>JARWIR010000009.1:4582500-14582500 GCA_029959085.1 Nemophila menziesii | reverse complement strand
TATTATTCAAATCATCAACTCCTTGTTCTGCTAAACAGGTAGTAATATGACTTTGTTTGAATAACTTGCAACAAAAACAAAAGACCTTATTATCCTCTTTTGAATACACAAGCCAATTCCTATCTTGATTTTCTCCATTGCGCAAAATCCGAACATAATTTGATGAAGAGAAGGGTTGACCTTCACCATCTTTTGGAAAATTATAATCCTTATCTAGAGTGATCCTTATAGGATCTTTTTCGACTAATAAATCTCGTAATGGTTGATCAATTTTTTTTCCAATTTCCCGGATCATAAATGGCATCATCAAGTGTCACATTAACATTCATATTCACGACTTCTTGATGATCATCAAAATTCATATTATCAACTATCTGACATCTTTTATCTTTTCAAATTTCATATCAACATTCACATATTTGGTATCTCTATCAACATACATATCATCAATATCTTCATTAATATTTTCTATATTTGAATTCTTCGTCTCTTTAGGTTTAAGAAATTTGTGAGAAACTCCTTTTTGAGAACTAATAAATTCATTTACCTTTTTATTTTATTACTTTTTAGAATGACCAGATTCTTGCTTACGAATCATGATTATTGATAAAGTAATTGTAGAACAATTAAACCTGGATTTTTTACGACCTTCCTCCTAATAATTCGCTGTATTGAATTTTGTTTTCAAAATCGTTTTATATTTTCGGGTAGATTATATTAACCAGTGACATATATATAAAAATAATATAATTTAACCTTAAATTATATAAAAGAATTAAATATATTTACTTGATTATATAAAAATAAAAATTAAGAATTCTATAAAAAAATTAAATATATTTACTTAAGTATTTAAAAATAAAAACTAAAAAAACTTACGTGTATATGTATGCTTTTTTTCTCGCACATGCCTAGTTTCGAACACTTGACTAAAATATAAGATACAAAGCAAAAATAAAATGCACATACCTAGTTTTGTACACTTGACTCAAGTATAAGATACAACTCACCTAACCATTAAGCTAACCTTTAATTTTGTGTTAACATAGTAAGAATTGCGAACTATATTTAAATAATACATATACTATATTTTTTTGGGACCCTAAAAAATTTAGGACCCGAGGCAACCGCCTTTGTTGCCTTGGGCCCCGGCCATGGTTTCAGACATTAGCTATTTTGCTTTATCTTATGTGAATTTGACAGATCTTATTGCTAGTGTAAATAGAGTAACTTCAGAAGAAAAAAATATAAAAATGGTTAAGGGTATTATGTGTACGAGATTGATGGTGTTGCTGCCACATAGCTTGATTAATTTCAGTAACTTGAGCTAATAATAAGCTTTATGCTCATTTTGTTTATGCTCCAGCTCTTGAATGAAAAAGTAATCAAGCAATGAGACATGTCAGCAACACTATTCGATAAAACGTAAAGTGTGTGTTTTGGTTCAACTTAAACAACATGGAAAGGAATATAGTATGTGTAATGTATGTTCGTTTGATTAATTTTAATCGAATAATATTGTTCCATTCACTAGCATAACTTGAAAAAATAACCTTTTTTGTCATTTATATTACAATTTTTCACCCCTAGGAATAAGACACACTAAACTTTGAGCAAGCATAGCAAATTAAAGATGGTTATTAAAAAGTTTAACATATTTGTCTCAACGGCGCATATCCAAGTTCCAGATGGGCGAAAAATTCGAATCATATGTTGAAAACTTAAGAACAGTTACTGAGAGGAGATTACATAATTAATTACTACATCTTGGAGAAGAACATTTTAGCCAATATATGGCTTAAATTTTGTGAGATGCATGGATCTGGTCCTAAGCATCCCTCGCGTGATCTGATAAGAAGCTTCTCCCCAACAATAACCTTTTTTTTCAACAATTTTGCTAATTCCTCAAAGTGTGTACCACTCTAATGTATATTGTCACTTCTAATACACTTTTGTGAACAAAAAAATTTTCTCCACATTCTTCAGATTTAGATGTGACAAGAATTACCACCTCACTTTATCATCTAGAAAGGATTCCCAATGTTTGTCGATCTTTAACTTTATATTAAATTCTTCTTTAAAGAAAGCCTATAAATCACACAATATAAGATTAGTACGGATGTGTGAAATATAACAAGTACTATATGAAGTGATACTCACATTCGGGTAGTCAAACTCCATAATCAATGTGTCTAGATGAGGAGATGCTTGTAGAATGCTAAATATCACATAAAGTCCATAAATGGTTCTGTCCATCTGTAATGCTAGCATTTTGCAGTCCAACTCTCGACAAATCTTACTTTCAAACTCTAGTAGTGTTATAACCTGAAATTTATATCAAGAAATCAATTCAAAAAATATAATTTGGTAAATACACCTATGATTTATACTTAATTTAAAAAAAGTAGTAATTACCTGAAGTAACCAAGTCCCGATTATTAAGTTTTTAACACGCGTCATATATATCTGAGGAGATTTTGTGCGCCAGTTAAACACTTGTTATGGTCATCACCACAAATTACGCATAAACTATTAGCAAGAAAAAATAGAATTATATACATAATGACTTGAATTCATGTATGACATTTTTTACAATAACATCAACACGGTAAAAGGATCACGACACCAAAATGAAAAACACAATCATATTTATGGAGACCTAATTTAAACAAATACCATAATAGTAAAATTTCATCAGGAAACACAACATAAAAATCACAATTATTGCAATATTGTGCGTCTGTGTGTGTATAAGAGAGAGAGAGAGAGAGAGAGATAATACCTTGACAACGAGATTGTGAAATGTTTGTGTATCTATATGTATAAGAGAGAGTGAAATATAATATCTTGACAACGAGATTGTGGACTTTTAAAGATTGAGAGATTTTGCGGTGCACAAAAAAGGAAGTAAAGGAAACGTGTAGGAAAATGCTATGTTAACCTAGATGTAATTTTATTTATTGTCAAGTAATTTACATATTCAATAATTTATGTTTACCATGTTTGGCAAATCATACCCCTATTGTCATTTTTGACAAAATGGTACTTCATCTTTATTTTGTATGGTAGCTTAAAATCCAACATGATTTCCGCATTCATATTTAGCGGATCGAAATATAATAAAACATGCATGGCTACTAAAGGAGATGACAATATTTATTTACAAATCCACTGTGTAAACATGTGTTGCATATAATCTTAAAAACTATATGCCTAAATGTAGTATATACACGTATAAAATGGTTGTGTTACAATTTTTAAGATACAAGTTTAGAAAAAGATTTGTTTCTTAGATATTTTCTATTTATGTCTATGAATCTCTTCACTTAGTAATAAACATACAAAATGTGAAGTAAATAGACATTAAAATTTGTTAATTCCTGAAAGAAATTTTAGATTGATTATCCAGAAAGACTAAAGTTGTCACTTATTCAAAATATAACAACTATATTGTTAACATTTACATTTATAAAAGCGGATTAAAAAAATTAATTTTGACGATTATAATCAGTGATTCTACTAAAACTTAACAATTCATACTAATAATGATGTGAAAGGTCATTACAGTGTACAATTTATACTAATCAAATGCAACAGTAATTTAAGAAAGTTCAATCTTTAACAAGTAAATCTTACCATGACAATTGAGAATAAGACTGATATTTGATTGAAATATCATGGTCAACGATCTTATTCTTTTCCTTTTGTTCAATCTCGATTTTATCCACAACATGACACTAACATTAAATCCTAGAAGGACCTGTGTGCAAAATGTAATAAATGAATTAGTTTGAATATTTTTCCTTTATAATTCTTTTTAATATACATGGCTTTTGTTGTTTCTATATTAGAATCGGTGAATTATGTTTTTGAATCCATAATATATCAAAATCTTACATTAATATTGAACATTAAGAGAAAAATTAATACATACATAAAATAATCACCAATACTTCAAAAATTAACAATTAATTCACCAAATTATTTTTTTATTCACTTTAATTTAGCAGTTAAAATCCTATAGTAAAAGAAGAATGGTATATGTGCGCAAAGATGGAAGAAAAAAGGTGGATTGAACAAATACCTTTACAGTAGGCTGACAATGGAGAGTTTTTTGCAGTGTTTGAAGACGGCAGACAAAAAATGTCTAATTTTATATATATATTGTATCTAGGTCATTTATACCCTTGAATTGTGGCTTTATGTACGTTGTGGTATGTTTAGTGTTAGGTAATGAAAATTTAAATTTTATTAGAGTTTTTGCAATGGTTTTTAATGGTTATATTTACTTTTGGGCTGATTAGTTTATAATTACTTAAATCTATAGTCCAAGATTGATTTAGTGGGTCTTGTTATCATATGTGAATTCTCTAATGGTTAATGATATTAAGCTATATTTATAGGATAACAAGATATCATATTCTGGGGTTATTGGACTTATTTTAGAGATTATTCTCAATTACGTGACAAATGGTGTGTTCTTTGGTTTATGAATATTTTGTTTTTTTTGAGTTTTTTTGTGTTAATTGTATGTCGAGTGTAGATACTTGGACAATACGAGACATCGAGATGACACAACAATGTCAAAAATTATAGTCAACCCCAATCTTAAGGCGTGAAAAAAAGAGAAAAAAATCACATTAGAGAGTAAGTACAATTAAAGTAAAATTGTAAAATAAACTTGATAGAGTCACAGAAATCATTTTGTGAAATTCTTACCAGGCACCTAGAGCTTAAGATAGTCTTTCGAGTTGGGTTCCCGTAAGAAGAATCGGTTCGTGACTAGGAGTTGATACTACAAAGTAATACTACCGTTGTCTAGGTGACTCAAATAAATATAAATTAGTAAATACATTTTTTGGTCAATTTTGAACAATCCAATTGGGTCCCACAACCAAAAAAAATTTTATCCTTAAATACTTAGGTGATTTGGAGATAAAATGTCAATTACACAATATTTTAAAAAGTGATGAGCGATTGGAGCTAGAGAAAGAAAAAAGAGAAGTCAACACCATACCATTCCACCTCTTTCATTCATCAAATTTTTATTAGGCAATCATCATACTTGTAAGTTTTCTCCTTTTCTTAAATTAATATGATTATGAATTATATTATTATTACTTTTTCTTTCATTAGTATGATCGGGTTTTTCGTTGAGACATGTATGAACTCTAGATGATTGTTTCTGTTTATATGTATTTGAGATTAAGATTTAAATATTTTTTTGAATTGTTTTTAGTTGAATATTAATTTGTTTTAAGGTGTGAACCTATTACCCTGGCCAATTTAGTGGGTTAGCATAGCAATTTGACTTACTTCTTGGATGGGGTTCGTGTTGTGGAATTAATTTATGTTCATTTGATATTCATTGAGGTCTATACTAGTTCGATAATATATATAGTTAAAGTCTAATCGTCCAAGGTTTTTTTGGATTGATTGAGAGAGGTTCCTAGAGTCTATGTGTGGTCCCTATCTATCTGAAAGATTTTGGTGGACAGTTGAATCACTATTAACGTGAATAGTCAAATTCGCACTTAAAACAAGAAACATTTAAATCACGTATAATGGGGGGACTAAACGCATTTCTCGAGCTAACATATTATCTATAATCTTTATATTTTCAATTTAGTCCTTTTTCCTACTTTTACATAATAAGCTTCTGCATTCATATATTGCACTTTGGTTCATGTAGTTTTAATATTTATAGATAATTGAAAACCAATATGATTATATTTATATTTTTATCACGCCTACCACCCTGAATACTTAGCAAAACACAATAATTAACTCTTTAATCCCTATGGAGAACGATAATAACATACTTACTTTTACTACTTGGTACAACTTGTACACTTGCGAGGAACCCGTCCTTGAGTGTTTTTCTATAACACGGCTTGGGGCGCACCAAGTTTTGGCGTCGTTTTTGGGGCACTATTTTAGTTCATTTGTGTTTTAGTTTCTATCGTTTACGTAGTAGCTATTGCTTCTTGGTTCGTTTTTTTCTCTCTAAGGTACTCAAGTTGGTTCATGCTCTCGAACCCCGAGAGGTTGCTCTGTCACAAAAAAAAAGCGAGAGATAAGAGAACCAGAGACGGCAGAAATTTCTAGTGTTGGTTTGGACGTTATTGGAAATCTAATCAATGTCAACCCCGAGGTAGAAATATAAATCTGCCTATCAGTCAAGCACCCCTAAAATTTTAACCACCTTCGAATGAAATCTTACAACAAGGAGTTGGGGTTGAAATGGTAATCAAGTGTTCCAGCAAACGCCAATAAAAATGGATCGCAAGTCCAAGGAGGACAAGATCCATGGTTTATCAAACCACCAATTATCAGGTTTCGATTCTGTTTACAACCGCTTGGGATCTGTCTACCCAAGATTCAGGCCGTAAGGTTCAAACAGGATGTTGGAATGCTAAACCAGTTCACGAGCTTTGATAGTTATAGGGGAAATGATCATGTAGATCTGTTACACTCCGTTCAAAAGTTCATATAAATATGTGTCACATATGTCATTCAAGGCGTCATGGGAAAGCAGAATTATATGTTTTTTTTTGCCTTTCTTGGTTTGAAGAGAGAGAATGTGATTATACCTTCAACCACCTGGACTTATCACAACGTGGGATCAACTCAAATTACATTTTTTGACAGTTCACCCAACTAGTATGAGAGAAAAGGTGCAAATAAACTTGGAAACTTTCCACCAAGATCATAAAGTGTTGTTTGGTACAGTTTGGACTTGATTTCAATAAGACTTATAGAGGTTTCCAATACATCGGTACAATCAAGAGATGCAACTTGAAATGTACTACCAAGACCTCAATTCGAGTTATAAAGAGAAATTAAATGGGTTATGTGGAATAGGCTTAATGGTGGTGCATACCAACAATCTTTGGTGATAATGGATTGAGTGATTAAAAACGATATTGGCTAGTAGTCTTTAAGAATTCCCATCCACCAATCAACCGAATGTACTTTGAGGGTAGATACAGAAACAGAAGTATCCCCAAAGTAAATCTCAATGATAATAGTATTTACTTTATGTCTAGAAATCTTGAAAATAGATTGATTTCCTCCTTAATCAATTTAGAAGATTCTAAACACGATTTTAAATATAAATCTCAATAATATTGGTATCTCTATATTGATGGTTTTTTGGATGTTAGACAATTTTTTTTGTAAATATCTTCATTTCCTTTGTTATTTATACTTTTAGTGATGTTTTGCTTATCTATATTTAGAGCATCGATTTTTGAAGTCGTAGCACCGGAGACACTCTTCTATGCCCATTTTATGCTAATGATATTCAAATTGGGGTCCTTATTAGATTCATGATAAGTTTTAACCAACTAAAGCTATATGCTTAGGAAAAGGTAAGGTTATTGCTTTACTCATTTATTTTAAATTGTGGAAAAGTTTGTTCTTGATCCTTTCAAAGTTTTTTACCTGAATATAACTTAATAAATAGGGTATCTAATCAAATAGCTTAATCTTGGTAAGCAGTCCATTTAATTCACTTAGATACACACGATTTTGGTGTTATGTGGTTATTTCCATCTTGTTTTGAGTAACTATTACTTGATGATTTGGCTACGTAGAATCTTGTGAAAAATTACCTTCTTATTTAAGACTAATAAAGTTACAACTAAGGCCGGTGGTGATTAAAAAAACTTTGACCCGATGATGATTCAAATAATTTGAGTCAAATCTTACATATTAATATTTCCATTTTCATTTTTCTCCGCAACCAATCTTCTCATTTACGATCCACATCTTCTGGAGTCCTTCTTGAATGGCTTTTTTTTCTATGGAAAAATAGAACGTCTTGTAAAAGTATTTTCTAAGGATTTTCAAGACAACCTATGGTTGTTCAAGAATCCATTCATGCATTACGTTAGGTATTAAGGAAAAACTTTTTTGGCTTTAAAAGAGACGCCACTTTTGATGAATAAATAGAAATATTACCTTGTCAAATTTTGGTAATGTATTTTCACATGTTGTTACGCCCAGGAAGAATCTACATAAACCAATTATCCAATAATTCCCTTGTCTTTATGGGTTTCTTTAAAAGTGTGCAACTAAACCCTTTAATGGTACGAAGTCAAATACCAGAAAATTCATTTTAGCCCAAAGTTGTAATTTGTTTAGTAAAGGAGAGGCGCAATAGAAAGTTGCGGGCTTATGGTGTAATGACTTTTCTATTTAAATATTTATTAATATATTTTTGATTTGCAGATAAAAAAAACAAATCTTACATATTACAATTGTGTTTTCTTTACAAATGCAAAACGCCCAATACAAATATAGAGATAAACACTTTTTAGCTATCTAGAATGACTTACTGAGACTTGAGATGGTTCAACAAAATCCCGGAGTCTTAAAGCCATATAAGTTTGAAGTTATTTGTTAAAGTTTTACTAATTTGTAATAGATATTTTATAAATTTGTGTATTTATAAATATATAAGTTTGACCAAAAAAGTCTTCCTGTTAGTACCTAACGTCAATTTGGGTGCACGTATTTTAATGAAAATGGGGACATCCCAATAATTAGGTTCCAATGCAATTTAAATATATTTCATACCCTCTTGCATCAAAAGACCATAACTTAGCACCTTCACCATGTCTATGAGCTTTTATTTTTTGGTAGTGCCAAAAAGATATTCTCTTTGACTAGATCGACATGCAGCGTGATAACCAGTACACCACATAGACCTAGATATGTTTATATGGATAAAAATGGGGCATGTACTAGTTTATCTTCCTTTTCATTTGATTTGCTTCCTATCACTCATGGCTTTGCAAATGGCATTAAGTGATGGAGATATGTACCTTTGACATACTCAAATAATGTACAAAATATACTTCTTGCACTAGTGGCTTTTATCGGGAATAACACATATTTACATGTGTCGTGCAATGCATAAAATTGCTCGATTTAGATTGTTCTTTCAACAACACCATTCCCGACTAGAATAACCTAAACAATTCAATATTACAAATAAAGGTTTACCTTCCCTCCTATTTTCTTGGAGAGGTAGCAAATTGCATTAGACCTCTATAGAGTCGTGTATGTACCTATACAATAATTTATATCATTTAGCTTGAGAAATGCTAAACGTAAGAGATCCCAAACTTGTGCATTGATATATACCAAGATACCTCTGACAAAATATGCCCTCGCCTGAAAATATTAGAATACCCAATCAGTCTACATGACAAACAAGATATTTGGCCAAATAGGTACTCATGTTTAACTGGTCTCCGATCTTTCTGAAAGTCACGATTCCATTAGGAAATATTTATGTCAAAGATTATGTGTGCAAAGATCAGGCAAGATTGTCCTATATTTACTAACCAAGAAGTTATCAAGCGACAAAACTGCTTGATGTCTCCTCATTTGTGATAATAAAATATACTTCTGAGACATCATTTTAGGCTTATTTAATAGTTTATAGGTTGATTTTAGCTTAGTTTAGTGCACTTTCCTATTTTGAGTCTTGATTTCGTAACATAATACTTTTAGAGCATATTGGGTTTAATTGTTTATTTAGTGTGAAGCTTTAAAGATAATTATGGAGATTAATTAGAGTCCAAGTCAAAGACTACAATATATGGAAAGAGATATGCATGGTAATTGGAGATAGAAGGAAACAGAGTACAATTAGGAAAAGGAAAAGCTGCCTAAATCTGAGATTCTGCAGCACGTGCCTAAAGAAGTGGTAATTACTCCTACAAGGAAGCCGATTTTGGAAGATTCCTTTCATAGGGACATAGATAATTCTGTGACGATTCTTTTGGTATATTATGGAGCTCAAACCGACCAATAACGAAGAAGATATACTCAAAACGGTCCAGCAGTGTTTATCTTTATTTCCATACGAATTTGAGTTGGGCTAAGAGTCCATTACTTAGAGTTATCTCCAAGAAACGAATTAGGTCAACCTATACACTATAAATACAGTCTCTTAACACTCTTAAATCATCCTTGGTGAAACCTTAAGCCAAGAGGAAGCTGACAACACAAGAGAGAAGCCTGGAAGGAGCTGTTCATCAACAATGTCTTCTTCTACCTTTAAATTTGTAATTTCTTTCTTTTCTTTCATGAACTAAATTTCTTTAGCTTGAGTTTTAGCATATATGTATGAACCCTAGTTTTGATTAACATCTATCTAATTTGGGAATTTAATGTTTTAAATCGTATTATAGTTTTTATTCATTGTTTATGTGTTTGGATTTATATTCTGTGTTCTTGTCACGACCATATAGAATTACCATCTAGTAGTTAGGTCACCATTGACAACGGTGTTTAATTACATGTTTAGCACATAACGTCTAGTACTAGGTCTGATCTGACAACCCAACCTAGCTAGATAATCGCTATGGTTTAGTTCTTGTGACTATTTACCAATTACAGGAAAAATTTGCTTAGGACGCCTTATTGACACAGGTAAATCCTATTTGAAACTACCGATAGCGAATTGGAACCGATTATTGAAATACTACATAATTCACCCTTACATGTTTAGAACAGCAAAACTAGTGGGGATTACATGCTAATAACTCGAGCTATATTCTCATATCATTTCTCTTTCGTATTTATTTTCTGTCGTTTAATTCTTAGTTTTAATTTAGTTAATTAGTAAATCAAACAAACATCTAGTTGTCTTTACTTTTATTTGCGTTCAGTTGTTCTAGCTTTATTTACTGCACTTGAATATTGCATAAGATTCCCCTAACCTTCGTAGTATCTGCGGAACGAATCTTAATTATTTAACTAAAACTTGCATACGATCTGTATACTTGCTAAACCGTGTAGCTTTAGGGTGTTATTTGCACGTTAATTATATCTTATTTTATCACACCCTAGGCCCCACCAAGTTTTTGGCGCCGCTGCCGGGGACTACATCGTTAGTCCTTGTGCATATATCTTGTGCTTTTATTTTCAGTTAGTTCTATTTTACGCTTTTTGTTTTTAGTTCTTGTTTTTCAGATTTAGTTAAAAGATGGAGAACCCAAGGAGACTTGAGCTACCCATCGAGTTTAGAGTGGAGCCACGAGGGATTCGCGCTACAGAAATTCAAGCCGCTAAATTTAAACCCGATCCTGGGATGCTAGCTCAGTTTGCAACTCATGGATTATTCAGCGGTGCTGCACATCAAGATCTGATCCGATATATTCAGAAATTCATGCAAATATGTGATGCTTATATCGTAAGAGGAGTTACTAGGTAGCAAGTGTATTACCTGATGTTCCAGTTCTTCTTGACCGGATGTGCAAGCGATTGGTACGATACCCAATACCCTCATGCTATTCCAGATTGGGACAAGCTTCAAACAAGATTCCTAGACTGCTTCTATCCGGTTAGTAGGCGTTTAAAAGATATGTTGGAGCTTGAGCAATTTATACAGAAAGACGGAGAGAGTTTGGGTGAAGCATGGTTACGATTTACAGAAAGGAAGGCGAGATGTCCCTATCATAGATCCTCGCCAGAATATTATTTAACCTTGTTTTATGGAGGCCTTAAAGATAAATCAAGAGAGAAAGCAGATTCGTTAGGAAACGCAGGTTTTGTGTTGCTAGATCCTGAAGAGTCTGAGTTGGGGATGGAAAGAATTCTTGAGAACGAGAGAAGTTGGCCAAAGAGATCAGAAAAAGAAAACACTTCAGAATCTCTGAATCTTAAAGAATTGGCTAAATAACTCGAAGAACTACAAGAACAAGCCCGAACAATTGCTCTGGTGAATGTGGTATACGCAATTCCTTCGTGTCCTGGTTGTGGATCAAGAAATCACGCGTGGGAAGGGTGTATGAATAATCTAGCAGTAGCTTCCGTTACATATCCTCAAGATAACTATTATTCTAATGGTTACACTGATCCTCAAGAAAGCTACAATAATTATCAACAACCTCCACAGCAAAAGAGTTGGGTCAGAAAGCAAGGGACTTATCATAAACCACAACCTCAATCCTATAATCCACCACAACCTATTCAGAAAAAGGCACCCATTGTTGAGAAATCTTATCAAGAAATAAAGAAAGATTCACCTAAACAATCAATGAAATTGGCAAAACAAGAACAACTTCAAAACTTGAATTCGAGTATGGCTCAATTAATGCAAACAATTGAAAATAACATGAGTCGTAGCCAGCAGAAGATTCAATCCCAACAGAAGATTATCAAGCAACTAGAGCATACTTTATCACATATGGCGAGTACATTACAAAATCGGCCAAAAGGGCAACTCCCAAGTGATACTATTGCTCCTAGAGATGATTCTTGCCACGCGGTTGAATTGCGAAGTGGATAACAACTACCTCCACCAAGACCAGAACCAGAACCAATCCCTATTCCAGAACAGAGGGGGGAAGAAACAATCAAAGATACATTTGAGGAGGTAGTTAAACCAAAGATTGTCCAAACCGAGACACCTGACCAGACAAGAAAACCATTGGAACTTAATACACGCCCTCCACCACTATACCCTTCACGTGTCAGAAAGAAGGACAATGACCTGGAATTCAAGAAGTTCATTGAAATGTTGAAGAAAGTGGAAGTTAATATACCCCTTGTTGAAGCTCTCAAGAGAATGCCAACCTACCTTAAATTCATGAAAGACATCGTCTCCAACAAGCGAAGTATAGAAACCGGGGAAACTATTGGATTACCTAGGGAGTGCAGTGCTATATGTCAAAGTGAGTTGCCACCGAAATTAGAAGATCCCGGAAGTTTTACAATTCCCATCGGCATTGGAGATAGTTGGACTGGGAAAGTATTATGTGATTTAGGCGCGAGCATCAACCTCATGCCTAGATCTATGTTCGAGAAGCTTAATATAGGAGAAGTAGTACCCACATCTGTGGTATTACAAATGGCGGATCGCTCCCTTTCACGACCGATAGGTAAAATTGAAGATGTTTTATTTAAAGCTTGCTCTTTTATTTTTCCTTGCAATTTTATTATTCTTGACTACGACGCGGATAAGAATGTCCCCATCATTTTGGGTAGACCATTCTTAGCCACGGGGCATACACTAATTGATGTTGAGAATGGTGAATTGATCATGAGAGTACAAGGCGATCAGATACGATTCAATGTGTTTCAGGCTATGAAATTACCAATGTCAAAAGATGAGTTTTCAAAATAGATGTCATCCGAAAAATGGCGTAAGAAGTCTTCAATGAAGCAAGCTTAGATGATGATCTTGACGAGTCCTTAGCACTTGAATCACCAGAGGAACTCGATATTCCCCCTGAAGATGTTGCTGCATTAGGATCAAATGTGCGAGAACTACTTCGAGAACCAGGTGACATTGAACCAATGAAACAACCATCTATAATATGTCCACCTATTCTCAAAGAAAAACCCCTTCCAGATCATCTACGCTATGCATATCTAGGTACGAATAAAACTTTCCCGGTTATTATTTCTGCTAACCTTTCAGGTCCTCAAGAGGAGAAGCTACTTCAAGTGCTTCGAGCAACCAAAGAAGCAATCGGATGGACTATTGCCGACATCAAGGGAATTAGTCCTTCCGTTTGCAAACACAAAATCATTCTTGAGAACGAAGGTGGGAGATCTATAGAGGGACAGAGAAGACTCATGCCAGCTATGAAAGAAGTGAGGAAGGAAGTTATCAAGTTGTTAGACGCAGGAATTATCTATCCGATTGCTAGCAGTGATTGGGTTAGTCCAGTACAATGTGTTCTGAAGAAAGGAGGTATCACTACAATCCTTAATGATCAAGGCGAAGCCATACCATCTAGACCAGTTGTGGGGTGGCGAGTGTGCATGGATTACCGAAGACTGAACAAAGTAACAAAGAAAGGTCACTTCGCGCTACCATTCATTGATCAGATGCTATACAAACTTGCAGAGAGAGAATATTGCTATTTCCTTGACGGATATTCGGGCTATAATCAAATTTGTGTGGATCCCCTCGATCAACACAAAACAACTTTTACATGTCCGTTTGGCACTTTTGCTTATAGAAGAATGCCGTTTGGTTTATGCAATGCACCTGCCACGTTCCAGAGGTGCATGATGGCGATATTTTGGGACATGATTGATAAATATTTGGAGGTTTTTATGGATGATTTTTCGGTGTTTGGAGATAGTTTTGATGATTGTTTGAATAATCTTGAGAAAGTCCTTGTGAGATGTAGAGAAAAAGATCTTGTGCTTAATTGGGAAAAATGCCACTTCATGGTTCAAGAGGGAATTGTGTTGGGACATAAAGTTTCGAAGGCAGGGATGGAGGTTGATCGTGCTAAAATTGAAGTTATCAAAACATTACCACCTCCAGTTTTTGTTAAAGGAGTGAGAAGTTTCTTGGGTTACACAGGATTTTATCGAAGATTTATTAAAGATTTTTCCAAGATCGCCAAACCGCTTTGCTCTTTACTTGAAAAGGATACTCCTTTTTATTTTATTGAAGAGTGTCTTCAAGCGTTCTTGACGATTAAAGAGAAACTGATCTCTACACCTATTGTTATACCACCTGATTGGAAAGCTCTGTTTGAACTTATGTGCGATGCCAGTGATCACGCTATGGGTGTTGTGTTGGGACAAAGGAAAGACAAGATTTTCCACAAGATTTATTATGCAAATAAGACTTTCAACGCTGCCCAGATGAATTACACAGTGACGGAGAAAGAGATGTTGGCCGTGGTTTATGCTTTTGATAAATTTTGTTCCTATCTGGTTGGAAAGAAAACTGTTGTATACACGGACCATTCAGCTATTAGGTACCTCATGGAGAAAAAGGACGCTAAGCCGCGTCTTATTAGATGGGTACTATTACTTCAAGAATTCGACATAGATATTCGAGACCGAAAGGGATGCAAAAATCAAGTTGCTGATCATTTATCAAGGCTCGAAGGATCTGATGCGAACAGAGAACCATTGTTGGTTAAAGAGGTATTCCCTGATGAACAACTTTTTGCTATTAAACGTGCGTTTGTGCCATGGTATGCAGATCTAGTCAACCTCATTGTGAGTGGTGTCTTTCCCAAAGATCTCCACCCACACCAAAGACACAGATTGAGTCACCAGGCCAAGGAGTATTATTGGGATGAACCGTACCTCTGGAAGATTTGTAGTGACCAAGTGGTTAGAAGATGTGTGCATGAAGGTGAAATGGATAAAATCGTTGAAGGTTGTCATAGTTCACCTTATGGAGGTCATTTTAAAGGCGATAGAACCGCAGCTAAAATTCTTCAATCCGGATTCTATTGGCCCACCATACACAAAGATTGTCATCGTTTTGTCCAGTCATGTCAAAGATGCCAATTCACTGGTAATATATCAAAAAGAGACGCGATGCCGCTTAATAACATCCTTGAAGTTGAAATCTTTGATGTATGGGGAATAGATTTCATGGGACCTTTCAACACCTCCCATGGAAATCTTTATATTTTGCTTGCGGTAGATTATGTGTCAAAATGGGTAGAAGCAGTAGCAACACCAAAGAACGATGCTCAAACTGTGATTAAGTTCTTAAAATCAAACATCTATTCAAGACATGGTACACAACGTGTTCTAATCAGTGATAAAGGTACCCATTTTCTTAATGCTCCCCTAAGAAATTTTCTTCGTAAGTTTGGAGTGAGACACCGTACTTCAACCGGTTATCACCCACAAACTAACGGTCAAGCTGAAGTTTCCAACCGAGAAATCAAATCTATTCTTGAGAAGACCGTAAACAAATCAAGGAAAGATTGCTCTTTAAAGCTAGATGATGCTCTCTCGGCTTACTGAACAGCATTTAAAACACCTGATGGGGCATTTCCATATCGCATGGTCTACGGAAAAGCGTGTCATCTACTGATTGAACTTGAAGCTCGAGCCTACTGTGCTATTAAAACTTTGAATCTAGACCCAGACTTGGCCGGGAAACAAATGATGATGCAGTTGAATGAGTTGGAGGAGTTTCATTATCTTGCCTATGAAAATTCACGCCTCTATAAAGAGAAAACAAAGCGATGGCATGATAAACGACTCCATCCAAAGCATTTCGAGAGAGGACAAAAAGTTTTATTATACAACTCTCGATTTTCGAACTACCCAGGAAAGCTTAAATCCCGTTGGGGAGGACCTTACATTGTCACAAAAGTCACACCTCATGGAGCGATTGAAATTAAAAATCCAACCGAGCAACGGACATTCATGGTGAATGGCCAGCGTTTGAAGAGATAACATGACAGTGAGGACTTTGGGCGAGAGGAGACAATCCATCTCGTTGAATGCGCTTAGCCTGAGGTACACGTCTAACTCAAAGACGTTAAACAAAAGTGCTCTTGGGAGACACCCCTTGTTTTAATTACTTTTCAGATTAGTTTTATTGTTTTGTAGTGTATAATTTTAAGTTAGTGTATATTTTAATTGTGTTTACAAGCTAATAGGAGAGAAAGGTAGTGTGCTATTGTTCAAGAAATGAGTTTGGAGTCGAATGGAAAAAGTTGAAAAAATTCGCAAGGCTGTGCGGACTACCCATGCGGTATACCCCTATACCGCAGGGATGCACCGCGCGTGAAAAACCCGTACCACGGGTCGAGCACCACGGGTTTTATCCAGAAACAAGAAAAAGAAGAGCTGATGACTGCGGTGCACCGCACCCCTATACTGCACGCACAAACGCGTGCCACGGGGTGATGCACCGCGGGTTTTTTCAAGGAGCAGGCGCGGACTACCCATGTACCACACCCCTGCACCGCACGCCCAAAACGCGTGCCACGGGGTGCTAGCACGGGTATAAGGCAGAGGACAAAAATATCAATAGCTATAGCGCGCGGACTACCCATGCACCGCGCCAGGCGGTTGTGAAGAAATTGTTTCCTAATCAACTTCTTACCTTAACAAGATAAGCCCTAGCCTCTCCCATACGAATTTTTTAGACCCAAACCCTATATAAACACTTTGAAGCTTGAGCAAACCTTCACAATTAACACAACAACTCCTCAAATCCTCTCCTCCATCTTCCATAAACACAATCTCTTCATCAAATTCATCACACCACACCATTAAACATCATCAAATTCATCAAGCTTTAAAGATTCTTCCAAGATCCATCAAGAAACCTTTCTCCTTCATATATTCCAAGCACCAACATTAAGCTAAACCAAATTTTTCTTAAACTTTTAATCCATCCTTGGTATAACTTAAGTTGTGGGTAAATCAAGCATGACTAACAGATCTGAAGCTATGGAATACAAGAGAAAGTGCTCTATCCTTGCGAAGAATAAGAAATTGCCTGGGGCCACCATTGAAAAACCCATCAATCTTGATGAGGTTACTGAAGAATCAAAAGAAAAGGCACCAACACAACCACTACCAAAGAAGTTAACTGCTAGAATGTCCATACCATCAAGGAGGCCTTTGAAGAAGATAAAAATTCAAGACCAAGGTTCTTCTACCTCTTCCTCTGAAATTGTTTATGATCTTCCTCCTTGGTCTCTCAAGTTACAGAACGAAATAGAAAGATTACGAGAAGATAATAGAGAACTTTGGACAAAAGTCATACAGATGAAATCACAGATAGAAGATTTAACCTTGACAAGGGATATTGATAGTTATACCGATCCTTCAGCTTCGGATGAGGAGGATGATATGATGGATCTTTATGGCCAGCCAGGTAGGTCATTCTAATTTTTCTTAATAGCTTGTATGCATTAGGTAGTTTAGTTAGTGTTATTTTAAATTTTATTCCATTCTTGAGTCTTTTTCGAGTCGTGGGGACACGGCTCACTTTTGAATTGGGGGTGGGGATTTGTTGTCCTCATCTTCTTTTCGTTTTTGCATAAAATTTAAATTTTTTAGGTTGAATTAAGGCATAGAATATCTTGAATAAACCTATTTGAGCATGATTTTATTAGGTCAATGATAGTAAGTAGTATGTTTTTGAAAGATGCAACAAATTTGTTTACATGCATGTATGAAAACAGGAAATAAAGGATAGAGAAGTTAATGAGCAATGCTAAGAATTCACGTTGATACTTAGGAATAGTTATTTGGTGTGTAGAACGTGAGGTTTAAAATTAGTTGAAAACCCACTTGTCTATGAACTAATAATGAAAACGTAACCTGTAGTTAGAAAAATGACTAAGGCAGTTCTTTCATGATAAAACACTTGAAGCCTTTAGACTTTCTCACCCTTTTGTTTAATATTATTGTTATTTATCCGTCTTAACCACTCTGGGACTTTCTAAAGCCTTTATTGAAACACATTATAACCCATACCCTAGTTTTTAGGACTTATCTGTATGACCCGCACTCGAATCGCAAAACCTAAGACAAACTCATTTTAGCTCTTGAGTTTTGTGTGGTGGGTTTCATAATTAGGGAACTTTAGGAATTGGGAATTGTCTTTGTGATTTTATTGATGATGAAATTTTTATTATTGTAACCCTTTGCCGGGGTAATAGTGAATAAAAAAGAAGCTACGAGCTAAAATTTGCCAACAAGGGCATAAAAAGAAAGAATATATATATGAAAAAATAGTGTGATATCGCAACATCAAAAATAAAATCATAGCTATACGAAAGAAAAAATTGATGTAAAAAGAAAATATATATTCGGACCGGCAAAGTGGATTTTATCTCATCAAAGGTTTTAATTGGGATTATTGGGGATGCACATCTAAAGCATCAATAAATTGGGTTGAGTGAGAACATCTTCGAGTGAAAACTCAAGCTCTAGGGCGATTCGTTGATGGCTAGTGAGCAGAGAGCCAAAAGCTCACTTTTCATTATCCAAATATACCACACCCGTCCTTAAGCCAAGTTATAACTAAGACCTTAGGATTTCTAACTGCTAGGTGGAGAAACAATTGAGCTATTAGGAAGTAGGAAAGTGGAACATTGGATGCTGTATTTGGGACCTATGAACAACCTATAGCCATTAACCTGAACTAAGTTATCATCCTCTCATTCTGGCATTGCGAAATTAATCTTAACTTGAATTTATGGATTGTTGGTTTTCATGTATATTAGGTATATTTGTGCATTATTTCTTGAGCATTACTACATGAGACTTTTTAGATTTTATGCTCTAGGATGATTCATTGTATTCTGTTCTTATTCTTCTCCGACTTCTGCTTGTTTATTTTGACTACCCTGCTGTTCTTTACATTTATTGTATCGGGACGATACAACTTTGAGTTGGGGGGCTTGATGTCTCCTCATTTGTGATAATAAAATATACTTCCGAGACATCATTTTAGGCTTATTTAATAGTTTATAGGTTGATTTTAGCTTAGTTTAGTGCACTTTCCTATTTTTAGTCTTGATTTAGTAACATAATATTTTTAGAGCATATTGGGTTTAATTGTTCATTAGTGTGAAGCTTTAAAGATAATTATGGAGATTAATTAGAGTCTAAGTCAAAGACTACAAGATATGGAAAGAGATATGCATGGTAATTGGAGATAGAAGGAAACAGAGTTCAATTAGGAAAAGGAAAAGCTATCTAAATCTGAGATTCTGCAGCACATGCCTAAAGAAGTGGTAATTACTCCTACAAGGAAACCGATTTTGGAAGATTCCTTTCATAGGGACATAGATAATTCTGTGACGATTCTTTTGGTATATTATGGAGCTCAAACCGACCAATAACGAAGAAGATATACTCAAAACGGTCCAGCAGTGTTTATCTTTATTTCCATACGAATTTGAGTTAGGCTAGGAGTCCATTACTTAGAGTTATCTCCAAGAAACGAATTAGGTCAACCTATACACTATAAATACAACCTCTTAACACTCTTAAATCATCCTTGGTGAAACCTTAAGCCAAGAGGAAGCTGACAACACAAGAGAGAAGTCTGGAAGGAGCTGTTTATCAACAATGTCTTCTTCTACCTTTAAATTTGTAATTTCTTTCTTTTCTTTCATGAACTAAATTTCTTTAGCTTGAGTTTTAGCATATATGTATGAATCCTCGTTTTGATTGACATCTATCTAATTTGGGAATTTAATGTTTTGAATCGAATTATAGTTTTTATTCATTGTTTATGTGTTTGGATTTATATTCTGTGTTCTTGTGGATCGCGACCATATAGAATTACCATCTAGTAGTTAGGTCACTATTGACAACGGTGTTTAATTACATGTTTAGCACATAACGTCTACTATTAGGTCTGATCTGACAACCCAACCTAGCTAGATAATCACTATGGTTTAGTTCTTGTGACTATTTACCAATTACAGGAAAAGTTTGCTTAGGAAGCCTTATTGACACAGGTAAATCCTATTTGAAACTACCGATAGCAAATTGGAACCGATTATTGAAATACTACATAATTCACCCTTACATGTTTAGAATGGAAAAACTAGTGGGGATTACATGCTAATAACTCGATCTATATTCTCATATCACTTCTCTTTCGTATTTATTTTCTGTCGTTTAATTCTTAGTTTTAATTTAGTTAATTAGAAAATCAAACAAACATCTAGTTGTCTTTACTTTTATTTGCGTTCAGTTGTTCTAGCTTTAATTACTGCACTTGAATATTGCATAAAATTCCCCTAACCTTCGTAGTCTCTGCAGAACAAATCTTAATTATTTAACTAAAACTTGCATACGATCTGTATACTTACAGAACCGTGTAGCTTTAGGGTGTTATTTGCACGTTAATTATATCTTATTTTATCACACCCTAGGCCCCACCACTGCTAAACCTCTTGACCTCCCGTTTCAATAAATTATACATTATGGTAAAAGTTTGTCATAACGATTGGCGTGTATAGACTGCACCGACAAACATGTGTGCAATTTAGAGATGAAGGGTTGCATTTCATTTGCAATTGAGTCTCTTTCTTATTGGAGTCATTACTCATATTCAGCTAGCATGCAATGAAATTGTTATTTGAACCAAAAAAAACGTTGAAATTATGACAAGGCCAACCAGGGACAACATGAGGCAAATAAGCTTCTTATAGGGGTAAATACTTCAAGGAGAAGGAGGAATTAAATGCTAGTTAGGCAAAAAGTAGCTTATGTTTATATATTCATAAGAAGAACATATAATAATAAATATACATGCATCTCAATATCCCAAATTACCATCAAACTTACAAACTGTTTGATGCACAATCATGTTTCTAATAAGTTTAAGACAACCAAAAAACCTAAGAGGTGGTTCTGTTACATCGAGTCCAAGCTCCCTACAAAAGAAGAAATATGATTTCATCCATAGCATATTGTATGACGCCAAACAAACTCATTTTTCAAACATTATAAATCCAAAAAATTTCTTATGTGGTGTAAAATCTTGAGTTGGCAACATCCATCTTTATTTCGAGTATGTTAGGAATAGTAGCACTCACTTTCTTGTTAGATTCAAGGGTAAAGCTATTAATTCACCATCTACCCCGTAAAATGTCATGGCAATATAACCTTCAATAACATAACATTCTACACCATATTGAATTAAAGTTAACTGATAAAAGATATTTCAATTAAATTTCAGTAGGTTGGCGCTTTCTAGTTCATGATGAAGCCATGGTAAATTGAGCTTTGAGGATATTTTTGAACGTGTGTAATCTTAAACCATGTATGAAAAAAATTAAAAAACTTAACTTCGAGACTTCAAAATTCATTGCTAGTTGAAGCCTTTCGTTAATTTTACTAAAAAAATACTCTAAAGTATCCCAATCAAATGTTTAACTTTACAGTGATAGTATCACATTTTTTCAAAGTCATATAAGTGATAGATTATTTATTTCTTGGTCAACCCTCATGCTACAGTAGGCTAGAAGATGGGCACAAATAAATTATATTGGTTAAGGCTACAAAGAAGTAGCATTACCGTATCTCAAATTGTTAAAGTTCAGATGTCTTCTCACCTAGTGGACAGTGTATAAAGTTATCTAAGTTGTGATTACTTATCTAATTTATATTGTTTAGCATATATTGTCTATCAAACCTTTTTATCTATTGATTGTTTATTTAAGTTTAAGATTTATCTATATAGATAGGTTTGTATCGTTTGGTTAGGTTTGTATCGTTTGGTTGGATTAAATTTTTTAATTCCGCATAGTCCTCGTTCATTCCCCCTTCCCTCCTCTAATACTATGTATAGTATAACAAGTGGTATCGGAGTCTATCCATAATATTAATTTGTACTTAACCTATCAAGATCATTGAGACATGAATTTTAATCCGTCGAAATACACGAGTATTGTTAGATCCCTAATGTATGCATGTACTAATTAAACCCTCTAAAAGAATAAGGTGGAGATTTTCTCAATTCAATTGACTATGAGCTTTTGATTGCTACCAAAGAAGGTCCCTTTACACCTACAAAAATGAGACAACTGGGACAATCAAACATCACATTCCGACTAGAAAGGTTACTAAACATATCATAAAGATATATATATATATATGTATATATATATATATATATATATATATATGTATAACTTTTTTAGGGATAAAAGGTGCACCATTCCCCTTGAATTTAAGTATTTTCTGAAAGGCTCTATAGACTAGTCACTAAGATGGTTGGTTCCTCGCTATTTTATAAAAAGCTCTAAAAAGATAAACGGATGGGTTAGATTTGAAAATCTTTTTGCAATTAGAATGGAAACAGAAATTATACGCATGTGTTGGGAGATATTTGACAAGGGCTAAATTAAGAAAAACCTAAAAGGTCATATATGAAGGGACCAAAAAGGTTTCTAATCCCCATGTCGAAACATTTAAGCTACACCACTATTTTCTGGTAAAAATTCATCAATTGCTTAAGGTTTAGAGTTTTTAGTAAGGTTTATACTTGGTCGATTGAGCTGTCCAACGACCTACAATTATCCATGAATCCATACGACAAAATATAGATATTCGTTCTGAGACAATGAGCCGCGTGATAAGAGGAATTATTGTTGAAAATAAACGTTTGTTAGTGGAAAATAGGAATAGAAAAATGATTAAATAAGGGATTATATAAAGCTGGAGTAAATGAAAATGCGGAGTGTGACCATAATAGGAGTGGAAATGGTGTTGTTGGTAATCTTGAAGAACTTATAAGGAGGAAGGGATGAGGCTCTCTACCAAACTATAACTATGAGTGCATTAAGGGAATACCACATATACCTAATACCTCTTTCATCAAAATACCATAATATAACGCCTTCACCTCCTTTATGTGCTTGGATTTCGTGGTAGATTGAGTTTAAATAATGTGCAATCATAAAATGTCCCTACCAAGGATCGAACTAGAACGCGCAACGTGTAAAGATGATTTGATAAACACTAAACCACATAGACTAATATTAATCAAATAATGCTCTTTGGGAGCATTTAGGGATTTTATATTTAATAATTAAAATATATTTTACCCAAGCAACAAGAAATATGTAAACGTTTTGGTTTAGGGTACAACGTCAGATGTGAGGGGGCCGAGGAGGCCGTTCCCAGTATCCAGACAGAGTGAGAAAAATGCCCGAAGAAAAAAAATCTATTTTGAGAAAAATCCTATAAAACTAGACTTTCTCCCTCAAATCTTATATCCGAGAATCTATAAAATTAGATTAGAGATAAGGGAATCTATAAAAGTTGGAGTGAATGAAAGTAAAAAGTGTTACCCTAGTTAGAGTAGCAATGGTATTGTTGGAAAAATTCAGGAATTTATAAGGAGGAAGGTGGAGAGGCTCCTTACGAGACTATAATTATGAGTGCATATATGCAATGGTTATAGGGGAATATCACCTATGTTACCTAGGACTTCTAATAATGGGTGTATTCTTGTAAAATTCATTGGGTTTGGATCAGATTGTGGCTGGTCCCTCCCTTGAAGCTTCAATTATTGTTTTTTATATTGTTTGTATGTTCTATTGATGTTTGGTTGAAATTATATCTACTTTTCTGTAATGATTATTAAATTGGATAACTATTTTAGGGGATGTTTGGATAGGCTCATAGTAGTTTTTACTACATGAAGTTGTTGATGTACTTTGGAAAATTTAATATCAATCATGGTGTTTTTATCCAAATTCTAATAACGGGTGGATCATTAATTCATATTAACTAACTATTGTAATCGTTCACGTTAATAAATGATACTTATTTTCTTAACCGAAAAAAGGTAGAAAGTCAAATTTGGTACTCAAAGAATACGTGATAAGATATATGGTTACCCGACTATCAAAAGGGGTAATGTGATATCTCCCATCAATTCAAATACGAAATGTTTTTAATTACTCATTTAATACGATTAGTTATTACCTTAGTTGATAATTTTGAATATTTGGATCAACAATACACTCTAGATCATGGATTCAAAGGGTACGTAAAGAATATTTTGTGTACGATTTTAGAAAGGATACTTTAAAAATTAACATAATTGTAAATATGCTACCGTTGTAAGTTTGCGAGTTAGCATATCATTTGGATGTTTTAGTAATATCTTTGTGAAGTATGACTTTGATATGATTTCAATTTTGTATCCTTACTAGTCTAAACTTCATCTTTTGGGCTAGCATCAATCATCTCTTGAGGTTAGACTTGTTATTTTTGGGGGCATGACAACATCAATTATGACAGACTAAATCTGGATGATGGAATGCTCCCACAAAGTGAATTGAACCCTAAATTAAGTTCTATAAGCTCCGAAAGGCCTCCAAAATGTGAAGGATAAAGTTATCCTTTTAGCTCCGATGGAGCTTCCTAAAATCATGAAAATCTTCACAGTCATTGATTTCTCAAACTACAATTTCCATTGGAAAATACTAGGCACCATTGGAGATCTTAGGATATTTTATTATCGAAACTTATCACAGAAAGCATTCACGGGAAGAATCCCATCATCCATATGAAAGTTAAAGAGTCTTGGATCACTAGACTTGTCGATGATGAGTATATTTGTACATTTATGATGTATGACAAAGGTGCATCTACATTTTGTCTCCATAACTCAATGCCATTTGAATATCCATGAGTGATAGGAAGCAAACAACATAAAAGACTGAGAAACTAACACAGGTCCCCAGTTTTATACTTATTGACATATAGAAAATAAAGGCATCATTTTTTAAAAATATAGATCACTGTGTTGTAGTGGTTATCATGTCAGCTTTACACGCTGAATGTCCCTAGTTCGATTTTGGGCAGTGACAATGGGCAGACTATCTTTTTTCAAACTTAAAAATTTATAAATACACAAATTTATAAACTATCTATTGATTTTATAATCATCACAGACTTTATTTGTAACTTCATTAGTCTCAAAATAAAAGGGTAACTTTCCATATAACTCTTGGTAACCAACTCAATAAATAATTACTCAAAATAAAACGACAATAACCACACAACACCAAAACCATGTAAATCTAAGTCAATTAAATGGATAACCAAGATTAAGCCAGATGATTTGATACCCTGTTGAATAAGTCGTTTTCGGGTCCAAACAACATTTAAAGGATCAAGAACAAACTTGTCAACAATATAAAAGAAAATAGTTAAGCTGCAATCTTACCTTTTCTGAAGCATATGCTTTAGTTGTTTAAAACTTATCATGAATATAATAAGGACCAAAATATAATTATAATTAGCTTAATTGGGAAGAGAAGATTGTATATAGTTCTAAAACATCAAAATACGATGCTTTAAATAGAAACGCAAAGCATCAATAAAAGTATAAATAACAAAGGAAAGGAAGATATTTACAGAAATATCATCTAACATCCCTACAAAATTATCAATATAAAAAAATAACGCATAAATTTCAAATCTTCTGGAAAAAACATTTTTAGCTTGTAGATTCTTATAAATCTTTTATCAAAACCACATCACATAGAATAATTATATGTTAACTTGAGATATATTGATTCAAGGATGTCTTAATATATAAAATGGGGAGATCACATAGCTTGGGATAAGATGGAAATACAGGGGAATGAAAAAAAGCAACAAGATAGTAGCATTACATTTGAGGATCTCTGTTTCTTTCCAATTCCTCCCCAAAACTTCCTTGTAATTCTCTTCTAACCTTGCTCTAATACATCGGCTTCATGATAGATTTGTAAGGAATATTAGCAAAGCCAATATTGTTAACCCTTGAAACATTAAGAACAAATTTATTTAATATATCTACTCACGTCTCTTATTTGGTTGCAAACTAATGAGGTTAAGTCACATTATTTGCAGATGACCATTTATTATTTTTAAAAGCTAGTGTAGAATCTTCTAAGTTGATTAAAGAGGGAATTAATATAATCTCTAGAATCCGGGATTTAAAGTCAATACCAATAAAATTGAGATTTACTTTTGCGGTACTCATGTTTCTTTAGACACTCTCGAAGTACCTTTGGTTAATTGGTGGACGAGAAATCGTAAAGACTTCCAACTAATCTCATTTTTAACCACTCGATCCATTATCACCAAAGTTTAGTTTGGATGTATTATCATGAAGCCTCATCCACATAATTTATCTAATTACTCTATGGAACTTGAATCAAGGCCTCAATATATAGTGAAAATTTCATATATTTATGTACCCATGTAGTGATAACCTCTTCTAGACTGTTTAAAACCGACTCCAAACTATACCTAATGACTACTTGTGATCTTAAGGAAAGTTGTGTAGTCCATTTTCACCTTTATTCTCATATTACTTAGGTAAATACTATCAAAAAATGCGTTTTGGAGTTGATATTACGTTGTGATAAGTTAAGGTGGTTAAAGGTTTAATCACTTTCTCTCTCTTCCAACCAAGAATGACAGAAACATACGAATATACATATGTTCTCTCGTGACGCCTTGAGTAATATACGTGTGACATATTTGTGTGAACTTCTGAACAGAGTATAACAGATCTTCATGAGAGTTCCCACTATAATTATCATATCTTGTGAACTAGTTTAGGTTGCCAACATCTAGTCTGAACCTTACTACTTGAATTTTGGGTGAGAAAATCCAAGCAGCTGTAACCGGAATTGAGAAACCGGTAATTGGTGATTTCATGAACCATGGATCTTTTCTTCCTTGGGCTTGATCTCCATCTTGATTAGTGTCTGCTAGAACATCATGATTCGAATTTCGACCTTCAACTCCTTATTTCAAGTTTGCATTTGAAGGTGGTTAAAATCCTAGGGGCACTTGGTTGACAGGAGAATTTATATTTCTACCCTTGGGGTTGACGTTGATTGGATTGCCGTTAGCAACCAAACTGGAATTAGAACATACTGGCATCTCTTGTTCTCTTATATTTTTCTCTCTTTTCCTTTGTTGACGGAGCAACCTCTCTGGGTTCGAGAACATGCACCAACCTAAGAACATGTAAAGAGAAGAACAAAAGAAACAAAGTAAAATGTAAATACTACTACTTTAAATACAAAAATGAAAGCACAAATTAACAAAATAATCCTCTAAATCGGCGCCAAAACTTTGTGAGCCCCAAGGCGTGATATAAAAAGAAATATTCAGGGACGGGTTCCTCATAAGTGTATGAGTTGTACCAAGTAGTAAAAGTAAGTATTTATTATCGTTATCCAAAAGGACTAAGGATTTAATTATCATGGGTTATGAAGTATTCGGGGTGGTAGGCGTGATAAAAATATAAACAAAATATTATATTGGTTTTGAGTTTTTTGTAATTATTACAATTATAGGGACTAAAGTACAAAATTTGAATTCAACAAATATAATTTAAAAATAGGAAAATGGACTAAAATGAAAATATTAAGGTTGTAGATTATAAGTTAATTCGATAAATGCGTTTAATCCCCACTAGACATGATTTAACACTTTCTTGTTTTCAAGTGTGAATTTGACTTTTTCACGTTAGCCGTACGCAACTATTTACCTAAATCCCTTAGACTCAAGGAACCTCTCTCGAGCGATCATAAAAAAACCTCGTACGCTAAGAATCTAACCCTATTGATTATCAAACTAGTATAGAACTCGGTGAATATCAAACAAACATAAATTAATTCCACACACTAACCCCCATTCCGAACAATAGTCAAATTGCTATGCTAACCCATTAACTTGGTCAGAGTAATGAGTTCACACATTAAAAAAAATTCAGTTCCAACGGAAAACAATTCAAATTCATTTAAAAGTTAATCTCAAATTACTAAAAATGATAACCAATCATCTAGGGTTCATACATTTTTCAAACTAATGAAATTTTAATTCATACTAATGAAAGAAAAAGATATATTAATATAATTCATACTCGTATTAAGCTAAGAAAAGTATAAATAATTAGGATGATGATAGTCTAATAGAAAATGATGAATGTAAGAGGTGGAATGGTGTTGTGTTGACTTTCTTTCTTCTTTCTCTATCTCTAGGTGCTCTTATTTGTTTGAAATATTGTGTAACTGATATTTTATCTTTAAATTACCTAACTAATTATAAAAATATGTGTTTGGGTTGTGGGGGCCACTTGGGTGGTTCAAAGTTAACCAAAAAATGTACTTACTAATTCTAGATTGGTTGAATCACGGTGATAACTGTAGCATAACTTTGTACTATCAAACTCCTATCCACGAACCGATTCATCTCACGCATTATTGTATCGAAGGTCTTTCTTAAGCTCCAGTTACCTAATAAGAAATCTAACAAAATGTGTGTGGTGACTCTCTTAATTTAATTCAAAAGTTTTACTGGTATTTGCACTTCACTCTTTAAGGTGATTTTTTCTTCTCTTCACGCCTTGACTTGATATTGACTATGACTTTTTTACTTCTCTGTGTCATCTCGGGATCTCATAACATTCAAGTACCTAAGAACTACACACTCAAAAATAAATTAACGCAAAGAACTCCAAAAATAAAAAATATTCCAAAAAATAACAAATAACACATAATTTGTCACATAATAAGGAGTACTCACTCAAATAAGTCTAATAACCCCCACCGAATGATATCTTGTGATCCTATAAATATATCACACAACAAGATATATCATTGACCCATGAAAAATCACACTTGATAACAAGACTCACAATATTGATCTTAAGTTAGAAATTTAAATAATTATAAATAATTATCCCTATAATATGAGGACATATTATGAAATTTTTTCGGAACATAATTAAAATTGGTTATGGTAGGGGTAATAAACTCTACATGTGTTTTCGCTACCATTGAGAAGATATGCCGCACCATAGAAACATCAGCCTTGGAAGCTTCAAGCCACAAGAGCTGCCATTGAAACAACCATGGAAGTTTCAAGCAACAAAAAATGAATTACAACTCTTTTTCTTCTTCTATGGAAACTCGATCTACAACTCATCTTCTTATGCAGTTGCGGTTTAAATTTAGAAAAATACATTTTATTGGACGGTTTGGGGGTTTTAAATTGTAACCCAAATACCCGTGACCATGGCACTATTTTCTCGTTTAAAAGTGCTTTTTTTGAAAAGCAGTTAAAAGTGTTTCTAAATGTTTAAAAGTGGTTTAGACCCTGCAAAACACTTTTAAGAAAAACACTAAGGGCTCATTTGGAAGTGCTTATTTTAGAGTAAAAAAACACTTTTGGAATAAAATTTTAAATTTTAAAAAATTATAAAGATAATTTTGAATCTAAAATTATTTTAAGTTCTTTTTTGAAGAATCAACAATTTGGCGCTTCTCATAAAAGTATTTTTGAAGATAAAAAACTCTTAAAATGCTAGAAGCATTTTTAAGTGATTAACTAAAAAAGAACTTCCAAACGGGGACTAAATATGTGTTTCATAAAAAAGGAGCATTAGAATTCAATGAATGTATAGATGATGCTGGTTTATTAGAACATGGGTATGGTGGGTAGTTCTACACTTGGACAAATAAGAGTGATGCTAGTAATATAAGAGCCAGTAAAATTGACAGAGTTTTTGTTAACCCAAGTTGGTTAGATACAATGAATTCAATTGTAATGGTTCATAATCCATCCACTTTTGATCATTGCCCATTAAAGTTAGTTTTGAATACAAAAAAAGGAGTATAGCTAGTCAGTTCAGGTTCTTTGATGCTTGGACAACACATGAGAAGTTCCTTTATACAGTTAAACAAGCTTGGAGTTTAAAAGTAGATGGTAATTATTTGTTTACATTGTGTAAGAGGCAGAAACAAACAAAAGAAGCTCTAAAGAAGATTAATAACATGGACTTCAGAAGAAATTCTTCTAATATAGAGATGCTTAAAACTCAACTAAATGTAATACAAATGCAAATCATGAGTGGAAGTTTTGATTCAAGTAACATAAATGAAGAAAAAATACTAAGTGCTGAACTGGAAGAAGCCATGATTATACAACATAGAGTTCTAAGACAAAAAGCCAGAGTTATGTTCAACAATGAAATGGACAGCAACTCAACTTACTACCATAAAATCATCAAACGGAGGGTAGCCAGAAACAATGTTACCCTTCTAATCACTGAAGATGGTACTAGTATTGAAGATCCAAAACTCATCAAAGAAGAATTTGTCAAGTTTTATACTCAATTACTTGGTACTAAAGATGATAAAGAAGAAATTTGTTCTAGTAATGTCCTCAGAATTATTTTGGGTAAACAATTAAGTGAGGAACAAAGTGAAGGATTAATTGCTCCTATTGTTGATAAAGAGGTGAAAGATGCTTTGTTCTCAATTAACTCAAAGAAAAGACCAGGCCCGGATAGTTTAAACTCTACTTTTTATAACGAATCATGGGAGATAGTAGGAGAAGATTTTACAAAAGCAATCAAACAAAGCTTTGAAAATTGTAAACTCCTTAAACAAGTTAATGCGACAAACATAGTATTAATACCAAAGGAGAAAAAGCCTTCTAATGTGAAGAAATTTAGGCCCATATCGTGTATAAACACTATATACAAGATACTTTCTAGGATCATGAGTAGAAGGTTAAAGAATATCATGAGTTCTATTATCTCCTTAAATCAAGCTGCGTATATAGAAGGGAGGTATGTTGGAGATAATATATTAGTGGCACAAGATATTATGTTGGGTTATGATAAAAAGAGTAGTAATTCTAATTGCACTATACATTTGGACCTTCAAAAGGCCTATGATAGTGTAAATTGGGTTTTCTTAATTAACATCTTTAAAGCTCTTAATTTCCCGGTAAAATTCATCAAGTGGATAAAAATGTGCGTGTGTACTCCTACTTATTCAGTGTGTGTAAATGGTGAAGCGTGTGGGTTTTTTGAGGGTAAGAGAGGTTTGAGACAGGGTGATCCTCTCTCACCCTATCTATTTGCTTTGTGTATGGAGGTGTTCACAGGGTTGTTTACTCATTTGGCAAATAAACAAGATTTTAATTTTCATCAGAAATGTGAAGTAATGAAACTTAATCACATGATTTTTGCGGATGATTTACTTGTGTTTTTTAAAGCTAACTTAAATTCAGCAAGAATTGTTAAAGAAGGTCTAAATTTATTCTCAAGACATTCTGGTTTACAAATTAACTATCAAAAAAGTGAGGTTTATGTTAGTGGAGGAAATGTTATTATTGAAAATAAGATCTCTAGGATCCTAAATATTAAAATTGGCAAATTTCCAGTTAGATATTTAGGGGTCCCACTTCATTCAAAGAAACTTAGTGTTGAGGAAGGTAATAAGTTGGTTGATAAAATATTTACTACAATAAATCAATGGACCTCCAAGTTATTATCTTATTCCGGAAGAGTGGAACTTATAAAAAGTGTAATTATAAGTAAAATTCTCTACTAGTGTAGAGTGTTTTTACTGCCTAAGCAAGTCATATACAAACTGAATAAGTTTATAAGTAGCTTTCTTTGGAAGGGCAATATGGAAGGTGCACAAGGAGCCAAAATATCATGGGATAAGGTATGTAATAGTAAAGAAAGAGGAAGTTTAGGTATTCCTAACTTGGAGAAACTTAATTTAGTTTGTCTTCTTTTCACCTTCTGGAGAATGTACTCGCAAGAATATAACTTGTGGAGTATGTGGGTCAAACTTAATATATTAAAAGGGAAGTGTGTATGGAGTATGGAAGAGAAACAGAGTCATACATGGATTTGGAAGAAATTGATGAAGGTTAGGAGCATAGCATATGATTTCATTACTCACACTGTGTATAATGGAAAAACAACTTATCTTATTTGGGATAGATGGCTTGAGGGACAGAATATACAACATATTTTGGGTATTGAGCTATCAAAAGACAATTTTAATAGTCATAAAACAGTTGATACATTTTATGGTAAAGAGAGGTGGAGATTGCCTTCATGTGTGGGTAAAATACTTCCATACTTAGCTGATATTAAACTTATAAATAAAAAAGATAGGAAGGTACGGAGTGAATCAAATAAGAAAGGTTTTTCTTTCAAAAAAACCTTTATCAAACTCACTAATACTGCAGACACAACAATAGTTAGCTGGTATGAGCTTATTTGGTCAAAAGCAAATATTCCCAGGTGTGTTTTTATATCTTGGCTGGCTATTCAAAATAGGCTAAGCACAAAGCTCAGAATGCTGGAATGGCGTGCTCAAGTTGATCCTCTATGTGGTTTGTGTAAAGCTACAGGAGAGGATAATATACGTATTTTCTTCTTATGTACTTTTTCTAAGAGAATCCTGCAGAGATTATTAAAAATTTGTGAAATTGCGTAGATGCCGAGAGATTTTGAGGATCTTACTGAGAAATTTCTTAGTTTAACAAGCAAAGAGAACAAATTGATTGTGAGTTTAGTGATTACTTCATACATTTATATGGTATGGAAGCAGAGAAATGAAATTGAACACGGAGGGGTGATTTTGAATGAAGAACAAATCAGTGGGCGAATTTGCGAAATGGTGAAAATGAAGATAAGTGAAAGAAGTTTAAAAAATGCGAATGTTATTAAAATGGCTAAGAAGTTAGTTAATTGAGCTTGTATTTGTAATTGTCTATTGGGCTTAAATATTTTTGTAATAGATAGTAAGTAATGGGCCGAGTAGTTAAGGTTTATGATAGTAATGTAATATTCTTATTGTTTTAAAAGTTTAAATGGACTTACAAGGTATAAAACCCATGATTGGGCTAGTGCTTGTATGACCTATATTGTAAGACCTTGACAACAAGACTGTGGACCATTAGAGATTGAGAAATTTTGCGGCACACAAAAAAGGAAGAAAAGGAAATGTGTGTGAAAATGCTATGTGAACCTAGATGTAATTTTATTTATTGTTGGATAATTTACATATGCCATAAATTATGTTTACCACATCTTACAAATCACACCCTTGTTTTCATTTTGTGACAAAATGGTACTTCATCTTTATTTCGTATGGTAGCCTAAGATCCCACATGAATTTCGTATTCATTTTTAGCGGATCAAAATTCAATAAAATATTCATGGCCACAGAAGAAGATGACTAGAAATATGTACCAATCCATCGTGTGAGCATGCACTACATATAATCTTAAAAAATATATGCCTAAATTGAGTATATTATAAAGGATTGCATCACAATAGTTAACATACAAGTTTAGAAATTGATTTGTCTCTTAGATAATTTTTTTTAGAGTAAATGACACTTTTGCCCCCTGAGTTTATACCCGATTGACAGGTTGCCCCCTAAGTCTTAAAATGCGCCTCGTTGCCCCCTAAGATTTACTTTTGTGACCCGTTACCCCCTGAGTGCGTTTTCCGTCCATTTTCTCCGTTAAATATGACGTGGCAATTCCATGTCACAATTTTTTATTTTTTTTAATCGTAATACTAATTAAGTGTTTAATTAAGTTAAAACAAGGGTAAAAAAGAAATTTTATAATAGTTTTAATATTGTTAAATAAAAATAATAAAATAACCCCCCACCGCACCCTCTAACCCCCCCCCCCTCCCCCTCCCCATGCTTCGTCTTCTTCCCCCATTCGACCTGCAACTTTTCTTAAAAAAAAAAACCAAGCAAAACTCCATTCCTATCTTAATACATTAGTAAGATCCCAAAATATCAGCAAGTCTGCTATTAGCTGCAATCATTATTCCGAATCTTTTGTGTAATTTGCTCATCAGTTAAAACAAGTATGTGATGAATTTTAGAGTTCCTCTCATCCCACATAACATAGAAGTAAGTGGAAATCAAGGACAAGTAATAGCCTTAATGACAAACCTTACTTCTAAATTATTTTATATATCGCCAGTGACAAACCTTCTCTATTTCTACTAAGAAACCTTGAACAACTATACTAATTTACATCATACTGATCAGTATAATGTTTAAACAACATGTCAACAACTTTTAAGTAGTATTTAGTAGTTGTATAAGTGTAAAACTCTGTTTTCCATAATTTTAGAAATTAGAGATCTACAATTTGAGTAGTATAATGACCTTTTATTAGTAACAGAAGTAAATAAAATTACAGAATAAAAAATTGCAAAAAAGAAGAACAGTTTAAGTTTTGAAAGAATTCTCAAAACACAGGATACACATAGTTAAACTTCTAAAGCTTACGAGAAATGTACTCCTGCACGCTGTTTCTGGCAAGCAATATATATGAATATATCTTGTTTGATCTTTATGAGTTAGTTTAAGATTATTTGATCCTCTTTCTAGCAGATGGATACTTTTCAACTCTAAGTCTCACGGAAATTGAAAGCCATGTGTTTATGTGATTAGAGAACATGCTAGAGTAGACTACTTTGAGAGAGAATCGTTTCTTTGCGGAGCAAGTGATCATTGGCCCATCATATATGTCACTGTGCTCCAAGGTGTCCAAGGATCTCCATACACGAACCTTGTTGATATGATCTTGATTGGCTTCTTCGAGTTCTTTGTCGAATTCTTTCTCTTAGAATTAGACAACTTGTTGATACGATCTTGATCTTTGTTTTCTTCAAGTTCCTTGTCAGGATTCTTTCTTTTCATATTTCCTCTTTCTGTTTGGATCAAGTAAAAAATATCATAAAGGAAATATATTGAATATTCATCTATATTTATTTATTGTGTCTATTATATTAAAGTAAATGTAATCAGATAACATAACTAGAATAAACGAGAAAGGGCTTTTACATTTTTTATTAGAAATACATGCTCATATTTAAAGAGGATAGTGTGATCTACTCAGAGACGGCCTTATGGCTTTGCACCTACATTTTTTGATAAGTTAAATTCTATATTAACTTATCTTAAACATTTTATATTTATATTTAATTTAAATCTTTCCAAGCTTGCCTTTCCAACAAATTTTTTACGCAGAACATTAGTAAAGGTTTGCCAATATTTCTGTTCAATTATTCGGATCAAGCGTTTCGTGGTTCTTATGAAGTTGTTAGCTCTGGAAAAATGAATATAACCTCCTCTATGCATACACAAATAGGTCGCAAGAAACACCATATCCTGCTGCCCAGGTATTACAAACTAGAGAACAGGAAATTAACTATATGGATTCTTAGTATTACAAACGTTTTGTAGCATTTTAAGAGAACAGAAACTAGAGGACTCCTATTTCGGAGACCACAAGCGTGTAATTAAACTGAGAATATACAGAAATAAGCAACTAAATAAGCAACTGGTCATAATCTAAACAAAACAGAGGGAAAATTCTATAAACAGGGATGATAAGGATGTGTTGACAATTTTTAGGATCATTGGTAATATGACTAACAATCATACAATAGACTTCGAGCAAGATTAAGGAAATAAGTACTAACCAAAAATCTGGTTGGAAAGACATTCATCAATGGTTGTATTTTTGCAACCAAAAATGACTCCACCAAGCTGCTCTTCTGTGTCTTCGATATGGTTTCCTCCATTTTGTCATCATGTACCCAAATGAATAAGAATTTGTTACTTAACTAGACACGGAGACACTACATAATATACAACCTTTCTCTTATATATTTTAGCACCAAGAAAATATTTAAATTGGAATGCATGTTAAACACTTAATTACCTTCTAAAAGATTTTTTGACAAATTTTCCACGTCGCATATATTAATCCTTTCCTAAACAAACCCAATTTCAAGCCAAAACAAATCCATGGGCAGATTTATGAGTTTCAATGGCATGTAATTCTCTTCTACTCACATTCTCCACCAAACCCCCCCCCCATCCCACACCCTCTTTCACACAAACATGCACACACCCCAAACCCTGGATGTGGCCTTCAACACACTATACATCTCGTTGAGGTAAAATTCAACCATTAATTCTTCGATTTTAAATAGCTTCTATATGAAAAAGTACAAAAAAACACATAATTAGCCCTAACTAATATACAACTAATCAACTTAATCAAATTGAATAGTAAAGTGAGAGTTTGAAGATTTGAACCAATCAAGAAGTCATAAACAAATCCCAAATTATGCATAAATTATTAATGAATAAAAACTAAAATTATATGCATAAGGACTTGAATCCATATATGACATTTTTCACAATAACATTAAGACGGTAAAAGGATCAAGAGACCAAAATAAAAAACCCAATCATAATTATGGAGATCTAATTGTAAATAAATACCAAAAACAGTAAAATTCCATCACGTAACTTAAAATAACAATCACATTTATTGCAACATTGCGCGTCTGCGTGTATAAGAGAGATAAGAGAGAGAGAGAGAGAGAGAGAGAGAGAGAGAGAGAGAGAGAGAGAGAGAGAGAGAGAGAGAGAGAGAGAGAGAGAGAAACCTTGACAACAAAACTGTGGACCATTAGAGATTGAGAAATTTTGCTGCACACAAAAAAGGAAGAAAAAGAAATGTGTGTGAAGATGCTATGTGAACCTAGATGTAATTTTATTTATTGTCGGGTTATTTACATATTCCATAAATTATGTTTACCACATCTGACAAATCACACCCTTGTTTTCATTTTTAAAAATAATGGTACTTCATCTTTATTTTGTATGGTAGCCTAAGATCCAACATGAATTCCGCATTCATTTTTAGCGGATCAAATTTAATAAAATACACATGGCTATAGAAGAGGATGACTAGATATATTTACAAATCCACCGTGTGAGGATGCGCTACATATAATCTTAAAAACTATATGCCTAAATCTAGTATATTAAAAAGGCTTGCATCATAATTGTTAACATACATATTTTGAAATCGATTTGTCTCTTAGATAATTTTTTTTATCTTTATAAATCACAATCTCTTCACTTGTTATTGAATATACAAAATGTGAAGTATTTAGACATGGAAATTTGATAACTCGACGAAATTTTAGAGTGATTGTAAGGAAGGACTACAGCTGTAACTTATTCGAAATATAAACAACTATATTGTTTCAATTTAACTTTATAAAACTGATTAAAAAATGAATTTTGATAATTATATCAGTGACATTAGTGAAACTTAACAATTCATACCAAATCATAATAATTATTATATGAAATGACATTATAGTGTAACATTCATACTAATCAAAAGTAAAAACAATGTAAGAAATTTTAATCTTAATATTTTAACATGTAAATCTTACCATAGGAGTGAGAATAAGATTGATATTGGAGATCTTATTTTTTTTCTTTTTGGTGAATCTTGATTTTATCCACAACATGACACTAACACTAAATCATATAGGGATCTGTATGCAAAATGTGAAAAATGAATATTAATATTCTTTTCCCATTTTAACATGTAATTTTTTCGGCTAAATAAATGTTAAGTCTTTGTTATTATATTACCTCTTATCTGTAGATATATACATAAAAAACTAATACGGAGTAATTAGTTTGAATAGATTTCTTTTCAATATACATGGCATTTTGTTGTCTCTGTATTAGAATTAATTAACCATGTTACTGAATTGAATTTATAGTATATCAAAACTTATATAAATATTGAACATAAAGAGAAAAACTGATACAGCTATAAAATAATCATACATATTTCAAATTTTAACAATCAATTCACCAAATTATTGTTTTTATTCACTATAATATTAGTAATTAAAATCCTAGATGTTTAAAGAAAAATAGCATGGTGTATGTGTACAGAGATGAATGAAAAATGCTAGATTGAACAAATACCTTTACATTTTAGTGAATACTAGAAGCCCTTTCATGGCTGATAGTGTTGTTTAGAAGAAAGCGGATAAACAGTGGCTACTTTTATCTATATATTCTTATTTTGTCAATCATACCCTTGAATTGTGACAGGTGGTTTTTGCTTATATGTATGTAGTGGTATTTTTAGTGTTAGGTTAAGGAAATATAAATTTCATTGTAAGAGTTTTTGTAGTGGTTTTTATTGGTTATATTTAGTTTGGACAGAGTAGATTATATTTATTTAAAGGAAAATTGTTATATCCAAGGATGAATCTCATCAATTATATTAATACACATAAAACATAAACCATGTTTTAAACTTACAAAAATTACTAACTAATTAATCTAATGACACGTGTTTTGTTTTAACAATCAATGGAGATGATGTGAATATTGTACCATACAATATTGGATGAAAGTCTTACCCTTATTTAAATATGTATTTTAAGATCAACTTTGTGAGTCTTGTTGTCAGGTTTGAATTTTCTTATGGTAAATGATATTGTGATATATTTTTAGGGTCATATTTTGGGGTTATTGGACTTATTTAAGGGATTATTCTCAATTACACGACAAATGGTGTTTTCTTTATTTTTTTAGAGTTTTTTGTGTTAATTGTATGTCGAGTGTGTAGCTCTTAGATACTTGGACAATACGAAATCCCGAGATGACACAAGGATGTCAAAAATTTATAGTCAACTCCAAGCAAAGGCTTGAAAAGAGGAAAAAATTGCATTAGAGAGTCAAGTACATTTACTAGTAAAACTTTGAAATCAAATTCATAGAGTCAACAAATACTTTTTGAAATTCTTATCAAGCACCTGGAGTTTAAGATAGTCCTTCGAGTTGATAGCGCGTAAGTAGAATCAATTCGTGAATAGGAGTTGATACTACAAAGTTATGCTAAATTTGTCTTGGTGACTCGAACCAATCTATAATTAGTGGATACATTTTTTTATCAATTTTAAACAATCTAAGTGGGTCCCACAACCCAAAAATATATTTGTATCATTAAATACTTCAGTGAATTGGAGACAAAATATTAATTTACACAATATTTTAGAAGAGATGAGTGAATGGAGCTAAAGAAAGAAAAATTAGAAGTCAAAACCACACCATTCCACCTTTTCCATTCATTATCATCATATAAATAATTTTTTCTAGTTTTCCTAACTTAATATTATTATAAATTATATTATGTTTTCTTATTCTTTCATCAGTATGAACTAGTTTTTCTTTAAGACATGTATGAACTCTTGATGATTATTTACCATTTTTATGTAATTTGAGATTAAGATTTAAATGGATTTGAATTATTTTTAGTTGATTATTAATTTGTACTAAGGTGTGAACCTATTACTCCAACCAATTTAGTGGGTTAGCATAGCAATTTGACTATTGTCTGGAATGGGGGTCATGTTGTGGAATTAATTTATTTTCATCGAGGTCTATACTAGTTGGATGACATATAGGGTTCGAGTCTTATCGTCTAAGGTTTTTTTTGATTGATTGAGAGAGGTTACCTAGAATCTAAGGATGGTCCCTATCTACTTAAGATATTTTGGTGGATAGTTGAATCAATGTTAACGTTAAAGGTAAAATTCTCACTTAAAACAAGAAACAATTAAATCATGTCTAGTGGGGACTAAACGCGTTTATCGAGCTAACTTGATATTTACAAACTTAATATTTGAATTTTAGTCTTTTTTCCTACTTTTACATAATAATTTCCTGAATTCATATATTGCACATTGGTTAATGTATTTTAATATTTATACAAAACCCAAAACCAATATAATTATGTCTATATTTTTATCACGCCTGTCACCCCGAATACTTAATAAAACATGATAATTAGCTCCTTAGTCCCTATGGAGAAAAATAATAAAATACATATTTTTACTGCTTGGTACAACTCGTACACTTGCGAGGAACCCGTCCTTGGGTGATTCTTTATAACACGATTTAGGTCGCACCAATTTTTCCATCGTTTTGGTACACTATTTAGTAATTATGTGTTTTTATTTTTGTAGTTTAAGTAGTAGTTGTTACTTTTGGACTTTTTATTTATTTTTCTCTTTACAGGTTCTGAAGTTGGTGCATCCTCTCAAACCTTGAGAGGTTGCTCTGTCAACAAAAAAAGAAAGTGAGACATAAGAGAACCAGAGATGTCAGCAAGTTCGGATGCATGTTTAGACGTTATTGGCAATCCAATCAATGTCAACCCCGAGGTGGAAATCTAAATCTGCCAATCATTCAAGTACCCTCAAAATTTTAACTACTTTCGAATGCAAACTTGCAAGAAGAAGTTGGGCGTTGAAAAGGTAATCACAGTGTTCCAGCAAACGCTAATAAAGATTTATTGTAAGTCCAAGGAGGACAAGATCCATGGTTTATGCAACCATCGATAATCATTTTCTGATTATGTTTGCAACAGCTTGGGATCGATTCCCAACTAGTATGAGAGAAAAGGTGCAAATGGACTTCGAGACTTTTTGGTAAAGTTTGGACTTGATTTCAATCGAACTTATAGAGGTTCCTACTACACCAGTACAATCAAGAGATCTTGCAATGTACTACGGAGACCTCGATTCGAGTTCTAAAAAGAAAGTATATGGGTTATGTGGAGGAGGCTTCACGATGGCGCATCCAAACTAATCATTGGTGATAATGGATTGAGTGGTTAAAAAAAATATTAGTTGGTAGTCTTCAGAAGTTTCTGTCCACCAATCAACCAAAGCTACTTTGAGAGTAGATACAGAAACAGAAGTACCCCTAACGTAAATCTTAATGATATTGGTATTTACTTTAAGTACAAAAATCTAGAAAATATTGATGCCCTTCTTAATTAATTTAGAAGATTCTAAACCAGATTTTAAAATATAAATCTCAATGATATTGAAATCTCTATACTGATTGTCTTTTGGATGTTAGATAGTTTTTTGTAAATATCATCATTTCCTTTTGTTATTTATACTTTTATTGATGTTTTGCTTATCTATATATGGAGCATAGAAATGTCTTATCACCAGAGACACTCTTCGATGCCCATCTTATGCTAATTATGTTCATATTTGGGTCCTTATTAGATTCATGATTAGTTTTAAACAAGTAAAGGTATATGCTTAGGAAAAGGTAAGGTTATTGCTTTACTATTTTATTATATATTGTCAACAAGTCTGTTCTTGATCCTTTTCAAAGTCTTTTTAACCCAAATATGACTTAATCAATAGGGTATCGAATCAGTTGTCTTAATCTTGGTAAGAGGTCCATTTGATTCACTTAGATACACACGGTTTTGGCATTCTATAGTCTTTGCCATCGTATTTTCAGTAACTATTAATTGATGAGTTGGCTACCTAATGTCTTGTGAAAAATTACCTTTCTATTTGAGGCTAATAAAGTTACAACTAAGGTCGGTGATGATTAAGAAAACTTTGACCCGATGATGATTCAAATAATTTGAGTCTAATCTTACATATGATAATTGTGTTTTTTTTTTATAATACTAAACCCATCAATACATATATAGAGATGAACACGTTTTAAATATCTAGAATGACTTACTGAGACTTTAGGATAATTTAAAAAAAATTCCCGAAGTCTTAAAGTTATAGAAGTTTAAAGTTATTCGTTAAAATTTTACCGATTTGTAATAGATATTTTATAAATTTGTGTATTTATAATATTATAAGGTTGACCAATAAAGTCTTCCCCTTAGTACCTCCCGTCAATTGTGGTGTACATCTTTTAATGAAAATGGGGACATTCTAATAATTCGGTTTCAATGCAATTTCAAATACTTCATACCTCCTACATCAAAAGACCATAATGTAGCACCTTCACCTGGTCTATGAGCTTTGATTTGTGGTAGATTCAGAAAATATAATGTGCCAAAAAAGTAATTGTCCCTACCTGAATCGACCTGTAGCGTGATAACAACTACACCACATAGATCTGGATATGTTTATATATCAAACTAGGACATGTACTAGTTTATCTACCTTTTCATTTGCTTTGCTTGCTATCTCTCATGGCTTTGCAAATGCAATTAAGTGATGGAGATAAAATATAGATGTACTTTTGTCATACCCATAAATGTACAAAATATACTTCTTGTATTAGTGGCTTTTATTGGGAATAACACATATTTATATATTTCATGTAATGCAAAAAACAGCTCAGTTTAGATCGTTCTTTTCATCAACACCATTTCTGGTTAGAAAAACCTATGATAAATCAATATTATAAATAAATGTTTTACCTCCCCTCCTATTTTCTTGGAGAGGTAGCGGATTGCATTACATCTCTATAGAGTCGCGTATGTACCTATACAAGAATTTATATCATTTGTGTTGAGAAATTCATAAACGAAAGAGATCCCAAACTTGTGCATTGATATATACCAACATACCTCTGACCAAATTTTTCCCTCGCCGACACTATTAGAATACCTGATCAGTCTATATGACAAACAAGAATTTTGGACGGGTAGGTACTCATGTTAAACTGGTCTCCGATCATTCTGGAAGTCATAGTTCCATCAGTCAATATCTAGGTCAACAGTTATGTGCAAAGATCAGGCAATATTGTCCTATAATTATAAGGTGATTGGAAAAAAGTCAAACGAGAGTCACTTTCTCTGCCTTATCTTTAGGTTTTAAACTAGTAGCTTTCTCTCTCTAGGTTTTCTTTTTCTGGCAACTTCTCTATATCTTCCTACACAGCTTCTTCTCTCTATTCGACCTAACTTCACTGTTGTTTCTTGCCGGACCATTGGTAAGTTGGGCTTTCTTTTTCTCTCTCACGCGTGCTATACTTTTCTCATCTCTACACTCTTTTCTTACCTTAGCAATTTACCAAACATTTTATGTACAAGCCAATCTACCTCATGAGATTGTTAAATATTGACACCAAAAAAAGCAAATAAAAAGAAAATAACAAACATATAGGAGGTTACAAAAATTCTTTTTAAATTATAGTGACTAAAGTGAAAATATGAATTCAATAATATATAATGTAAAAGTAGGAAAATGGACTAAAATGAAAATATAAATATTGTAGATGATAAGTTAGCTTTAATCCCCACTAGACATGATTAAACACTTTCTAGTTTCAAGTGTGAATTTAACTTTTTCACGTTAGTCGTATTCAACTATTCACCTAAATCCCTCCCGAGTAGATAGGGACCGCCTTTAGACTAAAGGAACCTCTCTCGAGCAATCCTAAAAAATCCTCGGACGATAAGTCTCTAACCTTATTGATTATCAAACTAGTATAGAGGTCGATGAATATCAAACAAACATAGATTAATTCTTGAACGTAACCCCCATTCTGGAATATAGTCTAATTGCTATGCTACCCACTAACTAGGATGGAATAATGGGTTCACACATTAAGAAAAATATATATTCAACGGATTACAATTCAAAATCATTTAAACGTTAACCCTAAATTGCATAAAAATGGTAAATCATCTAGGAATCAGACCTTTCTCAAAATAATGAATAATTAGTTCATACTAATGAAGAAAATTAAATAATAATATAATTCATAGTCGTATTAAATTATGAAAATTTGGAATTACAAATATGATGATAGTCTAATGGAAAATGGATGAATGAAAGAGGTGTATTGGTATGGTATCGATTTCTCCTTCTTCTTTCTATAGATCTAGGCGCTCCTCTCATTTCAAAATGTTCTCTAACTAATACTTTAACTCCAAAACAACTAAGTAATGATAAAATTATATTTTTGGGTTGTGGTACTCACTTGGGTGGTTTGAAAATTGACCAAAAACGTGTTTACTAATTCTAGATTTGTTTGAGTTACCGCGACAACCTTAGAAAAACTTTTTAGTATCGACTCCTATTCACGAACCGATTCCTCTCATGCACTCCCAACGCGAAGGCCTAATTTGAGCTCCAAGTGCTTGATAAGAAATCTCACATAATATGTGTGCTGACTCTTTCAAGTTTTTTTCAAAGTTTTCTGGTAATTTCACTTTCTCTCGAAGGTGACTTTCTCCTCTTTTCACGTCTTGACTTGGGTTTGATTATGATTTTTTTTACTTCTCTGGATCATATTGGGATCTCATATCATACAAGTACCTAGGAGCTACACATTGAACATACAAGTAGTGCAAAAACTCCAAAAGAAATAAAATATACAAAAGATAACAAAGTACTCACAATTTGTCATATAATAGGTAAAATTTCCTCAAATAAGTCTAATAACCCCACAAAATGATGTCTCATGACCATATGAATATATCGCGATACATGAGATATCATTTACCCATTAAAAGTATTGTCTTGCTAACAAGACCCTCAAAATTGAACTTAATAAACCCATACATCCTTGTGTATGAACTCGTAAAAGGCACAGTCTTTTTTCACTCTTTTTTACTACAGCCAATCTTCTTTATATCTTCTAACAGTTTCCTTACTTCTAAATTATTTGATATACCTACCCAGCGAATGAGATAAAGACAGAATTCACTGTTGGTCGGGCTGACCTTCTCTATATCTACTAAGAGACCTTGGACAACTATACTAAGTACATCATACTGATCAGTTATACCGCATGTCTAATAACTTTTAAATAGCATTTAGTAGTGGTATACGTGTAAAAATCTGTTCCCCAAAATTTAAGAAATTAGAGATTTAAAATTTGAGTAGTAGAATGACCTTTGATTAGTAACCAATGTAGTTGAAATTACAAAACAAAAAATAGCAAAAAAGAAGAACAGTTTAAGTTTTGAGAGAATCCTCAAAACTCAGAATATGCATAGTTAAACTTCTAAAGCTTACGAGAAATGTACTCCTGCACACTGTTTCTGGCAAGCAATATATATGTTTATATCTTGTTGGATCTATATGACTTAGTTCAAGAGTATTTGATCCTCTTTCTAGTATCAGATGGATATTTTTCAACTCTATGTCTCACGGAAACTGAAAGAAATGTGTTTATGTGATTAGAGAGCATGCTAGAGTAGTCTAGTTTGAAAGAGAATCATTTCTTCGCGGAGCAAGTGATACGCACCAGTGAACTATAAGCGTTTGCAAGAAACCTGGTGATCATTGTCCCATCATATATTTCACTGTATTTGAGCTCCAAGGTGTCCACGGATCTCCATACATGCACCTTGTTGATACGATCTTGATCGGCTTCTTCGAGTTCTTTGTCAGAATTCTTTTTCTTAGAATTTGACAACTTGTTGATACGATCTTGATCTTTGTTTTCTTCAAGTTCCTTGTCGGCATTCTTTCTTTTCATATTTCCTCTTCGTGTTTGGATCAAGTAAAAAACATCAGAAATTAAATATATTGAATATTCATCCATATTTATTTATTGTGTCTATTATATTAAAGTAAACGTAATCAGATAATATAACTAGAATAAACAAGAAAGGGCTTTTACATTTCTTATTAGAAGTACATGCTCATATTTAAAGAGGATAGTGTGATCTACTCAGAGACAGAGACGGCCTTATGGCTTTGCACCTAAATTTTTTGATATGATAAATTCTCTATTAACTTATCATAAACATTTTATATTTATATTTAATTTTTTTTAATTATTCGGATCAAGCGTTTCGTGGTTTCTATGAAACTGTTAGCTCCGGAAAAATTAATATAAACTCCTCTATGCATACACAGATAGGTCTTTGAAAACACCATATCCTGCCCAGGTATTACAAACTAGAGAACATGAAATAAACTAGATGGATTCTTAGTATTACAAACGTTTTTTAGCATTGTAAGAGTACGGGAACTAGAGGACTCCTATTTCGGAGACCACAAGGGTGCAATTAAACTGAGAACATACAGAAATAAGCAGTTGGTCATAATCTAAATAAAACGGAGGGAAAATTATATAAACAGTGATGATAAGAATTTGTTACTTAACTAGACATAGAGACACTACATAAATACCAACTTTCTCTTATATATTTTAGCACCAAGGAAATATTTAAATTGGAAAGCATGTTAAACACTTAATTACATTCTAAAAGATTTTTTGACAAATTTTCCACATCGAATATATTAATCCTTTCCTAAACTAACCCAGTTTCAAGCCAAAACAAATCCATGGGCAGATTTATGAGTTTCAGTGGCGTGTAATTCTCTTCTACTCACATTCCCACTAAGCCCCCACCCCTTCTTCACACAAACATACGCACACCCCAAAGCCTGGATGTGCCCTTCAACACACTACACATCTCGTTGAGGTAAAATTCAACCATTAATTCTTCGATTTTAAATAGCTTCTATATGGAAAAGTACTAAAAAACCATAATTAGCCCTAACTAATATACAACTAATCAACTTAATCAAGATGAACAGTAAAGTGAGAGTTTGACAGAATTGAACCAATCAACAATTCACAAACAAATCCCAAGTTATGCATAAATTATTAATGAATAAAAACTAAAATTATATGCATAAGGACATGAATAATTATATGAAATTTTTCACAATAACATTAAGACGGTTTAAGGATCAAGAGACCAAAATCCAAAACACAATCATAATTATGGAGACCTAATTGTAGACAAATACCAAAACAGTAAAATTCCATCATGTAACTTAAAATAAGAGTCATATTTATTGCAACATTGCGCGTCTGCGTGTATAAGAGAGAGAGAGAGAGAGAGAGAGAGAGAGAGATTTTGCGGCGCACAAAAATGGAAGAAAAGGAAATGTGTGTGAAAATGCTATGTGAACCTAGATGTAATTTTATTTAGTGTCAGGTAATTTACATATTCCATAAATTCTGTTTACCACGTCTGACAAATCACACCATTGTTTTCATTTTTTGACAAAATGGTACTTCATCTATATTTCGTATGGTAGCCTAAGATCCCACATGAATTTGGTATTCATTTTTAGCGGCGTGTGAGAATGCGCTACATATAATCATAAAAACTATATGCCTAAATAGAGTATATTATAAAGGCTTGCATCACAATTGTTAACATACAAGTTTAGAAATCGATTTGTCTCTTAGATAATTTGTTTATCTCTGTAAATCTCTTCACTTGTTATTGAATATACACAATGTGAAGTATTTAGACAGGAAAATTTGTTAACTCCAAGAAATTTTAAAGTAATTGTACAGGACTAAAATTGTAACTTATTCAAAATATAAACAACTATACTGTTTCAATTTATCTTTATAAAAACTGATTAAAAAAAATGAAATTTGATAATTATATCTGTGATGACACTACTGAAACTTAACAATTCATACCAATTCATAATAATAATTATATAAAATGACACTATAGTGTAACATTCATACTAATTAAAAGCAAAAACAATCTAAGAAATTTTACTCTTAATATTTTAATAGGTAAATCTTACCAGGGCAAGTGAGAATAAGATTGATATTCTATTGAAATATCATGGTCAACGATCTTATTTTTTTCTTTTTGATGAATCTCGATTTTATCCACAACATGACCCTAACACTAAATCATAGAGGAATCTGTATGCAAAATGTGAAAAAAATGAACATTAATATACTTTTTTCATTTTAACATGTAATTTGTTTGGCTAAATAAACTAAGTCTTTGTTATTATATTACCTCTTATCTGTAAATATATACATAAAAACCTAATACAGAGTAACTAGTTTGAATAGATTTCTTTTTAATATACATGGCATTTGTTGTCTCTGTATTAGAATTAATGAACTATGTTCCCGAATTGAATTCATAGCATATCAGAATCTTATATAAATATTGAACATAAAGAGAAAAATTGATACAGGTATAAGATAATCATACATATTTCAAATATTAACAATCAATTCACGAAATTATTGTTTTTATTCACTATAATATTAGTAATTAAAAACATAGATGTTTAAAGAAAAGGAGAATCATATATGTGTACAGAGATGAAAGAAAATGGTAGATTGAACAAATACCTTTACATTTTAGTGACTACTAGACACCCTTTCATGGTTGATAGTGTTTTTTCGAAGACGGCGAGCAAACAGTGGCTACTTTTATCTATATATTCTTATTTCGGTCAATCATACCCTTGAATTGTGACAGGTGGTTTTTTCTTTATGTATGTAGTGGTATTTTTAGTGTTAGGTTACAACAATATAAATTTCATTGTAAGGGTTTTTGTAGTGGTTTTTATTTTTTATATTTACTTTTGGACCTAGTACATTATAATTATTTAAAGAAAAAATCTTGTATCCAATATTGGATGAATCTAGACCAATTATATTAATACACATAAACCATGTTTTAAACTTACAACGATAACTAACTAATTATTCTAATGACACATGTTTTATTTTAATCATCAATGGAGATGATGTGAATATTGGACCGTACAATATTGGATGAAAGTCTTACCCTTATATTAATCTGTAGTTTAAGATCAACTGTGTGAGTCTTGTTGTCAGGTGTGAATTTTCTAATTGTAACTGATATTGTGATATATTTTTAGGGTCATATTGTGGGTTTATTAGACTTATTTGAGGGATTATTCTCAATTATGTGACAAATGGTGTTTTTTAGAGTTCTTTTGTGTTAACTGTATGTGAGTGTTTAGCTCATAGATATTTGGACAATACGAGACCCTGAGATGACGCACCGATGTCAAAAATTTATAATCAACTCCAAGCCAAGGCTTGAAAAGAGGAAAAATAAGAGGAAAAAAATGCATTAGAGAGTCAAGTACAATTACTAGTAAAACTTTGAAATCAACTTGATAGAGTCAGCAAATAGATTTTGAAATTCTTATCAAGCACCTGGAGTCCAAGATAGTCCTTCGAGTTGGTAGCGCATTAGTAGAATCAATTCCTTAATAGGAATTGATACTACAAAGTTATGCTAAAGTTGTCTGGGTGACTCGAACCAATCTATAATTAGTAGAAATATTTTTTTATCAATTTTAAACCAACGAAGTGGGTCCCAAAACCCAAAAATATGTTTGTATCATTAAATACATCAGTGAATTGGTGATAAAATATCAATAACACAATATTTTTAAAAGAGATGAGTGAATAGAGCTAAAGAAAGAAAAATTAGAAGTCAACACACCACCATTCCACCTTTTCCATTAATTAATTTTTCATTAGACTATCATCATATTAGTAATTATTTCTAGTTTTCCTAACTTAATATGATTATAAATTATATCATGTTTTCTTTTTCTTTCATCAGTATGAACTAGTTTTTCTTTAAGACATGTATGAACTCTAGATGATAATCTACCATTTTTATGTAATTTGAGATTAAGATTAAAATGGATTTTAATTATTTTAGTTGAATATTAATTTGTATTAAGGTGTGAACCTATTACTCCAACCAATTTAGTGGGTTAGCATAGCAATCTGACTATCGTCTGGAATGGGGGTCATGTTGTGGAATTAATTTATGTTCATCGAGGACTATACTAGTTGAATAACATATAGGGTTTGAGTCTTGTCGTTCGAGATTTTTTCGGATTGACTTAGAGAGGTTCCTAGAGTCCAAGGGTGGTCCCTATCTACCCGGGAGATTTAGGTGGATAGTTGAATCACTGTTAACGTTAAAAGGTCAAATTGTCACTTAAAACAAGAAACATTTAAATCATGTCTAGTGGGGACTAAACACATTTATCGAGCTAACTTGATATTTACAAACTTAATATTTGCATTGTAGTCTTTTTTTCCTACTTTTACATAATAATTTCCTGAATTCATATATTGCACATTAGTTAATGTATTTTAATATTTATAGAAAACCCAAAACCAATATAATTGTGTCTATATTTTTATCACGCCTATCACCCCGAATACTCAATAAAACACGAGAATTAACTCCTTAGTCCCTATGGAGAAAGATAATAAAATACTTACTTTTACTACTCGGTACAACTCGTACACTTGCGAGGAACACGTCCTTGAGTTATTTTTTATAACACGACTTAGGTCGCACCAATTTTGGCGTTGTTTTGGTACACTATTCAGTTAATTTGTGTGTTTATTTTTAGTTTAAGTAGTAATTGTTACTTTTTGATTTATTTTCTCTTTACAGGTTCTTAAGTTGGTGCATGCTCTCAACCCCTGAGAGGTTTCTCTATCAACAAAAAAAGAAAGCAAGACATAAAAGAACCAGAGATGGCAACAAGTTCTAATGCTGGTTTAGACGTTATTGGCAATCCAATCAATGTCAACCCCGAGGTGGATATCTAAATCTGCCAATCAATCAAGTACCCTCAAGATTTTAACCACTTTCGAATGCAAACTTGCAACAAGGAGTTAGGCGTTGAAAAGGTAATCACAGTGTTCCAGCAAGCACTAATAAAGATGGATCGTAAGTCAAAGGAGGACATGATCCATGGTTTATGCAACCACCGATCATCACTTTCCGATTATGTTTAGAATCGCTTGGGATCGATTACCAGCTAGTATGAGAGAAAAGGTGCAAATGGACTAGGAGACTTTCCGCCAAGATCATAAAGAGTTATTTGGTAAGGTTTGGACTTGATTTAAATCGAACTTATAGAGGCTCCAACTACATCGGTACCATCAAGAGATCTTGCAATGTACTACGGAGACCTCGATTCGAGTTCTAAAGAGAAAGTAGATGGGTTATGTGGAGGAGGCTTCACGATAGCGCATCCAAACTAACCATTGGTGACAATGCATTGAGTGTTAAAAAAATATTAGTTGTTAGTCTTTAGGAGTTCATGTCCACCAATCAACCAAAGTTACTTTGAGAGTAGAACGGAAACAGAAGCACCCCCAAAGTAAATTTTAATTATATTAGTATTTACTTTAAGTGCAGAAATCTAGAAAATATTGATGCCCTTCTTAATAAATTTAGAAGATTCTAAACAAGATTTTAAAATATAAATCTCAATGATATTGATATCTCTATACTGATGGTCTTTTGGATGTTAGATAGTTTTTTCTAAATGTCATCATTACCTTTTGTTATTTATACTTTTATTGATGTTTTGCTAATCTATATATTGAGCATCGATTTTAAATGTCTTAGCACCACATACACTCTTCTATGCCCATATTATGCTAATTATATTCATATTTCGGTCCTTATTAGATTCATGATTAGTTTTAAACAACTAAAGCTATATGCTTAGGAAAAGGTAAGGCTATTGCTTTACTATTTTATTATATATTATCAACAAGTCTGTTCTTGATCCTTTTCAAAGTCTTTTTAACCCGAATATGACATAATTAATAGGGTATCGAATCAACTGGCTTAATCTTGGTAAGAGGTCCATTTGATTAACTTAGATACACACGGTTTTTGTGTTCTATAGTATTTGCCATTGTATTTCCAGTAACTATTAATTAATGAGTTGGCTACCTAGAGTCTTGTGAAAAATTACCTTCCTATTTGAGACTAATAAAGTTACAACTAAGGTCGATGATGATTAAAAAACTTTGACCCGATGATGATTCAAATAATTTGAGTCTAATCTTACATATGATAATTGTGTTTTCTTTACAATGATAAACCCCCAATACAAATATAGAGATGAACACGTTTTAAATATCTAGAATGACTTACTGAGACTTCAGGATAATTTAAAAAATTCCTGAAGTCTTAAAGCCATAGAAGTTTAAAGTTATTCGGTAAAATTTTACCGATTTGTAATAGATATTTTATAAATTTGTCTATTTATAAAATTATAAGGTTGACCAAGAAAGTCTTCCCCAAAGGCTGAACACGAAAAGGAAATCCCGACTTAGGGATTCCTTGCATTTGCTGATGAGGCACATTGGATGGATTGGCTCCATTCAAGTTCGCGTCTTGCTAAAACTGTTTTGAACTCCCTCGGGTGGATTAGCTCCTAGAGGTTGGTTCACTTGATTCACATTTGCTTCATAGTAGGCGGTGGGTGGTAGTCCTTTGTGTGTTCTAAAATAAATGCAATAAATAATCGAACCACAACCGCAAGTGTACGGTTGTCCCAAGTAGTATAATTGATAAAATAGATTCGTTCCAAGGACGGGATGGTTGACTACAATGCTTATCTATTAATGATTGATCGCACTTATGAAAACAAATAAAGATAATATGTTTGTTTGGTTTTGTATTAATGCTAAGTAAATGAAAAACAATTATTAAAATGCAAATAAAAGCTAAGAGGCAAGTAAAATGATATAAAACGCAATATGAGAAATAGCACTTGAGAACGCAAGGATCCTCTCAATCCTATTTCCTAACTTATGTTGTTTAAGGGCTAAATTGGTCAATTACAATGGTCGGGATCCTAAATTCCTTATACCCCCGTCAGGGTGGACTATAAGGCGATCCTAGAGTGTCACTAGTCCCGTCAGGGTAAATATGATCCACTTTTGGATGATTAAGTTTTATTACCTCATTGGCCCTAGGATTAGCTAAGTTCGTCAGAATCAATAACTTCTATCCTAGATTGAATAAATGGTTCTGTACCTAAACCCTCTGTCAGGATGATCCAATCGCCACTAATTGGAATAGCCTAGATACTAACACCTGTTCCTAGTTCATGACGCTAAAAACAGTAAATATTCTCAATTTATCGAAAAGAGTAAAAGCCCCAATCTAGTTTAATTTAACAGAAACCCAAATTCAACATTCGTAATTCAATAAGATTGGGATTCACCCATTAATTGTTCTCAAGCACTAAAATGAAATTAGCTCATACTAATAAAAAGAAAAACTAAATTAATTGAAATGGAATTCATATTTGATTACAAAATTAAAGATAAGAAAAACCTAATTTCCGGAATAGAAATGACTACGAACGGAGATATAGACCCTCTCCAGCTCTTGTAGCTTCTTCTTTCTTCCTTCTGTTGCTTCTCTCTGGTGTTTAATCTTGTAGAATGTGAATTGTGTGTAAAATAGAAGTCCAGACCTCCTTTTATAAGTGGAAATTCGGACTTGGACCTAGGCTTTTAATTAAATGAAATATAAAAGGCCCAAGTCCACTAACTTAGCTCAAAATCCCGTAACTGCTGATATACCTTCACTAAAACGGCTTTTTCCGATTCGTTATGACTCCGATTGACCTCATTCCAGTTGCTAAAGTTCCGTAACTCGATAGGAAGCGTTTTCTCTTCAAAGGTCAACGGCTAAATCATCGCTTATGAACACCTACCTTATACATTTGGTCATATATATTTACCAAGATAGACTTAACCATCAAAACCAAATTCAAAGTTAGAGGGGTTCGAATAAAGGGTATACTATATTGTAGTTAGGAGACGGAAATTGTTGAAGTCTTATCCACTAAAGAAATTTTAGAAGAACTACTAGAAGAAAACTATCCATAATCTTATCTAGTAAGGAGTTTTTTTCCTCTATTGGGAACTCCTCATTCATACAATCTTTGGTGTCAATGAAATTCTCTGCCCTTAGGGATTGGCTTCTCAAAATCAGGTAAATACTCGCCACCAGGTTACATACATATTGGCATAGACTCTACGGTTGTCTTGGTATCAAGAGCATGCATACCAATATTTATTCCAAGAATCTAAAGGATATACCTTGGCAGGGATGGAACTATGTGTTAGATTTTGGGGCCCAGGCCCCCCCAAATTTTTAAAAAGCTATTTTTTTACCCTTATGAAAAATAAAATCAGGGTTCTGTCCCTGTACCTAGGCAAACTCGATATACTGCGACTAAAAGGATTTAACAAGCAAAAGAATAATAAAATTTACCTTTTAGAGAGAATGTTGGAGTGGACATGTGATAGTGAACACTCAAAAAAAGGTTCAAACGGAGAAAAAGTGCAAAAAAGATTGCAAATGAAGCTAGGGATCATATTAATTATGGAGGGACGTGTGTCGTTTCATCTTTCTGAGGTAATGATAATCAAAAAATACCCCAATCCCAAGCTGTCACGTTTGTCATACATTCTAGCTAGGGACCACAAAGAAGATTATGAATTTATATTGGCTTTGAATCTGCATCAATTATAAAATATGTTGAACCATTAATTAAAGATCTATTCAAAACACGTTTTGCTGATTGCCAATTTGATGAAACTCAATTCCCAATCTTAGAAGAAGAAAAGAGAAAGCTGGAAAAATCTCAAATTTCATGGAATGTATCTTCTTTATCTCATTTTGATCCTCGCACAAAGCAATCTGAACAAGAGGCTCAGAAAATTATACATCTGCAGAATATTGCTAATCAACTTCCAGATTCATTCACTAATACAATGAGAGTGACTAAGTCGCTCGTGTTTGAATTGATATTCCAAAAGATCAAGTTACCAGCAGATTAGAAAATGAGTCAAATGCACGCTTAAAGCGTGGAAGACCTATTTGTTCCAAAGATAAAAATCCGGGAAAGAAAAAATAACAATATTAGAGAGATGGAAACTCTGAGATTGTTAACAATCATGTAAATAAAAGGACTTGTGAAATAGCTTAAACGACAACTTCAATCGAGATCCAAACACTTAAAAATATAATATTGATAATGAGGAGATCTTGATGAACTATGTCGCTACAGGTACAAGGTGGAACCAAAACAAAATACATATTGATCAAATATTCTCATATAAAGTTGCTATTGATTTAATGAATGAAAGAGAGGACCTTGAACCAAAACCAGTTCAAGAATTTCAACGTAGAAATGATTTGCCAAAATGGAAACAAGCAATTCAGACTGAATTAGATTCACTCGCTAAAAGTAAAGTTTTTGGACCTATATACCAAACCTCAGAAAATGTAAGCCCTATAGGCTACAAGTGGGTATTCATATGAAAGCGTAATAAAAACAATGAGATTGTAAGATACAAGGCACGACTTATATCACAAGGTTTCTCACAAAGACCTGAGGTTGATTATGAAGAAACATATTCTCATGTGGTGGATGCAATTACACTTAGATTTTTTCTTAGTTTGGAAGTTTTTAAAATAATTCATATGCATTTGATGGCTGTGGTAACAACTTACCTCTATGAATCACTAGACAGTGACATTTTCATGAAAAACCCATAAAGATTAAAAATGCCTGAAACATATAGCGCATACCCATAGGAAAATTACTCGATCAAAATAAAAATATCCTTGTATGGATTGAAACAATCTAAAGAAATGTGGTATTATCGTCTTAGTACATACCTTGTCAAAGAAAGATATATTAACAGTCCGATTAGTCCATCTGTTTTCATTAAAAAGTCTAATTTTGGATTTGTTATTGTTGTGGTCTACGTTAATGATCTAAATCTAATAGGTACTCCTAAAGAGATCACAATAGCAGCGGCTTATTTATGCAAGGAATTTGAAATGAAAAATCTTGGTAAAACAAATTTTGCCTTGGCTCACAAACTGAACATTTGACATATGGAATTTTTGTCCACCGACTTATGTCGAAAAAATCCTTAAGCGATTCAATATGGGTGGATCTCACCCATTGAGTTCACCCATGGTTTTAAGTTCACCCTATCCACAGTTTTCGTCCACTTGAAGATAACACAAAAATTTTTGGTTTAGAAGTACCATATCTTAGTGGAATTGGTGCATTGATGTATCTTTGTAATAACACTTGCCCAGACATTTCCTTTAGTGTAAATTTGTTATCAAGATACAGTTTAGCACCAACAATGAGACACTGGAATGAAATTAAACACATACTTCGTTATATTCGTGGAACTCACGAAAACATCATAAATCCAAATTGATTGGTTATGCAAATGTTGAATATTTATCTGACTCGCATAAAAGAAGACCGCAAACCGAATATATATTCACTTTCGGAGGCACTGCTATCGCATAGCGCTCTACAAAACAAACCATTGCCGCTACATCTTCAAATCATGTTGAGATACTTTCACTTCATGAGAGAAGTCGAGAATGTGTTTAGTTAAGATCACTTACTCAACATACTTAAGGGGAATGCAATCTTTCTACAAACAAATAAAATCCTACAATACTATACGAAGACAATGTCGTTTGTATCGCCCAAGTCAAAAGAGCATTCATCAAAGGTGACCGAATCAAGCACATCTCTCCAAAGTTCTTCTTTACGCATGAACATCAAAAGAAATGTGAATAGATGTTCATCAAATTCTCTCAAGTGACAATTTGACTGGTTTATTCACAAAGTCCCTACCTATATTGACATTGAAGAAATTTATACACAAGATTGACATGCGACGACTTCAAGACCTCTCCTAAGATACTGCCAAGTGGGCGAGACAAATACGCATTATATTTTTTTCCTTCATTACGGTTTTGTCCTAATAAGTTTTCCTTATAAAGGTTTTTAATGAGATAGTTGTAAAAACGTATAAAGAAACGTAACATTTTTCCTTCTCTAGATTTTTTTGCAACTAGGTTTTTTCTAAGAAGATTTTAACCAATTATATTCTTAGGAATTGGAGTGTTATTAACCCATATAATATAAAATAGATAATCACTCCAGGACATGGGCTTATAGTCATTATAGTCAAGCCCATATAAGCTCATGAACATTAGGGTTTACATTACCTCTTACCTATATATAGTACACTATCTAAAAATAAACAGAAGGTTCTTCTTCTTCTTTTTCTGCCCGCAGTTCACAACAAATAGTTAACTTTCTTCTTTTATATAAATTTATATATATACATCGCTTTGAATGTATAGCCTCAAGACATTCCTCTCCAAACCTATAGTAGCAGCCAATTAACAAGTATTTGTTAGATTTTACTTTTTCTTTTGCACACTCAAAACATACAATCTATTTTCATTTATACATCTATAACTATAATTTTACTTATTAATATTAAAGTGAACGAAAAACAGTAATGTGTTCTGAGTATATGTTTATATATATGCTCAATTTTTGCTCCACTTTGATTGATTATTGAACTCTTGTAGTTACTTTTCTTTTGATATTTGATTTTACTAAAAAATCTGATGTACTATGAATCTAGGATTTTTAATGTTATAGCTAAAAATCAATATATATTAAAATAAAATGTAAACATATGAGTATAGAAGATAAAGTCAGATCTAATTATTCTGTATTAATTTGACATTTATGGATAAAAATAATATTAACAACGTAGAATTAATCACTTAATGCTTATATAGAAATGTCAAAGCAAGAAAACGCACTAATGTTTTTTTTCTTCATATTTTTCAAACAGGTCTATCTACACTAATTAAGATTTAGTGTTATGTTGTGGATAAAATCGTTACCAAAAGAGAAAAAAGATAATGATCGATGGACATCTCATTTCAATCTTATCAACATCATGTTCTCTCGTTTGTCCGGTAAGATTTACTTGCTAGGAATTAAGATTAAAAAATTTAGAATGCTTTTGTTTGTGATGAATATAAATCTTATTACTTCAATTGTACTTCATATTGAGATAGTTTGGTAAATTTGTAAAGTCATTAAGGCTATGTAGTTTTACTTACACACTAATTATAGTTATCAACATTAATTATTAATTGTTATGTATCTGCTCTTATATATGAAAATTGACAAAATTTAGTTGTATATCCTTCGAACGAGTGATGTTTTAGTTATTACTGTAAAATTCAATTAAAAGTTTATAGACGACTTAACATTTAGCTGTGTGTTTGTTTATGATATTAATTATCTGTTAATATTTTCTCATGATTAGATAGTTCACATCATGTATGCTAAATTAACAAGTATATATATATATCACTACAAGAAATAGTATCTTTAGCGGCAAAAAATTAAACACTAAAAATCTTAATTTTGCCGCTAATAGTCGTTATTTGTCATCTCTATAAGTTCGTCGCTAAAGATACCTTTAGTAGCAAATTATTTGATTTTGTCTCTATTAACTTTATCTTTAGCTGCAAATGCCGCTAAAAATATAATTAGAGGCCATTTTGGTTTTTAAAAATATCATTAGAGGCCATTTTAGTTGTTGTCGCAATAGTTTCGTCGCTAATGCTACTATTTCGTGTAGTATATATTTATATATATATATATATATATATATATATATATATATATATATATATTAGAATGGTGAGTGGTCACTAGTAGAAAAAACACAGTGTATTTTGCTTTGTAGACCTTTTGTTAATCAGAGGAGTATTTTTGCAATTTTACCCATATATATAAAAATATGGAAAGTTCATTTTTCCTTTTAAATTTGAGTTTGTGCAACTAAATAGCTTTTAAAATTTTATGCAGTGCTAAACATGCAGTGGTCCCTCTCTCTCCACTTTTTTCAACAATGGCACCGAGAAGAAGACCCCGGGCGGGTACTACACGAATGGACATAGCGATTGATGTTATGAGGCCGATTGGGTTTCCTGAGAAGTTGGTTCCTGCGGAGGTCAAAAAGCTTCTTGAAGTTAATTTATGGCGGAAATGATGGTTATTAGGTGCTTTTGGATGCATGTTTAGCTATGCCTGGAATGGAAGAATTAGGAGGGGATGGAGAAGATTTGATTTTGGAACATGGTTAAATATGGAGGTTGAAGATGATGATGATTTTATGGGAGGTCTTGAAATACCAATTGATGATTTATCTGATTTGAAAATGATGGTTTGATGGATTACTTATGTCGTATATTTGGAGAGAGAATGTAAAGTTGTTTTCTTTCTTTGAGAGAGTAAAAGGTAGGAAATGATACAATAGAGAGAGAAGGGGAGAAAAGTGTATTTTGGTTGTAGTAGTATTTTACAAATTTGAGAGCATTTTCTTTGTACATATAATTTACGATTTCAATAAATCACCTTTCCAATAATTTCTTCTTTCTTTTTGTTTTAATATTATCTATTTGTCTTCTAGGTTCTTTGTTTTGTTTGTAGTCTCGTTACATACGAGCAAACATGTAAAGAAGTTTTGATGCACTGATTATTCACCTTTTATGGTATCCTAATTTTTGCATGGTGGAAAAGATAAACCTCCATTTAGATTATTTAATATGTGTACCTAGTATGGAAAAATATAATAACGTGATAGTCGTGTTACTGGACAAAGCAATATATTATTTGCAAAACACTTCGTAACATGAAAAAGATCTTCGAGACCTAAACAAGAAAATTTTTTTACGCACATTGGAAGCAGCCAAAAGAGCAAATGTAGGAAACTCGCATATCATGTAGGAAATTTTGGAAAAAGGTTTTTTAACAAAAGGGTGTGGATTCAACATGAAGTTTAATAGATGTATACAAAATTTCAAGATTTAGTCAAACAAAAAAAATTATTGCATCTATTACAGAGATAGTGTCTAAAACCACATCGAGTGAACAAGTTCATGAGTCATTTGTTGAATATATTGAATCGCCATTGGGAAAGAAATATGACACCCTCCGAATTGATGATGAAATGTTTAGTTGGGCAAAACTCTTGACTGAGGATTAAAGCCATGTTATGGGTGGTTAGACAGTGATGATGAAGATGATTTCGTCCTTGTACTTCCGCTTCCATCTGGATATCTAGTGCCACCTGGCGTGATTCTACCAGAGGGTTCATCATCAGTACCTAGACACAATCTATGGGATTGATTAGTCAAAAGAAGAGTTTATAAAAAACAATTTAATCGTATAATACAGAAAAGTGTAGTTTGCAGCTTTGTTTGTGATGTATAGGAGATTTAGCTGCATTTTAATGATGTTTAAGATAGTGATATTCCGAAGTGTTAAAGCTGATGTGATTTTGCAAATCATATCTTTTATGTAATGTTTAATTGTGTAGGGGATTCTATGCACTTTGAGTTTGCTGACATGTTGCAGCTACTTTTTGTTGAAAAAAAAAATTTATGCAGTGCTCTGTACTTCTTCTAAATACTAGTGAATTGGTGAGAAGTAGCGAATTTATGTTATTTAAAGTGGCCCTGGAAGCATTTGTAATAGCAAATGCAGAAAGGTATGTTTTGTTGATTAGTTTTTTTTATATATTATTACGATTGTAGTTAGTTCCACCTATAGATGATAAGTTTGATTCAGATTTGTATGTTCTTTATTCTATATCTAGCTTTTCATGAGTATATTTGTATGCTTCGAATTTTTAGAACAAAGTGATTTGGTGTATGTAAGATTCCTCAGAAACTTGACATATAATCTCGCATCCAATGAACTAGGAATTTTTGGGGTGGTGAAGTGGTCAAGGGGGTTCGGGGACAACATCCCAATTTTTAGTTAATTGCACTATAGATCCCTATATTATGTAAAATTGCTTTATAGTTCTTTACACTATGCAAAAGTTGTACTATAGGCATAAAAAGATCTAGCGGTGGGGGTGGGGCTTCGTGGGGCAATGTTCCCAACTTTTTTTTGGAGTTCATTGCACCATAGGGCCCTATATTATGCGAAATTGCACTATTGGTCCCTACACTATGCAAAAAAATTGTATTATAAGCAGGGGCAAATCTGGGTTGTGGGGAAAGGGGTTTAGTGCTTTTTTTGTGTTCATTGCACCGTAGGTCCCTACATTATGAAGAATTGCACTGTAGGTCCCTATTATGCAAAAATTGTATTATAGGCAGGGGTGGATCTAGAAGTGAGTGCAGCGAATTTACCCTATTTTTTTTTCTTGCAGGTAAAAAAGTGGAGTGAACAAATTACCATCCTCCCCAGTTAAAGAATTAGTCCCCTAGCTAAAAATATTACAGTTTTCCTTAAGGGAATTTTTTTGGGTGAATATTGATTATAGGTCCCTATATTTTACTTCTTAGTTAATTGCACTATACGTCCCTACATTTTATGCATAAGCATAATGTTTTTGGGATTCAACTACGTCATTTTGAAGTGAAGTCGCAAAATTTTTACTCTAGCAAAACATTAATCGATTAAGTTTATGGTTCAGGTACCATGATGTGTGGATCAGGGCCTTCATTGCTTCTTCCAACTTCATCTTCAAGAGACGAACATGCATCTCCTTCCAGCTCTTTAATAGCCTCTTTGCAATTCTTTAGAGATTCTTTGGCTCTCTCAAGAAGATCAAAGGCTTGTTCGATGAGAGTCATCAAAGTACACCATAATGAATCCATGACACAGAAGAAGAAGATCTTAAGTGAAGGCTGAAGGATGGATTAGTCAATTACATTGTCTTAGTTTGGGTTCTTATAATTATTCATCAACACGTTGAAAAATTTGCGAGTATTCATCTACCAAATTTTAAACATTTATCATTATTGAATTTCCAGTGGCATAATTGACATAATCCCCGCCTATTGAATTGTGGTTTTTATAATATCTACTAGTTTACTCATAAGAACAAAAGAGAGAATATGGCTACTATATATTCTTCTCATAATTTATAATTTTTCTGATCATATTATAAACAATCGAGAAAGAAGAAGATCCAAATCTAGAGATAAAGTTGTACGAACTGTAAAGGAGAAAGTACAAGCTCGTGCAAGAGGAAAAGCTGAATAAGCTGCTGCAAAAAGACATGCAACTCAATTTTTTTGTTCATTTACTTGAAAAAATGTGTAAATGACCTGACCTTGGTGTCTGATTTCTTTCAACCTTGGCCTAGATAGTGAGGCAGTTGAGTTGAGAAAGTCTCAGTCGTCCTCACCTTGGGTTAAAAAACAAAAATAAAGACAAGTATAGAAAATTAAACTACGCTATTGCTTAAATGTCAGACCATATAATCTAACAACAAAGTCATCACGGTTGTCTCATTATCAGGGACATGCATCCCAATATATTTTACAAGAATCTGAAAAGATATACTTAACATTCTACGGAAAAAGATTTTGAGAAAAGTGAAAGGAAAATAAAAAAAATCACCTTTTAAAGAGAGTGTTGAAGTGGAATTGTGATAGTCAAATAAACACTTGAAGAACGAAAAGATACTTGATGAGAAGATTAATATTCTCTGTGTCATGGAGATTATCTTCAGTTGGCCACCAGAAGATAGAACTATCCCACTAAATTTTATTGCTGAGCGTACGTGATTCTCAGTAGAAGATGTGGAAAATCTCGTTATGGAGAACCTTTCCGCAAGTTTGGTGACAAGATTAAACTTTGTTTATTCGTTTACATCTTTACCTAAACTTCAATGTTATGTAGGTGCATCTGATCGAGGGATTGGTTCATGTTTCATGGGTACAACCGAGAGTTTTGGGAACCCATAAGATTAAATCTTTACGGGATCAACTCGATAATTGGATGGAGAAAGTACAAAACGCGCTTGTTTCCCTTGAGGAAGAAAATGACTTAATTTCACCATGTGTCCTTTATGAGTTAAAAAATTATAATGTAACATCAACTTTAACAAAGTTTATTAAGTTGTATCATCCCTCTTTTTCCACTATATCTACAAAAGTACCCAAACTACACTCTACCTTTATTTCATTTTGTGTGCGACAAGTTGCGAGGAGCTCATATTCGTCGTACTATCTTCCTCACCAGCATGACAATCCTCTTCTTTCTCATCATCCCATTTAACAAATTCCTTAACTATTTTAACGCCTCGTCAACTGTACCACAATCTCTCGCCCTGGCTTGTGCTACAAAAAGTTTCTAACATGTAAGGGAGGCGTAATGAACTCTGAACTTGATTGCAGCATAATATTATGCTTGCTGAGAAAGCACTTGATTGTTATGACGCAACGGAAAATGAGTGTTTTTGAAACGTGGATGCCTAATTATCATTTTGAACACTTCATTGCATGTCGAAAGTAATGGACAACAATGGCAAGTTTTAAATAGAAAATAAAAAATTTAAAAACAACGTTAGGAGACTTGTTGTAGTGGTGCTAAAGTGTATTTATCTGTTGTATCCCAAGATATAATTGTTGGAAAAAATTAAAATCACTGGTTTTAAGACAAACGGAAATGGAAAACCAAAAGAAATATTTCGTAGTAAAGTAAGTCTAGTCTGTTAAAGTAATGAAATAATCAATACGAAACACTAGTCTATTACAGTAATGAAATATTCAATACGAAACACTTACACGGAATCAGAGAGAACAACACACAAAATAAAGTTGTTAAAAAGATATTACGGCGTACCGGTTATCTCTGACGAGATTACTACAGAATAGTTTAGATTTTCGTAGTCTTTGGCAAATGGAGAAGGACCTATATTTATAGGTGAGTAGGGGGCTCTTCAGACTCGTCACAATAAATGGTCTTTAATGGCTCATTATTCCTCACGTTTTGGAGTTACATATGTTACAATTCTTTCAAATTCCAGCAATGAACCTGGATGCTTTGATGACTCTTGATTCATTCCCGTTTTGACCAAGGTCTGTAACTAACAGATGAGTCTTGATTGAGGAATGATCTGGTTTTATGTGTTTCATTTTTTGACTCCACAATGGCACACGCTGTCGCCGAGCAGGTGGTGGTGGTGCGTACGTGTGGGACTTTGCCAATTCCCTTTTGGCTTTCATAACCTTTAGTTCTTTTGGAATAATAGATGGGTAAGCTAAGTTAAACTAATATTTTTTACATCTCTCCTCCTATGTGGGTTATTTCATGCACAAAAAATGACTTTTCCACTTTTCCAAAAGAATAGGAAAGGATAGAGATGTTTGATACTTTAATCTAAATATTTTCTACTTCTCCAAAAGAGCATGGTCGGATTTATAATAACAATTAATCTAAATCCTAACAATAATTACTATGTAACAGTATTATGTTACAAAATTTTTTAGAGAGAAAATAAAACGGGAGAAGAGTTGTATTATGTTAATTGTGTGTAACTGAGCTCTATAAAGCTTTTTATATATATACACAGAAAAGACAAACTCATAAATGAATCATGGAAACATTTTGAAATCAAAAGTTTTGAACTTTGACCAAAAAACATGAGGAAAAGTTATTAAACTGAGAAAATATTTTGAAATTGCAGAAAAAAAATATAGAAAGGAGAATCACCTTTTGGTCAAAAAAAGTTTTGCTCTTAAAGCTAAAAAACATTTTGAACTATTTTAATTCACCATTTTCATATAATTATATAAACCAAATCTTGTAGTATAAATATATTTATTTTAATTTTTTAATTTTCCTCAACTCTTGACGATCACATCACACCATCGTTGGAGACAGATCAGACAGACAGTGGTTGTTGCCTTCGTGGGATAAATCCTATACTTCTCATTAGAACGGGATGTGTTCTGTGGAAATTACCACTACCCCGTCAATGTAGGAGGTATTTCATCTTCTAAAATATTTTTTGAAGTTATTTCATCATTTCTTTTTATCAAGTCAAGAAAAGTGACTTTGTAAGGCATGTATTCGTCAATTTTCCACAGCGGACTATCAAAGACAAGAATAAAGATAGAGAGAATTTCTAGATAGAAGATGGGATATATTGTGTTCAAGGACTAATTTACTATCAACAAAGATTAGGATTGTTATGTGATGAAATGAGATAACAACAGAATCTTATTACCCAGGACATTCTTTAGTTAAGACCCACAACACATACTCAACCCAATATTTCAATCAAAACATTTTATGATACCATCCCACGCGTTTGGGGTCAATGCGTATATCATGGTTCTAGTAAATTCTCTATAGAAATAGTCTGTGTTTCTTATAGAATGCAGGTCCCATTTTTATACTTACCTAGGAGATTTTTTAAAAAATTGTCTAAAATTGTAGAGTACCTCTCTTGGGCTCGAAATAATTAAGTATTATAAAGTCCAACCTCAATATTTGTCGATGAATAGAAAATTATTTCTGAATAGACACATTATATGTGTGATATGTAGGTAGAAAGTATGTTTTATGTAGTTGGATTAGTTATCTAAACTTAACATAGAAACAACCCCTCATGATTTTTAGAGTGTTTAATTATAATTGGGTAATGCTATATATCACCCCTTCACCTCTTCAACCCTGACGTGGAGCCTATGTGGCATTAAATAAGAGAGAGAAAGAGAGATAGAGAGAGAGAGAGAGAGAGAGAGAGAGAGAGAGAAAGAGAGAGAGAGAGAGAGAGAGAGAGAGAGAGAGAAAGAAGTAATTTAAGAAAGAAAAACATCATGATTGGTTTTTAAAATCTCCACATAGGCTCCACATAAGAGGTGAAGGGGTGATATATAGTATTACTCATTATAATTTGATTAATGATATATACTACCCAAACTTATACCACCCAAATACCATCCACTGACGTGGCGTAAACTGGTTGGTAATAAATCTTGAATCAAATCAAGAAAATAAATAGAATAACGATTTATAACCAACCAATTCACGCCACGTCAATGGGTGGTATTTGAATGGTATGAATTTGGGTGATATATATACCATTACTCTTATAATTTATATGTGTATAGTCTTCTCGTGTCATGTTTACTTCGTTTTTATCTTATTATAGCATTATATTTGAAAAGACCGTCACTATTATTAAAAAATAGTAATCTAAAAAATTATCACTTTAAAAAATTAAGATACTTTTTTATTTTTATACTCTATTAAAAAAACCATTCAAAATATTATTATAATTTTCATATGTTTCCTTTCAAGAGATTTGGGATCAGATCCTTCTGGAGTCGAGTAACTCCCAAATGTACCAAAAAATTTAAATAAACAAGGGAATACATAAATTAATATTTAAATATCGTAAAGTATTACGTAATAATATATTTATTTTTAAGATCAGAGGAGTAAATCTTATTACCAAAGTAAAATTAAATAATTATATATGAATTATGGGTATTTGCTAAAAAAAACCTGATAAAAGTATCTAATTATTAAATTAAGCCTTCAATAATTTATTTTATAAAAAAAATGCCCAATAAAACAATTATTTATAGAAAACATCCACTTTATATTTTGTATACCTTAACTACCCTTATTATTAAATACATTATTTTATTTTTAATACAATATTTATTTTTAAATATTAAACAAATAATAGGAAACTTCCACCACCACCACCACCACCATGTATTTAACAACCACTACAGCCACCACAACCACAACTATCACCACCTCCACCACCACCTACTACTAATTTAATTCACCCGAGCGTCTGTGATATTTTTTAAAAATCGTCATAACTTATTCTTAAAAAAATCAAAAAAATTAAAAAAAATTACATTTTTGGATAAAGCAAATTAATATTTACGTCTATGATTTTTTTAACACGAAATTCATTGTTCGAAATAGTGATTTTTTCAACAAACATGAAATTCACTGTTTAAAACATGAAAAATAGACGTAAATATTAATTTGCTTTATCCAAATATGTAAATTTTTTATTTTTATGATTTTTTTAGAATTAGTTACGACGATTTAAAAAAAAATCACGGACGCGCGCATGTATGATGGAATTAGTAGCAGGTGGTAGTGGTGGTGGTGGTGGTGGTGGTGGTGGTTTTTGTTGTTGTGGTGGTGCTTGTGGTGGTGGTTGAGGTTGTAGTATTAGTGGTGGTTGTGGTGGTTATTGTGATGGTGGTATTAATCCGGTATTGGTGGTAGTTGTGGTGGTAGGGTGGTGGTGGTTGTGGGGGTGGTGGGTGGTGGTGGTGGGGTAGTGGTGGTAGGAATTTGTAATAAGGTGGTTAAATTTATATAATAAATAATGAGATCATTACCCAAGGGGTCTTGAAGACACTACCTCGTGACCTAACAAGACCGGCTCTATAGCCTCTTCTTACTAAAGACCGCAAACAAAAATTAACACTATAAGCCAAAAAACCAATTATCTTCTTACCCCTTTTTGTTTTTTGTTTCCAATATATACTAGATTTTATCAGAATTATTTAATAAACCCTAAAAAGACCGTCTCTCTCTTCCATTTTTTAGTTCTAACAGCAAACACAAATCGGAGATCTCGATCGGAGTGGTTAAGGTAGGTGGTGGTTCGAAGTGGTTGTGGTGAAGATCACGGTCGTGGAAGGTGAAGATCGCAATGTGGTGGTGATTTTAGCAGCAAACACCAAGATCTCGATCTCAATCGGAGTGGTTAAGCTAGGTGGTGGTTCGGAGTGAAATTGGTGCAGTGAGGTCGTTGTGGAGCTGTTCTTCGCCAGTTTCGTCACTGTTCTTCGCCGGATTCTTTGTTCTTCGTGGAGGTGGTGGTGCAGCCAAGTCGCCATAATGTTGAGCTCTACTGATTCGATTGCGTGAGGTCGCCGGATTCGTCGTTCTCTGTGATTCGCCGGAAAAGAAGCACTGTCGGTTCGAGATTCGATCCGGAAGGTGTGCAAGCTTTGGCCAAAGATTCGTTGTTCTTTTGTGGACTATAATAAACTATTAAAGAGTCTTATTTAGATCTTCTCTTTCTTCCAATGATCAGAAGGCAATTATGTTCCTGATTTTGTTACTTAAATTCTTTTTTCTTTTCTCGATGTAATGTTACTTAAATTGTTGCTATTGCTGAAGTTTTAATATTACCAATTTTGTGTTGATAAACTATTGCTGAAAATCACTCAATTTGTTTAGTAAAAATCCCGAAAATTCATTGATTTTTTTTGCATACTCAGTAATTTTACTGAGCACGCTCAGCAAGTTATTGAGCACGCTCATCAAGTTACTGAGTAAAGGAGCATACTCAGTAAAGTCACACAACAAAAAAAAAATTGAATACTCAACAACTTTTTTCGACACTCATACTTTTTCCAATACTCATCAACTTTTTTCATGCTCAGTAGCCCATACTCAGTAAGTTTTTTCATGCTCAGTACCCCAGGCTCAGAACTTTTTTCTACGCTCATAACTTTTTTCCACGCTCATAACTTTTTCCAGCGGTGGCTAGCGGTGGTCGGCGGTTGTGGTCGGAGCTGGAAATTATTGATTGTTAATCACAGAGGAGAGAGAAAAAATGATAAATGAGGAGAGAGATTAATGTTAATGGAATAGAGAGAGTAATGGTAGTGGAGGAGGGAGAAAAATCTATTTTTCTTTTGTCTTATATGCACTAGAAGGGTAGTTATGACATTGAACATCTTATTGGCCTCTAAAAGGATTGACTAGCTCCTATGTGTCACTACAATAATCTTTATGATCCCATGGGTAATTGATCCATAAATAATAGAGTAATTAAAATAATTATATAAGGGTATTTTTGTCAAATGATGTTTTTAATAAAGAATCTTATTGGGGGATTGTTTTAGCAAATTAGTTTTTTAATAGGCATTTATGGATAAATGGCTCATGAATTATTAGAATGACTTTAAAAAATTTATAAAAGAAATTAAAATTATATATATTAATTATATCTTTTCAAAAATTGAGGATGGGAACCACCAAGCCACCATTTGGATCCTTTAGCGGTATTCCTTTGGTCAAGTAATAAATATTCCACCTCTTCAAACTATTTCTTCTCGATATAGCTGATTTAAAAAAATTGAAAGTCTCGAGCAAAATTTTAAATTGTGCTCCTTTGATTTTTAGAAACAATTATAGTAAAGATTAATAGAAGGTCGCCAAAGTTATAAAATATATTTTGTTTATTTGAGATATGAATCATGTTTAAGAATGATAATTAGTGATACGTCTAGAATTTTAAATAAAATTTGGTATAAATAATATACAGATAATATTTTTATTTAACTTTAAACATTCAACATTGACGTATTATATATATATTTAAGAATCAAAATTACGTTTTCATCAACCAAAATTTCATATAATTTTTACCTCATTCTACAAAGGTAGACACATAAACAATCTCATACATGTATTAAATATCATAAGATTGTTCAAATTTGCTCAAATTCATAACAAAACTTTATTATTTTTCTTAAAGTTTTCTTCCAAAGATTATAAAGAAAAACATTCACTATTTTAATTAGACAAACATTATTGGTCATATGATTACCAATTTCACAAGACATGACAAAAATAACATTCATACTATAAATTTATTATCCACCATGTCGAGAAGATAGTGCCTCTTCCATAGTGCTAATATGTCTTGTTAGATCATAGTAGATGAGGTGGTCTCTTCTCGACATGGTAGATATTTAAATTTTAATATGATTGTTATTTTTGTCATATCTTGTGAACATGGTAATCATATGGTCGAGAATATTTTTTATCTAATTTAAATATTGGATATATTTTTGTTAGTTTTTTGAATAAAAATTAGGCAAAAGAAATAAAATGTTGGCATGAATATGAGAAAAATTAAATAATATTGTGATATTTAATGCATGTGTGAGATTTTTTATATGTTTAACTTTGTAGAATGAGGTAAAGATCAAAAAAAGTTTTACTTGGATAATAACCAACTTTTTTCTTAATCTGTAAACGTAATTTAATTCTCAAAAATATATATAACACTTGTGTTGAATGCTTAAAATCTAAATAGAAAAAATTATTTTTGTGCTAAACAATATTATTTATACCAAATATTATCTTAATAATTCATCATAATTTATTTTATAAAATAATTATATGAAAAACATACGTGCACCTTACAAATAAAATATTATATATTTTAAAAAAATATATTAAAATTTATTATATTATTTTTGGTAAATAAATATTTAAAAAATGTGTTTCAAAATATAAATTCTATTTTTTAATTCTCTTAATTAAAGAATACAATTAAAATAATTTATAATTTAAAATGTATATATTTATATAAGTAGTTAATGAAGGGTATAAAAGGAATTTTTAAAAAGTCAAAGTTCTGGCCGTTAAATATAACCATCTATATTAAAAAAGGACTTGGCAAAAGATAAAAAAGATCTATGGGACCTAAGTGTCCTAATATAAAAAAACTTAGGGACTTAAGTGTCTATTTCCCATTAAGATAGTGAGAATTTCTTAGGTAGAAGATGGGTTATAGTGTACTAAAAAATTAATTTATCATTAATAAAGATTAGGATGGTTACTTAATGAAATGATATAACAACAAAATCTTATAACCAACGACATTCTTCGATTAAAACGCGTAACACATACACAACCCAATATTTCAAGCAAACCACTTTATGATACCATCATACGCATTTAAGTGTCAATGCGTATATTATGGTTCTAGTGAATTCTCTATAGAAATAGTTGTTGTATCGTACAGAATGCAGATCCCACTTCCATATTCACGTAGGTGATTTTCAAAAATCATCTAAAATTGTAGAGTACCTTTCTTGGGTATAAAGTCCAACCTCAATATTTTCGATAAATCGCAAAAGTATTTCTCAGTAGGCACATTATATGTGTGATATGTAGGTATAAAGTATGTTTTATGTGGATTAATTATCTAACCTTCATCGGGGAAACATTTCTAACATTTTTTAGGGTGTTTAATTGTAATTTATGATGAATTGTATGTGTAAAGTCTCCCGTGTCATGTTTACTTTGTTTTATCTTATTATAGCATTGTTGGTTATTTAATTATTACTTTCTATGTCTCCCAAAGATTGTCACTATTATTAAAAATAGTTGTTTACAAAAGCGCGTTTTTTTAAAAATCAAGATAGTTTTTTATTTTGTATACCATTGTTTTCCCTAATTGAATGTTATAATTTATAGTTTCAATAAAAATTCAAGATATCAAAACATTTTATGGAATGCTTTTAGTAATCATATTAGATAATAAATGATATTCTTAAGTTGTGTGAAAAAAAGTGTGACAATCTCTTGGAGAGGAAAGAAGTATATAAGTTGGGTTAGATAGAAGTTGACGACTCATAATTCTTTTTCAGGCAATCTCTTATTACTAATATCATGTGGAGAAACTTACTTATACGACTGCTCCAACTTCTAGATACATGGATGTTGATTTTATGAGTAGACTAATATTCGAAAAAAATAACAATTACTATTTTCATGATATTTGGAATTCGACAGACGGTATATTAGGTGGTAGATCGGATTATTCTAAATTTTGAAGGTATCGACATCCTTGATCTTAAGAGAGACAATGCTCAAGAAAGTCAAGAACACTCCTATATTTAACACATATTTACTTACATGTTTTTCTCTTTTCAAGTAAATTGATAAGAACTAGACAACTTGGTTAAAAATCCAATAAGTTCCAAAGATAATCAATGACTATACTATTCTAATGTTCATAATGATTAGAAGTTGTGTCTTATTTTTATTGGTTTTATAGGCTTAGTTGTCTTAAACTGTTTTGGTGGAATTTTCATATGTTTTCTTTTTATCTACCTATTGTTTCCAGTGATAAATTATAAATATTAAGATATTTTTTATGAATAGAGCAAGTTTAAGAGTTAAAATAATTTGCATTGACCTGGAGTTTGGGATCGACTCCTACCTGAATTGAATGACTCCCAAATGCATCAAAAGAATCAAATGAAACAAAGGAAATACATAATTTAATATTTAAAGATCAAAAAGTATAACGTAATACCATATATATATATATATAATTAAGATCATATGAGTAAATCTTGTTATAGAAGTAAAATTAAATAACTATATATGAATTATTAGAATGGCCTGAAAACATTAAAAAACGAAGTTTAAATTATATATAGCAATTATATTTTCTCAAAAATTGAGAGTGGGTTTGAGCCCACCAACGTCCAAGCCACCGTATTAATCTGCCGGTTATTATTCTTGTTGACAAGTAATGAATGTTCTACCACTTCAAACTATTTCTCCTCGATATACCTAATCCATAGAATTTGAAAGTTTCGAACGAAAATTTAAATTGGACTTCTTTGATTTGTAGAAACAATTATATATAGTAGTAATAAAAAGTCATTAAAGTTATAAAATGTATTTTGTTTGGCAGAGATATAAATCATATTTAAGAATGCTAATTAGTGATACATCTATAATCCTAATCTTAAGATCCTAAACTTAAGAGGCTTAATGTTTAAAAATAATATCCCTGATATATTCTTTAGGACTCTAATACTTTTAACTTATATGGTAATTAAAAAATATTTAAAATGCATTTCAAATGACAACTTATTTTTAATTGAAATAAAAGTTAGATTTGTTTCAAACTCAAATTTTTATAATATGTTTCATCAAAGAGAAAGATATCATATATTTTTAATTAAATTTATTATTTAAATATTGGTATATTCTAAATATTTTTAATTTGAATTATTCTTTCAAAATATTATTTTTTATTTTAATTTAAATAGGATATTATTCACGTGGTATATAATTTGAAAAACATATTAAAATTTTGATTTAACATGAACATGTTGCCTACATTTGTTTTCTAGGTTATAGTTAAAGGATGAACAGATGCCTCTATTTAGATAGTATCCAATTTCATAAGTAAATTATAATTCTCTTAGAACATAACATAAGTTTGCCCCTCTATTAATAAAATAATTAATTAATTTTTTAACAAACCCTACCTAAAATACCACCTATATATGTCATATTATATGTTATTCTATACCTAAATCTAAAAACACACACATATAAAGCACGCATCACAACCTGAGTCTGAAATTCCTGCTCCATAGTAAAGTGTGTTATACAAGTCTGTTTAGAGGACTTCCATGATAAGCTCCTCCACCTAAGTAAAATGCATACCCATTAGTGGACCTAACTTTGTTATTATCTTATATCCGGTTTGCATCACAATATCCCTCTAGAATGGTACAGAACTTGTTAAAATGTTAGCCTATATCCATAGTTCCTATTAATTACATCAATAATCGATGAAGCGCATCCCAAATAACTACTTGGGTTGTGTGTATAGAAACTAATAATACTCATGGTATAGGCAATATCTAGTTGAGTATAGGTCATTAAGAATATCACCCATTATTATCTTAGTAAATTTATTTTGACATATAGTATCACCATCATGCTTACTTATATGAATACTAGGGTAATAGAGAATTTGTATGGTATAATGTCAAAAGAGTTGAGCTTCTTCAACATCTTTTTAGCATAATGAGACTACTTAAGGGATTTATGTCATTCCCACTTCTAATGATCTCAGCCCTTAAGAAACCATTTGTTTCCCGTATATTTTTTCATCTCAAACTTATAAGATAATAAGTTCTTAGTATTATTGATTACTAGAATATTAGTTTAGAGATGAGCATGTAATATACATATAGATATATTATCACATAGTATGATGATGTTAGCTTTTCCTAACCAAATAAAAAGATCATGTTACCGTTGAGTAAACATGGGATTAAGTAGTTTTGACTATAAAATCCATCTTTACCTAATATTATCTAGTTTCGTGTACCATTGTTTTGGTGTTGTTTAAGTTATACAATAACTTTCTAAACTTACATACTATATTACCTTGACCAGATATTACAAAACCTTAAGTTGAGCTACACGAGTCTCTTCACCAAGATATTCTTTCAAAAATGTGGTCTTACCGTCTATCTGATGCATTATTAGTTTATGAATGACAAATAAGGCGATAAGAGTTCTTATAGTAATTATCTTGGCCACAACGCAATAGGTATCAAAGTAATCTAATCGTTTATATTGGGTAAAACCGCAAATAATAAGTATAAATTTGAATATTCCTACTACACCATAGTGAATTCATGATGCAGAAGATGAGTTTGATTAGATGAAATTATTAAGTGAAGGCTGAAGGATGGATTGGTCAATTACATTGTCTTAGTTTGTGTTTTTATAATTATTCATCAACACATTGAAAAATTGCGAGTATTCATCTTACAAATTTTAAACATTTATCATTATTGGGTTTTCCAATGTGGCATAATTAACTCAATTTTATGAATATTATAATATTTAATTGAATTATGGTTTTTTTATTTACTAGTTTACAATACAAATTCAAGCAGTAATAAGTCTGATCGAAAGAACAAAAGAGAGAATATGGCTACTATTCTCCTCATAATTTATAATTTTTCGGATCATCTTATACATTTTCGAGAAAGAAGAAGATCCTAAACTAGGCTATTGCTTAAATGTCAGACCATATCATCTAACAGCAAGGACACCTGGTCATAGCATTGATGCTTGTAATTTTTTATGCATACATATCACGGTTGTCTAATTATCAAGGGCATGCATCCCGATATAATTTACAAGAAAGGGATATACCTAACATATAACGAGTAAAAGATTTTGAAAAAGCAAAGGTAAACTAAAAAGTCACCTTTTAAAGAGAGTGTTGAAGTGTACTTGTGATAGTCGAATGAGCACTTGAAGAAAAGCCCAGAAGAGAATCTCGTTAATTGTTATTGCTGAGAATACACGATTCTTATTTAGAAGATGTGGAGAATCTCGTTATGAAGAGCCTTCAGTAAGTTTAGCGACAAGATTAAACTTTGTTTTTTATTTTAAATCTTTACCTAAACTTCAATGTTAATGCAGTTGCATCTGATTGAGGGATTGATCAATCAAGATGAGGGTACGGTTAATGATTCATGGGTACAACCGAGAGTTATGGGAATCCGTAAGATTAAATCTTTATGGGATCGACTGGACAGCTGGGTGGAGAAAGTACAAAACGCGCTGATTTCCCTTGAGGAAGAAAATGAACTAATTTTACGATGAGTCCTTTATGAGTTAGAAATAAATAAATAATAATGTAACATCAACTCTAACAAAGTTTATTTGATTGTATAATCCCTCTTTTTCCACTATATCTACAAAAGGTACCAAACCACACTCTACCTTTATTACATTTTGTGCTCGATAGATTGCAAGGAGTTCATCTCCCTCGTATTATAAAACAAATCTTCCTCGCCACCTAGCATGATAATTCTCTTTTTTCATATCATCCCATTTCAAAAATTCCTTAAATATTTAAACCCCTCATCAACTATACCACAATCTCTCACCCTGGCTTGTGCTTCAAAAAGCTTCCAACCTGTGAGGGAGGCGTAATGAACTTTGGATTTTATTGCAGCATAGTAATTTGCTTGCTAAGAAAGCACCTGATTGTTATGATGAAACGAAAAAGAGTATCTTTGAAACAAAGATGCCTAATTATCATTTCGAAGACTTCATTGCTTTGATGCTACTTTCGATGTTAAAAGTAATGGACAACAATAGAAAGTTTTAAATAGAATATAAAAAAATTAAAAACAACATAAGAAACTTGTTGTAGTAGTAGCATGATGAACCACACATTAATAATTATTAGCGGTGTAAATAGGGTGCTAAACTGTATTTTATCGGTTGTTCCTAAGATATAATTACTATGTAACGGTATTGAATGCACTCACTCGAAAATTGTCCAAAAATATTAGAGAGGGAAAAATGAGAGAATAGTTGTATTATGTTAATTGTGTGTACCTGAGCTCTATAAAGCTTTGTTTATACATGCATAGGAAAGACAAACTCATAACGAAATCATGGAAACATTTTGAAATCAAAAGTTTTGAACTTTGACCAAAAAACATGAGGAAAAGTTATTAAACTGTGAAAACATTTTGAAATTGCAGAAAACAAAATGGAAGAATCAGCTTTTGGTAAAAAAAAAAAAAAGTTTGCTCTTAAATATAGAAAACTATTTTAACTTTTTTAAATCAACATTACATAGAATTATACAAATTTGTAGCAGGAAGATATGTTTTTTCAATTTTTTAATTTTCCTCAATTCCCAACTCTCGACGATCACATCACACCTTCGTCCGGCGGTGGTTGTTGTGTCCGTATTGGGAAACACCTGATACTTCTCATTAGAATGTGGGAGGTGGCCTTTCATCTTCCAAAACATTTATTGAAACCATTTCATCTTTTCTTTTAATCAATTCAAAAATAGTGACTTTGACTTTGTAAGGCATGTAAACTCAACTTTCCACGGAGTATTATAAAAACAAGAATAAAGATAGTGAGAATTTTTAGGTAGAAGATGGGTATCAATAAAAATTAGGATTGTTACATAATGAAATAATATAACAACAAAATCTTATAACCAAATACATTCTTCAGTTAAACCCCATAACACATACTCAATCCAATATTTCAAACAAAACACTGTATGATACCATCTTACGTGTTTAGGGGTCAATTCGTATATCATGGTTTTAGTGAATTCTCTATAGAAATAGTCTGTGTTTCTTATAAAATGCAGGTCCCACATCCACATTCACTTAGGTGATTTTCAATAATCATCTAAAATTGGGGAGTACCTCTTTCGGGCTTGATATAATTAAGAGTTATAAAGTCCAACTCAATATTTGTCGGTGAATCGAAAAGTATTTCTCAATAGGCATATTATATGTGTGATAGTAGTAGGTAGGTAGAAAGTATGCTTTATGTGGTTGGATTAGTTATCTAGCCTTCATCGGGAAACACTTCTATCTTGATTTTTAGAGTATTTAATTATAATTTATGATGAATTGTATGTGTATAGTTTCTCGTGTCATGTTTACTTTGTTTTATCTTATTATAGCATTGTTAGTTCTTTATTTATAACTTCATAGGTCTCCGAAAAATTGTCACTATTATTAAAAATAGCTGTTTACAAAAAGTTGTTATTTTAAAAATCAAGACATTTTTTTATTTTTTATCATTGTTATCCTTAATTAAATGTTACTAATATATGCGTTCAATAAACATTACTTTTAATAATTTAATTGATAATAAATGATGTTTTAATTTGCGTGAAAGAAATGTGACAATCTTTTTGAGATTTAGTATATAAGTTAGGTTAGCTAGATAGAACTTGACGACTCATATTCTTTTTCAGTCCATCTCTTAATACTAATATCATGTGGAGAAACTTACTTATAGGACTGCTCCAACTTTTAGGTACATGAATGTTGATCTTTATGGGCAGATTAGTATTCGAAAAAACAAACAATTACTATTTTATGATATTTGGAATTCGACTAGTTGTATATTAGGTGGTCGTTGTGCTCATTCTCAATTTTGAAGGCATCGACATCTATGATCTTAAGGGCGACAATACTAAGCACGCCAAGAAAGTCAAGAACACTCAAATATTTAACATATTTTTACTTACACATTTTTCTCTTTTCGAGTAAATGGATAAGAACTAGACAACTTGGTTAAAAATCCAATAAATTCCAAAGATAATCTATGACTTCAACTTAGGATTGAATCCTACATGAATCGAATGACTCCAAGATGCATCAAAAGAATTCAATGAAACAAGAAAATACATAATTTAATATTTAAAGATCGTTAAAGTATAATGTAAAACCATAAATTTGTTTAAAGATCAGATAAGTAAATCTTGTTGTAAAAGTAAAATTAAATAGCTATATATGAATTATTAGAATGACCAGAAAAATTTAAAAAAAGTCGAAGTTTAAATTATATATAGCAATTATGTTTTCTCATAAATTGATGGTGGGTTTCAGGCCACAAATCCACCATTTAGATCATGTCATTATTGCATGGGACTTTTCCAACTTACAAGTAACCCATATTCTACTATTCCGGACTATTTCTCCTCTATATACCTGATACAAGAGAATTTAAAAGTTTTGAATAAAATTTTAAATTGGGCTTCTTTGATTTGTAAAAACAGTTAGAGTAAAGATTAATAAAAGATCACCAAAGTTATAAAATATATTTTGTTTGACATAGATATGAATCATATTTAAGAATGATGATTAGTGATATGTCTAGAATACTAATGTTAAGAGGCTTAATGTTTGAAAATAATATCCTTGATATATTCTTAAGGACTCTAATACTTTTAAAATGGTAATTAAAAGAATATTTAAATTACATTTCAAATGACAACTTATTAAATTAAAATAAAAATTAGATTTTTCCAAGCTCAAACTTATTAGAAAATCTCACATGAAACTAATATAATATTATAGAATTGTGTATTGTATTATTCTCATAAATCACTATAATTATAAAAACAATCAGAAATATTATTATGAATATAATTTTTATTTACTATAAATAAATATTGCCATCAACATATATAAAATAATATAAATCAATGATAGTTATAATTTATAATATTAGTAATAATTCATATAAAAATAAAATTTATAATATGTTTCATCAAAGAGAAAGATATCATAGATTATTATTAAAATTTAGTATTTAAAAATTAGTATGTTCTAAATATTATTATTTTGAATAATTCTTTTAAAATAATATTGTTTATTTTAATATATATATATATATAGGATATTATTCACATGGTATATATTTTGAAAAATATATTAAAGTTTTGATTTAACATGAACATGTTGCATAAATTGTTTACTATGACATAGTTAAAGGATCATTTGATTCCTCTATTTTGGATAGCATCCAAGTTTGTAGGTAAACTATAATTTTCTTAGAACATAACATTTTGCCCCTCTATTAATATCATAAATAAATAATTTTTTTAACAAACCCTACCTAAAATACCACCTATGTATGTCATATTATATGTTATTCTATACGAATATACCTAAATCTAAAAACGCGCATATATTAAGCACACAACACAACCTGAGTCTGAAAATCCTACTCCATAATAGAGTGTGTTATATAAGTATGTTTAGAGGCCTTCTACGATATAGTAGGAAACTTGTTAAATTTGTAGACCTAAATTCGTCATTATTTTATATCTGGTTTACATTACACTATCCCTCTAGAACAGTTGGGAACTTGTTAAAATGTTAGCCTAATCCATAGTTCCTCTCAAGTACCTCAATAATCGATGAATCATATCCTAAATAACTCCTTGGGTTGTGTGTATAGCGACTAAGTCCACTCATGGTATATGTAATATCAGGTTGAGTGTAGGTCATTAAGAATATATCCCATTATTATCTTAGTACATTTATTTTGACATATAGTATCACCTTCATGCTTACTTATATGAATACTTGGTGGAGGAACAATGGATCGATTAGGGAATAGGTGAGTGGACCATTGGATACTATATTAGGACATATGATAATCCTATCGCCATTAACAGGAACTGAGTTGAAGACCTCTTCTTCTGGCATTGTGAAGTTAATCTGGGGTCATAGGTTGTTTGTACAGGTATAATGTCAAAAAAGTTGAGCTTATTCAACATCTTTTCAGTATTAATGAGACTGGTTAAGGGATTTATGTCATCCTACTTCTAATGATCTCAACCCTTAGGAAACCACTAGGTTCTCTTGTGTTTATCATCTCAAACTTAGAAGATAATAAGTTCTTAGTATCATTAATTACTAGAATATTAGTTTCAAAGATAAGCATGTGATATATACAGACATATTATCACATAGTCCGATGATGTTAGCTTTTCCTAACTAAAAAAAAGATCATGTTACCTTTGAGTAAACACAAGATTCAGAAGTTTTTATTATAATATCCATCTTTAGCTAATATTATCTATTTTCTTGTACCATTGATTTGGTGTTGTTATACAATGACTTTCTAAACTTACATAGTTTATTACCTTGACCAGATATTACAAAACCTCAGCTAAGCTACATAAGTCTATTCACCAAGATATTCTTTCAAAAAATGTGGTCTTAACATCTGTTTGATGCATTATCAGTCTATGAAAGACAAATAAGATGATAGAGTTCTTATAGTAGTTATCTTGGCTACATGGCAATAGGTATTAAAGTAATATTATCTTTTATATTGGGTAAAACCTAGAATAATAAGTATAACTTTGAATATTTTTATTACACCGTCAAATTCTCAGTATCTTCTTTGAAATCCATTTTCTACTAACTATTTTACAACCTAGGAAAATCAGTCAAATCCAAGGTGTAGTTTGACATAATAAATTCTAGCTCACTATTAATGGCATGTATCCAAAAACTAGCATCTAATGATCACAAAGCCTCATCTACGTCTTAGGATCTGCCTAGATAAATAAACATGTTCTTTTATCTTCACTTAACATATCTAGGAAGAAGTTCTCAATAATGAAATAATGAAGGAAGTGATAAAATCTTGTCTAAAGTTCGACTTTATTCTACGTCTCTTACTCCTCATAGGTTCACTGTCAGGGATAATCTTAAAAGTGGGATGGGTAGACTAGAAGAGGCATTACCACTAACATGCATATCAGTAATAACATGGAATTATTATTAGTTGTCACAATAACATATGATAAGCATTAATGGTCATGTTACTCTTAAAAGGAAAAATATCCTCGTTAAAATTTGCATAGCGAGATTTACAGAGAGAATTATAATATAACGATAGGAATCTATATACATGACTATTATAAGAATAACCAATAAAGATAGAATCTAGGTTCTTGATTTTGATGTTGACTTTCTGAAAGTCGTGTAGGCCAACCTCGACCAAACACCCCCACGTTTTCAAAAATTTCAAGTTAGGTGGAAAACCATTCCACAACTCATAGGGGTGTTTTCTAGACTCTTATAAATTAAATTATTTAACCCATATACATGTAGATAAAGACAGCTTTCCCAGACATGTTGCTAGGTAAATCGGATATCTTAATATGAAATTCATTATCTCTTTTAAGAGATATATTCTTTCTGTAATCTATGTGGTGTGTATGGTTCACTTGGTTCATGAATAGTTCCATTAGTTTCACAAATACCTTTGAGAAACGTATAACTATATTATCCGCCCATTTCGGACTTAAGTTTCTTGAATTTCCTATCAAATTAATTTTCGACTTCATCTGTATATTTTAAAAGCTTTTGGTATGCTTCATTTTTAGATCTTAGGAGGTAAAATCTTGTGTACCTAGAGTATTTATCTGCAAAGTACATGTAGCACATTTTACCTCCTCTATAAGCGATAATTTTAAAATTAACTAAGTCAGAATACACTAGTTTTAACAAAATAGAAGTTTGTAATGTAGTGAGACTACCAACAACTTATATGCATATATAAGATTATAAAGTTAGCATAGTGGAGGTTATAGTCTTAAGCAATGCTTTTAAAATTTTTATATCATATGAATGCATTATCTTTGTAATATAAAGCTAGCAGAAACTATGAACATATATACAAAATAGGGTCATCTAGATTTGAAAAGGGTCACACCCTCTTGTCAAACTTCAAATCTATAACAAATCTATCAACCTATCATTTCATTGCATATATTGGGTAAATTTAAGGAGCTTACACTGAATTTTTTTTGTAAAAGTGTTTATTTATACGTGTTAGTTTTAAAAAGTATAACCATCTAATCCAAAACAAAAAAAAAGACAAAAAAAATTATTGGGACATCATGTGCACGACCAACAACCAAGTATATATCAATAAAATAAGCTTTTAATATGACAAAAAAATGTTTGATTTCATTAGCGAATCAATGTCGTGTATTTAGATGTGATTAATGGTCAACTACCACCACTATAAATGTATCTACTTACAATAAGTTGTCATTTTAAATTGAACACATCTTACCAAATTTCTCAGCTTGATACATCACATTAAAATGTGTATTATTTTTTTACTTTAAATCAATATTTAGTAGTGGTATAGAATGATTTAGATCACAGATTTATCCTAATTAAAATACATTAATTGTAGTTAGAGCTTCAATTTGACGACACTTTATTCTCATTGGAACCAAACCTGAATTAAACATCACTATAAATGTAAACACACAAAAAGTTACCTCAGTTGAAGTGGTGCAAGAACGCACATAAACCCCCTTTCCATCTAATTTCTTTAGCAACAACTATTGGACGCATTCCATCATCAAAACCTCTACAAAAAATAGTGAAATTTGATGAAGTTTCTTTTTGAAACATAGAATCATAGATACACATCATAAACACCTAAAAAATTATCCAAAACAAAAGTACAATTGTACCGAGTCTAGACGCAACAATATGTCTTTACATGAAAGGTAAGGTTGTGTTGTAATGTACAAAAGTAATAAATTAAAGACCAAAAGAAGAATACATATAATTTAATTATCTAAGGAGGGCTTACTTTGATCGCCTGAAATTCAAAAAATACACATGTCTATGTAATACAATAGTCAGATAATGAGCGAATGAGCGATAATCTGTTTAAAACATATCAGATTTCATAAGCAAAAAGTTCCTTGAAATTGATTACTTAAGAGATTTCAATACATATGATAATAATGTTACATCGGATAATTTATAAACATAACTAATATTGTTGTTCCATTCAATGTGATTTGTATTCAATGATACCTAGCTTGATCACAACATCTTCAATTAGGTCATACAACATTGCAATCTCTATAATTGTTAAAAATAATATTGTGAAGTTCTTTAAATGTATTGCATCGTATGAAAAATTCACAAATCAAGAATCGAGTACAAAGTATGAAACTATCGTTAGGTTACGCCTTCTTAAAGCAAATATTTAGCAAACCAAAGCATCAACGGTAACATAAATTGACAAAAAAATTATCATAACAGAGATGATTCAGCATCATTGGACGGATTCTACAACTAGTACACCCGCCATTAAAAATACCTCGTACTATTTCAAGGTTGTCAGAGTAGAAAAAACTACTCCAAAAAACTACTTCAAAGATGAAGGTCTGCAGCAGGCCTCATAACCCAACGCTTTGAACTATCGCACGAAAAATATAAAAATAAAAAAAGTTTGAATTGAGTTAAACTTCCAAAAAAGGCACACAGTTCACCAGAACGCGGTTTTTAGGGCAAAATTAAATATACTTTTTAATCTTTCTTTCTTCGATTTATAGAGAGGCTTTGGTTTACCGATCTAGATATGGATGGTAACCTAAACGTGTTGGAGCGCAGGAGAAGGGCTTCGGTCAGTTTTAAATCGATTCTTGCTGATTTCAGTTACATATTCAATTAGAACAGGTATTACGAATTATCAATGGGGAATGTCCTAGATGGGGTATACGTGGAGATTTTGGTAGAATTACTGGGTTGGGTGACTGAATATCAACGGGTATTCTTGAAGAACTTCTCCATTAACACTAGCTACCGGTCTGATATCTTCTCGACTCCATTGGGATTATTTTGTTCTCAAAAATTTAGTTATTCTTTTTTATTATGTAATGATTTTTTTATATTTTATTATTAAATTTTAAAAAAAATAATTATATATAGGGCTCTTATTTTGAATTTGGCTTAGGACCCCTTTAACAGGTCCAACCCCATACCAGCCCATGGGTCTATTTTAAATTTGGCTGTCCGTTCCTGTCCATGGGCCGATTTTGAATTTGGCTTAGAGCACAGGTCGTTCCAGCCCATGAATTTATAGTCAAACCCATAAACATTAGGGTTAGATTACCTATTACTTATACTCTCTAATAATAAACAGATCTTCTTCTTCTCCTTCTTTTTCTGCCGTTCACAACAAATAGTTAACTTTCTTCACTTTGAACGTAATCGCCGCCAGTCCGTTCCTCTCCGAACCCATAGTAGCCGGCCAACTAGAAGGTATTTTTTTGATCTTACTTTTTTTTTTGCACATTTTATTTATATATTTGTAATTTGAATTATTAATATTAAAGTGAACAGTTAATCTGTTCTGAATATATGTTTATATATTTGCTCAATTTTTACTCCACTTTGATTGATTATTGAACTCTTGTAGTTCATTGTCTTTTGATATTTAATTTTACGAAAAACATCTGATGTACTGAATCTAGGATTTTTTATATTATAGCGAAAGATCAATATATATTAAAAACATATGAGTGTAGAAGATAAAGTTGATCTAATTATTCTGTATTAATTTGACATTTATGGATGAAAATAATATGAACAACGTAGAATTAATCACTTAATGCTTATGTAGTTGGGATGAAAATGTCAGATAAAGAAAAAGTATTAATGTTTTTCTCCTTCATATTTTGCAAACAGGTCTATCTTCACTAATTAAGATTTAATGTTATGTTGCGGATAAAATCGTTACCAAAAACGAAAAAGGATAAAGATCGATGGACATCTCATTTCAATCAAATATCAACATCTCCAGAAGTTCTCGCTTGTTCGGTAAGATTTACTTGCTAGGAATTAAGATTAAAAAATTTAGAATATTTTTGTGTGATAAATATAAATTTTATTACTTTAATTGTACTTCATATTGAGATAGTTTGATAAATTTTTAAAGTCATCAAGGCTATGTGGTCTCAGTAACTATAGCTTTTTAGTTATCAACATTAATTGTTATGTACCCGCTCTTATGTATGAAAATCGCCAAAATTTAGTTGTATATATTTTGAATGAGTGACATTTTAGTTATTACTATAAAATTCATTTAAAAGTTCATAGGCGACTTAACATTTAGCTATGTGTTCATAATATTAAATATCCGTTAATATTTTCTCATGATTAAATGCTTCACATCATGTATACTAAATTAACATACTAAATTAACAAGTATATATATATATACACTAAATTACCATTTATGTCAGTGAAACGCCTATGAATTACATCTACGTGTTAAATGCTAGCTCATTCCTGTTTGAATTAGTTACTTATGTCTCGCTCTCCTTTTTTTCCGAATATAGTCTTTAAGGTTGCACTGGATGAGAGAAATTAGTTGCTTTTAATATGTGACTTAGTTTCTACTCTATATTTGTTTTTATGTTAATTGCAAAATTGGTCCCTGCGCGAAATAGCCAAATATACCTGTATTATACATTAAAATTGCGAATCTATCCCTTCATAGGATATATTTTCTATTTTTGGAATAACAGGGGTACATGTGCTACTTTTTAAACCACATGGGTCTTTAACTGATTAATTTTATTAATGCAAGATTCAGATACTAAACTACAGAGTAGCAGTGATGGCATATATAGCAGGGTTTGAAAAGGCCTACGCTGCAATGGAGAAGTTAAACATGAATGAAGAGACTTTGGAACCAATCCTCAGGAAGCTACTATTAAAGTATAATAATAACTGGGAAAAAATCGAGGAGGGAAACTATAAAGCTATTATTGATGAAATACATGGAACTGAACATCAAGTTTGCACCTCTGTACACCTGGTAGTGAAAGTTTGTTCCTTGGTGAACCATTTTATTTTTTGCTAATTGTTTCATAAAATGTTCAGGCACAAACCAGGGAATATGAAGATGAGGATGATACTCCCACTGCAGTAGAGAAATGTGGTTCAAGTGGTGCAGGACCATCAAATTCTTGGTCTGCATAGACACTTGATGATATTACTAATGGATATGAGAACCTAAGTATATCCTTAGTAAATGAAACGGGGAGCACTGTGGAGTTACCGAATTTTTTATACATTTCGAAATGTTCCCATTATAAATCTGCACACATAGATCGGTGTTTAGCTCGGATTGCAGATGAAGAATGTTGTTCAGACAGGAGATTGCCTTTCAAATGAAGTTACTTGTGTTTGTGCTCGTGAAAATGGGGGAGTATATGCATACACTAAAGAAGGGTTGCTGAGAGAAGATTTCTTACACAAGTGTATTTCCATGCACGTGGAACCTAAGAAGCATTATAAGCACTTTTGTAAGGATTGTCCGATAGAGAAAGCTAAGGCTAAAGAGGGATCTAAGCCTGAACAATGCAACGGTCACTTGTTGCGAGATTTCATCAAGGAATGCGGGTTAAAATGTGGCTGCAACGTTAAGCAATGTAAGAATAGAATAGTCCAGTAAGGCATTTCTCGTAATTTGCAGGTTAGTAAATTAAATTTATATTCTGTTATTCTATTTTCATGCTTCTGAATTTTATACTCTTTAGGTCTTCTGGACTAACGAAGATAAAGGGTGGGGAATACGCACACTTGAAGAGTTACCAAAAGGTGCTTTCCTTTTTGAGTATGTTGGTGAGATATTAACCAATATGGAACTTCACGTGAGAAATGCTCAAACCAGCAACCACCGCCACACATATCCTGTTCAACTTGATGCAGATTGGGGATCCGAAGCAGGTTTAAATGACGAAAATGCCCTTTGTTTGGATGCAACATATCGACGAAATGTTGCAAGGTTTATTAATCACAGGTACCTCTTTTTATCAACTTTTTTTCTCCTTTATATAAATATTCTCAGTCTTATCTTTAAATGCGTAACGCAGATGTGTTGACTGCAATGTGATTGACATCCCAGTTCAGGTGGATTGCCCTGATCGCCACTATTATCGAGTACGTGCTATAAATTTTTGCTCAGAATATTCTACTATTAGATATTAAGTATTTTCTCGTTTTTGTCTGCAGCTTGCTTTTTTCACAAAGAGAAAACTAAAGGCAATGGAAGAACTTACGTGGGTAAGAAGTCAATATATGCTTCTTAGTTTCATTTTAGTCCTTAGAAACAACGTCTAAGAATGTGAGATGAATTAATTGCAGGATTATGGGATTGATTTTGAAGATAGTGATCACCCTATCAAAGCTTTCAAGTGTACTTGCGGAAGTCCTTTTTGTCGGGACGAGAGTACAGCAAAAGGAAAAGCCAAAGCAAAAGCAAAGGCAAAAGCACAAGGTCAGTGCCCTTATTTATATATGCTTTCATTTTCTCTTATCAGAGTAAAACTAAGATCATTAAGATAATGTTTCGCTCATATTGAATAGATGTAAAAAGGAAATAATTTGTTCTCCGTGGATCAATTAGTTATTATTCCACTTATTTTACCATCTAGCTAATAATTTTCACATATTGCTTGATCAGGAGCAAAAAGAAGGAAAACTGCTGATTAGGCAGGTGCTTTTCTGGTGGATTAGATATATTCTTGATTTCATTCATTAGAGAGGATCTCTATCTCATACCTATTTACAATTCATGGCTTAGATTAGAGTCTTTCTTAGAGAGGAAACGGGGTTTCAACCAGACAAGGCAAGGAGATCATTTCCTAGCTTAGTCACGTTGTAATTCCTTCTTTCATATATGTATTTTCATTTCGTAACTATATTTGTTTTCCTTTATTTATGTTTTGAGTCAATATTCTGGGATATTTGTTATGTAATGAATTCTTGAGATTTTATTGTTATTGATTCATTAATTTGGGATAATTGTTATTTAATTGATATTGTTATTTTGATTTCGCTTAATAACCTATATAGCCTATGGATAAGAGGCAGGTGTAATATATTATAGGGATCGGATGATATCCATGTTGATTTTATAACCTATACAGGGTCAATATTTTATTCGCTTATCAATAATTTCTATGGAAAACATTCTCCACCGAATAGAGGTAGGTGTAATTAGTAATCAAAAAAGCTGAAGAACAGGTGGTATATTGATGTCTGGTTTGGGACAATATGGACGGTATTTGTAAAGGGATTGCAATATTTCCTTTTTGTGCTCATCAGTAGTATGATTTAGATACCCATGATTTAGATACCCATGTATACAGAGAAAGAGCATGCTATTATTTATCTTGAATGGGCTATTACTTATCTTGAACGGTATATCAGTTATCTTGTATGGGTAACTGGAGGACTTCACAACACTAATGTAACACGTATAGAGGAGCCTAAAGTCTTCATAAAATTGCATATAGCTATATTGAAACTCAAGCAAGACAATATAAAAGAAACCAAGAATCTTATCAAAGAAGGAAAGAGTATTCTTGATAGTATTACTGACATTGATCCTTCAGTATATGCCTGCTACTATTGGGCTTCATTGAAATACCATATATCTTGTCATGAATATAATGAGTCCTACAAGAATGCTCTTCTTTTTTTAGCTTACGATCCAATAGCTCGATCAGAATCATTCAAACTCGTGAGATATCAACTTATCATTTATACATTCTATATATCTTTTAACTATACCTTTCCTTTTTTTTTTTTGATATTTCTGCAATTTTGGGGCGCCTAACATGCAGTTTCTTGAATATTGAAGGATAGTCCCTAAATTAACCTTTTCGTCAATCTTTCGTATTTAATCTTACTGTGTCTTTTCAGTACTTGGCGTATGAGTTATCAATTTTAGCACTACTGGGCGACAAAATTTACAATTTTGGCGATCTTCTCTCACATCCAATTTTAAGAACGACAAAAGTTTGTCCAAACAACTTTATTATATGGTTTAATTGCACCGTTAGTCCCTGCCGGTGATAGATTATCGAATGGGTGATTTTTTTCACCAGAATACTGAAAAAACTATATATTTTCATATTTGCAGATACAAAGTCTTATAAGATCTAACTTTTACTGGCTCTACAATTTTCTTAAAGCATTCAGTAATGGTGATTTAGATTGCTATCAAGAACTGTGTTGAGTCCATAGCCATGTTTTTTGTCGTGTACCAGCACTCGTGAAGAGGAAAAAGATACTTGATGAGAAGATTAATATTCTCTGTGTTATGGAGATTATCTTCAATTGGCCACCAGAAGATAGAACTATCCCATTAACTGTTATTGCGGAGCGTACACGATTCTCCATAGAAGATGTAGAGAGTTTTGTTATGAAGAGCCTATCGGTAAGTTTAATTAGCGACAAGTTTAAACTTTGTTTTTTCATTTTACATCTTTACCTGAACTCCAATGTTAATGCAGTTGCATCTGATCGAGGGATTGATCGATCAAGATGAGGGAATGGTTCATGTTTCTTGGGTACAACCGAGAGTTCTTGGAATACTTAAGATTAAATCTTTACGGGATCGACTGGACAACTGGGTGGAGAAAATACAAAACCCTCTCATTACACTTAAGGAAGAAAATGAATTAATTGCACAGTAGGTCCTTTACGAGTTAAAAACCTATTAAATGTACACAAATCTAACAAAGTTTATTTAAATGTAACATCCCTCTTTCTCCACTTATCTACAAATGTACACTCACAAATTAATTTTTGCACAACAAATTACAAGTAGCTCATCCGCGTGGTACTATAAAACGGATTTTCAGGCCCAACGTGATAATTCTCTTCTTTCTCATCATCCCATTTCTCATTTTCTCATACATATTTTAATTCCGCATCAATTGTACCACGATCTCTTGCCCAAATTTGTAATACAAAAAGCTTTCGACTCTTGAGTGAAGCGAAAAGGTCTTTGAACTTCAGTGTAGTGTAGTAATACGCTTGCTGAGCAAGAACCTGATTATACTGATAGAATAGAACGGGTAAAAAGTTGATGAACCAACTCGCAAGTGTTAAGTGTGACCTGACTTATCTTTTCCTCGAGAGTATCGTACTTGTTAAGATTGAAATGAATGGAGTGTATTTAAAAGAAGGATGTCTAATATCGTTTTGAAGACTTGTTTGATTTGCATCATTTTATTCTGAAGAATCATGGTGCTTTAAGTGTCGTTCTCTGAAGAAAGCTATATTTTACATTTCTAACCATTTGCAACCTTTGTTCATTCCCATTGCATGTAATCTAATAAGCTCATATAGAGCATATGAAAATCTGTCTTTAAATACATATAATTATTGTCATACCTTCAAAATTGAATTTAAAATTTTAACAATTTTATACCCTAAGGTTTGGTAGAATGGCACCCTAACACCAGTTGTTTGAAACAAGTCCAACTTATTCAGTTTGAACTAAAGGGGGATGCAAATGTAATTGCTGAAAATATTTGAATTTTTAATTTATGTATAGGGATACAAACCTTGTGTGGCGTAGACATATATTTTCAAGGTTTCGCAAAGTGTAAAATGGTAGATCATGTGCTAGTTGCTGAAGTGGCGCTAAGCATCCAACGCGCTACGAAAAGAGAAGTCGTGATGATATCAGAGTAGATCCTGCATCTAACCAAGTCTTTGACCAGGAAACCGAAGAATTTCCGCTACGCTGGCAGGCCACCCGGGCCGTGAGCGTGGTGGAACAGGCTTCCCAAAAAGCCCGTTCGGGTCGGGGTTAGCATAGAATGAAAGAGACGACCCTAATAGTAGAACTTGTGTGGTTATACACAAGTGGAAGTATTCATGAGTTTGTGAAGTGATATATCTTATTAAGTGTAGATTGTATAGTTGGTGATAACACCAGAGGTTTTCGTCGAAGGTGGTTTCGAAGGGTGTAAAAGTTTGTGATCTCACCTTTTAGAGACACATGAGTTTCTAAAGGAGACTCTTAGGAACCTAAGAGTGCATAGAGTTTAGGTGGTTGACTACGTCTACATGAAGCGAAATACCCTAAAACCGATTGTGCGTCTTCTCTTCCCTTTTCTTTTTAATTTGTGCATGCCGATTGTCTGTTCCATCACCTCAATACTTTCTTTTTATGTTTAGACATAGACTCTTACATGGGTAGTACTTGTCGAATGGTCTATTAGATTATTGGATTGTACTATTTCTTAAAGTATACACATTAAGTATTTGACTGAGTGTTTCACTCTCATATTACAAATCTTGTGTACCTCTAGTAAATCTATCTAAAATCCTTAAAGAATGGATTTTCAGATATAGTCGAAGTAGCGAATTTGAGTTAATAAAATTCTAAATGTGTATTGGTCCTATTCACCCCTCCCCCTCTAAGACTATTTGAACCTTAATATTTACAATCCTTTCAGTTGGCTTGAAGTATCCTTTGGACTTATTGGAGTTTTTCTTTGGTTTGTTGTTTATGTCTCCTAATCTTTTATTTTACTTACTTTGTTGTTTGGTTTGCTTGCCTTACTCTTTGAAACTTGTCTGGCTTTCCAGTCCTAGAGAATTTGCCTAGCTTAATGATGCCAAATCAATGAGTGAAGCTGAATCTTTAGCAAAATATCATATCCAAGATTTTGAATATTTGTTCAGCATGGTTATTTGGCACACAGTGTTGGCTACGGTTAATACTGTTTGTAAAGCATTTAAAGCAAAAAATATACAAACTGATGTAGCTATACAACTATTGAAAGGACTCATCTCTTTTTTTGAGGAGTATAGAGAAACAGGTTTTGAAAAATCCATGATGGAAGCTAAAAAAATTGCAAGTGTAATAGAATTTTAATCAGTGTTCCGTGAAAAACACATCATTCAGAAAAATAAAAAGTTTGATGAAACCCTAATAACGAGGTAGGACTATCTGCTCAAGAATCCGTTCGAGTGGATTACTTTTTGTATATTATGGATCAAGCTCTCGAGTCACTTAGAAGTAGTTTTGAATAGCTCGAGGTATACGAAGAAAATTTTGGCTTCTTATTTAATTTAGGATGGGTTAAAATCAATGATAATATTTAGATGAACCATTGCACCAAATTAGAGATTGCATTGAAACATGACATGCTTTCGGATATTGATGGAGAAGACTTATATTCTGGACGTATTTTGTTAAGAGAAATGTTGCCAACCGATGAAAAGAAAAACAATTGCAGTATGCGTGGATTGCATATAGAATATTGTTGACAATACCTGTCACAGTTGCATCTACAGAAAGAAGTTTTTCAAAACTGAAGTTGATCAAGTCATACCTGCGGTCGACAATGTCACAAGAAATACTAAGTGGATTGACTACTTTATCAATTGAAAAGGGTATGCTAAAAAAATAGAATATTCAAAATTAATTAGTGAGTTTGCATCAAAAAATACAAAAAAAAAGTTGTATTTGAGTGATACATTTTTTTATTTTGTTTTCAAAAATTTAGTTATTCTTTTTTATTATGTAATGATTTTTTTATATTTTATTATTAAATATAAGAAAAAAATTATATATAGAGCTCCTATTTTGAATTTGGCTTAGAACCCCTTTAACAAGTCCAACCCCGTTCCAGCCCATGGGCCTATTTTGAATTTGGCTGTCCGTTCTAGTCCATGGGCCGATTTTCAATTTGACTTAGAGCCCACGTCCGTTCCAGCCATGGTTTATAGTCAAACCCATAAACATTAGGGTTTAGATTACCTATTACTTATACTCTCTAATAATAAACAGATCTTCTTCTTCTCCATCTTTTTTTGCCGTTCACAACAAATAGTTAACTTTCTTCTTTTATATAATTTTTTTTTTTATATATATATATATATATACATCGCTTCGAACGTATCGCCCGTTCCTCTCCAAACCCATAGTAGCCGGCAAAATAGAAGGTATTTGTTTGATCTTAAGTTTTTTTTTTGCATATTTTATTTATATATCTGTAATTTTAATTAATAATATTAAAGTGAAGAGTTAATATGTTCTAAAAAAATGTTTATATATATGCTCAATTTTTACTCCACTTTGATTGATTATTGAACTCTTGTAGTTCATTGTCTTTTGATATTTGATTTTACGAAAAACATCTGATGTACTGAATCTAGGATTTTTGATATTATAGCAAAAGATCAATATATATTAAAAAGATATGAGTGTAGAAGATAAAGTTGATCTAATTATTCTGCAATTAATTTGACATTTATGGATGAAAATAATATGAACAACGTAAAATTAATCACTTAATGCTTATGTAGTTGGGATGAAAATGTTAGATAAAGAAAAAGTATTAATGTTTTTCTCCTTCATATTTTGCAAACAGGTCTATCTACACTAATTAAGATTTAATGTTATGTTGTGGATAAAATCGTTACCAAAAACGAAAAAAAGATAAAGATCGATGGACATCTCATTTCAATCAAATACCAACATCTCGAGAAGTTCTCGGTTGTCCGGTAAGATTTACTTGCTAGAAATTAAGATTAAAAAATTTAGAATATTTTTGTGTGATGAATATAAATTTTATTACTTTAATTGTATGTCATATAGAGATAGTTTGATAAATTTTTAAAGTCATCAAGGCTATGTAGTCTCAGTAATTATAGTTTTTTGTCTAAGCCGTCTCACTAATTATAGTTATCAACATTAATTGTTAGTACCTGCTCTTATGTATGAAAATCGCCAAAATTTAGTTGTATATATTTTGAACGAGTGACATTTTAGTTATTACTATAAAATTTATTTAAAGTTCATAGGCGACTTAGCATTTAGCTGTGTGTTTATGATATTAATATCCGTTAATATTTTCTCATAATTAAATACTTTAACATCATGTATACTAAATTAACATACTAAGCTCTAAGGTACTATTAGCCTTAGGGGCCCATTTTATTTTAGGTGCAAAAATTATTTTTTAGTGCATCCTGATAAGAATATAGGGACTGAATCGACTAATTGAGCCATTTACACTTACATCTACCTTTTTTTTGTCAAATATATCTATGATCGGTTTCTGATGATGTTTTTCCCCCTCTTTCTAAAGTGGGGAAATTTCTTATATGCGGATAATATATTCTATAAACTCCATTGTGAGTAGCAACTTCAATGATTTGCAAGTGGCTTTACAAGCAAGTCCTTCATGTTTATATAATGTTAGTTTTAAATTATTTTTTTCGAGTCCTAAAACATCTCTTCTTTCTTCTTAGAAGAGAATTCATCAGACGTGGTTAATCTCAAGGAAAAAAAATCCAACAATGAATTTGGGGAAGATTGTGATTTTAATTCCAGAGACCACTCCAAATTTGTTCAGTTAATAAATTTTGTAAGTACGCTTTACCCTCCCTTTTCATTAGCAAAAGTCTCTTAAACCTTGTAGTGAAATATACATGATTTTACAATCTTTTGTTGTTTGAAAACTTATGGAGATTCTAACGATTATTGCAGATACAATATGCCAGTTGTGCAATGGAAGCATCACAAAGTCTCGAAGTGCTTTTACATGTGCGAGTAAGATTTTAGAGGAGAAAGGGAGGCCTGAAGTTGCTGTTTTTATAAAAGGAGCTCTTGATTATTGCTTCCATAATATGGAAGAACTGTTGAAATTAGTAGAAAAAGCAAAAGAAGCTCTTTGTTATTAATAATATAGATTTCATATGATTGTAAAGTTGTAACAAATAGACTAAAACTGTTATGTTTGTGTTTGAATATGGATCTTCAAGTTATTTGCTTTTTATAAACGAGTGTTGTGCTTTTTCTCTAAAAACTCGGAAGGCCCCAGGACCTTAAAATCATCTTATTAGATAAGTAATCAATTTAATAAGATGTAGTGATGTAAACTAAAGCTCCACTTGCAAAATTCTCTTGCCACCTCACTTACATATTTCCCCGTAAGATTCGGCCACTTTAACACTTTAACTTCCTTTTTGAATCATTTCTTGCTTTTTCCGCAAACTTTTCCACTTTCCTACTTTCTCTTTCATCGGTTACATTTTCTCTTTTCAAAGCAAGTTTCACGTGTGACTGATTTTTCGCCATTCAATTCTGTTTTATCTATTTCTAAGCCAAATCTATTGTGTTTTGTTTTACTGTTTTTGGAGTATATCTACATTAGTTTCACAAATCTCTGGTTCTGAGTTAGATATTAATCTTTATAGAAATATTTGTTGCTGAGAACCTCTTCTTGGGTTTCTCTCAATTCTAACTATAAAATATCCTGTTTCTTGTATTGATCCTTTTACAATTAAGGTTGCAAATTGCTTGGAGGAAGCTGTTAAGGCCATTTTGGTGGATCAAGGTGGAGAATGCTTTACTAATTATCCTTCTTGTATATGTTAATAGCTTAAAACATCATGAAAGTTGTTCCCTTTAAGTTGTTTACCATATGTACGACTCATGATGGGTTCTTACCAGTTACGAAAAGAGTTTGGAACGTTAAAACTAAGGGTAAATGTTTTAACGATCCATATTTGGAGAGCTAAAAATGCTTTGGTGCTGCAGATTTAAGTCAAATAGAGCTATCTGCAGAAATTTGAACTTGATTGGAATACTTAAAGGTTCAAGAATGCTGGTTTGTAAGTGTGGTTGGTTGATTAGTGGTATATTTGCAGATTTGGATGTGTCAATTGTGATCAGTTGGTTATATTTTGGAGTGAGGGTCGGTTTTGCAATTACTACAACTGCATGGGTCTTGGAGAAATGCTACATTTCGAGCATAAATATTGTAGGACCATTGGGTCATATGTAAAATCTACAAGAAAGATGCTCATGCTCCAAAGCCGATATATGATGAACTTCCCCAAAACAATGAACAAATCAATGTTTCATCGCCATCTTCGTCATCTCAAATTGACAACATGCTTGATTCATTCCTCGAGACGGACTTGGTGCCGCTTGCTGAGCTACTTGAATCCACTCCTCACTCGGTTCCAACTCAGCACAACATCAATGTACCTGTTCCAAACTCAGCACCATTGGAACAAAGCTACTCCTCAGTAAATCAGATGCAGAGGTTGAAATCCGAGAGCTTGAACTGGGGGACATTTGATGGACTTGACTCGCCACCTGAACTCACTCCCCACCCTGATCCAGTTCAGCAATATTTGATCAACCACAATGTACATAATCAGAATGGAGTGTTTATGCCTGAACTCAATCCTCCCCTGGTCCCAACTCCACATTTTTGAACCACAACAAAGGCATGATAATGTCAATGATGCTGCAAGATTTGGCCTAGGAGGTGTAGAAGTGGATAGTTGGATAAGCACTCAAACTCAGAGTCAGACTCAGCACGTTCACAACTCAGGAATATTTTTCAACTGGAACGCAGACACTTAGAACTTTTTCAGAAGCGCTTGAGCAATTTGTTGAGGGGTACCAGAATGAGCCAGGGAGCTTTGGGTTTAACCAGTGAAGATTATAGAAATTTTTAATATAAGGGGGTATTTGAAAAGGAAAAGATATTTGGGGTAATGTTTGTAAATATTTTTATTCTGTGAAGTTTTACTAGGCCCCTTAGAGAAGTGGGATTCTAGAATAACTCAATTGCTGGAATACTATCCTATTTTAATATTTGTATGTAAAAATTATTATGATATCTCTTGTGTGTTCGTAGTAATTAGTTGTTTTATATGTACCATGAATGAGTCATCGATTTGTTAATAAGGAAAAGTTCTAGCTACTTTCCTTTTCTGAATTTGGTAGCTTATATTTCCTTGTTTTTCCCAGTTTTTCTAACAGTTTATTGATGTTTCAAAAAATAATATGAGTTTTACTCTTATGATCTTGTATTTTTTTCCTCTTGCACGGCATATAGATCTAAAATTACGATCTCTCTAAAATTAATTCAAAAAATTCTTCTCAATGTGAGGCACATTTAGGCAAGAGTAATAAGGTACTCAATAGGAGGCGATTCTTGAAAATGGATGCTTTCCAATATCATGAAAGAACATAATCATGAATTTGAACTTTGTTGTGAAATTTCTTCACCAGTTACACAGAGGAAAAATACTTCCACGCCATGATCTTCTATGATTGTGTCCACAAGAACAGGACTTAGATCAGTTGATGATGAAGCTCCATCTAGTGTTATCAATATTAAGCGTCTTAAAATGGAAGAAGTTGATATAGAACCATACAAAGGCACACGCTGTCGCCGAGCAGGTGGTGGTGGTGCGTACGTGTGGGACTTTGCCAATTCCCTTTTGGCTTTCATAACCTTTAGTTCTTTTGGAATAATAGATGGGTAAGCTAAGTTAAACTAATATTTTTTACATCTCTCCTCCTATGTGGGTCATTTCATGCACAAAAAATGACTTTTCCATTTTTCCAAAAGAATAGGAAAGGATAGAGATGTTTGATACTTTAATCTAAATATTTTCTACTTCTCCAAAAGAGCATGGTCGGATTTATAATAACAATTAATCTAAATCCTAACAATAATTACTATGTAACAGTATTATGTTACAAAAATTTTTAGAGAGAAAATAAAACGGGAGAAGAGTTGTATTATGTTAATTGTGTGTAACTGAGCTCTATAAAGCTTTTTATATATATACACAGAAAAGACAAACTCATAAATGAATCATGGAAACATTTTGAAATCAAAAGTTTTGAACTTTGACCAAAAAACATGAGGAAAAGTTATTAAACTGAGAAAATATTTTGAAATTGCAGAAAAAAAATATAGAAAGGAGAATCAGCTTTTGGTCAAAAAAAGTTTTGCTCTTAAAGCTAAAAAACATTTTGAACTATTTTAATTCACCATTTTCATATAATTATATAAACCAAATCTTGTAGTAGAAATATATTTATTTTAATTTTTTAATTTTCCTCAACTCTCGACGATCACATCCCACCATCGTTGGAGACAGATCAGACAGACAGTGGTTGTTGCGTTCGTGGGATAAATCCTATACTTCTCATTAGAACGGGATGTGTTCTTTGGAAATTACCACTACCCCGTCAATGTAGGAGGTATTTCATCTTCTAAAATATTTTTTGAAGTTATTTCATCATTTCTTTTTATCAAGTCAAGAAAAGTGACTTTGTAAGGCATGTATTCGTCAATTTTCCATAGCGGACTATCAAAGACAAGAATAAAGATAGAGAGAATTTCTAGATAGAAGATGGGATATATTGTGTTCAAGGACTAATTTACTATCAACAAAGATTAGGATTGTTATGTGATGAAATGAGATAACAACAGAATCTTATTACCCAGGACATTCTTTAGTTGAGACCCACAACACATACTCAACCCAATATTTCAATCAAAACATTTTATGATACCATCCCACGCGTTTGGGGTCAATGCGTATATCATGGTTCTAGTAAATTCTCTATAGAAATAGTCTTTGTTTCTTATAAAATGCAGGTCCCATTTTTATACTTACCTAGGAGATTTTTAAAAAAATTGTCTAAAATTGTAGAGTACCTCTCTTGGGCTCGAAATAATTAAGTATTATAAAGTCCAACCTCAATATTTGTCGATGAATAGAAAATTATTTCTGAATAGACACATTATATGTGTGATATGTAGGTAGAAAGTATGTTTTATGTAGTTGGATTAGTTATCTAAACTTAACATAGAAACAACCCCCCATGATTTTTAGAGTGTTTAATTATAATTGGGTAATGCTATATATCACCCCTTCACCTCTTCACCCCTTACGTGGAGCCTATGTGGCATTAAATAAGAGAGAGAGAGAGAGAAAGAGAGAGAGAGAGAGAGAGAGAGAGAGAGAGAGAAAGAAGTAATTTAAGAAAGAAAAACATCATGATTGGTTTTTAAAATCTCCACATAGGCTCCACATAAGAGGTGAATGGGTGATATATAGTATTACTCATTATAATTTGATTAATGATATATACTACCCAAACTTATACCACCCAAATACCATCCACTGACGTGGCGTAAACTGCTTGGTAATAAATCTTGAATCAAATCAAGAAAATAAATAGAATAACGATTTATAACCAACCAATTCACGCCACGTCATTGGGTGGTATTTGAATGGTATGAATTTGGGTGATATATATACCATTACTCTTATAATTTATATGTGTATAGTCTTCTCGTGTCATGTTTACTTCGTTTTTATCTTATTATAGCATTATATTTGAAAAGACCGTCACTATTATTAAAAAATAGTAATCTAAAAAATTATCACTTTAAAAAATTAAGATACTTTTTTATTTTTATACTCTATTAAAAAAACCATTCAAAATATTATTATAATTTTCATATGTTTCCTTTCAAGAGATTTGGGATCAGATCCTTCTGGAGTCGAGTAACTCCCAAATGTACCAAAAAAATTAAATAAACAAGGGAATACATAAATTAATATTTAAATATCGTAAAGTATGACGTAATAATATATTTATTTTTAAGATCAGAGGAGTAAATCTTATTACAAAAGTAAAATTAAATAATTATATATGAATTATGGGTATTTGCTAAAAAAAACCTGATAAAAGTATCTAATTATTAAATTAAGCCTTCAATAATCTATTTTATAAAAAAAATGCCCAATAAAACAATTATTTATAGAAAACATCCACTTTATATTTTGTATACCTTAACTACCCTTATTATTAAATACATTATTTTATTTTTATTACAATTTTTATTTTTAAATATTAAACAAATAATAGGAAACTTCCACCACCACCACCACCACCACCACCATGTATTTAACAACCACTACAACCACCACAACCACAACTATCACCACCTCCACCACCACCTACTACTAATTTAATTCACCCGAGTGTCTGTGATATTTTTTAAAAATCGTCATAACTTATTCTTAAAAAAATCAAAAAAATTAAAAAAAATTACATTTTTGGATAAAGCAAATTAATATTTACGTCTATGATTTTTTTAACACGAAATTCATTGTTCGAAATAGTGATTTTTTCCACAAACATGAAATTCACTGTTTAAAACATGAAAAATAGACGTAAATATTAATTTGCTTTATCCAAATATGTAAATTTTTTATTTTTATGATTTTTTTTTAGAATTAGTTACGACGATTTAAAAAAAAATCACGGACGCGCGCATGTATGATGGAATTAGTAGCAGGTGGTAGTGGTGGTGGTGGTGGTGGTGGTTGTTGTTTTTGTGGTGGTGCTTGTGGTGGTGGTTGAGGTTGTAGTATTAGTGGTGGTTGTGGTGGTTATTGTGATGGTGGTATTAATCCGGTATTGGTGGTGGTTGTGGTGGTAGGGTGGTGGTGGTTGTGGGGGTGGTGGGTGGTGGTGGTGGGGTAGTGGTGGTAGGAATTTGTAATAAGGTGGTTAAATTTATATAATAAATAATGAGATCATTACCCAAGGGGACTTGAAGACACTACCTCGTGACCTAACAAGACCGGCTCTATAGCCTCTTCTTACTAAAGACCGCAAACAAAAATTAACACTATAAGCCAAAAAACCAATTACCTTCTTACCTCTTTTTGTTTTTTGTTTCCAATATATACTAGATTTTATCAGAATTATTTAATAAACCCTATAAAAGACCGTCTCTCTCTTCCATTTTTTAGTTCTAACAGCAAACACAAATCGGAGATCTCGATCGGAGTGGTTAAGGTAGGTGGTGGTTCGAAGTGGTTGTGGTGAAGATCACGGTCGTGGAAGGTGAAGATCGCAGTGTGGTGGTGATTTTAGCAGCAAACACCAAGATCTCGATCTCAATCGGAGTGGTTAAGCTAGGTGGTGGTTCGGAGTGAAATTGGTGCAGTGAGGTCGTTGTGGAGTTGTTCTTCGCCGGTTTCGTCACTGTTCTTCGCCGGATTCTTTGTTCTTCGTGGAGGTGGTGGTGCAGCCAAGTCGCCATAATGTTGAGCTCTACTGATTCGATTGCGTGAGGTCGCCGGATTCGTTGTTCTTTGTGATTCGCCGGAAAAGAAGCACTGTCGGTTCGAGATTCGATCCGGAAGGTGTGCAAGCTTTGGCCAAAGATTCGTTGTTCTTTTGTGGACTATAATAAACTATTAAAGAGACTTATTTAGATCTTCTCTTTCTTCCAATGATCAGAAGGCAATTATGTTCCTGATTTTGTTACTTAAATTCTTTTTTCTTTTCTAGATGTAATGTTACTTAAATTATTGCTATTGCTGAAGTTTTAATATTACCAATTTTGTGTTGATAAACTATTGCTGAAAATCACTCAATTTGTTTAGTAAAAATCCCGAAAATTCATTGATTTTTTTTGCATACTCAGTAATTTTACTGAGCACGCTCAGCAAGTTATTGAGCACGCTCATCAAGTTACTGAGCAAAGGAGCATGCTCAGTAAAGTCACACAACAAAAAAAATTTGAATACTCAACAACTTTTTTCGACACTCATACTTTTTCCAATACTCATCAACTTTTTTCATGCTCAGTAGCCCATACTCAGTAAGTTTTTTCATGCTCAGTACCCCAGGCTCAGAACTTTTTTCTACGCTCATAACTTTTTTCCACGCTCAAAACTTTTTCTGCCGGTGGCTAGCGGTGGTCGGCGGTTGTGATCGGAGCTGGAAATTATTGATTGTTAATCACAGAGGAGAGAGAAAAAATGATAAATGAGGAGAGAGATAAATGGTAATGGAATAGAGAGAGTAATTGTAGTGGAGGAGGGAGAAAAATCTATTTTTCTTTTGTCTTATATGCACTAGAAGGGTAGTTATGACATTGAACATCTTATTGGCCTCTAAAAGGATTGACTAGCTCCTATGTGTCACTACAATAATCTTTATGATCCCATGGGTAATTGATCCATAAATAATAGAGTAATTAAAATAATTATATAAGGGTATTTTTGTCAAATGATGTTTTTAATAAAGAATCTTATTGGGGGATTGTTTTAGCAAATTAGTTTTTTAATAGGCATTTATGAATAAATGGCTCATGAATTATTAGAATGACTTTAAAAAATTTATAAAAAAATTAAAATTATATATATTAATTATATATTTTCAAAAATTGAGGATGGGAACCACCAAGCCACCATTTGGATCCTTTAGCGGTATTCCTTTGGTCAAGTAATAAATATTTCACCTCTTCAAACTATTTCTTCTCGATATAGCTGATTTAAAAAATTTGAAAGTCTCGAGCAAAATTTTAAATTGTGCTCATTTGATTTGTAGAAACAATTATAGTAAAGATTAATAGAAGGTCGCCAAAGTTATAAAATATATTTTGTTTATTTGAGATATGAATCATGTTTAAGAATGATAATTAGTGATACGTCTAGAATTTTAAATAAAATTTGGTATAAATAATATACAGATAATATTTTTATTTAACTTTAAACTTTCAACATTGACGTATTATATATATTTAAGAATCAAAATTACGTTTTCATCAACCAAAATTTCATATAATTTTTACCTCATTCTACAAAGGTAGACACATAAACAATCTCATACATGTATTAAATATCATAAGATTGTTCAAATTTGCTCAAATTCATAACAAAACTTTATTATTTTGCTTAAAGTTTTCATCCAAAGATTATAAAGAAAAACATTCACTATTTTAATTAGACAAACATTATTGGTCATATGATTACCAATTTCACAAGACATGACAAAAATAACATTCATACTATAAATTTATTATCCACCATGTCGAGAAGATAGTGCCTCTTCCATAGTGCTAATATGTCTTGTTAGATCATAGTAGATGAGGTGGTCTCTTCTCGACATGGTAGATATTTAAATTTTAATATGATTGTTATTTTTGTCATATCTTGTGAACATGGTAATCATATGGTCGAGAATATTTTTTATCTAATTTAAATATTGGATATATTTTTGTTAGTTTTTTGAATAAAAATTAGGCAAAAGAAATAAAATGTTGGCATGAATATGAGAAAAATTAAATAATATTGTGATATTTAATGCATGTGTGAGATTTTTTATATGTTTAACTTTGTAGAATGAGGTAAAGATCAAAAAAAGTTTTACTTGGATAATAACCAACTTTTTTCTTAATCTGTAAACGTAATTTAATTCTCAAAAATATATATAACACTTGTGTTGAATGCTTAAAATCTAAATAGAAAAAATTATTTTTGTGCTAAACAATATTATTTATACCAAATATTATCTAAATAATTCATCATAATTTATTTTATAAAATAATTATATGAAAAACATACGTGCACCTTACAAATAAAATATTATATATTTTAAAAAAATATATTAAAATTTATTATATTATTTTTGGTAAATAAATATTTAAAAAATGTGTTTCAAAATATAAATTCAATTTTTTAATTCTCTTAATTAAATAATACAATTAAAATAATTTATAATTTAAAATGTATATATTTATATAAGTAGTTAATGAAGGGTATAAAAGGAATTTTAAAAAAGTCAAAGTTCTGGCCATTAAATATAACCATCTATATTAAAAAAGGACTTGGCAAAAGATAAAAAAGATCTATGGGACCTAAGTGTCCTAATATAAAAAAACTTAGGGACTTAAGTGTCTATTTCCCATTAAGATAGTGAGAATTTCTTAGGTAGAAGATGGGTTATAGTGTACTAAAAAAATAATTTATCATTAATAAAGATTAGGATGGTTACTTAATGAAATGATATAACAACAAAATCTTATAACCAACGACATTCTTCGATTAAAACGCGTAACACATACACAACCCAATATTTCAAGCAAACCACTTTATGATACCATCATACGCATTTAAGTGTCAATGCGTATATTATGGTTCTAGTGAATTCTCTATAGAAATAGTTGTTGTATCGTACAGAATGCAGATCCCACTTCCATATTCACGTAGGTGATTTTCAAAAATCATCTAAAATTGTAGAGTACCTTTCTTGGGTATAAAGTCCAACCTCAATATATTCGATAAATCGCAAAAGTATTTCTCAATAGGCACATTATATGTGTGATATGTAGGTAAAAAGTATGTTTTATGTGGATTAATTATCTAACCTTCATCGGGGAAACATTTCTATCATTTTTTTAGGGTGTTTAATTGTAATTTATGATGAATTGTATGTGTAAAGTCTCCCGTGTCATGTTTACCTTGTTTTATCTTATTATAGCATTGTTGGTTATTTATTTATTACTTTCTATGTCTCCCAAAGATTGTCACTATTATTAAAAATAGTTGTTTACAAAAGGGCGTTTTTTTAAAAATCAAGATAGTTTTTTATTTTGTATACCATTGTTTTCCCTAATTGAATGTTATAATTTATAGTTTCAATAAAAATTCAAGATATCAAAACATTTTATGGAATGCTTTTAGTAATCATATTAGATAATAAATGATATTCTTAAGTTGTGTGAAAAAAAGTGTTACAATCTCTTGGAGAGGAAAGAAGTATATAAGTTGGGTTAGATAGAAGTTGACGACTCATAATTCTTTTTCAGGCAATCTCTTATTACTAATATCATGTGGAGAAACTTACTTATACGACTGCTCCAACTTCTAGATACATGGATGTTGATTTTATAAGTAGACTAATATTCGAAAAAAAATAACAATTACTATTTTCATGATATTTGGAATTCGACAGACGGTATATTAGGTGGTAGATCGGATTATTCTAAATTTTGAAGGTATCGACATCCTTGATCTTAAGAGAGACAATGCTCAAGAAAGTCAAGAACACTCCTATATTTAACACATATTTACTTACATGTTTTTCTCTTTTCGAGTAAATTGATAAGAACTAGACAACTTGGTTAAAAATCCAATAAGTTCAAAAGATAATCTATGACTATACTATTCTAATGTTCATAATGATTAAAAGTTGTGTCTTATTTTTATTGGTTTTATAGGCTTAGTTGTCTTAAACTGTTTTGGTGCAATTTTCATATGTTTTCTTTTTATCTACCTATTGTTTCCAGTGATAAATTATAAATATTAAGATCTTTTTTATGAATAGAGCAAGTTTAAGAGTTAAAATAATTTGCATTGACCTGGAGTTTGGGATCGACTCCTACCTGAATTGAATGACTCCCAAATGCATCAAAAGAATCAAATGAAACAAAGGAAATACATAATTTAATATTTAAAGATCAAAAAGTATAACGTAATACCATATATATATATATATATATATATATATATATATATATATATATATAATTAAGATCATATGAGTAAATCTTGTTATAGAAGTAAAATTAAATAAGTATATATGAATTATTAGAATGGCCTGAAAACATTAAAAAACGAAGTTTAAATTATATATAGCAATTATATTTTCTCAAAAATTGAGAGTGGGTTTGAGCACACCAACGTCCAAGCCACCGTATTAATCTGCCGGTTATTATTCTTGTTGACAAGTAATGAATGTTCTACCACTTCAACCTATTTCTCCTCGATATACCTGATCCATAGAATTTGAAAGTTTCGAACGAAAATTTAAATTGGACTTCTTTGATATGTAGAAACAATTATATATAGTAGTAATAAAAAGTCATTAAAGTTATAAAATGTATTTTGTTTGGCAGAGATATAAATCATATTTAAGAATGCTAATTAGTGATACATCTATAATCCTAATCTTAAGATCCTAAACTTAAGAGGCTTAATGTTTAAAAATAATATCCCTGATATATTCTTTAGGACTCTAATACTTTTAACTTATATGGTAATTAAAAAATATTTAAAATGCATTTCAAATGACAACTTATTTTTAATTGAAATAAAAGTTAGATTTGTTTCAAACTCAAATTTTTTTAAAAATCTCACATGTATTAATATAATATTATAGGACTGTATATTGTCTTTTAGTTATATCATTCTCATAAATCACTATAATTATAAACATAATTTTTATTTACAATAAATAAAGATTACTATCAACATATATAAAATCATGTAAATCAATGATAATCATAATTTATAATATTAGTAATAATATTTATAAAAAAATAAAATTTATAATATGTTTCATCAAAGAGAAAGATATCATATATTTTTAATTAAATTTATTATTTAAATATTGGTATATTCTAAATATTTTTAATTTGAATTATTCTTTCAAAATATTATTTTTTATTTTAATTTAAATAGGATATTATTCACGTGGTATATAATTTGAAAAACATATTAAAATTTTGATTTAACATGAACATGTTGCCTACATTTGTTTTCTAGGTTATAGTTAAAGGATCAACAGATGCCTCTATTTAGATAGTATCCAATTTCATAAGTAAATTATAATTCTCTTAGAACATAACATAAGTTTGCCCCTCTATTAATAAAATAATTAATTAATTTTTTAACAAACCCTACCTAAAATACCACCTATATATGTCATATTATATGTTATTCTATACCTAAATCTAAAAACACACACATATTAAGCACGCATCACAACCTGAGTCTGAAATTCCTGCTCCATAGTAAAGTGTGTTATACAAGTCTGTTTAGAGGACTTCCACGATAAGCTCCTCCACCTAAGTAAAATGCATACCCATTAGTGGACCTAACTTTGTTATTATCTTATATCCGGTTTGCATCACAATATCCCTCTAGAATGGTACGGAACTTGTTAAAATGTTAGCCTATATCCATAGTTCCTATTAATTACATCAATAGTCGATGAAGCGCATCCCAAATAACTACTTGGGTTGTGTGTATAGAAACTAATATTACTCATGGTATAGGCAATATCTAGTTGAGTATAGGTCATTAAGAATATCACCCATTATTATCTTAGTAAATTTATTTTGACATATAGTATCACCATCATGCTTACTTATATGAATACTAGGGTAATAGAGAATTTGTATGGTATAATGTCAAAAGAGTTGAGCTTCTTCAACATCTTTTTAGCATAATGAGACTACTTAAGGGATTTATGTCATTCCCACTTCTAATGATCTCAGCCCTTAAGAAACCATTTGTTTCCCGTATATTTTTTCATCTCAAACTTATAAGATAATAAGTTCTTAGTATTATTGATTACTAGAATATTAGTTTAGAGATGAGCATGTAATATACATATAGATATATTATCACATAGTATGATGATGTTAGCTTTTCCTAACCAAATAAAAAGATCATGTTACCTTTGATTAAACATGGGATTAAGTAGTTTTGACTATAAAATCCATCTTTACCTAATATTATCTAGTTTCGTGTACCATTGCTTTGGTGTTGTTTAAGTTATACAATAACTTTCTAAACTTACATACTATATTACCTTGACCAGATATTACAAAACCTTAAGTTGAGCTACACGAGTCTCTTCACCAAGATATTCTTTCAAAAATGTGGTCTTAGCGTCTATCTGATGCATTATCAGTTTATGAATGACAAATAAGGCGATAAGAGTTCTTATAGTAATTATCTTGGCCACAACGCAATAGGTATCAAAGTAATCTAATCGTTTATATTGGGTAAAACCGCAAATAATAAGTATAAATTTGAATATTCCTACTACACCATAGTGAATTCATGATGCAGAAGATGAGTTTGATTAGATGAAATTATTAAGTGAAGGCTGAAGGATGGATTGGTCAATTACATTGTCTTAGTTTGTGTTTTTATAATTATTCATCAACACATTGAAAAATTGCGAGTATTCATCTACCAAATTTTAAACATTTATCATTATTGGATTTTCCAATATGGCATAATTAACTCAATTTTATGAATATTATAATATTTAATTGAATTATGGTTTTTTTATTTACTAGTTTACAATACAAATTCAAGCAATAATGTCTGATCGAAAGAACAAAAGAGAGAATATGGCTACTATTCTCCTCATAATTTATAATTTTTCGGATCATCTTATACATTTTCGAGAAAGAAGAAGATCCTAAACTAGGCTATTGCTTAAATGTCAGACCATATCATCTAACAGCAAGGACACCTGGTCATAGCATTGATGCTTGTAATTTTTTATGCATACATATCACGGTTGTCTAATTATCAAGGGCATGCATCCCGATATAATTTACAAGAAAGGGATATACCTAACATATAACGAGTAAAAGATTTTGAAAAAGCGAAGGTAAACTAAAAAGTCACCTTTTAAAGAGAGTGTTGAAGTGTACTTGTGATAGTCGAATGAGCACTTGAAGAAAAGCCCAGAAGAGAATCTCGTTAATTGTTATTGCTGAGAATACACGATTCTTATTTAGAAGATGTGGAGAATCTCGTTATGAAGAGCCTTTCAGTAAGTTTAGCGACAAGATTAAACTTTGTTTTTTATTTTAAATCTTTACCTAAACTTCAATGTTAATGCAGTTGCATCTGATTGAGGGATTGATCGATCAAGATGAGGGTACAGTTAATGATTCATGGGTATAACCGAGAGTTATGGGAATCCGTAAGATTAAATCTTTATGGGATCGACTGGACAGCTGGGTGGAGAAAGTACAAAACGCGATGATTTCCCTTGAGGAAGAAAATGAACTAATTTTACGATGAGTCCTTTATGAGTTAGAAATAAATAAATAATAATGTAACATCAACTCTAACAAAGTTTATTTGATTGTATAATCCCTCTTTTTCCACTATATCTACAAAAGGTACCAAACCACACTCTACCTTTATTACATTTTGTGCTCGATAGATTGCAAGGAGTTCATCTCCCTCGTATTATAAAACAAATCTTCCTCGCCACCTAGCATGATAATTCTCTTTTTTCATATCATCCCATTTCAAAAATTCCTTAAATATTTAAACCCCTCATCAACTATACCACAATCTCTCACCCTGGCTTGTGCTTCAAAAAGCTTCCAACCTGTGAGAGAGGCGTAATGAACTTTGGATTTTATTGCAGCATAGTAATTTGCTTGCTGAGAAAGCACCTGATTGTTATGATGAAACGAAGAAGAGTATCTTTGAAACAAAGATGCCTAATTATCATTTCGAAGACTTCATTGCTTTGATGCTACTGTCGATGTTAAAAGTAATGGACAACAATAGAAAGTTTTAAATAGAATATAAAAAAATTAAAAACAACATAAGAAACTTGTTGTAGTAGTAGCATGATGAACCACACATTAATAATTATTAGCGGTGTAAATAGGGTGCTAAACTGTATTTTATCGGTTGTTCCTAAGATATAATTACTATGTAACGGTATTGAATGCACTCACTCGAAAATTGTCCAAAAATATTAGAGAGGGAAAAATGAGAGAATAGTTGTATTATGTTAATTGTGTGTACCTGAGCTCTATGAAGCTTTGTTTATACATGCATAGGAAAGACAAACTCATAACGAAATCATGGAAACATTTTGAAATCAAAAGTTTTGAACTTTGACCAAAAAACATGAGGAAAAGTTATTAAACTGTGAAAACATTTTGAAATTGTAGAAAACAAAATGGAAGAATCAGCTTTTGGTAAAAAAAAAAAAGTTTGCTCTTAAATCTAGAAAACTATTTTAACTTTTTTAAATCAACATTACATAGAATTATACAAATTTGTAGCAGGAAGATATTTTTTTTCAATTTTTTAATTTTCCTCAATTCCCAACTCTCGACGATCACATCACACCTTCGTCCGGCGGTGGTTGTTGTGTCCGTATTGGGAAACACCTGATACTTCTCATTAGAATGTGGGAGGTGGCCTTTCATCTTCCAAAACATTTATTGAAACCATTTCATCTTTTCTTTTAATCAATTAAAAAATAGTGACTTTGACTTTGTAAGGCATGTAAACTCAACTTTCCACGGAGTATTATAAAAACAAGAATAAAGATAGTGAGAATTTTTAGGTAGAAGATGGGTATCAATAAAAATTAGGATTATTACATAATGAAATAATATAACAACAAAATCTTATAACCAAATACATTCTTCAGTTAAACCCCATAACACATACTCAATCCAATATTTCAAACAAAACACTGTATGATACCATCTTACGTGTTTAGGGGTCAATTCGTATATCATGGTTTTAGTGAATTCTCTATAGAAATAGTCTGTGTTTCTTATAAAATGCAGGTCCCACATCCACATTCACTTAGGTGATTTTCAATAATCATCTAAAATTGGGGAGTACCTCTTTCGGGCTTGATATAATTAAGAGTTATAAAGTCCAACTCAATATTTGTCGGTGAATCGAAAAGTATTTCTCAATAGGCATATTATATGTGTGATAGTAGTAGGTAGGTAGAAAGTATGCTTTATGTGGTTGGATTAGTTATCTAGCCTTCATCGGGAAACACTTCTATCTTGATTTTTAGAGTATTTAATTATAATTTATGATGAATTGTATGTGTATAGTTTCTCGTGTCATGTTTACTTTGTTTTATCTTATTATAGCATTGTTAGTTCTTTATTTATAACTTCATAGGTCTCCGAAAAATTGTCACTATTATTAAAAATAGTTGTTTACAAAAAGTTGTTATTTTAAAAATCAAGACATTTTTTTATTTTTTTATCATTGTTATCCTTAATTAAATGTTACTAATATATGCGTTCAATAAAAATTACTTTTAATAATTTAATTGATAATAAATGATGTTTTAATTTGCGTGAAAGAAATGTGACAATCTTTTTGAGATTTAGTATATAAGTTAGGTTAGCTAGATAGAACTTGACGACTCATATTCTTTTTCAGTCCAGCTCTTAATACTAATATCATGTGGAGAAACTTACTTATAGGACTGCTCCAACTTTTAGGTACATGAATGTTGATCTTTATGGGCAGATTAATATTCGAAAAAACAAACAATTACTATTTTATGATATTTGGAATTCGACTAGTTGTATATTAGGTGGTCGTTGTGCTCATTCTCAATTTTGAAGGCATCGACATCTATGATCTTAAGGGCGACAATACTAAGCACGCCAAGAAAGTCAAGAACACTCAAATATTTAACATATTTTTACTTACACATTTTTCTCTTTTCGAGTAAATGGATAAGAACTAGACAACTTGGTTAAAAATCCAATAAGTTCCAAAGATAATCTATGACTTCAACTTAAGATTGAATCCTACATGAATCGAATGACTCCAAGATGCATCAAAAGAATTCAATGAAACAAGAAAATACATAATTTAATATTTAAAGATCGTTAAAGTATAATGTAAAACCATAAATTTGTTTAAAGATCAGATAAGTAAATCTTGTTATAAAAGTAAAATTAAATAACTATATATGAATTATTAGAATGGCCAGAAAAATTTAAAAAAAGTCGATGTTTAAATTATATATAGCAATTATGTTTTCTCATAAATTGATGGTGGGTTTGAGCCCACAAATCCACCATTTAGATCATGTCATTATTGCATGGGACTTTTCCAACTTACAAGTAACCCATATTCTACTATTCCGGACTATTTCTCCTCTATATACCTGATACAAGAGAATTTAAAAGTTTTGAATAAAATTTTAAATTGGGCTTCTTTGATTTGTAAAAACAGTTAGAGTAAAGATTAATAAAAGATCACCAAAGTTATAAAATATATTTTGTTTGACATAGATATGAATCATATTTAAGAATGATGATTAGTGATATGTCTAGAATACTAAAGTTAAGAGGCTTAATGTTTGATAATAATATCCTTGATATATTCTTAAGGACTCTAATACTTTTAAAATGGTAATTAAAAGAATATTTAAATTACAATTCAAATGACAACTTATTAAATTAAAATAAAAATTAGATTTTTCCAAGCTCAAACTTATTAGAAAATCTCACATGAAACTAATATAATATTATAGAATTGTGTATTGTATTATTCTCATAAATCACTATAATTATTAAAACAATCAGAAATATTATTATGAATATAATTTTTATTTACTATAAATAAATATTGCCATCAACATATATAAAATAATATAAATCAATGATAGTTATAATTTATAATATTAGTAATAATTCATATAAAAATAAAATTTAAAATATGTTTCATCAAAGAGAAAGATATCATAGATTATTATTAAAATTTATTATTTAAAAATTAGTATGTTCTAAATATTATTATTTTGAATAATTCTTTTAAAATAATATTGTTCATTTTAATATATATATATATATAGGATATTATTCACGTGGTATATATTTTGAAAAATATATTAAAGTTTTGATTTAACATGAACATGTTGCATAAATTGTTTACTATGACATAGTTAAAGGATCATTTGATTCCTCTATTTTGGATAGCATCCAAGTTTGTAGGTAAATTATAATTTTCTTAGAACATAACATTTTGCCCCTCTATTAATATCATAAATAATTAATTTTTTTAACAAACCCTACCTAAAATACCACCTATGTATGTCATATTATATGTTATTCTATACGAATATACCTAAATCTAAAAACGCGCATATATTAAGCACACAACACAACATGAGTCTGAAAATCCTACTCCATAATAGAGTGTGTTATATAAGTATGTTTAGAGGCCTTCTACGATATAGTAGGAAACTTGATAAATTCGTAGACCTAAATTCGTCATTATTTTATATCTGGTTTACATTACACTATCCCTCTAGAACAGTTGGGAACTTGTTAAAATGTTAGCCTAATCCATAGTTCCTCTCAAGTACCTCAATAATCGATGAATCATATCCTAAATAACTCCTTGGGTTGTGTGTATAGCGACTAAGTCCACTCATGGTATATGTAATATCAGGTTGAGTGTCATTAAGAATATATCCCATTATTATCTTAGTACATTTATTTTGACATATAGTATCACCTTCATGCTTACTTATATGAATACTTGGTGGAGGAACAATGGATCGATTAGGGAATAGGTGAGTGGACCATTGGATACTATATTAGGACATATGATAATCCTATCGCCATTAACAGGAACTGAGTTGAAGACCTCTTCTTCTGGCATTGTGAAGTTAATCTGGGGTCATAGGTTGTTTGTACAGGTATAATGTCAAAAAAGTTAAGCTTATTCAACATCTTTTCAGTATTAATGAGACTGGTTAAGGGATTTATGTCATCCTACTTCTAATGATCTCAACCCTTAGGAAACCACTAGGTTCTCTTGTGTTTATCATCTCAAACTTAGAAGATAATAAGTTCTTAGTATCATTAATTACTAGAATATTAGTTTCAAAGATAATCATGTGATATATACAGACATATTATCACATAGTCCGATGATGTTAGCTTTTCCTAACTAAAAAAAAGATCATGTTACCTTTGAGTAAACACAAGATTCAGAAGTTTTTATTATAATATCCATCTTTAGCTAATATTATCTATTTTCTTGTACCATTGTTTTGGTGTTGTTATACAATGACTTTCTAAACTTACATAGTTTATTACCTTGACCAGATATTACAAAACCTTAGCTAAGCTACATAAGTCTATTCACCAAGATATTCTTTCAAAAAATGTGGTCTTAACATCTGTTTGATGCATTATCAGTCTATGAAAGACAAATAAGGTGATAGAGTTCTTATAGTAGTTATCTTGGCTACCGGGCAATAGGTATTAAAGTAATATTATCTTTTATATTTGGTAAAACCTAGAATAATAAGTATAACTTTGAATATTTTTATTACACCGTCAAATTCTCAGTATCTTCTTTGAAATCCATTTGCTACTAACTATTTTACAACCTAGGAAAATCAGTCAAATCCAAGGTGTAGTTTGACATAATAAATTCTAGCTCACTATTAATGGCATGTATCCAAAAACTAGCATCTAATGATCACAAAGCCTCATCTACGTCTTAGGACCTGCCTCGATAAATAAACATGTTATTTTATCTTCACTTAACATATCTAGGAAGAAGTTCTCAATAATGAAATAATGAAGGAAATGATAAAATCTTGTCTAAAGTTGGACTTTATTCTACGTCTCTTACTCCTCATAGGTTCACTGTCAGGGATAATCTTAAAAGTGGGATGGGTAGACTAGAAGAGGCATTACCACTAACATGCATATCAGTAATAACATGGAATTATTATTAGTTGTCACAATAACATATGATAAGCATTAATGGTCATGTTACTCTTAAAAGGAAAAATATCCTCGTTAAAATTTGCATAGCGAGATTTACAGATAGAATTATAATATAACGATAGGAATCTATATACATGACTATTATAAGAATAACCAATAAAGATAGAATCTAGGTTCTTGATTTTGATGTTGACTTTCTGAAAGTCGTGTAGGCCAACCTCGACCAAACACCCCCACGTTTTCAAAAATTTCAAGTTAGGTGGAAAACCATTCCACAACTCATAGGGGTGTTTTCTAGACTCTTATAAATTAAATTATTTAACCCATATACATGTAGATAAAGACAACTTTCCCAGACATGTTGCTAGGTAAATCGGATATCTTAATATGAAATTCATTATCTCTTTTAAGAGATATATTCTTTCTGTAATCTATGTGGTGTGTATGGTTCACTTGGTTCATGAATAGTTCCATTAGTTTCACAAATACCTTTGAGAAACGTATAACTATATTATCCGCCAATTTCGGACTTAAGTTTCTTGAATTTCCTATCAAATTAATTTTCGACTTCATCTGTATATTTTAAAAGCTTTTGGTATGCTTCATTTTTAGATCTTAGGAGGTAAAATCTTGGTTACCTAGAGTATTTATCTGCAAAGTACATGTAGCACATTTTACCTCCTCTATAAGCGATAATTTTAAAATTAACTAAGTCAGAATACACTAGTTTTAACAAAATAGAAGTTTGTAATGTAGTGAGACTACCAACAACTTATATGCATATATAAGATTATAAAGTTAGCATAGTGGAGGTTATAGTCTTAAGCAATGCTTTTAAAATTTTTATATCATATGAATGCATTATCTTTGTAATATAAAGCTAGCAGAAACTATGAACATATATACAAAATAGGGTCATCTATATTTGAAAAGGGTCACACCCTCTTGTCAAACTTCAAATCTATAACAAATCTATCAACCTATCATTTCATTGCATATATTGGGTAAATTTAAGGATCTTACACTGAATTGTTTTTGTAAAAGAGTTTATTTATACGTGTTAGTTTTAAAAAGTATAACCATCTAATCTAAAACAAAAAAAAGACAAAAAAAATTATTGGGACATCATGTGCACGACCAACAACCAAGTATATATCAATAAAATATGCTTTTAATATGACAAAAAATGCTTGATTTCATTAGCGAATCAATGTCGTGTATTTAGATATGATTAATGGTCAACTACCACCACTATAAATGTATCCACTTACAATAAGTTGTCATTTTAAATTGAACACATCTCACCAAATTTCTCAGCTTGATACATCACATTAAAATGTGTATTATTATTTTACTTTAAATCAATATTTAGTAGTGGTATAGAATGATTTAGATCACAGGTTTATCCTAATTAAAATACATTAATTGTAGTTAGAGCTTCAATTTGACGACACTTTATTCTCATTGGAACCAAACCTGAATTAAACATCACTATAAATGTAAACACACAAAAAGTTACCTCAGTTGAAGTGGTGCAAGAACGCACATAAACCCCCTTTCCATCTAATTTCTTTAGCAACAACTATTGGACGCATTCCATCATCAAAACCTCTACAAAAAAAATAGTGAAATTTGATGAAGTTTCTTTTTGAAACATAGAATCATAGATACACATCATAAACACCTAAAAAATTATCCAAAACAAAAGTACAATTGTACCGAGTCTAGACGCAACAATATGTCTTTACATAAAAGGTAAGGTTGTGTTGTAAAGTACAAAAGTAATAAATTAAAGACCAAAAGAAGAATACATATAATTTAATTATCTAAGGAGGGCTTACTTTGATCGCCTGAAATTCAAAAAATACACATGTCTATGTAATACAATAGTCAGATAATGAGCGAATGAGCGATAATCTGTTTAAAACATATCAGATTTCATAAGCAAAAAGTTCCTTGAAATTGATTACTTAAGAGATTTCAATACATATGATAATAATGTTACATCGGATAATTTATAAACATAACTAATATTGCTGTTCCATTCAATGTGATTTGTATTCAATGATACCTAGCTTGATCACAACATCTTCAATTAGGTCATACAACATTGCAATCTCTATAATTGTTAAAAATAATATTGTGAAGTTCTTTAAATGTATTGCATCGTATGAAAAATTCACAAATCAGGAATCGAGTACAAAGTATGAAACTATCGTTAGGTTACGCCTTCTTAAAGCAAATATTTAGCAAACCAAAGCATCAACGGTAACATAAACTGACAAAAAAATTATCATAACTGAGATGATTCAACATCACTTAATGTAAAAAAAAACCTAACAACATGGTAAAAGGATCATAAAAGGTCACGTTGAAAATCCAATTATAAATTTTACATAAATTTAATATAAAATTAATGAAGAACTTGTAGTCTAATCTATTACAAATCCTTGTGAAACGGTCGATTTGCAAAGCGAATATAAAATTAGGGGTTTATTTCACTATTTTGCATGACATGGACTACTGTTGCAATTAACTCAAATTAAACTCGAGAATTCGATAAAAAAACTCGAGAATGAACATAGAAGGCAGGTTAACTTATTTCACCACACATGAAAAAAAATCAAAATCCTACACCATTCTGCATCAATTACAATTGGGTATGTTATAATTTATCGCAAGAAAAGAAAATTAAAGTAAAATATAAATATATTTATATTCGGTTGCAAAAAGAGGAGTGTGAAATTTGACACACATGGAAGGAGCCGCCAGCAAGGAGTTGGGTGAAGAGTAAATTGGACCATCTTTAGCACTTGCGCCAAATGGATATTTACTGTAAAACAAAATGTCTTTTATATAAATAATCCACACCGTTAAATTCTTTATTTTATAATATAGATTTATTTGACCTGACAACAATGTAAATCAGTTTTTTTCTTTTAAAAAAAACATTAATTGAGAATAAGTAAACAGAAAATGTAAGACGATCTTAACCGTTTTCTATATGGACGATTTGTTTTATAATATAGATTTTTTACCTGACAAACATGTAAATTAAATTTTTATTTTAAATTAGTATAACAATTAATGTTATTAATTGAGAAGGAGTAAAAAGAGCTGTAAGACAAGTTCTGTCTTTTATATAGATAATTTAAGCCGTTATATTTTTTGTTTTATAATATGTATAAATATATATGTTTTAACTAAAATAAATCCTCATAACACCTTTTTTTTTACAATAGAAGAACAAATACAAAGACTACCTAATACATTCTAATTTAGACAAACTATTATAAAAGTCAACGATAGTAACCGTCGGACAACTCGACAAATCAATTCCACGGCTACTAAGCTTAGCAACCCTATCTGCAATCTGATTAAAAACCCTCTGAATATGGACGATCTTCCAATTCGAAAATCTTTTCATTAATCATTGGACGGATTCTCCAACTAGTACACCCGCCATTAGAAATACCTCGTACTATTTCAAGGTTGTCAGAGTAGAAAAAACTACTCCAAAAAACTACTTCAAAGATGAAGGTCTGCAGCAGGCCTCATAACACAACGCTTTGAACTATCGCACGAAAAATATAAAAATAAAAAAAGTTTGAATTGAGTTAAACTTCCAAAAAAAGGCACACAGTTCACCCTGAGAACGCGGTTTTTAGGGCAAAATTAAATTTACTTTTTTATCTTTCTTTCTTCGATTTAAGAGAGGCTTTGGTTTACCAATCTAGATATGGATGGTAACCTAAACGTGTTGGAGCGCAGGAGAAGGGCTTCAGTCAGTTTTAAATCGATTCTTGCTGATTTCAGTTACATATTCAATTAGAACAGGTATTACGAATTATCAATGGGGAATGTCCTAGATGGGGTATACGTGGAGATTTTGGTAGAATTACTGGGTTGGGTGACTGAATATCAACGAGTATTCTTGAAGAACTTCACCATTAACACTAGTTACCGGTCTGATATCTTCTCGACTCCATTGGGATTATTTTGTTCTCAAAAATTTAGTTATTCTTTTTTATTATGTAGTAATTTTTTTATATTTTATTATTAAATTTACAAAAAAATAATTATATATAGGGCTCTTATTTTGAATTTGGCTTAGGACCCCTTTAACAGGTCCAACCCCATACCAGCCCATGGGTCTATTTTAAATTTGGCTGTCCGTTCCCGTCCATGGGCCGATTTTGAATTTGGCTTAGAGCACAGGTCGTTCCAGCCCATGAATTTATAGTCAAACCCATAAACATTAGGGTTTAGATTACCTATTACTTATACTCTCTAATAATAAACAGATCTTCTTCTTCTCCTTCTTTTTCTGCTGCCGTTCACAACAAATAGTTAACTTTCTTCACTTTGAATGTAATCGCCGCCAGTCCGTTCCTATCCGAACCCATAATAGCCGGCCAACTAGAAGGTATTTGTTTGATCTTACTTTTTTTTTTGCACATTTTATTTATATATTTGTAATTTGAATTATTAATATTAAAGTGAACAGTTAATCTGTTCTGAATATATGTTTATATATATGCTCAATTTTTACTCCACTTTGATTGATTATTGAACTCTTGTAGTTCATTGTCTTTTGATATTTAATTTTAAGAAAAACATCTGATGTACTGAATCTAGAATTTTTTATATTATAGCGAAAGATCAATATATATTAAAAACATATGAGTGTAGAAGATAATGTTGATCTAATTATTCTGTATTAATTTGACATTTATGGTTGAAAATAATATGAACAATGTAGAATTAATCACTTAATGCTTATGTAATTGGGATGAAAATGTCAGATAAAGAAAAAGTATTAATGTTTTTCTCCTTCATATTTTGCAAACAGGTCTATCTTCACTAATTAAGATTTAATGTTATGTTGCGAATAAAATCGTTACCAAAAACGAAAAAGGATAAAGATCGATGGACATCTCATTTCAATCAAATATCAACATCTCCAGAAGTTCTCGCTTGTCCGGTAAGATTTACTTGTTAGGAATTAAGATTAAAAAATTTAGAATATTTTTGTGTGATAAATATAAATTTTATTACTTTAATTGTACTTCATATTGAGATAGTTTGATAAATTTTTAAAGTCATCAAGGCTATGTAGTCTCAGTAACTATAGCTTTTTGTCTAAGCCGTCTCACTAATTATAGTTATCAACATTAATTGTTATGTACCCGCTCGTATGTATGAAAATCGCCAAAAATTAGTTGTATATGTTTTGAATGAGTGACATTTTAGTTATTACTATAAAATTCATTTAAAAGTTCATAGGCGACTTAACATTTAGCTATGTGTTCATGATATTAAATATCAGTTAATATTTTCTCATGATTAAATGCTTCACATCATGTATACTAAATTAACATACTAAATTAACAAGTATATATATATATACACTAAATTACCATTTATGTCAGTGAAACGCCTATGAATTACATCTACGTGTTAAATGCTAGCTCATTCTTGTTTGAATTAGTTACTTATGTCTCGCTCTCCTTTTTTTCCGAATATAGTCTTTAAGGTTGCACTGGATGAGAGAAATTAGTTGCTTTTAATATGTGACTTAGTTTCTACTCTATATTTGTTTTTATGTTAATTGCAAAATTGGTCCCTGTGCGAAATAGCCAAATATACCTGTATTATACATTAAAATTGCGAATCTATCCCTTCATAGGATATATTTTCTATTTTTGGAATAACAGGGGTACATGTGCTACTTTTTAAACCACAGGGGTCTTTAACTGATTAATTTTATTAATGCAAGATTCAGATACTAAACTACAGAGTAGCAGTGATGGCATATATAGCAGGGTTTGAAAAGGCCTACGCTGCAATGGAGAAGTTAAACATGAACGAAGAGACTTTGGAACCAATCCTCAGGAAGCTACTATTAAAGTATAATAATAATTGGGAAAAAATCGAGGAGGGAAACTATAAAGCTATTATTGATGAAATACATGGAACTGAACATCAAGTTTGCACCTCTGTACACCTGGTAGTGAAAGTTTGTTCCTTGGTGAACCATTTTATTTTTTGCTAATTGTTTCATAAAATGTTCAGGCACAAACCAGGGAATATGAAGATGAGGATGATACTCCCACTGCAGTAGAGAAATGTGGTTCAAGTGGTGCAGGACCATCAAATTCTTGGTCTGCACAGACACTTGATGATATTACTAATGGATATGAGAACCTAAGTATATCCTTAGTAAATGAAACGTGGAGCACTGTGGAGTTACCGAATTTTTTATACATTTCGAAATGTTCCCATTATAAATCTGCACACATAGATCGGTGTTTAGCTCGGATTGCAGATGAAGAATGTTGTTCAGAATGTTCATGAGATTGCCTTTCAAATGAAGTTACTTGTGTTTGTGCTCGTGAAAATGGGGGAGTATATGCATACACTAAAGAAGGGTTGCTGAGAGAAGATTTCTTACACAAGTGTATTTCCATGCACGTGGAACCTAAGAAGCATTATAAGCACTTTTGTAAGGATTGTCCGATAGAGAAAGCTAAGGCTAAAGAGGGATCTAAGCCTGAACAATGCAACGGTCACTTGTTGCGAGATTTCATCAAGGAATGCGGGTTAAAATGTGGCTGCAACATTAAGCAATGTAAGAATAGAATAGTCCAGCAAGGCATTTCTCGCAATTTGCAGGTTAGTAAATTAAATTTATATTCTGTTATTCTATTTTCATGCTTCTGAATTTTATACTCTTTAGGTCTTCTGGACTAACGAAGATAAAGGGTGGGGAATACGCACACTTGAAGAGTTACCAAAAGGTGCTTTCCTTTTTGAGTATGTTGGTGAGATATTAACCAATATGGAACTTCACGTGAGAAATGCTCAAACCAGCAACCACCGCCACACATATCCTGTTCAACTTGATGCAGATTGGGGATCCGAAGCAGGTTTAAATGACGAAAATGCCCTTTGTTTGGATGCAACATATCGAGGAAATGTTGCAAGGTTTATTAATCACAGGTACCTCTTTTTATCAACTGTTTTTCTCCTTTATATAAATATTCTCAGTCTTATCTTCAAATGCGTAACGCAGATGTGTTGACTGCAATGTGATTGACATCCCAGTTCAGGTGGATTGCCCTGATCACCACTATTATCGAGTACGTGCTATAAATTTTTGCTCAGAATATTTTACTATTAGATATTAAGTATTTTCTCGTTTTTGTCTGCAGCTTGCTTTTTTCACAAAGAGAAAACTAAAGGCAATGGAAGAACTTACGTGGGTAAGAAGTCAATATATGCTTCTTAGTTTCATTTTAGTCCTTAGAAACAACGTCTAAGAATGTGAGATGAATTAATTGCAGGATTATGGGATTGATTTTGAAGATAGTGATCACCCTATCAAAGCTTTCAAGTGTACTTGCGGAAGTCCTTTTTGTCGGGACGAGAGTACAGCAAAAGGAAAAGCCAAAGCCAAAGCAAAGGCAAAAGCAAAAGGTCAGTGCCCTTATTTATATATGCTTTCATTTTCTCTTATCAGAGTAAAACTGAGATCATTAAGATAATGTTTCGCTCATATTGAATAGATGTAAAAAGGAAATAATTTGTTCTCCGTGGATCAATTAGTTATTATTCCACTTATTTTACCATCTAGCTAATAATTTTCACATATTGCTTGATCAGGAGGAAAAAGAAGGAAAACTGCTGATTAGGCAGGTGCTTTTCTGGTGGATTAGATATATTCTTGATTTCATTCATTAGAGAGGATCTCTATCTCATACCTATTTACAATTCATGGCTTAGATTAGAGTCTTTCTTAGAGAGGAAACGGGGTTTCAACCAGACAAGGCAAGGAGATCATTTCCTAGCTTAGTCACGTTGTAATTCCTTCTTTCATATATGTATTTTCATTTCGTAACTATATTTGTTTTCCTTTATTTATGTTTTGAGTCAATATTCTGGGATATTTGTTATGTAATGAATTCTTGAGATTTTATTGTTATTGATTCATTAATTTGGGATAATTGTTATTTAATTGATATTGTTATTTTGATTTCGCTTAATAACCTATATAGCCTATGGATAAGAGGCAGGTGTAATATATTATAGGGATCGGATGATATCCATGTTGATTTTATAACCTATACAGGGTCAATATTTTATTCGCTTATCAATAATTTCTATGGAAAACATTCTCCACCGAATAGAGGTAGGTGTAATTAGTAATCAAAAAAGGTGAAGAACAGGTGGTATATTGATGTCTGGTTTGGGACAATATGGACGGTATTTGTAAAGGGATTGCAATATTTCCTTTTTGTTCTCATCAGGAGTATGATTTAGATACCCATGTATACAGAGAAAGAGCATGCTATTATTTATCTTGAATGGGCTATTACTTATCTTGAATGGTATATCAGTTATCTTGTATGGGTAACTGGAGGACTTCACAACACTAATGTAACACGTATAGAGGAGCCTAAAGTCTTCATAAAATTGCATATAGCTATATTGAAACTCAAGCAAGACAATATAAAAGAAACCAAGAATCTTATCGAAGAAGGAAAGAGTATTCTTGATAGTATTACTGACATTGATCCTTCAGTATATGCCTGCTACTATTGGGCTTCATTGAAATACCATATATCTTGTCATGAATATAATGAGTCCTACAAGAATGCTCTTCTTTTTTTAGCTTACGATCCAATAGCTCGATCAGAATCATTCAAGCTCGTGAGATATCAACTTATCATTCATACATTCTATATATCTTTTAACTATACCTTTCCTTTTCTTTTTTTTTCTTTTTTTTGATATTTCTGCAATTTTGGGGCGCCTAACATGCAGTTTCTTGAATATTGAAGGATAGTCCCTAAATTAACCTTTTCGTCAATCTTTAGTATTTAATCTTACTGTGTCTTTTCAGTACTTGGCGTATGAGTTATCAATTTCAGCACTACTGGGCGACAAAATTTACAATTTTGGCGATCTTCTCTCACATCCAATTGTAAGAACGACAAAATTTTGTCCAAACAACTTTATTATATGGTTTAATTGCACCGTTAGTCCCTGCCGGTGATAGATTATCGAATGGGTGATTTTTTTCACCAGAATACTGAAAAAACTATATATTTTCATATTTGTAGATACAAAGTCTTATAAGATCTAACTTTTACTGGCTCTACAGTTTTCTTAAAGCATTCAGTAATGGTGATTTAGATTGCTATCAAGAACTGTGTCGAATCCATAGCCATGTTTTTTGTCGTGTACCAGCACTCGTGAAGAGGAAAAAGATACTTGATGAGAAGATTAATATTCTCTGTGTTATGGAGATTATCTTCAATTGGCCACTAGAAGATAGAACTATCCCATTAACTGTTATTGCGGAGCGTAAACGATTCTCCATAGAAGATGTAGAGAGTTTTGTTATGAAGAGCCTATCGGTAAGTTTAATTAGCGACAAGTTTAAACTTTGTTTTTTTCATTTTACATCTTTACCTGAACTCCAATGTTAATGCAGTTGCATCTGATCGAGGGATTGATCGATCAAGATGAGGGAATGGTTCATGTTTCTTGGGTACAACCGAGAGTTCTTGGAATACTTAAGATTAAATCTTTACGGGTGGAGAAAATACAAAACCCTCTCATTACACTTAAGGAAGAAAATGAATTAATTGCACAGTAGGTCCTTTACGAGTTAAAAACCTATTAAATGTACACAAATCTAACAAAGTTTATTTAATTGTAACATCCCTCTTTCTCCACTTATCTACAAATGTACACTCACAAATTAATTTTTGGACAACAAATTACAAGTAGCTCATCCGCGTGGTACTATAAAACGGATTTTCAGGCCCAACGTGATAATTCTCTTCTTTCTCATCATCCCATTTCTCATTTTCTCGTACATATTTTAATTCCGCATCAATTGTACCACGATCTCTTGCCCAAATTTGTAATACAAAAAGCTTTCGACTCTTGAGTGAAGCGAAAAGGTCTTTGAACTTCATTGTAGTGTAGTAATACGCTTGCATAGCAAGAACCTGATTATACTGATAGAATAGAACGGGTAAAAAGTTGATGAACCAACTCTCAAGTGTTAAGTGTGACCTGACTTATCTTCTCCTCGAGAGTATCGTACTTGTTAAGATTGAAATGAATGGAGTGTCTTTAAAACAAGGATGTTTAATATCGTTTTGAAGACTTGTTTGATTTGCATCATTTTATTCTGAAGAATCATGGTGCTTTAAGTGTCGTTCTCTGAAGAAAGCTATATTTTACATTTCTAACCATTTGCAACCTTTGTTCATTCCCTTTGCATGTAATCTAATAAGCTCATATAGAGCATATGAAAATCTGTCTTTAAATACATATAATTATTGTCATACCTTCAAAATTGAATTTAAAATTTTAACAATTTTATACCCTAAGGTTTGGTAGAATGGCACCCTAACACCAGTTGTTTGAAACAAGTCCAACTTATTCAGTTTGAACTAAAGGGGGATGCAAATGTAATTGCTGAAAATATTTGAATTTTTAATTTATGTATAGGGATACAAACCTTGTGTGGTGTAGACATATATTTTCAAGGTTTCGCAAAGTGTAAAATGGTAGATCATGTGCTAGTTGCTGAAGTGGCGCTAAGCATCCAACGCGCTACGAAAAGAGAAGTCGTGATGATATCAGAGTAGATCATGCATCTAACCAAGTCTTTGACCAGGAAACCGAAGAATTTCAGCTACGCTGGCAGGCCACCCGGGCCGTGAGCGTGGTGGAACAGGCTTCCCAAAAAGCCCGTTCGGGTCGGGGTTAGCATAGAATGAAAGAGACGACCCTAATAGTAGAACTTGTGTGGTTATACACAAGTGGAAGTATTCATGAGTTTGTGAAGTGATATATCTTATTAAGTGTAGATTGTATAGTTGGTGATAACACCAGAGGTTTTCGTCGAAGGTGGTTTCGAAGGGTGTAAAAGTTTGTGATCTCACCTTTTAGAGACACATGAGTTTCTAAAGGAGACTCTTAGCAACCTAACCGTGCATAGAGTTTAGGTGGTTGACTACGTCTACATGAAGCGAAATACCCTAAAACCGATTGTGCGTCTTCTCTTCCCTTTTCTTTTTAATTTGTGCATGCTGATTGTCTGTTCCATCACCTCAATACTTTCTTTTTATGTTTAGACATAGACTCTTGCATGAGTAGTACTTGTCGAATGGTCTATTAGATTATTGGATTGTATTATTTCTTAAAGTATACACATTAAGTGTTTGACTGAGTGTTTCACTCTCATATTACAAATCTTGTGTACCTCTAGTAAATCTATCTAAAATCCTTAAAGAATGGATTTTCATATATAGTCGAAGTAGCGAATTTAAGTTAATAAAATTCTAAATGTGTATTGGTCCTATTCACCCCTCCCCCTCTAAGACTATTTGAACCTTAATATTTACAATCCTTTCAGTTGGCTTGAAGTATCCTTTGGACTTATTGGAGTTTTTCTTTGGTTTGTTGTTTATGTCTCCTAATCTTTTATTTTACTTACTTTGTTGTTTGGTTTGCTTGCCTTACTCTTTGAAACTTGTCTGGCTTTCCAGTCCTAGAGAATTTGCCTAGCTTAATGATGCCAAATCAATGAGTGAAGCTGAATCTTTAGCAAAATATCATATCCAAGATTTTGAATATTTGTTCAGCATGGTTATTTGGCACACAGTGTTGGCTACGGTTAATACTGTTTGTAAAGCATTTAAAGCAAAAAATATGCAAACTGATGTAGCTATACAACTATTGAAAGGACTCATCTCTTTTTTTGAGGAGTATAGAGAAACGGGTTTTGAAAAATCCATAATGGAAGCTAAAAAAATTGCAAGTGTAATAGAATTTTAATCAGTGTTCCGTGAAAAACACATCATTCAGAAAAATAAAAAGTTTGATGAAACCCTAATAACGAGGTAGGACTATCTGCTCAAGAATCCGTTCGAGTGGATTACTTTTTGTATATTATGGATCAAGCTCTCGAGTCACTTAGAAGTAGTTTTGAATAGCTCGAGGTATACGAAGAAAATTTTGGCTTCTTATTTAATTTAGGATGGGTTAAAAAATGATAATATTTAGATGAACCATTGCACCAAATTAGAGATTGCATTGAAACATGACATGCTTTCGGATATTGATGGAGAAGACTTATATTCTGGACGTATTTTGTTAAGAGAAATGTTGCCAACCGATGAAAAGAAAAACAATTAAAGTATGCGTGGATTGCATATAGAATATTGTTGACAATACCTGTCACAGTTGCATCTACAGAAAGAAGTTTTTCAAAACTGAAGTTGATCAAGTCATACCTGCGGTCGACAATGTCACAAGAAATACTAAGTGGATTGACTACTTGATCAATTGAAAAGGGTATGCTAAAAAAAATAGAATATTCAAAATTAATTAGTGAGTTTGCATCAAAAAATACAAAAAAAAATTGTATTTGAGTGATACATTTTTTTATTTTGTTTTCAAAAATTTAGTTATTCTTTTTTATTATGTAATGATTTTTTTATATTTTATTATTAAATATAAAAAAAATTATATATAGAGCTCCTATTTTGAATTTGGCTTAGAACCCCTTTAACAAGTCCAACCCGTTCCAGCCCATGGGCCTATTTTGAATTTGGCTGTCCGTTCAAGTCCATGGGCCGATTTTCAATTTGACTTAGAGCCCACGTCCGTTCCAGCCCATGGTTTATAGTCAAACCCATAAACATAAGGGTTTAGATTACCTATTACTTATACTCTCTAATAATAAACAGATCTTCTTCTTCTCCATCTTTTTTTGCCGTTCACAACAAATAGTTAACTTTCTTCTTTTATATAAATTTATATATATACATATATATATATATATATACATCGCTTCGAACGTAAAACCCATAGTAGCCGGCCAAATAGAAGGTATTTGTTTGATCTTAAGTTTTTTTTTGCATATTTTATTTATATATCTGTAATTTTAATTAATAATATTAAAGTGAAGAGTTAATCTGTTCTAAAAAAATGTTTATATATATGCTCAATTTTTACTCCACTTTGATTGATTATTGAACTCTTGTAGTTCATTGTCTTTTGATATTTGATTTTACGAACCAACATCTGATGTACTGAATCTAGGATTTTTGATATTATAGCAAAAGATCAATATATATTAAAAAGATATGAGTGTAGAAGATAAAGTTGATCTAATTATTCTGTATTAATTTGACATTTATGGATGAAAATAATATAAACAACGTAAAATTAATCACTTAATGCTTATGTAGTTGGGATGAAAATGTTAGATAAAGAAAAAGTATTAATGTTTTTCTCTTTCATATTTTGCAAACAGGTCTATCTACACTAATTAAGATTTAATGTTATGTTGTGGATAAAATCGTTACCAAAAACGAAAAAAAGATAAAGATCGATGGACATCTCATTTCAATCAAATACCAACATCTCGAGAAGTTCTCGGTTGTCCGGTAAGATTTACTTGCTAGAAATTAAGATTAAAAAATTTAGAATATTTTTGTGTGATGAATATAAATTTTATTACTTTAATTGTATGTCATATAGAGATAGTTTGATAAATTTTTAAAGTCATCAAGGCTATGTAGTCTCAGTAATTATAGTTTTTTGTCTAAGCCGTCTCACTAATTATAGTTATCAACATTAATTGTTAGTACCTGCTCTTATGTATGAAAATCGCCAAAATTTAGTTGTATATATTTTGAACAAGTGACATTTTAGTTATTACTATAAGATTTATTTAAAGTTCATAGGCGACTTAGCATTTAGCTGTGTGTTTATGATATTAATATCCGTTAATATTTTCTCATAATTAAATACTTTAACATCATGTATACTAAATTAACATACTAAGCTCTAAGGTACTATTAGCCTTAGGGGCCCATTTTATTTTAGGTGCAAAAATTATTTTTTAGTACATCCTGATAAGAATATAGGGACTGAATCGACTAATTGAGCCATTTACACTTACATCTACCTTTTTTTTTGTCAAATATATCTATGATCGGTTTCTGATGATGTTTTTCCCCCTCTTTCTAAAGTGGGGAAATTTCTTATATGCGGATAATATATTCTATAAACTCCATTGTGAGTAGCAACTTCAATGATTTGCAAGTGGCTTTACAAGCAAGTCCTTCATGTTTATATAATGTTAGTTTTAAATTATTTTTTTCGAGTCCTAAAACATCTCTTCTTTCTTCTTAGAAGAGAATTCATCAGACGTGGTTAATCTCAAGGAAAAAAAATCCAACAATGAATTTGGGGAAGATTGTGATTTTAATTCCAGAGACCACTCCAAATTTGTTCAGTTAATAAATTTTGTAAGTACGCTTTACCCTCCCTTTTCATTAGCAAAAGTCTCTTAAACCTTGTAGTGAAATATACATGATTTTACAATCTTTTGTTGTTTGAAAACTTATGGAGATTCTAACGATTATTGCAGATACAATATGCCAGTTGTGCAATGGAAGCATCACAAAGTCTCGAAGTGCTTTTACATGTGCGAGTAAGATTTTAGAGGAGAAAGGGAGCCCTGAAGTTGCTGTTTTTATAAAAGGAGCTCTTGATTATTGCTTCCATAATATGGAAGAACTGTTGAAATTAGTAGAAAAAGCAAAAGAGGCTCTTTGTTATTAATAATATAGATTTCATATGATTGTAAAGTTGTAACAAATAGACAAAAACTGTTATGTTTGTGTTTGAATATGGATCTTCAAGTTATTTGCTTTTTATAAACGAGTGTTGTGCTTTTTCTCTAAAAACTTGGAAGGACCCAGGACCTTAAAATCATCTTATTAGATAAATAATCAATTTAATAAGATGTAGTGATGTAAACTAAAGATCCACTTGCAAAATTCTCTTGCCACCTCACTTACATATTTCCCCGTAAGATTCGGCCACTTTAACAATTTAACTTCCTTTTAGAATCATTTCTTGCTTTTTCCGCAAACTTTTCCACTTTCCTACTTTCTCTTTCATCGGTTACATTTTCTCTTTTCGAAGCAAGTTTCACGTGTGACTGATTTTCCGCCATTCAATTCAGTTTTATCTATTTCTAAGCCAAATCTATTGTGTTTTGTTTTACTGTTTTTGGAGTATATCTACATTAGTTTTACAAATCTCTTGTTCTGAGTTAGATATTAATCTTTATAGAAATATTTGTTTTGAGAACCTCTTCTTGGGTTTCTCTCAATTCTAACTATAAAATATCCTATTCCTTGTATTGATCCTTTTACAATTAAGGTTGCAAATTGCTTGGAGGAAGCTGTTAAGGCCATTTTGGTGGATCAAGGTGGAGAATGCTCTACTAATTATCCTTCTTGTATATGTTAATAGCTTCAAACATCATGAAAGTTGTTCCCTTTAAGTTGTTTACCATATGTACGACTCATGATGGGTTCTTACCAGTTACGAAAAGAGTTTGGAACGTTAAAACTAAGGGTAAATGTTTTAACGGTCCATATTTGGAGAGCTAAAAAGGCTTTGGTGCTGCAGATTTAAGTCAAATAGAGCTATCTGCAGAAATTTGAACTTGATTGGAATACTTAAAGGTTCAAGAATGCTGGTTTGTAAGTGTGGTTGGTTGATTAGTGGTATATTTGCAGATTTGGATGTGTCAATTGTGATCAGTTGGTTATATTTTGGAGTGAGTGTCGGTTTTGCAATTACTACAATTGCATGGGTCTTGGAGAAATGCTACATTTCGAGCATAAATATTGTAGGACCATTGGGTCATATGTAAAATCTACAAGAAAGATGCTCATGCTCCAAAGCCGATATATGATGAACTTCCCCAAAACAATGAACAAATCAATGTTTCATCGCCATCTTCGTCATCTCAAATTGACAACATGCTTGATTCATTCCTCGAGACGGACTTGGTGCCGCTTGCTGAGCTACTTGAATCCACTCCTCACTCGGTTCCAACTCAGCACAACATCAATGTACCTGTTTCAAACTCAGCACCATTGGAACAAAGCCACTCCTCAGTAAATCAGATGCAGAGGTTGAAATCCGAGAGCTTGAACTGGGGGACATTTGCTGGACTTGACTCGCCACCTGAACTCACTCCCCACCCTGATCCAGTTCAGCAATATTTGATCAACCACAATGTACATAATCAGAATGGAGTGTTTATGCCTGAACTCAATCCTCCCCTGGTCCCAACTCCACATTTTTGAACCACAACAAAGGCATGATAATGTCAATGATGCTGCAAGATTTGGCCTAGGAGGTGTAGAAGTGGATAGTTGGATAAGCACTCAAACTCAGAGTCAGACTCAGCACGTTCACAACTCAGGAATATTTTTCAACTGGAACGCAGACACTTAGAACTTTTTCAGAAGCGCTTGAGCAATTTGTTGAGGGGTACCAGAATGAGCCAGGGAGCTTTGGGTTTAACCAGTGAAGATTATAGAAATTTTTAATATAAGGGGGTATTTGAAAAGGAAAAGATATTTGGGGTAATGTTTGTAAATATTTTTATTCTGTGAAGTTTTACTAGGCCCCTTAGAGAAGTGGGATTCTGGAATAACTCAATTGCTGGAATACTATCCCATTTTAATATTTGTATGTAAAAATTATTATGATATCTCTTGTGTGTTCGTAGTAATTAGTTGTTTTATATGTACCATGAATGAGTCATCGATTTGTTAATAAGGAAAAGTTCTAGCTACTTTCCTTTTCTGAATTTGGTAGCTTATATTTCCTTGTTTTTCCCAGTTTTTCTAACAGTTTATTGATGTTTCAAAAAATAATATGAGTTTTACTCTTATGATCTTGTATTTTTTTCCTCTTGCACGGCATATAGATCTAAAATTACGATCTCTCTAAAATTAATTCAAAAAATTCTTCTCAATGTGAGGCACATTTAGGCAAGAGTAATAAGGTACTCAATAGGAGGCGATTCTTGAAAATGGATGCTTTCCAATATCATGAAAGAACATAATCATGAATTTGAACTTTGTTGTGAAATTTCTTCACCAGTTACACAGAGGAAAAATACTTCCACGCCATGATCTTCTATGATTGTGTCCACAAGAACATGACTTAGATCAGTTGATGATGAAGCTCCATCTAGTGTTATCAATATTAAGCGTCTTAGAATGGAAGAAGTTGATATAGAACCATACAAAGGCACACGCTGTCGCCGAGCAGGTGGTGGTGGTGCGTACGTGTGGGACTTTGCCAATTCCCTTTTGGCTTTCATAACCTTTAGTTCTTTTGGAATAATAGATGGGTAAGCTAAGTTAAACTAATATTTTTTACATCTCTCCTCCTATGTGGGTCATTTCATGCACAAAAAATGACTTTTCCACTTTTCCAAAAGAATATGAAAGGATAGAGATGTTTGATACTTTAATCTAAATATTTTCTACTTCTCCAAAAGAGCATGGTCGGATTTATAATAACAATTAATCTAAATCCTAACAATAATTACTATGTAACAGTATTATGTTACAAAATTTTTTAGAGAGAAAATAAAACGGGAGAAGAGTTGTATTATGTTAATTGTGTGTAACTGAGCTCTATAAAGCTTTTTATATATATACACAGAAAAGACAAACTCATAAATGAATCATGGAAACATTTTGAAATCAAAAGTTTTGAACTTTGACCAAAAAACATGAGGAAAAGTTATTAAACTGAGAAAATATTTTGAAATTGCAGAAAAAAAATATAGAAAGGAGAATCAGCTTTTGGTCAAAAAAAGTTTTGCTCTTAAAGCTAAAAAACATTTTGAACTATTTTAATTCACCATTTTCATATAATTATATAAACCAAATCTTGTAGTAGAAATATATTTATTTTAATTTTTTAATTTTCCTCAACTCTCGACGATCACATCACACCATCGTTGGAGACAGATCAGACAGACAGTGGTTGCTGCGTTCGTGGGATAAATCCTATACTTCTCATTAGAACGGGATGTGTTCTTTGGAAATTACCACTACCCCGTCAATGTAGGAGGTATTTCATCTTCTAAAATATTTTTTGAAGTTATTTCATCATTTCTTTTTATCAAGTCAAGAAAAGTGACTTTGTAAGGCATGTATTCGTCAATTTTCCATAGCGGACTATCAAAGACAAGAATAAAGATAGAGAGAATTTCTAGATAGAAGATGGGATATATTGTGTTCAAGGACTAATTTACTATCAACAAAGATTAGGATTGTTATGTGATGAAATGAGATAACAACAGAATCTTATTACCCAGGACATTCTTTAGTTGAGACCCACAACACATACTCAACCCAATATTTCAATCAAAACATTTTATGATACCATCCCACGCGTTTGGGGTCAATGCGTATATCATGGTTCTTGTAAATTCTCTATAGAAATAGTCTGTGTTTCTTATAAAATGCAGGTCCCATTTTTATACTTACCTAGGAGATTTTTAAAAAAATTGTCTAAAATTGTAGAGTACCTCTCTTGGGCTCGAAATAATTAAGTATTATAAAGTCCAACCTCAATATTTGTCGATGAATAGAAAATTATTTCTGAATAGACACATTATATGTGTGATATGTAGGTAGAAAGTATGTTTTATGTAGTTGGATTAGTTATCTAAACTTAACATAGAAACAACCCCGATGATTTTTAGAGTGTTCAATTATAATTGGGTAATGCTATATATCACCCCTTCACCTCTTCACCCCTTACGTGGAGCCTATGTGGCATTAAATAAGAGAGAGAAAGAGAGAGAGAGAGAGAGAGAGAGAGAGAGAGAGAGAGAGAGAGAGAGAGAGAGAGAAAGAGAGAGAGAGAAAGAGAGAGAGAGAGAGAGAGAAAGAAGTAATTTAAGAAAGAAAAACATCATGATTGGTTTTTAAAATCTCCACATAGGCTCCACATAAGAGGAGAATGGGTGATATATAGTATTACTCATTATAATTTGATTAATGATATATACTACCCAAACTTATACCACCCAAATACCATCCACTGACGTGGCGTAAACTGCTTGGTAATAAATCTTGAATCAAATCAAGAAAATAAATAGAATAACGATTTATAACCAACCAATTCACGCCACGTCATTGGGTGGTATTTGAATGGTATGAATTTGGGTGATATATATACCATTACTCTTATAATTTATATGTGTATAGTCTTCTCGTGTCATGTTTACTTCGTTTTTATCTTATTATAGCATTATATTTGAAAAGACCGTCACTATTATTAAAAAATAGTAATCTAAAAAATTATCACTTTAAAAAATTAAGATACTTTTTTATTTTTATACTCTATTAAAAAAACCATTCAAAATATTATTATAATTTTCATATGTTTCCTTTCAAGAGATTTGGGATCAGATCCTTCTGGAGTCGAGTAACTCCCAAATGTATCAAAAAAATTAAATAAACAAGGGAATACATAAATTAATATTTAAATATCGTAAAGTATGACGTAATAATATATTTATTTTTAAGATCAGAGGAGTAAATCTTATTACAAAAGTAAAATTAAATAATTATATATGAATTATGGGTATTTGCTAAAAAAAACCTGATAAAAGTATTTAATTATTAAATTAAGCCTTCAATAATCTATTTTATAAAAAAAATGCCCAATAAAACAATTATTTATAGAAAACATCCACTTTATATTTTGTATACCTTAACTACCCTTATTATTAAATACATTATTTTATTTTTATTACAATTTTTATTTTTAAATATTAAACAAATAATAGGAAACTTCCACCACCACCACCACCACCACCACCATGTATTTAACAACCACTACAGCCACCACAACCACAACTATCACCACCTCCACCACCACCTACTACTAATTTAATTCACCCGAGTGTCTGTGATATTTTTTAAAAATCGTCATAACTTATTCTTAAAAAAATCAAAAAAATTAAAAAAAATTACATTTTTGGATAAAGCAAATTAATATTTACGTCTATGATTTTTTTAACACGAAATTCATTGTTCGAAATAGTGATTTTTTCCACAAACATGAAATTCACTGTTTAAAACATGAAAAATAGACGTAAATATTAATTTGCTTTATCCAAATATGTAAATTTTTTATTTTTATGATTTTTTTTAGAATTAGTTACGACGATTTAAAAAAAAAATCACGGACGCGCGCATGTATGATAGAATTAGTAGCAGGTGGTAGTGGTGGTGGTGGTGGTGGTGGTTGTTGTTTTTGTGGTGGTGCTTGTGGTGGTGGTTGAGGTTGTAGTATTAGTGGTGGTTGTGGTGGTTATTGTGATGGTGGTATTAATCCGGTATTGGTGGTGGTTGTGGTGGTAGGGTGGTGGTGGTTGTGGGGGTGGTGGGTGGTGGTGGTGGGGTAGTGGTGGTAGGAATTTGTAATAAGGTGGTTAATGAGATCATTACCCAAGGGGTCTTGAAGACACTACCTCGTGACCTAACAAGACCGGCTCTATAGCCTCTTCTTACTAAAGACCGCAAACAAAAATTAACACTATAAGCCAAAAAACCAATTACCTTCTTACCTCTTTTTGTTTTTTGTTTCCAATATATACTAGATTTTATCAGAATTATTTAATAAACCCTATAAAAGACCGTCTCTCTCTTCCATTTTTTAGTTCTAACAGCAAACACAAATCGGAGATCTCGATCGGAGTGGTTAAGGTAGGTGGTGGTTCGAAGTGGTTGTGGTGAAGATCACGGTCGTGGAAGGTGAAGATCGCAGTGTGGTGGTGATTTTAGCAGCAAACACCAAGATCTCGATCTCAATCGGAGTGGTTAAGCTAGGTGGTGGTTCGGAGTGAAATTGGTGCAGTGAGGTCGTTGTGGAGTTAATCTTCGCCGGTTTCGTCACTGTTCTTCGCCGGATTCTTTGTTCTTCGTGGAGGTGGTGGTGCAGCCAAGTCGCCATAATGTTGAGCTCTACTGATTCGATTGCGTAAGGTCGCCGGATTCGTTGTTCTTTGTGATTCGCCGGAAAAGAAGCACTGTCGGTTCGAGATTCGATCCGGAAGGTGTGCAAGCTTTGGCCAAAGATTCGTTGTTCTTTTGTGGACTATAATAAACTATTAAAGAGACTTATTTAGATCTTCTCTTTCTTCCAATGATCAGAAGGCAATTATGTTCCTGATTTTGTTACTTAAATTCTTTTTTCTTTTCTCGATGTAATGTTACTTAAATTATTGCTATTACTGAAGTTTTAATATTACCAATTTTGTGTTGATAAACTATTGCTGAAAATCACTCAATTTGTTTAGTAAAAATCCCGAAAATTCATTGATTTTTTTTGCATATTCAGTAATTTTGCTGAGCACGCTCAGCAAGTTATTGAGCACGCTCATCAAGTTACTGAGCAAAGGAGCATGCTCAGTAAAGTCACACAACAAAAAATATTTGAATACTCAACAACTTTTTTCGACACTCATACTTTTTCCAATACTTATCAACTTTTTTCATGCTCAGTAGCCCATACTCAGTAAGTTTTTTCATGCTCAGTACCCCAGGCTCAGAACTTTTTTCTACGCTCATAACTTTTTTCCACGCTCAAAACTTTTTCTGCCGGTGGCTAGCGGTGGTCGGCGGTTGTGATCGGAGCTGGAAATTATTGATTGTTAATCACAGAGGAGAGAGAAAAAATGATAAATGAGGAGAGAGATTAATGGTAATGGAATAGAGAGAGTAATGGTAGTGGAGGAGGGAGAAAAATCTATTTTTCTTTTGTCTTATATGCACTAGAAGGGTAGTTATGACATTGAACATCTTATTGGCCTCTAAAAGGATTGACTAGCTCCTATGTGTCACTACAATAATCTTTATGATCCCATGGGTAATTGATCCATAAATAATAGAGTAATTAAAATAATTATATAAGGGTATTTTTGTCAAATGATGTTTTTAATAAAGAATCTTATTGGGGGATTGTTTTAGCAAATTAGTTTTTTAATAGGCATTTATGAATAAATGGCTCATGAATTATTAGAATGACTTTAAAAAATTTATAAAAAAATTAAAATTATATATATTAATTATATCTTTTCAAAAATTGAGGATGGGAACCACCAAGCCACCATTTGGATCCTTTAGCGGTATTCCTTTGGTCAAGTAATAAATATTTCACCTCTTCAAACTATTTCTTCTCGATATAGCTGATTTAAAAAATTTGAAAGTCTCGAGCAAAATTTTAAATTGTGCTCATTTGATTTGTAGAAACAATTATAGTAAAGATTAATAGAAGGTCGCCAAAGTTATAAAATATATTTTGTTTATTTGAGATATGAATCATGTTTAAGAATGATAATTAGTGATACGTCTAGAATTTTAAATAAAATTTGGTATAAATAATATACAGATAATATTTTTATTTAACTTTAAACTTTCAACATTGACGTATTATATATATTTAAGAATCAAAATTACGTTTTCATCAACCAAAATTTCATATAATTTTTACCTCATTCTACAAAGGTAGACACATAAACAATCTCATACATGTATTAAATATCATAAGATTGTTCAAATTTGCTCAAATTCATAACAAAACTTTATTATTTTGCTTAAAGTTTTCATCCAAAGATTATAAAGAAAAACATTCACTATTTTAATTAGACAAACATTATTGGTCATATGATTACCAATTTCACAAGACATGACAAAAATAACATTCATACTATAAATTTATTATCCACCATGTCGAGAAGATAGTGCCTCTTCCATAGTGCTAATATGTCTTGTTAGATCATAGTAGATGAGGTGGTCTCTTCTCGACATGGTAGATATTTAAATTTTAATATGATTGTTACTTTTGTCATATCTTGTGAACATGGTAATCATATGGTCGAGAATATTTTTTATCTAATTTAAATATTGGATATATTTTTGTTAGTTTTTTGAATAAAAATTAGGCAAAAGAAATAAAATGTTGGCATGAATATGAGAAAAATTAAATAATATTGTGATATTTAATGCATGTGTGAGATTTTTTATATGTTTAACTTTGTAGAATGAGGTAAAGATCAAAAAAAGTTTTACTTGGATAATAACCAACTTTTTTCTTAATCTGTAAACGTAACATAATTCTCAAAAATATATATAACACTTGTGTTGAATGCTTAAAATCTAAATAGAAAAAATTATTTTTGTGCTAAACAATATTATTTATACCAAATATTATCTTAATAATTCATCATAATTTATTTTATAAAATAATTATATGAAAAACATACGTGCACCTTACAAATAAAATATTATATATTTTAAAAATATATATTAAAATTTATTATATTATTTTTGGTAAATAAATATTTAAAAAATGTGTTTCAAAATATAAATTCTATTTTTTAATTCTCTTAATTAAATAATACAATTAAAATAATTTATAATTTAAAATGTATATATTTATATAAGTAGTTAATGAATGGTATAAAAGGAATTTTAAAAAAGTCAAAGTTCTGGCCATTAAATATAACCATCAATATTAAAAAAGGACTTGGCGAAAGATAAAAAAGATCTATGGGACCTAAGTGTCCTAATATAAAAAAACTTAGGGACTTAAGTGTCTATTTCCCATTAAGATAGTGAGAATTTCTTAGGTAGAAGATGGGTTATAGTGTACTAAAAAATTAATTTATCATTAATAAAGATTAGGATGGTTACTTAATGAAATGATATAACAACAAAATCTTATAACCAATGACATTCTTCGATTAAAACGCGTAACACATACACAACCCAATATTTCAAGCAAACCACTTTATGATACCATCATACGCATTTAAGTGTCAATGCGTATATTATGGTTCTAGTGAATTCTCTATAGAAATAGTTGTTGTATCGTACAGAATGCAGATCCCACTTCCATATTCACGTAGGTGATTTTCAAAAATCATCTAAAATTGTAGAGTACCTTTCTTGGGTATAAAGTCCAACCTCAATATTTTCGATAAATCGCAAAAGTATTTATCAGTAGGCACATTATATGTGTGATATGTAGGTAAAAAGTATGTTTTATGTGGATTAATTATCTAACCTTCATCGGGGAAACATTTCTATCATTTTTTTAGGGTGTTTAATTGTAATTTATGATGAATTGTATGTGTAAAGTCTCCCGTGTCATGTTTACCTTGTTTTATCTTATTATAGCATTTTTGGTTATTTATTTATTACTTTCTATGTCTCCCAAAGATTGTCACTATTATTAAAAATAGTTGTTTACAAAAGGGCGTTTTTTTAAAAATCAAGATAGTTTTTTATTTTGTATACCATTGTTTTCCCTAATTGAATGTTATAATTTATAGTTTCAATAAAAATTCAAGATATCAAAACATTTTATGGAATGCTTTTAGTAATCATATTAGATAATAAATGATATTCTTAAGTTGTGTGAAAAAAAGTGTTACAATCTCTTGGAGAGGAAAGAAGTATATAAGTTGGGTTAGATAGAAGTTGACGACTCATAATTCTTTTTCAGGCAATCTCTTATTACTAATATCATGTGGAGAAACTTACTTATACGACTGCTCCAACTTCTAGATACATGGATGTTGATTTTATGAGTAGACTAATATTCGAAAAAAATAACAATTACTATTTTCATGATATTTGGAATTCGACAGACGGTATATTAGGTGGTAGATCGGATTATTCTAAATTTTGAAGGTATCGACATCCTTGATCTTAAGAGAGACAATGCTCAAGAAAGTCAAGAACACTCCTATATTTAACACATATTTACTTACATGTTTTTCTCTTTTCGAGTAAATTGATAAGAACTAGACAACTTGGTTAAAAATCCAATAAGTTCCAAAGATAATCTATGACTATACTATTCTAATGTTCATAATGATTAAAAGTTGTGTCTTATTTTTATTGGTTTTATAGGCTTAGTTGTCTTAAACTGTTTTGGTGCAATTTTCATATGTTTTCTTTTTATCTACCTATTGTTTCCAGTGATAAATTATAAATATTAAGATCTTTTTTATGAATAGAGCAAGTTTAAGAGTTAAAATAATTTGCATTGACCTGGAGTTTGGGATCGACTCCTACCTGAATTGAATGACTCCCAAATGCATCAAAAGAATCAAATGAAACAAAGGAAATACATAATTTAATATTTAAAGATCGAAAAGTATAACGTAATACCATATATATATATATATATATATATATATATATATATATAATTAAGATCATATGAGTAAATCTTGTTATAGAAGTAAAATTAAATAACTATATATGAATTATTAGAATGGCCTGAAAACATTAAAAAACGAAGTTTAAATTATATATAGCAATTATATTTTCTCAAAAATTGAGAGTGGGTTTGAGCCCACCAACGTCCAAGCCACCGTATTAATCTGCCGGTTATTATTCTTGTTGACAAGTAATGAATGTTCTACCACTTCAACCTATTTCTCCTCGATATACCTGATCCATAAAATTTGAAAGTTTCGAACGAAAATTTAAATTGGACTTCTTTGATATGTAGAAACAATTATATATAGTAGTAATAAAAAGTCATTAAAGTTATAAAATGTATTTTGTTTGGCAGAGATATAAATCATATTTAAGAATGCTAATTAGTGATACATCTATAATCCTAATCTTAAGATCCTAAACTTAAGAGGCTTAATGTTTAAAAATAATATCCCTGATATATTCTTTAGGACTCTAATACTTTTAACTTATATGGTAATTAAAAAATATTTAAAATGCATTTCAAATGACAACTTATTTTTAATTGAAATAAAAGTTATATTTGTTTCAAACTCAAATTTTTTTAAAAATCTCACATGTATTAATATAATATTATAGGACTGTATATTGTCTTTTAGTTATATCATTCTCATAAATCACTATAATTATAGACATAATTTTTATTTACAATAAATAAAGATTACCATCAACATATATAAAATCATGTAAATCAATGATAATCATAATTTATAATATTAGTAATAATTTATATAAAAAAATAAAATTTATAATATGTTTCATCAAAGAGAAAGATATCATATATTTTTAATTAAATTTATTATTTAAATATTGGTATATTCTAAATATTTTTAATTTGAATTATTCTTTCAAAATATTATTTATTATTTTAATTTAAATAGGATATTATTCACGTGGTATATAATTTGAAAAACATATTAAAATTTTGATTTAACATGAACATGTTGCCTACATTTGTTTTCTAGGTTATAGTTAAAGGATCAACAGATGCCTCTATTTAGATAGTATCCAATTTCATAAGTAAATTATAATTCTCTTAGAACATAACATAAGTTTGCCCCTCTATTAATAAAATAATTAATTAATTTTTTAACAAACCCTACCTAAAATACAACCTATATATGTCATATTATATGTTATTCTATACCTAAATCTAAAAACACACACATATTAAGCACGCATCACAACCTGAGTCTGAAATTCCTGCTCCATAGTAAAGTGTGTTATACAAGTCTGTTTAGAGGACTTCCACGATAAGCTCCTCCACCTAAGTAAAATGCATACCCATTAGTGGACCTAACTTTGTTATTATCTTATATCTGGTTTGCATCACAATATCCCTCTAGAATGGTACGGAACTTGTTAAAATGTTAGCCTATATCCATAGTTCCTATTAATTACATCAATAGTCGATGAAGCGCATCCCAAATAACTACTTGGGTTGTGTGTATAGAAACTAATATTACTCATGGTATAGGCAATATCTAGTTGAGTATAGGTCATTAAGAATATCACCCATTATTATCTTAGTAAATTTATTTTGACATATAGTATCACCATCATGCTTACTTATATGAATACTAGGGTAATAGAGAATTTGTATGGTATAATGTCAAAAGAGTTGAGCTTCTTCAACATCTTTTTAGCATAATGAGACTACTTAAGGGATTTATGTCATTCCCACTTCTAATGATCTCAGCCCTTAAGAAACCATTTGTTTCCCGTATATTTTTTCATCTCAAACTTATAAGATAATAAGTTCTTAGTATTATTGATTACTAGAATATTAGTTTAGAGATGAGCATGTAATATACATATAGATATATTATCACATAGTATGATGATGTTAGCTTTTCCTAACCAAATAAAAAGATCATGTTACCTTTGAGTAAACATGGGATTAAGTAGTTTTGACTATAAAATCCATCTTTACCTAATATTATCTAGTTTCGTGTACCATTGCTTTGGTGTTGTTTAAGTTATACAATAACTTTCTAAACTTACATACTATATTACCTTGACCACATATTACAAAACCTTAAGTTGAGCTACACGAGTCTCTTCACCAAGATATTCTTTCAAAAATGTGGTCTTAGCGTCTATCTGATGCATTATCAGTTTATGAATGACAAATAAGGCGATAAGAGTTCTTATAGTAATTATCTTGGCCACAACGCAATAGGTATCAAAGTAATCTAATCGTTTATATTGGGTAAAACCGCAAATAATAAGTATAAATTTGAATATTCCTACTACACCATAGTGAATTCATGATGCAGAAGATGAGTTTGATTAGATGAAATTATTAAGTGAAGGCTGAAGGATGGATTGGTCAATTACATTGTCTTAGTTTGTGTTTTTATAATTATTCATCAACACATTGAAAAATTGCGAGTATTCATCTACCAAATTTTAAACATTTATCATTATTGGATTTTCCAATGTGGCATAATTAACTCAATTTTATAAATATTATAATATTTAATTGAATTATGGTTTTTTTATTTACTAGTTTACAATACAAATTCAAGCAATAATGTCTGATCGAAAGAACAAAAGAGAGAATATGGCTACTATTCTCCTCATAATTTATAATTTTTCGGATCATCTTATACATTTTCGAGAAAGAAGAAGATCCTAAACTAGGCTATTGCTTAAATGTCAGACCATATCATCTAACAGCAAGGACACCTGGTCATAGCATTGATGCTTGTAATTTTTTATGCATACATATCACGGTTGTCTAATTATCAAGGGCATGCATCCCGATATAATTTACAAGAAAGGGATATACCTAACATATAACGAGTAAAAGATTTTGAAAAAGCGAAGGTAAACTAAAAAGTCACCTTTTAAAGAGAGTGTTGAAGTGTACTTGTGATAGTCGAATGAGCACTTGAAGAAAAGCCCAGAAGAGAATCTCGTTAATTGTTATTGCTGAGAATACACGATTCTTATTTAGAAGATGTGGAGAATCTCGTTATGAAGAGCCTTTTAGTAAGTTTAGCGACAAGATTAAACTTTGTTTTTTATTTTAAATCTTTACCTAAACTTCAATGTTAATGCAGTTGCATCTGATTGAGGGATTGATCGATCAAGATGAGGGTACAGTTAATGATTCATGGGTATAACCGAGAGTTATGGGAATCCGTAAGATTAAATCTTTATGGGATCGACTGGACAGCTGGGTGGAGAAAGTACAAAACGCGCTGATTTCCCTTGAGGAAGAAAATGAACTAATTTTACGATGAGTCCTTTATGAGTTAGAAATAAATAAATAATAATGTAACATCAACTCTAACAAAGTTTATTTGATTGTATAATCCCTCTTTTTCCACTATATCTACAAAAGGTACCAAACCACACTCTACCTTTATTACATTTTGTGCTCGATAGATTGCAAGGAGTTCATCTCCCTCGTATTATAAAACAAATCTTCCTCGCCACCTAGCATGATAATTCTCTTTTTTCATATCATCCCATTTCAAAAATTCCTTAAATATTTAAACCCCTCATCAACTATACCACAATCTCTCACCCTGGCTTGTGCTTCAAAAAGCTTCCAACCTGTGAGGGAGGCGTAATGAACTTTGGATTTTATTGCAGCATAGTAATTTGCTTGCTGAGAAAGCACCTGATTGTTATGATGAAACGAAGAAGAGTATCTTTGAAACAAAGATGCCTAATTATCATTTCGAAGACTTCATTGCTTTGATGCTACTGTCGATGTTAAAAGTAATGGACAACAATAGAAAGTTTTAAATAGAATATAAAAAAATTAAAAACAACATAAGAAACTTGTTGTAGTAGTAGCATGATGAACCACACATTAATAATTATTAGCGGTGTAAATAGGGTGCTAAACTGTATTTTATCGGTTGTTCCTAAGATATAATTACTATGTAACGGTATTGAATGCACTCACTCGAAAATTGTCCAAAAATATTAGAGAGGGAAAAATGAGAGAATAGTTGTATTATGTTAATTGTGTGTACCTGAGCTCTATGAAGCTTTGTTTATACATGCATAGGAAAGACAAACTCATAACGAAATCATGGAAACATTTTGAAATCAAAAGTTTTGAACTTTGACCAAAAAACATGAGGAAAAGTTATTAAACTGTGAAAACATTTTGAAATTGTAGAAAACAAAATGGAAGAATCAGCTTTTGGAAAGTTTGCTCTTAAATCTAGAAAACTATTTTAACTTTTTTAAATCAACATTACATAGAATTATACAAATTTGTAGCAGGAAGATATTTTTTTTCAATTTTTTAATTTTCCTCAATTCCCAACTCTCGACGATCACATCACACCTTCGTCCGGCGGTGGTTGTTGTGTCCGTATTGGGAAACACCTGATACTTCTCATTAGAATGTGGGAGGTGGCCTTTCATCTTCCAAAAGATTTATTGAAACCATTTCATCTTTTCTTTTAATCAATTAAAAAATAGTGACTTTGACTTTGTAAGGCATGTAAACTCAACTTTCCACGGAGTATTATAAAAACAAGAATAAAGATAGTGAGAATTTTTAGGTAGAAGATGGGTATCAATAAAAATTAGGATTATTACATAATGAAATAATATAACAACAAAATCTTATAACCAAATACATTCTTCAGTTAAACCCCATAACACATACTCAATCCAATATTTCAAACAAAACACTGTATGATACCATCTTACGTGTTTAGGGGTCAATTCGTATATCATGGTTTTAGTGAATTCTCTATAGAAATAGTCTGTGTTTCTTATAAAATGCAGGTCCCACATCCACATTCACTTAGGTGATTTTCAATAATCATCTAAAATTGGGGAGTACCTCTTTCGGGCTTGATATAATTAAGAGTTATAAAGTCCAACTCAATATTTGTCGGTGAATCGAAAAGTATTTCTCAATAGGCATATTATATGTGTGATAGTAGTAGGTAGGTAGAAAGTATGCTTTATGTGGTTGGATTAGTTATCTAGCCTTCATCGGGAAACACTTCTATCTTGATTTTTAGAGTATTTAATTATAATTTATGATGAATTGTATGTGTATAGTTTCTCGTGTCATGTTTACTTTGTTTTATCTTATTATAGCATTGTTAGTTCTTTATTTATAACTTCATAGGTCTCCGAAAAATTGTCACTATTATTAAAAATAGTTGTTTACAAAAAGTTGTTATTTTAAAAATCAAGACATTTTTTTATTTTTTTATCATTGTTATCCTTAATTAAATGTTACTAATATATGCGTTCAATAAAAATTACTTTTAATAATTTAATTGATAATAAATGATGTTTTAATTTGCGTGAAAGAAATGTGACAATCTTTTTGAGATTTAGTATATAAGTTAGGTTAGCTAGATAGAACTTGACGACTCATATTCTATTTCAGTCCATCTCTTAATACTAATATCATGTGGAGAAACTTACTTATAGGACTGCTCCAACTTTTAGGTACATGAATGTTGATCTTTATGGGCAGATTAATATTCGAAAAAACAAACAATTACTATTTTATGATATTTGGAATTCGACTAGTTGTATATTAGGTGGTCGTTGTGCTCATTCTCAATTTTGAAGGCATCGACATCTATGATCTTAAGGGCGACAATACTAAGCACGCCAAGAAAGTCAAGAACACTCAAATATTTAACATATTTTTACTTACACATTTTTCTCTTTTCGAGTAAATGGATAAGAACTAGACAACTTGGTTAAAAATCCAATAAGTTCCAAAGATAATCTATGACTTCAACTTAAGATTGAATCCTACATGAATCGAATGACTCCAAGATGCATCAAAAGAATTCAATGAAACAAGAAAATACATAATTTAATATTTAAAGATCGTTAAAGTATAATGTAAAACCATAAATTTGTTTAAAGATCAGATAAGTAAATCTTGTTATAAAAGTAAAATTAAATAACTATATATGAATTATTAGAATGGCCAGAAAAATTTAAAAAAAGTCGATGTTTAAATTATATATAGCAATTATGTTTTCTCATAAATTGATGGTGGGTTTGAGCCCACAAATCCACCATTTAGATCATGTCATTATTGCATGGGACTTTTCCAACTTACAAGTAACCCATATTCTACTATTCCGGACTATTTCTCTTCTATATACCTGATACAAGAGAATTTAAAAGTTTTGAATAAAATTTTAAATTGGGCTTCTTTGATTTGTAAAAACAGTTAGAGTAAAGATTAATAAAAGATCACCAAAGTTATAAAATATATTTTGTTTGACATAGATATGAATCATATTTAAGAATGATGATTAGTGATATGTCTAGAATACTAAAGTTAAGAGGCTTAATGTTTGATAATAATATCCTTGATATATTCTTAAGGACTCTAATACTTTTAAAATGGTAATTAAAAGAATATTTAAATTACATTTCAAATGACAACTTATTAAATTAAAATAAAAATTAGATTTTTCCAAGCTCAAACTTATTAGAAAATCTCACATGAAACTAATATAATATTATAGAATTGTGTATTGTATTATTCTCATAAATCACTATAATTATTAAAACAATCAGAAATATTATTATGAATATAATTTTTATTTACTATAAATAAATATTGCCATCAACATATATAAAATAATATAAATCAATGATAGTTATAATTTATAATATTAGTAATAATTCATATAAAAATAAAATTTAAAATATGTTTCATCAAAGAGAAAGATATCATAGATTATTATTAAAATTTATTATTTAAAAATTAGTATGTTCTAAATATTATTATTTTGAATAATTCTTTTAAAATAATATTTTTTATTTTAATATATATATATAGGATATTATTCACGTGGTATATATTTTGAAAAATATATTAAAGTTTTGATTTAACATGAACATGTTGCATAAATTGTTTACTATGACATAGTTAAAGGATCATTTGATTCCTCTATTTTGGATAGCATCCAAGTTTGTAGGTAAATTATAATTTTCTTAGAACATAACATTTTGCCCCTCTATTAATATCATAAATAATTAATTTTTTTAACAAACCCTACCTAAAATACCACCTATGTATGTCATATTATATGTTATTCTATACGAATATACCTAAATCTAAAAACGCGCATATATTAAGCACACAACACAACCTGAGTTTGAAAATCCTACTCCATAATAGAGTGTGTTATATAAGTATGTTTAGAGGCCTTCTACGATATAGTAGGAAACTTGTTAAATTCGTAGACCTAAATTCGTCATTATTTTATATCTGGTTTACATTACACTATCCCTCTAGAACAGTTGGGAACTTGTTAAAATGTTAGCCTAATCCATAGTTCCTCTCAAGTACCTCAATAATCGATGAATCATATCCTAAATAACTCCTTGGGTTGTGTGTATAGCGACTAAGTCCACTCATGGTATATGTAATATCAGGTTGAGTGTAGGTCATTAAGAATATATCCCATTATTATCTTAGTACATTTATTTTGACATATAGTATCACCTTCATGCTTACTTATATGAATACTTGGTGGAGGAACAATGGATCGATTAGGGAATAGGTGAGTGGACCATTGGATACTATATTAGGACATATGATAATCCTATCGCCATTAACAGGAACTGAGTTGAAGACCTCTTCTTCTGGCATTGTGAAGTTAATCTGGGGTCATAGGTTGTTTGTACAGGTATAATGTCAAAAAAGTTAAGCTTATTCAACATCTTTTCAGTATTAATGAGACTGGTTAAGGGATTTATGTCATCCTACTTCTAATGATCTCAACCCTTAGGAAACCACTAGGTTCTCTTGTGTTTATCATCTCAAACTTAGAAGATAATAAGTTCTTAGTATCATTAATTACTAGAATATTAGTTTCAAAGATAAGCATGTGATATATACAGACATATTATCACATAGTCCGATGATGTTAGCTTTTCCTAACTAAAAAAAAAGATCATGTTACCTTTGAGTAAACACAAGATTCAGAAGTTTTTATTATAATATCCATCTTTAGCTAATATTATCTATTTTCTTGTACCATTGTTTTGGTGTTGTTATACAATGACTTTCTAAACTTACATAGTTTATTACCTTGACCAGATATTACAAAACCTTAGCTAAGCTACATAAGTCTATTCACCAAGATATTCTTTCAAAAAATGTGGTCTTAACATCTGTTTGATGCATTATCAGTCTATGAAAGACAAATAAGGTGATAGAGTTCTTATAGTAGTTATCTTGGCTACAGGGCAATAGGTATTAAAGTAATATTATCTTTTATATTTGGTAAAACCTAGAATAATAAGTATAACTTTGAATATTTTTATTACACCGTCAAATTCTCAGTATCTTCTTTGAAATCCATTTGCTACTAACTATTTTACAACCTAGGAAAATCAGTCAAATCCAAGGTGTAGTTTGACATAATAAATTCTAGCTCACTATTAATGGCATGTATCCAAAAACTAGCATCTAATGATCACAAAGCCTCATCTACGTCTTAGGACCTGCCTAGATAAATAAACATGTTATTTTATCTTCACTTAACATATCTAGGAAGAAGTTCTCAATAATGAAATAATGAAGGAAATGATAAAATCTTGTCTAAAGTTGGACTTTATTCTACGTCTCTTACTCCTCATAGGTTCACTGTCAGGGATAATCTTAAAAGTGGGATGGGTAGACTAGAAGAGGCATTACCACTAACATGCATATCAGTAATAACATGGAATTATTATTAGTTGTCACAATAACATATGATAAGCATTAATGGTCATGTTACTCTTAAAAGGAAAAATATCCTCGTTAAAATTTGCATAGCGAGATTTACAGATAGAATTATAATATAACGATAGGAATCTATATACATGACTATTATAAGAATAACCAATAAAGATAGAATCTAGGTTCTTGATTTTGATGTTGACTTTCTGAAAGTCGTGTAGGCCAACCTCGACCAAACACCCCCACGTTTTCAAAAATTTCAAGTTAGGTGGAAAACCATTCCACAACTCATAGGGGTGTTTTCTAGACTCTTATAAATTAAATTATTTAACCCATATACATGTAGATAAAGACAGCTTTCCCAGACATGTTGCTAGGTAAATCGGATATCTTAATATGAAATTCATTATCTCTTTTAAGAGATATATTCTTTCTGTAATCTATGTGGTGTGTATGGTTCACTTGGTTCATGAATAGTTCCATTAGTTTCACAAATACCTTTGAGAAACGTATAACTATATTATCCGCCCATTTCGGACTTAAGTTTCTTGAATTTCCTATCAAATTAATTTTCGACTTCATCTGTATATTTTAAAAGCTTTTGGTATGCTTCATTTTTTAGATCTTAGGAGGTAAAATCTTGTGTACCTAGAGTATTTATCTGCAAAGTACATGTAGCACATTTTACCTCCTCTATAAGCGATAATTTTAAAATTAACTAAGTCAGAATACACTAGTTTTAACAAAATAGAAGTTTGTAATGTAGTGAGACTACCAACAACTTATATGCATATATAAGATTATAAAGTTAGCATAGTGGAGGTTATAGTCTTAAGCAATGCTTTTAAAATTTTTATATCATATGAATGCATTATCTTTGTAATATAAAGCAAGCAGAAACTATGAACATATATACAAAATAGGGTCATCTAGATTTGAAAAGGGTCACACCCTCTTGTCAAACTTCAAATTTATAACAAATCTATCAACCTATCATTTCATTGCATATATTGGGTAAATTTAAGGATCTTACACTGAATTGTTTTTGTAAATGAGTTTATTTATACGTGTTAGTTTTAAAAAGTATAACCATCTAATCTAAAACAAAAAAAAGACAAAAAAAAATTTTGGGACATCATGTGCACGACCAACAACCAAGTATATATCAATAAAATATGCTTTTAATATGACAAAAAATGCTTGATTTCATTAGCGAATCAATGTCGTGTATTTAGATGTGATTAATGGTCAACTACCACCACTATAAATGTATCCACTTACAATAAGTTGTCATTTTAAATTGAACACATCTCACCAAATTTCTCAGCTTGATACATCACATTAAAATGTGTATTATTATTTTACTTTAAATCAATATTTAGTAGTGGTATAGAATGATTTAGATCACAGGTTTATCCTAATTAAAATACATTAATTGTAGTTAGAGCTTCAATTTGACGACACTTTATTCTCATTGGAACCAAACCTGAATTAAACATCACTATAAATGTAAAAACACAAAAAGTTACCTTAGTTGAAGTGGTGCAAGAACGCACATAAACCCCCTTTCCATCTAATTTCTTTAGCAACAACTATTGGACGCATTCCATCATCAAAACCTCTACAAAAAAATAGTGAAATTTGATGAAGTTTCTTTTTGAAACATAGAATCATAGATACACATCATAAACACCTAAAAAATTATCCAAAACAAAAGTACAATTGTACCGAGTCTAGACGCAACAATATGTCTTTACATGAAAGGTAAGGTTGTGTTGTAAAGTACAAAAGTAATAAATTAAAGACCAAAAGAAGAATACATATAATTTAATTATCTAAGGAGGGCTTACTTTGATCGCCTGAAATTCAAAAAATACACATGTCTATGTAATACAATAGTCAGATAATGAGCGAATGAGCGATAATCTGTTTAAAACATATCAGATTTCATAAGCAAAAAGTTCCTTGAAATTGATTACTTAAGAGATTTCAATACATATGATAATAATGTTACATCGGATAATTTATAAACATAACTAATATTGCTGTTCCATTCAATGTGATTTGTATTCAATGATACCTAGCTTGATCACAACATCTTCAATTAGGTCATACAACATTGCAATCTCTATAATTGTTAAAAATAATATTGTGAAGTTCTTTAAATGTATTGCATCGTATGAAAAATTCACAAATCAGGAATCGAGTACAAAGTATGAAACTATCGTTAGGTTACGCCTTCTTAAAGCAAATATTTAGCAAACCAAAGCATCAACGGTAACATAAACTGACAAAAAAATTATCATAACTGAGATGATTCAACATCACTTAATGTAAAAAAAAACCTAACAACATGGTAAAAGGATCATAAAAGGTCACGTTGAAAATCCAATTATAAATTTTACATAAATTTAATATAAAATTAATGAAGAACTTGTAGTCTAATCTATTACAAATCCTTGTGAAACGGTCGATTTGCAAAGCGAATATAAAATTAGGGGTTTATTTCACTATTTTGCATGACATGGACTACTGTTGCAATTAACTCAAATTAAACTCGAGAATTCGATAAAAAAACTCGAGAATGAACATAGAAGGCAGGTTAACTTATTTCACCACACATGAAAAAAAATCAAAATCCTACACCATTCTGCATCAATTACAATTGGGTATGTTATAATTTATCGCAAGAAAAGAAAATTAAAGTAAAATATAAATATATTTATATTCGGTTGCAAAAAGAGGAGTGTGAAATTTGACACACATGGAAGGAGCCGCCAGCAAGGAGTTGGGTGAAGAGTAAATTGGACCATCTTTAGCACTTGCGCCAAATGGATATTTACTGTAAAACAAAATGTCTTTTATATAAATAATCCACACCGTTAAATTCTTTATTTTATAATATAGATTTATTTGACCTGACAACAATGTAAATCAGTTTTTTTCTTTTAAAAAAAACATTAATTGAGAATAAGTAAACAGAAAATGTAAGACGATCTTAACCGTTTTCTATATGGACGATTTGTTTTATAATATAGATTTTTTACCTGACAAACATGTAAATTAAATTTTTATTTTAAATTAGTATAACAATTAATGTTATTAATTGAGAAGGAGTAAAAAGAGCTGTAAGACAAGTTCTGTCTTTTATATAGATAATTTAAGCCGTTATATTTTTTGTTTTATAATATGTATAAATATATATGTTTTAACTAAAATAAATCCTCATAACACCTTTTTTTTTACAATAGAAGAACAAATACAAAGACTACCTAATACATTCTAATTTAGACAAACTATTATAAAAGTCAACGATAGTAACCGTCGGACAACTCGACAAATCAATTCCACGGCTACTAAGCTTAGCAACCCTATCTGCAATCTGATTAAAAACCCTCTGAATATGGACGATCTTCCAATTCGAAAATCTTTTCATTAATCATTGGACGGATTCTCCAACTAGTACACCCGCCATTAGAAATACCTCGTACTATTTCAAGGTTGTTAGAGTAGAAAAAACTACTCCAAAAAAATACTTCAAAGATGAAGGTCTGCAGCAGGCCTCATAACACAACGCTTTGAACTATCGCACGAAAAATATAAAAATAAAAAAAGTTTGAATTGAGTTAAACTTCCAAAAAAAGGCACACAGTTCACCCTGAGAACGCGGTTTTTAGGGCAAAATTAAATTTACTTTTTAATCTTTCTTTCTTCGATTTATAGAGAGGCTTTGGTTTACCGATCTAGATATGGATGGTAACCTAAACGTGTTGGAGCGCAGGAGAAGGGCTTCAGTCAGTTTTAAATCGATTCTTGCTGATTTCAGTTACATATTCAATTAGAACAGGTATTACGAATTATCAATGGGGAATGTCCTAGATGGGGTATACGTGGAGATTTTGGTAGAATTACTGGGTTGGGTGACTGAATATCAACGAGTATTCTTGAAGAACTTCACCATTAACACTAGTTACCGGTCTGATATCTTCTCGACTCCATTGGGATTATTTTGTTCTCAAAAATTTAGTTATTCTTTTTTATTATGTAGTAATTTTTTTATATTTTATTATTAAATTTACACAAAAATAATTATATATAGGGCTCTTATTTTGAATTTGGCTTAGGACCCCTTTAACAGGTCCAACCCCATACCAGCCCATGGGTCTATTTTAAATTTGGCTGTCCGTTCCCGTCCATGGGCCGATTTTGAATTTGGCTTAGAGCACAGGTCGTTCCAGCCCATGAATTTATAGTCAAACCCATAAACATTAGGGTTTAGATTACCTATTACTTATACTCTCTAATAATAAACAGATCTTCTTCTTCTCCTTCTTTTTCTGCTGCCGTTTCACAACAAATAGTTAACTTTCTTCACTTTGAATGTAATCGCCGCCAGTCCGTTCCTCTCCGAACCCATAATAGCCTGCCAACTAGAAGGTATTTGTTTGATCTTACTTTTTTTTTGCACATTTTATTTATATATTTGTAATTTGAATTATTAATATTAAAGTGAACAGTTAATCTGTTCTGAATATATGTTTATATATATGCTCAATTTTTACTCCACTTTGATTGATTATTGGACTCTTGTAGTTCATTGTCTTTTGATATTTAATTTTAAGAAAAACATCTGATGTACTGAATCTAGAATTTTTTATATTATAGCGAAAGATCAATATATATTAAAAACATATGAGTGTAGAAGATAATGTTGATCTAATTATTCTGTATTAATTTGACATTTATGGTTGAAAATAATATGAACAATGTAGAATTAATCACTTAATGCTTATGTAATTGGGATGAAAATGTCAGATAAAGAAAAAGTATTAATGTTTTTCTCCTTCATATTTTGCAAACAGGTCTATCTTCACTAATTAAGATTTAATGTTATGTTGCGAATAAAATCGTTACCAAAAACGAAAAAGGATAAAGATCGATGGACATCTCATTTCAATCAAATATCAACATCTCCAGAAGTTCTCGCTTGTCCGGTAAGATTTACTTGTTAGGAATTAAGATTAAAAAATTTAGAATATTTTTGTGTGATAAATATAAATTTTATTACTTTAATTGTACTTCATATTGAGATAGTTTGATAAATTTTTAAAGTCATCAAGGCTATGTAGTCTCAGTAACTATAGCTTTTTGTCTAAGCCGTCTCACTAATTATAGTTATCAACATTAATTGTTATGTACCCGCTCGTATGTATGAAAATCGCCAAAAATTAGTTGTATATGTTTTGAATGAGTGACATTTTAGTTATTACTATAAAATTCATTTAAAAGTTCATAGGCGACTTAACATTTAGCTATGTGTTCATGATATTAAATATCAGTTAATATTTTCTCATGATTAAATGCTTCACATCATGTATACTAAATTAACATACTAAATTAACAAGTATATATATATATACACTAAATTACCATTTATGTCAGTGAAACGCCTATGAATTACATCTACGTGTTAAATGCTAGCTCATTCTTGTTTGAATTAGTTACTTATGTCTCGCTCTCCTTTTTTTCCGAATATAGTCTTTAAGGTTGCACTGGATGAGAGAAATTAGTTGCTTTTAATATGTGACTTAGTTTCTACTCTATATTTGTTTTTATGTTAATTGCAAAATTGGTCCCTGTGCGAAATAGCCAAATATACCTGTATTATACATTAAAATTGCGAATCTATCTCTTCATAGGATATATTTTCTATTTTTGGAATAACAGGGGTACATGTGCTACTTTTTAAACCACAGGGGTCTTTAACTGATTAATTTTATTAATGCAAGATTCAGATACTAAACTACAGAGTAGCAGTGATGGCATATATAGCAGGGTTTGAAAAGGCCTACGCTGCAATGGAGAAGTTAAACATGAACGAAGAGACTTTGGAACCAATCCTCAGGAAGCTACTATTAAAGTATAATAATAACTGGGAAAAAATCGAGGAGGGAAACTATAAAGCTATTATTGATGAAATACATGGAACTGAATATCAAGTTTGCACCTCTGTACACCTGGTAGTGAAAGTTTGTTCCTTGGTGAACCATTTTATTTTTTGCTAATTGTTTCATAAAATGTTCAGGCACAAACCAGGGAATATGAAGATGAGGATGATACTCCCACTGCAGTAGAGAAATGTGGTTCAAGTGGTGCAGGACCATCAAATTCTTGGTCTGCACAGACACTTGATGATATTACTAATGGATATGAGAACCTAAGTATATCCTTAGTAAATGAAACGTGGAGCACTGTGGAGTTACCGAATTTTTTATACATTTCGAAATGTTCCCATTATAAATCTGCACACATAGATCGGTGTTTAGCTCGGATTGCAGATGAAGAATGTTGTTCAGAATGTTCATGAGATTGCCTTTCAAATGAAGTTACTTGTGTTTGTGCTCGTGAAAATGGGGGAGTATATGCATACACTAAAGAAGGGTTGCTGAGAGAAGATTTCTTACACAAGTGTATTTCCATGCACGTGGAACCTAAGAAGCATTATAAGCACTTTTGTAAGGATTGTCCGATAGAGAAAGCTAAGGCTAAAGAGGGATCTAAGTATGAACAATGCAACAGTCACTTGTTGCGAGATTTCATCAAGGAATGCGGGTTAAAATGTGGCTGCAACGTTAAGCAATGTAAGAATAGAATAGTCCAGCAAGGCATTTCTCGCAATTTGCAGGTTAGTAAATTAAATTTATATTCTGTTATTCTATTTTCATGCTTCTGAATTTTATACTCTTTAGGTCTTCTGGACTAACGAAGATAAAGGGTGGGGAATACGCACACTTGAAGAGTTACCAAAAGGTGCTTTCCTTTTTGAGTATGTTGGTGAGATATTAACCAATATGGAACTTCACGTGAGAAATGCTCAAACCAGCAACCACCGCCACACATATCCTGTTCAACTTGATGCAGATTGGGGATCCGAAGCAGGTTTAAATGACGAAAATGCCCTTTGTTTGGATGCAACATATCGAGGAAATGTTGCAAGGTTTATTAATCACAGGTACCTCTTTTTATCAACTGTTTTTCTCCTTTATATAAATATTCTCAGTCTTATCTTTAAATGCGTAACGCAGATGTGTTGACTGCAATGTGATTGACATCCCAGTTCAGGTGGATTGCCCTGATCACCACTATTATCGAGTACGTGCTATAAATTTTTGCTCAGAATATTTTACTATTAGATATTAAGTATTTTCTCGTTTTTGTCTGCAGCTTGCTTTTTTCACAAAGAGAAAACTAAAGGCAATGGAAGAACTTACGTGGGTAAGAAGTCAATATATGCTTCTTAGTTTCATTTTAGTCCTTAGAAACAACGTCTAAGAATGTGAGATGAATTAATTGCAGGATTATGGGATTGATTTTGAAGATAGTGATCACCCTATCAAAGCTTTCAAGTGTACTTGCGGAAGTCCTTTTTGTCGGGACGAGAGTACAGCAAAAGGAAAAGCCAAAGCCAAAGCAAAGGCAAAAGCAAAAGGTCAGTGCCCTTATTTATATATGCTTTCATTTTCTCTTATCAGAGTAAAACTGAGATCATTAAGATAATGTTTCGCTCATATTGAATAGATGTAAAAAGGAAATAATTTGTTCTCCGTGGATCAATTAGTTATTATTCCACTTATTTTACCATCTAGCTAATAATTTTCACATATTGCTTGATCAGGAGGAAAAAGAAGGAAAACTGCTGATTAGGCAGGTGCTTTTCTGGTGGATTAGATATATTCTTGATTTCATTCATTAGAGAGGATCTCTATCTCATACCTATTTACAATTCATGGCTTAGATTAGAGTCTTTCTTAGAGAGGAAACGGGGTTTCAACCAGACAAGGCAAGGAGATCATTTCCTAGCTTAGTCACGTTGTAATTCCTTCTTTCATATATGTATTTTCATTTCGTAACTATATTTGTTTTCCTTTATTTATGTTTTGAGTCAATATTCTGGGATATTTGTTATGTAATGAATTCTTGAGATTTTATTGTTATTGATTCATTAATTTGGGATAATTGTTATTTAATTGATATTGTTATTTTGATTTCGCTTAATAACCTATATAGCCTATGGATAAGAGGCAGGTGTAATATATTATAGGGATCGGATGATATCCATGTTGATTTTATAACCTATACAGGGTCAATATTTTATTCGCTTATCAATAATTTCTATGGAAAACATTCTCCACCGAATAGAGGTAGGTGTAATTAGTAATCAAAAAAGGTGAAGAACAGGTGGTATATTGATGTCTGGTTTGGGACAATATGGACGGTATTTGTAAAGGGATTGCAATATTTCCTTTTTGTTCTCATCAGGAGTATGATTTAGATACCCATGTATACAGAGAAAGAGCATGCTATTATTTATCTTGAATGGGCTATTACTTATCTTGAATGGTATATCAGTTATCTTGTATGGGTAACTGGAGGACTTCACAACACTAATGTAACACGTATAGAGGAGCCTAAAGTCTTCATAAAATTGCATATAGCTATATTGAAACTCAAGCAAGACAATATAAAAGAAACCAAGAATCTTATCGAAGAAGGAAAGAGTATTCTTGATAGTATTACTGACATTGATCCTTCAGTATATGCCTGCTACTATTGGGCTTCATTGAAATACCATATATCTTGTCATGAATATAATGAGTCCTACAAGAATGCTCTTCTTTTTTTAGCTTACGATCCAATAGCTCGATCAGAATCATTCAAGCTCGTGAGATATCAACTTATCATTCATACATTCTATATATCTTTTAACTATACCTTTCCTTTTCTTTTTTTTTCTTTTTTTTGATATTTCTGCAATTTTGGGGCGCCTAACATGCAGTTTCTTGAATATTGAAGGATAGTCCCTAAATTAACCTTTTCGTCAATCTTTAGTATTTAATCTTACTGTGTCTTTTCAGTACTTGGCGTATGAGTTATCAATTTCAGCACTACTGGGCGACAAAATTTACAATTTTGGCGATCTTCTCTCACATCCAATTGTAAGAACGACAAAATTTTGTCCAAACAACTTTATTATATGGTTTAATTGCACCGTTAGTCCCTGCCGGTGATAGATTATCGAATGGGTGATTTTTTTCACCAGAATACTGAAAAAACTATATATTTTCATATTTGCAGATACAAAGTCTTATAAGATCTAACTTTTACTGGCTCTACAGTTTTCTTAAAGCATTCAGTAATGGTGATTTAGATTGCTATCAAGAACTGTGTCGAATCCATAGCCATGTTTTTTGTCGTGTACCAGCACCCGTGAAGAGGAAAAAGATACTTGATGAGAAGATTAATATTCTCTGTGTTATGGAGATTATCTTCAATTGGCCACTAGAAGATAGAACTATCCCATTAACTGTTATTGCGGAGCGTAAACGATTCTCCATAGAAGATGTAGAGAGTTTTGTTATGAAGAGCCTATCGGTAAGTTTAATTAGCGACAAGTTTAAACTTTGTTTTTTTCATTTTACATCTTTACCTGAACTCCAATGTTAATGCAGTTGCATCTGATCGAGGGATTGATCGATCAAGATGAGGGAATGGTTCATGTTTCTTGGGTACAACCGAGAGTTCTTGGAATACTTAAGATTAAATCTTTACGGGTGGAGAAAATACAAAACCCTCTCATTACACTTAAGGAAGAAAATGAATTAATTGCACAGTAGGTCCTTTACGAGTTAAAAACCTATTAAATGTACACAAATCTAACAAAGTTTATTTAATTGTAACATCCCTCTTTCTCCACTTATCTACAAATGTACACTCACAAATTAATTTTTGGACAACAAATTACAAGTAGCTCATCCGCGTGGTACTATAAAACGGATTTTCAGGCCCAACGTGATAATTCTCTTCTTTCTCATCATCCCATTTCTCATTTTCTCGTACATATTTTAATTCCGCATCAATTGTACCACGATCTCTTGCCCAAATTTGTAATACAAAAAGCTTTCGACTCTTGGGTGAAGTGAAAAGGTCTTTGAACTTCATTGTAGTGTAGTAATACGCTTGCTGAGCAAGAACCTGATTATACTGATAGAATAGAACGGGTAAAAAGTTGATGAACCAACTCGCAAGTGTTAAGTGTGACCTGACTTATCTTCTCCTCGAGAGTATCGTACTTGTTAAGATTGAAATGAATGGAGTGTCTTTAAAACAAGGATGTTTAATATCGTTTTGAAGACTTGTTTGATTTGCATCATTTTATTCTGAAGAATCATGGTGCTTTAAGTGTCGTTCTCTGAAGAAAGCTATATTTTACATTTCTAACCATTTGCAACCTTTGTTCATTCCCTTTGCATGTAATCTAATAAGCTCATATAGAGCATATGAAAATCTGTCTTTAAATACATATAATTATTGTCATACCTTCAAAATTGAATTTAAAATTTTAACAATTTTATACCCTAAGGTTTGGTAGAATGGCACCCTAACACCAGTTGTTTGAAACAAGTCCAACTTATTCAGTTTGAACTAAAGGGGGATGCAAATGTAATTGCTAAAAATATTTGAATTTTTAATTTATGTATAGGGATACAAACCTTGTGTGGTGTAGACATATATTTTCAAGGTTTCGCAAAGTGTAAAATGGTAGATCATGTGCTAGTTGCTGAAGTGGCGCTAAGCATCCAACGCGCTACGAAAAGAGAAGTCGTGATGATATCAGAGTAGATCCTGCATCTAACCAAGTCTTTGACCAGGAAACCGAAGAATTTCAGCTACGCTGGCAGGCCACCCGGGCCGTGAGCGTGGTGGAACAGGCTTCCCAAAAAGCCCGTTCGGGTCGGGGTTAGCATAGAATGAAAGAGACGACCCTAATAGTAGAACTTGTGTGGTTATACACAAGTGGAAGTATTCATGAGTTTGTGAAGTGATATATCTTATTAAGTGTAGATTGTATAGTTGGTGATAACACCAGAGGTTTTCGTCGAAGGTGGTTTCGAAGGGTGTAAAAGTTTGTGATCTCACCTTTTAGAGACACATGAGTTTCTAAAGGAGACTCTTAGCAACCTAACAGTGCATAGAGTTTAGGTGGTTGACTACGTCTACATGAAGCGAAATACCCTAAAACCGATTGTGCGTCTTCTCTTCCCTTTTCTTTTTAATTTGTGCATGCTGATTGTCTGTTCCATCACCTCAATACTTTCTTTTTATGTTTAGACATAGACTCTTGCATGAGTAGTACTTGTCGAATGGTCTATTAGATTATTGGATTGTATTATTTCTTAAAGTATACACATTAAGTGTTTGACTGAGTGTTTCACTCTCATATTACAAATCTTGTGTACCTCTAGTAAATCTATCTCAAATCCTTAAAGAATGGATTTTCATATATAGTCGAAGTAGCGAATTTAAGTTAATAAAATTCTAAATGTGTATTGGTCCTATTCACCCCTCCCCCTCTAAGACTATTTGAACCTTAATATTTACAATCCTTTCAGTTGGCTTGAAGTATCCTTTGGACTTATTGGAGTTTTTCTTTGGTTTGTTGTTTATGTCTCCTAATCTTTTATTTTACTTACTTTGTTGTTTGGTTTGCTTGCCTTACTCTTTGAAACTTGTCTGGCTTTCCAGTCCTAGAGAATTTGCCTAGCTTAATGATGCCAAATCAATGAGTGAAGCTGAATCTTTAGCAAAATATCATATCCAAGATTTTGAATATTTGTTCAGCATGGTTATTTGGCACACAGTGTTGGCTACGGTTAATACTGTTTGTAAAGCATTTAAAGCAAAAAATATGCAAACTGATGTAGCTATACAACTATTGAAAGGACTCATCTCTTTTTTTGAGGAGTATAGAGAAAAGGGTTTTGAAAAATCCATAATGGAAGCTAAAAAAATTGCAAGTGTAATAGAATTTTAATCAGTGTTCCGTGAAAAACACATCATTCAGAAAAATAAAAAGTTTGATGAAACCCTAATAACGAGGTAGGACTATCTGCTCAAGAATCCGTTCGAGTGGATTACTTTTTGTATATTATGGATCAAGCTCTCGAGTCACTTAGAAGTAGTTTTGAATAGCTCGAGGTATACGAAGAAAATTTTGGCTTCTTATTTAATTTAGGATGGGTTAAAATCAATGATAATATTTAGATGAACCATTGCACCAAATTAGAGATTGCATTGAAACATGACATGCTTTCGGATATTGATGGAGAAGACTTATATTCTGGACGTATTTTGTTAAGAGAAATGTTGCCAACCGATGAAAAGAAAAACAATTGAAGTATGCGTGGATTGCATATAGAATATTGTTGACAATACCTGTCACAGTTGCATCTACAGAAAGAAGTTTTTCAAAACTGAAGTTGATCAAGTCATACCTGCGGTCGACAATGTCACAAGAAATACTAAGTGGATTGACTACTTGATCAATTGAAAAGGGTATGCTAAAAAAAATAGAATATTCAAAATTAATTAGTGAGTTTGCATCAAAAAATACAAAAAAAAATTGTATTTGAGTGATACATTTTTTTATTTTGTTTTCAAAAATTTAGTTATTCTTTTTTATTATGTAATGATTTTTTTTATATTTTATTATTAAATATAAAAAAAATTATATATAGAGCTCCTATTTTGAATTTGGCTTAGAACCCCTTTAACAAGTCCAACCCCGTTCCAGCCCATGGGCCTATTTTGAATTTGGCTGTCCGTTCAAGTCCATGGGCCGATTTTCAATTTGACTTAGAGCCCACGTCCGTTCCAGCCCATGGTTTATAGTCAAACCCATAAACATAAGGGTTTAGATTACCGATTACTTATACTCTCTAATAATAAACAGATCTTCTTCTTCTCCATCTTTTTTTGCCGTTCACAACAAATAGAAGGTATTTGTTTGATCTTAAGTTTTTTTTTGCATATTTTATTTATATATCTGTAATTTTAATTAATAATATTAAAGTGAAGAGTTAATCTGTTCTAAAAAAATGTTTATATATATGCTCAATTTTTACTCCACTTTGATTGATTATTGAACTCTTGTAGTTCATTGTCTTTTGATATTTGATTTTACGAACCAACATCTGATGTACTGAATCTAGGATTTTTGATATTATAGCAAAAGATCAATATATATTAAAAAGATATGAGTGTAGAAGATAAAGTTGATCTAATTATTCTGTATTAATTTGACATTTATGGATGAAAATAATATAAACAACGTAAAATTAATCACTTAATGCTTATGTAGTTGGGATGAAAATGTTAGATAAAGAAAAAGTATTAATGTTTTTCTCCTTCATATTTTGCAAACAGGTCTATCTACACTAATTAAGATTTAATGTTATGTTGTGGATAAAATCGTTACCAAAAACGAAAAAAAGATAAAGATCGATGGACATCTCATTTCAATCAAATACCAACATCTCGAGAAGTTCTCGGTTGTCCGGTAAGATTTACTTGCTAGAAATTAAGATTAAAAAATTTAGAATATTTTTGTGTGATGAATATAAATTTTATTACTTTAATTGTATGTCATATAGAGATAGTTTGATAAATTTTTAAAGTCATCAAGGCTATGTAGTCTCAGTAATTATAGTTTTTTGTCTAAGCCGTCTCACTATTATAGTTATCAACATTAATTGTTAGTACCTGCTCTTATGTATGAAAATCGCCAAAATTTAGTTGTATATATTTTGAACAAGTGACATTTTAGTTATTACTATAAAATTTATTTAAAGTTCATAGGCGACTTAGCATTTAGCTGTGTGTTTATGATATTAATATCCGTTAATATTTTCTCATAATTAAATACTTTAACATCATGTATACTAAATTAACATACTAAGCTCTAAGGTACTATTAGCCTTAGGGGCCCATTTTATTTTAGGTGCAAAAATTATTTTTTAGTACATCCTGATAAGAATATAGGGACTGAATCGACTAATTGAGCCATTTACACTTACATCTACCTTTTTTTTTGTCAAATATATCTATGATCGGTTTCTGATGATGTTTTTCCCCCTCTTTCTAAAGTGGGGAAATTTCTTATATGCGGATAATATATTCTATAAACTCCATTGTGAGTAGCAACTTCAATGATTTGCAAGTGGCTTTACAAGCAAGTCCTTCATGTTTATATAATGTTAGTTTTAAATTATTTTTTTCGAGTCCTAAAACATCTCTTCTTTCTTCTTAGAAGAGAATTCATCAGACGTGGTTAATCTCAAGGAAAAAAAATCCAACAATGAATTTGGGGAAGATTGTGATTTTAATTCCAGAGACCACTCCAAATTTGTTCAGTTAATAAATTTTGTAAGTACGCTTTACCCTCCCTTTTCATTAGCAAAAGTCTCTTAAACCTTGTAGTGAAATATACATGATTTTACAATCTTTTTTTGTTTGAAAACTTATGGAGATTCTAACGATTATTGCAGATACAATATGCCAGTTGTGCAATGGAAGCATCACAAAGTCTCGAAGTGCTTTTACATGTGCGAGTAAGATTTTAGAGGAGAAAGGGAGGCCTGAAGTTGCTGTTTTTATAAAAGGAGCTCTTGATTATTGCTTCCATAATATGGAAGAACTGTTGAAATTAGTAGAAAAAGCAAAAGAGGCTCTTTGTTATAAATAATATAGATTTCATATGATTGTAAAGTTGTAACAAATAGACTAAAACTGTTATGTTTGTGTTTGAATATGGATCTTCAAGTTATTTGCTTTTTATAAACGAGTGTTGTGCTTTTTCTCTAAAAACTCGGAAGGACCCAGGACCTTAAAATCATCTTATTAGATAAATAATCAATTTAATAAGATGTAGTGATGTAAACTAAAGATCCACTTGCAAAATTCTCTTGCCACCTCACTTACATATTTCCCCGTAAGATTCGGCCACTTTAACAATTTAACTTCCTTTTTGAATCATTTCTTGCTTTTTCCGCAAACTTTTCCACTTTCCTACTTTCTCTTTCATCGGTTACATTTTCTCTTTTCGAAGCAAGTTTCGCGTGTGACTGATTTTCCGCCATTCAATTCAGTTTTATCTATTTCTAAGCCAAATCTATTTTGTTTTGTTTTACTGTTTTTGGAGTATATCTACATTAGTTTTACAAATCTCTGGTTCTGAGTTAGATATTAATCTTTATAGAAATATTTTTTGCTGAGAACATCTTCTTGGGTTTCTCTCAATTCTAACTATAAAATATCCTGTTCCTTGTATTGATCCTTTTACAATTAAGGTTGCAAATTGCTTGGAGGAAGCTGTTAAGGCCATTTTGGTGGATCAAGGTGGAGAATGCTCTACTAATTATCCTTCTTGTATATGTTAATAGCTTCAAACATCATGAAAGTTGTTCCCTTTAAGTTGTTTACCCTATGTACGACTCATGATGGGTTCTTACCAGTTACGAAAAGAGTTTGGAACGTTAAAACTAAGGGTAAATGTTTTAACAGTCCATATTTGGAGAGCTAAAAATGCTTTGGTGCTGCAGATTTAAGTCAAATAGAGCTATCTGCAGAAATTTGAACTTGATTGGAATACTTAAAGGTTCAAGAATGCTGGTTTGTAAGTGTGGTTGGTTGATTAGTGGTATATTTGCAGATTTGGATGTGTCAATTGTGATCAGTTGGTTATATTTTGGAGTGAGTGTCGGTTTTGCAATTACTACAATTGCATGGGTCTTGGAGAAATGCTACATTTCGAGCATAAATATTGTAGGACCATTGGGTCATATGTAAAATCTACAAGAAAGATGCTCATGCTCCAAAGCCGATATATGATGAACTTCCCCAAAACAATGAACAAATCAATGTTTCATCGCCATCTTCGTCATCTCAAATTGACAACATGCTTGATTCATTCCTCGAGACGGACTTGGTGCCGCTTGCTGAGCTACTTGAATCCACTCCTCACTCGGTTCCAACTCAGCACAACATCAATGTACCTGTTTCAAACTCAGCACCATTGGAACAAAGCTACTCCTCAGTAAATCAGATGCAGAGGTTGAAATCCGAGAGCTTGAACTGGGGGACATTTGCTGGACTTGACTCGCCACCTGAACTCACTCCCCACCCTGATCCAGTTCAGCAATATTTGATCAACCACAATGTACATAATCAGAATGGAGTGTTTATGCCTGAACTCAATCCTCCCCTGGTCCCAACTCCACATTTTTGAACCACAACAAAGGCATGATAATGTCAATGATGCTGCAAGATTTGGCCTAGGAGGTGTAGAAGTGGATAGTTGGATAAGCACTCAAACTCAGAGTCAGACTCAGCACGTTCACAACTCAGGAATATTTTTCAACTGGAACGCAGACACTTAGAACTTTTTCAGAAGCGCTTGAGCAATTTGTTGAGGGGTACCAGAATGAGCCAGGGAGCTTTGGGTTTAACCAGTGAAGATTATAGAAATTTTTAATATAAGGGGGTATTTGAAAAGGAAAAGATATTTGGGGTAATGTTTGTAAATATTTTTATTCTGTGAAGTTTTACTAGGCCCCTTAGAGAAGTGGGATTCTGGAATAACTCAATTGCTGGAATACTATCCCATTTTAATATTTGTATGTAAAAATTATTATGATATCTCTTGTGTGTTCGTAGTAATTAGTTGTTTTATATGTACCATGAATGAGTCATCGATTTGTTAATAAGGAAAAGTTCTAGCTACTTTCCTTTTCTGAATTTGGTAGCTTATATTTCCTTGTTTTTCCCAGTTTTTCTAACAGTTTATTGATGTTTCAAAAAATAATATGAGTTTTACTCTTATGATCTTGTATTTTTTTCCTCTTGCACGGCATATAGATCTAAAATTACGATCTCTCTAAAATTAATTCAAAAAATTCTTCTCAATGTGAGGCACATTTAGGCAAGAGTAATAAGGTACTCAATAGGAGGCGATTCTTGAAAATGGATGCTTTCCAATATCATGAAAGAACATAATCATGAATTTGAACTTTGTTGTGAAATTACTTCACCAGTTACACAGAGGAAAAATACTTCCACGCCATGATCTTCTATGATTGTGTCCACAAGAACATGACTTAGATCAGTTGATGATGAAGCTCCATCTAGTGTTATCAATATTAAGCGTCTTAAAATGGAAGAAGTTGATATAGAACCATACAAAGGCACACGCTGTCGCCGAGCAGGTGGTGGTGGTGCGTACGTGTGGGACTTTGCCAATTCCCTTTTGGCTTTCATAACCTTTAGTTCTTTTGGAATAATAGATGGGTAAGCTAAGTTAAACTAATATTTTTTACATCTCTCCTCCTATGTGGGTCATTTCATGCACAAAAAATGACTTTTCCACTTTTCCAAAAGAATATGAAAGGATAGAGATGTTTGATACTTTAATCTAAATATTTTCTACTTCTCCAAAAGAGCATGGTCGGATTTATAATAACAATTAATCTAAATCCTAACAATAATTACTATGTAACAGTATTATGTTACAAAAAATTTTAGAGAGAAAATAAAACGGGAGAAGAGTTGTATTATGTTAATTGTGTGTAACTGAGCTCTATAAAGCTTTTTATATATATACACAAAAAAGAAAAACTCATAAATGAATCATGGAAACATTTTGAAATCAAAAGTTTTGAACTTTGACCAAAAAACATGAGGAAAAGTTATTAAACTGAGAAAATATTTTGAAATTGCAGAAAAAAAATATAGAAAGGAGAATCAGCTTTTGGTCAAAAAAAGTTTTGCTCTTAAAGCTAAAAAACCTTTTGAACTATTTTAATTCACCATTTTCATATAATTATATAAACCAAATCTTGTAGTAGAAATATATTTATTTTAATTTTTTAATTTTCCTCAACTCTCGACGATCACATCACACCATCGTTGGAGACAGATCAGACAGACAGTGGTTGCTGCGTTCGTGGGATAAATCCTATACTTCTCATTAGAACGGGATGTGTTCTTTGGAAATTACCACTACCCCGTCAATGTAGGAGGTATTTCATCTTCTAAAATATTTTTTGAAGTTATTTCATCATTTCTTTTTATCAAGTCAAGAAAAGTGACTTTGTAAGGCATGTATTCGTCAATTTTCCATAGCGGACTATCAAAGACAAGAATAAAGATAGAGAGAATTTCTAGATAGAAGATGGGATATATTGTGTTCAAGGACTAATTTACTATCAACAAAGATTAGGATTGTTATGTGATGAAATGAGATAACAACAGAATCTTATTACCCAGGACATTCTTTAGTTGAGACCCACAACACATACTCAACCCAATATTTCAATCAAAACATTTTATGATACCATCCCACGCGTTTGGGGTCAATGCGTATATCATGGTTCTAGTAAATTCTCTATAGAAATAGTCTTTGTTTCTTATAAAATGCAGGTCCCATTTTTATACTTACCTAGGAGATTTTTAAAAAAATTGTCTAAAATTGTAGAGTACCTCTCTTGGGCTCGAAATAATTAAGTATTATAAAGTCCAACCTCAATATTTGTCGATGAATAGAAAATTATTTCTGAATAGACACATTATATGTGTGATATGTAGGTAGAAAGTATGTTTTATGTAGTTGGATTAGTTATCTAAACTTAACATAGAAACAACCCCCCATGATTTTTAGAGTGTTTAATTATAATTGGGTAATGCTATATATCACCCCTTCACCTCTTCACCCCTTACGTGGAGCCTATGTGGCATTAAATAAGAGAGAGAAAGAGAGAGAGAGAGAGAGAGAGAGAGAGAGAGAGAGAGAGAGAAAGAGAGAGAGAGAGAGAGAGAGAGAAAGAAGTAATTTAAGAAAGAAAAACATCATGATTGGTTTTTAAAATCTCCACATAGGCTCCACATAAGAGGAGAATGGGTGATATATAGTATTACTCATTATAATTTGATTAATGATATATACTACCCAAACTTATACCACCCAAATACCATCCACTGACGTGGCGTAAACTGCTTGGTAATAAATCTTGAATCAAATCAAGAAAATAAATAGAATAACGATTTATAACCAACCAATTCACGCCACGTCATTGGGTGGTATTTGAATGGTATGAATTTGGGTGATATATATACCATTACTCTTATAATTTATATGTGTATAGTCTTCTCGTGTCATGTTTACTTCGTTTTTATCTTATTATAGCATTATATTTGAAAAGACCGTCACTATTATTATAAAATAGTAATCTAAAAAATTATCACTTTAAAAAATTAAGATACTTTTTTATTTTTATACTCTATTAAAAAAACCATTCAAAATATTATTATAATTTTCATATGTTTCATTTCAAGAGATTTGGGATCAGATCCTTCTGGAGTCGAGTAACTCCCAAATGTATCAAAAAAATTAAATAAACAAGGGAATACATAAATTAATATTTAAATATCGTAAAGTATGACGTAATAATATATTTATTTTTAAGATCAGAGGAGTAAATCTTATTACAAAAGTAAAATTAAATAATTATATATGAATTATGGGTATTTGCTAAAAAAAACCTGATAAAAGTATCTAATTATTAAATTAAGCCTTCAATAATCTATTTTATAAAAAAAATGCCCAATAAAACAATTATTTATAGAAAACATCCACTTTATATTTTGTATACCTTAACTACCCTTATTATTAAATACATTATTTTATTTTTATTACAATTTTTATTTTTAAATATTAAACAAATAATAGGAAACTTCCACCACCACCACCACCACCACCACCATGTATTTAACAACCACTACAGCCACCACAACCACAACTATCACCACCTCCACCACCACCTACTACTAATTTAATTCACCCGAGTGTCTGTGATATTTTTTAAAAATCGTCATAACTTATTCTTAAAAAAATCAAAAAAATTAAAAAAAATTACATTTTTGGATAAAGCAAATTAATATTTACGTCTATGATTTTTTTAACACGAAATTCATTGTTCGAAATAGTGATTTTTTCCACAAACATGAAATTCACTGTTTAAAACATGAAAAATAGACGTAAATATTAATTTGCTTTATCCAAATATGTAAATTTTTTATTTTTATGATTTTTTTTAGAATTAGTTACGACGATTTAAAAAAAAATCACGGACGCGCGCATGTATGATATAATTAGTAGCAGGTGGTAGTGGTGGTGGTGGTGGTGGTGGTTGTTGTTTTTGTGGTGGTGCTTGTGGTGGTGGTTGAGGTTGTAGTATTAGTGGTGGTTGTGGTGGTTATTGTGATGGTGGTATTAATCCGGTATTGGTGGTGGTTGTGGTGGTAGGGTGGTGGTGGTTGTGGGGGTGGTGGGTGGTGGTGGTGGGGTAGTGGTGGTAGGAATTTGTAATAAGGTGGTTAATGAGATCATTACCCAAGGGGTCTTGAAGACACTACCTCGTGAACTAACAAGACCGGCTCTATAGCCTCTTCTTACTAAAGACCGCAAACAAAAATTAACACTATAAGCCAAAAAACCAATTACCTTCTTACCTCTTTTTGTTTTTTGTTTCCAATATATACTAGATTTTATCAGAATTATTTAATAAACCCTATAAAAGACCGTCTCTCTCTTCCATTTTTTAGTTCTAACAGCAAACACAAATCGGAGATCTCGATCGGAGTGGTTAAGGTAGGTGGTGGTTCGAAGTGGTTGTGGTGAAGATCACGGTCGTGGAAGGTGAAGATCGCAGTGTGGTGGTGATTTTAGCAGCAAACACCAAGATCTCGATCTCAATCGGAGTGGTTAAGCTAGGTGGTGGTTCGGAGTGAAATTGGTGCAGTGAGGTCGTTGTGGAGTTAATCTTCGCCGGTTTCGTCACTGTTCTTCGCCGGATTCTTTGTTCTTCGTGGAGGTGGTGGTGCAGCCAAGTCGCCATAATGTTGAGCTCTACTGATTCGATTGCGTAAGGTCGCCGGATTCGTTGTTCTTTGTGATTCGCCGGAAAAGAAGCACTGTCGGTTCGAGATTCGATCCGGAAGGTGTGCAAGCTTTGGCCAAAGATTCGTTGTTCTTTTGTGGACTATAATAAACTATTAAAGAGACTTATTTAGATCTTCTCTTTCTTCCAATGATCAGAAGGCAATTATGTTCCTGATTTTGTTACTTAAATTCTTTTTTCTTTTCTCGATGTAATGTTACTTAAATTATTGCTATTACTGAAGTTTTAATATTACCAATTTTGTGTTGATAAACTATTGCTGAAAATCACTCAATTTGTTTAGTAAAAATCCCGAAAATTCATTGATTTTTTTTGCATATTCAGTAATTTTGCTGAGCACGCTCAGCAAGTTATTGAGCACGCTCATCAAGTTACTGAGCAAAGGAGCATGCTCAGTAAAGTCACACAACAAAAAAAATTTGAATACTCAACAACTTTTTTCGACACTCATACTTTTTCCAATACTCATCAACTTTTTTTATGCTCAGTAGCCCATACTCAGTAAGTTTTTTCATGCTCAGTACCCCAGGCTCAGAACTTTTTTCTATGCTCATAACTTTTTTCCACGCTCAAAACTTTTTCTGCCGGTGGCTAGCGGTGGTCGGCGGTTGTGATCGGAACTGGAAATTATTGATTGTTAATCACAGAGGAGAGAGAAAAAATGATAAATGAGGAGAGAGATTAATGGTAATGGAATAGAGAGAGTAATGGTAGTGGAGGAGGGAGAAAAATCTATTTTTCTTTTGTCTTATATGCACTAGAAGGGTAGTTATGACATTGAACATCTTATTGGCCTCTAAAAGGATTGACTAGCTCCTATGTGTCACTACAATAATCTTTATGATCCCATGGGTAATTGATCCATAAATAATAGAGTAATTAAAATAATTATATAAGGGTATTTTTGTCAAATGATGTTTTTAATAAAGAATCTTATTGGGGGATTGTTTTAGCAAATTAGTTTTTTAATAGGCATTTATGAATAAATGGCTCATGAATTATTAGAATGACTTTAAAAAATTTATAAAAAAATTAAAATTATATATATTAATTATATCTTTTCAAAAATTGAGGATGGGAACCACCAAGCCACCATTTGGATCCTTTAGCGGTATTCCTTTGGTCAAGTAATAAATATTTCACCTCTTCAAACTATTTCTTCTCGATATAGCTGATTTAAAAAATTTGAAAGTCTCGAGCAAAATTTTAAATTGTGCTCATTTGATTTGTAGAAACAATTATAGTAAAGATTAATAGAAGGTCGCCAAAGTTATAAAATATATTTTGTTTATTTGAGATATGAATCATGTTTAAGAATGATAATTAGTGATACGTCTAGAATTTTAAATAAAATTTGGTATAAATAATATACAGATAATATTTTTATTTAACTTTAAACTTTCAACATTGACGTATTATATATATTTAAGAATCAAAATTACGTTTTCATCAACCAAAATTTCATATAATTTTTACCTCATTCTACAAAGGTAGACACATAAACAATCTCATACATGTATTAAATATCATAAGATTGTTCAAATTTGCTCAAATTCATAACAAAACTTTATTATTTTGCTTAAAGTTTTCATCCAAAGATTATAAAGAAAAACATTCACTATTTTAATTAGACAAACATTATTGGTCATATGATTACCAATTTCACAAGACATGACAAAAATAACATTCATACTATAAATTTATTATCCACCATGTCGAGAAGATAGTGCCTCTTCCATAGTGCTAATATGTCTTGTTAGATCATAGTAGATGAGGTGGTCTCTTCTCGACATGGTAGATATTTAAATTTTAATATGATTGTTATTTTTGTCATATCTTGTGAACATGGTAATCATATGGTCGAGAATATTTTTTATCTAATTTAAATATTGGATATATTTTTGTTAGTTTTTTGAATAAAAATTAGGCAAAAGAAATAAAATGTTGGCATGAATATGAGAAAAATTAAATAATATTGTGATATTTAATGCATGTGTGAGATTTTTTATATGTTTAACTTTGTAGAATGAGGTAAAGATCAAAAAAAGTTTTACTTGGATAATAACCAACTTTTTTCTTAATCTGTAAACGTAACATAATTCTCAAAAATATATATAACACTTGTGTTGAATGCTTAAAATCTAAATAGAAAAAATTATTTTTGTGCTAAACAATATTATTTATACCAAATATTATCTTAATAATTCATCATAATTTATTTTATAAAATAATTATATGAAAAACATACGTGCACCTTACAAATAAAATATTATATATTTTAAAAATATATATTAAAATTTATTATATTATTTTTGGTAAATAAATATTTAAAAAATGTGTTTCAAAATATAAATTCTATTTTTTAATTCTCTTAATTAAATAATACAATTAAAATAATTTATAATTTAAAATGTATATATTTATATAAGTAGTTAATGAAGGGTATAAAAGGAATTTTAAAAAAGTCAAAGTTCTGGCCATTAAATATAACCATCAATATTAAAAAAGGACTTGGCGAAAGATAAAAAAGATCTATGGGACCTAAGTGTCCTAATATAAAAAAACTTAGGGACTTAAGTGTCTATTTCCCATTAAGATAGTGAGAATTTCTTAGGTAGAAGATGGGTTATAGTGTACTAAAAAATTAATTTATCATTAATAAAGATTAGGATGGTTACTTAATGAAATGATATAACAACAAAATCTTATAACCAACGACATTCTTCGATTAAAACGCGTAACACATACACAACCCAATATTTCAAGCAAACCACTTTATGATACCATCATACGCATTTAAGTGTCAATGCGTATATTATGGTTCTAGTGAATTCTCTATAGAAATAGTTGTTGTATCGTACAGAATGCAGATCCCACTTCCATATTCACGTAGGTGATTTTCAAAAATCATCTAAAATTGTAGAGTACCTTTCTTGGGTATAAAGTCCAACCTCAATATTTTCGATAAATCGCAAAAGTATTTCTCAGTAGGCACATTATATGTGTGATATGTAGGTAAAAAGTATGTTTTATGTGGATTAATTATCTAACCTTCATCGGGGAAACATTTCTATCATTTTTTTAGGGTGTTTAATTGTAATTTATGATGAATTGTATGTGTAAAGTCTCCCGTGTCATGTTTACCTTGTTTTATCTTATTATAGCATTGTTGGTTATTTATTTATTAATTTCTATGTCTCCCAAAGATTGTCACTATTATTAAAAATAGTTGTTTACAAAAGGGCGTTTTTTTAAAAATCAAGATAGTTTTTTATTTTGTATACCATTGTTTTCCCTAATTGAATGTTATAATTTATAGTTTCAATAAAAATTCAAGATATCAAAACATTTTATGGAATGCTTTTAGTAATCATATTAGATAATAAATGATATTCTTAAGTTGTGTGAAAAAAAGTGTTACAATCTCTTGGAGAGGAAAGAAGTATATAAGTTGGGTTAGATAGAAGTTGACGACTCATAATTCTTTTTCAGGCAATCTCTTATTACTAATATCATGTGGAGAAACTTACTTATACGACTGCTCCAACTTCTAGATACATGGATGTTGATTTTATGAGTAGACTAATATTCGAAAAATATAACAATTACTATTTTCATGATATTTGGAATTCGACAGACGGTATATTAGGTGGTAGATCGGATTATTCTAAATTTTGAAGGTATCGACATCCTTGATCTTAAGAGAGACAATGCTCAAGAAAGTCAAGAACACTCCTATATTTAACACATATTTACTTACATGTTTTTCTCTTTTCGAGTAAATTGATAAGAACTAGACAACTTGGTTAAAAATCCAATAACTTCCAAAGATAATCTATGACTATACTATTCTAATGTTCATAATGATTAAAAGTTGTGTCTTATTTTTATTGGTTTTATAGGCTTAGTTGTCTTAAACTGATTTGGTGCAATTTTCATATGTTTTCTTTTTATCTACCTATTGTTTCCAGTGATAAATTATAAATATTAAAATCTTTTTTATGAATAGAGCAAGTTTAAGAGTTAAAATAATTTGCATTGACCTGGAGTTTGGGATCGACTCCTACCTGAATTGAATGACTCCCAAATGCATCAAAAGAATCAAATGAAACAAAGGAAATACATAATTTAATATTTAAAGATCGAAAAGTATAACGTAATACCATATATATATATATATATATATATATATATATATATAATTAAGATCATATGAGTAAATCTTGTTATAGAAGTAAAATTAAATAACTATATATGAATTATTGGAATGGCCTGAAAACATTAAAAAACGAAGTTTAAATTATATATAGCAATTATATTTTCTCAAAAATTGAGAGTGGGTTTGAGCCCACCAACGTCGAAGCCACCGTATTAATCTGCCGGTTATTATTCTTGTTGACAAGTAATGAATGTTCTACCACTTCAACCTATTTCTCCTCGATATACCTGATCCATAAAATTTGAAAGTTTCGAACGAAAATTTAAATTGGACTTCTTTGATATGTAGAAACAATTATATATAGTAGTAATAAAAATTCATTAAAGTTATAAAATGTATTTTGTTTGGCAGAGATATAAATCATATTTAAGAATGCTAATTAGTGATACATCTATAATCCTAATCTTAAGATCCTAAACTTAAGAGGCTTAATGTTTAAAAATAATATCCCTGATATATTCTTTAGGACTCTAATACTTTTAACTTATATGGTAATTAAAAAATAGTTAAAATGCATTTCAAATGACAACTTATTTTTAATTGAAATAAAAGTTAGATTTGTTTCAAACTCAAAATTTTTTAAAAATCTCACATGTATTAATATAATATTATAGGACTGTATATTGTCTTTTAGTTATATCATTCTCATAAATCACTATAATTATAGACATAATTTTTATTTACAATAAATAAAGATTACTATCAACATATATAAAATCATGTAAATCAATGATAATCATAATTTATAATATTAGTAATAATTTATATAAAAAAATAAAATTTATAATATGTTTCATCAAAGAGAAAGATATCATATATTTTTAATTAAATTTATTATTTAAATATTGGTATATTCTAAATATTTTTAATTTGAATTATTCTTTCAAAATATTATTTTTTATTTTAATTTAAATAGGATATTATTCACGTGGTATATAATTTGAAAAACATATTAAAATTTTGATTTAACATGAACATGTTGCCTACATTTGTTTTCTAGGTTATAGTTAAAGGATCAACAGATGCCTCTATTTAGATAGTATCCAATTTCATAAGTAAATTATAATTCTCTTAGAACATAACATAAGTTTGCCCCTCTATTAATAAAATAATTAATTAATTTTTTAACAAACCCTACCTAAAATACCACCTATATATGTCATATTATATGTTATTCTATACCTAAATCTAAAAACACACACATATTAAGCACGCATCACAACCTGAGTCTGAAATTCCTGCTCCATAGTAAAGTGTGTTATACAAGTCTGTTTAGAGGACTTCCACGATAAGCTCCTCCACCTAAGTAAAATGCATACCCATTAGTGGACCTAACTTTGTTATTATCTTATATCCGGTTTGCATCACAATATCCCTCTAGAATGGTACGGAACTTGTTAAAATGTTAGCCTATATCCATAGTTCCTATTAATTACATCAATAGTCGATGAAGCGCATCCCAAATAACTACTTGGGTTGTGTGTATAGAAACTAATATTACTCATGGTATAGGCAATATCTAGTTGAGTATAGGTCATTAAGAATATCACCCATTATTATCTTAGTAAATTTATTTTGACATATAGTATCACCATCATGCTTACTTATATGAATACTAGGGTAATAGAGAATTTTATGGTATAATGTCAAAAGAGTTGAGCTTCTTCAACATCTTTTTAGCATAATGAGACTACTTAAGGGATTTATGTCATTCCCACTTCTAATGATCTCAGCCCTTAAGAAACCATTTGTTTCCCGTATATTTTTTCATCTCAAACTTATAAGATAATAAGTTCTTAGTATTATTGATTACTAGAATATTAGTTTAGAGATGAGCATGTAATATACATATAGATATATTATCACATAGTATGATGATGTTAGCTTTTCCTAACCAAATAAAAAGATCATGTTACCTTTGAGTAAACATGGGATTAAGTAGTTTTGACTATAAAATCCATCTTTACCTAATATTATCTAGTTTCGTGTACCATTGCTTTGGTGTTGTTTAAGTTATACAATAACTTTCTAAACTTACATACTATATTACCTTGACCACATATTACAAAACCTTAAGTTGAGCTACACGAGTCTCTTCACCAAGATATTCTTTCAAAAATGTGGTCTTAGCGTCTATCTGATGCATTATCAGTTTATGAATGACAAATAAGGCGATAAGAGTTCTTATAGTAATTATCTTGGCCACAACGCAATAGGTATCAAAGTAATCTAATCGTTTATATTGGATAAAACCGCAAATAATAAGTATAAATTTGAATATTCCTACTACACCATAGTGAATTCATGATGCAGAAGATGAGTTTGATTAGATGAAATTATTAAGTGAAGGCTGAAGGATGGATTGGTCAATTACATTGTCTTAGTTTGTGTTTTTATAATTATTCATCAACACATTGAAAAATTGCGAGTATTCATCTACCAAATTTTAAACATTTATCATTATTGGATTTTCCAATGTGGCATAATTAACTCAATTTTATAAATATTATAATATTTAATTGAATTATGGTTTTTTTATTTACTAGTTTACAATACAAATTCAAGCAATAATGTCTGATCGAAAGAACAAAAGAGAGAATATGGCTACTATTCTCCTCATAATTTATAATTTTTCGGATCATCTTATACATTTTCGAGAAAGAAGAAGATCCTAAACTAGGCTATTGCTTAAATGTCAGACCATATCATCTAACAGCAAGGACACCTGGTCATAGCATTGATGCTTGTAATTTTTTATGCATACATATCACGGTTGTCTAATTATCAAGGGCATGCATCCCGATATAATTTACAAGAAAGGGATATACCTAACATATAACGAGTAAAAGATTTTGAAAAAGCGAAGGTAAACTAAAAAGTCACCTTTTAAAGAGAGTGTTGAAGTGTACTTGTGATAGTCGAATGAGCACTTGAAGAAAAGCCCAGAAGAGAATCTCGTTAATTGTTATTGCTGAGAATACACGATTCTTATTTAGAAGATGTGGAGAATCTCGTTATGAAGAGCCTTTCAGTAAGTTTAGCGACAAGATTAAACTTTGTTTTTTATTTTAAATCTTTACCTAAACTTCAATGTTAATGCAGTTGCATCTGATTGAGGGATTGATCGATCAAGATGAGGGTACAGTTAATGATTCATGGGTATAACCGAGAGTTAGGGGAATCCGTAAGATTAAATCTTTATGGGATCGACTGGACAGCTGGGTGGAGAAAGTACAAAACGCGCTGATTTCCCTTGAGGAAGAAAATGAACTAATTTTACGATGAGTCCTTTATGAGTTAGAAATAAATAAATAATAATGTAACATCAACTCTAACAAAGTTTATTTGATTGTATAATCCCTCTTTTTCCACTATATCTACAAAAGGTACCAAACCACACTCTACCTTTATTACATTTTGTGCTCGATAGATTGCAAGGAGTTCATCTCCCTCGTATTATAAAACAAATCTTCCTCGCCACCTAGCATGATAATTCTCTTTTTTCATATCATCCCATTTCAAAAATTCCTTAAATATTTAAACCCCTCATCAACTATACCACAATCTCTCACCCTGGCTTGTGCTTCAAAAAGCTTCCAACCTGTGAGGGAGGCGTAATGAACTTTGGATTTTATTGCAGCATAGTAATTTGCTTGCTGAGAAAGCACCTGATTGTTATGATGAAACGAAGAAGAGTATCTTTGAAACAAAGATGCCTAATTATCATTTCGAAGACTTCATTGCTTTGATGCTACTGTCGATGTTAAAAGTAATGGACAACAATAGAAAGTTTTAAATAGAATATAAAAAAATTAAAAACAACATAAGAAACTTGTTGTAGTAGTAGCATGATGAACCACACATTAATAATTATTAGCGGTGTAAATAGGGTGCTAAACTGTATTTTATCGGTTGTTCCTAAGATATAATTACTATGTAACGGTATTGAATGCACTCACTCGAAAATTGTCCAAAAATATTAGAGAGGGAAAAATGAGAGAATAGTTGTATTATGTTAATTGTGTGTACCTGAGCTCTATGAAGCTTTGTTTATACATGCATAGGAAAGACAAACTCATAACGAAATCATGGAAACATTTTGAAATCAAAAGTTTTGAACTTTGACCAAAAAACATGAGGAAAAGTTATTAAACTGTGAAAACATTTTGAAATTGTAGAAAACAAAATGGAAGAATCAGCTTTTGGTAAAAAAAAAAAAGTTTGCTCTTAAATCTAGAAAACTATTTTAACTTTTTTAAATCAACATTACATAGAATTATACAAATTTGTAGCAGGAAGATATTTTTTTTCAATTTTTTAATTTTCCTCAATTCCCAACTCTCGACGATCACATCACACCTTCGTCCGGCGGTGGTTGTTGTGTCCGTATTGGGAAACACCTGATACTTCTCATTAGAATGTGGGAGGTGGCCTTTCATCTTCCAAAACATTTATTGAAACCATTTCATCTTTTCTTTTAATCAATTAAAAAATAGTGACTTTGACTTTGTAAGGCATGTAAACTCAACTTTCCACGGAGTATTATAAAAACAAGAATAAAGATAGTGAGAATTTTTAGGTAGAAGATGGGTATCAATAAAAATTAGGATTATTACATAATGAAATAATATAACAACAAAATCTTATAACCAAATACATTCTTCAGTTAAACCCCATAACACATACTCAATCCAATATTTCAAACAAAACACTGTATGATACCATCTTACGTGTTTAGGGGTCAATTCGTATATCATGGTTTTAGTGAATTCTCTATAGAAATAGTCTGTGTTTCTTATAAAATGCAGGTCCCACTTCCACATTCACTTAGGTGATTTTCAATAATCATCTAAAATTGGGGAGTACCTCTTTCGGGCTTGATATAATTAAGAGTTATAAAGTCCAACTCAATATTTGTCGGTGAATCGAAAAGTATTTCTCAATAGGCATATTATATGTGTGATAGTAGTAGGTAGGTAGAAAGTATGCTTTATGTGGTTGGATTAGTTATCTAGCCTTCATCGGGAAACACTTCTATCTTGATTTTTAGAGCATTTAATTATAATTTATGAAGAATTGTATGTGTATAGTTTCTCGTGTCATGTTTACTTTGTTTTATCTTATTATAGCATTGTTAGTTCTTTATTTATAACTTCATAGGTCTCCGAAAAATTGTCACTATTATTAAAAATAGTTGTTTAAATAAAGTTGTTATTTTAAAAATCAAGACATTTTTTTATTTTTTTATCATTGTTATCCTTAATCAAATGTTACTAATATATGCGTTCAATAAACATTACTTTTAATAATTTAATTGATAATAAATGATGTTTTAATTTGCGTGAAAGAAATGTGACAATCTTTTTGAGATTTAGTATATAAGTTAGGTTAGCTAGATAGAACTTGACGACTCATATTCTTTTTCAGTCCATCTCTTAATACTAATATCATGTGGAGAAACTTACTTATAGGACTGCTCCAACTTTTAGGTACATGAATGTTGATCTTTATGGGCAGATTAATATTCGAAAAAACAAACAATTACTATTTTATGATATTTGGAATTCGACTAGTTGTATATTAGGTGGTCGTTGTGCTCATTCTCAATTTTGAAGGCATCGACATCTATGATCTTAAGGGCGACAATACTAAGCACGCCAAGAAAGTCAAGAACACTCAAATATTTAACATATTTTTACTTACACATTTTTCTCTTTTCGAGTAAATGGATAAGAACTAGACAACTTGGTTAAAAATCCAATAAGTTCCAAAGATAATCTATGACTTCAACTTAGGATTGAATCCTACATGAATCGAATGACTCCAAGATGCATCAAAAGAATTCAATGAAACAAGAAAATACATAATTTAATATTTAAAGATCGTTAAAGTATAATGTAAAACCATAAATTTGTTTAAAGATCAGATAAGTAAATCTTGTTATAAAAGTAAAATTAAATAACTATATATGAATTATTAGAATGGCCAGAAAAATTTAAAAAAAGTCGATGTTTAAATTATATATAGCAATTATGTTTTCTCATAAATTGATGGTGGGTTTGAGCCCACAAATCCACCATTTAGATCATGTCATTATTGCATGGGACTTTTCCAACGTACAAGTAACCCATATTCTACTATTCCGGACTATTTCTCCTCTATATACATGATACAAGAGAATTTAAAAGTTTTGAATAAAATTTTAAATTGGGCTTCTTTGATTTGTAAAAACAGTTAGAGTAAAGATTAATAAAAGATCACCAAAGTTATAAAATATATTTTGTTTGACATAGATATGAATCATATTTAAGAATGATGATTAGTGATATGTCTAGAATACTAAAGTTAAGAGGCTTAATGTTTGATAATAATATCCTTGATATATTCTTAAGGACTCTAATACTTTTAAAATGGTAATTAAAAGAATATTTAAATTACATTTCAAATGACAACTTATTAAATTAAAATAAAAATTAGATTTTTCAAAGCTCAAACTTATTAGAAAATCTCACATGAAACTAATATAATATTATAGAATTGTGTATTGTATTATTCTCATAAATCACTATAATTATAAAAACAATCAGAAATATTATTATGAATATAATTTTTATTTACTATAAATAAATATTGCCATCAACATATATAAAATAATATAAATCAATGATAGTTATAATTTATAATATTAGTAATAATTCATATAAAAATAAAATTTATAATATATTTCATCAAAGAGAAAGATATCATAGATTATTATTAAAATTTATTATTTAAAAATTAGTATGTTCTAAATATTATTATTTTGAATAATTCTTTTAAAATAATATTGTTTATTTTAATATATATATATATATATAGGATATTATTCACGTGGTATATATTTTGAAAAATATATTAAAGTTTTGATTTAACATGAACATGTTGCATAAATTGTTTACTATGACATAGTTAATGGATCATTTGATTCCTCTATTTTGGATAGCATCCAAGTTTGTAGGTAAATTATAATTTTCTTAGAACATAACATTTTGCCCCTCTATTAATATCATAAATAATTAATTTTTTTAACAAACCCTACCTAAAATACCACCTATGTATGTCATATTATATGTTATTCTATACGAATATACCTAAATCTAAAAACGCGCATATATTAAGCACACAACACAACCTGAGTCTGAAAATCCTACTCCATAATAGAGTGTGTTATATAAGTATGTTTAGAGGCCTTTGTCATTATTTTATATCTGGTTTACATTACACTATCCCTCTAGAACAGTTGGGAACTTGTTAAAATGTTAGCCTAATCCATAGTTCCTCTCAAGTACCTCAATAATCGATGAATCATATCCTAAATAACTCCTCGGGTTGTGTGTATAGCGACTAAGTCCACTCATGGTATATGTAATATCAGGTTGAGTGTAGGTCATTAAGAATATATCCCATTATTATCTTAGTACATTTATTTTGACATATAGTATCACCTTCATGCTTACTTATATGAATACTTGGTGGAGGAACAATGGATCGATTAGGGAATAGGTGAGTGGACCATTGGATACTATATTAGGACATATGATAATCCTATCGCCATTAACAGGAACTGAGTTGAAGACCTCTTCTTCTGGCATTGTGAAGTTAATCTGGGGTCATAGGTTGTTTGTACAGGTATAATGTCAAAAAAGTTGAGCTTATTCAACATCTTTTCAGTATTAATGAGACTGGTTAAGGGATTTATGTCATCCTACTTCTAATGATCTCAACCCTTAGGAAACCACTAGGTTCTCTTGTGTTTATCATCTCAAACTTAGAAGATAATAAGTTCTTAGTATCATTAATTACTAGAATATTAGTTTCAAAGATAAGCATGTGATATATACAGACATATTATCACATAGTCCGATGATGTTAGCTTTTCCTAACTAAAAAAAAAAAGATCATGTTACCTTTGAGTAAACACAAGATTCAGAAGTTTTTATTATAATATCCATCTTTAGCTAATATTATCTATTTTCTTGTACCATTGTTTTGGTGTTGTTATACAATGACTTTCTAAACTTACATAGTTTATTACCTTGACCAGATATTACAAAACCTCAGCTAAGCTACATAAGTCTATTCACCAAGATATTCTTTCAAAAAATGTGGTCTTAACATCTGTTTGATGCATTATCAGTCTATGAAAGACAAATAAGGTGATAGAGTTCTTATAGTAGTTATCTTGGCTACAGGGCAATAGGTATTAAAGTAATATTATCTTTTATATTGGGTAAAACCTGGAATAATAAGTATAACTTTGAATATTTTTATTACACCGTCAAATTCTCAGTATCTTCTTTGAAATCCATTTTCTACTAACTATTTTACAACCTAGGAAAATCAGTCAAATCCAAGGTGTAGTTTGACATACTAAATTCTAGCTCACTATTAATGGCATGTATCAAAAAACTAGCATCTAATGATCACAAAGCCTCATCTACGTCTTAGGATCTGCCTAGACAAATAAACATGTTATTTTATCTTCACTTAACATATCTAGGAAGAAGTTCTCAATAATGAAATAATGAAGGAAGTGATAAAATCTTGTCTAAAGTTGGACTTTATTCTACGTCTCTTACTCCTCATGGGTTCAATGTCAGGGATAATCTTAAAAGTGGGATAGGTAGACTAGAAGAGGCATTACCACTAACATGCATATCAGTAATAACATGGAATTATTATTAGTTGTCACAATAACATATGATAAGCATTAATGGTCATGTTACTCTTAAAAGGAAAAATATCCTCGTTAAAATTTGCATAGCGAGATTTACAGATAGAATTATAATATAACGATAGGAATCTATATACATGACTATTATAAGAATAACCAATAAAGATAGAATCTAGGTTCTTGATTTTGATGTTGACTTTCTGAAAGTCGTGTAGGCCAACCTCGACCAAACACCCCCACGTTTTCAAAAATTTCAAGTTAGGTGGAAAACCATTCCACAACTCATAGGGGTGTTTTCTAGACTCTTATAAATTAAATTATTTAACCCATATACATGTAGATAAAGACAGCTTTCCCAGACATGTTGCTAGGTAAATCGGATATCTTAATATGAAATTCATTATCTCTTTTAAGAGATATATTCTTTCTGTAATCTATGTGGTGTGTATGGTTCACTTGGTTCATGAATAGTTCCATTAGTTTCACAAATACCTTTGAGAAACGTATAACTATATTATCCGCCCATTTCGGACTTAAGTTTCTTGAATTTCCTATCAAATTAATTTTCGACTTCATCTGTATATTTTAAAAGCTTTTGGTATGCTTCATTTTTAGATCTTAGGAGGTAAAATCTTGTGTACCTAGAGTATTTATCTGCAAAGTACATGTAGCACATTTTACCTCCTCTATAAGCGATAATTTTAAAATTAACTAAGTCAGAATACACTAGTTTTAACAAAATAGAAGTTTGTAATGTAGTGAGACTACCAACAACTTATATGCATATATAAGATTATAAAGTTAGCATAGTGGAGGTTATAGTCTTAAGCAATGCTTTTAAAATTTTTATATCATATGAATGCATTATCTTTGTAATATAAAGCTAGCAGAAACTATGAACATATATACAAAATAGGGTCATCTAGATTTGAAAAGGGTCACACCCTCTTGTCAAACTTCAAATCTATAACAAATCTATCAACCTATCATTTCATTGCATATATTGGGTAAATTTAAGGAGCTTACACTGAATTTTTTTTGTAAAAGAGTTTATTTATACGTGTTAGTTTTAAAAAGTATAACCATCTAATCCAAAACAAAAAAAAAGACAAAAAAAATTATTGGGACATCATGTGCACGACCAACAACCAAGTATATATCAATAAAATAAGCTTTTAATATGACAAAAAAATGTTTGATTTCATTAGCGAATCAATGTCGTGTATTTAGATGTGATTAATGGTCAACTACCACCACTATAAATGTATCTACTTACAATAAGTTGTCATTTTAAATTGAACACATCTCACCAAATTTCTCAGCTTGATACATCACATTAAAATGTGTATTATTATTTTACTTTAAATCAATATTTAGTAGTGGTATAGAATGATTTAGATCACAGGTTTATCCTAATTAAAATACATTAATTGTAGTTAGAGCTTCAATTTGACGACACTTTATTCTCATTGGAACCAAACCTGAATTAAACATCACTATAAATGTAAACACACAAAAAGTTACCTCAGTTGAAGTGGTGCAAGAACGCACATAAACCCCCTTTCCATCTAATTTCTTTAGCAGCAACTATTGGACGCATTCCATCATCAAAACCTCTACAAAAAAATAGTGAAATTTGATGAAGTTTCTTTTTGAAACATAGAATCATAGATACACATCATAAACACCTAAAAAATTATCCAAAACAAAAGTACAATTGTACCGAGTCTAGACGCAACAATATGTCTTTACATGAAAGGTAAGGTTGTGTTGTAATGTACAAAAGTAATCAATTAAAGACCAAAAGAAGAATACATATAATTTAATTATCTAAGGAGGGCTTACTTTGATCGCCTGAAATTCAAAAAATACACATGTCTATGTAATACAATAGTCAGATAATGAGCGAATGAGCGATAATCTGTTTAAAATATATCAGATTTCATAAGCAAAAAGTTCCTTGAAATTGATTACTTAAGAGATTTCAATACATATGATAATAATGTTACATCGGATAATTTATAAACATAACTAATATTGCTGTTCCATTCAATGTGATTTGTATTCAATGATACCTAGCTTGATCACAACATCTTCAATTAGGCCATACAACATTGCAATCTCTATAATTGTTAAAAATAATATTGTGAAGTTCTTTAAATGTATTGCATCGTATGAAAAATTCACAAATCAGGAATCGAGTACAAAGTATGAAACTATAGTTAGGTTACGCCTTCTTAAAGCAAATATTTAGCAAACCAAAGCATCAACGGTAACATAAATTGACAAAAAAATTATCATAACAGAGATGATTCAGCACCACTTAATGTAAAAAAAACCTAACAACATGGTAAAAGGATCATAAAAGGACACGTTGAAAATCCAATTATAAATTTTACATAAATTTAATATAAAATTAATGAAGAACTTGTAGTCTAATCTGTTACAAATCCTTGTGAAACGGTCGATTTGCAAAGCGAATATAAAATTAGGGGTTTATTTCACTATTTTGCATGACATGGACTACTGGTGCAATTAACTCAGATTAAACTCGAGAATTCGATAAAAAAACTCGAGAATGAACATAGAAGGCAGGTTAACTTATTTCACCACACATGAAAAAAAATCAAAATCCTACACCACTCTGCATCAATTACAATTGGGTATGTTATAATTTATCGCAAGAAAAGAAAATTAAAGTAAAATATAAATATATTTATATTCGGTTGCAAAAAGAGGAGTGTGAAATTTGACATACATGGAAGGAGCCGCCAGCAAGGAGTTGGGTGAAGAGTAAATTGGACCATCTTTAGCCGTTGCGCCAAATGGATATTTACTGTAAAACAAAATGTCTTTTATATAAATAATCCACACCGTTAAATTCTTTATTTTATAATATAGATTTATTTGACCTGACAACAATGTAAATCAGTGTTTTTCTTTTAAAAAAAACATTAATTGAGAATAAGTAAACAGAAAATGTAAGACGATCTTAACCGTTTTCTATATGGACGATTTGTTTTATAATATAGATTTTTTACCTGACAAACATGTAAATTATTTTTTTTTAAATTAGTATAGCAATTAATGTTATTAATTGAGAAGGAGTAAAAAGAGATGTAAGACAAGTTCTGTCTTTTATATAGATAATTTAAACCGTTATATTTTTTGTTTTATAATATGTATAAATATATATGTTTTAACTAAAATAAATCCTCATAACACCTTTTTTTACAATAGAAGAACAAATACAAAGACTACCTAATACATTCTAATTTAGACAAACTATTATAAAAGTCAACGATCGTAACCGTCGGACAACTCGACAAATCCATTCCACGGCGACTAAGCTTAGCAACCCTATCTGCAATCTGATTAAAAACCCTCTGAATATGGACGATCTTCCAATTCGAAAATCTTTTCATTAATCATTGGACGGATTCTCCAACTAGTACACCCGCCATTAGAAATACCTCGTACTATTTCAAGGTTGTCAGAGTAGAAAAAACTACTCCAAAAAACTACTTCAAAGATGAAGGTCTGCAGCAGGCCTCATAACACAACGCTTTGAACTATCGCACGAAAAATATAAAAATAAAAAAAGTTTGAATTGAGTTAAACTTCCAAAAAAAGGCACACAGTTCACCAGAACGCGGTTTTTAGGGCAAAATTAAATATACTTTTTAATCTTTCTTTCTTCGATTTATAGTGAGGCTTTGTTTTACCGATCTAGATATGGATGGTAACCTAAACGTGTTGGAGCGCAGGAGAAGGGCTTCTGTCAGTTTTAAATCGATTCTTGCTGATTTCAGTTACATATTCAATTAGAACAGGTATTACGAATTATCAATGGGGAATGTCCTAGATGGGGTATACGTGGAGATTTTGGTAGAATTACTGGGTTGGGTGACTGAATATCAACGGGTATTCTTGAAGAACTTCACCATTAACACTAGCTACCGGTGATATCTTCTCGACTCCATTGGGATTATTTTGTTCTCAAAAATTTAGTTATTCTTTTTTATTATGTAATGATTTTTTTATATTTTATTATTAAATTTACAAAAAAATAATTATATATAGGGCTCTTATTTTGAATTTGGCTTAGGACCCCTTTAACAGGTCCAACCCCATACCAGCCCATGGGTCTATTTTAAATTTGGTTGTCCGTTCCCGTCCATGGGCCGATTTTGAATTTGGCTTAGAGCATAGGTCGTTCCAGCCCATGAATTTATAGTCAAACCCATAAACATTAGGGTTACTTATACTCCCTAATAATAAACAGATCTTCTTCTTCTCCTTCTTTTTCTGCCGTTCACAACAAATAGTTAACTTTCTTCACTTTGAACGTAATCGCCGCCAGTCCGTTCCTCTCCGAACCCATAGTAGCCGGCCAACTAGAAGGTATTTGTTTGATCTTACTTTTTTTTTGCACATTTTATTTATATATTTGTAATTTGAATTATTAATATTAAAGTGAACAGTTAATCTGTTCTGAATATATGTTTATATATATGCTCAATTTTTACTCCACTTTGATTGATTATTGAACTCTTGTAGTTCATTGTCTTTTGATATTTAATTTTACGAAAAACATCTGATGTACTGAATCTAGGATTTTTTATATTATAGCGAAAGATCAATATATATTAAAAACATATGAGTGTAGAAGATAAAGTTGATCTAATTATTCTGTATTAATTTGACATTTATGGATGAAAATAATATGAACAACGTAGAATTAATCACTTAATGCTTATTTAGTTGGGATGAAAATGTCAGATAAAGAAAAAGTATTAATGTTTTTCTTCTTCATATTTTGCAAACAGGTCTATCTTCACTAATTAAGATTTAATGTTATGTTACCAAAAACGAAAAAGGATAAAGATCGATGGACATCTCATTTCAATCAAATATCAACATCTCCAGAAGTTCTCGCTTGTCCGGTAAGATTTACTTGCTAGGAATTAAGATTAAAAAATTTAGAATATTTTTGTGTGATAAATATAAATTTTATTACTTTAATTGTACTTCATATTGAGATAGTTTGATAAATTTTTAAAGTCATCAAGGCTATGTAGTCTTAGTAACTATAGCTTTTTGTCTAAGCCGTCTCACTAATTATAGTTATCAACATTAATTGTTATGTACCCGCTCTTATTTATGAAAATCGCCAAAATTTAGTTGTATATATTTTGAATGAGTGACATTTTAGTTATTACTATAAAATTCATTTAAAAGTTCATAGGCGACTTAACATTTAGCTATGTGTTCATGATATTAAATATCCGTTAATATTTTCTCATGATTAAATGCTTCACATCATGTATACTAAATTAACATACTAAATTAACAAGTATATATATATATATATATATATATATATATATATATATATATATATACACACTAAATTACCATTTATGTCAGTGAAACGCCTATGAATTACATCTACGTGTTAAATGCTAGCTCATTCCTGTTTGAATTAGTTACTTATGTCTCGCTCTCCTTTTTTTCCGAATATAGTCTTTAAGGTTGCACTGGATGAGAGAAATTAGTTGCTTTTAATATGTGACTTAGTTTCTACTCTATATTTGTTTTTATGTTAATTGCAAAATTCGTCCCTGTGCGAAATAGCCAAATATACCTGTATTATACATTAAAATTGCGAATCTATCCCTTCATAGGATATATTTTCTATTTTTGGAATATCAGGGGTACATGTGCTACTTTTTAAACCACATGGGTCTTTAACTGATTAATTTTATTAATGCAAGATTCAGATACTAAACTACAGAGTAGCAGTGATGGCATATATAGCAGGGTTTGAAAAGGCCTACGCTGCAATGGAGAAGTTAAACATTAATGAAGAGACTTTGGAACCAATCCTCAGGAAGCTACTATTAAAGTATAATAATAACTGGGAAAAAATCGAGGAGGGAAACTATAAAGCTATTATTGATGAAATACATGGAACTGAACATCAAGTTTGCACCTCTGTACACCTGGTAGTGAAAGTTTGTTCCTTGGTGAACCATTTTATTTTTTGCTAATTGTTTCATAAAATGTTCAGGCACAAACCAGGGAATATGAAGATGAGGATGATACTCCCACTGCAGTAGAGAAATGTGGTTCAAGTGGTGCAGGACCATCAAATTCTTGGTCTGCACAGACACTTGATGATATTACTAATGGATATGAGAACCTAAGTATATCCTTAGTAAATGAAACGTGGAGCACTGTGGAGTTACCGAATTTTTTATACATTTCGAAATGTTCCCATTATAAATCTGCACACATAGATCGGTGTTTAGCTCGGATTGCAGATGAAGAATGTTGTTCAGACAGGAGATTGCCTTTCAAATGAAGTTACTTGTGTTTGTGCTCGTGAAAATGGGGGAGTATATGCATACACTAAAAAAGGGTTGCTGAGAGAAGATTTCTTACACAAGTGTATTTCCATGCACGTGGAACCTAAGAAGCATTATAAGCACTTTTGTAAGGATTGTCCGATAGAGAAAGCTAAGGCTAAAGAGGGATCTAAGCCTGAACAATGCAACGGTCACTTGTTGCGAGATTTCATCAAGGAATGCGGGTTAAAATGTGGCTGCAACGTTAAGCAATGTAAGAATAGAATAGTCCAGCAAGGCATTTCTCACAATTTGCAGGTTAGTAAATTAAATTTATATTCTGTTATTCTATTTTCATGCTTCTGAATTTTATACTCTTTAGGTCTTCTGGACTAACGAAGATAAAGGGTGGGGAATACGCACACTTGAAGAGTTACCAGAAGGTGCTTTCCTTTTTGAGTATGTTGGTGAGATATTAACCAATATGGAACTTCACGTGAGAAATGCTCAAACCAGCAACCACCGCCACACATATCCTGTTCAACTTGATGCAGATTGGGGATCCGAAGCAGGTTTAAATGACGAAAATGCCCTTTGTTTGGATGCAACATATCGAGGAAATGTTGCAAGGTTTATTAATCACAGGTACCTCTTTTTATCAACTGTTTTTCTCCTTTATATAAATATTCTCAGTCTTATCTTTAAATGCGTAACGCAGATGTGTTGACTGCAATGTGATTGACATCCCAGTTCAGGTGGATTGCCCTGATCGCCACTATTATCGAGTACATGCTATAAATTTTTGCTCAGAATATTTTACTATTAGATATTAAGTATTTTCTCGTTTTTGTCTGCAGCTTGCTTTTTTCACAAAGAGAAAACTAAAGGCAATGGAAGAACTTACGTGGGTAAGAAGTCAATATATGCTTCTTAGTTTCATTTTAGTCCTTAGAAACAACGTCTAAGAATGTGAGATGAATTAATTGCAGGATTATGGGATTGATTTTGAAGATAGTGATCACCCTATCAAAGCTTTCAAGTGTACTTGCGGAAGTCCTTTTTGTCGGGACGAGAGTACAACAAAAGGAAAAGCCAAAGCAAAAGCAAAGGCAAAAGCAAAAGCAAAAGGTCAGTGCCCTTATTTATATATGCTTTCATTTTCTCTTATCAGAGTAAAACTGAGATCATTAAGATAATGTTTCCCTCATATTGAATAGATGTAAAAGGAAATAATTTGTTCTCCGTGGATCAATTAGTTATTATTCCACTTATTTTACCATCTAGCTAATAATTTTCACATATTGCTTGATCAGGAGCAAAAAGAAGGAAAAATGCTGATTAGGCAGGTGCTTTTCTGGTGGATTAGATATATTCTTGATTTCATTCATTAGAGAGGATCCCTATCTCATACCTATTTACAATTCATGGCTTAGATTAGAGTCTTTCTTAGAGAGGAAACGGGGTTTCAACCAGACAAGGCAAGGAGATCATTTCCTAGCTTAGTCACGTTGTAATTCCTTCTTTCATATATGTATTTTCATTTCGTAACTATATTTGTTTTCCTTTATTTATGTTTTGAGTCAATATTCTGGGATATTTGTTATGTAATGAATTCTTGAGATTTTATTGTTATTGATTCATTAATTTGGGATAATTGTTATTTAATTGATATTGTTATTTTGATTTCGCTTAATAACCTATATAGCCTATGGATAAGAGGCAGGTGTAATATATTATAGGGATCGGATGATATCCATGTTGATTTTATAACCTATACAGGGTCAATATTTTATTCACTTATCAATAATTTCTATGGAAAACATTCTCCACCGAATAGAGGTAGGTGTAATTAGTAATCAAAAAAGCTGAAGAACAGGTGGTATATTGATGTCTGGTTTGGGACAATATGGACGGTATTTGTAAAGGGATTGCAATATTTCCTTTTTGTTCTCATCAGGAGTATGATTTAGATACCCATGGTTTAGATACCCATGTATACAGAGAAAGAGCATGCTATTATTTATCTTGAATGGGCTATTACTTATCTTGAATGGTATATCAGTTATCTTGTATGGGTAACTGGAGGACTTCACAACACTAATGTAACACGTATAGAGGAGCCTAAAGTCTTCATAAAATTGCATATAGCTATATTGAAACTCAAGCAAGACAATATAAAAGAAACCAAGAATCTTATCGAAGAAGGAAAGAGTATTCTTGATAGTATTACTGACATTGATCCTTCAGTATATGCCTGCTACTATTGGGCTTCATTGAAATACCATATATCTTGTCATGAATATAATGAGTCCTACAAGAATGCTCTTCTTTTTTTAGCTTACGATCCAATAGCTCGATCAGAATCATTCAAGCTCGTGAGATATCAACTTATCATTCATACATTCTATATATCTTTTAACTATACCTTTCCTTTTTTTTTTTTTTTTTTTTTGATATTTCTGCAATTTTGGGGCGCCTAACATGCAGTTTCTTGAATATTGAAGGATAGTCCCTAAATTAACCTTTTCGTCAATCTTTAGTATTTAATCTTACTGTGTCTTTTCAGTACTTGGCGTATGAGTTATCAATTTCAGCACTACTGGGCGACAAAATTTACAATTTTGGCGATCTTCTCTCACATCCAATTGTAAGAACGACAAAATTTTGTCCAAACAACTTTATTATATGGTTTAATTGCTCCGTTAGTCCCTGCCGGTGATAGATTATCGAATGGGTGATTTTTTTCACCAGAATACTGAAAAAACTATATATTTTCATATTTGCAGATACAAAGTCTTATAAGATCTAACTTTTACTGGCTCTACAGTTTTCTTAAAGCATTCAGTAATGGTGATTTAGATTGCTATCAAGAACTGTGTCGAGTCCATAGCCATGTTTTTTGTCGTGTACCAGCACTCGTGAAGAGGAAAAAGATACTTGATGAGAAGATTAATATTCTCTGTGTTATGGAGATTATCTTCAATCCACCAGAAGATAGAACTATCCCATTAACTGTTATTGCGGAGCGTACACGATTCTCCATAGAAGATGTAGAGAGTTTTGTTATGAAGAGCCTATCGGTAAGTTTAATTAGCGACAAGTTTAAACTTTGTTTTTTCATTTTACATCTTTACCTGAACTCCAATGTTAATGCAGTTGCATCTGATCGAGGGATTGATCGATCAAGATGAGGGAATGGTTCATGTTTCTTGGGTACAACCAAGAGTTCTAGGAATACTTATGATTAAATCTTTACGGGATCGACTGGACAACTGGGTGGAGAAAATACAAAACCCTCTCATTACACTTAAGGAAGAAAATGAATTAATTGCACAGTAGGTCCTTTACGAGTTAAAAACCTATTAAATGTACACAAATCTAACAAAGTTTATTTAATTGTAACATCCCTCTTTCTCCACTTATCTACAAATGTACACTCACAAATTAATTTTTACACAACAAATTACAAGTAGCTCATCCGCGTGGTACTATAAAACGGATTTTCAGGACCAACGTGATAATTCTCTTCTTTCTCATCATCCCATTTCTCATTTTCTCGTACCTATTTTAATTCCGCATCAATTGTACCACGATCTCTTGCCCAAATTTGTAATACAAAAAGCTTTCGACTATTGAGTGAAGCGAAAAGGTCTTTGAACTTCATTGTAGTGTAGTAATACGCTTGTTGAGCAAGAACCTGATTATACTGATAGAATAGAACGGGTAAAAAGTTGATGAACCAACTCGCAAGTGTTAAGTGTGACCTGACTTATCTTCTCCTCGAGAGTATCGTACTTGTTAAAATTGAAATGAATGGAGTGTCTTTAAAACAAGGATGTCTAATATCGTTTTGAAGACTTGTTTGATTTGCATCATTTTATTCTGAAGAATCATGGTGCTTTAAGTGTCGTTCTCTGAAGAAAGCTATATTTTACATTTCTAACCATTTGCAACCTTTGTTCATTCCCTTTGCATGTAATCTAATAAGCTCATATAGAGCATATGAAAATCTGTCTTTAAATACATATAATTATTGTCATACCTTCAAAACTGAATTTAAAATTTTAACAATTTTATACCCTAAGGTTTGGTAGAATGGCACCCTAACACCAGTTGTTGGAAACAAGTCCAACTTATTCAGTTTGAACTAAAGGGGGATGCAAATGTAATTGCTGAAAATATTTGAATTTTTAATTTATTTATAGGGATACAAACCTTGTGTGGTGTAGACATATATTTTCAAGGTTTCGCAAAGTGTAAAATGGTAGATCATGTGCTAGTTGGTGAAATGGCGCTAAGCATCCAACGCGCTACGAAAAGAGAAGTCGTGATGATATCAGAGTAGATCCTGCATCTAACCAAGTCTTTGACCAGGAAACGGAAGAATTTCCGCTACGCTGGCAGGCCACCCGGGCCGTGAGCGTGGTGGAACAGGCTTCCCAAAAAGCCCGTTCGGGTCGGGGTTAGCATAGAATGAAGGAGACGACCCTAATTGTAGAACTTGTGTGCTTATACACAACTGGAAGTATTCATGAGTTTGTGAAGTGATATATCTTATTAAGTGTAGATTGTATAGTTGGTGATAACACCAGAGGTTTTCGTCGAAGGTGGTCTCGAAGGGTGTAAAAGTTTGTGATCTCACCTTTTAGAGACACATGAGTTTCTAAAGGAGACTCTTAGAAACCTAAGAGTGCATAGAGTTTAGGTGGTTGACTAAGTCTACAAGAAGCGAAATACCCTAAAACCGATTGTTCGTCTTCTCTTCCCTTTTCTTTTTAATTTGTGCATGCCGATTGTCTGTTCCATCGCCTCAATACTTTCTTTTTATGTTTAGACATAGACTCTTGCATGAGTAGTACTTGTCGAATGGTCTCTTAGATTATTGGATTGTATTATTTCTTAAAGTATACACATTAAGTGTTTGACTGAGTGTTTCACTCTCATATTACAAATCTTGTGTACCTCTAGCAAATCTATCTAAAATCCTTAATGAATTGATTTTCAGATATAGTCGAAGTAGCGAATTTGAGTTAATAAAATTCTAAATGTGTATTGGTCCTATTCACCCCTCCCCCTCTAAGACTATTTGAACCTTAGTATTTACAACCCTTTCAGTTGGCTTGAAGTATCCTTTGGACTTACTGGAGTTTTTCTTTGGTTTGTTGTTTATGTCTCCTAATCTTTTATTTTACTTACTTTGTTGTTTGGTTTGCTTGCCTTACTCTTTGAAACTTGTCTGGCTTTCTAGTCCTAGAGAATTCGCCTAGCTTAATGATGCCAAATAAATGAGTGAAGCTGAATCTTTAGCAAAATATCGTATCCAAGATTTTGAATATTTGTTCAGCATGGTTATTTGGCACACAGTGTTGGCTACGTTTAATACTGTTAGTAAAGCATTTAAAGCAAAAAATATGCAAACTGATGTAGCTATACAACTATTGAAAGGACTCATCTCTTTTTTTTAGGAGTATAGAGAAACGGGTTTTGAAAAATCCATGATGGAAGCTAAAAAAATTGCAAGTGTAATAGAATTTTAATCAGTGTTCCGTGAAAAACACATCATTCAGAGAAATAAAAAGTTTGATGAAACCCTAATAACGAGGTAGGACTATCTGCTCAAGAATCTTTTCGAGTGGATTACTTTTTGTATATTATGGATCAAGCTCTCGAGTCACTTAGAAGTAGTTTTGAATAGCTCGAGATATACGAAGAAAATTTTGGCTTCTTATTTAATTTAGGATGGGTTAAAATCAATGATAATATTTAGATGAACCATTGCACCAAATTAGAGATTGCATTGAAACATGACATGCTTTCGGATATTGATGGAGAAGACTTATATTCTGGACTAATTTTGTTAAGAGAAATGTTGCCAACCGATGAAAAAAAAACAATTGAAGTATGCGTGGATTGCATATAGAATATTGTTGACAATACCTGTCACAGTTGCATCTGCAGAAAAAAGGTTTTCAAAACTGAAGTTGATCAAGTCATACCTGCGGTCGACAATGTCACAAGAAATACTAAGTGGATTGACTACTTTATCAATTGAAAAGGGTATGCTTAAAAAAATTGAATATTCAAAATTAATTAGTGATTTTGCATCAAAAAATACAAAAAAAGTTGTATTTGAGTGATACATTTTTTTATTTTGTTTTCAAAAATTTAGTTATTCTTTTTTATTATGTAATGATTTTTTTATATTTTATAATTAAATATAAAAAAATAATTATATATAGAGCTCCTATTTTGAATTTGGCTTAGAACCCATTTAACAAGTCCAACCCGTTCCAGCCCATGGGCCTATTTTAAATTTGGCTGTCCGTTCCAGTCCATGGGCCGATTTTGAATTTGACTTAGAGCCCACGTCCGTTCCAGCCCATGATAGTCAAACCCATAAACATTAGGGTTTAGATTACCTATTACTTATACTCTCTAATAATAAATAGATCTTCTTCTTCTCCATCTTTTTTTGCCGTTCACAACAAATAGTTAACTTTCTTCTTTTATATAAATTTATATGTATATATATATATACATGCTTCTAACATATCGCCCGTTCCTCTCCAAACCCATAGTAGCCGGCCAAATAGAAGGTATTTGTTTGATCTTACGTTTTTTTTACATATTTTATTTATATATCTGTAATTGTAATTAATAATATTAAAGTGATCAGTTAATCTGTTCTAAAAAAATCTTTATATATATGCTCAATTTTTACTCCACTTTGATTGATTATTGAACTCTTGTAGTTCATTGTCTTTTGATATTTGATTTTACGAAAAACATCTAATGTACTGAATCTAGGATTTTTGATATTATAGCAAAAGATCAATATATATTAAAAAGATATGAGTGTAGAAGATAAAGTTGATCTAATTATTCTGTATTAATTTGACGTTTATGGATGAAAATAATATGAACAACGTAGAATTAATCACTTAATGCTTATGTAGTTGGGATGAAAATGTTAGATAAAGAAAAAGTATTAATGTTTTTCTCCTTCATATTTTGCAAACAGGTCTATCTACACTAATTAAGATTTAATGTTATGTTGTGGATAAAATCGTTACCAAAAACGAAAAAAAGATAAAGATCGATGGACATCTCATTTCAATCAAATACCAACATCTCGAGAAGTTCTCGCTTGTCCGGTAAGATTTACTTGCTAGAAATTAAGATTAAAAAATTTAGAATATTTTTGTGTGATGAATATAAATTTTATTACTTTAATTGTACTTCATATTGAGATAGTTTGATAAATTTTTAAAGTCATCAAGGTTATGTAGTCTCAGTAATTATAGTTTTTTGTCTAAGCCGTCTCACTAATTATAGTTATCAACATTAATTGTTAGTACCCGCTCTTATGTATGAAAATCACCAAAATTTAGTTGTATATATTTTGAACGAGTGACATTTTAGTTATTACTATAAAGGTTATTTAAAGTTCATAGACGACTTAGCATTTAGCTGTGTGTTTATGATATTAATATCCGCTAATATTTTCTCATAATTAAATACTTTAACATCATGTATACTAAATTAACATACAAATCTCTAAGGTACTATTAGCCTTGAGGGGTCCATTTTATTTTAGGTGCAAAAATTATTTTTTAGTACATCCTGATAAGAATATAGGGACTGAATCGACTGATTATGCCATTCACACTTACATCTACCTTTTTTTTTGGTCAAATACATCTATGATCTGTTTCTGATGATGTTTTTCCCCCTTTCTAAAGTGGGCAAATTTCTTATATGCGGATAATATATTCTATAAACTCCATTGTGAGTAGCAACTGTAATGATTTGCAAGTGGCTTTACAAGCAAGTCCTTCAGGTTTATATAATGTTAGTTTTAAATTATTTTTTTCGAGTCCTAAAATATCTCTTCTTGCTTCTTAGCAGAGAATTCATCAGACGTGGTTAATCTCAAGGAAAAAAAAATCCAACAATGAATTTGGGGAAGATTGTGTTTTTAATTCCAGAGACCACTCTAAATTTGTTCAGTTAATAAATTTTGTAAGTACACTTTACCCTGTCTTTTCATTAGCAAAAGTCTCTTAAACCTTGTAGTGAAATATACATGATTTTACAATCTTTTGTTGTTTGAAAACTTATGGAGATTCTAACGATTATTGCAGATACAATATGCCAGTTGTGCAATGGAAGCATCAACAAAGTCTCGAAGTGCTTTTACATGTGCGAGTAAGATTTTAGAGGAGACGGGGAGGCCTGAAGGTGCTGTTTGTATAAAAGGAGCTCTTGATTATTGCTTCCATAATATGAAAGAACTGTTGAAATTAGTAGAAAAAGCAAAAGAGGCTCTTTGTTATTAATAATATAGATTTCATATGATTGTAAAGTTGTAACAAATAGACTAAAACTGTTATGTTTGTGTTTGAATATGGATCTTCAAGTTATTTTCTTTTTATAAACAAATGTTGTGCTTTTTCTCTAAAAACTCGGAAGGCCCCAGGACCTTAAAATCATCTTATTAGATAAGTAATCAATTTAATAAGATGTAGTGATGTAAACTAAAGCTCCACTTGCAAAATTCTCTTGCCACCTCACTTACATATTTCCCCGTAAGATTCGGACACTTTAACACTTTAACTTCCTTTTTGCATCATTTCTTGCTTTTTCCGCAAACTTTTCCACTTTCCTACTTTCTCTTTCATCGGTTGCATTTTCGCTTTTCGAAGCAAGTTTCACGTGTGACTGATTTTCCGCCATTCAATTCTGTTTTATCTCTTTCTACGCCAAATCTATTGTGTTTTGTTTTACTGTTTTTGGAGCATATCTACATTAGTTTCACAAATCTCTGGTTCTGAGTTAGATATTAATCTTTATAGAATATTTGTTGCTGAGAACCTCTTCTTGGGTTTCTCTCAATTCTAACTATAAAATATCCTGTTTCTTGTATTGATCCTTTTACAATCAAGGTTGGGAATTGCTTGGAGGAAGCTGTTAAGGCCATTTTGGTGGATCAACGTGGAGAATGCTCTACTAATTATCCTTCTTGTATATGTTAATAGCTTATAACATCATGAAAGTTGTTCCCTTTAAGTTGTTTACTATATGTACGACTCATGATGGGTTCTTACCAGTTACGAAAAGAGTTTGGAACGTTAAAACTAAGGGTAAATGTTTTAATGGTCCATATTTGGAGAGCTAAAAATGCTTTGGTGCTGCAGATTTAAGTCAAATAGAGCTATCTGCAGAAATTTGAACTTGATTGGAATACTTAAAGGTTCAAGAATGCTGGTTTGTAAGTGTGGTTGGTTGATTAGTGGTATATTTGCAGATTTGGATGTGTCAATTGTGATCAGTTGGTTATATTTTGGAGTGAGGGTCTGTTTTGCAATTACTACAACTGCATGGGTCCTGGAGAAATGCTACATTTCGAGCATAAATATTGTAGGACCATTGGGTCATATGTAAAATCTACAAGAAAGATGCTCATGCTCCAAAGCCGATATATGATGAACTTCCCCAAAACAATGAACAAATCAATGTTTCATCGCCATCTTCGTCATCTCAAATTGACAACATGCTTGATTCATTCCTCGAGACGGACTTGGTGCCGCTTGCTGAGCTACTTGAATCCACTCCTCAATCGGTTCCAACTCAGCACAACATCAATGTACCTGTTCCAAACTCAGCACCATTGGAACAAAGTTACTCCTCAGTAAATCAGATGCAGAGGTTGAAATCCGAGAGCTTTAACTGGGGGACATTTGCTGGACTTAACTCGCCACCTGAACTCACTCCCCACCCTGATCCAGTTCAGCAATATTTGATCAACAACAATATAAATAATCAGAATGGAGTGTTTATGCCTGAACTCAATCCTCCCCTGGTCCCAACTCCACATTTTTTGAACCACAACAATCACTACAAGAAATAGTAGCATTAGCGGAAAAGCTATTACGGAAATAATTAAAATGGCCTCTAATGATAGCATTAGCGGGGAAGCTATTGCGGCAACAATTAAAATGACCTCTAATAAAAAATTTAAAAACCAAAATGGCCTCTAATTATATTTTTAGCGGCAATATTTGCCGCTAAAGATAAAGTTAATAGAGGCAAAAACAAATAATTTGCTACTAAAGGTATCTTTAGCGAGAAACTTATAGAGGCGAAAAATAACGACTATTAGCGGCAAAATTAAGATTTTTAGTGTTAAATTTTTTGCCGCTAAAGATACTATTTCTTGTAGTGAATGGCATGATTATATCAATGATGTTGCAAGATTTGGCCTAGGAGGTGTAGAAGTGGATAGTTGGATGAACACTCAAACTCAGAGTCAGACTCAGCACGTTCACAACTCAGGAATATTTTTCAACTGGAACGCAGACACTCAGAACTTTTTCAGAGGCGCTTGAGAAATTTGTTGAGGGGTACCAGAATGAGCCAGGGAGCTTTGGGTTTAACCAGTGAAGATTATAGAAATTTTTAATATAAGGGGGTATTTGAAAAGGAAAAGATATTTGGGGTAATGTTTGTAAATATTTTTATTTTGTGAAGTTTCACTAGGCCCCTTAGAGAAGTAGGATTCTGGAATAACTCAGTTCCTGGAATACTATCCCATTTTAATATTTGTATGTAAAAATTATTATGATATCTCTTGTGTGTTCGTAACAATTAGTTGTTTTATATGTACCATGAATGAGTCATCGATGTGTTAATAAGAAAAAGTTCTAGCTACTTTCCTTTTCTGAATTTGGTAGCTTATATTTTCTTGTTTTTCCCAGATTTTCTAACAGTTTATTGATGTTTCAAAAAATAATATGAGTTTTACTCTTATGATCTTGTATTTTTTTTCTCTTGCACTGCCTATAGATCTAAAATTACGATCTCTCTAAAATTAATTCAAAAAATTCTTCTCAATGTGAGGCACATTTAGGCAAGAGTAATATTGTACTCAGTAGGAGGCGTTTCTGGAAAATGGATACTTTCCAATATCATGAAAGAACATAATCATGAATTTGAACTTTGTTGTGAAATTTCTTCACCAATTACACAGAGGAAAAATACTTCCACGCCATGATCTTCTATGATTGTGTCCACAAGAACAGGACTTAGATCAGTTGATGATGAAGCTCCATCTAGTGTTATCAATATTAAGCGTCTTAAAATGGAAGAAGTTGATATAGAACCATACAAAGGTCATGAATTCAACTCTGTTGATGTAGCGTACAGATTTTATAACACATTTGCGTCTAACAGCGTTTAAAGTTCGAATCGGCCAATTATTTCGATCGAAACACGATGGATCAATCACATCTCGTAGATTTATTTGCTCGAAAGAAGGTCATCAACACCCATCGAGTATAGGTTGTGGCGCATTACAAAGACAAGAATCAGGTATTTGGGTGGTTGATCGTTTACAATTAGAACATAACCATGAATTTGATTCTCCATTAGATGATAATAGAAGAGTTACTATAGCTTCCAAGGGATTTAAAGAAGAAGGAAATAATGTTTTGGAGAATCTTGATTTAGTCGAAACAAATGGTGGTCTTAGCTTGGCGACGTGGTAAAGAAAGTAATATAGGTGGTGATTGGTATGAAATGTTGCTTGAATATCTTCAATCTCGAATAGAAGAAGATATAGGTTTTTTATACGCTTTGGAAATGGATAATGGGAAAGGAATGAATGTTTTTTTGGCTGATGCTAAATCTAGATTTTCGTGTACTCAATTTTGAGATGCGATAGTGTTCGATACACCCCGTGTCTATAATAGCTGATTCTGAACCGGAAATTCATTGTGCGATTGCGCGTGTTTTTCGTCGTACACATCATAGATTTTCTGCATGGCAAATCCGAGAGCTATGGAAGATGAGAATCTAGGGGAGTTATTGTCAAACAACGCTGAATTTAAATATGAATACGAAGCCTGCGTTTCCCAGAGTAAGACAGCTAATGAATTTGATTCAGCATGGAATGTTCTTATTAACAAATATAGTTTAAAAGATAACGCTTGGTTAAAGGAAATGTATAAAATGAGTAAGAGTTGGGTTCCTTTGCATTTATGTGGAACTTCTTTTGCTGATAGAACTATCTCACTAAATTTTACTGTTGAGCGTACGCGATTCTCAGTAGAAGATGTAGAGAATCTCGTTATGAAGAACCTTTCCGCAAGTTTAGCGACAAGATTAAACTTTGTTTATTCGTTTTACATCTTTACCTAAACTTCAATGTTAATGCAGGTGCATCTGATCGGGGGATTGATCGATCAAGATGAGGGAATGGTCCATGTTTCATGGGTACAGCCGAGAATTCCGGGAATGCGTAAGATTAAATATTTACGCGATCGACTAGATAACTAGGTGGAGAAAGTACGAAACACGCTCGTTTCCCTTGAGCAAGAAAATGAGTTAATTTCACCATGAGTCCTTTATGAGTTAAAAAATATAATCTAACATCAACTTTAACAAAGTTTATTTAATTGAATCATGGAAAATTCTTCCATCTAATATTAGATGGTCCCGTACGAATCGCATTATGACACACACCTTATCCTTTTAACTTCCAAAAGTAATTACCGAATTAATCTAATGATGACATGTGTTTTGCTATCATAATTAATAGATGTGCTTTGAATATTGGACCATCCAATGCAGGATGAAAGTCTTACCCTTGTATCATCCCTTTTTTCCACTATATCTACAAAAGTACCCAAACTACAATCTACCTTTATTTCATTTTGTGTGCGACAAATTGCGAGGAGCTCATCTCCGTCGTACTATAAAATAAATCTTCCTCACCAGCATGATAATTCTTTTCTTTCTCATCATCATCCCATTTAACAAATTTCTTCACTACTACACGTGAGCTTTCTCGCGACTAAAGTTTTCGCGACTACTTCATGTAGTCGCTAAAGAGTATATCTCTAACGACTACATCGTGTTAACGACTACTTTATATTTTTTTCGACTACAAAGTAGCCGTACATAAGTTTTGTTTTTTCGACTACATGAAGTAGTCGTTAGTAATATACATGTAGTCGCTACTTGTTTATGTTTTTTAATTATTTTTTTCCACCGACTTTGTGTAGTCGTTAATGAAGGTTATCTTTTTACGACTACCTCATGTAGTCGACATTTGCATCATTAGCGACTACTTCTTGTAGTCGCTAATGTATGTTGTGTATTTATGACAGTGGGTTTCGTTTTGGGATCCTCAAACACCCATTATTTTACAACTTCCTCACCATTCTCTCAAAACTCTCCCAATTTTTTCCCACAATTCATCATCAAATATTATTTCAACACGTGGAAAAACTTTCCCGGACCAATCAACAGCATGTGACCTTCTCAATTATCAATTTTCCCACCTAAAGTTTCTCAAAAGTAGGTATTTTTTGTTCTATAAAACTATTTATAATTTTTTTCATACAATTGTGTAGTTAATGGTAAATAGTATTAATTATTAGGTATTTCAACACGTGGAAAACTTTTCCCGGGTCATTCAACAACGAGGGACCTCCTCATTATCAATTTCTCCTTCTAAATTTGCCCAAAAGTAGGTATTTTTCTTTTATAAAACTTTTTTCATCTTTTTTTATATGATTACAATTGTATAGTTAACGATAAATATATAGTATCTCTATGTATTTCGAAACATCGTATAATTTTATATGATATATATATATTATTGTATGAGAAATAAATGCATAAATGAGATATATTTATTTGGTGATGTAATATTTTGTATGCATTTAATTTTATATTTATGTATTTATTTGGTGATGTAATATTCTGTATGCTTTTAATTTTATATTTATGTATTTATTTGGTGATGTAATATTTTGTATGCTTTTAATTTTACATTTATGTATTTAATTGGTGATGTAATAATTTTTTTTCATTTTATATTTATATATTTAATTGGTGATGTAATAATTTTCTTTTTCATTTTTTTAATGTATTTAATTGGTGATGTAATAATTTTTTTTCATTATATTTATGAGACATTTATGTTGTATTCTTTTATATTGGAATTGTTGTTTATATTGGTAGAGGATGGCTTCGGGTATTGATAAAAGTTAGATTACTTCCGCTCATCGTGTTTCACGTGAATTTGTTATGGAGATAGAAGAATTTCTCGCATTTGCTCAAAAAATAAAGATTTTAAAGAAATTTTGTTTTGTCCGTGTAATGGGTGTTCGAATTATCGTCGGTTTGACGTGGTCAAAGTTAGGGCACATCTTTTAAATTTCGGTTTTTGTCCACGTATGAGATTTGGACAAAGCATGGTGAGAACGAGGAAATTCCCGAGACTCGATATGAAGAAAATGAAATGTGGAATGTCTACGAAGATTTGAGACCTAATTATGAGAGTGGTGGTCATTCGGGTGACACCGAGATAATAGACTCGAACAGTTCAACACGTGGCAAATTCGAAACGATGTTTTCTGAATTAGAGATTGAGTTATACCCTGGTTGTTCAGTAATGAGTTCATTAAATTTCATTGCGAAGCTAATGCACGTGAAGGTGAAGAACAAGTGGACTAACACGTCTTTTACCAAGTTGCTTGATCTTCAATGTCGTGTGTTGCCCAAACCTCATACCTTGCCAGAGTCATACTAGGAGTGCAACAAAAAGTTAAAATTTTTAGGTATGGGGTACAATACCATCGATGTTTGCGTGAACGTTTGTGCTTCATTTTACAAGGAGAATGAATCCCTCGATAAGTGTCCAGTATGTAGTGAATCCAGTTGGGACCCGAAGAAGGGTCAGAAAGCAGCGCATAAGAAACTCTAGATGGGACCTGGTACACAAATCTTGTCATGTTGACATTAACGTCAATACAGTAATTGAATCAAGAAATGCACATTTCTTTGAAACAAACTTTCCGTGCAAGACCACACCAGAATCTGGTTCCTTGAAAAGAACACGTGATGCAATTCAAGAATTGCAAGATCAAGAATCATTGCCAACCGAAAAGTAAGATCAAGAATCATTGCCAAATGAAGGAGGATTAAGAAGAAGTAAGAGGATGAGAACCTCTACGTCTTTTGGTCCTGACTTTCTATCTTACATGCTAGATGACGAACCGCGAACATTCAAGGAGGCTATGTCAAACCCTGACGCCCCATACTGGAAAGAAGTGGTAAATAGCGAGATAGAATCCATTATGCAAAACCATACATGGGAACTAGTGGATCTCCCTCCTGGGAATAAACCACTTGGATGCAAATGAATATTCAAGAAGAAACTAAAGACTGATGGGTCTATTGAAAAATACAAGGCTCGCCTTGTTGTAAAAGTTTATAGTAAAAAAGAAGGACTTGACTATTTTGATACTTATTCTCCAGTCACGAGAATATCATCCATTCGAATGTTAATCGCTATAGCTTCAATATACAAGCTCAAAATACATCAAATGGATGTAAAAAGAGCCTTCCTAAATGGAGAACTAAATGAAAAGATATATATAGACCAACTTGAGGGTTACGTAGTTCCAGGTAAGGAGAAACAAGTATGTAAGCTTGTTAAATCTGTATATGGTTTAAAACCGGAACCGAAGCAATGGCATGACAAATTTGATAGATTCATGATCTCGAATGATTTCAAGATCAATGAATGTGACAAATGCGTTTATGTAAAACGAAATGAGACGGGATATGTCATTGTCTGTTTATATGTGGATAATATGTTAGTCATTGGAAGTAACAATGATGTGATTAGATTCACCAAAAGGATGCTTTCAAGTAAGTTTGACATGAAAGAACTAGGCCATCCGGAGGTTATTTTGGGTATCAAGATTTTCCAAACATCTGAAGGTATTATACTATCTCAGTCACACTATATTGAGAAAGTATTAAACAAATTTAGTAATGACGACACAAATATCGCCAAGACACCTGTTGATGTAAGTTTACATCTTGCTAAGAACACTGGTGATATGATCAACAGTTGGAGTACTCTCGGATTATTGGGAGTCTCATGTACTTAACGAACTGAACTAGGCCAGATATAGCACATGAAGTAAGCAAGCAAAGTAGGTTTACACATAATCCGGGGAAAAACCACTGGATTGCTATTGTAAGAGTTCTAAGGTATCTTAGATACACTATGAACGTAGGGTTTTTGTACACATGATATCCAGTTGTACTAGAAGAAAACAGTGATGCAAACTGGATATCAGACTCCACCGACTCAAAATCCACAAGTGAATTTGTCTACATGTTAGGAGGAGCAGTTGTGTCTGGAAAATCTACTAAGCAAACGTGCATAGCCTGATCCAATATGGAATCTAAGTTTATAGCTTTAGACAAAGCTGCTGAAGAAGCCGAGTGTCTTCGAAATTTCTTAGAGGATATTCCTAATTGGCCAAAGCCTGTGTCAGCTATCTGCACATTGCGATAGTCAAAGTGCCATTTGTAGGGCATTAAACGAAATGTATAACAGTAAGTCTAGCCACATACGTCGTAGACACAATACCGTTAGACAATTGCTCTCAAACGGGGTTATCACAATTGATTATGTTCGATCAAAGGATAATATAGCGGATCCACTGACCAAAGGTCTACAAAGAGAGCAAGTGCGAGCATTGTCAAGGGGAATGGGTCTTAAGCCTACGAAAGCTGAGTTGCCATGATAGGAACCCTACCTAGCAGAGTGGAGATCCCACAACCTAGGTTCAAAGGGAAAACTGAATCGTGAAGCTGCAATTTGGTGCGACGCACTGTGGGGAGACCTCCCCAAACCATTCCTAGAAAAAAAAATTAATTAGTGCTAGTTGTAAAAGTGAAGGATAAGTTAAAGTTTTAATGGTTCTTGTATCTTCGATAACATAAGCTAGAGTAATGCAGAATACTCTCGACAAGAGACCACCTATATGAATAAAATGGGTAGGGCCGCCCTACGAGAATTTTTTAAAGGCGAAATTCTCCGACAGTTATTCATGAAATACCAGGAGTTGTCCAGGGCTGTAAATGGACACAACCGTGAGAATCAAATAATGTTTGGAAGTATACTATGTAATTTCTATTGTATTGGTTTACACAAAATCTGAATAGTTCAAGACACCACGTTCACTAGTTAGCAAGTAAATCTGATAGCTCTTACTACAGAAGGTTCAAGGCCAAAAGCTATCTTTCTCGATGTAGTATTCTTCTACGCTTCTCTCTGACTCTCTCTCGTGTTTAGCATTCTTTTGCATAATTTTTAAGGTGGGTAGTCAATTTCCATTCATGTGGAGATTGTTGGTCAAATGAGATTTTTACCCAAGGGATGACCATGTTTACGATGACAGTGGGTGACTCAATTTAAAGAAATGATTCGAATATTGATGATCGTTTATTCTATTTATAAAAATTAACGTAATACATTCATCTAGTAAAAATTATTTGAATTTGAATGAGAAATTGAGTCACGGAATTTGAAGAAATTAAATGAGAAAAAAATATAAATAAATAAATAATAATACATGTTATTTATTTTATTTTTCTTTTGGTTATGAAGCAAAGCAAAGAAAAAAAAAGAGAATTGCTAGGCTTTGAACCTAGACCTCCAAGCTAGTGGGCTTTTGGGCCAGACTTTCATACCATCTGGACTAGCTTATGTTTTGATCTTCTATACTAAACTAAACGTTTTGTCTTTTAATATAATGTATCTTCAGATGAACCATCACAACTCTTTTGCCAAATCCACCTTTTCATCTTCTATAAATAGTTGGTCAACTCAAACATTTTCATTCATTCATTTTTCAAAGCATTAAAATTATAAGAGAGAGATAGAAAGAAGCAGCATTATTAAGTTCGTCGAAATTCTTAAGAATTCGTGTGTCAGTTTCTTTTGAATAGTTTTGTTGTTGTATCCTAGAGGTTGAAGCCAACAAACATAAGACACAGGTACGTGACCTAAATACCTTAAAGACATCGGATCTAATCCGAGACTCGATAAGTAAAGTTATTTATTTATATATACTTTTATTTTATTGCAGCATTATACTATTATATTGTTTTACTGGTTTATACAAATAAAACACAACATAATGGAAAAAGCAATATGTTATTTGCAAAACACTTTGTAACATGAAAAAGATCTTCGAGACCTAACCAAGAAAATTTTCTTACGCATATCGGAAGGAGCCAAACGAGCAAATGTAGGAAACTCGCATATCATGGAGGAAATTGTGGGATTACGAAAACAAGTGATCTCTCTTTATAATACCGGAAAAAGTTTTTTTAACAAAAGGGTGTGGGTTCAATATGAAGTGTAATAAATGTATACAAAATTTCATGATTTAGTCAAAAAAAATTATTACATCTATTATTACAGAGACAGAATCTAAAACCACATCGAGTGAACAAGTTCATGAGTCATTTGTTGAATATATTGAATCGCCATTGGGGAAGAAATATGACACCCTCCGAATTAATGATTAAATGTTTAGTTGGGCAAAACTCTTGACTGAGGATTAAAGCCATGTCATGGGTTGTTAGACAGTGATGATGAAGATGATTTTGTCGTTGTACTTTCGCTTCCATCTGGATATCCAGTTCCACCTGGCGTGATTCTACCGAAGGGTTCATCATCAGTACCCAGACGCAATCTATGGGATTGATTAGTCAAAGAAGAGTTTATAAAAAACAATGTAATTGTATAATACAGAAAAATGTAGTTTGCAGCTTTGTTTGTGATGTGTTGGAGATTTAGCTGCATTTTAATGATGTTTAAGGTAGTGATATTATGAGGTGTTAAAGCTAATGTGATTTTGCAAATCATATCTTTTATGTAATGTTTGATTGAGTAGGGGATTCTATGCACTTTGAGTTTACAGACATGTTGCAGCTACTTTATGTTCAAAGAAAAATAAAATATATGCAGTGCTTTATACTTCTTCTATATACTAGTAAATTAGTGAAAAGTAGCGAAGTTATGCTATTTAAAGTGGCCCTGGAAGCATTTTTAATAGCAAATGCAGAAAGGTATGTTTTGTTGATTAGTTTTTGTATATAGTATTATGATTTTAGTTAATTGCACCAATAGATGATAAGTTTGATTCAAATTTGTATGTTCTTTCTTCTGTTTCTAGCTTTTCATGAGTTTGTATGTTTCGAATTTTTAGAACTAAGTGATTTGGTGTATGTAAGAATCTTCAGAAACTTGCATATATTCTCGCATCCAAGGAAGAACTAGGAATTTTTGGGCTGGTAAAGTGGTCAAGGGGTTCGGGGACAACATCCCAATTTTTAGTTAATTGCACTATAGATCCCTATATTATGTAAAATTGCTTTATAGTTCCTTACACTATGCAAAAGTTGTACTATAGGCATAAAAAGATCTAGGGGTGGGGGTGGGGGTTCGTGGGGCAATGTTCCCAAGTTTTTTTTTGAGTTCATTGCACCATAGGGCCCTATATTATGAAAAATTGCACTATAGGTCCCTACATTATGCAAAAAAGTAGTATTATAAGTAGGGGAAAATCTGGGTTGTGGGGAAAGGGGTTTAGTGGAAATTTTTCCAAGTTTTTTTTGTGTTCATTTCACCGTAGGTCCCTACATTATGAAAAATTGCACTGTAGGTCCCTATATTATGCACACATTGTATTATAGGCAGGGTGGATCTAGAAGTGAGTGCAGCGAATTTACCCTTTTTTTTTAACTTTCGGGTAAAAAAGTGGAGTGAACAAATTAACGTCCTCCCCAGTAAAAAAATTAGCCCCCTAGCTAAAAATATTATAGTTTTCCTTAAGGGAATTTTTTTAGGTGAATATTGATCATTATAGGTCCCTATATTTTACTTCTTAGTTAATTGCACTATAAGTCCCTATATTTTATGCATAAGCATAATGTTTTTGGGATTCAACTACATCATTTTAAGGTGTAGTAGCGAATTTATAACTCTAGCAAAGCATTAATTGGTTAAGTTTATGTTTCAGGTACTATGATGTGTGGAATCATAACACGAAGATTGACAACAAAATCTTAAATCCCATTCAAATAATTCATATGATGGCCTTCATCGCTTCTTCCAACTTCATCTTCTCTTGTTTATAATCCATCAACATGCGATACTTAGCAGCAGCCTCTCAAAGCATCTCCTTCCAGCTCTTGAATCGTCTCTTTGCAATTCTTTGGAGATGCTTCGGCTCTCTCAAGAAGATCAAAGGCTTGTTCGATGAGTCATCAGAGTATACCATAGTGAATCCATGACGCAGAAGATGATTTTAATTAGATGAAGATCTCAAGTGAAGGCTGAAGGATAGATTGGTCAATTACATTGTCTTAATTTGGGTTTTTATAATTATTCATCAACACGTTGAAAAATTGCGAGTATTCATCTACGAAATTTTAAACTTTTATCATCATTAAATTTTCTAGTGGCATAATTGACTCAATCCCCGCCTATTGAACTATGGTTTTTATAATATCTACTAGTTTACTCAAAAGAACAAAAGAGAGAATATGACTACTATTCTTCTCATAATTTATAATTTTTCTGATAATTTTATAAACAATCGAGAAAGAAGAAGATCCAAATATAGAGATGCAGTTGTACGAACTGTAAAGGAGAAAGTACAAGCTCGTGCAAGATGAAAAGCTGAAAAAGCTGCTGCAAAAAAAAATGCAACTCAATTTTTCTTGTTCATTTACTTGAAAAAGTGTGTAAATGACCTGACCTTGGTGTTAGCTTTCTTTCAACCTTGGCCTAGATAGTGAGGCAGTTGATTTGAAAAAGTCTCAGTCGTCCTCACCTTGAGTTAAAAAAATAAAATAAAGACAAGTACAGAAAATTAAACTAGGCTATTGCTTAAATGTCAGACCATATAATCTAACAACAAAGTCATCACGGTTGTCTCATTATCAGGGACATGCATCCCAATATATTTTCGTAGAATCTGAATAGATATACTTAACATTCTACGAGAAAAAGGTTTTAAAAAAAGCGAAAGAAAAAAAATCACCTTTTAAAGAGAGAGTTGAAGTAGAATTGTGATAGTCGAATGAACACTTGAACAAAGGTCCATAAGGAGAAGTAATGTGAACAAGATTGCAAATGAGTCCAGGGCTCTTAATTAATTGGCGCCCAGGGTAATGATAATTATACTAATCCTAAGATGTCATATTTTTTCAGACGTTCTAGCTCACAAGGCATTTATTTGCGACGTGATAAGGAATCATTAGGTAGAACCACATGACTTGACATAATGATTAAGAAAAAAGCCCATTGAATTTTGTATGAGCACAACGCTACTTATAAATATCCACATTTCTCAAAGAGGAAAATTATGTAGTATTCATTCCAAGCTACTTGCTTAAAATATATTTCTCATTGATACTAACTTGAGCATGAGATTCCGTCCCTTTGGTTACTAACCCCTCGCTTGCAGGTAACAGGTATCAGATCTCAGTTGTCGGATTAAGGTGTAAAGAGGCTTGAACCACAACTAACAGGAGAGTCAACTATTTCTGATCTTTCTAATTGAGTATCATTCTATCAACTATATTCATCTTTAATGTACAATATCTAACACTAACATTAGTTCAGACATATCAACTAATAAGAATTTGTCACAACAAATATTAATCTATTATATTTCTGGTTTAGAGATTTAACCTTTGTTGATCTTATGTTGAAAGTAATTATTTTGGGTCTGGCCTATATTGTGGGTGTACATAATGGATTAAGCCGACCCGTATTGTGGTAGTCATTATTTAAAAAACTAATATATGAATAACTTTTAGAAAGTTATTTCATAATAACAATATATTGGAATCATTTTTTTCTACATATGCTTGTTTCTGTTCTCTGTCTTATATTTGAGAGAAATGAAACTAATAGAAATTCTCTCAAGATCTCATTAACATATAATAGAAGATCCAGCGGCATTTAAGTTGTGGAATAACAACCGTCTTTATTATGTAAGTGGATTCAACACCGAATCATTTTAATTCGGAATTCTACATTAGAACTTTGTATGTTCCCTCTTTAATTTCTTACAAATGTATTTTATCTTCCTGTGTTCTCTGAAATCCTGGCATCTTGTTTTATCTTTTCAGTACTTGGCTGGGCGACAAAATATACAATTTTCGAAAACTCCTCTCACATCCAATTGTAAGAACGACGAAATTTTGTTCAAACAACTTTATTTTATGGGTTAATTGCACCGCTAGTCCTTGTCGGTGATAGATTATCGAATCGGTGATTTTCTTTTACCTGAATACAGAAAAAACTTTATCTTTTCATATTTGTAGATACAAAGTCTCATAAGACCTAACTTCTACTGGCTGTACAATAATCTTTAAGCATTGGGTAATAGTGAATTAGATTTTATCAAGAACTGCATTGAGTCCATACCCATGTTTTTTTATCTTGAACCGGCACTTGTGAAGATCGAAAAGATACTTAAGGAGAAGATTAATCTTCTCTGTGTCATAGAGATTATCTTCAGTTGCCCACCATAAGATAGAACTATCCCACTAAATTTTATTGCTGACTCAGTAGAAGATGTCACTACTGGAAATGCGGCGTTTCGCGACGACACGCGTCGTCGCGAAACCATCAAAATTCGTCGCTAAACAAGATTAGCGACGACATGTCGTCGCTAACTTGTCGTCTCTATCCAGGCGTCGCTAATTCGTGATTAGCGACGCCAAATAGTGTTTTCGTGACTAGTTCCTTTGGAATTTACCCACGAGGATTGGCGTCGCGGATTTATTGAATTCGCTACGACATGTTAGCGACGACATGTCGTCGCTAATTCAATAATTAGTTTTCATTTAATTTTTAATCGAATTTAATTTTCTTTTTTTTTAAATTAAATAGCGACAAACGTTGGCGACGGGCATGTCGTCGCTAATAATTGTTTTTTATTTTTATTTTTTTTTTTACATTTTATCGAAAATCATTATTTATTTATTTTATTTAATGGTTTAGCGACGACAAGGGTCGTCGCTATTCTTTTTTAATTTTTTTATTTTTAATTTTTGTTTTTTTTATTTTTTTTTATTTTTTTTTACTTTTTTATTTTTCTTTATTATTTAAATTTTAGTTTTTATTATTATTTTGATTTTAAATATAATACAAAATTATAAATAAATAAAAATCCAATAAAACATATAAAATACGATAATTCCATTCAAATAGTAAACGTGAAATAAATAAAGTCAACATCAAACGAGTCAAAGTCAAAGTCAAAGTCAAACAACATGAAAATAAATAAAGTCTTAAACGTACCAACCAAATAAAAAAAAAATAACTTAATCATCATTCAAATTCGGATCTTCTCCATCTCCTCTTCTCTCCTCATCTTCTCTCTCTTCATCTCGTCTAGTGGGCCCGGGTTTGCTGATCGGCTGCATTCCATTAGCGATTCTCATCCCGTTTAATGCCTCGAAAAGAGTCTCTGCCATGCTCGGGGGTTGACTCGGCCGACTAGAAGAAGATGTGGGCCCGGGTGATGCGGTGGATGGGTCCGGTATCGGTGGAAGATTTTGAGCCGCGCGAAGCTCGTTCATCCCATCCAGAACCGCCTTAAGCAGCTCATCGTTCTCCCTGTCCGGCTGTGTAGGAGTCCTGGCTCGTTTCCGGACCGGACCAATGGTAGGCACCCAGTGTTTAGTCTTGGGTGGGTGTAGGACCTCCATGATCGTCTCGAGCATGGCATCCATCTGCTCCTGGATGCTAACTTCAGTACCCTCCGTTCCGGCCTGCACAACCTTCTTCTTCATCTTCTCCCGAAGAACACCCTGCAATTAGATTTCAATTTAAAAATAAATTAGATTAAGTAAAAAAAAAATTTAAAATAAAAAAAAATTAAATCAATTTTTTTTTTAAAAAGACTTACACTGGCTCTCTCCAAACGCTGATCACGCCAGCTATCCGTAGCCGCATCATATGAAAGGTGGTCGAAATAGCCGCATAAAGGAGGAAGATCCATCTCCTCTTGGGTCTCGTCATCTGTAAATGTTAACGGCTCTTTCGTCACCGTCTTCAGCTTCCCCTGGACAGTATACAATAACAAATTTTAATAAGTTAACAATTAAATTAAATTAAATACTAAATTATATTTTAATTTTTAAAACTTATACCTCAATAATCACCTCCCGGGTCTGTGACCAGTTCCTTGACCCCGCCTTGCTCGGAACTGACTGCTGCTCTCGATTCTTCTTGTTTATATCAGCCTGACTCTGTTACAAATAAAAAAGAAGTTGTTATAAAATTAATTAAAAAAAATGTATAAATTAATTAATAAATTTTTTTTTTCTACCTGTTTCGCCAAGTCATCCCACATCTTCTTCGTCGCCTCCCAAATCACCGGGTCAACATCTGGTGGAATTTCATCCGTGTAGTAGTAGTCGTTCTTCAAATCCGACTTGTATCGCCTGTAGGCTCCGGATGTCATCGCAGTCAATCTCTTAGTGATCTCGTCCCAATCGCTTCGCCTCCTCCACTCCTCTAAATCAAAAAATTGATGAAGTCGCTGCAAAACTACCCCTTTGTTATGGTCGGGGACCTCTTTCCATTCTTTGTAGCACGGGGGAACAGCATCTCGAACAGCATTACCAGCCACCTGTCCCACGTGTTTGCTATATGGGCCGACGAAGTTCCAGGTGCCGTCTATGACAGAAAAGTCAACTGGAATGGGCCAGCCGACTCTCTTCAGGGTCTCCTGAGCTGTACGGATAGAGGTGGCAGCTTTCGGTCTCCTTTTTTTACGTTCACCTGTTTTAGTGAAAAATATTTAGTAACTACATATTTTTTTGAGTGATAAATAAACATTAATTGAAATTTTTATTACCCGATGGTTGGGCACAGTCAGCATTCGAACGTGGTGGACCCCTCGGGGGATCGTTACCCATCCCATCTCCACCGTGACTCCTACCCATGACAGCAGCCATCTATAAAATTTCATAAAATTGCATTTAAGTCCTAAATTTTTTTTAAATTTGCAAATAAGTCCATTTTTTTCATAAAATTGCATTTAAGTCCTAAATTTTTTTAAAATTTGCAAATAAGTCCAATTTTTTTGTAAAATTTACATTTAAGTCCAAATTTTTTTAAAATTTGCAAATAATTCCTATTTTTTTAAAAATTGCGTTTTAGTCCCATTTTCTTTTAAAATTTGCAAATAAGTCCTATTTTTTTAAAAATTGCATTTTAGTCCTATTTTTTTAAAAATTGCATTTTAGTCCCATTTTCTTTTAAAATTTGCAAATAAGTCCTATTTTTTTAAAAATTGCATATAAGTCCAATTTTTTTAAAATTTGCAAATAAGTCCAAATTTTTTTAAAATTCGCATTTTAGTCCAATTTTTTTAAAATAAGTCCATTTTTAATAAAATTGCATTTTAGTCCTCTTTTTTTATAACATTGCATTTTAGTCCTTAATCATACAAAACTGCATTTTAGACCTTAAACATACAAATCAAACATATTGCAGATAGGTCCCTATATCTTAAAACACAATCAAAGATCAATAACATACCAACTATTACATTAAAGTTACAAATATCATACCAAAACCCTAATTTTTATCAAATTCCAATTACATGTTGTTATTTAACACCAAAAAATTACCAAACAACCCAGAAACATACACATAATTCTCGGATTTCATCAAACAACTAAAAACATTCATGAATTTTTACAAGAAAAAAAAAATTAAAAATAAAAAAATTGCAAGTTTGATCCGGAAATTGGAACCTGTTACGTAGAAATGGTGTAGATTTCGTCCATGAATCCATGCCAAGAAGAAGGAATCATACAAAAAAAACACAAGAGAAAATATTAGAAATTAAAAAAATAAAATCAAAAAAGGTGAGATTAGAAGGTGTATTTGGACTAGAATCATTACCTGGACGTTGGATTAGGTGTTGTTTCACCTCGGAATAGCTTGGCTATGGCGGATATGGAGCTTTTGGGAGTGTTTTGGGTGTTTGTGTTTGGCAGAAATGAGCCTCGGTGTAGGGTTTTATAGAAAAATTGATTAGCGACGACACGGGTCGTCGCTAATCTTGGGATGTTGTCGCGAATTTGATACACGTGGCGCCCCACGTACACACGCCCCTTGCGTGTCTTAGGTTAGCGACGACACGTCGTCGCGAAATTTTGGGTAGTCGTCGCTAATTTTAGTGGGCGGGAAAGTTGACCGCCCTTGATGACCAATAGAATTTTTAATTATTTATTAGCGACGACAAACCCTTTGAATGTCGTCGCGAATAATTAGCAACGACATTCAAAGGTTAAATGTCGTCGCTAATCCACTTGAATGTCGTCGCTATTTTTTTTTTTTTTTTTTTTTTTAAATTTTCATTTTTTTTTAATATTTGGGGGTTTAATATGCTTACCCTTTCTTGTATTTTTTTTTTGTGTTGTTTATGGTTCCTTTTCACATTCTTAATTGGGTGTTTGGGTGTTCGGGTGTTTAGTTAAGTGTTTATGGTCAAAGTTAAGTGTTTAGAGTCAAAGTTGAGTGTTTAGAGTCAAAGTTAAGTGTTTAGAGTCAAAGTTAAGTGTTCATGGTCAAAGTTAAGTGTTTAGAGTCAAAGTTAAGTGTTCATGGTCAAAGTTGAGTGTTTAGAGTCAAAGTTAAGTGTTCAGAGTCAAAGTTAAGTGTTCATGGTCAAAGTTGAGTGTTTAGAGTCAAAGTTAAGTGTTTATGGTCAAAGTTAAGTGTTTATGGTCAAAGTTAAGTGTTTAGAGTCAAAGTTAAGTGTTCATGGTCAAAGTTAAGTGTTCATGGTCAAAGTTGAGTGTTTAGAGTCAAAGTTAAGTGTTCAGAGTCAAAGTTAAGTGTTCATGGTCAAAGTTAAGTGTTTATGGTCAAAGTTAAGTGTTCATGGTCAAAGTTGAGTGTTTATGGTCAAAGTTGAGTGTTTATGGTCAAAGTTAAGTGTTCATGGTCAAAGTTGAGTGTTTAGAGTCAAAGTTAAGTGTTTATGGTCAAAGTTAAGTGTTCATGGTCAAAGTTGAGTGTTTATGGTCAAAGTTGAGTGTTTATGGTCAAAGTTAAGTGTTTATGGTCAAAGTTAAGTGTTTAGAGTCAAAGTTAAGTGTTCATGGTCAAAGTTAAGTGTTCATGGTCAAAGTTGAGTGTTCAGAGTCAAAGTTAAGTGTTCATGGTCAAAGTTAAGTGTTTATGGTCAAAGTTAAGTGTTCATGGTCAAAGTTAAGTGTTCATGGTCAAAGTTGAGTGTTTATGGTCAAAGTTGAGTGTTTATGGTCAAAGTTAAGTGTTTATGGTCAAAGTTAAGTGTTTAGAGTCAAAGTTAAGTGTTCATGGTCAAAGTTAAGTGTTCATGGTCAAAGTTGAGTGTTTAGAGTCAAAGTTAAGTGTTCAGAGTCAAAGTTAAGTGTTCATGGTCAAAGTTAAGTGTTTATGGTCAAAGTTAAGTGTTCATGGTCAAAGTTGAGTGTTTATGGTCAAAGTTAAGTGTTTAGAGTCAAAGTTAAGTGTTTATGGTCAAAGTTGAGTGTTTATGGTCAAAGTTGAGTGTTTAGAGTTAAAGTTAAGTGTTCATGGTCAAAGTTGAGTGTTTAAAAACCACCAAAATGTGTTAATACAAATAAACCAAAATAAAACCTAATCACTATCATATCCACTAATAACTATGGGTTCATCATCGCTATCAACCTCTATAGGTTCTTCTTCATCACCGTATTCATCCAAGGTGTCATCATGAATTTCCTCATTCTCATCAATAACCGTATCAAAAGACAAATCAATAAAAAAATGAGCAGGATCAATCTCGATCTCCTCGGTGGATGCCAGTGGCATGCTGATGTTCTCGTTCCCCGTGCTATCCAATGGTATGCTGATGCTCTCATTTCCAGTAGGGAGTGATTCCGAACCCCATAACTCAGGACTCCATCCGTGACGATCGTTTATTTCCCAAACGGCTTTCCACCCTTTCATTGATTTCTTTGAACTAATCTCGTCGATGTAAAACACTTTCTTGGCCTGCGATGCTAAAATGTATGGTTCGTCAGCCCACTCAAACTTTGTTGTGTTGATAAATGTTACCCCATGTTCTTGCCTCGATCCAGACTTTTTATACCACTTACAGACAAATAACACAACCGAGCACCCTCCAGTGTACATAACCTCCAAGATTTTGATTAATTCCCCATAATAGGGTTCTTCATTGTAAATGGTACACACTCCGTAATCCTGCGTCACTCTTTTCTCTCCTTTGGACTTAGTTAACCACTTGACACCGTTCACAACACATGAATCATATTTATGCACCGAACCATAAGACATGTTTGCCAAGGACACCATCTCGGGGGTAGCTAATGGATCTCCACGTGAATGCATTCCATGAATCTAATATACAACAATAATAGTTAGTACTTTGATAATAAATATATAAGTTATAAACCAATGCCTAAAATTACATACCTTTTCCAAAAACCATTCCTTAAATGTGCGACGATGCGTAATATCTATTTCACCACTCGTTCCCGTAAGTGTTGATTTGTGTTCACTATAATTGTAAATGAGTATAAATAAACTAATATAAATATATAATATATATAAATGTATATATAAATATATAATATATAATATATAATATAAATATATAAGATATATAAATATATAAGATATATAAATATATAATATATATAAATATATAATATATATAAATATATAATATATTTATATATATTATATATTTATATATTTATATATATATTATATATTATATATTTATATATTTATATATATATTATATATATAATATATTTATATATATTATATATTTATATAAAAATATATTTATATATATTATATATAAAAATATATATATAAAAATATATATATTATATATTATATATTATATATATAATATATTTATATATATTATATATATAAAAATATATTTATATAATATATATTTATATAAAAATATATTTATATATATTATATATAAAAATATATATATAAAAATATATATATTATATATTATATATTATATATATAATATATTTATATATATTATATATATAAAAATATATTTATATAATATATATTTATATAAGATAATAATATTTACTTACATCATGTATGTTTCGAGTTCGTCGCAGTTATGCAAAATATACCAACTTATGTGCTCCTTCTCCTTATACGGTAAAGAAACATACTCTATCTTGCCAACTGGAGTGCATTGGGAATTGAAAACGGATAGCTCTTTTGGGACCAGCGGTGCTTCGTTGTATCTGCCTGGATCGTTGAACCTTGTTTTTTCTTCACTAAGATATCTTGATATGAAATTCAACGTCTCTTCCGCAATGTACCCCTCGGCTATTGAACCCTCTGGTCTAGCCGGATTTCGGATATACTCTTTCAACTTTTTCAAATACCTTTCAAATGGGTACATCCACCGCATTTGGACCGGGCCACCAAGCAATGCTTCATCGTATAAGTGTATCACCAAGTGGATCATTATATCAAAAAACGCGGGAGGTAAAATCATTTCTAGCCTACACATAAGTTCAACCACCTTCTTCTTTCCCGATACTAACTGTTTCCTGCTTAGATTTTTATTGCAAACGACTCTAAACACGTTCGCTAACCCAATAAACACATCACTAATCGCTTTGTCTTCAATAAGCCCGGGGAGACTAGCCACGAAAAGATATTGCATCATCACGTGACAGTCGTGAGATTTCATGCCGATAATCTTACCCGTATCACTTTGAACATTGTTTCTCATACTAGATGCAAAACCGTCGGGAAACTTCTGTGCCTTCAGCCAGTCAAGAAAAATAGTCCGCTTTTCCGGTGTTAGAGTGTACTTTCCCCGTTTCAATATTTTTTTACCATTTCTCTCAGTCAACCACAATTCTTTTCTAATCTCCAATTTCTCAAGATCGAGTCTCGCTTTCACGTTATCTTTGTTAACTTTCCCATCAAGACCTATAACTGTACCGAGGAGAGCATCGCACACGTTTTTCTCGCAATGCATAACGTCAATGTTATGTTTCAACAGGTTTTCAGACCAATAAGGTAAACGATAAAAAATACTCTTTTTCTTCCAATTGAATCGCCGGTTAACATCTTGCTTCACGATCTTTCCCCCAAAATCCTTGTGTTTACCGGGAAACACAATTGGAAGCCCATCTAACTGTGTCTGAATACTTGCAGGACTATATTTCTTCGGTGGGCGCCTATCATCGGGTTCCTTGTACAAAACACGTTCGCTTCTAAATGGATGTCCGGCAGGTAACCAACGTCTATGGTCAAAGTAAACAATCCCTTTGTTCACACTCAATGACGGAGTATGATCCATGCATTCGGGACAAGCTTTGTAACCTTGACCCGACCATCCCGAAGTGTATGACCTAGCGGGGAAATCATTAGTGGTAGACAACAAACAAACCTTCATCGTAAACTCTTCTTTCTTGTGGGCATCATACGTAACGATCCCATTATCCCACAACTCTTCCAACTCATCTATAACAGGACGAAGAAAGACATCCATGTCCTTACCGGGTGAACGGGGTCCCGGAATCAACAAACAAAGCTGGAAAGTGGTCTCCTTCATGCATACCCACGGGGGCAAGTTATATACGGTTAATATGACTGGCCACATGCTATACGAGTTGTTCTGCATAGAGAAAGGACAAAACCCATCGATTCCAAGACCCAGATATACGTTACGAGGTTCACTAGCAAACTCAGGGTGTAGCGCTGCAAATCTCTTCCAACTATCACCATCAACCGGATGACGCAACACATCCGGATCTGCACTGTTACCGGTATGGTGCCAAATCATGTCTTCAGCGGTGTGCTTTGAAGCGAATAGTCGCTGTAATCTAGGAGCAATCGGAAAATATCGAAGCTTCTTATGCGGTACTTTGATACCCTTCTTTGGGTCCCATCTAGATTCGTTACAAACTGGACACTTGTCAAGGTCTTTGTTTTCTTTGTAATAAATAACACAATCGTTCAAACAAACGTCGATGGTAACATACCCCATACCCAAACTTTTCAACTTCTTGTTGCATGCTTCATAAGATTCGGGCAAATTGTGAGGTTTAGGCAAAATACGACCCAACAGCTCCAGTAGCTCGGTGAATGAGGTGTTAGTCCATTTGTTCTTTACTTTTACGTGCATTAGCTTGGCAATAAAATTCAACGAACCCATCGATTCACAACCAGGAAATAATTCTGTCTCCAGTTCTTCGAACAACATGTCAAAACTGCTTCGACTTGGAATATGTGCATCTCTCATCTCGGTGTCTCCCGGATGTCCACCAACATCGTAACTCTGTCTCACATCGTCATAAACATGCTGGATTTCATTTACCATAACTGGATCTTTACTTGCAGGGGGTGTATGTGTTTGTATCTCTTCCTCACCGTGTTTTGTCCAAACCTTATAATCATGGTTAAACCCCTCTCTTAGAAGGTGGGCCATAACATCATTGGTTTTTAATCGGCAAAAATTATTACACTTCTTACACGGACAAGACAAGTAACCGGTATAACCTCTACTTTTCTTAGCAAAATCGATAAATTTATAAACCCCAAAAATATATTCACCATCTAACACATTCGTCGATTCGATCCAACTCTTATCGATACTCATGCCCGAACTCGATGCCATCACTTAACAACAATTTGAGTAAACTATGCGACTACATTAATAAAAAAAATAAAAATACATAATTATTACAACCTAATGAATAAAATGAATAAAAATTACAACACAATAAACAAAATAAAAAAATTACAAACTCATTGAATGAATAAATATTACAAACCATTGAATGAATAAAAATTACAAACCATTAAATGAATAAATATTACAAACCATTAAATTAATGAATGAATATATAAAAAAAAACAAATAATTAAATAAACAAGTAAAAATATATGAGCACAAAATATAAATTCACACAACACATGCATAATCAACCAACAAATATTTAATTCATTAACCTAATCATATGGTATATCAACTTGCTAATATAATCAATTAAATACAAAGCTTAAAAAACATGAAAGTTAATGGAAATACCTTGAATTGGATGGATAAATTGAAGAGTGATGTTAATTCCCTACCAAGAGAGTTGTATTAATTCACCTAATCAAAGCATATAGGAAGAATGAAACACAATTAGCATTCAAAAAAAAAAAAATTGAATTTCATGCAATTATACCTTAAATTCTTTGATGAAAGATGATATTAATGGAGCCCCACTTTGATTATTGAACCAAGAATGATGCAAGATGAAGTGGAGAAGGAATTGCAAAAAAAAAAATGGAATTTTGTTGATTTTTTGGGAGAAAATCGGAGGATTATTATGGGTGTTGTGTGTGTTAAGTGGGTTAAAAAACCTGCTGCAGAATTAAATAGGATCGGGGTTTAGCGACGACAATACGGGTCGTGGGTAACGTACTTTACTCGTCGCTAATCTTCAAAATAACGACGACAGACAATGTCGCTAAAATAGCGACGACAGTTCGTGAAGAAAAAAAAATTCAATAAGAAATAAAAAAAACTTAGCGACGAAAAACTAAAATTTAACGACGAATTTGTTGTCGTTAATTAGCGACACAGTATAATTTTGTCGCTAACTTCCTGTCGTCGCTAATTTAGTTCGTTTAACGACGAATTACGCGTCGTCGCGAATTTCTCGTGGGTAAACACCGCATTTCCAGTAGTGTGTGGAGAATCTCGTTATGAAGAACCTTTCCGCAAGTTTAGTGACAAGATTAAACTTTGTTTATTTGTTTTACAACTTTAACAAAGTCTATTTAATTGTATCCAGACGCGAATCTTCCTAAGGCTCAATGGGAGCTTATGCCCCATAAATCTGTAAATTTTGGAATACGTCAATATAATTTTGGTTCGAAAAACAATTAACTCTCACTGAAACTAACACGTGCATGCTCTAAAGAAAACACAAGTTATTGTAGCTTAATTGTTTATTATCTTACATATTAGAATTTATCCTAAATGTTAGGTGTTCTAATCTTATCATTTGTTTTTATTTTTTTCATAAATATACATATAATAATTATTTCTAAAATACATTTAAAAAAGATTTGATTAGAAAATAAGTTTAATTTAAAAATAAGGATAAGTTTTCAACTTTATTCTTATACTTTAACATTATAAATAAAACTTTGTTCTTTGATATACTAGATTTGAGTTACAAATTTGTCGATTTTCATAAGATAGGTGTTTTAAATATTGCAATTCTTTTATACATGTCTCTATTTTGAGTTTGGTCATAGCATTACTTAGTAATTTATTAGTTACATTACTCCAATAAATTATTATGTATAATTTTTATAGATTTATTCATTAAATTTATAAATTATAATATAAATATAACATATGGTATATTAATATAATCTAATTGAGGATAGTATATAAATTTAAATGTATATAATAGTGTTGGCCGAGCTACATATTTATGGGTAACTAAAAACATGTAAGCTCATCAATTAAAGATACGAGCAATGTAATGGTGTTGGATTTTTATATTTGCATTTTGAAATTACTACTTATATGTTTATGTATCATTTTTTTAGCTTAAAAATTTTGGAAAACGTTATCTCTCGAATTTACATATTTTTCAAGCCCCTCCTCAATTTAACTTCTGGATCCGACCCTACTTGTATCATCCCTTTTTTTCCATTATATCTACAAAAGTACCCAAACTACACTCTACCTTTATTTCAATTTGTGCGCGACAAATTGCAGGGAGCTCATCTCCGTGTTACTATAAAACAAATCTTCCTCGCCAGCATGATAAATCTCTTCTTTCTCATCATCCCATTTAACAAATTCCTTAACTATTTAAAAGCCTCGTCAAGTGTATCACAATCTCTCTCCCTGGCTTGTGCTACACAAAGCTTCCAAATCCAACCTATCAGGGAGGCGTAATGAAATTTGAACTTTATTGCAGCATAATAATATGCTTGCTGAGAAAGTGCCTGATTGTTATGATGCAACGGAAAAGGAGTATCTTTGAAACATGGATGCCTTATTATCATTTTGAAGACTTCATTGCATGTTGAAAGTAATGGACAACAATGGCAAGTTTTAAATAGAAAATAAAAAATAAAAAACAACGTAAAGAAACTTGTTGTGGTAGCAAAATGAACCGCACTAAAATGTACTTATTAGTTGTTTCCCAAGATATAATTACTATGTAACGGTATAGAATACACTCACTCGAAAGTTGTCCAAAAAATTATAGAGAGGGAAAAAAACGAGAGAAGAGTTGTATTAGGTTAATTGTGTGTAACTGATCTCTATAAAGCTTTGTTTATATATACACTGAAATGACAAACTCATAAATGAATCATGGAAACATTTTGAAATCAAAAGTTTTGAACTTTGACTAAAAACATGAAGAAAAGTTATTAAACTGTGAAATTTTTTGAAATTGCATAAAAAAATATGGAAGAATCAGCTTTTGGTCAAAAAAACTTTTGCTCTTAAAGCTAGAAAATATTTAAATTTTTTAATTTTCCTCAATTCCTAACTCTCGACGATCACATCACACCATCGTCGGAGACAGACAGTGGTTGTTGCGTTCGTGGGATAAATCTGATACTTCTCATTATAATGGGGTGTGTTCTTTAGAAGATACCACTACCCCATCAATGTGGGAGGTATTTCATCCCCCAAAACATTTTTTTAAGTTATTTCATCATTTCTTTTCATCAAGTCAAGAATAGTGACTTTGTAAGGCATGTATGTATACGTCAATTTTTCACAGAGAACTATCAAAGACAATTATAAAGATAGAGAGAATTTCTAGAAAGAAGATGGGACATATTGTACTCAAGGACTAATTTACTATCAACAATGATTAAGACTGTTATTAGATGATATGAGATATCAACAAAATCTTATTACCAAGTACATTCTTCAGTTGAGACCCACAACACATACTCAACCCAATATTCAAGCAAAACATTTTATGATACCATCCCACCCATTTAGGGGTCAATGCATATATCATGGTTATATTGAATTCTCTATAGAAATAGTATGTGTTTCTTATAGAATGCATGTCCCAGTTTCATAGTCAAGTAGGTGATATTCAAAAATCATCTAAAACTGTAGAGTACCTCTCTTGGGCTTGAAATAATTAAGTATTATAAAGTCCAACCTCAATATTTGTTGATGAATCGAAGAGTATATTACAATAGGCACATTATATGTGTGATATGTAGGTAGAATGTATGTTTCATGTAGTTGGATTAGTTATCTAAACTTAACCGAGAAACATCCCTCATGATTTTTAGAGTGTTTAATTATAAGTCATATGTGTATAGTCTTTTGTGTCATGTCTATTTTATCTTATTATAGCAATAATTATAGATATAGTTTTATAAAACGTGTTGACACATGAGATGTGGAGAAATTTCCTAACATTTGAGGGTGTACTGACCTTTGGGATTAAAGTTATATATATTGGTAGCATTTATTCCTTTAGGCATACAGCTAGTATTGATCACTTCCTGGACTGGTTTACAATAATCCTCACCATCCATATTCCAAGTTGTTTTATAGAAGCTTCATGTATATTCATCCGTTCCTAGACACTTATTCTCATTAATGGAGAATAGTGCTTTCTTGATCTCATCATTAGTGATGGGTTTATTCAACATATTAACTTGATCCTGTGATAAAGATACACCATTCAATTACTTAAGAACCTGTATTAAGTAAGTCTCTTCTTGTAAGTCTTTAGTACCAACAAGTGATGTATAAAAGTCTATAAAATCTTTCTTGATCTGTTTAGGTTCATCAAGTACAATACTTGACTCATTTACCAAGGTAGTAACTCTGTTTCTTACTTGCCTCCCTTTGATTATTTTGTAGTAATAAGCACTACTACAATCATTTTCATTAGCCCAAGTAACTCTTGACTTTTGTTTTAATATTTCATGCTCCTGAGTAATGGCCACATTAAGGTTGTGGAGAAATATCTTTTCCTCAGCTAAGATGTCTTAACTAAAATCTCCTCTCATTATCTTGTTCTGTAACTCCTCCAACCTACCCCTTAACTCTTGAATCTGAGTGGAGCTTCTCTTAAAATATTTTATTCTGAAGAAACATTATGGTGGAGCTATCATGTTCTGGATAAATCCACGTTTGATTGTAATCACTTAAAGAGACGCAAAAGACTATAATTCGCACATCTTCAAACATTTCTAACCATTTACAACCTTCGTTCATTCCCTTGCATGTACTCTGATAAGCTCATATCTAGCACATAAAAAACTCGTCTTTAAAAAATAAAATTGTTTTAATACGTTTCAATATCATATTTAAATAATAAGTTTTTTGCAATTTACTCCCTAAGAGTTAATAGAATGGCATTCTAACACCAGTTGTTTGAAACAAGCGCATACCTAGTCCCTTCTATCAAACTTGGGGGACGGAAATGAAATTGTTGAAGAATAATTTATTTTTAACCTTTTAAGGATATTAACCTAAAAGATCCACAACCCAAAAATAGTTTACACAAAAGGATAAATTTTTTTTGCCCAAAAAGATCCACAACCGTTAATGGGTTGCTTTGTTTTTTTAGTGGTTGTGTTTTTTAATGATATTTTTTTTTTGATCGGCAAATCAAAACTATTTCATTAAAAAACTCAACACACCATATCCTTTACAAACTTTCCAAGCCCAAACAATAAGGCCCATTACTAAGACATTACATTACATTACAAATATATTAAAGAAAAATTACAAGAGGCCCACTCGCCTAAACAGACCCACTAACTAATTTTTCTAAAACTGCTTTTGAGATTTTTTCCTTTAATTTGAAACTTTGTAATCTTGAGCAAATCATCATCTTTATCTCCTTTTCAATTTGCTCCTCAGTACGCATTAAACTCCCGTGATTTCACCAATTTCGTTCACTCCATATACAATACACATATGAAGTTAAGATTAAACTTACAATACTTAGATGTTATTTACTTTGAAGAAGCAGAAAAGACTTGATTAAAGGCAAAAAATCCGAGTTTGTAATGTGTATACCACTAAGCTTCATAACATTCTTAAGTATTCTCTGAGAAAATGAACAAGATAAGAACAGATGATCCCTATCTTCTCCACCATTTAGCCAAAAATCACACAAAGAATTGACCTGTAACCCCCAACTTAACATTCTATTTTTAGTTGGGAGTCTATCTTGAGCAGCCCTCCAAGTAATAAACGAGCATCTTGGAATACAAAACCTGTCCCTAACAACTTTACTCCAGTCAACATACTCTTTAGCTTCACTAATACTTGACAAGGTTTTTTTAAAAGAAAACTTTTGTTTAATATTATGCTCCCAGATAATTTTATCAGACTTGTCAGTCAACTTTATATTTTGAATAATTGGTAAAGCTTTACCTATACAAGGAGGAAGTCTCCACCTCTCCCTTCCATAAAAGTCATTGATAGTTCTGTTACTATTGATATTTTGTTTACCCAACTCAATATTCAAGATTTCTTGTATACTTTTGCCTTGAATCCATTTATCCCATAGCATAAATGTGTCCATACCATTCTCAACATCATGTCTTATGAATTTATAAGCAATTTCTCTGATTTTTAACATTTGCTTCCAAACCCACGAATGATATTGTTTATATTCAATTCCCCATATACACCTACGATTCAGAATATTACTTTTAGTCCAGGAGCTCCATAAATTCTCTTTTTACGAGTACATACTCCAAAAAATGGACAATATACACACCTTATTTAAATTTTTAGGATTAGGTATATTTAATCCACCATTTTCTTTCTTAGAGTAGATAGAGTGCCAAGAAATTTTAGCACCTTGAGAACCTTAGAAATTTCCCTTCCATAAAAAACTTGACATTTTTTGATTTAGCTTGTAAATAACTTGCTTAGGAAGTAAAAATATTTTGCACCAGAATAACACCTTGCTAACAAGAACACACCTTATCAATTCAACCCTACGTGAGTAAGATAGTAATTTGGAAGACCAAACTTCAATATTATCACAAATCTTATTAATAAGCTTATTTCCCTCAAATACACTCAACTTTTTAGAATTAAGTGGGACCCCCAAATACCTGACAGGTAACTCTCCAATTTTAATATTGAGAATGTCAGATATCTTGCTCATGATCTCTTTTTTTTGTACCTCCAAAGTAATGTTCACTCTTGTGATAGTTAATATTGAGACCCGAGATTCTTGAGTATAAATTTAAGGCCTCTTTGATTAAACCAGCTGATTTAATATCTGATTTTAAGAATATCAATATATCATCTGCAAAGCACATGTGATTAAGAGCTAAGCTTCTACATTTATGATGAAACCTAAACTTTGAATTCCTGGCCAAGTGATGGAAGAGTCCTGTAAATACCTCCATACGTATAGTGAATAAGTAAGGTGAGAGAGGGTCTCCTTGTCTGAGCCCTCTCTTCCCTCTAAAATAACCACAAGGTTCTCCATTAACACAAACCGAGTAAGATGTTGTGCACACACACATCCTAATCCAAGTAATGAACTTCTCAGGAAACTCAAAAGCATAAAGAGTATTAATTAAAAACCTCCAATTAATTGAGTCATAAGCCTTCTGAAGATCCAAATTGATAGTACAATTTGGATAAGAGTTTTTTTTTCATAATCTAACACAATCTCTTGAGCAACAAGAATGTTGTCACTTATGAATCTCCCTCCAACATAGGCTGCTTGGTTTATAGAAATTATACTATTTAACACCTTTTTTAGCCTTTTAGATAATTCCCTTGAAATAGTTTTATATATAGTATTAACACAGGATATAGGTCTGAACTTAGTTACCTTTGAAGCATTTTTCTCTTTTGGAATCAACACAATATTAGTTGCATTGACTTGATTTAATAACTCCCCTGTATGAAAACATTGTTGTATAGCTGATATAAAATCATATTTAATTATATCCCATGAAGCTTTATAGAAGGATGAATTAAACCCATCAGGGCCAGGGCTCTTATGTTCATTTATAGAGAATAGTGCATCCTTAATCTCTATCTCAGTAAAAGGAGTTGTTAACATGTTCTTCTGTTCATCACTTATATATTTTTGAACAATGTGCTTTAAGGTACTAACTTCACACACTTCTTCATTAACATCTTCAGTGCCAAGTAGCTTCTTATAATAGGTAACAAATTCTTGTTTAATAGAGTTAGGTTCAGTTATAACCTCCCCTGCATCAGTGATCAGAGAACTCACTTTGTTTCTAGCTATTCTTCCTTTTATTAACTTGTAAAAGTAACTAGAATTACAATCCATTTCATTAGTAAATGATAGTCTAGCCTTTTGTTTAAGAATATTATACTGCATCATCACAGCTGTTTCAAGATCACCTGCTATTATCTTTTCTTCCTTTAAAGTAGCCTCATCTGTAATACCTTGCATAATATTATTTTGTAAGTTATTCAGATGTGTTTTGATTGCTTCAATATCCTCATTATTTCTTTTGAAATATGTGTTGTTAAATCTCTTTAAAGCTATTTTCACTCTCCTTTGTTTCATACATAACCTAAACATATTATTCCCATTAATATTCTCCTTCCATTCATTTTGAACCACTTCTAAGAATTTACTATGAGTAGTCCAAATGTTATAAAATTTAAAGGCACTTGGATTAGCTGATGTTTTCTTCCCGAGGGTAACAAGCACAGCAATATGATCTGAAGTGGAGGGTGGAGTAACAACCACACTAGACTCTACTTTATCAAGCCATTTATCATTGATGAATAACCTATCAATCTTGCTAGCTCGCAATTGACCTGTACTATTTTTGTTTGTCTAGGTGAAATAATGTCCTCCATACTGGTGTTCATAAAGATTGGCTTCATCTATACATTCAATAAAATAATGTCCTCCATACTGTTTTTTAATGAATTGTGTGTGCTTGTGTCTTCTCTGAAAGTATTATGGACCTTTTGGGGCTCGGGTTGTGGACCTTTTGGGTCAAACCTTAAAATGACTTTATTACCCCTCTGAAGATATATTGAACAGTAATAAGGTCATTTCAAAAATTGACTAGGTGCACACTTGTTTTCAAATCATAGGGGGTAAGGGTGAACTTTTATAACCAAATGGGGTTAAGGTGCACCATTTTGCGAAACCATAGGGGGTAAAATTGAAAAAAACAATAAAATAACTGCTAAATTGAAGCATTATTTAGTAAGAGAAGGTGGTTGAGCATGAAGATGATCAACATAAGCTTCAGAAAAAAGGCTTGAATCATCGAGTGAAAACTCCATAAAAGCCAAACCATTACCTTGAGTCACCCCTTCCACAAATAATATAGGGTGAAACCCCTGTAAAATCCCATAACTTTGGCCAAAGTGCAGAAGCCGCCCTTTATCTTTTTCTTTGACACAAAACGCCCTTTACGAAATTTTTTTGACACCGTTAGCCCTTTTTTCAATTTTCTAGTTAGTTGACCGTTAGTCAACGTCATCTAGCGCCACGTCACCGCCACGTCTGCTTCACCCATGCATGACGTTACCCTCATTTACACGTCAATAATTTTTTATTTAATCCCTTCTTATTCTTCTTCTTCTTCTTCTTACAATCGAAGAACCCAAAAATGAAATAGTTCACTCCGACCGGACCTCCCCTCACACCAAGCCGCTCTCTGCACAAGGAAACCACCGCCACTCATGGTTCCTTCGCCACCATCATCAACTTGCTTGGATACGCCATCAAGAATCGATGACCCAAATGAAGGGAAAAACAAAAGAAAAATCTTACACTCACCTTCCCACACCAAGCCGCTCTCTGCACAAGTAAACCGCCGCCACTCATGTTTCCTTCGCCACCATCATCAACCGGCTTGGAAAAGACCCAAATTAAAGTAAAAAAATTGAATTATTATTTACCTAATTTCATTACTTTTACAATTTTTCAGAAGTATTTGATTTAAGTATAATAACAGTTGTGATAGAGAGAAGTGTTGTTAGTTGTTTTCTATTTGCAAGCTTTTGAAATAACGTTTGTGTTTCTTCATTTTTACAAGCTATTTTTCAAGTGTGATTTAATCCCTATGGCCATTGTTAAACCAGAGGTAAATTTAATGCTTTATTTCTACCAATTTCTCTTAGTATTTATATGTTACTTCTTGTTTTCAACTCACTTTATTTAGGAAAAAGAAAAATATAATACCCAAGTTTCTTTTTGTTTTCAACTCATTTTATTTATCAACTTCGTTAGTTTGCAGAGGAGCGTGACCATTTTGAAGTCATATATAGTTTGTCTCAATTAGGAGTCAAGTAAAAAATTTCTTCAAAAGCAAAAGAGAAGATGAGTACGAATGAAAAAAAGAAAAGTTCGATTGCTATATTCTCAGCTATGCTGAAAGGCATGATATTTTGCTCATGTCTTTGGGTACACTTGGAGCTATTCGTAATGGAATGCCAACAAGCTGTATACTAGTCTTTACTAGTAGGATCTTTAATACCTTAGGCTATGGTAGCACACACAAAAATAATGGATATTTTATGGAGGATATTGAAAAGGTTAGCATTCAAAATTATAAAACCAAGAATCTAATTAACGACTCGTATAAAATTTGAATATCCCTATAAAAGATTATTTTTATATATTCTTGCAAGTATCTTTACATTTTTAGAGGGAATATAAACGAAACCCTAATTACAACTTGTTTTAGTGATTTTTGCTATTTTTAATGTCAAGTCCTCACATTTGTTTTGTGGTACTTGACTACAGTGCAGCTTATACTTCGTTTACTTGGCGTTAGCAGTGATGATAGTGGCCTGGCCTTTCTAGGTAAAGACGAAGAAGTTATGCTAATAACGCTGTTAGGGTTTGAACCCAAAATCCGATCGCCTTCAACCCAAAGAGTAAAGTTATTCCATTTTGCATTTTAAACATGAATTTATTATTAGTTTTCTATAATTTTTACTTTTCGTTCGTGAGCTAACCTCATAGCTTGAGGATTGCTATTGCAGTTGATTGCTAGACCATTACTTTTGAGAACTAAGTTGCATAGTTTTGCTTGGGGGCATGTCATATTACATGCTGCAGGCTGGTTCGAGTTAGACCAATATTTTATCATATATACTTCCCATCCCAACTTGTGCTTGGTCATGAACCAAGTTTATCCCATTTGATTTTTTTGTTGCGTGGTATATGTACCTATCGGTCCACCACAACGAACAAAAATGGGACCACAAAGAAGATTAGGAATTTATATTATCTTTGAATCTACATCAATTATAAAATATATCGAACCATTAATTGGAGATCTATTTAAAGCACGTTTTGCTGATTGCCAATTTTGATGAAACTCAATTCCCAATCCTAGGGGGAGAATAGAAAATGCTGAAAAAAATCTCAAATTTCATGGAATGTGTCATCTTTATCTTATTTTGATCCTCACACAAAGCAATCTGAATAGGAGGTTCAAAAAATTATACATTTGCAGAATGTTGCTAATCAACTTCCAGATGCACTCACTGGTACAATGAGAGTGTCTAAGTCACATATACCAGCTGAAAATGCTTGTGCTTGAATTGATGTCTCAAAAGAGCAGGTTACTAGCGGATTAGCAAATTAGACAAATGCATGCTTAAAGCGTGGAAGACCTATTGGTTCCAAAGATAAAAATTTGAGAAAGAAAAAATAACAATATTAGAGGGATGGCAACTCTAAGATTGTTAATAATCGTGTAAATAAAGTGACTTGTGAAATAGCTGAAACGACAACTTCAATCGAGATCCAAACACTTGAAAATTTAAATATTGATAATGAGGAGATCTCGATGAACTATGTCGCTAGAGGTACAAGATGGAACCAAAACAAAATACATAATTATCAAATATTCTCATATAAAGATGCTATTGATTTAATGAATGAAAGAGAGGACCTTAACCCAGAACCAGTTCAAGAATTTCAACGTAGAAATGATTAGCCAGAATGGAAATAAGCAATTCAGGCTGAATTAGATTCACCCGCAAAACGTTAAGCTTTTGGACCTATAGTCCAAACCCCGGAAAATGTAAGCCCTATAGGCTACAAGTGGGTATTCATACGAAAGCGTAATAAAAACAATGAGATTGTAAGATACAAGGAAGACTTGTAGCACACTGTTTCTCACAAAGACCTGGAGTTGATTATGAAGAAACATATTCTCCTGTGGTGGATGCAATTACACTTAGATTTTTCTTAGTTCGGAAGTTGTTAAAGAATATCATATGCATTTGATGGATGTGGTTACAACTTACCTCTATGGATCACTCGATAGTGACATTTTCATGAAAATCCCACAAGGATTAAAAATGCGTGAAGCATACAACGCGTACCCACATGAAAATTACTCGATCAAATTACAAAGATCCTTGTATGGATTAAAACAATTTGAAAGAATGTGGTATAATCGTCTTTATACATACCTTGACAAAGAAGGATATATTAACAATCCGATTAGTCAATCTGTTATCATCAAAAAGTCTAATTTTGGATTTGTTATTATTGTGGTCTACGTTGATGGTCTAAATCTAATAAAGACTTTTAAAGAGCTCACATTAGCAGCGGCTTATTTATGCAAGGAATTTGAAATGAAAGATCTTGGTAAAACAAAATTTTGCCTTGGCTTACAAATTGAACATTTGACAAATGTAATTTTTGTCTACCAATCAGTTTACGTCGAAAAAATCCTTAAGCGATTCAATATGGATAAATCTCATCCATTGGGTTCACCAATGGTTGTACGTTCACCCTATCCACAAACAGACAGTTTTCGTCCACTTGAAGATAACGAAAAAATTCTTGGCTCAAAAGTACCATATCTTAGTGCAATTGGTGCATTGATGTATCTTTCTAATAACACTTGCAAAGGCATTTTAATTAGTGTAAATTTGTTATCAAGATACAATTTAGCACCAACAATGAGACACTGGAATGACATTAAACACATACTTCGTTATATGCATGGAACTCACGATATGAGATTGCTATATTTAAAACATCTTAAATCCAAATTGATTGGTTATGCAGATACTGGATATTTAAAACCATTGCCACTGTATCTTCAAATCATGTTGAGATACTTGCACTTCATGAGGCAAGTCGAGAATGTGTTTGGTTAAGATCTATTACTTTACATATTTAAGTGGAATGAAATCTTTTTACAAACAAATAAAATCCTACAATACTATACGAAGATAATATTTTTTGTATCCCCCGCGTCAAAAGAGATTTAATCAAAGGTGACCGAATCAAGCACGTCTCCCAAAAGTTCTTCTTTACGCATGAACTAAAAAAAAGTGAAATAGATTTTCTTCAAGTTCGTTCAAGGACAATTTGGCTGATTAATTCACAAAGTCACTACCTACATCGACATTTAAGAAATTGATACACAATATTGGCATGCGACGACTTCCAGACTTCTCCTAAGATGCTGCTAAGAGGGGATACAAATACGCACTACATTTTTTTCCTTCATCACGGTTTTGTCCTAATAAGTTTTTTTGATAAAGGTTTTTGATGAGGTAGTTTTAAACACGTATAAATAAACGTAATCTTTTTCCTTCCCTAGATTTTTTCCTACTAGGTTTTTTCTAAGAAGATTTTAACGAATCATATTCTTAGGAATTAGAGTGTTATTAACGGAAAATTCTTCCATCCAATATTAGATAAACCTACACCAATTATATTAATACACATACTCCATGTTTTAAACTTACAAAACTAACTAAGTTAATCTAATGACATAATAATCAATGCATGTGATATAAATATTGGACCATCCAATATTGAATGAATGTCTTACGCGTTATTAACCCATATAATAGATAATCATTCCAGGCCATGGGCTTATAGTCAAGCCCATATAAACCCATGAATATTAGGGTTTAGATTACCTCCTACCTATAAATAGTACACTCTTTTTTTCTACTTTGTCTGCCGTTTACAACAATAGTTAGCTTTCTTCTTTTATATAAATTTATATGTATACACGACTTTGAACATATCGCCGCCAGACTTTCCTCTCCAAACCTATAGGGTATTTATTCGATCTTACTTTTTCTTCTGCACACTCAAAACATACAATCTATTTTCATTTATACAACTATAATTTTACTTATTAATATTAAAGTGAACAAAAAACAGTATTGTGTTTGAATATATGTTTATATATGTGTTCAATTTTACTCCACTTTGATTGATTATTGAACTCTTGTAGTTAATTTTCTTTAATATTTGATTTTACCAAAAAATTTAATATACTATGAATCTAGGATTTTTAATGTTATAGCGAAAAATCTATATATATTAAAAATAAAACATAAATATATGAGTATAGAAGATAAAGTCGATCTAATAATTCTGTATCAATTTGACATTTATGAATAAAAATAATATTAACAACGTAGAATTAATCACTTAATGCTTATGTAGTTGGGATGAAATTGTTAAAAGCAAGAACAAGCATTAATATTTTTTTCATTCATATTTTGCAAACAGGTCTATCTACACTAATTAAGTTTTAGTGTTATGTTGTGGATAAAATCGTTACAAAAGAGAAAAAAATAAAGATAGATGGACATCTCATTTCAATCAAATATCAACATCCCGCTTGTCCGGTAAGATTTACTTGCTAGGAATTAACATTAAAATATTTAGAATGTTTTTGTGCATAAATTTTATTACTTCAATTGTACTTCATATTGAGACAGTTTGGTAAATTTGTAAAAGGGTAGGTAGACTTACTAATTATAGTTTTTTGTCTAAACAGTCACACTAATTATAGTTATCAATATTAATTGTTATGTACCTGTTCTTATATATGAAAATCGCCAAAATTTAGTTGTATATCTTTTGAACGAGTGACATTTTAGTTATTACTGTAAAATTCATTTAAAAATTCATAGACGATTTAAAATTTAGCTGTGTGTTCATGGTATTAATTATTCTTTAATATTTTTTCATGATTAAATACTCCACAACATGTATGTTAAATGAACAAGTATATATATAATAATAATAGAATGGTGAGTTGTCACTAGTAGAAAAAACACGGGGTATTTGTCCTTTGTAGACCTTTTGATAAATCATAGGAGTATTATTGGAATTTTACCCATATATATATATATATAAATATGGAAAGTTCATTTTCCTTGTAAATTTGAGTTTGTGCAACTAAATAGCTTTTAAAATTTTATGCAGTGCTAAACAGGCAGTGGTCCCTCTCTCTCTACCAGTCTCTGCAAAGAAAAACTCTCTTTTCCCAACAATTGTAGTGGGACCTGATCAGGCTGACATAACTTCTCCTGAGTGGGTCAGGTTCCTAAGACCTGTTATTAGGTAGTCCTGAAGTAGTAATAGAAAAAGTGAGAAAGATAGTGGATGTTGGAACATCAGAGACCTGTTCTGCAAATAATGCTAAAGGGAAAAAAAGTGATTCATCGTCGAGAAATGGAACAGGAAGTAAAAGTGGACGTGGGAATGTTAAAGGAGAAAGAAAAAGTAAAGCAAAAGCGAAAGAGAAGAGAAGTGGAGATAATAATGTTTCAGATTCAGTTAATGAGAATAATGAGAATATATTGGAAGACCTGATAGATTTATAATTTACCATAGATTGAGAGAAGGGGGGAAAGTGTATTTTGGTTTTAGTAGTATTTTACAAATCTGAGAGCATTTTCTTTGTACATATAATTTACGCTTTCAAGAAATCATCTTTCCAATATTTTCTTCTTTCTTTCTGTTTTTATATTATCTATCTGTCTTCTAGGTTCTTTGTTTTGTTTGTAGTCTCGTTACATACGAGCAAACATGTAAAGAAGTTTTGATGGCCTTGTTTAAGCAGGAAAAAATTCACATGGCACAGTACAATGATTTTGACAAAGATTGATCTCACTTTGGGTCTGGTTATCTCACTAACACATATTTTGCACTGAGTATTCACCTTTTATGGTATCCTAATTTTTGCATGGTGAAAAAGATAAACCTCCATTTCAAATATTTAATGTGTGTACCTGGAAAAATATAATAACTTGATAGTCGTGTTACTGGACAAAGCTATATGTTATTTGCAAAACACTTCGTAACATGAAAAAGATCTTCGAGACCTAAACAAGAAAATTTCTTACGCATATTGGAAGGAGTCAAGCGAGCAAATGTAGGAAACTCGCATATCATGGAGGAAATTATGGGATTACGAAAACAAGTGATCTCTCTTTATAATACCGGAAAAAGTTTTTCAACAAAAGGGTGTGGATTCAACATGAAGTGTAATAGATGTGTACAAAATTTCATGATATAGTCAAAAAAAATTATTGCATCTTTATAGAGACAGAATCTAAAACCACATCGAGTGAACAAGTTCATGAGTCATTTGTTGAATATATTGAATCGCCATTAGGGAAGAAATATGACACCCTCCGAATTGATGATGAAATGTTTAGTTGGGGAAAACTCTTGACTGAGGATTAAAGCCATGTTATGGGTGGGTTAGATAGTGATGATGAAGATGATTTTGTCCTTGTACTTCCGCTTCCATCTGGATATTCAGTGCCACCTGGCGTGATTCTACTGGAGGGTTCATCATCAGTACCCAGACGCAATCTATGGGATTGATTAGTGAAAAGAAGAGTTTATAAAAAACAATGTAATCGTATAATACAGAAAATGTGTTTTGCAGCTTTGTTTGTGATGTGTTGGAGATTTAGCTGCATTTTAGTGATGTTTAAGGTAGTGATACTCTGAGGTGTTAAAGCTGATGTTATTTTGCAAGTCATATCTTTTATGTAATGTTTAATTGAGTAGGGGATTCTATGCACTTTGAGTTTGCAGACATGTTGCAGCTACTTTTTGTTGAAAGAAAAATAAAAAATGTATGCAGTGCTCTGTACTTCTTCTAAATACTAGTGAATTTGTGAAAAGTAGAAAAGTTATGCTATTTAAAGTGGCCCTGGAAGCATTTGTAATAGAAAATGCAGAAAGGTATGTTTTGTTGATTAGTTTTTTTTATATATTATTATGATTTTAGTTAATTGCATCTATAGATGATAAGTTTGATTCAGTTTTGTATGTTCTTTCTTCTGTTTCTAGCTTTTCATGAGTATATTTGTATCTTTCCAATTTTTAGAACTAAGTGATTTGGTGTATGTAAAATTTTTCAGAAACTTGACATATATTCTCGCATCCAAGGAAGAACTAGGAATTTTTGGGGTGGTAAAGTGGTCAAGGGGTTCGGGGACAACATCCAAATTTTTAGTTAATTGCACTATAGATCTCTATATTATGTAAAATTGCTTTATAGTTCCTTACACTATGCAAAAGTTGTACTATAGGCATAAAAAGATCTAGGGGTGGGAGTGGGGGTTCGTGGGGCAATGTTCCCAAGTTTTTTTTAGTTCATTGCACTATAGGGCCCTATATTATGCAAAATTGCACTATAGATCCCTACATTATGCAAGATTTCAGAAGATCTCAAGTGAAGGCTGAAGGATGGATTAGTAATTACATTGTCTTAGTTTGGGTTCTTATAATTATTCATCAAAACATTGAAAAGAATTTGAGTATTCATCTACCAAATTTTAAACATTTATCATTATTGAATTTTCCAGTAGCATAATTGACTCAATCCCTGCCTATTGAATTATGGTTGTTATAATATCTACTAGTTTACTCAAAAGAACAAAAGAGAGAGTATGGCTACTATTCTCCTCATAATCTATAATTTTTCCGATCATCTTATAAACAATCGAGAAAGAAGAAGATCCAAATCTAGAGAAGCAGTTGTACGAACTGTAAAGGAGAAAGTACAACCTCGTGCAAGATGAAAAGATGAAAAAACTGCTGGAAAAAAACATGCAACTCAATTTTTCTTGTTCATTTACTTGAAAAAATGTGTAAATGACCTGACCTTGGTGTCTGCTTTCTTTCAACCTTGGCCTAGATAGTGAGGCAGTTGAGTTGAAAAAGTCTCAGTCGTCCTCACCTTGAGTTAAAAAACAAACATAAAGACAAGTACAGAAAATTAAACTAGGCTATTGCTTAAATGTCAGACCATATAATCTAACAACAAAGTCATCACGGTTGTCTCATTATCAGGGATATGCATCCCAATATATTTTACAAGAATCTGAAAAGATATACTTAGCATTCTACGAATAAAAGGTTTTAAAAAAAGCGAAAACAAAAAAAAAATCACCTTTTAAAGAGAGAGTTGAAGTGGAATTGTGATAGTTGAATGAACACTTAACAAAGCTCCAGAAGGAGAAGTAATGTGAAAAAGATTGCAAACGAGTCCAGGGCTCATAATTAATTGGTGCCCTGGGTAATGATAATTATACTAATCCTAACATGTCAAATTTTTACAGACGTTCTAGCTCACAAGGCATTAATTGGCGACGTGATAAGGAATCATTATGTAGAACCACATGACTTGACATAATGATTAAGAAAAAAGCCCATTGAATTTTTTATGGACACAACGCTCCTTATAAATATCCACATTTCTCAAAGAGTAAAAGTATGTAGTATTTATTCCAAGCTACTTGCTTAAAATATATTTCTCATCGATACTAACTTGACCATGAGATTCCGTCCCTTTGGTTACTAACCCCTCGCTTGCTGGTAACAGGTATCAGATCCCAATTGTAGGATTAAGGTGTAAAGAGGCTTGAACCACAACTAACAGGAGAGTCAAACTATTTCTGATCTTTCTAATTGAGTATCATTCTATCAACTATATTCATCTTTAATGTACAATATCTAACACTAGCATTAGTTCAGACATATCAACTAATAAGATTTGTCACAACAAATATTAATCTATTATATTTCTGGTTTACAGATTTAACCTTTGTTGATCTTATGTTGAAAGTAATTATTTTGGGCCTGGCCTGTATACTGTGGGTGTCCATAATGGATTAACCCGACCCGTATTGTGGTAGTCATTATTTTAATAACTAATATATGAATAACTTTTAGGAAGTTATTTCATAATAACAATATATTGGAAATCATTTTTTTCAGACTTATGCTTTTTTCTGTTCTCTGCCTTATATTTGAGAGAAATGAAATTAATAGAAATTCTCTCAAGACCTCTTCAATATATAATAGAAGATCCAGCGGCATTTAGGTTGTGGAATAACAACCTTCTTCATTATGTAAGTGGATTCAACACCGAAGCATTTTAATTCGTAATTCTACATTTGTATGTTCTCTCTTTAATTTCTTACAAATGTATTTTATCTTCCTGTGTTCTCTGAAATCCTGGCATCTTGTTCTGTCTTTTCAGTACTTGGCTGGGCGACAAAATATACAATTTTCGAAAACTCCTCTCACATCCAATTGTAAGAACGACGAAATTTTGTTCAAACAACTTTATTTTATGGGTTAATTGCACCGCTAGTCCTTGTCGGTCATAGATTATCGAATCGGTGATTTTCTTTTACCTGAATACTGAAAAAACTTTATCTTTTCATATTTGTAGATACAAAGTCTCATAAGACCTAACTTCTACTGGCTGTACAATAATCTTTAAGCATTGGGTAATAGTGAATTAGATTTTATCAAGAACTGCATTGAGTCCATCCCCATGTTTTTTTATCTTGAACCGGCACTTGTGAAGATCGAAAAGATACTTGATGAGAAGATTAATCTTCTCTGTGTCATAGAGATTATCTTTAGTTGGCCACCATAAGATAGAACTATCCCACTAAATTTTATTGCTGACTCAGTAGAAGATGTGGAGAATCTCGTTATGAAGAACCTTTCCGCAAGTTTAGTGACAAGATTAAACTTTGTTTATTCGTTTTACATCTTTACCTAAACTTCAATGTTAATGCAGGTGCATCTGATCGAGGGATTGATCGATCAAGATGAGAGAATGGTTCATGTTTCATGGGTACAACAGAGAGTTTTGGGAATCCGTAAGATTAAATCTTTACGGGATTGACTGGATAACTGGGTGGAGAAAGTACAACTCGTTTCCCTTGATGAAGAAAATGATTTAATTTCACCATGAGATCTTTATGAGTTAAAAAATATAATGTAACATCAACTTTAACAAAGTCTATTTTATTGTATCCAGACGCGAATCTTCCTAAGGCTCAATGGGAGCTTAAGACCCATAAATCTGTAAATTTTTGAATACGTCAATATAATTTTGGTTCGAAAAACAATTAACTCTCACAGAAACTAACACGTGCATGCTCTAAAGAAAACACAAGTTATTGTAGCTTAATTGTTTATTATCTTACATATTAGAATTTATCCTAAATGTTAGGTGTTCTAATCTTATCATTTGTTTTTATTTTTTTCATAAATATACATATAATAATTATTTCTAAAATACATTTAAAAAAGATTTGATTAGAAAATAAGTTTAATTTAAAAATAAGGATAAGTTTTCAACTTTATACTTATACTTTAACATTATAAATAAAACTTTGATCTTTGATATACTAGATTTGAGTTACAAATTTGTCGATTTTCATAAGACCGGTTTTTTAAATATTGCAATTCTTTTATACATGTCTCTATTTTGAGTTTGGTCATAGCATTACTTAGTAATTTATTAGTTACATTACTCCAATAAATTATTATGTATAATTTTTATAGATTTATTCATTAAATTTATAAATTATAATATAAATATAACATATGGTATATTAATATAATCTAATTAAGGATAGTATATAAATTAAAATGTATATAATAGTGTTGGCCGAGCTACATATTTATGGGTAACTAAAAACATGTTCATCAATTAAAGAGACGAGCAATGTAATTGTGTTGGATTTTTATATTTGCATTTTGACATTACTACTTATATGTTTATGTATCATTTTTTTAGCTTAAAAATTTTGGAAAACGTTATCTCTCGAATTTACATATTTTTCAAGCCCCCCCTCAATTTAACTTCTGGATCCGCCCCTACATGTATCATCCCTCTTTTTCCATTATATCTACAAAAGTACCTAAACTACACTCTACCTTTATTTCAATTTGTGCGCGACAAATTGCAAGGAGCTCATCTCCATATTACTATAAAACAAATCTTCCTCGCCAGCATCATAAATCTCTTCTTTCTCATCATCCCATTTAACAAATTCCTTAACTATTTAAAAGCCTCGTCAAGTGTATCACAATCTCTCTCCCTGACTTGTGCTACAAAAAGCTTCAAAATCCAACCTATGAGGGAGGCGTAATGAACTTTGAACTTTATTGCAGCATAATAATATGCTTGCTGAGAAAGCGCCTGATTGTTATGATGCAACGGAAAATGGAGTATCTTTGAAAAATGGATGCCTTATTATCATTTTGAAGACTTCATTGCATGTTGAAAGTAATGGACAACAATGGCAAGTTTTAAATAGAAAATAAAAAATTAAAAACAACGTAAATAAACTTGTTGTAGTAGCAAAATGAACCGCACATTAAAAATGATTAGCGGTGTAATTAGGGTGCTAAACTGTATTTATTAGCTGTTTCCCAAGATATAATTACTATGTAACGGTATAGAATACACTCACTCGAAATTTGTCCAAAAAATTTTAGAGAGGGAAAAAAACGAGAGAAGAGTTGTATTAGGTTAATTGTGTGTAACTGATCTCTATAAAGCTTTGTTTATATATACACTAAAAAGACAAACTCATAAATGAATCATGGAAACATTTTGAAATCAAAAGTTTTGAAGTTTGACCAAAAAACATGAAGAAAAGTTATTAAACTGTGAAATTTTTTGAAATTGCGTAAAAATATATGGAAAGAAGAATCAACTTTTGGTCACAAAAACTTTTGCTCTTAAAGCTAGAAAATATTTTAATAATTTAATTTTCCTCAATTCCTAACTCTCGAACGATCACATCACACCATCATCGAAGACAGAGAGTGGTTGTTGCGTTCGTGGGATAAATCTGATACTTCTCATTAGAATGGGGTGTGTTCTTTGGAAATTACCACTACCCCATCATTGTGGGAGGTATTTCATCTCCCAAAGAAAAATTTAAGTTATTTCATCATTTCTTTTCATCAAGTCAAGAATAGTGACTTTGTAAGGCATGTATGTATACGTCATTTTTTCATAGAGAACTATCAAAGACAAGAATAAAGATAGAGAGAATTTCTAGAAAGAAGATGGGATATATTGTACTCAAGGACTAATTTACTATCAACAAAGATTAAGATTGTTATGAGATGATATGAGATATCAACAAAATCTTATTACCAAGTACATTCTTCAGTTGAGACCCACAACACATACTCAACCCAATATTCAAGCAAAACATTTTATGATACCATCCCACCCATTTAGGGCTCAATGCATATATCATGGTTATATTGAATTCTATATAGAAATAGTCTGTGTTTCTTATAGAATGCATGTCCCATTTTCATAGTCAAGTAGGTGATATTCAAAAATCATCTAAAATTGTAGAGTACCTCTCTTGGGATTGAAATAATTAAGTATTATAAAGTCCAACCTCAATATTTGTCGATGAATCGAAGAGTATATTACAATAGGCACATTATATGTGTGATATGTAGGTAGACATAACCAAATCTTGTGAAATCATCCATAAAAGTGATAAAATAACGTTGCCCATGTCATGTTTGAACACTCATTGGTCCAAAAATGTCAGAATGAATTACTTGTAACGGTTACTCGACTCGTTTAGCCTTTTCAAATGGTATCCGTTTTGCTTTACCTTCTAGACAATTTTCACAAGTTAGTAAGTTGGCTTTTGTCATTAAACCTAAAATGTTGTCCTTAGCCAACAAATTCATATGGTCTTGTCCAATATGACCTAATCTAGCATGCCACATATTTTCTTCTACATTAGAATTACTAGAAGAAGTATTAGTAGAAAAGCAACTACTTACATAATAACTATTAAACGAGTTATCATCATCTAGTACAATTAAACCATGCGAAATAAAACCAAAATCATAATACTTAGCGTCACAATTGATATCTACTTGTTTGTAATGAAAATGCATATCGGAACCTAATCCTAGAAGAACAGTGACCGAGACTATGTTCCGTCGAATGTCAAGTGTGTAAATTACATCGTGCAGGTACAAGTGTTGACCACCTCGCAAGTTAACCTTGCAAGTGCCAACTCCTTTGATTTCAACTTTATTGTTGTCTCCTACTTATATCCACCTTGTTTCCTCTGGAATCCGACAGTACTCTACATATGCCTCTCGGTCTTTGGCTACATGGGTTGTCGCTCCTGAGTCGACAGTCCACACGGATTAGAATCAACTATCAATACAGTACTGGTAACATAAGTAAATTTACAAGAAGTGAATGACATTGCTACCTTTCTAGGCTCACTGCACTTGCGAGCAAAGTGACCCAATTTGTCACAGTTAAAGCATTTCATCTTACTCTTGACTTTCTTCTTACGGAAACGTTCCCTTATTGTTACAACCCTTCTTGTTCTTCTTGGAGTCATACTCATTTCCATTATTCTTCCCATTTTTCTTGTGCTTATTGCCGGAATCTTTTTCGGAACTTGACACAACAAAATAATACTTACCCTAAGGCTTAATTGCATCTAGACGTTCATCTTCGAATGTCACATGACGAGCATCATCATCAAAGGTTTTGATGTTGTCATTGTGAGTCACGTTTATCTTCAAATGCTCCCAGTTGTTTGGAAGAGATCGGATCACATCTTGAACATGTTGTTCATTAGTAAGGTTATGACATGTAGTCTTAAGTTCCCTAATCATGTTAGACATCTCTCAGAGATGTTGTTTCATGGTTTGATTAGGCTTCTTCTTGTAAGTGTCAAACTTAATGTTTGATTGACGCAAATTAGTAACTGTCGTACCCCCATACTTCTCATTAAGAGCATTCCACATCTCGTGAGTAGTGAGGTATCGTTGACATTCATAGACAAGATCATCATTCATGGAGCCTATCAAGATGCATCTTGCCGTGGAATATTTCTTTTTCTACTTCTCATAAGCCTCCATGTCCCTTCTATTTTGAGATGTGTTTCCTTCCTCAAGCCGAGCCATGACGTTGTTAACAGCCTCAAGAACATCTTGCTCTTCTAGAACATAATGTATATTGAGCTTCCAAAGGTTATAGTTCTCACCATTCATCTTTTCTCCTTTGTTGAGATCAACAATGATAGTTTTGATGTCATTTTCTCTATAAAGTAAGAGATTTCCATTAATAACATACATTTATTAACAACTCTCTGCTATTAATGCAAATGGAATGAATAAGAAAGATACCAAAATAAGTGATAAAGATATTTCACTATGTTCCCAATCATGAACCACCATATTTTGTTTGTCTTAATCATTCAATCAATTTCATTAACTGCAAAATTAAGTTCTTCAAGAACACCCACTTACTCTAACATAAATAGATCAAAAAATAAATAAAAAATAAACAACTAAAGCATATAATTAAAGAAAGTAGTTGAAACATACATAATTGAAATACATGCTCAATAAAGAAATAACTGAACCAAAGAAAATAAAAAACAACTAATGTAATTCCTAACGAACATGGAATGAAAAACATCAAAGAAAAAAAAACAACCTACTAAGCAAACTACCTATTGCAAGTTCTAACTAGCAAACGCCTTTCATATCCAAAACCTTAACATAGGAATTGACTCCTCAAAGTTCACTTCCTCATATTTTCCAATTGGAAATTATCTATCAACATCAGTAGTTGGATAATGCATTCCACAGTTGCATTGGTCTAATCTAGTGGAACTATTAAAATGCCTCCCCAAGTGAGATTCAATCAAAGCATACACAAGCCACTCATATGTATCTTCTCTTCCATGAACATAGTTTTCCGGAAACTCATACTCCCATAAGATTCTAAGATCCCTTCTCATCTCTCTTGGCAAAGTTTTGCAAAGGACTTCTACCTTGCAAAACTCACAACAGAAGATATTCTCACCCCAATTAATGACATCTTGAATCAACCTATTGACAATTGGCACATGTTGCACTAGAGTGTGATGAGGGTTCTTCTTATAACAGAGTGCTCGAATACTGTTCTCTAAAGCATGTCTTTGTTCCGGTGTTCTTGCAAGACTTTGTGTATGAACCCTTAATGGTACATTAGTATTTCTTACGTTCCTATGGAGTACTCGATAATCTCTCAATAGGCGGAGCCTTCATTCCCGTGATCCCAGGGATCGTATTTCCATCATTTTTTACGTATATAAAAATAAGAACGATCATAAAAGAACACCAAAATTGATTAGGAAACAAAAAAAAAACAGATTTACAGTATCTTTCCAAGAACTATATTTATTAACAACAACTTAAGCCAGCGAATCAGGTAAGGCTACTAGTCATTGGAACTAACGGTCTAGGTTCGAATCAGTCATATGAAATCATCCACCAGCAAATTAGTCATTTTCATATACATACATCTACTAAAGTAATGCTTCATAGAGAAAAAAATGCCACAGAAAAAAAGAAACCCTTTTTTTTCGACAAAACAACAAAAAAAATTGTTTTTTTTCTTTACAAGAATAACTACGCCAATTATTAAATCTAATTATTCTATCATGCTCTGATACCAATTGAAAGAATTTAATTGGAAAATAAATAATAAAGAGGACTTAATTCGTGTTTACCTCTTGAGAAACGGAAATCAAGTGATGATTGAATAGCTTGGATCACGAATCTTCTTACAGTGAAGAAGACTCTTGTTCACGACCTAAGAGACTCAGATATTTGCTTTCTGTGTGTTTTTTCTTTTGAGAAGAGAAAGAAGAGAAACCGAGGAAGCATTGAATGAAGATTGTAATTAGAGTTCTTCTAACTTCTGACTATATCATATAGTGGGCAGTTATTTTATCTAATAAAATAAATCCACGTCATAAATCAAGATAACTCCTAAATTACATTTAAACTTTTAAATTCAAAAACAAAAGTTGGTAACTTAATATTTTGGCGGACATAAATCAAATAAATAAATATAATATATATTTATTTTATTTATTTCTTTCACTACTTTATTTAAATAAGTATAAATAATAGGTTTATTTACCAAATTATATATGTTGAATTGATTTCTTGATGTAAATGTCACTATTGACACTACTAGAGTTTGAAAGTAAGTCTTGTCCAGAATTGGAATGCAAAATGCAAGCATTACATATGGACACAACCATTTATGAACTCTACGGGATAGCTAGCATTTTACGAGCATCTCCTCATATAGAGACATTGATTATGGAGTTTGACTACCAAAATGTGAGTATCGCTTCATATAGTACTTGATATATTTATTTTACATGCATTATTTCTTTTCAGTCAGTTAATTTAGTATTTATTTTATCGCATCTTTAGTCTTTAAACAAAACCAAACAAAAATCTTCATCATTTACTTTTTTGTTAATCAATTATTCCTACTATTTGATTAATACTAGAGTTATAACTATCCATTCTTACGAACGAAACCCGATTTATCGGAGTATTACTTGGACAACCATTCACTTGCGGTATTGTGGTTCCTCTATTTTTATTGATTATTTTATAACACTCCAGGACCCATCAAGTTTTTGGCGCCGCTGCCGGGGACGGTCGCGTGTGACCCCGGTGTTAATCCTTTAGTAGTTTAATTGTTATTATTATTTTTCAGTTTTACGCTTTTGTTTATTCTTCCTTTCTCGGGTCTACAGGTTTGGTGTATGCTCGAAAATCCCGTGATACTGGTCAAGCAAGCAAACATAAGAAATAAATAAGAAAAGGAAGAGAGAGAGAGAGAGAGAGAGAGAGAGAGAGAGAGAGAGATTAGCCAGAGAAGCAGAAATGGATAATGAGAATGAACTTAATCCTAGGGTGGTAGATGAAGATTCTCCTCCACATGGAAGACAAGCTCAACCTCCAGTTTTTAATGATCCATGGTTCATACAAGGTCCTGAACAAGCTCCATATTGAGCCCTTTCTCTTGGTATTGGTCCTTCGGATATTAATATTGCCCGATACAGACCTGATTTTGGTATGTTATCTCAATTCCAAAACTTTGGAAACTTTCATGGAGTACCTGGAGAAGATCTGATTCGTGCAGTACATAATTTATGCGAATATGTGATGCATTTATATCGTAAGGTGTAACCAGAGATCAGATGTACTATGCAAATTTTAGATTTTTTGTGATAGACGCAACTAGTGGATGGCATGATTCACAAGAACCGTGATAAATCAATAATTGGGATGAGTTACAAACAGTGTTCTTTGATCGTTATTATCCGAGTAACATGAGAGTAAATGCACATATATCTTTAACGTCATTTAAACAAGAACAACATAAATCCGTGGGTAGTTTTGGACAACATTCCAGTTATGCTTGAGAAGAGTTCCAAATCATGGCCTTACAGAACCACAACAATTGTCAATATTCTATAAAGGCCTTGAAGGAAAATCAGGAAATTATCTAGACATGCTTTGTGGTGGTGGATTCCTACAGGTAAATCTAGCTAATTCTAAGATTATTTTAAATAGAACAGTGAAGAATGAGATGGGTTGGAATACTGTGAGAGAACCTATCTGAGGTGGAGGTTATAAAGAGAGTAGTGTTGTAATTGATGAAAATTTCTCTTCATTAGAATATAAATTGAAGAACACACATGAGCAGCAATTGAAACATGTCACTTTAGATTTTAAAGAAGGTTTTTCAGGTAGAAGAGCAAATGTTAATGTTACACAAGAGATATATGGGTGTTCTAACTGTGGTGTACAAGATCATGATTGGGACCATTTTCAAAGCAATCCAGAACCTGTGATGTTTGTTTCAAACTGAGGGAACTATAATTCAGGTGGTCAAGGTTATCAACCAAATAGAAACCATCCAGGTTTCCGATATTCGAATCCAAGTAGAGTCGCTAATCCGGCATATGCATATCAGCCGCATCCCCAAGGCAATAATTATTAACCAAGACAACAGAACAACTACCAAGGGGGACCAAATTATGGAAGTCAAGCCTAGAGACAACCTCTTCAGGACACCTATACTGATACTATGATCAGAAAGCTCTACATGCTCAACCTCAAGAAGGTGTGTTAGATGTTCAACAAACGTTACAGACATTAATCAACCTTCAGATGAAAGTGCAGCAAGATCAACAATCTTCTGGTGCAGTACTTAAATGTTAGAAAATCAGATGGCTCAGATGGCAAAACAATTGAATCAGGGTCCACAAGGGAAACTCCCAAGTGACACTGAAGATCTGAAACAGAAAGAAGATTGTAATGCTATAGCGCTTAGAAGTGGTAAGAATCTTTCCCCACCTCCTTTTTACGGTTATGAAAGAAAAAGAAACAACTGTGAAAGAAAACCCGGTAAAGGATGTAGAGGAAAAGGAATATGAACCCGAAGTAGTGGAAGTGGAGAAGATTTCGGAAATTCAAAGAAGAAAGATGTTATATAAACCCGTCCTCCTCCGCCTTTCCCTTCAAGAGTTCATAAAAAAGGTGAAGTAGTGGAAGTGGAGAATATTTTGGAAAATCCAAAGAAGAAAGATGTTGTATAGTAACAAATTATATTACACCTGGAATCGCAACAAGTAAATGGCGTCGTTGCTGGGGACTACAACTTTGTAGTTTTTATGTTTTAGTTTGAAGTTAGTGTTTAGTTTCTTTTTATGTTTTACGTGTTTTTTTGGTTTTGTTTGTACAGAGTTTACAAGTAAAATCAAATCAATCCAAAGATAAAATGGATGCTTTGAATGAGAATGGAGGAAATCCACCAAATGGTCAAAATTATCAAGTTCAAAGCCTTCCATTTAGAGTTCAACCTCTGGGGACTTTCCCTCCAACCATCGTTAGTTTCAAGCCCGATCAGGTATGTTGAGTCAATTCTTAGTTATGGAAAATATATTGGAGCCGGTCACGAATATCCAGTACGAGCTATTAAGAAGTTCATGCAAATTTTTGATCCCTACATCACTCAAGGCGTTACTTGGAACAAATATATCATGTCATGTTCCAATTCTTTCTAACCAGAGGCGTAGTTGAGTGGCTAGATTGCCAACTAGCCGAGACAATCCCAAATTGCGATGCATTTCAAGTACGATTCTTGGACCATTTCTATCCGACAAGCATAAGGATAAAAGATCAAGTAGAGATTGCTAATTTCAAACAAGAAGTTGACAAATGTCAGGCAGAAGCATGGACAAGATTCCACAACAATTGATAAGGTTCTATCTTTATGGGTACACTTCTGTGATCCAACAATCTATGTTTTACAAGGGACTTAATGAGAGTTCAAGATTCAGAGTCGATAATCATAGTAGTGATGGTTTTGTATAAATCGATACTTTTTAAGCTACGATTTGTATGGGAAAAGTCACTGATACTAAAGAAATTGGCCTACATCGCAAATCACGAGAGCTACGTCGCAAGAACATAGAAAAACAAAGGTGGATCATAAGACATATAGTTTGGAAGATCAATTAAAGCAGCTTACTATGCATCTTAAAGAAAGCATCCAACGGAAGAATACCAAGGTGTAGGTTTTAAATGAAACCTATGGGTATCCAATGGGAAATTGAGGAAGATTCCAAAACTATCACCAAGGTACAAGTGGAGTCTCTTATCAAGGCAACTCATATCAGCCTTAACCCCAAGAGACCATTTATCAATCGAAACCTCGAAATTTTTAATTGAGTGATCAATCTTATGGGGGTGAAGTGCTTCAATCATCAATTCATAATGCTTATAATGGGAGTCAAGCTCCAAGTTCAGTGTCATCACATTAACAAAAGTACTTCATTGTAAATATGCAACAAGCGATAAATCTTTTATGGGAAGTGGCATAAGAAACTATAAAGTCATTTGTGGTGACAACACAGGAGAACGCACATGTTACAAACATAAATTACAAGAGAAATCAATTTCATTGCAAGTGGTGGGAAATCAAGTCGACCAAATAGCCTTCCATTCTGAGAATAATCAACAAGCTTATCCACTACACCTAGGCCCATGTATGAACAATGAAATCAAATTGTTACAAAATGCTGAAACCAATGGTGGACATGAATCATGTAAGGAATCGGCCTTCGAAGTGAAAATTTGTAGATCCACCATTGATTAAGTCTAGTGAAGCAGGGGTCGCAAAAGAGAAAGAATATCAAGAGCCTAATTTAGATGAGGTAACTGTTGATGATTGGGTTGATGATGTTGAAGAAAGAGTTGAGCCAGTAAGTATTGACTAGAATCTTAAGAAGACACGGTAGAACAGAAGAAGAAAGAGATAGTTGTGTATCAAAATCATCTACCTCGACCATTCCCTTCACATGGTCACAATCCGGACAATGACAAAGAGTATAAGAAGTTCGTGGACATGGCGAAGAAGTTGAGAATTAACTTGCTGTTTGTGGAAGCCATCCAACATATGCCAAAATATCTGAAATTCATGAAGGATGTGCTATCCAACAAGCGCAAGAACATTGAAAATGAAATGGTTGATCTAGCCTAGGAGGGTAGTGCAATTTGCCAAAGCAAGTTGCCACCAAAGGTGAAGGATCCTGGAAATTTCGACATCCTATATCAATTGGAGGAGAATGGACCAAGAGAGTCTTATGTGATTTAGGTGTAAGAATTAACCTTATGTCCAGATTATTGCTCGAGAAATTAAGGATTGGGGAAGCAAGACCTACTTCCGTGGTCTTGGAAATGGTTTTTAGATCGATTTATCGTCTCAAAAAGAAGATAAGAGTTGTGCTTGTCAAGGCAAGTAATTTTATCATCCCATGTGATTTCATTATTCCTGACTACGACTCGGATAAGAATGTACCATTCATTTTGGGGAGACCATTTTTAGCCACGGGGCGTACTTTTTTTTTGGGGTACTTTAATTAATGTAGAATTAATGCTTTTACTTGGATAACCATTGAGTATATGGATAAAGAACCAAACAAGGTTGTGGAAATCTTAGGGGCGGATAATAAATATCTAAGAATGAAACCACCATTGAAACCTCCTTCAGAACATACAGGGAACCAGTCATTGACTATTTAAAGGAGCTCAAGAAGCATGCTAAGAAGGTTCCAAAAGAAAAAATGAGAAAGAGGAAAAAGGATGAGTTTGGGGTAAGATATGAAATACTAATAAAGGACCCTGATTCCCCAAACAAATCCTGGAAGCGCAAGAGTTCGTGGAGTGGCTCATTCATGGTCACTAAAGTTGTTTCTGAGGATTCAGTGGCAGTTAAGTTTATGAGAGTAAAGACCATGAAGGGATGCAAGTTCCGATTAGTTGATGTTAAGACCTTTTGCATTGTTAAGCAGGCTACGTTACGTAAAAACCTGCTTAAGGTAACCCGTTGAGCTTAACGATGTTAAACAAAAGTCGAATAAGGGTGAAAACCCATTTGTTCATTAGTTCATTGCATTTTTTGCTGTTTTATTTTCATTTTAGTAGTATTTAGTAGCTTAGATTTATGTGTTTAAGTGTTTGACATGTTTAACTAGAAAGGTAGTAGTCTTTTAAATGAACAAGTTCGGTAATATTTTGAGTTTGGGGTGAATTAGCGGAGAAAATCGAAGTTCACAGTAGGTACTTGTGGTACACCGTATGCCATCGATCCGCCGCAACAGCACGCCATGCTCAAAATATGAAGAAAGATCAAGTCTCGTCCGGTATACCGCGCCCCAGAAAATGGACTATGATGACGATATAACACGCTTACGAAGTCAAAAAGAATTAGCTGATAGGTACGATACACCGCTCCTACCTGCGGTATACCGCAACCCATCAAACCGTCGACCCGATGTTCCATGCGTGAAAGACAGAAAGTTGGACCTGTAGCAAGTTAAAATCCACAATATAGTGTGTCAACTAAAAAAAGGCATGGAAACGGTTTTTTAGCCATCTTTGACGGGCCATAACTTTGGCATATGAGCCCCGGTTTAAGTGATTCAAGAAATCACAGAGAATTTTGAAGCATATCTCCAACTTTCATTACTGAAGCTTTTCCAAATAACGCACGAGTCGACCTTGATTCACCCCCAAACAAGGCAAAACTCCGTTTGCGCGCTTTTTAATGGATCGAGGACGTTAACCCCAAACTTAGGGTGTAAGTGTTTCTCACAAGTGTACGTATATTTCCCTATCTCATGAACTATGTGGTATGTGCACTTTTTCAAGAAATTTATAACTTTTATTATTTTTGCGTCTTTTAGCGTCATGGAGTCACGATCACCTTTTTGTGCAGCACTGCTAAATTTTGTATCTTTTTGTAGCAAATAATTACTGGTGTTATTTCTCAAATTTAGTATATAATATGAAGGTAATATGTTCACAATGTTGTTATCTTATTGTCAAGGAATATTGCTACTCATAAAGGACATATTTTAAATACTCTTATAAAAAAAAAACGTATCTCAGTGTTTATGAAATTCTTCATAAATGAGACAAATTGGTAGTTCTATATCTTTCATGTTGAGTTGACAAAATTCTTCATAGATGGGACAAATTGGTTGTTCTACATCTTGCATGTTGAGTTGTTGAATTCTTCATTCATAAGACGAATTGGTAGTTATATGCATGTTAAGAGAAAAATAAATGCAGTCATAATTTAATCACAAATACTTCAAATATTAACCATCAATTAACAAAATTATTCTTTTTCCATTCACATTAACGATAGTAATTAAAACCTTAGACGTTTAGATTAGTCGTACAAAAAAGGAGAGTGGTTTATGTGTGCAAAGATAGAAGAAAACGGCTGGACTGAACTAATACCTTAAAAAAATTCCCATTATGGTTGATAATGGCGTGTTTTTTGCTGTGTTTCGAAGACGGCGGACAAAAAATTATAGGTTTAGACAGTGGTTTTTACTTTTATGTACATTGTGGTATTTTTAGTGTTAGGTTCCCGCAATATAAATTTCATTATAAGAGTTCTCGTAGGGGTTTTTGTTGGTTATATTTAGTTTTAGGTTGAATTATCGAGTAGTTTGTTATTATTTAACTTCGTAGTTTAAGTTCAATTTTGCGGATCTTGTTAGCATGGCGATACTTTTAATAGGTCAATGATATCTCATGTAATAGGGTCATGAGATATCATTTTGTGGGGTTATTAGACTTATTTCAGAGATTTTTCCCTATTATATGACAAATTGTGAGTTTTTTGTTATTTTTTGGATATTTTGTTTCTTTTGGAGTTTATGCACTACTTGTATGTTGAGTGTGTAGCTCCTAGGTACTCGTAGAATATGAGATCCCAAGATGTTCCAGAGAAGTCAAAAAATCATAATCAACCCCAAGTCAAGGTGTGAAAAGAGGAAAAGGTCACCTTAGAGAGAAAGTGTAGTTACCAGAAAAACTTCGAAATAAACTTGAGAGGGTCAGCAGACACATTTTGTGAGATTTTTTTATCAAGAACCTAGAGCTCAAGATAGGCCTTCGAGTTGGGAGTGCGTGAGAGGAATCGGTACGTGAATAGGAGTTGATACTAAAAAGTTTTCTTAAGGTTCTCACGGTAACTCGAACAGATTCAGAATTAGTAAATACTTTTTTAGGTCACCTTCGAACCACACAAGTGAGTACCACAACCCAAAAATATATTTTTATCATTACTTAGGTGATTTGGAGATAAAATATCAGTTACACAACATTTTGAAAAGAAAGGAGCGCTTAGAGATATAGAAAGAAGAAGAAGAGGTCAACACCACACAATTACTCCTCTTTCATTCATCCATTTTCCATTAGACTATCATCATATTTGTAATTCTTTCTAATTTTCTTAATTTAATATAATTATGAATTATATTATCATTTAATTTAATTTCATTAGTATGAACTAATTATTCATTATCTTGAGAAATGTAGTATTTCTACATGATTTACCGTTTTTATGCAATTTTGGATTAACGTTTAAATGAATTTGAATTGTTTTCCATTGAATATGTATTTTATTAATGTGTGAACCTATTACTCCGGCCAAGTTAGTGGGTAGCATAGCAATTTGACTATCTTCTGGAATAGGGGTCAGATTGTGAAATTAATTTATCTACATTTGATATTCATCAAGGTATATACTAGTTTGATTATAAATAGGGTTAGAGTCTTATTTATGTCTCCATTTATGTGATAGAATAATCTAGTAATGAGACATCATTTTAGGGGTATTTAGTACATAATTTTGGGATTTTCCCCCATTTATCTATACTTTACATTTCTTGTCTAATTTTATGTGTTTTGCTATTTTGTGAGCTTTTGCGTGTAATTTGTGTGTTATTTGTCTAGCGCTTACGTATTAGAAGATATTTCACCTCGAGATACTAATAATAAGTGAAGAAAAGAAAAGAAAACCCCTTATAAATAATTAAAAAGGAAAAGTTTGGTATATTTGAAAAGTAAAGAATCTGTCATGCTAGAAATACGTCCACTGATTGTAATGCTGTAGAAAATCGGTTGCGAATTTGGAGGAGCCCTTTTATGAGCAGATAAATCTTTGAATTGCGGTGTTTTCATACAAAATACATTAAATTACGATAAGTAACGAAGGAGATATAACCAAATCAATCTACAAGGGTTTGTCTTGTCCAACAACTTAGGAACACGATTTTTGGTAAAATTTGGACTCCTTAATTTGGGAAACACTCTAGATTTCGACCAAGGGCCTCTATATATCTACTCTTACCTTAGAATAATTATCCTTTCTCATTCCTTAATATATTACACCAAGAAATCATCAGAATCAAGTGACAAGAAGAGACGAAGGAATTGGAAGTTGTAATGTCATTCCAATCCTTTCCGTTTGTAATTTATTTTCTTTCTTTCTCTAGTATGAACAAATTTTGTTTAGCTTGAGAATAGCATATGGGTATGAACACTGGACTTGTTATATATATATATTTTAATTTGGGATGTCCTTTTACATATAATTGAAATTAGTAGTGATAACTCTCTTTTTATGTGCTTTGACTTAATCTATGTAGTTCTTGCGGTGCTATGATGTAGATCTCGGTTTTGCGTCCTAGGCGGTCGACTGGGGCCTAGCGCCTAGGCGGGATTACACGGGGTCTAGGCGGAATTATACGGTTTCGGATCCCGCTGTGTAATTTTGTATATTTAGTAATATATATGTAGTAATTATAGAAATTTTAATTATTTAAGTCATAAATTAATCTAAGTACACTACAGTAAATTTAATTCTACTAAATATTGAGTTACAATATCAATTAAAAAAATTCTCGAGAGTAAGAAAAGTAACAAGAAGGCCTATGAGGGCATGTTTTTCCATTAATCGGCGCCTAGGCGGCCATTATTTGCCATTAATCGACGCCTAGACGGGTTAGGAGCCTATTCCACGTTGACTAAGGCCTTAGGCAAAAACGTCTAGAGTTTTAACTAGGCGTAAGCAGCTGAGGGGGGAGTTGACGCCAAGGCGGAGAGATTTACAGCATAGGCGGTGTACAACATATAGGATTATCATAGAAGTTGAATGGTCACCCGGTAGGGGTTTTCAACTATTGAAACACCACATAAATGCCGGTAGTGATCCTGACGGGCTTGCCTAACTAGATAGTCACCAGGGGTTGAGATTAACCACGATCATTGCATAGGGTCCCCTTACCCAAGTCCCCTGGTAATTGTTAGGTTGCCTACTAAGTTCATCCTAATGGGGGTTAGGAGGAATATAGAATCCTGGCTATTGTATATAACACAATTCTCCCCTAGGTAATAATCTTAGAACAAGGCTAGTGGGGATTACTTACTATATCTCGAGCTAAACTCTCATACTACTTCTCTCTTATTATTTATTTTCTTGTATTTAGTTTAATTAGTCAATTGTTAGAGTTTTGAAAACAAAACAAATATTTTAGAGCCTTTAAGTGTATTATTTCTCAACTTATTTTATTGCACTTTATAATTTCATTAGTCATAGCTAACTTGCGTAGTCCCTGAGATCGATATTTGTTTTACTTATACAATACTTGTAAACGACTCGTACACTAGCGGTGAGTTTCTCGGAGTGGGTTGGGGTGTTAGTTCTTTTATTTAATATTTTTATTTTATCACACCCTAATCACCAACACTTAACGTCCGAGGTTTTTTTAGGATTGCTCGAGAGAGGTTCCTTGAGTCTAAGGGAAGCCCCTATGTACGCGGGAGGGATTTAGGTGAATAGTTGAATACGGCTAACGTGAAAAAGTCAAATTCACACTTGACACAAGAAAATGTTAAATCATGCCTAGTGGGGATTAAAGCTAACTTATCATCTACAATCTTAATATTTTCATTCTAGTCCATCTTCCTACTTTTACATTATATTTTATTGAATTCATATTTTGCACTTTAGTCACTATATATACTGTAAAACCCAAAACTGATATAATATTGTGTTTATATTTTTATCACACCTACCACCCCAAATAATTAATAAAACATGATAATTAACTCCTTAGTCCCTATGAAGAATGATAATAAATTACTTACTTTTACTACTTGGTACAACTCGTACACTTGTGAGGAAACCATCCCTGAGTATTTTTATATACGCCTTGGGGCCCACCAAGGTTTGGAGCTAATTTAGGGGACTATTTTTTTTTTGTTATTTATTGTAGTAGTAGTTACTTTTCACTTTGTTTCTTTTGGTTTTCTCTAACATGTTCTTAGGTTGGTGCATGATATCGAACCCCGAGAGGTTGCTCCGTCAACAAAGGAAAAGAGAGCAAGAGATAAGAGAACAAGATATGGCAGCAAGTTCAAATTCTGGTTTAATTGCTAACGATAATCCAAGCAACGTCAACCTCAGGGGGTGGAAATCTAAATTTTCCTATCAACCAAGTGTCTCTGGGATTTTAACCACCTTCGAATGCAAAATTGCAAGTAGGAGTTGGGGATTGAAATTCTAATCACGGTATTACGTCAAACGCTAATCAAGATGGAGCTCAAGTCTATGGAGTGAAAAATCTATGGTTCATGCAACCACCAATTGCGGATTTCAGATTTCGAATTTCGGTTACAGGTGCTTGGATCCGCTCACCCGGAATTCAGTCCATTAGGTTCAGACCGGATGTCGGCATGCTAAACCAGTTCACACGATATGGTAATTATAATATTAATTCTCATGAAGATCTATTACACTCTTGTTCAGAAGTTCATGAAAACATGTGACACATATATCACTCAAGGCTTTACTGGAGAACATATGTATATGCTTATGTTTCCACTATTATTGGTTGGAAGAGCGAGCAAGTGATTAGACCTTCAACCACCTAAACTTATCACAACGTAAGATCAACTCCAAACCTCATTTTTTACAGTATCTACCTAACTAGTATGAGAGTAAAGGTGCATATGGACTTGGAAACTTTCTGCGAAGATCACAAAGAGTCATTAGGTACAGTTTGGAATCGTTTTCAAACACCCTTGATGAGGTGCCAACTACATGGGTACGATCAAGAGATTCAACTTAAAATATATACTTAGGCCTCGATTCGAGTTCGAGAGAGTAATTAGAGGGGCTATGTGGTGTCTCCTGGTGTGTTATAAAATAACACCCCTAAAATGGAGGGACACGAACCGCAAGTGTACGGGTCGTGCAAGTAATATCCGGTAAACGAGAATCGATCTCATGGACGGATTAATATGACTATTGATGTTATGCAATAAGAGAGGATAGTTGTCATATGGCAAGAAAATAAATGATAAAATATTTGTTTTGGTTTTGTTTATAAACTAAGACGCGAACGCAAGTAAAATTAATGCAAGTAAAGTAAATATGAGTAGACGCGAGAGGGAGAAGATGTACTTGAGTCTTACATGGGTTCTACCTAATCAAATTAGTTTACGTTCCTGTTTAAGGGTAGAATCGGTATTTTAATACTAGTCGGGGTTCTAATATCTCGGTGGACCTACGAGTTATCCTAAAGTGCGATAAACACGTATCGGCCGAATATGCCTCTTCGGATGTGAAATTATTATCTCATTGGTTATGTAACTAGTCAAGCCTGTCGGTTTATGACGAACATTACACGGTTATTACCTTATTCTGTATTCAAACCCCCTGTCGGATGATAACTTTTGCCACTTAAAGTGAATAGCCCAAATACTAATACCTAATTCTAGTTGTACCGAAAAGAATTAGTAAATAACAACAAATTAATAACCAATATAAAATACCCAATTCAATTTAAATTATAAAATCCCAAATTCAAGGAACAATAAAGAAATTAATTAGGGTTCATCCTTTTTATTGCGATTCTCAAGCACTTAAAGTATTTAACGCATAATGAAATGAAAAGCTGAAATAAAATATGTATTACTCAAGTTCAATTAGAGAAAAGAAATGGGTAACCTAATTAAAGGATTGAGTTTGACTATTGATGGAAGAAATAGGATTCTCCAACTTCAGTTTCTTCTCTCTTTTTGCTTTTGACTTCTCTCTGGCGTTTTTTACTTGCGTAAATGAATTATGTCATAAAAAACGAAGTCTAAGGCTTGTATATGATGGAAAAACTGGATTTGTTTATTCTATTAAAAGAAAATAGGTTAACTGAAATAAAAACCCAATCCTTAAATGAGATCCCGTAACTGATGTGCAGCTGTTACTAAAACAGCTGTAACTTTACTCGGAATCACTCTATTCAATTTGAAAAATCTTCATGACTCAAAGATGCAAATTCATTATTTCACGACTCTAAGGCTGAATCAGTGTCTATGTGGCTCAAAAACGGTTATTTGTAACAACCTTTCAGATTTATTCTCCTCTAATAAATTCTTCGAATCATCTTTTCTCGCCTTTGACTTCAACACTCGATCTATGACTTTAATTCCTGTTTCTCCTACTTATATTGGTTCTCCATCTAATCCATGGACCTAAGAACTTTACACTAAAAACAAACAAATTAACGCACAAAAGCTATTAATTGCAAATAATACAAATCCAAGGGAAGAAAACGCAGTATAATCAAATAAGCTTAAAAGTCTATCAAATAAGTCAATTAATCGCCTAACATGATGTCTCCTAAGGGCTAATATTTAGAACAAAACGGTATGCATCAAGAACCCAACTCAATCTTTTGTCGTCCCAACAAAGTAAAATAAAAACAAGGGCCTTAGGTGAAACGCAAAAATGTAGAGTCTAGCAAATAACACCAAAAGCAAAACTTAAAACAAATATCATATAGTATGACCTAGGAATTAATATACACATACATATGTCATGCAAAAATAAAATACAAATAATTAATCAAAAATTAACTTCAGAATGTTAGAAGGTTACGCTTGTAATTACCTCAAGATGATGGCTATAGGGTGTTCATCAATCCTCACTTACTTTGAACGCTCCACTTAGTATAATCCCTATTAGCTGATTTACAAATTCACTACATATCTAGGAATCACGAGGACTTTCTGTATCACTAGGTAGTTGTCTTTGTGGACGTTGATTCAGCTGTTTCGCAATTTGGGAAACCTGATTCTCTAAGATCTTAAACGCGGCACCCTGCTCGTCTAATTGGGATTTTAAAGATTGCTGATCTTGATGTGTTTTATGTGAAACAAGGTTAAGTGTTTGTAACGCTTGTTGAACGTCCAATGCACCTTCTTGAGGATGATCTGGTAAAGCTTTCTAATTCATTCTTTCTGTGTACGCGTCTTGTATAGGCTGTTGTGGTGGATGATTTTCATAATTTTGTCCCCCTTAGTAGTGATTTTGTGGTCTCGGTTGGTAGTTGTTCCCTTGGGGTCTTGGCTGATACGCAAGAGTAGGATTTGCGGCCCATTTGGATTTGAGTATTGTAAACCAGGATGGTTTTCGTTCTGCTTATAACCTTGACCACCAGAATTACAGTTCCCTTAGTTGGCAAAAAACATTCAGATTCATGATTACTTTGGCAATTTTCCTGTTCATGATTATGTACACCAAAACTCGAACACCCATAAATTTATTGTGTAACATTCACGTCTGCTCTTCAACCCGTAAAACCTTCTTTAACATCCAAAGTAAGTAGTTTCCATTTTTACTCTAATGAATTCTTAAGTTTGTTCTCAAATGCAGAAAACTTTTCATCAATTTCGACACAACTATTACGATATACTTCACCTCGGGTAGGTGTTCTCACAGTATTCCATCCCATCTCATTTTTCACAGTCATGTCTAATATTATTTTAGCATAGTTTGAAATTACTTGTAAGAATCCTCCTCCGCGTGACAAATCTAAATTGCTTCTAGAATCTCCCTCAAGGCCTTTATAAAAGATGGACATCTATTGTTCTTCAGAAAACCCATGATCTGGTACTCTACTTATGCATTTTTGAAATCTTGTCAAACATGTACCTAAGGGTTCACCTTGTTCATGCACAAATGATGTCAATTCAAGTTGTGCGTTCAACCTCATATTTCTCGGATAATAACGGTCAAAGAGTGTTGTTTATAACTCATCCCAATTGTTTATTTGACCTTGTTGTTGTTGATTATGCCATTCACTCACTGTGTCTATTAGGAAAAATCTGAAATTCGTAAAGTACATCTTTTCTCTACTCACCCCTTGCGTTATATACGTGTCACATATTTTCATAAATTTCTGTACTGCACGAATTGCATCTTCTCGAGGCACTCCAAAAAAAAATTCAAAGTCTATAAATTGGTTTAGCATACCCGGATCAGGTCTAAATTTTACAACTTGAATATCTAGAGGGCCAACACCTGTAGCAAGAGCACGATATGGTACTTGTTCAGGACCTTGCACGAGCCAAGCATCATATCCCAATTGGAGTTAAGCATGTCCTCCAAGTTGAGGGGGAAATTCCTTGATTTCGATTGTTTTGAACTTGAGGAATTGGAGGGTGACGGATTATAGGATTTCCGTCCTCATCTACTTCTACCTGAGGATCAATTTTGTTGTTGTTTAAAGCTCCCATTTCTTCTCTTGCTTTCTTTTCTTCCTTCTCTCTTTTGTTTTTAGCTCGGAATAATCTCTCAGGATTTGAGAGCATGCACCAAACCTGTAAATCCTGAGGAAGACAAAACAAAAGAAAAGCGTAAAACTGAAAAATAAACAATTAAAACTACTTAGGGATTCAACACCGCGGTCGAACGCTGAAATCCCTGGCAGCGGCAACGAAAACTTGATGGGTCCTGGGGTGTGATAAAAATTAACGATAATTAAGAGGACCTACTAACCGAAAGTGTACAGGGTGTTCCAAGTAATAGATAAATAACAGGGCTTTCGTTCTCAAGGATTGGACTAGTATAACCACATTGTTCAACTCATAAGTAGTAGTAATTGCAAATACGAAAAATAAAAGATATATGATTTTTGTTTGGTTTTGAATTATAAACTAATGGACAAAAATAAAAATAAATCTAAAGCTTAACGGAAAGAAAATAAATTAACAAATAGAGATGATGAGAGGTGCACTTGAGTCTCGCAAGGGATCCACCGAAATTCATATAATTAATGCTTCTGTTAAGGGTAAAGTTGGTATTTATGTATTAGTCGGGACTCTACTATCTCCTAACCCTCGTCACGGTGGAGTTAGGAGCTATCCTACGGTATTACAATCTCTGTTAGGCTGATTATACCTACTTTCGGATGTTGAAGTGCTTTACCAAATTGGATGCCTGGTTAGTCAAGCCCGCCAGGATCATTGACGAATACCACGTGTCTATTACCTAGGTCCGTAATTAAATCCCCCGTCAAGGCGATCACTTGCCACGTAGTGAATAGCCTTATTTCTAAACCTAATTCTAACTAGCCAAATTAAAATTAGTAAATAAGATTGCGATAATAGTCAATACAAAATACTCAACTTAGATTAAATTAAATAATCCTATATTCGGAAAAACATCAATTAAATAATTTAGGGCCTACCAAATAACTGTGATTCTCAAGTACAAAATGTTTAGCTCATATTCAAAGTAAAAACAATAAATAAATAAAAATCATTCATGTTCCTGAATTATATAAAAAAATAAAGAACCTAATTACGGTGTTGGATTGAGCTGTTGTTGGAAGAAAGTGAATTCTTCAGCTCTTGTCCTCTCTTCTGCCTTTTTGCTCTGCTCTGAAATTTAAGAAATAATGGAGTATACCGAAAAACGAGGTCTAAAAGGTTATTTTTACTAATACAAATTGGATTTTGGTTTTTATTTTATTTTATTGAATGATCAAAAGCCCAAGTCCAACTAGTATTTCCCGTAACTACACACTCTAGTAAAACGGACGTAACGTTTGCATCTTAAGTCCAGATAACTTGTTCCATTCCTTAATTTGAGCTAACTGAGAGACACAACTTTATCCATTGAATCTCCGGACCTAAATGATGTCTCCATATTTGTTCTAATTATTAGCCCTTTGGAGACATCCTTTTAGGTGAATAAATTACTTATTTGATAGACTTTTAGGCTTATTTGATCATATTGCACTTTCTCCCCTTGGAAATTAACTATTTGCAGAATCTGAGCTTTTGTGCGTAAATTTTACTATTTTTAATGCAAAGTTAATTGGTTCTTGAAATTCATGATAGACCAATCCAAGGAGAAGAAGTGAGAATTAAAGTTTTAGTGTATTTTAGAGTGTGAGGAAATGTTTTTACTCGAGTTTCTAAGTGCACTTTCCTATTTCTATTTCTTGAGTTATTGATTTATTCTTTTTAAGCATATGCGGTTTAATTATCTATTTATTGTGAAGCTTTAAAAGATATATAGTAATTGCTTAGAGACCAAGTCAAGATAAAGAAGTAAGGAAAGAAGATTTACATGGAAATAAGAAGATTAAGGAAAGATATATGCAAAGAAGGAAAAGATAAAGCTGCGTTATGAATCTGAAATTCTAGCCACGTTTCAAAGACAAGTCCATAACTTAGGATTGGCTAGGAATCTGGACGAGTGGTCTGCACCAATAGAAATCTTTTTTCGAGACAAGCAGTTTCATATATTGGAACTCCTCAAACGGATAAGTATTTAATGAGATATGACCAAATCAAATCAACAGCAGAATCTTACCTTTCCTATAATTTAGGGCTACGAATTTAAGAGTTCTTGCCTTGTATTCCACTCCAAGTAATTCGACCTAGGGCTTGCTAACACCTATAAATACACCCCTTAGACTTCATTATTCAGTACCTCTCATATTTTACACAATTCTCAACATCCTTAGAGAGAGAGTCAATCACTTCAGAGCAAGAAGGCAAAGGAGAAGCTAGTGCTGGAGGAATTCTGTTCTTCCATCAACAGTCATCTAATCTTTAAGTTATATATTTCTAGTCTGTAATTGAATATGGTGTCTTTCTATTTAATTCCAGTCTTTAAATTTACCATGAGCTAAAATTTTATATACTTGAGAATCGCAATAAAGAGATGAACCCTAGTTAATTTAATCTTTGTTTTGAATTTAGGATTGTTATGATATAATTTGGATTGAGTCTTAGATATTGGATATTACTTTGTTCTTAATCACTATTTCTTTTCCGTACAACTAAACATAGATTTTAGTATTTGGGCTATTCACTTTAGTGGCGAAGTGATCACCTTGACCGGGGGTTTGAATACAGACTTAGGTAATACCCATGTAATGGACGAAAGTCATATGATTTACATAGCCAAAGAGGTAAAATATTATTCATCTGAAAGTAGCTTATATTCACCCTGACTGGGTTTGTAATACTGTAGGATAGCTTCTAGGTCCACCCTGACGGGGGCTAGGAAATATTAGATTCCCGACTAATATACTAATACCAATTATATCCTTAAACAAAGCATAGGTTATATTGATTAGGTGAATTCCTTGCGAGACTCAAGTATCTCTCTTATCTGAAGTCAGTCTTTTAGTTGCTTTTATTTATTTCAATTTAGTATTTATTTATTTGCATCTTAGTTATTAAGAAAACCAAACAAAAATCTATTATTTTACTTTTCTGTTAAACAATTATTTCTACTATCTGATTAATATTAGAGTTGAACCTAATCCGTCCCTGAGAACGAAACTCAATTTATCGAATATTACTTGGACAGCCGTACACTTGCGGTAATTGTGGTTCCTTTACTTTTGTACTTAATTTAATAACACACCAGGACCCACCAAGTTTTTGGCGCCGTTGCCGGAGACGGTAGCGTGAGACCCCGGTGTTAATCCTTAGTAGTTTTAATTGTTTATTTATTTTTTCAGTTATACGCTTGGTTTTTGTGTTTAATTTTTTTTTGTACAGATTTTTATTCAAGTAATGATCAAGAGGTTTTATTGAAGATGTATAGAGGACATTACCCGGATCCCGATCCATATGATTATTGGGAAGACTCTTCGGGGCAACAACAATGGGGAAGTAACTTCTACCAACAACCTTATCAACACCCGCAAGAGCAGGATTGGAACAATCAATGGATCGGGAATAATCAACAACAACCAGTATATCACAATCAGCAAGAGCAAGGATGGAACGACCAATGGGTTGGAAACATTAAACAACCTCCACTTCATCACTTTCAGCAAGAAATTGACAATGAGATACGTTCTAAACTCCAGCGCTTAGTAGAGGAAACTAACGCCACCCATGCACGCATACAACATATGGTAGAAGAATGGGGTAGTATATCTTATGAAGATTCCACTCCCCCGAGGGATGGAAGTGATCAACCGGAAGAAGTAGTTGAGGAGGAGGTGTTGAAGGAAGATATTAGTGATAGTGATATGACCATCATGCCGGTTATAAATGAAGACCACTATGTGGTTGATAATCTTATTAGCATGGTGGAGGAAGGAGTAGCAACGAAAATCCTAGAAATTGAAACTGAGGTTGCTATTCCTATGGTGCGTGCACATGATCAAGATACTGAACGCAAACAAGGAAAAGAGGTGATCGAGATTAAGATTCCACATCAAGAATATGTTGAAGTAATAGTGGAAGATTGGGTTGAAAGCGAAGACGAATGTGAAGTGGTTGAGGAATCAATTGAAGAATTAAAGCTTCATAATAAAAGAGAAGTAGAATCTCCACCACAAAAAAGTTCACCAATCACTATCTCCACCACAAATCATCATTAGAGATAAAAATTCGGAATCACCTCTATTACTACAAATGATCAATAGGTTCTACGCAAGAAAGGTGCTACACCGCGAGAGTAAGGCGGCAAGGAGGAGCACCTACCCACCACACTTTAAAGAGGAACGCGAGATTAAAGAGAATAAAAATGAGCTTATACCGTTGAGGACGGTTATCTATAATCGTGTGGTGAAGAATAAGTTTCGTCGTGAAAGTAAGAAGGAAAACGGAGATACTACCCTCCCCCTTTCAGAGATCGATTCAATAAAATTTTAAGGGGAAGGTTTCAAAGCTTACATGCCTAGGACGAGGCGAATTCAAGCGGAGGAGAACCACAAGGGCCTCAATACCATCTTCATGGAAGGTAACGCGTCGAACTTAAAGACGTAATAAACAAAAGTGCTTCTTGGGAGACAACCCATGTTTAAATTTGCTTTATGTTTTTCAATTCCTAGTGTATATTATAAGTAATAATCGAGTCTTAGCGTCAATTTTTAAGAAATGAGAAAGGTGGTGTGTTAAAGTGTGCAGGAATTGAGTTTGGGGTGCTAAGGAACGAAAGGAATAATCTGCTGCTCTGACTGGCTAGCCGGCGAGATTCCCGGTATGCCAGCAGAGCAGAAACACGTGCCCACGGGTCGAGTCTCGGGTTGTTTGCCGAGAGGTCGAAAAATGCACACGAAGCGCACCGGCTAGCCGGCCACGCGACCGGTATGCCGGCCGGAAGGAAACCCGTGGCCTCGGGTAGCTTGCCTCGGGTATTTTGACGCAGTCGCTCCTGGACAAAAAGCAGCTCTGGTATGCCTGTGGATATCCCGGTATACCGGCCAAGAGAAATCACGTGGTCTCGGGTAGCGGCTTGGGTTGTTTGCCGGGAGGGCCAAAAAAAATTAAAAAAAGAAGTCCAGCACCGGTATGCCGGTCAACATGGTGGTTTAAAGAATTTGTTACCTAATACACTTCTTACCTTATCACAAGCAAACCCTAGCCTCCCCCAATACGAATTTTTCAGACCTTAACCCTTATATACCTGCACAAAGACCACTACAACACCCAAAGAACATTAAATCTTTCCTCCTAATCCATTCCAAACACACATCTAACACCACAATCCTTCAAGAAAATCAAGAAATCTTCTCCTTCAAGCTTAAGCCTCTTTATCAAAGCTTCAATCCTATTCGTTAAACCTTCCCCAATCATTACCCATCTCATATAACACCTAAAACCTTCATTATAAATCCTCAAAACATCAAATTTCAAAACTCTTCTCTAGTTTTTTATTATTTGAATTTTGAGTTTGGGGTCCATTGAGATGTCGAAGATTGGGAGTTCAAGGATACCATGAAGAGAAAGAAGAAGTCGAAGAACCTTGTATTACTTTTGGTGTTGAAAGATGTAGTTGAAAGAATGAAAATTTTGGGAGGATAATCATGAAGAGGTGTTTAAACTCATAGGAAAAGTCACAAAAGAGTTAGAGCTTATGCAAATCATATTACGTGGAGTGAGCAATGTTCAACATGCCACCTACGCAACACAAGGAGCTCAACCTACACGCAACCATGGAAACCAGCGTCGTGCTGGTTCAGATACGTTTTCCTGTCCCTTTTCTCATTTGTTTTAGTATTTTTTATTTTCTTGAGTCTTTTTCGAGTCGTGGGGACACGACTCATTTTTGAGTTTGGGTTGGGGTTCGTTGCCTAATCCCAATTTTTTGTTTTTTATATGCTTTCAATAAAATTAATCTTAGGGTTGCGTTGACTGTAGAGAATTTTGAATGCCCCCATCAAGCATGCTTTTCATGAATTTATGATAGAAAATAGTTGACTTTAGGAGTTAGTGTAAACTGTACTTTGATTGCATGCAAATATAAGATAATTGATAGGAAGAACTAAGGAACAATGCAAAAGAAGTAAACTTGTACTTAAGGATAATAGGTGGTTTGTAAAACGTGAGATATAAATGAGTAGAGAACCCACTTAGGTATGAACTAGAGGCAAGCTGTGTAAATAGGAGGATGATAGAGGCAGTTATTTGTTAGCCCCTTGAATCCTTTTTGGCCTTCTATCCCTGAATTAATTATATCCGTCTTAGCAAATTTTTTAGCCTTTAAGCTTTCTTTTGTAGCCACATTATAAGACAATATCCCTTTAGATTGTTAGGCATATGACCATATGACCCGCACTTGAATCACGATCCTGAGACTTCCTGTCTTGAGCTTGAGTTTGGGGTTGTGGGTCCACTATATGGGAATTTACATTGGGTTTGGATTTTTGAGCTTATTAATTATGCTTTGTGCTATACATGATGATGATTCACATATTTATTATATTGTAACCCTTTGTCGGGGTAATAGTGAATGGAAAAGAAGCTACGAGCTAAAGTTATGAAAAGGCATAACTATGAAAAAATAGCATGATATCTCAACAATAAAAAAAAAGAGAGAGAGTAAAATAGCTATAGAAAAGAAAAAACAATGATTTGAAAAGAATATATATATTCGGACTGGCAAGGTGGAAACTTGTATGTGAATCATCCTTAGTGCTTATTGAGTTAATTTGGGGACGCTAAATAAGCGCGTCAATTGGGTTGAGTGAGAACGTTATTCGAGAGTAAACTCAAGCTCTTGGACAGTTTGTTGATGGTAAGTGAGGAGAGAGCCAAAAGCTCACTTCAAACTTACCAAATATACATATCATACTGTCCCTAAGCCTACACTAAAACCGTAAAGACCTCGTGATTCCTAGATGCACAGTGAGTTAATAGGGAATATGCTAAGTGGAGCGTTCAAAGCAAGTAAAGATCGAGGAACATCCTATAGACACCATCTTGAGATAAGTACTAAGCGTAACCTTCTAGCATTGTGAAATTAATTTTGGATTGATATTGTTTGTATTTGATTTTGCATGATAAGTGTAGGTGTATATTAATTCCTATATTAGACTAGATGAGATTTGTTTTAAGTTGTGCTTTGGGATTATTTTCTAGATTCTACCTTCTGCGTTCACCTAAAAGATCCTTTGTTTTTATTTTACTTTGTCGGGACGACAAAGGTTTGAGTTTGGGGTCTTGATGTGTACCTATTCGTTCTAATTATTAGCCATTTGGAGACATCCTTTTAGGTGAATAAATGAATTATTTGATAGAATTTTAGGCTTATTTGATCATATTGCACTTTCTCCCCTTGGAAATTAACTATTTGCAGAATCTGAGCTTTTGTGCGTAAATTTTACTATTTTTACTGCAAAGTTAATTGGTTCTTGAAATTCATGAAAGACCAATCCACGGAGAAGAAGTGAGAATTAAAGTCTTAGTGTATTTTAGAGTGTTAGGAAATGTTTTTACTCGAGTTTCTAAGTGCAGTTTCCTATTTCTATTTCTTGAGTTATTGATTTATTCTTTTTAAGCATATGCAAGTTAATTATTCATTTATTGTGAAGTTTTAAAAGATATATGGTAATTACTTAGAGACCAAGTCAAGATAAAGAAGTAAGGAAAGAAGATTTACATGGAAATAAGAAGATTAAGAAAAGATATATGCAAAGAAGGAAAAGATAAAGCTGCCTTATGAATCTGAAATTTCAGCCACGTTTTAGAGACGAGTCCATAACTTAAGATTGGCTAGGAATCTGGATTAGTGGTCTGCACCAATAGAAAGCTCTTTCCAAAACAAGCAGTTTCATATATTGGAACTCCTCAAACGGATAAGTATTGAATGAGATATGACCAAATCAAATCAGCAGCAGAATCTTACCTTTACTAGAATTTAGGGCTACGAATTTAAGAGTTCTTGCCTTGTCTTCCACTCCAAGTAATTCGACCTAGGGCTTTCTAACACCTATAAATACACCCCTTAGACCTCATTATTCAGTACCTCTCATATTTTAAACAATTCTCAACATCCTTAGAGAGAGAGTCAACCACTTTAGAGCAAGAAGGCAAAGGAGAAGCTAGTGCTGGAGGAATTCTGTTCTTCCATCAACAGTCATCTAATCCTTAGGTTATATATTTCTAGTCTGTAATTGAAATGATGTCTTTCTATTTAATTCCAGTCTTTAAATTTACCATGAGCTAAACTTTTATATACCTGAGAATCGCAATAAAGGGATGAACCCTAGTTAATTTAATCTTTGTTTTGAATTTAGGATTGTTATGATTTAATTTGAATTGAGTCTTAGATATTTGATATTAATTTGTTCTTAATCACTATTTCTTTTTCGTACAACTAGAAATAGATTTTAGTATTTGGGCTATTCACTTTAGTGGCGAAGTGATAACCTTGACGGGGGGTTTGAATACAAACTTAGGTAATACCCGTGTAATGGACGAAAGTCATATGATTTACATAGCCAAAGAGGTAAAATATTATTCATCTGAAAGTAGCTTATATTCACCCTGACGGGGTTTGTAATACCGTAGGATAGCTTCTAGGTCCACCCTGACGGGGTCTAGGAGATATTAGATTCCCGACTAATATACTAATACCAATTCTACCCTTAAACAAAGCATAGGTTATATTGATTAGGTGGATTCCTTGCGAGACTCAAGTATCTCTCTTATCTGAAGTCAGTCTTTTAGTTTCTTTTATTTATTTCAATTTAGTCTTTATTTATTTTCATCTTATTTATTAAGAAAACCAAACAAAAATCTATTATTTTATTTTTCTGTTAAACAATTATTTCTACTATCTGATTAATATTGGAGTTGAACCTAATCCGTCCCTGAGAACGAAACTCGATTTATCGAATATTACTTGGACAACCGTACACTTGCGGTAATTGTGGTTCCTTTACTTTTGTACTTAATTTAATAACACACCAGGACCCACCACTAAATTGGTAATGTTTTGGCTCGAAATCAGAAATAAGTAACAACTATCCATATTCTTATGTTTTTCTTCAACTCTTCCTCTTCGAGGAGTACTTTCTCTCTTTAGACCTCTCCTCTTGATCTAAGACGTAAAAATTCACTTCTCCTCTTCATCTTGGTGATCCATAGCATACATGTACCTAAGAACTTTAGACTAAAAACAAACGAATTAACGCACAATGCTCAAAATATACAAATAACATAATTTTCAAGGGAAGTGCAATATGTTAAAATAAGCATAAAAGTCTACAAATAAGTCTAATTTCCACCTAAAGTGATGTCTCCTAAGGGCATATATAATCACAAAAACGAAGACATTAGGGTGAATCAGGCGTAGTTTATTAGCGTGATTAGAAATCTATGTTTCGAGGGATTAGCATCTAAGGGATGTATACCCGGGATTGAGTTGAGATATGATTTTGTATAACATGTATAAATAGTGAATAGTTTATTTAAGAACGGGAATGTGAAAGAGAAAATCTTTGTTCATTGCAAAAGTTGTGGCATATAAGCCTTATATAAATTGGTCATTTTCCTATACATTTCTATTTCTATATATAGAGTTTTTGTAGGTAGTTACTTCCGCATGATCTCCTTAACCTATTTCTATGGAATTGTGGTGTAAATGAAAATGGAGTTGTATCCCGTGCTCTTGAGAATGTGATATCAAATTGTTGTGATATTATCTCAGTACTTCTAAGGAAAAAAGGTGAACAACCTCCCCATGTCACCTCCCTATCGAGGTCAGACAAGGAAGTTTCTTTCCATGTACCACTTAGCTTTATTACCCTTGCGCGCGTCTTGGTCTAATGGTAACTTTTCCTGTGAGAAGGGTGTGGGTATTCCGCACTATCACTTACCGCTCTAAACATCGGATTTCTTTGTCATCGAAGAGAAATCGAGGTTTATTGACTCGTGCACCTTCTTCTTTTTAATTATTCAAGGGAGCTTCCCTTTTTTAATTCAGTTACATCTTGAGGTTCTAACGTTGCGAGTGAGACATGTCATGTCACTTCATTGATATCCCTATGTCCCAGGGTGCCCAAGCAATCATGACTAATTAATAAATCGGGTAGGCTGACAGACTTAACCCTTTCATCTTCCTATTACTTCTTGTGCACGATACAATAGTTAGAAAACACACTGAATCTCTATCTAATCTGCTTCTCCTACATTTCAAATATCTTAGAAACGAGTTCGTCTATTCATTTTTCTCTGCTCTTCCTATTTTCCTTCGTCCTTTCGTAGGTAATCCTCTTCTCTCAAATGTTGCATATATACGTATACCAATTTTCATGTTCACTTTTTTGTGGATAACCTTACGTCTGAATTAGTTAGATGAGTTCAATGAACATATGGACCCTGCCACCCTGGTACAAAAACTTTTGGTTGATAAAAAAACTACTGGCGGGCGGGAATACGTCAACAATGAGTTCGTTTCCACAACCCTGGCATCTCTTTTGAGCAATCACAATTCGGCGGATAGAACTTTGGGCATTTACCATCCCTCAGTTGGAGATACTTATTAACGGATAATAAGTAGACTTAATTTCCCCATTAATAACATCAGGATTTAATATTTTAATGTGCTCATAAGAATTTGTTCTTCCAATCAGCTGACTCATAATGTCGATGGAACAAGTCTTTAGATCACTATTATGAGACCAATAAGATATTTATAGAAGCTTATAAAATTTTCTTTACTCGGCTTAGGAGAAGTAATCACAACTCCATTACCAGTAACAATATTACTTACATAATTTCTTAGAATTTTACCATTGATTAACTTGTAATAATAGGACGAGCCTTATTCATTTCCTTAACACATGTAGCTCTAGATTTTTTCTTCAAAAAATTATGCTTCAATATATATTTCATTTTTCAATATTTTTAAGAATAATCTTCTATTTTGTAAGATATCATCATTAAGAACTCCATTCATAATGCATTGATGCACACCCATCAAGTTGTTTTATATGTTCAATCACCTAATGGGGCTCTGATGTCTCTCCTTTCGTGATAGATTTTGAGATATACGAGACATTTTTTATGAGGGGTTTTTAGAAATAATATGGGATCTATACCTTTGTTTGTCATGTTTTGAGTTGTTAGCTAATTTTGGATATAAATGTATTTTGGAGCAATTTGGGATGATTTATGTGCCAAGTGTTTAGTGCCTAGTAAACATGGATGATACGAGACCCTCATTGAAGCTAAGAAGTCAAAAAGAAAACTATCTATTTGCTTTTTAAATAAGAAATATGACAATAACTAAACTAAGGTAGATAATTAAACTACTAAGAACATAGATGAGATATATAGATTAGGTCTTCTAGTATGCACCTATCCTTCTAAATCAATATTCCAATTATAAGGGTGATTTGAGAAAATATAAATAGATGGGATTCTATAATCCTTCTATATTCCGCCAAGGTAGCTAATAAGGAAACCTTAACACTACCAAGAGACTTGGGTAATGAGACCTTGAGTAGAGATCGGTGACTATATCTAACCCTATTGACTATCTAGTTAGGCATGCCCGTCAGGATCACTGCCGCACACTAGACAATTATGTGGTGTTGTCTATAATTGAATCCCCCGCGAGGGTGACAATTCAATTATTAAGGACAGTCCTAAGATTGGCCAGTTCTAGGGGGAGAATAATTCAAAATACATAATATAAATATATAATTAAAAAGCTCAATCAATTAAATTTCACTTTCCAAAAAATAGAATTAAAGGATTATACATGGTGTAAATCCATGTTATGGGAAAGTTAGTTCATAGCTAAAGAAATACAACTAAATATAAAATACCTTACAAACATGGCTAAGCCAAAACTCAAAGATAAATTACCCTAATGGTATAGTAGAAGGATGGAGAAGAGAAGTTTGTGACTCTCCAACTTCTTGCCTTCCTCTACTTGTCAACTTGCTTCTTTGGATGATTATAAGTGTAATTATAGATCTAAATACAAGAAAGGACATGTTTACAAAGGTTACTATTCATATATATAAGTGTTAGGTCGAAATCTAAGTCATGGTTCAAGTCTCGAAGTCCTAATCCAACTCAAACTCGTTTTCCTTAATAATAGACCTAGTTGATCTTTGGAAATTGTAAAAATTATAACCCATTCGTTACGGCTCCAAATCCAGTGATCTTGGTATCGAAACGACCAAAATTCAAAGAACTTTCCAAATATAAAAGAGATCCTTTAAATTCCTTGTTTATTTGATGAATCATAAAAAATACTACACGTCTTACAATTGGACAACAAATTTGGCAGCTTTTGCACTTTCTTAAAACCAGTTTCTTTCCTTTTAAATCTTAATTTAGCTTTGTATATTCTATCCTCAACTCATTAACATTGATTTGGAAGTTAATATAATTATTGTATCTAAGAGATTCACATTTAACCCACAAATTACACTGAAAATACTGTAAAAGTAACAAACCTCAAAATCAATGTATGAATTGAGAAACTAACAATTAATAGGGGAAAATCCCTAAACTAAGAATATAATACACCTAAAATAATCTCTCATGAATAGATTAATCTATCACAAATTTGGAAACATCAATGACCCTATGAATCTACCATACTTTATTTTCTTTTATTCCACCACAAATAAAACTAATTAGTTGCTCAGACACTTGTAATCATCATTATCTATGGCTTGGACTTACTTGCAATTTAAGGGAAATTCGGGACGTTAATTTCTACTCAATATTTTAATTTTACTCTAATCTTTTTTGATCAATTTGGGGTTGCTAATTAGTACTAGAAATATGTTACGGGTGATTGATGTCTCCCTTTTTTGTGATAGATTAATCTATGCACGTGACATTATTTTGGGAGTTTATTGAGCCAAAGTGAGGGATTTTTCCCTAGTATTTGACATATTTCACTTTTAATCTTCTTTTGGACATATTACTGTTTATAGGGTTTTTGTGCCTTAATTGTATGTTAAGTGTGTAGATTTTAGGTACATGGTTGACATAAGGTTCCAAGATGATTAGGATAAGTAAAAAAGTAAAGATAAACCTCAATTTGTGACGTAATTGGAGCTAAAATTCACTTTGGGAAGTTAGAGCTTTTGCTGGAGAAATCACAACATCATATTGTTTCAGTCACCACAGATTTTTGGTAATAGTTATGGACCTGGTTCCTTTTTAAAAAAATCTTGAAGTCAGTGTCACGTAAGAGGTGACAGAAGTCAATTCGAAGTTGAGACGAGAAAATTATGCCAGTTTCTTCCAATGTGACTCGAACCTAGACATCATTACCTAAATTGGGGTTGGGCCACTAGTAACTCACTTAATTGAGCCCATTCAAGTCTTTTAAAGTAATTATATAAGCCTCGTTATCCCTTATCCATGAGAAGAAATAAAATATTTCAAGAGGATAAGATGCAAAATCGTTTGGGAGAAGGACAGAAGATCAAGATGAGTGTTTTCACCCAATTCCACCATTCACAACCATTCAGCATCCGATTCCCACCGTTCTTTAGGTTAATTTTATTCTGTTTTAGCTTTTAAACATGATTTTAGCATTACTTTTCTTTATTTTTAAGTTTATCTCTATGAATTAAACATCATATGCTTGAGGCTTGCAATGGTATAAACCCTAATTGACTATTTCAATGTTAATTGAGTATTTGGGATATTTTGATATTTAATTGAATCGAGGTATATTTTATAACATTAATCATATATTTATTATTATTTCAATTTCCTGCTTTGATCACATGTTGGATAGTGTGAGACTTTCGGTTAACACCTGGATAGGGGCCGGATTTTGGGCATAGTATATAAGCGCCTAGTGCGAGTTATTAAACCGAAAGGTCTTGCCCGCTAGGTAGTCATGGGGTTAGGGAAATAATTTATCGTATAGCTGGCGAATGTGTAAGGTTGAGTTCTAAGTTCACCCGAATAGGGAGTTAGAGTGCTAGTGAATCACGACTAATGAGAATCACCAAATGCGCCTTTATGCCAAATAACGAGTTAATAGTTGATTAGGAGATTAAATCGCAAGACTCAAGCATATTTCTCATCCCTTTTTTATGTTAGTATTTTAATCATTTATCTTCTTAGTTAATTATTTACTTTAATTTCATTTTAGTCCCTTAATAAAAAATCAGACAATTATCTTTCATATTATTATTATTTTACTTGCAACTTCACATTGCACTATATTCGAAACAAGTTTATTGCAATCGTAGTAGTCCTTGATGAATGATAACCTTTAAGTTATCATATTTTTAATTGACGACAACCCAAATGCTTTCAGGTAGTCATAGTTCCGTAGGTAACAAACTATATCACACCTAGAACCACAACAAGTAAATGGTGCTGCTGCCGGGGACTACAACTTTGTAGGTTTTGTGTTTTAGTTTGAAGTTAGTGTGTAGTTGCTTTTTATGTTTTACGTGTTTTTTTGTTTTTTTTCCAGAGTTTACAGGTAAAATCAAATCAATCCAAAAAGGAAAATGGATGCTTTGAATGTAAATGGGGGGGGGGGGGGGGGGAATCCACCAAATGGTCAAAATTAGTTCAAAGCATTCCATTTAGAGTTCAACCTTTGGGGATTTTACCTCTAACCATTCAACTCATTTGTTTCAAGCTCGATCAGTGTATGTTGAGTCGAATATCGAGTTATGGGAATTATAGTTGAGCTGATCACGAATATCTGGTACGAGCTATTAGAAGATCGTGCAAATTTGTGATGCCCACATCACTCAATGCGTTACAATGGAACAAATGTATCATTTCATGTTCCAATTCTTTCTAACCAGATGCGTAATTGAGTGGCTAGATCGCCAACCAGCCAAGACAATCCCAAATTGGGATGCATTTCAAGTACGATTCTTGGACCATTTCTATCCAACAAGCATAAGGATATAAGATCATGTAAGAATAAGGATCGCAGAATAATAAATATAATAATAAAAAAGAAACAAAAGAAACACCGACATACGTGGAAAACCCAAATTGAGAAAACCCACGGGAAGAGGAGAAGATATTATTATAGAGGATTGATTACAAAGGAGAGTATAACGGCTGCTGCCAATTGAACTAACTAATATACAATACAATACAGTGTATTTATAGCTAAATAGAGATACTTGGGTTTATAACTAAATGGGCCAGACCTAACAAAGTTGAATTTGGGTCACATCTCTAACAATCTCCACCTTGACACGAATTCGGTAAGCGAGGCCTAAAAATTGCAAATGTCTCCACCTTGAAAAATATCTCCATCTTGACGAGAATCCGCTAAGGAGTCAAGACACAAATTTGGTAATCAAGGCCAAAAAATGCAAATATCTCCACCTCAGAAAATTATCTCCATCTTGACGAAGAATCATCTAGCGAGTTAAGACAGAAATCTGGTAATCGAGGCAAAAAACAAAAAACCTGAAAATATCTCCACCTCGAACAAAATATCTCCATCTTGAAAAAGAATCCGCTAAGGCTGTCAATATAAAAAACACCAATCTTAAAAAAATATCTCTCCTGCTCTTCCGAAAAGCCTCGAAGGGCTGAATGAGCCTCGAAAAGCTAAATAAGTCTAGAATAAAGAATAAGAAAGATAGAATAAGAAAGGCTAAATAAGCCCTGAAGGGAAATCTTGACGAAGAATCCGCGAAGGAGTCAAGAAATAACTCACCAGTCTTCAAATATCTTTCCTCTTCTTTCAAAAAGCCTCGAAGGGCTGACTAAGCCTCGAAAGGCTGAATAAGTCGCGAAGGACTGAATAAGTCTCGAAGGGCTGAATAAGCCTCGAAGGGGTTAATAAGTCACGAAGGACTGAATAAATCTTGAAGGACTGAATAAGTCTTGAAAGACAAAATAGAAATGGCATGCCAACTAGGCCCAAGGAACTCTTGACCTAAATATCATAGATAAAAATCCCTGAAGTGCTTAATTTAAAACGGTGAACGCTAATAGAGTCCAAGAAATACTTGAACTAAATATCAAACTCTACGGTCAATAAATCTGAAAATAACCATGAGTACTAACACAATTATCTCCGCCTTAAAAAAATTATCTCGATCGAAAAGATATTTTAAATCAATATGATTTGGTATTATAAAAGGATTTCAAAAACCTGAAAAATGCTCAACATATTAAATTTCGCATCCCGTCCAAAATTTGGGGATATGATATAAAAAATACCCCAATATAATTTTTCTTCCAAATTTGTATGCACGAGTATAATCTCATACCTTAACTTGCGAAAACAAAAGTCTTGTATTGCAATTATCCAAAAGTTGCAATAAGTAAAAGCAACATATCAACACAATACCAAGAACAACAAGCTACACGAAAATCTGGAGAAACTAACTTCAATGTGGACTCGAAATATCAAAGATCTTAATGAACACCTCGATCAACGTGATCAAATAATAATACAAGGAAAATGACAAATATACTCAAAATTCAGAGAAACAGACCTCAAAAACGGATCCCGGATGTCGAAAAACCTTCAGGTAAATTGAGTTGAAAAAGTCAATCAAAAAGATTCAACGGTCAACATCGGTCATACTAAAAGTCAACTGGTCAGCTTCCTTAAAACATAAGTCATAATATATCAATTAATATAAATATTAAGTAATATATATAAATAACAACCAATATATAATATATTAATCCTAATAATAAATTCTTCACGTAAACTTTGTGTTCCAATTTATTTTTTGATTGCTGGTGTGAACACGTGCAAGTGTCATGAACTTTTTGACCAAAAAGAAAGCACGCATTCTATCAAGTAACATCACTTCTGTGACTCTTTTTTTTTAAATAACCAAACAGATATGCGCGACCACGATAAGACTTGAAGACCGCAAAGTAGCAGATTCTCGTCTCTTCTTCTTCATCCGTTTCTGCAGAAAATCCTACCTTAATTTCGGAACCTAACCTGGATATAACTTCTTCATTACCAAACCGAATTCGATAACTTTTACGCCGTTTTGATCCTTGTAACAAGAAGAAGAGCTTTGACTAATAAAAAATTCTTCAAAAACCTATGAAATTCGAAATCTAAAAATTTAATTCATTTCGAAAAATTAAAACCCTAATTCGAAGCTATCTCTTTCGATTCTTAATGAAACTTGATTAATAATATGTCGTTTTGCTCCTAACGAATAGTAGAACACGATTGATTTGCAGAAAATTTTGAATTCGTGGCCAAAGATCGAAGTATGGATTTCGAAATCCGAAACCCTAATTTTAGTTTTTTTTATTTCGAAATTTGGCTATTTTGGAATACGATTTTGATAAGAATAATACCCAAAATATTCTTGAATACGAATATATCTTCACAATCAAAATTCGTCACGATTTGATGAGTTTTCAATAATACCTGATCTCCTTCTCCGATCTTCTCCTCTTCTGGCAGCAACCCGAATTTTTTTCTTTCGTTCTTTTAATCCTTTGATCTGATACCACTTTGTTAGAATAAGGATCGTGGAATGATAAATATAATAATAAACAAGAAACGAAAGGAACACCGATATACGTGGAAAACCCAAATCGAGAAAATCACGGGAAGAGGAGAAGATATTGTTATAGAGGATTGATTACAAAGGAGAGTATAATGGCTGCTGCCAATTGAACGGGTTAACTAATAACCGATACAATACAATGTATATATAGGTAAATAGAGATAATAAGGTTTATAACTAAATGGGCCAGACCTAACAAAGATGAATTTGGGTCACATCTCTAACAAATCAAGTAGAGCTTGCTAATTTCAAACAAGAAGCTGGATAAAGTCTGGGAGAAGCATGTACAAGATTCCAACAACAATTGATAAGGTTCCATCTTCATGGGTACAATCATGTGATCCATATATCTATGTTTTACTACGGACTTGATAAGAGTTCAAGATTGAGAGTCGATAATCATAGTGGTGATGGTTTTGTATCAATAGATCATGTTCAAGCCGCGATTCGTATGGAAAAAGTCATTGATAGCGAAAGAAGTTGGCATGCATTGCAAATCACGAGAGTTACACCGGAAGAACATGGAAATATACTAATTTGGAAGATCAATTAAAGAAACTTATTGTGCTTCTTAAAGAAAGCATCCAGTGCGAGAATTCCAAGGTAAAGGTTGTTAATAAAACCCATGGTTATCCCATGGGCAATCGAGGAAGATTTCAAAGCTATCACCAAGGTAATCATCTCCAACAATCAATTATAAGTAGTGTCTCTTATCAAGGCAACTCATACCAGCCTCAACCCAAAGAGACCATTTATCAAGCGACACCTTGGAATTTTCAATTGAGTGATCAATCTTATGGGGGTCAAGCGCTTCAACCATTAATTCATAATGCTTATAATGGGAGTCAAGCTCCAAGTTCAATTTCATCACATTCACAAGAGTCCTTCACTGTCAATATGCAACAAACGCCGATATCTTTTATGGAAGTGGCACAAGAAACTATAGAGTTATTCGTGGTGACAACACAGGAGAATGCACATCTTACTAACAAAAAATTACAAGAGAAATCAATTGCATTGCAAGTGGTGGGGAATCAAGTTGACCAATTAGCCTCTCATTATGAGAATAATCAACAAGTTCATCCACTACGCCTAGGATTAGGTATGAACAATAGAGTCAAATTGTTACAAAATGGTGATTAATGATGGATATGAATCATGTAAGACAATCGGCCTTCGAAGTGGAAAAGTTGTAGAACACCCTTGTTAAGCCTAGTGAAGCAGGGGTCGCAAAAGAGAAAGAATATCAAGAGCCTAATTTAGATGAGGTAACTGTTGAGGATTGGGTTAGTGATGTTGAAGAAAGAGCTGATCCGGTAAGTATTGATGACAATGTTAAGAAGACACGATAGAACGGAAGAAGAAAGAGATAGTTGTGGAAATCATCCACCTTGGCCATTCCCTTCACGTGTTCACAATCCGGACAATGACAAAGAGTATAAGAAGTTTGTGGACATGTTGAAGAAGTTGCGAATTAACTTGCCGTTTGTGGAAGCCATCCAACATATGCCAAAATATATGATATCATGAAGGATGTGCTATTCAACAAGCGCAGTACATTGAAGATGAAATGGTTGATCTACCCGAGAAGTGTAGTGCAAATTTTCAAAGCAAGTTGCCACCAAAGCTGAAGGTTCCCAAAAATTTCAACATCCCTATATAATTTGTCGGTTAATGGACCAGGAGAGCCTTATGTAACTTAGGAGCAAGCATTAACCTTATGTCCAGATTATTGTTCGAGAAATTAAGGATTAGGGAAGCGAGACCTACTACCGTGGTCTTGGGAATGGTTGTTAGATCTATTTATCGTCCCAAAAGAAAGATAAAATGTGTGCTTGTCAAGGAAAGTAATTTTATCATCCCATGTGATTTCATTATACTTTACTACGACGCGGATAAGAATGAGCCAATCATTTTGGGGAGGCCATTCTTAGCCACGCTGCGTACTTTAATTAATGTAGATAGTGGTGAATTGATCATGCGAGTAAAAGACGAAAAGTGCAAATTCAATGTGTTCGAGGCGATTAAATGTCCCAATTCTAAGAATGAATGCTTTTACTTGGACACCCATTGAGTGTAAGGATAAAGAACCAAGCAAGGTTGTGGAAACCTTAGGGGCAGATAAAAAATATATAAGATAGAAACGACCATTGAAACCTTCTCCAAAACATAAAGGGAGCCATTCATTGACTATTTAAAGGAGCTCAAGAATCATGCTAAGAAGGTTCCAAAAGAACAAGTGAGAATGAGGCAAGATAATGAGTTTAGGGTAGGATATGAAGTACGAATAAAGGACCCTGATCTCTCAAACAAATCATGCAAGCATAAGAGTTTGTGGAGTGGCCCATTCATGGTCACTAAAGTTGTTTCCGAGGATTCAGTGGCAGTTAAGTTTTTGGGAGTGAAGACCATAAAGGGGTGCAAGTTCTTATATAGGTCGATGTTAAGAGAATTTCGCATTGTTAAGGAGGCTACGTTACAAAAAAAACCAGTGTGGAGTAGCCCGTTGAGCTTAACGATGGTAAACAAAAACCTAATAAGGGTGAAAAACCATTTGTTCATTAGCTTATTGAATTTTTAGTTGTTTGATTTTCATTTTAGTAGTGTGTATTAGCTTAGTTATATGTGCTTTAAGTGTTTAACATGTTTAACGAGAAAGGTAGTAGTCTTTTTAATGAACAAGTTCGATAACATTTTGAGTTTAAGGTGAATTAGCGGAGAAAATCTAAGTTCACAGTAGGCACATGCGGTACACCCATAAGACAGCAATCCGTCACAATGGCATGCCATGCTCAAAATATGAAGAAAGTTCAAGGCTCGTGCGATATACCGCACCCCAAAATTAGACAATGACAACGATATGACACGCTTACAAAGTCAAAAAGAATTAGATGATAGGTGCAGTACACCGCGCCTACCTATGGAATACCGTAACCCATCAAACCGTCGACAGGATGATCCATGCGTGCAAGACAAAAAGTTGGACCTGTAGCAAGTCAAAATTCACAAAGTAGCGTGTCGACTAAAAAAAGCATGGCAACGTGTTTTTAGCCATCTTTGACGGGCCATAACTTTGGCATACGAGCTCTGATTACAGCAATTCAAGCAGTCACAAAAATCTTGGAAGAATATCACCAACTTTCATTTATCAGATTTTCCAAATAAGGCACGAGTCGAGCTGGATCAGGCCCCAAACAAGGCAAAACGCTGTTTGCTCGTTTTTTTTCATGGATCAAGGACGTCAACTCACAAAGGTACGTATTTCTACCTATCTCGTGAATTATGTGGTATGTGCACTTTTTCCAAAAATTTATAACTTTTGTTATTTTTGCGTCTTTTAGAGTCGTGGAGTCACAACTCATATTTGAGTTGAGGGTGGGATCTTGTTGTTCCCACCCTCAATTTATGTGTTTTTATTTGGTCTTAGTGTATTATAGGGTAATTGAATGTAGATTATAGAGAATAAACTTACTAAGCTTTAATTAAACGAGTAAATGATAGATAAGAAGTGTGTCTTCTGAATTGCTTATAGTGTGCTTAAAGTACATGTGTGAAAACAAGTAATTATGGATAAATATAATTAGTAAGAAATGAGAAGAAGATAAGTTTGAACGAGGTGAGAATGAGTGGTGTATAGAATGTGAGCTCCAACCTAGTCGAAAATCCACTTAATATACGAAGTAGAAATAAGAAAGTAACGAAACCACCTAGCTAGGAAAATAATTGAGGTTGTTCTTTATTAGGTCTTTGTTTCCTTTATCTTGCTACCCTGATTTATAATGTATTATCCTTATTAGACCAGTTCTATCCTTTGTAGCCTTTTCTTTGATAAAAATTGTTATAAGCTTATACACTCTAATTTTTATGACTTGACTGTATGACCCACTCTCGAGTTACATGCCTAATACTAGTCGTCTTGGAGCTTGAGTTTGGGGTGGTGGATTTACATGATCAAGGGATACATTGGGTGGATAGACGTTTTATTTCTCAATTATTCATCGTACGCTTATTTGTAACCCATGCCGGATTCGAGAAAAATAATGTTGAAAAAAATGAGCAACACGAGAACTCACATAAAAAAGGGTCATGTTTTTTACTTACAAAAAAAATGAGAAAAATAAATAAAAAAGGAAAATAAAAAATATATGAAAAGAATAAATGAATGGATCAATCTCTTTATTTTAATCAATTATTTTTTCTTGAACTTTAATATTTATGTTGTAGGAGGAAGAAGTTTGTGAAATAGATAGATGTTAATATGGGTGATGATTAGATGGCAACATAGGTTGTTAATTTTGAATTGGTGGTGAGGAGGTCGGTCTGAGTTAAAACTTGATTAGGTATTCATTAATTAATATTTTGTCATCTAACTAAGTTTAATAAATAAGGTTATGTACAGCCTGTGATTAATTCATATTGTTTTGTAATATTTATTTATTTGTTGTAGAATAATTTATTGTGCAATATTTGTAGGATCAGACAAAGAAAGAAGAAGAATATCATGTTAGGTGTAAACAAAATGTTATCAAAGAAACAGAAAAAAGACATCATCAAAAAACCCAATTGTAAGAGAAAAAAAGTTGTTGATGAAATTGATAATTGTGAAAAAATAAGTGGTGTATTTGCAAAGACAAAGACCAAAGCTGAGGACGAAGCAAAGAAATATGGGAAAAGTTTAGCAAAAGGCTTACTTTTGATATCTTTTTCTAGTGGTGTTTCTTCCGTGTTTGCATAAGAAAAGTAAAAAATGCACTTTAAAATAGGCAGATGGTCTGAACAAGCCTTAGCAATACAAAAGTTAATTGCACTATAGTTTACTATACTTTTTTTGAAAAAAGACTAAAATAAAAAATTACATTTTTTTTTGTCAATGAAAGGAAATAAAATTATTACAACTTAATCCTACTTAAAATATTATAAAAATCGATAATAGAGCTCGACAATAAGCCTGAGATGTCGACTCCGCGCCTAATTGCTTTGGCAGTTAAATTAGCAATCTGGTTCAAATCTCTCCTGATGTGGTATATTTTTCAGTTTGGGAATCTTCCCATCCATCCGAGTATTTCGTTAATCATTGGCCGAATTTGCCAACTAACGCACCCGCTTTTGGCGATACCTTGTATTTATTCAAGGTTGTCAGAATAGAAAGAACTATTCTATAAATGATGTTCTGCGGCATCCCTCATGGCCACCAACACCGCCCAACTTTCTCTTTCTACCGCTTTGTTAACTCTTGCGCGTTTGACTATTTTATGTACTATTCTCCCTTCTCTGTTTGCTCCAATCGCCGCAATACCTGCCGGTTCCCATCTATGACTGAAAGATGCATCGCACATCCATAATATATCCGCCTCATCTTCTAAAAAAGGGTTTTTTGCGCCCTCCTCGTCTGATTCCGCTCTAGCCCTTTTGTCGCCATTGTTATTAATATCAGAAAATAAATGTTTTAGAAGTTTCTTTGTTTTCTCGTTAATTTCAATGATATTCCAGGCCTTGTTCTCAAAAAAGCCTCCCATTCTCGATTTCCAAATATTCCAAATTGTGATACATACTGTAGCTGAGGCTAGTCTTTTATCCCATCCGTTTCTAGAGTAATCATCCACGATTAGGCTAATCCAGACGCTAATCTTACCTTTAAAGGACGTATCAACTTTACATTGTAATTGTGAGTTAGCCCAGTTACATAGTTTACTATATTGAACGTAACATTTTGATCCATTATTTGGACCTCTAATTGCATTATTATTTCCTATATTGAAACCAACTTTAATTCCACGTTTTTAGATTTTATTTTTACAAATTATTGTGAATATGGTTTCTATAAAATTAGCATACACTTGAATAAATATTTGAAGGATAAATATATAAATTTGTATATAAAACTTTTCTTCCCCTCCCTTTTATCTTTTAATCCAACCATATAATATTAATAATTCTTTATAAAACCTTCTTCTACTTTTTTATTCAAACCAAACAAAAAAAATCCTCTCATTTCCTTTTCTTTACTTTGTTGTACTTATCTTTCCTATCTTTTACTCAAGAATCCCTCCTAATCCAAATCCTAATCATTTTCAATATTTTTGTCTCATTCTCAATCATATGAATCGTCTTCACTTAGCCAAACAAAATATGTTTACACCTAAGTCTCCACGCGGGTAACCACCTATCACTGCTGCAGTCACACACCATCCCTGTTGAAGAGATAATCCTTCTCTGGTAAGTATCTTCCCATCCTCGCTCTCCCTTCTTGCTTTACTTAAATTCATCTTGCAACATCCATTTCATCTCTCTAGCATATAGCAGTGTGTCACACCCAACCCAGGCCAGATTTTATTATTTATTCATTGTTTTCCCCTTTTTTGCTGTAATTGCACCTCACCCTAGAGAAAACCCCTTATAATGTCCAACAAACAAATTAATCCACAAATCAAACTATACTCGTGATTATTTCAGTAATTTTCAGGAAGAAGGCGTTCCAAACAAATCATATCACTATTAGTGTGATAAATTAGATTTGTGTATTCAAACCTTTGTGAAAGAAATAAATAATTAAATATATTATTTATATTTATTTAGTCTGCCATAAATTAGTTATTCTATTTATTTTGAATTTGAAATTCAAAATACATTTGGGAGTTATTTATTATTACGTGGGTTATTCTGTTCATTCTCTGATAGGAGATAATTGACCCACAAAATCCTAAAATAGGAGAGAGTCAGAATTCTAAAGAACTCTTATAACAATTTCATTATACGCTTCATATCTTATCTTCTTCTTTTTCTCTTCCAAAAAGGTTCTACACACAAAAATTCACAAAGAGAATATATGAGGCTCTTAGGTTGTGAACAAAGGTTCTTCTTCACTGTGAGAAGATCCGTGATCCAAGCTTTTTCAGTCTGTACTCTATTTTCGCTGCTCTTCAAGAGGTAAACAGAGAAATCCTCTTGTATTATTTTATTTCTCCAATTAAGTTCTTCCAATTGGTTTCAGAGCGTGAAAGTTTTAATTGGGTTTAATTATTTTTTTGGAAAAGAAAAAAGTTTTTTTTATGTCGGACATTTTTTCCATTAATGCTACTGTATTAGTAATTATATGAATCAGGTTGATAGATTATGTGTAATAGATTATGTGAATCGGTCAAAGCATGTTGTATTATGTGAATCAGTTTGACCCATTTCTTAGTCACTAGAATCGTAATGTGAATCAAACTGCTTCTGGGGTGTTCGAACCTAGACAGTTCATTCCTGTGACTAGTAGACTTACCATATTCGCTACCTTAGTGGTTGTTAGTGAACACAGTTCCTGGAAAGATACTGTAAACTGTTTTTCCCTTGTTTACTAATCGATTTTGGTGTAATTTTTATCGTTCTTATTTTTTTTCTATATGTAGAAAATGATGGAGACACGATCCAGGGTATCACAGGAATCGAGGCTCCGCCTATTGAGAGATTACCGAATGCTTCATAGGAACGTAAGAAATCCAAATGGACCATTAAGGGTTCATACACCACGTCGAGCAAGGACACCGGAACAAAGACAAGCTTTGAGGAACAGTATCCGAACACTCTGTTATAGGAAGAAACCTCATCACACTCTAGTGCAACATGTGGAAATTATCAATAGGTTGATTCAAAATGTCATTAATTGGACTGGTGATATCATATGTTTTGATGATTGCAAGGTAGATGTCCTTCGCGAAACTTTGCCGAGAGAGTTGCGATGGGATCTCGATATCTTATGGGAGTATGAGTTTCCAGCGAACCATGTTCATGGAAGATATGATACATATGAGTGTATTTTATATGCTTTGACTGAATCTCACTTATGGAGGCATTTTAATAGCTCCACTAGGTCAGACCAGTCCAACTGTGAAATATATTATCCAACTACTGATGTTACTAGATATTTTCCGATTGAAAAATATGAGGAAGTGAGATTTGAGGAGTCAATTCCAAAATTAAGGTTTTGGATATGAAAGGTGTTTGCTAGTTGAACTTGTAGTAGGTAGTTTGCTTAGTAGGTTGTTTTTCTTTGATGGTTTTCATTCCATGTTCGTTAGAAATTACATTAGTTGCTTTTATTTATTTGCTTCAGTTATTTCGTTGTTGAACATGTATTTCAATTATGTATGATTTCAACTAGTTTCTTTAATTACATGCTTTAGTTGTTTGTTTTCATACAATAGTGCTCTATTTATATTAGAGTAAGTGAGAGTTCTTGAAGAACTTATTTTTGCAGTTAATGAAATTGATTGAATGATTTAGACAAACAAAATATGGTGATTCATGATCGGGAACATAGTGAACTTTCTTTATCACTTATTTTGTTACCTTTCTTATTCATTCCATTTGCATTAATAGCATAGAGTTGTTATATAAATGTATTTTATTAATGGAAATCTCTTACTTTATAGAGAAAATGGCATTAAAAACCATCATTGCTAATCTCAACAATGTTGAAAAGATGAATGGTGAGAACTATAACCTTTGGAAGCTCAAGATACACTATGTTCTAGAAGAGCAAGATGTTCTTGAGGTTGTTAACAACGTCATGGCTCAACCTGAGGTAGGCAACACAGCTCAAAACAGAAGGGACATGGAGGCTTATGAGAAGTGGAAAAAGAAAGATTCCACTGCAAGAGGCATCTTGATAGGCTCCATGAGTGAAGATCTTGTCTATGAATGTCAACGATACCTCACTGCTCACAAGATGTGGAATGCTCTTAATGAGAAGTATGGGGGTACGACTGTGACTAAGTTGCATCAATTGACCATTAAGTTTGATACTTGCAAGAAGAATCCTAATCAAACCATGCAACAACATCTCTAAGAGATGTCTAACATGATTAGGGAACTTAAGAATGCAGGTCATAACCTTACTAATGAACAACAGGTTCAAGTTGTGTTGCGATCTCTTCCAAATAACTGGGATCATTTGAAGATAAACTTGACTCACAATGACAACATCAAAACCTTTGATGATGCTGCTCGTCATGTGACATTGGAAGATGAACTTCTAGATGCAATTAAGCCTTAGGGTCAGGCTTATGTTGCTGAGTCAAGTTCCCACAAAGTTTCTGGCAATACGCGCAAGAACAACGGGAAGAAGAACAGAAATGAGCATGTCTCCAAGAAGAACAAGAAGGGGGGTAACAATAAGGGAAAGCGTTTCCGTAAGAAATGCTTTAACTGTGACAAATTGGGTCACTTTGCTCGCGAGTGCAGCGAGCCCAGAAAGGTAGCAATGTCGTTTACTTCTTGTAATTTTACTTATGTTACCAGTAATATATTGCTAGCTGATTCTAATCCTTTGTGGATTGTGGATTCAGGAGCGACAGACCATGTAGACAAAGACCAAGAGGCATATGTAGAGTACCATCAGATTCCAGAGGGATTTGGGTGGACATATGTAGGAGACAACAAAAAAGTTGAAGTAAAAGGAGTTGGCACTTGCAAGTTGAACTTGCGAGGCGGTCAAACCTTATTTCTGCATGATATACTTTACGCACCTGACTTTCGACGGAACTTATTCTCGGTCACTGTTCTTCTAGGATTAGGTTTTAATATGCATTTTCATAACAAACAAGTAGATATCCATTATGACGCTGAGTATTATGGTTCGGGTTTTATTTCGCATGGTTTAATTGTACTAGATGATGATAACTCGTTTAATAGTTATTATGTAAGTAGTTGCTTTTCTACTAATATTTCTTCTTCTAGTATTTCTAATGTAGAAGAAAATGTATGGCATGCTAGATTAGGTCATATTGGACAAGACTGTATGAATTTGTTGGCTAAGATGAACCTTTTGGGTTCGTTGACTAAAGTCAACTAGCCAACTTGTGAAAATTATCTAGCAGGTAAAGAAAAACGAAAACCATTTGGAAAGGCTAAACGAGTCGAGTACCCATCACAAGTAATTCATTCAGACATCTGTGGCCCAATGAGTGTGCAAACTAGACGTGGGGAACGTTATTTCATCACTTTTATAGATGATTTCACTAGGTTTGGTTATGTCTACCCGATTTCTCACAAATCTGAAGCCTTGAAATGTTTTATAACATTTATCAATGAAGTGGAAAATCAGTTAGAGAGGAAGGTGAAAACCCTAAGAACCGATCGAGGACGGGAATATCTATCTGATCAGTTTAAAGAACTGTGTGATGAAAAAGGAATAGTAAGGCAACTTACAATTCCTAGAACACCACAACAGAATGTTGTGGCTGAAAGGAGGAATAGAACACTCGTAGAAATGGTTAGCTCTATGATGGGACAAGCAAATCTTCCAATATCTTATTTGGGAGATACGTTGCTTACCTCCTGTTATATACTTAACCGAGTACCCACAAAGACTATTCAATCAACTCCTTATGAACTATGGACATGTAGGAAACCTAATCTATCATACTTGCAACCTTGGGGGTTGGCAGACTATGTTCATGATCTAACTCATAAATATGGGAAGTTAGGTCCAAGAGGTAAGAAGTGTATCTTTATTAGATACACACATCACTCTCAAGGATATGTGTTTATTGGTGAACATAATGATGGGAGTCTTACAGAAACTGAGTCACGAGAGGTTACATTCTTAGAGAATGGTTTTCCTAGCAAAGGTGAGGTTGACAGAAATTCCATTTTATGTGAATTAAATGAGATTCAGGAAGATGATATGCAAACAAATGTGACACATGATGAGGTAAAACATACTCAAGAAATAGAGACGGACAATCCTCTACATCTTGAGACGGAAGAAACCATTGCATCATCTAGTAATCCTATTTCTCAAGATTCTTAACTTAAGAGAAAAGCTAGGGGTTTAGTTCCTCGTCGTCGATTTGAAATCGAAGAAGAAGTCTTTATGATAACTCCACAAAATGAAGAAGAACCTCGAATAGTTAATGAAGCACTTTCATGTCCTGCTAAGAATGAACGGAGAAAAGCAATGGAAAAAGAAGTGGTGTCGATGAAGAAAAATCAGGTATGGAATTGATTGATATCCCGAAAGGACGTAAGGCAATTGGGAACAAATAGGTTCTCAAAATAAAGAGGAAACCTGTCAATTCCATTGACAGGTATAAAGCTCGCTTGGTAGCGAAAGGATATACTCAACGGGAAGGAATAGATTTTGAGGAAACTTTTTCTCCTGTTGTTAGATTTACCTCAATACATCTTATTTTAGCTATTGTGGCGCATCTCGATCTAGAGTTGCACCAAGTGGATGTTAAAACTGTATTTCTAAATGGAGATTTAGTAGAGGAAATTTTCATGGAACAACCCTCGGGTTTCGTTGCAAAAGCTCAAGAGAATAAAGTGTGTAAATTGTTGAAAACAATCTATGTTCTTAAGCAAGCCTCGAGACAGCGAAATTTGAGATTTCATGAAGTCATCTCTTCAAATGGATTTGAGATGATAAGTGAAGACCACTGTGTTTATATTAAACATTCCAAGAAAAATTTCATAATTTTATCTCTATATGTGGATGAAATCCTATTAACTGGGAATGATAAAGAGTTTATTCAAGCTAATAAGGAGTGACTAGCTTCTCAATTCAATATGAGAGATATGAGAGAAGCAAAATATATTCTTGGTGTTAAGATTCACAGAGATAAGTCTAGAAGACTATTATCTCTATCTCAAGAACCTTGCATCATGAATGTACTTGAGTGCTTTGGTATGACTACGTGCAATGCCATTGACACTCCTGTAGAAAAGGGAATAAACTTAACTCTCGACATGTGTCCTAGTACTACATAAGAGAAACAGAAAATGTCAACAATACCATATTCTAGTGCCATTGGTAGTCTTATGTATGTTATGATGTGTACGAGACCAGATATATGTTATGCAGTAGGTTTAGTTAGTCGTTTTCAATCGAACCCTGGAAAAGAGTATTGGAAAGCTGTGAAAAGGATATTGAGATATCTAAAAGGCACTAAAGATCATGCCTTATGCTTTTGAGGAGATATATTACGCCTAGAAGGATATACAGATGCAGATTGGGCTCGTGATATAAATGGGCGTAAATCCACTTCAGGTTATGTGTTCTTGCTAAATAATTGCGCAATTTCTTGGAGTAGCAAGAAAAAACCTGTGTAGCTTTGTCAACGATGGAAGCTGAGTTTGTAGCTTGCTCAGCTGCAGTTCAGGAGGCTGTTTGGTTAAAAAGGTTCTTTGAACATTTAGGATTCTCTGGTGATAGTGGTAGTCCAATTACAATATACTGTGATAGTCAAGCTGCAATGGCTTATGTAAAGATCCAAAATATCACAGCAAGACCAAACACATTGATATATAGTATAACTTCGTTAGAGATATAATTGCACAAAAGGATGTTACTTTGAAATATATACCCACACGCAATATGCTTGCCGATCCCTTAACAAAAGCTATCCCAAGGGATGTATTCACGGAGCATGTTAGATATATAGGATTAAGCAAGATATAATGTATGAATTATTGCTAGTTTATGTGCATTCATGTATATATTTCCATTAGTATGTTTATTTAAATGTTTATTTTAATAATATCATGTTTGATATGTATTATATATTGCGTGTGATTTTGTAAGTATGTATGTCCTATAGACTGAGATTGGCCCTGTCACACGGGCACTCGCCTTTGGCATAAGAAGTGCGCAAAGATGAGACTAACTCATAGTAGTGAAGAACCCTTAAGATAACTTGAGTTAAGATATCCGCCTTAACTAAGTGTTAAGAAGAGATTATATACATAGATAAACCATGTTAAGCTTATATTATGATTGAAGAAGAATCCCACTATTTACTTAGTCTATAATAGCCAAATATGAATTGCTTGATTGATTTCATAGAAGGGTTGATTGATAGAAGAATTCATCTTAGGAAATGAGGCTTGTCTAATTATATATATGTATGGTATTTGTAATATTGTGACATACAATTTGAGATATATGAATAATACCATAACACGTGTGTTATACCACGTGTTCTTTCGACCAAAAGAAAGTGAAGAATTTATCCCTGTTTCTTCACTGTGTGATACCTTTGATTTGTGCCCTTATTACTTTTGACTATATCTTGATATCTTAATTAGATGTATGATACTTTGAACACATTACCAATGATCATAAATTATTCGTTCTAATGAGGTATGTTTGGGAAAGCAACCTAATCAATATAAAAGGATATAAGTGTAAAAGGAAGACTAGAATTGTGTATCAAATTATGTGCTTGCAGGTTAACCTGTCATGTAAGTCAATACAGACTATAACATGATAGTGAGACATATAAACGAAATGACACTGAACTCTTTTTCAAATAGAAGTTGTGATATAAATTTGAAGGGGTCAGAGTTACTATAATATGATACAACATGTTGTTAGTCTGAGGTACTGTAGGATACGTAATAGATGAGAACTATTTTGAGCAACTATGTACCCTAACAGGTTATTAGTAACGTATGCTCGTATGCTTGCTAGTTGCACGACCTATTTACGAAGTATGATGATATTGTGATTCAAGTGTGTATATAGGAAGATATGATGTAATGAGATGTGCATTCTATGGATAAGATGTAACTTCATTATGGCGAGTGGGAGAATGAAAGAAATAAATAATTAAATATATTATTTATATTTATTTATTTCTTTTGTCTGCCATAAATGAGTTATTCTATTTATTTTGAATTTGAAATTTAAAATACATTTGAGAGTTATTTATTTCTTACGTGGGTTATTTTGTTCATTGTTTGATAAGAGATAATTGACCCACAAAATCCTAAAATAGGAGAGAGTCAGAATTCTAAAGAACTCTTATCACAATTTCATTATACGCTTCATATCTTCTCTTCTTCTTTTTCTCTGCCAAAAAGGTTCTACACACAAAAATTCACAAAGCGAATATCTGAGGCTCGCTGTGAACAAAGGTTCTTCTTCACTGAGAGAAGATCCGTGATCCAATCTTTTTGAATCAGTACTCTATTTCCGCGGCTCTCCAAGAGGTAAACACATAAATCCTCTAGTATTATTTTATTTCTCCAATTAAATTCTTTCACTTTGGAACTGTATTGGCCTCCCTATTTGTACACCACTCAGACCCAAATCAAAGTTAGATCCTTTGATATCGAGCAATCTACCAGATTTATGTTGATCCATATATATAGTAACCTTTTCATTCCCTTCATATATCTGAAAGTATAAAAACCATGATATTAAAATTTCATCACGAAACACAACATAAGAATCACAATATTGCAATATTGTGCGTTTGTGTGTGTATAAGAGAAAGAGAGATAAGACCTTGACACCGAGATTGTGAAATTTTTGTGTGTCTATATGTATAAGAGAGAGTGAAAGATAAGATCTTGACAACGAGATTGTGTACTTCTAAAGATTGAGAGATTTGTGGCGCACAAAAAAAGATGTAAAGGAAACGTGTAAGAAAATGCTTTGTTAACCCAAATGTAGTTTGATTTATTGTCAGGTAATTTACATATTCAATCATTTATGTTTACCTTGTTTGACAAATCATACCCCTATTGTCATTTTTGACAAAATGGTACTTCATCTTTATTTTGTATGGTAGCTTAAAATCCAACATGATTTCCGCATTCATTTTTAGCCGATCGAAATATAATAAAATATACATGGCTACTAAAGGAGATGACTATATTTATTTACAAAATCCACTGTGTGAGCATGTGCTGCATATAATCTCAAAAACTATATGCCTAAATCTAGTATATGCTCGTACAAAATGGCTGTGTTACAATTTTTAAGATACAAATTTAGAAACAGGTTTGTTTCTTAGATATTTTCTATTAATGTTTATAAATCTCTTCACTTATTAATGAACATACAAAATGTGAAGTATTTAGACATTAAAATTTGTTAATTCTTGAAAAAAAATTTAGATTGATTGTACAGAATGACTAAAGTTGTCACATATTCAAAATATAACAACTATATTGTTAACATTTACATTTATAAAAACTGATTAAAAAGAATTAATTTTGATGATTATCATCGTGAGACTACTAAAACTTAACAATTCATAATAATGATGTGAAAGGTCATTACAGTGTACAATTTATACTAATCAAATGCAACAGTAATCTAAGAAAGTTTAATCTTTAACAAGTAAAACTTACCATGACAATTGAGAATAAGACTGATATTCGATTGAAATATCTTGGTCAACGATCTTATTCTTTTCCTTTTGTTCAATCTAAATTTTATCCACAACATGACACTAACATTAAATCCTAAAAGGACCTGTGTGCAAAATGTGAAAAATGAATTAGTTTGAATATATTTCCTTTATAATTCTTTTGAATATACATGAATTTTGTTGTTCCTATATTAGAATCGATGAATTATGTTCCTGAATCCATAGTATATCAAAATCTTACATAAATATTGAATATTAAGAGAAAAATTAATACAGACATAAAATAATCACAAATACTTAAAAAATTAACAATTAATTCACCAAATTATTTTTTTATTAATTTTAATTTTGCATTAAAATCCTAGATGTTTAAAAAAGAAGAATGGTATATGTGCGCAAAGATGGAAGAAAAAAGATGGATTGAACAAATACCTTTACAGTAGGCTGACTATGGAGAGTTTTTTGCAGTATTTGAAGACGACATAAAAAAGTGCCTAATTTTATCTATATATTGTATCTCGGTCATTTATATCCTTGAATTGTGGCCTTATGTACGTTGTGGTATGTTTAGTGTTAGGTTATGAAAATCTAAATTTTATTAGAGTTTTTGCAATTGTTTTTATTGGTTATATTTACTTTTGGGCCTAGTAGTTTATAATTACTTAAATCTATAGTCCAAGATTGATTTAGTTGGTCTTGTTATCAGATGTGAATTCTCTAATGGTTAATTATATTGAGATATATTTATAGGATCACAAGATATCATATTGCGGGGTTATTGGACTTATTTTAGAGATTATTCTTAATTACGTGACAAATGGTGTGTTCTTTGTTTTTTGAATATTTTGTTTTTTTGGAGTTTTTTTGTGTTAATTGTATGTCGAGTGTGTAGCTCATAGATACTTGGACAATACGAGACATCGAGATGACACAACAATGTCAAAATTATAGTCAACCCCAATCTTAAGGCGTGAAAAAAAGAGAAAAAAAATCACATTAGAGAGTAAGTACAATTAAAGTAAAATTTTAAAATCAACTTGATAGAGTCACAAAAATCATTTTGTGAAATTCTTACCAAGCACCTAGAGCTTAAGATAGTTTTTCGAGTTGGGTTCCCGTAAGAAGAATCGGTCCGTGACTAGGAGTTGATACTACAAAGTAATACTAAAGTTGTCTAGGTGACTCAAACAAATATAGAATTAGTAAAAACATTTTTTGGTCAATTTTGAACAACCCATCTGGGTCCCACAACCCAAAAAAATTATTTTTATCCTTAAATACTTAGGTGATTTGGAGAAAAGCAATGGAAGAAGAAGTGGTGTCGATGAAGAAAAACCAGGTATGGAATTGATTGATATCCCGAAAGGACGTAAGGCAATTGGGAACAAATGGGTTCTCAAAATAAAGAGGAAACTTGACAATTCCATTGACAGGTATAAAGCTCGCTTGGTAGCGAAAGGATATACTCAACGGGAAGGAATAGATTTTGAGGAAACTTTTTCTCATGTTGTTAGATTTACCTCAATATGTCTTATTTTAGCTATTGTGGCGCATCTCGATCTGGAGTTGAACCAAGTGGATGTTAAAACTGCATTTCTAAATGGAGATTTAGAAGAGGAAATTTTCATGGAACAACCCTCGGGTGTCGTTGTAAATGATCAAGAGAATAAAGTGTGTAAATTGTTGAAAACAATCTATGGTCTTAAGCAAGCCTCGAGACAGCGGAATTTGAGATTTCATGAAGTCATCTCATCAAATGGATTTGAGATGATAAGTGAAGACCACTGTGTTTATATTAAATATTCCAAGAAAAATTTCATAATTTTATCTCTATATGTGGATGAAATCCTATTAGCTGGGAATGATAAAGAGTTTATTCAAGCTAATAACGAGTGGCTAGCTTCTCAATTCAATATGAGAGATATGAGAGAAGCAAAATATATTCTTGGTGTTAAGATTCACAGAGATAGGTCTAGAAGACTATTATCTCTATCTCCAGAACCTTACATCATGAATGTACTTGAGCGCTTTGGTATGACTACGTGTAATGCCATTGACACTCCTGTAGAAAAGGGAATAAACTTAACTCTCGACATGTGTCCTAGTACTGCATAAGAGAAACAGAAAATGTCAACAAGACCATATTCTAGTGCCATTGGTAGTCTTATGTATGTTATGATGTGTATGAGATCAGATATATGTTATGCAGTAGGTTTAGTTAGTCGTTTTCAATCGAACCCTGGAAAAGAGTATTGGAAAGCTGTGAAAAGGATATTGAGATATCTAAAAGGCACTAAAGATCATGCCTTATGCTTTTGAGGAGATATATTACGCCTAGAAGGATATACAGATGCAGATTGGGCTGGTGATATAAATGGGCGTAAATCCACTCCAAGTTATGTGTTCTTGCTAAATAATTGCGCAATTTCTTGGAGTAGCAAGAAACAAACCTGTGTAGCTTTGTCAACGATGGAAGCTGAGTTTGTAGCTTGCTCAGCTGCAGTTCAGGAGGCTGTTTGGTTAAAAAGGTTCTTTGAACATTTAGGATTCTCTGGTGATAGTGGTAGTCCAATTACAATATACTGTGATAGTCAAGCTGCAATGGCTTATGTAAAGATCCAAAATATCACAGCAAGACCAAACACATTGATATAAAGTATAACTTCGTTAGAGATATAATTGCACAAAAGGATGTTACTTTGAAATATATACCCACATGCAATATGCTTGCCGATCCCTTAACAAAAGCTATCCCAAGGGATGTATTCACGGATCATGTTAGATCTATAGGATTAAGCAAGATATAATGTATGAATTATTGCTATTTTATGTGCATTCATGTATATATTTCCATTAGTATGTTTATTTAAATGTTTATTTTAATAATATCATGTTTAATATGTATTATATATTGCGTGTGATTTTGTAAGTATGTATGTCCTATAGACTGAGATTGGCCCTGTCACACGGGCACTCGCCTTTGGCATAAGAAGTGCGCAAAGATGAGACTAACTCATAGTAGTGAAGAACCCTTAAGATAACTTGAGTTAAGATATCCGCCTTAACTAAGTGTTAAGAATAGATTATATACATAGATAAACCATGTTAAGCTTATATTATGATTGAAGTAGAATCCCACTATTTACTTAGTCTATTATAGCCAGATATAAATTGCTTGATTGATTTCATAGAAGGGTTGATTAATCGAAGAATTCATCTTAGGAAACGAGGCTTGTCTAATTATATATATGTATGGTATTTGTAATATTGTGACATACAATTTGAGATATATGAATAATACCATAACACGTGTGTCATACCACGTGTTCTTTCGACCAAATGAAAGTGAAGAATTGATCCCTGTTTCTTCACTGTGAGATACCTTTGATTTGTGCCCTTATTACTTTTGACTACATCTTGATATCTTAATTAGATGTATGATACTTTGAACACATTACCAATGATCATAAATTATTCGTTCTAATGGGCTATGTTTGGGAAAGCAACCTAATCAATATAAAAGGATATAAGTGTAAAAGGAGGACTAGAATTGTGTATCAAAATATGTGCATGCAGGTTAACCGGTCATGTAAGTCAATACAGACTATAACATGATAGTGAGACATATAAACGAAATGACACTAAACTCTTTTTCAAATAGAAGTTGTGATATAAATTTGAAGGGGTCAGAGTTACTATAATATGATACAACATGTTGTTAGTCTGAGGTACTGTAGGATACGTAATAGATGAGAACTATTTTGAGCAACTATGTACCCTAACAGGTTATTAGTAACGTATGCTCGTATGCTTGCTGGTCGCACGACCTATTTGCGAAGTATGATGATATTTTCATTCATGTGTGTATATAGGAAGATATGATGTAATGAGATGTGGATTCTATGGATAAGATGTAACTTCATTATGGCGAGTGGGAGAATGAAAAAAAAATAATTAAATATATTATTTATATTATTTATATTTATTTATTTCTTTTGTCTGCCATAAATTAGTTATTCTATTTATTTTGAATTTGAAATTTAAAATACATTTGAGAGTTATTTATTTCTTACGTGGGTTATTTTGTTCATTATTTGATAAGAGATAATTGACCCACAAAATCCTAAAATAGGAGAGAGTCAGAATTCTAAAGAACTCTTATCACAATTTCATTATACGCTTCATATCTTCTCTTCTTCTTTTTCTCTGTCAAAAAGGTTCTACACAGAAAAATTCACAAAGCGAATATTTGATGAGGCTCTTAGGCTGTGAACAAAGGTTCTTCTTCACTGAGAGAAGATCCGTGATCCAATCTTTTTCAATCAGTACTCTATTTCCGCGGCTCTTCAAGCGGTAAACACAGAAATCCTCTAGTATAATTTTATTTCTCCAATTAAATTCTTTCACTTTGGAACTGTATTGGTCTCCCTATTTGTACACCACTCAGACCCAAATCAAAGTTAGATCCTTTGATATCGACCAATCTACCAAATTTATGTTGATCCATATATATAGTAACTCTTTAATTCCCTTCATATATCTGAAAGTATAAATACCATAATATTAAAATTTCATCACGAAACACAACATAAGAATCACAATTATTGCAATATTGTGCGTTTGTGTGTGTATAAGAGAGAGAGAGATAAGACCTTGACAACGAGATTGTGAAATTTTTGTGTGTCTATATGTATAAGAGAGAGTGAAAGATAAGATCTTGACAACGAGATTGTGTACTTTTAAAGATTGAGAGATTTCGTGGCGCACAAAAAAAGATGTAAAGGAAACGTGTAGGAAAATGCTATGTTAACCCAAATGTAGTTTTATTTATTGTCAGGTAATTTACATAATCAATCATTTATGTTTACCATGTTTGACAAATCATACCCCTATTGTCCTTTTTGACAAAATGGTACTTCATCTTTATTTTGTATGGTAGCTTAAAATCCAACATGATTTCCGCATTCATTTTTAGCCGATCGAAATATAATAAAACATACATGGCTAATAAAGGAGATGACTATATTTATTTACAAAATCCACTGTGTGAGCATCTGCTGCATATAATCTTAAAAACTATATGCCTAAATCTAGTATATACTCGTATAAAATGGCTGTGTTACAATTTTTAAGATACAAGTTTAGAAACAGGTTTGTTTCTTAGATATTTTCGATTTATGTCTATAAATCTCTTCACTTATTAATGAACATACAAAATGTGAAGTATTTAGACATTAAAATTTGTTAATTCCTGAAAGAAATTTTAGATTGATTGTACAGAAGGACTAAAGTTGTCACTTATTCAAAATATAACAACTATATTGTTAACATTTACATTTATAAAAACTGATTAAAAAGAATTAATTTTAATGATTATAATCCATGAGACTACTAAAACTTAACAATTCATAATAATGATGTGAAAGGTCATTACAGTGTACAATTTATACTAATCAAATGCAACCGTAATCTAAGAAAGTTTAATCTTTAACAAGTAAAACTTACCATGACAATTGAGAATAAGACTGATATTCGATTGAAATATCTTGGTCAATGATCTTATTCTTTTCCTTTTGTTCAATCTCGATTTTATCCACAACATGACACCAACATTAAATCCTAAAAGGACCTCTGTGCAAAATGTGAAAAATGAATTAGTTTGAATATATTTCCTTTATAATTCTTTTGAATATACATGAATTTTGTTGTTCCTATATTAGAGTCGGTGAATTATGTTCCTGAAGCCATAGTATATCAAAATCTTACATAAATATTGAACATTAAGAGAAAAATTAATACAGACATAAAATAATCATAAATACTTAAAAAATTAACAATTAATTCACCAAATTATTTTTTTATTCACTTTAATTTTGCAGTTAAAATCCTAGATGTTTAGAAAAAGAAGAATGGTATATGTGCGCAAAGATGGAAGAAAAAAGATGGATTGAACATATACCTTTACAGTAGGCTGACAATGGAGAGTTTTTTGCAGTGTTTGAAGACGGCAGAAAAAAGTGCCTAATTTTATCTATATATTATATCTCGGTCATTTATACCCTTGAATTGTGGCCTTATGTACGTTTTGGCATGTTTAGTGTTAGGTTATGAAAATCTAAATTTTATTAGAGTTTTTGCAATGGTTTATATTGGTTATATTTACTTTTGGGCCGAGTAGTTTATAATTACTTAAATCTATAGTCCAAGATTGATTTAGTGGTCTTGTTATCAGATGTGAATTCTCTAATGGTTAATGATATTGAGATATATTTATAGGATCACAAGATATCATATTGTGGGGTTATTGGACTTATTTTAGAGATTATTCTTAATTACGTGACAAATGGTGTGTTCTTTGTTTTTTGAATATTTTGTTTTTTGGAGTTTTTTTTTGTGTTAATTTTATGTCGAGTGTGTAGCTCATAGATACTTGGACAATACTTGACATCGAGATGACACAACAATGTAAAAATTATAGTCAACCCCAATCTTAAGGCGTGATAAAAAGAGAAAAAAATCACATTAGAGAGTAAGTACAATTACAATAAAAATTTAAAATCAACTTGATAGAGTGGTGTCGCCTAGGGTGTGATAAAAATAAGATCAAATTAAGTATGGAAAACTATGCACTCTCACCCTAGACAGGCACAGTACTGCAAGTATTACCGGACGTATGCAAGTTTTAATGATAAGTAGAGTTCGTTCTCAGGGACTTAAGTGTGTTAATCGCGTAGGAACGGATAACGAGTAAAAGTAAATAACTAGAAGACAGAAAATAAAGAGATATGGATTTTCGAAATTATGAATTAAAACTAATTAAACTAGGAAAATAAAGACAATAGAGTAAAATATTAAGAATATGAGATGAGAAGTATAGCTCAGGTTTTGCTAGTATGCCCTAATCCTTCTAATTCTATCTATAAATCTAGTTCATAAGGGAGAATATTAGCTCTTGGTAATACTTAGTCAGGATTCTAAATTCCCCAATCTTAGACCTTGAGAGCGACTAAGGGGGCTACGGCACAACCAAGACGAGGACTCAAATAGGGTTATCAAACGCCACTAAGGCCCTATCCAGCACACTACAATCAACTGGTGATATGGTGGTTAAAACAAACCCTAATGACTATCTAGTTAGAAGTATGTTTTGTCAGAACTGCTATCGACACTAGATATTATGTGGTGGTTCAATAGTTATACACCCTGTCAAGGAGACCATCTAACTACTCTTAAAACAATCCTAAAGTGATCAATTCTAGGAAAGACATTAAATCAAAACACATAATCAAATATAAAGTAAGAAGCTAATATCAGATTAAAACATATAATTCCCAAAGAAACTTAGATAGAAGAATTAGAATTCATAGATTATACATATACAAAACCCAAGCTATGGGAGGTTTAGTTCATACCTGAAGGAAATAATCTAAAAGAAATTACAAAAGACATCATCTTGCTCTCTACAATAAACTGGAAGAATAAAACCTTAAGAACTAATTACTATGAGGCAAGGATGATTTACAAGTGATATAAGGGTGTATTTATAGGTGTTTAGAAGACCTAATTCGTTTTCTTGAGGAATAGTTAAGGTAATGGACTTCTAGCCCAACTCAAATTCGTATGGAAATAAAGATAAACATTGATGCACCGTTTTGAGCATATCTTCTTCGTTATTGGTCCGATTTTTCTCCACAAGATACCAAAATAATTGCAACAGAATTATCTAGGCCCTTTAGAAGGAAATCTCCAAATTCGGCCTATTGCTTAGGTAAAAACACCAATCTTTAGACGAGTGTGCAGAATCCCAGATTTAGGCAGCTTTTCCTTTTCCATCTTTTTAGCCTTTATTTCCTTTTCTCCAATTACCATGCTAATCTCTTTCCATAAGTTGTTGTCTTTGACTTGGACTCTAATTAATCTCCATAATTATCTTTAAAGCTACACACTAAATAAATAATTAAACCCAATATGTGGTGGTCCTTTGTGTGTTCTAAATAAATGCAATAAATAATCGAACCACAACCGCAAGTGTACGGTTGTCCCAAGTAGTAATTCTGATAATCAGATTCGTTCCAAGGACGGATGGTTGATCACAATGTTTATACAAATAGCGATTGATGCACTTATGAAAATGAAAAAGGATAAAATGTTTGTTTTGGTTTTGTTTGTTTAATTCTAAATAAATTAAAGACAAATATTAAATGCAAGTAAAAGATAAGACGCAAGTAAAATGTATGAAAACGCAATATGAGATGTAGTACTTGAGAACGCAAGGATCCTCCTAATTTTACTTTCGAACTTATGTTGTTTAAGGGTTAAATCAGTCAATTACAATGGTCGGGATTCTAATATCCTTATACCCCCGTCAGGGTGGACTATAAGGCGATCCTAAAGTGTCACTAGTCCCGTCAGGGTAAATATGATCCACCGTTGGATGATTAAGATTTATTACCACTTGGGCCCTAGGATTAACTAAGTTCGTCAGAATCAATAGTTTTTATCCTAGATTGAACAATTATTTCTGTACCTAAACCCCCCGTCAGGATGATCCATACGCCACATATATGGAATAGCTTAGATACTAACACCTAATTTTAGTTCGCGACTCTAAAATCAGTAAACATTCACAAATTGTCGAAAAGAGTAAAAGCCCTAATTTAATTTAATTCAATAAAAACCCAAATTCAACATTCGTTATAATAATAAAATCAAGATTCACCCATTGTTTTGTTCTCAAGCACTAATGGAAATTTAGCTCATATTAAAATTAAAAACAAAATAAAAAGAAATGGAATTCATATTCGTTACAAAATTAAAATAAAAGAAAAACCTAATTTTCGGAATAAGAATGACTACGAACGGAGCTATAGACCCACTCCAGCTCTTGTAGCTTCTCCTTTCTTCCTGCTGTAGCTTCTCTGGTGTTTTTAATCTTGTGGAAAGTGAATTGTATTTAAAATAAGAGTCCAGACCTCCTTTTATAGTTAAAAATTCGGACTAGGGCTTGGACCAGAAAATAAAAGCCTAATTAAATGTCCAAGCCCACTTTCTAAGCCCAAAATCCCGTAACTGATGACAGGCCTTCACTAAAACTGCTTTTCCCGATGCGTTACAACTCCGATTGACCTCATTCCAGTTGCTAAAGTTCCGTACTTCGATAAGGAATGTTTTCTCTTCAAAGGTCAGCGGCTCAATCAGCTCTTAAGTACCTCGAAAACAGCAATCAAGGGCCTGAAAAATGGATTTTTAGCTCTAAAATAAAATCTTCGGGATTTCTCTTCAAGTCTTGACTCTATCTTTTGATCTTTGACTTTATCTTCGGATTCCTTTCCTAGCTAACATCTAAAAACCTGTAAACTTTACACTAAAAATACCAATATTACGCGCAAAAGTTTAATAATTCAAAAATGCTAGAAATAAAAAGGGAAATCCGAATTATTGCATATTTCATTCAAAAGTCTATCGAATTAATTAAATAAACACCAAAAATGATGTCTCCTAAGGGTCTAAAATAAGAACAATTAGGGAGACATCAAGACCCCCAACTCAAACCTTTGTCGTCCCGACAAAGCAAAACAAAATAAAACGAGGGGTAGAAGCAAACGTATAAACACATAGAAGCTAGCAAATAAACCCTAAAGCAATTCCTAAGATAAATCTCATATAGCAAACTTTTAAAAATTAACATCTACATACACTAATCATGCAACATCAAACATAAATAATCTCAATCATAAAATTAAAGTCGCAATGCTTGAAGGTTACACTTGTACTCATCTCTGTATGATGGCTATAGGGTGGTCATTAATCCTAAATCGCTTTGAACGTTCCACCTAGTCTATTCCCTATTAACAGAATCATAAATTCACTATGCACTTAGGAATCACGAGGTCTTTACGGTTATAATATTGGCTTAAGGACGGGTATGGATGTATATTTGGTAAATTTGAAGTGAGCTTTTGGCTCTCTCCTCACTTACCATCAACAGTGTCCTCGAGCTTGAGTTAACGCTCAAAAAGATGTTCTCACTCACCCATATACGCAACAATTTAGCGTCCCATGTCTACCCACTATTAACAAGATGATTTTCAGATAATTCCACTTTGCCGGATGTTTTATTCATTCATATTTTTCTTTTTCTTTTCTTTTCTCTTTTTTTTTTTTTTTTTTTTTTTTTTTTTTTTTTTTTTGTACAGAAGCAAACCGGGTTCCCGGTTTTGATGAATCCGGGTTCCCGGATCCTACTGTATGATTTTTCAAAATTTTTCATTTTTTCTTTCTTTTTCATTTTTCTTCATTCCCGGCAAAGGGTTACAAGTATATATCATCTGCAATTGTGCTACAATACAAAACACATCGATCCCTACCCATTTAATTCCCCATATGTGGTCCCACCACCCCAAACTCAAGCTCGAGACATGTCTCAGGATTGTGATTCAAGTGCGGGTCATATGGTCATGCCTAATAATCTAAGGGATAATGGCTTATATCGTGGCTACAAAGAAAAGGCTACAGGCTCAAAGTGGGCTGAGACGGATAATAATTAATACAAGGGATAGAAGGCTAAAAAGGCACAAATGGCTAACAAAGAACTGCCCCTATCATTTTCCTAAGTACATAGCTTGTCTTTAGTTCATATCTAGGTGGGTTCTCTACTAATTAGGATTTCACATTCTACACACCAAACATATTCCTTGAGTACAAGCTTACTTCATTTGCATTGTTAATTAATTTTTCCTATCAATTACCTATGTTCGCATGCAATTGTAAGTGCGTTTTATATCAATCCCTAAAGTCCACTATTTACTATCATAGATTTATCAAAAGTATGCTTAAAGGGATATTTAAAAATTTCTACAGTCAAACGCAACTCCGAAAATTCTTTTATTGAAAGCAAATAAAGCAAATAACACATAAAAATTGGGATGAGGCAACGAACCCCACCCCAAACTCAAAAATGAGTCGTGTCCCCACGACTCGAAAAGACTCAATAAAGCATTTAAACTAATATATACTAAGAGGAAAGTTTAGAAAACGTATCTTAACCAGCGCGAGGCTGGTTATCGGTGTTGCGTTCTGGACCTTTATCTCGCGTAACAGCATCATAAATCGCGTTTTGAAGTGTATTTACGCCTAGGATTAAATTTCGAAGTAGGTCCAATTCTTTTGTAACGTTTCCCAAGGTAGCAATCATCCTCTCCTGATTCTCTTCCAACACCTGAATCTTCGCTTCCAACTCAGGTACAGTTTTCGCTTTCTTTGATTGAGGAGTTCTTGGACTTCTTGTAGCTCGTGTTGCTTCTTCATGGATGTTCTTGATTGTGCTCAAAGCTATACTCACACCAACTGAAACAATGTCAATATCTGCGTCCTTACGAGGAATCTTTGCGTCTAAACACAACTGAGTAATAGTACAAGGAAACTTCAGATTTTGTTGTTTCATTGGTGATTTCGCGAACTCCATGATTGTATCATAAATGATCTTAGCAACATCAAATGGTTTCTCCTCCAAAATACACTTAATAACAAATATGTGCTCTTTCTTCAACTCGGAAGTGTGTTTAATACCAAAGAAAGTGGGTATTATGAAACGAGACCAAACCTTCGCACGAGGTGTCAAACTACTGCTGTAAAACTGTCCAGGATACCTTTCACCTTCAGGAATTGGGCTAGTCCCATTAACAAGCACGGTCCCCCAAAGGGATTCAAAATCAAAGGAAGGGTCATTAAGAGTTTCTTGGAAGGGGCATGGTCCAGAAAAGTTGGGTAGTTTCAATGATTTCCGAATACGTTCAATAGAGAAAGGAACTACCTTTTTGCGGATATCAATGGCATCATGTGAGGTAGCTAAACCTTCGTAAAATTCTCGCACAAAAGTAGGAATAAACTCAAGCTTCCTTTCTTGTAACTCTTTCCAACCAAACTTAGCACATGTCACAGCATATTCCTTGTAATCACTACTCATAATACCCTTAGGAAAATTCGTCTCCTCACCAAATTTCAAAAATTCAATTCTTTCACGAACCTGAGTATTCCAACAAGTGTAAACCCTCTTAGGTTTGTGGGCCCACATCTTCATACGCGGGGGTTTTTGAATAGTTGCTTCCGGAATCTCTTGTTCAGTTTCCTTCTCAATGTTCTTCGCAATTTCCTCTTCTGGTTCCATCTCACTTTCAATCTCATCAATCAATCTCCTCTTTAGACCTGTGATTTCTTGTCTGTTAGAATCAAGCTTAACTTCGTTAATTTTTCGTTTAGGACGCGAATCAGGAATCTCAATAGCTTGTTCTTGTGAACCACCAATGGTGGTCTTTCTTCTAGGAGCAGTTCTTCGAAAATCACCGGTTCTGTTAGTCATCTCTTTTCACCCCAAACTCAAAACTTCAAATAATGAAAAACTTAGAGAAAAAGTTTAGAATTTTGATGTTTTGAGGCTTAGGAATTGAAGAACTAGGGTGAATATGAGATGGGTCTTGATTAATTTGAATGGGAGAAGAAAGAATTGGGTTTTATTTAAGGAATTAGATGAAGAAGAATCTTGGGAAAAACTAAGGATTTGATGTTATATTGGAGAGGAGGTGAGTTGATCTTATGTTTTTGTGGTGAAAGAGGGTAGGATTTGATGATATATAGTGTTTTGGTAGATGAATTTCGTAGGTGGGGAGGCTATTGGTGCGTTTTAGGTAAAAACTTGCAAAAGAGGCTAAGAAAACTAGGTTAAAATACCCAAAACCGCCTCTCACAGCTTTCAAACCGGGTTCCCGGATTTGGAAAACCGGGTCCCCGGTTCCGCGTCGCTGTGACGGCGCGGAAAAATAATTGTGGATTTTTTTTTTTTTTTTTTTTTTTTTTTTTTTTTTTTTTTTTTTTTTTTTTTTTTTTTTTTTTTTTTTTTTTTTTTTTTTTTTTTTTTTTTTTTTGAAAACGCACCAAAACGCTGGACCCCAAGACGCTGGGTCAGGGATTTTGCTCGCCGAAACCGGGTACCCGGTTCTGTGGAATGCGGGTTCCCGGATTTTCTCGATGGCGCGAATGAAAACGCGCCAAAACGCAGCACCCTGAAACGCTGGACCAGAAAATTTCACCAACAGCAGCTCCGAAACCGGGTACCCGGTTCTGCCAAATGCGGGTACCCGGATTTGTGTCGATGGCGCGAATCAAAACGCACGAAAACGCAAGCCACCAAGACGCTGGGTCAGGGAATTTCAGAAATTACAGCACCAAAACCGGGTACCCGGTTCTGTGGAATGCGGGTTCCCGGTTTCTCCTGGACATCCAACCTCTTTTTCTTCTGTTTTCGCCAAATCGACCCCAAACTCAAGTCCTTTTTACCCCTGAAATCATCAAAAACAACTACCCTTCCTCATTTCTTAATAAAAACAATAAAATTACGAAAATCAAACTAATCTAAATTGCAAAAATAGAAAAACTCAGCTAATATACAAGTAATTGGCTTTTGTTTAACGTCGTTAAGCTCGACGGGTTACCTCACGCTGCTAGGGATTCTCGAGGAGATACATGACCTCCCCGGGATGTGGATCTTCCGAGCGATTGGTATCTTCACCTCCATGGTATATCTTTAATCTGTGACCGTTAACCATAAAGGTACGGTTCTCTAGCGGATGTTCTATTTCTATCGCCCCATGAGGTGTAACTTTGGTCACTATGTATGGACCTGACCACTTAGATCTTAACTTACCCGGAAAATTGCTGAACTTTGAATTATACTTTAATACTTTTTGCCCCACTTCAAAGTTCTTTGGACGAATTCGATTGTCATGCCATTTCTTTGTATTTTCTTTGTAAAGTTTAGCATTCTCATAAGCATGCAATCGGAATTCGTCAAGTTCATTAAGCTTCATCATACGATTCTTTCCGGCTAAGATAGGATCTAAGTTCAACTGCGCAATCGCCCAATAGGCACCCATTTCAAGCTCTAAAGGTAAGTGACAAGCCTTACCATACACCATACGATAGGGAGATGCACCAACTGGAGTCTTAAACGCAGTACGATAGGCCCACAACGCATCATCTAACTTCATTGACCAATCTTTTCTTGCAGGACCAACGGTTTTCTCTAGGATTGACTTGACTTCACGGTTCGAAACTTCAGCTTGACCATTGGATTGTGGATGGTATGCAGTAGATACACGGTGTCTAACTCCATATTTCTCTAGAACGGTCTTCAGATATTTATTAACGAAATGAGATCCTCCATCGCTAATAATCACTCTAGGTGTGCCATGTCTAGTGAAAATATGTGATTTCAAGAACTTGATCACCACTCGTGAATCATTGGTAGGTAAAGCCACCGCTTCTACCCACTTAGATACATAATCAACAGCTAATAAGATAAAGAGGTTACCATTTGAAGGGACGAAAGGACCCATAAAGTCTATGCCCCAAACATCGAATATCTCAACCTCTAACACATTATTACGTGGCATCTCATCCCTCTTAGATATGTTTCCGGTAAACTGGCATCTCGAACATTTCTTAACATATTCATGGCAATCTTTAATAAGAGAAGGCCAGTAAAAACCTGATTGAAATACCTTTGCAGCAGTTCTGTCTCCTTTAAAATGTCCTCCATATAATGAATCATGGCATCCAGCTATAATGGCTTGAGTCTCTTCCCTTGCTACACATCTTCGTATCATTTGGTCAGCACAAACTTTATAGAGGAACGGATCCTCCCAAAAGAACTGTCTAGCACGATGAGCTAACCTTTTTCTTTCTTGATAAGTAGAACCTTCAGGAAAAATACCACTCACCACTAAATTCGCAATATCTGCATACCACGGAGCCTCATAATCTCGAACTACGAATAAACTCTCATCAGGAAACTCTTCTCTAACTGCTTTAGTACCACTATTCATCTCTGAACCCTCTAAGCGCGATAGATGATCTGCAACCTGATTCTCACAACCCTTTCTATCTTTGATCTCTAAATCGAACTCTTGAAGCAATAACACCCATCTGATTAACCTTGGTTTTGCATCTTTCTTCTCCATGAGAAATCTGATCGCGGAATGATCTGTATAAACAATAACTTTCGCTCCAAGAAGATAAGAGCGAAATTTATCAAACGAATATACAACTGCTAGCAACTCCTTTTCTGTAACTGTGTAATTAATCTGAGCACCACTAAAAGTTTTACTAGCATAGTAAATCGAATGAAAAACCTTCTCTTTCCTCTGTCCTAATACAGCTCCCATACATAAATCACTCGCATCACACATAACCTCAAACGGTAAATTCCAATCTGGAGGTAACACTATAGGAGCAGAAATGAGTTTTTCCTTGATTGTTTTGAAGGCCGCTAAACAAGCTTCATCAAAAAGAAATTTGCAATCCTTTTCGAGTAAGTTGCATAACGGTTTAGCAATCTTAGAAAAATCCTTAATAAAACGCCTATAAAAACCAGCATGGCCAAGAAAACTCCTTACCCCTTTAACAGAAATGGGAGGGGGAAGAGTTTTAATTACCTCTATCTTTGCTCTATCAACCTCTAAACCAACACTCGAAACTTTGTGACCCAGAACAATACCTTCGCGTACCATGAAGTGACACTTCTCCCAGTTGAGCACCAAATCTGTTTCCTTGCATCTCACTAACACTTTCTCCAAGTTGTCCAAACATATATCAAAATCATCACCAAACACGGAGAAATCATCCATGAACACTTCAAGGAAATTATCTATCATGTCCCAGAAGATGGCCATCATACACCTTTGAAAAGTAGCGGGAGCGTTACACAATCCAAATGGCATTCTGCGATATGCAAAAGTACCAAATGGGCATGTAAAGGTAGTCTTATGTTGATCTTCTGGAGCCACGTAAATCTGATTGTACCCGGAGTACCCATCCAAGAAGCAATAGTACTCTCTTCCGGCTAATTTGTCTAACATCTGATCAATGAAGGGCAAAGGGAAATGATCTTTTCTGGTGGCCTTGTTCAGTTTTCTGTAATCCATGCAAACTCTCCAACCAACTACTGTTCTTGAAGGGATCGCCTCATTTTTGTCATTAAGAATTGTTGTAATTCCTCCTTTCTTCGGTACACACTGAACCGGACTCACCCATTCACTACTCGAAATGGGATAAATAATCCCCGCATCTAAAAGCTTAATCACCTCCTTCTTCACCACATCCTTCATGGCTGGCATTAATCTTCTCTGACCTTCAACTGAGCGTGCATTAACATCTTCTAGTATGATTTTGTGTTGACAATAGGATGGACTAATGCCTTTGATATCGGCAATTGTCCAACCTATTGCTTCTTTGTTGGCTCTTAACACACGCAACAGTTTATCTTCTTGAGGACCTGTTAAATTAGCTGAAACAATAACAGGTAGAGTTTCATTAGTACCCAAATAAGCATACCTCAAGTGTGCTGGCAATGGTTTTTCTTCCAATTCCGGAGGAGATTCAATTGAAGGTTTCTTTTTAGGAATAATCTCCCCTGGTTCTCTCACAGGTTCATAGGCAAGACGCCTATACTTTGGATTTTCAGAATTGAGAGCTGCCACTGTTTCTGTAAGCTCCTCCATCATCTCAGGTGAATCTAATGTCAAAGCAGCCTGCAAGATATCATCAAAATTTAAACAATTAAATACCTCTTGCGATGCTTGCTCTACTACATCCATTCTGAAGCAATCTTCCTGAGAGTCTGGGAATTTCATAGCTCGAAATACATTGAATTTCACTTCCTCATCTTGTATCCTCATTGTTAATTCGCCATTCTCTACATCGATCAATGTCCTCCCTGTAGCTAGGAAGGGTCTACCCAAAATAATGGGGACATTTCTATCTGCATTGTATTCAAGAATTACGAAATCAACAGGAAATATAAGTGTACCTGCCTTAACAAGGACATCCTCAATACGGCCTTCAGGATGAGCAAGAGACCTGTCCGCCATTTGCAAGACCATAGAGGTAGGTCTTGCGTTTCCAATTTTAAGCTTATCAAAGACTGACTTGGGCATCAAGTTGATGCTTGCCCCCAAATCGCATAGTGCCTTTCCTTTCCATTCTTCTCCAATCGATATGGGAATCGTGAAACTCCCCGGATCAACTAACTTCGGAGGTAATTTGCTCTGGCAAATCGCACTACACTCTTCAGGAAGGCCAATCATCTCATTATCACAGTAGGGCCTTTTATTAGTGAGGGCCCTCTTCAAAAACTTCGTATACTTAGGAATATCTCGAATTGCCTCAAGTAACGGAATATTAATACTCAAACCCCTCACTCTATTGAAGAATTTCTGAAAATCACCCATATCACCCTTTTTCTGAACTCGCGATGGAAACGGTGGTGGAGGGCGATTTACCATACTATCATCTTTCTTCTTCGGAATTTCTCTTGGTCTTTCTATTTCTTCAACCTCACTATCTTTCTCATTCTCTTTCTCTTTCTCACCCCCTTCCTTTTCTTTTCTTGGAACTTCTTTCTCTTTCATAACGGGAAAAGGAGGTGGAAGGAGGTTCTTACCACTTCTTAATGTAACAGCCTTGCAATCCTCACGTTGTGTTGGATTTTCCGTATCGCTTGGAAGTTGTCCTTGTGGACGTTGATTGAGCTGTTTACTGATTTGACTCAGCTGATTCTGAAACATCTTCATATTTGCTTCAGCTGCATTTTGTCTTTCTATTGCAGCGTTCTGACGTTCTATTGCTGCGTTCTGACGTTCCATCGCTTGTGCTTGTAGAGCAATCAAATTTTCAACAGTTTTCTGAAGGGTGAGTACCCCTTCTTGTGGATGTGCAGGTAAAGCTTTCTGGTTTAGCGTTTCATCGTAAGTATTCTGAGGAGCTTGTCTTGGTACATAAGTATTCTGATTCTGTCCTCCTTGATAATTGTTTTGTGGTTTAGGATTATAGTTATTACCTTGGGGACGCGGCTGATACGCATATGTAGGATTGGCTGCCCCATTAGGATTCGAATATTGAAACCCAGGATGGTTTCTGTTAGGTTGATATCCATTACCACTCGAATTAAAATTACCTCTGTTGGACATAAACATCACTGATTCTTGATTATTCGGACAATTCTCTTCATCATGATCATCAACTCTACAAATTGAACACATATAAACCTCTTGTGCAGCTTGCACAGCTACTTTCTTACCCGAAAATCCTTCTTTTACAGCTAAAGTAAGCTGCTTCAATTGTTGTTCCAAAGTGTTTTGAATCTTCGTTTCAAAGGTAGCAAATTTCTCTTCTATGTCAACATTATTAACACCCTTAACAGGTGTTCTCACTGATTTCCAACCAACTTCGTTCTTGACTGTTCGTTCTAAAATAATTTTGGCATGAGCTGGTTGAACTTGAAGGAAACCTGCACCACATAACGTATCTAACTTTTCTCTCGAATTCCCATCAAGGCCTCTATAAAAGATCTTAAGTTGTTGTTGTTCTGAATAGCCGTGATTGGGAACCTTACGCAAACACATCTGAAATCTTGTCCAACTCTTACCCAAAGTTTCATCATATTCTTGACGAAAATGCGTCAACTCTAATTCAGCATCTAACCTCATGTTACTTGGGTAATACCTGTCAAAGAAAGCAATCTCTAATTGGTCCCAATTAGTAATCTTCGTAGGATCTTGCGTATCGTGCCATTCACTTGCTCCCTCAGTAACAAAGAACTTAAAAGCAGCAAAATACATCTGTTCTCTCGAAACACCTTGTGTGATATAAGAATCACATATCTGTTTGAATTTCTGTACTGCCCTAAGAGGATCTTCTGATGGTCTACCACGAAAATTACCAAAATTCTGGAACTGAGCTAACATACCCGAATCTGGACGGAAACGCGGAACATTAATATCTGGAGCACCTACTCCTATAGCTGGAGCACGGAATGGAACTTCTGGAGGACCATTAGTAAACCACGGATCATGATTCATCACTATCTGGACTGGAGGATTAGGATTTTGTGGTTGAACTTGAGGAATAACGCCTGGAGCTAAAGGTTGGCCATTAGCATCTAACTGGCCTTGTCCATTCTGTTGACCTTGAATAATGATATTCTCCATTCTGTTACTTAATTCTTCTACTTCTAAAGCTTCTCGTTCTCTTCTTCTTCTGTTCGCAAGTCTGATCAACGATTCTGGATTACTAAGGATCGGAGGTGTTGGCTCTAGATCCTTGAATAGCCTTCTTCGCATACACCAAACCTAAAAACCTGAAAAAGCTAACAAACAAAAAGCGTAAAACTGATAAAATAAAATAAATGCACTTATCACTAAAGGATAAACACCGTGGTCACACGCTACCGTCCCCGGCAGCGGCGCCAAAAACTTGGTGGTCCTTTGTGTGTTCTAAATAAATGCAATAAATAATCGAACCACAACCGCAAGTGTACGGTTGTCCCAAGTAGTAATTCTGATAATCAGATTCGTTCCAAGGACGGATGGTTGATCACAATGTTTATACAAATAGCGATTGATGCACTTATGAAAATGAAAAAGGATAAAATGTTTGTTTTGGTTTTGTTTGTTTAATTCTAAATAAATTAAAGACAAATATTAAATGCAAGTAAAAGATAAGACGCAAGTAAAATGTATGAAAACGCAATATGAGATGTAGTACTTGAGAACGCAAGGATCCTCCTAATTTTACTTTCGAACTTATGTTGTTTAAGGGTTAAATCAGTCAATTACAATGGTCGGGATTCTAATATCCTTATACCCCCGTCAGGGTGGACTATAAGGCGATCCTAAAGTGTCACTAGTCCCGTCAGGGTAAATATGATCCACCGTTGGATGATTAAGATTTATTACCACTTGGGCCCTAGGATTAACTAAGTTCGTCAGAATCAATAGTTTTTATCCTAGATTGAACAATTATTTCTGTACCTAAACCCCCCGTCAGGATGATCCATACGCCACATATATGGAATAGCTTAGATACTAACACCTAATTTTAGTTCGCGACTCTAAAATCAGTAAACATTCACAAATTGTCGAAAAGAGTAAAAGCCCTAATTTAATTTAATTCAATAAAAACCCAAATTCAACATTCGTTATAATAATAAAATCAAGATTCACCCATTGTTTTGTTCTCAAGCACTAATGGAAATTTAGCTCATATTAAAATTAAAAACAAAATAAAAAGAAATGGAATTCATATTCGTTACAAAATTAAAATAAAAGAAAAACCTAATTTTCGGAATAAGAATGACTACGAACGGAGCTATAGACCCACTCCAGCTCTTGTAGCTTCTCCTTTCTTCCTGCTGTAGCTTCTCTGGTGTTTTTAATCTTGTGGAAAGTGAATTGTATTTAAAATAAGAGTCCAGACCTCCTTTTATAGTTAAAAATTCGGACTAGGGCTTGGACCAGAAAATAAAAGCCTAATTAAATGTCCAAGCCCACTTTCTAAGCCCAAAATCCCGTAACTGATGACAGGCCTTCACTAAAACTGCTTTTCCCGATGCGTTACAACTCCGATTGACCTCATTCCAGTTGCTAAAGTTCCGTACTTCGATAAGGAATGTTTTCTCTTCAAAGGTCAGCGGCTCAATCAGCTCTTAAGTACCTCGAAAACAGCAATCAAGGGCCTGAAAAATGGATTTTTAGCTCTAAAATAAAATCTTCGGGATTTCTCTTCAAGTCTTGACTCTATCTTTTGATCTTTGACTTTATCTTCGGATTCCTTTCCTAGCTAACATCTAAAAACCTGTAAACTTTACACTAAAAATACCAATATTACGCGCAAAAGTTTAATAATTCAAAAATGCTAGAAATAAAAAGGGAAATCCGAATTATTGCATATTTCATTCAAAAGTCTATCGAATTAATTAAATAAACACCAAAAATGATGTCTCCTAAGGGTCTAAAATAAGAACAATTAGGGAGACATCAATATGCTCTAAAAATATTATTTCTACAAATCAAGACACAAAATAGGAAAGTGCACTAAAACTCAAGAAAATCGACATTATTGACTCCTAAAACACTAAAATGATGTCTCATCTTAACATAAATCTATCACAAATGAGGAGACATCAAGACCCCCAACTCAAAGTTGTATCGTCCCAATACAATAAAAATAAAAACATAGGGAAGTCTAGAAATACACACTTATAAAATTCTCAACCCAAGGGAAAAAGTATAGTAGAATATATAGAATAAACCTAAAGCACATAACTCAGAAAATTTCATGCAATAATATTCATAACTACATACCTGTACACTTTTCATATCTACAGTCAAGACGGCTTGAATTCAAGATCAGTTCTCAATGTAAGAAGGATTGGGACTTTACTCAGTTCCCCAAGAGAGCTATAGATTGTTCATCAAACCTTACTAGTATCCAAGGATCCACTTAACTAATCTCTAATGGCTCAATCACTTCTCAATTACATAACAAAGAATCACAAGGTCTTTAAGGTTGTAATGTAGGCTTAGGGACGGTATGATAGTATATTTGGATAATTTGGAGTGAGCTTTTGGCTCTCTCCTCACTAGCCATCAACAAATCGCCCTAGAGCTTGAGTTACTCTCATAAAACGTTTCTCACTCAACCCAATGAATTCCTTGATGCATAATTTTAGCATCCCCAATTAACACAACTAAAGCTTAAGATATTCACATAAAAATCCACTTTGCCGGTCCGAATATAAATATTTTCTTTTCTTATCAAATCAATTGTTTTCTATAGCTATGACTCTCTTTTAATGTTGAGATATCATGCTAATTTCTCTTATATATATTTTTTCTTTTAATGCCCTTGTTGGCAATATTAGCTCGAAGCTTCTTTTTCATTCACTATTACCCCGGCAAAGGGTTACAATACAAGCTGTGAAACATCATCAATATAAAGCACAAAGCACAATCTATTAGCTCAAAAATCCCAACATAATAATAATTCCCATAATGGTGGACCCACCACCCCAAACTCAAGCTCTAAAACAACTGTCTATGCATCGCAATTCGAGTGCGGGTCATATGGAAAAGTCCTAAAATCTAAAGGATATGGCTTATAATGTGGTTCAATCAAAAGGCTTTAGAAAGGCTAGAAGGGGCTGAGAAGGATATAATAAAAATCACAAGGTGAGAAGGTATAAAAAGGCTTCAAAGGCTTAAAAATACGAAAGAACCGCCTTGATCACTTTCTACACTATGTAATTTAGAAAATTTCTTACCTTTAGTACTTTCATCAAATGGTTTTTCAACTATCTTGGATCTCACGGCCTACACACTTCTCAAGGTTTCCTGAGATCGAACATACTTTCTATCGCATTGCTTACTAATCTTTTCTTTACTATCAACGTGTGTTTTCCTGCAAATACTCAAAGCATACAAATACATAGCTCATAAACATATCACTTACTATCATTAATCTACTGAGCTTATGCTTTCAAGCTATTAAACACACTCTACATCTAATTCCCATGTATCAAAAATTTTAATTTCACCCAAAAAAACAGAAAAATGGAGATGAGAGACAACGAATCCCCACACCCCCAACTCAAAAATGAGCCGTGTCCCCACGACTCGAAAAAGACTTTGAAAAACAGAAATTAAAATTAGCAGATAGGCTATATACAGAAATGGTAAGGAAGAAAGAGAACATACTCTCGAGACTATTGCCTCGAATCATTGATATCCAAGGTTGGAATTGCTGGACCTTTCGTTAATTGCTCAAGGAGTTTCATGATGTGCACTTGATTAGCATTGATTTGTGCAACATCATTGACTAAGGAAGTTTGAGCTGCTTCAAATTTCGTTAAACGCTCCTCCATCTTCTCTTGCCAATTTTGCTCCTTTTCTTCCTTCGAGGCTTGAGTAGAACCCGCTCTTCGAAGACTTTCCTTGATCCATGCATTATCAATATAACTCATCTTAAACTCGAGTTCCTCTTCTTCACCCAATACTACATTCGCTTTTCGCACAAGACACGTGATCATAGTTGTAAATTTAACATTATAAACTGATTTAGGAGAGACCGAAAATCGTATCACCTCCTCATAGATCAACTGTGCCACATCAACTTCTTCTCCTCTCAAAATACAGTCCAACAGTAGCGCGTTCTTCATAGTCACATCCAAAGTTCGTGTGTTTCCAAAGACATTAGGAATAAGGAAATTGTGCCAAATTCTAGCATCTGCTTGAAGATATTTGTAAGGCCAAGGTGCCTTCAATTCTCCCTTATGAGATTGCAATTTCTCCTTGTCTAAAACATGCTCAAAAAGTAATTCCTCATCAAAGATTTTTCGTTTAGCAACTGCTTCTTCAAATTTGCAAAAACCTTTCAATTTCTTAAACTTGAAGTGGTTCCTAATCTCCTCAACTGTGAAAGGAACTAGCTTTCCTCTAATCGGAACACAATTACTATCTCGGCTAAAGAGGCCTAGATTGAACTCCAAAACTAATTCAGGACATAATTCAGAATGGCTTACCATGAACGTAGACCATCCCAATTTCTCACCAAGCTCAAAGAATCTCTTGTATTCTCCATCTCTAATTTCTTCCTTGAATACTTTCTCATAAGCAAAAGGTAGTTCTTTTAATTGTTTCTCTGCAGAAATCTTCAGAGCTCTTGAAGTATCCACTTTCTCTATAGGTATAAGATCTTGTTGAGGTTGAGGTTTCTCCTTTGCATAATAATAAATCTTTTTACCATTACGATCATACGAAGGTTTCCCACTCTTCTCTACTTTCTCTTTACCCTTTGATTTAGAACTAGCACCTTTGTTAATTGATTTCTTCTTGTTTAAATCCAATCCCTTGTTACTCTTCACCTCCCTCTTGTTAGATAAGATTGTTGTTCTATTAGTCATCTTCAATTAACCCCCAACTCAAAGCTTTAGAAACCCTTGAAATAAACTCTTGAATTAATGGATGAACAAGCTTGATTTGGCCTAGGATGGGTGAATTGGTGATGAATCTCTATGTGGGTGAGGATGATTTGTAATGGGTAGGCTTGGATTTTAGAAATTGTGTGATGAATTTGAGAAATTTGGCTCTTTGATTCTTCAATTTGAATGAATTTGGTGATGATTGGTAGCTTGATTCTCTCTTGTAATGATGTCGAGAGAAGGTTTGATGTGTTTTTCTTGATGATTGGGTAGTGTTTTGGTGATTGGTGAAGGTTTTGATGAGCTTCAATGGAGTTAGGAGGGTTGTGGAGAAGAAAAAGAGGGTTAAGGTTTAATAAATTCGGAATAATAAGCTTAATACCTCCTCTATAACTCAATCCCGTAACTTTCTCTCTCCTCTGGCGGCGCTGCGGACTACCCCTGCGGACCATGGGGTGCACAGCAGGGTAGTCCGCGACATCTGATGCTCGAAAATTTTTGCTCTCTGGTCTAGACCCGTGGTAGGACCCCGTGGCACGAGTTTTTGGCTCGCGGACTAGGGTCCGGTGTACCGGAGGGTACCCCGCGGCTTCTGTTGTGGACTCCGTCAAAATACCCGTGGCACCTACCCCGTGGCACGCGTTTTTGAGGCGTGGACCATTGTGCGGTGTACCGGAGGGTAGTCCGTGGAAATTTTTCTGGTTTCTGGATCAGACCCGCGGTAGCAACCCGTGGTACGGGTTTTTGACCTCGCGGACCATCCATGCGGACCATGGGGTAGTCCGTGGGGTAGTCCGCGGGGTGCATTCCTTCGCTCCAAAAATTTTCCTCGCGTTCCCTACTCGATTTCTCCAATTCCTACACACCAAAAACACTAATACCTTTCTAAAATATGCATTATCAACCAAAAACAATTAAAATAAACTTAAACTAAAGACGTAAAAGACATGAAAACATAAAAAAAACTTCGGGTTGTCTCCCGAACAGCACTTTTGTTTAACGTCTTTCAAAGTTAGACGTGGTACCTCTGTCAAGATTTGCGAATATAGCCTCCCCAACAACGAGTAAGGCTATGAACGTCAACTAATCTGCGCTTGACCCCAGTTTTGGGGCGAATTTCTATCACCTTGGCTGAAACAAACTTAGTGACAATGAATGGTCCCATCCACGAGTCTTTGAAACTTCGTGGCCTATTTTCGCGTTTGTGAGCTTTCCATAGGACTTCATGGCCAACCCCAAACTCAATGTCTGGCTCAGTATCCACAGGCTTTAAGTGGATCTTCTCAGGAGGGAGTTTGTGATGTGAAAGGCTGTGGATGATAGGCACGGTGGGATCCAACTTCCTTGGTTTCTTACCCAAGACATAGAAGGTCTCAGATACATTCTTAGCATGAAGGGTGATGGTCCCATCTTGGAAGTTGATCACACTTTGACTTGTGGCCATGAAAGGCCGGCCAAGTATGATCGGAACCTGCTTATCTGCATCAAACTCAAGAATAACAAAGTCAGTAGGGATGGCGATATTACCTGCTCGGACTAAGACGTCCTCCACTGTTCCCCATGTCCTCTTCACTGAGTTGTCAGCAAACTGCAACTTCACTGGAGTTTTCTCTAATTTCTGAAGTCCAAGTCTCTCGAACACGGACTTAGGCAAAAGATTCACACCAGAACCCACATCGTACATAGCTTTCACCTTGAGCCTACCATGTAATTGAATAGGAAGGTTAAAGCTTCCCGGATCTTTAAGCTTTGTAGGTAGCTCTTTCTCACTTCTTCTCGAAACCCTCAGGTTCTCTCTTGGGATCTCTACACTCGCCTCTTTCTCAGGAATAACTTGCGTATAAACTTGTTGCGGTGTAAGTCCTCTCTTCGCAATCTCAAGCATTTGGGCGTTGATATTTTTAGGTTGGTACGCCCCGACAAATGTCTTGAGAACAGTGTCATCTTTAGGATTTGTATCAGGAATAGTTGATGACACTGGTTGAAAAATAGGTGGCGATTCCACCTTCTCTTCTTCTTTCTCTTCTAGCACAGCATGTGCCACTTCATCTTTCGATTCCTCCTTTGAGACTTCTTCCTCTTTCTCTTTAGCCAACTCAGCTGCATATTCCACTACCGATCGAATCTCCTCTTGCACCTTCCTCAGTAATTCTATGAACTCGTCTTTCTCTTGATCGTCCTCCAGACAAACTTCTAAACAGTCAGATTCCTCGGCGTTAGACTCGGTTGGTTCTTCTTCAATACTGGGAACTTCCACGGCACTAATGGCAGCATGTGGTGCTTCCTCTTTCTTTTCCGTAATCTCAAGACATATAGCCTTGCAAGCTTCGAACTCATCCTTATCTTCACCTCCTTCAATTGCCTTCACTTCCTTTTGTTCTACAACACTTGTTAACTCTTTGTTTAACTTTGTCACTTGAGTAGTTAGCATCTGAAGTATGGCATCATGTCCTCTGACCTTTTCTTCTTGAGCGTTTATAGTCCTGTTCAAACGGTCTAGAGCTTGTACTATCTGTGTATTGTCCATAGATCCTTCTTGCGGATACTGCGGTAAAGCTTTTTGTTCTAACGAATCGGTATAGGCGTCTTGAGCAGGTTGTTGTGGAGGAGCAGGTCTATTCTGATATTGGTTTTGGTACTGACCTCTCTGTTGGTAAGAGTTGTTCTGGGGTCGCGATTGATATTGACCAGGATTAGCGGCCCCTTGTGGATTTGAATACTGCATACCCGGATGGTCGCGGTTGCTCCATCGGTTGGATATAAAGTAAACAGATTGCGGATTTGATTCGCACTCTTCCCATGAATGATCGTTAACTCCACATTGTTGACAACCTTGTGCTTGTTGTACTACCTTTGTAGCGGCTAAATTCTTCTCCATCGCGATTCTCAGCTCCTTGATTTGATTTTCTAACGAGGATATTTGAGCTGAGTTCGCAGTTTCTGCATCTAAACGAAGCGTTCCTCGGGTTTTTGCTACAGAAGCTCGCGTTGAAGGCCAACTTCTTTCCTGTTCCATAATGTTTTCTAACACCTCGGAAGCTTCATTGTGATTCATGGACACAAAATTACCCTTTCCAATGTTATCCACCTTTTCTCTACCTTTATCACTAAGACCTTCATAGAACATAGCAAGTTGTAGAGCAGGTGTATAACCATGGAGTGGACATCTAATTAATTTTTGTTGAAACCTTGTCCATGCTTCTCCCACTGTTTCTCCATCTTCTTGGCAAAATCTTGCAAGCTCGGCTTGATCTTTAAGTCTCATGCTCTTCGGATAAAATCGGTTAAAGAATGCGGCTTGAAGTTCTCTCCAAGAGTGAATAGTTCCATGTGGTTGTCTTTCTAGCCAATCGCTAGCTCTTCCGGTCAAGAAAAACGAAAATATATGACAATACAGTTGCTCGCGTGTAATGCCAGGAGTAATGTAGGCATCACAAATCTGCATAAACTTCTGAATCGCTTTTACCGGATCTTGAATAGCTGTACCAGTATAGAGTCCGAAACTTTGAAATTGATTAAGCATACCCGGATCGGATCTAAATTTGATATTCGGAATCTCAGGAGGGCGGTAACCGATGGGTTGAACATGGAATGGTACGTTAAGGCCAGGTAGATCTTGTTCAACTCAGTTCTGTTGATTATTAAGGTTATTCCCATTACCTCCTCCTGCTGGTAGCTGTACTCCTTCTTGTCCACCAAGTGGTAGCTCTTGTTGTTGTCCACCTTAATTATTCTGCACTCCACTGAGTGGTGGTCCAAGTATTGGATCTTGTTGCAATCCTCCTCCTGGTAATTGTTGTCCTCCTCCAATTGGTGGATCTCGTTGGGATAACATAACTCTTCTCAAGGCTCTTTCCTCACGAACTCGTTTGTTGTAAGGTCTGAAGCTCTTCTCAGGCTCCGATAAGGGAGGCCAAGAATTAAACACTGTGAAACCTGAAAAAGACTAAAGCAAACCCAAGCGTAAATCTGGAAAAATAAAAACTAAAACTAAAAACTGAAAAGTAAAAACTAATTAAACACTAAAACTCGAAATAGATAACCCACACGCTAACGAGACACAAGTCCCCGGCAGCGGCGCCAAAAACTTGGTGTCGCCTAGGGTGTGATAAAAATAAGATCAAATTAAGTATGGAAAACTATGCACTCTCACCCTAGACAGGCACAGTACTGCAAGTATTACAGGACGTATGCAAGTTTTAATGATAAGTAGAGTTCGTTCTCAGGGACTTAAGTGTGTTGAACAGATAACGAGTAAAAGTAAATAACTAGAAGACAGAAAATAAAGAGATATGGATTTTCGAAATTATGAATTAAAACTAATTAAACTAGGAAAATAAAGACAATAGAGTAAAATATGAAGAATATGAGATGAGAAGTATAGCTCAGGTTTTGCTAGTATGCACTAATCCTTCTAATTCTATCTATAAATCTAGTTCATAAGGGAGAATATTAGCTCTTGGTAATACTTAGTCAGGATTCTAAATTTCCCAATCTTAGACCTTGAGAGCGACTAAGGGGGCTATGACACAACCAAGACGAGGACTCAAATAGGGTTATCAAACGCCACTAAGGCCCTATCCAACACACTACAATCAATTGGTGATATGGTGGTTAAAACAAACCCTAATGACTATCTAGTTAGAAGTATGTTTTATCAGAACTGCTATCGACACTAGACATTATGTGGTGGTTCAATAGTTAAACACCCTGTCAAGGAGACCATCTAACTACTCTTAAAACAATCCTAAAGTGATCAATTCTAGGAAAGACATTAAATCAAAACACATAATCAAATATAAAGTAAGAAGCTAATATCAGATTAAAACATATAATTCCCAAAGAAACTTAGATAGAAGAATTAGAATTCATAGATTATACATATACAAAACCCAAGCTATGGGAGGTTTAGTTCATACCTGAAGGAAATAAACTAAAAGAAATTACAAAAGACATCATCTTGCTCTCTACAATAAACTGGAAGAATAAAACCTTAAGAACTAATTACTATGAGGCAAGGATGATTTACAAGTGATATAAGGGTGTATTTATAGGTGTTTAGAAGACCTAATTCGTTTTCTTGAGGAATAGTTAAGGTAATGGACTTCTAGCCCAATTCAAATTCGTATGGAAATAAAGATAAACACTGCTGCACCGTTTTGAGCATATCTTCTTCGTTATTGGTCCGATTTTGCTCCACAAGATACCAAAAGAATCGCAACAGAATTATCTAGGCCTTAAAGAAGGAAATCTCCAAATTCGGTCTATTTCTTAGGTAAAAATGCCAATCTTTAGACGAGTGTGCAGAATCCCAGATTTAGGCAGCTTTTCCTTTTCCATCTTTTTAGCCTTTATTTCCTTTTCTCCAATTACCATGCTAATCTCTTTCCATAAGTTGTTGTATTTGACTTGGACTCTAATTAATCTCCATAATTATCTTTAAAGCTACACACTAAATAAACAATTAAACCCAATATGCTCTAAAAATATTATTTCTACAAATCAAGACACAAAATAGGAAAGTGTACTAAAACTCAAGAAAATCGACATTATTCACTCCTAAAACACTAAAAATGATGTCTCATCTTAACATAAATCTATCAAAAATGAGGAGACATCATAGAGTCACAAAAATCATTTTGCGAAATTCTTACCAAGCACCTAGAGCTTAAGATAGTTTTTCGAGTTGGGTTCCCGTAAGAAGAATCGGTTCGTGAACAGGAGTTGATACTACAAAGTAATAGTAAAGTTGTCTAGGTGACTCAAACAAATATAGAATTAGTAAATACGTTTTTTGGTCAATTTTGAACAACCCATGTGGGTCCCACAACCCAAAAAATATTTTTATCCTTAAATACTTAGGTGATTTGGAGAAAAGCAATGGAAGAAGAAGTGGTGTCGATGAAGAAAAATCAGGTATAGAATTGATTGATATCCCGAAAGGACCTAAGGCAATTGGGAACAAATGGGTTCTCAAAATAAAGAGGAAACCTGACAATTCCATTGACAGGTATAAAGCTCGCTTGGTAGCGAAAGGATATAATCAGCGGGAATGAATAGATTTTGAGGAAACTTTTTCTCCTGTTGTTAGATTCACCTCAATACGTCTTATTTTAGCTATTGTGGCGCATCTCGATCTGGAGTTGAACCAAGTGGATGTTAAAACTGCATTTCTAAATGGAGATTTAGAAGATCCTCGGGTGTCGTTGCAAAAGATCAAGAGAATAAAGTGTGTAAATTGTTGAAAACAATCTATGGTCTTAAGCAAGCCTCGAGACAGTGGAATTGAGATGATAAGTGAAGACCACTATGTTTATATGAAACATTCCAAGAAAAATTTCATAATTTTATCTCTATATGTGGATGAAATCCTATTAGCTGGGAATGATAAAGAGTTTATTCAAGCTAATAAGGAGTGGCTAGCTTCTCAAGTCAATATGAAAGATATGAGAGAAGCAAATTATATTCTTGGTGTTAAGATTCACAGAGATAGGTCTAGAAGACTATTATCTCTATCGCAAGAACCTTACATCATGAATGTACTTGAGCGCTTTGGTATGACTACGTGCAATGCCATTGACACTCCTGTAGAAAAGGGAATAAACTTAACTCTCGAAATGTGTCCTAGTACTACATAAGAGAAACAGAAAATGTCAACAATACCATATTCTAGTGCCATTCGTAGTCTTATGTATGTTATGATGTGTACGAGACCAGATATATGTTATGCAGTAGGTTTAGTTAGTCATTTTCAACCGAACCCTGGAAAAGAGTATTGGAAAGCTGTGAAAAGGATATTGAGATATCTAAAAGGCACTAAAGATCATGCCTTATGCTTTTGAGGAGATAGATTACGCCTAGAAGGATATACAGATGCAGATTGGGCTCGTGATATAAATGGGCGTAAATCCACTTCAGGTTATGTGTTCTTGCTAAATAATTGCGCAATTTCTTGGAGTAGCAAGAAACAAACCTGTGTAGCTTTGTCAACGATGGAAGCTGAGTTTGTAGCTTGCTTAGCTGCAGTTCAGGAGGCTATTTGGTTAAAAGGTTCTTTGAACATTTAGGATTCTCTGGTGATAGTGGTAGTCCAATTACAATATACTGTGATAGTCAAGCTGCAATGGCTTATATAAAGATCCAAAATATTACAGCAAGACCAAACACATTGATATAAAGTATAACTTCGTTAGAGATATAATTGCACAAAAGGATGTTACTTTGAAATATATACCCACACGCAATATGCTTGCCGATCCCTTAACAAAAGCTATCCCAAGGGATGTACTCACGGATCATGTTAGATCTATAGGATTAAGCAAGATATAATGTATGAATTATTGCTAGTTTATGTGCATTCATGTATATATTTCCATTAGTATGTTTATTTTAATAATATCATGTTTGATATGTATTATATATTGCGTGTGATTTTGTAAGTATGTATGTCCTATAGACTGAGATTGGCCCTGTCGCACGGGCACTCGCCTTTGGCATAAGAAGCGCGCAAAGATGAGACTAACTCATAGTAGTGAAGAACCCTTAAGATAACTTGAGTTAAGATATCCGCCTTAACTAAGTGTTAAGAAGAGATTATATACATAGATAAACCATGTTAAGCTTATATTATGATTGAAGTAGAATCCCACTATTTACTTAGTCTATAATAGCCAGATATGAATTGCTTGATTGATTTCATAGAAGGGTTGATTGACCGAAGAATTCCTCTTAGGAAACGAGGATTGTCTAATTATATATATGTATGGTATTTGTAATATTGTGACATACAATTTGAGATATATGAATAATACCATAACACGTGTGTCATACCTCGTGTTCTTTCGACCAAAAGAAAGTGAAGAATTGATCCCTGTTTCTTCACCGTGTGATACCTTTGATTTGTGCCCTTATTACTTTTGACTATATCTTGATATCTTAATTAGATGTATGATACTTTGAACACATTACCAATGATCATAAATTATTCGTTCTAATGGGGTATGTTTGGGAAAGCAACCTAATCAATATAAAAGGATATAAGTGTAAAAGGAAGACTAGAATTGTGTATCAAAATATGTGCTTGCAGGTTAACCGGTCATGTAAGTCAATACAGACTATAACATGATAGTGAGACATATAAACAAAATGACACTGAACTCTTTTTCAAATAGAAGTTGTGATATAAATTTGAAGGGGTCAGAGTTACTATAATATGATACAACATGTTGTTAGTCTGAGGTACTGTAGGATACGTAATAGATGAGAACTATTTTGAGCAACTATGTACCCTAACAGGTTATTAGTAACGTATGCTCGTATGCTTGTTGGTCGCACGACCTATTTGCGAAGTATGATGATATTTTGATTCAAGTGTGTATATAGGAAGATATGATGTAATGAGATGTGGATTCTATGGATAAGATGTAACTTCTTTATGGCGAGTGGGAGAATGAAAGAAATAAATAATTAAATAAATTATATATATATATTTATTTCTTTTGTCTGCCATAAATTAGTCATTCTATTTATTTTGAATTTGAAATTTAAAATACATTTGAGAGTTATTTATTTCTTAAGTGGGTTATTTTGTTCATTATTTGATAAGAGATAATTGATCCACAAAATCCTAAAATAGGAGAGAGTCATAATTCTAAAGAACTCTTATCATAATTTCATTATACGCTTCATATCTTCTCTTCTTCTTTTTCTCTGTCAAAAAGGTTCTACATACAAAAATTCACAAAGCGAATATGGCTCTTAGGCTGTGAACAAAGGTTCTTTTTCACTGAGAGAAGATCCGTGATCCAATCTTTTTCAATCAGTACTCTATTTCCGCGACTCTTCAAGAGGTAAACACAGAAATCCTCTAGTATTATTTTATTTCTCCAATTAAATTCTTTAACTTTGGAACTGTATTGGTCTCCCTATTTGTACACCACTCAGACCCAAATCAAAGTTAGATCCTTTTATATCGAGCAATCTACCAATCCATATATATAGTAACCTTTTAATTCCCTTCATATATCTGAAAGTATAAATACCATAATATTAAAATTTCATCACGAAACACAACATAAGAATCACAATTATTGCAATATTGTGCGTTTGTGTGTGTATAAGAGAGAGAGAGATAAGACCTTGACAACAAGATTGTGAAATTTTTGTTTGTCTATATGTATAAGAGAGAGTGAAAGATAAGATCTTGACAACGAGATTGTGTAGTTTTAAAGATTGAGAGATTTTGTGTGGCGCACAAAAAAAGATTTAAAGAAAACGTGTAGGAAAATGCTATGATAACCCAAATGTAGTTTTATTTTATGTCAGGTAATTTACATATTCAATCATTTATGTTTACCATGTTTGACAAATCATACCCCTATTGTCATTTTTGACAAAATGGTACTTCATCTTGTTTTTGTATGGTAGCTTAAAATCCAACATGATTTCCGCATTCATTTTTAGCCGATCGAAATATAATAAAACATACATGGCTACTAAAGGAGATGTCTATATTTATTTATAAAATCCACTGTGTGAGCATGTGCTGCATATAATCTTAAAAACTATATGCCTAAATCTAGTATATACTCGTATAAAATGGCTGTGTTACAATGTTTAAGATACAAGTTTAGAAACAGGTTTGTTTCTTAGATATTTTTTATTTATGTCTATAAATCTCTTCACTTATTAATGAACATACAAAATGTGAAGTATTTAGACATTAAAATTTCTTAACTCCTGAAAGAAATTTTAGATTAATTGTACAGAAGGACTAAAGTTGTCACTTATTCAAAATATAACAACTATATTGTTAACATTTACATTTATAAAAACTGATTAAAAAGAATTAATTTTGATGATTATAATCCGTGAGACTACTAAAACTTAACAATTCATAATAATGATGTGAAAGGTCATTACAGTGTACAATTTATACTAATCAAATGCAACCGTAATCTAAGAAAGTTTAATCTTAAACAAGTAAAACTTACCATGACAATTGAGAATAAGACTGATATTCGATTGAAATATCTTGGTCAACGATCTTATTCTTTTCCTTTTGTTCAATCTCGATTTTATCCACAACATGACACTAACATTAAATCCTAAAAGGACCTGTGTGCAAAATGTGAAAAATGAATTAGTTTGAATATATTTCCTTTATAATTCTTTTGAATATACATGAATTTTGTTGTTCCTATATTAGAATCGATGAATTATGTTCCTGAATCCATAGTATATCAAAATCATACATAAATATTGAACATTAAGAGAAAAATTAATACAGACATAAAATAATCACAAACACTTAAAAATTTAACAATTAATTCACCAAATTATTTTTTTATTCATTTTAATTTTGCAGTTAAAATCCTAGATGTTTAGAAAAAGAAGAATGGTATATGTGCGCAAAGATGGAAGAAAAAAGATGGATTGAACAAATACCTTTACAGTAGGCTGACAATGGAGAGTTTTTTGCAGTGTTTTAAGACGGCAGAAAAAAGTGCTTAATTTTATCTATATATTATATCTCGGTCATTTATACCCTTGAATTGTGGCCTTATGTACGTTGTAGTATGTTTTGTGTTAGGTTATGAAAATCTAAATTTTATTAGAGTTTTTGCAATGGTTTTTATTGGTTATATTTACTTTTGGGCCGAGTAGTTTATAATTACTTAAATCTACAGTTCAAGATTGATTTAGTGGTCTTGTTATCAGATGTGAATTCTCTAATGGTTAATGATATTGAGATATATTTATAGGATCACAAGATATCGTATTGTGGGGTTATTGGACTTATTTTAGAGATTATTCTTAATTACGTGACAAATGGTGTGTTATTTGTTTTTTGAATATTTTGTTTTTTTGGAGTTTTTTGTGTTAATTGTATGTCGAGTGTGTAGCTCATAGATACTTGGACAATACGAGACATCGAGATGACACAACAATGTCAAAATTATAGTCAACCCCAATCTTAAGGCGTGAAAAAAAAGAGAAAAAAATCACATTAGAGAGTAAGTACAATTACAATAAAAATTTAAAATCAACTTGATAGAGTCACAAAAATCATTTTGCGAAATTCTTACCAAGCACCTAGAGCTTAAGATAGTTTTTCGAGTTGGGTTCCCGTAAGAAGAATCGGTTCGTGACTAGGAGTTGATACTACAAAGTAATACTAAAGTTGTCTAGGTGACTCAAACAAATATAGAATTAGTAAATACGTTTTTTGGTCAATTTTGAACAACCCATGTGGGTCCCACAACCCAAAAAAATATTTTTATCCTTAAATACTTAGGTGATTTGGAGAAAACCAATGGAAGAAGAAGTGGTGTCGATGAAGAAAAATCAGGTATGGAATTGATTGATATCCCGAAAGGACGTAAGGCAATTGGCAACAAATGGGTTCTCAAAATAAAGAGGAAACCTGACAATTCCATTGACATGTATAAAGCTCGCTTGGTAGCGAAAGGATATACTCAACGGGAAGGAATAGATTTTGAGGAAACTTTTTCTCCGGTTGTTAGATTTACCTCAATATGTCTTATTTTAGCTATTGTAGCGCATCTTGATCTGGAGTTGAACCAAGTGGATGTTAAAACTGCATTTCTAAATGGAGATTTAGAAGAGGAAATTTTCATGGAACAACCCTCGGGTGTCGTTGAAAAAGATCAAGAGAATAAAGTGTGTAAATTGTTGAAAACAATCTATGGTCTTAAGCAAGCCTCGAGACAGTGGAATTTGAGATTTCATGAAGTCATCTTGTCAAATGGATTTGAGATGATAAGTGAAGACCACTGTGTTTATATTAAACATTCCAAGAAAAATTTCATAATTTTATCTCTATATGTGGATGAAATCCTATTAGCTGGGAATGATAAAGAGTTTATTCAAGCTAATAAGGAGTGGCTAGCTTCTCAATTCCATATGAAAGATATGAGAGAAGCAAATTATATTTTTGGTGTTAAGATTCACAGAGATAGGTCTAGAAGACTATTATCTCTATCGCAAGAACCTTACATCATGAATGTACTTGAGCGCTTTGGTATGACTACGTGCCATGCCATTGACACTCCTGTAGAAAAGGGAATAAACTTAACTCTTGAAATGTGTCCTAGTACTACATAAGAGAAGCAGAAAATGTCAACAATACCATATTCTAGTGCCATTGGTAGTCTTATGTATGTTATGAGGTGTACGAGACCAGATATATTTTATGCACTAGGTTTAGTTAGTCGTTTTCAATCGAACCCTGGAGAAGAGTATTGGAAAGCTGTGAAAAGGATATTGAGATATCTAAAAGGCACTAAAGATCATGCCTTATGCTTTTGAGGAGATAGATTATGCCTAGAAGGATATACAGATGCAGATTGGGCTCGTGATATAAATGGGCGTAAATCCACTTCAGGTTATGTGTTCTTGCTAAATAAATGCGCAATTTCTTGGAGTAGAATGAAACAAACCTGTGTAGCTTTGTCAACGATGGAAGCTGAGTTTGTAGCTTGCTCAGCTGCAGTTCAGGAGGCTGTTTGGTTAAAAAGGTTCTTTGAACATTTAGGATTCTCTGGTGATAGTGGTAGTCCAATTACAATATACTGTGATAGTCAAGCTGCAATGGCTTATGTAAAGATCCAAAATATCACAGCAAGACCAAACACATTGATATAAACTATAACTTCGTTAGAGATATAATTGCACAAAAGGATGTTACTTTGAAATATATACCCACACGCAATATGCTTTCCGATCCCTTAACAAAAGCTATACCAAGGGATGTATTCACGGATCATGTTAGATCTATAGGATTAAGCAAGATATAATGTATGAATTATTGATAGTTTATGTGCATTCATGTATATATTTCCATTAGTATGTTTATTTTAATAATATCATGTTTGATATGTATTATATATTGCGTGTGATTTTTTAAGTATGTATGTCCTATAGACTGAGATTGGCCCTGTCGCACGGGCACTCGCCTTTGGCATAAGAAGTGCGCAAAGATGAGACTAACTCATAGTAGTGAAGAACCCTTAAGATAAATTGAGTTAAGATATCCACCTTAACTAAGTGTTAAGAAGAGATTATATACATAGATAAACCATGTTAAGCTTATATTATGATTGAAGTAGAATCCCACTATTTACTTAGTCTATAATAGCCAGATATGAATTGTTTGATTGAATTCATAGAAGGGTTGATTGACCAAAGAATTCATCTTAGGAAACGAGGATTGTCTAATTATATATATGTATGGTATTTGTAATATTGTGACATACAATTTGAGATATATGAATAATACCATAACACGTGTGTCATACCACGTGTTCTTTCGACCAAAAGAAAGTGAAGAATTGATCCCTGTTTCTTCACTGTGTGATACCTTTGATTTGTGCTCTTATTACTTTTGACTATATTTTGATATCTTAATTAGATGTATGATACTTTGAACACATTACCAATGATCATAAATTATTCGTTCTAATGGGGTATGTTTGGGAAAACAACCTAATCAATATAAAAGGATATAAGTGTAAAAGGAAGACTAGAATTGTGTATCAAAATATGTGCTTGCAGGTTAACCGGTCATGTAAGTCAATACAGACTATAACATGATAGTGAGACATATAAATGAAATGACACTGAACTCTTTTTCAAATAGAAGTTGTGATATAAATTTGAAGGGGTCAGAGTTACTATAATATGATACAACATGTTGTTAGTCTGAGGTACTGTAGGATACGTAATAGATGAGAACTATTTTGAGCAACTATGTACCCTAACAGGTTATTAGTAACGTATGCTCGTATGCTTGCAGTATGATGATATTTTGATTCAAGTGTGTATATAGGAAGATATGATGTAATGAGATGTGGATTCTATGGATAAGATGTAACTTCTTTATGGCGAGTGGGAGAATGAAAGAAATAAATAATTAAATATATTATTTATATATATTTATTTCTTTTGTCTGCCATAAATTAGTCATTCTATTTATTTTGAATTTGAAATTTAAAATACATTTAAGAGTTATTTATTTCTTACGTGGGTTATTTTGTTCATTATTTGATAAGAGATAATTGACCCACAAAATCCTAAAATAGGAGAGAGTCATAATTCTAAAGAACTCTTATCACAATTTCATTATACGCTTCATATCTTCTCTTCTTCTTTTTCTCTGTAAAAAAGGTTCTACATACAAAAATTCACAAAGCGAATATCTGAGGCTCTTAGGCTGTGAACAAAGATTTTTCTTCACTGAGAGAAGATCCGTGATCCAATCTTTTTCAATCAGTACTCTATTTTCGCGGCTCTTCAAGAGGTAAACACAGAAATCCTCTAGTATAATTTTATTTCTCCAATTAAATTCTTTCACTTTGGAACTGTATTGGTCTCCCTATTTGTACACCACTCAGACCCAAATCAAAGTTAGATCCTTTGATATCGAGCAATCTACCAAATTTATGTTGATCCATATATATAGTAAACTTTTAATTCCCTTCATATATCTGAAAGTATAAATACCATAATATTAAAATTTCATCACGAAACACAACATAAGAATCACAATTATTGCAATATTGTGCGTTTATGTGTGTATAAGAGAGAGAGAGATAAGACCTTGACAACAAGATTGTGAAATTTTTGTGTGTCTATATGTATAAGAGAGAGTGAAAGATAAGATCTTGACAACGAGATTGTGTACTTTTAAAGATTGAGAGATTTTGTGTGGCGCACAAAAAAAGATGTAAAGGAAACGTGTAGGAAAATGCTATGTTAACCCAAATGTAATTTTATTTTATGTCAGGTAATTTTCATATTCAATCATTTATGTTTACCATGTTTGACAAATCATACCCCTATTGTCATTTTTGATAAAATGGTACTTCATCTTTATTTTGTATGGTAGCTTAAAATCCAATATGATTTCCGCATTCATTTTTAGCCGATCGAAATATAATAAAACATACATGGCTTCTAAAGGAGATGTCTATATTTATTTACAAAATCCACTGTGTGAGCATGTGCTGCATATAATCTTAAAAACTATATGCCTAAATCTAGTATATACTCGTATAAAATGGCTGTGTTACAATGTTTAAGATACAAGTTTAGAAACAGATTTGTTTCTTAGATATTTTCTATTTATGTCTATAAATCTCTTCACTTATTAATGAACATACAAAATGTGAAGTATTTAGACATTAAAATTTCTTAACTCCTGAAAGAAATTTTAGATTGATTGTACAGAAGGACTAAAGTTGTCACTTATTCAAAATATAACAACTATATTGTTAACATTTACATTTATAAAAACTGATTAAAAAGAATTAATTTTGATGATTATAATCCGTGAGACTACTAAAACTTAACAATTCATGATAATGATGTGAAAGGTTATTACAGTGTACAATTTATACTAATCAAATGCAACCGTAATCTAAGAAAGTTTAATCTTTAAAAAGTAAAACTTACCATGACAATTGAGAATAAGACTGATATTCGATTGAAATATCTTGGTCAACGATCTTATTCTTTTCCTTTTGTTCAATCTCGATTTTATCCACAACATGACACTAACATTAAATCCTAAAAGGACCTGTGTGCAAAATGTGAAAAATGAATTAGTTTGAATATATTTCCTTTATAATTCTTTTGAATATACATGAATTTTGTTGTTCCTATATTAGAATCGATGAATTATGTTCCTGAATCCATAGTATATCAAAATCTTACATAAATATTGAACATTAAGAGAAAAAGTAATACAGACATAAAATAATCACAAATACTTAAAAAATTAACAATTAATTCACCAAATTATTTTTTTATTCATTTTAATTTTGCAGTTAAAATCCTAGATGTTTAGAAAAAGAAGAATGGTATATATGCGCAAAGATGGAAGAAAAAAGATGGATTGAACAAATACCTTTACAGTAGGCTGACAATGGAGAGTTTTTTGCAGTGTTTGAAGACGGCAGAAAAAAGTGCCTAATTTTATCTATATATTATATCTCGGTCATTTATACCCTTGAATTGTGGCCTTATGTACGTTGTGGTATGTTTTGTGTTAGGTTATGAAAATCTAAATTTTATTAGAGTTTTCGCAATGGTTTTTATTGGTTATATTTACTTTTGGGCCGAGTAGTTTATAATTACTTAAATCTATGGTTCAAGATTGATTTAGTGGTCTTGTTATCAGATGTGAATTCTCTAATGGTTAATGATATTGAGCTATATTTATAGGATCACAAGATATCATATTGTGGGGTTATTGAACTTATTTTAGAGATTATTCTTAATTACGTGACAAATGGTGTGTTATTTGTTTTTTGAATATTTTGTTTTTTTGGAGTTTTTTGTGTTAATTGTATGTCGAGTGTGTAGCTCATAGATACTTGGACAATACGAGACATCGAGATGACACAACAATGTCAAAATTATAGTCAACCCCAATCTTAAGGCGTGAAAAAAAGAAAAAAAATCACATTAGAGAGTAAGTACAATTACAATAAAAATTTAAAATCAACTTGATATAGTCACAAAAATCCTTTTGCGAAATTCTTACCAAGCACCTAGAGCTTAAGATAGTTTTTCGAGTTGGGTTCCCGTAAGAAGAATCGGTTCGTGACTAGGAGTTGATACTACAAAGTAATACTAAAGTTGTCTAGGTGACTCAAACAAATATAGAATTAGTAAATACGTTTTTTGGTCAATTTTGAACAACCCATGTGGGTCCCACAACCCAAAAAAATATTTTTATCCTTAAATACTTAGGTGATTTGGAGAAAACCAATGGAAGAAGAAGTGGTGTCGATGAAGAAAAATCAGGTATGGAATTGATTGATATCCCGAAAGGACGTAAGGCAATTGGCAACAAATGGGTTCTCAAAATAAAGAGGAAACCTGACAATTCCATTGACATGTATAAAGCTCGCTTGGTAGCGAAAGGATATACTCAACGGGAAGGAATAGATTTTGAGGAAACTTTTTCTCCGGTTGTTAGATTTACCTCAATATGTCTCATTTTAGCTATTGTAGCGCATCTTGATCTGGAGTTGAACCAAGTGGATGTTAAAACTGCATTTCTAAATGGAGATTTAGAAGAGGAAATTTTCATGGAACAACCCTCGGGTGTCGTTAAAAAAGATCAAGAGAATAAAGTGTGTAAATTGTTGAAAACAATCTATGGTCTTAAGCAAGCCTCGAGACAGTGGAATTTGAGATTTCATGAAGTCATCTTGTCAAATGGATTTGAGATGATAAGTGAAGACCACTGTGTTTATATTAAACATTCCAAGAAAAATTTCATAATTTTATCTCTATATGTGGATGAAATCCTATTAGCTGGGAATGATAAAGAGTTTATTCAAGCTAATAAGGAGTGGCTAGCTTCTCAATTCAATATGAAAGATATGAGAGAAGCAAATTATATTCATGGTGTTAAGATTCACAGAGATAGGTCTAGAAGACTATTATCTCTATCGCAAGAACCTTACATCATGAGTGTACTTGAGCGCTTTGGTGTGACTACGTGCCATGCCATTGACACTCCTGTAGAAAAGGGAATAAACTTAACTCTTGAAATGTGTCCTAGTACTACATAAGAGAAGCAGAAAATGTCAACAATACCATATTCTAGTGCCATTGGTAGTCTTATGTATGTTATGATGTGTACGAGACCAGATATATTTTATGCACTAGGTTTAGTTATTCGTTTTCAATCGAACCCTGGAGAAGAGTATTGGAAAGCTGTGAAAAGGATATTGAGATATCTAAAAGGCACTAAAGATCATGCATTATGCTTTTGAGGAGATAGATTATGCCTAGAAGGATATACAGATGCAGATTGGGCTCGTGATATAAATGACCGTAAATCAACTTCAGGTTATGTGTTCTTGCTAAATAAATGCGCAATTTCTTGGAGTAGAAAGAAACAAACCTGTGTAGCTTTGTCAACGATGGAAGCTGAGTTTCTAGCTTGCTCAGCTGCAGTTCAGGAGGCTGTTTGGTTAAAAAGGTTCTTTGAACATTTAGGATTCTCTGGTGATAGTGGTAGTCTAATTACAATATACTGTGATAGTCAAGCTGCAATGGCTTATGTAAAGATCCAAAATATCACAGCAAGACCAAACACATTGATATAAAGTATAACTTCGTTAGAGATATAATTGCACAAAAGGATGTTACTTTGAAATATATACCCACACGCAATATGCTTGCCGATCCCTTAACAAAAGCTATCCCAAGGGATGTATTCACGGATCATGTTAGATCTATAGGATTAAGCAAGATATAATGTATGAATTATTGCTAGTTTATGTGCATTCATGTATATATTTCCATTAGTATGTTTATTTTAATAATATCATGTTTGATATGTATTATATATTGCGTGTGATTTTGTAAGTATGTATGTCCTATAGACTGAGATTGGCCCTGTCGCACGGGCACTCGCCTTTGGCATAAGAAGTGCGCAAAGATGAGACTAACTCATAGTAGTGAAGAATCCTTAAGATAACTTGAGTTAAGATATCCGCCTTAACTAAGTGTTAAGAAGAGATTATATACATAGATAAACCATGTTAAGCTTATATTATGATTGAAGTAGAATCCCACTATCTACTTAGTCTATAATAGCCAGATATGAATTGCTTGATTGATTTCATAGAAGGGTTGATTGATCGAAGAATTCATCTTAGGAAACGAGGCTTGTCTAATTATATATATGTATGGTATTTGTAATATTGTGACATACAATTTGAGATATATGAATAATACCATAACACGTGTGTCATACCACGTGTTCTTTTGACCACAAGAAAGTGAAGAATTGATCCTTGTTTCTTCACTGTGTGATACCTTTGATTTGTGCCCTTATTACTTTTGACTATATCTTGATATCTTAATTAGATGTATGATACTTTGAACACATTACCAATGATCATAAATTATTCGTTCTAATGGGGTATGTTTGGGAAAGCAACCTAATCAATATAAAATGATATAAGTGTAAAAGGAAGACTAGAATTGTGTAGCAAAATATGTGCTTGCAGGTTAACCGGTCATGTAAGTCAATACAGACTATAACATGATAGTGAGACATATAAACGAAATGACACTGAACTCTTTTTCAAATAGAAGTTGTGATATAAATTTGAAGGGGTCAGAGTTACTATAATATGATACAACATGTTGTTAGTATGAGGTACTGTAGGATACGTAATAGATGAGAACTATTTTGAGCAACTATGTACCCTAACAGGTTATTAGTAACGTATGCTCGTATGCTTGCTGGTCGTACGACCTATTTGCGAAGTATGATGATATTTTGATTCAAGTGTGTATATAGGAAGATATGATGTAATGAGATGTGGATTCTATGGATAAGATGTAACTTCTTTATGGCGAGTGGGAGAATGAAAGAAATAAATAATTAAATATATTATTTATATATTTTTATTTCTTTTGTCTGCCATAAATTAGTTATTCTATTTATTTTGAATTTGAAATTTAAAATACATTTGAGAGTTATTTATTTCTTACGTGGGTTATTTTGTTCATTATTTGATAAGAGATAATTGACCCACAAAATCCTAAAATAGGAGAGAGTCAGAATTCTAAAGAACTCTTATCACAATCTCATTATACGCTTCATATCTTCTCTTCTTCTTTTTCTCTGTCAAAAAGGTTCTACATACAAAAATTCACAAAGAGAATATCTGAGGCTCTTAGGCTGTGAACAAAGGTTCTTCTTCACTGAGATAAGATCCATGATCCAATCTTTTTCAATCAGTACTCTATTTCCGCGGCTCTTCAAGAGGTAAACACAGAAATCCTCTAGTATTATTTTATTTCTCCAATTAAATTCTTTCACTTTGGAACTGTATTGGTCTCCCTATTTGTACACCACTCAGACCCAAATCAATGTTAGATCCTTTGATATCGAGCAATCTACCAAATTTATGTTGATCCATATATATAGTAACCTTTTAATTCCCTTCATATATCTGAAAGTATAAATACCATAATATTAAAATTTCATCACGAAACACAACATAAGAATCACAATTATTGCAATATTGTGCGTTTGTGTGTGTATAAGAGAGAGAGATAAGACCTTGACAACAAGATTGTGAAATTTTTGTGTTTCTATATGTATAAGAGAGAGTGAAAGATAAGATCTTGACAACGAGATTGTGTAGTTTTAAAGATTGAGAGATTTTGTGTGGCGCACAAAAAAAGATGTAAAGAAAACGTGTAGGAAAATGCTATGTTAACCCAAATGTAGTTTTATTTTATGTCAGGTAATTTACATATTCAATCATTTATGTTTACCATGTTTGACAAATCATACCCCTATTGTCATTTTTGACAAAATGGTACTTCATCTTTATTTTGTATGGTAGCTTAAAATCCAACATGATTTCCGCATTCATTTTTAGCCGATCGAAATATAATAAAACATACATGGCTACTAAAGGAGATGTCTATATTTATTTACAAAATCCACTGTGTGAGCATGTGCTGCATATAATCTTAAAAACTATATGCCTAAATCTAGTATATACTCGTATAAAATGGCTGTGTTACAATGTTTAAGATACAAGTTTAGAAACAGATTTGTTTCTTAGATATTTTCTATTTATGTCTATAAATCTCTTCACTTATTAATGAACATACAAAATGTGAAGTATTTAGACATTAAAATTTCTTAACTCCTGAAAGAAATTTTAGATTGATTGTACAGAAGGACTAAAGTTGTCACTTATTCAAAATATAACAACTATATTGTTAATATTTACATTTATAAAAACTGATTAAAAAGAATTAATTTTGATGATTATAATCCGTGAGACTACTAAAACTTAACAATTCATGATAATGATGTGAAAGGTTATTACAGTGTACAATTTATACTAATCAAATGCAACCGTAATCTAAGAAAGTTTAATCTTTAAAAAGTAAAACTTACCATGACAATTGAGAATAAGACTGATATTCGATCTTATTCTTTTCCTTTTGTTCAATCTCGATTTTATCCACAACATGACACTAACATTAAATCCTAAAAGGACCTGTGTGCAAAATGTGAAAAATGAATTAGTTTGAATATATTTCCTTTATAATTCTTTTGAATATACATGAATTTTGTTGTTCCTATATTAGAATCGATGAATTATGTTCCTGAATCCATAGTATATCAAAATCTTACATAAATATTGAACATTAAGAGAAAAAGTAATACAGACATAAAATAATCACAAATACTTAAAAAATTAACAATTAATTCACCAAATTATTTTTTTATTCATTTTAATTTTGCAGTTAAAATCCTAGATGTTTAGAAAAAGAAGAATGGTATATATGCGCAAAGATGGAAGAAAAAAGATGGATTGAACAAATACCTTTACAGTAGGCTGACAATGGAGAGTTTTTTGCAGTGTTTGAAGACGGCAGAAAAAAGTGCCTAATTTTATCTATATATTATATCTCGGTCATTTATACCCTTGAATTGTGGCCTTATGTACGTTGTGGTATGTTTTGTGTTAGGTTATGAAAATCTAAATTTTATTAGAGTTTTCGCAATGGTTTTTATTGGTTATATTTACTTTTGGGCCGAGTAGTTTATAATTACTTAAATCTATGGTTCAAGATTGATTTAGTGGTCTTGTTATCAGATGTGAATTCTCTAATGGTTAATGATATTGAGCTATATTTATAGGATCACAAGATATCATATTGTGGGGTTATTGGACTTATTTTAGAGATTATTCTTAATTACGTGACAAATGGTGTGTTATTTGTTTTTTGAATATTTTGTTTTTTTGGAGTTTTTTGTGTTAATTGTATGTCGAGTGTGTAGCTCATTGATACTTGGACAATACGAGACATCGAGATGACACAACAATGTCAAAATTATAGTCAACCCCAATCTTAAGGCGTGAAAAAAAGAAAAAAAATCACATTAGAGAGTAAGTACAATTACAATAAAAATTTAAAATCAACTTGATAGAGTCACAAAAATCATTTTGCGAAATTCTTACCAAGCACCTAGAGCTTAAGATAGTTTTTCGAGTTGGGTTCCCGTAAGAAGAATCGGTTCGTGACTAGGAGTTGATACTACAAAGTAATACTAAAGTTGTCTAGGTGACTCAAACAAATATAGAATTAGTAAATACGTTTTTTGGTCAATTTTGAACAACCCATGTGGGTCCCACAACCCAAAAAAATATTTTTATCCTTAAATACTTAGGTGATTTGGAGAAAACCAATGGAAGAAGAAGTGGTGTCGATGAAGAAAAATCAGGTATGGAATTGATTGATATCCCGAAAGGACGTAAGGCAATTGGCAACAAATGGGTTCTCAAAATAAAGAGGAAACCTGACAATTCCATTGACATGTATAAAGCTCGCTTGGTAGCGAAAGGATATACTCAACGGGAAGGAATAGATTTTGAGGAAACTTTTTCTCCGGTTGTTAGATTTACCTCAATATGTCTTATTTTAGCTATTGTAGCGCATCTTGATCTGGAGTTGAACCAAGTGGATGTTAAAACTGCATTTCTAAATGGAGATTTAGAAGAGGAAATTTTCATGGAACAACCCTCGGGTGTCGTTGAAAAAGATCAAGAGAATAAAGTGTGTAAATTGTTGAAAACAATCTATGGTCTTAAGCAAGCCTCGAGACAGTGGAATTTGAGATTTCATGAAGTCATCTTGTCAAATGGATTTGAGATGATAAGTGAAGACCACTGTGTTTATATTAAACATTCCAAGAAAAATTTCATAATTTTATCTCTATATGTGGATGAAATCCTATTAGCTGGGAATGATAAAGAGTTTATTCAAGCTAATAAGGAGTGGCTAGCTTCTCAATTCCATATGAAAGATATGAGAGAAGCAAATTATATTCTTGGTGTTAAGATTCACAGAGATAGGTCTAGAAGACTATTATCTCTATCGCAAGAACCTTACATCATGAATGTACTTGAGCGCTTTGGTATGACTACGTGCCATGCCATTGACACTCCTGTAGAAAAGGGAATAAACTTAACTCTTGAAATGTGTCCTAGTACTACATAAGAGAAGCAGAAAATGTCAACAATACCATATTCTAGTGCCATTGGTAGTCTTATGTATGTTATGATGTGTACGAGACCAGATATATTTTATGCACTAGGTTTAGTTAGTCGTTTTCAATCGAACCCTGGAGAAGAGTATTGGAAAGCTGTGAAAAGGATATTGAGATATCTAAAAGGCACTAAAGATCATGCCTTATGCTTTTGAGGAGATAGATTATGCCTAGAAGGATATACAGATGCAGATTGGGCTCGTGATATAAATGGGCGTAAATCCACTTCAGGTTATGTGTTCTTGCTAAATAAATGCGCAATTTCTTGGAGTAGAAAGAAACAAACATGTGTAGCTTTGTCAACGATGGAAGCTGAGTTTCTAGCTTGCTCAGCTGCAGTTCAGGAGGCTATTTGGTTAAAAAGGTTCTTTGAACATTTAGGATTCTCTGGTGATAGTGGTAGTCCAATTACAATATACTGTGATAGTCAAGCTGCAATGGCTTATGTAAAGATCCAAAATATCACAGCAAGACCAAACATATTGATATAAAGTATAACTTCGTTAGAGATATAATTGCACAAAAGGATGTTACTTTGAAATATATACCAACACGCAATATGCTTGCCGATCCCTTAACAAAAGCTATCCCAAGGGATGTATTCACGGATCATGTTAGATCTATAGGATTAAGCAAGATATAATGTATGAATTATTGCTAGTTTATGTGCATTCATGTATATATTTCCATTAGTATGTTTATTTTAATAATATCATGTTTGATATGTATTATATATTGTGTGTGATTTTGTAAGTATGTATGTCCTATAGACTGAGATTGGCCCTGTCGCACGGGCACTCGCCTTTGGCATAAGAAGTGCGCAAAGATGAGACTAACTCATAGTAGTGAAGAACCCTTAAGATAACTTGAGTTAAGATATCCGCCTTAACTAAGCGTTAAGAAGAGATTATATACATAGATAAACCATGTTAAGCTTATATTATGATTGAAGTAGAATGCCACTATTTACTTAGTCTATAATAGCCAGATATGAATTGCTTGATTGATTTCATAGAAGGGTTGATTGATCGAAGAATTCATCTTAGGAAACGAGGCTTGTCTAATTATATATATGTATGGTATTTGTAATATTGTGACATACAATTTGAGATATATGAATAATACCATAACACGTGTGTCATACCACGTGTTCTTTCGACCAAAAGAAAGTGAAGAATTGATCCCTGTTTCTTCACTGTGTGATACCTTTGATTTGTGCCCTTATTACTTTTGACTATATCTTGATATCTTAATTAGATGTATGATACTTTGAACACATTACCAATGATCATAAATTATTCGTTCTAATGGGGTATGTTTGGGAAAGCAACCTAATCAATATAAAATGATATAAGTGTAAAAGGAAGACTAGAATTGTATATCAAAATATGTGCTTGCAGGTTAACCGGTCATGTAAGTCAATACAGACTATAACATGATAGTGAGACATATAAACGAAATGACACTGAACTCTTTTTCAAATAGAAGTTGTGTTATAAATTTGAAGGGGTCAGAGTTACTATAATATGATACAACATGTTGTTAGTCTGAGGTACTGTAGGATACGTAATAGATGAGAACTATTTTGAGCAACTATGTACCCTAACAGGTTATTAGTAACGTATGCTCGTATGCTTGCTGGTCGTACGACCTATTTGCGAAGTATGATGATATTTTGATTCAAGTGTGTATATAGGAAGATATGATGTAATGAGATGTGGATTCTATGGATAAGATGTAACTTCTTTATGGCGAGTGGGAGAATGAAAGAAATAAATAATTAAATATATTATTTATATATTTTTATTTCTTTTGTCTGCCATAAATTAGTTATTCTATTTATTTTGAATTTGAAATTTAAAATACATTTGAGAGTTATTTATTTCTTACGTGGGTTATTTTGTTCATTATTTGATAAGAGATAATTGACCCACAAAATCCTAAAATAGGAGAGAGTCAGAATTCTAAAGAACTCTTATCACAATTTCATTATACGCTTCATATCTTCTCTTCTTCTTTTTCTCTGTCAAAAAGGTTCTACATACAAAAATTCACAAAGAGAATATCTGAGGCTCTTAGGCTGTGAACAAAGGTTCTTCTTCACTGAGATAAGATCCATGATCCAATCTTTTTCAATCAGTACTCTATTTCCGCGGCTCTTCAAGAGGTAAACACAGAAATCCTCTAGTATTATTTTATTTCTCCAATTAAATTCTTTCACTTTGGAACTGTATTGGTCTCCCTATTTGTACACCACTCAGACCCAAATCAATGTTAGATCCTTTGATATCGAGCAATCTACCAAATTTATGTTGATCCATATATATAGTAACCTTTTAATTCCCTTCATATATCTGAAAGTATAAATACCATAATATTAAAATTTCATCACGAAACACAACATAAGAATCACAATTATTGCAATATTGTGCGTTTGTGTGTGTATAAGAGAGAGAGATAAGACCTTGACAACAAGATTGTGAAATTTTTGTGTGTCTATATGTATAAGAGAGAGTGAAAGATAAGATCTTGACAACGAGATTGTGTACTTTTAAAGATTGAGAGATTTCGTGTGGCGCACAAAAAAAGATGTAAAGGAAACGTGTAGGAAAATTACATGTTAACCCAAATGTAGTTTTATTTTATGTCACGTAATTTACATATTCAATCATTTATGTTTACCATGTTTGCAAATCATACCCCTATTGTCACTTTTGACAAAATGGTACGTCATCTTTATTTTGTATGGTAGCTTAAAATCCAACATGATTTCCGCATCATTTTTAGCCGATCGAAATATAATAAAACATACATGGCTACTAAAGGAGATGTCTATATTTATTTACAAAATCCACTGTGTGAGCATGTGCTGCATATAATCTTAAAAACTATATGCCTAAATCTAGTATATACTCGTATAAAATTGCTGTGTTACAATGTTTAAGATACAAGTTTAGAAACAGGTTTGTTTCTTAGATATTTTCTATTTATGTCTATAAATCTCTTCACTTATTAATGAACATACAAAATGTGAAGTATTTAGACATTAAAATTTCTTAACTCCTGAAAGAAATTTTAGATTGATTGTACAGAAGGACTAAAGTTGTCACTTGTTCAAAATATAACAACTATATTGTTAACATTTACATTTATAAAAACTGATTAAAAAGAATTAATTTTGATAATTATAATCCGTGAGACTACTAAAACTTAACAATTCATAATAATGATGTGAAAGGTCATTACAGTGTACAATTTATACTAATCAAATGCAACCGTAATCTAAGATAGTTTAATCTTTAACAAGTAAACCTTACCATGACAATTGAGAATAAGACTGATATTCGATTGAAATATCTTGGTCAATGATCTTATTCTTTTCCTTTTGTTCAATCTCAGTTTTATCCACAACATGACACTAACATTAAATCCTAAAAGGACCTGTGTGCAAAATGTGAAAAATGAATTAGTTTGAATATATTTCCTTTATAATTCTTTTGAATATACATGAATTTTGTTGTTCCTATATTAGAATCGGTGGATTATGTTCCTGAATCCATAGTATATCAAAATCTTACATAAATATTGAACATTAAGAGAAAAATTAATACAGACATAAAATAATCACAAATACTTAAAAAATTAACAATTAATTCACCAAATTATTTTTTTATTCATTTTAATTTTGCAGTTAAAATCCTAGATGTTTTGGTGTTGTTTAAGTTATACAATAACTTTCTAAACTTACATACTATATTACCTTGACCAGATATTACAAAACCTTAAGTTGAGCTACATGAGTCTCTTCACCAAGATATTCTTTCAAAAATGTGGTCTTAGCGTCTATCTGATGCATTATCAGTTTATGAATGACAAATAAGGCGATAAGAGTTCTTATAGTAATTATCTTGGCCACAACGCAATAGGTATCAAAGTAATCTAATCGTTTATATTGGGTAAAACCGCAAATAATAAGTATAAATTTGAATATTCCTACTACACCACAGTGAATTCATGATGCAGAAGATGAGTTTGATTAGATGAAATTATTAAGTGAAGACTGAAGGATGGATTGGTCAATTACATTGTCTTAGTTTGTGTTTTTATAATTATTCATCAACACATTGAAAAATTGCGAGTATTCATCTACCAAATTTTAAACATTTATCATTATTGGATTTTCCAATGTGGCATAATTAACTCAATTTTATGAATATTATAATATTTAATTGAATTATGGTTTTTTTATTTACTAGTTTACAATACAAATTCAAGCAATAATGTCTGATCGAAAGAACAAAAGAGAGAATATGGCTACTATTCTCCTCATAATTTATAATTTTTCGGATCATCTTATACATTTTCGAGAAAGAAGAAGATCCTAAACTAGGCTATTGCTTAAATGTCAGACCATATCATCTAACAGCAAGGACACCTGGTCATAGCATTGATGCTTGTAATTTTTTATGCATACATATCACGGTTGTCTAATTATTAAGGGCATGCATCCCGATATAATTTACAAGAAAGGGATATACCTAACATATAACGAGTAAAAGATTTTAAAAAAGCGAAGGTAAACTAAAAAGTCACCTTTTAAAGAGAGTGTTGAAGTGTACTTGTGATAGTCGAATGAGCACTTGAAGAAAAGCCCAGAAGAGAATCTCGTTAATTGTTATTGCTGAGAATACACGATTCTTATTTAGAAGATGTGGAGAATCTTGTTATGAAGAGCCTTTCAGTAAGTTTAGCGACAAGATTAAACTTTGTTTTTTATTTTTAATCTTTACCTAAACTTCAATGTTAATGCAGTTGCATCTGATTGAGGGATTGATCGATCAAGATGAGGGTACAGTTAATGATTCATGGGTACAACCGAGAGTTATGGGAATCCGTAAGATTAAATCTTTATGGGATCGACTAGACAGCTGGGTGGAGAAAGTACAAAACGCGCTGATTTCCCTTGAGGAAGAAAATGAACTAATTTTACGATGAGTCCTTTATGAGTTAGAAATAAATAAATAATAATGTAACATCAACTCTAACAAAGTTTATTTGATTGTATAATCCCTCTTTTTCCACTATATCTACAAAAGGTACCAAACCACACTCTACCTTTATTACATTTTGTGCTCGATAGATTGCAAGGAGTTCATCTCCCTCGTATTATAAAACAAATCTTCCTCGCCACCTAGCATGATAATTCTCTTTTTTCATATCATCCCATTTCAAAAATTCCTTAAATATTTAAACCCCTCATCAACTATACCACAATCTCTCACCCTGGCTTGTGCTTCAAAAAGCTTCCAACCTGTGAGGGAGGCGTAATGAACTTTGGATTTTATTGCAGCATAGTAATTTGCTTGCTGAGAAAGCACCTGATTGTTATGATGAAACGAAGAAGAGTATCTTTGAAACAAAGATGCCTAATTATCATTTCGAAGACTTCATTGCTTTGATGCTACTGTCGATGTTAAAAGTAATGGACAACAATAGAAAGTTTTAAATAGAATATAAAAAAATTAAAAACAACATAAGAAACTTGTTGTAGTAGTAGCATGATGAACCACACATTAATAATTATTAGCGGTGTAAATAGGGTGCTAAACTGTATTTTATCGGTTGTTCCTAAGATATAATTACTATGTAACGGTATTGAATGCACTCACTCGAAAATTGTCCAAAAATATTAGAGAGGGAAAAATGAGAGAATAGTTGTATTATGTTAATTGTGTGTACCTGAGCTCTATGAAGCTTTGTTTATACATGCATAGGAAAGACAAACTCATAACGAAATCATGGAAACATTTTGAAATCAAAAGTTTTGAACTTTGACCAAAAAACATGAGGAAAAGTTATTAAACTGTGAAAACATTTTGAAATTGTAGAAAACAAAATGGAAGAATCAGCTTTTGGTAAAAAAAAAAGTTTGCTCTTAAATCTAGAAAACTATTTTAACTTTTTTAAATCAACATTACATAGAATTATACAAATTTGTAGCAGGAAGATATTTTTTTTCAATTTTTTAATTTTCCTCAATTCCCAACTCTCGACGATCACATCACACCTTCGTCCGGCGGTGGTTGTTGTGTCCGTATTGGGAAACACCTGATACTTCTCATTAGAATGTGGGAGGTGGCCTTTCATCTTCCAAAACATTTATTGAAACCATTTCATCTTTTCTTTTAATCAATTAAAAAATAGTGACTTTGACTTTGTAAGGCATGTAAACTCAAGTTTCCACGAAGTATTATAAAAACAAGAATAAAGATAGTGAGAATTTTTAGGTAGAAGATGGGTATCAATAAAAATTAGGATTATTACATAGTGAAATAATATAACAACAAAATCTTATAACCAAATACATTCTTCAGTTAAACCCCATAACACATACTCAATCCAATATTTCAAACAAAACACTGTATGATACCATCTTACGTGTTTAGGGGTCAATTCGTATATCATGGTTTTAGTGAATTCTCTATAGAAATAGTCTGTGTTTCTTATAAAATGCAGGTCCCACTTCCACATTCACTTAGGTGATTTTCAATAATCATCTAAAATTGGGGAGTACCTCTTTCGGGCTTGATATAATTAAGAGTTATAAAGTCCAACTAAATATTTGTCGGTGAATCGAAAAGTATTTCTCAATAGGCATATTATATGTGTGATAGTAGTAGGTAGGTAGAAAGTATACTTTATGTGGTTGGATTAGTTATCTAGCCTTCATCGGGAAACACTTCTATCTTGATTTTTAGAGTATTTAATTATAATTTATGATGAATTGTATGTGTATAGTTTCTCGTGTCATGTTTACTTTGTTTTATCTTATTATAGCATTGTTAGTTCTTTATTTATAACTTCATAGGTCTCCGAAAAATTGTCACTATTATTAAAAATAGTTGTTTAAATAAAGTTGTTATTTTAAAAATCAAGACATTTTTTTATTTTTTTATCATTGTTATCCTTAATTAAATGTTACTAATATATGCGTTCAATAAACATTACTTTTAATAATTTAATTGATAATAAATGATGTTTTAATTTGCGTGAAAGAAATGTGACAATCTTTTTGAGATTTAGTATATAAGTTAGGTTAGCTAGATAGAACTTGACGACTCATATTCTTTTTCAGTCCATCTCTTAATACTAATATCATGTGGAGAAACTTACTTATAGGACTGCTCCAACTTTTAGGTACATGAATGTTGATCTTTATGGGCAGATTAATATTCGAAAAAACAAACAATTACTATTTTATGATATTTGGAATTCGACTAGTTGTATATTAGGTGGTCGTTGTGCTCATTCTCAATTTTGAAGGCATCGACATCTATGATCTTAAGGGCGACAATACTAAGCACGCCAAGAAAGTCAAGAACACTCAAATATTTAACATATTTTTACTTACACATTTTTCTCTTTTCGAGTAAATGGATAAGAACTAGACAACTTGGTTAAAAATTCAATAAGTTTCAAAGATAATCTATGACTTCAACTTAGGATTGAATCCTACATGAATCGAATGACTCCAAGATGCATCAAAAGAATTCAATGAAACAAGAAAATACATAATTTAATATTTAAAGATCGTTAAAGTATAATGTAAAACCATAAATTTGTTTAAAGATCAGATAAGTAAATCTTGTTATAAAAGTAAAATTAAATAACTATATATGAATTATTAGAATGGCCAGAAAAATTTAAAAAAAGTCGATGTTTAAATTATATATAGCAATTATGTTTTCTCATAAATTGATGGTGGGTTTGAGCCCACAAATCCACCATTTAGATCATGTCATTATTGCATGGGACTTTTCCAACTTACAAGTAACCCATATTCTACTATTCCGGACTATTTCTCCTCTATATACCTGATACAAGAGAATTTAAAAGTTTTGAATAAAATTTTAAATTGGGCTTCTTTGATTTGTAAAAACAGTTAGAGCAAAGATTAATAAAAGATCACCAAAGTTATAAAATATATTTTGTTTGACATAGATATGAATCATATTTAAGAATGATGATTAGTGATATGTCTAGAATACTAAAGTTAAGAGGCTTAATGTTTGAAAATAATATCCTTGATATATTCTTAAGGACTCTAATACTTTTAAAATGGTAATTAAAATAATATTTAAATTACATTTCAAATGACAACTTATTAAATTAAAATAAAAATTAGATTTTTCCAAGCTCAAACTTATTAGAAAATCTCACATGAAACTAATATAATATTATAGAATTGTGTATTGTATTATTCTCATAAATCACTATAATTATAAAAACAATCAGAAATATTATTATGAATATAATTTTTTTTTACTATAAATAAATATTGCCATCAACATATATAAAATAATATAAATCAATGATAGTTATAATTTATAATATTAGTAATAATTCATATAAAAATAAAATTTATAATATGTTTCATCAAAGAGAAAGATATCATAGATTATTATTAAAATTTATTATTTAAAAATTAGTATGTTCTAAATATTATTATTTTGAATAATTTTTTTAAAATAATATTGTTTATTTTAATATATATATATATATATATATATAGGATATTATTCACGTGGTATATATTTTGAAAAATATATTAAAGTTTTGATTTAACATGAACATGTTGCATAAATTGTTTACTATGACATAGTTAAAGAATCATTTGATTCCTCTATTTTGGATAGCATCCAAGTTTGTAGGTAAATTATAATTTTCTTAGAACATAACATTTTGCCCCTCTATTAATATCATAAATAATTAATTTTTTTAACAAACCCTACCTAAAATACCACCTATGTATGTCATATTATATGTTATTCTATACGAATATACCTAAATCTAAAAACGCGCATATATTAAGCACACAACACAACCTGAGTCTGAAAATCCTACTCCATAATAGAGTGTGTTATATAAGTATGTTTAGAGGCCTTCTACGATATAGTAGGAAACTTGTTAAATTCGTAGACCTAAATTCGTCATTATTTTATATCTGGTTTACATTACACTATCCCTCTAGAACAGTTGGGAACTTGTTAAAATGTTAGCCTAATCCATAGTTCCTCTCAAGTACCTCAATAATCGATGAATCATATCCTAAATAACTCCTTGGGTTGTGTGTATAGCGACTAAGTCCACTCATGGTATATGTAATATCAGGTTGAGTGTAGGTCATTAAGAATATATCCCATTATTATCTTAGTACATTTATTTTGACATATAGTATCACCTTCATGCTTACTTATATGAATACTTGGTGGAGGAACAATGGATCGATTAGGGAATAGGTGAGTGGACCATTGGATACTATATTAGGACATATGATAATCCTATCGCCATTAACAGGAACTGAGTTGAAGACCTCTTCTTCTGGCATTGTGAAGTTAATCTGGGGTCATAGGTTGTTTGTACAGGTATAATGTCAAAAAAGTTGAGCTTATTCAACATCTTTTCAGTATTAATGAGACTGGTTAATGGATTTATGTCATCCTACTTCTAATGATCTCAACCCTTAGGAAACCACTAGGTTCTCTTGTGTTTATCATCTCAGACTTAGAAGATAATAAGTTCTTAGTATCATTAATTACTAGAATATTAGTTTCAAAGATAAGCATGTGATATATACAGACATATTATCACATAGTCCGATGATGTTAGCTTTTCCTAACTAAAAAAAAAGATCATGTTACCTTTGAGTAAACACAAGATTCAGAAGTTTTTATTATAATATCCATCTTTAGCTAATATTATCTATTTTCTTGTACCATTGTTTTGGTGTTGTTATACAATGACTTTCTAAACTTACATAGTTTATTACCTTGACCAGATATTACAAAACCTTAGCTAAGCTACATAAGTCTATTCACCAAGATATTCTTTCAAAAAATATGGTCTTAACATCTGTTTGATGCATTATCAGTCTATGAAAGACAAATAAGGTGATAGAGTTCTTATAGTAGTTATCTTGGCTACAGGGCAATAGGTATTAAAGTAATATTATCTTTTATATTGGGTAAAACCTAGAATAATAAGTATAACTTTGAATATTTTTATTACACCATCAAATTCTCAGTATCTTCTTTGAAATCCATTTGCTACTAACTATTTTACAACCTAGGAAAATCAGTCAAATCCAAGGTGTAGTTTGACATAATAAATTCTAGCTCACTATTAATGGCATGTATCCAAAAACTAGCATCTAATGATCACAAAGCCTCATCTACGTCTTAGGACTTGCCTAGATAAATAAACATGTTATTTTATCTTCACTTAACATATCTAGGAAGAAGTTCTCAATAATGAAATAATGAAGGAAGTGATAAAATCTTGTCTAAAGTTGGACTTTATTCTACGTCTCTTACTCCTCATAGGTTCACTGTCAGGGATAATCTTAAAAGTGGGATGGGTAGACTAGAAGAGGCATTACCACTAACATGCATATCAGTAATAACATGGAATTATTATTAGTTGTCACAATAACATATGATAAGCATTAATGGTCATGTTACTCTTAAAAGGAAAAGTATCCTCGTTAAAATTTGCATAGCGAGATTTACAGATAGAATTATAATATAACGATAGGAATCTATATACATGACTATTATAATAATAACCAATAAAGATAGAATCTAGGTTCTTGATTTTGATGTTGACTTTCTGAAAGTCGTGTAGGCCAACCTCGACCAAACACCCCCACGTTTTCAAAAATTTCAAGTTAGGTGGAAAACCATTCCACAACTCATAGGGGTGTTTTCTAGACTCTTATAAATTAAATTATTTAACCCATATACATGTAGATAAAGACAGCTTTCCCAGACATGTTGCTAGGTAAATCGGATATCTTAATATGAAATTCATTATCTCTTTTAAGAGATATATTCTTTCTGTAATCTATGTGGTGTGTATGGTTCACTTGGTTCATGAATAGTTCCATTAGTTTCACAAATACCTTTGAGAAACGTATAACTATATTATCCGCCCATTTCGGACTTAAGTTTCTTGAATTTCCTATCAAATTAATTTTCGACTTCATCTGTATATTTTAAAAGCTTTTGGTATGCTTCATTTTTAGATCTTAGGAGGTAAAATCTTGTGTACCTAGAGTATTTATCTGCAAAGTACATGTAGCACATTTTACCTCCTCTATAAGCGATAATTTTAAAATTAACTAAGTCAGAATACACTAGTTTTAACAAAATAGAAGTTTGTAATGTAGTGAGACTACCAACAACTTATATGCATATATAAGATTATAAAGTTAGCATAGTGGAGGTTATAGTCTTAAGCAATGCTTTTAAAATTTTTATATCATATGAATGCATTATCTTTGTAATATAAAGCTAGCAGAAACTATGAACATATATACAAAATAGGGTCATCTAGATTTGAAAAGGGTCACACCCTCTTGTCAAACTTCAAATCTATAACAAATCTATCAACCTATCATTTCATTGCATATATTGGGTAAATTTAAGGAGCTTAAACTGAATTTTTTTTGTAAAAGTGTTTATTTATACGTGTTAGTTTTAAAAAGTATAACCATCTAATCTAAAACAAAAAAAAGACAAAAAAAATTATTGGGACATCATGTGCACGACCAACAACCAAGTATATATCAATAAAATATGCTTTTAATATGACAAAAAAATGTTTGATTTCATTAGCGAATCAATGTCGTGTATTTAGATGTGATTAATGGTCAACTACCACCACTATAAATGTATCTACTTACAATAAGTTGTCATTTTAAATTGAACACATCTCACCAAATTTCTCAGCTTAATACATCACATTAAAATGTGTATTATTATTTTACTTTAAATCAATATTTAGTAGTGGTATAGAATGATTTAGATCACAGGTTTATCCTAATTAAAATACATTAATTGTAGTTAGAGCTTCAATTTGACGACACTTTATTCTCATTGGAACCAAACCTGAATTAAACATCACTATAAATGTAAACACACAAAAAGTTACCTCAGTTGAAGTGGTGCAAGAACGCACATAAACCCCCTTTCCATCTAATTTCTTTAGCAACAACTATTGGACGCATTCCATCATCAAAACCTCTACAAAAAAATAGTGAAATTTGATGAAGTTTCTTTTTGAAACATAGAATCATAGATACACATCATAAACACCTAAAAAATTATCCAAAACAAAAGTACAATTGTACCGAGTCTAGACGCAACAATATGTCTTTACATGAAAGGTAAGGTTGTGTTGTAAAGTACAAAAGTAATAAATTAAAGACCAAAAGAAGAATACATATAATTTAATTATCTAAGGAGGGCTTACTTTGATCGCCTGAAATTCAAAAAATACACATGTCTATGTAATACAATAGTCAGATAATGAGCGAATGAGCGATAATCTGTTTAAAACATATCAGATTTCATAAGCAAAAAGTTCCTTGAAATTGATTACTTAAGAGATTTCAATACATATGATAATAATGTTACATCGGATAATTTATAAACATAACTAATATTGCTGTTCCATTCAATGTGATTTGTATTCAATGATACCTAGCTTGATCACAACATCTTCAATTAGGTCATACAACATTGCAATCTCTATAATTGTTAAAAATAATATTGTGAAGTTCTTTAAATGTATTGCATCGTATGAAAAATTCACAAATCAGGAATCGAGTACAAAGTATGAAACTATCGTTAGGTTACGCCTTCTTAAAGCAAATATTTAGCAAACCAAAGCATCAACGGTAACATAAACTGACAAAAAAATTATCATAACAGAGATGATTCAACATCACTTAATGTAAAAAAAAAACCTAACAACATGGTAAAAGGATCATAAAAGGTCACGTTGAAAATCCAATTATAAATTTTACATAAATTTAATATAAAATTAATGAAGAACTTGTAGTCTAATCTATTACAAATCCTTGTGAAACGGTCGATTTGCAAAGCGAATATAAAATTAGGGGTTTATTTCACTATTTTGCATGACATGGACTACTGTTGCAATTAACTCAAATTAAACTCGAGAATTCGATAAAAAAACTCGAGAATGAACATAGAAGACAGGTTAACTTATTTCACCACACATGAAAAAAAATCAAAATCCTACACCACTCTGCATCAATTACAATTGGTTATGTTATAATTTATCGCAAGAAAAGAAAATTAAAGTAAAATATAAATATATTTATATTCGGTTGCAAAAAGAGGAGTGTGAAATTTGACACACATGGAAGGAGCCGCCAGCAAGGAGTTGGGTGAAGAGTAAATTGGACCATCTTTAGCACTTGCGCCAAATGGATATTTACTGTAAAACAAAATGTCTTTTATATAAATAATCCACACCGTTAAATTCTTTATTTTATAATATAGATTTATTTGACCTGACAACAATGTAAATCAGTTTTTTTCTTTTAAAAAAAACATTAATTGAGAATAAGTAAACAGAAAATGTAAGACGATCTTAACCGTTTTCTATATGGACGATTTGTTTTATAATATAGATTTTTTACCTGACCAACATGTAAATTAATTTTTTATTTTAAATTAGTATAGCAATTAATGTTATTAATTGAGAAGGAGTAAAAAGAGATGTAAGACAAGTTCTGTCTTTTTATATAGATAATTTAAGCCGTTATATTTTTTGTTTTATAATATGTATAAATATATATGTTTTAACTAAAATAAATCCTCATAACACCTTTTTTTTTACAATAGAAGAACAAATACAAAGACTACCTAATACATTCTAATTTAGACAAACTATTATAAAAGTCAACGATAGTAACCGTCGGACAACTCGACAAATCTATTCCACGGCGACTAAGCTTAGCAACCCTATCTGCAATCTGATTAAAAACCCTCTGAATATGGACGATCTTCCAATTCGAAAATCTTTTCATTAATCATTGGACGGATTCTCCAACTAGTACACCCGCCATTAGAAATACCTCGTACTATTTCAAGGTTGTCAGAGTAGAAAAAACTACTCCAAAAAACTACTTCAAAGATGAAGGTCTGCAGCAGGCCTCATAACACAACGCTTTGAACTATCGCACGAAAAATATAAAAATAAAAAAAGTTTGAATTGAGTTAAAATTCCAAAAAAAGGCACACAGTTCACCCTGAGAACGCGGTTTTTAGGGAAAAATTAAATTTACTTTTTAATCTTTCTTTCTTCGATTTATAGAGAGGCTTTGGTTTACCGATCTAGATATGGATGGTAACCTAAACGTGTTGGAGCGCAGGAGAAGGGCTTCAGTCAGTTTTAAATCGATTCTTGCTGATTTCAGTTACATATTCAATTAGAACAGGTATTACGAATTATCAATGGGGAATGTCCTAGATGGGGTATACGTGGAGATTTTGGTAGAATTACTGGGTTGGGTGACTGAATATCAACGAGTATTCTTGAAGAACTTCACCATCAACACTAGTTACCGGTCTGATATCTTCTCGACTCCATTGGGATTATTTTGTTCTCAAAAATTTAGTTATTCTTTTTTATTATGTAGTGATTTTTTTATATTTTATTATTAAATTTACAAAAAAATAATTATATATAGGGCTCTTATTTTGAATTTGGCTTAGGACCCCTTTAACAGGTCCAACCCCATACCAGCCCATGGGTCTATTTTAAATTTGGCTGTCCGTTCCCGTCCATGGGCCGATTTTGAATTTGGCTTAGAGCACAGGTCGTTCCAGCCCATGAATTTATAGTCAAACCCATAAACATTAGGGTTTAGATTACCTATTACTTATACTCTCTAATAATAAACAGATCTTCTTCTTCTCCTTCTTTTTCTGCCGTTCACAACAAATAGTTAACTTTCTTCACTTTGAATGTAATCGCCGCCAGTCCGTTCCTCTCCGAACCCATAATAGCCGGCCAACTAGAAGGTATTTGTTTGATCTTACTTTTTTTTTGCACATTTTATTTATATATTTGTAATTTGAATTATTAATATTAAAGTGAACAGTTAATCTGTTCTGAATATATGTTTATATATATGCTCAATTTTTACTCCACTTTGATTGATTATTGAACTCTTGTAGTTCATTGTCTTTTGATATTTAATTTTAAGAAAAACATCTAATGTACTGAATCTAGGATTTTTTATATTATAGCGAAAGATCAATATATATTAAAAACATATGAGTGTAGAAGATAATGTTGATCTAATTATTCTGTATTAATTTGACATTTATGGATGAAAATAATATGAACAACGTAGAATTAATCACTTAATGCTTATGTAATTGGGATGAAAATGTCAGATAAAGAAAAAGTATTAATGTTTTTCTCCTTCATATTTTGCAAACAGGTCTATCTTCACTAATTAAGATTTAATCTTATGTTGCGAATAAAATCGTTACCAAAAACGAAAAAGGATAAAGATCAATGGACATCTCATTTCAATCAAATATCAACATCTCCAGAAGTTCTCGCTTGTCCGGTAAGATTTACTTGTTAGGAATTAAGATTAAAAAATTTAGAATATTTTTGTGTGATAAATATAAATTTTATTACTTTAATTGTACTTCATATTGAGATAGTTTGATAAATTTTTAAAGTCATCAAGGCTATGTAGTCTCAGTAACTATAGCTTTTTGTCTAAGCCGTCTCACTAATTATAGTTATCAACATTAATTGTTATGTACCCGCTCGTATGTATGAAAATCGCCAAAATTTAGTTGTATATGTTTTGAATGAGTGACATTTTAGTTATTACTATAAAATTCATTTAAAAGTTCATAGGCGACTTAACATTTAGCTATGTGTTCATGATATCAAATATCCGTTAATATTTTCTCATGATTAAATGCTTCACATCATGTATACTAAATTAACATACTAAATTAACAAGTATATATATATATATATATATATATATATATATATACACTAAATTACCATTTATGTCAGTGAAACGCCTATGAATTACATCTACGTGTTAAATGCTAGCTCATTCTTGTTTGAATTAGTTACTTATGTCTCGCTCTTCTTTTTTTCCGAATATAGTCTTTAAGGTTGCACTGGATGAGAGAAATTAGTTGCTTTTAATATGTGACTTAGTTTCTACTCTATATTTGTTTTTATGTTAATTGCAAAATTGGTCTCTGTGCGAAATAGCCAAATATACCTGTATTATACATTAAAATTGCGAATCTATCCCTTCATAGGATATATTTTCTATTTTTGGAATAACAGGGGTACATGTGCTACTTTTTAAACCACAGGGGTCTTTAACTGATTAATTTTATTAATGCAAGATTCAGATACTAAACTACAGAGTAGCAGTGATGGCATATATAGCAGGGTTTGAAAAGGCCTACGCTGCAATGGAGAAGTTAAACATGAATGAAGAGACTTTGGAACCAATCCTCAGGAAGCTACTATTAAAGTATAATAATAACTGGGAAAAAATCGAGGAGGGAAACTATAAAGCTATTATTGATGAAATACATGGAACTGAACATCAAGTTTGCACCTCTGTACACTTGGTAGTGAAAGTTTGTTCCTTGGTGAACCATTTTATTTTTTGCTAATTGTTTCATAAAATGTTCAGGCACAAACCAGGGAATATGAAGATGAGGATGATACTCCCACTGCAGTAGAGAAATGTGGTTCAAGTGGTGCAGGACCATCAAATTCTTGATCTGCACAGACACTTGATGATATTACTAATGGATATGAGAACCTAAGTATATCCTTAGTAAATGAAACGTGGAGCACTGTGGAGTTACCGAATTTTTTATACATTTCGAAATGTTCCCATTATAAATCTGCACACATAGATCGGTGTTTAGCTCGGATTGCAGATGAAGAATGTTGTTCAGAATGTTCATGAGATTGCCTTTCAAATGAAGTTACTTGTGTTTGTGCTCGTGAAAATGGGGGAGTATATGCATACACTAAAGAAGGGTTGCTGAGAGAAGATTTCTTACACAAGTGTATTTCCATGCACGTGGAACCTAAGAAGCATTATAAGCACTTTTGTAAGGATTGTTCGATAGAGAAAGCTAAGGCTAAAGAGGGATCTAAGCCTGAACAATGCAACGGTCACTTGTTGCGAGATTTCATCAAGGAATGCGGGTTAAAATGTGGCTGCAACGTTAAGCAATGTAAGAATAGAATAGTCCAGCAAGGCATTTCTCGCAATTTGCAGGTTAGTAAATTAAATTTATATTCTGTTATTCTATTTTCATGCTTCTGAATTTTATACTCTTTAGGTCTTCTGGACTAACGAAGATAAAGGGTGGGGAATACGCACACTTGAAGAGTTACCAAAAGGTGCTTTCCTTTTTGAGTATGTTGGTGAGATATTAACCAATATGGAACTTCACGTGAGAAATGCTCAAACCAGCAACCACCGCCACACATATCCTGTTCAACTTGATGCAGATTGGGGATCCGAAGCAGGTTTAAATGACGAAAATGCCCTTTGTTTGGATGCAACATATCGAGGAAATGTTGCAAGGTTTATTAATCACAGGTACCTCTTTTTATCAACTGTTTTTCTCCTTTATATAAATATTCTCAGTCTTATCTTTAAATGCGTAACGCAGATGTGTTGATTGCAATGTGATTGACATCCCAGTTCAGGTGGATTGCCCTGATCACCACTATTATCGAGTACGTGCTATAAATTTTTGCTCAGAATATTTTACTATTAGATATTAAGTATTTTCTCGTTTTTGTCTGCAGCTTGCTTTTTTCACAAAGAGAAAACTAAAGGCAATGGAAGAACTCACGTGGGTAAGAAGTCAATATATGCTTCTTAGTTTCATTTTAGTCCTTAGAAACAACGTCTAAGAATGTGAGATGAATTAATTGCAGGATTATGGGATTGATTTTGAAGATAGTGATCACCCTATCAAAGCTTTCAAGTGTACTTGCGGAAGTCCTTTTTGTCGGGACGAGAGTACAGCAAAAGGAAAAGCCAAAGCAAAAGCAAAGGCAAAAGCAAAAGGTCAGTGCCCTTATTTATATATGCTTTCATTTTCTCTTATCAGAGTAAAACTGAGATCATTAAGATAATGTTTCGCTCATATTGAATAGATGTAAAAAGGAAATAATTTGTTCTCCGTGGATCAATTAGTTATTATTCCACTTATTTTACCATCTAGCTAATAATTTTCACATATTGCTTGATCAGGAGCAAAAAGAAGGAAAACTGCTGATTAGGCAGGTGCTTTTCTGGTTGATTAGATATATTCTTGATTTCATTCATTAGAGAGGATCTCTATCTCATACCTATTTACAATTCATGGCTTAGATTAGAGTCTTTCTTAGAGAGGAAACGGGGTTTCAACCAGACAAGGCAAGGAGATCATTTCCTAGCTTAGTCACGTTGTAATTCCTTCTTTCATATATGTATTTTCATTTCGTAACTATATTTGTTTTCCTTTATTTATGTTTATATTCTGGGATATTTGTTATGTAATGAATTCTTGAGATTTTATTGTTATTGATTCATTAATTTGGGATAATTGTTATTTAATTGATATTGTTATTTTGATTTCGCTTAATAACCTATATAGCCTATGGATAAGAGGCAGGTGTAATATATTATAGGGATCGGATGATATCCATGTTGATTTTATAACCTATACAGGGTCAATATTTTATTCGCTTATCAATAATTTCTATGGAAAACATTCTCCACCGAATAGAGGTAGGTGTAATTAGTAATCAAAAAAGCTGAAGAACAGGTGGTATATTGATGTCTGGTTTGGGACAATATGGACGGTATTTGTAAAGGGATTGCAATATTTCCTTTTTGTGCTCATCAGTAGTATGATTTAGATACCCATGATTTAGATACCCATGTATACAGAGAAAGAGCATGCTATTATTTATCTTGAATGGGCTATTACTTATCTTGAACGGTATATCAGTTATCTTGTATGGGTAACTGGAGGACTTCACAACACTAATGTAACACGTATAGAGGAGCCTAAAGTCTTCATAAAATTGCATATAGCTATATTGAAACTCAAGCAAGACAATATAAAAGAAACCAAGAATCTTATCAAAGAAGGAAAGAGTATTCTTGATAGTATTACTGACATTGATCCTTCAGTATATGCCTGCTACTATTGGGCTTCATTGAAATACCATATATCTTGTCATGAATATAATGAGTCCTACAAGAATGCTCTTCTTTTTTTAGCTTACGATCCAATAGCTCGATCAGAATCATTCAAGCTCGTGAGATATCAACTTATCATTCATACATTCTATATATCTTTTAACTATACCTTTCCTTTTTTTTTTTTTTTTTTTTTTTTATATTTCTGCAATTTTGGGGCGCCTAACATGCAGTTTCTTGAATATTTAAGGATAGTCCCTAAATTAACCTTTTCGTCAATCTTTAGTATTTAATCTTACTGTGTCTTTTCAGTACTTGGCGTATGAGTTATCAATTTCAGCACTACTGGGCGACAAAATTTACAATTTTGGCGATCTTCTCTCACATCCAATTGTAAGAACGACAAAATTTTGTCCAAACAACTTTTTTATATGGTTTAATTGCACCGTTAGTCCCTGCCGGTGATAGATTATCGAATGGGTGATTTTTTTCACCAGAATACTGAAAAAACTATATATTTTCATATTTGCAGATACAAAGTCTTATAAGATCTAACTTTTACTGGCTCTACAGTTTTCTTAAAGCATTCAGTAATGGTGTTTTAGATTGCTATCAAGAACTGTGTCGAATCCATAGCCATGTTTTTTGTCGTGTACCAGCACTCGTGAAGTGGAAAAAGATACTTGATGAGAAGATTACTATTCTCTGTCTTATGGAGATTATCTTCAATTGGCCACCAGAAGATAGAACTATCCCATTAACTGTTATTGCGGAGCGTACACGATTCTCCATAGAAGATGTAGAGAGTTTTGTTATGAAGAGCCTATCGGTAAGTTTAATTAGCGACAAGTTTAAACTTTGTTTTTTCATTTTACATCTTTACCTGAACTCCAATGTTAATGCAGTTGCATCTGATCGAGGGATTGATCGATCAAGATGAGGGAATGGTTCATGTTTCTTGGGTACAACCGAGAGTTCTTGGAATACTTAAGATTAAATCTTTACGGGATCGACTGGACAACTGGGTGGAGAAAATACAAAACCCTCTCATTACACTTAAGGAAGAAAATGAATTAATTGCACAGTAGGTCCTTTACGAGTTAAAAACCTATTAAATGTACACAAATCTAACAAAGTTTATTTAATTGTAACATCCCTCTTTCTCCACTTATCTACAAATGTACACTCACAAATTAATTTTTGCACAACAAATTACAAGTAGCTCATCCGCGTGGTACTATAAAACGGATTTTCAGGCCCAACGTGATAATTCTCTTCTTTCTCATCATCCCATTTCTCATTTTCTCGTACATATTTTAATTCCGCATCAATTGTACCACGATCTCTTGCCCAAATTTGTAATACAAAAAGCTTTCGACTCTTGAGTGAAGCGAAAAGGTCTTTGAACTTCATTGTAGTGTAGTAATACGCTTGCTGAGCAAGAACATGATTATACTGATAGAATAGAACGGGTAAAAAGTTGATGAACCAACTCGCAAGTGTTAAGTGTGACCTGACTTATATTCTCCTCGAGAGTATCGTACTTGTTAAGATTGAAATGAATGGAGTGTCTTTAAAACAAGGATGTCTAATATCGTTTTGAAGACTTGTTTGATTTGCATCATTTTATTCTGAAGAATCATGGTGCTTTAAGTGTCGTTCTCTGAAGAAAGCTATATTTTACATTTCTAACCATTTGCAACCTTTGTTCATTCCCTTTGCATGTAATCTAATAAGCTCATATAGAGCATATGAAAATCTGTCTTTAAATACATATAATTATTGTCATACCTTCAAAATTGAATTTAAAATTTTAACAATTTTATACCCTAAGGTTTGGTAGAATGGCACCCTAACACCAGTTGTTTGAAACAAGTCCAACTTATTCAGTTTGAACTAAAGGGGGATGCAAATGTAATTGCTGAAAATATTTGAATTTTTAATTTATGTATAGGGATACAAACCTTGTGTGGTGTAGACATATATTTTCAAGGTTACGCAAAGTGTAAAATGGTAGATCATGTGCTAGTTGCTGAAGTGGCGCTAAGCATCCAACGCGCTACGAAAAGAGAAGTCGTGATGATATCAGAGTAGATCCTGCATCTAACCAAGTCTTTGACAAGGAAACCGAAGAATTTCCGCTACGCTGGCAGGCCACCCGGGCCGTGAGCGTGGTGGAACAGGCTTCCCAAAAAGCCCGTTCGGGTCGGGGTTAGCATAGAATGAAAGAGACGACCCTAATAGTAGAACTTGTGTGGTTATACACAAGTGGAAGTATTCATGAGTTTGTGAAGTGATATATCTTATTAAGTGTAAATTGTATAGTTGGTGATAACACCAGAGGTTTTCGTCGAAGGTGGTTTCGAAGGGTGTAAAAGTTTGTGATCTCACCTTTTAGAGACACATGAGTTTCTAAAGGAGACTCTTAGCAACCTAAGAGTGCATAGAGTTTAGGTGGTTGACTACGTCTACATGAAGCGAAATACCCTAAAACCGATTGTGCGTCTTCTCTTCCCTTTTCTTTTTAATTTGTGCATGCCGATTGTCTGTTCCATCACCTCAATACTTTCTTTTTATGTTTAGACATAGACTCTTGCATGAGTAGTACTTGTCGAATGGTCTATTAGATTATTGGATTGTATTATTTCTTAAAGTATACACATTAAGTGTTTGACTGAGTGTTTCACTCTCATATTACAAATCTTGTGTACCTCTAGTAAATCTATCTAAAATCCTTAAAGAATGGATTTTCAGATATAGTCGAAGTAGCGAATTTGAGTTAATAAAATTCTAAATGTGTATTGGTCCTATTCACCCCTCCCCCTCTAAGACTATTTGAACCTTAATATTTACAATCCTTTCAGTTGGCTTGAAGTATCCTTTGGACTTATTGGAGTTTTTCTTTGGTTTGTTGTTTATGTCTCCTAATCTTTTATTTTACTTACTTTGTTGTTTGGTTTGCTTGCCTTACTCTTTGAAACTTGTCTGGCTTTCCAGTCCTAGAGAATTTGCCTAGCTTAATGATGCCAAATCAATGAGTGAAGCTGAATCTTTAGCAAAATATCATATCCAAGATTTTGAATATTTGTTCAGCATGGTTATTTGGCACACAGTGTTGGCTACGGTTAATACTGTTTGTAAAGCATTTAAAGCAAAAAATATGCAAACTGATGTAGCTATACAACTATTGAAAGAACTCATCTCTTTTTTTGAGGAGTATAGAGAAACGGGTTTTGAAAAATCCATGATGGAAGCTAAAAAAATTGCAAGTGTAATAGAATTTTAATCAGTGCTTGTGAAAAACACATCATTCAGAAAAATAAAAAGTTTGATGAAACCCTAATAACGAGGTAGGACTATCTGCTCAAGAATCCGTTTGAGTGGATTACTTTTTGTATATTATGGATCAAGCTCTCGAGTCACTTAGAAGTAGTTTTGAATAGCTCGAGGTATACGAAGAAAATTTTGGCTTCTTATTTAATTTAGGATGGGTTAAAATCAATGATAATATTTAGATGAACCATTGCACCAAATTAGAGATTGCATTGAAACATGACATGCTTTCGGATATTGATGGAGAAGACTTATATTTTGGACGTATTTTGTTAAGAGAAATGCTGCCAACCGATGAAAAGAAAAACAATTGAAGTATGCGTGGATTGCATATAGAATATTGTTGACAATACTTGTCACAGTTGCATCTACAGAAAGAAGTTTTTCAAAACTGAAGTTGATCAAGTCATACCTGCGGTCGACAATGTCACAAGAACTACTAAGTGGATTGACTACTTTATCAATTGAAAAGGGTATGCTAAAAAAAATAGAATATTCAAAATTAATTAGTGAGTTTGCATCAAAAAATACAAAAAAAAGTTGTATTTGAGTGATACATTTTTTTATTTTGTTTTCAAAAATTTAGTTATTCTTTTTTATTATGTAATGATTTTTTTATATTTTATTTAAATATAAAAAAAATTATATATAGAGCTCCTATTTTGAATTTGGCTTAGAACCCCTTAACAAGTCCAACCCGTTCCAGCCCATGGGCCTATTTTGAATTTGGATGTCCGTTCTAGTCCATGGGCCGATTTTCAATTTGACTTAGAGCCCACGTACGTTCCAGCCCATGGTTTATAGTCAAACCCATAAACATTAGGGTTTAGATTACCTATTACTTATACTCTCTAATAATAAACAGATCTTCTTCTTCTCCATCTTTTTTTGCCGTTCACAACAAATAGTTAACTTTCATCTTTTATATAAATTTATATATATATATATACATCGCTTCGAACGTATCGCCCGTTCCTCTCCAAACCCATAGTAGCCGGCCAAATAGAAGGTATTTGTTTGATCTTAAGTTTTTTTTTTGCATATTTTATTTATATATCTGTAATTTTAATTAATAATATTAAAGTGAAGAGTTAATCTGTTATAAAAAAATGTTTATATATATGCTCAATTTTTACTCCACTTTGATTGATTATTGAACTCTTGTAGTTCATTGTCTTTTGATATTTGATTTTACGAAAAATATCTGATGTACTGAATCTAGGATTTTTGATATTATAGCAAAAGATCAATATATATTAAAAAGATATGAGTGTAGAAGATAAAGTTGATCTAATTATTCTGTATTAATTTGACATTTATGGATGAAAATAATATGAACAACGTAAAATTAATCACTTAATGCTTATGTAGTTGGGATGAAAATGTTAGATAAAGAAAAAGTATTAATGTTTTTCTCCTTCATATTTTGCAAACAGGTCTATCTACACTAATTAAGATTTAATGTTATGTTGTGGATAAAATCGTTACCAAAAACGAAAAAAAGATAAAGATCGATGGACATCTCATTTCAATCAAATACCAACATCTCGGTTGTCCGGTAAGATTTACTTGCTAGAAATTAAGATTAAAAAATTTAGAATATTTTTGTGTGATGAATATAAATTTTATAACTTTAATTGTATGTCATATAGAGATAGTTTGATAAATTTTTAAAGTCATCAAGGCTATGTAGTCTCAGTAATTATAGTTTTTTGTCTAAGCCGTCTCACTAATTATAGTTATCAACATTAATTGTTAGTACCTGCTCTTATGTATGAAAATCGCCAAAATTTAGTTGTATATATTTTGAACGAGTGACATTTTAGTTATTACTATAAAATTTATTTAAAGTTCATAGGCGGCTTAGCATTTAGCTGTGTGTTTATGATATTAATATCCGTTAATATTTTCTCATAATTAAATACTTTAACATCATGTATACTAAATTAACATACTAAGCTCTAAGGTACTATTAGCCTTAGGGGCCCATTTTATTTTAGGTGCAAAAATTATTTTTTAGTACATCCTGATAAGAATATAGGGACTGAATCGACTAATTGAGCCATTTACACTTACATCTACCTTTTTTTTTGTCAAATATATCTATGATCGGTTTCTGATGATGTTTTTCCCCCCCTTTCTAAAGTGGGGAAATTTCTTATATGCGGATAATATATTCTATAAACTCCATTGTGAGTAGCAACTTCAATGATTTGCAAGTGGCTTTACAAGCAAGTCCTTCATGTTTATATAATGTTAGTTTTAAATTATTTTTTTCGAGTCCTAAAACATCTCTTCTTTCTTCTTAGAAGAGAATTCATCAGACGTGGTTAATCTCAAGGAAAAAAATCCAACAATGAATTTGGGGAAGATTGTAATTTTAATTCCAGAGACCACTCCAAATTTGTTCAGTTAATAAATTTTGTAAGTACGCTTTACCCTCCCTTTTCATTAGCAAAAGTCTCTTAAACCTTGTAGTGAAATATACATGATTTTACAATCTTTTGTTGTTTGAAAACTTATGGAGATTCTAACGATTATTGCAGATACAATATGCCAGTTGTGCAATGGAAGCATCACAAAGTTTCGAAGTGCTTTTACATGTGCGAGTAAGATTTTAGAGGATAAAGGGAGGCCTGAAGTTGCTGTTTTTATAAAAGGAGCTCTTGATTATTGCTTCCATAATATGGAAGAACTGTTGAAATTAGTAGAAAAAGCAAAAGAGGCTCTTTGTTATTAATAATATAGATTTCATATGATTGTAAAGTTGTAACAAATAGACTAAAACTGTTATGTTTGTGTTTGAATATGGATCTTCAAGTTATTTGCTTTTTGTAAACGAGTGTTGTGCTTTTTCTCTAAAAACTCGGAAGGCCCCAAGACCTTAAAATCATCTTATTATTTAAGTAATCAATTTAATAAGATGCAGTGATGTAAACTAAAGCTCCACTTGCAAAATTCTCTTGCCACCTCACTTACATATTTCCCCATAAGATTCGGCCACTTTAACACTTTAACTTCCTTTTTGAATCATTTCTTGCTTTTTCCGCAAACTTTTCCACTTTCCTACTTTCTCTTTCATCGGTTACATTTTCTCTTTTCGAAGCAAGTTTCACGTGTGACTGATTTTCCGCCATTCAATTCTGTTTTATCTATTTCTAAGCCAAATCTATTGTGTTTTGTTTTACTGTTTTTGGAGTATATCTACATTAGTTTCACAAATCTCTGGTTCTGAGTTAGATATTAATCTTTATAGAAATATTTGTTGCTGAGAACCTCTTCTTGGGTTTCTCTCAATTCTAACTATAAAATATCCTGTTTCTTGTATTGATCCTTTTACAATTAAGGTTGCAAATTGCTTGGAGGAAGCTGTTAAGGCCATTTTGGTGGATCAAGGTGGAGAATGCTCTACTAATTATCCTTCTTGTATATGTTAATAGCTTAAAACATCATGAAAGTTGTTCCCTTTAAGTTGTTTACCATATGTACGACTCATGATGGGTTCTTACCAGTTACGAAAAGAGTTTGGAACGTTAAAACTAAGGGTAAATGTTTTAACGGTCCATATTTGGAGAGCTAAAAATGCTTTGGTGCTGCAGATTTAAGTCAAATAGAGCTATCTGCAGAAATTTGAACTTGATTGGAATACTTAAAGGTTCAAGAATGCTGGTTTGTAAGTGTGGTTGGTTGATTAGTGGTATATTTGCTGATTTGGATGTGTCAATTGTGATCAGTTGGTTATATTTTGGAGTGAGGGTCGGTTTTGCAATTACTACAACTGCATGGGTCTTGTAGGACCATTGGGTCATATGTAAAATCTACAAGAAAGATGCTTATGCTCCAAAGCCGATATATGATGAACTTCCCCAAAACAATGAACAAATCAATGTTTCATCGCCATCTTCGTCATTTCAAATTGACAACATGCTTGATTCATTCCTCGAGACGGACTTGGTGCCGCTTGCTGAGCTACTTGAATCCACTCCTCACTCGGTTCCAACTCAGCACAACATCAATGTACCTGTTCTAAACTCAGCACCATTGGAACAAAGCTACTCCTCAGTAAATCAGATGCAGAGGTTGAAATCCGAGAGCTTGAACTGGGGGACATTTCCTGGACTTGACTCGCCACCTGAACTCACTCCCCACCCTGATCCAGTTCAGCAATATTTGATCAACCACAATGTAAATAATCAGAATGGAGTGTTTATGCCTGAACTCAATCCTCCCCTGGTCCCAACTCCACATTTTTGAACCACAACAAAGGCATGATAATGTCAATGATGCTGCAAGATTTGGTCTAGGAGGTGTAGAAGTGGATAGTTGGATAAGCACTCAAACTCAGAGTCAGACTCAGCACGTTCACAACTCAGGAATATTTTTCAACTGGAACGCAGACACTTAGAACTTTTTCAGAAGCGCTTGAGCAATTTGTTGAGGGGTACCAGAATGAGCCAGGGAGCTTTGGGTTTAACCAGTGAAGATTATAGAAATTTTTAATATAAGGGGGTATTTGAAAAGGAAAAGATATTTGGGGTAATGTTTGTAAATATTTTTATTCTGTGAAGTTTTACTAGGCCCATTAGAGAAGTGGGATTCTGGAATAACTCAATTGCTGGAATACTATCCCATTTTAATATTTGTATGTAAAAATTATTATGATATCTCTTGTGTGTTCGTAATAATTAGTTGTTTTTTATGTACCATGAACGAGTCATCGATTTGTTAATAAGGAAAAGTTCTAGCTACTTTCCTTTTCTGAATTTGGTAGCTTATATTTCCTTGTTTTTCCCAGTTTTTCTAACAGTTTATTGATGTTTCAAAAAATAATATGAGTTTTACTCTTATGATCTTGTATTTTTTTCCTCTTGCACGGCATATAGATCTAAAATTACGATCTCTCTAAAATTAATTCAAAAAATTCTTCTCAATGTGAGGCACATTTAGGCAAGAGTAATAAGGTACTCAATAGGAGGCGATTCTTGAAAATGGATGCTTTCCAATATCATGAAAGAACATAATCATGAACTTGAACTTTGTTGTGAAATTTCTTCACTAGTTACACAGAGGAAAAATACTTCCACGCCATGATCTTCTATGATTGTGTCCACAAGAACAGGACTTAGATCAGTTGATGATGAAGCTCCATCTAGTGTTATCAATATTAAGCGTCTTAAAATGGAAGAAGTTGATATAGAACCATACAAAGGCACACGCTGTCGCCGAGCAGGTGGTGGTGGTGCGTACGTGTGGGACTTTGCCAATTCCCTTTTGGCTTTCATAACCTTTAGTTCTTTTGGAATAATAGATGGGTAAGCTAAGTTAAACTAATATCTTTTACATCTCTCCTCCTATGTGGGTCATTTCATGCACAAAAAATGACTTTTCCACTTTTCCAAAAGAATAGGAAAGGATACAGATGTTTGATACTTTAATCTAAATATTTTCTACTTCTCCAAAAGAGCATGGTCGGATTTATAATAACAATTAATCTAAATCCTAACAATAATTACTATGTAACAGTATTATGTTACAAATTTTTTTAGAGAGAAAATAAAACGGGAGAAGAGTTGTATTATGTTAATTGTGTGTAACTGAGCTCTATAAAGCTTTTTATATATATACACAGAAAAGACAAACTCATAAATGAATCATGGAAACATTTTGAAATCAAAAGTTTTGAACTTTGACCAAAAAACATGAGGAAAAGTTATTAAACTGAGAAAATATTTTGAAATTGCAGAAAAAAAATATAGAAAGGAGAATCAGCTTTTGGTCAAAAAAAGTTTTGCTCTTAAAGCTAAAAAACATTTTGAACTATTTTAATTCACCATTTTCATATAATTATATAAACCAAATCTTGTAGTAGAAATATATTTATTTTAATTTTTTAATTTTCCTCAACTCTCGACGATCACATCACACCATCGTTGGAGACAGATCAGACAGACAGTGGTTGTTGCGTTCGTGGGATAAATCCTATACTTCTCATTAGAACGGGATGTGTTCTTTGGAAATTACCACTACCCCGTCAATGTAGGAGGTATTTCATCTTCTAAAATATTTTTTGAAGTTATTTCATCATTTCTTTTTATCAAGTCAAGAAAAGTGACTTTGTAAGGCATGTATTTGTCAATTTTCCACAGCGGACTATCAAAGACAAGAATAAAGATAGAGAGAATTTCTAGATAGGAGATGGGATATATTGTGTTCAAGGACTAATTTACTATCAACAAAGATTAGGATTGTTATGTGATGAAATGAGATAACAACAGAATCTTATTACCCAGGACATTCTTTAGTTGAGACCCACAGCACATACTCAACCCAATATTTCAATCAAAACATTTTATGATACCATCCCACGCGTTTGGGGTCAATGCGTATATCATGGTTCTAGTAAATTCTCTATAGAAATAGTCTGTGTTTCTTATAGAATGCAGGTCCCATTTTTATACTTACCTAGGAGATTTTTAAAAAAATTGTCTAAAATTGTAGAGTACCTCTCTTGGGCTCGAAATAATTAAGTATTATAAAGTCCAACCTCAATATTTGTCAATGAATAGAAAATTATTTCTGAATAGACACATTATATGTGTGATATGTAGGTAGAAAGTATGTTTTATGTATTTGGATTAGTTATCTAAACTTAACATAGAAACAACCCCTCATGATTTTTAGAGTGTTTAATTATAATTGGGTAATGCTATATATCACCCCTTCACCTCTTCACCCCTTACGTGGAGCCTATGTGGCATTAAATAAGAGAGAGAAAGAGAGAGAGAGAGAGAGAAGTAATTTAAGAAAGAAAAACATCATGATTGGTTTTTAAAATCTCCACATAGGCTCCACATAAGAGGTGAAGGGGTGATATATAGTATTACTCATTATAATTTGATTAATGATATATACTACCCAAACTTATACCACCCAAATACCATCCACTGACGTGGCGTAAACTTGTTGGTAATAAATCTTGAATCAAATCAAGAAAATAAATAGAATAACGATTTATAACCAACCAATTCACGCCACGTCATTGGGTGGTATTTAAATGGTATGAATTTGGGTGATATATATACCATTACTCTTATAATTTATATGTGTATAGTCTTCTCGTGTCATGTTTACTTTGTTTTTATCTTATTATAGCATTATATTTGAAAAGACCGTCACTATTATTAAAAAATAGTAATCTAAAAAATTATCACTTTAAAAAATTAAGATACTTTTTTATTTTTATACTCTATTAAAAAAACCATTCAAAATATTATTATAATTTTCATATGTTTCCTTTCAAGAGATTTGGGATCAGATCCTTCTGGAGTCGAGTAACTCCCAAATGTACCAAAAAAATTAAATAAACAAGGGAATACATAAATTAATATTTAAATATCGTAAAGTATGACGTAATAATATATTTATTTTTAAGATCAGAGGAGTAAATCTTATTACAAAAGTAAAATTAAATAATTATATATGAATTATGGGTATTTGCTAAAAAAACCTGATAAAAGTATCTAATTATTAAATTAAGCCTTCAATAATTTATTTTATAAAAAAAATGCCCAATAAAACAATTATTTATAGAAAACATCCACTTTATATTTTGTATACCTTAACTACCCTTATTATTAAATACATAATTTTATTTTTAAATATTAAACAAATAATAGGAAACTTCCACCACCACCACCACCACCACCACCACCACCACCATGTATTTAACAACCACTACAGCCACCACAACCACAACTATCACCACCTCCACCACCACCTACTACTAATTTAATTCACCCGAGCGTCTGTGATATTTTTTAAAAATCGTCATAACTTATTCTTAAAAATATCAAAAAAATTAAAAAAAAATTACATTTTTGGATAAAGCAAATTAATATTTACGTCTATGATTTTTTTAACACGAAATTCATTGTTCGAAATAGTGATTTTTTCCACACACATGAAATTCACTATTTAAAACATGAAAAATAGACGTAAATATTAATTTGCTTTATCCAAATATGTAAATTTTTTATTTTTATGATTTTTTTAGAATTAGTTACGACGATTTAAAAAAAAATCACGGACGCGCGCATGTATGATGAAATTAGTAGCAGGTGGTAGTGGTGGTGGTGGTTGTTGTTGTTGTGGTGGTGCTTGTGGTGGTGGTTGAGGTTGTAGTATTAGTGGTGGTTGTGGTGGTTATTGTGATGGTGGTATTAATCCGGTATTGGTGGTGGTTGTGGTGGTAGGGTGGTGGTGGTTGTGGGGGTGGTGGGTGGTGGTGGTGGGGTAGTGGTGGTAGGAATTTGTAATAAGGTGGTTAAATTTATATAATAAATAATGAGATCATTACCCAAGGGGTCTTGAAGACACTACCTCGTGACCTAACAAGACCGGCTCTATAGCCTCTTCTTACTAAAGACCGCAAACAAAAATTAACACTATAAGCCAACAAACCAATTACCTTCTTACCCCTTTTTGTTTTTTGTTTCCAATATATACTAGATTTTATCAGAATTATTTAATAAACCCTAAAAAGACCGTCTCTCTCTTCCATTTTTTAGTTCTAACAGCAAACACAAATCGGAGATCTCGATCGGAGTGGTTAAGGTAGGTGGTGGTTCGAAGTGGTTGTGGTGAAGATCACGGTCGTGGAAGGTGAAGATCGCAGTGTGGTGGTGATTTTAGCAGCAAACACCAAGATCTCGATCTCAATCGGACTGGTTAAGCTAGGTGGTGGTTCGGAGTGAAATTGGTGCAGTGAGGTTGTTGTGGAGTTGTTCTTCGCCGGTTTCGTCACTGTTCTTCGCCGGATTCTTTGTTCTTCGTGGAGGTGGTGGTGCAGCCAAGTCGCCATAATGTTGAGCTCTACTGATTCGATTGCGTGAGGTCGCCGGATTCGTTGTTCTTTGTGATTCGCCGGAAAAGAAGCACTGTCGGTTCGAGATTCGATCCGGAAGGTGTGCAAGCTTTGGCCAAAGATTCGTTGTTCTTTTGTGGACTATAATAAACTATTAAAGAGTCTTATTTAGATCTTCTCTTTCTTCCAATGACCAGAAGGCAATTATGTTCCTGATTTTGTTACTTAAATTCTTTTTTCTTTTCTCGATGTAATGTTACTTAAATTATTGCTATTGCTGAAGTTTTAATATTACCAATTTTGTGTTGATAAACTATTGCTGAAAATCACTCAATTTGTTTAGTAAAAATCTCGAAAATTTATTGAATTTTTTTTGCATACTCAGTAATTTTACTGAGCACGCTCAACAAGTTATTGAGCACGCTCATCAAGTTACTGAGCAAAGGAGCATGCTCAGTAAAGTCACACAACAAAAAAAATTTGAATACTCAACAACTTTTTTCGACACTCATACTTTTTCCAATACTCATCAACTTTTTTCATGCTCAGTAGCCCATACTCCGTAAGTTTTTTCATGCTCAGTACCCCAGGCTCAGAACTTTTTTCTACGCTCATAACTTTTTTCCACGCTCATAACTTTTTCCGGCGGTGGCTAGCGGTGGTCGGCGGTTGTGGTCGGAGCTGGAAATTATTGATTGTTAATCACAGAGGAGAGAGAAAAAATCATAAATGAGGAGAGATATTAATGGTAATGGAATAGAGAGAGTAATGGTAGTGGAGGAGGGAGAAAAATCTATTTTTCTTTTGTTTTATATGCACTAGAAGGGTAGTTATGACATTGAACATCTTATTGGCCTCTAAAAGGATTGACTAGCTCCTATGTGTCACTACAATAATATTTATGATCCCATGGGTAATTGATCCATAAATAATAGAGTAATTAAAATAATTATATAAGGGTATTTTTGTCAAATGATGTTTTTAATAAAGAATCTTATTGGGGGATTGTTTTAGCAAATCAGTTTTTTAATAGGCATTTATGGATAAATGGCTCATGAATTATTAGAATGACTTTAAAAAATTTATAAAAAAATTAAAATTATATATATTAATTATATCTTTTCAAAAATTGAGGATGGGAACCACCAAGCCACCATTTGGATCCTTTAGCGGTATTCCTTTGGTCAAGTAATAAATATTCCACCTCTTCAAACTATTTCTTCTCGATATAGCTGATTTAAAAAATTTGAAAGTCTCGAGCAAAATTTTAAATTGTGCTCCTTTGATTTGTAGAAGCAATTATAGTAAAGATTAATAGAAGGTCGCCAAAGTTATAAAATATATTTTGTTTATTTGAGATATGAATCATGTTTAAGAATGATAATTAGTGATACGTCTAGAATTTTAAATAAAATTTGGTATAAATAATATACAGATAATATTTTTATTTAACATTAAACATTCAACATTGACGTATTATATATATTTAAGAATCAAAATTACGTTTTCATCAACCAAAATTTCATATAATTTTTACCTCATTCTACAAAGGTAGACACATGAACAATCTCATACATGTATTAAATATCATAAGATTGTTCAAATTTGCTCAAATTCATAACAAAACTTTATTATTTTGCTTAAAGTTTTCTTCCAAAGATTATAAAGAAAAACATTCACTATTTTAATTAGACAAACATTATTGGTCATATGATTACCAATTTCACAAGACATGACAAAAATAACATTCATACTATAAATTTATTATCCACCATGTCGAGAAGATAGTGCCTCTTCCATAGTGCTAATATGTCTTGTTAGATCATAGTAGATGAGGTGGTCTCTTCTCGACATGGTAGATATTTAAATTTTAATATGATTGTTATTTTTGTCATATCTTGTGAACATGGTAATCATATGGTCGAGAATATTTTTTATCTAATTTAAATATTGGATATATTTTTGTTAGTTTTTTGAATAAAAAGTAGGCAAAAGAAATAAAATGTTGGCATGAATATGAGAAAAATTAAATAATATTGTGATATTTAATGCATGTGTGAGATTTTTTATATGTTTAACTTTGTAGAATGAGGGAAAGATCAAAAAAAGTTTTACTTGGATAATAACCAACTTTTTTCTTAATCTGTAAACGTAATTTAATTCTCAAAAATATATATAACACTTGTGTTGAATGCTTAAAATCTAAATAGAAAGAATTATTTTTGTGCTAAACAATATTATTTATACCAAATATTATCTTAATAATTCATCATAATTTATCTTATAAAATAATTATATGAAAAACATACGTGCACCTTACAAATAAAATATTATATATTTTAAAAAAATATATTAAAATTTATTATATTATTTTTGGTAAATAAATATTTAAAAAATGTGTTTCAAAATATAAATTCTATTTTTTAATTCTCTTAATTAAAGAATACAATTAAAATAATTTATAATTAAAAATGTATTTATTTATATAATTAGTTAATGAAGGGTATAAAAGGAATTTTTAAAAAGTCAAAGTTCTGGTCGTTAAATATAACCATCTATATTAAAAAAGGACTTGGCAAAAGATAAAAAAGATCTATGGGACCTAAGTGTCCTAATATAAAAAAATTTAAGGACTTAAGTGTCTATTTCCCATTAAGATAGTGAGAATTTCTTAGGTAGAAGATGGGTTATAGTGTACTAAAAAATTAATTTATCATTAATAAAGATTAGGATGGTTACTTAATGAAATGATATAACAACAAAATCTTATAACCAACGACATTCTTCGATTAAAACGCGTAACACATACACAACCCAATATTTCAAGCAAACCACTTTATGATACCATCATACGCATTTAAGTGGCAATGCGTATATTATGGTTCTAGTGAATTCTCTATAGAAATAGTTGTTGTATCGTACAGAATGCAGATCCCACTTCCATATTCACGTAGGTGATTTTCAAAAATCATCTAAAATTGTAGAGTACCTTTCTTGGGTATAAAGTCCAACCTCAATATTTTCGATAAATCGCAAAAGTATTTCTCAGTAGGCACATTATATGTGTGATATGTAGGTATAAAGTATGTTTTATGTGGATTAATTATCTAACCTTCATCGGGGAAACATTTCTATCATTTTTTTAGGGTGTTTAATTGTAATTTATGATGAATTGTATGTGTAAAGTCTCCCGTGTCATGTTTACCTTGTTTTATCTTATTATAGCATTGTTGGTTATTTATTTATTACTTTCTATGTCTCCCAAAGATTGTCACTATTATTAAAAATAGTTGTTTACAAAAGGGCGTTTTTTTAAAAATCAAGATAGTTTTTTATTTTGTATACCATTGTTTTCCCTAATTGAATGTTATAATTTATAGTTTCAATAAAAATTCAAGATATCAAAACATTTTATGGAATGCTTTTAGTAATCATATTAGATAATAAATGATATTCTTAAGTTGTGTGAAAAAAAGTGTGACAATCTCTTGGAGAGGAAAGAAGTATATAAGTTGGGTTAGATAGAAGTTGACGACTCATAATTCTTTTTCAGGCAATCTCTTATTACTAATATCATGTGGAGAAACTTACTTATACGACTGCTCCAACTTCTAGATACATGGATGTTGATTTTATGAGTAGACTAATATTCGAAAAAAATAACAATTACTATTTTCATGATATTTGGAATTCGACAGACGGTATATTAGGTGGTAGATCGGATTATTCTAAATTTTGAAGGTATCGACATCCTTGATCTTAAGAGAGACAATGCTCAAGAAAGTCAAGAACACTCCTATATTTAACACATATTTACTTACATGTTTTTCTCTTTTCGAGTAAATTGATAAGAACTAGACAACTTGGTTAAAAATCCAATAAGTTCCAAAGATAATCTATGACTATACTATTCTAATGTTCATAATGATTAGAAGTTGTGTCTTATTTTTATTGGTTTTATAGGCTTAGTTGTCTTAAACTGTTTTGGTGCAATTTTCATATGTTTTCTTTTTATCTACCTATTGTTTCCAGTGATAAATTATAAATATTAAGATCTTTTTTATGAATTGAGAAAGTTTAAGAGTTAAAATAATTTGCATTGACCTGGAGTTTGGGATCGACTCCTACCTGAATTGAATGACTCCCAAATGCATCAAAAGAATCAAATGAAACAAGGGAAATACATAATTTAATATTTAAAGATCGAAAAGTATAACGTAATACCATATATATATATATATATATATATATAATTAAGATCATATGAGTAAATCTTGTTATAGAAGTAAAACTAAATAACTATATATGAATTATTAGAATGGCCTGAAAACATTAAAAAACGAAGTTTAAATTATATATAGCAATTATATTTTCTCAAAAATTGAGAGTGGGTTTGAGCCCACCAACGTCCAAGCCACCGTATTAATCTGCCGGTTATTATTCTTGTTGACAAGTAATGAATGTTCTACCACTTCAAACTATTTCTCCTCGATATACCTGATCCATAGAATTTGAAAGTTTCGAACGAAAATTTAAATTGGACTTCTTTGATTTGTAGAAACAATTATATATAGTAGTAATAAAAAGTCATTAAAGTTATAAAATGTATTTTGTTTGGCAGAGATATAAATCATATTTAAGAATGCTAATTAGTGATACATCTATAATCCTAATCTTAAGATCCTAAACTTAAGAGGCTTAATGTTTAAAAATAATATCCCTGATATATTCTTTAGGACTCTAATACTTTTAACTTATATGGTAATTAAAAAATATTTAAAATGCATTTCAAATGACAACTTATTTTTAATTGAAATAAAAGTTAGATTTGTTTCAAACTCAAATTTTTAAAAAAATCTCACATGTATTAATATAATATTATAGGACTGTATATTGTCTTTTAGTTATATCATTCTCATAAATCACTATAATTATAAACATAATTTTTATTTACAATAAATAAAGATTACTATCAACATATATAAAATCATGTAAATCAATGATAATTATAATTTATAATATTAGTAATAATTTATATAAAAAAATAAAATTTATAATATGTTTCATCAAAGAGAAAGATATCATATATTTTTAATTAAATTTATAATTTAAATATTGGTATATTCTAAATATTTTTAATTTGAATTATTCTTTCAAAATATTATTTTTTATTTTAATTTAAATAGGATATTATTCACGTGGTATATATTTTGAAAAACATATTAAAATTTTGATTTAACATGAACATGTTGCCTACATTTGTTTTCTAGGTTATAGTTAAAGGATCAACAGATGCCTCTATTTAGATAGTATCCAATTTCATAAGTAAATTATGATTCTCTTAGAACATAACATAAGTTTGCCCCTCTATTAATAAAATAATTAATTAATTTTTTAACAAACCCTACCTAAAATACCACCTATATATGTCATATTATATGTTATTCTATACCTAAATCTAAAAACACACACATATTAAGCACACATCACAACCTGAGTCTGAAATTCCTGCTCCATAGTAAAGTGTGTTATACAAGTCTGTTTAGAGGACTTCCACGATAAGCTCCTCCACCTAAGTAAAATGCATACCCATTAGTGGACCTAACTTTGTTATTATCTTATATCCGGTTTGCATCACAATATCCCTCTAGAATGGTACGGAACTTGTTAAAATGTTAGCCTATATCCATAGTTCCTATTAATTACATCAATAATCGATGAAGCGCATCCCAAATAACTACTTGGGTTGTGTGTATAGAAACTAATAATACTCATGGTATAGGCAATATCTAGTTGAGTATAGGTCATTAAGAATATCACCCATTATTATCTTAGTAAATTTATTTTGACATATAGTATCACCATCATGCTTACTTATATGAATACTAGGGTAATAGAGAATTTGTATGGTATAATGTCAAAAGAGTTGAGCTTCTTCAACATCTTTTTAGCATAATGAGACTACTTAAGGGATTTATGTCATTCCCACTTCTAATGATCTCAGCCCTTAAGAAACCATTTGTTTCCCGTATATTTTTTCATCTCAAACTTATAAGATAATAAGTTCTTAGTATTATTGATTACTAGAATATTAGTTTAGAGATGAGCATGTAATATACATATAGATATATTATCACATAGTATGATGATGTTAGCTTTTCCTAACCAAATAAAAAGATCATGTTACCTTTGAGTAAACATGGGATTAAGTAGTTTTGACTATAAAATCCATCTTTACCTAATATTATCTAGTTTCGTGTACCATTGTTTTGGTGTTGTTTAAGTTATACAATAACTTTCTAAACTTACATACTATATTACCTTGACCAGATATTACAAAACCTTAAGTTGAGCTACACGAGTCTCTTCACCAAGATATTCTTTCAAAAATGTGGTCTTAGCGTCTATCTGATGCATTATCAGTTTATGAATGACAAATAAGGCGATAAGAGTTCTTATAGTAATTATCTTGGCCACAACGCAATAGGTATCAAAGTAATCTAATCGTTTATATTGGGTAAAACCGCAAATAATAAGTATAAATTTGAATATTCCTACTACACCATAGTGAATTCATGATGCAGAAGATGAGTTTGATTAGATGAAATTATTAAGTGAAGGCTGAAGGATGGATTGGTCAATTACATTGTCTTAGTTTGTGTTTTTATAATTATTCATCAACACATTGAAAAATTGCGAGTATTCATCTACCAAATTTTAAACATTTATCATTATTGGATTTTCCAATGTGGCATAATTAACTCAATTTTATGAATATTATAATATTTAATTGAATTATGGTTTTTTTATTTACTAGTTTACAATACAAATTCAAGCAGTAATAAGTTTGATCGAAAGAACAAAAGAGAGAATATGGCTACTATTCTCCTCATAATATATAATTTTTCGGATCATCTTATACATTTTCGAGAAAGAAGAAGATCCTAAACTAGGCTATTGCTTAAATGTCAGACCATATCATCTAACAGCAAGGACACCTGGTCATAGCATTGATGCTTGTAATTTTTATGCATACATATCACGGTTGTCTAATTATCAAGGGCATGCATCGCGATATAATTTACAAGAAAGGGATATACCTAACATATAACGAGTAAAAGATTTTGAAAAAGCGAAGGTAAACTAAAAAGTCACCTTTTAAGGAGAGTGTTGAAGTGTACTTGTGATAGTCGAATGAGCACTTGAAGAAAAGCCCAGAAGAGAATCTCGTTAATTGTTATTGCTGAGAATACACGATTCTTATTTAGAAGATGTGGAGAATCTCGTTATGAAGAGCCTTTCAGTAAGTTTAGCGACAAGATTAAACTTTGTTTTTTATTTTAAATCTTTACCTAAACTTCAATGTTAATGCAGTTGCATCTGATTGAGGGATTGATCGATCAAGATGAGGGTACAGTTAATGATTCATGGGTACAACCGAGAGTTATGGGAATCCGTAAGATTAAATCTTTATGGGATCAACTGGACAGCTAGGTGGAGAAAGTACAAAACGTGCTGATTTCCCTTGAGGAAGAAAATGAACTAATTTTACGATGAGTCCTTTATGAGTTAGAAATAAATAAATAATAATGTAACATCAACTCTAACAAAGTTTATTTGATTGTATAATCCCTCTTTTTCCACTATATCTACAAAAGGTACCAAACCACACTCTACCTTTATTACATTTTGTGCTCGATAAATTGCAAGGAGTTCATCTCCCTCGTATTATAAAACAAATCTTCCTCGCCACCTAGCATGATAATTCTCTTTTTTCATATCATCCCATTTCAAAAATTCCTTAAATATTTAAACCCCTCATCAACTATACCACAATCTCTCACCCTGGCTTGTGCTTCAAAAAGCTTCCAACCTGTGAGGGAGGTGTAATGAACTTTGGATTTTATTACAGCATAGTAATTTGCTTGCTGAGAAAGCACCTGATTGTTATGATGAAACGAAAAAGAGTATCTTTGAAACAAAGATGCCTAATTATCGTTTCAAAGACTTCATTGCTTTGATGCTACTGTCGATGTTAAAAGTAATGGACAACAATAGAAAGTTTTAAATAGAATATAAAAAAATTAAAAACAACATAAGAAACTTGTTGTAGTAGTAGCATGATGAACCACACATTAATAATTATTAGCGGTGTAAATAGGGTGCTAAACTGTATTTTATCGGTTGTTCCTAAGATATAATTACTATGTAACGGTATTGAATGCACTCACTCGAAAAATTTTCAAAAATATTAGAGAGGGAAAAATGAGAGAATAGTTGTATTATGTTAATTGTGTGTACCTGAGCTCTATAAAGCTTTGTTTATACATGCATAGGAAAGACAAACTCATAACGAAATCATGGAAACATTTTGAAATCAAAAGTTTTGAACTTTGACCAAAAAACATGAGGAAAAGTTATTAAACTGTGAAAACATTTTGAAATTGCAGAAAAAAAAATGGAAGAATCAGCTTTTGGTAAAAAAAAAAGTTTGCTCTTAAATCTAGAAAACTATTTTAACTTTTTTAAATCAACATTACATAGAATTATACAATTTGTAGCAGGAAGATATTTTTTTTCAATTTTTTAATTTTCCTCAATTCCCAACTCTCGACGATCACATCACACCTTGGTCCGGCGGTGGTTGTTGTGTCCGTATTGGGAAACACCTGATACTTCTCATTAGAATGTGGGAGGTGGCCTTTCATCTTCCAAAACATTTATTGAAACCATTTCATCTTTTCTTTTAATCAATTAAAAAATAGTGACTTTGACTTTGTAAGACATGTAAACTCAACTTTCCACGGAGTATTATAAAAACAAGAATAAAGATAGTGAGAATTTTTAGGTAGAAGATGGGTATCAATAAAAATTAGGATTGTTACATAATGAAATAATATAACAACAAAATCTTATAACCAAATACATTCTTCAGTTAAACCCCATAACACATACTCAATCCAATATTTCAAACAAAACACTGTATGATACCATCTTACGTGTTTAGGGGTCAATTCGTATATCATGGTTTTAGTGAATTCTCTATAGAAATAGTTTGTGTTTCTTATAAAATGCAGGTCCCACTTCCACATTCACTTAGGTGATTTTCAATAATCATCTAAAATTGGGGAGTACCTCTTTCGGGCTTGATATAATTAAGAGTTATAAAGTCCAACTCAATATTTGTCTGTGAATCGAAAAGTATTTCTCAATAGGCATATTATATGTGTGATAGTAGTAGGTAGGTAGAAAGTATGCTTTATGTGGTTGGATTAGTTATCTAGCCTTCATCGGGAAACACTTCTATCTTGATTTTTAGAGTATTTAATTATAATTTATGATGAATTGTATGTGTATAGTTTCTCGTGTCATGTTTACTTTGTTTTATCTTATTATAGCATTGTTAGTTCTTTATTTATAACTTCATAGGTCTCCGAAAAATTGTCACTATTATTAAAAATAGTTGTTTACAAAAAGTTGTTATTTTAAAAATCAAGATATTTTTTATTTTTTTATCATTGTTATCCTTAATTAAATGTTACTAATATATGCGTTCAATAAACATTACTTTTAATAATTTAATTGATAATAAATGATGTTTTTATTTGCGTGAAAGAAATGTGACAATCTTTTTGAGATTTAGTATATAAGTTAGGTTAGCTAGATAGAACTTGACGACTCATATTCTTTTTCAGTCCATCTCTTAATACTAATGTCATGTGGAGAAACTTACTTATAGGACTGCTCCAACTTTTAGGTACATGAATGTTGATCTTTATGGGCAGATTAATATTCCAAAAAACAAACAATTACTATTTTATGATATTTGGAATTCGACTAGTTGTATATTAGGTGGTCGTTGTGCTCATTCTCAATTTTGAAGGCATCGACATCTATGATCTTAAGGGCGACAATACTAAGCACGCCAAGAAAGTCAAGAACACTCAAATATTTAACATATTTTTACTTACACATTTTTCTCTTTTTGAGTAAATGGATAAGAACTAGACAACTTGGTTAAAAATCCAATAAGTTCCAAAGATAATCTATGACTTCAACTTAGGATTGAATCCTACATGAATCGAATGACTCCAAGATGCATCAAAAGAATTCAATGAAACAAGAAAATACATAATTTAATATTTAAAGATCGTTAAAGTATAATGTAAAACCATAATTTTGTTTAAAGATCAGATAAGTAAAATTAAATAACTATATATGAATTATTAGAATGGCCAGAAAAATTTAAAAAAAGTCGAAGTTTAAATTATATATAGCAATTATGTTTTCTCATAAATTGATGGTGGGTTTGAGCCCACAAATCCACCATTTAGATCATGTCATTATTGCATGGGACTTTTCCAACTTACAAGTAATCCATATTCTACTATTCCGGACTATTTCTCCTCTATATACCTGATACAAGAGAATTTAAAAGTTTTGAATAAAATTTTAAATTGGGCTTCTTTGATTTGTAAAAACAGGTAGAGTAAAGATTAATAAAAGATCACCAAAGTTATAAAATATATTTTGTTTGACATAGATATGAATCATATTTAAGAATGATGATTAGTGATATGTCTAGAATACTAAAGTTAAGAGGCTTAATGTTTGAAAATAATATCCTTGATATATTCTTAAGGACTCTAATACTTTTAAAATGGTAATTAAAAGAATATTTAAATTATATTTCAAATGACAACTTATTAAATTAAAATAAAAATTAGATATTTCCAAGCTCAAACTTATTAGAAAATCTCACATGAAACTAATATAATATTATAGAATTGTGTATTGTATTATTCTCATAAATCACTCTAATTATAAAAACAATCAGAAATATTATTATGAATATAATTTTTATTTACTATAAATAAATATTGCCATCAACATATATAAAATAATATAAATCAATGATAGTTATAATTTATAATATTAGTAATAATTCATATAAAAATAAAATTTATAATATGTTTCATCAAAGAGAAAGATATCATAGATTATTATTAAAATTTATTATTTAAAAATTAGTATGTTCTAAATATTATTATTTTGAATAATTCTTTTAAAATAATATTGTTTATTTTAATATATATATATATATATAGGATATTATTCACGTGGTATATATTTTGAAAAATATATTAAAGTTTTGATTTAACATGAACATGTTTCATAAATTGTTTACTATGACATAGTTAAAGGATCATTTGATTCCTCTATTTTGGATAGCATCCAAGTTTGTAGGTAAATTATAATTTTCTTAGAACATAACATTTTGCCGCTCTATTAATATCATAAATAATTAATTTTTTTAACAAACCCTACCTAAAATACCACCTATGTATGTCATATTATATGTTATTCTATACGAATATACCTAAATCTAAAAACGCGCATATATTAAGCACACAACACAACCTGAGTCTGAAAATCCTACTCCATAATAGAGTGTGTTATATAAGTATGTTTAGAGGCCTTCTACGATATAGTAGGAAACTTGTTAAATTCGTAGACCTAAATTCGTCATTATTTTATATCTGGTTTACATTACACTATCCCTCTAGAACAGTTGGGAACTTGTTAAAATGTTAGCCTAATCCATAGTTCCTCTCAAGTACCTCAATAATCGATGAATCATATCCTAAATAACTCCTTGGGTTGTGTGTATAGCGACTAAGTCCACTCATGGTATATGTAATATCAGGTTGAGTGTAGGTCATTAAGAATATATCCCATTATTATCTTAGTACATTTATTTTGACATATAGTATCACGTTCATGCTTACTTATATGAATACTTGGTGGAGGAACAATGGATCGATTAGGGAATAGGTGAGTGGACCATTGGATACTATATTAGGACATATGATAATCTTATCGCCATTAACAGGAACTGAGTTGAAGACCTCTTCTTCTGGCATTGTGAAGTTAATCTGGGGTCATAGGTTGTTTGTACAGGTATAATGTCAAAAAAGTTGAGCTTATTCAACATCTTTTCAGTATTAATGAGACTGGTTAAGGGATTTATGTCATCCTACTTCTAATGATCTCAACCCTTAGGAAACCACTAGGTTCTCTTGTGTTTATCATCTCAAACTTAGAAGATAATAAGTTCTTAGTATCATTAATTACTAGAATATTAGTTTCAAAGATAAGCATGTGATATATACAGACATATTATCACAGAGTCCGATGATGTTAGCTTTTCCTAACTAAAAAAAAAGATCATGTTACCTTTGAGTAAACACAAGATTCAGAAGTTTTTATTATAATATCCATCTTTAGCTAATATTATCTATTTTCTTGTACCATTGTTTTGGTGTTGTTATACAATGACTTTCTAAACTTACATAGTTTATTACCTTGACCAGATATTACAAAACCTCAGCTAAGCTACATAAGTCTATTCACCAAGATATTCTTTCAAAAAATGTGGTCTTAACATCTGTTTGATGCATTATCAGTCTATGAAAGACAAATAAGGTGATAGAGTTCTTATAGTAGTTATCTTGGCTACAGGCAATAGGTATTAAAGTAATATTATCTTTTATATTGGGTAAAACCTAGAATAATAAGTATAACTTTGAATATTTTTATTACACCGTCAAATTCTCAGTATCTTCTTTGAAATCCATTTGCTACTAACTATTTTACAACCTAGGAAAATCAGTCAAATCCAAGGTGTAGTTTGACATAATAAATTCTAGCTCACTATTAATGGCATGTATCCAAAAACTAGCATCTAATGATCACAAAGCCTCATCTACGTCTTAGGATCTGCCTAGATAAATAAACATGTTATTTTATCTTCACTTAACATATCTAGAAAGAAGTTCTCAATAATGAAATAATGAAGGAAGTGATAAAATCTTGTCTAAAGTTGGACTTTATTCTACGTCTCTTACTCCTCATAGGTTCACTGTCAGGGATAATCTTAAAAGTGGGATGGGTAGACTAGAAGAGGCATTACCACTAACATGCATATCAGTAATAACATGGAATTATTATTAGTTGTCACAATAACATATGATAAGCATTAATGGTCATGTTACTCTTAAAAGGAAAAATATCCTCGTTAAAATTTGCATAGCGAGATTTACAGATAGAATTATAATATAACGATAGGAATCTATATACATGACTATTATAAGAATAACCAATAAAGATAGAATCTAGGTTATTGATTTGGATGTTGACTTTCTGAAAGTCGTGTAGGCCAACCTCGACCAAACACCCCCACGTTTTCAAAAATTTCAAGTTAGGTGGAAAACTATTCCACAACTCATAGGGGTGTTTTCTAGACTCTTATAAATTAAATTATTTAACCCATATACATGTAGATAAAGACAGCTTTCCCAGACATGTTGCTAGGTAAATCGGATATCTTAATATGAAATTCATTATCTCTTTTAAGAGATATATTCTTTCTGTAATCTATGTGGTGTGTATGGTTCACTTGGTTCATGAATAGTTCCATTAGTTTCACAAATACCTTTGAGAAACGTATAACTATATTATCCGCCCATTTCGGACTTAAGTTTCTTGAATTTCCTATCAAATTAATTTTCGACTTCATCTGTATATTTTAAAAGCTTTTGGTATGCTTCATTTTTAGATCTTAGGAGGTAAAATCTTGTGTACCTAGAGTATTTATCTGCAAAGTACATGTAGCACATTTTACCTCCTCTATAAGCGATAATTTTAAAATTAACTAAGTCAGAATACACTAGTTTTTGTTGGAATTATTAAATGAATGATTATTTAATTTATTAATTCTTTCATGTTCATGGGAGAAGTGAGAAAAACTATTTGTGTTCTAATTGTCCCACATAAAAATTTGAGAAAGAAATTGTTGGAATTAGTAAAATTAAAGAGTTTTATTTTATTAATTCTTTCTTTCTCTTAAGAAAAGTGGGTAAACTTTATATGTGTTAAAAAATCCCACCTAGAAAATGAAAAAGAAAAACCATTTGAATTATTGAATTTCAAATAATTCCTTATTCTTGATGGAGGATTAATAGTTTTTTTTATATTAGTGGTTATGGGAGTTACAAAATTTTGATAAAGAAAAAAAACGGCTAGCATTAAAGAGCATTGAAGAGGCATTTATGTGACGGTTTTTTTTCCTTTGTCTCATCATTTTCTCTATAAATAGTGACTTTGTCACTTTCTTTTCAAGAGAAGAGAAAAAATGTAATTCTAGAGAGAATGGAAAAATTATTATAGAGAGAATAGGAAAAATACTTTTAGTGAGAAAGAATATCATTCTAAAGAGAATGATATATTATTCTAGAAATTCAGAAAATGGAACTCTCCATTCTCAATGATTAGTCAAATTATTTTGACATAGAGATAAGAGTAGAAGAGGGATACGATTGTTGGAGATACCGGTACTCCCGGAATATCTTTTTCAACGATGCACGTTTTGTGTAATCGTATCTAGTAATTTTTTTTTTGATGTTTCCATGTAAGTTCTTTTCCCATTTCTTGTAATAGTTGTTGTATTACGGTTTTTGGGATACCTATATATTCTTTTTTTCCATTGTATTATAATAGTTGTAGTATTACATTTTTTCTAAATATTTTTATATGAAAACAATTTTTACTGTATCGGTGATTGTTAGTTTTTACCAACAATTTGAAAAAGATATTTTCAATATCACCGATTGTAAAATAGTTTTTCTATTTCGGCGGTTGCTTCATCCTTGAACGCAAAATCCATTCCCGACGTGATTATGTTGGATCCTTTCAATGGTTCCAACTACAAACGTTGGGCACAAAAGCCACTGATATTCATTGAACCATATGAACTAGATCTTGTTGCTCTCGAGGTACTCCCTGCCATTGAGGGCAATGTGGAAATTACCAAAGAACACTATGCTAGGATCCTAGCTCTTGAAGTTGGGTTCAAGAAAGATAATTCAGTGGTTAGGGAATGGATCTTGGATAATGTGACGAACATTGCCTTTTATTTGTAGTCGTTGAGAAGTCAATAAAGACTATCTGTGAAACGGTTTAGAAAAGGTACGAGGGTGATAATTCTGATGAGAAGAAATACATCACTTGGGAATGACCCAAAAAGGTCCAATCGGTCCAATACGAGTCAGAAAAGTGAATCGGCTCAAAGATAAGTCCTTAATTTTCCATGTTTATATAAGTTTAAGGACTACTTTTCCCCTTTCTATTACAACTATTTAACTCTTGATGCACTAAATATCATTCATAGATTATATATCAATTGGATATTAAATCTATGTGTGAATGAAGATCTATATGAAGAGATCTATATGTTGCAACATGAAGGGTTGGTGGTTTTGGATTAAAGGGATAAAGTATGAAAACTTAGAACATCGTTTTGTGTTGTTATACATGCACCTTGCTAATAGTACCTTAATAAAAGATAGATCAGGTTGTGTTACACTTTTTTCAATAGGTGTATGACATGATTGTCTTTTGGTACTCCATTTCATGGGGCTTACTGCTTCCAATCTTCTTTTTATATATAAAAGATGTGGGAGAAGCTAATCATAAGGATGAAATTCATTAGTCAATAATGGAATTTACCTTAGTTAGTCTCATTTTTGGTGGAAATGTTTGACTCTCTTGATATAATGTATGGTAAAACTCCTTATAATACAAATATTCATGTATAAGAGAATTGTGGGGGTGTGTACCCCTTGATGAATATGAAATAATTATATGGACTATGATGTTATAAATGAACCATACTCAACTTGGTATTTTCCATATTGTAAAGAGACTCAAGTGTTGAACATTGGATTATTTTTTGTCATTTAATAAAGTACGAGATAGTACTATTGATCTAATCTGCGTTTTAAAATAATTCATGTAGTTCTTGAAGGATTTTTTGTTACGCAAACTGGGTCTCATATAAATGATGAAATAAATGGTTGATTCTTTTACTAATAGACTTAATTGGGACAATAATCCTAGAAATATTGAGTGATAGGTTTAGAACCCATTAATGGGGAACCTATCACTAATGATTATATATGATGCACTAACTTCCGATCTATATAGTGTAAATTGTGCATACATGAGAAAATTCAAACTTAATGAATTCATAGCCATGCGTGGTGGACCTATTGAGATGGACTTGATGAATTCACCGTTGAGGTTGTTGTATATTTCTCAAACTTAATGAATTCATAGCCATGCGTGGTGGTCCTATTGAGATGTACTTGATGAATTCACCGTTGAGGTTGTTGTATATTTCTCAAACTTAATGAATTCATAGCCATGCGTGGTGGTCCTATTGAGATGGACTTGATGAATTCACCGTTGAGGTTGTTGTATATTTCTCAAACTCAATGAATTCATAGCCATGCGTTGTGGTCCTATTGAGATGGACTTGATGAATTTACCATAGAGGTTGTTGTACATCTATCAAACTTAATGAATTCATAGCCATGTGTGGTAGTCCTATCGAGAAGGATTTGATGAATTCACAGTTGAGGGTGTTTGTATATTGCTTAAACTCAATGAATTCATAGCCATGTGTGGCGGTCCTATTGAGATGAAATTGATGAATTCACTATTGAGGTTGTTGTATATTGATCATAATATGACTTTAAGGAGACGTCCTTGATGTTCCCAAGGGATGAGTTTTTAAACTCACCTCAAATTCATAACCCATAAGGGTGGTCCTAAAGAGAAAGGACTTGATGAATTCGCGAGACACATAATGAGGTTGGGCTTTATTGCTCTTAATGATCTTGAAATCCGAGAGGGGTCGGCTAATGAGGCTAGACGCTCTTGGAGATCACCTATGTGTAAGGAAAAGGTGATGTTTGAGGAATTTGTAACTATCAGCCGGGTAGAGTATGTGCTGTGAGGGTCTCGATCGAAAACCGTCAAGTTCAAGAGTACGTTCACTTGTCAGGAATTTGGTGGTTGCCTTACTTCACTACGTGTCAATTCAAATCGAAAGATATTGCCACTTAAGTACAATTCACCCAAATGTTGGTATTTACGGAAACCTGTTCACCTTTTCTCCCAATGAACCTGAGTGGGGGATTGTTGGAATTATTAAATGAATGATTATTTAATTTATTAATTCTTTCATGTTCATGGGAGAAGTGAGAAAAACTATTTGTGTTCTAATTGTCCCACATAAAAATTTGAGAAAGAAATTGTTGGAATTAGTAAAATTAAAGAGTTTTATTTTATTAATTCTTTCTTTCTCTTAAGAAAAGTGGGTAAACTTTATATGTGTTAAAAAATCCCACCTAGAAAATGAAAAAGAAAAACCATTGGAATTATTGAATTTCAAATAATTCCTTATTCTTGATGGAGGATTAATAGTTTTTTTTATATTAGTGGTTATGGGAGTTACAAAATTTTGATAAAGAAAAAAAACGGCTAGTATTAAAGAGCATTGAAGAGGCATTTATGTGACGGTTTTTTTTCCTTTGTCTCATCATTTTCTCTATAAATAGTGACTTTGTCACTTGCTTTTCAAGAGAAGAGAAAAAATGTAATTCTAGAGAGAATGGAAAAATTATTATAGAGAGAATAGGAAAATACTTTTAGTGCGAAAGTATATCATTCTAAAGAGAATGATATATTATTCTAGAAATTCAGAAAATGGAACTCTCCATTCTCAATGATTAGTCAAATTATTTTGACATAGAGATAAGAGTAGAAGAGGGATACGATTGTTGGAGATACCGGTACTCCCGGAATATCTTTTTCAACGATGCACGTTTTGTGTAATCGTATCTAGTAATTTTTTTTTATGTTTCCATGTAAGTTCTTTTCCGATTTCTTGTAATAGTTGTTGTATTACGGTTTTTGGGATACCTATATATTCTTTTTTTCCATTGTATTGTAATAGTTGTAGTATTACATTTTTTCTAAATATTTTTATATGAAAACAATTTTTACTGTATCGGTGATTGTTAGTTTTTACCAACAGTTTTAACAAAATAGAAGTTTGTAATGTAGTGAGACTACCAACAACTTATATGCATATATAAGATTATAAAGTTACCATAGTGGAGGTTATAGTCTTAAGCAATGCTTTTAAATTTTTTATATCATATGAATGCATTATATTTGTAATATAAATCTAGCAGAAACTATGAACATATATACAAAATAGGGTCATCTAGATTTGAAAAGGGTCACACCCTCTTGTCAAACTTTAAATCTATAACAAATCTATCAACCTATCATTTCATTGCATATATTGGGTAAATTTAAGGAGCTTACACTGAATTGTTTTTGTAAAAGAGTTTATTTATACGTGTTAGTTTTAAAAAGTATAACCATCTAATCCAAAACAAAAAAAAGACAAAAAAAGTTATTGGGACATCATGTGCACGACCAACAACCAAGTATATATCAATAAAATAAGCTTTTAATATGACAAAAAAATGTTTGATTTCATTAGCGAATCAATGTCGTGTATTTAGATGTGATTAATGGTCAACTACCACCACTATAAATGTATCTACTTACAATAAGTTGTCATTTTAAATTGAACACATCTCACCAAATTTCTCAGCTTGATACATCACATTAAAATGTGTATTATTATTTTACTTTAAATCAATATTTAGTAGTGGTATAGAATGATTTAGATCACAGGTTTATCCTAATTAAAATACATTAATTGTAGTTAGAGCTTCAATTTGACGACACTTTATTCTCATTGGAACCAAACCTGAATTAAACATCACTATAAATGTAAACACACAAAAAGTTACCTCAGTTGAAGTGGTGCAAGAACGCACATAAACCCCCTTTCCATCTAATTTCTTTAGCAACAACTATTGGACGCATTCCATCATCAAAACCTCTACAAAAAAATAGTGAAATTTGATGAAGTTTCTTTTTGAAACATAGAATCATAGATACACATCATAAACACCTAAAAAATTGTCCAAAACAAAAGTACAATTGTACCGAGTCTAGACGCAACAATATGTCTTTACATGAAAGGTAAGGTTGTGTTGTAATGTACAAAAGTAATAAATTAAAGACCAAAAGAAGAATACATATAATTTAATTATCTAAGGAGGGCTTACTTTGATCGCCTGAAATTCAAAAAATACACATGTCTATGTAATACAATAGTCAGATAATGAGCGAATGAGCGATAATCTGTTTAAAACATATCAGATTTCATAAGCAAAAAGTTCCTTGAAATTGATTACTTAAGAGATTTCAATACATATGATAATAATGTTACATCGGATAATTTATAAACATAACTAATATTGCTGTTCCATTCAATGTGATTTGTATTAAATGATACCTAGCTTGATCACAACATCTTCAATTAGGTCATACAACATTGCAATCTCTATAATTGTTAAAAATAATATTGTGAAGTTCTTTAAATGTATTGCATCGTATGAAAAATTCACAAATCAGGAATCGAGTACAAAGTATGAAACTATCGTTAGGTTACGCCTTCTTAAAGAAAATATTTAGCAAACCAAAGCATCAACGGTAACATAAATTGACAAAAAAATTATCATAACAGAGATGATTCAGCATCACTTAATGTAAAAAAAACCTAACAACATGGTAAAAGGATCATAAAAGGTCACGTTGAAAATCCAATTATAAATTTTACATAAATTTAATATAAAATTAATGAAGAACTTGTAGTCTAATCTGTTACAAATCCTTGTGAAACGGTCGATTTGCAAAGCGAATATAAAATTAGGGGTTTATTTCACTATTTTGCATGACATGGACTACTGTTGCAATTAACTCAAATTAAACTCGAGAATTCAATAAAAAAACTCGAGAATGAACATAGAAGGCAGGTTAACTTATTTCACCACACATGAAAAAAAATCAAAATCCTACACCACTCTGCATCAATTACAATTGGGTATGTTATAATTTATCGCAAGAAAAGAAAATTAAAGTAAAATATAAATATATTTATATTCGGTTGCAAAAAGAGGAGTGTGAAATTTGACATACATGGAAGGAGCCGCCAGCAAGGAGTTGGGTGAAGAGTAAATTGGACCATCTTTAGCAGTTGCGCCAAATGGATATTTACTGTAAAAAAAAATGTCTTTTATATAAATAATCCACACCGTTCAATTCTTTATTTTATAATATAGATTTATTTGACCTGACAACAATGTAAATCAGTTTTTTTCTTTTAAAAAAAACATTAATTGAGAATAAGTAAACAGAAAATGTAAGACGATCTTAACCGTTTTCTATATGGACGATTTGTTTTATAATATAGATTTTTTACCTGACAAACATGTAAATTAATTTTTTATTTTAAATTAGTATAGCAATTAATGTTATTAATTGAGAAGGAGTAAAAAGAGATGTAAGACAAGTTCTGTCTTTTATATAGATAATTTAAGCCGTTATATTTTTGTTTTATAATATGTATAAATATATATGTTTTAACTAAAAGAAAATCCTCATAACACCTTTTTTTTTACAATAGAAGAACAAATACAAAGACTCCCTAATACATTCTAATTTAGACAAACTATTATAAAAGTCAACGATAGTAACCGTCGGACAACTCGACAAATCCATTCCACGGCGACTAAGCTTAGCAACCCTATCTGCAATCTGATTAAAAACCCTCTGAATATGGACGATCTTCCAATTCGAAAATCTTTTCATTAATCATTGGACGGATTCTCCAACTATTACACCCCCCATTAGAAATACCTCGTACTATTTCAAGGTTGTCAGAGTAGAAAAAACTACTCCAAAAAACTACTTCAAAGATGAAGGTCTGCAGCAGGCCTCATAACACAACGCTTTGAACTATCGCACGAAAAATATAAAAATAAAAAAAGTTTGAATTGAGTTAAACTTCCAAAAAAAGGCACACAGTTCACCCTGAGAACGCGGTTTTTAGGGCAAAATTAAATTTACTTTCTAATCTTTCTTTCTTCGATTTATAGAGAGGCTTTGGTTTACCGATCTAGATATGGATGGTAACCTAAACGTGTTGGAGCGCAGGAGAAGGGCTTCGGTCAGTTTTAAATCGATTCTTGCTGATTTCAGTTACATATTCAATTAGAATAGGTATTACGAATTATCAATGGGGAATGTCCTAGATGGGGTATACGTGGAGATTTTGGTAGAATTACTGGGTTGGGTGACTGAATATCAACGGGTATTCTTGAAGAACTTCACCATTAACACTAGCTACCGGTCTGATATCTTCTCGACTCCATTGGGATTATTTTGTTCTCAAAAATTTAGTTATTCTTTTTTATTATGTAATAATTTTTTTATATTTTATTATTAAATTTACAAAAAAATAATTATATATAGGGCTCTTATTTTGAATTTGGCTTAGGACCACTTTAACAGGTCCAACCCCATACCAGCCCATGGGTCTATTTTAAAGTTGGCTGTCCGTTCCCGTCCATGGGCCGATTTTGAATTTGGCTTAGAGCACAGGTCGTTCCAGCCCATGAATTTATAGTCAAACCCATAAACATTAGGGTTTAGATTACCTATTACTTATACTCTCTAATAATAAACAGATCTTCTTCTTCTCCTTCTTTTTCTGCCGTTCACAACAAATAGTTAACTTTCTTCACTTTGAACGTAATCGCCCGCCAGTCCGTTCCTCTCCGAACCCATAGTAGCCGGCCAACTAGAAGGTATTTGTTTGATCTTACTTTTTTTTTTTGCACATTTTATTTATATATTTGTAATTTGAATTATTAATATTAAAGTGAACAGTTAATCTGTTCTGAATATATGTTTATATATATGCTCAATTTTTACACCACTTTGATTGATTATTGAACTCTTGTAGTTCATTGTCTTTTGATATTTAATTTTACGAAAAACATCTGATGTACTGAATCTAGGATTTTTTAATTATAGCGAAAGATCAATATATATTAAAAACAACGTAGAAGATAAAGTTGATCTAATTATTCTGTATTAATTTGACATTTATGGATGAAAATAATATGAACAACGTAGAATTAATCACTTAATGCTTATGTAGTTGGGATGAAAATGTTAGATAAAGAAAATGTATTAATGTTTTTCTCCTTCATATTTTGCAAACAGGTCTATCTTCACTAATTAAGATTTAATGTTATGTTGCGGATAAAATCGAAAAAGGATAAAGATCGATGGACATCTCATTTCAATCAAATATCAACATCTCCAGAAGTTCTCGCTTGTCCGGTAACATTTACTTGTTAGGAATTAAGATTAAAAAATTTAGAATATTTTTGTGTGATAAATATAAATTTTATTACTTTAATTGTACTTCATATTGAGATAGTTTGATAAATTTTTAAAGTCATCAAGGCTATGTAGTCTCAGTAACTATAGCTTTTTGTCTAAGCCGTCTCACTAATTATAGTTATCAACATTAATTGTTATGTACCCGCTCTTATGTATGAAAATCGCCAAAATTTAGTTGTATATATTTTGAATGAGTGACATTTTAGTTATTACTATAAAATTCATTTAAAAGTTCATAGGCGACTTAACATTTAGCTATGTGTTCATGATATTAAATATCCGTTAATATTTTCTCATGATTAAATGCTTCACATCATGTATACTAAATTAACATACTAAATTAACAAGTATATATATATATATATATATATATATACACTAAATTACCATTTATGTCAGTGAAACGCCTATGAATTACATCTACGTGTTAAATGCTAGCTCATTCCTGTTTGAATTAGTTACTTATGTCTCGCTCTCATTTTTTTCCGAATATATTCTTTAAGGTTGCACTGGATGAGAGAAATTAGTTGCTTTTAATATGTGACTTAGTTTCTACTCTATATTTGTTTTTATGTTAATTGCAAAATTGGTCCCTGTGCGAAATAGCCAAATATACCTGTATTATACATTAAAATTGCGAATCTATCCCTTCATAGGATATATTTTCTATTTTTGGAATAACAGGGGTACATGTGCTACTTTTTAAACCACAGGGGTCTTTAACTGATTAATTTTATTAATGCAAGATTCAGATACTAAACTACAGAGTAGCAGTGACGGCATATATAGCAGGGTTTGAAAAGGCCTACGCTGCAATGGAGAAGTTAAACATGAATGAATAGACTTTGGAACCAATCCTCAGGAAGCTACTATTAAAGTATAATAATAACTGGGGAAAAATCGAGGAGGGAAACTATAAAGCTATTATTGATGAAATACATGGAACTGACACTACTAAAAATAAGAGTATTCGCGGTAGTTTTTAGGGTCAAAGACGGCAGTCTATAAATGATGTGTATTGATAGACGGCAGTTAGCTAATTGCCGCGAAAAGTGCCGTCTATAAAGCTGACGCCTATGTAAAGATGGCACAAAGAAAATTACCGCCTATTTAACCTTGCATTGACGGCAATTATCTCAGGACTGCCGCCTATTATTTATATGCATTGACTGCATTTCTAAACCACCGCCTTTATATATTATAGACTCTATTTTTCTTACGTTAATTAAATTGAAAATAATATTATATATTTTTATATTATAATGAAAAAATACTTATATGAACAAGAAATTAAATAAAATTGTATTTTATTCCGACAGAAAGTAGAAAGGTCATAATGTTTTCTACATTTAACCAACTAAAAGTTATAAAATAAAAAGTACTAAATTCTAAAACTTGCATACAAATAATTAAATAACTAAAAGTTAGAGATGTTTAAACAAAATCTTCAAAACTTCTTTATTACTTCAACAATCATCTCGTGTCCAAACAAAGTCCAATTCTTTCGTAGAAAGCTGTTCGCTGACAATCATTCACTAACCCCTGGGGTTAGAGCCAGATTTACCAAAACTGATACTATCAACTACTCCGCTTCAATAACTCTCTTTGATACTACTCGAACCAATCCTATACAGAAAATTGATCATTTATAAGAGATTCTATTCAATAGTTTGAAATGACACAATATATATAAGGACTAGTATTCATCATGTACACTAAAAACTTAATAGTTTAAAGAAAATAGGCATGTCTACATCTCCATGAAAGCCAAAGGTGTGATGGTTTGTAACAGCTACAAAGAAAATACAAGGCATTACTTTATAACAGCTACAAGGACACTTCTACACCACTTAAAGATACATCCACTTGTCCAATAGAGTACGCTATTTCTCTTTAAGCACCCATCAGATTATTTGCAAGAACACTAAACACATATTTGACATGCACAAAGAGAGATAGAGAACTAACCAGAGGGGGAGAATATGAGAATAATGTGAAATCCTGCATTGATCAACCCTAAATGTACTAAACATTGATCAACAAATGGAAACAGTAGCTATCAACGGTCACATCCTTAATTGAACAACGTCAAATCTAAATATACTAAACAACCACAAATTGATTGAGCCATGGCCATGAATGAACTAATCCAGTTTCTTGATTGTTTTGTGTAAAAGGCCCTGATATTGACTCAACATAATCCAGTTTCAAGCAAGCAAAACTACTTTAAATGAACATCTTAAGATGCAAACCAAGGAAGAATGTTGGTGCAGCATTGAATGACACAGAAAAAGGTCGCAGCAGCTTTACAGCCTTTATTGAGATAGAGACCCCTGGAAAACTCATGGGCAGAACATCCTGTGTGGACCCTCTCTGCAAATCCTAGTTCATAAGAATGATATATTTATTAATTACAGTGATAGAGCTACAATATTATAAAGAAAAACAAAGAAAAAAGAATACAATAATCCCTCATGTATAAACAGTTCAAGACCAGAACAACCTACGTCCCTGCTTTCAAGTGCCTTGATATTAACATATGTACATTCAGAGAGAGGTAGTTCATGTGTAAGCAGACAATGGCGCTCAAGTTTCGAGTCCAGATATAACCAATCAAAAAAATTTGGTGAAAGCCTAAATCTTACTGAAGTACCTGGTAATTCCAGATCAATAAACTTTTGATCTTCAGTATGCCGATTAAATACTGAGAGTATGAAGAAGATAATACGTATAGCCTTCTTTAAGCTACCCTCAAACAAGAGAGACCTCGCCCCAACTATATTATCAATGAAATACATCTCAAAAATCACCAATGAGGACCTAGAAATGATGGTTCTGACTCAATATTATATTCTGTGACAAACAATGGATATTATTTAGAACTTTAAACAGAATATAAGGATTATATTGCAATATATTGAGTACTCGCTCCATGGCTAATATAAATGTGAATACTGGAATTGCGGGTTGTATAGCTGCTTATGCTGGATTTGTGTAGCCAAGACCAATGAGAAATAAATGTTGATTTCCGAATATTCTGACTCAAATCATTTAATATCTAGACATTAAGCTTTTGCTAAGAAAACACTAAAGAATTGAAGAAGTATAAACTTACCCAGTTAATTCAAGAAAGAATAATGATAATAAGAAGCGTCTATTAGTTGGATGCCTCACTTCTGCATAGTACAAAATCTGAATAGTTGGTAATCTTTTAAACAACTTATGTGCACACCTATTAAAATAAACTTCAGGGACTTCGATGACATTCATGTAAGTACTACTAAGATACAACTACTATGATAATCAGTTCACACATTATTAGATACAATATACATATACATATGAATTTGTTGATTGACTCAAATAAAAATTAAAAGATAAGAATTAAGAGAGAACAAAATATATCGAATATGTATATGTATAGGTAAATGAGGGAAGACCTGAGATGTACTAGAACTGAATTGAAGAAGGCCGGTGGCCATTGGTGGCCGCGGTTTTGTTATTTAGCTCTTCAATTTTAAGCCGCTCCGCCTCTCTTTGCTTCTGACGGCGTCTGGGGCGGTGCTGACATCTTTCTTCCGAGTTGCTTGTCCGATTGATTCATGGCCGACATCTTTCCTCCTTTGCTCGTCCGATTGATTGGATTTAGGGAAGGAATTGGGTTTGATTATTAATTTTATTCTAAACTTTGAGAGGATTTTTGGTAAAATCCCTATATAAAATTAATATAATTATATTGGATGTCAATCTATACACGAATCTTTTTTTTTTTTGGACGGCTACACGGATATAATATAATTCTTTTTTTTAAAAACTATAAAAATTAATTATAAAAATTATATATATAACTATAGACCAGAGATTCAATTAGATTAGCCACCTTTATTAAATTTAATTAGCGGTATTGGAGAAGATTGCCGCCTATGTAAAAGTACATTCGCATAATAGGCTACAATTACTTATAACTACCGCCAATTATATGCCGCCAATAGATGAATTTTTAGTAGTGTGAACATCAAGTTTGCACCTCTGTACACCTGGTAGTGAAAGTTTGTTCCTTGGTGAACCATTTTATTTTTTGCTAATTGTTTCATAAAATGTTCAGGCACAAACCAGGGAATATGAAGATGAGGATGATACTCCCACTGCAGTAGAGAAATGTGGTTCAAGTGGTGCAGGACCATCAAATTCTTGGTCTGCACAGACACTTGATGATATTACTAATGGATATGAGAACCTAAGTATATCCTTAGTAAATGAAACGTGGAGCACTGTGGAGTTACCGAATTTTTTATACATTTCGAAATGTTCCCATTATAAATCTGCACACATAGATCGGTGTTTAGCTCGGATTGCAGATGAAGAATGTTGTTCAGAATGTTCAGGAGATTGCCTTTCAAATGAAGTTACTTGTGTTTGTGCTCGTGAAAATGGGGGAGTATATGCCTACACTAAAGAAGGGTTGCTGAGAGAAGATTTCTTACACAAGTGTATTTCCATGCACGTGGAACCTAAGAAGCATTATAAGCACTTTTGTAAGGATTGTCCGATAGAGAAAGCTAAGGCTAAAGAGGGATCTAAGCCTGAACAATGCAACGGTCACTTGTTGCGAGATTTCATCGAGGAATGCGGGTTAAATGTGGCTGCAACGTTAAGCAATGTAAGAAAAGAATAGTCCAGCAAGGCATTTCTCGCAATTTGCAGGTTAGTAAATTAAATTTATATTCTGTTATTCTATTTTCATGCTTCTGAATTTTATACTCTTTAGGTCTTCTGGACTAACGAAGATAAAGGGTGGGGAATACGCACACTTGAAGAGTTACCAAAAGGTGCTTTCCTTTTTGAGTATGTTGGTGAGATATTAACCAATATGGAACTTCACGTGAGAAATGCTCAAACCAGCAACCACCGCCGCACATATCCTGTTCAACTTGATGCAGATTGGGGATCCGAAGCAGGTTTAAATGAAGAAAATGCCCTTTGTTTGGATGCAACATATCGAGGAAATGTTGCAAGGTTTATTAATCACAGGTACCTCTTTTTATCAACTGTTTTTCTCCTTTATATAAATATTCTCAGTCTTATCTTGAAATGCGTAACGCAGATGTGTTGACTGCAATGTGATTGACATCCCAGTTCAGGTGGATTGCCCTGATCACCACTATTATCGAGTACGTGCTATAAATATTTGCTCAGAATATTTTACTATTAGATATTAAGTATTTTCTCGTTTTTGTCTACAGCTTGCTTTTTTCACAAAGATAAAACTAAAGGCAATGGAAGATTACGTGGGTAAGAAGTCAATATATGCTTCTTAGTTTCATTTTAGTCCTTAGAAACAACGTCTAAGAATGTGAGATGAATTAATTGCAGGATTATGGGATTGATTTTGAAGATAGTGATCACCCTATCAAAGCTTTCAAGTGTACTTGCGGAAGTCCTTTTTGTCGGGACGAGAGTACAGCAAAAGGAAAAGCCAAAGCAAAAGCAAAGGCAAAAGCAAAAGGTCAGTGCCCTTATTTATATATGCTTTCATTTTCTCTTATCAGTGTAAAACTGAGATCATTAAGATAATGTTTCGCTCATATTGAATAGATGTAAAAAGGAAATAATTTGTTCTCCGTGGATCAATTAGTTATTATTCCACTTATTTTACCATCTAGCTAATAATTTTCACATATTGCTTGATCAGGAGCAAAAAGAAGGAAAACTGCTGATTAGGCAGGTGCTTTTCTAGTGGATTAGATATATTCTTGATTTCATTCATTAGAGAGGATCTCTATCTCATACCTATTTACAATTCATGGCTTAGATTAGAGTCTTTCTTAGAGAGGAAACGGGGTTTCAACCAGACAAGGCAAGGAGATCATTTCCTAGCTTAGTCACGTTGTAATTCCTTCTTTCATATATGTATTTTCATTTCGTAACTATATTTGTTTTCCTTTATTTATGTTTTGAGTCAATATTCTGGGATATTTGTTATGTAATGAATTCTTGAGATTTTATTGTTATTGATTCATTAATTTGGGATAATTGTTATTTAATTGATATTGTTATTTTGATTTCGCTTAATAACCTATATAGCCTATGGATAAGAGGCAGGTGTAATATATTATAGGGATCGGATGATATCCATGTTGATTTTATAACCTATACAGGGTCAATATTTTATTCGCTTATCAATAATTTCTATGGAAAACATTCTCCACCGAATAGAGGTAGGTGTAATTAGTAATCAAAAAAGCTGAAGAACAGGTGGTATATTGATGTCTGGTTTGGGACAATATGGACGGTATTTGTAAAGGGATTGCAATATTTCCTTTTTGTGCTCATCAGGAGTATGATTTAGATACCCATGATTTAGATACCCATGTATACAGAGAAAGAGCATGCTATTATTTATCTTGAATGGGCTATTACTTATCTTGAATGGTATATCAGTTATCTTGTATGGGTAACTGGAGGACTTCACAACACTAATGTAACACGTATAGAAGAGCCTAAAGTCTTCATAAAATTGCATATATCTATATTGAAACTCAAGCAAGACAATATAAAAGAAACCAAGAATCTTATCGAAGAAGGAAAGAGTATTCTTGGTAGTATTACTGACATTGATCCTTCAGTATATGCCTGCTACTATTGGGCTTCATTGAAATACCATATATCTTGTCATGAATATAATGATTCCTACAAGAATGCTCTTCTTTTTTTAGCTTACGATCCAATAGCTCGATCAGAATCATTCAAGCTCGTGAGATATCAACTTATCATTCATACATTCTATATATCTTTTAACTATACCTTTCCTTTTTTTTTTTTTTTTTTTTGATATTTCTGCAATTTTGGGGCGCCTAACATGCAGTTTCTTGAATATTGAAGGATAGTCCCTAAATTAACCTTTTCGTCAATCTTTAGTATTTAATCTTACTGTGTCTTTTCAGTACTTGGCGTATGAGTTATCAATTTCAGCACTACTGGGCGACAAAATTTACAATTTTGGCGATCTTCTCTCACATCCAATTGTAAGAACGACAAAATTTTGTCCAAACAACTTTATTATATGGTTTAATTGCACCGTTAGTCCCTGCCGGTGATAGATTATCGAATGGGTGATTTTTTTCACCAGAATATTGAAAAAACTATATATTTTCATATTTGCAGATACAAAGTCTTATAAGATCTAACTTTTACTGGCTCTACAGTTTTCTTAAAGCATTCAGTAATGGTGATTTAGATTGCTATCAAGAACTGTGTCGAATCCATAGCCATGTTTTTTGTCGTGTACCAGCACTCGTGAAGAGGAAAAAGATACTTGATGAGAAGATTAATATTCTCTGTGTTATGGAGATTATCTTCAATTGGCCACCAGAAGATAGAACTATCCCATTAACTGTTATTGCGGAGCGTACACGATTCTCCATAGAAGATGTAGAGAGTTTTGTTATGAAGAGCCTATCGGTAAGTTTAATTAGCGACAAGTTTAAACTTTGTTTTTTCATTTTACATCTTTACCTGAACTCCAATGTTAATGCAGTTGCATCTGATCGAGTGATTGATCTATCAAGATGAGGGAATGGTTCATGTTTCTTGGGTACAACCGAGAGTTCTTGGAATACTTAAGATTAAATCTTTACGGGATCGACTGGACAACTGGGTGGAGAAAATACAAAACCCTCTCATTACACTTAAGGAAGAAAATGAATTAATTGCACAGTAGGTCCTTTACGAGTTAAAAACCTATTAAATGTACACAAATCTAACAAAGTTTATTTAATTGTAACATCCCTCTTTCTCCACTTATCTACAAATGTACACTCACAAATTAATTTTTGCACAACAAATTACAAGTAGCTCATCCGCGTGGTACTATAAAACGGATTTTCAGGCCCAACGTGATAATTCTCTTCTTTCTCATCATCCCATTTCTCATTTTCTCGTACATATTTTAAATCCGCATCAATTGTACCACGATCTCTTGCCCAAATTTGTAATACAAAAAGCTTTCGACTCTTGAGTGAAGCGAAAAGGTCTTTGAACTTCATTGTAGTGTAGTAATACGCTTGCTGAGCAAGAACCTGATTATACTGATAGAATAGAACGGGTAAAAAGTTGATGAACCAACTCGCAAGTGTTAAGTGTGACCTGACTTATCTTCTCCTCGAGAGTATCGTACTTGTTAAGATTGAAATGAATGGAGTGTCTTTAAAACAAGGATGTCTAATATTGTTTTGAAGACTTGTTTGATTTGCATCATTTTATTCTGAAGAATCGTGGTGCTTTAAGTTTCGTTCTCCGAAGAAAGCTATATTTTACATTTCTAACCATTTGCAACCTTTGTTCATTCCATTTGCATGTAATCTAATAAGCTCATATAGAGCATATGAAAATCTGTCTTTAAATACATATAATTATTGTCATACCTTCAAAATTGAATTTAAAATTTTAATAATTTTATACCCTAAGGTTTGGTAGAATGGCACCCTAACACCAGTTGTTTGAAACAAGTCCAACTTATTCAGTTTGAACTAAAGGAGGATGCAAATGTAATTGCTGAAAATATTTGAATTTTTAATTTATGTATAGGGATACAAACCTTGTGTGGTGTAGACATATATTTTCAAGGTTTCGCAAAGTGTAAAATGGTAGATCATGTGCTAGTTGCTGAAGTGGCGCTAAGCATCCAACGCGCTACGAAAAGAGAAGTCGTGATGATATCAGAGTAGATCCTGCATCTAACCAAGTCTTTGACCAGGAAACCGAAGAATTTCCGCTACGCTGGCAGGCCACCCGGGCCGTGAGCGTGGTGGAACAGGCTTCCCAAAAAGCCCGTTCCGGTCGGGGTTAGCATAGAATGAAAGAGACGACCCTAATAGTAGAACTTGTGTGGTTATACACAAGTGGAAGTATTCATGAGTTTGTGAAGTGATATATCTTATTAAGTGTAGATTGTATAGTTGGTGATAACAACATAGGTTTTCGTCGAAGGTGGTTTCGAAGGGTGTAAAAGTTTGTGATCTCACCTTTTAGAGACACATGAGTTTCTAAATGAGACTCTTAACAACCTAAGAGTGCATAGAGTTTAGGTGGTTGACTACGTCTACATGAAGCGAAATACCCTAAAACCGATTGTGCGTCTTCTCTTCCCTTTTCTTTTTAATTTGTGCATGCCGATTGTCTGTTCCATCACCTCAATACTTTCTTTTTATGTTTAGACATAGACTCTTGCATGAGTAGTACTTGTCGAATGGTCTATTAGATTATTGGATTGTATTATTTCTTAAAGTATACACATTAAGTGTTTGACTGAGTGTTTCACTCTCATATTACAAATCTTGTGTACCTCTAGTAAATCTATCTAAAATCCTTAAAGAATGGATTTTCAGATATAGTCGAAGTAGCAAATTTGAGTTAATAAAATTCTAAATGTGTATTGGTCCTATTCACCCCTCCCCCTCTAAGACTATTTGAACCTTAATATTTACAATCCTTTCAGTTGGCTTGAAGTATCCTTTGGACTTATTGGAGTTTTTCTTTGGTTTGTTGTTTATGTCTCCTAATCTTTTATTTTACTTACTTTGTTGTTTGGTTTGCTTGCCTTACTCTTTGAAACTTGTCTGGCTTTCCAGTCCTAGAGAATTTGCCTAGCTTAATGATGCCAAATCAATGAGTGAAGCTGAATCTTTAGCAAAATATCATATCCAAGATTTTGAATATTTGTTCAGCATGGTTATTTGGCACACAGTATTGGCTATGGTTAATACTGTTTGTAAAGCATTTAAAGCAAAAAATATGCAAACTGATGTAGCTATACAACTATTGAAAGGACTCATCTCTTTTTTTGAGGAGTATAGAGAAACGGGTTTTGAAAAATCCATGATGGAAGCTAAAAAAATTGCAAGTGTAATAGAATTTTAATCAGTGTTCCGTGAAAAACACATCATTCAGAAAAATAAAAAGTTTGATGAAACCCTAATAACGAGGTAGGACTATCTGCTCAAGAATTCGTTCGAGTGGATTACTTTTTGTATATTATGGATCAAGCTCTCGAGTCACTTAGAAGTAGTTTTGAATAGCTCGAGGTATACAAAGAAAATTTTGGCTTCTTATTTAATTTAGGGTGGGTTAAAATCAATGATAATATTTAGATGAACCATTGCACCAAATTAGAGATTGCATTGAAACATGACATGCTTTCGTATATTGATGGAGAAGACTTATATTCTGGACGTATTTTGTTAAGAGAAATGTTGCCAACCGATGAAAAGAAAAACAATTGAAGTATGCGTGGATTGCATATAGAATATTATTGACAATACCTGTCACAGTTGCATCTACAGAAAGAAGTTTTTCAAAACTGAAGTTGATCAAGTCATACCTGCGGTCGACAATGTCACAAGAAATACTAAGTGGATTGACTACTTTATCAATTGAAAAGGGTATGCTAAAAAAAAATAGAATATTCAAAATTAATTAGTGAGTTTGCATCAAAAAATACAAAAAAAAAGTTGTATTTGAGTGATACATTTTTTTATTTTGTTTTCAAAAATTTAGTTATTCTTTTTTATTATGTAATGATTTTTTTATATTTTATTATTAAATATAAAAAAAATTATATATAGAGCTCCTATTTTGAATTTGGCTTAGAACCCCTTTAACAAGTCCAACCCCATTCCAGCCCATGGGCCTATTTTGAATTTGGCTGTCCGTTCTAGTCCATGGGCCGATTTTCAATTTGACTTATAGCCCACGTCCGTTCCAGCCCATGGTTTATAGTCAAACCCATAACATTAGGGTTTAGATTACCTATTACTTATACTCTCTAATAATAAACAGATCTTCTTCTTCTCCATCTTTTTTTGCCCGTTCACAACAAATAGTTAACTTTCTTCTTTTATATAAATTTATATATATATATATACATCGCTTCGTATCGCCCGTTCCTCTCCAAACCCATAGTAGCCGGCCAAATAGAAGGTATTTGTTTGATCTTAAGTTTTTTTTTTGCATATTTTATTTATATATCTGTAATTTTAATTAATAATATTAAAGTGAAGAGTTAATTTGTTCTAAAAAAATGTTTATATATATGCTCAATTTTTACTCCACTTTGATTGATTATTGAACTCTTGTAGTTCATTGTCTTTTGATATTTGATTTTACGAAAAGCATCTGATGTACTGAATCTAGGATTTTTGATATTATAGCAAAAGATCAATATATATTAAAAAGATATGAGTGTAGAAGATAAAGTTGATCTAATTATTCTGTATTAATTTGACATTTATGGATGAAAATAATATGAACAACGTAAAATTAATCACTTAATGCTTATGTAGTTGGGATGAAAATGTTAGATAAAGAAAAAGTATTAATGTTTTTCTCCTTCATATTTTGCAAACAGGTCTATCTACACTAATTAAGATTTAATGTTATGTTGTGGATAAAATCGTTACCAAAAACGAAAAAAAGATAAAGATCGATGGACATCTCATTTCAATCAAATACCAACATCTCGAGAAGTTCTCGGTTGTCCGGTAAGATTTACTTGCTAGAAATTAAGATTAAAAAATTTAGAATATTTTTGTGTGATGAATATAAATTTTATTACTTTAATTGTATGTCATATAGAGATAGTTTGATAAATTTTTAAAGTCATCAAGGCTATGTAGTCTCAGTAATTATAGTTTTTTGTCTAAGCCGTCTCACTAATTATAGTTATCAACATTAATTGTTAGTACCTGCTCTTATGTATGAAAATCGCCAAAATTTAGTTGTATATATTTTGAACGAGTGACATTTTAGTTATTACTATAAAATTTATTTAAAGTTCATAGACGACTTAGCATTTAGCTGTGTGTTTATGATATTAATATCCGTTAATATTTTCTCATAATTAAATACTTTAACATCATGTATACTAAATTAACATACTAAGCTCTAAGGTACTATTAGCCTTAGGGGCCCATTTTATTTTAGGTGCAAAAATTATTTTTTAGTATATCCTGATAAGAATATAGGGTCTGATTCGACTAATTGAGCCATTTACACTTACATCTACCTTTTTTTTTGTCAAATATATCTATGATCGGTTTCTGATGATGTTTTTCCCCCCACTTTCTAAAGTGGGGAAATTTCTTATATGCGGATAATATATTCTATAAACTCCATTGTGAGTAGCAACTTCAATGATTTGCAAGTGGCTTTACAAGCAAGTCCTTCATGTTTATACAATGTTAGTTTTAAATTATTTTTTTCGAGTCCTAAAACATCTCTTCTTTCTTCTTAGAAGAGAATTCATCAGACGTGGTTAATCTCAAGGAAAAAAAATCCAACAATGAATTTGGGGAAGATTGTGATTTTAATTCCAGAGACCACTCCAAATTTGTTCAGTTAATAAATTTTGTAAGTACGCTTTACCCTCCCTTTTCATTAGCAAAAGTCTCTTAAACCTTGTAGTGAAATATACATGATTTTACAATCTTTTGTTGTTTGAAAACTTATGGAGATTCTAACGATTATTGCAGATACAATATGCCAGTTGTGCAATGGAAGCATCACAAAGTCTCGAAGTGCTTTTACATGTGCGAGTAAGATTTTAGAGGAGAAAGGGAGGCCTGAAGTTGCTGTTTTTATAAAAGGAGCTCTTGATTATTGCTTCCATAATATGGAAGAACTGTTGAAATTAGTAGAAAAAGCAAAAGAGGCTCTTTGTTATTAATAATATAGATTTCATATGATTGTAAAGTTGTAACAAATAGACTAAAACTGTTATGTTTGTGTTTGAATATGGATCTTCAAGTTATTTGCTTTTTATAAACGAGTGTTGTGCTTTTTCTCTAAAAACTCGGAAGGCCCCAGGACCTTAAAATCATCTTATTAGATAAGTAATCAATTTAATAAGATGTAGTGATGTAAACTAAAGCTCCACTTGCAAAATTCTCTTGCCACCTCACTTACATATTTCCCCGTAAGATTCGGCCACTTTAACACTTTAACTTCCTTTTTGAATCATTTCTTGCTTTTTCCGCAAACTTTTCCACTTTCCTACTTTCTCTTTCATCGGTTACATTTTCTCTTTTCGAAGCAAGTTTCACGTGTGACTGATTTTCCGCCATTCAATTCTGTTTTATCTATTTGTAAGCCAAATCTATTGTGTTTTGTTTTACTGTTTTTGGAGTATATCTACATTAGTTTCACAAATCTCTGGTTCTGAGTTAGATATTAATCTTTATAGAAATATTTGTTGCTGAGAACCTCTTCTTGGGTTTCTCTCAATTCTAACTATAAAATATCCTGTTTCTTGTATTGATCCTTTTACAATTAAGGTTGCAAATTGCTTGGAGGAAGCTGTTAAGGCCATTTTGGTGGATCAAGGTGGAGAATGCTCTACTAATTATCCTTCTTGTATATGTTAATAGCTTAAAACATCATGAAAGTTGTTCCCTTTAAGTTGTTTACCATATGTACGACTCATGATGGGTTCTTACCAGTTACGAAAAGAGTTTGGAACGTTAAAACTAAGGGTAAATGTTTTAACGGTCCATATTTGGAGAGCTAAAAATTCTTTGGTGCTGCAGATTTAAGTCAAATAGAGCTATCTGCAGAAATTTGAACTTGATTGGAATACTTAAAGGTTCAAGAATGCTGGTTTGTAAGTGTGGTTGGTTGATTAGTGGTATATTTGAAATCCGAGAGCTTGAACTGGGGGAAATTTGCTGGACTTGACTCGCCACCTGAACTCACTCCCCACCCTGATCCAGTTCAGCAATATTTGATCAACCACAATGTAAATAATCAGAATGGAGTGTTTATGCCTGAACTCAATCCTCCCCTGGTCCCAACTCCACATTTTTGAACCACAACAAAGGCATGATAATGGCAATGATGCTGCAAGATTTGGCCTGGGAGGTGTAGAAGTGGATAGTTGGATAAGCACTCAAACTCAGAGTCAGACTCAGCACGTTCACAACTTAGGAATATTTTTCAACTGGAACGCAGACACTTAGAACTTTTTCAGAAGCGCTTGAGCAATTTGTTGAGGGGTACCAGAATGAGCCAGGGAGCTTTGGGTTTAACCAGTGAAGATTATAGAAATTTTTAATATAAGGGGGTATTTGAAAAGGAAAAGATATTTGGGGTAATGTTTGTAAATATTTTTATTCTGTGAAGTTTTACTAGGCCCCTTAGAGAAGTGGGATTCTGGAATAACTCAATTGCTGGAATACTATCCCATTTTAATATTTGTATGTAAAAATTATTATGATATCTCTTGTGTGTTCGTAATAATTAGTTGGTTTATATGTACCATGAATGAGTCATCGATTTGTTAATAAGGAAAAGTTCTAGCTACTTTCCTTTTCTGAATTTGGTAGCTTATATTTCCTTGTTTTTCCCAGTTTTTCTAACAGTTTATTGATGTTTCAAAAAATAATATGAGTTTTACTCTTATGATCTTGTATTTTTTCCTCTTGCACGGCATATAGATCTAAAATTACGATCTCTCTAAAATTAATTCAAACAATTCTTCTCAATGTGAGGCACATTTAGGCAAGAGTAATAAGGTACTCAATAGGAGGCGATTCTTGAAAATGGATGCTTTCCAATATCATGAAAGAACATAATCATGAATTTGAACTTTGTTGTGAAATTTCTTCACCAGTTACACAGAGGAAAAATACTTCCACGCCATGATCTTCTATGATTGTGTCCACAAGAACAGGACTTAGATCAGTTGATGATGAAGCTCCATCTAGTGTTATCAATATTAAGCGTCTTAAAATGGAAGAAGTTGATATAGAACCATACAAAGGCACACGCTGTCGCCGAGCAGGTGGTGGTGGTGCGTACGTGTGGGACTTTGCCAATTCACTTTTGGCTTTCATAACCTTTAGTTCTTTTGGAATAATAGATGGGTAAGCTAAGTTAAACTAATATTTTTTACATCTCTCCTCCTATGTGGGTCATTTCATGCACAAAAAGTGACTTTTCCACTTTTCCAAAAGAATAGGAAAGGATAGAGATATTTGATACTTTAATCTAAATATTTTCTACTTCTCCAAAAGAGCATGGTCGGATTTATAATAACAATTAATCTAAATCCTAACAATAATTACTATGTAACAGTATTATGTTACAAAAAATTTTAGAGAGAAAATAAAACAGGAGAAGAGTTGTATTATGTTAATTGTGTGTAACTGAGCTCTATAAAGCTTTTTATATATATACACAGAAAAGACAAACTCATAAATGAATCATGGAAACATTTTGAAATCAAAAGTTTTGAACTTTGACCAAAAAACATGAGGAAAAGTTATTAAACTGAGAAAATATTTTGAAATTGCAGAAAAAAAATATAGAAAGGAGAATCAGCTTTTGGTCAAAAAAAGTTTTGCTCTTAAAGCTAAAAAAACATTTTGAACTATTTTAATTCACCATTTTCATATAATTATATAAACCAAATCTTGTAGTAGAGATATATTTATTTTAATTTTTTAATTTTCCTCAACTCTCGACGATCACATCACACCATCGTTGGAGACAGATCAGACAGACAGTGGTTGTTGCGTTCGTGGGATAAATCCTATACTTCTCATTAGAACGGGATGTGTTCTTTGGAAATTACCACTACCCCGTCAATGTAGGAGGTATTTCATCTTCTAAAATATTTTTTGAAGTTATTTCATCATTTCTTTTTATCAAGTCAAGAAAAGTGACTTTGTAAGGCATGTATTCGTCAATTTTCCACAGCGGACTATCAAAGACAAGAATAAAGATAGAGAGAATTTCTAGATAGAAGATGGGATATATTGTGTTCAAGGACTAATTTACTATCAACAAAGATTAGGATTGTTATGTGATGAAATGAGATAACAACAGAATCTTATTACCCAGGACATTCTTTAGTTGAGACCCACAACACATACTCAACCCAATATTTCAATCAAAACATTTTATGATACCATCCCACGCGTTTGGGGTCAATGCGTATATCATGGTTCTAGTAAATTCTCTATAGAAATAGTTTGTGTTTCTTATAGAATGCAGGTCCCATTTTTATACTTACCTAGGAGATTTTTAAAAAAATTGTCTAAAATTGTAGAGTACCTCTCTTGGGCTCGAAATAATGAAGTATTATAAAGTCCAACCTCAATATTTGTCGATGAATAGAAAAATATTTCTGAATAGACACATTATATGTGTGATATGTAGGTAGAAAGTATGTTTTATGTAGTTGGATTAGTTATCTAAACTTAACATAGAAACAACCCCTCATGATTTTTAGAGTGTTTAATTATAATTGGGTAATGCTATATATCACCCCTTCACCTCTTCCCCCCTTACGTGGAGCCTATGTGGCATTAAATAAGAGAGAGAAAGAGAGAGAGAGAGAGAGAGAGAGAGAGAGAGAGAGAGAGAGAAAGAGAGAGAGAGAGAGAGAGAGAGAGAGAGAGAGAGAGAGAGAGAAAGAAGTAATTTAAGAAAGAAAAACATCATGATTGGTTTTTAAAATCTCCACATAGGCTCCACATAAGAGGTGAAGGGGTGATATATAGTATTACTCATTATAATTTGATTAATGATATATACTACCCAAACTTATACCACCCAAATACCATCCACTGACGTGGCGTAAACTGGTTGGTAATACATCTTGAATCAAATCAAGAAAATAAATAGAATAACGATTTATAACCAACCAATTCACGCCACGTCATTGGGTGGTATTTGAATGGTATGAATTTGGGTGATATATATACAATTACTCTTATAATTTATATGTGTATAGTCTTCTCGTGTCATGTTTACTTCGTTTTTATCTTATTATAGCATTATATTTGAAAAGACCGTCACTATTATTAAAAAATAGTAATCTAAAAAATTATCACTTTAAAAAATTAAGATACTTTTTATTTTTATACTCTATTAAAAAAACCATTCAAAATATTATTATAATTTTCATATGTTTCCTTTCAAGAGATTTGGGATCAGATCCTTCTGGAGGTCGAGTAACTCCGAAATGTATCAAAAAAATTAAATAAACAAGGGAATACATAAATTAATATTTAAATATCGTAAAGTATGACGTAATAATATATTTATTTTTAAGATAGAGGAGTAAATCTTATTACAAAAGTAAACTTAAATAATTATATATGAATTATGGGTATTTGCTAAAAAAAACCTGATAAAAGTATCTAATTATTAAATTAAGCCTTCAATAATTTATTTTATAAAAAAATGCCCAATAAAACAATTATTTATAGAAAACATCCACTTTATATTTTGTATACCTTAACTACCCTTATTATTAAATACATTATTTTATTTTTAATACAATATTTATTTTTAAATATTAAACAAATAATAGGAAACTTCCACCACCACCACCACCACCATGTATTTAACAACCACTACAGCCACCACAACCACAACTATCACCACCTCCACCACCACCTACTACTAATTTAATTCACCCGAGTGTCTGTGATATTTTTTAAAAATCGTCATAACTTATTCTTAAAAAAATCAAAAAAATTAAAAAAAAATTACATTTTTGGATAAAGCAAATTAATATTTACGTCTATAATTTTTTTAACACGAAATTCATTGTTCGAAATAGGGATTTTTTCCACAAACATGAAATTCACTATTTAAAACATGAAAAATAGACGTAAATATTAATTTGCTTTATCCAAATATGTAAATTTTTTATTTTTATGATTTTTTTTTAGAATTAGTTACGACGATTTAAAAAAAAAATCACGGACGCGCGCATGTATGATGAAATTAGTAGCAGGTGGTAGTGGTGGTGGTGGTTGTTGTTGTTGTGGTGGTGCTTGTGGTGGTGGTTGAGGTTGTAGTATTAGTGGTGGTTGTGGTGGTTATTATGATGGTGGTATTAATCCGGTATTGGTGGTGCTTGTGTTGGTAGGGTGGTGGTGGTTGTGGGGGTGGTGGGTGGTGGTGGTGGGGTAGTGGTGGTAGGAATTTGTAATAAGGTGGTTAAATTTATATAATAAATAATGAGATCATTACCCAAGGGGTCTTGAAGACACTACCTCGTGACCTAACAAGACCGGCTCTATAGCCTCTTCTTACTAAAGACCGCAAACAAAAATTAACACTATAAGCCAAAAAACCAATTATCTTCTTACCCCTTTTTGTTTTTTGTTTCCAATATATACTAGATTTTATCAGAATTATTTAATAAACCCTAAAAAGACCGTCTCTCTCTTCCATTTTTTAGTTCTAACCGCAAACACAAATCGGAGATCTCGATCGGAGTGGTTAAGGTAGGTGGTGGTTCGAAGTGGTTGTGGTGAAGATCACGGTCGTGGAAGGTGAAGATCGCAGTGTGGTGGTGATTTTAGCAGCAAACACCAAGATCTCGATCTCAATCGGAGTGGTTAAGCTAGGTGGTGGTTCGGAGTGAAATTGGTGCAGTGAGGTCGTTGTGGAGTTGTTCTTCGCCGGCTTCGTCACTGTTCTTCGCCGGATTCTTTGTTCTTCGTGGAGGTGGTGGTGCAGCCAAGTCGCCATAATGTTGAGCTCTACTGATTCGATTGCGTGAGGTCGCCGGATTCGTTGTTCTTTGTGATTCGCCGTAAAAGAAGCACTGTCGGTTCGAGATTCGATCCGGAAGGTGTGCAAGCTTTGGCCAAAGATTCGTTGTTCTTTTGTGGACTATAATAAACTATTAAAGAGTCTTATTTAGATCTTCTCTTTCTTCCAATGATCAGAAGGCAATTATGTTCCTGATTTTGTTACTTAAATTATTGCTATTGCTGAAGTTTTAATATTACCAATTTTGTGTTGATAAACTATTGCTGAAAATCACTCAATTTGTTTAGTAAAAATCCCGAAAATTCATTGATTTTTTTTGCATACTCAGTAATTTTACTGAGCACGCTCAGCAAGTTATTGAGCACGCTCATCAAGTTACTGAGCAAAGGAGCATGCTCAGTAAAGTCACACAACAAAAAAAATTTGAATACTCAACAACTTTTTTCGACACTCATACTTTTTCCAATACTCATCAACTTTTTTCATGCTCAGTAGCCCATACTCAGTAAGTTTTTTCATGCTCAGTACCCCAGGCTCAGAACTTTTTTCTACGCTCATAACTTTTTTCCACGCTCATAACTTTTTCCGGCGGTGGCTAGCGGTGGTCGGCGGTTGTGGTCGGAGCTGGAAATTATTGATTGTTAATCACAGAGGAGAGAGAAAAAATGATAAATGAGGAGAGAGATTAATGGTAATGGAATAGAGAGAGTAATGGTAGTGGAGGAGGGAGAAAAATCTATTTTTCTTTTGTCTTATATGCACTAGAAGGGTAGTTATGACATTGAACATCTTATTGGCCTCTAAAAGGATTGACTAGCTCCTATGTGTCACTACAATAATCTTTATGATCCCATGGGTAATTGATCCATAAATAATAGAGTAATTAAAATAATTATATAAGGGTATTTTTGTCAAATGATATTTTTAATAAAGAATCTTATTGGGGGATTGTTTTAGCAAATTAGTTTTTCAATAGGCATTTATGGATAAATGGCTCATGAATTGTTAGAATGAGTTTAAAAAATTTATAAAAAAATTAAAATTATATATATTTATTATATCTTTTCAAAAATTGAGGATGGGAACCACCAAGCCACCATTTGGATCCTTTAGCGGTATTCCTTTGGTCAAGTAATAAATATTCCACCTCTTCAAACTATTTCTTCTCGATATAGCTGATTTAAAAAATTTGAAAGTCTCGAGCAAAATTTTAAATTGTGCTCCTTTGATTTGTAGAAACAATTATAGTAAAGATTAATAGAAGGTCGCCAAAGTTATAAAATATATTTTGTTTATTTGAGATATGAATCATGTTTAAGAATGATAATTAGTGATACGTCTAGAATTTTAAATAAAATTTGGTATAAATAATATACAGATAATATTTTTATTTAACTTTAAACATTCAACATTGACGTATTATATATATTTAAGAATCAAAATTACGTTTTCATCAACCAAAATTTCATATAATTTTTACCTCATTCTACAAAGGTAGACACATAAACAATCTCATACATGTATTAAATATCATAAGATTGTTCAAATTTGCTCAAATTCATAACAAAACTTTATTATTTTGCTTAAAGTTTTCTTCCAAAGATTATAAAGAAAAACATTCACTATTTTAATTAGACAAACATTATTGGTCATATGATTACCAATTTCACAAGACATGACAAAAATTACATTCATACTATAAATTTATTATCCACCATGTCGAGAAGATAGTGCCTCTTCCATAGTGCTAATATGTCTTGTTAGATCGTAGTAGATGAGGTGGTCTCTTCTCGACATGGTAGATATTTAAATTTTAATATGATTGTTATTTTTGTCATATCTTGTGAACATGGTAATCATATGGTCGAGAATATTTTTTATCTAATTTAAATATTGGATATATTTTTGTTAGTTTTTTGAATAAAAATTAGGCAAAACAAATAAAATGTTGGCATGAATATGAGAAAAATTAAATAATATTGTGATATTTAATGCATGTGTGAGATTTTTTATATGTTTAACTTTGTAGAATGAGGTAAAGATCAAAAAAAGTTTTACTTGGATAATAACCAACTTTTTTCTTAATCTGTAAACGTAATTTAATTCTCAAAAAAATATATATAACACTTGTGTTGAATGCTTAAAATCTAAATAGAAAAAATTATTTTTGTGCTAAACAATATTATTTATACCAAATATTATCTTAATAATTCATCATAATTTATTTTATAAAATAATTATATGAAAAACATACGTGCACCTTACAAATAAAATATTATATATTTTAAAAAAATATATTAAAATTTATTATATTATTTTTGGTAAATAAATATTTAAAAAATGTGTTTCAAAATATAAATTCTATTTTTTAATTCTCTTAATTAAAGAATACAATTAAAATAATTTATAATTAAAAATGTATATATTTATATAAGTAGTTAATGAAGGGTATAAAAGGAATTTTTAAAAAGTCAAAGTTCTGGCCGTTAAATATAACCATCTATATTAAAAAAGGACTTGGCAAAAGATAAAAAAGATCTATGGGACCTAAGTGTCCTAATATAAAAAAACTTAGGGACTTAAGTGTCTATTTCCCATTAAGATAGTGAGAATTTCTTAGGTAGAAGATGGGTTATAGGGTACTAAAAAATTAATTTATCATTAATAAAGATTAGGATGGTTACTTAATGAAATGATATAACAACAAAATCTTATAACCAACGACATTCTTCGATTAAAACGCGTAACACATACACAACCCAATATTTCAAGCAAACCACTTTATGATACCATCATACGCATTTAAGTGTCAATGCGTATATTATGGTTCTAGTGAATTCTCTATAGAAATAGTTGTTGTATCGTACAGAATGCAGATCCCACTTCCATATTCACGTAGGTGATTTTCAAAAATCATCTAAAATTGTAGAGTACCTTTCTTGGGTATAAAGTCCAACCTCAATATTTTCGATAAATCGCAAAAGTATTTCTCAGTAGGCACATTATATGTGTGATATGTAGGTATAAAGTATGTTTTATGTGGATTAATTATCTAACCTTCATCGGGGAAACATTTCTATCATTTTTTTAGGGTGTTTAATTGTAATTTATGATGAATTGTATGTGTAAAGTCTCCCGTGTCATGTTTACCTTGTTTTATCTTATTATAGCATTGTTGGTTATTTATTTATTACTTTCTATGTCTCCCAAAGATTGTCACTATTATTAAAAATAGTTCTTTACAAAAGGGCGTTTTTTTAAAAATCAAGATAGTTTTTTATTTTGTATACCATTGTTTTCCCTAATTGAATGTTATAATTTATAGTTTCAATAAAAATTCAAGATATCAAAACATTTTATGGAATGCTTTTAGTAATCATATTAGATAATAAATGATATTCTTAAGTTGTGTGAAAAAAAGTGTGACAATCTCTTGGAGAGGAAAGAAGTATATAAGTTGGGTTAGATAGAAGTTGACGACTCATAATTTTTTTTCAGGCAATCTCTTATTACTAATATCATGTGGAGAAACTTACTTATACGACTGCTCCAACTTCTAGATACATGGATGTTGATTTTATGAGTAGACTAATATTTGAAAAAAATAACAATTACTATTTTCATGATATTTGGAATTCGACAGACGGTATATTAGGTGGTAGATCGGATTATTCTAAATTTTGAAGGTATCGACATCCTTGATCTTAAGAGAGACAATGCTCAAGAAAGTCAAGAACACTCCTATATTTAACACATATTTACTTACATGTTTTTCTCTTTTCGAGTAAATTGATAAGAACTAGACAACTTGGTTAAAAATCCAATAAGTTCCAAAGATAATCTATGACTATACTATTCTAATGTTCATAATGATTAGAAGTTGTGTCTTATTTTTATTGGTTTTATAGGCTTAGTTGTCTTAAACTGTTTTGGTGCAATTTTCATATGTTTTCTTTTTATCTACCTATTGTTTCCAGTGATAAATTATAAATATTAAGATCTTTTTTATGAATTGAGAAAGTTTAAGAGTTAAAATAATTTGCATTGACCTGGAGTTTGGGATCGACTCCTACCTGAATTGAATGACTCCCAAATGCATCAAAAGAATCAAATGAAACAAGGGAAATACATAATTTAATATTTAAAGATCGAAAAGTATAACGTAATACCATATATATATATATATATATATATATAATTAAGATCATATGAGTAAATCTTGTTATAGAAGTAAAACTAAATAACTATATATGAATTATTAGAATGGCCTGAAAACATTAAAAAACGAAGTTTAAATTATATATAGCAATTATATTTTCTCAAAAATTGAGAGTGGGTTTGAGCCCACCAACGTCCAAGCCACCGTATTAATCTGCCGGTTATTATTCTTGTTGACAAGTAATGAATGTTCTACCACTTCAAACTATTTCTCCTCGATATACCTGATCCATAGAATTTGAAAGTTTCGAACGAAAATTTAAATTGGACTTCTTTGATTTGTAGAAACAATTATATATAGTAGTAATAAAAAGTCATTAAAGTTATAAAATGTATTTTGTTTGGCAGAGATATAAATCATATTTAAGAATGCTAATTAGTGATACATCTATAATCCTAATCTTAAGATCCTAAACTTAAGAGGCTTAATGTTTAAAAATAATATCCCTGATATATTCTTTAGGACTCTAATACTTTTAACTTATATGGTAATTAAAAAATATTTAAAATGCATTTCAAATGACAACTTATTTTTAATTGAAATAAAAGTTAGATTTGTTTCAAACTCAAATTTTTAAAAAAATCTCACATGTATTAATATAATATTATAGGACTGTATATTGTCTTTTAGTTATATCATTCTCATAAATCACTATAATTATAAACATAATTTTTATTTACAATAAATAAAGATTACTATCAACATATATAAAATCATGTAAATCAATGATAATTATAATTTATAATATTAGTAATAATTTATATAAAAAAATAAAATTTATAATATGTTTCATCAAAGAGAAAGATATCATATATTTTTAATTAAATTTATAATTTAAATATTGGTATATTCTAAATATTTTTAATTTGAATTATTCTTTCAAAATATTATTTTTTATTTTAATTTAAATATGATATTATTCACGTGGTATATAATTTGAAAACATATTAAAATTTTGAATTAACATGAACATGTTGCCTACATTTGTTTTCTAGGTTATAGTTAAAGGATCAACAGATGCCTCTATTTAGATAGTATCCAATTTCCTAAGTAAATTATGATTCTCTTAGAACATAACATAAGTTTGCCCCTCTATTAATAAAATAATTAATTAATTTTTTAACAAACCCTACCTAAAATACCAGCTATATATGTCATATTATATGTTATTCTATACCTAAATCTAAAAACACACATATATTAAGCACGCAACACAACCTGAGTCTGAAATTCCTGCTCCATAGTAAAGTGTGTTATACAATTCTGTTTAGAGGACTTCCACGATAAGCTCCTCCACCTAAGTAAAATGCATACCCATTAGTGGACCTAACTTTGTTATTATCTTATATCCGGTTTGCATCACAATATCCCTCTAGAATGGTACGGAACTTGTTAAAATGTTAGCCTATATCCATAGTTCCTATTAATTACATCAATAATCGATGAAGCGCATCCCAAATAACTACTTGGGTTGTGTGTATAGAAACTAATAATACTCATGGTATAGGCAATATCTAGTTGAGTATAGGTCATTAAGAATATCACCCATTATTATCTTAGTAAATTTATTTTGACATATAGTATCACCATCATGCTTACTTATATGAATACTAGGGTAATAGAGAATTTTTATGGTATAATGTCAAAAGAGTTGAGCTTCTTCAACATCTTTTTAGCATAATGAGACTACTTAAGGGATTTATGTCATTCCCACTTCTAATGATCTCAGCCCTTAAGAAACCATTTGTTTCCCGTATATTTTTTCATCTCAAACTTATAAGATAATAAGTTCTTAGTATTATTGATTACTAGAATATTAGTTTAGAGATGAGCATGTAATATACATATAGATATATTATCACATAGTATGATGATGTTAGCTTTTCCTAACCAAATAAAAAGATCATTTTACCTTTGAGTAAACATGGGATTAAGTAGTTTTGACTATAAAATCCATCTTTACCTAATATTATCTAGTTTCGTGTACCATTGTTTTGGTGTTGTTTAAGTTATACAATAACTTTCTAAACTTACATACTATATTACCTTGACCAGATATTACAAAACCTTAAGTTGAGCTACACGAGTCTCTTCACCAAGATATTCTTTCAAAAATGTGGTCTTAGCGTCTATCTGATGCATTATCAGTTTATGAATGACAAATAAGGCGATAAGAATTCTTATAGTAATTATCTTTGCCACAACGCAATAGGTATCAAAGTAATCTAATCGTTTATATTGGGTAAAACCGCAAATAATAAGTATAAATTTGAATATTCCTACTACACCATAGTGAATTCATGATGCAGAAGATGAGTTTGATTAGATGAAATTATTAAGTGAAGGCTGAAGGATGGACTGGTCAATTACATTGTCTTAGTTTGTGTTTTTATAATTATTCATCAACACACTGAAAAATTGCGAGTATTCATCTACCAAATTTTAAACATTTATCATTATTGGATTTTCCAATGTGGCATAATTAACTCAATTTTATGAATATTATAATATTTAATTGAATTATGGTTTTTTTATTTACTAGTTTACAATACAAATTCAAGCAGTAATAAGTCTGATCGAAAGAACAAAAGAGAGAATATGGCTACTATTCTCCTCATAATTTATAATTTTTCGGATCATCTTATACATTTTCGAGAAAGAAGAAGATCCTAAACTAGGCTATTGCTTAAATGTCAGACCATATCATCTAACAGCAAGGACACCTGGTCATAGCATTGATGCTTGTAACTTTTTATGCATACATATCACGGTTGTCTAATTATCAAGGGCATGCATCCCGATATAATTTACAAGAAAGGGATATACCTAACATATAACGAGTAAAAGATTTTGAAAAAGCGAAGGTAAACTAAAAAGTCACCTTTTAAAGAGAGTGTTGAAGTGTACTTGTGATAGTCGAATGAGCACTTGAAGAAAAGCCCAGAAGAGAATCTCGTTAATTGTTATTGCTGAGAATACACGATTCTTATTTAGAAGATGTGGAGAATCTCGTTATGAAGAGCCTTTCAGTAAGTTTAGCGACAAGATTAAACTTTGTTTTTTATTTTAAATCTTTACCTAAACTTCAATGTTAATGCAGTTGCATCTGATTGAGGGATTGATCGATCAAGATGAGGGTACAGTTAATGATTCATGGGTACAACCGAGAGTTATGGGAATCCGTAAGATTAAATCTTTATGGGATCGACTGGACAGCTGGGTGGAGAAAGTACAAAACGCGCTGATTTCCCTTGAGGAAGAAAATGAACTAATTTTACGATGAGTCCTTTATGAGTTAGAAATAAATAAATAATAATGTAACATCAACTCTAACAAAGTTTATTTGATTGTATAATCCCTCTTTTTCCACTATATCTACAAAATGTACCAAACCACACTCTACCTTTATTACATTTTGTGCTCGATAGATTGCAAGGAGTTCATCTCCCTCGTATTATAAAACAAATCTTCCTCGCCACCTAGAATGATAATTCTCTTTTTTCATATCATCCCATTTCAAAAATTCCTTAAATATTTAAACCCCTCATCAACTATACCACAATCTCTCACCCTGGCTTGTGCTTCAAAAAGCTTCCAACCTGTGAGGGAGGCGTAATGAACTTTGGATTTTATTGCAGCATAGTAATTTGCTTGCTGAGAAAGCACCTGATTGTTATGATGAAACGAAAAAGAGTATCTTTGAAACAAAGATGCCTAATTATCATTTCAAAGACTTCATTGCTTTGATGCTACTGTCGATGTTAAAAGTAATGGACAACAATAGAAAGTTTTAAATAGAATATAAAAAAATTAAAAACAACATAAGAAACTTGTTGTAGTAGTAGCATGATGAACCACACATTAATAATTATTAGCGGTGTAAATAGGGTGCTAAACTGTATTTTATCGGTTGTTCCTAAGATATAATTACTATGTAACGGTATTGAATGCACTCACTCGAAAATTGTCCAAAAATATTAGAGAGGGAAAAATGAGAGAATAGTTGTATTATGTTAATTGTGTGTACCTGAGCTCTATAAAGCTTTGTTTATACATGCATAGGAAAGACAAACTCATAACGAAATCATGGAAACATTTTGAAATCAAAAGTTTTGAACTTTGACCAAAAAACATGAGGAAAAGTTATTAAACTGTGAAAACATTTTGAAATTGCAGAAAAAAAATGGAAGAATCAGCTTTTGGTAAAAAAAAAAAAGTTTGCTCTTAAATCTAGAAAACTATTTTAACTTTTTTAAATCAACATTACATAGAATTATACAATTTGTAGCAGGAAGATATTTTTTTTCAATTTTTTAATTTTCCTCAATTCCCAACTCTCGACGATCACATCACACCTTCGGCGGTGGTTGTTGTGTCCGTATTGGGAAACACCTGATACTTCTCATTAGAATGTGGGAGGTGGCCTTTCATCTTCCAAAAAATTTATTGAAACCATTTCATCTTTTCTTTTAATCAATTAAAAAATAGTGACTTTGACTTTGTAAGGCATGTAAACTCAACTTTCCACAGAGTATTATAAAAACAAGAATAAAGATAGTGAGAATTTTTAGGTAGAAGATGGGTATCAATAAAAATTAGGATTGTTACATAATGAAATAATATAACAACAAAATCTTATAACCAAATACATTCTTCAGTTAAACCCCATAACACATACTCAATCCAATATTTCAAACAAAACACTGTATGATACCATCTTACGTGTTTAGGGGTCAATTCGTATATCATGGTTTTAGTGAATTCTCTATAGAAATAGTCTGTGTTTCTTATAAAATGCAGGTCCCACTTCCACATTCACTTAGGTGATTTTCAATAATCATCTAAAATTGGGGAGTACCTCTTTCGGGCTTGATATAATTAAGAGTTATAAAGTCCAACTCAATATTTGTCGGTGAATCGAAAAGTATTTCTCAATAGGCATATTATATGTGTGATAGTAGTAGGTAGGTAGAAAGTATGCTTTATGTGGTTGGATTAGTTATCTAGCCTTCATCGGGAAACACTTCTATCTTGATTTTTAGAGTATTTAATTATAATTTATGATGAATTGTATGTGTATAGTTTCTCGTGTCATGTTTACTTTGTTTTATCTTATTATAGCATTGTTAGTTCTTTATTTATAACTTCATAGGTCTCCGAAAAATTGTCACTATTATTAAAAATAGTTGTTTACAAAAAGTTGTTATTTTAAAAATCAAGACATTTTTTTATTTTTTTATCATTGTTATCCTTAATTAAATGTTACTAATATATGCGTTCAATAAACATTACTTTTAATAATTTAATTGATAATAAATGATGTTTTAATTTGCGTGAAAGAAATGTAACAATCTTTTTGAGATTTAGTATATAAGTTAGGTTAGCTAGATAGAACTTGACGACTCATATTCTTTTTCAGTCCATCTCTTAATACTAATATCATGTGGAGAAACTTACTTATAGGACTGCTCCAACTTTTAGGTACATGAATATTGATCTTTATGGGCAGATTAATATTCGATAAAACAAACAATTACTATTTTATGATATTTGGAATTCGACTAGTTGTATATTAGGTGGTCGTTGTGCTCATTCTCAATTTTGAAGGCATCGACATCTATGATCTTAAGGGCGACAATACTAAGCACGCCAAGAAAGTCAAGAACACTCAAATATTTAACATATTTTTACTTACACATTTTTCTCTTTTCGAGTAAATGGATAAGAACTAGACAACTTGGTTAAAAATCCAATAAGTTCCAAAGATAATCTATGACTTCAACTTAGGATTGAATCCTACATGAATCGAATGACTCCAAGATGCATCAAAAGAATTCAATGAAACAAGAAAATACATAATTTAATATTTAAAGATCGTTAAAGTATAATGTAAAACCATAAATTTGTTTAAAGATAAGATAAGTAAATCTTGTTATAAAAGTAAAATTAAATAACTATATATGAATTATTAGAATGGCCAGAAAAATTTAAAAAAAGTCGAAGTTTAAATTATATATAGCAATTATGTTTTCTCATAAATTGATGGTGGGTTTGAGCCCACAAATCCACCATTTAGATCATGTCATTATTGCATGGGACTTTTCCAACTTACAAGTAACCCATATTCTACTATTCCGGACTATTTCTCCTCTATATACCTGATACAAGAGAATTTAAAAGTTTTGAATAAAATTTTAAATTGGGCTTCTTTGATTTGTAAAAACAGTTAGAGTAAAGATTAATAAAAGATCACCAAAGTTATAAAATATATTTTGTTTGACATAGATATGAATCATATTTAAGAATGATGATTAGTGATATGTCTAGAATACTAAAGTTAAGAGGCTTAATGTTTGAAAATAATATCCTTGATATATTCTTAAGGACTCTAATACTCATAAATGGTAATTAAAAGAATATTTAAATTATATTTCAAATGACAACTTATTAAATCAAAATAAAAATTAGATATTTCCAAGCTCAAACTTATTAGAAAAATCTCACATGAAACTAATATAATATTATAGAATTGTGTATTGTATTATTCTCATAAATCACTATAATTATAAAAACAATCAGAAATATTATTATGAATATAATTTTTATTTACTATAAATAAATATTGCCATCAACATATATAAAATAATATAAATCAATGATAGTTATAATTTATAATATTAGTAATAATTCATATAAAAATAAAATTTATAATATGTTTCATCAAAGAGAAAGATATCATAGATTATTATTAAAATTTATTATTTAAAAAATAGTATGTTCTAAATATTATTATTTTGAATAATTCTTTTAAAATAATATTGTTTATTTTAATATATATATATATAGGATATTATTCACGTGGTATATATTTTGAAAAATATATTAAAGTTTTGATTTAACATGAACATGTTGCATAAATTGTTTACTATGACATAGCTAAAGGATCATTTGATTCCTCTATTTTGGATAGCATCCAAGTTTGTAGGTAAATTATAATTTTCTTAGAACATAACATTTTGCCCCTCTATTAATATCATAAATAATTAATTTTTTTAACAAACCCTACCTAAAATACCACCTATGTATGTCATATTATATGTTATTCTATACGAATATACCTAAATCTAAAAACGCGCATATATTAAGCACACAACACAACCTGAGTCTGAAAATCCTACTCCATAATAGAGTGTGTTATATAAGTATGTTTAGAGGCCTTCTACGATATAGTAGGAAACTTGTTAAATTTGTAGACCTAAATTCGTCATTATTTTATATCTGGTTTACATTACACTATCCCTCTAGAACAGTTGGGAACTTGTTAAAATGTTAGCCTAATCCATAGTTCCTCTCAAGTACCTCAATAATCGATGTATCATATCCTAAATAACTCCTTGGGTTGTGTGTATAGCGACTAAGTCCACTCATGGTATATGTAATATCAGGTTGAGTGTAGTTCATTAAGAATATATCCCATTATTATCTTAGTACATTTATTTTGACATATAGTATCACCTTCATGCTTACTTATATGAATACTTGGTGGAGGAACAATGGATCGATTAGGGAATAGGTGAGTGGACCATTGGATACTATATTAGGACATATGATAATCCTATCGCCATTAACAGGAACTGAGTTGAAGACCTCTTCTTCTGGCATTGTGAAGTTAATCTGGGGTCATAGGTTGTTTGTACAGGTATAATGTCAAAAAAGTTAAGCTTATTCAACATATTTTCAGTATTAAGGAGACTGGTTAAGGGATTTATGTCATCCTACTTCTAATGATCTCAACCCTTAGGAAACCACTAGGTTCTCTTGTGTTTATCATCTCAAACTTAGAAGATAATAAGTTCTTAGTATCATTAATTACTAGAATATTAGTTTCAAAGATAAGCATGTGATATATACAGACATATTATCACATAGTCCGATGATGTTAGCTTTTCCTAACTAAAAAAAAGATCATGTTACCTTTGAGTAAACACAAGATTCAGAAGTTTTTATTATAATATCCATCTTTAGCTAATATTATCTATTTTCTTGTACCATTGTTTTGGTGTTGTTATACAATGACTTTCTAAACTTACATAGTTTATTACCTTGACCAGATATTACAAAACCTCAGCTAAGCTACATAAGTCTATTCACCAAGATATTCTTTCAAAAAATGTGGTCTTAACATCTGTTTGATGCATTATCAGTCTATGAAAGACAAATAAGGTGATAGAGTTCTTATAGTAGTTATCTTGGCTACAGGGCAATAGGTATTAAAGTAATATTATCTTTTATATTGGGTAAAACCTAGAATAATAAGTATAACTTTGAATATTTTTATTACACCGTCAAATTCTCAGTATCTTCTTTGAAATCCATTTGCTACTAACTATTTTACAACCTAGGAAAATCAGTCAAATCCAAGGTGTAGTTTGACATAATAAATTCTAGCTCACTATTAATGGCATGTATCCAAAAACTAGCATCTAATGATCACAAAGCCTCATCTACGTCTTAGGATCTGCCTAGATAAATAAACATGTTATTTTATCTTCACTTAACATATCTAGGAAGAAGTTCCCAATAATGAAATAATGAAGGAAGTGATAAAATCTTGTCTAAAGTTGGACTTTATTCTACGTCTCTTACTCCTCATAGGTTCACTGTCAGGGATAATCTTAAAAGTGGAATGGGTAGACTAGAAGAGGCATTACCACTAACATGCATATCAGTAATAACATGGAATTATTATTAGTTGTCACAATAACATATGATAAGCATTAATAGTCATGTTACTCTTAAAAGGAAAAATATCCTCGTTAAAATTTGCATAGCGAGATTTACAGATAGAATTATTATATAACGATAGGAATCTATATACATGACTATTATAAGAATAACCAATAAAGATAGAATCTAGGTTCTTGATTTTGATGTTGACTTTCTGAAAGTCGTGTAGGCCAACCTCGACCAAACACCCCCACGTTTTCAAAAATTTCAAGTTAGGTGGAAAACCATTCCACAACTCATAGGGGTGTTTTCTAGACTCTTATAAATTAAATTATTTAACCCATATACATGTAGATAAAGACAGCTTTCCCAGACATGTTGCTAGGTAAATCGGATATCTTAATATGAAATTCATTATCTCTTTTAAGAGATATATTCTTTCTGTAATCTATGTGGTGTGTATGGTTCACTTGGTTCATGAATAGTTCCATTAATTTCACAAATACCTTTGAGAAACGTATAACTATATTATCCGCCCATTTCGGACTTAAGTTTCTTGAATTTCCTATCAAATTAATTTTCGACTTCATCTGTATATTTTAAAAGCTTTTGGTATGCTTCATTTTTAGATCTTAGGAGGTAAAATCTTGTGTACCTAGAGTATTTATCTGCAAAGTACATGTAGCACATTTTACCTCCTCTATAAGCGATAATTTTAAAATTAACTAAGTCAGAATACACTAGTTTTAACAAAATAGAAGTTTGTAATGTAGTGAGACTACCAACAACTTATATGCATATATAAGATTATAAAGTTAGCATAGTGGAGGTTATAGTCTTAAGCAATGCTTTTAAATTTTTTATATCATATGAATGCATTATCTTTGTAATATAAAGCTAGCAGAAACTATGAACATATATACAAAATAGGGTCATCTAGATTTGAAAAGGGTCACACCCTCTTGTCAAACTTTAAATCTATAACAAATCTATCAACCTATCATTTCATTGCATATATTGGGTAAATTTAAGGAGCTTACACTGAATTGTTTTTGTAAAAGAGTTTATTTATACGTGTTAGTTTTAAAAAGTATAACCATCTAATCCAAAACAAAAAAAAGACAAAAAAGTTATTGGGACATCATGTGCACGACCAACAACCAAGTATATATCAATAAAATAAGCTTTTAATATGACAAAAAAAATGTTTGATTTCATTAGCGAATCAATGTCGTGTATTTAGATGTGATTAATGGTCAACTACCACCACTATAAATGTATCTACTTACAATAAGTTGTCATTTTAAATTGAACACATCTCACCAAATTTCTCAGCTTGATACATCACATTAAAATGTGTATTATTATTTTACTTTAAATCAATATTTAGTAGTGGTATAGAATGATTTAGATCACAGGTTTATCCTAATTAAAATACATTAATTGTAGTTAGAGCTTCAATTTGACGACACTTTATTCTCATTGGAACCAAACCTGAATTAAACATCACTATAAATGTAAACACACAAAAAGTTACCTCAGTTGAAGTGGTGCAAGAACGCACATAAACCCCCTTTCCATCTAATTTCTTTAGCAACAACTATTGGACGCATTCCATCATCAAAACCTCTACAAAAAAATAGTGAAATTTGATGAAGTTTCTTTTTGAAACATAGAATCATAGATACACATCATAAACACCTAAAAAATTATCCAAAACAAAAGTACAATTGTACCGAGTCTAGACGCAACAATATGTCTTTACATGAAAGGTAAGGTTGTGTTGTAATGTACAAAAGTAATAAATTAAAGACCAAAAGAAGAATATATATAATTTAATTATCTAAGGAGGGCTTACTTTGATAGCCTGAAATTCAAAAAATACACATGTCTATGTAATACAATAGTCAGATAATGAGCGAATGAGCGATAATCTGTTTAAAACATATCAGATTTCATAAGCAAAAAGTTCCTTGAAATTGATTACTTAAGAGATTTCAATACATATGATAATAATGTTACATCTGATAATTTATAAACATAACTAATATTGCTGTTCCATTCAATGTGATTTGTATTCAATGATACCTAGCTTGATCACAACATCTTCAATTAGGTCATACAACATTGCAATCTCTATAATTGTTAAAAATAATATTGTGAAGTTCTTTAAATGTATTGCATCGTATGAAAAATTCACAAATCAGGAATCGAGTACAAAGTATGAAACTATCGTTAGGTTACGCCTTCTTAAAGCAAATATTTAGCAAACCAAAGCATCAACGGTAACATAAATTGACAAAAAAATTATCATAACAGAGATGATTCAGCATCACTTAATGTAAAAAAAAACCTAACAACATGGTAAAAGGATCATAAAAGGTCACGTTGAAAATCCAATTATAAATTTTACATAAATTTAATATAAAATTAATGAAGAACTTGTAGTCTAATCTGTTACAAATCCTTGTGAAACGGTCGATTTGCAAAGCGAATATAAAATTAGGGGTTTATTTCACTATTTTGCATGACATGGACTACTGTTGCAATTAACTCAAATTAAACTCGAGAATTAGATAAAAAAACTCGAGAATGAACATAGAAGGCAGGTTAACTTATTTCACCACACATGAAAAAAAATCAAAATCCTACACCACTCTGCATCAATTACAATTGGGTATGTTATAATTTATCGCAAGAAAAGAAAATTAAAGTAAAATATAAATATATTTATATTCGGTTGCAAAAAGAGGAGTGTGAAATTTGACATACATGGAAGGAGCCGCCAGCAAGGAGTTGGGTGAAGAGTAAATTGGACCATCTTTAGCAGTTGCGCCAAATGGATATTTACTGTAAAACAAAATGTCTTTTATATAAATAATCCACACCGTTAAATTCTTTATTTTATAATATAGATTTATTTGACCTGACAACAATGTAAATTAGTTTTTTTCTTTTAAAAAAAACATTAATTGAGAATAAGTAAACAGAAAATGTAAGACGATCTTAACCGTTTTCTATATGGACGATTTGTTTTATAATATAGATTTTTTACCTGACAAACATGTAAATTAATTTTTTATTTTAAATTAGTATAGCAATTAATGTTATTAATTGAGAAGGAGTAAAAAGAGATGTAAGACAAGTTCTGTCTTTTATATAGATAATTTAAGCCGTTATATTTTTTGTTTTATAATATGTATAAATATATATGTTTTAACTAAAATAAATCCTCATAACACCTTTTTTTTTACAATAGAAGAACAAATACAAAGACTACCTAATACATTCTAATTTAGACAAACTATTATAAAAGTCAACGATAGTAACCGTCGGACAACTCGACAAATCCATTCCACGGCGACTAAGCTTAGCAACCCTATCTGCAATCTGATTAAAAACCCTCTGAATATGGACGATCTTCCAATTCGAAAATCTTTTCATTAATCATTGGATGGATTCTCCAACTAGTACACCCGCCATTAGAAATACCTCGTACTATTTCAAGGTTGTCAGAGTAGAAAAAACTACTCCAAAAAACTACTTCAAAGATGAAGGTCTGCAGCAGGCCTCATAACACAACGCTTTGAACTATCGCACGAAAAATATAAAAATAAAAAAAGTTTGAATTGAGTTAAACTTCCAAAAAAAGGCACACAGTTCACCATGAGAACGCGGTTTTTAGGGCAAAATTAAATTTACTTTTTAATCTTTCTTTCTTCGATTTATAGAGAGGCTTTGGTTTACCGATCTAGATATGGATGGTAACCTAAACGTGTTGGAGCGCAGGAGAAGGGCTTCGGTCAGTTTTAAATCGATTCTTGCTGATTTCAGTTACATATTCAATTAGAATAGGTATTACGAATTATCAATGGGGAATGTCCTAGATGGGGTATACGTGGAGATTTTGGTAGAATTACTGGGTTGGGTGACTGAATATCAACGGGTATTCTTGAAGAACTTCACCATTAACACTAGCTACCGGTCTGATATCTTCTCGACTCCATTGGGATTATTTTGTTCTCAAAAATTTAGTTATTCTTTTTTATTATGTAATGATTTTTTTATATTTTATTATTAAATTTACAAAAAAATAATTATATATAGGGCTCTTATTTTGAATTTGGCTTAGGACCACTTTAACAGGTCCAACCCCATTCCAGCCCATGGGTCTATTTTAAATTTGGCTGTCCGTTCCCGTCCATGGGCCGATTTTGAATTTGGCTTAGAGCACAGGTCGTTCCAGCCCATGAATTTATAGTCAAACCCATAAACATTAGGGTTTAGATTACCTATTACTTATACTCTCTAATAATAAACAGATCTTCTTATTCTCCTTCTTTTTCTGCCGTTCACAACAAATAGTTAACTTTCTTCACTTTGAACGTAATCGCCCGCCAGTCCGTTCCTCTCCGAACCCATAGTAGCCGGCCAACTAGAAGGTATTTGTTTGATCTTACTTTTTTTTTTGCACATTTTATTTATATATTTGTAATTTGAATTATTAATATTAAAGTGAACAGTTAATCTGTTCTGAATATATGTTTATATATATGCTCAATTTTTACTCCACTTTGATTGATTATTGAACTCTTGTAGTTCATTGTCTTTTGATATTTAATTTTACGAAAAACATCTGATGTACTGAATCTAGGATTTTGTATATTATAGCGAAAGATCAATATATATTAAAAACATATGAGTGTAGAAGATAAAGTTGATCTAATTATTCTGTATTAATTTGACATTTATGGATGAAAATAATATGAACAACGTAGAATTAATCACTTAATGCTTATGTAGTTGGGATGAAAATGTCAGATAAAGAAAAAGTATTAATGTTTTTCTCCTTCATATTTTGCAAACAGGTCTATCTTCACTAATTAAGATTTAATGTTATGTTGCGGATAAAATCGTTACCAAAAACGAAAAAGGATAAAGATCGATGGACATCTCATTTCAATCAAATATCAACATCTCCAGAAGTTCTCGCTTGTCCGGTAAGATTTACTTGTTAGGAATTAAGATTAAAAAATTTAGAATATTTTTGTGTGATAAATATAAATTTTATTACTTTAATTGTATTTCATATTGAGATAGTTTGATAAATTTTTAAAGTCATCAAGGCTATGTAGTCTCAGTAACTATAGCTTTTTGTCTAAGCCGTCTCACTAATTATAGTTATCAACATTAATTGTTATGTACCCGCTCTTATGTATGAAAATCGCCAAAATTTAGTTGTATATATTTTGAATGAGTGACATTTTAGTTATTACTATAAAATTCATTTAAATGTTCATAGGCGACTTAACATTTAGCTATGTGTTCATGATATTAAATATCCCTTAATATTTTCTCATGATTAAATGCTTCACATAATGTATACTAAATTAACATACTAAATTAACAAGTATATATATATATATATATACACTAAATTACCATTTATGTCAGTGAAACGCCTATGAATTACATCTACGTGTTAAATGCTAGCTCATTCCTGTTTGAATTAGTTACTTATGTCTCGCTCTCCTTTTTTTCCGAATATAGTCTTTAAGGTTGCACTGGATGAGAGAAATTAGTTGCTTTTAATATGTGACTTAGTTTCTACTCTATATTTGTTTTTATGTTAATTGCAAAATTGGTCCCTGTGCGAAATAGCCAAATATACCTCTATTATACATTAAAATTGCGAATCTATCCCTTCATAGGATATATTTTCTATTTTTGGAATAACAGGGGTACATGTGCTACTTTTTAAACCACAGGGGTCTTTAACTGATTAATTTTATTAATGCAAGATTCAGATACTAAACTACAGAGTAGCAGTGATGGCATATATAGCAGGGTTTGAAAAGGCCTACGCTGCAATGGAGAAGTTAAACATGAATGAAGAGACTGTGGAACCAATCCTCAGGAAGCTACTATTAATGTATAATAATAACTGGGAAAAAATCGAGGAGGGAAACTATAAAGCTATTATTGATGAAATACATGGAACTGAACATCAAGTTTGCACCTCTGTACACCTGGTAGTGAAAGTTTGTTCCTTGGTGAACTATTTTATTTTTTGCTAATTGTTTCATAAAATGTTCAGGCACAAACCAGGGAATATGAAGATGAGGATGATACTCCCACTGCAGTAGAGAAATGTGGTTCAAGTGGTGCAGGACCATCAAATTCTTGGTCTGCACAGACACTTGATGATATTACTAATGGATATGAGAACCTAAGTATATCCTTAGTAAATGAAACGTGGAGCACTGTGGAGTTACCGAATTTTTTATACATTTCGAAATGTTCCCATTATAAATCTGCACACACAGATCGGTGTTTAGCTCGGATTGCAGATGAAGAATGTTGTTCAGAATGTTCAGGAGATTGCCTTTCAAATGAAGTTACTTGTGTTTGTGCTCGTGAAAATGGGGGAGTATATGCATACACTAAAGAAGGGTTGCTGAGAGAAGATTTCTTACACAAGTGTATTTCCATGCACGTGGAACCTAAGAAGCATTATAAGCACTTTTGTAAGGATTGTCCGATAGAGAAAGCTAAGGCTAAAGAGGGATCTAAGCCTGAACAATGCAACGGTCACTTGTTGCGAGATTTCATCAAGGAATGCGTGTTAAAATGTGGCTGCAACATTAAGCAATGTAAGAATAGAATAGTCCAGCAAGGCATTTCTCACAATTTGCAGGTTAGTAAATTAAATTTATATTCTGTTATTCTATTTTCATGCTTCTGAATTTTATACTCTTTAGGTCTTCTGGACTAACGAAGATAAAGGGTGGGGAATACGCACACTTGAAGAGTTACAAAAAGGTGCTTTCCTTTTTGAGTATGTTGGTGAGATATTAACCAATATGGAACTTCACGTGAGAAATGCTCAAACCAGCAACCACCGCCACACATATCCTGTTCAACTTGATGCAGATTGGGGATCCGAAGCAGGTTTAAATGACGAAAATGCCCTTTGTTTGGATGCAACATATCGAGGAAATGTTGCAAGGTTTATTAATCACAGGTTCCTCTTTTTATCAACTGTTTTTCTCCTTTATATAAACATTCTCAGTCTTATCTTTAAATGCGTAACGCAGATGTGTTGACTGCAATGTGATTGACATCCCAGTTCAGGTGGATTGCCCTGATCACCACTATTATCGAGTACGTGCTATAAATTTTTGCTCAGAATATTTTACTATTAGATATTAAGTATTTTCTCGTTTTTGTCTGCAGCTTGCTTTTTTCACAAAGAGAAAACTAAAGGCAATGGAAGAACTTACGTGGGTAAGAAGTCAATATATGCTTCTTAGTTTCATTTTAGTCCTTAGAAACAACGTCTAAGAATGTGAGATGAATTAATTGCAGGATTATGGGATTGATTTTGAAGATAGTGATCACCCTATCAAAGCTTTCAAGTGTACTTGCGGAAGTCCTTTTTGTCGGGACGAGAGTATAGCAAAAGGAAAAGCCAAAGCAAAAGCAAAGGCAAAAGCAAAAGGTCAGTGCCCTTATTTATATATGCTTTCATTTTCTCTTATCAGAGTAAAACTGAGATCATTAAGATAATGTTTCGCTCATAATGAATAGATGTAAAAAGGATATAATTTGTTCTCCGTGGATCAATTAGTTATTATTCCACTTATTTTACCATCTAGCTAATAATTTTCACATATTGCTTGATCAGGAGCAAAAAGAAGGAAAACTGCTGATTAGGCAGGTGCTTTTCTGGTGGATTAGATATATTCTTGATTTCATTCATTAGAGAGGATCTCTATCTCATACCTATTTACAATTCATGGCTTAGATTAGAGTCTTTCTTAGAGAGGAAACGGGGTTTCAACCAGACAAGGCAAGGAGATCATTTCCTAGCTTAGTCACGTTGTAATTCCTTCTTTCATATATGTATTTTCATTTCGTAACTATATTTGTTTTCCTTTATTTATGTTTTGAGTCAATATTCTGGGATATTTGTTATGTAATGAATTCTTGAGATTTTATTGTTATTGATTCATTAATTTGGGATAATTGTTATTTAATTGATATTGTTATTTTGATTTCGCTTAATAACCTATATAGCCTATGGATAAGAGGCAGGTGTAATATATTATAGGGATCGGATGATATCCATGTTGATTTTATAACCTATATTGGGTCAATATTTTATTCGCTTATCAATAATTTCTATGGAAAACATTCTCCACCGAATAGAGGTAGGTGTAATTAGTAATCAAAAAAGCTGAAGAACAGGTGGTATATTGATGTCTGGTTTGGGACAATATGGACGGTATTTGTAAAGGGATTGCAATATTTCCTTTTTGTGCTCATCAGGAGTATGATTTAGATACCCATGATTTAGATACCCATGTATACAGAGAAAGAGCATGCTATTATTTATCTTGAATGGGCTATTACTTATCTTGAATGGTATATCAGTTATCTTGTATGGGTAACTGGAGGACTTCACAACACTAATGTAACACGTATAGAGGAGCCTAAAGTCTTCATAAAATTGCATATAGCTATATTGAAACTCAAGCAAGACAATATAAAAGAAACCAAGAATCTTATCGAAGAAGGAAAGAGTATTCTTGATAGTATTACTGACATTGATCCTTCAGTATATGCCTGCTACTATTGGGCTTCATTGAAATACCATATATCTTGTCATGAATATAATGAGTCCTACAAGAATGCTCTTCTTTTTTTAGCTTACGATCCAATAGCTCGATCAGAATCATTCAAGCTCGTGAGATATCAACTTATCATTCATACATTCTATATATCTTTTAACTATACCTTTCCTTTTCTTTTTTTTTTTTTTTTGATATTTCTGCAATTTTGGGGCGCCTAACATGCAGTTTCTTGAATATTGAAGGATAGTCCCTAAATTAACCTTTTCGTCAATCTTTAGTATTTAATCTTACTGTGTCTTTTCAGTACTTGGCGTATGAGTTATCAATTTCAGCACTACTGGGCGACAAAATTTACAATTTTGGCGATCTTCTCTCACATCCAATTGTAAGAACGACAAAATTTTGTCCAAACAACTTTATTATATGGTTTAATTGCACCATTAGTCTCTGCCGGTGATAGATTATCGAATGGGTGATTTTTTTCACCAGAATACTGAAAAAACTATATATTTTCATATTTGCAGATACAAAGTCTTATAAGATCTAACTTTTACTGGCTCTACAGTTTTCTTAAAGCATTCAGTAATGGTGATTTAGATTGCTATCAAGAACTGTGTCGCATCCATAGCCATGTTTTTTGTCGTGTACCAGCACTCGTGAAGAGGAAAAAGATAATTGATGAGAAGATTAATATTCTCTGTGTTATGGAGATTATCTTCAATTGGCCACCAGAAGATAGAACTATCCCATTAACTGTTATTGCGGAGCGTACACGATTCTCCATAGAAGATGTAGAGAGTTTTGTTATGAAGAGCCTATTGGTAAGTTTAATTAGCGACAAGTTTAAACTTTGTTTTTTCATTTTACATCTTTACCTGAACTCCAATGTTAATGCAGTTGCATCTGATCGAGGGATTGATCGATCAAGATGAGGGAATGGTTCATGTTTCTTGGGTACAACCGAGAGTTCTTGGAATACTTAAGATTAAATCTTTACGGGATCGACTGGACAACTGGGTGGAGAAAATACAAAACCCTCTCATTACACTTAAGGAAGAAAATGAATTAATTGCACAGTAGGTCCTTTACGAGTTAAAAACCTATTAAATGTACACAAATCTAACAAAGTTTATTTAATTGTAACATCCCTCTTTCTCCACTTATCTACAAATGTACACTCACAAATTAATTTTTGCACAACAAATTACAAGTAGCTCATCCGCGTGGTACTATAAAACGGATTTTCAGGCCCAACGTGATAATTCTCTTCTTTCTCATCATCCCAATTCTCATTTTCTCGTACATATTATAATTCCGCATCAATTGTACCACGATCTCTTGCCCAAATTTGTAATACAAAAAGCTTTCGACTCTTGAGTGAAGCGAAAAGGTCTTTGAACTTCATTGTAGTGTAGTAATACGCTTGCTGAGCAAGAACCTGATTATACTGATAGAATAGAACGGGTAAAAAGTTGATGAACCAACTCGCAAGTGTTAAGTGTGACCTGACTTATCTTCTCCTCGAGAGTATCGTACTTGTTAAGATTGAAATGAATGGAGTGTCTTTAAAACAAGGATGTCTAATATCGTTTTGAAGACTTGTTTGATTTGTATCATTTTATTCTGAAGAATCATGGTGCTTTAAGTGTCGTTCTCTGAAGAAAGCTATATTTTACATTTCTAACCATTTGCAACCTTTGTTCATTCCCTTTGCATGTAATCTAATAAGCTCATATAGAGCATATGAAAATCTGTCTTTAAATACATATAATTATTGTCATACCTTCAAAACTGAATTTAAAATTTTAACAATTTTATACCCTAAGGTTTGGTAGAATGGCACCCTAACACCAGTTGTTTGAAACAAGTCCAACTTATTCAGTTTGAACTAAAGGGGGATGCAAATGTAATTGCTGAAAATATTTGAATTTTTAATTTATGTATAGGGATACAAACCTTGTGTGATATAGACATATATTTTCAAGGTTTCGCAAAGTGTAAAATGGTAGATCATGTGCTAGTTGCTGAAGTGGCGCTAAGCATCCAACGCGCTACGAAAAGAGAAGTCGTGATGATATCAGAGTAGATCCTGCATCTAACCAAGTCTTTGACCAGGAAACCGAAGAATTTCCGCTACGCTGGCAGGCCACCCGGGCCGTGAGCGTGGTGGAACAGGCTTCCCAAAAAGCCCGTTCGGGTCGGGGTTAGCATAGAATGAAAGAGACGACCCTAATAGTAGAATTTGTGTGGTTATACACAAGTGGAAGTATTCATGAGTTTGTGAAGTGATATATCTTATTAAGTGTAGATTGTATAGTTGGTGATAACACCAGAGGTTTTCGTCGAAGGTGGTTTCGAAGGGTGTAAAAGTTTGTGATCTCACCTTTTAGAGACACATGAGTTTCTAAAGGAGACTCTTAGCAACCTAAGAGTGCATAGAGTTTAGGTGGTTGACTACGTCTACATGAAGCGAAATACCCTAAAACCGATTGTGCGTCTTCTCTTCCCTTTTCTTTTTAATTTGTGCATGCCGATTGTCTGTTCCATCACCTCAATACTTTCTTTTTATGTTTAGACATAGACTCTTGCATGAGTAGTACTTGTCGAATGGTCTATTAGATTATTGGATTGTATTATTTCTTAAAGTATACACATTAAGTGTTTGACTGAGTGTTTCACTCTCATATTACAAATCTTGTGTACCTCTAGTAAATCTATCTAAAATCCTTAAAGAATGGATTTTCAGATATAGTCGAAGTAGCGAATTTGAGTTAATAAAATTCTAAATGTGTATTGGTCCCATTCACCCCTCCCCCTCTAAGACTATTTGAACCTTAATATTTACAATCCTTTCAGTTGGCTTGAAGTATCCTTTGGACTTATTGGAGTTTTTCTTTGGTTTGTTGTTTATGTCTCCTAATCTTTTATTTTACTTACTTTGTTGTTTGGTTTGCTTGCCTTACTCTTTGAAACATGTCTGGCTTTCCAGTCCTAGAGAATTTGCCTAGCTTAATGATGCCAAATCAATGAGTGAAGCTGAATCTTTAGCAAAATATCATATCCAAGATTTTGAATATTTGTTCAGCATGGTTATTTGGCACACAGTATTGGCTACGGTTAATACTGTTTGTAAAGCATTTAAAGCAAAAAATATGCAAACTGATGTAGCTATACAACTATTGAAAGGACTCATCTCTTTTTTTGAGGAGTATAGAGAAACGGGTTTTGAAAAATCCATGATGGAAGCTAAAAAAATTGCAAGTGTAATAGAATTTTAATCAGTGTTCCGTGAAAAACACATCATTCACAAAAATAAAAAGTTTGATGAAACCCTAATAACGAGGTAGGCCTATCTGCTCAAGAATTCGTTCGAGTGGATTACTTTTTGTATATTATGGATCAAGCTCTCGAGTCACTTAGAAGTAGTTTTGAATAGCTCGAGGTATACGAAGAAAATTTTGGCTTCTTATTTAATTTAGGATGGGTTAAAATCAATGATAATATTTAGATGAACAATTGCACCAAATTAGAGATTGCATTGAAACATGACATGCTTTCGGATATTGATGGAGAAGACTTATATTCTGGACGTATTTTGTTAAGAGAAATGTTGCCAACCGATGAAAAGAAAAACAATTGAAGTATGCGTGGATTGCATATAGAATATTGTTGACAATACCTGTCACAGTTGCATCTACAGAAAGAAGTTTTTCAAAACTGAAGTTGATCAAGTCGTACCTGCGGTCGACAATGTCACAAGAAATACTAAGTGGATTGACTACTTTATCAATTGAAAAGGGTATGCTAAAAAAAATAGAATATTCAAAATTAATTAGTGAGTTTGCATCAAAAAATACAAAAAAAAGTTGTATTTGAGTGATACATTTTTTTATTTTGTTTTCAAAAATTTAGTTATTCTTTTTTATTATGTAATGATTTTTTTATATTTTATTATTAAATATAAAAAAAATTATATATAGAGCTCCTATTTTGAATTTGGCTTAGAACCCCTTTAACAAGTCCAACCCCGTTCCAGGCCATGGGCCTATTTTGAATTTGGCTGTCCGTTCTAGTCCATGGGCCGATTTTCAATTTGACTTAGAGCCCACGTCCGTTCCAGCCCATGGTTTATAGTCAAACCCATAAACATTAGGGTTTAGATTACCTATTACTTATACTCTCTAATAATAAACAGATCTTCTTCTTCTCCATCTTTTTTTGCCGTTCACAACAAATAGTTAACTTTCTTCTTTTATATAAATTTATATATATATATACATCGTATCGCCCGTTCCTCTCCAAACCCATAGTAGCCGGCCAAATAGAAGGTATTTGTTTGATCTTAAGTTTTTTTTTTGCATATTTTATTTATATATCTGTAATTTTAATTAATAATATTAAAGCGAAGAGTTAATCTGTTCTAAAAAAATGTTTATATATATGCTCAATTTTTACTCCACTTTGATTGATTATTGAACTCTTGTAGTTCATTGTCTTTTGATATTTGATTTTACGAAAAACATGTGATGTACTGAATCTAGGATTTTTGATATTATAGCAAAAGATCAATATATATTAAAAAGATATGAGTGTAGAAGATAAAGTTGATCTAATTATTCTGTATTAATTTGACATTTATGGATGAAAATAATATGAACAACGTAAAATTAATCACTTAATGCTTATGTAGTTGGGATGAAAATGTTAGATAAAGAAAAAGTATTAATGTTTTTCTCCTTCATATTTTGCAAACAGGTCTATCTACACTAATTAAGATTTAATGTTATGTTGTGGATAAAATGTTACCAAAAACGAAAAAAAGATAAAGATCGATGGACATCTCATTTCAATCAAATACCAACATCTCGAGAAGTTCTCGGTTGTCCGGTAAGATTTACTTGCTAGAAATTAAGATTAAAAAATTTAGAATATTTTTGTGTGATGAATATAAATTTTATTACTTTAATTGTATGTCATATAGAGATAGTTTGATAAATTTTTAAAGTCATCAAGGCTATGTAGTCTCAGTAATTATAGTTTTTTGTCTAAGCCGTCTCACTAATTATAGTTATCAACATTAATTGTTAGTACCTGTTCTTATGTATGAAAATCGCCAAAATTTAGTTGTATATATTTTGAACGAGTGACATTTTAGTTATTACTATAAAATTTATTTAAAGTTCATAGGCGACTTAGCATTTAGCTGTGTGTTTATGATATTAATATCCGTTAATATTTTCTCATAATTAAATACTTTAACATCATGTATACTAAATTAACATACTAAGCTCTAAGGTACTATTAGCCTTAGGGGCCCATTTTATTTTAGGTGCAAAAATTATTTTTTAGTACATCCGGATAAGAATATAGGGACTGAATCGACTAATTGAGCCATTTACACTTACATCTACCTTTTTTTTTGTCAAATATATCTATGATCGGTTTCTGATGATGTTTTTCCCCCCCTTTCTAAAGTGGGGAAATTTCTTATATGTGGATAATATATTCTATAAACTCCATTGTGAGTAGCAACTTCAATGATTTGCAAGTGGCTTTACAAGCAAGTCCTTCATGTTTATATAATGTTAGTTTTAAATTATTTTTTTCGAGTCCTAAAACATCTCTTCTTTCTTCTTAGAAGAGAATTCATCAGACGTGGTTAATCTCAAGGAAAAAAATCCAACAATGAATTTGGGGAAGATTGTGATTTTAATTCCAGAGACCACTCCAAATTTGTTCAGTTAATAAATTTTGTAAGTACACTTTACCCTCTCTTTTCATTAGCAAAAGTCTCTTAAACCCTGTAGTGAAATATACATGATTTTACAATCTTTTGTTGTTTGAAAACTTATGGAGATTCTAACGATTATTGCAGATACAATATGCCAGTTGTGCAATGGAAGCATCACAAAGTCTCGAAGTGCTTTTACATGTGCGAGTAAGATTTTAGAGGAGAAAGGGAGGCCTGAAGTTGCTGTTTTTATAAAAGGAGCTCTTGATTATTGCTTCCCTAATATGGTAGAACTGTTGAAATTAGTAGAAAAAGCAAAAGAGGCTCTTTGTTATTAATAATATAGATTTCATATGATTGTAAAGTTGTAACAAATAGACTAAAACTGTTATGTTTGTGTTTGAATATGGATCTTCAAGTTATTTGCTTTTTAAAAACGAGTGTTGTGCTTTTTCTCTAAAAACTCGGAAGGCCCCAGGACCTTAAAATCATCTTATTAGATAAGTAATCAATTTAATAAGATGTAGTGATGTAAACTAAAGCTCCACTTGCAAAATTCTCTTGCCACCTCACTTACATATTTCCCCGTAAGATTCGGCCACTTTAACACTTTAACTTCCTTTTTGAATCATTTCTTGCTTTTTCCGCAAACTTTTCCACTTTCCTACTTTCTCTTTCATCGGTTACATTTTCTCTTTTCGAAGCAAGTTTCACGTGTGACTGATTTTCCGCCATTCAATTCTGTTTTATCTATTTCTAAGCCAAATCTATTGTGTTTTGTTTTACTGTTTTTGGAGTATATCTACATTAGTTTCACAAATCTCTGGTTCTGAGTTAGATATTAATCTTTATAGAAATATAAGTTGCTGAGAACCTCTTCTTGGGTTTCTCTGAATTCTAACTATAAAATATCCTGTTTCTTGTATTGATCCTTTTACAATTAAGGTTGCAAATTGCTTGGAGGAAGCTGTTAAGGCCATTTTGGTGGATCAAGGTGGAGAATGCTCTACTAATTATCCTTCTTGTATATGTTAATAGCTTAAAACATCATGAAAGTTGTTCCCTTTAAGTTGTTTACCATATGTACGACTCATGATGGGTTCTTACCAGTTACGAAAAGAGTTTGGAACGTTAAAACTAAGGGTAAATATTTTAACGGTCCATATTTGGAGAGCTAAAAATGCTTTGGTGCTGCAGATTTAAGTCAAATAGAGCTATCTGCAGAAATTGGAACTTGATTGGAATACTTAAAGGTTCAAGAATGCTGGTTTGTAAGTGTGGTTGGTTGATTAGTGGTATATTTGCAGATTTGGATGTGTCAATTGTGATCAGTTGGTTATATTTTGGAGTGAGGGTCGGTTTTGCAATTACTACAACTGCATGGGTCTTTGAGAAATGCTACATTTCGAGCATAAATATTGTAGGACCATTGGGTCATATGTAAAATCTACAAGAAAGATGCTCATGCTCCAAAGCCGATATATGATGAACTTCCCCAAAACAATGAACAAATCAATGTTTCATCGCCATCTTCGTCATCTCAAATTGACAACATGCTTGATTCATTCCTCGAGACGGACTTGGTGCCGCTTGCTGAGCTACTTGAATCCACTCCTCACTCGGTTCCAACTCAGCACAACATCAATGTACCTGTTCCAAACTCAGCACCATTGGAACAAAGCTACTCCTCAGTAAATCAGATGCAGAGGTTGAAATCCGAGAGCTTGAACTGGGGGACATTTGCTGGACTTGACTCGCCACCTGAACTCACTCCCCACCCTGATCCAGTTCAGCAATATTTGATCAACCACAATGTAAATAATCAGAATGGAGTGTTTATGCCTGAACTCAATCCTCCCCTGGTCCCAACTCCACATTTTTGAACCACAACAAAGGCATGATAATGTCAATGATGCTGCAAGATTTGGCCTAGGAGGTGTAGAAGTGGATAGTTGGATAAGCACTCAAACTCAAAGTCAGACTCAGCACGTTCACAACTCAGGAATATTTTTCAACTGGAACGCAGACACTTAGAACTTTTTCAGAAGCGCTTGAGCAATTTGTTGAGGGGTACCAGAATGAGCCAGGGAGCTTTGGGTTTAACCAGTGAAGATTATAGAAATTTTTAATATAAGGGGGTATTTGAAAAGGAAAAGATATTTGGGGTAATGTTTGTAAATATTTTTATTCTGTGAAGTTTTACTAGGCCCCTTAGAGAAGTGGGATTCTGGAATAACTCAATTGCTGGAATACTATCCCATTTTAATATTTGTATGTAAAAATTATTATGATATCTCTTGTGTGTTCGTAATAATTAGTTGTTTTATATGTACCATGAATGAGTCATCGATTTGTTAATAAGGAAAAGTTCTAGCTACTTTCCTTTTCTGAATTTGGTAGCTTATATTTCCTTGTTTTTCCCAGTTTTTCTAACAGTTTATTGATGTTTCAAAAAATAATATGAGTTTTACTCTTATGATCTTGTATTTTTTTCCTCTTGCACGGCATATAGATCTAAAATTACGATCTCTCTAAAATTAATTCAAAAAATTCTTCTCAGTGTGAGGCACATTTAGGCAAGAGTAATAAGGTACTCAATAGGAGGCGATTCTTGAAAATGGATGCTTTCCAATATCATGAAAGAACATAATCATGAATTTGAATTTTGTTGTGAAATTTCTTCACCAGTTACACAGAGGAAAAATACTTCCACGCCATGATCTTCTATGATTGTGTCCACAAGAACAGGACTTAGATCAGTTGATGATGAAGCTCCATCTAGTGTTATCAATATTAAGCGTCTTAAAATGGAAGAAGTTGATATAGAACCATACAAAGGTCATGAATTCAACTCTGCTGATGAAGCGTACAGATTTTATAACACATTTGCGTCTAACAGGGTTTAAAGTTCGAATCGGCCAATTATTTCGATTGAAACACGATGGATCAATCACATCTCATAGATTTATTTGCTCGAAAGAAGGTCATCAACACCCATCGAGAATAGGTTGTGGCGCATTACAAAGACAAGAATCAGGTATTTGGGTGGTTGATCGTTTACAATTAGAACATAACCATGAATTTGATTCTCCATTAGATGATAATAGAAGAGTTACTATAGCTTCCAAGGGATTTAAAGAAGAAGGAAATAATGTTTTGGAGAATCTTGATTTAGTCGAAACAAATGGTGGTCTTAGCTTGGCGACGTGGTGAAGAAAGTAATATAGGTGGTGATTGGTATGAAATGTTGCTTGAATATCTTCAATCTCGAATAGAAGAAGATATAGGTTTTTTATACGCTTTGGAAATGGATAATGGGAAAGGAATAAACGTTTTTTTGGCTGATGCTAAATCTAGATTTTCGTGTACTCAATTTGGAGATGCGATAGTGTTCGATACACCCCGTGTCTATAATAGCTGATTCTGAACCGGAAATTCATTGTGCGATTGCGCGTGTTTTTCGTCGTACACATCATAGATTTTCTGACTAGAGCCTCAACTCTATTCCTACTCATCCTTGACTAGAGCCTCGACTCTATTCCTACTCATCCTTCTTTCAATGAACTTGTGAAGGAAAGAAGTGTTATTACGATCTCATTCCTTCACCATTACACCCTTCATTTCTGTCTCAGAATAAATTCCTCCATAGTTACAGCTTGATCGTTTTATCATCGATTTTGAGATAAACATGAGTTCTCTTCTTCATCTTGCAGATTTTTTTGTCAAATGTTCTCAATGGTATACAGAGAAAGAGCATGCTATTATTTATCTTAAGTGGGCTATTACTTATCTTGAATGGTATATCAGTTATCTTGTATGGGTAACTGGAGGACTTCACAACACTAATGTAACACGTATAGAGGAGCCTATAGTCTTCATAAAATTGCATATAGCTATATTGAAACTCAAGCAAGACAATATAAAAGAAACCAAGAATCTTATCGAAGAAGGAAAGAGTATTCTTGATAGTATTACTGACATTGATCCTTCAGTATATGCCTGCTACTATTGGGCTTCATTGAAATACCATATATCTTGTCATGAATATAATGAGTCCTACAAGAATGCTCTTCTTTTTATAGCTTACGATCCAATAGCTCGATCAGAATCATTCAAGCTCGTGAGATTTCAACTTATCATTCATACATTCTATATATCTTTTAACTATACCTTTCCTTTTCTTTTTCTTTTTTTTTTAATATTTCTGCAATTTTGGGGCGCCTAACATGCAGTTTCTTGAATATTGAAGGATAGTCCCTAAATTAACCTTTTCGTCGATCTTTCGTATTTAATCTTACTGTGTCTTTTCAGTACTTGGCGTATGAGTTATCAATTTCAGCACTACTGGGCGACAAAATTTACAATTTTGGCGATCTTCTCTCACATCCAATTGTAAGAACGACAAAATTTTGTCCAAACAACTTTATTATATGGTTTAATTGCACCGTTTGTCCCTGCCGGTGATAGATTATCGAATGGGTGATTTTTTTCACCAGAATACTGAAAAAACTATATATTTTCATATTTGCAGATACAAAGTCTTATAAGATCTAACTTCTACTGGCTCTACAGTTTTCTTAAAGCATTCAGTAATGGTGATTTAGATTGCTATCAAGAACTGTGTCGAGTCCATAGCCATGTTTTTTGTCGTGTACCAGCACTCGTGAAGAGGAAGAAGATACTTGATGAGATGATTAATATTCTCTGTGTTATGGAGATTATCTTCAATTGGCCACCAGAAGATAGAACTATCCCATTAAGTGTTATTGCTGAGCGTACACGATTCTCCATAGAAGATGTAGAGAGTTTTGTTATGAAGAGCCTATCGGTAAGTTTAATTAGCGACAAGTTTAAACTTTGTTTTTTCGTTTTACATCTTTACCTGAACTCCAATGTTAATGCAGTTGCATCTGATCGAGGGATTGATCGATCAAGATGAGGGAATGGTTCATGTTTCTTGGGTACAACCGAGAGTTCTTGGAATACTTAAGATTAAATCTTTACGGGATCGACTGGACAACTGGGTGGAGAAAATACAAAACCCTCTCATTACACTTGAGGAAGAAAATGAGTTAATTGCACAGTAGGTCCTTTACGAGTTAAAAACCTATTAAATGTACACAAATCTAACAAAGTTTATTTAATTGTAACATCCCTCTTTCTCCACTAATCTACAAATGTACACTCACAAATTAATTTTTGCACAACAAATTACAAGTAGCTCATCCGCGTGGTACTATAAAACGGATTTTTAGGCCAACGTGATAATTCTCTTCTTTCTCATCATCCCATTTCTCATTTTCTCGTACATATTTTAATTCCGCATCAATAGTACCACGATCTCTTGCCCAAATTTGTAATACAAAAAGCTTTCGACCCTTGAGTGAAGCGAAAAGGTCTTTGAACTTCATTGTAGTGTAGTAATACGCTTGCTGAGCAAGAACCTGATTATACTGATAGAATAGAACGGGTAAAAAGTTGATTAACCAACTCGCAAGTGTTAAGTGTGACCTGACGTATCTTCTCCTCGAGAGTATCGTACTTGTTAAGATTGAAATGAATGGAGTGTCTTTAAAACAAGGATGTCTAATCATCGTTTTGAAGACTTGTTTGATTTGCATCATTTTATTCTGAAGAATCATGGTGCTTTAAGTGTCGTTCTCTAAAGAAAGCTATATTTGACATTTCTAACCATTTGCAACCTTTGTTCATTCCCTTTGCATGTAATCTAATAAGCTCATATAGAGCATATGAAAAACTGTCTTTAAATACATTTAATTATTGTCATACCTTCAAAATTGAATTTAAAATTTTAACAATTTTATACCCTAAGGTTTGGTAGAATGGCATTCTAACACCAGTTGTTTGAAACAAGTCCAACTTATTCAGTTTGAATTAAAGGGGGATGCAAATGTAATTGCTGAAAATATTTGAATTTTTAATTTATTTATAGGGATACAAACCTTGTGTGGTGTAGACATATATTTTCAAGGTTTCGCAAAGTGTAAAATGGTAGATCATGTGCTAGTTGGTGAAATGGCGCTAAGCATCCAACACGCTACGAAAAGAGAAGTCGTGATGATATCAGAGTAGATCCTGCATCTAACCAAGTCTTTGACCAGGAAACGGAAGAATTTCCGCTACGCTGGCAGGCCACCCGGGCCGTGAGCGTGGTGGAACAGGCTTCCCAAAAAGCCCGTTCGGGTCGGGGTTAGCATAGAATGAAGGAGACGACCCTAATTGTAGAACTTGTGTGGTTATACACAAGTGGAAGTATTCATGAGTTTGTGAAGTGATATATCTTATTAATTGTAGATTGTATAGTTGGTGATAACACCAGAGGTTTTCATCGAAGGTGGTTTCGAAGGGTGTAAAAGTTTGTGATCTCACCTTTTAGAGACACATGAGTTTCTAAAGGAGACTCTTAGAAACCTAAGAGTGCATAGAGTTTAGGTGGTTGACTAAGTCTACATGAAGCGAAATACCCTAAAACCGATTGTTCGTCTTCTCTTCCCTTTTCTTTTTAATTTGTGCATGCCGATTGTCTGTTCCATCGCCTCAATACATTCTTTTTATGTTTAGACATAGACTCTTGCATGAGTAGTACTTGTCGAATGGTCTCTTGGATTATTGGATTGTATTATTTCTTAAAGTATACACATTAAGTGTTTGACTGAGTGTTTCACTCTCATATTACAAATCTTGTGTACCTCTAGCAAATCTATCTAAAATCCTTAAAGAATGGATTTTCAGATATAGTCGAAGTAGCAAATTTGAGTTAATAAAATTCTAAATGTGTATTGGTCATATTCACCCCTCCCCCTATAAGACTATTTGAACCTTAGTATTTACAACCCTTTCAGTTGGCTTGAAGTATCCTTTGGACTTATTGGAGTTTTTCTTTGGTTTGTTGTTTATGTCTCCTAATCTTTTATTTTACTTACTTTGTTGTTTGGTTTGCTTGCCTTACTCTTTGAAACTTGTCTGGCTTTCCAGTCCTAGAGAATTCGCCTAGCTTAATGATGCCAAATAAATGAGTGAAGCTGAATCTTTAGCAAAATATCGTATCCAAGATTTTGAATATTTGTTCAGCATGGTTATTTGGCACACAGTGTTGGCTACGTTTAATACTGTTAGTAAAACATTTAAAGCAAAAAATATGCAAACTGATGTAGCTATACAACTATTGAAAGGACTCATCTCTTTTTTTGAGGAGTATAGAGAAACGGGTTTTGAAAAATCCATGATGGAAGCTAAAAAAATTGCAAGTGTAATAGAATTTTAATCAGTGTTCCGTGAAAAACACATCATTCAGAGAAATAAAAAGTTTGATGAAACCCTAATAACGAGGTAGGACTATCTGCTCAAGAATCCTTTCGAGTGGATTACTTTTTGTATATAATGGATCAAGCTCTCGAGTCACTTAGAAGTAGTTTTGAATAGCTCGAGGTATACGAAGAAAATTTTGGCTTCTTATTTAATTTAGGATGGGTTAAAATCAATGATAATATTTAGATGAACCATTGCACCAAATTAGAGATTGCATTGAAACATGACATGCTTTCGGATATTGATGGAGAAAACTTATATTCTGGACTAATTTTGTTAAGAGAAATGTTGCCAACCGATGAAAAAAAAACAATTGAAGTATGCGTGGATTGCATATAGAATATTGTTGACAATACCTGTCACAGTTGCATCTGCAGAAAAAAGGTTTTCAAAACTGAAGTTGATCAAGTCATACCTGCGGTCGACAATGTCACAAGAAATACTAAGTGGATTGACTACTTTATCAATTGAAAAGGGTATGCTAAAAAAAATTGAATATTCAAAATTAATTAGTGATTTTGCATCAAAAAATACAAAAAAAGTTGTATTTGAGTGATACATTTTTTTATTTTGTTTTCAAAAATTTAGTTATTCTTTTTTATTATGTAATGATTTTTTTATATTTTATAATTAAATATAAAAAAATAATTATATATAGAGCTCCTATTTTGAATTTGGCTTAGAACCCCTTTAACAAGTCCAACCCCGTTCCAGCCATGGGCCTATTTTGAATTTGGCTGTCCGTTCCAGTCCATGGGCCGATTTTGAATTTGACTTAGAGCCCACGTCCGTTCCAGCCCATGATAGTCAAACCCATAAACATTAGGGTTTAGATTACCTATTACATATACTCTCTAATAATAAACAGATCTTCTTCTTCTCCATCTTTTTTTGCCGTTCACAACAAATAGTTAACTTTCTTCTTTTATATAAATTTATATGTATATATATATATACATCGCTTCTAACATATCGCCCTTTCCTCTCCAAACCCATAGTAGCCGGCCAAATAGAAGGTATTTGTTTGATCTTACGTTTTTTTTGCATATTTTATTTATATATCTGTAATTGTAATTAATAATATTAAAGTGATCAGTTAATCTGTTCTAAAAAAATCTGTATATATATGCTCAATTTTTACTCCACTTTGATTGATTATTGAACTCTTGTAGTTCATTGTCTTTTGATATTTGATTTTACGAAAAACATCTGATGTACTGAATCTAGGATTTTTGATATTATAGCAAAAGATCAATATATATTAAAAAGATATGAGTGTAGAAGATAAAGTTGATCTAATTATTCTGTATTAATTTGACATTTATGGATGAAAATAATATGAACAACGTAGAATTAATCACTTAATGCTTATGTAGTTGGGATGAAAATGTTAGATAAAGAAAAAGTATTAATGTTTTTCTCCTTCATATTTTGCAAACAGGTCTATCTACACTAATTAAGATTTATTGTTATGTTGTGGATAAAATCGTTACCAAAAACGAAAAAAAGATAAAGATCGATGGACATCTCATTTCAATCAAATACCAACATCTCGAGAAGTTCTCGCTTGTCCGGTAAGATTTACTTGCTAGAAATTAAGATTAAAAAATTTAGAATATTTTTGTGTGATGAATATAAATTTTATTACTTTAATTGTACTTCATATTGAGATAGTTTGATAAATTTTTAAAGTCATCAAGGTTATGTAGTCTCAGTAATTATAGTTTTTTGTCTAAGTCGTCTCACTAATTATAGTTATCAACATTAATTGTTAGTACCCGCTCTTATGTATGAAAATCACCAAAATTTAGTTGTATATATTTTGAACGAGTGACATTTTAGTTATTACTATAAAGTTTATTTAAAGTTCATAGACGACTTAGCATTTAGCTGTGTGTTTATGATATTAATATACGCTAATATTTTCTTATAATTAAATACTTTAACATCATGTATACTAAATTAACATACAAAGCTCTAAGGTGCTATTAGCCTTGAGGGGTCCATTTTATTTTAGGTGCAAAAATTATTTTTTAGTACATCCTTATAAGAATATAGGGACTGAATCGACTGATTATGCCATTCACACTTACATCTACCTTTTTTTTTTGGTCAAATACATCTATGATCTGTTTTTGATGATGTTTTTTCTCCCCTTTCTAAAGTGGGGAAATTTCTTATATGCGGATAATATATTCTATAAACTCCATTGTGAGTAGCAACTGTAATGATTTGCAAGTGGCTTTACAAGCAAGTCCTTCAGGTTTATATAATGTTAGTTTTAAATTATTTTTTTCGAGTCCTAAAACATCTCTTCTTGCTTCTTAGCAAAGAATTCATCAGACGTGGTTAATCTCAAGGAAAAAAAGTCCAACAATGAATTTGGGGAAGATTGTGTTTTTAATTCCAGAGACCACTCCAAATTTGTTCAGTTAATAAATTTTGTAAGTACACTTTACCCTGTCTTTTCATTAGCAAAAGTCTCTTAAACCTTGTAGTGAAATATACATGATTTTACAATCTTTTGTTGTTTGAAAACTTATGGAGATTCTAACGATTATTGCAGATACAATATGCCAGTTGTGCAATGGAAGCATCAACAAAGTCTCGAAGTGCTTTTACATGTGCGAGTAAGATTTTAGAGGAGACAGGGAGGCCTGAAGGTGCTGTTTGTATAAAAGGAGCTCTTGATTATTGCTTCCATAATATGAAAGAACTGTTGAAATTAGTAGAAAAAGCAAAAGAGGCTCTTTGTTATTAATAATATAGATTTCATATGATTGTAAAGTTGTAACAAATAGACTAAAACTGTTATGTTTGTGTTTGAATATGGATCTTCAAGTTATTTTCTTTTTATAAACGAATGTTGTGCTTTTTCTCTAAAAACTCGGAAGGCCCCAGGACCTTAAAATCATCTTATTAGATAAGTAATCAATTTAATAAGATGTAGTGATGTAAACTAAAGCTCCACTTGCAAAATTCTCTTGCCACCTCACTTACATATTTCCCCGTAAGATTCGGCCACTTTAACACTTTAACTTCCTTTTTGCATCATTTCTTGCTTTTTCCGCAAACTTTTCCACTTTCCTACTTTCTCTTTCATCGGTTGCATTTTCGCTTTTCGAAGCAAGTTTCACGTGTGACTGATTTTCCGCCATTCAATTCTGTTTTATCTCTTTCTACGCCAAATCTATTGTGTTTTGTTTTACTGTTTTTGGAGAATATCTACATTAGTTTCACAAATCTCTGGTTCTGAGTTAGATATTAATCTTTATAGAATATTTGTTGCTGAGAACCTCTTCTTGGGTTTCTCTCCATTCTAACTATAAAATATCCTGTTTCTTGTATTGATCCTTTTACAATCAAGGTTGGGAATTGTTTTGGAGGAAGCTGTTAAGGCCATTTTGGTGGATCAACGTGGAGAATGCTCTACTAATTATCCTTCTTGTATATGTTAATAGCTTATAACATCATGAAAGTTGTTCCCTTTAAGTTGTTCACTATATGTACGACTCATGATGGGTTCTTACCAGTTACGAAAAGAGTTTGGAACGTTAAAACTAAGGGTAAATGTTTTAATGGTCCATATTTGGAGAGCTAAAAATGCTTTGGTGCTGCAGATTTAAGTCAAATAGAGCTATCTGCAGAAATTTGAACTTGATTGGAATACTTAAAGGTTCAAGAATGCTGGTTTGTAAGTGTGGTTGGTTGATTAGTGGTATATTTGCAGATTTGGATGTGTCAATTGTGATCAGTTGGTTATATTTTGGAGTGAGGGTCTGTTTTGCAATTACTACAACTGCATGGGTCTTGGAGAAATGCTACATTTCGAGCATAAATATTGTAGGACCATTGGGTCATATGTAAAATCTACAAGAAAGATGCTCATGCTCCAAAGCCGATATATGATGAACTTCCCCAAAACAATGAACAAATCAATGTTTCATCGCCATCTTCGTCATCTCAAATTGACAACATGCTTGATTCATTCCTCGAGACGGACTTGGTGCCGCTTGCTGAGCTACTTGAATCCACTCCTCAATCGGTTCCAACTCAGCACAACATCAATGTACCTGTTCCAAACTCAGCACCATTGGAACAAAGTTACTCCTCAGTAAATCAGATGCAGAGGTTGAAATCCGAGAGCTTTAACTGGGGGACATTTGCTGGACTTGACTCGCCACCTGAACTCACTCCCCACCCTGATCCAGTTCAGCAATATTTGATCAACAACAATATAAATAATCAGAATGGAGTGTTTATGCCTGAACTCAATCCTCTCCTGGTCCCAACTCCACATTTTTTGAACCACAACAATCACTACAAGAAATAGTAGCATTAGCGGAAAAGCTATTACGGAAACAATTAAAATGGCCTCTAATGATAGCATTAGCGGGGAAGCTATTGCGGCAACAATTAAAATGACCTCTAATAATATTTTTAAAAACCAAAATGGCCTCTAATTATATTTTTAGCGGCAATATTTGCCGCTAAAGATAAAGTTAATAGAGGCAAAAACAAATAATTTGCTACTAAAGGTATCTTTAGCGAGAAACTTATAGAGGCGAAAAATAACGACTATTAGCGGTAAAATTAAGATTTTAAGTGTTAAATTTTTTGCCGCTAAAGATACTATTTCTTGTACTGAATGGCATGATTATATCAATGATGTTGCAAGATTTGGCCTAGGAGGTGTAGAAGTGGATAGTTGGATGAACACTCAAACTCAGAGTCAGACTCAGCACGTTCACAACTCAGGAATATTTTTCAACTGGAACGCAGACACTCAAAACTTTTTCAGAGGCGCTTGAGAAATTTGTTGAGGGGTACCAGAATGAGCCAGGGAGCTTTGGGTTTAACCAGTGAAGATTATAGAAATTTTTAATATAAGGGGGTATTTGAAAAGGAAAAGATATTTGGGGTAATGTTTGTAAATATTTTTATTTTGTGAAGTTTCACTAGGCCCCTTAGAGAAGTAGGATTCTGGAATAACTCAGTTCCTGGAATACTATCCCATTTTAATATTTGTATGTAAAAATTATTATGATATCTCTTGTGTGTTCGTAACAATTAGTTGTTTTATATGTACCATGAATGAGTCATCGATGTGTTAATAAGGAAAAGTTCTAGCTACTTTCCTTTTCTGAATTTGGTAGCTTATATTTTCTTGTTTTTCCCAGTTTTTCTAACAGTTTATTGATGTTTCAAAAAATAATATGAGTTTTACTCTTATGATCTTGTATTTTTTTTTCTCTTGCACTGCCTATAGATCTAAAATTACGATCTCTCTAAAATTAATTCAAAAAATTCTTCTCAATGTGAGGCACATTTAGGCAAGAGTAATATTGTACTCAGTAGGAGGCGTTTCTGGAAAATGGATACTTTCCAATATCATGAAAGAACATAATCATGAATTTGAAATTTGTTGTGAAATTTCTTCACCAATTACACAGAGGAAAAATACTTCCACGCCATGATCTTCTATGATTGTGTCCACAAGAACAGGACTTAGATCAGTTGATGATGAAGCTCCGTCTAGTGTTATCAATATTAAGCGTCTTAAAATGGAAGAAGTTGATATAGAACCATACAAAGGTCATGAATTCAACTCTGTTGATGAAGCGTACAGATTTTATAACACATTTGCGTCTAACAGGGTTTAAAGTTCGAATCGGCCAATTATTTCGATCGAAACACGATGGATCAATCACATCTCGTAGATTTATTTGCTCGAAAGAAGGTCATCAACACCCATCGAGAATAGGTTGTGGCGCATTACAAAGACAAGAATCAGGTATTTGGGTGGTTGATCGTTTACAATTAGAACATAACCATGAATTTGATTCTCCATTAGATGATAATAGAAGAGTTACTATAGCTTCCAAGGGATTTAAAGAAGAAGGAAATAATGTTTTGGAGAATCTTGATTTAGTCGAAACAAATGGTGGTCTTAGCTTGGCGACGTGGTAAAGAAAGTAATATAGGTGGTGATTGGTATGAAATGTTGCTTGAATATCTTCAATCTCGAATAGAAGAAGATATAGGTTTTTTATACGCTTTGGAAATGGATAATGGGAAAGGAATGAATGTTTTTTTGGCTGATGCTAAATCTAGATTTTCGTGTACTCAATTTTGAGATGCGATAGTGTTCGATACACCCCGTGTCTATAATAGCTGATTCTGAACCGGAAATTCATTGTGCGATTGCGCGTGTTTTTCGTCGTACACATCATAGATTTTCTGCATGGCAAATCCGAGAGCTATGGAAGATGAGAATCTAGGGGAGTTATTGTCAAACAACGCTGAATTTAAATATGAATACGAAGCCTGCGTTTCCCAGAGTAAGACAGCTAATGAATTTGATTCAGCATGGAATTTTCTTATTAACAAATATATTTTAAAAGATAACGCTTGGTTAAAGGAAATGTATAAAATGAGTAAGAGTTGGGTTCCTTTGCATTTATGTGGAACTTCTTTTGCTGATAGAACTATCTCACTAAATTTTACTGTTGAGCGTACGCGATTCTCAGTAGAAGATGTAGAGAATCTCGTTATGAAGAACCTTTCCGCAAGTTTAGCGACAAGATTAAACTTTGTTTATTCGTTTTACATCTTTACCTAAACTTCAATGTTAATGCAGGTGCATCTGATTGGGGGATTGATCGATCAAGATGAGGGAATGGTCCATGTTTCATGGGTACAACCGAGAATTCCGGGAATGCGTAAGATTAAATATTTACGGGATCGACTAGATAACTAGGTGGAGAAAGTACAAAACACGCTCGTTTCCCTTGAGCAAGAAAATGAGTTAATTTCACCATGAGTCCTTTATGAGTTAAAAAATATAATCTAACATCAACTTCAACAAAGTTTATTTAATTGAATCATGGAAAATTCTTCCATCTAATATTAGATGGTCCCGTACGAATCGCATTATGACACACACCTTATTCTTTTAACTTCCAAAATTAATTACCGAATTAATCTAATGATGACATGTGTTTTGCTATCATAATTAATAGATGTGCTTTGAATATTGGACCATCCAATGCAGGATGAAAGTCTTACCCTTGTATCATCCCTTTTTTCCACTATATCTACAAAAGTACCCAAACTACAATCTACCTTTATTTCATTTTGTGTGCGACAAATTGCGAGGAGCTCATCTCCGTCGTACTATAAAATAAATCTTCCTCACCAGCATGATAATTCTTTTCTTTCTCATCATCATCCCATTTAACAAATTTCTTCACTACTACACGTGAGCTTTCTCGCGACTAAAGTTTTCGCTACTACTTCATGTAGTCGCTAAAGAGTATATCTCTAACGACTACATCGTGTTAACGACTACTTTATATTTTTTTCGACTACAAAGTAGCCGTACATAAGTTTTGTTTTTTCGACTACATGAAGTAGTCGTTAGTAATATACATGTAGTCGCTACTTGTTTATATTTTTTAATTATTTTTTTCCACCGACTTTGTGTAGTCGTTAATGAAGGTTATCTTTTTACGACTACCTCATGTAGTCGCTATTTGTTACTAATAACGACGACATTTGCATCATTAGCGACTACTTCTTGTAGTCGCTAATGTATGTTGTGTATTTATGACAGTGGGTTTCGTTTTGGGATCCTCAAACACCCATTATTTTATAACTTCCCCACCATTCTCTCAAAACTCTCCCAATTTTTTCCCACAATTCATCATCAAATATTATTTCAACACGTGGAAAAACTTTTCCGGACCAATCAACAGCATGTGACCTTCTCAATTATCAATTTTCCCACCTAAAGTTTCTCAAAAGTAGGTATTTTTTGTTCTATAAAACTATTTATAATTTTTTTCATACAATTGTGTAGTTAATGGTAAATAGTATTAATTATTAGGTATTTCAACACGTGAAAAACCTTTCCCGGGTCATTCAACAACGAGGGACCTCCTCATTATCAATTTCTCCTTTTAAATTTGCCCAAAAGTAGGTATTTTTCTTTTATAAAACTTTTTTCATCTTTTTTTATTTGATTACAATTGTATAGTTAACGATAAATATATAGTATCACTATGTATTTCGAAACATCTTATAATTTTATATGATATATATATATATTATTGTATGAGAAATAAATGCATAAATGAGATATATTTATTTGGTGATGTAATATTTTGTATGCATTTAATTTTATATTTATGTATTTATTTGGTGATGTAATATTCTGTATGCTTTTAATTTTATATTTATGTATTTATTTTGTGATGTAATATTTTGTATGCTTTTAATTTTACATTTATGTATTTAATTGGTGATGTAATAATTTTTTTTCATTTTATATTTATATATTTAATTGGTGATGTAATAATTTTCTTTTTCATTTTTTTAATGTATTTAATTGGTGATGTAATAATTTTTTTTCATTATATTTATGAGACATTTATGTTGTATTCTTTTATATTGGAATTGTTGTTTATATTGGTAGAGGATGGCTTCGGGTATTGATAAAAGTTAGATTACTTCCGCTCATCGTGTTTCACGTGAATTTGTTATGGAGATAGAAGAATTTCTCGCATTTGCTCAAAAAATAAAGATTTTAAAGAAATTTTGTTTTGTCCGTGTAATGGGTGTTCGAATTATCGTCGGTTTGACGTGGTCAAAGTTAGGGCACATCTTTTAAATTTCGGTTTTTGTCCACGTATGAGATTTGGACAAAGCATGGTGAGAACGAGGAAATTCCCGAGACTCGATATGAAGAAAATGAAATGTGGAATGTCTACGAAGATTTGAGACCTAATTATGAGAGTGGTGGTCATTCGGGTGACACCGAGATGATAGACTCGAACAGTTCAACACGTGGCAAATTCGAAACGATGTTTTCTGAATTAGAGATTGAGTTATACCCTGGTTGTTCAGTAATGAGTTCATTAAATTTCATTGCGAAGCTAATGCACGTGAAGGTGAAGAACAAGTGGACTAACACGTCTTTTACCAAGTTGCTTGATCTTCAATGCCGTGTGTTGCCCAAACCTCATACCTTGCCAGGGTCATACTAGGAGTGCAACAAAAAGTTAAAATTTTTAGGTATGGGGTACAATACCATCGATGTTTGCGTGAACGTTTGTGCTTCATTTTACAAGGAGAATGAATCCCTCGATAAGTGTCCAGTATGTAGTGAATCCAGATGGGACCCGAAGAAGGGTCAGAAAGCAGCGCATAAGAAACTCCAGATGGGACCTGGTACACAAATCTTGTCATGTTGACATTAACGTCAATACGGTAATTGAATCAAGAAATGCACATTTCTTTGAAACAAACTTTCCGTGCAAGACCACACCAGAATCTGGTTCCTTGAAAAGAACACGTGATGCAATTCAAGAATTGCAAGATCAAGAATCATTGCCAACCGAAAAGTAAGATCAAGAATCATTGCCAAATGAAGGAGGATCAAGAAGAAGTAAGAGGATGAGAACCTCTACGTCTTTTGGTCCTGACTTTCTATCTTACATGCTAGATGACGAACCGCGAACATTCAAGGAGGCTATGTCAAACCCTGACACCCCATACTGGAAAGAAGTGGTAAATAGCGAGATAGAATCCATTATGCAAAACCATACATGGGAACTAGTGGATCTCCCTCCTGGGAATAAACCACTTGGATGCAAATGAATATTCAAGAAGAAACTAAAGACTGATGGGTCTATTGAAAAATACAAGGCTCGCCTTGTTGTAAAAGTTTATAGTAAAAAAGAAGGACTTGACTATTTTGATACTTATTCTCCAGTCACGAGAATTTCATCCATTCGAATGTTAATCGCTATAGCTTCAATATACAAGCTCAAAATACATCAAATGGATGTAAAAAGATCCTTCCTAAATGGAGAACTAAATGAAAAGATATATATAGACCAACTTGAGGGTTACGTAGTTCCAGGTAAGGAGAAACAAGTATGTAAGCTTGTTAAATCTGTATATGGTTTAAAACCGGAACCGAAGCAATGGCATGACAAATTTGATAGATTCATGATCTCGAATGATTTCAAGATCAATGAATGTGACAAATGCGTTTATGTAAAACGAAATGAGACAGGATATGTCATTGTCTGTTTATATGTGGATAATATGTTAGTCATTGGAAGTAACAATGATGTGATTAGATTCACCAAAACGATGCTTTCAAGTAAGTTTGACATGAAAGAACTAGGCCATCCGGAGGTTATTTTGGGTATCAAGATTTTCCAAACATCTGAAGGTATTATACTATCTCAGTCACACTATATTGAGAAAGTATTAAACAAATTTAGTAATGACGACACAAATATCGCCAAGACACCTGTTGATGTAAGTTTACATCTTGCTAAGAACACTGGTGATATGATCAACAGTTGGAGTACTCTCGGATTATTGGGAGTCTCATGTACTTAACGAACTGAACTAGCCCAGATATAGCACATGAAGTAAGCAAGCAAAGTAGGTTTACACATAATCCGGGGAAAAACCACTGGATTGCTATTGTAAGAGTTCTAAGGTATCTTAGATACACTATGAACGAAGGGTTTTTGTACACATGATATCCAGTTGTACTAGAAGGAAACAGTGATGCAAACTGGATATCAGACTCCACCGACTCAAAATCCACAAGTGGATTTGTCTACATGTTAGGAGGAGCAGTTGTGTCTGGAAAATCTACTAAGCAAACGTGCATAGCCAGATCCAATATGGAATCTAAGTTTATAGCTTTAGACAAAGATGCTAAAGAAGCCGAGTGTCTTCGAAATTTCTTAGAGGATATTCCTAATTGGCCAAAGCCTGTGTCAGCTATCTGCATACATTGCGATAGTCAAAGTGCCATTTGTAGGGCACTAAACGAAATGTATAACGGTAAGTCTAGCCACATACGTCGTAGACACAATACCGTTAGACAATTGCTCTCAAACGGAGTTATCACAATTGATTATGTTTGATCAAAGGATAATATAGCGGATCCACTGACCAAAGGTCTACAAAGAGAGCAAGTGCGAGCATTGTCAAGGGGAATGGGTCTTAAGCCTACGAAAGCTGAGTTGCCATGATGGGAACCCTACCTAGCAGAGTGGAGATCCCACAACCTAGGTTCAAAGGGAAAACTGAATCGTGAAGCTGCAATTTGGTGCGACGCACTGTGGGGAGACCTCCCCAAACCATTCCTAGAAAAAAAAATTAATTAGTGCTAGTTGTAAAAGTGAAGGATAAGTTAAAGTTTTAATGGTTCTTGTATCTTCGATAACATAAGCTAGAGTAATGCAGAATACTCTCGACAAGAGACCACCTATATGAATAAAATGGGTAGGGCCGCCCTACGAGAATTTTTTAAAGGCGAAATTCTCCGACAGTTATTCATGAAATACCAGGAGTTGTCCAGGGCTGTAAATGGACACAACCGTGAGAATCAAATAATGTTTGGAAGTATACTATGTAATTTCTATTGTCTTGGTTTACACAAAATCTAAATAGTTCAAGACACCACGTTCATTAGTTAGCAAGTAAATCTGATAGCTCTTACTACAGAAGGTTCAAGGCCAAAAGCTATCTTTCTCGATGTAGTATTCTTCTACGCTTCTCTCTGACTCTCTCTCGTGTTTAGCATTCTTTTGCTCAATTTTTAAGGTGGGTAGTCAATTTCCATTCATGTGGAGATTGTTGGTCAAATGAGATTTTTACCCAATGGATGACCATGTTTACGATGACAGTGGGTGACTCAATTTAAAGAAATGATTCGAATATTGATGATCGTTTATTCTATTTATAAAAATTAACATAATACATTCATCTAGTAAAAATCATTTGAATTTGAATGAGAAATTGAGTCACGGAATTTGAAGATATTAAATGAGAAAAAAATATAAATAAATAAATAATAATACATGTTATTTATTTTATTTTTCTTTTGGTTATGAAGCAAAGCAAAGAAAAAAAAAAGAGTATTGCTGGGCTTTGAACCTAGACCTCCAAGCTAGTGGGCTTTTGGGCCAGACTTTCATACCATCTGGACTAGCTTATGTTTTGATCTTCTATACTAAACTAAACGTTGTGTCTTTTAATATAACTTATCTTCAAATGAACCATCACAACTCTTTTGCCAAATCCACCTTTTCATCTTCTATAAATAGTTGGCCAACTCAAACATTTTCATTCATTCATTTTTCAAATCATTAAAATTATAAGAGAGAGATAGAAAGAAGCAGCATTATTAAGTTCGTCGAAATTCTTAAGAATTCGTGTGTCAGTTTCTTTTGAATAGTTTTGTTGTTGTATCCTGGAGGTTGAAGGCAACAAACATAAGACACCGGTACGTACCTAAATACCTTAAAGACATCGGATCTAATCCGAGACTCGATAAGTAAAGTTATTTATTTATATATACTTTTATTTTATTGCAGCATTATACTATTATATTGTTTTACTGGTTTATACAAATAAAACACAACATAATGGAAAAAACAATATGTTATTTGCAAAACACTTTGTAACATGAAAAAGATCTTCGAGACCTAAACAAGAAAATTTTCTTACGCATATCGGAAGGAGCCAAACGAGCAAATGTAGGAAACTCGCATATCATGGAGGAAATTGTGGGATTACGAAAACAAGTGATCTCTCTTTATAATACCGGAAAAAGTTTTTTTAACAAAAGGGTGTGGGTTCAATATGAAGTGTAATAAATGTATACAAAATTTCATGATTTAGTCAAAAAAAATTATTACATCTATTATTACAGAGACAGAATCTAAAACCACATCGAGTGAACAAGTTCATGAGTCATTTGTTGAATATATTGAATTGCCATTGGGGAAGAAATATGACACCCTCCGAATTAATGATTAAATGTTTAGTTGGGCAAAACTCTTGACTGAGGATTAAAGCCATGTCATGGGTTGTTAGACAGTGATGATGAAGATGATTTTGTCCTTGTACTTCCGCTTCCATCTGGATATCCAGTTCCACCTAGCGTGATTCTACCGGAGGGTTCATCATCAGTATCCAGACGCAATCTATGGGATTGATTAGTCAAAGAAGAGTTTATAAAAAACAATGTAATTGTATAATACAGAAAAATGTAGTTTGCAGCTTTGTTAGTGATGTGTTGGAGATTTAGCTGCATTTTAATGATGTTTAAGGTAGTGATATTATGAGGTGTTAAAGCTAATGTGATTTTGCAAATCATATCTTTTATGTAATGTTTGATTGAGTAGGGGATTCTATGCACTTTGAGTTTACAGACATGTTGCAGCTACTTTATGTTCAAAGAAAAATAAAATATATGCAGTGCTCTATACTTCTTCTATATACTAGTAAATTAGTGAAAAGTAGCGAAGTTATGTTATTTAAAGTGGCCCTGGAAGCATTTTTAATTGCAAATGCAGAAAGGTATGTTTTGTTGATTAGTTTTTTTATATAGTATTATGATTTTAGTTAATTGCACCAATAGATGATAAGTTTGATTCAAATTTGTATGTTCTTTCTTCTATTTCTAGCTTTTCATGAGTTTGTATGTTTCGAATTTTTAGAACTAAGTGATTTGGTGTATGTAAGAATCTTCAGAAACTTGCATATATTCTCGCATCCAAGGAAGAACTAGGAATTTTTGGGGTGGTAAAGTGGTCAAGGGGTTCGGGGACAACATCCCAATTTTTAGTTAATTGCACTATAGATCCCTATATTATGTAAAATTGCTTTATAGTTCCTTACACTATGCAAAAGTTGTACTATATGCATAAAAAGATCTAGGGGTGGGGGTGGGGGTTCGTGGGGCAATATTCCCAAGTTTTTTTTTTGAGTTCATTGCACCATAGGGCCCTATATTATGCAAAATTGCACTATAGGTCCCTACATTATGCAAAAAAGTAGTATTATAAGTAGGGGCAAATCTGGGTTGTGGGGAAAGGGGTTTAGTGGAAATTTTTCCAAGTTTTTTTTGTGTTCATTTCACCGTAGGTCCCTACATTATGAAAAATTACACTGTAGGTCCCTATATTATGCACACATTGTATTATAGGCAGGGGTGGATCTAGAAGTGAGTGCAGCGAATTTACCCTATTTTTTTTTAACTTTCGGGTAAAAAAGTGGAGTGAACAAATTACCGTCCTCCCCAGTAAAAAAATTAGCCCCCTAGCTAAAAATATTATAGTTTTCCTTAAGGGAATTTTTTTAGGTGAATATTGATCATTATAGGTCCCTATATTTTGCTTCTTAGTTAATTGCACTATAAGTCCCTATATTTTATGCATAAGCATAATGTTTTTGGGATTCAACTACATCATTTTAAGGTGTAGTAGCGAATTTATAACTCTAGCAAAGCATTAATTGGTTAAGTTTATGTTTCAGGTACTATGATGTGTGGAATCATAACACGAAGATTGACAACAAAATCTTAAATCCCATTCAAATAATTCATATGATGGCCTTCATCGCTTCTTCCAACTTCATCTTCTCTTGTTTATAATCCATCAACATGCGATACTTAGCAGCAGCCTCTCAAAGCATCTCCTTCCAGCTCTTGAATCGTCTCTTTGCAATTCTTTGGAGATGCTTCGGCTCTCTCAAGAAGATCAAAGGCTTGTTCGATGAGTCATCAGAGTATACCATAGTGAATCCATGACGCAGAAGATGATTTTAATTAGATGAAGATCTCAAGTGAAGGCTGAAGGATAGATTGGTCAATTACATTGTCTTAATTTGGGTTTTTATAATTATTCATCAACATGTTGAAAAATTGCGAGTATTCATCTACGAAATTTTAAACTTTTATCATCATTGAATTTTCCAGTTGCATAATTGACTCAATCCCCGCTTATTGAACTATGGTTTTTATAATATCTACTAGTTTACTGAAAAGAACAAAAGAGAGAATATGGCTACTATTCTTCTCATAATTTATAATTTTTCTGATAATTTTATAAACAATCGAGAAAGAAGAAGATTCAAATATAGAGATGCAGTTGTACGAACTGTAAAGGAGAAAGTACAAGCTCGTGCAAGATGAAAAGCTGAAAAAGCTGCTACAAAAAAAAAAATGCAACTCAATTTTTCTTGTTCATTTACTTGAAAAAGTGTGTAAATGACCTGACTTGGTGTTAGCTTTCTTTCAACCTTGGCCTAGATAGTGAGGCAGTTGAGTTGAAAAAGTCTCAGTCGTCCTCACCTTGAGTTAAAAACATAAAATAATGACAAGTACAGAAAATTAAACTAGGCTATTGCTTAAATGTCAGACCATATAATCTAACAACAAAGTCATCACGGTTGTCTCATTATCAGGGACATGCATCCCAATATATTTTCGTAGAATCTGAATAGATATACTTAACATTCTACGAGAAAAAGGTTTTAAAAAAAGCGAAAGAAAAAAAATCACCTTTTAAAGAGAGAGTTGAAGTAGAATTGTGATAGTCGAATGAACACTTGAACAAAGGTCCATAAGGAGAAGTAATGTGAACAAGATTGCAAATGAGTCCAGGGCTCTTAATTAATTAGCGCCCAGGGTAATGATAATTATACTAATCCTAAGATGTCATATTTTTTCAGATGTTCTAGCTCACAAGGCATTTATTGGCGACGTGATAAGGAATCATTAGGTAGAACCACATGACTTGACATAATGATTAAGAAAAAAGCCCATTGAATTTTGTATGAGCACAACGCTACTTATAAATATCCACATTTCTCAAAGAGGAAAAGTATGTAGTATTCATTCCAAGCTACTTGCTTAAAATATATTTCTCATTGATACTAACTTGACCATGAGATTCCGTCCCTTTGGTTACTAACCCCTCGCTTGCAGGTAATAGGTATCCGATCTCAGTTGTCGGATTAAGGTGTAAAGACGCTTGAACCACAACTAACAGGAGAGTCAACTATTTTTGATCTTTCTAATTGAGTATCATTCTATCAACTATATTCATCTTTAACGTACAATATCTAACACTAACATTAGTTCAGACATATCAACTAATAAGATTTTGTCACAACAAATATTAATCTATTATATTTCTGGTTTAGAGATTTAACCTTTGTTGATCTTATGTTGAAAGTAATTATTTTGGGTCTGGCCTATATTGTGGGTGTACATAATGGATTAAGCCGACCCGTATTGTGGTAGTCATTATTTTAAAAACTAATATATGAATAACTTTTAGGAAGTTATTTCATAATAACAATATATTGGAATCATTTTTTTCTACATATGCTTGTTTCTGTTCTCTGTCTTATATTTGAGAGAAATGAAATTAATAGAAATTCTCTCAAGATCTCATTAACATATAATAGAAGATCCAGCGGCATTTAAGTTGTGGAATAACAACCGTCTTTATTATGTAAGTGGATTCAACACCGAATATTTTAATTTGGAATTCTACATTAGAACTTTGTATGTTCCCTCTTTAATTTCTTACAAATGTATTTTATCTTCCTGTGTTCTCTGAAATCCTGGCATCTTGTTTTGTCTTTTCAGTACTTGGCTGGGCGACAAAATATACAATTTTCGAAAACTCCTCTCACATCCAATTGTAAGAACGACGAAATTTTGTTCAAACAACTTTATTTTATGGGTTAATTGCACCGCTAGTCCTTGTCGGTGATAGATTATCGAATCGGTGATTTTCTTTTACCTGAATACAGAAAAAACTTTATCTTTTCATATTTGTAGATACAAAGTCTCATAAGACCTAACTTCTACTGGCTGTACAATAATCTTTAAGCATTGGGTAATAGTGAATTAGATTTTATCAAGAACTGCATTGAGTCCATACCCATGTTTTTTTATCTTGAACCGGCACTTGTGAAGATCGAAAAGATACTTAAGGAGAAGATTAATCTTCTCTGTGTCATAGAGATTATCTTCAGTTGCCCACCATAAGATAGAACTATCCCACTAAATTTTATTGCTGACTCAGTAGAAGATGTGGAGAATCTCGTTATGAAGAAAATAATTAACTCTCACTGAAACTAACACGTGCATGCTCTAAAGAAAACACAAGTTATTGTAGCTTAATTGTTTATTATCTTACATATTAGAATTTATCCTAAATGTTAGGTGTTCTAATCTTATCATTTGTTTTTATTTTTTTCATAAATATACATATAATAATTATTTCTAAAATACATTTAAAAAAGATTTGATTAGAAAATAAGTTTAATTTAAAAATAAGGATAAGTTTTCAACTTTATTCTTATACTTTAACATTATAAATAAAACTTTGTTCTTTGATATACTAGATTCGAGTTACAAATTTGTCGATTTTCATAAGATAGGTGTTTTAAATATTGCAATTCTTTTATACATGTCTCTATTTTGAGTTTGGTCATAGCATTACTTAGTAATTTATTAGTTACATTACTCCAATAAATTATTATGTATAATTTTTATAGATTTATTCATTAAATTTATAAATTATAATATAAATATAACATATGGTATATTAATATAATCTAATTAAGGATAGTATATAAATTTAAATGTATATAATAGTGTTGGCCGAGTTACATATTTATGGGTAACTAAAAACATGTAAGCTCATCAATAGACGAGCAATGTAATGGTGTTGGATTTTTATATTTGCATTTTGACATTACTACTTATATGTTTATGTATCATTTTTTTAGCTTAAAAATTTTGGAAAACGTTATCTCTCGAATTTACATATTTTTCAAGCCCCCCCTCAATTTAACTTCTGGATCCGACCCTACTTGTATCATCCCTTTTTTTCCATTATATCTACAAAAGTACCCAAACTACACTCTACCTTTATTTCAATTTGTGCGCGACAAATTGCAGGGAGCTCATCTCCGTGTTACTATAAAACAAATCTTCCTCGCCAGCATGATAAATCTCTTCTTTCTCATCATCCCATTTAACAAATTCCTTAACTATTTAAAAGCCTCGTCAAGTGTATCACAATCTCTCTCCCTGGCTTGTGCTACACAAAGCTTCCAAATCCAACCTATCAGGGAGGCGTAATGAAATTTGAACTTTATTGCAGCATAATAATATGCTTGCTGAGAAAGTGTCTGATTGTTATGATGCAACGGAAAAGGAGTATCTTTGAAACATGGATGCCTTATTATCATTTTGAAGACTTCATTGCATGTTGAAAGTAATGGACAACAATGGCAAGTTTTAAATAGAAAATAAAAAATAGAAAACAACGTAAAGAAACTTGTTGTAGTAGCAAAATGAACCGCATATTAAAAATGATTAGCGGTGTAATTAGGGTGCTAAAATGTACTTATTAGTTGTTTCCCAAGATATAATTACTATGTAACGGTATAGAATACACTCACTCGAAAGTTGTCCAAAAAATTATAAGAGGGAAAAAAACGAGAGAAGAGTTGTATTAGGTTAATTGTGTGTAACTGATCTCTATAAAGCTTTGTTTATATATACACTGAAAAGACAAACTCATAAATGAATCATGGAAACATTTTGAAATCAAAAGTTTTGAACTTTGACTAAAAACATGAAGAAAAGTTATTAAACTGTGAAAATTTTTGAAATTGCATAAAAAAATATGGAAAGAAGAATCAGGTTTTGGTCAAAAAAACTTTTGCTCTTAAAGCTAGAAAATATTTAAATTTTTTAATTTTCCTCAATTCCTAACTCTCGACGATCACATCACACCATCATCGGAGACAGACAGTGGTTGTTGCGTTCGTGGGATAAATCTGATACTTCTCATTATAATGGGGTGTGTTCTATAGAAGATACCACTACCCCATCAATGTGGGAGGTATTTCATCCCCCAAAACATTTTTTTAAGTTATTTCATCATTTCTTTTCATCAAGTCAAGAATAGTGACTTTGTAAGGCATGTATGTATACTTCAATTTTTCACAGAGAACTATCAAAGACAATTATAAAGATAGAGAGAATTTCTAGAAAGAAGATGGGATATATTGTACTCAAGGACTAATTTACTATCAACAAAGATTAAGAATGTTATTAGATGATATGAGATATCAACAAAATCTTATTACCAAGTACATTCTTCAGTTGAGACCCACAACACATACTCAACCCAATATTCAAGCAAAACATTTTATGATACCATCCCACCCATTTAGGGGTCAATGCATATATCATGGTTATATTGAATTCTCTATAGAAATAGTATGTGTTTCTTATAGAATGCATGTCCCAGTTTCATAGTCAAGTAGGTGATATTCAAAAATCATCTAAAATTGTAGAGTACCTCTCTTGGGCTTGAAATAATTAAGTATTATAAAGTCCAACCTCAATATTTGTTGATGAATCGAAGAGTATATTACAATAGGCACATTATATGTGTGATATGTAGGTAGAATGTATGTTTCATGTAGTTGGATTAGTTATCTTAACTTAACCGAGAAACACCCCTCATGATTTTTAGAGTGTTTAATTATAAGTCATATGTGTATAGTCTTTTGTGTCATGTCTATTTTATCTTATTATAGCAATAATTATAGATATAGTTTTATAAAACGTGTTGACACATGAGATGTGGAGAAATTTCCTAACATTTGAGGGTGTACTGACCTTTGGGATTAAAGTTATATATATTGGTAGCATTTATTCCTTTAGGCATACAGCTAGTATTGATCACTTCCTGGACTGGTTTACAATAATCCTCACCATCCATATTCCAAGTTGTTTTATAGAAGCTTCATGTATATTCATCCGTTCCTAGACACTTATTCTCATTAATGGAGAATAGTGCTTTCTTGATCTCATCATTAGTGATGGGTTTATTCAACATATCAACTTGATCCTGTGATAAAGATACACCATTCAATTACTTAAGAACCTGTATTAAGTAAGTCTCTTCTTGTAAGTCTTTAGTACCAACAAGTGATGTATAAAAGTCTATAAAATCTTTCTTGATCTGTTTAGGTTCATCAAGTACAATACTTGACTCATTTACCAAGGTAGTAACTCTGTTTCTTACTTGCCTCCCTTTGATTATTGTGTAGTAATAAGCACTACTACAATCATTTTCATTAGCCCAAGTAACTCTTGACTTTTGTTTTAATATTTCATGCTCCTGAGTAATGGCCACATTAAGGTTGTGGAGTAATATCTTTTCCTCAGCTAAGATGTCTTAACTAAAATCTCCTCTCATTATCTTGTTTAGTAACTCCTCCAACCTACCCCTTAACTCTTGAATCTGAGTGGAGCTTCTCTTAAAATATTTTATTCTGAAGAAACATTATGGTTGAGCTATCATGTTCTGGATAAATCCACGTTTGATTGTAATCACTTAAAGAGACGCAAAAGACTATAATTCGCACATCATCAAACATTTCTAACCATTTACAACCTTCGTTCATTCCCTTGCATGTACTCTGATAAGCTCATATCTAGCACATAAAAAACTCGTCTTTAAAAAATAAAATTGTTTTAATACGTTTCAGTATCATATTTAAATAATGAGTTTTTTGCAATTTACTCCCTAAGAGTTAATAGAATGGCATTCTAACACCAGTTGTTTGAAACAAGCGCATACCTAGTCTCTTCTATCAAACTTGGGGGACGGAAATGAAATTGTTGAAGAATAATTTATTTTTAACCTTTTAAGGATATTAACCTAAAAGATCCACAACCCAAAAATAGTTTACACAAAAGGATCAATTTTTTTTTTGCCCAAAAAGATCCACAACCGTTAATGGGTTGCTTTGTTTTTTTAGTGGTTGTGTTTTTTAATGATATATTTTTTTTGATCGGCAAATCAAAACTATTTCATTAAAAAACTGAACACACCATATCCTTTACAAACTTTCCAAGCCCAAACAATAAGGCCCATTACTAAGACATTACATTACATTACAAATATATTAAAGAAAAATTACAAGAGGCCCACTCGCCTAAACAGACCCACTAACTAATTTTTCTGAAACTGCTTTTGAGATTTTTTCCTTTAATTTGGAACTTTGTAATCTTGAGCAAATCATCATCTTTATCTCCTTTTCAATTTGCTCCTCAGTACGCATTAAACTCCCGTGATTTCACCAATTTCATTCACTCCATATACAATACACATATGAAGTTAAGATTAAACTTACAATACTTAGATGTTCTTTACTTTGAAGAAGCAGAAAAGACTTGATTAAAGGCAAAAAATCCGAGTTTGTAATGTGTATACCACTAAGCTTCATAACATTCTTAAGTATTCTCTGAGAAAATGAACAAGATAAGAACAGATGATCCCTATCTTCTCCACCATTTAGCCAAAAATCACACAAAGAATTGACCTGTAACCCCCAACTTAACATTCTATTTTTAGTTGGGAGTCTATCTTGAGCAGCCCTCCAAGTAATAAACGAGCATCTTGGAATACAAAACCTGTCCCAAACAACTTTACTCCAGTCAACATACTCTTTAGCTTCACTAATACTTGACAAGGTTTTTTTAAAAGAAAACTTTTGTTTAATATTATGCTCCCAGATAATTTTATCAGACTTGTCAGTCAACTTTATATTTTGAATAATTGGTAAAGCTTTACCTATACAAGGAGGAAGTCTCCACCTCTCCCTCCATAAAAGTCATTGATAGTTCTGTTACTATTGATATTTTGTTTACCCAACTCAATATTCAAGATTTCTTGTATACTTTTGCCTTGAATCCATTTATCCCATAGCATAAATGTGTCCATACCATTCTCAACATCATGTCTTATGAATTTATAAGCAATTTCTCTGATTTTTAACATTTGCTTCCAAACCCACGAATGATATTGTTTATATTCAATTCCCCATATACACCTACCATTCAGAATATTACTTTTAGTCCAGGAGCTCCATAAATTCTCTTTTTACGAGTACATACTCCAAAAAATGGACAATATACACACCTTATTTAAATTTTTAAGATTAGTTATATTTAATCCACCATTTTCTTTCTTAGAGTAGATAGAGTGCCAAGAAATTTTAGCACCTTGAGAACCTTAGAAATTTCCCTTCCATAAAAAACTTGACATTTTTTGATTTAGCTTGTAAATAACTTGCTTAGGAAGTAAAAATATTTTGCACCAGAATAACACCTTGCTAACAAGAACACACCTTATCAATTGAACCCTACGTGAGTAAGATAGTAATTTGGAAGACCAAACTTCAGTATTATCACAAATCTTATTAATAAGCTTATTTCCCTCAGATACACTCAACTTTTTAGAATTAAGTGGGACCCCCAAATACCTAACAGGTAACAATCCAATTTTAATATTGAGAATGCCAGATATCTTGCTCATGATCTCTTTTTTTTGTACCTCCAAAGTAATGTTCACTCTTGTGATAGTTAATATTGAGACCCGAGATTCTTGAGTATAAATTTAAGGCCTCTTTGATTAAACCAGCTGATTTAATATTTGATTTTAAGAATATCAATATATCATCTGCAAAGCACATGTGATTAAGAGCTAAGCTTCTACATTTATGATGAAACCTAAACTTTGAATTCCTGGCCAAGTGATGGAAGAGTCCTGTAAATACCTCCATACATATAGTGAATAAGTAAGGTGAGAGAGGGTCTCCTTGTCTGAGCCCTCTCTTCCCTCTAAAATAACCACAAGGTTCTCCATTAACACAAACCGAGTAAGATGTTGTGCACACACACATCCTAATCCAAGTAATGAACTTCTCAGGAAACTCAAAAGCATAAAGAATATTAATTAAAAACCTCCAATTAATTGAGTCATAAGCCTTCTGAAGATCCAAATTGATAGTACAATTTGGATAAGAGTTTTTTTTCATAATCTAACACAATCTCTTGAGCAACAAGAATGTTGTCACTTATGAATCTCCCTCCAACATAGGGTGCTTGGTTTATAGAAATTATACTATTTAACACCTTTTTTAGCCTTTTAGATAATGCCCTTGAAATAGTTTTATATATAGTATTAACACAGGATATAGGTCTGAACTTAGTTACCTTTGAAGCATTTTTCTCTTTTGGAATCAACACAATATTAGTTGCATTGACTTGATTTAATAACTCCCCTGTATGAAAACATTGTTGTAATTATATCCCATGAAGCTTTATAGAAGGATGAATTAAACCCATCAGGGCCAGGGCTCTTATGTTCATTTATAGAGAATAGTGCATCCTTAATTTCTATCTCAGTAAAAGGAGTTGTTAACATGTTCTTCTGTTCATCACTTATATATTTTTGAACAATGTGCTTTAAGGTACTAACTTCACACACTTCTTCATTAACATCTTCAGTGCCAAGTAGCTTCTTATAATAGGTAACAAATTCTTGTTTAATAGAGTTAGGTTCAGTTATAACCTCCCCTGCATCAGTGATCAGAGAACTCACTTTGTTTCTAGCTATTCTTCCTTTTATTAACTTGTAAAAGTAACTAGAATTACAATCCATTTCATTAGTGAATGATAGTCTAGCCTTTTGTTTAAGAATATTATACTGCATCATCACAGCTGTTTCAAGATCACCTGCTATTATCTTTTCTTCCTTTAAAGTAGCCTCATCTGTAATACCTTGCATAATATTATTTTGTAAGTTATTCAGATGTGTTTTGATTGCTTCAATATCCTCATTATTTCTTTTGAAATATGTGTTGTTAAATCTCTTTAAAGCTATTTTCACTCTCCTTTGTTTCATACAGAACCTAAACATATTATTCCCATTAATATTATCCTTCCATTCATTTTGAACCACTTCTAAGAATTTACTATGAGTAGTCCAAATGTTATAAAATTTAAAGGCACTTGGATTAGCTGATGTTTTCTTCCCGAGGGTAACAAGCAGAGCACTATGATCTGAAGTGGAGGGTGGAGTAACAACCACACTAGACTCTACTTTATCAAGCCATTTATCATTGATGAATAACCTATCAATCTTGCTAGCGCAATTGACCTGTACTATTTTTGTTTGTCCAGGTGAAATAATGTCCTCCATACTGGTGTTCATAAAGATTGGCTTCATCTATACATTCAATAAAATAATGTCCTCCATACTGTTTTTTAATGAATTTTGTGTGCTTGTGTCTTCTCTGAAAGTATTATGGACCTTTTGGGGCTCGGGTTGTGGACCTTTTGGGTCAAACCTTAAAATGACTTTATTACCCCTCTGAGGATATATTGAACGGTAATAAGGTCATTTCAAAAATTGACTAGGTGCACACTTGTTTTCAAATCATAGGGGGTAAGGGTGAACTTTTATAACCAAATGGGGTTAAGGTGCACCATTTTGCCAAACCATAGGGGGTAAAATTGAAAAAAACAATAAAATAACTGCTAAATTGAAGCATTATTTAGTAAGAGAAGGTGGTTGAGCATGAAGATGATCAACATAAGCTTCAGAAAAAAGGCTTGAATCATCGAGTGAAAACTCCGTAAAAGCCAAACCATTACCTTGAGTCACCCCTTCCACAAATAATATAGGGTGAAACCCCCGTAAAATCCCATAACTTTGGCCAAAGTGCAGAAGCCGCCCTTTATCTTTTTCTTTGACACAAAACGCCCTTTACGATTTTTTTTGGACACCGTTAGCCCTTTTTTCAATTTTCTAGTTAGTTGACCGTTAGTCAACGTCATCTACCGCCACGTCACCGCCACGTCTGCTTCACCCATGCATGACGTTACCCTCATTTACACGTCAATAATTTTTTATTTAATCCCTTCTTATTCTTCTTCTTCTTCTTCTTACAATCGAAGAACCCAAAAATTAAATAGTTCACTCCGACCGGACCTCCCCTCACACCAAGCCGCTCTCTGCACAAGGAAACACCGCCATTCATGGTTCCTTCGCCACCATCATCAACTTGCTTGGATACGCCATCAACAATCGATGACCCAAATGAAGGGAAAAACAAAAGAAAAATCTTACACTCACCTTCCCACACCAAGCCGCTCTCTGCACAAGTAAACCGCCGCCACTCATGTTTCCTTCGCCACCATCATCAACCGGCTTGGAAAAGACCCAAATTAAAGTAAAAAAATTGAATTATTATTTACCTAATTTCATTACTTTTACAATTTTTCAGAAGTATCTGATTTAAGTATAATAACAGTTGTGATAGAGAGAAGTGTTGTTAGTTGTTTTCTATTTGCAAGCTTTTGAAATAACGTTTGTGTTTCTTCATTTTTACAAGCTATTTTTCAAGTGTGATTTAATTCCTATGGCCATTGTTAAACCAGAGGTAAATTTAATGCTTTATTTCTACCAATTTCTCTTAGTATTTATATGTTACTTCTTGTTTTCAACTCACTTTATTTAGGGAAAAGAAAAATATAATACCCAAGTTTCTTCTTGTTTTCAACTCATTTTATTTATCAACTTCGTTAGTTTGCAGAGGAGCGTGACCATTTTGAAGTCATATATAGTTTGTCTCAATTAGGAGTCAAGTAAAAAATTTCTTCAAAAGCAAAAGAGAAGATGAGTACGAATGAAAAAAAGAAAAGTTCGATTGCTATATTCTCAGCTATGCTGAAAGGCATGATATTTTGCTCATGTCTTTGGGTACACTTGGAGCTATTGGTAATGGAATGCCAACAAGCTGTATACTAGTTTTTACTAGTAGGATCTTTAATACCTTAGGCTATGGTAGCACACACAAAAATAATGGCTATTTTATGGAGGATATTGAAAAGGTTAGCATTCAAAATTATAAAACCAAGAATCTAATTAACGACTCGTATAAAATTTGAATATCTCTATAAAAGATTATTTTTATATATTCTTGCAAGTATCTTTACATTTTTAGAGGGAATATAAACGAAACCCTAACCACAACTTGTTTTAGTGATTTTTGCTATTTTTAATGTCAAGTCCTCACATTTGTTTTGTGGTACTTGACTACAGTGCAGCTTATACTTCGTTTACTTGGCGTTAGCAGTGATGATAGTGGCCTGACCTTTCTAGGTAAAGACGAAGAAGTTATGCTAATAACGTTGTTAGGGTTTGAACCCAAAATCCGATCGCCTTCAACCCAAAGAGTAAAGTTATTCCATTTTGCATTTTAAACATGAATTTATTATTAGTTTTCTATAATTTTTACTTTTCGTTCATGAACTAACCTCATAGCTTGAGGATTGCTATTGCAGTTGATTGCTAGACCATTACTTTTGAGAACTAAGTTGCATAGTTTTGCTTGGGGACATGTCATATTACATGCTGCAGTCTGGTTCGAGTTAGACCAATATTTTATCATATATACTTCCCATCCCAACTTGTGCTTGGTCATGAACCAAGTTTATCCCATTTGATTTTTTTGTTGGGCGGTATATGTACCTATCGATCCACCACAACGAACAAAAATGGGACCACAAAGAATATTAGGAATTTATATTATCTTTGAATCTACATCAATTATAAAATATATCGAACCATTAATTGGAGATCTATTTAAAGCACGTTTTGCTGATTGCCAATTTGATGAAACTCAATTCCCAATCCTAGGGGGAGAATAGAAAAAGCTGAAAAAAATCTCAAATTTCATGGAATGTGTCATCTTTATCTTATTTTGATCCTCACACAAAGCAATCTGAATAGGAGGTTCAAAAAATTATACATTTGCAGAATGTTGCTAATCAACTTCCAGATGCACTCACTGGTACAATGAGAGTGTCTAAGTCACATATACCAGCTGAAAATGCTTGTGCTTGAATTGATGTTTCAAAAGAGCAAGTTACTAGCGGATTAGCAAATTAGACAAATGCATGCTTAAAGCGTGGAAGACCTATTGGTTCCAAAGATAAAAATTTGAGAAAGAAAAAATAACAATATTAGAGGGATGGCAACTCTAAGATTGTTAACAATCGTGTAAATAAAGTGACTTGTGAAATAGCTGAAACGACAACTTCAATCGAGATCCAAACACTTGAAAATTTAAATATTGATAATGAGGAGATCTAGATGAACTATGTCGCTAGAGGTACAAGATGGAACCAAAACAAAATACATAATTATCAAATATTCTCATATAAAGATGCTATTGATTTAATGAATGAAAGAGAGGACCTTAACCCAGAACCAGTTCAAGAATTTCAACGTAGAAATGATTAGCCAGAATGGAAATAAGCAATTCAGGCTGAATTAGATTCACCCGCAAAACGTTAAGCTTTTGGACCTATAGTCCAAACCCCGGAAAATGTAAGCCCTATAGGCTACAAGTGGGTATTCATACGAAAGCGTAATAAAAACAATGAGATTGTAAGATACAAGGAAGACTTGTAGCACACTGTTTCTCACAAAGACCTGGAGTTGATTATGAAGAAACATATTCTCCTGTGGTGGATGCAATTACACTTAGATTTTTCTTAGTTCGGAAGTTGTTAAAGAATATCATATGCATTTGATGGATGTGGTTACAACTTACCTCTATGGATCACTCGATAGTGACATTTTCATGAAAATCCCACAAGGATTAAAAATGCGTGAAGCATACAACGCGTACCCACATGAAAATTACTCGATCAAATTACAAAGATCCTTGTATGGATTAAAACAATTTGAAGGAATGTGTTATAATCGTCTTTATACATACCTTGACAAAGAAGGATATATTAACAATCCGATTAGTCAATCTGTTATCATCAAAAAGTCTAATTTTGGATTTGTTATTATTGTGGTCTACGTTGATGGTCTAAATCTAATAAAGACTTTTAAAGAGCTCACATTAGCAGCGGCTTATTTATGCAAGGAATTTGAAATGAAAGATCTTGGTAAAACAAATTTTGCCTTGGCTTACAAATTGAACATTTGACAAATGTAATTTTTGTCTACCAATCAGTTTACGTCGAAAAAATCCTTAAGCGATTCAATATGGATAAATCTCATCCATTGGGTTCACCAATGGTTGTACGTTCACCCTATCCACAAAAAGACAGTTTTCGTCCACTTGAAGATAACGAAAAAATTCTTGGCTCAGAAGTACCATATCTTAGTGCAATTGGTGCATTGATGTATCTTTCTAATAACACTTGCAAAGGCATTTTAATTAGTGTAAATTTGTTATCAAGACACAATTTAGCACCAACAATGAGACACTGGAATGACATTAAACACATACTTCGTCATATGCATGGAACTCACGATATGAGATTGCTATATTTAAAACATCTTAAATCCAAATTGATTGGTTATGCAGATACTGGATATTTAAAACCATTGCCACTGTAACTTCAAATCATGCTGAGATACTTGCACTTCATGAGGCAAGTCGAGAATGTGTTTGGTTAAGATCTATTACTTTACATATTTAAGTGGAATGAAATCTTTTTACAAACAAATAAAATCCTACAATACTATACGAAGATAATATTTTTTGTATCACCCAAGTCAAAAGAGATTTCATCAAAGGTGACCGAATCAAGCACGTCTCCCAAAAGTTCTTCTTTACGCATGAACTAAAAAAAAGTGAAATAGATGTTCTTCAAGTTCGTTCAAGGACAATTTGGCTGATTAATTCACAAAGTCACTACCTACATCGACATTTAAGAAATTGATACACAATATTGGCATGCGACGACTTCCAGACTTCTCCTAAGATGCTGCTAAGAGGGGATACAAATACGCACTACATTTTTTTCCTTCATCACGGTTTTGTCCTAATAAGTTTTTTTGATAAAGGTTTTTGATGAGGTAGTTTTAAACATGTATAAATAAACGTAATCTTTTTCCTTCCCTAGATTTTTTCCTACTAGGTTTTTTCTAAGAAGATTTTAACGAATCATATTCTTAGGAATTAGAGTGTTATTAACGGAAAATTCTTCCATTCAATATTAGATAAACCTACACCAATTATATTAATACACATACTCCATGTTTTAAACTTACAAAACTAACTAAGTTAATCTAATGACATAATAATCAATGCATGTGATATATATATTGGACCATCCAATAATAGATAATCATTCCAGGCCATGGGCTTATAGTCAAGCCCATATAAACCCATGAATATTAGGGTTTAGATTACCTCCTACCTATAAATAGTACACTCTTTTTTTCTACTTTGTCTGTCGTTTACAACAATAGTTAGCTTTCTTCTTTTATATAAATTTATATATATACACGGCTTTGAACATATCGCGGCCAGACTTTCCTCTCCAAACCTATAGGTATTTATTCGATCTTACTTTTTCTTCTGCACACTCAAAACATACAATCTATTTTCATTTATACAACTATAATTTTACTTATTAATATTAAAGTGAACAAAAAACAGTATTGTGTTTGAATATATGTTTATATATGTGTTCAATTTTACTCCACTTTGATTGATTATTGAACTCTTGTAGTTAATTTTCTTTGATATTTGATTTTACCAAAAAATTTAATATACTATGAATCTAGGATTTTTAATGTTATAGCGAAAAATCTATATATATTAAAAATAAAACATAAATATATGAGTATAGAAGATAAAGTCGATCTAATAATTCTGTATCAATTTGACATTTATGAATAAAAATAATATTAACAACGTAGAATTAATCACTTAATGCTTATGTAGTTGGGATGAAATTGTTAAAAGCAAGAACAAGCATTAATATTTTTTTCATTCATATTTTGCAAACAGGTTTATCTACACTAATTAAGTTTTAGTGTTATGTTGTGGATAAAATCGTTACAAAAGAGAAAAAAATAAAGATCGATGGACATCTCATTTCAATCAAATATCAACATCCCGCTTGTCCGGTAAGATTTACTTGCTAGGAATTAACATTAAAATATTTAGAATGTTTTTGTGCATAAATTTTATTACTTCAATTGTACTTCATATTGAGACAGTTTGGTAAATTTGTAAAAGGGTAGGTAGACTTACTAATTATCGTTTTTTGTCTAAACAGTCACACTAATTATAGTTATCAATATTAATTGTTATGTACCTGTTCTTATATATGAAAATCGCCAAAATTTAGTTGTATATCTTTTGAACGAGTGACATTTTAGTTATTACTGTAAAATTCATTTAAAAATTCATAGACGATTTAAAATTTAGCTGTGTGTTCATGGTATTAATTATTCTTTAATATTTTTTCATGATTAAATACTCCACAACATGTATGTTAAATGAACAAGTATATATATAATAATAATAGAATTGTGAGTTGTCACTAGTAGAAAAAACACGGGGTATTTGTCCTTTGTAGACCTTTTGATAAATCATAGGAGTATTATTGGAATTTTACCCATATATATATATATATATATAAATATGGAAAGTTCATTTTCCTTGTAAATTTGAGTTTGTGCAACTAAATAGCTTTTAAAATTTTATGCAGTGCTAAACAGGCAGTGGTCCCTCTCTCTCTACCAGTCTCTGCAAAGAAAAACTCTCTTTTCCCAACAATGGTAGTGGGACCTGATCAGGCTGACATAACTTCTCCTGAGTGGGTCAGGTTCCTAAGACCTGTTATTAGGTAGTCCTGAAGTAGTAATAGAAAAAGTGAGAAAGATAGTGGATGTTGGAACATCAGGGACCTGTTCTGCAAATAATGCTAAAGGGAAAAAAAGTGATTCATCGTCGAGAAATGGAACAGGAAGTAAAAGTGGACGTGGGAATGTTAAAGGAGAAAGAAAAAGTAAAGCAAAAGCGAAAGAGAAGAGAAGTGGAGATAATAATGTTTCAGATTCAGTTAATGAGAATAATGAGAATATATTGGAAGACCTGATAGATTTATAATTTACCATAGATTGAGAGAAGGGGGGAAAGTGTATTTTGGTTTTAGTAGTATTTTACAAATCTGAGAGCATTTTCTTTGTACATATAATTTACGCTTTCAATAAATCATCTTTCCAATATTTTCTTCTTTCTTTCTGTTTTTATATTATCTATATGTCTTCTAGGTTCTTTGTTTTGTTTGTAGTCTCGTTACATACGAGCAAACATGTAAAGAAGTTTTGATGGCCTTGTTTAAGCAGGAAAAAATTCACATGGCACAGTACAATGATTTTGACAAAGATTGATCTCACTTTGGGTCTTGTTATCTCACTAACACATATTTTGCACTGAGTATTCACCTTTTATGGTATCCTAATTTTTGCATGGTGAAAAAGATAAACCTCCATTTCGATTATTTAATGTGTGTACCTGGAAAAATATAATAACTTGATAGTCGTGTTACTGGACAAAGCTATATGTTATTTGCAAAACACTTCGTAACATGAAAAAGATCTTCGAGACCTAAACAAGAAAATTTCTTACGCATATTGGAAGGAGCCAAACGAGCAAATGTAGGAAACTCGTATATCATGGAGGAAATTGTGGGATTACGAAAACAAGTGATCTCTCTTTATAATACCGAAAAAAGTTTTTCAACAAAAGGGTGTGGATTCAACATGAAGTGTAATAGATGTGTACGAAATTTCATGATATAGTCAAAAAAAATTATTGCATCTTTATAGAGACAGAATCTAAAACCACATCGAGTGAACAAGTTCATGAGTCATTTGTTGAATATATTGAATCGCCATTAGGGAAGAAATATGACACCCTCCGAATGGATGATGAAATGTTTAGTTGGGGAAAACTCTTGACTGAGGATTAAAGCCATGTTATGGGTGGGTTAGACAGTGATGATGAAGATGATTTTGTCCTTGTACTTCCGCTTCCATCTGGATATTCAGTGCCACCTGGCGTGATTCTACCGGAGGGTTCATCATCAGTACCCAGACGCAATCTATGGGATTGATTAGTCAAAAGAAGAGTTTATAAAAAACAATGTAATCGTATAATACAGAAAATGTGTTTTGCAGCTTTGTTTGTGATGTGTTGGAGATTTAGCTGCATTTTAGTGATGTTTAAGGTAGTGATACTCTGAGGTGTTAAAGCTGATGTTATTTTGCAAGTCATATCTTTTATGTAATGTTTAATTGAGTAGGGGATTCTATGCACTTTGAGTTTGCAGACATGTTGCAGCTACTTTTTGTTGAAAGAAAAATAAAAAATGTATGCAGTGCTCTGTACTTCTTCTAAATACTAGTGAATTTGTGAAAAGTAGCAAAGTTATGCTATTTAAAGTGGCCCTGGAAGCATTTGTAATAGAAAATGCAGAAAGGTATGTTTTGTTGATTAGTTTTTTTTATATATTATTATGATTTTAGTTAATTGCACCTATAGATGATAAGTTTGATTCAGTTTTGTATGTTCTTTCTTCTGTTTCTAGCTTTTCATGAGTATATTTGTATCTTTCGAATTTTTAGAACTAAGTGATTTGGTGTATGTAAAATTCTTCAGAAACTTGACATATATTCTCGCATCCAAGGAAGAACTAGGAATTTTTGGGGTGGTGAAGTGGTCAAGGGGTTCGGGCACAACATCCCAATTTTTAGTTAATTGCACTATAGATCTCTATATTATGTAAAATTGCTGTATAATTCCTTACACTATGCAAAAGTTGTACTATAGGCATAAAAAGATCTAGGGGTGGGAGTGGGGGTTCGTGGGGCAATGTTCCCAAGTTTTTTTTTAGATCATTGCACTATAGGGCCCTATATTATGCAAAATTGCACTATAGATCCCTACATTATGCAAGATTTCAGAAGATCTCAAGTGAAGGCTGAAGGATGGATTAGTCAATTACATTGTCTTAGTTTGGGTTCTTATAATTATTCATCAAAACATTGAAAAAAATTTGAGTATTCATCTACTAAATTTTAAACATTTATCATTATTGAATTTTCCAGTGGCATAATTGACTCAATCCCTGCCTATTGAATTATGGTTGTTATAATATCTACTAGTTTACTCAAAAGAACAAAAGAGAGAGTATGGCTACTATTCTCCTCATAATCTATAATTTTTCCGATCATCTTATAAACAATCGAGAAAGAAGAAGATCCAAATCTAGAGAAGCAGTTGTACGAACTGTAAAGGAGAAAGTACAAGCTCGTGCAAGATGAAAAGATGAAAAAACTGCTGCAAAAAACATGCAACTCAATTTTTCTTGTTCATTTACTTGAAAAAATGTGTAAATGACCTGACCTTGGTGTCTGCTTTCTTTCAACCTTGGCCTAGATAGTGAGGCAGTTGAGTTGAAAAAGTCTCAGTCGTCCTCACCTTGAGTTAAAAAACAAACATAAAGACAAGTACAAAAAATTAAACTAAGCTATTGCTTAAATGTCAGACCATATAATCTAACAACAAAGTCATCACGGTTGTCTCATTATCAGGGATATGCATCCCAATATATTTTACAAGAATCTGAAAAGATATACTTAGCATTCTACGAATAAAAGGTTTTAAAAAAACGAAAACAAAAAAAAACCACCTTTTAAAGAGAGAGTTGAAGTGGAATTGTGATAGTTGAATGAACACTTAACAAAGCTCCAGAAGGAGAAGTAATGTGAAAAAGATTGCAAATGAGTCCAGGGCTCATAATTAATTGGCGCCCTGGGTAATGATAATTATACTAATCCTAACATGTCAAATTTTTACAGACGTTCTATCTCACAAGGCATTAATTGGCGACGTGATAAGGAATCATTATGTAGAACCAATTGAATTTTTTATGGACACAACGCTCCTTATAAATATCCACATTTCTCAAAGAGTAAAAGTATGTAGTATTTATTCCAAGCTACTTGCTTAAAATATATTTCTCATCGATACTAACTTGACCATGAGATTCCGTCCCTTTGGTTACTAACCCCTCGCTTGCTGGTAACAGGTATCAGATCCCAGTTGTAGGATTAAGGTGTAAAGAGGCTTGAACCACAACTAACATGAGAGTCAAACTATTTCTGATCTTTCTAATTGAGTATCATTCTATCAACTATATTCATCTTTAATGTACAATATCTAACACTGGCATTAGTTCAGACATATCAACTAATAAGATTTGTCACAACAAATATTAATCTATTATATTTCTGGTTTACAGATTTAACCTTTGTTGATCTTATGTTGAAAGTAATTATTTTGGGCCTGGCCTGTATATTGTGGGTGTCCATAATGGATTAACCCGACCCATATTGTGGTAGTCATTATTTTAATAACTAATATATGAATAACTTTTAGGAAGTTATTTCATAATAACAATATATTGTAAATCATTTTTTTCAGACTTATGCTTTTTTCTGTTCTCTGCCTTATATTTGAGAGAAATAAAATTAATAGAAATTCTCTCAAGACCTCTTCAATATATAATAGAAGATCCAGCGGCATTTAGGTTGTGGAATAATAACCTTCTTCATTATGTAAGTGGATTCAACACCGAAGCATTTTAATTCGTAATTCTACATTTGTATGTTCTCTCTTTAATTTCTTACAAATGTATTTTATCTTCCTGTGTTCTCTGAAATCCTGGCATCTTGTTCTGTCTTTTCAGTACTTGGCTGGGGCGACAAAATATACAATTTTCGAGAACTCCTCTCACATCCAATTGTAAGAACGACGAAATTTTGTTCAAACAACTTTATTTTATGGGTTAATTGCACCGCTAGTCCTTGTCGGTGATAGATTATCGAATCGGTGATTTTCTTTTACCTGAATACTGAAAAAACTTTATCTTTTCATATTTGTAGATACAAAGTCTCATAAGACCTAACTTCTACTGGCTGTACAATAATCTTTAAGCATTGGGTAATAGTGAATTAGATTTTATCAAGAACTGCATTGAGTCCATCCCCATGTTTTTTTATCTTGAACCGGCACTTGTGAAGATCGAAAAGATACTTGATGAGAAGATTAATCTTCTCTGTGTCATAGAGATTATCTTCAGTTGGCCACCATAAGATAGAACTATCCCATTAAATTACTCAGTAGAAGATTTGGAGAATCTCGTTATGAAGAACCTTTCCGCAAGTTTAGTGACAAGATTAAACTTTGTTTATTCGTTTTACATCTTTACCTAAACTTCAATGTTAATGCAGGTGCATCTGATCGAGGGATTGATCGATCAAGATGAGGGAATGGTTCATGTTTCATGGGTACAACAGAGAGTTTTCGGAATCCGTAAGATTAAATCTTTACGGGATTGACTGGATAACTGGGTGGAGAAAGTACAACTCGTTTCCCTTGATGAAGAAAATGATTTAATTTCACCATGAGATCTTTATGAGTTAAAAAATATAATGTAACATCAACTTTAACAAAGTCTATTTAATTGTATCCAGACGCGAATCTTCCTAAGGCTCAATGGGAGCTTAAGCCCCATAAATCTGTAAATTTTTGAATACGTCAATATAATTTTGGTTCGAAAAACAATTAACTCTCACTGAAACTAACACGTGCATGCTCTAAAGAAAACACAAGTTATTGTAGCTTAATTGTTTATTATCTTACATATTAGAATTTATCCTAAATGTTAGGTGTTCTAATCTTATCATTTGTTTTTATTTTTTTCATAAATATACATATAATAATTATTTCTAAAATACATTTAAAAAAGATTTGATTAGAGAATAAGTTTAATTTAAAAATAAGGATAAGTTTTCAACTTTATTCTTATACTTTAACATTATAAATAAAACTTTGATCTTTGATATACTAGATTTGAGTTACAAATTTGTCGATTTTCATAAGACCGGTTTTTTAAATATTGCAATTCTTTTATACATGTCTCTATTTTGAGTTTGGTCATAGCATTACGTAGTAATTTATTAGTTACATTACTCCAATAAATTATTATGTATAATTTTTATAGATTTATTCATTAAATTTATAAATTATAATATAAATATAACATATGGTATATTAATATAATCTAATTAAGGATAGTATATAAATTTAAATGTATATAATAGTGTTGGCCGAGCTACATATTTATGGGTAACTAAAAACATGTTCATCAATTAAAGAGACGAGCAATGTAATTGTTTTATATTTGCATTTTGACATTACTACTTATATGTTTATGTATCATTTTTTTAGCTTAAAAATTTTGGAAAACGTTATCTCTCGATTTTACATATTTTTCAAGCCCCCCCTCAATTTAACTTCTGGATCCGCCCCTACATGTATCATCCCTCTTTTTCCATTATATCTACAAAAGTACCCAAACTACACTCTACCTTTATTTCAATTTGTGCGCGACAAATTGCAAGGAGCTCATCTCCATATTACTATAAAACAAATCTTCCTCGCCAGCATCATAAATCTCTTCTTTCTCATCATCCCATTTAACAAATTCCTTAACTATTTAAAAGCCTCGTCAAGTGTATCACAATCTCTCTCCCTGACTTGTACTACAAAAAGCTTCAAAATCCAACCTATGAGGGAGGCGTAATGAACTTTGAACTTTATTGCAGCATAATAATATGCTTGCTGAGAAAGCGCCTGATTGTTATGATGCAACGGAAAATGGAGTATCTTTGAAACATGGATGCCTTATTATCATTTTGAAGACTTCATTGCATGTTGAAAGTAATGGACAACAATGGCAAGTTTTAAATAGAAAATAAAAAATTAAAAACAACGTAAATAAACTTGTTGTAGTAGCAAAATGAACCGCACATTAAAAATGATTAGCGGTGTAATTAGGGTGCTAAACTGTATTTATTAGCTGTTTCCCAAGATATAATTACTATGTAACGGTATAGAATACACTCACTCGAAAATTGTCCAAAAAATTTTAGAGAGGGAAAAAAACGAGAGAAGAGTTGTATTAGGTTAATTGTGTGTAACTGATCTCTATAAAGCTTTGTTTATATATACACTTAAAAGACAAACTCATAAATGAATCATGGAAACATTTTGAAATCAAAAGTTTTGAAGTTTGACCAAAAAACATGAAGAAAAGTTATTAAACTGTGAAATTTTTTGAAACTGCATAAAAATATATGGAAAGAAGAATCAACTTTTGGTCACAAAAACTTTTGCTCTTAAAGCTAGAAAATATTTTAATAATTTAATTTTCCTCAATTCCTAACTCTCGAACGATCACATCACACCATCATCGAAGACAGAGAGTGGTTGTTGCGTTCGTGGGATAAATCTGATACTTCTCATTAGAATGGGGTGTGTTCTTTGGAAATTACCACTACCCCATCATTGTGGGAGGTATTTCATCTCCCAAAGAAAAATTTAAGTTATTTCATCATTTCTTTTCATCAAGTCAAAAATAGTGACTTTGTAAGGCATGTATGTATACGTCATTTTTTCATAGAGAACTATCAAAGACAAGAATAAAGATAGAGAAAATTTCTAGAAAGAAGATGGGATATATTGTACTCAAGGACTAATTTACTATCAACAAAGATTAAGATTGTTATGAGATGATATGAGATATCAACAAAATCTTATTACCAAGTACATTCTTCAGCTGAGACCCACAACACATACTCAACCCAATATTCAAGCAAAACATTTTATGATACCATCCCACCCATTTAGGGCTCAATGCATATATCATGGTTATATTGAATTCTCTATAGAAATAGTCTGTGTTTCTTATAGAATGCATGTCCCATTTTCATAGTCAAGTAGGTGATATTCAAAAATCATCTAAAATTGTAGAGTACCTCTCTTGGGATTGAAATAATTAAGTATTATAAAGTCCAACCTCAATATTTGTCGATGAATCGAAGAGTATATTACAATAGGCACATTATATGTGTGATATGTAGGTAGACATAACCAAATCTTGTGAAATCATCTATAAAAGTGATAAAATAACGTTGCCCATGTCATGTTTGAACACTCATTGGTCCACAAATGTCAGAATGAATTACTTGTAACGGTTACTCGACTCGTTTAGCCTTTTCAAATGGTATCCGTTTTGCTTTACCTTCTAGACAATTTTCACAAGTTAGTAAGTTGGCTTTAGTCAATAAACCTAAAATGTTGTCCTTAGCCAACAAATTCATATGGTCTTGTCCAATATGACCTAATCTAGCATGCCACATATTTTCTTCTACATTAGAATTACTAGAAGAAGTATTAGTAGAAAAGCAACTACTACATAATAACTATTAAACGAGTTATCATCATCTAGTACAATTAAACCATGCGAAATAAAACCAAAATCATAATACTTAGCGTCACAATTGATATCTACTTGTTTGTAATGAAAATGCATATCGGAACCTAATCCTAGAAGAACAGTGACCGAGACTATGTTCCGTCGAATGTCAAGTGTGTAAATTACATCGTCCAGGTACAAGTGTTAACCACCTCGCAAGTTAACCTTGCAAGTGCTAACTCCTTTGATTTCAACTTTATTGTTGTCTCCTACTTATATCCACCTTGTTTCCTCTGGAATCCGACAGTACTCTACATATGCCTCTCGGTCTTTGGCTACATGGGTTGTCGCTCCTGAGTCGACAGTCCACACGGATTAGAATCAACTATCAATTCAGTAATGGTAACATAAGTAAATTTACAAGAAGTGAATGACATTGCTACCTTTCTAGGCTCACTGCACTTGCGAGCGAAGTGACCCAATTTGTCACAGTTAAAGCATTTCATCTTACTCTTGTCTTTCTTCTTACGGCAACGTTCCCTTATTGTTACAACCCTTCTTGTTCTTCTTGGAGTCATACTCATTTCCATTATTCTTCCCATTTTTCTTGTGCTTATTGCCGGAAACTTTTTCGGAACTTGACACAACAAAATAATACTTACCCTAAGGCTTAATTGCATCTAGACGTTCATCTTCGAATGTCACATGACGAGCATCATCATCAAAGGTTTTGATGTTGTCATTGTGAGTCACGTTTATCTTCAAATGCTCCCAGTTGTTTGGAAGAGATCGGATCACATCTTGAACATGTTGTTCATTAGTAAGGTTATGACATGTAGTCTTAAGTTCCCTAATCATGTTAGACATCTCTCAGAGATGTTGTTTCATGGTTTGATTAGGCTTCTTCTTGTAAGTGTCAAACTTAATGTTTGATTGACGCAAATTAGTAACTGTCGTACCCCCATACTTCTCATTAAGAGCATTCCACATCTCGTGATTAGTGAGGTATCGTTGACATTCATAGACAAGATCATCATTCATGGAGCCTATCAAGATGCATCTTGCCGTGGAATATTTCTTTTTCTACTTCTCATAAGCCTCCATGTCCCTTCTATTTTGAGATGTGTTTCCTTCCTCAAGCTGAGCAATGACGTTGTTAACAGCCTCAAGAACATCTTGCTCTTCTAGAACATAATGTATATTGAGCTTCCAAAGGTTATAGTTCTCACCATTGATCTTTTCTCCTTTGTTGAGATCAACAATGATAGTTTTTGATGTCATTTTCTCTATAAAGTAAGAGATTTCCATTAATAACATACATTTATTAACAACTCTCTGCTATTAATGCAAATGGAATGAATAAGAAAGATACCAAAATAAGTGATAAAGATATTTCACTATGTTCCCAATCATGAACCACCATATTTTGTTTGTCTTAATCATTCAATCAATTTCATTAACTGCAAAATTAAGTTCTTCAAGAACACCCACTTACTCTAACATAAATAGATCAAAAAATAAATAAAAAATAAACAACTAAAGCATATAATTAAAGAAAGTAGTTGAAACATACATAATTGAAATACATGCTCAATAAAGAAATAACTGAACCAAAGAAAATAAAAAACAACTAATGTAATTCCTAACGAACATGGAATGAAAAACATCAAAGAAAAAAAACAACCTACTAAGCAAACTACCTATTGCAAGTTCTAACTAGCAAACGCCTTTCATATCCAAAACCTTAACATAGGAATTGACTCCTCAAAGTTCACTTCCTCATATTTTTCAATTGGAAAATATCTATCAACATCAGTAGTTGGATAATGCATTCCACAGTTGCATTGGTCTGATCTAGTGGAACTATTAAAATGCCTCCCCAAGTGAGATTCAATCAAAGCATACACAAGCCACTCATATGTATCTTCTCTTCCATGAACATAGTTTTCCGGAAACTCATACTCCCATAAGATTCTAAGATCCCTTCTCATCTCTCTTGGCAAAGTTTTGCAAAGGACTTCTACCTTGCAAAACTCACAATAGAAGATATTCTCACCCCAATTAATGACATCTTGAATCAACCTATTGACAATTGGCACATGTTGCACTAGAGTGTGATGAGGGTTCTTCTTATAACAGAGTGCTCGAATACTGTTCTCTAAAGCATGTCTTTGTTCCGGTGTTCTTGCAAGACTTTGTGTATGAACCCTTAATGGTACATTAGTATTTCTTACGTTCCTATGGAGTACTCAATAATCTCTCAATAGGCGGAGCCTTCATTCCCGTGATCCCAGGGATCGTATTTCCATCATTTTTTACGTATATAAAAATAAGAACGATCATAAAAGAACACCAAAATTGATTAGGAAACAAAAAAAAAACAGATTTACAGTATCTTTCCAAGAACTATATTTATTAACAACAACTTAAGCCAGCGAATCAGGTAAGGCTACTAGTCATTGGAACTAACGGTCTAGGTTCGAATCAGTCATATGAAATCATCCACCAGCAAATTAGTCATTTTCATATACATACATCTACTAAAGTAATGCTTCATAGAGAAAAAAATGCCACAGAAAAAAAGAAACCCTTTTTTTTCGACAAAACAACAAAAAAAATTGTTTTTTTTTCTTTACAAGAATAACTACACCAATTATTAAATCTAATTATTCTATCATGCTCTGATACCAATTGAAAGAATTTAATTGGAAAATAAATAATACAAGAGGACTTAATTCGTGTTTACCTCTTGAGCAACGGAAATCAAGTGATGATTGAATAGCTTGGATCACGAATCTTCTTACAGTGAAGAAGACTCTTGTTCACGACCTAAGAGACTCAGATATTTGCTTTCTGTGTGTTTTTTCTTTTGAGAAGAGAAAGAAGAGAAACCAAGGAAGCATTGAATGACGATTGTAATTAGAGTTCTTCTAACTTCTGACTATATCATATAGTGGGCAGTTATTTTATCTAATAAAATAAATCCACGTCATAAATCAAGATAACTCCTAAATTACATTTAAACTTTTAAATTCAAAAACAAAAGTTGGTAACTTAATATTTTGGCGGACATAAATCAAATAAATAAATATAATATATATTTATTTTATTTATTTCTTTCACTACTTTATTTAAATAAGTATAAATAATAGGTTTATTTACCAAATTATATATGTTGAATTGATTTCTTGATGTAAATGTCACTATTGACACTACTAGAGTTTGAAAGTAAGTCTTGTCCAGAATTGGACTGCAAAATGCAAGCATTACATATGGACACAACCATTTATGAACTCTACGGGATAGCTAGCATTTTACGAGCATCTCCTCATATAGAGACATTGATTATGGAGTTTGACTACCAAAATGTGACTATCGCTTCATATAGTACTTGATATATTTGACACATCCGTACTAATCTTATATTGTATGATTTAAAGGTTTCTTTAAAGAAGAATTTAATAAGAAGTTAAAAATGGACAAGCATTGGGAATTATATCTAGATGATAAAGTGAAGTGGTTCCTGTCACATCTGAATAATGTGGAGATAAATTGTTCTTCACAAAAGTATATTTTGAGTGACAATATATATTACAGTGGTACACACTTTGAGGAAGTTGCAAAATTGTTGAAGAAAAAGGCCATTATGGGGAAGAAGCTGCTCAACAGATCATGCGAGGAATGCTTAGGTCCAAACCCATGCATCTCATAGAATTTACGCATATATTGGTAAAATGTTCTTTCTCCAACATGTAGTGATTGATTATGTAATCTCCTCTCAGTAACTTCTCCTAAGTTTTCTACATCTAATTCAATTTTTTTCCTTTTTCCTCTTTTTCAACATTTTGCCGATCTGGCCCTTGGATATGGGCAATTTAGACAAAAATGTTAAACTTTTCAATGAACATCTTGAATTTGCTAAGATTTCTTAAAGTTTAGTGTTCTGTAGTCTTATTACTAGGGGTGCAAAATCGAAAGATAAAGGATAAATAAGGCTATTTTTTCAAGTTATTCTAGTGATGGAACAAAATAATTTCGACTAAAATCAATCAAAAGAGCATAAAGTATACATACTACATTCTTTCCAGGCTGTTTATGTTGACCAAAAAACACACTTTACATTTAATCCAATTGTGTTGTTGACATGCCTCATTACTTGTTTACTTTTCCATTCAAGAGCTTGAACATTAACAAAATGAGCACAAAGCTTATTATTAGCTCAAGTTACGGAAATCAAGCTATGATGCAGCAACACCATCAATCACGCACACATAAATACCCTTGACCATTCTCATATTGTTTTTCTTCTGAAGTCACTCTATTTGCACTAGCAACAGGATCTTGCAAATTCACATCAGATAAATAAAAATTGTTCAACACAAGATGTTAAGGAGCTAATTGTTTGAAACCAGCAACAAAAGTATGGCATTCTTTGTCTGATATCTTTTTTCAGATTGTAGAAATCACTATCTGTTCCATTTGTACCATTCTAAATTTTCGATATTAGTAGTTCTTTGCATCCTTCAAGAACTTCGATGTGTACTCTGCATTGGCTTTCATGACAGAATTTCCTCTGAAGCCACCATAATTGATTGCACTAGCTGATGTTCCATAGTATAAGATGTATGATGACTCTACTAAGGAAAGTGGTGCCATGGTGAGTATTTTGGTAGCTAACACGGTGGCGGATAAGGTGGTTGTCTAGTTCGTGGATGGTGAGTTGGGGTTTAGATGAAGGTGGTCTCATAGGGTGTATTGGTGGAAGAGGAGGAGGAGAGGAGAGGAGAGTGAGAGAAAATTGTAGCCACATATGGATTGGGTTTTAATTTTTTTTAAATATTTGTTTACTCTAAAATAATCATTTCCAAATAAACCCTAATACTAATGGTCTCTGTAATTTTATTAGAATCAGAAATCAAATATCTTGTGGCAGACAACTTACTAACATTATTGGACTCATATTGAAATCAATGCGTCTTTACCTACAACTCATAATGCAAACATTTGCCCTTTTAAAGAAAAATGCTTAAACTTGAAATAATTGTCATGTAAGAGATTAAGGTTCTATCTTAATTTTAAAATACTTTAGCCTAAAAGAATTGATTAACCGGTGAAGAATGTTAGTAGAGAAGGGAATAATAGTTTACACAAAGTATCTCTCAATTATGAAGATCCAGATGATTTATCCTCGATGGTGGAAGACGGGATGAATCACAAGGAGATTGTGATGGTCCTGGATATCTTGAGAGTCAAAGTTGATGAAAAGAATTTTAAGACCGTTTCGATTGTTGAACAAATTTTGATAGGAAACAATTCGAAAGAGTAAATTTGTTCTTTAGGGAAAAATAAGAATCATATTACAAGAGATACTATAGAAATCCATATTGAAATCTTAATGGTGAACCCCATATTCAACTAGGACCTTAAACAGCAAGTGGGAAAAGGAATTACGGGCGGGGGAAGGATCACTTGGTGCATTCCAAATTAACTCAATGACTGGGATAAAATCAAATAAAAAGTAGTGAAACACAGATATTTTGGTTATTGTTACTCCATTATTCCTTATACTAGTGCTATTCTTGTAGGGGGTGAAAAGGCATGTATTCATACTGAAAAAACTGCAACAGTTGGTTCCTCTCCATCTATGGAAGGTTGTGTTGGCAAGGCCAATCCTAAATGGTAGAAATAAATAATCCTTACTGTTCTAAGAGTACTAATCCCATATCCAGAGATATAATAGAGGATAAAGTGGTTTCAAATTTCTCTAATGCGTCTGCTGCCAAGAGTGTGGATGACCATGACTCCTTCGCTATGGTGTATTATATATCCGACGAGGACTCAAATTATCCACAACTTATTAGGAATTCAGGACAAAAACAGTAGGGGTGTAAGGTATGGAATTGATATATAATTATTCGTCTAATTAAGTATACATTTCATGTAAATACATGTTCAATAAACTCAATCAAATTTGGGCTCTGAAAGAGCACATGGAACTAGTGGAGATAGATTTTCGGTATTATATGTCTAGTTCAGAAGTAACGAGGACTATGAGAAGGCTTTGCAGGGAGGGGGCTAGATTATTTTAGATAGATACTTGATTGTACGTTGTTGTGATCCTTCCTTTATTCCCAAAGCGCCCCTTATTATTAAAAAAATGATTTGGGTTTGGTTACCATGGGGATAGGACATATTTTACCATTTAGATTTGGGGTGAATTAGACGTAGTTTATTAGCGTGATTAGAAGTCTATGTATCATGGGATTAACATCTAAGGGATGTATGCCCGGGATTGAGTTGAGATATGAGTTTGTATAACATGTTGATGTCTCCCTTTTTTTTCTAATTATTAACCCTTAGGAGACATCACTTTAGGTGAATATTTGACTTATTTGATAGACTTTTGGGCTTAATTCGTTATATTCCATTTTCTCCCCTTGGAATTACGATATTTCAATTTTACAGATTTTGCATGTTAATTTGTTTGTTTTAAGTGAAAATTTCTTAGGTCCATGGATGCTATGGAGCACCAGTAAAAGGAGAAGAAGTGGGAATGAAAGTCTTAGATCGAGCGGAGGAGTCAAAGGAGAGAAAAGATTTCCCGTAGAGTTGACGGGTGAAGCTGCAAATCTGGAAGGTTGTTACTAATTGTTGTTTTCGAGCTACTTAGACACTGATTCAGCCTTTGGGTCGTGACATAAGGAAGTTTGATTATTGAGTTAGGAAGATTTTTTACCTAGAATGAGGAGATTTGGAGTTGATATGCAAAAATTACAGCCGTATTACTACGGGCTACACACAAGTTACGAGAATTAAAAAGATGGACTTGGGCTTTTTATATATTGACCTAATACTCTTAACCTAAATCCCATTCCGAATTTACTAGTATAAATAGGCCTTGAGACCTCTTTTTTACATTTTATTTTTTCAGTGAATTACATCTTACGCTTCATTAATTTGAAGCCAGAGCAAGAAGGTACAGGAAAAGTTAGAGCTGGAGGAATTCTCTTCTTCCAACAACAGCAATCCAACCCTTAGGTTATCTAATTTTTTTTCTATAATTGAAAACAATGTATTTTATTTATTTAATTTCAGTTTTTAATTTCGTTATGAACTAATTTTCTTAGTGCTTGAGAATCGCAATAAAGGGATGAACCCTAATTAATTTATTCTATATTTTGAATTTGGGATTTCTATGATTTAAATTGAACTAGGTGCTATATATTGGATATTACTTTGTTCTTCATTACTATTTCTTTTCGGTACAACTAGAAATATCTTTTAGTATTTGGGCTATTCACTTTAGAGGCAAAAGTAATCATCCGACAAAGGGGTTTGAATACAGACTTAGGTAATACTCGTGTAATATCCGTTATTGACTAACATGCTTAACTAATTACATAGCCTAATACTTCACATCCGAAGAGGCATATTCACCCATACATGGGTTTATAGTACTTTACGATAACTCCTAGTTCCATATGATAAGGGGCTAGGAGATATTAGAGTCCCGACTAATATAATAATACCAATTCTACCCTTAAACAAAACATTCATTAGGTTAATTAGGTGGTTTCCTTGCAAAACTCAAGTACATCTCTCATTCTTGCGTCTACTCATATTTATTTTACATGCATTATTTCTTTTCAGTCAGTTAATTTAGTATTTATTTTATTGCATCTTTAGTCTTTAAACAAAACCAAACAAAAATCTTCATCATTTACTTTTTTGTTAATCAATTATTCCTACTATTTGATTAATACTAGAGTTATAACTATCCATTCCTACGAACGAAACCCGATTTATCGGAGTATTACTTGGACAACCATTCACTTGCGGTATTGTGGTTCCTCTATTTTTATTGATTATTTTATAACACTCCAGGACCCATCAAGTTTTTGGCGCCGCTGCCGGGGACGGTCGCGTGTGACCCCGGTGTTAATCCTTTAGTAGTTTAATTGTTATTATTATTTTTCAGTTTTACGCTTTTGTTTATTCTTCCTTTCTCGGGTCTACAGGTTTGGTGTATGCTCGAAAATCCCGTGATACTGGTCAAGCAAACAAACATAAGAAAGAAATAAGAAAAGGAAGAGAGAGAGAGAGATAGAGAGAGAGAGAGAGAGAGAGAGAGAGAGAGAGGGAGGGAGGGAGGGAGGGAGGGAGGGAGGGAGGGAGGTAGAGAGGGAGAGAGAGAGAGAGAGAGAGAGAGAGAGAGAGAGAGAGAGAGAGAGAGAGAGAGAGAGATTAGCCAGAGAAGCAGAAATGGATAATGAGAATGAACGTAATCCTAGGGTGGTAGATGAAGATTCTCCTCCACATGGAAGACAAGCTCAACCTCCAGTTTTTAATGATCCATGGTTCATACAAGGTCCTGAACAAGCTCCATATTGAGCCCTTTCTCTTGGTATTGGTCCTTCGGATATTAATATTGCCCGATACAGACCTGATTTTGGTATGTTATCTCAATTCCAAAACTTTGGAAACTTTCATGGAGTACCTGGAAAAGATCTGATTCGTGCAGTACATAATTTATGCGAATATGTGATGCATTTATATCGTAAGGTGTAACCAGAGATCAGATGTACTATGCAAATTTTAGATTTTTTGTGATAGACGCAGCTAGTGGATGGCATGATTCACAAGAACCGTGATAAATCAATAATTGGGATGAGTTACAAACAGTGTTCTTTGATCGTTATTATCCGAGTAACATGAGAGTAAATGCACATATATCTTTAACGTCATTTAAACAAGAACAACATAAATCCGTGGGTAGTTTTGGACAAGATTCCAGTTATGCTTGAGAAGAGTTCCAAATCATGGCCTTACAGAACCACAACAAATGTCAATATTCTATAAAGGCCTTGAAGGAAAATCAGGAAATGATCTAGACATGCTTTGTGGTGGTGGATTCCTACAGGTAAATCCAGCTAATTCTAAGATTATTTTAAATAGAACAGTGAAGAATGAGATGGGTTGGAATACTGTGAGAGAACCTATCTGAGGTGGAGGTTATAAAGAGAGTAGTGTTGTAATTGATGAAAATTTCTCTTCATTAGAATATAAATTGAAGAACACACATGAGCAGCAATTGAAACATGTCACTTTAGATTTTAAAGAAGGTTTTTCAGGTAGAAGAGCAAATGTTAATGTTACACAAGAGATATATGGGTGTTCTAACTGTGGTGTACAAGATCATGATTGGGACCATTTTCAAAGCAATCCAGAACCTGTGATGTTTGTTTCAAACTGAGGGAGCTATAATTCAGGTGGTCAAGGTTATCAACCAAATAGAAACCATCCAGGTTTCCGATATTCGAATCCAAGTAGAGTCGCTAATCCGGCATATGCATATCAGCCGCATCCCCAAGGCAATAATTATTAACCAAGACAACAGAACAACTACCAAGGGGGACCAAATTACGGAAGTCAAGCCTAGAGACAACCTCTTCAGGACACCTATACTGATACTATGATCAGAAAGCTCTACATGCTCAACCTCAAGAAGGTGTGTTAGATGTTCAACAAACGTTACAGACATTAATCAACCTTCAGATGAAAGTGCAGCAAGATCAACAATCTTCTGGTGCAGTACTTAAATGTTAGAAAATCAGATGGCTCAGATGGCAAAACAATTGAATCAGGGTCCACAAGGGAAACTCCCAAGTGACACTGAAGATCTGAAACAGAAAGAAGATTGTAATGCTATAGCGCTTAGAAGTGGTAAGAATCTTTCCCCACCTCCTTTTTGCGGTTATGAAAGAAAAAGAAACAATTGTGAAAGAAAACCCGGAAAAGGATGTAGAGGAAAAGGAATATGAACCCGAAGTAGTGGAAGTGGAGAAGATTTCGGAAATTCAAAGAAGAAAGATGTTATATAAACCCGTCCTCCTCCGCCTTTCCCTTCAAGAGTTCATAAAAAAGGTGAAGTAGTGGAAGTGGAGAATATTTTGGAAAATCCAAAGAAGAAAGATGTTGTATAGTAACAAATTATATTACACCTGGAATCGCAACAAGTAAATGGCGTCGTTGCTGGGGACTACAACTTTGTAGTTTTTATGTTTTAGTTTGAAGTTAGTGTTTAGTTTCTTTTTATGTTTTACGTGTTTTTTTGGTTTTGTTTGTACAGAGTTTACAAGTAAAATCAAATCAATCCAAAGATAAAATGGATGCTTTGAATGAGAATGGAGGAAATCCACCAAATGGTCAAAATTATCAAGTTCAAAGCCTTCCATTTAGAGTTCAACCTCTGTGGACTTTCCCTCCAACCATCGTTAGTTTCAAGCCCAATCAGGTATGTTGAGTCAATTCTTAGTTATGGAAAATATATTGGAGCCGGTCACGAATATCCAGTACGAGCTATTAAGAAGTTAATGCAAATTTTTGATCCCTACATCACTCAAGGCGTTACTTGGAACAAATATATCATGTCATGTTCCAATTCTTTCTAACCGGAGGCGTAGTTGAGTGGCTAGATTGCCAACTAGCCGAGACAATCCCAAATTGCGATGCATTTCAAGTACGATTCTTGGACCATTTCTATCCGACAAGCATAAGGATAAAAGATCAAGTAGAGATTGCTAATTTCAAACAAGAAGCTGACAAATGTCAGGCAGAAGCATGGACAAGATTCCACAACAATTAATAAGGTTCTATCTTTATGGGTACACTTCTGTGATCCAACAATCTATGTTTTACAAGGGACTTAATGAGAGTTCAAGATTGAGAGTCGATAATCATAGTAGTGATGGTTTTGTATAAATCGATACTTTTTAAGCTACGATTTGTATGGGAAAAGTCACTGATACTAAAGAAATTGGCCTACATCGCAAATCACGAGAGCTACGTCGCAAGAACATAGAAATACAAAGGTGGATCATAAGACATATAGTTTGGAAGATCAATTAAAGCAGCTTACTATGCATCTTAAAGAAAGCATCCAACGGAAGAATACCAAGGTGTAGGTTTTAAATGAAACCTATGGGTATCCAATGGGAAATTGAGGAAGATTCCAAAACTATCACCAAGGTACAAGTGGAGTCTCTTATCAAGGCAACTCATATCAGCCTTAACCCCAAGAGACCATTTATCAATCGAAACCTCGAAATTTTTAATTGAGTGATCAATCTTATGGGGGTGAAGTGCTTCAATCATCAATTCATAATGCTTATAATGGGAGTCAAGCTCCAAGTTCAGTGTCATCACATTAACAAAAGTCCTTCATTGTAAATATGCAACAAGCGATAAATCTTTTATGGGAAGTGGCATAAGAAACTATAAAGTCATTTGTGGTGACAACACAGGAGAACGCACATGTTACAAACATAAATTACAAGAGAAATCAATTGCATTGCAAGTGGTGGGAAATCAAGTCGACCAAATAGCCTTCCATTCTGAGAATAATCAACAAGCTTATCCACTACACCTAGGCCCATGTATGAACAATGAAGTCAAATTGTTACAAAATGCTGAAACCAATGGTGGACATGAATCATGTAAGGAATTGGCCTTCGAAGTGAAAATTTGTAGATCCACCATTGATTAAGCCTAGTGAAGCAGGGGTCGCAAAAGAGAAAGAATATCAAGAGCCTAATTTAGATGAGGTAACTGTTGATGATTGGGTTGATGATGTTGAAGAAAGAGTTGAGCTAGTAAGTATTGACGAGAATCTTAAGAAGACACGGTAGAACAGAAGAAGAAAGAGATAGTTGTGTATCAAAATCATCTACCTCGACCATTCCCTTCACATGGTCACAATCCGGACAATGACAAAGAGTATAAGAAGTTCGTGGACATGGCGAAGAAGTTGAGAATTAACTTGCTGTTTGTGGAAGCCATCCAACATATGCCAAAATATCTGAAATTCATGAAGGATGTGCTATCCAACAAGCGCAAGCACATTGAAGATGAAATGGTTGATCTAGCCTAGGAGGGTAGTGCAATTTGCCAAAGCAAGTTTCCACCAAAGGTGAAGGATCCTGGAAATTTCGACATCCTATATCAATTGGAGGAGAATGGACCAGGAGAGCCTTATGTGATTTAGGTGTAAGAATTAACCTTATGTCCAGATTATTGCTCGAGAAATTAAGGATTGGGGAAGCAAGACCTACTTCCGTGGTCTTGGAAATTGTTTTTAGATCGATTTATCGTCTCAAAAAGAAGATAAGAGTTGTGCTTGTCAAGGCAAGTAATTTTATCATCCCATGTGATTTCATTATACTTGACTACGACTCGGATAAGAATGTACCATTCATTTTGGGGAGACCATTTTTAGCCACGGGGCGTACTTTTTTTTTGGGGTACTTTAATTAATGTAGAATTAATGCTTTTACTTGGATAACCATTGAGTATATGGATAAAGAACCAAACAAGGTTGTGGAAATCTTAGGGGCGGATAATAAATATCTAAAAATGAAACCACCATTGAAACCTCCTTCAGAACATACAGGGAACCAGTCATTGACTATTTAAAGGAGCTCAAGAAGCATGCTAAGAAGGTTCCAAAAGAAAAAATGAGAAAGAGTCAAAAAGGATGAGTTTGGGGTAAGATATGAAATACTAATAAAGGACCCTGATTCCCCAAACAAATCCTGGAAGCACAAGAGTTCGTGGAGTGGCTCATTCATGGTCACTAAAGTTGTTTCTGAGGATTCAGTGGCAGTTAAGTTTATGAGAGTAAAGACCATGAAGGGATGCAAGTTCCGATTAGTTGATGTTAAGAGCCTTTTGCATTGTTAAGCAGGCTACGTTACGTAAAACCTGCTTAAGGTAACCCGTTGAGCTTAACGATGTTAAACAAAAGTCGAATAAGGGTGAAAACCCATTTGTTCATTAGTTCATTGCATTTTTTGCTGTTTTATTTTCATTTTAGTAGTATTTAGTAGCTTAGATTTATGTGTTTAAGTGTTTGACATGTTTAACTAGAAAGGTAGTAGTCTTTTAAATGAACAAGTTCGGTAATATTTTGAGTTTGGAGTGAATTAGCGGAGAAAATCGAAGTTCACAGTAGGTACTTGTGGTACACCGTATGCCATCGATCCGCCGCAACAGCACGCCATGCTCAAAATATGAAGAAAGATCAAGTCTCGTCCGGTATACCGCGCCCCAGAAAATGGACTATGATGACGATATAACACGCTTACGAAGTCAAAAAGAATTAGCTGATAGGTACGATACACCGCTCCTACCTGCGGTATACCGCAACCCATCAAACCGTCGACCCGATGTTCCATGCGTGAAAGACAGAAAGTTGGACCTGTAGCAAGTTAAAATCCACAATATAGTGTGTCAACTAAAAAAAGGCATGGAAACGGTTTTTTAGCCATCTTTTACGGGCCATAACTTTGGCATACGAGCCCCGGTTTCAGTGATTCAAGAAATCACAGAAAACTTTGAAGCATATCTCCAACTTTCATTACTGAAGCTTTTCCAAATAACGCACGAGTCGACCTTGATTCACCCCCAAACAAGGCAAAACTCCGTTTGCGCGTTTTTTAATGGATCGAGGACGTTAACCCCAAACTTAGGGTGTAAGTGTTTCTCACAAGTGTACGTATATTTCCCTATCTCATGAACTATGTGGTATGTGCACTTTTTCAAGAAATTTATAACTTTTATTATTTTTGCGTCTTTTAGCGTCATGGAGTCACGATCACCTTTTTGTGCAGCACTGCTAATTTTTGTATCTTTTTGTAGCAAATAATTACTGGTGTTATTTCTCAAATTTAGTATATAATATGAAGGTAATATGTTCACAATGTTGTTATCTTATTATCAAGGAATATTGCTACTCATAAAGGACATATTTTAAATACAGGTATCTCTTATAAGAAAAAACGTATCTCAGTGTTTATGAAATTCTTCATAAATGAGACAAATTGGTAGTTCTATATCTTTCATGTTGAGTTGACAAAATTCTTCATAGATGGGACAAATTGGTTGTTCTACATCTTGCATGTTGAGTTGTTGAATTCTTCATTCATAGGACGAATTGGTAGTTATATGCATGTTAAGAGAAAAATAAATGCAGTCATAATATAATCACAAATACTTCAAATATTAACCATCAATTAACAAAATTATTCTTTTTCCATTCACATTAACGATAGTAATTAAAACCTTAGACGTTTAGATTAGTCGTACAGAAAAGGAGAGTGGTTTATGTGTGCAAAGATAGAAGAAAACGGCTGGATTGAACAAATACCTTGAAAAAATTCCCCATTATGGTTGATAATGGCGTGTTTTTTGCTGTGTTTCGAAGACGGCGGACAAAAAATTATAGGTTTAGACCGTGGTTTTTACTTTTATGTACATTGTGGTATTTTTAGTGTTAGGTTCCCGCAATATAAATTTCATTATAAGAGTTCTCGTAGGGGTTTTTGTTGGTTATATTTAGTTTTAGGTTGAATTATCGAGTAGTTTGTTATTATTTAACTTCGTAGTTTAAGTTCAATTTTGCGGATCTTGTTAGCATGGCGATACTTTTAATAGGTCAATGATATCTCATGTAATAGGGTCATGAGATATCATTTTGTGGGGTTATTAGACTTATTTCAGAGATTTTTCCCTATTATATGACAAATTGTGAGTTTTTTGTTATTTTTTGGATATTTTGTTTCTTTTGGAGTTTATGCACTACTTATATGTTGAGTGTGTAGCTCCTAGGTACTCGTAGAATATGAGATCCCAAGATGTTCCAGAGAAGTAAAAAAATCATAATCAACCCCAAGTCAAGGTGTGAAAAGAGGAAAAGGTCACCTTAGAGAGAAAGTGTAGTTACCAGAAAAACTTCGAAATAAACTTGAGAGGGTCAGCAGACACATTTTGTGAGATTTTTTTATCAAGAACCTAGAGCTCAAGATAGGCCTTCCAGTTAGGAGTGCGTGAGAGGAATCGGTACGTGAATAGGAGTTGATACTAAAAAGTTTTCTTAAGGTTCTCACGGTAACTCGAACAGATTCAGAATTAGTAAATACTTTTTTAGGTCACCTTCGAACCACACAAGTGAGTACCACAACCCAAAAATATATTTTTATCATTACTTAGGTGATTTGGAGATAAAATATCAGTTACACAACATTTTGAAAAGAAAGGAGCGCTTAGAGATATAGAAAGAAGAAGAAGAGGTCAACACCACACAATTACTCCTCTTTCATTCATCCATTTTCCATTAGACTATCATCATATTTGTAATTCTTTCTAATTTTCTTAATTTAATATAATTATGAATTATATTATCGTTTAATTTAATTTCATTAGTATGAACTAATTATTCATTATCTTGAGAAATGTAGTATTTCTACATGATTTACCGTTTTTATGCAATTTTGGATTAACGTTTAAATGAATTTGAATTGTTTTCCATTGAATATGTATTTTATTAATGTGTGAACCTATTACTCCGGCCAAGTTAGTGGGTAGCATAGCAATTTGACTATCTTCTGGAATAGGGGTCAGATTGTGAAATTAATTTATCTACATTTGATATTCATCGAGGTATATACTAGTTTGATTATAAATAGGGTTAGAGTCTTATTTATGTCTCCATTTATGTGATAGAATAATCTAGTCATGAGACATCATTTTAGGGGTATTTAGTACATAATTTTGGGATTTTCCCCCATTTATCTATACTTTACATTTCTTGTCTAATTTTAGGTGTTTTGCTATTTTGTGAGCTTTTGCGTGTAATTTGTGTGTTATTTGTCTAGCGCTTACGTATTAGAAGATATTTCACCTCGAGATACTAATAATAAGTGAAGAAAATAAAAGAAAACCCCTTATAAATAATTAAAAAGGAAAAGTTTGGTATATTTGAAAAGTAAAGAATCTGTCATGCTAGAAATACGTCCACTGATTGTAATGCTGTAGAAAATCGGTTGCGAATTTGGAGGAGCCCTTTTATGAGCAGAAAAATCTTTGAATTGCGGTGTTTTCATAAAAAATACATTAAATTACGATAAGTAACGAAGGAGATATAACCAAATCAATCTACAAGGGTTTGTCTTGTCCAACAACTTAGGAACACGATTTTTTGTAAAATTTGGACTCCTTAATTTGGGAAACACTCTAGATTTCGACCAAGGGCCTCTATATATCTACTCTTACCTTAGAATAATTATCCTTTCTCATTACTTAATATATTATACCAAGAAATCATCAGAATCAAGTGACAAGAAGAGACGAAGGAATTGGAAGTTGTAATGTCATTCCAATCCTTTCCGTTTGTAATTTATTTTCTTTCTTTCTCTAGTATGAACAAATTCTGTTTAGCTTGAGAATAGCATATGGGTATTAACACTGGACTTGTTATATATATATTTTAATTTGGGATGTCCTTTTACATATAATTGAAATTAGTAGTGATAACTCTCTTTTTATGTGCTTTGACTTAATCTATGTACTTCTTGCGGTGCTATGATGTAGATCTCGGTTTTGCGTCCTAGGCGGTCGACCGGGGCATAGCGCCTAGGCGGGATTACACGGGGTCTAGGCGGAATTATATGGTTTCGGATCCCGCTGTGTAATTTTGTATATTTAGTAATATATATGTAGTAATTATAGAAATTTTAATTATTTAAGTCATAAATTAATCTAAGTACACTACAGGGCATGTTTTGCCATTAATCGGCGCCTAGGCGGCCATTATTTGCCATTAATCGACGCCTAGATGGGTTAGGAGCCTATTCCACGTTGACTAAGGCCCTAGGCAAAAACGTCTAGAGTTTTAACTAGGCGTAAGCAGCTGAGGGGGGAGTTGACGCCAAGGCGGAGAGATTTACAGCATAGGCGGTGTACAACATATAGGATTATCATAGAAGTTGAATGGTCACCCGGTAGGGGTTTTCAACTATTGAAACACCACATAAATGCCGGTAGTGATCCTGACGGGCTTGCCTAACTAGATAGTCACCAGGGTTTGAGATTAACCACGATCATTGCATAGGGTCCCCTTACCCAAGTCCCCTGGTAATTGTTAGGTTGCCTACTAAGTTCATCCTAATGGGGGTTAGGAGGAATATAGAATTCTGGCTATTGTATATAACACAATTCTCCCCTAGGTAATAATCTTAGAACAAGGCTAGTGGGGATTACTTATATATCTCGAGCTAAACTCTCATACTACTTCTCTCTTATTATTTATTTTCTTGTATTTAGTTTAATTAGTCAATTGTTAGAGTTTTGAAAACAAAACAAATATTTTAGAGCCTTTAAGTGTATTATTTCTCAACTTATTTTATTGCACTTTATAATTTCATTAGTCATAGCTAACTTGCGTAGTCCCTGAGATCGATATTTGTTTTACTTATACAATACTTGTAAACGACTCGTACACTTGCGGTGAGTTTCTCGGAGTGGGTTGGGGTGTTAGTTCTTTTATTTAATATTTTTATTTTATCACACCCTAATCACCAACACTTAACGTCCGAGGTTTTTTAGGATTGCTCGAGAGAGGTTCCTTGAGTCTAAGGGAAGCTCCTATGTACGCGGGAGGGATTTAGGTGAATAGTTGAATACGGCTAACGTGAAAAAGTCAAATTCACACTTGACACAAGAAAATGTTAAATCATGCCTAGTGGGGATTAAAGCTAACTTATCATCTACAATCTTAATATTTTCATTCTAGTCCATCTTCCTACTTTTACATTATATTTTATTGAATTCATATTTTGCACTTTAGTCACTATATTTACTGTAAAACCCAAAACTGATATAATATTGTGTTTATATTTTTATCACACCTACCACCCCAAATAATTAATAAAACATGATAATTAACTCCTTAGTCCCTATGAAGAATGATAATAAATTACTTACTTTTACTACTTGGTACAACTCGTACACTTGTGAGGAAACCATCCCTGAGTATTTTTATATACGCCTTGGGGCCCACCAAGGTTTGGAGCTAATTTAGGGGACTATTTTTAATTTTTTTTATTTTGTTATTTATTGTAGTAGTAGTTACTTTTCACTTTGTTTCTTTTGGTTTTCTCTAACATGTTCTTAGGTTGGTGCATGATATCGAACCCCGAGAGGTTGCTCCGTCAACAAAGGAAAAGAGAGCAAGAGATAAGAGAACAAGATATGGCAGCAAGTTCAAATTCTGGTTTAATTGCTAACGATAATCCAAGCAACGTCAACCTCGGGGGGTGGAAATCTAAATTTTCCTATCAACCAAGTGTCCCTGGGATTTTAACCACCTTCGAATGCAAAATTGCAAGTAGGAGTTGGGGATTGAAATTCTAATCACGGTATTACATCAAACGCTAATCAAGATGGAGCTCAAGTCTATGGAGTGAAAAATCTATGGTTCATGCAACCACCAATTGCGGATTTCAGATTTCGAATTTCGGTTACATGTGCTTGGATCCGCTCACCCGGAATTCAGTCCATTAGGTTCAGACCGGATGTCGGCATGCTAAACCAGTTCACAAGATATGGTAATTATAATATTAATTCTCATGAAGATCTATTACACTCTTGTTCAGAAGTTCATGAAAACATGTGACACATATATCACTCAAGGCTTTACTGGAGAACATATGTATATGCTTATGTTTCCACTATTATTGGTTGGAAGAGCGAGCAAGTGATTAGACCTTCAACCACCTAAACTTATCACAACGTAAGATCAACTCCAAACCTCATTTTTTACAGTATCTACCTAACTAGTATGAGAGTAAAGGTGCATATGGACTTGGAAACTTTCTGCGAAGATCACAAAGAGTCATTAGGTACAGTTTGGAATCGTTTTCAAACACCCTTGATGAGGTGCCAACTACATGGGTACGATCAAGAGATTCAACTTAAAATATATACTTAGGCCTCGATTCGAGTTCGAGAGAGTAATTAGAGGGGCTATGTGCTGTCTCCTGGTGTGTTATAAAATAACACCCCTAAAATGGAGGGACACGAACCGCAAGTGTACAGGTCGTGCAAGTAATATCCGGTAAACGAGAATCGATCTCATGGACTGATTAATATGACTATTGATGTTATGCAATAAGAGAGGATAGTTGTCATATGGCAAGAAAATAAATGATAAAATATTTGTTTTGGTTTTGTTTATAAACTAAGACGCGAACGCAAGTAAAATTAATGCAAGTAAAGTAAATATGAGTAGACGCGAGAGGGAGAAGATGTACTTGAGTCTTACATGGGTTCTACCTAATCAAATTAGTTTATGTTCCTGTTTAAGGGTAGAATCGGTATTTTAATACTAGTTGGGGTTCTAATATCTCGGTGGACCTACGGGTTATCCTAAAGTGCGATAAACACGTATCGGCCGAATATGCCTCTTCGGATGTGAAATTATTATCTCATTGGTTATGTAACTAGTCAAGCCTGTCGGTTTATGACGAACATTACACGGTTATTACCTTATTCTGTATTCAAACCCCCTGTCGGATGATAACTTTTGCCACTTAAAGTGAATAGCCCAAATACTAATACCTAATTCTAGTTGTACCGAAAAGAATTAGTAAATAACAACAAATTAATAACCAATATAAAATACCCAATTCAATTTAAATTATAAAATCCCAAATTCAAGGAACAATAAAGAAATTAATTAGGGTTCATCCTCTTTATTGCGATTCTCAAGCACTTAAAGTATTTAGCGCATAATGAAATGAAAAGCTGAAATAAAATATGTATTACTCAAGTTCAATTAGAGAAAAGAAATGGGTAACCTAATTAAAGGATTGAGTTTGACTATTGATGGAAGAAATAGGATTCTCCAACTTCAGTTTCTTCTCTCCTTTTGCTTTTGACTTCTCTCTGGCGTTTTTTACTTGCGTAAATGAATTATGTCATAAAAAACGAAGTCTAAGGCTTATATATGATGGAAAAACTGGATTTGGATAATCTATTAAAAGAAAATAGGTTAACTGAAATAAAAACCCAATCCCTAAATGAGATCCCGTAACTGATGTGCAGTTGTTACTAAAATAGCTGTAACTTTACTCGGAATCACTCTATTCAATTTGAAAAATCTTCATGACTCAAAGATGCAAATTCATTATTTCACGACTCTAAGGCTGAATCAGTGTCTATGTGGCTCAAAAACGGTTATTTGTAACAACCTTTCAGATTTATTCTCCTCTAATAAATTCTTCGAATCATCTTTTCTCGCCTTTGACTTCAACACTCGATCTATGACTTTAATTTCCGTTTCTCCTACTTATATTGGTTCTCCATCTAATCCATGGACCTATGAACTTTACACTAAAAACAAACAAATTAACGCACAAAAGCTATTAATTGCAAATAATACAAATCCAAGGGAAGAAAACGCAGTATAATCAAATAAGCTTAAAAGTCTATCAAATAAGTCAATTAATCGCCTAACATGATGTCTCCTAAGGGATAATATTTAGAACAAAACGGGATACATCAAGAATCCAACTCAATCCTTTGTCGTCCCAACAAAGTAAAATAAAAACAAGGGCCTTAGGTGAAACGCAAAAATGTAGAGTCTAGCAAATAACACCAAAAGCAAAACTTAAAACAAATATCATATAGTATGACCTAGGAATTAATATACACATACATATGTCATGCAAAAATAAAATACAAATAATTAATCAAAAATTAACTTCAGAATGTTAGAAGGTTACGCTTGTAATTACCTCAAGATGATGGCTATAGGGTGTTCATCAATCCTCACTTACTTTGAACGCTCCACTTAGTAGAATCCATTAGCTGATTTACAAATCCACTACATATCTAGGAATCACGAGGACTTTCTGTATCACTAGGTAGTTGTCTTTGTGGACGTTGATTCAGCTGTTTCGCAATTTGGGAAACCTGATTCTCTAAGATCTTAAACGAGGCACCCTGCTCGTCTAATTGGGATTTTAAAGATTGCTGATCTTGATGTGTTTTATGTGAAACAAGGTTAAGTGTTTGTAACGCTTGTTGAACGTCCAATGCACCTTCTTGAGGATGATCTGGTAAAGCTTTCTAATTCATTCTTTCTGTGTACGCGTCTTGTATAGGCTGTTGTGGTGGATGATTTTCATAATTTTGTCCCCCTTAGTAGTGATTTTGTGGTCTCGGTTGGTAGTTGTTCCCTTGGGGTCTTGGCTGATACGCATGAGTAGGATTTGCGGCCCATTTGGATTTGAGTATTGTAAACCAAGATGGTTTTCGTTCTGCTTATAACCTTGACCACCAGAATTACAGTTCCCTTAGTTGGCAAAAAACATTCGGATTTAGGATTACTTTGGCAATTTTCCTATTCATGATTATGTACACCAAAACTCGAACACCCATAAATTTATTGTGTAACATTCACATCTGCTCTTCAACCCGTAAAACCTTCTTTAACATCCAAAGTAAGTAGTTTCCATTTTTACTCTAATGAATTCTTAAGTTTGTTCTCAAATGCAGAAAACTTTTCATCAATTTCGACACAACTATTACGATATACTTCACCTCGGGTAGGTGTTCTCACAGTATTCCATCCCATCTCATTTTTCACAGTCATGTCTAATATTATTTTAGCATAGTTTGAAATTACTTGTAAGAATCCTCCTCCGCGTGACAAATCTAAATTGCTTCTAGAATCTCCCTCAAGGCCTTTATAAAAGATGGACATCTATTGTTCTTCAGAAAAACCCTGATCTGGTACTCTCCTTATGCATTTTTGAAATCTTGTCAAACATGTACCTAAGGGTTCACCTTGTTCATGCACAAATGATGTCAATTCAAGTTGTGCGTTCAACCTCATATTTCTCGGATAATAACGGTCAAAGAGCGTTGTTTATAACTCATCCCAATTGTTTATTTGACCTTGTTGTTGTTGATTATGCCATTCACTCACTGTGTCTATTAGGAAAAATCTGAAATTCGTAAAGTACATCTTTTCTCTACTCACCCCTTGCGTTATATACGTGTCACATATTTTCATAAATTTCTGTACTGCACGAATTGCATCTTCTCGAGGCACTCCAAAAAAAATTCAAAGTCTATAAATTGGTTTAGCATACCCAGATCAGGTCTAAATTTTACAACTTGAATATCTAGAGGGCCAACACCTGTAGCAAGAGCACGATATGGTACTTGTTCAGGACCTTGCACGAGCCAAGCATCATATCCCAATTGGAGTTAAGCATGTCCTCCAAGTTGAGGGGGAAATTCCTTGATTTCGATTGTTTTGAATTTGAGGAATTGGAGGGTGACGGATTATAGGATTTCCGTCCTCATCTACTTCTACCTGAGGATCAATTTTGTTGTTGTTTAAAGCTCCCATTTCTTCTCTTGCTTTCTTTTCTTCCTTCTCTCTTTTGTTTTTAGCTCGGAATAATCTCTCAGGATTTGAGAGCATGCACCAAACCTGTAAATCCTGAGGAAGACAAAACAAAAGAAAAGCGTAAAACTGAAAAATAAACAATTAAAACTACTTAGGGATTCAACACCGCGGTCAAACGCTGAAATCCCTGGCAGCGGCACCGAAAACTTGATGGGTCCTGGGGTGTGATAAAAATTAACGATAATTAAGAGGACCTACTAACCGAAAGTGTACAGGGTGTTCCAAGTAATAGATAAATAACAGGGCTTTCGTTCTCAAGGATTGGACTAGTATAACCACATTGTTCAACTCATAAGTAGTAGTAACTGCAAATACGAAAAATAAAAGATATATGATTTTTGTTTGGTTTTGAATTATAAACTAATGGACAAAAATAAAAATAAATCTAAAGCTTAACGGAAAGAAAATAAATTAACAAATAGAGATGATGAGAGGTGCACTTGAGTCTCGCAAGGGATCCACCGTAATTCATATAATTAATGCTTTTGTTAAGGGTAAAGTTGGTATTTATGTATTAGTCGGGACTCTACTATCTCCTAACCCTCGTCACGGTGGAGTTAGGAGCTATCCTACGGTATTACAATCTCTGTTAGGCTGATTATACCTACTTTCGGATGTTGAAGTGCTTTACCAAATTGGCTGCCTGGTTAGTCAAGCCCGCCAGGATCATTGACGAATACCACGTGTCTATTACCTAGGTCCGTAATTAAATCCCCCGTCAAGGCGATCACTTGCCACGTAGTGAATAGCCTTATTTCTAAACCTAATTCTAACTAGCCAAATTAAAATTAGTAAATAAGATTGCGATAATAGTCAATACAAAATACTCAACTTAGACTAAATTAAATAATCCTATATTCGGAAAAACATCAATTAAATAATTTAGGGCCTACCAAATAACTGTGATTCTCAAGTACAAAATGTTTAGCTCATATTCAAAGTAAAAACAATAAATAAATAAAAATCATTCATGTTCGTGAATTATATAAAAAATTAAAGAACCTAATTACGGTGTTGGATTGAGCTGTTGTTGGAAGAAAGTGAATTCTTCAGCTCTTGTCCTCTCTTCTGCCTTTTTGCTCTGCTCTGAAATTTAAGAAATAATGGAGTATACCGAAAAACGAGGTCTAAAAGGTTATTTTTACTAATACAAATTGGATTTTGGTTTTTATTTTATTGAATGATCAAAAGCCCAAGTCCAATTAGTATTTCCCGTAACTACACACTCTAGTAAAACGGGCGTAACGTTTGCATCTTAAGTCCAGATAACTTGTTCCATTCCTTAATTTGAGCTAACTCAGAGACACAACTTTATCCATTGAATCTCCGGACCTATATGATGTCTCCCTATTTGTTCTAATTATTAGCCCTTTGGAGACATCCTTTTAGGTGAATAAATTACTTATTTGATAGACTTTTAGGCTTATTTGATCATATTGCACTTTCTCCCCTTGGAAATTAACTATTTGCAGAATCTGAGCTTTTGTGCGTAAATTAGACTATTTTTAATGCAAAGTTAATTGGTTCTTGAAATTCATGATAGACCAATCCAAGGAGAAGAAGTGAGAATTAAAGTCTTAGTGTATTTTAGAGTGTTAGAAAATGTTTTTACTCGAGTTTCTAAGTGCACTTTCCTATTTCTATTTCTTGAGTTATTGATTTATTCTTTTTAAGCATATGCGGTTTAATTATCTATTTATTGTGAAGCTTTAAAAGATATATAGTAATTACTTAGAGACCAAGTCAAGATAAAGAAGTAAGGAAAGAAGATTTACATGGAAATAAGAAGATTAAGGAAAGATATATGCAACGAAGGAAAAGATAAAGCTGTGTTATGAATCTGAAATTCTAGCCACGTTTCAAAGACAAGTCCATAACTTAGGATTGGCTAGGAATCTGGACGAGTGGTCTGCACCAATAGAAATCTTTTTTCGAGACAAGCAGTTTCATATATTGGAACTCCTCAAACGGATAAGTATTTAATGAGATATGACCAAATCAAATCAACAGCAGAATCTTACCTTTCCTATAATTTAGGGCTACGAATTTAAGAGTTCTTGCCTTGTATTCCACTCCAAGTAATTCGACCTAGGGCTTGCTAACACCTATAAATACACCCCTTAGACTTCATTATTCAGTACCTCTCGTATTTTACACAATTCTCAACATCCTTAGAGAGAGAGTCAATCACTTCAGAGCAAGAAGGCAAAGGAGAAGCTAGTGCTAGAGGAATTTTGTTCTTCCATCAACAGTCATCTAATCTTTAAGTTATATATTTCTAGTCTGTAATTGAATATGGTGTCTTTCTATTTAATTCCAGTCTTTAAATTTACCATTAGCTAAACTTTTATATACTTGAGAATCGCAATAAAGGGATGAACCCTAGTTAATTTAATCTTTGTTTTGAATTTAGGATTGTTACGATATAATTTGAATTGAGTCTTAGATATTGGATATTAATTTGTTCTTAATCACTATTTCTTTTCCGTACAACTAAACATAGATTTTAGTATTTGGGCTATTCACTTTAGTGGCGAAGTGATCACCTTGACCGGGGGTTTGAATACAGACTTAGGTAATACCCATGTAATGGACGAAAGTCATATGATTTACATAGCCAAAGAGGTAAAATATTATTCATCTGAAAGTAACTTATATTCACCCTGACTGGGTTTGTAATACCGTAGGATAGCTTCTAGGTCCACCCTGACGGGGACTAGGAAATATTAGATTCCCGACTAATATACTAATACCAATTATATCCTTAAACAAAGCATAGGTTATATTGATTAGGTGGATTCCTTGCGAGACTCAAGTATCTCTCTTATCTGAAGTCAGTCTTTTAGTTGCTTTTATTTATTTCAATTTAGTATTTATTTATTTGCATCTTAGTTATTCAGAAAACCAAACAAAAATCTATTATTTTACTTTTCTGTTAAACAATTATTTCTACTATCTGATTAATATTAGAGTTGAACCTAATTCGTCCCTGAGAACGAAACTCAATTTATCGAATATTACTTGGACAGCCGTACACTTGCGGTAATTGTGGTTCCTTTACTTTTGTACTTAATTTAATAACACACCAGGACCCACCAAGTTTTTTGCGCCGTTGCCGGGGACGGTAGCGTGAGACCCCGGTGTTAATCCTTAGTAGTTTTAATTGTTTATTAATTTTTTCAGTTATACGCTTGGTTTTTGTGTTTAATTTTTTTTTGTACAGATTTTTATTCAGGTAATGATCAAGAGGTTTTATTGAAGATGTATAGAGGACATTACCCGGATCCTGATCCATATGATTATTGGGAAGACTCTTCGGGGCAACAACAATGGGGAAGTAACTTCTACAAACAACCTTATCAACACCCGCAAGAGCAGGATTGGAACAATCAATGGATCGGGAATAATCAACAACAACCAGTATATCACAATCAGCAAGAGCAAGGATGGAACGACCAATGGGTTGGAAACATTCAACAACCTCCACTTCATCACTTTCAGCAAGAAATTTACAATGAGATACGTTCTAAACTCCAGCGCTTAGTAGAGGAAACTAACGCCACCCATGCACGCATACAACATATGGTAGAAGAATGGGGTAGTATATCTTATGAAGATTCCACTCCCCCGAGGGATGGAAGCGATCAACCGGAAGAAGTAGTTGAGGAGGAGGTGTTGAAGGAAGATATTAGTGATAGTGATATGACCATCATGCCGGTTATAAATGAAGACCACTATGTGGTTGACAATCTTATTAGCATGGTGGAGGAAGGAGTAGCAACGAAAATCCTAGAAATTGAAACTGAGGTTGCTATTCCTATGGTGCGTGCACATGATCAAGATACTGAACGCAAACAAGGAAAAGAGGTGATCGAGATTAAGATTCCACATCAAGAATATGTTGAAGTAATAGTGGAAGATTGGGTTGAAAGCGAAGACGAATGTGAAGTGGTTGAGGAATCAATTGAAGAATTAAAGCTTCATAATAAAAGAGAAGTAGAATCTCCACCACAAAAAAGTTCACCAATCACTATCTCCACCACAAATCATCATTAGAGATAAAAATTCGGAATCACCTCTATTACTACAAATGATCAATAGGTTCTACGCAAGAAAGGTGCTACACCGCGAGAGTAAGGCGGCAAGGAGGAGCACCTACCCACCACACTTTAAAGAGGAACGCGAGATTAAAGAGAATAAAAATGAGCTTATACCGTTGAGGACGGTTATCTATAATCGTGTGGTGAAGAATAAGTTTCGTCGTGAAAGTAAGAAGGCGAAACGGAGATACTACCCTCCCCCTTTCAGAGATCGATTCAATAAAATTTTAAGGGGGAAGGTTTCAAAGCTTACATGCCTAGGACGAGGCGAATTCAAGCGGAGGAGAACCACAAGGGCCTCAATACCATCTTCATGGAAGGTAACGCGTCGTACTTAAAGACGTAATAAACAAAAGTGCTTCTTGGGAGACAACCCATGTTTAAATTTGCTTTATGTTTTTCAATTCCCAGTGTATATTATAAGTAATTATCTAGTCTTAGCGTCAATTTTTAAGAAATGAGAAAGGTGGTGTGTTAAAGTGTGCAGGAATTGAGTTTGGGGTGCTAAGGAACGAAAGGAATAATCTGCTGCTCTGACTGGCTAGCCGGCGAGATTCCCGGTATGCCAGCAGAGCAGAAACACGTGCCCACGGGTCGAGTCTCGGGTTGTTTGCCGAGAGGTCGAAAAATTCACACGAAGCGCACCGGCTAGCCGGCCACGCGACCGGTATGCCGGCCGGAAGGAAACCCGTGGCCTCGGGTAGCTCACCTCGGGTAGCTTGCCTCGGGTATTTTGACGCAGTCGCTCCTGGACAAAAAGCAGCTCTGGTATGCCTGTGGATATCCCCAGTATACCGGCCAAGAGAAATCACGTGGTCTCGGGTAGCGGCTCGAGTTGTTTGCCGAGAGGACCAAAAAAAAATAAAAAAAGAAGTCCAACACCGGTATGTCGGTCAACATGGTGGTTTAAAGAATTTGTTACCTAATACACTTCTTACCTTATCACAAGCAAACCCTAGCCTCCCCCAATACGAATTTTTCAGACCTTAACTCTTATATACCTGCACAAAGACCACTACAACACCCAAGAACATTAAATCTTTCCTCCTAATCCATTCCAAACACACATCTAACACCACAATCCTTCAAGAAAATCAAGAAATCTTCTCCTTCAAGCTTAAGCCTCTTTATCAAAGCTTCAATCCTATTCGTTAAACCTTCCCCAATCATTACCCATCTCATATAACACCTAAAACCTTCATTATAAATCCTCAAAACATCAAATTTCAAAACTCTTCTCTAGTTTTTGATTATTTGAAGTTTTGAGTTTGTGGTCCATTGAGATGTTGAAGATTGGGAGTTCAAGGATACCATGAAGAGAAAGAAGAAGTCGAAGAACCTTGTATTACTTTTGGTGTTGAAAGATGTAGTTGAAAGAATGAAAATTTTGGGAGGATAATCATGAAGAGGTGTTTAAACCCATAGGAAAAGTCACAAAAGAGTTAGAGCTTATGCAAATCATATTACGTGGAGTGAGCAATGTTCAACATGCCACCTACGCAACACAAGGAGCTCAACCTACACGCAACCATGGAAACCAGGGTCGTCCTGGTTCAGATACGTTTTCCTGTCCCTTTTCTCATTTGTTTTAGTATTTTTTATTTTCTTGAGTCTTTTTCGAGTCGTGGGGACACGACTCATTTTTGAGTTTGGGTGGGGTTCGTTGCCTAATCCCAATTTTTTGTTTTTTTATATGCTTTCAATAAAATTAATCTTAGGGTTGCGTTGACTGTAGGGAATTTTGAATACCCCCATCAAGCATGCTTTTCATGAATTTATGATAGAAAATAGTTGACTTTAGGAGTTAGTGTAAATTGTACTTTGATTGCATGCAAATATAAGATAATTGATAGGAAGAACTAATGAACAATGCAAAAGAAGTAAACTTGTACTTAAGGATAATAGGTGGTTTGTAAAACGTGAGATATAAATGAGTAGAGAACCCACTTAGGTATGAACTAGAGGCAAGCTGTGTAAATAGGAGGATGATAGAGGCAGTTATTTGTTAGCCCCTTGAATCCTTTTTGGCCTTGTATCCCTGAATTAATTATATCCGTCTTAGCAAATTTTTTAGCCTTTAAGCTTTCTTTTGTAGCCACATTATAAGCCAATATCCCTTTAGATTGTTAGGCATATGACCATATGACCCGCACTTGAATCACGATCCTGAAACTTCCTGTCTTGAGCTTGAGTTTGGGGTTGTGGGTCCACTATATAAGAATTTACATTGGGTTTGGATTTTTGAGCTTATTAATTATGCTTTGTGCTATACATGATGATGATTCACATATTTATTATATTGTAACCCTTTGTCGGGGTAATAGTGAATGGAAAAGAAGCTACGAGCTAAAGTTATGAAAAGGCATAACTATGAAAAAATAGCATGATATCTCAACAAGAAAAAAAAAAGAGAGAGTAAAATAGCTATAGAAAAGAAAAAACAATGATTTGAAAAGAATATATATATTCGGACTGGCAAGGTGGAAATTTGTATGTGAATCATCCTTAGTGCTTATTGAGTTAATTTGGGGACGCTAAATAAGCGCGTCAATTGGGTTGAGTGGGAACGTTATTCGAGAGTAAACTCAAGCTCTTGGACAGTTTGTTGATGGTAAGTGAGGAGAGAGCCAAAAGCTCACTTCAAACTTACCAAATATACATATCATACCGTCCCTAAGCCTACACTAAAACCGTAAAGACCTCGTGATTCCTAGATGCACAGTGAGTTAATAGGGAATATGCTAAGTGGAGCGTTCAAAGCAAGTAAAGATCGAGGAACACCCTATAGACACCATCTTGAGATAAGTACTAAGCGTAACCTTCTAGCATCGTGAAATTAATTTTGGATTGATATTGTTTGTATTTGATTTTGCATGATAAGTGTAGGTGTATATTAATTCCTATATTAGACAAGATGAGATTTGTTTTAAGTTGTGCTTTGGTATTATTTTCTAGATTCTACCTTCTGCGTTCACCTAAAATATCCTTTGTTTTTATTTTACTTTGTCGGGACGACAAAAGTTTGAGTTTGGGGTCTTGATGTGTACCTATTCGTTCTAATTATTAGCCATTTGGAGACATCCTTTTAGGTGAATAAATGAATTATTTGATAGACTTTTAGGCTTATTTGATCATATTGCACTTTCTCCCCTTGGAAATTAACTATTTGCAGAATCTGAGCTTTTGTGCGTAAATTTTACTACTTTTATTGCAAAGTTAATTAGTTCTTGAAATTCATGAAAGACCAATCCACGGAGAAGAAGTGAGAATTAAAGTCTTAGTGTATTTTAGAGTGTTAGGAAATGTTTTTACTCGAGTTTCTAAGTGCAGTTTCCTATTTCTATTTCTTGAGTTATTGATTTATTCTTTTTAAGCATATGCAAGTTAATTATTCATTTATTGTGAAGTTTTAAAAGATATATGGTAATTACTTAGAGACCAAGTCAACATAAAGAAGTAAGGAAAGAAGATTTACATGGAAATAAAAAGATTAAGAAAAGATATATGCAAAGAAGGAAAAGATAAAGCTGCCTTATGAATCTGAAATTTCAGCCACGTTTTAGAGACGAGTCCATAACTTAAGATTGGCTAGGAATCTGGATGAGTGGTCTGCACCAATAGAAATCTCTTTCCAAGACAAGCAGTTTCATATATTGGAACTCCTCAAACGGATAAGTATTGAATGAGATATGACCAAATCAAATCAGCAGCAGAATCTTACCTTTACTAGAATTTAGGGCTACGAATTTAAGAGTTCTCGCCTTGTCTTCCACTCCAAGTAATTCGACCTAGGGCTTTCTAACACCTATAAATACACCCCTTAGACCTCATTATTCAGTACCTCTCATATTTTAAACAATTCTCAACATCCTTAGAGAGAGAGAGTCGACCACTTTAGAGCAAGAAGGCAAAGGAGAAGCTAGTGCTGGAGGAATTCTGTTCTTCCATCAACAGTCATCTAATCCTTAGCTTATATATTTCTAGTCTGTAATTGAAATGATGTCTTTCTATTTAATTCCAGTCTTTAAATTTACCATGAGCTAAACTTTTATATACCTGAGAATCGCAATAAAGGGATGAACCCTAGTTAATTTAATCTTTGTTTTGAATTTAGGATTGTTATGATTTAATTTGAATTGAGTCTTAGTTATGGATATTAATTTGTTCTTAATCACTATTTATTTTTCGTACAACTAGAAATAGATTTTAGTATTTGGGCTATTCACTTTAGTGGCGAAGTGATAACCTTGACGGGGGGTTTGAATACAGACTTAGGTAATACCCGTGTAATGGACGAAAGTCATATGATTTACATAGCCAAAGAGGTAAAATATTATTCATCTGAAAGTAGCTTATATTCACCCTGACGGGGTTTTGTAATACCGTAGGATAGCTTCTAGGTCCACCCTGACGGGGGCTAGGAGATATTAGATTCCCGACTAATATACTAATACCAATTCTACCCTTAAACAAAGCATAGGTTATATTGATTAGGTGGATTCCTTGCGAGACTCAAGTATCTCTCTTATCTGAAGTCAGTCTTTTAGTTTCTTTTATTTATTTCAATTTAGTCTTTATTTATTTGCATCTTATTTATTAAGAAAACCAAACAAAAATCTATTATTTTATTTTTCTGTTAAACAATTATTTCTACTATCTGATTAATATTGGAGTTGAACATAATCTGTCCCTGAGAACGAAACTCGATTTATCGAATATTACTTGGTCAACCGTACACTTGCGGTAATTGTGGTTCCTTTACTTTTGTACTTAATTTAATAACACACCAGGACCCACCACTAAATTGGTAATGTTTTGGCTCGAAATCAGAATTAAGTAACAACTATCCATATTCTTATGTTTTTCTTCAACTCTTCCTCTTCGAGGAGTACTTTCTCTCTTTAGACCTCTCCTCTTGATCTAAGACGTAAAAATTCACTTCTCCTCTTCATCTTGGTGATCCATAGCATACATGTACCTAAGAACTTTAGACTAAAAACAAACGAATTAACGCACAATGCTCAAAATATACAAATAACATAATTTTCAAGGGAAGTGCAATATGTTAAAATAAGCATAAAAGTCTACAAATAAGTCTAATTTCCACCTAAAGTGATGTCTCCTAAGGGCATATATAATCAAAAAAACGAATACATTAGGGTGAATCAGGCGTAGTTTATTAGCGTGATTAGAAATCTATGTTTCGAGGGATTAGCATCTAAGGGATGTATACCCGGGATTGAGTTGAGATATGATTTTGTATAACATGTATAAATAGTGAATAGTTTATTTAAGAACGGGAATGTGAAAGAGAAAATCTTTGTTCATTGCAAAAGTTGTGGCATATAAGCCTTATATAAATTGGTCATTTTCCTATACATTTCTATTTCTATATATAGAGTTTTTGTAGGTAGTTACTTCCGCATGATCTCCTTAACCTATTTCTATGAAATTGTGGTGTAAATGAAAATGGAGTTGTATCCCGTGCTCTTGAGAATGTGATATCAAATTGTTGTGATATTATCTCAGTACTTCTAAGGAAAAAAGGTGAACAACCTCCCCATGTCACCTCCCTATCGAGGTCAGACAAGGAAGTTTCTTTCCATGTACCACTTAGCTTTATTACCCTTGCGCTCGTCTTGGTCTAATGGTAACTTTTCCTGTGAGAAGGGTGTGGGTATTCCGCACTATCACTTACCGCTCTAAACATCGGATTTCTTTGTCATCGAAGAGAAATCGAGGTTTATTGACTCGTGCACCTTCTTCTTTTTAATTATTCAAGGGAGCTTCCCTTTTTTAATTTAGTTACATCTTGAGGTTCTAACGTTGCGAGTGAGACATGTCATGTCACTTCATTGATATCCCTATGTCCCAGGGTGCCCAAGCAATCATGACTAATTAATACATCGGGTAGGCTGACAGACTTAACCCTTTCATCTTCCTATTACTTCTTGTGCACGATACAATAGTTAGAAAACACACTGAATCTCTATCTAATCTGCTTCTCCTACATTTCAAATATCTTAGAAACGAGTTCGTCTATTCATTTTTCTCTGCTCTTCCTATTTTCCTTCGTCCTTTCGTAGGTAATCCTCTTCTCTCAAATGTTGCATATATACGTATACCAATTTTCATGTTCACTTTTTTGTGGATAACCTTACGTCTGAATTAGTTAGATGAGTTCAATGAACATATGGACCCTGCCACCCTGGTACAAAAACTTTTGGTTGATAAAAAAACTACAGGCGGGCGGGAATACGTCAACAATGAGTTCGTTTCCACAACCCTGGCATCTCTTTTGAGCAATCACAATTCGGCGGATAGAACTTTGGGCATTTACCATCCCTCAGTTGGAGATACTTATTAACGGATAATAAGTAGACTTAATTTCCCCATTAATAACATCAGGATTTAATATTTTACTGTGCTCATAAGAATTTGTTCTTCCAATCAGCTGACTCATAATGTCGATGGAACAAGTCTTTAGATCACTATTATGAGACAAATAAGATATTTATAGAAGCTTATAAAATTTTCTTTACTCGGCTTAGGAGAAGTAATCACAACTCCATTACCAGTAACAATATTACTTACATAATTTCTTAGAATTTTACCATTGATTAACTTGTAATAATAGGACGAGCCTTATTCATTTCCTTAACACATGTAGCTCTAGATTTTTTCATCAAAAAATTATTCTTCAATATATATTTCATTTTTCAATATTTTTAAGAATAATCTTCTATTTTGTAAGATATCATCATTAAGAACTCCATTCATAATGCATTGATGCACACCCATCAAGTTGTTTCATATGTTCAATCACCTAATGGGGCTCTGATGTTTCGTGATAGATTTTGAGATATACGAGACATTTTTTATGAGGGGTTTTTAGAAATAATATGGGATCTATACCTTTGGTTGTCATTTTTTGAGTTGTTAGCTAATTTTGGATATAAATGTATTTTGGAGCAATTTGGGATGATTTATGTGCCAAGTGTTGAGTGCCTAGTAAACATGGATGATACGAGACCCTCAATGAAGCTAAGAAGTCAAAAAGAAAACTATCTATTTTCTTTTTAAATAAGAAATATGACAATAACTAAACTAATGTAGATAATTAAACTACTAAGAACATAGATGAGATATATAGATTAGGTCTTCTAGTATGCACCTATCCTTCTAAATCAATATTCCAATTATAAGGGTGATTTGAGAAAATATAAATAGATGGGATTCTATAATCCTTCTATATTCCGCCAAGGTAGCTAATAAGGAAACCTTAACACTACCAAGAGACTTGGGTAATGAGACCTTGAGTAGAGATCGGTGACTATATCTAACCCTATTGACTATCTAGTTAGGCATGCCCGTCAGGATCACTGCCGCACACTAGACAATTATGTGGTGTTGTCTATAATTGAATCCCCCGCTAGGGTGACATTCCAATTATTAAGGACAGTCCTAAGATTGGCCAGTTCTAGGGCGAGAATAATTCAAAATACATAATATAAATATATAATTAAAAAGCTCAATCAATTAAATTTCACTTTCCAAAAAATAGAATTAAAGGATTATACATGGTGTAAATCCATGTTATGGGAAAGTTAGTTCATAGCTAAAGAAATACAACTAAATATAAAATACCTTACAAACATGGCTAAGCCAAAACTCAAAGATAAATTACCCTAATGGTATAGTAGAAGGATGGAGAAGAGAAGTTTGTGACTCTCCAACTTCTTGCCTTCCTCTACTTGTCAACTTGCTTCTTTGGATGATTATAAGTGTAATTATAGATCTAAATACAAGAAAGGACATGTTTACAAAGGTTACTATTCATATATATAGGTGTTAGGTCGAAATCTAAGTCATGGTTCAAGTCTCGAAGTCCTAATCCAACTCAAACTCGTTTTCCTTAATAATAGACCTAGTTGATCTTTGGAAATTGTAAAAATTATAACTCATTCGTTACAGCTCCAAATCCAGTGATCTTGGTATCGAAACGACCAAAATTCAAAGAACTTTCCAAATATAAAAGAGATCCTTTAAATTCCTTGTTTATTTGATGCATCATAAAAAATACTACACGTCTTACAGTTGGACAACAAATTTGGCAGCTTTTGCACTTTCTTAAAACCAGTTTCTTTCCTTTTAAATCTTAATTTAGCTTTGTATATTCTATCCTCAACTCAATAACATTGATTTGGAAGTTAATATAATTATTGTATCTAAGAGATTCACATTTAACCCACAAATTACACTGAAAATACTGTAAAAGTAACAAACCTCAAAATCAATGTATGAATTGAGAAACTAACAATTAATAGGGGAAAATCCCTAAACTAAGAATATAATACACCTAAAATAATCTCTCATGAATAGATTAATCCATCACAAATATGGAAACATCAATGACCCTATGAATCTACCATACTTTATTTTCTTTTATTCCACCACAAATAAAACTAATTAGTTGCTCAGACACTTGTAATCATCATTATCTATGGCTTGGACTTACTTGCAATTTAAGGGAAATTCGGGACGTTAATTTCTACTCAATATTTTAATTTTACTTTAATCTCTTTCGATCAATTTGGGGTTGCTAATTAGTACTAGAAATATGTTACGGGTGATTGATGTCTCCCTTTTTTGTGATAGATTAATCTATGCATGTGACATTATTTTGGGAGTTTATTGAGCCAAAGTGAGGGATTTTTCCCTAGTATTTGACATATTTCACTTTTAATCTTCTTTTGGACATATTACTGTTTATAGATATTTTGTGCCTTAATTGTATGTTAAGTGTGTAGATTTTAGGTACATGGTTGACATAAGGTTCCAAGATGATTAGGATAAGTAAAAAAGTAAAGATAAACCTCAATTTGTGACGTAATTGGAGCTAAAATTCACTTTGGGAAGTTAGAGCTTTTGCTGGAGAAATCACAACATCATATTGTTTCAGTCACAACAGATTTTTGGTAATAGTTATGGACCTGGTTCCTTTTTAAAAAAATCTTGAAGTTAGTGTCACGTAAGAGGTGACAGAAGTCAATTCGAAGTTGAGACGAGAAAATTATGCCAGTTTCTTCCAATGTGACTCGAACCTGGACATCATTACCTAAATTGTGGTTGGGCCACTAGTAACTCACTTAATTGAGCCCATTCAAGTCTTTTAAAGTAATTATATAAGCCTCCTTATCCCTTATCCATGAGAAGAAATAAAATATTTCAAGAGGATAAGATGCAAAATCGTTTGGGAGAAGGACAGAAGATCAAGATGAGTGTTTTCACCAAATTCAACCATTCACAACCATTCAGCATCCGATTCCCACCGTTCTTTAGGTTAATTTTATTCTGTTTTAGCTTTTAAACATGATTTTAGCATTAATTTTCTTTATTTTTAAGTTTATCTCTATGAATTAAACATCATATGCTTGAGGCTTGCAACGGTATAAACCCTAATTGACTATTTCAATGTTAACTGAGTATTTGGGATATTTTGATATTTAATTGAATCGAGGTATATTGTATAACATTAATCATATATTTATTATTATTTCAATTTCCTGCTTTGATCACATGTTGGATAGTGTGAGACTTTCGGTTAACACCTGGATAGGGGTCGGATTTTGGGCATAGTATATAAGCGCCTAGTGCGAGTTATTAAACCGAAAGGTCTTGCCCGCTAGGTAGTCATGGGGTTAGGGAATTTAATTTATCGTATAGCTGGCGAATGTGTAAGGTTGAGTTCTAAGTTCACCCGAATAGGGAGTTAGAGTGCTAGTGAATCACGACTAATGAGAATCACCAAATGCGCCCTTATGCCAAATAACGAGTTAATAGTTGATTAGGAGATTAAATCGCAAGACTCAAGCATATTTCTCATCCCTTTTTTGATGTTAGTATTTTAATCATTTATCTTCTTAGTTAATTATTTACTTTAATTTCATTTTAGTACCTTAATAAAAAATCAAACAATTATCTTTCATATTATTATTATTTTACTTGCAACTTCACATTGCACTATATTCGAAACAAGTTTATTGCAATCGTAGTAGTCCTTGATGAATGATAACCTTTAAGTTATCATATTTTTAATTGACGACAACCCAAATGCTTTCAGGTAGTCATAGTTCCGTAGGTAACAAACTATATCACACCTAGAACCACAACAAGTAAATGGTGCTGCTGCCGGGGACTACAACTTTGTAGGTTTTGTGTTTTAGTTTGAAGTTAGTGTGTAGTTGCTTTTTATGTTTTACGTGTTTTTTTGTTTTTTTTCCAGAGTTTACAGGTAAAATCAAATCAATCCAAAAAGGAAAATGGAAGCTTTGAATGTAAATGGGGGGGGGGGGGAATCCACCAAATGGTCAAAATTAGTTCAAAGCATTCCATTTAGAGTTCAACCTTTGGGGATTACCATTCAACTCATTTGTTTCAAGCTCGATCAGTGTATGTTGAGTCGAATATCGAGTTATGGGAATTATTGTTGAGCTGATCACGAATATCTGGTACGAGCTATTAGAAGATCGTGCAAATTTGTGATGCCCACATCACTCAATGCGTTACAATGGAACAAATGTATCATTTCATGTTCCAATTCTTTCTAACCAGATGCGTAATTGAGTGGCTAGATCGCCAACCAGCCAAGACAATCCCAAATTGGGATGCATTTCAAGTACGATTCTTGGACCATTTCTATCCAACAAGCATAAGGATATAAGATCATGTAAGAATAAGGATCGCAGAATAATAAATATAATAATAAACAAGAAACAAAAGAAACACCGATATACGTGGAAAACCCAAATCGAGAAAACCCACGGGAAGAGAAGAAGATATTATTATAGAGGATTGATTACAAAGGAGAGTATAACGGCTGCTGCCAATTGAACTAACTAATATACAATACAATACAGTGTATTTATAGCTAAATAGAGATACTTGGGTTTATAACTAAATGGGCCAGACCTAACAAAGTTGAATTTGGGTCACATCTCTAACAATCTCCACCTTGACACGAATTCGGTAAGCGAGGCCTAAAAATTGCAAATGTCTCCACCTTGAAAAATATCTCCATCTTGACGAGAATCCGCTAAGGAGTCAAGACACAAATTCGGTAATCAAGGCCAAAAAATGCAAATATCTCCACCTCAGAAAATTATCTCCATCTTGACGAAGAATCATCTAGCGAGTTAAGACAGAAATCTGGTAATCGAGGCAAAAAACAAAAAACCTGAAAATATCTCCACCTCGAACAAAATATCTCCATCTTGAAAAAGAATCCGCTAAGGCTGTCAATATAAAAAACACCAATCTTCAAAAAATATCTCTCCTGCTCTTACGAAAAGCCTCGAAGGGCTGAATGAGCCTCGAAAAGCTAAATAAGTCTAGAATAAAGAATAAGAAAGATAGAATAAGAAAGGCTAAATAAGCCCTGAAGGGCAATCTTGACGAAGAATCCGCGAAGGAGTCAATAAATAACTCACCAGTCTTCAAATATCTTTCCTCTTCTTTCAAAAAGCCTCGAAGGGCTGACTAAGCCTCGAAAGGCTGAATAAGTCGCGAAGGACTGAATAAGTCTCGAAGGGCTGAATAAGCCTCGAAGGGGTTAATAAGTCACGAAGGACTGAATAAATCTTGAAGGACTGAATAAGTCTTGAAAGACGAAATAGAAATGGCATGCCAACTAGGTCCAAGGAACTCTTGACCTAAATATCATAGATAAAAATCCCTGAAGTGCTTAATTTAAAACGGTGAACGCTAATAGAGTCCAAGAAATACTTGAACTAGATATCAAACTTTACGGTCAATAAATCTGAAAATAACCATGAGTACTAACACAATCATCTCCGCCTTAAAAAAATTATCTCGATCGAAAAGATATTTTAAATCAATATGATTTGGTATTATAAAAGGATTTCAAAAACCTGAAAAATGCTCAACATATTAAATTCCGCATCCCGTCCAAAATTTGGGGATATGATATCAAAAATACCCAAATATAATTTTTCTTCCAAATTTGTATGCACGAGTATAATCTCATACCTTAACTTGCGAAAACAAAAGTCTTGTATTGCAATTATCCAAAAGTTGCAATAAGTAAAAGCAACATATCAACACAATACCATGAACAACAAGCTACACGAAAATCTGGAGAAACTAACTTCAATGTGGACTCGAAATTTCAAAGATCTTAATGAACACCTCGATCAACGTGATCAAATAATAATACAAGGAAAATGACAAATATACTCAAAATTCAGAGAAACAGACCTCAAAAACGGATCCGGGATGTCGAAAAACCTTCAGGTAAATTGAGTTGAAAAAGTCAATCAAAAAGATTCAACGGTCAACGCCGGTCATACTAAAAGTCAACAGGTCAGCTTCCTTAAAACATAAGTCATAATATATCAATTAATATAAATATTAAGTAATATATATAAATAACAACCAATATATAATATATTAATCCTAATAATAAATTCTTCACGTAAACTTTGTGTTCCAATTTTTTTTTTTGATTGCTGGTGTGAACACGTGCAAGTGTCATGAACTTTTTGACCAAAAAGAAAGCACGCGTTCTATCAAGTAACATCACTTCTGTGACTCTTTTTTTTTAAATAACCAAACAGATATGCGCGACCACGATAAGACTTGAAGACCGCAAAGTAGCAGATTCTCGTCTCTTCTTCTTCATCCGTTTCTGCAGAAAATCCTACCTTAATTTCGGAACCTAACCTGGATATAACTTCTTCATTACCAAACCGAATTCGATAACTTTTGCGCCGTTTTGATCCTTGTAACAAGAAGAAGAGCTTTGACAAATAAAAAATTCTTCAAAAACCCATGAAATTCGAAATCTAAAAATTTAATTCATTTCGAAAAATTAAAACCCTAATTCGAAGCTATCTCTTTCGATTCTTAATGAAACTTAATTAATAATATGTCGTTTTGCTCCTAACGAATAGTAGAACACGATTGATTTGCAGAAAATTTTGAAATCGTGGCCAAAGATCGAAGTATGGATTTCGAAATCCAAAACCCTAATTTTAGTTTTTTTTATTTCGAAATTTGGCTATTTTGGAATACGAATTTGATAAGAATAATACCCAAAATATTCTTGAATACAAATATATCTTCACAATCAAAATTCGTCACGATTTGATGAGTTTTCAATAATACCTGATCTCCTTCTCCGATCTTCTCCTCTTCTGGCAGCAACCCGAATTTTTTTCTTTCGTTCTTTTAATCCTTTGATCTGATACCACTTTGTTAGAATAAGGATCGCGGAATGATAAATATAATAATAAACAAGAAACGAAAGGAACACCGATATACGTGGAAAACCCAAATCGAGAAAACCACGGGAAGAGGAGAAGATATTGTTATAGAGGATTGATTACAAAGGAGAGTATAATGGCTGCTGCCAATTGAACGGGTTAACTAATAACCGATACAATGCAATGTATATATAGGTAAATAGAGATAATAAGGTTTATAACTAAATGGGCCAGACCTAACAAAGATGAAATTGGGTCACATCTCTAACAAATCAAGTAGAGCTTGCTAATTTCAAACAAGAAGCTGGATAAAGTCTGGGAGAAGCATGTACAAGATTCCAACAACAATTGATAAGGTTCCATCTTCATGGGTACAATCATGTGATCCATATATCTATGTTTTACTACGGACTTGATAAGAGTTCAAGATTGAGAGTCGATAATCATAGTGGTGATTGTTTTGTATCAATAGATCATGTTCAAGCCGCGATTCGTATGGAAAAAGTCATTGATAGCGAAAGAAGTTGGCATGCATTGCAAATCACGAGAGTTACACCGGAAGAACATGGAAATATACTAATTTGGAAGATCAATTAAAGCAACTTATTGTGCTTCTTAAAGAAAGCATCCAGTGCGAGAAATCCAAGGTAAAGGTTGTTAATAAAACACATGGTTATCCCATGGGCAATCGAGGAAGATTTCAAAGCTATCACCAAGGTAATCATCTCCAACAATCAATTATAAGTAGTGTCTCTTATCAAGGCAACTCATACACGCCTCAACCCCAAGAGACCATTTATCAAGCGACACCTTGGAATTTTCAATTGAGTGATCAATCTTATGGGGGTCAAGCGCTTCAACCATTAATTCATAATGCTTATAATGGGAGTCAAGCTCCAAGTTCAATGTCATCACATTCACAAGAGTCCTTCACTGTCAATATGCAACAAACACCGATATCTTTTATGGAAGTGGCACAAGAAACTATAGAGTTATTCGTGGTGACAACACAGGAGAATGCACATCTTACTAACAAAAAATTACAAGAGAAATCAATTGCATTGCAAGTGGTGGGGAATCAAGTTGACCAATTAGCCTCTCATTATGAGAATAATCAACAAGTTCATCCACTACGCCTAGGATTAGGTATGAACAATAGAGTCAAATTGTTACAAAATGGTGATTAATGATGGATATGAATCATGTAAGACAATCGGCCTTCGAAGTGGAAAAGTTGTAGAACACCCTTGATTAAGCCTAGTGAAGCAGGGGTCGCAAAAGAGAAAGAATATCAAGAGCCTAATTTAGATGAGGTAACTGTTGAGGATTGGGTTGATGATGTTGAAGAAAGAGCTGATCCGGTAAGTATTGATGACAATGTTAAGAAGACACGATAGAACGGAAGAAGAAAGAGATAGTTGTGGAAATCGTCCACCTTGGCCATTCCCTTCACGTGTTCACAATCCGGACAATGACAAAGAGTATAAGAAGTTTGTGGACATGTTGAAGAAGTTGCGAATTAACTTGCCGTTTGTGGAAGCCATCCAACATATGCCAAAATATATGATATCATGAAGGATGTGCTATTCAACAAGCGCAAGTACATTGAAGATGAAATGGTTGATCTACCCGAGAAGTGTAGTGCAAATTTTCAAAGCAAGTTGCCACCAAAGCTGAAGGTTCCCAAAAATTTCAACATCCCTATATAATTTGTCGGTTAATGGACCAGGAGAGCCTTATGTAATTTAGGAGCAAGCATTAACCTTATGTCCAGATTATTGTTCGAGAAATTAAGGATTAGGGAAGCGAGACCTACTACCGTGGTCTTGGGAATGGTTGTTAGATCTATTTATCGTCCCAAAAGAAAGATAAAATGTGTGCTTGTCAAGGAAAGTAATTTTATCATCCCATGTGATTTCATTATACTTTACTACGACGCGGATAAGAATGAGCCAATCATTTTGGGGAGGCCATTCTTAGCCACGGTGCGTACTTTAATTAATGTAGATAGTGGTGAATTGATCATGCGAGTAAAAGACGAAAAGTGCAAATTCAATGTGTTCGAGGCGATTAAATGTCCCAATTCTAAGAATGAATGCTTTTACTTGGACACCCATTGAGTGTAAGGATAAAGAACCAAGCAAGGTTGTGGAAACCTTAGGGGCAGATAAAAAATATATAAGATAGAAACGACCATTGAAACCTTCTCCAAAACATAAAGGGAGCCATTCATTGACTATTTAAAGGAGCTCAAGAATCATGCTAAGAAGGTTCCAAAAGAACAAGTGAGAATGAGGCAAGATAATGAGTTTAGGGTAGGATATGAAGTACGAATAAAGGACCCTGATCTCTCAAACAAATCATGCAAGCATAAGAGTTTGTGGAGTGGCCCATTCATGGTCACTAAAGTTGTTTCCGAGGATTCAGTGGCAGTTAAGTTTTTGGGAGTGAAGACCATAAAGGGGTGCAAGTTCTTATATAGGTCGATGTTAAGAGCATTTCGCATTGTTAAGGAGGCTACGTTACAAAAAAAACCAGTGTGGAGTAGCCCGTTGAGCTTAACGATGGTAAACAAAAGCCTAATAAGGGTGAAAAACCATTTGTTCATTAGCTTATTGAATTTTTAGTTGTTTGATTTTCATTTTAGTAGTGTGTATTAGCTTAGTTATATGTGCTTTAAGTTTTTAACATGTTTAACGAGAAAGGTAGTAGTCTTTTTAATGAACAAGTTCGATAACATTTTGAGTTTAAGGTGAATTAGCGGAGAAAATCTAAGTTCACAGTAGGCACATGCGGTACACCCATAAGACAGCAATCCGTCACAATGGCATGCCATGCTCAAAATATGAAGAAAGTTCAAGGCTCGTGCGATATACCGCACCCCAAAATTAGACAATTACAACGATATGACACGCTTACAAAGTCAAAAAGAATTAGATGATAGGTGCAGTACACCGCGCCTACCTATGGAATACCGTAACCCATCAAACCGTCGACAGGATGATCCATGCGTGCAAGACAAAAAGTTGGACCTGTAGCAAGTCAAAATTCACAAAGTAGCGTGTCGACTAAAAAAAGCATGGCAACGTGTTTTTATCCATCTTTAACGGGCCATAACTTTGGCATACGAGCTCTGATTTCAGCAATTCAAGCAGTCACAAAAATCTTGGAAGAATATCACCAACTTTCATTTATCAGATTTTCCAAATAAGGCACGAGTCGAGCTGGATCAGGCCCCAAACAAGGCAAAACGCTGTTTGCTCGTTTTTTTCATGGATCAAGGACGTCAACTCACAAAGGTACGTATTTCTACCTATCTCGTGAATTATGTGGTATGTGCACTTTTTCCAAAAATTTATAACTTTTGTTATTTTTGCGTCTTTTAGAGTCGTGGAGTCACAACTCACATTTGAGTTGAGGGTGGGATCTTGTTGTTCCCACCCTCAATTTATGTGTTTTTATTTGGTCTTAGTGTATTATAGGGTAATTGAATGTAGATTATAGTGAATAAACTTATTAAGCTTTAATTAAACGAGTAAATGATAGATAAGAAGTGTGTCTTTTGAATTGCTTATAGTGTGCTTAAAGTACATGTGTGAAAACAAGTAATTATGGATAAATATAATTATTAAGAAATGAGAAGAAGATAAGTTTGAACGAGGTGAGAATGAGTGGTGTATAGAATGTGAGCTCCAACCTAGTCGAAAATCCACTTAATATACGAAGTAGAAATAAGAAAGTAACGAAACCACCTAGCTAGGAAAATAATTGAGGTTGTTCTTTATTAGGTCTTTGTTTCCTTTATCTTGCTACCCTGATTTATAATGTATTATCCTTATTAGACCAGTTCTATCCTTTGTAGCCTTTTCTTTGATAAAAATTGTTATAAGCTTATACACTCTAATTTTTATGACTTGACTGTATGACCCACTCTCGAGTTACATGCCTAATACTAGTCGTCTTGGAGCTTGAGTTTGGGGTGGTGGATTTACATGATCAAGGGATACATTGGGTGGATAGACGTTTTATTTCTCAATTATTCATCGTACGCTTATTTGTAACCCATGCCGGATTCGAGAAAAATAATGTTGAAAAAAAAAACGAGCAACACGAGAACTCACATAAAAAAGGGTCATGTTTTTTACTTACAAAAAAAATGAGAAAAATAAATAAAAAAGGAAAATAAAAAATATATGAAAAAAATAAATGAATGGATCAATCTCTTTATTTTAATCAATTATTTTTTCTTGAACTTTAATATTTATGTTGTAGGAGGAAGAAGTTTGTGAAATAGATAGATGTTAATATGGGTGATGATTAGATGGCAACATAGGTTGTTCATTTTGAATTGGTGGTGAGGAGGTTGGTCTGAGTTAAAACTTGATTAGGTATTCATTAATTAATATTTTGTCATCTAACTAAGTTTAATAAATAAGGTTATGTACAGCTTGTGATTAATTCATATTATTTTGTAATATTTATTTATTTGTAGTAGAATAATTTATTGTGCAATATTTGTAGGATCAGACAAAGAAAGAAGAAGAATATCATGTTAGGTGTAAACAAAATGTTATCAAAGAAACAGAAAAAAGACATCATCAAAAAACCCAATTGTAAGAGAAAAAATAAGTGGTGTATTTGCAAAGACAAAGACCAAAGCTGAGGACGAAGCAAAGAAATATGGGAAAAGTTTAGCAAAAGGCTTACTTTTGATATCTTTTTCTAGTGGTGTTTCTTCCGTGTTTGCATAAGAAAAGTAAAAAATGCACTTTAAAATTGGCAGATGGTCTGAACAAGCCTTAGCAATACAAAAGTTAATTGCACTATAGTTTACTATACTTTTTTTTGAAAAAAAGACTAAAATAAAAAATTACATTTCTTTTTTGTCAATGAAAGGAAATAAAATTATTACAACTTAATCCTACTTAAAATATTATAAAAATCGATAATAGAGCTCGACAATAAGCCTGAGATGTCGACTCCCCGCCTAATTGCTTTGGCAGCTAAATCAGCAATCTGGTTCAAATCTCTCCTGATGTGGTATATTTTTCAGTTTGGGAATCTTCCCATCCATCCGAGTATTTCGTTAATCATTTGCCGAAGATGCCAACTAACGCACCCGCTTTTGGCGATACCTTGTATTTATTCAAGGTTGTTAGAATAGAAAGAACTATTCTGTAAATGATGTTCTGCGGCATCCCTCATGGCCACCAACACCGCCCAACTTTCTCTTTCTACCGCTTTGTTAACTCTTGCGCGTTTGACTATTTTATGTACTATTCTCCCTTCTCTGTTTGCTCCAATCGCCGCAATACCTGCCGGTTCCCAGCTATGACTAAAAGATGCATCGCACATCCATAATATATCCGCCTCATCTTCTAAAAAAGGGTTTTTTGCGCCCTCCTCGTCTGATTCCGCTCTAGCCCTTTTGTCGCCATTGTTATTAATATCAGAAAATAAATGTTTTAGAAATTTCTTTGTTTTCTCGTTAATTTCAATGATATTCCAGGCCTTGTTCTCAAAAAAGCCTCCCATTCTCGATTCCAAATATTCCAAATTGTGATACATACTGTAGCTGAGGCTAGTCTTTTATCCCATCCGTTTCTAGAGTAATCATCCACGATTAGGCTAATCCAGACGCTAATCTTACCTTTAAAAGACGTATCAACTTTACATTGTAATTGTGAGTTAGCCCAATTACATAGTTTACTATATTGAACGTAACATTTTGATCCATTATTTGGACCTCTAATTGCATTATTATTTCCTATATTGAAACCAACTTTAATTCCACATTTTTAGATTTTATTTTTACAAATTATTGTGAATATGGTTTCTATGAAATTAGCATACACTTGAATAAATATTTGAAGGATAAATATATAAATTTGTATATAAAACTTTTCTTCCCCTCTCTTTTATCTTTTAATCCAACCATATAATATTAATAATTCTTTATAAAACTTTCTTCTACTTTTTTATTCAAACCAAACAAAAAAAATCCTCTCATTTCCTTTTCTTTACTTTGTTGTACTTATCTTTCCTATCTTTTACTCAAGAATCCCTCCTAATCCAAATCCTAATCATTTTCAATATTTTTGTCTCATTCTCAATCATATGAATCGTCTTCACTTAGCCAAACAAAATATGTTTACACCTAAGTCTCCACGCGGGTAACCACCTATCACTGCTGCAGTCACACACCATCCCTGTTGAAGAGATAATCCTTCTCTGGTAAGTATCTTCCCATCCTCGCTCTCCCTTCTTGCTTTACTTAAATTCATCTTGCAACATCCATTTCATCTCTCTAGCATATAGCAGTGTGTCACACCCAACCCAGGCCAAATTTTATTATTTATTCATTGTTTTCCCCTTTTTTGCTGTAATTGCACCTCACCCTAGAGAAAACCCCTTATAATGTCCAACAAACAAATTAATCCACAAATCAAACTATACTCGTGATTATTCCAGTAATTTTCAGGAAGAAGGCGTTCCAAACAAATCATATCACTATTAGTGTGATAAATTAGATTTGTGTATTCAAACCTTTGTGAAAGAAATAAATAATTAAATATATTATTTATATTTATTTATTTATTTTGTCTGCCATAAATTAGTTATTCTATTTATTTTGAATTTGAAATTCAAAATACATATGGGAGTTATTTATTATTACGTGGGTTATTCTGTTCATTCTCTGATAGGAGATAATTGACCCACAAAATCCTAAAATAGGAGAGAGTCAGAATTCTAAAGAACTCTTATAACAATTTCATTATACGCTTCATATCTTATCTTCTTCTTTTTCTCTTCCAAAAAGGTTCTACACAAAAAAATTCACAAAGAGAATATATGAGGCTCTTAGGTTGTGAACAAAGGTTCTTCTTCACTGTGAGAAGATCCGTGATCCAAGCTTTTTCAATCCGTACTCTATTTCCGCTGCTCTTCAAGAGGTAAACAGAGAAATCCTCTTGTATTATTTTATTTCTCCAATTAAATTCTTCCAATTGGTTTCAGAGCGTGAAAGTTTTAATTGGGTTTAATTATTTTTTTGGAAAAGAAAAGTTTTTTTTATGTCGGACATTTTTTCCATTAATGCTACTGTATTAGTAATTATATGAATCAGGTTGATAGATTATGTGTATTAGATTATGTGAATCGGTCAAAGCATGTTGTATTATGTGAATCAGTTTGACCCATTTCTTAGTCACTAGAATCATAATGTGAATCAAACTGCTTCTGGGGTGTTCGAACCTAGACAGTTCATTCCTGTGACTAGTAGACTTACCAGATTCGCTACCTTAGTGGTTGTTAGTGAACACAGTTCCTGGAAAGATACTGTAAACTGTTTTTCCCTTGTTTACTAATCGATTTTGGTGTAATTTTTATCGTTCTTATTTTTTTTCTATATGTAGAAAATGATGGAGACACGATCCAGGGTATCACAGGAATCGAGGCTCCGCCTATTGAGAGATTACCGAATGCTTCATAGGAACGTAAGAAATCCAAATGGACCATTAAGGGTTCATACACCACGTCGAGCAAGGACACCTGAACAAAGACAAGCTTTGAGGAACAGTATCCGAACACTCTGTTATAGGAAGAAACCTCATCACACTCTAGTGCAACATGTGGAAATTATCAATAGGTTGATTCAAAATGTCATTAATTGGACTGGTGATGTCATATGTTTTGATGATTGCAAGGTAGATGTCCTTCGTGAAACTTTGCCGAGAGAGTTGCGAAGGGATCTCGATATCTTATGGGAGTATGAGTTTCCAGCAAACCATGTTCATGGAAGATATGATACACATGAGTGTATTTTATATGCTTTGACTGAATCTCACTTATGGAGGCATTTTAATAGCTCCACTAGGTCAGACCAGTCCAACTGTGAAATACATTATCCAACTACTGATGTTACTAGATATTTTCCGATTGAAAAATATGAGGAAGTGAGATTTGAGGATTCAATTCCAAAATTAAGGTTTTGGATATGAAAGGTGTTTGCTAGTTGAACTTGTAGTAGGTAGTTTGCTTAGTAGGTTGTTTTTCTTTGATGGTTTTCATTCCATGTTCGTTAGAAATTACATTAGTTGCTTTTATTTATTTGCTTCAGTTATTTCGTTGTTGAACATGTATTTCAATTATGTATGATTTCAACTAGTTTCTTTAATTACATGCTTTAGTTGTTTGTTTTCATACAATAGTGCTCTATTTATATTAGAGTAAGTGAGAGTTCTTGAAGAACTTATTTTTCCAGTTAATGAAATTGATTGAATGATTTAGACAAACAAAATATGGTGATTCATGATCGGGAACATAGTGAACTTTCTTTATCACTTATTTTGTTACCTTTCTTATTCATTCCATTTGCATTAATAGCATAGAGTTGTTAAATAAATGTATTTTATTAATGGAAATCTCTTACTTTATAGAGAAAATGGCATAAAAAACCATCATTGCTAATCTCAACAATGTTGAAAAGATGAATGGTGAGAACTATAACCTTTGGAAGCTCAAGATACACTATGTTCTAGAAGAGCAAGATGTTCTTGAGGTTGTTAACAACGTCATGGCTCAACCTGAGGAAGGCAACACAGCTCAAAACAGAAGGGACATGGAGCCTTATGAGAAGTGGAAAAAGAAAGATTCCACTGCAAGAGGCATCTTGATAGGCTCCATGAGTGAAGATCTTGTCTATGAATGTCAACGATACCTCACTGCTCACGAGATTTGGAATGCTCTTAATGAGAAGTATGGGGGTACGACTGTGACTAAGTTGCATCAATTGACCATTAAGTTTGATACTTGCAAGAAGAATCCTAATCAAACCATGCAACAACATCTCTAAGAGATGTATAACATGATTAGGGAACTTAAGAATGCAGGTCATAACCTTACTGATGAACAACAGGTTCAAGTTGTGTTGCGATCTCTTCCAAATAACTGGGATCATTTGAAGATAAACTTGACTCACAATGACAACATCAAAACCTTTGATGATGCTGCTCGTCATGTGACATTGGAAGATGAACTTCTAGATGCAATTAAGCCTTAGGGTCAGGCTTATGTTGCTGAGTCAAGTTCCCACAAAGTTTCTGGCAATATGCGCAAGAACAATGGAAAGAAGAACAGAAATGAGCATGTCTCCAAGAAGAACAAGAAGGGGGGTAACAATAAGGGAAAGCGTTTCCGTAAGAAATGCTTTAACTGTGACAAATTGGGTCACTTTGCTCGCGAGTGCAGCGAGCCCAGAAAGGTAGCAATGCCGTTTACTTCTTGTAATTTTACTTATGTTACCAGTAATATATTGCTAGCTGATTCTAATCCTTTTTGGATTGTGGATTCAGGAGCGACAGACCATGTAGACAAAGACCAAGAGGCATATGTAGAGTACCGTCAGATTCCAGAGGGATTTGGGTGGATATATGTAGGAGACAACAAAAAAGTTGAAGTAAAAGGAGTTGGCACTTGCAAGTTGAACTTGCAAGGCGGTCAAACCTTATTTCTGCATGATATACTTTACGCACCTGACTTTCGACGGAACTTATTCTCGGTCACTGTTCTTCTAGGATTAGGTTTTAATATGCATTTTCATAACAAACAAGTAGATATCCATTATGACGCTGAGTATTATGGTTCTGGTTTTATTTCGTATGGTTTAATTGTACTAGATGATGATAACTCGTTTAATAGTTATTATGTAAGTAGTTGCTTTTCTACTAATATTTCTTCTTCTAGTATTTCTAATGTAGAAGAAAATGTATGGCATGCTAGATTAGGTCATATTGGACAAGACTGTATGAATTTGTTGGCTAAGATGAACCTTTTGGGTTCGTTGACTAAAGTCAACTAGCCAACTTGTGAAAATTATGTAGCAGGTAAAGAAAAACGAAAACTATTTGGAAAGGCTAAACGAGTCGAGTACCCATCACAAGTAATTCATTCAGACATCTGTGGCCCAATGAGTGTGCAAACTAGACGTGGGGAACGTTATTTCATCACTTTTATAGATGATTTCACTATGTTTGGTTATGTCTACCCGATTTCTCACAAATCTGAAGCATTGAAATGTTTTATAACATTTATCAATGAAGTGGAAAATCAGTTAGAGAGGAAGGTGAAAACCCTAAGAACCGATCGAGGACGGGAATATCTATCTGAGCAGTTTAAAGAACTGTGTGATGAAAAAGGAATAGTAAGGCAACTTACAATTCCTAGAACACCACAACAGAATGTTGTGGCTGAAAGGAGGAATAGAACACTCCTAGAAATGGTTAGCTCTATGATGGGACAAGCAAATCTTCCAATATCTTATTTGGGAGATACGTTGCTTACCTCCTGTTATATACTTAACCGAGTACCCACAAAGACTATTCAATCAACTCCTTATGAACTATGGACATGTAGGAAACCTAATCTATCATACTTGCAACCTTGGGGGTTGGCAGACTATGTTCATGATCTAACTCATAAATATGGGAAGTTAGGTCCAAGAGGTAAGAAGTGTATCTTTATTAGATACACACATCACTCTAAAGGATATGTGTTTATTGGTGAACATAATGATGGGAGTCTTACAGAAACTGAGTCAAGAGAGGTTACATTCGTAGAGAATGGTTTTCCTAGCAAAGGTGAGGTTGACAGAAATTCCATTTTATGTGAATTAAATGAGATTCAGGAAGATGATATGCAAACAAATGTGACACCTGATGAGGTAAAACATACTCAAGAAATAGAGACGGACAATCCTCTACATCTTGAGACGGAAGAAACCATTGCATCATCTAGTAATCCTATTTCTCAAGATTCTTAACTTAAGAGAAAAGCTAGGGGTTTAGTTCCTCGTCGTCGATTTGAAATCGAAGAAGAAGTCTTTATGATAACTCCACAAAATGAAGAAGAACCTCGAATAGTTAATGAAGCACTTTCATGTCCTGCTAAGAATGAACGGAGAAAAGCAATGGAAAAAGAAGTGGTGTCGATGAAGAAAAATCAGGTATGGAATTGATTGATATCCCGAAAGGACGTAAGGCAATTGGGAACAAATAGGTTCTCAAAATAAAGAGGAAACCTGTCAATTCCATTGACAGGTATAAAGCTCGCTTGGTAGCGAAAGGATATACTCAACGAGAAGGAATAGATTTTGAGGAAACTTTTTCTCCTGTTGTTAGATTTACCTCAATACATCTTATTTTAGCTATTGCGGCGCATCCCGATCTAGAGTTGCACCAAGTGGATGTTAAAACTGTATTTCTAAATGGAGATTTAGTAGAAAAAATTTTCATGGAACAACCCTCGGGTTTCGTTGCAAAAGATCAAGAGAATAAAGTGTGTAAATTGTTGAAAACAATCTATGGTCTTAAGCAAGCCTCGAGACAGCGAAATTTGAGATTTCATGAAGTCATCTCTTCAAATGGATTTGAGATGATAAGTGAAGACCACTGTGTTTATATTAAACATTCCAAGAAAAATTTCATAATTTTATCTCTATATGTGGATGAAATCCTATTAGCTGGGAATGATAAAGAGTTTATTCAAGCTAATAAGGAGTGACTAGCTTCTCAATTCAATATGAGAGATATGAGAGAAGCAAAATATATTCTTGGTGTTAAGATTCACAGAGATAAGTCTAGAAGACTATTATCTCTATCTCAAGAACCTTGCATCATGAATGTACTTGAGCGCTTTGGTATGACTACGTGCAATGCCATTGACACTCCTGTAGAAAAGGGAATAAACTTAACTCTTGGCATGTGTCCTAGTACTACATAAGAGAAACAGAAAATGTCAACAATACCATATTCTAGTGCCATTGGTAGTCTTATGTATGTTATGATGTGTACGAGACCAGATATATGTTATGCAGTAGGTTTAGTTAGTCGTTTTCAATCGAACCCTGGAAAAGAGTATTGGTAAACTGTGAAAAGGATATTGAGATATCTAAAAGGCACTAAAGATCATGCCTTATGCTTCTGAGGAGATATATTACGCCTAGAAGGATATACAGATGCAGATTGGGCTCGTGATATAAATGGGCGTAAATCCACTTCAGGTTATGTGTTCTTGCTAAATAATTGCGCAATTTCTTGGAGTAGCAAGAAAAAACCTGTGTAGCTTTGTCAACGATGGAAGCTGAGTTTGTAGCTTGCTCAGCTGCAGTTCAGGAGGCTGTTTGGCTAAAAAGGTTCTTTGAACATTTAGGATTCTCTGGTGATAGTGGTAGTCCAATTACAATATACTGTGATAGTCAAGCTGCAATGGCTTATGTAAAGATCCAAAATATCACAGCAAGACCAAACACATTGATATAAAGTATAACTTCGTTAGAGATATAATTGCACAAAAGGATGTTACTTTGAAATATATACCCACACGCAATATGCTTGTCGATCCCTTAACAAAAGCTATCCCAAGGGATGTATTCACGGAGCATGTTAGATATATAGGATTAAGCAAGATATAATGTATGAATTATTGCTAGTTTATGTGCATTCATGTATATATTTCCATTAGTATGTTTATTTAAATGTTTATTTTAATAATATCATGTTTGATATGTATTATATATTGCGTATGATTTTGTAAGTATGTATGTCCTATAGACTGAGATTGGCCATGTCACACGGGCACTCGCCTTTGGCATAAGAAGTGCGCAAAGATGAGACTAACTCATATTAGTGAAGTACCCTTAAGATAACTTGAGTTAAGATATCCGCCTTAACTAAGTGTTAAGAAGAGATTATATACATAGATAAACCATGTTAAGCTTATATTATGATTGAAGTAGAATCCCACTATTTACTTAGTCTATAATAGCCAGATATGAATTGCTTGATTGATTTCATAGAAGGGTTGATTGATAGAAGAATTCATCTTAGGAAACGAGGCTTGTCTAATTATATATATGTATGGTATTTGTAATATTGTGACATACAATTTGAGATATATGAATAATACCATAACACGTGTGTTATACCACGTGTTCTTTCGACCAAAAGAAAGTGAAGAATTTATCCCTGTTTCTTCACTGTGTGATACCTTTGATTTGTGCCCTTATTACTTTTGACTATATCTTGATATCTTAATTAGATGTATGATACTTTGAACACATTACCAATGATCATAAATTATTCGTTCTAATGAGGTATGTTTGGGAAAGCAACCTAATCAATATAAAAGGATATAAGTGTAAAAGGAAGACTAGAATTGTGTATCAAATTATGTGCTTGCAGGTTAACCGGTCATGTAAGTCAATACAGACTATAACATGATAGTGAGACATATAAACGAAATGACACTGAACTCTTTTTCAAATAGAAGTTTGATATAAATTTGAAGGGGTCAGAGTTACTATAATATGATACAACATGTTGTTAGTCTGAGGTACTGTAGGATACGTAATAGATGAGAACTATTTTGAGCAACTATGTACCCTAACAGGTTATTAGTAACGTATGCTCGTATGCTTGCTGGTTGCACGACCTATTTGCGAAGTATGATGATATTTTGATTCAAGTGTGTATATAGGAAGATATGATGTAATGAGATGTGCATTCTATGGATAAGATGTAACTTCATTATGGCGAGTGGGAGAATGAAAGAAATAAATAATTAAATATATTATTTATATTTATTTATTTCTTTTGTCTGCCATAAATTAGTTATTCTATTTATTTTGAATTTGAAATTTAAAATACATTTGAGAGTTATTTATTTCTTACGTGGGTTATTTTGTTCATTGTTTGATAAGAGATAATTGACCCACAAAATCCTAAAATAGGAGAGAGTCAGAATTCTAAAGAAATCTTATCACAATTTCATTATACGTTTCATATCTTCTCTTCTTCTTTTTCTCTGTCAAAAAGGTTCTACACACAAAAATTCACAAAGCGAATATCTGAGGCTCTTAGGCTGTGAACAAAGGTTCTTCTTCACTGAGAGAAGATCCGTGATCCAATCTTTTTGAATCAGTACTCTATTTCCGCGGCTCTCCAAGAGGTAAACACATAAATCCTCTAGTATTATTTTATTTCTCCAATTAAATTCTTTCACTTTGGAACTGTATTGGTCTCCCCATTTGTACACCACTCAGACCCAAATCAAAGTTAGATCCTTTGATATCGAGCAATCTACCAGATTTATGTTGATCCATATATATAGTAACCTTTTCATTCCCTTCATATATCTGAAAGTATAAATACCATAATATTAAAATTTCATCACGAAACACAACATAAGAATCACAATTATTGAAATATTGTGCGTTTGTGTGTGTATAAGAGAGAGAGAGAGAGATAAGACCTTGACAACAAGATTGTGAAATTTTTGTGTGTCTATATGTATAAGAGAGAGTGAAAGATAAGATCTTGACAACGAGATTGTGTACTTTTAAAGATTGAGAGATTTGTGGCGCACAAAAAAAGATGTAAAGGAAACGTGTAAGAAAATGCTATGTTAACCCAAATGTAGTTTTATTTATTGTCAGGTAATTTACATATTCAATCATTTATGTTTACCATGTTTGACAAATCATACCCCTATTGTCATTTTTGACAAAATGGTACTTCATCTTTATTTTGTATGGTAGCTTAAAATCCAACATGATTTCCGCATTCATTTTTAGCCGATCGAAATATAATAAAACATACATGGCTACTAAAGGAGATGACTATATTTATTTACAAAATCCACTGTGTGAGCATGTGCTGCATATAATCTCAAAAACTATATGCCTAAATCTAGTATATGCTCGTACAAAATGGCTGTGTTACAATTTTTAAGATACAAATTTAGAAACAGGTTTGTTTCTTAGATATTTTTATTAATGTTTATAAATATCTTCACTTATTAATGAACATACAAAATGTGAAGTATTTAGACATTAAAATTTGTTAATTCTTGAAAAAAATTTAGATTGATTGTACAGAATGACTAAAGTTGTAACATATTCAAAATATAACAACTATATTGTTAACATTTACATTTATAAAAACTGATTAAAAAGAATTAATTTTGATGATTATCATCCGTGAGACTACTAAAACTTAACAATTCATAATAAAGATGTGAAAGGTCATTACTGTGTACAATTTATACTAATCAAATGCAACCGTAATCTAAGAAAGTTTAATCTTTAACAAGTAAAACTTACCATGACAATTGAGAATAAGACTGGTATTCGATTAAAATATCTTGGTCAACGATCTTATTCTTTTCCTTTTGTTCAATCTCAATTTTATCCACAACATGACACTAACATTAAATCCTAAAAGGACCTCTGTGCAAAATGTGAAAAATGAATTAGTTTGAATATATTTCCTTTATAATTCTTTTGAATATACATGAATTTTGTTGTTCCTATATTAGAATCGATGAATTATGTTCCTGAATCCATAGTATATCAAAATCTTACATAAATATTGAACATTAAGAGAAAAATTAATACAGACATAAAATAATCACAAATACTTAAAAAATTAAAAATTAATTCACCAAATTATTTTTTTATTCATTTTAATTTTGCATTAAAATCCTAGATGTTTAAAAAAGAAGAATGGTATATGTGCGCAAAGATGGAAGAAAAAAGATGGATTGAACAAATACCTTTATAGTAGGCTGACAATGGAGAGTTTTTTGCAGTATTTGAAGAAGACATAAAAAAGTGCCTAATTTTATCTATATATTGTATCTCGGTCATTTATACCCTTGAATTGTGGCCTTATGTACGTTGTGGTATGTTTAGTGTTAGGTTATGAAAATCTAAATTTTATTAGAGTTTTTGCAATTGATTTTATTGGTTATATTTACTTTTGGGCCTAGTAGTTTATAATTACTTAAATCTATAGTCCAAGATTGATTTAGTTGGTCTTGTTATCGAATGTGAATTCTCTAATGGTTAATGATATTGAGATATATTTATAGGATCACAAGATATCATATTGCGGGGTTATTGGACTTATTTTAGAGATTATTCTTAATTACGTGACAAATGGTGTGTTCTTTGTTTTTTGAATATTTTGTTTTTTTGGAGTTTTTTGTGTTAATTGCATGCCGAGTGTGCAGCTCATAGATACTTGGACAATACGAGACATCGAGATGACACAACAATGTCAAAATTATAGTCAACCCCAATCTTAAGGCGTGAAAAAAAGAGAAAAAAAATCACATTAGAGAGTAAGTACAATTACAGTAAAATTTTAAAATCAACTTGATAGAGTCACAAAAATCATTTTGTGAAATTCTTACCAAGCACCTAGAGCTTAAGATAGTTTTTCGAGTTGGGTTCCCGTAAGAAGAATCGGTCCGTGACTAGGAGTTGATACTACAAAGTAATACTAAAGTTGTCTAGGTGACTCAAACATATATAGAATTAGTAAAAACATGTTTTGGTCAATTTTGAACAACCCATGTGGGTCCCACAACCCAAAAAAAATATTTTTATCCTTAAATACTTAGGTGATTTGGAGAAAAGCAATGGAAGAAGAAGTGGTGTCGATGAAGAAAAACCAGGTATGGAATTGATTGATATCCCGAAAGGACGTAAGACAATTGGGAACAAATGGGTTCTCAAAATAAAGAGGAAACTTGACAATTCCATTGACAGGTATAAAGCTCGCTTGGTAGCGAAAGGATATACTCAACGGGAAGGAATAGATTTTGAGGAAACTTTTTCTCCTGTTGTTAGATTTACCTCAATACGTCTTATTTTAGCTATTGTGGCGCATCTCGATCTGGAGTTGAACCAAGTGGATGTTAAAACTGCATTTCTAAATGGAGATTTAGAAGAGGAAATTTCCATGGAACAACCCTCGGGTGTCGTTGTAAAAGATCAAGAGAATAAAGTGTGTAAATTGTTGAAAACAATCTATGGTCTTAAGCAAGCCTCGAGACAGCGGAATTTGAGATTTCATGAAGTCATCTCATCAAATGGATTTGAGATGATAAGGGAAGACCACTGTGTTTATATTAAACATTCCTAGAAAAATTTCATAATTTTATCTCTATATGTGGATGAAATCCTATTAGCTGGGAATGATAAAGAGTTTATTCAAGCTAATAACGAGTGGCTAGCTTCTCAATTCAATATAAAAGATATGAGAGAAGCAAAATATATTCTTGGTGTTAAGATTCACAGAGATAGGTCTAGAAGACTATTATCTCTATCTCCAGAACCTTACATCATGAATGTACTTGAGCGCTTTGGTATGACTACGTGTAATGCCATTGACACTCCTGTAGAAAAGGGAATAAACTTAACTCTCGACATGTGTCCTAGTACTGCATAAGAGAAACAGAAAATGTCAACAATACCATATTCTAGTGCCATTGGTAGTCTTATGCATGTTATGATGTGTATGAGACCAGATATATGTTATGCAGTAGGTTTAGTTAGTCGTTTTCAATCGAACCCTGGAAAAGAGTATTGGAAAGCTGTGAAAAGGATATTGAGATATCTAAAAGGCAATAAAGATCATGCCTTATGCTTTTGAGGAGATAGATTACGCCTAGAAGGATATACAGATGCAGATTGGGCTGGTGATATAAATGGGCGTAAATCCACTTCAGGTTATGTGTTCTTGCTAAATAATTGCGCAGTTTCTTGGAGTAGCAAGAAACAAACCTGTATAGCTTTGTCAACGATGGAAGCTGAGTTTGTAACTTGCTCAGCTGCAGTTCAGGAGGCTGTTTGGTTAAAAAGGTTCTTTGAACATTTAGGATTCTCTGGTGATAGTGGTAGTCCAATTACAATATACTGTGATAGTAAAGCTGCAATGGCTTATGTAAAGATCCAAAATATCACAGCAAGACCAAACACATTGATATAAAGTATAACTTCGTTAGAGATATAATTGCACAAAAGTATGTTACTTTGAAATATATACCCACATGCAATATGCTTGCCGATCCCTTAACAAAAGCTATCCCAAGGGATGTATTCACGGATCATGTTAGATCTATAGGATTAAGCAAGATATAATGTATGAATTATTGCTAGTTTATGTGCATTCATGTATATATTTCCATTAGTATGTTTATTTAAATGTTTATTTTAATAATATCATGTTTGATATGTATTATATATTGCGTGTGATTTTGTAAGTATGTATGTCCTATAGACTGAGATTGGCCCTGTCACACGGGCACTCGCCTTTGGCATAAGAAGTGCGCAAAGATGAGGCTAACTCATAGTAGTGAAGATTCCTTAAGATAACTTGAGTTAAGATATCCGCCTTAACTAAGTGTTAAGAATAGATTATATACATAGATAAACCATGTTAAGCTTATATTATGATTGAAGTAGAATCCCACTATTTACTTAGTCTATTATAGCCAGATATAAATTGCTTGATTGATTTCATAGAAGGGTTGATTAATCGAAGAATTCATCTTAGGAAACGAGGCTTGTCTAATTATATATATGTATGGTATTTGTAATATTGTGACATACAATTTGAGATATATGAATAATACCATAACACGTGTGTCATACCACGTGTTCTTTCGACCAAAAGAAAGTGAAGAATTGATCCCTGTTTCTTCACTGTGAGATACCTTTGATTTGTGCCCTTATTACTTTTGACTATATCTTGATATCTTAATTAGATGTATGATACTTTGAACACATTACCAATGATCATAAATTATTCGTTCTAATGGGCTATGTTTGGGAAAGCAACCTAATCAATATAAAAGGATATAAGTGTAAAAGGAGGACTAGAATTGTGTATCAAAATATGTGCATGCAGGTTAACCGGTCATGTAAGTCAATACAGACTATAACATGATAGTGAGACATATAAACGAAATGACACTAAACTCTTTTTCAAATAGAAGTTGTGATATAAATTTGAAGGGGTCAGAGTTACTATAATATGATACAACATGTTGTTAGTCTGAGTTACTGTAGGATACGTAATAGATGAAAACTATTTTGAGCAACTATGTACCCTAACAGGTTATTAGTAACGTATGCTCGTATGCTTGCTGGTCGCACGACCTATTTGCGAAGTATGATGATATTTTGATTCATGTGTATATATAGGAAGATATGATGTAATGAGATGTGGATTCTATGGATAAGATGTAACTTCATTATGGCGAGTGGGAGAATGAAAAAAAAAAATTAAATATATTATTTATATTTATTTATTTCTTTTGTCTGCCATAAATTAGTTATTCTATTTATTTTGAATTTGAAATTTAAAATACATTTGAGAGTTATTTATTTCTTACGTGGGTTATTTTGTTCATTATTTGATAAGAGATAATTGACCCACAAAATCCTAAAATAGGAGAGAGTCAGAATTCTAAAGAACTCTTATCACAATTTCATTATACGCTTCTTATCTTCTCTTCTTCTTTTTCTCTGTCAAAAAGGTTCTACACAAAAAAATTCACAAAGCGAATATCTGATGAGGCTCTTAGGCTGTGAACAAAGGTTCTTCTTCACTGAGAGAAGATCTGTGATCCAATCTTTTTCAATCAGTACTCTATTTCCGCGGCTCTTCAAGAGGTAAACACAGAAATCCTCTAGTATTATTTTATTTCTCCAATTAAATTCTTTCACTTTGGAACTGTATTGGTCTCCCTATTTGTACACCACTCAGACCCAAATCAAAGTTAGATCCTTTGATATCGACCAATCTACAAAATTTATGTTGATCCATATATATAGTAACCCTTTAATTCCCTTCATATATCTGAAAGTATAAATACCATAATATTAAATTTTCATCACGAAACACAACATAAGAATCACAATTATTGCAATATTGTGCGTTTGTGTGTGTATAAGAGAGAGAGAGAGATAAGATCTTGACAACGAGATTGTGAAATTTTTGTGTGTCTATATGTATAAGAGAGAGTGAAAGATAAGATCTTGACAACGAGATTGTGTACTTTTAAAGATTGAGAGATTTCGTGGCGCACAAAAAAAGATGTAAAGGAAACGTGTAGGAAAATGCTATGTTAACCCAAATGTAGTTTTATTTATTGTCAGGTAATTTACATATTCAATCATTTATGTTTACCATGTTTGACAAATCATACCCCTATTGTCCTTTTTGACAAAATGGTACTTCATCTTTATTTTGTATGGTAGCTTAAAATCCAACATGATTTCCGCATTCATTTTTAGCCGATCGAAATATAATAAAACATACATGGCTACTAAAGGAGATGACTATATTTATTTACAAAATCCACTGTGTGAGCATCTGCTGCATATAATCTTAAAAACTATATGCCTAAATCTAGTATATACTCGTATAAAATGGTTGTGTTACAATTTTTAAGATACAAGTTTAGAAACAGGTTTGTTTCTTAGATATTTTCGATTTATGTCTATAAATCTCTTCACTTATTAATGAACATACAAAATGTGAAGTATTTAGACATTAAAATTTGTTAATTCCTGAAAGAAATTTTAGATTGATTGTACAGAAGGACTAAAGTTGTCACTTATTCAAAATATAACAACTATATTGTTAACATTTACATTTATAAAAACTGATTAAAAATAATTAATTTTGATGATTATAATCCATGAGACTACTAAAACTTAACAATTCATAATAATGATGTGAAAGGTCATTACAGTGTACAATTTATACTAATCAAATGCAACCGTAATCTAAGAAAGTTTAATCTTTAACAAGTAAAACTTACCATGACAATTGAGAATAAGACTGATATTCGATTGAAATATCTTGGTCAATGATCTTATTCTTTTCCTTTTGTTCAATCTCGATTTTATCCACAACATGACACTAACATTAAATCCTAAAAGGACCTCTGTGCAAAATGTGAAAAATGAATTAGTTTGAATATATTTCCTTTATAATTCTTTTGAATATACATGAATTTTGTTGTTCCTATATTAGAGTCGGTGAATTATGTTCCTGAAGCCATAGTATATCAAAATCTTACATAAATATTGAACATTAAGAGAAAAATTAATACAGACATAAAATAATCACAAATACTTAAAAAATTAACAATTAATTCACCAAATTATTTTTTTATTCACTTTAATTTTGCAGTTAAAATCCTAGATGTTTAGAAAAAGAAGAATGGTATATGTGCGCAAAGATGGAAGAAAAAAGATGGATTGAACATATACCTTTACAGTAGGCTGACAATGGAGAGTTTTTTGCAGTGTTTGAAGACGGCAGAAAAAAGTGCCTAATTTTATCTATATATTATATCTCGGTCATTTATACCCTTGAATTGTGGCCTTATGTACGTTGTGGTATGTTTAGTGTTAGGTTATGAAAATCTAAATTTTATTAGAGTTTTTGCAATGGTTTATATTGGTTATATTTACTTTTGGGCCGAGTAGTTTATAATTACTTAAATCTATAGTCCAAGATTGATTTAGTGGTCTTGTTATCAGATGTGAATTCTCTAATGGTTAATGATATTGAGATATATTTATAGGATCACAAGATATCATATTGTGGGGTTATTGGACTTATTTTAGAGATTATTCTTAATTACGTGACAAATGGCGTGTTCTTTGTTTTTTGAATATTTTGTTTTTTTGGAGTTATTTTTGTGTTAATTGTATGTCGAGTGTGTAGCTCATAGATACTTGGACAATACGAGACATCGAGATGACACAACAATGTAAAAATTATAGTCAACCCCAATCTTAAGGCGTGATAAAAAGAGAAAAAAATCACATTAGAGAGTAAGTACAATTACAATAAAAATTTAAAATCAACTTGATAGAGTGGTGTCGCCTAGGGTGTGATAAAAATAAGATCAAATTAATTATGGAAAACTATGCACTCTCACCCTAGACAGGCACAGTACTGCAAGTATTACAGGACGTATGCAAGTTTTAATGATAAGTAGAGTTCGTTCTCAGGGACTTAAGTGTGTTAATCGCGTAGGGACGGATAACGAGTAAAAGTAAATAACTAGAAGACAGAAAATAAAGAGATATGGATTTTCGAAATTATGAATTAAAACTAATTAAACTAGGAAAATAAAGACAATAGAGTAAAATATTAAGAATATGAGATGAGAAGTATAGCTCAGGTTTTGCTAGTATGCACTAATCCTTCTAATTCTATCTATAAGGGAGAATATTAGCTCTTGGTAATACTTAGTCAGGATTCTAAATTTCCCAATCTTAGACCTTGAGAGCGACTAAGGGGGCTACGGCACAACCAAGCCGAGGACTCAAATAGGGTTATCAAACGCCACTAAGGCCCTATCCAGCACACTACAATCAATTGGTGATATGGTGGTTAAAACAAACCCTAATGACTATCTAGTTAGAAGTATGTTTTGTCAGAACTGCTATCGACACTAGACATTATGTGGTGGTTCAATAGTTAAACACCCTGTCAAGGAGACCATCTAACTACTCTTAAAACAATCCTAAAGTGATCAATTCTAAGAAAGACATTAAATCAAAACACATAATCAAATATAAAGTAAGAAGCTAATATCAGATTAAAACATATAATTCCCAAAGAAACTTAGATAGAAGAATTAGAATTCATAGATTATACATATACAAAACCCAAGCTATGGGAGGTTTAGTTCATACCTGAAGGAAATAAACTAAAAGAAATTACAAAAGATATCATCTTGCTCTCTACAATAAACTGGAAGAATAAAACCTTAAGAACTAATTACTATGAGGCAAGGATGATTTACAAGTGATATAAGGGTGTATTTATAGGTGTCTAGAAGACCTAATTCGTTTTCTTGAGGAATAGTTAAGGTAATGGACTTCTAGCCCAACTCAAATTCGTATGGAAATAAAGATAAACACTGCTGCACCGTTTTGAGCATATCTTCTTCGTTATTGGTCCGATTTTTCTCCACAAGATACCAAAATAATCGCAACAGAATTATCTAGGCCCTTTAGAAGGAAATCTCCAAATTCGGCCTATTGCTTAGGTAAAAACACCAATCTTTAGACGAGTGTGCAGAATCCCAGATTTAGGCAGCTTTTCCTTTTCCATCTTTTTAGCCTTTATTTCCTTTTCTCCAATTACCATGCTAATCTCTTTCCATAAGTTGTTGTCTTTGACTTGGACTCTAATTAATCTCCATAATTATCTTTAAAGCTACACACTAAATAAACAATTAAACCCAATATGCTCTAAAAATATTATTTCTACAAATCAAGACACAAAATAGGAAAGTGCACTAAAACTCAAGAAAATCGACATTATTGACTCCTAAAACACTAAAAATGATGTCTCATCTTAACATAAATCTATCACAAATGAGGAGACATCAAGACCCCCAACTCAAAGTTGTATCGTCCCGATACAATAAAAATAAAAACATAGGGAAGTCTAGAAATACACACTTATAAAATTCTCAACACAAGGGAAAAAGTATAGTAGAATATATAGAATAAACCTAAAGCACATAACTCAGAAAATTTCATGCAATAATATTCATAACTACATACCTGTACACTTTTCATATCTACAGTCAACACGGCTTGAATTCAAGATCAGATTAGTTTCTCAATGTAAGAAGGATTGGGACTTTACTCAGTTCCCCAAGAGAGCTATAGATTGTTCATCAAACCTTACTAGTATCCAAGGATCCACTTAACTAATCTCTAATGGCTCAATCACTTCTCAATTACATAACAAAGAATCACAAGGTCTTTAAGGTTGTAATGTAGGCTTAGGGACGGTATGATAGTATATTTGGATAATTTGGAGTGAGCTTTTGGCTCTCTCCTCACTAGCCATCAACAAATCGCCCTAGAGCTTGAGTTACTCTCATAAAACGTTTCTCACTCAACCCAATGAATTCCTTGATGCATAATTTTAGCATCCCCAATTAACACAACTAAAGCTTAAGATGTTCACATAAAAATCCACTTTGCCGGTCCGAATATATATATTTTCTTTTCTTATCAAATCAATTTTTTTCTATAGCTATGACTCTCTTTTAATGTTGAGATATCATGCTAATTTCTCATATATATATTTTTTCTTTTAATGCCCTTGTTGGCAATATTAGCTCGAAGCTTCTTTTTCATTCACTATTACCCCGGCAAAGGGTTACAATACAAGTTGTGAAACATCATCAATATAAAGCACAAAGCACAATCTATAAGCTCAAAAATCCCAACATAATAATAATTCCCATAATGGTGGACCCACCACCCCAAACTCAAGCTCTAAAACAACTGTCTATGCATCGCGGTTCGAGTACGGGTCATATGGAAAAGTCCTAAAATCTAAAGGATATGGCTTATAATGTGGTTCAATCAAAAGGCTTTAGAAAGGCTAGAAGGGGCTGAGAAGGATATAATCAAAATCACAAGGTGAGAAGGTATAAAAAGGCTTCAAAGGCTTAAAAATATGAAAGAACCGCCTTGATCACTTTCTACACTATGTAATTTAGAAAATTTCTTACCTTTAGCACTTTCATCAAATGGTTTTTCAACTAGCTTGGATCTCACGGCCTACACACTTCTCAAGGTTTCCTGAGATCGAACATACTTTCTATCGCATTGCTTACTAATCTTTTCTTTACTATCAACGTGTGTTTTCCTGCAAATACTCAAAGCATACAAATACATAGCTCATAAACATATCACTTACTATCATTAATCTACTGAGCTTATGCTTTCAAGCTATTAAACACACTCTACATCTAATTCCCATGTATCAAAAATTTTAATTTCACCCAAAAAAACAGAAAAATGGAGATGAGAGACAACGAATCCCCACACCCCAACTCAAAAATGAGCCGTGTCCCCACGACTCGAAAAAGACTTCGAAAAACAGAAATTAAAATTAGCAGATAGGCATATTTACATAAATGGTAAGGAAGAAAGAGAACATACTCTCGAGACTATTGTCTCGAATCATTGATATCCAAGGTTGGGATTGCTGGACCTTTCGTTAATTGCTCAAGGAGTTTCATGATGTGCACTTGATTAGCATTGATTTTTGCAACATCATTGACTAAGGAAGTTTGAGCTGCTTCAAATTTCGTTAAACGCTCCTCCATCTTCTCTTGCCAATTTTGCTCCTTTTCTTCCTTCAAGGCTTGAGTAGAACCCGCTCTTCGAAGACTTTCCTTGATCCATGCATTATCAATATAACTCATCTTAAACTCGAGTTCCTCTTCTTCACCCAATACTACATTCGCTTTTCGCACAAGACACGTGATCATAGTTGTAAATTTAACATTATAAACTGATTTAGGAGAGACCGAAAATCGTATCACCTCCTCTTAGATCAACTGTGCCACATCAACTTCTTCTCCTCTCAAAATACAGTCCAACAGTAGCGCGTTCTTCATAGTCACATCCAAAGTTCGTGTGTTTCCAAAGACATTAGGAATAAGGAAATTGTGCCAAATTCTAGCATCTGCTTGAAGATATTTGTAAGGCCAAGGTGCCTTCAATTCTCCCTTATGAGATTGCACTTTCTCCTTGTCTAAAACATGCTCAAAAAGTAATTCCTCATCAAAGATTTTTCATTTAGCAACTGCTTCTTCAAATTTGCAAAAACCTTTCAATTTCTTAAACTTGAAGTGGTTCCTAATCTCCTCAACTGTGAAAGGAACTAGCTTTCCTCTAATCGGAACACAATTACTATCTCGGCTAAAGAGGCCTAGATTGAACTCCAAAACTAATTCAAGACATAATTCAGAATGGCTTACCATGAACGTAGACCATCCCAATTTCTCACCAAGCTCAAAGAATCTCTTGTATTCTCCATCTCTAATTTCTTCCTTGAATACTTTCTCATAAGCAAAAGGTAGTTCTTTTAATTGTTTCTCTGCAGAAATCTTCAGAGCTCTTGAAGTATCCACTTTCTCTATTGGTATAAGATCTTGTTGAGGTTGAGGTTTCTCCTTTGCATAATAATAAAGCTTTTTACCATTACGATCATACGAAGGTTTCCCACTCTTCTCTACTTTCTCTTTACCCTTTGATTTTGAACTAGCACCTTTGTTAATTGATTTCTTCTTGTTTAAATCCAATCCCTTGTTACTCTTCACCTCCCTCTTGTTAGACTAGATTGTTGTTCTATTAGTCATCTTCAATTAACCCCCAACTCAAAGCTTTAGAAACCCTTGAAATAAACTCTTGAATTAATGGATGAACAAGCTTGATTTGGCCTAGGATGGGTGAATTGGTGATGAATCTCTATGTGGGTGAGGATGATTTGTAATGGGTAGGCTTGGATTTTAGAAATTGTGTGATGAATTTGAGAAAATTGGCTCTTTGATTCTTCAATTTGAATGAATTTGGTGATGATTGGTAGCTTGATTCTCTCTTGTAATGATGTGGAGAGAAGGTTTGATGTGTTTTTCTTGATGATTGGGTTGTGTTTTGGTGATTGGTGAAGTTTTGATGAGCTTCAATGGAGTTAGGAGGGTTGTGGAGAAGAAAAAGAGGGATAAGGTTTAATAAATTCGGAATAATAAGCTTAATACCTCCTCTATAACTCAATCCCGTAACTTTCTCTCTCCTCTGGCGGCGCTGCGGACTACCCCTGCGGACCATGGGGTGCACCGCAGGGTAGTCCGCGACATCTGATGCTCGAAAATTTTTGCTCTCTGGTCTAGACCCGTGGTAGGACCCCGTGGCACGGGTTTTTGGCTCGCGGACTAGGGTCCGGTGTACCGGAGGGTACCCCACGGCTTCTGTTGTGGACTCCGTCAAAATACCCGTGGCACCTACCCCGTGGCACGCGTTTTTGAGGCGCGGACCATGGTGCGGTGTACCGGAGGGTAGTCCGTGGAAATTTTTCTGGTTTCTGGATCAGACCCGCGGTAGCAACCCGTGGTACGGGTTTTTGACCTCGCAGACCATCCATGCGGACCATGGGGTAGTCCGTGGGGTAGTCCGCGGGGTGCATTCCTTCGCTCCAAAAATTTTCCTCGCGTTCCCTACTCGATTTCTCCAATTCCTACACACCAAAAACACTAATACCTTTCTAAAATATGCATTATCAACCAAAAAAAATTAAAATAAACTTAAACTAAAGACGTAAAAGACATGAAAACATAAAAAAAAACTTCGGGTTGTCTCCCGAACATCACTTTTGTTTAACGTCTTTCAAAGTTAGACGTGTTACCTCTGTCAAGATTTGCGAATATAGCCTCCCCAACAACGAGTAAGGCTATGAACGTCAACTAATCTGCGCTTGACCCCAGTTTTGGGGCGAATTTCTATCACCTTGGCTGAAACAAACTTAGTGACAATGAATGGTCCCATCCACGAGTCTTTGAAACTTCGTGGCCTATTTTCGCGTTTGTGAGCTTTCCATAGGACTTCATGGCCAACCCCAAACTCAATGTCTGGCTCAGTATCCACAGGCTTTAAGTGGATCTTCTCAGGAGGGAGTTTGTGATGTGAAAGGCTGTGGATGATAGGCACGGTGGGATCCAACTTCCTTGGTTTCTTACCCAAGACATAGAAGGTCTCAGATACATTCTTAGCATGAAGGGTGATGGTCCCAACTTGGAAGTTGATCACACTTTGACTTGTGGCCATGAAAGGCCGGCCAAGTATGATCGGAACCTGCTTATCTGCATCAAACTCAAGAATAACAAAGTCAGTAGGGATGGCGATATTACCTGCTCGGACTAAGACGTCCTCCACTGTTCCCCATGTCCTCTTCACTGAGTTGTCAGCAAACTGCAACTTCACTGGAGTTTTCTCTAATTTCTGAAGTCCAAGTCTCTCGAACACGGACTTAGGCATAAGATTCACACCAGAACCCACATCGTACATAGCTTTCACCTTGAGCCTACCATGTAATTGAATAGGAAGGTTAAAGCTTCCCGGATCTTTAAGCTTTGTAGGTAGCACTTTCTCACTTCTTCTCGAAACCCTCAGGTTCTCTCTTGGGATCTCTACACTCGCCTCTTTCTCAGGAATAACTTGCGTATAAACTTGTTGCGGTGTAAGTCTTCTCTTCGCAATCTCAAGCATTTGGGCGAAGATATTTTTAGGTTGGTACGCCCCAACAAATGTCTTGAGAACAGTGTCATCTTTAGGATTTGTATCAGGAATAGTTGATGACACTGGTTGAAAAATAGGTGGCGATTCCACCTTATCTTCTTCTTTCTCTTCTAGCACAGCAGGTGCCACTTCATCTTTCGATTCCTCCTTTGAGGCTTCTTCCTCTTTCTCTTTAGCCAACTCAGCTGCATATTCCACTACCGATCGAATCTCCTCTTGCACCTTCCTCAGTAATTCTATGAACTCGTCTTTCTCTTGATCGTCCTCCAGACAAACTTCTAAACAGTCAGATTCCTCGGGGTTAGACTCGGTTGGTTCTTCTTCAATACTGGGAACTTCCACGGCACTAATGGCAGCATGTGGTGCTTCCTCTTTCTTTTCCGTAATCTCAAGACATATAGCCTTGCAAGCTTCGAACTCATCCTTATCTTCACCTCCTTCAATTGCCTTCACTTCCTTTTGTTCTACAACACTTGTTAACTCTTTGTTTAACTTTGTCACTTGAGTAGTTAGCATCTGAAGTATGGCATCATGTCCTTTGACCTTTTTTTCTTGAGCGTTTATAGTCGTGTTCAAACGGTCTAGAGCTTGTACTATCTGTGTATTGTCCATAGATCCTTCTTGCGGATACTGCGGTAAAGCTTTTTGTTCTAACGAATCGGTATAGGCGTCTTGAGCAGGTTGTTGTGGAGGAGCAGGTCTATTCTGATATTGGTTTTGGTACTGACCTCTCTGTTGGTAAGAGTTGTTCTGGGGTCGCGATTAATATTGACCATGATTAGCGGCCCCTTGTGGATTTGAATACTGCATACCCGGATGGTTGCGGTTGCTCCATCGGTTGGATATAAAGTAAACAGATTGCGGATTTGATTCGCACTCTTCCCATGAATGATCGTTAACTCCACATTGTTGACAACCTTGTGCTTGTTGTACTACCTTTGTAGCGGCTAAATTCTTCTCCATCGCGATTCTAAGCTCCTTGATTTGATTTTCTAACGAGGATATTTGAGCTGAGTTCGCAGTTTCTGCATCTAAACGAAGCGTTCCTCGGGTTTTTGCTGCAGAAACTCGCGTTGAAGGCCAACTTCTTTCCTGTTCCATAATGTTTTCTAACACCTCGGAAGCTTCATTGTGATTCATGGACACAAAATTACCCTTTCCAATGTTATCCACCTTTTCTCTACCTTTATCACTAAGACCTTCATAGAACATAGCAAGTTGTAGAGCAGGTGTATAACCATGGAGTGGACATCTAATTAATTTTTGTTGAAACCTTGTCCATGCTTCTCCCACTGTTTCTCCATCTTCTTGGCAAAATCTTGCAAGCTCGGCTTGATCTTTAAGTCTCATGCTCTTCGTATAAAATCGGTTAAAGAATAAGGCTTGAAGTTCTCTCCAAGAGTGAATAGTTCCATGTGGTTGTCTTTCTAGCCAATCGCTAGCTCTTCCGGTCAAGAAAAACGAAAACATATGACAATATAGTTGCTCGCGTGTAATGCCAGGAGTAATGTAGGCATCACAAATCTGCATAAACTTCTGAATCGGTTTTACCGGATCTTGAATAGCTGTACCAGTATAGAGTCCGAAACTTTGAAATTGACTAAGCATACCCGGATCGGGTCTAAATTTGATATTCGGAATCTCAGGAGGGCGGTAACCGATGGGTTTAACATGGAATGGTACGTTAAGGCCAGGTAGATCTTGTTCAACTCGGTTCTGTTGATTATTAAGGTTATTCCCATTACCTCCTCCTGCTGGTAGCTGTACTCCTTCTTGTCCACCAAGTGGTAGCTCTTGTTGTTGTCCACCTTGGTTATTCTGCACTCCACCGAGTGGTGGTCCAAGTATTGGATCTTGTTGCAATCCTCCTCCTGGTAATTGTTGTCCTCCTCCAATTGGTGGATCTCGTTGGGATAACATAACTCTTCTCAAGGCTCTTTCCTCACGAACTCGTTTGTTGTAAGGTCTGAAGCTCTTCTCAGGCTCCAATAAGGGAGGCCAAGAATTAAACACTGTGAAACCTGAAAAAGACTAAAGCAAACCCAAGCGTAAATCTGGAAAAATAAAAACTAAAACTAAAAACTGAAAAGTAAAAACTAATTAAACACTAAAACTCGAAATAGATAACCCACACGCTAACGAGACACAAGTCCCCGGCAGCGGCGCCAAAAACTTGGTGTCGCCTAGGGTGTGATAAAAATAAGATCAAATTAAGTATGGAAAACTATGCACTCTCACCCTAGACAGGCACAGTACTGCAAGTATTACAGGACGTATGCAAGTTTTAATGATAAGTAGAGTTCGTTCTCAGGGACTTAAGTGTGTTAATCGCGTAGGAACAGATAACGAGTAAAAGTAAATAACTAGAAGACAGAAAATAAAGAGATATGGATTTTCGAAATTATGAATTAAAACTAATTAAACTAGGAAAATAAAGACAATAGAGTAAAATATGAAGAATATGAGATGAGAAGTATAGCTCAGGTTTTGCTAGTATGCACTAATCCTTCTAATTCTATCTATAAATCTAGTTCATAAGGGAGAATATTAGCTCTTGGTAATACTTAGTCAGGATTCTAAATTCCCCAATCTTAGACCTTGAGAGCGACTAAGGGGGCTACGGCACAACCAAGACGAGGACTCAAATAGGGTTATCAAACGCCACTAAGGCCCTATCCAACACACTACAATCAATTGGTGATATGGTGGTTAAAACAAACCCTAATGACTATCTAGTTAGAAGTATGTTTTATCAGAACTGCTATCGACACTAGACATTATGTGGTGGTTCAATAGTTAAACACCCTGTCAAGGAGACCATCTAACTACTCTTAAAACAATCCTAAAGTGATCAATTCTAGGAAAGACATTAAATCAAAACACATAATCAAATATAAAGTAAGAAGCTAATATCAGATTAAAACATATAATTCCCAAAGAAACTTAGATAGAAGAATTAGAATTCATAGATTATACATATACAAAACCCAAGCTATGGGAGGTTTAGTTCATACCTGAAGGAAATAAACTAAAAGAAATTACAAAAGACATCATCTTGCTCTCTACAATAAACTGGAAGAATAAAACCTTAAGAACTAATTACTATGAGGCAAGGATGATTTACAAGTGATATAAGGGTGTATTTATAGGTGTTTAAAAGACCTAATTCGTTTTCTTGAGGAATAGTTAAGGTAATGGACTTCTAGCCCAACTCAAATTCGTATGGAAATAAAGATAAACACTGCTGCACCGTTTTGAGCATATCTTCTTCGTTATTGGTCCGATTTTGCTCCACAAGATACCAAAAGAATCGCAACAGAATTATCTAGGCCTTTTAGAAGGAAATCTCCAAATTCGGCCTATTTCTTAGGTAAAAATACCAATATTTAGACGAGTGTGCAGAATCCCAGATTTAGGCAGCTTTTCCTTTTCCATCTTTTTAGCCTTTATTTCCTTTTCTCCAATTACCATGCTAATCTCTTTCCATAAGTTGTTGTATTTGACTTGGACTCTAATTAATCTCCATAATTATCTTTAAAGCTACACACTAAATAAACAATTAAACCCAATATGCTCTAAAAATATTATTTCTACAAATCAAGACACAAAATAGGAAAGTGCACTAAAACTCAAGAAAATCGACATTATTCACTCCTAAAACACTAAAAATGATGTCTCATCTTAACATAAATCTATCAAAAATGAGGAGACATCATAGAGTCACAAAAATCATTTTGCGAAATTCTTACCAAGCACCTAGAGCTTAAGATAGTTTTTCGAGTTGGGTTCCCGTAAGAAGAATCGGTTCGTGAATAGGAGTTGATACTACAAAGTAATACTAAAGTTGTCTAGGTGACTCAAACAAATATAGAATTAGTAAATACGTTTTTTGGTCAATTTTGAACAACCCATGTGGGTCCCACAACCCAAAAAATATTTTTATCCTTAAATACTTAGGTGATTTGGAGAAAAGCAATGGAAGAAGAAGTGGTGTCGATGAAGAAAAATCAGGTATAGAATTGATTGATATCCCGAAAGGACGTAAGACAATTGGGAACAAATGGGTTCTCAAAATAAAGAGGAAACCTGACAATTCCATTGACAGGTATAAAGCTCGCTTGGTAGCGAAAGGATATAATCAACGGGAAGGAATAGATTTTGAGGAAACTTTTTCTCCTGTTGTTAGATTCACCTCAATACGTCTTATTTTAGCTATTGTGGCGCATCTCGATCTGGAGTTGAACCAAGTGGATGTTAAAACTGCATTTCTAAATGGAGATTTAGAAGAGGAAATTTTCATGGAACAACCCTCGGGTGTCGTTGCAAAAGATCAAGAGAATAAAGTGTGTATATTGTTGAAAACAATCTATGGTCTTAAGCAAGCCTCGAGACAGTGGAATTGAGATGATAAGTGAAGACCACTATGTTTATATGAAACATTCCAAGAAAAATTTCATAATTTTATCTCTATATGTGGATGAAATCCTATTAGCTGGGAATGATAAAGAGTTTATTCAAGTTAATAAGGAGTGGCTAGCTTCTCAAGTCAATATGAAAGATATGAGAGAAGCAAATTATATTCTTGGTGTTAAGATTCACAGAGATAGGTCTAGAAGACTATTATCTCTATCGCAAGAACCTTACATCATGAATGTACTTGAGCGCTTTGGTATGACTACGTGTAATGCCATTGACACTCCTGTAGAAAAGGGAATAAACTTAACTCTCGAAATGTGTCCTAGTACTACATAAGAGAAACAGAAAATGTCAACAATACCATATTCTAGTGCCATTGGTAGTCTTATGTATGTTATGATGTGTACGAGACCAGATATATGTTATGCAGTAGGTTTAGTTAGTCATTTTCAACCGAACCCTGGAAAAGAGTATTGGAAAGCTGTGAAAAGGATATTGAGATATCTAAAAGGCACTAAAGATCATGCCTTATGCTTTTGAGGAGATAGATTACGCCTAGAAGGATATACAGATGCAGATTGGGCTCGTGATATAAATGGGCGTAAATCCACTTCAGGTTATGTGTTCTTGCTAAATAATTGCGCAATTTCTTGGAGTAGCAAGAAACAAACCTGTGTAGCTTTGTCAACGATGGAAGCTGAGTTTGTAGCTTGCTCAGCTGCAGTTCAGGAGGCTGTTTGGTTAAAAAGGTTCTTTGAACATTTAGGATTCTCTGGTGATAGTGGTAGTCCAATTACAATATACTGTGATAGTCAAGCTGCAATGGCTTATGTATAGATCCAAAATATTACAGCAAGATCAAACACATTGATATAAAGTATAACTTCGTTAGAGATATAATTGCACAAAAGGATGTTACTTTGAAATATATACCCACACGCAATATGCTTGCCGATCCCTTAACAAAAGCTATCCCAAGGGATGTACTCACGGATCATGTTAGATCTATAGGATTAAGCAAGATATAATGTATGAATTATTGCTAGTTTATGTGCATTCATGTATATATTTCAATTAGTATGTTTATTTTAATAATATCATGTTTGATATGTATTATATATTGCGTGTGATTTTGTAAGTATGTATGTCCTATAGACTGAGATTGGCCCTGTCGCACGGGCACTCGCCTTTGGCATAAGAAGTGCGCAAAGATGAGACTAACTCATAGTAGTGAAGAACCCTTAAGATAACTTGAGTTAAGATATCCGCCTTAACTAAGTGTTAAGAAGATATTATATACATAGATAAACCATGTTAAGCTTATATTATGATTGAAGTAGAATCCCACTATTTACTTAGTCTATAATAGCCAGATATGAATTGCTTGATAGATTTCATATAAGGGTTGATTGACCGAAGAATTCATCTTAGGAAACGAGGATTGTCTAATTATATATATGTATGGTATTTGTAATATTGTGACATACAATTTGAGATATATGAATAATACCATAACACGTGTGTCATACCACGTGTTCTTTCGACCAAAAGAAAGTGAAGAATTGATCCCTGTTTCTTCACTGTGTGATACCTTTGATTTGTGCCCTTATTACTTTTGACTATATCTTGATATCTTAATTAGATGTATGATACTTTGAACACATTACCAATGATCATAAATTATTCGTTCTAATGGGGTATGTTTGGGAAAGCAACCTAATCAATATAAAAGGATATAAGTGTAAAAGGAAGACTAGAATTGTGTATCAAAATATGTGCTTGCAGGTTAACCGGTCATGTAAGTCAATACAGACTATAACATGATAGTGAGACATATAAACAAAATGACACTGAACTCTTTTTCAAATAGAAGTTGTGATATAAATTTGAAGGGGTCAGAGTTACTATAATATGATACAACATGTTGTTAGTCTGAGGTACTGTAGGATACGTAATAGATGAGAACTATTTTGAGCAACTATGTACCCTAACAGGCTATTAGTAACGTATGCTCGTATGCTTGTTGGTCGCACGACCTATTTGCGAAGTATGATGATATTTTGATTCAAGTGTGTATATAGGAAGATATGATGTAATGAGATGTGGATTCTATGGATAAGATGTAACTTCTTTATGGCGAGTGGGAGAATGAAAGAAATAAATAATTAAATATATTATTTATATATATTTATTTCTTTTGTCTGCCATAAATTAGTCATTCTATTTATTTTGAATTTGAAATTTAAAATACATTTGAGAGTTATTTATTTCTTACGTGGGTTATTTTGTTCATTATTTGATAAGAGATAATTGATCCACAAAATCCTAAAATAGGAGAGAGTCATAATTCTAAAGAACTCTTATCATAATTTCATTATACGCTTCATATCTTCTCTTCTTCTTTTTCTCTGTCAAAAAGGTTCTACATACAAAAATTCACAAAGCGAATATGGCTCTTAGGCTGTGAACAAAGGTTCTTTTTCACTGAGAGAAGATCCATGATCCAATCTTTTTCAATCAGTACTCTATTTCCGCGGCTCTTCAAGAGGTAAGCACAGAAATGCTCTAGTATTATTTTATTTCTCCAATTAAATTCTTTCACTTTGGAACTGTATTGGTCTCCCTATTTGTACACCACTCAGACCCAAATCAAAGTTAGATCCTTTGATATCGAGCAATCTACCAAATTTATGTTGATCCATATATATAGTAACCTTTTAATTCCCTTCATATATCTGAAAGTATAAATACCATAATATTAAAATTTCATCACGAAACACAACATAAGAATCACAATTATTGAAATATTGTGCGTTTGTGTGTGTATAAGAGAGAGAGAGAGAGATAAGACCTTGACAACAAGATTGTGAAATTTTTGTGTGTCTATATGTATAAGAGAGAGTGAAAGATAAGATCTTGACAACGAGATTGTGTACTTTTAAAGATTGAGAGATTTTGTGTGGCGCACAAAAAAAGATGTAAAGAAAACGTGTAGGAAAATGCTATGTTAACCCAAATGTAGTTTTATTTTATGTCAGGTAATTTACATATTCAATCATTTATGTTTACCATGTTTGACAAATCATACCCCTATTGTCATTTTTGACAAAATGGTACTTCATCTTTATTTTGTATGGTAGCTTAAAATCCAACTTGATTTCCACATTCATTTTTAGCCGATCGAAATATAATAAAACATACATGGCTACTAAAGGAGATGTCTATACTTATTTATAAAATCCACTGTGTGAGCATGTTCTGCATATAATCTTAAAAACTATATGCCTAAATCTAGTATATACTCGTATAAAATGGCTGTGTTACAATGTTTAAGATACAAGTTTAGAAACAGGTTTGTTTCTTAGATATTTTCTATTTATGTCTATAAATCTCTTCACTTATTAATGAACATACAAAATGTGAAGTATTTAGACATTAAAATTTCTTAACTCCTGAAAGAAATTTTAGATTAATTGTACAGAAGGACTAAAGTTGTCACTTATTCAAAATATAATAACTATATTGTTAACATTTACATTTATAAAAACTGATTAAAAAGAATTAATTTTGATGATTATAATCCGTGAGACTACTAAAACTTAACAATTCATAATAATGATGTGAAAGGTCATTACAGTATACAATTTATACTAATCAAATGCAACCGTAATCTAAGAAAGTTTAATCTTTAACAAGTAAAACTTACCATGACAATTGAGAATAAGACTGATATTCGATTGAAATATCTTGGTCAACGATCTTATTCTTTTCCTTTTGTTCAATCTCGATTATATCCACAACATGACACTAACATTAAATCCTAAAAGGACCTGTGTGCAAAATGTGAAAAATGAATTAGTTTGAATATATTTCCTTTATAATTCTTTTGAATATACATGAATTTTGTTGTTCCTATATTAGAATCGATGAATTATGTTCCTGAATCCATAGTATATCAAAATCTTACATAAATATTGAACATTAAGAGAAAAATTAATACAGACATAAAATAATCACAAACACTTAAAAATTTAACAATTAATTCACCAAATTATTTTTTTATTCATTTTAATTTTGCAGTTAAAATCCTAGATGTTTAGAAAAAGAAGAATGGTATATGTGCGCAAAGATGAAGAAAAAAGATGGATTGAACAAATACCTTTACAGTAGGCTGACAATGGAGAGTTTTTTGCAGTGTTTTAAGACGGCAGAAAAAAGTGCTTAATTTTATCTATATATTATATCTCGGTCATTTATACCCTTGAATTGTGGCCTTATGTACGTTGTAGTATGTTTTGTGTTAGGTTATGAAAATCTATATTTTATTAGATTTTTGCAATGGTTTTTATTGGTTATATTTACTTTTGGGCCGAGTAGTTTATAATTACTTAAATCTATAGTTCAAGATTGATTTTGTGGTCTTGTTATCAGATGTGAATTCTCTAATGGTTAATGATATTGAGATATATTTATAGGATCACAAGATATCATATTGTGGGGTTATTGGACTTATTTTAGAGATTATTCTTAATTACGTGACAAATGGTGTGTTATTTGTTTTTTGAATCTTTTGTTTTTTTGGAGTTTTTTGTGTTAATTGTATGTCGAGTGTGTAGCTCATAGATACTTGGACAATACGAGACATCGAGATGACACAACAATGTCAAAATTATAGTCAACCCCAATCTTAAGGCGTGAAAAAAAGAGAAAAAAATCACATTAGAGAGTAAGTACAATTACAATAAAAATTTAAAATCAACTTGATAGAGTCACAAAAATCATTTTGCGAAATTCTTACCGAGCACCTAGAGCTTAAGATAGTTTTTCGAGTTGGGTTCCCGTAAGAAGAATCGGTTCGTGAGTAGGAGTTGATACTACAAAGTAATACTAAAGTTGTCTAGGTGACTCAAACAAATATAGAATTAGTAAATACGTTTTTTGGTCAATTTTGAACAACCCATGTGGGTCCCACAACCCAAAAAAATATTTTTATCCTTAAATACTTAAGTGATTTGGAGAAAAGCAATGCAAGAAGAAGTGGTGTCGATGAAGAAAAATCAGGTATGGAATTGATTGATATCCCGAAAGGACGTAAGGCAATTGGCAACAAATGGGTTCTCAAAATAAAGAGGAAACCTGACAATTCCATTGACAGGTATAAAGCTCGCTTGGTAGCGAAAGGATATACTCAACAGGAAGGAATAGCTTTTGAGGAAACTTTTTCTCCTGTTGTTAGATTTACCTCAATACGTCTTATTTTAGCTATTGTGGCGCATCTCGATCTGGATTTGAACCAAGTGGATGTTAAAACTGCATTTCTAAATGGAGATTTAGAAGAGGAAATTTCGTTGGAACAACCCTCGGGTGTCGTTGAAAAAGATCAAGAGAATAAAGTGTGTAAATTGTTGAAAACAATCTATGGTCTTAAGCAAGCCTCGAGACAGTGGAATTTGAGATTTCATGAAGTCATCTTGTCAAATGGATTTGAGATGATAAGTGAAGACCACTGTGTTTATATTAAACATTCCAAGAAAAATTTCATAATTTTATCTCTATATGTGGAAGAAATCCTATTAGCTGGGAATGATTAAGAGTTTATTCAAGCTAATAAGGAGTGGCTAGCTTCTCAATTCAATATGAAAGATATGAGAAAAGCAAATTATATTCTTGGTGTTAAGATTCACAGAGATAGGTCTAGAAGACTATTATCTCTATCGCAAGAACCTTACATCATGAATGTACTTGAGCGCTTTGGTATGACTACGTGCCATGCCATTGACACTCCTGTAGAAAAGGGAATAAACTTAACTTTCGAAATGTGTCCTAGTACTACATAAGAGAAACAGAAAATGTCAACAATACTATATTCTAGTGCCATTGGTAGTCTTATGTATGTTATGATGTGTACGAGACCAGATATATTTTATGCAGTAGGTTTAGTTAGTCGTTTTCAATCGAAACCTGGAGAAGAGTATTGGAAAGCTGTGAAAAGGATATTGAGATATCTAAAAGGCACTAAAGATCATGCCTTATGCTTTTGAGGAGATAGATTACGCCTAGAAGGATATACAGATGTAGATTGGGCTCGTGATATAAATGGGCGTAAATCCACTTCAGGTAATGTGTTCTTGCTAAATAAATGCGCAATTTCTTGGAGTAGAATGAAACAAACCTATGTAGCTTTGTCAACGATGGAAGCTGAGTTTGTAGCTTGCTCAGCTGCAGTTCAGGAGGCTGTTTGGTTAAAAAGGTTCTTTGAACATTTAGGATTCTCTGGTGATAGTGGTAGTCCAATTACAATATACTGTGATAGTCAAGCTGCAATGGCTTATGTAAAGATCCAAAATATCACAGCAAGACCAAACACATTGATATAAAGTATAACTTCGTTAGAGATATAATTGCACAAAAGGATGTTACTTTGAAATATATACCCACACGCAATATGCTTGCCGATCCCTTAACAAAAGCTATCCCAAGGGATGTATTCACGGATCATGTTAGATCTATAGGATTAAGCAAGATATAATGTATGAATTATTGCTAGTTTATGTGCATTCATGTATATATTTCCATTAGTATGTTTATTTTAATAATATCATGTTTGATATGTATTATATATTGCGTGTGATTTTGTAAGTATGTATGTCCTATAGACTGAGATTGGCCCTGTCGCACGGGCACTCGCCTTTGGCATAAGAAGTGCGCAAAGATGAGACTAACTCATAGTAGTGAAGAACCCTTAAGATAAATTGAGTTAAGATATCCGCCTTAACTAAGTGTTAAGAAGAGATTATATACATAGATAAACCATGTTAAGCTTATATTATGATTGAAGTAGAATTCCACTATTTACTTAGTCTATAATAGCCAGATATGAATTGCTTGATTGATTTCATAGAAGGGTTGATTGACCGAAGAATTCATCTTAGGAAACGAGGATTGTCTAATTATATATATGTATTGTATTTGTAATATTGTGACATACAATTTGAGATATATGAATAATACCATAACACGTGTGTCATACCACGTGTTCTTTCGACCAAAAGAAAGTGAAGAATTGATCCCTGTTTCTTCACTGTGTGATACCTTTGATTTGTGCCCTTATTACTTTTGACTATATCTTGATATCTTAATTAGATGTATGATACTTTGAACACATTACCAATGATCATAAATTATTCGTTCTAATGGGGTATGTTTGGGAAAACAACCTAATCAATATAAAAGGATATAAGTGTAAAAGGAAGACTAGAATTGTGTATCAAAATATGTGCTTGCAGGTTAACCGATCATGTAAGTCAATACAGACTATAACATGATAGTGAGACATATAAATGAAATGACACTGAACTCTTTTTCAAATAGAAGTTGTGATATAAATTTGAAGGGGTCAGAGTTACTATAATATGATACAACATGTTGTTAGTCTGAGGTACTGTAGGATACGTAATAGATGAGAACTATTTTGAGCAACTATGTACCCTAACAGGTTATTAGTAACGTATGCTCGTATGCTTGCTGGTCGCACAACCCTATGCGAAGTATGATGATATTTTGATTCAAGTGTGTATATAGGAAGATATGATGTAATGAGATGTGGATTCTATGGATAAGATGTAAATTCTTTATGGCGAGTGGGAGAATGAAAGAAATAAATAATTAAATATATTATTTATATATATTTATATCTTTTGTCTGCCATAAATTAGTCATTCTATTTATTTTGAATTTGAAATTTAAAATACATTTGAGAGTTATTTATTTCTTACGTGGGTTATTTTGTTCATTATTTGATAAGAGATAATTGACCCACAAAATCCTAAAATAGGAGAGAGTCATAATTCTAAAGAACTCTTATCACAATTTCATTATACGCTTCATATCTTCTCTTCTTCTTTTTTTTCTGTCAAAAAGGTTCTACATACAAAAATTCACAAAGCGAATATCTGAGGCTCTTAAGCTGTGAACAAAGGTTCTTCTTTACTGAGAGAAGATCCGTGATCCAATCTTTTTCAATCAATACTCTATTTCCGCGGCTCTTCAAGAGGTAAACACAGAAATCCTCTAGTATAATTTTATTTCTCCAATTAAATTCTTTCACTTTGGAACTGTATTGGTCTCCCTATTTGTACACCACTCAGACCCAAATCAAAGTTAGATCCTTTGATATCGAGCAATCTACCAAATTTATGTTGATCCATATATATAGTAACCTTTTAATTCCCTTCATATATCCGAAAGTATAAATACCATAATATTAAAATTTCATCACGAAACACAACATAAGAATCACAATTATTGCAATATTGTGCGTTTGTGTGTGTACAAGAGAGAGAGATAAGTCCTTGACAACAAGATTGTGAAATTTTTGTGTGTCTATATGTATAAGAGAGAGTGAAAGATAAGATCTTGACAACGAGATTGTGTACTTTTAAAGATTGAGAGATTTTGTGTGGCGCACAAAAAAAGATGTAAAGGAAACGTGTAGGAAAATGTTATGTTAACCCAAATGTAGTTTTATTTTATGTCAGGTAATTTACATATTCAATCATTTATGTTTACCATGTTTGACAAATCATACCCCTATTGTCATTTTTGACAGAATGGTACTTCATCTTTATTTTGTATGGTAGCTTAAAATCCAACATGATTTCCGCATTCATTTTTAGGCGATCGAAATATAATAAAACATACATGGCTACTAAAGGAGATGTCTATATTTATTTACAAAATCCACTGTGTTAGCATGTGCTGCATATAATCTTAAAAACTATATGCCTAAATCTAGTATATACTCGTATAAAATGGATGTGTTACAATGTTTAAGATACAAGTTTAGAAACAGATTTGTTTCTTAGATATTTTCTATTTATGTCTATAAATCTCTTCACTTATTAATGAACATACAAAATGTGAAGTATTTAGACATTAAAATTTCGTAACTCCTGAAAGAAATTTTAGATTGATTGTACAGAAGGACTAAAGTTGTCACTTATTCAAAATATAACAACTATATTGTTAACATTTACATTTATAAAAACTGATTAAAAAGAATTAATTTTGATTATTATAATCCGTGAGACTACTAAAACTTAACAATTCATAATAATGATGTGAAAGGTTATTACAGTGTACAATTTATACTAATCAAATGCAACCGTAATCTAAGAAAGTTTAATCTTTAAAAAGTAAAACTTACCATGACAATTGAGAATAAGACTGATATTCGATTGAAATATCTTGGTCAACGATCTTATTCTTTTCCTTTTGTTCAATCTCGATTTTATCCACAACATGACACTAACATCAAATCCTAAAAGGACCTGTGTGCAAAATGTGAAAAATGAATTAGTTTGAATATATTTCCTTTATAATTCTTTTGAATATACATGAATTTTGTTGTTCCTATATTAGAATTGATGAATTATGTTCCTGAATCCATAGTATATCAAAATCTTACATAAATATTGAACATTAAGAGAAAAATTAATACAGACATAAAATAATCACAAATACTTAAAAAATTAACAATTAATTCACCAAATTATTTTTTTATTCATTTTAATTTTGCAGTTAAAATCCTAGATGTTTAGAAAAAGAAGAATGGTATATATGCGCAAAGATGGAAGAAAAAAGATGGATTGAACAAATACCTTTACAGTAGGCTGACAATGGAGAGTTTTTTGCAGTGTTTGAAGACGGCAGAAAAAAGTGCCTAATTTTATCTATATATTATATCTCGGTCATTTATACCCTTGAATTGTGGCCTTATGTACGTTGTGGTATGTTTTGTGTTAGGTTATGAAAATCTAAATTTTATTAGAGTTTTTGAAATGGTTTTTATTGGTTATATTTACTTTTGGGCCGAGTAGTTTATAATTAGTTAAATCTATGGTTCTAGATTGATTTAGTGGTCTTGTTATCAGATGTGAATTCTCTAATGGTTAATGATATTGAGCTATATTTATACGATCACAAGATATCATATTGTGGGGTTATTGGACTTATTTTAGAGATTATTCTTAATTACGTGACAAATGGTGTGTTATTTGTTTTTTGAATATTTTGTTTTTTTGGAGTTTTTTGTGTTAATTGTATGTCGAGTGTGTAGCTCATAGATACTTGGACAATACGAGACATCGAGATGACACAACAATGTCAAAATTATAGTCAACCCCAATCTTAAGGCGTGAAAAAAAGAGAAAAAAATCACATTAGAGAGTAAGTACAATTACAATAAAAATTTAAAATCAACTTGATAGAGTCACAAAAATCATTTTGCGAAATTCTTACCGAGCACCTAGAGCTTAAGATAGTTTTTCGAGTTGGGTTCCCGTAAGAAGAATCGGTTCGTGAGTAGGAGTTGATACTACAAAGTAATACTAAAGTTGTCTAGGTGACTCAAACAAATATAGAATTAGTAAATACGTTTTTTGGTCAATTTTGAACAACCCATGTGGGTCCCACAACCCAAAAAAATATTTTTATCCTTAAATACTTAAGTGATTTGGAGAAAAGCAATGCAAGAAGAAGTGGTGTCGATGAAGAAAAATCAGGTATGGAATTGATTGATATCCCGAAAGGACGTAAGGCAATTGGCAACAAATGGGTTCTCAAAATAAAGAGGAAACCTGACAATTCCATTGACAGGTATAAAGCTCGCTTGGTAGCGAAAGGATATACTCAACAGGAAGGAATAGCTTTTGAGGAAACTTTTTCTCCTGTTGTTAGATTTACCTCAATACGTCTTATTTTAGCTATTGTGGCGCATCTCGATCTGGAGTTGAACCAAGTGGATGTTAAAACTGCATTTCTAAATGGAGATTTAGAAGAGGAAATTTCGTTGGAACAACCCTCGGGTGTCGTTGAAAAAGATCAAGAGAATAAAGTGTGTAAATTGTTGAAAACAATCTATGGTCTTAAGCAAGCCTCGAGACAGTGGAATTTGAGATTTCATGAAGTCATCTTGTCAAATGGATTTGAGATGATAAGTGAAGACCACTGTGTTTATATTAAACATTCCAAGAAAAATTTCATAATTTTATCTCTATATGTGGAAGAAATCCTATTAGCTGGGAATGATTAAGAGTTTATTCAAGCTAATAAGGAGTGGCTAGCTTCTCAATTCAATATGAAAGATATGAGAAAAGCAAATTATATTCTTGGTGTTAAGATTCACAGAGATAGGTCTAGAAGACTATTATCTCTATCGCAAGAACCTTACATCATGAATGTACTTGAGCGCTTTGGTATGACTACGTGCCATGCCATTGACACTCCTGTAGAAAAGGGAATAAACTTAACTCTCGAATTGTGTCCTAGTACTACATAAGAGAAACAGAAAATGTCAACAATACCATATTCTAGTGCCATTGGTAGTCTTATGTATGTTATGATGTGTACGAGACCAGATATATTTTATGCAGTAGGTTTAGTTAGTCGTTTTCAATCGAACCCTGGAGAAGAGTATTGGAAAGCTGTGAAAAGGATATTGAGATATCTAAAAGGCACTAAAGATCATGCCTTATGCTTTTGAGGAGATAGATTACGCCTAGAAGGATATACAGATGCAGATTGGGCTCGTGATATAAATGGGCGTAAATCCACTTCAGGTTATGTGTTCTTGCCAAATAAATGCACAATTTCTTGAAGTAGAAAGAAACAAACCTGTTTAGCTTTGTCAACGATGGAAGCTGAGTTTGTAGCTTGCTCAGCTGCAGTTCAGGAGGCTGTTTGGTTAAAAAGGTTCTTTGAACATTTAGGATTCTCTGGTGATAGTGGTAGTCCAATTACAATATACTGTGATAGTCAAGCTGCAATGGCTTATGTAAAGATCCAAAATATCACAGCAAGACCAAACACATTGATATAAAGTATAACTTCGTTAGAGATATAATTGCACAAAAGGATGTTACTTTGAAATATATACCCACACGCAATATGCTTGCCGAGCCCTTAATAAAACCTATCCCAAGGGATGTATTCACGGATCATGTTAGATCTATAGGATTAAGCAAGATATAATGTATGAATTATTGCTAGTTTATTTACATTCATGTATATATTTCCATTTGTATGTTTATTTTAATAATATCATGTTTGATATGTATTATATATTGCGTGTGATTTTGTAAGTATGTATGTCCTATAGACTGAGATTGGCCCTGTCGCACGGGCACTCGCCTTTGGCATAAGAAGTGCTTAAAGATGAGACTAACTCATAGTAGTGAAGAACCCTTAAGATAACTTGAGTTAAGATATCCGCCTTAACTAAGTGTTAAGAAGATATTATATACATAGATAAACCATGTTAAGCTTATATTATGATTGAAGTAGAATCCCACTATTTACTTAGTCTATAATAGCCAAATATGAATTGCTTGATTGATTTCATAGAAGGGTTGATTGGCCGAAGAATTCATCTTAGGAAACGAGGCTTGTCTAATTATATATATGTATGGTATTTGTAATATTGTGACAAACAATTTGAGATATATGAATAATACCATAACACGTGTGTCATACCACGTGTTCTTTCGACCAAAAGAAAGTGAAGAATTAATCCCTGTTTCTTCACTGTGTGATACCTTTGATTTGTGCCCTTATTACTTTTGACTATATCTTGATATCTTAATTAGATGTATGATACTTTGAACACATTACCAATGATCATAAATTATTCTTTCTAATGGGGTATGTTTGGGAAAGCAACCTAATCAATATAAAAGGATATAAGTGTAAAAGGAAGACTAGAATTGTGTATCAAAATATGTGCTTGCAGGTTAACCGGTCATGTAAGTCAATACAGACTATAACATGATAGTGAGACATATAAACGAAATGACACTGAACTCTTTTTCAAATAGAAGTTGTGATATAAATTTGAAGGGGTCAGAGTTACTATAATATGATACAACATGTTGTTAGTTTGAGGTACTGTAGGATACGTAATAGATGAGAACTATTTTGAGCAACTATGTACCCTAACAGGTTATTAGTAACGTATGCTCGTATGCTTGCTGGTCGCACGACCTATTTGCAAAGTATGATGATATTTTGATTCAAGTGTGTATATAGGAAGATATGATGTAATGAGATGTGGATTCTATGGATAAGATGTAACTTCTTTATAGCGAGTGGGAGAATGAAAGAAATAAATAATTAAATATATTATTTATATATATTTATTTCTTTTGTCTGCCATAAATTAGTTATTCTATTTATTTTGAATTTGAAATTTAAAATACATTTGAGAGTTATTTATTTCTTACGTGGGTTATTTTGTTCATTATTTGATAAGAGATAATTGACCCACAAAATCCTAAAATAGGAGAGAGTCAGAATTCTAAAGAACTCTTATCACAATTTCATTATACGCTTCATATCTTCTCTTTTTCTTTTTCTCTGTGAAAAAGGTTCTACATACAAAAATTCACAAAGCGAATATCGGAGGCTCTTCGATGTGAACAAAGGTTCTTCTTCATCCGTGATCCAATCTATTTCAGTCAGTACTCTATTTCCGCGGCTCTTCAAGAGGTAAACACAGAAACCCTCTAGTATTATTTTATTTCTCTAATTAAATTCTTTCACTTTGGAACTGTATTGGTCTCCCTATTTGTACACCACTCAGACCCAAATCAAAGTTAGATCCTTTGATATCGAGCAATCTACCAAATTTATGTTGATCCATATATATAGTACCCTTTTAATTCCCTTCATATATCTGAAAGTATAAATACCATGATATTAAAATTTCATCACGAAACACAACATAAGAATCACAATTATTGCAATATTATGCGTTTGTGTGTGTATAAGAGAGAGAGATAAGACCTTGACAACAAGATTGTGAAATTTTTGTGTGTCTATATGTATAAGAGAGAGTGAAAGATAAGATCTTGACAACGAGATTGTGTACTTTTAAAGATTGAGAGATTTTGTGTGGCGCACAAAAAAAGATGTAAAGGAAACGTGTAGGAAAATGCTATGTTAACCCAAATGTAGTTTTATTTTATGTCACGTAATTTACATATTAAATCATTTATGTTTACCATGTTTGACAAATCATACCCCTATTGTCATTTTTGACAAAATGGTACTTCATCTTTATTTTGTATGGTAGCTTAAAATCAAACATGATTTCCGCATTCATTTTTAGCCGATCGAAATATAATAAAACATACATGGCTACTAAAGGAGATGTCTATATTTATTTACAAAATCCACTATGTGAGCATGTGCTGCATATAATCTTAAAAACTATATGCCTAAATCTAGTATATACTCGTATAAAATGGCTGTGTTACAATGTTTAAGATACAAGTTTAGAAACAGGTTTGTTTCTTAGATATTTTCTATTTATGTCTATAAATCTCTTCACTTATTAATTAACATACAAAATGTGAAGTATTTAGACATTAAAATTTCTTAACTCCTGAAAGAAATTTTAGATTGATTGTACAGAAGGACTAAAGTTGTCACTTATTCAAAATATAACAACTATATTGTTAACATTTACATTTATAAAAGCTGATTAAAAAGAATTAATTTTGATGATTATAATCCATGAGACTACTAAAACATAACAATTCATAATAATGATGTGAAAGGTCATTACAGTGTACAATTTATACTAATCAAATGCAACCGTAATCTAAGAAAGTTTAATCTTTAAAAAGTAAAACTTACCATGACAATTGAGAATAAGACTGATATTCGATTGAAATATCTTGGTCAACGATCTTATTCTTTTCCTTTTGTTCAATCTCGATTTTATCCACAACATGACACTAACATCAAATCCTAAAAGGACCTGTGTGCAAAATGTGAAAAATGAATTAGTTTGAATATATTTCCTTTATAATTCTTTTGAATATACATGAATTTTGTTGTTCCTATATTAGAATTGATGAATTATGTTCCTGAATCCATAGTATATCAAAATCTTACATAAATATTGAACATTAAGAGAAAAATTAATACAGACATAAAATAATCACAAATACTTAAAAAATTAACAATTAATTCACCAAATTATTTTTTTATTCATTTTAATTTTGCAGTTAAAATCCTAGATGTTTAGAAAAAGAAGAATGGTATATATGCGCAAAGATGGAAGAAAAAAGATGGATTGAACAAATACCTTTACAGTAGGCTGACAATGGAGAGTTTTTTGCAGTGTTTGAAGACGGCAGAAAAAAGTGCCTAATTTTATCTATATATTATATCTCGGTCATTTATACCCTTGAATTGTGGCCTTATGTACGTTGTGGTATGTTTTGTGTTAGGTTATGAAAATCTAAATTTTATTAGAGTTTTTGAAATGGTTTTTATTGGTTATATTTACTTTTGGGCCGAGTAGTTTATAATTAGTTAAATCTATGGTTCTAGATTGATTTAGTGGTCTTGTTATCAGATGTGAATTCTCTAATGGTTAATGATATTGAGCTATATTTATACGATCACAAGATATCATATTGTGGGGTTATTGGACTTATTTTAGAGATTATTCTTAATTACGTGACAAATGGTGTGTTATTTGTTTTTTGAATATTTTGTTTTTTTGGAGTTTTTTGTGTTAATTGTATGTCGAGTGTGTAGCTCATAGATACTTGGACAATACGAGACATCGAGATGACACAACAATGTCAAAATTATAGTCAACCCCAATCTTAAGGCGTGAAAAAAAGAGAAAAAAATCACATTAGAGAGTAAGTACAATTACAATAAAAATTTAAAATCAACTTGATAGAGTCACAAAAATCATTTTGCGAAATTCTTACCGAGCACCTAGAGCTTAAGATAGTTTTTCGAGTTGGGTTCCCGTAAGAAGAATCGGTTCGTGAGTAGGAGTTGATACTACAAAGTAATACTAAAGTTGTCTAGGTGACTCAAACAAATATATAATTAGTAAATACGTTTTTTGGTCAATTTTGAACAACCCATGTGGGTCCCACAACCCAAAAAAATATTTTTATCCTTAAATACTTAAGTGATTTGGAGAAAAGCAATGCAAGAAGAAGTGGTGTCGATGAAGAAAAATCAGGTATGGAATTGATTGATATCCCGAAAGGACGTAAGGCAATTGGCAACAAATGGGTTCTCAAAATAAAGAGGAAACCTGACAATTCCATTGACAGGTATAAAGCTCGCTTGGTAGCGAAAGGATATACTCAACAGGAAGGAATAGCTTTTGAGGAAACTTTTTCTCCTGTTGTTAGATTTACCTCAATACGTCTTATTTTAGCTATTGTGGCGCATCTCGATCTGGATTTGAACCAAGTGGATGTTAAAACTGCATTTCTAAATGGAGATTTAGAAGAGGAAATTTCGTTGGAACAACCCTCGGGTGTCGTTGAAAAAGATCAAGAGAATAAAGTGTGTAAATTGTTGAAAACAATCTATGGTCTTAAGCAAGCCTCGAGACAGTGGAATTTGAGATTTCATGAAGTCATCTTGTCAAATGGATTTGAGATGATAAGTGAAGACCACTGTGTTTATATTAAACATTCCAAGAAAAATTTCATAATTTTATCTCTATATGTGGAAGAAATCCTATTAGCTGGGAATGATTAAGAGTTTATTCAAGCTAATAAGGAGTGGCTAGCTTCTCAATTCAATATGAAAGATATGAGAAAAGCAAATTATATTCTTGGTGTTAAGATTCACAGAGATAGGTCTAGAAGACTATTATCTCTATCGCAAGAACCTTACATCATGAATGTACTTGAGCGCTTTGGTATGACTACGTGCCATGCCATTGACACTCCTGTAGAAAAGGGAATAAACTTAACTCTCGAATTGTGTCCTAGTACTACATAAGAGAAACAGAAAATGTCAACAATACCATATTCTAGTGCCATTGGTAGTCTTATGTATGTTATGATGTGTACGAGACCAGATATATTTTATGCAGTAGGTTTAGTTAGTCGTTTTCAATCGAACCCTGGAGAAGAGTATTGGAAAGCTGTGAAAAGGATATTGAGATATCTAAAAGGCACTAAAGATCATGCCTTATGCTTTTGAGGAGATAGATTACGCCTAGAAGGATATACAGATGCAGATTGGGCTCGTGATATAAATGGGCGTAAATCCACTTCAGGTTATGTGTTCTTGCCAAATAAATGCACAATTTCTTGAAGTAGAAAGAAACAAACCTGTTTAGCTTTGTCAACGATGGAAGCTGAGTTTGTAGCTTGCTCAGCTGCAGTTCAGGAGGCTGTTTGGTTAAAAAGGTTCTTTGAACATTTAGGATTCTCTGGTGATAGTGGTAGTCCAATTACAATATACTGTGATAGTCAAGCTACAATGGCTTATGTAAAGATCCAAAATATCACAGCAAGACCAAACACATTGATATAAAGTATAACTTCGTTAGAGATATAATTGCACAAAAGGATGTTACTTTGAAATATATACCCACACGCAATATGCTTGCCGAGCCCTTAATAAAAGCTATCCCAAGGGATGTATTCACGGATCATGTTAGATCTATAGGATTAAGCAAGATATAATGTATGAATTATTGCTAGTTTATTTACATTCATGTATATATTTCCATTTGTATGTTTATTTTAATAATATCATGTTTGATATGTATTATATATTGCGTGTGATTTTGTAAGTATGTATGTCCTATAGACTGAGATTGGCCCTGTCGCACGGGCACTCGCCTTTGGCATAAGAAGTGCTTAAAGATGAGACTAACTCATAGTAGTGAAGAACCCTTAAGATAACTTGAGTTAAGATATCCGCCTTAACTAAGTGTTAAGAAGATATTATATACATAGATAAACCATGTTAAGCTTATATTATGATTGAAGTAGAATCCCACTATTTACTTAGTCTATAATAGCCAAATATGAATTGCTTGATTGATTTCATAGAAGGGTTGATTGGCCGAAGAATTCATCTTAGGAAACGAGGCTTGTCTAATTATATATATGTATGGTATTTGTAATATTGTGACAAACAATTTGAGATATATGAATAATACCATAACACGTGTGTCATACCACGTGTTCTTTCGACCAAAAGAAAGTGAAGAATTAATCCCTGTTTCTTCACTGTGTGATACCTTTGATTTGTGCCCTTATTACTTTTGACTATATCTTGACATCTTAATTAGATGTATGATACTTTGAACACATTACCAATGATCATAAATTATTCTTTCTAATGGGGTATGTTTGGGAAAGCAACCTAATCAATATAAAAGGATATAAGTGTAAAAGGAAGACTAGAATTGTGTATCAAAATATGTGCTTGCAGGTTAACCGGTCATGTAAGTCAATACAGACTATAACATGATAGTGAGACATATAAACGAAATGACACTGAACTCTTTTTCAAATAGAAGTTGTGATATAAATTTGAAGGGGTCAGAGTTACTATAATATGATACAACATGTTGTTAGTTTGAGGTACTGTAGGATACGTAATAGATGAGAACTATTTTGAGCAACTATGTACCCTAACAGGTTATTAGTAACGTATGCTCGTATGCTTGCTGGTCGCACGACCTATTTGCAAAGTATGATGATATTTTGATTCAAGTGTGTATATAGGAAGATATGATGTAATGAGATGTGGATTCTATGGATAAGATGTAACTTCTTTATAGCGAGTGGGAGAATGAAAGAAATAAATAATTAAATATATTATTTATATATATTTATTTCTTTTGTCTGCCATAAATTAGTTATTCTATTTATTTTGAATTTGAAATTTAAAATACATTTGAGAGTTATTTATTTCTTACGTGGGTTATTTTGTTCATTATTTGATAAGAGATAATTGACCCACAAAATCCTAAAATAGGAGAGAGTCAGAATTCTAAAGAACTCTTATCACAATTTCATTATACGCTTCATATCTTCTCTTTTTCTTTTTCTCTGTGAAAAAGGTTCTACATACAAAAATTCACAAAGCGAATATCGGAGGCTCTTCGATGTGAACAAAGGTTCTTCTTCATCCGTGATCCAATCTATTTCAGTCAGTACTCTATTTCCGCGGCTCTTCAAGAGGTAAACACAGAAACCCTCTAGTATTATTTTATTTCTCTAATTAAATTCTTTCACTTTGGAACTGTATTGGTCTCCCTATTTGTACACCACTCAGACCCAAATCAAAGTTAGATCCTTTGATATCGAGCAATCTACCAAATTTATGTTGATCCATATATATAGTAACCTTTTAATTCCCTTCATATATCTGAAAGTATAAATACCATGATATTAAAATTTCATCACGAAACACAACATAAGAATCACAATTATTGCAATATTATGCGTTTGTGTGTGTATAAGAGAGAGAGATAAGACCTTGACAACAAGATTGTGAAATTTTTGTGTGTCTATATGTATAAGAGAGAGTGAAAGATAAGATCTTGACAACGAGATTGTGTACTTTTAAAGATTGAGAGATTTTGTGTGGCGCACAAAAAAAGATGTAAAGGAAACGTGTAGGAAAATGCTATGTTAACCCAAATGTAGTTTTATTTTATGTCACGTAATTTACATATTAAATCATTTATGTTTACCATGTTTGACAAATCATACCCCTATTGTCATTTTTGACAAAATGGTACTTCATCTTTATTTTGTATGGTAGCTTAAAATCAAACATGATTTCCGCATTCATTTTTAGCCGATCGAAATATAATAAAACATACATGGCTACTAAAGGAGATGTCTATATTTATTTACAAAATCCACTATGTGAGCATGTGCTGCATATAATCTTAAAAACTATATGCCTAAATCTAGTATATACTCGTATAAAATGGCTGTGTTACAATGTTTAAGATACAAGTTTAGAAACAGGTTTGTTTCTTAGATATTTTCTATTTATGTCTATAAATCTCTTCACTTATTAATGAACATACAAAATGTGAAGTATTTAGACATTAAAATTTCTTAACTCCTGAAAGAAATTTTAGATTGATTGTACAGAGGACTAAAGTTGTCACTTATTCAAAATATAACAACTATATTGTTAACATTTACATTTATAAAAGCTGATTAAAAAGAATTAATTTTGATGATTATAATCCATGAGACTACTAAAACATAACAATTCATAATAATGATGTGAAAGGTCATTACAGTGTACAATTTATACTAATCAAATGCAACCGTAATCTAAGAAAGTTTAATCTTTAACAAGTAAAACTTACCATGACAATTGAGAATAAGACTGATATTCGATTGAAATATCTTGGTCAACGATCTTATTCTTTTCCTTTTGTTCAATCTCGATTTTATCCACAACATGACACTAACATTAAATCCTAAAAGGACCTGTGTGCAAAATGTGAAAAATGAATTAGTTTGAATATATTTCCTTTATAATTCTTTTGAATATACATGAATTTTGTTGTTCCTATATTAGAATCGATGAATTATGTTCCTGAATCCATAGTATATCAAAATCTTACATAAATATTGAACATTAAGAGAAAAATTAATACATACATAAAATAATCACAAATACTTACAAAATTAACAATTAATTCACCAAATTATTATTTTATTCATTTTAATTTTGCAGTTAAAATCCTAGATGTTTAGAAAAAGAAGAATGGTATATGTGCGCAAAGACGGAAGGAAAAAGATGGATTGAACAAATACCTTTACAGTAAGCTGACAATGGAGAGTTTTTTGCAGTGTTTGAAGACGGCAGAAAAAAGCGCCTAATTTTATCTATATATTATATATCGGTCATTTATACCCTTGAATTGTGGCCTTATGTACGTTGTGGTATGTTTTGTGTTAGGTTATGAAAATCTAAATTTTATTAGAGTTTTTGCAATGGTTTTTATTGGTTATATTTACTTTTGGGCCGAGTAGTTAATAATTACTTAAATCTATAGTTCAAGATTGATTTAGTGGTCTTTTTATCAAATGTGAATTCTCTAATGGTTAATGATATTGAGATATATTTATAGGATCACAAGGTATCATATTGTGGGGTTATTGGACTTATTTTAGAGATTATTCTTAATTACGTGACAAATGGTGTGTTCTTTGTTTTTTGAATACTTTGTTTTTTTGGAGTTTTTTTTGTGTTAATTGTATGTCGAGTGTCTAGCTCATAGATACTTGGACAATACGAGACATCGAGATGACACAACAATGTCAAAATTATAGTCAACCCCAATCTTAAGGCGTGAAAAAAAGAAAAAAAAATCACATTAGAGAGTAAGTACAATTACAATAAAAATTTAAAATCAACTTGATAGAGTCACAAAAATCATTTTGCGAAATTCTTACCAAGCACCTAGAGCTTAAGATAGTTTTTCGAGTTGGGTTCCCGTAAGAAGAATCGGTTCGTGACTAGGAGTTGATACTACAAACGAATACTAAAGTTGTCTAGGTGACTCAAACAAATATAGAATTAGTAAATACGTTTTTTGGTCAATTTTGAACAACCCATGTGGGTCCCACAACCCAAAAAAATATTTTTATCCTTAAATACTTAGGTGATTTGGAGAAAACCAATGGAAGAAGAAGTGGTGTCGATGAAGAAAAATCAGGTATGGAATTGATTGATATCCCGAAAGGACGTAAGGCAATTGGCAACAAATGGGTTCTCAAAATAAAGAGGAAACCTGACAATTCCATTGACAGGTATAAAGCTCGCTTGGTAGCGAAAGGATATACTCAACGGGAAGGAATAGATTTTGAGGAAACTTTTTCTCCGGTTGTTAGATTTACCTCAATATGTCTTATTTTAGCTATTGTAGCGCATCTTGATCTGGAGTTGAACCAAGTGGATGTTAAAACTGCATTTCTAAATGGAGATTTAGAAGAGGAAATTTTCATGGAACAACCCTCGGGTGTCGTTGAAAAAGATCAAGAGAATAAAGTGTGTAAATTGTTGAAAACAATCTATGGTCTTAAGCAAGCCTCGAGACAGTGGAATTTGAGATTTCATGAAGTCATCTTGTCAAATGGATTTGAGATGATAAGTGAAGACCACTGTGTTTATATTAAACATTCCAAGAAAAATTTCATAATTTTATCTCTATATGTGGATGAAATCCTATTAGCTGTGAATGATAAAGAGTTTATTCAAGCTAATAAGAAGTGGCTAGCTTCTCAATTCAATATGAAAGATATGAGAGAAGCAAATTATATTCTTGGTGTTAAGATTCACAGAAATAGGTCTAGAAGACTATTATCTCTATCGCAAGAACCTTACATCATGAATGTACTTGAGCGCTTTGGTATGACTACGTGCCATGCCATTGACACTCCTGTACAAAAGGGAATAAACTTAACTCTTGAAATGTGTCCTAGTACTACATAAGAGAAGCAGAAAATGTCAACAATACCATATTCTAGTGCCATTGGTAGTCTTATGTATGTTATGATGTGTACGAGACCAGATATATTTTATGCAGTAGGTTTAGTTAGGCGTTTTCAATCGAACCCTGGAGAAGAGTATTGGAAAGCTGTGAAAAGGATATTGAGATATCTAAAAGGCACTAAAGATCATGCCTTATGCTTTTGAGGAGATAGATTATGCCTAGAAGGATATACAGATGCAGATTGGGCTCGTGATATAAATGGGCGTAAATCCACTTCAGGTTATGTGTTCTTGCTAAATAAATGCGCAATTTCTTGGAGTAGAAAGAAACAAACCTGTGTAGCTTTGTCAACGATGGAAGCTGAGTTTCTAGCTTGCTCAGCTGCAGTTCAGGAGGCTGTTTGGTTAAAAAGGTTCTTTGAACATTTAGGATTCTCTGGTGATAGTGGTAGTCCAATTACAATATACTGTGATAGTCAAGCTGCAATGGCTTATGTAAAGATCCAAAATATCACAGCAAGACCAAACACATTGATATAAAGTATAACTTCGTTAGAGATATAATTGCACAAAAGGATGTTACTTTGAAATATATACCCACACGCAATATGCTTGCGGATCCCTTAACAAAAGCTATCCCAAGGGATGTATTCACGGATCATGTTAGATCTATAGGATTAAGCAAGATATAATGTATGAATTATTGCTAGTTTATGTGCATTCATGTATACATTTCCATTAGTATGTTTATTTTAATAATATCATGTTTGATATGTATTATATATTGCGTGTGATTTTGTAAGTATGTATGTCCTATAGACTGGGATTGGCCCTGTCGCACGGGCACTCGCCTTTAGCATAAGAAGTGCGCAAAGATGAGACTAACTCATAGTAGTGAAGAACCCTTAAGATAACTTGAGTTAAGATATCCGCCTTAACTAAGTGTTAAGAAGAGATTATATACATAGATAAACCATGTTAAGCTTATATTATGATTGAAGTAGAATCCCACTATTTACTTAGTCTATAATAGCCAGATATGAATTGCTTGATTGATTTCATAGAAGGGTTGATTGATCGAAGAATTCATCTTAGGAAACGAGGCTTGTCTAATTATATATATGTATGGTATTTGTAATATTGTGACATACAATTTGAGATATATGAGTAATACCATAACACATGTGTCATACCACGTGTTCTTTCGACCAAAAGAAAGTGAAGAATTGATCCATGTTTCTTCAATGTGTGATACCTTTGATTTGTGCCCTTATTACTTTTGACTATATCTTGATATCTTAATTAGATGTATGATATTTTGAACACATTACCAATGATCATAAATTATTCGTTCTAATGGGGTATGTTTGGGAAAGCAACCTAATCAATATAAAATGATATAAGTGTAAAAGGAAGACTAGAATTGTGTATCAAAATATGTGCTTGCAGGTTAACCGGTCTTGTAAGTCAATACAGACTATAACATGATAGTGAGACATATAAACGAAATGACACTGAACTCTTTTTCAAATAGAAGTTGTGATATAAATTTGAAGGGGTCAGAGTTACTATAATATGATACAACATGTTGTTAGTCTGAGGTACTGTAGGATACGTAATAGATGAGAACTATTTTGAGCAACTATGTACCCTAACAGGTTATTAGTAACGTATGCTCGTATGCTTGCTGGTCGTACGACCTATTTGCGAAGTATGATGATATTTTGATTCAAGTGTGTATATAGGAAGATATGATGTAATGAGATGTGGATTCTATGGATAAGATGTAACTTCTTTATGGCGAGTGGGAGAATGAAAGAAATAAATAATTAAATATATTATTTATATATATTTATTTCTTTTGTCGGCCATAAATTAGTTATTCTATTTATTTTGAATTTGAAATTTAAAATACATTTGAGAGTTATTTATTTCTTACGTGGGTTATTTTGTTCATTATTTGATAAGAGATAATTGACCACCAAAATCCTAAAATAGGAGAGAGTCAGAATTCTAAAGAACTCTTATCACAATTTCATTATACGCTTCATATCTTCTCTTCTTCTTTTTCTCTGTCAAAAAGGTTCTACATACAAAAATTCACAAAGCGAATATCTGAGGCTCTTAGGCTGTGAACAAAGGTTCTTCTTCACTGAGAGAAGATCCGTGATCCAATCTTTTTCAATTAGTACTCTATTTCTGCGGCTCTTCAAGAGGTAAACACAGAAATCCTCTAGAATTATTTTATTTCTCCAATTAAATTCTTTCACTTTGGAACTGTATTGGTCTCCCTATTTGTACACCACTCAGACCCAAATCAATGTTAGATCCTTTGATATCGAGCAATCTACCAAATTTATGTTGATCCATATATATAGTAACCTTTTAATTCCCTTCATATATCTGAAAAGTATAAATACCATAATATTAAAATTTCATCACGAAACACAACATAAGAATCAAAATTATTACAATATTGTGCGTTTGTGTGTGTATAAGAGAGAGAGATAAGACCTTGACAACAAGATTGTGAATTTTTTGTGTGTCTATATGTATAATAAAGAGTGAAAGATAAGATCTTGACAACGAGATTGTGTACTTTTAAAGATTGAGAGATTTCGTGTGGCGCACAAAAAAAGATGTAAAGGAAACGTGTAGGAAAATGCTATGTTAACCCAAATGTAGTTTTATTTTATGTCACGTAATTTACATATTCAATCATTTATGTTTATTTATGTTTGACAAATCATACCCCTATTGTCATTTTTGACAAAATGGTACTTCATCTTTATTTTGTATGGTAGCTTAAAATCCAACATGATTTCCGCATTAATTTTTAGCCGATTGAAATATAATAAAACATACATGGCTACTAAAGGAGATGTCTATATTTATTTATAAAATCCACTGTGTGAGCGTGTGCTGCATATAATCTTAAAAACTATATGCCTAAATCTAGTATATACTCGTATAAAATGGCTGTGTTACAATGTTTAAGATACAAGTTTAGAAACAGGTTTGTTTCTTAGATATTTTCTATTTATGTCTATAAATCTCTTCACTTATTAATGAACATACAAAATGTGAAGTATTTAGACATTAAAATTTCTTAACTCCTGAAAGAAATTTTAGATTGATTGTACAGAAGGACTAAAGTGTCACTTATTCAAAATATAACAACTATATTGTTAACATTTACATTTATAAAAACTAATTAAAAAGAATTAATTTTGATGATTATAATTCGTGAGACTACTAAAACTTAACAATTCATAATAATGATGTGAAAGGTCATTACAGTGTACAATTTATACTAATCAAATGCAACCGTAATCTAAGAAAGTTTAATCTTTAACAAGTAAAACTTACCATGATAATGAGAATAAGACTGATATTCGATTGAAATATCTTGGTCAACGATCTTATTCTTTTCCTTTTGTTCAATCTCGATTTTATCCACAACATGACACTGACATTAAATCCTAAAAGGACCTGTGTGCAAAATTGGAAAAATGAATTAGTTTGAATATATTTCCTTTATAATTCTTTTGAATATACATGAATTTTGTTGTTCCTATATCAGAATCGATGAATTATGTTCCTGAATCCATAGTATATCAAAATCTTACATAAATATTGAACATTAAGAGAAAAATTAATACAGACATAAAATAATCACAAATACTTAAAAAATTAACAATTAATTCACCAAATTATTTTTTTATTCATTTTAATTTTGCAGTTAAAATCCTAGATGTTTAGAAAAAGAAGAATGGTATATGTGCGCAAAGATGGAAGAAAAAAGATGGATTGAACAAATACCTTTACAGTAGGCTGACAATGGAGAGTTTTTTGCAGTGTTTGAAGACGGCAGAAAAAAGTGCCTAATTTTATCTATATATTATATCTCGGTCATTTATACCCTTGAAATGTGGCCTTATGTATGTTGTGGTATGTTTTGTGTTAGGTTATAAAAATCTAAATTTTATTAGGGTTTTTGCAATGGTTTTTATTGGTTATATTTACTTTTGGGCCGAGTAGTTTATAATTACTTAAATCTATAGTCCAAGATTGATTTAGTGGTCTTGTTATCAGATATGAATTCTCTAATGGTTAATGATATTGAGATATATTTATAGGATCACAAGATATCATATATTGGACTTATTTTAGAGATTATTCTTAATTACGTGACAAATGGTGTGTTCTTTGTTTTTTGAATATTTTGTTTTTTTGGAGTTTTTTTTGTGTTAATTGTATGTCGAGTGTGTAGCTCATAGATACTTGGACAATACGAGACATCGAGATGACACAACAATGTCAAAATTATAGTCAACCCCAATCTTAAGGCGTGAAAAAAAGAGAAAAAAATCACATTAGAGAGTAAGTACAATTACAATAAAAATTTAAAATCAACTTGATAGAGTCACAAAAATCATTTTGCGAAATTCTTACCAAGCACCTAGAGCTTAAGATAGTTTTTCGAGTTGGGTTCCCGTAAGAAGAATCGGTTCGTGACTAGGAGTTGATACTACAAAGTAATACTAAAGTTGTCTAGGTGACTCAAACAAATATAAAATTAGTAAATACGTTTTTTGGTCAATTTTGAACAACCCATGTGGGTCCCACAACCCAAAAAAATAATTTTATCCTTAAATACTTAGGTGATTTGGAGAAAAGCAATGGAAGAAGAAGTGGTGTCGATGAAGAAAAATCAGGTATGGAATTGATTGATATCCCGAAAGGACGTAAGACAATTGGAAACAAATGGGTTCTCAAAATAAAGAGGAAACCTGACAATTCCATTGACAGGTATAAAGCTCGCTTGGTAGCGAAAGGATATACTCAACGGGAAGGAATAGATTTTGAGGAAACTTTTTCTCCTGTTGTTAGATTTACCTCAATACGTCTTATTTTAGCTATTGTGGCGCATCTCGATCTGGAGTTGAACCAAGTGGATGTTAAAACTGCATTTCTAAATGGAGATTTAGAAGAGGAAATTTTCATGGAACAACCCTCAGGTGTCGTTGCAAAAGATCAAGAGAATAAATTGTGTAATTATTGAAAACAATCTATGGTCTTAAGAAAGCCTCGAGACATTGGAATTTGAGATTTCATGAAGTCATCTTGTCAAATGGATTTGAGATGATAAGTGAAGACCACTGTGTTTATATTAAACATTCCAAGAAAAATTTCATAATTTTATCTCTATATGTGGATGAAATCCTATTAGTTGGGAATGCTAAAGAGTTTATTCAAGCTAATAAGGAGTGGCTAGCTACTCAATTCAATATGAAAGATATGAGAGAAGCAAATTATATTCTTGGTGTTAAGATTCACAGAGATAGGTCTAGAAGACTATTATCTCTATCGCAAGAACCTTACATCATGAATGTACTTGAGCGCTTTGGTATGACTACGTGCAATGCCATTGACACTCCTGTAGAAAAGGGAATAAACTTAACTCTCGAAATGTGTCCTAGTACTACATAAGAGAAACAGAAAATGTCAACAATACCATATTCTAGTGCCATTGGTAGTCTTATGTATGTTATGATGTGTACGAGACCAGATATATGTTATGCAGTAGGTTTAGTTAGTCGTTTTCAATCGAACCCTGGAAAAGAGTATTGGAAAGCTGTGAAAAGGATATTGAGATATCTAAAAGGCACTAAAGATCATGCCTTATGTTTTTGAGGAGATAGATTACGCCTAGAAGGATATACAGATGCAGATTGGGCTCGTGATATAAATGGGCGTAAATCCACTTTAGGTTATGTGTTCTTGCTAAATAATTGCGCAATTTCTTGGAGTAGCAAGAAACAAACATGTGTAGCTTTGTCAACGATGGAAGCTGAGTTTGTAGCTTGCTCAGCTGCAGTTCAGGAGGCTGTTTAGTTAAAAAGGTTCTTTGAACATTTAGGATTCTCTGGTGATAGTGGTAGTCCATTTACAATATACTGTGATAGTCAAGCTGCAATGGCTTATGTAAAGATCCAAAATATCACAGCAAGACCAAACACATTGATATAAAGTATAACTTCGTTAGAGATATAATTTCACAAAAGGATGTTACTTTGAAATATATACCCACACGCATTATGCTTGCGGATCCCTTAACAAAAGCTATCCCAAGGGATGTATTCACGGATCATGTTAGATCTATAGGATTAAGCAAGATATAATGTATGAATTATTGCTAGTTTATGTGCATTCATGTATATATTTCCAATAGTATGTTTATTTAAATGTTTATTTTAATAATATCATGTTTGATATGTATTATATATTGCGTGTGATTTTGTAAGTATGTATGTCCTATAGACTGAGATTGGCCCTGTCACACGGGCACTCGCCTTTGGCATAAGAAGTGCGCAAAGATGAGACTAACTCATAGTAGTGACGAACCCTTAAGATAACTTGAGTTAAGATATCCGCCTTAACTAAGTGTTTGGAAGAGATTATATACATAGATAAACCATGTTAAGCTTATATTATGATTGAAGTAGAATCCCACTATCTACTTAGTCTATAATAACCAGATATGAATTGCTACATTGATTTCATAGAAGGGTGGATTGATCGAAGAATTCATCTTAGGAAACGAGGCTTGTCTAATTATATATATGTATGGTATTTGTAATATTGTGACATACAATTTGAGATATATGAATAATACCATAACACGTGTCTCATACCACGTGTTCTTTCGACCAAAAGAAAGTGAAAAATTGATCCCAGTTTCTTCAATGATCATAAATTATTCGTCCTAATGGAGTATGTTTGGGAAAGCAACCTAATCAATATAAAAGGATAAAAGTGTAAAAGGAAGACTAGAATTGTTAGTCTGAGGTACTGTAGGATACGTAATAGATGAGAACTATTTTGAGCAACTATGTACCCTAACAGGTTATTAGTAACGTATGCTCGTATGCTTGCTGGTCGCACGACCTATTTGCGAAGTATGATGATATTTTGATTCAAGTGTGTATATAGGAAGATATGATGTAATGAGATGTGGATTCTATGGATAAGATGTAACTTCTTTATGGAGAGTGGGAGAATAAAATTTATATTTATTTATTTCTTTTGTCTGCCATAAATTAGTTATTCTATTTATTTTGAATTTGAAATTTAAAATACATTTGAGAGTTATTTATTTCTTACGTGGGTTATTTTGTTCATTATTTGATAAGAGATAATTGACCCACAAAATCCTAAAATAGGAGAGAGTCATAATTCTAAAGAACTCTTATCACAATTTCATTATACGCTTCATATCTTCTCTTCTTCTTTTTCTCTGTCAAAAAGGTTCTACATACAAAAATTCACAAAGCGAATATCTGAGGCTCTTAGGCTGTGAACAAAGGTTCTTCTTCACTGAGAGGAGATCCGTGATCCAATCTTTTTCAATCAGTACTCTATTTCCGCGGCTCTTCAAGAGGTAAACACAGAAATCCTCTAGTATTATTTTATTTCTCCAATTAAATTTTTTCACTTTGGAACTGTATTGGTCTCCCTATCTGTACACCACTCAGACCCAAATCAAAGTTAGATCCTTTGATATCGAGCAATCTACCAAATTTATGTTGATCCATATATATAGTAACCTTTTAATTCCCTTCATATATCTGAAAGTATAAATACCATAATATTAAAATTTCATCATGAAACACAACATAAGAATCACAATTATTGCAATATTGTGCGTTTGTGTGTGTATAAGAGAGAGAGATAAGACCTTGACAACAAGATTGTGAAATTTTTGTGTGTCTATATGTATAAGAGAGAGTGAAAGATAAGATCTTGACAACGAGATTGTGTACTTTTAAAGATTGAGAGATTTTGTAGGAAAATGCTATGTTAACCCAAATGTAGTTTTATTTAGTGTCAGGTAATTTACATATTCAGTCATTTATGTTTACCATGTTTGACAAATCATACCCCTATTGTCATTTTTGACAAAATGGTACTTCATCTTTATTTTGTATGGTAGCTTAAAATCCAACATGATTTCCGCATTCATTTTTAGCCGATCGAAATATAATAAAACATACATGGCTACTAAAGGAGATGTCTATATTTATTTACAAAATCCACTGTGTGAGCATGTGTTGCATATAATCTTAAAAACTATATGCCTAAATCTAGTATATACTCGTATAAAATGGCTGTGTTACAATGTTTAAGATACAAGTTTAGAAACAGGTTTTTTTCTTAGATATTTTCTATTTATGTCTATAAATCTCTTCACTTATTAATGAACATACAAAATGTGAAGTATTTAGACATTCAAATTTCTTAACTCCTGAAAGAAATTTTAGATTGATTGTATAGAAGGACTAAAGTTGTCACTTATTCAAAATATAACAACTATATTGTTAACATTTACATTTATAAAAACTGATTAAAAAGAATTAATTTTGATGATTATAATCCGTGAGACTACTAAAACTTAACAATTCATAGTAATGATGTGAAAGGTCCTTACAGTGTACAATTTATACTAATCAAATGCAACCGTAATCTAAGAAAGTTTAATCTTTAACAAGTAAAACTTACCATGACAATTGAGAATAAGACTGATATTCGATTGAAATATCTTGGTCAACGATCTTATTATTTTCCTTTTGTTCAATCTCGATTTTATCCACAACATGACACTGACATTAAATCCTAAAAGGACCTGTGTGCAAAATGTGAAAAATGAATTAGTTTGAATATATTTCCTTTATAATTCTTTTGAATATACATGAATTTTGTTGTTCCTATATCAGAATCGATGAATTATGTTCCTGAATCCATAGTATATCAAAATCTTACATAAATATTGAACATTAAGAGAAAAATTAATACAGACATAAAATAATCACAAATACTTAAAAAATTAACAATTAATTCACCAAATTATTTTTTTATTCATTTTAATTTTGCAGTTAAAATCCTAGATGTTTAGAAAAAGAAGAATAGTATATGTGCGCAAAGATGGAAGAAAAAAGATGGATTGAACAAATACCTTTACAGCAGGCTGACAATGGAGAGTTTTTTGCAGTGTTTGAAGACGGCAGAAAAAAGTGCCTAATTTTATCTATAGATTATATCTCGGTCATTTATACCCTTGAATTGTGGCCTTATGTACGTTGTGGTATGTTTTGTGTTAGGTTATGAAAATCTAAATTTTATTAGAGTTTTTGCAATGGTTTTTATTGGTTATATTTACTTTTGGGCCGAGTAGTTTATAATTACTTAAATCTATAGTCCAAGATTGATTTAGTGGTCTTGTTATCAGATGTGAATTCTCTAATGTTTAATGATATTGAGATATATTTATAGGATCACAAGATATCATATTGTGGGGTTATTGGACTTATTTTAGAGATTATTCTTCATTACGTGACAAATGGTGTGTTCTTTGTTTTTTGAATATTTTGTTTTTTTGGAGTTTTTGTGTGTTAATTGTATGTCGAGTGTGTAGCTCATAGATACTTGGACAATACGAGACATCGAGATGACACAACAATGTCAAAATTATAGTCAACCCCAATCTTTAGGCGTGAAAAAAGAAAAAAAAATCACATTAGAAAGTAAGTACAATTACAATAAAAATTTAAAATCAACTTGATAGAGTCACACAAATCATTTTGCGAAATTCTTACCAAGCACCTAGAGCTTAAGATAGTTTTTCGAGTTGGGTTCCCGTAAGAAGAATCGGTTCGTGACTAGGAGTTGATACTACAAATTAATACTAAAGTTGAATAGGTGACTCAAACAAATATAGAATTCGTAAATAAGTTTTTTGGTCAATTTTGAACAACCCATGTGGGTCCCACAACCCAAAAAAATATTTTTATCCTTAAATACTTAGGTGATTTGGAGAAAAGCAATGGAAGAAGAAGTGGTGTCGATGAAGAAAAATCAGGTATGGAATTGATTGATATCCCGAAAGGACGTAAGGCCATTGGGAACAAATGGGTTCTCAAAATAAAGAGGAAACCTGACAATTCCATCGACAGGTATAAAGCTTGCTTGGTAGCGAAAGGATATACTCAACGGGAAGGAATAGATTTTGAGGAAACTTTTTCTCCTGTTGTTAGATTTACCTCAATACGTCTTATTTTAGCTATTGTGGCGCATCTCGATCTGGAGTTGAACCAAGTGGATGTTAAAACTGCATTTCTAAATGGAGATTTAGAAGAGGAAATTTTCATGGAACAACCCTCAGGTGTCGTTGCAAAAGATCAAGAGAATAAAGTGTGTAATTGTTGAAAACAATCTATGGTCTCAAGAAAGCCTCGAGACATTGGAATTTGAGATTTAATGAAGTCATCTTGTCAAATGGATTTGAGATGATAAGGGAAGACCACTGTGTTTATATTAAACATTCCAAGAAAAATTTCATAATTTTATCTCTATATGTGGATGAAATCCTATTAGCTGGGAATGATAAAGAGTTTATTCAAGCTAATAAGGAGTGGCTAGCTTCTCAATTCAATATGAAAGATATGAGAGAAGCAAATTATATTCTTGGTGTTAAGATTCACAGAGATAGGTCTAGAAGACTATTATCTCAATCGCAAGAACCTTACATCATGAATGTACTTGAGCGCTTTGATATGACTACGTGCAATGCCATTGACACTCCTGTAGAAAAAGGAATAAACTTAACTCTCGAAATGTGTCCTAGTACTACATAAGAGAAACAGAAAATGTCAACAATACCATATTCTAGTGCCATTGGTAGTCTTATGTATGTTATGATGTGTACGAGACCAGATATATGTTATGCAGTAGGTTTAGTTAGTCGTTTTCAATCGAACCCTGGAAAAGAGTATTGGAAAGCTGTGAAAAGGATATTGAGATATCTAAAAGGCACTAAAGATCATGCCTTATGTTTTTGAGGAGATAGATTACGCCTAGAAGGATATACAGATGCAGATTGGGCTCGTGATATAAATGGGCGTAAATCCACTTTAGGTTATGTGTTCTTGCTAAATAATTGCGCAATTTCTTGGAGTAGCAAGAAACAAACATGTGTAGCTTTGTCAATGATGGAAGCTGAGTTTGTAGCTTGCTCAGCTGCAGTTCAGGAGGCTGTTTGGTTAAAAAGGTTCTTTGAACATTTAGGATTCTCTGGTGATAGTGGTAGTCCAATTACAATATACTGTGATAGTCAAGCTGCAATGGCTTATGTAAAGATCCAAAATATCACAGCAAGACCAAACACATTGATATAAAGTATAACTTCGTTAGAGATATAATTGAACAAAAGGATGTTACTTTGAAATATATACCCACACGCAATATGCTTGCCGATCCCTTAACAAAAGCTATCCCAAGGGATGTATTCACGGATCATGTTAGATCTATAGGATTAAGAAAGATATAATGTATGAATTATTGCTAGTTTATGTGCATTCATGTATATATTTCCATTAGTATGTTTATTTAAATGTTTATTTTAATAATATCATGTTTGATATGTATTATATATTGCGTGTGATTTTGTAAGTATGTATGTCCTATAGACTGAGATTGGCCCTGTCACACGGGCACTCGCCTTTGGCATAAGAAGTGCGCAAAGATGAGACTAACTCATAGTAGTGACGAACCCTTAAGATAACTTGAGTTAAGATATCCGCCTTAACTAAGTGTTAAGAAGAGATTATATACATAGATAAACAATGTTAAGCTTATATTATGATTGAAGTAGAATCCCACTATCTATTTAGTCTATAATAACCAGATATAATTTGCTACATTGATTTCATAGAGGGTTGATTGATCGAAGAATTCATCTTAGGAAACGAGGCTTGTCTAATTATATATATGTATCGTATTTGTAATATTGTGACATACAATTTGAGATATATGAATAATACCATAACACGTGTCTCATACCACGTGTTCTTTCGACCAAAAGAAAGTGAAGAATTGATCCCAGTTTCTTCACTTTGTGATACCTTTGATTTGTGCACTTATTACTTTTGACTATATCTTGATATCTTAATTAGATGTATGATACTTTGAACACATTACCAATGATCATAAATTATTCGTTCTAATGGGGTATGTTTGGGAAAGCAACCTAATCAATATAAAAGGATATAAGTGTAAAAGGAAGACTAGAATTGTTAGTCTGAGGTACTGTAGGATACGTAATAGATGAGAACTATTTTGAGCAACTATGTACCCTAACAGGTTATTAGTAACGTATGCTCGTATGCTTGCTGGTCGCACGACCTATTTGCGAAGTATGATGATATTTTGATTCAAGTGTGTATATAGGAAGATATGATGTAATGAGATGTGGATTCTATGGATAAGATGTATCTTCTTTATGGAGAGTGGGAGAATGAAATTTATATTTATTTATTTCTTTTGTCTGCCATACATTAGTTATTCTATTTATTTTGAATTTGAAATTTAAAATACATTTGAGAGTTATTTATTTCTTACGTGGGTTATTTTGTTCATTATTTGATAAGAGATAATTGACCCACAAAATCCTAAAATAGGAGAGAGTCATAATTCTAAAGAACTCTTATCAAAATTTCATTATACGCTTCATATCTTCTCTTCTTCTTTTTCTCTGTCAAAAAGGTTCTACATACAAAAATTCACAAAGCGAATATCTGAGGCTCTTAGGCTGTGAACAAAGGTTCTTCTTCACTGAGAGGAGATCCGTGATCCAATCTTTTTCAATCAGTACTCTATTTCCGCGGCTCTTCAAGAGGTAAACACAGAAATCCTCTAGTATTATTTTATTTCTCCAATTAAATTTTTTCACTTTGGAACTGTATTGGTCTCCCTATCTGTACACCACTCAGACCCAAATCAAAGTTAGATCCTTTGATATCGAGCAATCTACCAAATTTATGTTGATCCATATATATAGTAACCTTTTAATTCCCTTCATATATCTGAAAGTATAAATACCATAATATTAAAATTTCAACATGAAACACAACATAAGAATCACCATTACTGCAATATTGTGCGTTTGTGTGTGTATAAGAGAGAGAGATAAGACCTTGACAACAAGATTGTGAAATTTTTGTGTGTCTATATGTATAAGAGAGAGTGAAAGATAAGATCTTGACAACGAGATTGTGTACTTTTAAAGATTGAGAGATTTTGTGTGGCGCACAAAAAAAGATGTAAAGGAAACGTGTAGGAAAATGCTATGTTAACCCAAATGTAGTTTTATTTATTGTCAGGTAATTTACATATTCAGTCATTTATGTTTACCATGTTTGACAAATCATACCCCTATTGTCATTTTTGACAAAATGGTACTTCATCTTTATTTTGTATGGTAGCTTAAAATCCAACATGATTTCCGCATTCATTTTTAGCCGATCGAAATATAATAAAACATACATTGCTACTAAAGGAGATGTCTATATTTATTTACAAAATCCACTGTGTGAGCATGTGTTGCATATAATCTTAAAAACTATATGCCTAAATCTAGTATATACTCGTATAAAATGGCTGTGTTACAATGTTTAAGATACAAGTTTAGAAACAGGTTTTTTTCTTAGATATTTTCTATTTATGTCTATAAATCTCTTCACTTATTAATGAACATACAAAATGTGAAGTATTTAGACATTAAAATTTCTTAACTCCTGAAAGAAATTTTAGATTGATTGTATAGAAGGACTAAAGTTGTCACTTATTCAAAATATAACAACTATATTGTTAACATTTACATTTATAAAAACTGATTAAAAAGAATTAATTTTGATGATTATAATCCGTGAGACTACTAAAACTTAACAATTCATAGTAATGATGTGAAAGGTCCTTACAGTGTACAATTTATACTAATCAAATGCAACCGTAATCTAAGAAAGTTTAATCTTTAACAAGTAAAACTTACCATGATAATTGAGAATAAGACTGATATTCGATTGAAATATCTTGGTCAACGATCTTATTCTTTTCCTTTTGTTCAATCTCGATTTTATCCACAACATGACACTGACATTAAATCCTAAAAGGACCTGTGTGCAAAATGTGAAAAATGAATTAGTTTGAATATATTTCCTTTATAATTCTTTTGAATATACATGAATTTTGTTGTTCCTATATCAGAATCGATGAATTATGTTCCTGAATCCATAGTATATCAAAATCTTACATAAATATTGAACATTAAGAGAAAAATTAATACAGACATAAAATAATCACAAATACTTAAAAAATTAACAATTAATTCACCAAATTATTTTTATATTCATTTTAATTTTGCAGTTAAAATCCTAGATGTTTAGAAAAAGAAGAATGGTATATGTGCGCAAAGATGGAAGAAAAAAGATGGATTGAACAAATACCTTTACAGTAGGCTGACAATGGAGAGTTTTTTGCAGTGTTTGAAGACGGCAGAAAAAAGTGCCTAATTTTATCTATATATTATATCTCGGTCATTTATACCCTTGAATTGTGGCCTTATGTACGTTGTGGTATGTTTTGTGTTAGGTTATGAAAATCTAAATTTTATTAGAGTTTTTGCAATGGTTTTTATTGGTTATATTTACTTTTGGGCCGAGTAGTTTATAATTACTTAAATCTATAGTTCAAGATTGATTTAGTGGTCTTGTTATCAGATGTGAATTCTCTAATGTTTAATGATATTGAGATATATTTATAGGATCACAAGATATCATATTGTGGGGTTATTGGACTTATTTTAGAGATTATTCTTCATTACGTGACAAATGGTGTGTTCTTTGTTTTTTGAATATTTTGTTTTTTTGGAGTTTTTTTGTGTTAATTGTATGTCGAGTGTGTAGCTCATAGATACTTGGACAATACGAGACATCGAGATGACACAACAATGTCAAAATTATAGTCAACCCCAATCTTTAGGCGTGAAAAAAAGAAAAAAAAATCACATTAGAGAGTAAGTACAATTACAATAAAAATTTAAAATCAACTTGATAGAGTCACACAAATCATTTTGCGAAATTCTTACCAAGCACCTAGAGCTTAAGATAGTTTTTCGAGTTGGGTTCCCGTAAGAAGAATCGGTTCGTGACTAGGAGTTGATACTACAAATTAATACTAAAGTTGAATAGGTGACTCAAACAAATATAGAATTCGTAAATACGTTTTTTGGTCAATTTTGAACAACCCATGTGGGTCCCACAACCCAAAAAAATATTTTTATCCTTAAATACTTAGGTGATTTGGAGAAAAGCAATGGAAGAAGAAGTGGTGTCGATGAAGAAAAATCAGGTATGGAATTGATTGATATCCCGAAAGGACGTAAGGCAATTGGGAACAAATGGGTTCTCAAAATAAAGAGGAAACCTGACAATTCCATTGACAGGTATAAAGCTCGCTTGGTAGCGAAAGGATATACTCAACGGGAAGGAATAGATTTTGAGGAAACTTTTTCTCCTGTTGTTAGATTTACCTCAATACGTCTTATTTTAGCTATTGTGGCGCATCTCGATCTGGAGTTGAACCAAGTGGATGTTAAAACTGCAATTCTAAATGGAGATTTAGAAGAGGAAATTTTCATGGAACAACCCTCAGGTGTCGTTGCAAAAGATCAAGAGAATAAAGTGTGTAATTGTTGAAAACAATCTATGGTCTTAAGAAAGCCTCGAGACATTGGAATTTGAGATTTCATGAAGTCATCTTGTCAAATGGATTTGAGATGATAAGTGAAGACCACTGTGTTTATATTAAACATTCCAAGAAAAATTTCATAATTTTATCTCTATATGTGGATGAAATCCTATTAGCTGGGAATGATAAAGAGTTTATTCAAGCTAATAAGGAGTGGCTAGCTTCTCAATTCAATATGAAAGATATGAGAGAAGCAAATAATATTCTTGGTGTTAAGATTCACAGAGATAGGTCTAGAAGACTATTATCTCTATCGCAAGAACCTTACATTATGAATGTACTTGAGCGCTTTGGTATGACTACGTGCAATGCCATTGACACTCCTGTAGAAAAAGGAATAAACTTAACTCTCGAAATGTGTCCTAGTACTACATAAGAGAAGCAGAAAATGTCAACAATACCATATTCTAGTGCCATTGGTAGTCTTATGTATGTTATGATGTGTACGAGACCAGATATATGTTATGCAGTAGGTTTAGTTAGTCGTTTTCAATCGAACCCTGGAAAAGAGTATTGGAAAGCTGTGAAAAGGATATTGAGATATCTAAAAGGCACTAAAGATCATGCCTTATGTTTTTGAGGAGATAGATTACGCCTAGAAGGATATACAGATGCAGATTGGGCTCGTGATATAAATGGGCGTAAATCCACTTTAGGTTATGTGTTCCTTCTAAATAATTGCGCAATTTCTTGGAGTAGCAAGAAACAAACATGTGTAGCTTTGTCAACGATGGAAGCTGAGTTTGTAGCTTGCTCAGCTGCAGTTCAGGAGGCTGTTTGGTTAAAAAGGTTCTTTGAACATTTAGGATTCTCTGGTGATAGTGGTAGTCCAATTACAATATACTGTGATAGTCAAGCTGCAATGGCTTATGTAAAGATCCAAAATATCACAGCAAGACCAAACACATTGATATAAAGTATAACTTCGTTAGAGATATAATTGCACAAAAGGATGTTACTTTGAAATATATACCCACACGCAATATGCTTGCCGATCCCTTAACAAAAGCTATCCCAAGGGATGTATTCACGGATCATGTTAGATCTATAGGATTAAGCAAGATATAATGTATGAATTATTGCTAGTTTATGTGCATTCATGTATATATTTCCATTAGTATGTTTATTTAAATGTTTATTTTAATAATATCATGTTCGATATGTATTATATATTGCGTGTGATTTTGTAAGTATGTATGTCCTATAGACTGAGATTGGCCCTGTCACACGGGCACTCGCCTTTGGCATAAGAAGTGCGCAAAGATGAGACTAACTCATAGTAGTGAAGAACCCTTAAGATAACTTGAGTTAAGATATCCGCCTTAACTAAGTGTTAAGAAGAGATTATATACATAGATAAACCATGTTAAGCTAATATTATGATTGAAGTAGAATCCCACTATTTACCTAGTCTATAATAGCCAGATATGAATTGCTTGATTGATTTCCATAGAAGGGTTGATTGATCGAAGAATTCATCATAGGAAACGAGGCTTGTCTAATTATATATATGTATGGTATTTGTAATATTGTGACATATAATTTGAGATATATGAATAATACCATACGTGTGTCATACCACGTGTTCTTTCGACCAAAAGAAAGTGAAGAATTGATCCCTGTTTCTTCACTGTGTGATACCTTTGATTTGTGCCCTTATTACTTTTGACTATATCTTGATATCTTAATTAGATATATGATACTTTGAACACATTACCAATGATCATAACTTATTCGTTCTAATGGGGTATGTTTGGGAAAGCAACCTAATCAATATAAAAGGATATAAGTGTAAAAGGAAGACTAGAATTGTGTATCAAAATATGTGCTTGCAGGTTAACCGGTCATGTATAACCTGATAGTGAGACATATAAACGAAATGACACTGAACTCTTTTTCAAATAGAAGTTGTGATATAAATTTGAAGGGGTCAGAGTTACTATAATATGATACAACATGTTGTTAGTCTGAGGTACTGTAGGATACGTAATAGATGAGAACTATTTTGAGCAACTATGTACCCTAACAGGTTATTAGTAATGTATGCTCGTATGCTTGCTGGTCGCACGACTTATTTGCGAAGTATGATGATATTTTGATTCAAGTGTGTATATAGGAAGATATGATGTAATGAGATGTGGATTCTATGGATAAGATGTAACTTCTTTATGGCGAGTGGGAGAATGAAAGAAATAAATAATAAAATATATTATTTATATATATTTTTTTCTTTTGTCTGCCATAAATTAGTTATTCTATTTATTTTGAATTTGAAATTTAAAATACATTTGAGAGTTATTTATTTCTTACGTGGGTTATTTTGTTCATTATTTGATAAGAGATAATTGACCCACAAAATCCTAAAATAGGAGAGAGTCATAATTTTAAAGAACTCTTATCACAATTTCATTATACGTTTCATATCTTCTCTTCTTCTTTTTCTCTGTCAAAAAGGTTCTACATACAAAAATTCACAAAGCGAATATCTGAGGCTCTTAGGCAGTGAACAAAGGTTCTTCTTCACTGAGAGAAGATCCGTGATCCAATCTTTTTCAATCAGTACTCTATTTCTGCGGCTCTTCAAGAGGTAAACACATAAATCCTCTAGTATTATTTTATTTCTCCAATTAAATTCTTTCACTTTGGAACTGTATTGGTCTCCCTATTTGTACACCACTCAGACCCAAATCAAAGTTAGATCCTTTGATATCGAGCAATGTACCAAATTTATGTTGATCCATATATATAGTAACCTTTTAATTCCCTTCATATATCTGAAAGTATAAATACCATAATATTAAAATTTCATCACGAAACATAACATAAGAATCACAATTATTGCAATATTGTGCGTTTGTGTGTATAAGAGAGAGAGATAAGACCTTGACAACAAGATTGTGAAATTTTTGTGTGTCTATATGTATAAGAGAGAGTGAAAGATAAGATTTTGACCACGAGATTGTGTACTTTTAAAGATTGAGAGATTTTGTGTGGCGCACAAAAAAAGATGTAAAGGAAACATGTAGGAAAATGCTATGTTAACCCAAATGTAGTTTTATTTATTGTCAGGTAATTTACATATTCAGTCATTTATGTTTACCATGTTTGACAAATCATACCCATATTGTCATTTTTGACAAAATGGTACTTCATCTTTATTTTGTATGGTAGTTTAAAATCCAACATGATTTCCGCATTCATTTTTAGCCGATCGAAATATAATAAAACATACATGGCTACTAAAGGAGATGTGTATATTTATTTACAAAATCCACTGTGTGAGCATGTGCTGCATATAATCTTAAAAACTATATGCCTAAATCTAGTATATACTCGTATAAAATGGCTGTGTTACAATGTTTAAGATACAAGTTTAGAAACAGGTTTGTTTCTTAGATATTTTCTATTTATGTCTATAAATCTCTTCACTTATTAATGAACATACAAATGTGAAGTATTTAGACACTAAAATTTCTTAACTCCTGAAAGAAATTTTAGATTGATTGTACAGAAGGACTAAAGTTGTCACTTATTCAAAATATAACAACTATATTGTTAACATTTACATTTATAAAAACTGATTAAAAAGAATTAATTTTGATGATTATAATCCGTGAGACTACTAAAACTTAACAATTCATAATAATGATGTGAAAGGTCCTTACAGTGTACAATTTATACTAATCAAATGCAACTGTAATCTAAGAAAGTTTAATCTTTAACAAGTAAAACTTACCATGACAATTGAGAATAAGACTGATATTCGATTGAAATATCTTGGTCAACGATCTTATTCTTTTCCTTTTGTTCAATCTCGATTATATCCACAACATGACACTAACATTAAATCCTAAAAGGACCTGTGTGCAAAATGTGAAAAATGAATTAGTTTGAATATATTTCCTTTATAATTCTTTTGAATATACATGAATTTTGTTGTTCCTATATTAGAATCGATGAATTATGTTCCTGAATCCATAGTATATCAAAATCTTACATAAATATTGAACATTAAGAGAAAAATTAATACAGACATAAAATAATCACAAATACTTAAAAAATTAACAATTAATTCACTAAATTATTTTTTTTTCATTTTAATTTTGCAGTTAAAATCCTAGATGTTTAGAAAAAGAAGAATGGTGTATGTGCGCAAAGATGGAAGAAAAAAGATGGATTGAACAAATACCTTTACAGTAGGCTGACAATGGAGAGTTTTTTGCAGTGTTTGAAGACGGCAGAAAAAAGTGCCTAATTTTATCTATATATTATATCTCGGTCATTTATACCCTTGAATTGTGGCCTTATGTACGTTGTGGTATGTTTTGTGTTTATTGGTTATATTTACTTTTGGGCCGAGTAGTTTATAATTACTTAAATCTATAGTTCAAGATTGATTTAGTGGTCTTGTTATCAGATGTGAATTCTCTAATGTTTAATAATATTGAGATATATTTATAGGATCACAAGATATCATATTGTGGGGTTATTGGACTTATTTTAGAGATTATTCTTCATTACGTGACAAATGGTGTGTTCTTTGTTTTTTGAATATTTTGTTTTTTGGAGTTTTTTTGTGTTAATTGCATGTCGAGTGTGTAGCTCATAGATACTTGGACAATACGAGACATCGAGATGACACAACAATGTCAAAATTATAGTCAACCCCAATCTTTAGGCGTGAAAAAATGAAAAAAAAATCACATTAGAGAGTAAGTACAATTACAATAAAAATTTAAAATCAACTTGATAGAGTCACACAAATCATTTTGCGAAATTCTTACCAAGCACCTAGAGCTTAAGATAGTTTTTCGAGTTGGGTTCCCGTAAGAAGAATCGGTTCGTGACTAGGAGTTGATACTACAAATTAATACTAAAGTTGAATAGGTGACTCAAACAAATATAGAATTCGTAAATACGTTTTTTGGTCAATTTTGAACAACCCATGTGGGTCCCACAACCCAAAAAAATATTTTTATCCTTAAATACTTAGGTGATTTAGAGAAAAGCAATGGAAGAAGAAGTGGTGTCGATGAAGAAAAATCAGGTATGGAATTGATTGATATCCCGAAAGGACGTAAGGCAATTGGGAACAAATGGGTTCTCAAAATAAAGAGGAAACCTGACAATTCCATTGACAGGTATAAAGCTCGCTTGGTAGCGAAAGGATATACTCAACGGGAAGGAATAGATTTAGATGAAACTTTTTCTCCTGTTGTTAGATTTACCTCAATACGTCTTATTTTAGCTATTGTGGCGCATCTCGATCTGGAGTTGATCCAAGTGGATGTTAAAACTGCATTTCTAAATGGAGATTTAGAAGAGGAAATTTTCATGGAACAACCCTCGGGTGTCGTTGCAAAAGATCAAGAGAATAAAGTGTGTAAATTGTTGAAAACAATCTATGGTCTTAAGCAAGCCTCGAGACAGTGGAATTTGAGATTTCATGAAATCATCTTGTCAAATGGATTTGAGATTATAAGTGAAGACCACTGTGTTTATATTAAACATTCCAAGAAAAATTTCATAATTTTATCTCTATATGTGGATGAAATCCTATTAGCTGGGAATGATAAAGAGTTTATTCAAGCTAATAAGGAGTGGCTAGCTTCTCAATTCAATATGAAAGATATGAGAGAAGCAAATAATATTCTTGGTGTTAAGATTCACATAGATAGGTCTAGAAGACTATTATCTCTATCGCAAGAACCTTACATCATGAATGTACTTGAGCGCTTTGGTATGACTACGTGCAATGCCATTGACAATCCTGTAGAAAAGGGAATAAACTTAACTCTCGAAATGTGTCCTAGTACTACATGAGAGAAACAGAAAATGTCAACAATACCATATTCTAGTGCCATTGGTAGTCTTATGTATGTTATGATGTGTACGAAACCAGATATATGTTATGCAGTAGGTTTAGTTAGTCGTTTTCAATCGAACCCTGGAAAAGAGTATTGGAAAGCTGTGAAAAGGATATTGAGATATCTAAAAGGCACTAAAGATCATGCCTTATGTTTTTGAGGAGAAAGATTACGCCTAGAAGGATATACAGATGCAGATTGGGCTCGTGATATAAATGGGCGTAAATCCACTTTAGGTTATGTGTTCTTGCTAAATAATTGCGCAATTTCTTGGAGTAGCAAGAAACAAACATGTGTATCTTTGTCAACGATGGAAGCTGAGTTTGTAGCTTGCTCAGCTGCAGTTCAGGAGGCTGTTTGGTTAAAAAGGTTCTTTGAACATTTAGGATTCTCTGGTGATAGTGGTAGTCCAATTACAATATACTGTGATAGTCAAGCTGCAATGGCTTATGTAAAGATCCAAAATATCACAGCAAGACCAAACACATTGATATAAAGTATAACTTCGTTAGAGATATAATTGCACAAAAGGATGTTACTTTGAAATATATACCCACACGCAATATGCTTGCCGATCCCTTAACAAAAGCTATCCCAAGGGATGTATTCACGGATCATGTTAGATCTATAGGATTAAGCAAGATATAATGTATGAATTATTGCTAGTTTATGTGCATTCATGTATATATTTCCATTAGTATGTTTATTTAAATGTTTATTTTAATAATATCATGTTCGATATGTATTATATATTGCGTGTGATTTTGTAAGTATGTATGTCCTATAGACTGAGATTGGCCCTGTCACATGGGCACTCGCCTTTGGCATAAGAAGTGCGCAAAGATGAGACTAACTCATAGTAGTGAAGAACCCTTAAGATAAATTGAGTTAAGATATCCGCCTTAACTAAGTGTTAAGAAGAGATTATATAGATAGATAAACCATGTTAAGCTAATATTATGATTGAAGTAGAATCCCACTATTTACTTAGTCTATAATAGCCAGATATGAATTGCTTGATTGATTTCCATAGAAGGGTTGATTGATCGAAGAATTCATCTTAGGAAACGAGGCTTGTCTAATTATATATATGTATGGTATTTGTAATATTGTGACATATAATTTGAGATATATGAATAATACCATACGTGTGTCATACCACGTGTTCTTTCGACCAAAAGAAAGTGAAGAATTGATCCCTGTTTCTTCACTGTGTGATACCTTTGATTTGTGCCCTTATTACTTTTGACTATATCTTGATATCTTAATTAGATGTATGATACTTTGAACACATTACCAATGATCATAAATTATTCGTTCTAATGGGGTATGTTTGGAAAAGCAACCTAATCAATATAAAAGGATATAAGTGTAAAAGGAAGACTAGAATTGTGTATCAAAATATGTGCTTGCAGGTTAACCGGTCATGTATAACATGATAGTGAGACATATAAACGAAATGACACTGAACTCTTTTTCAAATAGAAGTTGTGATATGTATTTGAAGGGGTCAGAGTTACTATAATATGATACAACATGTTGTTAGTCTGAGGTACTGTAGGATACGTAATAGATGAGAACTATTTTGAGCAACTATGTACCCTAACAGGTTATTAGTAACGGATGCTCGTATGCTTGCTGGTCGCACGACTTATTTGCGAAGTATGATGATATTTTGATTCAAGTGTGTATATAGGAAGATATGATGTAATGAGATGTGGATTCTATGGATAAGATGTAACTTCTTTATGGCGAGTGGGAGAATGAAAGAAATAAATAATAAAATATATTATTTATATATATTTATTTCTTTTGTCTGCCATAAATTAGTTATTCTATTTATTTTGAATTTGAAATTTAAAATACATTTGAGAGTTATTTATTTCTTACGTGGGTTATTTTGTTCATTATTTGATAAGAGATAATTGACCCACAAAATCCTAAAATAGGAGAGAGTCATAATTCTAAAGAACTCTTATCACAATTTTATTATACGCTTCATATCTTCTCTTCTTCTTTTTCTCGTTCAAAAAGGTTCTACATACAAAAATTCACAAAGCGAATATCTGAGGCTCTTAGGCTGTGAACAAAGGTTCTTCTTCACTGAGAGAAGATCCGTTATCCAATCTTTTTCAATCAGTACTCTATTTCCGCGGCTCTTCAAGAGGTAAACACAGAAATCCTCTAGTATTATTTTATTTCTCCAATTAAATTCTTTCACTTTGGAACTGTATTGGTCTCCCTATTTGTACACCACTCAGACCCAAATCAAAGTTAGATCCTTTGATATCGAGCAATCTACCAAATTTATGTTGATCCATATATATAGTAACCTTTTAATTCCCTTCATATATCTGAAAGTATAAATACCATAATATTAAAATTTCATCACGAAACACAACATAAGAATCACAATTATTGCAATATTGTGCGTTTGTGTGTGTATAAGAGAGAGAGATAAGACCTTGACAACAAGATTGTGAAATTTTTGTGTGTCTATATGTATAAGAGTGAGTGAAAGATCAGATCTTGACCACGAGATTGTGTACTTTTAAAGATTGAGAGATTTTTTGTGTGGCGCACAAAAAAAGATGTAAAGGAAACATGTAGGAAAATGCTATGTTAACCTGAATGTAGTTTTATTTATTGTCAGGTAATTTACATATTCAGTCATTTATGTTTACCATGTTTGACAAATCATACCCATATTGTCATTTTTGACAAAATGGTACTTCATCTTTATTTTGTATGGTAGTTTAAAATCCAACATGATTTCCGCATTCATTTTTAGCCGATCGAAATTTAATAAAACATACATGGCTACTAAAGGAGATGTGTATATTTATTTACAAAATCCACTGTGTGAGCATGTGCTGCATATAATCTTAAAAACTATATGCCTAAATCTAGTATATACTTGTATAAAATGGCTGTGTTACAATGTTTAAGATACAAGTTTAGAAACAGGTTTGTTTCTTAGATATTTTCTATTTATGTCTATAAATCTCTTCACTTATTAATGAAAATACAAAATGTGAAGTATTTAGACACTAAAATTTCTTAACTCCTGAAAGAAATTTTAGATTGATTGTACAGAATGACTAAAGTTGTCACTTATTCAAAATATAACAACTATATTGTTAACATTTACATTTATAAAAACTGATTAAAAAGAATTAATTTTGATGATTATAATCCGTGAAACTACTAAAACTTAACAATTCATAATAATGATGTGAAAGGTCCTTACAGTGTACAATTTATACTAATCAAATGCAACCGTAATCTAAGAAAGTTTAATCTTTAACAAGTAAAACTTACCATGACAATTGAGAATAAGACTGATATTCGATTGAAATATCTTGGTCAACATCTTATTCTTTTCCTTTTGTTCAATCTCGATTTTATCCACAACATGACACTAACATTAAATCCTAAAAGGACCCGTGTGCAAAATGTGAAAAATGAATTAGTTTGAATATATTTCCTTTATAATTCTTTTGAATATACATGAATTTTGTTGTTCCTATATTAGAATCGATGAATTATGTTCCTGAATCCATAGTATATCAAAACCTTACATAAATATTGAACATTAAGAGAAAAATTAATACAGACATAAAATAATCACAAATTCTTATAAAATTATCAATTAATTCACCAAATTTTTTTTTTTCATTTTAATTTTGCAGTTAAAATCCTAGATGTTTAGAAAAAGAAGAATGGTATATGTGCGCAAAGATGGAAGAAAAAAGATGGATTGAACAAATACCTTTACAGTAGGCTGACAATGGAGAGTTTTTTGCAGTGTTTGAAGACGCAGAAAAAAGTGCCTAGTTTTATCTATATATTATATCTCGGTCATTTATACCCTTGAATTGTGGCCTTATGTACGTTGTGGTATGTTTTGTGTTAGGTTATGAAAATCTAAATTTTATTAGAGTTTTTGCAATGGTTTTTATTGGTTATATTTACTTTTGGGCCGAGTAGTTTATAATTACTTAAATCTATAGTTCAAGATTGATTTAGTGGTCTTGTTATCAGATGTGAATTCTCTAATGTTTAATAATATTGAGATATATTTATAGGATCACAAGATATCATATTGTGGGGTTATTAGACTTATTTTAGAGATTATTCTTCATTACGTGACAAATGGTGTGTTCTTTGTTTTTTGAATATTTTGTTTTTTTGGAGTTTTTTTGTGTTAATTGTATGTCGAGTGTGTAGCTCATAGATACTTGGACAATACGAGACATCGAGATGACACAACAATGTCAAAATTATAGTCAACCCCAATCTTTATGCGTGAAAAAAAGAAAAAAAATCACATTAGAGAGTAAGTACAATTACAATAAAAATTTAAAATCAACTTGATAGAGTCACACAAATCATTTTGCAAAATTCTTACCAAGCACCTAGAGCTTAAGATAGTTTTTCGAGTTGGGTTCCCGTAAGAAGAATCGGTTCGTGACTAGGAGTTGATACTACAAATTAATACTAAAGTTGAATAGGTGACTCAAACAAATATAGAATTCGTAAATACGTTTTTTGGTCAATTTTGAACAACCCATGTGGGTCCCACAACCCAAAAAAATATTTTAATCCTTAAATACTTAGGTGATTTGGAGAAAAGCAATGGAAGAAGAAGTGGCGTCGATGAAGAAAAATCAGGTATGGAATTGATTGATATCCCGAAAGGACGTAAGGCAATTGGGAACAAATGGGTTCTCAAAATAAAGAGGAAACCTGACAATTCCATTGACAGGTATAAAGCTCGCTTGGTAGCGAAAGGATATACTGAACGGGAAGGAATAGATTTTGAGGAAAAATTTTCTCCTGTTGTTAGATTTACCTCAATACGTCTTATTTTAGCTATTGTGGCGCATCTCGATCTGGAGTTGATCCAAGTGGATGTTAAAACTGCATTTCTAAATGGAGATTTAGAAGAGGAAATTTTCATGGAACAACCCTCGGGTGTCGTTGCAAAAGATCAAGAGAATAAAGTGTGTAAATTGTTGAAAACAATCTATGGTCTTAAGCAAGCCTCGAGACAGTGGAATTTGAGATTTCATGAAATCATCTTGTCAAATGGATTTGAGATTATAAGTGAAGACCACTGTGTTTATATTAAACATTCCAAGAAAAATTTCATAATTTTATCTCTATATGTGGATGAAATCCTATTAGCTGGGAATGATAAAGAGTTTATTCAAGCTAATAAGGAGTGGCTAGCTTCTCAATTCAATATGAAAGATATGAGAGAAGCAAATAATATTCTTGGTGTTAAGATTCACATAGATAGGTCTAGAAGACTATTATCTCTATCGCAAGAACCTTACATCATGAATGTACTTGAGCGCTTTGGTATGACTACGTGCAATGCCATTGACAATCCTGTAGAAAAGGGAATAAACTTAACTCTCGAAATGTGTCCTAGTACTACATGAGAGAAACAGAAAATGTCAACAATACCATATTCTAGTGCCATTGGTAGTCTTATGTATGTTATGATGTGTACGAAACCAGATATATGTTATGCAGTAGGTTTAGTTAGTCGTTTTCAATCGAACCCTGGAAAAAAGTATTGGAAAGCTGTGAAAAGGATATTGAGATATCTAAAAGGCACTAAAGATCATGCCTTATGCTTTTGAGGAGATAGATTACGCCTAGAAGGATATACAGATGCAGATTGGGCTCGTGATATAAATGGGCGTAAATCCACTTCAGGTTATGTGTTCTTGCTAAATAATTGCGCAATTTCTTGGAGTAGCAAGAAACAAACCTGTGTAGCTTTGTCAACGATGGAAGCTGAGTTTGTAGCTTGCTCAGCTGCAGTTCAGGAGGCTGTTTGGTTAAAAAGGTTCTTTGAACATTTAGGATTCTCTGGTGATAGTGGTAGTCCAATTACAATATACTGTGATAGTCAAGCTGCAATGGCTTATGTAAAGATCCAAAATATCACATCAAGCCCAAACACATTTATATAAAGTATAACTTTGTTAGAGATATAATTGCACAAAAGGATGTTACTTTGAAATATATACCTACACGCAATATGCTTGCCAATCCCTTAACAAAAGCTATCCCAAGGGATGTATTCACGGATCATGTTAGATCTATAGGATTAAGCAAGATATAATGTATGAATTATTGCTAGTTTATGTGCATTCATGTATATATTTCCATTAGTATGTTTATTTAAATGTTTATTTTAATAATATCATGTTCGATATGTATTATATATTGCGTGTGATTTTGTAAGTATGTATGTCCTATAGACTGAGATTGGCCCTGTCACATGGGCACTCGCCTTTGGCATAAGAAGTGCGCAAAGATGAGACTAACTCATAGTAGTGAAGAACCCTTAAGATAACTTGAGTTAAGATATCCGCCTTAACTAAGTGTTAAGAAGAGATTATATACATAGATAAACCATGTTAAGCTTATATTATGATTGAAGTAGAATCCCACTATTTACTTAGTCTATAATAGCCAGATATGAATTGCTTTATTGATTTCATAGAAGGGTTGATTGATTGAAGAATTAATCTTAGGAAACGAGGCTTGTCTAATTATATATATGTATGGTATTTGTAATATTGTGACATACAATTTGAGATATATGAATAATACCATAACACGTGTGTCATACCACGTGTTCTTTCGACCAAAAGAAAGTGAAGAATTGATCCCTGTTTCTTCACTGTGTGATACCTTTGAATTGTGCCCTTATTACTTTTGACTATATCTTGATATCTTAATTAGATGTATGATACTTTGAACACATTACCAATGATCATAAATTATTCGTTCTAATGGGGTATGTTTGGGAAAACAAACTAATCAATATAAAAGGATATAAGTGTAAAAGGAAGACTAGAATTGTGTATCAAAATATGTGCTTGTAGGTTAACTGGTCATGTAAGTCAATACAGACTATAACATGATAGTGAGACATATAAACGAAATGACACTGAACTCTTTTTCAAATAGAAGTTGTGATATAAATTTGAAGGGTTCAGAGTTACTATAATATGATACAACATGTTCTTAGTCTGAGATACTGTAGGATACGTAATATATGAGAACTATTTTGAGCAACTATGTACCCTAACAAGTTATTAGTAACATATGCTCGTATGCTTGCTGGTCGCACGACCTATTTGCGAAGTATGATGATATTTTGATTCAAGTGTGTATATAGGAAGATATGATGTAATGAGATGTGGATTCTATGGATAAGATGTAACTTCTTTATGGCGAGTGGGAGAATGAAAGAAATAAATAATTAAATATATTATTTATATATATTTATTTCTTTTGTCTGCCATAAATTAATTATTCTATTTATTTTGAATTTGAAATTTAAAATACATTTGAGAGTTATTTATTTCTTACGTGGGTTATTTTGTTCATTATTTGATAAGAGATAATTGACCCACAAAATCCTAAAATAGGATAGAGTCATAATTCTAAAGAACTCTTTTCACAATTTCATTATACGCTTCATATCTTCTCTTCTTCTTTTTCTCTGTCAAAAAGGTTCTACATACAAAAATTCACAAAGCGAATATTTGAGGCTCTTAGGCTGTGAACAAAGGTTCTTCTTCACTGAGAGAAGATCCGTGATCCAATCTTTTTCAATCAGTATATTTCCGCGGCTCTTCAAGAGGTAAACACAGAAATCCTCTAGTATTATTTTATTTCTCAAATTAAATTCTTTCACTTTGGAACTGTATTGGTCTCCCTATTTGTACACCACTCAGACCCAAATCAAAGTTAGATCCTTTGATATCGAGCAATGTACCAAATTTATGTTGATCCATATATATAGTAACCTTTTAATTCCCTTCATATATCTGAAAGTATAAATACCATAATATTAAAATTTCATCACGAAACACAACATAAGAATCACAATTATTGCAATATTGTGCGTTTGTGTGTGTATAAGAGAGAGAGATAAGACCTTGACAACAAGATTGTGAAATTTTTGTGTGTCTATATGTATAAGAGAGAGTGAAAGATAAGATCTTGACAACGAGATTGTGTACTTTTAAAGATTGAGAGATTTTTTGTGGCGCACAAAAAAAGATGTAAAGGAAACGTGTAGGAAAATGCTATGTTAACCCAAATGTAGTTTTATTTATTGTGAGGTAATTTACATATTCAGTCATTTATGTTTACCATGTTTGACAAATCATACCCCTATTGTCCTTTTTGGCAAAATGGTACTTCATCTTTATTTTGTATGCTAGCTTAAAATCCAACATGATTTCCGCATTCATTTTTAGCCGATCGAAATATAATAAAACATACATGGCTACTAAAGGAGATGTGTATATTTATTTACAAAATCCACTGTGTGAGCATGTGCTGCATATAATCTTAAAAACTATATGCCTAAATCTAGTATATACTCGTATAAAATGGCTGTGTTACAATGTTTAAGATACAAGTTTAGAAACAGGTTTGTTTCTTAGATATTTTCTATTTATGTCTATAAATCTCTTCACTTATTAATGAACATACAAAATGTGAAGTATTTAGACACTAAAATTTCTTAACTCCTGAAAGAAATTTTAGATTGATTGTACAGAAGGACTAAAGTTGTCACTTATTCAAAATATAACAACTATATTGTTAACATTTACATTTATAAAAACTGATTAAAAAGAATTAATTTTGATGATTATAATCCGTGAGACTACTAAAACTTAACAATTCATAATAATGATGTGAAAGGTCCTTACAGTGTACAATTTATACTAATCAAATGCAACCGTAATCTAAGAAAGTTTAATCTTTAACAAGTAAAACTTACCATGACAATTGAGAATAAGACTGATATTCGATTGAAATATCTTGGTCAACATCTTATTCTTTTCCTTTTGTTCAATCTCGATTTTATCCACAACATGACACTAACATTAAATCCTAAAAGGACCCGTGTGCAAAATGTGAAAAATGAATTAGTTTGAATATATTTCCTTTATAATTCTTTTGAATATACATGAATTTTGTTGTTCCTATATTAGAATCGATGAATTATGTTCCTGAATCCATAGTATATCAAAATCTTACATAAATATTGAACATTAAGAGAAAAATTAATACAGACATAAAATAATCACAAATTCTTAAAAAATTATCAATTAATTCACCAAATTATTTTTTTTTTCATTTTAATTTTGCAGTTAAAATCCTAGATGTTTAGAAAAAGAAGAATGGTATATGTGCGCAAAGATGGAAGAAAAAAGATGGATTGAACAAATACCTTTACAGTAGGCTGACAATGGAGAGTTTTTTGCAGTGTTTGAAGACGGCAGAAAAAAGTGCCTAATTTTATCTATATATTATATCTCGGTCATTTATACCCTTGAATTGTGGCCTTATGTACGTTGTGGTATGTTTTGTGTTAGGTTATGAAAATCTAAATTTTATTAGAGTTTTTGCAATGGTTTTTATTGGTTATATTTACTTTTGGGCCGAGTAGTTTATAATTACTTAAATCTATAGTTCAAGATTGATTTAGTGGTCTTGTTATCAGATGTGAATTCTCTAATGTTTAATGATATTGAGATATATTTATAGGATCACAAGATATCATATTGTGGGGTTATTGGACTTATTTTAGAGATTATTCTTCATTACGTGACAAATGGTGTGTTCTTTGTTTTTTGAATATTTTGTTTTTTTGGAGTTTTTTTGTGTTAATTGTATGTCGAGTGTGTAGCTCATAGATACTTGAACAATACGAGACATCGAGATGACACAATAATGTCAATATTATAGTCAACCCCAATCTTTATGCGTGAAAAAAAGAAAAAAAAAATCACATTAGAGAGTAAGTACAATTACAATAAAAATTTAAAATCAACTTGATAGAGTCACACAAATCATTTTGCAAAATTCTTACCAAGCACCTAGAGCTTAAGATAGTTTTTCGAGTTGGGTTCCCGTAAGAAGAATCGGTTCGTGACTAGGAGTTGATACTACAAATTAATACTAAAGTTGAATAGGTGACTCAAACAAATATAGAATTCGTAAATACGTTTTTTGGTCAATTTTGAACAACCCATGTGGGTCCCACAACCCAAAAAAATATTTTTATCCTTAAATACTTAGGTGATTTGGAGAAAAGCAATGGAAGAAGAAGTGGTGTCGATGAAGAAAAATCAGGTATGGAATTGATTGATATCCCGAAAGGACGTAAGGCAATTGGGAACAAATGGGTTCTGAAAATAAAGAGGAAACCTGACAATTCCATTGACAGGTATAAAGCTCGCTTGGTAGCGAAAGGATATACTCAACGGGAAGGAATAGATTTTGAGGAAACTTTTTATCCTGTTGTTAGATTTACCTCAATACGTCTTATTTTAGCTATTGTGGCGCATCTCGATCTGGAGTTGATCCAAGTGGATGTTAAAACTGCATTTCTAAATGGAGATTTAGAAGAGGAAATTTTCATGGAACAACCCTCGGGTGTCGTTGCAAAAGATCAAGAGAATAAAGTGTGTAAATTGTTGAAAACAATCTATGGTCTTAAGCAAGCCTCGAGACAGTGGAATTTGAGATTTCATGAAATCATCTTGTCAAATGGATTTGAGATGATAAGTGAAGACCACTGTGTTTATATTAAACATTCCAAGAAAAATTTCATAATTTTATCTCTATATGTGGATGAAATCCTATTAGCTGGGAATGATAAAGAGTTTATTCAAGCTAATAAGGAGTGGCTAGCTTCTCAATTCAATATGAAAGATATGAGAGAAGCAAATAATATTCTTGGTGTTAAGATTCACATAGATAGGTCTAGAAGACTATTATCTCTATCGCAAGAACCTTACATCATGAATGTACTTGAGCGCTTTGGTATGACTACGTGCAATGCCATTGACAATCCTGTAGAAAAGGGAATAAACTTAACTCTCGAAATGTGTCCTAGTACTACATAAGAGAAACAGAAAGTGTCAACAATACCATATTCTAGTGCCATTGGTAGTCTTATGTATGTTATGATGTGTACGAAACCAGATATATGTTATGCAGTAGGTTTAGTTAGTCGTTTTCAATCGAACCCAGGAAAAGAGTATTGGAAAGCTGTGAAAAGGATATTGAGATATCTAAAAGGCACTAAAGATCATGCCTTATGCTTTTGAGGAGATAGATTACGCCTAGAAGGATATACAGATGCAGATTGGGCTCGTGATATAAATGGGCGTAAATCCACTTCAGGTTATGTGTCCTTGCTAAATAATTGCGCAATTTCTTGGAGTAGCAAGAAACAAACCTGTGTAGCTTTGTCAACGATGGAAGCTGAGTTTGTAGCTTGCTCAGCTGCAGTTCAGGAGGCTGTTTGGTTAAAAAGGTTCTTTGAACATTTAGGATTCTCTGGTGATAGTGGTAGTCCAATTACAATATACTGTGATAGTCAAGCTGCAATGGCTTATGTAAAGATCCAAAATATCACATCAAGCCCAAACACATTGATATAAAGTATAACTTTGTTAGAGATATAATTGCACAAAAGGATGTTACTTTGAAATATATACCTACACGCAATATGCTTGCCAATCCCTTAACAAAAGCTATCCCAAGGGATGTATTCACGGATCATGTTAGATCTATAGGATTAAGCAAGATATAATGTATGAATTATTGCTAGTTTATGTGCATTTATGTATATATTTCCATTAGTATGTTTATTTAAATGTTTATTTTAATAATATCATGTTTGATATGTATTATATATTGCGTGTGATTTTGTAAGTATGTATGTCCTATAGACTGAGATTGGCCCTGTCACACGGGCACTCGCCTTTGGCATAAGAAGTGCGCAAAGATGAGACTAACTCATAGTAGTGAAGAACCCTTAAGATAACTTGAGTTAAGATATCCGCCTTAACTAAGTGTTAAGAAGATATTATATACATAGATAAACCATGTTAAGCTTATATTATGATTGAAGTAGAATCCCACTATTTACTTAGTCTATAATAGCCAGATATGAATTGCTTTATTGATTTCATAGAAGGGTTGATTGATTGAAGAATTAATCTTAGGAAACGAGGCTTGTCTAATTATATATATGTATGGTATTTGTAATATTGTGACATACAATTTGAGATATATGAATAATACCATAACACGTGTGTCATACCACGTGTTCTTTCGACCAAAAGAAAGTGAAGAATTGATCCCTGTTTCTTCATTGTGTGATACCTTTGATTTGTGCCCTTATTACTTTTGACTATATCTTGATATCTTAATTAGATGTATGATACTTTGAACACATTACCAATGATCATAAATTATTCGTTCTAATGGGGTATGTTTGGGAAAGCAACCTAATCAATATAAAAGGATATAAGTGTAAAAGGAAGACTAGAATTGTGTATTGTGCTTGCAGGTTAACCGGTCATGTAAGTCAATACAGACTATAACATGATAGTGAGACATATAAACAAAATGACACTGAACTCTTTTTCAAATAGAAGTTGTGATATAAATTTGAAGGGTTCAGAGTTACTATAATATGATACAACATGTTCTTATTCTGAGATACTGTAGGATACGTAATAGATGAGAACTATTTTGAGCAACTATGTACCCTAACAGGTTATTAGTAACATATGCTCGTATGCTTGCTGGTCGCACGACCTATTTGCGAAGTATGATGATATTTTGATTCAAGTGTGTATATAGGAAGATATGATGTAATGAGATGTGGATTCTATGGATAAGATGTAACTTCTTTATGGCGAGTGGGAGAATGAAAGAAATAAATAATTAAATATATTATTTATATATATATATTTATTTATTTTGTCTGCCATAAATTAATTATTCTATTTATTTTGAATTTGAAATTTAAAATACATTTGAGAGTTATTTATTTCTTACGTGAGTTATTTTGTTCATTATTTGATAAGAGATAATTGACCCACAAAATCCTAAAATAGGATAGAGTCATAATTCTAAAGAACTCTTTTCACAATTTCATTATACGCTTCATACCTTCTCTTCTTCTTTTTCTCTGTCAAAAAGGTTCTACATACAAAAATTCACAAAGCGAATATCTGAGGCTCTTAGGCTGTGAACAAAGGTTCTTCTTCACTGAGAGAAGATCCGTGATCCAATCTTTTTCAATCAGTACTCTATTTCTGCGGCTCTTCAAGAGGTAAACACAGAAATCCTCTAGTATTATTTTATTTCTCAAATTAAATTCTTTCACTTTGGAACTGTATTGGTCTCCCTATTTGTACACCACTCAGACCCAAATCAAAGTTAGATCCTTTGATATCGAGCAATGTACCAAATTTATGTTGATCCATATATATAGTAACCTTTTAATTCCCTTCATATATCTGAAAGTATAAATACCATAATATTAAAATTTCATCACGAAACACAACATAAGAATCACAATTATTGCAATATTGTGCGTTTGTGTGTGTATAAGAGAGAGAGATAAGACCTTGACAACAGGATTGTGAAATTTTTGTGTGTCTATATGTATAAGAGAGAGTGAAAGATAAGATCTTGACAACGAGATTGTGTACTTTTAAAGATTGAGAGATTTTTTGTGGCGCACAAAAAAAGATGTAAAGGAAACGTGTAGGAAAATGCCATGTTAACCCAAATGTAGTTTTATTTATTGTCAGGTAATTTACATATTCAGTCATTTATGTTTACCATGTTTGACAAATCATACCCCTATTGTCCTTTTTGGCAAAATGGTACTTCATCTTTATTTTGTATGGTAGCTTAAAATCCAACATGATTTCCGCATTCATTTTTAGCCGATCGAAATATAATAAAACATACATGGCTACTAAAGGAGATGTCTATATTTATTTACAAAATCCACTGTGTGAGCATGTGCTGCATATAATCTTAAAAACTATATGCCTAAATCTAGTATATACTCGTATAAAATGGCTGTGTTACAATGTTTAAGATACAAGTTTAGAAACAGGTTTGTTTTTTAGATATTTTCTATTTATGTCTATAAATCTCTTCACTTATTAATGAACATACAAAATGTGAAGTATTTAGACATTAAAATTTCTTAACTCCTGAAAGAAATTTTAGATTGATTGTTCAGAAGGACTAAAGTTGTCACTTATTCAAAATATAACAACTATATTGTTAACATTTACATTTATAAAAACTGATTAAAAAGAATTAATTTTGATGATTATAATCCGTGAGACTACTAAAACTTAACAATTCATAATAATGATGTGAAAGGTCATTACAGTGTACAATTTATACTAATCAAATGCAGTCGTAATCTAAGAAAGTTTAATCTTTAACAAGTAAAACTTACCATGACAATTGAGAATAAGACTGATATTCTATTGAAATATCTTGGTCAACGATCTTATTCTTTTCCTTTTGTTCAATCTCGATTATATCCACAATATGACACTAACATTAAATCCTAAAAGTACCTTTGTGCAAAATGTGAAAAATGAATTAGTTTGAATATATTTCCTTTATAATTATTTTGAATATACATGAATTTTGTTGTTCCTATATTAGAATCGATGAATTATGTTCCTGAGTCCATAGTATATAAAAATCTTACATAAATATTGAACATTACGAGAAAAATTAATACAGACATAAAATAATCACAAATACTTAAAAAATTAACAATTAATTCACCAAATTATTTTTTTATTCATTTTAATTTTGCAGTTAAAATCCTAGATGTTTAGAAAAAGAAGAATGGTATATGTGCGCAAAGATGGAAGAAAAAAGATGGATTGAACAAATACCTTTACAGTAGGCTGACAATGGAGAGTTTTTTGCAGTGTTTGAAGACGGCAGAAAAAAGTGCCTAATTTTATCTATATATTATATCTCGTTCATTTATACCCTTGAATTGTGGCCTTATGTACGTTGTGGTATGTTTAGTGTTAAGTTATGAAAATCTAAATTTTATTAGAGTTTTTGCAATGGTTTTTATTGGTTATATTACTTTTGGGCAGATTAGTTTATAATTACTTAAATCTATAGTCCAGATTGATTTAGTGGTCTTGTTATTAGATGTGAATTCTCTTATCGTTAATGATATTGAGATATATTTATAGGATCACAAGATATCATATTGTGGGGTTATTAGACTTATTTTAGAGATTATTCTTAATTACGTGACAAATGGTGTGTTCTTTGTTTTTTTGAATATTTTGTTTTTTTGGAGTTTTTTTGTGTTAATTGTATGTCGAGTGTGTAGCTCATAGATACTTGGACAATACGAGACATCGAGATGACACAACAATGTCAAAATTATAGTCAACCCCAATCTTAAGGCGTGAAAAAAAGAGAAAAAAATTACATTAGAGACTAAGTACAATTACAATAAAAATTTAAAATCAACTTGATAGAGTCACAAAAATCATTTTGCGAAATTCTTACCAAGCACCTAGAGCTTAAGATAGTTTTTCGAGTTGGTTTTCCATAAGAAGAATCGGTTCGTGACTAGGAGTTGATACTACAAAGTAATACTAAAGGTGTCTAGGTGACTCAAACAAATATAGAATTAGTAAATACATTTTTTGGTCAATTTTGAACAACCCATGTGGGTCCCACAACCCAAAAAAATATTTTTATCCTTAAATACTTAGGTGATTTGGAGAAAAGCAATGGAAGAAGAAGTGGTGTCGATGAAGAAAAATCAGGTATGGAATTGATTGATATCCCGAAAGGACGTAAGGCAATTGGGAACAAATGGGTTCTCAAAATAAAGAGGAAACCTGACAATTCCATTGACAGGTATAAAGCTCGCTTGGTAGCGAAAGGATATACTCAACGGGAAGGAATAGATTTTGAGGAAACTTTTTCTCCTGTTGTTAGATTTACCTCAATACGTCTTATTTTAGCTATTATGGCGCATCTCGATCTGGAGTTGAACCAAGTGGATGTTAAAACTGCATTTCTAAATGGAGATTTAGAAGAGGAAATTTTCTTGGAACAACCCTCGGGTGTCGTTGCAAAAGATCAAGAGAATAAAGTGTGTAAATTGTTGAAAACAATCTATGGTCTTAAGCAAGCCTCGAGACAGTGGAATTTGAGATTTCATGAAGTCATCTTGTCAAATGGATTTGAGATGATAAGTGAAGACCGCTGTGTTTATATTAAACATTCCAAGAAAAATTTCATAATTTTATCTCTATATGTGGATGAAATCCTATTAGCTGGGAATGATAAAGAGTTTATTCAAGCTAATAAGGAGTGGCTAGCTTCTCAATTCAATATGAAAGATATGAGAGAAGCAAATTATATTCTTGGTGTTAAGATTCACAGAGATAGGTCTAGAAGACTATTATCTCTATCGCAAGAACCTTACATCATGAATGTACTTGAGCGCTTTGGTATGACTACGTGCAATGCCATTGACAATCCTGTAGAAAAGGGAATAAACTTAACTCTCGAAATGTGTCCTAGTACTACATAAGAGAAACAGAAAATGTCAACAATACCATATTCTAGTGCCATTGGTAGTCTTATGTATGTTATGATGTGTACGAGACCAGATATATGTTATGCAGTAGGTTTAGTTAGTCGTTTTCAATCGAACCCTAGAAAAGAGTATTGGAAAGCTGTGAAAAGGATATTGAGATATCTAAAAGGCACTAAAGATCATGCCTTATGCTTTTGAGGAGATAGATTACGCCTAGAAGGATATACAGATGCAGATTGGGCTCGTGATATAAATGGGCGTAAATCCACTTCAGGTTATGTGTTCTTGCTAAATAATTGCGCAATTTCTTGGAGTAGCAAGAAACAAACCAGTGTAGCTTTGTCAACGATGGAAGCTGAGTTTGTAGCTCGCTCAGCTGGAGTTCAGGAGGCTGTTTGGTTAAAAAGGTTCTTTGAACATTTAGGATTCTCTGATGATAGTGGTAGTCCAATTACAATATACTGTGATAGTCAAGCTGCAATGGCTTATGTAAAGATCCAAAATATCACAGCAAGACCAAACACATTGATATAAAGTATAACTTCGTTAGAGATATAATTGCACAAAAGGATGTTACTTTGAAATATATACCCACACGCAATATGCTTGCCGATCCCTTAACAAAAGCTATCCCAAGGGATGTATTCACGGATCATGTTAGATCTATAGGATTAAGCAAGATATAATGTATGAATTATTGCTAGTATATGTGTATTCATGTATATATTTCCAATAGTATGTTTATTTAAATGTTTATTTTAATAATATCATGTTTGATATGTATTATATATTGCGTGTGATTTTGTAAGTATGTATGTCCTATAGACTGAGATTGGCCCTGTCACACGGGCACTCGCCTTTGGCATAAGAAGTGCGCAAAGATGAGACTAACTCATAGTAGTGAAGAACCCTTAAGATAACTTGAGTTAAGATATCCGCCTTAACTAAGTGTTAAGAAGAGATTATATACATAGATAAACCATGTTAAGCTTATATTATGATTGAAGTAGAATCCCACTATTTACTTAGTCTATAATAGCCAGATATGAATTGCTTTATTGATTTCATAGAAGGGTTGATTGATTGAAGAATTAATCTTAGGAAACGAGGCTTGTCTAATTATATATATGTATGGTATTTGTAATATTGTGACATACAATTTGAGATATATGAATAATACCATAACACGTGTGTCATACCACGTGTTCTTTCGACCAAAAGAAAGTGAAGAATTGATCCCTGTTTCTTCACTGTGTGATACCTTTGATTTGTGCCCTTATTACTTTTGACTATATCTTGATATCTTAATTAGATGTATGATACTTTGAACACATTACCAATGATCATAAATTATTCGTTCTAATGGGGTATGTTTGGGAAAGCAACCTAATCAATATAAAAGGATTTAAAGTGTAAAAGGAAGACTAGAATTGTGTATCAAAATATGTGCTTGCAGGTTAACCGGTCATGTAAGTCAATACAGACTATAACATGATAGTGAGACATATAAACGAAATGACACTGAACTCTTTTTCAAATAGAAGTTGTGATATAAATTTGAAGGGTTCAGAGTTACTATAATATGATACAACATGTTCTTAGTCTGAGATACTGTAGGATACGTAATAGATGAGAACTATTTTGAGCAACTATGTACCCTAACAGGTTATTAGTAACATATGCTCGTATGCTTGCTGGTCGCACGACCTATTTGCGAAGTGTGATGATATTTTGATTCAAGTGTGTATATAGGAAGATATGATGTAATGAGATGTGGATTCTATGGATAAGATGTAATTTCTTTATGGCGAGTGGGAGAATGAAAGAAATAAATAATTAAATATATTATTTATATATATTTATTTCTTTTGTCTGCCATAAATTAATTATTCTATTTATTTTGAATTTGAAATTTAAAATACATTTGAGAGTTATTTATTTCTTACGTGGGTTATTTTGTTCATTATTTGATAAGAGATAATTGACCCACAAAATCCTAAAATAGGATAGATTCATAATTCTAAAGAACTCTTTTCACAATTTCATTATACGCTTCATACCTTCTCTTCTTCTTTTTCTCTGTCAAAAAGGTTCTACATACAAAAATTCACAAAGCGAATATCTGAGGCTCTTAGGCTGTGAACAAAGGTTCTTCTTCACTGAGAGAAGATCTGTGATCCAATCTTTTTCAATCAGTACTCTATTTCCGCGGCTCTTCAAGAGGTAAACACAGAAATCCTCTAGTATTATTTTATTTCTCAAATTAAATTCTTTCACTTTGGAACTGTATTGGTCTCCCTATTTGTACACCACTCAGACCCAAATCAAAGTTAGATCCTTTGATATCGAGCAATGTACCAAATTTATGTTGATCCATATATATAGTAACCTTTTAATTCCCTTCATATATCTGAAAGTATAAATACCATAATATTAAAATTTCATCACGAAACACAACATAAGAATCACAATTATTGCAATATTGTGCGTTTGTGTGTGTATAAGAGAGAGATAAGACCTTGACAACAAGATTGTGAAATTTTTGTGTGTCTATATGTATAAGAGAGAGTGAAAGATAAGATCTTGACAACGAGATTGTGTACTTTTAAAGATTGAGAGATTTTTTGTGGCGCACAAAAAAAGATGTAAAGGAAACGTGTAGGAAAATGCTATGTTAACCCAAATGTAGTTTTATTTATTGTCAGGTAATTTACATATTCAGTCATTTATGTTTACCATGTTTGACAAATCATACCCCTATTGTCCTTTTTGGCAAAATGGTACTTCATCTTTATTTTGTATGGTAGCTTAAAATCCAACATGATTTCCGCATTCATTTTTAGCCGATCGAAATATAATAAAACATACATGGCTACTAAAGGAGATGTCTATATTTATTTACAAAATCCACTGTGTGAGCATGTGCTGCATATAATCTTAAAAACTATATGCCTAAATCTAGTATATACTCGTATAAAATGGCTGTGTTACAATGTTTAAGATACAAGTTTAGAAACAGGTTTGTTTTTTAGATATTTTCTATTTATGTCTATAAATCTCTTCACTTATTAATGAACATACAAAATGTGAAGTATTTATACATTAAAATTTCTTAACTCCTGAAAGAAATTTTAGATTGATTGTTCAGAAGGACTAAAGTTGTCACTTATTCAAAATATAACAACTATATTGTTAACATTTACATTTATAAAAACTGATTAAAAAGAATTAATTTTGATGATTATAATCCGTGAGACTACTAAAACTTAACAATTCATAATAATGATGTGAAAGGTCATTACAGTGTACAATTTATACTAATCAAATGCAGTCGTAATCTAAGAAAGTTTAATCTTTAACAAGTAAAACTTACCATGACAATTGAGAATAAGACTGATATTCTATTGAAATATCTTGGTCAACGATCTTATTCTTTTCCTTTTGTTCAATCTCGATTATATCCACAATATGACACTAACATTAAATCCTAAAAGTACCTTTGTGCAAAATGTGAAAAATGAATTAGTTTGAATATATTTCCTTTATAATTCTTTTGAATATACATGAATTTTGTTGTTCCTATATTAGAATCGATGAATTATGTTCCTGAGTCCATAGTATATAAAAATCTTACATAAATATTGAACATTACGAGAAAAATTAATACAGACATAAAATAATCACAAATACTTAAAAAATTAACAATTAATTCACCAAATTATTTTTTTATTCATTTTAATTTTGCAGTTAAAATCCTAGATGTTTAGAAAAAGAAGAATGGTATATGTGCTCAAAGATGGAAGAAAAAAGATGGATTGAACAAATACCTTTACAGTAGGCTGACAATGGAGAGTTTTTTGCAGTGTTTGAAGACGGCAGAAAAAAGTGCCTAATTTTATCTATATATTATATCTCGTTCATTTATACCCTTGAATTGTGGCCTTATGTACGTTGTGGTATGTTTAGTGTTAAGTTATGAAAATCTAAATTTTATTAGAGTTTTTGCAATGGTTTTTATTGGTTATATTACTTTTGGGCAGAGTAGTTTATAATTACTTAAATCTATAGTCCAGATTGATTTAGTGGTCTTGTTATTAGATGTGAATTCTCTTATCGTTAATGATATTGAGATATATTTATAGGATCACAAGATATCATATTGTGGGGTTATTGGACTTATTTTGGAGATTATTCTTAATTACGTGACAAATGGTGTGTTCTTTGTTTTTTTGAATATTTTGTTTTTTTGGAGTTTTTTTGGAGTTTTTTTGTGTTAATTGTATGTCGAGTGTGTAGCTCATAGATACTTGGACAATACGAGACATCAAGATGACACAACAATGTCAAAATTATAGTCAACCCCAATCTTAAGGCGTGAAAAAAAGAGAAAAAAATTACATTAGAGAGTAAGTACAATTACAATAAAAATTTAAAATCAACTTGATAGAGTCACAAAAATCATTTTGCGAAATTCTTACCAAGCACCTAGAGCTTAAGATAGTTTTTCGAGTTGGGTTTCCGTAAGAAGAATCGGTTCGTGACTAGGAGTTGATACTACAAAGTAATACTAAAGGTGTCTAGGGGACTCAAACAAATATAGAATTAGTAAATACATTTTTTGGTCAATTTTGAACAACCCATGTGGGTCCCACAACCCAAAAAAATATTTTTATCCTTAAATACTTAGGTGATTTGGAGAAAAGCAATGGAAGAAGAAGTGGTGTCGATGAAGAAAAATCAGGTATGGAATTGATTGATATCCCGAAAGGACGTAAGGCAATTGGGAACAAATGGGTTCTCAAAATAAAGAGGAAACCTGACAATTCCATCGACAGGTATAAAGCTCGCTTGGTAGCGAAAGGATATACTCAACGGGAAGGAATAGATTTTGAGGAAACTTTTTCTCCTGTTGTTAGATTTACCTCAATACGTCTTATTTTAGCTATTGTGGCGCATCTCGATCTGGAGTTGAACCAAGTGGATGTTAAAACTGCATTTCTAAATGGAGATTTAGAAGAGGAAATTTTCATGGAACAACCCTCGGGTGTCGTTGCAAAAGATCAAGAGAATAAAGTGTGTAAATTGTTGAAAACAATCTATGGTCTTAAGCAAGCCTCGAGACAGTGGAATTTGAGATTTCATGAAGTCATCTTGTCAAATGGATTTGAGATGATAAGTGAAGACCGCTGTGTTTATATTAAACATTCCAAGAAAAATTTCATAATTTTATCTCTATATGTGGATGAAATCCTATTAGCTGGGAATGATAAAGAGTTTATTCAAGCTAATAAGGAGTGGCTAGCTTCTCAATTCAATATGAAAGATATGAGAGAAGCAAATTATATTCTTGGTGTTAAGATTCACAGAGATAGGTCTAGAAGACTATTATCTCTATCGCAAGAACCTTACATCATGAATGTACTTGAGCGCTTTGGTATGACTACGTGCAATGCCATTGACAATCCTGTAGAAAAGGGAATAAACTTAACTCTCGAAATGTGTCCTAGTACTACATAAGAGAAACAGAAAATGTCAACAATACCATATTCTAGTGCCATTGGTAGTCTTATGTATGTTATGATGTGTACGAGACCAGATATATGTTATGCAGTAGGTTTAGTTAGTCGTTTTCAATCGAACACTGGAAAAGAGTATTGGAAAGCTGTGAAAAGGATATTGAGATATCTAAAAGGCACTAAAGATCATGCCTTATGCTTTTGAGGAGATAGATTACGCCTAGAAGGATATACAGATGCAGATTGGGCTCGTGATATAAATGGGCGTAAATCCACTTCAGGTTATGTGTTCTTGCTAAATAATTGCGCAATTTCTTGGAGTAGCAAGAAACAAACCTGTGTAGCTTTGTCAACGATGGAAGCTGAGTTTGTAGCTCGCTCAGCTGCAGTTCAGGAGGCTGTTTGGTTAAAAAGGTTCTTTGAACATTTAGGATTCTCTGATGATAGTTGTAGTCCAATTACAATATACTTTGATAGTCATGCTGCAATGGCTTATGTAAAGATCCAAAATATCACAGCAAGACCAAACACATTGATATAAAGTATAACTTCGTTAGAGATATAATTGCACAAAAGGATGTTACTTTGAAATATATACCCACACGCAATATGCTTGCCGATCCCTTAACAAAAGCTATCCCAAGGGATGTATTCACGGATCATGTTAGATCTATAGGATTAAGCAAGATATAATGTATGAATTATTGCTAGTTTATGTGTATTCATGTATATATTTCCAATAGTATGTTTATTTTAATAATATCATGTTTGATATGTATTATATATTGCGTGTGATTTTGTAAGTATGTATGTCCTATTGACTGAGATTGGCCCTGTCGCACGAGCACTCGCCTTTGGCATAAGAAGTGCGCAAAGATGAGACTAACTCATAGGAGTGAAGAACCCTTAAGATAACTTGAGTTAAGATATCCGCCTTAACTAAGTGTTAAGAAGAGATTATATACATAGATAAACCATGTTAAGCTTATATTATGATTGAAGTAGAATCCCACTATTTACTTAGTCTATAATAGCCAGATATGAATTGCTTGATTGATTTCGTAGAAGGGTTGATTGATCGAAGAATTCATCTTAGGAAAGGAGGCTTGTCTAATTATATATATGTATGGTATTCGTCATATTGTGACATACAATTTGAGATATATGAATAATACCATAACACGTGTGTCATACCACGTGTTCTTTCGACCAAAATAAAGTGAAGAATTGATCCCTGTTTCTTCACTGTGTGATACCTTTGATTTGTGCCCTTATTACTTTTGACTATATCTTGATATCTTAATTAGATGTATGATACTTTGAACACATTACCAATGATCATAAATTATTCGTTCTAATGGGGTATGTTTGGTAAAGCAACCTAATCAATATAAAAGGATATAAGTGTAAAAGGAAGACTAGAATTGTGTATCAAAATATGTGCTTGCAGGTTAACCGGTCATGCAAGTCAATTCAGACTATAACATGATATTGAGACATATAAACAAAATGACACTGAACTCTTTTTCAAATAGAAGTTGTGATATACATTTGAAGGGGTCAGAGTTACTATAATATGATACAACATGTTGTTAGTCAGAGGTACTGTAGGATACGTAAACGTAATAGATGAGAACTATTTTGAGCAACGCAACTATGTACCCTAACAGGTTATTAGTAACGTATGCTCGTATGCTTGCTGGTCGCACGACCTATTTGCGAAGTATGATGATATTTTGATTCAAGTGTGTATATAGGAAGATATGATGTAATGAGATGTGGATTCTATGGATAAGATTTAACTTCTTTATGGCGAGTGGGAGAATTAAAGAAATAAATAATTAAATATACTATTTATATATATTTATTTCTTTTGTCGGCCATTAATTAGTTATTCTATTTATATTGAATTTGAAATTTAAAATACATTTGAGAGTTATTGATAATTGACCCACAAAATCCTAAAATAGGAGAGAGTCAGAATTCTAAAGAACTCTTATCACAATTTCATTATACGCTTCGTATCTTCTCTTCTTCTTTTTCTCTGTCAAAAAGGTTCTACATACAAAAATTCACAAAGCGAATATCTGAGGCTCTTAGGCCGTGAACAAAGGTTCTTCTTCACTGAGAGAAGATCCGTGATCCAATCTTTTTCAATCAGTACTCTATTTCCGCGGCTCAGAGGTAAACACAGAAATCCTCTAGTATTATTTTATTTCTCCAATTAAATTCTTTCACTTTGGAACTGTTTTGGTCTCCCTATTTGTACACCACTCAGACCCAAATCAAAGTTAGATCCTTTGATATCGAGCAATCTACCAAATTTATGTTGACCCATATATATAGTAACCTTTTAATTCCCTTCATATATCTGAAAGTATAAATACCATAATATTAAAATTTCATCACGAAACACAACATAAGAATCACAATTATTGCAATATTGTGCGTTTGTGTGTGTATAAGAGAGAGAGAGATAAGACCTTCACAACAATATTGTGAAATTTTTGTGTGTCTATATGTATAAGAGAGAGTGAAAGATAAGATCTTGACAACGAGATTGTGTACTTTTAAAGATTGAGAGATTTTTTGTGGCGCACAAATAAAGATGTAAAGGAAACGTGTAGGAAAATGCTATGTTAACCCAAATGTAGTTTTATTTATTGTCAGGTAATGTACATATTCAATCATTTATGTTTACCATGTTTGACAAATCATACCCCTATTGTCATTTTTGACAAAATGGTACTTCATCTTTATTTTGTATGGTAGCTTAAAATCCAACATGATTTGCGCATTCATTTTTAGCCGATCGAAATATAATAAAACATACATGGCTACTAAAGGAGATGTCTATATTTATTTACAAAATCCACTGTGTGAGCATGTGCTGCATATAATCTTAAAAACTATATGCCTAAATCTAGTATATACTCGTATAAAATGGCTGTGTTACAATGTTTAAGATACAAGTTTAGAAACAGGTTTGTTTCTTAGATATTTTCTATTTATGTCTATAAATCTCTTCACTTATTAATGAACATACAAAATGTGAAGTATTTAGACATTAAAATTTCTTAACTCCTGAAAGAAATTTTAAATTGATTCTACAGAAGGACTAAAGTTGTCACTTATTCAAAATATAACAACTATATTGTTAACATTTAAATTTATAAAAACTGATTAAAAAGAATTAATTTTGATGATTATAATCCGTGAGACTACTAAAACTTAACAATTCATAATAATGATGTGAAAGGTCATTACAGTGTACAATTTATACTAATCAAATGCAACCTTAATCTATGAAAGTTTAATCTTTAACAAGTAAAACTTACCATGACAATTGAGAATAAGACTGATATTCGATTGAAATATCTTGGTCAACGATCTTATTCTTTTCCTTTTGTTCAATCTCGATTTTATCCACAATATAACACTAACATTAAATCCTAAAAGGACCTGTGTGCAAAATGTGAAAAATGAATTAGTTTGAATATATTTCCTTTATAATTCTTTTAAATATACATGAATTTTGTTGTTCCTATATTAGAATCGATGAATTATGTTCCTGAATCCATAGTATATCAAAATCTTACATAAATATTGAACATTAAGAGAAAAATTAATACAGACATAAAATAATCACAAATACTTAAAAAATTAACAATTAATTCACTAAATTATTTTTTTATTCATTTTAATTTTGCAGTTACAATCCTAGATGTTTAGAAAAAGAAGAATGGTATATGTGCGCAAAGATGGAAGAAAAAAGATGGATTGAACAAATACCTTTACAGTAGGCTGACAATGGAGAGTTTTTTGAAGTGTTTGATGACGGCAGAAAAAAGTGCCTAATTTTATCTATATATTATATCTCGGTCATTTATACCCTTGCCTTGTGGCCTTATGTACGTTGTGGTATGTTTAGTGTTAGGTTATGAAAATCTAAATTTTATTAGAGTTTTTGCAATGGTTTTTATTGGTTATATTTACTTTTGGGCAGAGTAGTTTATAATTACTTAAATCTATAGTCCAAGATTGATTTAGTGGTCTTGTTATCAGATGTGAATTCTCTAATGGTTAATGATATTGAGATATATTTATAGGATCACAAGATATCATATTGTGGGGTTATTGGACTTATTTTGGAGATTATTCTTAATTACGTGACAAATGGTGTGTTCTTTGTTTTTTGAATATTTTGTTTTTTTGTAGTTTTTTTTGTGTTAATTGTATGTCGAGTGTGTAGCTCATAGATACTTGGACAATACGAGACATCGAGATGACACAACAATGTCAAAATTATAGTCAACCCCAATCTTAAGGCGTGAAAAAAAGAGAAAAAAATCACATTAGAGAGTAAGTACAATTACAATAAAAATTTAAAATCAACTTGATAGAGTCACAAAAATCATTTTGCGAAATTCTTACCAAGCACCTAGAGCTTAAGATAGTTTTTCGAGTTAGGTTTCCGTAAGAAGAATCGGTTCGTGACTAGGAGTTGATACTACAAAGTAATACTAAAGGTGTCTAGGTTACTCAAACAAATATAGAATTAGTAAATACATTTTTTGGTCAATTTTGAACAACCCATGTGGGTCCCACAACCCAAAAAAATATTTTTATCCTTAAATACTTAGTTGATTTGGAGAAAAGCAATGGAAGAAGAAGTGGTGTCGATGAAGAAAAATCAGGTATGGAATTGATTGATATCCCGAAAGGACGTAAGGCAATTGGGAACAAATGGGTTCTCAAAATAAAGAGGAAACCTGACAATTCCATTGACAGGTATAAAGCTCGCTTGGTAGCGAAAGGATATACTCAACGGGAAGGAATAGATTTTGAGGAAACTTTTTCTCCTGTTGTTAGATTTACCTCAATACGTCTTATTTTAGCTATTGTGGCACATCTCGATCTGGAGTTGAACCAAGTGGATGTTAAAACTGCATTTCTAAATGGAGATTTAGAAGAGGAAATTTTTTTGGAACAACCCTCTGGTGTCGTTGCAAAAGATCAAGAGAATAAAGTGTGTAAATTGTTGAAAACAATCTATGGTCTTAAGCAAGCCTCGAGACAGTGGAATTTGATATTTCATGAAGGAATTTTGTCAAATGGATTTGAGATGATAAGTGAAGACCACTGTGTTTATATTAAACATTCCAAGAAAAATTTCATAATTTTATCTCTATATGTGGATGAAATCCTATTAGCTGGGAATGATAAAGAGTTTATTCAAGCTAATAAGGAGTGGCTAGATTCTCAATTCAATATGAAAGATATGAGAGAAGCAAATTATATTCTTGGTGTTAAGATTCACAGAGATAGGTCTAGAAGACTATTATCTCTATCGCAAGAACCTTACATCATGAATGTACTTGAGCGCTTTGGTATGACTACGTGCAATGCCATTGACACTCCTGTAGAAAAGGGAATAAACTTAACTCTCGAAATGTGTCCTAGTACTACATAAGAGAAACAAAAAATGTCAACAATACCATATTCTAGTGCCATTGGTAGTCTTATGTATGTTATGATGTGTACGAGACCAGATATATGTTATGCAGTAGGTTTAGTTAGTCGTTTTCAATCGAACCCTGGAAAAGAGTATTGGAAAGCTGTGAAAAGGATATTGAGATATCTAAAAGGCACTAAAGATCATGCCTTATGTTTTTGAGGAGATAGATTACGCCTAGAAGGATATAAGATTGGGCTCGTGATATAAATGGGCGTAAATCCACTTTAGGTTATGTGTTCTTGCTAAATAATTGCGCAATTTCTTGGAGTAGCAAGAAACAAACATGTGTAGCTTTGTCAACGATGGAAGCTGAGTTTGTAGCTTGCTCAGCTGCAGTTCAGGAGGCTGTTTGGTTAAAAAGGTTCTTTGAACATTTAGGATTCTCTGGTGATAGTGGTAGTCCAATTACAATATACTGTGATAGTCAAGCTGCAATGGCTTATGTAAAGATCCAAAATATCACAGCAAGACCAAACACATTGATATAAAGTATAACTTCGTTAGAGATATAATTGCACAAAAGGATGTTACTTTGAAATATATACCCACACGCAATATGCTTGCCAATCCCTTAACAAAAGCTATCCCAAGGGATGTATTCACGGATCATGTTAGATCTATAGGATTAAGCAAGATATAATGTATGAATTATTGCTAGTTTATGTGCATTCATGTATACATTTCCATTAGTATGTTTATTTAAATGTTTATTTTAATAATATCATGTTTGATATGTATTATATATTGCGTGTGATTTTGTAAGTATGTATGTCCTATAGACTGAGATTGGCCCTGTCACACGGGCACTCGCCTTTGGCATAAGAAGTGCGCAAAGATGAGACTAACTCATAGTAGTGAAGAACCCTTAAGATAACTTAAGTTAAGATATCCGCCTTAACTAAGTGTTAAGAAGAGATTATATACATAGATAAACCATGTTAAGCTTATATTATGATTGAAGTAGAATCCCACTATTTACTTAGTCTATAATAGCCATATATGAATTGCTTGATTGATTTCATAGAAGGGTTGATTGATCGAAGAATTCTTCTTAGGAAACGAGGCTTGTCTAATTATATATATGTATGGTATTTGTAATATTGTGACATACAATTTTAGATATATGAATAATACCATAACACGTGTGTCATACCACGTGTTGTTTCGACCAAAAGAAAGTGAAGAATTGATCCCTGTTTCTTCACTGTGTGATACCTTTGATTTGTGCCCTTATTACTTTTGACTATAGAGTTACTATAATATGATACAACATGTTGTTAGTCTAAGGTACTGTAGGATACGTAATAGATGAGAACTATTTTGAGCAACTATGTACCCTAACAGGTTATTAGTAACGTATGCTCGTATGCTTGCTGGTCGCACGACCTATTTGCGAAGTATGATGATATTTTGATTCAAGTGTGTATATAGGAAGATATGATGTAATGAGATGTGGATTCTATGGATAAGATGTAACTTTTTTATGGCGAGTGGGAGAATGAAAGAAATAAATAATTAAATATATTATTTATATATATTTATTTCTTTTGTCGGCCATAAATTAGTTATTCTATTTATTTTGAATTTGAAATTTAAAATACATTTGAGAGTTATTTATTTCTTACGTAGGTTATTTTGTTCATTATTTGATAAGAGATAATTGACCCACAAAATCGTAAAATAGGAGAGAGTCAGAATTCTAAAGAACTCTTATCACAATTTCATTATACGCTTCATATCTTCTCTTCTTCTTTTTCTCTGTCAAAAAGGTTCTACATACAAAAATTCACAAAGCGAATATCTGAGGCTCTTAGGCTGTGAACAAAGGTTCTTCTTCACTGAGAGAAGATCCGTGATCCAATCTTTTTCAATCAGTACTCTATTTTCGCGGCTCTTCAAGAGGTAAACACAGAAATCCTCTAGTATTATTTTATTTCTCCAATTAAATTCTTTCACTTTGGAACTGTATTGGTCTCCCTATTTGTACACCACTCAGACCCAAATCAAAGTTAGATCCTTTGATATCGAGCAATCTACCAAATTTATGTTGATCCATATATATAGTAACCTTTTAATTCCCTTCATATATCTGAAAGTATAAATACCATAATATTAAAATTTCATCACGAAACACAACATAAGAATCACAATTATTGCAATATTGTGCGTTTGTGTGTGTATAAGAGAGAGATATAAGACCTTGACAACAAGATTGTGAAATTTTTGTGTGTCTATATGTATAAGAGAGAGTGAAAAATAAGATCTTGACAACGAGATTGTGTACTTTTAAAGATTGAGAGATTTTGTGTGGCGCACAAAAAAAGACGTAAAGGAAACGTGTAGGAAAATGCTATGTTAACCCAAATGTAGTTTTATTTTATGTCAGGTAATGTACATATTCAATCATTTATGTTTACCATGTTTGACAAATCCTACCCCTATTGTCATTTTTGACAAAATGGTACTTCATCTTTATTTTGTATGGTAGCTTAAAATCCAACATGATTTCCGCATTTATTTTTAGCCGATCGAAATATAATAAAACATACATGGCTACTAAAGGAGATGTCTATATTTATTTACAAAATCCACTGTGTGAGCATGTGCTGCATATAATCTTAAAAACTAAATGCCTAAATCTAGTATATACTCGTATAAAATGGCTGTGTTACAATGTTTAAGATACAAGTTTAGAAACAGGTTTGTTTCTTAGATATTTTCTATTTATGTCTATAAATCTCTTCACTTATTAATGAACATACAAAATGTGAAGTATTTAGACATTAAAATTTCTTAACTCCTGAAAGAAATTTTAGATTGATTGTTCAGAAGGACTAAAGTTGTCACTTATTCAAAATATAACAACTATATTGTTAACATTTACATTTATAAAAACTGATTAAAAAGAATTAATTTTGATGATTATAATCCGTGAGACTACTAAAACTTAACAATTCATAATAATGATGTGAAAGGTCATTACAGTGTACAATTTATACTAATCAAATGCAACCGTAATCTAAGAAAGTTTAATCTTTAACAAGTAAAACTTACCATGACAATTGAGAATTTCGATTGAAATATCTTGGTCAACGATCTTATTCTTTAACTTTTGTTCAATCTCGATTTTATCCACAACATGACACTGACATTAAATCCTAAAAGGACCTGTGTGCAAAATGTGAAAAATGAATTAGTTTGAATATATTTCCTTTATAATTCTTTTGAATATACATGAATTTTGTTGTTCCTATATTAGAATCGATGAATTATGTTCCTGAATCCATAGTATATCAAAATCTTACCTAAATATTGAACATTAAGAGAAAAATTAATACAGAAATAAAATAATCACAAATACTTAAAAAATTAACAATTAATTCACCAAATTTTTTTTTATTCATTTTAATTTTGCAGTTAAAATCCTAGATTTTTAGAAAAAGAAGAATGGTATATGTGCGCAAAGATGGAAGAAAAAAGATGGATTGAACAAATACCTTTACAGTAGGCTGACAATGGAGAGTTTTTTGCAGTGTTTGAAGACGGCAGAAAAAAGTGCCTAATTTTATCTATATATTATATCTCGGTCATTTATACCCTTGAATTGTGGCCTTATGTACGTTGTGGTATGTTTTGTGTTAGGTTATGAAAATCTAAATTTTATTAGAGTTTTTGCAATGGTTTTTATTGGTTATAGTTACTTTTGGGCCGAGTAGTTTATAATTACTTAAATATATAGTGCAAGATTGATTTAGTGGTCTTGTTATCAGATGTGAATTCTCTAATGGTTAATGATATTGAGATATATTTATAGGATCACAAGATATCATATTGTGGGGTTATTGGATTTATTTTAGAGATTATTCTTAATTACGTGACAAATGGTGTGTTCTTTGATTTTTGAATATTTTGTTTTTTTGGAGTTTTTTTGTGTTAATTGTATGTCGAGTGTGTAGCTCATAGATACTTGGACAATACGAGACATCGAGATGACACAACAATGTCAAAATTATAGTCAACCCCAATCTTAAGGCGTGAAAAAAAGAGAAAAAAATCACATTAGAGAGTAAGTACAATTACAATAAATTTAAAATCAACTTGATAGAGTCACAAAAATCATTTTGTGAAATTCTTACCAAGCACCTAGAGCTTAAGATAGTTTTTCGAGTTGGGTTCCCGTAAGAAGAATCGGTTCGTGACTAGGAGTTGATACTACAAAGTTATACTAAAGTTGTCTAGGTGACTCAAACAAATATAGAATTAGTAAATACGTTTTTTGGTCAATTTTGAACAACCCATGTGGGTCCCACAACCCAAAAAAATATTTTTATCCTTAAATACTTAGGTGATTTGGAGAAAAGCAATGGAAGAAGAAGTGGTGTCGATGAAGAAAAATCAGGTATGGAATTGATTGATATCCCGAAAGGACGAAAGGCAATTGGGAACAAATGGCTTCTCAAAATAAAGAGGAAACCTGACAATTCCATTGACAGGTATAAAGCTCGCTTGGTAGCGAAAGGATATACTCAACCGGAAGGAATAGATTTTGAGGAAACTTTTTATCCCATTGTTAGATTTACCTCAATACGTCTTATTTTAGCTATTGTGGCGCATCTCGATCTGGAGTTGCACCAAGTGGATGTTAAAACTGCATTTCTAAATGGAGATTTAGAAGAGGAAATTTTCATGGAACAACCCTCGGTTTTCGTTGCAAAAGATTAAGAGAATAAAGTATGTAAATTTTTTAAAACAATCTATGGTGTGAACCTATTACTCTGGCCAATTTAGTGGGTTAGCATAGAAATTTGACTTACTTCTTGAATGGGGGTCGTGTTGTGGAATCAATTTATGTTCATTTGATATTTATTGAGGTCTATACTAGTTGGATAATGTATATAGTTAGAGTCTTATCGTCCGAGGTTTTTTTGGAATGATTGAGAGAGGTTCCTAGAGTCTATGGGTGGTCCCTATCTATCTGAGAGATTTAGGTGGATAGTTGAATCACTATTAACGGGAATAGTCAAATTCGTACTTAAAACAAGAAACATTTAAATCACGTATATTGGGGTGACTTAACGCATTTCTCGAGCTAACGTATTATCTACAATCTTTATATTTTCAATTTAGTCCTCTTTCGTACTTTTACATAATAAGCTTCTGCATTCATATATTGCACTTTGGTTCATGTAGTTTTAATATTTATAGAAAATTGAAAACAAATATGATTATGTTTATATTTTTATCACGCCTACCACCCAGAATACTTAATAAAATAAAGTAATTAACTCCTTAATCCCTATGGAGAACGATAATAACATACTTACTTTTACTACTTGGTACGACTTGTACACTTGCGAGGAACCCATCCTTGAGTATTTTTCTATAAACGGCTTGGGGCGCACCAAGTTTTGGCGTCGCTTTGGGGAACTATGTAGTTCATTAGTGTTTTAGTTTCTATCGTTTATGTAGTAGTTGTTACTTCTTGGTTCGTTTTTTTCTCTCTAAGGTACTCAAGTTGGTTCATGCTCTCGAACCCCGAGAGGTTGCTCTGTCACCAAAAAAAAGCGAGAGATAATAGAACCAGAGAAGGAAGCAAGTTCTAGTGCTGATTTGGACGTTATTCGAAATCCAATCAATGTCAACCCCGAGGTAGAAATATAAATCTTCCGATCAATCAAGTACGCCTAATATTTTAACCACCTTCGAATGCAATCTTACAACAAGGAGTTGGGGGTTGAAATGGTAATCAAGTGTTCCAGCAAACGCCAATAAAGATGGATCGCAAGTCCAAGGAGGACAAGATCCATGGTTTATCAAACCATCAATTATCAGGTTTCGATTCTGTTTATAACCGCTTGGGATCTGTCTACCCAAGATTCAGGCTCTAAGGTTCAAACAGGATGTTGGAATGCTAAACCAGTTCACGAGCTCTGATAGTTATAGGGGAAATGTTCATGTAGATCTGTTACACTCCGTTCAAAAGTCCATATAAATATGTGTCACATATGTCACTCAAGGCGTCATGGGAGAGTAGAAGTATATGTTTTTTTTTGCCTTTCTTGGTTTGAAGAGAGAGAGTATGATTATACCTTCAACCACCTCAACTTATCACAACATGGGATCAACTCAAATAACATATTTTGACAGTTCACCCAACTAGTATGAGAGAAAAGGTGCAAATGAACTTGGCGACTTTCCACCAAGATCATAAAGAGTTGTTTGGTACAGTTTGGACTTGATTTCAGTAAGACTTATGGAGGTTTCCAATACATCGGTAAAATCTAGAGATGAAACTTTCAATGTACTACCAAGACCTTAATTCGAGTTATAAAGAGAAATTAAATGGGTTATGTGGAGTAGGCTTAATGGTGGCGCATCCCAACCAATCTTTGGTGATAATGGATTGAGTGGTTATAAACAATATTGGCTAGTAGTATTTAAGAGTTCCCATCCACCAATCAACTAAAGGTACTTTGAGGGTAGATACAGAAACAGAAGTATCCCTAAAGTAAATCTCAATGATATTAGTATTTACTTTAAGTATAGAAATCTTGAAAATATATTGATTTCCTCCTTAATCAAGTTAGAAGATTCTAAACACGATTTTATATATAAATCTCAATGATATTGGTATCTCTATATTGATAGTTTTTTGGATGTTAGACAATTTTTTTTTGTAAATATCTTCATTTCCTTTGTTATTTATACTTTTATTGATGTTTTGCTTATCTATATTTAGAGCATTGATTTTTGAAGTCGTAGCACCGAACTAAAGTTATATGCATAGGAAAAGGTAAGGTTATTGCTTTACTCATTTATTTTAAATTGTCGACAAGTTTGTTCTTGATCCGTTCAAAGTATTTTACCTGAATATAACTTAATAAATAGGGTATCTAATCAAATAGCTTAATCCTGGTAAGCAGTCCATTTAATTCACTCTCCAGGCAATCAGAACCATTTAATTCACTCTCCAGGCAATCAGAACTAGGTTGCCCATGTTCTGGGGAGGGTTTCGGACCTTAACTTTCTTCCTCCTGCGGGATTCGAACCCTGTACCTCTCACTTGAGAGACAGAACCCTGGCCAGATGAGCTAGCTCACCTGGTTATACACACGATTTTGGTGTTATGTGGTTATTTCCATCTTGTTTTGAGTAACTATTACTTGATGATTTGGCTACGTAAAATCTTGTGAAAAATTACCTTCTTATTTGAGACTAATAAAGTTACAACTAAGGCCAGTGGTGATTAAAAAACTTTGACCCGATGATGATTCAAATAATTTGAGTCAATGACGATTCAAATAATTTGAGTCAAATCTTACACATTAATTTTTCCATTTTCATTTTTCTCCGCAACCAATCTTCTCATTTACGATCAACATCTTCTGGAGTCCTTCTTGAACGGCTTTTTTTCTATGGAAAAATAGAACGTCTTGTAAAAGTATTTTCTAAGGATTTTCAAGAGAACCTATGGTTGTTCAAGAATCCATTCATGCATTACGTTAGGTATTAAGGAAAATCTCTTTTGGCTTCAAAGGAGACGCCACTTTTGATGAATAAATAGAAATATTACCTTGTCAATTTTTGGCAGTGTATTTTTACATGTGGTTACGCCCAGGAAGAATATATAAACCAATTATCCAATAATTCCCTTGTCTTTATGGGTTATCTTTAAAAGTGTGTGACTAAACCCTTTAATGGTACGAAGTCAAATACCAGAAAATTCATTGTAGCCCAAATTTGTAATTTGTTTAGTAAAGGAGAGGCCCAATAGAAAGTTGCGGGCTTATGGTGTAATGACTATTCTATTAATATATTTATCAATATATTTTTGATTTGCAGATAAAAAAAAAAATCTTACATATTATAATTGTGTTTACTTTACAAATGCAAAACACCCAATACAAATATAGAGATGAACACGTTTTAGCTATCTAGAATGACTTACTGAGACTTGAGATGGTTCAACAAAATCCTGGAGTCATAAAGCCATATAAGTTTGAAGTTATTCGTTAAAGTTTTACTGATTTGTAATAGATATTTTATAAATTTGTAAATTTATTAATTTATAAGTTTGACCAAAAAAGTCTTCCTGTTGGTACCTAACGTCAATTTGGGTGCACATCTTTTAATGAAAATGGGTACATCCCAATAATCTGTTCCAATGCAATTTCAATATAGTTCATACCCTCCTGCATCAAAAGACCATAATGTAGCACCATCACCCTGTCTATGAGCTTTTACTTTTTGGTAGTGCCAAAAAGAGATTCTTTCTAACTAGATAGACATGCAACGTGATAACCAGTACACCACATAGACCTAGATATGTTTATATTGATCAAAATGGGCCATGTACTAGTTTATCTTCCTTTTCATTTGATTTGCTTCCTATCACTCATGGCTTTGCAAATGGAATTAAGTGATGGAGATATGTACCCTTTTCATACTCAAATAATGTACAAAATATACTTCTTGCAGTAGTGGCTTTTATCGGGAATAACACATATTTACATGTGTCGTGAAATGCATAAAACTTCTCAGTTTAGATCGTTCATTCCATCAACACCAATCCCGACTAGAATAACCTACAACAATTCAATATTACAAATAAAGGTTTACCTTCCCTCCTATTTTTCTTGGAGAGGTAGCATTGCATTAGATCTCTATAGAGTCGTGTATGTACCTATACAATAATTTATACAATTTAGCTTGAGAAATGCTAAACGTAAGAGATCCCAAACTTGTGCATTGATACATACCAACATACCTCTAACAAAATATGCCCTCGCCTGACAATATTAGAATACCCATTCAACATGACAAACAAGATATTTGGCAAAATATGTACTCATGTTTATCTAGTCTCCGATCTTTCTGAAGTCACATTTCCATCAGGAAATATTTAGGTCAACAATTATGTGCAAAGATCAGGCAAGATTGTCCTATATTTACTAACCAAGAAGTTATCAAGCGAAAAAACTGCTCAACCTCTTGACCTCCCGTTTCAATAAAGTTATACATTAAGGTAAAACTTTGTCATAACGATGGGCGTGTATAGATTGCAATGAAAAACATGTGTGCAATTTAAAGTTCTTGAAGGGTTGCATTTCATTTGCAATTGAGTCTCTTTCTTATTGGAGTCATTACTCATATTCAGCTAGCATGCAATGAAATTGTTATATGAACCAAAAAAAATGTTGAAATTATGACTAGGCTTATTATCACTTAAAATGGTGCTACATTCTCGGGGCAATAAAGAACCTTGATACCTACCACAACTAGGGACAACATGAGACTAATAAGCTTCTTATAGGGGTAAATACATCAAGAAGAAGGAGGAATTAAATGCTAGTTATCTTAATTAGGCAAAAAGCAGCTTATGTTTATATATTCATAAGAAGAACATATAATAATAACTATACATGCATCTCAATATCCCAAATTACCATCACACTTACAAACAGTTTGATGCACAATCATGTTTCCAATAAGTTTAAGACAACCAAAAACCCTAAGAGGTGGTTCTGTTCCATCGAGTCCAAGCTCCCTACAAAAGAAGACATACAATTTCATCCATAACAAACTGTATGACGCTAAACAAACTCATTTTTCAAACATTATAAATCCAAAAAGTTTCTTCTATGGTGTAAAATCTTGAGTTGGCAACATCCATCTTTGTTTCGAGTATGTTAGGAATAGTAGCACTCACTTTCTTGTTAGATTCAAGGGTAAAGCTATCAATTCACCATCTACCCCGTAAAATATCATGGCAAGATAACCTTCAATAACATAACATTATGCACCATATTGAATTAAAGTTAACTGATAAAATATTTTACAATTAAATTTCAGTAGGTTGCCGCTTTCTAGTTCATGATGAACCCATGGTAAATTGAGCTTTGAGGATATTTTTGAACGTGCGTATTCTCAAACCATGTATCAAAAAAATTAAAAAACTTAACTTCGAGACTTCAAAATTCATTGCTAGTTGAAGCCTTTAGTTAAATGTACTAAAAGAATACTCCAAAGTATCCCAATCAAATGTTTAACTTTACAGTGATAGTATCACATTTTTTCAAAGTCATTTAAGTGATAGATTATTTATTTCTTGTTCAACCCTCATGCTACAGTAGGCTAGAAGATGGGCACAAATAGATTATATTGGTTAAGGCTACAAAGAAGTAGCATTACCGTATCTCAAATTGTTAATGTTCGGATGTCTTCTCACCTAGTGGACGGTGTATATAGTGATCTAAGTTGTGATTACTTATCTCGTTTATGTTGTTTAGCATCTATTGTCTATCAAACCTTTTTATCTATTGATTGTTTATTTAAGTTTAAGAGTTATCTTATATAGATAGGTTTGTATCGTTTGGTTGGATTAAATTTTTTAATTCCGCAAAGTCCTTGTTAATTCCCCCTTCCCTCCTCTAATATTATGTATAGTATAACAAGTGGTATATGAGTCTATCCATAATATCTATTTGTACTTAACCTATCAAGACCATTGAGACATGAATTTTAATCAGTCGAAATACACGAGTATTGTTAGATCCCTAATGTATGCATGTACTAATTATACCCTCTAAAAGAGGAAGGTGGAGATTTTCTTAATTCAATTGACTATGAACTTTGGATTGTTACCAAAGAAAGGTCCCTTTACACCTACAAAGATGAGACAACTGGGACAATCAAACATCACATTCAAACTAGAAAGGTTACTTAGAATATCATAATATATATATATATATGTATGTATATGTATATATATAATTTTTTAGGGATAATAGGTGCACCATTCCCCTTGAATTTAAGTTTTTTCTGGAGGGCTCTATGGACTAGTCACTAAGATGGTTGGTTCCTCGCTATTTTATAAAAAGCTCAAAAAAGATAAACTGATGGGTTAGATTTGAGGATCTTTTTGCAATTAGCATGGAGACGGAAGTTATACCCATGCGTTGGGAGATAGTTGACAAGGGCTAAATTAATAAAAACCTAAAAGGTCATATATGAAGGGACCAAAAAGGTATCTAATTCCCATGTCGAAACATTTAAGCTACACCACTATTTCTTGGTAAAAATTCATCAATTGTTTAAGTTTTAGAGTTTTTAGTAAGGTTTATACTTGGTCGACTTAGCTGTCCAATGACCTACAATTATCCATGAATCCATAAGACGAAATATAGATATCCGTTCTGAGACAATGAACCACGTGATAAGAGGAATTAGTGGAAAATAGGAAAAGAAAAATTATTAAATAAGGGATTATATAAAGCTGGAGTAAATGAAAATTAGGAGTGTGACTATAATGGGAGTGGAAATGGTGTTGTTGGTAATCTTGAAGAACTTATAAGGAGGAAGGGGATGAGGCTCTCTACCAAACTATAATTATGAGTGCATTAAGGGAATACCACATATACCCAATACCTCTTTCATCAAAATACCATAATATAACACCTTCACCTTCTTTATGTGCTTGGATTTCATGGCAGACAGAGTTTAAATAATGTGAAATCATACAATGTCCTTACCAAGGATCGAACTAGGACGCTCAACGTGTAAAGATGACGTGATAAACACTAAACCACATATACTAATATTAATCAAGTAATGCTCTTTGGGAGCATTTAGGGATTTTATATTTAATAATTAAAATATATTTTACCTAAGCAAAAAGAAATATGTAAACGTTTTAGTTTAGGGTACAACGTCAGATATGAGGGGGCCGAGGAGGCCATTCCCGGTTTCCAGACACATTGAGAAAAATGCCCGAAAAAAATCTATTTGGAGAAAAATCCTTTAAAAATAGACTTTCTCCCTCAAATCTATAAATTAGATTAGAGATAAGGGAATCTATAAAAGTTGGAGTGAATGAAAGTAAAAAGTGTGATCCTAATGGGAGTAGCAATGGTATTATTGGAAAAATTCAGGAATTTGTAAGGAGGAAGGGGCAGAGGCTCCTTACTAGACTATAATTATGAGTGCATATATGCAATGGTTATAGGGGAATATCACCTATGCCGCCTTGGACTTCTAATGATGGTGTATTCTTGTAAAATTCATTGGGTTTGGATCAGATTGTGGTTGGTCCCTCCCTTGAAGCTTCCGTTATTGTTTTTTATATTGTTTGTATGTTCTATTGATGTTAGGTTGAAATTATATCTACTTTTCTGTAATGGTTATTAAATTGGATAACTATTTTAGGGGATGTTTGAATAGGCTCTTAGTAGTTTTTACTACATGAAGTTGATGATGTACTTTGGAAAATTTAATATCAATCATGGTGTTTTGATCCAAATTCTAATACCGGGTGGATCATTAATTTCATATTAACTAACTATGTAATCGTTCTCGTTAATAAATGATACTTTTTTTCTTAACTGAAAAAGGTAGAAAGTCAAATTGGTTACTCAAAGAATACGTGATAAGATATATGGTTAGTGGACTATCAAAAGGGGTAATGTGATATCTCCCATCAATTCAAATACGAAATGTTTTTAATTAGTCATTTAATAAGAATAGTTATTACCTTGATTGATAATTTTGAATATTTGGATCAACAATACACTCTACATCATTGATTCGAAGGGTATCTAAAGAATTTTTGGTGTACGATTTTAGAAAGGATACTTTAAAAATTAACATAATTGTAAATATGCTACCATTCTAAGTTTGGGAGTTAGATTATCATTTGGATGTTCTAGTAATTTCTTTTTAAAGTATGACTTTGATATGATTTTCATTCTGTATCCTTACTGGTCTAAACGTCATCTTTTGGGCTAGCATCAATCATCTCCTGAGGTTAGACTTGTTATTTTCAGGGGCAAGACAACATCAATTATGACAGACTAAATCTGGATGATGGAATGCTCCCACAAAGTGAATTGAACCCTAAATTAAGTTCTACAAGCTTCGAAAGGCCTCCAAAATGTGAAGGATAAAGTTATCCTTTTAGCTCTGATAGAGCTTCCTAAAATCCTGAAAAATCTTCACAGTCATTGATTTCTCAAACTACAATTTCCATTGCAAAATACTAGGCACCATTGGAGATCTCATGATATTTTATCATCCAAACTTATCATAGAAAGCATTCACGGAAAGAATCCCATCATCCATATGAAAGTTAAAGAGTCTTGGATCACTAGACTTGTCGATGATTAGTATATTTGTACATTTATAATGTATGACAAAGGTGCATCTATATTTTGACTCCATAACTCAATGCCATTTGCAAATCCATGAGTGATAGGAAGCAAACAACATAAAAGACTGAGAAACTAACACAAGTCCCCAGTTTTATACGTATTAACATATAGAAAGTAAAGGCATCATTTTTAAAAAATATAGGTCACTGTGGTATAGTGGTTATCATTTCAGCTTTACACGCTGAACGTCCCTTGTTCGATTTTAGGCAGTGACAATGGACAGGCTATCTTTTTTCAAACTTATAAATTTATAAATACACAAATTTATAAACTATCTATTGATTTTTATAATCATCACAGACCTTATTTGTAACTTCATTAGTCTCAAAATAAGAGGGTAAATTTCCATAGAACTCTTGGTAACCAACTCAATCAATAATTACTCAAAATACGACGACGATAACCACATAACACCAAAACCATGTATATCTAAGTGAATTAAATGGATAACCAAGATTAAGCCAGATGATTCGATACCCTATTGAATAAGTCGTTTTCGGGTCAAAACAACATTGAAAGGATCAAGAACAAACTTGTCAACAATATAAAAGAAAATAGTTAAGCTACAATCTTACCTTTTATGAAGCATATGCTTTAGTTATTCAAAACTTATCATGAATATAATAAAGACCATAATATAATTATAATTATCTTAATTGGGAAGAGAAGATTGTATATAGTTCTACGACATCAAAATACGATGCATTAAATAGACACGCAAAGCATCAATAAAAGTATAATAACAAAGGAAAGGAATATATTTATAGAAATATCATCTAACATCCCCACAAAAACTATTAATATAAAAAAATAAAGCATAAATTGCAAATCTTCTGGAAAAAACATTTTTAGCTTGTAGATTCTTATACATCTTTTATCAAAACCACATCACATAGAATAATTATATGTTAACTTGAGATATATAGATTCAAGGTTGTCTTAATATATCAAATGGGGAGATCACATAGCTTGGGATAAGATGGAAACGCAGGGGAATGAAAAAAAAAGCAACAAGATAGTAGCATTACATTTGAGGATCTCTGTTTCTATCCAATTCCTCCCAAAAACTTCCTTGTAATTATCTTCTAACCTTGCTCCGATGCAGCGGCTTCATGATAGATTTGTAAGGAATATTAGCAAAGCCACCCTTGAAACTTTAAGAACAAATTTACTTAATATATCTACTCACGTCTCTTATGAGTTTAGGTTGCAAACTAATGAGGTTAAGCCACATATTATTTGCAGATGATCATTTATTATTTTTAAAAGCTAGTGTAGAATCTTCTAAATTGATTAAAGAGGGAATTAATATATTCTCTAGAATCCGGTATTTAAAGTCAATACCAATAAAACGGAGATTTACTTTTACGACACTTATGTTTCTTTATATACTCTCGAAGTACCTCTGGTTGATTGGTGGACGAGAAATTTTGAAGACTTCCAACTAATCTCGTTTTTAACCACTCGATCCATTATCACCAAAGTTTAGTTTGGATATATTATCATGAAGCCTCATCAACATAATTTATCTAATTACTCTCTCGAACTTGAATCAAGGCCTCAATATATAGTGAAAGTTTCATATATTGATGTACCCATGTAGTGGGAAACTCTTCTAGACTGTTTAAAACCGACTTCAAACTATACCTAATGACTCCTTGTGAGCTTAAGGAAAGTTGTGTAGTCCATTTTCACCTTTACTTTCATATTAGTTAGGTAAATACTATCAAAAAATGCGTTTTGGAGTTGATATTACGTTGTGATAAGTTCAGGTGGTTGAAGGTTTAATCACTTGCTCTCTCTTCCAACCAAGAATGACAGAAACATACGAATATACATATGCTCTCTCGTGACGCCTTGAGTGATATATGTGTCACATATTTGCGTGAACTTCTGAACAGAGTATAACAGATCTTCATGAGAGTTCCTACTATAATTATCATATCTTGTGAACTAGTTTAGGTTTCCAACATCTGGTCTAAACCTTACTACTTGAATTTTGGGTGAGAAAATCCAAGCAGTTGTAACCGGAATTGAAAAACCGGCAATTGGTGGTTTCATGAACCATGGATCTTTTCTTCCTTGGGCTTGATCTCCATCTTGATTATTGTCGGCTAGAACATCATGATTCCAATTTCGACCTTCAACTCCTTGTTGAAAGTTTGTATTTGAAGGTGGTTAAAATCCCAGGGGAACTTGGTTGATAGGAGAATTTAGATTTCTATCCTCGGGGTTGACGTTGAGTGAATTTCCGTTAGCAACCAAACTGGAATTAGAACTTGCTGCCATCTCTTGTTCTCTTATATTTTTCTCTCTTTTCCTCTGTTGACGGAGCAACCTCTCCGGGTTCGAGAACATGCACCAACCTAAGAAGATATAAAGAGAAGAACAAAAGAAACAAAGTAAAAAAGTAACTACTACTACTTTAAATACAAAAATGAAAGCACGAATTAACTAAATAGTCCTCTAAATCGGCGCCAAAACTTTGTGAGCCCCAAGGAGTGATATAAAAAGAAATACTCAGGGACGGGTTCCTCATAAGTGTACGAGTTGTACCAAGTAGTAAAAGTAAGTATTTATTATCGTTATGCAAAAGGACTAAGGATTTAATTATCATGGTTTATGAAGTATTCACGGTGGTAGGCGTGATAAAAATATAAACAAAAGATTATATTGGTTTTGGGTTTTTTGTAATTATTAAAATTATAGGGACTAAAGTGCAAAATATGAATTCAACAAATATAATGTAAAAATTGGAAAATGGACTAAAATGAAAATATTAAGGTTGTAGATAATAAGTTAACTCGATAAATGTGTTTAATCCCCACTAGACATGATTTAACACTTTCTTGTTTTCAAGTATGAATTTGACTTTTTCACGTTAGCCGTACGCAACTATTTACCTAAATCCCTTAGAATCAAGGAACCTCTCTCGAGCGATCATAAAAAAACCTCGTACGCTAAGACTCTAACCCTATTGATTATCAAACTAGTATAGAACTCGATGAATATCAAACGAACATAAATTAATTCCACACACTGACCCCATTCTAGACGATAGTCAAATTGCTATGCTAACCCATTAACTTGGTCAAAGTAATAAGTTCACACATTAAAAAAAATTCAGTTCCAAGGGAAAACAATTCAAATTCATTTAAACGTTAATCTCAAATTACATTAAAATGATAACCAATCATCTAGGGTTCATTCATTTTTCAAACTAATGAATTCATACTAATGAAAGAAAAAGATATATTAATATAATTCATACTCGTATTAAGTTAAGAAATGTATAAATAATTAGGATGATGATAGTCTAATAGAAAATGATGAATGTAAGATGTGGAATGGTGTTGTGTTGACTTTCTTTCTTCTTTCTCTATCTCCAGGTGCTCTTATTTTTTTGAAATGTTGTGTAACTGATATTTTTTCTTTAAATTACCTAACTAATTATAAAAATATGTGTTTGGGTTGTGGGGGCCACTTGGGTGGTTCAAAGTTAAGCCAAAGATGTACTTACTAATTCTAGATTAGTTGAGTCACAATAATAACTTTAGCATAACTTCGTAGTACCAAACTCCTATCCACGAACAGATTCATGTCACGCGTTATTGTATCGAAGGACTTTCTTGAGCTCTATTTACTTGATAAGAAATCTAACAAAATGTGTGTGGTGACTCTCTTAAGTTGATTCAAAAGATTTACTAGTATTTGCACTCGACTCTTTAAGGTGATTTTTTCTTCTCTTCATGCCTTGACTTGAGATTGACTATGACTTTTTTACTTCTCCGTGTCATCTTGGGATCTCGTAACATTCAAGTACCTAAAAACTACACACTCAAAAATAAATTAACGCAAAGAACTCCAAAAAGAAAAAAAATTCCAAAAAATAACAAATAACTCACAATTTGTCACATAATAAGAAGTACTCACTCAAATAAGTCTAATAACGCCACAAAATGATATCTTGTAATCCTATAAATATATCACACAACAAGAGATATCATTGACCCATGAAAAATCACACTTGATAACAAGACTCACAATACTGATCTTAAGCTACAAATTTAAATAATTATAAACTACTCGACCCAAAACTAAATATAACAAAAAACACCACTTCAAGAGCTCTTACAATGAAAGTTAGATTGCTAGATTGCCGTAATCTAAAACTAAATATACCACAAATCTATATTATATTACACTATTTACCTAATTTTTCTATTTTTTCTCCTTACTTGTTTAGCTCAAAAATTCCCCATTAAACTGTTTGACTTCTCATAGTTTCAATTTTCATATATTATAACTCATAAATATATCTTCTTCATGGTAGCAATCATTGGAAAAAAAACCTAAAAGGAAATCTCTTCTCACTCACCTTCCCACTAATCCACCATGCTTTGAGAAGAACCGAAATTAAGGTAACAAATTATTTTTTATAATTGACACTCTCAAAAATTTATTTAATTATTAACCTAATCTCATCACTTCTATTGAAAGTGGTGTTTATTATATTCTTTTATACAAATATCACAATGGCTATTATTGTGACGGTTGAGACGTGATAATTAGTTTTTTTAATTTGTAGTGAGCTAATTGGTGTTATACTTTATTTTTTGAATTGTTTTATAGTAAATATCTATTTGGCGCAACTGCTGGAGATCTTCTAATGACACAACAAGCAACATAATTTTCAATTTACTCAAATTAATGATACTAGAACAAAGTCAAATTAATGAAACTAGAAGACCATATTGCAATATTCAGCCAACTTCACGGGTATGCCGATTTAGATTTCTTAATATGTCATTTCTACTTTTAAAACAATTTATTATGGCCTAGATTAATGTAGTTGATTACGCTATTTTCATTTAATGTTTTCTTTATCAGGTGAAGATGTTGGAAGGATTGCAGAGCTCACTAATGGTTGCCAAAATTCTATTTTTTAAGTATATGCCTGAATTGGCTTCAGTATAGTATGGAAATTTGCATTATCATAATTTGTGATTCAGAGATGATTCAATTCTCAGGTTCTATTAGCGTGAAGTTTCGCTCACAATCGTACATAATTAATAAATTGTTAGTCAATGCAAGAAGCTGAGCTGCTATCTTTCATTCCATATTATTTTTTTAGAAAAAAAGTTCATTGTTAGTCATTGCAAATAAAAATTAATAGAGAATAGTGTTTGGAGTTTCAGGTTATGTGCAAGTTTTATTTCTAATTCTGAATGATTGATGCTTCGTGTATTAATTTTGAATATGAGAAATTGCGTAACTAGTCCTCTAGTTTTCAAATGACTTATTTCTAACACTTTAGAACCATGATAACATTGCTAATGTTTAGGTATGTTGATCTATATATAGTTTTATCTTTGTATTTTAGTTAACATTTAAATCATTGTGTAAGATTTATGAGGATACGAGAAGCCAAGAAATAGTATTTTTATCCAAAAAAAGAAATTTTAGATTGAAACAATCATTTCAAACAAATAACACACACACAACACCTAAAACACACAATCCTCTCCCTTCTCTCTTCTTTCTCTCACTGGGGTTTGAAGATTTAGTCAAAGTTTGACTAATCTTGACTTCTGTTGACCGCTGTTGACCTCCCCACCCGTCACCGATGACTTTCCGACCATATGGATGGAGTTTGACCGGCGATTGACCAGGGAGTTGACCGTGCGTTGACTGGAGTTTGAAATTCTTCAAGCTTTTCATTTTCTTTTTGGTTTGTATTTTTTAATCCTTGGTGTGAAAATTAATTCTGTGAAGCGTTAGTGGATTTCTGAGCTAGAAAGCATTGTCAGTCTAAGAAGTGAGGAAGAAGGGTGCGTGAGATACACGTGCATGTGCAATTGGGGGTGAAAGTGACGAGTTATTAGAAAAGTAAATGTTCAGTTTTCAAGTGGATAAAAGGGATAACGAATTAGTGGCTAATCATTGTGTTATTATTGGCAAGAATCAACATCAAATTCAGCAACAAAATCAGTAGCGAAATTTGTGCAGAATTCTCAGCTCGTTTTGATTTCAAAACGCGACAGTGGAGTTTTTTTGGTGTTTTGAGCTCATTTCTTAACCAAAAAACGTGATTCTTTTTTGCTATTCCTCATTTTTCATTCCTGATCTAATGGCACCTCGCAAGAAGACTAGAAATCGCGGAAATAAGGACAATGTCGAAGCTAATGAACCTCAAGCCCCAATGAAAGGTAAATACATCCCTGCTACCCCTGTAATTCAAGTGAGTAAAAACTTCTCTGTTACTAAGAGGGGTAATTTGATGAGTGGGAGTGTGGATAAAGGCATTTCTAGCAGGAAGGAAGATGGTTTAGGTAGTGAGTGTAGCTACTCAAATCATTGAGTGTACAAATGTTGAGGGGATGAACGGCCAAGATGGGGCCCTAATTGAGGGTGAGGCTCCTAATCCTCTCGAGAATAGCTTGAATGTGAATCACAAGGAGGATTACTCCACTTTAGGTGTAGGAATTGGGATAATTTCTCCACCTAGTGAAAGTACCCTCCTGGGAGTAGCACAAGGTCAAAGTGTGGAGGAGGAGGATGAATCCGAGGTAGAAATTATTGAGGTAAACAATGGGAAGGAAGGTAAATGGACAGAATTATTCAAGAAAAGTGACCAAGGTTTGAAGCTAAATTACTTGTCATCTAGTCATGTAGAAGATGAACTCATGGTTCAACCACCTAGAGATATAGTGAAGAGTGGAATTAAGGAGTGGGATAATTGTTTAGTTGGACAATTTTTTGGAGAAGCTCCTCAATATCACATGGTTAGAAGTATGGTTAATGCTCAATGGAGAAATTGTGATCAAGTTGAAATAAAGTCTACGGATATGGAAGTGTTTCTATTCGAATTCAAAGGTGAGCAAGAATGCAACAACATATAACAGCAAGTTTGGCATGTAAATGGTAGAATTATGATCTTGAGAAAGTGGGAACCTAACATGAAATTTGATAAGCTTGATTTGACTAAGGTCCCATTATGGGTTAAATTGAGAAAGGTACCATTACACTTGTGGAATAATGATGGGTTAAGCTACATTAGTAGTGCTTTGGGTATTCCACTCCAAAAGGACCCAATCACTTAGACAAAAAATAGGCTAAGCTTTGCTAGAGTATGTGTTGAAGTAGATATGACAAAGGAGCTTGTTAAAAGGGTGAAGGTTGATCTTGAGGAGGATGGGATTCATGTGGTGGAGGCTTACTATGAGTGGTTACCTCCAAGATGCTCTTATTGTAAGGCTTTGGGGCATAAGGAGACTAATTGTAGCCAAGGAAGGAAAGAACCTATCAAGGAGAGACCTAAACCAAACCAAACCTATAACCAACCTAAACCAAACCAAGTAAACCACCAACCTAAACCAAACCAAGCTAATCACCAACCAAACCAATACAAAGTTCAAAAGAGGGTTGAAGAATGGAGGGTAGTGCAAAGAAAGAAAAAGGAGAAGAAGGATGATGAAGTTCAGATTCCTAACACCAAAAACACAAATACACCTCCACCTCAAATGTGGGAAGTAGTAGTGCAAAGGGGAAAGAAATAACCCCTAGCACACCTAGAGAAGGTGCTTACAATTCTAATATTTTTGTAGGGGATTTAAGTAACTCCTTTTGTGCTTTAAATGTGGCTAATGAAAACCTTGAAGAGGCTTTGAATAGGTTTGTGGGAAGTACCCATAGTGAAAGAGAACCTCCGGATTTAAATGATAATTAGCTCTTGGAATGTAATAGGTTTGAATCAAAACCTCAAACAAAAAGAAGTTATTCATGTTGTACAAGATAAAAAAAGTTGATCTAGTTGGTTTATTAGAGACTAAAATGACCCTACAAAGCTACAATAAGTTTCACAACACTTATTTGAGTAATTGGGGTACAATAACTAATCATGATAAGGATGAAAGAGGGAGAATATGTGTAAAGTTGAATAAGAATGTTATGGATGTAAAGTGTCTTAATTCAACTAGCCAAGCCATCTTACTTGAGATACATGATATATATAATAAGAAAACATTTAATTATGTGATGGTATATGCGGAAAATGATGATGATAAAAGGGTGATTCTTTGGGAAACACTTGGTGAATGGATGGTTATTAATGGGGACTCTCCTTGTATTTGGTGTGGGGATTATAATGAAATTATTAAAGTTGATGAAAGAATGGGTTGCACTAGCCTTCATAAGAGTTCTCATGAATTTGTCGATTGTATTAAGGATAATGGGATGGTTGAACATCCTAGCCAAGGGTGTTATTACACTTGGACTAATAGAAGAATAGAAGGGTTTATATCTAGTAAAATTGACAAATTTTTTATAAATGATGCTTCGTTCACTTGTTTCAAGTCTCATTTGATGATTGAAGCTCCTGGAATTTCAGATCACTCTAATCTAATCCTCAAAATTCAGGGGAGTTCAAATACTAAACCTTCATCTTTTAAATTTTTTAATGTTTGGATTGATCATGATGAGTTTTTGCCTTTGATTGAAAAGGTGTGGAAATATGAAGTTAAAGGGAGTATGATGTATAAAGTGGTGAATAAATTGAAGGAAGTAAAGAAAGCTTTGAAGATCTTCAATAGAAAATATTTTCATCACTCTACTAAATAAATAATGGAGATTAAAGAGGAGTTTGAGAAGGTACAAATTATGCTTATGAATGGTGATCAATCTATGCTTACTATTGAGAAGGAGCTTAGGGACAAACTTATGCATCTTCTTAAATATTCAAGAGGAGATTCTAAGGCAAAAATATGGAATTACTTGGGCGCAAAAAGGTGATTGTAGTACTACCCTTTATCACAAGAGCATCAAGGCTAGAATCACTCAAAATCGAGTTGCCTCTATTGTGACTGAAAATGGTGATATTGTTGTTGAAGATGAGGCTATTCATGGTGAATTTATCAAGTACTACACTAGTTTATTTGGTACTAAGGATATTTATGAAGAAAGTGTTAGCTCTAGTTGCTTAAATAAGCTTGTTGATAGAGCTATTACTAATGAAGATGCAAAAGAAATGGTGAAAGACAATACTAGTAAGGAGATTAAAGAATCTATTTTCTCTATTGATATCTCAAAGGCTCCTAGCCCAGATGGTTTTAATAGTGCTTTCTTCAAAGCTACTTGGAATATTATTGGGGAGGATGTTTGTAATGCTATAAAGGAAACTTTCAAAAACAGACAAATTTTGAAGCAAATAAATGCTACTAATCTTGTTCTTATTCCCAAGGTTAAAAACCCCACTTCAGTGAAGAGTTTTAGGCCAATTGCTTGTTGTAATATCCTCTATAAAGCTATATCTAAAATCATTGCTAATAGGATGAAGAAAAGCCTTGAGGAGCTTATATCTAAAAATCAAGCTGCTTTTGTGGGAGGAAGAAGTATTTCGGATAATATATTGGTTGCTCAAAGTGTTGTGGCAGGTTATGATAAGAAGGAATTGAGTCCAAGGTGTACTTTAAATATTGATCTTCAAAAGGCTTTTGATACAATTAATTGGAGGTACCTTTTCCAACTACTTCAAATTATGGGATTTAATAAAAACCTTATATCTTGGATCAAGATGTGTATTTCAACACCTATGTTCTCTTTGTGCATTAATGGGAGTGTGTGTGGTTATTTCAAAGGCGAAAGAGGATTAAGACAAGGTGATCATTTATCTCCTTATCTAATTGTTATATGTATGCAAGGTTTCTCTTCTATTCTTGAGAAAGTGGCAAATTATAAAGCTTTTACTTATCACCCTAATTGTGCTATAATGGAGTTAAACCACCTTATATTTGCTTATGATTGTTTAGTTTTCTTTAATGGGGATAAAGACTCGGCTATGAGACTTAAAAAAGGCCTTGATCTCTTCTCTAGACTTTCTGGCCTTAAAATAAGTCCTGTAAAGAGCAAGCTATATATGGGAGGTTGTAACAAAGACCTTTATGATGATTTGAGTAGTATTCTCAATGTAAAGAAGGGTAAACTCCCTGTTAGATATCTTGGGGCTCCTTTAACTACAAAAGGCCCTAATAGCTCAATGTGTGCTACCCTTATTAATAATATATTTCGGAAGTGTTGAAGGGTGGATGCATAGATTTCTTACTTTTGTGGGAAGGCTTCATTTAATCAAGAGTGTTTTGCAAAGTAAAGCTAGATATTGGTGCAATGTAATGATCCTTTCAATGGGAGTTATTCTTGAGATAGAATCACTCTTGAGTAGGTTTCTTTGGAAGGGTAATACTAATGATTTTCATGGTGCTAAAGTGGCTTGGAAAGATTTGTGTCAAAGTAAAGCAAATGGAGGACTAGGCATACCTAATCTTCTCCATATTAATCAAGTTGCTATTCTCAAAGCATTTTGGAGAATGTATGGATATAAAGATAATATTTGGTCTCAATGGGTCTACTCGAATTGGCTATGGAACAAGAGCATATGAAGCATTACATATGATAATAAACTTCCTTGGACATGGAGAGCTATGCTAAATGTGAGGTACCTTTCTTTTAAATATATTATACATGATGTTGGAAATGGAAAGAGAACTTACCTATTAGATGATAGATGGATAAAAGGAAAGTGTGTAGGTGATATTTGTGAACAAAAGGATGCTATTTCTTTGGGTAATTACAATATTAACAAAAAGGTGATGGACTATTATGTGGGGAAGAGGTGGATATTTCCACGTAGGTTTAAAAAGGTGTATGAGGTGGTAAAAGATATGGTGCTTAATGAGAAGCATGACACTATAAGATGGGGAGATAAAGGCTTTAGGACCTCGGATGTTATGTATGACCTAAGGGGTCCTAATGAGAAAACAAAATGGTATAGTGTGGTGTGGCATAAATAGAGTATGCCAAAGCACAAGTTTTGTGCTTGGTTAACTTGTAAATATAGATTAAGCACTAAAGATAGGCTTAGAAAGTGGGGGATGGAAGTGGACAAGATGTGTTACCTTTGCTTTGAAGAACATGAATCAAGGGATCAATTATTTGTGAATTGCAAATTCACTAATTTGGCTTGGAAGGATATTTGTGCTCTTCATAGTTGTCACAACTCGGGTAATACTTGGGAGGAAAGGCTTGATTTTATGCTTAAGTTTGATGGTAACACCTTAATAGATACCATATCAAATATTACTTTCCTTAGCTTTCTTTATTGTATTTGGGATGTGAGGAATAAAAAAGAGTTTAAGAAGATGCATCCTAAATATGAGGATATTGTGAAAATAGTTGTGAAAGATGTTCAATACACACTTTGGAATAGAAAGTTATTTAAGAGGAGTGTTGAGAATATGAGATTGATAGCAAGATGGAAGCTACGTGGAGTACTTAAGGGAGGAGAACAAGAAGATCAAGGAAGATACCTTGGAGCTTGGACCTAGTATAAGTCTTTAGCAATTGTTGTATAGGGTTTAATTTCCTAGCAATAGTTGTATATGGTGCTTTTACTTTGATTTATTTTTCTAGCAATGGTTGTATAGGTTGTCTTGCAAGTCGATAGGTTTACTTTCTAGTAAATGTTGTATAGGGTTTGTTTTCCTAGCCATGCTTGTTTTTGAGTCAAAAACAAATAGGGGTTTGATTTGTACTTGTCATTTTGTGGATATAAAATGGTAGGTTTGATAAAAAAAAAACAATCAAACCTAAATGATACCATAGAATTTTATTTTGTAAACAGAAAAACTAAATAATTTTTTGCAGGATCGGGGAAGGAGGAGTTTTTCGTAGTTATGTGAAGTTTTTGGAATTTGAGTTTCTCAGAAGAAATTCCCAAGTATTGGTCGAAGTCGTTTCAGACATCAAATCCTTGCGGTGTTTGAATAAAATGATAGCTTCCAAGCTTGAATGGTGAAATTTCATAGTGTAAAGTTAATTAATATAGGTTATCCCTATAATACGAGGACATATTATGAAATTTTTTCGGAACATAATTAAAATTGGTTAAGGAAGGGGTAACAACTGAAACTCTACATGTGTTTTCGCTACGACTGAGAAGATACGCCGCACCATAGAAACAGCAGCCTTGGAAGCTTCAAGCCACGAGTGCTGCCATTGAAACAACCATGGAAGTTTCAAGCAACAAAAAAATGATCTACAACTCTTTTTCTTCTTCTATGGAAACTCGATCTACAACTCATCTTCTTATGCAGTTGCGGTTTAAATTTTGAAAAAATACATTTTATTGGGCGGTTCGGGGGTTTTAAAATTGTAACCCAATACCCGTGAGCATGAGACTATTTGCTCGTTTGAAAGTGCTTCTTTTGAAAAGCAATGTTTAAAAGTGGTTTAGACCCTGCAAAACACTTTTAAGAAAAACACTAAGGGCTCATTTGGAAGTGCTTATTTTAGAGTAAAAAAACACTTTTGGGATGAAATTTAAAATTTAAAAAATTATTGAAGATAATTTTGAATCTAAAATTATCTTAAGTACCTTTTTCAAAAATCACCAATTTGGCGCTTCTCATAAAATTATTTTTCAAGATAAAAAACTCTTAAAATTCTATAAGCATTTTGAAGTGCTTTTCTAAAAAAGAACTTCCAGACGGGGACTAAATGTGCATTTCATAAAAAATGCACCTTACAGTGTTCTAGATTTCAGAATCATTTTTAAATATTTTTTTAAAATTTAAATTTTATTGTAATAACATTTTTTCACATTAAAATAAGCACTTCCAAACGGGTCCTTACTAGAATTTTCAAATATTCTCTAATAATTTCTACTTATCAATTTTGTCAGCTGTGAATTTCAAGCGATAGGCATTGAATTTCAAAAGTTTGTTGTAGATTAGAACTCCCTATTAAATAAAATAATTAATAGGGTTGTACACACACAAAGAAAACGGATAATAACAGGATAATTCTCTCTCTAAAATTCAGATTGCTCTCTCCTCTCTCTAAAATAATTCGGTCCTTGTCTTTCTTCTTTTTCTCAAAATCTTTCTCCTTTCTCAACCTTTCCCGCCTTGCCTTCCATAAAGACCTTCTAAAAACTCCTCTTAAACATAACCCTTTTCTTTTCTTTACCTATTGACACCCTAATCATAACCTAAATTGACCAAAACAATAATTAACCAAGTAGATCCGATGGAATATCCACAATCACCAAGCTTTTGGAATCTCCTAAGAACCCTAAGGATTTGGAAACTTTGGTTAAAATCATAAATTAAAAGCATTAAATCTATTAATAAAATTCAATTTAGCTACTTCATGTGATCTATATGTTGTTATGAATCTCCTAGAATTTATTTTGATCTCTTCTATTTATTTTAATATTTGCTCTATAAATGGTTGGTCTGAATCTTCTAAATATTTTTTTTTGTTGTATGTTAAAGGGAGCATTAATTCTAACAAGGAGGTTAAAGTATTCTATGATGCTTCCCAATATCTCTATGCGTTATTGAAATTAAGATTTATGGATAATGAAGACAGATTCAAGAAAAACTCAGAACACTCTAGAGTGCAAATTGAGGTCTTTTGGGAAGTAAAACTTAGATGTATTCAGGATGAAGGAAGCATGTACGACATCAAGGAACTAAAATTTTATAGCAAACTATATAGCAATCAAAGCTATAATCCTCAATGTATCTCGATAAGTAAAACTATCTCATTCTATAATTATATAAATAAAAAAATATCTTTGTTTATCAAAGTAATGATATGTTGATAAGGGTTATAGTTTCTCTTTATAATGGGAAGCTTGTCCTAGAGTTAGACACAAGAAGGCGCTTCAACTTCTCCCTTCGAGAGAAGGAGAAGATTATAATTTGGGTAGCTACTTACTTGTCATTTAATCTGGTTGTTGATTGCACACATGAAGATAACCATTATTGCATAGATTAAATCAATTAGTCTACTACTTTTGATCTTATCAAATTACTGTTTTTGATGATAAAAATAATAGTTTTAACGATTAGTCTGTTAACGATGAGGAACACAGAGGGGTAGAACTCTACCTACTAACAAGGTTTCAATCGATGGGAACTTTATAAAACTTAGGAAGGTGGACAATAGTATAAGCTTTGTTGATGATAATATGTATAGGTCATTAGGAGAGGGTAATGGAGAATAGGAGGAGAACAAAGTACAAGAGGAAGATAAAGACTACTCAGAGTTTGACTCACAAATGGAGCCAGAGGAGAAGGAAGAGGGAAGCATTGACACTGAAGGTGATTATTACAGTAGGGAATACGAGGGGAGAGATGAGGGTAACAATATGAACTATATATATGATGATACTGAGGAGGAAAAGATGAATTGTCATGGCTCACATAATAGAGGCGGCTACTCCTACGGAAAATCCGCAGATCTAGAATGAGTCTTCTATTACAGTTTCACAGTTGGGATTAATGGTGGCGCGGTTTAAACCATCTGTGGCAATTTTTTGTGAAACTATGTTGAGGGAGGTAGACTCCCAAGACATAGTTAGAAGGATGGGTTTTAGAAAGAAGTTTTTTGTCGACCCTACTAGAAGCGCATTTCATTCAGGGGTTTTTATGGTTTTTTGGCATCCTTATTTTTGTTTTTCGGTTATTTTTACTTGTTCTTATTTTGTAGCCCTTCAAATTAATGCATTGTCCTTTTTCTATTATCTTATTTGCATCGATGCTTCCAATGATTTTAATGATAGAAAACTAATATGGAATGATATATCAGTTTGGGCCAAAGATATAACATAACCTTGGGCTATTTTGGGAAACTTTAATGATATATTGAACTTGGACGAAAAATATATCAATAATCTGGCAGATATTAACCATATTAATGAGTTTAAGAATTTAACTTATACCAACTCTCTACTTGATATAAAGACTAACATATGTTTTTTCACTTGGCCTAACAGGATGGTTGGGGAAAAACATGTCAAAACAAGGATATATAGAGTTTTGGCCACATATGAATGGATAAATCGGTTCTCGATAGCACAAGTATTCGAGCCTTCGGCAATCGGTTCTGATCACTCTCCCCTTATTATCAATTTTGATGTTGATATGAAAAATCATGTCAGGCAATTTAAATTTGAAACACATTGGCTTGACAACGAAAATTGTAGACATGTTATAGAGAAAGGATGGATAATTCGATATATTCAACCTATCAAGACTAATTTTATTACCAAAAGAGACAAGACAATTAAAGAAAAAAATGAAGTAAAGAGACATTTAAGAATCATGAGATCGGAATCAAAAGATTACAAGATATACTTATAAATATCAACAACGAACCCCCGTCAGAAGAATTAATCAGAGAAGAACAAGTTATAAAAGAAAATATTAAATATGAATATGCCTGAGAAATACTAGGTAGATAGGGCAAGACAAAACTGGTTGATTTATGGAGACAAAAATACAAAAAAAATTCATATGGGGACTATTCAAAGAAGGAAAGTCAACAGAGTTCCAAGAATTAGGAGTGAACAAGGAATATTGATGGAGGACGCGAATTAAATCAAAGAAAGTTTCAAAAGGTTTTACGAGAAGTTGTTTAAAAAATACCAACAAATTAAGGAGTAATGTGGGAACTTGTAAATATATAACTCCTAAATTGGATGACATAATGAATGATGAACTCACCATGGAATCACCTATGGAAGAGATAGAAAGGGAAGTTTGGGAATTATCTACTTCTAAAGCCCCTGTGCCAGACGGTTTAAATTTAAAATTATATATAGAATTCTAGGATATTATTAAGCAAGATGTCTTCAAAGTACTAAGCGATTTTTTTACTAATAATAATAGTTTGGAAGGATTAAATGATACTCTCATCACCCTTATCCCCAAAGGAGATATTCAAGAGGGGTTGGGGGATTTTAGAGCTATCTCGTGTGTTATTTTATTTCTAAAATTATCTCGAAAATTTTAGCTAATAGATTGAAGGGGATGATGGATAAAATTGTGTCTCAAACATAATCAACATTTATTAAAGGACGGGCAATACAGGATAATATACTGATAGCACAAGAGATCTCTTTTTTCATGAGTAGGAAGAGGAAAAATTTTAAAAAACATGGCAGCAATAAAAATTGATATTGCAAAAGCATATGACTAGGTAAATTGGGAATTCATAATTATTTTCTTGGAAAAATTAGGTTTATGTGAGAAATGGATTAGGTGGATCAGAAACGGGCTTCTGTTTAAGTTAATATTAACAGGAATAGAGAAAGACTTCCAAGCTTCAGGCCCAGAGAGGTTTGAGACAGGGAGACACTCTTTCCCCTTTTCTTTTCTCTATTATGACTGAGGCATTTTTAAGTAACATAGAGCATTATAAGAGTACTAATCTAATTAGAGGTATCCAAATTAATATGAACTGTCCTGAGATTTTGCATCTTTTAATTGCAGATGATTCTTTATTTTTTACAACTATAGAGGAAACAAATTTACAGAAATTTAATGAATGTTTGGACATATATTGCAAAGGCTCGGGTCAAAAAATAAATTTCAATAAATCTGCAGTGATATTTAGTGAAGAGATTCCCCAGGATATCAAAGAATTGGTAAGTACGCAAATAGGGATCAAGGAAACAAATGACTTGGGAAATTATCTAGGAATTCTGCTGTGTCACAAAAGATCGAAACGTGATTCCTTAGAATTAATAGCGGAAAAATTATTTAAATACACAGAAGGATTGAAAGCAAAATTATTATCAGAAGGAGGGAAAAAAGTTCTTGTTAAGGTCATCCTACAAGCTATTCCTAATTACTACATGTCTATATTTTTTTCCTATTTCTTTCTGTAAAAAATTAATATCTGCTATCTCTAACTTTGGTGGAATTTAGGAGAGAGAAACAGAATTTCACTGAATTGCATGGGAAAAGATAGCCATGATAAAATTCATATGTGGATTAGGTTTCAAAGATCTAAAGAAATGAATACATCTTTACTAGCAGCACAGGCTTGGAGAATAATGGAGAACTCCAAGACAGTAGCTTCAAGATTGTTAAAAGGAATTTATTATCATAATAAAAATTTCTTACACATTAAATTATGACAAAGCAGGACTTGGAGTTGGGAGAGTTTAATGGAAGGAAGAGACTTCCTAAAAAATATGGACTTTTTCAAGTTGATAATGTTGAAAATATTGACATATGGGAGGGTAGGTGGATAGATACCCAGTGGAAACTAGAAAGACCAATGCAATGGTACATAAATAAGGTATCACAACTTTTCTACCCCCATACTAATATTTGGAATATGAAGGTTATAGATGGTATATTTCCCTCTCATATAATACCTTCTATCGTTAGAATTCAAATTATGGATAATACTAACATGGATAAATATATTTGGCCTTCTATCAAAGATGGAAAATATAGTACCAAAACACGATATAAGAAATTAGTTGAGGAATTTGAAAAAAATGGACCCCAAACTATAGACACTCCAATAAGATACAATTCCAGGATTTGGGAAATGATATGGAAAGTCTAATATTTCTAAAAAAATTCAGAATGTTTGTGTGGAAAGTATGCAATTACGCTATTCCCATAAAAATAAAATGGACCATACAAGCAAAACAGTCACAATTTTATTCAAAATATACAATTAGAAAGAAAAATTCATGCGATCAATTTTCAACCCCTTTTTTCTTAACCCAAAAAAATATATAATGTCTAAACAAAAATTAAATTCTAAATAATATATTACAAGGCTCACATACGTAATAGTTAATTAGATATGAATTAAAAAACAAGAGGTTTTTACATATACCTGTCTGTAAATCCAAGCCATAGATATTCATTCTAGAAGACAGATCTCTATTTGCACAACCTAAAAGCCTTGTGATTTTTTTAGCTGTGTATATATTTACGAATTGCAGAGAGAAGAAAAATAAATGAGAAGTGTTCGTGTGAACTGTCCATTCTATCTAACCCATTCATCTATATATAGACGGGGAGTTTTAACTATTTAAAACTCCCTTTCTTTTCGAATTTCAAATAAAAACGAAAGAACCTCTTATAACTTCTTTTTGGGCGCTAAAAATAAATAATAATAAATAAACATTATCATATTTATTTCTTTCACTCGATATCAAAGAATTCAACTCTGATTTGGGTTTGAGTGGTGTACAAATAGGGAGACCAATACAATTCCAAAGGTTTAAATACACAATTTGAATTTCTCACACTGATAGTGATATGAGTTGGAACAGTTTCTTGCTAAGAATTAATGGAATCATCATGAGTAAGGTTTGATTTGTGGTTTAATTTATTTGTAGGATAATATAAGAGTTTTTCTCTGGGGTGAGGTGCAATTACTATAAAAATGGGGCAGAAAAGGGATAAAACATAAACCAGGTTTGGGTTGGGTGTGATACTACGATATAAGATGACGCTAGGATGGCAGAAAGGATGGTGCACAATGGATTCAAGGAAAGAAAAATGGGTAAGGAAAGATTGAAGATTACTTACCAAAGATGGTTGATATTTTTGGTGTGGCTAGTGTGTGATTGCAACGGTGATAGGTGGTTCGCTGCGTGGATACTTAGGTGTAAACAAATTTTGTTAGGCTGAGTGGAGATGATTAATATGATGGAGAATGAGGTGGAAGTGTTGAAAAGGATAAGGCTAGCTTGTTCTTGTTTTACCACTGTTTGGTTTAAGAGGGAAGACGATATTGGTATATGGAAATGGCGAATAGGTTGCAGAATATAGAAATGGTGGAAAAATGCGATGATATACTGCCTATTGAAGGGTTGCAAGATTTTGAGTTAGAGGGGAAGAAGATAGGATTGAGACTATGGATTGATATGGGCTAAAGGTAGATCTTATAGGCTGATTATGTCATAATTATTTGGGTAATGCAAGTATTTTTTGGGGCTACGGTATGGATGATAAGATTTTAATTTGGACATGAAATAAGATAAGTTGGAATTGAGGATGGGGAATTAGATGATGGCAATCTTAGAACGTGGTGCCAATAATTTTCTTATTATGTATGGGGAAGTTTATGGGATTAATTATTTTGGCCAATAAATTTATATTAATGGTTTTTATTTGAAATTAATTCGGAAAGTGCTTTGTTGGTATTTGAAGATGAAGGGGGAAAATGCAGACTTGAGATGTTGATGGGGGATGAAGTTGTACTCGGTTGTTATCCTTTATTTTCAGTGGAAGGTACAACTCTTTGGAAGGACATACATAGAAGTGTCAATAGGAATATAATCGGGGTGTTTTTTACGTACTTTTTTCTCTACTTCTATCTACTAACGGATATTCGGACGGCACCCAAGACCTCCGACGAATTTCGATGCATATGAAGGTATGGAACTGTCAAGGAGTGCATGCATCTTTGTAAAGACAAGTATTAATATTATTTATTAATACATATCGACCTTTATTTCTCTATTTGTTTGAATCTAATCTTACTACTCAATACTCAAATTTTATTGTGAGACATGTTAGATTTGATAATGTCTTAATTTGAGACCCCGAGGGTAAAGCTTTTAAATCAGGGGGATTTTGGTTCTTTAACATAGTTCCTTGAATTTAAGTACAATGAATGAATGTAAATTATATGTATTTAGTAAAGTTATTGAGAATAATGATATTTGGTATCTTGCATGTATTCGCTCCCTACTAATAATACAGATCGTAATTGAGTCTGGAAGGAACTTTCCAGTTGGAAAATGAATCATTGTGATCATTGGGTATTTATTGGAGGATTTTAATGTTATGATTAGTGATATAAGTCGACATGTTGTTGGTCATAATCAATCGTTTTAGTTTAAAAATTTCATTTATTCTAATGTTTTACTTGAATTAACTTCTAAATGGTGTTATTATACTTTGTCTAACAGGAGACAAAATGATTACCTCGTTTAGGAAAAAAACTCTATCGGACATTTGTTTGTAATTATTGGCTTGACAGATTCCCTAAAAGTGTGTGCGCTTATCCCACCTGCAAGTAGATATAATTCTCCACTTCAACCGCAACTAGATACAGATTTTGAACCAAAAAATGTTTATATAAATTCGAGTCATTTCGGACAAATGTATATGTATATATATGTATATGTATACGTATATGTATATGTATATATATATGTATGTATGTATGTATGTGCATGTATGTATGTATATATGTATATATGTATATATGTATATATGTATATATGTATATATGTATATATGTATATATGTATATATGTATATATGTATGTATATATGTATATATGTATATATGTATATGTGTATATATGTACATATGTATATATATACTATGGATATTCCGTATCCGAGAGCACTATTTAAAAATTTGTCGATTATTTAATTAACAATGAAATATCATGATATTTGTAAATTTATATTCTTATGATTTTGTGAAATGACGCGCAATATATATTTATCTTAGATAATCCACACTATTGTAATTTAATACTTATAATAACTTCCAATTGCCTAAATTATCTCTCCACGATAAACCAAAAAAAAATAACCTTAGAAAATTTCAAATCATAAATATAACAAATAACATGATCTTCAAAATATCCCCTATAAAGATAAACAAATACAATTCAATAAAATCTACACCATAAAATAATATAAAAACATAATTTAAGAAATCTCCACCATAAAGACAATAAAACAAACACAATCGAAGTAAATCTACATCATAAATACAATAAAAACATAATCTAAGGAATTATTTGAACAACATCATTTAGGCCGTGTAGATATCTCATAACTCTACACCATGTCTTTACATAAACATGGATATATTGCATTCTTATCGAGTTATTCTACGTCGAGAATTTAGTGATGGTAACTCTAGCTCTTTACGTATTACTTGGAAAGTCTGAGCTAACCATTTCCGACGTATACGTTGAGCTAATAGAGCTCTAGATAACTCAATATTTCTTGGATCCTATATTATGATGAATTTAAAGTTAATTTTGTACATGAAGGTGGTTGAAATTCAAGTATAGAAAAAAATATAGCGTACCATTTGCGAACTTTTTCTTTTGATTTTGAATTGATAGGGGGATTGACCTTTTCCTTACCATTTCTCTTTGTTCTATTACATTCCTGATGATTGATTTAATTTAGATATACTAAACAAAATTAACAAAAAATTTACTAATAAAATTGACATCTCTTTCATAGAAGTTATTCATGGTCTTCATTATTGTAACTTGAGCATTACATACATAATATTTATCATCAGACTAATATATAAAAACAAAATCTACGACGTATAGTGCAATATTTTTCAAAATATAATAAATGCTATTGCAGGTTTTAAAGGTTGCATAATACAAGATTAATATAAAATGGTAGACATGTAGTGAAATCTTAGCATAATGCAAGGAGTTATAGTGCAAATAAGTTAAAATAAGTACCTTTGCGGGCGTATAATGCAATTTTTTTCATAACATATAGAAAATCGCAGTCTGTTAAAGTTTGCATAATACAACGACTTGTATTGCAATTAAGTAATTAAAAATTAATATAGGGGCGTACAATAAATTTTTTTCATAATATAATAAATGATAGTGCACGCTTTTAAAGGTTGCATAATACAGGTTTGATAGTGCAATCAAGTAAAAAATCAATATAGGGGCTTATAGTGTTATTTTAAAATTAAAAATTATTATAGGACTTGTAGTGCAATTTTTTCATAATATAGAAAAATATATTTCAGTGAATGATATTGAAGGCTTTTAAATTTTGCATAATACATGTATATATATTGCAATTAAGTAAATTAAAATTTAATATATAAACATGTCTTGCAAGCTTAGTATAATGCGTAGACTTCTAGTGCAATTAGGTAAAACAATTAGATATACAAACGTATAGGGTAATACAGGGACTTATATTGCAGTTATGTAATATAGGGACATGTAGTGAAATCTTAGGGCTATTTAATGACTTCTAGTGCAATAAAGTACAAAATTATAAATATATAGATGTAATATATTACAATAAATGCTATTGTAGGCTCTTAAAGTTTTCATAATATTAGATTAAAAGTTCATATAGGTACATGTAATGCAAGGACTTGTAGTGTAATTTATTAAAAAAAGTAAATATACAGAGACTTACATTGCAATTAAGTAGGAGCCTTTAGTGCAAGCATAATGCAAAGACTTGTATTGCAACTAATATTTTTATCCTAACAAAAATTATATAATTCATAAGATCAGAATGAAATGACGGAAAAGAATAAGGAAATTAAAAAAGTAAGAAACAACACATGACCAACCTTTATACTTTTTAAACCACAGTCAGAGATTAAGATTTCAAAGAAATTGAAAATACCTTTAAATACACTGTCATACTTTCGGAAAAGTTAAAACAATTAAAAAAATGAATAATTTTAGATTAACCATTAATTAAAGAAAGCTAATTCACTATTCAAACAAAAACATACATAATTTTTAGTGAAAATTACATACAGACGAATAATGAGATATTCTGTAGTTAGAAAAGAAGTATTTGAATAATTGATTTCTTCCTGGATTATTCCTTTTTAATGAGATATTTGGTACTTAGAAAGAAAGTATTTGTGGCAGTAGTGGGTGTATTATTGTTAGAATACATGTGGCAAGATCCAGATGATTTTAGATACCATATGTTTTTGCTCTAGATAAATCATTATCATTCTTTGACTTTTGAGTTGTCCCATATAATATATATATATATATACACTAGATATAACCCGTGTCCGAGGACATCTATTTTTAATTAAACAAATAAAAATAATAGATTTCTTATTTTATCTCCTTTAATTTGATTAAATAATACATAATTAATTATATTTACAAAAATACATAAACAGAAAGTTTTTTTTTGTCAAACAGAAAGTTAATTTAATGAATAGGATAATTATAGTTAAACTTCTAAAAAATTATACATATATATGTATATATATACTATATATAACCTGTGCCCGAGGAAACTATACAAAATTGATCTATTTTTAATTAAACAAATAAAAAAATGGATTTCTTATTTTATCTCCTTATAAGTTGATTAAATAATACATAATTCATTACATTTACAAAAATATATAAATATAAAGTTTATTTAATGAGTAGGATAATTATAGTTAAACTTCTAAAAAATATATTCATATATTTTTCATTAGCATTGAGTAAATCTTTATAATAAAAAAAGTAAAAAAATATCAAATTTAAAAAAACATATAATGAACTTTCATCAGGTTTGTAGGTATGTTCATTGAAAAATTTATTTTCAATTACTATGTATTGTATAAGATGAATATCTTAGCAATGTTGGAACCTTAAATCATATTTTAATTAATGTCTCTATTGACTAAGAAAGGAGTAGATTTAATGATTTCATAACTTATATATTTTTGAATGAACCTGAAAATACTAAAATAGATGTTACACAAATGGTAGTTAGTGGATATATAAATCATAAGTTTTAACTGAATATTATGACAATGTTTGATCCTTTAATCACATTATAGTTAAAAGCCAATGTTGGGTCATGTAATAAAATTTTGACTAATATCGCGATTGACTAAGGTTGGAGTTGATTTGATAATTTTATAACTTTTATATTCCCAGTGAGCCTAGATTTGCTCAAATGCTTGTTACATAGTTGGGTTAACAATTTGTGGATAAATAAATTATAATTACATTAGAGAAAACAATTATTAGTCTGTCATTCTTATATAGATAACAATGTTTTAGTATTTCAATTATAAAAGACAATAGTATCTAATGTTAAGTAATAATCCTTAAAGTTACATTGAGTCGTTAAATTATTTACAAAGACCACATATTAAAAAATGTGAGTTATTTCCTTCAAGAATATTTATTATCTTATATTTCTATATGATAACATTTAGAACAAAAGATGAAGAACCTCTCGCAACATGTATAAAAAAAATAGTTATCACGTCTTTTTTGAAAAAGATTAAAATATTTGCCTTTAAACTATTTATCTTCAACTATTATACCCTAAACAAGTATAATATTAATATTATTCGCTCAATAAAAAATTAACTTGAATGCATACAAAACCACAACCACCACAATTATAATTAATATCACATACACTTAAACATTAAATTTATTTCAAATCAATAAAGTGTGACACAATTTTAGAAACTTCAAATATATGTACCCTTCACTAAATCTATAGCCCTACATGATTCTTATTTCTCAAAAAGAACCCCAATCATAAAATAAAGGAAATTTTAATCATTCTATTTGAATATTAAAGTTATTGATGCTTCCACTTAATATTAAAGTCCATATGGTTTCACATAGTCAGTAAGTTTAGTTCATTAATCAATAAATTATCGAAAAAATGTAGAAAATAAACGCGTTTCATTTTAAGTCCTCAACAGTTAATTTTGTATAAATTAATCATATTGTGTAGTTGATAATAAAAAATTATCGTAATTATACATAAATTAGGTTTTTACAAAAAATGTTACGTATGTGAAAAACATTACATATTTGGTCATCCATATTCTTAAACTTAATTTGGTTAAAAAAGATAGAGAACTCACATAATTAAGTTAAGATATAATTGATTATAAACATATGAATTATGCTTATTGTTTAGTTAGTTGAAAACATTTCATATTTGGCCATCGATCTGTTAAATATAGAAAACTCATAAATAAAATACATAAGTGAAATTTGAAAGAATTATGAAAGAAAAATATAATTACAACATAATATGTACAAATTAAATATTATGAAATACTCTAGAAAAAATTATATGAACAATTAAAAATCATTAAATTAAATATGTTTTCTATTAGTCAATACATTAAAAAATGAAATAGCCTTATATATCCAACCAATTAATTATGAAACGAAAATACAATTCCAACATAAAAAAAAACTAAGAAAGTTCCTTATTATCTTGATTTGTTTTGTGTGTACATGGAGAAGATTTTGCATTGTTGATAATTTTGAAATTAGTGAGATATCTAAAACCAATAAAAAATATTTAAATCTAAAAAATGTTAGATTATATTAGCATGTCTATATTTTTCAATCATAAGATTATGTGTGGGCTATTTAATTTTAATTTATTTATTTTGATAAAAGATCTTATTATAACTAATTTCCACAATTTTATATATTTTTTTTTTAACTAATTACCTTATCATCAAACAACCTACTTGGCGAAGAACCAAGTTAAGGTAAATTAATTTCTAACCTAATCTTATTACTTTTAATTATAATTACGGTCACCTTCCCATTCAGCAGGTCTCACGTTCCCACCAAGTCGTCGCCACTCCGGGACCAATTTCTACCACCATCATCAACCGGCTTGGCAAAGAACCCAAATTAAGGTAAAAAAAATTATTTTTTACCATTGAAACTCTAATAAAATTGAATTATTTTTAGCCTAATCTGACTACAAACTCTATAAAAGTTGAATTTTAACATAGTCTCATTACTTTTACAATTTTTCAGAATCATATGATTTAATCATAATTACAGTCGTGTTGTAATGGCCATTTTATGACATTGGAAGAATCTTAATAATTTATTCGTAGATTGTAGTCATGACGAGATATATGGTGCTAATGCAGGGAATTTGTATCTCTTTTGGAAGGTGCGTTTGCATTTTATATTTAGGCCTCAATTACACCATTGGTTCTTGTGTCTATTTCTTGAAATAACATTGAGTGATTTTAATGAAGGTATCAAAGTTGTGTTGTTGTGAAGAACATATATGTTTATGCAATCCCAAAAGAGTCTATATTCTACAATGTTGATATACTAAAGCTAAATGAGCTTTTAATGAGTCAAATATATATGTAGCTGCTTTGAGCTCATTTGCATGTAATATAATCTTTTAGAATTAAAGTCTCTAAAACAAACATTGTTGGACGGTTTTGAGTTTTAGCATGACACTTGTCAAGGTTTGGAGAGTTTTTTTTCCAAAATTACCCCTTTATATTCTAATTGTGCAATCTTTACTATCACACTTTCACAGCTCTCCTGCACAAGCACACCGCTGCCACTCGGGAAACTTCACCATCATCAACCGGCTTGGAGAAGAACCCAATTAAGGTAAAAAAATTAAATTTTACCATTGAAACTCTAAAGAATTGAATTATTTTTAACATAATCTCATTACTCTTACAATTCTTCAGAATTATCAATTTAAGTATAATTACAATCGTTGTGTTGTTTACCATTGGAAGTATTTTTACCGTATTAGAAGTGATATGCACTTGGAGTGAGAAATTTGCTATTATACTGCCTTTTTGAATTGTTTTGTAGTAAAACTGTATGAGAAGTGATGCTATTAAGAATAGCGTGCATGGGGAGTGAACAATTTGGTCATATACTGCATTTTTGTATGAATTGTTTTGCTAGCGGGGCCACTCGGGGACCACTCCGCACAATTATCAACCCGCCTTGACTAAGCCATCAGCAATCGAAGAACCAAAATTAAGTTATATAATTATTTGTTACCATTGATTTAATTTTATATCCTTAATTATTATTTTTTAACTTTTTTAAAAAATAATCCTTATTTTAACATTTTTATAAATTATAACCCTAATTATGCATGGACTACTCCAACTGCTAATCCTCATCACGCATGGACTATACAATTTGCTAATTCTCATCACGCTTGGACTACACTATCAATTTCCAAGGTAAATGCTAGATATTTTGATTTATTAATAATTATCTTTCAACCAACTTAAAAGATAAACAGTATATATTTTTTTGAAGTGAAACTTTAATAAGACTAAAAAAACTAAAACTTATCTTTTAATGTTTTGTTGTGTATATTAGAAAAAAGTGAAGAAATCATATGCAAATAGAGGAGATTATGAACATTAGAATGGTAAAAAATGATTTTATTTGGTATCATTTAGATCTTTCTTCTATAGTTATAAACATTAATTTTTATAGTAATAAAATATGGTGCTTGCCTTTTTCTGAATTAAGAACTAAAATTAGTTTTGTTCTTAGATTGAGCTGTTTTTACAATTACTAAAATGTAATTATGCTTCATCCTTCACCTAGAGATATAGTGAGGTGGTGGTGGATATGGAATTTTCTATTGTATGTTCTTACCAACTATTTGATCACATGAATATTATTTGTTTAAATATAAATTTTCCATGCAATACATTTCGGAGGACCAGATTGATCGATATGCTTCAGGTAATAGTATGTATCTCGGATAGTTCTTAAAGCTTAAATTGGCATTTTTTAATCTAATTATCAGGAAGATCGTAGTATAACTTGACTTAATTTTCTCACACTAAATATTTTTTTTATTTCATACAAATTACACACTTCCTCTAATTTTACCGATCATTTCCATTTTGCAGAATAAATTCTATAATTGCAATGTAGCGGTAGATCTTGATATTTATTACTCAGAGATTAGTTTATCATGTTTTCTTAGTCATTGTTAATGAAAAAAATAACCAAAGATCTATCATTGCATTAGGTCCTCTATTATGCGAATACATGACCAAACGTGTCTCTGTGAAATAGCCAAAGATATAACTGTCTCATTAGTCCGTGTATTATGAGAATATATATTCTAATTTGGAAATAAATTCTTTGTTATATTTAACATGATGCTTCATTCTAGATCTGTTTTCAATTTTCATCCTCCATTCTTAGCACTTAGCTTGTCAATTTCATAACACTACACGTTAGAATTTGGTTACACGTAAAGTCATTCTTTATAGTAAGGTTATAATCGTCACATATTAAAAATAAGTTAACTAACCACACCTATACACATACGTATATATACTAATGTTATACTACACATCAGGTTTTTAAAAGAGTAGCACCTGCGCAAAAGTAATTGATCTTAACCACATTTAAATTAGTGGGAAGGATCACTTTAATGTGTGGTTATGGAACAGACGAGGTTGGAGCTCTCAAACGGGTAAAAATATAACAATGCCATTATTTTTTCTAACCTAACACTTTACCCCCTTATTTTTTTAACCTTTACGTTAATTTATAGGCTCACGTAGGAATAGCTTTACTAAACGCAATACCACCGAGTAAAACTGGAAAAATCTAAATCTAACCCCTCAAAAAAACTGAACCACAAAACCAAAGAAATATATGAAACGAACACAAGAAGCCGCCGCCACAACATCATCATCACACATCACCACCAACTCAACCACGAACTAACACTTAAACACAGCGGACATGCAAAAAGAATATCTAAAAAAACTATTGGACAAACTAAATGAAGAAGGATATTGTCGTTCAGGGAGACGCTTCAACATCCTGATTCCATCTACCAATATGAAACTCATACCTATATTTCTGGTACTATGGCATTTTTGTAGTGATTATCTGAGATATTTTATTATCTTAATAGAATCTAACAAAGGGAATGAGGAGGTTGAGGAGTCATTAAAAGAGGAGAAGAAATGAAAATAGAGGGAATTAGTAGTAGAAGATTAATTTTTTAATATGCTGATATTTCAAAGCAAAGCCAAAAGGCCTTAACTATGTGGTTCTTGTAGATCTATGGCACCAGACATAAAGATTTGGATTTTGATATTTACTCACATGATCAAGATGTGACATTTACATGACTTAAACATGTTCAAACATAGGAGGGAGTAAGAATCTAAAAGCAAATTTGATGTAAAACTTCTATTCTACCCTCATGACGACGTCATCATAGTGTTAGGCTTGCGAGGAGCAAGAACAAATTAAACAGTAATTTTCTTTTCATTTGATATGGTGGACTATTAATTCTTGTATAATAAATTGTCTACGACTGCAGCAATATTGAGGCTAAGTATCCAACTATATGTTCTAGAGTTTAATTCATTGAAAACGGAAATAAGCTTACTTATGTTGTTGTGTTGCTAACATTACATTGAGGAAAGTGTGAGTTTTAAGATTTTTTAGTTTATTTTTATCTCAAGAGTTGTTAGTTTATTTTGTGTTCAATATATTTTTTTAATCAATATCTTTAGAGTGCCTTCAGGCACAGGTTCATACCTAGTCAGGAAAGAGATAATTTAAGGAGAGAGGTCAGGAAATTATATTAGATAGGCGACTTAGCTATCTGGTTCGTCTTCAACATGTGAATTTGGTCCTTTGCAAAGAATGTATATGATTTTGCCTATTTGTTTGTTTAACTTTTATTGGTGATAGATGATGTTGAATTTATTATCCTCTATGTTGTTCATCTTATTTAACATCATCCTTCCCCACTCTGGGGAATCTATTTTATCGCTAATGTTTCTTTATTATGGAGTCGAGGATGAACCAATATTATTGGATATTAGTTCTTTCTTCTTTGGTTTGGCCAATACTCTCCTTCTCTTAGTATTCTCTTTTGGTTGAGTAGGTACTTGGAGCTTTGGAATCTTCCCATGAGACTCAACAGTGAGGATTGCTCGCTCAATTGTTTCCCTATGTAAATCTTTCTTCTTCCCCGTGTATTGTCTCTTCCTCTTGTAAGCTAACACATTTGTTCAACTCATCATCTCAAATAAACCACAACTCAAAGATGCACCAAGTATGAATTTATCCTTTTGATTGTGTTTTGGTTGGTCTTTATTTGGGTTGTTGTGTATAGTAGTATATTTAGTGGTGTTTGGATGGTGGTTTATGCAGAATAAAGAAAGGATATATGACTTCTTGTGGTGGAAGAAATCTTAAAACTTGATATCTTTGGTGTTTCGTGGTGTTATGGAATGGATTTAATTAATTTTATGTGTTTGTGGAGGATGGAGATGATGATTTGGTGTAATTTTGGTGTGCTAGTGAAGGTTTAATCAAGTTCCAATGTAGTTTTAATTGAGTTTGGGACAGATTTTAACGTTTTGGTAAATTTAGATGAGGATAGAAACAGGGTTTGGAGTAATTGATTTCTATAAGGACTCTTTTTCTCTTCACACCACTACACTCAGCTGTATACAGCAGGTCATGGGTGGTTTATCGTTCCCCTACTATAGCTTTCACACTGTATCACTGTTATCACTCTTGTAAACATGGGTTGCCTTGCGGTATATTGTTGGGTCTTTTAACTCAGAAGATTTCTCTCAGCATGAGTACCGTATAAGCATACCATCATGACACTCTTTCTTTGAGCGGTATACCTCCTTGATGGGGAGTTACACCGGTGCACTCCATACCGCATTTTGGTTGTTGCAAAGGACGATACACTATTGAGGCCTCCTCTTCGGTGATAGATTAATCTATTCACTAGATATTTTTGGGGTTTATTGGGTCTAAGTGAGAGATTATTCCTTGGTTTTCGACATATTGAACTTTTCTATCTTGTTTGGACATATTGTTATTTATAGAGATTTTGTGCCTTCATTGTATGTTAAGTGTGTAGCTTTTAGGTACATGGTTAACATAGGCTGCCAAGATGATTAGGATAAGTCAATAATTCAAGTCCAAACCCAAGCCAAGCGTAGAAAGTGTTTAAAGTGACTTTGGATAAGTTAGGTACATGGTTAATATAAGCTGCCAAGAATTATTGTAAAATTATTGACGTCGCTTGATTCAAACATAATGATTTATTAGTCAGATCATTGGAGAAAATTCCTTTTTATTTGGATAGAGCATGAAGTTAGTGATGTGTAAGAAGTGACGTAAGTCAATTCGGAGGTTAGATGAAGGTATGTCATTTGTTTGCCCTTGTCTATTTTAACCCATCTATGTGAGCCCATCAAGCTCCAAAACATTTTTAGCCTAGTATATAAGTATTTAGAAACTACTAATTCAGAATTATCTCATTCACAATCGTTTTACACGTTTATAGAATAGAGGAGAAGGAGAAGAAGGGTTGTTTCACAAAAATCTACCTTTGTTCCTCATCAGAGCTCCGTTCTTCATCGATCATTAGAGTAAACATATTCTATTTTGTATTCTAAACACTATTATTGCATTGTTTTCCTGTATTTTTTAATATTTGAATAAGAATAAAAACCTTTTCTGCTTAAGGATTGCTAAATAATGAACCTTAGATAATTCTTTTGATGTTATTTGGATTTTGGATTTTTTTTCGAATAAATTGAGTTTATTTCTATTGAGTATATGATTGTGATTGTTTCCTATTCATATTCTAGCCAAATATTGGGCAGCGTTAGTAGTTAAACTGTCATCTGGAAGGGGGGTTTTATTAGGACTTAGGTCTTGACTAGCCAAGTAGTCGTTAGGTTTGAGCCAATTAACTTATGAAAGTATTGTAGGATCACTCGAGAAAGATCTATAATATTGTAGGATAGCTTCGTATTTATCCGAGAGGGATTGGGAAGAGTTTAGAATCAAATTAATTATTTTTGGGAATTGCTAGCAAGACTCAAGCATACTTCTCTCATATTCAAAACCCCTTTCGTTAGTTCATTTATATTTCATCTTTAATTATTTTCACTTTAGCTTATTTATAAAATCCGAAAAAAATATTTCTCCCATTTATCTACTTGTACTCGTAACTAGATTTATTATACTAAAAACACAATCATTAAAACCTTGATAGTATCTATGGATACAATAAACCCTATTATCTACCTTTTTATTACTTCTGAATTCCCCCGTACACTTGCGGGTAAGCAATGCCCTCCCTTGTGTCAATTATTTATCACTTTTCGGAGGTGAACAAATTTTTGGAGCCGCTGTCGGGGACTATATCGATATATTTTTTGTTTTTAATTAACTATAGTATTGTATAGCTATATTTTGGCATTACATGTCATTTTTTTGTCTCTCTACAACTTTATAGGTTGGTGTATACTCTCAAATCCCGAGAGAATATTTCGAGACCCAAGAAGAAGATAAAGACAAGAAGAAGTTGAGATGGCCAATCCAAACCACCACAAAGTGTGAACGGTAATTAAAAATCATGTTAATCCACCAGTTGGAGCTAACCCACCTTTGGGTCCACAAAACAATAATACATCAGAAGTTAATGTGAATGTAATTATTAAATTTGGTATACAAATTTTTTGAATATGGCATAACCGAATGGGGATGGGGATGGGGAATATGTAATTTTTTTCTTTTTGGAAAAACTTCTTCAATTGAGATCTAAATCCTCCAAAAAATCTATTCTTATTAAAAATAGAGTAAATACACTGTTTACCCCCGAACTTTGGCCCGATTGACAGACTGCCCCCCAAAGTTTAAAATGCGACTAGTTGCCCCCTAAACTTTAACTTCGTGACTCGATGCCCCTTGTGACTATTTTCCGTCAATTTTTTCCGTTAACTCGCAGCAAGGGTGCCACGCGCCGTTAACTCGTGACTCGTTGCCCCCTAAACTTTAACTTTGTGACTCGTTGCCCCCTGAACTTTTTTTTCAGAATTATTTTGACTCGTTGCCCCCTGAATTTTTTTTAAAAAATTAATTATTTAAAAAATCATTTTAACAGGGGCAAATTTGGTATTTCAAAACTTCTTCTCCATGATCTTCTACTCCAAAGCTTCTTCTCCATGATTAAAGCTTCAAAGCTTCAAAGCTTTAAATCTTCAAATCTTTAAATCTTCAAATTTTTAAATCTTTAAATCTTCGAATCTTCAAATCTTTAAATCTTCAAATCTTCAAACCTTAGATCACCACTACGAGCTTCTAAATTCTGCTATAATTAATACAAAAATCCAGTCTCATCTTCTTCCTTTCTCACTGTCGGTCTTCCTCGCGCACGTTAGCAACAGCTACCCCATTTTCTTTGCTTCGTGATCTCTCAGATTCATTGTCGCCAGGTATGGTTTTGTAACAATACCCAACATCGAAAGTTTTCCATTTTCTCACTTAGATCTGTAATTTTTCTACTTTTCTTCTTTAATTTTTGTATATTTTTCTTGAATATATCATTCATTTAATTGAAAATCAATACCAGAAAGAATAGATTAAAAATTTGATACAAATCGTGACTTTTTTTTGGGTCTCCCATTGGTTTTACAAAAATTGATATAATGAAACATAACATGTTCACGTTTAGGTTGACAATATCAAGAATCAATACCAACTGTACAATGTATTGTAGCAAACACCTTGACTTACAAAAGTAAAACGAAAAGATCTTGCGTTTTGAATATTGGATGTCAAGTTTAATGAATATTGGAAGAAGAATTTAAAGAAAGAAGGGTATGAAATTAATGAAGAGTTTATTCATGAAGATTTTTTTTATCAAACTTTCTCCACTAAAGAAGAAGAAGTGTAAAATACTCAAAATACTCATCTTTAAAAAAAGGATATAATTAACAATTTAAAAAAAATGGGGGCGCAACTAGTCACGAAATTAAAACTTTAGGGGGCAAAAAGTAGGGGGTAACTAGTCCACGCGTGCGTGTAATGCACGCTGCGACTTAACAGAAAATTTGGACGGGAAATAGCAAAAAGGACTAACGAGTCACGAAATTAAAGTTTAGGGGGCAACTAGTCGCATTTTAAACTTTGGGGGGCAGTCTGTCAATAGGGCCAAAGTTCAGGGGGTAAACAGTGTATTTACTCTTAAAAATATTGCTCCCGCCCCACCAGACTACTCAGATTTTTCATTAGGGGCTCTAATTTTAATAAAAATTATTGTTTATCCAATTTACCCCTCTGTTTTAATTTTGACCCTTGACTATATTACCATGTGCATCATAAAAACACTCTACCCTTCTCGTTATGCATAATATAGACTAAGTGAATATTAACTATTGAAAATATTATACACTAAACTAATGAAAGCAATTAAACGTGGGGTATACCCCTTTTTACCTTGAGGGTCCTCCCAATAAGTGCTTTTGTTTATCACGTCGTTAATATTGAGATGACAATTTCCCCAGATTTTGTCTTAAGTACCACAAAACACTCGCATCCTCCTCGAATAGTTGCTTAAAAAATCCTCACCTTTTATTTTTCTTGCTCGATCTTTATATGGTTTTCGTTAGCAACGCCGTTTCGCCGCCTTGTTCTGACGACAAAACAAAATTCTCACAAGGTGATATATATCAATACTGTCAATGGTAGGAGCTCTCTCTTCTCTTTCATTACAAAGACCCTAATTTATAGTTTGGATTTTATTATTTGAATTTGGGATTTTACATTTAACTAAAGCGTGGAACTATTATTGTCGTTTATATCATTTCACTTTATCGTTAAATTTGAGTATTGTGGCCACATATAATGAGTATTGTCTCTGATCTGTTTAGGTTTCTAGACAATTCTATTTAATGGAGTTGCACACTATGCAGTAAGAGCAATTTTTTATTTTTTTTTATTTCAATCATCTTTGTTCTTTGACCTGTCTTTACACCTTGGAGGGGGTTTAGTAGAGGAATTAGGATATCAAATATTCTATGAATTTAGAACCGACAGGTTAAACTTTGTAGAGAAATCGCATAAGGGTAATAATCTTTTTTATTATAGTATTATAGGATCACGCGAAAGAGATCTCCAGTATTATATAACAAACCCTATTTTTTGAAAGAGATAAAGGTAAAATTAGAGTCCCAATTACCAATTAACGTCCTATTGTACCCTTGAAGTGAAAGTAAGTCGAAAAAAGAAATATAAATAGAAAAGATCACACACAACACCTAAATCACACAATCCTCTCCCTTCTCTCTTCTTTCTCACTCTAGGGTTTGAAGTCTTAGTCAAAATTTGACTATACTTTTGATTCCCGTTGACTAAAGTTGACCCCCCACCATCACCAATGACTCTCCGATGCTATGGCTGTAGCTTAACCGGCGATTGACTGGAGGTTTGACCTCAATTTGACCGGATTTGATTTTATTCTTCATTTCCTATTTTAGTTTTGAGTTTTAATTTCCATAGTTTAATTTGATTTGGTAATTGGAAATTAAATCGAGTAGTGAGATAGTGGAAATCCGATTTGGATCTTCTTATTGTCCGTGTTGAAGGCGAGTGTGTGAGACACGAGTGTGTACAGGGTGTGGAGTCTATGCGATGTGAAGTGTTACTATTCGGAGTTATTGGGCATTAAAGTTGGAAAGTGCTTTGTGATTGAGCAATAATTGCTCAATAATTGGAAACTGCATTAATTTTCGTTTCATTTAATTCCGTGCGAAATCAACACAGAACTTCGTGCATTCAATAGCAGACTTGAGCCCGTTTTTTGCTGGTTTCTGGCTGAATTTGTCACCGTTTTAAGCGATTCTTTTTTTTGTTGAGTTTCAAATTGCAAGCTTGATCCAATGTCACCGAGAAAGAATGCTGGTAGCAAGAAAACTAAGAGTATTTCAGAAGCAAAGGAGACAGGAGAAGAAATCTTGCCTATAAAAAGTAAATATATACCTGCAACCCTTGTAATCCAAGTTAGTAACAACTTTTCTGCTACAAAACGTGGTAATCTGATGAACAAAAGTGTTGAGGAGGGTGAGGGGTATAATTCCAGTAGGGAGGATAGTGTTTCAGAGAATGCTGATAACCTGTTTGATGAAAGTTCCAAGAGAGGAACAGAAACTGTACAAGTTGATTTAACCTTACTTAGCTCCAGTGAAAGCATCCGAGCTACTCAAATCATTGAGTGTACAATGATTGAGGGGATGAACGGCCAAGATGGGCCCCTAATTGAGGGTGAGGTTCCTAATCCTCTCCAGAATAGCTTGAATGTGAGTCACAAGGAGGATTACTCCACTTTAGGTGCAGGAATTGGGATAATTTCTCCACCTAGTGAAAGTACCCTCTTGGGAGTAGCACAAGGTCAAAGTGTGGAGGAGGAGGATGAATCCGAGGTAGAAATTATTGAGGAAAACAATGGGAAGCAAGGTAAATGGACAGAATTATTCAAGAAAAGTGATCAAGATTTGAAGCTAAAGTACTTTGCTCCTAGTCAAGTAGAAGATGAACTCATCGTTAAACCACCTAGAGATATAGTGAAGAGTGGAGTTGAGGAGTGGGATAATTGCTTAGTTGGACAATTTTTTGGAGAAGCTCCTGCATATCACATGGTTAGAAGTATGGTTAATGCTCAGTGGAGAAATTGTGGTCAAGTTGAAATAAATTCTATGGATATGGAAGTGTTTCTATTCAAAATCAAAGGTGAGCAAGAATGTAACAACATATTAGAGCAAGTTTGGCATGTAAATGGTAGAATTATGATCTTGAGAAAGTGGGAACCTAACATGAAATTTGAGAAGCTTGATTTGACTAAGGTTCCATTGTGGGTTAAATTGAGAAAGGTTCCATTACACTTGTGGAATAATGATGGGTTAAGCTACATTAGTAGTGCTTTGGGTATTCCACTCCAAATGGACCCAATCACTAAGACAAAAAATATATTAAGCTTTGCTAGAGTATGTGTTGAAGTAGATATGACAAAGGAGCTTGTAAAAAGGGTGAAGGTTGATCTTGAGGAGGATGAGATTCATGTGGTGGAGGCTTACTATGAGTGGCTACCTCCAAGATGCTCTAATTGTAAGGCTTTGGGGCATAAGGAGACTAATTGTAGCAAAGGAAGGAAAGAATCTATCAAGGAGAGACCTAAAGAAAACCAAACCTATAACCAACCTAAACCAAACCTAGTAAACCACAAACCTAAACCAAACCAAGCTAATCACCAACCAAACCAATACAAAGTTCAAAAGAGTGTTGAAAAATGGAGGGTAGTGCAAAGAAAGCAAAAGGAGAAGAAGGATGATGAAGTTCATATTCCTAACACCAAAAACACAAAAACACCTCCACCTCAAAATATGGGAAGTAGTAGTGCAAAGGGGAAAGAAATAACCCCTAGCACACCTAGAGAAGGTGCTTACAATTCTAATATTTTTGTAGGGGAGTTAAGTAACTCCTTTTGTGCTTTAAATGTGGCTAATGAAAACCTTGAAGAGGATTTGAATAGGTTTGTGGGAAGTACCCATAGTGAAAGAGAACCTTCCGATTTAAATGATAATTAGCTCTTGGAATGTAAGAGGTTTGAATCAAAACCTCAAACAAAAAGAATTTTATTCATGTTGTACAAGACAAAAAAGTTGATCTAGTTGGTTTATTGGAGACTAAAATGACCCTACAAAGCTACAATAAGTTTCACAACACTTATTTAAGTAATTGGGGTACAATAACTAATCATGATAAGGATGAAAGAGGGAGAATATGTGTAAAGTGGAATAAGAATGTTTTGGATGTAAAGTGTCTTAATTTAACTAGCCAAGCCATCTTCCTTGAGGTACATGATATATATAATAAGAAAACATTTAATTGTGTGATGGTATATGCGGATTATGATGATGATAAAAGAGTGCTTCTTTGGGAAACACTTGGTGAATGGATGGTTATTAATGGGGACTCTCCTTGTATTTGGTGTGGGGATTATAATGAAATTAGTAAAGTTGATGAAAGAAAGGGTTGCACTAGCCTTCATAAGAGTTCTCATGAATTTGTCGATTGTATCAATGATAATGGGATGGTTGAACATCCTAGCCAAGGGTGTTATTACACTTGGACTAATAGTAGAATAGAAGGGTTTATATCTAGTAAAATTGACAAAAATTTTATAAATGATGCTTGGTTCACTTGTTTCAAGTCTCATTTGATGATTGAAGCTCCTGGAATTTCAGATCACTCTAATCTTATCCTCAAAATTCAGGGGAGTTCAAATACTAAACCTTCATCTTTTAAATTTTTTAATGTTTGGATTGATGATGAGTTTTTGCCTTTGATTGAAAAGGTGTGGAAATATGAAGTTAAAGGGAGTATGATGTATAAAGTGGTGAATAAATTGAAGGACGTAAAGAAAGCTTTGAAGATCTTCAATAGAAAATATTTTCATCACTCTACTAAAGAAATAATGGAGCTTAAAGAGGAGCTTGAGAAGGTACAAATTATGCTTATGAATGGTGATCAATCTATGCTTACTATTGAGAAGGAGATTAGGGACAAACTTATGCATCTTTTTAATATTCAAGAGGAGATTCTAAAGCAAAAATATGGAATTACTTGGGCGCAAAAAGGTGATTGTAGTACTACCCTTTATCACAAGAGCATCAAAGCTAGAATCACTCAAAACCGAGTTTCCTCTATTGTGAGTGAAAATGGTGATATTGTTGTTGAAGATGAGGCTATTCATGGTGAATTTATCAAGTACTACACTAGTTTAATTGGTAGTAAGGATGTTTATGAAGAAAGTGTTAGCTCTAGTTGTTTAAATAAGCTTGTTGATAGAGCTATTACTAATGAAGATGCAAAAGAAATGGTGAAAGACATTACTAGTAAGGAGATTAAAGATGCTATTTTCTCTATTGATATCTCAAAGGCTCCTGGCCCAAATGGTTTTAATAGTGCTTTCTTCAAAGCTACTTGGAATATTATTGGGGAGGATGTTTGTAATGCTATAAAGGAAACTTTCAAAAATAGACAAATTTTGAAGCAAATTAATGCTACTAATCTTGTTCTTATTCCCAAGGTTAAAAACCCCACTTCAGTGAAGAGTTTTAGGCCCATTGCTTGTTGTAATATCCTCTATAAAGCTATATCTAAAATCATTACTAATAGGATGAAGAATAGCCTCGAGGAGCTTATATCTAAAAATCAAGCTGCTTTTGTGGGAGGAAGAAGTATTTCGGATGATATATTGGTTGCTCAAAGTGTTGTGGCAGGTTATGATAGGAAGGAATTGAGTCCAAGGTGTACTTTAAATATTGTTCTTCAAAAGGCTTTTGATACAATTAATTGGAGGTACCTTTTCCTACTACTTCAAATTATGGGATTTAATAAAAACCTTATATCTTGGATCAAGATGTGTATTTCAACACCTATGTTCTCTTTGTGCATTAATGGGAGTGTGTGTGGTTATTTCAAAGGATAAAGAGGATTAAGACAAGGTGATCCTTTATCTCCTTATCTATTTGTTATATGTATGCAAGGTTTCTCCTCTATTCTTGAGAAAGTGGCAAATAATAAAGCTTTTACTTATCACCCTAATTGTGCTAGAATGGAGTTGAACCACCTTATATTTGCTGATGATTGATTAGTTTTCTTTAATTGTGATAAAGATTCGGCTATGAGACTTAAACAAGGCCTTGATCTCTTCTCTAGACTCTCTGGCCTTAAAATAAGTCCTGAAAAAAGCGAGCTATATATGGGAGGATGTACCAAAAACCTTCATGATGATTTGAGTAGTATTCTCAATGTAAAGAAGGGTAAACTCCCTGTTAGATATCTTGGGGCTCCTTTAACTACAAAAGGCCCTAATAGCTTAATGTGTGCTACCCTTATTAATAATATATTTGGAAGTGTTGAAGGGTGGATGCATAGATTTCTTACTTTTGCGGGAAGGCTTCATTTAATCAAGAGTGTTAAAGTAAAGCTAGATATTGGTGCAATGTAATGATCCTTCCAATGGGAGTTATTCATGAGATAGAATCACTCTTGAGTAGGTTTCTTTGGAAGTGTAATACTAATGATTTTCATGGTGCTAAAGTGGCTTGGAAAGATTTGTGTCAAAGTAAAGAAAATGGAGGACTAGGCATACCTAATCTTCTCCATATTAATCAAGTTGCTATTCTCAAAGTGTTTTGGGGAATGTATGGATATAATGATAATATTTGGTCTCAATGGGTCTACTCGAATTGGCTACGGAACAAGAGCATATGGAGCATTACATATGATAATAAACTTCCTTGGACATGGATAGCTATGCTAAATGTGAGGTACCTTGCTTTTAAATATATTATACATGATGTTGGGAATGGAAAGAGAACTTATATGTTAGATGGTAGATGGATAAAAGGAAAGTGTGTAGGTGATATTTGTGAACAAAAGTATGCTATTTCTTTGGGTAATTACAATATTAACAAAAAGGTGGTGGACTATTATGTGGGGAAGAGGTGGAGATTTCCACCTAGATTTAAAAAGGTGTATGAGGTGGTAAATGATGTGGTGCTTAATGAGAAGCATGACACTATAAAATGGGGAGATAAAGGCTTTAGGACCTCGGATGTTATGTATGACCTAAGGGGTCCTAATGAGAAAACAAAATGGTATAGTGTGGTGTGGCATAAATGGAGTATGCCAAAGCACAAGTTTTGTGCGTGGTTAATTTGTAAGGATAGATTAAGCACTAAAGATAGGCTTAGCAAGTGGGGGATGGAAGTGGACAAGATGTGTTACCTTTGCTTTGAAGAACATGAATCAAGGGATCGCTTATTTGTGAATTGAAAATTCACTAATTTGGCTTCGAAGGAGATTTGTACTCTTCATAGTTGGCACAACTCGGGTAATACTTGGGAGAAAATGCTTGATTTTATGCTTAAGTTTGATGGTAACACCTTAAAAGATACCATATCAAATATTACTTTCCTTAGCTTTCTTTATTGTATTTGGGATGTGAGGAATAAAAAAGAGTTTAAGAAGATGCATCCTAAATATGAGGATATTGTGAAAATAGTTGTGAAAGATGTTCAATACACACTTTGGAATAGAAAGTTATTTAAGAAGAGTGTTGAGAATATGAGATTGATAGCAAGATGGAAGCTACATGGAGTACTCAAGGGAGGAGAACAAGAAGATCAAGGAAGATAGCTTGGAGCTTGGACCTAGTATAAGTCTTTAGCAATTGTTGTATAGGGTTTAGTTTCCTAGCAATAGTTGTATAGGGTACTTTTACTATGATTTATTTTCTAGCAATGGTTGTATAGGTTGTCTTGCAAGTTGATAGGTTTACTTTCTAGTAAATGTTGTATAGGGTTTGTTTTCATAGTCATGCTTGTTTTTTAGTCAAAAACAAGTAAGGGTTTGATTTATACTTGTCATTTTGTGGAAATAAAATGGTAGGTTTGATAAAAAAAAAAGTCCAAGCCATAGATAATGGTGATTACAAGTATCTCGAGCTACTAACGAGGTTTGTGGTTGAATAGAATAAAATAAAGTATGAAAAAGACATAGGGTGATTCTGAAGGAATAGCTACACTAATAGATATGAATAGATTAAGTAATAGGGTGTTTTTATTGTACCGACTTGATCTTGCCCTTGTCCACATGCTCCAAGCTCTAAAGAATGATAAGAAACGTTCACTTTTCAAAGTTAACAGAGACGTTATGTCGGTTATTCTTGTTGATCTTATCATGGAACTTTTGGCTTCATTGCGACATGAATTGGGATTTCCCTTCACTTTTTACATTCTATCTTCATTTGGGGTCTTGTATCATCCATGCTTCTAGGACTTGCACACTTCACACATAAATCATCCCAAATTGCTCCAACACACATTTATATCCAAAATTAGCTAACAACATAATGGTTGACAAATAAAGGGATATATCCATATGGTGTCTCCCTATTTGTGATGAATTAATCTATCCGTAAGACATCTTTTTAGGTGTATTATGTGCTTAATTGAGGAATTTTTCCCTATTATTTGATATATTCCAGTTTCTTACCATTATTTGAAGAATTATTACTTTTAGAGCACTTTTACTATAATTTGTGTGTTAAATGTGAATCTCTTAGGTAAATTAATTATATTAGATGCCAAATAAATATTTAGGAGCTAAGGAAAGAAGATCCAAGTTGGAATCAAGAGTTAAAAGGAAACAAAGTTGAATTAGGAAAGGAAAAACTGTCAAATAAATCTGTCCTGCTGAAAAGTCGTCTAGTATTTTGAAGACTGTAAAAAACATTTTATGAATTAGGATGAGATATTTTACCAGCAAATATATCATTGAATCACGGTAGTTTCCATATAAAGTTTGCAATAATCCGATCAGAAACGAAGGAGATATAACCAAAACAGTGAACAGTGTTTATCATGTCCCATATTCTAAGAAACAAAATTGAATTGGATTTGGACTCTTTTACTTGGTCCCTACTCCAAGATTTCGACCTAACCCCTATATATACCAACTACTAACCTTAGAAAATCATCCCTTGACTGCCTAAGCTTAATATACATACATAAATCATCATAGATGTAATCCGGAGGATCTAGATGAGGAAGAACAAGAGATGAATTTGCACTTTTCATCTTGTACTCGCACGATCAATTCACCATTACCTACCTTAATTAAAGTATGACCCGTGGCTAAGAATGGCCTCCACAAAATGATTGGCACATTTTTATCCGCGTCGTACTCAAATATAATGAAATCACATGGGATGATAAAATTACCTTCCTTGACGAACACAACTATTATCTTCACTTTCGGACAATAAATAGATCTATCAGCCATTTGCAAGACAACGAAAGTAGGTCTTTCTTCCTCAATCCTCAATTTCTCGAACATTAATCCAGACATAAGATTAATTCTTTCACCCAAATCACATAAGGCTCTCCCGGCCTATTCTCCGACAATTGATATAGGGATGTTGAAACTTCCGGGATCCTTCAGCTTTGGCAGTAACTTGCTTTGGAAACCTGCTTTGGCAAATTGCACTACACTCCTCGGGTAGATCAACCATTTCATCTTCAATGTACTTACGCTTATTGGATAGCACATCCTTCATGAATTTCAGATATTTTGGCAGACTGGTGTCGACTAGGACGTGATAAAAATATGGTAATAAAAGATGCAACTAACACCCAAGCCTAAACACGTTACTCACTACAAGTATCACATATCGTATACAAGTTCTAATAGTAAGTAAGATTCGTTTCTCTGAGACTACAAAAGTTAGGAAGAGCTTATGCAATGTAAAGTGCAAATAAAGACGCTAGAAGAATAATACACTGAAAATAAAAAGACTTGGAAATATTTGTTTGGTTTTAAGACTCTAAATAATTAACTGAATAAAATAGAGACATGAAAATAAATAAAGAGAAGAAGATATTATGAGAGTTTAGTTCGAGATCTAGCAAGTAATCCACACTAGCCTTGTTAATTCTAATCATGTAAGGGAGAATTGTGTGATATGCGATAGCCAGGAATCTATATTCCTCCTAACCCCTTTCCAGGGGGACTTAGGTAGCGACCTAACAATTACCAGGGGATGGGTAAGGGGACCCTACGCAGTGATCGGTGGTTAATCTTAAACCATACTGACTATCTAGTTAGGCAAGCCCTTCCAAATCACTACCGCACACTAGAAGTTTATGTGGTGTTTCAATAATTCGACACCCCTTCCGGGTGACCATCTAACTACTATTAAGGTAATCTTATACGTTTGCAACTGCAAGAACTATAGACAATAAATCAAAACACATAAAAGTAGAAAATAAAACATTAATTTCAATTAAATGCGAACATCCCAAATTAAAATAAATATACAAAAAGTCTAGGGTTCATACCCCTATGCTAATATCAAGCTAAAATATAATCGGTTTATACTAGAGAAAGAAACAAAAACAATTACAAATTTGAAGGATTGGAAATGCATGATTTGTTGTCCAACTTCTTCTGATCTTCTCTTCTCTTGATGTAAGCTTCTTCTTGGTCTAAAGGCTGACCAAGGATATATTTATATGATAATAGGGTGTATTTTTAGGTGTTAGAAAGAACTTAGGTCGAAATCTTGGAGTAGAAGACCAGTAATTTGATTCAAAGTCCAACTGAAATTTGTTTTCTAAAATATACGAGAAGGGATAAACGCATCTGTCTTGTTTTGATTGTATCTCCTTCGTTATTCGTCCGATTTTCTCCTACTTTATATCAAAACGACCGGGACGGAAAGATCTATATTTACTCTTTTTATTGCTCATCCAAATTCACTGCCGATTTGAAGTTATATTGACTTTAGCGGACGTGGCTGAAAGATTTCAAATTCACTTAACACCTTTTCCTTTCCTATTTTATCTCTACCTCCATTTATCTCTTATTTCCTTCAATATATTCTTTCCTTATCTCTTTATAATTGATTTGGTATCTAATTATTTTTCATATATTTTTAAATGTTCACATTAACACACAAATTAAATCAAATATTCTCTAAAAATAATAAAATATCAAATATGAATAACAATATATAATTAATTTGTAAAATACACCTAAAATGATGTCTCCAACCTAGATTATTGCATCACAAACAAGGAGACATCACATACATTGGATGGTTTTCATGAACAACAAGTTAATTCTTAACTTCTTCACTATGTCCACGCACTTCTTATACTCTCTGTCATTGTCCGGATTGTAAACGCGTGAAGGGAATGGTCGAGATGGATGATAATAATAACCAGATCAACTCTTTCTTCAACATCATTATCCTAATCCTAAAAAGTTACCTCGTCTAAGTTAGGCTCTTGAGATTCTTTCTCTTTTGCGACCCCTTCTTCACTAGGCTTAATCAATGGTGATTCTACAACTTTTCCATTTTGTAAGCCAATTTCCTTACATGATTCATTTCCACCATTGATTTCACAATTTTGTAACAATTTGACTTCATTGTTCATACTTGGGCCTAGTTGTAGTGGATGAGGTTGTTGATTATTTTCACAATGGGAGGCTAATTGGTCGACTTGATTCCCCACCACTTGCAATGCGATTGATTACTCTTGTAATTTTTTGTTAGTAACATGTTTGTTCTCATGTGTTGTCACCACAAATGACTTTATAGCTTCTTATGCCACTTCTATAAAAGACTTCATTTCTTGTTTCATATTGACAATGAAGGACTCTTTTGAATGTGAGGACACTGAACTTGGAGCTTGAATCCCGTTATAAGAATTATTCTTTAATTGATCTTCCAAACTAGAATTCTTATAATCCACCTTTGTATTTCCATGTTCCTGCAACGTAGCTCTCTTGATTTATGATATAGGCCAACTTCTTTCAGTATCTTTGATTTTTGATATATATATCACGGCTGGAACATGATCCTTTGATACAAAACCATCACCGATGTGATTATCAACTCTCAATCTTGAACTGTCATCAAGTCCCTTATAAAACATAGATAGCTGGATCACAAGAGTGTACCCATGAAGAAGGAACCTTATCAATTGTTGTTGGAATCTTGTCCATGATTCTCACAGACATTCGCCAGCTTCTTGTTTGAAATTAGCAAGCTCAACTAATCTTTTATCCTTATGTTTGTCGGATAGAAATGGTCCAAGAATCGCACCTGAAATGCATCACAATTTGGGATTGTCTCGGCTGGTTGGCGATCTAGCCACTCAGTTGCGCCTCCATTTAGAAAAAGTTGGAACATGAGATGATACATTTGTTCCATTGTAACGCCCTGAGTGATGTAGGCATCACATATTTGCATGAACTTCTGAATAGCTCGTACTGAGTATTCGTGACCGGCTCCACTATAATTCCCATAATTCAAAAATTGACTCAACATACCCTAACCGGGCTTGAAACTAACGACTTGAATGGTTGGAGGAAAAATTCCCAAATGTTGAACTCTAAATATAATGCTTTGACTTGATAATATTGACCATTTGGTGGATTCCCTCCGTTCACATTCAAAGCCTCCATTTTTCTCTTTGGATTGATTTCATTTTACCTGTAAACTCTATAAAAACAAAAAGAAACGTGTATTACATAAAAAGCAACTAAACACTAAAATCAAACTAAAACACAAAAATTACAAAGTTGTAGTCCCCGGCAGCGGCGTCATTTACTTGTTGCGGTTCCAGGTGTGATATAATTTGTTAATGGAACTATGACTTCCTAAAAACGTAGGGGTGTTTCCAAGTTAAAATATGATTAGTTAAAGGTTATTGTTCATCAATGACTACTAAGATTGTAATAAATTTGTTTCGAATGTAGTCCAATGTGAAGTTGCAAGTAAAATAATAATAATATGAAAGATAATTGTTTGATTTGTTATTAAGGGACTAAATTTCAATTAAAGTAAATAAATAACTAAGAAGATAAATGATTAAAATACTAAAATACAAGAAATTTGATGAGAAATATGCTGGATTCTTGTGATTTAATCTCCTAATCAACTATTAACTTGTTATTTGGCATAATGGCGAATAGTGTGATTCTCATCAGTTGGAATTCACTAGCACACTAACTCCATATTCGGGTGAACTTAGAGCTCAACTTTACATACCAGCCGGCTATCCGATAAATTAAATTTCCTAACCTTGTGATAACCTAGCGGACTAGACCTTCTGGTTTAATACGTCGAACTAGGCGCTTATATACTACGTCCGAAATCTAATCCCCATCCATGAGGTAACCAAAAGTCTCACACTATCCAACATATGTTCAAAGAATGAATATGAAATAATAATAAATATATAATTAATTTCATAAATATACCTCAATTCAATTCAGTATCAAAATATCCCAAATACTCAATTAATAGAGAAATAGTCAATTAGGGTTCATACCCATTGGAAGCCTCAAGCATAGGATGTTTATTTCATAAAGATAATTTGAAAATTAAAGAATAATAATTCTAAAATTATTTTTAAAAGCTAAAACCGAATAAAATTAACCTAAAGAAAGGTGGAAATCGGATGTCGTGTGGTTGATAATGGTAGAATTGGGTGAAACACTCATCTTGATCTTCTCTCCTTTTCGATAACGATTTTGCCTCTTCTCCTCTTGAAATATTTGATTTCTTCTCATGGATCAGGGATAAGTTAGGTAGTGATGTCTAGGTTCGAGTCACAATGGAAGAACTGGCTTAATTTTCTCATCTCAACTCCGAATTGATTTTTGTCACCTCTCACGTTACACTAACTTCAATATTTTTTTCAAAAGGAATCGGGTCCAGAACTATTACCAAAAAATCGTGGTGACTGAAAGAATATGATGTTGTGATTTCTCTAGCAAAAGCTTTAACATCTCGAAGTGACTTTTAGCTCTAATTACATCTTGGATTGAGTTTTATCTTTACTTTTTGAGTTATCTTCATCATATTAGAACCTTATGTCAACCATATACCTAAAAGCTACACAAGTAACACGCAATTAAGGCACACAAGATCTATAAACAATAATATTTCCAAAAGAAGATGGAAAAGTGATATATTTCAAATACTAGGGAAAAATTCCTCACTTAGGCTCAATAAACTCCCAAAATAATGTCTCATGCATAAATAGTCTATCACAAAAAGGGAGACATCAATCACTCGTAATAGATTTCTAATACTAAATAGCAACCCCTAATTGCTCGAAAGAGATTCGAGAAAATTTAGAATCTTGATTAGCAATTGACGTCCCCTTTTACCCTTAGACTGCAATTAAATGCAAGCCATAGATAGTGGTGATTGCAAGTGTCTGATCTACTAATGAGTTTTATTTGTGAAGGAATAAAAGAAAATAACGTATGATAAATGCATAGGGTGATTCATGTTTCAGTATTTGTGATGAATTAATTTATTCATGAGATATCATTTTAGGTGTATTTAGTTCTTAGTTGAGGGATATTTCCCTATTAATTATTAGTTTCACAATTCATACCTTGATTTTGAGGTTTTTCTACTTTTAGATCATTTTTAGTGTAATTTGTGTGTTAAATGTGAAGCTCTTAGATACAATAATTATATTAGATGCCAAATCAATGGTAAGGAGTTAAGGATAGAAGATACAAAGCTAAATCAAGATTTAGAAGGAAAGAAACTGGTTTTAGAAAAGTGAAAAACCTACCAAAAGTTGTTGTCTACCTGTAAAGACGTATAGTATTTCTGATGTTGTATTAAAAAGACAAGGAATTTGAAGCATCCCTTTTATATTTGGAAAGTTATTCATATTTTGGTCTTTTCGATACAAAGATCATTGGAGTTGGAGTTGTAACGAAGGAGTTATTACTTTTACAAACTCCAAAGGTCAACCAGGTCTATTGTTAAGGAAAATGAGTTTGAGTTGGATTAGGACTTCGAGACTTGACCCATGACTAGGATTTCGACCTAACACCGATATATATGACTAGTAACCTTTATAAAAATGTCCTTTCTTGTATTTAGATCTAGAATTACACTTATAATCATCCAAAGAAGCAAGTTAACAAGTAGAGGAAGACAAGAAATTGAAGAGTCACAAACTCCTTTTCTCCATCCTTCTACTCTACCATTAGGGGAATTTATCTTAGATTCTTGTCTTAACCATGTTTGCAAGGTATTTTATATTTAGTTTTTATTTATGTAGCTATGAACTAACTTTTCCATAAATTTGGTTTGCACTATGTATAATCCTTGAATTATATCTATATATTCTATGTTATTTGGAAAGTGACAGTTAATTGATTGACCTTTTTAATTATATATCTGTATTATGTTTTTTGACTTATTCCTGGTGGGTCCTAGGGTGTTAGAAAATAAGCGATAAATAAAGAGGAACCACTTAACCGCAAGTGTATGGTTGTCCCAAGTAATATATGATAAACAAGTTCGTTCTCAGGGAAGAATTAGGTTCAACCCAAATATTAATCAAGTAGTAGAAATAATTGCTAAACAGAAAAGAAAAGTTAAGAATTTTTTGTTTGGTTTTTGTAAATTAAAAGATGCAAATAAAATAAAGACTAAAAGTAAATAAACAGAAAGGAAATAAAGCAAATAAACGACTAACTTCAGATAAGAGAGATACTTGAGTCTCGCAAAGGAATCCACTTAATCAATATAATCTATTCTATGTTTAAGGGTAGAATTGGAATTATAATATTAGTTGGGACTCTAATATCTCCTAGCCCCCTGTCGGGTGGATCTAGGAGCTATCCTAAAGTATCATAAACACCTGTATGGTCGAATATTCCTCTTCGGATGATATGATTTTACCTCTTTGTATATGTAACTAGTTGAGCTTGTCGGTTATTAACGGACATTACACGGGTATTACCTAGATCTGTATTCAAACCCCTCTGTCGAATGATCACTTTGCCACTAAAGTGAATAGCCCAAATACTAAAAGCTAATTCGAGTTGTTCCTAAAAGAATTAGTAATGAAAAAAAAGTAATAACCAATATATAAAACTCAATCCAATTTAAATCTAAACAATTCCAAATTCAAAACATAGATTAATTAATTAAGGTTCATCCCTTTAATGTGATTATCAAGTATAAAGAAATTTAGCTCATAAGAAAATTAAAGACTAAAATAAAATAAATGGAATTCATGTTCAAATACAAAAGATAAATTAAAAACCTAAAGGGTAGGATGACTGTTGATGGAAGAACAGGATTCCTCCAGCACTAACTTCACCTTGCCTTCTTGCTCTGACTTGAAAACCTTTAGCCTCTTGTGTAATTCTCTAACGTGTGTGAAAAGAGGAGGCTAAGGGGTGTATTTATAGGTGTTAGGGAACCCTAGTTCGAATTTACTTGGAGTGGAAGATAAGTCAAGAACTCTCAAATTCGTAGCCCTAAATTCTAGGAAAGGTAAGATTCTGCTGCTGATTTGATTTGGTCATATCACATTCAATACGTATCCGTTTTAGGAGTTTCAATATATGAAACTTCTTGTCTTGGAAAGAGATTTCTATTGGTGCAGACCCCTCGTTCAGATTCCTAGTCAATCTTAAGTTATGGATTCGTCTTTGAAACGTGGGTAGAATTTCAGATTCATAAGGCAGCTTTTCTTTTCCTTCTTTGCATATATCTTTCCTAAATCTTCGTATTTCCATGTAAATCCTCTTTCCTTTACTTATTTATCTTGACTTGGTCTCTAAGTAATTACCATATATCTTTTAAAGCTTCACAATAAATAAATAATTAAACTGCATATGCTTTAAAAGAATAAATAAAGAAAACAAGAAATAGAAATAGGAGAGTGCACTCTAAAAATAGAAACTCGCGTTAAAACATTTCCTAACACTCTAAAATAAACTAAGACTACTTTTATTCTCACTTCTCCTCCTTGGGTTGGTCTTTCATGAAATTCAAGAACCTATTAACTTTGCACTAAAAACAATCAAATTAACGCACAAAAGCTCATAAAACGCAGATAGTCAATCTCCAAGGGGAGAAAGTGTAATATTATCAAATAAGCCAAAAAGTCTATCAATTAAGTCATTTATTCACCTAAAAGGATGTCTCTAGAGGGCTAATAATTAGAACAAATAGGGAGACATTACTATCAGAGTCGTATTCAAGAATATCAAAATCAACGGGAAAAATTAAAGTACCTACCTTGACGAGGACATCATCTATTCGTCCCTCTGGATGAGCGAGGGATCTATCAGCCATTTGTAAGATCATGGAAGTTGGTCTGGCATTTCCTATCTTCAGTTTTTTGAAATTGACTTGGGCATCAAAATGATACTCGCACCCAAGTTACACAAAGCTTTCCCTTGCCACTCATTACCAATAGAAATAGGAATCGTAAAACTCCCAGGATCAAGTAGTTTAGGTGGAAACTTACTTTGGCATATAGCACTGCACTCTTCTGGCAAACCTATTATCTCATTATCACGGTATGGTCTTTTGTTGGTAACGGCTCTTTTCAATAATTTAACGTACTTCGGAACATCGCGTATAGCATCTAAGAACGGAACGTTAATATTGAGACCACGTACCATATTCAAGAACTTCTGATAGTCAGCCATGTCTCCTTTCCTCTGAACTCTTGAGGGAAAAGGTGGAGGAGGACGGGTTTCTGTAACATCTTTGGATTTTGGTTTTTCCGGAATCCTCTCCACTTCCACTAAGTCAGGTTCATCTTCTTCCACCACATCGTTTGCCGGTTCCTCTTTCACAGTTGTTTCTTTTTCTTTCATCACGGGTAAAGGAGGTGGTGGGAGCTTCTTACCACTTCGAAGTGTCACTGCATTACAATCTTCTCTTTGCTTGGGTTCTTAAGTGTCACTCGGTAATTGTCCCTGTAGACGCTGATTTAATTGCTTTTCCATCTGAGCCATCTGAGTTTCCATCAACTTAAGTGCTGCAGCCGTAGATTGTTCAATGTTGATTAGTGTCGTCAAGGTTTGCTTAACATCTAATGCACCTTCTTGAGGTTGAGCAGGTAGAGATTTCTGGTTCATGGTGTCGGTATAAGCATCTTGCGGAGGTTATCTCTAAGCTTGATTTCCGTAAGCTTGTCCACCTTGGTAGTTGTTATGTTGTCTTGGTTGAAATTTATTGCCTTGGAGGCGTGGTTGATATGCATAAGTCGGATTAGAAGCCCCATTTGGATTCGGATATTGGAAACCCGGATGGTTTCTATTCGGTTGGTAGCATTGACCACTTGAATTATAATTTCCTTGGTTGGAAATAAACATTACGGATTTTGTATTGTGTGGACAATTCTCCCAATCATGATCTTGTGTACCGCACTTAGAACACCCATAAACTTCTTGTGTAACATTAACATCTACTTTCCTACCTACAACACTTTTTGTAACAGCTAGAGTATGCTGTTTTAGTTGTTGTTCAAGTTTGTTTTCCATGGCGGTGAATTTTTCTTCCATCAACGCACTATTTCCACCTCGGATAGGTGTTCTCACAGTATTCCAACCTAGTTCATTCGTAACTGTTCTGTTCAAATTAATTTTAGCATGGACTGGTTGTACCTGTAGAAATCTACAACCACAAAGCAAGTCTAGATCCTTTCTTGTAGTGTCATCAAGTCCTCGGTAAAATATCTTCATCTGTTGAACTTCTGTGAGGCCATGATCAGGGACTCTTCTTAAACAAATCTGAAATCTCTTCAAACTTCTACCGAAAGTCTCGTCTTGATCTTGTTTGAATGAAGTTAATTCAACTTGCGCATCCAATCTCATATTCGTTGGGTAGTATCTATCGAAGAACGCAGTTTTAATGTGTCCCATGTTGTAATTGTTCCGGGTTCTTGAGAATCATGCCACTCACTTGCTCCATCAATAACTAAGTATCTAAAATTATCAAAATACGTTTTCTCTCTAGTTACTCCTTGCGTAATATAAGAATCACAAATTTGCATGAACTTCTGTACAGCACGGATTGGATCTTTGCCAGGTGCTCCTCGGAAATTTCCATAACTCTGAAATTGAGATAACATATCAGGATTAGATCTGAATCTCTCGACATTAATATTTGCTGGGCCAATTCCGAGGGCAGGAGCTCGAAATGGAGCTTCTTCAGGGCCATTGATGAACCACGAATCATTGTTCTGAGGAGCTTTTGGAACAACAGGAACAAGAGGAGGGTTGAGTTGATTTTCAGGCATTGTTTCACTTGCCAATTGCTCCTTTAACACATTTTCTTTAGCTTCTCTCTTTCTTTTATTTGCTTCTCGAACAAGGTTTTCGGGATTTGCAAGAATCAAGATATCTTCACACATAAACCGAAACCTGTAAACCTGAGAAAAAAAGACAACCACGGCGTAAAACTGAAAAATAAAACTAAAACTAAACTAACAATTAAACTACTAAATATTAACACTGGGGTCACACGCTACCATCCCCGGCAGCGGCGCCAAAAACTTGGTGGGACCTAGGGTGTTAGAAAATAAGCGATAAATAAAGAGGAACCACTTAACCGCAAGTGTACGGTTGTCCCAAGTAATATATGATAAACAAGTTCGTTCTCGGGGACAGATTAGGTTCAACCAAAATATTAATCAAGTAGTAGAAATAATTGCTAAACAGAAAAGATAAGATAAGAATTTTTTGTTTGGTGTTTGTAAATTAAAAGATGCAAATAAAATAAAGACTAAAAGTAAATAAACAGAAAGGAAATAAAGCAAATAAACGACTAACTTTAGATAAGAGAGATACTTGAGTCTCACAAAGGAATCCACTTAATCAATATAATCTATGCTATGTTTAAGGGTAGAATTGGAATTATAATATTAGTCGAGACTCTAATATATCCTAGCCCCCTGTCGGGTGGACCTAGGAGCTATGCTAAAGTATCAAAAACACATGTATGGTCGAATATGCCTCTTCGGATGATATGATTTTACCTCTTTGGCTATGTAACTAGTTAAGCCTGTCGGTCAATAACGTACATTACACGGGTATTACCTAGATCTGTATTCAAACCCCCATGTCGGATGATCACTTCGCCACTAAAGTTAATAGCCCAAATACTAAAAGCTAATTCTAGTTGTTCATAAAAGAATTAGTAATGAAAACAAAGTAATACCCAATTTATAAAACTCAATCCAATTTAAATCTAAACAATCCCAAATTCAAAACATTGATTAATTAATTAAGGTTTATCCCTTTAATGCGATTCTCAAGTATTAAGAAATTTAGCTCATAAGAAAATTAAAGATTAACATAAAATAAAAGGAATTCATTTTCAAATACAAAAGATAAATTAAAAACCTAAAGGGTAGGATGACTGTTGATGGAAGAACAGGATTCCTCCAGCACTATCTTCTCCTTGCCTTCTTGCTCTGACTTGAAAACATTTAGCCTCTTGTGTAATTATCTGAAATGTGTGAAAAAAGGAGGCTAAGGGGTGTATTTATAGGTGTTAGGGAACCCTAGGTCGAATTTACTTGGAGTGGAGGACAAGTCAAGAACTCTCAAATTCGTAGTCCTAAATTCTAGGAAAGGTAAGATTCTGCTGCTGATTTGATTTGGTCATATCTCATTTAATACTTATCCGTTTTAGGAGTTCCAATATATGAAACTTCTTGTCTTGGAAAGAGCTTTCTATTGGTGCAGACAACTCGTTTAGATTTATAGCCAATCTTATGTTATGGACTCGTCTTTGAAACGTGGCTGGAATTTGAGATTCATAAGGTAGCTTTATCTTTTCCTTCTTTACATATATCTTTCCTAAATCTTCTTATTTCCATGTAAATCCTCTTTCCTTTACTTCTTTATCTTGACTTGGTCTCTAAGTAATTACGATATATCTTTTAAAGCTTCACAATAAATAAATAATTAAACCGCATATGCTTAAAAAGAATAAATAAATAAATCAAGAAATAGATATAGGAAAGTGCACTCTAAAAATAAAAACTCGTGTAAAAACATTTCCTAATAGTCTGAAATACACTTAGACTTTAATTCTCACTTCTCCTCCTTGGATTGGTCTTTCATGAAATTCAAGAACATATTAACTTTGCACTAAAAATAATCAAATTAACGCACAAAAGCTCATAAAACACAAATAGTCAATTTCTAAGGGGAGAAAGTGTAATATGATCAAATAAGCCTAAAAGTCTATCAAATAAGTCATTTATTCACCTAAAAGGATGTCTCCAAAGGGATAATAATTAGAAAAAATCGGGAGATATCAATTCCCATCCTATATATGGCCAATCTTAGGAAGGCCCTTAATAGTTGGATTGTCACCCTGGAGGGGGATTCAATTATAGACAACACAACATAATTGTCTAGTGTGCGGTAGTGATCCAGACGCACTTGCTTAACTAGATAGTAAACAGGGTAACATTTAGTCACCGGTCTCTGCTCAAGGTCCCCTTACCAAGTCTCTTTGTAGTGTTCAGGTTTCCTTATGAGATACCTTGACGGAAATTAGAAGGATTATAGAATCCCAGCTATTTATATTTTCTCAAATCACCCTTATAATTAAAATATTGATTTAGAAGGATATGTGTATACTAGAACACCTAAACTATATTTCTCATCTATGTTCTTGGTAGTTTAATTATCTGCATTAGTTTAGTTGTTGTCATATATCTTATTTGAAAAGAAAATAAATAGTTATCTAATTTACTTCCTAGCTTCATTAAAGATTTCGTATCATCCATGTTTTCTAGAACCTGCACACTTGGCACATAAATCATCACACACTGCTCCAAACACATTTATATCCAATATTAGTTAACAAATCAAAATATGACAAACAAAGGGATAGATCCCATATTATTTCTGAAAACCCCTCCTAAACGATGTCTTGTATATCTCATAATCTATCAAAAAAGGGAAGACATCAAAGCCCCATTAGGTGAATAAACATATGAAACAACTTGAGGGGTGTGCATCAATGCATTATGAATGGAGTTCTTAATGTTGATATCTTGCAAAATAGAAGATTATTCTAAAAAATATTGAAAATGAAATATATATATTGAAGAAGAATTTATTTGAGCAAAAATATAGATCCACATGGGTTAAGGAAAGTGAATAAGGTTCATCCTAAATCAGTGGTAAGTTCTAAAAAATTATGTAAGTAATATTGTTACGGATAATGGAGTTGTGGTTACTTCTATAACAAGGAGTGATATTGAGACTTGTTCCATTGATATTATGAGTCATCTGATTGGAAAAACAAAATCTTATGAGAAAACTAAAAAATTAAAATCTCATGTTATTAATGGGAAAATTAAGTCTACCTTATTATCCATTAACAAGGAGTCACTACAATAAAGGGATGATAATGCCCAAAATTGTATCCGTCTAATCGTGATTGCTCACAAGAGATGATGGGGGTGGTGGCAACGAACTCATTGTTGACGTATTCTTGGCCTCCAATAGTTTTTCTATCAACCAAAAATTTTTGTACAAGGGTGGTAGGGTCCATATGTTCATTGAAATCGTCTAAATAATTCAGACGTAAGGTTAGTGACATAAAAGAGAACATGAAAATTGGTATATGTATATATGCAACGTTTGAGAGAAGAAGATTACCTTCGAAAGGACAAAAAGAAATCCGGAAGAGCAGAGAAAACTGAAGTCAGACGAACTCGTTTCTAAGAAATTTGAAATGTAGGAGAATAAGAACAAATAGAGATTCACTGTGTTTTATAACTTTTGTATCGTGCACAAGAAGTAATAGGAAGATGATAGGGTTAAGTCTTTCAGCCTACCCGATGTATTAATTAGTCATGATTTCTTGGCCGCCCTGGGAAGTAGGGATATGAATGAAATGACATGACATGTCTCATTCACAACGTTAGAACCTCGAAACGACAGAACTGAATAAAAAAAGGGGGAAGCTCCCTGGAATTATTAAAAGAAGAAGGTGCACAAGTCAATAAACCTCGATTTTGCTTCGAAGACAAAACAATCTGATGTTTAAAGGGGTAGTGATAGTGTGGAATACCCACACCATTCTCACAGGAAGAGTTACCATTAGTACAAGACGAGTGCAAGGGTAATAAAGATAAGTGGTACATGGAAAGAAACTTCCCTGCCTGACATCGATAAGGAGATAACAACACAACAATTTGTTCACCAATCGATACGGTCTCAGAATTCTTTTCAATAACTTTTACTCTCAAAGATATCCAGGACCATCACAACCTCCTTGTGATTCGTCCCATTGTCCACCACCGAGGATAAATCATCTGGATTTTCATAATGAAGAGCTCCTTTGGGTACACTATTATTCCCCTCTCCGCTAACATTCTTCACCGGATAGTCAATACTTTTAGGCTAAAGATCATTCGAAGATTAAGATAGAACCTTAATCTCTTACTTGACAACAATTTCAAGTTTTGGTATTTTTCCTTAGAAGTGTCAATGTTTGCATTATGAGTTTTAGGTAAAGACGTTGACGATTTCAAGATGAGTCTAAAATGTTAGTAAGTTGTCCGCCACCAAATATAAGTTGTCCGACACCAGATATTTGATTTCTAATTTTGATAAAATTACAGAGACCATTAGAATTAGGTTTTATTTAGAAACAATTATTTTAGATTTCAAAATATTTTTAAAATAAAATTAAAACCCAATTTATCTGTGGCTACAATTTTCTCTGCCTCTTCTCTTCTCTCCTCTCTTCCCCATCCCACCACCTACCAAATCACCATTCACCAACTTGACAGCCACAATACTCACCATGGCACAACTTTCCTTAGCAGAGTCGTCATACACCTTATACTACGGAACAATAGCTAGTGCAACCATTTATGGTGGTTTCAGAGGAAATTCTAACAAGAAAGGCACAATAGAGTACTTACCCGAATTTCCTGAAGGATGGAAAGAACTACTAATATTGAAAATTCAGAAGGGTACAAATGGAACAGATGGAGTTTCTACCGTCCGTAAAAAGATATCACACAAAGAATGGCCCGAGCAACTCGTATACCTAAGGCGGAAAAAGAAAATGATGTCTTTTACAATATAATAAATTTTTTTATCCTATTGACCAAACAAATAATATATAAATAATTTTATAACAAAATTTATGAATTAAACATTTATTTAAAACGTAATAATATATCTGAACAATTACATAAAAAACTTATGAATAAACAATTTATCTTAAAACTTATTAAATTCACTTTAAAAACATCTTCCTTGCTTTTTGAGATAGAAAGTTATCGATAAAATTTTCGTGTTCGAGTCCGCCTACCATATCTTGTTCAATCGACAACATAGCCAATCCATTCAATCTTTCTTGTAACATCGTTGATCCGGAGATAATTCTTAATTAATTTTAATTTTGAAAAACTTCTTTCCGAATATACAACGGTAATAGGTATTGTTAACAAAACTCTATAAGCAATCCAAGCATTAGGAAAATTACTTCTCTTGAGCAAGAACTGATAAAATCAAGCTCTTGAAATGAATTTCTCTTCTCATATGGTAAAACTACTTTCAACACCTTTAGTTCTAACAACAACTCATTTCCGTTAATAACCGATTTCATGTCTTGTTCCAAATAACTTTCAAGTTTCAAGCAAAAGTTTTTCAATTTTTCTTCAGTGGCACAAATAAGCCTTTTCACATAAAAACAAAAATCCAAATTTTCCTTAATATTCCTGAAATTATGAAAATCATACCTTAAGAGATAGAAGATCTTGGTCAACAATAGTAAGAATTAATTGATCCTGAATGATGCTTCGGGCAATTATGACATAGATTCTTCATCGCTGACATCTTCATCAAAATTTAATTTTCTTCTAAACTTTTTCTTATGAAATATTGGTTCAACATCAAGAGACTCTGCAATTACTTTAGTATCTACCATGGTGGAAACAAATCCATTTTCCCTAAAATTTTCAAAGAACTTCATAAGTTCGTCCAGTCGAGTAAGAGCAACATCTATTTGCATGTCTTCATTTTGAAGTAATTTGGTATTACCATTAACAATATGTAACATGTTAAACCAACTACGTAAATTAAATAAGAATTTAAAATTTTCACCTAATTAGTTACCAAACTCTTTGCCTCACTTTGAGTCATGGAATCATTAGTAGTATTTTCCAAATATGCTAATGCATCTCTAATCTCTTCACATTGATATCTAATGGCTTTCACTGCTTCAACATGAATTTCCTAACGTGTGTGTGATAACGGTTTTGATGTATAAGCCTTTACATGCTTCTTAAAAACTTCCCAAACATTGAGGAGAAGAGGAGAATAAAGTATATATTCGTTGAAGCACCCCAATAAAACTTGATGCTTTAGAACAAAATTTTGCCATATCACAAAGTGTAAGGTTATGACTATATGGAGTATAAAAACCTCTGGAGTTGACTTCTAATACTCTTTGTTGAACCCCTTTATTTTTTCCTTTCATATTAGATCCATTGTCATATCCCTGTCCTCTTATATCTTGAATATCAAGTTCAAGAATTTTCAATGTATCTTTCAATTTATAGAAAATTCTTAATCCCGTAGTATTGTTCACTATTAAAAATTCAATAAAGAATTCTTCAACATTTATGGGTGTAGTAAACACATCCACACATCGTATAATAAGAGACATTTCTTCGAGACCACTTATATCGGGAGTACAATCAAGTAAGACTGAAAAGTACCTAACTTTTTTGATTTTTCGCAGAATTTCACCTTTGATCTCGCCTGCTAGTGTGAGTATCAATGCATTCAGAATTTTATGACTAAGGTAATGAATATGAGTTTCTTTATTTTGAATACGATGAAGATGTCTTTCATTACATGATAATACTCTGCAATCATTTCAACCAATTTGTAAAATAATCAATTATTACAATCATAAATTTTCTCATTTGTCCCACGAAAAGATAAATTATCAATAGCAAGTAATTTGACAACAGAAATAATTCTCACTAATACTTGCTTCCAATGTTCTTTTTCTTTGTTGATTCGATCTTGCACACTTTGATCAATTATTGTGTTCTTTTTCAATCTTGTTTGTACCTCAATAAAGGCACTCAAATTTGTAAATGTGTAGCCCCAATTTCATGTTCCCCTAGTTTAGCACTAAGATTATTCAAATCATCAACTCCTTATTCTGCTAAACAGGTAGTAATATGATGATAATCAAAATTCATATTATCAACTATCTGACATCTTTTATCTTTTCAAATTGCATATCAACATTCACATATTCGGTATCTCTATCAACATGCATATCTTCAATATCTTCATTAATATTTCTATATTTGAATTCTTCGTCTCTTTAGGTTTAAGAAATTTGTGAAAAACTCCTTTTTGAGAATTAATAAATTCATTTACCTTTTTCTTTTATAACTTTTTAGAATGATCAGATTCTTTCATACGAATCATGATAATTGATAAAGTAATTGTAGAACAATTAAACCTGGATTATTTACGACCTTCCTCCTAATAATTCTTCGTTTTGAATTTTGTTTTCAAAATCGTTTTATATTTTTGGGTAGATTATATTAACGTGTGACATATATATAAAAATAATATAATTTAATCTTAAATTATATAAAATAATTAAATATATACTTGATTATATAAAAATAAAAATTAAGAATTCTATTAAACATTAAATATATTTACTTAAGTATTTAAAAATAAAAATTAAAAAAACTTACGTGCATATGTATGTTTTTTTCTCGCACATGCCTAGTTTCGAACACGTATAAGATACAACTCACCTTACCATTAAGCTAAACTTTAATTTTGTGTTAACATAGTAATAATTGCGAACTATATTTAAATAATATATGTACTATATTTTTTTGGAACCCTAAAAAATTTAGGGCCCGAGGCAACGGCCTTGGTTGCCTTGGGCCCCGGCCCGCCATGGTTTCAGACATTAGCTATTTTGCTTTATCTTATGTGAATTTGACAGATCTTATAGCTAGTGCAAATAAAGTAACTTCAGAAGAAAAAAATATGAAAATGGTCAAGGGTATTTATGTGTACGAGATTGGTGATGTTGCTGCAACATAGCTTGATTAATTTCAGTAACTTGAGATAATAATAAGCTTTATGCTCATTTTGTTTATGCTCCAGCTCTTGAATGAAAAAGTAATCAAGCAATGAGACATGTCAGCAACACTATTCGATAAAACGTAAAGTGTGTGTTTTGGTTCAACTTAAACAACATGGAAAGGAATATAGTATGTGCAATGTATGTTCGTTTGATTAATTTTAATTGAATAATTTTGTTCCATTCACTAGCATAACTTGAAAAAATAACCCTTTTTGTCATTTATATTACAATTTTTCACCCCTAGGAATAAGACACACTAAACTTTGAGCAAGCATAGCAAATTAAAGATGGTTATTAAAAAGTTTAACATATTTGTCTCAACCGCGCATATCCAAGTTCCAGATGGGCGAAAAATTCGAATCAGATGTTGAAAACTTAGGAAAAGTTACTGAGAGGAGATTACATAATTAATCACTACATCTTGGAAAAGAACATTTTAGCCAATATATGGCTTAAATTTTGTGAGATGCATGGATCTGGACCTAAGCATTCCTCGCGTGATCTGATAAGAAGCTTCTCCCCAACAATGACCTTTTTTTTCAACAATTTTGCTAATTCCTCAAAGTGTGTACCACTGTAATGTATATTGTCACTTCTAATACACTTTTGTGAAAAACAAATTCTCCACATTCTTCAGATTCAGATGTGACAAGAATTACCACCTCACTTTATCATCTAGAAAGAATTCCTAATGTTTGTCGATCTTTAACATTATATTAAATTCTTCTTTAAAGAAAACTTATAAATTACACAATATAAGATTAGTACGGATTTGTGAAATATAACAAGTACTATATGATGTGATACTCACATTCGGGTAGTCAAACTCCATAATCAATGTGTCTAGATGAGGAGATGCTTGTAGAATGCTAAGTATCACATAAAGTCCATAAATGGTTATGTCCATCTACAATGCTAGAATTTTGCGGTCCAACTCTGGACAAGTCTTACTTTAAAACTCTAGTAGTGTTATAACCTGAAATTTATATCAAGAAATCAATCCAACAAATATAATTTGGTAAATACACCTATGATTTATATTTAATTTAAATAAAGTAGTAATTACCTGAAAGTAACCAAGTCCCGATTATTAAGTTTTTAACACACGTCATATATCTGAGGAGATTTTGTGCGCCAGTTAAACACTTTTTATGGTCATCACCACAAATTACACATAAACTATTAGCAAGAAAAAATAGAATTATATACATAATAATGTATCACATTTTTCACAATAACATTAACACGATAAAAGGATCACGACACCAAAATGAAAAACACAATCATATTTATGGAGACCTAATTTAAACAAATACCATAATAGTAAAATTTCATCACAAAACACAAATAAAAATCACAATTATTGCAATATTGTGTGTCTATGTGTATAAGAGAGAGAGAGATAATACCTTGACAACGAGATTGTGAAATGTTTGTGTATCTATATGTATAAGAGAGAGTGAAATATAAGATCTTGACAACGAGATTGTGGACTTTTAAAGATTGAGAGATTTTGGCGGCGCACAAAAAAGGAAGTAAAGGAAACGTGTAGGAAAATGCTATGTTAACCCAGATGTAATTTTATTTATTGTCAGGTAATTTACATATTCAATTATTTATGTTTACCATGTTTGGAAATTCATACCCCTATTGTCATTTTTGACAAAATGGTACTTCATCTTTATTTTGTATGGTAGCTTAAAATCTAACATGATTTCCGCATTCATTTTTAGCGGATCGAAATATAATAAAACATGCATGGCTACTAAAGGAGATGACTATATTTATTTACAAATCCTCTGTGTAAGCATGTGCTGCATATAATCTTAAAAACTATATGCCTAAATGTAGTATATACACGTATAAAATGGCTGTGTTACAATTTTTAAGATACAAGTTTAGAAACAGATTTGTTTCTTAGATATTTTCTATTTATGTCTATAAATCTCTTCACTTATTAATGAACATACAAAATGTGAAGTATTTAGACATTAAAATTTGTTAATTCCTGAAAGAAATTTTAGATTGATTATACAGAAGGACTAAAGTTGTCACTTATTCAAAATATAACAACTATATTGTTAACATTTACATTTATAAAAGCTGATTAAAAAGAATTAATTTTGATGATTATAATCAGTGATTCTACTAAGACTTAACAATTCATACTAATAATGATGTGAAAGGTCATTACAGTGTACAATTTATACTAATCAAATGCAACGGTAATCTAAGAAAGTTTAATCTTTAACAAGTAAATCTTGTCAACGATCTTATTCTTTTCCTTTTGTTCAATCTCGATTTTATCCACAACATGACACTAACATGAAATCCTAGAAGGACCTGTGTGCAATATGTGATAAATGAATTAGTTTGAATATGTTTCCTTTATAATTCTTTTTAATATACATGAATTTTGTTGTTTCTATATAAGAATCGGTGAATTATGTTCCTGAATCCATAATATATCAAAATCTTACATAAATATTGAACATTAAGAGAAAAATTAATACAGACATAAAATAATCACAAATACTTCAAAAATTATAAACTAATTCACCAAATTATTTTTTTAATCACTTTAATTTAGCAGTTAATATTCTAGATGTTTAGAAAACAAAGAATGGTATATGTGCTCAAAGATGGAAGAAAAAAGGTTGATTGACCAAATACCTTTACAGTAGACTGACAATGGAGAGTTTTTTGCAGTTTTTGAAGACGGCAGACAAAAAATGCCTATTTTATCTATATATTGTATCTCGGTCATTTATACCCTTGAATTGTGGTTTAATGTACGTTGTGGTATGTTTAGTGTTAGGTTATGAAAATCTAAATGTTATTAAAGTTTTTGCAATGGTTTTTATTCGTTATATTTACTTTGGGGCCGAGTAGTTTATAATTACTTAAATCTATAGTCCAAGATTGATTTAGTGGGTCTTGTTATCATATGTGAATTCTCTAATGGTTAATGATATTGAGATATATTTATAGGATCACAAGATATCATATTGTGGGGTTATTGGAATAATTTTAGAGATTATTCTCAATTACGTGACAAATGGTGTTTTTTTTGAATATTTTGTTTTTTTGGACTTTTTTTGTGTTAATTGTATGTCGAGTGTGTAGCTCATAGATGCATGGACAATACGAAACATCGAGATGACACAACAATGTCAAAAATTATAGTCAATCCCAATCTTAAGGCGTGAAAAAAAAGAGAAAAAAATCACATTAGAGAGTAATTACGATTACTGTTAAATTTTAAAGTCAACTTGATAGAGTCACAAAAATCATTTTGTGAAATTCTTACCAGGAACCTAGAGCTTAAGATAGTCTTTCGAGTTTGGTTCCCGTAAGAAGAATCGGTTCGTGACTAGGAGTTGATACTACAAAGTTATACTAAAGTTGTTTAGGTGACTCAAACAAATCTAGAATTAGTAAATACAGTTTTTAGTCAATTTTGAACAATCCAATTGGGTCCCACAACCCAAAAAATATTTTTATCCTTAAATACTTAGGTGATTTGGAGATAAAATATCAATTACACAATATTTTGAAAAGAGATGAGCGATTGGAGCTAGAGAAAGAAAAAAGAGAAGTCAACACCATACCATTCCACCTCTTTCATTCATCAAATTTTCATTAGACAATCATCATATTTGTTTTTCTCCTTTTCCTAAATTAATATGATTATGAATTATATTATTATTTCTTTTTCTTTAATTAGTATGATCGGGTTTTTCTTTGAGACATGTATGAACTCTAGATGATTGTTTCTGTTTATATGTATTTTGAGATTAAGATTTAAATATTTTTTTAAATTGTTTTTAGTTGAATACTAATTTGTATTAAGGTGTGAACCTATTACCCTGGCAAATTTAGTGGGTTAGTATAGCAATTTGACTTACTTCTTGAATGGGGGTCGTGTTGTGGAATTAATTTATGTTCATTTGATATTCATTGAGGTCTATACTAGTTGGATAATGTATATAGTTAGAGTCTTATCGTCCGAGGTTCCTAGAGTCTATGGGTGGTCCCTATCTATCTGAGAGATTTAGGTGGATAGTTGAATCACTATTAACATGAATAGTCAAATTCGCACTTAAAACAAGAAACATTTAAATCACGTATAATAGGGGGACTAAACGCATTTCTCGAGCTAACATATTATCTACAATCTTTATATTTTCAATTTAGTCGTCTTTCCTACTTTTACATTATAAGCTTCTGCATTCATATATTGCACTTTGGTTCATGTAGTTTTAATATTTATAGAAAATTGAAAACCAATATGATTATGTTTATATTTTTATCGCACCTACCACCCCGAATACTTAATAAAACACAATAAATAACTCCCTAATCCCTATGGAGAACGATAATAACATACTTACTTTTACTACTTGGTACAACTTGTACACTTGCGAGGAACCCGTCCTTGAGTGTTTTTCTATAACACGGCTTGGGGCGCACCAAGTTTTGGCGTTGTTTTTGGGACACTATTTTGTTCATTTGTGTTTTAGTTTCTATAGTTTAAGTAGTAGTTGTTACTTCTTGGTTCGTTTTTTTCTCTCTAAGGTACTCAAGTTGGTTCATGCTCTCGAACCCCGAGAGGTTGCTTTGTCACAAAAAAAGAAGCGAGAGATAAGATAACTAGAGACGGCAGCAACTTCTAGTGTTGATTTGGACTTTATTGGAAATCCAATCAATGTCAACCCCGAGGTAGAAATATTAATCTGCCTATCAATCAAGTAATTCTAATATTTTAACCACCTTCGAATGCAATCTTACAACAAGGAGTTGGGGTTGAAATGGTAATCAAGTGTTCCAGAAAACGCCAATAAAGATGGATCCCAAGTCCAAGGAGGACAAGATCCATGGTTTATCAAACCACCAATTATCAGGTTTTGATTCTGTTTACAACCGCTTGGGATCTGTCTACCCAAGATTCAGGACGTAAGGTTCAAACAGGATGTTGGAATGCTAAACCAGTTCACGAGCTATGATAGTTATAGGGGAAATGTTCATGTAGATCTGTTACACTCTGTTCAAAAGTTCATATAAATATGTGTCACATATGTCACTCAAGGCGTCATGGGAGAGCAGAAGTATATGTTTTTTTTTGCCTTTCATGGTTTGAAGAGAGAGAATGTGATTATACCTTCAACCACCTGAACTTATCACAACGTGGGATCAACTCAAATTACATTTTTTGACAGTTCACCCAACAAGTATGAGAGAAAAGGTGCAAATGAACTTGGCGACTTTCCACCAAGATCATAAAGAGTTGTTTGGTACAGTTTGGACTTGATTTCAATAAGACTTATAGAGGTTTCCAATACATGTACAATCAAGAGATGCAACTTGCAATGTACTACCAAGACCTCAATTCGAGTTATAAAGAGAAATTAAATGGGTTATGTGGAGTAGGCTTAATGGTGGCGCATCCCAACAATCTTTGGTGATAATGGATTGAGTGGTTAAAAACAATATTGGCTAGTAGTCTTTAAGAATTCCTATCCACCAATCAACCAAAGGTACTTTGAGGGTAGATACAGAAACAGAAGTATCCCCATAGTAAATCTCAATGATATTAGTATTTACTTTAAGTCTAGAAATCTTAAAAATAGATTGATTTCCTCCTTAATCAATTTAGAAGATTCTAAACACGATTTTAAATATAAATCTCAATGATATTGGTATCTCTATATTGATGGTTTTTTGGATGTTAGACAAATTATTTTGTAAATATCTTCATTTCCTTTCTTATTTATACTTTTATTGATGTTTTGCTTATCTATATTTAGAGCATCGATTTTTGAAGTCGTAGCACCGGAGACACTCTTCTATGCCCATTTTATTCTAATGATATTCAAATTGGGGTCCTTATTAGATTTATGATAAGTTTTAACCAACTAAAGTTATATGCTTAGGAAAAGGTAAGGTTATTGCTTTACTCATTTATTTTAAATTGTTGACAAGTTTGTTCTTGATCCTTTCAAAGTTTTTTACCTGAATATAACTTAATAAATAGGGTATCTAATCAAATAGCTTAATCTTGGTAAGAAGTCCATTTAATTCACTTAGATACACACAATTTTTGTGTTATGTGGTTATTTCCATCTTGTTTTGAGTAACTATTACTTGATGATTTGGCTACGTAGAATCTTGTGAAAAATTACCTTCTTATTTGAGACTAATAAAGTTACAACTAAGGCCGGTGTTGATTAAAAAAACTTTGACCCGATGATGATTCAAATAATTTGAGTCAAATCTTACATATTAATATTTCCATTTTCATTTTTCTCCGCAACCAATCTTCTCATTTACGATCAACATCTTCTGGAGTCCTTCTTGAATGGATTTCTTTCTATGGAAAAATAGAACGTCTTGTAAAAGTATTTTCTAAGGATTTTCAAGAGAACCTATGGTTGTTCAAGAATCCATTCATGCATTACGTTAGGTATTAAGGAAAATCTCTTTTGGCTTCAAAAGAGACACCACTTTTGATGAATAAATAGAAATATTACCTTGTCAATTTTTGGTAGTGTATTTTTACATGTGGTTACGCCCATGAAGAATCTATATAAACCAGTTATCCAATAATTCCCTTGTCTTTATGGGATTCTTTACAAGTGTGCGACTAAAACCTTTAATGGTACGAAGTCAAATACCTTACTGAGACTTGAGATGGTTCAACAAAATCCCGGAGTCTTAAAGCCATATAAGTTTGAAGTTATTCGTTAAAGTTTTACTGATTTGTAATAGATATTTTATAAATTTATAAGTTTGACCAAAAAAGTCTTCCTGTTAGTACCTAACGTCAATTTGGGTGCACATCTTTTAATGAAAATGGGGACATCCCAATAATTAGGTTCCAATGCAATTTCAATATATTTCATACCCTCCTGTATCAAAAGACAATAACGTAGCACCTTCACCATGTCTATGAACTTTTATTTTTTGGTAGTGCCAAAAGAGATTCTCTTTGACTAGATCGACATGCAGCGTGATAACCAGTACACCACATAGACCTAGATATGTTTATATGGATAAAAATGGGACATATACTAGTTTATCTTCCTTTTAATTTGAGTTGCTTCGTATCACTCATGGCTTTGCAACTGGAATTAATTGATGGAGATATGTACCTTTGACATACTCAAATAATGTACAAAATATACTTCTTGCACTAGTGGCTTTTATCGGGAATAACACATATTTACATGTGTCGTGCAATGCATAAAACTGCTCGATTTAGATTGTTCTTTCCATCAACACCATTCCCGACTAGAATAACCTAAACAATTCAATATTACAAATAAAGGTTTACCTTCCCTCCTATTTTCTTGGAGAGGTAGCAAATTGCATTAGATCTCTATAGAGTCGTGTATGTCCCTATACAATAATTTATATCATTTAGCTTGAGAAATGCTAAACGTAAGAGATCCCAAACTTGTGCATTGATATATACCAACATACCTCTGAAAAATATGCCCTCGCCTGAAAATATTAGAATACCCAATCAGTCTAGATGACAAACAAGATATTGGCCAAATAGGTACTCATGCTTAACTGGTCTCCGATCTTTCTGAAAGTCACAGTTCCATCAGGAAATATTTAGGTCAAGAATTATGTGTGCAAAGATCAGGCATATTGTCCTATATTTACTAACCAAGAAGTTATCAAGCGACAAAACTGCTAAACCTCTTGACCTCCTGTTTCAATAAAGTTATACATTAAAGTAAAACTTTGTCATAATGATTTGTGTGTATAGACTGCAACAACAAAAATGTGTGCAATTTAGAGACTGAAGGGTTGCATTTCATTTGCAATTGAGTCTCTTTCTTATTGGAGTCATTACTCATATTCAGCTAGCATGCAATGAAATTGTTATTTGAACCAAAAAAAACGTTGAAATTATGACTAGGCTTATTATCACGTAAAATGGTGCTACATTCTCGGGGCAATAAATAACCTTGATACCTACCACAACCAGGGACAACATGAGGCTAATAAGCTTCTTATCGGGGTAAATACATCAAGGAGAAGGAGGAATTAAATGCTAGTAATCTTAATTAGGCAAAAAGTAGCTTATGTTTATATATTCATAAGAAGAACATATAATAATAACTATACATGCATCTCAATATCCCAAATTACCATCACACTTACAAACTGTTTGATGCACAATCATGTTTCTAATAAGTTTAAGACAACCAAATAACATAAGAGGTGGTTCTGTTCCATCGAGTCCAAGCTCCCTACAGTAGAAGGCATACGATTTCATCCATAGCAAACTGTATGACGCAAAAAAAAAACTCATTTTGCAAACATTATAAATCCAAAAAATTTCTTATGTGGTGTAAAATCTTGAGTTGGCAACATCCATCTTTGTTTCGAGTATGTTAGGAATAGTAGCACTCACTTTCTTGTTAGATACAAGGGTAAAGCTATCAATTCACCATCTACCCCGTAAAATGTCATGGCAATATAACCTTCACTAACATAACATTCTGCACCATATTAAATTAAAATTAACTGATAAAAGATATTACAATTAAATTTCAGTAGGTTGTCGCTTTCTAGTTCATGATGAAGCCATGGTAAATTGAGCTTTGAGGGTATTTTTGAACGTGTGTAATCTCAAACCATGTATGAAAAAAATTAAAAAACTTAACTTCGAGACTTCAAAATTCATTGCTAGTTGAAGCCTTTAGTTAATTTTACTAAAAAAATACTCCAAAGTATCCCAATCAAATGTTTAACTTTACAGTAATAGTATCACATTTTTCAAAGTCATTTAAGTGATAGATTATTTATTTCTTGGTCAACCCTCATGCTATAGTAGGCTAGAAGATGGGCACAAATAAATTATATTGGTTAAGGCTACAAAGAAGTAGCATTAACGTATCTCAAATTGTTAAAGTTCAGATGTCTTCTCACCATATGTATATGTATAATTTTTTCAGGGATAAAAGGTGCGCCATTCCCCTTGAATTTAAGTTTTTTCTGAAGGGCTCTATAGACTAGTCACTAAGATGGTTAGTTCCTCGCTATTTTATAAAAAGCTCAAAAAAGATAAACTAATGGGTTAGATTTGAAAATCTTTTTGCAATTAGAATGGAAACAGAAATTATACCCATGCGTCGGGAGATAGTTGACAAGGGCTAAATTAAGAAAAACCTAAAAGGTCATATATGAAGGGACCAAAAAGGTATCTAATCCCCATGTCAAAACATTTAAGCTACACCACTATTTCCTGGTAAAAATTCATCAATTGTTTAAGGTTTAGAGTTTTTAGTAAGGTTTATACTTGGTCGATATAGCTGTCCAACGACCTACAATTATCCATGAATCCATATGACAAAATATAGATATTCGTTCTGAGACAATGAGCCGCATGATAAGAGGAATTATTGTTGAAAATAAACGTTTGTTAGTGGAAAATAGGAAAAGAAAAATGATTAAATAAGGGATTATATAAAGTTGGAGTAAATTAAAATGAGGAGTGTGACCATAATGGGAGTGGAAATGGTGTTGTTGGTAATCTTGAAGAACTTATAAGGAGGAAGGGGATGAGGCACTCTACCAAACTATAATTATAAGTGCATTAAGGGAATACCACATATACCTAATACCTCTTTCATCAAAATACCATAATATAACACCTTCGCCTCCTTTATGTGCTTGGATTTCGTGGCAGATTGAGTTTAAATAATGTGCAATCATAAAATGTCCCTACCAAGGATCGAACTAGGACGCGCAACGTGTAAAGATGATGTGATAAACATTAAACCACATAGACTAATATTAATCAAGTAATGCTCTTTGGGAGCATTTAGGGATTTTATATTTAGTAATTAAAATATATTTTACCCAAGCAACAAGAAATATGTAAACGTTTTGGTTTAGGGTACAACGTCAGATGTGAGGGGGCCGAGGAGGCCGTTCCCGGTCTCCAGACACAGTGAGAAAAATGCCCGAAGAAAAAATCTATTTGGAGAAAAATCCTTTAAAAATAGACTTTCTCCCTCAAATCATATATCCCAGAATCTATAAAATATATTAGAGATAAGGGAATCTATAAAAGTTGGAGTGAATGAAAGTAAAGAGTGTGACCCTAATTGGTGTAGCAATGATATAGTTGGAAAAATTCAGGAATTTATAAGGAGGAAGGGGGAGAGGCTCCTTACCAGACTATAATTATGACTGCATATATGCAATGGTTATAGGGGAATATCACCTATGTCGCCTTGGACTTATAATAATTGGTGTATTCTTGTAAAATTCATTGGGTTTGGATCAAATTGTGGTTGGTCCCTCCCTTGAAGCTTCAATTATTGTTTTTTATATTGTTTGTATGTTCTATTGATGTTAGGTTGAAATTATATCTACTTTTCAGTAATGGTCATTAAATTGGATAGCTATTTTAGGGGATGTTTGGATAGGCTCATAGTATTTTTTACTACATGAAGTTGTTAATGTACTTTGGAAAATTTAATATCAATCATGGTGTTTTTATCCAAATTCTAATAACGGGTGGATCATTAATTTCATATTAACTAACTATTGTAATCGTTCTCGTTAATAAATGATACTTTTTTTCTTAACCGAGAAAAGGTAGAAAGTCAAATTAGGTACTCAAAGAATACGTGATAAGATATATGGTTACCTGACTATCAAAAGGGGTAATGTAATATCTCCCATCAATTCAAATACGAAATGTTTTTAATTAGTCATTTAATACGAATAATTATTACCTTGGTTGATAATTTTGAATATTTGGATCAACAATACACTCTAGATCATGGATTCGAAGGGTATGTAAAGAATTTTTTGTGTACGATTTTAGAAAGGATACTTTAAAAATTAACATAATTGTAAACATGCTACCATTCTAAGTTTGGGAGTTAGCATATCATTTGGATGTTTTAGTAATATCTTCGTGAAGTATGACTTTTATATGATTTTCATTTTGTATCCTTACTAGTCTAAACGTCATCTTTTGGGCTAGAATCAATCATCTCCTGAGGTTAGACTTGTTATTTTTGGGGGCAAGACAACATCAATTATGACAGACTAAATCTGGATGATGGAATGCTCCCACAAAGTGAATTGAACCCTAATTTAAGTTCTACAAGCTTCGAAAGACCTCCAAAATGTGAAGGATACAGTTATCCTTTTAGCTCCGATGGAGCTTCCTAAAATCATGAAAATCTTCACAGTCATTGATTTCTCAAACTACAATGTCCATTGGAAAATACTAGGCACCATTGGAGATCTCAGGATATTTTATTATCCAAACTTATCACAGAAAGCTTTCACAGGAAGAATCCCATCATCCATATGAAAGTTAAAGAGTCTTGGATCACTAGACCTGTCGATGATCAGTATATTTGTACATTTATGATGTATGACAAAGGTGCATCTACATTTTGTCTCCATAACTCAATGCCATTTGAAAATCCATGAGTGATAGGAAGCAAACAACATAAAAGACTGAGAAACTAACACAGGTCCCCAGTTTTATACGTATTGACATATAGAAAGTAAAGGCATCATTTTTAAAAAATATAGGTCACTGTGTTGTAGTGGTTCTCATGTCAGCTTTACACGTTGAATGTCCCTAGTTCGATTTTGGGCAGTGACAATGGGCAGACTATCTTTTTTCAAACTTATAAATTTTTAAATACACAAATTTATAAACTATCTATTGATTTTTATAATCATCACAGACCTTATTTGTAACTTCATTAGTCTCAAAATAAGAGGGTAACTTTCAATAGAACTCTTGGTAACCAACTCAATAAATCATTACTCAAAATACAACGACAATAACCACACAACACCAAAACCATGTATATTTAAGTGAATTAAATGGATAACCAAGATTAAGCCAGATGATTTGATACCATGTTGAATAAATCGTTTTCGGGTCCAAACAACATTGAAAGGATCAAGAACAAACTTGTCAACAATATAAAAGAAAATAGTTAAGCTGCAATCTCACCTTTTCTGAAGCATATGCTTTAGTTATTTAAAACTTATCATGAATATAGTAAGGACCATAATATAATTATAATTAGCTTAATTGGGAAGAGAATATTGTATATAGTTCTAAGACATCAAAATACGATGCTTTAAATAGAAACACAAAGCATCAATAAAAGTATAAATAACAAAGGGAAGGAAGATATTTACAGAAATATCATCTAACATCCCCACAAAACAATCAATATAAAAAAATAACACATAAATTGCAAATCTTCTGGAAAAAACATTTTTAGCTTATAAATTCTTATACGTCTTTTATCAAAACCACATCACATAGAATAATTATATGTTAACTTGAGATATATTGATTCAAGGATGTCTTAATATATAAAATAGGGAGATCACATAGACTGGGATAAGATGGAAATGCAGGGGAATGAAAAAAAGCAACAAGATAGTAGCATTACATTTGAGGATCTCTGTTTCTTTCCAATTCCTCCCAAAAACTTCCTCGTAATTCTCTTCTAACCTTGCTCCAATACATCGGCTTCATGATAGATTTGTAAGGAATATTAGCAAAGCCAATGTTGTTAACCCTTGAAACTTTAAGAACAAATTTATTTAATATATCTACTCATGTCTCTTATGAGTTTAGGTTGGAAAGTAATGAGGTTAAGCCACATATTATTTGCAGATGACCATTTATTATTTTTAAAAGCTAGTGTAGAATCTTCTAAATTGATTAAAGAGGGAATTAATATATTCTATACAATCCGGGATTTAATGTCAATACCAATAAAATTGAGATTTACTTTTGCGACACTCATGTTTCTTTATATACTCTCGATGTACCTTTGGTTGATTGGTGGACGAGAAATCTTAAAGACTTCCAACTAATCTCATTTTTAACCACTCGATCCATTATCACCAAAGTTTAGTTTGGATGTATTATCATGAAGCCTCATCCACATAATTTATCTAATTACTCTCTGGAACTTGAATCAAGGCCTCAATATATAGTGAAAATTTGATGTATTGATGTACCCATGTAGTGGGAACTTCTTCTAGATTGTTTAAAACCGACTCCAAATTATACCTAACGACTCCTTGGGATCTTAAGGAAAGTTGTGTAGTCCATTTTCACCTTTACTCTCATATTGGTTAGGTATATACTATAGAAAAATGCCTTTTGGAGTTGATATTACATTGTGATAAGTTCATGTGGTTAAAGGTTTAATCACTTTCTCTCTCTTCCAACCAAGAATGACAGAAACATACGAATATACATATGCTCTCTCGTGACGCGTTGAGTGATATATGTGTCACATATTTGCGTGAACTTCTGAACAGAGTATAACATCTTCATGAGAGTTCCCACTATAATTATCATATCTTGTGAACTAGTTTAGGTTGCCAACATCTGGTCTGAACCTTATTACTTGAATTTTGGGTGAGAAAATCCAAGCAGCTGTAACCGGAATTGAGAAACCGGCAATTGGTGGTTTCATGAACCATGGATCTTTTCTTGCTTGGGCTTGATCTCCATCTTGATTAGTGTCTGTTAGAACATGATGATTCGAATTTCGACCTTCAACTCCTTATTTCAAGTTTCATTTGAAGGTGGTTAAAATCCCAGGGGCACTTGGTTGATAGGAGAATTTATATTTCTACCTACGGGGTTGATGGTTATTGGATTGCCGTTAGCAACCAAACTGGAATTAGAACATACTGCCATCTCTTGTTCTCTTATATTTTTCTCTCTTTTTCTTTGTTGACGGAGCAACCTCTCCGGGTTCGAGAACATGCACCAACCTAAGAACATGTAAAGAGAAGAACAAAAGAAACAAAGTAAAATGTAAATACTACTACTTTAAATACAAAAATGAAAGAACAAATTAACGAAATAGTCCTCTAAATCGGCGCCAAAACTTTGTGAGCCCCAAGGCGTGATATAAAAAGAAATACTCAGGGACGGGTTCCTCATAAGTGTACGAGTTGTACCAAGTAGTAAAAGTAAGTATTTATTATCGTTATCCAAAAGGACTAAGGATTTAATTATCATGGTTTATGAAGTATTCGGGGTGGTAGGCTTGATAAAAATATAAACAAAAGATTATATTGGTTTTGAGTTTTTTGTAATTATTAAAATTATAGGGACTAAAGTACAAAATATGAATTCAGCAAATATAATTTAAAAATAGGAAAATGGACTAAAATGAAAATATTAAGGTTGTAGATGATAAGTTACTTCGATAAATGCGTTTAATCCCCACTAGACATGATTTAACACTTTCTTGTTTTCAAGTGTGAATTTGACTTTTTCACGTTAGTCGTACGCAACTATTTACCTAAATCCCTTAGACTCAAGGAACCTCTCTCGAGCGATCATAAAAAAACCTCGTACGCTAAGACTCTAACCCTATTGATAATCAAACTAGTATAGAACTCGATGAATATCAAACGAACATAAATTAATTCCACACACTAACCCCATTCCGGACGATAGTGAAATTGCTATGCTAACCCATTAACTTGGTCAGAGTAATGAGTTCAAATATTAAAACAAATTCAGTTCCAAGGGAAAACAATTCAAATTCATTTAAACCTTAATCTCAAATTATATAAAAATGATAACCAATCATCTAGGGTTCATACATTTTTCAAACTAATGAAAGAAAAAGATATATTAATATAATTCATACTCGTATTAAGTTAAGAAATGTATAAATAATTAGGATGATGATAGTCTAATAGAAAATGATGAATGTAAGAGGTGGAATGGTGTTGTGTTTACTTTCTTTCTTCTTTCTCTATCTCTAGGTGCTCTTATTTTTTGAAATGTTGTGTAACTGATATTTTATCTTTAAATTACCTAAATAATTATAAAAATATGTGTTTGGGTTGTGGGGGCCACTTGGGTGGTTCAAAGTTAACCAAAAAATGTACTTACTAATTCTAGATTGGTTGAGTCACGGTGATAGCTGTAGCATAACTTCGTACTATCAAACTCCTATTCACGAACCGATTCATCTCACGCGTTATTGTATCGAAGGTCTTTCTTGAGCTCCAGTTACTTGATAAGAAATCTAACAAAATGTGTGTGGTGACTCTCTTAAGTTGATTCAAAAGTTTTACTAGTATTTGCACTTCACTCATTAAGGTGATTTTTTCTTCTCTTCACGCCTTGAATTGAGATTGACTATGACTTTTTTACTTCTCCGTGTCATCACGGGATCTCGTAACATTCAAGTACCTAAGAACTACACACTCAAAAATAAATTAACGCAAAGAACTCCAAAAATAAAAAAAAATCCAAAAAATAACAAATAACTCACAATTTGTCACATAATAAGGAGTACTCACTCAAATAAGTCTAATAACCCCATAGAATGATATCTTGTGATCCTATAAATATATCACACAACAAGATATATCATTGACCCATGAAAAATCACACTTGATAACAAGACTCACAATATTGATCTTAAGCTAGAAATTTAAATAATTATAAACTACTTGACCCAAAACTAAATATAACAAAAAAAAACCATTAGTAGAGCTCTTACAATGAAAGTTAGGTTGCTTGATTGCAGTAATCTAAAACTAAATATACCACAAATCTATATTACATAACACTATTTATCTAATTTTTCTATTTTTTCTCCTTACTCGTTTAGCTCAAAAATTCCCCATTAAACTGTTTGACTTCTCATAGTTTCAATTTTCATATATTATAACTCATAAATGTATCTTCTTCATGGTAGCATTCATTGGAACAAAAACCCTAAAAAGAAATCTCTTCTCACTCACCTTCCAACTAAGCCGCTCTCTGCACAAGAAAACCAACACCACTCAGGGACCATTTTCAGTCTTCCCTGCTTGGGGAAGAACCCAAATTAAGGTAACAAATTATTTTTTATAATTGACACTCTCAAAGAAATATTTAATTATTAACCTAATCTCAACACTTCTATTTTTCAGAATTATCTTTTTTTAAGTATAATTAAAAGTGGTGTTTATTATATTTTTTATACAAATCTTACAATAGCTATTATTATTATTATGACAGTTGAGACGTGATACACTTAAAGTAGTGTATACGTAACTTTTTTTTTGAATTTGCAGTAAACTAATTGGTGTTATACTTCATTTTTTGAATTGTTTTATAGTAAATATCTATTTGGCGCAACTGCTGGAGATCTTCTAATGGCACAACAAGCAACATAATTTTCAAACTACTCAAATTAATAAAACTAGAACAAAGTCAAATTAATGAAACTAGAAGACTATATTGCAATATTCAGCCAACTTCACGGCTATGCCAATTTAGATTTCTTAATATGTCATTTCTACTTTTAAAAAAAATTATTATGGCCTAGAAAGTAGTTGATTACGCTATTTTCATTTAATGTTTTTTTTATCAGGTGTAGATGTTGGAAGGATTGCATTGCTCACTAATGGTTGCCAAAATTCTAACTTTTAAGTATATGAATGAATTGGCTTCAGTACATTATGGAAATTTGCATTATCATAATTTGGATGATTCAGAGTTGATTCGATTCTCAGGTTCTATTAAGCTTGAAGTTCCACTCACAATTGCACATAATTAATAAATTGTTAGTCATTGCAATAAGCTGAGTTGCTATCTTTTATTCCTTTTATTATTTTTTTAGAAAAAACTTCATTGTTAGTCATTGCAAATAAAAATTAATAGAGAACAGTGTTTGCAGTGTGCAAATTTTATTTCTAATTCTGAATGATCGATGCTTCATGTATTAATTCTGAATATGAGAAATTGCGCAACTAGTCCTCTTTTTGACAAATCTCTTCTTTTTGACACTTTAGAACCATGATAACATTGCTAATGTTTAGGTATGTTGATCTATATATAGTTTTATCTCTGTATTTTATTTATCATTTAAATCATTGTGTAAGCTTTATGAGGATACGAGAAGCCAAGAAATAGTATTTTTATCCAAAAAAAGAAATCTTAGATTGAAACAATCATTTCAATGATACCATAGTATTTTATTTTGTAAACAGAAAAACTAAATAATTTTTTGCAGGATCACGGAAGAAAGAGTTTTCCCGTAGTTATGTGAAGTTTTGGAATTTGAGTTTCTCCGGAGAAATTCCCAAGAATTGGTCAAAGTTGTTTCAGACATCAAATCCTTGCGGTGTTTGAATAAAATGATAGCTTCCAAGCTTGAATGGTGAAATTTCATAGTGTAAAGTTAATTAAATAAAGGTTATCCCTATAATATGAGGACATATTATGAAATTTTTTCGGAACATAATTAAAATTGGTTAAGGTAAGGGTAACAACTGGAACTCTACATGTGTTTCCGCTACCATTGAGAAGATACACCGCACCATAGAAACATCAGCCTTGGAAGCTTCAAGCCACAAGAGCTGCCATTGAAACAACCATGGAAGTTTCAAGCAACAAAAAAATGATCTACAACTCTTTTTCTTCTTCTATGGAAACTCGATCTACAACTCATCTTCTTATGCAGTTGCGGTTTAAATTTAAAAAAAAATACACTTTATTGGGCGATTTGGGGGTTTTAAATTGTAACCCAAATAGCCGTGAGCATGGGACGATTTGCTCGTTTGAAAGTGATTTTTTTGAAAAGCAGATAATAGTGTTTCTAAATGTTTAAAAGTGGTTTAGACTCTTCAAAACACTTTTAAGAAAAACACTAAGGGCTCGTAGCTTCTTTTTCATTTACTATTACCCTGGCAAAGGGTTACAATAAAATAAACTGTGAATCATCATCAAAATATAGCACAAATCACATTGATAAGCTCAAAAATCTCAACCCAATGTAAATTCACATATAGTGGACCCACCACCCCAAACTCAAGCTCAAGACAGGAAGTCTCAGGATCGTGATTCAAGTGCGGGTCATATGGTCATGCCTAACAATCTAAAGAGATATTGCCTTATAATGTGGCGACAAAAGAAAGGCTTAAAGGCTAAAAATTTGGCTAAGACGGATATAATTAATTCAGGGATAGACGGCCAAAAAGGATTCTAAGGGCTAACAAAGAACTGCCTCTCATTTTCCTATCAATACAACTTGCCTCTAGTTCATACCTAAGTGGGTTCTCTACTTATTTAGATTTTACGTTCTACGAACCACCCATTATCCTTAAGCACAAGTTTACTTCTTTTGCATTGTTCATTAATTCTTCCTATCAATTATCTCATATTTGCATGCAATTAAAGTGCGGTTTACACTACTCCTAAAGTCAACTATTTTCTATCATTAATTCTTGAAAAGCATGTTTGATGGGGGCATTTAAAATACTCTACAGTCAATGCAACCCTAAGATTAATTTTATTGAAAGCATGTAAATCACAAAAAATTGGGATGAGGCAACAAACCCCACCCCAAACTCAAAAGTGAGTCGTGTCCCCACGACTCAAAAAAGACTAAATAAAGCAATAAAATTAAACTAATCTACCTAACTAGTGCCTACCATCAATTAGAAGAAGAATTAGAACGGGGTACCTGGCCGTAAAGATCCATCATGTCCTCTTCCAAGGAGAATAATTATCAATTTCCATGTTCGTAGGTACCTCTTCCAATGTTGACTCAATTTGTGCAATTTCCATCCAAAGTGCTCTGTTGTCTTCTCTCAAAAGTTCGATTTCATGTTGAAATTTGAGAGCCCATGGAGGAATACAAGAATTAATTTGAGAGGAAGAAGAACCTTGATCTTGAATTTGTGTCTTTTCTTTAGGCTTTGATGATACCCTCATCCTTGCTGTTAATTTCTTGTGTAGTGGTGGTGCAGGTTCTTTTTCATCTTGTTTTTCTTCAATAGGCTCATCAAGATTGATGGCCTTTTCAATTGTAGAACCAGGAAAAATCTTGTTCTTCCCTAGGATACAACACTTCCTCTTATAATCCATAGCATCTGTTATGTTTGTCATGGTTGATTTGACCCCAAACTCAAGTTATACCAAGGATAGAATAAATTTAAGAAAACTTGGTGTAGCTTGAGTTTCTTGCTTGGATTAGATGAAGGAAGGAGTTTTCTTGATGAATCTTGGAAGAATTCTTGAAAGCTTGATGATCTTGATGGTGTTTAATGGTGATTTGTGATGAATTTGATGAAGAGGATGTGTTTATGGAGGATGGAGGAGAGAATTATTGATGTTATTGTGTTTGTTGTGGAGGTTTAATCAAGTTTCAAGGTGTATTTATAAGGTTGGGAGCTGGAAAGTTCGTATGGGAAAGGCTAGGGTTTGCTTCTGATAAGGTAAGAAGTGTATAAGGTATCAATCTCTTCAAACCGCCGGCCGGCCGACATACCGGTGTTGGACGTGTGTCTTTTTTACCTCTTGGCAAGAAACCCGAGACTCCACCCCGTGGCCACGGGTTTTCATTCCGCCGGCATATCGATATTCTCGGCGGCATGCCGGTGCGCCTCGTGTGATTTTTTCTAACTCTCGGCAAAAAACCCGAGCCTTGGACCCGTGGGCACGTGTTTTTGCTCCGCCAGCATACCGGTCAGAGCAGCAGATTCTTCCTTTGCGTTTCCTAGCACCCCAAACTCAATTCCTGCACCATTAACACACTACCTTTCTCATTTCTTTTAGAAGTAGACACTAAAACGTGACACTAACTTAGAATTATACACTAGGAATTGAAAAACTTAAAGCAATAAACTAATATACAATGAACTGGCTTTTGTTTAACGTCGTTAAGCTCGAAGGGTACCTCTCATATCTATTCGGCTTCAAGGAGGTATATGACCTCCCCAGGATGTGGATCAACTCTGCAATTGGTATCCTCGCCCACATGGTAAAGTTTCAGACGATGCCCATTCACCATGAAGGTGCGTTGCTCGTCTAGATTCTCGATCTCTATAGCTCCATGCGGCGTAAATTTGGTCACCACGAACGGACCAGACCACTTGGATCTCAACTTGCCCGGATAGTTGCTGAACTTGGATTTATACTTGAGGACCATCTGTCCAACTTTGAATTTCTTTTCACGAATGCGATTGTCATGCCATCTTTTCGTCTTTTCTTTGTAAAGTTTAGCATTCTCATAGGCATGAAATTGAAAATCATCAAGTTCATTCTGCTTCATCATACGATTCTCCGCAGCTAAGGTAGGATCCATGTTCATCTCCGTTATCGCCCTATAGGCACCCATTTCAAGCTCAAGAAGTAAGTGACAAGCCTTACCTTAAACGATGCGATACGGAGATGCACCCACAGGCGTCTTGAACGCAGTACGATATGCCCACAACGCATCATCTAATTTCAATGACCAATCCTTGCGTGTGGAACAAACTGTTTTCTCAAGAATGGATTTGATCTCTCGATTAGAGACCTCAGCTTGACCATTGGCTTGTGGATGATACGCGGTGCATACACGATGCCTCACACCATCCTTCTCTAGAACTGTCTTCAGATATTTGTTCACAAAGTGTGAACCTCCATCACTGATAATAACTCGAGGTGTACCATGTCTAGTGAAGATGTGTGATTTTAAGAATTTAATCACTACTCGCGAATCATTAGTTGGTAGAGCTACAACATCTACCCATTTAGACACGTAATCAACAGCTAGTAGGATGTAAAGATTCCCGTTAGATGTTACAAAAGGACCCATGAAATCAATACCCCATACATAGAATATCTCAACTTCAAGAACATTATTACGCGGCATCTCATCTCTCTTAGATATATTACCAGTAAACTAGCATCTATGACATTTCTGAACATACTCATGACAATCCTTATGTAAAGTAGGCCAATAAAAACCGGATTGTAGTACCTTTGCAGCTGTACGATTACCCTTGAAGTGTCCTCCGTATGGTGAATCATGACAACCTGTAACAATGGATAGAACATCTTTATCTGGTTTGCATCTCCTTACCATCTGATCACTGCATGTTTTGTAGAGGAAAGGACCCTCCCAAAAGAACTGTTTAGCGCGACGCACTAGTCTCTTTTTCTCTTGTGTGGTAGCTCCTTGAGGGAAAGAACCACTCACAATAAGATTTGCTATATCCGCATACCAAGGAGTTTCTAATGAATAAACTGAAAACAAAATCTCATCAGGAAACTCTTTTCTCACCAACTCAGGTCCTCCATTAAAGTCAGAAATTTCAAGACGCGACAAATGATCAGCAACCTCATCATCACAACCCTTTCGATCCCAAATCTCTAAATCAAACTATTGTAATAGTAGTACCCATCTAATCAAACGCGTCTTCGCATCATTCTTCTCCATAAGGTATTTAATCGCAGAATGGTCAGTAAACACAACAACTTTCGCCCCAAGAAGGTAGGAACGAAATTTGTCGAATGCATACACAACAGCTAGTAATTCCTTCTCAGTTACGGTATAATTAATTTGAGCACTTGTGAAGGTTTTACTAGCGTAGTAGATATAGTGAAATACCTTTTCTTTTCTTTGACCCAGAACAGCACCCATCGCAAGATCACTAGCATCACAGATAATCTCAAACGGAATCTTCCAATCAGGAGGTAATACAATAGGTGCATAAATAAGCTTCTCTTTGATCTCGTTGAATGCCTTTATTCAAGCTTCATCAAAAATGAATTTGGTGTCCTTCTCAAGTAAGTTTCACAATGGCTTTGAGATTTTGGAGAAGTCCTTGATAAAACGTCGGTAAAAACCAGCATGACCCAAAAAGCTTCTTACCCCTTTAAGAGAAATAGGAGAGGGAAGAGTCTTGATTACCTCAATCTTCGAACGATCAACTTCCAAACCAACACTTGAAACCTTGTGACCCAACACTATACCCTCTCGAACCATGAAGTGACACTTCTCCCAGTTCAAAACCAAATCAGTCTCCTTGCATCTAATCAATACCTTCTCCAAGTTCCGTAAACACTCCTCAAAGTTATCAGCAAACACAGAAAAATCATCCATAAATACCTCAAGGAAATCATCAATCATGTCCCAGAAGATTGCCATCATACATCTTTGAAAAGTAGCAGGTGCATTACATAATCCGAATGGCATCCTTCGGAAGGCAAAGATGCCAAAAGGACATGTAAAGGTTGTCTTGTGTTGGTCTTTTGGATCTACATAAATCTGATTGTATCCTAAATATCCATCCAAAAAGCAATAATATTCTCTCCAAGCTAGCTTGTCTAACATCTGATCAATAAACGGAAGAGGGAAGTGATCTTTTCTGGTGGCCTTGTTCAACTTTCGATAATCCATACACACTCTCCAACCAACAACGGTCTTTGAGGGAATGGCTTCATTTTGCTCGTTCAAGATGGTAGTGATACCACCCTTCTTTAGTACGCATTGAACTGGACTCACCCATTCACTACTAGCTATGGGATAGATGATTCCCGCATCTAGCAACTTGATAACTTCTTTCTTCACCACTTCCTTCATAGCTGGCATCAATCTTCTTTGCCCTTCAACTGAGTGCCCGTTTTCATCGTCTAGAATGATTTTGTGTTGGCAATAGGCAGGACTAATTACTTTGATGTCAGCAATAGTCCAACCAATCGCCTCTTTATTAGCTCTCAGTATGCGCAACAATTTATCTTCTTGAGGACCTGTTAAAGTAGCTGAAACAATAATAGGTAGAGTGTTGTTAGTACCTAAATACGCATACCTAAAGTGTGACGGAATCGGATTTTCTTCTACTTGAGGAGGAGATTCGATAGATGGTTTCTTTTTGGACACTATCTCCCCAGGCTCTCGGAATGGCTCATAGGCGAGATTCCTATGTTTCATGCTTCCGGAATTCAAAGCAGCTACAGTTTCGGTTAGTTCTTCCATCGATTCGGGTAAGTCCAGTGTTAGGGCCGGTTGCAAGATATCGGTAAAATTCATACAATCAAATGCTTCTTGCGTAGTCAATTCAAGTACATCCATTCGGAAACAATCTTCAGGAAGATCTGGAAACTTCATGGCCCTAAACACGTTAAACTTTACCTTCTCGTCTTGGATTCGCATGGTCAATTCGCCGTTTTCTACATCAATAACAGTACGCGCCGTGGCTAGGAATGGTCGACCCAAGATGATGGGGACATTCCTATCCGCGTCGTATTCAAGAATAACAAAATCAACAGGAAAAATTAAAGTACCTGCCTTGATGAGGACATCTTCTATTCGTCCCTCTGGATGAGCGAGGGATCTATCAGCCATTTGTAAGATCATGGAAGTTGGTCTAGCGTTTCCTATCTTCAGTTTTTCAAAAATTGACTTAGGCATCAAAATGATACTCGCAACCAAGTTACACAAAGCTTTCCCTTGCCACTCATTACCAATAGAAATAGGAATCGTAAAACTCCCAGGATCAAGTAGTTTAGGTGGCAACTTACTTTGGCATATAGCGCTGCACTCTTTCTGGCAAACCTATGATCTCATTCTCACGGTATGGTCTCTTGTTGGTAATGGCTCTTTTCATAAATTTAACGTACTTCGGAACATCGTGTATAACATCTAAGAACGGAACGTTAATATTGAGACCACGTACCATATTCCAGAACTTCTGATAGTCAGCCATGTCTCCTTTCTTCTGAACTCTTGAGGGAAAAGGTGGAGGAGGACGGGTTTATGTAACATCTTTGGATTTTGGTTTTTCCGGAATCTTCTCCACTTCCACTACATCACGTTCATCTTCTTCCACCACATCTTTTGCCGGTTTCACTTTCACAGTTGTTTCTTTTTCATTCATCACAGGTAAAGGAGGTGGTGGGAGCTTCCTACCACTTCGAAGTGTCACTGCATTGCAATCTTCTCTTTGCTTGGGTTCTTCAGTGTCACTCGGTAATTGTCCCTGTGGACGCTGATTTAATTGCTTTGCCATCTGAGCCATCTGAATTTCCATCAACTTAAGTGATGCGGCCGTAGATTGTTGAATGTTGATTAGTGTCGTCAAGGTTTGCTGAACATCTAATGCACCTTCTTGAGGTTGAGCAGGTAGAGCTTTCTGGTTCATGGTGTCGGTATAAGCATCTTGCGGAGGTTGTCTCTGAGCTTTATTTCTGTAAGCTTGTCCACCTTGGTAGTAGTTGTTATGTTGTCTTGGTTGAACTTTATTGCCTTGGGGGCGTGGTTGATATGCATAAGTCGGATTAGCAGCCCCATTTGGATTCGAATATTGGAAACCCGGATGGTTTCTATTTGGTTGGTAACCTTGACCACTTGAATTATAGTTCCTCAGTTGGAAATAAACATTACGTATTCTGTATTGTGTGGACAATTCTCCCAATCATGATCTTGTGTACCGCACTTAGAACACCCATTAACTTCTTGTGTAACATTAACATCTGCTCTCCTACCTGAAACACTTTTTGTAACAGCTAGAGTTATCTGTTTCAGTTGTTGTTCAAGTTTGTTTTCCATGGCGGTGAATTTTTCTTCCATCAACGCACTATTTCCACCTCGGATAGGTGTTCTCACAGTATTCCAACCTAGTTCATTCGTAACTGTTCTGTTCAAAATAATTTTAGCATGGACTGGTTGTACTTGTAGAAATCCACCACCACAAAGCAAGTCTAGATCCCTTCTTGTAGAGCCATCAAGTCCTTGGTAAAATATCTTCATCTGTTGAACTTCTGTGAGGCCATGATCAGGGACTCTTCTTAAACAAATTTGAAATCTCTTCCAACTTCTACCCAAAGTCTCGTCTAAATCTTGTTTGAATAAAGTTAATTCAACTTGCGCATCCAATCTCATATTCGTTGGGTAGTATCTATCGAAGAACGCAGTTTGTAATGCGTCCCATGTTGTAATTGTTCCGGTTTCTTGAGAATCATGCCACTCACTTGCTCCATCAATAATGAAGTATCTAAAATTATCAAAATACATTTGCTCTCTAGTTACTCCTTGCGTAATATAAGAATCACAAATTTGCATGAACTTTTATACAGCACGGATTGGATCTTCGCCAGGTGCTCCTCGGAAATTGCAATAACTCTGAAATTGAGATAACATACCAGGATCGGGTCTGAATCTCTCGACATTAATATTTGCTGAGCCAATTCCGAGGGTAGAAGCTCGAAATGGAGCTTCTTTAGGGCCATTGATGAACCACATATCATTGTTCTGAGAAGCTTGTGGAACAACAGGAACAAGAGGAGGGTTGAGTTGATTTTCAGTCATTGTTTCTCTTGCCAATTGCTCCTCTAACTCCTTTGCTTTAGCTTCTCTCTTTCTTTTATTTGCTTCTCGAACTAGGTTTTCGGGATTTGCAAGAATCAAGATATCTTCACGCATAAACCAAAACCTGTAAACCTGAGAAAGAAAGACAACCCAAAGCGTAAAACTGAAACATAAAACTAAAAATAAACTAACAATTAAACTACTAAAGATTAACACCGAGGTCACACGCTACCGTCCCCGGCAGCGGCGCCAAAAACTTGGTGGGTCCTAGGGTGTTAGAAAATAAGCGATTAATAAAGAGGAACCACTTAACCGCAAGTATACGGTTGTCCCAAGCAATATATGATAAACAAGTTCATTCTCAGGGACGGATTAGGTTCAACCCAAATATTAATCAAGTAGTAGAAAAAATTGATAAACAGAAAAGATAAGATAAGAATTTTTTGTTTGGTTTTTGTAAATTAAAAGATGCAAATGAAATAAAGACTAAAAGTAAATAAACAGAAAGGAAATAAAGCAAATAAACGACTAACTTCAGATAAGAGAGATACTTGATTCTCGCAAAGGAATCCACTTAATCAATATAATCTATGCTATGTTTAAGGGTAGAATTGGAATTATAATATTAGTCGGGACTCTAATATCTCCTAGCCCCCTGTCGGGTGGACCTAGGAGCTATCCTAAAGTATCATAAATACCTGTATGGTCGAATATGCCTCTTCGGATGATATGATTTTACCTCTTTGGCTATGTAACTAGTTAAGCCTGTCAGTCAGTAACGGACATTACACGGGTATTACCTAGATCTGTATTCAAACCCCCCTGTCGGATGATCACTTCACCACTAAAGTGAATAGCCAAAATACTAAAAGCTAATTCTAGTTGTTCCTAAAAGAACCAGTAATGAAAACAAAGTAATAACCAACATATAAAACTCAATCCAATTTAAATCTAAACAATCCCAAATTCAAAACATTGATTAATTAATTAAGGTTCATCCCTTTAATGCGATTCTCAAGTATAAAGAAATTTAGATCATAAGAAAATTAAATATTAACATAAAATAAAAGGAATTAATTTTCAAATACAAAAGATAAATTAAAAACCTAAATGGTAGGATGACTGTTGATGGAAGAACAGGATTCCTCCAGCACTAGCTTCTCCTTGCCTTCTTGCTCTGACTTGAAAACCTTTAGCCTCTTGTGTAATTCTCTGAAGTGTGTGAAAAAAGGAGGCTAAGGGGTGTATTTATAGGTATTAGGGAACCCTAGGTCGAATTTACTTGGAGTGGAAGACAAGTCAAGAACTCTCAAATTCGTAGCCCTAAATTCTAGGAAAGGTAAGATTTTGCTGCTGATTTGATTTGGTCATATCTCATTCAATACTTATCCGGTTTAGGAGTTCCAATATATGAAACTGCTTGTCTTGGAAAGAGCTTTCTATTGTTGCCGACCACTCGTTCAGATTCCTAGCCAATCTTATGTTATCGACTCGTCTTTTAAACGTGGCTGGAATTTCAGATTCATAAGGCAGCTTTATATTTTCCTTCTTTGCATATATCTTTCCTAAATATTCTTATTTCCATGTAAATCCTCTTTCCTTTACTTCTTTATCTTGACTTGGTCTCTAAGTAATTACCATATATCTTTTAAAGGTTCACAATAAATAAATAATTAAACCGCATATGCTTAACAAGAATAAATCAATAAATCAAGAAATAGAAATAGGAAAGTGAGCTCTAAAAATAGAAATTCGCGTATAAACATTTCCTAATACTCTAAAATACACTAAGACTTTAATTGTCACTTCTCCTACTTGGATTGGTCTTTCATGAAATTCAATAACCTATGAACTTTTCACTAAAAACAATCAAATTAACGGACAAAAGCTCATAAATCGCAAATAGTCAATTTCCAAGGGGAGAAATTGTAATATGATCAAATAAGCCTAAAAGTCTATCAAATAAGTCATTTATTCACCTAAAAGGATGTCTCCAGAGGGCTAATAATTAGAAAAAATAGGGAGACATCAATTCCCACCCTATATCTGGCCAATCTTAGGAAGACCCTTAATAGTTGGATTGTCACCCTGGAGGGGGATTCAATTATAGACAACACAACATAATTGTCTAGTGTGCGGTAGTGATCCAGACGCACTTGCTTAACTAGATATTAAACAGGGTTATATTTAGTCACCGGTCTCTGCTCAAGGTCCCCTTACCAAGTCTCTTAAGATACCTTGACGAGATTTAGAAGGATCATAGAATCCCAGCTATTTATATTTTCTCAAATCACCCTTATAATTAAAATATTGATTTAGAAGGATATGTGCATACTAGAACAACTAAACTATATTTCTCATCTATGTTCTTGGTAGTTTAATTATCTACATTAGTTTAGTTGTTGTCATATATCTTATTTGAAAAGAAAATAAATAGTTATCTGTTTTACTTCCAAGCTTCATTGAAGATCTCGTATCATCCATGTTTTCTAGAACCTGCACACTTGGAACATAAATCATCACACACTGCTCCAAAACACATTTATATCCAATATTAGTTAACAACTCAAAATATGACAAACAAAGGGATAGATCCCATATTATTTCTGAAAACCCCTCCTAAATGATGTCTCATATATCTCATAATCTATCACAAAAGGGAAGACATCAAAGCCCCATTAGGTGATTAAACATATGAAACAACTTGAGGGGTGTGCATCAATGCATTATGAATGGAGTTCTTAATGTTGATATCTTGCAAAATAGAAGATTATTCTAAAAAATATTGAAAATGAAATATATATATTGAAGAAGAATTTATTTGAGCAAAAATCTAGATCCACATGGGTTAAGGAAAGTGAATAAGGTTCGTCCTAAATCAGTGGTAAATTCTAAAAAATTATGTAAGTAGTATTGTTACTGATAATAGAGTTGTGGTTAGTTCTATAACAAGGAGTGATATGGAGACTTGTTCCATTGATATTATGAGTCAGCTGATTGGAAAAACAAAATCTTATGAGAAAACTAAAAAATTAAAATCTCATGTTATAAATGGTAAAATTAAGTCTACCTTATTATCCATTAACAAGGAGTCACTACAATAAAGGGATGATAATGCCCAAAATTCTATCCGTCTAATCGTGATTGCTCACAAGAGATGACGGGGGTGGTGGCAACGAACTCATTGTTGACGTATTCTTGGCCTCCAATAGTTTTTCTATCAACCAAAAGTTTTTGTACAAGGGTGGCAGGGTCCATATGTTCATTGAACTCGTCTAAATAATTCAGACGTAAGGTTACCGACAAAAAAGAGAACATGAAAATTGGTATATGTATATCTGCAACATTTGAGAGTAGAAGATTACCTTCGAAAGGACAAAAAGAATCCGGAAGAGCAGAGAAACCTGAAGTCAGACGAACTCGTTTCTAAGAAATTTGAAATGTAGGAGAATAAGAACAAATAGAGATTCACTGTGTTTTATAACTTTTGTATCGTGCACAAGAAGTAATAGGAAGATGAAAGGGTTAAGTCTTTCAGCCTACCCGATGTATTAATTAGTCATGATTGCTTGGCCGCCCTGGGAAGTAGGGATATCAATGAAATGATATGACATGTCTCACTCACAACGTTAGAACCTCGAAACGACAGAACTGAATAAAAAAAGGGGGAAGCTCTCTGGAATTATTAAAAGAAGAAGGTGCACAAGTCAATAAACCTCGATTTTGCTTCGAAGACAAAACAATCTGATGTTTAATGGGATAAGTGATAGTGTGGAATACCCACACCCTTCTCACATGAAAAGTTACCACTAGTGCAAGAAGAGCGTGAGGGTAATAAAGCTAAGTGGTACATGGAAAGAAACTTCCCTGCCTGACCTCGATAAGGAAACAACAACACAACAATTTGTTCACCAATCGACACGGTCTCAAAATTCTTTTCATTAACTTTGGCTCTCAAGATATCAAGGACCATCACAACCTCCTTGTGATTCGTCCTATCGTACACCACCGAGGATAACTCATCTGGATCTTCATAATGAAGAGATCCTTTGGGTACACAATTATTCCCTTCTCCGCTAACATTCTTCACTAGATAGTCAATTCTTTTAGGCTAAAGATCATTCGAAGATTAAGATAGAACCTTAATCTCTTAATATTAAGATAGTCAATTCTTACTTCACTGGATTGTAATGTTAGTAAGTTGTCTGCCACCAGATATAAGTTGTCCGCCACCAGATATTTGATTTCTAATTTTGTTAAAATTACAGAGACCATTAGAATTAGGTTTTATTTAGAAACGATTATTTTAGAGTTCAAAATATTTTTAAAATAAAATTAAAACCCAATTTATCTGTGGCTACAATTTTCTGTGCCTCTTCTCTCCTCTCTTCCCCATCCCACCTCCTACCAAATCACCATTCACCAACTTGACAGCCACAATACTCACCATGGCACAACTTTCCTTAGTAGAGTCGTCATACACCTTTAATACGGAACAATAGCTAGTGCAACCATTTATGGCGGTTTCAGAGGAAATTCTGACAAGAAAGGCACAACAGAGTACTTACCCAAATTTCCTGAAGGACGGAAAGAATTACTAATATTGAAAATTCAGAAGGGTATAAATGGAATAGATGGAGTTTCTACGATACGGAAAAAGATATCACACAAAGAATACCATACTTTTTTGGTTGGTTTCAGACACAGGGATGGCCCGAGCAATCGTGTACCTAAGGCTGAAAAAGAAAATGATGTCTTTTATAATATAATAAATTTTTTTATCCTATTGACCAAACAAATCATATATAAATAATTTTATAATAAAATTTATGAATTAAACATTTATTTAAAATCGTAATAATATATCTTAACAATTACATAAAAAACGTATGAATAAAAAATTTATCTAAAAACTTATTAAATTCACTTTAAAAACATCTTCCTTGCTTTTTGAGATACAAAGTTATCAATCAAATTTTCGTGTTCGAGTCCGCCTACCATATCTTGTTCAATCGAAAACATAGCCAATCCATTCAATCTTTCTTGTAACTTCGTTGATCGGAGATAATTTTTAATTAATTTCAATTTTGAAAAACTTCTTTCCGAAGATACAACGGTAATGGGTATTGTTAGCAAAACTCTATAAGCAATCCAAGCATTAGGAAAATTACTTCTATTGAGCAAGAACTGATAAAATCAAGCACTTGAAATGAATTTCTCTTGTCTTATGGTAAAACTACTTTCGACACCTTTAGTTCTAATAACAACTCATTTCCGTTAATAACCGATTTCATGTCTTGTTCCAAATAACTTTCAAGTTTAAAGCAGAAGTTTTTCAATTTTTCTTCAGTGGCACAAAAAAGCCTTTTCACATAAAAACAAAAATCCAAATTTTCCTTAATATTCCTGAAATTATGAAAATCGTACCTTAAGAGATAGAAAATCTTGGTCAACAATAGTAAGAAGTAATTGATCCTGAATGATGCTTCGGGCGATTGTGACATAGATTCTTCATCCCTGACATCTTCATCAAAAAAAATTTTTCTTCTAAACTTTTTCTTATGAAATATTGGTTCAACATCAAGAGACTCTGCAATTACTTTAGTATCAACCATGGTGGAAACAAATCCATTTTATCTAAAATTTTCAAAGATCTTGATAAGTTCGTCTAATCGAGTAAGAGCAACATCTATTTGCATGTCTTCATTTTGAATTAATTTGCTATCACCATTAACAATATGTACCATATTAAACCAACTACATAAATTAAATAGGAATTCAAAATTTCACCTAATTAGTTACCAAACTCTTTGCCTCACTTTGAGCCATGGAATCCTTAGTAGTATTTGCCAAATCTGCTAATGCATCTCTAATCTCTTCACATTGATATCTAATGGCTTTCACTGCTTCAACAAGACTTTCCTAACGTGTGTGTGATAACGGTTTTGATGTATAAATCTTTACATGCTCTTAAAAAACTTCCCAAACGTTGAAGAGGAGAGGAGAATAAAGTATATATTCGTTGAAGCACCCAAAAAAACTTGATGCTTTAGAACAAGATTTTGCCATATCACAAAGTGTAAGGTTATGACTATATGGAGTATAAAAAGCTATTGAGTTGACTTCTAATACTCTTTGTTGAACCCCTTTATTTTTTCCTTTCATATTAGATCCATTGCCATATCCCTGTCCTCTTATATATTGAATATCAAGTTCAAGAATTTTCAATGTATCTTTCAATTTATTGAAAATTCTTAATCCCGTAGTATTGTTCACTATTAAAAATTCAATAAAGAATTCTTCAACATTTATGGGTGTAGTAAACACATCCACAAATCGTATAATAAGAGACATTTCTTCGAGACCACTTATATCGGGAGTACAATCAAGTAAGACTGGAAAGTACCTAGCTTTTTTGATTTTTCGAAGAATTTCACCTTTGATCTCGCCTACTAGTGTGAGTATCAATGCATTCTGAATTTAATGACTAAGGTAATGAATATGAGTTTCTTTATTTTGAATACGACGAAGATGTTCTTTCATTACATGATAACACTCTGCAATCATTTCAACCAATTTGTAAAATAATCCATTATTACAATCATAAATTTTCTCATTTGTCCCACGAAAAGATAAATTATCACTAGCAAGTAATTTGACAACATAAATAATTCTCATGAATACGTGGTTCCAATGTTCTTTTTCTCTGTTGATTCGATCTTGCACACTTTGATCAATTGTTGTGTTCTTTTTCAATTTTGTTTGTACCTCAATAAAGGCACTCAAATTCGTAATATGTGTAGCCCCAATTTCATGTTCCCCTAGTTTAGCACTAATATTATTCAAATCATCAACTCCTTGTTCTGCTAAACAGGTAGTAATATGATTTTGTTTGAATAACTTGCAACAAAAACAAAAGACCTTATTATCCTCTTTTGAATACACAAGCCAATTCCTATCTTGATTTTCTCCATTGCGCAAAATCCGAACATAATTTGATGAAGAGAAGGGTTGACCTTCACCATCTTTTGGAAAATTATAATCCTTATCTAGAGTGATGCTTATAGGATCTTTTTCGACTAATAAATCTCGTAATGGTTGATCAATTTTTTTCCAATTTCCCGGATCATAAATGGCATCATCAAGTGTCACATTAACATTCATATTCACGACTTCTTGATGATCGTCAAAATTCATATTATCAACTATCTGACATCTTTTATCTTTTCAAATTTCATATCAACATTCACATATTTGGTATCTCTATCAACATACATATCATCAATATCTTCATTAATATTTTCTATATTTGAATTCTTCGTCTCTTTAGGTTTAAGAAATTTGTGAGAAACTCCTTTTTGAGAACTAATAAATTCATTTACCTTTTTCTTTTATTACTTTTTAGAATGACCAGATTCTTGCTTACGAATCATGATTATTGATAAAGTAATTGTAGAACAATTAAACCTGGATTTTTTACGACCTTCCTCCTAATAATTCTCTGTTTTGAATTTTGTTTTCAAAATCGTTTTATATTTTCGGGTAGATTATATTAACCAGTGACATATATATAAAAATAATATAATTTAACCTTAAACTATATAAAAGAATTAAATATATTTACTTGATTATATAAAAATAAAAATTAAGAATTCTATAAAAAAATTAAATATATTTACTTAAGTATTTAAAAATAAAAACTAAAAAAACTTACGTGTATATGTATGCTTTTTTTCTCGCACATGCCTAGTTTCGAACACTTGACTAAAATATAAGATACAAAGCAAAAATAAAATGCACATACCTAGTTTTGTACACTTGACTCAAGTATAAGATACAACTCACCTTACCATTAAGCTAACCTTTAATTTTGTGTTAACATAGTAAGAATTGCGAACTATATTTAAATAATACATATACTATATTTTTTTGGGACCCTAAAAAATTTAGGGCCCGAGGCAACCGCCTTAGTTGCCTTGGGCCCCGGCCATGGTTTCAGACATTAGCTATTTTGCTTTATCTTATGTGAATTTGACAGATCTTATTGCTAGTGTAAATAGAGTAACTTCAGAAGAAAAAAATATGAAAATGGTTAAGGGTATTTATGTGTACGAGATTGATGGTGTTGCTGCCACATAGCTTGATTAATTTCAGTAACTTGAGCTAATAATAAGCTTTATGCTCATTTAGTTTATGCTCCAGCTCTTGAATGAAAAAGTAATCAAGCAATGAGACATGTCAGCAACACTATTCGATAAAACGTAAAGTGTGTATTTTGGTTCAACTTAAACAACATGGAAAGGAATATAGTATGTGTAATGTATGTTCGTTTGATTAATTTTAATCGAATAATATTGTTCCATTCACTAGCATAACTTGAAAAAATAACCTTTTTTGTCATTTATATTACAATTTTTCACCCCTAGGAATAAGACACACTAAACTTTGAGCAAGCATAGAAAATTAAAGATGGTTATTAAAAAATTTAACATATTTGTCTCAACGGCGCATATCCAAGTTCCAGATGGGCGAAAAATTCGAATCATATGTTGAAAACTTAGGAAAAGTTACTGAGAGGAGATTACATAATTAATTACTACATCTTGGAGAAGAACATTTTAGCCAATATATGGCTTAAATTTTGTGAGATGCATGGATCTAGTCCTAAGCATCCCTCGCGTGATCTGATAAGAAGCTTCTCCCCAACAATAACCTTTTTTTTCAACAATTTTGCTAATTCCTCAAAGTGTGTACCACTCTAATGTATATTGTCACTTCTAATACACTTTTGTGAACAAAAAAATTTTCTCCACATTCTTCAGATTTAGATGTGACAAGAATTACCACCTCACTTTATCATCTAGAAAGGATTCCCAATGTTTGTCGATCTTTAACTTTATATTAAATTCTTCTTTATAGAAAGCCTATAAATCACACAATATAAGATTAGTACGGATGTGTGAAATATAACAAGTACTATATGAAGTGATACTCACATTCGGGTAGTCAAACTCCACACTACAAGAAATAGTAGCATTAGCGGGAAAGCTATTGCGGCAACAATTAAAATGGCCTCTAATAGTAGCATTAGCGGGGAAGCTATTGCGGCAACAATTAAAATGGCCTCTAATGATATTTGTAAAAACCAAAATGGCCTCTAATTATATTTTTAGCGGCAATGTTTGCCGCTAAAGATAAAGTTAATAGCGACAAAAACAAATAATTTGCTACTAAAGGTATCTTTAGCGAGAAACTTATAGAGGCAACAAATAACGACTATTAGCGGCAAAATTAAGATTTTTAGTTTTAAATTTTTTGCCGCTAAAGATACTATTTCTTGTAGTGCCATAATCAATGTGTCTAGATGAGGAGATGCTTGTAGAATGCTAAATATCACATAAAGTCCATAAATGGTTCTGTCCATCTGTAATGCTAGCATTTTGCAGTCCAACTCTGGACAAATCTTACTTTCAAACTCTAGTAGTGTTATAACCTGAAATTTATATCAAGAAATCAATTCAAAAAATATAATTTGGTAAATACACCTATGATTTATACTTAATTTAAAAAAAGTAGTAATTACCTGAAGTAACCAAGTCCCGATTATTAAGTTTTTAACACGCGTCATATATATCTGAGGAGATTTTGTGCGCCAGTTAAACACTTGTTATGGTCATCACCACAAATTACGCATAAACTATTAGCAAGAAAAAATAGAATTATATACATAATAACTTGAATTCATGTATGACATTTTTTACAATAACATCAACACGGTAAAAGGATCACGACACCAAAATGAAAAACACAATCATATTTATGGAGACCTAATTTAAACAAATACCATAATAGTAAAATTTCATCACGAAACACAACATAAAAATCACAATTATTGCAATATTGTGCGTCTGTGTGTGTATAAGAGAGAGAGAGATAATACCTTGACAACGAGATTGTGAAATGTTTGTGTATCTATATGTATAAGAGAGAGTGAAATATAAGATCTTGACAACGAGATTGTGGACTTTTAAAGATTGAGAGATTTTGCGGCGCACAAAAAAGGAAGTAAAGGAAACGTGTAGGAAAATGCTATGTTAACCCAGATGTAATTTTATTTATTGTCAAGTAATTTACATATTCAATAATTTATGTTTACCATGTTTGGCAAATCATACCCCTATTGTCATTTTTGACAAAATGGTACTTCATCTTTACTTTGTATGGTAGCTTAAAATCCAACATGATTTCCGCATTCATATTTAGCGGATCGAAATATAATAAAACATGCATGGCTACTAAAGGAGATGACAATATTTATTTACAAATCCACTGTGTAAACATGTGTTGCATATAATCTTAAAAACTATATGCCTAAATGTAGTATATACACGTATAAAATGGTTGTGTTACAATTTTTAAGATACAGGTTTAGAAAAAGATTTGTTTCTTAGATATTTTTTTATTTATGTCTATAAATCTCTTCACTTAGTAATAAACATACAAAATGTGAAGTAAATAGACATTAAAATTTGTTAATTACTGAAAGAAATTTTAGATTGATTATCCAGAAAGACTAAAGTTGTCACTTATTCAAAATATAACAACTATATTGTTAACATTTACATTTATAAAAGCGGATTAAAAAGAATTAATTTTGACGATTATAATCAGTGATTCTACTAAAACTTAACAATTCATACTAATAATGATGTGAAAGGTCATTACAGTGTACAATTTATACTAATCAAATGCAACAGTAATTTAAGAAAGTTTAATCTTTAACAAGTAAATCTTACCATGACAATTGAGAATAAGACTGATATTTGATTGAAATATCATGGTCAACGATCTTATTCTTTTCCTTTTGTTCAATCTCGATTTTATCCACAACATGACACTAACATTAAATCCTAGAAGGACCTGTGTGCAAAATGTAATAAATGAATTAGTTTGAATATTTTTCCTTTATAATTCTTTTTAATATACATGGCTTTTGTTGTTTCTATATTAGAATCGGTGAATTATGTTTTTGAATCCATAATATATCAAAATCTTACATTAATATTGAACATTAAGAGAAAAATTAATACATACATAAAATAATCACCAATACTTCAAAAATTAACAATTAATTCACCAAATTATTTTTTTATTCACTTTAATTTAGCAGTTAAAATCCTATAGTAAAAGAAGAATGGTATATGTGCGCAAAGATGGAAGAAAAAAGGTGGATTGAACAAATACCTTTACAGTAGGCTGACAATGGAGAGTTTTTTGCAGTGTTTGAAGACGGCAGACAAAAAATGTCTAATTTTATATATATATTGTATCTTGGTCATTTATACCCTTGAATTGTGGCTTTATGTACGTTGTGGTATGTTTAGTGTTAGGTAATGAAAATTTAAATTTTATTAGAGTTTTTGCAATGGTTTTTATTGGTTATATTTACTTTTGGGCTGAGTAGTTTATAATTACTTAAATCTATAGTCCAAGATTGATTTAGTGGGTCTTGTTATCATATGTGAATTCTCTAATGGTTAATGATATTAAGCTATATTTATAGGATAACAAGATATCATATTCTGAGGTTATTGGACTTATTTTAGAGATTATTCTCAATTACGTGACAAATGGTGTGTTCTTTGTTTTTTGAATATTTTGTTTTTTTTTGAGTTTTTTGTGTTAATTGTATGTCGAGTGTAGATACTTGGACAATACGAGACATCGAGATGACACAACAATGTCAAAAATTATAGTCAACCCCAATCTTAAGGCGTGAAAAAAAGAGAAAAAAATCACATTAGAGAGTAAGTACAATTAAAGTAAAATTTTAAAATCAACTTGATAGAGTCACAAAAATCATTTTGTGAAATTCTTACCAGGCACCTAGAGCTTAAGATAGTCTTTCGAGTTGGGTTCCCGTAAGAAGAATCGGTTCGTGACTAGGAGTTGATACTACAAAGTAATACTACCGTTGTCTAGGTGACTCAAATAAATCTAAATTAGTAAATACATTTTTTGGTCAATTTTGAACAATCCAATTGGGTCCCACAATCCAAAAAATATTTTTATCCTTAAATACTTAGGTGATTTGGAGATAAAATGTCAATTACACAATATTTTAAAAAGCGATGAGAGATTGGAGCTAGAGAAAGAAAAAAGAGAAGTCAACACCATACCATTCCACCTCTTTCATTCATCAAATTTTTATTAGGAAATCATCATACTTGTAAGTTTTCTCCTTTTCTTAAATTAATATGATTATGAATTATATTATTATTACTTTTTCTTTCATTAGTATGATCGGGTTTTTCGTTGAGACATGTATGAACTCTAGATGATTGTTTCTGTTTATATGTATTTGAGATTAAGATTTAAATATTTTTTTGAATTGTTTTTAGTTGAATATTAATTTGTTTCAAGGTGTGAACCTATTACCCTGGCCAATTTAGTGGGTTAGCATAGCAATTTGACTTACTTCTTGGATGGGGTTCGTGTTGTGGAATTAATTTATGTTCATTTGATATTCATTGAGGTCTATACTAGTTCGATAATGTATATAGTTAGAGTCTAATCATCCAAGGTTTTTTTGGATTGATTGAGAGAGGTTCCTAGAGTCTATGTGTGGTCCCTATCTATCTGAAAGATTTTGGTGGATAGTTGAATCACTATTAACGTGAATAGTCAAATTCACACTTAAAACAAGAAACATTTAAATCACGTATAATGGGGGGACTAAACGCATTTCTCGAGCTAACAAATTATCTATAATCTTTATATTTTCAATTTAGTCCTCTTTCCTACTTTTACATAATAAGCTTCTGCATTCATATATTGCACTTTGGTTCATGTAGTTTTAATATTTATAGATAATTGAAAACCAATATGATTATATTTATATTTTTATCACGCCTACCACCCCGAATACTTGGCAAAACACAATAATAACTCCTTAATCCCTATGGAGAACGATAATAACATACTTACTTTTACTACTTGGTACAACTTGTACACTTGCGAGGAACCCGTCCTTGAGTGTTTTTCTATAACACGGCTTGGGGCGCACCAAGTTTTGGCGTCGTTTTTGGGGCACTATTTTAGTTCATTTGTGTTTTAGTTTCTATCGTTTACGTAGTAGCTATTGCTTCTTGGTTCGTTTTTTTCTCTCTAAGGTACTCAAGTTGGTTCATGCTCTCGAACCCCGAGAGGTTGCTCTGTCACAAAAAAAAAAGCGAGAGATAAGAGAACCAGAGACGGCAGAAAGTTCTAGTGTTGGTTTGGACGTTATTGGAAATCTAATCAATGTCAACCCCGAGGTAGAAATATAAATCTGCCTATCAATCAAGCACCCCTAATATTTTAACCACCTTCGAATGCAATCTTACAACAAGGAGTTGGGGGTTGAAATGGTAATCAAGTGTTCCAGCAAACGCCAATAAAAATGGATCGCAAGTCCAAGGAGGACAAGATCCATGGTTTATCAAACCACCAATTATCAGGTTTCGATTCTGTTTACAACCGCTTGGGATCTGTCTACCCAAGATTCAGGCCGTAAGGTTCAAACAGGATGTTGGAATGCTAAACCAGTTCACGAGCTTTGATAGTTATAGGGGAAATGTTCATGTAGATCTGTTACACTCCGTTCAAAAGTTCATATAAATATGTGTCACATATGTCATTCAAGGCGTCATGGGAGAGAAGAATTATATGTTTTTTTTGCCTTTCTTGGTTTGAAGAGAGAGAATGTGATTATACCTTCAACCACCTGGACTTATCACAACGTGGGATCAACTCAAATTACATTTTTTGACAGTTCACCCAACTAGTATGAGAGAAAAGGTGCAAATGAACTTGGAAACTTTCCACCAAGATCATAAAGTGTTGTTTAGTACAGTTTGGACTTGATTTCAATAAGACTTATAGAGGTTTCCAATACATCGGTACAATCAAGAGATGCAACTTGAAATGTACTACCAAGACCTCAATTCGAGTTATAAAGAGAAATTAAATGGGTTATGTGGAATAGGCTTAATGGTGGTGCATACCAACAATCTTTGGTGATAATGGATTGAGTGGTTAAAAACAATATTGGCTAGTAGTCTTTAAGAATTCCCATCCACCAATCAACCGAATGTACTTTGAGGGTAGATACAGAAACAGAAGTATCCCCAAAGTAAATCTCAATGATAATAGTATTTACTTTATGTCTAGAAATCTTGAAAATAGATTGATTTCCTCCTTAATCAATTTAGAAGATTCTAAACACGATTTTAAATATAAATCTCAATAATATTGGTATCTCTATATTGATGGTTTTTTGGATGTTAGACAAATTTTTTTGTAAATATCTTCATTTCCTTTGTTATTTAACTTTTAGTGATGTTTTGCTTATCTATATTTAGAGCATCGATTTTTGAAGTCGTAGCACCGGAGACACTCTTCTATGCCCATTTTATGCTAATGATATTCAAATTGGGGTCCTTATTAGATTCATGATAACTTTTAACCAACTAAAGCTATATGCTTAGGAAAAGGTAAGGTTATTGCTTTACTCATTTATTTTAAATTGTGGACAAGTTTGTTCTTGATCCTTTCAATGTTTTTTACCTGAATATAACTTAATAAATAGGGTATCTAATAAAATAGCTTAATCTTGGTAAGCAGTCCATTTAATTCACTTAGATACACACGATTTTGGTGTTATGTGGTTATTTCCATCTTGTTTTGAGTAACTATTACTTGATGATTTGGCTACGTAGAATCTTGTGAAAAATTACCTTCTTATTTGAGACTAATAAAGTTACAACTAAGGCCGGTGGTTATTAAAAAAACTTTGACCCGATGATTCAAATAATTTGAGTCAAATCTTACATATTAATATTTCCATTTTCATTTTTCTCCGCAACCAATCTTCTCATTTACGATCCACATCTTCTGGAGTCCTTCTTGAATGCCTTTTTATTCTATGGAAAAATAGAACGTCTTGTAAAAGTATTTTCTAAGGATTTTCAAGACAACCTATGGTTGTTCAAGAATCCATTCATGCATTACGTTAGGTATTAAGGAAAATCTTTTTTGGCTTTAAAAGAGACGCCACTTTTGATGAATAAATAGAAATATTACCTTGTCAAATTTTGGTAGTGTATTTTCACATGTTGTTACGCCCAGGAAGAATCTACATAAACCAATTATCCAATAATTCCCTTGTCTTTATGGGTTTCTTTAAAAGTGTGCAACTAAACCCTTTAATGGTACGAAGTCAAATACCAGAAAATTCATTTTAGCCCAAAGTTGTAATTTGTTTAGTCAAGGAGAGGCGCAATAGAAAGTTGCGGGCTTATGGTGTAATGACTTTTCTATTTAAATATTTATCAATATATTTTTGATTTGCAGATAAAAAAAACAAATCTTACATATTATAATTGTGTTTTCTTTACAAATGCAAAACGCCCAATACAAATATAGAGATAAACACTTTGTAGCTATCTAGAATGACTTACTGAGACTTGAGATGGTTCAACAAAATCCCAGAGTCTTAAAGCCATATAAGTTTGAAGTTATTCGTTAAAGTTTTACTAATTTGTAATAGATATTTTATAAATTTGTGTATTTATAAATATATAAGTTTGACCAAAAAAGTCTTCCTGTTAGTACCTAACGTCAATTTGGGTGCACGTATTTTAATGAAAATGGGGACATCCCAATAATTAGGTTCCAATGCAATTTAAATATATTTCATACCCTCCTGCATCAAAAGACCATAACGTAGCACCTTCACCATGTCTATGAGCTTTTATTTTTTGGTAGTGCCAAAAAGAGATTCTCTTTGACTAGATCGACATGCAGCGTGATAACCAGTACACCACATAGACCTAGATATGTTTATATGGATAAAAATGGGGCATGTACTAGTTTATCTTCCTTTTCATTTGATTTGCTTCCTATCACTCATGGCTTTGCAAATGGCATTAAGTGATTGAGATATGTACCTTTGACATACTCAAATAATGTACAAAATATACTTCTTGCACTAGTGGCTTTTATCGGGAATAACACATATTGACATGTGTCGTGCAATGCATAAAATTGCTCGATTTAGATTGTTCTTTCCAACAACACCATTCCCGACTAGAATAACCTAAACAATTCAATATTACAAATAAAGGTTTACCTTCCCTCCTATTTTCTTGGAGAGGTAGCAAATTGCATTAGACCTCTATAGAGTCGTGTATGTACCTATACAATAATTTATATCATTTAGCTTGAGAAATGCTAAACGTAAGAGATCCCAAACTTGTGCATTGATATATACCAACATACCTCTGACAAAATATGCCCTCGCCTGAAAATATTAGAATACCCAATCAGTCTACATGACAAACAAGATATTTGGCCAAATAGGTACTCATGTTTAACTGGTCTCCGATCTTTCTTAAAGTCACGATTCCATCAGGAAATATTTAGGTCAAGGATTATGTGTGCAAAGATCAGGCAAGATTGTCCTATATTTACTAACCAAGAAGTTATCAAGCGACAAAACTGCTTGATGTCTCCTCATTTGTGATACTAAAATATACTTCTGAAACATCATTTTAGGCTTATTTAATAGTTTATAGGTTGATTTTAGCTTAGTTTAGTGCACTTTCCTATTTTGAGTCTTGATTTCGTAACATAATATTTTTAGAGCATATTGGGTTTAATTGTTTATTTTGTGTGAAGCTTTAAAGATAATTATGGAGATTAATTAGAGTCCAAGTCAAAGACTACAATATATGGAAAGAGATATGCATGGTAATTGGAGATAGAAGGAAACAGAGTTCAATTAGGAAAAGGAAAAGCTGCCTAAATCTGAGATTCTGCAGCACATGCCTAAAGAAGTGGTAATTACTCCTACAAGGAAGCCGATTTTGGAAGATTCCTTTAATAGGGACATAGATAATTCTGTGACGATTCTTTTGGTATATTATGGAGCTCAAACCGACCAATAACGAAGAAGATATACTCAAAACGGTCCAGCAGTGTTTATCTTTATTTCCATACGAATTTGAGTTGGGCTAAGAGTCCATTACTTAGAGTTATCTCCAAGAAACGAATTAGGTCAACCTATACACTATAAATACAGTCTCTTAACACTCTTAAATCATCCTTGGTGAAACCTTAAGCCAAGAGGAAGCTGACAACACAAGAGAGAAGCCTGGAAGGAGCTGTTCATCTACAATGTCTTCTTCTACCTTTAAATTTGTAATTTCTTTCTTTTCTTTCATGAACTAAATTTCTTTAGCTTGAGTTTTAGCATATATGTATGAACCCTAGTTTTGATTAACATTCTAATTTGGGAATTTAATGTTTTAAATCGTATTATAGTTTTTATTCATTGTTTATGTGTTTGGATTTATATTCTGTGTTCTTGTCACGACCATATAGAATTACCATCTAGTAGTTAGGTCACCATTGACAACGGTGTTTAATTACATGTTTAGCACATAACGTCTAGTATTAGGTCTGATCTGACAACCCAACCTAGCTAGATAATCGCTATGGTTTAGTTCTTGTGACTATTTACCAATTACAGGAAAAATTTGCTTAGGACGCCTTATTGACACAGGTAAATCCTATTTGAAACTACCGATAGCGAATTGGAACCGATTATTGAAATACTACATAATTCACCCTTACATGTTTAGAACAACAAAACTAGTGGGGATTACATGCTAATAACTCGAGCTATATTCTCATATCACTTCTCTTTCGTATTTATTTTCTGTCGTTTAATTCTTAGTTTTAATTTAGTTAATTAGAAAATCAAACAAACATCTAGTTGTCTTTACTTTTATTTGCGTTCAGTTGTTCTAGCTTTATTTACTGCACTTGAATATTGCATAAGATTCCCCTAACCTTCGTAGTCTCTGCGGAACGAATCTTAATTATTTAACTAAAACTTGCATACGATCTGTATACTTGCGAAACCGTGTAGCTTTAGGGTGTTATTTGCACGTTAATTATATCTTATTTTATCACACCCTAGGCCCCACCAAGTTTTTGGCGCCGCTGCCGGGGACTACATCGTTAGTCCTTGTGCATATATCTTGTGCTTTTATTTTCAGTTAGTTCTATTTTACGCTTTTTGTTTTTAGTTCTTGTTTTTCAGATTTAGTTAAAAGATGGAGAACCCAAGGAGACTTGAGCTACCCATCGAGTTTAGAGTGGAGCCACGAGGGATTCGCGCTACAGAAATTCAAGCCGCTAAATTTAAATTGATCCTGGGATGCTAGCACAGTTTGCAACTCATGGATTATTCAGCGGTGCTGCACATCAAGATCTGATCCGATATATTCAGAAATTCATGCAAATATGTGATGCTTATATCGTAAGAGGAGTTACTAGGTAGCAAGTGTATTACCTGATGTTCCAGTTCTTCTTGACCGGATGTGCAAGCGATTGGTACGATACCCAATACCCTCATGTTATTCCAGATTGGGACAAGCTTCAAACAAGATTCCTAGACCGCTTCTATCCGGTTAGTAGGCGTTTAAAAGATATGTTGGAGCTTGAGCAATTTATACAGAAAGACGGAGAGAGTTTGGGTGAAGCATGGTTACAATTTACAGAAAGGAAGGCGAGATGTCCCTATCATAGATCCTCGCCAGAATATTATTTAACCTTGTTTTATGGAGGCCTTAATGATAAATCAAGAGAGAAAGCAGATTCGTTAGGAAACGCAGGTTTTGTGTTGCTAGATCCTGAAGAGTCTGAGTTGGGGATGGAAAGAATTCTTGAGAACGAGAGAAGTTGGCCAAAGAGATCAGAAAAAGAAAACACTTCAGAATCTCTGAATCTTAAAGAATTGGCTAAACAACTCGAAGAACTACAAGAACAAGCCCGAACAATTGCTCTGGTGAATGTGGTATACGCAATTCCTTCGTGTCCTGGTTGTGGATCAAGAAATCACGTGTGGGAAGGGTGTATGAATAATCTAGCAGTAGCTTCCGTTACATATCCTCAAGATAACTATTATTCTAATGGTTACACTGATCCTCAAGAAAGCTACAATAATTATCAACAACCTCCACAGCAAAAGAGTTGGGTCCGAAAGCAAGGGACTTATCATAAACCACAACCTCAATCCTATAATCCACCACAACCTATTCAGAAAAAGGCACCCATTGTTGAGAAATCTTATCAAGAAATAAAGAAAGATTCACCTAAACAATCAATGCAATTGGCAAAACAAGAACAACTTCAAAACTTGAATTCGAGTATGGCTCAATTAATGCAAACAATTGAAAATAACATGAGTCGTAGCCAGCAGAAGATTCAATCCCAACAGAAGATTATCAAGCAACTAGAGCATACTTTATCACATATGGCGAGTACATTACAAAATCGGCCAAAAGGGCAACTCCCAAGTGATACTATTGCTCCTAGCGATGATTCTTGCCATGCAGTTGAATTGCGAAGTGGATAACAACTACCTCCACCAAGACCAGAACCAGAACCAATCCCTATTCCAGAACAGAGGGGGGAAGAAACAATCAAAGATACATTTGAGGAGGTAGTTAAACCAAAGATTGACCAAACCGAGACACCTGACCAGACAAGAAAACCATTGGAACTTAATACACGCCCTCCACCACCATACCCTTCACGTGTCAGAAAGAAGGACAATGACCTGGAATTCAAGAAGTTCATTGACATGTTGAAGAAAGTGGAAGTTAATATACCCCTTGTTGAAGCTCTCAAGAGAATGCCAACCTACCTTAAATTCATGAAAGACATCCTCTCCAACAAGCGAAGTATAGAAACCGGGGAAACTATTGGATTACCTAGGGAGTGCAGTGCTATATGTCAAAGTGAGTTGCCACCGAAATTAGAAGATCCCGGAAGTTTTACAATTCCCATCGGCATTGGAGATAGTTGGACTGGGAAAGTATTATGTGATTTAGGCGCGAGCATCAACCTCATGCCTAGATCTATGTTCGAGAAGCTTAATATAGGAGAAGTAGTACCCACATCTGTGGTATTACAAATGGCGGATCGCTCCCTTTCACGACCGATAGGTAAAATTGAAGATGTTTTATTTAAAGCTTGCTCTTTTATTTTTCCTTGCAATTTTATTATTCTTGACTACGACGCGGATAAGAATGTCCCCATCATTTTGGGTAGACCATTCTTAGCCACGGGGCATACACCAATTGATGTTGAGAATGGTGAATTGATCATGAGAGTACAAGGCGATCAGATACGATTCAATGTGTTTCAGGCTATGAAATTACCAATGTCAAAAGATGAGTTTTCAAAATAGATGTCATCCGAAAAATGGCGCAAGAAGTCTTCAATGAAGCAAGCTTAGATGATGATCTTGACGAGTCCTTAGCACTTGAATCACCAGAGGAACTCGATATTCCCCCTGAAGATGTTGCTGCATTAGGATCAAATGTGCGAGAACTACTTCGAGAACCAGGTAACATTGAACCAATGAAACAACCATCTATAATATGTCCACCTATTCTCGAAGAAAAACCCCTTCCAGATCATCTACGCTATGCATATCTAGGTACGAATAAAACTTTCCCGGTTATTATTTCTGCTAACCTTTCAGGTCCTCAAGAGGAGAAGCTACTTCAAGTGCTTCGAGCAACCAAAGAAGCAATCGGATGGACTATTGCCGACATCAAGGGAATTAGTCCTTCCGTTTGCAAACACAAAATCATTCTTGAGAACGAAGGTGGGAGATCTATAGAGGGACAGAGAAGACTCATGCCAGCTATGAAAGAAGTAGTGAGGAAGGAAGTTATCAAGTTGTTAGATGCAGGAATTATCTATCCGATTGCTAGCAGTGATTGGGTTAGTCCAGTACAATGTGTTCTGAAGAAAGGAGGTATCACTACAATCCTTAATGATCAAGGCGAAGCCATACCATCTAGACCAGTTGTGGGGTGGCAATGTGCATGGATTACCGAAGACTGAACAAAGTAACAAAGAAAGATCACTTCCCGCTACCATTCATTGATCAGATGCTAGACAAACTTGCAGGGAGAGAATATTGCTGTTTCCTTGACGGATATTCGGGCTATAATCAAATTTGTGTGGATCCCCTCGATCAACACAAAACAACTTTTACATGTCCGTTTGGCACTTTTGCTTATAGAAGAATGTCGTTTGGTTTATGCAATACACCTTCCACGTTCCAGAGGTGCATGATGGCGATATTTTGGGACATGATTGAGAAATATTTGGAGGTTTTTATGGATGATTTTTCGGTGTTTGGAGATAGTTTTGATGATTGTTTGAATAATCTTGAGAAAGTCCTTGTGAGATGTAGAGAAAAAGATCTTGTGCTTAATTGGGAAAAATGCCACTTCATGGTTCAAGAGGGAATTGTGTTGGGACATAAAGTTTCGAAGGCAGGGATGGAGGTTGATCGTGCTAAAATTGAAGTTATCAAAACATTACCACCTCCAGTTTTTGTTAAAGGAGTGAGAAGTTTCTTGGGTTACGCAGGATTTTATCGAAGATTTATTAAAGATTTCTCCAAGATCGCCAAACCGCTTTACTCTTTACTTGAAAAGGATACTCCTTTTAATTTTATTGAAGAGTGTCTTCAAGCGTTCTTGACGATTAAAGAGAAACTGATCTCTACACCTATTGTTATACCACCTGATTGGAAAGCTCTGTTTGAACTTATGTGCGATGCCAGTGACCACGCTATGGGTGTTGTGTTGGGACAAAGGAAAGACAAGATTTTCCACAAGATTTATTATGCAAATAAGACTTTCAACGCTGCCCAGATGAATTACACAGTGACGGAGAAAGAGATGTTGGCCGTGGTTTATGCTTTTGATAAATTTTGTTCCTATCTGGTTGGAAAGAAAACTGTTGTATACACGGACCATTCAGCTATTAGGTACCTCATGGAGAAAAAGGACGCTAAGCCGCGTCTTATTAGATGGGTACTATTACTTCAAGAATTCGACATAGATATTCGAGACCGAAAGGGATGCGAAAATCAAGTTGATGATCATTTATCAAGGCTCGAAGGATCTGATGCGAACAAAGAACCATTGTTGGTTAAAGAGGTATTCCCTGATGAATAACTTTTTGCTATTAAACATGCGTTTGTGCCATGGTATGCAGATCTAGTCAACCTCATTGTGAGTGGTGTCTTTCCCAAAGATCTCCACCCACAACAAAGACACAGATTGAGTCACCAGGCCAAGGAGTATTATTGGGATGAACCGTACCTCTGGAAGATTTGTAGTGACCAAGTGGTTAGAAGATGTGTGCATGAAGGTGAAATGGAGAAAATCGTTGAAGGTTGTCATAGTTCACCTTATGGAGGTCATTTTAAAGGCGATAGAACCGCAGCTAAAATTCTTCAATCCGGATTCTATTGGCCCACCATACACAAAGATTGTCATCGTTTTGTCCAGTCATGTCAAAGATGCCAATTCACTGGTAATATATCAAAAAGAGACGTGATGCCGCTTAATAACATCCTTGAAGTTGAAATCTTTGATGTATGGGGAATAGATTTCATGGGACCTTTCATCACCTCCCATGGAAATCTTTATATTTTGCTTGCGGTAGATTATGTGTCAAAATGGGTAGAAGCAGTAGCAACACCAAAGAACGATGCTCAAACCGTGATTAAGTTCTTAAAATCAAAAATCTTTTCAAGACATGGTACGCAACGTGTTCTAATCAGTGATAAAGGTACCCATTTCTTAATGCTCCCCTGAGAAATTTTCTTCATAAGTTTGGAGTGAGACACCGTACTTCAACCGGTTATCACCCACAAACTAACGATCAAGCTGAAGTTTCCAACCGAGAAATCAAATCTATTCTTGAGAAGACCGTAAACAAATCGAGGAAAGATTGCTCTTTAAAGCTAGATGATGCTCTCTCGGCTTACTGAACAGCATTTAAAACACCAGATGGGGCATTTCCATATCGCATGGTCTACGGCAAAGCGTGTCATCTACTGATTGAACTTGAAGCTCGAGCCTACTGGGCTATTAAAACTTTGAATCTAGACCCAGACTTGGCCGGGAAACAAATGATGATGCAGTTGAATGAGTTGGAGGAGTTTCATTATCTTGCCTATGAAAATTCACGCCTCTATAAAGAGAAAACAAAGCGATGGCATGATAAACGACTCCATCCAAAGCATTTCGAGAGAGGACAAAAAGTTTTATTATACAACTCTCGATTTTCGAACTACCCAGGAAAGCTTAAATCCCGTTGGGGAGGACCTTACATTGTCACAAAAGTCACACCTCATGGAGCGATTGAAATTGAAAATCCAACCGAGCAACGGACATTCATGGTGAATGGCCAGCGTTTGAAGAGATAACATGACAGTGAGGACTTTGGGCGAGAGGAGACAATCCATCTCGTTGAATGCGCTTAGCCTGAGGTACACGTCTAACTCAAAGACGTTAAACAAAAGTGCTCTTGGGAGACACCCCTTGTTTTAATTACTTTTTAGATTAGTTTTATTGTTTTGTAGTGTATAATTTTAAGTTAGTGTATATTTTAATTGTGTTTTCAAGCTAATAGGAGAGAAAGGTAGTGTGCTATTGTTCAAGAAATGAGTTTGGGGTCGAAAGGAAAAAGTTGGAAAAATTCGCAAGGCTGTGCGGACTACCCATGCGGTATACCCCTATACCGCAGGGATGCACCGCGCGTGAAAAACCCGTACCACGGGTCGAGCACCACGGGTTTTATCCAGAAACAAGAAAAAGAAGAGCTGATGACTGCGGTGCACCGCACCCCTATACTGCACGCACAAACGCGTGCCACGGGGTGATGCACCGCGGGTTTTTTCACGGAGCAGGCGCGGACTACCCATGTACTGCACCCCTGCACCGCACGCCCAAAACGCGTGCCACGGGGTGCTAGCACGGGTATAAGGCAGAGGACAAAGATATCAACAGCTACAGCGCGCGGACTACCCATGCACCGCGCCAGGCGGTTGTGAAGAAATTGTTTCCTAATCAACTTCTTACCTTAACAAGATAAGCCCTAGCCTCTCCCATACGAATTTTTTAGACCCAAACCCTATATAAACACTTTGAAGCTTGAGCAAACCTTCACAATTAACACAACAACTCCTCAAATCCTCTCCTCCATCTTCCATAAACACAATCTCTTCATCAAATTCATCACACTACACCATTAAACATCATCAAATTCATCAAGCTTTAAAGATTCTTCCAAGATCCATCAAGAAACCTTTCTCCTTCATATATTCCAAGCACCAACATCAAGCTAAACCAAATTTTTCTTAAACTTTTAATCCATCCTTGGTATAACTTAAGTTGTGGGTAAATCAAGCATGACTAACAGATCTGAAGCTATGGAATACAAGAGAAAGTGCTCTATCCTTGGGAAGAATAAGAAATTGCCTGGGGCCACCATTGAAAAACCCATCAATCTTGATGAGGTTACTGAAGAATCAAAAGAAAAGGCACCAACACAACCACTACCAAAGAAGTTAACTGCTAGAATGTCCATACCATCAAGGAGGCCTTTGAAGAAGATAAAAATTCAAGACCAAGGTTCTTCTACCTCTTCCTCTGAAATTGTTTATGATCTTCCTCCTTGGTCTCTCAAGTTACAGAACGAAATAGAAAGATTACGAGAAGATAACAGAGAACTTTGGACAGAATTCATACAGATGGAATCACAGATAGAAGATTTAACCTTGACAAGGGATATTGATAGTTATACCGATCCTTCAGCTTCGGATGAGGAGGATGATATGATGGATCTTTATGGCCAGCCAGGTAGGTCATTCTAATTTTTCTTAATAGCTTGTATGCATTAGGTAGTTTAGTTAGTGTTATTTTAAATTTTATTCCATTCTTGAGTCTTTTTCGAGTCGTGGGGACACGGCTCACTTTTGAATTGGGGGTGGGGATTTGTTGTCCTCATCTTCTTTTCGTTTTTGCATAAAATTTAAATTTTTTAGGTTGAATTAAGGCATAGAATATCTTGAATAAACCTATTTGAGCATGATTTTATTAGGTCAATGATAGTAAGTAGTATTTTTTTGAAAGATGCAACAAATTTGTTTACATGCATGTATGAAAACTGGAAATAAAGGATAGAGAAGTTAATGAGCAATTCTAAGAATTCACGTTGATACTTAGGAATAGTTATTTGGTGTGTAGAACGTGAGGTTTAAAATTAGTTGAAAACCCACTTGTCTATGAACTAATAATGAAAACGTAACCGGTAGTTAGAAAAATGACTAAGGCAGTTCTTTCATGATAAAACACTTGAAGCCTTTAGAATTTCTCACCCTTTTGTTTAATATTATTGTTATTTATCCGTCTTAACCACTCTGAGCCTTTCTAAAGCCTTTATTGAAACACATTATAACCCATACCCTAGTTTTTAGGACTTATCTGTATGACCCGCACTCGAATCGCAAAACCTAAGACAAACTCGTTTTAGCTCTTGAGTTTTGGGTGGTGGGTTTCATAATTAGGGAACTTTAGGAATTGGGAATTGTCTTTGTGATTTTATTGATGATAAAATTTTTATTATTGTAACCCTTTGCCGGGGTAATAGTGAATAAAAAAGAAGCTACGAGCTAAAATTTGCCAACAAGGGCATAAAAAGAAAGAATATATATATGAAAAAATAGTGTGATATCGCAACATCAAAAATAGAATCATAGCTATACGAAAGAAAAAATTGATGTAAAAAGAAAATATATATTCGGACCGACAAAGTGGATTTTATCTCATCAAAGGTTTTAATTGGGATTATTGGGGATGCACATCTAAAGCATCAATAAATTGGGTTGAGTGAGAACATCTTCGAGTGAAAACTCAAGCTCTAGGGCGATTCGTTGATGGCTAGTGAGCAGAGAGCCAAAAGCTCACTTTTCATTATCCAAATATACCACACCCGTCCTTAAGCCAAGTTATAACTAAGACCTTAGGATTTCTAACTGCTAGGTGGAGAAACAATTGAGCTATTAGGAAGTAGGAAAGTGGAACATTGGATGCTGTATTTGGGACCTATGAACAACCTATAGCCATTAACCTGAACTAAGTTATCATCCTCTCATTCTGGCATTGCGAAATTAATCTTAACTTGAATTTATGGATTGTTGGTTTCATGTATATTAGGTATATTTGTGCATTATTTCTTGAGCATTACTACATGAGACTTTTTAGATTTTATGCTCTAGGATGATTCATTGTATTCTGTTCTTATTCTCCTCCGACTTCTGCTTGTTTATTTTGACTACCCTGCTGTTCTTTACTTTTATTGTATCGGGACGATACAACTTTGAGTTGGGGGGCTTGATGTCTCCTCATTTGTGATAATAAAATATACTTCTGAGACATCATTTTAGGCTTATTTAATAGTTTATAGGTTGATTTTAGCTTAGTTTAGTGCACTTTCCTATTTTTAGTCTTGATTTAGTAACATAATATTTTTAGAGCATATTGGGTTTAATTGTTCATTAGTGTGAAGCTTTAAAGATAATTATGGAGATTAATTAGAGTCCAAGTCAAAGACTACAAGATATGGAAAGAGATATGCATGGTAATTGGAGATAGAAGGAAACAGAGTTCAATTAGGAAAAGGAAAAGCTATCTAAATCTGAGATTCTGCAGCACATGCCTAAAGAAGTGGTAATTACTCCTACAAGGAAGCCGATTTTGGAAGATTCCTTTAGTAGGGACATGGATAATTCTGTGACGATTCTTTTGGTATATTATGGAGCTCAAACCGACCAATAACGAAGAAGATATACTCAAAACGGTCCAGCAGTGTTTATCTTTATTTCCATACGAATTTGAGTTAGGCTAGGAGTCCATTACTTAGAGTTATCTCCAAGAAACGAATTAGGTCAACCTATACACTATAAATACAACCTCTTAACACTCTTAAATCATTCTTGGTGAAACCTTAAGCCAAGAGGAAGCTGACAACACAAGAGAGAAGTCTGGAAGGAGCTGTTCATCAACAATGTCTTCTTCTACCTTAAAATTTGTAATTTCTTTCTTTTCTTTCATGAACTAAATTTCTTTAGCTTGAGTTTTAGCATATATGTATGAACCCTCGTTTTGATTGACATCTATCTAATTTGGGAATTTAATGTTTTAAATCGAATTATAGTTTTTATTCATTGTTTATGTGTTTGGATTTATATTCTGTGTTCTTGTGGATCGCGACCATATAGAATTACCATCTAGTAGTTAGGTCACCATTGACAACGGTGTTTAATTACATGTTTAGCACATAACGTCTAGTATTAGGTCTGATCTGACAACCCAACCTAGCTAGATAATCACTATGGTTTAGTTCTTGTGACTATTTACCAATTACAGGAAAAGTTTGCTTAGGAAGCCTTATTGACACAGGTAAATCCTATTTGAAACTACCGATAGCAAATTGGAACCGATTATTGAAATACTACATAATTCACCCTTACATGTTTAGAATGGAAAAACTAGTGGGGATTACATGCTAATAACTCGAGCTATATTCTCATATCACTTCTCTTTCGTATTTATTTTCTGTCGTTTAATTCTTAGTTTTAATTTAGTTAATTAGAAAATCAAACAAACATCTAGTTGTCTTTACTTTTATTTGCGTTCAGTTGTTCTAGCTTTAATTACTGCACTTGAATATTGCATAAAATTCCCCTAACCTTCGTAGTCTCTGCAGAACAAATCTTAATTATTTAACTAAAACTTGCATACGATCTGTATACTTGCAGAACCGTGTAGCTTTAGGGTGTTATTTGCACGTTAATTATATCTTATTTTATCACACCCTAGGCCCCACCACTGCTAAAACTCTTGACCTCCCGTTTCAATAAATTATACATTATGGTAAAAGTTTGTCATAACGACTGGCGTGTATAGACTGCAACGACAAACATGTGTGCAATTTAGAGACTGAAGGGTTGCATTTCATTTGCAATTGAGTCTCTTTCTTATTGGAGTCATTACTCATATTCAGCTAGCATGCAATGAAATTGTTATTTGAACCAAAAAAACGTTGAAATTATGACAAAGCCAACCAGGGACAACATGAGGCAAATAAGCTTCTTATAGGGGTAAATACTTCAAGGAGAAGGAGGAATTAAATGCTAGTTAGGCAAAAAGTAGCTTATGTTTATATATTCATAAGAAGAACATATAATAATAAATATACATGCATCTCAATATCCCAAATTACCATCAAACTTACAAAATTTTTGATGCACAATCATGTTTCTAATAAGTTTAAGACAACCAAAAAACCTAAGAGGTGGTTCTGTTACATCGAGTCCAAGCTCCCTACAAAAGAAGAAATATGATTTCATCCATAGCATATTGTATGACGCCAAACAAACTCATTTTGCAAACATTATAAATCCAAAAAATTTCTTATGTGGTGTAAAATCTTGAGTTGGCAACATCCATCTTTATTTCGAGTATGTTAGGAATAGTAGCACTCACTTTCTTGTTAGATTCAAGGGTAAAGCTATCAATTCACCATCTACCCCGTAAAATGTCATGGCAATATAACCTTCAATAACATAACATTCACACCATATTGAATTAAAGTTAACTGATAAAAGATATTTCAATTAAATTTCAGTAGGTTGGCGCTTTCTAGTTCATGATGAAGCCATGGTAAATTGAGCTTTGAGGATATTTTTGAACGTGTGTAATCTTAAACCATGTATGAAAAAAATTAAAAAACTTAACTTCGAGACTTCAAAATTCATTGCTAGTTGAAGCCTTTCGTTAATTTTACTAAAAAAATACTCCAAAGTATCCCAATCAAATGTTTAACTTTACAGTGATAGTATCACATTTTTTCAAAGTCATATAAGTGATAGATTATTTATTTCTTGGTCAACCCTCATGCTACAGTAGGCTAGAAGATGGGCACAAATAAATTATATTGGTTAAGGCTACAAAGAAGTAGCATTACCGTATCTCAAATTGTTAAAGTTCAGATGTCTTCTCACCTAGTGGACGGTGTATAAAGTTATCTAAGTTGTGATTACTTATCTAATTTATATTGTTTAGCATATATTGTCTATCAAACCTTTTTATCTATTGATTGTTTATTTAAGTTTAAGAGTTATCTATATAGATAGGTTTGTATCGTTTGGTTAGGTTTGTATCGTTTGGTTGGATTAAATTTTTTAATTCCGCATAGTCCTTGTTCATTCCCCCTTCCCTCCTCTAATACTATGTATAGTATAACAAGTGGTATCCGAGTCTATCCATAATATTTATTTGTACTTAACCTATCAAGATCATTGAGACATGAATTTTAATCCGTCGAAATACACGAGTATTGTTAGATCCCTAATGTATGCATGTACTAATTAAACCCTCTAAAATAATAAGGTGGAGATTTTCTCAATTCAATTGACTATGAGCTTTTGATTGCTACCAAAGAAGGTCCCTTTACACCTACAAAAATGAGACAACTGGGACAATCAAACATCACATTCCGACTAGAAAGGTTACTAAACATATCATAAAGATAGATATATATATATATATATATATATATATATATATATATATATATATATATATATGTATATGTATATGTATATGTATATGTATAACTTTTTTAGGGATAAAAGGTGCACCATTCCCCTTGAATTTAAGTATTTTCTGAAAGGCTCTATAGACTAGTCACTAAGATGGTTGGTTCCTCGCTATTTTATAAAAAGCTCTAAAAAGATAAACTGATGGGTTAGATTTGAAAATCTTTTTGCAATTAGAATGGAAACAGAAATTATACGCATGCGTTGGGAGATATTTGACAAGGGCTAAATTAAGAAAAACCTAAAAGGTCATATATGAAGGGACCAAAAAGGTTTCTAATCCCCATGTCGAAACATTTAAGCTACACCACTATTTTCTGGTAAAAATTCATCAATTGTTTAAGGTTTAGAGTTTTTAGTAAGGTTTATACTTGGTCGATTTAGCTGTCCAACGACCTACAATTATCCATGAATCCATACGACAAAATATAGATATTCGTTCTGAGACAATGAGCCGCGTGATAAGAGGAATTATTGTTGAAAATAAACGTTTGTTAGTGGAAAATAGGAATAGAAAAATGATTAAATAAGGGATTATATAAAGCTGGAGTAAATGAAAATGCGGAGTGTGACCATAATAGGAGTGGAAATGGTGTTGTTGGTAATCTTGAAGAACTTATAAGGAGGAAGGGATGAGGCTCTCTACCAAACTATAACTATGAGTGCATTAAGGGAATACCACATATACCTAATACCTCTTTCATCAAAATACCATAATATAACGCCTTCACCTCCTTTATGTGCTTGGATTTCGTGGCAGATTGAGTTTAAATAATGTGCAATCATAAAATGTCCCTACCAAGGATCGAACTAGAACGCGCAACGTGTAAAGATGATTTGATAAACACTAAACCACATAGACTAATATTAATCAAATAATGCTCTTTGGGAGCATTTAGGGATTTTATATTTAATAACTAAAATATATTTTACCCAAGCAACAAGAAATATGTAAACGTTTTGGTTTAGGGTACAACGTCAGATGTGAGGGGGCCGAGGAGGCCGTTCCCAGTCTCCAGACACAGTGAGAAAAATGCCCGAAGAAAAAAAATCTATTTTGAGAAAAATCCTATAAAATTAGACTTTCTCCCTCAAATCTTATATCCGAGAATCTATAAAATTAGATTAGAGATAAGGGAATCTATAAAAGTTGGAGTGAATGAAAGTAAAAAGTGTTACCCTAATTAGAGTAGCAATGGTATTGTTGGAAAAATTCAGGAATTTATAAGGAGGAAGGGGGAGAGGCTCCTTACGAGACTATAATTATGAGTGCATATATGCAATGGTTATAGGGGAATATCACCTATGTTGCCTAGGACTTCTAATAATGGGTGTATTCTTGTAAAATTCATTGGGTTTGGATCAGATTGTGGCTGGTCCCTCCCTTGAAGCTTCAATTATTGTTTTTTATATTGTTTGTATGTTCTATTGATGTTTGGTTGAAATTATATCTACTTTTCTGTAATGGTTATTAAATTGGATAACTATTTTAGGGGATGTTTGGATAGGCTCATAGTAGTTTTTACTACATGAAGTTGTTGATGTACTTTGGAAAATTTAATATCAATCATGGTGTTTTTATCCAAATTCTAATAACGGGTGGATCATTAATTCATATTAACTAACTATTGTAATCGTTCTCGTTAATAAATGATACTTATTTTCTTAACCGAAAAAAGGTAGAAAGTCAAATTTGGTACTCAAAGAATACGTGATAAGATATATGGTTACCCGACTATCAAAAGGGGTAATGTGATATCTCCCATCAATTCAAATACGAAATGTTTTTAATTACTCATTTAATACGATTAGTTATTACCTTAGTTGATAATTTTGAATATTTGGATCAACAATACACTCTAGATCATGGATTCAAAGGGTACGCAAAGAATATTTTGTGTACGATTTTAGAAAGGATACTTTAAAAATTAACATAATTGTAAATATGCTACCGTTGTAAGTTTGCGAGTTAGCATATCATTTGGATGTTTTAGTAATATCTTTGTGAAGTATGACTTTGATATGATTTCAATTTTGTATCCTTACTAGTCTAAACTTCATCTTTTGGGCTAGCATCAATCATCTCTTGAGGTTAGACTTGTTATTTTTGGGGGCAAGACAACATCAATTATGACAGACTAATCTGGATGATGGAATGCTCCCACAAAGTGAATTGAACCCTAAATTAAGTTCTACAAGCTCCGAAAGGCCTCCAAAATGTGAAGGATAAAGTTATCCTTTTAGCTCCGATGGAGCTTCCTAAAATCATGAAAATCTTCACAGTCATTGATTTCTCAAACTACAATTTCCATTGGAAAATACTAGGCACCATTGGAGATCTTAGGATATTTTATTATCCAAACTTATCACAGAAAGCATTCACGGGAAGAATCCCATCATCCATATGAAAGTTAAAGAGTCTTGGATCACTAGACTTGTCGATGATCAGTATATTTGTACATTTATGATGTATGACAAAGGTGCATCTACATTTTGTCTCCATAACTCAATGCCATTTGAATATCCATGAGTGATAGGAAGCAAACAACATAAAAGACTGAGAAACTAACACAGGTCCCCAGTTTTATACTTATTGACATATAGAAAATAAAGGAATCATTTTTTAAAAATATAGGTCACTGTGTTGTAGTGGTTATCATGTCAGCTTTACACGCTGAATGTCCCTAGTTCGATTTTGGGCAGTGACAATGGGCAGACTATCTTTTTTCAAACTTAAAAATTTATAAATACATAAATTTATAAACTATCTATTGATTTTATAATCATCACAGACCTTATTTGTAACTTCATTAGTCTCAAAATAAAAGGGTAACTTTCCATATAACTCTTGGTAACCAACTCAATAAATAATTACTCAAAATAAAACGACAATAACCACACAACACCAAAACCATGTAAATCTAAGTCAATTAAATGGATAACCAAGATTAAGCCAGATGATTTGATACCCTGTTGAATAAGTCGTTTTCGGGTCCAAACAACATTTAAAGGATCAAGAACAAACTTGTCAACAATATAAAAGAAAATAGTTAAGCTGCAATCTTACCTTTTCTGAAGCATATGCTTTAGTTGTTTAAAACTTATCATGAATATAATAAGGACCAAAATATAATTATAATTAGCTTAATTGGGAAGAGAAGATTGTATATAGTTCTAAAACATCAAAATACGATGCTTTAAATAGAAACGCAAAGCATCAATAAAAGTATAAATAACAAAGGAAAGGAAGATATTTACAGAAATATCATCTAACATCCCTACAAAACTATCAATATAAAAAAATAACGCATAAATTTCAAATCTTCTGGAAAAAACATTTTTAGCTTGTAGATTCTTATAAATCTTTTATCAAAACCATATCACATAGAATAATTATATGTTAACTTGAGATATATTGATTCAGGGATGTCTTAATATATAAAATGGGGAGATCACATAGCTTGGGATAAGATGGAAATGCAGGGGAATGAAAAAAAGCAACAAGATAGTAGCATTATATTTGAGGATCTCTGTTTCTTTCCAATTCCTCCCCAAAACTTCCTTGTAATTCTCTTCTAACCTTGCTACAATACATCGGCTTCATGATAGATTTGTAAGGAATATTAGCAAAGCCAATATTGTTAACCCTTGAAACATTAAGAACAAATTTATTTAATATATCTACTCACGTCTCTTATTTGGTTGCAAACTAATGAGGTTAAGTCACATTATTTGCAGATGACCATTTATTATTTTTAAAAGCTAGTGTAGAATCTTCTAAATTGATTAAAGAGGGAATTAATATATTCTCTAGAATCCGGGATTTAAAGTCAATACCAATAAAATTGAGATTTACTTTTGCGGTACTCATGTTTCTTTAGACACTCTCGAAGTACCTTTGGTTAATTGGTGGACGAGAAATCATAAAGACTTCCAACTAATCTCATTTTTAACCACTCGATCCATTATCACCAAAGTTTAGTTTGGATGTATTATCATGAAGCCTCATCCACATAATTTATCTAATTACTCTATGGAACTTGAATCAAGGCCTCAATATATAGTGAAAATTTCATATATTTATGTACCCATGTAGTGATAACCTCTTCTAGACTGTTTAAAACCGACTCCAAACTATACCTAATGACTACTTGTGATCTTAAGGAAAGTTGTGTAGTCCATTTTCACCTTTATTCTCATATTACTTAGGTAGATACTATCGAAAAATGCGTTTTGGAGTTGATATTACGTTGTGATAAGTTAAGGTGGTTAAAGGTTTAATCACTTTCTCTCTCTTCCAACCAAGAATGACAGAAACATACGAATATACATATGTTCTCTCGTGACGCCTTGAGTGATATACGTGTCACATATTTGTGTGAACTTCTGAACAGAGTATAACAGATCTTCATGAGAGTTCCCACTATAATTATCATATCTTGTGAACTAGTTTAGGTTGCCAACATCTAGTCTGAACCTTACTACTTGAATTTTGGGTGAGAAAATCCAAGCAGCTGTAACCGGAATTGAGAAACCGGTAATTGGTGATTTCATGAACCATTGATCTTTTCTTCCTTGGGCTTGATCTCCATCTTGATTAGTGTCTGCTAGAACATCATGATTCGAATTTCGACCTTCAACTCCTTATTTCAAGTTTGCATTTGAAGGTGGTTAAAATCCTAGGGGCACTTGGTTGATAGGAGAATTTATATTTCTACCCTTGGGGTTGACGTTGATTGGATTGCCGTTAGCAACCAAACTGGAATTAGAACATACTGCCATTCTCTTATATTTTTCTCTCTTTTCCTTTGTTGACGGAGCAACCTCTCTGGGTTCGAGAACATGCACCAACCTAAGAACATGTAAAGAGAAGAACAAAAGAAACAAAGTAAAATGTAAATACTACTACTTTAAATACAAAAATGAAAGCACAAATTAACAAAATAATCCTCTAAATCGGCGCCAAAACTTTGTGAGCTCCAAGGCGTGATATAAAAAGAAATATTCAGGGACGGGTTCCTCATAAGTGCATGAGTTGTACCAAGTAGTAAAAGTAAGTATTTATTATCGTTATCCAAAAGGACTAAGGATTTAATTATCATGGTTTATGAAGTATTCGGGGTGGTAGGCGTGATAAAAATATAAACAAAAGATTATATTGGTTTTGAGTTTTTTGTAATTATTACAATTATAGGGACTAAAGTACAAAATTTGAATTCAACAAATATAATTTAAAAATAGGAAAATGGACTAAAATGAAAATATTAAGGTTGTAGATTATAAGTTAATTCGATAAATGCGTTTAATCCCCACTAGACATGATTTAACACTTTCTTGTTTTCAAGTGTGAATTTGACTTTTTCACGTTAGCCGTACGCAACTATTTACCTAAATCCCTTAGACTCAAGGAACCTCTCTCGAGCGATCATAAAAAAACCTCGTACGCTAAGAATCTAACCCTATTGATTATCAAACTAGTATAGAACTCGGTGAATATCAAACGAACATAAATTAATTCCACACACTAACCCCCATTCCGAACAATAGTCAAATTGCTATGCTAACCCATTAACTTGGTCAGAGTAATGAGTTCACACATTAAAAAAAATTCAGTTCCAACGGAAAACAATTCAAATTCATTTAAAAGTTAATCTCAAATTATATAAAAATGATAACCAATCATCTAGGGTTCATACATTTTTCAAACTAATGAAATTTTAATTCATACTAATGAAAGAAAAAGATATATTAATATAATTCATACTCGTATTAAGCTAAGAAAAGTATAAATAATTAGGATGATGATAGTCTAATAGAAAATGATGAATGTAAGAGGTGGAATGGTGTTGTGTTGACTTTCTTTCTTCTTTCTCTATCTCTAGGTGCTCTTATTTGTTTGAAATGTTGTGTAACTGATATTTTATCTTTAAATTACCTAACTAATTATAAAAATATGTGTTTGGGTTGTGGGGGCCACTTGGGTGGTTCAAAGTTAACCAAAAAAATGTACTTACTAATTCTAGATTGGTTGAATCACGGTGATAACTGTAGCATAACTTTGTACTATCAAACTCCTATCCACGAACCGATTCATCTCACGCATTATTGTATCGAAGGTTTTCTTGAGCTCCAGTTACCTGCACTTCACTCTTTAAGGTGATTTTTTCTTCTCTTCACGCCTTGACTTGAGATTGACTATGACTTTTTTACTTCTCTGTGTCATCTCGGGATCTCCTAACATTCAAGTACCTAAGAACTACACACTCAAAAATAAATTAACGCAAAGAACTCCAAAAATAAAAAATATTCCAAAAAATAACAAATAACACATAATTTGTCACATAATAAGGAGTACTCACTCAAAAAAGTCTAATAACCCCACCGAATGATATCTTGTGATCCTATAAATATATCACACAACAAGATATATCATTGACCCATGAAAAATCACACTTGATAACAAGACTCACAATATTGATCTTAAGCTAGAAATTTAAATAATTATAAATAATTATCCCTATAATATGAGGACATATTATGAAATTTTTTCGGAACATAATTAAAATTGGTTATGGTAGGGGTAATAAACTCTACATGTGTTTTCGCTACCATTGAGAAGATATGCCGCACCATAGAAACATCAGCCTTCGAAGCTTCAAGCCACAAGAGCTGCCATTGAAACAACCATGGAAGTTTCAAGCAACAAAAAAATGAATTACAACTCTTTTTCTTCTTCTATGGAAACTCGATCTACAACTCATCTTCTTATGCAGTTGCGGTTTAAATTTAGAAAAATACATTTTATTGGACGGTTTGGGGGTTTTAAATTGTAACCCAAATACCCGTGAGCATGGCACTATTTGCTCGTTTAAAAGTGCTTTTTTTGAAAAGCAGTTAAAAGTGTTTCTAAATGTTTAAAAGTGGTTTAGACCCTGCAAAAAACTTTTAAGAAAAACACTAAGGGCTCATTTGGAAGTGCTTATTTTAGAGTAAAAAAACACTTTTGGAATAAAATTTTAAATTTTAAAAAATTATAAAGATAATTTTGAATCTAAAATTATTTTAAGTTCTTTTTTGAAGAATCAACAATTTGGCGCTTCTCATAAAAGTGTTTTTGAAGATAAAAAACTGTTAAAATGCTAGAAGCATTTTTAAGTGATTAACTAAAAAAGAACTTCCAAACGGGGACTAAATATGTGTTTCATAAAAAAGGAGCATTAGAATTCAGTGAATGTATAGATGATGCTGGTTTATTAGAACATGGGTATGGTGGGCAGTTCTACACTTGGAAAAATAAGAGTGATGCTAGTAATATAAGAGCCAGTAAAATTGACAGAGTTTTTGTTAACCCAAGTTGGTTAGATACAATGAATTCAATTGTAATGGTTCATAATCCATCCACTTTTGATCATTGCCCATTAAAGTTAGTTTTGAATACAAAAAAAGGAGTATAGCTAGTCAGTTCAGGTTCTTTGATGCTTGGACAACACATGAGAAGTTCCTTTATACAGTTAAACAAGCTTGGAGTTTAAAAGTAGATGGTAATTATTTGTTTACATTGTGTAAGAGGCAGAAACAAACAAAAGAAGCTCTAAAGAAGTTTAATAACATGGACTTCAGAAGAAATTCTTCTAATATAGAGATGCTTAAAACTCAACTAAATGTAATACAAATGCATATCATGAGTGGAAGTTTTGATTCAAGTAACATAAATGAAGAAAAAATACTAAGTGCTGAACTGGAAGAAGCCATGATTATACAACATAGAGTTCTAAGACAAAAAGCCAGAGTTATGTTCAACAATGAAATGGACAGCAACTCAACTTACTACCATAAAATCATCAAACGGAGGGTAGCCAGAAACAATGTTACCCTTCTAATCACTGAAGATGGTACTAGTATTGAAGATCCAAAACTCATCAAAGAAGAATTTGTCAAGTTTTATACTCAATTACTTGGTACTAAAGATGATAAAGAAGAAATTTGTTCTAGTAATGTCCTCAGAATTATTTTGGGTAAACAATTAAGTGAGGAACAAAGTGAAGGATTAATTGCTCCTATTGTTGATAAAGAGGTGAAAGATGCTTTGTTCTCAATTAACTCAAAGAAAAGACCGGGCCCGGATAGTTTAAACTCTACTTTTTATAACGAATCATGGGAGATAGTAGGAGAAGATTTCACAAAAGCAATCAAACAAAGCTTTGAAAATTGTAAACTCCTTAAACAAGTTAATGCGACAAACATAGTATTAATACCAAAGGAGAAAAAGCCTTCTAATGTGAAGAAATTTAGGCCCATATCGTGTACAAACACTATATACAAGATACTTTCTAGGATCATGAGTAGAAGGTTAAAGAATATCATGAGTTCTATTATCTCCTTAAATCAAGCTGCGTATATAGAAGGGAGGTACGTTGGAGATAATATATTAGTGGCACAAGATATTATGTTGGGTTATGATAAAAAGAGTAGTAATTCTAATTGCACTATACATTTGGACCTTCAAAAGGCCTATGATAGTGTAAATTGGGTTTTCTTAATTAACATCTTTAAAGCTCTTAATTTCCCGGTAAAATTCATCAAGTGGATAAAAATGTGCGTGTGTACTCCTACTTATTCAGTGTGTGTAAATGGTGAAGCGTGTGGGTTTTTTGAGGGTAAGAGAGGTTTGAGACAGGGTGATCCTCTCTCACCCTATCTATTTGCTTTGTGTATGGAGGTGTTCACAGGGTTGTTTACTCATTTGGCAAATAAACGAGATTTTAATTTTCATCAGAAATGTGAAGTAATGAAACTTAATCACATGATTTTCGCGGATGATTTACTTGTGTTTTTTAAAGCTAACTTAAATTCAGAAAGAATTGTTAAAGAAGGTCTAAATTTATTCTCAAGACATTCTGGTTTACAAATTAACTATCAAAAAAGTGAGGTTTATGTTAGTGGAGGAAATGTTATTATTGAAAATAAGATCTCTAGGATCCTAAATATTAAAATTGGCAAATTTCCAGTTAGATATTTAGGGGTCCCACTTCATTCAAAGAAACTTAGTGTTGAGGAAGGTAATAAGTTGGTTGATAAAATATTTACTACAATAAATCAATGGACCTCCAAGTTATTATCTTATTCAGGAAGAGTGGAACTTATAAAAAGTGTAATTATAAGTAAAATTCTCTACTAGTGTAGAGTGTTTTTACTGCCTAAGCAAGTCATATACAAACTGAATAAGTTTATAAGTAGCTTTCTTTGGAAGGGCAATATGGAAGGTGCACAAGGAGCCAAAATATCATGGGATAAGATATGTAATAGTAAAGAAAGAGGAAGTTTAGGTATTCCTAACTTGGAGAAACTTAATTTAGTTTGTCTTCTTTTCACCTTCTGGAGAATGTACTCGCAAGAATATAACTTGTGGAGTATGTGGGTCAAACTTAATATATTAAAAGGGAAGTGTGTATGGAGTATGGAAGAGAAACAGAGTCATACGTGGATTTGGAAGAAATTAATGAAGGTTAGGAGCATAGCATATGATTTCATTACTCACACTGTGTATAATGGAAAAACAACTTATCTTATTTGGGATAGATGGCTTGAGGGACAGAATATACAACATATTTTGGGTATTGAGCTATCAAAAGACAATTTTAATAGTCATAAAACAGTTGATACATTTTATGGTAAAGAGAGGTGGAGATTGCCTTCATGTGTGGGTAAAATACTTCCATACTTAGCTGATATTAAACTTATAAATAAAGAAGATAGGAAGGTACGGAGTGAATCAAATAAGAAAGGTTTTTCTTTCAAAAAAACCTTTATCAAACTCACTAATACTGCAGACACAACAATAGTTAGCTGGTATGAGCTTATTTGGTCAAAAGCAAATATTCCCAGGTGTGTTTTTATATCTTGGCTGGCTATTCAAAATAGGCTAAGCACAAAGCTCAGAATGCTGGAATGGTGTGCTCAAGTTGATCCTCTATGTGGTTTGTGTAAAGCTACAGGAGAGGATAATATACATATTTTCTTCTTATGTACTTTTTCTAAGAGAATCCTGCAGAGATTATTAAAAATTTGTGAAATTGCGTAGATGCCGAGAGATTTTGAGGATCTTACTGAGAAATTTCTTAGTTTAACAAGCAAAGAGAAGAAATTGATTGTGAGTTTAGTGATTACTTCATACATTTATATGGTATGGAAGCAGAGAAATGAAATTGAACACGGAGGGGTGATTTTGAATGAAGAACAAATCAGTAGGCGAATTTGCGAAATGGTGAAAATGAAGATAAGTGAAAGAAGTTTAAAAAATGCGAATGTTATTAAAATGGCTAAGAAGTTAGTTAATTGAGCTTGTATTTGTAATTGTCTATTGGGCTTAAATATTTTTGTAATAGATAGTAAGTAATGGGCCGAGTAGTTAAGGTTTATGATAGTAATGTAATATTCTTATTGTTTTAAAAGTTTAAATGGACTTACAAGGTATAAAACCCATGATTGGGCTAGTGCTTGTATGACCTATATTGTAAGACCTTGACAACAAGACTGTGGACCATTAGAGATTGAGAAATTTTGCGGCACACAAAAAAGGAAGAAAAGGAAATGTGTGTGAAAATGCTATGTGAACCTAGATGTAATTTTATTTATTGTTGGATAATTTACATATGCCATAAATTATGTTTACCACATCTTACAAATCACACCCTTGTTTTCATTTTGTGACAAAATGGTACTTCATCTTTATTGCGTATGGTAGCCTAAGATCCCACATGAATTTCGTATTCATTTTTAGCGGATCAAAATTCAATAAAATATTCATGGCCACAGAAGAAGATGACTAGAAATATGTACAAATCCATCGTGTGAGCATGCACTACATATAATCTTAAAAAATATATGCCTAAATTGAGTATATTATAAAGGATTGCATCACAATAGTTAACATACAAGTTTAGAAATTGATTTGTCTCTTAGATAATTTTTTTTAGAGTAAATGACACTTTTGCCCCCTGAGTTTATACCCGATTGACAGGTTGCCCCCTAAGTCTTAAAATGCGCCTCGTTGCCCCTAAGTCTTAAAATGCGCCTCGTTGCCCCCTAAGATTTACTTTTGTGACCCGTTACCCCCTGAGTGCGTTTTCCGTCCATTTTCTCCGTTAAATATGACGTGGCAATTCCATGTCACAATTTTTTATTTTTTTTTAATCGTAATACTAATTAAGTGTTTAATTAAGTTAAAACAAGGGTAAAAAAGAAATTTTATAATAGTTTTAATATTGTTAAATAAAAATAATAAAATAACCCCCCACCCTCCCCACCCCACCGCACCCTCTAACCCCCCCCCCCCTCCCCCTCCCCATGCTTCGTCTTCTTCCCCCATTCGACCTGCAACTTTTCTTAAAAAAAAAAAAACCAAGCAAAACTCCATTCCTATCTTAATACATTAGTAAGATCCCAAAATATCAGCAAGTCTGCTATTAGCTGCAATCATTATTCCGAATCTTTTGTGTAATTTGCTCATCAGTTAAAACAAGTATGTGATGAATTTTAGAGTTCCTCTCATCCCACATAACATAGAAGTAAGTGGAAAATCAAGGACAAGTAATAGCCTTAATGAGAATCACCTTTAACACATGCTATCAGAATCACCCGACCAATATTATTAACTGAAAAGACATAGGTTTTTGAGTTTTTTGTTAATTCTTTTGAAACATTTAGAAAAGACAATCTTGAAAACAATATTAAAAAATTAGTGAATCTAAGATAGTGAGATCAATATTTATCAAATGGTAAAAATTAAAAATTATTACTAGATATTTTGAATTTAAAATACGACACTATGAGTGGAAATTAGATCAAATAAAATTCAGATTCCGACCGAATCTGATTAGAAAAACTCAAAGTTAGGAAAAATATTACAACGCTGCAAAAGTACAACGCTGCTGCAGTCCAGAAAAGAACTCAACGGCTTGGAGCTGTTATTGATTCTCAGGTGAAGTAGCTAAGAGCTGTCCGCTCCAGCGCTGCAGGGTTGGGCTTCATTGCTGCAACTGCTGAGGGAGGTTCGAAAAAAGCTGCTGCAAATCTTCTTAAGAAGCAGCGCACAACTCCAAATAAACAACAGCAAATTTTGGAGGTTGCAGGTCCCAGTATGGGCAGGAGGGCTCATTTCCAAATCCATTTCATAGCACAACTTAGTGGGCTAAAAAGATACTCAGGTTATTATAAGATACAGTGAATTGCACAATTACTTATAATAAAGAGAGTAAAGTAGAGTGCATTACAGACCATGGAGAAGCTTTTAAGCAAAGAAGCACATTGTTCTTGAGTTTGAATATGAGATTGTAAAACATCTTGCATTTTTCAGTCAAAAGCATCACAATCTGCTTCAGCATCATTAATAACTTCACTGCAACTCCGTAGTTAGGAGAACAGCTTCATTTCCCGACCTGGTTCTTCAAAAAAAAAAAAATTAACAATTTCAACAATCAATCTAATGAAGCTGAATATGTAGTTAAGAGAACTAAAGTATATGGATTCTATGGTGCTTCGAGTGTAGAGAGAATACCAGTTGAGAATACCATTAACAATTTTTCCTTTGACTGTTCAAATTGATTTTAATTATATTATTAATTTGACTTATTAAAAAATGGTAGAACATTGATGCTCTTCATCTGCGTTCTGTTCTGGAATACCGAGGGAAAAACTATCTGAACTTCATGGAAACATGCCATTCATGTGGAGCTGAGTAAGAGTTTAATCTTATTATATATAAATGTATAATATATATAAATTTTTAAGCAAATCTTATTCAGACATCTTTGCTTTAAAATCAGAATCCAACAATATATTGCTCAATTTAACATCACTATGAACAATCGAAATCCATAATAGCATCTATTTTTGAAGTTCTTGAGGTTTCGGGTTTATCATTTTCTTGACTGTAATTGATTTGTTGCGAGTTTGAGCTTGAAGATGATGGTGTATCTGTATGCGTACGTGTATGGGTATGTTCTTCAATAGCTGGAGAATCTGGTGGTGAAGCCTCTGGGGAAGATGAAGAAGGGCTAGTAGCTGAAGATGTAGTGGGATCATTACCGATCTATTTAGTAGCTGAATGAAGATGTGGTTTCGATTTGAACTATAAGCTATTCCCCACAATGGTCCTTCACATGGATCATTACCGATCCATTTAGTAGCTAAATTAGTTGGATAATTATACACCTATTATTTGCTTGATTTTTTTTTTTAAGAAGAACCAGAGGTGTAGTCGGGGAAGAAGAAGAAGAATGGGGAAGAAGAAGGGGAAGAGAGGGGGGTGTTCGGTGAGGGTGGGGGTGGGGTGGGGTGGGGGTTTTATTTTTTATTAATTATATTAAAATTATTATCAAAAACCAATTTTACCCTTAGTTTTACTTAATTAAACAAATAATTAGTATCTGGATTAAAAAAAAAATATGACATGGCATTGCCACGTCACATTTAACGTTTAACGGAGAAAATGGACGGAAAACGCACTCAGTGGGTAACGGGTCACAAAAGTAAATCTTAGGGGGCAACGAGGCGCATTTTAAGACTTAGGGGTAACCTGTCAATCGCGTATAAACACAGGGGGCAAAAGTGTTATTTACTCTTTTTTTATCTCTATAAATCTCTTCACTTGTTATTGAATATATACAATGTGAAGAATTTAGACATGAAAATTTGTTAACTCCAAAAAATTTTAGAGTAATTGTACAGAAGGACTAAAGTTTTAACTTATTCAAAATATAAACAACTATACTGTTTCAATTTATCTTTATAAAAACTGATTAAAAAAATGAATTTTGATAATTATTTCTGTGATGACACTACTGAAACTTAACAATTCATACCAATTCATAATAATAATTATATAAAATGACATTATACTGTAACATTCATACTAATCAAAAGCAAAAACAATCTAAAAATTTTTAATCTTAATATTTTAATAGGTAAATCTTACCATGACTAGTGAGAATAAGATTGATATTGGATTGAAATATCATGGTCAACGATCTTATTTTTTTTTCTTTTTGGTGAATCTCGATTTTATCCACAACATGACCCTAACACTAAATAATAGAGGAATCTATATGCAAAATGTGAAAAAATGAACATTAATATTCTTTTCTTATTTTAACATGTAATTTATTTGGCTAAATAAACGTTAAGTCTTTGTTATTATATTACCTCTTATCTATGAATATATACATAAAAAACTAATATATAGTAATTAGTTTGAATAGATTTCTTTTTAATATACATGGCATTTGTTGTCTCTGTATTAGAAAAAATGAACTATGTTCCTTAATTGAATTCATAGTATATCAGAATCTTATATAAATATTGAATATAAAGAGAAAAATTGATATATGTATAAAATAATCATACATATTTCAAATATTAACAATCAATTCACCAAATTATTGTTTTTATTCACTATAATATTAGTAATTAAAAACCTAGATGTTTAAAGAAAAGGAGAATGGTATATGTGTATAGAGATAAAAGAGAAATGGTAGATTGAACAAATACTTTACATTTTAGTGACTACTAGACGCCCTTTCATGGCTGATAGTGTTGTTTCGAAGACAAGCAGACAAACAGTGGCTACTTTTATCTATATATTCTTATTTCGGTCAATCATACCCTAAAGGAACCTCTCTCGAGCAATCCTAAAAAAATCCTCTCTCGAGCAATCCTAAAAAAAATCCTCGGACGATAAGTCTCTAACGTTATTGATTATCCAACTAGTATAGAGCTCGATGAATATCAAACGAACATAGATTAAATCCAAAACATAACCCCTATTTTGGAAGATAGTCTAATTGCTATGCTACCCACTAACTTGGCTGGAATAATAGGTTCACACATTAAGACAAATACATATTCAACGGATTACAATTCAAAATCATTTAAACGTTAACCCTAAATTGCATAAAAATGGTAAATCATCTAGGGATCATACATTTCTCAAGATAATGAATAATTAGTTCATACTAATGAATAAAATTAAATAATAATATAATTAATTGTCATATTAAATTAAGAAAAGTAGAAGGAATTACCAATATGATGATAGTCTAATTAAAAATGGATGAATGAAAGAGGTGTATTGGTATGGTATTGATTTCTCCTTCTTCTTTCTATAGATCTAGGCGCTCTCATTTCAAAATGTTGTCTAACTGATATTTTAACTCCAAAACACCTAATTAATGATAAAATTATATTTTTGGGTTGTGGTACTCACTTGGGTGGTTGGAAAATTGACCCATGTTTCGAGTTACCGTGAGAATTTGAGCAAAACGTTTTTGTATCAACTCCTATTCACGAACCGATTCCTCTAACGCACTCCCAATGCGAAGGCCTAATTTGAGCTCCAGGTGCTTGATAAGAAATCTCACATAATATGTGTGCTGACTCTTTCAAGTTTTTTTCATACTTTTCTGGTAATTGCACTTGCTCTCTAAGGTGACTTTCTCCTCTTTTCTAGCCTTGACTTAGGTTTGATTATGATTTTTTTTTACTTCTCTGGATCATATTGGGATCTCATATCATCCGAGTACCTAGAAGCTACACACTGAACATAAAAGTAGTGAAAAAACTCCAAAAGAAATAAAATATCCAAAAGATAACGAAGTACTCAGAAATGGATGAATGAAAGAGGTGTATTGGTATGGTATTGATTTCTCCTTCTTCTTTCTATAGAGTAGGCGCTCTCATTTCAAAATGTTGTCTAACTGATATTTTAACTCCAAAACACCTAAGTAATGATAAAAATATATTTTTGGGTTGTGGTACTCACTTGGGTGGTTCGAAAATTGACCCATGTTTACTAATTCTAGATTTGTTCGAGTTACCGTGAGAACTTGAGCAAAACGTTTTTGTATCAACTCCTATTCACGAACCGATTCCTCTAACGCACTCCCAATGCGAAGGCCTAATTTGAGCTCCAGGTGCTTGATAAGAAATATCACATAATATGTGTGCTGACTCTTTCAAGTTTTTTTCATACTTTTCTGGTAACTGAACTTGCTCTCTAAGGTGACTTTCTCCTCTTTTCCAGCCTTGACTTAGGTTTGATTATGATTTTTTTTTACTTCTCTGGATCATATTGGGATCTCATATCATCCGAGTACCTAGAAGCTACACACTGAACATAAAAGTAGTGAAAAAACTCCAAAAGAAATAAAATATCCAAAAGATAACAAAGTACCCAGAATTTGCCGTATAATAGGGAAAATTTCGTCAAATAAGTCTAATAACCCCACAAAATGATATCTCATGACCATATGAATATATCGCAATACATGAGATATCATTGACCCATTAAAAGTATTTCCATGCTAACAAGACCCACAAAAGTGATCTTAGTAAACCCATACATCCTTGTGTACTAGCACGTAAAAGGGACGGTCTTTTTTACTCTTTTTTACCACAACCGATCTTCTCTATATCATCCAAAAGTTTTCTTACTTCTAAATTATTTTATATATCGCCAGTGACAAAACTTCTCTATATCTACTAAGAAACCTTGAACAACTATACTAATTTACATCATACTGATCAGTATAATGTTTAAACAACATGTCAACAACTTTTAAGTAGTATTTAGTAGTTGTATAAGTGTAAAACTCTGTTTTCCATAATTTTAGAAATTAGAGATCTACAATTTGAGTAGTATAATGACCTTTTATTAGTAACAGAAGTAGTTAAAATTACAGAATAAAAAATTGCAAAAAAGAAGAACAGTTTAAGTTTTGAGAGAATTCTCAAAACACAGGATACACATAGTTAAACTTCTAAAGCTTACGAGAAATGTACTCCTGCACGCTGTTTCTGGCAAGCAATATATATGAATATATCTTGTTTGATCTTTATGAGTTAGTTTAAGATTATTTGATCCTCTTTCTAGCAGATGGATACTTTTCAACTCTAAGTCTCACGGAAATTGAAAGCCATGTGTTTATGTGATTAGAGAACATGCTAGAGTAGACTACTTTGAGAGAGAATCGTTTCTTTGCGGAGCAAGTGATCATTGGCCCATCATATATGTCACTGTGCTCCAAGGTGTCCAAGGATCTCCATACACGAACCTTGTTGATATGATCTTGATTGGCTTCTTCGAGTTCTTTGTCGAATTCTTTCTCTTAGAATTAGACAACTTGTTGATACGATCTTGATCTTTGTTTTCTTCAAGTTCCTTGTCAGGATTCTTTCTTTTCATATTTCCTCTTTCTGTTTGGATCAAGTAAAAAATATCATAAAGGAAATATATTGAATATTCATCTATGTTTATTTATTGTGTCTATTATATTAAAGTAAATGTAATCAGATAACATAACTAGAATAAACGAGAAAGGGCTTTTACATTTTTTATTAGAAATACATGCTCATATTTAAAGAGGATAGTGTGATCTACTCAGAGACGGCCTTATGGCTTTGCACCTACATTTTTTTGATAAGTTAAATTCTATATTAACTTATCTTAAACATTTTTATATTTATATTTAATTTAAATCTTTCCAAGCTTGCCTTTCAACATTTTTTTTACGCAGAACATTAGTAAAGGTTTGCCAATATTTCTGTTCAATTATTCGGATCAAGCGTTTCGTGGTTCTTATGAAGTTGTTAGCTCTGGAAAAATGAATATAACCTCCTCTATGCATACACAATAGGTCGCAAGAAACACCATATCCTGCTGCCCAGGTATTACAAACTAGAGAACAGGAAATAAACTATATGGATTCTTAGTATTACAAACGTCTTGTAGCATTTTAAGAGAACAGAAACTAGAGGACTCCTATTTCGGAGACCACAAGCGTGTAATTAAACTGAGAATATACAGAAATAAGCAACTAAATAAGCAACTGGTCATAATCTAAACAAAACAGAGGGAAAATTCTATAAACAGGGATAATAAGGATGTGTTGACAATTTTTAGGATCATTGGTAATATGACTAACAATCATACAATAGACTTCGAGCAAGATTAAGGAAATAAGTACTAACCAAAAATCTGGTTGGAAAGACATTCATCAATGGTTGTATTTTTGCAACCAAAAATGACTCCACCAAGCTGCTCTTCTGTGTCTTCGATATGGTTTCCTCCATTTTGTCATCATGTACCCAAATGAATAAGAATTTGTTACTTAACTAGACACGGAGACACTACATAATATACAACCTTTCTCTTATATATTTTAGCACCAAGAAAATATTTAAATTGGAATGCATGTTAAACACTTAATTACCTTCTAAAAGATTTTTTGACAAATTTTCCACGTTGCATATATTAATCCTTTCCTAAACAAACCCAATTTCAAGCCAAAACAAATCCATGGGCAGATTTATGAGTTTCAATGGCATGTAATTCTCTTCTACTCACATTCTCCACCAAACCCCCCCCCCCCCCATCCCACACCCTCTTTCACACAAACATGCACACACCCCAAACCCTGGATGTGGCCTTCAACCCACTATACATCTCGTTGAGGTAAAATTCAACCATTAATTCTTCGATTTTAAATAGCTTCTATATGAAAAAGTACAAAAAAAACACATAATTAGCCCTAACTAATATACAACTAATCAACTTAATCAAATTGAATAGTAAAGTGAGAGTTTGAAGAATTGAACCAATCAAGAAGTCATAAACAAATCCCAAATTATGCATAAATTACTAATGAATAAAAACTAAAATTATATGCATACGGACTTGAATCCATATATGACATTTTTCACAATAACATTAAGACGGTAAAAGGATCAAGAGACCAAAATAAAAAACCCAATCATAATTATGGAGATCTAATTGTAAATAAATACCAAAACAGTAAAATTCCATCACGTAACTTAAAATAACAGTCACATTTATTGCAACATTGCGCGTCTGCGTGTATAAGAGAGAGAAGAGAGAGAGAGAGAGAGAGAGAGAGAGAGAGAGAGAGAGAGAGAGAGAGAGAGAGAGAGAGAGAGAGAGAGAGAGAGAGAGAGAGAGAGAGAGAAAACCTTGACAACAAAACTGTGGACCATTAGAGATTGAGAAATTTTGCGGCACACAAAAAAGGAAGAAAAAGAAATGTGTGTGAAGATGCTATGTGAACCTAGATGTAATTTTATTTATTGTCGGGTTATTTACATATTCCATAAATTATGTTTACCACATCTGACAAATCACACCCTTGTTTTCATTTTTAAAAATAATGGTACTTCATCTTTATTTTGTATGGTAGCCTAAGATCCAACATGAATTCCGCATTCATTTTTAGCGGATCAAATTTAATAAAATACACATGGCTATAGAAGAGGATGACTAGATATATTTACAAATCCACCGTGTGAGGATGCGCTACATATAATCTTAAAAACTATATGCCTAAATCTAGTATATTAAAAAGGCTTGCATCATAATTGTTAACATACATATTTTGAAATCGATTTGTCTCTTAGATAATTTTTTTTATCTTTATAAATCACAATCTCTTCACTTGTTATTGAATATACAAAATGTGAAGTATTTAGACATGGAAATTTGATAACTCGACGAAATTTTAGAGTGATTGTAAGGAAGGACTACAGCTGTAACTTATTCGAAATATAAACAACTATATTGTTTCAATTTAACTTTATAAAACTGATTAAAAAATGAATTTTGATAATTATATCAGTGACATTAGTGAAACTTAACAATTCATACCAAATCATAATAATTATTATATGAAATGACATTATAGTGTAACATTCATACTAATCAAAAGTAAAAACAATGTAAGAAATTTTAATCTTAATATTTTAACATGTAAATCTTACCATAGGAGTAAGAATAAGATTGATATTGGAGATCTTATTTTTTTTCTTTTTGGTGAATCTTGATTTTATCCACAACATGACACTAACACTAAATCATAGAGGGATCTGTATGCAAAATGTGAAAAATGAATATTAATATTCTTTTCCCATTTTAACATGTAATTTTTTCGGCTAAATAAATGTTAAGTCTTTGTTATTATATTACCTCTTATCTGTAGATATATACATAAAAAACTAATACGGAGTAATTAGTTTGAATAGATTTCTTTTCAATATACATGGCATTTGTTGTCTCTGTATTAGAATTAATTAACCATGTTACTGAATTGAATTTATAGTATATCAAAACTTATATAAATATTGAACATAAAGAGAAAAATTGATACAGCTATAAAATAATATACATATTTCAAATTTTAACAATCAATTCACCAAATTATTGTTTTTATTCACTATAATATTAGTAATTAAAATCCTAGATGTTTAAAGAAAAATAGCATGGTGTATGTGTACAGAGATGAATGAAAAATGGTAGATTGAACAAATACCTTTACATTTTAGTGAATACTAGAAGCCCTTTCATGGCTGATAGTGTTGTTTCGAAGAAGGCGGATAAACAGTGGCTACTTTTATCTATATATTCTTATTTTGTCAATCATACCCTTGAATTGTGACAGGTGATTTTTTGCTTATATGTATGTAGTGGTATTTTTAGTGTTAGGTTAAGGAAATATAAATTTCATTGTAAGAGTTTTTGTAGTGGTTTTTATTGGTTATATTTAGTTTGGACAGAGTAGATTATATTTATTTAAAGGAAAATTCTTATATCCAAGTATGAATCTCATCAATTATATTAATACACATAAACCATAAACCATGTTTTAAACTTACAAAAATTACTAACTAATTAATCTAATGACACGTGTTTTGTTTTAACAATCAATGGAGATGATGTGAATATTGTACCATACAATATTGGATGAAAGTCTTACCCTTATTTAAATATGTATTTTAAGATCAACTTTGTGAGTCTTGTTGTCAGGTTTGAATTTTCTTATGGTAAATGATATTGTGATATATTTTTAGGGTCATATTTTGGGGTTATTGGACTTATTTGAGGGATTATTCTCAATTACACGACAAATGGTGTTTTCTTTATTTTTTTAGAGTTTTTTGTGTTAATTGTATGTCGAGTGTGTAGCTCTTAGATACTTGGACAATACGAAATCCCGAGATGACACAAGGATGTCAAAAATTTATAGTCAACTCCAAGCAAAGGCTTGAAAAGAGGAAAAAATTGCATTAGAGAGTCAAGTACATTTACTAGTAAAACTTTGAAATCAAATTCATAGAGTCACCAAATACTTTTTGAAATTCTTATCAAGCACCTGGAGTTTAAGATAGTCCTTCGAGTTGATAGCGCGTAAGTAGAATCAATTCGTGAATAGGAGTTAATACTACAAAGTTATGCTAAATTTGTCTTGGTGACTCGAACCAATCTATAATTAGTGGATACATTTTTTTATCAATTTTAAACTATCTAAGTGGGTCCCACAACCCAAAAATATATTTGTATCATTAAATACTTCAGTGAATTGGAGACAATATATCAATTACTCAATATTTTTAGAAGAGATGAGTGAATGGAGCTAAAGAAAGAAAAATTAGAAGTCAAAACCACACCATTCCACCTTTTCCATTCATTATCATCATATAAATAATTTTTTCTAGTTTTCCTAACTTAATATTATTATAAATTATATTATGTTTTCTTATTCTTTCATCAGTATGAACTAGTTTTTCTTTAAGACATGTATGAACTCTTGATGATTATTTACCGTTTTTATGTAATTTGAGATTAAGATTTAAATGGATTTGAATTATTTTTAGTTGAATATTAATTTGTACTAAGGTGTGAACCTATTACCCCAACCAATTTAGTGGGTTAGCATAGCAATTTGACTATTGTCTGAAATGGGGGTCATGTTGTGGAATTAATTTATTTTCATCGAGGTCTATACTAGTTGGATGACATATAGGGTTCGAGTCCTTATCGCCTAAGGTTTTTTTTGATTGATTGAGAGAGGTTACCTAGAATCTAAGGATGGTCCCCTATCTACTTAAGATATTTTGGTGGATAGTTGAATCAGTGTTAACGTTAAAGGTATAATTCTCACTTAAAACAAGAAACAATTAAATCATGTCTAGTGGGGACTAAACGCGTTTATCGAGCTAACTTGATATTTACAAACTTAATATTTGAATTTAGTCTTTTTTCCTACTTTTACATAATAATTTCCTGAATTCATATATTGCACATTGGTTAATGTATTTTAATATTTATACAAAACCCAAAACCAATATAATTATGTCTATATTTTTATCATGCCTGTCACCCCGAATACTTAATAAAACACGATAATAACTCCTTAGTCCCTATGGAGAAAAATAATAAAATACATATTTTTACTACTTGGTACAACTCGTACACTTGCGAGGAACCCGTCCTTGGGTGATTCTTTATAACACGATTTAGGTCGCACCAATTTTTCCATCGTTTTGGTACACTATTTAGTAATTATGTGTTTTTATTTTTGTAGTTTAAGTAGTAGTTGTTACTTTTGGACTTTTTATTTATTTTCTCTTTACAAGTTCTGAAGTTGGTGCATCCTCTCAAACCTTGAGAGGTTGCTCTGTCAACAAAAAAAGAAAGTGAGACATAAGAGAACCAGAGATGTCAGCAAGTTCTGATGCATGTTTAGACGTTTATTGGCAATCCAATCAATGTCAACCCCGAGGTGGAAATCTAAATCTGCCAATCATTCAAGTACCCTCAAAATTTTAACTACTTTCGAATGCAAACTTGCAAGAAGAAGTTGGGCGTTGAAAAGGTAATCACAGTGTTCCAGCAAACGCTAATAAAGATTTATTGTAAGTCCAAGGAGGACAAGATCCATGGTTTATGCAACCATCGATAATCATTTTCCGATTATGTTTGCAACCGCTTGGGATCGATTCCCAACTAGTATGAGAGAAAAGGTGCAAATGGACTTCGAGACTTTTTGGTAAAGTTTGGACTTGATTTCAATCGAACTTATAGAGGTTCCTACTACACCAGTACAATCAAGAGATCTTGCAATGTACTACGGAGACCTCGATTCGAATTCTAAAGAGAAAGTATATGGGTTATGTGGAGGAGGCTTCACGATGGCGCATCCAAACTAATCATTGGTGATAATGGATTGAGTGGTTAAAAAAAATATTAGTTGGTAGTCTTCAGGAGTTTCTGTCCACCAATCAACCAAAGCTACTTTGAGAGTAGATACAGAAACAGATTTACCCCTAACGTAAATCTTAATGATATTGGTATTTACTTTAAGTACAAAAATCTAGAAAATATTGATGCCCTTCTTAATTAATTTAGAAGATTCTAAACCAGATTTTAAAATATAAATCTCAATGATATTGAAATCTCTATACTGATTGTCTTTTGGATGTTAGATAGTTTTTTGTAAATATCATCATTTCCTTTTGTTATTTATACTTTTATTGATGTTTTGCTTATCTATATATGGAGCATAGAAATGTCTTATCACCAGAGACACTCTTCGATGCCCATCTTATGCTAATTATGTTCATATTTGGGTCCTTATTAGATTCATGATTAGTTTTAAACAAGTAAAGGTATATGCTTAGGAAAAGGTAAGGTTATTGCTTTACTATTTTATTATATATTGTCAACAAGTCTGTTCTTGATCCTTTTCAAAGTCTTTTTAACCCAAATATGACTTAATCAATAGGGTATCGAATCAGTTGTCTTAATCTTGGTAAGAGGTCCATTTGATTCACTTAGATACACACGGTTTTGGCATTCTATAGTCTTTGCCATCGTATTTTCAGTAACTATTAATTGATGAGTTGGCTACCTAATGTCTTGTGAAAAATTACCTTTCTATTTGAGGCTAATAAAGTTACAACTAAGGTCGGTGATGATTAAGAAAACTTTGACCCGATGATGATTCAAATAATTTGAGTCTAATCTTACATACGATAATTGTGTTTTTTTTTACAATACTAAACCCATCAATACATATATAGAGATGAACACGTTTGAAATATCTAGAATGACTTACTGAGACTTTAGGATAATTTAAAAAAAATTCCCGAAGTCTTAAAGTTATAGAAGTTTAAAGTTATTCGTTAAAATTTTACCGATTTGTAATAGATATTTTATAAATTTGTGTATTTATACAATTATAAGGTTGACCAATAAAGTCTTCCCCTTAGTACCTCCCGTCAATTGTGGTGTACATCTTTTAATGAAAATGGGGACATTCTAATAATTCGGTTTCAATGCAATTTCAAATACTTCATACCTCCTACATCAAAAGACCATAATGTAGCACCTTCACCTGGTCTATGAGCTTTGATTTGTGGTAGATTCAGAAAATATTATGTGCCAAAAAAGTAATTGTCCCTACCTGAATCGACCTGTAGCGTGATAACAACTACACCACATAGATCTGGATATGTTTATATATCAAACTAGGACATGTACTAGTTTATCTACCTTTTCATTTGCTTTGCTTGCTATCTCTCATGGCTTTGCAAATGCAATTAAGTGATGGAGATAAAATATAGATGTACTTTTGTCATACCCATAAATGTACAAAATATACTTCTTGTATTAGTGGCTTTTATTGGGAATAACACATATTTATATATTTCATGTAATGCAAAAAACAGCTCAGTTTAGATCGTTCTTTTCATCAACACCATTTCTGGTTAGAAAAACCTATGATAAATCAATATTACAAATAAATGTTTTACCTCCCCTCCTATTTTCTTGGAGAGGTAGCGGATTGCATTACATCTCTATAGAGTCGCGTATGTACCTATACAAGAATTTATATCATTTGTGTTGAGAAATTCATAAACGAAAGAGATCCCAAACTTGTGCATTGATATATACCAACATACCTCTGACCAAATTTTTCCCTCGCCGACACTATTAGAATACCTGATCAGTCTATATGACAAACAAGAATTTTGGACGGGTAGGTACTCATGTTAAACTGGTCTCCGATCATTCTGGAAGTCATAGTTCCATCAGTCAATATCTAGGTCAACAGTTATGTGCAAAGATCAGGCAATATTGTCCTATAATTATAAGGTGATTGGAAAAAAGTCAAACGAGAGTCACTTTCTCTGCCTTATCTTTAGGTTTTAAACTAGTAGCTTTCTCTCTCTAGGTTTTCTTTTTCTGGCAACTTCTCTATATCTTCCTACACCGCTTCTTCTCTCTATTCGACCTAACTTCACTGTTGTTCCTTGCCGGACCATTGGTAAGTTGGGCTTTCTTTTTCTCTCTCACGGGTGCTATACTTTTCTCATCTCTACACTCTTTTCTTACCTTAGCAATTTACCAAACATTTTATGTACAAGCCAATCTACCTCATGAGATTGTTAAATATTGACACCAAAAAAAGCAAATAAAAAGAAAATAACAAACATATAGGAGGTTACAAAAATTCTTTTTAAATTATAGTGACTAAAGTGAAAATATGAATTCAATAATATATAATGTAAAAGTAGGAAAATGGACTAAAATGAAAATATAAATATTGTAGATGATAAGTTAGCTTTAATCCCCACTAGACATGATTAAACACTTTCTAGTTTCAAGTGTGAATTTAACTTTTTCACGTTAGTCGTATTCAACTATTCACCTAAATCCCTCCCGAGTAGATAGGGACCGCCTTTAGACTAAAGGAACCCCTCTCGAGCAATCCTAAAAAATCCTCGGACGATAAGTCTCTAACCTTATTGATTATCAAACTAGTATAGAGGTCGATGAATATCAAACAAACATAGATTAATTCCTGAACGTAACCCCCATTCTGGAATATAGTCTAATTGCTATGCTACCCACTAACTAGGATGGAATAATAGGTTCACACATTAAGAAAAATATATATTCAACGGATTACAATTCAAAATCATTTAAACGTTAACCCTAAATTGCATAAAAATGGTAAATCATCTAGGAATCAGACCTTTCTCAAAATAATGAATAATTAGTTCATACTAATGAAGAAAATTAAATAATAATATAATTCATAGTCATATTAAATTAAGAAAATTTGGAATTACAAATATGATGATAGTCTAATGGAAAATGGATGAATGAAAGAGGTGTATTGGTATGGTATCGATTTCTCCTTCTTCTTTCTATAGATCTAGGCGCTCCTCTCATTTCAAAATGTTCTCTAACTAATACTTTAACTCCAAAACAACTAAGTAATGATAAAATTATATTTTTGGGTTGTGGTACTCACTTGGGTGGTTTGAAAATTGACCAAAAACGTGTTTACTAATTCTAGATTTGTTCGAGTTACCGCGAGAACTTTAGAAAAACTTTTTAGTATCGACTCCTATTCACGAACCGATTCCTCTCATGCACTCCCAATGCGAAGGCCTAATTTGAGCTCCAAGTGCTTGATAAGAAATCTCACATAATATGTGTGCTGACTCTTTCAAGTTTTTTTCAAAGTTTTCTGGTAATTTCACTTTCTCTCTAAGGTGACTTTCTCCTCTTTTCACGTCTTGACTTGGGTTTGATTATGATTTTTTTTACTTCTCTGGATCATATTGGGATCTCATATCATACAAGTACCTAGGAGCTACACATTGAACATACAAGTAGTGCAAAAACTCCAAAAGAAATAAAATATACAAAAGATAACAAAGTACTCACAATTTGTCATATAATAGGTAAAATTTCCTCAAATAAGTCTAATAACCCCACAAAATGATGTCTCATGACCATATGAATATATCGCGATACATGAGATATCATTTACCCATTAAAAGTATTGTCTTGCTAACAAGACCCATACATCCTTGTGTACGAACTCGTAAAAGGCACAGTCTTTTTTCACTCTTTTTTACTACAGCCAATCTTCTTTATATCTTCTAACAGTTTCCTTACTTCTAAGTTATTTGATATACCTCCCCAGCGCATGAGATAAAGACAGAATTCACTGTTGGTCGGGCTGACCTTCTCTATATCTACTAAGAGACCTTGGACAACTATACTAAGTACATCATACTGATCAGTTATACCGCATGTCTAATAACTTTTAAATAGCATTTAGTAGTGGTATACGTGTAAAAATCTGTTCCCCAAAATTTAAGAAATTAGAGATTTAAAATTTGAGTAGTAGAATGACCTTTGATTAGTAACCAATGTAGTTGAAATTACAAAACAAAAAATAGCAAAAAAGAAAAACAGTTTAAGTTTTGAGAGAATCCTCAAAACTCAGAATATGCATAGTTAAACTTCTAAAGCTTACGAGAAATGTACTCCTGCACACTGTTTCTGGCAAGCAATATATATGTTTATATCTTGTTGGATCTATATGACTTAGTTCAAGAGTATTTGATCCTCTTTCTAGTATCAGATGGATATTTTTCAACTCTATGTCTCACGGAAACTGAAAGAAATGTGTTTATGTGATTAGAGAACATGCTAGAGTAGTCTAGTTTGAAAGAGAATCATTTCTTCGCGGAGCAAGTGATACGCACCAGTGAACTATAAGCGTTTGCAAGAAACCTGGTGATCATTGTCCCATCATATATTTCACTGTATTTGAGCTCCAAGGTGTCCACGGATCTCCATACATGCACCTTGTTGATATGATCTTGATCAGCTTCTTCGAGTTCTTTGTTAGAATTCTTTTTCTTAGAATTTGACAACTTGTTGATACGATCTTGATCTTTGTTTTCTTCAAGTTCCTTGTCAGCATTCTTTCTTTTCATATTTCCTCTTCCTGTTTGGATCAAGTAAAAAACATCAGAAATTAAATATATTGAATATTCATCCATATTTATTTATTGTGTCTATTATATTAAAGTAAACGTAATCAGATAACATAACTAGAATAAACAAGAAAGGGCTTTTACATTTCTTATTAGAAGTACATGCTCATATTTAAAGAGGATAGTGTGATCTACTCAGAGACAGAGACGGCCTTATGGCTTTGCACCTAAATTTTTTGATATGATAAATTCTCTATTAACTTATCATAAACATTTTATATTTATATTTAATTTTGTTTAATTATTCGGATCAAGCGTTTCGTGGTTTCTATGAAACTGTTAGCTCCGGAAAAATTAATATAAACTCCTCTATGCATACACAGATAGGTCTTTGAAAACACCATATCCTGCCCAGGTATTACAAACTAGAGAACATGAAATAAACTAGATGGATTCTTAGTATTACAAACGTTTTGTAGCATTGTAAGAGTACGGGAACTAGAGGACTCCTATTTCGGAGACCACAAGGGTGCAATTAAACTGAGAACATACAGAAATAAGCAGTTGGTCATAATCTAAATAAAACGGAGGGAAAATTATATAAACAGGGATGATAAGAATTTGTTACTTAACTAGACATAGAGACACTACATAAATACCAACTTTCTCTTATATATTTTAGCACCAAGGAAATATTTAAATTGGAAAGCATGTTAAACACTTAATTACATTCTAAAAGATTTTTTGACAAATTTTCCACATCGAATATATTAATCCTTTCCTAAACTAACCCAGTTTCAAGCCAAAACAAATCCATGGGCAGATTTATGAGTTTCAGTGGCGTGTAATTCTCTTCTACTCACATTCCCACTAAGCCCCCCGCCCCTTCTTCACACAAACATACGCACACCCCAAAGCCTGGATGTGCCCTTCAACACACTACACATCTCGTTGAGGTAAAATTCAACCATTAATTCTTCGATTTTAAATAGCTTCTATATGGAAAAGTACTAAAAAACCATAATTAGCCCTAACTAATATACAACTAATCAACTTAATCAAGATGAACAGTAAAGTGAGAGTTTGACAGAATTGAACCAATCAACAATTCACAAACAAATCCCAAGTTATGCATAAATTATTAATGAATAAAAACTAAAATTATATGCATAAGGACATGAATAATTATATGAAATTTTTCACAATAACATTAATACGGTTTAAGGATCAAGAGACCAAAATCCAAAACACAATCATAATTATGGAGACCTAATTGTAGACAAATACCAAAACAGTAAAATTCCATCATGTAACTTAAAATAAGAGTCACACATTTATTGCAACATTGCGCGTCTGCGTGTATAAGAGAGAGAGAGAGAAAGAAGAGAGAGAGAGAGAGAGAGAGAGAGAGAGAGAGAGAGAGAGAGAGAGAGAGAGAGAGAGAGAGAGAGAGAGAGAGAGAGAGAAATTTTGCGGCGCACAAAAATGGAAGAAAAGGAAATGTGTGTGAAAATGCTATGTGAACCTAGATGTAATTTTATTTAGTGTTAGGTAATTTACATATTCCATAAATTCTGTTTACCACGTCTGACAAATCATACCATTGTTTTCATTTTTTGACAAAATGGTACTTCATCTATATTTCGTATGGTAGCCTAAGATCCCACATGAATTTGGTATTCATTTTTAGCGGCGTGTGAGCATGCGCTACATATAATCATAAAAACTATATGCCTAAATAGAGTATATTATAAAGGCTTGCATCACAATTGTTAACATACAAGTTTAGAAATCGATTTGTCTCTTAGATAATTTGTTTATCTCTGTAAATCTCTTCACTTGTTATTGAATATACACAATGTGAAGTATTTAGACAGGAAAATTTGTTAACTCCAAGAAATTTTAAAGTAATTGTACAGGACTAAAATTGTAACTTATTCAAAATATAAACAACTATACTGTTTCAATTTATTTTTATAAAAACTGATTAAAAAAATGAAATTTGATAATTATATCTGTCATGACACTACTGAAACTTAACCATTCATACCAATTCATAATAATAATTATATAAAATGACACTATAGTGTAACATTCATACTAATTAAAAGCAAAAACAATCTAAGAAATTTTACTCTTAATATTTTAATAGGTAAATCTTACCAGGGCAAGTGAGAATAAGATTGATATTCTATTGAAATATCATGGTCAACGATCTTATTTTTTTCTTTTTGATGAATCTCGATTTTATCCACAACATGACCCTAACACTAAATCATAGAGGAATCTGTATGCAAAATGTGAAAAAAATGAACATTAATATACTTTTTCAGGAATCTGTATGCAAAATGTGAAAAAAATGAACATTAATATACTTTTTTCATTTTAACATGTAATTTGTTTGGCTAAATAAACTAAGTCTTTGTTATTATATTACCTCTTATCTGTAAATATATACATAAAAACCTAATACAGAGTAACTAGTTTGAATAGATTTCTTTTTAATATACATGGCATTTGTTGTCTCTGTATTAGAATTAATGAACTATGTTCCCGAATTGAATTCATAACATATCAGAATCTTATATAAATATTGAACATAAAGAGAAAAATTGATACAGGTATAAAATAATCATACATATTTCAAATATTAACAATCAATTCACCAAATTATTGTTTTTATTCACTATAATATTAGTAATTAAAAACATAGATGTTTAAAGAAAAGGAGAATCATATATGTGTACAGAGATGAAAGAAAATGGTAGATTGAACAAATACCTTTACATTTTAGTGACTACTAGACACCCTTTCATGGTTGATAGTGTTTTTTCGAAGACGGCGAGCAAACAGTGGCTACTTTTATCTATATATTCTTATTTCGGTCAATCATACCCTTGAATTGTGACAGGTGGTTTTTTCTTTATGTATGTAGTGGTATTTTTAGTGTTAGGTTACAGCAATATAAATTTCATTGTAAGGGTTTTTGTAGTGGTTTTTATTTTTTATATTTACTTTTGGACCTAGTACATTATAATTATTTAAAGAAAAAATCTTGTATCCAATATTGGATGAATCTAGACCAATTATATTAATACACATACACCATGTTTTAAACTTACAACGATAACTAACTAATTATTCTAATGACACATGTTTTGTTTTAATCATCAATGGAGATGATGTGAATATTGGACCGTACAATATTGGATGAAAGTCTTACCCTTATATTAATCTGTAGTTTAAGATCAACTGTGTGAGTCTTGTTGTCAGGTGTGAATTTTCTAATTGTAACTGATATTGTGATATATTTTTAGGGTCATATTGTGGGTTTATTAGACTTATTTGAGGGATTATTCTCAATTATGTGACAAATGGTGTTTTTTAGAGTTCTTTTGTGTTAATTGTATGTGAGTGTTTAGCTCATAGATACTTGGACAATACGAGACCCTGAGATGACGCACCGATGTCAAAAATATATAATCAACTCCAAGCCAAGGCTTGAAAAGAGGAAAAATAAGAGGAAAAAATGCATTAGAGAGTCAAGTACAATTACTAGTAAAACTTTGAAATCAAATTTATAGAGTCAGCAAATACATTTTGAAATTCTTATCAAGCACCTGGAGTCCAAGATAGTCCTTCGAGTTGGTAGCGCATTAGTAGAATCAATTCCTTAATAGGAATTGATACTACAAAGTTATGCTAAAGTTGTCTGGGTGACTCGAACCAATCTATAATTAGTAGAAATATTTTTTTATCAATTTTAAACCAACGAAGTGGGTCCCAAAACCCAAAAATATGTTTGTATCATTAAATACATCAGTGAATTGGTGATAAAATATCAATAACACAATATTTTTAAAAGAGATGAGTGAATAGAGCTAAAGAAAGAAAAATTAGAAGTCAACACACCACCATTCCACCTTTTCCATTAATTAATTTTTCATTAGACTATCATCATATTAGTAATTATTTCTAGTTTTCCTAACTTAATATGATTATAAATTATATCATGTTTTCTTTTTCTTTCATCAGTATGAACTAGTTTTTCTTTAAGACATGTATGAACTCTAGATGATAATCTACCATTTTTATGTAATTTGAGATTAAGATTTAAATGGATTTTAATTATTCTAGTTGAATATTAATTTGTATTAAGGTGTGAACCTATTACTCCAACCAATTTAGTGGGTTAGCATAGCAATCTGACTATCGTCTGGAATGGGGGTCATGTTGTGGAATTAATTTATGTTCATCGAGGACTATACTAGTTGAATAACATATAGGGTTCGAGTCTTGTCGTTCAAGATTTTTTCGGATTGACTTAGAGAGGTTCCTAGAGTCCAAGGGTGGTCCGTATCTACCCGGGAGATTTAGGTGGATAGTTGAATCACTGTTAACGTTAAAAGGTCAAATTCTCACTTAAAACAAGAAACATTTAAATCATGTCTAGTGGGGACTAAACACATTTAGCGAGCTAACTTGATATTTACAAACTTAATATTTGCATTGTAGTCTTTTTTTCCTACTTTTACATAATAATTTCCTGAATTCATATATTGCACATTAGTTAATGTATTTTAATATTTATAGAAAACCCAAAACCAATATAATTGTGTCTATATTTTTATCACGCCTATCACCCCGAATACTTAATAAAACACGAGAATTAACTCCTTAGTCCCTATGGAGAAAGATAATAAAATACTTACTTTTACTACTCGGTACAACTCGTACACTTGCGAGGAACACGTCCTTGAGTTATTTTTTATAACACGACTTAGGTCGCACCAATTTTGGCGTTGTTTTGGTACACTATTCAGTTAATTTGTGTGTTTATTTTTTAGTTTAAGTAGTAATTGTTACTTTTTGATTTATTTTCTCTTTACAGGTTCTTAAGTTGGTGCATGCTCTCAACCCCTGTGAGGTTTCTCTATCAACAAAAAAAGAAAGCAAGACATAAAAGAACCAGAGATGGCAGCAAGTTCTAATGTTGGTTTAGACGTTATTGGCAATCCAATCAATGTCAACCCCGAGGTGGATATCTAAATCTGCCAATCAATCAAGTACCCTCAAGATTTTAACCACTTTCGAATGCAAACTTGCAACAAGGAGTTAGGCGTTGAAAAGGTAATCACAGTGTTCCAGCAAGCACTAATAAAGATGGATCGTAAGTCAAAGGAGGACATGATCCATGGTTTATGCAACCACCGATTATCACTTTCCGATTATGTTTAGAATCGCTTGGGATCGATTACCAGCTAGTATGAGAGAAAAGGTGCAAATGGACTAGGAGACTTTCCGCCAAGATCATAAAGAGTTATTTGGTAAAGTTTGGACTTGATTTAAATCGAACTTATAGAGGCTCCAACTACATCGGTACCATCAAGAGATCTTGCAATTTACTACGGAGACCTTGATTCGAGTTCTAAAGAGAAAGTAGATGGGTTATGTGGAGGAGGCTTCACGATAGCGCATCCAAACTAACCATTGGTGACAATGCATTGAGTGTTAAAAAAATATTAGTTGTTAGTCTTTAGGAGTTCATGTCCACCAATCAACCAAAGTTACTTTGAGAGTAGAACGGAAACAGAAGCACCCCCAAAGTAAATTTTAATTATATTAGTATTTACTTTAAGTGCAGAAATCTAGAAAATATTGATGCCCTTCTTAATAAATTTAGAAGATTCTAAACAAGATTTTAAAATATAAATCTCAATGATATTGATATCTCTATACTGATGGTCTTTTGGATGTTAGATAGTTTTTTCTAAATGTCATCATTACCTTTTGTTATTTATACTTTTATTGATGTTTTGCTAATCTATATATTGAGCATCGATTTTAAATGTCTTAGCACCACATACACTCTTCTATACCCATATTATGCTAATTATATTCATATTTCTGTCCTTATTAGATTCATGATTAGTTTTAAACAACTAAAGCTATATGCTTAGGAAAAGGTAAGGCTATTGCTTTACTATTTTATTATATATTATCAACAAGTCTATTCTTGATCCTTTTCAAAGTCTTTTTAACCCGAATATGACATAATCAATAGGGTATCGAATCAACTGGCTTAATCTTGGTAAGAGGTCCATTTGATTAACTTAGATACACACGGTTTTGGTGTTCTATAGTATTTGCCATTGTATTTTCAGTAACTATTAATTAATGAGTTGGCTACCTAGAGTCTTGTGAAAAATTACCTTCCTATTTGAGACTAATAAAGTTACAACTAAGGTCGATGATGATTAAAAAACTTTGACCCGATGATGATTCAAATAATTTGAGTCTAATCTTACATATGATAATTGTGTTTTCTTTACAATGATAAACCCCCAATACAAATATAGAGATGAACACGTTTTAAATATCTAGAATGACTTACTGAGACTTCAGGATAATTTAAAAAATTCCTAAAGTCTTAAAGCCATAGAAGTTTAAAGTTATTCGGTAAAATTTTACCGATTTGTAATAGATATTTTATAAATTTGTCTATTTATAAAATTATAAGGTTGACCAAGAAAGTCTTCCCCAAAGGCTGAACACGAAAAGGAAATCCCGACTTAGGGATTCCTTGCATTTGTTGATGAGGCACATTGGATGGATTGGCTCCATTCAAGTTCGCGTCTTGCTAAAACTGTTTTGAACTCCCTCGGGTGGATTAGCTCCTAGAGGTTGGTTCACTTGATTCACATTTGCTTCATAGTAGGCGGTGGGTGGTAGTCCTTTGTGTGTTCTAAAATAAATGCAATAAATAATCAAACCACAACCGCAAGTGTACGGTTGTCCCAAGTAGTATAATTGATAAAACAGATTCATTCCAAGGACGGGATGGTTGACTACAATGCTTATCTATTAATGATTGATCGCACTTATGAAAACAAATAAAGATAATATGTTTGTTTGGTTTTGTATTAATGCTAAGTAAATGAAAAACAATTATTAAAATGCAAATAAAAGCTAAGACGCAAGTAAAATGATATAAAACGCAATATGAGAAATAGCACTTGAGAACGCAAGGATCCTCTCAATCCTATTTCCTAACTTATGTTGTTTAAGGGCTAAATTGGTCAATTACAATGGTCGGGATCCTAAATTCCTTATACCCCCGTCAGGGTGGACTATAAGGCGATCCTAGAGTGTCACTAGTCCCGTCAGGGTAAATATGATCCACTTTTGGATGATTAAGTTTTATTACCTCATTGGCCCTAGGATTAGCTAAGTTCGTCAGAATCAATAGCTTCTATCCTAGATTGAATAAATGGTTCTGTACCTAAACCCTCTGTCAGGATGATCCAATCGCCACTAATTGGAATAGCCTAGATACTAACACCTGTTCCTAGTTCATGACGCTAAAAACAGTAAATATTCTCAATTTATCAAAAAGAGTAAAAGCCCCAATCTAGTTTAATTTAACAGAAACCCAAATTCAACATTCGTAATCCAATAAGATTGGGATTCACCCATTAATTGTTCTCAAGCACTAAAATGAAATTAGCTCATACTAATAAAAAGAAAAACTAAATTAATTGAAATGGAATTCATATTTGATTACAAAATTAAAGATAAGAAAAACCTAATTTCCGGAATAGAAATGACTACGAACGGAGATATAGACCCTCTCCAGCTCTTGTAGCTTCTTCTTTCTTCCTTCTGTTGCTTCTCTCTGGTGTTTAATCTTGTAGAATGTGAATTGTGTGTAAAATAGAAGTCCAGACCTCCTTTTATAAGTGGAAATTCGGACTTGGACCTAGGCTTTTAATTAAATGAAATATAAAAGGCCCAAGTCCACTAACTTAGCTCAAAATCCCGTAACTGCTGATATACCTTCACTAAAACGGCTTTTTCCGATTCGTTATGACTCCGATTGACCTCATTCCAGTTGCTAAAGTTCCGTAACTCGATAGGAAGCGTTTTCTCTTCAAAGGTCAACGGCTAAATCATCGCTTAAGCACCTCGAAATCAGCAATATATGGCCTGGAAAATGGATTTTCAGCTCTAAAAATAATATCTTCGGGATTTATCTTCAAGTCTTGACTCTATTTCTTGATCTTTGACTTTCTCCTCGGATTCCTCTTCTAGCTAACATCTAAAACCTGTAAACTTTACACTAAAAATACCAATATTACGCGCAAAAGCTTAATAAATCAAAAATGCTAGAAATAAAAGAGGAAAATCATATTATTGCATATTTAGTCCAAAAGTCTATCAAATTGATTAAATAAACACCAAAAATAATGTCTCCTAAGGGTCGAAAATAAGAACAATTAAGGAGACATCAGTGGGTTAATGTTAGCCATTAGCAACTGTGCTCTTCTTTCTCTCTTTCTTTGGTCTCGAAATAGCTTCTTGGGGTCTGAGTGCATACACCAAAACCTGTAAACCTGAGAAGAGACAAAAACACAAAAACAAAATAACACGAAAAACAAACTAAACACTTCTACACTACAACGAAAACACAAAAATCTTAAATAATCATCCCCTGAAGCGACACCATCTTGACCTTTGTCGTTCCCATTAATAGAATAAAGTACAAGCAATATGGGGATCAGCTCCGTATACGAATTGTAGGTTAGCAAGAAAGGATAAGTAGTGTTATAGTTCGCAGGGAGTATTGAGATTAAAGGTTTTCAAAGTAATGTAAATGCGAGAAGTATGTAATTCGACTAACCAAATAGAAATATAAATTGGAAATATTTGTTTGGTTTGAAATGATGATTAACAACTAAGGACAAGATAAATGAAAATGAAAGTAAACTAGGGTAATGATTATTAACTAGTAAGTATGAAAATAAACACTTAATGGTAATTAGGATTAACTCGATGATACAGGTGTTTGAGGATATTTCTAAGTAATTTGTTATGTCGCTAGTTAACTTTGCTACTCATAAGGGTGAGTGGATTTATTGTTCACACTAGTCCGGATTGTTTGTCAATATAAGTACCCGCAAAGGCTAACTTAGCTCTCTCCCTTACTCATCCTCTCGCTTTTCAGGTAGGTTTTAGTCCTTCCTACACTTTTTACTACCTAGCGTGCTAATATCTTCCGATAAAAGGCACTAAGAGCATGTATACTAGGTCTGAAATCTTTCCCCCCCCCCCTGGTGCTAGGCAAATTACGACGGCTCCTGCTACTTTGGCCAGAGAACATGAGTAATTAAAATGCGTATACAAATAATAGAACTATCTCAAAAAACAATCTCAATTAAATATCAAAATATGACATCCCAAATCAAATAACTCAATCAAATAGCAACGCACAATGTATTACATAAGCATCCTCAAGCAACAAGAATTTAGCTCATAATCGAATTAAAACTAGAGGAATAAAAACTAATGACAAATTCATGTTTAAAATAGATAATAAAGCAATGTTACTATTGGAGATAATAGGAAATGGTAATTGGTTGAGGCAGAATAGCTGGGTTCATGGACAAACTCTTGTTCTTCCTCTTCCTTTTTTCTCGCGCTTCTCCTCCTCTTCTTTCTTTTGGATAAAATGATTTTTAAAAAGAAGCATGTTGATTTGGGGCTGGACAATGAGCTTATATAGCTTCCAAATTCGTTGGGATCTCTTTAGGTTTAAGAAAATAGGTTTAGGATGAGCCCAACCTGTTTTTACATAACCAACTTACTAGTTCAAACCACGGCAGGTGCAAATGTCATAACTTTTACGTCTTAACTCCGAATTAAGTGTCGTCACTTTCCATGCAGCCCTGACTTCAATATATTTCAAACAAAATAGGAACCAGGTCCAAATATATCACCAAAAAGTCATAGTGACTAAAACAATAAGGTGCAATAATTATCCAAAAAAAAGCTCTAACTCTCCACAATGGCTCTAAGCTCAATTTCTGCTTTAACTTGGGGTTTCTCTTCTCTTTTTGACTTCTTTCCTTAATCTTGGACCCTTGCATTAAGAATGTACCTAAAATCTACACACTAAACACATAGTTAAAGCGAAAAAATCTCTATAAACAGTGATAAGTCCAAAACTAGGGGTAAAAGTGTAATATAGTAAATAATAGGGAAAAATGCCTCGCTTAGGCCCAATAAATCCTAAAATAAAGTCTTGTGAATGGATTAATCCATCAAAAATAGAGATACATCACTTGGCCAGAATAAGGTTAAAATATAAGTAAAACAAATAATCAAGAAGTAATAATGTAATCCATTTCAATTATTCATAATCTCAAATTCAATAAAAACATAATCTCAATTCTAGGGTTCATATAATAAACGATTCTTAGGTTATGAGAATTTAGTTCATAAAATTAATAGTGTATGTGTCGTGTTTAAAAGATAAAACAGAGTAAAATTACACTAATATCTTGATGAATGATGATGGATAGAGGTAGATGACATAAATTGCTCCCAGACTTCTTCTCCAGCGTTGATTTGCTTCTCGGGTGTGTAAATCATGAAGTATCCTTCTAATTTGGTCTTTAAAGTCTCATATGTATATTCTTTCTAAAACATTTTTGGTGTTGTATCCCTTTTAATGGCCCAAGTCAACCCAAAAACATGTCTAATGGTGTGTGGACTGCTTCGAGCCATGGTAGGGGCATATTGAATATCTTTTATTTTTCGCGGCAACCCTATACCTTTTATGTTGTTTGATTGTTTTTAGTACTTGATTTCGCTTCAAAGACTGTTGATTTTGCTTCATGAATTGATTTATTTTGTTTGATTTTGCGTAAGCTTTTCGCGTTTTTGTTTGTGTAATATGTGTTGTATGTGTAAATATGAAGAGTCGATTTTGGTTTTTTTAGTCATTCATTCAACTGGATGAATATTTGTTAAATTTTTCTTTTTGCTTAATTGCAAGATTAATTTAGGAACGGATTTGTTTTGGTAAAAATCCTTGTATTTTTTTTTAACAATTATTATTTTAATGGGGATAGTTCAAATAATTGGCTCTTTTTACAATTCAATTCGTGAAAGATACATTCGAACAAAAATTATGATTGAAGTGGGTGGTTGAATAGTATCCCATAAGCTTAAACATCAAAAAATATTTTAATTCGTTCCACATAAATGTGGTTATGGTTAGGGATGACAATGGTTAGGCTTTAAACCCGAAACTGGTGGGTATCCAATTCAATTAGGAAAATCGATTTTGTAACCATGGTAAAAATACTTAGATTATGGTTTTATAAAATATAACCAATTATTCTGATTTTAGATAAAAATGAAATCGAATAACCAAAAATTTATTCATTATCGTATATATTTTTATATTTTTATAAACATATAGAAGAAGTATATTCGTATTTTAGAACTAAAATTTAAATATTAGATTTGACCAATAAAAATAATAAATATCCTATATAGTTAAATATCAACATATAATAATTTAGTCTTATATATCTTAATTTTATTATGAAAAAAGTATATTATTTTATAATTGATGTCCAAAGGTTTAATACTTTATGTTTCCTATTCATGGATTCTTTTTTTCTTTTTTTTTTAGATGTATGGGTGTCCGGGCCAGCTTACGCGCACCACGACTATTCCCATAGGAAATATACACGCCTCCTCATGCATACTCCCATTTAATGGGAACAGGTTACCCATGTTCAGGGAGGGGACTCGAACCTTGCACCTCTTGCGTACCCCTTTTAAGGGCTCAAGAAATAACAAGGCTGAGGGGATTCGAACCCTGTATCTCCTAGATGAGAGACAGGCATCCTGGTCACTGAGCTAGTCCCAATGGTTTTCATGGATTCTCAAGATGACAAGTGCAGAGTCATTTTTCTCCTATAAATATAAAGCACTTACATTATAATAGGACTAGTTTATTTTTGGTATACAAGAACAATATTCTCTCTATACTTTATGTTCTTCTCCTTTAGTTTATAACACGTTATCAGCATGAGTTCGTTCTTTTAATCTTGTGGAAGAAGGTAAGTGATTTGATAAGATTTGTTTGGATAAAGTGACATTCCCTGGCTCAAGATCATTCCATGTAGTGGATGGCATTGCATTCCTTGTAGTAGTGTAGCATTTTTCAATCTATATGAAAATGAATATGGAAACAAAAATGGTAGGGTTAAAGCCGATTAAATATTGTATTCAATGGATAAAACTATACATTGTAGTGAATGAAATTGCATTTCCTGAAGAAAATGCTACATCTTTTAATATGTATTGGAATCAACATGTTTGTGATCATAGATCCAATTGAAGGTGAGATCATGGTAAAAGTAACATTTAGTTCATTAGTAATATGTATATTGCTAAAAATTTCTTATTATCTAATATGAATCATGGGGTCTATTAAGAAATTAAAAGTCACGAAATATAAGTTATTATGAAATACTAACCATGGATATCGCCGATAAAGTTGAATAACATATTGTCCATGAACCCGTTGTATGCTAAGCCCTTTAGTCGATTTAATTAAAAGTTTTGGATGTCCAAAAGTAACGGTACCTTGTGGTACAAATTTGACACATTATATTTTCAGTAAGTCTAGAATAAATTTGTTAAATTTAAGTATTTTCACTGAAATGAAAATTTTGTATAAACCAAAAAGTATCTGCAACCGTGTATGTATTTACATTAGTTCCTGAAAGTGACACCAAAAGTGTGTATTAGTAAATTTTCCTACTATTTCTTTGGGGTTGTAGTATATACAAATACGAGCAGCTAAAATGCACATTTTAGCAAAAACGAAGAAGTCATAATCCAAAGAACTTTCTAATATGACATGATCGACTCGGTCACCAAGGACAATAATATTATGTCGTATAAAAGAGAACTCACTCTGTCTATACTTAAAAGATCCAAAAGATTCTTATACGAAGTGACAACACAAAAGTTTAATGATCTCTAGTAAAACTTATTAACTATTCCAACCGATGTTTTGGGAATTATGTTGAAATTGATTGTCATTTTGCTAATCTTAAAACACGCTTTGAGGAGTTTCATTTAAAAAAGACGATTATTAGTTGAGAGACAAGGCAACTTGAAGTTGTGTGACAAATCGTAGAGTATAATTTATTGTCTCATATCTATCCACAAACTAAACAATTAGAACTTGAAGTTCAAAAGACGATACGTTTGCTAAATATTGCAAATTATATACAAAAATGCCTTCATAGACATATTGAATATTGTGATATCCCATCTGTTGAAAATGCTACAGCATTAACTATTGTCATAGATGGACATGTGATGTCTCCCTGTTTGTTCTAATTTTATTCCATTAGGAGACATCTTTCTAGGTGAATAATTGACTAATATGATAGACTTTTAGGATTATTTTGTTATATTTTAATTTCTCTCCTTGGAATTTATTATATTTTATATTTAAAGCTTTTGCACATTAAATGGTTTGTTTTTAGTGCAAAGTTTGTAGGTTCATGAATTAGATGGAGCACCAAGACAAGGAGGGGAATCGAAAATTAAAGTCTTAGATCGTGTGTAGAATTCAAAGGCGAGAAAAGACGATTCGAAGAATTAACTAAAGGAGAGTGAAATCTGGAAGACTGTTACAAATCACTGTTTTTTAGCCACTTAGCCACTTATTCAGCCTTAGAGCCGTGAAATAAGGAAGTTGCATCTTTGAGTCAGGAAGATTTTGCAAGTTGAACGGAGTGCTTTCGAGTCCGGACGCAAAAGTTACAGTTGTTTTAGTAACAGCTACACACCAGTTATGGGATTTCTAATTTGGATTGGGCTTTTATTTCATTTAACCTATTCCTTTAAGTAAAAAAGCCCAATCCAAATTCTCCAATATATAAAGGCCTTTAGACTTCATATTTATACATAACTCATATTACACAAAGAAGAAACGCTAGAGAGAAGTCAGAAGCAAAAGGAGAGAAGAAACTGAAGCTGGGGAATCCTGATTTCTCCATCAACAGTCAATTTCTTCCCTTCAAATAGGTTTTCTTATTCTTTTCTGTAATTGAATATGACTACCTTTTATCTTATTTTAGTTTTTAACTCCGTTATGAACTAATTTCATAAGTACTTGAGAATCGCAATTATGGGTTAAACCCTTTTTTGTTTTAATTGATGTTTTCCGAATTTGGGATTATTTGATTTAATCTGAATTGGGTATTTTGTATTGACTATTATCGCATGTTAATTACTATTTTTATGCTGTCCAAATAGAAATAGGATTGAGTAATTAGGCTATTCACTTTGGTGGGGAAGTGATCACCTTGACGGGGGTTTTAATTACAAACCTAGGTAATAGACGTGTGGTATTCGTCAATGACCCTGACGGGCTTGACTAACCACATAGCCAATTGGGTAAGAGACTAAAACCATTCGAAAGTAGGTATAATCGCCCTAACGGGGTTTATAATACCGTAGGATAGCTCCTAGTCCACCCTGACGGGGGTTAGGAGATTATAGAGTCCCGGCTAATACATAAATACCAATTGAGCCCTTAAACGGAAGCATTAATTATATAAATATAGGTAGAGCCCTTGCGAGACTCAAGTACCACTCTCTTAATTACGTCTACGCTCATTTATTTATTTTGTTTTCTTTTTAGTTAATTACTTTAGTACTTTATTTTCTTGCGTCTTAGTTCGTAAACAAAAACCAACCACAAATTATATCATTTACCTTTTCGTACTTGCAATTACTACTACTATATGATAAACACCTGAGTTGTACCTATTCCGTCCCTGCGAACGTAACCCGATTTATTACTTGGACAACGTACACTTGCGGGCTGTGAGTCCTTATTCTTTATCGCATTATTTTATAACACACAAGTACCCACCAACATGTAATAAATATTTTAGAGATTGCATCCAACCATCACATGAAACATGGTAAACTTGTAATACATAAAACCAGCGCACGAAGCGTAGTAGATCTATAATGTATATAACCGACACGTGAAGCTTGGTAGATATGTAATGAATATAACCAATGCATAAAGTGTGATAGAAATATAATGCATCTAACCAGCGCATGAAGCGCGGTATATATGTAATGCATATAACTAACGCATGAAGCGTGGTAAGCATGTCAGTTCAAAATATGCCATGCCCTATAAAAAGAAATCTCACGAGTAAAGGAAAAAATGGTAAAAATGTGTGAAATATGCACATCCACGTACTATGACAGGAATTATTGAGCCAACTAATCTTGGCACATGCATTACTCTTAAAATGAGTAATGGTCATTGAAAAGACCAAGGTACCTGAATACGAGAAAAATTATGTAGATTATCTGTCTGCTGAAATTATTTAAACTTTGAGATATTTTATGGGACATATATATTTTCATTACTATAGCGCTTGAAATAAATAATAAGGATCCTAATCACAAAGTGGTGAAATGCGTCGACAGTGATAGAAATGATAATAGTGAATTTTAAAATCTAAAATACTACTTGTATCACGGAGGTTCCTGCAGAAACTTATAACTAATCATGGGGAGATGTCCTCATTCTTATATCATTGATACAGTGTAGTGAAAACTAGATGATATTAAAGTTCTTTATAAACACAATAGGTGCTGAAGCACATAGATGCCTGAAGCATATGACAGGTTCTCAACACGAAAGGTGTTTGAAGCACATCAAATGCATGCAACACGATAGGTGTCAGAATTACTTAGAGCGTCTAAATTTTAAGTTCTCTAAGATCAAGAAGTGCCTAAAGCATAAAAGGTTCTGAAGAATATAATTTATTTAAAATATGAGAGACAAGTTTATGAATTATGAAAGGATAATCATAATAATTGGTGTCATAATTTATGGCATTATAAAGAGGATGTGATATTTGTGTGATGTACTCTTTTTTCTACACTGAGGTTTTTTCCCTCTAGGTTTCACCTAGTAAGGTTTAAACGAGGTATGTCAAATACTCATTGTCAAAAGAAGTATATACTCTTTTTCTTGATCAAGAAAATGATATTACTAACACTCAATACCTCAAGTAACAATTCAAGAGATTTGTTAATTAAAGTTTTATTAATAGTGACATCAAGGTACAAGTCCGCAAGTATCTAATGTATTTGAAAATATGTAATGTCGTAACAAAGGGGGGATGTATTGAAATTCTGTATTTTTTTCTTTCACCACGGTTTTTCTCAATGGATTTTCTTGGTAAGATTTTAACGAGGCATATCTTTCAGTGAATATCCAAGTGAGAGTTTTATGAAATATCTATTTAAGTAATTATTCCCCGACAAAGTCATAATGTATCAAAATGATTTTATATTGACAAAGATCACTCGTTGTGTAAATCAACGATTCTAAATCACTAAGTACAAAGAAATATCATTTTCGTCTGCGAAAGGAAATTTTAAAAAAAAAATAGGTCCTGAAGTACTTTATCTTCTTTTTTTGTCAGATTAAGAAAAGAAAATACATGACTAACCAATCCCTCTATTTCTACATAATAGTTGAAGACTGTTACAGAACTCTACAACTGAGTCGTCAAGGCATTCTGTGACATCAATTTCGAGTCTAATGCATTTAGCATAACTGTCATCCACTCTGTTGAAGTCTCGTTTCACATGATAGACTTTCCAACTAGGGAATCGTTTCATCTATTTTCGTACTTCGTCAGTCATTGGTTGGATTCTCCAATTAACTCCCTTTTTGTGACTAATACCTTGTACAACTTCAAGGTTGTCAGAGTAGAAAGATTAACTCTAAAGGTCGAAATTTGCTGCATCTCTCATGGCCAAAAAGACGGTCCAAATATCCCCCTCGACTGCGCTATTAAGTTTTCCCCTCCTAGCGTTTCGGTGTTTCATTTCTCCTTGGGTATTTATTGCCACTGAGACCATACTTGCGGGTTCCCTATTATTGATATATGATGTGTCGTTGAGCCACACGATCTCTGCATCACTGCTTAATAAAGTGTTATCATTATCCGCTGAAAGTTTACTCCGACTTCCTAGGTTGTCGGCTACTCCATTTGGATTGATTTCCTCACCGAAAAGATTCTTAATAAATGTCTTGGTATTTATTATTAATTTCCCACATGTTCCACTTCTTCCTTTCAAAAAAACCGTTCATACGTGCTCTCCAAATATTCCGCATTGTGCAAAACATGATTGTCGTGACAACCTTCTTATCTCATCCATTCCTCGAGTAATTTTAAATAACTAACTTTATCCAGACTCTGGTCTTACCATTAAAATCAGAACCAATTTTACATTGTAGTTGAGAGTTAGCCCACACACCCATGCTAAATGGACAACTAATAAATATGTGTTCGATAGATTCCTATTCCTTCTCACACCATTTGCACATGACTGTATCAAGACATCTTCTCTTTTTAAGTTGCATTTAGAGGGGATCGCAAATTATACAAAAAGATATAGCTCTATTTGTCAGCTTATTTGGCGAGATTCAGAAGGATAAATAGTAGGATATGTCAATGATGAATACCATCCTGGCCCTAAAGAGGCATATCTCAAAGTGGGTACGTTTTACTTATGTTGACGTTTAAATATCATGACGATCGGTGACATGAGCTTAGGTTGTTACGTTTCCTATTACACTGTTTTTAATTTTAGCTACATTAAAGGTCAAAAAATATATCACCAAAACTTTCTACACATACGAGGGACAGAAGAGTGGTGATATTGAAATTTGACAAATACAACCATGTAACAATTTTGTATACTTGTTTACGAAATCATTTCTAATTACGACATTCAAGAAGCATGTCCTCAATATTGAAATACGACAACTCAGAGATCTTTTGCCAACATTGGGGGAAGCGTAAACAAGACTGTACTCTTTTCCCTTCGTCCAAATTTTGTCCTAATGGATTTTCTTGGCAAGGTTTTAACAAGGCAGTGTTTTTCTTGGCAAGGTTTCAACGCAACATATATTCTAATGGATGGACATTCAAGGAGTGTTATGAATAAAGTATATTATGAATAGTGAATGTCCAAAGGTTCAAAATTTTAGGTTTCCTATTCATGATTTGTTAATGTGGCAAGTAAAGATTCATTCTTTTTCCTATAAATATATGATCTTTCATTACCATAGGACTAGTTTATTTTTAAAATACAAGAACAATATTCTCTTTATACTTTATTTGCTTCTCCTTTAGTCTATAAGAGTTTTAAACTTTTTAAATATATTTATAAGGTTGTAATTCGATTATGGTTAAACACCGTTTCCAAAACTGAATCCTAATAGTTCAGTTATCTTTGTAATATTTTTCTTTAGGATAAATGTTTGTTATTCATGCTATGTGTGATTTTTGTCCAACTAAGCAAAGATTTACTATCCTAACAATTTAATAAACGAAAAAGTAAATCATCTCCCAATCCAACCTTCAAACACTCAACCCCTTCTATTAAACAAACACAACCATAACTAGGGATATAAATAGGATAACAGCAAAAAAAAAAAAAAAGGATACTATTTTGAAAAATGATTCTAATACCCGTATGACAGTAAATTAACAATTTCTGAAAACAAATCAAAGTCTAACATGGACAAATCAATAAATTTAGCAAATATAACATGCAAATCAATCTCAGCATATTGTGCAACGCTCATGAGAACCTTTTACACAAAAACATAAACTAGTTTTTTCGATAAATCCATAATACACACTTAAAACTGGTAGTAGTGCTACACTTGTAATGGCCTCATATCTTGTTATTTTTGCATAACTTGTACAATCAAGCTAAATATATACAATGCACAAATAACCCATGCTACAAAAACATATATATATAATAAATAAGACAATAAAAGTAAAACTATGGATGGTGAGGGGTAAACTTGCATAGAAGAAAAGCAAATAATATACCAATTGAAAGGATAAATAACTCAAAACTTAAGCCAAATAATTCACTATTGTAGTAACATTCCAAGTTACAATATAACCAGAACTGAAGAAAAAAAACTCTAGAACGAGATGCAAATGAAATGCGATAAGATCTACTCTTCTCCGGCAGATTCTACATTCTTGGTGTTGTTGTGCTTCCTTGCGTACCTCTGGTTCCTCAAGAACTTTGGATCCATCTAATTTAAACACGTAGGAAAAACAAAGTGAGTTAATAAAACTTAAATAAGCAACAATGTACAAATGAATAAAACATTTAAGAGGTAAGAATCGGTCTGTTTGTCAATTTAATTCAAGAACATTTAGATATAAATATCTAAATTTATAAAAAAGGTGAATATCAAATATTTTGGGCGAACAATTGGACAATCCGTACGATTCTGGATCTCAGAGCTAAAAAAAAGTTGGGAATTATTCGCTTCAGTCCAGATCTACAAACACAGGATTCATGTGATTGAGGAAACTAAACACGCTTGATGACATCAGCAACTAACTAGATGACGTATGCAAAGCGCAGACATATACATATATATACAGAGAAATGTGATTAAAAGAATACAGAAAGAATTACCCCTTTGGTGGAGCTGTGGCGATGGCGTCGAGGCTTCTTGATACCATTCCTATGAGCTTTGAAAGACTGGTTGTGAGCTGTGTGATTCTTCGACTTGGCCATTTCTCTTCTTCTGCAAGTAAATCAATTAATCGATTAATGATATATTAGAAAAGGGGGTGTGGTGGGGGGTTGAAGATACCTGCTTAGTCGGCTGTGTAGGAATGTGGGAGACGAAGGAAAGAGATGGAAATGGTTAGAGTGCGTTTTATATTGAGGTGATATGGAGCCCTAATCTTAAAAGGCCCCTTTTTGGGCTTTGAACAAAATTCTTTTGGGCTTTTATCGAAGTTAAGCCCTTCTATATGCATCTATACCAAAGACAAACAGTTCTTTTTTGTTTGATATATCGTACAGATAATATCAAGCCTAATATCCCTTTGGGTTTAAAGAGCCCATACTTGATTCCTTCATGGTGTGCTTAAAGTCTTAAAGCATCTCAGCATTTTGGGAAAATGGTTGTAAAAAATGTGAATTTTGGAGATATTTTGGTGGTACTTTTAAGATAGGGAAAGTCTTCTTGTAAAAGGAAATGAACGATATTTTTTACTGAAAAATACTTGAGCTTACCAAACGAGGAGGATATCGCTCATCTCTTAGAGATTAATGAACAAAGAGGTTTTCTTGATATGTTGGGAAGTATAGATTGTATGCATTGGAAATAGAAAATTTGTACAATTGTGTGGCATGGAGTATATGTTGGTCATCACCCAAACTTTTTTGTAATTTTATAAGCAGTGACTTTGCAAGATCTTTGGATATGGCATGACTTTTTTGGAATGTTAGGTTCACATAAATGTCTTACAAGTATAGGATATATTATAAAAACTTATCGAAGACCGAGCTCCTTCGGTGAATTTTATCATAAATGAGCATAACTATACTACGAGCTATTACCTAGCATATGGCATAACTATACTGGTTAAGAAATCATAAGAAAAAATTCGCTCTCTAGAATTCTCTTGGGTTGACCCAACATACTGAACATTTCCTTCGCTATTTTCCTTTTTGGGGGGACTTTCCTTCCTTTCTGGGAAATTGTTTCCTTCTCTGTATCTCAACGGTAACAAACGGATGGAAGGGAAGGGGCGGCTGCCGCCTCCGTTACCGCTGCAACCACCTGACCCAGTTATGGGCAATGCGGTGAAGAAGATAACTGTACATTCGAGTGGCTCCTCTTCGTTGCCGGCGACTCCAAGCGTTAGAATTAGCACTAACAAAGATAAATCCAACAGCGTACGAAAGCTATCCTCTAAACGTCTTCGATTATTTGGGGAAGAAGTGCAGCAAGAATCGATGTCCAGAGCTCTTGTCCTAGTGGGGGATAAAGAGACTGGTTCGCAACGAACGTCTAAGAGGGCAATTAATTTCACGGATAGAGATGATTTATCGCCAGTGGCAGGGGAGGGAGAGCTCGAAGAGATGATCAACACCGGCAAGGGGGCGACTAAGCGGGCACCAGCTGCAGACTCGCCGGGGAAGAACATTGGGCTAAAAATTATTCAGAATCCGACTTTTGATGCTGCACATAGGCGACAGGATGGAGTACTGACATTAAGAGATGAACCACTATCCGACGAAGATGCAGCTAGGCAGGGACCATCAGTGGCGCCAAACACAATCGCAGCAGGTAATTTAGTCAATTCTTTTGATACTAATATAGTGGAAGTTGTGTCTGATGTAGGTCTAAATGCAGAAGAGATAGCTCCGCCTTCACGGGAGAATAAGAAGCCTCTAGCAAGGGAAGTCAGTGAGGGGAGAGCTAAATCGTTTTTGGAGACTACCCGGGGTGGTGTGGAAATGCATCAGGTTCAAAATGGACAAACTAATAGGAATCAGGGGGATGATGATAAGGTATATGGTATTGGTATGGAGGAGGATACAGAAGGTTTTGTTATGGAGGATGATGTGCCCATGGGGGACGATACATATCCGCAATTACTTAGGACGGCTGAGCGGAAATGCCAAGGGTGTAAGGTATGGCAAAAGACACTCATAATTCGATTGCTTGGGTATAATGTGGGTTTTAAGTATTTGTTCAACAAGTTAAGTCAAATTTGGTCCCCAAAGGCACACATGGAGTTGGTTGAGGTAGGCTTCGGGTATTTCCTGGCACAATTCTCTAACTCTGGGGACTATGATAGGGCGTTGAGTGGGGGACCGTGGATGATTCTCGATAGATATTTGATTGTAAGACCGTGGGATCCTTTTTTTATGCCCCAGGATGCACCGATCATAAGGACAACAGTATGGGTGCGGTTACCATGGCTTCCGTTAATGAATTATACGGAAGAGATACTTACATCGATAGGAAACTTAATTGGAAAAATGGTTCGAATAGACCCGTTTACGAGATCACGTGCACGAGGAAATTTTGCGCGAATAGCAGTGGAAGTTGAACTTACGAAGCCACTTGTTCCGATAATTCGAATTCAAAACCATCTCCAAAAGGTGGAATACGAAGGCTTGCACCTTATTTGTTTCACATGTGGGAAGTTCGGGCATGTAAAGGAGGAATGTGGAAGCTCTGGAGGAGGGGTATCTGGTGGAGAGGATAGTAGAAATGCTACTGAGATTATTAGAACGCCGGTAATTGAGGTGGAGAATGGCAAACCAGTGTATGGGGAGTGGATAACAGTTAATAGGACTAAAGGACGGCCGCGGAATAACAGTAACAATAGCACGGGATACCAGAATCAACATCTGGGTCAGAAAGGGGCGGCTGGGGGTCCTAAAAAGGGGGTGGTAACACCTAGTAGGAAGAAGAATATGCCCTCTGTAGAGCGAGGGAGGGGGTCGCGATATGAAATTCTCGCTTCGTTGGATAAGGGAGAGACTAGTGGAGTGGGTTCTAAGGAGGGCGAGGAAAGCGTGACAGTAGGAAGGGTGATTGAAAGAGGGAAAGTTCGTGAAGTGGTACAGGTGGATAATGATAACAATAGGCCGAATTCACAGCATGTGGTTGTAAATGGAGTGTCTAATAAGTTGGAGGGAGGGTTCTTTAACTCGGGTAAACATGTACTGGTGGATGGTGAACATGTAGGTCCTACACCTAAGCGTAAAGATAGAAATAAGAAAAAGATGGGCGACAAATCGGAAATTGTTCAGATAGACGGGACATCAGATGGGGCTAGGGAGGGTCAAGAAGTGGGCGTAGGTATAGAGATAGAGGACGATATGGTGGTGGATGGGTTAACGGCTGTGGGTGGTCTAGCTGGTGCAAGGGGTGTAGGGAACATAGGGGTATCTGATGCGCATGATCAGGGGGCTGAGAATGGGGGCCTTTCTGCAAATATTATTAGTTCAGGGGTAAGAGATGTTGATGGAACTAGTGGGTTGACTAGGGAACTTGCAGTTGGGGTGAACAATATGGCGATGTCTCCTGTGGTGGAGCTTAATGATCCGCCATTACGGACATCAGCAAATGAACTACTACAGCAGCAGATCCTTCCGCCGAGCAGCTCCGCAATGTCTCAGGTTCAGGAACAGCCGCGAAGAGAGCCTGTGGTAGCTCTTGATGGAGGCGAAATGGCAGGAGCTACATCAGAATTTGCTCGCCAAGCTCAGGAGAAAAATACAAGAGTGGAAAGAATGGAGTGCGAGGAGGGGGAGTTCGTTGCACTTTCTGACCTGTAGCGTCCTATGGGTCTCGGTTTGATTTCTGTTACGGCTTTTTGATTATTGTTTCTTGTTTTTTTATTTCATTTATAATTTATTTTAATGATTAGTACGGATAATAATTGTAGTGGGGGAAATTGGTCAAAGACCAATCATCCAGTTAATATTTTATTTTGGAATTGTAGAGGCGCTAATAGTGATGGCTTTAGGCGTGCTTTTAAGGATATTAATGAGCGGCATAAACCATTAATTGCAATAATAGTAGAGACTAGAGCATCCGGTACAGAAGCGACATCTATCATTAAGTCACTTAGGATGGAGAAATCAATTAGGGTGGAAGCTGTGGGTTTCTCTGGAGGCATTTTGGTGCTTTGGAATCAGGCGGACCTATCGATTAAACTATTATCGGCTTGCAAACAGGTAATAAATTTGCGAATTTCTAGAACCTCATGTGTCCCATGGTTGTTATCTGCAGTCTATGCGAGCCCGAGGAGTTGGATAAGAGACTCCCTCTAGGAGGCTTTGGAAGAGGCTTCAAATCACATAACAGAACCGTGGCTAGTCATTGGGGATTTCAATCAGATTGGGGAACCGGAAGATCAACTAGGAGGTACAGAAGGTGTTAATCGTACTATGGTTAATTTCGAAAGGTGGAGAGATCAGTGTGGGTTAGAGGACCTGGGTTTTGAGGGGCCGAGATTCACGTGGAGTAACTCTTGGAGGTCTGGACTTCGGATATTGAAGAGATTAGATAGAGCATATGGCAATAGGAGATGGGTTGAGATGTTTGGGGCATCCAAGGTTTCTCATTTACCTAGGATTCACTCCGATCATGTACCACTTGTAGTGACTTTAGTTTCAGCGTTACCGGTTAGTAAGGGGAAGAAGAGGTTTCGATTCGAGGGTGCGTGGTGTCATCACGAGGGGTTTCGAGATTTCGTTGAGAAAAACTGGGTGAGTGAAGGAATAAGTCTTGAAGAGAACATAGCGACATTGCAAAGAGAATTGGAGGTTTGGAAGTTCGAATGTTTTGGGGATATTTTTCGTAAGAAGAAGAGGCTACTAGCAAGGATCTCGGGTATTCAAAGGGCACTACAAAGAGCTTATAATTCATCTTTAGTGGAGTTAGAAAAGAGGCTGATGGGGGAATACGAAAGGTTATTAGAACAAGAAGAGGTGTTTTGGTTTCAAAGGGCACGAACGGATTGGGTAAATTCGGGTGATCGGAATACAAAGTACTATCATTGTGCAGCCCAGATTCGGAAAGAAAGGACAGAAATCTTACGAATTAAGGACAATAATCGGTTATGGATAAGGAATAGTGAGGCGGAAAAGATATGGGTCAGGTGTTTCTTTGTGGAGTTGTTTACGATTGAGGATGGATCACCGGTTGGGTTCGGGCTTCCTCCGCTAATGGCTTTCGAGGAACGAGACTTGGCAATTTTGAGGGGTGGAATTTTGGATGAAGAGGTCCGAGCCGCGCTATTTCAGATGTCACCACATAAAGCACCCGGGCCAGATGGGTTGACAGCGGGCTTCTACCAGAAATGTTGGGATATAGTGGGCCCCTCCGTTTGTGAGATGATTAAGTATTCGCTAGCCGTGGGTCGTTTTCCTAAGGGGGTCTTGGGTACGCTTATTCACCTCATCCCAAAGGTGGGTAGTCCAGAGTTTATCACGCAATTTAGACCTATCAGCTTGATTAACGTTAGTTATAAGATATGCATGAAAGTCTTGGTGAATAGGATGCGACCTATGCTATCCAAGCATATCGGGCCTTTCCAAAGCAGTTTCTTACCCCATAGGTCTACTATTGATAATATTGTCCTAGTCAGCGAGGTAGATTTTGTCATGAGACATGCCAAGGGCCGGAAAGGTTATATGGTGGTTAAGGTAGACCTAGCTAAGGCGTATGACAAGCTTCGGTGGAGTTTTATTAGGGAATCGGTAGAGCTACTTGGGGTACCGCCTATGTGGATTTCGGTTATTATTTCGGGATTGGCGGATAACGAATTGAGCGTGTTATGGCGAGGGGACCCATTGCCACCTATCACACCTAAGAGGGGAATTCGTCAAGGCGATCCTATGTCGCCTTACATTTTTGCCATTTGTATGGAGCGATTATCGTTATTAATTCAGCAGCTTGTGGAGGAGGGAAAGTGGAAACCCATCCGACTTCATTCAGGGGGTTCCCTATATCTCATATTTCCTTTGCGGATGATTTAATTTTATTTGCGGAAGCTTCTGTTGATAATTTTCTTTTGTTACAGGAGACGTTGGACTTATTCTGTCGAGACGCGGGTCAGACAATAAGCGAGGAGAAGTCAATGATATATTTTTCTAAAAATGTCGATGAAGTAGTGGCGGCTAGTATCTCGGCTTTGAGTGGGTTCACTAGGAGCGAGGGAATTGGAAAATATCTTGGGGTGAATATACTTTCGGGGCGAAGACCTAAGGGTTTCTTTGGTGAGCTTATTAATGCATTACGTAGCAAGTTATCGAAGTGGAAGAGTAGCACGTTATCTCTAGCAGGGCGGATTACGCTAGCACAATCGGTGCTTAGTGCTGCTCCTATGTATATCATGCAGGTGGAGAAGTTACCGGGTTATGTTTGTGACGAAATAGATAGGATTCGGCGAGAGTTTATCTGGGGTGTCTCTGGTACACAGAAGCGTATTCATTGGGTTGCATGGAGGGATATTTGCCGGCCTAAGAAGTTCGGAGGACTTGGGTTTTGAGAAGCTAAAGATATGAATGAAGCCTTATTGGGAAAGTTGGGTTGGAGGTTGATACATGATGATTCCTCTCTTTGGCCGATAGTTATGAGAGGTAAATATTTTCGGAAGGCGCCCCTTCAATATGTGGGGAAACAAGGGGACTCGCAAATATGTAAAGCTATCGTGGAAGGTATTGCCGTAGTTAGACGGGGATCCCGATGGCTTGTAAAAAATGGGAGGGATGTGTCGTTTTGGCTAGATTGGTGGGTTGGAGATTCGCCTCTTATCGAACAGGTCCTAGGGAGACTAGATGATGGTGAGTTAAGTAAGAGTGTACGGGATTATTTGCGTGAGGATAGGTCTTGGGATTGGGAAACTTTTCAGGATCTATTATCACCAATGAAACTACTGGAGGTTACTGGTATAGACTTAAGAGAGGTGGAGGATTGTAAAGACAGGTTATCATGGCTATACGAGGTTAAGGGGGAATTTTCGGTTAGATCGGTGAAGTGGATAGATGAGACAAATGATAGGAATGTGGACTTCAATTGGGATAGAATATGGTCCCTGAAGTGCCCCCAAAAAACACGGGTTTTTCTTTGGCGAGCGGTACAAGATCATATTGCAACACGGGGAAATCTTGTGAGGAGGGGGATGGAGATTTCGAGTCTTTGTGTTCTATGTGGTTTAGAGAATGAGGACGCGCTGCATCTGTTTCGAGGGTGCACGAAAATTCAGCAGGTGTGGTCATTGATTACAGCGGAGGTGATCAAGTTTGGTAGGGGAGGAGCTGATGGGAGAAGGGGGACTAGAAGGGATCGGCTGGACAGCACGGTTTTGGTGGGGGGAACTGCAGTTGAGGGAGGACAGTGGGGGCATGAAGTTCAGCAGTAGGTTTTTAATTCTTTTAATTTGCAGGACCAGGTCCCTGTTGCTGCAGTGCAGCAGGTACGGATGTGGTGCAGTGGGAGACAACAGCTCGCACGCTGAAATGGACAGGATGGGACCAGCAGCTACGGTTCTGAATCAGTTGGTCTAAGTGGGCCCAATCAGTGGCCAAATCAGGGTGTAGCAAGTGCGAGCTCGGAGGGGGCTGAAACGCGGAATTCTGAGACTGTTTTGGCAGATTCGGATAAAGCATGGTGGGTAAAAAATATATCGAACACGAAATTATTCGCAGGTGTAAATTGGAATGTGTTCTTCGGGGCGCTTGTGGATGTGATTTGGAGGGAACGGAACCATATTGTCTTTAATGGTGGGGTATTTTCCAATGAATTGGAGGTGTTCCGGAAGGCTAAGTTTCTAGCTACAACGTATAGCCGAGTTTGGGGACAGGTACCAGGAAAGGAACATTCTAAGCGGACTTTGGTGAAGTTAGTGGGTTGGGAGAAGCCGGATAGGAGTTTAAAATTAAACACAGATGGTTGTTGTAATAGGTGGAGCCGGAATGGGGGAGGAGGTGGACTTATTAGGGATGCAAATGGTGAATGGGTGAATGGTTTTTGCATGAGCATTTATCATGATATTCCGGTCATTGTGGAGTTGATAGCTTTGTGTGAGGGTTTGCGGATGGTAGAAGGACTTGGAATACGTGAGGTAGAGGTCGAGGTTGACTCGTGGGATGTCATCGAAGCGATTCAGAAGACGGAGGAGGGACGTGGTCCAGGGGCATTTTGGATTCACACCATACGAGGAATTCTTGCACGGAATAGTGGTTTCACATTGATCAGTATATTTAGAGAGGCTAATGTATGCGCAGATTGGTTAGCTCGATTGGGAATGAATAAAGATGAACCTTTTACGCTCCTTGGGGACCCTCCAGATGGTATTTGGGGACTCCTAGTTAAGGACAAATTGGGCTGGAAAACGCCGAGAGTACTCTATAATCAGGAGCTGATTAACGATGTACTAGCTTAGCATTTTTTGTTTCATTCTCTGATCCATTCGGATCTCCTTCTGTATTAAAAAAAAATATCGGCCAGAACACAAACAGGATGGGGAGAACAAAAGTGGCGATGATACCAAGGGAAAGTGAATTACTTCCCAAGAATAATCACATACATTGTCACTGCTCTTTTCTGTTACGTCTCCTTGATGTAGTATATGCTGTATAACTCGGTTTCGATGTTGATGTCTCTATATTTGTGATAAAATAATATATTCACGAGACATCATTTTAAATGTATTATGTTCTTAGCTTAGGGTTTTTCTCCTAATTGTTAGTTTCTCAATTCTTGCCTTGTTTTGGAGGTGTGTTACTTTTAGAACATTTTTTTGTATAATTTGTGTGTTAAATGTGAAACTCTTAGGTACAATGATTATATTAGATGCCAAAACAATGTTAAGGAATTAAGGAAAACAAATGCAAAACGAAATCAAGAGTTTAAAGGAAAGAAACTGTTAGCCTCACCTTGTTTTTATTCCCGTTTTAATATTCGACAAATCATCCTTTAAACTAAAATTCATTTTTATATAACTTTAGATGTTTTCCAAAACCCCTCATTAGATTAGTTGTGCTCACTTCATTTGACTTAGCTTAAATATTCAAAAGAACAGTGCCGCGGTGCACCGGAGGAAACGCGCGGTACACCGCAGCTAACGGTCCCGTCACACGGTACACTACATGGTCCGACCAGTAAGCTCATAAAATCTGCACGGTACACCGGACCCATGTCACGGTACACCGGGCCACTACACGGAGCAGGAATGCGGTACACCACATGGTCCGACCAGTAAGCTCAAAAGTTAGTCGAACAGTCACGCGGTGCACCGGACCCCACCCGCGGTACACCGCACGAAGGCATTTCAGCTCTATTACTAGAGGACAAAGCTTATATCCGTTGGGAGATTAATAGATCCGTTAGAGAGAAGCTTTATGACCGTTGGACCATCTTTTCAGCTATAAAATGGAGTTCATTCAAGACACAACTCAAGCCTTCCATCTACCAATCTTAAGAGCAATTAATTCTATCATTCAAGGAGGTTTCAAAGGAGCATTCAAGTCATATTCATTGTGAAGCTAATTAGTTCTATCTACTCATTTAGGAGTTTAGTCACAAAGCTTTAACAAGCACCCCTAAACACTTTTTCCTTTCCTCTTAGTTCTTGTAATAGATTAAGAGAGTAGTGTGAGCATAGGTTTATGCTTGGTTCCTTGTGTTGGTGATAACACAAGTGTTTTTCCTTCAAAGGGTTTTTGAAGTGGTTGTAAGGGTTTGTATCTCACCCGGTTAAGAGTTACGAAGATTAGTTGAGAATCTTGCAAATCCTAAGGAGGCTTCCTTAGGTAGTGGATGTAGGGAAACCGAACCACTATACATCGTTGTGTATCGTATTCTATCTCTACACTCTTTATATTTCCGCACTCTATATGCTTGATAAAATGCCTAGTTGAATAGTTTGATATTATTGCCTATTAGGATTATCTAGTTTTTAACTATTTAGTTTGCTAATACAATAGGATTCAAATTAGCTTTTAATTTTATTTACTTGAAATAAAATTAGCCGATTAATTTCTATTGTCCTATTCAACCCCCCTTCTAGGACGCATATAGTATATCAATTGGTATCAGAGCCTAGCTCTATTGTACTTAATCGTTTCTAGAGTTAATACGATATGGATTCTAATCAACCGGAAGGTTCATGTTCTACTAGACCTCCGCTTTTTGTAGGAAAAGACTACTTTGGTTGGAAAAAGAAGATGGAGATTCATGTGAAAGGAATCGATTACTTTTTATGGATGGCTATCAAAAAGGGTCCTTACATTCCGTACGTTGCCGGAAGTACAACGGTGTTAAAAGATGAAGATGATTACACGGATCAAGACATAGCTAAACTTACCAAAAACAACAAAGCTATGAACATCCTCATCAATGGATTAAGTGTCACGGAATATGCTAGAGTGAGTGAATGCAATTCCGCTCATGAAATGTGGCAACTCTTGGAGCTATCTTATCAAGGAACGGAGGATATAAAAGAAACCAAAATTGGTCTCTTTATCACAAAGTATGAGCTCTTTCGTATGGAGCCCGATGAAGCCTTGAATGCTATGCATCAAAGATTCTCTAACATTGTTAACACTTTGAAGACTCTTGGCCAAGAGTACACCAACAAGGAACAATGCCGAAAAATCTTATTTGCTCTTCCAAGGAAATACAAGACAAAGATCAATTCTATAAGAGACACTAAAGATCTTTCAAAGATGACGGTTCATGAACTCATTTGCAACCTCATGACGGAAGAACTTGTGCTTGAAGAAGAAAAGATAAGAGATGATGAGGAGAAGAAGATTAAGAAATCTATTGCTTTCCATGCCATGAGTTCTAAGTTGAAAGAACGAAAAGAAAGGAAAGAAAGTGAGGAAGAAAACTCTCATGAAGAAGAAACTAGTGAAGATGAAGGAGTAGCTATGCTAGCAAGAGACATGAAAAAATTCATGAGATATAAACGCTTTGCCAAAAAAGGAAGCTCTTCCACACCCTACAAGAAGAATGATAGAGCTATCAAACAAGATGAACCCACTTGCTATCATTGCAAGAAGGTTGGTCATATCAAAACCTATTGTCCTCTTCTTCAAAAGGAGAAACCAAAAAGAGCTATGCATGCTAATATCACTTGGGATACTCAAAATTCGGATGAAGAAGAAAGTGATAATGAAAATGTCAATCTTGTTGCCTTCATGGGAAAAGTTGAGAATGATGAAGATGCTTCTTCGGATGATGATACCGGTACTACTCACTTTGCCTTTATGGCAAATCATGATGAGGTAACTCCTAAATCCAAACTCTCTTTAACTAATGATGATGCTAGTGAACAAGATATTCATGAGGCATTTGATTCTCTTTATAATGATTTTTTAAATTCTATTGAAACAAACAAAGTTTTAACAAAAGATTTAGAATTTGAGAAAAATAGAACTAAAGAGGTTTTAAAAGCTTTGGAAGATTGTCAAAATCTTTGTGATGAATGTATAGATGATAATGAGAAACTTCATCTTATTGAGAAAAATCTTTTGGAAGAAAAAGCTTTGTTAGAGAAAAAGATTGTTGATCAAAATGCCATTATTTTAAAATTTACTAGTGGGCAAGAAAACTTGGATTTGATTTTAGGTTCTCAAAGAATGGCTAATGAAAAAAGTGGTGTTGGATATGATCCATTCACTCACCAAAAACCTTTGAAAAATGTCTTTGTAAAATCAAAAATTTCAAATGCAATTCCATCCTCTTCAAAATCTTCTATCTCTTGCACCTATTGTGAAAAACTTGGTCATGATGCATCTCATTGTTACTATCGTAAATTGTTAGATTTGGGATCTCTTGTGCCAATTTGGAAAAGACCTAAATGGGTCTTAAAAAGAAAATCCACTAACCCTCATGGACCCAATCCTAATTGGGTACCTAAAGCTTAAATTATCATTTGTTTGTAGGGGTTGAGCATCAAGAAGCAAAACATATGGCTACTTGATAGTGGATGCTCAAGACACATGACCGGAAATCCATCATTATTTACAAATTTATATAAAACTAAAGGTGATAAAGTTACTTTTGCCGACAACACTAAGAAACGCGTTTTGGGTAAAGGTAACATTGGTAATTTGGACTCTTTACTTATCTCCAATGTGTTACTTGTTGAGGGTCTCTCTTTTAACTTGCTTAGTATTAGTCAACTTTGTGATGTTGGTTTTAGTGTTAAATTTGAAGCATCTAGATGTGTTGTTTTCAAAAATGATGAGTTAGATACCATGTTTATTGCTAAAAGATCGGATAATGTTTTTGTTGTTGATCTTGAGAGTCTTATGTGCAAAAATATTAAATGCTTATCCGTGGTTAATGATAGTTGGCTTTGGCATAGACGGTTAGGACATGCTAGCATGGATTTGATTTCAAAATTATCTAGAAAAAATCTTGTTGTTGGTTTGCCTATTTACAAATTTGATAAAGATAAATTATGTGATGCATGTCAACTTGGTAAACAACATCGTTCATCTTTTAAATCCATTAATAAGGTCATCACCGTTAGGCCACTTCAATTATTGCATATGGACCTTTTTGGTCCCGTTGATGTCACTAGTTTAGGAGGGTCTAGATATGTCTTTGTTGTTGTTGATGATTACACTAGATTCACATGGGTGATGTTCCTTGCTTTAAAAAGTGATGCCTTCAATGAATTTGCAAAACTTTGTAGAAAGGTGCAAAATGAGAAAGGCTACTCTATTACATGCATTCGTAGTGATAATGGTAGTGAATATGTGAATTCTCCGTTTGTGCATTTTTGTGATGAATTTGGGATTGAGCATAATTTTTCGGCCCCTAGAACTCCCCAACAAAATGGGGTAGTGGAAAGGAAAAACCGAACTCTACAAGAAATGGCTAGAACTATGCTAAAAGAACATAGCTTGCCTACATACTTTTGGGGTGAAGCCGTTCATACGGCTTGTTATGTGTTGAATAGAGTTCTAATTAGACCTCTTATTAAGAAAACCCCTTATGAGCTTTGGAATGGTAGACCACCAACCATTGCTTATTTTCGTGTGTTTGGGTGCAAATGTTTTATCTTAAACACTAGGGACTATTTGGGAAAATTTGATGCTAAATCGGATGAAGGCATTTTTCTTGGTTATTCAACTAAAGGAAAAGCCTATCGCATTTTCAACAAACGTACTCGTACCATTGAGGAATCTATGCATGTTGACTTTGATGAGACCAATCCGTTTTGTATCAAGAAAATGGTAGATGTTGTTGAAGATACTCCACTAGATCAACCCTTAGAATCTCCTATTCAAGAAGTCAAATCTCATGAAGAATCTCTTAAGGAAAATGATCAAGTGTTAAATGAAGCTAGTACGGATTTACCAAGGTGTTGGAAACATATCAAAGATCACCCAAGTGACTTAATTCTAGGTGATCCAAAAGAAGGTGTTACCACTCGCTCCCGTATTATTGCTCTTTGTGCTCATCAAGCATTCTTATCTCAAATTGAGCCCAAGAATATTAAAGAAGCTTTATTAGATGATCATTGGATTAACGCTATGCATGAGGAATTAAATCAATTTGAGCGTAGTAAAGTTTGGACACTAATGGAGAAACCAATTGGCCCTACTATCATTGGCACTAAGTGGATATTTCGCAACAAGCTAGATGACACCGGCATAATTACTAGAAATAAAGCAAGGTTAGTTGCTCAAGGGTACAATCAAGAAGAAGGTATTGATTTCGATGAAACTTTTGCTCCCGTAGCTAGACTTGAATCTATTCGTATGCTTCTTGCTTTTGCTTGTTATATGAATTTTAAACTTTATCAAATGGATGTCAAAAGTGCTTTTTTAAATGGTTTTATAGACGAGGAAGTTTTTGTTAAACAACCTCCGGGCTTTGAGGATCCAAAATTTCCAAACCATGTTTTTAAACTTTCAAAGGCTTTATATGGTTTAAAACAAGCACCTCGTGCTTGGTATGAACGATTAAGCAAATTTTTATTAGATGATGGTTTTAAAAGAGGAAAAATTGACTCCACTTTGTTTATCAAAAGGTCTTCAAAAGATATCCTTCTTGTTCAAATTTATGTGGATGATATTATATTTGGTGCTACTAATGAAAATCTTTGTGAGAATTTTTCTAAAAGCATGCATAAGGAATTTGAGATGAGCATGATGGGAGAATTGAATTACTTTCTTGGACTTCAAATCAAGCAAATGAAAGATGGTATCTTTGTCAATCAAGCCAAATACACAAAAGAATTGATCAAAAAATTTGGCCTTGAAGATGCAAAGGAAATTGGAACTCCAATGAGCACATCCACAAAATTAGACAAAGATGAAGATGGTAAGGATGTTGATGAGAAACTATATCGAGGTATGATTGGTAGCTTACTTTATCTAACCGCTTCTAGACCCGATATTATGTTCCCCGTATGTCTTTGTGCTAGATTCCAATCTTCTCCCAAAGAAACCCATCTTAGTGCCGTTAAGCGTATTTTTAGGTATTTGAAAGGAACCCTTAGTCTAGGACTTTGGTACCCTAGATTTACCTCCTTTGAGCTAATAGGTTATTCGGATGCCGATTATGCCGGTTGTAGACTTGATAGGAAAAGTACTAGTGGTAGTTGCCAATTCTTAGGTCAATCCCTTGTTTCTTGGTCTAGTAGAAAACAAAATAGTGTTGCTTTATCCACGGCCGAAGCCGAATATGTTGCGGCCGGAAATTGTGTGACTCAAGTTCTTTGGATGAAACAAACCTTACTAGATTTTGGCCTAGAGTATGATCGTGTTCCCATTCGTTGTGATAACACTAGTGCTATAAATCTTACCAAAAATCCCATTCAACACTCTAGAACAAAACACATAGAAATCCGTCATCATTTTATCCGGGATCACACTCAAAAAGGGGACATTGTTCTTGAATTTGTCACTTCGGAAAATCAACTAGCCGATATCTTTACGAAACCTCTACCCCAAGATCTTTTTGAGAAAATTCGTTGTGAGATTGGCATGCAAATTCTCTAACCCTTCTTTCATGTCATGTTTTTGTTTAGAGCTTTTTTTGTATATAATCTTGTTGCTAATCTTTTCTTGATGTTATAGGTTCTTTGAAGCTTCTAATTGTTATCCATTTATTCCTTTAGTCCTTGTTTTTACTCAAAATGTGTTTTTGACCCCTTAAAATTTTCAAAATTGTATCATTTGTTCTTTTTGTTGTTGACAAAGGGGGAGAAATTTTAGTTGAACTTTTTAAAATGCATTTTGTGAGGGGGAGTTTTTATAAAAACTCTAGTGATTAGGTTGAGGGGGAGTTTTTGTTCAAAACTTAATCTTAGGCATCTTCAAAAGTTTATGATTTGTCAAACATCAAAAAGGGGGAGATTGTTAGCCTCACCTTGTTTTTATTCCCGTTTTAATATTCGACAAATCATCCTTTAAACTAAAATTCATTTTTATATAACTTTAGATGTTTTCCAAAACCCCTCATTAGATTAGTTGTGCTCACTTCATTTGACTTAGCTTAAATATTCAAAAGAACAGTGCCGCGGTGCACCGGAGGAAACGCGCGGTACACCGCAGCTAACGGTCCCGTCACACGGTACACTACATGGTCCGACCAGTAAGCTCATAAAATCTGCACGGTACACCGGACCCATGTCACGGTACACCGGGCCACTACACGGAGCAGGAATGCGGTACACCACATGGTCCGACCAGTAAGCTCAAAAGTTAGTCGAACAGTCACGCGGTGCACCGGACCCCACCCGCGGTACACCGCACGAAGGCATTTCAGCTCTATTACTAGAGGACAAAGCTTATATCCGTTGGGAGATTAATAGATCCGTTAGAGAGAAGCTTTATGACCGTTGGACCATCTTTTCAGCTATAAAATGGAGTTCATTCAAGACACAACTCAAGCCTTCCATCTACCAATCTTAAGAGCAATTAATTCTATCATTCAAGGAGGTTTCAAAGGAGCATTCAAGTCATATTCATTGTGAAGCTAATTAGTTCTATCTACTCATTTAGGAGTTTAGTCACAAAGCTTTAACAAGCACCCCTAAACACTTTTTCCTTTCCTCTTAGTTCTTGTAATAGATTAAGAGAGTAGTGTGAGCATAGGTTTATGCTTGGTTCCTTGTGTTGGTGATAACACAAGTGTTTTTCCTTCAAAGGGTTTTTGAAGTGGTTGTAAGGGTTTGTATCTCACCCGGTTAAGAGTTACGAAGATTAGTTGAGAATCTTGCAAATCCTAAGGAGGCTTCCTTAGGTAGTGGATGTAGGGAAACCGAACCACTATACATCGTTGTGTATCGTATTCTATCTCTACACTCTTTATATTTCCGCACTCTATATGCTTGATAAAATGCCTAGTTGAATAGTTTGATATTATTGCCTATTAGGATTATCTAGTTTTTAACTATTTAGTTTGCTAATACAATAGGATTCAAATTAGCTTTTAATTTTATTTACTTGAAATAAAATTAGCCGATTAATTTCTATTGTCCTATTCAACCCCCCTTCTAGGACGCATATAGTATATCAGAAACTGATTTTAGGAAAGTGCAAAAGTTGTTGTCCAGCTATGAAGACGTGTAGTATTTTCAATACTGCATACTTGGAGTTGTAACAAAGGAGTTATGAATATTACAAATTTCAAAGGTTAACCAGTCTCTATTATTAAGGAATACGAGTTTGAGTTGAATTAGGACTTCAAAACCTAATCCATCTCTTAGACATTTCATCTAAAACCTATATAATATCAGTATGTGACCTTAGAAACTTGTCTTTGCCTTTATAGGCTTCATATTATCATCTTAGAGAGAGCAAGTAGACCTAGAGAAGAAACAACAAGAGCTTAAACATCACAACATCAATTCTGCATCTCTCCTTCTCTATAATTAGGGTAATTGGCTATAGATATGTGGATCAACCATATTTCTAAACTTTTATCCTTTATTTTAATTATAAATTCAATGGGTTATTATTTTTTCTAAATCCTAGTTAACTATTTGTTATTTTAATTGATTTAAGCTTGGCTTTATATTTGTATTATGTGTTTACCTTATTCCATCCCTAATTTTGATCACATTAGGATTGTTCGTAGTAGTTGGTTTGTCACCCTGGAAGGGGGATTCAATCAAACACAACATCACATAATTGCCTAGTGCGGTATTGATCCTGACGGGCTTGCCTAACTAAAGAGTCGATAGGGTTAGAACTTCACCATCGATCTCTGCGTAAGGTCCCCTTACCTAAATCCCTTGCTAGTGTTGAGGTTGCCTTAGGATTATAGAATCCTGGCTACTTATATGTGCTCAATTCGCCCTTATAGTTAGAATAACGACTTAGTAAGATAGGTTCATACTAGTAACCCTAAGTTATCTTATTTGCATTCGTATTTGATTATTCGCGCTAAACTAGTATATATCTTATTTATTTTTTAAATATCAACATCGAAAATCATCTACACTTATGTTGAACACCAGTTTGAGCTAACTACCTAAATCCCTGAGAACGAACTTTACTTACTTAACTATTACTTGCGAACAATTTGTGCATGTGTGGAGAGTTTCTCGTGGATTTCCATAGGTGTGTGTCCTTTTATTATCTTCATTTATTCATTTATTTATCACACATTTGGCCCCACCAAGTTTTTAGAACCGATGTCGGGGGTTCAACAATTAGTTATTGTGTTTATTCAGTGTAGAAGTTTTTTTGTTTTCAGTTTTACGCGTTTCTTTTGTAACTTTTCAAGGTTCCTTAGGTATGAAGAATTTTCTTACACAAATGAATACAAATCTGCATGGGGCCATATATCAAAAATTCTATCAAGGAGGTCTAAACTATCAAGTCTAAGCGCCACCATATCCCGTGTAAAATCAACAAGGAAGCTCCAACAATGAGAATTTCCAAACCCTGCAGTGTTTCATGAACAAACACAAGACAACATGAGACGTGATCGTACGAAATTCAACGAGAAAGATGCTAAGTTGGAGACATTGGGGACGCAAGTCACCCACATAATCAAGGTTTTTGAGGAGTTTCGGCAAGCTTTTCCACAGTTGGGCCAGGGTACAAAATATGACGTGAATGCCATAGAGAATGGTGAGGGCAATGTTGGGTTCAAGTCGTGTAAGGCTACTAGCCTTCAAGTTGAGAAAGTAGTGGAATCGCCACCTGTTGTTGAGATTTCTATGGAGATTCCAAAGATAGTTGAAGAACCATCCAAGCCAAGTCTGAAAGAGTCGACTGTCAATCTTTTGGTCAACAATTGAGAATGTTGTCAAGAATGAATGAAATGAATTGAAATGGAGAGTTTATTCTCTTATATATATTTTAGGGATATTTTCGACTCGTGAGATTTTAATGGCCTTTTAGTAAATAGTGTAGAGCCAAATTTCCTATGAGCCATAATAGTAGTCTCCAAAATTTTATAGGTCAATCACCTTAAAATAAAATGAAATTTATGTATTAATAATGAAAATTCTTTATAACCCAATAATTCAAGAGCAATTTTATAAATTAAATCCAATTTTTGTTTGATTAAACCCATTTCCACCCCCAATTTACACAACGAAACAATCAAATAAATATAATTCAACCATGAATTAAATGCATAATCACAAAAATGACACAAAACCCCTAAAAATTAATGCACTAAACATTTGTCCCAACAATTGTAAAGAAACTTAACTGAGAAAAGACAAAAAAGAGAAAATAATCAAATTATTGGACAAATTGGAAATCTTGTGTATGAGGAAAGCTCTTAACCATTTGATCGGCTGACCAAAGTCTTCCACCATGTTTAACCACTAGTGCCAATTTTTCAAACTAGAGAACAATAATGACTTGGGGGGATGTTGTGGTCAACTTGTCGGAGATGACAAAAGAGATTGAGAGAAGAGCAGGCAGAAGTAGTTAGCACCAGTTTAGTGCATCAAACTATTTTTTTTTTGTCGGAAAATGAAAAACACACAAACCACAGCATATCCTATCCATATCTTCGATAGTCGGTTTGATATATCGATGACTGAATTAAACTTAGCTCCACACCTAGCGTTTTTCGCGAGCCTGTCTGGTGCATCAAACTATTGATCGATAGCAATAACGATAAAAATGGAGATTACGAGAACATATGTGTATGTTTGTTTATAACAGTTACATATTTGTATTTATTTTTATTTTAATACTTATAGATCATTTAGTATTTCTCCAGTGTTTTGCTTTAAATGGACATTATTTTTTTAATTGTAGATAAAAGTTATTTAATATTTTTCCAATGTTTTGTTTTAAATAAACGTTATTTTTTTTTTTTCGTTACAGAAGATGCCTATAAGGCCAGGAAGTCCAGCTTCCTAACAATTATTCACTAAGCAAACTCTAGGAGTAGCCCAGCCACACCTATCCCTAGTTAACGTGCGCCATAGTCCTTCTGGAGGGTCTTTAAAAGTAGTTGAGTTGCCCGCGCTATTGAGTCCATATTTCGCTAACCAATCGGCACAAATATTAGCTTCGCGATAACTCCATTCCAACACGAAGCTCGGATGGGAGCGTAACACATCACAACACTTTTGCACTAGATCATTCGAGACTACTCCTGAGTTCACACCGCCCTTCACTAGCGCGTGCAACTCACGCGAGTCAGTCTCTATGATGAGGTTTGAATATCCTTGATTAACCGCCAAACGGAGGCCAACATTTAGAGCAATGAGCTCCGCTTCGAAGGCCGAATGTACATTCGCCCTATCCGCGAACCCTTCAAGAAACTCCCCCTTAAAATTGCGGAAAAGTCCTCCGATCCCCGCCAACCCTGTGTCACTATTATAGGCCCCGTCAAAGTTGAGCTTAAATGTGCCCTCCTCCGGCTTGACCCACTTTATCAACACACTCTTGGACGAGATAATCAATCCACCATCGGTTTCGACTCCCCATGCTCGTACATAGTCACTTGCTACAGTTCGTATCATGGCCTTTAATTCGTTAGCTTACTTTTTTCTACTGATGTCTCCCTAAATGTTCTAATTTTATGCCATTGGGAGACATCATTTTTGGTGTTTATTTGATTATTTAGATAGACTTTTGGTGCTAATATGCAATAATCCGGAATTTCCATTTTATTTCTAGTAATTTTGATTTATTAAACTTTTGCGCGTAATATTGGTATTTTTAGTGTAAAGTTTACAGGTTTTAGATGTTAGCTAGAAGAGGAATCCGAGGAGAAAGTCAAAGATCAAGAGATAGAGTCAAAACTCGAAGATAAATCCCGAAGATATTATTTTTAGAGCTGAAAATCTGTTTTCCAGGCCATAGATTGCTGATTTCGAGGTGCTTAAGAGATGATTTAGCCGCTGACCTTTGAAGAGATTATGTTCCTTATCGAGTTACGGAACTTTAGCAAATGGAATGAGGTCAATCGGGGTCATAACGAAGCGGGAAAAGCCGTTTTAGTGAAGGTGTATCAGCAGTTACGGGATTTGGGCTTAATTAGTGGACTTGGGCTTTTCTAATTTTTACTTAATCCTTAAGTAAAAGCCCTAATCCGATTTTATGATTATAAATAGGTCTTTAGACCTCATTATTCAGTACCTCTCCTTTTATTCTTCAAATTAAAACATCCTTAGAAGAGAGTGTCCGGAGAAGAAGCAGAAACAAAGAAAAGAAGAAGCCAAGAGCTGGAGACGGTCTTTATCTCCAATTCGCAGCCAACCCAATTCCGAAATTAGGTTTCTCTGTATTTTCTTTCTGTAAACAATATGAATTTTATTATTTTTAATTTAGTTTTTGTCTTTTCAATTATTATGAGCTAAACTTAATTAGTGCTTGAGAACGCATAACGGGTTAATCCCAATTTGATTTCGTTTTATACATTTGGATTTGGGATCATTATTATTTAAATCAAATTGGGTGAATTGTATTTTTCTTTAATTTGCACTTTATCTACTATTTTTGACCTGATCAATCAATGATAGGACTTAGTATCTAAGCTATTCCAATTAGTGGCGATTGGATCACCTTGACGGGGGGTTTAGGTACCGAACTAGTTAATGAATGTAGGTTAGAAATTATTGACTCTGACGAGCTTAATTAAACCTATGGCCTATTGGGTAATTTGAACTTAAACACTTGAGAGTGGACTATAATCACCCTGACGGGGTTTGTAGCATTTGAGAGTTGCTCCTTAGTCCACCCTGACGGGGGTAAGGAGATTTTAGAGTCCCGACCAATACAAATTTACCAATTTGTCCCTTAAACAATGTATGAGATGAATGATAGTTAGGTAAACCCTTGCGTCTCTCAAGTACTACCTGCTCTTACTTGCGTATCACTTTTATTCACTTGCGTCTTAGTTATTTATTTACATTTTCGCATTAGTCTTTCATTTATTTAGTCTTAAAACAAAAACCAAACAAACATAGTATCTTTATTTGCTTTCATAAGTGCATCAATCATTAATAGATAAGCATTGTAGTCAACCATCCCGTCCTTGGAACGAATCTGATTTATTAGTTATACTACTTGGGACAACCGTACACTTGCGGTTGTGGTTCTCTTTACTTATTGCATTTATTTTAGAACACACAAAGGACCACCATCTACCCAATGGTTCAAACACCCGCTTATTTCGATCCAACCAGAGGCACCAAATCATAGCCGCGCACAAACTTCTCGCTTCTATTCCTCCAATAAGAACTTTGCTGGATAAAAGCTTAGCCCAACTTTCCAGGTCCGTCCTCCTCATCAGCTGTTGTTGATTAGTAACCGATGTAAATAATTGCACTTCAGGTCCCTGATGCAAAGTACCTGTAGCGGAGCTTCTATTCAAATTCCCTTCAGCCCGTTGCACCTGATTTCCCCTCAACGCCTGCTGCCGAGAACCTGGGCTCATAAATAATTGCATCTCAGGTCCCTGGTGTAAAACTTCCTCAAAAATTCTTTGGCTCGAAAATCCTCCAGGCTCCTGAACTTCAAGTCCGCTGTACCTGCTATCTACAATCCTCTGAACCTGATCACTTCTCGCACCAGCCCCGTGACCATTAAACGAATCCGAAATCGCCCCACTACTGATCACACTACTACTCCCCATCTCACGCACCTGTACACCTCTTCTTCCCAACCCAGTATAGCTATTAATAATATCCATATACCCACTGCACTTCAAGAACAAATGGTCTGATGTCTCCGCTTCGACCCCACACACCTTGCATACGGAGCATTCTACTACCCCACGCACCATCAAATTCCTCCCCGTAGGAAGGCGGTCCCACACCGCTCGCCAAAGAATCATTTTAACCTTCTGAGGAGCTTTGAGAGACCAGATTAATTTCCAATTGAACGGCAACCCACCACTTACTGAATCCATACTAACATACGGTGACTTCACCGAAAAAGTACCCGATGACTCATGTCTCCATTTATACTCTCTGTTAACACCAACTCCTGATTCTATTAACCCATTCCTAAGCACCTCTCGACCTACTAGAACGTTTTTACACATCCTAGAATCGGCCACTCGCACCTCTTGGTTCATAAACCCATTTCTAAAATACTTCTGTCTAAGCGCTCGAACCCATAGTGCCGTGTCATTCTTAATAATTCTCCAACCTAGCTTCGCAAGTAACGCCCGATTGTAATTCTTTGCGCTCCTGATTCCCAAGCCTCCACTTCTCTTCGGCCTACACAACACGTCCCACGAAACCCAATGGATCTTACGTCCTTCATCCGAAGACCCCCAAATGAAATCTCTAATAATCCTATCAATCTCGTCGCAAACGTAACCCGGGAACTTCATAAATTGCATCATATAAGTAGGTATAGCCGACAAGACTGATTGAGCTAAGGTAACCCTTCCCGCTAAGGAAAGATTCTGACTCTTCCGATTCGGGAGTTTCCGTTGCATCTTTTCGGTAACACGCCTAAAAAAACCTCTCGGCAACCGCTGTGACCTTATCGGCGCTCCAAGATAAACACCCAAAGAATCACTTAACACAAACCCACTTCTTTCCGCCAAATCTCTTGAAACTTCGCTGGATAGATTTCTAGAGAAATAAATGAGAGACTTTTCCGCGCTCACAGTTTGTCCTGCCTCATCGCAAAACACCTTGAGCACCTCCTTAATGAGATCAATTTGGTCTGTCCTAGCCTCCGCGAACAACATCAAATCATCTGCAAAAAACACATGGGATATAGGGGGACCTTGACGATGAAGGTGAATGGGCGACCATTCCCCTCCATCACAAAGCCCCTGAATTAGTATCGATAATCGCTCAATGCATAGAACAAAAATATAAGGAGCGAGAGGGTCTCCCTGCCGAATTCCTCGCTGTGGCGTGAACTCCTCCAATTGGCTTCCGTTCCAAAGCACGCGCATTCTGTTTGTTGCCATAGCCGACATAATAAGACGAACCCAAGTCTCAGGAAAACCAAAGAAGGATATAGTATCCTCTATGAACCTCCAACTCAACTTATCATACGCCTTAGCAAGGTCAATCTTGATCGCCATATACCCATACTTAGCCTGTACCTTCTGCATACGATGATCAATCTCTTGAACCAACACTACATTATCCACAGTAGACCGTCCCGGAAGAAAACTACTCTGATTCGGCCCTATCTTATCAGCTAACAAAGGTCGAATCCTGTTTACCATCGCCTTCATTATGAATTTAACAAGAACATTGATGAGGCTAATGGGCCTCAGTTGACCCACCGTTTCCGGATCTGAAACCTTCAGAATCAAGTGAATCAAAGTACCATTAACCCTCTCCGACAAATTACCATCACGAACCGCTTTTCTAACCATATTACAAACATCAACTCCCACTACGCTCCAACATTTCTGGTAAAAAGACGCCACTATGCCATCGGGACCTGCAGCTTTGTTTGGGTTTGACTGAAAGACGGCTATCCTTACCTCTTCATCCGAAAATTCTTCCTCAAGCAGTCCTCTCTCGCTCGCATCTAAATTAGTACCATACGGAAGTGCAAAAGGCCCAACGAACTTAACCGGATCAGCATATAAATTAATATAATAACTTCGAACTAGTTCTGCCAACTCCTCCTCATTCTCTACCCAACTACCAGCCGTATTCCTTAGGCGACAAATACGAGATGCATGTCTCTTCTTCATCGTTGCCATGTGGTAAAATCTAGTGTTCAATTCCCCCGATCTAATCCAATTCTCTCTCGATCTCTGGTGCCAAAATATTTCTTCTTCCCGCAAAACACTAAGATATTCCTCTCGCAGCCGTTTCCCAAGTCTAAACATTGAAGATCGATAAGACTGTTGTAACGAAAGTTGAATACCTTTTAGACGAGCTAATAGCACCCGCTTTCGTTTATTTATGTCCCCGAATACTATGTCTCTCCAAACTGACAGCCTTTCCTTAAACTTCTCAATGCTAACTCCCAAATCCAAGTCTGAAGCGTCCCAACTATTCTGAACAAAACTCAAGAAATCCTTATGGTGGCACCAAGCTGTCTCAAAACGGAATCTCCTAGGCAATCTTGGTTGATCAGTTGGCGCTAAACACACCAAAATTGGGGCGTGATCCGAATGTCTACGATCAAGATGAATTACTTTCGCAAGAGGAAATAGTGATAGTAACTTTGTATTCCCATATGCTCTATCCAACCTTCTAAGGATTCTTTGCCCCGTGTTCCACGAATCACACCAGGTGAAACGCGGTCCTTCAAAACCTAAATCAGTAAGGTCACACCTCTCCCTCCAATCCTCAAACTTTTCCATATTACGCGTAATCCCTTCCTTGCCGCCTTTCTTGTCTATTTCCTCTCCTACTTGGTTAAAATCTCCCGCAATCAGCCATGGGGTTCCAATACCACTAAACGCTTGCTGTAAAGCCTCCCATAACGGGTCTCTATCCTTAGCTCTTGGTCTCTCATATACTGCTGAAAGAAACCAAGAATCGCAATTATCTCTAGAAACTTCAATATTAATTACCTGATTCCCCGCGGATAAAACTCGAACACCTATATCGGAATCATTCCAAAGAAGCCAGATGCCTCCTTTGAAAATAGCTGCCTCCACTCTAGCCGAATTCGCCATTCCTAGACCCCGAATAATAGCATTTGCCCTATCGCCACTTACTCTAGGTTCAACAATGACTGTTAGCCAAACTTTGTGTAATCGAATCATTTCACGGACTACTCTTTGGAAGTTATCCGCCGCCGCTCCATGGCAATTCCACACGAGAATGTTTAAGGGTTGAAGAAGACCTCCCCAACTCCCGTTACTCCTAACCTGTGTACACATTAAAAAAACAAAGAAATATTAGTCGAAAAAGGACTGAGCTATGAGGATACCTGACCCGCTTTGGTTGTCTCCTCATGTGCGGAAGTCATGACCTCATCTTCACCAATCCGTTCCAGCTGCGTTTCAGGTACATAGGATGGATTTATGTCCCCGGGATCTGGTGGTTCAGCGCCTGATTGAACCTGACCTGTTCCGCCATTAAGCAACTTGTTACAGCCGCCGAATGCAGGTGGTAATTCTTCCTCACATCCCTCGCCTGGACTTGTTGCAGCGCCCCTTGTAGTAGTAACCCAAAAGGCCGAACCAGCTCCTGGAGGTGAAATTGCAACCTCGGTCCCTGCAGATTCTTGGGGGCCTGAGTTGTTATTATTATTTTTTATTTTGTTTACTTCTTTCCAGGAGATCAGCGCCTGCTGCTGTTCCCTTTATTCCATCACTGTTACTCCATAAGTCCCCACCAGCTTTACTCATCAACTCCCCACTCACTTCGCCCATCATAGACTCCTCAACAGCACCTTTTCCAGCCCCTTGTAACACCTTCTCAGCACCAAACACTTCCACTTCAGGGATCGAAGCAAGTTTCTTAACCAATTCAAAGTCTGGTGTGAGGATAATCTTATGCCCCCCCCTGGCCGTGAATTGCCCTTAGACCCCTGATTACTCTTGTTCGACTTCTTGGACCTAGAAACGTCACTAGTTGATGCCCCACTTGCTCCTTTGTAGTTCGACTTACCAACTGAGACCTGCCCTTGTTCCTCCTCAACTGATAAGGCTCCAAACCTAGACCCCAAATCCTTGCTCAATACTCCTTTGTAACCACTGTTATTTTGGTTTTGTCCACCCTTATTATTCGTGTTATAACCACGCCCCCCTCGTCTCACGGTCATCCACTCCCCATAAACCGCACTATCCTCCACAATCTTTTTTTGTCCTTCCGACGGATTCACCTCGACTCCATTTCCATTTGTTGCACTTTCCTGATTCTTACCACATTTTTCTTTTTGATGCCCAAAACGGCCACACTCAAAACAAACTTAATGTAACCCCTCGTACTCAACTAAACAAGTTTCACCACCGATGTGTATTTTCGATGTAAGCGCCTTACCCAAATCTAGCTCAACCGCTAACCTCGCGTAATTGCCTTTTTTCCTAGCCTTTGTTAACGAATCTATTCGAACCGTCCGACCAATTTGATCACCCATTTTCCTAAGAATCTTTGCCGTATAATTTTGCATACCGACATTAGAGATTCTCACCCACGCTGTAGTAGTCGTAATCGAATCGGATTGTGGCTTAAAATTCGGCGTCCATTCCCTCACAATCAGATAGTGATCGAAGATCATCCAAGGACCCCCATCCAAAGCAAACAAACAATCTTCCCTATTTTCAAACTTAACCATAAAATACCCGTATCCAACCTCAACCAATTCCATGAGTCCTTTCGGACTCCAAATTTGTTGTAACTTGGATGCAAGATAGCCAAAACTCACCTTGTAACCTAGAAGCCTAACAACTACGGTATTTTTCCATAATTCAATTCCCTCAATTATTTCCTCCCTAGAACGTAGAACTTGCGGAAAATCACAATTTTCGATAGGTACATCATCTTTAATATTAGCTAAGTAATCCGAATTTAGCCCACAAACCCTAGGTGTTTTAATTTCGTCCTCATCAATGATAGTAGGAATTATAGAGCTCTTACCCATTAATGCAGATTGCCATCCTAGTAGTTTCTTTGCCGGATTAATTCCAATTGCGCCGCCATTTCTAATCACTGTGTTAGGCTCTTGAGCGCCGCTCATTTGTTGCAACGAAGGGATGGGTCTAGCCCGTTTGGCCCCGCGTGTTACGTTCAGTTCTAAAGCCGGAAAATGCTCCAATTGCTCAGTTGGGACAATACTATCCACCATCATGGAGACAGCTTCATTGGCGGCCGCCGGCAATGGTGAATCAGCAGTAGCAGGTTTATCCGGTGGCGCCGCCGCCATTGGATTCATGGGAGAGGACTGATAACGGCTAGTTTTGTTCGCTTGTATTTTCAGAGAGAGCGTTTTCAGAGAGAGCGTTTTTTAAACATTATTTTTTTAGTTGTGTTATAAACTCATTTACTGGATATTCATTTCAGCCCATGAGCTAGTAGTCAAGCCCACGAACACTAGGGTTTAGGGTTACCTGTTACCTATAAATAGGAGTTTCCACTATGTAATCTTTACACTTCGATAATAAACAGAACTCTCTTATTTCTTTCTCTATCGTTTATAACACGTTATCAGCACGATAGTCTCTACCTTCCAAACATCCAAACATAAAGTAATATTTTTTAATATTCTAATTTCTAAACGTCTTAATTTTTTTTAATCAAACATGATTTTTTTTTTAACTTTCATCGAACAAGCATCATTGATGCTTGAATAGTATATATTTTACTTTGCACATATAGTTTATCTATCTTCACCACTGTGAAGAGATTAGAAAAAGCTAGAAGACTTTTTGTTTTCTTTTTCTCAATGATTCATCACACATGAATAATAATAAAAAAAAAAATCAAAGCTGCAGCTTTGACCAATAAATATTTGTTCGGCAAAACAAAAAAAAAAGAATCAATTCAGTTGTTACGAATGAAATTACCGCTCATTGATTACATATACAACTTTCACAAATGAATAAAGAGCCGATATACTTTATGTTCGTAGCCTTTATTGTTTTTAACAAATGATTCATTATTTGTCAAAGTGGACAAAACAAAATGGAAAAAACAGTGCCTCTGTGAAATTTTTTTTTTTAACTAATTGTTCACTACAGTGGGCAACTATATACCATTTTTAGTGGATAAATCTTTCTTGTAACAATCCATCAAAACTCTTTGGCTATGTTAATACTTTTTCTTAATCGCATATTTAAATATTATATCACCTTCACTGTGATAAGTAATTTGTGTAAACATTTTTTCTGTCATCCAAAGAAGTAAAAAATAAATTTGGATGGAAATTTTTTAGGTCAAATAATTCTATGGATTCAATGTATCGGATAGCCTCTACCGTCTGATATTCAAAAGAAAAAAAAACTCTTTCATCAATTCGAATGAAAAAAGAAAAAAGAGACTGTTTGATCTATAATATGATAGATATTATGAAAGCCTTTACTTTCAATATTTATTTATTTTTTTAATAAATATTATCAACGTAATGAAAAGGTTGTACGTATATGAAAAAAATCAAAGTAAAACGCAAAGTTACCCACTAACTATTGTGAAGAAAAAAAAAAGCAAAGTTACGTACACCAACTATGAACAAGTGAAAAAAAACCGCTATTGCTTTGGTAAAGAAAATAAAAGAAAAAAATGTTATGGAGATGAAAAAAAAAAAATTGAAAAAAAAGAGAACTTCAGAAAATAAAAAAGTTTCATCAATTCTTCATAAGGCTTTAGAAGGTTCAATAATACTCGAATCAATAAAGAGATAAAGATGTGGCGAAAGTAGTAAACATGCTTGTAAGTGCAGACAATGAATTGAATAGAATATTGCACTCATTGCCATAGTTGGGATGGGTGGGCAAAAGAAAACAATGTTACGAGTATACTCTAGACATCAAAATACAATCATTAGTATACACTTGCGTTTATATACATTTATTATATAATTGGAATATAGCATTGTTTAATTAGCTTCTGATTAATTTACAAGTAACAGTGGTGTAGCTTAATTAAACAACTTTTGATTGATTTGTGGAAAAAGTAATAGTTGAAGGGAGTAGTTAAAATAAAAATAATCGAGGCTTATAATAAAAAAACTCAAATTTATTATAATGGTAAAGCAATACCTTATTGTCTATTAAAAAGTAACTAGAAAAGAAATTAGTAAATATCAAAATTGATTTTCTGAATCATCTGTTAACACCATAAACTGAATTTGTTGATTCCAATAACGGAATGCTATTCCTTGACCTTGCATTAAGTTTCTGCGGTTGATGAATCCTTTCTTCCAATTATAAAGAAATAAATATCTTATATATTGTCCACATTCCATATTAAGGACTATGGGCACTAGCTCATTTGTATCAACGTCATGAATGTTAATTGATAGAAATTTATATGTCTGTAGGATTTGATATTGTTCATACGACAAATTTTTGACGATGTGATCTTCAAAATCTTCTTTTGGAAGTAGTAATGTATTAGTATTAACGTCACTTTGACTGAGGATCTTTGCTACAGACCACATGCCATTGTTCATTGTGAGTATAACCTATACAAACAAACAAATAAAATATATATATATAAGCATCTAATTATAGTAAATAATTTGAAAGAATTAGTTAAAATAAATCTCAAACCTTATTTTTTTAATAATATTTTACCAATAAAATATGTTGATTAGTCGATGAAACTAAAGTATATATATACTAGTGTATTAAGTAAAAAAGAGCAATATAATATACCAAATTGGTAAAAAAAAAAAAAGGTAATTGTTCCTAGTTAATTTTTATTTACCAAATTGGTTAGATCAGTAATGGAATTATTATTAAATAAGTAATTATTTCCAATATTTTGATACCTAAAAATTATGGTAAAAAAATCTTGCCCAAAATAAAATTGGGTTTACCATTTAATATTTACCAACTAATTTTGTTTAAAATAAGAAAAAAAAATATAAGCGGTAATGTAATTAAAAAAGGAAATTCCAGAAATTGTAATTCCTAACCCTCCCTCTCACGGTTCAATTCTTTTTTCAATTCATTTCACAAACACACACGCACACACCTATTCTTTTTCCAAACACCTCACCTTCACCCTAACCTTGGTCCATCAACATCAACAGGCTTAGCCAATAATCGAAATTAAGGTAAAAAATTGTTACTATAATCACAATGTTCACCGAAGCCAACGAACATCATCTTATAGAATTAGTGCTTTTCACCGTTTCTATTCGCAATATCATAACAACACAGACACAGGCCCAATGAATAGAGGTTCGTTAAATTCAATAGAAATTTTCACAGGTTGGAATCTTATCTTTACACTTGAAATTCTGTACTTATTTTTGTTCAATTATAATTCGATTAGTATATAAAACTGATGATGCAATTTGTTATTTAAATCGCCGGTTTACAGATATTGATTGATCGAGGACTCTGTTTGAAGAAGGTGAGATGATATTATGTCTCAACGAATAGCATAGCGGTTACTAATTGTATTGTTGTTTGTTTGTAAAATTACAAATTTGGGCATTGTCAGTTGGGAAAAAGAAGGAACTGCTTGCTTGCTTGCAACTGGTGCGTGTAATTAAAGTTTAACATGAGATATGAGAGTTTTATGATTATTGTTAGTTTGTTGTGCTTTTCTTTTCGTTGTCTGGTTTGCTTTTCAGTTCAAATTCAACTAAGTGATGCAGTAGAAGATGAATTGTTTTAAAAGACAAATGTTAGAATTAAAAGTTGTAGATATGTGTCATTTTTGGTCAATTCTGTATACTGTGATTATGATGGTAATTCAGCTTCCAAATGAGTGAATATATATAGACGGGTTTATTTCGTTTTTAATTAACCTTTAGTCCTTATTTAATATTAGTACTTAGTACCTTGTTAAGTTAAAAACCAGATAACAGTCTTTCTAGCTCTCGGGTGTATCTTTTTTGCAGATATAAAAGAATAATGTATAACTGAGACATTGAAATTCAGAAATATTTTGTCAGAAATGAAAAAGTAAACGTTGAAAACCAATGAAACATTATTTATTTTTTATTTCGTTTTTAGTTATACAGTGGTAATATTTGTCTTCACCGATTTAAACCCTGAGTACTATAATTTTTTGGCAGCCATCCCTTACCTATTCTGATTATTTCCTACCAATGAGTGAAAGAACCGTGTTCTTGGTATAAGGTGGCTTCAAGGCCGAAACATATTCTCATGCATACCTTAAGCAGGTCCAGTTGGCCCGGAAATAAGTGCATTGCTTCTCTCATGCTTTCCCTTTGGTACCCATTTTCAAACTCTTTATAATACAAAAGGAACTCCGTTTTGTTTCGTTTTTAATATCCCGTTAAATAACTTTCTTACAGAAAATGCGTTCAGTAATGTTTACAAGCAGATGCAATAGGATCTAGAAGTGCTAGCCACCCACGATACTATAAGGTCTTCGCCAAAACCATCAATGCTAAAAGACCATCTTGTATCAGTCAAACTTCTTGAAGCGATGACGAAGATTTATTATTAAATTAGAACTTGGTATGATCAGAAGAGTAGGGAAGCTACAAGACGTAATTGTGATTGATTTGTTGTCTGTTGTACCTTTTTCTTTGTTAAATTCGATTAATTTCACTCTTCTATCTAAAGTGACAATGAATTTCATTATGAATCGTCATAGTTAATACTTTTCTACTCTAATCTTCTGGGCTATCTCTCTTAATTCTTTTGGCTAAATTAACAAGTAGTCCATTAATTTCTGAAATACTGAAAGAAATCTTTAAAGAAGCTAATTGGAAACATGTGTTGTGTTGTTTCATAGACACATTAAAGCAGAACAAAGAGAAAGAACATTACGACATAACATTCTTAGCGGTTTCCATAAACACACCATCACCTTCCTTATAAACCATCACATTAACAAGTACTTTCACCCATTTGAGTCTTCCACCTTCTTGATTGATCTTATGTTTAAGTTTTGTTGGGTGTTTGACAGAGAATTATACACATTTCACGTGACTATTAATCAGTATGTCATTGACATATTTACACGTTACGATTAATTTGATTTTTGAGAGCCTTATTGACCGTATGCTGATAGCTGGCTCCGGCAATTTTAAGACCGAAGGCTATGACTCGATAGTAGTACAGACCTTGTTTTGTTTGATGAACTGTAGATTGGTTGACAACCAGTGATTAGTTCGATTAGAACGACACCAAAGCTGAAAACATCGAACTTTAGACATGCGTATTCGGGTGCAAAAAGCCCCAAGGACCCTTGCATTATGGCCGGAGAATTTAAACTAGGAATACCTTCATTTAAGAGGTGATTTTCCATACCAATTCCAGTTATCTACAAAGTAGGGAGCCAAGTAATTTAATATAGGGACCTATAGTGCAATGTTTGCATAATATAACGGCATATGGTGCAATTTTGTACAGTATAGAGACCTATGATACAATTAATTTTACAGAGTAAAGTACCACAGAAATACCATCTCTTCTACAGAGTCATTATATGCCACTCTTGACGTGACGTGATTTGATTAGAATAATTTATAATTAGATTGAAAAAATAATGAGATTGATAAATCACTTCTAATCATATCACACCAAGTCATGAATGGTAATTGGACAAAATAATTTTAGATGCCCGTATATATAATTACTTGTAAGTAAAATGGGACACGCATATAATTTTTTTTTTTTTTTGCATAATGATTTCAGGTGGTATATTGGCATTACTCTTAAGCAATGCCATTGTTAGACCATAAATGTTAACAAATAAATATAAAACGGATATAATTCCAAATTTAATTATCACCAATAAGAGAGTATATGAGTCTTTATCTAATTTTGTTAAAAAAAAGAGGGTCAAACATAATTTTTGTCATTTTTGTAACAGCTTCACTAAATTTAAACACAATGACCAAAAAAGATACTTTCTAAAGATCTGGTCTGTTTAGTTAAAAGTCTACAAACCTTTGTTGTATTCTACTCAAATTTGCATGGATTACGAGAGAAAAAATTAAGGACCTATAGTGCAATTTGTGCGGACTTATATTGCAATTAACTCCAAAAAAAATCGGGTGCGTTGACTCATAATCATATGCCGTCATTTATACTTTAATGGCATGTTCTCTTAGAAACAAATATTTTGGGAGAGAGAGTATGGACAATTTTTTTTATAAATAATTACAACCTTTTGTGTCTTACCATTGGTTTCCAATTTTCATCCAATAGAATATTGGTGGATTTAATATCTCTATGCAAGATTTCTAGGTGCAGCTGCTTCAAGGAGATACTCCAATCTAATCGCAGCAATCTCGATTCCTGTTTTCCAATCAAGACAATCTCTCAAATACAAACAATCTTTCGACATGTTTTCCTTGATTCTCCGAGTAATAACCAAGAAAAGGCACCACTTGACAATGATGGAGTCTTGATGTTACCTTTATCTGTAAATTCAAAGAGTCATTAGGGCTCTCTGTATTATTTATAAAATTGCATCGTAGGTCCTTATGTTAATTGCACTATAGGTCCCTATATTATACATATTGACTATAGGTCCCTTAATTACACAAAATTACACTACATGTACCTATATTTTACAAAAATGCATTATATGATACAAAATATCACTAATTGACTACATGTCACTCAATTATACAAAATTGCATCGCAGGTTCTATATCATACAAAGATGAATTATAGGTCCCTATGTTATGCAGAGTTGGTAGAGCCATGTAAGTATTCTGAAAATGAGAGGAGGAATAAGGTAATAATTAAGTTTTATTAGTTTTGTACATGGTCAAAAAGGCATTATTGCAAAATCAGGGGGTCAAACTGGCTCTACCACTGCCAAGTAGTCACGAAGTGGCAAACTTATTGATGTCAAGAATGACACTTTGAAACATAAGAGAACAAGTTGTCAAAAACCCAAAACATAAGGATTATCTGAGTAATTTGAAGAAAGACATACCTCTGAAACTGCAACAATTAAATCATACAACATAATCCCTGCATCTCCTAATACTAAACTATCACACAATATAATCACTGGAAAGTCACCTATCAGAAAATCCCAACTAAAAAGTCAAAGATAAAATTCACTACCCTCATAAAAGACACTATCTGCCACTAGATTCGAGTACAAAGCAACTAAACAATGAGAAATATATTACATGAGAAATATGAAAATAATGTAATTACACAGAGACAGTAACCTTGGTATCTGTGTAGATTATAAGCTGGTCCTAAAACAGAACTCACATGTCCTCCCTCATAGCGGTAAGAACCAATCAAAATAACCTTGTTATTAAAGGGAAGAAAGTTCTTTATAATCTACTATTCCATTAAAACAGATAAAATATTGTATTTTAAGATGAAACTAGATCATTTTTCATGAAAATTTCAATCTTTAGCCCATAGAGATTTCCCTTAAAGTCTCGGCACGCTTATCAAACACTTAGTGTAAAAGAAAACATTCGGCTTAATTTTATTCAACTTTGATCAACAACTGTTCAACTAAAATTGTAATTAATAAAAAATTTATGAAAAATAATATAAGACAGAGATAAGGATAGGTATACATGCAGGTCTGCGCTAGCGAACCAAATAAACATCGGTTCTTCTTCTTATTCCTCATTGTCAGTGACGGCGAATATGTAGTTGGCACCGCTCCATCTTTTCCGGAAATCCTTTTGGGTATGCATATAACTAGCTGTAATGTAATAAGAGAAAAGGTGTAAAAAGTACACTTTTTTGTCGAAAAAGATATTAATATAGATATAATATAAGGCATTCACCTGATGTAATTGGGACCAAGTCAAGGTACAAAAACCATGTTGACATGTGAGGAGGATAACAACTCCAATTGCCAAACAATTAATTTAAAAGCATTTATTTGGCAACCTAACCAGTCACAAAATTACCTCTATAATAAACTAAGATGAACATAGGATTACAATATTTTGCTACCCCATAATTGGAGTATACAAGATTGTAACATTCAAAATGATTAACTAGAGTTTGCGTCACCAAAGGCTTTAAAAGAATGTAAAGAATCATAGTTCTAGGAGCAAGAAAAGTTGCAAAGAAAAGAAGAAGTAGAAGAAGAGAAAAAAGATGATTTGGGAGTTGTAGTTTTCATATCATTCATGTTTTACAGTACATATTTATAAACTTGTATACTCTATAAATCTAATGTATACAACTAGTCTAGATTCACTAAAACAACTAAAACAACTAACTCGTAACAAACTAAAATTATTTACTATTTGGTCTTTGAACTTTGTTGTTTAGTTATGAGACGCAATTTCTTTTTGTCTAGTATTTCACCTACATTCCAAGATCCCCCAGAAGTGGAACATTGGAACATGTATATTAGTGATGTTCAACATGAAAAGATTGATATGACAGACAAGAGAACCGAATGGTTTAGTAAACATGTCAGCCAGCTGCAAAGTTGAATATAAAAGAGTTTGATTATTCCTGAGTTGAGTTTTCTCGTGTGATTTTGCAATCTATATCAACCTGTTTAGTACGCTCATGTTGAACCAGATTGGTAGACATTGCAATAGGGGATTTTCTATCAGAATATACAAGAGCTGGAAAAGAGTGAGAAGAACCATAATCTTGTAGAGCATAAAGAAGTCATTGAATCTCGCAAGTGGTAGCAACTAGAGCTCTATACTCTGCCTTAGCAGAAGACTTACTCATTTTGGTTTGTTTCTTGCTTTTCCAAGAGATTAATGGATCACTAAAAAATATACAAAAACCTGTTATACTTCGACGTGTATCAACGCAACCCGCCCAATCACTATCACAAAAGGCCTTTAATTTTACTTCGGAGTTTGTAGGGAAGAATAGACCCTGACCTAGAGTCATTTTGATATATCTAAGGACTCGTTGAGCAGCATTTCAACGATTTTTTAGATGGTTTAGATAAGAATTAACTTAGACAGATAATAGAGAAGGATAAGACAGGACGAGTAATGGTTAGATAGAGCAATCAGCCTATTAAACGTCTATATGAGGAAGGATTATCCAATAAATCATCATCGTCTTGACGCAATTTAAGTGTGGTATCCATAGGAAATGGAGCTGGTTTTGATCCCATCAACCCGCATTCATCTAAAATATCAAGAGCAAATTTTTGTTGACATAAGGAAATTCTAGTAGAATTGCGTGCAACTTCGATGCCCAAGAAGAATTTGAGCTCACCTAAGTCTTTAATGGTGAATTCAGAGTGAAGATATGTTTTTAGACTCTTTATTTCTTTAAGAGAATTACTTGCCCATATGACGTCTTCTACGTATACGAAAATGGCAATAAAGGACGAAGAAGTACGCTTAATGAATAGACTTTAATCGCTATTTGAATGAATAAAACCATATGAAATTAGCGCAGAAGATAGCTCAGCAAACCATTGGCGTGATGCTTTCTTTAAACCGTATAAACTCTTAGTCAATTTAGTTATCAGGAGCATGAAGTCCATAGGGTATAGTCATAAAAACTTCCTCATTTAATTCATCATGGACGAAGACGTTATTTACATCCAATTGATGAACATTTCATTTGTTAATGGAAGCTAAGGCAAGAATGATTCATATATAAACTAGCTAAGCTACAGGAGAAAAAGTGTCAAAGAAATTAAGACCTTCCTGTTGACTGTAAACTTATCCACTAAGCGTGCCTTATGTATCTCAAGTGTTCCATCATCTCGCGCTGGTTCTTAAATTTAATAATATTATGGACTAGTATGAGGCGCCTATTGAAGGAAAATTGCAACTCAATTATATCTCATATATAATTCGGCGGAAACAAAATTTCAATAAAAAAACCATCGAGTTGCGATTTAAGGATTTAAAACAAAGGAAAAATTCGATTACATGCCTTAATACGGAATATGAGAATCGAATTGCCCAGCTTCAAAAGTTTGAAGCCTCCACGCTTTGCACACCGAGCTTGAGCCTTACTTCCAGAATCACAATTCTAGCTTGGAGATAAAAGACCTTTTGTTTCTTGGGGTTTTTTTCTTGATAGAAAAACTGATGGAAAGTTATGTACGTATAATGATTTCTCATTATACTTATAATAACTTTTAGAGAAGAAGGTGAAAAGGCAGTAAGTGAAAAGTCAGCAACGTATAATGAAATTAATTATCTTAATAATCAGGTCCACTACCCACTTAAAGTGGATTTAGACTTTTTACATTATACAAGTGACTTGATTAACCTAGCGGTAAGTGACACATTTCACTCTGCGAGAGGTATGTGGTTCAAACCACAAACTTGCCTGTTCTTTTTTTTTTCTTCTTTTCTCTTTTGTCTTAGAACAGTCTTATTAATTAATATTTATTATCTAATAATAAAATTAATCAATGTCATGAAGCAAGATCAATCCACTCGTTAGTGTGCGACTACGTGGGTTCATCGTTAAACCGGTAGTAGTTAATTAACTTAACCACTAATCGAGGTTGGCGTCTAACAACACTCCCCAACGACCGGATAACGTAAAGTAACTCTGTACAAAGAACCCAGTGAAGGATCATACAGGTATTCCCTCTATCTTTACAGCTCCGGATTATCCTGGGATATGGTACAACTGTCAAATCCCATTTAGAAAATCAACTACATTACACGTCGATTATCAACGATTGACGAATGACCTAAGAATCATCTTCTTCATTCATTCTATCACCTTGGCCAAGGATTTGATACAATCGTTATAATCTTATGACATTGTAGAGCTCAAACTCTTTACCTAGAGTTGATAGATTCCATCTTGACTCATCCCTAGGAGCATATATACTTAGTTGTGTCCAATATCCTTTCAACTAGCATTATGACACACTAGTAGTCCAGTATCAAAACACAACAAGTATATACACCACAATAGTGATGATCTCAGGTCAAAGGATTACAAGCATGAAATTCCTTCTAGAGATTAACCTACTTGACAGTTCAAGGTAATTAACCATTAGGAATCTCTAGTTTTTAGTCGGTTCGATAATCTCATCTCTATGTGCATTATCTATGCACCTAACTCGGTAAACGAGAACTACCGATATTTATCCAATAAATACTTGTTAGCTACATATTAATCTAACCGGATCATCAAGGCCCTAACTCGATGATCCTTTGATTAAGAACTGTTTAGGTTAAGTCATATGGGATAGATTCTCATTATCATAACTCCTTATGATATCTAAACCTAAACTTAACCAAGGATCCGCAATTATAATAATAAAATAAATGCCTGCCACAACTTATAAAGAAACATTTAATTTACAGTTTAAAATATAAATCAAAATATGATCAACCACTAATGTTCAATTTTATTACAAGTCGATGGGGTCTGGGACATAATTCCAACAATCTCCCACTTGAACTAGACCCAATCTCTCAAGAAACGCAATCCTATTTTCATCTTGTGCTTGTCAAACTCCTTTGACCCAAGCGCTTTGGTGAAGGGATCTGCTGGGTTTTCCTTTCCTTCAACTTTTTGAATTTGAACATCTTCACGCTCCACAATTTCTTGAATTATATGGTACTTTCGCAGAACATGTTTGGATCGATGGTGTGATCTAGGTTTCTTGGATTGTGCAATAGCTCCAGTATTGTCAAAATATAAAGGAACATCTACCTTTATTGTAGGAACCACACCAAGTTCTGTTAAGAACTTCTTCATCCAAACAGCTTCTTTAGCTGCATCACATTCTGCTATATATTCTGCTTCAGTGACCGAATCAGCTACAGTAGCTTGCTTGGAACTTTTCCAACTCACCGCTCCTCCATTTAGTGTGAACACATATCCAGATATCGATTTGCTATCGTCCTTGTCTGAAGCAAAACTAGCATCTGTATACCCATTTAGCTTCAGTTCACAATCTCCATAGATGAGGAATTGGTCCTTAGTTCTTCTTAAGTACTTAAGGATAGTTTTTACAACTTTCCAATGTTCCTCACCTGGGTTACCTTGGTATCTACTCGCTACTCCTAGCGCGTAGGCTACTTCAGGTCTAGTACATGTCATGGCATACATGATCGATCCCACTGCGCTAGCATATGGTACCTTACTCATGCGTCCTCTTTCCTCTAGGGTTTTGGGACAATCCCCCCTACTAAGAGTAATTCCAGAGCCTATTGGTAAATAGCCCTTTTTGGAATTTTCCATTTGACACCTCTTTAAGATAGTATCTATGTATAAGGATTGAGATAGGCCAAGTAGCTTCTTCGATCTATCTCTATAGATCTTAATTCCTAGAATATAAGCTGCTTCTCCTAAATCCTTCATGGAGAACTGGTCGGATAACCAAATCTTGGTTTGTTGCATTGCTGGTATATCATTACCTAATAGTAATATGTCATCTACATATAATACCAGGAATATGATTGTACTCCCACTAGTCCTTTTGTACACACATGGATCCTCTTCACATCTTACAAAACCAAACTCTTTGATTGTTGTATGGAAGCGAAGATTCCAGCTTCGTGACGCTTGCTTCAACCCATAAATGGATCTTTGGAGCTTGCATATTTTATTAGGATGAGATGGGGATGTGAAACCCTTTGGCTGAGTCATATAGACATCCTCCTTGAGCTCCCCATTAAGGTAAGCTGTTTTCACATCCATCTGCCATATCTCGTAATCATAATATGCAGCTATTGCAAGTAAGATCCGAATAGATTTGAGATTTGCTACAGGGGAAAAGGTTTCCTCGTAATCAATTCCTTCCTTTTGATTAAACCCTTTAGCAACCAGACGGGCTTTATAGGTCTCTACCTTCCCGTCTGCTCCAATCTTTTTCTTAAACACCCATTTGCAACCAATAGGTCTTACGCCTATTGAGGGTTCAATCAAAGTCCATACTTTGTTGACTCTCATAGACTCTATTTCGGATTCCATGGCTCCAAGCCATTTGTCACTATCTGTAGCAGCCATAGCCTCTTCATAAGTCTTAGGATCGTCACTTATTGAAATGACATCATCTATATGAACGTCTTTATCAACTTGCACCATGAGATTTAATCTTTTGGGTGCATGACGGTCCCTAGAAGACCTTCTAACAGTCTCGTGTACAATTGGTTCTTCTTCTTGTTGATCTTGTTGATTTCCTTGTCCATGATCATGTTCGACTGGAATTTCGTTTGACTTAACATTTGAGTCTTGATCATTAAAAGGAACATTCAACACATCAAAAGAAGGATTGATAGATATTTGTTGCTCTTCAGCTTGGCTAGAAGATTCTGAAATTTGCATTTCATCGAGATCTACCTCTCCACCATGAATTCCTTCTCCAAGGAACTCCCTTTCAAGAAAGGTTGCATTTATGGCTACAAACACTTTGTGCTCAGAAGGGTGATAAAAGTAATATCCCATGGTCTCCTTTGGATATCCAACAAATCTACATTTGTCAGATCTTGACTCAAGCTTATCCGTCATTAGTCGCTTAACATACGCTGGGCAACCCCAAACTTTTAAGTGTTTAAGATTTGGCTTACGTCCTTTCCATATCTCATATGGTGTTTTGTCGACTGTTTTAGTGGGAACTTTATTAAGCAAATAAGCAGCTGACTCTAAAGCGTAACCCCAAAGAAATGTTGGAAGATCTGTGTATCCCATCATGGATCGCACCATATCTAATAAAGTGCGGTTTCTCCTTTCAGACACACCATTATGTTGTGGTGTTCCTGGAGATGACCATTTAGAGAGTATCCCATTCTGGCTTAGGTAATCTATGAAATCATCACTGAGATATTCACCGCCACGGTCAGATCTTAGTGCTTTAATACTCTTACCTGTTTGCTTCTCAACTTCACTGCGAAATCGCTTGAACATTTCAAACGATTCAGATTTGTGTTTCATAAGATAAACAAATCCATATCTAGACATATCATTAGTAAAGGTGATGAAGTAAGAGTATCCTCCTTTAGCATGTACTCTCATTGGTCCACATACATCTATATGTATGAGACCAAGGAGTTCTGTAGCTCTTTCTCCAAATCCTGTAAAAGGAGATTTAGTCATTTTTCCTTTGAGACAGGATTCACAAGTCTCATATGATTCATAATCATATTGTCCAAGGGAACCATCCTTGTGTAACTTGTGGACCCTTTTCTTACCAATATGACCAACCCTACAATGCCAAAGAAAGGTTTGATTTGCATTATTATCTAGCTTCCTCTTATGGCCGAAAACATTCAATACCCTGTTATAAGTAACATTAGACAAAACATATGCACCATTCTGTAAATAACCAACACCATATAAAACATAATTATGAAAAATACTACATTGATTATCCTTAAAAACTGAATAAAACCCATAATTGTCCAACAATGAAATGAAAATAATGTTCGAAACAAACTTTGGAACATAATAACAGTTTTCCAGAATTATTGTTTTGCCCGTAGGCATCAAAAGAGAAATAGATCCTACAACTACGGCTGCAACAATTGCTCCATTGCCGACTTGTAAGCTTACTTCTCCATTCCTCAACCTTCTACTGATCTTTAACTCCTACAACGAATTGCAAATGTGAAAACTACTTCCGGTATCCAATACCCATTTAGTAGAATCAATAGATACTAAAGAAAGCATGAATACATTTTTCATAGATGTCATACCTTGTTTCTGATCCTTCAAGGATGCCAAGTACTCTGGGCAGTTTCTCTTCTAATGTCCCTTCTTCTTACAAAAGAAGCATTCAACATCTTTTTGATCAACTTTCTTCTCTTTAGCCTGGGGCTTGCTCCCATACTTCTTAGGCGCGAGAGGGTTTTTCTTGGGCTTGTTCTTGCCCTTCCTTTTTCCCTTAGAAGATTGTCCACTCAGATTCACAGATCCAGATACTTTTTCATTGTTAGCCAGGTTATTCTGATTCTCAAAGTCAATCAACAAATTGAGCAACTCATGATTATCACACTGCATCTTAATCATGTTATAGTTAACAATGAAAGGAGAATAGTCATCTGGGAGTGATTGCAAGATCAAATCTTGTGATAATTCCTTTCCGAGTGAACACTTCAACTTCTCAAGTTGCTCCATAAGATCAATCATCTTTAGAACGTGTGTTCCTACAGGACTTTTGGGCTTCATTTCAGACTTGAACAATTTCTTAGATAGCTGGTATCTAGCAGTCCTACTCTGTGAGGCATACATCTTCTTAAGATGCTCAATTATCTGTGGAGGATCCATATCCTGATGCTGCCTTTGAAGATCAGCGGACATCGAAGCCAACATGATACACTTAGCAGATACACCTAGCTCATAATGGTTCATGTAGGCTTCCCATTCCTCTTTTTGATCCTCTTCAGGGACTGTGGTCAAAGGTTTATCGATCGTATCGATGAGATTTTCATGCATGAGAACAATTCTCACGTTACGGTACCAATCGTCAAAATTGTTACCAGTCAGTTTGTTAGCATCCAATATGCTTCGGAGCGAGATGTGAGACATGATTCGAGAGTGATAGAGATATCTATAATCGAAAGAAACATGAAACAAAATTACAAGAACATTAGATAATGTAAATATATCAATCAAAGATGTGTACATTTATCTAAGAGATATATATACAAAAAATATACTTTAAAACATGCATAAGCCCCTTGGTAGTCAAGTCGTATCTTATCATAATTAAAGCATGGTACGATACCTATTTTATCAAATAAAATGAGAGACTCAAAACTATTTAGCCCTCTGGTAGTCAGGTCGTTTCTAACTAGTTTTGTTGAGTTAATACATCCAATAATACAATATTATCAATTTCACATTCTCTGGGTAGTCCAGACTAAAAACGTAAGATTAATAAATTATTCTGTTATCAACAATATATAATTTTATAATTTGTACTCGAACTACAGGTTTATCTGGTAGTCAGAACAAAACTGTAAACTTAACAAATATTAAAATATACATGTGATGGAAAAATCTCATGAAATATCATATAAATCATTTGATAACTCAATAATTTTAATGTCAAGTAGAAATAAATAACCTAGTATTCATAATCTAAGTATTTATTTTATCACTAAAACAATTTTCAGTAATATATAATATTAGTATATTTCACCAAATATAGCTATAGGATGTATTTTATTAAACAAAATATTAATCAACCAATTGATTAATACAAAAGATAATAAGTTTCTAAAACAATATCTTTTATATATTTAACTTAAATACAAAATTAGTATATCAAATTTACCATAAAAACATAACCTGTGGACCAATAAAGCAAAACAAGTTTTTCCCTTTACGAATAGAAAGAAAAACACGTTCATGGTTTTAATAAAAAAATAGCCTAGCGGAAAAAGAAATTGAAGGAAAAAAAAATAGGCATGACAACTATTGCCATGATAAAGAAAACCCAACGATGGACAACACCTTTTTATTTTACCTTTTTTTTTCGAACCAAAACGAAAAGAAGAAAGATGTTCTTCACAAAGAACACCTATTGACAACGAATTGTCTTTTCTCCTTTTTTTTCTTTTTCCCTTTTTTTTTTAACATCACAACAGTATGCCATAAAATAGCAACATATTACAGTGGCATACATGTGATCAAATAAACACTGCAGGCATTTATTTTTATTAAACAAAAAGGTTTAAGTCTGCTAAAAACTCATCACGTGATGAACAAAAGAAGACAGAAACAATTCTTACACAGGTTCGGCCGGTGCTTTATATAAACAATCAATTACAAAAAGAACAATTCCTTTTACAATCGATCGAAACAAAACAAAAATAAAACACAACCAATTTATTATGAATTACAATTAAACAATTTAATATAAAACATAATAAATAATCTAATATAAAAACAATTTTTATATAAAACCTTAAAACAAAACTTATATATTATCTGATAATATCAAAATTAAACACTTAAATCGCAACAACTGGCTCTGATACCAATTGAAGGAAAATTGCAACTCAATTATATCTCATATATAATTCGGCGGAAACAAAATTGCAATAAAAAAACCATCTAGTTGCGATTTAAGGATTTAAAACAAAGGAAAAATTCGATTACATACCTTAATACGGAATATGAGAATCGAATTGCCCAGCTTCAAAAGTTTGAAGCCTCCACGCTTTGCACACCGAGCTTGAGCCTTACTTCCAGAATCACAATTCTAGCTTGGAGACAAAAGACCTTTTGTTTCTTGGGGTTTTTTTCTTGATAGAAAAACTGATGGAAAGTTATGTACGTATAATGATTTCTCATTATACTTATAATAACTTTTAGAGAAGAAGGTGAAAAGGCAGTAAGTGAAAAGTCAGCAACGTATAATGAAATTAATTATCTTAATAATCAGGTCCACTACCCACTTAAAGTGGATTTAGACTTTTTACATTATACAAGTGACTTGATTAACCTAGCGGTAAATGACACATTTCACTCTGCTAGAGGTATGTGGTTCAAACCACGAACTTGCCTGTTCTTTTTTTTTTCTTCTTTTCTCTTTTGTCTTAGAACGGTCTTATATCAGAATATTAATTTGTGCTAGCAAATTAATATACCAATATTCCAAGTATAAAAGTAATTAATATTTATTATCTAATAATAAAATTAATCAATGTCATGAAGCAAGATCAATCCACTCGTTAGTGTGCGACTACGTGGGTTCATCGTTAAACCGGTAGTAGTTAATTAACTTAACCACTAATCGAGGTTGGCGTCTAACAACACTCCCCAACGACCGGATAACGTGAAGAAACTCTGTACAAAGAACCCGGTGAAGGATCATACAGGTATTCCCTCTATCTTTACAGCTCCAGATTATCCTGGGATATGGTACAACTGTCAAATCCCATTTAGAAAATCAACTACATTACACGTCGATTATCAACGATTGACGAATGACCTAAGAAACATCTTCTTCATTCATTCTATCACCTTGGCCAAGGATTTGATACAATCGTTATAATCTTATGACATTGTAGAGCTCAAACTCTTTACCTAGAGTTGATAGATTCCATCTTGACTCATCCCTAGGAGCATATATACTTAGTTGTGTCCAATATCCTTTCGACTAGCATTATGACACACTAGTAGTCCAGTATCAAAACACAACAAGTATATACACCACAATAGTGATGATCTCAGGTCAAAGGATTACAAGCATGAAATTCCTTCTAGAGATTAACCTACTTGACAGTTCAAGGTAATTAACCATTAGGAATCTCTAGTTTTTAGTCGGTTCGATAATCTCATCTCTATGTGCATTATCTATGCACCTAACTCGGTAAACGAGAACTACCGATATTTATCCAATAAATACTTGTTAGCTACATATTAATCTAACCGGATCATCAAGGCCCTAACTCGATGATCCTTTGATTAAGAACTGTTCAGGTTAAGTCATATGGGATAGATTCTCATTATCATAACTCCTTATGATATCTAAACCTAAACTTAACCAAGGATCCGCAATTATAATAATAAAATAAATGCCTGCCACAACTTATAAAGAAACATTTACTTTACAGTTAAAAATATAAATCAAAATATGATCAACCACTAATGTTCAATTTTATTACAAGTCGATGGGGTCTGGGACATAATTCCAACACCTATACCACTCAAATATTTAAATGGTGACAAAGTACGAGAATGGTGATGAACCTCAAACAGTTTGCTAACATGTTGATATCTTGATTTTTAATGATTCTTTTCAGGTAGTTGATTTTGTTTTTGCGATTTGTCAGTCAAAATGGTAAGCAAGATAACTTGTTGATTGTTTTTTAAAGATTTTAGATTAACATGTGAAGTTTATAGGAGATGAGCTCCCATCCCAAGGAAGGAGTATGGACTAGAAGCATAACATGTATGATGTTGCTCTGATGTTGATCATGGTGAGTTTTTGGTTATTTATGTGTTGGTCCCTAATGTTTACATTCTTTTACAAACAAAACAATTTCAAAATATCTCTTATTTTGAAAATGTCTTGTTTTTCTTGTAGTAATAATTGGTGGTTTTTTGTATCAGGAAATCCACTCTGGTGGTAATTGCTCAAGAAGTTGCTGGTGAAATGAATTAGTATTAAATCCACGGGTATGTAACTGATTTGAATCACTGGAAAGAGAGTATTTATCAAAATCTTATCTTGATTTCTAATCTCAAGTCACTGCCGGTCTTTGTATCGGTGATGTCCAGGTGTACCCCGAGAAAGGAAAAGGAAGTCTCTCATTTTTAGCTGGGCTCCATGGATGGGTTTTACTTTGACCTCAGGGTAAGAATTTCTTTGACCCTGCTATGCATTTATAAACGTGGGACCGATCATCTCATACTTGTAATCGTTGATTGTGGCAGGCGCTCAAGATTAACAACGTAGATGGTCTATTTCACCTTATGGTATGGTGTGGGTTGATGATAAGATATTTCAAGATATTCACTCTCGAAATGCTTTCTTTGATTAAATTTCCTTATTCTTTGTCATACTTTTTAGAGGTTGATTTGTTTTTCTGTCCAAGCTCATCACAGATGATTTTTTTTTTGTTCAAAGATCACAGATGATTGAGGTTTGAATTGCAAAATATTTCTTTTTTATTCCCTAATAATTCCCTTGGCCTTTAGCTTTAATGCTATGTATATTTGTTCATTTAGATGTTTACGAGTCATTTAAGGAAGAAGGTGGATATTTTCAGTAAGGAGGAATTTCAAAGCATTTGTAAAATCGGTATGTAACTTGTGGTTCGGTCCTACTACTACATTTGAATTTCAGAGCGTTATGATTTTGTGGCTATTATTTAAAAGTTGTGGCTTTTGTATATTGTTAGGTACGAGGGGAAACTGAATCCAGAGGCATGGGAGGTGAAAGCTTCAGACCTACTCTTCCATTTTATGTGGGACCCACACATTCCATCCTCATCTAACTTTGCCTCTTTACATATTATGTAGAGATTGTGTATATACTTGCTGACAAGGTACACACATTACTCTTCCACTCCTCTAACTTTGCTTCTTCACACACATCCATATATATATATATATATATATATATATATATATATATATATATATATATATATATATATATATGTATATATATATATTTATATATATATGTGTATATATATATATATATATATATTTATATATATATATATATATATATATATATATATATTTATATATATATGTATATATCATGTCATCGTAAGGCTCCGGAGCAGGCATTCATTCATCTCACAACTAACTACTAGTATCTTCTCAACTCTCTTCTTTTCTTTTCTCATTACATCTCATTTCATATGTATTGCATCTCATTTCATCTCATATGCATTGCATGGCATCTCATCTGCATTGCATTGCATCTCATTCCATCTCATATGCATTGCATCTCATCTCATCTCATATGCATTGCATCTCATCTCATCTTATATGCATTGCATCACATCTTGTTTTATATTACATTAATAACAACACCAATCTCGGGCCCTTTACGATAATGAAAGGCATTTTACTGAGATTCTTTGACTAAAGCATATCTGAGTGCTTTGCTTAAGTAGCTTTCAACATTACAAGGTACCATAAAGAACCTTTATATCTTATTTATACTCTTTACCTTGGACATTACACGTTGCTTACATTTTATTGTTGTTATTTCTTATTCTCCTTTTTTTTTGTTTTAGTGCTGGAAAATCACATCTAATTAAAGATATTGGTATATTACTTACTGAAAGGTGATATTAATTATTTGCTTGAGTTAATTGGGATGATGATAATTTTTCAAGTATTATATTGTGTTTTATTCTCCTCCCGTGATGGATGTACAGATTGCATGGTCTTATCTTAAAGAGAGAGCAAGCGCTAAGACATTTTCACCTCCACCACCGTCTCAAATATCTTATCCCATCTCATATTCTTTAATATTATTATTATTATATTATTAATGCCATCATCACCAATCTCGCGCTGATTTTTAAATTTTATAATATTATGGAGTGGTATGAGGCGCCCATACTACTCAAATATTTGAATGGTGACTAAGTACGAGAATGGTGATGAACCTCAAACAGTTTTCATAACATGTTGATATCTTCAATCTTAATGATTCTTTTCAGATAGTTGATTTGTGAGTCAAATTTGTAAGCAAGATAGCTTGTTGATTGCTTTTTAAAGATTTTAGATTAACAAGGTGAAGTGTACACCAGATGAGCTCCAAATGATTATGGACTAGAAGCATAACATGTCTGTTATTGCTCTCACGGTGAGTTTTAGATTATATATGTGTTGGTCCCCAATGTTTACATTCTATGCACAGGTGCTTGCTGTTTCACTCTCACGGCGGCCTCATCTTTTTTTTTTCTTCTAATGTATGTATTTTTTTTAGTTTATCTCTTTCTTTTGCGACTCTATATGGTAAGTCATAGCATCTCATTACATGCATCTCAATGCATTTCATCTCATCATGAAGTTGACACTGCTTCTTTTTACAGGTATTGTTAATGAGAATATGAGGGAGATATATATATAGATCGGTGCTAGTTGAATCTTTCTGAATGCATTAATTGAGAGGTATCAAGTGCTTCTTTTCCTCTCATTTTTCTTAAAGTGATAGTTATGTACCTTTTTCTAAGTTAACCTATTTTCCAAGATCGAGGCAAAACACATGTTAATCAAGCTCTCAGTCCATGCACAAGGATTTATATAAAAGGACTCAGGTATTTTCTTTAGCCTCATTTCATCACATCTCACATCTCATATCATCTCTTATCTAACTTTGCTTGTTCACATGTATATCATATATTCCGGAGCAGGCATTCATTCATCTCATCTCATCTCAAATCACTAACTAGTATCTTCTCAACTCTTTTCTTCATTGCATGCATATCATAAAATTGCATCTCATCTGCATTGCATTGCATCTCATCTCATCTAATGTCATTGCATCTCATCTCATCTAATGTCATTGCATTTCATCTCATATGCATTGCATCTCATATCTCATCTCATCTCGTTTTATATTATCATTATTATTACATTAATGACAACACCGATTTTGGGCCCTTTTCGACATTTTGAGCGACTTGATTACGAGAAAAGGCATTTACTGAGTAAAGCATATATGTGCTTTGCTTAAGTATCTTTGAACATTACAAGGTACTATAATTAACCTTCTCTCTTATTAATACTCTTTTCCTCGGACATTACACGCTTACTGACGTGAGCGTCAAGCATGGTTTCACACGACTTACCAAACTTTTTGAGGTATTTAAAACTTTATTGTTTTAAATATTGATTCATCCTTTTTCTAAAATTTATGTAATTAATTTTAGTCAGGTTCTTGTGAAATATAGGAAGCTTTTGAGGCTTATAGAGATTAGTTAATATCTCCATACATAAACAGGTAAAGTTGCGGATGATTGTGAAGAATTTTCCTATGGTAAATCAATCTTTTTTGCCTTGTCACTTTTCAATAATTTTTGCAGATATGGAATATAAATTTGAGTCTATCTATGTATGGATTTCTCATTTTTCTATGCATATTAATATGAATTCTATACATCTCTATATGTATGGCAATGTATGTGCAAATGTTTATGTGTGTTAATATGCGCTGTTGAGTGCATAACATGTAAAATGTATATCTATGTGTATTTGTTTTAGATATAGGGATGGTTTTGAATTCCTTAGAAAGGTGTAGAATAATGTTGTATTAGTTGGATAACATAATAATTTTCAATATAAATGCAGAATTCTAAGCTGAAGGAAGTGATAGAGCGTGTTCATGTACTGGAAGAGTAATTACGTGGCTGGTCAGGTGCAGGAAGGTATGTGTATATATTTGCCTTTGTATAGTTTACATGAAATTTTGGTTCTCATTTGCACCATTGGTCCACGTGTATATTATGGAGTGGTATGAGGCGCCCATACCACTCGAATATTTGAAAGCAGAATGGTGACTAAGTACTGACTAGTTTCTAAACATCAATCTTGACTTTATTTTTCCTTTTTTATGCAGGCGCTCAAGATTAAAGACTATGATGCTTCGGTAACTCAAGTAGAAGTAGAAAGACTATTTCACTTATTATATGGTTAGAAGTGATAAAGATGTTTGAAGATATTTCACTCCAACTGTCCTCTCATTTTTAATTAAATTTTCTTTTTCTCTCTTTGTAACTCTTTCACAGGTTAATTGGTATTTGCGTTTGTGTTTTAGTTTTTAAAGTGTTTGTGTTTTAGTGTTTTTAAGTGTTTGTGTTTGTGGATAATTTCCCGAATAAGCCTAAAATACAACGTACATTCTAAATTCTAAATGTAGGCCTTTTTTAAGTCTGACCATTTTACCTGAAATAACAAATAATAAAAACAAAACAAATAAAATGATATACTAATAACTCAATCTATATTTTATTTAATTTCATAACTCATTACTAACTAACGGCAAGAAACTCTACAACCACCGTGACTAACAACCACCATCTCTCTTTCGACTTTGAATTCAATAATGTAAAGGAACTATTCCACACGCTGTATTTGTGTTTGTGGATAATTCCTACGACTTTGAATTCAGTACCCAGCCATCGACGGTAAAGGAACCATTACATCACCATGACGATACCATTCCACACATCATGTTTGTTATGGTACCACTCCGCCACCATAAATTCAGAAGTACGACTCCATAGTCACTCCAAATTGTATCTAATTGAACTTCGATCTACCAAATTTGGTCTAGGATCTACTTTATTTTGTTGATTCACTTGGATGAACTGAACTTGGGTTCCGATCCGTTTTATCTTAATAATGAATTTTTATGATGATTTTGTAGCCCACAAGTGGAGTGATCTCAATGGAGGTTGTGATCAGCCAGATAGTACCACGCTCTGCACCACTGTGAGCGACACCATCACTATCCACAAGAGACAGGTTTGTGTATTAATCAGATTATACATTGTGTTTTAGTACCTATTTCTTGTAAGTGAAAAATGGCATTCTCCCATACGATAGCTAGAGTATTTGCTATGGGCATCCAACTGAAATGTTGTTTATATAGATGGGAACTTTGGTGTTTAAGGAAAAGTATAAGTGATTTGTCATATATGTATATTAGATTTCTTTATCTTTTTGTTCTATGTCCTTTTTACATACGCATAGCATGATGGGCTAAGTAAGATCGGATATTGGTTTTCCACGAAATCTATTTCAGTATCAGATTAAATTATCAATTTATAGTCAGCTCTGTGTAGTCGCTCCATTTTTTTGGTGTTGCTGTTTTCTTCTATTATAGTTGGTTATCTTTTTTTTCATCATGGAAATGCCAAGAACATGTAAATGAACAATCAATATTTAACTGAAATTTGTCATTTAATTAGAGATTTTGATGATTTTTTTAAACTGTTTGTCATTTAACTAGAGATTTTGATGAATATTTTTAGACTAATTTATAACATATTGAAAATAGTCAATTAAAAATATCCCATACTATATATTTTACGTGAGATTTTAATAAAAAAATTATGAAAAACTTAAAACGTAAGAGTAAGAGTCTTGAGTTAATTAGACTGTAAGTTAATCAAAAAAATATTTGAGTTAGTCCTTATATTAAGCAAAAATTGCACTATTGTCTTTCATATCATCTTTTTTAAACTTAATTGTCCTATAAATATTGCTTTTTACTTAATCACTTCAGTCGCAACCGTGAATTAATGGAAATGGAATTCGGAAAAGATCGGAAAATTGATGCTCTTGGCAACCTTCGCGTTCTTCCTGATGAAATTTTATGCGGCATCTCTACTTATCTAGCTCCCCGCGATGTCGCTCGCCCTTGCTTGCTTCAGCATGTATCTTTTTATTTTCATTTAGTTATTCTTTTATAATATTCTTCAAATAAGCCGTTTTTTTGTTCATGTGAATTGATCGAATGCAAGAGGTTAATAATTTATTCATCTGTTAATTTTGACAAAATAATTTGGAGTTAGCATTTGTTTTTTTGTATTGTTGATAATAATTGAGTGATAATAAGAAGGAGAAGTTGAGTTTTGCTTGTGGAAATTTAGGTTTAGAATTTAAGTGATAATCTGTTTAAAGTTTGTGAAAATACGTGGAAATGAGTACAGAGAAGGATTATTGATTTGGAGAGATCACATTTTAATGCTTCCCTTTGGTTTAATTGTATCATTGGTCCCTATTTTATGTAAAATAGCCAAAATACGCATCTATGTACTGAAAAGTAGAAAATGTACCCTCCTCCACAAGGGTATGTCGCTACTTTTTGGAATAACACAGTGTTATATTTGCTGCTTCTTTAATAAGAGGGATATTAGACCAATGGTAAATATATATAATATTTTGATCCAAGTTTCATGTTACCATTTTCTTTAATTTATATACCTTGTATAAAAAGTGTGTTGTGTATGGTCACTTTATCTGCTTTAAATTGAGTTTCTTTCTCTATTGTGCAGGGTGATGTATATACTATGCAACGAGGAGCACTATGGATGACTATGTGCATTAACAATATTAATCGTCAGTTTGAGTATAAAGGCTCGTGGAAGAATACTACCCTTCATCAGTATGCATTAATATTTTTTTCTTCGTTGTTAATAGTATTTGTTATTTAATTATGAAATAATCTGTTAATTATGAAAGAATCTGACTTGTACATCACTTGTTGATCTAGACTGGATTTGCTAGATGAAATTCAAGAACCCGACAAAAAACCATTGAACTTTTATGGTAATAGATCTTAAAATAATTCAGAATATTGGAGTTTAGTCAAATGTACTGAAGGATGTACAGATGTCATACCACATTAACCATTCTCATTTGATGATGGAATCATGGAAATGTGGATAAACAAAAGGATGTTTCTTTAAAAGAGTTCCATAAATATTACGATGGAGTAAAACCGGTAATGCTATTCTTATGTTCAATTTGTTAAATCAAAGAATCTTTATTAAGGAAGTAAATATTAGAAAATTATTTTGTCTACCAGTTTATAACTGCTTGTTTATATAATTCCTTGATAGGTTTTAATTGGTGGATTTGCTGATGATTTGCCAACTACTGAACAGTTATCATTAAAATATGGAGAAACATCATTTAACATATCTCAGGAGTACGCAGAAAATCAGTATGAAATATGGAGAAACATCATTTAACATATCATCATTTAACATTTCTCTTTTTCATATGTCAAATATTTGTTTATTGTACCGTTAATCTTTAATTTTTTTTATAACCTTCGTTTCAATATTTTGTCGCAATTTATTCTATAAGACATTACTATGTTGAGGACAGGAAATTATACACTTTTTTTTTGTTATAATTTGTTAAGAGTTATTTCTTGAACATGCATGTATTAAATATTCACTTAAGTATATGTAACATTGAGAGATGATAATTGTGATTGAATTTGAGTGATTGAGATATTTATACAAATGTTATTGCACATTGAAATGGTAAAAATTTCCTAACACCATGAATGAATGAGAGTGTATACAAGTCGTGTTTGAGAAAACAATTATATTTGTAAAACATTTATCAAATTTTCAACAAATTCAAACTTTATCCTTATTTGTTTCCTTTCAATATTGTTTCAACCTACTATAAAATTTTATTAAGAAAAGAATTTTGTAGTAACACAATAAATGATTATTTATTGGGACTTTACTATAATTTATTTTCTCCAAATACTCTTAGTATTTTTTTTGTCAAATGAAATACTCTTAGTATTTTTTTTGTCAAATGAAATACTCTAGTATTAAATATAAGCAAATTTCCTACTCAACTAGGACTTTGGGTTTTCTAAAAGTAACTATTACCAAAAATACACTTCAAAAATTCATGATTAACTCTATAGTCCTTGTGAAGAACATTAGACAATACTATCACTTCATTACTTGGGACAACTCATACACTTGCGATGAGGCTTCCCCGAGTGTGATTTTTACATCATGTCTCAGGAGACACCAAGTTTTTGGCGCCGTTGTCGGAAACTATTATGTTGATTTGTGTTATTACTTCTATATTTGAGTTGTAGTTGGTTTTTACCTTTGTTGATATTGTTTTTGTCTCTTATAGTTCCTTAGTTCGGTACATATTCTCGAGTCCTGAGAGATTGCTATGTCAACAGAGAGATAGAGAATTGGGGATTTTAAACTCGGGGGGACAAAAGTCTATTTCATTAAGGTTTTTTTGCTTAAAAAATCCACACAATGTATCACGGTGTCACGAGGGCCGATGGGAATGGGGATGGCAATGGTTAAGGTTAAAAACCAAAATCGATGATAACCGAAACTGACTAAAAACCATATTATATAACCATGGTTAAAACCATTAGATTATGATTTTGAAAAGAGTAACTGATGGTTAAAACCGTCAAGTTATGGTTTTAGATAAAAATAAAACTGTTTATTATTATATATTTTTCAATTCTATAACAACCAAGGTAAGGTAAAGTAGTATCTTGAAATTTTAAAAGCAAAATCCAAATATTAGAATTAACCAACTAAGTAATAAACATTCAATTTAAATAAAGACTAACACAATTTTGTATATACTTTGAAGATTTATGGAGATTTTCAATATATGTGTGGTTTTATATCATTAATTTTTGATATATTTATAAAATAATCATTTGGTTATGGTTAAAAACATCAAAACCGCTTATAAAACCGAAACTGAATGGTGCAGTTATGGTTCTGAAAAGTGTAACCGATGTTTGAAACCATTAAGTTATGGTTTTTAATAAAAACATGAATACGATTATGGTTTTTAATATATTTATAAAATTATCATTTAATTATGGTTAAAAACAGTATAACCGTCTAAAAAACCGAAATTGAATGGTGCGGCTATGGTTTTGAAGAATGTAACCGATGGTTAAAACCGTTATGTTTTTCAATAAAATAAATAATTACAATTATGGTTTTGATGTTTTTGTAAAAATCCGAACACTTGCCACATCACCGATCCACCCATGCGCAAGTCAATCTTTTTTAAACATAGTAAGCAAATAAAACCATTAATAGATGGAAGTTAATAATTAATGTTCATCCCAAAACAATATAACAATTCTCAATATCTCATCTGTCCTACAAATTGTCTACATGAGTAATGATATATGTCACCCCTTTTCATATCACCCTTTTATCACCCTTCTATATATATGTATTGAATTCTTTGAATAGAAGATAGAGAAAAATTAAATAGGATAGAGAAATCCATTCATTGGTACATGTAGGCATACATGTAGGAGGTGATAAAAGAGTGATAAAAAAGGGTTTTTTTTTTTTTCGAAATCATAATATTATAGATAAATAAGAAACGGTTACAAAAGTTAGCCTACCCCAGAGGGATCGGCTTCATTACAAATCATAGTAGCTAACTGGGTCGGGATACAAGTATTCCAGTTACCAAACAAAGTGCTTAGAAGCTCCTGTTTGGCAACCCAGTCGGCTGTCCCGTTTCTACCCCTAGAAATAAAAGAAAAAGAAGGGGAAATATCATTACTCTTGTCTACATATGTTCCAAAATTACAGGATTTTCAGATTTTTTACAGTTCGGAAGGTTCAAAACTTTGGCACAAAGATTTGGATTACTAAGGAAGCTTTTGTCATAAGCCAAGTTGTCCAGCTCAACTGGGATTTTTCCGATGAGTTGATTTGATGATAAATTAAGAAAAGTAAACTTCAATTTGCCTAATTCACGAGGTATTAAACCTAAGAATTGATTGTTTGACAAATCTAGATCATTAAGGTCAGGTAAATAACCAATGGTCGCGGGAATCAAACTCTTGATCTTATTTCTAGCGAGACTCAGAGTAGTAAGTGATTTCCAAGATATCAGATGAGATGGGAGCTCACCAGAGAATAAATTCCCGTCAAGCTTCAAAGTGCTGAGTTGAGAAAGACTAGTCAACTCCACAGGAATATTTCCTGTAAACTTGTTGTTGCTAGCTTGAAACACAACCAAACTCTTCCAGGATGATATTCCACAAGGAATCGGCCCTGAAAAGTTGTTGTCACTTATCTCTACTCGTGTCAAATTCAAGGCTACTTTATCTGGGAGCTCACCTGAAAATGAATTACCACTTAGCATTAAACTATATAAGCTCAATATCGACCAAACACCAAGTGGAAAATCGCCTGAAAACCCGTTATTATACAGTTGGAGCGTGCGTAAAGTATGACACTTTACAAGAGATTTTGGTAAATCTCCTGATAAATTGTTAGAAAAAACAACCACGCCAAATAAAGTCCCTCCGGCACATAAATGCTTTGGCAACATTCCAGTGAAATGATTTTCCGAAACTTCAAAACCTTCGAGCTTCGAAAATTTGCCTATGCTTGGTGGCAGAACTCCACTTAATTAATTCATGAAGACCTTGAAATTTTTCAGGCTTCGAATTAAGCCTATGTTCCTTGGAATTTTACCATGTAGCTGATTGCTAAACAAACTCAATATCTCTAGCTTATTCAACTTTCCAAGATCTTTAGGGATTGTTCCTGTTAACCTATTCATAGACAGATCAAGTTCAGTCAAATTTAAAGACTTGATCACCCATGGAATCGAACCCGATAAATGATTCTTCCACAAGAACAATTTGCTTAAATTCTTTAACAAAAACAACCCTTCTGGTATTTCTCCATCCAGATTATTTGATGCTAAATCCATATGCTCAAGGCTTGCAAGATTTGCAAAACCTGGAGGTATTGAACCGACCAATTGTGTATCCGTCATCCAAAGGTAGTTTAGTTTACTCAACTTTGAAAACTCCGGGGGTATTTTAGCTGGTAAGAAGCCATTATAAGCCATTTGAAAAACTTTAAGATTCGATAAGTTTGCAATCTCTTCTGGAAAAGTACCATTAAACAAGTTGTAATACAAATTCAAAGTATGGAGTTTTTTTAAGTTTCCGATGGCTGGTGGGATGTCTCCGTTGAAGTTGTTTGCCCCCAGGTCAATGAAGCGGAGTCTTCGGAGGCGGTCGATATTAACCGGAATGGGGCCCACAAAGTTGTTCTGAGAGAGATCCAAGTATTGAAGCTTGGAGCATTTGTATAAACTGGTAGGAAAGGTCCCTGGAATATAATTACTGGACACATTGAGAACTTTGAGGTTATTAAATCTCCGACCAGTTACATGGTGATGACGCGGAGTTCCATGACTTGGGTGAACGTGGATTCCCCCACTGCATTTTCAAGTTTAACAGGGTGGTTCTTTCTGCTGCAGAAAATTTTGAATTTACTAAAAAGGGCATGGAGGAAAACAGAGAAAGGAAAAGGAAGAGAAAAGTGAATTGAATCTTGGGTAGTTTAATCATTTTTAGGTGGATTCCGGTGGATGAAGATTGGTGACTTTTTGAGGGGAGATAGAGCAGTGATTTACTACTCTACTATAGATTTGTTTTTCTCAGGGAGTTTGATCTAGGAGAATAAAAAGAGTAACGCTGCATATCCTTAATTATTTGAATCCAGAATGACAAATTTTTTTTTTTATTTGAATCCAAAGTAATAAATATCATTAAATTATACTACTAAAATATTAATTTGACTCAATTAAAATTGATGATGTATGAGTAATCAATATTATTATTTATTAATTGAAATTTATTTTATTTTTTAATTTAGATACAATCATATAATACTAAATAATTTGATAGTATAATGTTGATGATATATATCATTATTCAATAAATAAATATTTATTTTTGTAAATAGTCAAGTTTGGTGTGAGGTGTTATTATAGCAAAGGAGTAACGACTAGATGATATAATTATTTTTGTATAAAGTCAAGATTTGTGTGAAGCGAAAATTTTATAAATTTTAAATAAAACAACCACGAAGATAAAAAAAAGAATTTATAAGCTATTTTATTATTATTCTACATTAATTGAAAACTAAACATCAATTGAAATTTTTTTTTCAAATTTTTGTAAAGAAAATTCTTTTCATTTTTGAGTTTAGGTAAACGGTTGTATTTTATCATGTTTTTTTTGTTACAGGTGAGGTCAAAATGACCGGAAAGTAAACTTTTTTACAACTTAATGACTAACGGATTGTACTCTAGGTATAGCCCATCCATAACGATCTTTCACTAATAACCGCCATAGACCAGCAGGAGGATCCCGAAATGGTACTGGGCCCTCTTTATTAGACATCCCAAACTTAGTCATCCAGTCCACGCACTTATTAGCTTCACGAAAACTCCACACCAGTTCAAAATACTCATTAGACGCCAAGATCCTTCTACACGCATCTGGTGGTCCTTTGTGTGTTCTAAAATAAATGCAAATAATAATTGAACCACAACCGCAAGTGTACGGTTGTCCCAAGTAGTATACCTGATAATACAGATTCGTTCCAAGGACGGGATGGTTGATCACAATGTCTAACAAATAGTGATTGATGCACTTATGAAAATAAAAGATAATAATATGTTTGTTTGGTTTTTGTTATTAAAGCTAATGAATGAAAGACAATTACTAAAATGTAAATAAAAGCTAAGACGCAAGTAAAATAATGTAAAACGCAATATGAGATGTAGCACTTGAGAACGCAAGGATCCTCCCTATCCTATTTCTTAACTTATGTTGTTTAAGGGCTAAATTAGTCAATTACAATGGTCGGGATTCTAATTTCCTTATACCCCCGTCAAGGTGGACTATAAGGCGATCCTAAAGTGTCACTAGTCCCGTCAGGGTAAATATGATCCACCGTTGGATGATTAAGTTTTATTACCTCATTGGCCCTAAGATTAGCTAAGTTCGTCAGAATCAATAGCTTCTATCCTAGATTGAATAAATGGTTCTTTACCTAAACCCTCCGTCAGGATGATCCAATCGCCACTAATTGGAATAGCCTAGATACTAACACCTGTTCCTAGTTCATGACGCTAAAAACAGTAAACATTCACAATTTATCGAAAAGAGTAAAAGCCCTAATTTAGTTTAATTCAATAAAAACCCAAATTCAACATTCGTTAATTAATAAGATTGGGATTCACCCTTTGTTTGTTCTCAAGCACTATGAAAAGCTTAGCTCATATTAAAATGAAATACGAAATTAAATGTAAAGGAATTCATAATGATTACAAAATTAAAAAGATAAAAGAACCTAATTCCCGGAATCGGAATGACTACGAACGGAGATATAGACCCTCTCCAGCTCTTGTAGCTTCTTCTCCTTCCTTCAGTTGCTTCTCTCTGGTGTTTTTAATCTTGCAGAATGTGAATTGTGTGTAAAATAAAAGTCAAGGGCTGGTTTTATAGGTGGAAATTCGGACTTGACCCTAATCTTTTAATTAAATGAAATATAAAAGGCCCAAGTCCACTAACTTAGCCCAAAATCCCGTAACTGCTGATATGACTTCACTAAAACGGCTTTTCCCGATGCGTTATGACCCCGATTGACCTCATTCCAGTTGCTAAAGTTCCGTAACTCGATAAGGAGCGTTTTCTCTTCAAAGGTCAGCGGCTAAATCCTCGCTTAAGCACCTCGAAATCAGCAATCTATGGCCTGGAAAATGGATTTTCAGCTCTAAAAATAATATCTTCGGGATTTCTTTTCAAGTCTTGACTCTATCTTTTGATCTTTGACTTTCTCCTCGGATTACTCTTCTAGTTAACATCTAAAACCTGTAAAATCTTCACTAAAAATACCAATATTACGCGCAAAAGCTTAATAAATAAAAAATGCTAAAAATAAAAGAGGAAAATCATATTATTGCATATTTAGTCCAAAAGTCTATCAAATTGATTAAATAAACACCAAAAATGATGTCTCCTAAGGGTCGAAAATAAGAACAATTAAGGAGACATCAACATCTTATATATCACCCGAAAATCTCCTTGAATTCACATCGCCCTTCACTAGCGCATGCAATTCACACGAGTCTGTTTCGATGATAAGGGTAGTAAATCCACGCAATATTGCCATGTCTAATCCGAAATGTAATGCTAGATGTTCCGCCTCAAAAGACGTACGCGCAACACAACTTCCAGCAAAGCCACCTATGTAATCTCCATTGATATTACGAAATAAACCTCCCACACTTGCTACCTCTCTATCAGCATTATACGCTCCATCCACATTTAGTTTTATTCCAACACACCTTCCAGCAAAGCCACCTATGTAATCTCCATTGGTATTTTATCATGTTTCATTGTTACTTGTTACTGTTTTTTTTTTCTTATTTTCATCTGTCTAAAAAAAGTTCTTTTTTTATTTTTTTCTCGAATGTTAGGGGTGAAGAGATGGGTTTTGGGGTTTATGGTGTTTCACTGTTTTTCCTAACATAAAAAAATGTATTGTTTATCTTTTTTTTTTATCTGAAATTTTTCAAAGTTTGGAGGTGTATATTTTTTTATATTAAAATTTATTATTTATTTAATATTTAGAAGATAAAATCAAAATCACAAATAAAAAAGGGGGTTATTGTTGATAACATCCTCATTAAGCTCTCTAATTATTTTTTTATGCCTTCAATAATTTATTTTATAAAAAAATGCCTAATGAAGTAATTATTTATAGAAAATATCCCCTTTATATTTTTCATACCTTTACTATCCTTATTATTAAATATATTATTTTATTTTAATACAATATTAATTTTTAAATATTAAACAAATAATAGGGTACTTCTTCCACCACCACCACCACCACCACCACCACCACCACCACTACTACCACCACCACCACCACAACCACCATGTATGTAACCACCACTACAACCACCACAACCATCACCACCTCCACCACCACAACCGTCACCACCACCACCTACTACTACTAATTCCATCACACGCGCGCGTCCGTGAATTTTTTTTTAAATCGTCATAACTAATTCAAAAAAAATCAAAAAATTAAAAAAATTGTATTTTTGAATAAAACAAATTAATATTTACGTCTATGAAATTTTTTGATTTTTTTTTTGGATTTTTTTAATTTTTTTTCGCAGACACGGATTTTCATGTTTTAAACATGGAATTCCATGTTTTAACCCGTGAAATAAACATGAAATTTCGTGTCTGCGAAAACAAATAAAAATAAATAAAAAATATAAATATAAAATATAAAATTCCGAAAAAAATCATAGACGTAAATATTAATTTGTTTTATCCAAATATATAATTTTTTGATTTTTTTGATTTTTTTAGAATTAGTTATGACGATTTTAAAAAAAATTCACGGACGCGCGCGTGTTTATTAGTTTTGTTTTGTTTTTTATTTCTTTTTGTTTTTTTTAATTGTTAATTATATGGGTAGTTTGGGATGAGGCTGTTTTCAATAAAGTATCTTATTCTAGGTACCTTTTTCTAAATAAGTTTTTAATAAAATTAATCAACAATTGACTCATAAAAAAAACCAAATTAGCTACCATTCTTTGTTGTCGTTAGCCACCATAGTGGCGAAACACTTTTTTTTGTTGAATTGTTGAAATAGATGTATATTTTATTTTTTAGAAGAATATCAAAATCTATTAAAATCCATTAAAATCTGTTAATATCTTTACATAAGAATCCGTTAAATTCTATATGAAATTAAAACAATCCGAAGAGTTTGCAAAGTCTAGATTTTAAAAATTCAAAAAAATCCAACAAACTCCAAGTTGAATACACCCTCATAGTCTTCTTTTGGAATTTTTACTTTTTTTAAAGGTATTTAAAAATGTTTTTAGATTAGACCTTGAAAAACACTTTACAAAAAACATCAAATATGAATTTTATGGATAAAAGACTGTATCACAACAGTCTCGTTCCAAATCAACCTAAATGGAGAAAGAACAGATTAAATTTACCCCAGGTAAAGGTATTAGACAAGGTGATCATTTATCCTCTTTTATTTTTAATCTTATGACAGAGTCTCTTCTCAGACTCATTGATTTATATACACAAAATGAATATATTCAATGAATATATTCAATGAATATATTCAATGAATATAGATTAATAGAAATTGTCCTAGCATTTTTCACCTTTTTTTTGCAGGTAACTCACTCTTTGTCCGAACAATAGACAATACTGATATCCAAACCTTTAAGGAATGCATTAGAATTTATTGCAATAGATCAGGACAAAAAAAATTAAATTTGGCAAATCAGCAATCAATTTTAGCAAAGAACTCTACAGGATAAAAGAGATCTTATACCTAATAAAATCAATCAACTGGATAGAGCCTTGCTAGTTCTTCAACACTTAAAAGGGTGGACCGTGGTGCGAATCCCCTCCCCAACAGGTGTAAAGTGAGAGGTACAAGACTCAAACCCCTCCCTGAACATGGGTAACCTAGTTCTGATTTACCTAGGAATATACATGGGGATGCGTGTATATCCCCGTGGGATTAGTCGAGGTACATGCAAGCTGGCCCAGATCACCCACGTACCCAAAGAAAAACCAATAAAATTAATACCAAAGAAACAAAAGACTTAGGGAATTATCCAGGGATACTCCTTTGCCATAAAAGATCAAAAGTTGAGTCTTTAGAATGGATATCAAAAACTTTTTGAAAAAACAAATGGATGGAAAGTCTAATTTTTACTAGAAGGATGCAAGGAAGTCCTTATCAAAGACATTCTTCAAATTATACCAAATTACTCAATGTCCATTTTTATTTTCCCATTCTTTTTGTAAAAACAAATATCTACAATTTCTAATTTTTGGTGGAATTGGGGAGAATGAAAAATGATACACTGGGTGGCATGAGAGAAACTTGTAGTTGGCAAATTATTAGGTGGTCTTGGATTCAAAAACTTTAAGAGAATGAACACATCACTCCTTGCAACTCATGCTTGGATAATTATGGCAAATCCTAACACATTGGCGACTAAATTATTAAAAAGTGTTTACTTTCATAATAATAACTTTATAGATGTTAAATTCCGACAGAGTAGGACATGGATCTGGGATAGTATTATGGAAAGAAGAGACCTTATTAACAAATATGGAATTTATCACATAGGGAATGGGGATAACATTAATATTTAAGAGAATAATTGGATCAGTACGGATTGAAAACTCAAAAAACCCCATAATTGCAATATTACGAAAGTAAACCAATTGTGGAAAAATGATACCCCAAGTTGGGATCTAGAAATTTTTATAATTTTTTTCCTCTAAACCAATAATGCCTAGTATAACACAAATCCCTCTGCTTAATACAGATACTAATGATAGATTTATATGGCCTTTATCTATCAATGGAAGTTATACAACCAAAACAAGATATAAAATACTCACTGAACAACTTATTCAATAACCATAGTCTACTAAAGCATTAGAAAGATACAACTCCAAAATATGGAAGGAAATCTAGAAATCTAACATTTCAAAAAAATAAGAATATTATATGAAAAACATGTAATACGCAATACCAACAAGAAAGAATCTTTTAAAAAAGAAATGTTTAGATACTAGTGACTGCCTTTGGTGTGTCGATAACACAAAAACAGCTGAACATCTGCAACTGAACTGTAATGTCAGAAAAGCTATATGGGTAGGATCAACTCTACAACGAAGGATAAAGGATGATTAAATACAAGATATGGTAAGATGGATGGAAAATATAATACATGTTTACGAAAAAGGAGGATGGGAAAGATATAAAGTGTTAGATTATGATATGCTTATAATATATGGAAAGCAAAATTAAAAGCATTACAAAAAACTGAAAATTAGAAGGAGACAACATAATTTTCTTAACCAATAAACTCATGATGGAATTACATGGTATTGATTGGAAGAAGGATAAAGGAACAAACACTAATACACATATCCGATCTGGAAGAGACATCATCAAATAATGAAACATATTTAATCTTCTTTAGTGATGCGTCTTTCAGTAAAAAATATGAAGAAATTGGAATAGGTATACTACAAGTGCCTAAAGAATAAGGGAATAAGATCTCACAAAACTACGGTATCCAGTGACACGATACAAGAAAGAGAAACCTTTGTAGTACTAAAAGCAACCGAAATATTCAAGGAATTTTCTTACAAGAGGAAAACTATACTACTAGACAACCTTGGACTGATCCAAGGTATTAGGCGTCAGTCGCGAGTTGGAAAATCTAACAGATCATCAGGAAGATCAACCAAATGGTCGTTGAGTGGGGCCCAATCAATTTAAATTATAATAATAGAAAACTCAATGAACAAGCAGATATGCTCATAAAAGAGGCTAGGCACGGAGCCATCCGGAGTAACAAGTCGGCAGTAATATATTTGAGCTAATAACTAATTTCAGAAGGGCAGATTTACGATAAGATCTTCGATAGTTTTTGTACTTTTGTTTTCTGTCTCTTTTTTCCTTTTGTGGCTCCGAGCACGTTACTAGTCCAAAAAAAAAGCACCTAAAGTGATTCTAAATTTCAAAAATATTTTTAATAATATTTTCAAATATTCTAATTTTATTCTATAAGTGTTTTGACTCTAAAATAAGTATTTCCAAACATATCCATAATTGACACTCATATATTAATTCATGAAGAACTAAATTGGTCGAGTCAACTTAGAGGAAATCTTGAAAATAAAAAAGAAAAAAGTTTAAAGGAAATATATTAAAGTTGTGTTTGGTTCGTTAAAATAATAAGTATATTCTGTTTTTATTCTCTATAATTTTCAAAATATTAATAAAAACATGTTTGGTTAAGGAAAATAAAAATAGTTTTTTAAAAAATTAAATGAAAACGGGGCTATATTAGAATATATGAAATCGACATTTTTCATATTTTTTGAAAATATTGAAAAGGAAAACGAAAGCTATTTTCTGAAAATATACTGATGTCTCCTCATTTGTGATAGATTTATGTTAGGATGAGACATCATTTTAAGTCATTTAGAAGTCAATAATGTCGATTTTCTTGAGTTTTAGTGCACTTTCCTGTTTTGTGTCTTGATTTGTAGAATTATTATTTTTAGAGCATATTGGGTTTAATTGTTTATTTAGTGTGTAGCTTTAAAGATAATTATGGAGCTTAATTAGAGTCCAAGTCAAAGACAATAACTTATGGAAAGAGATTTGCATGGTAATTGGAGATAAGGAAATAAAAGCTAAAAAGATGGAAAAGGAAAAGCTGCCTAAAATTGGGATTCTGCATACACGTCCAAAGATAGGCGTTTTTACCAGGAAATAGGCCGAATTTGATGATTTCCTTCTTAAGGGCCTAGATAATTCTGTTGCGATTCTTTTGGTATATTGTGGAGCAAAATCCGACCAATAACGAAGAAGATATGCTCAAAACGGTGCAGCAGTGTTTATCTTTATTTCCATACGAATTTGAGTTGGGCTAGAAGTCCATTACCTTAACTCTTCCTCAAGAAAACGAATTAGGTCTTCTAAACACCTATAAATACACCCTTATATCACTTGTAAATCATCCTTGCCTCATAGTAATTAGTTCTTAAGGTTTTATTCTTCCAGTTTATTTTAGAGAGCAAGATGATGTCTTTTGTAATTTCTTTTAGTTTATTTCCTTCAGGTATGAACTAAACTTCCCATAGCTTGGGTTTTGCATATGTATAATCTATGAATTCTAATTCTTCTATCTAAGTTTCTTTGGGAATTATATGTTTTAACCTGATATTAGCTACTTACTTTATATTTGCTTATGTGTTTTGATTTAATGTCTTTCCTAGAACTGATCACTTTAGGATTGTTTTAAGAGTAGTTAGATGGTCTCCTTGACAGTGTGTTTAACTATTGAACCACCACATAATGTCTAGTGTCGATAGCAGTTCTGACAAAACATACTTCTAACTAGATAGTCATTAGGGTTTGTTTTAACCACCGTATCACCAAGATTGCAGTATTTGCTTAGGGCCTTAGTGGCGTTTGATAACCCTATTTGAAATCACTTCTTCGTTGTGACGTAGCCCCCTTAGTCGCTCTCAAGGTCTAAGCTTGGGGAATTTAGAATCCTGACTAAGTATTACCAAGAGCTAATATTCTCCCTTATGAACTAGATTTATAAATAGAATTAGAAGGATTAGTGCATACTAGCAAAACCTAAGCTATACTTCTCATCTCATATTCTTAATCTTTTACTTTATTGTCTTTATTTTCCTAGTTTTAATTAGTTTTAATTCTGAATTTCGAATTCTATTTGCTTTATTTTCTGTCTTCTAGTTATTTACTTTTACTCGTTATTGTTTCCTACGCGTATAACACACTTAAGTCCCTGAGAACGAACTCTACTTATCATTAAAACTTGCATACGTCCTGTAATACCTGCAGTACTGTGCCTGTCTAGGGTGAGAGTGCATAGTTTTCCATACTTAAATTGATCTTATTTTTATCACACCCTAGGCGACACCATATACTCTACAAAAAAAAGTAGAAAATATTTTCACAAACCAAACAAAGCTCACGTTTTTCGAAAACAAGATTTACATCCATAATATTATTTGAAAACTCTCCATCAAAATGCATATCTTAGAATGGTTATAGTTTATTAAATTTAATCGATATAACAATAAAACAATAAAAAAAATGCTCTCTAGACTTTTTTGTTGACATCAGCCGTTGACCTTTCTTTTTTCAGCCTTTTTTCTCTTTTATTTCCTTTTATTAAACTTTTATTGTCTTTCTGAACCAAACCTTCCTTCTTGGGTGGGTAACGGTAACTTTTGGATGGAGGACAAAGGGCGGACGCCTCCACCTCTACCGCCGCAACCACCGGATACAACCATTGGAAGCGCGGGACGAACTAGGAATAGTAACACAAAGCCTTCAGCGTCATTACCAGCAACACCGAGTGTTAAAATTGGGCATACGAACGGAAAATCACAAAGTGTCAGGAAGCTTTCTACTAAACGTCTTAAGCTGTTTGAGGAGAGGGGTCAAAGGACAAACAATTCGGGGGCTCTGGAGATAGTGAAGGTCACCGCGGATGGGGGCCATCGATCTTCTAAGCGAGCTTTGGATTATAGTGATAGAGATGATATATCGCCGGTGGTGGGTGGAGAAAAGGGGGGGTGGAGAGTCGGATATGAAGATAGTGGATAGGGCCAATATGATCGAAAATCCGACTTTTGCTGCACAAGCTGGAGGCCTAGAACAAGGGTTGGATAGTGGCAATACTGTGAATCAGTTGGGCTGTGATAAGAGTGTAATTGGCGAAAAGAACAGCCTGGAGGACATTGACACAGGTATAGATGCTGGAAATGTTAATGAGATAACTAATGGGAGTGTTTTTATTGCAAGTCAGGATGCGGAGATACAAATGGAGGATGAAAACACAGGAAGTAGAGCGCTTTTGGCGGAAGAGGTTAGTAGTGGGCGTGCTAAGTCGTTTTTGGAAACAGTTCGGGTGGCAACGGGTGGTGGTCCATCACAGAATGTTCACCTAACTGTGGCCAAAGAGGGAAGAGATGGGATAGAAGCCAGGGAAACAGATAATTCCTCGGATTTGTTTGACATGGAGGATGATGTTCCGGATTGTGATACTACATATCCACAATTGATTAGAACCGCCGATCAGAAACGTAACGGGTGTAAGGTATGGCATAATATGCTTATCGTTCGTCTTTTGGGATACAATGTTGGATTCAAGTATTTGTTAAATAAGCTTAGTCAGATATGGAAACCTAAGGCCCATATGGATTTGGTTGAGGTTGGATTTGGGTATTTTTTAGCTCAATTTGCTAACTCGGAGGATTATGATAAAGCGTTTAGTGGGGGGCCGTGGATGGTTTTGGATATATATTTGATTGTTTGCCCCAGGGACCCTTATTTCATACCCCAGGATGCCCCGATTATCAAGACAGCTGTTTGGGTGAGGCTACAATGGTTACCTTTAATCAATTATACGGAAGAGATTCTTACATCTATTGGTAACTTAATTGGGAAAATGGTGCGGGTGGATTCGTTTACGAAATCGCGGGCTCGCGGTAATTTTGCGCGGATTGCGGTGGAGGTTCAACTAGACAAACCACTAATTCCGATTATTCGCATTCAAAATCACCTTCAGAAAATCGAATACGAGGGCTTGCATCTTATCTGCTTCAGCTGTGGTAAATTTGGTCACGTAAAGGAGGATTGTGGTGTGCCTGGTAGGGGAGTGATGGGGGATTCAGTTCCGAAGAGTGTTGAGAGGGATATTAGAGTGTCGCCAAGTGGTACAGCCAAGGAGGGTCCAGTGTATGGTGAATGGATGACAGTGGACCGCTCAAGAGGGAGACCAAGGGCTACCGGAGGTATCAGCAATATAGGGCGGGTCAGAAAGGGAATCAGCAGCAGAAACTGATCAATTATGGTAATCCGGCAGTGGGAAAAAAGGGTGTTATGACGCCGAATAAGAAGAAGAATGCGCTAACTAGCGAGTCGGGAAATGGGTCTAGATATGATATTTTAACTTCTTTGGAGAAGGGAGAAAGTAGTGGGATCGGAGAAAATGACAGAGGAAAAGGAGTTGTTGGTGGAAATATAGTCGAGAACGGGGGTGTTGGCAGCTTCCATCATAGTGTAATTGAATCGAGATCAAATAATTTAGAGGGTGGCTTTTTTAATTCAGGTAAACAAAAGATACTGGATGGGGATTTGGTTGGGCCATCTCTGAGTCGGAAGGAAAATAATAGACAAAAGAAAGTGTAAAAATCGAATTTGAAGTGTAAAAATGTAATAAAACTTACACTACTTTCACTTTTGACTTTTAATAATTTTATTTTGTCAAGATTTTTTTCATATTAAGAAAAAAATAGAAAAGTTAAGGCAAATGATAAACTAAGGCACCATAAGAGATGCATTAACTTTTGAAAGGTAATCTAAAGAGAAAAAAAATCTATGGGTATCTATGGAACTCGAAAAGAGATTTTTGAGTACCCATACTATAAAATAGGACTTTTAGGTACCTAACTTTTTCTTTTTGTCCAACCGTTAGTGTTTTCCGTTATCTCACACATTAAGTATGATGTAGAGTCTATGTGGACTTAGTTTCCTTTTATTTTGAAGGGTATAAGCGGTATATTATTATGTCGAATTAAAAAAAAAGAGGCCAAAGCCCAATACATGGCAAGTCAATCGTTCATTTTCTTCACACGTTAGAATCAAAGAACATTTTCTTTAAAAAATGTTGAAATTTTCTTAACATTTTCTTCACCCATTGAAGCCCAACGGGAAATGTTCAAGAAAATTTTAACGGGTGAAGAGAATGTTAAGAAAATTTTAACGGTTTTTAAAGAAAATGTTCTTTGATTCTAACGCGTGAAGAAAATGGATGATTCACTTGCCATGTATTGGGCTTTGGTCTTTTTTTTTTTAATTCGACATAATAATATACCGCTTATACCTTTCAAAATAAAAGGAAACCAAGTCCACATAGGCTCCACATCATACTTAACATGTGAAATAACGAAAAATACTAACGGTTGGACAAAAAGGAAAAGTTGGGTACCTAGAAATTCTGTTTTATAGTATAGGTACGCAGAAGTCCCAAATCGAATTCCATGGATACCCACTGAGTCTTTTTGTCTAAACTAAAATAGGTACCTATTTCGACTAAAATATTTTTACTTCTATATAATTTCTAAAATAACAATACATTGATATTATATATATGCTAATAATATAACAAAAAGAAATCCTATTTCTTATCTAAAAATTAAACAAAATTCCAATAAATTATCATTAAACACTAAATAAGAACTAAATTAGAAAAAAAATATATTATATGCAATAGAAAATTGAGAAAAGTTATTCTAAATAAAACATGTTCTGAAATTTATTCCCATATCAGTTTTTATATAGTAGATTATTTGTGTTAAAAATTAATTTGTGGAACAAATTTATTTTATATAACAAAAGTTGTGTTATATATTAGTGGTAACGTATCTTGTATTTGAAGAACAATTCGAGTTATTAAAAAAAATCATAATTCAAAATGTTTTTCATATACAAGGTAAAACACTTATATTCAAAAACACATACCAAAATAACGATTAAAACTAGATTTGAAACACATAACATGGATCATCAACAATTTCTCGACAGTTTGAACGAAAACGACAAAAAAGTTATAAATCAGTATAAAAAAATTCTTATAACTAAAAAAATCAAATAAACTCATTTTTTAATAAAACCGGTGTATGTGCGTGTGTGTGTGTTTGTTGGTGTTAAAATAATCTTGAAGAACACTATTTATGTTATATAACTAAATTTATGCTATATATTTAGTAAATGTAAGCGATTCTCAGTTTTGTATGATTAACATTTTTAGTTATGTGATTTTCCTATAACTATTGTTGATATATGAACTTGTAAGTCCTATTAGGGGATGGGGGGGGGTGATAGGACATTAATCAAATCATCTACTAATTAAAAACTTCTACGAGAATAAATGTTATTTAGATAACTCTTTGAGACAAATAAAAAACACAAGCTATATTTGCTATAGATATTATGTTAGTTTAATGATGAATATGTAATTCTAATACAAATTGCAAAGAAAAGAGATATGGATAGAGATTACACACGTATTTTTGAGTGATTCTTACTCACAAGAGACTACTCCACTACCTAAAAAACCACTCTTAGAATTTCCAACTTATCCACTAAACTTTTAGTTTTTCCTAACGATGAAAACAAAATCGATACACCGTGATTTTTATTGGTCTCAATTACAACCCTTACACGTGATTTTTGACGTGATCAACCACGAAACTGATAGCATGATTTTGATGGGTCCAATCGTGAAACCTAAACCGAGACTTTTATCGAGTCAAGTCACAACCTAGGTGAGATTTTAGCTAGGCTCAATCTCAACCTCAAAACCCGCTTTTCTCTAATCTATAACAAGATCTAAACCTTGTGAATGATAGATATGACAAGATAAGCACAACTCCTAATGAGTGAATAATACAATGATAATATCAAGCTAATGAAGATGAAGATACTATGAAGTAGGGGTGAGCAAATGAGAACCAAAAAACAAAACCGAACCAAAAAATATGAAATCCCCAAATTAATAAACCAAATGGTTCGGATTTCAAAATCCGAATTTTTTTAGTTCGGTTTGGTTTACTACGCTAAAACTGAACAAAAAGAAACAAACAAAAACCGAACCAGTGAAAGACAAAATAGGAAATGTGATAACTTTTTATAACAATTATGTGGGAAACTTTTGGTGAAAATTTATTATCTGCATGAATTTTTTGTTTTACTATTCAGTGGTGTTATTAGTGAAAAATTATTTTATATCACTTAAATTTATATTAGTAAGTATCCGTACTTGATGGATTTTATTAATTATAAATTCAGAAGTTATAGTTTTACTTTTATAAATTTATTTAGTATGGTAAATTTTGATAATGGTTGTTAGATTATAAGTTTTTATTTAATTGACATATTAATAGTCCACCATGGACATATAATTGTAGCATAATTGTATTAGAATATTAGCCGTTATTGTACAATGTATTCCAAAAAATGGATTGACAATGATTATTGGTCAGGCATCGGATTTTGAAGCAAACCAGATGCCAAACCGAAACGAACCAATCTAGAACCAAAACCCAAATGTATAACAAAATGCGAACCATTCGATTTGGTTTTTTTAATTATTAAAAAACCAAAACATTCAGTTCAGTTTTGGTAAAAAACCAAAACATTCGGTTTGGTTGTGGTGAAAAACCGAATCGAACCGAACCATGCTAACCTCTACTATGAAGGCTTGACTTTTGATGTTAAAGAGGTGAGTAATGCTGCCAAGGAACTTGTATCAACGACAATTGAAGGCTTCTAACTAATTTGTCTAGGTGACATAAAAAATCTGCATATTTTAATTAATTTGACCACCCTGTTTTCAACGGAATCCCTTTTTAGCTTGCAACAGTTTTGTGATTAAGCGGCATCTAAGTGGATTTTTGTCCATCCGCTAGAATATTGAGACGACTTCCGAAAGGCTGAAACGACAATCCAATTTTTATTAAATATTGGGTACATGATTTGAATCGGAAATCCAGAATCCAAGGGGTGCGGGATAGCCGGTTCTTGCTACACGAGTTTTCGAAATAAGGATTTTTTATCCATCGCTCAAATGCCAAAACTTCCTACTCTAGATATGTTTAAAATATTCTAAGAATTTATTAGTTCAAGCTATCTTCGAATCCCAAACACACAAAGAGTTATGACACAAAATATGTCAATGAATGTGAAAATGTAAGTACTTGTTTTACATGGTCAATGATGCTTTAATACTTTTGCTACCAGCATATGAAGTGTTCTAAAAGTGAAACTTACAAAAGATGTAGTTCAACACTTTCATGAAAGTAGTACACATAGAGAGTTATGATCTAAAAAGTGTTTTACTCATACAAAAAGTTATGTATGAAGGAATATTCATACTAGGATGCTTTACATGCTAAAAAGAGATATGCTGCAATTGTGATAACACATAACAATACGGATAATGACAATTAGATAATTAATCACACAATATTTATCACAAAAAACATACTAAAAAGGACAATGTACCAACATAATTGAATTATGGGAAAAATTCTTTAACTAAACCTTTTTCATATATAAAGGAAGTCAGTTATATTCAACAAACACAAATCAGTTAATGCCCAATAATTTGTTTTGAAAACAAACAAATACATATAATTACTAGTGGTGTCGCCTAGGGTGTGATAAAAATAAGATAAAATTAAGTCAAGAAACTACGCACTCTCACCCTAGACAGGCACAGTACTGCAAGTATTACAGGACGTATGCAAGTTTTAGTTAGTAAGTTGAGTTCGTTCTCAGGGACTTAAGTGTGTTAATCGCGTAGGTAGGAATAACGAGTAAAAGTAATTAATTAAAAGACAGGAAATAAAAGATTGGATTTTCGAAAATAAGAATTAAAACTAATTAAAACTAGGAAAATAAAGACAATAAAGTAAAAGATTAAGAATATGAGATGAGAGATATAGCTTAGGTTTTGCTAGTATGCACTAATCCTTCTAATTCTATCTATAATCTACTTAATAAGGGAGAATATTAGCTCTTGGTATACTTAGTCAGGATTCTAAATTCCCATACCTTAGACCTTGAGAGCGACTAAGGGGGCTACGGCACAACCAAGACGTGGTTTAGAATAGGGTTATCAAACGCTACTAAGGCCCTAAGCAATCGCAACAATCAATTGGTGATATGGTGGTTAAAACAAACCCTAATGACTATCTAGTTAGAATCATGTTTTGTCAGAACTAATATCGACACTAGACATTATGTGGTGGTTCAATAGTTAAACACCCTGTCAAGGAGACCATTGAACTACTATTAAAACAATCCTAAAGTGATCAGTTCTAGGAAAGACAATAAATCAAAACACATAAACAAATATAAAGTAAATAGCTAATATCAAATTAAAACATATAATTCCCAAAGAAACTTAGATAGAAGAATTAGAATTCATAGTTTATACATGATGCAAAACCCAAGCTATGGGAGGTTTAGTTCATACCTGAAGGAAATAAACTAAAAGAAATTACAAAAGACATTATCTTGCTCTCTACAATAAACTGGAAGAATAAAAGGACTAATTACTATGAGGCAAGGATTTCTAGGGTAATTTTTCAAGTGATATAAGGGTGTATTTATAGGTGTTTAGAAGACCTAATTCGTTTTCTTGAGGAAGAGATAAAGTATTGGACTCCTAGCCCAACTCAAATTCGTATGGAAATAAAGATAAATACTGCTGGACCGTTTTGAGCACATCTTCTTCGTTATTGGTCGGTTTGAGCTCCATAAGATACCAAAAGAATCGTAACAGAATTATCTTTGTCCCTACGAAAGGAAATTACCAAAATCGGCATATTTCTTAGGTAAATCGCTACTTCTTTAGGCGTGTACTGCAGAATTCAGATTTAGGCAGCTTTTCTTTTTCCATCTTTTTAGCTTTTGTTTCCTTATCTCCAATTACCATGCTAATCTCTTTCCATAAGTTGTAGTCTTTGACTTGGACTCTAATTAATCTCCATAATTATCTTTAAAGCTACACACTAAAATAAACAATTAAACCCAATATGCTCTAAAAATAATAATTCACCAAATCAAGACTCAAAATAGGAAAGTGCACTTGGTAGTCCTTTGTGTGTTCTAAAAATAAATGCAAAAGATAATCGAACCACAACCGCAAGTGTACGGTTGTCCCAAGTAGTATATCTGATAATACAGATTCGTTCCAAGGACGGAATGGTTGATCACAATGTCTAGCAAATAGTGATTGATGCACTTATGAAAATAAAAGACAATAATATGTTTGTTTGGTTTTTGTTATTAAAGCTAATGAATGAAAAACAAAATATAAATGCAAGTAAAAGCTAAGACGCAAGTAAAATGATGTAAAACGCAATATGAGAAGTAGCACTTGAGAACGCAAGGATCCTCCCTATCCTATTTCTTAACTTATGTTGTTTAAGGGCTAAATTAGTCAATTACAATGGTCGGGATTCTAATTTCCTTATACCCCCGTCAGGGTGGACTATAAGGCGATCCTAAAGTGTCACTAGTCCCGTCAGGGTAAATATGATCCACCGTTGGATGATTAAGTTTTATTACCTCATTGGCCCTAGGATTAGCTAAGCTCGTCAGAATCATTAACTTCTATCCTAGATTGAATAAATGGTTCCGTATTTAAACCCTCCGTCAGGATGATCCAATTGCCACTAATTGGAATAGCCTAAATACTACTACCTGTTCCTAGTTCATGACGCTAAAAACAGTAAATATTCATAATTTATCGAAAAGAGTAAAAACCCTAATTTAGTTTAATTCAATAAAAACCCAAATTCAACATTCGTTAATTAATAAGATGGGGATTCACCCATTGTTTGTTCTCAAGCACTATGGAAAACTTAGCTCATATTAAAATGTAATACGAAATTAAAAATAAAGGAATTCATATTGTTTACAAAATTAAAAGATAAGAAAAACCTAATTTCCGGAATCAGAATGACTACGAACGGAGATATAGACCCTCTCCAGCTCTTGTAGCTTCTTCTCCTTCCTTCAGTTGCTTCTCTCTGGTGTTTTTAATCTTGCAGAATGTGAATTGTCTTGACACTCTCTTCTAAGGATGAGATGATTTGAAGAACAAATTGAGAGGTGAGAAATAATGAGGTCAAAATCTCCTTTTATAAGCTCAAAAATGGATTAGGGCTTGGACCTAATAATAAAACACTAATTAAATGTCCAAGCCCAAACTCTAAGCCCAAAATCCCGTAACTGCTGATACACCTTCACTAAACGGCTTTTCCCGATGCGTTATGACTCCGATTGACCTCATTCCAGTTTCTAAAGTTCCGTAACTCGAAGGAATGATTTCTCTTCAAATGTCAGCTGCTAAATCATCGCTTAAGCACCTCAAAATCAGCAATCTATAGCCTGGAAAATGGATTTTCAGCTCTAAAAATAATATCTTCGGGATTTATCTTCAAGTCTTGACTCTATTTCTTGATCTTTGACTTTCTCCTCGGATTCCTCTTCTAGCTAACATCTAAAACCTGTAAAATCTTCACTAAAAATACCAATATTACGCGCAAAAGCTTAATAAATCAAAAATGCTAGAAATAAAAGAGGAAAATCGTATTATTGCATATTTAGTCCAAAAGTCTATCAAATTGATTAAATAAACACCAAAAATGATGTCTCCTAAGGGTCGAAAATAAGAACAATTAAGGAGACATCAGCACTAAAACTCAAGAAAATCGACTATTATGACTTCTAAAACATTAAAAATGATGTCTCATCCTAATATTAATCTATCACAAATGAGGAGACATCAAGACCCCCAACTCAAAGTTGTATCGTCCCGATACAATAAAAGATAAAAACAAAGGGAAGTCTATAAATACACACTTATAAAATTCTTAATACAATGGGAAAAAGCATAGCAGAATTCATAGAATAAACCTAAAGCACATAACTCAGAAAATTTCATGCAATAATATTCATAAACTACATACCTGTACACTTCTCATATCCACAGTCAACACGGCTTGAATTCAAGATCAGATTAGTTTCGCAATGTAAGAAGGATTGGGACTTTACTCAGTTCCCCAAGAGAGCTATAGATTGTTCATCAAACCTCACTAGTATTCCAAGATCCACTCAACTACTCTCTAAAGGCTCAATCACTTCTCAATTACATAACAAAGAATCACAAGGTCTTTAAGGTTGTAATTTAGGCTTAGGGACGGTATGATAGTATATTTGGATAATTTGGAGTGAGCTTTTGGCTCTCTCCTCACTAGCCATCAACGAATCGCCCTAGAGCTTGAGTTACTCTCGTAAAACGTTTCTCACTCAACCCAATGAATTCCTTGATGCACAATTTAGCATCCCTAATAACCCAATTAAAGCTTAAGATGTTCACCTAAAAATTCCACTTTGCCGGTCCGAATATATATTTTCTTTTCATTTCAAATCAATTTTTTTCTATAGCTATGACTCTCTTTTAATGTTGAGATATCACGCTATTTTCTTATATATATATATATTTTTTTCTTTTAATGCCCTTGTTGGCAAATTTAGCTCGAAGCTTCTTTTTCATTCACTATTACCCTGACAAAGGGTTACAATAAAAATCTGTAAATCATCATCAATATAAAGCACAAAGCTCAAAAATCCCAACAAAATAGCAATTCCCATAATGGTGGACCCACCACCCCAAACTCAAGCTCTAAAACAATTGTCTATGCATCGCGATTCGAGTGTGGGTCATATGGAAAAGTCCTAAAATCTAAAGGATATGGCTTATAATGTGGTTCAATAAAAAGGCTTTAGAAAGGCTAGAAGGGGCTGATATGGATATAGCATATAAAATCAAAAATCACAAGGTGAGAAGGTATAAAAAGGCTTCAAGGGTTTCAAAATATGAAAGAACCGCATTGATCACTTTCTACACTATGTAATTTCGTTATTTTCTTACCTTTAGCACTTTCATCAAATGGTTTGTCAACTAGCTTGGATCTCACGGCCTACACACTTCTCAAGGTTCCCTGGGATCGAACATACTTTCTATCGCATTACTCACTAATCTTTTCTTTACTATCAACGTGTGTTTTCCTGCAAATACTCAAAGCATACAAATACATAGCTCATAAACATATTACTTTCTATCATCAATCTACTGAGCTTATGCTTTCAAGCTATTAAACACACTCTACATCTAATTCCCATGTATCAAAAAATTTTAATTTCTACCTAAAAACAAAAAAATGGAGATGAGAGACAACGAATCCCCACACCCCCAACTAAAAAATGAGTCGTGTCTCCACGACTCGAAAAAGACACGAAACAGAAATTAAAATTAGCTTATAAAAGCATTTACAGAAATGGTAAGGAAGAAAGAGAACATACACTCGAGGCTTATTGCCTCGCATCATTGATATCCAAGGTAGGAATTGCTGGACCTTTCGTTAATTGCTCAAGGAGTTTCATGATGTGCACTTGATTAGCGTTGATTTGTGCCACATCATTGACTATGGAAGTTTGAGCTGCTTCGAATTTTGTTAATCGCTCCTCCATCTTCTCCTGCCAAGTTTGCTCCTTTTCTTCTTTCGAGACTTGCGTAGAACCCGCTCTTCGAAAGATATCCTTGATCCAAGCATTATCAATATAACTCCCTTTAAATTCGAGTTTCTCTTCTTCACCCAATGTTACATCCGCTTGTCGTACAAGACACGTGATCATAGTTGGAAATTTAACATTATAAACTGATTTAGGAGAGACCGAGAATCGCATCACCTCCTCATAGATCAACTGTGACACATCAACTTCTTCTCCTCTCAAAATACAGTCCAAAAGTAAAGCGTACTTCATAGTCACATCCAAAGTTCTTGTGTTTCTAAAGACATTAGAAATAAGGAAATTGTGCCAAATTCTAGCATCCGGTTGAAGATATTTGTAAGGCCAAGGTGCCTTCAATTCTCCCTTATGTGATTGCACTTTCTCCTTGTCTAAAACATACTCAAAAAGTAATTCCTCATCAAAGATTTTTCGTTTAGCAACCGCTTCTTCAAATTTGCAACAACCTTTCAATTTCTTAAACTTGAAGTGGTTTCTAATCTCATCAACTGTGAAAGGAACTAACTTTCCTCTAATCGGAACACAACCTTTACTATCTCGGCTTAAGAGGCCTAAATAGAATTCCAAAACTAACTCATGACATAATTCAAAACAGCTTACCATGAACGTAGACCAACCCAATTTCTCGCCAAGCTCTAAGAATCTTTTGTATTCTCCATCTTCAACTTCTTCCTTGAATACTTTCTCATAAGCAAAAGGTAGCTCTTTAAACTGTTTCTCTGCAGAAGCCTTCAGGGCCCTTGAAGTTTCTTCTTTCTCTTTGGGTATAAGACTTTGTGGAGGTTGTGTTTTCTCCTTTGCATAATAGTAAAGCTTTTTACCATTACGATCAAACAAAGGTATTGCACTCTTCTCAACTCTATCTTTACCTTTTGATTTAGAACTAGAACCTTTGTCAATTGATTTCTTCTTGATTAAATCCAATCCCTTGTTACTCTTCACCTCCCTCTTGCTAGCTAAAATTGTTGTTCTATTAGTCATCTTCAATCAACCCCCAACTCAAAGCTTTAGCAACCCTTGAAATTTGAACTTGTGAATTTTTGGTTGAACAAGCTTGATTTGGCCTAGGATAGGTGAATTTTTGATGAATCTCTATGTGGGTGAGGTGGGTTTGTAATGGGTTGGCTTGGATTTAAGAAATTGTAGGATGAATTTGTGAAATTTTGGCTCTTTGATTCTTCAATTTGAATGGATTTGGTGAGGATTGGGTGCTTGAATCTCTCTTGTAATGATGTGGAGAGAAGATTTGATGTGTTTTTCTTGATGATTGGGTAGTGGTTTGGTGATTGGTGAAGGTTTTGATGAGCTTTAATGGAGTTGGGAGAGTTTGGGAGAAGATAAAGAGGCTTTAGGTTTATAAACTTTGGAATAATGGCTTAATACCTCATTTATACACTTGAATCCCGTTTCTTTCTCTCTCTAGCGGCTCGTGCGGACCATGCCTGCGGACCAGGGGTGTACCGCGGGGTACACCGCAGCATCTGATGCTCGAAAATTTTTGCCCTCTGGATAATACACGTGGTAGGACCCCGTGGTGCGGGTTTTAGCTCTGCGGACCATGTCACGGACTAGGGGGTACACCGCAGGGGTACCCCGCGGCATGCGTTTTTGGCTCGCGGACCATGGCGCGGTGTAGGGGGGTAGTCTGCGGGGCAATTTTTTCTCGGTTCTGGATAGGACCCGTGGTTCCACCCGTGGTACGGGTTTTGTATGTGCGGACCATACCTGCGGTATAGGGGTATACCGCAGGGGTAGTCCGCGCAGGGCTTTCCCTCGCTCCGAAAAATTTTCCTCGCTTCCCTAACTCGAAATCTCCAATTCCTACACACCAAAAACACTAATACCTTTCTCAAATATGCATTATCAACTAAAAACAACTAAACTAAACATAAACTAAAAACGTAAAAGACATAAAAACATAAAAAATTGCGGGTTGTCTCCCTTACATCACTTTTATTTAACGACTTTCAAAGTTAGACGTGTTACCTCTATCAGGATTTGCGAATATAGCCTCCCCAACAACGAGTTAGGCTATGAACGTCAACTAATATGCGCTTGACCCCAGTTTTGGGGCGACTTTCTATCACCTTGGCTGAAACAACCTTAGTGACAATGAATGGTCCCATCCACGAATCTTTAAAACTTCGTGGCCTATTCTCGCGTTTGTGAGCTTTCCATAGAACTTCATGGCCAACCCCAAACTCAATGTTTGGCTCAGTATCCACAGGATTTAAGTGGATCTTCTCAGGAGGGACTTTGTGATGTGAAAGGCTGTGGATGACAGGAACGGTGGGATCTAACTTCCTCGGTTTCTTACCCAAGACATAGAAGGTCTCGGATACATTCCTAGCATGAAGGGTGATGGCCCCTTCTTGGAAGTTGATGACACTTTGACTTGTGGCCATGAAAGGACGTCCAAGTATGATTGGAACCTGCTTATCTGCATCAAACTCAAGTATAACAAAGTCAGTAGGGATGGTGATATTACCTGCACGGACTAAGACGTCCTCCACTGTTCCCCATGTCCTTTTAACTGAGTTGTCAGCAAACTGCAACTTCACTGGAGTTTTCTCTGATTTCTGAAGTCCAAGCCTCTTGAACACGGACTTAGGCATAAGATTCACACCAGAACCCACATCGTACATAGCTTTCACCTTGAGCATACCATGTAATTGAATAGGAAGGTTGAAACTTCCCGGATCTTTAAGCTTTGTAGGTAGCTCTCTTTCACTTCTTCTCGAAACTCTCAGATTCTCTCTTGGGATCTCTACACTCGCCTCTTTCTCAGGAATAACTTGCGTAAAAACTTGTTGCGGTGTAAGTCCTTTCTTCGCGATCTCAAGCATTTGGGCGTTGATATTTTCAGGTTGGTACGCCTCTACAAATGCCTTGAGTACAGTGTCATCCTTAAGATTTGTATCAGGAATAGTTGATGGCACTGGTTGAACAACAGGTGGCGATTCCACCTTCTCTTCTTTCTTCTTCTCTGGCACAGCAGGTGCAACTTCATCTTCAACTGTTGATTCCTCCTTTGAGTCTTCTTTCTCTTTAGCCAGCTCAGCTGCATAATCCACAACTGATCGAATTTCCTCTTGCATCTTCCTCAAAAGTTGTATAAATTCGGCTTTCTCTTCTGAATCGTCCTCCACATAAACCTCAGAACAGTCAGATTCCACGGGGCTAGACATGGTTGGTTCTTCTTCGGTACTCGGAACTTCCATGGCACTAACGGCAGCATGTGTTACTTCCTCCTCTTTTTCTTTAATTTCAAGGCAAATAGCCTTGCAAGCTTCGAACCCAACATTGTTTTCACCTCCTTCGATTGCCTTTACTTCCTTTTGTTCTATTAAATTTGTTAACACTTTGTTCAACTGTTCTACTTGAGTACCTAGCATCTGAAGTATGGCATCGTGTCCTCGGACCTTCTCGTCCTAAGAATTCATAGTTGTGGTCAAACGGTCCAGAGCTTGTGCTATCTGTTGATTATCCATAGATCCTTCTTGAGGATACTGAGGTAAGGCTTTCTGATCTAATGAATCGGTATAGGCATCTTGGGCAGGTTGTTGAGGGGGAGCAGGTCTATTCTGATATCGATTTTGGTATTGACCTCTCGAGTGGAAAGAGTTGTTCTGGGGGCGCGGTTGATAATGACCAGGATTAGCGGCCCCTTGTGGATTTGAATACTGCATACCCGGATGATTGCGGTTACCCCATTGATAACCTCCGCGATTGGATATAAAGTATACAGATTGCGGATTTGATTCGCACTCTTCCCATGTATGATTGTTAACCCCACATTGTTGACAACCTTGTGCTTCTTGTACTACGTTTGCAGCGGCTAAATTCTTTTGCATCTCTAACTTCAGCTCTTTGATTTGATTTTCTAACGCGGATATTTGAGCTGAGTTCGCAGTTTCTGCATCTAAACGAAGCCTTCCTCGGGTCTTTGCTACAGAAGCTCGCGTTGAAGGCCAACTCCTTTCTTGTTTCATAATATTTTCTAAAACCTCGGAAGCTTCATTATGGTTCATGGACACAAAATTACCCTTTCCAATGTTATCCACCTTCTCTCTACCTTTATCATTAAGTCCTTCATAGAATATCGCAAGTTGTAGAGTAGGGGTATAATTATGGAGAGGACATCTAGCTAATTTTTGTTGAAATCTTGTCCATACCTCTCCTACTGTTTCTCCATCTTCTTGGCAAAATCTTGCAAGCTCGGTTTGATCTTTGAGTCTCATGCTCTTTGGATAAAAGCGGTTAAAGAACGCGGCTTGAAGTTCTCTCCAAGAATTAATTGTTCCAGGTGGTTGTCTTTCTAGCCAATCGCTAGCTCTACCGGTCAAGAAGAACGAAAACATATGACAATACAGTTGCTCGCGTGAAATGCCAGGAGTAATGTAGGCATCACAAATCTGCATGAACTTCTGAATCGATCTTACCGGATCTTGAATTGCTGTACCAGTATAGAGTCCGAAACTTTGAAATTGACTGAGCATACCCGGATCGGGTCTAAACTTAATATTCGGAATCTCTGGAGGGCGGTAACCGATTGGTTGAACATTAAACGGCACATGAAGACCAGGGAGATCTTGCTGTGCTTGATTCTGTTGATTATTAACGTTATTCTGCCCATTACCCCCTCCTACTGGTAGTTGTACACCGTGTTGTCCTCCACCAGGTGGTGGATCTTGTTGTTGTCCACCGAGTGGTGGATTCTCTTGAGCACCAAGTGGAGGATCTTGTTGAAGCCCTCCAAGTGGTGGATTTAGTTGGCCTGCCATTGCTCTTCTTAAGGCTCTTTCCTCATGAACTCGTTTGTTGTAAGGTCTGAAGCTCCTCTCAGGCTCCGATAAAGGAGGCCAAGAATTAAACACTGTGAAACCTGAAAAAGACTAAAGCAAACCATAAGCGTAAATCTGGAAAAACAAAAACTAAATACTGAAAAATAAAAACTAATTAAAAACTACTACTCGAAATAGATAACCCACACGCTAACGAGACACAAGTCCCCGGCAGCGGCGCCAAAAACTTGGTGTCGCCTAGGGTGTGATAAAAATAAGATAAAATTAAGTCAAGAAACTACGCACTCTCACCCTAGACAGGCACAGTACTACAAGTATTACAGGACGTATGCAAGTTTTAGTTAGTAAGTTGAGTTCGTTCTCAGGGACTTAAGTGTGTTAATCGCGTAGGTAGGAATAACGAGTAAAAGTAATTAATTAAAAGACAGAAAATAAAAGATTGGATTTTCGAAAATAAGAATTAAAACTAATAGGAAAATAAAGACAATAGAGTAAAAGATTAAGAATATGAGATGAGAGATATAGCTTAGGTTTTGCTAGTATGCACTAATCCTTCTAATTCTATCTATAATCTACTTAATAAGGGAGAATATTAGCTCTTGGTATACTTAATCAGGATTCTAAATTCCCATACCTTAGACCTTGAGAGCGACTAAGGGGGCTACGGCACAACCAAGACGTGGTTTAGAATAGGGTTATCAAACGCTACTAAGGCCCTAAGCAATCGCAACAATCAATTAGTGATATGGTGGTTAAAACAAACCCTAATGTCTATCTAGTTAGAATCATGTTTTATCAGAACTAATATCGACACTAGACATTATGTGGTGGTTCAATAGTTAAACACCCTGTCAAGGAGACCATCTAACTACTATTAAAACAATCCTAAAGTGATCAGTTCTAGGAAAGACAATAAATCAAAACACATAAACAAATATAAAGTAAGTAGCTAATATCAAATTAAAACATATAAGTCCCAAAGAAACTTAGATAGAAGAATTAGAATTCATAGTTTATACATGATGCAAAACCCAAGCTATGGGAGGTTTAGTTCATCCCTGAAGGAAATAAACTAAAAGAAATTACAAAAGACATCATCTTGCTCTCTACAATAAACTGGAAGAATAAAACTTTAAGAACTAATTACTATGATGCAAGGATTTCTAGGGTAATTTTTCAAGTGATATAAGGGTGTATTTATAGGTGTTTAGAAGACCTAATTCGTTTTCTTGAGGAAGAGATAAAGTATTGGACTCCTAGTCCAACTCAAATTCGTATGGAAATAAAGATAAACACTGCTGGACCGTTTTGAGCATATCTTCTTCGTTATTGGTCGGTTTGAGCTCCATAAGATACCAAAAGAATCGTAACAGAATTATCTTTGTCCCTATGAAAGGAAATTACCAAATTTGGCCTATTTCTTAGGTAAATCGCCACTTCTTTAGGCGTGTACTGCAGAATTCAGATTTAGGCAGCTTTTCCTTTTCCATCTTCTTAGCTTTTGTTTCCTTATCTCCAATTACTATGCTAATCTCTTTCCATAAGTTGTAGTCTTTGACTTGGACTCTAATTAATATCCATAATTATCTTTAAAGCTTCACACTAAAATAAACAATTAAACCCAATATGCTCTAAAAATAATAATTCAACAAATCAAGACCCAAAATAGGAAAGTGCACTAAAACTCAAGAAAATCGACTATTATGACTTCTAAAACATTAAAAATGATGTCTCATCCTAATAATAATCTATCACAAATGAGGAGACATCAACTAGATATTCACTAATTAGAAACAAATGATGACTACCAAGAGAAAAACATAAATAAAAGACATAATATTGAATTAAATTTAAAAAAACAAAGGAGCTTGAAAGTTGTTCATGCCATTCTAACCCTTCCTATTTGTAATTCTGTATTCTTATTTCTTTCTTATGAACTAATTTATTTAACTTGAAATTAGCATACGGGTATGAACCCTAGACTTGTTTTATATGTTATTTAATTTGGGATATCCTTTTACATTTAATTGAATTTAATAGTGTTAGCTCTGTATTGTGTGCTTTGAATTAATGTCTGTAGTTATTACGATGCGCATGTATAGGATTACCATATTAATTGAGTTAACACCCAAAAGGGGGATTCAATTATAGAAAACACCACATAGTCGTCTAGTGTGTGGTAGTGATCCTGACAGGCTTGCCTAGCTAGATAGTCAATAGGGTTTAATTTAACCACTAACATTGCACAGGTTCCCCTTACCCAAGTCCCCTAGTAGTGGAGAGGTTTCCTTCTCAGTCCACCCGGAAGGGGGTTAGGAGGAATTTAGAATCCCGGCTATTGTATATCACACTATTCTCCCTTAGGTAATAAACATAGAACAATGCTAGTGGGGATTACTTACTAGTTCTCAAGCTAAACTATCATAATCTTCTATATATCCTATTTTACTTTATAGTCTTTAACTTAAGCCTGTTTAGAGTCATAAAAACCAAATAAATATTTTAGTGTCTTTGCGTATTATTTACCAACTATTTATAGTTCACTTAGTAATTGCACTATTTACAAACTAACTTTCGTAGTCATTGAGATTAATATCTGTTTTACTTACTTATTACTTGCAAACGATCCGTTCACTTGCAGAGAGTTTATCGTGGTAGTATAAGGTGTTAGTTCTCTTATTTATATCTATTATTTTATCACACCCTAACCACCACCACAGTATCACACATATTAATTTCAAGATCTGATCAGTTTTGCAATGCATGAATATAAGTAATTTATTAGTTCACCATGGTGGCTATATGGTGTTCCTCGATCCTCACATAGTTTCTAAGGTCCACCTAACTACTCTTTGTTAGTTTGGAAGCTCCTAAGTCGTATAGTAAAAAATCATAAGGTCTTTAAGGCTATATACAATGTAGGCGTGATACGTATATTTGGATAATTTAGAGTGAGTTTTTGGCTCTCTCCTCACTAGCCATTAGTGAGTCATCCCAGAGATTGAGTTACTCTCAAAGATGTTCCCGCTCAACCTAATTTATGCACTTATTCACATCCCTCATACGGTCCGATTTTTTTTTGTAAGTGAGAATGACTCTTTTTTTGCCATGAGAAGTCATGCCACAATGTTTCTTCTTCTTCTTCTTCTTCTTCTTCTTCTTCTTCTTCTTCTTCTTCTTCTTCTTCTTCTTCTTCTTCTTCTTCTTCTTCTTCTTCTTCTTCTTCTTCTTCTTGAGACAAGATATCTTGAATACTCAGCCAAGGTAGACGAGACACAATATCTTGAACGCGTTGTGTAATACGGCTCCAACTTGCTGGAATACTCAGTCAATGACTTGAAGGCCTCCAATAATTGAGCATCGCTTACTTTGGATGTACACAAAAAATAAATACCAACCCACTAAAGGGCCCAACCAGGTTCAAACTGGTGACCTATTGATCTGCAGTCAATTGCTCTACCACTGAGCTATGGACCCTAATATTCTAGAATGAAGGAACATAAAATAAATGAAAATTAAGACTTTAGACTTTACTTAACTAGGAAATTATATATTTTCACATTAAATAAAAGAACTTCATAGAGGGCCAACCAAGTTCAAATTGGTGACCTTTTGATATGATAAGTCTCAAAGCTATGTGGTCGATCAATAAGTCAATCTAACATAAGAATGTCGCAAATAAAAACTGCCCCAAAACCTCTAAGACTCAAGGCTAGGAGGTTGGACAATTAGTCAATCTAACCTAAGTATGGTGTAGTCAATATGACCTAAGCATGTCGCAAATAAAAAATATTCTCAAACCCCTAAGACTTAGGGCTAGGGGTTTTGTCAATAAGTCTATCTGACCTAGGCATGTCATAGATAGAAACCACCCCAAATCCCTAAGATTCAAGGTTAGGGTTCAGTTAATAAATCAATACGACCTAAGCATGTATTAGATCAAAACTGCCCAAACCCCTAAAACTCAAGTCTAGGGGGTTGGCCAATAAGTCAATCTAATTTAAGCCTGTCATAGATAAGAAATACCTCCTCCTCCAAATATTCACAAACCAAGATATTAAACAAAATATTATTCACTATTAACAACCATCTTATTATTAGCATCGGTGCCATCTAATCATCCCTTCATCATCGACTATAGTCAACATCCTATCTTAAAACTTAAGATCGATTATTCAAGGAAAGCTACAACAAAAATCTCGAACCAAAACATAAGTTACCTCATTCTTGAAGCAAAATAAGTGCAAGTGTGATTTAGTTTTAGATGTTATTACATGAAAATTGTTAGCTAGTTGCTTTGGGATCATTCTTTACATTCTTTTCTCACATTCGTACTTGACTTAGTAGATATAGACTTCCCTAGTTGAGTTCTTAATTCTTATTTTATCGGGACGATAAAACTTTGAGTTGGGGGTCTTGATGTCTCCTTTATTGTTATAGATTAATCTAGCCACGAGACATCTTTTTAGGGTTATATTGTGCTTATTTGAGGGATTATTCCCTATATTTTGATAGTTTCTCGTTTCTTGACTAGTTTTGGAGAATTGTTACTTTTAGAGCTATTTGTGCGCAACTTTTGTACTAAGTGTGCAACTCTTAGCTACTTGGATGCTATTGAATTTTAAATAAGTGCTTGTCCCCTTTTTCTCAAATCTCTACCTTTTTGCATGTCATATGTTTGATCTATTGCTTCTATATAAATTCTATTTTTAGGCATAGTATTTTGCATGCTTAATACTTGTTAATTTGCAAATTTTTTGTAGGGCTCAAATGGATCAGATCACATTAATTGTGACTGTGATGACTAAGAGTAAATTTTGGTTCCTAAAGCAATTAAGAGCATTGGGTTCCAATATTTCCACAAGATGAACCTAACTGCTAGCTAATCAAGCATTTTTTATTTTAAATTCAAACAATTTGGTGTCCAAATTCCTTATCAGGATCTACCACCCAAAGAGTCCTTTATAGATGCAATAAAAAGAATTATTGAACTTGGACATGTATATAGAAGTACCTTGTGGCAGATAGAGATGTTGTATAAGGGGTATCGAGATACTTGTAGGTAATTTGATCAAATCCAACATTGGCAATAAGCCACCTGATCCTAATATTAGTTTGATTTGACTCCTCTTTAACAAGGAACAAAAGGAATGGTCAATGATGTGATCAATAAATTTTTGACCCAAGTATGGCCTAACTCATCATTAATGTCCCTTTTTCGAAGATTGATTAGTTAGACCTCAATGTTTGGCCTTTTACCAAACCAGGTGAATACCCCACTAAAGGTAGGTATTTTCTCACGTGTTCATCCAACGCTAGATCAATCGCTACTATCAATGCTAAATCGAAGGATGTGGTTCCTTAATCTATATGAAAATTCAGTTTGAGGACACAAGTTGGAATGAGGAAATTATTATACTATTACTACGACAAGTCTTGAAATTTTTTACAAGGACAAAGATACTATCCGATCGAATTCCCAAATCAAAGACCACACCAATGAGTCGACCCCTGGGTTGTTTAATAACGCGCGACTATCACACGTTTTTCTTATCCTCAATTGATTTAGCTGGTATTGCACCTGATTTCCTTGACATGGACGGAGGAATTATGAACTCATCTATAAGAGTTTTAAAGTAAGATTTGTCGAATGCGATCCTTGACGCTTGTGTTTATGTGGATAAGGCTAAGATTGTCTGTGTTGTTATATAGATACTTAGAAATTATTTTGAGAATCAATGATTCCCTTAATGCTAAATGGATTATGAGACACCAACTGATATTTTTATGGGGTTATTGTTGATAACATCCTCATTAAACTCTCTAATTGCTTTTTTATGCCTTCAATATCTTATTTATAAAAAAATGCCTAATGAAGTAATTATTTATAGAAAACATCCCCTTTATATTTTCTATACCTTTACTAATTCCATCACATGCGCGCGTCCGTGTAATTTTTTTAAAATCGTCAAAACTAATTCAAAAAAATCAGAAAATTAAAAAAAAAATATTTTTGAATAAATCTAATTAATATTTACGTCTATGATTTTTTTTGAAGTTTTTGAATTTTTTCGAATTTTTCGAATTTTTTTCGCAGACACTGAATTCCATGTTTTAAACATGGAATTCCATGTTTTAAACCGTGAAATAAACATGAAATTCCATGTTTTAAACATGAAATTTCATGTTTTAAACTGCGAAAAAAAATTAAAAAAATCGAAAAAAAAAAAAAAATTAGAAAATTCCGAAAAAAACCATAAACGTAAATATTAATTTGATTTATCCAAATATAATTTTTTTTGATTTTTTTGATTTTTTTTGAATTAGTTATGACGATTTTAAAAAAATTTTACGGACGCGCGCGTGTTTATTAGTTTTTTCTTATTTTTTAATTGTTAATTATAAAGGTAATTTGGGATGGGGCTATTTTCAATAAATATTTTTTCCTAGGCACCTTTTTCTAAATAAGTTTTTTAATAGGCATCAATCAACAATTGACTCTATTTTTATTTACTATCATGAATATTTCAATAATTATGTAAATAATTATAATAATTTTTTTATAATATAATATCTTGATATTTTTTTTTTGTTTAAATATCTTGATATTGGTTATTTACCTACAAGATTAGGTATCATTTAAAAATTGAAAAAAAACGGATATATTGGGCAAAAAATTATGCTCTAACGGATATATTTGGAATAACTAATAACATTACCACAAAATCTCCTCTCCGTATCTTTATCTCTCTTGTCTTGATTGAACTCATAATCAGTCTCTTACTCTCTCTCTCTCTCTTCCATTTCAAGAGCTCACCATTAATCTTTTTTTTTTCTCTCCCAAAAGCTCACCATTAATCAATCTCCGCATATTCATCAATTAAGCCACCATTGTAACACAACTCCTAACCATGATGACGCATCAATACCAAAGCCGCAATTTCGAAAACACCTCTCCATTTCATCACAGAATCACCAACCCCATCCCATACTCCGACGTTCTTGCTCCCATCGGCTACTCCGACGGTTCTTTCTCCCGTCTCATACTCCGACGGTTCATCCCCTTGCTCCCGTCATATAGTCCGAAGGTTTATCCTCTAGCTCCAGTTTCATACGCCGGAGGTTCATCCTCTCGCTCCTGTCTCATACTCCGACGATTCATCATCTCGCTTCCGTCTCATACTCCGAAGGTTCATCCTCTCTCTTAACCTCTTTGGCCTTTATTTTACACTTGACGCAATTGTGATTGGCGCCACTGTATCGTCTTCTGATCTTGCCGCAAAACGGGCCCAAGTGTAATTTTATATCGTATTTCAAATATTTAGCTGAATTTTATGTATCATGTAAATTCTTGAATTAGTTTTAAATTTAAGTGTAATTTTATCATTGTTCCGCTGCATTTTTTCTTGTGACTTTCTTGAATGTATAGAGTATTATCTTCTTGTGATTATCTTTAATATGTTTGTGTTAATCGTAATAATTGCAGCAAGGATTTGGTCTGTACAGTTGTATTTCAACTGAAAATGGTGTGATCAGCATAGTGATGTTTCACGAGTGCTTGCTACAAGTTTGAGTATCACTGTTAAAGCAGCTGCACAAGGTAATATATATATAATGAATGATGGATCTTAAAATTATGTTTTTTGTATCTAAATATTATCATCTTTTTTCAGGAAAAACTGGTTAGAATCACAGAAAGAGTGGTGAATACTTACTTTGCCAGATTATTTTTCCACAAGGTAAGGTGTAAATGAAGCATAAAAATCTATATAAGTCCCTAATTTGTGAAATCTGTTCAACTTGATGTTAATATAGCCAGGAGAAAAGGATTTACTTAGTGTGGATTTACGTTCATCAGATGCTATAAATGTTGCTACAAGATGTATGGGTATGTAATATGTATGTATTTTTTTTTTCACATTTTGGAAACTTATGACTGTAATTACTGAATAGGCACCAATATTTAAGAATAAACAATATAATATTAAGTGATGCAATCAGAATTGTGAATGATATGAGCAGAAAAGGCTGTACATATGATGTGGTATTAGATGAATAATTAGTTATAAAATAAAACTAGTTTTTGCTTGTCTAAAATTGATGGTATGACTTGTACAGTGCTATGGAGGGTCCAGATTTACTCTCTGAAGAACTTAGTCTTGTGAGGAGTATAGATTTAGCTGCACAAGAAGAAAGATATAATGATGCAGGTAATTTAGATGAGGTGATTTTGGACAAGTGTTGAATGATTGTACAAATGTATCCTCTAGGGTAATATACGATTGATACACATTAGTTAAACATATACTTACTATGTGAGGGGTGAGATCTTTTTTATAACTTAGCTGTGTTCATAGATGTCATTCGCCTGACCCGATTAACTAACGGGTTGTCCAATATAATTAATTGACTATATACACTAATTAAACTACCTATCCAATCCAGTTAATGTTTTCTGACTAACCTTAACACCTTACATTTACCTAATCCATCTTCTTTTTGTTTTTCAGGGTACAAATGGAATTTCCTTACCTTCAGCAACTCTACAAAGGTTCTTTCCTACAAGTCAAAAATCTTGAAGTGCCTGAGGTAGGATATAATATATATTTATATATAAACAAATCATCGATTTATGTACTTTTTCTTATCTACCATTTCTAAACAGGATGGACCCTCCAGTGTATTCTCTCGGTGGGGTATGTGAATGCTCAGAAGGATATGACATCATTTCCCGGTAAGTAATGAATAAATTTATTATCTTACCTTTATGATTTAATATTGCTTTTCTTTTTTAATAAGTATATTTTGACGGACAATGCTTTTTGAGGAAGACTCTGATTTATCATGGGAAAATTCTCCTGCTTTTTAGTAAGTATTCTTTCTAAACTCTCTATAATTGTTCCTTTAGGTCGGGTTTGTACTGATTAAGTGAAGGCAAGTTTAAGTTGAATAAAATAGTTGTATATTTTGTCCTTAGAGAAGAGAAGGGAGATCTCTTAGATAAATACAGTATTACTAGGGAGTTACCTCTATAAATGGACAGAGGAACTTGCATACTGATTATATACTTCAAGTAGTATCCTTTGGGTGGGACCCAGCTGCAGCTCTTAGAGCTAAGCTTGTGCTATGAGTAGTTCACATTTCAAAATCAGGCATACTTGTTTATGCCTCCCCTTCTTTCATAGGTATTTATGTATACTTGTATCTACTCAAAGTATATATCACACCTTGAAGATAAATCAATACATTATTTAACTTGAAACTGGAAAATTCCAGTTTAAAGTTTCTTATTAGAATTAGAAAAACCACTAAACAACTAACTTACTAACTCTATGAATAGTTTCAGCAGAGGAAAATTAGCTCACACTGAGAAGTACTCTTATGAAATGAAGAGCTTCATATATGAAGCTCTTCTTCAAGCAGAGCATAGCCCTTATAGCTGAACCCTGCTATGAGTTGTTCATCCTCAAAAATCACCCATACTTTATGTTAAATATATATATATATATATATCCTTTCACTGGGTTATATAGATATATATTAACATTGCAAATCTACCCTTTCACGGGTATATATCCTATTTGTTGGTATGTTTGGCTATAATGCATAACATACAGACCAATGGGGTGCAATTAATATAATTGATTGAAGCTGTTAATATAACTACAATCCCGTTTGATATGGTACGAGTCACAGGTAGGTGTTATCTCATTTTGTGATTGTCTATTCAATCATTGCATCTCTCATCTCATTGCATTTCATCACATTTCATTATATCATTTGCATTGCATTGCATCATTTGCATCTCATCTCATTTCATTTCATCACATGCATTTCATCTCATCAGTATTATTATTATTATTATTATTATTATTATTATTATTATTCATAATTTAATTTTTGGCGCTGCATCATTTGAATCATAAACCGAAATAAGGTGAGTTATTTACTATTTGTGACCTTTGAGCTCGAATAAGATGATAAATAAGTGTTGGAGAAGTGCCCTTGGACAGGTAAGGGAGCAGCTCTATACATTTTTTGAATGCATTTTTTGTGAGTTATCAACTTCTTGTCCTTGTGTCTTTCATAGAGAGCAGTTAATATCAACTAGAGAATTTTTGTGATGATTTTTTTAATAATCTTTCTTTGCAGATATGGAATAAACGTGTCTTTTTTCCTTTTCCTAACTGGGTTAGGTTAGTTACAAGAACTCCCCATCTGTTTTAATATTGTTGTGTGACAAGTCTTAATGGAAAATCATAACTCATATTGTAAGTTTCCCCTGTTACATTTGCTTTCTTTTGTAACATTGTTTTTTATCTATTGAGAATTGACACATGATTTTGTAGGCAATTGATGGTGGAGAGTGGAGAGTGGATCGAGTATGTCCATAACTGCTGCTTCATGTCAACGCTGTATCATTTTTCCTTTCATATGTATTCATGTTGTATGTATTTTCCAGGTGGAGGTAACTAGCAAAGGTACCTATATTATGCAGAATTAGGATATAAGTCTCTATAATGTTAAATTTGTGTGTTAATTGATAATTCTCTGATTGCAGATACTTATGTGTGCAGGTTTTTATGGTTATTGGAGTGGATGTTTTGTGGTTTACTTGTTGAGTCAAGATGATGAAGGAGTAAGTTATGTTATGTTTTGTTATTCAGTAGTGTATTGTGAGCATGTTAATACAAGTATACATAGATCCTCTGGTCTCATTTTAACATAATACTACTGCATGTAGGTCTCATTACAAGTTAATGAAAGACTCATCTCAGTCACAGTCCACTGGACATGGCAGAGGTAATTCCACTATAGGTTCTTATATTTACACCATAGGTCCTTAAAATTTGCTCTTACTTACTACAGGGCGGTGGAGTACGATCTTAGAATGTGCTCTGAACATTGTTTTGTAAAACTGATGATTGCTTAAAGGTTTATCTTTACACATTTCTTAAATTCTTTTTTTTACTGTGTTGATTACTAAATTAACTTTTGGTATAGGTGTATTTATGAGAGCTTGTGATGTGTCACGATTCAGTTGATATGTGATGGTCAACACTAGGTGATCTTTGGATTAATAATGGAAAACTTTTGGGTGGTGCTTATCATGAGAATTCTGTAGCAGATGTTTCGGTACTTACATACCACTATTTTAATTAATGATTTATATTATATCTCATGTGCTTTTGGTGTTATCAGCTGATAGAGCCTTGTGGTGGTGGCTGAGAAGAATAGTCCATCGGAAGAGAAAGTTGAAGTTGAGGAAGGTCCGTTAGAGAAAATAGAGAAGGTCTACTTTACCTGAGATTGATTCGGAAGAGATAAAGAATATTTACATTGACAGTAAGTTTTTATAACTTTGTGTGTATTATTACCTATTCGGTCTTTTCAATTTGACTTATTGACAATTTTGTTCCTTTTATCTTGTAAAGAAGGTTCGATCAGTTCTACAATGGTTGAAGTTCCTTGAGAATCCAAGCAAACGAGTATTCAAGCTAGTCAGAGGCACGGGCCCACATTAGGGTCTAGACCAAAGTCTAGTGGACTAAGCAAGACTCGATCATTCCTCATCAGATCAGGTTACTAAATTTGTCAATGAAACTAGTATTCCCGACTCACCAAAAGTTGAACCCTTACAGTTACATACTCAAGAAATGACACCAGGACCCACAAGGCATGTAGGTTTGTTTCAAGCACTGCACTAATCTGATTTGTTGTGAGTAGTCTCTCTCTCTCTCTCTCATAGTATTCTTTCTGATTGTATTCATTAAGCGTGTACGGATTCTAGAAATAGTGTTCATTAACCGGAGTACACATGGAAGTTTAAGTTGAAATAGCTGTGAAAGATGAGCGTTTAGCTGTATTTTGTGCCCTTAGAGAAGAGAAGTGAGCTCTCTTAGATATTAGTTGGAGTATTATTAGAGAGTTTCCTCCTACGAATGGACAGAGGAACTTGCATATGATATGAATTAGTTATTCCCTTTGGTGGGACCCAGCTGCAGCTCTTAGAGCTGTGCTGTGCTTGTGCAATGAGTAGTTTACAGTCCAAAATCAGGCATACTTGTTTATGCCTTCCCTTCTTTCACAGGTAATACTTGTATCCACACAAGTATATCACACCTTGAAGATGAATCAAGACATCACACACCCCTTTATATTAACTTGAAAGTTCAGTTTCAAGTTGTATATTAGATTAGCAAAACCACTAATAACTAACTAACTAACTAACTCTATGAATGCTTTCAGCAGAGGAACAATTTCACACTGAGAAATCCTCTAATGAAATGAAGGGCTTCATATATGAAGCACTTCTTCAAGCAGAGAATAGCTCTTATAGCTGAACCATGCTATGAGTTGTTCATACTCCAAAATCACCCATACTTTATGTTGAATATATATATATATATCCCACCCCACCCCACTGGGTTATATATATATGAATAATTCAAATCTACCTTTCCACGGGTATAAATCCTATTTCTTGGTATTTAATCGAAACATATGACCCCATTAACATATTTGATTGAAGTTGTTAATACAACTTACAGTTCTGTATGTGTTATCTAATATGGAATGACACAAGCAGGTGTGAGTCACAGGTAGGTGGTATCTAATTTCATATATCTCATTTTGTGATTGTCTTTTCATTCATTGCATCTCTCATCTCATTGCATTTCATCACATTTCATTGAATCACTTGCATTGCATTGCATCATTTGCATCTCATCTCATTGCATTTCATCACATGCATTTCATCTCATCAGTACTATCATTATTATTCATTAATTTAATTTTTGGTGCTGCATCATCATTTGAATCATAGTAAATAAGGTGAGTTATTTACTATTTTGATATATAAATTAATTACAATGTGCAATTTTGTTACCTTTGAGCTTGAAATAGATGATAAACAAGTGTTGGAGAAGTGCCCTTGGGGAAGTCTGACAAATACTATGACTGAGTAATACATATTTTGGGTTATAAAAGATTTTCTTCAACTCTACTCTTTCTTCTTTTACAGTATTGTTACTCAGTGTAGAATACGAGGGAGCTCTCTATACATTGTCTGAAATGCATTACTTGTGAGTTATCAACTTGTTAAAGAATATTTGTGGTGACTTTTCAATAATGTTTCTTTGCAGATATGGAATAAACATGTCTTTTCCTTTTTCTGATTGGTTAGATTAGTTACAAGAGCTCCCCGTGTGTTTTGATGTTGTTCTGAGACAAGTCTTCCATCTTAGTATTGTAAGTTTCCCATGTTACATTTGCTTTGGTTTTATAACATTTCTTTTTATCCATTGAGAAGTTTGTAGTGAGAATTGACACAAGCAGGAGGTTTACATATATGATCTACTGCTGCTTCACATGGTTTGTCATTTTAATGTTGTATCATTTTTCCTTTCATGTGTATTCATTTCATTTTGTATGTATATTTCCAGATGACAACTATGTCTATCGAGAGGTGCAGATCTCAGATGGAGGAACTGCTTTATCCCGTGCTTCAGATGCAGGGGATATCGAAACAGTTGAATTTCTGTTTACAAGTGTATATATATATATATATATATATATATATATATAATTGTGATATTGAAGAATGAAAGATTAAGCTAATTGTCTGACCTTTATGCAGGGTAAACCTATCCCATTCTCCAATTACAGGGGCTACAAGGCTAGCTTAGTTGAGGTTGAGGTATTGTGTGGTTTGTTATTTGCACTTTCTTGTTTGACATTTATGTAAAATTCTTGTTATAATGTTTAGGCAGGAGCTGTAGAGTATTTGTTGAAGGTGGGGGCAAATCCAAATCCAAATCCAAATGAAGACCATGTAAGTAAGTATTCTTTAAATTGATCATCTCAACATTTACATTTGCAATAAACTTGATTTATCTATGGAGATGCCTGCAAAATTTCACTGGACGCTTTGAAGGTTTTTAGTAAGTATTCTTCTTTCTAAACTCTTTATAATTGTTGTTCCTTTAGGTCGGGTTGAGAAAGATGAGTGCTTAGTTGTATTTTTTGTCCTTAGAGAAGAGAAGCTCTTAGATAGATACAATATTTGTAGAGAGTTACCTCTATGAATAGACAGAGGAACTTGCATACTGAGTAGAGTAGTCCTCCAATTTTAACTAGTATGAAATGAAATAGTTATTCCCTTTGGTGGGACCCAGCTACAGCTCTTAGAGCTGAGCTTGTGCTACAATAAGCAGTTCACAGTCCAAAATCAGGCATATACTTGTTTGAGCCTCCCCTTCTTTCACAGGTATGTTATACTTGTATATCACACCTTGATGATGAATCAATACATCACACACACCCTTTAATATTAACTTGAAACTGGACATTTCAGTTTCAAGTTTTATATTTGAATTAGCAAAACCACTAACTAACTAACTAACTCAATGAATGGTTTCATTCAGCAGAGTAACAATTTCACACTGAACAGTCCTTTAATGAATTCAAGAGCTTCATATATGAAGCTCTTCTTTAAGCAGAGAATAGTTCTTAGAGCTGAACCTCTGTTATGAGTTGTTCATACTCCAAAATAGCTCATACTTTTATGTTAAATATATATATCCTTCCCCACTGGGTTATATGTATTTACATTACAAATCTACCATTCCACAGGTATATATTCTATTTCTTGGTATATTTGAGTATTAACATAATTGATTGAAGTTGTTAATACAACTTACAATTCTATTTTTGTTGTTTGATATGGAATAACACAAGCAGGTGTGAGTCACAGGTAGGTGGTGTCTTATTTCATACATCTCATTTTATGATTGTCTATTCATTCATTCATCTCATTTTGTGATTGTCTCTATTCATTCATCTCATCTCATTTCATTGCATCACTTGCATTTCATTGCATCACATGCATCCCATCTCATTGCATCACTTGCATTGCATCCCATCTCATTGCATTTCATCTCATTGCATTTCATCTCATTGCATTTCATCTCATTGCATTTCATCTCATTGCATTTCATCTCATTGCATTTCATCTCATTGCATACTATTATTCATAATTAACTTTTCTCAATTTTAATTGGTGCTGCATCATTTGAATCATAAACCCGAAATAAGGTGAGTTATTTACTATCTCGATATATTAATTAATTACAATGTGCAATTTTGTTACCTTTGAGCTTGAATAATAGGATAAAAAAGTGTTGGAGAAGTGCCCTTGGGAAAATTTGACGGGTACTATGACCAAGTAATACATATTTTGGGTTATAAAAGAGTTTTTTCAACTTGACCCTCACTCGCTCTTATTTTACAGTATTGTTACTCAGTATAGAATATGAGGGAGCAGCTCAACTTCTTGTCCTTGTGTCTTTTAATGTTGTTCTGTGACAAGAATGGATCAACATGGGATTTACTGCTTCTCTGCTTCACAAGGTTTGTTATTTCAATGCTATATCATTTTTCTTTTCTAATGTGTTTATTTTGTATGTATATTTCCAGGTAGAGGTAAGGAATTACTGCAACTATTTCTATCGAAAGGTGCAGATAAATATTGAAGCTTTCTCAGATGGAGGAACTGCAGGTGCAGGGGATACCGAAGCAATTAAATTTCTGTTTACAAGTATATGTATATATATATATATAAAATTGTGATATTGCAGAATATATGATGAAACTATTTGTCTGACCTTTATGCAGGTTGATCCAGTTCCAATGACAGGGGCTAGCTTAGTTGAGGTATTGTGTGGTTTGTTATTTTCACTTTCTTGTGTTAATGTACCGATACACCTCTTGGACTTGCAGTTGCTGACTATTAAGTATTTGTTCAAAGAAAAAGGTGTGGACAAGTTATTTTGAATTATTTGCTCTGAGATGTAACTTTAATGGTTGATGTGGATGTTGATATAGTAAAGAGTTTGTCACAAAGGCAAAAGCAAAAGCTGCAGAAGCATTTCAGAGAGAGGAATACTGGGTAAGAATTAACTTATATTCATTTTCATTATATAATTGCAACACTATACTCTAATAAGAGTTTGTGCTTTGCTCGTCTACGAGGATTTAAATGATGCTCAGGAATGTGTTACATTGTCATGAAGGTGCAGCATGGATGCTACTCAAAGTAATTGTTTCTTTATTGCTTGCTAAATCACTCCCATGAATATATATACTTAGTTGTTAATGCATTTCTTGCAGAATCTTACTGCTCAGAACCTGGAAATTTAAAAGTGATTGTGGTATGTATCTCGATCTCCAACTTTTTTTACTTTGTGCAACTTTCTGGGGACAGGGGCTGCACACATCACCATATGAGAGAGCTTTCATAGTTTCATGTTTACCACTCACCAAGATTTGCTCCTTTTGCTTATATCATATTTCTTGGTATTCTTTCTCATAGTAAGTATTCTTTCTAATTGCTTTTATTACTCTCTATAATTGTAACTATAGGTCGGGTTTAATACTGATTCTAGATTTAAGGTTCATTAAGTTGAAATAGTTGTGAAATATGAGTGTTTAGTTGAATTTTTTGTCCTTAGATATTAGATACAGTATTCTTAGCGAGTTACCTCTATAAATGGACAGAGGAACTTGCATACTGATTATATACTTCAAGGTAGTATATTTTGGGTGGGACCCAGCTGCAGCTCTTAGAGCTGAGCTTGTGCTATGAGTAGTTCACATTCCAAAATCAGGCATACTTGCTTATGCCTCCCCTTCTTTCATAGGTATATATGTATACTTGTATCACCGCAAGTATATCACACCTTGGAGATAAATCAATACATTATTTAACTTGAAACTGGAAAATTCAGTTTCAAGTTGTATATTAGATTAGCAAAATCACTAACTAACTAACCTACTCTATGAATGGTTTCAGCAGAGGAACAATAGCTGAAGCTCTTCTTCAAGTAGAGCATAGCTCTTATAGCTGAACCCTGCTATGAGTTGTTCATACTCCAAAATCACCCATACTTTATGTTACATATATATAATCCATCCCACTGGGTTATATATATTAACCTTCCAAATCTACCCTTCCACGGGTATATATCCTCTATTTCTTAGTATTTTATCGAAAGATATGGACCCATAATGGGGTGCAATTAACATAATTGATTGAAGTTGTTAATACAACTTACAATTCTATTTTTGTTGTTTTGATATGGAATGGCACGAGCACAGATAGGTGGTATCTCATTTCATACATCTCATTTTGTGATTGTCTATTCATCTCATTGCACCACTTGCATTGCATTGCATATCATCTCATGCATTGTATTTTATTTCATCTCATCTCATTGCATCTCATATCATCTCATTGCATTTCATCTCATTGCATTTCATCTCATGCACTTCATCTCATTAGTATTATTATTCTTCATAGTTTAATTTTTGGTGCTGCATCATTTGAATCATAAACAAGTGTTGGAGAAGTGCCCTTGAGAAAGTTTGACAGGTAAAGGAGCAGCTCTATACATTTTCTGAATGCATTATTTGTGAGTTATCAACTTCTTGTCCTTGTGTCTATTATAAAGAGCAGTTAATATCAACTTGCTGCTGATTTTTTAATAATCTTTCTTTGCAGATATGGAATAAACGTGTCTTTTTCCTTTTTCTGACTGGGTTAGGTTAGTTACAAGAACTCCCCATCTGTTTTAATGTTGTTGTGTGACAAGTCTTAATGGAAAATCACAACTCATATTGTAAGTTTCCCCTATTACATTTGCTTTGTTTTGTAACATGGTTTTTTATCTTTTGAGAATTGACACATAATTTTGTAGGCAATTTGATGGTGGAGAATGGATCGAGTATGTCCGTAACTGCTGCTTCACATGTTTGTCATTTCAATGCTGTATCATTTTTCCTTTTCTACGTGTTTTCCAGGTGGAGGTAAGTTATTACTGCAACTATTTCTATTGAGAGGTGCAGATTGAAATTCTGTTTATAAGTATATATAGTTGTGATATTGAAGAATTAATGATGAAGCTATTTGTCTGACCTTTATGCAGTTTAATACTCCCCCAATTATCATTATCCAATTACAGGGGCTAGCTTAGTTGAGGTTGAGGTATTGTGTGGTTTGCTATTTCCACTTTCTTATTTGACATTTATGTAAAATTCTTGTTATAATGTTCAGGCAGGAGCTGATACAAACACCAATTTTTGTGGAGTATATGTTGAAGGTGGGGCCAAATCCAAATCCAAATGAAGGCCATGTAAGTTTCTTTAAATTGCTCATATCAGCATTTTACATTTGCAATTAACTTGATTTATCTATGGAGATGGCTGCAAAGTTTACCGAAAATGTGGATGCTTTGAAGGTTTTTAGTAAGTATTCTTTCTAAACTTTCTTATACTGTTCCTTTAGGTTGGGTGTGTACTGATTCTAGAAATAAGCTTCATTAAGTTGAAATAGTTGTGAAAGATGAGTGTTTAGTTGTATTTTGTGTCCTTAGAGAAGATAAGAGAAGAGAGCTCTCTTAGATATTAGATAGATTATGAATGGACAGAGGAACTTGCATACTGAGTAGACCTCCAATTCAACTAGTATGAAATAGTTATTCACTTTGGTGGGACCCAGCTGCAGCTCTTAGAGCTGAGTTGAGCTTGTGCAATGAGTAGTTTACAGTCCAAAATCTGGCATACTTGTTTATGCCTTCCCTTCTTTCACAGGTATACTTGTATCTACACAAGTATATCACACCTTGAAGATGAATCAAGACATCACACGCACCCCTTTATATTCACTTGAAACTAGAAAATTCAGTTTCAAATTTGTATATAAGATTAGCAAAACCACTAACTAACTCTATGAATGGTTTCATCAGAGGAACAATTTCACACTGAGAAATCCTCTAACGAAATGAAGAGCTTCATATATAAAGTTCTTCTTCAAGCAGATAGAGCTCTTAAAGCTGAACCGCTGCTATGAGTTGTTCATACTCTAAAATCACCCATACTTTATGTTATATATATATATATATATATATATATATATATATATTAACATTTCAAATCTACCCTTTCACGGGTATATATCCTATTTGTTGGTATGTTTGGCTATAATGCATAACATACGGACCAATGGGGTGCAATTAATATAATTGATTGAAGTTGTCAATACAACTACAATCCCGTTTTATACGATCAGGTATGATTGGTTTTGTATATGGTACGAGTCACAGGTAGGTGGTATCTCATTTTGTGATTGTCTATTCATTCATTGCATCTCTCATCTCATTGCATTTCATCACATTTCATTGAATCACTTGCATTGCATTGCATCATTTGCAACTCATCTCATTGCATTCCATCACATGCATTTCATCTCATCAATATTATTATTATTCAAATTTAAATTTTTGGTGCTGCATCATTTGAATCATAAACGCGAAATAAGGTGAGTTATTTAATATCTCGATATATTAATTAATTACAATGTGCGATTTTGTTTACCTTTGAGCTTGAATAAGATGATAAACAAGTGTTGGAGAAGTGCCCTTCGGAAAGCTTGACAGGTAATATATATTTTGGGTTATAAAAGATTTTCTTAACTTGACACTCACTCTACTCTTTCTTCTTTTACATTTACAGGAGTATAAAAGAGAGAGCAAAGGCGGACACCGTCTCAAATATCTCATCTCATCTCATCTCATTTTCTTTGATATTATTATTATTATATTATTAATGACATCATCACCAATCTCGTGCTGGTTCTTAAATTTAATTAAACATTATGGAGTGGTATGAGGCGCCCATACCACTCAAATATTTGAATGGTGACTAAGTACGAGAATGGTGATGAACCTCAAACAGTTTGCATAACATTTTGATATCTTGAATTTTAATGATTCTTTTCAGGTATTTGATTTGTGAGTCAAATTGGTAAGCAATATAGCTTGTTGATTGTTGATTGGTAAGCAGATGAGCTCCTAAGGAAGCATAACAAAACACGGTGAGTTTTAGATTATATATGTGTTGGTCCCCAATGTTTACATTCTTTTACAAACAAAACAATTCTTCCAATTAGTTTATGCTAGGGTTAAGTCACATCTGGTGGTAATTGCTCAAGAAGTTGCTGGTGATATGAATTACTATCAAAACCACGGGTACGTAACTGATTTGAATCACTGGAAAGAGAGTGTCTAATCAAAATATTATCTTGATTTCTAATCTCAAGTCTAAGCTGGTCTTTGTGTCGGTGATGTCCAGGTGTACCCCAAGAAAGGCAAAGGAGGTCTTTGTGTCGGTGATGTCCAGGTGTACCCCAAGAAAGGCAAAGGAAGTGTTGCATTTTCAGCTGGGCTCCATGGATGGGCTTTTACTTTGACCTCAAGGTGAGAATTTCTTTGACCCTGCTACGCACTTATAAACGTGGGACCGATCATCTCATAGTTGTAAACGTGGATTGTGGCTTCAGGATGCGCTCAAGATTAACAACGTGGAAGGCCTATTTCACCTTATGGTATGGTGAGAGTTGATGATAAGATGTTTCAAGATATTCACTCTCTAAATGCTTTCTTTGATTAAATTTCCTTATTCTTTGTCATACTTTCAGAGGTTGATTTGTTTTTCTGTCCAAGCTCATCACAGATGATTGAAGTATTTTTCTTTATTCCCTAATAATTCCCTTAGCCTTTAGCTTTAATGCTATGTATATTTGTTCATTTAGATGTTTACGAGTCATTTAAGGAAGAAGGTGGATATTTTCAGTAAGGAGGAACTTCAGAGCAGTCGTAAAATCGGTGTGTAACTTGTGGTTCGATCCTACTACATTTGAATTTGAGAGCGTTGATGATTTTGTGGCTATTATTTAAAAGTTGTGGCTTTTGTATATTGTTAGGTACGAGGGGAAACTGAATCCAGAGGCATGGGAGGTGAAAGCTTAAGACCTACTCTTCCATTTTGTGTGGGACCCACCCATTTTATCCTCATCTAACTTTGTCTCTTCACATATTATGTAGAGATTGTGTATATGCTTGTGGTGTGTCCTAGGGTGTTATAAAATAAAGTGCAAAATAGAGGAACCACTTAACCGCAAGTGTACGGTTGTCCCAAGTAATATATGATAATCAAGTTCGTTCTTAGGGACGGATTAGGTTCAACCCAAATATTAATCAGATAGTAGAGATAATTGCTAAACAGAAAATAAAAGCTAAGAATTTTTGTTTGGTTTTTATAAAATAAAAGATGCAAATAAAGTAAAGACTAAAATTAAATTAACAGAAAGGAAATAAAGCAAATAAACGACTAACTTCAAATAAGAGAGATACTTGATCCTCGCAAAGGAATCCTCCTAATCAGTGTAATCTATGCTATGTTTAAGGGCAGAATTGGAATTATAATATTAGTCGGGACTCTAATATCTCCTAGCCCCCTGTCGGGTGGACCTAGAAGCTATCCTAAAGTATCATAAACACCTATATGGTCGAATATGGCTTTTCGGATGATAAGATTTTACCTCTTTGGCTATCTAACTAGTTAAGCCTGTCGGTCAATAACGGACATTACACGGGTATTACCTAGATCTGTATTCAAACCCCCCTGTCGGATGATCACTTCGCCACTTAAGTGAATAGCCCAAATACTAACAGCTAATTCTAGTTGTTCCTAAAAGAATTAGTAATGAAAACAAAGTAATATCCAATACCTAAAACTCAATTCAATTTAAATCTAAACAATCCAAAATTCAAAACATAGAAAACATTAATTAAGGTTCATCTCTTTTATGCGATTCTCAAGTATAAAGAAATTTAACTTATGATGAAATTAAAAACTAACATAAAAGAAAAGGAATTCATGTTCAAATACAAAAGATAAATGAAAAACCTAAAGGGTAGAATGACTATGGATGGAAGAACAAGATTCCTCCAGCTTCTAGCTTCTTCTCTCCTTCGTGCTCTGACTTGAAAACCTTAAGCCTCTTGTTTAATTCTCTGAAGTGTGTGAACGTAGGAGGTTAAGGGGTGTATTTATAGGTGTTGGAGGAACCTAGGTCGAATTTTGCTTGGAGTGGAAGACAAGTCAAAGACTCTCAAATTCGTAGCTCTAAAAGATAAGATTTTGCTGATTTTGATTTGGTCATATCTTTTTCAATACTTATCCGTTTGAGAAGTTCCAATATATGAAACTGCTTGTCTTGGAAAGCTCTTTCTATTGGTGCAGACCATTCGTCCAGAATCCATGCCAATCTTTTATTATGATTTAATCTCTAAAACGTGGCTGAATTTCAGATTTCAAAAGGCAGCTTTATCTTTTCCTCTTTTGAATAAATCTTTCCTAAATCTTCTTATTTCCATGTAAATCTTCTTTCCTTTCATCTTTATCTTGACTTGGCCTCTAAGTAATTACCATTTATCTTTTAAAAGCTTCACATTAAATAAATAATTAAACCGCATATGCTTAAAAAGAATAAATCAAGAAATCAAGAAATCGAAATAGAAAAGTGTACTCTAAAAATTGAAACTCGACTAAAAATCACTTCCTAACACTCTAAAATACACTAAGACTTTATTCTCACTTTTTCTCCTTGGATTGGTCTTTCATGAATTTCAAGAACCAATTAACTTTGCATTAAAAATAGTCAAATTTACGCACAAAAGCTCAGATTCTGCAAATAGTTAATTTCCAAGGGGAGAAAGTGCAATATGATCAAATAAGCCTAAAAGTCTAACAAACAAGTCATTTATTCACCTAAAAGGATGTCTCCAAAGGCTAATAATTAGAACAAATCGGGAGACATCAGCTTGCTGATAAGGTACACACTACTCTTACATCCCTCTAACTTTGCTTGTTCATACATACATACATATATATATATATATATATATATCATATCATATCATAGTAAGGCTCCGGAGCAGGCATTCATTCATCTCACAACTAACTAGTATCTTCTCAACTCTCTTATTTTCTTTTCTCATTGCATCTCTTCTCATATGCATTGCATCTCATTTCATCTCATATGCATTATGGCATCTCATCTCATCTGCATTTCATTGCATCTCATTCATCTCATATGCATTGCATGGCATCTCATCTGCATTTTATTGCATCTCATGCATCTCATGTGCATTGCATCACATCTTGTTTTATATTACATCAATGACAACACCAATCTCGGGCCCTTTGCGATAATGAAAGGCATTTTACTGAGATTCTTTGAGTAAAGCATATCTGAGTGCTTTGCTTAAGTAGCATTCAACATTACAAGGTACCATAAAGAACCTTTCTCTCTTATTTATACTCTTTACCTTGGACATTACACGCTTACTGACATGAGCAAAGCATTTTTTTTTGTTTTTTCTTATTCTCCATCTTTTGTCTTAGTGCTGGAAAATTACATCTAGTTAAAGATATTGGTATATTACCTACTGAAAGGTAATATTTATTATTTGCTTGAGTTAATCGGATGATGATGATTTCTGAAGTAGTATTATATTGTGTTTTATTCTCCTCCCGTGATGGATGTACAGATTGCATGGTATTATCTTAAAGAGAGAGCAAGCGTTGAGACATTTTCACCTCCACCACCGTCTCAAATATCTCATCTCATCTCATATTCTTTAATATTATTATTATTATATTATTAAAGACATCATTACCAATCACGCGCTGATTTTTAAATTTTATAATATTATGGAATGGTATGAGGCGCCATACCACTCAAATATTTAAGTGACAGTACGAGAATGGTGATGAACCTCAAACAGTTTTCTGACATGTTGATATCTTGAATTTTAATGATTCTTTTCAGGTAGTTCATTTGTGAGTCAAAATGGTAAGTAAGATATAGCTTGTTGATTGTTAATTAAAGATTGTAGATTAACAAGGTGAAGTGTACAGCAGATGAGCTCCAAATGATTATGGACTAGAAGCGGCAATATAATACTTTTTAGTGTTTTGTTTTAAATTGATATTATTTTTTCAAGGTAAAGATTATATAATACTATTCGAACCATGTATCTCTTGTTTTACCTCTCTTTAAGGGAACATTTTTAGTGTTTTGTTTTAAATGGATATTATTTTTTCAAGGTAAAGATTATATAATACTATTCGAACCATGTATCTCTTGTTTTACCTCTCTTTAAGGGATCACTTTTTGGGTGATACCCAGCATTAATCTTGTATTTTACTCTCCTTATTATTTTATTAGGTTGTTTATTTTTTATTTTTTTTTTGAATACATGAGAGAGCCACTTCGGACTCGAAGTCATTTTGACTCCAATGAGATTCGATCCCTAATCCAGGACCTCTTGGTCTCTGCGGAGTAACCTAACCACTAGGCCAACTATCGATCTCAGGTTTTAAAATTTTAAAACCTGTTAAACAATTATGGATATTAATTATGGTCCTAAAAATACTTTAGACCCTTAACATTCACTTAAAGTGATTTTAGATATCAAAATATTATTTAATTATTTTTACAAATGTTTTAATTTTAATCAAAATACACTTTTAACTTAAAAATAATCAATCCCAAACGGGCATTTAATCTAGGATAAACCCCATCAATCACGGGTGCAAATTTGGTAAAATTTTAAAGTTTGATAGTCAATGGTTACAAAATTCAGTTAAATGTTTCTTAATAGATATAGTTGTGCTATTTTTCAAAGAAAACCAACCTGTCATTTACCCAGAAAGAACATGATTTCACCCTATGATAGGCCCCTACAAGAGTAGTATAGTTCAGTAAGATATACCTTTAAGCATCGCCATATATCACCCTTTCAACTGACCTTTATATCACTTCCTATTTATCACCATATATGGCATTAATCTAAAGAGAAAGAATATGGATAATTAGGAAAGAGAATTAGGAAAAAAGAAATGATCTGATGTTTAAGGTAATATATGGATGAAACAGAAATGGATGATACATGTACGATAAAATGTGAGTGAATCATTTAAATTTTTGATCCGACAAGGTACGATAATATTTCCATCATTGAAGGACATAAGAAGAGATCCAAAATTCAAAAATTCAAAATCCAAAATGGAGATGAGACGGGGACCCTTTGATATTGAATCTTTGATATAGCACAAAAGGATCAGAACTTTAATCTACTCATTTACAAATCATACAAATACGATTTGATGTTACAAACTAAGGATCCTACTCACAAGGGAAAGAAAAGCCAGGTAAAGTTAGTAGTCAATCATGTTTTCTCCCCCCCATATCTACATCATCAGGATCCTGAAGAAGTTGATATTCAGCCTAAACCACACAAAAACAAAAACACAAGATGAGATAAATAACACATACATTTAATTATTTAATAAAGAATAAAATTTATTTACCATTGCTTTATTATGTGCTTCTTTAATCCTCCTATATTCTTCTTGTGCACGTTTTGAACGAAACATTGCCTGAACCTTCACTACAGATCTCTCAATACGCTCCTCCGCTTGTTTCCTACTCGCTTGAAAAAAATCCTCTTCTACTACCTCTACATCATCACCTTCACCTTCACCTTGTTGTTTTCTAACTTCACCTGCCTGTGACTTTGACTGTGACTCAACTTGTAAGCCACGAAAGCCTTTTCTCCTTAAACGCCAACGCAAAATAGCCTTTTCAAGCACCCCAACTGACCAAAGTATCTTTCCATAATGTCTCCGTACATGAAAACCTCTAAAAGCAGCCTACAAAAGTAAAAAACACAACAACAAAAAAAACTCAAAAAAAAAAAACAAACAAAACAAAAAAACAAACAAAAAAAAAACAAAAACACAAAAACACAAAAAAAAACACAAAAACAAAAAAAAAAACACAAAAACACAAAAAATAAAACATACAAAAAAAGAAAAAAAGAAAAAAACATGAGTGGGACAATTTTGCTGATTTAAAAACAAAGGGGAGGGACTAAAGTGAAAAACACAACAACAACAAAAAACTCAAAAAAAAAACAAAAAAAAAACACAAAAACACAAAAACACAAAAACACAAAAAAAAAAAACATACAAAAAAAGAAAAAAAGAAAAAAACATGAGTGGGACAATTTTGCTGATTTAAAAACAAAGGGGAGGGACTAAAGTGAAAAACACAACAGCAAAAAAAAACTCAAAAAAAAAAACAAAAAAAAACAAACAAAAAAAAACACAAAACCACAAAAACACAAAAACACAAAAAACAAAACATACAAAAAAAGAAAAAAAGAAAAAAACATGAGTGGGACAATTTTGCTGTTTTAAAAACAAAGGGGAGGGACTAAAGATGAAAAGAAAGAACCTACTTGAATTTTAATGGCTTGAGAACGCATATGAAGATATTTTCTTCGCATTTTCCAAGTACGAAACCTATATTGTATACGAGCAGCAGCAGATAATGTTTTACGTAACTCAAAGTTACGAAAAGCATGTTGAATCTTCATAGCAGCAACTATATTACGAGCTTCATATTCCGGATTAGATGACTCAACTGCTTTTGTACGTAGCTTTAAAGAATTCTCTCTAAACGCAGCATTTATACGTGCAGCTGCTTCAGCAGCACTTCTATAAGCTGCTAAACTATCTTTAAGATACATCTCTTCACTCAAAGGATTCACTGATGATGATGAGTCATCGTCTCTTGATTTTGAACAGGTTTCGTTTGTAGCATTTCCAGCTAGTTTCATATCCGTAAAATGTTCAATTAACGCTTTTTCTGCTAGATAAGCTGCTAAACCTTCGTAACCGTTTTTAGATGCCAGATCAGCAGGTGTGTACCCACCTGGATTTGCTGAAGTGGGGTCCGTAACTAAATAAGACTTTGCTCCGGCTGATAATAGTGTAGCAACCATTTTCTGCCTGTAAAATCAACATATCTTAGGATCTGTTTGGTTTGTGAAAACTATTTTTGTTTTCAGAAAATGATTTTCGTTTTCTTTTTCAATATATTTAGAAAATATGGAAAATGTTGATTTCACATTCTCTAGTATAGCAGTGTTATCATTTAGGTCCTGTTTGGTTTGTGAAAATATTTTCTAGTTTTGGTTTCGGAATATATTTTCTAAAAAATGATTTTCGTTTTCTTTTTTAATAATTTCAGAAAATATGCAAAACTTCGATTTTTTCATACCAGTGTTTTTATTAAATTTTTTTAGAAAACTGTTTTCATTTACTCTAAGCCATTTTTATTAGTAATTTGAAAAATATAGAAAATAAAAACAAAAAAATACCGCCCCTGTTCGTAAAAATAATATGTATTTTCTGTTTTCATTCTTTAAATTTTTCAAAATACTAATAAAAATGTGTTTGGCTAGAAAACATGAAAACAGTTTTCTGGAAAATTTACTAAAAACGCTGCTATACTGGAGAACGTGAATTTCTGAAAATACTGAAAATAAATAATTATTTTCTGAAAATATACTCTGAAAACAAAAATAGAAAATATTTTCAAAAACCAATTATTATTTCCAAAAAACTGTTTCATTTTGTCTAGCCAAACATGTTTTTATTAGCATTATGAAAAAAACACACGTGTCTTTATTTTGACGAACCAAACGGGGCCTTAACTTTTCATTAATAATGTTAAGAGTAAAGATATATATCACCTCTAATTACTTCACCTCTATATCACCTCCTATGTGGAGGTTTTAAAAACCAATCAAATATTTTCTCTCTCCTAATTAATTATTTTCTCTCTTTTGTTTAATGCCACATAAGGTGACACATAGGAGGTGAAATAAGGGTGAAGCAATTAGGGGTGATATATAGCAATGCTATAATGTTAAATAAGAAAGAAATAAAAGTACCTTCCAGAATGTGCAGCCCAATGTAAAGCAGTCCAACCAAATTTATCACGATAATCCAAAGATAAACTCGACAATGAAAATGGATACACAGCCCATGAATAACCTAACATAGCACATAAATGTATCACACCTTGTCCTTGTTCATCACGTTCAGATATCTTACAACCTTGTATTATTCTTTCTATTAGCCACTCACGTACTCTATTCTGTAACGTAAATTCAAACAAACTATCTTTCGCTTCTACAAAACTTACTTTATTCTCATCAACAGATTTCATTAACCGAGTCAAATTATCAGATATGTTAACCGTTTTTTTAGCGAATATCTTCGCTTCGTTTAGATTAGTTGAGGTTACTTCATTAGATAAGATATTTAAGGTCATAGAAGTAGAGAAAAGTAAGTGAGTAAGCCTGGCTTGTGCTTTAAAGTCTTGAATATTAAAATTTTCCTCTGAAACTGTTACGTTATGTACTAAAGGTGGACGAAACTCGAAAGTGACGTGTTGACTAATTGGTTTTAACCCATCGAAAGTTATATATAGGTTGACTAATCCAGGGACTTGTGGTGAAATTATGCAACTATATACTCCGAATTGAATTGTTTCAACAGGGACACATTCATTTCCACATACACAGAATAGATCTGACTTTGATAAATGTTGTTGTGTTTTATTAAAAGTACCCACTACTAAAATCTGTAATATTGAAGGTAAAGATTTAACCAATAATAGATTATAAAGCATTGTATAAATATAGAAGAGTATAATAAACCTTTGTTTGTTCAGTTGAGAAAGCCCAAGTAGGTGAAATATCAGTTATATTGAAGATTTGTGTGTGTGTAAATGAGTGATTCTCGAATGGGTCATGAACAGGGCTATTACCACTTAAAACAGATTCCATCCATATTCCAAAACCATCTTGATCACTCAAAGTATTGTCTGAAATTTAAAAAAAAAAAAAAAAAATAACTTCTGAAGGCAATAATTAATTATTTTTATTAAATTGTTTACCTTCTTTAGGATTACCCGGTACCAAAAGCTCATCCCAATCAAGTGTATTAATTTCATGAAGTCTTTTTTCATGATCATTTGATGCTACTGCTAAATTATGACCCAAAAAATTATATTATTTTGAAAAGTTGAGTCTGCAAACAAGTAAGAGATATTTACCTAATTGTCCTTTATGATTAATAAACTTTGTTGGATCAGCCATTGAATCAGATGATTCTTCTGATAAAGGCCAAGTAGGAGTTGGATCAGATAAACCCGAACTAGAATTAGAATACACAGGTGTAGCTGGGGAAGCTTGTGGCTATATAACAAAAGTCAATAAAAGTCAACTTAACAAATAGTACCTAAAAAAGTGTAAGTAAGGGTTATTAATAAGAGACAAACCTCTTGAGTTTCACGATAGTGAACAAGAACTACGTTTTCCATTGTCCTATAATGAATTTATTAACTAATTACTTTCAGATTTTACCATATAAATTCATACACATCAACTTTAAGGTTTATTATTTTAAAAAAATAATTAAAAATTTACATACTTGTCAAGAAGCCAATAGCATCTACGAACAAAGGTTGGATTATCCTCTCCATGTGCATAATATACATGTATTCTTTCCACATTCCCTACCTGAAACAGAATTTTAAAAAAAATTAATTAATTTTTTTATTAATAAATATACTCAGGAATGTGTAAAGCTTACTTTCAAATGTTCATGAGCTTCTTTAACAGTTTTCCCATCTTTCTTTTTCTTCCAATTATGACCGTCTTTTCTAAAATTACGGAGAACTTTACGATCGAATAACACTATAGTTCCACCTATTATTGTATAGCAATAACATCAAAATTAGAGAGGTGTGAATTAAAATGTAATTAAATCATGAAGCATTTAATTATAAGTTGTTTTACTTTGTGGCAGATTAATTGGTTTGACATTGATACTGAAATACTTGGAGTTACAGAGTATAGCATGAATCTCGTTTGGTCTGAGCCATCTTGACTTAGCTTCATCCATAACTGTTCGTATATCCAAATCTGTCAAGAGAGAAAAAACAATCATTAAACCCTAATTATAACTTCACATAACAAATTAAATAGGAAAAAAAGAAAAATAGTATTTCTTGTAAAGCAGTAAGAATTCAACATATAATCAGTAGTTTTAAAGTTTTATATACATATATATAGATACACCTATGAATAAATAGATAGATACATACACATATATGTGTATAAAAATGTATAACAATACCTTCCATAGTTCGAAAACCATGAATTTCTGAACCAACGAGGTGACCTGGCACGTTACTCTCCATTGCAAAAACTCAACCGATCATCAATTTTTTCCCTAACACTAAAAATAAATCAAGAAGTCAAAATTAATTTAATTCGAGCCAAGAAATACTCACCCACCCACAGACAAATATAATAAATGCGACTGTGTATAGTGAGGATGAAGAGATAAAGAGCCCAAAATGTTTACTTACGAGTGTTCAGTTTGTTGAGGCAATCGAAAAGAGAGAGCACTGAAGAACGTTTCTGTTTCGAGGTGGTGTTGAATAATTTTTCTTTCCATACGGTGGTCAAAACCAATATTATCTAGTCTCCTACAAATCCCAAACACGCGCCGAGTATAAGAGTCATTGCTAATTTTTTTTTTTTTTTCTAAAAGTCATTGCTAATTAACCAGATGGGATTAGCTCACTGGCCAGGGCCTTGGTCTACCAATCTAGTGGTGCAGGTTCGAACCGAGTCAATGACTCCGAGTCCAAAGTGGCTCTCCTATGTAAACAAAAAAAAAGTCATTGCTAATTTGATACTGATTTTTTTAGGTGTCGTTGGATTTTGCTAAATAATAGTTTTTTTTTTTAAGCTAAATAATAGTTGAATATAACTTATTATGTTAGGATGCTGGGTGGTCGAAATGAAACATAACAGAGCTATTTTCGATCAGAAACAAACATTTTTATTGATCTACGGTTTTAAAGAACCCGATTAAGATTTTAATGAACAGATTAAGACCTAATTAAATCATTAAATGCAAATAAACACCTAAATTTACCTTTTATCAATCTTACATTCATTATTAGCCGATTCCAAACTAAAAGAAGATTTTATTGCTTGTGTCTCGTATCTTTTGCCAAGTTGTCCGCCCTGGAGTTAATATACTGAATATTAACATAAAATCACTGAGAATTACATAAAGTCACTGAGTATTACGCGAAAACTAAGTAATCGAATTTTCTTCACGAGCCATTTTTATTCGCCGAACTTTAAGCTTCCATGACTATTGCGGTCTTCTTCTTCACCAGAGAGTAGTTGCGGTCTTCTTCTTCCTCGGAGAAGGAAGTCATGGATCTGAACTCGAGTCATGGATCTACTTAAAAATAGAGAGAATGACAGAGAATAACTGAATGTTTACTTAATACATGGCTAAAAATTATTCTAAAGGTATAATAGGTAATAGAAAAAATAGGGTACAATGTTAAATCTTATTTGTGGTCTTTAGTAAAAATAATAGATATGTGAGTCTTCAAGATCCGTTGGGTAACAATCTCTTGATTTTATTAAAGGATATACAATCAATTAAAGTTATATCAGGACACTACAAGAAAACAACCCATACAGTGACGATTTTTTTATGACAATTGTTTCAACCGTCACTAAAAAAAATGACCTCCACTTTTTTTATGACGCTTATTTGAATTTTCATTGTTTAAACGGATTTCTTGACAATTTTACGGAACCGCATGCAAAAACCTACTGTTTTTTGTGTGTGGGGGTGCTAAGTGAAAATTTATAGGGTTAATGCCCAATAGGCACCTGCCACCTTACACCCTTGCCCATAAAAGGCACCGTCTTTTTCAAAGAACAACGAGTAATGGGAAGCTTCCCATAACTCAAACGACTCTTTTTATGGGAAAAAAAAAAGAAAAAAGCAAAATATATCTGGCCTTTTATGGGTAAAAAAATGATGGTTGGGGTGAGAGGGAATTAATTCTAACTTGAGGTGTTTCTTGGGCAATAATCCAAATTTATATTATAAAACAGAATTTTCATCTACGGTCCTAAACTTTTAACATAAGTGGCAGTCAAGATCGTTTTTTGCCCAACTTACCATTAAGACCATTAATTAATATTTATTATTCAATTAAAAAATTATCATTCTAATTCCTAAAGTAATTCATATAACTTAATAAAAAAATATTACTGTTCCCACCAGAAAATCTACATTATAAAATAAATCTATATAATAAAGGAGAATAAAAACTCTGACCCATTAACCCTCAAAATTCGCTCATTCTTTTCTCTCATTTACACGTTAAAAATAAAATTAAAACTCATCTCTTCACACTCGCATTGGAACAAAAAACAAAGAAATCTCTTCACACCCACCTTCCACACCAAGCCGCTCTCTTGCACAAGAAAACTGCCGCCACTCGGGACCATTCTCCACCATCATCAACCGGCTTGGCGAAAAACCCAAATTAAGGTAATAAATTGTATTATTTTTAACCTTATCTAATTACTTTTACAATTTTTAAGTATTATTTAAACAAAAAACAAAAATAAATCTCTTCACACTCACCTTCCCACACCAAGTCGCTCTCCTGCACAAGAAATCAGCAGCCACTCTGGGACCATTCTCCACCACCATCAACCGGCTTGGCAAAGAACCCAAATTAAGGTGAAAATTGTATTATTTTTAACCTAATCTACTCACTTATTTTTTCAGAATTATTATATTTTTATACAAATTCAACAATGACTATTGAAACTCTAAAGAATTGAATTATTTTTACCCTAATCTCATTATTTTTACAAATTTTCAGAATTATCTGATTTAAGTATAATTATATTCGTGTTGTTTATAATATTTTTATACAAATCCTACAATGGCCATTATTATGGCCATTGAAAGCCTTTTACCTTATTAGAAATGTGCGCTGAGAATAACCTTATTCTGTTGGAATGAGCAATTTGGTGTTATATTTCATTTTTTGAATTGTTTTGTAGTAAATATCCATATGCCGCAACTGCTGGAGATGAAAGACATATTTCAGTGGAGAACCTATCTCATCACTTAACTACTGGAGATGGAAGACATATTTCAGTGGAGTACCTATCTCATCACTTATTTTGAGAATTATCTCTTCACACTCACCTTCCCACCAAGCTACTTCTCTAAAATTGAAAGTGTGGTATGATTGTCTAATATACCTGGTCTTTTCTCAAAACAAGTTTCATTTTCAAATTATAAGTTGAGTTTTTCAATTTATTTTTGTGTGTGGGGATGCTAAGTGAAAATCTATATTATAAAATAGAGTTCTCATCTATGGTAACATAAGTGGTGGTCAGGATCATTTTTTGCCCCACTTATCATTAAAACCATTAATTGATACCTATTATTTAATTAAAAAATTACCATTCTAATTCCTAAATTAATTCCTATAACTTATTAAAAAAATATTACCATTCCCACCAAAAAATATACATTATAAAATAAATCTATATAATAAAGGAGAATAAAACGTTTGACCTATTAACCCTCAATATTCGCTCATTCTTTTCTCTCATTTACACGTTAATAATAAAAATTAAAACTCATCTCTTCACACTCGCATTGGAACAAAAAACAAAGAAACCCCTTCACACTCACCTTCCACATCAAGCCGCTCTCCTGCACAAGAAAACTGCTGCCACTCGGGACCATTCTCCACCATCATCAATCGTCTTGGCGAAAAAACCCAAATTAAGGTGTAGTTTGATTTTTTTTAAAGTGATAAGTACTTAATGCTGAATACAACTGAATAGAACTTATTCTATTAAGTGGAAGTGTCTGAATGGATCAGACTTTGTTTGAAATCTTAATGAAACAGACTAGTTAAGAGGTATTCATATCTGAATTAGTCAGTAAAAATAAACGATCTTATTGATTCAGTGTCTTAATGAATCAGATTAAGAGCTCATTAAGTGTAAACAAATACCCCCTAAGGTAATAAATTGTATTAATTTTAACCTAGTCTCTTTAAATTTACAATTTTTCAGTATTATTCAAACAAAAACAAAAAGAATCTCTTCACACTCACCTTCCCACACCAAGCCACTCTCCTGCACAAAAAAACCGCCGCCACTCTGGGACCATTCTCCACCATCATTAACCGGCTTGGCAAAGTACCCAAATTAAGGTGAAAATTGAATTAAGTAGCAAAGTTGTCATCTGCGAAGAAAGCTCTTCATAATGTCGATATACAACTTTCCCAACTGAAATCACAGAATCGTGATAAATTGAAGGTTTTATTCGGTGTTTTCAAGTTAATTAATGAAAAACAATCAAAAGAAGCAAAAGAAATAGATCCATTTGTTTTAATTTTCTATTCACTTATTTGTTGGCATAATGCTGGTGTTTATATAAATGAATTTTATGAAAAGGTTGAATTTATGTTGAGATTTATTGTTTTATGTCATTTGACCCGTAAAGATTGTTTCTGGGATAAGTTTGATTCAATTTTATTCTGATATGTGGAGTATGTCGAAAATATAAGGATCAATTTCACAATTAGTCCATGTGTTATGCGAAATATTTATTACCCACGGTTTCCACTTATCCAAAAGCTGACCCTATTTATTTATGTTAGGAACATTTGTGATGTTAGTGTACACATGTGACCTCTTTTAGGACATGGGTATTTTTGCTATTTTGCTTATCACATGACCAAATGATGCAATTTACCCTAAATAAAGTATTGGACTTGAGTCCCTGTGCCAAGTATATTAATTTTATACAGGATATGAAAGATATACCAGACTGTTATGATAATTTACTTGCTACTGCTGCAGTTACAACAAACAACGCACACAATTATTTTTTGATTAAATTTTTTACCAATTAGTTTGGATAATCTTAATTGTTTGATTTTTTGTCCTTCAGAATTTTCAAAATCACTCGAGTACAATGAATATGGTGTCTATGATCCAACACAGGTTCATTTTTGTACACACAGATTTATGATTTTGTGGAGTTTATTTTGCTTTGCTTATATTTATTTTTTGATTATCTTTTTCTCCTTACATGTAAGTATAAGATTCTTGGTGGGTTTGAAGTATGAAGATAGATAAGAATGAAGAAACTGAGGGTGTTTTGTTAACACAATCTCTCTTTATATTCTAAAATGATTTTTGTGTGTTATTTGGGATTTTGTACGTTACTTGGATAAACACTATTATCTTTAAATCAGATAGTTGTCTTCATTATATTGTCTTTCTTAGTATTAGGTTAACATGTTTATTTATTATTTGTCAATGATGTTACATTATTTTGTCTGAAATAAGTTTGATAAGGTTGATATTGGTTATAAGCACTATCTCTCGTGATTATTAGTTTTTGTAATAGAATCTTATTCTTACTTAAATAAAGTTGCAAACAATGATCTGCTGGACTTATGAAATGCTGGACTTTATGAATGATCTATAGAGATGGCTGAACTTAATGAACTATTTGTAGAAATGTTATAGATAATTTAGCTGTAAAAAATGAGTAATTCAGAGAAGGAAGCGAGGCGATGAGTACCGAACTGAATGAGTTAATAGTATAATTGAAAAGAGGCTTAATGAAGAAAAGACACAAGGTGTTTGATTTCTTCAACTTGCTCCTAGCTAACTCTTCTGAAACAACTTTTATGCTTCATAAAAAAGCAATATCTTCAATTAGTAGCTAACTCTTTTTGTTATGATGTCTCACGCGATCACAAATTTTTTTTTAGGCCCAATACTAGGACTTCCACCAATATATCTTTCAGCTAGACAGAATCATAAACTGATCATTCAAGAAAAATCCAAAAGATGAGCATCAAATAAAAATAAGCTTGGTAATATTGCCACAACCTCTCTTCTGCATAAGAAAAGAGGTGTATTTTGATTTGGTTGTATTACGTTTTATAATTGGTGGGCTATGTTTCACATTTAGCCCCTATGTTATGCTAAATAGCCAAATATATCTTAAATCATTGTATATTTGGATATATAAAACATAACATGGACCAAGGGTGTAAATATCTCTATAGTTTTTCTTAGGCTTTTTTTGGCAAGTCCGTACTTAGACGGGATTTTAGTACGCTGACCTTAATCTTACCCTTAAACTAAACCTGAACCTTAAAAATTTATTTATGAGCTTAACCACCTAACTATTTTACGTATCCTTACGCTTAACCTTAACCTTAACCTAACCTTAACCTTAAACGTTATATCTTAAACCTTAACCCTAACCTTAACTTTAAGTATAACCTTAAACTTGACTTTGACCTTGACCTTAACCTTAACCTTAACCTTATCCCTGACGAGTAAAAAAAGAAAAACCTTGATCCTAATTTTAACCTTGACTTTCACCCTTGGAACCTGTGTTCGATTTTCGTCAGCGGAACAATTTTTTTCTTAAGTGTCTTCAGACACGAATTTTACCTAGTATATATATATATATATATGGTAACACATAAGTCACTTTTTAAGTTATTTTTAACTTGAATTTTTACTTTTAATTGGAACTAATCTTATTGTCTCAGAAAATTTGTAACTATGGGAAGAGCCAAAAGAGTATTGCATACGTAACTGTGAAAAAGATAATGAAAGTGACGATCTATAGAATATTACTGGTGTCGCCTAGGGTGTGATAAAAATAAGATAAAATAAGCCAGAAAACAATGCACTAATCACCCTAGACAGGCACGTTACTGCAAGGATTATAGGACGTATGCAAGTTTTAATGATAAATAAGATTCGTTCCTCAGAGACTACGAAAGTTAGAGAGAACTTATGCAATTTATCAAGTGTAGATAATAAAGCTAGATCAGATTAATACGCAGGAAGATAAAAGAAAAAAGATTTTTGTTTGATTTTGGAAAATAGAAAATTAGACTAATAAATTAAAGACAAGAAAAGTAAATAAGAAAGGAACAGACTGTATGATAGTTTAGCTCGAGAAATTAGCAAGTAATCCCAACTAGTTTTGTTTATTCTATCATGCAAGGGTGAATCATGTAATATGCAATAATCAGGATTCTAAATTCCCATTCCTTAGACCTTGAGAGCGACTAAGGGGAGGACGACACAACCATGAGGCAGTTTAAAATAGGGTTATCAAGCGCTACCAAGACCCTAAGCAAACAATTCCTTCAATTGGTGATATGGTGATTAAAACATACCCCAATGACTATCTAGTTAGGATCAGTGTTGTCAGGACCAATACCGGACACTAGACGTTATGTGGTGTTTCAATAATTAGACACCCCTTACGGGCGACCTTCCTAACTACTATTAAGGTACCTATACGTAGGCCCACGCAAGGAAAACAGTCATTAAATCAAAACACATAAATAGGGAATATAACATGAACTCAAATTAAATACGAAGTATCCCAAATTAGATAGAAAGAACTAGGGTTCATACATATATGCTAAATCTCAAGCTAAAATTATTTAGTTCATACTAATGAAATAAAAGAAAGAAATTACAAATTTAAAAGTTGAAGAAGACATGTTATGTTGTGGATTTCCTTCGCACTCTTCCCTTGTATGATTTGCTCCACAATTTGGACAACCTTGTGCTTCTTGCACTACATTTGCTGCGGCTAAATTTCTTTGCATCTCAAGCTTAAGTTCTTTGATTTGATTCTCTAATGCGGATAGTTGAGCTGAATTTGCAGTTTGTGCGTCTAATCAAAGCGTACCTAGGGTTTTTGCAACAGGAGCTCGCGAAGATGGACAACTCCTTTCTTGTTCAATAATATTTTCTAGAACCTCGGTAGCTTCAGCAGGATCCATGGACATGAAATTCCCTTTCCTAATGTTATCCACCTTCAATCTACTCTCTTTGTTGATACCTTCATAAAATATAGCTAACTGTAGAGAGGGGGTATAACCATGGAGCGGACATCTAGCTAACTTCTGTTGAAACCTTGTCCATGCTTCTCCTACTTCTTCTCCATCTTCTTGACAAAAATTTGCAAGCTCGCTTTGGTCCTTGAGTCTCATACTCTTCGGATAAAAACGGTTAAAGAAAGCGGCTTGAAGTTCAGTCCATGAATTAATTGTCCCTGGTGGTTGCCTATCTAGCCACTCACCAGCTCTACCGGTCAGAAAGAACGAAAACATATGACAATACAGTTGCTCGCGTGTAATGCCTGGAGTAACATAAACATCACAAATCTGCATAAACTTCTGAATCGCTCTTACCGGATCTTGAACTGCAGTACCACTGTAAGGTCCAAAACTTTGAAACTGACTAAGCATACCCGAATCGGGTCGAAATTTGATATTTTGGATCCCCGGAGGACGGTAACCTATCAGTTGAACATGAAACGGCACTCTCAAGCCAGGAAGATCTTGTTCAACTCGGTTTTGATTAACATTGTTGTTCCTGTTACCTCTTCCAAGTGGTGGTTGTAATGGTTGTTGTTCTCCTGGTGGGACAAGTGGTGGAACAAGTGGTGGAGCTAACGGATCTCGTATGTCTACCATAGCTCTTCTTAAGGATCTTTCCTCTCGAACACGTCTGTTATAAGGTCTAAAGCACCTCTCGGGATCCGGTAAAGGAGGCAAAAGATTCACTGTTAAAACCTGAAAAAGACTAAAGCAAACCACAAGCGTAATTCTGGAAAAATAAAAACTAAAACTGAAAAATAAAAATTAACTAATAACTACTACTCGAAATAGATAGCCCACACGCTAACGAGACACAAATCCCCGGCAGCGGCGCCAAAAACTTGGTGTCGCCTAGGGTGTGATAAAAATAAGATAAATAATAGCCAGAAAACAATGCACTTACACCCTAGACAAGCACGGTAATGCAAGTATTACAGGACGTATGCAAGTTCTAATGAGAAGTTGAATTCGTTCTCAGGGACTTAGTGTGTTAAACGAATGAGCAGAATAACGAGTAAGAAGTAATTAATTAAAAGACAGAAAATAAAAGAGAATAATTCGGGATAATTAATTAAACTAAGGAAAATTAAAGACAATTAAATAAATACGAAGAAATATGAGATGAGAAGTATAGCTTAGGTTTTGCTAGTATGCACTAGTCCTTCTAATTCTTTCTATCAAATTCTAGTTAATAAGGGAGATAAGTAGCTCTTAGATACTTATTCAGGATTCTAAATTCTCATACCTTAGACCTTGAGAGCGACTAAGGGGGCTACGGACACACCACGAGGCTGGTTCAAATAGGGTTTTCCTGCGCTACTAGGGCCCTAAGCAATCAATTTCCAAACATGGTGATAGTGATTAAATTATACCCTAATGACTATCTAGCTAGAATTAGTGTTGTCAATACCAATATCGACACTAGACGTTATGTGGTGTTTCAATAATTAGACACCCAACTAAGGCAATCATCTAACTACTATTAAGGTAATCCTATACTCGTGCACTAGCAAGGAAAACAGTCATTAAATCAAAACACATAAACAAATATATAGGTAAGAAGCTAATATCATATTAAAACATATAATTCCCAAAGAAACTTAGATAGAAAGAAAATAGAATTCATAGTTTATACATGATGCGAAACCCAAGCTATGGGAAAATTAGTTCATACCTGAAGGAAATAAACTAAAAGAAATAATAAAAGACTTCATCTTGCTCTTGACAATAATTCTGATGATAATAAACCTAAAGACTAATTACTATGAGGCAAAGATCATTTACAAGTGATATAAGGGTGTATTTATAGGTGTTTAGAAGACCTAATTCGTTTTCTTGAAGAAGAAGGTAAGTAGGGATTCCAAGCCCAACTCAAATTCGTAACCCTAAAATATGAAATTAGGCCCGTTTTTGTTTGGTCATAACAGCTTCAATTCTTATCCGTTTGATGCGTATGAATAGTCGAAATTTATCGTCTCGAAAAGATCTCCAACTTTGATATTGACTATTCTTCCAAATTCCCCACCGATTTTGAGATATAAGCTGATTTGTGGTCGTAGGTGGTGAAATTCAGATTTAAGGCAGCTTTTTCTTTTCCATATTTTTAGCTTTTCTTTCCTTATCTCCAATTTCCATGCTAATCTCTTTCCATATCTTCTTGTCTTTGACTTGGACTCTAATTAATCTCCATAATTATCTTTAAAGCTTCACACTAAATAAATAATTAAACCCAATATGCTCTAAAAATAATAATTTACTAAATCGAGACTAGAAATAGGAAAGTGTAACATTTCTCAAGAAAATCGACTAGAAAGACTTCTAAACCACTGAAAATGATGTCTCATCCTAATGTTAATCTATCACAAATGAGGAGACATCAGTTTCCAAAATCTATAAGATTATTCATGGAAAGATATAACCAACCTTCACTATTGTATGTATCCTCACTTATATTTTCTTCATCTTTATCTATAATAATTATTCCTCAATTCTCAACCCCTCAACCTTGGACATCTTATCCTTAGTTTTTCTAAGCTTATTATTTCCTTGAACCCGCTTCATATACTCCATGCGCCTTTTAAGTGCACCTATTTTTCCCAAACCTTCCATGATATTCTCCTTATTTCCATCGATATTTCCCTCCTTCATCACCTTAACACTACTTATATTTTCACCATCTTTCTGGTTGGATATGAGATTGGTGGGTATTTGTTCAATAGCTAAAAAAAGTCCAATGTTGAAACTGCAATCAGCATTTCCCACGCCTAGTATAATCACCTTAGCATTTGATTCATTCTCTCCTCCCATTTGATTAAGAAGTTGAGTATGTCTCTTCTCCCTGTTAATACCACAAGCCTCTTGAATAACTTTGTTTAGTAAACCATTACTCTGAAAATCATGTCTTTCTTGACCACCATAGCGTTGGTCGTGATTCTTTTTTGAAACCCTATCTCTATTTCCTCAAGAAGACTCACCCGCGATGGTTTCACCTATAGTACTTGTATCATATTTATCCTTGAATGCCAAACTCCCAGACTTCTATGGAGGTCCTTCTCTTCCATCCTTATTTCCAAACACAGTAGTGGTGAAACCTTTTCTCATTTCCTTCTTAATACCATAAACTGGTTGATCTGTAGAGTATTTGATGGTATTCTCATTGCTCCATATGACCTTATACATTTCATTAGGATCCTTCAACTCTCGATTTGCTGGGCTTTCACAGTCTCCCACCCCGTGTCCAATTTTCCCACATCCATCAATTTTCCTCGTTTCTTTTATTCACGTTGATAATTTTTTAGGTTAAAATGGATCTGGAATTACATAAATGGAGATAAATCTTGAATGATATTTCAGATATCCAATCCTTACGTTTCCCTTTTTTTTCATTTAGGTTTCCCCAACTCCATACAACTTTCCCCTAGCCTTACCCAGTCTCGCACCTGCCCTCTTTAACCCAATCCCTACCCCACATCTTGCCTAATCTTACCCACCCAATCCCACCCACCATCTCGTCCTTTCCTCTTTAACCCAACCTCTGCCCCCGTATCCCGCCCAACCTTACCAACCCTATCTCCTTTAACCCTTCTCGACCCTTCCCATCTTGCCCAACCTTACCTTCCTCTTCCGCAACCCCTTCCATTCCTCGACCCACCCGTCCCACCTTTACCCCCTTCTCGTACCCACAACCTTCCGTGACCCTTGTTCCTCCCCTCCCCAACCTACCCATACCCACACCTCCACCCTCCAACACGCCCTCAGCCTCTCGTTCAATTTAATTAATTCTATCATTTAACCTATGTGTATACCAAGGAATAAATTGGTCAAATTAGTCCTATGTTTTGTGGCATTCTTTTTTTTCTAGGCGATGAATTAGTTTTTTTTATTTGTGCAAATGTCAAAGATTGATAATAAAAGGAAAACAACACATAAAGATGATGTCATGGATGATGGTAGCTTTGATGTCGATTTTTAACCGGAAGCATCAAGTATTGACGAACCTTGAAATCTTCAACCTTCCTTAGTCTTCATTTTCGGCCACCACCAAATGGTACTTCATTTTGCAAGCATATTACATATTTAAGATCACAATCTAACATGATTCCTATAACAAGTGGTCTTTTAATGGAAACAAAATAAATCTAAATCTATTACAAATGAATTTTAAATAATTGCTAAAATTACAGTAAATAAAAACTAATGGCTCAACCCACCATATAAATTAATTAGTACAAAAAAAAAATTAAAACATACACGACATTCATGCACAAATAATAAAAACCATCACCCATGACATACTGCAAAACAAATTGTTAGGATGAAAAAAAAAACGATTCTCGTAATCCGTTTTAATTTTAATTTTAATTTTTGCCACAAAACATTTTTAATTTGATTTACCTTATAGTTTAAGGTTTTGATACGAATTTTAAAAATTGACGGTTTGAAATATATAAAGATAAATGAAAAATTTCCAACTTTGATTTGAGAGGATGAAACCACAAGTTGACCAAACCATGAGCTTTCCCTACATACACCATATGAATACTTATATTAATAAGACTGTAAATGAGAAAAAATTAAATGACGTGGTAATTTAAAGGATTGTTTAAATAATAAAAAAACAGCACCTATATTTATTATGCACTATATAAACACTCTAAAATCTAAAATTGCAAAAAGTGCACTATAGGTGGTCCCTGTAGTATACAAAAGTTGCACTATAGGTTCCTATGTTATACAAAAATTGCACTATATAAGTCCCTGTAGAGTATACAAATGAAGTAGTTTATTATGCAAAAAGTGCACTGTAGGTTCCTATGTTATACAAAAATTGCAATATAGGTCCCTGTGTTGCACTATAGGTTTGGAATGCCTAAATTTGTTTTTTCGTATAGATTAAAAAATGAAGTTTGAGGAGAATTTGGGTAACTTTTAAAGTTGAGGGACCTATTTAATAATAAAAAGCAAAAGAAAAAGCTACCTTTGCATTCCTAGTCCCTAGAACATATGAAAATTACTTACAGTAAAAACATAGGTAAAACTGGCAAAGTTCAACTGCTATAACCAAAAGGTGGGCCCACAAAATCATCTTATTTTTATTTTTATAACTTCTTTCTCGCTTAAAAACATAGCAAACTCACTGATTAAAATCTTGATGATGCAAGAAAGGGCATATTCTATCAAAATTACTTTATAATTGTATCAGCTCCTAATAGGAAGAATTTGCCCCTTTTAATTACATACATATCTACCCCATTTTACTGAAAATTATAGCATATAATCAAGAAACCCATTCTTAATGAAAATACATATTCAAAATTGAAATATAATTAATTGCCGATCATAGTCCTTTTTCTCCTTTTTTTTTAATTATATCTCCCTAAAAAATAACAAACCAAATTTCAAGAATCTAAACTCAAATTATTCAATTCACACAACAACGATAATACAAAATCTAGAAACCCCAAATCATTTAATTTAAAACGGTAAAATTGGAGGAGAAACATACGAGAAAAGAAGGGGCATAGCTAGAATTGAATGTGAACCATTGCTCAGCCTTCCGCCGTCGATTATGAACACGTCGGAATCCTCCATAGTCCCCATTTCTTTAATCGGCGTGATCAGTAAGAATTAAGACTCCGTATAAATTCTGACTATGTAAGAAATGCAAAAGATGAAAGAAATTGTGTTTTCTGAAAAGGAAGGAGAGGTTATGGAGTATTAACGCTTGGGCTAACGGTCTAATTTTTAAAAATCTCTTTAACCTAAAACAACAACGTCGTTTGGTATATTAGAATAAAAACATTATTATTTTTTCTAAAAAGTTTAACATTTGTTTAAATGTTATAAATTTATTTCAGAATTGCAAAAATAAATAATGATAGATACTTAATAAAAAAAGCTATAGAAATTATAATAATAATATTGGTAAAATAATACCATGTATATCTTTTAAGAAGACAAAATAATCGTTGATAATTTAAACCCAACAAACCGCGCTCTCCACTTAAATAATTTCTCTTCGTATATTCTAAAATATTTTTAGGTATAGACTACGCATAGTGGGATGGATGAACTAGAAGATCCTGGAGGTTTCAGTCTCTCAATCAAGTTAGGTGGTAAGCTTAGAGTAAAGGCGATGTGTGACTTGGCTTCGAGAGTGAATCTCATGCCCAAGAGTTTATTTGAGAAGTTACTAAGTTAGGCATCAGAGATTCCAAGAAGATATCTGTCATCTTGCAATTGGCGGACAATTCTACAACAAAGTCGTAGTAACTCATTGAGGACGTGTTTGTCCATGATGATAAGTTATTTATTCCCACTGACTTTATAATTCTTGATTCTATTACAGATCTGTACGTTCTGGTTCATACTCGAACGTCCATTTTTTGCCACGAGTGGTATAGACCCAAATCCCACTGGCAAGGGCCGCATGATTTGGTTTTTCACGGGCCGAGCGGTCCATTTGCTTACTCATAGTGGGTGGTGTGGCTTCGTTTTTCGAAGGGTGACGATTTCCAAATTTAAGGTGTGTGTGCATGTGTGCATACTCTCTAGAGCTTCTTTAGTAGGTGTTATGGATGTTCATAAGCCTAAATCACCCTCGACCAGTCAATGGCCGATATGATGGATTAGCAATTTAATTTAACATCACTCAGGGTCACAGACCCATCATCAACAATAGGACAACAAACTCCAGAGACAAAATAATGACTATGATAAGAATACGCAGCTCGTCCACTATCAATTTTGACCATCACACATTTTAACCATGTCGGTCCACGGTCGATGTATAACTTCCATCAACTATTCCATGCCCAAGCGGTGAGGGATCTTACAACACTCGACCAAGTAATCTGATTGGCAGTGTTGATATTGGAAGATATGGTAAGTAAAGATATATATGTCATATCGAATCAGTATTTGTACTAACCTAGTTAATATTGGTTGAATGCCCAATGTTGCCTCAAAACCTTAATGGTTCAGTACATGTTTTTCTACAAGGAAGTTATTGAGCCTATGTATATAAGGATTCCTTCCTTTAATTGGGTATCTTGCCTTTACTCTCTAAATATCTTTTCAATTCATAAGAAAACTATATTTTTCACCATCCTTTCATTATTACATCGTTGACAGGCTATATTTCATGTTCATGATAATGGTTTAAGCGGGAAAGTGTCATCTGGATCACACCTCGCTCTTACTCCTTAACTAGGGCTTTGTAGGCATGAAAAAGAGACACTATAGTCGATCTTTCCCTACTAGCCCAAATGATTCGTTGTAGCCATATACTCACGCTAGCGAAGAGTGTTGAGGCCGACAATATTTATAAACTTATATGGTAGAATTTTTCACTATCAAGTATGGCCTAGAAATTATCTTCCAAAGGCCTCTCGGCATTATACCTCCCTCTTAGCCCTTAACCGTGGTTTTATAGGTACCAGAGCAGGTTGCCCGACTAAACCACTCTAACCATTTGTTCAATCAGCGACAGAGATCTAAAACCGACAACATAAATAACTTTGTACTAGGTAGAATTTTGCTCTATCATATTCGCATTGTATGTGAAAACTGTATATGTTTTAATTATAAGTCATTGAGATATACAACAATGAAGAAATCAACAGAAACCCAACCTCTTATGTTAGTTTCATCTATTGGAGGAACCAAGACTAAGGGGTCGGCCCGAAGATAACACGCTTGACAATCCCTCGTAGGGGAAAACATCAACCAGACTCGATGATATCCACACCAGGGGTGGTCAATCCCCCTAGGATCCTTAATGATTCTAGTCACCATAGGAAACATCCTTGTTAAGAAAATTTTGGTCGACACCAGAAGTGTAGTGGACAACTAACCATGACTCCACACCGAGTGCAGTCTTATTACATAGTCCTTTTCGGAATCACAAGATTACAATATCGACCACATGGTTGTATCGACCTACTAATAACCATCTACTCTGTTTAGATCGCTAGAACAATGCTTAATAACTGTATAATAGTTGACCATAGTTTATTTATCATCTATACTTAGGTAAAGTACTTTGTAAAAGTCGCAAGATATTATTTTGATGCACTGTCTGAATATGAAGCTCCCCATCCATGGGTATACAATTATCACTTGAGGACATCATCTCCCCTAAGCAGAGTTGACCTAGTAATATCCACATAGTAGACATCTTCGTATTAGAGCTCCTTGAGGGAGGTGCTCTGTCCAAACTTATCCATGTTGATAAACTCCTTGGCATACCTATCAACTTACCCAATTACAAAGTACACACCAAGGATAAGTATCCACCAATATGAGTGGCGTCCCGAGGGACAAATTAGAAGAAAACAAAGACATCCTTTCTTAGAAGGCAAAAGATATGAAAAATTAACCTCTCTGTATCGAGCACTGCTTGAATGTTAATGCATATTTTAAGACAGCCAAGCAAAAGACGAGAGACTTCTTGCATAAATATAACCATCTCATCAAGGAGGAAGTCAAACAAATTTTAGCTCCTTAGCATATCCGGGAAGTTCATTATCCTTCCTAGGTAGCTAACCAGTTTCTATTGGACAACCCTAATTACAACTGGCACATGTGCATCGATTTCACCAATCTCAGTCTAGCGTATGCCCAAAAGATTGTTCCCTTTTACGCAAGATAGAGCAACTTGTTAACATCAAAACACGCCACTAGTTCCTCACCTTCATGGATATAATAAAATGATACAACCAGATTTGGATTGCTCATGAGGATCGAAAAAAGACATCATTCGTAACCAAGTAAGAACTGCATAACTACAGGTTCATGCTTTTTGGGCTAAATAACTTCGAATCAATTTATCAATGAATTGTCAACCCCACATTCAAAAACCAGATAGGAAGAAACCTAGAAATCTATGTAGACAACATGCTCATTCAAAGCTAAACGTGTGAGCGTTATCTTAAGGACTTACCAAGTCCTTCAATGTCATGAGGATTTCGACATTCGACTCAATCCAGATAAGTGAGCCTTTAGAGTATCCTCGATGAAATTCTTTGGCTTCATGGCCAGCCATAGAGGGATAGATGTTAAAATTAACAAAGATCAAGCCATAATCGATATAACTCCTCATCATATGCACCAGGGGATACAATCTCTCATTGGACGAGTATCATCTTGTAGTTTGTTTATTTCCAAGTCTGCATAGAAGTGTGTTAGCCAAATTTATTTTATTGATTTGTTGATAATCAAGGAAGCAAAATGAATAAAACGGTAACTCCAGCAAATGAAAATTGGGACGGACCACCAGAAGAAGCAGAAGCGGAATATCGAAGCAGGACAACTAAAAATGAAGAAAATACGAACAGAGTCAGACCTCCGTCTGAAGACTAGGCGGAATGCCTAAAGTTTTCAAAGAAGACAGTTGAGAAGATGAGAACGGAACTCCGAAATGAAGACTAGGGGGAATACCTAAATCTATTGGGGAACTGAAGCTGCAAAGAACTAGAATTTAGAGATCCGAGTAGAAGGAATGACCTAAATAAGCTAGAGCATAAAGCTACAAGGACCAGATAAAGATAATGCAGACGACTAGGTTCAGACCCATATACAAAACCTAGACCGGAGTTACGACACGAACAACTTTGAAAGAGTCTAGCATCAAAGATATCAGACACGCAAAAAAGGAGAAGACCCTAAGAATTCAACATAGACGTGTTTACTTATAATAGTTATCTTCCTATTACAGAGGACAATAATAGAAACATGCATCCATTCAAAAATCCATAGGATCCCCGAAGCAGTAATTTTGGGTCCAAAAAGATAAGTCTTAGGCCATCTTGTTCTATAAATACAAAACCAATCACTCTTGAAAAGGCTAACCTCTCAAAGTATCATTATTCAGGGCTTCTTCAAGCGCGCGCGCGCACACACACACACAAAGTTCACTAAGAAACCAATTTTCATTGTTCATCAAAAGGTTGCATTTTTATTAGGATATAGACTTCACACACACACACACACACACACACACATATATATATATATATATATACGCACACACATATTCATCAAGGAGTTTATATCTAGTAGGTTATATGGTAATCTACAATACGATAAGAAGTATTTTCCTCCTTTGTCTCTAGAATAGGATATGTGTGTACCGGTGGTAGATAAAAGGAGATTTCAAGAGTGGAGATTGTCCATTTGGTTTCCTGGGGTTAGATATAACACTAGTTTTCTTTTAAAGGGATATTTCAAAGAGGGTGTAAAGGTTTGTAGTCCCTTTTCAAGAGATACAAGGAGTTTCTAGTGGAAGGTAGTGTCTAGTGTTCATAGTTTGCATTGCATGCATCGTGTTATACTTGTTGCATGCATAGTATTTGAATTATTGCCTCTAAGAATTATTGGATAGATAAGTCTGGATCTTAATATATAAACACAAAAAAAAGTATTTTTATTACACTTGCATATTAGAATTTTAATTTAGCAAAGCTCTATTCACCCCCATGTTCTAGGACCATATCATGAGTTTCCATTAGTATCATTGCATAAATCTAATAATTATTGTGCTTTATTGCATCTAGAGTTATATGTGATATGTAAGCTAAACAATTGGAGATAATTAGCACTATCGGTCACCATTATCTGTAGGTATAGACTACGCATAGTGGGGGAATGAACTAGAAGATCCAACCAATCGTCGATGAAATTTCTATATGGATGGAAATATTTCTGAGGTGAAAAGTTTTACATGATAAAAGGTTTTTAACGGAGGCTGAGATGCCTTAGCCAAATGTGTGAGACAAATCATTGATCTTTTTAGGTTGGGAAGAGACACCACTCATCAAATCTTTTAGCTTTCTTTTTAACTTATGTAAGAAAAGAGGTGTAGGATAATGATGTTTATAATTTATAGTTTTAATTTCTGGTGACAAAATTAGTGTGAAAGTTAGGCCTTCCAAGAAAATAGCTCATAGAAAATTTTCAACACTATTAAATTGCAACGTCTTTTTTTCATTTCTTGAGCTTGTTTGAAACGCTTATTGGGGGTCTAATCATCTCATTCTTACAATCTGAAAACTCATAAGATAACTAAAATACATGTTTTACTTCCGCAAAATTTTTTTGCCCAAAATGTCATCGATTAGTTTTCCATTTAATCACCCAAAAATGGACCCACACGACAGATATTTTGCAGGATTTAAATTGCAATTATGGCCCTTGTGCTATTGGATCCTTGATTTTCATGATTTACATTCAAATTTTCACCATATGATGATTTTTTTTACTATGGAATCTTCGACTTTTGCTACTCGAGTCTAATAGACTAATTTTTCCCTCCACCAAGACATGGCACATAGAAGTGCACTCTCAAGACTAGGGTACGAAACCTTGATTATGAGTTTTAACAAAAGGAAAACAAATCACATTGATTTTTATCATAGGTTCATAAGGGATAATACATGATACCAAGGTGAGACAAGCACTAGATTTCTCGATAAGCGAAACAATTCCATAAGATAATCATCTTTCATTTGTTATTCTCTTGGATAAGTTTTGCCTAATCTTTGTTTTAGTAACAACGACCATATACAACTTGATATTTAATACCCTGCAACACTCACCCGTGGACAGATCATACCGTATGAAAAAACCAAAGAAAATGTAGTTATATAATTAGAACAACTAATAAACCTCCTTCCTAGAATATACGCAGTCTAAGACGCCAGTCTTCTACCTTAAATCCCATAACAGCGCCTAGTCATCATTGCTTAAAGCGCGTCTAATTTAATTCAGATTTGGTTCATGTTGATTTACTTTAAAAAATTAATACTATGTCTTTATATGGATAAAGCCCACCATACACAGACACAGACACAGAGACACACACACAAACACTCACACATACACAATAGCCAATATTTGTCCAGATAACAAGTAGTAATTAATCAGATGTATATAGTAGTCAATGGAAAATAACTCGAATTATTTAAATATAACAACCCAAAAATCCAATAAACATCAAAATAATCAACAATGGTTCATACTATAATGCAATCCTCAAGCAAAGAGGGTTTAGTTCATAATGAAATATGAAAAACTAATAATTTAAAGTTTAAAAATCATATTCAAAAGGAAAAATGGAGTAAAACTACTCTTAGGTGTGATGGAAAACGGAATTTGATAACAAAGAATGGTGAAAAATGGTAAACCCTTCCCCTCGTCTTCTTTTGCTTCCCCCAAGCGTTATTTTGCTCTTTCATTTAGTGTAGCGTGTGTTATTATTTTCTAAAAATGATTAAATACCAGCCTAAAAATTTATTTGGCCAAAATGGGTTCACTTAGATGGGTTAAAGTAGCCCAAACCGTGTTTACTTAGTGTTGGACTAGTTCGAGTCATGGTGGCAACATTAGCATAACTTCTTCATCTCAGCTCCGAATTGATTTTCGTCACTTCTCACGCGGAACTGCCTTCAATCCTATCTAAATCAAAAGAAAATTTATCTAAAATTCTGACCAATAACTCGTGGTGACTGGAGTGACATCAAAATTTATCGAGTAAAAGTTCTAACTTCTACTAAGTGACTTTTTACTCTGTCTACGCTTTGGCATGGGTTGGGATTCGAATTCTTGACTTCTTCTCATTATCTTGATGTCTCATATCAACCGTGTATCTAAGATATACACATTTAACAAACAATTAACGCACAAAAGCTCTAAAAGTAGCAATATGTTCAAAATGAGATAAGAATTCAAGATATGTCAAATAATAGGGAATAATTCATCACTTAGGTCCATTTAACCCCCCAAAAAATATCTCGTGATAAGATCATTCTATCACAAAAGACGAGACATCATAGGTTCAATATTCTTATTTTATTTTAGGTTATTTCTCTATTTATTTTTGTTGATATATTTTTAAAATGGGATTCAAATATATATATATATATATATATATATATATGATGTTAATACGAATATTTATTAAAATGGATATTTCAACTATTACAGTAGCTGTCATTGGAAACGACATATGTCGTCTCTAATGCTACGTTATTTCATTACTAATGTTAGTGTTTAATCTTTAGCGACGACATGACGCCACTAAAGAGTCGTAGCCAATGTTTCGTTGTTAAACATAATATTTTGTGATGAAACACCATTTTTTGTCTTTAATGATACACATATCTTAAGCGACGACTCGCGCTTACTATTAACGACAAATTCTCATTTCATTAACAACAAAATAACTCATCGCTAATGATGACTTCATTAGCGATGACTTATTTCATTGGCATACTAGGAGTCCGACGACAAATTTCGTCGCTATTACTTGGCCACCTTAATATGTACAAAAATATTTATTGGAATTGATCTCATTATTAGCAACGAAAAGGTAATGATTATACATCTTACCAACAATGTCTGTCGGTAATAAATTTATATAATATGAACGATATTTATGTCCTTAATGAGAAGATCAATAGCGACGAGTTCGTCGCTAATCTAGCGACGATCATGTCATCGTTAAAGAATGTAATTATTATAATTTTTAAATTAAATTTTGTTATATTATTATTTTTTAATATACATTAATTTACATTTGTTATTTGATCTATCATTAAAAAATTTAATAGATTAGAAATACGAATTGCAAATTATAAAAATTACGATACATATAATCTTAATGATAGGAAAAAATGCCATAAATACAAAAATAATAAAGGTATAGTATGAATATACGAAAACCAGATGCTAAATTTATAATAATAGTCTAACATATTCCCATCATCTTCATCTTCATCTACGAGGTGTGTACGATTACGAGTTGGAGGAGTGGGACTTAAGGGAGGAATATTTAGAGGAGTGGACCTGTAGGAGGAGTGGGAGAATTGGAAACTATAGGAAGAGGGAGATCTTGTTGTCGGTGTTTGAAGGGGTTACATGTCAAGAGAACTTGACTTCCCACTCATCATTCAACAAATACATAAATGTATTCATCTAATCAATACCCATCATCTGGTGCGAGCTTGTAGTAGAAGTCTTGGATCGATCGACGAGGGGGAGTAAAATGATGAAATCCTTGTAATACCATCCAATCATGCACGTATTTGACCAGGCCCCAGAATGTTTCTTCCACATCTGGTGTAACACATGTTTCATCAACAACTTTCCTCTTACTCTTGACCTTTGTGCCAATACTAGGTACCTGATGTCTCCCGTTTTGTGATAGAAAAATCTCCTTTGAAGACATAATTTTAGGTTCAAATTGGACTTAGGTAATAGATTATCAGGCATATTTTTCTATATTGCACTTTCTTCCTTCGTTTTACACTTATTGTTACTTTTGGAGCCTCTGTGCGTTGTTTTCCTAGTTTAGTGTGAAGTTCTTAGGTATATGAATGTTATAAGCATCAAGATGAAGAGAAGAACTGAAGATTAAAGTCTAATTTCAAGAAAAAGTGTTAAAGGAGCAAAATAAATCACTTTCGTGACGGTGGAGGAATTTTGAATTGAGCCAATTCGTCACTTGTAGCACTTCTCGAGCCCAAACGGTTTGGATTCAAACTTTGTAGTTCAAATGAAAAATATGGGTCATTGAGTTAGCAACACTTAACAAGTTGTTTCAGTCGATTTGTACTTACGATGCGAAAGTTATAGCCTTTTTACTAACGTCGACTATAGCAGTGAGGATTTACTAAAACGGATCTTAACCCTTAAAGATTTAATTAAGCCCAAAGGTGGGCTTAATCCGTTTTTCAGCTCTATATAAGGCTTATTAGACCTCTTAATTCAGGACACATTGTTATTTTTACTAATTTTCTGAAAGAGGAGAAGCCAGAAGCACCTGGAAGCAAAAGGCAGAAGCTGGAGAAGTCTTTCTTCTTCAACAACAGCCAATCATTCCAATTAGGTTCTTCTTAGTTTTCATTCGGTTCTAGAAATTATTTATTATTTTAATTTAATTTCCTTTCTGCATTTCATTATGATTTAAATTCTAAATGCTTGAGAATCGCGATATGGGAGGAACCATAGTTTTCTAATTTAATTTATTTTCGAATTTGGGGTTATTAAATTAAATTAAGTCAAGGTATTTTATATTGAATATATTCTTGTAATTATTTACTATCAATGAATTAGCTAATCAAAAATAGTTTATAGTAATTAGGCTATTCGTTAGTGGCAATGATCATCCGGAAGAGGGGGTCTAATTATAGAACTAAGATATAGACGTGTGGTGCCCGTTATTTAGCCTGGCAGCCTTGACTAACCACGTAGCCAATTGGGTAAAATCTTAATCATTTGAAAGTACCTTTATTGTAACCCTGACGGGGTCAGTAATACCGTATGATAGCTTCCTAAGTCTACCCTGACAGGAGTTAGGAAGATATTAGCGTCCCGACTAATACTAAAATACTGAATTTACCCTTAAACGAATGCCTTAGATTGTTAACTTAGGTGATTCCCTAGGAAGACTCAAGTATATCTCTCATATCTGTGTAATTTTTGTAGTTTATTTTCTAATTTTATTCAGTTTACTCAACATTCTTGCATTAAGTCTTTTAATATTAAAAAACCCAACAATATCTATTTTTTTATTATTGCAATTAGTTCTACATTCTACTTGAACATATTACTCTTAATCTCGCAATCCTTGTGGAAACGAAAATCATATATTATTTATCTATTACTTTGAATGCATGTACACTTGCATTTATTTGCTCATTCTTCTTTAGTATTGATTTTATCACACTCTAGGAGCGATCAGTACCCGTCCCACGTTCCCTTTCCATTCCTTGTTGCAGCGGCACTGGACACCGTGTCTACCTACCCCGCCAAGAAAGTAAAGGGGTGGAAGATGAAGGATTACTCGAACCAGACTATGAACCTACACATGTGTGGCCATCGAGTGTATCCGATGTGTAAAGAATGCCTGTTAAACAAAACAAACACATGACCATTTACAAATTTTCATATTTGTTAAAATTGAAAACATCATAAATCTTACATCACTATTTCTCTTAATCCTCCACTCATTTTCTTGTTTATCAAACCCGACTTCGTAAAAGAATTATGATATCTAAGGATATTTTATACTCGACTCTCTTCCCTCTGTCAATTGTGGGACCTCCGGTGGTTGTCTATCTCCCTCTTTTGTCAAGTAATAAACAATGAATCAGATCTATAATAAACGAACAATATAAAGAAACTAATATAACAGCCTCCAGTAGTGTTTCAGCCTTTGCGAGAAATTCATTGACTCATCACTACTCAGGCGTCCTCGCTTCACCATGTTGGATTTATTCCGCTTGGTTCTGTATGTTTTTAATTTCATAATAAAAGCATTACTCGTCAAAATAAACTTATATGAATTGCTTCTTGACTATCCCAGTATGCACAACTTATTTCCCAATCCATGTCCTTCATATCATCGGGTTTTATGTGTTGGTGATAGTAAACCTGTGTGATATAATTCTTGTTACCCCTATAACGCTCCACACAAATTCCTATCAAATGGTTCAATAAATATTTCAAACATAAATTATTACAATTCTTTAATAATAGAAAATTGTAATACAAAATAGCTTAATAAAATTATCTTAAATAATTAGTACAACCATGACAAGTAAAGAGATGATATCTCATCAAGGATCAACATACTCATGAAGATGAACAACGTACTTCATACATATCCTACACTAGTAAAATACTTGATGCCTAAACTTTTGCAAATGCATGGATTACATTTGGAGACCGAATATGGAACCTATGTCGTGGAAAAAATTGTAATGTACTTCAAGTTCATATCCACCCCTATCATAAAGGTAAGGAACCTGCTCCAAACAAGTCCAACAAATGCCTAGTCCTTGATTTGGGAGATTTATTGCAAACCTCTCTACTAGTGCTCGAGTATTTGGAGATCCAATTGTGTCTACCATCTAATTTTATGTTGGTTAAATAGATTAGTGGAATTATATCATGAAATCTGAACTATCGATACCTAAATAACTTGGTAATATAAGGAGTTTTGTTAGGGTTTAGGATTTATTTGTAATTTATTAACAATTTAAAAACTTATTTGATTTTTCTATTAGTTCAAGGAGGTATGTGAAATTTTTACATACCATAAGGACTTATGTTCAATTATGTAATACATTAAGGACTTAAGTGTAATTTTTACATAATATAAGGATTTTTTGCAATTTTTTAATAGTTTAAGGAGTTTTGGGCAATTATTTTATAGTATGAGGACTTATTTGCAATTATTACAATTTAATTATAGTTTAATGACTTATGTTCCATATTTTTAATAGTATAAGTACTTAAGGGTAATTATTGCATACTATACGGACTTCTATGATTTTTATAATAATTTATGCACTAGAATGCTATTTTTAATACTATAAGGACTTATATGTACCTGTTGCTTGAAAAAGTTCAAAAACCACCCAACTGTTTAAAAAAACTACAAAATTATCCTCTATTTGAATAGGGAGAAATACCCCCTACAGTTTTAAATATTACTTAGTAACCTTATATTTCAAAAATTACAAATACCCCAAAAGTTTCCAGTCGATGTAATATATAAAACCAACATACAACTATCTCTCCCATTTCAAAACCATGTGGTGGGTGGGAAATATTTTCCTCTTTTAAAAACCACATAGGGTATTTCTCACTTTTAAAATCCAGGGGGTAATTTTGGCATGACACAGGGGCCTATAGTGTAATTTAGGCATAACAGAGGGGAATATAGTTTAATTAACTCAATTTAATATATGTACCAATAGTACAATTAACTACAGTTCATTTATACATAATACAGATACTATAAGCCAATTAAATCGCAAAGTAGGGACCTATAGTGTAATTTTGGCATGACACATGGACATATAGTGCAATTAACACAAATTAATATACATAGAAATAGTGCAATTAACTATAGTTCATTTTCTGAATACTATAGAGACTATAATGCATCTAACGCGCATAAACAGGGACCTATAACACAATCAACTATAAAAAATAATTTAAGCAATATAAAAAAATAATTATAAACTGTTATTGGAGAGAAGAGGCTAACGACAGAATTTGTATGCCAGAGTGAAACTTGGGCGGAGAGGCTTAGGCAGAAATTGTAACCTAACATTTAGAGAAAATAAATCAAAGCAAATTACTATTTTTTTGGAAAAAATGAAAGATATTAGTAACGAAATGAAAATTAATACTTGTTAGTATTCGTGACTTAATTATGTCTCGATTAATGTTGCCTGAATCTAGATTAGAATCGAAAAAAATTAAGGTATGAAATGAAATGAGCTAGACAGGGCGTTAGCTTGTTTATAGTGTTTTCCATTAACGACGAGTTCTTGCCGTATCTAATAAGTCAAATTTTTTTGTTAAAGATATTTTAAAATATTGATTACTAGTTTTTATTTTTTATCAGACCCACTCATAAATACGACAAAATATTGCCTCTAATGATATTTAATATCAACGGCGAGTTCTTGATAAGAACTCGCCGTCAGTTATGTTTATATTTAGTGACAAGATTTTAAAAAGAAATCATCGCTAAAGAAATTTATCATTAGCAATAAAATATATACTCATTGGCGACGACTCTGCCATCCCTAATGATAGAATTTCAGTTTTTAATATATTTCCAAAAAGGTAACAATTCTCAAGTTTTTTTACCTATTTAATAAATAACATAAAGTTTCAAATATGTTGAATCAAAATCAACAACATAATATTCCACATAAATATAAACAACATAATAATCTTGAATATCTGAATAAAAACGAAAATTAACTACATTATAAAAATAATCTGAAAGCATGTTATGTCTTGACCAGAGTTAGGTTGTTATTTAACCATTGTTGTCCATTAAGACTCGAATTGGCCTGTTTTATCAGACGAACGTCTATCAACTAATGAATACTAACTAATAATCTTGTAAGCATAAATAGCTGAACAAAACTCACAAGTCTACTCATCAAGGTCTTTAATGTCCTGATCGCTATGATGATTTACGGATTCATCAACATATCCATCCCACGTATCGTCATGTAATAAGTCATCATTATCTATCAAGAAATCGTGTCACAAAGAGTTTATATCGACCTCCGTGTCTTTTCCCCTACTTAAACGTAATTGAGATCCATCAGTATCAAAGATAGTCGCATCAACTATAGGAATAGTAATCGAACCTCTGACAGTCGAAATGGATTCCACACCCCATAAATATGCATTTCACCCATGACAGTCGTTGACTTCCCATACAACTTTTCAACCCATTTGGAACTTCTTTGCATTTATCATGTCGATATAAACGACCTTTCTTGCTGAGTATCTAAGATGTAGGCTTCCTCACTCCACCCGAATGAACCCATGTTGATTATGGTTGCTCTTTTTTCCGACATATCTTTTTCTAGTCTCATCGGTGTTATATCACTTGCATTCAAACAAAACAACCAAATAACCACCACATAATTTGACCTCGATGATTTTGACTAACTCGGCGTAAAAAGTAGCTCCATCTATGATAATGCAAACCCCATAATCTTGGATCACTCTCGTTTGCCCTTTTACATGTGTAACCTATTTGACCCAGTTTATAACACAAGAATTTAATCTATATACGATATTATATGACATGTAACCTAACACAATAAGTTCATTTTTAAAAATACATCTCGGCATTTCGCATTATAAACACATGCAAATGAGAAAAGTTTTTAGTTTTACTTAAGCCAGATTTTTACCAAAAATTTAAATGTTATACCTTCTCATTGAACCATCGATCAAACCATTCTCAGTGATTTCTTTCTAGATCTACATCATGTACTTTTAGTGAAGACCTGTGTTCACTGTAAAAGGTGACTTTGTCCATAAGTAATATTGTTAGTAAGTATAAGTAAGGAAACTAAAATTACTAACATCGTATTTGGTTAGATCTCGTCGCAATTGTGGATGATGTACCAACTAATTCTCTTGTTTTCTTTGTAAGAGAGGGTACGATGCTTCTTCTTAACCACTGACTGACACTCACTCCAAAACAAAAATATTTGTTTTGGTTATGGGATCGACTCACCATATATACTAAATTAGTTGAACTTGATTTTTTCTTCTTGTAGATATTGTGATATAAATGTCAATGTCTCTTTTACAATTCATCCCTTGTTGATTGATCCTTCGAACCTAGCACTCTAGATATATTCTTTTGGATTCTTCAACCATCGTTTGAACATGTTCATCCAACACATTGGGTCATTGTCACGTAAGAAGGTTTCCTCGTATAAGTGCATGACTAGGTGGACCATTATATCAAAAAGATAAAGTGAAAATATTATTTCAAGCTTACACATAAGCAATACACCATCTTATTTTATGACCTCTAGCTCATTCAAACTTAGTTTTTTTTACAGATAATCCTAAACACGTTGCACAACCCTATTATTGACACAATTTTTATAGAACACATATCTAAAAGGGTGTCAGCAGTAGGGGTTGATATGCGTGAATTTTTTATGGGAGAGATTATTCATTTTCCGAGACTACATCTGGCTTAGGAAATATACCTGGCTTGCCGAAACTACATTGATCTTACGAAAAAATTATGATTTGCCGAGGTTACGTCAGTCTTGCAAAATCTCTCTGGTTGTCGAGGCTAACTAATCGTATGTCAATAGTAATTTACAATTTAGTCATTACTTAAATAATTATCTCTAGTTTAATTAATTTTAATTGCAACTTAATTTTTAATAATCAAAACAAAACAAATGTTTATCTTTTACCTTTTAGCTTGCAACACATTCTAACACACTTCACCAGCACCCGTCTAGAATTAACAATAATAGTCCTTTTGGAGATGATATTCTTTGGTACATACTTTTATTACTTGTCAACAATCAATACACTTACGGGTAGTAAGCTTTCTCGAAGTGTGGATTAGTTAGTATCTTTTATCACACCTTGGGAGATGATAAATTTTCGATGCTGTTGTCGAGTAGTATATCGTTAGTTTTTGTTTTTTATTTAGTGTAGTAGAATTAGTTGTTCTATTTTACACTTGATTTTTCTTTCTTTCTTTTTACGATACTTAGATGGCATATCTGAACGATCCAAACAATCACCGACGAGAACGAGGCCTACCAGGCCCATTTCGAGTGCAACCCTTAGGGATTCTCCCTCCATCATTTCAAGTCGTTAGATTCAAGCCCGATTCACAAATGCTAAATCAATTCTCGAGCTACGAGAATTATAGTGGAGCCGCACATCAAGATCTGTCCCACTCCAACCCTCCCTCCTTAACCCAACCCTTCCCAACATCCTGCCCAACCTTAACCACCGAATCTCCTTTACATCTTTTCATCCCTTCCCACCTCCTATCACACCACCACCTCGTCCCTTCCTCCTTAACCAGATCTTTGCCTTCTTTCCCCTACCCTCCTCTTCGGCAACCCTTCCATTCCTCGACCCTAACCCTCCCTAAGCCTTGTTCCTCCCATCTCTCACAAGCCCTCAGACTCTCGTTCAATTTAATTAATTCTATCCTTTAACTTAGGTGTGTGTACCTAGAAATAAATTGATCAAATTAATCCTATCCTTTTCCAAGGTGATGTAATATTTGTTAATTTGTTCAAACGTCAAACACTAAGAACAAACGGAAAACAACACATAAAATAATAAAAATGATTTCAGGGACGATGGTAGTTTTGACGTCGATTTTTAACAGGAACCCTCAAAATCTTCAACCTAACCCCTACCGTTCTCAGCCCCCACTATCCCACTCCAACCCTCCCTCCGCCCCACATCCTGCCCAACCTTACCCTTTCACTAACTCCATACTACTTAACCTTCTCTTAGCCTCTTGCCACCCCATTCTCACAGCATTCTCCCCCACCCTATATCCTTCCCTACCCCTTCTCGCCCCTGACCTCCTCTTCCCCAATCCCTGATGTCCCACTCTAACCCTCCTTCTTAAGCAGACCCCTGCCCCACATCACACCCAACCTTACCAATTCACTAACTCAATACGACCTTTCCATAGCCACCACCCCATTCTCAACACATCATCTCCCACCTAATCTCCTTCCTTACCCCTTCACGTCCCTTTATATCTCACATCCCTATCTCCTTAAACACAATCCATGCCCCACATCCCGCCCAACTTTACCCCTTCTCGCCACTCCCATCACTCTCACCCCCTCGTCCCTTCCTCCTTAACCCGACCTAACCATTTCACTAACTCCACACAATACGATATTCCCCTAGCCTCCCAACCACCCCATCTCACCTCATGCACATCCCACCCTATCTCCATCCTTACCCTTTCCCCAACTCCATACAACTTTCCCCTAGCCTCCATCCTCTCCAACCCTATATCCTTTCCTTACCCAGTCTCGCACCTGCCCTCCTTAACCCAACCCCTACCCCATATCCCGCCTAATCTTACCCACCCACGTCTCGTCCCTTCCTCTTTAACCCAACCTCTGCCCCCGTATCCCGCCCAACCTTACCCACCCTATCTCCTTTAACCTTTCTCGACACTTCCCATCTTGCCCAACCATACCTTCCTCTTCCGCAACCCCTTCCATTCTTCGACCCACCCGTCCCACCTTTACCCCTTCTCGTACCCCAACCTTCCAATACCCTTGTTCCTCCCCTCCCCAACCTACCCATACCCACACCTCCACCCTCTCACACGCCCTTAGCCTGTGGTTCAATTTATTTAATTCTATCATTTAACTTATGTGTGTACCAAGGAATAAATTGGTCAAATTAGTCCTATGTTTTGTGGCATTCTTTTTTCCTAGGCGATGAATTAATTTTTTTTATTTGTGCAAATGTCAAAGATTGATAATAAAAGGAAAACAACACATAAAGATGATGTCATGGATGATGGTAGCTTTGATGTCGATTTTTAACCGGAAGCATCAAGTATTGACGAACCTTGAAATCTTCAACCTTTCTTAGTCTTCATTTTCGGCCACCAACAAATGGTACTTCATTTTGCAAGCATATTACATATTTAAGATCACAATCTAACATGATTCCTATAACAAGTGGTCTTTTAATGGAAACAAAATAAATCTAAATCTATTACAAATGAATTTTAAATAATTGCTAAAATTACAGTAAATAAAAACTAATGGCTCAACCCACCATATAAATTAATTAGTACAAAAAAAAAATTAAAACATACACGACATTCATGCACAAATAATAAAAACCATCACCCATGACATACTGCAAAACAAATTGTTAGGATGAAAAAAAAACGATTCTCGTAATCCGTTTTAATTTTAATTTTAATTTTTGCCACAAAACATTTTTAATTTGATTTACCTTATAGTTTAAGGTTTTGATACGAATTTTAAAAATTGACGGTTTGAAATATATAAAGATAAATGAAAAATTTCCAACTTTGATTTGAGAGGATGAAACCACAAGTTGACCAAACCATGAGCTTTCCCTACATACACCATATGAATACTTATATTAATAAGACTGTAAATGAGAAAAAATTAAATGACGTGGTAATTTAAAGGATTGTTTAAATAATAAAAAAACAGCACCTATATTTATTATGCACTATATAAACACTCTAAAATCTAAAATTGCAAAAAGTGCACTATAGGTGGTCCCTGTAGTATACAAAAGTTGCACTATAGGTTCCTATGTTATACAAAAATTGCACTATATAAGTCCCTGTAGAGTATACAAATGAAGTAGTTTATTATGCAAAAAGTGCACTGTAGGTTCCTATGTTATACAAAAATTGCAATATAGGTCCCTGTGTTGCACTATAGGTTTGGAATGCCTAAATTTGTTTTTTCGTATAGATTAAAAAATGAAGTTTGAGGAGAATTTGGGTAACTTTTAAAGTTGAGGGACCTATTTAATAATAAAAAGCAAAAGAAAAAGCTACCTTTGCATTCCTAGTCCCTAGAACATATGAAAATTACTTACAGTAAAAACATAGGTAAAACTGGCAAAGTTCAACTGCTATAACCAAAAGGTGGGCCCACAAAATCATCTTATTTTTATTTTTATAACTTCTTTCTCGCTTAAAAACATAGCAAACTCACTGATTAAAATCTTGATGATGCAAGAAAGGGCATATTCTATCAAAATTACTTTATAATTGTATCAGCTCCTAATAGGAAGAATTTGCCCCTTTTAATTACATACATATCTACCCCATTTTACTGAAAATTATAGCATATAATCAAGAAACCCATTCTTAATGAAAATACATATTCAAAATTGAAATATAATTAATTGCCGATCATAGTCCTTTTTCTCCTTTTTTTTTAATTATATCTCCCTAAAAAATAACAAACCAAATTTCAAGAATCTAAACTCAAATTATTCAATTCACACAACAACGATAATACAAAATCTAGAAACCCCAAATCATTTAATTTAAAACGGTAAAATTGGAGGAGAAACATACGAGAAAAGAAGGGGCATAGCTAGAATTGAATGTGAACCATTGCTCAGCCTTCCGCCGTCGATTATGAACACGTCGGAATCCTCCATAGTCCCCATTTCTTTAATCGGCGTGATCAGTAAGAATTAAGACTCCGTATAAATTCTGACTATGTAAGAAATGCAAAAGATGAAAGAAATTGTGTTTTCTGAAAAGGAAGGAGAGGTTATGGAGTATTAACGCTTGGGCTAACGGTCTAATTTTTAAAAATCTCTTTAACCTAAAACAACAACGTCGTTTGGTATATTAGAATAAAAACATTATTATTTTTTCTAAAAAGTTTAACATTTGTTTAAATGTTATAAATTTATTTCAGAATTGCAAAAATAAATAATGATAGATACTTAATAAAAAAAGCTATAGAAATTATAATAATAATATTGGTAAAATAATACCATGTATATCTTTTAAGAAGACAAAATAATCGTTGATAATTTAAACCCAACAAACCGCGCTCTCCACTTAAATAATTTCTCTTCGTATATTCTAAAATATTTTTAGGTATAGACTACGCATAGTGGGATGGATGAACTAGAAGATCCTGGAGGTTTCAGTCTCTCAATCAAGTTAGGTGGTAAGCTTAGAGTAAAGGCGATGTGTGACTTGGCTTCGAGTGTGAATCTTATGCCCAAGAGTTTATTTGAGAATTTACTAAGTTAGGCATCAGAGATTCCAAGAAGATATCTGTCATCTTGCAATTGGCGGACAATTCTACAACAAAGTCGTATTAACTCATTGAGGACGTGTTTGTCCATGTTGATAAGTTATTTATTCCCACTGACTTTATAATTCTTGATTCTATTACAGATCTGTACGTTCTGGTTCATACTCGAACGTCCATTTTTTGCCACGAGTGGTATAGACCCAAATCCCACGGGCAAGGGCCGCATGATTTGGTTTTTCACGGGCCGAGCGGTCCATTTGCTTACTCATAGTGGGTGGTGTGGCTTCATTTTTTGAGGGGTGACGATTTCCAAATTTAAGGTATGTGTGCATGTGTGCATACTCTCTAGAGCTTCTTTAGTAGGTGTTATGGATGTTCATAAGCCTAAATCACCCTCGACCAGTCAATGGCCGATATGATGGATTAGCAATTTAATTTAACATCACTCAGGGTCACAGACCCATCATCAACAATAGGACAACAAACTCCAGAGACAAAATAATGACTATGATAAGAAGACGCAGCTTGTCCACTATCAATTTTGACCATCACATATTTTAACCATGTCGGTCCAAGATCGATGTATAACTTCCATCAACTATTCCATGCCCAAGCGGTGAGGTATCTTACAACACTCGACCAAGTAATCTGATTGGCGGTGTTGATATTGGAAGATATGGTTGATATATATGTCATATCGAATCAGTATTTGTACTAACCTAGTTAATATTGGTTGAATGCCCAATGTTGCCTCAAAACCTTGGTGGTTCAGTACATGTTTTTCTACAAGGAAGTTATTGAGCCTATGTATATAAGGATTCCTTCCTTTAATTGGGTATCTTGCCTTTACTCTCTAAATATCTTTTCAATTCATAAGAAAACTATATTTTTCACCATCCTTTCATTATTACATCATTGACAGGTTATATTTCATGTTCATGATAATGTTTTAAGAGGGAAAGTGTCATCTGGATCACACCTCGCTCTTAGTCCTTAAATAGGGCTTTGTAGGCATGAAAAGGATACACTACAGTCTATCATGCCCTACTAGCCCAAATGATTCAGTGTAGCCATATACTCACGCTAGCGAAGAGTGTTGAGGCCGACAATATTTATAAACTTATATGGTAGAATTTTTCACTATCAAGTATGGCCTAGAAATTATCTTCCAAAGGCCTCTCGGCATTATACCTCCCTCTTAGCCCTTAACCGTGGTTTTATAGGTACCAGAGCAGGTTGCCCGACTAAACCACTCTAACCATTTGTTCAATCAGCGACATAGATCTAAAACCGACAACATAAATAACTTTGTACTAGGTAGAATATCGCTCTATCATATTGGCATTGTATGTGAAAACTGTATATGTTTTAATCATAAGTCATTGAGATATACAACAATGAAGAAATCAACAGAAACCCAACCTCTTATGTTAGTTTCATCTATTGGAGGAACCAAGACTAAGGGGTCGGCCCGAAGATAACACGCTTGACAATCCCTCGTAGGGGAAAACATTAACCAGACTCGATGATATCCACACCAGGGGTGGTCAATCCCCCTAGGAGCCTTAATAATTCTAGTCACCATAGGATACATCCTTGTTAAGAAAATTTTGGTCGACACCAGAAGTGTAGTGGACAACTAACCATGACTCCACACCGAGTGCAGTCTTATTACAGAGTCCTTTTCGGAATCACAAGATTACAATATCGACCACATGGTTGTATGGACCTACTAATAACCATCTACTCTGTTTAGATCGCTAGAACAATGCTTAATAACTGTATAATAGTTGACCATAGTTTATTTATCATCTATAATTAGGCAAAGTACTTTGTAAAAGTTGCAAGATATTATTTTGATGCACTGTCTGAATATGAAGCTCCCCATCCATGGGTATACAATTATCACCTGAGGACATCATCTCCCCTAAGCAGATTTGACCTAGTAATATCCACATAGTAGACATCTTCGTATTAGAGCTCCTTGAGGGAGGTGTTCTGTCCAAACTTATCCATGTTGATAAACTCCTTGGCATACCTATCAACTTACCCAATTGCAAAGTACACACCAATGATAAGTATCCACCAATATGAGTGGCGTCCCGAGGGACAAATTAGAAGAAAAAAAAGACATCCTTTCTTAGAAGGCAAAAGATATGAAAAATTAACCTCTCTGTATCGAGCACTGCTTGAATGTTAGAGCATATTTTAAGACAGCCAAGCAAAAGACGAGGGACTTCTTCCATAAATATAACCATCTCATCAAGGAGGAAGTCAAACAAATTTTAGCTACTTAGCATATCCGGGAAGTTCATTATCCTTCCTAGGTAGCTAACCAGTTTCTATTGGACAACCCTAATTACAACTGGCACATGTGCATCACCAATCTCAGTCTAGCGTATGCCCAAAAGATTGTTCCCTTTTACGCAAGATAGAGCAACTTGTTAACATCACAACATGCCACTAGTTCCTCACCTTCATGGATATAATAAAATGATACAACCGGATTTGGATTGCTCATGAGGATCGAAAAAAGACATCATTCGTAACCAAGTAAGAACTGCATAACTACAGGTTCATGCTTTTTGGGCTAAATAACTTCGAATCAATTTATCAATGAATGGTCAACCCCACATTCAAAAATCAGATAGGAAGAAACCTAGAAATCTATGTAGACAACATGCTCATTCAAAGCTAAACGTGCGAGCGTTATCTTAAGGACTTACCAAGTCCTTCAATGTCATGAGGATTTTCGACATTCGACTCAATCCAGATAAGTGAGCCTTTAGAGTAACCTCGATGAAATTCTTTGGCTTCATGGCCAGCCATAGAGGGATAGATGTTAAAATTAACAAAGATCAAGCCATAATCGATATAACTCCTCATCATATGCACGAGAGGATACAATCTCCCATAGGACGAGTATCATCTTGTAGTTTGTTTATTTCCAAGTCTGCATAGAAGTGTGTTAGCCAAATTGATTTTATTGATTTGTTGATAATCAAGGAAGCAAAATGAATAAAACGGTAACTCCAGCAAATGAAAATTGGGACTGACCACCAAAAGAAGCAGAAGCGGAATTTCGAAGCAGGACAACTAAAAATGAAGAAAATACGAACAGAGTCAAACCTCCGCCGGAAGACTAGGCGGAATGCCTAAAGTTTTTAAAGAAGACAGTTGAGAAGATGAGAACGGAACTCCGAAATGAAGACTAGGGGGAATGCCTAAATCTATTGGGGAACTGAAGCTGCAAAGAACTAGAATTCAGAGATCCGAGTAAGAGGAATGACCTAAATAAGCTAGAGGATAAAGCTACAAGGACCAGATAAAGATAATGCAGACGACTAGGTTCAGACCCATATACAAAACCTAGACCGGAGTTACGACACGAACAACTTTGAAAGAGTCTAGCATCAAAGATATCAGACACGCAAAAAAGGAGAAGACCCTAAGAATTCAACATAGACGTGTTTACTTATAATAGTTATCTTCCTATTACAAAGGACAATAATAGAAACATGCATCCATTCAAAAATCCATAGGATCCGCGAAGCAGTAATTTTGGGTCCAAAAAGATAAGTCTTAGGCCATCTTGTTTTATAAATACAAAACCAATCACTCTTGAAAAGGCTAACCTCTCAAAGTATCATTCTTCAGGGCTTCTTCAAGCGCGCGCACACACACACACACAAGGTTCACTAAGAAACCAATTTTCATTGTTCATCAAAAGGTTGCATTTGTATTAGGATATAGACTTCACACACACACACACACACGCACACACACATATATATATATATATATATATATGCACACACATATTCATCAAGGAGTTTATATCTAGTAGGTTATATGGTAATCTACAAAACGATAAGAAGTATTTTCCTCCTTTGTCTCTAGAATAGGATAGGTGTGTACCGGTGGTAGATAAAAGGAGATTTCAAGAGTGGAGATTGTCCATTTGGTTTCCCGGGGTTAGATATAACACTAGTTTTCTTTTGAAGGGATATTTCAAAGAGGGTGTAAAGGTTTGTAGTCCCTTTTCAAGAGATACAAGGAGTTTATATTGGAAGGTAGTGTCTAGTGTTCATAGATTGCATTGCATGCATCGTGTTATACTTGTTGCATGCATAGTATTTGAATTATTGCCTCTAAGAATTATTGGATAGATAAGTCTGGATCTTAATATATAAACACAAAAAAAAGTATTTTTATTACACTTGCATATTAGAATTTTAATTTAGCAAAGCTCTATTCACCCCCATGTTCTAGGACCATATCATGAGTTTCCATTAGTATCATTGCATAAATCTAATAATTATTGTGCTTTATTGCATCTAGAGTTATATGTGATATGTAAGCTAAACAATTGGAGATAATTAGCACTATCGGTCACCATTATTTGTAGTTATTGACTACACATAGTGGGGGAATGAAATAGAAGATCCAACCAATCGTCGATGAAATTTCTATATGGATGGAAATATTTCTGAGGTGAAAAGTTTTACATGATAAAAGGTTTTTAACGTAGGCTGAGATGCCTTAGCCAAATGTGTGAGACAAAACATTGATCTTTTTAGGTTGGGAAGAGACACCACTCATCAAATCTTTTAGCTTTCTTTTTAACTTATGTAAGAAAAGAGGTGTAGGATAATGATGTTTATAATTTATAGTTTTAATTTCTGGTGACAAAATTAGTGTGAAAGTTAGGCCTTCCTAGAAAATAGCTCATAGAAAATTTTCAACACTATTAAATTGCAACGTCTTTTTTTCATATCTTGAGCTTGTTTGAAACGCTTATTGGGGGTCTAATCATCTCATTCTTACGATCTGAAAACTCATAAGACAACTAAAATACATGTTTTACTCCCGCAAAATTTTTTTTGCCCAAAATGTCATCGATTAGTTTTTCATTTAATCACCCAAAAATGGACCCACACGACAGATATTTTGCAGAATTTCCAGAATCAGAAATTGCAATTATGGCCCTTATGCTATTGGATCCTTGATTTTCATGATTTACATTCAAATTTTCACCATATGATGATTTTTTTTACTATGGAATCTTGGACTTTTGCTACTCGAGTCTAATAGACTAATTTCTTCCCTCCACCAAGACATGGCACATAGAAGTGCACTATCAAGACTAGGGTACGAAACCTTGATTATGAGTTTTAACAAAAGGAAAACAAATCACATTGAATTTTATCATAGGTTCATAAGGGATAATACATGATACCAAGGTGAGATAAGCACTAGATTTCTCGATAAGCGAAACAGTTCCATAAGATAATCATCTTTCATTTGTTATTCTCTTGGATAAGTTTTGCCTACTCTTTGTTTTTGTAACAACGACCATGTACAACTTGATAGTTAATACCCTGCCACACTCACCCGTGGACAGATCATACCGTATGAAGAAACCAAAGAAAATGTAGTTCTATAATTAGAACAACTGATAAACCTCCTGCCTAGAATATACGCAGTCTAAGACGCCAGTCTTCTACCTTAAATCCCATAACAGCGCCTAGTCATCATTGCTTAAAGCACGTCTAAGTTAATTCAGATTTGGTTCATGTTTATTTACTTTAAAAAATTAATACTATGTCTTTATATGGATAAACCCCACCATACACACACACACACACATAGACACATACACACACACACAGACACTCACACAAATTAGCCAATATTTGTCCAGATAACAAGTAGTAATTAATCAGATGTATATAGTAGTCAATGGAAAATAACTCGATTTATTTAAATATAACAACCCAAAAATCCAATAAACATCAAAATAATCAACACTGGTTCATACTATAATGCAATCCTCAAGCAAAAAGGGTTTAGTTCATAATGAAATATGAAAAACTAATAATTTAAAGTGTAAAAATCATATTCAAAAGGAATAATGGAGTAAAACTACTCTTAGGTGTGATGGAAAACGGAATTTGATAAAAAAGAATGGTGAAAAATGGTAAACCCTTCTCCTCGTCTTCTTTTGCTTGCCCCAAGCGTTATTTTGCTCTTTCATTTAGTGTAGCTTGTGTTATTATTTTCTAAAAATGATTAAATACCAGCCTAAAAATTTATTTGGCCAAAATGGGTTCACTTAGATGGGTTAAAGTAGCCCAAACCGTGTTTACTTAGTGTTGGACTAGTTCGAGTCATGGTGGAAACATTAGCATAACTTCTTCATTTCAGCTCCGAATTGATTTTCGTCACTTCTCACACGGAACTGCCTTCAATCCTATCTAAATCAAAAGAAATTTTATCTAAAAGTCTGACAATAACTCGTGGTGACTGGAGTGACATCAAAATTTATCGAGTAAAAGTTCTAACTTCTACTAAGTGACTTTTTACTCTGTCTACGCTTTGGAATGGGTTGGGATTCGAATTCTTGACTTCTTCTCATTATCTTGATGTCTCATATCAACCGTGTATCTAAGATATACACATTTAACAAACAATTAACGCACAAAAGCTCTAAAAGTAGCAATATGTTCAAAATGAGATAAGAATTCAAGATATGTCAAATAATAGGGAATAATTCATCACTTAGGTCCAATTAACCCCCAAAAAATATCTCGTGATAAGATCATTCTATCACAAAAGACGAGACATCATAGGTTCAATATTCTTATTTTATTTTAGGTTATTTATCTATTTATTTTTGTTGATATATTTTTAAAATGGGATTCAAATATATATATATATATATATATATATATATATATATATATATATATATATATATATATATATATATATATATATATATATATATATATATATATATTTATATGATGTTAATACGAATATTTATTAAAATGGATATTTCAACTATTACAGTAGCTGTCATTGGAAACGACATATGTCGTCTCTAATGCTACGTTATTTCATTACTAATGTTAGGGTTTAATCTTTAGCGACGACATGGCGCCACTAAAGAGTCGTAGCCAATGTTTCGTTGTTAAACATAATATTTTGTGATGAAACACCATTTTTTGTCTTTTATGATACTCGTATCTTAAGCGACGACTCGCGCTTACTATTAACGACAAATTCTCATTTCATTAACAACAAAATAACTCATCGCTAATGATGACTTCATTAGCGATGACTTATTTCATTGGCATACTAGGAGTCCGACGACAAATTTCGTCGCTATTACTTGGCCACCTTAATATGTACGAAAATATTTATCTGAATTGATCTCATTATTAGCAACGAAAAGGTAATGATTATACATCTTACCAACAATGTCCGTCGGTAATAAATTTATATAATATGAACGATATTTATGTCCTTAATGAGAAGATCAATTGCAACGAGTTCGTCGCTAATCTAGCGACGATCATGTCATCGTTAAAGAATGTAATTATTATAATTTTTAAATTAAATTTTGTTATATTATTATTTTTCAATATAAATTAATTTACATTTGTTATTTGATCTATCATTAAAAAATTTAATAGATTAGAAATACGAATTGCAAATTATAAGAATTACGATACATATAATCTTAATGATAGGAAAAAATGCCATAAATACAAAAATAATAAAGGTATAGTATGAATATACGAAAACCAGATGCTAAATTTATAATAAAAGTCTAACATATTCCCAACATCTTCATCTACGAGGTGTGTACGATTACGAGTTGGAGGAGTGGGACTTAAGGGAGGAATATTTAGAGGAGTGGACCTGTAGGAGGAGTGGGAGAATTGGAAACTATAGGAAGAGGGAGATCTTGTTGTCGGTGTTTGAAGGGGTTACATGTCAAGAGAACTTGACTTCCCACTCACCATTCAACAAATACATAAATGTATTCATCTAATCAATACCCATCATCTGGTGCGAGCTTGTAGTAGAGGCCTTGGATCGATCGACGAGGGGGAGTAAAATGATGAAATCCTTGTAATACCATCCAATCATGCACGTATTTGACCAGGCCCCAGAATGTTTCTTCCACATCTGGTGTAACACGTGTTTCATCAACAACTTTCCTCTTACCCTTGACCTTTGTGCCAATACTAGGTACCTGATGTCTCCCGTTTTGTGATAGAAAAATATCCTTTGAAGACATCATTTTAGGTTAAAATTGGACTTAGGTAATAGATTATTAGGAATATTTTTCTATATTGCACTTTCTTCCTTCGTTTTACACTTATTGTTACTTTTAGAGCGTTTGTGCGTTGTTTTGCTAGTTTAGTGTGAAGTTCTTAGGTATATGAATGTTATAAGCATCAAGATAAAGTCCAATTCCAAGAAAAAGTGTTAAAGGAGCAAAATAAATCACTTTCGTGAAGGTGGAGGAATTTTGAATTGAGCCAATTCGTCACTTGTAGCACTTCTCGAGCCCAAATGGTTAGGATTCAGACTTGTAGTTCAAATGAAAAATATGGGTCATTGAGTTAGGAACACTTAACAAGTTGTTTCAGTCGATTTGTACTTACGATGCGACAGTTATAGCCTTTTTACTAACGTCGACTATAGCAGTGAGGATTTACTAAAACGGATCTTAACCCGTAAAGATTTAATTAAGCCCAAAGGTGGGCTCTATATAAGGCTTATTAGACCTCTTAATTCAGGACACATTGTTATTTTTACTAATTTTCTGAAAGAGGAGAAGCCAGAAGCACCAGGAAGCAAAAGGCAGAAGCTGGAGAAGTCTTTCTTCTTCAACAACAGCCAATCATTCCAATCAGGTTCTTCTTAGTTTTCATTCGGTTCTAGAAATTATTTATTATTTTAATTTAATTTCCTTTCTGCATTTCATTATGATTTAAATTCTAAATGCTTGAGAATCGCGATATGGGAGGAACCATAGTTTTCTAATTTAATTTATTTTCGAATTTGGGGTTATTAAATTAAATTAAGTCAAGGTATTTTATATTGAATATATTCTTGTAATTATTTACTATCAATGAATTAGCTAATCAAAAATATTTTATAGTAATTAGGCTATTCGTTAGTGGCAATGATCATCCGGAAGAGGGGGTCTAATTATAGAACTAAGATATAGACGTGTGGTGCCCGTTATTTAGCCTGGCAGCCTTGACTAACCACATAGCCAATTGGGTAAAATCTTAATCATTTGAAAGTACCTTTATTGTAACCCTGACGGGGTCAGTAATACTGTATGATAGCTTCCTAAGTCTACCCTGACAGGAGTTAGGAAGATATTAGAGTCCCGACTAATACTAAAATACTGAATTTACCCTTAAACGAATGACTTGGATTGTTAACTTAGGTGATTCCCTAGGGAGACTCGAGTATATCTCTCATATCTGCGTAATTTTTGTAGTTTATTTTCTAATTTTATTCAGTTTGCTAAACATTCTTGCATTAAGTCTTTTAATATTCAAAAACCCAACAATATCTATTTCTTTATTATTGCAATTAGTTCTACATTCTACTTGAACATATTACTCTTAATCTCGCAATCCTTGTGGAAACGAAAATCATATATTATTTATCTATTACTTTGAACGCATGTACACTTGCATTTATTTGCTCATTCTTCTTTAGTATTGATTTTATCACACTCTAGGAGCGATCAGTACCCGTCCCACTTTCCCTTTCCAATCCTTGTTGCAGCGGCACTGGACACCGTGTCTACCTACCCCGCCAAGAAAGTACAGGGGTGGAAGATGAAGGATTACTCGAACCAGCCTATGACCCTACACATGTGTGGCCATCGAGTGTATCCGATGTGTAAAGATTGCCTGTTAAACAAAACAAACACATAACCATTTACAAATTTTCATATGTGTTAAAATAGAAAACATCACTATTTCTCTTGATCCTCCACTCATTTTCTTGTTTATCAAACCCGACTTCGTAAAAGAATTATGATATCTAAGGATATTTTATACTTGACTCTCTTCCCTCTGTCAATTGTGGGACCTCCGGTGGTTGTCTATGTCCCTCTTTTGTCAAGTAATAAACAATGAATCAGATCTATAATAAACGAACAATAAAAAGAAACTAATATAACCATCTCCAGTAGTGTTTCAGCCTTTGCGAGAAATTCATTGACTCATCACTACTCAGGCGTCCTTGCTTCACCATGTTGGATTTATTCCGCTTGGTTCTGTATGTTTTTAATTTCATAATAAAAGCATTACTCGTCAAAATAAACTTATATGAATTGAAATTTAAACCGAACAAGACTCGGACCTGGGCTTCTTGACTATCCCAGTATGCACAACTTATTTCCCAATCCATGGCCTTCATATCATCGGGTTTTATGTGTTGGTGATAGTAAACCTGTGTGATATAATTCTTGTTACCCCTATAACGCTCCACACAAATTCCTATCAAATGGTTCAATAAATATTTCAAACATAAATTATTACAATTCTTTAATAATAGAAAATTGTAATACAAAATAGCTTAATAAAATTATCTTAAATAATTAGTACAACCATGACAAGTAAAGAGATGATATATCATCAAGGATCAACATACTCACGAAGATGAACAACGTACTTCATACATATCCTACACTAGTAAAATACTTGATGCCTAAACTTTTGCAAATGCATGGATTACATTTGGAGACCGAATATGGCACCTATGTCGTGGAAAAAATTGTAATGTACTTCAAGTTCATATCCACCCGTATCATAAAGGTAAGGAACCTGCTCCAAACAAGTCCAACAAATGCCTAGTCCTTGATTTGGGAGATTTATTGCAAACCTCTCTACTAGTGCTCGAGTATTTGGAGATCCAATTGTGTCTACCATCTAATTTTATGTTGGTTAAATAGATTAGTGGAATTAGATCATGACATTTGAACTATCGATACCTAAATAACTTGGTAATATAAGGAGTTTTGTTAGGGTTTAGGATTTATTTGTAATTTATTAACAATTTAAATACTTATTTGATTTTTTATTAGTTCAAGGAGGTATGTGAAATTTTTACATACCATAAGGACTTATGTTCGATTATTTAATACATTAAGGACTTAAGTGTAATTTGTACATAATATAAGGATTTTTTGCAATTTTTTAATAGTGTAAGGAGTTTTGGGCAATTATTTTATAGTATGAGGACTTATTTGCAATTATTACAATTTAATTATAGTTTAATGACTTATGTTCCATATTTTTAATAGTATAAGTACTTAAGGGTAATTATTGCATACTATACGGACTTCTATGATTTTTATAATAATTTATGCACTAGAATGCTATTTTTAATACTATAAGGACTTATATGTACCTGTTGCTTAAAAAAGTTCAAAAACCACCCAATTGTTTAAAAAAAAAAAACTACAAAATTATCCTCTATTTGAATAGGGAGAAATACCCCCTACAGTTTTAAATATTACTTAGTAACCCTATATTTCAAAAATTACAAATACCCCAAAAGTTTCCAGTCGATGTAATATATCAAACCAACATAGAACTATCTCTCCCATTTCAAAACCATGCGGTGGGTGGGAAATATTTTCCCCTTTTAAAAACCACATAGGGTATTTCTCACTTTTAAAATCCAGGGGGTAATTTTGGCATGACACAGGGGCCTATAGTGTAATTTAGGCATAACAGAGGGGAATATAGTGTAATTAACTCAATTTAATATATGTACCAATAGTACAATTAACTACAGTTCATTTATACATAATACAGATATTATAAGCCAATTAAATCGCAAAGTAGGGACCTATAGTGTAGTTTTGGCATGACACAGGGACATATAGTGCAATTAACGCAAATTAATATACATAGAAATAGTGCAATCAACTATAGTTCATTTTCTGAATACTATAGAGACGATAATGCATCTAACGCGCATAAACAGGGACCTATAACACAATCAAATATAAAAAATAATTTAAGCAATATAAAAAAATAATTATAACCTGTTATTGGAGAGAAGAGGCTAACGACAGAATTTGTATGCCAGAGTGAAACTTGGGCGGAGAGGCTTAGGCAGAAATTGTAACCTAACATTTAGAGAAAATAAATCAAAGCAAATTACTATTTTTTTGAAAAAATGAAAGATATTAGTAATGAAATGAAAATTAATACTTGTTAGTATTCGTGACTTAAATATGTCTCGATTAATGTTGCCTGAATCTAGATTAGAATCGAAAAAAATTAAGGTATGAAATGAAATGAGCTTGACGGGTCGTTAGCTTGTTTATAGTGTTTTCCATTAACGACGAGTTCTTGCCGTCTCTAATAAGTCAATTTTTTTTTGTTAAAGATATTTTAAAATATTGATTTCTAGTTTTTATTTTTTATCAAACCCACTCATAAATACGACAAAATATTGCCTCTAATGATATTTAATATCAACGGCGAGTTCTTGATAAGAACTCGCCGACAGTTATGTTTATATTTAGTGACAAAATTTTAAAAATAAATCATCGCTAAAGAAATTTATCATTAGCAATAAAATATATACTCATTGGCGACGACTCTGCCATCCCTAATGATAGAATTTCAGTTTTTAATATATTTCCAAAAGATAACAATTCTCAAGTTTTTTTACCTATTTAATAAATAACATAATGTTTCAAATATGTTGAATCAAAATCAACAACATAATATTCCACATAAATATAAACAACATAATAATCTTGAATATCTGAATAAAAATGAAAATTAACTACATTATAAAAATAATCCGAAAGCATGTCATGTCTTGACCAGAGTTAGGTTGTTATTTAACCATTGTTGTCCATTAAGACTCGAATTGGCCTGTTTTATCAGACGAACGTCTATCAACTAAAGAATACTAACTAATAATCTTGTAAGCATAAATAGCTGAACAAAACTCACAAGTCTGTAACCATACTCATCAAGGTCTAATGTCCCGATCGCTATGATGATTTACGGATTCATCAACATATCCATCCCACGTATCGTCATGTAATAAGTCATCATTATCTATAAAGGAATCGTGTCACAAAGAGTTTATATCGACCGCCGTGTCTTTTCCCCTACTTAAACGTAATTGAGATCCATCAGTATCCAAGATAGTCACATCAACTATAGGAATAGTAATCAAACCTCTGACAGTCGAAATGGATTCCACACCCCATAAATATGCATTTCACCCATGACAGTCGTTGACTTCCCATACAACTTTTCAACCCATTTGGGACTTCTTTGCATTTATCATGTCGATATAAACGACCTTTCTTGCTGAGTATCTAAGATGTAGGCTTCCTCACTCCACCCGAATGAACCCATGTTGATTATGGTTGCTCTTTTTTCCGACATATCTTTTTCTAGTCTCATCGGTGTTATATCACTTGCATTCAAACAAAACAACCAAATAACCACCACATAATTTGACCTCGATGATTTTGACTAACTCGGCGTAAAAAGTAGCTCCATCTATGATAATGCAAACCCCATAATCTTGGATCACTCTCGTTTCCCCTTTTACATGTGTAACCTATTTGACCAGTTTATAACACAAGAAGGTCTAATGCCGAGACGAAGAAAAGGAAAAAAATATCGGGTCGGCTAGCCGGTGCACCCAAAACCGTGTCGTCACTTGTGACCGCGGTCTAGGACCGGCTAGCCGGTGATATGACCGGTATACCGGTCGACTCCCGCTGGAAAGTTTATTTAGGATTAAAGAAGAGAAGGTATGTTATATCACAAATTTTTAATCCTCAAGCCTCTCTTTGTTCCCCAAAGCTCTCCAAACTCCATTAAAGCTTCTACAAACTTTCACCAAACATCAAAACACTACCCAATCGCTATAAATTCACATACAAATCATTCCCCACATCATTATAAAGAAGATTCAACCACCCAAATCATATCTAAACACCTAGAATCCAAGAATCAAAACCCAAAATTTTCAAATCTTATCCCACAATTTCTTAGATCCATACCAATCAAGAAAGAGTTCATCCTACCCACATAGAGATTCATCATCCTTACACCTTTCCTAACCCAAATAAAACTTGTTCAACCTAAAATCAAGGGTTATAAATTTCAGGAGTGTTCAAGGTTTTGAGTTGGAGGTTAATTGAGATGACGAAAAGAACAGAACATTATTCTCTGTTAGGGAGATGAAGAAGAATCAAAATAAGGTATTGGGTTCTATTGATAAGAAGTCAATTGAGAAAATTTCAAGTTCTAATGTAAATAAAAAGGGTAAAACGAGTCAAGAGAATAGAGGAAAGCTAGTTGTGGTAAATTCAAAGAACCAAAAGGTTACAACTTTCAAGGAGAAGACACCACAACCTCTACAAATCGAGAGTCCTATGCCCAAGGAAGATGAAACTTCAAAGGCCTTGTTAGCTTCCACAAAGAAACACTTACCGAACTTTCCATGTGCTTATGAGAGAGTATTCGAAAAAGAAGTTGGAGAAGGTGATTACAAGAGATTCGTAGTGATGAGAGATAGGTTGGGTTGGTCTACATTTATGATGCGGAGATCACATTTATGTATGGAGTTAGTTTCCGAGTTCTATTTAGGCCTCTTTAGCCGAGATAGTGAAGGTTGTGTTCTAGTTAATCCCAGCGCATTACTTAGCCTCAAACCCAATGACCTATCATACTCCGTTTTGTCGTCAATATCTAACTTAAACATGTTGTTACTAACCTCTGAAACCCTCACATTACCCCTCACAAGCCATAAATCAAACACCAGCTTCCTAAACCCAGATAAGTTAACCTTACTGACACCAATGACGTGAACCACTAGCACGCCTTCTTTACGGTGATGATCAACACAGCGAACCCTGGTATCCAGACTGAGTACTCCAATGCCAGTGTCCTCTGATTCATCCAATTGGAAAATCGAGAGGGCGTGTCGTAAGTGAGTAGCCATGTAACACGATTTTTGTTAAGTGTAATACGAAGAAGATGACAAAATAAAATTGACATTAATACCAGAATGAAAAGGAAAGAAAAGGAAAGAAAGGGAAAGAAAAGTTGAAAATGTTCTTGAAGACTGTTGATATTCCTTTTAAGTTTAGATGTCTGAAAGAAAGTGTGCATAAAAGAAAATGTTATCTTGTATATATAGGTACTCTCATAAGAGTTGTTGTTTAGGCGGTGATTATGGATTAAGTGGTAATCCAGTTGTTCTTTTCAGAGAGAATTAGAGATGGTAATAGTAATGTTAAAAAATTCCACATGTACCGTACTAAAGGAGCTGAAAGGTCTACTTTGGTTTTAAATATGAAGAGAAAAATTTGGTGAAGGAGATTGAAAATGGGTGTGGAAGTGAAGTGGAGGTTGAATATGAAACAGTATCATCTATCAGAAGGAGGAGGACAATGGAGGACTCTGTCACAGTGGTGCCATGTTTAGTGGCAAGGAAGTTTGATTTCTTTGCCGTTTATGATGGTCACGGTGGTTGATGCATATCATGAGAGATTGCATCATTTACTTGAGGAAGAGATACACACAAAGAAATCGCATGGAGTTATAGATTGGGAGGAGGTGATGTTGACTTGTTTCGCAAAGATGGATGAAGAAGGGTTGAGAGAAGGTGGTCAAGAGGTGATGTCGACTTGTTTCGCAATCGTGGCTCATGATGTGTGAGTTGTATCAAGATCGATGCGTGACCATCGTGCATGCATTCCAAATGGGTAACTCTCGCATATGATGAAACGGAGATTGCGATTTGGAATTTCCATATACTATGTCTAGCCATCTAAGTATTCGTTGACCCGTATTCTAGGAATCACACCACGTGAAATGAGGCTCCTCAAACCCAAATCAAACAACCCATAACTATGACACAACTTCTCAAATTTTTCCATTCGATGAGTAACACCAGGAACACCCCTTTTTTATCTTATTCCAAACCCACTTGATTAGAATCTCCTGCCACTAGTTAGGGAGTTGTAATGTTTTGGAAAACTTTCTAAGTGCCCCCAATGCTCCCCTCGTTTTACCAGAGTGGTTCTAGAATTTATCACTTAAAAAAATCCACGGTTCTTAATTTTGTTTCGCGACCTCTATATTTATTCCTCAGATACCAAATACCTTCCTTGTACTTCAAAAATTCAACCCTAGTAGAGTATTCTTCCCACGGATGGAATAATTTCATTCACACTATTTCCACTAACAAGCGGTTTCACAAATACTGTCAGCCATATTTGGTGAAATATCATCATATCACTTTGAAAATTTGAAGACACCGTACGATGCCAATTCCATACATAAATATTTAAAGGACAAGAAGCACTCACCCACCCGTGTATATAGTTAGATGTTGTACAACAAATAAAATATAACCAAAGCAAAGGAAAACAATTACGATATTCCATTACCATATCTTACGAGTGACGTACTATTATTTATGTCGAATAGATTTGCATTCTCGTTTCTCGGATATAACAGTGTTTCTAGAAATTGGCTATGATACATATCACCATCAATATCTATGTATCCGTTCAAATTAAAGACTGCATGCACGTCACATACATAGGCTCCCACCATGCATCAACTCGACTGCCAGACAACTAGCTATGTCATGTTACAACTCTTACCCTCATCACCTTCAGTCCCAATTTAATCATCTGCATGATTATTCTTTAACCCAGCAACTCCTATTTCTATTTCAATATTATCACAGCCATTCGACACCTCTTGCCCAACATTTATATTTTGTAAATTTAGTCTATTACTTTCTTTATTAATTGAGGCAACAAAATTTTCTATTATTAGAATTTACGTAAAGGTATTCTTCTACTGAGGAAAAAAAATTTACAAGAAAATGTGGGGAAGATAATATATGTAAATTATGTGGATGTGAAACTGAAACAATGGAACATTTGTTCTTTGCTTGTCCATTTGTTAGAGCACTTTGCCTAATATCTCCAACTAATCTACTTTCTAAAAATAAATGTACACAAAAGATTTGACTCATGGATTTAGAAATAAAAAATCTTAAGAGTTGTACTGATGTAACAGGTAAAAGGCTTGGAGATTTAGCTTCCTTTTAGCTTCCTTTATCCTTTGGTCTATATAGAAAGTGAGAAATAAATACTTATACGAGGGTGTAAAACCGGATCCTCATTATACATTAGCCCAGTCCCTTAAGGCCTATGAAGAATACTATGAACATATTGTGCAAGATTCTGAGGGTAAAACACTTAAAACATCTAAAACATCTAATACATATAATACTTTTAATAAATAAAAGTTGAAAGGAAAGGTAAATACAGTTATAGATATTAACTCAAGTAACACTGTAGGGGTTGGATGTATTAATAACTTGGATAAGAATAAGATTCAGGAAACACGGAGTAAAGATATGAAGTCCAATACACTTACTGTGAATAGTGATGCCTCCCTTAAGACATATATGATGGGTTCTTCTACATGTGTTTTAAGAAATAATAATGATAAACTAATACATGGTATTGCATGATCCTTTATTTGTAACAGTGTCAAAGAAGTTGAGCTTATAGGGAATGGTGGTGGATATCTTAAAGTTACCCAAGTCGTCGTCCTTAACTCGTTTCAAACTATTTTATGATGATATTAAGTCATTTTGCTGTAATAGACGTGTTAGATTCTTTCATGTTAGTAGGAAAGAAAATAGAGTAGCTAATTGAGTCACAAAGCGACAACTTTTGAATCTTTTGCTGCGTGACTGGGTGTCAAAACCCCCCCTTTCCCCTTTTAGTGCGATTTCTAGTAACCTTCCCAATTCCTAAAGATATTGGTTGAATAGTTTATCTTATGTAATAAATATTTCAATTTAATTTAATTTTTTTGAATAAAAAATTAATGTCCTTGTTGTCTTTAATATTTTCTCATTCCTTTTTCGTCTTCTTTTGTAAGAAACCGTTCACTAGAAGTGCCATGAATTAAAAACATGCTATTTTTGAAGAAAGAAAGAAAAAAATGACATTAAATTTGAACCAGTATTTTGTTATATTAGTATTTAGTATATATTATAATATTATATCGTATTCATTAAGATAGTTACATCTCTCATAAATTGATCATATAAAACATGTCCAAATACTTTTCATTTTATGTTTTTGTTGTTAATCCTTTTTTGGTCCAAAGAGAAAAAATATAATCTGACATAAGGTTTTAACGTTTATGTTCCCTTCACGTGGCTTTTTTTCACTAATATTATACTATATTCGCTAGTTCTTATGACACGTACACTACATCTGAGAAACATACACATATCTACTATCTGAGAAACAATAATGACTGACAACACTGTCTAATACATATTATATATCTTTCGTCTACAAGAATTTAAAGTTTTAAACAATATAACAACCTTAAAATCAAACATGTCAAATGGTTTTCATATCAAAAAAATTCAAAATGATTGTTGTAGTGTTCATAAATATGAAGAGAAAAATTTGTTGAAGGAAATTGAAAATGGGTTTGGAAGTGAAGTGGAGGTTGAATATGGAACGGTATCATCTATCGGAAGGAGGAGGACAATGGAGGATTCGGTCACAGTAGTGCCAGGTTTAGTGGCGGGGAAGTTTGATTTCTTTGCCATTTATGATGGTCACGGTGGTTTTAAGGTGGCTGATGCATGTCATGAGAGATTGCATCATTTACTTGAGGAAGAGATACAAACAAACAAAGCGCATGAAGTTATAGATTGGGAGCAGGTGAAGTTGACTTGTTTTCCAAAGATGGATGAAGAAATATTGAGAGAAGGTGGTCAGGAGGTGACAGAGATGACAACAACGGAAGTCGGATCGACAGCGGTGGTGGTGGTTGTAGGGAAAGAAGAGTTGGTGGTAGCTAATTGTGGAGATTCTAGGGCGGTGCTATGTCGTGACAGAGTGGCGGTGCCTTTGTCACATGACCACAAGGTTTGTCATATATATCCTCACTACATGTATATTTGATTTGTTTTTCTCCTAAAAGGGTAATCAAGTCTCTATCCAGTTGAGCTAACCTCAACTGGTTTAATAAGTTGTTTTTAATAATATTGTTGTAAATACGTTGAGTATTAGATTGAGTTTTGAATAGGTTTAAAACAAGAATTAAAGATAAACAGAAAATAAGAACACAGGATATATCGTGGTTCGACAAAATAGTCTACATCCACGTTGGGCTCGGATTAGAGAGCGCCTTTCCACTATCACCACTGTTTATCACCGATTACAATCTTCACAATTACAGAAAACACTTGAATCAACCAACCCTAATGAATAGAACCAGCAAATCTAACCAATACTCAACTACGCTGAATATCTAGCTTTGGATCAGCACGATTCAAAGGAGAAACACTAGATTACGCTAACTATTACAAGAGATTACAGATTGATCAAGAAGATAGAGCAAACCCTAGTTTGTCTCGTAAAAGAGGCGAGAGAATATCTGACTAAAAGTGAACGAAAGAATGAATAGGGTTAAGGAGAGAAGAGGGTATTTATATGAGACACCATTGAGACTTAATCTCATCCGTCCATATGATATAAGATCAACGCTCCACAATAGCTCCGCATTTCTTTAAGTAAAACGACACCGTATAGCCAAGTCATGAGCCAAGTGTAAAAGTTCTCTTTAGTCAGCTTGTCCACATAAGCATTGACTAGGCCAATGTTCCACGTAAGCTTAATACACTTCACATAATCCCACATCTCCACCTTGAAGTGTAATCCATAGCAGGATCAGCTACAAGAACATCATCTCCAGTAGTAGTGATAGAGAAGGCACAGTCATAATCTTCACAGCCCAAAGTACCTGCACAACACTTAACCAATACACAACAAATCCAAACAAAGTTTGAACTTGCAGTTAGTCACCAATTTAGTACCAAAATCAGCTGGGTTAAGTTCAGAAGTGATTTTTTCAAGTTTCACTTCATTATTTGAAATTATATCTCTGATAAAATGATATTTAACATCAATATGCTTAGTCCTCTCATGGTAAACTGGATTCTTACTTAAGTGGATAGCACTTTGACTATCTGAATAGATAATAGAAGTACACTTTACCAATTTTACTTCTTTTAGGAAATTTTGTAACCAAATAGCCTCCTTTATACAATCAGTTATAGCTACATACTCTAACTCAGTTGTTGATAGAGCAACTAAAGGTTGAAGTTGTGATTTCCAGGATATACAACTTTTACCCAAGGTGAAGCAGTAGGCAGTAGTAGATTTTCTAGAATCTCTACAACCTGCAAAATCTGAATCTACATAGCCAACAAGCTCAAAAGGACAATTATGATTACCATATATCAAACTAACATCAGAAGTAGAATTCACATAATCCAAAACATGTTTAAGTGCCAACCAATGATCATATCCAGGATTAGACATAAATCTACTAAGTAAGGATATAGAGAAAGACAAATCAGGCCTGGTACTAATCATAACATACATCAGTGAACCAAGAACATTAGCATAAGGGACATTTTCCATTTTCAAAATATCAGACTGATTCTTGGGGCACAATTGCTTAGACAAAACAAAATGACGAGCCAAAGGAATCTGAACACTTTTGCAATTTAAGCTACCATATTTAGAAACTATTTTTTTCAAATATGGTTCCTGGTGCAGCTTTAATATGCAATTATCTCTATCTCTATCAATTATCATACCTAAGATTTTCCTAGCATGCCCTAAGTCAGTCATATCAAATTCAGATTTCAAGGCATTTTTCAACTTATCAATCAAACATAGAGAGTTACAGATAATCAACATGTCATCAACATATAGAAAAATGTAAATATCACAATTTTCCTTCCAAGTAAAATAAAAACAAGAATCATACTTAGACCTCAGAAATCCAAGAGATAGAATAAAGGAATCAAACCTCTTGTACCATTGTTTGGGAGATTGTTTCAAACCATAGAGAGACTTTTTAAGTAAGCACACATGATCAGGTAACTTTGGATCACAATATCCTTCAGGTTGCCTCATATATATTGTTTCATCCAAATCACCATGTAAGAAAGCAGTTTTAACATCCAACTGCTCAATTTCCATGTTGAAACAAGCTGCATAAGCCAACATCACTCTTATTGTTTTAAACTTGATAACAGGTGAGAATATCTCAGTGAAGTCAATTCCCTCTCTTTGAGTATAACACTTAGCAACTAATCTTGCTTTGAATCTAGGAGGATCAGTTTCAGAATTTCCTTCTTTCAATTTATATAACCATCTACACTCCACCAATTTTGATTCAACAGGTTTAGGAACAAGACTCCAAGTTTTATTAAGCATCAGAGAGTTATATTCATCATCCATGGCCTTTCACCACTGGTTCTTTTCCTTGCAACTAATAGCATCAAGATATGTGTGAGGTTCAGTATCCCTAATCTCAAGTGCAGCTGTAAGTGCAGTATATACAAGGTCAGCATAGGAATATTTGCTAGGAGCTCGAGTTTCTCTTCTTGGACTGTCTCTTTCCAGCTGGTAACCTTCAAGACCTCCAACTGTAGACTCTTCCAAGTGTTGAGCCTCTTCATTTTCAGTAGAGTCAGGTGGATCATCTTCATCATCCTGAGGCAATGGTTGCTCCACTTGGTGATCTTCAGTTGAAGGGTCAAGAGGCTGCACAGGGCTGAGAGGCTCCACCTCAAACTCAACTTCCCTAGTGTTACCAGATGGTTCAAAAGTAGCATCATCACCTTTATTAATCATATTCTTACAAGGAAAAGTTAGGTCATCAAAATTAACATCTCTACTAATAAGAATTTTGAAACCATGAACTGACTTATCCCACAATCTGTAACCTTTAACCCCATGTTGTTGTTGGTAACCAATCATAACACATTTCAAAGATCTGGGGTCAAGTTTACCTTCTTTAGTATGTGCATATGCAGCACACCCAAAAATTCTCAAGTGGGACAAGTCAGGTCTAGTTCCAGTCCAAATCTCCATAGGAGATTTAAACTCAATAGACCTATTGGGACTCCTGTTAATCAAATATGTGGCTGTGTATAAAGCTTCTCCCCATAAAACATTTTGGTAAACCAGAAGTAAGTAAAAGACATCTGACTTTTTCTAAAAGAGTTCTGTTCATTCTCTCAGCAACACCATTTTACTGAGGAGTTTTTCTAACAGTTCTATGTCTCAAAATCCCATTTTCTTTACAAAAATTATCAAACTGTTCATTACAAAACTCAAGACCATTGTTAGTTCTAAAAACTTTAACTGATTTACCAGTTTGATTTTCTTCCAAAACTTTCCAATCTTTTATTTTTGAAAAAGTTTCATCTTTAGTTTTCAAAAGAAAAATCCAAACCCTCCTGCTATAATCATCAACAATAGAGAGAAAATACCTGTAATTACCAAGAGAATCATACCTTTCAGGACCCCATAAATATGCATGAACATATTCAAGACATTGAGAAGCTAGGTGAGCTCCAGTCTTGAATTGTTGTCTATGTTGTTTTCCCAAGACACAGTTCTCACAGAATGGGAGATCACTAAGTGTATCCTTACCAAAACTACCATTTTTACAAAGGATATTAAGCCCTTGTTGACTCATATGTCCAAGCCTCAAGTGCCATTTATGTGTAGCTGCAAGCTTAGGCTCAGAAACAACATTAGTCAAACAAGAAATATGAGTACCATTTAACACATATAGGCCATCACTTTTTGTTCCAGTAAAAAGTAATTTGGAATTTCTATACACATTTATATTACCCTTAGACACCTGAGAAACATAACCAAGGTCATCAAGGGCTCCTAAAGAAATCAAGTTTCTTTTTAAGTCAGGTATATATCTCACATTGGTAAGAGTAATTTGTTTACCATTATACAGTTTCAAGTTCACCTTTCCAACACCTTTAACATCACAGGTTTGATCATTACCCATATAGACAGTTTCATTACATGTTTCAATTAAATCATGGAACAATTCAGAGGAGGGGCACATATGGAAAGTACAACCAGAATCAAGAATCCAACTAACATGACTAGATTTATCAGTGACATTCAGTACCTCATATACATCATCATCTATCTTAGGCATGCTAACCATATTGGACTCATTCACATTAGCAGATAATTTGTTTTTGAATTTGAAACAATTTTTCTTTAAGTGCCCAATTTTACCACAGTGAAAACATTTCCTAGTCTCCTTACCCTTAGGTTTATTGTTGGGACCAGATTTTTATGTTTATTCACATCAGGGACCTGTGTAGTATCTGTTCTAGGTTTCATAAACAAATTTGAGCCTGTTCTTCTGCTAATTTTAATCTCATTTTCTCGTGTCTTTAAGGCAGTAACAACTTGTTCAAATGTTGGGACAGTACTAGCATATTGGAACACATCTTTTACCACTTGATAAGATTCAGGTATAGAGTTTAGAATAATCATACACTTACTAGTATCATCTAAGGCCTGAGGGGTATTATTTAGCACAAGGGTCATTTTCAAGAATTCATCAAGGTTATCATCTAATGATTTACTAGTATCCATTTTATAATTGAACAGAGACCCTTTCAAGAAAGCTAAATTAGGCAAAGATTTAGTAGAGTATAGAGAATCTAACTTGTTCCACAGTCCAAGAGCAGATTCACATCCATCTACCTTTCGTATCACAGAGTCAGAGAGGTTTAAGAAGATGATGTTATATGCTTCTTCAAGAATTTCAGCCTTTTTATCCAAAGTATCTTCAGGCCATTCTTTAATGTCCTCAACAAGAGCAGGTGCAACCTTATGATGAGACAGCAGGGCCTTCATCTTTTTCTGCCAAACACCAAAATCAATTTTCCCATCATAGACTGACATCTCAATACAAGTTGTAGCCATTAGGTTAGAACAGAGAAAATCACAAAGTAAGAAATACTTTTAAAATCACAAGAATGTGAAAGCAACAGATCAGGAAACAAGTTAATGTCTCACACTCGATCTGAAAAACCGTTTTAAAACCTTGAAACGAATCGGTCAAGAACCAAAACACCAATCAAGAAACACTCAACAATTTTAAGAAAAAGTAAATCGCAATTTAGGTCGGATCCAAAACCCTAGAAAAGAGTTGTGAATCAAAACAACCTAATTCGTGATTTTAAGCAAGCTCTGATACCACTGTTGTAAATACGTTGAGTATTAGATTGAGTTTTGAATAGGTTTAAAACAAGAATTAAAGATAAACAGAAAATAAGAACACAGGATATATCGTGGTTCGACAAAATAGTCTACATCCATATTGGGCTCGGATTAGAGAGCGCCTTTCCACCGATTACAATCTTCACAATTACATAAAACACTTGAATCAACCAACCCTAATGAATAGAACCAGCAAATCTAACCAATACTCAACTACGCTGAATATCTAGCTTTGAATCAGCACGATTCAAAGGAGAAACACTAGATTACGCTAACTATTACAAGAGATTACAGATTGATCAAGAAGATAGAGCAAACCCTAGTTTGTCTCGTAAAAGAGGCGAGAGAATATCTGACTAAAAGTGAACGAAAGAATGAATAGGGTTAAGGAGAGAAGAGGGTATTTATATGAGACACCATTGAGACTTAATCTCATCCGTCCATATGATATAAGATCAACGCTCCACAATAGCTCCGCATTTCTTTAAGTAAAACGACACCGTATAGCCAAGTCATGAGCCAAGTGTAAAAGTTCTCTTTAGTCAGCTTGTCCACATAAGCATTGACTAGGTCAATGTTCCACGTAAGCTTAACACACTTCACATAATCCCACAAATATCATTATATAATTTTTTTAGATGGTAAAATGAACTATTGTTAAATAAAATTTATCTATTATAAAATCTCGCCTAAGGCTTTCAATGATATGGTCGTCCATACTTTTATCATAACTAACCTTTTATATTTGAGGATATATTTGAGGATGTAAATGACAGCTTGACCGTCCTGACGAGACCAAGAGAATTGAAGATACTGGTGGAAAGATTATTAATTGGAATGGTTGGAGGGTACAAGGTGTCCTTTCTACCTCAAGATCCATAGGTATTACTATAATTACATCTTATTGATTAATTTATTTTTCCTTTTCTATTATAATTTCTTTTTACGAGCTTTCTTGTGTATATAAGGTGATCACTATCTAAGACCATACGTCATCTCCGAGCCAGAGGTCACACAAACCAATCAAAGCGAATCAGACGACTTTCTTATAGTTGCAACTGATGGTTTATGGGACGTTGATGTCTCCCTAATTGTTCTAATTCTTAGCCCCTTGGAGACATCCTTTTAGGTGAATAAATGAGTTATTTGATAGACTTTTAGGCTTAATTGATCATATTGCACTTCCTCCCCTTGGAAATTAACTATTTGCAGAATCTGAGCTTTTGTGCGTAAATTTGACTATTTTTAATGCAAAGTTAATTGGTTCTTGAATCTCATGAAAGACCAATCCAAGGAGAAGAAGTGAGAATAAAGTCTTAGTGTATTTTAGAGTGTTAGGAGATGATTTCTAGTCGAGTTTCTATTTTTAGAGTACACTTTCCTATTTCGATTTCTTGATTTATTGATTTATTCTTTTTAAGCATATGCGGTTTAATTATTTATTTAATGTGAAGCTTTTAAAGATAAATGGTAATTACTTAGAGGCCAAGTCAAGATAAGGATGAAAGGAAAGAAGATTTACATGGAAATAAGAAGATTTAGGAAAGATTTATTCAAAGGAGGAAAAGATAAAGCTGCCTTTTGAAATCTGAAAATCCAGCCACGTTTTAGAGATTAAATCATAATAAAAGATTGGCATGGATTCTGGACGAATGGTCTGCACCAATAGAAAGAGCTTTCCAAGACAAGCAGTTTCATATATTGGAACTTCTCAAACGGATAAGTATTGAAAAAGATATGACAAAATCAAATCAGCAGAATCTTATCTTTTAGAGCTACGAATTTAAGAGTCCTTGACTTGTCTTCCACTCCAAGTAAATTCGACCTAGGGTCTTCCAACACCTATAAATACACCCCATAGACCTCATTATTCAGTACCTCTCACAATTCATTCAATATATACATCCTTAGAGAGAGCGTCAAGAGGCGGAAGCAAGAGCAGAAGCTGGAGACTGTCTATATCTCCAACAACAGTTCAAGCCAATTCCTCTATCTAGGTTCTTATTTTATTTTTGTTATTAGGACATGTATAATATTAATTTCTTTACTGTTTTTACTTTCAATATGAGCTAAACCTTAATTACTTGAGAATCGTAAAGGGATGAACCCTAATTAATTTAATTTATGTTTTGAATTTGGGATTGCATGATTTAATTAGGATTGAGTTTTATATATTGGTTATTACTTTGTTTTTATTACTAATTCTTTTCCGCGCAACTAGAATTAGCTGTTAGTATTTGGGCTATTCACTTTAGTGGCGAAGTGATCATCCGACAGGGGGGTTTGAATACAGATCTAGGTAATACCCGTGTAATGTCCGTTATTGACCGACAGGCTTAACTAGTTACATAGCCAAAGAGGTAAAATCTTATCATCCGAAAAGCCATATTCGACCATGCAGGTGTTTATGATACTTTAGGATAGCTTCTAGGTCCACCCGAGAGGGGGCTAGGAGATATTAGAGTCCCGACTAATATTATAATTCCAATTCTACCCTTAAACATAGCATAGATTATATTGATTAAGTGGATTCCTTGCGAGACTCAAGTATAGCTCATATCTGCATCTTAGTCCTTTAGTATTTATTTTCAGTAATTTATTTTCATGCATTCTTAGGATTAATATAAAAACCAAATAAATATTTCTCATCTTTTATTTTCTGTATTTGCAATTACTACTACTTATCTGTTGAACACTTGGGTTATACCAGTCCAATCCCTGAGAACGAATCCGACTTATCGGAGTATTACTTGGACAACCGTACACTTGTGGTATTGTGGTTCCTTTTTATTTATCGCATTAATTTTATAACACCCCAGGACCCACCAAGTTTTTGGCGCCGCTGCCGGGGATTGCAGCGTGTGACCCCGGTGTTTAATCTTTAAGTAGTTTTAATTGTTTATTTATTTTTATTTTTCAGTTTTACGCTTGGTTTTTGTTTTTGTTTTGTTTTTACAGGTTCTTTATTTAGGTAATGTTCAAGAGATTTGATTGAAAGATGTATAGAGGACATTACCCAGATCCCGATCCATATGACTATTGGGAAGACTCTTCGGGACAACAACAATGGGGTAGTAACTTCTACCAACAATCCTATCAATACCCGCAAGAGCAGGATTGGAACAACCAATGGATCGGGAATAATCAACAACAACCGTCATATCACTATCAGCAAGAACATGAATGGAACAACCAGTGGGTTGAAAACATTCAACAACCTCCACCTTCACCACAAATTTCCCAGTTATATAGATCAATTACAGAACTCATGGGCTTATATGAACAATCGCAGAAGTTAGCAGATGAACAAGATTCCCGCTTGCAAGAAATGCAAAAGGAGCTAGACGAAATAGAATCCATACTTAATTCTCAGCATTCTGCCGATAGTATCAAGTCTTATGAAGAGGAAAGGGATCAACTGGAAGAAGTAGTTGAGGAGGAGGTGTTGAAGGAAGATATTAGTGATAGTGATATGACCATCATGCCGGTTATAAATGAAGACCACCATGTGGTTGGCAATCCTATTAGCATGGTGGAAGAAGGAGTAGCAACGAAAATCCTAGAAATTGAAACTGAGGTTGCTATTCCTATGGTGCGTGCACATGATCATGATACAGAACGCAACCAAGAAAAAGAGGTGATCGAGATTATTAAGATTCCACATCAAGAATATGATGAAGTAATAGTGGAAGATTGGGTTGAAAGCGAAGACGAATGTGAAGTGGTTGAGGAATCAATCGAAGAATTCAAAGTTCACAATAAAAGAGAAATCGAATCCCCACCACAAAAAGTTCACCAATCACTATCTCCACCACAACTCATCATTATAGATAACATATTGGAATCACCTCTATTACTAAAAATGATCAATAGGTGCTACGCAAGAAAGGTGCTACACCGCGAGAGTAAAGCGGCAAGGAGAAGCACCTACCCACCACACCTTAAAGAGGAACGCGAGATTAAGGAGAATAAAAAAGAGCTTATACCGTTGAGGACGGTTATCTACTATCGTGTGGTGAAGAACGAGTTTCGCCATGAGAGCAAGGAGGCGAAACGAAGATACTACCCTCCCCCTTTCAGAGATCGTTTGAATAAAATTTTAAGGGGGAAGGTTCTGAAGCTTACATACCAAGGACGAGGCGAATTCAAGCGGAGGAGAACCGCAAGGGCCTCAATACCATCTTCAAGGAAGGTAACGCGTCGAACTTAAAGACGTAATAAACAAAAGTGCTTCTTGGGAGACAACCCATGTTTAATTTTCTTTATGTTTTTCGATTCCTAGTGTATAATTCTAAGTTAGTGTCGAGTTTTAGTGTCTACTTTTAAAAGAAATGAGAAAGGTAGTGTGTTAATGGTGCAGGAATCGATTCAAGGGAAAAATTCGGCGCGAGGTCCGGTATACCGCGTGAGATGTCCGGTATACCGGAGGAAGAAAACCCGTGTCACGTGTTACTCACGCGGGTTTTATACAGAAGTAAGAAAAAAAATTCGATGCGCGGTCCGGTGCACCACGTGAGCTGTCCGGTATACCGCAGGAGGGAAAAACCCGTACCACGGGTTAGGTACCGCGGGTTTTTGGACGGAGAAACAGTAGCAAAAACCCGTGCCACGGGGTATATATCACGGGTTCTTGGCAGAGACGAAAAAAAAACGAAACAACAGAAGCTGCGGTACACCGCGGCTTAGGCCCGGTGCACCGCGCCATGGCGGTTTGTGAGGAGTTTGAGGCCCATTCAACTTCTTACCTTGTCAAGATCAAACCCTAGCCTTCCCCAATACGAATTTTTCAGAACTTAACCCTTATATACCTGCACAAAGACCACTACACCACCAAAGAACATCAAATCCTTCCTCCTATTTCATTCTAAACACACATCTAACACCACAATCCTTCAAGAACATCAAGAAGTCTTCTACTTCAAGCTTAAGTCTCTTCATCAAAGCTTCAATCCTATTCATTAAACCTTCCCCAAGCCATTACATATTGATTACCCATCTCATATGACTCCATAATACTTCATTACAAATCCTCAAAACATCAAATTTCAAAACTCCTCTCTAGTTTTTGATTATTTGAAGTTTTGAGTTTGGGGTCCATTGGGATGTCAAAGATTGGGAGGTCAAGAATACCATGAAGAGGAAGAAGAAGTTGAAGAACCTTGTATTACTTTTGGGTGTTGAAATATGTAGTTGAAAGAATTTTGGGAGGATATTCATGAAGAGGTGATTGAAACCCATAGGAAAATCACAAAAGAGTTGGAGCTTATGCAATCATATTACGTGGAGTGAGCAATGTTCAACATGCCACCTACGCAACACAAGGAGCTCAACTTACACGCAACCATGGAAACCAGCTTCGTGCTGGTTCAGATACGTTTTCCTATCCCTTTCTTATTTGTTTTAATTGTTTAATTGCTTTCTTGAGTCTTTTTCGAGTCGTGGGGACACGACTCATTTTTGAGTTTGGGGTGGGGTTCGTTGCCTCATCCCAATTTTATGTGTTTTACAGTTTTTTTTTTTTAATTTTAGTTTGAGGAATGTTTTGACTGTAGAGATGTAGAGTGTTTTAAATGCCCCCATCAAGCATGCTTTTTATAAATTAATGATAGAAAATAGTTGACTTTAGGAGTTAGTGTAAAACGCACTTTGATTGCATGCAAACATGAGATAATTGATAAGAAAAATTAATGAACAATGCAAAAGAAGTAAACTTGTGCTTAAGGATAATGAGTGGTTTGTAGAACGCGAGATCTAAATGAGTAGAGAACCCACTTAGGTATGAACTAGAGACAAGTTGTGTAAATAGGAAGATGATAGAGGCAGTTCTTTGTTAGCCCTTTGAATCCTTTTTGGCTGTCTATCCCTGAATTAATTTTATCCTTCTTAGACAAATTTTTAGCCTTTAAGCGTTTCTTTTGTCGCCACATTATAAGCCAATTTCCCGTTAGATTATTAGGCATGACCATATGACCCGCACTTGAATCACGATCCTGAGACTTCCTGTCTTGAGCTTGAGTTTGGGGTGGTGGGTCCACTATATGGGAATTTACATTGGGTTGGGATTTTTTTGAGCTTATCAATGATGCTTTGTGCTATATATGATGATGATTCACAGGTTTATTATATTGTAACCCTTTGCCGGGGTAATAGTGAATGGAAAAGAAGCTTCGAGCTCAAGTTATGAATAGGCATAACTGTGAAAAATAGCATGATATCTCAACATCATAAAGAGAGTCATAGCTATAAGAAAAAAACGAATGATTTGAAAATAATATACATATTCGGACCGGCAAAGTGGAATTTTTTTAGGTGAATCATCCTTAGTGCTTATTGGGTTAATTTAGGGACGCTAATTAAGCGCGTCAATTGGGTTGAGTGAGAACGTAATTCGAGTGTAAACTCAAGCTCTTGGACAGTTTGTTGATGGTAAGTGAGGAGAGAGCCAAAAGCTCACTTCAAATTTACCAAATATACATACCATACCGTCCTTCAGCCTATGCTAAAACCGTAAAGTCCTCGTGATTCCTAGATGTACAGTGATTTAATAGGGAATATGCTAAGTAGAGCGTTCAAAGCAAGTAAAGATCAAGGAACACCCTATAACCACCATCTTGAGATAAGTAATAAGCGTAACCTTCTAGCATTGTGAAATTAATTTTGGATTGATATTGTTTTGCATTTGATTTTGCATGATAAGTGTAGGTGTATATTCCTAGATTAGACTATATGAGATTTGTTTTAAGTTTTTCTTTGGGATTATTTTCTAGATTCTACCTTCTGCATTCACCTAAAAGATCCTTTGTTTTTATTTTACTTTGTCGGGACGACAAAGGTTTGAGTTTGGGGTCTTGATGTCTCCCTAATTGTTCTAATTCTTAGCCCCTTGGAGACATCCTTTTAGGTGAATAAATGAGTTATTTGATAGACTTTTAGGCTTAATTGATCATATTGCACTTCCTCCCCTTGGAAATTAACTATTTGCAGAATCTGAGCTTTTGTGCGTAAATTTGACTATTTTTAATGCAAAGTTAATTGGTTCTTGAATCTCATGAAAGACCAATCCAAGGAGAAGAAGTGAGAATAAAGTCTTAGTGTATTTTAGAGTGTTAGGAGATGATTTCTAGTCGAGTTTCTATTTTTAGAGTACACTTTCCTATTTCGATTTCTTGATTTATTGATTTATTCTTTTTAAGCATATGCGGTTTAATTATTTATTTAATGTGAAGCTTTTAAAGATAAATGGTAATTACTTAGAGGCCAAGTCAAGATAAGGATGAAAGGAAAGAAGATTTACATGGAAATAAGAAGATTTAGGAAAGATTTATTCAAAGGAGGAAAAGATAAAGCTGCCTTTTGAAATCTGAAAATCCAGCCACGTTTTAGAGATTAAATCATAATAAAAGATTGGCATGGATTCTGGACGAATGGTCTGCACCAATAGAAAGAGCTTTCCAAGACAAGCAGTTTCATATATTGGAACTTCTCAAACGGATAAGTATTGAAAAAGATATGACAAAATCAAATCAGCAGAATCTTATCTTTTAGAGCTACGAATTTAAGAGTCCTTGACTTGTCTTCCACTCCAAGTAAATTCGACCTAGGGTCTTCCAACACCTATAAATACACCCCATAGACCTCATTATTCAGTACCTCTCACAATTCATTCAATATATACATCCTTAGAGAGAGCGTCAAGAGGCGGAAGCAAGAGCAGAAGCTGGAGACTGTCTATATCTCCAACAACAGTTCAAGCCAATTCCTCTATCTAGGTTCTTATTTTATTTTTGTTATTAGGACATGTATAATATTAATTTCTTTACTGTTTTTACTTTCAATATGAGCTAAACCTTAATTACTTGAGAATCGTAAAGGGATGAACCCTAATTAATTTAATTTATGTTTTGAATTTGGGATTGCATGATTTAATTAGGATTGAGTTTTATATATTGGTTATTACTTTGTTTTTATTACTAATTCTTTTCCGCGCAACTAGAATTAGCTGTTAGTATTTGGGCTATTCACTTTAGTGGCGAAGTGATCATCCGACAGGGGGGTTTGAATACAGATCTAGGTAATACCCGTGTAATGTCCGTTATTGACCGACAGGCTTAACTAGTTACATAGCCAAAGAGGTAAAATATTATCATCCGAAAAGCCATATTCGACCATGCAGGTGTTTATGATACTTTAGGATAGCTTCTAGGTCCACCCGAGAGGGGGCTAGGAGATATTAGAGTCCCGACTAATATTATAATTCCAATTCTACCCTTAAACATAGCATAGATTATATTGATTAAGTGGATTCCTTGCGAGACTCAAGTATAGCTCATATCTGCATCTTAGTCCTTTAGTATTTATTTTCAGTAATTTATTTTCATGCATTCTTAGGATTAATATAAAAACCAAATAAATATTTCTCATCTTTTATTTTCTGTATTTGCAATTACTACTACTTATCTGTTGAACACTTGGGTTATACCAGTCCAATCCCTGAGAACGAATCCGACTTATCGGAGTATTACTTGGACAACCGTACACTTGCGGTATTGTGGTTCCTTTTTATTTATCGCATTAATTTTATAACACCCCAGGACCCACCAGACGTGATGTCGAATGAATTTGCATGTCATGTACTGACACAATTTCTTGATGAGGGAATCAGTGTAGCGAAAGCAACGGCTGGACTAGTCACGCTAGCTAATGCTAAAGGAAACACGGACAATATTAGTGTTATAGTGGTTGAGTTAAAGAAAAAGAGGGTAACATATTGATCGTGTTTAGGTTAATTTTTCATTGACGTTCAGTTTTACGGTGCTTCGGTTAATGTTACGAGGCCTGTGTACAGAGTGGTTATTTCAGAGTTAAACTAGAAGGTGGTTTTAGACAATGTTGTTGTAGAAACACTTAGTAAAACGTTTATAAATCTTTGGCGAAAATAGATCAAATTGATCTAAGGTTGAAAAGCTAATCAAACCCTAAAAAGAAAATTGCAGAAAAATAAAGAACACAAAGGTTTATCGTGGTTCAGCAATAATGCCTACATCCACGTTGAAGCCACCCTCAGATGATGCTTCGCACACTATAAGAACACGGTTACACTTCAGATCAGTTACAGGATTACAAGAATAGCACCACAAGAGTTTCAGCGTGAAACCCTAAGAATCAATCGAGAAATCTACTCAATATTCAAGCAATAGGCTTTATCTACACTATTCTAATTAACAATCTTTATAGATTAGATTGTTAATGTTTACAAGAAAACCCTAAGAATATATCTGAAGAACACGAGAGAGAAGAGAGCGAAGAGTCAAAAGACAAGAGAGTAAGAATGACCAAAGCTGAAGACTCGTGCCTTTTATATGACTCCATAAGAGTTTTAATCTGGACCGTCTAAAGTGTTTAATCAACCAACGCATAAGATCAATCCACGTAACTGAGTCGGTGCAACAATATAACCCGAGAAAGTAAACAACTTCTAATGCTGAAGTGTTACTCCACATAAGCTGCTGACTCACCATTTTGACCAAATCCTTTGACTTTACAAATATCAACAATCTCCACCTTAAAGTCAAACATCTTACTCCTTCTTCCACCTCCACCATCATAAGCCGTAGCCAGGTTTTCAAGTGTGCTCAGCACCATCTGGTTGCTTCAAAGATAATTACCTGAAAAATAATTACTAAAAACCACAAGTTTAGTAAATAACTTAGTCCACAATAATCAAAATATATCACTGAATGTTAAGCAAAGCCAAGCAATGCTTAAATTTTGTAACAGTTAACACTTTAGTCCCCATATCTGATGGATTTTCTTCAGTTGGAATTTTGCAAAGTTTAATATCCTCAGAACCAAGCCAATTTCTGATGAAATGAAATTTAACATCCACATGTTTAGTCCTTTCATGATACACAGGATTTTTACTCAAGAATATAGCACTTTGACTGTCACTATAAATTGTTACAAAAGACTTAGTGAATTTCAGCTCTTTAGTTAACCCATGTAACCAAATACTTTCCTTAAAACAATCACATATAGCAACATATTCAGATTCAGTAGTAGATAATGAAACTAAGGGCTGCAATTGAGATTTCCAAGTGATACAGTTTCTACCAAGTGTGAAACAATTGGAAGTTGTTGATTTCCTACTATCTCTATCACCAGCAAAGTCTGCATCAACATATCCTACTAATTCAAAAGGTATATTCCAGTTTCCATAACACAACCCAACCTCTAAAGTACTATTAACATAAGATACAACCCATTTTAAAGCATGCCAATGTTCAAGTCCAGGATTAGACATATATCTACTTAGCAAAGATATTGAATAAGCTAGATCAAGTCTGGTACTAATCATTGCAAACATAAGAGATCCTATAACATTAGAGTAAGGCACATAGCTCATTTTTACTTTCTCAGTTTCAGTTTTAGGACATTGATTTTTACTAAGGATAAAATGACCAGCTAAAGGCATCTCAACATGCTTACCATCCAAATTACCATGTTTTTCAACCAATTTATGCAGATATGGTTTTTGATGAAGTTTCAGAGAACATACCTTTCTGTTTCTTTCAATACAAATACCAAGTATCTTTTTAGCATGGCCCAAATCCTTCATATCAAACTCAGAACCAAGGTCAGTTTTGAGTTTATTTATTCTCTGTACTGAATTACTGATCAAAAGCATATCATCCACATATAGTAACAGGAATAACATAACATTTGACTCAAACCTCATGTACAAGCAGTTATCATATTCACTCCTTTTAAAACCAAGACTTAAAACAAATGTATCAAACCTTTTATACCATTGTCTAGGGGATTGTTTTAGCCCATATAAAGATTTTTTCAGTGAACATACATAATCAGAATGCTTAGGGTCAACAAATCCTTCAGGTTGATGCATATATATGTTTTCATCAAGTTCACCAGGTAAGAATGCAGTTTTTACATCTAACTGTTCTAATTCCAAATCATAACAGGCAACATATGCAAGCATCATTCTTATGATTTTAAATTTAACTACAGGAGCAAAAATCTCATGAAAATCAATGCCTTCTCTTTGTGTATATCCCTTAGCTACTAGTCTAGCTTTAAACCTAGGTGGATCACTTTCAGTTATTCCTTCTTTAAGTTTAAAGAGCCATCTACATTCAATTACTTTACAGTCTACTGGTTTCTTAACTAAGACCCAAGTTTTATTAACATGTAAAGAGTTCATTTCATCTTTCATAGCTTTAATCCAACTATCTTTAAACTCAGATTTCACAGCTTCAATATAAGACTCAGGTTCAGCCTTACTTACCTCAGAAGCTGCAATTAAAGCTGTATAGACAAGCTCAGCATATGAATACCTTGAAGATGGTCTAGGTTCTCTTCTTTCTCTATCTCTGGTCAATTGATAATTGGTTAAGCTCTCATGAAGAGACTCCTGAGGAGTCTCAGTCTCAGTGGTATACTCAGTTCCAGCTGGCTGCTCTGGATTCTGGACTCCATCAGGGTCATCTCCTTGTGCTGGATCAGGTTGACTTTGGTCAACTTCATCACCTCCAGCAGTTGATAGGGGCTCCACCTCAATTGTGACATTCTCAGGTGTAGTATCTGTCTTACTAGTGTCAATACCTGAAATCACAGAGTCATTCTTGCAAGGAAAATTAGTTTCATCAAAAATTACATCTCTACTGATGATAATTTTAATTCCTCTAGAACTTTTATCCCACAATCTATAGCCTTTAGTGCCATGCATAGTTTGATAGCCTAAGAAAACACATTTAAGTGATCTAGGGTCTAATTTTCCTTCTCAATTATGAGCATATGCAGCACAACCAAATATACGCAAATCAGATAAATCAGGTTTCTTATTGTTCCAAAGTTCCATGGGACATTTCATATTGATAGACCTATTAGGGCTTCTATTTATCAAATAAGTTGCAGTATATAAAGCTTCACCCCAAAAAGACTTAGGCATACAAGAGGTAAACAGGAGGCATCTGACCTTTTCTGATAAGGTTCTATTCATTCTTTCTACAACACCATTTTGTTGTGGTGTTTTTCTAACAGTTCTATGTCTTAATATCCCTCGCAATTTACAAAAATTATCAAATTCTTCATTGCAAAATTCAAGACCATTATCAGTTCTAAATGTTTTAACATGCTTTCCAGTTTGGTTTTCATGCAAAATAAGCCAATCTTTTATTGTTTCAAAAGTATCACTTTTATTTTTCAACAAAAAAGTCCAAACACGCCTAGAATAATCATCTACAAGGGACATGAAATATTTTCTACCCCCATGTGTTTCATACTTATCAGGACCCCACAAATCAGCATGTATATATTCAAGTATAGATTTAGACATATGAACACCCACATTAAACTTCATTCTGTGTTGCTTAGCTAACACACAAGGCTCGCAAAAAGAGAGATTAGAGATAGAATCCTTACCCAACATTCCATCCTTACTTAATACATTCAAGCCTAATTGGCTCATATGGCCAAGTCTTAAATGCCACTTTACAGTAGCTGCATTCTCAAGGTTAGTACTAACAGTATTCATATCATTTTCAATACAAGTGCCATCAAGAATATATAAACCAGATATTTTCTTTCCACATAAAACAAGTTTATCATGTTTAAACACATTAATCACACCATTTGAGACTTTATACACATAGCCCAAATCATCTAAAACACCTAAAGAAATAAGGTTTCTTTTTAGGTCAGAAATCCACCTAACATTTGTAAGGGTTACAATTTTTCCATTGTTAAGTCTCAAATTAATTTTTCCAATACCAGCTACCTGACATGTATTATTATTACCCATATAAACAGTTTCAACATTAGATTCAACTAAGTCCACGAACCAATCTTTATTGGGGCTCATGTGAAAAGTACATCCAGAATCTAAAATCCAATTGGTTTTACAAGCAATGTCTGAAACATTTAATACCTCACAAGTATCATCAATCTTATGGGGCATACATGCAATATTGGTTTCATTGTTACTATTGTTATTTTTGTTCTTAAGCGCATAGCAATTCTTTTTAATACGACCAGGTTTCCCACAATGATAACATTTTCGAGTTTCTTTATTCTTATTTCCCTTAAACTTTTTCTTGTTCTTATTGTTTTTAACATGCTCATGATTATCAGTTTTATGATTCACAAACAAATTGTTTCCAACACGCTTATTGTTTTTCAATTCAAGTTCCCTAGTTTTCAGAGAGGCAACAATTTGATCAAAAGTAGGAATCACAGTAGAATATTGAAACGCATCTTTAACAACTTGATAAGAATCAGGTATAGCATTTAAAAGGATCATGCATTTAGAGGTCTCATCTAAGGCCATATCAGAACCTTTTAAAACAAGATTAAGTTTAAGAAACTCATCAACATTTTCATCAATAGTTTTTGAAGAATCCATTTTATACGAAAACAAATTTCCTTTCAAGAAAGCCAAATTGGGAGCAGATTGAGAAGAGTAAAGAGATTCTAACTTACCCCACAAATCAAGTGCAGTTTCTGCTCCATCTACTTTTCGTATTACGTTATCGGACAGATTTAAGAACAATAGATTGAAGGCCTCTTCCTTTACTTCATTGACCCTCTTTCTTGCTTCTTCAGGCCAATGATCCATATTTGGTTCAAGAGCACTTAAGACTTTGTTATGTGACAGCAACACCTTCATTTTCTTTTTCCACACACTGAAATCGCCTTTCCCATCGAACACCGATACTTCTAGCCTGGTTGTTGCCATTTCTTAATATAACTGTATACAAGAAACACAAGGCACAACATATGCAACAACTGTTAGGGTTAGTATAAATCGAAAAAACCCTAGAAAAATTAATTCAAGGTTTTCTAAGTTTCGAAAACCCAAAAGCTTTTAGATCTGTGAGTTACAATACAAGATTAAGAAATTGTATTGTTGAGAAAAGATTTTCAGAAATTTTTTAACACGCCAAAACACAGATCTATAAAGATTAGTAACAAATCTTTTCTTAAAACGTTTTTAAAGATCAACCGAACAAAGCTCTGATACCACTGTTGTAGAAACACTTAGTAAAACGTTTATAAATCTTTGGCGAAAATAGATCAAATTGATCTAAGGTTGAAAAGCTAATCAAACCCTAAAAAGAAAATTGCAGAAAAATAAAGAACACAAAGGTTTATCGTGGTTCAGCAATAATGCCTACATCCACGTTGAAGCCACCCTCAGATGATGCTTCGCACACTATAAGAACACGGTTACACTTCAGATCAGTTACAGGATTACAAGAATAGCACCACAAGAGTTTCAGCGTGAAACCCTAAGAATCAATCGAGAAATCTACTCAATATTCAAGCAATAGACTTGATCTACACTATTCTAATTAACAATCTTTATAGATTAGATTGTTAATGTTTACAAGAAAACCCTAAGAATATATCTGAAGAACACGAGAGAGAAGAGAGCGAAGAGTCAAAAGACAAGAGAGTAAGAATGACCAAAGCTGAAGACTCGTGCCTTTTATATGACTCCATAAGAGTTTTAATCTGGACCGTCTAAAGTGTTTAATCAACCAACGCATAAGATCAATCCACGTAACTGAGTCGGTGCAACAATATAACCCGAGAAAGTAAACAACTTCTAATGCTGAAGTGTTACTCCACATAAGCTGCTGACTCACCATTTTGACCAAACCCTTTGACTTTACAAATATCAACAAATGTTTTGGTTTAAATTTTGTTTTTTAAGACAAGGCTTGTTTAATTAGATAAATAAATAAACTTGATACTACAATCAATAGAATCATTCGATAGTAGCTTTCATTTTCTCGTTAACATAGGGGAGTATCATAAAAGACTTTATTAAGATAAGAACGTTTTGATGCATTAGAAATGGTGCATTGGTATCCATCCCTGATGGACATTTCAATTAATCGTCTCTTCACTTGTTTATCTTTTGCGGTCCCCAAAAACTTTATTGCTACTCATTTTCTCTTTTGGACTGCTTCACATATCGCTGCACTGTTTTTACTGTACACGTGTATTAAACCAGAGTGTGTTGGAGTTAGTCACGGTCACAGAAGTGGTCCATGAAGAAGTAACCTTTTGTGCATTTGCAATTGGTGTAGAAGATGAAGCTGCAAAATAGTAGTATAATATAACTGTATTAGATCCATTTCTTGAAAGCATAAATATAAGAAAAAGGTTTGATTGCACGGTTAGTCCATGTGGTTTCCAAAACTGTAATCCATTTCGTGACTGTTTTAAAGCACAGGAACCTTTTGTGTCTTTTTTAGAGCACATAGACTATAGGACTACCAAAGTTTGGGAAACCACAGGGACTAACAATGGAATTAAAAGAATATGTAAATAATAAAGCTACAAATTCCAGCTACCTGGAGCTGGGATTTTCTTTGGAAGTGGCTTAGCTTCCGGTTTCACCTTTGGAGCCGGGATTTGAATGGGAAGAAGCTGGCTATAGCCACTGTGATCAGTGTGTAGATGAGCCAACACTTCGAGAAGGGGTGCATTAATTTTAGGTCGATCTTTTGTCTTGGAAAACTCTGAGGGACCACGTACTGTTGAAGAGGGGATGAATAATAAGTCAATGACCGCATATTGTGTGGATTTTAATTCTGAAAATCAGGATTTGCAAATTTGTGCTACGAATGAGATGGATGTTTCTAAGGGTATAGGCACTACAAGAAATAGTATCTTTACCGGCAAAAAATTTAACACTAAAAATCTTAATTTTGCCGCTAATAGTCGTTATTTGTCGTCTCTATAAGTTCCTCGCTAAAGATACCTTTAGTAGCAAATTATTTATTTTTGCCTCTAAAAATTGATCGAATTGGGGATAAAGAGAATAAGGGGAGTGTTTCTAAAGAAAGCGAGGTCCCCAAACAGGTCTCAGGTGCTCCCGACTCATGATTTGGGAAGTGGATAACAGTCCAGCGCGCCCCCATGGCAGACCATGCCCCACTGGGAAAGAATAAGATAAACCGCGTTTTACTGGAAGATATCAAAGCCATAAATATGGGAGGAAAAGTAACAATACGAGAGTGCAACAAAAAATGATAAAGAGCCTGCAAACGGGAAGAGAGATCTGGGATCTTGGTTAAGTACTCTATTAGACATTATTGACAATGGCGATAAAAGTCCTAGAAGGAATACCCACTTTACCAAGGCGGGGCCTAAATCGAGGAAGAGGCGTCGTCTTCACGTATTAAAATTGTTACTAATGAAAATAGCTTGAAAGAGGGATTTTTTGCATCAGAGAAACAAAAGCTCCTGGATGGTAATAAAGTGTGCCCTGCAGCATAGAGGAAGGATAAGAATTGTAAATCGGTACAACAATCAGGGAGTGAAGGTCTTAGATGGGAATCAGATGGATGCTATTAGTTTTAAAGGGTAACAGTTCGAGCTTGACCAGGGGCGAGGGATTGGTACATATGTGGTTTTGCCAACTGATCCGAAAACATAATCTTTCATTGAAAAATTTGCGTCAATTAAGTCTCTATAGTATCTGATCTCGGTTATGTTTTACTGCATAATGTAATTTACAATATGTACAAGAAGAGCACTAAGTGAGCTATTCTGGTGAGACAGTTTCATTATTATGATAGTTATTTTCTGATGTTTCTTTATGACTCTTCTCTAGTCTATTTTCGAGTTTGGATTGTATATATCACTACATGAGTTATATATTTATATCCATGTGTTAGTAACAGAAGATATGATGCGAGTCTCGTACACATTTTATTTAATACACGTTACATTTGTTTGGCTCGAATGATTGTTCACTACTTAAGTTATATGATATGCAAATCAGTCGTTCTACGTTTGTTTTACGACACAGTAAATGACCCATTATTATAAATTTGTTTGAAGAAAAGTAAATGACCCATTATTGTTCTGTGGATACACTTGTAAGACAGTTGTTGAATATCTTGGAAGAACATTATAATTAAGGGGTAATTGACCCCAAAGATCCTGGTACACATGATTTGTCTATAAAGATACTATTTAAGAGAAAATTGGTTTTTTTCTTGACAGAATTGCCCAAGACCCACGCACTAAGAATTCTAAACAAATTAAAAAGAATATTCTGCATACAACCCATTATACAAGCATAGAAATTTTTTATTTTTTTAACATTGTGAATAAATAGCAAAAGAAAACTCATCAATGTCAACCAATTCCGAGTGACTGAATAAGGCCTCTAAAGAAGCCCCACCTACCAGAGAGGTGAACACGCGATGCAATCAGTCAATTTGTTTCCACAGCGCTAAATATGCTTAAAGCGCAAAAAACCATGACGGTTAGCAATATATCGAATCCGCGAAACAAAAGGCAGTGTTGTTTTCACACTACAAAACAGAAAATCAACAAGTTATCATTGAACATTTGAAGGGGAATCATTCACGACAAAGCTTATATTTTTATCGTCGGAAGGTCATGACTGAGTTATATAATTATTAAGATTGGGTTGTTACTTAATAATGTGAAGTTTTTGGCTAAATAGTTACTGAGTTATTTGTGATTTATGACCGTTAACAACATCTACTTGCTCTTTAAGCGTCAATGCAGGAGTGGAGGATGGAGCTTCAGATGACCCAAATTGCGTCTAGGTGACTTTCTCTTTCATATACTCCCAAAGAGCTGGCTGCAGTTAGATTAAAGAAATACATTTAAAACATTTTTTGGAGTTACTTCTCAGCTAATATATACACTATATATACAGAACTAACATAACTAACTTTGTCGTGTTGTTCAACTTGATTTGATTCTATTTGAACATGGTTTGTGTATTGCTTATCAGAAACTAGACTTCTCAACTTGTTCCTTTTATACATTCTTTTAAAAATCTTTCAACAAAAGAGCACAGTAGAAACACATGCTTTGTTGTATCTAAAGCTAGGCTGCAGAACAGCAAAGGGTGGCATGAAAAGCTGCAAGAAGATAGTGCGACTTTCGTTGTTCTTGTGGCAAAGTGAGAAGGGCCATATCCAAGTACAAATACAGTTGACTTTTAGTGAAGACCTAGTTCAATTCCGTATTACCAAACAAGACTTAATTTTTCCCAACCCGTGAAGGGTTGTAAGGCTAGACCAGGTATGAAGAATGAATCAGTATCTGCTTTAGTGGTGGACTTAAAGCCAATAAAAGGTGGCTTAAGCCTACCTAAAAACAAAAAATATAAATATTACTTTACTTAATTAAACTTTAAATCCATCCAAAATTAAAATATAAAAATATTTCTTTTATCTTAAGCCTTCTTATTCTGTACATCCTGAGTCCGCCACTGCTTCACTTATAACTGCAGTGGCTTCACTTATAACTGCACAATTCTTACTGTAAATATGTATTAAACCAGAGTGTATATAGCTTGAGACCGAGACATACACAGGCGAAGCACAATGAATATACACAAATTCAATGCTTTTTTCGGCAGCTAAAGAGTTGATCCAAGCTGGGAATACTTATGAAACACCATATTTTGTGAGACCCCATAGAGGACCATAAAGTTGCAATACAGAAAGCTTCAAATTTGTCAAGTTCTTGTTACACTTGTTAGTCACGATAACTGAATATCTGTGGTGCGTTTTTCCTACCGAGGTCCACAAGAAGAAGTCAATTTTTGCACAATTGCAATTGGTATAGGAAGATGAAGCTGCAATATATAACTATGTTAGATCCATTTCTTGTGGTTTCCAAAATTTTAATCCATGGCTTTTTAGAATATAGGGGCCTTTCTTGGACTTTTTTGGAGCACTTGGACTATAAGGACTACCAAAGTTTAGGAGACCACAGGGACTATAGGTGCAATTACAAAAATATGTAACTAATATTTAGCAGCAAATTCTGGCTACGTGGAGCTGGGATTTTCTTTGGAACTGGCTTAGATTCGGGTATCACCTTTGGAGGTGGCTTAGGAGCCGTAATTTGAACCAGAAGAAGCTGGCTTAGGAACCACTGTGACCCGCGTGTAGACCAGCCAACACTCTCCAAGAAGGGGTGCATTAATTTTCGGCCGATCTTTTGTCACGTTACTATATAAATTTCCTATTACACATCTCACATATATTGATCAAATTAATATGTCACTGTATTTTTTTTTTTGATACATTTTATGGTCCAAAAACAGATGAAGTCTTAACATTTATACCCCTCAACGTGGCTCTCATTCACTAGTTTTCTCCTCGTGTAACTTTCTTATAACACGTACACACATCTAAGAAAAATACATAACATCTATATATTTATACATTTTGACAATACTTTCGAAGTAAATAATATTACTCTTTTGTCTACACAAATTTAAGCTTTATAAAAATATAAGATCAGACATGTCAAACGATTTTAAAATCAGAAGATCCCGTCATGAACATGAAAAGAGGAATTTGTTGAAGGAAAGTGATAATGGGTTTAAAAGTCAAGTGGGACTTAGATTTGGAAGGGTATCATTGATCGGAAGGAGGAGGACGATGGAGGATTCCGTCACTGTGGCGCCAGGTTTAGTGGAGGGAGAGCTTGATTTCTTTGCCGTTTATGATGGTCACGGTGGTTCCAAGGTGGCTGATGCATGTCATGAAAGGTTGCATCATTTACTTGAGGAAGAGATACAAACAAAAAAGTTGCATGGAGTTATAGATTGGAAGGAAGTGATGTCAGCTTGTTTTGCAAAGATGGATAAAGAAGTGTTAGAAGAGGATGGTCAAGGTGTGGGTGAGAAGACGGAAAAAAGGGTTGGATCGACCGCGACAGTGGTGGTTGTGGGTGAAAATGAGTTGGTGGTGGCCAATTGTGGAGATTCTAGGGCGGTGCTATGTCGCGATGGAATGGCGGTGCCTTTGTCATATGACCATAAGGTTTTGTCATCTATGTCTTATGTATTATTTATTTTTAGTTTATTTTTTTAATTTTAAATAATATTAATTTATATACAGGTAAGATTTAATATACGTTTTTTTTGGACGAAAAATTTAATATACGTTAAATATTATTTTATATATTAATGAGGCATTTGACTAAATAATATTAATTTATTATAATTCTTGATTAATTTTAGATTTCAATAAAATATTTTACTACTAAAATAACTATAGTTTTCATTAGCTCATTCTTTTCACAAGTAATATATTTTTTTTATAAAATAAAATTCACAAAATCATAAAAACTAATGTTTTATTTTTTAAAGATGTAAAAATAAATATAATTTTTTATATTAAATGTCTTAATAATAAATTTCGCCTAAGACTTTAAGGATGATATAACCGACTTTACTTTCCACCATGAATAACCCTTTCTATTTAATGACACAATTAATAGCCCGATCGCTCTGACGAAACCAAGAGAATTGAAGATGCCGGTGGAAGGATCGTTAATTGGGACGGTTGTAGAGTACAAGGAGTCCTTGCTACCTCAAGATCCATTGGTATATATAATTATATTTTCTTGATTAATTTACTCTTGATTTTTTAATTTATTTAATTTTATGATTATTGGTTATTCCTGTATATAAGGTGATCATTATTTAAGACCATATGTTATCTCCGAGCCAGAGGTCACACAAAACAACCGAACTGAATCAGATGACTTCTTTGTAGTTGCAACTGATGGTCTATGGGACGTGATGTCGAATAAATTCACATGTAACATAGCGAAACAATTTCTTGATAAGGGAAAAGGTGTAGCGAAGGCAACGGCTGGTCTAGCCAAGCTAGCTATTGCTAAAGGAAGCACTGACAATGTTAGTGTTATCGTGGTCGAACTAAAGAAGAAGAGTGTTATGGGTTGATCGCGTTTAAATTAGTGTTTTACTGAAGTTAAGTTTACAATGTCTTTGTTAATGTTGAAAGGCCTTTGTACGGAGTGCTTATTTTAGTTAAACTAGAAGGTGGGTTAGAAAAAATTTTGGTTTAAATATAAACCAGAAAGATTTTTGTGGGTTGTAAAGTTTAACATAATAACAAACTGAAACTCCAAAATAAGTAAACTTGACATAATAATCAATAAATTCAGTTTTTTAATACTTTTATTTCTCGTATACGTGCGGGGAGTATAGTAAAATATTTTATTAAGTCAAGAACGTTATCTATATAGGAAATGGGATATTGGTGTCCACATGACACACCAATGTTAGTGAGAAGAGGACATGCCCAACAAACAAATCAATATACCAATAAAGGTCATATAACTCACTAACCCAATGACTAGAGTTTGAAATTAGAATCAATTACTTAAATCTATGGAAATCGTTAGTGAAAATTTTGTCTTGATGGTCCTGCTACCGTATCAAGAACAACCAGATGACTTGTTTTGTCCCTTCGTGGGGAACAACAAGTATACAATCAAATTAGTGTATATTCAAGAATAAAGTATGATGAGAACCAACCTATTATCAACCTTCCTAGTCTGAGTACTTACCTCGATAAAAGGGTGTTGGAGCTGATTTGTCAAGGGCCTTTAACTCCAAAGATTAAGACCTTCCATTAAAAGGCAGCCATACACACACTACCGACTAGAGTTGAGCAAAAAACTCCAAAGACTACTCAACCGACTCTTAACCTACAAACTCTTCCTTATTAAAACCAATCAAATTTATTTTTCACATGCCACAGGGTCAGACTCTATGTTACATTGTATAGAAAAAAATGTTTATGGTCAGTTTTTGGGTTTAAAGTTAACAACCCAAAAATATTAACATATTAGTTATGATGCATGCATAGCATTGTAACTAGTTTTATAAGTAAGCAAAACTAACACATTAGCATTTTGTATGTTGGACAAAAATAAGATATAATTTTTTATATCAACAAGTCACCTTCATAAGACCACTTTTACATGTGTTAATCCTCAAAATTATACATCATTTTATATTTAAGAAAAAAGACTCTATTTTTTCAAAATAAAGCATAACTAGAAAACAAACAAAAAATCACATCTATTTTCTCCCACATCGGTTTGCTAGGATATTAATATCTTCAAAATAATAGTTGGACTTTACTTGAAGCAAGCAGATAAGATTTTAAACCTCAATTGGCTTTAAATTAAGGCCTGATAAAGCTAAAAATTTGACCCAACCCTTTTGTTATGGGTTTGGGAATGAGTCAAATGGTTTGTAATTTGGTTTTCAAGGTTCATATAGTTTTTAGGGTAGTGGGTCGGACTTTTCTACTACCAACCCAAAAGAGCCGGTATCATAGAAAGATGTCTCAGAGCCAACCTGCAACATGTGTAAGTTAATCAAAACATTGGAGCACATGCTCTTTCAATTCCCATGGACACAAGGTTTTTGGTTTTCCTTACCCATCTTGGCAAGACCAAAATTTGTAGAGGATATTGTTTTGACTAGTGGCTCGTAACACATAATACTAAGTTCACAAATACGATATTACTTAAGAATGAGATCATACTAAAATTGGTAGTTCTTACTAATACATTTGATATGCAAGGAATACGTACCATATTGAAAATAATTTGATGGTCATTAGCACTGTTATTGATTTACTCAATTTTATGTTTTCCGACTTCTTTAAACATGTATGTCTGAATACCAAGTTGGTCATTGGAATATCAAACCTAATGACATATTGTTAGACGATGTAAGTCAGTAGATGATAATTATAATTTTATAAAAAAAATTATCATCAAATTACGGTTAGTTAGGTTGATTATTTTGAGCTAAACACCAATGCTTTTATTATTGATATGAGATTAGATGGTTATGAAGATTTAAATGTCATAACCTCAAACATTGGATATTGTTGTATCAAACACACAAAATTCAAGATAAATAATCATTTTTTTATTAACCATCATCTATGTTATCCAATATTTTTGTGTACGTCCAATGAATTCAATTTGTATTAGAGAAACTATCACTAGGAAATGATGTATTCAGTATCGATGTTACGATATTGAAATTAATAAAAATCCAAATAAGTCAGATTGGTTATGAGAGTATTGAAAACTTCTCCTAACATAGAATTGCAGATGGATGGATATAAAAATAGAAAAAACAATTGTTAAAGATAACCATTTTTCAACCATAGCTTGCGTCAAGACCGAACTCGAACAATATGTGATACATAAATACTTTAAGGATAAGTGTGATGTTTCATCACGGGATTAATAGTTGATCTTGGAACCAAATGCACCATACCATGCCATAACATACGACCAATTAAGAAAGTTTTTTTTGAAGCCTTTCAAAATCTCAACTGATACTTTATTATGTTCGAATATTTAAGTGTTTAAATGATATGTTAGTTACTGTGAAGTATATAGTACTTAAACTATCGTAAATGTATTACTTTCTGATTTTATATATGTTTATATTTCTAATGCAAGCATGCTTTTTTTTTAATTAAACACATGGTTCATTACACTTGTTATAGAAACAGGATCAAATATAATTATTTAAATTAATATAGACTATTTAAAATAAATAAAGTATATCGTATATTCTTATGAAAGACTATATAAAAATAATGTAATATTAAAAGTTAAGTTAATATTTATATATTCTATTGGCAACCATGTCAATATATTTTATACATCATATAACAAGAAACTATATAATTCTTTAATATAAAATCATATCTAATAAAGAGACTCATATTTCTCATTAAATGTTATGTACTTGGATTTTATGATAGTAAAAAAAAGAAAAATAGTCAAGATTTGAATTTTTGAATGTTTGCAGATATAATTATAAAAATTTCCATAACACTGCCCCTCACAAATCCATCTATTAAGCGCCATGAAATACTATTTTTTAAGTTTATTTTTTGATTTTATATTAAGATCCTAAAATAGAATAGTCGTCTTAATCAGGGGCGGAGGCAAGAATTTTTGATAGGGGTCAAGGGGATCTGTTTTTTCTTGGACTTATTTTCTCTATAGGTCCATATATTATGCAGAAATCGCAAAATAAATCCTTATATTATATAAAAATAGACTATAATTCCTAATATAATTTTTTAATTGATTACGTTTTATTTAATACAAAATAATATATAATTTATTGGAATAAACTAAAATAATATAAATCTAATAAAATAAATTTTAAAAATTAAGGGACCAAATGAAAATTATGATAATTTAGGGGTGCCAAATGAAATTTTTCTAAAATTTTAAGGGGTAAAAGGCTTATAATTAATTTTTTTTATAAATGATTTTTTTTCCTGAAAACTAGGGGGCCATGGCACCTCCAATGCTTCACGTGACTCTGTACCTGGTCTTAATACATGGAAATGTTTCTTTTAATTTTTGTTGAAAAAGTAAATCTAAAATATATTATTTATATTCCAAGAAAAAGTATCAAAATATGTATAAAATTAAAAATTAACATATTATACTTTACTAAAAAAATTATAGTAAAAAAAAATACCCCCCTCTTGTAAAAAGTCGTTAAATTTTTTAGTTTTTTTATATCGCATTTCTTCTGATCTTATTTATAATGAGTAATTACAATATTTTTTTGAATTTTTAAAAATAAATTATATACAAAATAGAGTTAAAGAGAAAAGTGTGAAAAAAAAGGAACAAAACCATGTAGTTTTTCCTCTTTTTAATATATGAAAAAATATACTTTATAATAGTAAAACTGTGAATCTACATTTAGTAGTAATATACCCCCCCTCTCTCTCTCTCTCTCTCTCTCTCTCTCTCTCTCTCTCTCTCAAACACTTTGTTTACGTTGACCATATGAGACACGTAATAGATTTTTGAATCCTTTAAAATATTAGATTTCAATACAATTTTTATAAATAATTATTTTACACCTCTTTTTATCTTTGTAATAGCGTAGTTATTTTTTTTTTAATCAAAAACTGTTTTATGTAAACACATTGTTCTTTTTTAATATTTATTTTCCACTATACAATTATGTGATATCTTCGAATATTTAAAAAAAAAACTGATTACGAAAATGAATTTGAAAATATCATTTATAACCTTTCCCCTTCGCTATCTCATTCCTAAAAAATAATACTTTAAAAAAATAATTTTCTTTTACTTCTCTGCAATATTTTTTTAATTGTTTCTTATGTATAGTTATTTTTACGTGCAAACAATCTAAAAAAAACATTTCTCATCGTAGCTATATTTTTCAAAAAGGTTATTTCTTTGGTCTTCCAAGTATAAGCCAATTCTTCGAATGATGCTCAATTTTTTGAAGTTACCCAATTGGTCCTCCAACTTTATTTTTATCCCCCTTTAATTCTTTACCCAAATTATGTTAGTTAAGAGTGACGTGATAAGCATTTTTAAAGGTAATTTTAAAATTTTGAGAATCGTCTGAAAAACTAGACTATACTTGGAGGACTAAAAAGAGAATCTTCTCCCCTTTAAAAATACTTTTCACGTCACTCTTATCTAATAGAATATGGATGGATGACTAACGGTGGATCAAAACTAAGTTGGAAGACTAATTTGGTAACTTCAAAAGTTTGAGAACCATTCAGCGATCTGACCTATACTTTGAGAACCAAATTTTTTTCTCTTTTTTAAATCTATCAAAGTTTTTTTATCTCAACTAAGTTTTTTTTACTATCATATAATACAAGTTCACAAGGTTTGTTTTATTTTAAAATGAGAAGTAATGATCTTTTTAATATACATGAATTTTATAGTTTTTTGTTATATTTCGTCGTAGGAAAAAAGTTTGCATGGTTGGTAAACGAAGATACGAATATCAACTTAATTTTTAATCTTACATTATGTTTATATGATCTTTCATAATAATATATTATATATAATTTGATTTTGAATAGTAAAAATTGATTTGAATAATCGTTTGTGTTCTTGTTTCTATAAAAAGTGTAGTTAAGCAGGTATTTAATTTAAAAAATATGCATGCATAAGAATTATAATAAATAGAAGGACATATATAAATTTCAAAAATAGTACAAACAATATTATTAGTGTCTCATACTTCATTATAACTAGTAAATCATTTAAAATTACTTAAATATTTAAACATAATAGAGCATCAGTTGAGACATCAAAGGGTCTTAAATATATTGACCTGGTGTGGTGCATATAATTTCAAGATCATATATTAATTTCATAGATGCAATATCACAATTATTCTTAAAGTATTTGTGTATCACAATTTGGATTTGACGCGAGTTATGACTGAAATGTGAATGTCTTCAACCTTTTTGTTCCTTTTATATCCATTCATATGCAATATTGTTATGAGCAGATTCAAAAGCTCACAAAAGCACTCTCACTTTCTCGACTTTTATTATTAGCTGCAACATGTTAGATACATAATGCATTGTCTTGTAGTGATAATCACTCTAATACAAAACTGAATTCATTAGACGTACACAAGAATATTAGTTAACGTAATGGTTAACATAAAAAATTACCTATGATAACTTTTGTTTGTTCGGGTATCTCTAGAGCTAATGTTCAAGGTTATGACATGTGAATCTTCATAACTAGCTGATCCCATATCGTAGATAAAAACATTGTTGTTCAGTTCGTACTAATCAACATAAGCAACTAAGATTTGATGATATATAATTTAATAAATTACTGATTTTTATCTACTAACTTACATCGTCTAATCATATGTTATTAGATTTGATATCTCCATGAATAATTTGATACTCAAACACACATTCGAGGTAATTTGATATTTGTGTGAGTACTTTTAGTGTATTTTCCAGTTTAAGTCTATCCTAACATTTCAAAATAAATCATTCCATTATCATTCCTAATATAATTTTTTATATATTTAACTTTTATCACTGTCTCTAAGGTCCTTAACTTGCAATCGGTACCAATCATAGATTTTTTCTAAATCTTTCTGTGACCAATTAGTTTAACCACTAAGGTGGTGGTTTATCATTTGTTGAAGTGTTCTTTGAATTTAAATTACAAGGAATATATATTATTATTACCTAATTTAACACATAATATGTTTTTTGAGTTTAGTCTATGCGTATTGATGGTAATATTTAATTTTATTTTTATACGACCTAGTTAAAAGCATATAAAGATATGAATACTATAATAAAATAATATTAAATGTATTTATCTTTACTTTTTTAGTTAAAAAAAATTGGTGTTTAATCGTGAAACTTACTTTATTTTTATCACTTTATAGGTATAAACTAATAGAAGAAAACAATTTAAAAATTGAATATTGTAAATATGAAATTAAAATTTGTTTAGATTTTTTTTTTCTGAAATTATAAATCATGTTTTTAGATGGCGAAACATTTTATTTTTCGTATATAAAGTAAACATACAAAGAATAATGTTAAACTTGTTTCATAAATTTTATGTTTTCCAGTTGAGCGTTTTAACTTTTTCCTAAACTCCAAATAAAGGTAATGACCTCACTTAGTTGTTGGTTGTTAAATTGTTCCACCTGTATTTTTAAAATAAATGTTATAAATATATTTATCAAAGAATTCAATGAAAATGAAAAGATAGATTTAAATGAATATACATTCTTACTAGCTAAGAATTTAAGATCTCAAAGAAAATGAAAAGTGAAACATTTTTATATATATTTATACTATAAAATATGGAATAGAATTTTAGAATTAAAAGAAGAGCATTGATATATATTACCTCGTTTTGCTTCACCTATTTATCACCTCATATGTGTCATCTAATGTGGCACTAAACAAAGGAAAGATAAAATAATCATTTAAGAGAGAGAAACGTTTTAATTGGTGTTTAAAACCTCCACATAGGAGGTGATACATGGGTGAAGCAAAAAGGGGTGATATATGTCTTTACTCTTAAAAGAATTATACATGATATCATTGATGATTTTATATCTATGTCACTAAGAGAAAAAGAACAAATGATAAATAACAAGAGTGAGTAATAGTTATGTGATTTTTTTTGGTTTCTTACAACCGTCATTATTATGAGAAGGTGTTGCTTTCGTTTTTCTTTCGTTAATAGTTCTTGACATGATTTTTCTTGTTTGCTGTGAAATTCTTCCTTTGTTTATTAGAGTGTAATATATTAGTGAATTATAGAAAGAAAAAATTTAGAAGCAATTCAAATGTAATTTATCATGAATGAATTGGGAATATTTATAGATAGTTATATGATCGAAACCTATTAGTTAGGTGTATTGTAGATTGTAATTTGTAGAAGAATATGCGTGACTAATAATTTGTGTAATTAGAAATAGCTAGAAACTTTCCATTTGAGGTAATTTTATTGCGAATCATTGCGAATTTTTGGATCACTGATAAGTAAAAGAGAATTCGAATCTCATTTCCTTAGATTATTATATGTGATACGATATAATGTAAGACTAAATTAATTTATATTTGAGTATAGTTTTAGCTATTAATATCAAAAAATTTAGACGTATGATTTAGGGTTTATCTTCTAATGATCTAAATTCTTAATTTTTGTTAAATTTTTTTGATTATGTTTTTCTATTTTATGATTTTATATTTCTCATCTTAATCCTGTCCAAACTCTACTTTTATGGTGGGTACAAATAATGATTTTGGGTGATTTATTTAACTCTATTGGTTGATGAACCGATCTACGTTGCACGTGTAAATGTAAGTTTGTTGATTGCAACATGTGGTACTTATATTTTCTATCCTTGTGGTTATATTTATAACCCTACTAACTTATTATATATTATAGTTGTATTGGTCAAGTGGAATACGGTGAAAGATATTGTTTGATAATTTGTATTTTTCTCTTAAGTTTTACTCAACGTAAAAGGGTAAGACTTGTAATATTTCTCTGTCGGTGTCTTTGTAGTTGTTATATTTTGATTCATTGATATATATTGAGAATATTTTTATGTAATAAAGACGACAAGACATATAAGTATTTTGGGAACACGTCTTTGCACTATACTACATATATAATGGGGTGAGGATGTAGCGAAGCATGGGCAACGCAGTATCAGATACTAGTTTTTTTTTCTTGGGTTTAGTCATAATACTCTATTGAAAAACTAATTTAATTCGTTTGTTTAGACTTGATTTTGGTTTAAGTGTTTCAATCTAATTTAAGTTTTATTTTAAACTTAGTCTTAATGTTAATAATTTTTAAATGGATTATTGTATATATTAAATAAAAATAAGTCATAATTTTATAAAAATACAATTTAGAATATCAAGACTATATGATGTGCATATATATATACCACAATTATGGAGCTAATAAATATAATTATTTGAAAACATTTATATGTATTTTTATTTTTTCTGAAAAAATTAAGCTTGAAACACCTTAACCTCTTTAACGCGAAGGAAGATATATGAACTGGAACAAATAGTGCGAGATGGAGCTCGCATTCCGCTTGAGATGTCTATTACATAGATATGATATTGTTGCTCTATAGATCGTAGCCTAGTGGACTACTCAGTGGTGGAGTGTCATAGTGAAACTCCATGGATTTTAAGATGGGTGAGCTCGCTGGTGGATCAAAGACAAAGCTCGCTCTATGTAGGATATCGAAGTGGTCACAAAGTTTGATTTGGTGGAGGAGCTTTGTTTGAAAATGATGGGGTAAACTTAGGCTAATTCAAAATGGTTAGCTGTCATGACCTGACTTGTTTGGAATGGTAGCGTCATCTACATAGAAATGAAATCAAGGAACATGCAGATTGTGACATCACCTGGTGTTTTTTCTTTTTTATGCATGCTCATTGTAGTTGAAGTTTATTTACAATTTTTTATAAGTTATTGTTTAAAATTTTAATAATATCTTAATATGACTTAACTATAATATTTTTCATTAATTAATTATTTAGTTATCTGTTTAAGTTGTAATTAGTTTTTTCTCAGTGTTGAGTTTGAATATGCTTAGTGTATTATGTTTAATTATTATGCTTGGTTTTAATAACTGCATTTGATAAATAAAGAATGATTTTTTTTCTCAGTTTTGAGTTTGAATTGCTCATTGTCAATAATTACATTGGTTAGTGATCAATGGTTTTTTTCTCAATGTTATGCGAACCTGCTAAGTGTTTTGTGCTCAAATTTGCTTTGTGTTGTGTGTACTTATATACCTTGTGTTTCCCCTACTGTAAGACAAACATGCTTATTGTTGGCACCAACCACGATCAATGTCCACACTACTCGTGCTTTCTGTATTATTGGCAATCGTGCTTAATGTCACCTTTGATCGTTCTCAATGTCAATCCTAATCTTCGGTCATATGCCCAAACTTGGTTTGTGAATTTTAATTGTGAAAATCAATCTGTCTTTATTTGATGGTATTTTGGTTTTTTTTATAATCTCTTCAACTTTAAGAACTTTAATATGTTATGTTGTTTTTTGAACAAAAAAAGTTCTCATTCAATAAAAATCCACAAAGAATATATGAATTTTTCCAAAATTTGAAATTAATTGATATGGTGGGAATTTAAACCAAATCTAGCTAATAGGTCACATGAATTGAATTCTCTACACCTATGTAGCTTCAAATTTTGGTATAATAAGTACAAACTCTAGTAGTATAATATTATACCACTTATAATACTACTAGATTTTGTATATATTTTTTAGCCTTAGGTAGCTTCACATTTTTGTATAATAAGATACTATTCATAGTATTAGGAAACCACTTCATATTCCATAATTTACTTTCAGTCCTGTTAAAATCTTACAAAGGATTTGATACTCATTGTAAACAACCACCATGTAATCTTACATTACTTGCTATCCCAATGCAATATATAAGGCTAGAGAAGCTAGCTGTACCAAAGAATCCCAACTAGAAACTGTTGAGATTAAGATTAGAAAGAGAAGTTGCCAAACGAGTGAAAACTTAGAGTCGAATATTGAGCATTCGAGATCCAGATGCTTTATTTTGAATTGGTTGTATTCAGATGTCAAACCTTTTAAAGTATAAATTCCAACATCCTCGAGAGCTAACAAGGAAGCATCAATTTCTAATCCATCGCACAACTCTTGAATTTCACCAAGATAAGCATTCATCAACTGATCACCTTTTTGAATATTATATAGTTTTATCTTCAATTGATGAACGTGTGTACGACATTGAGAAACAAAGATCTCCCAAGTTTACACCAAACATCAAAGGCGTGAGGTAATTTAACTACCTGAGATAAAATCGAAAGAATTATAGAAGCAAGAAGAGAAACCTTCAGTTGTTGATCTTCAATCAACCATGTAGAGAAGTGGGAATCCATCGAAATTTGTTGCGTAGAAGCTCTATTGACATGGCTAAGATATCCATGAGCTTCAAGACAACTTTAAGTTGAACTCGCCACAATACATAATTTATGGAGTCAAGTTTGACTTCAACTAGACTAGATCAATCTTGTTTGAGAAAGAGAAACCCAGCTGGAATCGCAGCACTAGAAGTAGTCTTAGGATTAGTAGAAGAAGAAGCTTCCATCACAGTGAAGCAGTTGAAAAATGGTGAGCGAAAGAGTAGCGAAGAGCGAGAAAAGAAGCTGAATAAATTAGAAGCAAGTCACTAATGGAAAAAAATATGTTTCATAAGGTGAATTCCCCTTTAACTCATAATACCATGTTAAGATTAAGAAAGAAAGAGAATTTTGTATATTTGTGTTTCTTGTATGTATGTTACTCAATACATTGTGTTTATACAGAGTCTAAGGGAAAGTGGTTACTCAGCTAATACATACGCTATATATATATATATACATACGCTATATATATATATATATATATATATATATATATATATATATATATATATATATATATATATATATATATATATATATATATATACACACACAAAACTAATCTAAATAACTTTGTCTTGTTGTGCAACTTGATTTGATTCTATTTGCCATGCTTTAATTTATGTATTGCTTATCAGAGACTACACTTCTCAACTTGTTCATTTTATACCATTCTTTAAAAAATATTTTAGCAAAAAAGTATTGCGGAAACACATGCCCTGTTGTATCCAAAGCTAGGTTGTAGAATAGCAAATGGTGGCATGAAAAGCTGCAAGGAGATAGTGCGACTTTCGTATTTTGGTGGCAAAGTGAGGGGCCATATCCAAGTACAAATAACATTTACTTTTAGTGAAGACATAGTTCAATTCCGTCTTACCAAACAAGACTTACTTTTTCTCGCCCCGTGAAGGTAGAGCAAAGCAGAATTTTAACAAAACCGAAAGGCCTTGTTAATTTTGACCAAATTGACCCGAAATATATGTTAATTTTACCTAAGACAACTTTACCCATTGGGTTACCTTATGATCTTTCGGGTCCATGTATTTTACCTATATATTACCTAAGTTATTGTGTTGGTGTTACCCATACTAAAATGCATATGAGAGAAGTCATTTCGTTTGGTTTCTCGTATATTACAAATATGCGTAATTTATTTTGAAATATTCGATTCACGACTTATTGGTTTGTAATGTCAAAATTGTAATTTATGATCTTTAGAAGTATAACGATATCAATTTTTTTAAAATTTTGTCATTTATTTAATTTTTTCATGCATTAAAAAAGTTTTATTGATGTTGACCAACGGGTAAAACCGAAAGTAACCGAAGGGTAAATTGAATTAACCAGAGGGTAAATTTTTCTTTACCCTTTCTCCTTGGGTTATCCTAGTAATTTCTTAAACTGAAATATATTACTTTTGGTTTACCCTAACCTTAAAATGGGGTAAAACTAGGGATGGCAATGGTTACGGTTAAAAACCGAAACCGATGATAAGCAACCGACTGAAAACCGAATCATATGACCGTGGATAAAACCATTAGGTTATGGTTTGGAAAAGTGTAACTGGTCGTTAAAACCGTTAGGTTATGGTTTTTGATAAAAATAAAACCGAAAAACCAAAAACTGTTTATTATCATATATATTTTCAAATTTTATAAAAAATTAGGTTAAAATTAAATATATTAAAATTCTAAAAACAAAATCAAAATACTAGATTCAACCAATTAAATAATAAATGTGTAATTTAATCAAATACCAACACAAATTTTTATAAATCTTGTAGTTTTCTTTTATATGTGTGGTTTTATTTTATGAAATTCTATATATATATATATATATATATATTAAATTATCATTTGAATATGGTTAAAAACCGCAAAACCGTAAAACCCAAAACCGAATAATACGGTTATGGTTTTGAAAAATGTAACCAATGGTTAAAATCGTTAGGATATGGTTTTTAATTATAAAAACGGTTATGTTTATGGTTTTGAAATTTTTTCAAAAAACCGATCTGTTGCCATCCCTAGGTAAAACCGACCCGTGGTCCTCCCTGCGTGAAGGATTGTGAGGCTAGACCAGGTATAAAGAATGAATGAATATCTTGCACAAATTTACCTGTAAAACATGTATTAAACCAGAGTGTAGCTTGAGACTGAGACCTACACATGTGAAGCAAAATGAATATACACAAATCCAATGCTTTTTCCGGTAGCTAAAGAGTTGATCACAACTGGCAATATGTATGAATCACCATAATCGTTGAGACCCCATAGAGTCCCATAGAGTTGCAATTCAGAAAGCTTCAAATTTGTCACGGTCTCGTTACACTTGTTAGTCACAATCACCGAATATGTGGTACGGTTTTCCTTAAGAGGTCCACGAGAAAGTCACTTTTTGCATAATTTCAATTTGTGTGAAGATGAAGCTGTAATATATAACTGTGTTAGATCCATTTCTTGAAAGCGTAATTTAAAGAAAATGTTAATTTGCATCGTACTCCTTGTGGTTTCCGAAATTGTAATCCACTTAGTGGCATTTTTAGAATACAGGGGCCTTTCTTGGACTTTTTTAGAGCACATGGACTATATGACTACCAAAGTTTGGGAGACCACAGGGACTATAGGTGCAATTAAAAATATATGTAACTAATATTTAGCTGCAAATTCTGGCTACATGGAGATAAGATTTTCTTTGGAATTGACTTATCTTCGGTTTTCACCTTAAGAGGTGGCTTAGGAGCTGTAATTTACACCAGAAGAGGCTGGCTATAGCTACTGTGACTAGCGTGTAGGCGAGCAAACACTCCAAGAAGGGGTGCATTAATTTTGGGTCGATCTTTTCTCACGTTAGTATATAAATTTAGCATTATATATCTCATATATTGTTCAAATTAATATGTCACTGTACGTTTTTTTGGATACATTTTATGGTCCAAAGACATGATGAAGTCTTAACATATATACCCCCTTACGTGGCTCTTATTCACTAATTTTCTCTTCGTGTAAGCTTCTTATAACACGTACACACATCTAAGGAAAATACATAACATCTATATATTTATACATTTTGACAATACTTTCGAAGTAAATAATATCACTCTTTCGTCTAAAAATATTCAAGATTTATAACAATATAAGATCATACATGTCAAATCATTTTCCAATCAGAAAATCCAGTTATGAACATGAAAAGAGGATTTTGTTGAAGGAAAGTGATAATTGGCTTAAAAGTCAAATGGGACTTAGATATATAAGGGTATCATTGATCGGAAGGAGGAGGACGATGGAGCACTCCGTCACTGTGGCGCCAGGTTTAGTGGAGGAAGAGTTTGATTTCTTTACCGTTTATGATGGTCACGGTGGTTCTAAAGTGGCTGATGCATTCCATGAAAGGTTACATCATTTACTTGAGGAAGAGATACAAACAAAAAAGTTGCATGGAGTCATAGATTGGGAGGAGGTGATGTCAGCTTGTTTTGCGAAGATGGATGAAGAAGTGTTGGAAGAGGATGGTCAAGTTATGGGTAAGAAGACAGAAAAAACGGTTGAATCGACAACGATAGTGGTGGTTGTGGGTAAAAATGAGTTGGCGATGGCCAATTGTGGAGATTCTAGGTTGGTGCTATGTCGCGATGGAGTGGCGGTGCCTTTGTCATATGACCATAAGGTTCGTCGTCTATATCATAAGTAATATTTATTTTTGGTTTTATTTTCAAAATTTTTAATAATCTAAATTTATATATAGGTAATATATTTTTTTAATATACATTAAGAAAATTTATTTTATTTTAAAATATATTAATGAGTCATTTGACCCAAAGTAATATTAATGTATAAAAATTCTTGATTAATATTGAATTATTATAAAATATTCTAGGTACAAAAATAACTACGAATATTAAGTTTGTTATTTTCAGCAAGTTATATATTAGTTTTCATAAAATAAAAATTTACAAAATCATAAAATCTAATGTTTTATTTTTTAAAATATAAAAATAAATAGAATTTTTTATATTAAAAGTCTTGATAATAAATTTCGTCTATGACTATAAGGATGATAGGATCGGCTTTAATTTACACCATAACTAACCCTTTTATTTAATGACACAATTAATAGCCCGATCGTTCTGACGAAACCAAGAGGGTTGAAGATGCTGGTGGAAGGATCATTAATTGGGACGTTTGTAGAGTACAAGGAGTCCTTGCTACCTCAAGATCCATTAGTATATATAATCACATTTTCTTGATTAATTTTACTCTTGTTTTTTTAATCATCTATTTTTATGATCATTGGTTTCTCGTGTATATAAGGTGATCATTATCTAAGACCATACGTTATCTCTGAGCCAAAGGTCACACAAAACAACCGAACTGAATCAGACGACTTTTTTGTAGTTGCAATTGATGGTCTATGGGACGTGATGTCGGATGAATTCACATGTAACATAGTGAAACAGATTCTTGACAAGGGAAACAGTGTAGCGAAAGCAACGACTGGTCTGGCCAAGCTAGATATTTATAAAGTAAGCACAGACAATGTTAGTATTATCGTGGTCGAGCTAAAGAAAATGAATGTAACGGGTTAATCCCATTTAAATCAGTTTTTTACCAACGTCAAGTTTACAATGCCTTTGTTAATGTTGAAAGGTATTTTTATGGATAGATTATATTAGTTAAGCTGGAAGGTTGTTTTGATAAATTTTTGGTTTAAAAATAACCAAAAAGATTATCATGGCCTGTAAAGTTTAACACAATAACAGACTAAAATTCCAAAATAAGTAGACTTGACATAATGATCAATAAAATCATTTTGTAGTAGATTTAATTTTCTCAGCTACATGTGAGGAGTATCACAAAATATTTTATCAAGTCAAGAACGTGTTACTCTTTTGGAAATGGGACATTGGTGTTTACATGATACACCAATGTTTGTGGGAAAAGGACATGCCAGACGAACATTCCAATACACCAATAAATGTCACATAACTCACTAACCCAATGACTGGAGTTTGAAATTAAAAGAAATTACGTAAATCTATGGATATCATTAGTGAAAAATTGGTCTGGCCTTTCATAGGAAACAACAAATATACAACCAAATTAGGGTATATTCAAGACTTAAAATATGATGGGAACGAACCTATTATCAACCTTCCTAGTCTGAGTACTTACCTCGACAAAGGGGTGTTTGACCTGATTTTGCAAGGGCCTTTAACTCCAACAATTAAGACCTTCCATTGGAAGGCATCCATACACACACTACCGAGTAGTATTGAGCAACAAAATTCTAAACCTACTAAGCCGACTCTTAACCTACAATCACTCTCTTATTAAAACCAATCATATTTATTTTTCACATGCCATAGGGTCTGACTGTATGTTACATTTTGTGTAATATAATGTTTATGGTCAGTCTTTGGGTTTAAAGTTAACAACCCAAAAATTCCAATATATTAGTTATAGTTTATGTATAGCGATGTAGATAGTTTTATAAGTAATCCAAACTAAAATAAATTAGCCTTTTATATGTGGGACAAAAACAAGACGTTTTTATTATATCAACAAGTCACCTTCATAAGATCACTTTTATATGGGGAAAGGACACCTAGGTCCGTGAGTTTTTGATATTGGGACACTTAGGTACCTCAATTCTTTTTTATCTTTTTCCAAGTCCCTTTTTTAACTTGGATGGTTATATTTAACGGTCAAAACTTTGACTTTTTACAAATTCCTTTTCTACCATTCATTAACTACTTATATAGATATACATTTTAAATTATAAATTATTTTAATTGTACTCTTAATTAAGAGAATTAAGAAATAGAATTTATATTTTGAGACACACATTTCTTTAAATGTTTTTTTACCAAAAATAATATAATAAATTTCAATATAATTATTGAAATTTATTATATTATTTTTAAGGTGACATATGATTTTTATTTAATTATTTTATAAAATAAGATATGATAAACTTTTTAGATAATATTTGGTATAAATAATACTTTTTAGCATAAAAATAAAGTTTTCTATTTAACTTTTAACCATTCAAGACAAGTATATTGTATATTTTTTAGGAATCAAAATTACGTTTATATATTCAGAAAAAAGTTGGATATTATCCATGTAATATTTTATTTGATCTTTACCTCATTCTACAAAGATAAACACATAAATAATCTTATGCATGCATTAAAATATCACAAGATTGTTCAAATTTTCTCATATTCGTACCAAAACCTTATTCTTTTGTTTAATTTTTTCTTCCAAAAATTTAAAAAAATATTCAATACTTAAATCAGACAAACAGTATTATCGGTCATATGATTAGCATGTTCAGAAGACATGACAAAAATAACATTCATACTAGAAATTTATTATCCACCATGTCGAGAAGATATTGCCTAACAAAAATAACATTCATACTAGAAATTTATTATCCACAATGTCGAGAAGATATTGCCTCGTGTTAATATGTCTGGTTAGATCATATTGGATGAGGTGGTCTCTTCGCGACATGGTAGATATTTAAATTTTAGTAAGATTGTTATTTTTATCATATCTTGTGAGCATGGTAATCATATGGTCGAGAATACTGTTCATTAAATTTATATATTGGATATATTTTTGTTAGTTTTTTGAATAAAAATTTTGGCATGAATATGAGAACAATATTGTGATATTTAACCCATGTGTGGGATTGTATATATATTTATCTTTGAAGAATGAGGTAAAGATCAAATAAAATATTACTTGGATAATATTCAAATTTTTTCTCAATATGTAAACGTAATTTTGATTCTTAATAATATATAATATATTTGTGTTGAATAATTATTTAAATATAAAAAACTATTTTTATGCCAAAATGTACCAAATATTATTAAAAAATTCATCATATTTTATTTTATAAAGTAAATAAATAAAAAACATACGTCACCTTAAAATAATATATATAGATTTTAAAAAATTATATTAAAATTTATTATATAATTTTTGGTAAAAGACATTTAGAAAAATGTGTATATCAAAATATAAATTTGATTTCTTAACTCTCTTAATTAAAGAATACAATTAAAATAATTAATAATTTAAAATGTAAATTTATATAAGTAGCTAATGAAAGGTAAAAAAGGAATTTTAAAAAGTCAAAGTTTTGACCGTTAAATATACCATCTATGTTAATATAGGGACTTGGTAAAAGATAAAAAAGAACTGAGGGACCTAAGTGTCCCAATATAAAAAACTTAGGGACTTGAGTGTCCCTTTCTCCTTTTATATGTATAAATCCTCAAAATAGTCCATAATTTTATATTTGGGAAAAATGACTTTATTTTATCAAAACAAAAAATAGATAGAAAACAAAACAAATCACAACTCTTTTATCCCACATCGATTTTCTAGGAAAGTAAGGATATAAATATCTTCAAAATAATAACGGTACTTAACTTGAAGCATGTATGTAAGATTCTCAAACCTCCATTGGCTTTTAATTAAGGCCCGATAAAGCTAACAAATTGACCCAACCCTTTTGTTATGGGTTTGAGAATGAATCGTGTGGTATATAATTTTGTTTTCATGGTTCATATAGTTTTTAGGGTAATGGGTTGGATTTTTAGAGCATTTCTCACCCTTATTACCGACCAAAGAAAAACCGATATCATAGGAAGTAAGTCTCAGAGCCAACCTGCAACATATGTAACTGAATAATCAAAACATTGGATTGCATACTCTTTCAATGCCCATGGACACGAGGTTCTTGGTTTGCCTTACCCATCCTGGCAAGACAAAAATTCATAGAGGGTTCCGTTTTGATGGTGGCTCGTAATACACAATACCGAGTTCACAAATATGAGATTACACAAGAACGAGGTCATACCATAATTGGTAGTTCTTACTAAAACATTTGATATGCAAGAAATAAGTACCTTATTGAGAACACTTTTATGGTCGTTAGCAATGTCATTTGTTTACTCAATGATATGTTATCTGACTTCTTTAAACATGGTGTGTGGGGTACCCAATCCCATATATTGGGTAGGCTAAGACTTTTTATGTATTAAATGTTGATAAATCCAATTTGTCTATATATCTTTCTCTAATGCAATACACTATAAAAATGGGGATGCAGACGTGGGACGTCAAGGATTAGAAACAAATTTCATTGGGATGAAGAATGGGGGGTGTAATCTGCATGCATATGTGCTATGTTCCCCCTTGTTAATTTTTAGTCAAGTGTATTACCAATAGGAGTGTAATTATGTATGTGAGTTAATTGACCTATGATCTTATCTCTATCAAAAGTGTCAATTTAGCTATGATCTGAGCTATTTTGTCACCAATCGTGATAGTTGGCTAGAGATAATTTTTAAGTTCTGGGGGATATATTTGGAGGATATATGTGTGATAGATATTGATAACTCTCATATTCATATCTAGTGGATTTGGAGATCATTCAATAAGAAGATTGATTGGGTAGTAAGGTGATTTTCATCTCAAGCATTGGTTTGTTTAACATACTATTGTACAAGATATCACCTTCATGAGTCTAACAGGTCTACATTTTAAATTACTTTATGCCATATTTGATGATCAAAATTTTTTAAAACCTAAACAAATGATTAGAGAAGGTGGTTGAACTATGAACAAAACAGGTTACGGCTCAAGATGGAGTTTGGTAATTCTGTATTTTCTCTTCAATTTATGTTAAAGTATACAGTTAAGCTTTTGTGATTCTTATGTGTTGGTGTCATTTATAATGGTTATATTTTGATACATTAAAATATAAAGAAATTTTCATTCCAAAAAGATAGTGGGACATGTGGCAAAGGAGTATTTTGGAAATACATCTCCACACTATGCTACATGCATGATGGACTGGGGAAGTGGTGGGGCGAAACAGTTTTTCGCGAGACATAACGGGTTGGTTTTAGATTTTAGTTTTCTTTTTTTGGATTCGGTTTTAAGTTTTAAATAAAAACTTTCTTTATATATATTTTTATAATAGATTTATTTCACAGATATTTCTTAATGTTACTAGCAGAATGCCAATAATTTGATTCTGAGTACAGCCAAAGGCCTGTAGCAGATAAGATAATGTTTAATGAGTGCTTCATTTATGACTACATCGCATAATTGATGGACTAATCATAATTATGCAACTCACAGTTGGGGTTGAGGATGCTGCATTGGTACCGTTATGTCAAGATTAGCCCTGAAAGATTCAGAAAAAATAACAAAAAAGAAGGTTAGTTTGAGGAGAAGGGACAACGTATATTTCAGAGGATTCAGACAATACTTGTCTTAAGTGTTCATTCATACCAACACCAGTAATAAATTACTAAAATCATTTTGATACATATAAATTGTATAAGAAATTTCACTATGACGCAACTAAATATACACACCAGTTCTAAAAGTAGCAAATATGGACTAATTGTGCAATTTACCCAAAAGATTTTGATACTTAAATATGTATTAATTTAGAATCAAAGACATTGCAATACCTAAGCATTCAATGATTCTTCCATAATCCACGTACTAGAAAATGGAAAAGTTTGGTTTGGAGTATTTGTTGCTTCATTTTTGTGAGGTCAAGCAAATAAAGAGTATGTTTCTTAATAATCAAAATATAAATTTTGAAATTAATACATAGTAAAAATATTTTGTTGATTATGATATTTTTACTCTTTTTATATACGAGAGAGCATATGGGAGATTGTGCCCTATTCCTAAAGAGATGGTCAGGTACATCACAAGATACATATTACTTTTTTTTTCAAAGTTTATTTTTTGCTATATGTACTTTTAACTTAGGGTATGTTGGAATTGAGGGTTTAGAGAGAAAGGGAAAAGAAGGGAGATGATTTTTAATTTTTTGTTGTTGTTTGTATTAGAAGGTTTCTCAAAGGGATTATAAAAATCACTTATAAATCTCATTTTATAATCACTCCAAATCGGAGTCAAATGGAAGGAAATGTTTTGATAAATAATATAAAACAAAAATAACACTAAACTTTATTTATCCCTTCTTTAAATAGAATTTTCATATTTTATGCGAATGTAATCAATGGTTTTAAGAACCTGAAAAATTGATATTTTATTTTAAAATTTCAACTTAGATACCAATTAAACTTATCTGAATTGATCAAAAGATTTTAAAGTCTTAACTTTAATACCAATTATAATTATATAAAATATGATGATAAAATACTTTAAACTTATTTCATTACCTTCAAAAAGTATTCTAGACGACATGTCACCTTCAAAGTTGCCAACTAAAATATTTTTTATATAAGGGTCTTTTACTATTTTGCTTGTTTAGCATACAAAGTTTTAAGATATTTTACAACGATCTTACATTGACATAATTAGTTAAGTATAAATATATGAATTTTAGATGTATGTTGATGCTTTTTTTGAAAATTAAATTATTTTTTAAAATGAATTGTTATTATCAAGTGGTTGACAGTATAGTCATGAAAATTCGAATTAAGAAGAATCTAATGAGTTATTTGTAACTCTTTCCATATCCACATAGACAATGAAAAGTCAATGAATTCGAACTTTGTAACACCAACAAGGAGTTTTCTTTATCATTCATGATGTATAATTTCATCGAAAAAAATAAATTTAAGATACGAGAAATCACAAATCATACTTTGTTTAGTTAAAAGTGTGAAAAAATATCTTAAAATTATATCTCATGAACTCTTATGTCAACAAAATAACGTTTATAAACTTTTTTTCTTTTTTGTGATTGTTTTTCAAACCAAATAAAAAATACACAAAATCCTTTGTAAATTTTTTTCCAGCACAAAAATTCCTAATCCAAACAAGATTTTTCCTTCCCTTTTTTATATCTTTCTCTTCATTTCTTTTATTATTTTTTTTCCTTCTGAATACAAACAGACCCTTAATGTAGATATTCTAGAGAAGATACGTATTACCTATTATAGATTTACGATGTAATGAGGACAATGTTGATCTCGTTAACTCCTAAGTCTGACCAGTTTAACCCTACACATGTAGAGGTATTTTCTTCATTTTGTTTTACGACCTTTTTTGTGTTCATCTTTGGTAAAAAATGACTTAGCTGAAAATTTGTCACCATCTTCAGGTGTATAAGCAAAGTAATGATGTGTATATGCGTCTTTACGAGAAAGAGCTTTTGAGAGATTATTCATATATGCACTTATATGGGTAAAAATACTTCATCTATCTTTTTTTCCTCTTTTTGTTATGATATTAAGGTAAAATTAAAATTACTATTGCAGAGTACAAAAACAAATCTAAATGTTGAGCAGATTGCTTGTGTACATACTTTGTTTGAGTGGAGAGGTAGTTTTGAACGAGCAGAGGATGAGAGTACTTGATATATATATTACCGAATAAATCTCTTCTCGAAATAGGTATATGATTATTATGACTTGTCAATTCAATACTGCATGAAAATACTTTAGGATGAAAGCTAAAATGTTTAATCATTAAATACAACATGAAAATACTTTCAAAAAGTTAATGATTTACTAATAAATAAAAATAAATAAAGGAATACAATTTTTATTGGGTTAAATTCCAAACACGTGTTGCGCATATTAGCTAAATTTTAGAATCAAAGTATATATTAGCTAAATTGTAGAATCAAATTATATATTAGCTAAAATTTTTCAAAGTAATTTTGGAGATGTTCATGGGTACTATTTGGCTATTTTTCTTAGCATAGAGATCAAAGTACAATAATGCATTAATAAACTATATGTACATAATGTAATCTTAATATAAACAGTAAATGGCACAATGTACCCCTGTGTAATCTATTTGCTACTTTGAACACATATTCTACTTGGCTATTTCATGCAACATAGGGTCCAATAGTGCAATTAATATAGTAACAATCGACCAGTATCGACGACAAAATATTCGTACAAAAAACATATAAATCAAATCACAATTAAGGTAAATTTTGAGTTTTGAAACGTAGTTGTGAGAACTTGATGAGCTACAACGTGCTGTAAATTACGAGGTACGGTGATATGATGACGTTGTGAACTAATGAGAGATGGTGAGGATGTGAGTTATGGAGAGGTACCATAAGTTGTTAAGGTTGTGAGCTACGGAAAATTGGAAGGCTGCGAGGTACGACGAGGTGTGTGTTGTGTGTTTTGAGAGTTGGTGAGATTTTGAGTGTTGGCGAGGTATGTGTTTTGATTTGTTGAGAGTGTCGGTGAGCGTATGTGATTTTGAGTTATTTTTTCTTTTAATCGAATAAGTTATTTTGAGGGTTTTTTTAAGTGTAAAGCAAGGGTATATATATATATATATAGTGTATTAGGATTTTTTTGATAAATGTGGACCGTACCTTGTGAAATATTTTAATCTAATATTAGATATTTTTTTTGTTAGTAATCTAATATTAGATCTGTACCTCTCTTTATTCCTCTTTATCTCCTTATTATATAGATATATAATTCTTTAAATTTGTTTAAATTATTTAAAACTATAAAAATATACAATATATTCTTATTAAACATTAAATAAAATTATGTAAGATAAAATTTAGTTAATATTTATTTTTTTATTAGTCGCCATGCAAACGATTTTTATACGACATTATATAACAAGAAGCTATAGAAAAATTATATTTGAAAAAACATGTGCAATGAAGAGATCCATACTTCTTGTTTCAAAATAAAATAAATATTTTGTACTTGTATTCTATGATAGTAAAAAAAATCAAAATTTAATACTCATAAAGTTTTAATAATATATCTATAAAAATTGCCCATCATATCCTGAGATGATATTCATTAAGTTCAGTTATATATATTAAAATTTTCTATTTTAATACTATTACCCTAAAACAGCATATCCGTCGTAATACGAGAAAACTTTTTTTTTGTTTTAAAAGTAAGTCTGAAATTTACTATCTTTCTTTATTCCAATAAAACAACAAATTATGTATGAAACCAGAAATAAATAAATTATATTTTACCAAAAAAATGCCATATTATTTGTAAAATAAGTCGTTAATTTTTTTTATTATTATGTCCTGTATTCTTCATCTTACTTATAATGACTAATTAATATGATTTTTGATATTTTTATGCACATAAAAAATATAATTATATACAAATTTGAGTTAAAGAGAAACATATTTTTCTTAAAAAATGAACAAACCTTTGTATTTTCTCTCTCTTTTTTAATATATAAGAAACTAATATTTATTAAAAATAAATTATAGGTCCAATTTAGTCTTGATGCACACAAGAATTTTTTACTCTCTAACCTTTTATTTGATCTATTTCTCTTTGAAACTTTTTCCCCTCTTTCCTACCGACTTTGTTCGTTGGATCGTCTGGAAACCATGCACTTTATCTACGTCAACCACATGATATAGAAAAAAATAAATATTTTAAGTATATTTTTTGAATCTCGGACTTTTGGATCCTTTAAACCTTCAAAGATTAACACAAAAGAAATGTTTATTATATTTATCCAATTTTATATTTGTAACAATATAGTTTTTTTCTCCAAAATTATTTTCATATTCACTCCCTTCCAAGTAAACATAGTGTTGATTTCTTTTAATTCATTTTTATAATACATCGGGAAGGCTTGCTTTTTTAATTCAATTTTTAGATACATTGAATAAAATTTGGACTCTGGGTCATTTTGGCTAATAATAAAATTCGAACCTTTAGTCATGGGATCTTAACCTTTGCTACATTAGTAAGATCACGTTGATTTTTTAATCCATTTATTATTATATAACTCTATAAAAATAATATTTTACTGAAAATATGTATTTGAAATTATCGTTCAAGCATCTTCCCCCTCATACCTTTTTTTTCAAAACACAGTACTTTCAAAACTAATTTTTCTTCGACTTAACTGTGCAATATCACTTCCTTTCTTTTACATTGTTTCTCATGTAAAGTAACTTGCATGTGTCAACAGTTTAAGGTAAAAAAATAAACATTTCTCATTGTAGTAATTTTCGTAAACTTTCAAAAAAATATGATTTGAACTACTTTTTTTCACAATCATTGAATAAGAGTTCAAAAGATTTATTTATTTTGAAATGATAAGTATATATTTTCAATACACGTGATTTTTATATTAAATGATTAATTTAATGACTTATTTTCATATGAAAAATGTGTTATGACATTAGTCTTCATATCTTTATAACTTATTTTCATCCGAAGACTAATGTCAAAAAGTTATAAAATTCATATCTTTGAATACATATGAAAGATATGCATACATTTAGTCAAAAAGTATTAAATGCATTTATCTTTTATTTTGTAATCACGTTTTTAGATGGTGATATATATTTTATTTATCGTATATAAAGGGAAAATAGGAAAGAAGAATGTAGAACTTGTTTCATTAATTGTATGTCTTCCAACTAAACGCATTTCCACGACCACTTCATTAGAATCATAGTTACCTTTGAAAATCTTAGCATTTGTATTTTTCCTTAAACTTCATATAAAGTCAATGATGTCACTTAGTTGTTGGTTGTTGTAGTCCTTTGCCTATTTTCGTAAAATAAATGTTACTAATATATCGTAGTTGAAGAATTTAATGAAAGTGACAAAAGTATATAATGTATATTCCTACTAACTAATAATTAAGAACTCAAAGAGATTGTAAATAGTGAGCAACTCCTGAATTACTATTGAAATATCCTTCCAAGGATCAACTTATACCACCAAGCATAATTATCTTGAGCAACGCCAATTTAATGTATAGTGAACTTAATTGTCTTACTTGCCACTTCAAGCCATTTTTTCAAAATTAAGGCAACTAGGAGACACATTGATCCCCCAAATACATTTATCTCTTCACAGATTATTGTGAACCTACTAACCACACACATTGGTGTGATCATTATACATTCTCCATAAAGTCTTCAGCATACATACCTCATTAATAGTTCTCAATTTAGTATTATTAATCCTTCATTGTTTCTTACCTTTACAAACTATTTTCCAAGCTATATTAGCATATTTGTTGATTCAACGGTATCATGCCAAATGAATCCTGTAAATTTCCTTTCCAATTCATAGATTGCTTGTTTACAAAGAAAAAAGTCTAAACACTATTATCATAATTTTCTTTGCATCATTCTTGCGATGAGATCGACAATAACTCATTGATAAACTTTAATATGAAGTCCAATTTATCATCTTGTTGAACCAAATAAATTTGGATAAATTTTGGCCCAGATGAAATGTTTGATAATAACATATATCCCAGTTGCTTAATAATCTAAACGATGTCGTCTTACCTCCCACATTTTATGACGTGGCTTCTTGTACGTGGATGATCTTTGTTACGTTTAGACGATTCAGATTGATAACCAAATAGTGCAATATATTAAGCTTGTTTTACCAGTTGGTTATGAGTTTATTACCTTATCTTTAGTTAGCCTCTCATTCTCTCAAGAAATTATTGTTTCTCTACTTGTCATCTTCGTGCAAAAATTACTTTTAGTTAATCAAAGGTTACTTTTAAAACCCATTATGGGTTTAAAAGCAGATCCAAAGTTAAGGGTTGAGGATACTTTGAATGAAGGTTGATATTGATGGAAAATCTTACAATTTTTTTTTCATGCACTTATCTAACTATGTTATAAGAAAGGTAGATGGTGTAGTTATGCCGTTGCAACTTTGGGTAAACTTGAATCTCATTTTATTTGGTACAACTAACTCCTAATCTAGATTTTCTTAAGGTTATTTATTTTCTTACAAAACAGATTCTAATAACACTACTTTACAAAAAAACTAAATAGAATTTAGATTAACTCAATAAATGCATGATGTTTATTCTTTTACCTGAATCTTTTCAAGTTGTATAATATGTATTACAGTACTCTATCTCGTAGCTCACTTCTTCGAAAACAAAAGAATCTGAGATTAAGAGTAAGAAATAATTTTATCTGATCTTTACTAAAATAGAAATCTAAACTTAATGTTGCCCAAAAGAAGAAAATAAAGATTATAAGTCATAATCTAGATAAAGTTATTATTGTGGTGAAGTAGGGTATCTCAAGAAAAATTTCTTTGAACTAAAGATTAAACTAAACAATAGAAATAACATTAATGGATCTAATTTTTCATGGTTGCATAGTACTAATCATGATAGTAGTAAGCCTCTTAATATCTCTAATGTAACTTACAATAATTATTGGATTTTAGATTTTGGTTGTACTTTCGAGAATGAGTGACAATAATATATGGCTCCATGACTTGAAAAATGTTAATGAGGAATAAATACTTTTGAGGTTTTGGAACAAGGTCAGTTCATTTGAGAATAAAGAATGAGACCCTTTCTATAATTAGATATATACTTGATCCCAAAAGAAAATTCATTTCTCTAAGTTTCTTTAATATAATCAGGTGTATTTGTAAAGTTTCAAAAGGCGTGATTCATACTTACAAGCATGCTAAATTGATTTCATATTGTACAAAATAATTTGGCTTATATGTTCTAGATGGAATTCATTTATCTGCTAATGTAAATTATTTTAATACTAATGATGATGATGATGATGATGATGATGATGATGACACTACTAGATTCGCCATGTTTAGCGACGAGACGTCTCGTCGCTAATAACCCGTATTTCGTTGTTAAACTTGATTAGCGACGACATGTCGTCGCTATCTGTCGTCTCTATCGTTCCGTCGCTAATTGACCCATTAGCGACGAATTATTGTGATTTCCCCCTAATCACTCAGAAGCTTATCGACGAGGCGTGTCGTCGCAAAGTTTACAAGTTAGCGACGATGCCACGTCGTCGGTAATTAATTAATTAGTTTTTCTTTTTTTTATTCCGTTATTAATTATTTATATTTTCTTTTTTTGATACACTAACCACGAAATTATAGCGACGGATAAGTCGTCGCTATTATTTTTTATTATTATTTTTTCTATTTCGCCGTAAATGATTATTTATTTATTTATTTTATGTGTTAGCGACGACACCATTGTCGTCGCTAATACTTAATATTTTTTTTTAAATTCATTTTTGTTTTTTTAAATTTGTTTGGATTTTGATTTTTGTTTTTATTTTAAATATAATGCGAAATTCACAAATAAATAAAAATCCAAAAATATATAGAAAATACGATCATTCTATAATAAAATTAAACGTAAAGTGAAAGTCAAACATAGTCAAAGTAAAAGTCAAACATACAAAATAAACATAAAGTCATAAAATTACAAACCAACGCAATAAAATAAATATAATCAATCATCAGTCAAATGCTCGTCTTCATCTTCTCTCTCTTAATCTCCTCTCTCCTCACCAGTGCGCCCGGATACGCTGATCGGTGGAAGTCCTTGGGCGATTCTCATGTCGTTTAAAGCTTCGAGGAGCGTGTCCGCCATGCTCGAGGGCTGACTCGGCCGACTAGAAGAAGTTGTGGGCCCGGTTGATGCGGAGGCTGGATCAGCTATGGGTTCAAGTCCTTGAGCCACGCGAAGCTCGTTCATTCCAGCCAGAATCGCCTTGAGAAGCTCCTCGTTGGCTGTAGGAGTCCTGGCTCTTTGTCAGACCAGACCAATGGTGGGCACCCAGTATTTTTTTCTTGGGTGGGGCCAGGACCTCCATGATAGTCTCGAGCATGGCATCCATCTGCTCCTGGACAGAAACTTCAGCTCCCTCCGTTCCGGCCTCCACAACCTTCTTCTTCATCTTCTCCCGAAGAACACCCTGTAATTAGATTTCAATTTAAAAATAAATTAGATTAATAAAAAAGTAAAGTTAAAAATAAATAATTAATTTAAAGCAATTTAAAAAAACTTACTTATAAATTGAATGAATTGTGAGAGGTGGTTCTCTCTCTCTCTCTCTCTCTCTCTCTCTCTCTAAAGATGTATATATTGAAGAATTATTAAGAGGTACTGAATAATGAAGTCTAAGGGATGTATTTAAAGGTGTTAGCAAGCCCTAGGTTGAATTACTTGGAGTGGAAGACAAAGCAAGAACTCTTAAATTTGTAGCTCTAAAATCTAGAAAAGGTAAGATTCTGCTGTTGATTTGTTTTGGTCATATCTCCTTCAATACTTATCCGTTTGAGGCGTTCCAATATTCGAAACCGCTTGTCTCGGAAAGCTCTTTCCATTGGTGCAGACCACTCGCCCAAACTCCTAGCCAATCTCAAGTTATGGACTCGTCTTTGAAACGTGCCTGGAATTTCAGATTCATAAGGCAGCTTTATCTTTTTCTTCTTTGCATATATCCTTCCTTAATCTTCTTATTTCTATGTAAATCTTCTTTACTTTACTTATTTGACTTGACTTGGTCTCTAATTAATTACCATATATCTTTTAAAGCTTCACAATAAATAAATAATTAAACCGCATATGCTTTAAAAAGAATAAATCCATAATTCAAGACTAGAAATAGGAAAGTGCACTCTAAAAACAGAACGAGTAAAAGTACTTCCTAACACACTAAAATACCCTAAGACTTTAATTCTCACTTCTCCTCCTTGGATTGTTCTTTCATGAAATTCAAGAACCTACTAACTTTGCACTAAAAACAATCAAATTTACGCACAAAAGCTCTAAAAATGCAAATAGTCAATTTCCAAGGGGAGAAAGTGTAATATGACGAAATAAGCATAAAATTCTATCAAATAAGTCACTTATTCAACTAAAAGGATGTCTCCAAATGGCTAATAATTAGAACAAATAGGGAGACATCAAGACCCCAAACTCAAACTTTTGTCGTCCCGACAAAGTAAAATAAAAACGAAGGATCTTTTAGGTGATAGTAGAAAATAGAATCTAGTAAATATTCCCAAAGCACAACTTAAAACAAATCTCATATAGTCTAATCTATGAATTAATATATAAATACACATATCATGCAAAATCAAACAAAATGCAATATCATTCCAAAATTAATTTCACAATGCTAGAAGGTTACGCTTATTACTTATCTCAAGATGGTGGTTATAGGGTGTTCCTCGATCTTTACTTTCTTTGAACGCTCCACTTAGCATACTCCCTATTAACTCACTGTGTATCTAGGAATCACGAGGTCTTTACGGTTTTAATATCGGCTGAGGGACGGTATGATATGTATATTTGGTAAATTTGAAGTGAGCTTTTGGCTCTCTCCTCACTTAACATCAACAAACTGTCCAAGAGCTTGAGTTTACACTCGACTAACGTTCTCACTCAACCCATTTGACCCGCTAATGTAGCCTCCCCCAAATTAACCCAATAAGTACTAAGGATGATTCACATAAAAATTTCCACTTTGCCGGTCCGAATATATTTTCTTTTCAAATCATTTTTCTTTTCTTTATATAGTTATGACTCTTTTTTTAATTTTGAGATGTCATGCTATTTTTTCATAGTTATGTCTTTTCATAACTTTAGCTCGTAGCTTCTTTTTTTATTCACTATTACCCCGGCAAAGGGTTACAATATAATAAACCTGTGAATCATCATCAAAATATAGCACAAAGCATACATTATAAGCTCAAAAATCTCAACCCAATGTAAATTCCCATATAGTGGACCCACCACCCCAAACTCAAGCTCAAGACAAGAAGTCTCAGGATCGTGATTCAAGTTTGGGTCATATGGTCATGCCTAACAATCTAAAGGGATATTGGCTTATAATGTGGCAACAAAAGAAAGGCTTAAAGGCTAAAAAAATTGGCTAAGAAGGATATCATTAATTCAGGGATAGAAGGCCAAAAAGGATTCAAAGGGCTAACAAAGAACTACCTCGATCATTTTCCTATCTACACAACTTGCCTCTAGTTCATACCTAAGTGGGTTCTCTACTCATTTAGATCTCACGTTCTACAAACCACCCATTATCCTTAAGTACAAGTTTACTTCTTTTGCATTGTTCATTAATTCTTCCTATCAATTACTTCATATTTTCATGCAATCTAAGTGCAGTTTATACTAACTCCTAAAGTCAACTATTTTTCTATCATTAATTCATAAAAAGCATGCTTGATGGGGGCATTTAAAATACTCTACAGTCAACGCAACCCTAAGATTAATTTTATTGAAAGCATGTAAATCACAAAAAATTTGGATGAGGCAACGAACCCCACCCCAAACTCAAAAATGAGTTGTGTCCCCACGACTCGAAAAGACTCAAGAAAGCAAATAAAACTTAATAAAACAAATGAGCAAAGGGATAGGAAAACGTATTTGAACCAGCATGAAGCTGGTTTCCATGGTTGCGTGTAGGTTGAGCTCCTTGTGTTGCGTAGGTGGCATGTGGAACATTGCTCACTCCACGTAATATGATTTGCATAAGCTCCCACACTTTTGTGTCTTTTCCTATGGTTTTAAACACCTCTTCATGATTATCCTCCAAAAGTTCCATTATTTCAACTACATCTTTCAATACTCCAAAAGTAATAAAGGATTCTCTAACTTCTTCTTGCTCTTCACGGTATTTTTGTCTTCCCAATCTTTGACATCTCAATGAACCCCAAACTCAAAACTTCAAAAAATAAAAAACTAGAGAAGAGTTTTGGAATTTGATGTTTTGAGGATTTATAATGAAGGATTATGGTGTTATATGAGATGGGTAATCAATATGTAATGTCTTGGGGAAGGTTTAATGAATAGGATAGAAGCTTTGATGAAGAGGCTTAAGGTTGAAGGAGAAGATTTCTTGATGTTCTTGAATGATTGTGGTGTCGGATGTGTGTTTGGAATGAAATAGGAGGAAGGATTTGATGGTCTTTGGTGTTGTAGTGGGCTTTTTGCAAGTATATAAAGGGTTAGGGTCTGGAAAATCGTTTTTGAAGAGGCTAGGGTTTCTTCTTGATGAAGTAAGAAGTGTATATGGCAACAAACTCTTCAAAACCGCCATACTGACCGGCATACCAGAGTTCTGGGCGGCATACCGGTGCTGGAGGTCCTACTTTTTGTACCTCTCGGCAAACAACCCGAACCGCTACCCGAGGGCACGTGTTTCTAGGCACCGGCATACCGGAGTTCTGGCTGTCATACCAGTCGTGAACGATGACCTCCCCAACAGCTAGATCTCAAAACGTTATGCAGTTTAGGCTCAAAGATCACCTGATTTCGACACCCGAGCGCAAAGATATGACTTGCCAAAGTTTTCTCTGATTGTGTCCAGTATTTTTTTCGACACAGCGGGCAGGCATACCGGTCAGATGACCGGCTAGCCAGTCCTAGTGAAGTACCCTTCGGCAAAAAACCTGATTCCAGAACCCGTGGGCTCGTGTTTCCTCCCTCCGGTATACCGGGGATTACGTACGGTATACCGGTGGCGCTGCAGATTTTTTTTTCTTTTCGTTCCTTTTCACCCCAAACTCAATTCCTACACACTTTGACACACCACCTTTCTCATTTCTTTTAGAAATAGACACTAAAACTTGACTATTACTTATAATATACACTAGGAAATTAAAAACATTAAAGCAAATTAAAACATGGGTTGTCTCCCAAGAAGCACTTTTCTTTATTACGTCTTTAAGTTCGACGCGCTACCTTCCATGAAGATGGTATTGAGGCCCTTGCGGTTCTCCTCCGCTTAAATTTGTCTCATCCTTTGCATGTAAGCTATGGGACCTTCCCCCTTAGAATTTTATTCAATCGATCTCTAAAAGGGGGAGGGTAGTATCTCTGTTTCGCCTTCTTACTTTCACGACGAAACTTATTCCTCACCACACGATAGTAGATACCCGTCCTCAACGGTATAAGCTCATTTTTATTTTCTTTAATCTCGCGTTCCTCTTTAAAGTGTGGTGGGTAGGTGCTCCTCCTTGCCGTTTTACTCTCGCGGTGTAGCACCTTTCTTGCGTAGTGATAGAGGTGATTCCGATTTTTTATCTCTAATGATTATTTGTGGTGGAGATAGTGATTGGTGAAATTTTTGTGGTGGAGATTTGACTTCTCTTTTATTATGAAGCTTTAATTCTTCAATTGATTCCTCAACCACTTCACATTCGTCTTCGCTTTCAAACCAATCTTCCACTATTACCTCATCATGTTTTTGTTGTGGAATCTTTCTAATCTCGACCACCTCTTCTTCCTTTGTACGTTCTATATCTTGATCACATGCACGCACCATAGGAATAGCAATCTCAGTTTCAATTTCTAGAATTTTCGTTGCTACTCCTCCTTCCATTATGCTAACAAGATTCTCAACCACATGGTGGTCTCCATTTATAATCGGCATGATGGTCATATCATTATCAATAGTATCTTCCTTCAACACCTCCTCCTCAACTACTTCTTCCGGTTGATCTCTTCCATCCCTCGAGGGAGTGGAATCTTCATAAGACATACTACCCATTCTTCTACCATCTGTTGTATGCGTGCATAGGTGGCGTTGGTTTCCTCTACTAGGCGATTGAGTTTAAAACTTATCTTATTGTCGATTTCTTGATGATAGTGATGAGGTGGAGAGTGTTGAGTTCTTTCAACCCATTGTTCTGAATCCTTTTCCTCTACTGCCTCAGGCGTTTGTTCATGTAAGCGCATGAGTTCTTTGAGTGCTCTATTTATTTCAGAACTTTGTGGTGAAGGTGGAGGTTGTTGAACGTTTCCAACCCATTGGTTGTTCCATCCTTTCTCTTGCTGATAGTGATATACTGGTTGTTGTTGATTATTCCCGATCCATTGATTGTTCCATTCTTTCTCTTGCGGGTATTGATAAGGTTGTTGGTAGAAGTTACCACCCCATTTTTGTTGTCCCGAAGAATTTCCCAATAGTCATATGGATCGGGATCTGGGTAATGTCCTCGATACATCTTCAATAAAACCTCTTGATCATTACCTGGATTAAAATCTGTACAACAAAACCAAAAACAAAAACCAAGCGTAAAACTGAAAAAATAAATAAACAATTAAAACTACAAAAGATTAACACCGGGGTCACACGCTGCGGTTCCCGGCAGCGGCGCCAAAAAACTTGGTGGGTCCTGGTGTGTTATAAAATTAAGTACTGAAATAAAAGGAACCACAATACCGCAAGTGTACGATTGTCCAAGTAATACTCCGATAAGTCAAGTTTCGTTCTCAGGGACGGATTAGGTTCAACTCCAATATTAATCAGATAGTAGAAATAATTTCTTGACATAAAAGTAAAATAATAGATTTTTGTTTGGTTTTTTTAAAACTAAATACGCAAATAAATAAAGACTAAAAGTAGATAACAGAAAAGAAATAATAAAGTAAAAGACTAACTTCAGAGATGAGATATACTTGAGTCTCGCAAAGAATCCTCCTAATTAATATAATCTATGCTATGTTTAAGGGTAGAATTTGGTATTAGTATATTAGTCGGGACTCTAATATCTCCTAGCCCCCTGTCAGGTGGACCTAGGAGCTATCCTAAAGTACTATAAACCCCTGCATGGGCGAATATGCCTCTTCGGATGATAAGAATTTACCTCTTTGGCTATGTAACTAGTTAAGCATGTCGGTCAATAACGGACATTACACGGGTATTACCTAGATCTGTATTCAAACCCCCTGTTGGATGATCACTTCGCCACTAAAGTGAATAGCCCAAATACTAACAGCTAATTCTAGTTGCGTGGAAAAGAATTAGTAAATAAGAACAAAGTAATATCCAATATCTAAGACTCAATTCAATTTAAATCATAACAATCCCAAATTCAAAACATAAATTAAATTAATTAGGGTTCATCCCTTTATTGCGATTCTCAAGTATATAAAAGTTTAGCTCATAGCAATATTAAAGACTGAAACTAAATAGAAAGACATCATATTTAATTACAGAAAAGAAATTGATAACCTAAAGTTTGGATGACTTTTTGTTGGAAGAATAGAATTCCTCCGGCTCTAGCTTCTCCTCTGCCTTCTTGCTCTTTAAGTCTTTGACTCTCTCTCTAAGGATATTATAAATTGAATGAATTGTGAGAGGTGGTTCTGACTCTCTCTCTCTCTCTCTCTAAAGATGTATAGATTGAAGAATTATTTAGAGGTACTGAATAATGAGGTCTAAGGGGTGTATTTATAGGTGTTAGCAAGCCCTAGGTCGAATTACTTGGAGTGGAAGACAAGGCAAGAACTCTTAAATTCGTAGCCCTAAAATCTAGGAAAGGTAAGATTCCGCTGTTGATTTGTTTTAGTCATATCTCCTTCAATACTTATTTGTTTGAGGCGTTCCAATATTCGAAACCGCTTGTCTCGGAAAGCTCTTTCCATTGGTGCAGACCACTCGCCCAAATATCTAGCCAATGTTAAGTTATGGACTCGTCTTTGAAACGTGGCTAGAATTTCAGATTCATAAGGCAGCTTTATCTTTTCCTTCTTTGCATATATCCTTCCTTAATCTTCTTATTTCCATGTAAATCTTCTTTCCTTTACTTCTTTGACTTGACTTGGTCTCTAATTAATTATCATATATCTTTTAAAACTTCACAATAAATAAATAATTAAACTGCATATGCTTTAAAAATAATAAATCAATAATTCAAGACTATAAATAGGAAAGTGAACTCTAAAAATAGAAACTCGAGTAAAAGTACTTCCTAACACACTAAAATACCATAAGACTTTAATTCTCACTTCTCCTCCTTGGATTGGTCTTTCATGAAATTCAAGAACCTACTAACTTTGCACTAAAAACAATCAAATTTACGCACAAAAGCTCTAAAAACACAAATAGTCAATTTCCAAGGGGAGAAAGTGTAATATGACGAAATAAGCATAAAATTCTATCAAATAAGTCATTTATTCACCTAAAAGGATGTCTTCAAAGGGGTAATAATTAGAACAAATAGGGAGACATCAGTTTGCTATTCCCCTCTTATGTTTCCAAAATTGAACAGTTTTGTAAAAAATGGTCTGGCTTAAGTTGTATTAGTAAGGAAGACAGTATCCTTGTTTTTTTGAATATGTATAGCCAAGCACTCATCGTCCCTTTCTGTATTTCTTCGAAACCAAAGGGTGATTTCCCCGTTTACATATACCTCTGTTTGATTACTCTTCTCCGTGTTAAACGCTTTATGCCCCAATTGTATTGTGTGTTGTTTACCTTGGATCCCTTTAATCAATAGATGGCCCCTTGTTCCCCTTTGCTGAATCCCCTCTACTCAGTCTTCCTCCGCGTGGAATTTCTCGTCTGACGTAGATCTTCGAAATCCTTTGTTTGAATCGATCTCAGCCGTGCCCAAAGCCTACCCGTTGCATTTCAATTTGTTGTATTTGTCGTCGTGCTCTCTCTTCTTGCGTCGTAGTCCATCTTCTCTCCGATTGTGTGACAAATCAAAACCCTTATCTTGATCGCTACCTTTGCTTCCGTTAAATTGGATGCTGGTGAAGATAGTCGTTCGTTGTGGCTGTATAAGCCCTTACTATTGAGACTGGTCTCCATTGTGTACTTGTCATTATCTCTGATTCTAGTCAAGAAAAATGTTGTCTTCCGTCGTGAGCCGCATTGGTGTGGACCAAAATAGCCCTTCAACACATCTACAACCTTTAGCCCTGGAACTTTTTAAAAAAGAGATGAGAAATGAACAGACTATGCTCGACCAAAACCTTAACCCTAGACATCGCCAAAACCGCCCCTAGTGAAGGTGTAATGTGTGAGAATTTTTCCTATTCAGTCTGAATCATATTTTTTTCCACCTTAAAACACCTAAAATTATTTATAGAGTAATTATATATACCACCCAAAATCATACCATCCAAATGTCACCCAATAACGTGGCGTGAATTGGTTGGTTAACAATCGTTAATTAAATCAAGAAAATAAATAGATTAACGATTGTTAACCAACAAATTAACGCCACGTCATTGGATGACATTTGAGTAGTATGATTTTGGATGGTATATATAATTACTGTTATTTATACTATATAAATCGTTGTGGTAAAAATCCTTTTTGAATATTCTTTGGTACAAAATCTCAAATAGTGTTCACTATTATTAATGATAACTTATTTTTATTTAAAACAGGCTGATTGAAATTCTTTCTATTTTTGTAACTTTTACTTAATAATAGAATTATAGCTTAACAAACAAAATTAATCTGTACTTATTTTTAGATTGGTTTTTTTTTAAATACATGAGAGAGCCACTTTAGACTCGGAGTAAATGACTCCAATAAGATTAGATCTCAGGATCTCTTGGTCTCTGCGAGTAACCTAACCATTAGGCCAACTATCAATCTCAGATTGGGTTTATTTTCATAATAGGATGGTGTTTTCCATATTTTTTTAAAGTTACCTACTTTTAATAAAATTGCCATACAATAAAATGTCTAATTTTATAAATGATATAATAGGTAATTTTTCATAAAATATAAATAACTTGCTTAAAATATAGGTGTAAAAAAAAGCTGCCAATTTCTAAGTACCTACTACTCTCATTCATACATAAACATCCATATTCTTGACGTGATAACCTAAAACACCCATCATGCCTCTTTTCTGTACGGATGAAGAGCTGGAGAATTGCTCGCGGGCCGAATTAGCTCACAAGTATGATGAGATTATCCTTCGAGAAAGGGCAGCGACGAAATCAGAAATAGATGAACTAACTAATAAAATAGTAAGTATATATTGTAAGTTTGGTTTTTATTTGTTGTTGCTGAGTAATGTGCTATGAATTTTGGTGAAGGATTTTTTAAAGGCTCAAGTGATAAAGAACGAACTCTCTCGGTTACCCCAGGTATTTTAGTTACAGTTGTGTTTTATTTATGGTACCCAATCTTATTAGGTAATTATCAATCTATACCAATATGAGTATGTATCAATTATAGTTTGCTATTTGATTTCAGTAAATTAGGAATAAGTGCATAAATTATGATTTGCTATACGATTTCAGTAAACTAGGAATCAGTGCATTTGATTCAGTAAACTAGGAATCTGAGCATAATATAATTTATGCAGTCCTTAGTTTGATGATACTTTGACTTGATAACCTATATTCTAAGCAGGTTTGTTCAGAAACGGCTGAAAATTTTTACAAAGAGATACTAGAAAAGGTATAAATGAGTTTGTTTGTATTATTGTCATATGTATAAATTATACGAAAGTTTTGTTGATTGTTTTAAACAGTCTGGGATGGAGTACCAAAAGAAGCTTGACGAATTAATTTCTGTGAGAAAAAAACGTGATAAGGTGCAGCATATTTAGCATATTTACGAGCAGTTGAGGGAGTGGTATGAATATCTCTAAGTTTCTTTTTTTTTTTTTTTTTTTGTAGGAAGTTGAATACCTAAAGGAGAGGCTTGAATTAGTGGAGAAATCCATCCAAAAAAAAAAGTTAGCGGAGAAAGAACTAGAAAATGACAGTTCTGATGAAGATGACAATTTAGATGAAGATGATGAGGGAGCCTTTGGTGGATTATAACATATGGAGAGAGAGCCTTTGGATTATATACCTATTTTTTATTATTATATGATAGTGTTAAAGCAGGATATAAGTATTTTGGTATGTGGTTTACATCTTGTTTCTTTTCTGTAAAGTAGTTACTTTTGAAGTTTGATATGCTAGATATTGGAATCCCGACACTATACCATCTCCATGTTACAAGATGATAAAACTATGGATAATTTTTTTTTATTTTTTTTTAACGAGCATTTTATATCATCCAAAAGAGCACCAAGGTCCCTTAACATGTAATTTTCCACACTTGATATCACTGGTCTCCTTATGTAAAGCATTATTTACTCCAAGTAAAACTCACTTTTTTCAGGACTGATCTTCACACCTTAGTGTCTAGAAAATAAATTCAAACCCTTTTTGAACCTACTAGCATAATTTTTATCACCATTGAAGAAAATTAAGCCATCATCAGTAAAATTTAAGTGACTCGACTTCATTTTAGCACATTTAAAATGATAAGTAAAACTGCACAACATGATCTAAAATAGCAGTAAACCTTGCATACAAATCACAACAAGGTAGGGAGATAGAGGATCTTCCCGCCTTAAGCCCTTTTGATCTTTGAAAAAGCCATTAATATCATTATATTATTGACACATAAAGAGAACATAGGAGTGGTAGAGTTATATTTTTTTATAAGGGGCTCGAAATCACCCTCCCAGGATAAAACAGAATTAGGACACGATTACCTGCTATATGTCCGTATTGCGATATATTAGCTAAAGCCCAAAAATAAACTACTGGCTACTCGACTATGAAAATGGTCATCACTCACTAGTGATAAAATAATGCAAAAGTTCTCCTTTTGGATCTCTTGGATAGTTTTTCCCAAATGATATGTAAGAATCTCAAGATTTGTAAGAATCTCAAGATTGCAGTTACACGAATTAATCAAAATATTACTGTTAGATATTTGAACGGCAGCATAACTCTTTTGAAATAACAATTTAATTATAATTGAGTCTCAAAAATCCTAATCTAACAAACCAAATAGAAAAATGATTGTTGAAGTCATCCTTCTGTATACATACTATAAACGTGATATAACATAATTTAAAGGAACCCAAAATGTTACTTTGAACCAAAAAAAAAAAAAAAAAAAAAAGAACCCAAAATGATACTGCACGTTCTTATAGAATAAGGTCAGGTATAAAAGGGTACTAAATGATCCAGCATACAAACTAAATGTGATATCAGCCAAAATAACATATACTTTATTATCGCCTCTTAGGTGTATTTTAAATAGACTGATCATATGATTTCTCTTTCCGTTCTTGATTTATTAATTGGTCCACATAAAGAAGATAAAAATGTGATATGATTCTGTGTAATATCCATCATTACTCTTTTTGGAAATTCATTTATCAACAAAGCTGCTGATTTTGAGACATAACCTACTATAATAGTATATAAGCTATAACAAGATGATACAGAAGTAAAATAAAAGCCATAACCTTCCCAACTGGAAAGGAAGGAATGGCCTAGGACAAGAAGTCTACCAATTTGAGTTACGAAACAATCAAAAAATGAATTAGTACTTTTCATAAATATAAATGTATAAATAAGCTGGTAAAGGTGAGAGAGTACAGTGCTTCACTTAAAAACAGAAAAGAAAGAAGATAATTACAAAAATAAATTAGATGACTCGTCCTCCTCATCATCATCATAATCATCATCATCCACCTCCAAAATAATTTTTCTTTAATTTTTTTTTCTTAAAGACCATTCACACTATATCATAATTAATTTATTTTACATTTTTTACCAAAAAAAATATATAAACAAATCTCATAAAATCTTACTCAATAAATAATCCGCACATATATTATTGACACCCATTATATATCAACACATTAAAATTCTAAGATTCTAAGAACAGTAAACTTATAAATGTAAGGGAGACATGGAAGCTATAGGGTTATTAGTGAGAGCAGCAAGTCTTGTATCTATAATATAATATGTGGCGAGCATCTAGGTTTAGGGGTTTGAGAAATGATAAACCATATAACTTTCTCAAATCGTTACAACAGGAATGAAAGGTTTAAGCTCTTATTTTATTTTTTTGTTCAAATCGGTTTAAGCTCTCTATATTACGTTAACCTGCAGTAAATGTGTAACCATTTGTTTACTGAAATATAACACATTTGGACGATTTATAAGAAGACCACCAAATCTTCGTTCTAAACAACCAATGATTGAAGAGCATCTACTATGTGTTTTTTGGAGTCAAATGAGAAAGGAACAAAGAAAAACCGAGCAATCCAACCTTCTTAAGAATCTTGGAACATAAAATCAACACTCAATTTATTATTAGAGAAACTTACTTCTGGTAAATTATTGTATTCCGTTACTTTTCAATAAGACCAATTCATATAACTCTTTTCTGCACCAATAACATATATAATTCATTCATGTTTACAACTTTTCAAGGAGCATTACTCAGCCAATTATAATGATAAGAAATCACAAAACCATGGCTATGCCAACACTGCTAAATGGGTTTGGCCGATATTTTAGTGATTTCTTTTAATATTATATATTTTATTAATTCTTATTTATAGGTTACTGTAAGAAATTAAAGGGTTCTAGACAAACCTTTTAGGCGGAATTAAGAATCGAAATGCTCCGGTATTGAATCCACTTACATATGAAGAAGATTGCTATTCCACAACCTAAATGCCGCTGAATATTCTATTATATGTTGAAGAGATTTTTGAGAGAATTTGTAATAGTTTTGTTTCTCTCAAGCATAAGACAGAGAGAAAGAAAGAAGCGTATATGAAAATTGTGTCTGATCTATTCAAATGAAATAACTTCCATGAAGTTATTTATATACTAGTTATTGATGTAATAACTACCACAATTTTGGGCCAGGCTAACCCATCATGGGCACCACAATATGGGCTAGGCCCAAACCAATTTCTTTCATTCTCCCACTTGCACATGATGGGTTTTCTCCCACACCCATGTTATATGCATCAAGGTACTCTTTCTCTTATCTCAAACATATCCACATAAAATCCATCATACTTGGCAAATAGGTCGTGCGACCGGCAAGCATACAAGCATTCCTTTTGCTATAAACCTGTTAGGGTGGATAGCTGCTCAAACGATTCATAAATCCTTTCGTATCTTGCAGTTCCCTAGACTAAAAATTATAATATCAATATCATAGTAACTCTGACCCCTCAGATTCCATATCACATCATCTTTGTGATTGGAAGAGTTCACTAGCATAACATCGTGTGTCTCACTATCATGTCATAGTCCTTGATGACTTACATGATTGGTCGACCTGCAAGCACACACTTTAATATCCATTTTAGTCTTCCTTTTGCACTTGAATCTTTCTATAATGAACTGGTTGCTTTCCCAGACATACCCCGTTAGACCGAATCATTCATGACCATCGATAATATGCTAAAGTAGCAAACACCAAATCAAAACATCAAAATTAAGTCAAAAGTAATAAGGGTACTACTCAAAGGTCTCACACAATGAAGAAACAGGGATCAATTCTTCACTTCCTTTTGGTCGCAAGCACACACGGTATGACTCGTGTGCTACGATATTATTAATTTATTCACATCATATGTCATGTATCCATTAATATCGTACAGATATATAATTAGACATTCCTCGTTGTCTAAAATGAATCCTTCAATTGATCAACCCTCTCTGAAATCAATTAAGAATTGCATATCTGGTTTTTATAGACTAAGTAGATAGTGGGGACCTACTTCGATCACAAATTAAAATTAACATGTTGCGCTACATGTTTGTGATCTCATCTTAACATGTGTTAAGGTGACTTTCGTAACTCACGTTATTTACATGAAGGGTTACTCTTTTTCATGAGTTAGTCTCATCCTTGCGCATCCTCTAATGCCAAAGGCGATTGCCCGTGTGAGAAGGCCAATCATAGTCTATCTGACATACTTATCCACACGTATATATTACCACTCAATAATGGAAATATAGCATTGCACATTATTTTGCAGTATACATAACAATATAGATCCAACATGATCTGGAATTGCATAACTTGCAATTTGTTCCAAAAATATATTCACAAGAATATCACGTGTGGATTTTAACTGCAAATTCTCATAATCTTTTGTGCAATAATGTCTCTTATCACGATATACTTTATATCAATATGTTTGGTTATACTGTAATACTATGTTCCCATCACATAAGTCATTGCCATTTCTTTATTACAGTATTTCAAAACTGGACTCCCACTATCACTTGAGAATCATAAAAAATACAAACAAACTTTTTAAACCAAACAAAACATTTTGAATTTTAGTTGAGTAAGCTCAACATTCACAATGGACATAGCAATATATAGGTTTGTTTCTTGCTACTCCATGGATATAACACAATATTTCAGCAAGAATACACAACCTAAAGACATTTACACTCATCCATTTTGTTTAACCAATTAACATATGGATATACTTTAGGTGTAAATGTTATATTTGAAAACATATAGTATGAGCACGAATCCTTTTAAGGCATCTCATTGCTCATATTTCAGGTTTTCAATACTTATGTCCATAACTCAATTTAAAATGGACTAATTAAACCCACGACATAACTAATGTCTGGTTTAGCAAACATCACTGATAAATGGATAACTAAACCCAAAGCATAACAAAATGCATGGCCTAGTACACATCATGACATACATAATACTATCATCGGTATGTAATTACTAACATGACATTGTTTACCTTTTCTATTTTCGTCGATAGAGTACTAGGACACATAAGAAGATTAGAGCTTATTCTCTCATCTATTTGGAGTGTTAATGACATTAAAGTCTGACATGTAAAAGCGTTCACATCTCTTTTTGATGTATAATTCTTTAGACAGGAACTATAGAAATTCAAACATTCTCAATGAGTCATAACATAAAGAATAGAGCTCGCATTTCACATATCTTTCACATCAACAAATATTTGAAAGATAACAACTCCTTAATTTTGACAAATCACGTGTCATTCCTAACTTGTAGGATATCATCTACATAGAGAATAAATTCATAAACTTCCCTTGTGGAACTTTTGATATGTAGACAAAGTGATATTCACATATCATTTCAAAAATAATTATTAAAATGACTCATGAATCTCAAAAAATCACTGTCTTTGGGCTTGTTTGAGACCATAGATTATCTTCTTCAATCTACACATTGTATTTTCTTGGTCTTTAACATCATATCCTAAATATTGTTCCACTGAATTTACCCTATTCTTTTATTCTCCACTGAGAAAAATAATTTTGAAATCCTCTAGTGCAAATCATAATCAAGATTCACCACAACAGCTAGTATATAACCAAATGAGGTAAATCTCTTAACTATAGAAAAAAAATGTTTATTCCAAAAAAAACAATTTATTCCATATAATATAGCCTTTTTGCCATTAGACGAGATTCATACCTCTCAAATGAAGTGTCTAGTTTTCTTCTCATTTCAAGAATCTATTTATTCTCAATCACTTTGTGTCCTTCGGAATATCAACCAACTTTATGAATTGATTTCTCTTCATCTCCATCTTTCCTAGTAGGATATGAAGAGTTCATGTACTCTCTGAGGTTCTTCTTTGTCTTATGGACAAATCATACAGATTTATCCATGGATCTTAAATCGACAACAAAAAAAATATCCCTCGATGACTCCTTCTAGGTGAAGTTATTGTGAAACAGATTCATTATGTGATGCAATAATTTCTTTCGAGTCAAATTCAAGGCAATCTTGCCTTCCTCGTGCATGTGGTACCTTATCTAGTAACACGTTTAATTACATACATCTTCATCAACCTCATTTAATTCATGTAAAATGAGATTTTCAATAACCACACCTTTATTTAGGAAAAACATTACTATCCAAATGACATATCGTGCAACTCAGTCTTAACAAATTCCATCATTATGTTCAACCTTGAACACATATCCTTTAGAGTCTTTGAAAATCTTCCAAAGAAATCATTCTTACCTTTGGTGACCCAAATTTCCATACTCATTGGATAAGTCACAAACATACCAACCCCCAGGAGATCAAGTATGAAAGGGGATATTTCTTTTGTCCATAGTTCGTGAGGAGTTGATGGATGTAACTTTGTGGGTACACGAGTAAGTATATGAGTAGCAATAAAAACTAATCTTCCAAACATATATTGAGAGATTAATTTGAGCAATCATACACCTTAATCAGGAGAGTTACATTCCTCCTTTTACCTACTATTCCATGTCATGGCATGTGAAAAAATCATAAGCTTATTTATGATCCCATTCTCATCACACCCTTCTTTAAAGTCCCTCAAATAGTTTTTTTTTTATCACGGTTTCTTCTCAAGGTTTTACCCTTCCTCTCTATCTGATTCTCGATTTTCTAATTAACAAATTTGTGAAGCATCCCAGTGTTTCTAATTTGCAAGAAATCTGATAGATATCACTAAACCGTGTGAAATCATCCATAAGGTGATGAAATAGTATACCCCACATCTTGTTAACTCAATGAGTCTACAAATGTTCAAATGAATTAATTCCAACGGATATTGTAACATTTAGTTTAAGCTTTCCCAAAAAAAAGTCATATTACTTTCATTACTAGGCAGTATCCACAATTTGGCCAAAAGATTTCATCAAGTGTATAAAAGGAATATCCTTCACCAACAATGTGGTTCATGTCATATCTATTATGACATAGCCTAATATTTCTTAAAAACTTTCCAATATCTTTAGTACTATAAAAGACATTTATAGAAAATCAACCACTATTAAATTATAGGTGTTGTAGTCAACCTTTGCCAAATACCAAAGAACCATTTGTTCTAAAAATAGATCCATATTATGTAGAACACTTATTGTTTGTCTTGATCATGGGTACTAGATTTAATCATAGAAGAACAATGATTGAGACTAAATTGTGTAAAATTTTTGTACACCTAAGATATTATGTAGATACAAGGTTTGATCACTTCGCAAACTCAACTACTCGTGCCAAACCATTGACTTTAATATTATTGTTGTCATCTACATATATCCATCTTATACCAAATCAAATTTTTCATTCATGGTATACTATATAGGTCTCTCAATCTCTTGTCACAAGATCTATTGCTTCTAAGTTCATAATCCACATAGGATAAGACCAGTTAGCAACACGGTGCTAGCAATAGATGCAAAAATCATAAGAAGAAGATAGTGCTACTATATTAGTTACGCAAGTTAAGTGACACAACTTGTCATAAATGTAGCATCTCATCTTACTCTTTTATTTCTTATGATCATACTTTATTTCCTTGTGACTATTGATCTTGATCTTCTTAGAACCATATATATCACCCTTTTCTTTCAATCCTCTTGCTCTATACTGCAATTCTGTACGAGAGCTAGACTCAGTAATATATCTTCAAGTATGAAGTCAAGAAACCGCAAATACACTTATTCTTGAGTACAACTCAAGTAGCATCATCAAACGTATTGATGTTATTACGAGTCACATTCACTTCTCAATACACTGAATTATTTGAAAGAGATTGATGATTCCTTGAATTTGTTGTTAATAATTCAAGATATCACCAGATATCTAGACTGTCTTAGTCACTTTAACCACCGTCTTTAGATGCATTAAATGACATGACCATGTGTCATTTTATGAGCATAATCGTTCATGTCCGCTAACGCAACATCAACATGGTAGTATCTTTGATCATCTCCTAAAGAGTATACCCACATATCATAAGTGGTAGGATACTTGCGATACTCATAAATTAAGTCATCCATATTACTTATCAATATTTCTCAAATAATAGAGTCTTTATACCTCTAAAACTTGATAAGTCAATATGCTCCTTATGTGATGAATTTGAAGCCTTCCTCAAGCTCAAGCATCACATTATTAACAACCTCAAAATGCTAGTTTCTCGAATACTCAATGTAATTCGAGTTATCATAGGGTATAGTTATATCACCATTCATCCTTATCCTTCTTTAAAGGTCTAAAAGATGTTACTCATAGCCATTTTCTAGTATATCTAGAGACTTTCATTAATATATAAAATATATTCAATGATACTATTGTCTTAAGATGCAAATTGAACTCGTAAATAGAAAACAAAAGAAGCGAAACAGAAAGTTCACTATGTTCCCAATCATGAATCACCATACTTTTGTTTATCTAATTATAATTCAATTTCATCAAAACAAAATACTAAGTTCTCTACAGAACTCCCACTATTCCAATACACACAATTTGAGATGGAATATACTAAATCCGTATGATTTAGTGGTTATGGAATCAAACTTATCCATATAATAACCCAAGTTTCAATATATATAGATATGCAATTGAAAAAATATAATATATATTTACCAACAAGTCATGTATCAAACACATTTAAGATACATCAATTAACTCATATATAATATAGTTTAACATCTATATCAGGTTACACGAAAGCATGGTTACAAAAACTAAGTCATATTTAACATAATACGATCTTAAGTACACATGCTAATAAGTAAGACATATAGGCATTTACATTAAATATGATACAATAACTCACTGGTCAAACTACATCACTATCATATATAAAGCCTTGGGTAAAAAATGTCTTTCTTTTATTTCAAATAGTCAAAAAATGAAATATATAAATAATGGAACTAATGGTGAACATGAACGATATATATGATTTATTGGTATACAGATTCTCAACAAAGAATAGATACGAATTAACATCTCCTTGTAAATTCGTTTTTCTTTCTTTTAATCTTACAACTTGACCAAAAATCAGCATGGCCTATCGGTTTGGATATAAATTTCCTGCCTCGTTTCAAATCACAAAACCATTATAATTATAAAGGTTTCTTTAATTTTCAGAAACAGATCTGTCTTTGCAACAACTCAAATCATTGCGCTTTTAGATACAAAAGTAAAAGAAGCGCAGCGGAATAGCAATTCACGCTGGACCACTAGGTCTGCTGTTCGACCCGCGGCAGTTACTTAAAAATTAACGCCGATTTTTTTTTTTTTTTTTTTTTTTTAAGCAGAAATCCAAAACGACGTCGTTCCGACCGTCTTCCCCACCAGTCCAGAAAAAACCGAAAATACACCATTAAAAACCTTTAAAAAATCATATCTTATTCATTTCAACTCCAAAATTAACGAAATTTTCACCATTGCGTTCCTAATTTCTTATAGAATCTGAATCTATACATTTTATTTGATATAAAAGACTTTCAAAAAAATATCCATATAATAAAAAAATCACAGATCTTATACATATATATGTAAACAGATATATACTTCATAAAGAACATTTCAAATACGAGCAACCTTGCTCTGATACCATTTGTAAGAAATTAAAGGGTTCTAGACAAACCTTTTAGGCGGAATTAAGAATCGAAATGCTCCGGTATTGAATCCACTTACATATCGAATAAGATTGCTATTCCACAACCTAAATGCCGCTGAATATTCTATTATATGTTGAAGAGATTTTTGAGAGAATTTGTAATAGTTTTGTTTCTCTCAAGCATAAGACAGAGAGAAAGAAAGAAGCGTATATGAAAATTGTGTCTGATCTATTCAAATGAAATAACTTCCATGAAGTTATTTATATACTAGTTATTGATGTAATAACTACCACAATTTTGGGCCAGGCTAACCCATCATGGGCACCACAATATGGGCTAGGCCCAAACCAATTTCTTTCAGTTACTTCCCTCCATTAAAGTAAAATAGGCCTATAATAGGAAGTAAAATTTGCTTGGCCTACGTAATTTAATCATATAATAAGAATTATATCTTATGAAGATAAACCATTTTTTTCTGTTTTTATATTTTATAATTCAAAAAGATATTAAAAATGTATATGAAACCATGTCCATGACTAAGCCTCATGGCTTAGTATCCTCATCATCTTCCTCAATCTTAGGTGCTAAATAAAACCTTATGTAACCCATTTCAGCTATCTTATACTCCACAACCACAGGAAGCTCTGATGATAAACTAATCGTAACTGTATTTGATAAAGGACTTGCTTTTGTAAACGAGTTTAGATATCTTAATGCAAAGGTTAATGATACCGGTTCATTCATCTCTATAACTGTTGCTTCCTCAGGCTTATCAACTGTAGTGTTTTGTCTACAAACAATATTTGCAGTTCCAATATCACCTCTTACTGGGGGATTCAAACATGAAGGTAACAGTATCACTACCATCGTCAGCTTTGATAGTGATTATGTCATCATTTCCAGCACACTTCAACATTTTGGACATATTACCAAGATTCATACCCATGGAAAGGTTACGGTCACTACGGTAATGCTCAAAACCTTCAGATCTGAGGAGTAGAGCAACAAGTGCCACGTGGCTACTATCCATGGCTTGTAAAGAGAACCCAGTAGACGAACAGTCAAAGTTAGCATCGTTAACTAAATCCTTAATCGCTTCCATAACCTTCTTCAGAAGACTTCCTTGTACAAGCCTAAGCTCCAACATTTTTTTTTCTGGTTCTGATTTGGGGGTTATTGAATGTTTTTTTAAGGGTACGAAGGAAAGGAGGGAAAACTATTTTTGAAAGCTTTATATAGAACTAGTCTACGATATTGGGCTTTGCATTTGGCGGGATTAAATTATTAACTTCCCGCCAAAGGACTATCAGAAAAAATTTATTTGGGCTTTGCATGGGTCTAAACCATGGTAATTCATAGGAATGGTCCCGATTGTCGTTACATTTGCTGGGCCTAGTGGTTTTTAAATTTATTCCCAAGCCCACTAAAAGTTAGATTTTTTTTACATAAGTGAACTGGGATTGGATTGGTTGCACGCATCAATGACTAATCCACGGAGGTTACCTATATTCAGGGAGGAGTTCAATCTTGCATCTTTTACTTTACACCTGTTAGGAAGAAGATTCGAACTCTTGACCTCCCCTTTACGTGCTGAAGAAATAGCAAGATTCTGTCCAGTTAAACTAACCCAACTGGTTAAAAAAAGGTTAGAAAATTAACAACCTATTTGAAATTTTCTTTTAGTCGTGGGAAATGTTATGTTTTTATTTTTTAAAATTAATCCCACATTATATTATGGAAAATTCTTCTATTTAATAATATTTTTAAAAATTGTTTTAAACAAAAAAAATTCAAAGATGTTAAAGAAATCCGAATACCTTCACATATAAGTCAAAATACAATTGACAAATGAAAAATATTGTTCACATTAAACATTAGTCGTGAGGACACTAAACATTACTAATGGTTACTCAAAGCAGTACCGCGCCACCATCGATGGTTACATTGGATACTACCACGTCATGTTAGTGGTCATATTAAGCACAATATGTGATTGCTATGAGTACGATTCTTAAACCTACGGCGTTGTTTTGTTACACTGAGCACCATCATGTCACTGTCGATGGTTAAACTAAGCACGATATGTGGTTACACTGAGTACGACCTATAGCTAGGGGTGTCAATGGTTTAAGTTAACCGCGAAATATTAAAAAATTATAATCATAACCATTTGTGTTATTTAAAACCATTCTTTAACGGTGTTAACTATCGTTTTCACTTTTCGAAACAATAACAGATCTATTACCTTTCAATTTTAAAAGTTTTGCGGTTTTTAACAATGAACGAACTATAACTCAATAAACAAATTAGGCATTCTTAAAACAAAATCATATATAGATGTTGAGAATTTGGTCTTAAAAACCATAATATTTATATTGTAGACCCATATTTTAAACAATTTACATAATAAATAATACCTTCTATAAAATCTAAATAAATCTTTTGGGTGAATTATATATAGGGTCTTAGAGACCATCTTTCTTCTCTATAGAGTATAGTCTAAAAAGCTATTCTTCTTAGGGACCTCATTTTTTACAATAGTCTTTTCTTCCCTCTACTAACACTAAAAGACAAAAATGTGTGATGTCACTGTTTCTCTCTCCACTACCTACCACTACCCGCCTACCTCCAACCTCCAACCACCTACCACCGACCACCGACCACCGACCACCGACCACCGACCACCGACCACCAGTCACCGGTCACTGGAAAAAACATAGAGTATCGGAAAAACATAGAGTACTCTATATATTTGCTGAGTACTCTATAAATTTGCGGAGTACTCTCTAAATTTTTTTGAGTGGACTAATAAAATCTCGGAGTACTCTACGAAAAACTCGGAGTACTCTAAGGAAAATCTCGGAGTACTCTAAGAAAATCTTGGAGTACTCGAAAAATTGGTGATTATTTTATTAATTTGATGAGGATTATTAAAAAACAAAGCATACATAGTCAAAAAAAATCTTTATTCATCTTTATTACACAATGTTGAATAAATTACAAATTAATATACAATTAAAAATAATAAAATAAGTAACCTAACTACCTTGACCAGATCTGGTTTAGATCTGAAAAAAAGAAAAAAAGAAAAAAAAAATCCTCATGCGTACATAGTACGCCACCATCACGAAGCTTCTCCGGCGAAACCACCAAAACGCAACTACTACCAAAACGCCACCACCACCATAACACCTCCACCACCAACTGTGTTTCTAATTAAACCGAGCACCACCACTTCAACAATGGAAGTTCGAAGTACAACCAGAGTTGCAGCCACCGAGATCCAGCGGCGAGCACAACCAGCATTCCGGCGAGAGAACCACCACCACTGCGCCGCACAGCATCACAGTCAAGCAGATCTGTTGCAGTAGCTTGAAGCTCGTCGTGTTGTAGCTCGCCAGAGTTTCGTTCCAGCCTCCTTCCTTCTTTGCAGAGCTCGCTGCTGCATAGATCGAGGCCTGCAGCTCCGACGAGACTAGAGTTTCGCTCCAGCTACGGCGCCACCACTCGAGATCTCTGGCGAACCACGCGTTCCAGGGGAGTTGCAGCTCATTTCCGAGGTGTTATGGAGCTTTTAATGGTGGTTAAGAAGCCGATCGAAGAAGAAGAGCTTCGTGTCTGCAATATCCGGCGAGATCCACCATTCTTCGCTGCTGTTCGTGTCTGCAAATGGAGTAGAGCTTCGTGTTATGGTGGTGAGCTTGTGCGAGCTCTAGTTCCTTCAATGGCCACTCCGAGATCTTTGTGGTGTTATTCTCCGACGAATGTGAAACGTGAGAAGAAGGAGATCGGTGGTGCTGTGAGAAGAAGGTGTTATGGTAGTGGCGGTTTGGTTTTCTTGGAGAGAGAGAAAAAGTAGGTCAGGGGAAGAGAGAGAAAAAGTAGGTGACGGGAATGATTTATGAGATTTGTAAATAAAATATTTAGTATATATATTGTGTAAAAAGGGGTAATAAGGTAATAGGGGTTTTGGGTTTCATGTGTTAAAAGCTTTTTGAGGTTTTTAGTAAGAAGAGGCTCTAGGAGGGGTTGCTATCTTGAAGAGGGGGTGTGTTCAAGACCCTAAGTGGCATTTTCTCAAATTTAAAAAAAAAAACAATATATAGCCCAGATTAGACAAAATAAATAAACAAATCCCAAATGCCCCAAACCTTTTAAAATTTAAAAATCAAACACGATAATAAAATAACGTTATGCACGAAGTCCCATAAATTTTGTACTTTTATTATAGAATATAAGAAGATAAAAAGTTAAGATAAATTTATTGAAATATTTTTTGTTCGGTCAATATCTAAAATCAAGTATGGTTTTTTTTTATTATGAATAATTGTAATATGGGCGATTCACCTATTAAATCCATCATCCATCAATTCCAGTCAAAAAGGTCAAATTCAAACAAATGTTTAAAATACCTTTTTTCAAACAAAATATTTCATAAAAAAATATTTACTTTCCGGTAATTAAAAAACCATATGATTAAAACATTTCCATAATACAAAATTCTGAAAAACGAAATAATCTTATAATTACAATATATTTCCTATTCTAAAACTAAACTATTCCATAACTTCGCTATTTTATAACATAGAATCAAATCACTTTCTTGAATCGTCTAACCTGGATTTACATACAAATAAACAAAAAAAAAAAAAAAAAGCAGGGGTTAAAAGTACGAATAAAATATAATGGGTTGACAAGACAAAAATGATGGGGTGACACCACAAAATCCGTGAATTGACAGTGTGAAAACAGTGCAATATAAAATTAGTGGGTTAACAGTACAAAACCAATGGGATGATAATACAAAATAATGGGTTGACATTATCGTTCAAATTTTTACATAAATATATTTTCACATTAACCCTAACATAAAACACTTCAAAATAAAATTATAATTTTTAAGATTAAAGAAAAAAAATTGTGCAACCAGAAACATTGAAATGTTTCTGAACAAAAACAAAACGTTGAAAAACAATGAAACATAAATTTTTATTTTTTAGAGTTTCAATGGTAAATTTTTTTTTTACTGTAATTTGGGTTCTTCGATTAATGATGGTGTAACCAAGCCAGGTTCATAATGGTTGAGAAGGGTTCATGAGTGGTGACGGTTTTCTTGTGCGGGAACGGCTTGGTAGCCAAGTCGGGTTGATGATGGTGGAGATTGGTTCCCTAGTGGCGGCAACTTTCTTGTACAGAAGAGTGGCTTGATAGACAAGTCGAGTTGATGATGATGGAGATTGGTTTCTAGTGGCAGCGACTGTCTTATGCAGAAGAGGGCCAGAAGGTTTCATGAGAAAATATGATAATTTTATGTTTTTGCGTGCGAGCGAATGTGAAAACATAAGTTTTAGGTTATGTTTTTATTTTGGAAAAATAAAATTAGGTTATGTTTCATTGTTTTTCAACGTTTATTTGTTTTTCTACTTTTTTGTTTTATGTTTCATTGTTTTTTAAGGTTGACTTTCTTTTTTATTTTAAAATTTATATTTTTAATATATAAGGTAATGTTTAATTTATTATTAATTATAAAAAATGAATAATTCATAATTAATTACAATTTCTCACATTTCCTTCTTAAAAAAAAGGAAGGAGGAAACTACTTCCTACTTACTCAGAATTTTTCAACTTAATTTTCAATTAAACACATTGTCATATTTACATTCCATTACTGCTCTTATGTGATTATTTTATTCTTTTATTTTTTAATATTTTTTTCAGATTTTTTTTACGAATTTTTTTTTTTCAAATTTTTTCTTTAAATTTTTTTCCCGATTTTTTTTATAAAATCGAAATTTCGGATTATATGTTAATGTAACACACAAATATAGATTTATGTGTTTTTGTAACACACAAAGTAATAAAATCGATCTAAAATATTCTTGTTTTTTTTAACAAAATTCTTTTTTTCTATTTATTAGTCGCATATACCCTATTTTTATTCGTCTTTAACTGTTTTGATATATTAATTGTCCAACACTTTTTTGTTACTTTTGTTACTTTTGTGTTTTTATGTTTTAGGGTTTTGTGTGTTCACACAAAACTTGATTTTGTTTATTCCAATTTTGTGTATTCTTGGAACACACAAATCTCAAAATTATGTATTCTTAGAACGCAAAAATATAAGATTTTTGCATGGAACACACAAATCTCAAATTTGTGTATTCATAGAACACATAAAAATCGAATTTATGTATTCCTAGAATACACAAAACTTGATTTTGTTTGTTCCAATTCTGTGTATTCTTGGAACACACAAATATCTTATTTGTGTATTCATGGAACACATAAAAATTAAATTTGTGTATTCATGTAATGCACAAAACTTGATTTTGTTTGTTCCAATTTTTGTGTTCCTGAACACACAAATCGCAAATTTTTGTATTCCTAGAACACACAAATCTCAGACTTGTGTATTCATGGAACACATAAAACTCAAATTTGTGTATTTATGGAACACAAAAAATTCAAATTTGTGTATTCTTGGAATATAAAAAACTTGATTTTGGTCGTTCCAATTTTGTGTGTTCCTGCAACACACAAATCTCAGAATTGTGTGTTCATGGAACACATAAAATTCAAATTTGTGTATTCATGGAATACAAAAAACTTGATTTTGGTTGTTCCACAATTTTTTGAATTGTGTGTTCATGGAACACATTAAAAAAAATTGGGAAAAAAAAAAGTCAAAAAAAATTAGGGAAAAAAATTTCGAAATTTTTTAATAAAAAGATAAAAATAATAAAAATAAAAATGAAAATAAATAAATATTATTATAATTAAAGTAATTAATTAATTGCCTATGTGTATTTTTGTAATCTTCCATTTGTTTGTGCTTAAGTAGGAATTAAGTTGAAGTTGTAATTAATTGAGAATTTTACACTCTCCGTGTAATTAATTGGGCATTGCCCCTAAAAAAATCATTATTAATTATAATTAAGGGTAAAAATGAAAAAATGATAAAACTTAAAAATTATGGATCTTTTGAAAGGGTAAAATATATGGACTCTATGGGACTGAGTTTTGTGTATTTGGACCTAATAAGGTAATAACTCTTATAATATTATTAGTGGGTGTAATAACTCTTATAATTTTTTATGACTTGTAATGTGCAAGTGAAAGGTCACTCTTTTCATTGTAATGGACTAGTTTTTGGAAATATAAGAATGATATTCTTTTCCTATCTATATCTCTTCTTCTTTAGTTCACAACACGTTAAGAGCACGAGATTCTAACCAACTGAATAAGTAACCATACCTTATTGTTTCGAACTAACATGTAAAACTTAATAACGATAAATATTAACTATTAAACTATGAGAAAATGAGCCTTAGGGTCTTGAAGACACCCCTTTTTCCAATCCTAACCCCTCTTTCCTTCTCTTCTTACTAAAGACCTCCAATAAGATTTAACACATGAGACCTAATATCCCTATTAAATTTATACCCTCTTTCCCCCCACTATATATAATATTTTATAGCATTATTCCTCACTTTTCAGTTCCCGTAACTCTCTCATCTCTCACAAAACTCTCTCATCTCTCCTCTCTCCTCTCTATCTAACACCACCACCGAAATTTCCACACCACCACCACCGAGCATCTCTCCTCTCTATATAACACCACCAACGAAATGGCCACCCCACCACCACCACCGAGCTCAACTCTCTATATAGCCACCACCACCGAAATGGCCACCCCACCACCACCACCGAGCTCACCTCTCTCCTTCCATGGAGGTTGAAGCTCCGACGAAATCTTGACTCGCGCGCCTCCAGCGAAGAGAAACTCCGGCGAGCACCACCACTCGAGCGAAGTGAACCAGCGGCGAGTACCACCACTCGAACTAGAGACGAGCACCACCACTGTAAGATGCTTAGCTGCAGATTCACTCGAACCAGCGGCGAACGACTCTTCTTCTTCTTGTTCGAGATCCAGCAGTGTTGGTGTTCCTGGCCATGGCAGCTCTTCTTCTTCTTCTTCTTCTTCTTGTTCGAGATCCAGCCTAGCAGTGAACGGGGCTCCACTTTTTTTTCGGTAGACATGGTTGACCAGATCTAGATTTGGTCAAACCAAATAGATTTTCCTTTTTTTTGCTTGTATAACAATATATGTGTTTTAATAATACTAACTAATTTATATTTAGTCTCAATATTTTTTTTAAATAAACTGTAATTTTTTTAAAGTAATCCACAATTCTTAAGAGTACTCCGAGATTTTCTTAGAGTACTCCAAGATTTTCTTAAAGTACTCCGAGATTTTCTTAGAGTACTCCTACATTTCTTAGAGTACTCCAAGAGTTTTCTTAGCGTACTCTAAGATTTTCTTAGAGTACTCATCAAATCTATAGAGTACTCATCAAATTTATAGAGTACTCATCAATTTTTTCCGATACTCTATGTTTTCCTGGTGACCGGGTGACTGGTGGTCACTGGTCAGAGGTCGGCGGTCGGTGGTCGGAGGTCGGTGGTAGGTGGTCGGAGTTCGGATGTAGGTGGGTAGAGGTAGGTAGTTGAGAGAGAAATAGTAACATCACACTTTTTTTGTCTTTTAGTGTTAGTAAGGGTAGGAAAGACAATTGTCAAAACAGAGGTCTCTAATAAGAAGGAATTCCTGGACCATACTCTATAGAGAAGAAATATGGTCTCCAAGACCCTAAGTATAATTCACCCTTAAACTATTGCATCCCTAAAGGATCACAAATATATAGTTTTTTGTATTATTTAATAATACCATCCCACTTTAAATTTTCCATTCCCTAAAATGAATGAAATTAAACTCTAGAAAAATTTACTATTCATCTTCTGAAGAGAACGTAATTGACTTTATAAATTATTACTATACATTCCATAAAGTGAATGATATTGAATTCTTGAAAAATTGTATTTTTTTTGAAATGAATTAAAACATATTCTTGGTGAAATATTAATTGTATCACTTACTTAACATCATTCTATGAAGTGAATGTTAGATCGCTCAATAAATTATATAACAAATTTATGAAGATCTTTTTTGGTAGACTAGAATTTCACTTTTATATACGATATATGTATAAAATTCTCATGTATGAGAAACGTGTTAATATAATATTGAATGGATATTTGGCATGAAATTCATTAATGTTGAAAAATCATTAAAGAAATAAATTAAGAAATAAACTATACACCCATGAAGGGTGTAATGGTATTATAATATTTTTTAATCATTATATACATAAGGAATAAAAGTTTTAATCTATATGACATTATGCATCTTGGAGATTTTTTAAGTAACAAAATTATATTATGCATTCCCAAAGAACTGCTCTAAAACATGATAATTTTTAAGGTGAATGATACATAGGGTCTTGGAGACAAAGGTTCTTCTCTATAAGGAGGGGAATTAATCTTAATTATTGCAAGGGACCTTAAGATGGACCAAATACTAAATTAACCTTACTAACACAAAAAGACAAAAAAAAAAGTGTGATGTCACTGTTTCTCTCTCCACTACCTACCACTAACCACCTACCACCGACCTCCGACCTCCGACCTCCGACCTCCGACCTCCGACCACCGACCACCGACCTCCGACCACCGGTCACCGTAAAAACATAGAGTATCGGCTAAATTTGATGAGTACTCTGACAATTTGCTGAGTACTCCGACAATTTTGATGAGTACCCAGACAATTTTTGTGAGTACTCAGATAATTTTGGAGAGTACTCCATAAATTTGAGGAGTATTCCGTAAATTTGATAATTATAATTAATGATCAAAGAGTAAAAAGCCAATATAATATTTTATTCACATTTCTTTCAATTTTCAAATTAATTACAAAAAATAAACAATTCAAATCTAACTTTTACTTTGACCAGATCTAAAATAAATAAATAACCCCTACTACTCAAGCGTACAATGAACGCTAATAAAAAAAAAACGGAGCTTCAAATTCCTTGTTGTTCTTCTTCTTCGATGGAATAATTCTTCTTCGATGCACCATCAAGCTCGAATCTGTTCGAGCTCTCTTACTCGACAATGGAACATAAGGAATTTGCTCTTCTTCTTCTTCTTCTTCTTCTTCTTCTTCTTCTTCTTCTTCTTCTTCTTCTTCTTCTTCTTCTTCTTCTTCTTCTTCTTCTTCTTCTTCTTCTTCTTCTTCTTCTTCTTCTTCTTCTTCTTCTTCTTCTCCTCCTTCTTCTTCTTCTTCTTCTTCTTCTTCTTCTTCTTCGATGGTCTCGCGCAGGAACTGTGTAGCAGCGTATTTTGGCGTCTTTAATAAGTGGTTCGCCGGAGCTCTCATTTCGAACACAGATCTCGGCGAACTCTTTACTCCTGTCGGTTCTCTTCGCATTTTTTCACCGGAACTCTGTAGCAGCGTCTGTTCTCTTCGCCGGAGCTGTGTAGCAGCGCCTGTAGGTGGTGATTCTTTTCTTTGCAGGGGGTGAAGCTTCAAACATTGCACCTTTCAAGCTCGGCTGCATAAGAAAACCGCCATTGCTCAGCGAATCTTACATCAAAGAAGAAGAATAACCAGATCTAGTGGTGTTATGTTGGTGGTGGCGCTTGGTGGTGGTGGCGGTGTTATGGTGGTGGTGGTGTTATGTTGGTGGTGGCAGTTTTGGAGCTAAGAAATGGGTATAGTCGGGGGGGGAGATGGGAGGAGGGAGGTGATAGAAATTGGATCTGAAAATATAATTTTAGGGTTTATAAAATAGTATATATAGAAGAAAAAATAGAAAGAGGGTATAATTGTAATTGGTTTTTTGGATTTTAGTGTTAAATCTTATTGGAGGTCTTTAGTAAGAAGAACAAAAAATAGATGTTTGTATTGGAAAATGGTGTGTGTCTTCAAGACCCTATGTATCATTATTTCTAATTTTTATCTTTTTAATCATGTTCTTAAAGTATAATACAATTATTAATGAGGGTGTGTTTAATTTTCACTTTATTAAATACAATTTGTAGTAAAAATGGCGTAGGATAACCAGTTTCATTGTATTTTTTTCTTTTCTAACAAAAAAAAGTTTAAGAATTTTTAAGCTATGAATTCATATAAACATGAATTTGAAAAATATTGTAAGTATTTCATACCTTGCTTGAATAAAAAAAATTATTCCTAAAAAGGACATAAAATTAGGAGAACTAAATAATTTTATGAAATGCATCATTTTTCGAAAATTTGTACGAAGTTTGCATGATAAAAGTTTCGAATCTGCAACTTCCTATGCAAATATCTAATTTTTTTTTTACTATTTTGAACAAACTAATTATTTGCTAGTAAATTGGGCAAAATAAAGTGTTAGTACAAGTTCAGATACTATTATAATAATTGAGGGTTTGGATGAATAAATATAACATTATCGGGTGAAAGATATGTTCATCTCCTTGTATCATATCATGGATAGACTTTTGAACTATCTATATTGCGAATAATGGTTTTACGAAATATTATGAGATGTTTTTTCTCATAAGTAAGCAAATAATAAATTCTTGATGTAAAAATCATATTCCACGTTATATTGACTCAATACTATAAACTGAAGTGGTCATAATTACATTCCCGAAAGGAATGCAATGATATTCAATTGTGTATTAAAATATAAGTTCTGGTGGAAATATTTGATTGAAAATAATAAAATTATCTGGTTCAAGACCATTCCCTATAGTGGAAGGAATTGCATTCCATGTGACGAGTGTTGAATTTTTTCATCAATCTAAAATGAAAAAGGAAACAAATATGGTAGGGTTAAAGACGATTTAATATTATATTCTCCAGCTAAAACTATTCCTTGAAGTGAATGAGACGACATTTACTGACTAAAATTCTATGTATTGTAATGTGTATTGGAATCAACGTGGCGGTGACCATAACTCTAGTTGAGGTTGAGATCATGGTGGGACTAACCTCCGGTTCATTAGTGATGTGAAAATTGTTAATAAATAAATTTAGTACCACAAATTGATCACAATACTGTTGAGTATATGATAAGAGAATTTGATGATCAAGAAATAAAAGATGTTATTTTCTCCATTATCAAGAATAAGGCCCCCGGGCCTAATGGCTTTACAAGCGCCTTCGACATTAGTGCTTGGAGTATCATTGGGAAAGGTATATGTAATGCTTTTATAGATGTACTTAAAAATGGAAAATGGTTGTAACAAGTTAATGTGACTAATCTTGTACTTATACCTAAAATCAAGAATTCTATTTATGTTAAAGGTTTTAGGCCTATAGCCTGCTGCAGCATCTTATATGAAGCTATATCTAAAGTTATAGCTAATAGATTGAAGAGATGTTTAAATGTTCTTATATCCTACGATATAACAACTTTTGTGAGTGGTTGATGTATATCTGACAACATTATTGTTGCTCAGAGTGTAGTTCAAGGGTATGACAAGAAAAATGTGAGCTCAAGATGCACTGTATATTGATTTATAGAAAGCATACGATACTATCAACTGGAAATTCTTACTTAGTATGATGGAGGTTATGTGGTTTCACAAAAGATTTATAGGCTGGATTGAAATGCGTGTTACCATTCCAATGTTTTCTCTTTATGTTAATGGTGAAATTAGTGGTTTCTACAAAGAACAAAGATAACTTGGGTAAGGAGATCTCATTTCTCCTTACCTGATTGTCATTTGTATACAAGTTTTCACATTTGGTGAAGCATAAGAAGTTTACTTTACATCCTAAGTGACCAATTTGAAGCTTAGTCATCTAATTTTTGCTGATGATTATTTGATATTTCTTAATGGGGATAGGTTCTTTACTAATAGCCTTAAGCTTGGATTGGATTTGTTCTCTAGTTAGTCTGGCGTGAAGATAAATTCTGAAAAGAGTGAGCTATATTTTGGTGGGAGTGATTGGAGTTTATATAATGATTTGAGTGTTATTTTAAATGTAAAATATGGAGAACTACATGTTAGATATCATGGGGGTGGGGATTCATTGTCCTAATACCCATTTCTTATTTAAAAAAATGTAGTGTATATTATAGGGAATAGGTGTAGAACTTAAAGCATGTTTATCGAAAGCTTAATCTAGACGAGTTAATGATAGATAAGAAGTTTATTTTATGAATGGCTTAGATTATGCTTAAAGTGCTTATAAAAAAACGTCGTTGTAGATAACAAATTAGTAAAAAATGCATAGAAGATAAGTTTTAACGAGTGGTGTGTAGAATGTGAGATCTAATCTAGTCGAAAAAACACTTAATATACAAACAAAAAGTGAGAAACTAACAAGACCACCGAGGTACAAAAATGATTGAGGCGTTTCTTTGATAGCCCTTTGTTGCCTTTAGCTTGCTCACCTGATAAGCAATGAAAAATTCTTCATAGCCCCATTTTAGCCTTTGTAGCCTTTTTATTGATAGTCATTTTATAATCATATACCCTTTAGTTTTAGGACATGGCCATATGACCTGCTCCCGAATCACATCCTAGGATTAGTTGTCTTGGAGCTTGAGATTGGGGTGGTGGTGTACGTGATTGGTCGTTGGTTAGGTGTGATAAAATAATGATAAAAGATGTGAACTATCACCTAACCAAACACGTTACCCACTGCAAGTATCACAGGTCGTACGCAAGTTTTAATGATAAGTTAAGATTCGTTCTCATGGACTTAGTGTGTTGTACGAAAGGATTACAAGAAAGCGTAGTAATATATAGTCCAATGAATTAAAAGATAAGAAAAGTAAATAGTAATGATTGAGGAGAATAATGATGAATTAAACTAAAGACAATAATTTAAAGATGTAAGAATAAGATGAGAGAGATAACTCAGGTTTGCTAGTATGCACTTATGCTTATATTTCTTCTACTAGTTAATAAGGGTGATTAAAGCTCTTAAATAAGTAGTCAGGATTTTATATTCCTCCTAACCCCCTTCCGAGTGGACTTAGGTGGCGACCTAACAGTTACCAGGGGACTTGGGTAAGCGGACCCTGCGCAATGATCGGTGGTTAAATCTCAAACCCTAATGACTATCTAGTTAGGCAAGCCCTTCTGGATTACTACCGCACACTAGACGTTTATGTGGTGTTTTCAATAATTAGACACCCCTTTTGGTTGACCATCTAACTACTATTAAGATAGTCCTAACGTGTTCAAGATTATAGCTGGAAATAAGTCAAATCATATAAAACAATTATAAAGGTAAGAAGCTAGAATCAGTTTAAAAAGGTTTCCCCAAATAAACTTAGATAGAAAAAAATAGAATTCAAAGATTATACATATTGATGTCTCCTCATTTGTGATAATATAATATACTCATGAGACATCATTTTAGGCTTATTTATTAGTTTATAGGTCGATCTTAGCTTAATTTAGTGCACTTTCCTATTTTGAGTCTTGATTTGTAGAATTATTATTTTTAGAGCATATTGGGTTTAATTGTTTATTTAGTGTGAAGCTTTAAAGATAATTATGGAGATTAATTAGAGTCCAAGTCAAAGACTACAACTTATGGAAAGAGATATGCATGGAAATTGGAGATAAGGAAACAAAGGCTAAAAAGATGGAAAAGGAAAAGCTGCCTAAATCTGGGATTCTGCACACACGTCTAAAGATTGGTGTTTTTACCTAAGAAATAGGCCGAATTTGGTAATTTCCTTCTAAAGGTCCTAGATAATTCTGTTGCGATTCTTTTGGTATCTTATGGAGCTCAATCCGACCAATAAAGAAAAAGATACACTCAAAACGGTCCAGCAGTGTTTATCTTTATTTCCATACGAATTTGAGTTGGACTAGGAGTCTAATACTTTCCTTCTCCTTCAAGAAAACGAATTAGGTCTTCCTATAACCTATAAATACAGCCTCTTAACACTCTAAAATCATCCTTGGCCAGACCTTAAGGCCAAGAGGAAGCTACAACACAAGAGAAGAAGTCTGGAGGGAGCTGTGCAACAACTATGTCTCCTTCAACCTCTTATTTTGTAACTCTTTTCTCTTCCCTTCTTTGTATGAACTAATTCTATTAGTTTGAGTTTAGCATATATGTATGAACCCTAGTTTTGATTGACATCTATCTAATTTGGGAACTTAATGTTTTAAATTGAATTATAGTTTTTATTCTCTGTTTATGTGTTTGGATTTATATTCTGTGTTCTTGTGGAACCGCGACCATTAGAATTACCATCTAGTAATTAGGATACCATTGACAACGGTGTTCAATTGCATGTTTAGCACATAACGTTTAGTATAAGGTCTGATCTGACAACCCAACCTATCTAGATAATCACTATGGTTGAGTCTTGTGACTCTTTACCAATTACAGGAAAAGTTTGCTTAGGAAGCCTTATTGACACAGGTAAATCCTATTTTAAACTACCGATAGCATATTGGGACCGATTAGGGAAATACTACATAATTTACCCTTACATGTTTAGAACGGCAAAACTAGTGGGGATTACATGCTAATAACTCAAGCTAGACTTTCATACTATCTTCTTTTCTTTTCTTTTATTTGTTTCCTGTCTTTTACTTTATTAGTTTAGTTTATTTATTGAAAAACCAAATAAATATTTATCTATCTCTTCTTTCTACTTGCGTATTATCTTTTCTATCTTTAATATCTGCACTTGATAATTTGCATAAGTTCTCTCTAACTTTCGTCAGTCCCTGAGGAACGAATCTTCTTATCATTAAAACTTGCATACGTCCTGTAATACTTGCAGTACAGTGTTAGTTTAGGGTGTGTATTTGCACTTATTTTATACATCTTTTTATCACACCTTAGGCCACACCAAGTTTTTGGCGCCGCTGCCGGGGACTACATTGTTAGTCCTTGTGCAATTATCTTGTGCTTTTATTTTAGTTAGTTCTATTTTACGCTTTTCTTTTTAGTTTTTGTTTTACATATTTTTTTTAGGCGGAAGCAGATTTATTAGGAGATAAAGGTTTCGTGTTATTAGATCCTGAAGAAGCTAATTCAAGATGGATTCTCTAAAGCTCAATGAGTTAAGCCGACAACTTGAGGAATTACGAGAACAACAACTAGCTCAGAGGAATCTAGTACATGCCTCACCTTCATGTCCTAGTTGTGGAGCAAGAGATCACTCGTGGGGACATTGGATGAACAATCCAGCCTCAATTTCCTTCATGCCTTATCCAAGAAACCATTATCATGATGGTTATTATCAATCTCAAGGAAATTACGCTGACTATCAACCCCCACAGAGTTACAATTGGGTCGGAGATCAACAGCCGTGTCATTATGATAACCATTATCATGATGATTATTATCAACCACGACCACAAGCTTATTATCCTCCACAACCTATCTATCAAGAAGCGCCGATTTATAATAACGCTTATCAAGAACCACCTCCTTATTCAATGCAGCAAACCATACAGGAGCAACCTTCGAGTGTGAATTCAAGTTTGGTTCGACTGATGCAAACAATTGAAAATATAGAGAGTCACCAGCAAGAATCCCAAGACTCACAGAGTGCGCTTATGGAAAGGGTGCAGGCAGTGTCATGAATGGTGGAGAAAACTAAAATCCTTGCAGAAAGGCAACTCCGAAGTGATACTACTGCTCCAGAGAACAAAGTCTGTCATGCAGTTGAATTAGGAAGTGGAAAACAACTACCTCCACCAAGACCAGAACCAGAACCAGTCCCTATTCCAGAAACGGGGGGAAAAGAAACAACAGAGGAGGTAGTTGAACAAAGAAGTGTCCAAGAGAGGACATCAGAAAAGAAAGAAAGCCCAGTGGTAACCAACACATGTCCTCCTCCACCATTCCCTTCACATGTCAGAAAGGACAATGACCTGGAATTCAAGAAGTTCGTTGACATGATGAACAAGTTAAAGATCAGCAGCCCGTTTGTAGAAGCTCTCACCAGAATGTCAAAATACGGTCAATTTATGAAGGACATTCTTTCTAACAAACGAAGACTCGAGATGAATGGACTGCCAGAGGAGTGTAATGCTACAAATAAAATCGAGTTACCACTAGAGACACCACTTCCCACGAGATCTTGGATGGCACCATCCATGATTATAAAGAATCGAGCTGAAAAGTTCGTGGGAATTAAAGGCAAAGGGTGGAAATTTCGTCATCCTTAATCGAGGTAACACGTCTAACTTTGAAAGACGTTAAACAAAAGTGTTGTACGGGAGACAACCCGTAATTTCTTTTATGTTTTTACGTTTTTAGTTTTTAATTTATATTTAGTTTAGTTAATTTTAGTTGATATTGCATATTTGAGGAAGGTATTAGTGTTTTTGGTGTGAAGGAATTGGAGAAATCGAGTTAGGGAAGCGAGCAAAATTTTTTGGACAGAAACTTCGGCAAGCCATATCTTTGCGCTCGGATATTGGAATCAGGTGATTTTTGAGCCTAAACTGCATAACTTTTCGAGATCTAGCTGTTGGGGAGGTTTTTGCCACGTGCGGTACACCGGACCTCAGCCGCGGTGCACCGCGTGGTCAAAAACCCGTATCACGGGTTGCTACCATGGGTTTGATCCAGAAACCAGAAAAATTGCCGCGGACTACCCTCCGGTACACCGCACCATGGTCCGCGCCCCAAAAACGCGTACTACGGGGTGGGTACCACGGGTATTTTGACGGAGTTAGCTATAGATGCCGCGGTGTACCCTCCGGTACACCGGACCCTAGTCCGCGAGCCAAAAACCCGTACCACGGGGTCCTACCACGGGTTTTATCCAGTGAGCAAAAATTTTCGAGCATCAGATGTCGCGGACTACCCTGCGGTGCACCCCATGGTCCGCATGGGTAGTCCGCAGCGCTGCCAGAGAGAGAAAAAGTTACGGGATTGAGTTATAAAGGAGGTATTAAGCTTATTATTCCGAATTTATTAAACCTTAAACCTCTTTCTTCTCTCCAAAACTCTCCCAACTCCATTGAAGCTCATCAAAACCTTCCCCAATCATCAAAACACTACCCAATCACCATGAAAACACATCCAATTCATTCTCCACATCATGACAAGGGAGATTCAACCACCTATATCATCCCAAAACACCTTGAATCCAAGAATCAAAAGCTTAGATTTCAAAATTCATCCTACAATTTCTTAAATCCATACCAATCCATGAAGAATCCATCTTACCCACATAGAGAATCATCATCAAATCACCTTTCCTAACCCAAATTAAGCTTGTACAACCAATAATCAAGAGTTTCAAATTTCAAGAGTGGTTAAAGCTTTGAGTTGGGGGTCAATTGAGATGATTAAGAGAACATGAACATTATCTACTGTATGGGAGATGAAGAAATCAAGGTATTGGATTTAATTGAGAAGAAATCAAGTGAGAAAAGTCCTAGTTCCAATTCAATTGGTAAAACAAGTCAAGAGAAGAGAGGTTAGCTAGCTGTGTTTGATTCAATGAGCAAAAAGATTCCAACTTTAGTGAAGAAGACAACACGACCTCTCTAGATCAAAGACCTTATACCCAAGAGAAAAAGAGAAAGCTTCATTGGCCATGATAGCTTCTCCGAAGTAACAATTAAAGGAGCTACCTTTTTCTTATAAGAAAGTATTTGAACAAGAAGTTGAAGGTGAATACATGAAGGTTCATGGAGATTTGGAATGCTTGGGTTGTTTGTGAATTGTATTTTGTGAGGAGAAGAGGAAGATGTGGCATAGTTGATCTATGAGGAGGTGATACGGATTTTCGATCTCTCCCATGTCGTTATATAATGCAATATCCTATTATGATCACGTGTCCTGAACAAAAAGCGAATAAGAAGTTGGGTGAAGAAGATACATTAGAATTTAATCCGAGTACCGACAAGGCGAGGTAAAAGCCTCGAAGAGTATGTTTTCTTTCTTCCCTACCATTTCTTTATGTGCAATATGTATGCTAATTTTAAATTTTATTTTTCTTGAGTCTTTTTTCGAGTCGTGGGGACACGGCTCATTTTTGAGTTGGGGGTGGGGATTCGTTGTCCTCATCTTCCTTTGTGTTTTTCATAAAATTTAAAATTTATTTTTTTGGGTTGAATTAGGCATAGAATATCTTTGAATGTACCCATTGAGCATGATTTAACTAGGTCAATGATAGTAGGTAGTATGTTTTTGAAAGATGTCATAAGTTTGTTACAATGCATGTATGAAATCAGGAAATAAAAGATAGAAAAGTTAATGAGCAATGCTAAGAAGTACGTTGAAACTTAGGAATAGTTATTTGGTGTGTAGAACGTGAGGTTTAAAATCAGTTGAAAACCCACTTGTCTATGAACTAGTAGTGAAAAAGTAACAAAATCCGGTAGTTAGAAAAATGAATAAGGCAGTTCTTTCATGATTAAAACACTTGAAGCCTTCATACTTTCTCACCCTTTTGTTTGATTATTGTTATTTATCCGTCTTAGCCCCTCTGAGCCTTTCTAAAGCTTTTATTTGAAACACATTATAATCCATACCCTTAGTTTTTAGGACTTATCTATATGACCCGCACTCGAATCGCAAAACCTGAGACACTCGTTTTAGAGCTTGAGTTTGGGGTGGTGGGTTTCATAATTAGGGAACTTTGGGTTTGGGAATTATCTTTGTGATTTTTTTGATGATGAAATTGTTATTATTGTAACCCTTTGCCGGGGTAATAGTGAATGGAAAAGAAGCTACGAGCTAAATTTGCCAACAAGGGCATTAAAAAGAGAGAATATATATATATGAAGAAAAATAGTGTGATATCTCAACATCAAAAAGAGAGTCATAGCTATATAAAAGATAAATTGATATGAAAAGAATATATATTCGGACCGGCAAAGTGGATTTTATATCATCAAAGGTTTTAATTGGGATTAATTGGGGATGCACATCAAAAGCATAAATAAATTGGGTTGAGTGAGAACATCTTCGAGTGAAAACTCAAGCTCTAGGGCGATTCGTTGATGGCTAGTGAGGAGAGAGCCAAAATCTCACTTTTCATTATCCAAATATACCACACCCGTCCTTAATCCAAGTTATAACCAAGACCCTAGGATTTCTAACTAATAGATGGAGAAACAATTGAGTTATTAGGTAGTAGGTAAGTGGACCATTGGATGCTGTATTTGGGACCTATGAACAACCTATAGCCATTAACCTGAACTAAGTTATCATCCTCTCCTTCTGGCATTGCGAAATTAATCTGGACTTGAATTTATGGATTGTTGATTACATGTATATTAAGCATATTTGTGCATTATTTCTTAAACATTACTACATGAGACTTTTTAGATATTTTGCTCTAGGATCATTCATTATGTTCTGTTCTTATTCTCCTCCTACTTCTTCTTCTTGACTACCCTATTGTTCTTTACTTTTATTGTATCGGGACGATACAACTTTGAGTTGGGGGTCTTGATGTCTCCTCATTTGTGATAATATAATATACTCATGAGACATCATTTTAGGCTTATTTATTAGTTTATAGGTCGATCTTAGCTTAATTTAGTGCACTTTCCTATTTTGAGTCTTGATTTGTAGAATTATTATTTTTAGAGCATATTGGGTTTAATTGGTTATTTAGTGTGAAGCTTTAAAGATAATTATGGAGATTAATTAGAGTCCAAGTCAAAGACTACAACTTATGGAAAGAGATATGCATGGAAATTGGAGATAAGGAAACAAAGGCTAAAAAGATGGAAAAGGAAAAGCTGCCTAAATCTGGGATTCTGCACACACGTCTAAAGATTGGTGATTTTACCTAAGAAATAGGCCGAATTTGGTAATTTCCTTCTAAAGGTCCTAGATAATTCTGTTGCGATTCTTTTGGTATCTTATGGAGCTCAATCCGACCAATAACGAAGAAGATACACTCAAAACGGTCCAGCAGTGTTTATCTTTATTTCCATACGAATTTGAGTTGGACTAGGAGTCTATTACTTTCCTTCTCCTTCAAGAAAACGAATTAGGTCTTCCTATAACCTATAAATACAGCCTCTAAACACTCTAAAATCATCCTTGGCCAGACCTTAAGGCCAAGAGGAAGCTACAACACAAGAGAAGAAGTCTGGAGGGAGCTGTGCAACAACTATGTCTCCTTCAACCTCTTATTTTGTAACTCTTTTCTCTTCCCTTCTTTGTATGAACTAATTCTATTAGTTTGAGTTTAGCATATATGTATGAACCCTAGTTTTGATTGACATCTATCTAATTTGGGAACTTAATGTTTTAAATTGAATTATAGTTTTTATTCTCTGTTTATGTGTTTGGATTTATATTCTGTGTTCTTGTGGAACCGCGGCCATTAGAATTGCCATCTAGTAATTAGGATACCATTGACAACGGTGTTCAATTGCATGTTTAGCACATAACGTTTAGTATTAGGTCTGATCTGACAACCCAACCTATCTAGATAATCACTATGGTTGAGTCTTGTGACTCTTTACCAATTACAGGAAAAGTTTGCTTAGGAAGCCTTATTGACACAGGTAAATCCTATTTTAAACTACCGATAGCATATTGGGACCGATTAGGGAAATACTACATAATTTACCCTTACATGTTTAGAACGGCAAAACTAGTGGGGATTACATGCTAATAACTCAAGCTAGACTTTCATACTATCTTCTTTTCTTTTCTTTTATTTGTTTCCTGTCTTTTACTTTATTAGTTTAGTTTATTTATTGAAAAACCAAATAAATATTTATCTATCTCTTCTTTCTACTTGCGTATTATCTTTTCTATCTTTAATATCTGCACTTGATAATTTGCATAAGTTCTCTCTAACTTTCGTCAGTCCCTGAGGAACGAATCTTCTTATCATTAAAACTTGCATACGTCTTGTAATACTTGCAGTACAGTGTTAGTTTAGGGTGTGTATTTGCACTTATTTTATACATCTTTTTATCACACCTTAGGCCACACCACATATGCAAAACTCAAGTTATGGGAAAATTAGTTCATGCTAACAAGAAATAAACTAAAATGAAGATACATACCGTCAACTTACTTCTCTTGAATGATTTCTTAAACTAAGGTTTAGAACTGAGCAAAGACGGGTAAGGACATGTTTACAATGATAAAAGGGTGTATTTATAGGTTCTAAGAAGACACTATGTCGAAATTGGTGAGTAAAAAGTAAGTAATTTGAGTCCAAGTCTAACTCAAATTTGTCTCCTAAAATATCAGAGAGGATAAACACTGTTCGCTGTTTTGATTTTCTCCCACTTTATATCGAAACGACCGCAACAAAAAGATCTACGTTTACTATTTCGATTTCTCATCCAAATTCACAGCCGAATCTAAGTTATCTTCACTTTAATGGACGTATCTTCAGAATTTTAGATTTACTTGACAATTTTCCTTTCCTATTTTATCTCTACTTCCTTTTATCTCTTGATTCCTTCAATATCTTCTTTCCTTATCACTTTAGAATTGATTTGGCAAAATATGCTCTAAAAATAAAAAAATCATCAAATCAAGACAAGAAATAAGAATATATCAAAATATGAATAAAAATCTGTAATTAATTTATAAAATACACCTAAAACGATGTCTCCAACCTAGATTATAATATCAAAAATAGGGAGACATCAAGACCCCCAACTCAAAGTTGTATCGTCTCGATACAGTAAAGATTAAAACAAAGGGAAGTCTCTATATACACACCTAAGTCAATGGTGTCGCCTAGGGTGTGATAAAATAAGATAAATAATAAGTCAGAAAACAACTGGTGTCGCCTAGGGTGTGATAAAAATAAGATAAAATCAAGTCTAGAAAACTACGCACTCTCACCCTAGACAAGCACAGTACTGCAAGTATTACAGGACGTATGCAAGTTTTAGTTGATAATTTGAGTTCGTTCTCAGGGACTTAGTGTGCTAGTCGAATGGGTAGCAATAGCGAGTAAGAAGTAAATAATTATAGACAGAAAATAAAAGGAATAACTTTTCGAGATTAAGTATTAAAACTAGGAAAAATAAAGACAATAAAATAAAATACGAAGAATATGAGATGAGAGATATAGCTTAGGTTTTGCTAGTATGCACTAATCCTTCTAATTCTTTCTATTAGATCTAGTTAATAAGGGAGAATATTAGCTCTTGTATACTTAGTCAGGATTCTAAATTCCCATTCCTTAGACATTGAGAGCGACTAAGGGGGCTACAGACACACCACGAGGCTTGTTCAAATAGGGTTATCAAGTGCTACCAAGGCCCTAAGCAATCAATTTCCATACATGGTGATAGTGATTAAATTATACCCTAATGACTATCTATTTAGAATCAGTTTTGTCAGGACTAATATCGACACTAGACGTTATGTGGTGTTTCAATAATTAGACACCCTGTTAAGGTGATCATCTAACTACTATTAAGAAAGCCTAAAGTGATCAGTTCTAGAACAGGCAATAAATCAAAACACATAACCAAATATAAAGGTAAGAAGCTAATATCAGATTAAAACATGTAATTCCCAAAGAAACTTAGATAGAGAGAAATTAGAATTCATAGATTATACATGATGCAAAACTCAAGCTATGGGTGATTTAGTTCATACCTGATGGAAATAAACTAAAAGAAATAATGAAAGACATCATCTTGCTCTCTACAATTAACTGGAAGAATAAAACCTTAAGAACTAATTACTATGAGGCAAGGATGATTTACAAGTGATATAAGGGTGTATTTATAGGTGTTTAGAAGACCTAATTCGTTTTCTTGAAGGAGAGGTTAAGTAATGGACTCCAAGTCCAACTCAAATTCGTAACCCTAAAAACATGAAATCAGGCCCGTTTTTCTTTTGGTCATAGAAGCTTCAATTTTCATCCGTTTGATGCGTATGAATATACCAAATTCATCGTCTCGGAAAGATCTTCAACTTTGATCTTGACCGTTTCTCCAAATTCCACACCGTTTTTGAGATATAAGCTGATTTGTGGTCGTAGGTGCAGAAATTCAGGATTAAGGCAGGTTTTCCTTTTCCATGTTTTTAGCTTTTCTTTCCTTTATCTCAAATTACCATGCTTATCTCTTTCCATATCTTGTAGTCTTTGACTTGGACTCTAATTAATATCCATAATTATCTTCAAAGCTTCACACTCAATAAATAATTAAACCCAATATGCTCTAAAAATATTATTTTACTAAATCAAGACTCAAAATAGGAAAGTGCACCATTTCTCAAGAAATTCGACTAAATGACTTCCTAAATCACTAAAAATGATGTCTCATCCTAACATAAAGGCCATACTATGATAACGAGATGATTGGTCTTCCTGAAGAATGTAGTGCTATTTTTCAATGTAAATTGCCTCCAAAGCTACTTAATCCTGGGAGTTTCACAATTCCGATATCGATTGGAGAAGAATGGAAAGGTAAAGCACTATGCGATTTGGGTGCGAGCATCAATCTGATGCCCAAATCGATCTTTGATAAGCTAAAAATTGGAGAAGCAAGACCTACTTCTATGGTCTTGCAAATGGTAGACAGATCTCTTGCACATCCAGAAGGCCGAATTGAAGATGTCCTTGTTAAGGCAGGTACGTTAGTATTTCCCGTCGATTTCGTTATACTTGAATACGACGCGGATAGGAATGTCCATTATTTTGGAAAGACCATTCCTAGCCACGGGGCGTACATTGATTGATGTAGAAAACGGCGAATTGACGATGAGAATCAAAGACGAGGAAGTCAAATTTAATGTGTTCCGAGCTATGAAGTTTCCAGATTCTCAAGAAGATTGCTTTCGAATGGATGTAGTGGAGCAGGCATTGCAAGAGGTATTTGATTGTTTTAATTATGATGATATCTTGCAGGCCGCTTTGACATTAGACTTACCTAAGATGATGAAAGAGCTTGCCGAAACAGTGGCAACTCTTAATTCTGAGAATTCGAAGTATAGGCGTCTTGCCTATGAACCTGTGAGTGAACCGGGGGAGATTATTCCTAAGAAGAAGCCTTCAATTGAATCTCCTCCGGATTTGGAAGAAAATCCATTACCAGCACACTTGAGGTATGCGTATTTAGGTACTAATGAAACTCTACCTGTTATTGTTTCAGCAAATTTAACAGGTCCTCAAGAAGATAAATTGTTGCGTGTGTTAAGATCCAACACAAAGGCAATAGGATGGACAATTTCTGACATCAAAGGCATTAGTCCCTCCTATTGTCAACACAAAATCATACTTGAAGATGATAACGCACGCTCAGTTGAAGGTCAAAGGTGATTAATGCCCGCTATGAAGGAAGTAGTAAAGAAGGAAGATATCAAGCTTGAGACGCGGGGATTATTTATCCCATCTCGAGTAGTGAATGGGTAAGCCCAGTTCAGTGTGTACCGAAGAAAGGAGGAATCACAACAATTCTTAATGATCAAAATGAAGCAATTCCTTCAAGAACGGTAGTTGGTTGGAGAGTTTGTATGGATTATCGTAAACTGAACAAGGCCACCAGAAAGGATCATTTTCCACTTCCTTTCATTGATCAAATGTTAGATAAATTGGCGGGTCGAGAGTACTATTGTTTCTTAGATGGTTATTCTGGGTATAATCAGATATATGTGGCTCCAGAAGATCAACATAAAACAACATTTACATGCCCCTTTGGTACTTTTGCACATCGCAGAATGCCATTTGGGTTGCGTAATGCACCTGCTACCTTTCAAAGATGTATGATGTCCATCTTCTGGGATATGATCGATAATTTTCTTGAAGTTTTTATGGACGATTTCTCCGTGTTTGGTGATGATTTCGATCGATGTTTAGATAACTTGGAGAAAGTGTTAATCAGATGCAAGGAAACAAATTTGGTCTTAAACAGGGAGAAGTGTTATTTCATGGTTCGCGAAGGTATAGTTCTGGGTCACAAGGTTTCGAGTGCTGGATTAGAGGTTGATAGAGCAAAGATAGAGGTAATTAAAACTCTTCCCCCTCCTGTTTCCGTTAAAGGGGTAAGAAGTTTTCTGGGCCATGCTGGCTTTTATAGGCGATTCATTAAAGACTTTTCTAAATTGCTAAACCGCTATGCAGCTTACTTGAAAAGGATTCCAAATTCCTTTTTGACGAAGCTTGCTTAGCGGCATTTCAAGCAATCAAAGAAAAGCTTATTTCTGCTCCTATAGTATTACCTCCAGATTGGAGTTTACCTTTTGAAGTTATGTGTGATGCAAGTGATTTATGTATGGGAGCTGTATTGGGACAGAGAAAAGATAAGATATTTCATTCGATATATTATGCTAGTAAAACTTTTAATGGTGCTCAAGTTAATTATACAGTTACAGAGAAAGAATTACTAGCAGTTGTGTATTCATTCGATAAGTTTCGCTCTTATCTTCTTGGAGCGAAAGTTATTGTTTATACAGATCACTCAGCGATTAGATATCTTATGGAAAAGAAGGATGCTAAACCACGATTAATCAGATGGGTTTTATTGCTTCAAGAATTCGATTTAGAGATTAAGGATAGAAAGGGTTGTGAGAATCAGGTTGCAGATCATCTATCGCGTCTTGAAGGTTCAGAGATGAATGGTGGTACTGAAGTAGTTAGAGAAGAGTTTCCTGACGAGAATTTGTTTGTGGTTCGTGATTATGAATCTCCTTGGTATGCAGATATAGCAAATTTAGTGGTGAGTGGTTCTTTTCCTGAAGGATCCACTTATCAAGAAAGAAAGAGGTTATCTCATCGTGCTAGGCAATTCTTTTGGGAGGATCCCTTCCTCTACAAAGTGTGTGCTGACCAAATGATAAGAAGATCTGTAGCCAAGGAGGAAACAGAAGCGATTATAGCTGGGTGTCATGATTCACTTTACAGAGGACATTTCAAGGGAGATAGAACTGCTGTTAAAGTATTCCAATCAGGTTTTTACTAGCCTTCACTTGTTAAAGATTGTCATGATTATGTAAAGAAATGTACGAGATGCCAGTTCACCGGAAACATATCCAAGAGGGATGAGATGCCACGTAATAATGTGTTAGAAGTTGAAATATTCGATGTTTGGGGTATAGACTTTATGGGTCCTTTCGTTCCTTCAACTGGTAACCTCTACATCTTATTAGTTGTCGATTACGTGTCCAAATGGGTAGAAGCTGTGGCTTTACCAACCAATGATTCACGAGTGGTGATTAAGTTTTTGAAATCACATATTTTCACTAGACATGGTACACGAAGAGTGATTATTAGCGATGGAGGATCTCATTTCGTTAATAAGTATTTGAAGGCTGTTCTAGAAAAGTATGGAGTAAGACACGGTGTATCTACTGCATATCATCCACAATCCAATGGTCATGCTGAAGTATCGAATCGTCAAGTAAAATCAATCCTAAAGAAGACTGTTGGTCCTACAAGAAAAGATTGGTCAATAAAGATAGATGATGCGTTGTGGGCCTATCGTACTGCGTTTAAGACTCCAGTTGGTGCATCTCCGTATCGTATGGTGTATGGTAAGGCTTGTCACTTACCTCTTGAGCTTGAAATGGGTGCCTATTGGGCAATTGCGCAGTTGAACTTAGATCCTACCTTAGCCGGAGAGAATCGTATGATGAAGCTTAATGAACTTGACGAATTCCGATTGAATGCCTATGAAAATGCTAAACTTTACAAATAAAACACGAAGAAATGGCATGAAAATCGGATTCGTGTGAAGAACTTTGAAGTGGGACAGAAAGTATTGAAGTATAATTCAAAGTTCAGTAATTATCCGGGTAAGTTAAGGTCTAAGTGGTCGGGTCCATACATTGTGACCAAAGTTACACCTCATGGGGCGATAGAAATAGAACATCCGTTCGAGAACCGCACCTTCATGGTGAACGGTCATCGTTTAAAGATATACCATGGAGGTGAAGATACCAACCGCTTGGAAGATCCACATCCCGGGGAGGTCATGTATCTCCTCGAGACTCCTTAGAAGCGTGAGGTAACCCGTCGAGCTTAACGACGTTAAACAAAAGCCAATTCTTTGTATATTAGTTTGAATTTTTAATTTTCGTAGTGTAAATTAGTTTGATTTTCATAATTTTAGTGTTTATTAGTAAGAAATGAGGAAGGGTAGTTGTTTTTGATGATTTCAGGGGTAAAAAGGTTGTGAGTTTAGGGTCGAAAGGGCGAAAATCAAGGAAAAATTGGTGATGTTCTGGGGCAAACCGGGAACCCGGTTTCGAGAGCTAAAATTTCTGAGGTTCTGGCCCAGCGTTTTGGGTTCCATCGAGTTGCTGCGTCATCACTGCGTCACCATTCGCGCCATCGACGAAACCCGAGATCCCGTTTCGCACAAACCGGGTACCCGGTTTTGGAGCTGATATTTTTCGAACTTTCTGACCCAGTGTTTTGGCTCCCGCCAATTGCTGCGTCTTCGGTTGCGTACCATTCGCGTCAGCGACGCAAACCGGGAACCCAGTTTCGCACAAACCGGGAACCCAGTTTCGCACAAACCGGGAACCCAGTTTCGAAGGGTAGAAGTTCTGACCCAGCGTCTTGGGGTCCAGCCAGAATCTCCGTTTTGAGGCACCAAAAAAAATCAATTAAGTAATTTTTCGCGCCGACACAGCGACGCGGAACCAGGTACCCGGATTTCAACAACCGGGAACCCGGTTTTGACGCTGTGAGAGGCGGTTTTGCCTTTTTAACCTAGTTTCTTTAGCCTCTTCTGCAAGTTTTTACCTAAAACGCATCCACACACTTGCCACCTCCAAAAATCATCATTGAATCCTATATATATCATCAAATCCCACCCTCTTTCACCACAAAAACACAAGATCAACTCACCGCCTCTCCAAAATATCATCAAATCCTTAGTTTTTCCCCAAGATTTTTCTTCACCCAATCCTTAAATTAAACTCAATTATTTCTTCTCCCACACAAATTAAACATTACCCATCTCATATTACACCTTATTCTTATATTCCCAAGCCTCAAAACATCAAAGTTCTAAACTTTTCTCTAGTTTCTCACTATTTGAAGTTTTGAGTTTGGGGTGGAAAGAGATGACTAACAGAACCGGTGATTTCCGAAGAACTGCTCCTAGAAAGAAGACCACCATTGGTGGTACTCAAAAACAAGCTATTGAGATTCCTGATTCGCGTCCTAAACGCAAGATTGAAGAGGTTAAGCTTGCTCCCAAGAGAAAAGAAATCACAGGTCAGAAGAGAAGATTAATTGATGAACCAGAAAGTGAAGAAGAACATGAAGATGAGATTGAGAAGGAAATTGAGGATGAAACAGAACAAGAAGTTCCGGAAGTACTAGTTCAACCGCGAAAGAAGATGTGGGCCCATAAGCCAAAGAGGGTTTATACTTCTTGGAATGATCAGGTTCGTGAAAGAATTGAATTTTTGAACTTTGGTGAGGAGACGGATTTTCCTAAGGGTACTATGAGTAGTGCTCACAAAGAATATAATGTGGCTTGTGACAAGTTTGGTTGGAAAGAATTGCGGGAAAGGAAGCTTGAGTTTATTCCTACTTTTGTGCGAGAATTTTTTGAAGGTTTAGCTATTTCCCGTGAGGCAATTGAAATTCGCAAAAAGGTAGTTCCTTTCTCTATTGAACTTATTCGGAAATCTTTGAAGTTACCCAACTTTACTGGGTTATGTCCATTCCAAGAATCCCTTAATGATCCATCCTTTGATTATGAATCCCTTTGGGGAACTGTGCTTATTAATGGGGCTAGCCCAATTCCTGAAGGAGAAAGGTATCCTGGACAGTTTTACAGCAGTAATTTGACACCTCGTGCGAAGGTTTGGTCTCGTTTCATAATCCCTACTTTTTTTGGAATTAAACACACATCCGAGTTGAAGAGGGAACATATAATTTTTATCAAGTGTGTTATGGAGGAGAAACCGATGAATGTTGCTAAGATTATTTATGACACCATCATGGAATTCGCGAGAGCTCTGATGAAACAACAAAATCTCAAGTTTCCTTGTACTATTACTACTTTATGCCTAGACGCAAAAATTCCGCGGAGGAACGCAGATATTGACAGTATTTCAGTTGGACTGAGCATGGCATTGAATACGATTCAGAATATCCATGATGAAGCAACACGAGCTACGAAGACTCCTAGAGCACCTCCATCAAAGAAAGCAAAGACTGTTCCTGAGTTGGAATCGAAAATTAGGGTGTTGGAAGAGAATCAAGAGAAGATGATTGCTACCTTAGGAAACGTTACAAGAGAGCTGGACCTTATTCGCAATTTAATCCTTGGCGTGAACACACTTTAAAACGCGGTTTATAATGTTCTCACGCAAGATAAAGGTCCAGAACGCAACACCAGTCACCAGCCACGCGCTGGTTAAGATACGTTTTCTAATCCTTCCCTTTTAGTGTAGATTAGTTTAATTGCTTTGAGTCTTTTTCAAGTCGTGGGGACACGACTCATTTTTGAGTTTGGGGTGGGGTTCGTTGCCTCATCCCAGTTTTTTATGTGTTATATGTTTTATTTGCTTTCAATAAAAGAATTTTCGGAGTTGCGTTTGACTGTAGAAAATTTTAAATATCCCTTTAAGCATACTTTTGATGAATCTATAATAGTAAATAGTGTACTTTAGGAATTGATATAAAACGCATTTAGAATTGCATGCAAACATAGGTAATTGATAGGAAAAATTAATGAACAATGCAAATGAAGTAAGCTTGTACTTAAGGAATATGTTTGGTGTGTAGAACATGAAATCCTAATTAGTAGAGAACCCACCTAGATATGAACTAAAGACGAGCTATGTACTTAGGAAAATGATAGGGGCAGTTCTTTGTTAGCCATTTGTGACTTTTTAGCCTTCTATCCCTTGTATTAATTATTATCCGTTTTAGCCCATTTTGAGCCTTTAGCCTTTTCTTTGTAGCCACGATATAAGCCATTATCCCTTAGATTATTAGGCATGACCATATGACCCGCACTTGAATCACAATCCTGAGACATGTCTCGAGCTTGAGTTTGGGGTGGTGGGTCCACTTATGGGGAATTTATTGGGTAGAGATTGATGTGCTTTGTATTGTAGCACAATTGCAGATGATATATACTTGTAACCCTTTGCCGGGAATGAAAGAAAAAATGAAAAAAATTCGAAAATCTATACAGTAGAAACCGGGAACCCGGTTTCACCAAAACCGGGAACCCGGTTTGCAACTGTACAAAAAAAAAATGAAAGAATAAACATCCGGCAAAGTGGAATTTTTCTGAAAATCATCTTATTTATAATGGGTAGACATGGGACGCTAAATTGTTGCGTGAATGGGTGAGTGAGAACATTTTTGAGCGTAAACTCAAGCTCGAGGACATTGTTGATGGTAAGTGAGGAGAGAGCCAAAAGCTCACTTCAAATTTACCAAATTTACATCCACACCGTCCTTAAGCCGATATTAAAACCATAAAGACCTCTTGATTCCTAAGTGCATAGTGAATTCATGATTCTGTTGATAGGGAATATACTACGTGGAGTGTTCAAAGCGATTTAGGATTGAGGAACACCCTATAGCCATCATACAGAGATGAGTACAAGTGTAATCTTCAAGCATTGCGACTTTAATTTTACGATTGAGATTATTTGTGTTTGATTTTGCATTATAGATGTATGTGTATATTAGTTTCTAGAGTTTGCTATATGAGATTTATCTTGAGAATTGCTTTAGGTGTATTTTCTAGCTTCTATTTGTTCTTACGTTTACTTCCACCCCTTTGTTTTGTTTTGTTTTACTTTGTCGGGACGACAAAGGTTTGAGTTGGGTGTCTTGATGTCTCCCTAATTGTTCTTATTTTGGACCCTTGGGAGACATCATTTTTTATGTTTAATTGAATATTTTGATAGACTTTTGAGTTAAAAATGCAATAATCCGGAATTCCTATTTTATTTCTAGTATTTTTGATTTATTAAACTTTTGAGCGTAATCTTGTGTATTTTAGTGAAAAGTTTGTAGGTTTTGAATATTAGCTAGCAAAGTAATCCGAGAAGAGAGTCAAAGATCGTGATATCGAGTCAAAGCGTGAAGATAAATCCCGAAAGAATGAGTTGCAAATCTGGAAAACAGGCCAAAGATTGCTGATTTCGAGGCACTTAAGAGTTGATTTTGTTATTAGAAATAACCACCAGTTGTACAAAAGAAAATGGTTTCCGAAAAACAAAAGAAAAGAAAAATGTTTTTGAAACAAACTAACTATTACAATAATCTGAAATGCGATTACAACAATCGAATAACAATTACACGGAAAGAAATACGATTATAAAAATCGAATTAAAAATTACACGGAAATAACAAACTTACACGGAAAAGAAAAACAAAGTCGTCACCGTTGTTAAAAAGATATTCCGGCGTGACCGGTATCTCTAACAGAACTACAACGTAGGAAAAATATAGAGAGAAGGTGGTGAGGCAGAGTGTTTTTCTTGTGTGTTATTTTCGTAGCTGCTAAGAGTGTAGTGAGTGCTCTTTATATAGGGGAGTGGAGAGGAGGACCCAAGCCTTCAGAAACGTCCCCATTAAGTCCCACGATTTCCTCCCGAAATTGGCTTAATTGGGTTGACATTTTGATTGTCTTGTAACCCCCACGTTTGGATTTGATTTGATTTTCTGTAATAGCTTAGTTGACCTTCTTTGATATTCCCACGTGTTTGACTTGACTAAGTAACAGCTGCTGGGATATTCTTTCACCTTAATGCGTGCGAGATTGGTGGAGTCTTGTCTCTACGTTTAAGTGGAGTAGACCACTATAAGAGCTGGTACAAAATCCATTTCATTTTTCATTTTTTGACTCCCCAAACTCCCTACTCCCCACGCCCCACGCCTTACGCCGTCGCCGGTGCCGGTGCCGGGCCGGGCGGGTGGGTGGTGGTGGTGGTGCGCGCGTGTGGGCTAAATCATTGCCTTGCCATGTGCATGATTATTGGATCTTTGGACTTAGTTGATATCACAAAGTATAAAAGTAGCTATAGCCTTTTATAACCCACCGATGTGGGAAAGGTTTAAAAGAAAATTTTGACTATCAAATGTCCATTTGACATAGCAGATGTCCAACAGATTTAGCCGCTAACCTATGAAGATAATATGTTCCTTATCGAGTTACGAAAATTTAGCAAGTGATTTCAGGTCAATCGGAGTTATAACGAATCGGCTAGAGATGTTTTAGTGGAGGTGGTGCATCCGTTACTGGATTTTGGGCTTAGAAAATGGACTTGGGCTTTTAATTAGTGATTTAATTTTAGGTTCAAGGCCTAATCCGTTTTTATTAGTATAAAATGGGCTTTTGACTTCTATTTTCATACAACTAATTATTCATAAGCAGAAGTATCAGAGAGAAGTCAACGAAGGAAGAAGAAGAAAGCTGTAGAGCTGGAGAGTGTCTATATCTCCATTCTCAGCCAAATCCAATTCCGGAAATTAGGTTTTCTTTATTTGTAATTCTATAAAACATTATGAGTTCTCTTTCTTTTAATTTAGTTTTATTTTTAATTAGTATGAACTAATATCTTCATAGTACTTGAGAATGCATAACGGGTGAATCCCTATTTGTTGAATTTCATATGTCTGAATTTGGGTTTTTAATAAATTAAATTAAATTTGGTCTTTTACATTTTTCCTGTAATTTGAGATTATTTACTGTTTTCAGAGTGATCAACCAAGAACAGGTGTTAGTATCTAGGCTATTCCACATAGGGGTGTGCGCAGGTCGGTTTTGTATGAAAAATGCTCAACCCACAAATCGCCCGTTCTTGTGCGGATTTCGAAAAATAAGACCCGCACCCGTCCAATACATTACTTAAACCATTGAGTTTCGGGTTAGGCGGGTTGCGGGTGCATTGCGGGTGATTTAGTTCGATAAATAAGAAGAATTTGTATCCATATTCATTTGGCGAGTCAAATTTATATTACAAATGAAAATTATAATGAAAACTATTGTTTAGGATACACATATGCAATTCAAATCATCTATGATTAAAAGATATATATAAAGATTTTAGGAAACTAAATATATGAATTGAACAGAGAGTAAAGATACTATCATAATTGAAATGAAAAACATATTCATTAGTTAAAATATTATTGAAATATTGAGGGATTTCAAAATACTTTTAAAAAAAGGGAGGAATAAAAAATGTAGAGTGAAAAGCACATGACCCCCACTATTTATTTGAATAAAATGAGCAATACAAATTTTTCTAATTTTTATACTACAAGGTAATCGAGTATATGCGGGTTTACGGGTTTCAAGTTTTAAAATCCACAACCCGCAAAAATGTGTATATTTTTTTAAAAATGTAAACCGCAACCCACCCAACTAAAAACTAACCCGTATAATTTCGGGTTAGTGTGATCGGGTTGGTCGGGTTATGCGGGTTTTCTAACCCGATGCACACCCCTAATTCCACATATGTGGCGTGTGGATCATCCTGACGGAGGGTTTAGGTATGGACTTAATTACTCAATCTAAAATCAAAACTATTTGACTCTGACGAGCTTAGTTAATTTTAGGGCCAATGTGGTAAAATTACTTAATCATTCGAAAGTGGATCATATTTACCCTGACGGGACTAGTGACACTCTAGAATAGCCTTGTAGTCCACCCTGACGGGGGTACAAGGAATTTAGAATCCCGACCAATGTTAATTGACCAGTTTAACCCTTAAAAAACATATGTTATGAAATAGAATTAGGAGGATCCATTGCGTTTCTCAAGTACTGCCTTCTCATATTTGCGTTTTACTTTCATTTACTTGCGTCTTAGTATTTATTTGCATTTCCTCTTTAGTCTTTCATACTTAGAATTAATACAAAACAACCAATCAATCATTATATCTTTTATCTGCTTTCATAAGTGCAACAAATCATTACTTGATAAACATTGTAGTTAACCAACCATCCCTGCGAACGATCCTGTTATCACTATTATTACTTGGGACAACCGTACACTTGCGGTTGTGGTTCAATTACTTATTGCATTTATTTTAGAACACACTAAGGACCACCAACTACTGGACGCAAATAAACAAGTAACTGAAATAAATACTAAAGGACTAAGACACAGATATGAGCTATACTTGAGTCTCGCTAGGGAATCACCTAAACTTACCTAATTAATGCTTTCTTTAAGGGCGGAACTGATATTTCTATATTAGTCGGGACTCTAATATCTCCTAGCCCCGTCAGGGTGGACTTAGGAGTTATCCTACAGTATTACAAATCCTGTCAGGGCGATTATAAGCTACGTTCAAATGATTGAGATCTTACCCAATTGGCTATAAGGTTAACTAAGTCCGCCGGAATCAATAATTTCTACCTTACGTTAATTATCTATGTCCGTAATTAAACCCCCCGTCAAGGCGATCACTTCCCCACCAAAGTGAATAGCTTAATTACTATGACCTATCTCCGATTAGCTAATTCATTAATAGTGAAATTAATATAAAATAATAAGCAATATGAAATACCCAATTCAAATTAAACTAAAAACTAATCCCAAATTGAAACACATGAATTAAATAAATTAGGGTTCATCCTATTACGATTCTCAAGTAATTAAGGTTTAGCTCATATTAAAAGTTAAAACAATAAAGAAATTAATAATATAAATTTTCTTAATAACGGAAATAAAATAAGAACCTAGATAGAGGAATTGGCTTGAACTGTTGTTGGAGGAAAAGGAGAAGTTGGAGGAAAAGGATTCTCCAGCTTCTGCTCTTGCTTCCACCTCTTGACGCTCTCTTTAAGGATGATATAAATTGAAGAATAATTGTGAGGTACTGAATAATAAGGTCTAGGAGGTGTATTTATAGGTGTTAGGAAGCCCTAATTCGTTTTACTTGGAGTGGAAGACAAGTAAAGAACTCTTTAATTCGCAGCCCTAAAATCTAGGAAAGGTAAGATTCTGCTGCTGATTTGTTTTGGTCATATCTCCTTCAATACTTATCCGTTTGACGCGTTCCAATAGTCGAAACCTCTTGTCTCGGAATTCTCTTTCCATTGGTCCGGACCATTCTCCCAAATTACTAGTCAATCTTAAGTTATGAGCTCGTCTTTAGAACGTGGCTGAAATTTCAGATTTATTTGCCAGCTTTATCTTTTCCTTCTTTGCATAAATATTTCCTTAATCTTCTTATTTCCATGTAAATCTCTTTCCTTTAATTCTTAGACTTGGTCTCTAATTAATTACCATATATCTTTTAAAGCTTCACAGTAAATAAATAATTAAACCGCATATGCTTTAAAAATAATAAATTTATAATTGAAGAATAGAAATAGGAAAGTGCACTCTAAAACTAGAATCTCGAATAAAATACTTCCAAACACACTAAAAATACTCTAAGACTTTAATTCTCTCTTCTGTTCCTTGTATGAAATTCAAGAACCTACTAACTTTGCACTAAAAATAATCAAATTAACGCACAAAAGCTCTAAAAATGCAAATAGTCTAATTACAAGGGGAGAAAGTGTAATATGAAGAAATAAGCATAAACGCCTATCAAATAAGTCAAATATTCACCTAAAAGAATGTCTCCAAAGGGCTAATAATTAGAACAAATAGGGAGACATCAATATGGGTGGCTACAGTTTTTTGGTGATTGTCGAGAATGATACACGGCGGCGGCTGCGTAGGAAGGAGGATGGTCCACGGCAGCTGCGATTTTTCTGGTGTGGCAAGGTGAAATCTGGATGTGAAAGGATGCTGGGGCGGTTTTCTTGTGCGTGAAGTGAATAGGGATAGTGAAGAGGAGAGTTTTTTTAATACAACGGAGGTCCTTAGACCGGCTTAAAAATGCTCTATTACATAACTTAGATTATCCATAGAGATTCTCCTTGGGGTCTTAAACCCGAATCTATCTTTATTGAGAACTTTTCACACTATATCTGGTGGATCTTCTAGGATCGTATATGGAAGCTCAATCCTTGCCCCTAATCTTGCAAGATGATCCGCACTTTCATTTGCTTCACGAAAAATGCGCCTAATCTTGACCCCAACCATCTTCCCAAGGATCTCACGGATATCAGTTACCCATTCTAATACCAGACTTCTCGCTTCTACCCCTTGTGTAACTTCTCTTAAGGCCTCCTCCGAATCGACCTCCACTTCTAATTCTTTAATCCCTAATCCAACAGCCATTATAAGTCCCTCCCAAAGTGAAACCAATTGGGAAACCAGAACCAATAAGCAATTCATACTCAAATAAATCCCCTTAACCCAACTTTCCTCCCTATCCCTTAATAATCCACCAGCACCACCCTTTCCCATACGCTCGTTGATACTTCCATCAGTATTGAGTTTAAAACTCTGGTTAGGCTTACATTACCCAGTCCATTCCACATGATCACACACTTTCTTTCAAATACCACCATGAGTTTGCCTAGCTTTTATATAATCAATAGCATTCCCTTTTGCCTTCTTTCACATCACCATTAGAAAATGTCTCTCCTCTAAAAATTACCCCATTCCTTTCCAACCAAATAGTTTTAATTAAAGAAGCGAAAAAGACATCCCAATTAATACCTGCAAAAAACCTTTTGTGCTCAAATTAGTACTCCACCAAGACCTGTTGTCCATAACATCTCGATTAGCCCCCAAGAAAGTCTGATTTCCGAATGAGGCCCCAGCTATTTCGCGCATGCTTAGTGAAATCTCCTTGCCAACCAGTTCGCTCCCATGACTTCTCCTTCTAGCCGGAATCTCAATGTCACTGTACCACTGAAAGTCAAGACCTGTAGCATTCTGAAATTCCTGGAAATTGCAGCTATTGGTACCTCATGAGCCAAACAAAAAGACGCCAGCCGCTGCAGACCCGAGCTGCTGCCCACTTCGAAAGCAGTACCTAACATCTCTGTTCTGTCCACGCAACTTTGATGATCAGGCCCTACCACTTGTTGTCCCATCTGTTGAACCACATCAGAATGTTGATTATATATTTGCCCTACCCCATATAACCTCATTTTCACCAAATTCCAAAGCGCTTTAACCATTCGACAGTCACGAAACAAATGTATTGCACTCTCTTCAACACTTTCGCACCACAGACACCTGCTAGATACATCCATACCTCTTGAGACTAAATTACTCCCTGTAGCTAACCTATCCCATACCTCCCTCCAAATAAAAATACGAATCTTTTGTGGAACCCGAATCTTCTATACCATTTCCCAATCAAACCTAACCTCATTTTCAATGGAGACCACCTCTTTAAAGGCTGGTTTTACCGAATAAACTCTGTTTGACTCATTTATCCAAGACACCACATCCATCTCATTCATATTACCATTGAAGGTAACTCTTTCAATTTCCTGAATCTTCTGACTTGGAAGAAAATGCACAAATTTACCCCAATCCCAGTAGCTATTCTCGGTTAAATAGTCACAAACTTTATTCGCTCGCTTATCCCAACCAATCGGACTTAAAGCATAATTTATTAACGGCTCATCACCAACCCAAACATCCAACCAAAAAGCAACATTCACCCCATTTTAACCACCTATCGGGATCCCCAGCTAACTACGACAATACCTTCCACGATGGCGCGGCAAATCTGTGAGTCATAAGGTTTCGGCACGTAATGCGAAACATTATCCTTATCATACTTTTGACGCAAAGCTATTGTCCATAACGTTGTGCCCCCTTGGATGATCTTCCAACCTAACTTACCAAGCAAGGCTCTATTCATGTCACCAGCTAAACACAACCCTATACCATCATGACTTTTTGGAACACAAACTTTTTCCCAAGCAAGCCAACTGATTTTTCTCTGATTTTTCCCTGATTTTCCTCCGATCCCAAAATAAAGTCTCTAACAATCCGATCAATTTCCTCGTAAACATACCCAGGGAGCTTCTCCACTTGAATTATATATATAGGCATAGCACACAAAATGGATTGAGCTAGTGTGATCCATCCTGCCAAGGAGAGGGGTTGTTGGTGGGAAGGTGACTGGCGAGGAGAATGGGCTGGGGAAGGTGAGCGATGTTGGTTCGTTGGTGGGTGAGGCGCGAGAGAGTGTGAAAGAGAGGGGTGAGGTATGAAAATAAAACCTATTTGTGATAAAAATATTTACTCTGTACAGATATAGAGAAGGGGGTGTTTTGAGTTTTTTCTTTTTTTAGTTGGAATTTAATGATTTAGTTAAGGCAAGAATTTTGTAAATATAAGGAATGTTACTTGGACCTTCTAAAATATTTTCCCCGTAAAATAATATGCATATGGCCTTTGGAATAAGTTCCTTCGGGGACATCCGATAAAATTGGAACAATACAGAGAAAGAAAAAAAGGAGTAATTTGCCAAGTGTGTTAGAAATAATATTGACACTTTAGGGTGTCTAAGTGGGCCAGTTGTTAATTTCTTTGATAATTTGTCTAGGTTATATAATATTATAGGTATTGTGTACGTCTGCTTGTATTTCTATTTTTGACAAAAGAAAAAGAGTAATTTCGAAAAAAAAGGCCTTTGGAACATAGAAAAGAATATGCATATGGCCTTTTTTTATTCGAATGTAAAGTACATTAAATAAACATGTGTTCATTACAAAGTTATCCAATCCCTAATGGATGGAAGTCATTCACAAGAATAGTAGCTAATTGGGAGGGTGGAAAACAGTTCCAAAGGCTAAACAAAGAGCCTTTAAGCTATTGTTTAGCCACCCAATCCGCTGCCAAATTACATGATCTTCTAACAAAAGAGATCTTGAGTTTCTTTTCCCTTTTACACAAAAGAATATTACTAACTATAACTGTAACTTTACAAAAAAAAATTCTACGAGGCATAATTTGTTTGATAATATTAGTTACAGTCATTCTCAATCTCAATAGTTTCACTCGAGAAATATTTGGCTAACTCGCAAGCTTCCAACACTCCCCTAGCTTCTGCTTCAAGACTTGAGTTAGCTTGAATCTTCTTAGCAACTCCTCCTCGCATTGTACCTGTTGAGTCCCTAATTATACAAGCAATAGAAGCTTGGTTAGTATTAGGATTATATGATGCATCACTATTAATTTTATAATGACCAGGTAGAGGAGGTTTCCAAATTGAAATCCTCTTGCCTAATATGTTAATTTGTTCCTCTCTATCTGCAATAATATTACCATTATTACAATTTTGAGGTTCACTTTGATTATCATTCATTTCAGCTATAACAGTCCCAAGAAGAGAGTTATTTGATTTCTTAGCCTCAGATTTAGTACTAGTTGCTAGTCTATATTCATCATAGGCTTTAAGTGCACTTTGAAGTGTAAACATAGGGTCAGGTTTAGTGCCTCTATATAGATATTCATTCCTTCCTTTCCATATAAACCAGATTATATAGAATGATATTTCCACCATACAGCTTTCATTATTAACATTCATTTCTGACAGATGTCTAATGAATTGAATCTATTTTTTAACATTGAAAGATAGCTCAGTGAAAGAATCATAGCCCAATGGACTTGCCAGCCAAATATCTCTTGCCCAGGAGCATTGAAATAAGAGGTGCTCAGTTTTTTCATCACATTCCCCACAAATTTCACATAAGGCAGATTCAATAGATTTTCTCTTCCTTTTATTTTCATTTGTTGGTAGCCCATTTTCACTGCATTTCCAAACAAAGTTTTTAATTTTTGGTTGAACTTTACTTTTCCAGATAAGGATCCAATCTTTTGAGTCAAATAAAAAGGATGAGGATCCTTTCTTAACATTCTTTGATTCTTTCTTCTTAAGTTGTGCCCTCCATAGGGATTTATATGCTTCTTTAACTGATACCTCTCCATCAGTGGTGTAAGACCAAAATGGAGTATCTTCAGTAGGAAAAGAGGGCAAATAAATCTCCAATATGGTTGCAGCTAACTCAGAAGTGAAGGTAGAATTAATCAAATCAGAGTTCCAACAGTTTTGTTGAGCTGAAATAAGATCTGAGACATATTGTAAGTTGCTCTCTGGTGGTTTTACAATTATACCTCGGGAAGGTATCCAATTGTACTCCCACGTTTAATGTCCTTACCATTTCCAACTGACCAAAAAGATCTTTTTGAAAGACTTTCCTACCCTCTATGAGGCTTTTCCAGCCCTATGAGCAATTACAACAAAGATTAGCATCAATAAAATCTGCATTAGGAAAATATTTCCCTTTGAACACTCTATATAATAGTGATTCATTATTATTCATAAATTTCCATGCATTTGAAGCCAATAATGCAAGATTTTGAGTATGAAAGTCTTTGAATCCTAGACCTCCATATTCTTTTGAACACATAAGTGTTTGCCGCCTAATCCAGTGACATCTCTTTTCTCCATTGTTATTCCAATAAAAATCAGAGACAAGGGATGTAATATGTGATGTTAACTTTTTAGGTATAAGAAACACTGACATAATGAATTTAGGGATTGCCCCTATTATTGCTTTAATTAGCACTTGTTTTCCACTTTTAGAGAGCATTCTAGTTTCCCAACTCCCGATCCTTTTTAAGATCATTTCTACTAATCATTCAAGTGATTTTACCTTTGATTTGCCCCATCCAGATGGTATGCCAAGATATTTTCCCAAGTCTTCAAGTTTATTCATTCTCAACTGAGCTGATATTTGACTTTTGACAGATATAGGTGTATTCTTACTATAAAGAATCCCACTTTTATTGAGATTAACCTTCTACCCTGAGGCATAGCTATATTAATTAAGAATTGTAATGAAGATATCAAAATTATACTCATCAGCCTCCATGAAAAATAGACTGTCATCTGCAAAAAGAATATGTGAGATCATAGGAGCTGATCTCGCAATTTTAATCCCTTTGAATAACCCCAATTTCAGATAATATTCAATTAAGCTAGTTAGTGCTTGTGTTACTAAGAAAAAAAGATATGGTGACAAGGGGTCACCCTGTCTTAAGCCTTTTTTAGGCTTATTTATATCATATAGTTGTCCATTGATTTGAACTTTGTAAGAGACTATAGATATACAATTTTTATACATCCAATCCATCTCTCATGAAATCCCATCTTTATAAGAAGATCAAGTAGAAAGTCCCACTCAATATTCTCATATGCCTTACTCATATCTGCATTTATTGCCAAGCAATATTTATTAGAAGTTCTTTTATTTTTTAGAAAATGGCTAACTTCTTGCGCAATCAAAATGTTTTCAAAAATTGATCTGCGTGGTATAAAAGCTGTCTGAGTTTCTGATATGAGATTACCCATCCATTGTTGTAGTCTATTAGCAAGAATTTTAGAAATGATCTTATATATGAATTTAGCACAACTTATTGGTCTAAAAGATGAAACCAAGTCTGGATTCAAGTTTTTAGGAATAAGGGCTATAATAGTAGAGTTAATATCCTCAAGTGAGGAATTATTCATAATGAAATCTGAAACAAGTTTAACCAGATCAAGCTTGATTTCTTCCCAGAATATCTTAAAGAAAAATCCTCCATAACCATCTAGACCGGGTGATTTGTCAATACCAAGTGACCAAACTGCCTTCTTAATTTCATGAATAGACACAGGGTGTATCAATGAGTCATTTATTTCTTTAGTAACTACTCTTTCAACTTTATTCAAAATAGGCTCATAATTCCTTGAGCCCTCAGATTTGAATATATTGTTGTAATAATTTTTGATTTCCTGAACAATTTCATCTTTCTCAGTTAACCAAACTCCCATCTCGTTTTTCAGGTTGAGATTCTATTTCTAGTCCTTTTGACTTTAGTAATTGCATGGAAATATTTACTATTCTTATCTCCAAGCTTTAACCATGTATTTTTGGATCTCTGCGCCCAATATAATTCTTCTTTAAGCCAGTAAGACTCAATATTATTGCTCAGTTGCTCAAATTTAACCTTGTTTTCTAAGGAAAAAGGTTCATTGAACAATTTCTCAAGTTGAGTTAATGTAGAATTGACCAGGATTCTATTTTTTAGAACCCTTTTGCTAGCCCACTTTGTAATAAACCTCTTAAGGTTAGAGATTTTGTATACAAATCTCTTTATACCTCTTAGGCCACTGAAATTGCCCTGTTTCCAATGTTATATCACCAATTTACAAAATGATTCATCATAAATCCATCCTCTCTCTATAATGAATCTCTTATTCTGAGAGGATTTATAAATACCAAATTTAAGGATCAGTGGAGAGTGATCAGATCCTGTAGGAGGTAATAAAGCACTCCATGAATTTGGGTAAGAATCCATCCAATTTTTACTAACCAGTGTTCTATCAAGAATTTGTTTTATCAGCTGGTTGCCATTTCTCTTGTTAGACCAAGAGAAATTACATCCTTTAGCTAGTAATTCCAATAATTAATTTTTCTCAATAAAATTGTTAAAAAGCAACATGTTCTTTCTATGGACACTACCAATTTCACCTCCCATCTTCTCTGAAGGGTACCTTATGAGGTTAAAATCCCCCATTAAACACTAGCAGTCAGAGTTATGGGTTAATCCATCTAGTGTTTCAAGAAAATTTTCTTTTTCTACATCAGCAGTAAGGCCATATACAAAAATAATTTCAACTTTTCCAGCATTACATCCCTCATATTGACATTGAATTAAGGTCTTGTTAGAACTTATAATATTGAACTTTTCTGAATCTTTTACATAAATTGCAAGTCCTCCAGACAAGCCCTCAGGATCAATATGAGCCACAAGGTTCATATTTAACTTAGAGCAAAGTTTAGAGATAATTTCCAATTTATTCTTAGTTTCAGAAAGAAAAAGTACCCCAATATGGTGAGCCTTGATAATATCTACCAGACTTAGCTCTGTCAAGGCTGTGCCAATTCCTTGACAGTTCCAAGCTCGGATCATTGAAAGTTTTGGGGTTGATGTGGGTCAACCCCGCAAACCACTTCAGTGTCTTGTTCATCCATCAAGCCTTCTTCATACCACTTCTCAATACCATCTTCATAGACATCTTTATCAGAAGTTTGTGCTTCTGCCATCTCATCATCTCCCTTGTCAATGCAAAGGTCAATGAGAGTTGCAGTTACACCATCTTCATCATCTTTCAACCCTAGATCTTGTCTCACTTGCTTAGTTCTATTCTTGTGTTTCTCGAGAGACCCAAAGCAGATTGATTTGTTAGAGGTTTGAGTAATAGAGGGGTCAATAATGACCTTAGGTTCAGATTGGGATAATTGGTTATCTTTTCCATCTGGGCCTTGATTAGTTGGGCCACAAAGAGATTTTAGTTCATCAGAGTTAAGAGGCCTAACTGTTGAAGAAGTCTCAACCACTTTATAAATTTTATGCCCCAAATTAACTAAGGGAAGTAAAAGAGAATCTTGAACCACATGTCCAATCTTAGAAACAGCTACACAATAATTTCACCTTCCTCTTTCTCAATTGTCTTTGATTTAAAAGGTTTCTTTGGTTTTCTTTTGGTGGATTTCTCAGACTTATCTCCCTTAAACACAAAGTCCTTTGATTTATTTTCCACATCAGAATGTCTAACCCAATTTCCCAGTTTAATAGTCAATTTTTTAGGATTATTACAGTGTCTTTCTTCATGAGATAAAGTACCACATTGAAGGAAAAAATCAAACAGCTTCTCATACTTGAAAGAGATCCAAACTGATTGTTCTTTTAATATCTTAAACATGAACCCAGATAGGAGAGGTTTTGCAATGTTAAAACTAACTCTAACCCTTACATTAGGTTTTTTTTTATAGTTCTCAGGTTTAGGCAACACAATCTCACTAACAGCTCCCAGCTTAGCTCTTATTTTAGCTACATTTCCTTCCTTAATAAACAATGGAGGAATTCCTATAATTCTAACCCAGAAGGAAGTTTCTTCTAGAAGACTAGGATTACTTAAACATTCATCATATTTCTAAACTAACACATGAAACCCAAACACATGATAGGGTCTATTATTCCACACAATATCTAGATCCGATTGTTTCTCAAACTGAATAACACAAAGATTTTACCTCTTTTTTAGTTGATATTCTACCTGTGATTCCCCAATATTGAATGATAATCTTTTTGAGGTACCTGAGATTAATGATACCTGAAGCAATTACTCGGACAAACAGTTTAGGTTCCTCAAAAGCTGCATAAATCGCATCCCTATCAGGTGAAAGATACAACTCATCTTCTGACTCGTACTTCTCTTTCTCATTAATAGAAGCCATTAAAGCAGTTGCAGTAGGGTAGGTAACCCTTAAAAGACAAAAGTAAATGTAAAGTCTAAGATACACGAAAATGTGATCTTTAAATATCTTATGTTCGCAAAAGGTAATGAAGATGAAGAAAGAGGGAGAAAGGAAACGAGGATACAAGAAAGTTATCGGGTGAAGAAGAGAGGGTTGGATTGGTGGTGGATCTGGTCGGAGAAGGATTTATAGGTGGAGGAGGGTTTTATCTCGGGAATCGGGTCAGAGAGGGTTTCTTCTCTAATTGCATATGGCCTTTGGAACATAGAAAAGAATGTGCATATGGTTCCCCACGTTTCACTGGCCCCCCTTGTCTTCCATTAATAATATATACTAAAAGTTTGTAAATATCCGTCAAAAAAGACAAAAGTCGTAAGAATTTAGTTTTCTTTTTAGTCGAAAGATAACCCCATTAAAACCATAGTGAAACCAACTTCTAATACCGTCCATAATTTTAAAAAAAAAAACCAACTTCTAATAACTATTTTTATTTTTATTTTTGTGAGGATTTTTCTTTTTATTGAAAAGAAACATTCATAAAAATATTTTTACTGAATTCTTTTAATTTTTTTTGTTACATAGGAGTGTCATTTTGGACTCGGAGTCATTGACTCGGTTCGAAACTGCACCACTAGATTGAATGTCCTAGGCCATGGCCAATGAACTAATCCCAACTGGTTAATTCTTTTAATTATTTTATTATCTACTATCTATATAAAAAGATTATTTAATTTAACCAACCACATCATACTATCCAACCACCATGATTGTCCGTTTTTTTAAAACAAAATTCGACTAGTAACACATCCGACCACCTTCGTTGTCACCACCACACCACGAACTTTAGTTTTTTTTTAATTTCGTCTAACAACACCTCCATCCATGCTGCCACCGCCGCCATCACCAACTTTGACAAGATTTTTAAGTTTTTGATATTTGGTCGTCAGCACCTCTGGTCATTGCTGCCGCCGCTACCACCAACCTATCCCATTTTCCCCCCGATAAGATCTCCACCCAACTATCCGTTGAACATGAAATTTCATGTTTCGAACATGAAATTCATTGTTTGAAAACATGAATTTCATATTTAAAACATGAATTTCATATTCGAAGAATGGATTTCATGTGTGGAACAGTAAGTATCATGTTTGCGAAAATGATGGCCCGAAAATAAAATTAAAATACACGAATTGGTGGCAAAGACAACAGTCAACTGTTTTCGAAATATAAATTTTCATGTTTGAACCATGAAAAATCAGACATGACTTTCATGTTTCGAATTGTGAATTTCATATTTGAAGTAGTGAATTTCATGTCTGTGGAATTTTTGTTTGGGAAAAAATTATCAGGAATTGGTGGCAACAATAGCGGGGTCTGGTGTGGTGGTGGTGGCAAAAATTTAAGAAAAAACCTGGTCGAAGTTGGTAGTTTTGGTAGTAGCAGTCGGTGGTGGCTGATTTAAAAAAAAGATATCTGGAGTTTGTGGTGTTGACGGTAGTGGCAACAGTGGTCGGAGGTGTTAATAGTCGAAATTTAGAATTAAACAACTAGTGCTGGTGGTGACCAGAGTTGGTATTGGTGGCACATTATTTATATAATATTAAAAATTAAATAAGTATTATATTAAAATTAATATAATATAAATAGATTTATGATAGTTTAAGTATAAAAAAATAGATTGGGGGATTTTTGAAAATTATTCAGTTTAATGTGAAGATTTTTAAAAAACAATCCAATTAGAATTTGTTATTAATAATTAAAAATCTTATTAAGATATTTCTGATAAAAGCTCGTTAGTTATTTGATCAAAATTTTCACTAAGTTTTTCATTAAAGGTTGAACAACCTTATTATTACTAGAATATTATGACACATACTTAAAACATTTAATTTACCTCCACTGAAAAGTCAAAAATATACCCCTAATACTAGTTTTACAAGAAGACCTAAATACTTGAGACTAAAGATATGAGTGTTATGCCAACTGTAAAATTGATTATATACTGAACGTAGATGAATGATAACTTTCCCGAAGACGTATATTCCTAAAGAACCAAGTTACCTTTGAATGATATATGAGAGTAACGTTTCAATACATGTCTAAGTTATATTATAGTTCAGGCACTTCAACAGCCTAAATTTCACACTCGTCTCTACCTAATACTACATACCATGACACCCTTCCGTTTACGCCTGCAACACCTATATATACCCCATTTTGTAGTCGGACTGGGGACATTTTATCTGTCTCTAAAAACAAGTGTGATTATTATATGTTATTTATAAACTAAATAAGTTCCTAGAAATTTTGTAAGAATACCCGCTAAAAATATGCTAATATTTAGTGTTAAGATGTTATCGAGAGCGCACCTTCCTTGCTCTTACTTAGTGTTTGGTTTCAGGAAACCTCAGCTACAAGGTTGAAGCCTTGGCAAGTCCAAAAGAGAGATTCGTGAGAGTAATCAATAGTACTTGTCTATTGCGGTTCTAGGTAGGAGTGAGCATGGTTCGGTTCATCTCAGTTTTCGGTCAAAACAGGAACCAAACCGGATAACTCGGTTTTTAATAATTTAGAAACCAAACCGGACGGTTCGTTCTCGGTTCCGTAACTCGGCTTTTGGTTCGGTTTACTCGGTTTCAGGACAGTTTTTGGTTCCACTTACATTATATCAAGATTCTATTATATATTAAGATGAGTTTTATTTGGTAGATGCGAAAATCAGGACAAAAACAAACAGATCTGGTAGGAGATTGGGGAATATCAAATATAGAAACCATTTATATTAAGATTCCTTTCAAACCAACATTCATTACTTCCGTAATTTTTTTATCTCCCAACTAATAATCATCTTAATCACGACATGAATATATTTGTATGGTTATGTTCATGCAGAAAAAGCAAAACACAATTACTAGAGGCAAGCATGAAACATAGCTCATAGCTCGTGATAGGAATGAATGAAACAAAGCTCATAGCTCGTGATAGGCATAACCCATGTGTTGTTCCTGGAGGTTAGTCTAGAAAACATTATGAATCTTTTTTTTAGTCGAAAGAAGCAAGATATATTAAAACTTCAAATGTTACAACATACAAATTTACCAATCCCTAGTCTTATCTATATATAAAGACTATGAAATACAAAAAATAGCAATGCAAGCCATGACTAGATTTTAGTACTAATATTTCTCGTGCCTTTGTTGCGTTTTTGGCTTTCTTGGGTATATTGTATATTTAACCATCTCTAAACTACAATAAAATTTTAAACAAAAAAATTATAAATAACAAAAAAGTACTAATAAACTACTCAACTGATGCTCTTTTTGAAACTTAAAAAAATGCTCGTTATAGTACAACCTTTAAACAATAAGATGCCCTATAAACTGCCAAGTTAATATGCTCGTTTCGGTTTTTTAAGTTCGGTTTTTGAATAGTACACCAAACCGAACCGGAATTTTAGGATTTTAAGAAAATTAAAAACCAAACCAATTGGTCTTTTGGTTTTTGGTTTTTTTAGTTCGGTTTTTCTGATTTTTTAGTTCGGCTCAGTTTTCTTGTTTCCATTTGCTCACCCCTAGTACCAGGTGTGATATGAATTATTACCTATGGAACTATGACTCCCCGCAAGCTTACAAGTTCTCGTCAAGCAAAAAATATGATAAGCTCAAGGATATCGTTCCTTAGGGACTACTTAGATTGTATAATTATGTTAGAATGTAGTGTAATGTAAATTGCAAGAAAAATACTAATAACATAAATAATATTTGTTTAATTTTAGAATGAGGGGCTAAATTGTAATAAAGTAAATAATTAATATATGGTGCAAATAAAATAGAATACTAAAGAGAGTAGAAAATATTAATGCAATGCTTGATCCTTGCGAGTAATCCTCCTAACTAAGTATTATCTTGTTATGGGTATAAGGGCGAATTGAGTGATTCTCATTATCCGGGATTCAGTTGCCCTTATAACTCCCATCCAGGTAGAATTAGAAGACAACCCTACACGCCAAAAGTTTACGGGTGAATTAAGTTCTAACCATATTGACTACCTAGCGGACAATGCCTCGCACTAGGCGTTTATATACTATGTTAGAAATTTGACCCCTCATCCAGGTGTTAGCTGAAAGTCTTAAACTACCTATGTGTGATGAAGATATATATAGGTGATGTCTCCCTTTGGAGACATTATTTTAGGTTGAAATTGGACTTAGTTAGTTAATTTATCGTCATAATTTGGTATAATGCACTTTTTTCCTTCGGATTTGAAAATTTGTACTTAAATAGCTTTTGTGTGTTAATTCGTGTGTTTTAGTGTGAAGTTCTTAGGTATATGGATGTTAGGAGACATAAAGATGAAGAAAATAAGTGAAGATTCAAATGCAATCACAAGAAAAAGCGTTAAAAGAGTAAAAAAAGCACTTTAGTGAAGGCGGGAGAATTTCAAATTGAGTCAAGTCGCCATTTGTAGACCTTCCTGAGCATAATCGGTTAGGATTCTGACTTGGTGGTTCAAATGAAAAAGATGGGTCACTGAGTTAGTAAAATTTGAGAAGTAGAATCAGTGAATTTGGACTTATGATGCAAAAGTTACAGTTTTTTTACTGAAGTAGTGTACACTAGTGCATATTTATTAAAACGGACTTGGGTCCCTTAATCACTTATTTAGGCCCAAGTTAGACCTAATATGTTTTTTTACATCTATAAAAGGCTTATTAACGTCATTAGTCCGTACATTTCATTATACTACTTATTTTTAAGAGAGGGAAAAGTCAATAGCGCTTAAAGCAGGGAGTAGAAGAGAAGAAGATTGGTCTTCGAGCAATCTTCAACAAATCAACACCAAATCATGTATTTATTTATTTTTGTTATTCCCGTATCTTTTATGTGCTAAATTTATTATACTTGAGAATCGCAGTTAAGAGAGGAGTCCTAAATTTCTAATTCAATGCTTTTTGAATTTGGGATTATTTAATTTAAATTAAGTTGAAGTAATTTGTATTGACTATATTCTTGTGCTTGTTTACGATCAATGGCTTCGCTAATCGGGGATATGTTTTAGTAATTAGGCTATTTGTTAGTGGCTACGATCATCCAGAAGGGGGGGGGGTCCAATTACAGAACTAGGATATAGATGTGTGGTTTCCGTTATTGAGCCTGGCGGCCTTGAATAACCACGTAGCCAATTGGGTATAATCTTAATTATTCTAAAGTAGGTTATACTCACCCTGTCTGGGTTATTTTTACCGTAGAATAGCTTCCTCAGTGTACGCTGACGAGAGCTAGAAATATATTAGAGTCCCGACTAATATTAAGATACCTACTTTACGCTTAAATAAATGCATTGGATTATTAACAGTGTTGATTCCCTAGCGAGACTCAAGTATACCCCTCATATATGTGTAACATCTTAGTAGTTAATTTAGTGTCACATTTAGTTTATCTTTAGATTTACTTTCTTGCGTCTAGCTTATAAACACATAAACCAGACATATATTTATTTGACTTGTTTTAATAATCAGTTCTACTTTCTATTTAAGAACTTAATCATAACCTCGTAATCCATGTGTAGACGAATTTCCTGTATTTACTTATATATTACTTGGAACGACCCGTATACTTGCGGTTAGTTGCTTCTCTTCTTTTGCATTGAATGATATCACACACTAGGAGCAACCAATAGGAAATAAGCTTAAATATATTAGACAATGGAATATATAAATACTTAAATTTATTTCAATATAACAAGATCCCAAATATCCAAAACATAAATAATAATCAACTAGGATTCATATCTATTGCAAGTTTCAAGCATAAAGTGTTAGCTCATACTTAATAAATGAAAATACAAAAAAAATGATGGTATCATTTTAAGAAGATAAAATAGACTCGAATTAACCTAAAATACCGAGTGATTCGGTTGTGTAATGGTGGAGAATGGTGAAATATGGGTGGAAACCCTTACTCCTCCTTCTCCAGGTGTGTAGTTTCTTCTTTGCTGAAATAATTTGATGTCTAATGATGAATTCTAATACGGGGCGGAACTATGGTTTATAAAAATAAGCTAAAAATATTTGGGCCCCCTTTAATCTTACTAAATTAGTTTTATGAGGGGCCCATACCGTTTTACTAGCCAGATTTCTAATTGAAGCAATTGACATAACTTCTTTATCTTAACTCTGAATCGACTTCAGTCACTTGCGAAACGACCTTGACTTTAAGTTATCTCTAAATCAAAATTATTTAAGTCCAAATCTCTTACCAATAAGTCGTAGTGACTAGAACATTAAGATATAAAGATTTCTGCGACAAACTCTCCAACTTCCCAAAGTGGTTCTTAGCTCAAATTCCGCTTTGACTTGGGGTTTTCTCTTGACTTATTCTCCTCATATTGGACCCTTGTATCAAGCATTTGCCTAAAATCTATACACTTAACACACAATTAAGCCTCAATATCGCTATAAATAGTAATAAGTCCAAAACTAGAAATAGAAGTGCAATATAGAAAATAATAGGAAAAAATCTCTCACTTAGGCCAAATAAAATTCCAAAATAATGTCACGTGAATGGATTAATCCATCACAAAAAGAGAGACATCAAAACCCCAAACTCAAAGTTTTTTCGTCCCGACAAAATAGAAAAGAAAATAGAGTTTGGAAGGGTCTAACTCAAATAAGGCAACGAAGAGAGAAAGAATAGAATAACACATAATGAATGACACTAAAGAAATTTTTTTAACAAGTCTCATATAGTATAATGTACAAACTAAATTAAATGTATAACTATCAAATATACAATCCACATAAATAACTTTCAAGATCAAATTAGTTTTGCGATGCGCGAAGTGAGGTTCTTTCTTAGTTCACAATGGTGGTTATAAGGTGTTCCTCGATCCTCACATAGTTTCTAAGGTCCATCTAATTAATCTTTATTATGAGAAAGCTGCTAAAGTGCATAGTCAAGAATCCTAAGGTCTTTAAGGCTGTAATGTAGGCTTAGGATAGGTGTGATACGTATATTTGGATAATATAGAGTGAGGCTTTTGGCTCTTTGCTCACTAGACATCAATGAGTCTCCCTAGATCTTGAGTTACTCACTGAGATTTCCTCACTCCTCCCAATTGATGCACTTAATAACATCCCCAATAATCCCACCGATACTTCCTTTCATTTGGGAGGTATTTTGGTTATCTGGCAGAATAGTTTGCGCGTCGCAGTAGTCTTTTGTAATCAGTCCTATGTTATTTTAAGTATTAATGAAATTTTAGTCTCCTATTATATTATATTCATTCATGCACCTAATAATTACGAGGAACTTCAAGACATATGGACTCAAATTACAAACTGGAATAACAACAACGAGAAACTTTGGCTCCTAATGGGAAATTCCACTGACATTCTAAACACACACGAGAAATATAGTTTAACACCACCAAACACACAACACAACATTGACTTCAAGAACTTTACGGAAGCTAACAATCTCGGAGAAATCAAAACGTATGGATGTAGGTATACGTAGACAAATAGACGGAGCAGAGAGAGTCTGGTTAAGATCAAATTAGATTGAGTACTAGCATATAATGAGTGGATCACCAAACACCCAAATGCACAGGTGCTAGTACCGCCATCAGTGGGATCAGACCATTCCACCATCATCCTACAACATCAACCAACTCCAAGAAGACAACCACACAATTTCAAATTCGAATTTTTCTTGTTGGACAATGAAAGATGCCGAGACACCTTCCATAATAGTTGGGGTGAACCAGGGCAAATCGTATCACTACCAAACTATATTAGGAAAAAGAATAACATGGTGAGAGAGCTACGAAGATGGAGCAAGGAGGTGTTTAAGAACCATGAGGAACAAATGCAAAGACTTCAAAGAAGAGAAACATAATTAAAAAAAACCCAGACTCTACAGAACAGCTAAAACAAGAAGAAGCGCAACTTAGGGAAGAAATTATGTTTAAATTAGAATGTGAAGAAAAGTACTGGGCAGACAGATGTTGGGAGCAATGGTTGACATGTGGACATAAAAATACGATTTTTTTTCACATGGCAACCACACAGAGACAAAGTCATAGTAAAATAAGAAGAATACGAAACTCCACATGCGAACGGGCAGATGATCATAACGAGGTAAAATCGTGTTTTCAAAATTATTATAACAATCATTTTGAAGAAAAAACACAACATCAGGGCAAATGCAAAAGCAATACGAAATGTACAACCAAAATTAACGGAAGAAATGAATACAAAATTAACAAAACAACCAACAATGAAAGAATTGGAACAAGCAGTACGCAACCTATCACCACCAAAAGCGCCAGGATCAGAAGTCCTAAATGGTAAATTTTATCACGAATCCTGGGACATAATTAAACAAGATGTCTTGCTAATGGTACATGATTTCTTTAACAACAACATCTTGTTGGGCAGTCTCAGTGACACGCTCATCACACTGATACCAAAAGGAGACATACAGGAACTATTAGGAGACTCATGTGTTAATTTAGGATACAAAATAATAGCAAAAAACTATCCAATAAACTATAAAACATAATGAATGAGATTGTCCCACCAACACAAGCTGCATACATTAAAGGACGAGCAATACATGACAACATTGTAATAGCACAAAAATCTCTTTTTACATGAACCGGAAAAGGAAAAATCCTACAAATATGGTGGCAAAAAAAAACCGACACGACCGTGTAAGATGGAAATTCATTTTTCTTTTGCTCAACATGTTAGGTTTGTGTGGCAGATGGATAGAGTGGATAAAAAATTGTATATCAACAATGCCATCAACTTTAACGGAGAAAGAATAGAGAGCTTTGAATCGGGAAGGGGCTCAAGACAAGACAATCCCCTATTCCCGTTGTTTTCTCGCTCATGATGGAAGCGCTCATCACCTTGACCGAACACAAAGTACATGAAGGAACAATCAAAGGAATACAAATAAAAATGAACTGCCCTATTATATCACACTTGCTTTTTGCAGATGACTCACTATTTTTCCTTACTATCGAAGGAACAGAATTGTCAGCATTTCAATAATGTTTGACTGAGTACTGGGAAGGATCATGACAACAAAGTAAATATAGAAAATAATCACTATGCTTTAGTAAAGAGACACCACAAAATATACGGGATTAAGTTACGAAAATGATTCAAATAGAAGAAATGGTTGACCTAGGCAAATATCTAGGTATACCGCTTTGTCACAAAAGATCGAAAATCGAATCTCTGGAATGGATTGCAAAAAAACTTTTCTAAAAAACGATAGGATGGAAAGCAAATCTATTATCGAAAGGTGAAAAGAAGTGTTCATAAAATCAGTACTTCAAGCCATTCTGGTATATACTATGTCATTTTTCTCGTATGAAGGAAGTTTGTATTGGCAATCTTTAATTTCTGGTGAAAATCCGGAGAAAAAATGGAATACACTAGATAGCTTAGGAGAAAATGGAAACAAGGAAACTCCTCGGGGGAATGGGCTTCAGAGATCCTCAAATGGATGAACACATCATTACTAGCCGCACAAGCATGGAGGATCATGTCTAGCCCAGACACACTGGCAGCACGACTACTGAAAGGAATATACTACCCAAGATCAGAAATAACAAACGTCGAACTAAGACAAAGTAGAACTTGGAGCTGGGCAAGTATATAAGAAGGAAGAGATTTCATCATGAAAATCAGAATATATCAAATAGGAAACTGAGAAACGGTTAACATTTTGAAGGATAAGTGGATCAATACAACATGGAAACTATAGAGACCACCACAGTGTGAGTTGGAAGTGGTGAATCAACTTTTGCAAGAAGACATAACGAGACGGGACACGGAGAAACTGGACCCAATTTCCCACAACCTCTGATTCTAGAGATTACAAGAATACGATTGCTGGACACGAACAACAAAGACGAACTCATATGGCCACACTCAAGCAATGGCCAATATAGCACAAAGATAGAATACAAAGTTCTAACGGAAGAGGAAGTCAGTAACAAACCTCAAACAACAACGACAGTAACAAACATCATCCAACATTATGGGAAAAGGTGTGGAAAGAAAACGTCCCCAAAAAATACGAATTTTCATCTAGAAAGCATGCAATAACGCGATACCCACAACCAACAACCTAATGAAGAAGAAGTGTGCGGACTCACCAAACTGTCTGTGGTGCCAATCGGAGGAACACACAAATGAACACTTATTTTTACACTGCAAGGTCACACAAGCAATTTGTGCAACATCAACACAACAAATAAAATTGCAAGAACATGGCACACAGATACTGGGAAATTGGATAATGGAAATCACGACATCTTATGAAAATGTAGGATGGGTAAGGAACAAAATCACGAACAACATCTTTACATTCATATAGAACATTTAGAAAATTAAGATGAAATCACTCCATGAAGACATCGTCATTGACGTGGACAAGGTAACAAAAACAACTAAAAATTTGATGGAAGAACTCCATGGGCCTGACTAAGCTGTCATGTAGGAACCACTACCGAACAATGACAATACAAAGCCAATAACCATACAACCAACTATTGACTAGGAGTGTATAAATAAAAGATACACCTTTGACTACCACGATAAACTCACTGCAAGTATTACAGATCGTTTGCAAGTTTAGTTAGTAAGTAAAAGTTCGTTCGCTAGGATTTGATCTGTTAGATCAACTTATGTATATAAAGAAGTGTAGGATAAATTCCTTGTTTGATAAAAATACAATAAAAGAAATAATATTTATTTGGTTTGTTGATAGAAAAGATAATAATGCAAATAAATAATATAACAAAGAACGAAGATGAGAAATATAGCTTAGGGTTGCTAGTATGCAGTTCTCCTTCTAAATCAATATTCTAGCTATAAGGATGATTAAAGCTCTTAGATAAATAGCCAAGATTTTATATTCCTCCTAACCCCCTTCCGGGTGGACTTAGGTAGCGACCTAACAATTAGCAGGGGACTTGGGTAAGGGACCCTGCGCAATGATCAGTGCTTAAATCTCAAACCCTAATGACTATCTAGTTAGGCAAGCCCTTCTGAATCACTACCGCACACTAGCCGCTTTTTTTATGTTTCAATGATTAGACACCCATTCCGGGTGACCATCTAACTACTATTAGCACAAGCCTAATTTGATCAGGATTAAGACAGACAATAAATCAAAGCACATAAAACAAATATATGGTTAAGAAGCTATAATCAATTTAAAATAGTTTTTCCAAACAAACTTAGATAGAAGAAAATAGCATTCAAAGATTATACATATGCAAAACCCAAGCTATGGGAAAATTAGTTCATACTAGAAAGAAATAAACTAAAATAAAGATACATATGGTCAACTTGCTTCTCTTGAATGACTTCTATTATGCTTAAAGTTTAGAACTGAGCAAGGACCTATTTGAAATAGTTAAATGGTGTATTTATAGGTTTTTAAGAAGCCCTAGGTCGGATTTCTTGGAGTATAAGGCAAGCAATTTGACTCCATTTCCAAATCAAATTCGTTTCCTAAAATATAGGAGATAAGGTAAACTGCTGCTGTCTTATTTCGGCCTTAACTTCTTCGTTATTGCTCCAATTTTCGCCTAATTTATATCGAAACGACGGTGTCGAAATGATATACACTTTTACTTTTGATTTATCCTCCAAATTCCCATCAGATTTCGAGTTATCGTCACTTTAGTGGACGTGGCTGCAGAATTTCAGATTTACTTGTCAGCTTTTCCTTTCCTATTTTATCTTTACTTCCTTTTATCTCCAATTTCCATCCATATCTTCTTTCCTTATCTCTTTAGAATTGATTTGGAATCTAATTAATTTCCATATATCTTTAAAGCTTCACATCAACACACAAATTACACCAAATATGCTCTAAAAATTATTATTCATCAAATCAAGACAAGAAATAGGAAAATATCAAAATATGACTAAAAATCTAATATTAATTGAACATAAACTCCTAAAATGATGTCTACAACCTAGATTCTTATATAAAAAGGGAGACATCACTTGCTATTTAGGATTTGAATTAACTCGATCTGGCGGCGCCGTGTGGTGCACCGGACTTGACCTGCGGTGTACCACATGAAAAGTCTATTGAACTCCGTGACACGGTCTTGATTAAACGGTGTAGGATAGGAGGCCTCGGCAAGGACCCTGATTTGTCATACCATTGTGATGGTCTTTTGGTCATGCGGTGCACCAGACTAGGCCTAGGTGTACCGCACGGATCTTCTGTTCAGAACCTTCATCACGGTCTGGCGCGAATGATGATACAATCTTCTGCGCTAGACTGTGTTTGCTGAACCGTGTCATTCTTCTACCGCGGTTTACCGCAAGGATGGTGCGGTTTTTTGATTACTTCATTTTATCTCTAAACCAAGTTTTCTCTACTCCATTGGATATGTCTCGCAATAATACGCAATTTAGACTCGAGAAAAAGTGAATTCCGATACCCGAGCGCAAAGTTATGCCACTTTGAATTTTCGGTAAATATTTACCATCGATAGGTGTTGTGCACCGCGCATACCTGCGGTGTACCGCAAATAGCTTTTGTCCAGCCCTTTTTAACTCCGATTTTTTTTCACCCCAAACTCGAACCCTTGCATACCTGCACATAAAAAACACTCATACCTTCCTCATTACTGCAATATACACTTAAAAACACATAAACTCACTAATCTAAACAAAAAGAAAAAACAGAAAAATAGAAAATACTGTGGGATGTCTCACATAAAGTACTTTTGTTTAACGTCTTTCAAAGTTAGACGTGTTACCTCGATTATTTCTTGATTATATAGCATCCCCGACAGCGGGTGAGGCTATGCACATCTAATATTCGAATTTTGTGACCCTTCTTAGCTTGTATCAATCTGTTTTTCCGAAACAACCCTTGGAACTACAAACAGACCCATAAATAAATTTTTGAATCACCGTGGTCTATTTTCTCTCTTGGGGTCTTTCCATGCAACCTCTTCACCAACCCTAAACTCCCTTTTGATTCTCTTCTTCACGGATGTATTGTGGACTTTCTTTTTAGCTTCCTTTGTCTAAAACTTGGAGTGTTGGAACTTCACGTGATTCCTCATGCTTTTTATCCACAAAGTGGAATGTTTTAGATTCTTCTTCAATTCGGAGAGTCACGTTTCCCTTATAAACATAAATTATGATGTGACTTGCCGCATAGAATGGACGTCCAAGTATTAATTGGAAGTGTTGACCTGAAATGCTATCAAGAATAACTAAATTTGTAGGTGATGTCTCCTCATTTGCGATAATAAAATCTATCTCTGAGACATCATTTTAGGCGTATTTATTAGTTTATAGGTTGATTTTAGCTTACTTTAGTGCACTTTCCTATTTTGAGTCTTGATTTAGTAACATAATATTTTTAGAGCATATTGGGTTTAATTGTTTATTTAGTGTGAAGCTTTAAAGATAATTATGGAGATTAATTAGAGTTCAAGTCAAAGACTACAAGATATGGAAAGTAATAAGCATGGTAATTGGAGATAAAGGAAACAAAGGCTAAAATCATGGAAAAGGAAAAGCTGCCTAAATCTGAATTTCTGCAGCTACGCCTAAAGAAGTGGTGATAACTCCAAAACCAAGCCGATTATGGAAGATTCCCTACATAGGGACGTAGATAATTCTGTGAGGATTCTTTTGGTATATTCTGGAGCAAAAACCGACCAATAACGAAGAAGATATGCTCAAAACAGTTCAGCAGTAATTATCTTTATTTCCATACGAATTTGAGTTGGGCTTGAAGTCCATTACTTAACCTCTCCTTCAAGAAACGAATTAGATCAACCTATACACTATAAATACAGCCTCTTAACACTCTTAAATCATCCTTGGTGAAACCTTAAACCAAGAGAAAGCTTACAACACAAGAAAGAAGTCTGGAAGGAGCTGTTCATCACAATGTCTTCTTCTACCTTTGAATCTGTAATTTCTTTCTTTTCTTGCATGAACTAAATTTCTTTACCTTGAGTTTTAGCATATATGTATGAACCCTAGTTTTGATTGACATCTATCTAATTTGGGAATTCTATGTTTTAAATTGAATTATAGTTTTTATTCTCTGTTTATGTGTTTGGATTTATATTCTGTGTTCTTGTGGACCGCGACCATATAGAATTACCATCTAGTAGTTAGGTCACCATTAACAACGGTGTTTAATTACATGTTTAGCACATAACGTCTAGTATTCGGTTTAGATCTGACAAATCAACCTAACTAGATAATCACTATGGTTTAGTACATGTTACTATTTACCAATTACAGGAACAGTTTGCTTAGGAAGCCTTATTGACACAGGTAAATCCTATTTAAAACTACCTAGCGTAATTGGAACCGATTATTGAAATACTACATAATTCACCCTTACATGTTTAGAACGGCAAAACTAGTGGGGATCACATGCTATTGACTCAAGCTATATTCTCATACTACTTCTCTTTCATATTTAATTTTCTGTCTTTAAATTCTTAGTTTTAATTTAGTTTAATTAGAAAACCAAACAAATATCTATTGTCTTTATTTTTCTTGCGTTTAGTTGTTCTAGCTTAAATTATTTGCACTTGAATTTTGCATAAGATTCCTCTAACCTTCGTAGTCTCTGCGGAACGAATCTTACTTATTTTCTAAAACTTGCATACGATCTGTATACTTGCAGAACTGTGCTAGCTTTGTGGTGTTTATTTGCATCTAAATTATATACCTTTTTATCACACCCTAGGCCCCACCAAGTTTTTGGCGCCGCTGCCGGGGACTACATCGTTAGTCCTTGTGCATATATCTTGTGCTTTTATTTTAGTTAGTTCTATTTTACGCTCTTTGTCTTTTAGTTTTTGTTTTATAGATAGTTACAGATGGAGAACCCAAGGATACTTGAGCTACCCATCGAATTTAGATTGCAACCTAGAGGAATTCGCGCTCCAGAAATCCAAGCCGCTAAATTTAAGCCAGATCCAGGGATGTTAACGCAGTTTGCAACTCATAGATTATTCAGCGGTGCTGCACATCAAGATCCGATCCGATATATTCAGAAATTCATGCAAATCTGTGATGCTTATATCGTCAAAGGAGTTACTAGGGAACAGGTGTATTACGTGATGTTCCAGTTCTTCTTGACCGGAGTTGCAAGCAATTGGTATGATACCCAATATCCTCACGTTAGTCCAGATTGGGACAAGCTTCAAACAAGATTCCTAGACCGCTTCTATCCGGTTAGTAGACGTTTAAAAGATATGATGGAGCATGAACAATTTATACAGGAAGACGGAGAGAGTTTGGGTGAAGCATGGTTACGATTTACAGAAAAGAAGGCAAGATGTCCATATCATAAATCCTCACCGGAATATTATTTAACCTTGTTTTATGGAGGCCTTAATTACAATTCAAGAGAGAAAGCAGACTCGTTAGGAAACGCAGGTTTTGTGTTACTAGACCCTGAAGAAGCTGAGTTGGGGATGGAAATAATTCTTGAGAACGAGAGAAGTTGGCCCAAGAAACCAGAAAAAGAAGACACTTCAGAATCTCTGAAGCTTAAAGAATTGGCTCGACAACTCGAAGAACTACAAGAACAAGCCCGAACAATTGCTCAGGTAAATGTAGTACGTGCAATTCCTTCGTGTCCTGGTTGTGGATCAAGAAATCATGTGTGGGAAAGATGTATGAATAATCCAGCAGTAGCTTCCATTACCTATCCGCAAGATAACTATTATTCTAATGGTTATACTTATCCTCAAGAAATATACGCTAATTATCAACAACCTCCACAACAAAAAAGTTGGGTCAGAAATCAAGAGACTTATCATCAACCCTAACCTCAATCCTATAATACACCACAACCTAGTCAGAAAAAGGCATCCATTGTTGAGAAAGCTTGTCAAGAAACGAAGAAAGATCCACCAAAACAATCAATGCAATTGGCAAGGAAAGAACAAATCCAAAGCCTAAATTCTAGTATGGCTAAAGTGATGCAAGCATTTGAAAACAATATGAGTCGTAGCCAACAGAAAATTCAACCCAGCAGAAGGTAATCAAGAAACTAGAGCATACTTTATCACATATGGCAAGTACATTACAAAGTCGACCGAAAGGGCAACTTCCAAGTGATACTATTGCTCCTAGAGATGATTCTTGTCATGTAGTTGAATTGCAAAGTGGAAAACAACTACCTCCACCTAGAAAAGAACCTGAACCAATCCCTATTCCAGAAAAGGGGGGGGGGGAGAAGAAACAATTAAAGATACAGTAGAGGAGGTAGTTAAACCAAAGAGTGTCCAAGCCGAGACACCTGAAAAGTGGAGAAAACCAGTGAAACTTAATACACGCCCTCCACCACCATACCCTTCACATGTCAGAAAGAAGGACAATGACCTGGAATTCAAGAAGTTCGTTGACATGTTGAGTAAGTTAGAGATTAATATGTCGCTTGTTGAAGCTCTCAAGAGAATGCCAACATATATTAAATTCATGAAGGACATTCTCTCCAACAAGTGAGGTATAGAAACTGGGGAAACAATTGGATTGCTTGTGGAGTGTAGTGCTATATGTCAAAGTAAGTTTCCACCAAAGCTAGAAGATCCCGGAAGTTTTACGATTCCCATTGGCATTGGAGATAGTTGGACCGGGAAAGCATTATGTGATTTAGGCGCGAGCTTCAATCTCATGCCAAGATCTCTGTTCGAGAAGCTTAATATAGGAGAGGTAGTACCCACATCTGTGGTATTGCAAATGGCGGACCGCTCCCCTCACGACCAGTAGGTAAAATTGAAGATTTTTTAGTTAAAGCTGGTTCTTTTATTTTTCCTTGTGATTTTATTATTCTTGACTACGACGAGGATAAGAATGTCCCCATCATCTTGGGTAGACCATTCTTAGCCACGGGGCGTACACTAATTGATGTTGAGAATGGTGAGTTGATCATGAGGGTACAAGACGAACAGATACGATTCAATGTGTTTAAGGCTATTAAGTTACCAAATTCAAAAGATGAATGTTTCAAAATAGATGTCATCGGAAAAATTGCGCAAGAAGTCTTCAATGAAGCAAGCTTAGATGATGATCTTGAAGAAGCCTTAGCACTTGAATCACAAGAGGAACTCGAGATTCCTCCTGAAGATGTTGCTGCATTAGGATCAAAAGTACGAGAACTACTTCGAGAATCAGGGGACATTGAACCAATGAAACAACCATCTTTAATATGTCCACCTGTTCTCGAAGAAAAACCACTTCCAGATCACCTACGCTATGCATATCTAGGTACGAATAAAAATTTGCCTGTTATTATTTCTGCTAACCTTTCAGGTCCTCAAGAGGAGAAGCTACTTCATGTACTTCGAGCAAACAAAGAAGCAATCAGATGGACTATTGCCGACATCAATGGAATTAGTCCTTCCGTTTTCAAACACAAAATCATTCTTGAGAACGAAGGTGGGCGATCTATAGAGGGACAAAGAAGACTCATGCCAGCTATGAAAGAAGTGGTGAGGAAGGAAGTTATCAAGTTGTTAGACGCAGGAATTATCTATCTGATTGCTAGCAGTGATTGAGTTGGTCCAGTGCAATGTGTTCCAAAGAAAGGAGGTATCACAACCATCCTTAATGATCAAGGCGAAGCCATACCATCAAGAACAGTTGTGGGGTGGCGAGTATGCATGGATTACCAAAGACTCAACAAAGCTACAAAGAAAGATCACTTCCCGCTACCATTCATTGATCAGATGCTAGACAAACTTGCAGGGAGAGAATATTATTGTTTCCTTGACGGATATTCGGGTTATAATCAGATTTTTGTGGATCCTCTTGATCAATATAAAACAACTTTTACTTGTCTGTTTGGTACTTTTGCTTACAGAAGAATACCGTTTGGTTTATGTAATGCACCTGCCACGTTCCAGAGGTGCATGATGGCTATATTTTGGGACATGATTGATAAATACTTGGAGGTTTTTATGGATGATTTTTCGGTGTTTGGAGATAGTTTTGATGATTGTTTGAATAATCTTGAGAAAGTCCTTCTGAGATGTAGAGAAAAAGATCTTGTGCTTAACTGGGAAAAATGCCACTTCATGGTTCAAGAGGGAATTGTGCTGGGACATAAAGTTTTGAAGGCCGAGATGGAGGTTGATCGTGCTAAAATTGAAGTTATCAAACTATTACCACCTCCAGTTTCTGTTAAAGGAGTGAGAAGTTTCTTGGGTCACGTAGGATTTTATCGAAGATTTATTAAAGATTTCTCCAAAATCGCCAAACCGCTTTGTTCTTTACTTGAAAAGGATACTCCTTTTAATTTTACGGACGAATGTCTTCAAGCGTTTTTTACGATTAAGGAGAAACTAATCTCTACACCTATTGTTATACCTTATGATTGGAAAGCTCCGTTTGAACTTATGTGCGATGCCAGTGATCACGCTATGGGCGTTGTGTTGGGACAGAGGAAAGACAAGATCTTCCACACGATTTATTATGCAAGTAAGACTTTCAACGCTGCCCGGATGAATTATACAGTGATGGAGAAAGAGATGTTGGCCGTGGTATATGCGTTTGATAAAGTCCGTTCCTATCTGATTGGGAAGAAAACTGTTGTATACACGGACCATTCAGCTATCAGGTACCTTATGGAGAAAAAGGACGCTAAGCCGCGCCTTATTAGATGGGTACTGTTCCTTCAAGAATTTGACATAGATATTCGAGACCGAAAGGGGTGCGAGAACCAAGTTGCCGATCATTTATCAAGTCTCGAAGGATCTGATGCGAACAAAGAACCATTGTTGGTTAAAGAGGTATTCCCTGATGAACAACTTTTTGCTATTAAACATGCGTTTGTGCCATGGTATGCAGATCTAGTCAACCTCATTGTGAGTGGTGTATTCCCCAAGGATATCCACCCACAACAAAGACAAAGATTATCTCACCAGGCCAAACAGTATTATTGGGATGAACCGTACCTCTGGAAGATTTGTAGTGACCAAGTGGTTAGAAGATGTGTGCATGAAGGTGAAATGGAAAAGATCATTGCAAGTTGTCATAGTTCACCTTATGGAGGTCACTTTAAAGGCGATAGAACTGCAGCTAAAATTCTTCAGTCCGGATTCTATTGGCCTACCATACACAAAGATTGTCATCGTTTTGTCCAGTCATGTCAAAGATGCCAGTTCACTGGTAATATATCAAAAAGAGACGCGATGCGACTTAACAATATCCTAGAAGTTGAAATCTTTGATGTATGGGGAATAGATTTCATGGGACCTTTCATCACTTCCCATGGAAATCTTTGCATTTTGCTTGCGGTAGATTATGTATTAAATGGGTAGAACCAGTGGCAACACTGAAGAACGATGCGCAAACAATGATTAAATTCTTAAAAACAAACATCTTTTCAAGACATGGTACGCCACGTGTGCTTATCAGTGATAAAGGTACCCATTTCATTAACGCTCCTCTGAGAAACTATCTTCGTAAGTTTGGAGTGAGACACCGTATTTCAACCGGTTATCACCCACAAACTAAGGGTCAAGCTGAAGTTTCCAACCGGGAAATCAAATCTATTCTTGAGAAGACCGTGAATAAAACGAGGAAAGATTGGTCTTTAAAGCTAGATGATGCTCTCTGGGCTTACATGAACAACATTTAAAACACCAGTTGGGGCATCTCCATATCGCATGGTCTACGGCAAAGCGTGTCATCTACCGATTGAACTTGAAGCTCGAGCTTACTGGGCTATTAAAACTCTGAATCTAGACCCAGAATTGGCCGGGAAACAAAGGTTGATGCAGTTGAACGAGTTGGAGGAGTTTCGTTATCTTGCCTATGAAAATTCACGCCTCTACAAGGAGAAAACAAAGAGATGGCATGATAAACGACTCCGCCCAAAGCATTTCGAGAGAGGACAAAAAGTTTTATTATACAACTCTCGATTTTCGAATTACCCAGGAAAGCTTAAATCCCGTTGGGGAGGACCTTACATTGTTACGAAAGTCACACCTCATGGAGCGATTGAGATTGAACATCCAACCTAGCAAAGGACATTCATGGTGAATGGCCAGCGCTTGAAGAGATACCATGATAGTGAGGACTTTGGGCGAGAGGAGACAATCCATCTCGTAGAAAGCGCTTAGCCTGAGGTACAAGTCTAACTCAAAGACGTTAAACAAAAGTGCTCTTGGGAGACACCCCTTGTTTTAATTGCTTTTAGATTAGTTTATTGCTTTGTAGTGTACAATATTAAGTTAGTGTATACTTTTAAATTGTGTTTACAAGCTAATAGGAGAGAAAGGTAGTGTGTTACTGTGCAGGAAATGAGTTTGGGGTCGAAGGAAAGTTTCCGAAAAAATTCGCAGGCAGGTCCGGTACACCGCGCCTGGAAAAACCCTTACCACGGAACGCTACCACGGGTTTTATACCGAGAGAAGAAATTTTTGAGCTGATAAGTCCGATGCACCGCGGCATAGGTGCGGTACACCGCAAGAAGCAAAAACCCGTACCACGGGTTGGGTACCACGTGTTTTTTGACGGAGACGAGAAATTGGACCAGGGGCCAAAACCCGTACCACGGGTAGGGTGCCACGGGGTTTTTGTCGAGACGAAAAAACGAAACAGCAGAAGCAGCGGTACACCGCGGCCTAGGTCCGGTGCACCGCACTATGGCGGTTTGTGAGGAGTTTGAGGCCCATTCAACTTCTTACCTTATCAAAACTCAACCCTAGCTCCTCCCACACGAAAATTGCAGACCCAAACACTATATATACATCTTAAAGCTCGTACAAACCTTCACAATTAACACAACAACTCCACAAAATCTCTCCTCCATCCTCCATAAACACAATTTCTTCATCAAATTCATCACACTACACCATTAAACACCATAAAATTCAACAAGCTTTAAATAATTCTTCCAAGATCCATCAAGAAACCTTTCTCTTTCATCAATTCCAAGCAACAACCTCAAGCTAAACCAATTTCTCTTAAACTTTTAATTCATCCTTGGTTTAACTTGAGTTGTGGGTAAATAAAACATGACTAATAGATTTGAAGCTATGGGATACAAGAGAAAGTGCACCATCCTTGGGAAGAATAAGAAATTGCCTGGAGCCACCATTGAAAAGCCTATCACCATTGATGAGGCTACTGAAAAATCAAAAGAAAAGGCACCAGCACAACCACTACCAAAGAAGTTAACTGCTAGAATGTCTATACCATCAAGGCCTTTGAAGAAGATAAAGATTCATGACCAAGGTTCTTCTACTTCTTCCTCCAAAATTGATCATGATCTTCCTCCATGGGCTCTCAAATTACAACATGAAATCGAAAGATTACAAGAAGATAACAGAGAACTTTGGACGGAAGTCATACAGATGCAATCACAGCTGGAAGATTTTACCTTGGAAAGGGATATTGATAGTTATACCGATCCCTCGGCTTCGGATGAGGAGGAGGATATAATGGATCTCTATGGCCAGCCAGGTAAGTCATTCTAATTTTCTTAATAGCTTGTATGCATTAGGTAGTTTAGGTAGTTTAGTTAGTCTTAATTTAAAATTTTATTCCATTCCTGAGTCTTTTTCGAGTCGTGGGGGCACGGCTCACTTTTGAGTTGGGGGTGGGGATTAGTTATCCTCATCTTCTTTTCGTTTTTGCACAAAATTTAAAATTTTTAGGTTGAATTAAGGCATAAATTATTTTGAATGTACCTATTTGAGAATGATTTTATTAGGTCAATGATAGTAAGTAGTATGTTTTTGAAAGATGCAACAAGTTTGTTTAGATGCATGTATGAAAACAGGAAATAAAGGATAGAAAAGTTAATGAGCAATGCTATGAAGTCACGTTGAAACTTAGGGATAGTTATTTGGTGTGTAGAACGTGAGGTTTGAAATTAGTTGAAAACCCACTTATCTATGAACTAATAATGAAAACGTAACGAAATCCGGTAGTTAGAAAAATGAATAAGGCAGTTCTTTCATGTAAAAACACTTGAAGCCGTTTATACTTTCTCACCCTTTTATTTGATATTTGTTATTATTTATCCATCTTAGCCCCTCTGAGCCTTTCTAAAGCCTTTTTATTGAAACACATTATAATCCATACCCTTAGTTTGTAGGACTTATCTATATGACCCGCAATCGAATCGCAAAACCTGAGACAACTCGTTTTAGAGCTTGAGTTTGGGATGGTGGGTTTCATCATTAGGGAACATTGGGTTTTGGGAATTATATTTGTGATTTTATTGATGATGAAATTGTTATTATTGTAACCCTTTGCCGGGGTAATAGTGAATGAAAAAGAAGCTATGAGCTAAATTTGCCAACAAGGGCATAAAAAGAATATATACATGAAAAAAAAATAGTGTGATATCTCAACATCAAAAAGAGAATCATAGCTATACAAAAGAAAACGAATTGATTTAAATATATATTCGGACCGGTAAAGTGGATTTTGTACATCATCACAAAAGGTTTTAATTGGGATTTATTGGGGATGGACATCAGAAGCATCAATAAATTGGGTTGAGTGAGAACATCTTCGAGTGAAAACTCAGGCTCTAGGGCGATTCGTTGATGGCTAGTGAGGAGAGAGCCACAAGCTCACTTTTCATTATCCAAATATACCACACCCATCCTTAAGCCACGTTATAAACAAAGACCTTAGGATTTATAACTACTAGATGGAGAAACAATTGAGCTATTAGGTAGTAGGTAAGTGGACCATTGGATTCTATATTAGGACCTATGAACAACCTATAGCCATTAACCTAAACTAAGTTATCATCCTCTCCTTCTGGCATTGCAAAATTAATCTGGACTTGAATTTGTGGATTGTTGAGTACATGTATATTAAGCATAATTGTGCATTATTTCTTGAGCATTACTACATGAGACTTTTTAGATATTTTGCTCTAGGATCATTCATTATGTTCTGTTCTTATTCTCCTCCGACTTCTTCTTCTTGGTATTTGACTACCCTTCTATTCTTTACTTTTATTGTATCGGGACGATACAACTTTGAGTTGGGGGTCTTGATGTCTCCTCATTTGTGATAATAAAATCTATCTCTGAGACATCATTTTAGGCGTTTTTATTAGTTTATAGGTTGATTTTAGCTTACTTTAGTTCACTTTCCTATTTTGAGTCTTGATTTAGTAACATAATATTTTTAGATCATATTGGGTTTAATTGTTTATTTAGTGTGAAGCTTTAAAGATAATTATGGAGATTAATTAGAGTCCAAGTCAAAGACTACAATATATGGAAAGAGATAAGCATGGTAATTGGAGATAAAGGAAACAAAGGCTAAAATCATGGAAAAGGAAAAGCTACCTAAATCTGAATTTCTGCCGCTACGCCTAAAGAAGTGGTGATAACTCCAAAACCAAGCCGATTTTGGAAGATTCCTTTCATGGAGACGTAGATAATTCTGTGAGGATTCTTTTGGTATATTGTGGAGCAAAAACCGACCAATAACGAAGAAGATATGCTCAAAACAGTTCAGCAGTAATTATCTTTATTTCCATACGAATTTGAGTTGGGCTTGGAGTCCATTACTTAACCTCTCCTTCAAGAAACGAATTAGGTCAACCTATACACTATAAATACAGCCTCTTAACACTCTTAAATCATCCTTGGTGAAACCTTAAACCAAGAGGAAGCTTACAACACAAGAAAGAAGTCTGGAAGGAGCTGTTCATCACAATGTCTTCTTCTACCTTTGAATATGTAATTTCTTTCTTTTCTTGCATGAACTAAATTTCTTTAGCTTGAGTTTTAGCATATATGTATGAACTGTAGTTTTGATTGACATCTATCTAATTTGTGAATTCTATGTTTTAAATTTAATTATAGTTTTTATTCTCTGTTTATGTGTTTGGATTTATATTCCGTGTTCTTGTGGATCGCGACCATATAGAATTACCATCCAGTAGTTAGGTCACCATTGACAACGGTGTTTAATTATATGTTTAGCACATAACGTATAGTATTCGGTTTAGATCTGACAAATCAACCTAACTAGATAATCACTATGGTTTAGTACATGTTACTATTTACCAATTACAGGAACAGTTTGCTTAGGAAGCCTTATTGACACAGGTAAATCCTATTTAAAACTACCTAGCGTAATTGGAACCGATTATTGAAATACTACATAATTCACCCTTACATGTTTAGAACGGCAAAACTAGTGGGGATCACATGCTATTGACTCAAGCTATATTCTCATACTACTTCTCTTTCATATTTAATTTTCTGTCTTTAAATTCTTAGTTTTAATTTAGTTTAATTAGAAAACCAAACAAATATCTATTGTCTTTATTTTTCTTGTGTTTAGTTGTTCTAGCTTAAATTATTTGCACTTGAATTTTGCATAAGATTCCTCTAACATTCGTAGTCTCTGCGGAACGAATCTTACTTATTTTCTAAAACTTGCATACGATCTGTATACTTGCAGAACCGTGCTATCTTTGTGGTGTTTATTTGCATCTAAATTATATACCTTTTTATCACACCCTAGGCCCCACCAGTAGGTATAACTAAAGTACCTACTTGGAAAAGCACGTTTTCAATGACTCCCCATGGCTTTATCGTGGAGTTATCTAGGAGCAGCAAACTGATATATTTTATTTTGGAATCTCCCATGCCTAACTTCTCAAACATATTATTGGGCATGACATTCCTTCCTGAACGTAAGTAACACATCGCTTTAACTTCTAAGGTATTACCTATATCGATTTGGAGGTATAAGGCTCTTGGATCTTGTATCTTTTGTGGTAGCTTCTTTGGAATTGTTGTCAAGCTTTCTTTAGTAAGGTCCACAGTCTCGATCTCAAACTCTACACTCTTACTCCTTAGACTGAATCTCTTTGAAGACTTTTGGCGTTGTAGGCTCTTTATCAATTACTTCGAGTACATGAACAATGATTTTTTCTGGGCTTGACGTTTAAGATTCAGTATCACCACTAAGATATGTAATTCTTTGTAGATAAGGTGGTGAGAGTATCGGATGTGTAAGAGGTATCTCCGCCTTGTTCTCTTCTTTTCCAACCTCTTTAACCTTATGTTTGATTGTTACTTTGTCTAAATTAAGCTTCGTGGGTTCTTCAATGTTGGAATTTCTACTGCACTCCTCGCAGTTGTACCTTCAACCTCATCCTCACTTTCCCAATATTCAATTCTTACCTCAATAAAATTAAACTTTATTGGTGATGATGGTTGTGTAGGTAGTGGTTCCACCTTACTTTATTCTGTTAGCACTTTTGTGCAGTTCTCTCTTCTTCCTTAGTCTCTTATTCATCTTCTCTAACCACATGCTTGAATTCTTGTTCAACCTCTTCCGCATTATGATCTTTAACAATTACTTCTTCTAAGCTAAGCTTGGTTGGTTCTTTTACGGTTGAAACTTTGAACTTAAGATTGCTATCGCCTAGTTTTGTATGTAATTCTTGTTGTAACTGTTGATTGATCGTAGTGACTTGCATTAATATGAGCTCCATCGCTTGAATTTGTTGGTGCATGAGTTGCACTGTTGATATTGCGGCACTTTCTCTCCTTTTATAGGTTGAATCTTTGATTAATTTGGCAAAAGCATAATTAATTAATTCAGTGGAGTGCTCTATGTATTTTTCATATAATTTTTTGAAGCTAGTTAATGTTGATTACATGAAATTTTCCAGGGTTTGTGAGAGCTCATTGTTGGAATCTTCTTGCGACTGATACATGAGTTGTGGTAGAGCTCGAGCATCTTCACAAATCTTGCGACCCTCGGTGAGTTGCGCCGTCAATGATTCTAAGTTTGAATCAAATGTCAACTCCCTTTGAATATTATTATTGGCGTAGGTTGGTTGTGGTTGCGGTAATTGACTTTGATATGTGGAGTTCCTAAACGTTGATCTTGGGAACGCACACTCTTCCCAATGGTGCCCTGGCAGCCCACAGTGTGAACATCGATCCATAGATGTAAGAAAATTTTCCATACCTAAGGAACCTAAAAAGAGACTAAAAATAAAACACGTAAAACTGAAAACAAATAAAAACTTCTAGACCAAATAAACACAAATAAAACTAACTTAAAGATAAATCCCCGACAGCGGCGCCAAAAACTTGATAAGGTCAAAGGTGTGATAAATAAACAGATAAATAAAGATAATAATAAAATACACACCCTTAACCACCACGATAAACGCACTGCAAGTATTGCAGATCGTTTGCAAGTTTAGTTAGTAAGTAAAAGTTTGTTCGCAAGGATTTGATCCGTTAGAGTTACTTCTGTATATAAAGAAGTGTAGGAGAAATTACTTGTTTGATAAAAAGTCAATAAAAGAAATAATATTTATTTGTTTTGTTGATAGACAAGATAATAATGCAAATAAATAATATTACAAAGAATGGAGATGAGAAATATAGCTTAGGGTTGCTAGAATACACTTATCCTTCTAAATCAATATTCTAGCTATAAGGGTGATTAAAGCTCTTCGATAAATAACTAGGATTATATATTCCTCCTAACCCCCTTCTGGGTGGACTTAGGTGGTGACCTAACAATTACCAGGGGACTTGGGTAAGGGGACCCTGCACAATGATCGATGGTTAAATCTCAAACCCTAATGACTATCTAGTTAGGCAAGCCCTTCTAGATCACTACCGCACACTAGACGCTTATGTGATGTTTCAATAATTAGACACCCCTTCCAGCTGACCATCTAACTACTATTTATGGGGTAGTCTATACTCGTGCACTAGCAAAAACTGCGATAAATAAATCAAAGCACATAAAACAAATATATGGTTAAGAACCTAGAATCAATTTAAAAAGGTTTTTCCAAATAACATAAATGCAAATAAAGAATTAAAAATCAAAGATTATACATATGCAAACCCAAGCTATGGGAAAATTAGTTCATATCTAAAGACATAGAAATAAACTAAGGATAAAAGTAATTAGAAACAAAGATAAGCTAAAGAATCTAATACAAATTACCCTAATGATAGAGGGAGATGATGGAGAAGAGGAGTTTGATACTTTTCCAACTTCTTGTCTTCTTCTCTACAGGTGTTGTTGCTTCTCTTAAACGATTAAGGATTGATCTAAGGTTTAGAACTGAGCAAGGACATGTAATGATAAGAGGGTGTATTTATAGGTGTTTAGAAGACCCTAGATTGAAACTTGAGTGGAAGGCAAGTAATTAGAATCCTTTTCCAATTCAAATTTGTTTCCTAAAATATTGGAGAGGATAAACACTGCTCACTGTTTTGATCATATATCCTTCGTTATTGCTCCGATGTTTGCCTACTTTATATCGAAACGACCGCACTGAAAAGATCTACGTTTACTCTTTTGAATGCGCATCCCAGCTGATTTGAAGTTATCTTCACTATAGTTGACATAGCTGCAGAATTTTAGATTTTACATGACAACTTTTCTTTTCCTATTTTATCTCTACTTCTTTTTATCTCTTGATTCCTTTTATATCTTCTTAAAATTGATTTGACATCTAATTATATTCCATATCTCTTTAAAAATTCATATTAACACACAAATTAAACCAAGTATGCTCTAAGAAATAATAAATCATCAAATCATGATAAGAAATAATAATTTATCAAAATACGAATAAAAATCTATAATTAATTAATCATAAACACCTAAAATGATGTCTCTAACCTAGATTATTATATAACAAATAGGGAGACATCGGTGATGCATCTTGTGGAACTAAATACGAACCCACATGTATTGGCATCATACAAATACACCACAAGATAAACCAACAAAAAGCAACTCACGAGAGAGTCAGATGCGACTGAATTCTAGCAGGTATAAAAGCAATGGAATAAGGGATGGATTTTCGGATACTTGAAAGGTAATATACACTGATAACCTTGGGTTAGTACAAGTTATTAGGGAAGTGTCAGCCGCAAGATGGACGATTCAGCCAATCATCCGAAGAATCCAAAGGATGGTAGAGGATTCGGGCCAAGTAACTTTCTGGCACATACCAAAGAAGTTCAATGGTCAAGTCGACGCACTTGCTAAGATGGCTAGACACAGACCCAACGAAGGTACTCCAAAAACGAATACGCTCATAGGGATCTTCACAAGACTAGGAGTCGGGCGACTGAGTGGATTTCTTATCTTAGTTTTAAACATGCCCAAAAAAGGTTAAATTTTAAATAAATTAATTTTTTAATTAGTTAATTTTTTATTAATGGTTCATATAAAAAAATAGAGAAAGCTATTTATCCGATGATAAGATGTTTATGATAATAATTCTAATTTATAATTTTGTTTAGAAGTCAAGGACACGTTTTTTTGACAAGCAAAGAAAAACGAGATTACAAAGAAGTTAAAAGACCAAGTAAATAGCTAGTCGATCCTGTGGTTGAGTAATCCTTCCATCCCAGTAGACTAATGTTTTTTCTAACACATTTTGCTAATGCATCAGCTATTAAGTTATGCTCTCTCTTAGTGTACGAGATTTTCCATAGCGGAAATTCATTCATCCATCCATTAATTTCCTCGATAATTGGGTTTAGACTCCAATGAAGTCTACCCTGTTTGTTAATTCCTTGAACCAGCTCAAGGTTGTCAGAGTAGAAAATGCTACTCTGGTTTTTATTAGCCCCTGCTGTTCTAAGGGAAAGCAGAAGAGCCCAAGCTTCTCCTTCAATACACGACTTGACCCTACATCTTGTGGCTTTCCTTCTAGTAATCACCTTTTGTTTATTCACCCAAATTGCCGCTATAGCCGCCAATTCCCATTCTTTTGTGAAAGATGCATCACTGCACCAAATCATTTCCGCACTGTCCTCCGTCATCGGGTTACCTTCACTAATACTCTTTCTACTTCCTCCTTCCTGTTTCCTTTCCTGATTAGTACCTCTTTTTCTGTAAAGAGTTTATCGATAATTCTATTTGTGTTAGAAGTGATATTATTGACTACCCACTTTTTTTCTCAAAGAATCCTTTCATCCTTTCCTTCCATATATTCCATGCTGTTGTGAGCACTATTGCAATCACTTTTCTCTTATCCCACCCATTCTTTTAATAATCATCCACAACTTTCCTGAACCAATCCTCAAATGTATCTTCCTCCTCCATACTAATTTTAATTTGAAGCGCTGATTCTGCCCATGCTTGTATACTAATAGGACACCTTAGTATAATGTGTTCTGTAGTTTCAATTGTGGCTTCACACCATTCACAAACCACTTCTTCTTTGCATTTTCTCTTTTTCAGATTAAGTTTTGATGGTAATATATTATTACATAACCTCCATGCGAAATTTCTAATTTTTGATGGAACATTTGCTTCTTTATTAAAAAATAATATATCCATATTTGATTCCATAAGTTTGTGTCATTTTCTCTTTCCCCCTTTATTGATGACTGTGCTTTGATACCGCTTTCTTGATTTACTAATGTATGGTATCCCGACTTGGTTGAGTATTCTCCATCCTTTATAAAGGGCCAAATCAACTTATCTTCATTTGCCACTCTAGTTAATGGTATTTTGAGAATTTCATTAGCAATAATCGGGTCGAAAATTCTCTTTATAAGGTTAATATTCCATCCTCTTATTTCTCCATCCATTAGTTCATAAACCCACTTGAGATTCAACAATTGTGTGTTTTCATGTTGGTAATTACCATTTAACCATTTGTGTTTCCAAATGTCCACTTTTTTACCATCTCCAATTTGCCAAATTGCATGTGTTTTGAGCATTTGTATTCCTTTGTAAATGCTAGCCCAACTCCACGATCTTTTGTTTTTTAATTTCGTGTCCCATAAACTTTCATTGGGCGAGTAGATTCCTTTCAGCACCTTATACACCAATGAGTTCTTATTGTTTATAATTCTCCAAGCCTGATTGGCTAACATCGCTAGATTTATTTTTTGGAAATCCCTGAAGCCCACTCCTCCTATTTTCTTTGATGTAGCCATTTTCTTCCAATTGCACCAGTGTATTCTCTTTTTATCTTTACATCCCACCAAAAACTGGCGACCAATGTCGTTAATTTTTTACAGAGTGATTACGGGAATTCAAATATTGACATCGCATAGTTTGGAATTGATTGTAAGACGGATTTAATCAATGTTTCTTTCCCCCATCAGATAAGAGTGTTGCTGTCCAACTTGTTGATTTACTTAATAGCCTATCCTTAATATAATTTAAATTTTTAACTTTTGATCTCTTAAGCGTGAGTGGCAATCCTAGATACTTACCCAGTGAATTCGAGCATTTAATCTTCAGTGAACTAGTAACTTTCTCTTTAACATGGTCTGGTGTATCTTTACTAAAAAATATTGACGACTTCATTAGGTTGATCTTCTGTCCCGATGCTTGACAATATAATTTCATTGTTTCTGTATACGCTTCGACTTCTTTATCACTAATTTTAATGAAAAAAAGTGCATCATCCGCAAAAAAGAGGTGTGTTAACTTCGGACACTTTCTTGTAATCGAGATTCCTTTAATGTTCCCTTCTCTACACTGGTTGGTAATTAGTCTAATCAAGCATTCAGTAAGCAGCGAAAATAAAAGAGGGGAGAGTGGGTCCCCTTGCCGTAGTCCTTGTTCAGGCTTGAACTTCTTTAATCTTTGGCCATTGATTTTTATCTGCATAGAGACGGTTGTGACACAGTTCTTAATCCACTCGATCCATTTATCTAAGAAACCAAGAGCCTTCATTGTTTCAAAGAGAAACTCCCAATTGACTTGATCATATGCCTTTTCCATATCAATTTTGACTGCCGCATAATTATTTTTTGACTTCCTCTTTTTGTTAAGAAAGTATGAGATTTCTTGGGCTATCAAAACATTGTCTTGAATGCTCCTCCCTTTGATAAATGCCGATTGCGTTTGAGATATAATCTCACTCATAAAAGGTTGCAACCTAAATGCCAGGATTTTTGAGATAATTTTGTAGCAAAAATTAACACAAGAGATTGGCCTAAAATCTTTGATCGTCTCTTGTTTTTCTCCTTTTGGAATAAGGGTTATAATGGTATTATTTAGCATATTGAGCGGCGTATTATACGTGAAATAATCCATAACAATTCGTATAACATCATTTTTTATAATTTTCCAGAATTCATGATAGAACTTTCCTGGAAGTCCGTCCGGACCCGGAGCTTTTGATCCATCCATTTTGAAAACCGCTTCTTCGATTTCATTTTCCTTGTGAATTTTTGTTAGAATTTCGTTCATTTCATAGCTCACTTTACATGGGATAAGTTTCGTCACCTCTTGAATGTTATCAACTTCCTGTCTTTTGAACAATTTCATGTAGAATCTCCTTATTGTTTCTTTGATTTTGCCCATATTATTACACCACTTCTCGCCTTCACATTTTAGGGTTTTAATTTTATTTATTTTCCTCCTTTGCATAGTTTTTGCGAAAAAATATTTTGAATTCTTATCTCCTTCTTTTATATTAAGTTCTCTCGCTATATCCATCCAGTATAGCTCTTCCTCGTCCCAACACTTTTCAGTTTCATTCTTTATTTCAATTTCGATTTCTTGGCTTCTCTTACTCGCATCACAATCTTGCAAGTCTTCTAGCTTTTTATAGAGAGTTGTGAGTTTCTTCCTATTGTTAAAGAGGGTTGCCTTACTCCATCCACTTAACGCTAAACACATAGCATCCCTTTTATCACAAAATTGTCTTATGTTATTAACCACATCATTTTTGCCCCATGATTTTTCCACCACTTCTTTACACTGAACATGCTCTAACCATCGTGATTCGAAGCTGAATATCTCTCATTATTTTCATCTTTTGTTTCGAGGTTAAGTATAAGAGGAGAGTGGTCAGACCCGATAGCCGGAGGTATTACAATATTAGTGTTTTCATATTTCGTGCACCATTCTATGTTTGCTAACCCTCTATCAAGTTTTTCTTTTACATTCTCGTCGCCTTCTCTTCGATTTGACCAGGTAAAGAAACACCCTTTGCTTGGTGTATCAATAAGGTGGTTATTATTTTTATAATCATTAAATCTAATAATCCTATCCAAGTTGGGTTGTACTTTCCCGATTTCTTCTGAATATTTAGTTATCTCGTTAAAGTCACCTAGGATGATTGATGCTCCATTTAACTTATTTAGCCATTTTGTTATGGAATTGAAAGTTTCGTATCTACTCTCAATATCACATGGAGCATGAACACAGAACAAAAACCAACTAGAACCGTCTTTTTCATTAACCTTACAAATCACCACATACGAGCTAGAAAATATGATATCAATCGAGATATCACTCTTCCACATCAAAATCATACCCCCGGACATATATGCTCTTCCTACGGGGTCTACAACATGAAAATTATTAAAACCACTAAACTGAGAACATGAACGTACATCTTTCCTTCTCAGTTTCGACTCACACAAACATACAAAAGAGAGATTAAATTTATTAACTAACGACTTAAAAGACTTTCTTGTCAAGGGTGCCCTTGCACCTTGACAATTCCAAACACAATATCTATCCATCAACTCCGGCTTGGTTACGGGACCGGCCGCCATCCTCAATGAAATTCACGACTTTGTTGGTTATCACGGTACTAGCTCGGGCCCCACCAAAGTCTCCCGTGTCTTCACTGCTGCTCGAATCATACTCGATATATCCATCGCAATTGTCACCCTTACAGAAGAACATCCTTTCACCACCCAACTCGTAGCCATCATCAACATCCTTAGTTCACTCACCATCACACTTTTTCTCTTCTTCCTTCATTTGTCCCCTAACTTCATACAAACTTTCGCTAATGAAGCCTTGTATAACATTAATCCTTTTCTCAAGATCATCAAAATCATTCTTCGTAAACTTTCTCACCTTGGAGTTCCCTGGACAACCACTAGGAGCACTCTTACGTTTAAGAGTTTTTGGCCATGTGAACTTTGTTTTTGGCTTAAACACTTCATAGCCATCACCGTCTGAAATTTCTTTGTACTCCTCAGCCTCTCTAGGATGTTGACTTATATGGATAGATTGTGAATTCGGTGAGTCTTCATCAGGTTCGAAAGAGTCCCCACCTTCCATGATACCTTTCCATTTTCCTTCACTTAACTCCATCTTCTTGATATCCTTCATATTGGATATACCTCCAACTTCATACCTAGTGTTCCAAAACTGACCATCAACAACCTTTGATGTAGTATGGCCCACATTAACATTCACATCATAGACTGACTCGAACCCTTCCATCGGTTTTGTTGTAACATTCTTCCAAACACCAACTCCATCATCAATACTCGATTTGAAATTATTGTACATTTCATCAATATTGATATTTTGAGCATTAAGAACCTCTGTGATTGTCTCATTAGAGACAATGATGCTCATACCAATTTCCCCTAACTCTTTTCGAAAAACTTTGTATAAACCAAGAAATATTTTCTCAGAAATTTCAATTGGTCCATCAAGATTGTTTATGTTTTTGAACATGTCCTCCAAAAGTTCTGAGTTCTCCCTTTTTCTCTTATTCGATTCACTCCCTGAGTTTACACTGTCTTGCTTCTCTTCAGTTCTTGCTCTGTTGCTCTGTCCAACCTGACCCACACTTTGTTGTACCATCCTTGTTGTTGCTGCGATGCCTCCTTGACTCGGATTACTGCTACTGTCTTCCCCGTCACCTTCGAACCTACGAAAGGGATTAAAACGAACTACCTCATTGAAATGTCCCCATCGATCCTTCCTTCTAATTACATGAAAAACTTTGTCATCACTCCTTATATTCATGTCCCTGTGCCAATTGCAATACCTCGCTGCGTCGTCATTCCACTTAGGTCTCACCATCGAAGTTGGGAAAGCGCTTTTGTTATGGCCAATGACACCACAATTGAAACAAAACAATTCTATGTTTTCGTATATAAATGAAACCCAAGCTTTTCCGTCAAGCTGTTCAAGGAAGACACCTGTCTTTAGTGGCTCAGCAGTTTTTATCCTCACTCTAAATCTTATGAAGCTAAGGTTATCAAGATCAATCATTGGGTGATCAATCTCAATCACCTCGCCAATGAAATCACCAAAGACGATAATAGCTTCAAGCGTGTTTTGTATTCCCGCCAAACCATAGATTCTGACCCAAACATCTGTGAACTTCAAATTGATGTCCTTGAAAGCAACTCCTCCTTCCCATTTTGTGATACTCACGTGTAGACCTTGGACAGTGAGTGGTCTAACGAAGTGAAGGCGCTCAGCTTCCTCTGCTTGAAATAGGGTAAGCTTGATAACATTTGGTTCCATTTCCTCGAATATTACTCTTCTGAGAATACCCCAGGCATCAAAAACAACTTTACGGAAGGATGAAAGTGGTACTATCCTATCGGCAATAACTTTAGCAATGAGGATGAACTCAGGTGTTTCAGGTTTAATAGCTTGGACTTTAGTTGAAAGGGTAAGGGTTTCAAATTTTTCAAGGTTCTCCGTTTTGATTTTGGCTAGTGGAAGAATGTGGTTGTTTGATGATGCCATAACGTATTCTAAGATTTTTTTGTAAAGGTGAGTTTTGTTTGTATTGAAATAGTTGAGATATGCTCTCTTATATACACCCTCAACTTTCTTCTTTATGTGCATAAAACACTCTTCTTCACCGGCGTATTCCCTGACACACAATTGCATGCCCTCCACATGTCCACTACAACATCTTTCCCTATCTCTTAGCGTGATACCGTAAACCTTTCCCTTGGAATTTACAAGATATGATGAAGGCTCTTTCTTTGGCGTGTACCTTTTGGTCAGATAATCTTTTAGGTTTCTAATACGCCTCTTCATTATCCTCTTATCGGTTTTTAATTGATTATCACTTGAAATAACTCCAACATTCTCTTCATTACTTCTCTTATTATTCGATAGAATGACCATATTAATTTCATGTCTACTAAGACTAGTCAAGGCAATAAATTCCCCATCATAATGTACCTCGTTAATATAGATAGTGTTCCATTTCTTGATACACCATTTAATAGTTATAGCAGATAAATCAACTATAGAATTAACTATAGCACTCCTAGTTAATTGATTCTCGAAGTAAATAACATAAATTATAGAGGTATTTGTAGTCTCGCACCTTTGATCCAAACTTGATATTAAATTTTTGACAAGCATCCTCTGCCATATGAAGCACACGTTTCGTTCATCACAGGTTCCCATATAATTTTTAAAATATTTTCTGCTTCCTTTCCATATCTTCCCATAATCTTCTCTGCAAATTTCCAAGCATCGAGTTCTTACCCCCCGCCTCCTTTGCCATTCCCAAGACCAATCGACGTCCATGCAGACTGTATTGCCTTTCAAGTTAAGCAAGATCCTCCTATTCTTTCCAACTATCTTATCCCACCACATAGTACTCCAATTCGACTTTCCCTTAAAGACTTTTACAAAAAGCTGAGTTGAGAGGGATAATTGGGGTCCCTTATCTCCTTGCATGTCCGTATATTCCATGATCGAACTCTGCATGTCCGCTATTTTGAACTTAATAGTCAAGACAAGGATGATCATAGTTGGTAGTATAATTAATATTATGAAAGGCCTTGGTCCGGGGTCAAGCTCTTCCCATCGAACAGCCATATTGCTGTTTTATGTCCGTACTAGACTAGAATAATAACGGGACCGTAAACAAGGGTGTTAAAATATGGGAATTTGATTATTAAAAATGGTGAAACCCTAGTTATTTGCAGTTATAATTTGAACAGTATTTGTTTTGTTTGAGAGTATTTTTTTTTTTTTTTAGATGTATGGGTGTCCGGGCCAACTTACGCGCACCACGACTATTCCCATAGGAAATATACACGTCTCGTCATGCATACTTCCATTTAATCAGAACAGGTTACCCATGTTTGAGAGTATATTTTTAAAAAAAGAACATGTTTCCAAATGAGAATATTAAATAACATAACTATCGTTAAGGACACAATTATACTATTCATAATAAAATTAAATTTTTGAGATCAAGTTTGACTAGAGTATTTGAAACATCCCTCTCTTACCCAGCAGCTGGGGTTATTGACAAACAAAAAAAAGCTGGGTTCGATAAGTGTTGGCAGCTTCCTGTAAAATAGTGGAGTGACGTAGTGAACCAATATGCATATGGCTTCCCACATTTCAGTAGCTGATTATCCAGATGTGCATATGGTTTCCCACGTTTTACTGGCCCCCTTTGTCTTCCTTTAATACTACACTAAAAGTTTGAAAAATGTCGGTAACCTAGTTCTAGTTCTGATTTACTTATCATAGGCAGAATATTCCTGTATGATTATGTAAATTAAAATTAAATTTGACCACCACATAAATAAAATGTTTGAAAGATATCCGTAGAAAAACAATGTCATAAAAATTTAGTTGAGCCACTTAACAAAACCATCTAATTAGCGAAACCTACTTCTGATAATATTTTTTATCTTTTTTTGTTCGGATTTTTTTAATAAAAAGAATCATTCATATCATATTTTTATTAAAATTTTCTTGAGATTATTATCCAAAAGGTCTTGAAAACCACTTCAAAACCCAACAACACCGAATTAATTTACTGTTTTTACTAAAAGCCACAAATAAAAATTAACACTATGCGCCAAAAACCTAATTATCTTTTTACCTTCATTTGTTTTTTTATTTCACTATATATACTACTTTTTATCAAAAAAAGAAATTAAAATCCTTAACATTCTCCCTCTTTCCTCTCTTCTCTCTTTCTCTCTTAAATTTCCTGTCGAAACAGTGAATAGCCATGGAAAACCAAATCTACTCGTTCGATTGAAGAAGACAAAGATTTGGCTGGAGAAGACAAAGATTTGGCTGGAGAAGACGGCGAGCTAGTCTGCTTCGTTCACCGGATTCGCTGGAGAAGACCGGGAGCTGGTCTGCTTCGTTCACCAGATCTGTGCAGCCCCGTTCGTGTTCTAAGCCGGAGAAGAATGACGGATAAGCTCGAGGTGGTGACTGGATCTGCTTCCGTCGACTTCTGCCATTGTTTCTGAAGTGAGCCGGTGTTAAAATTCTTCTTCTTTTTTAATATCTTACAGGTGGTGGTGGGTGAAGATATGTTACCTCAAACTATCACTCATTTTTTGTATCGTTGTATGCCAAATTTAAAGTTAGTAGGAAAAACACAATTGATGCCCTCTGAGAATATTTGATCCGTGTCTATTTGTGTTCATAAACTTTAACAAATCTGAGCTCCTTTAATTAATTTTTCGATTGAAAGTCCATCTTAATAAAGAACTTGAGTCCATGTGTGTATGTGTGTATGTATATTCTTCATCATAATTATCTTGTTCTTGGTCAACATCAATTTGAGAAAAATAATATTGTTAGCAATTTTTAATTTTTTTATTCTTTTTTAATACTTAGCAATTTCTTTAATACAATAAATAAATTTCAATTAAGAAAATAATAGAACTCAAAATTTTTTTCCTTCATGCTTAGTAAAGCGATACAACAACAAAAATTCGAATAATCAACAAATTTATTCGATACTCAGTAAATTTTTTCATGCTCAGTACTCCATGCTTAGTACTTTTTTCATGCTCAATACTTTATGGTTAAAACTTTTTCTGGCGGTGGTCGGAGCTGAAAATTATTAATAGTTAATGAAGGAGGAGAGAGAAAAAATGAAAAAGGAGGAGAGAGATTAATGGTATTGGAGGAGAGAGAGTAATGGTAATGGACGAGAGAGAAGAATATTTTTTTTGTCTTATATACACTAGAAGGGTAGTAATGACATTTGTCAATTTGAGGCCTCAAAGTAGGAGAGAGGAATCACTTGGTTCCTATATGACACTATGATTCTCCTCAAGACCTCTTGAGTTATTGACCCAAATTTCTTTAATATTTTATTATCTACTATTTATATAAAAAAATCTTTTTTTAAATTTCGGGTGGCATCACCTTCCTCCAGTGCCTGTCACCGCCGCCACCACCACCAACTCTGACTAATTTTTTATATTTGTAATTTTTGGTTGTCAACACCTTTGGCCACCAATGCCGCCTTCACCACAACCTATCCAGTTTTTTCCTGATAAGATCTTCGTCTAACTATTCGTAGAATATGAAACTTTATCTTTTGAATATGATATTCATTGTTTGAAAACATGTATTTCATATTTAAAATATGTAAATCGAAACATGAATTTCATATTTTGAATAATAAAGTTCACGTTTGAAATAGTGAATATTATATTTGCGTAAAAGATGGTCAAAAATAAAAATAAAAACACAAAAGTTGGTGGTGGAAATAACAGTCATTTGTTCTTAGCATATGAAAATTCATGTTTCGCACACGAAATTCACTATTTAAGAACATGAATTTTTAAGTTTGAACCATGGAAAAATCAAACAGGTATCTCATGTTTCTAAATGAATATTTCATGTTTTGAGCAGGGAATTTTATGTCTGTGGATTGTTGTTCGGAAAAAAAATACCCAAAGATGATGACAACAATAGTGGTGGCTGGATATGTGGTGGTGGCCAAGGTTTAAAAAGTATAACCAGAGTTGGTTGTGGAGGCGACAGCGGTCGGTGGTTGCCGATATTTTTTTAAAACCTATTCGGAGTTGGTGGTGGTGGCAATGGAAATTGTGGTCGGAAGTCGGAGTTGCTTGCAGTCGACATTTAGAAAACATAGCTGGTGGTGGTGGTGCGGTAGTAGTGACTCGAGTTGGTGTTGGTGGCATTTTTTTTAATTTTTTTTAATACGTGGGTTCCAAGCTTACACCCGACTAATCCCACGGGAGATATGACCGCCTCCCAAACCATATCCCCAGGCAAATCAGAACATTCTTTTAACTTTCTTCTACTTTCGGGGTTCGAACCCTGTTCCTCTTAGTTGAGAGACAGGGCCCTGGCCGGATGAGCTAGCTCACCTGGTTTTAGTGGCATATTATTTATTTAATATTAAAAAGTAAATAAGTTTCATATTAAAAATAGGTATAAAAAGATATGTAAGGGTTTTTTAAAGTTGTTTAGTTTAATAGAGAGATTTTTAATAAACTTATTGGAAGTTGTTTTTAATTATAAAGAGGTTTATTAGGATGTTATTGATAAAATAAATTTAGTTATCCGAGTCTAAATATTTTCATTAATTCTTTCATCAAAGGTTGAAAAATCCTACGTCATTACTAGTAAATTATGCTTTGACAACTATCTTTTTTTTGTCAAATGAAAATAAAGAAAGACAAATTATCTTATCCCTCTATTACTTCAAAGGAAAGTCACGCAGCTAAAAAACTTGACAATTGAATCCAAAGGACAAAAAGAAACATCGATATTTGCTCTGGTGTATTTAGCGACTTTATCTGCAACTTTGTTAAATTCTCTTTTGATATGAATGACTTTTCATCTTGGAAATCTCTTCATCCACCTTAATACTTCAGCAATCATTGGTTGTATTCGCCAGTTGACTTCTTTAGCTTTAGAGATACCTTGAACAACTTCAAGGTTATCAGAAGACACCTATCTTATATTGTTAGTTTACATCCAATAATTATAACACTGATGAGCCAAAAATAAACTATCGATACCAGTTCTTTCAAAAGAAGGCCTAAATAGATGAGATTAAAGATATGAGAGTCATGGCATTAGTAAAAATGATAATATAACGGAGGTAGATGAGTATGATTATCTCGAAGACAGATATTTCGAAAGAACCAAATTACCTTTCAATGAAATCTGAGAGTAACGTTTCACTTCACGTCTAAGTTACATTATAGCTCAGGCCCTTCAACGGCCTAAACTGCACACTCGTCTCTACCTAATACTACACATCATGCCACCCATGCGCTCGCGCCAGCAACACCTATAAATACCCTAATTTATATCCGAACTAGGTACATTCTATAACTTTATAAAAAACAATGTGGTTGTTATACATACTTTGAAAATCTCCATAAATTCTTGGGTCATAAGAATGCTCGCTAGTAAAAATGCTAATGTTGAGTGTCGGAGTATTATCGTGAGCTCACATACTTTACCCTTGCTTAGTGTTTGGTTTCAAAAAGTCTCGGCTACAAGGTTAGAAACACTACCAAGGCCAAGAGAGAGATTCATGAGAGTAATCAATTGTAAGGTACACTGGTCTTATCGGGAATCTTGTCTTGTTACTCAATTCAATTATATCTTCTATTATATATGAGCTCTTTCTCCTTTATCAATCCACTTGTGGTCTCGAGTTGATCTCTCGGGAACATTTGTCTGAAAGTGAAATTTATATGTTCTATCAAATACCCACCTCAGTATAATAACATGTATATATATATATATATATATATATATATATATATATATATATTATATTTCAGAGTTTTTTCTACGGTCCAGATTTACCTGCATAAGTGGTGGCAAGGATTAAATCTGGCTAAACATAAGTGGTGGCCAGGATTTAATCTTGTTAAACATAAGTGGTGGCCATGATTGATTCTGGCCCCACTTATCATTAATACTATTAACTAATCTTTATTTAGTTAATAAAAAAAATTATATTTTGAAACAAAAAACCTTAAATCACTCCCTTATTTCTCTCATTATTTTCTCATTTGTTATATCTATATAAAAACCACATTGATATTTTAAAAGATTATTTTTTTAAATTGGGAATATGGGAGCAGTGTATTACCCTACACGATTTTTTGAAAAGCTAATAAAGGAAAATAATATTGAAATATATGGTTCTTGAAACACTTAAGAACTATTGGGCAAATCCGATTAGGACCTTTACAACCAAATTACAACAAATTGATATTTTATTTAATAATAATTTAATAGCGGAAATGAAGTATACTTTATTGTAAAAATATATCAATAAAAGTTACATTACTAATTATAAAAATTATAAGACTATCCTGCATTTAATTTTTTCTATTAATATTTAAAAATTCTTTATTTCTCTCACCCTTAACCTTAACTTAAACTTAAACTTAAAATTAACCTTAACCTTAAACTTAACCTTAACCTTTAACTTTATTTTTAACTTTACCTTTACCTTTACATTTACCTTTACCTTTACCTTTACCTTAACCTTAACTTGAACCTTAACCTTGACCTTAACCTTGACCTTGACCTTGACCTTAACCTTAACCTTAACCTTAACTTTAACCTTAAACTTAACCTTAACCTTGACCTTAACCTTAACCTTCACCTTAACCTTAAACTTAAACTATACCTTAACCTTAACCCTCAACCTATTATCCATAACCTTAACCCCTTAGCTATTAACCTTATTCTTAACCTTATCCTTAGCCTTAGCCTTAACCTAACCTTGACCTTAAACTTAATCTTAATCTAAACCTTAATCTTAACCTTATCCTTAACATTAACCTTAATCCTAAACTTAACCTTAAACTTAAACCTTAAACCTTACATCTTAAACCTTAAACCCTAATCTTCATCATCACCTTAACCTTAAATTTAATCTTAACTCTTAACCTTTAAGCTTAAACTTTACACCTTAAACCTTAAACCTTACCTTGACCTTGAACCTTAAACCTTACAACCTTATCTTCATCTTCACTTTAACCTTAACCCTTAAACCTTAAACCTTAACTCTTGAATCTCAAGCCTTAACCTTTACATTCACCTTCATCTTAAGTTTAACCTAAACCTTAACCTTGAAGTTAAAACTTAACCTTAATCTTGAACCTTGAACCTTGAATTGAACCTTGAACCTTGAACCTTGAACCTTAAACATTAAACCTTAAACCTTAAACGTTAAACCTTAACCTTAAACTTAACCTTAACTTTAAACCTTAACCTTAACTTTCATCTTAAATGTAACCTAAACCATAAACATATAAAGAATCATCGCGCAAATATTCGACCTTAAACCTGGAATTTTATTAAACCTTAAATGTTTAATCTTAAACCTTAACTCTAACTTAACCTTAATCTTAAAGTTAAATTTAACCTTAACCTTGACTTAAAATTTAACCTTAACCCTTAAATTTAACCTTAACTTTAACCTTAAAATTAACCCCATCCTTAACCTTGACCTTAACCTTGACCTAAACCTTAACCCTTACCTTAACCTTAAACTCAACCTTAACCTTAACCTAACCTTCTTCCAGATGAGAAAAAAAAGAAAAACTTGAACCCTAACTTTAACCTTGACCTTCACCCTTGGAACCTGTGTTCAATTTCCATTAACAAAACAAATTTTTTCTTCAGTGTCTTCAGACACGGGTTTTACCTAGTATATATATATATATATATATATATATATATATATATATATATATATATATATATATATATATATATATATATATATATATATATATATATATATATATTAGTAGTTATGTTTTATAATTAAATATTGGAAGTAAGTCTTATCCTAATAATTATACAACTCAAAAAACTAATAACATACCTTCCTTATTTTTTCATACATACCATTTTTTGTTAATTATTTTACATTATATACATCTCTCTTTTAACTAAAATTCATTCTTAAATTAGATATAATCCAACCAAGAATATATATATATATATATATATATATATATATATATATATATATATATATATAAAACGGTTTTATGAATTTGAGGCAAAAAGAAAAAAAGAAAAAATGTGACAAGATGGGAATCAATTTTTTGATAATTCACAATTCATAATAAAAATAACGGAAACATAAGAAATATTTCATCATTATTTTTCATATAGAATCAAACTCCCATTGAATAATCATATAATATCCAAACTAACGTATATAATAAAGCTCTTATTTGTTATAAAACTATAGACGATAAAGTTAGAGAAAAAAATATAAAACTTGTTAAAATAAACTGAAATAAATTTTGGTTATTAATGATGTGAATATCAAACTATATATACAAAAATAGTAGTTGCGCAACTATCTGGTTAAACTGCTGCCAGGTTCAAGCATTTGCACAACTACATGCATTGACTACCTACTCCATAATAAACTGCTAGAAGTTGTTTTGACGTTGTGAATTTATCTGGATATATCCACATATCAATACTTCAATAACGTTATGCATTGGATATTCATTGAAGGATATGCATCCTCAAGACCTTGTCAAGAAAAAACCTATTGGGATATAACTTTGATGAAGAAAAAAGAGTACATAATCTCTTGACGGATATAACATATATTCAGTTTGTCTCGTTAATTGTTACCAGGAAACCCCATTTGAAAAAACTAGAGTGAAGGAAAAGGAGTACATAATATATATTCTACCGCTCATTGCGACAATCGTTATTTTTGGTTATGCTTTCTTTGCTAATGGGCTTGTAACTCGAATATTGTTGTTGGTAAACATTTAGTAAACAAATTTACTGGATTTTTACTAAATCATATTCTTTTAATGTCAATAAACACAATTGTCTTAACATGGGGACTAGTATATGGTTTTCTTTATGATAATATATATTTAATTTTCCTTGTTACAACTTTACTAGGAATACCCCTATTAGGAAACCCCCGTTGAAGAAAAATGTATACAATGCAAAAATGTTGTCTTCCTCTTATTGTAGCAAAAAATTGTTACAACAATTATTTTGATAAAAAAATATAATCCTGAGCCCACAATTCAGAAGATGTATACAATGTAGGGTTAGTTGATGAATCTGATGGATTTTCACCTGGACATATTTGTTGAACATGTCTTGAATTCACTGTATAAAGCCCTTGGTGAGATATACTTTATCATGTCATGAACTTACCACCTATTTTATTTCAATGATAAGGATATACACATGATATTAGAACATATCAACCATTTTCTATTTCTTAAATGACCTTCTTGAATTTCCAGGATTGTACAGTTTATCATAAGATAATATCATACTTTTGAGAAAGTGATCCATGATAACTGCTATATGTTATAATCTATCGTAATGAGATTAAGTTTGAATTTTTATTGTATGAGTCCATTAACTACACCATGACACTATAATTCTAGAACAAGTAATCTTTCTTTGTTTTCTTAATATTTTATGTATATAAAGATTGATTGAAAATATTTTCTTCTAGAAAATGCTTAACTTTTATATTTTTCTGAAATATTGTGTTCCACATGAAGATATTTTAATATATACGTTCCCACAACGAAAATCTTTTGCTTCATTCATTCTTGTTGTGTAGTCACTTTGCATTCTCCAATTTTTAAAATCTTATATTATTTAGGAATCTTTTGTACTCCATGCATTTCTCATTATTTTTAAAACTTATTATTTTTAGATGTGTTGTAAGCTTCATGCATTTTTCATGCTTCAGGCACTTTTCGTACTTCTTACATTAGTGCTTCATGTACCAGTTTTCAAGAAATTTAATATTAAATAGAATATCATGAAAATTATCTTGGCGATATCCTTATCATAGTAATATCTTCAAGAGTTTCCAAAAACTAAAACTTAATGTCGATGCATCCATAACATGAAAATAACGAAATCTATATAATTATTTATAGGTATTTTCAGGAACCTTTTTTACACAAGTTATGTTAAATATTTAATAATCTTGTATGGATATTTATCAATTTTTGACATTTTTCACCCCTTAGTGATGTATCCTCGTCATTCACTTCAAACCATAGTGAAAGAAAACATATCAATCACATAAACTATCTCACGGTTCATATATTTTCAGTATATAAATAATCTACATGGCTTTCCTCGTATTTAGGTATCTTGGTCTCTTCAGGGGCCATTTATTCATCTAGGAGTAATGTATGTGCCAACATTAGCTAACTCATTTATTCTTGTCGTATTATGTGGATGGGCATATTCCACAACTTTTACTATTTGATCATTTTCTGATGAGATTTTCTTCTTCGGAGCATGGTATATTTTGTTGCATCATGTCTACCACACTTAATGCGTTGGTTAAATGTATTCTCTAGAATATTTTCTATATTTCCATCTGGGTCAATAATCTATACTATATCATTTACAACTGGTTTATGTGATCCACAATATTCTCTATATCTGTCAATGGATTTGGTATTATTTTTTAATACTTTGCAAATTAATTTTCTTTTGCGCTTCAAATTCTGAGTTCGTGAATTGATATGAGACAATAATATCATCCTTCACGATATATTATGTTCTACTCTAGGTTGCGGTGTCTTTTCCCTTAATAAGGGATAAATTGTCTAATTAAAACGACTATCTACATAACATGATCTACATATATTAGATGACATAGGCTCAATATTTCAGATAATATAAGGAGAATCAAACCCAACATAAATCCAATTCGTTTGTTGGCATAGTCTCACAATTAGTTTTACTAGATAACATGCAACATATGGGCATTCACTTGGTAAATAAATCTTGTTGTTCTTTTAAGTAGTGACCAAGTAAATTCTCTAATATTCAATACATTATTATGACCCCTAGGTGACCAAATCGATCATGTCATAATACACGGTTATTTGGATCGTGATATGTATGTTTTTGCACAATATGTGTTTCAATTTCTCGTATATGTATATTATACAACCTGAAGAAAGATCACCAAACTTTTCCAATACACATGTCTGAGGTTAGAAAATAATGCAAAATATACATATTTACAACCTCTTTGGTTTCTACAGGTATTCGGCGAATACCTGTAACTTTAATGAATTTCTTAATGTGCCAATTATGTAATTCTGTACCACAAAATGACATAAATTTTAGGTTTTCAAAACTTTTATGTAGATCGGTTGAATGGTTTAGCATTTAACTGGTACATGACCTGTAAAACAGTCCACTATTTCTATAACATCCATCGTTACAGTTATGTGATGACTTATTTTTGTGGGTTTTCCTTTTTATAATATTCCTTATTATTCCAATTTTGGTGGTAAGATATTTCTTAGTAGTATTATGACTACTATAAGACCAAGATTTATTCCTTTCACAAACTCAACCTCTCTATGAGTTCAAATCACACAAATGTCAATTCCAGAAATATTGAAGATATTGAAAAATATTTATGAATGAGTTCCATTCACTCTAGAGGATGATTTTTAAATAAGGGATACAATATTTGAACCACTCGATTTTCTCCATCACAACTTATGTATTCATAGATATCAAGTAATTGTTCTATTCACCTTAGGGAATACAGTTCCATTCGCTTCAGGAAATAATAAATAACTAGTGGAACATAAATTGTTTCAATTTATTATAAAAATGTAATATTAAATCTTAATATTTCATAAACTATTTGTTCACGATGTTTCTATATTAGTTATATATTCGTGACACGAAGATGTATTCACAAAATTGCTACTTTAGGAGTGTAATCGTCGCAGACATATAGTTGATATAAAACTCATTTCATATTAAATGAACATATATATTACTCATTGATTGTTCTATTTTCGAATAAGGTAGAGACTCATGTTGATTATGTGTTATAAAACTAAAACTAAAACTGATAACTAAATATAGGTATAACATAAACCATTTTTTAGACTCTCTAAAATATGGTTTAGTTACATAATGATATGAATATCAAACTATATATACAAACGTAAGTAACTGCACAATTACTAGCTTAAACTATTATGAGACTCAAGTAACTGCACAACTTATCAACTGCCTAATTCATCATACACTGCTGCAAGTTGTTTCGACACATTGTGACTTTATCAGGGAATATCCATATAGCAATATTTGATAACATTATGAGATTATTATCTATAGGGTCTTGAAGACACCTCTTCTTGACCCAAGCCCCTCTATAGTCTTACATCTTCTCCAAATGATCCAAACCCATTAAAATTAAATCAAAATTAATTTTTTATAATTCCTCAATTACCCACTATATATACTACAGAATAGTACACATAATACATATTCCAAAACCCTAACATGAGATGGCATCTTTTCTCTCTTGTTTTTCTCTCCTTCCTTTCTCCTACTTCTTTTTCGCTCATATTTCTATCTCTCCTACCAACAATGAAGCCAACTGAGGCTTGAAGCGAGAGAGATATCCAGCTCAAACTTCGCTCTAGCTTCTAGATGTAGAAGAAGAAGACAAGGTTGGAGCTTCACGTGAGAAGAATGACCGTCCTTGCCGCCAAGATCCGAACTTCAGTGGTGCCTCCGTTCGTGAGCAGCAGGCGGTAATGGAGCTCAAGTGCAGTCGTCGAAGGTAGTAGAGTCCCTTTTGTCTCCATATCCCCATGAAATATCCAGCTCAAAGACGAAGGCTGCAGTAGAGAGGAGGTTCCGCCTTCGCAAGTTCGCCTGAGAAGAGAAGAGGATTGAGATCCATCGGAATAGATCTGGCGACGGAACAGATCTGGTGATTAAATCCGCTTAGCATCTCGAATGGAGCTCCACAACTTCGAGTCGAGGTTAGTAGCTAGGGTTTGGTTGCCGCAACGTATCGAATCTTTTCTCTCAATCTGACGAACTCAAGCACTTCAATTTTTTTCCAGAGATTTGGTCTGCCCTGATGTGGAAATTGTTGTTTAGAGGTTAGAGCTTCGAGCTCTTACATGAAGGAGTTGTGTTTGTTTTGAAATAGATAGTCGGTTTTTTTAAAACCGTGGAATATAGATGTGGGAGAGTGGGGCACCAGTACGGAGAATGTCCTGTTAAAACATTAAACAAGTGGAGGACATAGATGAAAGAAGGAATGTTACCTGGAGTATAGACAAAGTTGCCAAGTGTCCACCTTTCAACCCTATTTATGGATTACATATTAATGTTAATGGTGATTTTATTAATTATCATTATAATGATAATATTGTTAAGGGTGCAGGTAATTATTATAGAAATGCTAATCCAATCAGAGGTATTACTATTAGTGAAGGGGTGAGGATATTCTTAGTAAATACATTTACACTGAGAATACCAGTACTAGTAAATATGCTACAAAAAGAGGTTGAAGAATAAAAAGATAGTGAAGAAAGAGTCTGGGAGGATTGGAACAAACAGATACATGACCTGCGTAATGAATTACATGAATCAACTTTAAAGATAGAAGCTTTCAAGAAAGAACATGGGATTACTGAGGATGGTGAGACAAGCAATGAGGGGAATATAAGAGCAACTTTGTTTGCTTTTGAGGAAGAAATGAGGAAAATAAAGGGTAAAAAAGTTTCAAACGGTAGTGGAGTAGCAGACTCAAACCAAGATTACTCTTCTACGATTCAACATAAGATTAAAAGAAGAAGAGAGGCGAGAATTGGTGCTATTGAAGCAAGGAGAAAAAATGTGAATCCAAAAATCACTGGTAGCTTTAAAAAACCCAAAGTTGTTGATGTTACAGAAAATTTTGTAAACAATAATCAATTTAGCCTATTAGAGAATGAAAAAGAGGGAGAGACTAATGAATATAATACAAAAGAGGGAGGCACAAATATGGAAGATCTCTAAAAAATGATTGATGCTTATGACTCGCAATATGAGCCTGAGGAAGACAAAGAAGGAAGTTTTGAAAACAGTGATAACTACTTTGACAAGGATTACGTTGGAGGAGGTGAAGACCACGATATGAATTCAGATATGAAGATGCGGAGGAGGAGGAGATGGAGCAGGTTGAAGGAAAAAAAGGAGGCGGCAACTCCAATAAAGATGCTCATTATAAATGACAATATTATTTTGGAATGTCCAGGGTATTCGAGCGCCCTTGCATTATCCATAATTAGCTCGTTGATGGCTTAGTTTCGTCCTGGGGTGGTGGTTTTTTGTGAGACAATGTTGAGACAAGTTGATTCTCAAGACATTGTGAGACGTTTTGGATTTAGTAACTCATTTTTTGTTGAATCCACTGGAACTTCTTTCCATTATGAGGGGTTTCTTATTATGGCACACTCATGTGCGATTAAGTATCGTTTTTAGTTGTAATATTTTTGTCATCGTTAAGATTAATGAACTTTATTTCTCGTATTCTATGATCTTCTTACATGCACCTAATGATTTTAATCAAAGAATTGCTATATGGAATGAAATATCAAATTGGAGTAAAGAAACCATGAAACCTTGGATGATTTTAGGAGACTTCAATGACATCCTAAATCTTAACGAAAAACAAACCAAAAATCTAGCCAACTTACAACATATTAATGAATTCTTAAACTTTACTTTTAATAATTCCCTTATTGAAATTAAGTCTAATGGTTGTTTTTTCACTTGGTCCAACATGAAAGAAGGAGATAAACATGTCAAGACAAAGATTGACCACGGTCTCGCTACGTATGAATGGATTGAGAAGTTCCCAAGATCTGGAATCTTTATTCCTCCGGCTATTGGGTCAGATCACTCTCCCCTTCTTTTTAATTATGATATTAATATGAAAATTGGTAGTAAACACTTCAAATTTGAAACAATATGGCTTGATAACAATGAAGGCAAAGATATTGTGGACAAAAATTGGAAAATTTCCAATAATGTTATACCTATACCTAACTTCATTAAGAAAAGAGAACTCACTAAGAAAGAATTAACTATTTGGAATGCCAAAAAATTTAAAAATAATGAGAAACTATTAAAAATTTGCAAGATAGAATTACTTTACTTAATAATAGCACACCTAACTTTGATACTTTAAAAGAGGAGAATGATATTAAAGAACAGATTAAGATTGAATATCATAACAAGGAAAAATACTGGAGCGATAAAGCGAGACAAAATTGGTTGATTTTTGGGGATAAAAATACAAAATTCTTTCATCTTACCACTATACAAAGGATAAAATATAATATAATAACAAGAATTAAAGATAACGAATGAAAAAGATTGCTTTCAAGACTTCTATAAAAAATTGTTTAGAGAGGTTCAGACTCTTGATGAAAATATGGAAAGAGAAATCGAACATATTAAACCACGTGTTACAGAGGATATAAATAATGAATTAACCAAGGCACCAACGATGGAAGAAGTTGAGGATGCAATTAGATAATTATTAGCTTCTAAAGCACCAGGCCCTGATGGTTTTAATGGTAAGTTCTACAAAGAATTTTGGGACATTATTAGAAATGACGTTTTCAAAATTATTTCTGATTATTGTAATAATAATTTCTCCGTGGAGTCGATTAATGGTACTCTTATTACACTTATTCCAAAAGGGGATACTCAAGAAAATTTAGTTGATTATAGACCTATGATGTCTCCCTATTTGTTCTAATTATTAGCCCTTAGGAGACATCCTTTTAGGTGAATATTTGACTTATTTGATAGACTTTTATGCTTATTTCGTCATATTACACTTCTCCCCTTGGAATTAGACTATTTTCATTTTTAGAGCTTTTGTGCGTTAATTTGGTTATTTTTAGAGCAAAGTTAGTAGGTTCTTGAATTTCATGGAAAACCAATACAAGGAGGAGAAGTGAGAATTAAAGCATTAGATTATTTTTAGTGTGTTAGGAAGTATTCTATTCGAGTTTCTAATTTTAGAGTGCACTTTCTTATTTCTAGTCTTGATTTAATGATTTATTAATTTTTAAAGCATATGCGGTTTAATTATCTATTTATTGTGAAGCTTTAGAGATATATGGTAATTAATTAGAGACCAATTCAAGTCTAAGAAGTAAAGGAAAGAAGATATACATGGAAATTGGAAGATTAAGGAAGGAAATATGCAAAGAAGGAAAAGATAAAGTTACCAAATAAATTTGAAATTCCAGCCACGTTCAAAGACGAGCTCATAACTCAAGATTGGATAGGAATTTAGGAGAATGGTCTGGATCAATGGATAGATCTTTCCGAGATAAGTGATTTCAATATAAATAATGCGTCAAACAGATAAGTATTGAAGGATATATGACCAAAACAAATCAGCAACAGAATCTTACCTTCCCTATATTTTAGGGCTGCGAATTAAAGAGTCCTTTCCTTGTCTTCCACTCCAAGTAAAACGAATTAGGCCTTCCTAGAACCTATAAATACACCACTTAGACTTCATTATTCAGCACCTCTCATTAAACATTCATATTAAATCATCCTTAGAGAGAACGTCAAGAGGCGGAAGCAAGAGCAGAAGCTAGAGAATCTTTTTTCTCCAACAACAGCTCAAGTCAATTCCTCTATCTAGGTTCTTATTTTATTTCTGTTATTAGGAACATGTATATTATTATTTTCTTTATTGTTTTAACTTTCAATATGAGCTGAACCTTAATTACTTGAGAATCGCATAATGGGATGAACCCTAATTTATTTAATTCATGTATTTCAATTTGGGATTAGTTTCTAGTTTAATTTGAATTGGGTATTTTGTATTGCTTATTATTTTGTATAAATTTCACTATCAATGAATTAGCTAACCGGAGATAGGTCATAGTAATTAAGCTATTCACTTTGGTGGGGAAGTGATCGCCTTGACGGGGGGTTTAATTACGTATATAGGTAATAAACGTAAGGTAGAAATTATTGATCCTGACGGACTTAGTTAACCTTATAGCAAATTGGGTAAGAGATTTAACCATCTGAACGTAGATTATAATCGCCCTAACGGGGTTTGTAATACTGTAGGATAGCTCCTAGGTCCACCCTGACGGGGGCTAGGAGACATTAGAGTCCCGACTAATATAGAAATACCAGTTCTGCCCTTAACGAAAGCATTAATTACATAAGTTTAGGTGATCCCCTAGCGAGACTCGTGTATAGCTCATATATGCATCTTAATTATTAGTATTTATTTTCAGTAATTTGTTTTTTAGCGTCTAGTAGTTTAATAACTCAAAACCAAACAAATATCTTATATCTTTTATTTTCCGTTATTACAATCACTACTATTTATCTATTGAACACTTGGGTTATACCAGTCGAATCCCTGAGAATGAAACCCGATTTATCGGAGTATTACTTGGACAACCGTACACTTGCGGTATTGTGGTTCCTATTTATTCATCGCATTATTTTATAACACACCAGGAACCACCAACCTACACCGGTGTTAATTTCATCTATAAAATTATTACTAAACTCCTTTCTAATAGACTTAGAATGTTTATGGATAAGATTGTATTTCCGGCACAAGCAGCGTTCATCAAAGGTAGGGCGATACAAGATAACATTATCATAGAACAGGAAATTTCTTTTTTTATGAGAAGGAAGAGGAAAAACAAAAAACATATGGTAGCAATAAAAGTTGACATGGCCAAAGCATTTGATCAAGTACGATGGAACTTTCTGTTTCGTGTTCTTAGTAAACTCGGGGTTTGTGACAATTGGAATCAATGGATTAGGAATTGTGTTACTACGGTTTATTTTAACATTAATTTAAATGGTGAGAGGCTGGAGAATTTCATACCAGGCAGAGGTCTCAGAGAAGGGGATACACTCTCCCCTTTTTTATTCACTATTATGACTGGGTCGCTTATTAATATTATAGTTCATTACATTAATATTGGTGTGATTAACGGTATTCTAATCAATCGCAATTGCCCTGTTATTTCACATTTAATTTTTGCTGAAGACTCTCTGTTTTTCATTAACTTGGAAGAAAGAAATCTTAATTATTTTAAGGAATGCTTAAATTTGTATTGTCTTGGATCCGGACAAAGTATTAATCTACAAAAATCAACTATGATATTCAGTAAAGAACGGAGATCAACCATACTGTTACTTCAATTATGAATATAGAAGAGACTAATGACATTGGATTCTATTTAGGTATTTCGCTTTGTCATAAGATATCTAAAGTTAAATCACTAGAATGGATAGAAAAAAAATTTAAATATACGGAAGGATGGAAAGTTAAATTTATCTCTAAAGGTGGAAAAGAAGTGCTAATCAAAGCGGTCTTGCAAGCCATCCCAAACTACTATATGTCTATTTTTTTCTTTTCCTATTTCCTTTTGCAATAAACTTATCTCTGATATATCTAATTTATGGTGGAATTCAGGAGAAAAAAATAGGATGCATTGGGTTGCATGGGAAAATATAGCAATTGGCAAACTAATCGGAGGTTTGGGTTTTAAAGATTTTAAAAGAATGAATACGGTACTGCTGGCAGCACAAGCTTGGAGATTGATGCATAACCCTGAGAATTTAGCAACAAAACTCTTAAAAGGTATCTATTTTCCTAAAACTAATTTTCTGAATTGTAAACTTCGTCAAAGTAGGACTTGGAGTTGGGCTAGCCTAGTAAAGGGTAGAGATTTTATTAAAAACACGGGATACATATCATAGGAAATGGGAAATATATCAATATGTGGAACGATAAATGGATTGATACAGAATGGAAGCTAGAAAAACCTAACAATGCTACTATATCCTATGATAATGAATTATTGTTACTAGGATCTACAACCTGGGATTCAGAAATATTAAACAACTTGTTCCCGGAACCAATTATTCCTCTAATAAAAAGAATCAAGTTAACTGATATCTCGGCAAAAGACAAATATGTTTGGCCATTTTCAAAGAATGGATCATTTGATACAAAAACAGGCTACAAAGTCATTACGGGGGATAAAGTAGTTAATAAACCAACTACTACATCAATTACTTCAATACATGATTCTCCAATATGGAAAACTATATGGAAATCCAATATACCAAAAAAATTTCAAATTGTTTCTGTGGAGAATTTTGAACAACGCAATTCCTACAAAAATTAATCTTTACAAGAGAAAATACGCAGATTCAACAAATTGTTTGTAGTGCAATCATTCAGACGAGAATGTGGAACATCTCTTACTCCAATGTAATATGTGTAAAGATATTTGGGCTAGATCTCCACTTCAAATAAAAATTCCATAAACTCTTGAAGAAAATATGGAAGAATTGCTTCTAAAGATCATTCAAAGCTTCAAAGATGGAAGATGGGAAGAGAACATAGTTAGAGACTTCGGAAAATGAAAGATGTACACGAAGGAACTAGTGTTTACGGTAGCGGTATCACTTTAGCTACGAATAAACTTATGCAAGAAATTCACTAGATTGATTGGAAAAAATGAATAGTAATAAAAGCCTTGGAAATCACTCAAATTATAATAGTATTGATCAATCTCTTAACGAAGACCCGGGGATATCATTTTATTATGATGCATATATTTCTAACAAGTGGGAACCGACAAGTTTGGCAGTGATTGGGGTTTACGACTTCCTTAATAAAACAACCAACAACAGTTATAATATGGAATGCGACTCTGTAATTAAAAGGAGAAGCATACATGGTTCTCAAGAGAAGCGGAAAGTCATTCACTCAGATAACCTTGAGATTATTCAAGGTATAAAGCAGGTGTCAGTTGCTTGTTGGAATATCCAACCTATTCTTTGCAGAATTATCCACAAAGCTAGGGAGCTTGGGCAAATCTCTTTTCGTCACATCAACAGGAAGCTCAACAGTCAAGCTGATAGATTTTTTTAAGGAAGCTAGGCACAAAGCTATGGAAAGACGTCGAGTGACTCTTAGTGATGTCTCCCCATTTGTGATGATTTAATCTTAGCTGGAGACATCAATTTAGGTGTATATATTAGGTTATAGTTCAATTTTCTCATGATTTAGTACACTTTCCTATTTTGTGGCTTGATTTAATTATTTATTATTTTTAGAGCATATTGGGTTTAATTGTTTGTTAATTGTGAAGCTTCAAAGATATATGGTAATTAATTAGATTCCAATTCAATCCTAAGAGATAAAGGAAAGAGGATAAACATGGAAATTGGAGATAAAGGCAAGAAATATGAAAAAGGAAAAGATAAAGTTGCCAAATAAATCTGAATTCCAGCAGCTACGAACATAAAAGTGATAATAACTCAAGATTGGTTAGGAATTTGTAATAATAAACTGAATCAAAGTTAAATAGCTTTCCGAGATGATCAGTTTCGTCTACTGGAATGCGTCAAACGGATAAGTATTGAAGCAGTTATGGCCAAAACAAAACAACACCAGAATCATACATTTTCTATATTTTAGGGTTACGAATTTGAGTTGGGCTAAGAGTCCAATACATATCTTCTACTCCAAGAAACGTTTTAGGGTTTCCTATACCCTATAAATACACCCTCTTATCATAAGAAACACATCCTTGGCTAGTCCTTAAGCCAGGAAGAAACTTACAACACAAGAAGAGAAGTCTAGAAGGAGTTGAACACCATATTATGTCATCTTCAACCTTCAAATCTGTAATTGTATTCTTTTCTTTCCATAGTACGAATCAAACAATTTTAGCTTGAGATTTAGCATATATGTATGAACCCTAGTTTTTCTATCTGATTTGGGATAGATCGTATTTAATTGAAGTCGTGTTTTATTCTATGTTTATGTGTTTTGATTTATTGTTTGTTTTCCTTGCAAATGCATACATATAGGATTACCTTAATAGTAGTTAGATGGTCGCGCGGAAGGGGTGTTTAACTATTGAAACACCACATAACGTCTAGTTTCCGAGATTGGTCTTGACAACACCGACTCTAACTAGATAGTCATAAGGGTATGTTTTCACCACCATATCACCAATAGAAGGAACTATACTGCTTAGGGCCTTGGTAGCGCTTGATAACCCTAAGTTTGGACTGCCTCGTGGTTGTGCCGTAGCCCCCTTAGTCGCTCTCAAGGTCTAAGGTATGGGAATTTAGAATCTTGACTATAGTAATATCACATGATTCACCCTTACATATTAGAATAAACAAGACTAGTGGGAATTACTTGCTAATTTCTCAGGCTAAACTATCATACTATCTTCTTTCCTTTATTTAATTTTCTTGTCTTTACTTTATTAGTTTTAATTTTCTCTTAATAAAAACCAAATAAAAATCTCTTTAGTCTTTATTTTCTTGTGTATTAGCTGTTCTAGCTTTCATATTTGCACTAGGTAAATTGCATAAGTTCTTCCTAATTTCCGTAGTCTCTGAGGAACGAATTCTATTTATCATTAAAACTTGCATACGTCCTGTATACTTGCGGAACCGTGCTCAGCCTAGGGTGTTAATTTGGACTTATTTTATCCATTATTTTATCACACCTTAGGAGACACCAAGTTTTTGGCGCCGCTGCTGGGGACTACATCCTTAGTCCTTGTGCATTTATTTAGTGCTTTTATTTTAGTCAGTGTTCTAAAAGGCGCTAGGCGCTAGGCAGGCGGTCGATCACCTTCGAGCGCCTAGGCGGAGCCTAGGCGTTTTCTTGCTAGGCGGTTTTGATATTTATTTAAATATTTTTTTAAATTTATATAATTTTTTGTGTTAAAAAATAATTTTTTTAATTTTTTTGTATTAAAAAATAGATTTTTTTAAATTTTTTTAGCTTCTGACCGCCTAGGCGCCGCCTGGGTCCGCCTAGGCGCCGCCTAAACCCGCCTAGGACCTTCTGGGACCGCCTGGAGGCCGCCTGGGCCATTTCTGGAAGTTCAGCTACCTTCTAGCGCCTAGGCGCCGCCTAGGCCGATTTTTAGAACACTGATTTTAGTTAGTTCTATTTTATGCTTTTCTTTTTAGTTTTGTTTTACAGATTTTACAGATGGCGAGCCCAAGGAGACTTGATCTTCCCATTACATTCAGAGTGCAACCACGAGGAATCCGCACTCCAGAAATCCAAGCCACTAAATTCAGACCAGATCCAGGCATGATAGCGCAACTTGCGAGTCATGGACAATTTAGTGGTGCTGCACAACAAGATCTGATCCGGTATGTTTAGAAATTTATGCAGATTTGTGACGCTTATATCATTAAAGGTGTTACAAAGGAGCAGATGTATTACATTATGTTCCAGTTCTTTTTGAACGGAAGTGCAAGCGATTGGTACGATACCCAACACCCTGATGTTATTCCAGATTGGGACAAGCTTCAGTCCAAATTCCTAGACCGATTTTATCCGGTTAGTAGACGATTAAAAGATATGTTGGAGCTTGAACAATTTATGCAGGATGATGGAGAGAGTATTGGTGAAGCATGGTTACGTTTTAATGAGATGAAGGCGAGATGTCCATTCCATGTATCATCTCCAGAATATTCATTAACCATGTTCTATGGAGGACTCAATAACGAGTCCAGAAGAAGAGCTGATTTTTTAGGAGATAAAGCTTTCGTATTATTAGATCCTATAGAAGCTGAAAATATTATGGAGAAAGTTCTCGAGACCGAGAGAAATTGGCCGATTGGAACAGAAAAAAAAGAAGAGACCTTAGAATCTCTAAGACTAAAGGAGTTATACCAACAAATCAAGGAATTACGAGAACAGGCACGAACAATAGCTCAGGTGAATCTAGTACATACTTTACCTGTATGTCCAGGTTGTGGAGCAAGAAACCATTCGTGGGAGAATTGCATGAATAGTATAGCTTCAAATTCCTTTGTATCTCATCAAAGAAACCATTATTCTAATGGTTATTATCATCCTCAAGAAGTTACGCTAATTATCAGTCCCCATAGAATCAAAATTGGGTCAGAAATCAAGAGACTTATTATCAACCTCGACCTCAATCCTACTATCCACCACAACCTATCTATCAAGAAGCACCGATCTATATAGAAATTTATCAAGAAACGCCAATTTACACCGAAGCTTATCAAAACCACCTCAATATTCAATGCAGCAAGCTACACAAAAGCAACCTTCGACTTTGGATTCAAGTATGGTTGTAATGATGAAAGTAGTTGAAGAAAATATGAAGATGAGCCAGCAAAGAATCCAAACCCAGTCTAAGGTAATCAAGAATCTCGAGCATACACTGTCACACATGTCGAGTACACTTCTAAACAAGCCAAAAGGGCAACTCCCAAGTGATACTATTGCTCCAGAAGATTATGCTTGTCATGCAGTTGAATTAAGAAGTGGAAAACAATTATATCCGCCTAGAGTAGAACCAGAACCAACCTCTATTCCAGAAAAAGTGGTTGAAGAAACAATTGAAGATAAGGTAGAAGAGGTAATTGAACAAAAGAGTGTCCCAGAGAAGACACCAGAAACGAAAGAGAGCTCAGTGGTAAACAACACACGTCCTCCTCCACCATTCCCATCACGTGTCAAAAAGCAGAACAATGAAAAAGAATTCAAAAAGTTCCTTGACATGGTGAACAAGTTAAAGATCAATATCCCGTTTGTAGAAGCTCTCACAAGAATGCCAAAATATCTTAAATTCATGAAGGACATTCTTTCTAACAAACAAAGTTTAGACACTAAAGAGATGAATGGGTTGCCAGAGGAGTGCAAAGCTACAAACAAAATAAAGTTACCACAAGATTCGCATACACCCCAGAACTTTTGGATGAGACCATCCATTGCCACAAAGAATAGATCTGAAAGTTCGTGGGAGTGAAAGGCAAGGGATTCAAGTTTCGCATGCCAAATGTTAATAAACTTGCTTGTTGTTGTGCAGGCGATGTTCAACCATGACCGAGGTAACACTTCTAACTACAAAAGACGTTAAATAAAAATGCTATATGGGAGACAAGCCGCAAATTTTTACGTTTTTATGTTTTTAATTCATGTTTAGATTAGTGTTTTTGATGTCCAGGTATTGAAGAAAGCGAGTTAGGGAGGAAAAACAAAATTTTTAGGCATGTTCTGATCTGCCCACCGGTATGCCGGTCACACGACCGGTAAGCCGGCGGGTCAAAAAGGGGAGCCCTTGGGTACACGCCTCGGGTTCTTTGCCGAGATGTGCATGTTCGAGAAATTGCGCACCGGTATGCCAGCCCATACCGCCGGTATGCCGGTCAGACAAAAACACGAGCCCTCGGGTTCACGAATAGGGTTTTTTGCCGAAGAAGAGTTTTCAAAGAGCAGCTCACCGGTATGCCGGCCCATACCGCCGGTAAGCCGGTCCGCGCTGTTGGAGAGAGAAAAAATTCGCTTTTTAGGGTACAAAGAAGAGGAAGGTTAGTCTATTACGAATTTTACAATCCTTAAGCCTCTATTTCTTCTCCAAACCTCTCCCAACTCAAATAAAGCTTCATCAAACCTTCCCTAAACATCAAAACACTACCCAATCACTAGAAAAACACATCAAATTTTTTCTCCACATCATTACAAGGAAGATTCAACCACCCAAATCATACCAAAACACATTGAATCCAATAATCAAAAGCTTAAATTTCAGAAATTCATCCTACAATTTATTAGATCCATACCAATCCATCAAGAATCCATCTTACCCATATAGAGAATCATCATCAAAACACCTTTCCTAACCTAAATAAAGCTTGTACAACCAATAATCATGAGTTTCAAATTTCAAGAGTGGTTAAAGCTTTGAGTTGGGGGTCAATTGAGATGATTAAGAGAACATAAAGAATATCTACTGTAAGAGAGATGAAGAAAAGCAAGGCATTGGGTTCTATTTAGAAGAAATCAAGTGAGAAAAGTTCTAGTTCCAACACAAAGGGTGAAATAGGTCAAGAGAAGAGAGGTCAGCTAGCTGTGTTTGATTCAATGGGCAAATAGATTCCAACTTTCATGAAGAAAATAACACAACCTCTACAGATCAAAGGTCCTACACCCGAGGAAAAAATGAAAGCTTCAAGGGCCCTGATAGCTTCTGCGAAGAAACAATTACAGCAAATTCCTTTTACTTATGAGAAAATATTTTAAGAAGAAGTTGGAAGGAGAATACAAGAAGATTCTTGGAAATTGGAGAAAGATTGGGTTGGTCTACGTTCATGGTAAGACGTTCTAAAGAACGTTATCTTATTAAATTATATTTTGAGGGGAGAAGAAGAGGATGTGGCGCAGTTGATCTAAGAGGAGGTGATGCGATTTTCGGTCTCTCCCATGTCATTATTTAATGTGAAATATCCTACTATGATCACGTGTCTTGTACGGAAAGTGAATATGATTTTGGGTGAAGGAGAGACACTTGAGTTTAAAATGAGTAACAATATTGATAATACTTTAATCATGAAAGTTTTGAGAGGAATTACGCAACTTTAAAAAGAAGAAAAGGAGCACATCATAACCCTCCTTGAGTAGTTAGAGAAAATCCAGCAAATCCTATCTTGGATGTCGATAATGCGAGGCAATAGCCTCGAAGAGTATATTTTCTTTCTTCCCTACCATTTCTCTATGTGCAATATTTCTGATAATTTTTAATTTTATTTCTTTATTGAGTCTTTCTCGAGTCGTGGGGACACGACTCACTTTTGAGTTGGGGGTGGGGATTCGTTTTCCTCGTCTTTCTTTTTGTTTTTGCATAAAATTTAAAATTTTTAGGTTTGAATAGGCATAGAATATGTTGAATTTAACTATTGAGCATGATTTAATTAAGTTAATGATAGTAAGTAGTATGTTTTTGATAGATGTCACAAATATGTTTAGTATGTTTAGTTAATGAGCAATGCTAAGAAGTTACGTTGAAACTTAGGGAGAGTTATTTGGTGTGTAGAACGTAAGGTTTGAAATTAGTTGAAACCCGCTTGTCTATGAACTAATAGTGAAAAAGTAACAAAACCGGTAGTTAGAAAAGTAAATAAGGCAGTTCTTTCATATTGAAGCCACTTGAAGCCTTTTAGCTTTCTCACCCTTTTATTTGATTATTATTATTATGTATCCGACTTAGCCCCTTTTACCCTTTCTAAATCCTTTTATTAACCACATTATAAACCATACCCCTTAGTTTATAGACTTATCCATATTACCCGCACTCGAATCGCAAAACCTGAGACAAGTCGTTTTTAGAGCTTGAGTTTGGGGTGGTGGGTTTCATCATTAGGGACATTGGGTTTGGGAAATTGTAATTGTGATTTTATTGATGATGAAAAGTTAATATTGTAACCCTTTGCCGGGGTAATAGTGAATGAAAAGGCTGAAAAACATTAATTGAAAAGAAAAATATATAAAAGAAAATAGCGTGATACTCAACATCAAAAAGAGAGTCATGGCTATACAAAAGAAAAATATTTATATGAAAAGAATATATATTCGGACCGGCAAAGTGGAATTTGTATATCATAATGAAAGGTTTTATTTGGGATTATTGGGGTTGCACATCAAAAGCATCAAAAATTTGGTTGAGTGAGAATATCTTCGAGTGAAAACTCAAACTCTAGGGCGATTCGTTGATGGAATGTGAGGAGAGAGACAAAAACTCACTTTTCATTATCCAAATATACCACACCGTCCCTAAGACAAGTTATAACCGTTAACACCTTATGATTTTTAGCTACTTAATGGAGAAACAATTGAGCTATTAGGTTGTAGGTAAGTGGACCATTGGATGCTATATTAGGACCTATGAACAACCTATAGCCATTAACACAAACTGAGTTGAGACCTCTCCTTCTGGCATTGCGAAGTTAATCTGGACTTGAATTTATGGATTGTTGATTATGTGTATATTAAGCATACGTGTGCGTTATTTCTTTAGCATTACTACACAAGACTTTTTAGATATTATGCTCTAGGATCATTCATTGTGTTCTGTTCTTATTCTCCTCCTACTTCTTCTTCTTGTTTAAAATTTGACTACCATACTATTCTTTATTTTTATTTTTATTGTATCGAGACGATACAACTTTGAGTTGGGGGTTTTGATGTCTCCCCATTTGTGATGATTTAATCTTAGTTGGAGACATCATTTTAGGTGTATTTATTAGGTTATAGTTTGATTTTCTCATGATTTAGTACAATTTTCTATTTTGTGGCTTGATTTAATTATTTATTATTTTTAGAGCATATTGGGTTTAATTGTTTGTTAATTGTGTAGCTTTAACATTGGTCATGAAAAACAAACAGTATTATTGATCCACTGACTTAATGAACCAAATTAAGATCTCATTAAATACAAACAAATATCCTCTAATTATCACAACACATAATTCCACTGAATTATAAAAACATCTAGAAACAATATGAACATGAAAATTATAGGTAAAAGTAAAAAATCAATATAACATACATCCTCTATTTCACAGTCACTACATAAATAATTAATCTATATTCTTATATCTATCTACAAAGTGTAACGGTCATGAGAATTCAAAATCATGATATCCAAGAAAAAAAAATCTCAAAATTATATATATATATATATATTTCATAGTTTTTTCTACGGTTCAGATTTATCCATATAAGTGGTGGCTAGGATTAAATCTGGCTAAACATAAGTGGTGGCCAAGATTTAATCTGGCTAAAAATAAGTGGTGGTCAGGATTGATTCTGGCCCCACTTATTATTTTTCATTTTTTATTTATCCACAACACTAAAAACAAAAGAAAAATAAAAGACAAAACCTAACTCCTTCTTCGCCTTTCCCCCTTCTTCGCCTTTATCCTTTCTCCTTCGACTTTACCCCAGCCGCCCGTTCGCTCACGACTCTCCACCATCACCATCACCGCCACTCGCACCATCACCACCATGGAGACCTCTTCAAGACCCATCATCATCATCGCCACTCGAATCATCTCCAGCGACTAATCAAACTCCTCTTTCTCTGCTTCACCGCCACTCGAATCAAACTCCTTTTTCTGTACTTTAGATCTTCGCTTTGTTCCTCTGTTGTTCTACTTTACCGCCATCACGACCTCTTCAAGACCCATCACCACCATCGCGACCTCTTCAAGACCCATCACCATCACCGAGACTCGCACCATCACGGCCATCGCGACATTCTTCAATTTCTTTTAAACTAGTAATTTATATTAAACTGGTAATGATAAACCCCCTCTTTTATTATTCAATTTCATCTTTTAATATTTGATTCTTCAATCTCTTTTATTCTTCAAAGCGAATGTTCATATCCAGCGACACCTTCATCTCCAGCGATTTGGTCACTCAACTCCGGCACTGTTTCAAATACGTTATTCAGAAGTTTGAGACTGGTTTAACAGGTTTGTTACTTTAGCCTCTAGGTTCTTCATATTTGTTCTGTATATATGAATTACAATTATGAAGTTTAAATTTGTTCTCTAATGGATAACACTTTTCTCCTCCTAATTCCTAGCTGATGCAAGAACTTTGGTCCAACAAGCTATAAACGAGGCTGCTGAGTTTCGTCACATATATGGATATCAGATGCCTACGGATACTTTAGCGCGTTGGTATGTCAAATTTCATCTTATGCTGATCGTTTTACTAGACTAAATATTGTAATTATATGTTCATTTCTCTTATTAGTCAGCAATATTGCATAGTAATTCAGTATTGCAATGATAAATTAATATGAACTCTGATTACAGGATTGCAAAACAAGTCTTAGGATTATACACAACAGGCATATATGAGACCTCTTGGAGTAGGTTAGTCTTTGATAAATCCTAAACATTGAACATTCTTTTCATATGTTAAGTTGTGTTTTTTACTCAAAACTTATTTTCTCACTCTGAAGTTGCAATGATATTGGGTATTGATGAGGAGAATGGACCTCAACTCTTCAAGTGCAATCCAGCTGGTCATTTTTTGGTCATAAGGTAATTAGTCATTCTAAATTATAATTAGTCATTTTTTTTTTACTTAGCTTAATCTTTAGTCTCAATTTCTACCAAATCACGCAGAGTGCAAATGGATTAGAATTACAAGCTACAATTGTGTGGTGAGTTTACGTATAATTTTTAATTTTTTTAAACTTATTTTTCCATTTGATGATTCTTCAGTAGGATTTTAACTTAATTATTAGTCTCAATTTCTGCTAAATCACACAGAGTAAATGGGTAGGTTTATCAATTTATGCTAAAACAGGAAAACATGAACCTTTATCATATGAATTCGATTTGTGCCATAAATGATTTGTTATACTGAGTATTTTTAGAATGTCTTGCAGTAAATATTCATTTGGCTCCACTGATGGAGTGAGCAAATATCCATTTGGTTTTAATTGTAAGTGAACAATTTGGTCTTACACTGTATTTTTTATTTTTTTTGTCAAAACTGCTGGAGTGAGCAAATTAGTTTTTTAATTCTTTGTTAATTTTTTTTACAGTAAATATCCATTTGGCGCAACTAATGGCCCAATTGATTGTTCAAGTTAAATATCCATTTGGCGCAAATATGAAACTCATAAAAAAATGATTTAAGAGGTAAAAGGACTTTAGTTCACTATATTCTGCTAAAATTTTCATTACATGCCCCTTAATTTATAAAATCATTGAAAGGAAATGATTTATCAAAGCTAAAAGCACTTTAGGTCACTATATTGTGAAAAAATTGAACTACAAGTCCTTATAAAATGAAAAATTGTACTAAAATCTTTGATTTTTTTGAGGTACTTGCACTATATGTCCCTATATTACGCAAAAATTACATTACACGACTCTATATTATGAAAAACTGTTCTAAATTCATATAGTACAATTTTTCATAATATATTTTGGGTTTTAATTTTTTTCCAGACATTATCCATTTGGCGCAAATGAAGTAATGCCTAATTGAGTCTTTTTTTTGTTTGGTCGCTGGAATTGTAAGTGAGCAGTTTGGACTTATATTTATTTTTATCCAATTGGCTCATACATATCTTTTATTTTTTTTGCAGGCATATTTTATCCAAATTTGATTTTGTGAATTAAAGTTGTCACGAAATCATATAATTTAGGATAATTGTAGTAAATTGGGTAAATTTAGGACTATCCTCCTAAATTTCGTAAATTTAGGATTATCCTCCCTAAATTTCACAAATTATGGAGTATCCTCCTAAATTTGCCAAATTTCGTAAATTTAGTAAATTTTGACTTTAAAAAAATTTCTTATCTTGAACAAAAAACAATCCTTTAATATAAAACTTTACTTAATAATTTTACTAAATATCTTATTTGATTTATAACGATTTACTTACCCTTTTTTCCCTTAAATTTAGTTATTTACGAATACTATCTATATTATATACTCAATAATAAAATCATTTCAAAATCATCTCTTTTTCTACCCTAAAAGTTTTCTTTCTTACTCATAATTTTTTTTAAAAGCATATCATGTTTTGAACTAAAGGTTAGTTTACATGTTTATTTAGATTTAAATTTTAATTGTTTGTATGTAAGAAATCATTAGTAATTTGTTATTTGTAAGAAATCAATAATAATTTGTTATAAGAAATCATTAGTAATTTGTTAGTTTGTAAGAAATCATTAGTAACCCTTAGTAAGAAATCATTACGGTATATATGTAACAAATAATTAGTAATTTGTTAGTTTGTAATTTGTTAGGTTGTAATAAATATTCTTCAATCTACTCGCATATATGTAAAAAATCATTAGTAATTTGTTAGTTTGTAATTTGTTAGTTTGTAATTTGTTAGGTTGTAACAAATCAAAACAGATGGTTGTAATTTTAGATGTTTGTAATTTATACTAGACGGTAGGAGGGTGCCAAAGCACCCAGCGACACGCTAACCTATTAAACTATCCCTAATTTACAAAAAAGAGAAGAAAGATCGAAAATACTAGATGTATTCCGATTGACAAGAGGTGTCGCGTGTCTAGCTTCCTTCGCCAATCTATCCGCTTTTCTGTTGAGCTTCCTATTGACGTGTTTAAAAGAAACTCGCCCAAGCTCTTCAGCTTTGTGGATAATTTTTTGAAGTATGGGTTGGATGTTCCAACGCGCTGCTGACACCTGCTTTATACCTTGAATGATCTCAAGGTTATCCGAGTGGATTATAATTTTTTTCCCCAGAAAATAGGCTCCAAGTTGTGTTGCTTCAAGGACTGCTTTCGCTTCTCCTTCCAGAGCCGAATTGCAATGAAAGTGGAAGCTTTGATTGATGGGCGTGCTTTGTCCCCTTTGACTACCAACAACTGCTACTCCCGTAGGTTCCGTTTTATTGGAGAAAGATGCATCGCAAAATAAGGTAGAGTAATGATATATGTCACCCCTTTTCATGTCACCCTTTTATCACACGTCTATATATATGTGTTGATTTCCTTGAATAGAAGATAGAGAAAAATTAAATAGGATAGAGAAATCAATTCATTAGTCCATGTAGGCATACACGTAGGAGGTGATAAAAGGGTGATACAAAAAGGGTGACAAATATCATTACTCAATAAGGTAATATCATGATCCTGTTCCTCGTTGTTGGTGTCTTCATTAATTTCCTCCTTATTTTTTAGCCCCTTGTAGCTTTCTTTGATCCAATTAATCATGTGTATTTCTTTCATTAATTTCTTCGATGCAAAGATAATCCCTGTTCCATCAGCAGCAATGCCTTCGTGTGTAGCTTTCATTTTTGCTTTCCACATGTTCCATACATTTATCATTAAGAAATCTCGTACCACGTTCTCATCCCATCCCCCTTTTTTGTACGATTTAATGATTTTTAGAAACCATTCTTCAATCTTATCCTTATTTCCGTCTTGTATTTTTATTTGTAGAAGGGATCCTGCCCAAATATCTTTGCACATATTACAGTGTAAAAGTAAATGTTCGACATCTTCTTTCTCATGAATACACCATAAGCAGTTTGTGGCATCCGCACATTTCCTTATATATAGATTATGTCTTGTTGGGATTGCGTTGTTGACTATTCGCCACATGAATAACTTTATCTTTTTCAGGATGTTAGATTTCCATATAGTTTTCCATATTTCCGAATCTTGCATATCTCTAGTTTCTGTTGTTATGGCTCTATTTTTATGTTGTTCCTCTATCATCACTTTGTACCCTGTTTTTGTATTATAATTCCCGTCTTTTGAGAAAGGCCAAATGAACTTATCCTTTATAACATGGTCTTTAATTTTCATTCTTTTAATGAGTTGAATTATAGGTTCCGGAAAGAGTTTATCAATCGTTTCCAAATCCCATTCATCTTTATCTTTCTTCATTAATTCACTTACCAACGTAATGTTTGATCCTTTCGGTTTCTCTAATTCCCAGTTTGTATCTATCCATCTCTCGTTCCATATGTTCGTGTCCTTACCATCTCTTATCATTTTTATTCCATGTTTTTTGATAAAGTCACTACCCTCTATAATACTTGCCCAGCTCCAAGTCCTGCTTTGTCTCAGTTTACAAGATAAAAGGTTAGTTTTATTAAAATAGATACCTTTGAGGAGTTTTGTTGCTAAGTTATCTAGGTTATGCATAAGCCTCCAAGATTGAGCAGCAAGTAGGACAGTGTTCATCTTCTTGAAATCCTTGAATCCTAATCCGCCTATTAATTTGCTAACGGTAATTTTTTCCCATGCTACCCAGTGTATCCTGTTTCTTTCACCTGAGTTCCACCAAAAGTTAGAGATAGCAGATATGAGTTTATTACAAAATGTAGTCGGGAAAGAAAAAATAGACATTTAATATTTAGGTATGGCCTGAAGGATTGCTTTAATGAGTACTTCCTTGCCCCCTTCCGACAGAAGCTTCGCTTTCCATCCTTATGTATTCTTAAAAACTTTTTTTGCTATCCATTCAAGTGACTCCACCTTTGATCTTTTATGGCATAAAGGAATTCCTAACTAATATCCCAGATTTTCTGTTTCTTGGATGTCCATCTTCCTTGACATATCACTTCTGATATCACTCGGGTCTCTTTGCTAAAGATGATAGCCGATTTATGGAAGTTTATTCTTTTTCCGGATTCGTTGCAGTAAATATCCAAACATTCTTTAAAATGATCAATATCTGTCCCATCTAAATCAATAAAAAAAAAGAGAATCATCTGCAAATAAAAGGTGAGAGATCGTCGGACAATTTATTAATCTTTATACCATTAATCAGCTTATTTTTGACAAAATGGTCGATCAAACAAATAAGAGATTATGTCATAATAGAAAAAAGATAGGGGGATAGCGGGTCACCTTGTCTGAGCCCTCTACCTGGTTTGAAGTTTTCTAGTCTCTCCCCATTGATGTTAATATAGAAAGAGGTGGAGGTAATACAATTTTTCATCCACTTTATCCAAGTATTGCAGAAACCTAATTTCTCCAGAACTTTAAAAAGAAAAGACCACCTTACCTGATCATATGCTTTGGCCATATCGATTTTAATGGCAGCCAAATGTTTATTATTTTTTTGCTTTCTACTCATAAAAAAAGAAATTTCTTGTGCAATAATGATGTTATCATGTATCGCTCGTCCTTTGATGAAAGCTGATTGCGTTGGAGAGATAATATTATTCATAATCTCTCTTAGCCGATTCAAGAGAATCTTAGTAATGATCTTATATATGAAATTGACACATGAAATTGGCCTAAAGTCTCCCAAATCTTCTTGAATCGTGCCTTTCGGAATGAGTGTTATTAAAGTATCATTGATTGTTTCGACTGAACAATTGTTCTCAAAAAAATCCATAATTACCTGTACCACATCGTTTTTAATTATGTCCCAAAATTCTTTATAAAACTTACCGTTCAGTCCATCAGGTCCCGGGGCTTTTGAGGCTGATAACTCTGTAACTGCTCTTTCAATTTCTTCAATGCTCGGTTTTTTTATTAGTTCTTCATTCATATTATTCGTAACACGAGGTTTTATGAATTCAATGGCCTTTTGCGTCATTTCCTCATCACCTACAGTTTCTTTAAAAAGGTTTTTATAATAGTCTTGGAAGCAATTTTTAATATTTTCTGAGTCGTCCGTCCAGTTTCCTTCATTGTTTTTTATTCTAGTTATTATGTTTAATTTCCTCCTTTTTATAGTAGCTAAATGAAAGAATTTTGTATTTTTGTCCCCGTATATGAGCTAGTTATGTCTAGCCCTATCACACCAATATTTTTCTTCTTTTTCATATTCTTTTTTTATTTTTTCTTTGATATCTTGTTCCTCTATGGTAGTATCTTTATTATTGTTTATTTTGTTTATTCCTATAAGTTTATCTTGTAGTTTTTTGATGGTTTTTTCGTGGTTCTTAAAGTTTTTCGAGCTCCATTTACTAAGTTCTTTTTTAGTGTATTCCTTTTTTTTATATAATTAGGTATAGGGATTCTATCACGGGGTATTTTCCAACTATCTTCAATGACCTTTTTACAATTATCATTATCGAGCCACCTAGTTTCAAATTTGAATTGTTTTTTCCCTATTTTCATATTAATATCAAAGTGAAGGAGTAAGGGTGAGTGATCCGACCCAATAGCCAGAGGGATATGGATTTGTGATCTTGGAAATCTTTCCATCCATTCATAAGTTGCTAACCCCCGATCAATTCTTGTTTTAACATTCTTTTCACCTTCTATCCTGTTAGACCAAGTAAAAAAACAACCATTAGAATCAATCTCTGCTAAAGAGTTACAATTCGTAAAGTCAATAAACGCATTAATATGATCCATGTTTGCCTGATTCTTGCTTTGTTTCTCCGTAATATTGAGTATTTCATTAAAATCACCTAGAATTATCCAAGGTATTTTGATTCCTTTGCTCCATTTTGTAATCTCATTCCAAGTTTCAAGTCGTAGTTTAAAATCATTGGGAGCATGTATAAACACTATGTAATACGCAAAAGAAAGTTCATTAATCAAAACGATAACAAAGGAACTACAACTAAACATAACTTGCAAATGCACATTCAAGTGCCACAAAATCAAGAACCCTCCAGAATGGAAATCATTTCCAGAGGGTTCAACAAAAAAGGAGTTTTCAAAACCAAACTGCGCCAACACACCCTGAGAATCCACTTCTCTCAGCATCGTTTCACAAAAAGCCACCACACCAGGACGAAATTGAGCCACCATCGAGCTAGCTTTAGATAATGTTAAGGGCGCTCGAAGACCCTGAACATTCCAAAATAATGTCGGCATTTGGCTTTCGCGGCTTTTTTGGAGTTGCCGCCTCCATTGTTCTTCTCATAAACTTCCTCATCCTCCTCTAACGCGTCCTCGTACTGGAAATTCATATCATGATCATCACCCCCGCCTTCATAATCTTTTTCGAAAAAAATTTTGCTACTTTCAAAATTCCCCTTATCTTCTTCTTCTGGCTCAAATTGCGAGACATACTCATCTATAAGTTTTGATAAATTATCTAGCTCCTTACCTTTACCCCTAGGCAGTATGCTTCCCTCCTCCCCTTCTTTTTCACTCTCTAACAAGCTAAATAGATTGTTGTTTACAAAGTTTTGTATAGGGTCTACAACTCTAAGTTTCTTGAAATTCCCTCTCCACTACCAATTTCTATACGTAATCCTCTACCATCTCTTCTTCTCTTGACAGTCTGTTGGGTATTAGATGAGGTATCCATGTTTTGGTCTGAGGTATTGCTTTGGTTGGTCACATACTTGCCTTTGATCTTCCTCATCTCTTCCTTAAAAGCCATAAGTGATGCTCGAATGTCACCTTCGTTGCCTTCCTCACCTCATGTGTGATCCCATGAGTCTTCTTAAAAGCCTCCATCTTTAGTGTTGATTCGTGTAGTTCATTGCGAATGTCATGCATTTGTTTGTTCTAGTTCTCCCACTCCCGGTTCTCTTTCTCCCTCTCCACGTCGTTCTGGGTTTGATTATTTGCTTTGCTTGTGCTCCCTCTTTTGGTATAGTTGAATTTACTTAGAATATCTCCATCTTCGTCATGAATTTGAATACCTCGTATAGGGTTATTGTTCCTTGCACTTGAACCTGCATTCTTGACAAATTTGTCACTGTAAAGATAGTTAGTAAATTCACCATTTGTTTTAATGTGTAACCCATAAATAGGATTAAAAGGTGGAAACTTCGCGACATTGTCTATGCTCTAAGACACCTTTCTGCGCTCGTCAATGTCCTCAACCTGCTCAATAACCTTAGCTGGACATTCACCATATTGGTGACCAATTCTTCCACATCTGAAACACAAAAGCCCCGTATTTTCATATTGGAATAGCACCCACGCCGCACCTTCCTCTTGATATAAATATGCTCCAGGGGGTAGGGGTTGTTTAGTATTGAATCTAGCACGAAATCTCAGAACCTTCACATCACAGTTCTGTGAAGTAGGTAAATCGACTGCTTCAATTCTGATGAAGCAAACTTCAAGCGCTAATACTGTATCAATATTGTTCTGTTTAAATGCCAGCCCTCTAACTTGAACCCATATTGAAGAGTAATATGTGTTTAGATCATTGAAATCAACCACCAGTGGTGATGTCTCCTCATTTGTGATAGATTAATGTTAGGATGAGACATCATTTTAAGAGATTTAGAAGTCATTAATGTCGATTTTCTTGAGTTTTAGTGCACTTTCCTATTTTGAGTCTTGATTTGTAGAAATAATATTTTTAGAGCATATTGGGTTTAATTGTTTATTAAGTGTGTAGATTTAAAGATAATTATGGAGCTTAATTAGAGTCCAAGTCAAAGATTACAACTTATGGAAAGAGATTTGCATGGTAATTGGAGATAAGGAAACAAAAGCTAAAAAGATGGAAAAGGAAAAGCTGCCTAAATCTGGGATTCTGCATACACGTCCAAAGATATGCGTTTTTACCTAAGAAATAGGCCGAATCTGGTGATTTCCTTCTTTAGGGTCAAGATAATTCTATTGCGATTCTTTTGGTATCTTATGGAGCTCAAACCGACCAATAACGAAGAAGATATGCTCAAAACGGTCCAGCAGTGTTTATCTTTATTTCCATACGAATTTGAGTTGGGCTAGAAGTCCAATACCTTACCTCTCCCTCAAGAAAACGAATTAGGTCTTCTAAACACCTATAAATACACCCTTATATCACTTGTAAACCATCCTTGCTTAGAGAAACCTTAATTTTATTCCTTAGTCATTGTAGAGAGCAAGATGATGTCTTTTGTAATTTCTTTTAGTTTATTTCCATCAGGTATGAACAAACTCCCGATAGCTTGGGTTTTGCATATGTATAATCTAAGAATTCTAATTCTTCTATCTAAGTTTCTTTGGGAATTACATGTTTTAATCTGATATTAGCTTCTTACTTAATATTTGTTTATGTGTTTTGATTTATTGTCTTTCCTAGAACTGGTCACTTTAGGATTGTTTTAATAGTAGTTAGATGGTCTCCTTGACAAGGTTTTTAACTATTGAACCACCACATAATGTCTAGTGTCGATATTAGTTCTGACAAAACATGATTCTAACTAGATAGTCATTAGGGTTTGTTTTAACCACCATATCACCAGGATTGCAGTATTTGCTTAGGGCCTTAGTGGCGTTTGATAACCCTAAGATAAAACACTTCTTGGTTGTGCCGTAGCCCCCTTAGTCGCTCTCAAGGTCTAAGGTATGGGAATTTAGAATCCTGACTAAGTATACCAAGAGCTAATATTCTCCCTTATTAACTAGATTTATAGATAAAATTAGAAGGATTAGTGCATACTAGCAAAACCTGAGCTATACTTCTCATCTCATATTCTTAATCTTTTACTTTATTGTCTTTATTTTCCTAGTTTTAATTAGTTTAATTCGAAATTCATATCTCTTTATTTTCTGTTCTCTAATTATTTACTTTTACTCGATATTCCTACTCACGCGTATAACACACTTAAGTCCCTGAGAACGAACTCAACTTACTAACTAAAACTTGCATACGTCCTGTAATACTTGCAGTACTGTGCCTGTCTAGGGTGAGAGTGCGTAGTTTCTTGACTTATTTTTATCACACCCTAGGCAACACCAAGTTTTTGGCGCCGCTGCCGGGGACTTGTGTCTCGTTAGCGTGTGGGTTATCTATTTCGAGTAGTAGTTTCTAATTAGTTCTTACTTTTCAGTTTTTAGTTTAGTTTTATTTTTCCAGATTTACGCTTGTGGTTTGCTTTAGTCTTTTTTCCAGGATTCACGGTGTTTAATTCTTGGCCCCCTTTATCGGAGCCTGAGAGGAGCTTCAGACCTTACAACAAACGAGTTCGTGAGGAAAGAGCCTTGAGAAGAGTAATGGCAGCCCAAGATCCACCACTCGGTGTACCCCTTGGTGGAGTGCAGAATAATCAACCAGGTGGACAACAAGATCCACCACCTGGTATACAATTACCAGCAGGAGGAGGTAATGGGCAAAATAACCTTAATAATCAACAGAACCGAGTTGAACAAGACCTTCCTGGCCTTAATGTACCATTCCATGTTCAACCCATCGGTTACCGCCCTCCTGAGATTCCGAATATCAAATTCAGACCCGATCCGGGTATGCTCAGTCAATTCCAAAGTTTCGGACTCTATACTGGTACAGCTATTCAAGATCCGGTAAAAGCGATTCAGAAGTTCATGCAGATTTGTGATGCCTACATTACTCCTGGCATTACACGTGAGCAACTGTATTGACATATGTTTTCGTTTTTCTTGACCGGAAGAGCTAGCGATTGGCTAGAAAGACAACCACATGGAACCATTCACTCTTGGAGAGAACTTCAAGCCGCGTTCTTTAACCGATTTTATCCGAAGAGCATGAGACTTAAAGATCAAGCCGAGCTTGCGAGATATTGCCAAGAAGATGGAGAAACAGTGGGAGAAGCATGGACAAGGTTTCAACAAAAATTAACTAGATGTCCGCTCCATGGTTATACACCTGCTCTACAACTTGCTATGTTCTATGAAGGTCTTAATGATAAAGGTAGAGAGAAGGTGGATAACATTGGAAAGGGTAATTTTGTGTCCATGAATCACAATGAAGCTTCCGAGGTTTTGGAGAATATTATGGAACAAGAAAGAAGTTGGCCCTCAACGCGAGCTTCTGTAGCAAAGACCCGAGGAACGCTTCGTTTAGATGCAGAAACTGCAAACTCAGCTCAAATATCCTCGTTAGAAAATCAAATCAAGGAGCTGAGAATCGCGATGGAAAAGAATTTAGCCGCTACAAAGGTAGTACAAGAAGCACAAGGTTGTCAACAATGTGGAATTAACGATCATACATGGGAAGAGTGCGAATCAAATCCACAATCTCTTTACTTTATATCCAACCAATGGGGTAACCGAAACCATCCGGGTATGCAGTATTCAAATCCACAAGGGGCTGATAATCCTAGTCATTATCAACAGCGTCCCCAGAACAACTCTTACCAACAGAGAGGTCAGTATCAAAACCAATATCAGAATAGACCTGCTCCTCCACAACAACCTGCTCAAGATGCCTATACCGATTCACTAGATCAGAAAGCTTTACCTCAGTATCCGCAAGAAGGATCTATGGACAATCAACAGATATTACAAGCTCTAGACCGTTTGAACACGACTATAAACGCTCAGGAGGAGAAAGTCCGAGGACACGATGCCATACTTCAGATGTTAAGTACTCAAGTAGAACAGTTAAACAAAGTATTAACAAATGTAGTAGAACAAAAGGAAGTAAAGGCAATCGAAGGAGGTGAAAACAATGTTGGGTTCGAGGCTTGCAAGGCTATTTGCCTTGAAATTGAAGAAGCAAAAGAGGAAGCACCACATGCTGCCGTTAGTGCCGTGGAAGTTCCGAGTACTAAAGAAGAACCAACCAAGTCTAGCACCGTGGAATCTGAATGTTCTGAAGTTTATGTGGAGGACGATCAAGAGAAAGCCGAGTTTATAGAGCTACTTAGGAAGATGCAAGAGGAGATTAGATCGGTGGTAGATTACGCAGCTGAGCTGGCTAAAGAAAAAGAGGAAGAAGCCTCAAAAGAAAGCTCAGAGGATGAAGTTGCACCTGCTGTGCATAAAGAGGAAGAAGAAGAGAAGGTGGAATCGCCACCTATTGTTCAACCAGTGTCATCAACTATTCCTGATACAAATCCAAAGGATGACACTGTACTCAAGACATTTGTAGAGGCGTATCAACCTGAAAGCATCAACGCCCAAATGCTTGAGATTGCGAAGAGAGGACTTACACCGCAACAAGTTTATACGCAAATTATTCCTGAGAAGGAGGCGAGTGTAGAGATCCCGAGAGAGATTCTGAGGGTTTCGAGAAGAAGTGAAAAAGAGCTAACAATGAAGCTTAAAGATCCAGGAAGTTTCAACCTTCCTATTCAATTACATGGTATGCTCAAGGTGAAAGCGATGTACGATGTGGGTTCTGGTGTGAATCTTATGCCTAACTCTGTGTTCGAGAGACTTGGACTTCAGAAATCAGAGAAAACTCCAGTGAAGTTGCAGTTTGCTAACAACTCAGTTAAAAGGGCATGGGGAACAGTGGAGGACGTCTTAGTCCGTGCAGGTAATATCGCCATCCCTACTGACTTTGTTATTCTTGAGTTTGATGCAGATAAGCAGGTTCCAATCATACTTGGACGGCCTTTCATGGCCACAAGTCAAAGTGTTATCAACTTCCAAGAAGGGACCATCACCCTTCATGCAAAGAATGTATCCGAGACCTTCTATGTATTGGGTAAGAAACCGAGGAAGTTAGATGCCACCGTCCCTGTCATCCACAGCCTTTCACATCACAAAGTCCCTCCTGAGGAGATCCACTTAAAGCCTGTGGATACTGAGCCAAACATTGAGTTCGGGGTTGGCCATGAAGTTCTATGGAAAGCTCACAAACGCAAGAATAGGCTACAAAGTTTCAAAGATTCGTGGATGGGACCATTCATTATCACTAAGGTTGTTTCAGCCAAGGTGATAGAAATTCGCCCCAAATTTGGGGTCAAGCGAAGATTAGTTGACGTTCATAGCCTTACTCGTTGTTGGGGAGGCTATATTCGCAAATCTTGACAGAGGTAACACGTCTAACTTTGAAAGACGTAAAACAAAAGTGCTGTACGGGAGACAACCCGTAGTTTTTTTAAGTTTTCATGTCTTTTACGTTTTTAGTTTAAATTTATTTTAGTTGTTTTTAGTTGATAATGCATATTTGAGAAAGGTATTAGTGTTCTTGGTGTGTAGGAATTGGAGAAATCGAGTTAGGGAACGCGTTTTCGGAGCGAAGTTTTGACCCCCGCGGACTACCCCCACGGACTACCCCCTAGTCTGTGCCCTGGTCCGCGAGGTCAAAACACGTGCCACGGGTGGAGCCACAGGTTTGATCCAGAAACCGAGAAAAATCGACCCGCAGACTACCCCATGCACCGTGCCCTGGTCCGCGAGGTCAAAACACGTGCCACGGGGTGAGGTCCACGGGTATTTTGACGTGGAAAGCTACAGAAGGCGCGGGGTACCCTCCGGTGTACCGCGCCCTGGTCCGCAGCTCAGAAACACGTGCCACGGGGTCCTACCACGGGTGTCATCCAGAAAGCAAAAATTTTCAACCATCAGATGTCGCGGTGTACCCCGCTGTACACCCCATGGTCCGCGCCATGGTCCGCACGAGCCGCCAGAGAGAGAAAAGAAAGGGTTTCAAGCTTATAAAGAGGTCTGATGCTCATTATTCCGAATTTATTAAACCTTAAACCTCTTTCTCTTCTCCAAAACTCTCCTAACTCCATTGAAGCTCATCAAAACCTTCACCAATCACCAAAACACTACCCAATCATCAAGAATAACACATCAAACCTTCTCTCCACATCATTACAAGAGAGAATCAAACACCCAATCTTCACCAAATCCATTCAAATTGAAGAATCAAAGAGCCAAAATTTCAAAATTCATCCTACAATTTCTTAAATCCAAGCCAACCCATTACAAATCCACCTCACCCATATAGAGATTCATCATTAATTCACCTATCCTAAGCCAAATCAAGCTTGTTCAACCAATATTTCACAAGTTCAAATTTCAAGGGTTGCTAAAGCTTTGAGTTGGGGGTTAATTGAAGATGACTAATAGAACAACAATTTTAGCTAACAAGAGGGAGGTGAAGAGTAACAAGGGATTGGATTTAAACAAGAAGAAATCAATTGACAAAGGTGCTAGTTCTAAATCAAAGGGTAAAGAGAAAGTTGAGAAGAGTGGGATACCTTTGTTTGATTGTAATGGTAAAAATCTTTACTCTTATACAAAGGAGAAAACACAACCTCAACAAGATCCTGCACCCAAAGAGAAAGTGGATACTTCAAGGGCCTTGAAGACTTCTGCAGAGAAACAGTTAAAAGAACTACCTTTTGCTTATGAGAAAGTACTCAAGAAAGAAGTTGGAGATGGAGAATATGCAAGATTCTTAGAGCTTGGTGAGAAATTGGGTTGGTCTACGTTCATGGTAAGACGTTCTGAATTATGTCATGAATTAGTTTTGGAATTCTATTTAGGCCTCTTTAGCCGAGATAGTAATGGTGTTCCAATTAGAGGAAAGCTAGTTCCTTTCACAGTTGAGGAGATTAGGAACCACTTCAAGTTTAAGAAATTGAAAGGTTTTTGCAAATTTGAAGAAGCAGTTGCTAAGCGAAAAATCTTTGATGAGGAATTAATTTTTGAGCATGTATTAGACAAAGAGAAAGTGCAATCACATAAGGGAGAATTGAAGGCACCTTGGCCTTACAAATATCTTCAATCGGATGCGAGAATTTGGCACAATTTCCTTGTTCCTAATATATTTGGGAACACACGAACTTTGTATGTGACTATGAAGTACGCTATACTTTTGGACTTTATTTTGAGAGGAGAAGAAGTTGATATGGCACAGTTGATCTATGAGGAGGTGATACGATTTTCGGTCTCTCCTAAATCAGTTTATAATGTTAAATTTCCTACCATGATCACGTGTCTTGTGCGAAAAGCGAATGTAGTATTGGGTGAAGAAGAGAAACTCGAGTTTAAAGCGAGTTATATTGATAATGCTTGGATCAAGGATATCTTTCGAAGAGCGGGTTCTACGCAAGTCTCGAAAGAAGAGAAGGAGCAAAGTTGGCAAGAGAAGATGGAGGAGCGTTTAACGAAATTCGAAGCAGCTCAAACTTCCTTAATCAATGATGTGGCACAAATCAACGCTAACCAAGTGCACATCATGAAACTCCTCGAGCAATTAACGAAAGGTTCAGCAAATCCTACCTTGGATGTCAATGATGCGAGGCAATAGCCTCGAGAGTATGTTCTCTTTCTTCCTTACCATTTCTGTAAATATGTCTATCTGCTAATTTTAATTTCTGTTTTTCGATTCTTTTTCGAGTCGTGGGGACACGGCTCATTTTTGAGTTGGGGGTGTGGGGATTCGTTGTCTCTCATCTCCATTTTTCTGTTTTTAGGGTGAAATTAAAATTTTTGATACATGGGAATTAGATGTAGAGTGTGTTTGATAGCTTGAAAGCATAAGCTCAGTAGATTAATGATAGTAAGTAATATGTTTATGAGCTATGTATTTGTATGCTTTGAATATTTGCAGGAAAACACACATTGATAATAAAGAAAAGATTAGTGAGCAATGCGATAGAAAGTATGTTCGATCTCAAGAAACCTTGAGAAGTGTGTAGGCCGTGAGATCCGAGCTAGTTGAAAAACCATTTGATGAAAGTGCTAAAGGTAAGAAAATAATTAATTACATAGTGTAGAAAGTGATTAAGGCGGTTCTTTCATAATTTGAAGCCCTTGAAGCCTTTTTATACCTTCTCACCTTGTGATTTTTTTGAATTTATATGCTATATCCTTCTCAGCCCCTTCTAGCCTTTCTAAAGCTTTTTATTGAAACATGTTATAAGCCATATCCCTTTAGATTATAGGACTTTTCCATATGACTCGCACTCGAATCGCGATGCATAGACAGTTGTTTTAGAGCTTGAGTTTGGGGTGGTGGGTCAACCATTATGGGAATTGTTATTGGGATGGGATTTTTGAGCTTATTAATTATGCTTTTTGCTTTATATTGATGATGATTCACAGATTTGTATTGTAACCCTTTGTCGGGGTAATAGTGAATGAAAAAGAAGCTGCGAGCTAATTTTGCCAACAAGGGCATTAAAAGAAAAAATATATATATAAGAAAAATTAGCATGATATCTCAACATTAAAAGAGAGTCATAGCTATAGAAAAAAAATTGATTTGAAAAGAAAAGAAAAAATATATATTCGGACCGGCAAAGTGGAATTTTTATGTGAACATCTTAAGTTTTAATTGGGTTATTGGGGATGCTAAATTGTGCATCAAAGAAGTCATTGGGTTGAGTGAGAAACGTTTTATGAGAGTAACTCAAGCTCTAGGGCGATTCGTTGATGGCTAGTGAGGAGAGAGCCAAAAGCTCACTCCAAATTATCCAAATATACTATCACACCGTCCCTAAGCCTACATTACAACCTTAAAGACCTTTTGATTCTTTGCTATGTAATTGAGAAGTGATTGAGCAATTAGAGATTAGTTGAGTGGACCTTTGAAACTAGTGAAAATCGATGAACAGTCTATAGCTCTCTTGGGGAACTGAGTAAAGTCCCAATCCTTCTTACATTGCGAAACTAATCTGATCTTGAATTCAAGTTGTGTTGACTGTGGATATGAGAAGTGTACAGGTATGTAGTTTATGAATATTATTGCATGAAATTTTCTGAGTTATGTGCTTTAGGTTTATTCTATATATTCTGCTATGCTTTTTTCCTTGTGTTGAAAATTTTATAAGTGTGTATTTATAGACTTCCCTTTGTTTTTATTTTTATTGTATCGGGACGATACAACTTTGAGTTGGGGGTCTTGATGTCTCCTCATTTGTGATAGATTAATGTTAGGATGAGACATCATTTTAAGTAATTTATAAGTCATTAATGTCGATTTTCTTGAGTTTTAGTGCACTTTCCTATTTTGAGTCTTGATTTGTAGAAATAATATTTTTAGAGCATATTGGGTTTAATTGTTTATTTAGTGTGTATCTTTAAAGATAATTATGGAGCTTAATTAGAGTCCAAGTCAAAGATTACAAATTATGGAAAGAGATTTGCATGGTAATTGGAGATAAGGAAACAAAAGCTAAAAAGATGGAAAAGGAAAAGCTGCCTAAATCTAGGATTCTGCATACACGTCCAAAGATATGCGTTTTTACCTAATAAATAGGCCGAATCTGGTGATTTCCTTCTTTAAGGTCAAGATAATTCTGTTGCGATTCTTTTGGTATCTTATGGAGCTCAAACCGACCAATAACGAAGAAGATATGCTCAAAACGGTCCAGCAGTGTTTATCTTTATTTCCATACGAATTTGAGTTGGGCTAGAAGTCCAATACCTTACCTCTCCATCAAGAAAACGAATTAGGTCTTCTAAACACCTATAAATACACCCTTATATCACTTGTAAATCATCCTTGCTTAGAGAAACCTTAATTTTATTACTTAGTCATTGTAGAGAGCAAGATGATGTCTTTTGTAATTTCTTTTAGTTTATTTCCATCAGGTATGAACTAACTCCCCATAGCTTGGGTTTTGCATATGTATAATCTATGAATTCTAATTCTTCTATCTAAGTTTCTTTGGGAATTACATGTTTTAATCTGATATTAGCTTCTTACTTTTGTTTATGTGTTTTGATTTATTGTCTTTCCTAGAACTGATCACTTTAGGATTGTTTTAATAGTAGTTAGATGGTCTCCTTGACAGGGTGTTTAACTATTGAACCACCACATAATGTCTAGTGTCGATATTAGTTCTGACAAAACATGATTCTAACTAGATAGTCATTAGGGTTTGTTTTAACCACCATATCACCAGGATTGCAGTATTTGCTTAGGGCCTTAGTGGCGTTTGATAACCCTAAGATAAAACACTTCTTGGTTATGCCGTAGCCCCCTTAGTCGCTCTCAAGGTCTAAGGTATGGGAATTTAGAATCCTGACTAAGTATACCAAGAGCTAATATTCTCCCTTATTAACTAGATTTATAGATAGAATTAGAAGGATTAGTGCATACTAGCAAAACCTGAGCTATACTTCTCATCTCATATTCTTAATCTTTTACTTTATTGTCTTTATTTTCCTAGTTTTAATTAGTTTAATTCGAAATTCATATCTCTTTATTTTCTGTTCTCTAATTATTTACTTTTACTCGATATTCCTACTCACGCGTATAACACACTTAAGTCCCTGAGAACGAACTCAACTTACTAACTAAAACTTGCATACGTCCTGTAATACTTGCAGTACTGTGCCTGTCTAGGGTGAGAGTGCGTAGTTTCTTGACTTATTTTAATCTTATTTTTATCACACCCTAGGCAACACCAAGTGGCCACATAGTCATGCTCAGATGTAGTTTTTGATAAAGACCAGGTCTCATCTCCCATACTCTTTTGAATTCCTTCTCGTTGAAAATCTCGAGCTTGAACATATTATTCTTCACATCAGTGAGTCTGTAGTGCCCTTGAATACCCCACCCATCTTCGATATAGTTTCTAAGCTGAACAGCATAAATAGGGAAGACTCTAATGGCTTTGATAAGGATGGCCTTCTCTTCCTTCATACTCTCAGATAATCTAGCCTTCGAGCCAATATTGATAACTCCCAGCTTACGAGCTTTATGATCATTAAGGGGTATGATGGGTAAAGCGTGATGTTCTCTTGTCGCCATAACTAAATCTGCACTCACAGAACAAAATACCACAGTGCTAACCACAAGCACTAAATTAAAGTATAAGGGTGTTAGAGTATAAGGAAAGTGTATGAAGTAAAGGAAACAGTAGAGATAAAGCGGTGAAAGGAAATGGAGAAAAGAGGGAGAGTTAGTATTGAACCATTTCACTAAGAAGAGTTTAAATAGGCCATAAGACATGGCTTCTTTGATAGCCTTCTTGAAACTGCTTAAACTTGCTGAGATAGTAATTCGAGTACCTCGATAAGTGGAAAGGACTATGACGCTGCCTTCCTTCTTGATCTTACCTACTTCATTATTACCTGCGGTAATAATTGTCTTTGGAAACCCCAAATAGCAGAGGCTGTGTTTGGTTAGTCTTCCATAGCGTGTTATAGAGATACCCCTAAAATCGTCCCTTCGAATCCTTAATGGGATTCTCCCATTTGTCGTTATTAACTCATGTACGGAAAGAAAGCCAAGAAAAAAAGGGATTAGTTAGTTTATGCTTAACCTCGGAACACGCTAAAGCTTTGTCTGCATAGGGTTGAGCTTTGGAGATTTCAATCGACGGCTTCAGCTCTTTTTGAGAAACCTCATCATTAGCTTCGATCTCACCAAAACTCCATCTGATTATGTTTTCGCCATTAACCATCCTTTGCTTCCGATTCAAATCCCTTTCCCCCAAATAATTTTGAGAAAACCCTAGCCCTAGCCAAAAACTTCCATCTGACGAAATCCCCATTCCCAGAGGAAGAGAGATAACAGGCGTGTGTAAGGGAAACGCACGCGAGAGAGAGAGAACACCCCCGAATAGACGGTGATGTTAGAGATCAAAGAGTTTTTTCGGCGAGAAATCGTACGTGAGAGGAGAGAGATGAGAGCTCGTATTCCTAGAGAGAGAAAGTTAGACTGTTTGTAATTTGTTAGGTTGTTTATTTCTTAAGGTTTGTAATAATTTTTATTTTTGTACTATTCTAACTCTCATCGTATTTTCTTCTCACTTAGTTTTTTAGTTTAGTTCTCACAAATTTGTAAAACAAATTATTCTTAGGATAACCCAGCATCAAAAAAACAAATTGACAAATTTTTCATATCAAACAAACTGACAGCATCAAAAAAAAAACAGAAACAAAAAAAAATCTATATTAATATAATTCTGGCGTCTTTTTTTTTCAATTTTCTTTTTTTTTTTTAATTTTTTAAGGGATGAATACCAACTTTTAAAATTATTAAAAAATGATTTCGGCAAATGGATATTTACTGTAAAAATAATAATAATAAATGCTCTAATATAATTTATTTCGGCAAAAAGGAATGAATACCAACTTTTTTTTTATTTCAGCAAAATAGATGATATCAACAATTAAAATTATTTAAAATTTATTCATTTAGAAAATGCTCTAATATAAATTAACCATTTATAAAATGCTCTAAAATTATTAAAAAATTAACCATGTAAATAAAAAAATTCAATTATTTAATTAGATAATAACTAAAAATTCACAATAACAATAATAATTATTAATTATTAAAATAGTTATGAACAATTAATGGTAATTTAATATATAAAAAAAACAGAAAATCGAATTACAACTTCTTACTTTCATAATATAACAGAATATCAACTAAAAGCACAATAAAAATTTACTAACATTTATATTACTTCTTATATTAATAATTTGGTATATCTATATTAAATAAAAATTATATATTTCTAAAAAATGACACATAATTGAATAATAAATATATTATTATTTTAGTTTTAAATATCTAATACTGAAAATAAATATATTAATGTACTTTAAAAATTAATAAACTTAATCAAGTTACATGATTATATTAATTTAAAGAGATTATTCTCAATTAATTACATTTCCTCACTTTTCATTTACAAAAAAAAGGAAAGAGGAAATTACTTCCGACTTACTTACAAATTTTCAACTTAATTCTTAATTAACACATTCTCATATTTACCTTCCAATGTTACCCTTATGTAATTTTTTATATTTTTTTTATTGTTTTTATTTTATTATTTAATATTTATTTTCAATTTTTTATTTTCGATTTTTTTTCTTAATTTTTTTTCCAAACTTTTTTTTTAAAATATATTTTTTTTGAAATTTTTTTAAAAATTTCTTTTTTCGATTTTATTTTTTTTGGAATTTTTTTTTAAACTTTTTTTCATAAACTTTTTTTTTTCAAATTTTTTTTAAATTTTTTTCAGAATTTTTTTTTTCGAAATTCTTTTTTTAAAATATTTTTTTTCAATTTTTTTTTTAGAAATCTTTTCCCGAATTTTTTAAAAAAAAATCGAAATTTCAAGTTATGTGTTGCTGGAAATATAGATTTGTGTGTTGTAACACACAAATATAGATTTATGTGACACAAAGTCATAAAATCGATCTAAATGATTCCCTTCTTTAACAATATTGTTTTTTTATATTTATTAATCGCATATACCTTATTTTTATTCGTCTTTAACTATCTTGATATATTATATTTTTTTCCAACTCTTTTTTGTTATTTTTGTGTTTATGTTTTAGGGTTTTGTGTTATTCCAATTCCGTGTATTCCTGGAACACACAAATCTCAGAATTGTGTATTCTAAGAACGCACAAATATAAGATTTGTGTATTCATTGATACACAAATCTCAATTTTGTGTATTCATAGAATACAAAAAAATTGAATTTATGTATTACTAGAATACACAAAACTTGATTTTGTTTGTTCCAATTCTATGTATTCTTGGAACACACAATTCTCAGATTTGTGTGTTCCTGGAACACACAAGTCTCAGATTTGTGCGTTCCTGGAACACACAAGTCTCTGATATGTGTGTTCCTGGAACACACAAGTCTCTGATTTGTGCGTTCCTGGAACACACAAGTATCTGATTTGTGCGTTCCTGGAACACACAAGTCTCAGGGTTGTGCGTTCCTGGAACACACAAGTCTCAGGGTTGTGCATTCCTGGAACACACTAGTCTCAGGGTTTGTGCGTTTCTGGAACACACAAGTCTCTGATTTGTGTATTGATGGAACACATATAAATCAAATTCACAAAACTTGATTTTGTTTGTTCCAATTTTGTGTATTCCTGGACACACAAATCGCAAAATTGTGTATTACTGCAACACACAAATCTGAGATTTGTTGAACACATAAAACTCAAATTTATGTATTTTATGAATACAAAAAACTTGATTTTGGTTGTTCCAATTTTGTATGTTCCTGCAACACACAAATCTCAGAATTGTGTGTTCATGGAACACATAAAAAAAAATTGGGAAAAAAAAACTTCAAAAAAAAAAATTTCCGAAAAAAAATTAAAAAAAAAATCCGAAAAAAAGTTTAAAAAAATTTTCCGAAAAAATTTTTTTAAAAAAAGATTCAGAAAAAAAATTAAAAAAAAATTAAAAAAAAATTCCGAAAAAAAATTAAAAAAAGTATTCCGAAAAATAAAATTTAAAAAAAAAATCCAAAAACTAAAATTTTAAAAAAATTCCGAAAAAAATTCAAAAAAAATATTTCAGAAAAAAATAAAAAATATATAAATAAATAATATTATAATTAAAGTAATTAATTAATTATCTATCGGTAATTTTGTAATCTTTCAATTTTTTGTGCTTAAGTAGGAATTAAGTTGAAGTTGTAATTAATTGAGAATTTTTACACTCTCCGTGTAATTAATTGGATATTGCCCCTTATTTAAAATTATATTAATCATAGTTATCTTTTGTAGGCTAAAAAAAATGAAAATTATCCAACAGATAGAAAAGTCTTTTAATGTATATGATAAAATAGGTGACGTTACTGACAGTTTTCTCATATGGTATGAGTTTGTTAGTGCACCTATGAATTCAAAATTTGATATGTACACTCGTAATAAAAAAGGGAAAAAAGTTATTACGCTTTTAAGAGACAAAAAATTCTTTTAAATCTGTCTGCTTTACTATACGTCATAGTTAGCACCCTTCCTAAAGATTGACCTGTAGCAACTATTCTGCCACAAATTAATAATATGGACAGTTTGGACAAATTGGAAAACTTACTAAATGATGTTGAGTTAACCACGATTGAAGATACGATTTTGGCAGTCATGTTTCCGGAATCCTTAGAAACCAATTTACGCAATTTATCATAGTAATATGTGTTAAGGAGTGTTTTTTTTTTAATAATTGGTCTTTGTTCGACCATAAATTTAATGTATTATTTTGTTGGTTTTTTAATAAACAATAATATTTGGTAACTTAAATTGGTGAATTATGTATTAAATTGGTGAATCAATTTAACATTGCATTTAAATACAATTTGTATTGATTGAATATTAATATATTATTCAAACTTAAAAACACTTAACTTAATTAATACATAATTAGATGGGGCATTAATCCAAAAGGTCCATTACTAATATAACTTGCTTCATCAAGTCTAGCCTATTTCTGAATTTTTTAGTACCCTTATTACCCTTAACAACTAATAACTTTATGATTAAATAAAAAGACCAACCCATTTATTTTAGTATTTGAAATAGCGTTGATTGATAAATTTTTTATATTTTATTCATCATCGGTAATATCTTCTAAACAAACCCCAAAGAATAAGCATTATATCACTCCAATCAGTCAAAGAAGAGAAACAATGAAGAAAGCTAAACGGCCGGTGAAACCTAATATTTTGAAACGGCAATCGCGCAGAAATGAAGAAGGACCTTCCAACAACACGGCGGAGCCTAGCACATTGATAACCCAGACAGCGAAACCTTTGAAAAACATGGCGGCGAAAAACAAAACGGCGAAGCACAGTAATAGCAGCAAGCCAAAGCCCAGAACAATTATAACCCAGATGGCGAAACCCAGTAAAACAAACACGGCGAAGCCTTCGACTACCACGTCGGAGAAATCCAAAAGTTTGAACCCGGCGAAGCCCAAAACAAGTAGGGCAAAGAAGGCGAAACCCAAAGATTTGAACCCGGAAAAGCCCATTACAATTAGTACAACGACTAGGCGACGACAATGAATGGAGAAACTGACCAATAGACCGTCCGAGGCAGAAGGAGGTTCAACTTCAAGTACAGACATGGAAAACAGCAGCCCATTACAATTCGTGACTCTATGTTTTAGGGTTTCCAAAAGTTTGTTAGGGTTTCTATTAGCTACGCTGGGCTATACGTGAAATTGTACTGGGCTGCGCAACTAACACGGAGCGTGTAGGTATTTAGGACTTGTTCGTATGAAAGTGGTGGGATGTCGCACCGTCTGTTGGGTTGTGGCTAGTATTTTGGTGGGCTTCACGCAGAGGCTGTTGGGTTGTGGCTATTAATTTGGTGGGCTGCACGCAGAATTTGTTGGGTGGTGGCTATTAATTTAGTGTGCTGAGCGCAGAGTTTGTTGGGTGGTGGCTATTAATTCTGTGGCTGGAATACATACCTTTGATGCAAAAAAGCTTGAAGATCAGTGGACTTGATTCTGAAGAGTTGTTTATGCGTTGCTTCGTATGAATCTTTTGGCTGCGGTAATACGTCTTAATTGTGTGCAGAAATTAAGATAATTCGTAATGGTAACGAATTAGTTTCGTTATATTAGGAACTAATTGATTCTTAGATAATGATTTTTTTTTGTTATGCGGCGTGTAATTAGGGAAATAGAATACTGATATAATATATAAAAGAAGACTAAGGTTAAATTAGGTATATCAGATGTCTAAAATAAAAATTTGGACCTTATTCATCCAAACTTTTGGGCTGGACTTCTTGAGACACGATTTGTTGGGTTTTGGACCTAATTAGAAATTATCTCTTATTAGATAATCTTAAAATTATTTATATTAATGACTACAGAATTAAAATACCTTAAAACTATTTATATTAATTATAAAATTAAGAAATCTAACTAAAAATATATATCTTTACAACTTTAAATTTACAAGACTATTCGTAATTGCAACTTGATGTATGTTTTTATTAGCTGAGTTCAAGAAGATAAAACATTTATTGGTTGTATACTTACATTATTTTAATAGAAATAGTTATTTGTAAATGCTTGACAAATTCGTAAAACTGGAAGATGATCATGGACGAGGACTGAAAAAATAAAAAACGGTTGGCTAGGTGGGATTTGAATCACATGGTAAGAATTCCCATGAATAAACTAATGTTTATCGTTTTTTAAGTTATTTACTAATTATTTGTGTTTTTCTAATTGATAGATCGTCGTTCAAGTTTCTCCAATTGGAAGAAATGTGTATGTTAACACAACTACCTTTTCTAGAATTACGACATTTATGTTCTGATATTAAAATTTCGATGATGTATGATCTACACATTTGAATTCTGTTACATATTGAATATTTTTTGGCTTATAAAGTATTGCTTGGATATTTGATAAAGTATATATTGATTTTATGATTAGTTTGTGTTTAATAACTTGGGAATTTCATTAAATTTATGTAGACCATGATTATAATTTTGTTGATATTTATGTTTTTTAGTAGAATTTTTATTTTTTGTAGTGTTTTCAGACACGAGTCACACCTAGTATATATATATTTATGTTAGTAATATAATCCACCACAATTTTTTTGACGTATTTACAAACTAGGGAGTTTTGACCGTGGAAAATGAGAAAAGAAAAGTGCCAAAGTATAAATTATTTTAGAGAACATCAACAACAAACTAATAAAATGAAGAAGAAAAGAGCAATAGTCAAGATGACCCGAAACTGCCATCTGATGAAGTTTAGTTAATGAAGATGACCGAGCTACAAATCCCAAACAAAGAAAATCACCTGATTTTGGAAGAAAAAAAAAAAAGATCACCCGGTCAACAAAAGGGTAAGCACCCATCAAATTAAGTTCATGAGGGTTAGAATAATATTATAACTTTTTTCTGTAATTACTTCTGTAAAATTGATATTTTTGTGGGTTTCATGAATATTACTGTAAAGACTCTGTATCATATACACTATGTATAATTAATAGCCATTATTCATTTGAACAATAAGAAAAAAGTTTATAATTATTAGTGAAACTTTAACGTTAGTGGTTTTAATTTATATGGGATTCAACGGATAGTTGCAAGTTGCAACGTCACATTCAATCTAAAGAGACTTATATAAGCCAAAAAACAATAATAGAAATCAGATCCTGTTTGTTCCTAAAAAGAAAATAAAAAATAAAAACTGAAACAAAAAAATGCAAGTACTTATTGATAAGTATTTTTCCTTGTCAAAAATAAAAAATAAATAGATAAGTACTTTCCTTTTCTTTCACTTTCTGGGTGAGAAAGTAACATCAAGTGTCTTTTCTTTTCTTTTTCCCAAAGCAGCTTATAATATCTACCTTACCCTGATACGTGTACTAGTACCACCTCACAAGTTTCTTAAGCAGCAAAAAGGATTTTGTAGGGATTTGGTGTTTAATCAAAAACCCATAAATACTAAATAATCTATACTGAATAATATTAAGAATAAAATAGAAGAATAGCGGAAGCGTACCCGAAGCCATGATTGCTTTGGTTGATTTGTTGGAGTAGGTAATGGGTCTTCCAGATCTATACCTTCTGTGTTTAGTTTTTCTCTTTAGATGGGGATGAGAGAAAGAACAGAGCGTGTATGATCTGGGGACCATAACCCCCTTCTTATAATTCTGAACGTGTGTTCAGTTAAGAATAAGAAGTTATTAGAAGTTAATTATGTAATAACTTCTATTAAATCCAGTTTGACCCCTCATTAAACCAGAAATAACATAATAGTATCTACACTTTAATTCCATGACACTTTTATTCCCCTAATCCAATTATTAGCTTTATTAGACCATAATCAATTGGATAAAACTTTTACGATAACAGTACACATTTAATATTTACATATGTGAGCCCATAATTATTAAAATTTTCTAACAATCTCCCACTTGGGCCACATATGTTACTTTATGAATGTGTATAACCTTATGAGCGCTCCAAAATGTTATCATATATAGAGGTATTTCAAACAATCTTGTCCATCAACCATAACGATACAGGACTAAAGGGACTTTTGTCACATTTTGCGCAACTAAATCCATCAATAATCACATATACCAATATAATCAAATGACATAGATCAATCATGGATGCGTAGCATGGAAATTACATGTAATATGGTCTGAACATGCCTATTTCCAACTGGTCCAACTTTAAACCTTAGTGAGATTAAACAAAAACCGAACTGGCAGAGTGTAAAAGAACTAAATACTTTGCTTCTACATAAAATATCCAAATACATAATGTTTCTAAATTAAAAACATAGAGCAATAAATAAATAAAAACTTAAACTCCCACTAAATCATCACATCTTCATGTAATATAACACCCATGTGAGCGGTATGCTCATGAAAGACTTTGGGTGGTAATCCTTTAGTAAGCGGATCCGCAATCATAGAGTTTGTTCCAATGTGCTCTATATATATTTCTCCACTCTGTACCCGTTCTTTCACAACAAGGAACTTTATGTCAATATGTTTTGACTTAGATGAGCTCCTATTGTTGTTTGAATATAGTACTGCTGATTTATTGTCACAATATAACTTTAGTGGTCTTTCTACATTTTCTAAAATTCGCAGCCTAGTGACAAAATTTCGAAGCCATATTCCTTGATTAGATGCCTCATAACATGCTACAAATTCTGCTGCCATAGTGGAAGAAGCTACAAGTGTTTGTTTGACACTCTTCCACGATATAGCACCTCCAGCTAAGAGATATATATAGCCTGATGTAGATTTTCTACTATCTTGGCATCCCGCAAAATCGGAGTCTGAATACCCAATAATCTCCAACTGATCCGATTTCTTATATGTGAGCATAAAATCTTTTGTTCTCTTCAAGTATCTCATTACCCGCTTGGCTGCTTTCCAATGTTCCATACCAGGGTTGCTGAGATATCTGCCTAACATGCCAACAATGTACGCAATATCCGGACGTGTACACACTTGAGCATACATTAGACTCCCAACTGCTGATGCATAGGGAATCTTCTGCATATCTTGAATTTCAAGGTTTCCTTTAGGGCATTGAGTTAAACTGAATTTGTCTCCTTTAGCGACAGGGGTGTCACCTGGTCTACTGTCTTGCATGCCAAATCTTTTAAGTACTTTATCGATATAACTCTTTTGTGATAATCCAAGAATACCTCGAGAACGATCACGGTATATTTGGATTCCCAATACAAAAGAGGCGTCTCCAAGATCTTTCATCTCAAAATTCTTTGAAAGAAATTTCTTAGTTTCGTGCAAAATGCTTATATCATTAGTTGCAAGTAATATGTCATCGACATACAAAACCAGGAATATGAATTTACTCCCACTGAACATGTGATACACACAATCATCTACTGCATTTATCTCAAAACCAAATGAGATAATGACTTGATGAAATTTGTGGTACCATTGACGAGAAGCTTGCTTGAGTCCATAGATGGATTTAGTTAACTTGCAAACCATATTCTTTGGATCTCCCAAAACAAAGTTTTCTGGTTGTACCATATAAATCGTCTCATCAATGTCTCCATTTAAGAACGCTGTTTTAACATCCATTTGATGTAACTCAAGATCAAAATGAGCAACAAGTGCCATAATTGTCCGAAACGAGTCTTTTGATGATACTGGAGAAAAAGTCTCTTTGAAGTCAATGCCTTCCTTTTGAGTAAAGCCTTTAGCTACAAGTCGAGCCTTATACCTTTCCACATTACCATTCGCATCCCTTTTGGTTTTAAATATCCACTTACAACCAATTGGTTTTGCACCTTCTGGTAACGGAACAAGTTCCCAAACCTTATTGTCTTGCATAGACTTGTACTCATCATGCATTGCTTCAATCCACTTTTGAGAGTTAGAAATTTTCATGGCATGATGAAAGTTGACTGGATCATCTTCCATCGTGCAATTTTCTTCCTCATGTTCTTGGAGATACACAATGTAATCATCTGGAACTGAATTTCTCCTTTCTCTAGTGGATCGCCTTATTGGCACAGGTTGTTGAGTTTGTTCTTCTTGAATAATTATTTCATATTGAATAGGAAGTTGTTCAACGTTGACTTTTTGAGGTCCCGGATCCACTTCTTGATCAATGACTAGTGTAGGAACTTGTACATTGTCAAAAGTGATAATAGAAATAGGATTCGAAACCGATTCCTCCTCAAAAGCAACGTCTCTAACCTTATTTCTCCCCCCAAACTCAACATCCTCAAAAAATATTGCATTTCCCGTCTCAAATATGTTCTTCATTGTAGGATCATAAAATTTGTACCCTTTTGATCGCTCAGAATAACCAATAAAGTAGCTACTTACTGTTTTGGGGTCCAGTTTTCTTTCGTTTGGCCTATAAGGCCTTGCCTCGGCTGGACATCCCCAAATATGGAAATGCTTTAGACTAGGTTTCCTACCTGTCCAAAGCTCATAAGGTGTTTTAGTAACTGCTTTAGTTGGTACTCTGTTAAGAATATAAGCTGCTGTCTTTAATGCTTCTCCCCAGAGTGACTCTGGTAAGGTTGAATGACTAATCATACTCCTTACCATATCTTTAAGAGTCCTATTTCGTCTCTCAGCAACACCATTCATGCTAGGTGATCCTGGCATAGTGTATTGTGGAACGATACCGCATTCCTCTAGGAATTTAGCAAAAGGTCCTGAACGTTGTTCAACTGATCCGTCATTTCTGCCGTAATATTCACCACCACGGTCAGGCCTTATGGCTTTTATTGTTTTGTTAAGTTGATTCTCAACTTCAGACTTAAAAGCCTTGAACACGTCCAGAGACTGAGATTTCTCATGAATTAGATATAGGTACCCATAATGAGAGTAATCGTCTATGAATGATATAAAATATTGTTGACCATTCCAAGAAGACGTAGGAAATGGTCCACAGATATCTGTGTGAATCAATTCTAAGACATCTGAAGCTCTATTGGCACCTAATCTCTTTGTTTTGGTCTGCTTTCCCTTAATGCATTCAATACAAATATTGAAATCCAAAAAGTCAAGGGAATTTAAAATTCCATCAGACACAAGTCGCTCAATTCTATTCTTTGAAATATGACCTAAGCGTTTATGCCATAATGATGCTGAATTTTCCTGATTAATCTTGCGTTTAGTACCACGTGATTCCACGTTCAAGGTTTCATTATAAGATGCGATTGTATCAAGTAAATATAAATTGTCGTATTCACTTAGTGAACCGGTTCCCACAATATTAGAATTTAAAGATAAATTAAAATGATTGTTTTCAAATGAACAACAATATCCTAATTTGTCCAATAAAGAAACTGAAATCAAATTACGCCTAAACGAGGATACAACAAAAGTATCTTTTAAATCCAAATAACAACCAGTTCCTAACAACAATCTAAAATGACCAATCGCCTCCATCTCTACCGACTTTCCGTCGCCCACAAAGATGTGTCTTTCACCATCACTTGGCTTTCGGTAGCTCAGGCAACCCTGCATAGAAATACTTATGTGAGTAGTAGCACCAGAATCTATCCACCAAGTATTTCTAGGTACTGAAGCTAAATTTACCTCAGAACAGACCAAAGTAAAAATTGTACCTTTCTTAGCACGCCAAGCGTGATATTTCGTACATTCTTTCTTCATATGTCCAGGCTTCTGACAAAAGTAACAAACACCTGGTTCCTGATTTTGTTTCTTTTGTGTTGGACCCTTAGCAGCCTTATTCTCTGATTTTCTTTTCTTGCTTTTATCTTTAGAGGTGCTTGCTAAGTGAGCACTTTCAGTTCTTTCTTGCTTCAACCTTTCTTCCTCTTGCACACAGTATGAAATGAGCTCATTAAGAGTCCATTTCTCCTTCTGACAGTTATAACTGACCTTGAATTGGTTAAATTGTGGAGGAAGTGATATAAGTACTAAATGCACGAGCAAGTCATCGGACATGTCGAGTTTTAGAACCTTAAGTTTTGAAGCAATGTGTGACATCTCCATGATGTACTCCCTTATATTGCCTTTTCCCTTATACTTCATTGAAATCAAGCTTGCTAGAAGCGTGCTTGTTTCAGCCTTATCGTTTTTGGCAAAACGTTTCTCAATTTCAGCAATAAACTCCTTAGCATTAGTAATTCCTTCGGAATCTACACCTCTAAAGGCTTCTGGAATGCCGCGCTTGATGATCATTAGACTCATGCGATTTGAACGATCCCACCTCTCATGTTCCTTTTTCTCTTCAAGAGAACTTTCCTGAGTGAGAGGTTGGGGTTGTTCAACCCTTAGTGCAAAGTCCAGATCCATACAGCCGAGAACAATGAGAATGTTCTCTTTCCAATCCTTGAAATTATTCCCATTAAGTATGGGAATTGAGTTGATATTAGCAGATATTGTAGTAGCAGATGAACTAGCTGGATTAAAAATATACAACAATGCTCACATTAATATCCTTATTCTATAATTTGTAAATTCAAATAATGATTAATTCCATCTCAAGATACTGAACACAACATTAATATCAAGTCTTTGGACAATAATATTAACTGCAATTAGTATTCTTGTTGTAATAATCAAATACTGGCAATAACACATGCCAAATAATGAGTTTATCTTTAGATAAAGTCATTATTTACATATAAACTAATAATCGTCACATACTTATTATTACAGGTATATATGTAATCAATATAAGTGGTCATCTTCCTTTAGGCCGACTAATACTCACATTAATAACACATTCACAAATATCAAACATTTTTCTTGAACAATTTACACAAGATCGATCATTTTGGTGACATCTTATTTAAACTATTTCATTCCAAATGATTGATCTAAATCATTTATATTTGAATTAAACCTTATAGCAACCAAAGGTATAATAAAATCCTCAATCAACCAACTATATAATTAGATTAAAAAAAAATTTAATCAAAACTATAATAATTAATGATAAAAAATTACCACATCTTAATTCATCCAAAGAAAAATTTAAAAAATTATATATACAGTAACAAGACTGTGTATATAAATATATATAGATCTTTAATATAAATTCTTCAATTAATAAAAATATTAAATCAAAAAAAAAAGGCCACGCATCATTAATATTAAATCCATATAAATCCATATATACCAGAATTCAATACACTAACTTCACAATCAACTCAAATGCATTACGTGTAAACAAAACTTTTTTTTTTTTTAATTCCAAAACCTTGAACGTCAAAACAGTAATAAGACAACACATGCTCAAATCAAACCATAATTGATTAAGATGTTTAATGCAAAAGTCTTACAGTATATCAAATATTCAAACAATAAAAAATTGTTTTGAAAGTACTGCATTTTTTCTTTTAAAAAACAATAAAAGTAACAGTAATTCATAACTGAAAGGGTTATTAAACAATGCTAAGAAAAAGTTTGTTCTCCTATGACTTCTCGTCATGCACAGTAAGGTTTACGGACTCCAAAGCCATTATTTGTCCGAAAAGAAAATAAATAAAAAAAGAATCAGAAGCCACGGTCAAATGTTACAACTCAATTCTTTTTTTGTTCGAAATAAAAGAAACCGTACATCATCATCATCATCACTAAAGCCATGATGAAACAATAATAAAAAATGTAAAAGCAGCGCAGCGGCCATCATGCATGAAAAAAACCAAAAGTAATAAACTTCTTCTTATTTATACAGTACTACAATACCTATACATATGATTGATGATAAATTTAACATCACCAATTCACGTAAGCCAGGCCGTATATAAAAATAAATCCTTAACATAAGTTTTCAATATAAACCATATAAATAATTAGACACAAAAACAAAGAATATCCTAGTTTATTCATAATAAATTCAATATAGCAGGCTCTGATACCACTGTAGGGATTTGGTGTTTAATCAAAAACCCATAAATACTAAATAATCTATACTGAATAATATTAAGAATAAAATAGAAGAATAGCGGAAGCGTACCCGAAGCCATGATTGCTTTGGTTGATTTGTTGGAGTAGGTAATGGGTCTTCCAGATCTATACCTTCTGTGTTTAGTTTTTCTCTTTAGATGGGGATGAGAGAAAGAACAGAGCGTGTATGATCTGGGGACCATAACCCCCTTCTTATAATTCTGAACGTGTGTTCAGTTAAGAATAAGAAGTTATTAGAAGTTAATTATGTAATAACTTCTATTAAATCCAGTTTGACCCCTCATTAAACCAGAAATAACATAATAGTATCTACACTTTAATTCCATGACAGATTTTTCTATATTTTCGTAAGAAGCTTCTCATATCATGAAAAAACTAGAGTTTTTTTTATTTCTAACATTTTATAATAAAATAATTGCATCATAAACTTATACAGGAAAATATTTGCGAGACTAACGTATAGGCGCTCCTCCAAGGAGCGCCTCATTCACTTAATCAGTCCACCGAAACTAACCAGCCCATTAAACCAATCAGCCCATATTTAATTATAAGGCGCTTCTTAGAGGAGAAGCGCCTTTATTAAAAAAATTAACTATATTTAGCCGCATATTCATATTGAACACCCTAAAACCCATCTCTTCACATCAACAATAGAAGAATATCTATTTGGCGCAATCATTAAAGATGGTTTTGCTGACGTGTAGAAGAAATCTAGGCAGCAGTACAAGGTACTCTCATCACCTAATTTTAAAAGTTATTTTATAAACTTTACAAACTCTAATGAATTGTTCTAATTTTAATCTAAATATCATCACTTTTACAATTTTTCAAAATTCTCTGATTTAAATATAATTTATTATATTTTTTCTACTGGCCATTGTTAAGCCTGTTGGAAGCCTTTTACAGTAGAAGATGTAATTTTATAAAAAAAAAGAGATGTAAAATACGCTGAAATTATGGACAGCAAAAATTGGAATGAGCAAATTGGTGTTATACTGCATCTGTGTAATTGTTTTGCAGCAAAAATTTATTGTAGATCGATGGCCAGTAAATTTTTTTTTTTTTTTAAAATAGAGGCGCTTCATAGAGAAGCGCCTTATAATTAATAGGCTTAATGAACTGATTAAGTGATTAAGTGAATGAGGCGCTCCTCAGAGGAGCGCCTAGACGTTAGTATCGCAAATATTTTTCCATTTAGGTTTATGCTGCAATTATTTTATTATAAAATGTTAGAAATAAAAAAAACTCAAAAAAATAGGTAACTTTGTAAGTAAAATATAATTACCGCATGAAAGATTCCCTCGTAGCAGAAACTAAGAAGAAAACCTTGTCCAATCAAATGTCACTAGAACTGGCCACGCTTTGATTCTCTATTAGTATAAAGCACCAAACAACCATGGATTTTATACATCCAAATCATTATCGATATATCCACGAAATGCAATGTCTTACCAGGGCCATAATGAAGATTCAACCAATGCAGGAAGGTCATCACGAAGGCATCAGACATATCGAGGAATAAGAAGCAGGGCAGGAAAGTGGGTTTCCGAAATTCGGGAACCATGCAGAACAACACGTATATGGCTTGGAACTTACCCTACTCCTGAAATGGCGGCTGCAGCTTATGATGTTGCAGCTTTGACATTGAAAGGACCTCAAACTACTCTTAACTTCCCTCACTTAATCCTTTCGTACCCAATTCCAAATTCTCAATCTGCTAATGATATACGTGTTGCTGCTTCAACTGCTGCTGCTTCTAGAGCACCTGATCAAGCAACTTATGAGACCTTTGCCTTTCAAGGCCAGCAGGGTGGAGAAACTACACATGCACAACCTGGACAATTCATCGACGATGAAGCATTATTTGATATGCCGAATTTGATAAGGGACATGGCTAATGGAATGCTTCTTAGTCCACCAAGGATTAATGGAGGAGATTCACCTGATAATGTTGGTGGAGATGACCTCTGGAGCAGCTAGTACTATCCATGATAGTAGTAATAATCGATGCTTTTAATATTCATAAATAATTAAACTATCTATGTTATATAATATATAGTATGGGCATGTATATGAATTACGTCCGGTTGCAGTAGGAGTTCAGATTCACCTGATTCTCTGTTTCTCTCACCCAATATCTCGGTGTTGTTAATTTGGTCTTTGCATGCTTTTGGAAGTTGAAATCCTTAATAATTTTTTTTTATAGAGTATGTTAATTATATATACTGTTCAGTGTTTAGTCTTGAAATATGTAATGTTCAGAGAATGTAATGAGATGTTGACATGTGTATGTTGTGATGGGCGTTTTGGAGCCTTATAATCACCGTCATTGTCATATACAGATCTTGGCAACTCTGTCGGACTTCATCAATAGTGACGTGTGGGGGCTGCACTTTTTATTTTCCTTGTAAATTCTTTTCACTAAAAGCAAAAGTATTACTTCCTCCATCCTAAAATTAATATCCTGTTGAAACAATATTGTAGATGGTAGTTGATAAGAGGATATATTAAATAAGAAAAGTATATTATTATATAGATTTCAATTATACTTTGAAAGAATAGACAAGCTCTTTATATATGTAATATAAGACTATCCAACTATCCTACTAATTACATAATAAGTAGGATGTTACAAAGGATAAATATGAAAGTTACACCACCCCACTACTTTATACTAATAATAGCCACTAATAATTTGTGTCCACCTTATTTTAGTATTTCAAAATCATTGTCCACTTATAATACCAATACACTTTTCTCCAACTTTTTCTACTATTACTCTTATTAAAAAAAATCAAATTTACATTTTCAATGCATATTTAAAATATCAATACACTTTATGAAAGGTAAATTTGTAAATAGTGTATGTAATGATTATGTTTCTTAATTTATGTGAAAAGGAAAATGGACATTATTTTTTAGACAGAGGGAGTACTACATTTTCTTTTTGTTAGAAAAAAACAAAACTATTACCTATACATATAGTTGAACCTCTATAAATGAATATTTATATGACAAAAAAATATTTATTTAGCAAAATTATTAATTTATCAATAAATGAATATATTATACATTTATTGATAAATAAACTTTTATTTATTCAAATAGTATTTTTGAATCTGTATTGAATGATGAGAATAATCCAACTGCAGATGATAGTAGCATCATACCAAGTATGTCATCAAAAGAAGCATATCAAGAACCATTGAGGCTAGCTCAATGGCCAAAACCTTGTCTTTCATCTATGGATACAAGATTCAAATCCTCTCAACCTTATTATTTCTTGAACACTTAAAGGGGGTAAAGAAAGAGGCAAGGTTCGATTCCCCTCCCTCAACATGGGTAACCTAGTTATGATACTGGAAATATGCATGGGAAGACATGTATATTTTCCATGGGACTAGTCGTGGTGCGCGAAAGTTGGCCCAGACACCCACGATATCAAAAAAAAAAAAAAAGCACATCAAGCATTAATCACCTTACAAAATTACTTTCTAGAACACGAGTAGAATACTTCTGAAGTTTTGTTTGCACTAAAAAAAATCAAGGATGGGATGATTTTTGGTGCGAAAAAAAGCAAAAAAATATAATCTTTTTTAAAAAAAGTAATGACTTATTGTATAAACATTGTTGATTGAAAAAGAATCTTTTTTAATATATATATACACACACATATTATTCATTTATATGTACATAGGGTGTTTAAGAATTTCAAGAAAATTATTCATTTATGCATTTAGCGAGATTATTCATTTAACCCCTTAGCCCAAGTTGGGACCGGAGAAAATTATTCATATTTGTTGAGGTTATTCATTTATCAAACATTTATTTATCGAGTTTTAACTGTAATAAGAATTAACTAGTACAAAATACTTGGGCTAATCCCAACTGGCTAGAGTCGTGATTCTTTTTCTAAGCGGTACATATCTAAATCGAGCCAATGATTCTAAAATTAAAGTGGCTCTTCGATATATTAAAAAATATATTACACCATACATAATTTTCTGTTTTTTGTAAATATAGATGATAATCCAACATTGTTTTATTGAATTTATATAGAAACTCATATCTATTGATTAGCGAGATGTATTTCCATCTTGACATCTCTAAGTCAAGTCTTCTACACTGACACCATTCATATCCCTTTTAATGTGATTTACTTTCTATCTCGGAAATTTTTCTATTCATTTTCAAATCTCATTGATTATTGGTTGTATTTTTCAATTAATTTCCACATTTTTTTAAATATCTTGAATAATTTTAAGATTATTTGAGTAAAATGAGCTACTCATAAAATTACGATCTAAAACTGACCTCATACAGGACGACCCACACCTTACCTTTGGCACACAATTTTATCCTTCTTTTTTTCATGATCTTATGAACTATATTGCTCTCATGGTTAGCCGCTACAGAAGCAACCCCCAAAGTTTCCCATTCTTTAGTAAACGATGCATTGTTAAACCTGACAATATCCACTTTATCCTAACATACCAATATATTTTCCTCAGCCTCTTTCATTCCTTTATAGGCTTTATTTTTCTTTGTTGTTTCCTTCGTTTCCTCAAAAAGATCACCAATTAGTCCATTACCTTTGATGTTTACTTCCTTAACCTTCTATTTTTTAATCAAAAAGACCTTCCATTTTTGCCTTCCAAATGAAGCAAACCCTAATGGTTATCTAGTTAGGCTGGTGTTGTCAGGACTAATTCCTTATTCTAGACGTTATGTGGTGTTTAAATAGTTAAACACCCCTTCTTGATGACCATCTAACTACTATTAAGGTAATCCTATACGTTGTGCGCCGCAAGGAGAACAGACAATAAATCAAATCACATAAACAGAGAATAAAACATAAATTCAAATTAAATACGATATAATCACAAATTAGATAGATAAGAACTATGGTTCATACATATATGCTAAATCTCCAGCTAAAACTATTTAGTTCATACTAAAGAAAGAAGAGAAAAGGATTACAAATTTGAAGGTTGAAAAAGACATGATATGGTCTTTAGATCCTTCCAGACTTCTCTTCTTGTGTTGTAAGCTTCCTCTTAGCTTAAGGTTTGCCAAGGAATTGTTTCTTTTGATTAAAGAGTGTATTTATAGGGTATAGGAAACCCTAAAACATTTTCTTGGAGTGGAAGACAAGTAACTTGGACTCTAGCCCAACTCAAATTCGTAACCCTAAAATATAGAAAAGGTAAGATTCTGGTGCTGTTTTGTTTTGGCCGTAACTCTTTCAATACTTATCTGTTTGACGCGTTCCAATGGTCGAAACAGATCGTCTTGGAAAGATCTATAACTTTTATTCAGACCATTCTTCCGAATTCCTAGCCAATCTTGATTTATGATCAATTTTATGTTCGTAGCTGCTGTAATTCAAATTTACTTGACAACTTTATCTTTTTCTTTTTCACATTTCTTTCCTTTATCTCCAATTTCCATGTTTATCTTCTTTCCATTATCTCTTAGAATTGACTTGACATCTAATTAATTACCATATATCTTTAAAGGTTCACAATTAACAAATAATTAAACCCAATATGCTTTTTAAAAATAACAAATAATTAAATTAAGACATGAAATAGGAAAGTGTACTAAATCATGAGAAAATTGACCTATAACCTAATAAATACATCTAAAATGATGTCTCTAACTAAGATTAAATCATCACAAATGGGTAGACATCGAGACCCCCAACTCAAAGTTGTATCGTCCCGATACAGTAAAAATAAAAATAAAGAACATTAGGGTAGTCAAATAATAACAGAGAAGAAGAAGTAGGAGGAGAAGAAGAACTGAACACAATGAATCATTGGTGTCGCCTAAGGTGTGATAAAAAGATGTATAAAATAAGTGCAAATAAACACCCTAGGCTCAGCACAGTTCTGCAAGTATACAGATCGTATGCAAGTTTTAATGAATAAGTAGAATTCGTTCCTCAGGGACTACGAAGGTTAAGAAGAACTTATGCAAATATCAAGTGCAGATATGAGAGTTAGAACAGATAATACGCAAGATAAAGAAAGAAAGATAGATTTCTTATTATGTTTTTTTAATAAAGGAAAATTAAACTAATAAACTAAAGACATGAAATAAATAAAAGGAAAGAAAAGAAGATAGTATGAAAGTTTAGCTTGAGTATATAACATGTAATCCCCACTAGTTTTGCCGTTCTGAACATGTAAGGGATGAATCATGTAGTATTTCAATAGTTTGATTTCAATTGCGCTAGGTAGTTTCAAATAGGGTTTACCTGTGTCAATAAGAACCTAAGCAAACTGTTCCTGCAATTGATTAAATAGCAATTCATTAAACCATTGACTATCTAGTTAGGCTGGGTTGTCAGATCAAACCTTATTCTAGACGTTTTGCGCTAATTCTATAGTCATATATACCGGTTATCTAACTACTATGATGGTAATCCTATATGTTTGCAACCATAAAGAACACAGAATATAAATCCAACACATAAACAGAGAAATCAAAACATAAATTCAATCAAATTAGATAGATGTCAACCAAAACTAAGGTTCATACATATATGCTAAAACTCAAGCTAAATATAATTTAGTTCATACTAAGAAGAGAAAAGAAAAGAATTACAGAATTAAAGGTTGAAGGAGACATAATTGATACACAGCTCCTTCCAGACTTCTCTTCTTGTTGTAAGCTTCTTCCTGACCTTAAGGTTTGGTCAAAGATGATTTTTTAATGTTAATAGGCTGTATTTATAGTGTATAGGTTGACCTAATTTGTTTTTTTGAACGAGAAGGTAATATTGGACTCCTAGCCCAACTCAAATTCGTAGCCCAAAAACATGGAACCAGCCCCATTTTTGTTTTGGTCCTAGCAGCTTCAATACTCATTCGTTTGACGCGAATAAGTAGTCGATTCATCGTCTCGGAAAGATCTTTAAATTTGCTATTTACCGTTTTTCCAGATTCCTCACCGATTTTGAGATATAAGCTGATTTGTGGTCGCAGGTACTGGAATTCAGATTTATGGCAGCTTTTCCTTTTCCATATTTTAGCTTTTACTTCCTTATCTTCAATTTCCATGTTTATCTTCTTTCCTTTAGCTCTTGGAACCAACTTGGACTCTAATTAATTACCATATATCTCTAAAGCTTCACACTAAATAAATAATTAAACCCAATATGCTCAAAAAATAATAAATAATCAATTCAAGACCCAAAATAGGAAAGTGTACTAAATCATGAGAAAATCGACCTATACTCTAATAAATACGCCTAAAATGATGTCTTAGAAATATATTACATCATCACAAATGAGGAGACATCAATCATCCTAGAGCAAAATATCTAAAAAGTCTCATGTAGTAATGCTAAAGAAATAATGCACATGTATACTTAATATGCACATAATCAACAATCCATAAATTCAAGTTCAGATTAATTTCGCAATGCCAGAAGGAGAGGTCTCAACTCAGTTCATGTTTATGGCTATAGATTGTTCATATGTCCCAGTAAAGGACCACTCACCTACAACCTAATATCTCAATTGTTTCTCCGTCAAGTAGCTAGAAATCCTAAGGTCTTTACGGTTATAACGTGGTATATTTGGATAATAAAAAGTGAGATTTTGGCTCTCTCCTCACATTCCATCAACAAATCTCCCTATAGCTTGAGTTTTCACTCAAAGATGTTCTCACTCAACCCAAATTTTGATGCTTTTGATGTGCATCCCCAATAATCCCAAATAAAACCTTTTTATGATGATATACGAATTCCACTTTGCCAGTCCAAATATTTATTCTTTTCAGTTAATTTTTTTCCTCTTTTGTATAGCTATGAGTCTCTTTTTTATGTTGAGATATCACGCTATTTTTTCATATATATTTTCTTTTCAATTCATGCTTTTCAGCTTTTTTCATTTACTCTTACCCCGGCAAAGGGTTACAATAATAACTTTTTTATCATCAATAATATCACAATTACAATTTCCCAAACCCAATGTCCCTAATGATGAAACCCACCACCCCAAACTCAAGCTCTAAAAACGACTTGTCTCAGGTTTTGCGATTCGAGTGCGGGTCATATAGATAAGTCCTAAAAACTAGGGGGTATGACTTATAATGTGGTTAAATGAAAGGCTTTAGAAAGGCTCAGAGGGGCTAAGACGGATAAATAATAATAATAATCAAATAAAAGGGTGAGAAAGTTAAAAGGTTTCAAGTAGCTTCAATATAAAAGAACTGCCTTATTAACTTTTCTAACTAGCGGATTTTGTTACTTTTTTACTACTAGTTCATAGACAAGCGGGTTTTCAACTAATTTTAATCCTCACGTTCTACACACCAAATAACTCTCCCTAAGTTTCAACTTGACTTCTTAGCATTGCTCATTAACTTTTCTATCTTTTATTTCCTATTTTCATACATGCATGCTGAACATATTTGGGACATCTTTTAAAAACATACTACTTACTATCATTGACTAAATTAAATCATGCTCAAATAGGTACATTCAACATATTTTATGCCAATTCAACTCCAAATTTTTTAGATTTTATGCAAAAACAAAAAGGAAGGTGAGGACAACGAATCCCCACCCCCAACTCAAAAGTGAGCAGTGTCCCCACGACTCGAAAAAGACTCAATACTGTAATAAAATTTAAAATTAAACTAAACCAAACTACCTAATGCATATAAGCAATTAAGAAGCTGAATTAGAACTGGGTACCCGGCCATAAAGATCTAGCATGTCCTCCACCAAAGAAGAAGAATAATTCTCAATATCCAAGGTCTCAGTTACTTCACCCAATACATGATTAATCTTGTCAATTTCCTCCCAGAGTGCGGCGTTTACTTTTCTTATATAATTGACTTCATCTTGTAATTTGACTGCACATATAGGTGGTCTGCAAGAATTATTCTGATATGAAAAAGAGTAAGAACCTTGATCTTAAATTTTTGTCTTTTTTAGGCCTTGATGGTACACTCGTCCTAGCTATTAATCTCTTACGTTGTGATTGTTCTGGTGTCTCTATATTTGGCTTCTTTTCAACATACTTATCAAGGTTGATGGCCTTTTCAATTGTGGCTCCAGGCAATTTTTTGTTCTTCCCTAGAATTGAACACTTCCTCTTATAATGCATAGCATCCATTTTGTTTGTCATCTCTGATTGACCCACAACTCAAGTTACACCAAGGATGGAATACAGTTAAGAAAGATTGGTGTGGCTTGAGTTTCTTGCTTGGATTTGATGATAGAGGAAGGTTTCTTGATTATTCTTGGAAGAATTCTTGGCTGCTTGATGATCTTGGTGGTGTTTTATGGTATAGTGTGATGAATTTGATGAAGAATATGTGTTTATGGAGGAAGGAGGAGAGGATTCTTATTGTTGTTGTGTTTGTTGTGGAGGTTTGATCAAACTTCAAGGTCTAATTATAAGGTTTGGGTATGAAAAATTCGTGTTAGAGAGGCTAGGTTTGAATCTTGGTAAGGTAAGAATTTGATATGGTAATAACCTCTTTACAAACCGCCTCGGACCGGCTTACCGTTGGTCTGACCGGGTAGCCGGTCCTGCTGATTTTCTTTTTGTTGGTCTTGGCATAAAACCCGTGTCGACAACCCGTGGTTACGTGTTTTTGGGCGCCGGTTTACCGGTGGTCTGACCGGGTAGCCGGTGCGCTATTTTTTTGAAAAGTCTTGCTTCCGCAAAAAACCCGAGTCACAAAACCCGTGGTCGCTTGTTTTCCCTTGGTCGACTTACCGGTCATCTGAGCGGCTTACCGGTCGCCTGGGTTTTTGTTAGACATGCTCTCGATAAATAACCTGATTCCACTAACCCGTGGGCACGTGTTTCTCCACCGGCCTACCGGTGGATCTGCCGGCCTACCGGTCAGGGAATCAGATTTTTCCATTCTTTTTCTTTTTGACCCCAAACTCATTTCCTACACAAAAACACACTACCTTTCTCTCCTATTAGCTTGTAAACACATTAAAAATATGCACTAACTTATAAATATACACTACAAAATATAAAACTAATCTAAAAAGAAATTAAAAACAAGGGGTGTCTCCCAAGAGCACTTTTGTTTAACGTCTTTTAGTTAGACGTGTACCTCGGGCTAAGCGTGTTCTTCGAGAAGGATCGTCTCCTCTCGTCCAAAGTCCTCACTATCATGGTATAACTTCAAACGCTAGCCATTCAGCATGAATGTCCTTTGCTAGGTTGGATGTTCAATTTCGATTTCACCATGAGGTGTAACTTTGGTAACTATGTAAGGTCCTCCCTAACGGGATTTAAGCTTACCCGGATAGTTCAAGAATCTAGAGCTATATAACAGTACCTTTTGTCCCCTCTCAAACGTCTTTGGACGAATTTGTTTATCATGCCATCTTTTTGTTTTCTCCTTATAGAGACCCGAATTTTCATAGGCATGGAAACGAAATTCATCCAATTCATTTAACTGCGTCAACCTTTGTTTTCTGGACAAGTTTGGGTTTAGATTCAGCGTCTTAATAGCCCAAAAGGCACGAGATTCGATTTCAATAGGCAGATGACATGCTTTGCCGTAGCCCATGCGATACGGAGATGCCCCAACTAGTGTTTTGAATGCTATTCTGTAGGACCAGAGAGCATCATCTAGTTTTAATGACCAGTCCTTCCTCGTTTTGTTCACGGTCTTTTAAAGAATAGATTTAATTTCTCGGTTAGAAACCTCAGCTTGACCGTCAATTTGGGGATGATAACCGGTTGAAGTGCGGTGTCTCACCCCCAACTTACGAAGGGCATCTCTCAACTAAAAATTGATGAAGTGGGTAACTTTATCACTGATAAGAACATGTGGCGTACCATAACTTGAAAAGATGTGCGTCTTCAGGAATGATATAACTGTTTTAGCATCGTTCTTTGGTGTTGCCACTGCTTCCACCCCTTGCTAGTAAAATATAAAGATTACCATGGGAAGTGATGAAAGGTCCCATGAAATCTATTCCCCATACATCAAAGATTTCGACCTCTAAGATATTATTGAGCGACATCTCGTCTCTTTTTGATATATTACCAGTGAACTGGCATCTATGACATGTCTGAACGAATTGATGACAATCTTTGTGTAGGATAGGCCAATAGAAACCGAATTGAAGAATTTTAGTTGCAGTTTTATCGCCTTTAAAGTGGCCACCATATGGTGAGCAATGACAACTTTCCATGATCTTGGTAATTTCTCCCTCATGGACGCATCTTCTGATAACTTGATCACTGCAAACTTTGAAGAGGTAGGGCTCATCCCAAAAGAATTGTCTGGCTTTATAACTTAACTTCTGTCTTTGTTGTGGATTGAAATTCGTAGGGAATACACCACTCATGAGGAGGTTAACTATATCTGCATACCAAGGCACCTTTGTTGGCATCAGATCCTTCGAGCCTGGATAAATGATCAGCTACTTGATTCTCGCATCCTTTTCGGTCTCGAATGTCTATGTCAAATTCTTGCAGCAACAGTACCCATCTAATAAGACATGGCTTAGTGATGTCTCCCTAATTGTTCTTATTTTCGACCCTTAGGAGACATCATTTTTGGTGTTTATTTAATCAATTTGATAGACTTTTGGACTAAATATGCAATATTATGATTTTCCTCTTTTATTTCTAGCATTTTTAGTTTATTAAGCTTTTGCGCGTAATATTGGTATTTTTAGTGTAAATTTTACAGGTTTTATATGTTAGCTAGAAGAGGAATCCGAGGAGAAAGTCAAAAGATCAAAAGATAGAGTCAAGACTTAAAGATAAATCCCGAAGATATTATTTTTAGAGCTGAAAATCCATTTTCCAGGCCATAGATTGCTGATTTCGAGGTGCTTAAGCGATGATTTAGCCGCTGACCTTTGAAGAGAAAACATTCCTTATCAAGTTACGGAACTTTAGCAACTGGAATGAGGTCAATCGGAGTTATAACGCATCAGGAAAATCCGTTTTAGTGAAGGCATATCAGCAGTTACGGGATTTTGGGCTAAGTTAGTGGACTTGGGCCTTTTATATTTCATTTAATTAAAAGCCTAGGTCCAAGTCCGAATTTGCACTTATAAAAGGAGGCCTGGACTTCTATTTTACATACAATTCACATTCTGCAAGATTAAAAACACCATAGAGAAGCAACAGAAGGAAGAAGAAGAAGCTACAAGAGGTGGAGAGGGTCTATATCTCCGTTCGTAGTCATTCCTATTCCGGAAATTAGGTTCTTTTATCTTTTAATTTTGTAATCAATATGAATTCCTTTACATTTAATTTAGTTTTTCTTTTTAATATGAGCTAAGCTTTTTATAGTGCTTGAGAACAAACAATGGGTGAATCCCAATTTTATTGAATAACGAATGTTGAATTTGGGTTTCTGTTAAATTAAACTAGATTGTGCCTTTTACTCTTTTCGATAAAATTGGGAATATTTACTGTTTTTAGCGTCATGAACTAGGAACAGGTGTTAGTATTTAGGCTATTCCAATTAGTGGCGATTGGATCATCCTGACGGAGGGTTTAGATACAGAACCATTTATTCAATCTAAGATAGAAGCTATTGATTCTGACGAACTTAGTTAATCCTAGGGCCAATGAGGTAATAGAACTTAAACATCCAAAGGTGGATCATATTTACCCTGACGGGACTAGTGACACTCTAGGATCGCCTTATAGTCCACCCTGACGGGGGTATAAGGAATTTAGAATCCCGACCATTGTAATTGACCAATTTAGCCCTTAAACAGCATAAGTTAGGAAATAAGATTGGGAGGATCCTTGCGTTCTCAAGTGCTACTTCTCATATTGCGTTTTACATCATTTTACTTGCGTCTTAGCTTCCATTTGCATTTTAATATTTGTCTTTCATTTATTTAGCATTATTACAAAAACCAAACAAACATATTACTTTTATTTGCTTTCATAAGTGCATCAATCATTAATAGATAAGCATTGTAGTCAACCATCCCGTCCTTGGAACGAATCTGTTTTATCAGTTATACTACTTGGGACAACCGTACACTTGCGGTTGTGGTTCGATTATTATTTGCATTTATTTTAGAACACACAAAGGACCACCACTTAGCGTGTTTTTTCTCCATAAGGTACTTGATTGCTGAATGATCCGTGTATACAACAGTTTTCTTCCTAATCAAATAGGAACAAAATTTGTCGAAAGCATATACCACGGCTAACATCTCTTTCTTTGTTACTGTATAATTCATTTGGGCACCGTTAAAGGTCTTACTTGCGTAATAAATCATGTGGAAGATCTTTTCTTTCCTCTGTCCTAACACAACACCCATTGCACGATCAATTGCATCGCACATAAGTTCAAATGGAGATTTCAAATCTGGAGGTACAACAATTGGCGTGGAGATGAGTTTTTCCTTGATCATTACAAACACTTGAAGACATTCATCGTTAAAATTAACTGGAGTATCCTTTCAAAGTAAAGAAAAAAGCGGTTCGGCGATCTTGGAGAAATCTTTAATAAATCTTTTGTAAGATCCTACGTGACCCAAGAAACTTCTCACTCCTTTCACAGAAACTAGAGGTGGCAAGGTTTTTATAACTTAAATTTTTGTAAGATCAACCTCCATTCCTGCTTTCGAAACTTTATGTCCCAACACAATTCCTTCTTGAACCATGAAGTGGCATTTTTCCCAATTAAGCACCAGATCTTTTTCTTTACATCTCACTAGGACCTTCTCAAGATTATTCAAGAAATCATCAAAAACTATCTCCAAAAACCGAAAAATCATCCATAAAAACCTCCAAATATTTATCAATCATGTCCCAAAATATAGCAATCATGCACCTCTGGAACGTGGCAGGTGCATTTCATAAACCAAACAACATCCTTTTTTATGCAAAGGTGCCAAACAGACAAGTAAAAGTTGTTTTGTGTTGATCAAGGGGATCCACACAAATTTGATTATAACCTGAATATCCGTCAAGAAAACAATAATATTCTCTCCCTGCAAGTTTGTCTAGCATCTGATCAATGAATGGTAGAGGGAAGTGATCTTTCTATGTAGCTTTGTTGAGTCTTCAATAATCCATGCACACTCTCCACCCCACAACTGTTCTTGATGGAATGGCTCCACCTTGATCATTAAGGAAGGTAGTAATACCTCCTTTCTTTGGAACACATTGCACTGGACTAACACAATCACTACTTGCAATCGAAAAGATAATACCCGCATCTAATAACTTGATTACCTCCTTCCTTACCACCTTTTTCATAGCTGGCATGAGTCTTCTTTGCCCTTCTATAGATCGCCCCTTTCGTTCTCAAGGATAATCTTGTGTTTACAAATGGACAGACTAATTCCCTAGATATCGGCAATAATCCATCCAATTGCTTCTTTGTTAGCGCGAAGCACATGGAGTAGCTTCCCCTCTTGAGGACCTGAAAGGTTAGCAGAAATAATAACAGGTAAAGTATTGTTAATACCTTAATACGGATAGCGCATATGGTCAGGAAGTGGTTTTTCTTCGAGAATAGGTGGACATTTTATAGATGGTTTCTTTATTGGTTCAATGTCTCCTGATTCTCGAAGTTGTTCTCGTATGTTTGATCCTACTGCTACAACTTCTTCAGTGGTATCATCGTCTGTCTCTAGCGATGCAAGTGCTAAGGCTTCGTCTAGAGCTTGTTTCATTAAAGACTTCTTGCGTAAGTTTTCCGATGACATCAATCTTTAAACATTCGTCTTTCGTATCTGGAAATTTCATAGCCTTAAACACATTCAATCGTAGATGTTCGTCTTGGACCTCATGATTAATTCACCATTCTCAACATCTATTAGTGTACGCCCCGTGGCTAAGAATGGTCTACCCAAGATGATGGGGACATTCTTATCCGCATCGTAGTCAAGAACAATAAAATCACAAGGAAATATAAAAGTTCCAGCTTTAACTAAAACATCTTCAATTTTACACACTGGATGGGAGAGGGAGTGATCCGCCATTTGTAATACCACATAAGTGGGTACTACCTCTCCTATATTAAGCTTCTCGAACAGAGACTTCAGCATGAGATTGATACTCGCGCCTAAATCACATAATGCTTTCCAGGTCCAACTTTCTCCAATACCAATTGGAATCGTAAAACTTGCGGGATCTTGTATCTTCGGTTGTTAGAAAGAATGTCCTTCATGAATTTCAGATATTTTGGCATTCTCTTGAGAGATTCTACAAACGGAATATTAATATCTAGCTTTCTCACCATGTCAAGGAACTTCTTGAATTCTTTTTCATTGTCCTTTTTCTTGACACGTGATGGGTATGGTGGAGGAGGGCGTGTATTAATTTCCACTGAGCTTTTCTTCTTTTCTGGTGTCTTTTGTTGGACACTCTTTTGTTCAACTACCTCTTCGACCTTATCTTCTACTATTTCTTCAACCACTTTTTTAGGATTAGAGGTTGGTTCTGTTTCTCTTTTAGGCGGAGGTAATTGTTTTCCTTTTCTCAATTCAACTGCATGACAAGCATCATCTTGAGGAGCAATAGTAGCACTTGGTAGTTTCCCTTTTGGCCTGTTTTGCAATGTACTTGCCATCTGTGATAGAGTATGCGCGAGATTCTTGATTACCTTTGATTGGGTTTGGAGTCTTTGCCGGCTCATTTTCATATTTTCTTCAGCTAATTTCATCATCTCAGCCATACTTGAATCCAAACTTGAATCCAAACTTGAAGGTTGTTCTTGTTTTGCTTGTTGCATTGAATGTTGCGGTGGTTTTTGATAAGCTTCTTTATAAACCGGCGCTTCTTGATAGATAGGTTGTGGTGGATAGTAAGATTGAGGTCGAGGTTGATAATAAGTCTCTTGATTTCTGACATAATTTTGATTCTGTGGGGACCGATAATTAGCGTAATTTCCTTGAGGATGATGATAACCATTAGGATAGTGGTTTCTTTGATGAGATACGAAGGAAATCGAAACTAGATTATTCATAGAATTTCTCCCACGAATGGTTTCTTGCTCCACAACCTGGACATGAAGGCAAAGTATGTACTAGATTCACCTGAGCTATTGTTCGCGCTTGTTCTCCTAATTCCTTGAGTTATTGGTTTAACTCTTTGAGCCTTAGAGATTATAAGGTCTCTTCTTGTTTTCCTGATTCATTCGGCCAACTTCTCTCGGTTTCGAGAACTTTCTCCATAATAGTTTCTGCTTCTTCAGGATCTAATAATACGAAACCTTTATCTCCTAACAAATCTGCTCTTCTTCTGAACTCGTTATTGAGTCCGCCATAGAACATGGTTAATGAATATTTTGACAAATGGACATCTCGCCTTCTTCTCGTTAAAACGTAACCATGTTTCACCAACACTTTCTCCGTCTTCCTGCATAATTTTTTTAAGCTCCAACATATCTTTTAATCGTCTACTAACCGGATATAATCGGTCTATAATTTGGACTGAAGCTTGTCCAAATCTGGAATAACATCAGGGTGTTGGGAATCGTACCAATCGTTTGCACCTCCGGTAAAAAATAACTGGAAAATAACGTAATACATCTGCTCCTTTGTAACGCCTTTAATGATATAAGCGTCACGAATCTGCATGAATTTCTTAACATACCGAACCAGATCTTGTTGTGCAGCACCGCTAAATTGTCCATGACTCGCAAATTGCGCTATCATGAATGCATCTGGTCTAAACTTAACGACTTAGATTTATGGAGTGCGGATTCCTCGTGGTTGCACTCTGAATGAGATGGGAAGATCAAGTCTCGTCGGGCTTGCCATCTGTAAAATCTGTAAAACAAAACTAAAACCAAAAGCGTAAAATAGAACTAACAGAAATAAAAACACTAGATAAATTCACAAGGACTAACGATGTAGTCCTCGGCAGTGGCGCCAACAACTTGGTGTCGCCTAGGGTGTGATAAAATATAGATATAAATAGAACAAATAAACACCCTAGGCGGAGAACAGTTCTGCAAGTATACATGACGTATGCAGGTTTTACTAATAAATAAGATTCGTTCCTCAGAGACTACAAAAGTTAGGAAGAACTTAAGCAATTTATCAAGTGCAGATATGAAAGCTAGAATTAATAATACGCAAGGAATAAAAGACTAAAGAGATTTTTGTTTGGTTTTTTAAATAAGAAAATTAGACTAATAAATTAAAGACAGAAACTTAAATAAGCAAAGAACAGATAGTATGAGAGTTTAGCTTGAGAAACTAGCAAGTAATCCCTACTAACCTTGTTTATTCTAAACATGTAAGGGTGAATTATGTAGTATTGCAATAATCAGGATTCTAAATTCCTACCTACACCCGGAGAGCGAATAGGTAGGCTACGACACAACCACGAGGTGACCTTAAATAGGGTTATCCTACGCCGCTAGGATCCTAAGAAAATCTTTCCTTCAATTGGTGATATGGTGATTAAAACAAACCCTAATGATTATCTAGTTAGGCTGGTGTTGTCAGGACCAATTCCTTATTCAAGACGTTATGTGGTGTTTCAATAGTTAAACACCCCTTCTAGGCGACCATCTAACTACTATTAAGGTAATTCTATACGCTGCGCACCGCAAGGAGAACAGACAATAAATCAAAACACATTTAAATACGATTGTATCCCAAATTAGATAGATAAGAACTAGGGTTCATACATATATGCTAAATCTCAAGTTAAAATTATTTAGTTCAAACTAAAGAAAGAAGAGAAAAGAATTACAAATTTGAAGGTTGTAGAAGACATGATATGGTGTTCAGCTCCTTCCAGACTTCTCTTCTTGTGTTGTAAGCTTCCTCTTGGCGTAAGGTTTGCCAATGATGTGTTTTTTCACATTAAAGGGTGTATTTATAGGGTATAGGAAACCCTAAAACGTTTTCTTGGAGAGGAAGACAAGTAACTTGGACTCTAGCCCAACTCAAATTCGTAACCCTAAAATATAGAAAAGGTAATATTATGGTGCTGTTCTGTTTTGGCCGTAACTCGTTCAACTTATCCATTTAACGCATTCCAATAGTCGAACTGATCATCTTGGAAAGCTCTATAACTTTGATTCGGACCGTTCTTCAAAATTCCTAACCAATCTTGAGTTATGATCACTTTTATGTTCGTAGCTGCTGGAATTCAGATTTATTTGACAACTTTAGTTTTTCCTTTTTCATATTTCTTTCCTTTATCTCAAATTTTCATGTTTATCGTCTTTCCCTTATCTCTTAGAATTGACTTGGCATCTAATTAATTACCATATATCTTTAAAGCTTCACAATTAACAAACAATTCAATCCAATATGCTCTAAAAATAATATATAATTAAATTAAGACACAAAATAGGAAAGTGTACTAAATCATGAGAAAATCGATCTATAACCTAATAATTACACCTAAATGATGTCTCCAACTAAGATTAAATCATCACAAATGCATAGACATCAAGGTCCATGGATGTTATGGAACATCGAGACAAGGAGGAGAAGTGAGAATCAAAGTCTAAGATCAAGGGAGAGGTCAAAAGCCAGACTAGATTACCCGAAGAGTTGACCAAAAGAGATGAAAATCTCAAAAACTGTTACTAATTGTCGATTTCAAGCCACTTCGGCACTGATTCAGACCTAGAGACCTAAAGAGAAAGTTGCGCATTTGAGAGGACTGGAATCAGGTGATTTGGACGTGAGACGCAAAAGTTACGGCCGTTTTACTACAGGATGCACATCAGTTACGGGATTCTTAAAGATGGATTTGAGATTTTTATATTTGACCTATTATTCTTAGTTAAAATCCCATTCCGAATTAAAGCTTTGTACATAGGATTTTAGACCTCCTTTTTACACACACTGAGAAATCAATTCCACGCTTCATTATTTTCAAGTCAGAGCAAAAAGGCAGAGGAAGCTAGAGCTGGAGGAATTCCCTTCTTCCAACAACAGTCAATCAAACTTTTAGGTTCTTTATTTATTTCCTATAATTTAGGATAATATATTTTATTCATTTAATTTCAGTTTTTAATTCGAAAATGAGCTAAATTTATTAGTAACTGAGAATCGCAATAAATTGGTTGAAGCCCTACTTAATTAATTTTTGTATATATATTTGGAATTTTACGAATTAATTTGAGTTGTGTATTTATATTGGTTATTATTTTGTTCTTGTTTACTATTTCTTTTCGGTACAACTAGAAATAGGTTTTAGTGATTGGGCTATTCACTTTAGTGGCGAAGTGATCATCCGACAGGGGGGGGGTTTGATTACAGAAATATGTAATATCCGTGTGATGTCCATAATTGACCGACGGGCTTAACTAATCACATAGCCAAAGAGGTAAGGAACTTCAAATCTGTAAGTAAACTTGCTACCTTCAAGAGGCTTGTCTTACCGTAGGATAGATCCTAGGTTCACCCGATAGGGGTTAGATATTAGAGTCCTGGCTAATATTTAAATACCAACTCTACCCTTAAACGAAACAGTAATTATATTAACTTAGGTGGATTACCTTGCGAGACTCAAGTACAACTCTCAACTTGCGTCTACATCTTATTACTTTCACAATTTTATTTCAGTTGAGCCTTTTATTCATTCAGTAATTTACTTTCTTGCATTTTTAGGATTAATATCAAAACCTAAACAAATATATTTTAATTTTATGTTTTAGCAATTATTTCTACTATTCCGATTAATAACTGAGTTATAACTATACGTCCCTGCGAATGAAACCCGGTGATCGGAGTATTACTTGGACAACCGTCACTTGCGGTCTTTGGGTTCTCTACTTTCATTGCATATTTTTATAACACCCTAGGACCTATCAGTAAGGGGGTCGTGTGTATAGATCAGTGGTGAAAATCTAAACCCTAATGTATATCTAGTTAGGTAAGCCTGTCAGGATCACTACTGCACACTAGATAATTATGTGTTGTTTTAAGAAATTGAATTCCCTGTTAGGGTGACAATACTAATTAATAATATCAGTCCTATCTTGATTAAGGCTAGGGTTGGAATAATGACAAACACAAGATATGGTAAAATTAGTTCATAATAAAAGAACTAAAAATAAAGAGTGAAAATAAGGTGGTCTGGTTGTCCCATAGAAGCTATAAACCTAATAACTTCTTCATTATAACTCCAAATCACTAATCGACAGTATCCACACATTCGTAATTCAAAACACTAACTGGGTATAAAATGTTTTTTTCAAATTCTCTGTCAATTTTACGCAACATAAAAAATACTACACTTTCCAAGTCTGGCCAGCAACTTTTGCACTTTCTAAACATCTGCTTAGGTCCTTTAAATTTGGAATTCGTTTTTTATCTTCTTACTCCACTTCTTATCCATGTATCGGTATATAATATCATCATTGTAAACTAGAGCTTCAGATTTAACACACAAATTACACCAATATTTAACACACAAATTACACAAAGGATGCTCTAAAAGTGACAACCCTCCAAAACAAGGCAAGAAACAAGAAACGAACAAATAATAGGGGAAAACCCCTAAGCTAAGCATATAATACACCTAAAATGATATCTCGTGACTAGATTATTTTATCACAAGTATAGAGACATCAAGACCCTTAACTCAAAGCTATGTCATCCCGATACAACAAGAAATAAGAACATATGGAAGTCTCTAAATATTTCAGCTAAGTCAAGTAAGCATAAAGGTCAGAATAATGACGAATGTAAGTAATAATCCCAAGGAATTTACCTAGAAACTTTCATGTAATCATATGTATAAACTAAATCATATATATACATTTATCATATAAACAATCAACACAGTTTACTAGATCAGATTAGCTTTACAATGCTCAAAGGATATGTCTTCTCTTAGTTCGATATGGAGGCTATAGAGTGTTCATCTATCCTACATTAGTTTCCAATGATCCATCTAACTACTCTCTATTGTTTCAATCGCTTATAGATCACATAGTAAAGAATCATAAGGTCTTTAAGGTTGTAATGTTAGGCTTAGAGATGGTATGATAGTGTATTTAGATAATATAGAGGGATGTTTTGGCTCTCTCCTCACTATTCCTCAACAAATCTCCCTAGAGCTTGAGTTACTCTCATACAATATTCTCACTCAACCCAATATTTTGATGCACTTAATTAGCATCCCTAATAGCCCAATATAAAGCATGATGGTCACCTAAACAATTTCACTTTACTGGTCATTTTCATATTCACTTTTTTATCATATCATTTTTATTTCTTTTGTGAGTTAGCTATGACTCTCCTTTTGATGTGAGATGTCATGCTACTTATTTCTCATATTTAATTTTGGTCACTCCCAGAGTGTGATATAAATCAACACCAAAGAAGAGAAGCAACTAACCTCAAATTTATGGGCTGCTCCAAGTAATAAGTAATTAAATACGGGAATTATGTCTCCACAGGATTTCGAGATTAGGATTAAGTGTTTAGAGAGAATAGTAGAAGTTATTGCGATATATAAATAAATAGATATATATGTTTTATTTTAGATTAATAAACAACTAACGTAAGAGTTGAAATTAAACTAAAAATAAAAACTAAATTAAACTAAAGAAGATTACTTAATATGATAGGTGTACTTGAGTCTTTCTAGGGAATCACCAAAGTTAACAATCTAATGCATTCTAAAGTCGGTATTTTAATATTAGTCGGAACTTTAATATCTTCCAAACTCCCGTTAGGGTAGACTTAGGAGGCAATCCTACGGTATTACAAAACCTGTCAGGGCGTCTATAAGCTACTTTCATATGATTATGAATAAAACCCAATTGACTTCTTCTTATCCATGTATTGGTATATAATATCATCATTTTAACCCAGAGCTTCAGATTTAACACACAAATTACACCAAAAATTCTCTAAAAGTGACAACCCTAAAAAACAAGGCAAAAAACAAGAAACGAACAAATAATTAGGGAAAACCCCTCAGCTAAGCACAAAATACACCTAAAATGATGTCTCGTGACTAGATTATTTTATCACAAATATAGAGATATCAAGACCCCTAACTCAAAGCCCTGTCGTCCCGATACAACAAGAAATAAGAACATATGGAAGTCTCTAAATATTTCAGCTAAGTCAAGTAAGCATAAAGGTCAGAATAATAAAGAATGTAGGTAATAATCCCAAGGCATTTACCTAGAAAGATTCATGTAATAATATGTATAAACTAAATCATATATATACACTTATCATATGAACAATCAACATGGTTTACTAGATCAGATTAGCTTTGCAATGCACAAAGGATATGTCTTCTCTTAGTTCGATATGGAGGCTATATTGTGTTAATCAATCCTACCTTCTCCAATGATCCATCTAAATACTCTCTATTGGTTCAATCGCTTATAGATCACACAGTAAAGAATCATAAGATCTTTAAGGTTGTAATGTTAGGCTTAGGGACGATATGATGTGTATTTGGATAATATAGAGTGATCTTTTGGCTCTCTCCTCACTATCCCTCAACAAATCTCCCTAGAGATTGAGTTACTCTCATAAAATGTTTTCACTCAGTCCAATATTTTGATGCACTTAATTAGCATCCCCAATAGCCCAATATAAAGAATGATGATCACCTAAACAATTCCACTTTACTGATCATTTTCATATTCACTTTTTTGTCATATCATTTTTCTTTCTTTTGTGAGTTAGCTATGACTTTCCTTTTGATGTGAGATGTCATTTTACTTCTTTCTCATATTTCATTTTGCTCGCTCATAGAGTGTGATATAAAATATCACCAAAGAAGAGAAGCAACTAACCGCAAGTGTAGGAGTTGTTCCAAGTAATAAGTAAGTAAATACGGAAATTTTGTCTCCACAGGGAATGCGAGATTAGGATTAAGTGTTTAAAGAGGATAGTAGAAGTTATTGCGATATATAAATAAAAAGAGATATTTGTTTTATTTTATATTAATATACAACTAACACAAGAATTGAAATTAAACTAAGATTAAAAATAAATGAAACTAAAGAAGATTACTTAATATGAGAGGTATACTTGAGTCTTTCTTGGGAATCACCAAAGTTAACAATCTAATGCATTCATTTAAGGGTAAATTTGATATTTTAATAGTAGTCGGAACTTTAATATCTTCCTAACTCCCGTCAGGGTAGACTTAGGAGGAAATCCTATGGTATTACAGACCCCGTTAGGGCGTCTATAAGCTACTTTCATATGATTATGAATAAAACCCAATTAACTACGTGGTTAGTTAAAGCCGTCAGGCTCACTAACAGACACTACACGTCTATATCCTAGTTTTGTAATTCGACCCCCCTTTTGGATGATCGTCTCCACTAACAAATAGTCTAATTACTATAAACTATCTCTAATTAGCTACTTTATTGATAGAAAATAAACACAAGAATATAATCAATACAAAATACGTAACTTAATTTAAATTAAACAATCCCAAATTCGAAAAAAATATTAAATTAGAAAACTAGGGTTCTTCCCATATCGCGATTCTCAAGTATTTACAGTTTAGCTCAGAATTGAATAAAGAAAATAAATATAGATTGAGACATACATAATAATAGGAGATGGATTCGGTGCTGAATTGTTGAAGATTGGTCGGAAGACCAATCTTCTTCTCTTATACTCCTTGCTTTAAGTCCTTCCTCTATCTCAAGATATTGTTTCTAATGTTGTCTACTAATTAATGAAGTCAAAAAGATCTTATATAGAGGTATAAAATGGATTAGGTCTAACTTGAGCCTAATTAAGTGATTAAGGGCTCAAATCTATTTTATTAATCCCACACTACTGTACACCACTCCATTAAAACAGGTGTAACTTTCGCATCATAAGTCCAAATCCACTGAAACCACTTCTCAAATTTTTCTAACTCAGAGGCCCATCTTATTCATTTGAACCACCAAATCAGATCCGACAACTAGGCTCGGGAAGGATAGAAGTGAATACTTTCTAGTTTTCAACGCTCCTCCACCTTTATTAAAGTGCTTTCTCTTGATCTTGGACTTTAAAATTCACTTCTTCTCTTCATCTTGGTGCCTCCTAGCATCCATATACCTAAGTCATTCACGCTAAATAACAAATTAGCGCATAAAAGCTCTAAAGTAACAAGGTCTCAACTCCGAAGGAAGAATGTGCATTATATTAAAGTATGAGAATAAATCAACTAACTAAGTACAATTTCAACCTAAATTATGTCTCCTAAAAAGTGTTTTTTTTCTCACAAAAAGGGAGACATCAAGACTCCCAACACAAACCTTTGTCGTTCCGACAAAGTAAGAACAAAAGTAGAGGCCTAAGGTAAAAATCAAATGCAGAAGCTAAAAAATTATACCTAAAGCAAAATTTAAAATAAATCTCATATAGTACAACCTAAGAACGGATGCATACATACACCTATCCTACAAAATCAAACACATAGATAATTTCAATCCAACATTAATTTCACAATGCTAGAAGGTTACCCTTGATACTTAGCTCTAGATGGTGTCTATAGGTTGTTCATCAATCTTTACTTGCTTGAGCGCTCCTCTTAACTTACTCGCTATTAACAAAACTTTTACTCCACTATGTATCTAAGAATTACGTGGTCTTTACGGTTTTAGCATAACTTAGGGACTGTGTGATATGTATACTTGGGAAATTTGAAGTGAGCTTTTGGCTCTCTCCTAACTAACCATCAACATACTTTCCTAGAGCTTGAGTTTACACACGAATAAATTCTCACTAAACCCACTTGACGCACTAATTTAGCATTCCAAATTAACCCAATAAAATTTTAAGATGATTTCCAAAACTTTCCACTTTGTCGGTTACTTTATTTTCATTTTTTTGTAGAATTTTTGTAAGATATCTCTGACACTCATTTTGATCTGAGTAGTCACGTATCCTCTAATTTTTTTCTTTTTCTCTTTCTTTTTTCGAAGACCGTGGCGAAGGATTACAGTTAATACATCATCAACAACTGCGCACATAATACAAACACATAAACCTTTATATTGGTCTCTTGATGCTCTTGGTTACTTTTCTTTGCTATGTCCATAAGTGTGTGTAATTGTTCTTGGGTAACTCTCGTTTGCTCTTCAATCCTAGATGAAAACTGGTTCATTTGGAGAGCTAATTCATTTCCAGCAATTGCACCTTCTTGAGGATGATCAGGGAGTGCTTTCTGAGCGAGAGTCTCTGTATAAGCATCGTGTACAAAATTTTTGAGGAGCTTGACCTCCTTGATATTGATTTTGCGGTCTCGCCTGGTAATTATTCCCTTGGCGTCTTGATTGATATGTTCCTGGATTAGCAGCCCCTTGCGGATTTGAATATTGAAAGCCTGGATAATTCTTATACTGATTACCATATACTTGACTATTTGAATAATTGTTACCTCAATTGTTAATGAAGCATACTGATCTTGGATTATGAGGACAATCTTCCCACGTATGATCAATTGTTTCACACTTAGGACATAATTCTGGTTCTTGTACCATAATGAATATTAGCTCTCGTTTCAGAAAAAGATAGTTGTTTAATCTTGTTCTCTAGAGCGACAATTTTTGCATTCAAAGCAGTTTCTGTGTCTACATTCAAAGTACCTTTTTCTGAAACTCGAACTGGTGATCTTGATGGTTTCCAATTGATCTCGTTCTTCACAATTCTATCCATAATAGCCAAAGCTTGATTCACAGTAACCATCATAAGGCCACCTTGGCACATAGTATCTACCTTCTCCTTGGAGGCTTCATTTAGACTACGATAAAATATTCCAAGCTGTAATTCAATTGAGTACCCATGTAATGGGCATTTTTGTAACAAAGATTGGAAACGAGTCCAAGCAATCCTACAGTTTCTCCTTGTTCCTGATGGAAACTTACATCATCAAGTTGCCCACTAAGTCTAACACTCTGAGGATAATACCTATCGAAAAATGCAGTTTGAAATTGATCTCAAGTCAAAATCTCATCGTGTGGTTGCTGATCATACCATTCACTCGCTCCTCCGGTGAGAAAAAATGGAAACATATGAAAGTACAATTGTTCTTGGGTTACTCCAGGAGTGACATATGCATCACAGATTTGCATGACCTTATACATAGCTCGAATAGGATCTTCACGAGCTGCACCACTATATTGTCCAATATTTGTAAACTGATTGATCATACCTGCGTCTGGCCTGAATCGAATTCCTTGAATTGCGGGAGGACGGAGTCCTAGTGGTGGTAAACGGAAAGGTCTATAGTTATTAGGTTGGAAGAGTCCCGGCCCATCATCTTGAATTTCTACACCATTATTGTTAAGTGGTTGTTGTCCTACCGGAGGAATTGGTAATTGAGCATTTTGGACTCCTACCGGTGGAATTGGTAATACTGGTGGAATTATCGGAAGACCGTTCTCATCCAACTAAATTGCGGGATCTTCAACATTACGAGCGTTCAAATCTGCCATTTGTGCTTCTAACCTTGCTTTTTCTTTTGCTTCCCTGTCTCTCTTGTTCTTAACTCGGACTAGTCTCTCAGGGTCCGAGAGCATACACCAAATCTGTAAAAACCTGAGAAGAAACTCGATAAAGAAAAGCGTAAAACCGAAAGATAAAATAAAAAATAACAATTAAACTATTAAAAATTAATACAGAGGTCACACGCTACCGTCCCCGGCAGCGGCACCAAAAACTTGGTGGGTCCTTGTGTGTTATAAATGTAAGAACAGAAAGTAAAGGAACCACAGTACCGCAAGTGTACGGTTGTCCAAGTAATATCCGATAAATCGGGTTTCGTTCTCAGGGACGGATTAGGCACAACTCAGATATTAATCAGATAGTAGTAGTAATTGCTTAATAGAAAAATAAAATAAAAGTTTTTTGTTTTGTTTTTAAATTTAAGATGCAATAAAATAAATTACTAAAATAAACTAAAAAAAATAAATAAGAATTGAACTTTAGAAGAGAAAGTGTACTTGATCCTCGCAAGGGTTTCACTTAACCTATCTAATTAATGCTTCTGTTTAAGGGCTAAACTGGTATTATTGTGCTAGTCGGGAATCTAATATATCCTAACCCCCGTCAGGGTGGACTTAGGAGCTATCCTACGGTATTACAAACCCCGTCAGGGTGAATATAAGCTACTTTCAGATGAATAATAACTTACCTCATTGGCTGTATGGTTAGTTAAGCCCGTCAGAGTCAATAACGAATACTACGCATCTATTATCTAAGTCTGTAATTAAACCCCCCGTCAAGGCGATCACTTCCCCACCAAAGTGAATAGCTTAATTACTATGAGCTAAGTTTGATTCATGACTTCAAAATTAGTGATCAAAACAAAATAATAGTCAACACAAAATACCTAGTCTAATTTAAACCATTAAATCCCAAATTCAGAAAACATAAATTAAATAGAATTGGGTTCAACCCATATATCGATTCTCAAGTATTAAAGAAATTAGTTCATGACGGAATTAAAAACTGAAAATAAATAAAAGGAATTCATATTTAAGTACATAAAATAAATTGATAACCTAAAGGTTGGGTTGGCTGTTGTTGGAAGAACATAATTCCTCCAGCTCTAGCTTCTCCTCCGCCTTCTTGCACTGACTTAAAAACCTTAAGACTCTTTTGTAATTCTCTGAAGTGTGTGAAAAGAGGATGCTAAGGGGTGTATTTATAGGTGTAAGGAAGCCCTAATTCGTTTTTACTTGGAGCAAAAGACAAGTTAAGAACTCTTTAATTCGCAGCCCTAAAATATAGGAAAGGTAAGATTCTGTTGCTGATTCGTTTTGGTAATATATCCTTCAATACTTATCCGTATAGGAAAAGGGTTTAACCCGTTGTTTCTATTCTTGTGGTAGAGGAGCACCGCGAGGCAATGAGAGCAGTATAAGGGGATTTTCTTCTCCGTCTAATGATGCCTAATATTCCGCGTAAGTATGGTAGATAGAGGTTTATAAAATGTTTTCCATTATTTAATTATGTTTTGGGCTAATGTTTAAATATTTACAATCAGTCTATGTTATGGGCGAGAAATTTCGGAAAAGTATCCTAACGCAAATTTGGATTGGTCGGCTCAAAATGAGGATTTCTATAAACTACCAGCTGATCGGAGGGTTGTCTACGAAGGTGCTTATCTTGTTAGCAAGCAAAAACAAGTAGAGGAAAACGCTAGAAAAGAAGTAGAGAAAGCTGTGATTGAGGAGGGTAGGACGGTATGTAGTAATGTTTCCTTAATTTAATTTGAAAATGAACTATTCAAATTTTTGCCCCATTAACCTTATAAAGCGACATCCCATATTCTCTATTATACCTTTTGCCTTCATGATGATGAAGAGTTGGATTGATTTTCCTTGTCTGTTATGTTTTCTATAAAGTATATATTGTTAACTAAAGGTGGGTGTGTACGAGTTGTGTTTTCAAGTGTTTTTACTGTCTATAGGTCACTCATTTATTCAACGACATAGAGATTTTCCTGGTTATATTGCATATATGAAGGTAGCTATAATATTGTGTTACTTTGGGTTATAGTATAATATTGTGTTACTTTAGGTAATATTGATAAGATAACTGTAACATTAGACATTCCCATGATAAATTGAAATCTTAATAAGGTTGGCACATCTTGAGCATTTCATGTCATACAAATTATTTTAGTGTGTCATGATTCATTTACCAAAAGTTTGAATTTAAAGCAGTTTTATAACATCATCTAATTACATAGAAAGAAACTACACCATCACTGGCACAAACATGGCCATAATGATCCTTTAATTTAGAAACGTCATTCATTTCCACTAAATTCTAGATGGCTTATGCAAATCATGTTTTAATTCAGGTGAAACTTATTTTGAAGGTTTCCATAATAAAGATAAACGATTTAAACGACAATCTTACTCCCTCGCAAAAGCAGGTGGTCATAGAAATGGAATTTAATGGGTTACTAGAGATGCCAAAGACCATATTGAAGGCTGATGTATGCCATTTTATGGCTGAAACTTTTCACCCTGAAACAAGCTCTTTCAACCTAATGGGTAGTAGACTTTCATTTACTTATTTAGATGTGCATAGGGTATTAGGGATACCTAATGTTGTCCCTTTAGCCCCGCTAACAGGAGCTGGCTGCGCCAAAGTTAGGGCTTTAGAGGTTTCTTTCAGTAAGCACTTTGTGAAAAAAAAATGCAGTTTCTTTGACAACTATAGATCAAAATTTTTTTGATGTAAAACTCATGGAGATTTGTTCAAGGTGTTGGTCATGTTGTATATATTAGGTTATATCTTGTGTGCATTTACCGTTCATGGCATTGATATTTCATTTTTTTTATGCGGTTAAAGAAGTAGAGTTGATTCCTACTTTTAAGTGGTCCCATTTTGTATATGATGGAATATGAAAAGGAATTGAAGGTTTTACTGGGGGTGTCCAGAACGTTAAATCCAAGTACTTCCGGGGTTGTGTATACGTGCTACAAGTGTGTTAGAATGATTTATTGTCAACTTAATCCTTCTCTTGTATAATTTAGCAGTTAAGCTTGTTTCTTTATGAGATACGTGGACTATGTTGTTAAGTGTATGATTGTGTTGCAGGTTTTATTCTTGCAGTCTATGTTGTAGATCTCGGTTTCGCAGCCTAGGCGGTCGACCGGGGCCTAGCGCCTAGGCGAGATTATACGGGGCCTAGGCGGAATTATACGGTTTTGAATCCCGTTGTGTAATTTTGTATATTCAGTAATATATATGTGGTAATTATAGCAATTTTAACCATTTAAGTCATAAAAATCATCTAATAACACTATACTTAATATAAAATATTGAATATTGAGTTATAATATAAACTACAGGGTACGGCCTAGGGTGTGATAAAATATGATATAAATAAGTGAAGATAAACACCCTAAAGCTAGCACGGTTCTACAAGTATACAGATTGTATGCAAGTTTTAGAAAATAAGTAAGATTTGTTCCGCAGAGACTACGAAGGTTAGGGGAATCTTATGCAATAATCAAGTGCAAATAATTAAAGCTAGAACAACTAAGGCAAGAAAAATAAAGACAAATAGATATTTATTTTGTTTTTGATTAAACTAAATTAAAACTAAGAATTTAAAGATAGAAAATAAATACGAAAGAAGGAGTAGTATGAGAATATAGCTTGAGTCAATAACATGTAATCCCCACTAGTTTTGCCGTTCTTAACATGTAAGGGTGAATTATGTAATATTTCAATAATCGGTTCCAATTACGCTAGGTAGTTTTAAATAGGATTTACCTGTGTCAATAAGGCTTCCTAAGCAAACTGTTCCTGTAATTGGTAAATAGTAATATATACTAAACCATAGTGATTATCTAGTTAGGTTGATTTGTCAGATCTAAACCAAATACTAGACGTTATGTGCTAAACATGTAATTAAACACCGTTGTCAATGGTGACCTAATTACTAGATGGTAATTCTATATGGCCTAGGTTCCACAAGTACACTGAATATAAATCCAAACACATAAACAGAGAATAAAAACAATAATTCAATTTAAAACATAGAATTCCCAAATTAGATAGATGTCAACCAAAACTAGGGTTCATACATATATTCTAAAACTCAAGCTAAAGAAATTTAGTTCATAGTAATGCAAGAAAAGAAAGAAATTACAAATTTAAAGGTAGAAGAAGACATTGTGATGAACAGCTCCTTCCAGACTTCTTTATTTGTGTTGTAAGCTTCCTCTAGGTTCAAGGTTTCACCAAGGACGATTTAAGAGTGTTAAGAGGCTGTATTTATAGTGTATAGGTTGACCTAATTCGTTTTCTTGAAGGAAAAGGTAAATATGGGCTCCAAGCCCAACTCAAATTCGTAGACCAAAAACATGCAATCAGCCCCGTTTTTAGTTTGGTCCTAACAGCTTCAATATTTCTCCGATTGATGCGTATGAGTATACCAAATTCATCGTCTCGGAAAGATCTTCAACTTTGATCTTGAACGTTTCTCCAAATTCCTCACCGTTTTTAAGATATAAGCTGATTTTTGGTCGTAGGTGCAGAAATTCAGATTTAAGGCAGATTTTCCTTTTCCATGTTTTTAGCTTTTACTTCCTTATCTTCGATTTCCATGTTTATCTTCTTTCCTTTAGTTCTCTTTACCAACTTGGACTCTAATTAATTACCATATATCTCTAAAGCTTCACACTAAATAAATAATTAAACCCAATATGCTCTAAAAATAATAATTAATTAATTCAAGACCCAAAATAGGAAAGTGTACTAAATCAAGCTAAAATCGACCTATAAACTAATAAATACGCCTAAAATGATGTCTCAGAAATAGATTCTATTATCACAAATGAGGAGACATCAAGACCCCCAACTCAAAGTTGTATTGTCCCGATACAATAAAAGTAAAGAACAGTAGGGTAGTCAAATAGACAAGAAGAAGAAGTCGGAGGAGAATAAGAACATAACATAATGAATGATCCTAGAGCATAATATCTAAAAAGTCTCATGTAGTAATGCTCAAGAATTAATGCACAAATATGCTTAATATACACATAATCAACAATCCATAAATTCAAGTCAAGATTAATTTCGCAATGCTAGAAGGAGAGGATGATAACTTAGTTCATGTTAATGGCTATAGGTTGTTCATAGGTCCTAAATACAGCATCCAATGGTCCACTCACCTATTACCTAATAGCTCAATTGTTTCTCCACCAAGTAGTTAGAAATCCTAAGGTCTTTGGTTATAACGTGGCTTAAGGACGGGTATGGTATATTTGGATAATGAAAAGTGAGCTTGTGGCTCTCTCCTCACTAGCCATCAATGAATCGCCCTAGAGCTTGAGTTTTCACTCAAAGATGTTCTCACTCAACCCAATTTATTGATGCTTTTGATGTGCATCCCCAATAAACCCCAATTAAAACCTTTTGTGATGATATACAAAATCCACTTTGCCGGTCCAAATATATATTTCCTTTTCAAATCAAGAATTTTTTCTTTTGTATAGCTATGATTCTCTTTTTGATGTTCGAGATATCACGCTATTTTTCATATATATATATATATATATATATATTTTTTTTTATGCTCTTGTTTGCAAATTTAGCTCGTAGCTTCTTTTCCATTCACTATTACCCCGGCAAAGGGTTACAATAAATACTTTTTCATCATCAATAAAATCACAATTACATTTCCCAAGATCCTAATGTTCCCTAATGATGAAACCCACCACCCCAAACTCAAGCTCTAAAATGAATTGTCTCAGGTTTTGCGATTCGAGTGCGGGTCATATAGATAAGTCCTACAAACTAATGGTATGGATTATATTGTGTTTCAATAAAAAGGCTTTAGAAAGGCTCAGAGGGGCTAAGACGGATAAATAATAACAATATCAAACAAAAGGGTGAGAAGGTATAAAAGGCTTCAAGTGTTTTTACATGAAAGAACTGCCTTATTCATTTTTCTAACTACCGGATTTCTTTACGTTTTAATTATTAGTTCATAGATAAGCGGGTTTTCAACTAATTTCAAACCTCACGTTTTACACACCAAATAACTCTTCCTAAGTTTCAACGTGACTTCATAGCATTACTCATTAACTTTTCTATCCTTTATTTCCTGTTTTCATACATGCATGCTAAACAAATTTGATACATCTTTAAAAAACATACTACTTACTATCATTGAACTAATAAAATAATGCTCAAATAGGTACATTCAACATATTCTATGCCTTAATTCAACCTAAAAATTTTAAATTTTATGCAAAAACGAAAAGAAGATGAGGACAACGAATCCCCACCCCCAACTCAAAAGTGAGTCGTGTCCCTACGACTCGAAAAAGACTCAAGAATGGAATAAAATTTAAAATTAAAACTAACTACCTAATGCATACAAGCTATTAAGAAAAGAGGATTATAATGGCTTACCTGGCTGGCCATAGAGATCCATTATGTCCTCCTCCTCTTCCGAAGCAGAGGGATCAGAATAATTATAAATATCCCTTTCCAAGGTTATATCTTCCAGCTGTGATTGCATCTGTATAACTTCCACCCAAAGTTCTTTGTTTTATTCTTGTAATCTTTCAACTTCATGTTGTAATTTAAGAGACCATGGGGGAAGATCATGATCAATTTTAGAGGAAGAAGTAGATGAACCTTGGTCATGAATCTTTATCTTCTTCAAAGGCCTAGCTGATACAGACATTCTTGCAGTTAACTTCTTTGGTAGTGGTTGTGCTGGTGCCTTTTCTTTTGATTCTTCAGTAGCCTCATCAATGGTGATATGTTTTTCAATGGTGGCTCCAGGCAATTTCTTATTCTTCCCAAGGATGGTGCACTTTCTCTTGTATTCCATAACCTTGGATCTATTAGTCCTGTTTGATTTACCCACAACTCAAGTTATACCAATGATGAATTAAAAGTTTAAGAGAAATTGGTTTAGCTTGAGGTTGTTGCTTGGAATTGATGAAAGAGAAAGGTTTCTTGAAGAATCTTGGAAGAATTCTTGAAATCTTGATGAATTTGATGGTGTTTAATGGTATAGTGTGATGAATTTGATGAAGAATTTGTGTTTGTGGAGGATGGAGGAGAGAATTATTGAAGTTGTTGTGTTAATTGTGAAGGTTTGTACAAGCTTGTAGGTCTATATATAGTGTTTGGGTCTGAAAATTTCGTGTGGGAAGGTTTAGGGTTAAGTTTGTTAAGGTAATAAGTTGAATAGGCCTCAAACTCTTCACAAACCGCCATACCGCGGTATACCAGACCTAGGCCGCGGTGTACCGCAGCTTCTGCTGTTCCAATTTTTTATCCTCGTCAAAAAACCCGAGCTCCCATACCCGTGGTACGGGTTTTTGCCTCTGCGGTATACCGCACCTATGCCGCGGTATACCGCACCTGACATGCTCCAAAAAAAATTCTCTCGGCATAAAACCCGAGCTAGTGTACCCGTGGTACGGGTTTTTCAGGCGCGGTGTACCGGACCTATGTCGCGGTGCACCGGACCTGTCTGCAAATTTTTCCAGAAAATTTCCTTCGACCCCAAACTCATTTCCTGCACAGTAACACACTACCTTTCTCTCCTATTAGCTTGTAAATACAATTAAAAAAATCTACACTAACTTAATATTATATACTACAAAGCAATAAACTAATCTAAAAAAGCAATTAAAACAAGGGGTGTCTCCCAAGAGCACTTTTGTTTAACGTCTTTGAGTTAGACGTGTACCTCAGGCTAAGAGTTTTCTACGAGATGGATCGTCTCCTCTCGCCCGAAGTCCTCACTGTCATCGTATCTCTTCAAACGCTGGCCATTCACCATGAATGTCCTTTGCTCGGTTGGATGTTCAATTTCAATCGCTCCATGAGGTGTGACTTTCGTAACAATGTAAGGTCCTCCCCAACGGGATTTAAGCTTTCCTGGGTAGTTTGAAAATCGAGAGTTGTATAATAAAACCTTTTGTCCTCTCTCGAAATGATTGGGACGGAGTCGCCTATCATGCCATCTCTTTGTTTTCTCCTTGTAAAGACGTGAATTTTCATAGGCAAGATAGCGAAACTCCTCCAACTTGTTCAACTGCATCATCCTTTGTTTCCCGGCCAGTTCTGGGTTTAGATTCAGAGTTTTAATAGCCCATAAGGCTCGAGCTTTGGTGGTCATTTGTGTGTCCTAAAAATAATGCAATGAATAATCGAACCACAACCGCAAGTGTACGGTTGTCCCAAGTAATAATAGTGATAATACAGATTCGTTCCAAGGACGGAATGGTTGACTACAATGCTTATCAAATAGTAAATGGTTGCACTTAGGAAAGCAAATAAAGATATAATGATTGATTTGGTTTTTATATTATTTCTAAGTAAATAAAGACTAAATGGTAAATGCAATTAAAAGCTAAGACGCAAGTAAATAAGTGTAAAACGCAAGTATGAGAAGATAGCACTTGAGAACGCAAGGGATCCTCCGAATTCTATTTCATAACCTATTCTGTTAAAGGGTCAAATTGGTCAATTGACATTGGTCGGGATTCAATAATCCTTGTACCCCCGTCAGGGTGGACTACAAGGCTATTCTAGAGTGTCACTAGTCCCGTCAGGGTAAATATGATCCACTTTCGAATGATTAAGCTAAATTACCTCATTAGCCATAAAATTAACTACGCTCGTCAAAGTCAAATAGTTTATATTTTATATTCTGTAATTATTTCTGTACCTAAACCCCCCGTCAAGGTGATCCAATCGCCACTAATTTGAATAGCCTAGATACTAAGCCCTATTATTAATTGATCAGGTCAATAATAGTAAATAAGCAAAAATTAAAGAAAAATGTAAAAGACCCAATTCGATTTAATTAACAGAAACCCAAATTCAGGACATGAAATTCAATAGAATTGGGATTCACCCATAAAGCATTCTCAAGCACTTAATTAAATTAGCTCATACTAATGCGAAAAACTAAATTAAAACAGAAAGAATTCATGTTCTTCAATTACAGAAATAAAAGATAGAACCTAATTAGGATTTGGGTTTGGCTGTGATTTAGAGATATAGACCGTCTCCAGCTCTGTAGCTTTCTCCTTTTCCTTGCTGCTGACTTTCTCTCTGGGCACTCTCTTCTAAAGATGAATTAAATTGAAGAATAAAATGAGAGGTGAGAAATAATGAGGTCAAAAGTTCCTTTTATAAGCTTAAAAACGGATTAGGGCTTGGACTTAAGAATAAATCATTAATTAAATGTTCAAACCCAATTTCTAAGCCCAAAATCCCGTAACTGCCGATACACCTTCACTAAAACGGCTTTTTCCGTTTCGTTACAACTCCGATTGACCTGAAATCAGTTGCTAAATTTCCGTAACTCGATAAGGAATGTTTTCTCTTCAAAGGTCAGCGGCTAAATCATCTTTTAAGCAACTGGAAATCAGCAATCTTTGGCCTGGAAAACAGATTTGCAGCTCTAAAATCGAATCTTTCGGGATTTATCTTCAAGCTTTGACTTCATTACACGATCATTGACTTTAATCTTTTATTCCTCTCCTAGATAGTATTCAAAACCTACAAGCTTTTCACTAAAAACAACCCATATTACGCGCAAAAGCTTAATAAATCAAAAATACTAAAATCTAAAGAGGAAAATTGAATTATTGCAAATTAGCACCAAAAGTCTATCTAAATAATCAAATAAACACAAAAAATGATGTCTCCCAAAGGTATAAAATTAGAACATTTAGGGAGACATCAAGACCCCCAACTCAAACTTTTGTCGTCCCGACAAAGCAAAACTAAAAACAAGGGGAATGAAGTCGATGCAAGAGAAAATAGAAGCTAGCAAATAGACCCTAAAGCAATGCTAAAGATAAATCTCATATAGCAAACATTAAGAACTAACATACACATACACTAATCATGCAACATCAAAATAAATAACTTCAATCATAAAATTAACTTTGCAATGCTAGAAGGTTACACTTGTACTTATCTCATTATGATGGCTATAGTTTGTTCCTCGATCCTTACTCGCTTTGAACGCTCCACTTAGTATACAACCTATTAACTTACCATGCACCTAGGAATCACGAGGACTTTACGGTTTTAGCGTAGGCTTAGGGACGGTGTGGTATGTATATTTGGTAAATTTGAAGTGAGCTTTTGGCACTCTCCTCACTTACCATCAACAACTGTCCACGAGCTTGAGTTTACACTCATATAATGTTCTCACCCAACCCATTTGACACGCTAATGTTGCGTTCCCATGTCAACCCAATATAAACTAAGATGATTTTTCAAAATATTCCACTTTGCCGGTTTATTTTATTCTTTCTTTTTATTTTCTTTTTCATTTCTTTTCTTCTTTTTTTTTACAAGATACCCATGACCATCATATTGATGTGAAAGGTCATGTCTCTTTAAACAAAAAAAAATTCTTTTTTTTTTAATTCTGGCAAAGGGTTACAAATAATAGTATCATCTAAATTTGTGTGCCTCAATACAAACACATATAATCCCTTCCCAATGTATCTTCCCGAATGTGGACCCTCCACCCCAAACTCAAGCTCGAGACAGGTCTCAGGATCGTGATTCAAGTGCGGGTCATTTGGTCATGCTTAATAATCTAAGGGATAATGGGCTTATATAGTGGCTACAAAAGAAAGGCTTAAGGCTCAAAATTGGGCTAAGACGGATAAAATTATAATAAGGGATAGCAAGCTAAAAGGCTTCAAATGGCTAACAAAGAACTGCCCCTATCATTTTCCTAACTACATGGTTCGTCTCTAGTTCATATCTAAGTGGGTTCTCTACTAATTTAGATCTCACGTTCTACAACCCAAACATTTTCCTTAAGTACAAGCTTACTTCTTTTGCATTGTTCATTAATTTTTCCTATTCATTATCTATGTTCGCATGCAATTGTAAGTGCGTTTTATGTTATTCCCTAAGGTCCACTATTTACTATCATAGATTCATCAAAAGTATGCTTAAAAGGGACATTAAAATCTTCTACAGTCAAACGCAACTCCTAATTAATTTATTGAAAGCAATTAAAAACAAATAAACTCATAAAAACTGGGATGAGGCAACGAACCCCACCCCAAACTCAAAAAATGAGTCGTGTCCCCACGACTCGAAAAGACTCAAAGCAATAAAATAATCTACACTAATGAGAAAAGGATTGGAAAACATATCTGGATCGACACTGGGCCGATTACGTGTAGTCTCATGTTAAGGTTTTGAATACTACTTCATCAAGCTTTAAAGATCATTTAATTGTTGCATCCATCTTGACTAAAGTGTTCTTCATTACCTCGAACTCTTTTGCCATATTTCCCAAATCTTCATCATTTCCTATCTCTCTAAATCATCATCTCTTCTATGAAAATCTTTCCTCAACACCCAACTTTTCATCTTCATCATGTTCTTCGTACCTTTTCCAACCTTCATGGTCATCTGTGATGACCCCAAACTCAATTTTTCACCTACTTAAAGATTACTTGCAAAATATATGATATTAATAGGCTCAAACAATTCACAATTCCTCCGCTAAATAACTAAAATAAATCTTAATTCCCAACTGGTAATAGAAAGAAAAGAAGAGTTCTAGCTATTTTACCGGATTGGCCATGAAATTTATGATGACTTGATACCTTGCACTTGCACTTGCACTTGCAATCTCCAACCTTCAAAGTACCAAAGCTATTGATGAAATTTGTGTTTCTTGATATTGTTGAAAGTGGCACAGTAGTGGAATTGGTGATTTATTTGAGATGGGTATTTAATATCTATGGTGTTGGAAAGGTTTAAAGGATATAATTTAAGCTTTGGTGAAGAAATTTTTGGATTAAAACTTGAATTTCTTGGTGTTTTTGGAAAGATTTGTGATTGATTATGGGTTTGGATGATTTTTAGAGCGACGGATTGGTGATATTTTGGTGTTTTGATGATGAAATTTGAGTGTTGTTGGAGTTTTGGTTCGTCATCAATGGTGTTAAGTGGAGACGCAACCACGAGACGCAACTAATGGCGGGTCTCAAAACGCTGGGTCAGAAACTTTTAGCTATTCATGCGAAATTTTTGACTTCACCATTGGATAGAGCTCGAAAAATTATGCGGTTTAGGCTCAAGAAAAGGTTAATTCCGACCTCCGAGCGTCAAGTTATGATCTTCCGAAGTTTTGATACCTAGGGTACAGCACCAAAAACGGGCCCCCGCATTCTACAAACCGGGTACCCGGTTTCTACTGTGTTGGAACCCAAAATTTTCATTCTTTTTCGTTCTAGCTACCCCAAACTCGTGACCTTCACTCTTGTAATCATCAAAAACACCAACCTTCCTCATTTCTTACAAATAAACACTAAATCAATAACCATTACACTGATTTACACTAAGAATTTAAAAGACATGAAAGCAATTTAAAGCATGGGTTGTCTCCCAAGAAGCACTTTTGTTTATTACGTCTTTAAGTTCGACGCGTTACCTTCCATGAAGATGGTATTGAGGCCCTTGCGGTGTTCCTCCGCTTAAACTCGCATCTTCCTTGATGTAAAAGCTTAAGAACCTTCCCCCTTAGAATTTTTATCAATCGATCTCTAAAAGGGGGTGGGTAAGTACTTCGTTTCGCCTTTTTATTTTCACGACGAAACTCATTTTCTTCCACATGGTATATTGGAATTGCTTTTGTTGGATTAATTACATGTTTATCCTCAATAAATTTAGCTCGAATCCATTTCTTATAAAGAATACATTCCTCTATACATGCTTCTATCTCGGGTAATCCAACCTCCCCAATTACATATTTATTATTTCTAGAATTCACGAACTCCTTCCAATCTATGCTTTGTTGGACTTGTGGGGCTGCAAGGTGAGCGTACAAAGTATCCATGATTGTATTATGTGTGGGTAAAACTAGGGGACACCCCCAATCTAGCATCATATCTAGGAGGTCCGAGACATGATCATCTCTTATTCACTTGAGTCTAGTCTCTTGGATTTTTCCTAAATTTTCTATTTCCATACTAGACTCCATTATCAAATCCACATGTACCTCTTGCATCAAATTCAGTTCGTAACCTTGAAATTCATTCACATTTAATCCGGAGAGAGTTAGTTGTGGAGGTCGTTGGATATGCCCGGTCCATTGATTTTTCGATTCTTGCTCTTGCGTGTATTGATAGGATGGTTGGTAGAAGTTACTACCCCATTGTTGATATTCCGAAGAGTCTTCCCTATAGTCGAATGGGCCGGAGTCTGGATAATATCCTCCATACATCTTTAGTGGGATGTCTTGATCATCACCCTAAATATAAGAATCTGTAAAAGAAAACAAACAAAAACAAGCGTAAAACCGAAAATAAAAATGCAACTATCACTAAAGGATAAACACCGTGGTCACACGCTACCGTCCCCGGCAGCGGTGCCAAAAACTTGGTGGTCCTTTGTGTGTTCTAAAAATAATTCAATGAATAATCGAACCACAACCGCAAGTGTACGGTTGTCCCAAGTAATAATAGTGATAATACAGATTCGTTCCAAGGACGGAATGGTTGACTACAATGCTTATCAAATAGTAAATGGTTGCACTTAGGAAAGCAAATAAAGATATAATGATTGATTTGGTTTTTATATTATTTCTAAGTAAATAAAGACTAAATGGTAAATGCAATTAAAAGCTAAGACGCAAGTAAATAAGTGTAAAATGCAAGTATGAGAAGATAGCACTTGGGAACGCAAGGGATCCTCCGAATTCTATTTCATAACCTATTCTGTTTAAGGGTCAAATTGGTCAATTGACATTGGTCGGGATTCAATAATCCTTGTACCCCCGTCAGGGTGGACTACAAGGCTATTCTAGAGTGTCACTAGTCCCGTCAGGGTAAATATGATCCACTTTCGAATGATTAAGCTAAATTACCTCATTAGCCATAAAATTAACTACGCTCGTCAAAGTCAAATAGTTTATATTTTATATTCTGTAATTATTTATGTACCTAAACCCCCCGTCAAGGTGATCCAATCGCCACTAATTGGAATAGCCTAGATACTAAGCCCTATTATTAATTGATCAGGTCAATAATAGTAAATAAGCAAAAATTAAAGAAAAATGTAAAAGACCCAATTCGATTTAATTAACAGAAACCCAAATTCAGGACATGAAATTCAATAGAATTGGGATTCACCCATAAAGCATTCTCAAGCACTTAATTAAATTAGCTCATACTAATGCGAAAAAATAAATTAAAACAGAAAGAATTCATGTTCTTCAATTACAGAAATAAAAGATAGAACCTAATTAGGATTTGGGTTTGGCTGTGATTTGGAGATATAGACCGTCTCCAGCTCTGTAGCTTTCTCCTTTTCCTTGCTGCTGACTTTCTCTCTGGGCACTCTCTTCTCTTCTAAAGATGAATTAAATTGAAGAATAAAATGAGAGGTGAGAAATAATGAGGTCAAAAGCTCCTTTTATAAGCTTAAAAACGGATTAGGGCTTGGACTTAAGAATAAATCATTAATTAAATGTCCAAGCCCAATTTCTAAGCCCAAAATCCCGTAACTGCTGATACACCTTCACTAAAATGGCTTTTCCCGCTTCGTTACAACTCCGATTGACCTGAAATCAGTTGCTAAATTTCCGTAACTCGATAAAGAATGTTTTCTCTTCAAAGGTCAGCGGCTAAATCATCTCTTAAGCACCTTGAAATCAGAAATCTTTGGCCTGGAAAACAGATTTGCAGCTCTAAAATCGAATCTTTCGGGATTTATCTTCAAGCTTTGACTTCATTACACGATCTTTGACTTTAATCTTTTATTCCTCTCCTAGCTAGTATTCAAAACCTACAAGCTTTTCACTAAAAACAACCCATATTACGCGCAAAAGCTTAATAAATCAAAAATACTAAAATCTATAGAGGAAAATTGAATTATTGCATATTAGCACCAAAAGTCTATCTAAATAATCAAATAAACACCAAAAATGATGTCTCCCAAAGGTATAAAATTAGAACATTTAGGGAGACATCAAGCTTCAAGTTCAATAGGTAGATGACACGCTTTGCCGTAGACCATGCGATACGGAGATGCCCTAACTGTTGTTTTAAATGCTGTTCTGTAAGCCCATAGAGCATCATCAAGCTTTAGAGACCAATCTTTCCTCGTTTAATTCACGGTCTTCTCAAGAATAGATTTGATTTCCCGGTTGGAAACTTCAGCTTGACCGTTAGTTTGTGGGTGATAACTGGTTGAAATACGGTGTCTCACTCCAAACTTACGAAGATAGTTTCTCAGTGGAGCGTTAATAAAATAGGTACCTTTATCACTAATGAGAACACGTGGCGTACCATGTCTTGAAAAGATGTTTGTTTTTAAGAATTTAATCACTGTGTGAGCATCGTTCTTCGGTGTTGCCACTGCTTCTACCCATTTTGATACATAATCTACTGCAAGCAAAATATAAAGATTTCCATGGGAAGTGATGAAAGGTCCCATGAAATCTATTCCCCATACATCAAAGATTTCGACTTCTAGGATATTGTTAAGCGGCATCGCATCCCTTTTTGATATATTACCAGTGAACTGACATCTTTGACATGACCAGACAAAACGATGACAATCTTTGTGTAGGGTAGGCCAATAGAAACCGGATTGAAGAATTTTAGCTGCAGTTCTATCGCCTTTAAAGTGATCTCCATAAGGTGAACTATGACAACTTGCAATGATCTTGTCAATTTCGCCTTCATGAACACATCTTCTAACAACTTGGTCACTACAAATCTTCCAGAGGTACGGTTCATCCCAATAAAACTGTTTGGCCTGGTGAGATAATCTTTGTCTTTGTTGTGGGTGGATATCCTTGGGGAATACACCACTCACAATGAGGTTGACTAGATCTGCATACCACGGCACAAACATATTTTTTAATTGCAAAACGTTGTTCGTCAGGGAATACCTCTTTAACCAACAATGGTTCCTTATTCACATCAGATCCTTCGAGCCTTGATAAATAAGCAGCAACTTGATTCTCGCATCCTTTTCGGTCTCGAATGTCTATGTCGAATTCTTGAAGCAACAGTTTCCATCTAATAAGACGCGGCTTATCCTTTTTCTCCATAAGGTATCTGATAGCTGAATGGTCTGTGTATACAACAGTCTTCTTTCCAATCAGATAGGAACGAAATTTATCAAAAGCATAAACCATGGCCAACATCTCTTTCTCCGTTACTGTATAATTCATCTGGGCAGCGTTGAAAGTCTTTCTTGCATAATAATTGTGTGGAAAATCTTGTCTTTCCTCTGTCCCAACACAACACCCATAGCGTGATCACTAGCATCGCACATAAGTTCAAACGGAGGTTTCCAATAATGAGGTATAACAATAGGTGTAAAGATTAGTTTCTCCTTAATCGTCAAAAACGCTTGAAGACATTCGTCAGTAAAATTAAAAGGAGTATCCTTTTCAAGTAAAGAACACGGAGGTTTGGCGATCTTGGAGAAATCTTTAATAAATCTTCAATAAAATCCTGCGTGACCCAAGAAACTTCTTACTCCTTTTACGGAAACTGGAGGTGGTAATATTTTGATAACTTCATCTTTAGCACGATCAACCTCCATCCCTGCCTTCGAAACCTTATGTCCCAACACAATTCCCTCTTGAACCATGAAGTGGCATTTTTCCCAATTAAGCACAAGATCTTTTTCTCTACATCTCACAAGGACTTTCTCAAGATTATTCAAACAATCATCAAAACTATCTCCAAACACCGAAAAATCATCCATAAAAACCTCCAAGTATTTATCAATCATGTCCCAAAATATAGCCATCATGCACCTATGGAACGTGGCAGGTGCATTACATAAACCAAACGGCATTCTTCTATAAGCAAAAGTACCAAACGGACAAGTAAAAGTTGTTTTGTGTTGATCAATGGGATCCATACAAATCTGATTATAACCCGAATATCCGTCAAGGAAACAATAATACTCTCTCCCTGCAAGTTTGTCTAGCATCTGATCAATGAATGGTAGCGGGAAGTGATCTTTTTTTGTAGCTTTGTTGAGTCTTCGGTAATCCATGCATAGTCGCCATCCCACAACTGTTCTTGATGGTATGGCTTCACCTTGATCATTAAGGATGGTAGTAATACCTCCTTTCTTTGGAACACATTGCACTGGACTAACCTAATCACTGCTAGAAACTTGATAACTTCCTTGATCATTAAGGATGGTAGTAATACCTCTTTAACCAACAATCGGATAGATAATTCTTGCGTCTAACAACTTGATAACTTCCTTTCTCACCACTTCTTTCATAGCTGGCATGAGTCTTCTTTGTCCCTCTATAGATCGCCCACCTTCATTCTCAAGAATGATTTTGTGTTTGCAAAGGAACGGACTAATTCCTTTGATGTCGGCAATTGTCCATCTGATTGCTTCTTTGTTTGCGCGAAGTACATGAAGTAGCTTCTCCTCTTGAGGACCTGAAAGGTTAGCAGAAATAATAACAGGCAAAGTTTTGTTTGTACCTAGATATGCATAGCGTAGATGATCTGGAAGCGGTTTTTCTTCGAGAACAGGTGGACATATTATGGATGGTTGTTTCATTGGTTAAATATCACCTGATTCTCGAAGTAGTTCTCGTACATTTGATCCTAATGCAGCAACTCCTTCAGGGGGAATCTCGAGTTCCTCTGGTGATTCAAGCGTCAAGGCCTCGTCAAGATCATCATCTAAGCTAGCTTCATTGAAGACTTCTTGCACAATTTTTCCGATGACATCTATTTTGAAACATTCATCTTTCCAATTCGGTAACTTCATAGCCTTAAACACATTGAATCGTATCTGTTCGTCTTCTACCTTCATGATCAACTCACCATTCTCAACATCAATTAGTATACGCCCCGTGGCTAAGAATGGTCTACCCAAGATGATGGGGACATTCTTATCCGCGTCGTAGTCAAGAATAATAAAATCACAAGGAAAAATAAAAGAACCAGCTTTAACTAAAACATCTTCAGTTTTACCTATTGGTCGTGAGAGGGAGTGATCTGCCATTTGTAATACCACAGATGTGGGTACTACCTCTCCTATATTAAGCTTCTCAAATAGGGATCTTGGCATGAGATTGATACTCGCGCCTTCCGGGATCTTCTAGCTTCGGTGGTAACTTGTTTTGACATATAGCACTACACTCCACAGGTAACCCAATTGTTTCCCCAGTTTCTATACTTCGTTTGTTGGAAAGAATGTCTTTCATGAATTTCAGATATTTTGGCATCCTCTTGAGAGCTTCAACGAACGGCATATTAATCTCTAACTTGCTCAACATGTAACGAACTTCTTGAATTCCAGGTCATTGTCCTTCTTTCTGACACGTGAAGGGTATGGTGGTGGAGGGCGTGTGTTAAGTTCCACTGGTTTTTTCGTTTTTTCTGGTGTCTCTGCTTGGACACTCTTAGGTTTAACTACCCCCTCTACTGTATCTTTGGTTGTTTCTGCTCCCCCCCTTTCTGGAATAGGGATTTGTTAGTTTTCGGTCTTGGTGGAGGTAGTTGTTTTCCACTTCGCAATTCAACTGCATGACAAGAATCATCTCTAGGAGCAATAGTATCACTTGTAAGTTGCCCTTTCGGCCTATTTTGTAATGTACTTGCCATATATGATAAAGTATGCTCTAGTTCCTTGATTACCTTCTGTTGGGCTTGAATCTTCTGTTGGATATGACTCATATTGTTTTCAATTGCTTGCATCAATTTAGCCATACTCGAATTCAAGCTTGGGATTTGTTCTTTCCTTGCTAGTTGCATTGATTGTTTAGGTGGATCTTTCTTCGTTTCTTGACAAGTTTTCTCAACAATGGGTGCCTTTTGCTGAATAGGTTGTGGTGGATTATAAGACTGAGGTTGGGGTTGATGATAAGTCGCTTGATCTCTGACCCAACTTCTTTGTTGTGGAGGTTGTTGATAATTAGCATAGCTTTCTTGAGGATAAGTATAACCATTAGAATAATAGTTATCTTGAGGATATGTAACGGAAGCTATTGCTGGATTATTCATAAATCCTTCCCACACATGATTTCTTGATCCACAACCAGGACACGAAGGTATTGTGCGCACTACATTTACCTGAGCAATTGTTCGGGCTTGTTCTTGTAGTTCTTCGAGTTGTTGGGCCAATTCTTTAAGCTTCAGGGATTCTGATGTGTATTATGTTTCTGGTTTCTTGGGCCAACTTCTCTCGTTCTCAAGAATTCTCTCCATCCTCAACTCAGCTTCTTCAGGATCTAGTAACACAAAGCCCACGTTTCCCAACGAATCTGCTTTTTCCCTTGACTTGTCATTGAGTCCTCCATAAAACAAGGTTAAATAATATTCCAGCGATGATTTATGATATGGACATCTCGACTTCTTTTCTGTAAATCGTAATCATGCTTCACCCAAACTCTCTGCGTCTTCCTGTATAAACTGCTCAAGCTCCAACATATCTTTTAAACGTCTACTAACCAGATAGAAGCGGTCTAGGAATCTTGCTTGAAGTTTGTCCCAATCTGGAATAACATGAGGGTATTGGGTATCATACCAATTGCTTGCACCTTCGGTCAAGAAGAACTAGAACATCACGTAATACACATGTTCCCTAGTAACTCCTCTTACGATATAAGCATCACAGATTTGCATGAATTTCTAAATATACCGGATCGGATATTGATGTGCAGCACCGCTGAATAATCCATGAGTTGCAAACTGCGTTAACATCCCTGGATTAGGCTTAAATTTAGCGGCTTGGATTTCTGGAGCGCGAATTCCTCTTGGTTGCACTCTGAATTCGATGGGTAAATCAAGTCTCCTTGGGTTCTCCATCTGTAACTATCTATAAAATGAAAACTAAAAGACAAAAGCGTAAAATAGAACTAACTGAAATAAAAGCACAAGATATATGCACAAGGACTAACGATGTAGTCCTTGGCAGTGGCGCCAAAAACTTGGTACGGCCTAGGGTGTGATAAAATATGATATAAATAAGTGAAGATAAACACCCTAAAGCTAGCACGGTTCTGCAAGTATACAGATCGTATGCAAGTTTTAGAAAATAAGTAAGATTCGTTCCGCTGAGACTACGAAGGTTAGGGGAATCTTATGCAATAATCAAGTGCAAATAATTAAAGCTAGAACAACTAACGCAAGAAAAATAAAGACAAATAGATATTTATTTGGTTTTTGATTAAACTAAATTAAAACTAAGAATTTAAAGACAGAAATTAAATACGAAAGAAGGAGTAGTATGAGAATATAGCTTGAGTCAATAGCATGTAGTTTTGCCGTTCTAAACATGTAAGGGTGAATTATGTAATATTTCAATAATCGATTCCAATTACGCTAGGTAGTTTTAAATAGGATTTACCTGTGTCAATAAGGCTTCCTAAGCAAACTGTTCCTGTAATTGGTAAATAGTAATATATACTAAACCATAGTGATTATCTAGTTAGGTTGATTTGTCAGATCTAAACCGAATACTAGACATTATGTGCTAAACATGTAATTAAACACCGTTGTCAATGGTGACCTAATTACTAGATGGTAATTCTATATGGCCTAGGATAACTGCATAATATCAACCCCACCGTTGTCAAGGATAACTGCATAATATCAACCCTAAGCTATATTTCTCATCTTCATTCTTTATTATATTATTTATTTGCATTGTTATCTATTAAATCTGAAAACTAATTAAATATTATTTCTTTTATTGTCTTTTTATCAAACAAGTAATTTCTCCTTCACTTCTTTATATACACAAGTAGATCTAACGGATTAAATACCTGCGAACGAACTTTACTTACTAACTAAACTTGCAAACGATCTGTAATACTTGTAGTGAGTTTCTCGTGGTAGTCAAGGGTGTGTGTCCTTTATTATTATCTTGTTTATTTGTTTATTTATCACACCTTTGCCCCCACCACCATCTATTGAGTCTCCTCTTAAATTAGAAGATAAGCCGTTTCTGTCACACTTGTGGTATGCTTATTTTTGGGTGCTAACAATACTCTACATGTTATTGTTTCATCTACTTTAACAGTTCCTCAAGAAGACAAACTGTTGCGTGTGCTACGAGTCAATAAAGAGGCAATTGGATGGACTATTGCTGATATCAAAGGTATTAGTCTTACCATTTTCCATACAAAATCATTCTAGAAGATGAAAGTGCACGCTCAGTTGAAGGTCAAAGGAGACTGATGCCAGTAATGAAGGAGGTGGTCAGAAAGAAGTAATAAAGTTAGTAGATGCGGAAATCATCTTGCCCATAGCTAGTAACGAGTAGGTGAGTCTAATCCAATGCATACCAAAGAAGGGTGGTATCACTACTATCCTGAATGATCAGAATGAAGCCATACCCTCAAGAACCATTGTTGGTTGGAGAGTGTGTATCGATTATCGTAAGTTGAATAAAGCCACCAGAAAAGATCATTTTCATCTTTCGTTCATAGATCAGTGTTTGGATAATCAAGGTGGAAGAGACTATTATTGTTTTCTTGATTGGTACTCAGGTTATAATTAGATATACGTAGACCCTTCAGATCAACCCAAAACAACTTTTACATGTCCTTTTGGTACCTTTTCCTGTCGAAGGATGTCATTTGGATTATGTAAAGCACATGATACTTTTCAAATGTGTATGAATCAATATTATGGGATGTGATCGATCGGTTCCTGGAGGAATTTATGGATGACTTTTCTATTTTTGGTGATAACTTTGATGATTGTTTGAAGAATTTAGAAAATGTGTTAATTCGATGCAAGGAAACTACTTTAGTTTTGAATTGGGAGAAATGTCACTTCATTGTTCTTCAGGAAATAGTGTTGGGGCATAAGGTTTCAAGTGCAGGTTTCGAGGTTGATTGTGCAAAGATAAAAGTGATCAAGACTCTTCCACCTCCTATTTCTGTTAAAGGGGTAAGAAGTTTCTTGTGTCATAATGGGTTCTACCGTTGTTTTATCAAGGATTTCTCTAAGATCGCCAAGCCGTTGTGTAACTTACTCGACAAGGACGCCAAATTCCTTTTTTATGAAGCTTGTATGGCGGCATTCTTGTAAATCAAGGAAAAACTTATATCTGTACCGATTGTACTTCCCTTTGATTGGAAAATCTGTTTGAAGTTATGTGTGATGCTAGTGACCTTGCTAAGGGTGTTATTTTGGGTTAGATAAAAGATAAGGTATTTCATTCTATATACTATGCTAGCAAGACCTTCACAAGTGCTCAGATTAATTATACCGTGATCGAGAAGGAATTATTAGCTGTTATGTATGCTTTTGACAAATTTTGTTCCTATATTCTTAGGGCGAAAATTGTCGTATACACAGATCATTATGCGATCAAATACCTTATGGAGAAGAAAGATGTGAAAATGCGGATGATTAGATGGGTATCGTTGTTAAAAGAGTTTAACTTAGAGATCTGATATCGAAAGGAAAGTAAAAATCAGGTAGAAGATCATTTCTCGGGTCTTGAGGGTTCTATTGTTAATACTGGACCAGAGTTGGTCAAAGAGGAGTTTCCTAATAAGAGTTTATTTTGGATACACACAACTGGTTCTCCTTGGTATGCAGATAGAGCGAATCTCATTGTGAGTGGATCCTTTCCTAAAGGTGCTAACCCACAAGAAAGAAAGAGATTAATTCACCGTGCTAAGTAATTCTTTTGAGAGGATCCTTTCTCTACAAAACATGTAGTGATCAGATGGTGAGAAGATGCATACCTGAAGGTGAAGTTCGTGTGGTAGTTGCAAGTTGTCATGATTCACCTTACGGAGGAAATTTCAAAGGTGATCGTACAGCTGCAAAAGTACTTCAATCTAGTTTTTATTTGCCTACATTACACACAGATTGTCATGCATATGTCAAAGAATGTCACAGATGCTGATATACCTGTAATATATCAAAGAGAGATGAGATGCCACGTAATATTGTTCTTGAAGTTGAAATATTTGATGTGTGGGGTATTGATTTCATGGGTCCCTTTGTACCATCTAATGGAAATCTATACATCCTACTAGCGGTTGATTACGTTGGGTAGAGGTTGTAGCTCTACCAATGAATGATTCGCGAGTGGTGATAAAGTTCTTAAAATAAAAAATCTTCACGAGACATGGTACGCATAGAGTTATTATTAGTGATGAAGGTACACACTTTGTGAACAAGTACTTGAAGTCTGTATTAAAGAAGTATGGGGTGAGACATTGTGTATCTAGTGCTTATCATCCACAAGAAAATGGTCAGGCTGAGGTCTTTATCGAGAGATAAAATACGATCTAGAAAAGACTATAGGACCAACACGCAAGGATTGGTCAATGAAGTTAGATGACGCATTGTGGGCGTATCGTACTGCGTTCAAGACGCCCGTTGGTGCATCTTCGTATCGCATGGATTATGGTAAGGCTTGTCACTTACCACTTGAGCTTGAATTAGGTACCTATTGGGCGATAGCAGAGTTAAGTTTAGATCCTACTTAAGCCAGTGAGAATCGTATGATGAAACTGAAGGAACTTGATGAGTTTTGATTTCATGCCTATGAGAATGCCAAACTTTATAAAGAAAAGACGAAGAAATGGCATGATAATCGCATTCGTGAGAAGAAATTTGAACTTGGAAAAATGGTCCTGAAATACAACTCCAAGTTCAGTAATTATCCGGGGAAGTTGAGATCGAAGTGGTATAGTCCTTATATTGTGACCAAAGTCACCTCATGGAGTTATAGAGATTCAGCACCCAAACGAACACCGCGCCTTCATGGTGAATAGGGCATCGTTTGAAGATATATCATGGAGACGAGGATACCAATCGCATGGAAGATCCACATCCTGGGGAGGTTATGTACCTCCTTGAAGTTGAAAAGGGCGAGAGGTAACCCGTCTAGGTGAACGGCATTACACAAAATCCATCTTTGATGTATAATAGTTTATTGCTTTCATGTTTTAAATTCGTAATGTATAATAGATTAATATGGTGTGTATTGGTGTGTATTTTTAAGAAATGAGAAGGGTTGACATGTTTTTGATGACTGCAAGTGTAAAGCCTTGAGTTTGGGGTGCTTGGTGCGAAAAGACGGAGAGCGTCTACGCAGAAAGATTGGTTCTTAAACAGGAGACAACCGGGAACCCGGTTGGCTACTGTTGACCAGCCACGTTGACGCAACCAATTAGTGTGCCTTCGACTTTTGAAATTTGCGCTCGATGTCACTGACCTTGAACCACATGGAGACAACATTGTGGTGCTAACAGAGAACACAACTGGGAACCCCATTATGGATCTTTTGTTTGCCTAACCTATTGGATGATGGCCTCCTACACGCAAGACTTTGGTGCGAAGAGTTGAAAATTCAATATTACAACTGGGAACCCGGTTATCCAGGAACCCGGTAGAGGCGCTGTAAGATACTCAATCTACTGGATGATGGGAGCTTACACACACCATTTTGGTGTGAAACGAGGATTAAAACCAAGAACCGTGTTGACACTAACCTGGAACTAGGCCAAAGAAGGGAATCTACTGGGTTTGGACGACCTACACACAACTAAAAGTTGCCTAAAAAAATATTTAATGTTTGCAAGAATAAGCGTGACTAACTGAGCGCCCAGTTATCACTAAGCGGGAATCCGGTTAGGTTACTGTAAGTCGGCCACATTGAAACCTTAATGTTTTGACCTCCTTTCTTTGCCTCTCCTTACAAGAAACGCCATTATTTCAACCCCAAGCTCCATATAAACCAGAAACCTTACATCAAAACACCACAATATCATCAAATCTTCTCCCTAAACACGACAAAAACACATACGCAACTAATAAATCCTTCTAAAACACCATTAAATCTAAACTTTTACTTGATTAAATCCTTTAATTGAGTCGTTAAACCTCTCCAAAACCTCAAAATATTCATTACCCATCTCATAACTCACCTTAATCCTGATTTATCTACCCTCAAAAAATCAAAAAAATTAACTTTTCTCTAGTTTTTGAAGTTTTTAGTTTGGGGTTATTTGAGATGACGAACGAGATCGATCCCTTATGCTATAATTGAAAGATAAGAACAAATCCCAAGTCAAGGAACTCTCTTGGGTAAACCCTGGAGAAAGCAATTGAAATTCTGGATAAAAGTTCAAAACCTAGGAGTGGAGAAGTCCAGAATTTGAAGAGGAAAGAGAACTCAAGTAATACAACGGAAGAGGATAAAAGTGAAGAACAGATTTATAGTGAACCCATGATGGAACAAATATTTGTGCGCAGAAAGATGATGGACACTAAGCTAAAAAGATTATTTTTTAGTTGCAATGATCAAGTTCATGAACGAGTTACTACATTGAAGTTTGGTGTAGAGAAAGGGTTTCCTCCAGGTATTATGAACTGTGAATTTAAAGATTATGCATTAACATGCGACAAGTTTGGGTGGAAAGAATTGAGAAAGAGAGATCTCATGTATATTCCTACCTTGATTTGTGAATTTTATAATGAATTGGTCTTAGCAAATGGTGAAGCAATTCAACTACGCCAAAAGGTACTACCTTTCTCAATGGAGTTTATTCATGAAATATTGAAACTAACAAACTTGAAAGGTCCATGCAAGTACCATGAAGCAATTAATGATGAGTCCTTCGAATGGAAATCGTTCTACGAGCGGGTTTTGATTTATGGGCGAGTACATATCCTAGAAGGAGAAAGATATCAAGGTCAGGTATTGAGTAACGACTTGCTACCACGCGGTAAAATTTGGTCCTGTTTCATTTACATTATTTGGCAATAAACATATTTTGGAGGTAATGAAAAAGCAACTTATCCTTATAAAGTGTATTCTTGAGAAGAAAGAAATCGATGTGGCTCGCGTTATCAATAAAACAAAAATTTAACCTCTAAACTCCATTGAAACACCTTTGAAGCTTGAGAAACACATCAAAACGCCATTAAATCTTCCATAAACACATAATCTCCATCCATTCGATTCCAAAACAACACCAAACACCAAGAATTATTCAAGCCTTCAAGTTATTCTTTCATTCTCCAATAAAGCAAGCTTGTACTCTCCATCCATTCATAACCACCATCATCCCTTTCACCATTAAATATCATCCTACACAACAACCCAAAGAAAAACCAACCATTCAAGTTCAAGAGCACAAAATCACACTTGGTTTATCTTTGAGTTGTGCGTCAGTGAGATGACAAAGAGAACAAATACAGTTGCTTACAAGAGGAAGGCATAACACATGAAGAGAAAGAAGAAGAACAAGTTACTTGGGGTGACACAAGAGAAGCCAATCCCCATCCTTGAATCACATAAGGAGAAACCAAAACCCTAGGTAACAATACAACAAGCTGAAAGGTACAATCTAAGGAAGAGAACTTCAAATGAGCCTAAAGGGAAAAAACCAATGCTATTTGATCATGGTTCATCATCCGCACCGAATAAAGAATCATATATTGTTGAACCCAAACCTCCAAGATGGGTTGTGGCATTGAGGAACAGGGTTGATAAAATAGAAAAGATATAACACAATAGTGTCATGAACCAACTTTGATTAATTTGAGACATTGAGCACATGAAGGTGAAAATCAGAGAAGAAATCATTGAAACATCCTTTGACCTCGAATTTGAGGAGATGTGTTACGGACACATGCCATCTACTAAACCATATCCTTAAACTATTATTGTTGTTTAGTGTATATTAGTAGTGTTTAATGCTTCTTGAGTTTTTATCGAGTCGTGGTGACATAACTCAGTTTGAGTTGGGAGTGGGGTACTCGTTGTCTTCATCCCCCGTTTATATTTGTAATTGCTTCTTGAGAAAAAACATAAAAATTAGAAACAAATATAGTGTAAGGATATGTGTAGAATGTTATAAATGCACCTTTTTTAAAAATATTTTTAGCAACTTAATGATTAAAAATAGTGTGCCCTTGAAAGATTTTACAAAAGCGCTTAATATATTTGCATGATAATAACGGATAGAAAAGATCAATAAGCAATGAATTGATGAAAAGTTGAATCTTAGGGAGCCTTGAGCGGCGTGTAGAATGTGAGGTCTTAATTAGCTAAGAACCCGCCTAGAACTAAAAGTGAAACATACAACAAGACCTAGTAGTTAAGAAAAATAATAAGGCAGTTCTTAGATAGCCACTTGAAGCCTTTAGCTTTCTAACCCAATTATAATTGAATTATTTATCCGCCTTAGCCCACTTTCTAGCATATAGCCTTATTTTGTCGCCACGATATAATCCATATCCCTTTATTTATAGGACTAACCATATGACCCGAACTCAAATTTTAACCCTAAGACTAGTCATCTTTAGAGCTTGAATTTTGGGGTGGTGGGTTTCATCATCAAAAAATAATTTGGGTGGGAATTTTAGTGTATTTATATTGTGCGCGACTTTGATGATGTATTAATTGTAACCCTTTGTCGGGGTCTTTGAGAAAATAAGTTGAGAAAAGAAAAAATTAGATACATGACAACTCACACAAAAACGAGTGTCATAGGCCTTTTACAAAAAAAAATGGATTGTATAAAGTGAAAAGGAAATGAAAATAGAGTAACTGGAAAAGTGGGAAGTTTTGAAAACATTGGGAAGTGTTATTGGGATAATTGGGAATGCTAATCAAGAGCATCAAATTGGGTCGAGTGAGAATGTCTTTGAGTGTAAATTCAAGGTCTAGGACGATGCATTGACGGTTAGTGAGGAGAGAGTCAAGAGCTCACTCCTCAAAAAAGTGTTTTACATCGATAAAATAAATGGAAGGGAAACGCAAAAAAGGTGGAAAGTTGTTTGGTAAATAAATGATCGACATGGATGTTGTCCCGAGTTACGGAGTGCGGAATCCTTATCCACTGATAAAGATACAATCACCATTCCTTTGGTTAACACAGAGACAAATCACTCACGATTAAGCTTGACAACTGGTGAAGAAACCAAGGTTGACCCAGATCTCACTACTAGAAACAGCGTCTTTAGGGACGAAAAATTACCGACGACCCGCGTTTCGTCGGTAAGTATTTAAACTTACCGACGAGTTTATTTTACCGACAGCAAAAATGGCGTCGGAAACTGGCGACGACAAGAATTCGTCGATAATGGTCTGCATTTCGTCGGTAATAATTTTTTTATTTTTTTTATTTTTATTTGGTCTCTAAAATATCGCCGCTATATTTGCGACAACGTCATTCGTCGCTATATTGTCCATATTACCGACGACTCTTTTGAATTTACTGACGATATGCGGGTCGTCGGTAACTAAAAAACCTATTTAATGAAGACAGCAGGTTTTTTAACTCACAAAACACCCAAAACCCCCAAAAAAATTCTGATTTTCTCTCTAAAACACAACTAATTTTTTTTATGTCTTATTGATTCTCCAATTCATCTTGCACCATTCCCGGGTTCATAATCAAGGTAGGGCATTATCAATATCCAATTTCATCACACAAGTTAAGGTAATTTCATGAAATTTTTTTTTTTTTGTTTCTAAATATGTTTTATTCTTGCTATATGATTTGAATATGTGAATTAATACATTTTCAAGATAGGGCATGATCATCAATCTTCATCTTATCCATCCAATTCAAGGTATTTTCAATAAATTTCATGTTTTTTAAATTTTTTATTTATTGGATTAGACTAGTTGCTATAACATATGATTAGGTTCATGAATTACATGTTTTTTGGTTGACTTGTTTATTATTATATTGTAAAATATGCACGTGGTGTTCAATAGCCGAGGGTTACGTGGCGGAAGAGACGTTGTATTTCATATCAAGGTATCTTAGTGAAGAAAAAACAAAGTTCAACGATCCAGGTAGATACAATGAACCACCGCCAGTGCCAAAAGAGCTGTCTTTTTCAACTCCCAGTGTACTCCAGTTGGCAAGAAAGAATCTGGTTCTTTACCACCTAAGGAGAAGGAGCACATAAATTGGTATATTTTTCATAATTTCGACAAACTCGAAGATTACATGACGTAAGTAACGAATATTTATATTTATATTTATATTTATATTTATATTTATATTTATATTTATATTTATATTTATATTTATATTTATATTTATTTATATTAATTTATATTTATATTCATTTACATTTTTAGTGAACACAAATCCACACTTTGTGGAGCGCGTAGCGAAAAAGAGAATATGCACCGTCAAATGTTTAAGGAATGGTTTTTGGAAAAGGTATGTAACTTTAGGCATTGGTTTAAATATTATCTATTTTTTTTCAAAGTATTAAGTATTATTTTTGTATGACGGATTCATGGAATGAAATCCTGTGGCGATGCATTAGCTACCCCTGAGATGGTGTCCTTGGCAAACATGTCTTATGGTGCGGTGCATAAATACGATTCATGTGTTATCCACGGTGTCAAGTAGGTAACTAAGTCTAAAGAAGAAAAAAGAGTGACGCGGGATTACGGAGTTTGTACCATGTACGATGAAAGACCTTATTACGGTGAATTATTGAAAATCTTGGAGGTTATGTACACCGGAGTGTGCTCGGTTGTGTTATTTGTTTGTAAGTGGTACAAAATGGCTGATGCGAGGACAGAACATGGGATAACCTTTATCAACATATCAAACTTTGAGTGGGCCAATGAACCATACATTTTAGCATTGCAGGCCAAGAAAGTGTTTTACATTGACGAGATTAATGCAAAGAAATCAATGAAAGGTTGGAAAGCCGTTTGGGAAATAAACGATCGTCACAGATGGAGTCCCGAGTTATGGGATTCAGAATCACTACCTACTGACAGCGAGAGTATCAGGATACCGTTGGTTAACAGTGGTAGGGTTTCCGATCCGGTGAACTTGGCAACTACCGAGGAGATCGAGATTGACGCATCTCATTTTCGTATTGATTTGGCTTTTGAAATGGTTATTGATGAGAACGAGGAAATTGATTATGACACGTGGGAAGAATATGGAGATGAAGTACCTATCCAGGTTGATAGCGATGATGAACCTATAGATAACAGTGGATATGAAACTGACTAGGGGAAAAATTTATTTGCTTTTTTGTCTTTAAATTATTTAAAAAAATTTGGATTTGAATTTGAATTTATTTTGATTAACCACATTTGACTCTAATAGTTGACTAAATACACCAAACACCCACATTTGACTCTAATAGATGACTAAGTAAACCAACCACCCAAATTTGACTCTAATAGTTGGCTGAATACACCGAACTCCCAAATTTGACTTAATAGTTGACTGGATACACAAAACACCCATATTTGACTCTAATAGTTGACCAAACACACCAAACAACCACATTTGACTCTAATAGTTGACTGAATAGACCAAACACGTACATTTGACTCTAATAGTTGACTGAATACACCAAACACCCGTATTTGACTATAATAGTTGACTAAGTAAACCAAACACCCACAGTTGACTCTAATAGTTGATTGAATACACCTAACACCCAAATTTGACTCTAATAGTTGACCGAATACACCAAACACTCACATTTTACTCGAATAGTTGACCGAACACACCAAACAACCACATTTGACTCTAATAGTTGACTGAATACACCGAACACCCACATTTGACTCTAATAGTTGACTGAATACACTGAACATCCACATTTGAATCTATTGTTGAATGAATACATCAACCACCCATATTTGACTCTAATAGTTGACTAAGTAAACCAAACACCCACATTTGACTCTAATAGTTGACTGAATACACTAAACAATCATATTTGACTCTAATAGTTGATTGAATACACCGAACACCCACATTTGACTCTAATAGTTGACTGAATACACCAAACAACCACATTTGACTCTAATAATTGACTGAATACACCGAACAACCACATTTGACTCTAATAGTTGACTGAATACACCAAACACCCAAATTTGACTCTAATAGTTGAATGAATACACCAAATACCCACATTTGGCTCTAATAGTTGGCTGAATACACCAAACACCCACATTTGACTCTAATAGTTTACCGAACACACCAAACAACCACATTTGACTCTAACAGTTGACCAAATACACCAAACACCCACACAAATAAAGAGAGGAAAAAAAGAAAAAAGAAAGAAAGAAAAAACAAGAAAGAAAAAATAATTTAAAAAAAAGATTATCGACGACATTCAAACGTTTACCGACGACATGCTTCGTTTGAATGTCGTCGCTAAATAAATACCGACGATATGCATAAGGAATTTCGTCGGTAAACTTTCACCGAAATTCGATTGGTCAATCTGGGCGGTCAAGTTTCCCGCTCTTGAAATATACCGACGATTTCTTTATTTACCGACGACCCGTGTTGTCGCTAAATGATGACACGCTAGGGTCGTGCGTACGGAGTGGGACGCGTGTCCCTCTTTACCGACGGTTGGGGCTGGTTACCAACGACTAGCGTGTCGTCGGTAAACAAAAATTCTATAAAGCCCTAACCGAGCTCATTTCTGCCATAACCTAGACTAAAATATCACAAAAAAAATCGCAAACTCCATCCTTTTCAAGCAATTCCGAGGCAATCCAGGCACCAATCAAACATCAAGGTTAGCTTATTCAATCCAAAAACATATTTTAATTACAATTTTTTAATTTTTATGTTTTGATTTCTAATATCTTTTTGTTTGTTTGTATTTTTTGATTCCTTCTTCTTGGCATGGATTCTTGGATGAAAGATTCACCATTTCCACGTAACAGGTAACAATTTTCGGATTGAAATTGTAATTTATTTTTATTTTAGATTGAAAAATTGCATGATTGTATAAGCATTTTAACGTAATCCGAATTTTGATGGTGATATTTTAGCTTGATTAGTATTTTTTTTATAACTAAAAACAACACAAATTAATGATTTTATGAAAAATTATAGCAAAAAAAACTGTAGTGGTGATAATTTTTAGATGATTATGTATTTGTGAATAGATATTATTTGACTAGTTATGGATTGTTTAGGGTAAATTTTATGATTTTAAAAGATGTATAAGGACTTAGTTGCAATTGAGGATTAAAACATGTTTAAAAAATTATTAGAGTTGTTTAGGGTAGATGTTGTGATTTTAAAAAAGTATAAGTACTTAGCTGCAATTTAGGGTTAAAACATGTTTAAAAAATTATTAGAATTGTTTAGGGTAAATTTTGTGAATGTAAAAAAGTATAAGTACTTAGTTGCAATTTAGGGTTAAAACATGTTTAAAAAATTATTAGAATTGTTTAGGGTAAATTTTGTGATTTAAGAAAAGTATAAGGACTTAGTTGCAATTTAGGGTTAAAACATGTTTAAATAATTATTAGAATTATTTAGAAATTTTTTGTGATTTTAAAAAATTATAAGGACTTGGTTGCAATTTAGGGTTAAAACATGTTTAAAGAATTATTAGAATTGTCATCACAAATCGAACCAAAAATGAGAGTCAATGTACTGAAATTCTCTCTCTAGCCATTCAACCTTACTAAGCTTATTCCACAAAAAAAACTCGATTCATTAACCTCTTTTTCCGGTAAAAACACACTTTTTGCTTTTCTTTTCCTCGATTTGGTGTTTTTCCCATTTTCTGGGATTTAACATCAAGTCAAAAAATATTCTTATCCATTCTTATCCAGTCAACCGACCACCACCATCAAATTTCCCCACCATCACCCATAAACCTCTCAGTATGGCTAAAACGATCAACTCAAATAAGGTAAATCAAGGTAGAAACACGAATACGAGACCTAAAACCAAATACAATGATATCACTAGACAGATCTTCTCACCTACTCCGTTTGATCTAGAAGGGAAAGAAGTAGTTGATAATGGAAACAAAGTGGGTTCGTCATCGGGCAAAAATGAAGAGTTAATCACTCCGGTTAGCTCTCCAATTCAAGTAACTGTAAGAGAGGAGTCACAAAAACCTCCCTCAAATGCTGAAACAAGTAAGCCTAAAGTATGGTCAAATTTGTTTAAACAAGGTGTAGATAAAAGCTTCAAGTTGGAGTTTGAAGCACCAAGCATGAAGAATGGTCAGAAATTAGTAAAGCCACCAGAAGATGTGTTTGCTGAAGGCGATGAGTTGTGGGTAAACTGTTTGGTAGGTCAATTCCTCGACAGCTCTCCTCCGTTTTATGCTATTACGAATTTTGTACGATTTCAATGGAAGAGTTTGGGTAAAGTTGAGGTAAAATCTAGTACTAAAGGAGTTTATATATTCAGATTTGAGAATCAGCAGATGTATAATAAAGCGTTGGATCAATTGTGGCATGTTAATGGGAAACCTCTACTATTGAGGCCTTGGTCTGCAGATATTCAGTTTGAGAAGGTGGATTTGACTAAGATTCCAATATGGGTTAAGCTAGTTAATGTCCCTATGAATCTATGGACACAGAGGGGTTTGGGATATGTAGCTAGTGGAGTTGGAGTCCCTTTACAAATGGATTCTGTGACTGAATCTAAGTCAAGACTAGGATATGCTAGGGTATGTGTTGAAGTGGACACAAAGGAGGAGTTGCCTGAGAATGTTCTAGTGGATGTTGGGAAAGAGGAGCCTCATATTGTTAGAGTTGAATATGATTGGAAGCCTATCTTGTGTCAAAAATGCAACAAGTTTGGGCATGTGGAGGCTAATTGTAGAAACATACAAAAAGTTTGGGTTCAGAAGGAAAAGGAGAATACTAATCAGAAGTCAGGAAGTAGTAACTCAGATAAGGGTAAGGATAAGGTGGATGAGTGGAGAATAGTGAATAGTAAGCCTCAGAATTCATGGGATGCTAGTTCAAAGTTAATTCAGACATCTAATTCTTTTAGTAGCTTGCAAAAACAAGGGGATATTAATAATGATATCATGGTGTTTATAAACCATGAGGGAGGTACTGAGATAACAAGACCCCCTAACATATGAATTTTGCTGCTTGGAATGTTAGGGGTCTTAATAATGTCCTTAGACAGTTGGATGTTAAGGATTTTTTAGTTAATAATAAAGTTAGGCTTATTGGGCTGCTTGAAACTAAGGTGAAGCAGGCAAAAGCTGAATTAATAATAAAGAATCACTTCAGTAGTTATGAAGTGGTTCATAATTATAATAAAGAAGAATCTGGAAGGATTTGGATTCTTTGGGACCAGAGCTATGTTAAAGTGGAGGTGATACATGAGACTTTTCAAACAATATTCATTAAAATGGAGTTGATGGAAGAAAGGATAGTTGATTACATTGGATTTATATATGGGAGTAATGATGTAGATGAGAGGAGATTGTTATGGAAGGACATGATTGATCTTAGTCAAAAGTATAGAGATCAGAAGGTGGGGTTTATTGGAGATTTTAATGAAATCCTCAATGTTAAGGACAGATTAAACTGTGAAGGTTTGGAGAAAAGTGCTTATGACTTTATAGATTGTATAGATGTTGCTAATCTATATGAACATCAGTATGGAGGACATTATTATACCTGGACAAATAAGAACAGTACAGGGCATCTAAGAGCTAGTAAGATTGACAGATTTTTTATCAATGATAAATGGTTAGATAAAAATAACTCCAGTGTTATTGTTACTCCTCCCTATACTTCAGATCATAGTGCTTTACTAGTAACACTTGGTAATAAGAAGAGTGTGAGTAGGAGCTCATTCAAGTTTTACAACATATGGACTACACACTGTAAGTTTTTAGAGGTGGTGCAGGATGAATGGAAACAGGATTGTAATGGTAATCAGATGTTTAGATTTTGTATGAAGCAGAGAAGGGTTAAATTTGCTTTAAAGAGGTTTAATAACATTTATTTTAAGAGAAACAGTGATGATATTGAGAGAATAAGATCACAACTGAGTATTATACAAAAGAATATTATGAGTGGTTCAATTGATGAGGCTACATTAAGTGAAGAGAGAATCTTAGCTGGTGACCTTGAAAGAGCAGTAATGGTTCAACATAACATCCTTAAACAAAAAGCAAAACTAGCTTTTACAAATGAAATGGACTGTAATACTAAATATTTTTATAAATTGATAAAGGGAAGGATAGCTAGGAACAAAGTTAGTTCCTTAATTACTGATACTGGAGACATAATCACTGATCCTAATGAGATAAAACAAGAGTTTGTGAATTATTATACAAAACTACTAGGTACTTCTGAAGCTAATGAGGAGGTTTGTGAAGTTAATACCTTAAAACAAATCTTAAATAAGAGTTTAACCGAGGAGCAGAAGGTAGAATTAACTAGCCCTTTTACTGAGAAAGAAATTAAGGATGCCTTATTTTCTATTAATGAGCATAAGAGCCCAGGCCCTGATGGGTTTAATTCTTCATTCTATAAAGCTTCTTGGGATATAATCAAGGAAGATTTTGTAGCTGCTATTCAACAATGCTTTCAAACTGGGGAGCTTTTACATCAAGTTAATGCTACTAATATAGTATTAATCCCTAAGGAGAAGAATGCATCTAAGGTAACTAAATTTAGGCCTATATCTTGTGTAAATACAATATATAAGGCTATATCAAGGGCTATGTCTAAAAGGCTTAAAAAAGTCTTAAATACTATTATATCAGTTAATCAAGCTGCATTTGTTGGTGGGAGATTTATTAGTGATAATATCCTAGTGGCTCAGGAGATAGTATTAGATTATGATAAGAAGAAATCTAGTCCAAATTGCACTATTAATCTGGACCTTCAAAAGGCCTATGACTCAGTTAATTGGGGTTTTTTGATTAATACTTTATATGCTCTTGAGTTCCCAGAAGCTTTCATCAGGTGGATCAGAATGTGTGTGTGCACAACATCATATTCAGTGTTTGTCAATGGTGAACCTTGTGGCTATTTTAAAGGGAAGAGAGGACTCAGACAAGGAGATCCTCTCTCTCCTTATCTATTTACTATTTGTATGGAAGTTTTCACTGGACTTTTTAATCATTTAGCAAGAAATTCTAATTTCAAATTTCATCAGAGGTGCAGTAGTATAGCACTAAATCACATGTGCTTTGCAGATGATGTTTTGATTTTCCTTAAATCAGATGTAAAGTCAGCTGGATTAGTGAAAGAAGCATTAAACCTATTCTCTAGAATTTCAGGGCTCAACATTAACTACCAGAAGAGTGAGTTGTACTGTGGACGGACAGATGAAGGGTGTATGAAGGCTATATCTGACATCCTTAATATTAAAGTTGGGAGTTTACCAGTGAGGTATTTGGGAGTACCACTTAACTCTAAGAAGTTGAGTGTAACTGAAGGTAACAAATTGGTTAATAAAATTTGTGACAGTATTGAGATGTGGTCTTCCAAGTTGCTATCTTACTCAGGGAGGATTGAGCTTATCAGGTGTGTTTTAATAAGTAAAGTCCTGTTTTGGTGTAGAATTTTCTTGTTACCAAAACAAGTCATTTACAAGATCAATCAAAAAATGTCCAGCTTTTTGTGGAGAGGAAATTTAGATGGTTCACAAGGCGCCAAAATTGCGTGGGATACTATATGTACAAAGAAAGAAAATGGGGGCTTGAATATACCTAACCTGGAAGATTTAAACAAGGTGTGTATCTTATCAATATTTTGGAGAATGTATGCGCAGAAAGAAAATTTGTGGAGTTTATGGACTCGAGTTAATATACTTAATGGGAGATGTATTTGGGGTATTGAACCTAAACAATTTCACTCTTGGGTTTGGAAACAAATGCTCAAGATTAGGGTAACTGCTTATCAGTTTATTCAGCATAGAGTGGAAGATGGAAGAGATACATTTATGATATGGGACAAGTGGATTCAAGGGAAGAGTATACAGGAGGTATTAAGTATTGAGTTGAGCAGTCAGAATATTAATAGTAATAGAACTATCAGTACGTTTTATGGGAGAGAGAGGTGGAGGCTTCCTCCTTGCATAGGAAGAGCTTTACCACATATTCAGAACATGTTACTTACTGATAAAGCGGATGAGATTGTTTAGCCTCAAAGTATTAAGCAGAGATTCTCATTTAAGAAGACATTAGCTTGTATTAGTGAAAGTAAAGATGTAGTATCTTGGAGTGTAGTAGTTTGGAACAAATTTTTTGTGCCGAGGTGTGCTTTCATAGCCTGGGTTGTTGCGCAGGATAGACTTCCCACTAAAAAAAGAATGGTAGGTTGGGGTTTACAAGTCAACCCTCTGTGTGGGTTTTGCCTAAGTTGTGTAGAAGACTGTGACCACCTATTCTTATCTTGTTCTTTCTCAAAGAGAATTCTGGATAAAGTTATGGGAGCTGTTGGAGTTCATGTGTCCACGGGTAATTTTCTGAATTTAATTAATGCCTTGTTACAGCTTCCAAGTGTAGAGCAGATGAATATTGCTAGCCTAGCTTTTACTTCATTTGTATATTGTGTATGGAGCGAAAGAAACGGAAGAGAACATGGTAGTCTAATGAGAACAGAGGAGCAGATTGTGGATGAAGCTTTGGTGTTAATCAGCTCGAGATTACAAGGTGTGAAGTTAAAGGAAAGAGGAGCTATTGTTATTTTAGATAAAATAGTTAATGGGCTTGTTTAGTAATGGTAGATTAATGTGTTAGCTATTGGGCCTATTTTGGTTTGTAATGTTTTATTTATTTTGCATTGGTCTTTAGCTGATTTTGTAGTAAAGCCCAAGTAGTAATGGGTTTGAAAAGTTGTAAAGAACATGGGATGTTAAAAATTAATAGAAAAGTTTGATTTGCCGATCAAAAAAAAAAAAAAGAATTATTAGAATTGTTTAGGGTAAATTTTGTGATTTTTAAAAGTATAAGGACTTAGTTGTAAAATTTAAAAAAATTAAAAGGACTAAATTGTAATATTTGAAAAATTATAAGGACTAAATTATAATATTTAGAAAATTATAAGGATTAAATTGTAATATTTGTAAAATTATAAGGATTAAATTATAATATTTAAAAAAAGTAAAAGGATTTAATAGAAATATTTAGAAAATTAAAAGGACTAAATTTTAATATTTTAAAAATTATAAGAATTAAATTATAATATTTAAAAATAATAAAAGGACTAAATTATAATATTTTGATAATCATAAGGACTAAATTATAATATTTTTAAAATTATAAGGATTAAATTATAATATTTAAAAAATTAAAAAGGACTAAATAGTAATATTTAGAAAATCATAAGGACTAAATTGTAATATTTTTAAAATTATAAGGATTAAATTATAATATTTAAAAATATAAAAAAGGACTAGATAGTAATATTTAGAAAATCATAAGGACTAAATCGTAATATTTTTAAAATTAGAAGGATTAAATTATAATATTTAATAAAAATATAAAGGACTAAATAGTAATATATAGGAAATTATAAGGATTAGATTGTAATATTCATATTTATATCCTTTAAATTATAGATGGCAGATGTAATGTCCCGTGGCCATGACGGAGATGGGAGCGGCAACAATCGTCCGAGGGATCCTAATCGTCCATTAGCTGATTGTGCCCAACCATCAGGTAATAAAAAATAACAGAACAATTTCAATTAATATAAAGAAATAATTAAAAAAATATTATTCAATGCAACAGGATCTCGAAAAAGACTAAGACACCCCCGAGGTGTCACGTCTATAAAAACAGCCCAAGAGACGTTAGAAAGAGTTGGCTGGCCCATACCAGTTGACTTTTCTATTATCGATGGTACTTGGAATTTCGTGGGTGAATACGGCAAACACGTTTCCCAGGTGATGGGGTCTGTAGTTCGAGAAGCCGTGCCTCCTTGCTACAAATCATGGTCGGATGTCCTCGACCATTCTAAAGAGTTATTCTACGACGAGTGCAAGATTTTTTTGACCTCGAGTAGTGGAGGCGACGAGCGGATTGGGAAGAAATCCCAAAGAGATTGAACACGATAACATCTATGAGCTACAGGCGATGGAATTCGGATCTAAAGATCGTCTACTACAACATGAATACTACACCCCCATATGTTCTTCCGGAGTTCTGGGAAAGAGCGGAGAAGATGTGGGATGGTGCAAAAATTTAATTTTTTCTTAGCTAAAATAATATTTTATAAGTCTTTATTTATTAATTTTATAAGTCTTTATTTATTAATTGTAACAGAGTCAGTCGGAGATTAATAAGATAAATCGAGAGTTGCAGACAGTTCCGAGCAGGACGGGGTCTAGGAACTTATCCTAGACTTTGGAGGTTATCATAGAGGGATAATTTCTAATAATAAAAATATAATTTAGTATTTTATTAATTTAATTTTTAATTAATTATTATTTGTTATTGTATACTGTATAGGGGAAGCTGAAGACCGCGACGAAGGAGCCGTTGACTTTCTGTGACGATGAAACCCAGGAGGAGATTGAGCTTCCTCATTTAAGTGGCTATTTCGATCACCTTTCTTACGATCCGATTACAGATACCTGGCGTGAAGAACGTTTAGAACGAGCTAGCGTAAGTTTTTTTAATTGCTTTAAATTAAATATTTATCTTTAACTTTACTTTTTTATTAATCTAATTTATTTTTAAATTGAAATCTAATTACAGGGTGTTTTTCGAGAGAAGATGAAAAAGAAGGTTGTGGAGGCCGGAGCCGAGGCTACTGATGTTTCTGTCCAGGAACAAATGGATGCCATGCTGGAGACTATCATGGAGGTCATCGCCCCACCCAATACAAAATATTGGGTGCCAACCATTGGTCCGGTACGAAAAAGAGCCTGGACTCCTACACAACAGGACTCTTCAGATAGGCAGAACGAGGAGCTACTCAAGGCGATACTGGCAGATTTGAAAGAGCTTCGCGTGGCTCAAGGATTTGACCCTATACCGGATCTGGCCTCCACATCGACCGGGCCCACAACTTCTTCGAGTCAGCCAAGTCAGCAGCCGAGCATGGTGGACACGCTCCTCGAAGCGTTGAATGGCATGAGACTCGCCCAAGGTCTTCCCCGGATCACCGCCCCGGGCCCCATCCACTAGTCAGGAGAGAGGAGATGAAGAGAGAGGAGATGAAGAGAGAGAAGATGAAGACGATTTGAATTATCCTTGATTATGTTTGTTTTTTGTGTTGGTGTGTAATTTGACTTTACGTTGGTTTCTATTGACTTTTATTATTTGATATGGATCAGTTTGACTTTTAGTTTGACTCGATTTTAATTTTAATTACGGTATTTTCTATAAATTTTTTGATTATTATTTATTTATGAATTTTATTTGCATTATAATTATATAAAAAAATTGAATCAAAACAATTTTTTTTTAAAATATAAAAATACAATTTCAAATTAATTCAAAAAAAATAGCGACGAACGAACTCGTCGTAATATATATAAATAAATAAATTAATCATTTATGCTGGTTAAAAAAAAGGAAAAATTATATACTTAGCGATGAAAAGACCGTCGCTCAGTTTCGACTGTAAAATAATTAAAAAAAGAAAAATGTAAATCAATATTCTACGAATTAAAAAAAAGAAATATTAATTACTTAATTACCGATGATATGTGTCGTCGCTAAAGTATAAACCTAGCGACGACACGTGTTGTCGTTAAGCTTTTGAGCATTTAGGGACGAAATCAACACTTTTCGTCGGTAAGTGGCTTCTTACCGACGGATTTCTAGGGACGAAAGATTACCGGCGAAATGTCGTTGGTAATCTAGAATACCGATGAAATACGGTTTTTTACCGACGAATGCTGTCATCGGTAAATAGGCCGAATGTTGTAGTATCTCACTACTGGAAATGCGGTGTTTACCCACGACAAATTCGCGACGACACGAAATTCGTCGTTAAACTGACGCAGTTAGCGAAGACAGGAAGTTAGCGACAAAATTTTACTGTGTCGCTAATTAACGACAACGAATTTGTCGTTAAATTTTAGTTTTTCATCGCTAATTGTTTTTTATTTCTTATTGAATTTTTTTTTTCTTCACGAACTGTCGTCGCTATTTTAGCGACATTGTCTGTCGTCGTTATTTTGAAGATTAGCGACGAGTAATGTACGTTACCCACGACCCGTATTGTCGTCGCTAAACCCCGATCCTATTTAATGCTGCAGCAGGTTTTTTAACCCACTTAACACACACAACACCCATAATAATCCTCCGATTTTCTCCCAAAAAATCAACAAAATTCCATTTTTTTTTTTTGCAATTCCTTCTCCACTTCATCTTGCATCATTCTTGGTTCAATAATCAAAGTGGGGCTCCATTAATATCATCTTTCATCAAAGAATTTAAGGTATAATTGCATGAAATTCAATTTTTTTTTTTTTTTTTGAATGCTAATTGTGATTCATTCTTCCTATATGCTTTGATTAGGTGAATTAATACAACTCTCTTGGTAGGGAATTAACATCATTCTTCAATTTATCCATCCAATTCAAGGTATTTCCATTAAATTTCATGTTTTTTAAGCTTTGTATTTAATTGATTATATTAGCAAGTTGATATACCATATGATTAGGTTAATGAATTAAATATTTGTTGGTTGATTATGCATGTGTTGTGTGAATTTATATTTTGTGCTCATATATTTTTACTTGTTTATTTAATTATTTGTTTTTTTTATATATTCATTCATTAATTTAATGGTTTGTAATATTTATTCATTTAATGGTTTGTAATTTTTATTCATTCAATGGTTTGTAATATTTATTCATTCAATGAGTTTGTAATTTTTTTTATTTTGTTTATTGTGTTGTAATTTTTATTCATTTTATTCATTAGGTTGTAATAATTATGTATTTTTATTTTTTTTATTAATGTAGTCGCATAGTTTACTCAAATTGTTGTTAAGTGATGGCATCGAGTTCGGGCATGAGTATCGATAAGAGTTGGATCGAATCGACGAATGTGTTAGATGGTGAATATATTTTTGGGGTTTATAAATTTATCGATTTTGCTAAGAAAAGTAGAGGTTATACCGGTTACTTGTCTTGTCCGTGTAAGAAGTGTAATAATTTTTGCCGATTAAAAACCAATGATGTTATGGCCCACCTTCTAAGAGAGGGGTTTAACCATGATTATAAGGTTTGGACAAAACACGGTGAGGAAGAGATACAAACACATACACCCCCTGCAAGTAAAGATCCAGTTATAGTAAATGAAATCCAGCAGGTTTATGACGATGTGAGACAGAGTTACGATGTTGGTGGACATCCGGGAGACACCGAGATGAGAGATGCACATATTCCAAGTCGAAGCAGTTTTGACACGTTGTTCGAAGAACTGGAGACAGAATTATTTCCTGGTTGTGAATCGATGGGTTCGTTGAATTTTATTGCCAAGCTAATGCACGTAAAAGTAAAGAACAAATGGACTAACACCTCATTCACCGAGCTACTGGAGTTGTTGGGTCGTATTTTGCCTAAACCTCACAATTTGCCCGAATCTTATGAAGCATGCAACAAGAAGTTGAAAAGTTTGGGTATGGGGTATGTTACCATCGACGTTTGTTTGAACGATTGTGTTATTTATTACAAAGAAAACAAAGACCTTGACAAGTGTCCAGTTTGTAACGAGTCTAGATGGGACCCAAAGAAGGGTATCAAAGTACCGCATAAGAAGCTTCGATATTTTCCGATTGCTCCTAGATTACAGCGACTATTCGCTTCAACGCACACCGCTGAAGACATGATTTGGCACCATACCGGTAACAGTGCAGATCCGGATGTGTTGCGTCATCCGGTTGATGGTGATAGTTGGAAGAGATTTGCAGCGCTACACCCTGAGTTTGCTAGTGAACCTCGTAACGTATATCTGGGTCTTGGAATCGATGGGTTTTGTCCTTTCTCTATGCAGAACAACTCGTATAGCATGTGGCCAGTCATATTAACCGTATATAACTTGCCCCCGTGGGTATGCATGAAGGAGACCACTTTCCAGCTTTGTTTGTTGATTCCGGGACCCCGTTCACCCGGTAAGGACATGGATGTCTTTCTTCGTCCTGTTATAGATGAGTTGGAAGAGTTGTGGGATAATGGGATCGTTACGTATGATGCCCACAAGAAAGAAGAGTTTACGATGAAGGTTTGTTTGTTGTCTACCACTAATGATTTCCCCGCTAGGTCATACACTTCGGGATGGTCGGGTCAAGGTTACAAAGCTTGTCCCGAATGCATGGATCATACTCCGTCATTGAGTGTGAACAAAGGGATTGTTTACTTTGACCATAGACGTTGGTTACCTGCCGGACATCCATTTAGAAGCGAACGTGTTTTGTACAAGGAACCCGATGATAGGCGCCCACCGAAGAAATATAGTCCTGCAAGTATTCAGACACAGTTAGATGGGCTTCCAATTGTGTTTCCCGGTAAACACAAGGATTTTGGGGGAAAGATCGTGAAGCAAGATGTTAACCGGCGATTCAATTGGAAGAAAAAGAGTATTTTTTATCGTTTACCTTATTGGTCTGAAAACCTGTTGAAACATAACATTGACGTTATGCATTGCGAGAAAAACGTGTGTGATGCTCTCCTCGGTACAGTTATAGGTCTTGATGGGAAAGTTAACAAAGATAACGTGAAAGCGAGACTGGATCTTGAGAAATTGGAGATTAGAAAAGAATTGTGGTTGACTGAGAAAAATGGTAAAAAAATATTGAAACGGGGAAAGTACACTCTAACACCGGAAAAGCGGACTATTTTTCTTGACTGGCTGAAGGGACAGAAGTTTCCCGACGGTTTTGCATCTAGTATGAGAAACAATGTTCAAAGTGATACGGGTAAGATTATCGGCATGAAATCTCACGACTGTCACGTGATGATGCAATATCTTTTCGTGGCTAGTCTCCCCGGGCTTATTGAAGACAAAGCGATTAGTGATGTGTTTATTGGGTTAGCGAACGTGTTTAGAGTCGTTTGCAATAAAAATCTAAGCAGGAAACAGTTAGTATCGGGAAAGAAGAAGGTGGTTGAACTTATGTGTAGGCTAGAAATGATTTTACCTCCCGCGTTTTTTGATATAATGATCCACTTGGTGATACACTTATACGATGAAGCATTGCTTGGTGGCCCGGTCCAAATGCGGTGGATGTACCCATTTGAAAGGTATTTGAAAAAGTTGAAAGAGTATATCCGAAATCCGGCTAGACCAGAGGGTTCAATAGCCGAGGGGTACATTGCGGAAGAGACGTTGAATTTCATATCAAGATATCTTAGTGAAGAAAAAACAAGGTTCAACGATCCAGGCAGATACAACGAAGCACCGCTGGTCCCAAAAGAGCTATCCGTTTTCAATTCCCAATGCACTCCAGTTGGCAAGATAGAGTATGTTTCTTTACCGTATAAGGAGAAGGAGCACATAAGTTGGTATATTTTGCATAACTGCGACGAACTCGAAACATACATGACGTAAGTAAATATTATTATCTTATATAAATATATATTATATAAATATATTTTTATATATATAATATATATATTTATATATTTATATTTATATATTTATATATAAATATATAATATATAATATATATATATATATATTTTTATATAAATATATAAATATATATAAATATATTATATATATTATATATATTATATATTTATATATATTTATATAAATATATAAATATAAATATATATATATATTTTTATATAAATATATATATATATATATATATATATTATATTTATATATAAATATATAAATATATATATAAATATATATATATATATATATATATATATATTTTTATATATATATATAAATATATATAAATATATAATATATATAATATATATTATATATTTATATATAAATGTATATTATATATTATATATTTATATACATTATATATATTATATATTTATATATTTATATATATTATATATTATATATTTATATATTTATATATATATTATATATTATATATTATATATTTATATATTTATATACATTTATATATATTATATATTTATATTAGTTTATTTATACTCATTTACAATTATAGTGAACACAAATCAACACTTACGGGAACGAGTGGTGAAATAGATATTACGCATCGTCGAACATTTAAGGAATGGTTTTTGGAAAAGGTATGTAATTTTAGGCATTGGTTTATAACTTATATATTTATTATCAAAGTACTAACTATTATTGTTGTATACTAGATTCATGGAATGCATTCACGTGGAGATCCATTAGCTACCCCCGAGATGGTGTCCTTGGCAAACATGTCTTATGGTTCGGTGCATAAATATGATTCATGTGTTGTGAACGGTGTCAAGTGGTTAACTAAGTCCAAAGGAGAGAAAAGAGTGACGCAGGATTACGGAGTGTGTACCATTTACAATGAAGAACCCTATTATGGGGAATTAATCAAAATCTTGGAGGTTATGTACACTGGAGGGTGCTCGGTTGTGTTATTTGTCTGTAAGTGGTATAAAAAGTCTGGATCGAGGCAAGAACATGGGGTAACATTTATCAACACAACAAACTTTGAGTGGGCTGACGAACCATACATTTTAGCATCGCAGGCCAAGAAAGTGTTTTACATCGACGAGATTAGTTCAAAGAAATCAATGAAAGGGTGGAAAGCCGTTTGGGAAATAAACGATCGTCACGGATGGAGTCCTGAGTTATGGGGTTCGGAATCACTCCCTACTGGAAATGAGAGCATCAGCATACCATTGGATAGCACGGGGAACGAGAACATCAGCATGCCACTGGCATCCACCGAGGAGATCGAGATTGATCCTGCTCATTTTTTTATTGATTTGTCTTTTGATACGGTTATTGATGAGAATGAGGAAATTCATGATGACACCTTGGATGAATACGGTGATGAAGAAGAACCTATAGAGGTTGATAGCGATGATGAATCCATAGTTATTAGTGGATATGATAGTGATTAGGTTTTATTTTGGTTTATTTGTATTAACTTTGACCATAAACACTTAACTTTGACTCTAAACACTCAACTATGACTCTAAACACTTAACTTTGACTCTAAACACTTAACTTTGACCATGAACACTCAACTTTGACCATGAACACTCAACTTTGACCATAAACACTTAACTTTGACCATAAACACTTAACTTTGACTCTAAACACTTAACTTTGACCATGAACACTTAACTTTGACTCTAAACACTTAACTTTGACCATAAACACTCAACTTTGACCATGAACACTCAACGTTACCATGAACACTCAACTTTGACCATAAACACTTAACTTTGAACATAAACACTTAACTTTGACTCTAAACACTTAACTTTGACCATGAACACTTAACTTTGACTCTAAACACTTAACTTTGACCATAAACACTTAACTTTGACTCTAAACATTCAACTATGACTCTAAACACTTAACTTTGACTCTAAACACTTAACTTTGACTCTAAACACTTAACTTTGACCATAAACACTCAACTTTGACCATGAACACTCAACTTTGACCATAAACACTCAACTTTGACCATAAACACTTAACTTTGACCATAAACACTTAACTTTGACCATAAACACTTAAATTTGACCATAAACACTTAACTTTGACCATAAACACTTAACTTTGACTCTAAACACTCAACTATGACTCTAAACACTTAACTTTGACTCTAAACACTCAACTTTGACCATAAACACTAAACTTTGACCATGAACACTCAACGTTGACCATGAACACTCAACTTTGACCATAAACACTCAACTTTGACCATGAACACTCAACTTTGACCATAAACACTTAACTTTGACCATAAACACTTAACTTTGACTCTAAACACTTAACTTTGACCATGAACACTTAACTTTGACTCTAAACACTTAACTTTGACCATAAACACTCAACTTTGACCATGAACACTCAACGTTGACCATGAACACTCAACTTTGACCATAAACACTTAACTTTGACCATAAACACTTAACTTTGACTCTAAACACTTAACTTTGACCATGAACACTTAACTTTGACTCTAAACACTTAACTTTGACCATAAACACTTAACTTTGACTCTAAACACTCAACTATGACTCTAAACACTTAACTTTGACTCTAAACACTTAACTTTGACCATAAACACTCAACTTTGACCATGAACACTCAACTTTGACCATAAACACTCAACTTTGACCATAAACACTTAACTTTGACCATAAACACTTAACTTTGACCATAAACACTTAACTTTGACTCTAAACACTTAACTTTGACCATAAACACTTAACTTTGACCATAAACACTTAACTTTGACTCTAAACACTCAACTATGACTCTAAACACTTAACTATGACTCTAAACACTTAACTTTGACCATAAACACTCAACTTTGACCATAAACACTTGACTAAACACCCGAAAACCCAAGTTTGACCATAAACACTTGACTAAACACCCCGAATACCCAAGTTTGACCATAAACACTTGACTAAACACCCGAATACCCAAGTTTGACCATAAACACTTGACTAAACACCCGAATACCCAAGTTTGACCACAAACACTTGACTAAACACCCGAACACCCAATTAAAAATGTGAAAAGGAACCTAAAAAAACACAAAAAAAAAATACAAGAAAGGGTAAGCATCTTAAACCCCCAAAATTTTTAAAAAAATTAAAAAAAAAACAAAATAAAAAAAAACGACGACATTCAAATGGATTAGCGACGACATTCAACCTTTGAATGTCGTTGCTAATTGTTCGCGACGACATTCAAAGGGATAGTCGTCGCTAAACAATAATAAAAAATTTGATTGGTCTTCGTGGGCGGTCAACTTTCCCGCCCACGAAAATTAGCGACGACAAACCAAAAATTCGCGACGGATACTCGTCGCTAAACCAAGGCACGCAAGGGGCGTGTGTACGTGGGGTGACACGTGTCCCGTTTCGCGACGAAACTTCAGGATTCGCGACGACCTGCGTGTCGTCGCTAATCTTTTATTCTATAAAGCCCTAACCGAGCTCATTTCTGCCATAACACACACTCAAAAACTCACACAAAAACTCCATTTCCGCCATAGCCAAGCAGCTCCGAGCAATAACAACACCAAATCCGACATCAAGGTAATGATTCCAATCCAATAACACATTTTAATCACTACTTTTTTAATTTTTTCATTTTCAATTTCTAATATTTTTTCTTGTGTTTATTTTGTATGATTCCTTCTTCTTGGCATGGATTCATGGACGAAATCTACACCATTTCTACGTATCAGGTTCCAATTTCCGGATCAAACTTGCATTTTTTTTATTTTTAATTTTTTTTGTTTGTAAAAATCTATGAATGTTTGTGTGATTTGAGTAATTCCGAGAATTATGTGTATGTTTATGGGTTGTTTGGTAATTTTTTGGTGTTAAATAACAACATTTAATTGGTATTTGGTAAAAATTAGGGTTTTGGTATGATTTTTGTAATTTTAATGTAATAATTAGAGTGTTATTGATCTTTGATTGTGTTTTAAGATATAGGGACCTATTTGCAATATGTTTGATTTGTATGTTTAAGGACTAAAATGTAGTTTTATACTTTTTTTGGACTAAAATGCAATTTTATACCTTTTAAGGACTAAAATGCAATTTTTAAAAAATTAGGACTAAATAGCATATTTTATAAAAAATTTGGACTAAAATCATTTTTTAGGACTCGATTGCAAATTTTAAAAGAAAAGGGACTTATTTGCAAATTTTACAAAAATAGGACTTGAATGCAAATTTTAAAAGAAAATGGGACTAAAATGCAATTTTTAAAAAAAATAGGACTTATTTGCAAATTTTACAAAAATAGGACTTGATTGCAAATTTTAAAAGAAAATGGGACTAAAATGCAATTTTTTAAAAAAATAGGACTTATTTGAAATTTTAAAAAAATAGGACTTGATTGCAAATTTTAAAAGAAAATGGGACTAAAATGCAATTTTTAAAAAAATAGGACTTATTTGCAAATTTTAAAAAATTTGGAATTATTTGCAAATTTTAAAAAATTTGGACTTAGATGCAAATTTTAAAAAAAATTGGACTTATTTTCAAATTTTAAAAAAATTTAGGACTTAAATGTAATTTTATGAAATTTTATAGATGGCTGCTGTCATGGGTAGGAGTCACGATGGAGATGGGAGGGGTAACGATCCCCCGAGGGGTCCACCACGTTCGAATGCTGATTGTAACCAACCATCGGGTAATAAAAAATTCAATTAATGTTTATTTATCACTTAAAAAAATATGTAGTTACTAAATATTATTTCACTAAAACAGGTGAACGTAAAAGAAGGAGACCGAAAGCTGCCACCTCTATCCGGACAGCTCAGGAGACCCTGAAGAGAGTCGGCTGGCCCATTCCAGTTGACTTTTCTGTCATAGACGGCACCTGGAACTTCGTCGGCCCATATAGCAAACACGTGGGTCAGGTGGCTGGTAATGCGGTTCGAGATGCTGTTCCCCCTTGCTACAAAGAATGGAAAGAGGTCCCCGACCATAACAAAGGGGTAGTTTTGCAGCGACTTCATCAGTTTTTTGATTTAGAGGAGTGGAGGAGGCGAGGCGATTGGGAAGAGATCACTAAGAGATTGACTACGATGACATCTGGAGCCTACAGGCGATACAAGTCGGATTTGAAGAACGACTATTACTACACGGGTGAAAATCCACCAGATGTTGACCCGGCGATTTGGGAGGCGACGAAGAAGATGTGGGATGACTTGGCGAAACAGGTAGAAAAAAATAATTTATTAATTATTTTATACATTTTTTTTAATTACTTTTATAACTACTTCTTTTTTATTTGTAACAGAGTCAGGCTGATATAAACAAGAAGAATCGAGAGCAGCAGACAGTTCCGAGCAAGGCGGGGTCAAGGAACTGGTCAGAGACCCGGGAGGTGATTATTGAGGTATAAGTTTTAAAAATTAAAATATAATTTAGTATTTAATTTAATTTAATTGTTAACTAATTAAAATTTGTTACTGTATACTGTCCAGGGGAAGCTGAAGACGGTGACGAAAGAGCCGTTGACTTTTACAGATGACGAGACCCAGGAGGAGATGGAGCTTCCTCCTTTAAGCGGCTATTTCGACCACCTCTCCTATGATGCTGCTACAGATAGCTGGCGTGACGAGCGTTTGGAGAAAGCTAGTGTAAGTTTTTTTTTTAAAATTGATTTAAATTAATTTATTATTTTAAATTTATTTTTTTATTAATCTAATTTATTTTTAAATTGAAATCTAATTACAGGGTGTTCTCCGGGAGAAGATGAAGAAGAAGGTTGTGCAGGCCGGAGCGGAGGGTACTGAAGTTAGCATCCAGGAGCAGATGGATGCCATGCTCGAGACAATAATGGAGGTCCTACACCCACCCAAGACTAAATACTGGGTGCCTACCATTGGTCCGGTCCGGAAACGATCCAGGACTCCTACACAGCCGGACAGGGAGAACGATGAGCTGCTTAAGGCGGTTCTGGATGGGATGAACGAGCTTCGCGCGGCTCAAAATCTTCCACCTATACCGGATCCATCCTCCGCATCACCCGGGCCCACAGCTTCTTCTAGTCGGCCGAGTCAACCCCCGAGCATGGCAGAGACTCTCTTCGAGGCATTAAACGGGATGAGAATCGCCAATGGAATGCAGCCGATCAGCAAACCCGGGCCCACTAGACGAGATGAAGAGAGTGAAGATGAGGAGAGAAGAGGAGATGGAGAAGATCGTGGTGACGATTGAGATTTTTATTTATTTATTTGGTTGTTTGGTTTGTAATTTTAAGAATTTTACGTTTATTTTGTATGTTTGACTTGCATTTTGACTTTGACTACGTTTGACTTTATTTCACGTTCAGTATTTGAATCGATTTATCGTATTTTATATGTATTTTTGGATTTTTATTTATTTATATTTTTGCATTATATTAAAAATCAAAATAATAATAAAATAGTAAAATTTAAATAATAAAGAAAAATAAAACAAATAAAACAGTAAAAAAAAAAAAATCAAAAAAAAAAAAGAATAGCGACGACCCTTGTCGTCGCTAAACTATTAAATAAAATAAATGAATAATGATTTTCGATAAAATGAAAAAAAAATAAAAAATAATAATAATTATTAGCGACGACATAGCTGTCGCTAAACTTTGTCGCTATTTAATTAAAAAAAAAATTGAAATCGATAAAAAATTAATTAAAAACTAATTACTCAATTAGCGACGACATGTCGTCGCTATTATGTCGTGACGAACTCGTTAAATCCGCGACGCCAATCCTCGTGGGTAAATTCCAAAGGAACTAGTCACGAAATCACAATTATTCGTCGCTAAACTCAAATTAGCGACGCCATGATAGAGACGACAGTTTAGCGACGAATTGTCGTCGCTAAACGAAATTAGCGACGATTTTAGCCGGATTCGCGACGACGCGTGTCGTCGCGAAATCACGCGAATCCAGTAGTGTCTATTGGGAAATGATACATTTATTGATGATGATGAGGAGTTATTTGACGACACATTGGACGATTACGCAGATATTCAATTAAAGGAACCTACCTACATTGATAGTGATGAGGAAATTGTGGACACAAGTGGTTACATAACAAATTAGAGAAGTTTATTATATTTTTAACTTTTTGTATTGACGTTGAGCGTTTTTAAAAATTGATATTTAAGATTGTATCTTTATTTTGATTATAGTGTTTTGATTATAGGTATTCGATTATAATAGTGTGATTTAATTATAATAGGTGTTAAAAAAATTGTTCATTATAAACTTAATAATAAAGGAAAAGCAAAAAAATTGAGCATTCGCGACTAGATCATTTAGAAAAGTCTAATTTTAAGCCATAACTTTGTGATATTAATTTAAAATTTTCTCTTCCATTTGTGCATGTAATTAATGAATCTTAATATTATAGATCACTTATAGGTGTGATATGTAACTATCAACCCATTTTGGAAAGTTAGAATTGAAACCATTAATTGTAAAAAGTTTAAACAATTTTTTGTCTAAAATATTAAGGTTTTTTTTTACTACAATAAAGGTTTCTTTTAAAAAATTGTGCATAATTAGTATAAAATGTGGGTTTAAATTCTATTTAGGATTACAAGTGGCTTAATTATGTAATGCAATTTTTTTATGTTATAGGAATTAAAATGCAATTTTCGTAAATAAAGGACTCAAATGCAATTTGTAGAAATTAATGATTTAAAATGCAATTATTAAAACTTAATGTACTAAAATGAAATTTAGAAAAATTATAAGGACTCTTTTACAAATAAAAAATATAATTTTTGTAGTACTTAATAAACTTTTAGGATTACTTAGCAATTTTTAAATTATAAGGATTTTTTTTGTAAAAAATAATTGCTTAAGGATTAAAATGAAATTTAGAGAAATTATAAGGACTTTTTTATAATGGAAAAACATAAAGTTTTATAGTATTTTAATAAACTTTTAGGATTATTTAGCATTTTTTCAAATTATAAGGATTTTATTGTAAAAAATAACAGTTCAAGGACTAAAATGCAATTAAGAGAAATTATACGGACTTTTTGGAAATTAAAAAAAGAGATAATTCCCAATTAATTACACTTCATCACTTTTCATTCTCAAAAAAAAAAAGGAAGGAGGAAATTACTTCCTACTTACTCACAAATTTTCAACTTAATTCTCAATGTTTTTTTTTTGTTCTAAGATGTTAATATTAATTATAATAGGAAATTACAAGGATTGACTAACCAACCTGAAACAATACCAACAGTAGAAAAGTAAACTAAAACAATACAGAAAAAAAGATAATACACTTAATTCTTAATTAAGCACATGGTCATATTTACCTTCCATTATTGCCCTTATATGGTTTTTTATTTTATTATATATTTATATTATATTTATATTTAATTTCTGAATTTATTTTTTCATTTTTATAAATAATTTATTTTTTCTTTTTTTTTTCAAAATTTTTTTATGGAAAATTTTTTTATTGGAAAAAAAAAATTTTGAATTTTTTTTTAATTTTTTTTTTCGAATTATTTTTTTTCCCGAAACTTTTTTTTAAATTATTTTTCCCCGAATTTTTTTTCAAGATTTTTTTTTCGAATTTTTTTTTTCCGATTTTTTTTTTTTGAGATTTTTTTCCCCAAAATTCTTTTTACCATAATAACATGATGTAGGATTAGTACATATGAAATTGTGTGTTAAAGTAACAAAAAATCATATGTGTTGTGTGTTGCATGAACACCCAACATGTATAATATTGAGTTGCTTAAACACACATAAATAACAAATTGTGTGATACATGAACACAAAATCAGATAGACAGAATATTTGTACACAAAGGTATAGAATAATGTACATGTAGGCTGATTATGTGTTCATGCAACACGCAATTGCTGGAAGTATGTGTTACAGTAACACACAACAGTATGGGTTTTGTGTTGGTAAGACACACAATGCGTTTATCATTTACAGTTTTGCGTTGCTTAAACACACACAAATAACAATTGTGTGTTGCAGGAACACATAATAAGATATACAGAATATTTGTGCACAGGAATAGATAATAGTGTACAGATAGTCTAAACATCTGATTGTGTGTTAATGTAACACACAATTGCTTGATGTGTGAGTTACAGTAACACAAAACAGTATGGACTTGTGTGTCATTTACAGTTTTGTGTTGCTTAAACACACACAAATAACAATTGTGTGTTGCAGGAACACAGAATAAGATATACAGAATATTTGTACACAGTAATAGATAATAGTGTATAGATAGTCTCTGAACATCTGATTGTGTTTTAATGTAACACACAATCGCTTGATGTGTGAGTTACAGTAACACAAAACAGTATGGACTTGTGTGTCATTTACAGTTTTGCGTTGCTTAAACACACACAAATAACAATTGTGTGTTGCAGGAACACAGAATAAGATATACAAAATATTTGTACACAGTAATATATAATAGTGTACAGATAGTCTGAACATCTGATTGTGTGTTAATGTAACACACAATTGCTTGATGTGTGAGTTACAGTATGGACTTGTGTGTTTCTAGTACACACAATGACAAAATCTTCGAAAAAAAAAATTCGGGAAAAAATTTTTCGAAAAAAAAAATTAAAAAAAAATCGAAAAAATTTTTTTTTTTCGAAAAAATAAATATTTTAAAAAAAATCTGATAAAAATAAATAAACATTAAACTGTAATTAATAAAATATATAATTAAAGTAATTAATAATAGGTGGAAGGATAGTTTGGTAATTGTGTAATATTTTGTGCTTAATTGGGAATTAAGTTGAAGTTGTAATTAATAGGGAATACTTACCTTCTCCGCGTAATTAATTGGGCGTTGCCCCTTAAAAAAAATAGAAGGTTTGTTTTAGTATTTGATGAAATTTAGGATAATTTAGCATTTTTTAAAATTATAAGAATATTTTTTATAAAAAATAATAGTTTACGGATTAAAATGCAGTTTAGAAAAATTATAAGGACAATTTTCTTATTTTTAATTATTAAATAGTTATTTACCGAAATGTCTAAATTATTTATTTTTTCAATACAGGTTCTAATTGGATTTAGAATATTTATAAATATATTTAATTGTATGTATTTTATATTTTTTTTGGTGATGTAATATTTTTTAATTTATTCATTAGTTTTAACAATTAGTAGTATAGTTATTAAAATGTAATATTTAATTATAGATTTAAATTTAATGTTTTCTCAACGTAATGTAATAATTTAATTTTAATTTTGTTATTCTTTTCTTGTATATTTTATATTATATTTATTTAACATTTCGATTGCTAGTAGATGACTGGTGTAATAGCTAGGTTACATGGGGAGACGACGAAGGTCGTGATCCAATAAGTAAACTGAAACTCAACTTGGCCAACTGTAATTCCCCACCGGGGATGCAATATATATTACTTTATTATCTTTTATAAATTTGATCCTAATTAATTGTGATTAAAAACAGAAAATGTAAAGAGAAAGCCCAAGAGGTCAATAGGTTAACCATTACCCGTAGATTTTTGTATTTTGGATTACACATGGAATTCAACGGGCGAATACGGAAAACACATAACTCAGGCGATCTGAATTACATTTAGGGAGAGAATTGCAACATGTTTTAAATCATGACAAGACGTGCCAAACTGATTTGAAGGAGGTTGTTTTCGTCGTTTATCCGTAATGTTTTAAATTATATTAAAATATAAAATAATGGATATTTTATTTAAATTTTCTAACTTGATTATGTTGAATATAGGAGTTTTTTGTCATAGAGGGTTGTAGAAAAATAACTAACTGGGGAGAGGTTGCCGGTAACCTTGATTCAAGCATGTGATTCAGATATAAAGACTACAAACACTAAGTCTTTTTTTTGTCAACGAAACACTAAGTCAAGAAGCACTACTACTTGAAAGGAAAGAAACCGAGTGACGTGTCTAATGCAAATTAGGATAAAAGTTGTGAGCTTTAGGACTCGGCTGCACGTAGGGTGGTAAAATAGTACTTTATAATACATGATTTTATTACTATATATTATTATTCTTCTTATAAAAATATGAACCAACAACCAATCCAAGGAAAATAAGGAAAATCAGAAGAAGATGAAGAAGCCTAGTGGGGCAGGATCTAGGTTCTATTCCTGAACTCGAGATATCATTCACGAGGTACATAATATTTTTTACGTAAATATATTATTTAGTATTAAAATTATTCAGAATAATAACTGAATTATTCAATGGAACGGGAAAATTTAAAGACCACCATCGATGGTTCGTTCGCATTGACTGGTGATCAATTCAGGAACAACTACAATTCCACAAGTGGGTGGCTTCTCCGATGTAGTAGGACGGGATAAGAAGACGAGGGAATGGTGGACCGAGAAGTACAAATTGGTCAATGTAAGTGTGTATTTATTGAAACATAGTATATAAAAATAATTTTGTAAATTATATGTCTTTAATGGAAAAGCGGCTCTGAAGAAAAAGTTGAAAGAGAAAGTGACCCAGACTCAATCTGGGTCATTAAAAGGTCCATCCACCACTCGTGATTTGACACGTAGGGAGCATTTAGACGCGGTGAAGAAGGCGGCCAAGGAGGATATGGGACCGACAAAGAGGAGTTGGGCACCAGGTGTGGGTCCACCAAGTAAGAAAAGACGTCTTTCTGGAGATGGTTCTTTCATCTACCCCATCCCAAGACGATTAGTATAATCATATGACGACAGCCGTGAATAAGCTTCGTGTAGCCCAGGGGCTTCCCCATATGTTCCTCTAGCTTCTCAATCTCCTCCTTGCACTACTAGCACACATCCTCCAGTTTTCTTTATGACAGATGTGACAGATGTGACAGACGTGATGAAGTTTGTTAATCAGATGAGGGCACAGTCATGTTTACCCCCTTTCACTCTGATGTCACCAAACCCTCCGACTACTCAGTTTACATTTGGTACATCTGATACCCGAGTAGTCCTGGATGAAGATTATGATGATGATGATGAAGAAGAAGGTGATTCAGAAAAAAGTGATGGAGGAGAAGAAACCCGTTTATATAGTCGTTAGTTTGTGGATGTATTTGGTTGATTTTGGTTGTTTACGTGTTATTTTACCCGATTATCGATGTATATTGACTCTATTCTATTTTTTTGTTTGACTTTCGATTTATGCTTATGACTTTATTTTGTAATTGATGATGTTTCATTTTAATATATTATTAGTATTTATTTTAAATGTTTTTATTAATTATTTATATCAATTCTAATTAAACTTATTAAAAAAACAAAATTTTTATTTTTTATTTTAAAAAAAGTTTATTTGCGACTACAATATAGTCGTCTATGATATAGTTAGTGTAGTCTCAAATTAACTATCTCTTGCGAGTATAAAGTAGTCGCAGATATTTAATCATTAGTGACTACTGTGTAATCGATAATGAAAGAAAGTTAACGACTACATATGTAGTCGTTAGTGACAATATCTCACGACTACAAAGTGTAGTCGTGAATAATTTATCAATAACGACTACTTTAGTAGTCGTAATTATAATTGTGTTTTAGCGAATACAATTACTACATTAGTCGCCAAAGAGTATCTTTAACGACCAATTACTAGCGACTAAATACCATTGACTACTTGTAGTCGTTATCGTGAAAATGTGTAGCGACTAAAAATGTAGTCGCGAGTGGTAAAGACGGTGTAGTGATATTAAGCACCAAATCAACCCGTAAACCCGACCCTATTATTTATAAGCAATTTGTTTTCACATTTTCCACTAAATATTTTGATGTAGGACAAATTATATTAGCAATATGCGCACAGTTGCGAGGATTTCTCGACACTGATGTGTTTTCTAGATAGCAGCTTGCGCGTTTTCTTGCCACCAACTGTTGCGTATATTTTTTTTTCTTTTTTCTCCAACATCGATAGTTTGCTAAGGGGTTTCTAAAATTTTCTTATAAATATTAAGCTCCAAAATCTTAGTGTACGTTGCATGAATGTTGCGACCCTCTCAGTCACATGTATATGTGAGTAATGGGTTTGGGGTATTTAAGTTTAAATTTGTACACTTTGATATTTCACCACTTTCAACAGAAACAAAGTGCTAAATTTTTCTTAATATATCAAATTTGACTCCTATCAGTTGATATGTATATCAATAATTCATAATTTTACTTTATTGGAGTAGGATTGATTAATAACTATTTATAAAATCACCACTATGGAGTTTGGTTTCGAGTATAATTAATTTTACCTTTTCAAACCTTTTATATATATACCCGTAATTTGGAATCGCGGTTTAACCCGATATGTATAGTTTAGATCTATAAAAATAGGGTTAATTTTCTTACTTTAGCATCCAACCTTATTATGTATCTGGCCTATTTCGACCCGTGTTTTGTTCGAGGAAAATAGAAAATAAGGCATAACTATCCAAATCTTAATATTATAAGGCCAAGTTAGAAAAAGTTATTTTTAAGGCCACTTTTCAATTTTCTGGTTAGCTTTTTGAATTTTTTACCCTTGTTCGTGATGGGTACGGACCCATGTCGTATTTTACATTCAGTCTTTTCTTATTGATGAGTTCGGACCCACGGCGTTTTTCACATAGTTTTTTTAAGTACTTGTTGCATTTTCTTAAGTCATCGTCGAGGGTACGAACCCACAAACACTCTGCAGCTATTTTCTTAAAATAACACTATGTTGGGTCCGGCCCCATACTGGTTATCAAAATAACAGGTTGTACCTAACATGAACAATTAGCCCATTTCTTATGGGGCTGCACCATTAATAAATTGAAACAATACCAAATTATTTTACAACACAACACTTTTATTGGGTCTAGCCCTAGAAAGAACACAATCCATATTGGGCATGGCCCCATAAGCAACAAAATCGGAAACAATATGACTCTGAATGTATTAACAATAATGTATTAACAACAACAACAATTATCCACTTTCTGAAACAAAAGAAAAGGAAATTGCAACGAATAAATAATAATTAAAAAACAATTCAGAAATGTATACACGGTGTGCTTCACGAGCCTGGACCCATCACGGGATGGGGCTTCATGGGGCTGGACCTTTGATATTTTTGTTTGCGTTTGACCCACTCACGAGCCGAACCCTTGGTGTATATTTGTTGGGACTGGACCCAACATAGTGTGGATGGCCATGATGGTGATGGTTGTGGGGTAGGGTTTGAGATGGTGGTGGCTTATTCATATCACAATGGAGGTGGGTTAGCGATGAAGAGCGGCAGTGGTGGGGTACGGTTTGAGATGGTGGTGAGTATATATCAGATGAAAGATGATATCGGAGATACGAACAGTGTTGTTGGTGGTGAAGATGATGATGGTGGTGGTGGTGGTGGTGAGGGCGGCGAACGGTGTCGGATCTGCAGCACGATGGTCGGAGATCTGGCTTTGCTGCAAAGGTGAAACTTGCTGCTGGACTGCAGAGATGATGGGGGTCGAGATAGTGATGAAGAAGGTGGTGATGGCGGTGGGTTCTTGTGTAGATGAGCGGCGGAAGGTGAGATCAGATATGGAAGTTCTAATAAGTCCTTCAATGATGGAGCGGGGCAGCGGCGATTGTTCTTGTGCAGAGGAGAGAGAGACAGAGGGAAGGTGATGTTGATGTGGTGGGGAGGGAAGGTGACACCGTGAAGATGGTAATAGTGAACAGTAGAGAGAAGAGCTGTTTGGTGGTTTTCTTGTTCAGAGAAGGAGTGATGGACAAAATACAGGAGAGAGGGTTTGGGTCTAATTTGCAATATAGGATTAGGAATTTAGTTTCTGGACTTTTACTATACATAGTAGGGTAGAGCATAACCCGGGTTCACACCGGGTTTAACTTTTTACGAACCTTATGCAGTAACAACCCGGGTCAAGATTTGAAGAAACCAACCCGATTTTTTGTTATAAAACCCTCCCGGGTTCAAACCACCGGGTTACCTATGTGGTTAACACCGGTTTGAAATTTTACTCTAATAGAGTAAAATTATAAATTATCAATATATTATTAATATACATGTTTAACTCAAAGAAATCAAACTTGATTTATTAATAAAAAAATTACTTAAACAATCCCAAATGCCTAAATATACAGGTGAGGAATGTTTGTAGTGTAAAAAGTCACTTATGCAGCTTATTTATAGACATATGATGAAACTTCTTTCATAAAATCACGATGTGGGGCGAAAAGTTGCAAAAAGAAAACCACAGCATTAGCTGTGTTTTGAATGGCTAAAAGAGAAACTCATCCCACATCGAATATTTTAGAAGGAAAGATGAGAAATTTGGCTTATAAATAAGGGGACCGGGTTTACGGGTTAATCCGTGTCTTGTGACCAAAATATTAACCTGGCCTAAGCTATTACGGGTTGAGTGGGTTTGATATTAGTCCGGCTTTATTTTTTAATTACTAGTAAAAAACAATTTCCCGGGTTTGTTTTGCCCGGGTTGGGCTTAATTTTCAGGTTAAGCTTTTATTTGCTCTACCCTAATACATAGTAGAGAAGTGGATGATAATTTATATCAATTTAATTGGCTTTCTAAATAGCAGTTACATTGAGACTTTATAATATAAACACAAATATCTATTAACCTTACAAAATAATTCACCCATTTTATTCAACTTGTACGAATACGATGTCTCTCTCTTAAGCTAATAATTTAGGTCCACGGCCCCCAGCAGTCATTATTATTATTAATAAAGTCTGACCCATGCACCCAGTGATCACCAAGATCTTTATATAAACAATGACTGTGATTATAACTTATAAGGCCATATACACAGTTCACCATGCCATCCCATCCACAGAACACTAGATATACCAACACAGGTTAATAACATACACAATAATATTTATTAAGGATTTTAACATCCGAGAACATACAAACAAAACAACCAAAGTACCCAGATTTTGGATGAAAACAAGAAAAGAAAGAAAACAGTGAATCATCTTCGCAAAACTACTCAGTAGACTAACGGAGATGATCCAACTGCAAACATAATACATAACATCCTATATAGTATATAGATATTATGTTTTTTATTTATCCAGATTTATAAAACATGCATCATTATTATTTAATATTATTATATCATGGATAGTAACCCCAAAGGTTATAATCTCCACCAGAATTGTCATCAGGTGAATCTCCTCCCCCTTCAGGTGGTGCAGGTGGCCTCATCCTTGGTGGACTAAGAAGCATTCCACTAGCCATATCCCTTATCAAATTTGGCATGTCGAAAATAGCCTCCTCATCAATGAATTCTCCAGATTGTGCATGCTGACCTTGAAAGGCAAATGCCTCATAAGTTGCTTGATCAGGTGCTCTAGAAGCAGCAGCAGTTGAAGCAGCAGCACGTATATCATTAGCTGATTGAGAATTAGGAATTGGGTACGAAAGGATTAAGTGAGGGAAGTTAAGATTAGCTTCAGGTCCTTTCAATGCCAAAGCTGCAACATCATAAGCTGCAGCAGCCATTTCAGGAGTAGGGTATGTTCCAAGCCATATACGTGTTGTTCTACGTGGTTCACGAATTTCAGAAACCCATTTCCCTGCCCTGCTTCTTATTCCCTTATATGTTGGATGCCTCCGTGATGATGATCTTCCGCCACCACTACTACCACCTGCATTGGTTGAATCTTCGTTATTGTCCCTGTTAGACATTGCAATGTATTTGGATGATGATGATTTGGCTGTATGAAATCCATATTCTGTTTGATGTTTTATACCAACAGAACACCATGAGATAAACCGTGGCTAGTTCGCGGAGTTATACATTGGATTGGACAATGTTGTTTTTTTAAGATTCTGCTTCTTAGAAATAATATATGTGGTGGTACTGATACACGTACTGAGGGCAAAATAGACATTAATTAGTTGTTAAGTGCTTCATTCATTTATTACCCAAAAAACTTAAATAAAGAAACAGTACTTATCAATCATTATATACGTATATATATATATATATATATATATATATATATATATATATATATATATATATATATATATATATATATATATATATATATATATATATATATATATGTGGGTATATGTTGCATCTATATATTGTACTATTTTTGTATCTCTGATTTTTGCAAACAAACCTATCTGATTTGGAGTGTTCATGGCTTATGTATATTGCAATAGAGCTTGGTACTTTAACCTTTTTATCCCAGGTATGATGTTATACCACTTTAGGAATAATAGGGTATTCAATTAGTGCTTAGCCTATATATACAGCATGGTCAAGTTTTATGTATGAAGAATTTCTCATAATTTATGTAAAATATTAATAAAAGATCGATAAATAATAATATAAAAGGTAATCGAAAACAAGAGAACAAATATATACTATTACACGAACCTTAAAGGTTTGAGAATGAAGAAAACCTGGGTCATCCGAAACTCGTGACTTGATGCTGAAGAAGCAAGTGGAGGCGGTGAAGAAAACGACCAAGGAGATTATGGGCTCGCCAAAAAGGAGTTGGACACTGGATATGGGCCAACCGAGAAAGAAAAGTGTGTCTCCGGTCCTTCAACTACCCCGACCCAAGACGAGCAGAACACGCATATGATGGCAGCCATAAATGAGCTTCTGGTAGCCCAACGACTGACATCTTATATACCCCCTACTACAGCGTCTATTAGCACTGTTCCTCCAGGTTACTCTCAAGTTGTTGTGACCGACACGATGGCTTCGATTGATCAGATTAGGGTATAGCAGAGTTTGACCCCTTTCCCTCCTATGCCACAATACCCTTCAGCATCTGGTGCATCTGAGAGTCGAGGTGAAGAATCCGTTGAGGATGGTGAAGAAAGTGATTCTGGAGAGGAAGAGACTCGTTTATATAGCCATTAGTTTGGCTATTTGTTTTTATTGTAATTTTGTTTATCTAACGTATTTTGACTATGTTTGACTTTTGGTTGACTTTTGTTGAATTGGGTTTTAATCGATGCATTAATATATATTATTGATATTTTAATTTATTATTTGTATTTTATTGGTATTTTTAATTATTAATTATATTTATTTAATAAAAAATTGAAAAATATGTTTTTGAATTATATTTAATTGCAATTAAATATAATGAAAGTCCTAGAGGGGGGGTGAATAGGATTACTTATAAGATTAATGCCTAATTAGAAATCTTTTGGACAATTATAAGTTTAAGAGAAAACTTTTAAGTCAACTAAATATATCAAACACTTATAGGATCATGCAAAGGTTAAGATAAAGGTTCGATATATAAGTTAAACAAGTAAATCGACAATCTAATCTCTTACTACTCTAGAAGACAATATGTTAGATAAACTAGATAATCTATATCACAATATTCATGCTAGCATATTATCAAACATATAAAGTGCGGAAAGTAAATAGAGTAGGGATAGAAAGATACACGCGATTTATAGTGGTTCGGTTTCCCTACATCCACTACCTAAGGAAGCCTCCTTAGGATTTCAAGCTTTTCACTAAGCTCCCGTGTCTCTCTTAACCGGGTCGAGAACACAATAACCCTTACAACCTCTTCGATAACACGAAGGACAACCTCTTCGAAACCACGAAGGAAACACTTGTGTAATCACAACACAAGGACACCGAGTATACTCCCGATACTCAAATTCTCTCTTAATCTATCTATTACAAGAACTAGACTTAAGAGGATAAATACAAAGTGTTTAAAGGGTGAAACAACTTTGCTAATGAACTCCTAAAGAGATGATATAACTATAAGCTTAAAACTTTTCTTGAGTTGATAATAACTTTGAAGCTCCTTTGATTTACTCCTCGAATGAGTAGATATGACAATTATAGCTCTTGACACCTTCTTGGATGATAACAATTAAGCCCCTTAATGTATATGGGTTGAAGGTGTGATTGTAGCCTTGAAAGACCTTCAATATATAGCTGCAAAATGCTCCCAACGGTCATAAGAATTGTCTCCAACGGATATATGCATTTTTGTCTTCATTTTGCTGCAGAAAACCCTAACTTGCGGTGCACCGCGGGTCTCGTGCGGTGTACCGCATGAACCTTCGCTTAATTCACTTGCTTCGGGCGGTATACCGCTCAATCCGCCGGTATACCTCTCCGGCTACTACACCAAAGGTCTAAAACACCTTCTTCTCAATGTATAGAGAATATCTTTTACTGTGATGCTCGGATGGAAAAGTTTTCTTCACGAGAGTTGTAGGAAACATCATTTTAAGAAACTTTGTAGTTGATCACTAAAGCTAATTCTCAATGTACACAAAGATAAGGTTAAAAGCATTTGTATGAGAATTAGTTTCTTAAGATAAAACAATAAAGCTTTGATCTAAAAGATAAAGAATGAGCTTTTTGATGAATTAGAGTGCAAGATAGAATGTATATAACAATAGTAATTAGCACACTAAACACAAGAGGATTTGTCACATTAAAACAACCTATTAAGGGAGGCTGTATGCCAACATATAATTCAAAACCATATTTTTTAATTTTGTTTTGAAAAAAGATAATGTCATTCGTGACTACATCATCCACAAATTTGTTAACTATATTTAGGGTTGTTAACTATTATTAGTTACATCATCCACAAATTTATATGTCATCAATTTAATATAGATCTATATTTAGGATTGTTAACTATTATTAGTTACATGACTTGTATGATCTTATATATATTACATTAAGTAATTATGTAACTATCCACCTCAAAATATATGCCACTAAATAAAATTGCAATTAGTTTATAGATTATTCCGGACATTGTAGATAAAGGCTGATTTATTCTCATAATTAATTTGATTCTAGATTAGTTTAATTCTAATTAAAATGAAGTTGTGACGAATTAAAATTCAAATAATAGCTGAGTAACTTTCAAATGTATTAAAGAAATCTAGATAATTTTTCTTTAAACCATTTAATAGTCTGTTAGTGCCATTGTTTGGATTTAGATTTACCCAAAGATAGAAAATGTCACTATTTGATGTCTCCATATTTTTGATGAATTAATCTATTCGTGAGACATCATTTTAGGTGCATTACATCAACTGTTAAGGGATTTACCTATTATTTGATGGTTTCTCAATTCATGCTTTGAGTTGGAGATTTATTACTTTTGTAGTGTCTTTAGTGTAATTTGTGTGTTAATGTGAAACTCTTAGATAAAAGGAAATAATTAGATGCCGAATCAATGTCAAGGAGTTAAGAAAAGAAGATCCAAGGTGATATCTAGAGTTATAAGGAAACAAAGTTGATTTAGGAAAGGAAAAGCTGCCAAACAAATCTATAATGCTGAAGAGACGTCCAGTGTTTTGAGGACTTCAGAAAATCGGTTACAAATTTGAAGGATCCCTTTTCAGGGTCATATAGATCTTTGAATTGCGGTCATTTTGATAGGTCGCATACTGAATTCGGCCAAGTAACAAAGGAGGTATATTCAAATCAACCTCTAGTGATTATCTTGTCCTATATTTTAGGAAACGAATTTGAAATAGAATAGGACCCCAGTAACTTGAATTCTACTACAATATTTTGACTTAGAGTTATCTAGCACCTATAAATACATCTAGTTATCATTTTAAACATGTCCTCGCTAAGTTATTCTTAGTCCTTACTTGAAGATTAATCCCTAGTATCAAGTTTCATTCATAGAAGCAAGTTGACAAGTATGTACATATCTTTTAATTTATTTCTTTCAAGTATGAACTAATTCTCCCGTAGCTTGGGTTTAGAATATGTATAATTTTTTAGTTCTATTTCTAATATCTATGTTGTTTGGGAATAACTTTTAAATCGATTGAGCTACTTTTATTTTATATATTTGTTTTATGTGCTTTGATTTAATGACTGTAGTACTTGCTAGTGCACGAGTATAAGATTACCCCATTAGCAGTTGGATGACACCCGGAAGGGGTGTTCAATGGTAGAAACACCACATAAACGTCTAGTGTGCGATAGTAATACTGGCGGGTTTGCCTAACTAGATTGTTACTAGGGTTTAAGATTAACCACCGACCATTGTGCAGGGTCCCCTTACCCAAGTCCCCTGGTAATTGTTAGGTTGCCACCTAAGTTCACTCTGACGAGGGTTAGGATGAATATAAAATCCTGACTACTTACTCTAAAGAGCTTTAATCACCCTTATAACAAGAATATAGATTTAGAAGGATAAGTACATACTAGCAAACCTAAGCTATATCTCTCATCTACATTTTGTTTAGTTTATTATTTGCATTAGTAGTTAATTATTATCTCTTCAGTTATTTATCTCTTTAATTATTTGTCTTTTAAATTAGGAACCAATCTCTACTACTCTTTCTTTTCTAAACACGATTCTATGCTAACAGGCTTAGTCCCTGCGAACGAATTTTACTTAGTGTTGGACAAATGGGATTCTACCCAAGTGTTGACCATGTTTCGATGTTGGTCGGTGACTCAATTTGATAATAATACTTTTATTCAAGTTGTAAATATTAACGTGATATATTCACATCGTTAAAATTATTTGAAATCGAATGAGAAATTGAGTCATGTAATTTGGAGAAATTAAAAGGAAAAAAAACAATATATGTTATTTTATTTCTTTTTGTTATAAAGCAAAGAGTAAAGAAAGAACAAGAAAAAAAAAGGGCCTGGTGGGGTTTGAACATGAACCATTAGATTTGTTCGACTTTTGGGCCTTAGGATAATACCATTTGGACCAGCCCAAACTATTGTTTTTATTTAGTAAACGGTTGTATATTATATTAAGACAACGTGTCTCCAAATGAAACATTACAACCTTTGGCAAGCCACTTTTCATTTTCTATAAATAGTTGGTCAACTCAAACATTTTATTCATTCATTTTCTAAAGCATAAAGCATTAAAATTATAAGAGAGAAAGATAGAAAGAATAAACTTTATTAAGTTCCTTGAAATTCTTAAGAATTCGTGTGTCGGTTTCTTTTGAATAGTTTTGTCGTTGTACACTGGAGGTTGAAGCCAGAAGACGTAAGACACCTGTACATGGCCTAAATACCTTAAAGACATCGGATCTAATCTGAGTCTCGACAAGTAAAGTTATTTATTTATTTACTTATATTTTATTTTATTTCTGCATTAGTTTTTCTATTATTTTACTAGTTAATACAAATAAAACGCAACACTTACTAACTAAACTTGTGAATGATATGTGATACTTGCAATGAGTTTATCGTGATAGTTAAGGGTGTGTGTCCTTATTATTATCTTATTTATCTGTTTATTTATCACACCTTTGTCGCCACCAAGTTTTTAGCGCCGCTGCCGGGGATTTTCCTCGTTAGTTGTTGTGTTTAGTTTTTAGTGTAGTAGTTTTTAGTTGTTTCTGGGTTTACGCTTTCTTTTGTTTTTTGTCTCTTTCAGGTTCTTCAGGTTTTGGTGTATGTACTCGAATCCTGAGGATATAATAAAGGCTTATAAGGAACGCTTGAGAGAAGAAAAGAAGAAGGAAGACATGTCTGGAGTAGTAGTAGACAACATAGATCCACCTGGGGGGAACACCATCAATAATAATAATCAACAAATTCCTATTCCCCCAGTAGCACCAAAAAGAGTGAATCCCCCTAATAATCAACGTAGAGAACAATATCTTAGAGGATTGTGAGCACCTTTCCGAATTCAACCAGTAGGGATTCACCCTCAAATTATCCAAACCACAAAATTCAGGCCCGATGAGGGTATGCTTAGTCAATTTGCGATTTACGAATACTACAGTGGTGCAGCAGTTCAATTTGAGAAAGAGGAGGAAGCCTCAAGTAAGAAAAAGGAAGAAGTGATTGCACATGATGTGCAAGAAGAGAAGGTTGGCTCTCCACCTAGTGTTCCATCAATGTCACCATCCACTCTTATAATACATCAAAAGGGTGACCTTGAACTTAAAGAATTTGTAGAGACGTACAAAAAAAAATATCAACGCCCAAATGCTTAAGGTTGTTGAGAAAGTGCTTACATCGCAACAGATATTCACGCAAGCTATTCCTAAGAAGGGTCTACTTGTACAAGCCAGGGTAGAAACTGTGGCTTATGGTGAGAGAGTCTCGAGAAGAGTTGAGAAAGATCTACCACTTAATTTTCAAGATCCAGGAAGTTTTAACCTTCCCATTCAAATTAGTGGTACACTCAAGGTGAAAACCATGTGTGATGTGGGTTCAAGTGTGAATCTTATGCCCAAATCGGTGTTCTATAGGCTTGGTATCAAGAAAACAGATAAAGCTCCCGTGAAATTACAATTCGTGGATAGCTCGATAACAAAGACATTGGGAACAGTGGAGGACGTTCATGTCCAAGCGGGTAACTTAACCATCCCTACGGACTTTGTTATTCTTGATTATGATGTAGATAAACGGAATCTGATCATACTTGGAGGACCATTTTTGCCACAAGTCAACGCATCATATGCTTTCAGTAGGGAATAGTGACCCTCCGTGCTAGTAACGTATCCAAAAACATTCTATGTCTTGGGTAATAAACCAAGGAAGATAGCCCCCACAGTTCATGGCATCCACATTGCAACTAGGAACAAGGTCCCAGAATAAATCCACGTAAAACCTGTGGATACCAGGCCAAAAAGTAAGTTTAGGGTGGGAAACAAAGTTGTATGGAAGGCCCTCAAACCCGAGAACAAACCACGAATTTACAAGAACTCGTGGATGGGACCATTTGTCGTTACATAGGTTGTTTCGGCAAAAGTTATTGAAATCAGAACCAAGCGGGGTCTAAAATGAAGGTTAGTAGATGTTCATAGCATTACTCGTTGTTGGGGAGGCTACATACACAAAATTTAATAGAGGTAACGCGTCTAACTTTGAAAGACGTTAAAAAAGTGATGTTTGCGAGATAAATTGCAATTTTTTAATTTTATTTATGTTTTTGTTTAGATTAGTTATTTTTTTAAAGTTTGAAGTAATGAGGAACGTAGGAGTGTTTCTTATGTGCATGTAACGTAGAAATCAGGTTTGGGGTGAAGAAACAGAGCTTTTGCGCAAATCAGCAGCTAGGTGCGGTACACCGCACGCTAGCTGCGGTGCACCTCACCCCACTAAACCATTACGACGGTATGCAAATCAGGTGCGCGTGCGAGGCCCCCATGGACAGATTGTATCATCACTCGCGCGTATCGTGCCACGGTGTCAAATAGGATATTCGTGCGGTAAACCGCACCATCACTCAGGTACACCGCACGACCATAAACCGTCACTCCGGTACAAGAAATCGGGTCATATTATGAGAGCAGAAGTACATACCACGCGGTACACCATACCATACCCGCGGTACACCGCACCTAAAGACCGTATCGTGAATCGCGACACATCGTGTCACGCTCGAGAATCAGAAGATTGCTAATGTAACCAACTCCGATGTGTATCACCCGTGCCGCCGACAAAGAGAAGGGAGAAGAGGTTAGCTTATATACACTTACAAAATTCATACACCTTAAACCTCTTTCTTCCCCAAGCCTCATGAACTCCATTAAAGCTTTATCAAACCTTCACCTCACATCAAAACGCTACCATATCACCATAAATTCATATCCAACTCCTTTTATACATTCCAATACACATGATTTAAACACCCAACTCAATCCAAAACACCTAGAATCCCAAATCAAAAGCCAAAATTCCCAAATATTTTTCCAAATTTCTTAAACCCTTAACATATTAGAAAGATTTCATCATACACACATAGATAATCATCATCCTTACACCTTTTCTAACCCAAATAACACTTTTTCAACCCAAAATCAAGGGGTAAAAATTTCAAGAGTGTTCAAACCTTTGAGTTGGATATCAATTGAGATGACGAAAAGAATAGAGACATTTTCTACTGTTACAGAGATGAAAAACAATCAAAGCAAGGTATTGGGTACTATTGAGAAGAAAACAATAGAGAAAGGTGCAAGTTTGAGTACAAAGAAAAAGGGTAAAACTGGTCAAGTAAGTATAGAGAAACATGCACTAGTGAAATCAAATAGCAAAGAAATTACATATTTCAAGAAGAAAACAACACAACCTCTACAAATCGAGATTACTATACCCGAGATAAGTGAAGCTTCAAAGGCCTTGTGAGCTTCTACAAAAGAAAATTTACCCGAATTAGCACTTGCTGATGAACTAATATTTGAAAAAGAAGTTGGAGAAGGTGATTAGAAGAGACTTCTAGATATGCAGAATGATTGGGTTGGACTACATACATGATGAGACGTTCAATATTATGTATCTAATTAGTTTCGGAATTATATTTATTAATTTTTAGTCGAGATAGTGAAGGTCGTGTTCCAGTTCGAGGAAGTTAGTCCCTTTTACAGTTGAAGAGATTCGGAACCATTGGTTGGACCATGAAAGTACCGAGAAGTGGTGCAGAATATCAAGACTTGCGATTGGAATCAACTGAGAGTTGAAGGAACCTTAGCCTTACAAATACCTTCAACCTTATACGAGAATTTGGTACAATTTCCTCACACCAAACACCTTTGAAAACACATGAACCTCGAAAGTAACCAAGAGAAACACCATCTTTTTGAATTGTGTTTTAAGAGGGGAAGAAGTAGATGTGGCAAAATTTATTTTTGATCAGGTGATGTTATTTTCCATCTCTCCACTCTCATTGTTTAATGTGAAATATCCAACTATGATCACGTGCCTAGTAAGAAAAGAAAATGTGGTTTGGGGTGAAGAAGAGAAATTGATGTATAAATTGAGCAACAATATCAACAATGTGTGGATCAAGACGATTCTAAGAGGAGCACGGATTAAGAAGCTAGCGCATAAAAAGATCTCTCGTGAGAGAGAGTCAAAAGAAGAGGATCTTGTTTGGCGAGAAAGAGTAGAGGAGCGATTGAATAAAGTTAAAGCATCTCAAACTTTCTTAGCCGATGATGTGGCACAATTAAAAGAAAATAAAGTGCACATCATTACACTCCTGGAGCAATTAAGGCGCGATATAGCGAAAGATCTACCAAATCCTATCTTGGATGTTGACAATGCGAGGCAATAAGCCTCGAGAGTATGTTTTCTTTCTTCCTTACCATCTATCTATGTGAAATATATGTTTTAGTTTTTTTAATTTTACCTAGTATCTTTCGAGTCGTGGGGACATGGCTCATTTTTTAGTTCGGGGTGTGGGGATTCGTTGTCCCTCATCTCCATTTTTTGTGATTTACTGTTTTTTAGAAAAAAATAAATTTTTTTATAGATGGAATCTGATGTATATTGTGTTTAAAAGCTTAAAAGCATAAATTTAGAGAGTTAGTGATAGTAGGTATTTTGTTTATGACCTGGTTATTTTGTATGCTTAGAGTATGAGCATGAAAACAACCACATTGATAGTAAAGAAAAGATTAGTGATAGGGGTGTGCATCGGGTTAGAAAACCCGCATAACCCGATCAATCTAACCCGAAATTATACGGGTTAGTTTTTAATTGGGTGGGTTGCGGTTTATATTTTTGAAAAAATATACACATTATTGCGGGTTGTGGATTTTAAACTTTAAACCCGCAAACCCGCATAAACTCGATTACCTTGTAGTATAAAAATTAGAAAAATTCGTATTGCTAATTTTATTCAAATAAAATAGTGGGGGTCATGTGCTTTTCACTAATTTTTTTATTCCTCCCTCTTTTTTAAAAATATTTTGAAATCCCTCAATATTTCAATAATATTTTATTAAATGAATATGTTTTTCATTTCAATTATGATATTATCTGTATCTTTGTTCAATTCATATATTTAGTTTCCTAAAATCTCATTTTATATCTTTTAGTCATAGATGATTTGAAATGCATATGCGTATCCTAAACAATATTTTTCGTTATAATTTTCATTTGTAATATAAATTTGACTCGCCAAATGAATATGGATACAAATTCGTCTTCTTTATCGAACTAAATCACCCGCAACCCGCCTAACCCGAAACTCAATGATTTAAGTAATGTATTGGCGGGTGGGGGTCTTATTTTTCAAAATCCGCACAAGAACGGGCGGTTTGTGGGTTGAGCATTTTTCATACGAAACCGACCCGCGCACACCCCTAATTAGTGAGCAATGCGGTAGAAGTATGTCTGATCTTAGGGCGCCTTGATGGGTTTGTAGGTTGTGAGATCTGAGCTAGTTGATAACCAATTTCATGAACGCTCTAGAGGTGAGTAATTAACGAAATTGCATAGTTTTGAAAATGATTAAGGCGGTTCTTTGATAAGCTCTTGTTGCCTTTTAGCTTTCTGTCCATTTAATTATTATATATATCCTTCTCAGCCCCTTCTAGCCTTTCTAAAGTCTTTTTATTAGCCACTTTATAAGACATAACTCTTAGATTTTAGGACTTGTCCATATGACCGGCACTCGAATCGCGATGCTTAGACATTCATTTTAGAGCTTGAGTTTGAAGTGGTGGGTTCACATTATGGGAAACATCATTGGGTTGTGTTTTTGAGCTTATGTATTGTGCTCTATATTGATGATGATTTAATGTTTTACATTGTAACCCTTTGTCGGGGTAAAAGTAAAAGAGAAAACGTTTTGAAAAGAAAAGAAATATATGTAAAAAAGTAGCCTGATATCTCAAATAAAAAAGGGAGACATAGCTAGATTACCAAAGAAAAAAGTTGATATGAAAAGAATTTATGATTTGGACCGGTAAAAAGGAATTTCGTATGTGATCATCTTAAAACTTTATTGGGTTAGTGAGGATGCTAATTACTGCATCAAATCATTCGGTTGAAAGAAACCATCTTATGAGAGTAACTCAAGATCTAGGGTGATTCGTTGATGGCTAGAGAGGAGAGAGCTAAAAGCTCACTCTAAATTATCCAAATATACGATAATACCGTCCCTAAGACAACATTACAACCTTAAAGACCTTCTAATTCTTTACTATGTGATCTAGGAATGATTGAACCAATAGAGAGTAGTTAGATGGATCATCTCATACTAGTTTGGCTCGCTGAATAACCTATAGCCTCCTTGTTAAACTAAGTGAAAAACCTCTCCTTCCAGCACTGAAAATCTAATCTAATCTTGAATTTGAACCTTGTTGATTGTTTATATATTGAGTATATAGGTAATTTAGTTTGTAGATATTATTACATGAGACTTGCTAAGTAGTTTCTTCAGGGTTATTTCTCACATTCTTCTATATTCTTCCTTTTGTGCTTAATTGACTTAGGTATATTTTTAGAGACTTCCCTATGTTATTATTCTTTATTGTATTAGGACGATACAACTTTGAGCTAGGGGTCTTGATGTCTCTATATTTGTGATGACTTAATCTATTCATGAGACATCATTTTAGGTACATTACATTAATTGTTAAGGGATTTAATGATTGTAGTTCTTGCTAGTGAACAAGTATAGTATTACACCATTAGCAGTTGGATGGTCACCCAGAAGGGATGTTCGATTGTACAAACACCACATAAACGTCTAGTGTGCGGTAGTGATCCTAACGGGCTTGCCTAACTAGATAGTCACTAGGGTTTGAGATTAACCACCGATCATTGCGCAGGGTCCCCTTACCCAAGTCCCCTGGTAATTGTTAGGTTGCCACCTACGTCCACCCTGACGGGGGTTAGGAGGTATATACAATCCTGACTACTTACTCTAAAGAGCTTTAATCACCCTTATACCAAGAATATAGATTTAGAAGGATAAGTGCATACTGATGTCTCCCGTTTTGTTCTAAATATATGCCCTTAAGAGACATCATTTTAGGTGAATATTAGAATTATTTGATAGAATTTTATGCTTATTTCATCCTATTACACTTTCTCCCCTTCGAATTATGTTATTTGCATTTTTAGAGCCTTTGTGCGTTAATTTGTTTGTTTTTAGTATTAAGTTATTTAATACATGGATACTATGGAGAGCCAATATAAGGAGTAAAAGTGAGAATTAAAGTATTAGATCAAGTGGAGGGGTCAAAAGCAAGAAAAGATTACCCGAAGAGTTGACGAAAAGAGATGAAAATCTAGAAAGCTGTTACTAATTGCTGATTTCGAGCCACATCGGTACTGATTAAGGTCTGGAGATTTAAAAGAGAAAGTTGCTCCCTTGAGTTAGCAAGAGTTGAGGACTGGAATCATGTGATTTGGATATGATACGCAAAGGTTACGGCTGTTTTACTACATGTTGTATAGAAGTTACGGATTCTTAAAGATGGACTTGGGTTTTTCATCATTTAACTTATTATTCTTACGTAAAAGACCAATCCGAATTAAAGCATTATAAATAGGCTTTTAGACCTCCTTTTTACAGAATTCATTACACTTTACATTACGCTTCATTATTTTCAAGTCAGAGGAGAAAGCTAGAGCTGGAGAATTTGCATTTTTCTAACGACAACCAATTTATTCCTTAGGTTATTGATTTCTTTTCTGTAATTGAGAATGATGAATGTTATTTATTTATTTTCAGTTTTTAATTCGAACATGGGCTAAATTTCTTAGTACTTGAGAATCGCAATAAATGGGTTGAAGCCCTAGTTTAATTAATATTTGTTATCGAATTTTGGATTTATGATTCAGTCTAAGTTTAGTATTTTATATTGGATATTATTTTATGCTTGTTTATTATTATTTCTTTTCTGATCAATTAGAACTAAGTTGTAGTCATTAGGCTATTCACTTTAGTGGCGAAGTGATCATCCGACAGGGGGGTTTGATGACAGACTTAGGCAATATCCGTGTGACGTCAGTTATTGACCTATGGGCTTGACTAATCACATATCCAAAGAGGTAAAGAACTTCACACCCATAAGTAAATTTACTACCTTAGAGGGGTTTATCTTACCGTAGGATAGCTCCTAGGTCCACCAGACAGGGGCTAGGAGATACTAAATCCCAACTAGTACATAAATACTGGCTTAGCCCTTAAACGGAAGCATTAATTAGACGAAATTAGGTGCTTCCGAGACTCAAGTACATCTCTCATCCTTGCGTCTACATCTATTTATTTTCAGTATTTATTTTTGGTTAAGAATTTTAATACTTTAATTTACTGCATCTTTAGTTATAATACAAAACCAAACAAATATCTTTAAATTTTACTTTTCTGTTTTAGCAATTACTTCTAGTTAGTTGATTAAAACCTGAGTTATAACTATGTGTCCATGAGAACGAAATCCTGATTACCGGTTATTACTTGAACGACCCGTACACTTGCGGTATGTGGATCCTTTATTTGTTGCATAATTTTATAACACCCCAGGCCCCACCAAGTTTTTAGCGCCGCTGCCTGGGATGGTAGCGTGTACCGGTGTTAATCCATATTAGTTTAATTTTTATATTATTTCTCATTTTTACGCTTTTGTGTGTTTTTTTTCTTTCTCAGGTTTTACAGATTCAGTGTATGCTCGAGAATCCTAAGATATTATTCCGACTTAAAAACAAAAGAGAGAAGTAACAAAAACTAGAAACAAAAGAGGAATAAATATTAGCCAGAGAAGAAGAAATGGCTAATGTGAACAACAACAATGTCAAAAATGTCAATGATCCTCAAGTGGAATTGGATGCAAATGAAAATCCAATTCCTAGAGTTCAGAAAGATCAAAATCAAGAAATTCCTCCTTCACCTAGAGGACAAGCTCAACCTCAATTCTTTTATAATCCATGGTTCGTGCAAGGTCCTGAACAAATCCTATATCACGTTCTTGCTCTTGGTGTTGGCCCTCCAGATATTGATGTCGCAAGATACAGACCCGATTTGGGTATGCTAACTCAATTCTGAGTTTTCAAAAACTTTTGTGGAGCAGCTGGAGAAGACCCAATCCGTGTGGTACAGAAGTTTATGCAAATATATGATGCGTATGTAACACAAGGTGTAACAAGAGAACAATATACTTTGAAAATTTTAGAATTTTTGTAATAGACACAGCGAGTTTATGTCATGATTCACAAGAACCATGATTGATCAATAATTTAGATGAGCTACAAACAGCGTTCTTTGATCGTTACTATCCGAGAAACATGAGATTGAACGCAAAAATCGAGTTGACATCATTCAAAGAGGAACAAGGTGAATCCATAGGTACATGTTGGACAAGATTCCAATTATGTTTGAGAAGAGTTCAAGATCATGGTCTTTCAGAAGAACAACAAATGTCAATATTCTATAAAGGCCTTGAAGGACGCTCAAGAAAAGATCTAGACTTACTTTGTGGTGGGGCATTTTTACAGGTACTACCAGCTAATGCTAAAATAATTTTGAATAGAACAGTAAAGAATGAGTTGGGTTTGAGTACTGTGAGAGAACCTATCTGAGGTACAGGTCATAGAGAGAGTAGTGCTGGAATTGATGAGAAATTCTCTTCATTAGAGAATAAATTAAAGACCACACTTGAGCAGCAATTGAAACAACTTACTTTAGTTGTTAAAGAAGGTTTTTCAGGTATGAGATATGATGTTGAAGTTACACAAGAAATATATGGGTGTTCAAATTGTGGTGTACCAGATAATGATTGGGAGTATTGTCAAAGCAACCCAGAATTCGTGATGTTTGTTTCCAACTGAGGGAACTATAATTCAGGTGGTCAAGGTTATCAACCAAACTGAAACAATCCGGGTTTCCAATATTCAAGTCCAAACGGGGCCACAAATTCGACTTATGCATATCAACCACGACCCCAAGGAAATAACTATCAACCAAGGCCACATAACAACTACCAAGGGGGACAGAATTACAGAAGTCAAGCTAAGAGACAGCCTCCTCAAGACAACTATACCACTACTATGAATCAGAAAGCCCTACCTGCTTAACCTCAAGAAGGTGTGTTAGATGTTCAACAGAATTTACAGACACTAATTCAAAACGCAAAAAGATCAGCAAGCTTCTACCGCAGCGTTCAAAATGTTAGAAAATCAAATAGATCAGATGGCAAAACAGTTGAATCAGCGTCCACAAGGGCAACTCCCAAGTGACACTAAAAATTCGAAGCAAAGAGAAGATTGTAATGCAATAACACTAAGAAGTGGTAAGAAGCTACCACCACCTCCTTTTCCCGTTATGAAAGAAAAAGAAACAATTGTGAAGGAGAAACTGTAGAAAATGTGGTGGAGAAAGAAGGTTAATTAGAAACAGGTGAGGTGGAAGTTGAGACAATTCCGAAAAAGTCGAAGAAGATAGATTTTGTGGAGGAAGCAAACCGTCCTCCTCCACCATTCCCTTCAAGAGTTCAGAAAAAATCAAATATGGCGGACTATCAGAAATTCATGAATATGGTGAGTAAGCTTAACATCAATGTACCATTCTTAGATGCTAACAGAGATGTACCGAAATATATAAAATTCCTGAAGATATCTATAAACAAAAGAAGACCATATATTGAGAATGAAAAGATAGGTTTGCCAGAAGAGGGTAGTGCCATATGCCAGAGTAAGTTTCCACCTAAACTACTTGATTTAGGGAGTTTCACGATTCCTATTTCTATTAGTAATAATTGGAAAAGCGAAGGCTCTGTGATTTGGGTGTGAGTATTAATCACATGACCAGATTAATTATTGAGAAGTTGAAGATAGGACAGGAAATAGCGACCTCTATGGTCTTGCAAATGGCTGACAGATCCCTCACACATCCAGAGGGACGAATAGAAGATGTCCTCGTCAAGGCAGATACTTTAATTTTTCTCGTTGATTTTTTTATACTTGAATACGACGCATATAGGAATGTCCCCATTATTTTGGGAAGACCATTCCTAGCCACGGGGCGTACTCTTATTGGTGTAGAAAACAGAGAATTAACCATGCGTATTCAAGACGAGGAGGTAAAGTTCAACGAGTTTAGGGCAATGAAGTTTCCAGATTCCAAGGAGGAATGTTATCGGGTGGATGCAATTGATCAAGCCACACAAGAGGTATTTAATGATATGAATTTTGATGATGTCATGCAGGCTGCCCTAACACTTGACTTACCTAAGATGATGGAAGAGCTTGCCGAAACAGGGGCGTCTCTGAATTCTGAAAATCCAAAGTATAGGCGTCGAGCCTATGAACTTGTGAGAGAACTGGGTGAGATGGAACCTAAAAAGAAACCATCAATTGAATCTACCCCGTAATTAGAAGAGAAACCGCTTCCTTCACACTTGAGGTATGCTTATTTGGGAACTAACAACAATTTACCTGTTATTGTTTTAGCCACTTTATAAGGTCCTCAGGAAGACAAACTATTACATGTACTAAGAACCAATAAAGAGGCAATTGGATGGACTATTGCTATATCAAAGGCATTAATCCTACCGTTTGCCAACACTAAATTATTCTGGAATATACAAGTGCACGCTCAGTTTAAAGGCAAAGGAGATTGATTCCAGTTATGAATGAGGTGTTAAAGAAAGAAGTTATCAAATTACTAGATGCAGGAATTATTTTTCCCATAGCTAGTAGCGAGTGGGTGAGTCCAATTCAGTGCGTACCAAGAAGGGTGGTATCACCACTATCCTAAATGAACCGAATGAATCCATACCCTCGAGAACCGTTGTTGGTTGGAGAGTGTGTATGGACTATCGTAAGTTGAACAAGGCCACCAGAAAAGATCATATTCCCCTTCCATTCATAGATACGATGTTAGACAAGTTAGCTGGAAGAGAGTACTATTGTTTTCTAGATGGGTACTCCGGATATAATCAGATATATGTAGACCCTGTTGATCAACACAAAACAACCTTTACATGTCCTTTTGGTACCTTTGCTTATCGAATGATGCCATTTGGATTGTGTAATGCACTTGCTACTTTCCTAAGATGCATGATGGCAATCTTCTGGGACATGATCGATCACTTCCTTGAGGTATTTATGGATTACATTTCTGTGTTTGTTGATAACTTTGATAAGTGTTTACAGAATTTAGAAAAAGTGTTAATTAGATTTAAGGAGACTGATTCGGTTTTAGTCTGGGAGAAGTGTCACTTCATGGTTTGTGAGGGAACAGTGCTGGGACACAAGGTTTCGAGTTCAGGATTAGAAGTTGATCATGCAAATATTGAGGTAATCAAAACTATTCCCTCACCGATTTCTTTAAAAGGAGTGAGAAGCTTCTTAGGTCATGCTGGTCTTTATCGCCGATTCACCAAACATTTGTCTAGGACCGCTAAGCCATTGTGTAACTTACTCGAAAAGGACACCAAATTCCTTTTTGATGAAACTTGCATGGAGGCATTCAAAGAGATCAAGGAGAAACTCAAATGTGTACCTATTGTATTACCTCCTGATTGAAAGATTCCATTTGAAGTTTTGTGTGATGCTAGTGATCTTGCTATGGGTGTTGTTTTGGGTTGGAGAAAAGAGAAGGTATTTCATTCTATTTACTATGCTAGTAAAACCTTCACAAGTGCTCAGATTAATTATACCGTAATTGAGAAGGAGTTATTAGTTGTTGTGTATGCATTTGACAAGTTTCGTTCCTATCTTGTTGGGGCAAAAATTGTTGTGTATACCGATCATTTTGCAATCAAATACCTTATGGAAAGGAAAGATGAAATCCGCGTTTGATCAGATGGGTATTGTTGTTACAAGAGTTTGATTTAGATATCCAAGATCGAAAGGGTTGTGATAATCAAGTCGCGGATCATTTGTCCTGTCCTGAAGGTTCTGAGTTTAATAGTGGACCAAAGTTGGTCAAAGAAGATTTTCCTGATGAGAGCTTATTTTCAATACACGTAACTGGTACTCCTTGGTATGCAGATATAACAAATATTATTGTGAGTGGTTCTTTTCCTGAAGGATCTACCTTACAAGAGAGAAAGAGATTGATTAATTGTGTAAAGCAGTTCTTTTCGGAGGATCATTTCCTCTACAAAACATGTAGTGATCAGATGGTAAGAAGATGCATACCTGAGAGTGAAGCCCAGGAGGTAGTTTCTAGTTGTCATGATTCACCTTATGGGATCGTACAGCTGCAAAGGTACTCCAATCCGGTTTTTATTGGCCTACTTTACATAAAGATTGTCATAAATATGTCAAAGAATGCCACATATGCCAATTTACCAGTAATATATCTAAGAGAGATGAAATGCCACGTAATAATGTTCTTGGAGTTGAGATATTTGATGTATAGAGTATTTATTTCATGGGTCCCTTTGTATCATCTAATGCAAATCAATACATCATATTAGTTGTTGATTACGTGTCTAAATGGGTAGAGGTTGTAGCTCTACCAACGAATGATTTGCGAGTAGTAATAAAGTTCTTGAAATCACACATCTTCACTAGACATGGTACGCCTAGAGTTATTATTATTGGTGGAGGTTCTCATTTTGTGAATAGATACTTGAAAGCTATATATAAGAAATATGGGGTCAGACATCATGTATCTACTGCTTATCATCCACAAGAAAATGGTCAAGCTGAGGTGTCTAATCGAGAGATCAAATACATTCTAAAGAAGACTGTTGGACCCACACGCAAAGATTGGTCAATGAAATTCAATGTTGCGTTGTTGGTATAGCGTACGGCGTTAAAGACACCCCTTGGTGCATCTCCATATCGAATAGTCTATGGTAAGGCTTGTCACTTACCTCTTGAACTTGAATTAGGTCCATATTGGGCGATAGCGAAATTCAACATGGATCCTACTTTAGCCGATGAGAATCGTATGGTGAAAGTGAATGAACTTGATGAGTTTTGATTTCATGTCTATCAGAATGCTAAACTTTACAAAGAAAAAACAAAGAGATGGCATAAGAATCGCATTCGTGAAAATAAATTTAAAGTTGTACAGATGGTCCTCAAGTATAACTCCATGTTCAGCAATTATCCAGGTAAGTTGAGATCGAAGTGGTCTGGTCATTTTGTAGTGACCAAAGTCACGCCTCATGGAACTATAGAAATTGAGAAACCAGCCGAGCAACGCACCTTCATGGTGAACGGGCATCGTTTGAAGATTTAACATGTAGGCAAGGATACTAACTGCATGGAAGACCCACATCCTGGGGAGTTCATGTACCTCCTCGAAACTGAATAGATGTGCGAGGTAACTCGTCGAGCTTAACGACGTTAAACAAAAGCCATTTCAATTGTATATTTGTTTATTACTTTCATGTCTTTTAAATTCTTAGTGTAAAATTAGAATTATTTATGTGTTTTAGCGTGTAATATTAAAGAAATGAGAAAGGTGGAGTCTTTGTGATGATTTCAGGTATTTAATCCTTGAGTTTGGGGTTAAACAGGTGTGAGACAAAGTATTTTTGTGTCTAAGTGATAAAAAGTAATCACTCGGACCGGCTAGCCGGTCATCTGACTGGTATTGGCGGTCAAGGAGGTTCATCACAGCGCCACTGTTTGTTGACAAAGTAAACGCAGATTCATATTGCGTCATCGTAAAACCAAGTCGCGCGACCGACTAACTGGTCACCTGGCCGGCATATGCCAGTCAAACCAATTCGTTACAGCGCCAACTCACTGTTTGTTGACCAAGTAAATGTAGCTTCATATTCCATCAGCGAAAATTGACATTTGTGACCGGCTAACCCGTCATCTGATCGGTAATGCTGGTCCGGCTCTGGGGAAAAGTTATTATTTTTAATTTCGTTGACATAAGGGTTTGTGTGTAAAGAAAAAATAAAAAGATGCTTTACCAGTTAACTTGTGAGAAGCCTGGTAAGCCGTTCAGTGCAGCGTGTTTTGACTTAAACCTTATAAAACTCGAATTTCTTCCTTTTTAACAAATACTCTCACAAGACACCATTATAGACGAACCAAAGCTCATAAAGTACCTACAAAACGCCATTAAACACCCAAACATCACAAATTCTTCCCTCTAATCCATTCCTAACACATACACAACATCAAATCCTTCCAAAAACACTAAGAAATCTTTACCTTAGTCCTAAATCCTTCTTCATCAAAGCTTTAATCTTACCAAGTAAACCTTTCCTAATCCATTACATTACCATTACCCATCTCATATAACACCATAAACCTTCTTCCTATATCCTCAAAACATCAAAGTTCAAAACTTTTCTCTAGTTTTTGAATTTTTGAAGTTTTGAGTTTGAGGTTCATTGAGATGACGAACAGAACTGATTACTTGTGCTACAATCAGAGAACATGAATTAACCCAAACACTAGAAATACTCTTGGGTCTACTCCAGACAAATCTATTGAGATTCTAGATTCGAGTTCTAAGCCTAAGGTTGGAGTAGTCAAGAAAACAATGAAGATGAAAGAGAACCCAAATGAGGCTACTCCTAAAAAGCCTAACTTGGAATAAAAAGAAGTTGAAGAACCCGTTATTGAACAACACTTTGTGAGAAGGAAAATAATGGTTGTGAAACCTAAGCCTAAGAATCCATTCGTGAGTTGGAAAGATCACGTTCGTGAGCGGCTTACTAGTTTGTCTTTTGGTGTTAAGAAAGGATTTCCGATGAATATAATGGACTATGAACTCAAAGATTACGCGGTTACATGTGACGAGTTTGGATGGACAGAGCTGAGAAAGAGAGACTTTGTTTACATTCCGGCCTTGGTTTGAGAATTTTAGGAAGATTAGGTCTTTGCGGAAGGTAATACGATTGAAGTCCGTAAGAAGATTGTCCCTTTCTCAGTTGAGCGAATTCGTGAAGCATTTAATTTACCAAACTTGAAGGGTCCTTGCAAATAACTTGAGGAACTTAATGATCCAGCATTAAAATAGGAGTCATTTTACAAACATGTTTTTGATTCATGGGATACATCATATACCCAAAGGTGCTAGATATAAAGGTCACGTATTTAGTAGTGATTTGCTACCACGTGCTAGATCATGGTCCCGTTTCATTATTCCTACTGTTTTTGGTAATTCCCACATATTCGCGGTAACACGTGAGCAACTCATCTTCATTATATGCATTATTGAGAAGAAGGAGATTGATGTAGCTCGCGTCATTTATAACTCCATCACGGTTTATGCAAAATCTCCCATTGATCAACGCAACCTCAAGTTCCCGTGTACTATCACGTAGATCTGTATGAAAGCAAATGTACCACTCAGGAACATTGAGGATGAAACAATAGGAAAAGGTGAAAATATCAAATCAATTGCAATTGAGAATATTCACAATGAGAACAAGAAAAAGGGTATGGAGTTAGATAAGCCATTTGGAGAAGAAAACAAATCTAGAACTCCGAAACGCAAGACAAGGGTTGCCAAAAATCATGAGGTAATTGAAAGAATGAGAACTTTAGAGGAGAAGCATGAAGAGGTGTTAACATCTTTGGGAAAAGTCACAAAAGAGTTGGTTCTTATGCAAAACATGCTACTTAGGGTGAGCAATTCACACCATGCCACTTACACAATGCTTAAGAAAGGAGCCCAACCTGAACGCAACAGTGAAAACCAACCTAGTTCTGGTTAAGATACATTTCCCTATCATTTTCTTATTTAGTAGTGTATAATATTTTATTTGCTTTATTGATTCTTTTTGAATCATGGGTACACGACTCATTTTTTTAGTTTGGGGTGGGGTTAGTTGCCACACCCCAATTTTATGTGTTATTTGTTTTACTGCTTTCAATAAACTTAATTTAAGGGTTGTGTTTGACTGTACAGTATTTTAAATGTCCCCATTAAGCATATTTTTTTTATAAATTTATGATAGAAAATAGTAGACCTTAGGATTTAGTATAAAACGCACTTTGATTGCATGCAAACATTAGGTAACTGATAGGAAAAATTAATGAACAATTCAAAAGAAGTAATCTTATACATAAGGAAAATGAGTGGTTTGTAGAACATGAGATCTAAATGAGTAGAGAACCCACTTGGGTATGAACTAGATGCAAGCTATGTAACTAGGAAAATGATAGAGGCAGTTCTTTGATAGCCATTTGAGACTTTTTAGCTTTCTAACCCATGATTAATTATATTATTCTTAGCCCCATTTTTAGCCTTAAAGCCTTTATTTTGTCGCCACGATATAAGTAATATCCCTTTATTTTATTAGGCATTTCCATATGGCTCGCACTTGAATCACGATCCTGAAACATCCTGTCTTGAGCTTGATTTTGGGGTGGAGGGTTTCATTATTGGGAAATTACATTGGGGGAATTTTATGTGTTTGTATTTATGCGCAATTCTTGATGATATATTATTTGTAACCCTTTGCCGGGGTCTTTGAAATATATATATATATATATATATATATATATATATATATATATATATATATATATATATATATATATATATATATATATATATATATATAATATATATATATATATATATATATATATATATATATATATATATATATATATATATATTTATATATATCACCATTCACATCAAAATGATGGTCAGTGATATCTTATACAAAAAAAAAAGAAGAAGAGGAAAAGAATGAAAAAGAAAATATATGTATGAAAAAATAAAGTAACCGACAAAGTGGAAATTTAGAAATCATCTTGTGTGCGTATTGGGTGAATCTGGGGATGCTAAATTAGTGCGTAAAATGGGTTGAGTAAGAACATATTCGAGTGCAAACTCAAGCTCTTGGACAAATTGTTGATGGTAAGTGATGAGAGAGCCAAAAGCTCACTTCAAATTTACCAAATATACATACCATACCGTCCTTAAGCCTATGCTAAAACAATAAAGTCCTCGTGATTACTAGATACATAGTGGATTTATAATTCAGCTTAAAGAAAGTAAGCTAAGTGGAGCGTTCAAAGCGAGTAAGGATCGATGTTCACCCTATAACCACCATCTTGAGATATGTAGTAAGTGTAACCTTCCAGCATTGTGAAATAATTTTGGATTGATATTTTTTGTGTTTGATTTTTGGATGACATGTGTATGTGTATATTAATTCCTAGGTCATACTATATGATATTTGTTTTAACTAGTTATGCTTTGGGTATTATTCACTAGACTCTGCATTTTTGCGTTTCACCTAAGGCCTTTGTTTTTATTTTACTTTGTCGGGATGACAAATGTTTGAGTTTGGGGTCTTGATGTCTCCTGTTTTTTTTCTTAATATATGCCCTTAGGAGACATCATTTTAGGTGAATATTAGAATCATTTGATATACTTTTATGCTTATTTCGCCATATTACACTTTCTTCTCTTAGAAATTTTTTATTTGCATTTTTAAACCTTTTGTGCGTTAATTTGTTTATTTTTAGTATAAACTTCTTAGGTCAATGGATACTATGGAGCACCAAGACAAGGAGGAGAAGTTAGAATTAAAGTATTAGATTAAGCGGAGGGGTCAAAAGCAAGAAAAGATTACTCGAAAAGTTGACTAAAAGAGATGAAAATCTGGAAAGTTGTTACTAATTTTTTATTTCGAGCCATATCGGCACTGATTCAGGTTTGGAGATTCAAAAGAGAAAGTTGTGCCCTTGAGTTAGCATTGAAGACTGGAATCAGTTGATTTGGATATGAGACGCAAAAGTTACGGTCGTTTTACTACAGGCTGTACAATAGTTACGGGATTCTAAAAAATGGACTTGGGCTTTTCATCATTTAAATAATTATTCTTAAGTAAAAGCCCAATCCAAATTAGAGCATTATAAATAGGCTTTTAGACCTCCTATTTACAGAATTCATTACACTTTACATTACGCTTTAGTATTTTCAAGTCAGAACAAAAAGGTAGAGGAGAAATCTAGAGCTGGAGAATTTCCATTCTTCCAACAACAGTCAATCCAATCCTTAGGTTATTCATTTATTTTCTGCAATTGAGAAAGATGAATGTTATTTATTTATTTTCAGTTTTTAATTCGAACAAGAGCTAAATTTATTAGTACTTGAGAATCGCAATAAATGGGTTGAAGCCCTAGTTTAATTAATGTCTGTTTCCGAATTTAGGATTTAGGATTTAATCTAAGTTGGCTATTTTATATTGGATAATATTTTATGCTTGTTTTTATCTCCTTTCTAATCAATTAGAAATAAGTTTGAGTAATTAGGCTATTCACTTTAGTGGCGAAGTGATCATCCGACAGGGGGGTTTGATTACACCCTTAGAAAATATCTGTGTGATGTCCGTTATAGACCGATAGGCTTGACTAATCACATAGCCAAAGAGGTAAATAAGTTCACATCCGTAAGTAAATTTACTACTTTAGAGGGGTTTATCTTACCGTAGGATAGCTCTTAGGTCCACCCAACAGGGGGCTAGGAGATACTACAGTCCCGACTAGTATATATATACCGGCTTAGCCCTTAAACAGAAACATTAATTAGATGAACTTAGGTTGATCCCTTGCGAGAATCAAGTAAATCTCTCATCCTTGCGTCTACATATATTTATTTTGCAGTATTTCTTTTTAGTTAAGCATTTTAGTACTTTAATTTACCACATCTTTAGTTATAATACAAAAACAAACAAATATCTTTATATTTTACTTTTCTGTTTTAGCAATTACTTCTACTTAGTTGATTAATACTGAGTTATAACTATCCGCCCCTAAGAACGAAATCCCGATTATCGGTTATTACTTGAACGACTCGTACACTTGCGGTCTGTGGATCCTTCATTTATTGCGTAATTTTATAACACCCAAGGACCCACCACATACTAGCAAACCTAAGTTATATCTCTCATCTCCATTCTATTTAGTTTTATTATTTTAATTAGTAGTTAATTATTATCTCTTCAATTATTTATCTCTTTAATTATTTGTCTTTTAAATTAGCACCAATCTCTACTATGCTTTCTTTTATAAACACGATTCTACGCTAACAGGCTTGATCCCAACAAACGAATCTTACTTACTAACTAAGCTTGCCAACGATCTGTATTACTTGCAGTGAGTTTCTCGTGGTATTTTAGGGTGTGTGTCCTTATTATTATCTTATTTTCTCTGTTTAGTTATTATACCTTTGCCGCCACCAAGACTAATTTACAAGAAATTTCATGATAAATATTTTAGAATTACTTAAAGATGAAAGATACTGAGATAGATAGTTGGCCTAGTGGTTAGGTTACTCCGCAGAGACCAAGAGGTCCTGGGATCGAATCTCATTGGAGTCATTTACTCCGAGTCCAAAGTGGCTCTCTCATGTATTCAAAAAAAAAGATGAAAGATACTAACTCTAAAACCCCTTATTCCAAAAGTTTGAACGAAAGAGGTTAATTGAAGATATCCATTGACTACTTGAATCTTCTATCATATTTAAACCTTTTGAAAAACAAATTAAACACGATTGTCTAAATATTATGACCCACACATAATGTCAACTGGACCGACCATCCCTCGTCTGAGTTAACATTGTGGCACACTTATTGGACACTTAGGTGAGAGCTGACTTCATATGTAGAGTTCTATTTTTTATATCTTATGAGACTTATAATAGAATGATACAAACTCAAATTATTATGATAAAAGGCCTCAATAGGTTGAGTGTCTTTTGTTTGATTTCATGCCAAACACCAAAACACGACTCTAAAATTAACTGAGGCGCAATACCGAGGTCATTAGTTAATATAATATTGATAAACCTTATTATCTCATTTTCATATTGCATGCCCTTTTCGGAGTATGAATACAAAAAATAGGACACTGTTTCATAAAACAGATAGTTAGTAGTGTAAATTTCTCAAGACAACAGTATGTTGACACTAATATATGTGAATGGTTTTTATTTGTTATATTATTTCATACATATACTTGTTGCTACATATCTTCTTATTAAATTATTAAATTTATATTAAAATGGTATCATTTAGTCGCCTCACTGGTATTATCAAGGAGAATAAGCTAATCTACATAATTGCATGGATTGGAAACCGAACCTAGACATAGTACTCATGCCTGATGAATATGGATATGACCTTAGGATCTGAAACTAGATACTGAGGAGTGTTTCCCCTAAAAATGTGATTCGGAACACACAAGCTATATATACAAGTCTAATCATATTGTTAGCTTGTATATGATGTCCTTGATTACTAATGTGTTTCAAACACAATATGAGCGGATGGAAACTGCTAAGGAAATGCTTGAGTCCATCTCAAAGATGTTTCTTTTGACAAACAATTATCCATTTTATTGATCAAACAACCCAAACATTTAAGAAAATCCTTAGTAAATTTTGACATTCACAGCATAGAAATAGGAAACATTTTACAATTTTTACTAGAAACATAAGAACATACAAAATATTGCAAGAAAAGTAAGGTTCTAAACAACCCATTACAAATCAAGAGGGCCTAATCACACTTTTCAATATTATTGACCACCCTACTTGCTAAGGCAGATTACATGTGTGCTTCTCATTTGAATCCTCTCAACAACAATATTTTTGCATTTAAACTTCATCAAATAACAAAAAAAACTATATCATGAAGGTTGCACCCATCAAACCAATCCACTCCTATCAGGAACTAAAGTTCCAATAAGCCCCTATATTTTTACAATTATTCTATTACCCATTGTGTTTGCAAATCTTTGTTTATTCCATAGATTGGCTTGAACATCATATGCTATTTCTTTTAATATATTCTCTTTCTTTTCAATATGATTGGTAAAAACCTTATTGTTTCTTCCGGTCCATACATAGTAGATAAAGTTGTTGGCTTAACATTCTTTTAATCTTATTTTAATATTTTCCAAATCTTTTTTAAAAAAATATAAAATATTGCATAATGTTTAACATATTTTAAACTATATATATGAATATTAGTATACTGATCAAACATTTTTAAAGGATTTTTCAGAGCCAACACGGCATACTAGTGCCAGGACCGGCAAGCCGGAGGTATTCGTTGATCAATGGTCACATGACACGTAGGATTCTGCCCGTTGGACTAGAGGACAAGGAGGACCGGCATACTGCCCGTAGGAACAACATACCAGTGTAAGGCAGATTCTTGGGCTATAAAAGAGGGATCTTTCATATGCAATTACTACCTCTTACTTAATCAATTATTTTTTACAAGTTCACATCCAACATTAAAGCTCTCAAGCTAACACATTTAATCACTCAAGCTTGATCATTCAACTTGTCAAATACACTCATTCAAGAAGTTAATCAAATAAGCTTCAAAGTGAATCTACTCAAAGAGGAGATAAAAGCTCAACTTTCATATCATCTCTTTGGGAGTATTAGAAAAGTTTATTTCACCATTCAAAAACTTGTAATGTCCTCTTAAATCTAGTCTTTATAATATATATATTAAGAGAGTGTATGAATATAGGGAGTATACTCGGTGATTCCTTGTGTTATAATAGCACAAGAGTTTGCTTCGTGGTTTCGAAATGGTTTTGACGGGTATTGTGTTCTCGCCTCAGTTAAGAGAGACATGGATATTAATTAAAGAATCTTGTAAATCCTAAGGTGGATACCTTAGGTAGTGGAGTAGGAAAACCGAAACACTATAAGTGATTGCGTACTTTCTTTACCTTATCTCTTTACTTATCATATTTTGATTGCTCGTATTGCTTATATATCCAACCACTAGTCATCAATTAATTTATCCCTTAAGTATTTGATATATTGCCTTATAAGTTTTTCTTTAAACTAATTATTGTCCAAAAGATTTAAATTAGTCATTATTTATATTAGTTTCATATTCACACCCCCCCCCCCCTTTAAGACTTGAAATTGGTATCAGAGCCTAACTTTACGGTAATAGCTTAATCGTTAGTAGAATAACGTCATGGAATTTAATATTTTGGAAGAGTGTTCTTCTACAATACCTCCACTTTTTGAAGGTACCTATTAATTCTCTTGGAGAAGAAGAATGAAGGAGTTTATAAAAATTGAAGATCCCGAGCTTTGGAGAATCATTATGGAAGGCCCATTTGTGCCATACAAAGAAAAAAGCAATGAAGCCAGAGTTAATGTGCTAACTCAAGAGGTGAAAGAAGACGATGAACTTACCGAAGATGAAAAGGAAAAACTCACCCAAAGCGCTAAAGTCATGCATTTTTTAATTTGCGGCATATCCGATTATATACTTGAAAAAGTCTTTGAATTTTCATCGGCACTTGAAATTTGGGATCGCTTGGAGTACTTATTTGGCATCATTGAAAATTACAAAGAAGAAACCAAAAATGGTGATCAAAATAATGATGATTAAAAGTCAAACCATGAAGTAGTACCCTACCCTAGTTCTTTGTCCTTTTCTTATGATAATTTTATTGAGCATGATGATATATTAATCGCATCCCTTCTCAACCCGTGAACTTCATATCAGTTCAAATAATCTCTTCTTAGACGAGTTAAAAGTTGAACAAAAGAGATGATTTGATTGTTGTCTTACTTTTTAAATAACATTTTGTTAAATAATCAAAAATCTTCTTTTGAAATCATATCTTGTTTTGAAATCATATCTTTCTTTGAAGAAAACCAAAAACTCTTGACAAAAAACATAGTGTTTTTTAAGAAAATGGATGACATTTCGTTAACCGTTTTTAATCTCTTAAAAGGTCATCCCTATCAAAATTTTACTCCTTTTGATCAGAATTGTTTTCTTGAAATTTCTTGTAGTGAAAACTTGATTAAACAAAAAAGTGAGAAAAAATCATGTTCAAAATCATCTCACCACTTTCATGGTCGCAAAAAGAATGTTTGTACTTATTCCAAAAAGTCGCCATCGTGTCTCAAAATGTTTTTATCGCAAATAACTAGAATACTAATTAATACCTTTGTGGAAAAAACCTACACGGATCGTAAAAATTACTTACCGATTCCTCGAATCTACTCCACCTTGGATACCTTAGACATTTAATAGTGATTTTAGGTGATGAGCGTCAAGGAAACAAAATAATCTACAAAAAGATCCTCAATTCACGTAAAAGGAAAATCCAGTGAAAATAATTATATCCTTATTTTGTTGAATTGCTTCTGTTGTTTGTGTATGTGTTAGTTTTTTGAAATGCTTACCGATTCCTCGAATCTACTCCATGTTTATAACGAATCTACTCCTCGAATCCAGTGAAAATCGGTAAGTAGTTTTTTGAGCATTTCTTAACACTAGAAAATCATCCTTGGTTAAACCTTAAGCCAAGAGGAAGCTTACAACAAAAGAAAAGAAGTCTGGAAGGATCTGTTCATCAATAATGTCTTCGTCAACCTTTGAATTTGTAATTTCTTTCTTTTCTTTCATTAGTATGAACTAAATTTCTATTTAGATTGAGTTTTAGAATATATGTATGAACCCTAGTTTTGGTTGATATCTATCTAATTTGGGAAGTCTATGTTTTAAATTGAATTATTGTTTTTATTCTCTGTTTATGTGTTTGGAATTATGTTCTGTGTACTTGTGGATCGCGACCATATAGAATTACCATCTAGTAGTTAGGTCACCATTGACAACGGTGTTTAATTACATGTTTAACACATAACGTCTAGTGTATGGTTTAGATCTGACAAATCAACCTAACTAGATAATCACCATGGTTTAGTGTATTGCTATTTAACTAATTGCAGGAAAGTTTGCTTAGGACTCCTTATTGACACATGTAAACCCTATTTAAAACTACCTAGCGCAATTGGAACCGATTATTGAAATACTACATAATTCACCCTTACATGTTTAGAACGGCAAAACTAGTGGGGATTACATGCTATTTACTCAAGCTAAACTCTCATACTAACTTCTTCTCTTGCATTTAATTTTCTGTCTTTACTTTATTAGTTTAATTTAGTTAATTGAAAACCAAATAAAAATTTATTTGTCTTTTACTTTTCTGCGTTTTATTTGTTCTAGCTTTTAATACTTGCACTTGATTATTGCATAAGATTCCCCTAACCTTCGCAGTCCCTGCGGAACGAATCTTACTTATTTATTAAAACTTGCATACGATTTGTATACTTGCAGAACCGTGCTAGGCTAGGGTGATTAATTTCACTTATTTATATTCTATTTTTTTATCACACCCTAGTCGACACCAAGTTTTTGGCGCCGCTGCCGGGGACTACATCGTTAGTCCTTGTGCATATATCTTGTGCTTTTATTTCAGTTAGTTCTATTTTACGCTTTTTTCTTTTTAGTTTTTGTTTTATAGATAGTTACAGATGGAGAATCCAAGGAGACTTGAATTACCCGTCACGTTTAGAGTGCGACCACGCGGGAATCACACTCCAGAAATCAAAGCCGCTAAATTTAGGCCAGATCCAGGGATGTTAGCGCAGTTTGCAAATCATGGACTATTTAGCGGTGCTTCACAACAAGATCTGATCCGATATATTCAGAAATTCATCCAGATTTGTGATGCTTATATCGTAAGAGGAGTTACTAAAGAGCAGACATATTACGTTATGTTCCAGTTCTTCTTGATCGGAGGTGCAAGCAATTGGTACGATACCCAATATCCTCATGTCATTCCAGATTGGGATAAGCTTCAAGCAAGATTCCTAGACCGCTTCTATTAGGTTAGTAGAAGATTAAAAGATATGTTGGAGCTTGAACAGTTTATTCAGGAAGACGGAGAAAGTTTGGGTGAAGCATGGTTACGATTTAATGAAAAGAAGGCGAGATGTCCATACCACAAATCATCTCTGGAATATTTTTAACCCTGTTCTACGGAGGACTCAATGACAAGTCAAGGGCAAGAGCGGATTCGTTAGGAAACAAAGGTTTTGTGTTACTAGATCCTGAAGAAGCCGAACTATGTATGGAGAGAATTCTTGAGAACGAGAGAAGTTGGCCAAGAGAACCAAAAGAAAAATACGACACTTCAGAATCTCTGAAGCTCAAGGAACTAAGCCAACAACTCGAAGAACTACGAGAACAAGCTCGAACAATTGCTCAGGTGAATCTAGTGCGTACTATACCTTCGCGTCTAGGTTGTGGATCAATAAATCATATGTGGGAAAGGTGTATGAATAATCCAGCCTCAGCTCCTTCTATATCTCATCAAAATAACCAGTATTCTAATGGTTATGATTATCCTCAAGAGAGCTACGCTAGTTATCAACACCCTCCACAACAGAGAAGTTGGGACAGAAATCAAGAGACTTATCATCAACCCCAACCTCAATCATACTATCCACCACAACCTATACATCAAAAGGCACCCATTGTTGAAAAAGCTTATCAAGAACCACCAAAACAATCAATGCAACTAGCAAAGAAATAACAAACCTTGAGCTTGAATTCGAGTATGGCTAAATTGATGCAAGCAATTGAAGAAAATATGAGTATTAGCCAACAAAAAATTCAAGCCCAGCAAAAGGTGATAAAAAAACTCGAGCATACTCTATCACATATGGCGAGTACATTTCAAAACAGGCCAAAAGGGCAACTCCCAAGTGATACTATTGCTCCTCGAGATGATGCTTGTCATGCAGTTGAATTGCGAAGTGGAAAACAACTACCTCCACCTAGAAGAGAACCAGAACCAATCCCTATTCTTGAAAATGTGGGAGAAGAAACAACATAAGATATAGTAGAAGAGGTAGTTGAACCAAAGAGTGTCCAAGCTAAGACACCTGAAAAACAAAAAACTCAGTGGAACTTAATACACGCCCTCCACCACCATACCCTTCACATGTCTGAAAAAAGGACAATGACCTGGAATTCAAAAAGGTCGTTGACATGGTGAGCAAGTTAGAGATTAATATGCCGTTTGTAGAAGCTCTCAAAAGAATGCCGAAATATCTAAAATTCATGAAGGACATTCTTTCTAACAAACGAAGTATAGAAACTGGGGAAACAATTGGATTGCCTGTGGAGTGTAGTGCTATATGTCAAAACAAGTTACCACCGAAGCTAGAAGATCCCGAAAGTTTTACCATACCCATTGGCATTGGAGACAGTTGGACCGGGAAAGCATTGTGTGATTTAGGCGCGTGTATCAATCTCATGCCAAGATTCCTGTTCGAGAAGCTTAAAATAGGAGAGGTAGTACCCACATTTGTGGTATTACAAATGGCGGATCGCTCACTCTCCCAACCAGTAGGTAAAATTGATGCTGTTTTAGTTAAAGCTGGTACTTTTATTTTCCCTTGTGATTTTATTATTCTTGACTACGACGCGGATAAGAATGTCCCCATCATCTTGGGTAGACCATTCTTAGCCACGGGGCGTACACTAATAGATGTTGAGAATGGTGAGTTGATCATGAGGGTACAAGACAAACAGATACGATTCAATGTGTTTAAGGCTATGAAGTTACCAAATTTGAAAGGTGAATGTTTCAAAATAGATGTCATCGGAAAAAATTACACAAGAAGTCTTCAATGAAGCAAGTTTAGATGATGATCTTGATGAGGCCTTAACACTTGAATCACAAGAGGAAAACGAGATTCCCCCTGACGAAGTTGCTGCATTAGGATCAAATATACGAGAACTACTTCGAGAATCAGGCGACATTGAACCTATAAAGCAACCTTCCATAATATTTCCACCTATTCTCGAAGGAAAACCCCTTCCAGATCATCTATGCTATGCATATTTAGGTACGAATAAAACTTTGCCTGTTATTATTTATGCTAACCTTTCAGGTCCTCAAAAGGAGAAGCTACTTCATGTACTTCGCGCGAACAAAGAAGCAATCGGATGGACTATTGCCGACATTAAGGGAATTAGTCCTTCCGTTTGCAAACACAAAATCATTCTTGAGAACGAAGGTGGGCGATCTATAGAGGGACAAAGAAGACTCATGCCAGCTATGAAAGAAGTATTAAGGAAGGAGGTTTCAAGTTGTTAGACGCAGGAATTATCTATACGATTGCCAGCAGTGATTGGGTTAGTCCAGTTCAATGTGTTCCAAAGAAAGGAGGTATTACTACCATCCTTAATGATCAAGGTGAAGCCATACCATCAAGAACAGTTGTGGGGTGGCGAGTATGCATGGACTACCGAAGACTCAACAAAGCTACAAAGAAAGATCACTTCCCGCTACCATTCATTGATCAGATGCTAGACAAACTCGCAGGGAGAGAGTATTATTGTTTCCTTGACGGATATTCGGGTTATAATCAGATTTGTGTGGATCCCCTTGATCAACACAAAACAACTTTTACTTGTTCGTTTGGCACCTTTGCTTATAGAAAGATGTCGGTTGGTCTATGTAATGCACCTGCCACGTTCCAGAGGTGCATGATGGCTATATTTTGGGACATGATTGATAAATATTTGGAAATTTTTATGGATAATTTTTCGGTGTTTGGATATAGTTTTGATGATTGTTTGAATAATCTTGAGAAAGTCCTTGTGAGATGTAAAGAAAAAGATCTTGTGCTCAACTGGGAAAAATGCCACTTCATGGTTCAAGAGGGAATTGTGTTGGGACATAAAGTTTCGAAGGCAGGGATGGAGGTTGATCGTGCTAAAATTGAAGTTATCAAAACATTACCACATCCAGTTTCTGTAAAAGGAGTGAAAAGTTTCTTGGGTCACGCAGGATTTTACCGAAGATTTATTAAAGATTTCTCCAAGATCGCCAAACCGCTTTGTTCTTTGCTTGAAAAGGATACTCCTTTTAACTTTTCTGACGAATGTCTTCAAGCGTTTTAGACAATTAAGGAGAAACTGATCTCCACACCTATTGTTATACCTCCTGATTGGAAAGCTCCGTTTGAACTTATATGCGATGCTAGTGATCACGCTATGGGTGTTGTGTTGGGGCAGAGGAAAGATAATCTCTTCCACACGATTTATTATGCAAGTAAGACCTTCAACGCTGCCTAGATGAATTATACAGTAACGGAGAAAGAGATGTTGGCCGTAGTATATGCTTTTGATAAATTCTGTTCCTATCTGATTGGGAAGAAAACTATTTGTATACACGGACCATTCAGCTATCAGATACCTCATGGAGAAAAAGGACGCTAAGCCGCGTCTTATTAGATGGGTACTGTTGCTTCAAGAATTCGACATAGACATTCGAGACCGAAAAGGATGCGAGAATCAAGTTGTTGATCATTTATCAAGGCTCGAAGGATCTGATGTGAATAAGGAACCATTGTTGGTTAAAGAGGTATTCCCTGATGAACAACTTTTTGCTATTAAAGATGCGTTTGTGCCATGGTATGCAGATCTAGTCAACCTCATCGTGAGTGGTATATTCCCCAAGGATATCCACCCACAACAAAGACAAAGATTATCTCACCGGGCTAAACAATACTATTGGGATGAACCGTACCTCTGGAAAATTTGTAGTGACCAGGTAGTTAGACGATGTGTCCATGAAGGCGAAGTTGATAAGATTATAGCAAGTTGTCATGGATCACCATATGGAGGTCACTTTAAAGGCGATAGTACAGCAGCTAAAATTCTTCAATCTGGTTTCTAATGGCCTACCCTACACAAAGATTGTCATCGTTTTGTCCAGTCATCTCAAAGATGCCAGTTCACTGGTAATATATCAAAAAGGGACGCGATGCCGCTTAACAATATTCTAGAAGTCGAAATCTTTGATGTATGGGGAATAGATTTCATGGGACCTTTCATCACTTCCCATGGAAATCTTTATATTTTGCTTGCGGTAGATCATGTATTAAAATGGGTAGAAGCAGTGGCAACACCAAAGAACGATGTGCAAACAGTGATTAAATTCTTAAAGACAAATATCTTTTCAAGACATGGTACGCCACGTGTTCTCATCAGTGATAAAGGTACCCATTTCATCAATGATCAACTGAGAAACCTCCTTCGTATGTTTGGAGTGAGACACCGCATTTCAACCGGTTATCACCCACAAACTAACGGTCAAGCTGAATTTTCCAATCGGGAAATCAAATCTATTCTTGAGAAGACCGTGAACAAAACGAGGAAAGATTGGTCGTTAAAGCTAGATGATGCTCCCTGGGCTTACAGAACATCATTTAAAACACCAGATGGGGCATCTCCATATCGCATGGTCTACGGCAAGGCATGTCATCTACCTATTGAAATCGAAGCTCGAGCCTTCTGGGCTATTAAAACTCTGAATCTAGATCCAGAACTGGCCGGGAAACAAAGGTTGATGCAATTGAACGAGTTGGAGGAGTTTCGCTATCTTGCCTATGAAAATTCACGTCTCTACAAGGAGAAAACAAAGAGATGGCATGATAGACGACTCCGTCCAAAGCATTTCGAGAGAGGACAAAAGGTTCTATTATATAACTCTCGATTCTCAAACTACCCAGGAAAGCTTAAATCTCGTTGGGGAGGACTTTACATTGTTACGAAAGTCACACCTCATGCAGCGATTGAAATTGAACATCCAACCGAGCAAAGGACATTCATGGTGAATGGCCAGCGTTTGAAAAGATACCATGACAGTTAGGACTTTGGACGAGAGGAGACAATCCATCTCTTAGAAAAGGCTTAGCCTGAGGTACACGTCTAACTCAAAGACGTTAAACAAAAGTGCTCTTAGGAGACACCCCTTGTTTTTAATTGCTTTTTAGATTAGTTTATTGCTTTGTAGTGTTTAATTTTAAGTTAGTGTATATTTTTAATTGTGTTTACAAGATAATAGGAGAGAAAAGTAGTGTGTTATTGTGCAGGAAATGAGTTTGGGGTCAAAAGGAAATACTCGGGAAAAATTCGGTTCACTGGCCGGTAGGCCGGTCAAACCACCGGTATGCCGGTGGGGAGACACGTGCCCACAGGTTGGTGACTCGGGTTCATTGCCGAGAGGTCCAAAAAGAAAAACCAGGCTCACCGGTATGCCGCCCATGGCACCGGTATGCCGGCCAGAGGAGAAACACGTGCCCACGGGTTCCAAGGCACTGGTTTTTTGACGGAGGTGCTCCTGGACGAAAAACAGTATCGGTATGCCGGTGGATATGGCCAGTATACCGGCGAAGGAAAAACACGTGGCCTCGGGTATAGTCTCGGGTTCATTGCCGAGAGGTCCAAGAAGAAAATACGTCCAGCACCGGTATGCCGGTGATCTGATCGGTATACCGGCGCTAGGTCAGTTTTGAAGAGATTAAATCCTATTTTACTTCTTACCTTATCAAACTTTACCCTAGCCTCCTCTACTCGAAATTTTCTGACCCAAACACTATATATAGACCTTGAAGCTTGTACAAAACTCCACAATTAACACAATAACTTCAATAATTCTCTCCTCTATCCTCCATAAACACGATTTCTTCATCAAATTCATCACATTACACCATTAAACACCATCAAAAACATCAAGCTTTCAAGAATTTCTTCCAAGATTCATCAAACCTCCCTCTTTTCATTAATTCCAAGCAACAACCTCAAGCTACACCAATTTCTCTTAAACTTTTAATTCATCCTTGGTTTAACTTGAGTTATGGGTAAATCAAACATGACAAATAGATCTGATGCTATTGAATACAAGAGGAAGTGTACCATCCTTGGGAAGAACAAAAAATTGCCTGGAGCCACCATTGAAAAGCCTATCAACCTTGATGAGGCTACTGAAGAATCAATAGAAAAGGCACCAACACAACCACTACCAAAGAGATTAACTGCTAGGATGTCTGTACCAGCAAGGCCTATGAAAAAGACAAAGATTCATGATCAAGATTCTTCTACTTATTCCTCTAAAGACGATTCTTGTATTCCCCCATGGGCTCTTAAATTACAACATGAAGTTGAACGTTTACGAGAAGAAAACAAAGAACTTTGGATGGAAATTACACAGATTAATTCACAGTTGGAAGATGTAACAATGAACCGGGATATTGACAATTATTTTTCTCCATCTTCTTCAGAGGAGGAGGACATAATGGATCTCTATGGCCAGCCGGGTACGCCACTCTAATTCTCTTTCTTAATAGCTTGTATGCATTAGGTAGTTTAGTTAGTTTAATTTAAATTTTATTTCTTTCTTGAGTCTTTTTCGAGTCGTGGGGACACGGCTCATTTTTGAGTTGGATATCATCACAAAAGGTTTTTATTGGGTTAATTGGGGATGCACATCAAAAGCATCAAAAATTGGGTTGAGTGAGAACATCTTCGAGTGGAAACTCAAGCTCTAGGGCGATTCGTTGATGGCTAGTGAGGAGAGAGCCAAAAGCTCAGTTTTCATTATCCAAATATACCACACCGTCCCTAAGCCAAGTTATAACCAAAGACCTTAGGATTTCTAGCTACTTGGTGGAGAAACAATTGAGCTAGGTAGTAGGTAAGTGGACCATTGAATGCTATACTAGGACCTATGAACAACCTATAGACATTAACATGAACTATGTTATCAACCTCTCCTTCTGGCATTGCGAAATTAATCTTGATTTGAATTTATGGATTGTTGATTAAGTGTATATTAATCATATTTGTGCATTATTTCTTGAGCATTACTACATGAGACTTTTTAGATATTTTTCTCTAGGATCATTCATTATGTTATATTCTTATTCTCCTCCGACTTCTTCTTCTTGTTTATTTGACTACCATTCTGTTCTTTACTTTTATTGTATTGGGACGATACAATTTTGAGTTGGGGTCTTGATGTCTCCTCATTTGTGATAATAAAATCTATTTCCGAGACATCATTTTAGGCATATTTATTAGTTTATAGGTCGATTTTCTCATGATTTAGTACACTTTCCTATTTTGAGTCTTGAATTGATTATTTATTATTTTTAGAGCATATTGGGTTTAATTATTTATTTAGTGTGAAGCTTTAGAGATATATGGTAATTAATTAGAGTCCAAGTTGGTTCAAAGAGCTAAAGGAAAGAAGATAAACATGGAAATTGAAGATAAGGAAGTAAAAGCTAAAATTATGGAAAAAGAAAAGCTACCTTAAATCTGAATTTCTCCACCTACAACCACAAATAAGCTTATATCTTAAAATCTGTGAGGAATCTGGAGAAACGGTCAAGAGAAAAGTTGGAGATCTTTCCGAGACGGTGAATTTTGACTACTCATACGTGTCAAACGGATGAGTATTGAAGCTGTTAGGACCAAAACAAAAACGGGACTGATTCCATGTTTTTGGGCTACGAATTTGAGTTGGGCTAGTAGCCCAATATTTACCTTTTCCTTCAAGAAAACGATTAGGTCAACCTATATACTATAAATACAGCCTCTTAACACTAGAAAATCATCTTTGGTTAAACCTTAAGCCAAGAGGAAGCTTACAACACAAGAAAAGAAGTCTGGAAGGAGCTGTTCATCAATAATGTATTCTTCAACCTTTGAAATTGTAATTTCTTTCTTTTCTTTCATTAGTATGAACTAAATTTCTATTTAGCTTGAGTTTTAGCATATATGTATGAACCCTAGTTTTAGTTGACATCTATCTAATTTGGGAAGTCTATGTTCTAAATTTAATTATTGTTTTTATTCTCTGTTTATGTGTTTGGATTTATGCTTTGTGATCTTGTGGATCGCGACCATATAGAATTACCATCTAGTAGTTAGGTCACCATTGACAACAGTGTTTAATTACATGTTTAACACATAACGTCTAGTGTACGGTTTAGATCTGACAAATCAACCTAACTAAATAATCACCATGGTTTAGTGTATTGCTATTTAACCAATTGCAGGAACAGTTTGCTTAGGACTCCTTATTGACACAGGTAAGCCCTATTTAAACTACCTAGCGCAATTGGAACCGATTATTGAAATACTACATAATTCACCCTTACATGTTTAGAACGGCAAAACTAGTGGGGATTACATGCTATTTACTCAATCTAAACTCTCATACTAACTTCTTCTCTTGCATTTAATTTTCTGTCTTTACTTTATTAGTTTAATTTAGTTAATTTAAAACCAAATAAAAATCTATTTGTCTTTTACTTTTCTGCGTTTTATTTGTTCTAACTTTTAATATTTGCACTTGACTATTGCATAAGATTCCCCTAACCTTCGTAGTCCCTGCGGAACGAAACTTACTTATTTATTAAAACTTGCATACGATCTGTATACTTGCAGAACCGTGCTAGGCTAGGGTGATTAATTGCACTTATTTATATTCTATTTTTTATCACACCCTAGTCGACACTAGAAATTAAGCACCAAATTAACCTGTGTACCCGACCTTATTATATATAAGCAATTTTTTTACATTTTTCTTCTCAATATTTTGATGTGGGACAATATATATTAGAAATATGTGCACATTGGCATGGATTTCTTGGCATTTATGTGTTTTATCGATAGCAGCTTGGACATTTCTCGCTAGCAGCTGATGTGTATTATTTCTTTTAACTTTTTTCTCCCACGTCGATAGTTTAATAAGGGGTTTCCAAAATGTTCCTATAAATACTAAGTTCCAAAATTTATCTTAGTGTAAGTTGCATGAACACTGCAAACCCCTCACTCATCTCTATATGTGGGTAATAGGTTTGGGGTTGTTTAAGTTTAAATTTGTACACTTTGATCCTTCACTTCTTTTAATGAAAACATAGTTCTAAATATTTGTTAATATATCAAATTTGAATCCTTTGAGTTGATATGTATAATAATAATTCATAATTTAACTTTATCGGAGTAGGATTGATTAATAATTATTTATAAATTCACCCCTATGAGGAAGGTTACAAGTATAATTAATTTTACCCTTTCAAACCCGTTATAAACCCGTAATTTGCTTGTATCTCGTTTTAACCCGATATGTACGGTGTAGATATATGAAAATAGGATTAATTTTCTTACTTTAGCACCCAACCTTATTATGGCCGATTTAGGAAATCTATCAAATTTGGTCTAATCTAATCCTATTTTGTCCTACTTGTATGAGTACTTTGTCTTTTTTTTTGTCTAAAGTAAATCTTATATATAACAGTAACTACATCTAGTTTTAGCAAAGAGATATTTAGTGTTTTTATTTCCTTTTTTAATCGAAATATCCCTAACTTTATCAGCCTAGAAAGCTTCTTCAAGTTTCCAAAGATTATCAATTTCCTCCTTTACTATGAGAAGAAATATAAATCGTATAATGGACATCAAAGATGAGAACGGTGAATGGTGTGATAAACCCAAGCGTTTAAGAGAATTTTTCAAGATTACTTTACAAAAAAAATTCAAAAGAAACCCAACGCAAGATATAGAAGATACCGTCATACATACGCCGTATAAAGTCGATGAAGTAACTAACGACTTATTGACGAGAATTCCTGATATGGAAGAAATCAGAAACGTAGTTTTCTCGATATCGGGATCTAAAGCGCCGGGCCAGACGGTTTATGGGGCAATTTTTATCAACAATACGTCATTGGATAAAATAAATGATTCACTTATTACAATCATATCAAAAGGTGACAATCAGGAATCTATGAAAGATTATAGACCGATATCGTGTATCAATTTTAGCTATAAGATTATGGCAATGAGACCTCATCCTATTATGGATGATATCATATCACCAACCTAATTGGCCTTCATCAAAGGTAGATGCATTCAAGATAATATCCTAATAGCATAGGAAGTTGCATTCTTTTTAAAAAATAAAAGAAAATCCAGGAAATATTATTGCGCAGTTAAAATCAACATGGAAAAGCATACGATCAAGTGAACTAGAAGTTCTTAATGGAGATTCTCAAAAAACTAGGCTTCTGCGATAAATGGAGAGATATTATTTTCAATTGTATTTCTTCGGTCTCATACCAAATTAAAGCGAATAGTGAAAGATTAAAAGAATTCAAACCGGAACAAGGACTGAGAGAAGGTGATCCCCTCTCTCCTCTTTTATTTGCTATGCTAACAGAAGGTCTCATTGGATTAATTAATCCTGAATGTCGAGAAGGAAATATTACAGGAATTTCACTTGCGAGAGAAGCCCTGAGACTTACTCATCTCTTATTTGGTGATGGCGCTCTTTTCTTTATTGAAATCAATGAGAAAGAAATTGATTTTTCTAAAAGAGTTATTTCAAAATATTGTCAGGCGTCTAGACAACTATTAATTTGGGTAAATCTTCGATCATGTTTAGTAATGGCAGTTCAGATGACAAAGTTAAAGAAAGTTCGTATTATCGAAGTCACCAAGTCTATGGGGAACTATCTTGCCATTCCTTTGACCCTCAAAAGTCCAAAGTCGCTAATCTTTCATATATCAAAGATTGACTTATTAAGCAATTTGCTAGCTGGGTTGCTAAACTCCTTTCGGATGGCGGAAAGGAAAATCTCATTAAGTTGTTATGCAAGCCATTCCTCATTATGCGATGTCTACTTTTGAATTCCCAATTACACTTTGCAAGAAACTTAGTAGTCTTGAAAAATTTCTGGTGGAACTCAGGCGGTAAAAAAGAATTCACTAGGGGGCTTGGAGAAAATCGCAGAATCTAAACAAATGGGTGGCATTGGTATCTGAGACTTTTATAATATGAATCTTGCATTACTGGGCAACCAAGCGTGGATGATCATCAATAATCCTAATTTTTTAGTCTCTAAAGTGTTAAAATGAATTTATTTCCCAAATAGTGACATATGGGACAACAAGTTAAAAGCGAGACATTCTTGGAGTTCGGGGAGTATTTTTAAGGGACTCAATTTTCTCAAAGATGAATGTATTTCGCAAACTGAAATGGACTTAAAGTTAATATGTGGGAGCATATTTGGATTGAAAAAGGTTACAAATTGGAAAAACCCAAGGAGTCTAATCTGGTAAAAGTTGCTGAATGTTTTGACCTCAATAGTGCTAAATGGATCAATGCAACACTCAAGAAATTTTGTACGAGTAGAGATATCGCTGATATTAACAAGATTCCATTATTCCAACTGGAGAACAAAGACGAAATCATTTGGCCGTTGACTAAAGATGGTAATTATTCTACAAATCGGGTTATCATAGATTGGTTCAGAAAGATCCGGAGAAATTTGGTCAATCATCTAGGGAGGAGTAAATAACGATTGCGGAATATGGAATATGGTCTGGAAGTCAAATGTTCCTCTTAAGGTCCAAAACATTATCTAGAAAATCTACAACAATGTTATTCCATCTAAGGTGAATTCTGGAAAGAAGGAAATGCAGTGAATTTGACATTTACGAATGGTGTGAAAATGACATGGAATCAACCGAAGATATTTTTCTCTTGTGCCCGACGAGTATGGGAGTTTGGGCCAATTTGCAATTACAGTGCAAGATCGATATGAATTTTAAGGGTAAGATCGGCGATTGGATTAAATTGACTATTGATGATTACACCAAAAATGGTTGGGACAAAAGAGTTGTGCCTACAATAGTTTTTGTAACATTATGGAACATCTGGAAAGCGCATATGAATTTTATTTTGTCTAAAAAGAATCGAACATTTGGGAAATAAATAACAAAACAAAAATCCTCCCGATTCATTATTTGGAGAGGAGGACCCAATTTCTACAAGGAACTCTTTCGAGGCTAACCAGCAAAGTGAGGAAGAAAATATTATTCTGCAAGATGATGCAGAAATTATGACTTAACGACTCGTCTATTACTAATTAACAGGTAGGAAACGACCAGTACGACATCAATTGCTATCAATGATAAGGGGGAGTTAAACATAACATTAAAAGGGGTAAAATTAACAGTGTAGCGGAAGGAGAAATTTGGGCCGTTGTTTTGGATCATGAGATCAGCAAGAGATTCCAATTTTGAAGTTACTCAAGATAATAACAGGAAAGCAAAATTAAATTAGAAAATCCAACAAATAACTACTAACGTCTGGAAATAGATAGAAAAATTTCCAAATTAAAAAATCAAACATATAAAAAAAATCTAATAAAATGAAAAATAAGTTAACAAAATGTAGACTACTCGAATTGTCCGAAATTCCTAATAACTCAATTATTAGTTTCTATAATAGCCTTTGTCTTATTGTAGAACAAAAAAAAAAATACGTTGTCTCTCTCTTTAGACTTTAGCTAATAATTTAGGTCTACAACCCCCACCAGTCATTATTAATAAAGTCTGACCCATGCACCCAGTGATCACCAAGATCTTTATATAAACAATGACTGTGATTATAACTTATAAGGCCATATACACACACAGTTCACCATGTCATCCCATCCACTGAACACTAGATATACCAACACAGGTTAATAACATACACAATAATATTTATTAAGGATTTTAACATCCGAGAACATACAAACAACCAAAGTACCCAGATTTTGGATGAAAACAAGAAAAGAAAGAAAACAGTGAATCATCTCCGCAAAACTACTCAGTAGACTAACGGAGATGATCCAACTGCAAACATAATACATAACATCCTATATAGTATATAGATATTATGTTTTTTATTTATCCAGATTTATAAAACATGCATCATTATTATTTAATATTATTATATCATGGATAATAACCCCAAAGGTTATCTCCACCAGAATTATCATCAGGTGAATCTCCTCCCCCTTCAGGTGGTGCAGGTGGCCTCATCCTTGGTGGACTAAGAAGCATTCCACTAGCCATATCCCTTATCAAATTTGGCATGTCGAAAATAGCCTCCTCATCAATGAATTCTCCAGGTTGTGCATGCTGACCTTGAAAGGCAAATGCCTCATAAGTTGCTTGATCAGGTGCTCTAGAAGCAGCAGCAGTTGAAGCAGCAGCACGTATATCATTAGCTGATTGAGAATTCGGAATTGGGTATGAAAGGATTAAGTGAGGGAAGTTAAGATTAGCTTGAGGTCCTTTTAATGACAAAGCTGCAACATCATAAGCTGCAGCAGCCATTTCAGGAGTAGGGTATGTTCCAAGCCATATACGTGTTGTTCTACGTGGTTCACGAATTTCAGAAACCCATTTCCCTGCCCTGCTTCTTATTCCGTGATATGTTGGATGCCTCCGTGATGATGATCTTCCGCCACCACTACTACCACCTGCATTGGTTGAATCTTCGTTATTGTCCCTGTTAGACATTGCAATGTATTTGGTTGTATACAATCCATATTCTGTTTGATGTTTTATACAAACAGAACACCATGAGATAAACCGTGGCTAGTTCGCGGAGTTATACATTGGATTGGACAATGTTGTTTTTTTTAAGATTCTGCTTCTTAGAAATAATATATGTGGTGGTACTGATACACGTACTGAGGGCAAAATAGACATTAATTAGTTGTTAAGTGCTTCATTCATTTATTACCCAAAAAATTTAAATAAAGAACAGTACTTATCAATCATTATATTCGTGTGTATATATATATATATATATATATATATATATATATGGGTATATGTTGTATCTTTATATTTTACTATTTTTTTTTTGGACGACTATATTTTACTATTTTTGTTTCTCTACTTTTTATAAACAAACATATCGGAGTGTTTATGTCTTATGTATATTGAAATAGAGCTTGGTATTTCCAAAGATATCGCAACATGCCTTCTTTCCCAGACACGAACCCCAAGGTAAAAAACCCTAACCCCCACCCGATCCGGTTAATCGCCCTTTTTCTCTGATCTTTCAACCCTCTCCGACTCCCTCTCCCTCCCTCTCTCCTCTCACCTTTGTCTTGTATGAAGTTTGACCTAATATTTATCTCCATTCTCGGTTTTAGATATATAAATAAAAATCTCGATAACTTGCTTTATCGATTTTTTTTTACTTTCATCTTCTAAGTTTTGATTATTCTCTCTCTTAGCCTTTATGGCGAGTATTAAAGATGATGTGAATGGTCGATCTGATGAGGAACTTACCCTCTCTCCTGACAGAGAGGCCATTTATGGTGCTTTTGAAGAACCGAAGTTGTTTATTCGAGTAATAGAGACAGGTAACATCAATCTTAACTATCTGAAAAAGATAATGATACAACATTGGGGTATTGTTGGTAGAATTTCAATTGATAAGTGAGGTATGAATCTTTGTGTTGCTAGTTTTAATAACCCTAAGGATCTGGATACGGTTTGGAATAATAGGCCCTTTCATATATTTGGCTTCCACGTGTTAGTACTGAAGTACGAAGAATGTATTAATAACCCTAATCTTCTTAAGGAAACGTCTTTTTGGGTTAGAATTCTGGGTATTCCACCTCTCTTTTTGAAAGAAGGAAATGTTACAAAAATTGCTACTAAACTGGGTACAGTTACAGATGTTGAATTACCTAACCCTGATAATTATAAGGATAACTCTACAGTTAGGGTTAGAATTAATTGCAAGATTTCAAAACCTCTTTCTTCTCGATTAATGTTTAAAATCTCTAATGGCCATTCTGTTTGGATCTCCTTTTAAGTATGAAAAGCTATTTGACTTTTGTTTTGTTTGTGGTATTGTTTCTCATGAAGAAGGTAAATGTGACAACTCTGATAAACTCATTAATAAGCTTGGGAATTGGATAAGGTTTTCTGAAGTTGAAAAGAAACCGAGTGACTTTGTATTTAAAGCAGAGAATGTAACTCTACTAAAAAAAGGTTGAAGAAACCTTTAAAAACAAGAATAAAGCTCAAACTTCTAGAGGAATAAATAAAGAAGAATCACATGGCCATACTAATGTGGTCCAATCTCTATTATTGCTACCTAAAGTTAACTTGGGCCAGTTTGAACAGAAAGGAGTGGTTCTCAATAATTCTATAAGGCCTTTAAGCCTAGGAGAACTGGACAACTTATGTGGGCTGAAATCTGAACCTAATATCAGCTCCAGCCCTAAAGTGGTTATCAACCCTACTATTACTTCTAATTCTAACGAGAATATTACCTTTGGCTCGCTTGATAGAAACAAACAACATACTCAGAAGGTTAGAAAGGATCTTGGTCTTCCTGCTGAGGAGGACTTCTTATCCCAAGTACCTGCAACTCTCACTAACCCAATTTTTGGGGAAGATGATGAGATGGCAGATGCTTTGGGATTTGAAAATAATGATAATGTGGATGGTGATGAACAATGGGATGAAGATGTTAACTCAGATGATATTGATAAGATTGTGGTTTGCGGGGTTGACCCTCTTCAACCCCACGCAAATCAATGATACTTGCCTAGAACTGTCAAGGGTTAGGTACACCCTTGACAGAGTTGAGCCTGAAGGATCTTGTCAAGGCTCATCATTTTGAGGTAATTTTTTTTCTGAAACTAAAAACTCTTTCAATACAGTCTTTAATTTCTGTTCCAAAATAAACATGAGTCTTGTTACTCATGTAGACCCTGAAGGCTTATCTGGTGGCTTGGCTATTTTTGTGAAAAATAAAGAAAGTTTTAAAGAAATTTCTAAAGACAAGAACTTGATTCTTTGTTCTTATAATTTCTTATCTGTGGGATTTTGTGAAATGGTATGTGTTTATGGCCCTCCAATGGATGTTGATAAGGCTAACTTTATTACAAATTTGAATCTCATTCCTGATACAGTCTTTCCTAGATGTATTTTGGGAGATTTCAATTGATTAGATATCCCTCTGAAAAACTAGGGGGGGTGCTTTGAATAAGAATAATATGGGAATGTTTAACAAATTTATCAAAGATAATAAACTTATTGAGCTGAACAATAAGGGGTGTAACTTCTCTTGGTCTAACAAAAGAAGTGGCAACCAGCTCATTAAGCAAAGAATTGATAGAATTCTGGTCAATGATTCTTGGTTGACTAAGTATCCTAACTCATGGTGCTCTGTGCTACCTCCTGTTGGGTCACATCACTCTCCTATCTCACTTCAACCTGGTATTTCTAAGATCAGTAAGAATAACAGATGTATAATTGATAAGAATTGGATCAGTGATGATTCTTTTTGTCAAATTATTTATGAGAAATGGCATACTAAATTCTTTGATCATTGTGCAGGCATTCGTAAATTTTGCAACAAAATTATATATATTAATAAATATATTTCTTTTGGGCTAGGAAGAGGGTTCTTAACAATAGACTACTCATAACATCTTACTTAGCCCAAATGGAAAATATATTTAATTCCCCTCACACTGATTCTTATAAGATGGAAATGGAGAACTTGAATAATAAGCTTGAAATTGCTTGGAAAAAAGAAGAGGTGTATTGGGCTACCAGGTCTCGCAATACTTGGCTCAAATTGGGGGGAAAATACAAAGTATTACCATGCTTTGACTAGAATGAAGAGAAATATAAATCGTATTACTTCTATTAAAATAGAGGATGGTAACTGGACCAATGATAATGATGATATTATTAATGAGGTCAAAACATATTATAATAATATCTTCAAGTCTAATGGAGATAGATTCTATGATCCTATTTTAAGTAAGATCAAAAAAGTGGTTACTCGAGATATGAATTTGTCACTGATTAGAAAAGTAACACTTGAAGAAATAAAAGATGAAGTTTGGTCTCTAGGTGGTGAGAAGGCCCCGAGGCCTGATGGTTATGGTGGTTTCTTCTTTAAAAAAATTTGGGAAGATATTAAACATGATATTTTTAATTTAGTAGAGGACTTCATGAATAATAATACCTCTTTGAAGGATATTAATGAGACTATTATAGCCCTTATACCTAAATGCACTAATCCTGATATGATTAGTTCTTTTAGACCTATAAGTTGTGCTAATTTCATATATAAAGTTATATCTAAGATCTTATCCAATAGACTTCAATGTTGGATTGGTGATGTTATTTCTGAAACACAAACAACATTTATTCCTGGAAGATCTATTTTTGAGAACATTCTTATAGCCCAAGAACCAAGTCATTTCTTAAAAACAAAAGAACATCTTCAAAGTGTTTTTTAGCTATCAAAGCAGATATGAGTAAGGCATATGAGAATATTGAATGGGACTTCCTTATTGATCTTCTAACTCAGATGGGGTTTCATAGTACATGGGTCAACTAGATCCATTTATGTTTTTCATCAGTTACTTATAAAGTTAAGATAAATGGTACTCTATATGATATTGATAGTCCCCAAAAAGGGATTAGACAAGGGGACCCACTGTCCCCTTATCTGTTTTGTTTGGTTACCCAAGCTTTAACATCACTTATTGAATATTATGTTGAGCTAGGAATGCTGCAAGGTATTAAAATAGCAAAACAAGCTCCTGAGATAACTCATTTGCTATTTGCAGATGATAGCCTTTTCTTTCTTGAAGCTAATCAATATAATGTGGATATTTTCAAAACTGCCCTGAATTGGTACTACTTTGCTTCAAGTCAGAATATTAATTTGAATAAAAGTGGAGTTTTGTTCAGTAAAAACACTCCTCAACTGCTCAAGAATAGTTTGTGTAATATTTTAAGAATGAATCAGTTAAAGGACCTACGTATCCCATCTTCATGGGGCATATCTAAAGTTAAGTCCCTTGAATGGCTGATTGAAATGATACTCAAAATAATTGATGATTGGGATACTAAGATGCTCAATAAAAGTGGGAAAGAAGTCTTGATAAAGGCTATTATTGGGGCTATACATAACTTTATTATGTCCGTTCTATTGATCCCAAAAAAACTTACTTCTCGCATTACCTCACTTGTCTCTGACTTTTATTGGGATAATAATGGGGAGAAAAGATGCCATTGGATTAAATGGAAAACTCTAATGTCATCTAAGGATGATGGAGGCTTGTGTTTTAAGGATTTTCACACTCAAAATCTTGCTCTATTGGCCTCTAATGCATGGAAGTTTTTTAATAATGCTAATTCTCTGTTATTTAAAGTGTTCAAAGGGAAATACTTCCCAAATGGGGGCTTTTTAAATGCCTCTCTTCAATCAAATTGTTCTTGGGGCTTTAAAAGCCTTATAGAAGGTAGAAACTGTTTTCTAAAAGATTTGACTTGGACAATTGGAAATGGTAAGATTATTAATGTGTGGAATGATAAGTGGGTCCTTATTGATACACAACTGATTAAACCACACGGTTGTTTAGTGGAAAATGTTTCTGATTTGTTTGACAGTTGTAACTCGAATGTGCATTAACCAAAGGTTGTAGCAACCATAACTTGTCTTGAAATTCCTTCTATAACTTGTAATGACACTCCTTTTTGGAATTTTTCAAAAAGTGGTGAGGTTACAGTTAAGGATTGCTATAACAAGTTGTGGAGGGATCAACTTATTGGCTCTAATGTTAAAATTAAAGATAAGGGTTGTCCTTCTTTTAAGTTGGATGTTATTGATTGGAGGTTTATTTGGCAACTGAATATATGGCCTACGATCAAAAATTTTGTGTAGAAATGCTCTGAAAATGGACTCGCAACTAACTATAATAGATTTTTCAGAAAATCTATTAAATCTCCTATATGTACTTTATGTGAAATTGAAGAAGAAACAACTGAACACTTGTTGTTTCACTGTCCTTGGGCTAGGTCTATTTGGATAGCCTGTCCTCTTAATTTCATTTCAAAATTTGAATCTTCTAGTAATGTTAAAAAGTGGATTTCCTTTGTTAGGAAATGTGCCACTGATAAACATGAGATTATTGAGGATTTAGGGGAAATAGCTTGTTTTCTGGCATGGTTTATTTGAAAGGTCGAAATGAATTCATTTTTCGTGGCTTAGTCCCTGACCCTATCAATACGGTGCAAAACTGTATTATAGCCTATGATGAGTTCATCAAAGCTAATGCTAAAGAACCTGAGGCTAATTTATTCATAAATCATTTGAAAAATGGTTTAGAAACAAGAAATAATAGACCAAGGTCTAGTCAAATGGTAAATTATGGTAATTTTCTGGATTCTTTTAATGAGAATGAGAATAATTCAAAGTGGAAACCTCCCTTATTAGGGGAGTATAAGATAAACTGTGATGCTTCAGTGAATCTTAACTCTTATAAATTTGCCTTTTCTTGTGTTGTGCGTGACTCTGCAGGTTTTGTGATTGAAGGAGTGGCAAAGGAAGTCTACTCTTACTCGGTGGTGGAAGCTGAAGGAAGGGGTATACTTAAGGCTTGTCTTATGGCTACTCATTACCCTACTGGAACTATCACTATAGAGAATGATAACCTTAGCTTGATCAATCAAATTAATTCTAAGTGTAATATTGAGAGTAGAACTAAGAATTTAGTTGCTAGTATTATCTCTTGTATGAATTTGTATAACATTAAAATCTCTTTTGTAAAAAGGTCCAAAAATAGGGTAGCTGATTGGGTTGCTAACCAAACACTTAAAGGGTGTTTGTTTGGCCTTTGGAGTGCTTTTCCTCCTTCCCAATTAGCTAATTTGATTAGAAAGGACTTGGACCAAACTGGTATTGGATAACTTGTAATATGTTTGGATTTATGGTAATTCTCTGTTTTTCGACTAAAAAAATAGAAATAGAGCTTGGCACTTTAACCTTTTTATCCTAGGTATGATGTTATACTAATTCAAGAATAATTGGGTATTTAGATCGTGCTTAGCCTATATATACAATATGTCTCAAGTTTTATGTATGCCTTTCTCATAATTTATGTAAAATATTAATAAAAAATAGATATTTAATAATATAAAATAAAAACAAAAACAAGAGAAATAGATTATTTGAGATGCGAAAGTGGTTGAAATGATAACGATATATATCACTTGGATTAGTAGCTCTGGTAGTGTAATTTATTAAAACATTGATAAAGATAATATAAAGTAAAATAGAGAACAAGAGAATATATACTATTATTATTGTTATAGACATAAAGACTCTATAGTAAGAAAGATTAGAGATTACATTGTTAATATATGTTATGTCTAATATAATAGAATGGGAGTTTATATATTTTCTAACAATTTGGTAAAATTAGTTTATAAATGAAATATGAAAATGAACTTCTAATCTAATATAAAAAAATATATTAGGTAATATGTTTAACAACTTTATTAATTTAATTTTTAATTAATTATTATTTGTTATTGTATACTGTATAGGGGAAGCTGAAGACCGTGACGAAGGAGCTGTTGACTTTCTTTGACGATGAAACCCAGGAGGAGATTAAACTTCCTCATTTAAGCGGCTATTTTGATCACCTTTCTTACGATCAGATTACAGATACGTACCTGGCGTGACGAACGTTTAGTACGAGCTAGCGTAAGTTTTTTTTAATTGCTTTAAATTAAATATTTATCTTAAACTTTACATTTTTATTAATCTAATTTATTTTTAAATTGAAATTTAACTACAGGGTGTTTTTCGGGAGAAGATTAAAAAGAAGGTTGTGGAGGCCGGAGCCGAGACTGCTGATGTTTCTATCGAGGAACAAATGGATGCCATGCTGGAGACTATCCTGGAGGTCATCGCCCCACCCAAGAAAACTTATTGGGTGCCAACCATTGGTCCGGTCCGAAAAAGTGCCCGGACTCCTACACAGTAGGACTCTTCGGATAGGCGGAACAAGGAGCTACTCAATGCGATGCTGGCAGGTATGAACGAGCTTCGTATGGCTCAAGGACTTCACCCTATACCGAATCTGGCCTCCACATCGATCGGGCCCACAGCTTCTTCGAGTCAGCCGAGTCAGCAGCCGAGCATGGTGGACACGCTCCTCGAAGCGTTGAATGGCATGAGACTCACCCAAGGTCTTCCCCCAATCACCGCCCCCGAGCCCCATCCACTAGTCAGGAGAGAGGAGATGAAGAGAGAGAAGATGAAGACGATTTGAATTATCCTTGATTATGTTTATTTTTTGTGTTGGTGTGTAATTTGACTTTACGTTGGTTTTTGTTGACTTTTATTATTTGATATGGATTAGTTTGAATTTTAGTTTGACTCAATTTTAATTTTAATTACGGTATTTTCTATAAATTTTTGGATTATTATTTATTTATGCATTTTATTTGCATTATATTTATATAAAAAAATTGAATAAAAAAAATTTAAAAAACATACAAAAATACAATTTAAAATTATTTTTAAAAAAAAAAATTAGGGACGAACGAACTCGTCACTAATATATATATAAAATAAATAAATTAATCATTTATGCTGGATAAAAAAAGGAAAAATTATATACTTAGCGACGAAAAGACCGTCGCTAAGTTTCGACGGTAAAATAATAAAAAAATGTAAATCAATAATCTACGAATAAAAAAAGAAATATTAATTACTTAATTACCGATGATATGTGTCGTCGCTAAATTATAAACCTAGCGACGACACGTGTTGTCGTTAAGCTTCTGAGCAATTAGGGACGAAATCAACACTTTTCGTCGGTAAGTGGCTTTTTACCGACGGATTTCTAGGGACGAAAGATTACCGACGAAATGTCGTCGGTAATCTAGAATACCGACGAATGTTGTCATCGATAAATAGGTAGAATATTGTAGTGTCTATTGGGAAATGATACGTTAATTGATGATGACGAGGAGTTATTTGACGACACATTGGACGAGTACGCAGATATTTAATTAGAGGAACCTATCTACATTAATAGTGATGAGAAAATTGTGGACACAAGTGGTTACATAACAAATTAGAGAAGTTTATTATATTTTTAACGTTTTGTATTGACGTTGAGCGTTTTTAAAAATTAATATTTAAGATTGTGTCTTTGTTTTTACTATAGTGTTTTGATGATAGGTATTCGATTATAATAGTGTGATTTAATTATAATAGGTGTTCGAAAAAATTGTTCATTATAAAATTAATAAGAAAGGGAAAAAAAATTGAGCATTCGCGACTAGTTCATTTAAAAAGGTCTGATTTTAAGCCATAACTTTGTGATTATAATTTAAATTTTTTCTCTTCCATTTGTGCATGTAATTTATGAATCTTAATATTATAGATCACTTATAGGTGTGATATGTAACTATCAACCCATTTTGGAAAGTTAGAACTGAAACCATTAATTGTAGAAAGTTTAAACAATTTTTTGTCTAAAATATTAAGGTTTTTCTTTTACTACATTTAGGGTATTTTTTAGAAAATTGTGCATAATTAGTATGAAATGTGGGTTTAAATTCTATTTAGGATTACAAGTGGCCTAATTATGTAATGCAATTTTTTTATGTTATAGGAATTAAAATGCAATTTTTGTAAAATAAAGGATTCAAAAGCAATTTGTAGAAATTAAAGATTTAAAATGAAATTATTAAAACTTAATATACTAAAATGAAATTTAGAAAAATTATCAGGACTCTTTTGCAATTAAAAAATATAATTTTTGTAGTGCTTAATAAACTTTTAGGATTACTTAGCAATTTTTAAAATTATAAGGATTTTTTTGTAAAAAATAATAGTTTAAGGACTAAAATGCAATTTAGAAAAATTATAAGGACTTTTTTGTAATGGAAAAACATAAGTTTTTTATAGTATTTTGATAAAATTTTAGGATTATTTAGCATTTTTTCAGATTATAAGGATTTTATTTTAAAAAATAATAGTTCAAGGACTAAAATGCAATTTAAAGAAATTATACAGACTTTTTGGAAATCACAAAAATGTAAGGTTTGTTTTAATATTTGATGAAATTTAGGATAACTTAGCATTTTTTAAAATTATAAGAATATTTTTTATAAAAAATAATAGTTTACGGATTAAAATGCAGTTTAGAAAAATTATAAGGACTATTTTCTTATTTTTAATTATTAAATAATTATTTATATTTTCAATACACATTCTAATTGGATTTAGAATATTTATAAATATATTTAATTGTATGTATTTTATATTTTTTTGGGTGATGTAATATTTTTTAATTTATTTATTAGTTTTAATAATTAGTAGTGTAGTTATTCAAATGTAATATTTAATTATAGTTTTAAATTTAATGTTTTCTCAACGTAATGTAATAATTTAATTTTAATTTTTTTATTCTTTTCTCGTATATTTTATATTATATTTATTTAACATTTCGATTGCTAGTAGATGGCTGATTTAATAGCTAGGTTACATGGGGAGACGACGAAGGTTGTGATCTAACAAGTAAACCGAAACTCAACTTGTCCGACTGTAATTCCCCACCGGGGATGCAATATATATTACTTTATTATTTTTTATAAATTGGATCCTAATTAATTGTGATTAAAAACAGAAAAAGTAAAGAGAAAGCCCAGGAGGTCAATAGGTTAACCATGTAGATTTTTGTATTTTGGATTACACGTGGAATCCGGCGAATACGTAAAACACGTAACTCAGGTGATCTGAATTACATTTAGGGGGAGAATTGCAACAAGTTTTAAATCATGTCAAGACGTGCCAACTGATTTGAAGGAGGTCGTTTTCGTCGTTTATCCGTAATGTTTTAAATGATATTAAAATATAAAATTATGGATATTTTATTTAAACTTTCTAACTTGATTATGTTTAATATAGGAGTTTTTTGACATATAGGGTTGGAGGAAAATAACTAATTAGGGAGAGGTTGCAGGTAACCTTGATTCAAGCATGTGATTCAGATATAAAGACTATAAACACTAAGTTAAGAAGCACTACTACTTGAAAGGAAAGAAACAGAGTGACGTGTCTGATGCAAATTAGGATAAAAGTTGTGAGCTTTAGGACTCTGTTGCAAGTAGGATGGTAAAATAGTACTTTATAATACATGATTTATTACTATATATTATTATTCTTCTTATAAAAAAATGAAACAACAATCAATCCAAGGCAAATAAGGAAAACCGGAAGAAGATGAAGAAGCCTAGTGGGGCAGGATCTAGGAACTATTCCTGAACTCGGGATATCATTCACGAGGTACATAATATTTTTTACGCAAATATATTATTTAGTATTAAAATTATTCAGAATAATAACTGAATTATTGAATGGAACAAGAAAAGTTAAAGACCACCATCGATGGTTCGTTGGCGTTCACTGGTGATCAATTCAGGAACAACTACAATTCCACAAGTGGGTGGCTTCTCCGATGTAGTAGGACTAGATAAGATGATGAGGGAATGGTGGACCGAGAAGTATAAATTGGCCAATGTAAGCGTGTCTTTGTTGAAACATAGTATATAAAAAATAAATTTTGAAATTATATGTCTTTAATGAAACAGCGGCTCTGAAGAAAAAGTTGAAAGAGAAAGTGACGCAGACTCAATCTGGGTCATTAGAAGGTCCATCTACCACTAGTGATTTGACACATAGGGAGCATGTAGACGCGGTGAAGAAGGCGGCCAAGGAGGATATGGGACCGACAAAGAGGAGTTGGGCACCAGGTGTGGGTCCACCAAGTAAGAAAAGACGTCTTTCTGGAGATGGTCCTTCATCTACCCCATCCCAAGACGATTAGTATAGTCATCTGACGACAGCCGTGAATAAGCTTCGTGTAGCCCAAGGGCTTCCCCATATGTTCCTCTAGCTTCTCAATCTACTCCTTGCACTACTAGCACCCGTCCTCCAGATTTCTCTATGACAGATGTGACAGACGTGATGAAGTTTGTTAATCATATGAGGGCACAGTCAGGTTTATCCCCTTTCACTCTGATGTCACAAAACCCTCCGACTACTCAATCTACATTTGGTACATATGATACCCGAGTAGTCCTGGATGAAGATTATGATTATGATGAAGAAGAAGGTGATTCAGAAAAAAGTGAGGGAGGAGAATAAACCCGTTTATATAGTCGTTAGTTTGTGGATGTATTTGGTTGATTTTGGTTGTTTACGTGTTATTTTACCCGATTATCGATGTATTTTGACTCTATTTTTTTTGTTTGACTTTCAATTTATGCTTATGACTTTATTTTGTAATTGATGATGTTTCATTTTAATATATTATTAGTATTTCTTTTTATATTTTTTTATTAATTATTTATATTAATTCTAATTAAACTTAATAAAAAACACAATTTTTAATTTTTATTTTAAAAAAAGTTTATTTGCGACTACAATATAGTCGCCTGTGATATAGTCAGTGTAATCTCAAATTAACTATCTCTTACGAGTATAAAGTAGTCGCATATATTTAATCATTAGTGACTACTGTGTAATCGATAATGAAAGAAAGTTAACGACTACATATGTAGTCGTTAATAATTTAACAATAACAACTACTTTAGTAGTCGTAATTATAATTGTGTTTTAGCGACTACAATTAGTACATTAGTCGCCAAAGAGTATCTTTAACGACCAATTATTAACGACTAAATATCATTGACTACTTGTAGTCGTTATTGTGAAAATGTGTCTTTCGCGACTGATTTTTTATCACTAGCGACTAAAAATGTAGTCGCGAGTGGTAAAAAAGGTGTAGTGATATTAAGCACCAAAATAACCCATAAACCCGACCCTATTAATTATAATCAATTTGTTTCCACATTTTCCACTCAAGATTTTGATGTAGGACAAATTATATTAGCAATATGCGCACAGTTGCGAGGATTTCTCGACATTGATTTGTTTTCTAGATAGCAGCTTGCGCGTTTTCTTGTCACCAACTGTTGCTTATATTTTTCTTTTTCCTCCCACATCGATAGTTTGCTAAGGGGTTTCTATAATTTTCCTATAAATACTAAGCTCCAAAATCTTAGTGTACGTTGCATGAACATTGCGACCCTCTCAGTCACATGTATATGTGAGTAATGGGTTTGGGGTATTTAAGTTTAAATTTGTACACTTTGATATTTCACCACTTTCAACAGAAACAAAGTGCTAAATTTTTCTTAATATATCAAATTTGACTCCTATCAGTTGATATGTATATCAATAATTCATAATTTTACTTTATTGGAGTAGGATTGATTAATAACTATTTATAAAATCACCACTATGGAGTTTGGTTTCGAGTATAATTAATGTTTCCTTTTCAAACCTTTTATATATATACCCGTAATTCGGAATCGCGTTTTAACCCGATATGTATAGTTTAGATCTATAAAAAGGCATACTTATCCTTATTATGGATCTGGCCTATTTCGACCCGTGTTTTGTTCGAGGAAAATACAAAATAAGGCATAACTATTTCAATCTTAATATTATAAGGCCAAGTTAGAAAAAGTTATTTTTAAGGACACTTTCCAATTTTCTGGTTAGCTTTTTGACTTTTTTACCCTTTTTCGTGATGGGTACGGACCCATGTCGTATTTTACATTCAGTCTTTTCTTATTGATGGGTACGGACCCACGACGTTTTTTACATAGTTTTTTTTAAGTACTTGTTGCATTTTCTTAAGTCATCGTCGAGGGTACGAACCCACAAACAATTTGCAGCTATTTTCTTAAAATAACACTGTGTTGAGTCCGGCCCCATACTGGTTTATCAAAATAACAGGGTGTACCTAACATAAACAATTAGCCCATTTCTTATGGGGCTGCACCATTAATGAATTGAAACAATACCAAACTATTTTACAACACAACACTTTTATTGGGTCTAGCCCTAGCTAGAAAGAACACAATCCATATTGGGCATGGCCCCATAAGCAACAAAATCAGAAACAATATGACTTCAAATGTATTAACAATAATGTATTAACAACAACAACAACAATTATCCACTTTCTTAAACAAAAGAAAAGGAAATTGCAACGAATAAAAAATAATTCAAAAACAATTCAAAAATGTATACACGGTGTGCTTCACGGGCCTAGACCCATCACGGGCCTAGACCCATCACGGGATGGGGCTTCATGGGGCTGGACCTTTGATGGTTTTGTTTGCGTTGTGACCCACTCACGGGCCGGACCCTTGGTGTGTATTTGTTGGGACTGGACCCAACATAGTGTGGATGGACATGATGGTGATGGTGGTGGGGTAGGGTTTGAGATGGTGGTGGGTTATTCATATCACGACAGAGACGGATTAACGATGAAGAGCGGCAGTGGTGGGGTACGGTTTGAGATGGTGGTGAGTAGATATCAGATGAAAGATGATATCGGCGATACGAACAGTGTTGTTGGTGGTGAAGATGATGATGATGGTGGTGGTGGTGAGGGCGGCGACGGAGGTCTGTATGGTGGTGAGGGCGGCGAACGGCGTCGGATCTGTAGCACGATGGTCGGAGATCTGGCTTTGCTGCGCAGGTGAAACCTGCTGCTGGATTGCAGAGATGATGGGGGTCGAGATAGTGATGAAGAGGGTGGTGATGGCGATGGGTTCTTGTATAGATGAGCGGCAGAAGGTGAAATCAGAGATGGAAGTTCTAATAAGGCCTTCAATGGTGGAGCAGGGCAGCGGCGATTGTTCTTGTACAGAGAAAAGTGAAACAAAGGGAAGGTGATGATGATGTGGTGGGGAGGGAAGATGACACCGTAAAGATGGTAATAGTGAGCATAAGAGAGAAGAGCTGCTCGGCGGTTTTCTTGTTTAGAAAGAGAGTGATGGACAAAACATAGGAGAGAGGGTTTCGATCTAGTTTGCTATATAGGATTGGGGATTTGGTTTTTGGACTTTTACCATACGTAGTAGAGGAGTGGAGGGTATTTTAGATTTTTTTAGTTAGCTTTCTAAATGACGGTTACATTGAGAATTTATAATATAAACACAAATATCTATTAACCTTAGAAAATAATTTAGGTCCACGGCCCCCAGCAGTCATTAATAAAGTCTGACCCATGCACCCAGTGGCCAGTGCTCACCAAATCTTTATATAAACTTTTGTTTTTTTTTTTGTCAATCAAATCTTTTTATATATATATTTTTATAAACAATGACTGTGATTATAACTTATAAGGCCATATACACAGTTCACCATTTCATCGCCTCCACTGAAAACTAGATATATCAACACTGATTAACATGCACACTATTATTTTATTAAAGATTTCAACATCCAAAACCGTACAAATAAGCAAATTAATTAACAACACCCAGATTTAGGATGAAAACAAGAGAAGAAAGAAAGTAGATAATTATCTTCTCAAACTACTTAGTAGACTAAAGGAGATGAACTCCAACTGCAAACATAATACATATATATAAATACTATATATATATATTATGTTTTTTATTTATCCAGATTAATAAAACATGCATCATTATTATTTAATATTATTATATCATGGATAGTAACCCCAAAGGTTATCTCCACCAGAATTGTCATCAGGTGAATCTCCTCCACCTTCTGGTGGTGCAGGTGGCCTCATCCTTGGTGGACTAAGAAGCATTCCACTAGCCATATCCCTTATCAAATTTGGCATGTCGAAAATAGCCTCCTCATCAATGAATTCTCCAGGTTGTGCATGCTGACCTTGAAAAGCAAATGCCTCATAAGTTGCTTGATCAGGTGCTCTAGAAGCAGCAGCAGATGAAGCAGCAGCACGTATATCATTAGCTGATTGAGAATTAGGAATAGGGTACGAAAGGATTAAGTGAGGGAAGTTAAGATTAGCTTGAGGCCCTTTTAATGACAAAGCTGCAACATCATAAGCTGCAGCAGCCATTTCAGGAGTAGGGTATGTTCCAAGCCATATACGTGTTGTTCTACGTGGTTCACGAATTTCAGAAACCCATTTCCCTGCCCTGCTTCTTATTCCCTTATATGTTGGATGCCTCCGTGATGATGATCTTCCGCCACCACTACTACCACCTGCATTGGTTGAATCTTCGTTATTGTCCCTGTTAGACATTGCAATGTATTTGGATGATGATGATTTGGCTGTATGAAATCCATATTCTGTTTGGTGTTTTATACCAACATAACACCATCAGATAAACCGTGGCTAGTTCGCGGAGTTATATATTGGATTCGACAAGGTTGTTTTTTAAGATTTTGCTTCTTAGAAATAATATATGTGGTGGTACTGATACACGTACTGAAGGCAAAATAGACATTAATTAGCTTTTAAGTGCTTCATTCATTTATTACCCAAAAAACTTAAATCAAGAATACTCTAGGAGGATGCCAACTGAGTGAATAATGACAATAAATGCTGTCACGATGTGCTGCTTCCTGAAAATTAAAGACAAGTTTTTTTTTTTTTTTTTTTACATAAGAGAGCCACTTTGGATTCGGAGTCATTGTCTCGGTTCGAACCTACACCACTAGATTGGATGACCAAACCCCTGGTCAGTGTGTTAATGACCAAAGTTAATATTGAATGTTTATTATTTATAAAAAGTAAAACGAGCTTACTTATGAATCGCGATATCGACCTCTCTTCCACTCTCTCGCTTATTTGTCGAATCGACCTAATAGAAAAACTTGTGCACATGTCGAAGTAGTATTTATCCCTCTCTTACCTCAATCTAAATCGGGTCAATTTCATGCGTCGACTCCTGTTTTGGGCATTAACACACGATGTTTAATTTATCTAATTAATTTTTTTAAAAATAAATATGAAGAGTGAAATAAAAATTACTTACATCAAATAAGATCTTCCAGGTTTGGGATTAATTTCCCGATCATCCCCGGCTCGCATCAAATAAGATCTCTCGGGTTTGGGATTGATTCCCCGATCCTCCCCCACTCGAGATACCCTGCTTCGCCCAGTTTGTCATGTTTGATGCTACTTGATTCTGTATTTTTTTAATTTACAAAATGAATAAATAATTTAACTAACATTAAATTTATTTTAAATGAATATATTCAGGCTGTCCTTGTACATGACACTGCTTCAGTACTCGCATCTTAGCCTCTCATCCTCATCTAACATATTATCTAGTTTTGTGCCCATTTCGAAGTATTTCTTTTATTGAGTTTTTGTTCGCGCGATATCTCCAGGCACAACTATTTGTGGAGCGTATTAAAATCTCACCATAATCCTCCCTCCACCTCCACCCCTCTAATTCAAAGAAATCTTGATTTAAAAAATTAACATTTTATGATTTACAACAATAGATATTTCAAGAGGTAATAAAATTATACAAAAAATTCATTGGTAAGATACCTGAAGTCTGTCAAAAGAATGTTGTCGCAAACTTTCAGGAAAATCCATCCCCGATGGAAAATTTGGTGGGACCGCCTCTCAGATGGTTATTTCGATCACCTACACCACATGTCTCCCGTACTCAGAAGTTGGGTTCCATGTTCCATCTAGGACGCATAAATTAACCGACAACAGTCCTCCACCCATCATGATTGCCCTCACTGCTAACGCCAGTGTGGCCTTGTCTCGCAGGTTTTTTTCGTTTTATTTACATTTGAATAAGGAAATAGTAAATTTATTAGTCGTGGGAATAGTACATTCGTTCGAAAATAGTAAATTTAAAAATATCTAAAGGAGCACAGCAACCAATGAGGCGCCTATTATTTAAGAGTGGTGGATCTTGTCCATTATTGCCTCTCTTATGTCCTTGGGGCATTACATCAGGCATCCATTTATTTAAAATTTTAATTCGGACTATGTACTTAAATTTAGTAAAAGTTACACTAAAGCACCTATATTTTTTAAATTTACACTAAAGACCCTCTATTTTTAAAATTACATAAAGCCCATATATTTTAAAAATTACAATAAAGCCCCTATATTTTAAAAGTTTACACTATAGTCCCTATATTTTTAACATTACTATAAAGCCCCTATATTTTTAAAGTTACGGTACAACCCTAATATTTTTTTTTAAATTACACTAAAGTCCTTATATTTTATAGAAGTACATTAAAACCCTATATTTTTAAAAATTACGTTAAACCCCCTATATTTTAATTAATAACACTAAAACACCTACATTTTAATAAATTACACTAAAGACCCTATAATTTAAAAGTTTACACTAAAGTCCCTAGATTTTTTAAAATTCACTAGAACACCTATGTTTTTTTAAATCACACTAAAGCCCCTATATTTTTTACATTCCCTATATTTTAAAAGTTTACACTAAAGTCCTTATATTATTTAAAATTACTATAAAGCCCTTACTTTTTTAAAAATTATGCTAAGGCCCCTATATTTTTTAAAATTAAACTAAAACCCTATTTATTTTAAATATACACTAATGTCCCTATATATTTTAAAATTACACGGAAGTCCCTATATTTTTCATATTGCACAAAAGTCCCTAATTTTTAAATAAATTACACTAATGCCCCTATTTAATTAGTTTAAAATTACACTAAAGCTAAATTTATAATTAACACTAACAAATTCGGAACAATAAAACAATTAAAATAACACAAACTAAAAAAATTGGGATTTTTTTTTACTAATTTGAGTTTTTGGATAGTGAAATGGATAGGTATTGATTCGAAATGATTGTCCGCCTATTTTGGATAAGAGTTTCTGTATAAACGGAATGGAATCAATGAAAAGAAAAATTAAAAATAAAATGGAATGGAATAAAATGGAAGATCAAATGAATTGAAATTATTAATTTCTTATTTCTAGCGTTATGATTTGCTCTTAATTGAAGTCCTACGATTTTTATAATCGTTTGTCTTTAGGGATGACAATATGTCATCGCTATTGACAACAAGAAGTCGTCCCTACAGAATTTTTTATTTATTGTTTATTAAATTATTGTAATTAGTGACGATATTTCGTCACTAAAGACTCTCGAAATATAACCACATAAATCAAACTGCCAAAAGACACCTCGAAAATTGATTTTATTACTAGGGACGACATATATGGTTCCTAGAATCATGTCTAAAAGATAAAATGGACTCGAATTAACCCAAGATACTGAATGGATAGGTTGTGGAATGGTGGAGAATGATTAAATTTGGGTGTAAACCCCTTTTTCCCTCTTCTCTAGGCGCTTGAGCTCTATCCAGATGATAATATTTGATAAAAATTGAAGGGTGCTGAATTATGGGGATCAAATAAGCTTTTACACCTAGTCCAAAAACATTTTGGACCTAGTGGGCACACTTAAATGACCTAAAATTGGTCCAACCCGTTTTTTACCATGTTCAATTTCGGGCCACGTTGGTAAAACTTACGTAACTTTCTCTACTCAATTCCAAATTGACTTCAGTTAATTCTCATGCGAGACTGACTCCAATATATTTCCACATCAAAAGGAATGAGGTACATAGCTATTACCAATCAATTATGGTGATTGAAACAATATGACGATGCACTTTTTCGGTGAACACTTTAGCTTCCCAAAAGTGAACTCTAGCTCTCTTTACGCCTTGGCTTGGGTTCGGACTTCAATTATTGACTTCTCCCCATCTTCTTGGAACCCTGTGTCAACCATTTAACTAAAAGCTACACACAATTAAAGCACAAAAACATTATAAGTAGAAGATTATCCCAAATAATGTAGAATAGTACAATATGACGAATAATAGGGAGAAATCCCTCACTTAGGTCCCATAAACCCTCAAAATGATTTCTCATGAGTAGATTAATATATCACAAAAGATAAGATATCAAGACGACAAAATAAAAAGAAAAGAAATCTGAAAGGGGCCCAAGTCCAAATAACCTAGGAAGAAAGGAGGGAATGAAAAGGGAATGAATAAACCTAAAGCAACTATTATAAAAAGTTTCATATGGTGGTGTTCAAGAAATAATAAACAAATATGCATCATATATAAACAATAAACATCTAACAAGTTCAAAATTGGATTAATTTCTCTTAGGTTTCTATGGCGGCTATACGGTATTGATAGGTCTTCCCTAGTATCTAGCGGTCCACTTAATTACTCCCTGATTGTTCAAATGTTACTTACCACATAGCTACGAAACGTAAGGTCTTAAGGTTTAGTGTGTGTAGGCCTAAGATAGGGTGTGATAAATATTTAGGATATTTATAGTGGGCTTTTGGCCCTCTTATCATTATCCATCAACTAATCGTCCTAGAGCTTGATTTTCCATTCATAATCGTGCTCACTCAACCCATTTTACTATAGAGTCGCATCCCCGAATCCTAACCAATATTACAAAATGTCTTGTGCCGGATTTTTCTTTATTCATTTTTACACTCTTTTTTATGTGAGTCTTTGTGTTGCTTAGTTTCTTTCTTTTTCTCAGCTTTTCTTTTATTCTGGTATGTATTACAAATAAACGCAAAATAAAACATCTACCCACTCAATATATCCCTGATCACGTACAACCACCACCCTAAACTCAATCTCCAAGACAACTAGTCCTATGCATGTGATTCCAGAGCGGGTCATATGATCAAGTCCTAAAACTAAAGGGTAAAGACTTATAGCGTGATTAACAAAGAAGGACTACAAAGGCTTGAATTTTGCTAAGAATGGTATTACAATACAATATTGGTAAGCAAGCTAAAGGCAACAAAGGGCTAACAAAGATATGCCTTAATCTTTTTCCTAACTATTAGGGTTCGTTACTTTCTCACTTTTAGTTCATACACTAAGCGGGTTATTCACTAGTTCCGACCTCACATTCTACACACTGCTCATAACATCCTGAGTTTAAACATAACTTCCTGAGTTTAAACTTAACGTCTTCGCATTTCTCATTAATCATTTGTATCCCTTATTAAATGTTTGCATGCAAGTACACTACACAATTTGTTGAAAAGTATACTTCCTATCATTAACTTGATAAATTTATGCTTAAAAGGCACATTCACTACATTCTCTACACCTATTCTTTATTCTTATTTTTTAAAAGATTTTAATTTATTTTTGGAAAAGCAAGTGAACAAAAAATGGGGACCAGGATGGTTCATCTAATTATGATGATGAGTAAATTTTTACATCTTCCATGAGCCACTTGTGCCAGAATTTTCTGACATTATTTGGTCTAACCAATGAGGTTTTAATGATTTGTCGAATACTTTTCAAACTAGCTGAAATGGAAAATGTGAGCTTAGGAACAATTTAAAGTATACATCAAAGGATGACACGATAATGGCTATCAAGAGAAAAAATACTATCAAAATACAAACAAATCTATTTTGATTCCTATAAAGTCGATTTAGGTAAAGATTTAACTTTATATGGACATAATATATGGAAATAAAAGAAATTAATTCATTTAAATAATTTTTATAGACCCTTTTCATAACTAAAATAGTCACATAAAATAGATCAACATGGACAATTAGATAGGGGGCATGTTAAAAATAAATGAGCTAAACAAACAGCGTCGTGAGTAGGAAGGGTTGGCGACGAAGGCATCCCCACACTTATGTGTGGGGTCGCATAATACTCTAAAGACTAGCTTTTCCCATAGTGCAGTCCCACAAAAAGTATACCTTGCCCATTTGTCTTACTCCTAATTTTGTGATCTTGAGACAGTAATTTGTTATACATTATAACACAAGAGGTTGTATATCATTCAAGTTAATAAACTTGGATAATATTTTGACTTGAAAAATATAGTGACTGTACACTCTTAGTTTAAATACTATAATGATTGGCCTAAACCTTGCATTAAAGCCTACACCGTCTATATTTGTGATTTAAACAAAAAATTAATTGTCTGATTTTAATCCAAAAAACCGAGTAATCTTATACATTTGACATGACTAAATTTTTTCCTATAATATTCGGTTTTTCTATAGTTAGTAACCCGGTTATTTCTTAAGGTACAAATAAGATACTGAAAATATATTAACAAATAAGGATGGTAAACTCATCAACTAATTGTGAGACATCTGATGTGAATTGAAGTCGCGAGATTATATATGAAGCTGTTGTGGTACACTAAAAAATTACATCGACGGGAGATATAACAAATGAGCCACTTACACTTTTGCTAAAGAAAAGATGCTCAAGTAACATTGTAATATCACATCATATTTGTATAGTAAAGAATGTATTTGTTATTACATCATGACATAAGTTTAAGCATCAATGTGATTCATGCAACAATGGTAACAAATTGGAATACCATGTTTCATATTCGAAGTTATTGTGTGTGAAGTAGAATGAAGTAGAGTAATTTTATAGGACATATATGGAAATATTTACAAATTTTTTTTGATATTTTATTTAATTTAAAAAGTCAAATCCAAGAACATAATATACCAAGTCTCAACGTGCATTTTTGGATATTTGGAGCTTCAGTTGAAGGGTTTAACAACCATTGATAACCTCTAGTGAGTATCGATGTTACCGATTTGTATGCTAAGTATGATAAAAAAACTACTTGTTAGTGTTACATGTCGGATTGAGTTATTTAGTGTTATTCACATATATTTAATTCCTAATAAAGCAATTATAGGTTTTTTTGAGATTTATTAATTATGTAACATTCATATGTGTGTTTAAATTTATTTATTTTGCCTTGTAAGACAATCAAATTTAGATCTATGTTGGTTAAGGGATTTTAAAATTGTAATCGACTCATGAAATAGAACCATGTTAGCAAATTTTGGTCAGATCAAAAGTCGTTCCACTTAGCCTGGAAGAGCTAGGAAACCACAACTAGCTATGATGTTTTTTAGAATGGAGATGGATGTGAAACAATCTAGATGTGGAGGGTTTGGTGATAATGCGCAAATTAGTTTATTAGATAAAATTATGTTCCTAAAATTTAAAAATTCCATTAATATTATTATTCTTATAAATGAAATTGAATATATAAAATTTATTATTGGGATATTATTCATTGTTTAGAAAATTTTGAAAAGTCCATAATTAAATTTTTTAAATTAGTAAAACTTTAGGATTTAATTACAAAATAAAAATGTTATAATTATTTAACATTACCAACAACTTACTTGTTGGGATTAATTTATTTAGTGATAATTATAATATCATTTTATAATTTTCTAAAATTTAGAGACTATATTGAAAACATTTAAATCTTAGTCATTAATCAACCGTTTCTACAATCTAAGGGGTCAATTCGAGATTTCAAGAATCTAATGAAATCAAATTGAAGACACGTATTTGTGGACGATCTACAACAACAAATGAGATGACATAATCCATGACATTTATTTATGATTACACGCTTCTTTATTTAGGGTTGTTATCTATTATTTCTTGAATGACTTGTATGATCTTATTTACATTACATTAAGTAATTAGTGGCAATATCTCACGACTATAGAGTGTAGTTGTTATCAATAACGACTACTTTTGTAGTCGTAATTATAAATTGTGTTTTAGCGACTACAAGTAATACATTAATCACCAAAGAATATCTTTAACGACCAATTACTAGCGAATAAATACCAACGACTACTTGTAATCGCTATTGTGAAAATGTGTCTCTCTCTTTAGCTAATAATTTAATTAGGTCCACGGCCCCCACCAGTCATTATTAATAAAGTGTGACCCAGGCACCCAGTGATCACCAAGATCTTTATATAAACAATGACTGTGATTATAACTTATAAGCCATATACACAGTTCACCATGCCATCCCATCCACAGAACACTAGATATACCAACACAGGTTAACATACACAATAATATTTATTAAGGATTTTAACATCCGAGAACATACAAACAACCAAAGTACCCAGATTTTGGATGAAAACAAGAAAAGAAGGAAAACAGTGAATCATCTTCGCAAAACTACTCAGTAGACTAACGGAGATGATCCAACTGCAAACATAATACATAACATCCTATATAGTATATAGATATTATGTTTTTTATTTATCCAGATTTATAAAACATGCATCATTATTATTTAATATTATTATATCATGGATAGTAACCCCAAAGGTTATCTCCACCAGAATTGTCATCAGGTGAATCTCCTCCCCCTTCAGGTGGTGCAGGTGGCCTCATCCTTGGTGGACTAAGAAGCATTCCACTAGCCATATCCCTTATCAAATTTGGCATGTCGAAAATAGCCTCCTCATCAATGAATTCTCCAGGTTGTGCATGCTGACCTTGAAAGGCAAATGCCTCATAAGTTGCTTGATCAGGTGCTCTAGAAGCAGCAGCAGTTGAAGCAGCAGCACGTATATCATTAGCTGATTGAGAATTCGGAATAGGGTATGAAAGAATTAAGTGAGGAAAGTTAAGATTAGCTTGAGGTCCTTTTAATGCCAAAGCTGCAACATCATAAGCTGCAGCAGCCATTTCAGGAGTAGGGTATGTTCCAAGCCATATACGTGTTGTTCTACGTGGTTCACGAATTTCAGAAACCCATTTCCCTGCCCTGCTTCTTATTCCGTGATATGTTGGATGCCTCCGTGATGATGATCTTCCGCCACCACTACCACCACCTGCATTGGTTGAATCTTCGTTATTGTCCCTGTTAGACATTGCAATGTATTTGGATGATGATGATGATTTGGCTGTATGAAATCCATATTCTGCTTGATGTTTTATACCAACATAACACCATCAGATAAACCGTGGCCAGTTCGCGGAGTTATATATATATTGGATTGGACAAGGTTGATTTTAAGATTTTGCTTCTTAGAAATAATATATGTGGTGGTACTGATACACGTACTGAGGGCAAAATAGACATTAATTAGCTGTTAAGTGCTTCATTCATTTATTACCCAAAAAACTGAAATAAAGAATAGTACTTATCAAACATTATGTACGTATATATATGGGTATATGTTGCATCTTTATATTTTACTATTTTTGTTTCTCTGCTTTTTATAAACAAACATATCTGACTTGGAGTGTTTATGTCTTATGTATATTGAAATGGGGGAATTATAATAAAAAGCCCATGATTTCTAAACTTACAAATTAAAGCTCCAACCTAATTACTTACTAATTAGTAATCTTATCCCAACTAAAACCTAGTAAAAAGACCCAATAGCCTCTTTACCCTCTATACACTCTCTCTATACACTCTCTGCAACAAAAAAAAAGCAAAACAAAAATACCCCATTACAATTTTGTTTCAAAACCCTACCCCTCTCTACCACTCTCTCTCTCTGCAGCCCCTCGATGCCCTCCTTCATCACGCTGCAGCCCCTCGATGCCCTCCTTCCCCGGCCTCCTTCCTCTTCCCCGGCGTCCCCGTGACAACCACCATCGATCCACACTCCACCAACCCTACCTTCCCCGGCCTCCTTCCTCTTCCTTCTTCACCACTACGATGCTTCTCGCCATCACCACAGCTCCACCACGACGCACCACCACCGAGCAAGCTTCTGCAGTCGCGCTCTCACCGACCCCACCATCGAACCACCATCAAAGCCGATGCTACAGCTGTGGTCAGACCTTCCTGGCGCCGCTGTGAAGACCACGAGACACACTGCTGCTCAGATCCACCAACACCAACACAGATCCAACCACCACAAAGCCAGCTAAGCAACCAGATCCGTTCGAAGCAGCGCTGCCACGAAGCCACCTCGCCACGAAGCTGCACCAGGAAGCTGCACCAGAACGACCCACCTTAACCACCACGAAGCTGCGAACCAGGCTGCCTCCATGATGTCTCCTCATTTGTGATAGATTTATGTTAAGATGAGACATCATTTTTAGTGTTTTAGAAGTCAATAATGTCGATTTTCTTGAGTTTTAGTGCACTTTCCTATTTTGTGTCTTGATTTGTAGAATTAATGTTTTTAGAGCATATTGGGTTTAATTGTTTATTTAGTGTGTAGCTTTAAAGATAATTATGGAGCTTAATTAGAGTCCAAGTCAAAGACAACAACTTATGGAAAGAGATATGCATGGTAATTGGAGATAAGGAAAGAATTGCTAAAAAGATGGAAAAGGAAAAACTGCCTAAATCTGGGATTCTGCAAAGATAGGCGTTTTTACCTAATAAAGAGGCCGAATTTGGTAGATTACTCCTAAAGGGTCTAGATAATTCTGTTGCGATTCTTTTGGTATCTTGTGGAGCAAAATCGGACCAATAATAAAGAAGTTATGACCAAAACAACGCAGCAGTGTTTATCTTTATTTCCATACGAATTTGAGTTGGGCTAGAAGTCCATTACCTTAACTCTTCCTCAAGAAAACGAATTAGGTCTTCTAAACACCTATAAATACACCCTTATATCACTTGTAAATCATCCTTGCCTCATAGTAATTAGTTCTTAAGGTTTTATTCTTCCAGTTTATTGTAGAGAGCAAGATGATGTCTTTTATTATTTCTTTTAGTTTATTTCCTTCAGGTATGAACTAAACTTCCCATAGCTTGGGTTTTGCATATGTATAATCTATGAATTCTAATTCTTCTATCTAAGTTTCTTTGGGAATTACATGTTTTAATTTGATATTAGCTTCTTACTTTATATTTGCTTATGTGTTTTGATTTAATGTCTTTCCTAGAATTGATCACTTTAGGATTGTTTTAAGAGTAGTTAGATGGTCACCTTGTAAGGGTGTTTAACTATTGAACCACCACATAATGTCTAGTGTCGATAGCAGTTCTGACAAAACATACTTCTAACTAGATAGTCATTAAGGTTTGTTTTAACCACCGTATCACCAAGACTTGCAGTATTTGCTTAGGGCCTTAGTGGCGTCTGATAACCCTATTTTAAATCACTTCTTGGTTGTGACGTAGCCCCCTTAGTCGCTCTCAAGGTCTAAGGTAGTGGAATTTAGAATCCTGACTAAGTATTACCAAGAGCTAATATTCTCCCTTATGAACTAGATCTATAGATAGAATTAGAAGGATTAGTGCATACTAGCAAAACCTAAGCTATACTTCTTATCTCATATTCTTAATCTTTTACTTTATTGTCTTTATTTTCCTAGTTTAAATTAGTTTAATTCATAAATTCGAAAATCCAAATCTTTTATTTACTGTCTTCTAGTTATTTACTTTTACTCGTTATTTGTTCCTACGCGATTAACACACTTAAGTCCCTGAGAACGAACTCTACTTATCATTAAAACTTGCATACGTCCTGTAATACTTGCAGTACTGTGCCTGTCTAGGGTGAGAGTGCATAGTTTTCCATACTTAAATTGATCTTATTTTTATCACACCCTAGGCGACACCAAGTTTTTGGCGCCGCTGCCGGGGACTTGTGTCTCGTTAGCGTGTGGGTTATCTATTTCGAGTTTTAGTTTTTAATTAGTTTTTACTTTTCAGTTTTTAGTTTAGTTTTAGTTTTTATTTTTCCAGATTTACGCTTGTGGTTTGCTTTAGTCTTTTTCAGGTTTCACAGTGTTTAATTCTTGGCCTCCCTTACCGGAGCCTGAGAGGAGCTTCAGAGCTTATAACAAACGAATTCGTGAGGAAAGAGCCTTGAGAAGAGCTATGGCAGACATACAAGATAATGATCCGGAATTAGTTTACTTTGCACCAGGAGGACCTCCAGCATACATTCCACCTGGTGTACAATTACCAGTGGGAGAAGGTAATGGACCAAATAATCTCAATAATCAACAGAACCGAGTTGAACAAGATCTACCTGGCCTTAACATACCATTCCATGTTCAACCCATCGGTTACCGCCCTCCTGAGATTCCGAATATCAAATTTAGACCCGATCCGGGTATGCTTAGTCAATTTCAAAGTTTCGGACTCTATACTGGTACAGCTATTCAAGATCCGGTAAAAGCGATTCAGAAGTTTATGCAGATTTGTGATGCCTACATTACTCCGGGCATTACACGCGAGCAACTGTACTGTCATATGTTTTCGTTTTTCTTGACCGGAAGAGCTAGCGATTGGCTAGAAAGACAACCACATAGAACCATTCACTCTTGGAGAGAACTTCAAGCCGCATTCTTTAACCGATTTTATCCGTAGAGCATGAGACTTAAAGATCAAACCGAGCTTGCAAGATTTTCTCAAGAAGATGGAGAAACAGTGGGAGAAGCATGGACAAGGTTTCAACAAAAATTAGCCAGATGCCCGCTCCATGGTTACACACCTGCTCTACAACTTGCTATATTCTATGAAGGACTTACTGAAAGAGGTAGAGAAAAGGTGGATAACATTGGAAAGGGTAATTTTGTGTCCATGAATCACAATGAAGCGTCCGAGGTGTTAGAAAATATTATGGAACAGGAAAGAAGTTGGCCTTCAACGCGAACTTCTGCTACAAAGACCCGAGGAACGCTTCGTTTAGATGCAGAAACTGCGAATTCAGCTCAAATATCCGCTTTAGAAAATCAAATCAAGGAGCTGAAAATCGCGATGGAGAAGAATTTAGCTGCTACAAAGGTTGTTCAAGAAGCACAAGGTTGTCAACAATGTGGAGTGAACAATCATTCATGGGAAGAGTGCGAATCAAATCCGCAATCTGTTTATTTTATATCCAACCGATGGGGCAACCGCAACCATCCGGGTATGCAGTATTCGAATCCGCAAGGGGCCGCCAATCCTGGTCAATATCACTCGCGTCCCCAGAACAACTCTTACCAACAGAGAGGTCAGTACCAAAACCAATATCAGAATCGACCTGCTCCTCCACAACAACCTGCTCAAGACGCCTATACCGATTCCTTAGATCAGAAAGCTTTACCTCAGTATCCACAAGAAGGGTCTATGGACAATACACAGATAATACAAGCTCTAGACCGTTTGAATACAACTATAAGCGCTCAAGACGAGAAGGTTAGAGGACATGACGCCATACTTCAAATGCTAACTACCCAAGTGACACAATTAAACAAAGTGTTAACAAGTGTTGTAGAACAAAAGGAAGTAAAGGCAATCGAAGGAGGTGAAGACAAGGATGAGTTCGAAGCTTGCAAGGCCATGTGTCTTGAGATTGAAGAAGCGAAAGAGGAAGCACCACATGCTGCCATTAGTGCCGTGGAAGTTCCCAGTATTGAAGAAGAACCAACCGAGTCTAACCCCGAGGAGTCCGACTGTCTAGAAGTTTATCATCTGGAAAGCGATGAAGAGAGAGACGAGTTCATAGAGCTACTGAGAAAGGTGCAAGAGGAGATGCGATCGATGGTAGAGTATGCAGCGGAGTTAGCGAGAGAGAAAGAGGAAGAAGCCTCAAAAGAGGAATCGAAAGAAGATGAAGTGGCACCTGCTGTGCTAGAGGAGAAAGAAAAAGAGAAGGTGGAATCGCCACCTAGTGTTCAACCAGTGTCATCAAATATTCCTGATACAAATCCTAAAGATGACACTATTCTCAAGACATTTGTAGAGGCGTACCAACCTGAAAATATCAACGCCCAAATGCTTGAGATTACGAAGAAAGGACTTACACCGCAACAAGTTTTTACGCAAGTTATTCCTGAGAAAGAGGCGAGTGTAGAGATCCCAAGAGAGAACCTGAGGGTTTCGAGAAGAAGTGAGAAAGAGCTACCTACTAAGCTTAAAGATCCGGGAAGTTTCAACCTTCCTATTCAATTACATGGTAGGCTCAAGGTAAAAGCGATGTACGATGTGGGTTCTGGTGTGAATCTTATGCCTAAGTCCGTGTTCGAGAGACTTGGACTTCAGAAATCCGAGAAAACTCCAGTGAAGTTGCAGTTTGCTGACAACTCAGTTAAGAGGACATGGGGAACAGTGGAGGACGTCTTAGTCCGAGCAGGTAATATCGCCATCCCTACTGACTTTGTTATTCTTGAGTTTGATGCAGATAAGCAGGTTCCGATCATACTTGGACGGCCTTTCATGGCCACGAGTCAAAGTGTGATCAACTTCCAAGATGGGACCATCACCCTTCATGCAAAAAATGTATCCGAGACCTTCTATGTCTTGGGTAAGAAGCCGAAGAAGTTGGATCCCACCGTGCCTATCATCCACAACCTTTCACATCACAAAGTCCCTCCTGAGGAAATCCACTTAAAACCTGTGGACACTGAGCCAAACATTGAGTTTGGGGTTGGCCATGAAGTCCTATGGAAAGCCCACAAACGCGAGAACAGGCCACGAAGTTTCAAAGACTCGTGGATGGGACCATTCATTGTCACTAAGGTTGTTTCAGCCAAGGTGATAGAAATTCGCCCCAAAACTGGGGTCAAGCGCAGATTAGTTGACGTTCATAGCCTTACTCGTTGTTGGGGAGGCTATATTCGCAAATCTTGACAGAGGTAACACGTCTAACTTTGAAAGACGTTAAACAAAAGTGCTGTTCGGGAGACAACCCGAAGTTTTTTACGTTTTCATGTCTTTTACATTCTTAGTTTAAGTTTATTTTAGTTGTTTTTAGTTGATAATGCATATTTGAGAAAGGTATTAGTGTTTTTGGTGTGTAGGAATCGGAGAAATCAAGTTAGGGAACGCGAGGAAAATTTTTGGAGCGCAAGAAAGCACCCCGCGGACTACCCCCACGGACTACCCCATGGTCCGCACGGATGGTCCGCGAGGTCAAAACCCGTACCACGGGTTGCTACCGCGGGTTTGATCCAGAAACAAGAAAAAATTCCACGGACTACCCCACGGTGCACCGCGCCATAGTCCGCGCCCCAAAAAACCCGTACCACGGGGTGAGTACCACAGGTATTTTGACGGAGTTAACAGCAGAAGCCGCGGTGTACCCTCCGGTATACCGGACCCTAGTCCGCGAGCCAAAAACCCGTACCACGGGGTCCTACCACGGGTTTAGGTCAGTGAGCAAAAATTTTCGAGCATCAGATGTCACGGACTACCCTGCGGTGCACCCCATGGTCCGCAGGGGTAGTCCGCAGCGCCGCCAGAGGAGAGAGAAAGTTACGGGATTGAGTTATAAAGGAGGTATTGAAGCTATTATTCCGAATTTATTAAACCTTAACCCTCTCTTTCTTCTCCACAACTCTCCTAACTCCATTGAAGCTCATCAAAACTTTCACCAATCACCAAAACACTACCCAATCATCAAGAAAAACACATCAAACCTTCTCTCCACATCATTACAAGAGAAAATCAAGCTACCAATCATCACAAAATTCATTCAAATTGAAGAATCAAAGAGCCAAATTTCACAAATTCATCACACAATTTCTAAAATCCAAGCCTACCCATTACAAATCATCCTCACCCACATAGAGATTCATCACCAATTCACCCATCCTAGGACAAATCAAGCTTGTTCATCCATTAATTCAAGAGTTAAATTTCAAGGGTTGCTAAAGCTTTGAGTTGGGGGTTAATTGAAGATGACTAATAGAAAAACAATCTTATCTAACAAGAGGGAGGTGAAGAGTAACAAGGGAGTGGATTTAAACAAGAAGAAATCAATTGACAAAGGTGCTAGTTCCAGATCAAAGGGTAAAGATAAATTGAAGAGTGGGAAACCTTCGTATGATAGTAATGGTAAAAAACTTTATTTTTATGCAAAAGAAAGAACACAACCTCAAACAGATCCTATACCTATAGAGAGAGTGGATACTTCAAATGCCTTGAAAATTTCTGCGGAGAAACAATTAAAAGAACTACCTTTTGCCTATGAGAAAGTATTCAAGGAGGAAATTAGAGATGGAGAATACAAGAGATTCTTTGAGCTTGGTGAGAAGTTGGGTTGGTCTACGTTCATGGTAAGCCGTTCTGAATTATGTCCTGAATTAGTTTTGGAGTTCTATCTAGGCCTCTTTAACCGAGATAGTGATTATGTTCCGATTAGAGGAAAGTTAGTTCCTTTTACAGTTGAGGAGATTAGGAACCACTTCAAGTTTAAGAAACTGAAAGGTTTTTGCAAATTTGAGGAAGCAGTTGCTAAACAAAAAATCTTTGATAAGGAATTACTTTTTGAGCATGTTTTAGACAAGGAGAAAGTGCAATTACATACGGGAGAATTGAAGGCACCTTGGCCTTACAAATATCTTCAAGCAGATGCTAGAATTTGGCACAATTTCCTTATCCCTAATGTCTTTGGAAACACACGAACTTTGGAGGTGACCATGAAGAACGCGCTACTGTTGGATTGTATTTTGAGAGGAGAAGAAGTTGATGTGGCACAGTTGATCTATGAGGAGGTGATACGATTCTCGGTCTCTCCTAAATCGGTTTATAACGTTAAATTTCCAACTATGATCACGTGTCTTGTGCGAAAAGCGAATGTAGTATTGGGTGAAGAAGAGAAACTCGAGTTTAAGACGAGTTATATTGATAATGCATGGATCAAAGAAAGTCTTCGAAGAGCGGGTTCTACTCAAATCTCGAAGGCAGAAAAGGAGCAATCTTGGCAAGAGAAGATGGAGGAGCGTTTAACGAAATTAGAAGCAGCTCAAACTTCCTTAGTCAATGATGTGGCACAAATCAACGCTAATCAAGTACACATCATGAAACTCCTTGAGCAATTAACGAAAGGTCCAGCAATTCCAACCTTGGATATCAATAATGCGAGGCAATAGCCTCGAGAGTATGTTCTCTTTCTTCCTTACCATTTATGTAAATATGCCTATCTGCTAATTTTAATTTCTGTTTTCGAGTCATTTTTTTCGAGTCGTGGGGACACGGCTCATTTTTGAGTTCGGGGTGTGGGGATTCGTTGTCTCTCATCTCCATTTTTCTGTTTTTGGGTGAAATTAAAATTTTTGATGCATGGGAATTAGATGTAGAGTGTGTTTAATAGCTTGAAAGCATAAGCTCAGTAGATTAATGATAGTAAGTGATATGTTTATGAGCTATGTATTTGTATGCTCTGAGTATTTGCAGGAAAACACACGTTGATAGTAAAGAAAAGATTAGTGAGCAATGCGATAGAAAGTATGTTCGATCTCAGGGAACCTTGAGAAGTGTGTAGGCCGTGAGATCCAAGCTAGTTGAAAAACCATTTGATGAAAGTTCTAAAGGTAAGAAATTTTCTGAATTACATAGTGTAGAAAGTGATCAAGGCGGTTCTTTCATATTTTGAAGCCCTTGAAGCCTTTTTATACCTTCTCACCTTGTGATTTTTGATTTTATATGCTATATCCTTCTTAGCCCCTTCTAGCCTTTCTAAAGCCTTTTTATTGAAACACATTATAAGCCATATCCTTTAGATTTTAGGACTTTTCCATATGACCCGCACTCGAATCGCGATGCTTAGACAGTTGTTTTAGAGCTTGAGTTTGGGGTGGTGGGTCCACCATTATGGGAGTTATTATGTTGGGATTTTTTAGCTTATTAATTGTGCTTTGTGCTTTATATTGAGGATGTTTTACAGCATTGTATTGTAACCCTTTGCCGGGGTAATAGTGAATGAAAAAGAAGCTTCGAGCTAATTTTGCCAACAAGGGCATTAAAAGAAAAAATATATATATGAGAAAATTAGCGTGATATCTCAACATTAAAAGAGAATCATAGCTATAGAAAAGAGAATTGAATTGAAAAGAAAAGAAAATATATATATTCGGACCGGCAAAGTGGATTTTTATGAACATCTTAAAACTTAATTGGGTTATTGGGGATGCTAAATTGTGCATCAAGGAATTCAGTGGGTTGAGTGAGAAACGTTTTATGAGAGTAACTCAAGCTCTAGGGCGATTCGTTGATGGCTAGTGAGGAGAGAGCCAAAAGCTCACTCCAAATTATCCAAATATACTATCATACCCGTCCCTAAGCCTACATTACAACCTTAAAGACCTTGTGATTCTTTGCTATGTAATTAAGAAGTGATTGAGCCATTAGAGACTAGTTAAGTGGATCATTGGATACTAGCGAGGTTCGATGAACAATCTATAGCTCTCAAGGGGAACTGAGTAAAGTCCCAATCCTTCTTACATTGCGAAACTAATCTGATCTTGAAATCAAGCCGTGTTGACTGGGGATATGAGAAGTGTACAGGTATGTAGTTTACAAATATTATTGCATGAAATTTTCAGAGTTATGTGCTTTAGGTTTATTCTATATATTCTGCTATGCTTTTCCCTTGTGTTGAGAATTTTATAAGTGTGTATTTCTAGACTTCCCTATGTTTTATCTTTTATTGTATCGGGACGATACAACTTTGAGTTGGGGGGTCTTGATGTCTCCTCATTTGTGATAGATTTATGTTAAGATGAGACATCATTTTTAGTGTTTTAGAAGTCAATAATGACGATTTTCTTGAGTTTTAGTGCACTTTCCTATTTTGTGTCTTGATTTGTAGAATTAATGTTTTTAGAGCATATTGGGTTTAATTGTTTATTTAGTGTGTAGTTTTAAAGATAATTATGGAGCTTAATTAGAGTCCAAGTCAAAGACAACAACTTATGGAAAGAGATATGCATGGTAATTGGAGATAAGGAAAGAATTGCTAAAAAGATGGAAAAGGAAAAACTGCCTAAATCTGGGATTCTGCAAAGATAGGCGTTTTTACCTAATAAAGAGGCCGAATTTGGTAGATTACTCCTAAAGGGTCTAGATAATTCTGTTGCGATTCTTTTGGTATCTTGTGGAGCAAAATCGGACCAATAATAAAGAAGTTATGACCAAAACAACGCAGCAGTGTTTATCTTTATTTCCATACGAATTTGAGTTGGGCTAGAAGTCCATTACCTTAACTCTTCCTCAAGAAAACGAATTAGGTCTTCTAAACACCTATAAATACACCCTTATATCACTTGTAAATCATCCTTGCCTCATAGTAATTAGTTCTTAAGGTTTTATTCTTCCAGTTTATTGTAGAGAGCAAGATGATGTCTTTTATTATTTCTTTTAGTTTATTTCCTTCAGGTATGAACTAAACTTCCCATAGCTTGGGTTTTGCATATGTATAATCTATGAATTCTAATTCTTCTATCTAAGTTTCTTTGGGAATTACATGTTTTAATTTGATATTAGCTTCTTACTTTATATTTGCTTATGTGTTTTGATTTAATGTCTTTCCTAGAATTGATCACTTTAGGATTGTTTTAAGAGTAGTTAGATGGTCACCTTGTAAGGGTGTTTAACTATTGAACCACCACATAATGTCTAGTGTCGATAGCAGTTCTGACAAAACATACTTCTAACTAGATAGTCATTAAGGTTTGTTTTAACCACCGTATCACCAAGACTTGCAGTATTTGCTTAGGGCCTTAGTGGCGTCTGATAACCCTATTTTAAATCACTTCTTGGTTGTGACGTAGCCCCCTTAGTCGCTCTCAAGGTCTAAGGTAGTGGAATTTAGAATCCTGACTAAGTATTACCAAGAGCTAATATTCTCCCTTATGAACTAGATCTATAGATAGAATTAGAAGGATTAGTGCATACTAGCAAAACCTAAGCTATACTTCTTATCTCATATTCTTAATCTTTTACTTTATTGTCTTTATTTTCCTAGTTTAAATTAGTTTAATTCATAAATTCGAAAATCCAAATCTTTTATTTACTGTCTTCTAGTTATTTACTTTTACTCGTTATTTGTTCCTACGCGATTAACACACTTAAGTCCCTGAGAACGAACTCTACTTATCATTAAAACTTGCATACGTCCTGTAATACTTGCAGTACTGTGCCTGTCTAGGGTGAGAGTGCATAGTTTTCCATACTTAAATTGATCTTATTTTTATCACACCCTAGGCGACACCACTCCACCACCACCTTCCTCCTCTCTGCTGTAACTGTACCACCACGACGAAGAAGGTGTGACTAGATCCACCACGCTGCTGTGCCAGATCCACAGTACAGATCCACCTTCATCCCAAACGCACCTGTCCAGTCCAGATTCACCCCGTATTTCTCCACCACCAGCAAAACCCACCACCGCAACCTCTCGCCTCCCACCAACCACAGTACAGTGTCTCGTTTGTTGTTTTTTTTAATTTTTTAACATGTTTGGTCCACTCCCCTTTGGGCCAGCAATCTGAAGCCCCCTTTGTTGGTCCAGCCACTGATGGTCCAGCTACACCATATTAGTTTTTTTTAAACTTTGATTTTTGTGCAAACGTGAGTCTGTCCAGCCCTAATGGGCTGGAAAACGTGATTGTATTAAAACTTTTTAGCCCATAACACATTGGGTCCAGACCCATGCCTTGTTAGTCCAGGCCATTTTGGGCCAAGCATTACTTGCAGCATTTTTTTTCTATTGTTTTTGTTTTAAAACTGAGTTTGGCAAAGGTTAGGTCCAGCCCAACTTAAAAACGTGTGTGTACAAACAAAATGGTCCATTTGTCTTTGTTTATTTTTATTTTTTGAATCTAAAATCTAACTCTTCATTTATTTCCTTGTTTTTTTGTTTTGTTCATTCTATTTTCTACTGAAAAAACCTAGTCCAGCTATATTGGTCCAGACACCTTGGTCTAGACATTCGGGTTTATACGTTATGGGCTGAATACTGGTTTGTGACACGATTAATGACTGGGATAAAAATAAAAAACAAGGACAAAACGGGCTTGTGTACACCCCCTTGGAAAAAACTTGGAGAATACTCCGCCTGAAGAGTACGGTCGCAAGACGAATACCGACTAATTGGATATATAAAGAAAAATAAATTGGACCTAAAACACCTAAAAAACGTTTAATAAGGACAGGTCTGTACGAAATGGTCTGGACAATGTTGGTACATACCTCCTTGAATATACCGGAAAAATATATCAAGTAGTAAAGTTCAGAAAAAAAATTAATAAAAAAACGAAAAAGGGATAAAAAAAATTAAAAAGGGTAGGAAAGTAAAATCTCAAACCAGATTTTTGAGTTAGGCCTTAAAAAGAAGTAATTTGCAACTAGGCTTTAAATCCTAAGAATGTTGGGATTTAGGCCTTACTTTGTAGATTCCTCTATTGAAATAGAGCTGGGTACTTTAACCTTTTTATCCTAGGTATGATGTTATACCAATTCAAGAATAATTGTGTATTTAAATCGTGCTTAGCCTATATATACAATATGTCTCAAGTTTTATGTATGAATTTCTCATAATTTATGTAAAATATGAATAAAAAATAGATAGTTAATAATATAAAAGAAAAACAAAAACAAGAGAATAGATATATTTTATTTCGAGAACTTTTTTTTTCGATTTAGTTTCGAGAACTTTAAAGGTTTGAAAATGTAGAAAACTAATAATTATATTGTGAATACATGTTATATCTACCATAGAATTATGGACATGAGTACCACTGAAATGGACTAATCAGATCGGATTCCGTGAGAGAAATGATTGGAGAGATCAAAACATACAAAAAAGAACAAAGAGATAAGTTCTACAACTGTAAAACGATAATGAAAGACTTTAGAAAAATATTACATAATATTGAATGAAGAGAAATGGATACAAGGGACGGAGATTTTTTCATCGAGAAATGAATATAATAAGCGGAGATTACTCATTTATGTCATTACGAGATTAGAGAAATTGACATAATGAGCGAAGAACTACTCATATATACCATTACAAAATACGAGAAATAGATTATTTGAGATGCGAAAGTGGTTGAAATGATAATGATATATCACTTGGATTAGTAGCTCTGGTAGTGTAATTATTAAAACATTGATAAAGATAATATAAAGTAAAATAGAGAACAAGAGAATATATACTATTATTATTATTATAGACATAAAGACTCTATAGTAAGAAAGATTAGAGATTACATTGTTAATATATGTTATGTCTAATATAATAGAATGGGAGTTTATATATTTCGAAAAGAATTACGAAGGAGGAGGTGAGGATGATGATATGAATTCTAAGTATCAGGATGCTGATGAGGACATGAATAGTGAAGAGGAGGATGGTAAAGGAGGCGGCAACTCCTTAAAAGCCGCGGGTTTTACATGACGACGATATTTTGGAATGTCCAAGGTGTACGAGCGCCTTTGACATTAACTCGCTTAAGCTCGTTGAATATTAGATATCGTCCTGGGGTTTTGGTCAGTTGTGAAACAATGCTGCGAGAAGAGGATTCTCAAAGCATTGTTAGAAGATTAGGTTTTGAGCAGTCTTATTGTGTTGAACCTACTGGAAAAGCTTTCCATTCTGGCGGGTTTCTTGTTTTGTGGCATTCTTTTGTACGCCTTGATGTCATTTTGGCTGGCAACTCGTTTGTAATAGTTAGAATTAATGAACTTTCCTCTTGCTACTTTATGGTTTTCATTCATGCACCAAATGATTACAACGACAGGAAAAACATAAAAGAAGAAATCACAAGGTGGAGTAGTGATATAAAGGACCCATGGATGATCATGGGTGATTTCAGTGATATACTTAACATGAATGAAAAACAAAGTCGAAACACCGCTAACATGACACATATCAATGATTTTGTTAACTTTACTTCTACTAATTCACTTATGAAAATTAAATCTAACAGATGTTTTTTTACTTGGTCAAACAGGATGGAGGGTGACAAACACGTCAAGACAAGAATCGATAGGGGACTAGCAACATACGAATGGACCAAATTATTCCCAAGATCGCAGATTTTTGTAACTCCTGCTATCGGGTCTGATCATTCTCCTCTCATTCTCCACTTTGACTTTAACATGAAAATTGGGTGCAAGTTTTTTAAATTTGAAACAAGGTGGTTTGATCATAACGAATGCAAAGACGTCATTGATACAAGTTGGAATAAAAAAAACATAATAACCCCATGACCAATCTAATTATTAGGAGAGAAAATACAAAAATAGACCTTAGTAAGTGGAGTATTAAGACTTTCAGGAATCATGAAACCAACAAAAAAAACTCCAATAAAGGTTGACTTTCCTTAATAATTGCTCCCCAACAATCAATAACATTAACGAAGAAAAGGAAATAAAAAATGAAATAAAAGAAGAATATAAAAAAGAGGAAAAATATTGGTACGATAGGTCTAGACAAAACTGGTTATTATATGGAGATAAAAATACCAAATATTTTCATATGGCCACGATTCAGAGAAGGGAACATAATAGAGTAACACGCATTAGATACGAGATGGGGGATTGGGAAGAAAGTAATGAGGGAATTAATAACTCCAATAAAGTATGCAATGAAGTCTCCAGCTGCCTCTCTATTGAGAAGTCAAGTTTCTTTGGTAAATACTTGGGTATTCCTTTCTCCCTCAAGCGAGCTAGAACGGAAAATCTCAATTATATTAAAGATCCTCTACTATCTAAATCGGTTAGTTGGGTTTCTAATCTTTTATCAGATGGGGGCAAAAAAGTGTTTATTAAGGTTGTTCTCCAAGCCATACCGAACTATGCGATGTCCATTTTTGAATTTCCGATTACACTCTGCAAAAAACTTTCCGGTATTATCGCTAGATTTTGGTGGGACTCTGGCCACAGGAAAAGAATTCATTGGTTAAATGGGACAAAATTGCCCGTTCAAAATCGATAGGTGGGATTGGATTCAGAGACCTCCATAAAATAAATGTTTCTTTACTTGCCAAGCAAGCTTGGAGAATCGTTAACAATCCTGATCTCCTGGTTTCTAAAGTATTGAAGGGTATTTACTCACCTTTTGGTAGACTATTTGACGCTAAGCTTGCAATGAAAAGATCGTGGAGTTGGGCTAGTATTTTCAAAGGTCTTCAATTTTTAAAGCAACACGCAATTTGGCGCATTGGTAATGGCCTTAATACGAACATATGGGAATATAACTAGATTAAGGGCAATTACTCTCTTGATAGACCGCTAAACTGTCGGTTGGAAAAGGTAGGACAATTATTTGACAATAACATGACAAACTGGAACACGGAGCTTCTTAAGAGTTTATTTCCGTCTACAATTTACTCTGAGATTCTTAAGATTCCTATTATGCTTATTAATAAGGATGATAAACTTATCTGTCCTGATGCCAAGGATGGAGAATAATCGACAAAATTAGATTACCATAAACTTGTTGATTTGGATATTGCAAAAGAAGGCCAATCTTCCAAACAAGGAGAAGATAATGATCCAAAATTGTGGAGCACAATATGGAACTCTAGTGTCCCAACAAAAATTAGGAATTTTGGTTGGAAAATCTGTAAAGGGGCCCTCCCGACTAGGAAAAATCTCAAATATAGGAAATGCGCTTATGACGGAACGTGTGGATGGTGCGAAGGCGATTCTGAGGACATTGAGCATATTTTTTTGAAATGCCCTTTCAGTCTCGCTGTCTGGGCTAATTCCTCTATGCAAGTTAAAATTGACAAAAGTTTTGAAGGAAAGTTCTCAACCTGGTTGCATGAGACTATTGAAGCTTACACGGCTAACGGGTGGAATAAAAGAGAGATCACGACTTCTATCTTACTTACTTGCTGGTTTATTTGGAAAGCTAAAATGCGAGGAATCTTTGATAAAGTAGAATGGAGTGTTAGAGACATTAACTATAAGGTTAGAGGTATGCTCGATGACTATTTTCGCCCAAAAATTGAAGAAGGAAGATGGTAAAGCATTGGAGAAGTCCAAGGATGTGCCAAATGATGAAGAGAATAACCCCCTTAACCTGGATAACACTGATTTTTATGGACTTGTGATGCTTCTTTCTCCAAAGAGTGGGAACCAGCCGGAGTTGCTGCAATCAAAATGGATAAGAATGGTAATATTAAGGAGAGAAATCAGTGAAAGATGCCGGATTGAAAGCCTTATAATAGGAGAAACTTGGGCGCTCCTCCTTGCTATGAAGAAGTCAGCCTCACTGAATCTTCAGAGTGTTTCCTTTTACTCTGACAACCTTGAACTTGTTCAAGGAATTTACCAAGAATCAGGTCTTCGATGGCAAATTTACCCCCATATTTCCAAAATAAAGAACTGGATGACCAAATTCAACAATTGGAAAGTGTTCCATATTAACAGGAAATTTAATGGTGTTGCGGATGCACTTGCTAAGTGCACTAGATGCAATATCAAGCTTCACCAGTGGAAGGATTTTACTATCTTAGGAGCTACGTCTTTTCTTACTCAGATGTGTAACTCTATGTAATCTTATTTTTCCTGACAAAAAAAAATTATTACTATATATTATTATTCTTTTTATAAAGAAATGAAACAACAATCAATCCAAGGCAAATAAGGAAAACCGGAAGAAGATGAAGAAGCCTAGTGGGGCAGGATCTAGGAACTATTCCTGAACTCGGGATATCATTCACGAGGTACATAATATTTTTTACGTAAAATATATTATTTAGTATTAAAATTATTCAGAATAATAACTGAATTATTGAATGGAACAGGAAAAGTTAAAGACCACCATCGATGGTTCGTTGGCGTTCACTGATGATCAATTCAGGAACAACTACAATTCCACAAGTAGGTGGCTTCTCCGATGTAGTAGGACGGGATAAGAAGACGAGGGAATGGTGGACCGACAAGTACAAATTGGCCAATGTAAGTGTGTCTTTATTGAAACATAGTATATAAAAAATAAATTTTTAAATTATATGTCTTTAATGAAACAGCGGCTCTGAAGAAAAAGTTGAAAGAGAAAGTGAGGCAGACTCAATCTGGGTCATTAGAAGGTCCATCCACCACTCGTAATTTGACACATAGGGAGCATGTAGACGCGGTGAAGCAGGCGTCCAAGGAGGATATGAGACCGACAAAGAGGAGTTGGGCACCATGTATGGGTCCACCAAGTAAGAAAAGACGTCTTTCTGGAGATGGTCCTTCATCTACCCCATCCCAAGACGATTAGTATAGTCATTTGACGACAGTCGTGAATAAGCTTCGTGTAGCCCAGGGGATTCCCCATATGTTCCTCTAGCTTCTCAATCTACTCCTTGCACTACTAGCACCCGTCCTCCAGTTTTCTCTATGACAGATGTGACAGACGTGATGAAGTTTGTTAATCAGATGAGGGCACAGTCAGGTTTATCCCCTTTCACTCTGATGTCACAAAACCCTCCGACTACTCAATCTACATCTGGTACATCTGATACCCGAGTAGTCCTGGATGAAGATTATGATGATGATGAAGAATAAGGTGATTCAGAAAAAAGTGAGGGAGGAGAATAAACCCGTTTATATAGTCGTTAGTTTGTGGATGTATTTGGTTGATTTTGGTTGTTCACGTGTTATTTTACCCGATTATCGATGTATTTTGACTCTATTTTATTTTTTTTGTTTGACTTTCGATTTATGCTTATGACTTTATTTTGTAATTGATAATGTTTCATTTTAATATATTATTAGTATTTCTTTTTAAATGTTTTTATTAATTATTTATATCAATTCTAATTAAACTTAATAAAAAACACAATTTTCATTTTTTATTTAAAAAAAAGTTTATTTGCGACTATAATATAGTCGCCTATGATATAGTCAGTGTAATCTCAAATTAACTATCTCTTACGAGTATAAAGTAGTCGTAGATATTTAATCATTAGTGACTACTGTGTAATCGATAATGAAAGAAAGTTAACGACTACATATGTAGTCGTTAATAATTTAACAATAACGACTACTTTAGTAGTCGTAATTATATTTGTGTTTTAGCGACTACAGTTGGTACATTAGTCGCCAAATAGAATCTTTAACGACCAATTACTAACGACTAAATACCATTGACTACTTGTAGTCGTTATTGTGAAAATGTGTCTTCCGCAACTGATTTTTTATCACTAGCGACTAAAAATGTAGTCGCGAGTGGTAAAGACGGTGTAGTGATATTAAGCACCAAAATAACCCGTAAACCAGACCCTATTATTTATAAGTAATTTGTTTTCACATTTTCCACTCAAGATTTTGACGTAGGACAAATTATATTAGCAATATGTGCACCGTTGCGAGGATTTCTCGACATTGATGTGTTTTCTAGATAGCAGCTTGCGTGTTTTCTTGTCACCAACTGTTGCGTATATTTTTTTTCTTCTTTTTTCTCCCACATCGATAGTTTGCTAAGGTGTTTCTAAAAATTTTCCTATAAATACTAAGCTCCAAAATCTTAGTGTACGTTGCATGAACATTGCGACCCTCTCAGTCACATGTATATGTGAGTAATGGGTTTGGGGTATTTAAGTTTAAATTTGTACACTTTGATATTTCACCACTTTCAACAGAAACAAAGTGCTAAATTTTTCTTAATATATCAAATTTGACTCCTATCAGTTGATATGTATATCAATAATTCATAATTTTACTTTATTGGAGTAGGATTGATTAATAACTATTTATAAAATCACCACTATGGAGTTTGGAGTATAATTAATGTTACCTTTTCAAACCTTTAATATATATACCCGTAATTCTGAATCGCGTTTTAACCCGATATGTATAGTTTAGATCTATAAAAATAGGGTTAATTTTCTTACTTTAGCATCCAACCTTATTATGGATCTGGCCTATTTCGACCCGTGTTTTGTTCAAGGAAAATACAAAATAAGGCATAACTATCCCAATCTTAATATTATAAGGCCAAGTTAGAAAAAGTTATTTTTAAGGCCACTTTCCAATTTTCTGGTTAGCTTTTTGACTTTTTTACCCTTTTTCGTGATGGGTACGGACCCATGTCGTATTTTACATTCAGTCTTTTCTTATTGATGGGTACGGACCCACGACGTTTTTTACATAGTTTTTTAAGTACTTGTTGCATTTTCTTAAGTCATCGTCGAGGGTACGAACACACAAACAATTTGCAGCTATTTTCTTAAAATAACACTGTGTTGAGTCCGGCCCCATACTGGTTTATCAAAATAACAGGCTGTACCTAACATGAACAATTAGCCCATTTCTTATGGGGCTTCACCATTAATGAATTGAAACAATACCAAATTATTTTACAACACAACACTTTTATTGGGTCTAGCCCTAGAAAGAACACAATCCATATTGGGTCTGGCCCCATAAGCAACAAAATCAGAAACAATATGACTTCGAATGTATTAACAACAACAACAATTATCCACTTTCTGAAACAAAAGAAAAGGAAATTGCAACGAATAAAAAATAATTAAAAAATAATTCAGAAATGTATACACGGTGTGCTTCACGGGCCTGGACGCATTACGGGATGGGGCTTCATGAGGCTGGACCTTTGATGGTTTTGTTTGCGTTTGACCCACTCACGGGCCGGACCCTTAGTGTGTATTCGTTGGGACTGGACCCAACATAGTGTAAATGGCCATGATGGTGATGGTGGTGGGGTAGGGTTTGGGATGGTGGTGGGTTACTCATATCACGACAGAGACAGATTAACGATGAAGAGTGGCAGTAGTGGGGTACAGTTTGAGATGGTGGTGAGTAGATATCAGATGAAAGATGATATCGGGGATACTAACAGTGTTGTTGGTGGTGAAGATGATGATGATGGTAATGGTGGTTAGGGCGGCGACGGAGGTCTGTATGGTGGGGAGGGCGGCGAATTGCGTCGGATCTGCAGCACGATGGTAGGAGATCTGGCTTTGCTGCGCAGGTGAAACCTGCTGCTGGATTACAGAGATGAGGGGGGTCGAGATAGTGATGAAGAGGGTGGTGATGGCGGTGGGTTCTTGTGTAGATGAGCGACGGAAGATGAGATCAAAGATGGAAGTTCTAATAAGGCCTTCAATGGTGGAGCAAGGCAGCGGTAATTGTTCTTGTGCAGAGAAGAGAGAGACAAAGGAAAGGTGATGATAATGTGGTGGGGAGGGAAGATAACACCGTAAAGATGGTAATGGTGAGCAAAAGAGAGAAGAGCTGCTCGGCGGTTTTCTTGTTTAGAAAGAGAGTGATGGACAAAATACAGGAGAAAGGGTTTTGATCTAGTTTGCTATATAAGATTGGGGATTTGGTTTTTGGATTTTTACTATACATAGTAGAGGAGTGGAGAATAATTTAAATCTTTTTTAGTGCCCGTTTGGGATTGCTTTTTAAAATAATCACTGGTGGGGCCTAGGGTGTGATAAAATAAGATGTAAAATAAGTGCAAAAACACCCTAGAACTACACGGTTCTGCAAGTATACAGATCGTATGCAAGTTTTAGATAAAGATTCGTTCCGCAGAGACTACAGAGGTTAGGAGAATCTTATGCAAATAGCAAGTGCGAATACTTAAAGCTAGAACAACTAAACGCAAATAAAAGTAAAGACAAATAGATTTTTGTGTGATTTTCTAATAAACTAAATTAAAACTAAGGACTTAAAGACAGAAAATTAAATATGAAAGAGAAGTGATATGAGAATATAGCTTAAGTTATTAGCATGTAATCCCCACTAGTTTTGCCGTTCTAAACATGTAAGGGTGAATCATGTAGTATTTCCCTAATCGGTTCCAATATGCTATCGGTAGTTTAAAATAGGATTTACCTGTGTCAATAAGGCTTCCTAAGCAAACTTTTCCTGTAATTGGTAAAGAGTCACAAGACTCAACCATAGTGATTATCTAGCTAGGTTGGGTTGTCAGATCAAACCTAAAACTAAACGTTATGTGCTAAACATGCAATTGAACACCGTTGTCAATGGTATCCTAATTACTAGATGGTAATTCTAATGGCGGCCGTCCACAAGAACACAGAATATAAATTCAAACACATAAACAGAGAATAAAAACTATAATTCTATTTAAAACAATAAATTCCCAAATTAGATAGATGTCAATCAAAACTAGGGTTCATACATTAATGCTAAAACTCAAGCTAAAGAAATTTAGTTCATGAAAGAAAAGAAAGAAATTACAAATCTAAAGGTAGAAGAAGACATTGTTGATGACAGCTCCTTCCAGACTTCTCTCTTGTGTTGTAAGCTTCCTCTTGGTTTAAGGTTTCACCAAGGATGATTTAAGAGTGTTAAGAGGCTGCATTTATAGGTTAGAGGTTGACCTAATTCGTTTCTTTAGAGATAAGTTAAGTAATGGACTCCTAGCCCAACTCAAATTCGTATGGAAATAAAGATAAACACTGCTGCGTTGTTTTGGTCATAACTTCTTTATTATTGGTCCGATTTTGCTCCACAAGATACCAAAAGAATCGCAACAGAATTATCTAGACCCTTTAAGAGTAATTTACCAAATTCGGCCTCTTTATTAGGTAAAAACGCCTATCTTTGCAGAATCCCAGATTTAGGCAGCTTTTCCTTTTTCATCTTTTTAGCAATTATTTCCTTATCTCCAATTTCCATGCATATCTCCTTCCATAAGTTGTTGTCTTTGACTTGGATTCTAATTAATCTCCATAATTATCTTTAAAGCTTCACACTAAATAAACAATTAAACCCAATATGCTCTAAAAATAATAATTCTACAAATCAAGACCCAAAATAGGAAAGTGCACTAAAATAAGCTAAAATCAACCTATAAACTAATAAATAAGCCTAAAATGATGTCTCATGAGTATATTTTACTATCACAAATGAGGAGACATCAAGACCCCCAACTCAAAGTTGTATCGTCCCGATACAATGAAAGTAAAGAACAGTAGGGTAGTCAAAAATAAACAAGAAGAAGTCGGAGGAGAACAAGAACAAAATATAATGAATGATCCTAGAGCATAAATTCCAAAAAATCTCATGTAGTAATGCTCAAGAAATAATGCGCAAATATGCCTAATATACATGTAATCAACATTCCATAAATTCAAGTTAAGATTAATTTCGCAATGCCAGGAAGAGAGGATGATAACTTAGTTCAGGTTATTGGCTATAGGTTGTTCATAGGTCCCAAATACAGCATCCAATGGTCCACTTACCTACTACCTAATAGCTCAATTGTTTCTCCATCTAGTAGTCAAAAATCCTAAGGTCTTGGTTATAACTTGGCTTAAGGACGGGTGTGGTATATTTGGATAATGAAAAGTGAGCTTTTGGCTCTCTCCTCACTAGCCATCAACGAATCGCCCTAGAGCTTGAGTTTTCACTCGAAGATGTTCTCACTCAACCCAATTTATCGATGCTTTTTAATGTGCATCCCCCATAATCCCAATTATAACCTTTGAAGCTATAAAATCCACTTTGCCGGTCCGAATATATATTCTCTTTTCAAATCACTTTTTTCTTTTGTATAGTTATGATTCTCTTTTGAGGTTGAGATATCACACTATTTTTCTTTTTTCATATATATATATATATATTCTTTTTCTTTTTATGCCCTTGTTGGCAAAATTAGCTCGTAGCTTCTTTTTCATTCACTATTACCCCGGCAAAGGGTTACAATAATAACAATTCATCATCAATAAAATCACAAAGATAATTCCCAAATTCCCAAAGTTCCCTAATGATGAAACCCACCACCCCAAACTCAAGCTCTAAAACGAGTGTCTCAGGTTTTGCGATTTGAGTGCGGGTCATATAGATAAGTCCTAAAAACTAGGGTAAGGATTATAATGTGTTTCAATAAAGGCTTTAGAAAGGCTCAGAGGGGCTAAGACGGATAAATAACAATAATCAAATAACAGGGTGAGAAAGTTAAAGGCTTCAAGTGTTTTAATCATGAAAGAACTGCCTTATTCATTTTTCTAACTACCGGATTTCGTTACTTTTTCACTAATAGTTCATAGACAAGTAGGTTTTCAACTAATTTTAAACCTCACGTTCTACACACCAAATAACTATTCCTAAGTTTCAACGTGATTTCTTAGCATTGCTCATTAACTTTTCTATCCTTTATTTCCTGTTTTCATACATGCATGCTAAACAATTTTGTTGCATCTTTCAAAAGCATACTACTTACTATCATTGACCTAATGAAATCATGCTCAAATAGGTACATTCAAAATATTCTATGCCTTAATTCAACCTAAAAATTTTAAATTTTATGCAAAAACGAAAAGAAGATGAGGACAACGAATACCCACCCCCAACTCAAAAGTGAGCCGTGTCCCCACGACTCGAAAAAGACTCAAGCATGAAATAAAATTTAAAATAAAACTAACTAAACTACCTAATGTATCCAAGCTATTGAGAAAAATTAGAATGACTTACCTGGCTGGCCATAGAGATCCATCTATCATCCTCATCTTCTGAAGCTGAGGGATCGGTGTAATCATCTATATCCTTGTACAAGGTCGAATTATCTACCTTTGTTTCCAATTGCATAATTTCTACCCAAAGGTCTTTGTTATCTTCACGTAATCTTTCAACTTCGTTCTGTAACTGAATAGCCCAAGGAGGAAGATCATAAGCAATTTTGGAAGAGGAGGTAGAAGAACCTTGGTCTTGGATTTTTATCTTGTCTAAAGGCCTCCTTGATGGTGTGGACATTCTAGCAGTTAATCTCTTCTTTGGTAGTGGTTGTTCAGGTGCCTGTTCTTTTGATTTTTCAGAAACCTCATCAAGATTGATGGGTTTTTCAATGGTGGCTCCAGGCAATTTCTTATTCTTCCCAAGGATTGAACACTTTCTCTTGTATTCCATAGCGTCAGATCTGTTAGTCATGCTTGTTTCACCCACAACTCAAGTTATACCAAGAATGGATTAAAAGTTTAAAGACAATTTGGTTTAGCTTGATGTTGTTGCTTGGAATTGATGGAAGAGAAAGGTTATAGGATTTGATCTTGGAAGAAAACTTTAAAGCTTGTTGAATCTGATGGTGTTTTGATGGTGTAGTGTGATGAATTTGATGAAGGATTGTGTTTATGGAAGATGATGGAGAGGATTTGATGAGTTGTTGTGTTAATTGTGAAGGTTTGCACAAGCTTTAAGATGTTTATATAGGGTTTGGGTCTGAAAAATCCGTGGGTGGAAGGCTAGGGTTAATCTCATAAGGTAAGAGTTTGATTAGGAAAAGAATTCCTTCTTAAACCGCCTCTTGCGGTGCACCGGATATATCCGCGGTATACCGCAGCTTCTGTTGCTCCAAAATTTTTACCCACTGGATAATACCCGAGCTAGCACCCCGTGGTACGGGTTTTTGGGTTGCGGACCAGGGGTGCGGTGCAGGGGGTAGTCCGCAGTATGTCCGTCAAAAAACCCGTGGTACCCACCCCGTGGTACGGGTTTTTACCGTGCGGACTAGGGTCCGGTGTACCGCGCCATTCCCCGCGATTTTTTTCGACCTTCTGGATAAAACCCGAGCTAGCCAACCCGTGGTACGGGTTTTTGGGGCGCGGTGCATCCCTGCGGACCATGGGGTAGTCCGCGGGGTAGTCCGCGCCAGACTTGAAGTTCCTCCAGATATTTCCTTTTGACCCCAAACTCGTTTCCTGCACAATAACACACTACCTTTCTCTCCCATTAGCTTGAAAACACAATTAAAAATATACACTAACTTAAAATTAAACACTACAAAGCAAAAACAACTAATCTAAAAAGCAATTAAAACAAGGGGTGTCTCCCAAGAGCACTTTTGTTTAACGTCTTTGAGTTAGACGTTAGACGTGTACCTCAGGCTAATCGCATTCGACAAGGTAGATTTTCTCTCCTTGCTCAAAGTCCTCACTGTCATAGTATCTCTTCAAACGCTGGCCATTCACCATGAATGTCCGTTGCTCGGCTGGATTTTCAATCTCAATCGCTCCATGCGGTGTGACTTTGGTAACAATGTAAGGTCCTTCCCAACGGGATTTAAGCTTTCCTGGGTAGTTCGAAAATCGAGAGTTGTATAATAAAACCTTCTGTCCAATCTCGAAATTCTTTGGACGGAGCCGTTTATCATGCCATCGCTTTGTTTTCTCCTTATAGAGACGTGAATTTTCATAGGCATGATAGCGAAGCTCCTCCAATTCGTTCAGCTGTAATTAAATTGATTAATAATGACGAAATTTCCACCCCTTTCCTTTGATTCCCACGAACTTTTCAGCTCGATTCTTCATAAGTATGGATGGTTCCATCCAAGAATTCGTGGGAAGGGGATCTTCTGGTGGCAACTTGATAGCATAACACCCCTCTGGTGATCCACTCATATCCGCGGTTTCTATACTTCGTTTGTTCGAAAGAATGTCCTTCATGAATTTTAGATATTTCGGCATTCCTTTGATAGCTTCAACAAACGGCATTTTAATCTCAACCTTTCTCACCATGTCATCGAACTTCTTGAATTCCAGGTCATTGTCCTTCTTTCTGACACGTGAAGGATAAGGTGGTGGAGGGCGTGTATTAAGTTCCACTGGGTTTCTTGTCTTCTCAGGTGTCTCGGTTTGGACACTCTTTGGTTTAACTACCTCCTCAACTGTATCTTTGATTGGTTCTTCCCCCCTTTGTTCTGGAATAGGGGTTGGTTCTGTTTCTGGTCTAGGTGGAGGTAGTTGTTTTCCACTTCGCAACTCAACTACATGGCAAGAATCATCTCTAGGAGCAATAGTATCACTTGGGAGTTGCCCTTTTGGCCTAGTTTGTAATGTACTCGCCATCTGTGATATAGTCTGCTCTAGTTGCTTTATAATCTTCTCCTGCGTTCGAACTTTCTGTTGGCTATGACTTAATTTCTTCTCAACTGTTTGCATTAATTTAGTCATACTTGAAGTCAAACTCTGGACTTGTTCTTGTTTTGCCAATTGCATTGATTGTTTAGGTGGATCTTTCTTTGGTTCTTGACAAGTTTTCTTAACAATGGGTGCCTTTTTATGAATAGGTTGCGGAGGATTATAAGGTTGAAGTTGGGATTGCTGATAAGTCTCTTGATTTCTGACCCAACTCTTTTGTTGTGGAGGTTGTTGATAATTCGTGTAACTTTCTTGATGATAATGGTAACCATTAGAGTAATAGTTATCTTGAGGATATTGAACGGAAGCTACTGCTGGATTATTCATACATCCTGCCCACACATGAATTCTCGATCCACAACCAAGACACGAAGGAATTGTGCGTACTGCATTCACCTGAGCAATTGTTCGGGCTTGTTCTGTTAGCTCTTCGAGTTGTTTAGCCAATTCCTTAAGCTTTAGAGATTCTGAATTGCTCTCCTTTACTGATTTCTTTGGCCAACTTCTCTCGTTCTCAAGAATTCTTTCCATCCCCAACTCAGCTTCTACAGGATCTAGCAACACAAAACCCGCGTTTCCCAACGAATCTGCTTTCTCTCTTGATTTATCATTAAGGCCTCCATAAAACAAGGTTAAATAATATTCTGGCGAGGATCTATGATATGGACACCTCGCTTTCTTCTCTGTAAATCGTAACCATGCTTCACCCAAACTCTCTTCCTCTTTCTGTATAAATTGTTCAAGCTCCAACATATTTTTTAAACGTCTACTAACCGGATAAAAACGGTCTAGGAATCTTGTTTGGAGCTTGTCCCAATCTGGAATAACATGAGGATGTTGGGTATCGTACCAATCGCTTGCACATCCGGTCAAGAAGAACTGGAACATCAGGTAATATACTTGCTCCCTAGTAACTCCTCTTATGATATAAGCATCACAGATCTGCATGAATTTCTGAATATATCGGATCGGATCTTGATGTGCATCTCCGCTGAATAATCCATGAGATACAAATTGAGTTAGCATCCCTGGATCAGGTTTAAATTTAGCGGCTTGGATTTCTGGAGCGCGAATTCCTCGTGGCTCCACTCTAAACTCGATGGGTAGCTCAAGTCTCCTTGGGTTCTCCATCTGTAACTAAATCTGAAAAACAAAAACTAAAAACAAAAAGCGTAAAATAGAACTAACTGACAATAAAAGCACAAGATATATGCACAAGGACTAACGATGTAGTCCCCGGCAGCGGAGCCAAAAACTTGGTGGGGCCTAGGGTGTGATAAAATAAGATGTAAAATAAGTGCAAAAACACCCTAGAACTACACGGTTCTGCAAGTATACAGATCGTATGCAAGTTTTAGATAAAGATTCGTTCCGCAGAGACTACAGAGGTTAGGAGAATCTTATGCAAATAGCAAGTGCGAATACTTAAAGCTAGAACAACTAAACGCAAATAAAAGTAAAGACAAATAGATTTTTGTTTGATTTTCTAATAAACTAAATTAAAACTAAGGAATTAAAGACAGAAAATTAAATATGAAAGAGAAGTGATATGAGAATATAGCTTAAGTTATTAGCATGTAATCCCCACTAGTTTTGCCGTTCTAAACATGTAAGGGTGAATCATGTAGTATTTCCCTAATCGGTTCCAATATGCTATCGGTAGTTTAAAATAGGATTTACCTGTGTCAATAAGGCTTCCTAAGCAAACTTTTCCTGTAATTGGTAAAGAGTCACAAGACTCAACCATAGTGATTATCTAGCTAGGTTGGGTTGTCAGATCAAACCTAAAACTAAACGTTATGTGCTAAACATGCAATTGAACACCGTTGTCAATGGTATCCTAATTACTAGATGGTAATTCTAATGGCGGCCGTCCACAAGAACACAGAATATAAATTCAAACACATAAACAGAGAATAAAAACTATAATTCTATTTAAAACATTAAATTCCCAAATTAGATAGATGTCAATCAAAACTAGGGTTCATACATTAATGCTAAAACTCAAGCTAAAGAAATTTAGTTCATGAAAGAAAAGAAAGAAATTACAAATCTAAAGATAGAAGAAGACATTGTTGATTACAGCTCCTTCCAGACTTCTCTCTTGTGTTGTAAGCTTCCTCTTGGTTTAAGGTTTCACCAAGGATGATTTAAGAGTGTTAAGAGGCTGTATTTATAGGTTAGAGGTTGACCTAATTCTTTTCTTTAGAGATAAGTTAAGTAATGGACTCCTAGCCCAACTCAAATTCGTATGGAAATAAAGATAAACACTGCTGCGTTGTTTTGGTCATAACTTCTTTATTATTGGTCCGATTTTGCTCCACAAGATACCAAAAGAATCGCAACAGAATTATCTAGACCCTTTAGGAGTAATTTACCAAATTCGGCCTCTTTATTAGGTAAAAACGCCTATCTTTGCAGAATCCCAGATTTAGGCAGCTTTTCCTTTTCCATCTTTTTAGCAATTATTTCCTTATCTCCAATTTCCATGCATATCTCCTTCCATAAGTTGTTGTCTTTGACTTGGATTCTAATTAATCTCCATAATTATCTTTAAAGCTTCACACTAAATAAACAATTAAACCCAATATGCTCTAAAAATAATAATTCTACAAATCAAGACCCAAAATAGGAAAGTGCACTAAAATAAGCTAAAATCACCCTATAAACTAATAAATAAGCCTAAAATGATGTCTCGTGAGTATATTTTACTATCACAAATGAGGAGACATCAATCACTTAAAGTGATTTTAGATCCATAGTAATATTTTGAGATAATTACACTTAGGGTCTTGACCACACCCCCCTCTTCAAGATGGGGACCCGGCCTAGAGCCTCTTCTTACTAAAGACCTCAGAAACTTTTTAACACATGAAACCCAAAACCCGTGTTACCTTTCTACCCTTTTAGACTTATATATATACTAATATATCATTTTCTGGATTATAAAACAAAACACAAAAAATAGTCTCTCTCCTCTCTCTCCTCTCACTACCGCCGAGATGCCCACCACCATTAACAACCTCTCTTCTCTTCTTCATTACCGGAGCAGCCATCTTCTCTCCTACCCCAGCTTCCAAACCGCCGCCACCACCACCATAAACCTCCACCATATCAAAACCGACGAATAGATCTGATTTGCTGCAAGTAAGCTTCACCCGCGCTGGAGAAGCTTCGGAAAATGTGGTGGTTCACGAGCTCCGGTTCTCCCCAGTTCTGTTCGAAGCTGGCCTGGACACTCCGATTTGCAGAGGAGAGAGGCGTTTCCGACATGCCATGGCTACAGATCTGAACTCATCTCGCTGGTTGGTGCGTTCTTCCTCTTCATCTCGCTGCAAGTGTTGAGCTGCCACCAGATCTGCTCCAGTTACTACGGTGGTGCGAAGCTGCGGTCTCGGTGGTGTTGGTGCTTCTGTTATAGTGTTGATGGTGGTGGTAAGCTTCCATGGCGAGTTGTAGTCGTGGCGTTATGGTGAAGCTGCTGTTCAACGGCGAGTTGTAGTGGTCTCGTTTCTTCTCGCTCCAATGGCTGTTGTTCTCATTGGAGCGTTATGATGAAGCTGCTGTTCCATGGCGAGTTGTAGTGGTGGCGTTATGGTGAAGTATGGCTCGCCGGTGGAAGTGTTATGGTGGTAGTTGCGGCGGTTTGGGAAGAAGCAGCTAGCCCTCTTAATTTTTTTTTTCAGTAGGTTGACCAGATCTAGATCTGGTCAAACCAGTTAGGTTTTTTTTTTTTTTTACCTTGTAATAAAATGTGTAAATGTGCTTTTTTTAAATAATACTCAATAATTTTACTTTTTTAGCATTTCCGATTATACTCTTTGTGTGTTTTAATAGTACCCCCAATTTTTAAGAGTACTCATAAAATTTCTTAGAGTACTCCGAGAATTTCTTAGAGTACTCCGAGTTTTTCTTAGAGTACTCCGAGTTTTTCTTAGAGTACTCTACATTTTTATACAGTACTCTGCGTTTTTCTGGCAGCCAGAGGTAGGTGGTCGGATTTTTAGAATATTCATTAAAATATATAGAGTACTCTATGTTTTTCTCAGAGTACTCTATGTTTTTCTCAGAGTACTCTATGTTTTTTTCCGGTGACTGGTGGTCGGAGGTCGGTGGTCGGAGGTCGGTGGTGGAGGTCGGTGGTCGGAGGTCGGAGGTCGGAGGTCGGTGGTCGGAGGTCGGTGGTAGGTGGTAGGTGGATAGTGGTAGGTAGAGGAGAGAGAAAGAGTGACATCACACCTTTTTGTCTTTTAGTGATAGTAAGGGTAGGAAAGACAATTGTCAAAATTCAGGTCCCTAAGAAGAATGACATTTAAGAAACTACTCTATAGAGAAGACAATTTGTCTCCAAGACCCTATATATAATTCACCCTAATATTTTAGACTTTAAAAATCACTTTTAGAAAAAGCACTAGATTAGTGATTATTAAAATAATCACTTAAAGTGATTTTAGATATCAAGATATTTTTAAATATTTTTTACAAATATTTAAATTTTAATCAAAAAGCGCTTTTAGCTCCAAAATAATCAATCCCAAACGGGCTCTTAGTTGGCTTTCTAAATGGTAGTTACATTGAGACTTTATAATATAAATACAAATATCTATTGAACTTAGAAAATAATTCACCCATTTTGTTCAACTTGTACGAATACGATGTCTCTCTCTTAAGCTAATAATTTAGGTCGTTTGAACAAAAAAAAATATTTAGGTCCACGGCCCCCAGCAGTCATTATTAATAATAAAGTTTGACCCATGCACCCAGTGCTCCTCAAATCTTTGTATAAACTTTTTTTTTTTTTTGTCAATCAAATCTTTATATATATATATATTTTTATAAACAATGACTGTGATTATAAATTTTATAAGGCCATATACACAGTTCACCATTTCATCGCCAGGTTGTGTATGCTGACCTTGAAAGGCAAATGCCTCATAAGTTGCTTGATCAGGTGCTCTAGAAGCAGCAGCAGATGAAGCAGCAGCACGTATATCATTAGCTGATTGAGAATTCGGAATAGGGTACGAAAGAATTAAGTGAGGGAAGTTAAGATTAGCTTGAGGTCCTTTTAATGCCAAAGCTGCAACATCATAAGATGCAGCAGCCATTTCAGGAGTAGGGTATGTTCCAAGCCATATACGCGTTGTTCTACGTGGTTCACGAATTTCAGAAACCCATTTCCCTGCTCTGCTTCTTATTCCATGATATGTTGGATGCCTCCGTGATGATGATCTTCCGCCACCACTACCACCACCTGCATTGGTTGAATCTTCGTTATTGTCCCTGTTAGACATTGCAATGTATTTGGATGATGATAATGATTTGGCTGTATGAAATCCATATTCTGTTTGATGTTTTATACCAACATAACACCATCAGATAAACCGTGGCTAGTTCGCGGAGTTATATATTGGATTGGACAAGGTTGTTTTTAAGATTTTGCTTCTTAGAAATAATATATGTGGTGGTACTGAACTACTGATACACGTACTGAAGGCAAAATAGACATTAATTAGCTTTTAAGTGCTTCATTCATTTATTACCCAAAAAACTTAAATCAAGAATACTCTAGCACTACAGCAGGTCGCTGATTTACCCACAACATCTGTCGTCGGTAAATCAGCCAATTTCGTCGGTAAATATGTTTACCGACGACAACTCGTCGGTAAACTGTCGTCCCTAGAAGTTGGTCGGTAAAATCAGCCTTGCCGACGATTGTTTTGGCTTCTCGTCGATAACCCCACATATTTTACCGACGGATCTCAGCTCGTCGGTAAAAATTATTTTACCGACAACGAACTTGTTGGTCGCCGGTAAGACGCATTACTTTACCGACAACGACTGTTGTCGGTAAATAATGTAATTACCGACGACGCGGTCGTCGGTATCCTATTATTCCAATCGTTTTTTTTTTTAAAATTTCAATAACCTACCGACAACTTAGTTACTTGCAGGTCGTCGGTAAATTTTATTTTTTATTTTTTTTGAAAATCTTTACCGACGACATTCTTGACATGAATGTCGTCGGTATTGTGATTAATTTTTTTTTTAATAATTTTTTTTAAATTCAATTTTTTTTATTTAATTTTCATTTAATTTTTATTTTTATTTAAATTGGTTTTGATTTTTTTACAAATTAATATTCTATGAAATTTTGAAAATAAATAGAAATCATGGATTATATTCATAAAAAGATAAATAAACCCGGGTAGTCAAACCCCGGGCAATAAAGTCAAACCCCAGGGTTAAAAGTCAAAATATTACATCAAAACTTAATAAAAGTCAAGAATGTAAACTTAAATAAAATTAAAGTCTTAAACGTAATATAATGAAAGTCAATCACGGGCCCGATAAATCTTCTCCTCGATCACTATCTTCATCTTCATCTTCATCTTAATCTTCTTCTTCATCGGAGACCGGAGAGAGACCGTTTTTTTCACGGGATTCATTGAGGCCTTTGAGCAACTTCGTGAAAAAATCATTGGACCTAGAGGAGCTCGGTGGAGCATCGTCCTCCGGCATAGGAGGTAATCCTTGGACTGCGCGGAGATCGTTCATCCCGTCGAATATCCGCTGGATCTTTCTCGCGTTCTTCTTTGCGGTCTCGTCCGAAACAGGCGGCTTCGGGTCCTTCTTTTTATTGAAGACAGCTCCGATCGAAGGGATCCAGTGTCTACTCTTAGCCGGTTTCATCACCTCCTGAACCGTCTCCTTCAACGCTCCTATATGCTCCTCCACTGGAACATCCTCAGCCGATTGGGTCCCCGTCTCGATAACCCGCTCCTTAAGCTTCTCCCGATAAACTCCCTGTAATAAAATTTCAAATAAATAATTAATAAATTTAAAGTTAAATAAAAACTAACAAAGAAATAAATTTAAATTTAAATAAAAACTTACACTAGCCTGCTCCCATCTATCATCGACCCATTTTCCCTTCGCCCCATCATATCCCAAGTACTCGAAGTATCCGCCCATCTGTGGAAGTGGGACCTCCTCTTGGGTCTGCTCGTCTATATAGCTCAGGGGCTCCTTCGTGTTAATCTTCAGCTTACCCTATAAAATATACATAAAAAATTATAATTATTAAAAAATTAAATTAAATAACTAATAAATTTTATTTTTACTTTAATAAATTATACCTCGATAATCTCGTGGCGGGTCTGGGTCTGGTTCCGAGAACCTGACTTTTTCGGCTACTTCTGGTTCTGCCGATTCTTCTTATTAATCTCCGCCTGAGCCTGTTACAATTCAAGTTAAAAAAATAAATAAACAATAATTTAATAATAAAATAATTAAATTTTGATTTTACCTTCTTGTTCGGGTCATTCATCATCTCAAGGGTCAGCTTCCAATCCTCGGGAAGCACATCAGGTGGACACTCATCCGAATCGCCATAATCGGCCTTCAAGTCATGCTTCCACCGTCTGTAAGCAGCGGACTGAGACTGCGTTAGCTTCCCACTAATAAAGTTCCAATCTCGGCGGGCCCTCCACTCCTCGAGGTTGAAGAACTCCTCGAGTTTTCCGAGGATCGTGGTCTTTAGTGCAGGCGGCACAGCACTCCATGAGGGGTAGTAGGGAGGGACCGTTTCTCGAACCGCGAGACCTACCACTTGGGCCACGTGTTTCCCATATTCACCGAATGGGTTCCACGTGTCGTCGAGGATACAAAAATCTACCGGAAGGGGCCCACCTAGCTTCTCCTTGGCATCGTTGGCGGTTTTGAGAGTCGAGACATTTCGGGGTCTCCTCTTTCGCTTAACTGTTTAAGAAAAATATATTAATTAATGTAGTAATTTATATTAATTGAATTTTATAAATTAATTTATATTTACCAGGCGGCTGATTACAATCGTTCAAGTTCGGGGGTTGATTCGGGTTCGGATCTTCACCGTTCCCGTCACCTCGGTGGTAGTTAGGGATTACTGCGGCCATCTATAACTGAAATAAAATTAATAAATTGTATTTTAGATTTTTTTATTAAAAATTACAAAAAACACACATATAAATTGCGTTTTAGTCCTCGTATTTTCAAAAATTACTAAAATACCCTAAAGTCCATAATATTTTTTAAAAAGTTTTTTAATTTGTCACTTAGTCCTTATATCATATATATTTATATAAAATACCCTAATTTGTCATTTAGTCCCTGAATTGCATTTTTAGTCCCTAGAGTTTTCATATTTGCATAAAATACCCTAAATTCTTTAAAAATATAAAGTTTTTTAAATTGTATTTTATTCCCTAAATAGCATTTTTAGTCCCTAGATTTTTCATATTTGCATAAAAACTTCAAAACACTTCAAAAATTAACATACACAAATTAACAAATAATCCTAAAACTTCTAAACATCAAAAATCATTCCTTCAAAACATATCTAAATACAAACCCTAATTTTTCTAAAAATCAACAAAAAAATCATGTTACATGGTATATTTAACAACAAAATACATATTCAGAATCTAAAATCTATCACACAATCACGGAATTAACAAGAAATCCAATACAACATTAAAAAAAAATCAATTCGAAAATTAAAAAAAAAATAGGTTTAGTCACAGATTTGTGGTACATGTTACGTGGAGATTATGTTGAACATATCCAGCAATCCATGCCAAGCAAGAGTAGAGGAAAAACAAAAACAAAAAAAAAGTTAGAATTTGATTTAGAAAATTGAAAAAAAATTGAAGAAATGATTAAGTTTTGGCATGGAATCACTTACATTTGATGTTATAGGGGTGTTAGAATGGCTCGGAACAGCTCATTCTTCCTCGAAATCGACTTTTTTGAGAGTGTTTTGATGTTTTTGTGTTTCAGAAATGAGCTCGGTAGGGTTTAATAGATAAATTGTTTACCGACGACACGTCAACTCGTCGGTAAACAGGTCAAAGTCGTCGCTAAACACGCCACGCGTCAAACAGTCGTACGCACGACTGTTGCGTGTCCTGGTTTACCGACAAGACATTTTCAAAAGTCGTCGGTAAACCCTTGGGCGGGAAAAATGAACCGCCCATTCTCGCCAATAAAATTTAGAATTCCGTTAACCGACGACTTGGGGTTTTGATTGTCGTCGTTAAAGCTTTACCGACAACATTCTTGAATTGAATGTCGTCAGTAAATTTTTAACGACGACATTCAATTCAAGAATGTCATCGGTAAATCTTTAATGTTCGTCGGTAACTCTTTTTTTTTTTTTAAAAATTTATTTTTTTCCCTTATTTTTTTTTTGGGATTAAGAAATACACACAACAATTAAGGGTCAAATGTTAGTGTTCGGGGTGTTTGGTCAATAGTTAGGGTCAAACTTGAGTGTTAGGGGTGTTTGGTCAACAGTTAAGGGTCAAATGTTAGTGTTCGGGGTGTTTGGTCAACAGTTAAGGGTCAAACTTGAGTGTTAGGGGTGTTTGGTCAACAGTTAAGGGTCAAATGTTAGTGTTCGGGGTGTTTGGTCAATAGTTAGGGTCAAACTTGAGTGTTAGGGGTGTTTGGTCAACAGTTAAGGGTCAAACTTGAGTGTTCGGGGTGTTTGGTCAACAGTTAAGGGTCAAATGTTAGTGTTCGGGGTGTTTGGTCAATAGTTAGGGTCAAACTTGAGTGTTAGGGGTGTTTGGTCAACATTTAAGGGTCAAATGTTAGTGTTCGGGGTGTTTGGTCAACAGTTAAGGGTCAAACTTGAGTGTTAGGGGTGTTTGGTCAACAGTTAAGGGTCAAATGTTAGTGTTCGGGGTGTTTGGTCAACAGTTAAGGGTCAAACTTGAGTGTTAGTGGTGTTTGGTCAACAGTTAAGGGTCAAATGTTAGTGTTCGGGGTGTTTGGTCAATAGTTAGGGTCAAACTTGAGTGTTAGGGGTGTTTGGTCAACAGTTAAGGGTCAAATGTTAGTGTTCGGGGTGTTTGGTCAACAGTTAAGGGTCAAACTTGAGTGTTCGGGGTGTTTGGTCAATAGTTAGGGTCAAACTTGAGTGTTAGGGGTGTTTGGTCAACAGTTAGGGTCAAACTTGAGTGTTAGGGGTGTTTGGTCAACAGTTAGGGTCAAACTTGAGTGTTCGGGGTGTTTGGTCAATAGTTAGGGTCAAACTTGAGTGTTCGGGGTGTTTGGTCAATAGTTAGGGTCAAACTTGAGTTTTAGGGGTGTTTGGTCAACAGTTAAGGGTCAAACTTGAGTGTTAGGGGTGTTTGGTCAATAGTTAGGGTCAAACTTGAGTGTTAGGGGTGTTTGGTCAACAGTTAAGGTCAAACTTGAGTGTTAGGGGTGTTTGGTCAACAGTTAAGGGTCAAATGTTAGTGTTAGGGGTGTTTGGTCAATAGTTAAGGGTCAAACAATATCAAAATGCACTAAGAATAAAATACAAATACAAAATATCCTAATCAGTTTCATATCCACTAATATCAATAGGCTCATCATCGCTATTAACCTCTATAGATTCTTCTTCATCACCATATTCCTCCCACGTGTCGTCTTCGATTTCCGGTTTTCATCAATAATCATTTCAAAAGCCATCTCAATACGAAAATGAGCTGGGTCAATCTCGATCTCCTCAGTAGTTGCCAAGTTCTCCGGTTCGGAAACCGTCTCAGTGTTACCCAAAGGTATACTAATGCTCTCGTTGTTTGTAGATAGTGATTCCGAACCCCATAAGTCGGGACTCCATCCGTGATGATCATTTATTTCCCAAACGGCTTTCCAACCCTTCATTGATTTCTTCGCACTAATCTCGTCAATGTAGAATACTTTCTTGGCTTGCGATGCTAAAATGTATGGTTCATCTTCCCACTCAAAGTTTGTCGTGTTAATAAAGGTTACCCCATGTTCTGTCCTTGATTCAGCCATTTTGTACCATTTACAAACGAATAAGACAACTGAACACCCTTTAGTGTAATTAACCTCCAATATTTTCACTAATTCTCCATAACATGGTCTATCTTCGTACGTGGTACAAACTCCGTAATCCTGCGTCACTCTTTTTTATCCTTTACCCTTAGTTACCCACTTGACTCCATTCACGACACATGAATCGTATCTGTCCACCGCACCAAAAGACATGCTGACCAAGGATACCATCTCAGTAGTAGCTAATACATCACCTGACTCTTTCATCCCATGAACCTGTCATACATAAATAATACTAAGAACCTCGGACATAAGTAGATTATGTTTAAACCAACGTCTAAAGTACATACCTTTTCCAAAAACCAACTCTTAAACCGTTGACGATGCATAATCTCTATTTCGTCACCCGTTCCTGTAAGTGTGGATTTGTGTTCACTAAAATCATAAATGAATATAAATAAGTTAATGTAAATAAGTTAATGAATATTTATATATTTATATATTTATATATTTATATATATATATTTATATATTTATATATTTATATATTTATATATTTATATATATATTTATATACTTATATATATATTTATATATAAATATATATCTATATCTATATTTATATATTTATATTTATAAATATATATATATAAAGAAACGTTACTTACGTCCTATATGGTTCGAGCTCGTCGCGTTTATTCAAAATATACCAACTGACGTGCTCCTTCTGAAGAGCTGGTAAAGCAACTGACTCTTTCTTGCCAATAGGAGTACACTGAGAATTGAAAACGGATATCTCTTTTGGTTCTGGCAGTTGTTGGTTGTATCTCCCTGGATCGTTGAACTTTGTTTTTTCTTCACTAAGATACCGCGATATGAAAGTCAACGTCTCTTCCGCCACGTAACCCTCGGCTATGGAACCCTCAGGCCTAGCCGGGTTTCGAATATACTCTTTCAACTTCTTCAAATACCTTTCAAATGGGTACATCCACCGCATTTGAACCGGGCCCCCTAACAACGCTTCATCATATAAGTGATTTACTAAGTGGATCATGATATCAAAAAACGCGGGAGGTAAGATCATTTCTAACTTGCACATCACTTCAACCACTTTCGCCTTACCATCCACCAACTCTTTCCTACTCAGGTTCTTGTTACAAACGACTCTAAACACGTTAACTAACCCAATAATTGCGTCGCTAATCGATTTATCATCTAGAAGCCTAGGGAGACAACAAACAAAAAGGTACTGCATCATAACATGACAATCATGAGATTTCATTCCAATGATCTTCCCCGTATCGGCGTGAACGTTATTCCTCATACTAGACGCGAATCCATCGGGAAACCTCTGTACCTATAACCACTCAAGAAACAACTTCCTCTTCTCCGCTGACAACGTATACTTTCCACGTTTTAGAATCGTTTTATTTCCTACTGTTGCCAACCACAATTCTTTCCTGAATTTCATTTTCTTAAGATCTTCCCGCGCCTTAACGTTATCTTTGTTTGGTTTCCCATCGACTGCTATAACTGTACCGAGAAGAGCATCACACACGTTTTTCTCGCTGTGCATGACATCAATGTTATGTTTCAACAAATTTTCAGACCAATAAGGTAAACTATAGAAAATACTCTTTTTCTTCCAATTCGTCTGGCGAGGACCTGTAGTCTTCGTCACCTTGCCTCCAAAATCCTTGTGTTTGCCGGGAAACACAATGGGAAGACCATCTAACTGTGTCTGAATACTAGCTGGACTATATTTCTTCGGTCGCTTAGTAAAATTGGTTGCCGGGTACGAAACATAATCTTTTCTAAACCGATGTCCGAAGGGTAACCAACGTCTATGGTCAAAGTAAACCACACCTTTTGTCACACCCAATGACGATGTGGAATCCATGCATTCCAGGCAAGCCATGTAACCTTGACCTGACCATCCTGAAGTGTATGACCGAGCGGGAAAATCATTGGTGGTGGACAACAGACAAACCTTCATAGTAAACTCTTGTTTTGTATGGGCATCATACGTAAGGATACCTTTACTCCACAACTCGTCCAACTCATCTATCATAGGGCGGAGGTAAACATCCATGTCCTTACCGGGCGAACGAGGACCCGGAATCAACAAACAAAGCTGAAAAGTGGTTTCCTTCATGCATACCAACTGTGGCAAGTTATAAACGGTTAATATAACAGGCCACATGCTATACGAGTTGTTTTGCATAGAGAAAGGACAAAACCCGTCGATACCGAGACACAAAAATACATTAGAGGTTCGCTAGCAAACTCAGGGTGTAGCGCTGCAAATCTTTTCCAACTATCACCATCAACAGGATGACGCAACACATCCGGATCGGCACTCTTACCGGTATGGTGCCAAATCATGTCTTCAGCGGTGTGCTTTGAAGCGTATAGTCGCTGTAACCTGGGAGCAATCGGAAAATAGCGGAGCTTCTTATGTGGTACTTTGATACCCTTCTTTGGGTCCCATCTAGACTCGCCACAAACCGGACACTTATCGAGGTCTTTATACTCTTTATAAAATATGGCACAATCGTTCAAACAAACATCGATGGTAATATACCCCATACCCAAGCTTTTCAACTTCTTGTTGCATGAATCATACGAATTGGGCAAAGTGTGAGGTTTGGGCAAAATACGACCAATCAACTCCAATAGCTCGGTGAATGACGTGTTAGTCCACTTGTTCTTTACTTTTACGTGCATAAGCTTGGCAATGAAGTTCAATGAACTCATCGCTTTACAACCTGGATATAATTCTGTCTCCAATTCGTTAAACAGTTTTTCAAAACTACTTGGAATTTCTGCGTCTCTCATCTCGGTGTCACCCTGATGACCGCCAACATCGTAACTGTGTCTCACATCGTCATAAACCTCGGAAATTTCATTAATTCTATTCGGAATAGGGATTTCTTCGGGAACGACCGGCTGCTCACCGTGTTTTATCCAAACCCGATACGACTTCATAATCCCTTCATTATAAAGGTGGTTCGTAACCGTCCGAGAGGCTAATCGACGATTATTTTTACAATAGTTACACGGGCAATAAATAAGATCTCCATATTGCGAATGTTGTTTTGCATATGCGATAAAACCCAAAACCCCAACAAGATAGTTTGGATCGAATAAATCCGTAGCATCCATCCAACTCTTATCCAAAGCCATCTCTTTACAACAATCTTAGATAACTAGACAACTACATTCATATGAAAATAAAATAAATAATTATTACAACCCAATTGATAAAATGAAAAAAAATTACAACACAATGAATATAAATAACACAAATTACAAACCAATGGCTTGAATATAAATACAAACCAATAAATAAATAAAATTACATCCCAAATAAATAAATAAATAAAATTACATCGTAATAAATAAATAAATAAAATTACAACACAATAAATATATAAACAATTTCACATAAATAAATACACAAATACAAAAATATATGAAATAAATGAATGTATGCATGATATATAACAAGACAATCAAAAAATATACAAAATAATAACCTATATATAGCAACTAATACACAATTCAAAATTCATGCATAAAAAAATAAATTAAAAAGTTTGAAATTTTAAGAAAATACCTTGAATTGGTGGAAGAAATTGGATATTGATGATGAAGTCCCAACCTTGATAATGTAATAATAAACCTAAACCCATAACATTGCAAGAATTACACCAAATATGATCATAATAAAAAAAAAATCAAGAATTTACCTTATATTTGTAGATGAAATTGTGTGTTGATGATGCCCCACCTTGATTATAAGCTTGCAAATGGTTAGAGATGAATTGGAGAAGGTATTGCAAAAAATTTGAATGAGTTTGATTGATGTTTTTGGGAGAAATTGGGAGAAAAAAATGGGGTTTTTGGGGTTTAAGGAGATAAAAATACAGACAGTCCATATATGCACGTCAAATTTACCGACGACACGTAAAGTCGTCGGTAAAGGTAAATAATCGTCGGTAAAGTGTAGATTTTAACGACGACTTTCCTATTTGTCGGTAACTTACCGACGACAATTTCAAAAAAAATAAATTAAAAGAAATAACGACGGCGTTTTGTCATTTACCCACGAGACTAGTCGTCGGTAAATTACCGGCGAAAGGTTTCTCGTGGGTAATTACCTGTCGTCGGTAAATTTGAAAAGTTTACCGACGGCTTTACGTGTCGTCGGTAAACTGTCGTGGGTAAATCCCCGATCTGTAGTAGTGTAGGAGGATGCCAACTGAGTGAATAATGACAATAAATGCTGTCACGATGCTGCTTCCTGAAAATTAAAGACAGGTTAGTTAATATTGAATGTTTACTGTATATAAAATATAAAACGAGCTTACTTATGAATCGTGATATCGACCTCTCTTCCACTTTCTTGCTTATTTGTCAAACCGACCTAATAGAAAAACTTGTACACATGTCGCAGTAGTACTTCTCTCTCTCTCTCTCTCTTACCTCAATCTAAAACGGATCAATTTCATGTGTCCACTCCTGTTTTGGGCATTAACATAATGTTTAATTTATAAATATAAAGAGTGAAATAAAAATTACTTACATCAAATAAGATCTTCCGGGTTTGGGATTGATTCCCCGATCCTCTCCCGCTCGCATCAAATAAGATCTCCCGGGTTTGGGATTGATACCTCGATCCTCCCCCACTCGAGATACCCTGCGTCGCCCAGTTTGTCATGTTTGATGCTACTTGATTCTGTATTTTTTAATTTACAAAATGAATAAACAATTTAACTAACATTAAATTTATTTTAAATGAATATATTCAAGTTGTCTTTGTAGAAGACACTGCCTCAATACTCGCATCTTAGCCTCTCATCCTCACCAAACATATTATCCAGTTTTGTGCCTGTTTCGTAGTATTTTTTTATTGAGTTTTTGTTTGCGCGATATCTCCAGGCAAAAATATTTGTGGGGCATATTAAAATCTCACCATAATCCTCCCTCCACCTCCACCCCTCTAATTCAAAGAAATCTTGATTTAAAAAATTAACATTTTATGATTTACAACAATAAATATTTCAAGAGGTAATAAAATTATACAAAAAATTCATTGGTAAGATACCTGGAGTCTGTCAAAATAATGTTGCCGCAAGCTCTCAGAAAAATCAATCCACGATGAAAGTTTGGTGGTCGCCTCTCAGATGGTTATTCCGATCACATGCACCACATGTTTCCCGTACTCAGAAGTTGGGTTCCACGTTCGATCTAGGACGCATAAATCAACCGGAAACAGTCCTCCACTGGTGGGTCCTGGTGTGTTACAAAAATTAAGTACTGAAATAAAAGGAACCACAATACCGCAAGTGTACGGTTGTCCAAGTAATACTCCGATAAGTCGGGTTTTGTTCTCAGGGATTGGGCTGGTATAACCAAAGTGTTCAATAGATAAATAGTAGTAATTGTAATTACATAAAATAAAAGATAAAATATATTTGTTTAGTTTTGAGTTATTAACTACTGGACGCAAATAAACAAATTACTGAAAATAAATACTAAAGGACTAAGACGCATATATGAGCTATACTTGAGCCTCGCTAGGGAATCACCTAAACTTACGTAATTAATGCTTTCGTTAAAGGCAGAATTAATTTTTCTATATTAGTCAGGACTCTAATATCTCCTAGCCCCCATCAGGGTGGACGTAGGAGCTATCATACAGTATTACAAACCCCGTCAGGGCGATTATAAGCTATGTTCAGATGATTGAGATCTTACCCAATTGGCTATAAGGTTAATTAAGTCCGTTAGGATCAATAATCTCTACCTTACGTTTATTACCTATGTCCGCAATTAAACCCCCCGTCAAGGCAATCACTTCCCACCAAAGTGAATAGCTTAATTACTATGACCTATCTCCGATTTGATAATTCATTGATAGTGAAATTAATATAAAATAATAAACAATGTGAAATACCCAAATTAAACTAGAAACTAATCCCAAATTGAAATACATGAATTAAATAAATTAGGGTTCATCCTATTATGCGATTCTCAAGTAATTCAGGTTTAGCTCATAATTGAAATAAAAACACTAAAGAAATTAATAATATACATGTTCCTAATAACAGAAATAAAATAAGAACCTAGATAGAGGAATTGACTTGAGCTGTTTTTGGAGGAAAAGGGTTCTCCAGCTTCTACTCTTGCTTCCGCCTCTTGACGCTCTCTCTAAGGATGATATAAATTGAAGAATAATTGAGAGGTACTGAATAATGAGGTCTAAGGGTGTATTTATAGGTGTTAGGAAGCCCTAATTTGTTTTACTTGGAGTGGAAGGCAAGTAAAGGACTCTTTAATTTGCAGCCCTAAAATATAGGGAAGGTAAGATTTTGTTGCTGATTTGTTTTGGTCATATCTCCTTCAATACTTATCAGTTTGACGCGTTATTTATATCGAAATCACTTGTCTTGGAAAACTCTATCCATTGATCCAGACCATTCTCCCAAATTCCTTGCTAATCTTGAGTTATGAGCTTGTATTTGAACGTGGCTGGAATTTCAGATTTATTTGGTAACTTTATCTTTTCCTTCTTTGCATATATCCTTCCTTAATCTTCCAATTTCCATGTATATCTTCTTTCCTTTACTTCTTAGACTTGACTTGGTCTCTAATTAATTACCATATATATCTTAAAGCTTCACAATAAATAAATAATTAAACCGCTTATACTTAAAAATTAATAAATCATTAAATCAAGACTAGAAATAAGAAAGTGCACTCTAAAATTAGAAACTCGAATAAAATACTTCCTAACACACTATAAATAATCTAAGACTTTAATTCTCATTTCTCCTCCTTGTAGTGGTTTCTTCATGAAATTCAAGAACCTACTAACTTTGCACTAAAAATAACCAAATTAACGCATAAAAGGTCTAAAAATGTAAATAGTCTAATTCCAAGGGGAGAAGTGTAATATGACTATATAAGCATAAAAGTCTATCAAATAAGTCAAATATTCACCTAAAAGGATGTCTCTAAAGGGATAATAATTAGAATAAATAGCGAGACATCAAGACCCTAAACTCAAACCTTTGTCGTCCCGACAAAGTAAAATAAAAACAAAGGTCTTTTAGGTGAACGCAAAAGGTAGAATCTAGTAAATATTCCCAAAGCACAACTTAAAACAAATCTCATATAGTTTAATCCAGGAATTAATATACACATACACATATCATGAAAAATCAAACACAAAATAATTTCAATCCAAAATTAATTTCACAATGCTAGAAGGTTACGCTTGGTACTTATCTCAAGATGGTGGCTATAGGGTGTTCCTCGATCTTTACTTGCTTTGAACGCTTCACTTAGCATACTCCCTATTAACTCACTATGTATCTAGGAATCACGAGGTCTTCACGGTTTTAATATCGACTGAGGGACGGTATGGTATGTATATTTGGTATATTTGAAGTGAGCTTTTGGCTCTCTCCTAACTTACCATCAACAAACTATCTAAGAGCTTGAGTTTACACTTGAATAACATTCTCACTCAACCCATTTGACGTGCTAATTTAGCTTCCCCAAATTAACCCAATAAGCACTAAAGATGATTCACCTAAAAATTTCCTCTTTGCTAGTCCAAATATATTCTTTTCATATGAAATTTCTCTTTTCTTTTCTTTTGTATAAGTATGACTCTCTTTTTGATGTTGAGATATCATGCTATTTTTTCATAAATTTTTTCTTTTCATAACTTTTCATATTTTCTCGTTCTTTTCATTTACTCTTACCCCGGCAAAGGGTTACAATATAATAAACCTGTGAATCATCATCAAAATATAACACATAGCACAATTGATAAGCTCAGAAATCCCAACCCAGTATAAATTCCCATATAGTGGACCCACCACCCCAAACTCAAGCTCAAGACAAAAAGTCTTAGGATCGTGATTCAAGTGCGGGTCATATGGTAATGCCTAACAAACTAAAGGGATATTGGCTTATAATGTGGCGACAAAAGAAAGGCTTAAAGACTAAAAATTTGACTAAGAAGGATATAACTAATTCAGGGATAGAAGGGCAAAAAGGATTCAAAGGGCTAACAAAGAACTGCCTCTATCAACTTCCTATTTACACAACTTGCCTCCAGCTCATACCTAAGTGGGTTCTCTACTCATTTAGATCTCACGTTCTACAAACCACTCATTATCCTTAAGTACAAGTTTACTTCTTTTGAATTGTTAATTAATTCTTCCTATCAATTACCTCATATTTGCATGCAATCAAAGTGCGTTTTACACTAACTCCTAAAGTCAGCTATTTTCTATCATAAATTCACAAAAAGTATGCTTATGGGACATTTAAAATACTCTGCAGTCAAAACATTCCTCAAACTAATTTATAAAAAAACCAGTAAAACACATAAAATTGGGATGAGGCAACGAACCCCACCCCAAACTCAAAAATGAGTCGTGTCCCCACGACTTGAAAAAGACTCAATAAAGAAAATAATAAAGAATGAGAAAAGGATAGGTGGTATGGCCTAGGGTGTGATAAAATATGATATAAATAAAGTGCAGATAAACACCCTAAGCTAGCACGGTTCTGCAAGTATACAGATCGTATGCAAGTTTTAGAAAATAAGTAAGATTCGTTCCGCAGAGACTACGAAGGTTAGGGGAATATTATGCAATAATCAAGTGCAGATAAAAGCTAGAACAAATAAAAAGCAATAAAAGTAAGGACAATTAGATATTTATTTGGTTTTTGATTAAACTAAATTAAACTAAGAATTTAAAGACAGAAAAGAAATACGAAAGAAGAAGTAGTATGAGAATATAGCTTGAGTAAATAGCATGTAATCCCCACTAGTTTTGCCGTTCTAAACATGTAAGGGTGAATTATGTAGTATTTCAATAATCGGTTCCAATTACGCTAGGTAGTTTTAAATAGGATTTATCTGTGTCAATAAGGCTTCCTAAGCAAACTGTTCCTGTAATTGGTAAATAATAATATATACTAAACCATAGTGATTATCTAGTTAGGTTGATTTGTCATATCTAAACCGAATACTAGACGTTATGTGCTAAACATGTAATTAAACACCGTTGTCAATGGTGACCTAATTACTAGATGGTAATTCTATATGGCCTAGGTTCCACAAGAACACATAATATAAATCCAAACACATAAACAGAGAATAAAAACAATAATTCAATTTAAAACATAAAATTCCCAAATTAGATAGATGTCAACCAAAACTAGGGTTCATACACATATGCTAAAACTCAAGCTAAAGAAAGTTAGTTCATACTAATGCAAGAAAAGAAAGATATTACAAATTCAGAGGTAGAAGAAGACATCTTGATGAACGGCTCCTTCCAGACTTATTTTCTTGTGTTGTAAGCTTCCTCTTGGTTTAAGGTTTCACCAAGGATGATTTAAGAGTGTTAAGAGGCTGTATTTATAGTGTATAGGTTGACCTAATTCATTTTCTTGAAGGAAAAGGTAACTATGGGCTCCAAGCCCAACTCAAATTCGTAGCCCAAAAACATGCAATCAGCCCCGTTTTTCTTTTGGTCCTAACAGTTTCAATATTTCTCTGATTGATGCGTATGAGTATACCAAATGCATCGTCTCGGAAAGATATTCAACTTTGATCTTGACCGTTTCTCCAAATTCCTCACCGATTTTAAGATATAAGCTGATTTGTGGTCGTATGTGCAGAAATTCAGATTTAAGGCAGCTTTTCCTTTTCCATGTTTTTAGCTTTTACTTCTTTTATCTTCAATTCCCATGTTTATCTTCCTTCATTTAGTCCTCTTTACCATCTTGGACTCTAATTAATTACCATATATCTCTAAAACTTCACACTAAATAAATAATTAAACCCAATATGCTCTAAAAATAATAATTAATTAATTCAACACCCAAAATAGGAAAGTGTACTAAATCAAGCTAAAATCGACCTATAAACTAATAAATACGCCTAAAATGATGTCTCGGAGATAGATTTTATTATCACAAATGAGGAGACATCAATAGGAAACGTATCTGAACCAGCACAAAGCTGGTTTCCATGGTTGCGTGTAAGTTGAACTCCTCTTGTTGCGTAGGTGGCATGTTGAACATTTCTCACTCCACATAATATATCTTGCATAAGATCCAACTCTTTTGTGACTTTTCCTATGGTTTTCATCTTTTCCTCGCTCTCTAAATCATCATCTCCTCTACGAAAATCTTCCCTCAGTACCCAACTTTCTTTCTTCATCATGTTCTTCGTACATTTTCCAACCTTCATGGTAATATCTGATGACCCCAAACTCAATTGTTCACCTACTTAAAGATTACTTGAAATATATATAATGGTAGGCTCAAACAATTCACTTCCTCCAATAAATAACTAAAACAAATCTTAATTCCCAACTGGTAATAGAAAGAAAATAAGAGTTCTAGCTATTTTACCGGATTGGCCGTGGAATTTGTGATGATTTGATACCTTGCACTTGCAATCTCCAACCTTCAAAGTATAAAATCTATTGATGAAATTTGAGTCTTTGGATGTTTGTTGAAGGTGACACAGTAGTGGCAATGGTGGTTTGTTTGAGATGGGTTATCTATATCTATGGTGTTGGAGAGGTTTAATGGATAGACTTTAAACTGTTACTGAAGGAAAAGATTTGGATTAAAGTATTAATCTTGGTGTTTGGGAAGGATTTATGATATGATTGAATGCTTGGATGATATTTAGAGGGATGGATTGATAATGTTTTGGTGTATTGATTGTGATTTGCAGATATTTCTGGGGTTTGGGTTCGTTTACACTGAAGTTCCATGTGTGAGAGGCTAAAACGCGAACTTCTGCGTCCTAAAATTAATTTTTTAATGACTTTCGCAGAGAGAATGAGCGGCATGCCGGTCGCGAACGAAGACCTCCCCAACAGCTAGATCTCAAAAAGTTATGCAGTTTAGGCTCAAAGATCACCTGATTTCGACATCCGAGCGCAAAGATATGACTTGCCGAAGTTTTCTCTAGTTGTGTCCAATTTTTTTTTTAACACAGCGGGCCGGCATACCGGTCAGATGACCGGCTAGCCGGTCCCAGTAAAGTACCCTTCGGCAAAAAACCCGATTCCAGAACCCGTGGGCTCGTGTTTCCTCCCTCCGGTATACCGGGGATTTCGTCTGGTATACCGGTGGCGCTGAAGATTTTTTTTCTTTTCATTCCTTTTCACCCCAAACTCAATTCCTGTACACTTTAACACACCACCTTTCTCATTTCTTAAAAATAGACGCTAAGACTCGACAATTACTTATAATATACACTAGGAATTGAAAAACATTAAAGCAAATTAAAACATGGGCTGTCTCCCAAGAAGCACTTTTGTTTATTACGTCTTTAAGTTCGACGCGTTACCTTCCATGAAGATGGTATTGAGTCCCTTGCGGTTCTCCTCCGCTTAAATTTGCCTCTTCCTTGACACGTAAACTTTAAAACCTTCCCCTTAGAATTTTATCCAATCGATCTTTGAAAGGGGGTGGGTAGTATCTCCGTTTCGCCTCCTTGTTCTCATGGCGAAACTCATTCTCTTCCACATGGTATATTGGGATTTCTCTTGTTGGATTAATTACCTGTAGCAAGAAGACATTCCTCTATACAAGCTTCTATCTCGGGTAATCTAACCTCTTTATTCACATATTTATAATTTCTAAAATCTACGAACTCCTTCCAATCTATGCTTTGTTGGACTTGTGGGGTTGCAAGGTGCGCGTACAAAGTGCCCATGATTCTATGACGATAGTATATTTGAGGGACACCCCAGTCTAGCCCCATTTGGAGGATGGTCAATTCATGTTCATCTCGTATTCGCTTGAGTCCAGTCTCTTGAATTTTTCCTAAATTTTATACTTCCATACTAGACTCCATTATCAAATCCACATGTACCTCTTGCATCAAATTCAGTTCGTAACCTTGAAATTCATTCACAATTAATCCAGAGAGAGTTAGTTGTGGAGGTCGTTGGACATGCCCGGTCCATTGATTGTTCGATTTTTGCTCTTGCGTGTATTGATAGGATGGTTGGTAGAAGTTACTACCCCATTGTTGATATTTCGAAGAGTCTTCCATATAGTCGAATGGACCGGAGTCTGGATAATATCCTCCATACATCTTTAGTGGAATGTCTTGATCATTACCATAAATATAAGAACCTATAAAAGAAAACAAATACCAAGCGTTAAACTGAAAAAAATAACTAAACAATTAAAACTACATAAAGATTAAACACCGGGGTCACACGCTGCAATCCACGGCAGCGGGGCCAAAAACTTGGTGGATCCTGCTGTGTTACAAAAATTAAGTACTGAAATAAAAGGAACCACAGTACCGCAAGTGTACGGTTGTCTAAGTAATACTCCGATAAGTCGGGTTTCGTTCTCAGGGATTGGATTGGTATAACCCAAGTGTTCAATAGATATATAGTAGTAATTGTAATTTCATAAAAATAAAAGATAAAATATATTTGTTTGGTTTTGAGTTATTAAACTACTGGACGCAAATAAACAAATTACTGAAAATAAATACTTAAGGACTAAGACGCAGAAATGAGTTATACTTGAGTCTCGCTAGGGAATCACCTAAACTTACGTAATTAATGCTTTCGTTAAGGGAAGAATTGATATTTCTATATTAGTTGGGACTCTAATATCTCCTAGCCCCCGTCAGGGTGGACCTAGGAGCTATCCTACAGTATTACAAACCCCGTCAGAGCGATTATAAGCTACGTTCAGATGATTGAGATCTTACCCAATTGGCTATAAGGTTAACTAAGTCAGTCAGGATCAATAATTTCTACCTTACGTTTATCATCTATGTCCGTAATTAAACCCCCCATCAAGGCGATCACTTCCCCACCAAAGTGAATAGCTTAATTACTATGACCTATCTCCGATTAGCTAATTCATTGATAGTGAAATTAATATAAAATAATAAGCAATATAAAATACCCAATTCAAATTAAACTAGAAACTAATCCCAAATTGAAATACATGAATTAAATTAATTAGGGTTCATCCCATTATGCGATTCTCAAGTAATTCAGGTGGAGCTCATAATTGAAATAAAAAAACTAAAGAAATTAATAATATACATGTTCCTAATAACATAAATAAAATAAGAACCTAGATAGAGGAATTGACTTGAGTTGTTGTTGGAGGAAAAGGATTCTCCAGCTTCTGCTCTTGCTTCAGTCTCTTGACGCTCTCTCTCTAAGGATGATATAAATTGAAGAATAATTGAGAGGTACTGAATAATGAGGTCTAAGGGTGTATTTATAGGTGCTAAGAAGCTCTACTTAGTTTTACTTGGAGAGGAAGACAAGTAAAGGACTCTTTAATTCGCAGCCTAAAATATAGGGAAGGTAAGATTTTGTTGCTGATTTGTTTTGGTCATATCTCCTTCAGTACTTATCCGTTTGACGCGTTCTTTATATCGAAATCACTTGTATCGGAAATATCTATCCATTGGTCCAGACCATTCTCCCAAATTCCTAGCCAATATTGAGTTATGATCTTATCTTTGAACGTGGGTGGAATTTCAGATTTATTTGGTAACTTTATATTTTTCGTTCTTTGCACATATCCTTCCTTAATCTTCCAATTTCCATGTATATATTATTTCCTTTACTTCTTAGACTTGACTTGGTCTCTAATTAATTACCATATATCTTTTAAAGTTTCACAATAAATAAATAATTAAACCGCTTATGCTTTAAAAATTAATAAATCATTAAATCAAGACTAGAAATAAGAAAGTGCACTCTAAAATTAGAAACTCGAATAAAATACTTCCTAACACACTAAAAATAATCTAAGACTTTAATTCTCATTTCTCCTCCTTGTAGTGGTTTCTTCATGAAATTCAAGAACCTACTAACTTTGCACTAAAAATAACCAAATTAACGCACATAAGCTCTAAAAATGCAAATAGTCTAATTCCAAGGGGAAAATTGTAATATGACGAAATAAGCATAAAAGTCTATCAAATAAGTCAAATATTCACCTAAAAGGATGTCTCCAAAGGGCTAATAATTAGAACAAATAGGGAGACATCATCCGCCCATCATGATTGCCCTCACTGATAACGCTAGTGTGGCCTTGTCTCGCGGGTTTTTCTTCGTTTTACCTACATTTGAATAAGGAAATAGTAAATTTATTTGTCGTGGGAATAGTACATTCGTTCGGAAATAGTAAACGTAAAAATATCTAAAGGATCACCGCAACGAATGAGGCGCCTATTATTTAGGAGTGGTGGATCTTGTCCATTATCGCCTCCCCTATGTCCTTTGGGCATTACATCAGGCATCCATTTATTTGAAATTTAAATTCGGATTATGTACTTGAATTTAGTAAAAGTTACACTAAAGCACCTATATTTTTAAATTTACACTAACGACCCTCTATTTTTAAAATTACATAAAAGCCCATATATTTTAAAAATTACAATAAAGCCCCTATATTTTAAAAGTTTACACTATAGTCCCTATACTTTTAACATTACTATAAAGCCCCTATATTTTAAAGTTACGCTACAACCCTAATATTTTTTTAAAATTACACTAAAGTACCTGTATTTTATATAAAGTACATTAAAACCCTATATTTTTAAAAATCACATTAAACCCCCTATATTTTATAAATTACACTAAAACACCTACATTTTAATAAATTACACTAAAGACCCTATAATTTAAAAGTTTACACTAAAGTCCCTAGATTTTTTAAAATTCACTAGAACACCTATGTTTTTTTAAATCACACTAAAGCCTCTATATTTTTTACATTCCCTATATTTTAAAAGATTACACTAAAGTCCTTATATTATTTAAAATTACTATAAAGCCCCTACTTTTTTAAAAATTATGCTAAGGCCCCTATATTTTTTAAAATTAAACTAAAACCCTATATTTTTTTTAAATATACACTAATGTCCCTATATATTTTAAAATTACACGGAAGTCCTTATATTTTTCAAATTACACAAAAGTCCCTATTTTTTAAATAAATTACACTAAAGCCCCCATTTAATTAGTTTAAAATTACACTAAAGCTAAATTTATAATTACCACTAACAAATTCGGAATAATAAAACAATTAAAAAAACATAAACTAAAAAAATTGGGAGTTTTTTTACTAATTTGAGTTTTTGGATAGTGAAATGGATAGGTATTGATTCGAAATGATTGTCCGCCTATTTTGGATGAGAGTTTTTGTATAAACGGAATGGAATCATTGCAAAGAAAAATTAAAAATAAAATAAAATAGAAGATTAAATGAATTGAAATTATTAATTTATTATTTCTAGCGTTATGATTTGCTCTTAATTGAAGTCATACGATTTTTATAATCGTTTGTCTTTAGGGATTACAATATGCCATCGCTATTGACCACAAGAAGTCGTCCCTACAGAAATGTTTTATTTATTGTATATTAAATTATTGTAATTAGTGACGACATTTCGTCACTAAAGACTCTCGAAATATAACCACATAAATCAAACCGCCAAAAGACACCTCGAAAATTAATTTTATTACTAGGGACGACATATATGGTTCCTAGAATCATGTCTAAAAGATAATCTGGACTCAAATTAACCTAAGATACTGAATGGATAGGTTGTGGAATGGTGGAGAATGATTAAAGTTGGGTGTAAAACCCTTTTTCCCTCTTCTCTAGGCGCTTGAGCTCTATACAGATGATAATAATTGATAAAAATTAAAGGGTACTGAATTATGGGGCTCAAATAAGCTTTTACACCTGGTCCAAAAACATTTTGGACCTAGTGGGCACACTTAGATGACCTAAAATTGGTCCAACCCGTTTTTTACCATGTTCAATTTCGGGCCACGTTGGTAAAACTTACATAACTTTCTCGTCTCAATTTTGAATTGACTTCAGTTAATTCTCACGTGAGACTGACTCCAATATCTTTCCACATCAAAAGGAATAAGGTACATAGCTATTACCAATCAATTATGGTGATTGAAACAATATGACGATGCACTTTTTCAATGAACACTTTAGCTTCCCAAAAGTGAACTCTAGCTCTCTTTACGCCTTGGCTTGGGTCTGGACTTCAATTATTGACAAGTATAATTAATTTTACCCTTTCAAACCCTTTATAAACCCATAATTCGCTTGTATCTCGTTTTAACCTGATATATATATATATAAAAATAGGATTAATTTTCTTACTTTAGCACCCAACCATATTATGGATGATTTAGGAAATTTATCAAATTTGGTCTTAATCCAATCCTATTTTGTCCTACTTGTATGAATACTTTGTCTTTTTTTTTGTCGAAAGTAAATCTTATATATAATAGTAATTACATCTAGTTTTAGCAAATAAATATTTAGTTTTTTTTATCTCCTTTTCTTTATCCAAATATCCCTAACTTTATCAGCCAAGAAAGCTTCTTCAAGTTTCCAAAGATTATCAATTTCCTCATTTACTATTAGAAGAAATATAAATCTTATAACGGACATCAAAGATGAGAACTATGAATGGTGTGATAAACCCAAGCGTTTAAGATAACTATTCAAGATTGCTTTACAAAAAAATTCAATAGAAACCCAACGCAAGATATAGAAGATACCGCCATGCATACGCCGTATAAAGTCGATGAAGTAACTAACGACTTATTGACGAGAATTTCTGATATGGAAGAAATCAAAAACTTGGTTTTCTCAATATCGGGATCTAAAGCACCGGGGCCAGACGGTTTATCAGGCAATTTTCATCAACAATTTTGGGAGTTCGTCAAGGATAATAATTTTAAAATAGTAACAGATTTCTTTTCTAACAATACGTCATTTGATAAAATAAATGATTCACTCATTACACTCATACCCAAAGGTGACAATCAGGAATCTATGAAAGATTATATACTGATATCGTGTATCAATTTTAGCTATAAGATTATCGCTAAGATTATGGCAGTGAGACTTCAGCCTATTATGGATGATATCATATCACCAACCCAATCGGCCTTCATCAAAGGTAGATGCATTCAAGAAAATATCCTAATAGCGCAGGAAGTTGCCTTCTTTTTAAAAAATAAAAAAATCCAGGAAATATTATTGCGTAGTTAAAATCGACATGGAAAAAGCATACGGTCAAGTGAACTAGAAGTTCTTAATGGAAATTCTCATAAAATTAGGCTTATGCGATAAATGGAGAGATCTTATTTTCAATTGTATTTCTTCGGTCTCATACCAAATTAAAGTAAATAGTAAAAGATTAAAAGAATTCAAACCGGAACAAGGACTGAGACAAGGTGATCCCCTCTCTCCTCTTTTATTTGCTATGCTGACAGAAGGTCTCACTGGATTAATTAATTATGAATGTCGAGAAGGAAATATTAAAGGAATTTCACTTGTAAGAGAAGCCCTGAGACTTACTCATCTCTTATTTGGTGATGACGCTATTTTCTTTATTAAAATCAATGAGAAATAAATTGATTCTTCTAAAGGAGTTATTTTAAAATATTATCAGGCGTCTAGACGACGTATTAATTTCGGTAAATCTTCGATCATGTTTAGTAACGGCACTCCAGATGATAAAGCTAAGGAAAGTGCAGATGAGCTTAGTATCGAAGTCATCAAGTCTATGGGGAACTATCTTCCCATTCCTTTGACCCTCAAAAGGTCCAAAGTCGCTAATCTTTCATATATCAAAGCTAGACTTATTAAACAATTTGCTAGCTGGGTTGCTAATCTCTTTTTGGATGGAGGAAAGGAAATTCTCATTAATTTGTTATGCAAGCCATTCCTAATTATGCGATGTCAATTTTTGAATTCCCAATTACACTTTGCAAGAAACTTAGTAGTCTTGTGGAAAATTTCAGGTGGAACTCAGGTGGTAAAAAAGAATTCACTGGGGGGGCTTGGAGAAAAATCAAAAAATCTAAACAAATGGGTGGTATTGGTTTCTGAGACTTTTAGAGTATGAATCTGGCATTACTAGGCAACCAAACGTGGAGGATCATCAATAATCCTAATTCGTTAGTCTCTAAAGTGTTAAAAGGAATTTATTTCCCATATAGTGACATGTGGGACAACAAGTTAAAAGCGAGACATTCCTGGAGTTGGGAAGTATTTTTAAGGGACTCATTTTTCTCAAAGATGAATGTATTTCGCAAATTGAAATGGGCTTAAAGTTAATATATGGGAGCATATTTGGATCTAAAAAGGTTACAAATCGGAGAAACCCAAGGAGGCTAATCTGGTAAAAGTTGCTGAATGTTCTAACCTCAATAAGGCTAAATGGAACAATGCAACATTCAAGAAATTTTGTACGAGGAGAGATATCGCCGATATTAACAAGATTCAATTATTCCAACTGGAGAAGAAAGACGAGATCATTTGGCCGCTGACTAAAGATGGTAATTATTCTACAAATCTGGTTATTATAGATTACATCTGAAACATCCGGAGAAAGTTGGTCAATCATCTAGGGAGGGGTAAATGACGATCGCGGAATGTGGAACATCGTCTAGAAGTCAAATGTTCCTCTTAAGGTCCAAAACTTTATCTGGAAAATCTGCAACAATGCTATTCCATCTAAGGTGAATTCTGGAAAGAAGGATATGAAGTGAATTCGACATTTGCGAATGGTGTGAAAATAACACGGAATCAACTTAACACATTCTTCTCTTGTGCCCGGCGAATATGGGAGTTTGGGCCAATTTGCAATTACAGTGCAAGATCGATATGAATTTTAAGTGTAAGATCGGTGATTGGATCAAATTGACTATTGATGATTACACCAAAAATGGTTGGGACAAAAGAGTTGTGACTACAATAGTTTTTGTAACATTATGGAACATCTGGAAAACGAGTATGAATTATTATTATTTTTGTCAAAAAAGAATCGAACATTTGGGAAATAAATAACAAAACAAAAATCCTCCTTAATCATTATTTGGAGAGGAGGACCCAATTTCTACAAGGAACTCTTTCGGGGCTAACCAAGGAAGTGAGGAAGAAATAAATATTCTGAAAGATGATGCATAAATGATATGACTCAACGACTCGTCTTTTACTAACAGGTGGAAAACAGCCAGTACGGCGTCAATTGCTATCAATAATAAGGGGAGAGTTAAACATAACATTAAAAGGGTAAAGTTAATAGTGCAGTGGAAGGAGAATTTTGGGCTGTTTTTTTGGGCCATGAGATCTGCAAGAGATTTTAGCATTTAGACTTGTTCGTTCTACTTTGACAATGTTGAAGTTACTCAAAATATTAACAGGAAAACGGAAATAAATTGAAAAATCTAACAAATGACTATTGGTGTCTGGAAATGGATGGAAAAATTTCCAAATTGGAGAATCAAACATATAAAAAAAAATACACGAGACAAAACGTAGATTATTCAAGTTGTCCTAATAACTCGATTATTGATTTCTATAATAGCCTTTGTCTTGGAGCAGAGGACTATTTTACTTATTATTTTATTTGACAAAAAAAGAAAATACGTTGTCTCTCTCTTTAGACTTTAGCTAATAATTTAGGTCCACGACCCCCACCAGTCATTATTAATAAAGTCTGACCCATACACCTATTGATCACCAAGATCTAAGATCTTTATAGTTTCTATAAACAATGACTGTGATTATCACTTTATTAGGCCATATACACAGTTCACCATTTCATCGCATCCACTGAACACTAAATATATCAACACTGGTTAACATACACAATAGTATTTCATTAACAATTTTAACATCCGAAAACATACAAATAAGCACCCAGATTTTGGATGAAAACAAGAAAAGAAAGAAAACACAGAATATCTTCGCAAACTACTTAGTAGAGTAACGGAGATGAACTCCAACTGCAAACATAATACATATATATATATATATACTATATATAGATATTATGTTTTTATTTATCCAGATTAATAAAACATGCATCATTATTATTAATATTTTATTATTAAGTTGCTCGATCAGGTGCTCTAGAAGCAGCAGCAGTTGAAGCAGCAACACGTATATCATTAGCAGATTGAGAATTAGGAATAGGGTACGAAAGGATTAAGTGAGGGAAGTTAAGAGTAGCTTCAGGTCCTTTCAATGCTAAAGATGCAACATCATAAGCTGCAGCAGCCATTTCAGGAGTAGGGTAAGTTCCAAGCCATATACGTGTTGTTCTACGTGGTTCACGAATTTCAGAAACCCATTTCCCTGCCCTGCTTCTTATTCCCTTATATGTTGGATGCCTCCGTGATGATGATCTTCTGCCACCACTACCACCGCCTGTATTGTTTAAATCTTCGTTATGGTCCCTGTTAGACATTGCAATGTATTTGGATGATGATGATGATTTGGCTGTATGAAATTCATATTCTGCTTGATGTTTTATACCAACATAACACCATCAGATAAAGCGTGGCTAGTTCGCGGAGCTATATATTGGGTTGGACAAGGTTGATATGTGTGGTGGTACTACTACTGGTACATGCTTCTTAGAAATAATATATGTGGTGGTACTGGTACACGTAACGAGGGCAAGCTATACATTAGCTATTAAGTGCTTCATTCATTTATCAACCAAAAAACTCTGATAAAGAAAAGTACTTAACAATCATTATATATGTATATATTAACATGAAAGCAATTAATTAGTTATAAAGCAAGAAGTGTATCTTATGTAATTATGTTTACCTTTTAAAGAGAAGTGGAAACAGAGTACGAATTAAACAGTTTCGATCACGGATCTTTTCACAGTGAAAAAGAGCCTTTTGTTCACAACCTAAAAACCTCCGATTATTTGATTCAATGAATTTTTTTCTTCTAAGCAAAGAAAAATATAGAAAGAAGATATTAAGCATTTAATAAATATTAGAATGAGAGTTGTATCTGACTTCTAACTCCTTTTAGGAGGATATATAATGGGTTAGTTTTATTTCTTATCTAATAATCATTAAAATAACCCACTTAACAAAATAAAATAACTTGCAAATGAATTTAAACTTTTAAATTCAAGACAGAAGTTAATAACTGAATTTTGGCGGATAAAAATAACTTAAATAAATATAATATACATATATTTATTTATTTCTTTCATTCTCCCACTCGCCATAGTGAAGTTACATCTTATCCTTAGAATCCATATATCATTACATCATATCTTCCCATATACACACTTGAATCAAAATATCATCATACTTAGCAAATAGGTCGTGCGACTGGCAAGCATACGAGCATACGTTACTAATAACCTGTTAGGGTACATAGTTGCTCAAAATAGTTTCATCCGTTACTTATCCTGCAGTACCCCAGACTAACAATATGTTGTATCATATTACAGTAACTCTGATGTCTCCTCATTTGTGATAGATTTATATTAGGATGAGACATCATTTTTAGTGATTTAGAAGTCATAATAGTCGATTTTCTTGAGAAATAATGCACTTTCCTATTTTGAGTCTTGATTTAGTAAAATAATATTTTTAAAGCATATTGGGTTTAATTAATTATTTAGTGTGAAACTTTAAAGATAATTATGGAGATTAATTAGACTCCAAGTCAAAGACTACAAGATATGGAAAGAGATAAGCATGGTAATTGAAGATAAAGGAAAGAAAAGCTAAAATCATGGAAAAGGAAAAGCTGCCTTAAATCTGAATTTCTGCAGCTACGCCTACAGATGTTGTGATATCTCCAAAACCGAGCCAATTTTGGAAGATTCCTTCAATAGGGACGTAGATAATTCTGTGAGGATTCTTTTGGTATCTTATGGGCTAAAAACCGACCAATAACGAAGAAGATATGATCAAAACAAGTCAGCAGTAATTATCTTTATTTCCATACGAATTTGAGTTGGGCTTGGAGTCCATTACTTAACCTCTCCTTCAAGAAAACGAATTAGGTCTTCTAAACACCTATAAATGCACCCTCATATCACTTGTAAATCATCCTTGCCTCATATTAATTAGTTCTTAAGGTTTTATTCTTCCAGTTTATTGTAGAGAGCAAGATGATGTCTTTTATTATTTCTTTTAGTTTATTTCCATCAGGTATGAACTAAACTTCCCATAGCTTGGGTTTTGCATCATGTATAATCTATGAATTCTTATTCTTCTATCTAAGTTTCTTTGGGAATTACATGTTTTAATCTGATATTAGCTTCTTACCTTTATATTTGTTTATGTGTTTTGATTTATTGTCTGTCCTAGAACTGATCACTTTAGGATTTTCTTAATAGTAATTAGATGGTCACCTTAACTGGGTGTCTAATTATTGAAACACCACATAACGTCTAGTGTCGATATTAGTCCTGACAAAACTGATTCTAACTAGATAGTCATTAGGGTATGATTTAATCACTATCACCATGTATGGAAATTGATTGCTTAGGGCCCGAGTGGCGTAGGATAACACTATTTGAACCAGCCTCGTGGTGTGTCCGTAACCCCCTTAGTCGCTCTCAAGGTCTAAGGTATGGAAATTTAGAATCCTGACTAAGTATACAAGAGCTAATATTCTCCCTTTATTAACTAGATCTAATAGAAAGAATTAGAAGGATTAGTGCATACTAGCAAAACCTAAGCTATATTTCTCATCTCATATTCTTCGTATTTTATTTTATTGTCTTTATTTTCTTAGTTTTAATTAGTAATTTCGAAATTCAATCTCTTCTATTTTCTGTTTTTAATTAATTATTGCTTACTCGTTATTGTTACCTATTCGTATAACACACTTAAGTCCCTGAGAACGAACTCAACTTACTAACTACAACTTGCATACGTCCTGTAATACTTGCAGTACTGTGTCTGTCTAGGGTGAGAGTGCGTAGTTTTCTAGACTTTATTTTAATATATTTTTATAACACCCTAGGCGACACCAAGTTTTTGGCGCCGCTGCCGGGTACTTGTGTCTCGTTAGCGTGTGGGTTGTCTATTTCGAGTAGTAGTTTTTAATTAATTTTTAATTTTCAGTCTTTAGTTTTTATTTTCCGGATTTACGCTTGTGGTTTGCTTTAGTCTTTTTCAGGTTTCACAGTGTTTAATTCTTGGCCTCCGTTATCGGAGCCTGAGAGGAGCTTCAGACCTTATAACAAACGTGTTCGTGAGGAAAGATCCTTAAGAAGAGCTATGGCAACCGTACAAGATCCGTTAAATCCACCACTTGGAGTCCCACCTGGAGGAAATCCACCAGGAGGACCACCACCACTTGTCCCACCTGGTGGACAACAACAAGGTCAACAACATCCACTAGGACGAGGTAATGGGCAGAATAATCAAAATCGAGTAGAGCAAGACCTCCCTATTCTTCATGTGTCATTCCATGTTCAGCCAATAGGTTACCGTCCTCTAGAGATCCAGAATATCAAATTTAGACCCGACCCGGGTATGCTCAGTCAATTCCAAAGTCATGGACTCTACAGTGGTACATCAATTCAAGATCCGCTAAGATCGATTAAGAAGTTCATGCAGATTTGTGATGCCTATGTTACTCCAGGAATTACACGCGAGCAACTGTATTGTCATATGTTTTCGTTCTTCTTAACCGGTAGAGCTAGCGAATGGCTAGATAGACAACCACCTGGAACAATTAATACATGGGTAGAACTTCAAGCCGCTTTCTTTAACCGTTTTTATCCGAAGAGTATGAGGTTCAAAGATCAAAGCGAGCTTGCAAGGTTTTGTCAAGAAGATGGAGAAACAGTAGGAGAATCATGGACAAGGTTTCAACATAAATTAGCTAGATGTCCGTTCCATGGTTATACCCCCTGATGTCTCCTCATTTGTGATAATATAATATACTTCAGAGACATCATTTTAGGCTTATTTATTAGCTTATAGGTCGATCTTAGCTTAATTTAGTGCACTTTCCTATTTTGAGTCTTGATTTGTAGAATTATTATTTTTAGAGCATATTGGGTTTAATTGTTTATTTAGTGTGAAGCTTTAAAGATAATTATGGAGATTAATTAGAGTCCAAGTCAAATATTACAACTTATGGAAAGAGATTTGCATGGAAATTGGAGATAAGGAAACAAAGGCTAAAAAGATGGAAAATGAGAAGCTGCCTAAATCTGGGATTCTGCATACACGTCCAAAGATATGCGTTTTTACCTAAGAAATAGGCCGAATCTAATGATTTCCTTCTTTAGGGTCAAGATAATTTTGTTGCGATTCTTTTGGTATCTTATGGAGCTCAAACCGACCAATAACGAAGAAGATATGCTCAAAACGGTCCAGCAGTGTTTATCTTTATTTCCATACGAATTTGAGTTGGACTAGGAGTCCATTACTTTCCTTCTCCTTCAAGAAAACGAATTAGGTCTTCCTATACCCTATAAATACAGCCTCTTAACACTCTAAAATCATCCTTGGCCAGACCTTAAGGCCAAGAGGAAGCTGCAACACAAGAGAAGAAGTCTGGAAGGAGCTGTGCAACAACTATGTCTCCTTCAACCTCGTATTCTGTAATTCTTTTCTTTTCTCTTCTTTTTATGAACTAAATTTCTTTAGCTTAAGTTTTTAGCATATATGTATGAACCTTAGTTTTGATTGACATCTATCTAATTTGGGAATTTAATGTTTTAAATTGAATTATAGTTTTTATTCTCTGTTTATGTGTTTGGATTTATATTCTGTGTTCTTGTGGATGCGCGCCCATATAGAATTACCATCTAGTAATTAGGTCATTATTGACAACGGTGTTTAATTACATGTTTAGCACATAACTTCTAGTCTTAGGTCTGATCTGACAACCCAACCTAGCTAGATAATCACTATGGTTTAGTTCTTGTGACTATTTACCAATTACAGGAAAAGTTTGCTTAGGAAGCCTTATTGACACAGGTAAATCCTATTTTAAACTACCGATAGCGAATTGGGACCGATTAGGGAAATACTACATAATATACCCTTACATGTTTAGAACGGCAAAACTAGTGGGGATTACATGCTAATTACTTAAGCTATGACTTTCATACTATCTTCTTTTCTTTGCTTTTATTTATTTTTCTGTCTTTTAATTTAGTAGTTTAGTTTATTATTTAAAAAACCAAATAAATATTTGTCTATCTTTTCTTTCTATTTGCGTATTATCTTTTCTATCTTTAATATCTGCACTTGAATAATTTGCATAAGTTCTTCTTAACCTTAGTAGTCCCCGAGGAACGAATCTTACTTATTCATTAAAACTTGCATACGATCTGTATACTTGCAGAACCGTGTTAGCGTAGGGTGTTTATTTGCACTTATTTTATACATCTTTTTATCACACCTTAGGCCACACCAAGTTTTTGGCGCCGCTGCCGGGGACTACATCGTTAGTCCTTGTGCAATTATCTTGTGCTTTTATTTTAGTTAGTTCTATTTTACGCTTTTCTTTTTAGTTTTTGTCTTTACAGATTCTTTTAGGCGAGAGCAGATTTATTAGGAGATAAAGGTTTCGTGCTATTAGATCCTGAAGAAGCTAATACAAGATGAAATCTCTAAAGCTCAAGGAGTTAAGCCAACAACTTGAGGAATTACGAGAACAATCGCGAAAACTAGCTCAGAGGAATCTAGTACATGCCTCACCTTCATGTCCTAGTTGTGGAGCAAGAGATCACTCGTGGGGACATTGCATGAACAATCCAACCTCAATTTTCCTTCATGCATTATCAAAGAGACCATTATTATGATGGTTATTATCAATCTCAAGGAAATTACGCTGACTATCAACCCCCACAGAGTTACAATTGGGTCGGAGATCAACAGAATTATAATCATAATAATCATTATTATGATGATTTTTATCAACCACGACCACAATCCTACTATCCTCCACAACCTATCTATCAAGAAGCGCCGATTTATAATGAAGCTTATCAAGAACCACACCCTTATTCAATGCAGCAAACCATACAAGAACAACCTCCGAGTTTGAATTCAAGCATGGCTAAGATGATGAATCTAATTGAAAAGATGGAGAATAACCAGCAAAGAATCCAAAACTCAGATGATGCGATTGACAAGCTTGTGCAGACAATGTCACAAATGGTGGAAAAAACTAAAATCCTTGCAGAAAGGCAACTCCGAAGTGATACTACTGCTCCAGAAAACAAAGTTTGTCATGCAGTTGAATTAGGAAGTGGAAAACAACTACCTCCACCAAGACCAGAACCAGAACCAGTCCTTATTCTAGAAACGGGGGGAGAAAAAACAACAGAAGATAAGGTCGAAGAGGTAGTTGAACAAAGAAGTGTCCAAGAGAAGACACCAGAAAAGAAAGAGAGCCCAGTGGTAACCAACACATGTCCTCCTCCACCATTCCCTTCACGTGTCAGAAAGGACAATGACCTGGGATTCAATAAGTTCGTTGACATGATGAACAAATTAAAGATCAGCAGCCCGTTTGTAGAAGCTCTCACAAGAATGTCAAAATACGGTCAATTCATGAAGGACATTCTTTCTAACAAACGAAGATTCGAAGCTAAAGAGATGAATGGATTGCTAGAGGAGTGTAGTGCTACAAATGAAATCGAGTTACCACCTATTCCCACGAAATCTTGGATGGCACCATCCATGATTATAAAGAATCGAGCTGAAAAGTTCGTGGGAATTAAAGGCAAAGGGTGGAAATTTCGTCATCCTTAATCAAGGTAACACGTCCAACTTTGAAAGACGTTAAACAAAAGTGCTATACGGGAGATAACCCGTAATTTCGTTTATGTTTTTACATTTTTAGTTTTTTTTTTATTTATGTTTAGCTTAGTTAATTTTAGTTGATATTGCATATTTGAGAAAGGTATTAGTGTTTTTGATGATTAGGTATTGGAGAAATCGAGTTAGGGAAGCGAGCAAAATTTTTCGGACAGAAACTTCGGCAAGTCATATCTTTGCGCTCGGATGTCGAAATCAGGTGATCTTTGAGCCTAAACTGCATAACTTTTCGAGATCTAGCTGATGGGGAGGTTTTTGCCAAGTGCGGTACACCGGACCTCAGACGCGGTGCACCGCAGGGTAAAAACCCGTGCCACGGTAGCAGCCACGTGTTGTGTACAGAAAAGAAAAGAAAAAATAGCTGATGGGTCCGGTATACCGGACCCTATACCGCGCCATGCACCGTACAAACACGTGCCACGGGGTAGGTCCACGGGTATTTTGACGTAGGAAGCGCGGAGCACCCCCGTGGTACACCGCACCCTGGTCCGCAGAGCAAAAACACGTGCCACGGGGTCCTACCACGGGTGTTAACCAGTGAGCAAAAATTTTCATCAGATATCGCGGTGTACCCCGCGGTACACCCCATGGTCCGCAGGGGTAGTCCGCACGAGCCGCCAGAGAGAGAAAAGAAAAGGTTTTAAGGCTATATGAAGATCTAATGCTCATTATTCCGAATTTTATAAACCTTAAACCTCTTTCTCTTCTCAAAAACTCTCCCAACTCCATTGAAGCTCATTAAAACCTTCACCAATCATCAAAACACTACCCAATCACCATGAAAACACATCCAATTCATTCTCCACATTATTATAAGGAAGATTCAACCACCCAAATCATACCAAAACAACTTGAATCCAAGAATCAAGAGCCAAAATTTTCGAAATTCATCCTACAATTTCTTAAATCCAAGCCAACCCATTACAAATCCACCTTACCACATAGAGATTCATCCTCAATTCACCTATCCTAGGCTAAATCAAGCTTGTTCAATCAATAATTCACAAGTTCAAATTTCAAGGGTTGCTAAAGCTTTGAGTTGGGGGTTAATTGAAGATGACTGATAGAATTTTAGCTACCAAGAGGGAGGTGAAGAGTAACAAGGGGTTGGATTTAAACAAAGAAATCAATTGACAAAGGTTCTAGTTCTAAATCAAAGGGTAAAAGAGAAAGTTGAGAAGAGTGGAATACCTTTGTTTGATCGTAATGGTAAAGCTTTACTTTTATACAAAGGAGAAAACTCAACCTCAACAAGATCCTGCACCCAAAGAAAAAAAGGATACTTCAAGGGCCCTGAAGACTTCTGCGGAGAAACAGTTAAAGGAACTACCTTTCTCTTATAAGATAGTATTTGAAGAAGAAGTTGAAGGAGAATACATGAAGATTCGTGGAGATTTGGAATGATGGGGTTGTTTGTGAATTGTATTATGTGAGGAGAAGAAGAAGATGTGGCACAGTTGATCTATGAGGAGGTGATACGGATTTTCGATCTCTCCCATGACGTTATATAATGCAATATCCTATTATGATCACGTGTCCTGAACGAAAAGCGAAGAAGAAGTTGGGTGAAGAAGATACATTAGAATTTAATCCGAGTACCGACAAGGCGAGGTAAAAGCCTCGAAGAGTATGTTTTCTTTCTTCCCTACCGTTTCTTTATGTGCAATATTTCTGCTAATTTTAAATTTTATTTTTTTGAGTCTTTTTCGAGTCGTGGGGACATGGCTCATTTTTGAGTTGGGGGTGGGGATTCGTTGTCCTCATCTTCCTTTTTGTTTTTCATAAAATTTAAAATTTTTTGGGTTGAATTAGGCATAGAATATCTTTGAATGTACCTATTGAGCATGATTTAACTAGGTCAATGATAGTAAGTAGTATGTTTTTGAAAGATGTCATAAGTTTGTTTAGATGCATGTATGAAAACAGGAAATAAAGGATAGAAAAGTTAATGAGAAATGCTAAGAAGTACGTTGAAACATAGGAATAGTTATTTGGTGTGTAGAACGTGAGGTTTAAAATTAGTTGAAAACCCACTTATCTATGAACTAGTAGTGAAAAAGTAACAAAATCCGGTAGTTAGAAAAATGAATAAGGCAGTTCTTTCATGATAAAACACTTGAAGCCTTTAGACTTTCTCAACCTTTTGTTTGATTATTGATATTATTTATCCGTCTTAGCCCCTCTGAGCCTTTCTAAAGCCTTTTATTGAACCACATTATAATCCATACCCTTAGTTTTTAGGACTTATCTATATGACCCGCACTCAAATCGCAAAACCTGAGACAACTCGTTTTAGAGCTTGAGTTTGGGGTGGTGGGTTTCATTGTTAGGGAACATTGGGTTTGGGAATTATATTTGTTATTTTATTGATGATGAAATTGTTATTATTGTAACCCTTTGCCAGGGTAATAGTGAATGGAAAAGAAGCTACGAGCTAAATTTGCCAACAAGGGCATTAAAAAGAAAGAATATATATATGAAAAAATAGTGTGATATCTCAACATCAAAAGAGAATCATAACTATACAAAAGAAAAAGTGATATGAAAAGAATATATATTCGGACCGGCAAAGTGGATTTTACATCACTAAAGGTTTTAATTGGGATTAATTGGGGATGCACATCAAAAGCATCAATAAATTGGGTTGAGTGAGAAAATCTTCGAGTGAAAACTCAAGCTCTAGGGCGATTCGTTGATGGCTAGTGAGGAGAAAGCCAAAAGCTCACTTTTCATTATCCAAATATATCATACCGTCCCTAAGCCAAGTTATAACCCAAGACCTTAGGATTTCTAACTGCTAGATGGAGAAACAATTGAGCTATTAAGTAGGTAAGTGGACCATTGGATGCTGTATTTGGGACCTATGAACAACCTATAGCCATTAACATGAACTAAGTTATCATCCTCTCCTTCTGGCATTGCGAAATTAATCTGGACTTGAATTTATGGAATGTTGATTACATGTATATTAAGCATATTTGTGCATTATTTCTTGAGCATTACTACATGAGACTTTTTAGATATCTTGCTCTAGGATCATTCATTATGTTCTGTTCTTATTCTCCTCCTTCTTCTTCTTCTTCTTCTTGACTACCCTACTGTTCTTTACTTTTATTGTATCGGGACGATACAACTTTGAGTTGGGGGTCTTGATGTCTCCTCATTTGTGATAATATAATATACTTCGGAGACATCATTTTAGGCTTATTTATTAGCTTATAGGCCGATCTTAGCTTAATTTAGTGCACTTTCCTATTTTGAGTCTTGATTTGTAGAATTATTATTTTTAGAGCATATTGGGTTTAATTGTTTATTTAGTGTGAAGCTTTAAAGATAATTATGGAGATTAATTAGAGTCCAAGTCAAAGATTACAACTTATGGAAAGAGATTTGCATGGAAATTGGAGATAAGGAAACAAAGGCTAAAAAGATGGAAAAGGAAAAGCTGCCTAAATCTGGGATTCTGCATACACGTCCAAAGATATGCGTTTTTACCTAAGAAATAGGCCGAATCTGATGATTTCCTTCTTTAGGGTCAAGATAATTCTGATGCGATTCTTTTGGTATCTTATGGAGCTCAAACCGACCAATAACGAAGAAGATATGCTCAAAACGGTCCAGCAGTTTTTATCTTTATTTCCATATGAATTTGAGTTGGACTAGGAGTCCATTACTTTCCTTCTCCTTCAAGAAAACGAATTAGGTCTTCCTATACCCTATAAATACAGCCTCTTAACACTCTAAAATCATCCTTGGCCAGACCTTAAGGCCAAGAGGAAGCTGCAACACAAGAGAAGAAGTCTGGAAGGAGCTGTGCAATTCTGTAATTCTTTTCTTTTCTCTTCTTTGTATGAACTAAATTTCTTTAGCTTACGTTTTTAGCATATATGTATGAACCTTAGTTTTGATTGACATCTATCTAATTTGGGAATTTAATGTTTTAAATTGAATTATAGTTTTTATTCTCTGTTTATGTGTTTGGATTTATATTCTGTGTTCTTGTGGATGCGCGCCCATATAGAATTACCATCTAGTAATTAGGTCACCATTGACAACGGTGTTTAATTACATGTTTAGCACATAACGTCTAATCTTAGGTCTGATCTGACAACCCAACCTAGCTAGATAATCACTATGGTTTAGTTCTTGTGACTATTTACCAATTACAGGAAAAGTTTGCTTAGGAAGCCTTATTGACACAGGTAAATCCTATTTTAAACTACCGATAGCGAATTGGGACCGATTAGGGAAATACTACATAATATACCCTTACATGTTTAGAACGACAAAACTAGTGGGGATTACATTCTTATTACTTAAGCTATGACTTTCATACTATCTTCTTTTCTTTGCTTTTATTTATTTTTCTGTCTTTTAATTTAGTAGTTTAGTTTATTATTTAAAAAACCAAATAAATATTTGTCTATCTTTTCTTTCTATTTGCGTATTATCTTTTCTATCTTTAATATCTGCACTTGAATAATTTGCATAAGTTCTTCTTAACCTTAGTAGTCCCTGAGGAACGAATCTTACTTATTCATTAAAACTTGCATACGATCTGTATACTTGCAGAACCGTGTTAGCGTAGGGTGTTTATTTGCACTTATTTTATACATCTTTTTATCACACCTTAGGCCACACTACCCCCGCTCTACAACTTGCTATATTCTATGAAGGTCTTAATGATAAAGGTAGAGAGATGGTGGATAACATTGGAAAGGGTAATTTCGTGTCCATGAATCATAATGAAGGTTCCGAGGTTTTGGAAAATATTATTGAACAAGAAAGGAGTTGGCCTTCAACGCGAGCTCCTGTAGCAAAGACCCGAGGAACGCTTCGTTTAGATGCAGAAACTGCGATCTCAGCTCAAATATCCGCATTAGAGAATCAAATCAAAGAGCTGAAGTTAGAGATGCAAAAGAATTTAGCCGCAGCAAACGTAGTACAAGAAGCACAAGGTTGTCAACAATGTGAGGTTAATAATCATACATGGGAAGAGTGCGAAGCAAATCCACAATCTGTTTACTTCATATCCAACCGAGGAGGCTATTAATTTGGTAACCGAAATCATCCGGGTATGCAATATTCAAATCCACAGGGGCCGCTAATCCTGGTCATTATCAACCACGCCCCCAGAACAACTTTTTCCAGCCAAGAGGTCAGTATCAAAATCAACATCAAAATAGACCTGCTCCCCCTCAACAACCTATTCAAGATGTCTATACCGATGCGTTAGATCAGAATGCTTTACCTCAGTATCCTCAAGAAGGATCTATGGACAATCAACAAGTAATAAAAATCTTGGACCGTTTGACCACAAATATGAACACTCAAGAAGAGAAGTTACGAGGACAAGATGCCGCAATTCAGATTTTAGGTACTCAAGTAGAACAATTAAACAAAGTTCTAACGAATTTAATGGAACAGAAAGAATTGAAGGCTATCGAAGGAGGTGATGACAATGTTGGGTTCGAAGCTTGTAAGGCTATCTGCCTTGAAATTGAAGAAGAAAAGAAGGAAGTACCGCATGATGCCGTTAGTGCCGTGGAAGTTCCGAGTACCGAAGAAGAACCAACCAAGTCTAGCCCCGTGGAATCTGACTGTTTTGAGGTTTATGTGGAGAACGATTCAGAAAGAGACAAATTTATACAGCTTCTGAAGGATATGAAAGAGGAAATTCGATCTGTTATGGATTATCAAGTTGAGCTGGCTAAAGAGAAAGAGAAAGAAGCCTCCAAGGAGGAATCAACAGTTGAAGATGAAGTTGCACCTGCTGTGCAAGAAGAGAAAGAAGAAGAGAAGGTGGAACCGCCACCTAGTGTTCAAACAGTGTCACCAACTATTCCTGATACAAATCCTAAGGATGACACTGAACTCAAGACATTTGTAGAGGCGTATACACCTGAAAATATTAACACCCAAATGCTTGAGATTGCAAAGAAAGGACTTACACCGTAACAAGTTTTTACGCAAGTTATTCCTGAGAAAGAAGCGAGTGTAGAGATCCCGAGAGAGAACCTGAGAGTCTCGAGAAGAAGTGAACGAGAGCTACCAACAAAGCTTAAAGATCCGGGAAGTTTCAACCTTCCCATTCAAATAAATGATATGCTCAAGGTGAAAGCTATGTACGATGTGGGTTCTGGTGTGAATCTTATGCCTAAGTCCGTGTTCGAGAGACTTGGACTTCAGAATTCAGAGAAAACTCTAGTGAAGTTGCAGTTCGCTGACAACTCAGTTACCAGGACATGGGGAACAGTGGAGGACGTCTTAGTCCGTGCAGGTAGTATCGCCATCCCTACTGACTTTGTTATACTTGAGTTTAATGCAGATAAGCAGGTTCCAATCATACTTGGACGACCTTTCATGGCCACAAGTCAAAGTGTCATCAACTTCCAAGAAGGGACCATTACCCTTCATGCAAAGAATGTATCCGAGACCTTCTATGTCTTGGGTAAGAAACCAAGGAAGTTAGTTCCCACCGTTCCTGTCATCCACAGCCTTTCACATCACAAAGTCCCTTCTGAGAAGATCCACTTAAAGCCTGTGGATACTGAGCCAAACATTGAGTTTGGGGTTGTGGTGGGTCCTAGGGTGTTATAAAATTAAGTGCAAAAATAAAGGAACCACTTAACCGCAAGTGTACGGTTGTCCCAAGTAATATATGATAATCAAGTTCGTTCTCAGGGACGAATTAGGTTCAACCCAAATATTAATCAAGTAGTAAGAATAATTGCTAAACAGAAAATAAAATAGAATAATTTTTGTTTGGTTTTTGTAAATTAAAAGATGCAAATAAAATAAAGACTAAAATTAAATTAACAGAAAGGAAATAAAGCAAATAAAAGACTAACTTCAGATAAGAAAGATACTTGAGTCTCGCAAGGAATCCACTTAATCAATATAATCTATGCTATGTTTAAGGGTAGAATTGGAATTATAATATTAGTCGGGACTCTAATATCTCCTAGCCCCCTGTCGGATGGACCTAAAAGCTATCCTAAAGTATCATAAACACCTGTATGGTCGAATATGCCTCTTCGGATGATATGATTTTACCTCTTTGGCTATGTAACTAGTTAAGCCTGTCGGTCAATAACGGACATTACACGGGTATTACCTAGATCTGTATTCAAACCCCCCTGTCGGATGATCACTTCGCCACTAAAGTGAATGGCCCAAATACTAAAAGCTAATTCTATTTATTCCTAAAAGAATTAGTAATGAAAACAAAGTAATATCCAATATATAAAACTCAATCCTATTTAAATCTAAACAATCCCAAATTCAAAACATAAATTAATGAATTAAGGTTCATCCCTTTAATGCGATTCTCAAGTATAAAGAAATTTAGCTCATAATAAAATTAAAGACTAACATAAAATAAAAGGAATTCATGTTCAATTACAAGAAAGAAATAAATAACCTAAAGAGTTAAATGACTATTGTTGGAAGAACAGGATTCCTCCAGCTTCTAGCTTCTTCTCTCCTTCGTGCTCTAACTTGAAAACCTTAAGCCTCTTGTTTAATTCTCTGAAGTGTGTGAAAGTAGGAGGTTAAGGGGTGTATTTATAGGTGTTGGAGGACCCTAGGTCGAATTTACTTGGAGTGGAAGACAAGTTAAAGACTCTTAAATTTGTAGCCCTAAATTCTAGGAAAGGTAAGATTTTGCTGCTGATATGATTTGGTCATATCTTTTTCAATACTTATCCGTTTGAGAAGTTCCAATATATGAAACAGCTTTTATTGGAAAGAGCTTTCTATTGGTGTAGACCACCCGTCCAGATTCCTAGCCAATCGTGAGTTATGAATTAATCTTTAAAACGTTGCTGGAATTTCAGATTCATAAGGCAGCTTTATCTTTTCCTTCTTTGAATATATCTTTCCTAAATCTTCTTATTTCCATGTAAATCTTCTTTCCTTTAATTCTTTATCTTGACTTGGTCTCCGAGTAATTACCATTTATCTTTTAAAGCTTCACATTAAATAAATAATTAAACCGCATATGCTTAAAAAGAATAAATCAATAAATCAAAAAAACGAAATAGGAAAGTGCACTCTAAAAATAGAAACTCGAGTAAAAATCATTTCCTAACACTCTAAAATACACTAAGACTTTATTCTCACTTCTTCTCCTTGGATTGGTCTTTCATAAAATTCAAGAACCAATTAACTTTGCATTAAAAACAATCAAATTTATGCACAAAAGCTCAGATTCTGCAAATAGTTAATTTCCAAGGGGAGGAAGTGCAATATGATCAATTAAGCCTAAAAGTCTATCAAATAAGTCATTTATTCACCTAAAAGGATGTCTCCAAGGGGCTAATAATTAGAACAAATCGGGAGACATCAGGTTGGCCATGAAGTTTTATGGAAAGCTCACAGACGCGAGAATAGGCCACTTAGTTTCAAAGACTCGTGGATGGGACCATTCATTGTCACTAAGGTTGTTTTAGCCAAGGTGATAGAAATTCGACCGAAGAAGGGGATCAAGCGCAGATTAGTTGACGTTCATAGCCTAACTCGTTGTTGGGGAGGCTATATTCGCAAATCTTGATAGAGGTAACGCGTCTAACTTTGAAAGACGTTAAACAAAAGTGCTGTACGGGAGACAACCCGCAATTTTTTTAAGTTTTTATGTCTTTTACGTTTTTAGTTTATGTTTAGTTTAGTTTTTTTAGTTGATATTGCATATTTGAGAAAGGTATTAGTGTTTTTGATGCTTAGGTATTGGAGAAATCGAGTTCGGGAGGAGAAACAAAAAATTTCGGAGATTCTGACCAGCAGTCCGGTACACCGGACTGCCACTCCGGTACACCGCGCTGGAGAAAAACCCGTACCACGTGTTGGTACCTCAGGTTTTATGCCGAGAAGAAAAAAATCTGGACCATCAAGTCCGGTATACCGCACCTCGCACTCCGGTGCACCGCACGACCAAAAACCCGTGCCACGGGTAGGAGCTGCGGGTATTTTGACGAGACGAAAAATTTTGAGCAACAGAAGCTGCGATATACCGCACCATATGTCCGGTGCACCGCATGTTGCCGCCAGAGAGAGAAAGATGCGGGTTTCAAGCTTATAAAAGAGGGTTAATGCTTATTATTCCGAATTTACAAAACCTCAAGCCTCTCTTTCTTCTCCAAAACTCTCCCAACTCCATTAAAGCTCATAAAAACCTTCACCAATCATCAAAACGCTACCCAATCATCAAGGAAAAACACATCAAATCTTCTCTCCACCTCATTACAAAGAAGATTCAAGCACCCAATTCTCACCAAACACATCCAATTGAAGAATCAAGAGCTCAAATTTTCAAAATTCATCCTACAATTTCTTAAATCCAAGCCAATCCATCAAGTACACCTTACCCACATAGAGATTCATCATCAATTCACCTATCCTAAACCAGATCAAGCTTGTTCAACAAAAAATTCACAAGTTCAAATTTCAAGAGTTGTTAAAGCTTTGAGTTGGGGGTCAATTGAAGATGATTAATAGAACAACAATATTAGCTAACAAGAGGGAGGTGAAGAAAAGCAAGGTATTGGATTCAATTAAGAAGAAATCAAATAACAAAGGGTCTAGTTCTAAAGCTAAGGATAAAGGAGTTGTTGAAGATGGAGGTACGCTAGCGTTGTTTGATCGTAATGGTAAAAGGCAATACTTGTATGCAAAGGAGAAAACACAACTTCCACCCATCAAAGGTCCTACACCCAAGGAAAAAGAGAAAGCTTCAAAGGCCTTAAAAGCTTCTGCAGAGAAACAATTAAAAGAGCTACCTTTTCTTATGAGAAAGTATTCAAGGAAGAAGTTGGTACAGGAGAGTACAAGAGATTCTTAGAGCTTGGTGCGAAATTGGGTTGGTCTACGTTCATGATCCTTTCACAGTTAATGAGGTTAGAAACCACTTCAAGTTCAAGAAATTGAAAGGTTATTGCAAGTATGATGAAGCGGTTGCCAAACAAAAAATATTTGATGAGGAATTACTTTTTGAGCATGTTTTAGACAAGGAGAAAGTGCAATCACATAAGGGAGAATTGAAGGCACCTTGGCCTTACAAATATCTTCAACCGGATGCGAGAATTTGGCACAATTTCCTTATTCCTAATGTCTTTGGAAACACACGAACTTTGGATGTGACTATGAAGAACGCTCTACTTCAAAGTAACCACGTAGGTTGAAACTTTTGGACTCAATTTGGCATGTCTAAAGGGAGAATCAATGTATTATTGCGATGGACCCTAAAACTTATCCTACAAACTCAACAATCCAAATTTCATGATTAATCAATGTTTTAGGCAAGGTCACCACATGAATTACACCATTTTGTACACGACCCCCTACAACATGGTTCAACCTAGATTATCCATGGATTAACCTCTTAGATTTACCATTGAGGACTCAATTACCTTATTGGAGGGTATGAACATATCTGACGGAACATATAATATATATAAAAATTCAAGATTTCTACTAATTGGATGTAAATTTAAATAGTGTTTACAGCGTGTACCTCCTACCACCCTTTTAAAAACCTTATATTAAGTAAAAAGAGTGTGGCCTAAGCTAACAGGTTCTCTTACCTAGCTACATTGCACAAACACACCTCACTCCCTTAATATTTTTGGCGCACAAAATGCAGGGGTCAAGATCTTTATATGATGATCTTGGTAAGGTATTCGAGAGTTTTGGATGAAGTTGGAGTGTTCCTTGCTTGTGGTAGTGAATACTGGAATTTCCCTAGTCTATCGGATTGTCTGGTCCAGGCCTCATTGACTCAACTTCTGTCTTCTTCCCGGACCAAGATGCAACTTTGTGCCTTCGGTGCCTTTGATGAAACACATCTTCGGATTCACACCAATCAATGACAATAAAAAGACAAGTTTATTTGGCCACATACTAAAACATGTACTTGCACAAATAAATTGGTTATTTTATTTTGATAAAAGACTAACTTACATCTACGCCACAAACGACGGCTGCTAACGAGGCCTCAATACCGTATATTTGGAAGTTGGTGTGCTGTCGAATATTCCAACAAATTTTTTTATTTTTTGTTGTAAATTTGGCAAAAACGACATACCTGCGTCGATCAATCTGAGAAAACAAATATAGTGAAAAGAGGACAAATGCTAATGGTGCTCGACACTATGGAAATCATATGAATATTTACTAGTAACCTGCCCACCGAGTTCTTTCATATGAGAAAGATCGACATTACAAGTTCAGATAGGCATATCATCGAAAGAATCTATTCGAGATTGGATGTCGCAAATTGCTCAATTCTTCGGAGATGGTGGTTGGGATGCGTAAATCGTTAAAATGTATCTCATGTTAATAATTTAGAATACATGGAAAGCAAAAAATGAAGACATATCATAAGTACAACAATGTTTGTTTCAATAATGTTTTACAAGCCACATGAAAATGATGACAAAATTATTTGGACATTAATGAATGATTAATACTTCTTCAAGCACTAGCGGGATTAAGGTCGGTTCTAAACCTACTATAACTCATCCAGAAGATGTACCATTCTTGGGCGACATGTCTTTTATTGAAAGCTAGAATACAATACGAATTTGAATTGTTGAAATATATAAGCCAGACAGGAAAAATATCACTCATTCAAAGATTATACATTGTTCATCTGCGCTCTATGGCAAAACTTGAGTAGTTCTACACGTTACAAAGTTGTGAGAGTTGTACGACACTTTAGGAAAAGTTATCTTCTTAGATAATCTTGAAGTTGTTCAAGATAATGGGTGATCGTCAGTTTCTAACTGATACATTCAGCCTACTTTACGGAGAATCGAAGAGTTGGCAAAACATTGCACTCCTGTATTATTCCACCACATATCTCGAAACTTCATCATTAGGGTAGTCACTAGATCTTTTAGGTGGTTTGCATGTTTGATGTTAGGATCGTTTGATTTGGGTGAAGATTTCACCTGTTTCGGGATTGGCTAATTAGAATATCATTTTATTTGGTTTATTTTTATATTTGTATGTTTATTTGATATATATTTTTATTTATTTAGTTATATTAGAAAAAAGGACTAGAGTATTATTCCAACAAAGAAAAAAAGCCTAGAGTTTTTGAAAAATTCGTCTCATTCGCTGAAAAGAAAAAGTCTCGTTCTTTTTTCTTTTTCTTTTTGTGGTTCACTAAGCATGATATTTTCAGATGGGGTTCGACAAGTGTTGATGGCAATTGTAACTGTAGAGTGTCCGTCCAAAAACAAAAAAGTAGTTGTGGAGTGACCCCAACGGCTATTGTGATTGTGGAGTGTCCGTCCAAAAACAGAAAGAGAAGTAGTTGTGGAGTGACCCAACATGCGCATGGTTCATTACGAGATTTAACCAATTAGCATATGGTTTCCCACGTTTCCCACGTTTCACTGACCCCCCTTGTCTTTTATTATATACTAATAAAATTGAAAATTTATGCTCCAAAAATATAATATCTAGAATTTTTTCTTTTTGGCCAATAATTTTTTTAAAGTAATTTTACAAAGTTTTTTTTATCACAAAGAAATCTTACAATATAATTATTATTACAACACTTAAAAAAGAAATTCAATAGAACCAGTTAATGAGAAATTAATCCAGCAAGTAAGACTAATATTTCTCCGAATGCATTTAGCGAACGCATCTGTCGTACAAAAGCGATATAACCATCTAACAAGTTCGACTTGTATTGGTTTAAGACTCCAAGAGAGGCAGATCTTATCGAGAATACCTTGAATAAACTCAAGGTTATCAGAGTAAAAAGAGTAACTCTGAAGGTTGAGATCCGCCATGTATCTCATAGCAGGGAGAAGCGCCTAAACTTCCCCATCAATGGTGTATCTAACAAAACATCTTTTGTTATTTTTCTGGCAAATATTACCATCGGTATTGACACCAATCGAGACCACCGCCGCAGGTTCCCATTCTTTAACAAAAGAGGCATCACAAAGCCAGATTAAATCTGAGTCATCATTTAGGACTGGATTGTCAATATTACTGTTCTCAACCAAAGTACCTGAAGTCCCGTCTTTAAGATTCTGAATCAAGGAGCCGAATAATTTGGAAATGAGCGAATTGGTGTTACGGTAAATGTCAGCCACTGTCCAATATCCGAATCCAAATGGGGCTGCTAATCCGACTTATGCATATCAACCGCGTCCCCAAGGCAATAACTATCAACCAAGACCACAAAACAACTACCAAGGTGGACAAGCTTACGGAAATCAAGCTCAGAGACAACCTCCTCAAGACGCTTACACCGAGACCATGAACCAGAAAGCTCTACCTGCTCAACCTCAAGAAGGTGAACTAGATGTTCAGCAAACCTTGTTGACATTAATCAACATTCAAACAAAAGCTAGCCTAGAACAACAAGCTACAGCCGCAGCATTGAAGATGTTAGAAAATCAGCTAGCTCAGGTATCGAAGCAATTAAATCAACGTCAACAAGGAAAATTACCAAGTGACACTGAAGAACCAAAGCAAAGAGAAGATTGTAATGCAATGACAGTTAGAAGTGGTAAGAACCTCCCACCACCTACTTTTCCCGTGATGAAAGAAAAAGAAACAATTGTAAAAGAAAAACCGGTAAAAGATGTGGTGGAGAAAGAAGATGAACCTGAAGTAGTGGAAGTGGAGAAGATTCCGGAAAAGCCAAAGAAGCAAGATACTACAGTAACCCGTCCTCCTCCACCTTTTTCCTCGAGAGTTCAGAAGAAAGGCGATATGGCTGACTATCAGAAGTTCTTGAACGTGGTAAGAGGTCTTAACATCAACATTCCATTCTTAGATGCCATTAGAGATGTGCCAAAATATGTCAAATTCCTGAAAAGAGCCATCGCCAACAAAAGACCACACCTTGAGAACGAGATGGTAGTTTGCCTCAAGAATGTAGCGCCATATGCCAAAGAAAATTACCACCAAAACTACTTGATCATGGGAGTTTTACGATTCCTATTTCCATTGGCAATGAGTGGCAAGGTAAAGCTTTGTGTGATTTGGGAGCGAGTATAATCTCATGCCCAAATCAATTTTCGAGATGTTGAAGATAGGAGAAGCAAGGTCGACATCCATGGTATTGCAAATGGCTGACAGATCCCTCGCACATCCAGAGGGACGCATAGAAGATGTCCTCGTCAAGGCAGGTACTTTAATTTTTCCCGTTGATTTTGTTATACTTGAATACGACGCAGATAGGAATGTCCCCATCATCTTGGGATGACCATTCCTAGCCACGGGGCGTACTGTTATTGACGTAGAAAACGGAGAATTAACAATGCGAATCCAAGACGAGGAGGTAAAGTTCAACGTGTTTAAGGCTATGAAGTTTCCATATTTCGAGAGGATTGTTTCCGATTGGACGTAATTGACCTATCCACACGAGAAGTATGGGAATGCATGAATTTCGGAGACATCTTGCAAGCCGCCCTAACACTTGACTTACCAAAGACAATAGAAAAGATAGTCGAAACAGTGGCAGCTCTTAACTCGGGATACCCGAAGCATAAACGTCTCACTTATGAACCTGTCAGAGAACAAGGGGAGATAGTGCTTAAAAATAAACCATCTATCGAAGCTCCCCCGAAATTAGAAGAAAAGCCGCTTCCAACACACTTGAGGTATGCATATTTAGGTACTAACAAAACTCTGCCTGTTATTGTTTCAGCTAGTTTAACAGGTCTTCAAGAAGAACAACTTTTGCGCATACTAAGAGCTAACAAAGAGGCGATTGGTTGGACTATTGCTGACATCAAAGGTATTAGTCCTTCCTATTTCCAACACAAAATAATTCTGGACGATGAAAGTGCGCGCTCAATTGAAGGACAAAGAAGATCGATAACAGCTATGAAGGAAGTGGTGAAGAAAGAGGTTATCAAGTTGCTAGACGCAGGAATCATCTATCCTATTGCTAGCAGCGAATGGGTGAGTCCAGTTCAATGTGTACCAAAGAAGGGTGGTATTACTACCATCTTGAATGAACAGAATGAAGTTATACCCTCGAGGACCCTTGTTGGTTGGATAGTGTGTATGGATTACCGTAAGTTGAACAAGGCCACCAGAAAAGATCACTTTCCTCTTCCGTTTATTGATCAGATGTTAGACAAGTTAGCTGGACGAGAATATTATTTCTTTTTGGATGGGTATTCAGGTTACAATCAAATTTATGTAGATCCAAAAGACCAACACAAGATCAATTTTACATGTCCTTTTGGTACCTTTTCCTTTCGAAGCATGCCATTTGGATTATGTAATGCACCTGCTACTTTTCAAAGATGTATGATGGCAATTTTCTGGGACATGATCGATGATTTACTTGAGGTATTTATGGATGGTTTCTCTATGTTTGGTGAGAACGTTGATGAGTGTTTACGGAACTTGGAGAAGGTGTTGATTAGATGCAAGGAAACTGATTTGGTTTTGAACTGGGAAAAATGTCACTTTATGGTTCGTGAAGGTATAGTGTTGGGACACAAGGTTTCGAGTTCGGATTTGGAAGTTGATCGCATGAATATTGAGGTAATTAATACTCTTACTCCTCCGATTTCTGTTAAAGGGGTAAGAAGCTTTTTGGGTCATGCTGGTTTTTACCGTCGTTTCATCAAGGACTTCTCCAAGATCTATAAGCCATTGTGTAACTTACTTGAAAAGGATGCCAAATTCCTTTTTGATGAAGCTTGCATGGTGGTCTTTCAAAAGATTAAGGAGAAGCTTATTTCTGCACCTATTGTATTACCTCCTGATTGGAGGATTCCGTTTGAAGTTATGTGTGATGCTAGTGATCTTGCTATGGGTGATGTTCTGGGTCAGAGAAAAGATAAGGTATTTCATTCCATCTACTATGCTAGTAAGGTATTTACAAGTGCTCAAGTAAATTATACCGTAACTGAGAAGGAGTTACTAGCTGTAGTGTATGCATTCGAAAAATTTCGTTCCTATCTTCTTAGGGAAAAAGTTGTTGTGTTTACTGATCATTATGCGATTAAATACCTTATGGAGAAGAAAGATTCTAAGCTACGATTAATCAGATAGGTGTTATTGTTACAATATTTTGACTTAGAAATCCGAGATCGACAGGGTTGTGATAATCAGGTTGCAGATCATTTGTCATGTCTTGAAGGTTCAGAGCTTAATAGTGATCCTGAGTTGGTTCGAGAGGAGTTCCCTGATGAGAGCTTATTTGCTATATATGATGGTACTCCTTGGTATGTAGGCATTGCTAATCTTATTGTGAGTGGTAACTTTCCTGAAGGAGCTACATCACAAGACAAGAAAAGATTGATCCATCGTGCTAAACAGTTCTTTTGGAAGGATCCCTTCCTCTACAAAGAGTGTAGTGATCAAATGGTGAGAAGATGCATACCTGAGAAAGATGTTTGGGCAGTGGTTGCGAGTTGTCATGATTCGCCATACGGAGGACACTTCAAAGGTGACCGTACAGCTGCTAAGGTACTACAATCCGGTTTTTATTGGCCTACTTTACATAAGGATTGTCATGAGTACGTTCAGAAGTGTCATAGATGCCAGTTTACTGGAAATATATCCAAGAGGGATGATATGCCACGTAATAATGTTCTTGAAGTTGAAATATTTGATGTATGTGGTATTGATTTCATGGGTCCTTTTGTACCATCTAACGTGAATCTATACATCCTACTAGCTGTTGATTACGTGTCTAAATGGGTAGAGGCTGTAGCTCTACCAACTAATGATTCACGAGTAGTGATCAAATCCTTAAAGTCACACATCTTCACTAGACATGGTACACCTAGAGTTATTATCAGTGATGGAGGTACACACTTTGTGAACAAATACCTGAAGACAGTTCTAGAGAAGTATGGTGTGAGGCATCATGTATCTACCGCGTATCATCCACAAGCCAATGGTCAAGCTGAGGTCTCTAATCGAGAGGTCAAATCTATTATGGAAAAGACTGTTGGTCCCACACGAAAAGATTGGTCTATGAAGCTAGATGATGCGTTGTGGGCTTATCGTACTGCGTTTAAAACTCCAGTTGGTGCATCTCCGTATCGTATGGTTTTTGGTAAGGCTTGGGGCTATAGCGCAGTTGAATTTAGATCCTACTTTGGCCGGTGAGAATCGTATGATGAAGCTGAATGAACTTGATGAGTTTCGATTACATGCCTATGAAAACGCGAAACTTTACAAAGAAAACACGAAGAGGTGGCATGACAATCGCATCCGTGCAAAGACATTTGAAGTGGGACAGAGGGTCCTAAAATACAACTCCAAGTTCAGCAATCATCCGGGGAAGTTGAGATCGAATTAGTCTGGTCCTTACATTGTGACCAAAGTTACGCCTCATGGAGCTATAGATATTGAGCATCCAACTGAACACCGCACCTTTATGGTGAATGGTCATCGTCTAAAAATCTATCATAAAGGAGAGGATACTAATCGGATGGTAGATCTACATCCGGGGGAGGTCATGTACCTCCTTGAAGCTGAATAGTTGCGAGAGGTAACCCGTCGAGCTTAACGACGTTAAACAAAAGCCATTTAATTGTATATTAGTTTACTTCTTTATGTTTTTCAATTCCTAGTGTATAATTCTAAGATAGTGTCGAGTTTTAGTGTCTACTTTTAAAAGAAATGAGAAAGGTAGTGTGTTAATTGTGTAGGAATTGAGTTTGGGGTGCTAAGGAACGAAAAGGAAAAATCTGCTGCTCTGACCGGCTAGCCAGCCAGACCACCGGCATGCCGGTGGAGCAGAAACACGTGCCCACGGGATCATGGCTCGGGTTGTTTGCCGAGAGGTAGAGAAAATTTGACGTGTCACACCGGTATGCCGCCGATATTTCCGGTATGCCGGCCAGATGGAAAACCCGTGCCCTCGGGTAGCTCGGCTCGGGTATTTTGACGGAGTTCTCCCCTGGACGAAAAGCAGTACCGGCATGCCGGCGAACAAAAAAACACGTGGCCTCGGGTAGCGACTCGGGTTCAAGGCAGAATGTTATGAAAAGAAGCATGTCCAGCACCGGTATGCCGGCCATTAGCCCGGTATGCCGGCCAGAAGGTCGGTTTGAAGAGTTTGTTTCCTTATACACTTCTTACCTTATCAAGAGAAAACCCTAGCCTCTCCCATACGAATTTTCCAGCTCCCAACCTTATAAATAGACCTTGAAGCTTGATTAAAACTTTACAACAAACACAATAACATCAATAATTCTCTCCTCCATCCTCCATAAACACATCCTCTTCATCAAATTCATCACAATACACCATTAAACATCATCAAGATCATCAAGCTTTCAAGAATTCTTCCAAGATTCATCAAGATATCTTCTTCTTTCATCAAATCCAAGCAAGAAACTCAAGCTACACCAAATTCTCTTAACTTTATTCTATCCTTGGTATAACTTAAGTTTGGGGTCAAATCAAACATGACAAACAAAACAGATGCTATGGATTATAAGAGGAAGTGTTGTATCCTAGGGAAGAACAAAAATTTGCCTGGTTCTACAATTGAAAAGGCCATCAATCTTGATGAGCCTATTGAAGAGAAACAAAAAGAAGAGGCACCTGCACAACCACTACACAAGAAATTAACAGCTAGGATGAGGGTATCATCAAAGCCTAAAGAAAAGACACAAATTCAAGATCAAGGTTCTTCTTCCTCCTCTAAGAATAATTCTTGTATACCCCCATGGGCTATCAAATTGAAACATGAAGTCGAGCTTTTTAGAGTAGAAAACAGAGCACTTTGGGTGGAAATTACACAGATTGAGTCACAACTGGAAGAGGTAACTACGAACATGGATATTGATAATTTTTCTTCGGAGGAGGAGGAGGACATGATGGATCTTTATGGCCAGGTACCCCGTTCTAACTCTTCTTCTTAATTGATAGTAGGCACTAGGTAGGTAGTTTAGTTTAATTTTATTGCTTTATTGAGTCTTTTTCGAGTCGTGGGGGCACGACTCACTTTTGAGTTTGGGGTGGGGTTCGTTGCCTCATCCCAATTTTTTGTGTTTTACATGCTTTCAATAAAATTAATCTTAGGGTTGCGTTGACTGTAGATTATTTTAAATGCCCCCATCAAGCATGCTTTTTATGAATTTATGATAGAAAATAGTTGACTTTAGGAGTTAGTGTAAACTGCACTTAGATTGCATGCAAATATTAGATAATTGATAGGAAGAATTAATGAACAATGCAAAAGAAGTAAACTTGTGCTTAAGGATAATAGATGGTTTGTAGAATGTTAGATCTAAATGAGTAGAGAACCCACTTAGGTATGAACTAGAGGCAAGTTGTGTAAATAGTAAGATGATAGAGGCAGTTCTTTGTTAGCCCTTTGAATCCTTTTTGGCTTTCTATCCCTGAATTACTATATCCTTCTTAGCCAAATTTTTAGCCTTTAAGCCTTTCTTTTTTCGCCACATTATAAGCCAATATCCATTTAGATTATTAGGCATGACCATATGACCCGCACTTGAATCACGATCCTGAGACTTCCTGTCTTGAGCTACAGTTTGGGGTGGTGGATCTACTATATGGAAATTTACATTAGGTTGGGATTTTTGAGCTTATAAATTGTGCTTTGTGCTATATTTTGATGATGATTTACAGGTTTATTATATTGTAACCTTTTGCCGGGGTAATAGTGAACGAAAAAGAAGCTACGAGCTAAAGTTATGAATAGGCATAATTTATGAAAAAATAGCATGATATCTCAACATCAATAAAGGGAATCATAGCTATACAAAAGAAAAAGAAAATTCATATAAAAAGAATATATATTTGGACCGGCAAAGTGGAAAATTTTATGTGATCATCTTTAGTGCTTATTGGGTTAATTTAGGGACGCTACATTAGCGCGTCAAATGGGTTGAGTGAGAACATTAGTCGAGTGTAAACTCAAGCTCTTGGACAGTTTATTGATGGTAAGTGAGGAGAGAGCCAAAAGCTCACTTCAAATTACCAAATATACATACCATACCGTCCATAAGCCTATGCTAAAACCGTAAAGACCTCGTGATTCCTAGATACACAGTGAGTTAATAGGGAGTATGCTAAGTGGAGCATTCAAAGCAAGTAAAGATCTAGGAACACCCTATAGCCACCATCTTGAGATAAGTAATAAGCGTGACCTTTTAGCATTGTGAATTTGTTTTGGATTGATATTATTTTGTGTTTGATTTTGCATGATATGTGTATGTGTATATTAATTTCTAGATTAGACTATATTAGATTTGTTTTAAGTTGTTATTTGGGAATATTTGCTAGATTTTACCTTCTGCGTTCACTTAAAAGATCCTTTGTTTTTATTTTACTTTGTCGGGACGACAAAGGTTTGAGTTTGGGGTCTTGATGTCTCCCTATTTGTTCTAATTATTAGACCTTTGGAGACATCCTTTTAGGTGAATAAATGACTTATTTGATATACTTTTATGCTTATTTGATCATATTGCACTTTCTCCCCTTGGAAATTGACTATTTGCATTTTTAGAGCTTTTGTGCGTTAATTTGATTTTTTTTAGTGCAAAGTTAGTAGGTTCTTGAATTTCATGAAAGACCAATCCAAGGTGGAGAAGTGAGAATTAAACTATTAGGGGATTTTAGTGTGTTAGGAAGCACTTTTACTCGAGTTTCTATTTTTAGAGTTCACTTTCCTATTTCTATTTCTATTTCTTGAATTATTGATTTATTCTTTTTAAAGCATATGCGGTTTAATTATTTATTTATTGTGAAGCTTTAAAATATATATGGTAATTAATTAGAGACAAAGTCAAGTCAAATAAGTAAAGGAAAGAAGATTTACATGGAAATAAGAAGATCAAGGAAGGATATATGCAAAGAAAAAAAGATAAAGCTGCCGTATGAATATGAAATTCCAGCCACGTTTTAAAGACGAGTCCATAACTCAATATTGGATAGGAATTTGGGCGAGTGGTCTGCACCACTGGAAAGACCTTTCCGAGACAAGTGGTTTCGAATATTGGAACGTGTCAAACGCATAAGTATTGAAGGAGATATGACCAAAACAAATCAGCAGCAGAATCTTACCTTTCCTAGATTTTAGGGCTACGAATTAAAGAGTTCTTGACTTGTCTTCAACTCCAAGTAAAAAAAACAATTAGTACTTTCTAACACCTATAAATACACCCCTTAGCCTCCTCTTTTCACACACTTCAGAGAATTACATAAGAGGCTTAAGGTTTTCAAGTCAGAGCAAGAAGACAAGGAGAAGCTAGTGCTGGAGGAGTCCTGTTCTTCCATCATCAGTCATCTTACCCTTTAGGTTATCAATTTATCTTTTGTATTTGAATATGAATTCCTTTTTAATTTTATTTTTTAATTCTGTCATGAACTAATTTCTTTAGTACTTGAGAATCTCTATATGGGTTGAACTTAATTCTGTTTAATTTATGTTTTCTGAATTTGGGATTTAATGGTTTAAATTAGACTAGGTATTTTGTGTTGACTATTATTTTGTTTTAATAAATAATTTTGAAGTCATGAATCAAACTTATCTCATAGTAATTAGGCTATTCTATATAGTGGCGTATGGATCACCTTGATGGGGGGGGTTTAATTACAGACTTAGGTAATAAACGCATAGTATCCGTTATTGACCCTGACGGGCTTAACTAACCTTGCAGCTGATGAGGTAAATTATTATTCATCTGAAGGTAGCTTATATCCACCCTGACGGGGTTCGAAATACCGTAGGATAGCTCCTAAGTCCACCCTGACGGGGGTTAGGAGATATTAGAGTCCTGACTAGCACAATAATACCAGTTTAGCCCTTAAACAGAAGCATGAATTAGATAGGATAGGTGAAACCCTTGCGAGGATCAAGTACTCCCTCCCTCTCTTCTGAAGTTAAATTCTCTTTTACTTTCTTTATTTTATTTCCGTAGTTTATTTTCTTGCATATTTTAATTTATAAAAACCAAACAAAAATCTTATCTTTTATTTTTCTGTCAAGCAATTATTCTTACTTTCGATTAATACCTGAATTGTGTCTGATTCGTCCCTGCTAACGAACTTGTTTATCATATATTACTTGGACAACCGTGCACTTGACGTTTAGTGGTTCCCTTATTTTCAGTTCTTAATTTATAAACACACCAGGACCCACCACATGTTACCCCAGCTCCAAGATCTTTTTTTTTGTCGGTAAATTTGCGTCCCAAAAACTTTATTCGGGAAGTATCTTTAAGGGTCTTCAATTGTTAAAAAATTGAAACGAGCGAATATGGTTTGTTAATAATTCTTCAAGATTGCTTAGCTAGAAGCGCAATATTAATTTTTTTAAAATCTCTGAAACCAATTCCCCTAATATTTTTTGCTCTAGCGATCCGTTTCAATGCAACCCAATGAATTCTTTTCTTCATACCGTAATCCAACCAGCAGATTGAAATAATACTAGATAATTTTCTACATAGTTCCTTCAGAATTTGAAATATTGACATAGCGTAAATCTGAATAGACTGTAAGGCGGCTAAGATAAGAACTTATTTGCCTCTGTCAGAGAGGAGGGGATATATCCAGCAAGCTGATTTGGATAACAATCTATCTTTTATGTAATTCAAGTTCTTGGTTTTTGCTCTTTTGAGAGAAAGGAGAATTCCCAAGTATTTACCAAGAGATTTCGTGTTTCCGACGTTAAGAGATTGAGAAACTTCTTTACAACTGTTATCTTGTGTGCCCTTACTAATAAGGATGGTGGACTTATGGACATTAATTCTTTGGCCACATGCTAAGAAATAATCTTCCAGTGTTTACCTAAAGGCCTCAATATCAATATTTTAACGTTAAGGAAAAATAATGCATCATCCGCAAAGAGAAGATGAGTAAGTTTCGTACATTGCCTTGTGATAGATATGCCTTTAATCAAACCTTCTCGACATTGATAATTGATAAGACCAATAAGGCCTTCTGTAAGTAAGGAGAAAAGGAGGGAAGATAAAGGATCGCCTTGTCTAAGACCTTGATTAGGCTAGAATTTCTTGAGTCTTTGACCATTGACTTTGATTTTTAAGGATACAAAAAAAAATACAGTTATAAATCTAGTTCAACCATTTCTCGCAGAATTCTAAGCTTATGTAGTGCTCAGATAAGAAATTTCCAGTTCACTTGATTGTAAGCCTTTTCCCTATCAATTTTGACGGCAACATATTCTTTCCTCGATCTCTTTTTGGTGTTAAGAAAGAATGCAACTTCCTGAGGAATCAGAATATTGTCTTGAATACTTCTTCCTTTTGTGAAAGTTGATTGCGTAGGAGAGATGATATCAACCATAAAAGGTTACAACCTTGATGCAAGTATTTTAGAAATAATCTTGTAAATAAATTAACACATGCAATCGGACAGAAACTTTAATTGTTTCTTGAAATCCACCTTTTGGGACTAAAGTGATTAGATTATCATTAATTTTCCCCAGTGGAGTATTGTGATTGAAGAAACCAGAGACCGTTTTTTATAACTCTTCTTTAAGAATATCCCATAATACTTAGTAGAATTTTCCTGGTAATCCTTCTGGTCCTAGGGCCTTAATTCAAAACATATCAAAAATGGATTTCTTGATTTCATCAAAGTCTAAAGGTTTAATGAGAGATTCGTTCATCAGGGTCGAAATCTTACACGGGGTATGTCTAGCTATCTCAACATGATTCACATTAGGATTTTCTCTAAAGAGATTATAATAGTATTCCTGAATAGTGTTGTTAATAACCTTAGGATTAGAAGACCATTCACCATATGTCATCTTAAATGAACAAATTCGAATAGTTTTCTCCTCTTGATGGTTAAGGCATAATATTATTTATTTTTGTCACCCATTTTAATCAGAGATCTCTAGCACTTTCAACCCAGAAAGATTCCTTGAGGTCCCACAATTCTTCGAGCTCCTTTTTAATTGAAACCTCTTTTTCATGATTAGTCTCCGAGGGAATATCATTTTCAATTTGGAAGAGATCTCTTTGTAGATTATCATTGAGCTTTTGTTTGTTAAGAAAAGTTGTCTGACTCCTTCCTTTTAATGCAAGACAAGTTGCATCTCTTTTATTACAGTAGTCCTGAATATCTTTGATGCCGCTAGATTTATTCTAGTTATTTAATCCCTAAATATATGACAATTTAGCCGAATAAATGGTTGCTTTAGATTCAGATGACGGTAGACAAAAGCAAGAATCCGTGAACAACTCAGAGAGTTAGGAGACATTGAAACTATGAAGAAACCATCTATAATATGTTCTCCTGTTCTTGAGGAAAAACCACTTTCTGCTCATTTGCGATATGCGTATTTAGGTATGAACAAAACTTTTCCTATCATTATTTTTGCTAACCTTTTAGGTCCTCGAGAAGATAAGTTATTGCGTGTACTCCAAGATAACAAAGAGGCAATTGGTGGACTATAGTCGATATAGAGGGGATTAGTCCTACCATTTTCCAACAAAAAATAATTCTTGAAGATGAAGGAGGGCAAACTTTAAAGGGGCAAAAAAGACTTATGCCATCAATGAAGGAGGTGGTAAGAAAAGAGGTGATCAAGTTGTTAGATGCGGGTATTATCTTCCCGATTTCGAGTAGTGAGTGGGTTAGTCCATTGCATTTTTTTCAAAGAAAGGAGGTATCACTACCATCCTTAATGATGAAAAATAATCCATTCCATCAAGAACATATGTGGGGTGGAGAGTATGCATGGATTACCGCACGCCAAAAAAGCCACGAAGAAAGATCACTTCTCGTTACCGTTCATTGATCAAATGTTAGACAAGCTTGCAGGGAGAGAGTATTACTGCTTCCTTGATGGATATTCAGGCTATAACAGATTTGTGTAGATCCCGCTGATCAATACGAAACAACTTTCACTTATCTGTTTGGCACCTTTGCCTGTAGAAGAGTGCCGTTTGGGTTATGAAATGCAACTGCCACGTTCCAGAGGTATATGATGGCTATATTTTGGAACATGATTGACAAGTTCTTAGAAATTTTTATGGATGACTTTTTGGTATTTGGAGATAGTTTTGATGAGTGCCTTAACAATCTTGAAAAGGTACTTCTGCGATGTAAAGAAACCGATCTTGTTCTTAATTGGGAAAAATGCCACTTCACGGTTCGAGAAGGAATTGTGATGGGACATAAAGTTCCAAGTGTAGGAATGGAGGTTGACTGTGTTAAAATTGAAGTTATAAAAACCTTACCACCTCTCGATCCTGTTAAAGGAGTTAGAAGTTTCTCGGGTCATGCAGGATTTTATTGAATATTTATTACAAATTTCTCCAAAATCGCCAAACTGCTTTGTGCTTTACTTGAGAAGGATACTCCCTTCAATTTTAATGACGCATGACTTGAAGCATTATTGACGATTAAAGAGAAACTCATCACCACACCAATTGCCGTACCTCTAGATTGGAACACTTTGTTTGAAATCATGTGCGATGCAAGTGATCACGCAATAGGAGTTGTGTTAGGGCAAAGAAAAGTTAAGATCTTTCACACAATATACTATGAAAGTAAGACCTTTACAACTGCCAAATTGAACTATTCAGTGACGGATAAAGAGTTATTAGTCGTAGTATATGCTTTCGATAAGTTTCATTCCTATCTGCTTGGGATGAAAACTATCGATACACAGATTGTTCAGCAATAAAGTATCTTATGGCAAAAAAGGACGCTAAGCTGGTCTTATTAGATGGGTATTATTGCTACAAGAATTGACATAGATATTAGAGACCGAAAAGGGTGCGAGAATTAAGTAGCTGATCGTTTATCCAGGCTCGAAGGATCTAACGTCAACACAGGACCATAATTGGTCAAAGAGGTATTCCCTGATGAACAACTTTTTACTATTAAAGATGTGTTTGTCCCTTGGTATGCATATATAGTTAAACTTATAATGAGTGGTGTATTTTTACGTATTTCAATCCACGACAACAAAAGAGGTTAAGCCATAGACCAAGACAATTCTTTTCGGATGAGCCCACCTTTTTAAAGTTTGCAGTGACCAAGTTATTAGAAGATGCGTCCATGAGGGAGAAACAAGGAAAACCAATGCAAGCTGCCATGGTTCACCATATGGTGGCCACTTCAAGGGCGACAGAACCGCAGCAAAAATTCTTCAATCCAGATTCTATCAGCCTACCCTACACAAATATTATCATCAATTAGTCCAGACTTGTCAAAGATGCCAATTCACTGGAAACATATCGAAAAGAGACGAGATGCCACTCAATAACGTGTTAGAAGTAGAAATCTTTGATGTATGGGGTATATATTTTATGGGACCTTTCATCTCTTCCCATGGTAACCTTTATATTTTGCTAGCAATACATTATGTATCAAAGTGGGTAGAAGTAGTGGCAACACCAAAGAAAGAATCCAAGACAGTCATTTTGTTCCTCAAATCAAATATGTTTTCAAGACATGGTACGCCACGTGTTATCATTAGCGATAAAGGTACCCACTTTATAAATTTTCAGTTGAGAGTTGCCCTTCTTACGTTGAGGGTGAGACATTGCAGTTCAAAAGGTTATCATCCCCAAACTAGCGGTCAAGACGAGGTCTCTAACCGAGAGATCAAATCTATCCTAGAAAAGATCGTGAACAAAACAAGGAAGGACAGGTCACTAAAACTAGATGATGCTCTCTGGGCCTACATGACAGAATTCAAAACACCATATGGGGCATCTCCATACCACATGGTCTATGTCAAAGTTTGTCATCTTCCTACAAAGACTGAATCTCGTGCTTTCTGGGCTATTAAAGATCAAGATCTGAACGTAGAGTTATCGAGTAAGAGAAGGATTATGTAGTTGAATGAATTAGATTAATTTCGCTTACATGCCTATGATAATTCACGTCTCTACAAAAAGGAAACAAAAAGATGGAATGATAATCAAATTCGTCCAAACATGTTTGAGAGAGGACAGAAAGTGCTCCTATACAATTTAATTTTCTCGAACTACCCGGGTAAGCTTAAATCTTGTTGGGGAGGACCGTACGTTGTTACGAAGGTCACACATCATGGCACGATCAAAATCGAACATCCAACAGACCAAAGAACCCTTATGGTGAATGGTTATCTCTTAAAGTTATACCATGATAGTGAGGACTTCGGAAGAGAAGAGACTATACATCTCCAAGAACACACTTAAACCAAGGTAACACGTCTAACTTTGAAAGACGTTAAACAAAAGTGCCATAGGGAGACATCCCTTGTTTAAATTGATTTTTAGTTAGTTTTATGTTTTGTAGTGTATAATATTAAGTTAGTGTATATTTTGAATGTGTTTACAAGCTAATAGGAGAGAAAGGTAGTGTGTTAATGTGCAGGAAATGAGTTTGTGGTCAAAGGAAGGAAAATTTGTGCAACCCAGCAGCTTGGTGTGGTACACTACACCCTAGCCGCGGTGCACCGCAGATGTATCCCCATTTGTGACGATTTAATATTAGTAGGAGATATAATTTTTAGTGTTTTAGAAGTCTAAATACTCGATTTTCCCATGATATAGTGCACTTTCCTATTTCTTGTCTTTATTTAATGATTTATTATTTTTAGAGCATATTTGGTTTGATTGTTAATTAATTGTGAAGCTTTAAAGATATATAAGGTGATTAATTAGATGCCAAATCAATTCTAAGAGATAAAGGAAAGAATATATGCATGGAAATTGGAGATAAGGAAAGAAAAGATAAGATATGGAAAGATAAAGTTGCCAAATAAATCTGAATTCCAGCACCTACGACCATAGAAGTGATCATAACTCAAGATTGGCTAGGAATTTGGAAGAATGGTCTGAAGAAAAGTTATATAGCTTTCCAAGACTATAATTTTTTACTATTGGAACGCGTCAAACGGAGTTAAAACAAAGAATTTATGGTCAAAACAAAACAGCGGCAGATTATTACCTTTTCTATATTTTAGGGTTACGAACTTGAGTTGGGCTTGGAGTCCAATTTACTTGTCTCCCATTCCAAGAAAACGAATTAGGTCTTCTAAACACCTATAATTACACCCTTAAACCTTTTTAAAATCATCCTTGCTCAGTTCTAAACCTTATATTAATTCTTAGTCATTCAAGAGAGCAAGATTCATATAGTTTATTTCTTTCAGGTATGAACTAATTTTCCCATAGCTCGGGTTTTGCATTATGTATAATCTATGAATTCTATTTTCTTTCTATCTAAGTTTCTTTGGGAATTATATGTTTTAATCTGATTCTAGCTACTTAACCATATATTTGTTTTATGTGTTTTTATTTATTCTCTGTCTTAAACCTGATCAATTTAGGGATGTGCTAATAGTAGTTAGATGGTCGCCCGAAAGGGGGTGTCTAATTATTGAAACACCACATAAACGTCTAGAATAAGGAATTGGTCCTGACAACACCAGCATAACTAGTTAGTCATTAGGGTTTGTTTTAATCACCATATCACCAATTGAAGAAAGAACTGCTTAGGAACCTAGTGGCGTAGGATAACCCTATTTAAGCTCACCTCGTGTTTGTGTCATAGCCTACCTATTCTCTCTCCGGGTGTAGGTAGGAATTTAGAATCCTGACTAAGAATCTAAGAGTTATTATCTCCCTTATTAACTGAAATTGATAGAAAGAATTAAAAGGATTAGTGCATACTAGAAAAACCTAACCTATACTCTCTCATCTCATATTTTCTCATATTTACTTTATTGTCTTTACTTTTATTTAGTTTTTTTCAATCTCTCAATTATTCATCTTTATTTCCTGTTTCTTTTAATTATTAATTTCTACTCTAATTATTTGCCCATTCGTATAACACGCTAAGTCCCTGAGAACGAAGTCTTCTTATCATTAAAACTTGCATATGTCATGTAATACTTGCAGTACTGTGCTTGTTTAGGGTGATTAGTGCATTGTTTTCCAGCTTATTTTATCTTATTTTTATCACACCCTAGGCGACACCAAGTTTTTGGTGCCGTTGTCGGGGACTTGTGTCTTGTTAGCGTGTGGGTTATCTATTTCGAGTAGTAGTTTTTAGTTAATTTTTATTTTTTAGTTTTTATTTTTAGTTTTTCCAAATTTACGCTTGTTGGTTTTCTTTAGTCTTTTTCAGGTTTTAACAGTGCATCTTTGGCCTCCTCTCCCGGAGCCCGAAAGGAGCTTCACAGCTTATAACAGACGTATCCAAGAAGAAAGGCACCAAATAAGAGCTATGGCAGAATTTCAACAACAAGAAGTGGATCCACCCCTTATTCCTATAGTTCCACCACTTGGACCTGTAGGCCAACAACAACAACCACCAGGAGATAACCGAAACAATAACAATAATCAGAACAGAGTGGAACAAGATCTCCCAGGCTTGGGAGCACCTTTTCATGTTCAACCATTAGGTTATCGTCATCCAAAGATCTAGAATATCAAATTCAGGCTCGATCTGGGCATGCTCAGTCAATTTCAGAATTTCGGACTTTATAGTGGTGCAGGAGTTCAAGATCCGGTAAGAGCGATTCAGAAGTTCATGCAGATTTGTGATGCCTATGTTACTCCAGACATTACACGCGAGCAACTGTATTGTCACATGTTTTCGTTCATCTTGACCGGCAAAGCTGGTGAGTGGCTAGATAGGCAACCACCAAGTACAATAAATACATGGACACAACTTTTAGCCGCATTCTTTAACCGTTTTTATCGGAAGAGTATGAGACTTAAAGACCAAACCGATCTTGCAAAGTTTTGTCGAGAGAATGGAGAAGAAGTAGGAGATGCATGGACAAGGTTTCAACAGAATTTAGCTAGATGTACACTACATTGTTACACCCCATCTTTACAGTTAGCTATATTTTATCAAGGTATCAATAGAGAGAGTAGACTGAGGATAGATAATCTTGGAAAGGGAAATTTTGTGTCCATGAATCCTACAGAAGTTGCCGGAGGTATGGAAAACATTAATGAAACATAAAGGAGTTGGCCACTTTCGCGAGCTCCTATTACAAATACCAAAGGTACACTTCGATTAGATGCAGAAACTGCAAACTCAGCTCAATTGTCCGCATTAGAAAATCAAATCAAAGAGATTAAGCTTAAGATGTAGAAAAATTTGTCTGCAACAAACGTAGTGCAAGAAGCACAAGGTTGTCAACAGTGTGGGTTCACGAATCATACATGGTAAGAGTGCGAAGGAAATCCAACATCTGTTTATTTCATATCTAACCAAGTAAATTATCAATTTGGTAATAGGAATCATCGGGGTATGCAGTATTCAAATCCACAGGGGGCCGCTAATCCAGGTCATTATCAACCTCGTCCCCTGAATAACTGGTGGGTCCTAGTGTGTTATAAAATTAAGTGCAAAATAAAGGAACCACTTAACCGCAAGTGTACGATTGTCCAAGTAATACTTCCGATAAGTCGGATTCGTTCTCAGGAATTGGGCTGGTATAACCCAAGTGTTCAACAGATAAATAGTAATAATTGCAAATACAGAAAATAAAAGAGAAAATATATTATTTGGTTTTTATATTAATCCTAAGAATGCAAGAAAATAAATTACTGAAAATAAATACTAAAAGACTAAGATGCAGATATGAGCTATACTTGAGTCTCGCTAGGGAATCACCTAAACTTACCTAATTAATGCTTTCTTTAAGGGCAGAATTTACATTTCTATATTAGTCGGGACTCTTTAATCTCCTAGCCCCCGTCAGGGTGGACCTAGGAGCTATTCTCAGATGTTACGAACCCCGTCAGGGCGATCATAATCCAACTTCGAATGAATACTATTTTACCCAATTGGCTATAAGGTTAACTGAGTCCGTCAGGATCAATAATTTCTACCATACGTTTATTATCTAGTTCAGTAATTAAACCCCCCGTCAAGGCGATCACTTCCCCACCAAAGTGAATAGCTTAATTACTATGACCTATCTCCGATTAGCTAATTCATTGATAGTGAAATTAAAATAAAATAAGAAACAATATGAAATACCTAATTCAAATTAAACTAGAAACTAATCCCAAATTGAAATACATAAATTAAACAAATTAGGGTTCATCCCGTTACGATTCTCAAGTAATTAAGGTTTAGCTCATATTGATAGTAAAAACAATAAAGAAATTAATAATATACATCTTCCTAATAACAAAGATAAAATAAGAACCTAGATAGAGGAATTGGCTTGAACTGTTGTTGGAGGAAAAGGATTCTCCAGCTTCTGCTCTTGCTTCCGCCTCTTGACTCTCTCTCTAAAGATGTATATATTGAATGAATTGTGAGAGGTACTGAATAATGAGGTCTAAGAGGTGTATTTATAGGTGTTGGAAGACCCTAGGTCGAATTTGCTTGGAGTGGAAGACAAGGCAAAGACTCTTAAATTCGTAGCTCTAAAAGATAAGATTCTGCTGATTTGATTTGGTCATATCTTTTTCAATACTTATCCGTTTGAGAAGTTCAAATATATGAAACTGCTTGTCTTGGAAAGCTCTTTCTATTGGTGCAGACCATTCGTCCAGAATCCTTGCCAATATTTTATTATGATTTAATCTCTAAAACGTGGCTGGATTTCAGATTTCAAAAGGCAGCTTTATCTTTTCCTCCTTTGAATAAATCTTTCCTAAATCTTCTTATTTCCATGTAAATCTTCTTTCCTATCATATTTATCTTGACTTGGCCTTTAAGTAATTACCATTTATCTCTTTAAAGCTTCACATTAAATAAATAATTAAACCGCATATGCTTAAAAAGAATAAATCAATAAATCAAGAAATCAAAATAGGAAAGTGTACTCTAAAAATAAAAACTCGACTAGAAATCATTTCCTAACACTCTAAAATACATCAAGACTTTATTCTCACTTCTCCTCCTTGGATTGGTCTTTCATGAAATTCAAGAACCGATTAACTTTGCATTATAAATAGTCAAATTTACGCACAAAAGCTCAGATTCTGCAAATAGTTAATTTCCAAGGGGAGGAAGTGCAATATGATCAATTAAGCCTAAAAGTCTATCAAATAACTCATTTATTCACCTAAAAGGATGTCTCCAATGGGCTAAGAATTAGAACAAATAGGGATACATCAATAACTCTTTCCAACCAATAGGTCAAGTTCTATATCAAAGAAATCAGAATTATAATCGGTCTGCTCCTCCACAACAACCTGTTAATGATGCCTATACCGGTGATTTAGCTCAGAAGGCTTTACCACAATATCCTCAAGAAGGAGTTGTGGGTGATCAACAATTAAAGAATTTTATGGATCTTATGACCACTAATATGCATTCGCAAAACAAGAAGTTAAAAGAATAAGAAGCTTCAATTCAGATTTTAGGTACGCAAGTAGAACAAATGAATAAAGTTCTTACTAATATTATGGAGGCAACAGAATTGAAGGCTATCGAAGGAGGTGATGCCAATGTTGGGTTCGAAGCTTGTAAGGCTATTTGACTTGAGATTGAACAAAATAAGGAAGTGCCGCATGCTGCCGAAAGTTCTGTGGAAGTTCCTAGTACCAAAGAAGAACCAACCAAGTCTAGCCCTGTGGACTCTAACTGTTCTGAAGATAAGGATAAAGATTCAGAAAAATCTGAATTTATACAGCTTCTGAAGGATATGCAAGAAGAGATTAGATCGGTTATGGAGTTGCAAGCTACTAGAGCTAAAGAGAAAGAGGAAGATGCCTCACATGAGAAAATAGAAGTTGCTATGCAAGAAAAGAAAAAAGAAGAGAAGGTCGAATCGCCACCAGTTGTTCAACCCCTGTCACAAACCATTCCTGATACAAATCTGAAGGGTGACATTGAACTCAAGACATTTGTAGATGCGTATACTCCTGAAAATATCAACGCCCAAATGCTTGAGATTGCGAAGAAATGGCTTACACTGCAACAGGTTTTTACGCAAGTTATTCCAGAGAAAGAAGCGAGTGTAGAAGCCAAGACAAAGACTGTGAGAGTCTCAAGAAAAGTAGAGAAAGAGTTACCATTGAAGCTCAAAGATCCAGGAAGATTTAATCTTCCTATACAAATAAATGGTACACTCAAGGTGAAAGCTATGTGTGATGTGGGTTCAGGTGTGAATATTTGGCAAAGTCCGTGTTCAAGAGACTTGGACTTCAGAAATTAGAGAGAGCTCCAGTGAAGTTGCAGTTTACTAACAACTCAGTTACCAAGACATGGGAAACAGTGGGGGACATTCATGTCCGATAAGGTAATATCACCATCCCTACTAACTTTGTTATACTTGATTTCGATGCAGATAAGCAGGTTCCAATCATACTTGGAGGCCTTTCATGGCCACAATTCAGAGCATAATCAACTTCCAGGAAGGGACGATACCCTTCATGCTAAAAACGTATCTGAGACGTTATATGTCTGGGGTAATAAACCAAGGAAGTTAGATCCCACCATTCCTATCATCCACAGCCTTTCACATCAAAAAGTCCCTAAAGAGAAAATCCACGCAAAACCTGTGGATACTGAGCCAAATATTGAGTTTTGGGTCGGCCATGAAGTTCTATGGAAAGCCCACAAACCAGAGAATATACCACGAGGTCACCAAGACTCGTGGATGGGACCATTTATAGTCACTAAAGTTGTTTTCAGCTAAGGTGATAGAGATCAGGCCCAAGAAGGGCATTAAGCGGAAATTAGTAGACGTTCATAGCCTTTCTCGTTGTTGGGGAGGCTATATTCGCAAAACTTGATAGAGGTAACGCGTCTAACTTTAAATGCCGTTAAATAAAAGTGATGCACGGGAGACAACCCGCAAATTTTTATGTTTTTATGTTTTTAATTCATATTTAGTTTAGTTGTTTTTAGTTGATATTGCATATTTGAGAAAGGTATTAGTGTTTTTGATGTTCAGGTATTAAAGAAATCGATTTAGGGAAGAAAAAGAAATTTTTAGACACATTCTGACTTACCCACCGGTATGTCGGCCATACGACCAGTAAGCCGGCGGGTCAAAAAGGGGTGACCACGAGTTCACGTGTCGGGTTTTTTGCCGAGAGATGGATTTTCGAAAAAAATGTGCAGCGGTATGCCGAACATACCAGCGGTATATACCGGTCAGACAAAAACACGTTCCCACGGGTCTATGAATCAGGTTTTATACCGAGGCGAGCCTTTTTGAAGAACATCTCACCGGTATTGCCGGTCACACCGACGGAAAGCCGGTCTGCGCCGCTGGAGAGAGAAAATTTTGAGTTTTTTAGGTTATAAAGAAGAGGAAGGTTAGTCTATTACGAATTTTACAATCCTTAAGCCTCTCTTTCTTCTCCAAACCTCTCCCAACTCCATTAAAGCTTCATCAAACCTTCCCCAAAACATCAAAACACTACCCAATCACCACAAAAACACATAAAATATTTTCTCCACATCATTACAAAGAAGATTCAACCACCCAATCTTACCAAAACACATTGAATCCAAGAATAAAAAGCTTAAATTTCAAAAATTCATCCTACAATTTCTTAGATCCATACCAATCCATCAAGAATCCATCTTACCCATATATAGATTCATCATAAAAACACCTTTCCTAACCCAAATAAAGCTTGTTCAACCAATAATCAAGAGTTTCGAATTTCAAGAGTGGTTAAGGTTTGAGTTGGAGGTTAATTGAGATGACTAAGAGAACATAGACATTATCTACTGTGAGGGAGATGAAGAAAAGTAAGGTATTGGGTCCTATTGAGAAGAAATCAAGTAAGAAAAGCTCTAGTTCCAACACAAAGGATGAAATAGATCATGTAAAGAGAGGTGAGCTAGTTGTGTTTAATTAAATGGGCAAAGAGGTTTTACTTTTCGTAAAGAAGACAACACAACCTCTCCAATTCAAAGGTCCTTCACCCGAAGAGAAAGAGAAAGCTTCAAAGGCCTTGATAGCTTGTGCAAAGAAACAATTACAGGAACTACCTTTTGCTTATGAGAGAGTATTTGATGAAGAAGTTGTTAAAGGAGAGTACAAGAGAGTCTTGGAGATTGGTGAAAGATTGGGTTGGTCTACGTTCATGGTAAGACGTTCTGATTTATGTCATGAGTTAGTTTCTGACTTCTATTTAGGCCTCTTTAGCCGAGATAGTGAAGGTTGTGTTCCAGTTAGAGGAAAGTTAGTTCCTTTTATAGTTGAAGAGATTAGAAACCACTTCCACTTTAAGAAATTGATCGGACCATGCAAGTATAGAGAAGCGGTGGATAGATAGAGAATCTTCGATTGGAATTTACTTTTTGAGCATGTCTTAGATAAGGAGAAAACACAATCACATAAGGGAGAATTAAAGGCACCTTGGCCTTACAAATATCTCAAATCGGATGCTAGAATTTGGCACAATTTCCTTACCCCTAACGTCTTTGGAAACACAAGAATTTTGGACGTAAGTAAAAAGAACGCTATCATGTTGAATTGTATTTTGAGAGGTTAAGAGGTAGATGTGGCACAGTTGATCTTTGAGGAGGTGATGCGATTTTCGATCTCTCCTATATCGTTATTTAATGTGAAATATCCTACTATGATCACGTGTCTTGTTCGGAAAGCGAATGTGATTTTGGGTGAAGGAGAGAAACTAGAGTTTAAAACGAGTAACAATATTGACAATGCTTGGATCATGAAAGTCTTGAGAGGAGCGGGATTTACACAAGTCTCGAAAGAAGAAAAAGAGCATAATTGACAAGAGAAGATGGAGGAGCGATTAAATAAAGTCGAAGCAGCTCAAACTTCCTTAGCCAATGATGTGGCACAAATCAAAGCCAATCAAGTGCACATCATGACACTCCTTGAGCAATTAAAGAAAGATCCAGCAAATCCTATCTTGGATGTCGATAATGCGAGGCAATAGCCTCAAGAGTATGTTCTCTTTCTTCCTTACCATTTCCGTAAATGCGTTATCTGCTTATTTTAATTTATTTTTCTAGTCTTTTTCAAGTCGTGGGGACACGACTCATTTTTTAGTTGGGGGTGTGGGGATTTGTTGTCTCTTATCTCTATTTTTCTGTTTTTAGGTAGAAATTAAAAATTTTGATACATGGGAATTTGATGTAGAGTGTGTTTAATAGCTTGAAAGCATAAGCTCAGTAAGTTAATGATAGTAAGTAGTATGTTTATGAGCTATTTTATTTTGTATGCTTTGAGTATTTTGCAGGAAAACACACATTGGTAGTAAAGAAAATATTAGTTAGCAATGTGATAGAAAGTATGTTCGATCTCGAGGAGCCATGAGTGGTTTGTAGGCCACGAGACCCAAGATAGTTGATAAACCCTTTTGATGAACGTGCTAAAGGTAAGAGAATAACGAAATTGCATAGTTTAGAAAGTGATTAAGGCGGTTATTTCATAAGCCCCTTGTTGCCTTTTAGCTTGCTGTCCAAATTTATTATTTTATATCCTTCTCAGCCCCTTCTAGCCTTTCTAAAGCCTTTTTATTTAACCACATTATAAGCCATATTCATGTATATTATAGGACTTTTCCATATGACCCGCACTCGAATCGCGATAGAGCTTGAGTTTGGGGTGATGGGTCCACCATTATGGAATTGTTATCGGGTTGGGATTTTTGAGCTTATTAATTGTGCTCTGTTATTATATTGATGATGATTCACAGGTTTATTATATTGTAACCCTTTTCCGGGGTAAAAGTAAATGAAAAAAGCTAAAAAGCATGAAAAGAAAAAAAATATACGAGAAAAATAGCGTGATATCTCAACATCAAAAAGAGAGTTATAGCTATACAAAAGAGAAAAAAAGTGATTTGAAAAGAATATATATTTGGACCGGCAAAGAGGAATTTTTATGTGAACATCTTATGCTTTAATGGGTTATTGGGGATGCTACTTTGTGCATCAAGAAATTAATTAGGTTGAGTGAGAACATTTTTATGAGAGTAACTCAAGCTCTAGGGGGATTCGTTGATGGCTAGTGAGGAGAGAGCCAAAAGCTCACTCTAAATTATGCAAATATACTTATCATACCATCCCTAAGCCAACATTACAACCTTAAAGACCTTTTGATTCTTTGCTATGTAATCAAGAAGTGATTGAGCCAATAAAGAGTAGTTAAGTGGATCTTTAGATACTAGTAAAGTTCGATGAACAATCTATAGCCTCCTTGGTGAACCGAGTAAAGATCCTCTCCTTCTTACATTGCGAAGCTAATGTAATCTTAAATTCAAGCCGTGTTGACTGTGGATATGAAAAGTGTGCAGGTATGTAGTTTGTAAATTTTATTACATGAAATTTTCTGAGTAGTTACTTTACGTCTATTCTATATATTCTATCTTCTTTCCCACTGTGCTAAATTGACCTAGGTGTGTATTTAGAGACTTCCCTTTGTTTTTATCTTTATTGTATCGGGCCAATACAACTTTGAGTTGGGGGTCTTGATGTCTCCCCATTTGTGATGATTTAATATTAGTAGGAGACATCATTTTTAGTGTTTTAGAAGTCCAAATACTCGATTTTCCCATGATATAGTGCATTTTCCTATTTCTTGTCTTGATTTAATGATTTATTATTTTTAGAGCATATTTGGTTTAATTGTTTGTTAATTGTGAAACTTTAAAGATATATAAGGTGATTAATTAGATGTCAAAACAATTCTAAGAGATAAAGGAAAGAAGATATGCATGTAAATTGGAGATAAGGAAAGAAAGGATAACATATGAAAAGATAAAGTTGCCAAATAAATCTGAATTCCAGCACCTATGACCATAGAAGTGATCATAACTCACGATTGTCTAGGAATTTGGAAGAATGGCCTGAAGCAAAGTTATAGAGATTTCCGAGATGATCAGTTTTGACTATTGGAACACGTCAAACGGAGTTGAAACGAAAACGTTATGGCCAAAACAAAACAGTGGCAGATTATTATTTTTTCTATATTTTAGGGTTAAAAATTTGAGTTGGGCTTGGAGTCCAAGTTACTTGTCTTCCACTCCAAGAAAACAAATTAGATCTTCTAAACATTTATAAATACACCCTTAAACCTTTGTAAAATCATCCTTGCTCAATTCTAAACCTTATATTAATTCTTAGTCATTCAAGAGAGCAAGATGACATCTTTGTATCATTCTTTTAGTTTATTTCTTTCAGGTATGAACTAATTTTCCCATAACTCGGGTTTTGTATTATGAATAATCTATGAATTCCATTTTTTTCTATCTAAGTTTCTTTGGAAATTACATGTTTTAATCTGATTCTAGCTACTTAACCATATATTTGTTTTATGTGTTTTTATGTCTGTCTTAAACCTGATCAATTTAGGGTTGTGCTAATAGTAGTTAGATGGTCGCCTGGGAGGGGTGTCTGATGTCTCCTCTTTTGATCTATATTTATATGCTTAGGAGACATCAAATTAGGTGATTATCTGACTATTTTAAGAGATTTTTGGACTAAATATGCAATAACCCGATTTTCCTCTTTAATTTCTAGTAATTTTAATTTATTAAACTTTTGCGCGTAATATTGTGTATTTTAGTGAAAATTTTGTAGGTTTTGAATGCTAGCTAGGAGAGGAATCCGAGAATAAAGTCAAAGATCGTGATATGGAGTCAAAGCATGGAGACAAATCCCGAAAGAATTGATATTTTAAAGATGCAAATCTGTAAAGTTGCCAAAGATTGCTGATTTCGAACCACCTAAGAGTAGATTTAGCCGCTGACTTGTGAAGAGAAAACGTGACCCAGTGAGTTACGGAACTTTAGCAACTAGAATGAGGTCAATCCGAGTTGAAATGAGTCGGTTAGAGCTGTTTTAGTGGAGGTGGTGCAGCAGTTACGGGATTTTGGGCTAAGATAATGGACTTGGGCGTTTATTATTTCACCTAAACATAAGCCTAAGGTCCAAGTCCGATTTTTATAGTATAAATAAGGTTTTTGACTTCTATTTTTCACACAATTCATTATTCACAAAGTCAGACAAGAAGAAAAGAAGCCGAAGCAAGGAAAAGAAGAAGCCAAGAGCTGGAGACTGTCTATATCTCCACTTCCCAGCCGTATCAACTTCCTAATTAGGTTTCTTATTTCTATTTCTGTAAAACAATTATGAATTCCTTTCAATTTATTTGCTTAGTTTTTTCCGATTATGAGCTAAGTACTTGAGAACGCGTAATGGGTTGAACCCCAATCTTTTCCATTCTATGTCTTTGAATTTGGGATTATTTTAATTGCAATCGAATTGGGTATTTAATATTTTTCTTTAATTTACACTTATTGAATTTTATTGAAGTAGCTAATCAATATTAGGACCTAGTACTTAGGCTATTCCAATTAGTGGCGATTGGATCACATTGACGGGGGGTCTAGGTACGGAACTAATTAACGAATGTAGGATAGGAATTATTTGACCTTGACAGGCTTAATTAATCCTGCGGCCAATTGGGTAGATAGACTTTAATCTTTCGAAGGTGGACTATATTCACCCTGGCGGGGTTTGTAGCACCTAAGAAGAGCTCCTTAGTCCACCCTGACGGGGGTAAGGAGATAATTGAATCCCGACCAATATTAATTACCGAATTCGACCCTTAAACAATACATGGAATGGTTAGATTTAGGTGAAACCTTAGCGTTGCTCGAGTACTACCTCTCATATCTTGCGTCCAGTTATTTTTACTTGCGTCTACCTTTATATTTGCATTAATTTAGTCTTTTCATTATTTGTCTTAGTTATTAGAAAAACAAACAACCAATCTTAAAATCATTTACTTGCTATCCGTGCAATTAATCACTATCTGATAAGCATTAGAGTCAACCAAATCGTCCCTGAGAACGAATCTGTTTTATCACTATTATTACATGGGACAACCGTACACTTGCGGTTGTGGTTCTCTTTTCTTATTGCATTTATTCTAGAACACACAAAGGACCACCAGTGTCTAATTATTGAAACACCACATAAACGTCTAGAATAAAGAATTGGTCCTGACAATACCAACCTAACTAGAGAGGCATTAGCGTTTGTTTTAATCACCATATCACCAATTAAAGGAAAGAACTGTTTAGAAACATAGTGGCGTATGATAACCCTATTTAAGTTCACCTCGTGGTTGTGTCGTAGCCTACCTGTTCACTCTCTGGGTATAGGTAGGAATTTAGAATCCTGACTAAGTATCTAAGAGCTATTATCTCCCTTATTAACTGATATTGATAGAAAGAAATAAAAGGATTAGTGTATACTAGCAAAACATAAGCTATACTCTCTCATCTCAAATTTTCTCATATTTACTTTATTGTCTTTACTTTTATTTAGTTTAATTTTCAATCTCGCAACTAATCATCTTTATTTCCTGTTTCTTTTAATTATTAATTGCTACTCTAATTATTTGCTCATTCGTATAACACACTAAGTGATGTCTCCCCATTTGTGATGATTTATTAGTAGTTGGAGACATCATTTTAGGTGTATTTATTAGAGTATAGGTCGATTTTATCATTGTTTAGTACACTTTCCTAATTTGTGTCTTGAATTAATTATTTATTATTTTTAGAGCATATTGGGTTTAATTATTTATTTAGTGTGAAGCTTTAAAGATATATGGTAATTAATAAGAGTCCAAGTCAATTCTAAGAACTAAAGGAAAGAAGATAAACATGGAAATTGAAGATAAGGAAGTAAAATCTAAAATTATAGAAAAGGAAAAGCTGTAATAAATCTGAATTTCAGCACCTACGACCACAAATCAGCTTATATCTCAAAATCGGTGAGGAATTTGAAAGAAAGGTCAAGAGAAAAGTTAAATATCACTCTGATTCAATGAATTTCGACTACTCATACGCGTGGATAAGTATTGAAGCTGTTAGGACCAAAACAAAAACGGGGTTGATTCCATATTTTAGGGTTACGAATTTGAGTTTGGCTAGGAATCCAATACTTACCTTCTCCTTCAAGAAAACGAATTAGGTCTTCCTGTACCCTATAAATACAGCCTCTTATCATTAGAAAATCATCCTTGGCTAAACCTTAAGCCAGGAAGAAGCTACGACACAAGAAGAGAAGTCTGGAAGGTGCTCTGCGTCAATTATGTCTTCTTCAACCTTCAATTCTGTAATTCTTTTCTTTTCTTTCTTTAGTATGAATTAAATAAATTTAGCTTGAGTTTTAGCATATATGTATGAACCCTAGTTTTGATTGACATCTATCTAATTTGGGAATTATATGTTCTAAATTGAATTCATGTTTTATTTCTTTGTTTATGTGTTTGAATTATAATCTGTTTTCTTTGCGGATTGCTACCATATAGGATTACCTTCATATTAGTTAGATGAGTCATTAGCTAAGGCATATTTAATTGTGGGAACAACACATAGCGTCTAGAACAAGATTTAGACCTGACAAATCAACCTAAATAGATTGTCACAATGGTTTAGTGTATTGCTATTTAATCAATTGCAGGAAAAGATTATTAGGTTCTTATTGACACAGGTAAACCCTAAAATTATCTACCTAGCGCAATTGAAACCGAACATTGAAATACTACATGATTCACCCTTACATGTTTAGAACGGAAAAACTAGTGGGGGTTACTTGCTAATTACTCAGGCTAAACTATCATACTATCTTCTTTTCTTTTATTTAATTTCCTGTCTTTAATTAAGTAGTTTAATTTTCTTATTTAAAAATCAAATCAAAATCTATCCTTCTTTTCTTTACTCTTGCGTATTATCTATCCTAGCTTTATATCTGCACTTGATAATTTACATAAGTTCTTCCTAACTTTCGTAGTCTCTGAGGAACGAAACTTCTTATCATTAAAACTTGCATACGTCTTGTAATACTTGCAGAACCGTGCTCAGCCTAGGGTGTTTATTTGCGTTTATTTACATATTATTTTACCACACCTTAGGCGACACCAAGTTTTTGGCGCCGCTTCCGGGGACTACATCGTTAGTCCTTGTGCATATATCTAGTGCTTTTATTTTAGTTAGTTCTATTATACGCTTTTTCTTTTTAGTTTTTGTTTTACAGATTTTACAGATGGCCATCCCAAGGAGACTTGATTTTCCCATCACATATAGAGTGCAACCACGCGGAATCCGCACTCCAGAAATCCAAGCCGCTAAATTTAGACCAGATCCAGGGATGTTAGCGCAGTTTTCAAATCATGGAAAATTTAGCGGTGCTGCACAACAAGATCTGGTCCGGTATGTTCTGAAATTTATGCAGATCTGTGACGATTATTTTACCAGAGGCGTTACAAAGGAGCCTATGTATTACATTATGTTCCAGTTCTTTTTGACCGGAAGTGCAAGCGATTGGTACGATACCCAACGCCCTCACGTTATTCCAGATTGGGACAAGCTTCAATCTAAATTCCTAGACCGATTTTATCCGGTTAGTAGAAGATTAAAAGATATGTTGGAGCTTAAACAATTTATGCAGGAAGACAGAGAAAGTTTGGGTGAAGCACGGTTACGTTTTAACGAGATGAAGGCGAGATGTCCATGCCATATATCATCGCCAGAATATTCATTAACCATGTTCTATGGAGGACTTAATGACGAGTCCAGAAGAAGAGAAGATATGTTAGGAGATAAAGGTTTTGTGCTATTAGATCCTGAAGAAGCTGAAAATATTATGGAGAAAGTTCTTGAGACCGAGAGAAGTTGGCCGGTTAAATCAGAAAAACAAGAAGAGCCCTTAGAATCTCTAAGGCTTAAGGAGTTAAACCAACAACTTGAGGAATTACGAGAACAAGCACGAACAATAGCTCAGGTGAATCTAGTACCTACTTTACCTTTATGTCCAGGTTGTGGAGTAAGAAACCATTCGAGGAAGAATTGCATGAATAATATAGCCCCAATTTTCTTCGTATCTCATCAAAGAAACCATTATTCTAATGGTTATTATCATCCTCAAGGAAGTTACGCTAATTATCAGCGCCCACAAAATCAAAATTGGGTCGGAAATCAAGAGACTTTTTATCAACCTCGACCTCAATCTTACCATCCACCACAACCTATCTATCAAGAAGCGCCAGTTTATAAAGAAGCTTATCAAGAACCACCTCAATCTTCAATGCAACAAGCTACACAAAAGCAACCTTCGAGTTTGAATTCAAGTATGGCTTCAATGATGAAACTAGTTGAAGAAAATATGAAGATGAGCCAACAAAGAATCCAAACCCAATCCAAGGTCATTAAGAATCTTGAGCATACTATATCACAAATGGCGAGTGCAATGCAAATTAGGCCAAAAGGGAAACTCCTAAGTGATATTGTTGCTCCCGAAGATCGTGCTTGTCATGCAGTTGAATTGAGAAGTGGAAAACAATTACCTCCACCTAGAGTAGAACCAGAACTGACCTCTATTCCTGAAAAAGTGGTTGAAGACACAATTAAAGACAAGGGTGAAGAGGTAATTGAACAAACAAGTGTCCCAAAGAAGACACCAGAAAAGAAAGAGAGACAAGTGGTAACCAACACACGTCCTCCTCCACCATTCCCGTCACGTGTCAGAAATCAGAATAATGAAAACGAATTCAAGAAGTTCCTTGACATGGTGAACGAGTTAAAGATCAACATCCCGTTTGTAGAAGCTCTCACAAGAATAACAAAATATCGTAAGTTCATGAAGTACGTTCTTTCTAACAAACGAGAGACGGATGGATTGCCAGAGGAATGTAATGCTACAAATGAACTAAAGTTACCACAAGACGCGCAAACACCCCAAAACTTATGGATGAAACCATCCATTGCTACAAAGAATAGATCTGAAAAGTTCATGGGAGTTAGAGGCAAGGGATTCAAATTTCTTCATTCTTAATCGAAGTAACACGTCTAACTTTAAAAGACGATAAATAAAAGTGCTATACGGTAGACAACCCGTAGTTTCTTTTATGTTTTTACGTTGTTAGGTTTTTAATTCATTTTTAGTTTAGTTAATTTTAGTTAGTATTGCATATTTGAGAAAGGTATTAGTGTTTTTGATGTTCAGGTATTAAAGAAATCGAGTTTGGGTGGAAAAATCAGATCACACCACCGGTATACCGGCCCTCACCGGCGGTATACCGCAGGTCAGAAAACCCGTGCCCACGGGTGTCGCCATGTGTTCAAGGCAGAAAGGTAAAATTCGAAGGAGGACAGCTCTGGTATACCGGGCCATACCTCCCGTATGCCGCCCAGCACAAAACCCGTGCCCACGTGTTTATAACTCAGGTATTTTGCCGTAACTCGAGTCAGGAAGAACAATAGCTACGATATACCAGGCGCTATGGCCGGTATACCGCCCGACCTCGCTGGAGAGAGAAAATTTCCACGTTTTTCAGGTTGTAAAGAAGAGGAGGTTGATTTAATCCGAAATTTTTAATCCTTAAGCTTCTCCCTCTTCCCCAAACCTCTCCCAACTCCATTAAAGCTTCATCAAACCTTCCCTAAATAGCAAAACACTACCCAATAACCATAAGAACACATCAAATCTTCTCTCCATATCATTACAAAGAAGATTCAACCACCCAAATCTTACCAAAACACATTGAATCCAAGAATCAAAAGCTTAAATTTCAGAAATTCATCCAACAATTTCTTAAATCCATACCAATCCATGAAGAATCCATCTTACCCATATATAGGATCATCATCAAATCACCTTTCCTAACCCAAATAAATCTTGGACAACCAATAATCAAGAGTTTCAAATTTCAAGAGTGGTTAAAGCTTTGAGTTGGGGGTCAATTGAGATGATTAAGAAAACATAAACATTATCTACTGTAAGGGAGATGAAGAAAAGCAAGGTATTGGGTTCTATTGAGAAGAAATCAAGTAAGAAAAACAAGTCAAGAGAAGAGAGGTCAGCATGCTCTGTTGATTCAATGGGAAAAAAGGTTCCAACTTTAGTGAAGAAGACAACACAACCTCTCCAATTCAAAGACCCTACACCCAAAGAAAAAAGATAACGCTTCAATGGCCATGATAGCTTCTCCGAAGAAACAATTAAAGGAACTACCTTTTGCTTATAATAAAGTATTTGAAAGAAGAAGTTGATAAAGGAGAATACAAAATGTTTCTTGGAGATTTAAGAAAGATTGGGTTGGTCTACGTTCATGGTAAGGCATTCTAAAAACGTTATCTTTGTGAATTGTATTTTGAGAGGAGAAGAAACGGATGTGGCACAATTGATCTATGAGGAGGTGATGCGATTCCCGGTCTCTCCCATGTCATTATTTAATGCAATATCCTACTATGATCACGTGTCTTGTTCGAAAAAGTCAATATGATTTTGGGTGAAGAAGAAACACATGAGTTTAAGATGAGTAACAATATTTACAATGCTTGGATCATTAAAGTTTTGAGAGTAATTACGCAACTTTCAAAAGAAGAAAAGGAGTACATCATAACACTCCGTGAGCAATTAGAGAAAAATCCAGCAAAATCCTATCTTGGAATGTCGATAAGGCGAGGTAATAGCCTCGAAGAGTATGCTTTCTTTCTTCCCTACCATTTCTTTATGTGCAATATGTGTGCTAATTTTAAATTTTATTTATTTTCTTTTGAGTCTTTTTCGAGTCGTGGGGACACGGCTCACTTTTGAGTTGGGGGTGGGGATTCGTTGTCCTCATCTTCCCTTTTTGTTTTTGCATAAAATTTAAAAATTTTAGGTTGAAATAGGCATAGAATATGTTGAATGTACCTATTTGAGCATGATTTAATTAAGTCAATGATAGTAAGTAGTATGTTTTTGAAAGATGTCATAAATATGTTTAGTATGCATGTATAAAAACAGGAAATAAAAGATAGAAAAGTTAATGAGCAATGCTAAGAAGTTACTTTGAAACTTAAGGAGATTTATTTGGTGTGTAGAACGTGAGGTTTGAAATTAGTTGAAAACCCGCTTATCTATGAACTATTAGTGAAAAAGTAACAAAATCTGGTAGTTAGAAAAATGAATAAGGCAGTTCTTTCATATTGAAACCACTTGAAGCCTTTTATACCTTCTCACCCTTTTTATTTGATTATTGTTATTATTTATCCGTCTTAGACCCTCTGAGCCTTTCTAAAGCCTTTTATTTAACCACATTATAATACATACCCTTAGTTTGTAGGACTTATCTATATTACCCGCACTCGAATCGCAAAACTTGAGACAATTCGTTTTTAGAGCTTGAGTTTGGGGTGGCGGGTTTCATCATTAGGAACATTGGGTTTGGGAAATTGGAATTGTAATTTTATTGATGATGAAAAATTTATTATTGTAACCATTTGGCGGGGTAATAGTGAATGAAAAAGAAGCTACGAGCTAAAGTTATGAAAAGGCATAATTTTGAAAAAATAGCGTGATATCTCGAACATCAAAAAGAGAGTCATAGCTATACAAAAGAAAAAATTGATATGAAAAGAATATATATTCGGATCAACAAAGTGGAATTTGTATATCATCATAAAAGGTTTTATTTGGGATTATTGGGGATGCACATCAAAAGCATCAAAAATTGGGTTGAGTGAGAACATCTTCGAGTGAAAACTCAAGCTCTAGGGAGATTCGTTGATGGAATGTGAGGAGAGAGCCAAAAGCTCACTTTTCATTATCCAAATATACCACACCGTCTCTAAGCCACGTTATAACCAAAGACCTTAAGATTTCTAACTGCTTGGAGGAGAAACAATTGAGATATTAGGTAGTAGGTAAATGGACCATTGGATGCTATATTAGGACCTATGAACAACCTATAGCCATTAGCATGAACTAAGTTATCAACCGCTCCTTCTGGCATTGCGAAGTTAATCTGGACTTGAATTCATGGATTGTTGATTATGTGTATATTGAGCATACTTGTGAATTATTTCTTGAACATTACTACATGAGACTTTTTAGATATTTTTCTCTAGGATCATTCATTGTGTTCTGTTCTTATTCTCCTCCTACTTCTTCTTCTTGACTTCCCTACTGTTCTTTATTTTTATTGTATCGGGACGATACAACTTTGAGTTGGGGGTCTTGATGTCTCCCCATTTGTGATGATTTATTAGTAGCTGGAGACATCATTTTAGGTGTATTTATAAGAGTATAGGTCGATTTTATCATGGTTTAGTACACTTTCCTATTTTGTGTCTTGAATTAATTATTTATTATTTTTAGAGCATATTGCGTTTAATAATTTATTTAGTGTGAAGCTTTAAATATATATGGTAATTAATTAGAGTCCAAGTCAATTCTAAGAGCTAAAGGAAAGAAGATAAACATGGAAATTGAAGATAAGGAAGTAGAAGCTAAAATTATGGAAAAGGAAAAGCTGCCATAAATCTGAATTTCAGCACCTACGACCACAAATCAGCTTATATCTCAAAATCGGTGAGGAATTTGGAAGAACGGTCAAGAGAAAGTTAAATATCTTTCCGAGATGATGAATTTCGACTACTCATACGCATCAAACGGATAAGTATTGAAACTGTTAGGACCAAAACAAAAACGGGGTTGATTCTATATTTTAGGGTTACGAATTTGAGTTGGGCTAGGAGTCCAATACTTACCTTCTCCTTCAAGAAAACGAATTAGGTCTTCCTATACCCTATAAATACAGCCTCTTATCATTATAAAATCATCCTTGGCTAAACCTTAAGCCATGAAGAAGCTACAACACAAGAAGAGAAGTCTGGAAGGAGCTGTGCATCAATTATGTCTTCTTCAACCTCCAATTCTGTAATTCTTTTCTTTTCTTTAGTTCTTTAGAATGAATTAAATAAATTTAGCTTGAGTTTTAGCATATATGTATGAACCCTAGTTTTGATTGGCATCTATCTAATTTGGGAATTATATGTTTTAAATTGAATTCATGTTTTATATCTCTGTCTATGTGTTTGAATTATAATCTGTTTTCTTTGCGGATCGCAACCGTATAGGATTACCTTCATAGTAGTTAGATAAGTCATTAGATAAGGCATATTTTATTATGGGAACAACACATAGCGTCTAGAACAAGGTTTAGACCTGACAAATCAACCTAACTAGATTGTCACAATGGTTTAGTGTATTGCTATTTAATCAATTGTAGGAAATAGATTATTAGGTTCTTATTGACACAGGTAAACCCTAAAATTATCTACCTAGCGAATTGAAACCGAGCATTGAAATACTACATGATTCACTCTTACATGTTTAGAACGGCAAAACTAGTGGGGATTACTTGCTAATTACTCAGGCTAAACTATCATACTATCTTCTTTTCTTTTATTTAATTTCCTGTCTTTAATTAAGTAGGTTAATTTTCTTATTTGAAAATCAAATAAAAATCTATCTTTCTTTTCTTTACTCTTGCGTATTATCTATCCTAGCTTTATATCTGCACTTGATAATTTACATAAGTTCTTCCTAACTTTCGTAGTCTCTGAGGAACGAATCTTCTTATCATTAAAACTTTCATAGGTCCTGTAATACTTGCAAAACCGTGCTCAGCCTAGGGTGTTTATTTGCGTTTATTTACATATTATTTTATCACACCTTAGACGACACCACTAAGTCCCTGAGAACGAATTCTTCTTATCATTAAAACTTGCATACGTCCTATAATATTTGTAGTATTGTGCTTATCTTGGGTGATTAGTGCATTGTTTTCCGGCTTATTTTATATTATTTTTATCACACCCTAGGCGACACCAACCACACCCCACAAAACTGTGACAACAGTGTAAGAATTTAGGTACACATGCGAGATCCACTTGGAGAAAATCGTGTGGACACATGTGCAATACCTGTCATCCAGAAGCTTCATGCGGTATACCGCAGAAGATCTGCAGTGCACCGCAGCATGGAAACTGTCACCACGGTTTGGGAATTTTGGTTAGTGGCCGTTAGCAGATAAAATAAACAGTTTTGTCAAGATTGCACATGACCGTGATACGGTCAAAGTCAGAGCATTCATGTGGTACACTGCATGGGTACTGCGGTACACTGCCCCAACAAGAAACCGTTACCACGGTCAAGGAAATCAAGATCAATGCCGAAAGTCAAATGTCACTACCTTTTCATCAAAAACGAAGAACCGTGCCACGGGTGCATGATGTCACCTGCGGTACACCGGAGGGCATCCGCGGTACACCGCAGGGAGGCGGTTTGAAGAGAAGAACTTGATTCCTTTTGGGATTCTTACCTTACAAGACCTAAACCCAGCCTCTTCCAACCTTCCTAACACAAAATTTTCAGATCCAACCCCTATAGATACACCATGAAGCTTTATTAAACCTTCAAAAAAACACAACAACATCTTCAAATCTTTACTCCATCTTTCATAAACACATATTCTTCATCAAATCGTTTACACAACACCACAAAACACCAAAGATCATCAAGTTTTCAAGATTTTTCCACCACAAGTAAATTATTCCTTCTTCTACTATTAATAATCCTTTATCCAAACAACATTCTCAGGCCACACCAATCTTTGATGATTCCCCATGGATTTTTTAATGACTAGTCCACCATTTGCAACACAATGGATGTCATCTTTGCTTCTCCAATACCCAACTCATCATATACGCTTTTCGGCATAAGGTTCACACTTTCTCCCAAATCACACAAAGCTATCCCCTTGAATGTACCACCATGTTTTATTGGGAGGTTTAAACCTCAAGGGTTCTATAGTTTTTGTGGCAACTTTCTTTGCACTTGGGCCGATATTTCTCGGGTGAGTGTTACAGTTTCATAATACGCAAACTTGTTCTTCTTGTAGAGTGTCTCCCTGAAGAACCTTAGATATTTTGTAATCCTTTTAATGGCTTAGATTACCGGGGATATTGATATTTAATTGGTTCAACGTTTCAATGAACTTCTTATACCCAGCATTATCATAAGTCTTGACTAATCTTGATGGGAATGGAGGTGGTGGACGGATTTCATTTGTTGGCGGTTACACTCTCAATTTCTCTTGCACTTTTGGTGCTTATCTAGGCATATAAACCACTTGTTCTTCACATAATTAACCCAATATTACATGGTTACCTCATCTAAATTTGGTTTTTGATTTTCTTTCTCTTTTGTGATGGTGGCTCTACAACTTTTCCACTTCGAAGTCCGATTACCTGGTGTCTCTACAACTTTTCCACTTTGAAGTCCAATTGCCTTACACATTTTGTACTCACCATATTGTAGAAATGTAACCTCATTGTTTGTACATGGGCCTAATTGCATGACTTGGCCTTGATGAATTTCTTGAAGAGACTTATTGATTTGCGCCAGTTCTTGTTGGATACTCTTCATCGCTACATCAGTAGATTCAATCTTTTCACCACTGCATTCCTTTCTATATATTGAAACTTTGATGAACGCGGTGAGACTCTTCTCCAACTCACTTACACCTTATTGTGGAAGGAATAGAAGTGCCCTTAGAACTGGATTCTCCTCATAGGAAAAAGATACGACATTTTGGGGAGCGTGGGCACCATAGCTCAGACCTCCTTGGAAAATATTTTGAACCCTTGATTGATAATTAGAACATTGGAATCTCAGATGATTTTTATTGTATTGACCGTAGCTTTGACTACCCAAATGGGGGTTCCCTTAAGTAGATACGAAGAATTCTATTTCTATATTATTGGGACACTCTTCCTATACATGGTTAAACACCCCACAACACAGACAACTTTGTGGATCTTGAACCACACTCACAATAACTTGATTTTTCAAGGATCGCTTCCTAAGTCTACCCTGACAGGAGTTAGGAAGATTTTAGAGTCCAAGCAGCGGCGCAAAAACTCGGTCGCTCCTAGAGTGTGATATAATTAAACACAAAAGATTAGAAGCAACTATCTATAGTGTACGAGTCGTTCCAAGTAATAGATAAGTAAAATCGAGATTTTCGTCTCCAAAGGGATTACGAGGTTATGATTAAGTGTTTAACTAGAAAGTAGAAGTAATTGTATAAATAACAAACGTAAGGTGATACTAAATTAACTACTAATATTTTACGCAGATATGAGAGGTATACTTGAGTCTCGCGAGGGAATCGCCAAAGTTCATTAATTTTCAATTTATTGCTTAATGGTAATAGTCGAGACTCTAATATCTTCCTAGATCCCGTCAAGGTAGACTTCGGAAGCGATCTTACAGTATTAATGACCCCATTAGGTTGACGCTTAAGTTACTTTCAGATGATTAAAAAATTAACCCAAGTGGCTACGCGGTTAGTTGAGGCCACCAGGCACAATAACGAATATCACGCGTCTATGATCTAGTTCAGTAATTAAACCCCCTTCCGGATGATTGTCACCACTAACGAATAGTCTTATTACGAAGGGTTATACCTAATTGATGAGAGAAGATATAGTATGTAAAGAAAGAATATAGTCAATGGAAAATATTATGATTTAATTTAAATTAAAACAATCCCAAATTAAATAAACTCTGGAAAAAAACTAGGGTTTATCCCTTGATTGGGATTCTTGAGTATATTAGATTTATCACATAAAAGTTACGGGAATAACAGAAATAAATAATTACATGATTTGGTGTTGATTTGTTAAAAATTGTTTGAAAACCAATCTTCTTCTCCTCTGCTCCCTGCTCCAAGCGTTGTAGGCTTTTCCCTCTCTTAAAAATATGTAGTATATTGAAGTGTATAAAATTAGGAGGTATAATAAGCCTTATATAGAGGTAAAAAAAATGGATGAATTCTAACTTGGGCTTAATTAAGTGATTAAGGGCCCAAAATTCATTTTATTAATCTCGCACGGTTGTGCACAATTCATGTAAAGGGTTTGTAATGTTTTCATCATAAGTCTAAATCCACTGAAACAACTTTTTCAAATTTTGCTAACGCAAAGGCCCAGCTTTTTAATCTGAACCGCCAAGTCATAATCTGCACCGTTTGGGCTCAGGATGGGCTGTAAGTGACGACTTTCAAGTTTCCAAGATTCCTCCACCTTCACTAAAGTGATGTTTTTCGCTTCTTTAACGCTTTCTCTTAATCTTGGACTTTAAACTTCACTTATTCTCTTCATCTTGATGCCTCTTAGCAACCATGTACCTATGAACTTCACACTAAACAAGCATATTAACGCACAAAACCTCTAAAGGTATAAATAGTTCAACTCTGAAAGAAGAAAGTGCAATATAGAAAAATATGACTATAAATCTATCAACTAATTCAACCTAAAATTATGTCTCCTAAGGGGATTTATCTATCACAAAACAGGAGACATCAAGACCCCCAACTCAAACCTTTGTCGTCCCGACAAAGTAAGAACAAGAGTAGAGGTCTAAGGTAAGAAGCAAATGCAGAATTTAAAGAATGATACCAAAGCATAACTTAAAATAAATCTCATATAGTACAACCTAAGAACTAATTCACACATACACCTATCCTACAAATCCAACACATAGATAATGTCAATCCAAAATTAATTCCACAGTGCTAGAAGATTACCCTTGATACTTAGCTTGAGATGGTGGCTATAGGGTGTTCATTAATCTTTACTTGCTTTGATCGCTCCACTTAACGTACTCCCTGTTAGCAAAAATGTTATTCCACTATGTACCTAGGAATCACAAGGTCTTTACAGTTTTAGCGTAGCCTTAGGGAAGGTATGGTACATTTGGAAAATGAAAAGTGAGCTTTTGGCTCTCTCCTCAATAGCCTTCAACAATCTGTCATGAGCTTGAGTTTACACTCATATATGATCTCAATCACTTGACGCACTAATTAAGCGTCCCCACATAAACAAAAACCTATCAATATGATCATAAAAATATTCCTTTGTCGCGTATTTTATTTCACATTTATTCAATCCTTTTTTTTGTAAGTTAAACATGACTTCCTTTTTTATGTGAAGTGTCATACTACCTTATTTTCTCTTTTTCTCTTTTTTATTTATTTTTCTTAGAAACCAGTAAAGGAATTTACAATATATTGCATAATCATTCAAGCACATCACAAATCCACCCAACAGATGTGATAACAAATTCCCTCACCCCAAACTTAAGCTCAAGGACAACTAGTCTTAAGTATCGCGATTCAAGAGCGGGTCATATGGTATAGTTCTAACATCTAAAGGATAAGCTTATATTGTGGCTTCAAAAGAAAGTCTTACAGTCTTAAAATGGGAGAAGAATGATATATCATTAATAACGGTTAGAAAGCTAAAAAGGTCCCAAGTGGCTATAAAAGAACTGTCTCTATCATTTTCCTAGTCACATAGTGTCAATCCATTTTCACCTCTAGTTCATAATTATGAGAACCCAATTAATTAAGACATTCGTGTTGTTTTGGTGATTTTTTTTTTTGATCAACAAATCAAACCTTTTCATTATAAATCAACTCCAACAAACATTACAAATAGGTCTTACAAGCATAGGCCCAAGCATGGGAGATATACCTTGTAAGCCCATTAATAAAACTTTCGAAAAATTAACACCATTACAAAAACAAATTAAAAACATTTGGGTACTCGGCCCATTCACTACCAACTATTACAAGCTATTTGGGCTACTAGACTGTTTCAAATACAAGCTCATTTAAACAAACTTCTCAGCTATTCTAATAACATTCAAATTTTTAAACCTTTTATCTTTTATCTTCATTTTGACCATATCACAGATTCTCCCACTAACTTGTTCCTCGTTCAAAATAACCCCTCCATGCTCAATTTCATTCCTTTGCTTCCATACCATATAAATATATGAAGTGATTACTAAGCTCACAAGCAATTTCATCTCTTTACCTGATAGACTGGAGAATTTTCCATTTAAGTCCTTAAAATCTCTCGGCATCCACCCTATTTCACATATAATTAACAATTTCTGAAAAATTCTCTTTGAGAATGAACATAGGAAAAAGATATGTACATTATCTTCTCCTGTAGCTTTACACAAACCACAAAGAGGGTCAACTTGAACACCCCATTCCAGCATCCTCAGTTTTGTGCTAAGCCTATTTTGAATAGCTAGCCAAGATATGAAACCACACCTTGGAATGTTAGCCTTAGACCAAATCAGTTCATACCAGTTAACAATTGCTATGTCTGACATATTAGAGATTTTAATAAAGGTTTTTTTGAATGAAAAACCCTTCTTACTAGACTCACTCCAAGCCTTCTTATCTTCTTTATTCACCAGCTTAACATCAGCTAAATAGGGTAGTATCTTGCCCACACATGGTGGTAATCTCCACCTCTCTTTCCCATAAAATGTATCAACTGTTTTGTGACTATTTAAATTGTCCTTAGCTAGCTCAATTCCCAGAATTTGTTGAATATTTTGTCCCTTAAGCCATTTATCCCATATAAAATAAGTGGTTTTTCCATTATACACAGTGTGGGTAATGAAATCATATGCTAAGCTTCTGACCTTCATTAACTTCTTCCAAATCCAGGTATGACTTTGCTTCTCTTCCATACTCCATATACACTTCCCTTTAAGTATATTATGTTTAACCCACATACTCCACAAGTTATTCTTTTGCGAGTACATCCTCTAGAAAGTAAAAAGGAGACAAACCAAATTAAGATTCTCCAAATTGGGAATTCCTAATCCCCCTCTTTCTTTACTTATACACACCTTCTCCCATGATATCTTAGCTTCTTGTGCACCTTCAATATTACCTTTCCAAAGAAAGCTGCTCATAAGCTTGTTCAATTTATATATAACTTGCTTTGGCAGTAAAAACACTCTACACCAGTAGAGGATTTTACTTATAATAATACTTTTGATAAGTTCCAATCTACCTGAATAAGATATAGCTTGGTGATTTAGGAATTGGGTAATCTATCCTCTACTCATTTAGATGTCACGTTTTACACACCACTCATTCTCACTAAGTATAAGCTTACTTCTTTTACGTTGTTCATTAATTTTTCCTATCTACAATCTAGTGTTTGCATGCATTCAAGGTGTGTTATACATTAACTATAATATCTACTATGTTTTATCATTAATTTACAAAAGGTTTGCTTATGTGGACATTCAACAAACTCTACAACCAAATCATCTCTTAAACTAATTTTGATTTTTTTTCGAAAACGATAAAAACATAAACACGGGGATGAAAAAAATGAGTACCCCACCCCCAACTCAAAACTGAATCGTGTCTCCACGACTCGTAAAGACTTTATAAAGCAATAAACTAATTTGCTCTACTAATGAGAAGGAATAAGGGGACGTATCTTAATCGGTACTAGGTCGATTGATGTGGCATCTTGTCGAGGTTTTGAACTCTTCTTAGTCACGTCGTATAGATCATACACTATTGAATCCATATTCTTTGAGGTCTAATCCATCAACTCGAACTGTCTTGACATACTTCCCATAGCTTCAATCATCTCCTCTAGCTTTCTCCTCTGAATTTATTAATTTCTCTATCATATCAACAGAAACCCTTCCTCAACACCAAACTATCTTTTCTCTTCCTGTTCTTCATAACTTATCCAACCTTCTTGTCATCTCGAATGACCCCAAACTCAATTTTTCACTTACTTGAAAGATTATCTGCACAATATATAATAGTAGGCTCAAACAATTCACAATTCCTCCAATAAATAACTACAAATTCTTAGTTCCCAACTAGTGATAGAAAAAAAAGAATTCTAGCTATTTTACTGGATTGGCCATGGAATTTGTGATGATTTGATACCTTGCACTTGCAATCTTCAACCTTCAAAGTGAAAAAGCTATTGATGAAATTTGTGTCTTTTGATGTTTTTTAAGGTAGCAAATTAGTGGAAATGGGGGTTTATTTGAGATGGGTAATCAATATCTCAATGGTTTGTAGAGGTTTATTCTATAAAACTTAAGCTTTTGGTGAGGAGAAAATTTTGAATTTAAAGTTAGAATTTCCGTGTGTTTGGGAAAGATTTTTGATATGATTATGTGTTTGGAGGATGTTTAGAGGGAAGATTTGAAGGTAATTTAGTGTTTAGATGGTGAAATTAGGTGCTTTTGGAGTTTGGGTTTGTCAATAATGGGTTTCCCGGTGTGAGCGGCTAAGGGAAAAGGAAGAAGAAGGTTCTTTAAAGGTTTAGGTCAAATTATGCCGACACAAACCAGGTTCCCATTTGTGCTTGTGTTCTAGTCGTTGTTGACGCATCATTGGCTTTCATGTAAGGGCATGTTGACTGGAAACTTTCTTCATAAACCGGGTTCCCGTTTGTCTCAGAACTAGGTTCCCAGTTTGCTATCAGACCTGTTCGACTTCACCACTGGATATATCTCTAAATACGTGGTTTAGGCTCGAGAAAAAGCTAATTCCGACATTTGCGCGCAAAGTTATGGCCATCCGAAGTTTTTAACAAAAACCGTCAACATCAGCTCAAAAACCTGGTACCCGATTTGCTGAAACCGGGAGCCCAATTTAGGTGCATGTTTTCTTTATAACGCAACACTGAGTTGTTGTACTCACATGTTGAACAAAAACTTTGGGTCACCAAACCGGGTGCCCGATCACGAACCTTCTTTTGTTGTTAACGCACGCCCGAGTTGCATCTACATGACTTTTGAACGGAAACATTGCTAGGCTAACTGGGAACCCGGTTTGAGAAAAATGGGAACCCAGATTGTGCCTGTTCTTGAAGGTTATTTTGCCACGTAAACTTGCTCCGTCTCTCACATCGATCACCCCAAACTCAGGCTTTAACAACTGCAATCTTCAAAAACATCCAACCTTTCTCATTTTCTAAAAATATACACTAATATACATGAAATAAACTTACTATTATATTATGCACTATGAAATCAGTTTTTAAAACATTGGTTCTCTCCCAAGAAGCACTTTTGTTTATTACGTCGATACGTTTGACGTGTTACTTTCCACAAAAATTTTACTGAGGCCCTCGCGGTGTTCCTCCGCTTAAATTCGCCTCTCCCTTGATATGGAAGCTTTGGAACTTTCCCACCTAAAATTTGATTCAATCGATCTTTGAAATGGGGTTGGTAGTATCTTCGTTTCGCTTTCTTTCTCTCATGGTGAAACTCGTTTTCTTCCACGTGGTATACGAGGATTATTCTTCCTGGTTAATTACCTGTTGATATTCAATAAGTTTGGCTCTAATCAATTTCTTCACAAGAAAACATTCTGCTATACCTGCCTCTACCTCAAGTGATCCAACATCTCCATTCACATATTTCTTATCTCTGGAATCGACGAACTCCTTCCTATCTATACTTTGGTGGACTTGTGGTGGTTCACGATGAGTGTACAAAGTTTTTATGACTATCTTACAATTTAGTAGACTTAGGGGACACCCCAAATCTAGCCCCATGTTTAGGAATGGTCAATTCATGTTCATCTCGTATTCGCTTGAGTCTAGTCTCTTGAATTTTTCTTAAATTTTTTTACCGCCAAACTAGACTACATCATCAAACTTTCCCAATGTACCTCTTGCACCTCTTCTCTTGCCTTCCACTCTTGATTTGTTTCATTTTCTTCATTTTTCTTGCCCATGAATGCTGTAAAAGTTCTTCTCAGTTCGGAAAGAGTTATCTGAGGAGGTTGTTGAACATTCCCAGTCCATTGATTGTTCCATCCTGGCTTTAGCAGGTATTAATAAGGTGGTTGGTAGAAGTTACTACCCCATTGTTGATATCCCGAAGAGTCTTCCCTATAGTTGAATGGACCAGAATTCAGGTAATATCCTCCATACATCTTTAATGGAATTTCTTGATCCTTACCCTAAGTATAGAACTTGTGGAAGAGATAAAAACCAAAACCAAGCGTAAAATACAAACAATTAATTCTACTAAATGAAATAAACACATAAACTTAACGTTGTAATCCTCGGCAGTGGCGCCAAAAACTTGGTCGCTCCTAGAGTGTTATATAATTCAACACAAAAGAAGAGAAGCAACTAACTGCAAGTGTACGAGTCGTTCCAAGTGATAGATAAGTAAAATCGGGTTATTTGTCTCCACGGGGATTACGAGCTTATGATTAAGTGTTTAAATATAATGTAGAAGTAATTGTACTAATCACATAAATACGCAAGGTAACACTAAATTAACTACTAACATTTTATGCAGATCTTAGAGGTATACTTGAGTCTTGCTAGTAAAACACCAAAGTTAATTAGTTCATAATTTATTGCTTAAGGGTAAAATCGGTATTTTGTATTGGTCGGGACTCTAATATCTTCCTAACTCCCGTCAGGATAGACTAAGAAAGTGATCCTACAAATTTAATGACCTCGTCAATGTGACACTAAAGTTACTTTCAGATGATTAAGAAATTAACCCAATTGACTACACGATTAGTTAAGGCCGCCAGGCTCAATAACGAATACCACGAGTCTCTAATCTAGTTCAGTAATCAAACCCCCCTTCCAGATGAACGTAGCCACTAACGAATAACCTAATTACTAAGGGATATACCTAATTGATTAAAGACGATATAGTATTTAAATTAATAATATAGTTAAATGGAAAATATTACGATTTAATTTAAATTAAAACAATTCCAAATTAAATAAACTCTTAAATAAAAACTAGGGTTCATCCCTTAATTGCGCTTCTCAAGTATAATAAATTTAGCAGATAAAAATTACGGGAATAACAGAAATAAATAAATACGTGATTTGGTGTTGATTTGTTGAAGATTGGTCGAAGAACAATCTTCTTCTCTTTTGCTCCCTGCTCCAAGCATTATTGGCTTTTCCCTCTCTTAAAAATAAGTAGTATAATAAAGTGTACTGATTAATGAGGTCTTATAAGCCTAATATAGAGGTAAAAAATGGATTATGGCTAACCTGGGCCTAATTAAGTGATAAAGGGCCAAAATCTGTTTTGTTAATCCTGCACTGATGTACACCACTCTAGTAAAAAGCCTATAATTTTTGCATCGTAAGTCAAAATCCATAGAAACCACTTCTCAAATTTCGCTAACTCAAAGGCCCATATTTTTAATTTGAATTACCAAGTTAGAATCTACACTGTTTGGGCTCAGGCAGAGCTACAAGTGACGACTTTTCAGATTCCAGGATTCCTCCACCTTCAATAAATTGATGTTTTTGGCTCCTTTAATGCTTTATCTTGATCTTCGACTTTAAAATTCACTTCTTCTATTCATCTTGGTTCCTCCTAGAAACCATGTACCTTATAACTTCACACTAAACAAGCAAATTAACGCACAAAAGCTCTAAAAGTAATAATAAAGTGCAATATAGCAAAATATGACTATAAATCTATCAACTAAGTCCAAATATAACCAAGAATGATGTCTCCAAAAGGGATTTATCTATCACAAAATGGGAGACATCAAGACTCCCATTGCGATTAGGCGCCCGGTTTGTGCAAACGGGTACCCGGTTTGGTGACCACCATTGCAACTACTTTGCCACCTTTGAAAACATCACAAGACACAAATTTCATCAATGAATTTTGTACTTTGAAGGTTGAAGATCGCAAGTGCAAGGTATCAAATCAGCACAAGTTCCACGCCAATCCGGTAAAATAGCTATAATTCTTCTTTTCTTTCTATCACTAGTTGGGAATCAAGAATTTGTGATTATTTATTTGAGGAATTGTGAATTGTTTGAGAATACTATTATATATTGTGCAAGTGATTTTTCAAGTAGGTGAAAAAATGAGTTCGGGGTCATTCGAGATGACATGAAGGTTGAAGAAGTTAAGAAGAACATGAAGAAAAAATATAGTTTGGTGTTGAGGAAGGGTTTCCGGTGATGTGATAAAGAAATTAAGAAATTTAGAGGAGAAAGCTAGAGGAGTTGATTGAAGCTATGGTAAGTATGACGAGACAGTTCAAGTTGACGGATTAGACTCAAAGAAGATGGATTCAACAGTGTATGATCTATACAACGTGACTAAGAATAATTCACAACCTCGACAACAAGCAATTGATCTAGTGTCGATTAAGATATGTTCCCTTATTCCTTCTCATTACTAGTGTAAATAAGTTTAGTGCTTTATAGAGTCTTTCTGAATAATGGGGACACAGCTCAGTTTTGATTTGGGAGTGGGGTACTCATTGTTCTCGTCCACGTTTCTCTGTTTTTATCTCTTTGAAAAAAAATTAAATAAAAATTACTTTAAGAGATGATTTGGTTGTAGAGTTTGTTGAATATCCCCGTAAGCGAACCTTTTGTAAATTAATGATAGAAAATAGTAGACCTTAGAGTTAATGTATAACGCACCTTGAATGCATGCAAACACTCGTTGTAGATAGGAAAAATTAATGAGCAATGCAAAAGAAGTAAGCTTGTACTTAGTGAGAATGAGTGTTGCGTAGAACGGATATCCAAATGAGTAGTTAACCCCACTTAATTGTGAACTAGAAGTGAAAATAGAGTTGAACTATATGACTAGGAATATGATAGAGGCAGTTCTTTGATAGCCACTTGAGACCTTTTTAGCTTTCTAACCCGTTATGAATGATATATCTTTCTTAGCCCCATTTTAAGCTTTTAAGCCTTTCTTTTGAAGCCACATTATAAGCTTTTCCTTTAGATGTTAGGACTATACCATATGACCCTCACTTGATCATGATGTTTTAGACTAATTATCCTTGAGCTTGAGTTTGGGGTGGGGAAATCTTTTAATATTACATATGTTGGGTAGATTTATTATGCGCTTGAATGATTGTAATCATTGTAAATTCCTTTGCCGGTTTCTAAAAAGAAAAGGAGAGAAAAGAAAAAGAAAGAAAGAAGAAAAAAATTGAGAAAATAAATTAGAATGAAATTCACATTAAAAAGAATGTCATGTTTAATTAATAAAAAAAATATTGAATAAATGTTGAAATAAACAGAGGCGGCAAAGGAAATATTTTTATAATCATATTGATAGGTTTGGGTTTATGTGGGACGCTAAATTAGTGTGCCAAGTGAGTGAGCTCATATGTGAGTGTAAACTCAAGCCCTAGGACAGTTTTTTGAAGGCTAGTGAGGAGAAAGCCAAAATCTCACTTTTCATTATCCAAATATACCACCGTCCCTAAGCCTACGTTAAAACCCTTAAGACCTCGTGATTCCAAGGTACATAGTAGAATAACAGTTTTGATAATAGGGAGTAAGTAAGTGGAGCGTTCAAAGCAAGTAAGGATTGATGAACAGCCTATAGCCACCATCTCGAGCAAAGTATCAAGGTATCATTCTTTGGATTCTGCATTTGCTTCTTACCTTAGACCTCTACTTTTGTTTTTACTTTGTCGGGAAGACAAAGGTTTTAGTTGGGGGTCTTGATGTCTCCCATTTTTTTTATAGGTAAATCCCCTTTGGATACATCAATTTAGGTTGAATTTGGACTTAGTTGATATATTTATAGTCATATTTTTCTATATTGCACTTTCTTCCTTCAGAATTGAAATATTTTTACTTATAGAGATTTCGTGCGTTAACTTGCTTGTTTATTTGCGAAGTTATTAGGTGCATGGTTTCTAGAAGGCACAAATATGAAGAGAAGAATAAAATCTTAAAGTTTGAGATCAAGAGAAAGCGTTAAAGGGGTGAAAATCATCACTTTTGTGAAGGTCGAGGAACTGTATAAACTGCAAAGTCGTCACTTGTAACTCTTACTGAGCCCAAACGGTGTAGATTCTAACTTGGTGGTTCAAATGAAAAAGATGGGATTTTGAGTTATCGAAAATTTAGAAGTGGTTTCAGTGGATTTGGATTTACGATACGAAAGTTATAGCCTTCTTATTGGAGTCGTGTACATCAGTACGAGATTAATAAAACGGATTTTGGACCTTAATCACTTAATAAGTCCCAAGTTAGACCTGATCCGTTTTTTACCTCTATATAAGGCTTATTTGACCTCATTAATCAGTACACTTCATTGTACTAATTATTTTTACGAGAGAGAATAGACAACTACACTTGGAGCAAGGAGTTGAAGAGAAGAAGATTAGTTTTCGACCAATCTTCAACAAAACAGCAAATCATGTATTTATTTATTTTTGTTATTCCCCTAATTTTTTTGGGCTAAATTTACTATACTTGAGAATCGATATTAAGGTATGAACCCTAGTTTTTATTCAGAGTTTATTTAATTTGGAATTGTTTTAATTTAAATTAAATCGTAAAATATTTTATTGACTATATTCTTGCTTTAAATATTATATCTTCTCTGATCAATTAGGTATAGTCCTTAGTAATTAAGCTATTCATTAGTGGTGAGTGATCATCCCGAATGGGGGGTTTAATTGATGAACTAGATTATAGACGTGTGGTATTAGTTATTTAGCCTGGCGGCCTTAACCAACCGCGTAGCCAATTGGGTTAATTTCTTAATCATCTGAAAGTAACTTTAGTGTCACCCTGACGGGATCATTGATACAATAAGATTGCTTCTTAAGTCTACCCTGATGGGAGTTAGAAAAATATTACCCTTAAGCAATAAATTATGAATTAATGAACTTTGGTGATTCCCTAGCAAGACTCAAGTATACCTCTCATATATGCGTAAAATCTTAGTAATTAATTTAGTGTCACCTTGCGTATTTCTGTTATTAGTGCAATTCTACTTTCTATTTAAATACTTAATCATCACCTTGTAATCCATGTGGAGAAGAATATCCGGATTTTACTTATCTATTACTCGGAATGACCCATACACTAGCGGTTAGTTGCTTCTCTTATTTTTTGTTGAATTATATCACACTCTAGGAGCGACCAATCCCTCACTTAGTTCCAATAAACCGTATAAAATATGTCTCGTGATAAGATTAATTTATCAAAAATTAAGAGACGTCAAGACCCCCAAATCAATTTTTTGTCGTCCCGACAAAAAAAAATTAGGGCCTCTTAAGTCTAATTAATCAAAAAAGAAGTAGATATAGAAAACTATGAATTATCATAAAAAAAATATCCTAACAAGTTCCATGTAGTAATATTTACAATCCAAAACATATATACTTTTATCGTAAAAACAATCAACACGGGTTTAGTTCAAAATTAGATTAGCCTTGCAATGCACTAAGGATTAGTTTTTCTCTTAAGCTCAATATGGTAGCTATAGGGTGTTCATTGATCCTAACCTACTCTCCAATTATCCATCTAACTGCTCCATATTGGTTTAGTTGCTTCTAGATCACATAGTTAAGAATCATAAGGTCTTTAAGGTTGTAATGTCGTCTTAGGCACGGTGTGAACGTATATTTGGATAATGTAGAGTGAGCGCTTGGCTCTCTCCTCACTATCTATCAACGAATCACCCTAGAGTTTGAGTTAATCTCAAAAGTATTCACACCCAACCCAAATTTGGTGCACTTAATTCGCATCCCCAATACCCCAAGTATAAACCATGATGATATCATAAGAATTTTCACTTTGTCGGTCCCTTTTTCTTTTTCATTATTTTTCATTTTTTTTTAAGTTAACTAAAGACTCTCTTTTTATGTTACATGTCTTGCTACTTCTTTTCAACATATATATTTTCTTTCCAATATTTTCTTGACCCCGACAAAGGGTTACAATAGGAACATTGAATAATCATCAAAAGCAAATAATAATAAGCCCAACCCAAATGATGTTGCCCATAAATTGAACCCACCACCCCAAAATCAAGATCTAAAGACAAGTTTCTTAGCATCGCAATTCGAGTGTGGGTCATATGGAAAAGTCCTATAATCTAAGGGGTACGACTTATAATGTGGCTAATGAAAGGCTTGAAGGAATAGAAAGGGTTGAGACGAATGATAAATCAATAGGCATGGCTAGCAAGCTAAACGGAGACAAAGGACCGAAGACCGGTTTTCCCGAAAAAGTAGATCAAAGAAACTCCTTAATCATTTTCTAAACAATGTTATTTTGTTACTTTCTCATCTCTGGCACGTTCATTAAATATTTTATCAACAAACTTAAATATCACGTTCTACGCACCACTCAAGGCCCCCTAAGATCAAAACATACTTCTACATCATTGCTTACTAATCATTTCTTTAATTACTTTTAAGGTATGTTTTCATGTTCGTCTTTTAAGTATATAAATGACAAGTTCACAAACATATTACTTACTATCATTGACTTGTTAAAACGATTCTTAATAGGTACATTTAGTACATTTTACAACTATTCCTATACTAATTTTTATTTTTATTTCTATGGTTTGATCAAAGAAATAAAATAAAAGCACAAAAATGGGAATGAGGACAACAGATCCCCACCCTTAACTAAAAATTTAACCGTGTCTCCATGACTCGAAATATACTTGATAAAATTTTAAAAACACAAATAATTTATAGGTAGAGAAATGGTAGAGAAAAAAGAGAACATACTCTCGAGGCTATTGTCTTGCGTCATCAACACCCAAAATAGGATTCGATGGATCCTTCGCAATATCGCGCCTAATTTTCTCCAAGAGTGTCGTGATGTGCACTTGATTTGCTAACACTGGTGGCTAACTTTAGGCATTATCAGGGATAAACCAAATGATATGGAATTGGAAACAGTTAACCAACGGATGACTTAGAATGAAGATAAGTCGGATTGGGAGATGATTCGTTCTGTCATATACCTCAATCGGTACGGGAAGAAATTCAAAGAATTAAGATCTTGAATCGTGAAGACCAAGACACGTTCACCTGGCCACACACTCGTTTAGGAGAATATTCAATGAAATCAGGTTACCGTGTCTTATCCATGGAAGCTGAATTAAATGAAACACAACCATCAAAACAACCCTACTTGAAAGATGGGTCACTATAAAACATAGTATGAAAGTCAAAAGTACTAAATAAAGTACGATCCTTTACGTGGAAAGCATGCATGAATATCTTACCAACTCGGAAGAACTTAAAATTTATACACTGTGGGAATGATCACTGGTGTTACTGGTGCGATAACCAAATTGAGGCTGTTACACATTTATTACTTGCCTGTTCTTTTTGTAAACAAGTTTAGGCTGGATCGGCTCTTCAGTTTCGTATCCAAGAAATCTGTGACGAAAATATAGGAACATGGCTCAAGAAGATGTTTAAAACTATTGATACTTCCCAATGGGAAAAAATGTTTCACGACATACATTCGGATAACATTATGGAACATTTGGAAACAAAAAATGATATTGATTCATTAAAACTTACACCTTGACCCAAGTAATGTAATCAAAGCTGAACATGCAGGTATGATTGATCTCTTTGGAAAGGAACGGGGTGATGTTCCAACTCCTAGCCTGGTGTCCTGCGAGCCTATCCAAGAGGTCCCATAAACCGAATCTTGTAATTACAGGGTACGCAAACTATTATGACATGTGATGCCTCCTTGAAAAATAGCCACGAACCATGTGGAATAGACATTGCAGAACGGGATACACCATTTGGAAATAGAAGAGTCTTTGCAAAATCAATCTTGGTGGTCTCTATCGCCGAAAGAGAAGCAGATACGGTATTAGAAGCGGTGAAAATGTGCACGAGAGGGATAAAAAAAACTATCATTTGTTCAGACAATCTAAGGTATTCGATCGCTGCCAGTTGCGGGGTGGAGAATCAGACCTTTCGTGAAGCGGATCAAATGTATTGCGGAAGAGTATGACAACATGCACTTCAAGCACATACCACGTCGTTTCAACAGAATGGCTGACCGAACCGCGCGTTTAGCTAGACAGAGGGCCACCAACGAAATAAGGAACTTGAACCTGCTTCACATATTTTCTCGACGGGTAATTGGCTAATTTTAGATAATTTGTTTTTGTTTGTAACTCCTTCAAAAGAAAAAACATTGTTATACAAAAATTGAAGAAGCTTAGAGTCCAAACTTACATAGACCGACAATAGATTCTACATAAACCACAACAATATTACACGTCAATACTTCATACCCTTTGTTTTCATCCTGAAGACTATTTGAATCCATGGAAGTGCCCGTTCCAATATCATTAGTATCGCAAACATACAGTAGATGTACAATTTTCACACATGTCAAAAGCATTACTAATTATCTACCCCACAAAAGACAAGAATAAATTTAATGTTATTAACACAAATACGAAAAATGAGACTAAAAAAAAACCATCACCATCACATACGACTCATTTCTCACCAATTTTATCTATCGGTGGCCGCTGCTTGTGATGATTTGTGACTGACTGATATGCAATTGCCAATGCCAAAGCCTGATGAAAAAATCCATATAAGTATATATTAGCAATTTAGTATGTTCAGAAAATTAAATGAAATATAAGATTCAACTTACAATATGATCATGGTCAGGAGGAGCATGAATTCCCGTGGTTATTGTAGTTTTCCTTAAAGTATCATTAGATATATTCTTAAAACCAGTAGGAACAGTTATTACCGGTATACCCACTAGATTTCCCATACACACTCTCTCCCAATTAGTTGCATTTCCAATAAATGCATCAACTTTGAAACTGTTTCTCACTTGGCGAATCAGTTTACCTCGCGCTCTTTGTGCCTGTTACAATCCCACTCAATTAACACTCGAAATTTAAAACAAAAAGAAAAAAAAGGCATTCAAGATAGATGTGACTGACATGCCTGAACATAGTCAACGGAGGGTATAATACGCGCTCGTCGAAGCTCCATGGGCCATTGATCTTGAGCTTCAAAATCATCATCTTGGCCAGATCTTTGCCATTCGTCAAAGTGAGACAACATATCAACATCCATTGTAAAATTTAGGATGCCTTGAACTGAATCAACTGTATAGTTTAGTTCAAAGGGGACCATATTAACTCCCTTTGACTGAAGAACATGAACAACCTCCATTTGTGCATCCTTAGTATACCCAACGGTTAACTTTGTGATATCAACTGAAAATGGATCATTAAAGAGGATGTTCCTAGATGAGAGGTCATCAGGATCCTTCCCCCGGATAACATCAAGGACAATTGCACAATCCATAGCATTTCTACAAAAAGGTCCGAGTTTATCCTGAATACGAGTAACATTTATAAGTGAGTTTAATACATTAAGACAAGAACTTTAAGGCGTGAAATTTCACGGACCAAACTCTCGGATAAACTCAGTACACCTGTTCGGCCTACACTTCCAAAAGTTGGTCTTAAAGCTGTGACACCACAACGAGAAGCAGGGTAGATCATGGACCCCACCGTTTCCGAACCAATAGCAAATGGAACCATTCCTGCTGAGGTACAAGCAGCGGGCCCAGCCGATGAACCCGTAGAGAATTCTTTTATATTCCAAGGGTTTCGTGTCCTTCCCCCGAACCAAATATCATCATATGCTAACGATCCCGTAACTAATTTGGCAACAAGAACTGCCCCAGAAGACTTCAACCTTTTGAAAAATTAAGTGATTAACAACGCTTGTATTGTGTATATATATGTATATGAATTGTTTATGCGAGAGAACCTCTTATAAACCCAAGCTTCAATGTCAAGAACTTGATCTTTAAAAGTTGTTGAACCCCAAGTTGTCTTGTACTTAGGCACTGCAATAATGTCCTTTAATCCATATGGAATTCCTTGGAGAGGACCTATACATGTACCATATCTATCAAGGTCTAAACTACTAAGAGGATAATAAAAAATAAAAGTAAATAATTACCCAAATCAACGCCTTGTGAAATTAGTTTATCCGCCTTTTTCGCTTGCTTGAATGCTAATTCTTTAGTAAGAGTCACCACAGCTTCTAGAACGGGATTAAACCTATGATAATGAAAATATTTCCTTACTAATGCATAAATACAAGGATAATGATAAATTCATAGTAAGCATACCTTATTAGCCTCTTCAAAAAGATTTTAGTTAGGTCCAGAGAAGTAATCTGTTTTGTCCTAATAAGTTTCCCCAATTGAAGAATCTGATCCAACCACGTACTATCATTTAGACCCTTATATGGAAAGACAATAATCTTATAACGTAGTGGTATGTTATGGTATGGTACTTACACTCATAAATGCGATATCTTCATGATTTTTGGGCCTCTTTACACTGGATAAAGAAGGATAGCTAAATGCTTTAGATCTACGTTGCATTTCCTCATTATGCCACTCAGGATTAAAAACTAAGCACGATGGATTACTTAAGCCTCCATTTTCAGAAGCAACTAATTTTCGGTTGGCACGGATAGTTGGTATGTTTAATTCTATCGCACCCTTTTCAATTTCTTGCCTCTGAAAGAGACAACATAAACCATAAGAGTAAACCCATTTTAATTTTTTTTTATCCCATTTTAATTTATAATTCAAATTCTAATATTTATCCAGCTATCATTCAAATTAGTGACTGAAATTTGCTATTATTTCTATGGTTAGATAATAAGTAGAAAATTCAGTAAAAGAAAACCTTAGTGCCATTGAAAAAGCTTGCATCGAGTAAATGAAATCCAAGAGAATTAAGATTTTCAGAATCCAGCTTGTCACTGCCCTGCCAAAAATATATGACAAAGTCTCTAAGCAATATTATTACACCAACTTGTTACAAAATCGACATTCTTGTCCTTATATTTCATAATTTCTTCCCGAACTATTCCACATGTTCTTTACCCTGGTCATATAAAAAGGTCAGAGAAAGAACCCCCGGACTCTTTGAGACAACACCGCCATATATTTCTACATAATGTTGTTCTGTCAAGTCAACTAAAACTTAAACTGAGCTTCTCAATTACTTCATAAATGAAAGGTAATCGTATAATTATTAATCCCTTTTCTATACAAAAATTCAAACATACGCATGTACAAATTATCATATATACATGTGATATTCCACAAAGCAAATATACCATGTGGGGGGTAGATTCACACAGGGGTACATTTACGACTTCTATGACACACTATTTTGTAAGTCCCCCGACCAATGGTTCAATTATCCTTCTCAATATAATTAATTAAACATAAATCCAGTAAACTATGGTACTAATAATAATGGTGCGGAACCTGAATTTTTATCTCGGGAAAAAAATTTGAATAATCAAAAAATATATGAGGTTCATTTGTAGTTCGGGATGAGAGTGTAATATTTAGACCGGGATGAGATAGTCGAACGGAATCCCACCACCCCCACACACATGGCCGTGCCAACATGCAACTAAATCAACCAATAAATTTTCAAACAACCAATACAAAGAGAAGGTAATTGCACAATTTATCTCTTTGTTATGCAGAATAGTTAAATAATTGGCTACTGCCTATTGTTTGAAGCACAAACACTATTTTCATATAACACAAAGCCAATGGTACAATGAAAGATAAACCTACTAAAAACTTGTTTTTTTTTTTGTCAAACACTAAAAACTTGTTACTAATTTACATTCATTATGCTATTAATAATTTAACTATTATTTGGGGCGGATCTAAGCGGCAGCCCGAGGGATAAAATGCCCGAAATTAATTTATGACTTTTCCGTCTAAATTGTCCCTAGAAATCCATCATGGATCCATCCAGGAGGGCAAATGGTGATAAAGCAGGCAAAAGAAAAAAAAAATTAGCCAAAAATACTAGAGTTTCGATCTTTTGAGTTTAAAATTTGCCTCCAAACCAAAATTCACCCTGGGCCTAAAATTGTTTCAATTTTTTTTTTTTTCAGGCCTGCATCCTGGAACACACTAGTTTTTTGTTTCCCCAAAATTCATCCTAGATTTGTCAATGTCTAATTATGCCAATAAATTTACAAGTGCTTTTTAGTGAAAGTCAATTAAACAATTAATGATCCATTTTGGAACATAGATTTTTTTTTTTTTTGGGTCAACTATAGAAAAGATAGAAGAAGTACAGTACCATTTTGGATGTAGAGATAGGTACGATTATGTTGCAGAATACAAGGAGGGAAATGGAAACCCACCAACGTATAATTATCTGATGAGACATTTTATTAGTATTTGTACGCTTCGTTGCCACGTTGAAGCTGGGACTTCTGCTAGCAACTGCTCACCACAGGTCCACACTAATTGTCTTCTTCCTTGTAAAACACTTTATATGCTTATATCGAGTTATGATTCCATCTTTAGGTAATTCTCTTTCTTGTGGAATGAATTAAAATTTGATCTAATCAAACATGCAACTTCAATCTCTTCTCTTTTGGTTGTTTCTGCGTTTGTCTTTGTTAGAGTGGTCAAGGATCATACTTCACGGAATCGCTTTCTTTTTTTTGTTTGACATAACATATACCGAAGTAAGAAAATTATAAGGAAAGAAAGGGAAAATCACCAAAAACGAAGTCACACTTGGACTATTATATTATGTTTTGGCGCTAATAATGCCAGACCATATAGGAGTACCAATTTGTGTCGAAAATGAAATACTACCAAATTAATTTGTCAAATTTTTTGCACTGTCCCACGTCTGGAAATAGTTATTTTACTCACACGTCGTTATGAAATGTTGTTTTACAAGAATTTATACTCCTTCCCTTTATTAATGTTTCTCATGATATTTTTTAAACAAATTAAAAAAAGTAATAGAAAATACATGAGAGTTATATGATATCTTAAATAGACAATTTTTATGTACATCTATTTTTAAAAATTGTGACAAATATTGATGGACGGAGAAAGTATAAAACATGTATTGACTACTCCTAAAAAAATTATGCCTTATATTAAGAATTAAGGGATACACCGGTCCAAAATAAAGAGAATTTGGCAAATTCAATTCGAATTCGGTTAGTGATAATATTTTTTGGTTAATGCTCAATAAACCCTTGCATCCTTATCTACTATTCCGTAAAAGACATTGTTTTTTTAAAGAACATTGAGTTATGGAAAAAATTTCAAAACTCAAAATCTGAGTTTTAGAAATCTTCCCATCCCATAACTCAAACGATTCTTTTTATGAAAAAAAAGAAAAAAACAAAATGTATAGTACCTTTTATGAGCAAAAAATAATAGTTAGGGTGAGCAGGAGTAATTCTACCTTGAAGGGTTTTTTGCGCATTAATCCTTTTTTAAAGATTTGATCTAATGAATTTTTTACGGACTTTATTCTGTTCTAGTTTTTAACGTTTTTATTTACGTATTCTTTTATACCTACAAACTTGATTAAGCTTTTTTTTCTAATTAAGAAGTTTTTTATATTATATTTTTATTCACTAATTTTAACACACAACTCATACATAATGAAAATATTTATATAAATAATAGTGTTTACAAAATAATTAAAAAAATATTCATCTTTTTGGCAATAAAATTCATATTGTCTTAATTTTTTATTATATATATATATATATATATATATATATATATATATATCACATATTGTCATTGAATTATTATCATTTTTTATGTAAAAGTTACATTAGTTAAAATGTGACATTTATATAATAATATATTTTAATATAATAAAAGTTATATTAGTGATAGTGAGAAAATTATATAAAAAATATTTTTAGTGGCACTATTTTAGTTATGCAAATGCAAATCTTATACCATTAAAATAATTGAGAAAATTCAAGAAATTCTTTTAACTAATTCAATGATAATATAGATAAGTTAAAATATTATACAGTATGCATAAAATATATTATAAAATAAATATATTTATTTGAATGGTGAGTCTGGTTAGATCAAGTGGGTTTTGTTACCATGAAAGTTCGGTAAAGGTCTGAACCTGCCGATTTTGTTAAAACTAAAGTTCGGTAAAGATAAAAAATTAATCGAAACAAGGCATATGGGTCAAAATATGACGGATCAAGCGATCTGAATGGGTCGAGTGGGTTATTTCTCATCCCTACTACAAATGGTAAAGGGGACTATTTTTATTTCTTTAAAAAATAAATATATTAAAAAGAGAAAGAGATTATTAGTGATTAACCAATACCTTAGTAGCTATCAATGTCTTTAAAAAAATGATCATATCAGGGATATGATCGATTCATGAAAAGGAGATTATATCTATAACTTCTATTTAGAATAATATGCTTCAGATTTTTAAAATAAAAATATGCCTATAAATAGATTTCAAGCAAAGAAATTTTTAATAGGTAATTACCACCAAGATTATGAATATTAAATAGCTACTAATATAATACTTAATTTCTAATTACATACTACCTCCATTCCATAATAATGGACTCTCTAGTAAAAAAAACGCTCCATATGTCACATTTAGGTCCTGTTTAATTCATGAATATAATAGGTACTTTTTTTTTTCATTCTCTATATTTTCCGAAATACTAATAAAAAACGTGTTTGGCTAGAGAAAATGAAAACAATATTCTGAAAAATTAAATGAAAAGGCTACCATATTGGAGAACGTGGAATCGACGTTTTTTAATATTTTTCGAAAATATTGAAAAAGAAAACAAAATTCATTTTTTAGAAAATTAATTTTGAAAACAAAAAATAGAAAATATTTTCACAAATCAAACAGGGTCTTAGAGTTTCAATGTATAGTAAATTATCTTTTTCCTAATCTACCCTCTTTCTAAGATCTCTCAACTACTAAATACTGAATTTTCCTTCTCTTATAAATAAGGATATGTGTGAAAAACTCTAAAGAAACAATTATTCTGGAATGGAGGTAGTACACGTCTCATATTCTATACCTAATAAACCCTTATTTTATCATAATCTATTTGTAATTTATATTTATTATGATATTTTTTATTTTTATTATTATATAAATAATTAATCTCAACACTTTCCGGCCACCACCATCTTCGATCACCATCATCATCCTTGAAGGACCACCATCCCTAACAACCACCAACGAATCATTGCCATCACTAGCTTTGATATTTGATCAGCTCTGCAAACAAGGAATTGTCTGTTTGAAACAAATTAAAAACATAGAATTTCCTGTTTGAAACAGTTTCAAATGAGTAGATTCTTAAAACATGGAATTCCATGTTTAAAATATTTCCAAGAAATAGGGAATTCCTTGTTTTAAACTACAGTCAACATGGAATTTCTTGTCTTCAAATAGAAATTTTACTATTTGAAATAGGGAATTCCCGATTTAGAAATTGTTTCAAGAAGGTAATCACTGTTTCTATAGGGATTACCAAGACAAGGAGGAGAATCGCGAATTAAAGTCTTAGATCGAGCGGGGGAGTCAAAGGTGAGAAAAGATGTCCCGGAGAGTTGACTAGAAAAGCTTCAAATCTAGAAGACTGTTACTAATTATAGATTTCGATCCACCTAGACATTGACTGGGCCGTTAAATAAGGAAAATGTCTCTTTCAGTTAGGAAGATTTTGCAACTGGAATGAGTCGATTTGGAGTGGATATGCAAAAGTTATAACCATTTTACCAAGGGTTGCACACTAGTTACGGGAATTAAAGAATTGGATTTGGGCTTTTTATTATTTTAATTATATTCATGAAGTAAATGCCCATTCCTTCTTTTTATTGTAAATAGGCTTTTAGGCCTCTCATACGCTTCAAGAGAGAGTCAAAACAGAAGGCAGAAGTAGAAGTTAGAGCTAGAAGAATTCCGTTCTTCCATGAACATCCAAACCAACACCCCAATTAGGTTCTTTCATTTATTTATGTAATTTAGGACCATGTTTTTACTTAATTTTATCTCAGTTTTTAATTCGAACATGAGCTAATTTCATTCTGTACGTGAGAATCGCTACATGGGTTGAACCCAATTCTATTTAATTTGTGTTTTCTGAATTTGGGATTTAATTATTTAAATTAAATTAGGTATTGTGGATTGACTATTATTTCACGCTTGTTTAAATTTTTTAATCTGATTAATTATAAATATGGCTTAGTAATTAGGCTATTCACTTAAGTGGCAAAGTAATCACCGTGACGGGGGGTTTAATTACGGACATAGATAATATACACGTAGTATTCGTCAAGAATGACCCCGACGGGCTTGACTAACCATGCAGCCAATGAGGTAAGAGACTAAAACCATTCGATAGTAGATATAATCGCCTTGACGGGGTTTATAGTACCGTAGGATAGCTCCTAAGTCCACCCTGACGGGGGTTAGGAGAGATTAGAGTCCCGACTAGCACAATAATACTAGTTCAGCGAGACTCAAGTACTCCTTCATCTTGCTTCCAATCTTATTTACTTGTTTTATTTTCTTTTCAGTCAATTAATTTAGTATTTATTTTATTGAATCTTTAGCTCTTAAACAAAACCAAACAAAAATCTTATCATTTATTTTTCTGTTAAGTAGTTTTTCCTACTATTTGATTAATACTAGAGTTGTAACTATCCGTCCCTGCGAACGAAACCAGATTTATCGGAATATTACTTGCACAACCGTGCACTTGCGGTATTGTGGTTCCTTTATTTTTATCACATATAACACCCCAGGACCCACCACTCACAGAAGTCACTTTTGTTTAACGTCTTTCAAAGTTAGACGTTTTACCTCGATTATTTTTTAAGTATTTCCAGGTTTTGTGAGATTTTATTGCGGGAGTCTTCTTGCAGATTATGCATGGGTTGTGGTGGAGCTTGAACTTGGTAGCTCAAACCTTCTTGATAAAAATTTTGACTTCGGGCCCCATGCATACTCGATGCGTAATAATTCTCCATACCTAAGAAACCCGAAAAGAGACTCAAAGAAACGTGTAAAACTGAAAACAAAATAAAAACTTCTACACTAAATAAACACAAATAAACTAACTTAAAGATAAATCCCGGCAGCGGTGCCAAAAACTTGGTGGAGGCAAAGGTGTGATAAATAACCAGATAAATAAAGATAATAATAAAGGACACACCCACGAGAAACTCACTGCAAGTATTACAAATCATTTGCAAGTTTAGTTAGTAAGTAAAAGTTTGTTCGCAAGGATTTAATCCGTTAGATCTACTTGTGAATATAGATAAGTGTAGGAGAAATTACTTGTTAAAATAAAAAGACAATAAAAGTAATAATATTTATTTGGTTTTCAGATCTGGAAGATAATAATGCAAATAAATAAATACTAATAGAATGGATATGAGAAATATAGCTTAGGGTTGCTAGTATGCGCTAATCCTTTTGAATCAATATTCTAGTTATAAGGATGATTAAAGCTCTTAGATAAATAGCCAGGATTTTGTATTCCTCCTAACCCCCTTCTGGGTGGACTTAGGTGGAAACCTAACAATTACCAGGGGGCTCGGGGTAAGGGGACCATGCACAATGATCGGTGGTTAAATCTTAAACCGTAATGACTATCTAGTTAGGCAAGCCCTTCCGGATCACTAACGCACACGAGACGCTTATGTGATGTTTCAATAATTAGATACTGATGTCTCCCTAATTGTTATTATTTTATACCCTTGGGAGACATCATTTTTTATGCTTATGTGAGTATTTTGATAGACTTTAGGACCAAAAATGCAATATTCCGAATTTCCTCTTTATTTTCTAGCATTTTTAATTTATTAAACTTTTGCGCGTAATCTTGTGTATTTTAATGGAAAGTTTGTAGGTTTTGAATATATGATAGGAGAGGAATCCAAGAAGAAAGTCAAAGATCGTGATATGGAGTCAAACCTTGAAGATAAATCCCGAAAAGAATAATATTTTGAAGTTGCAAATCTGGAAACCTGCCAAAGATTGCTGATTTCGAGGTGCTTACGAGTTGATTTAGCCGCTGACCTTTGAGGAGATTTTGTTCCTTATCGAGTTACGGAAATTTAGCAAGTGATTTGAGGTCAATCGGAATTGTAACGAATCGGCTAGAGCTGTTTTAGTGGAGGTGGTGCAACAATTACGGGATTTTGGGCTTAGATAATGAACTTGGGTCTTTAATATTTCATTTAACTTATCAGTTAGGTCCAAGTCCTTTTTTCACATTATAAAAAGAGGTTTTGACTTCTATTTTAGATACAATTCAATTTTTATAAGTCAGAGCATCAGAGAGAAGTCAAGGCAAGGAAGAAGGAAGAAGCTACGGAGCTGGAGACTGTCTATATCTCCGATTCTCAGCCTTCCTAATTCAAAATTAGGTTTCTTTGTATTTTCTTTCTATGAACAATATGAATTCTTCTTTTAATTTAGTTTTTGTCTTTTCTTTAATTATGAGCTAAATCCATTTAGTACTTGGGAACGCATAATGGGTTAATCCCTACTTTGTTTTATTTCATATGATTGGATTTGGGATTTCAGTAATTTAATTCAAATTGGGTCTTTTACATGTTTCTGTAATTTGTGATTATTTACTGCTTTTAAAGTAGCTAATTAATAACAGGTATTAGTATCTAGGCTATTCCACATAGTGGCGTGTGGATCATCTTGACAGGGGGTTTAGATACAGAATTAATTACAGAATATAAGGTAGGAATTATTTGACTCTGACGAGCGTAATTAACCTTATGGCCTATTGGGTATTTTTAGCTTAATCATTCGAAGGTGGATCATAATCACCCTGACGGGGTTTGTGACACCCTAGAATAGCTTCGTAGTCCACTCTGACGGGGGTACGAAGATTCCCGAATCTCGACCTATGTTAATTGACCAATTTGTCCCTTAAACAACATATGGAATAAAATAGAGTTAGGAGAAATCCTTGCGTCTCTCAGGTACTGCCTACTCATATTTGCGTCTAGCTTCTATTTACTTGCGTCTAGTTATTTTTTTGCATTTTTACATTAGTCTTTCATACTTAGGATTAGTAAAAACCAACCAACCAATTATCAACTCATTTATTTGCTTTCATAAGTGCAATTACTCATTACTTGATAAGCATTAAAGTCGACCATACCGTCCCTGCGAACGATTATGTTTATCACTATTATTACTTGGGACAACCGTACACTTGCGGTTGTGGTTCTCTTTACTTATTACATTATTTTTAGAACACACAAAGGACCACCAAGTTTTTGGCGCCGCTGCCGGGGATGGTAGCATGTGACCATGGTGTTTATCCTTTTGTGACTAGTTGCATTTATTTTTATTTTTATCAGTTTTACGCTTTTTGTTTGTTCATCTTTTTCAGGTTTTTAGGTTTGGTGTATGCGAAGGAGACTCTTTAAGGATATTGAGCCATCACCTCCGATCCTTAATAATCCAGAATCATTAATCAGACTTGCTAACAATTGAAGGAAAGAACAAGAAGCTAGAGAAGCATAAGAATTAGCGAACACAATGGAAAATATTAACCTTCATAACCAAGAGAACCCAGGAGTTCATCTAAACGGAAATGGTCAGCCACTAGTGCCCCAGGAATTCCTAATCTTCCGGTTCCACCTGTCATTCCTAATCCTCCAGTTCAAGTTCAAATAGCCGACCCATGGTTTCTCACCTGTCCAGCTCAAGAACCATTCCTTGCCCCTCCTCTTGGGATTGGCCCAGCTAATATCAATGTTCCGAGATTCCGTCCAGATTCGAGTATATGCTAGCTCAATTTCAGAATTTCAGAAACTTTCGTGGCAAGCCCGGAGAAGATCCACTTCGCGTAGTACAAAAATTTATGCAAATCTGCGATTCATACATTACGCAAGGAGTAACAAGGGAGCAAATGTATTTTGCTACATTCAGATTTTTCTTAATAGATGGAGCGAGTGATTGGCATGATTCTCAAGAACCAGGGAAGTATACGAATTGGGAACAGTTACAGGCTGCGTTTTTCGACAGATATTATCCGTCCAACATGAGGTTAGATGCTCAACTTGAGTTAACACATTTCCGACAAGAATATGATGAAGCGTTGGGTAGAAGTTGGTCGAGATTCAGAAATGTTCACGAAGAGTCCCCAATCATGACCTTTCAGAACAACAGCAATTGAAAATTTTCTATAACGGTCTTGAGGGGAGTTCACGAAAAGATTTAGATTTGTTATGTGGTGGTGCGTTTTTACGAGTTCAACCTGCGTATGCAAGAATTATTTTAGATAGAACAGTTGATAATGAAGTAGGGTGGAATACCGTAAGAACACCAGTTAAAGGAGGAGTTAACAATGTCAACATCGAAGAAAAGTTCAACTCCTTAGAGAACAAGATACAAACCACATTAGAACAACAGTTGAGACAACTTACACTAGCCGTGAAAGAAGGTTTTTCGAATAAAAGAGTTAAGGTAAAGGTTGCGCAAGAAGTGTATGGATGTGAGTATTGTGGTGTGAATGATCACGATTGGGAGAACTGTCAGAATAATCAAGAGTCTGTGATGTTTGTCTCCAATAGAGGTAACTTTAATTCGAGTGGTAATGGATATCAGCCTAACAGAAACCATCCTGGGTTTCAATATTCAAATCCTAATGGGGCAGCCAATCCTACATACGCATATCAGCCGCGTCCCCAAGGTAACAACATCAATCCAAGACCACATAATAACTATCAAGGGGGACAAAATCAAGGAAACTATGTTCAGAGACAAGCTCCCCAAGAAAGTTATAACGAAACCATGAACCAAAAAGCCTTACCCGCTCAACCACAAGAAGGTGCGAATAATCTTTAGAAAACCGTTGAAAACTTAATTGCTCTCTAGACGCAAGCTATTCAGAATCAACAAGCGTCTGACGTACAAATTAAACTATTAGAGAATCAGCTTGCTCAAATCTCAAAACAACTTAGTCAGCGTCCACAAGGGCAACTCCCTAGTGACACTGAAAATCCGAGACAACATGAAGATTGCAAAGCTGTTACTCTCAGAAGTGGTAAGAACCTCCCTCCACCTCCTTTTCCAGTTATGAAAGAGAAAGAAGTTCCAAGAAAAGAAAAGGATGTGGTTGAGAAAGAGAAAGATGTTGAGGTTGAAGAAATAGAGAGGCCGATTGAGGTTCCGAAGAAGAAAGATGATGTTGTAATCAATCGCCCTCCTCCACCATTTCCATCTCGAGTTCAGAAAAAGGGTGATATAGCCGATTATCAAAGATTCTTGAACAAGGTGAGTGGCCTCAATATTAATATTCCATTCTTACAAGCTATTAGAGATGTCCCCAAATATGCAAAGTTCTTAAAAAGGGCCCTCACCAACAAAAGGCCATATTGCGACAATGAGATGGTTGGTCATCCTGAAGAATGTAGTGCTATTTGTCAAAGTAAATTACCTCCAAAGTTACTTGATCCTGGGAGTTTCACAATTCCGATATCGATTGGAAAAGAATGGAAAGGTAAAACACTATGTGATTTGGGTGCAAGCATCAATCTTATGCCCAAATCGATCTTTGATAAACTGAAAATTAGAGAAGCAAGACCTACTTCTATGGTCTTGCAAATGGCAGATCGATCTCTTGCACATCCGGAAGATCGAATTGAAGATTTCCTCGTTAAGGCAGGTACTTTAGTATTTCCTGTTGATTTTGTTATTCTTGAATACGACGCGGATAGGAATGTCCCCATTATTTTGGGAAGACCATTCCTAGCCACGGGGCGTACCTTGATTGATGTAGAAAACGGCGAATTGATGATGAGAATCCAAGACGAGGAGGTCAAATTTAATGTATTCCGAGCTATGAAGTTTCCGGGATCTCAAGAAGATTGCTTTCGAATGGATGTAGTTGAGCATTCCACACAAGAGGTATATAATGAATTTACTTATGATAATATCTTGCAGGCAGCTTTAACTATTGATGTACCTGAGTTCATGGAAGAGCTTGCCGAAACAGTGGAAGCTCTTAATTCTGAGAATCCTAAGTATAGGCGTCCTGCCTATGAACCTGTGAGAGAACCGGGGGAGATTGTTCCTAAAAAGAAGCCTTCAATCGAATCTCCTCCGCAGTTGGAAGAAAATCCATTACCAGCACACTTGAGGTATGCGTATTTAGGTACTAATGAAACTCTAGTTTCAGCAAATTTAACAGGTCCTCAAGAAGATAAACTGTTGCGTGTGTTAAGAGACAACAAAGAGGCGATAGGATGGACAATTGCTGACATCAAAGGCATTAGTCCCTCCTATTGTCAACACAAAATCATACTTGAAGATGATAACGCACACTCAGTTGAAGGTCAAAGGAGATTAATGCCTTCTATGAAAGAGGTAATGAAGAAGGAAGTTATCAAGCTTTTAGACGCGGGGATTATCTATCCCATCTCGAGTAGAGAATGGGTGATTCCTGTTCAATGTGTGCCAAAGAAAGGAGGAATCACAACTGTTTTAAATGCTCAGAATGAAGCCATTCCTTCATGAACGGTTGTTGGATGGAGAGTTTGTATGGATTACTGGAAATTGAACAAAGCCACCAGAAAAGATCACTTCCCCCTGCCCTTCATTGATCAAATGTTAGATAAATTGGCTGGTAGAGAATACTATTGTTTCTTAGATGGCTATTCTGGGTATAATCAGATCTATGTGGCTCCAGAAGATCAACATAAAACAACATTTACATGTCCCTTTGGTACTTTTGCATATCGCAGAATGCCATTTGGGTTGTGTATTGCACCTGCTACCTTTCAGAGATGTATGATGGCTATCTTCTGGGATATGATTGATAATTTTCTTGAAGTTTTTCTGGATGATTTCTCTGTGTTTGGTGATAATTTTGATAAATGTTTACATAACTTGGAGAAAGTGTTAATCAGATGCAACGAAACAGATTTTGTCTTAAACTGGGAGAAGTGTCATTTCATGGTTCGCGAAGGTATAGTTCTGGGTCACAAGGTTTCAAGTGCTGGGTTAGAGGTTGATAGAGCGAAGATAGAGGTAATTAAAACTCTTCCCCCCTCCTATTTCTGTTAAAGGGGTAAGAAGTTTTCTTGGCCATGCTGGCTTTTATAGGCGTTTCATTAAAGACTTTTCTAAGATTGCTAAACCGCTATGTAACTTACTTGAGAAGGACTCCAAATTCCTTTTTGATGAAGCTTGCTTAGCGGCTTTCCAAGCAATCAAAGAAAAGCTTATTTCTGCTCCTATAGTATTACCTCCAGATTGGAGTTTGCCTTTTGAAGTTATGTGTGATGCTAGTGATTTGTGTATGAAAGCTGTATTGGGACAAAGAAAAGATAAGATATTTCATTCGATTTATTATGCTAGTAAGACTTTCAATGGTGCTCAAATTAATTATACAGTTACAGAGAAAGAATTGCTAGCAGTTGTGTATTCATTGGATATCGCTCTTATCTTCTTGGAGCGAAAGTTATTGTTTATACAGATCATTCCGCAATCAGATATCTTATGGAGAAGAAAGATGCTAAACCGAGGTTAATCAGATGGGTTATATTGCTTCAAGAATTCGATTTAGAGATTAAAGATAGAAAGGGTTGTGAGAACCAGGTTGCAGATCATCTATCTCGTCTTGAAGGTTCAGAAACAAATGGTGGAACTGAAGTAGTTAGAGAAGAATTTCCTGACAAGAGTTTATTTGCTGTTCGTGATTTTGAAGCTCCTTGTATGCAGCTATTGCAAATTTAATTGTAAATGGTTCTTAACCCGAAGGATCCACTTATCAAGACAGGAAGAGGTTAGCTCATCGTGCTAGACAGTTCTTTTGGGAGGATCCTTTTCTCTACAAAGTATGTGCTGACCAAATGGTAAGAAGATGTGTAGCCAAGAAAGAAACAGATGTGATTATAGCTGGGTGTCATGATTCACTCTACGGAGGACACTTCAAGGGGGATAGAACTGCTGCTAAGGTATTCCAATCCGGATTTTACTGGCCTACACTTGTAAAAGATTGTCATAATTATGTGAAGAAATGCGAGAGATGCCAGTTTACCGAAAATATATCCAAGAGGGATGAAATGCCACGTAATAATGTGTTAGAAGTTGAAATATTTGATGTTTGGGGTATCGATTTTATGGGTCCGTTCGTTCCTTCAAATGGTAACCTCTACATCTTATTAGCTATTGATTACGTGTCTAAATGGGTAGAAGCTGTGGCTCTACCAACTAATGATTCACGAGTGGTGATTAGATTTTTGAAATCACATATCTTCACTAGACATGGTACACCTAGAGTGATTATTAGAGATGGAGGATCTCATTTCGTTAATAAGTATTTGAAGACTGTTCTAGAGAAGTATGGAGTGAGACACCGTGTATCTACTGTATATCATCCACAATCCAATGTCAAGCTGAAGTCTCGAATCGTGAAGTAAAGTCAATCCTAGAGAAGACTGTTGGTCCTACAAGAAAAGATTGGTCAATGAAGTTAGATGACGCGTTGTGGGCCTATCGTACTGCGTTTAAAACTCCAGTTGGTGAATCTCCGTATCGCATGGTGTATGGTAAGGCTTGTCACTTACCTCTTGAGCTTGAAATGGGTGCCTATTGGGCAATTGCGCAGTTGAACTTAGATCCTACCTTAGCCGGAGAGAATCGTATGATGAAGCTTAACGAACTTGATGAATTCCGATTGAATGCCTATGAAAATGCTAAACTCTACAAAGAAAACACTAAGAAATGGCATGACAATCGGATTCGTGTGAAGAACTTTGAAGTGGGTCAAAAAATATTGAAGTATAACTCAAAGTTCAGCAATTATCCGGGTAAGTTAAGGTTTAAGTGGTCGGGTCCATACATTGTGACCAAAGTTACACCTCATGGGGCGATAGAAATAGAACATCCACTCGAGAACCGCACCTTCATGGTGAACGGTCATCGTTTGAAGATATACCATGGAGGTGAAGATACCAACCGCTTGGAAGATCCAAATCCCGGGGAGGTCATGTATCTCCTCGAAGCTCCTTAGAAGCGTGAGGTAACCCGTCGAGCTTAATGGTGTGGCCTAAGGTGTGATAAAAAGATGTATAAAATAAGTGCAAATAAACACCCTAAGCTAACACGGTTCTGCAAGTATACAGATCGTATGCAAGTTTTAATGAATAAGTAAGATTCGTTCCTCAGGGACTACGAAGGTTAAGAAGAACTTATGCAAATTATTCAAGTGCAGATATTACAGATAGAAAAGATAATACGCTAGTAGGAAGAAGAGATAGACAAATATTTATTTGGTTTTCTAATAAATAAACTAAACTAATAAACTAAAGACTGAAAATAAATAAAAGAAAGAAAAGAAGATAGTATGAAAGTCTAGCTTGAGTTATTAGCATGCAATCCCCACTAGTTTTGCCGTTCTAAACATGTAAGGGTAAATTATGTAGTATTTCCCTAATCGGTCCCAATATGCTATCGGTAGTTTAAAATAGGATTTACCTGTGTCAATAAGGCTTCCTAAGCAAACTTTTCCTGTAATTGGTAAATAGTTACAAGAACTAAACCATAGCGATTATCTAGCTAGGTTGGGTTGTCAGATCAGACCTAATACTAGACGTTATGTGCTAAACATGCAATTAAACACCGTTGTCAATGGTGACCTAATTACTAGATGGTAATTCTATATGGGCGCGCATCCACAAGAACACAGAATATAAATCCAAACACATAAACAGAGAATAAAAACTATAATTCAATTTAAAACATTAAGTTCCCAAATTAGATAGATGTCAATCAAAACTAGGGTTCATACATATATGCTAAAACTCAAACTAAAAGAATTAATTCATACAAAGAAAAGAAGAGAAAAGAGTTACAGAATCAAAGGTAGAAGAAGACATATGGTGTTCTGCTCCTTCCAGACTTCTCCTCTTGTGTTGTAGCTTCCTCTTGGCCTTAAGGTCTGGCCAAGGATGATTTTAGAGTGTTAAGAGGCTGTATTTATAGGATATAGGAAGATCTAATTCGTTTTCTTGAAGGAGAAGGAAAGTAATGGACTCCTAATCCAACTCAAATTCGTAAGGAAATAAAGATAAACACTGCTGGACCGTTTTGATCATATCTTGATCGTTATTGGTCGGTTTGAGCTCCATAAGATACCAAAAGAATCGCAACAGAATTATCTTGACCCTGTAGAAGGAAATTACCAAATTCAGCCTATTTCTTAGGTAAAAACGCATATCTTTGGACGTGTATGCAGAATCCCAGATTTAGGCAGCTTTTCCTTTTCCATCTTTTTAGCTTTTGTTTCCTTATCTCCAATTACCATGCAAATCTCTTTCCATATCTTGTAATCTTTGACTTGGACTCTAATTAATCTCCATAATTATCTTTAAAGCTTCACACTAAATAAACAATTAAACCCAATATGCTCTAAAAATAATAATTCTACAAATCAAGACTCAAAATAGGAAAGTGCACTAAACTAAGCTAAAATCGACCTATAAACTAATAAATAAGCCTAAAATGATGTCTCTGACGTATATTATATTATCACAAATGAGGAGACATCACTTAACGACGTTAAATAAAAGCCAATTCATTGTATATTAGTTTGAGTTTTTAATTTTCGTAGTGTAAATTATTTTGTTTTTTGTTCAGTTTAGTGTTTATTAGTAAGAAATGAGGAAGGGTAGTTGTTTTTGATGATTTCAGGGGTAAAAAGGTCATGAGTTTGGGGTCGAACGGGCGAAAATAGAAGAAAAAGGGTTGGTTTTCCAGGGGGAAACCGGGAATCTGGTTTTCACAAACCGGGAACCCGGTTTCGACGCTGTGACCAACCCTCCACACGCAAGAGGTTGGCGTCTTGGTTCGCTAGATCGACAAAAGCCGGGAACCCGGTTTTCGAGCTGTGATTTTCTGATTTTTTTGACCCAGCGTTTTGGGCCCCGCCATCTGATGCGTCAACAGGCCGCGTCTGGGTTCGCGCATCGACACGAACCGGGGCCCTGGTTTTGCACAAACCGGGTACCCGGTTTCGAGAGCTGGAAAATTCGAAAAATTCTGACCAAGCGTTTTGGGTCCCGCCATTTGCTGCGTTTACATGTTGCGTCTCCACTTGCGACTCGACACGAACTGGGGCCCTGGTTTCGCACAAACTGGGAACCCGGTTTCGTGAGGCAAATTCTCTGACCCAGCGTTTTGGGGTCCAGTCATTTATTGCGTCAGAGGTTAAAAAAAACGATTTAGTAATTTTTCGCGCCGACACAGCGACGCGAAACCGGGAACCCGGTTTCTTCTGTGCTGAGGCGGTTTTTGCCTTTTTGACCTAGTTTTCTTAGCCTCTTCTGCAAGTTTTACCAAAAACGCTTCCATAACCTTCCCACCTCCGAAAATCATCCTCAATACCTATAAAAACCATCAAATCCTACCCTCTTTCACCACATTAACATAAAATTAACTCACCTCCTCTCCAAAATATCATCACATCCTTAGTTTTTCACCAAGATTGTCCTTCATCCAATTCTTAAATTAAACCTAATTCTTGCTTCTCCCACATCAATTAACCCTTACCCATCTCATATTCCACCTTAGTCTTAAATTCCTAAACCTCAAAACATCAAAGTTCTAAGCTTTTCTCTAGCTTCTCACTATTTGAAGTTTTGAGTTTGGGGTGGAAAGAGATGACTAATAGAATCGGTGATTTTCGAAGAACTTCTCCTAGAAGAAGAACCACCATTGGTGGTATTCTAGAACAAGCTATTGAGATTCCTGATTCGCGTCCAAAACGCAAGACTGAAGAGGTTAAGCTTGCTCCCAAAAGAAAAGAAAACACAAGGCAGACTAATCCGAAGAAGAGAAGATTAATTGATGAATCAGAAAGTGAGGAAGAACACGAAGATGAGATTGGAAAAGAAATTGAGGATGAGAGTGAACAAGAAATTCTGGAAGTACCAGTCCAACAGAAACCCCCGCGTAGAAAGATGTGTGCCCATAAGCCAAAGAGGGTTTATACTTCTTGGAATGATCAGGTTCGTGATAGAATTGAATTTTTGAAATTTGGTGAGGAGATGGACCTTCCTAAGGGCATTATGAGTAGTGCTTATAAAGATTATGTTGTTGCTTGTGACAAGTTTGGTTGGAATGAATTGAGAGAAAGGAAGCTTGAGTTTATTCTTACCTTGGTGCGAGAATTTTATGAAGGTTTATCCATTTCCCGTGAGGCAATTGAAATTCGCAAAAAGGTAGTTCCTTTTTCTATTAAACTTATTCGAAAATCATTAAAATTACCCAACTTTACTAGATTATGTCCATTCCAAGAATCCCTTAATGACCCTTCTTTCGATTATGAATCCATTTGGAGAACTGTGCTTATTAATGGGGCTAGCCCAATTCCGGATGGAGAAAGGTATCCTGGACAATTTTACAGCAGTAATTTAATGCCTCGTGCTAAGGTTTGGTCTCGTTTCATAATCCCTACATTCTTTGAAATTAAACACACGTCCGAATTGAAGAAGGAGCATATACTTTTTATCAAGTGTGTTATCGTGGAGAAACCTATGAATGTTGCTCGAATTATTTATGACACCATCATGGAATTCGCAAAAGCTCCTGTGAAACAACAAAATCTCAAGTTTCCTTGTACTATCACTACTTTGTGCCTAGACGCAAAAATTCCGCGTAGGAACGCAGAGGTTGACGGTGTTACAGTTGGAGTGAGCATGGCATTAAGTACACCTTATGAATATTGCACTCTTAGGCAAACAAGCCTGGATACTGAATCTCTTTTATATAAAATCTTCAAAGGAAAGTATTTTAACAATGCTTCCTTTGCTAAAGCTCAATTAGGCAATAACCCTTCCTGGGGGTGGAAAAGCCTTCTTAGTGGTAGAGATGTTCTTTTACAACATCACCAATGGAAAATAGGAGATAGAAATAATATACTCCTTAATAAACATAAATGGATAGGGGATTCCCTTACTATAATATCTCTATTAACAAATGAAGTCTCTACTGTCAAGGATCTTATGATAGAAGGAAAGAGAAAATGGAATATTTATATCTTAAATAATGATTTTGATAATAATACAGTACAAAATATTTTGAAAACTTTTATCCCCCTTGTACCAGTACAAGATGTTTGCTATTGGGCTAAAAGTAAAAATGGTATATATACTGTTAAACAAGCATATCATTTGCTTAAAAGTGAGGAAGAATTAAATTTAAGGGTTAATAGTAATGATAATACTTCTATTGCGCATACTTTTAACCCTCTAGTTTGGAAATTGAATACTATACCAAAAATTAAAAAAATTATGTGGAAAGCTGTTACAAATTTACTCCCCATGAGTGTTAATCTTTATAATAAAAAAATAAAAAAATCTAAGAGTTGTTATATATGTAATGCTGAGAAAGAAACAACTGAGCATTTATTTTTTGAATGCCCTTGGGCAAAAGCAGTTTGGTTTAACTCTTCTATGGGGTTCAAAGTTAGCAACCAGCAACCATTTACAATGGATGCTTGGATGGCTACTTACTTGAACAAAGCCCATATTGAAAGTGATAAAGGGTCCCACATTATTGATAAATTTGCTACTATCCTCTGGCATATATGGAAGGCTAGAAATGAATATATATTTAGAAATGTGAAAGTATGTCCCTTAAAAACTATTGCACAAGCTGAGATACATTGGAAAGAACGACTAGAAAGTCTATATCCTAAGGATGATTGCGCAAATCTGAAGGAAGAAATGAATAAATATGAAATAAGTACTATGGAAAATGAGGTAAACACTTGTGGGCTAACAAATCTCAAGGATGACTTGATAAGTCCGAGAGATATCAAAGAAAAAGGAAAAAATCCTCCTGGTCTGAGATCTTTCTCGGATGATAATAATGGTATAAAGAGTAAGAACATTATGAATTCATCTGATACCTATATTAAATGCAAGAAAAAGAATATCAATTGGCAACCTCCCCCTATGAACTGGTATAAAATAAACTCTGATTCCTCCTTTAAAATTGATAAATCTGTTATCTCTTGTGTTCTCAGGGATCATACTGGAAAGGTAATCAAGTTAAGCTCGTGGGAGATTGGTGCTGATAACCCTATTGAAGCAGAAGCACTCGGCATCTTGAAAGCGTGTCTTTGGGCTATAGATTTCAAGAACTTTAGATGCGTTGTCGAGAACGATTGCTTAGACATCATGGGGCCATTATCATCTAAATCTCCAATTATTAATGATTGTATTAAGAATATAATTCGTAGTATTTATTTTATTAGTGAATCTTGTAATCCTTCTTTCTCTTTTGTTACGAAAAGAAGTAATGTAGTAGCGTGCGGCTCCCCGTTTAGGAGCAGCCAAGGATTCCACTCTCTCTCCACCTACCACCGGAAGCCTGGCTTGAGTGAGTTGAGCTGAGCCGAGAGTTGAGATCAGTTGTTGAGTCGATTCCCATTGGGGAGACTGGGCTTTAAGGATGAGGGGTCATAAAAACTAGGAGGTAGAACCAAGAAAGATTTCTTTTTTTTCTTTAAAGAAAGAAGACCTGGGCGATATGCTTTACTAATAGGGGGCTGCAATGGACTTGCTGTAAACACTCTCATAGACAGACGTGCCTTTCATCGGCTTCATCGCCCCTCTATTACAGATGTTGATGTTGTGGCTAACCAAAAACTCGCCATTTGGAATTAGTTATGAGTTAGGTAGAGGGACTATCCCATCCAAACTTGCTGAATTAATCAAAGCTAAATCCCCGAGTGTGGGGGTAGGCTAAATTTTGTAATTTTATCGGTTTTAATAGAAAGTTGTTGGACAAAAAAAAACCTTAGAAAAAATTCTTAGTATAGTTTTCATTTATTTGAGAAGATTTAAAATCCAACTGGGAAGAAGAATAAGGCGCATGGAAAGGAGGAGGAGCAAGGGTTTTACATTAGTCAATCAATTCATCATCTTTTGGAGTGTAATTCTTATCTCTTTTTAATTCTTAAGTTAATTATGAATATGAATACTATTGTAATTCATATTTTACTTATGAACTAAACTCCATTCATCTTGAGATTCTTTTGTATGAACACTAGAATATAGATTGGGTATTATTTTGATTACATTTGGAATTATATTTTATTTAAATAAATTGAGGAATATTTTTACTGTTTTTTGTAACTGTTGTCGTAACTGTGTAACCCAGTTGTAGTGGCCATTCAATTTGGTGTGATAGCTATTTAACTATAACCTGATGGGGGTTGGGTAGTAGACATAGGTTATCACGCTCAGTGTGCGGTAGTGATCTTGAAGGGCTTGCCTAGCTGGATTATCATATAGGTTAAATTCTTTGTAGCGGCGATATTTTGTGTAGAAAAGTCTTAACCGAGGAGTCGTATAATAGTTAGGCAGCCTTTTAAGCTGCCCTAGCGAGAGTTAGAAGGAAGTTAGAATCTTAATTAGCAACACATCCCCTTTACACCCTTAAGTTAAGAATAAAACTGCAAGTCATAACTAGTGGTGAATACTAGCGTCTCAAGCTACCTTCTCATATTTGCACTTTAATCCATGTGTTTTATATTTTATCTTAAATATTGATAAAGACGGAAAAACCGAATATTATCATTTGAATTCTCATATGTTTCCTCAACAAATATCTCAGACATAAAATGAAACACGAGCTTAGCAAACTTAGTACCTGTGGAGACGATAACTTTTATTCTTTCTTTTATTACTTTTCAATGATCTATACACTTACGGTTAGTAATCACTCTTGAGGTGTTGAATTAGTTAGGTTATTTTATCACACCTTGGAAACCACATGCAACTTTTGCAATCGTCTTATTGGCACAATGAATTTTTTTTCCTCGTGCCCAGTGGTATTGAGGTTCAGGATGTTTGAAATACAAGGAACATGAGAAATATGATATGTGATGGGGACTTTGAAACACACATTATTCACATCATTAAGTAAGTTCAAAGGATGGTTTAAGTAGATAAATTTCTTTAGTATTTGTTTTTATTAATATCTTGAACATTTGGATTACTAGAATGGAAGCATTCTTCGAGAGCACCAAATGGAATGAAAGATTAATTATTATTGATAAGGATAATATGATGACTACCTTTCGTGGATGTGATTGGAATAGAGGAAATAATTCTGCATCGCTGCCCTTTAGAACACCAACCTGCTCCTGCTAGAGATAATGCATTGTAAGATCTACTTTCGAAACTTAACATCTTCTGTGAAATTTATTTTGTGGATGAAAGGAAGTAAATAAAATATTCCATAAGTGGTGTAGATAAGAACAAAGATCTGGTACTGTGTAACATTAATACTCTCTGGTGCAGAGTAGACACTGAAGGCGGAGTGGTAACAATTCTCCTAGCTTGTTAAACTGCGAGTCCCTTCACAAAAAGGAAAGTTTATAGTTCACACTGACTACCTCGAATTTCCCAAGGCCTTAAGAATAGGTCTGATAGTAGTTGGAAGGTCCAACTTCTAATGCATAAAATTAAAGATTTAGTTTCTTGTTGGAAGGTCCAAACTCTGATGTAGAAAATTAAACATTTCATTTCTTGTCGGTCTTATATTATTGTTAAGCATATTCCAAGGTTTAAAATTGTAGAGTTTTACTTCTTGTCTAGGTGTTTTAAATGTAGCCACCAACCAGACAACTAGTCATTGGATCCTTTCCCCGATTTGATTAGGAATCTGGGAGGTCTCGGTAACCAATTAAGGATCGGTGATGTCTCCTCATTTGTGATAATAAAATCTATTTATGAGACATCATTTTAGGCGTATTAATTAGTTTATAGGTCGATTTGAGCTTAATTTAGTGCACTTTCCTATTTTGAGTCTTGATTTAGTAAAATAATATTTTTAGAGCATATTGGGTTTAATGATTTATTTAGTGTGAAGGTTTAAAGATAATTATGGAGATTAATTAGAGTCCAAGTCAAAGACTACAAGATATGGAAAGATATAAGCATGGTAATTGGAGATAAAGGAAACAAAAGCTAAAATCATGGAAAAGGAAAAGCTACCTTAATTCTGAATTTCTGCAGCTACGCCTAAAGAAGTGGTGATAAATCCAAAACCAAGCCGATTTTGGAAGATTCCTTTTATATGGACGTAGATAATTCTGTGAGGATTCTTTTGGTATCTTGTGGGATAAAAACCGACCAATAACGAAGAAGATATGATTAAAACAAGTCAGCAGTAATTATCTTTAGTTCCATACGAATTTGAGTTGGGCTTGGAGTCCATTACTTAACTTCTCCTTCAAGAAACGAATTAGGTCAACCTATACAGTATAAATACAGCCTCTTAAAACTCTTAAATCATCCTTGGTGAAACCTTAAACCAAGAGGAAGCGTACAACACAAGAAAAGAAGTCTGGAAGGAGCTGTTCATCACAATGTCTTCTTCTACCTCTGAATTTGTAATTTCTTTCTTTTCTTGCATTAGTATGAACTAAATTTCTTTAGCTTGAGTTTTAGCATATATGTATGAACCCTAGTTTTGGTTGACATCTATCTAATTTGGGAATTTCATGTTTTAAATTGAATTATTGTTTTTATTCTCTGTTTATGTGTTTGGATTTATATTCTGTGTTCTTGCGGAACCGCGGCCATATAGAATTACCATCTAGTAGTTAGGTCACCATTGACAACGGTGTTTAATTACATGTTTAGCACATAAAGTCTAGTATTCGGTTTAGATCTGATAAATCAACCTAACTAGATAATCACTGTGGTTTAGTACATGTTACTATTTACCAATTACAGGAACAGTTTGCTTAGGAAGCCTTATTGACACTGGTAAATCCTATTTAAAACTACCTAGCGTAATTGGAACCGATTATTGAAGTTCTACATAATTCACCCTTACATGTTTAGAACGGCAAAACTAGTGGGGATTACATGCTAATGACTCAAGCTATATTCTCATACTACTTTTCTTTCGTATTTATATTCTGTCTTTAAATTCTTAGTTTTAACGTAGTTTAATTTAGTTTAATAAAAAACCAAATAAATATCTATTTGTCTTTAATTTTCCTGCGTTTTATCTGTTCTAGCTTTTTATATTTGCACTTGATTATTGCATAAGATTCCCCTAACCTTCGTAGTCTATGCGGAACGAATCTTACTTATTTTCTAAAACTTGCATACGATTTGTATTCTTGCAGAACCGTGCTAGCTTTAGGGTGTTTAATTGCATCTAAATTATATATCTTTTTATCACACCCTAGGCCGTACCAATCGGTTGAACCCTTTTTAATTTATTTTCTTTTCTTTAAATATAATTGCATTTGACCAAAAAAAGTCTTCAATTATGCTCTCCTTTCCTATTTTTGGATACATTTACTAATTATTCTTCTTCTTCTTAATCACCTCCATAATCTTTCAGTCGATTAGAAAAACTATATGGTCCATTAATTTACATGAACGATATTATGAGATATGGTTTTTCAAATCTTAATGAAACATAGCAGTTAAGAGCTATTCAAATCTAATTTGGTCAGAAAAAACAAACAGTCTTAGAGCCTGTTTGGGATTTTTTTTTAAATAATCACTTGAAGTGATTTTAGACCCAAGAATATACTTTAGACCCTTAAAATCAATTTTAGAAAAGAATGAGATATGTGATTATTAAAATAATCACTTGAAGTGATTTTAGATGTCAAAATTTAAATTAATATTTTTTTCAAAAATTTTAATTTTATTGAAGAGCGCTTTTACCTCTAAAATAATCAATCCCAAACGGGCTCTTATTGATCCAGTATCTTAATGAACCACATTAATATATCTCATTAAGTGCAAACAAACACCCCCTAAATCTGTTTCTTTCAGACACTTACTCGTAACAGAAAATAAGTCTTACTCAACATTCAATACGTATTACATAAAAAACAAACGACACATATAATTAAAGATTAATGGATTATTTTTTAGTCAAAGAAAAGAGTTAAATAAAGTTATGATTACATAAGTGTGAAAGAAAGTTATAAGAATTGATCAACGAAAGATGGTGCCATCCAAAGAGATCAACATTCAGTTAGACACATTTAGCGAGAACATCCGATGTACTATATTTCTCTTGATATTAGATAATTTATAATTAGGGAAACGTGTTAATCATTTCTTCACTTCCACCAGAAGTAGTTTAAGACTCCAGTGAAGGTAAGTTTTTTTTTGAATTCCTTGAATAAGCTCAAGGTTGTCAGAGTAGAAAGAGTAACTTTGAAAATTGAGATCAACCGCTGATCTCATGACCAAGAGAACCGCCCACATTTCTCCTTTAATAACATTTCTGATATAACATCTTCTCGTTAACTTAAGGTTATTTTAACCATTAGTGTCTACAGCAACATAAGCAATAGGTGCGGGTTCCCATTCTTTTGTAAAAGACACATCACAAAGCCGAATTGTATTAGCATTATCATCAAGAATGGGATTATCTTGATTTCTTTCCAAACTTTATTATAAGATTGCGTGTGCTTAGCTATATGATCTGAGATACCAAATAACTTTGAGATGAAAGAGTTGGTTCTACTTGAGATTTTAGATGTGGATAAATAGTACTCTCTCTAAATTTTAGTCTATATTATAAAGAGTAAATAACACTTTTGCCCCCTGCGTTTGTACCCGTTTGATAGGTTGCCCCCCAACCTTTAAAACAGGACTCTTTGCCCCCTACATTTTATTTTTTTGACCCGTTACCCCCTGACTGTGTGTTCCGTCCATTTTCGCCGTTAAAAGTGACGTGGCATTGCCATGTCACATTTTTTTTTATTCCAGGTGTTAATTAAGTAATTAATTAACTTAATCCCACTTTTTTCCAAGGGCAAAATGGGTACTTCAATCAAATCCTACCCTATATATACCAGAAAAACAAAACAAAATTAATTAATCAAAACCCTAAAATCAGAAGAAGAAGTTGAAGGAGCGCGGGTTCTTGCGAAGAACACGAAGAACACCACCAAACCCAGAAAAGCAACGTTCTTGTGAGTTGAAGATAATCAATGGCGCCTTTAAGTCAATGGAGTAAGTGTGTTTGATTATTACCCCTAAATCGTTGCTCTTGGGTTATGATTATTTAACCCGAAAATGTAGGGTTTTGTATTAAATCCATTACATATATAATTATCACGCGTAATGGTAGCAGATTTTACGGGATTTGGTTACCATAGTCATAGTGTGATAATACCTTTTCGAGTTGGTAACTAATCTAGTTAAATTTGATTGTGTAACAGAGAAATTTACACTGAAGATTCACTTCGGTGGGTTATTTAATGAAGACAAGAGTTGTTACCATGAAGTAAGCATTGAATACGTAGATGGGTGTCACTATGACAAGTTTAGTATACCTATTCTTAAAAAAATTATGTCGAAACTGGGTATAAAAGGTAACTCAGAGTTTTACTATCTGAAATTGGGGGAAAAACTACCTGATGGTATAGTTTGTTTGGATAGTGAGGAGAAAGGGTTGGAGATGTGTAGCATTGGTGAGGAGAACGTAACTGTTGACTTGTTTGTTGTTAGTAGTCCCGTAGGAGATGATGACAAAGAGATTCAAACTCCTATATTCATGCCTTTGTTATTGACGTGGAACGAGGATGAAGAAATAGTTCAGAAACGAGAAGAAGAGTGTTCGAAGGAAGAGAACCGTGTTGATCAAAACACAGAGGTTGGTGATGATGAACAAATAAACGAGACCATTGATGATCAGAACACAGTGGTGTTAATGAACAGGATGTTGATCAAAACACAAAGGCAGGTGATGACGAACAAATAAATGAGACCCTTGATGATCAGAACACAGTGGTTGTTAATGAACAAGATGTTGAGCAAAACACAGAGGTTGGTGATGATGAACAAATAAATGAGACCCTTGATGATCAGAACACAGTGGTTGTTAATGAACAAGAAAAAACTACAGTTGAAGAAGAAAGCGTAAAGGTAGACACTCATTTGACAGAATAGCCCTCATCATTTAATATGATTGACAAATCACCCCTCTAGATTTACAATTCTCTAACTGTATAATTCCTTTTACATTTCAGATTGTTTGCGAAGACCAAAGCCCAACTGTTGAAAACCTAAACGAAGGTGGTAAAGATGATGTACATGGTGGTGAAGAATTAGGCCAAACTCGTGATGAAGGGCCCATGAACGTGGACGATAGAAATGATGAAATGCAAGAGGATAAAAACGTGGAAGAGGACATTTGTGACGAAGATACGACAAAGGTACAAAGTCATTTGACAGTTTACCCCTAAATGTTTGAAGCTTGTGACAAATCACCCCCTCAATATTTCATGTAATGTGTCAGGTTGTTTCCGAGGAGCAAAGCACGCCAGTTGCAAAAGTAACTGTAGGTATAAACGAGAAAGTACAGGTTGTTGAAGAAGTAAGTGAGACTTGTGAGAAAGGGCATGATAGAAACGTGGAAGATGATAATAATAAAACGCAGTTGGAGAACACAGAGGTGGAAGACATTGGTAAACAAGACACGACGAAGGTCTTCATTTGTTTGACAGTTTACCCCTTACTTTTTCATTTGATTGACAAGTCACCCCCTGAATATTTTATGTTATGTTTCAGGTTGTTCGCGAAGAGCAAACCACAACTTTGAATGAGGAAGAAGTTAATAACGCTATGGAAGAACAACTCTCTGATATTGGGGAGAAGGAGAAGTCTGTTAATGACATGTTGGATAAAGTGTTGAAAGCTTTGAACACTGAAGATAATGTGACTACGAGGAGTTCCAAACATAAATCTCCATTGAGGCCTTTCAGGCTTATAGATGAAGAACTAACAGATGACTCGGATAATGTTTTTAAGAAAGCTGATGGTGAAGAAGATGTAGATGGTGACATCAGTGACATTGAGGACTCAGACAGCGATTTTATTATACGTGATGGTGAGGATGAGGAGGATGATGGAATCAGTGATACTGAGATACTTGCTAATTTCTTAAAGAAAAAGAAATTGGGTATACCACATAAGAAGAAAGATACAAATTCACAGCTGAAGACAACCAAAGGAGTAGTTAAAAAGAACCAACAGGATGTGCCACACTCGCAGAAAAGGACTAGAGCTAGTGTTAAAAGAACAAAAGGAGATGGTGTAGGTCCTAGAGGTACCAAGCCAGATAGTTATAAAAGAGTTGGTAGGACTAGTAGTTCTCAAAAGAAAAAGAATGTGGTTGAGCGAGAAGAAGACGTGGATGAAGAAACAACAACTGATGATGAATATATAGTTGATAGTGACATTGACTTGAGTGAGGGTGAAGATGACCATGATTATAACACATTTATTGACAAGGAAGTGGATGTGGATAGAGTGAATGTCGACAATGATCGTGTGGATGATTCTGATGGTGAAAGTACTGAAGGTGGGACTGACTCTGATGAGTATGTACATAATTCTTCAGATTTTAGTACAGCTAGTGATTCATCTGGTACCCTTGAAGAAGGGAAACAAAAGAGGAAGAAAAAGATGAAGTACCCCTTATTTAAGGCTAATATTGATATGCAAAAGCCTAGATTTGTCTTGGGTTTAACATTTAAGAATGCCACTGAATTAAGACAAGCAGTAAGAGCCCATGCTATTAAAAAGGTGGTCGAGATTAAGTTTGTGAAGAACGATTGGAATCGAATTAGGGTTGTGTGTAAAGGAGCAGGTTGTGGTTGGTTTCTTTATGCATCACATAAAGAAAATATTGGCGGGTTAGTGGTAATGAGTTTATGCAATAAACATAGTTGTGGTAAGAACCTCAACCATAAACATGTGACGGCGAAGTACATGGCAACTACTTTTAAGGACTTGATAAGACTGAACCTGTACAGTAAAGTAAGCGACTTTCAACAGTTAGTTCATCGAGAATATTCAGTTAATGTTAGCACCAGGACATGCTATAGGGCATATAAGTATGCAAAACAGATGATAGAGGCTGAATACAAGGAACAATACACAAAACTTTACGATTATGCAGCAGAATTAAGGAGAAGCAACCCTGGAAGTACTGTCGCAATTGAAACCACTATTGATGATGTTACTGGAGTAGAAAGGTTTCAGAGAATTTATGTTGGGTTAGATGGTTGTAGGAGAGGGTTTTTAGAAGGTTGTAGGAAGGTTGTTGGGATAGATGGGTGTCACTTAAAAGGTCCACATCCTGGTGTAATCTTGACAGCAGTTGGAATTGATGGGAACAACTGTATATTCCCAATTTTTTATTGTATAGCAGAGAAAGAAGATAGTAACTCTTGGAGATGGTTTTTTAATTTACTGATACAAGATCTTAGTATAAGTAATCAACAGGAGTGGACTTTCATATCAGATAGACAGAAGGTTTGTTTTTTTTTACTGGGATACCTGTATATGTAGTTATTTTTTTATGTAAAAATCTCTAACTTTTTGTTGTTTGTTTATGTATTTAGGGTTTGCTCCAGGTCATGAGTGACATGCTTCCTGATATAGAACATAGGCATTGTGTAAGGCATCTCTACAATAATTTCAAGATCAAACATCCTGGTTTGGCTTTAAAAGACAAAGTTTGGGAAGCTGCAAGAGCCACAACGCATTGCAAATTTAATGAAGTGATGGAGGAGATTAAATGTATGAATGAGGAAGCTTTTATTTGGCTATCTAACCTAGATCCCAAGACATGGACAAGGTCTCATTTTCGTACTGTTACGAAATGTGATCTTCTACTCAACAACATCTGTGAAAGCTACAACAATGCCATTAAAAAAGTCAGGTATATCGACAACTTACCCCTAAACAGAAATACTTAGTGTCTACATACCCCTTTACAGAAATACTTAGTGACTAAATACCCCTTTACAGAAATAAGTAGTGACTAATTGCCCCTTTTAAAGATATATCTGTTAACTAAATACCCCTTGTACAATACGCTTAGTAATTAATTACCCCATATAAAATATACTTATTGACTACCTACCCCCTATAAAATATACTTATTGACTACGTACCCCTTATATTGTTTGTTGTCGTGTTGCACAGAGACAAGTCTATCATCCTCATACTAGAGGGTTTAAGGATGTATAGTTTGAAAAGGCTTCAGTCTAAAAGAGCATGGATGACAAAATACGAAGCTGATTTATGTCCTAAGGTTAGAAAGTTGGTGAATAAGGGTAAAACAAACAGTGGAAAGTGGCATGCAGTATTTTGTGGGGAAATGAAATTTGAAGTGAGGAACCTCGGGACAGATTCATACGCCGTAGACTTGGATACAGAAAGCTGTCCTTGCAGGAGATGGGAGCTTGCTGGAATACCTTGCTTTCATGCAATTGCATGTATTCAATACATTGGTAAAGACCCAGAAAGGTTTGTTCATGAGTGCTACTCAAAAGAAACGTATATGAAGGCGTATACACCCATGGTTTACCCTATAAATGGACCATCGATGTGGCCTAGTACAAGACCAGTAAGTGTAGAACCTCCGGTGGCTTTTAAGTTGGTTGGCAGGCCTAAAAGAGCTAGGACAAAAGAGCCAGATGAGGTTCAAGTTAAAAGGTGGAGGAAAGAACGCACCGCTGATGGTGTGCAAAAGCTGGTTGGGAGGGGTAGTGCCAAAAAATGCGCGATTTGCAAAGAAGAAGGGCATAACAAAAGGTCATGTAAGGCGAATGTAAATGCTGCAGGACATGAAACAGTTGGACTAGAAGATATTCAACAACGGGAAGTTGGTGCTAATGAGTTTATGGAATCTAGAGATCATGGTGTGAGGGAATCTAGAGAAGTTCGTGAACCTAATACTGGTGCTAATTCGGTTGTGGATGAGACTCCGGATGAGGAGATTAACAGAATGTTTGATGACTTAGATGTGCAACCATCTGCTCCATGTAACCCCCAAAGTACTCCGACTGAAGCTGCTAATACACCTGTAACAACCAAAAATCCAGTTGATAAGGAACCCACTAATTCCCATACAAATCAACCTATACCTGAAAAGAGAGATACAGTGAACACACCCACTGAGTCAGAGCAAAGTATGGGTATACCTGAAACACAAGAGAAAGAGCAAGTTGTTAAAACACACCCTAATTCAAAACCAAGGATGATTTTCCCTCAGAAGAAAAATAATGATCCAGTTGCTAACAAGCCCCCTAATTCAAAACCAAGAATGATTTTCCCTCAAAAGAAAAATAAAGATCCAGTTGCTACCATACCCCCTAATTCAAAACCAAGGATGATTTTCCCTCAAAAGAAAGATAAAGATCCAGTTGCTAACATACCCCCTACTTCAAAACCAAGGATGATTTTACCTCAGAAGAAAGGTAAAGATCCAGTTGCTAACATACCCCCTACTTCAAAACCAAGGATGATTTTACCTCAGAAGAAAGGTAAAGATCCTGAATCGAGACCAAAGATGCGCATGCCATAAGAAACATTGGAAAAACCAACACGGCAAAGCAGTAGAATTAAGGATAAAGGATTGAAGACAATTTCAGGAGGATCAAGCACAATGCCTATATCTCTAGAGGATGATGACTCAGGAACACCAAAAGAAATTAATACTGCTGAACCTGAATCAATAACTGAGGTTAGTACTATTATAATATAAAATATTGTTTGCAACGGATTAAGTTTATAAGTATTTGTTGTGTGTATTTTGATTACAGGTTGATGACTCAGGGAAGCAAAAGCAAAACACTACTCTTCCTCCTAAGTCAATATTAAAGGTTTGTGTATCCACCTCCTATAAAGTTTATATAATGACTAATTACCCGCTATATAATTTATATATTGACAACTTACCCCATATATAATTTATATATTGACTGACTAATTACCTATATAATTTATTAATTGACTAATTACCCCCTATATAATTTATATATTGACTTATTACCCCCTATATAGTTTATATATTGACTACTTACCCCCTATATTATTGTTCGAGCGCAGAAGGTAAAGATGGAAAAGTTGACAGATCTGTTGGAAAAAGCAAAGGAAAAAACTGGTAAAGATGCACAAACAAATGTCACTGAGAACACAAGTGAGCTTAGCAGAGAAAAAACGCAGGAGAAGGCTCCCCCTATACAAAAAAAGAAGATCTCGTTAAGGGATATACCAGGGGTAAATATATTTCTTCTGGACTATGTACCCCTTAGGAATTTATTTTACTGACTAATCGCCCCCTGAAACCACAAAATTGAGACAAAGTGGCCATCTGCGCATTAACTATAACAGAATGTTTTTATTTGTTGTTTACAATTTAGGTGAGGGTTACACAAAAGAAACAACCAGGTTCAAAAAGGAGTTTACCTGAGGTTAGTTAGTTGTTACATTTTATAAACACTACATCCTGCAGATTGTGTAACTTCCTCTTTATCTTACTACCAGGGAGGGAACAAACGCCAACCTGAGAAAAGGAGTCGCTTAATCCAGCATACACAGGGGGTGCTAATGAGAGAGGGAGATCCAAAATACGTCACAGTTGCAGAAGCACTTCGTTTGAGGAAAGCAGGTAGCAGTTCTTCAGCAAAACCCGTGAAAGAAGATAAAGAATGAAGATTTCTGCAGATTTGTGGTTTTATGATTCTGAGTTTTATGTCTTTGTTTTGTGTAAGCTAGATCTAGAACTAGCAAGCTTGTGAGTAGTAAAGACTTCTATTATGTAGTGGAGGTGGTATTTAAGTAGGGTTATCTATGTTGGTTGGCCTTTATTGCAGGGTGTGGTTTTTGTATGTTAGTGCACAACTTGATGATTTGAATATTTATTTTTTGCTATGGTCTATGTAATGCCAGCACTTTATGTTATCTTTATCTACTTTATTGAGATTGCACTAGATTCTGTTGTCCATTTTGTATTTCTACTTATACTTTATTCATTGCACAATAAAACACATATTAAACAAACAGCAAAAACAACTACATTCTCGAATTCAATTCAAGTTAAACCATAAGAGTAAAAAGACTGTTTATAAACTAACACAGTACACCAAAATAAAACTCTAACCACCAGCCACTACATCAAAACAAAATACAACTTCAACAGCCTGATACATCTAACAAGCCACACCAAAATACAACTACAACTGCATTCTAATACCCAGAAAGCTTAAAACCAGACAAAATGGAGACAAAGAAGAATATAGTCATAAAGACACTCCATTTCAGCATCTTGTTTTCCCGAGTAACTGTGGTCATCACTGTGTTAAGACGTTGCACCTCGTCCTCCAACACCTTCACTTTCACACGCTCAAATTTCAAATCATTCGAGGCAACATGTTCTTTATCTTGCAATTCAACCAAATCATTAGCCATCAAGGTCAACTGTGTGTTCAGTTCATTGACTTTCGCATGTTCGAGCTTCCAATCTGCAAAAGCTTTTTTCTCTAACAGCATCATATCTCCGTAATCTGAGACCAACAAGTTCATCTTCGTCTCCATTGCATCTTTCTCAAGACAGTGATTGGAATCTTTAAAAAGAAGCCCTCGAATTATCGAACTAGTAGCCTCCGGCAATGGCTCATCCAACCACATGAAGAACTTGCAATCCATTGAACACCCCCAATACATGCACCTGTAAAACCTCCTGCAAGGATTCGCATCTGTCCAAGAGGTGTGAAGCCTTGCTAATTTCTTGCATCTGCAATAGGGGACTTGAGAAGTGTAGTGCGACGAAGAACCGGCGCTATCTGCTTGAAGGGGAGACATCGCAATCGAGCTTGAAGGATTTGGGAGGCTTCGTCGCGGATTTGGGTAGAAAACTAGGGTTCTTCGTGTTCTTCGTGTTCTTCCCCAAACCGAACCCGTGTTCTTCTTCTGATTTTGGGGTTTTGATTAATTAATTTTGTTTTGTTTTTCTGGTATATATAGGGTAGGCTTTGATTGAAGTACCCATTTTGCCCTTGGAAAAAAGTGGGATTAAGTTAATTAATTACTTAATTAACACCTGGATTAAAAAAAAAGTGACATGGCAATGCCACGTCACTTTTAACGGCGAAAATGGACGGAACACACAGTCAGGGGGTAACGGGTCAAAAAAATAAAATGTAGGGGGCAAAGAGTCCTGTTTTAAAGGTTGGGGGGCAACCTGTCAAACGGGTACAAACGCAGGGGGCAAAAGTGTTATTTACTCTATTATAAATATCGTGTTAATAAATGATTTTTCTTAATTGGATAAAAAAGTAATGTGAATTAAAAATTTAAAACGAAGTGTAGGTAGAAGTTTCTTTTATTATATTGGAGAGCTACTTTGGACTTGAAGAAGAAAGCCAAAGAGTCCGGTCAGTTAAGTTAACCCCTGGTTAGGAACCAATATAAAATCAATTGGCTATTTTACCCAATTTATTTCCTTTCTACCCTTAGAAAAAAGAAAAACACTCACTCACTGTTCTCCATCTCTTTGTCATGGATTCCGACATGTATCCAAATTTCTTCAGCGTCGGCTCTAAAGTTGAAGTCAAATCCAGCCTAGAAGGGTTTTTGGGTTCTTGGTACTTAGCCACCATTATCAACCCACCATCAAAATCCAATTCAAAAAGAAGTCACCATTTATGGGTGGAATACGAAAATCTGGTGGATGAAGAAAACAATGAGAAGTTACTACAAGAATGCATGCATGTCTCCGATTTGAGACCTTCTCCACCTCCTGATTTAATTGATCATAAAGGGGTATTGAAGCTTTACGATGCCGTTGATGCTTGCTATAGAGATGGGTGGTGGTGCGGGGTCATTGTTAAGACCATCGGAGATAGATTTCTTGTGGCCTTTGAAAATCCATATGAAGAAATTGAGTTTTCAAGTCAAGAATTAAGACTTCATTTAGATTGGGTTGATGGTAAATGGATTAGTCCACCTAATAAGGTACACATGCAACATCTTCCTCAATGTTTTTTTAATTTTTGAATGGGATTGTTTCCCTTAACATCAGACTGGGTAACTTGTTCTTTTAATTGTTTTTAATTTCTTAAATTTGTGCTTCATGGGTATTCTTTTTTAGTAATTTATTAATTATTTTTCCATTCTGCAAATCTAAATTTGTATAGTTTTTTCAGTAATTAACAAAATAGCATGTTATAAGATTGTATAACTTTGCATGTCTAATTGCTATAATAAACAATGCATTTAGAGGGGATATTTAAAAAAATGTATTTTTTTTTTTAATTTCCAGGAGATAGGAAATACAAGTGAAAGTATTGAACAGCTTGAAACGGCTTTAACAAATGTTAGCGCTTCAAAAATAAAGAAAAAGTCTTCAACTAAGCAATTAAAAAAGGAAAGTAAAGATATTGAAGGCATAAAAAGGAAAAGGGAAAATGCTGTTATTACACAATGTGAATTCTACTCATCAGACAAAGGAGATATAAATGTAAGCTCAGTGGAGTCATTTGATTCCTATGTGTAATTTAATGATGTTTATTATGTCATTTTTCTTTTCCTAGGATTCCAATGAAGATAATTCAAGGAGTAATAGGAAAAAACTTATCCAAAAATTTCTTGCTACACTTCACGGTATGTCAATATAACGTATCTAACAACTATAATTTATATGGATTTATTAGTTAATTGAGGAAAAAATGTGTAGGTGATGAAGGAGAGCTTGTGCATGATAAAGCTGCTAATCAAGAACCTAAAGGGAATACTTCTGCTAGTGCCGGTGAAAATGCTTTTTATCATAACTTTCAATTTTAATTTTAATTTTAATTTTAATTTTAATTTTAATTTTAATTTTAATTTTAATTTTAATTTTAATTTTAATTTTAATTTTAATTTTAATTTTAATTTTAATTTTAATTTTAATTTTAATTTTAATTTTAATTTTAATTTTAATTTTAATTTTAATTTTAATTTTAATTTTAATTTTAATTTTAATTTTACTTTTAATTTTACTTTTAATTTTAATTTTAATTTTAATTTTAATTTTAATTTTAATTTTAATCCTTATTAAATTTAAGTGTGACATAAAACAGGTACCTATGGTGAAGCATGTGTGGTTTCTAAAATGAACGGTGTGACTCCTGAACTTGAGAAACAAAGTATTAAAAAGGTGGATTATAAACAAGATTTTGAAGAAAAAAGTCATAATTGGCCGTTTATAAAGAGTTCCACCATTTGGAAAGCAGTTGATAGTATGGATGTATTTACAAGATTGCCACAAACGCCACATTTTTCTCCTTTGAATGAATCTGAAGAGCATTCACGTGAAAGACTTGCCATGCTTTTGACAATAGAATTTGCTTATGAAGTAGATAGGATATCAAGATTGTCTTTAGATGATTTAAACGATTTAAGTATTATTAATGACAGTTTGGATAGTCTTAAGGAGTTTGAATCTCATGGATTTGATATCACGGGGTTGAAACATATAGTTAAGGAGAGTGAGCTACGAAGAAAGAGGAAAGTAGTTGAAAGTAAGATTAGAGAGCTTCAAACTGAAAAAGCTGCAGCTGAAAATGAGATAATAGAGCTTGCTAAACAGATGAAGTCTCTAGAAGAACAGAGTGAAAAAGCAAAAATGATTAAGTTTCTTAAGGACCAAGAGCTTGCAAACTTGGAATCTGTAAAGGGTGTTCTTTTGGGAGAAATCGAGTCTCTGCAAATTGATTCCTCAAGAGATGTTGTTAATTTATGTTGAATGTTTTCCTTATCCGTGACTTTGTGTTTTTAGTCATGTTGATTGTATAATTAAATATCTAGAGAACTCGACTCTTTCATGTTCAGAAGCAAGGCCTTAGTTTGTTTGTTGTACCTTTTGTCTTAGGACTCAAACTCCAGACCAATAAACAACCTTTGTTCCTATTCTTGACCACTGTTCTCTCAGGCACATCCCCCTAGGATAGCTGAGTTTTTAGTTTACGATCAAAAAACCACCACCACAACACCAGAAAATGAAATCAAACTAACTTCCCTTACCATTACAACATGTCTTTCACAATCATTTATCTCAACATACCAAAAATCAGATACATTTACATAAACATCTCGTGCTTTATTAAATTTATATTCACATTTATCTTCTAAATCTACTCTCAATCTCTTACTTCTACCTGCATTTATCACCCTCATTTATTCTACCTACTCTCAGCCTTCCCTTTATTCCCTACAAATGGAATTTAACACAAAAAACCACTCAAACAGTGCTGGAGAAGCATTTACACTCATTGAAGACCCTAACTCAGTCTACGCTCAATTCGAGGGACCAAAACTGTTCGCAAAAATCATTAGCAATGAAGGAATCAGCTTCAACTACCTGCGAAAAAACATCAACTCATCATGGAGAATCACTGGAAAATGTCACACGGAAAAAAAGGGCTTCAACACATGCCTTATTACCTTTGAAAAAGATGAAGATCTTGAAATTGTCTGGAAAAATCGAACATGGAATGTAGTGGGTAAACACGTGCTGCTACAAAAATGGGACTCAACAAAAGGCTTATCTGAATCTCAGCTATCAACCACCTAGTTTATTGTCCAAATCCATGGCAATACCCCCTACCCTAATCAATGAAGACAATGCAACAAAAATAGCAAATCAATTGGGAAAAGTGGAATACATTATACTACCTCCAGTTAGCACCTTCAAAGAATTCGGAGTTGTTAGGGCAAGAGTAGACTGGAACATCTTCAAGCCTCTCTCAAACAATTACTCAGTTTTCCTCGAAGATGGTCACACCATAGAGGACAACTCAAATACAAGAAGCTCTGCGACTTTTGCTGTATTTGTGGATTCTTAGACCATGAAGAAGCTAACTGCACCAACAAAAGTAAGCTCATATACAAATTATCCAAAGGAATCAACGGATTCGAACCAAAGTTTAATGAAGGAAAAGAAAAATCAAAATCTTTCTACAAATCGACAAAAAACCCTAACTTGGAATATGTAATCGCTACTCAACTCACCAAAAATTCAAATCTTGAAGTGCAAGAAGCGAGGCCACCTATTTTCGAGGCTCAGAAGCTACCTACGCCACCATTAATGTCTGCTGTAAAAGTATCACAAAAAAGGAACGAAGAACCTGACACCATCACCTCAACGCTGTCAAATACCCGAAATATGCTAAATAAGAAAAAAGCCTTATCTGAACCAACAACTGTCTTTAATGGGCCAATTAAAACTTGGGCCGATATTATTATTGAAGCTAAGGATAGTGTTTATACTACTCCTTTTAAAAGTGGCCCAATACTATCTTTACCAACAAGCCCAACAACAATTACTTTTGGTTCTTTAGAAAAGCCCACAGAAATACAACTCCACCATTACTCACGAATTAACACCCAACCCAAACAACAACCCTCCACCGAAGAACACCACCTACTCATGTCTTTAACAGAAAACCCTCCACCATCTCCAAACTCCAGAATCAATGACTATAAACCTCAATACAACAAACAATACTCAAGGGAAATCAACACTCCACAAGTTTCAGAAAGGCACGACAAACTCTGGTCAAAACGATGGGAGACTCAACCTAATCAAAATGATACAAGCACTGAAAACATCAATGAAAGCGAAATGGAGACTTCTCAAACAATTGAACCAATGATTCAAGACACAGAAGTCATCGAAATTCACGATGAAGAAGGTGAACAACAGGTTTGCGGGTTTGTCCTTGAACAAACCCAAAACCCTCAATGATACACTTCAGTTTGAATTGTCAAGGGATTGGTACCCCCTTGACAATTCTGACACTCAAGGATGCGGTTAAAACCCATCATCCAGAGGTAATCTTCCTTTGCGAAACTTTAAATTGCTTAAATAAAGTTGAACATCTTAGTAATACCCTTAATATTAAAATTGTCTGTAACATTGAGCCTGATGGAAAGTCTGGTGGCCTCACCCTTATGGTAAAAGAAGACCTCCCCATTAAAATCTTAGATTTCAGCAAAAATTACATTTATTGCCTCATCACTGACCCGTTAGGAAATGAATATTATACCACTTATGCTTACATATCTCCATATGAAAAAGATAAGCAGAAAAACATATCTGATATAAATAACTTAATGAATAATAACACAAATGCCCCCTGATTTGTTATTGGAGACCTTAATATGGCCAGATACAGTTATGAAAAGATGGGAGGAAATGAAACTACAATCACAAAAGACTTAAATGATTTCATTGATTACAATAATTTTATAGAAATCACCTCTAAAGGCTGTTATTTCACTTGGAGCAATAGGAGAAGTGGGGATAAACTAATTAATAAAAAATTGGATAGGGGTTTAGCAAATTCAGCCTGGGATAACCTTTACCCAGAGGCTTGGATAACTATCATACCAACTATTGGTTCAGACGATAGTCTCCTTATCCTAAACACTGATAAAAAAAAAAATAAAAACAACAACAGATTTATTTATAAGAAAAGCTGGAACTCTGATAAAGAAGTAGAAACATCATCACTACTCACTGGAACTCTCACTTACATAATATATATAGAGGTATCATTAGATTTGGTGCAAAACTTAACACCATTTCTACAGTCATTACTCAATGGAGTAAGAAAAAAAAGGCAAAATAATAGAAATATTATTAAAGACCTGAAAAAACCTGAAAATCTAAATACAATAAATCACACTGATTGGCATGAACATAATTACTTAGCTGAACAATTAGAAATACACTGATATAAAGAAGAACTTTATTGGAGGGAGAAATCTCGCATCCAATGGGTTAAGTTAGGTGACAAAAATACATCCTTTTTCCATAACACCACTAAGCAAAGAAGGAAAAACAATAAAATCATGAGACTTATGAAAAATGACGGTACTTGGATTGAAGATCAAGCTACCATTGAGAATAACATAACTGAACACTATGCTAAACAATATACCTCTATGCGAATATTATAAAGCACATAAAACCTACTGTTATTGATGTTATAAACAAATGTCTTGAAATGCCTTTTTCTCTCAAAGAAGTTAAGGAAGCTGTTTGGACTCTTGGTGCCAATAAATCACCAGGCCCAGATGGCTTTACTGATAGCTTCTACAAAAAACACTGGAACCTTATAAAATTTGATCTAATAAGAAGCATCTCATATTTTCTTTGGAACAAAGGGAATTTGACCTCTATAAACATAACTTATATAACTCTTATACCAAAAAATATCTCACCAGCTATTATAGGCCATTATAGGCCAATTAGCTGCCCAAATTTCATATATAAAATAATTGCAGCTATTTTAGTTAAAAGACTAAAACCACACATGGATACTATCATCTCCTATGAACAATCTGCCTTTATTGTTAATAGAAACATCTCAGATAACCTATTGATAGCACATGAAGCTGTACATTTCTTAAAAAATAAAATGGGATTTATCCAAATGCTTATGCAGCAGCTATTAAGGCTGACATGTCAAAAGAATTTGAAAATATAGAATGGGATTTTCTCTTTGATGTGATGAAAGCTTTAGGCTTCTCTGATTTATGGATCAGTTGGATAAAACAGTGTGTTATCACTGTCTCTTATTCTATTCTTATTAATGGTAAACCACATAACATCTTAAATCCTACTAAATGCCTAAGGGAAGAGATCCTTTATCCCCTTTCCCCTTTTGTATTGTAACACAGGCCCTAACAGCTATCTTAAATAATAAAGTTGAGGAAAAACTACTTAAAGGCACTAAATTAAGTAGAAATGCCCAAGAATAACACACATCCTCTTTGCCGATGATAGCCTCTTTTTCTTGAGAGGAGAAATAGAGGAATTCGAGCAATTTCAAGATGCTCTTAATAAGTACTGTTATGCCTCTGGTCAATCAATAAATCTTAATAAAAGTGGTGTTGTTTTTAGTAAAAACACACCACCAAATGTTGCATCTGAACTTACAAAAATTCTTAACATTAATCACTTGAGTAATCTTGGTACTTATCTTGGACTTCCCTCTGATTGGGGAAGATAAAAAACTAAAGCACTTGAGTGGTTAATTGAAAGAGTCATTACAAAGTTAGATAATTGGAATATTAAACTATTATCTGAGGCAGGAAAAGAAACTCTAATAAAGGCCATTATTCAAGCCATACCAGTCTACCTTATGAATATATTCCATATTCCAGAATCCATTTGCAACAAAATCTCTTCTTTAATTGCCTCATTTTGGTGGGGCAATAAAGGAAAAGATAGAATTCATTGGAAATCTTGGAAGCATATGGAATTACCAAAAACAGTGGGAGGTATGAATTTCAAAAAACTTCTCAAAAATGAATATTTCACTCTTAACCTCTTCAGCTTGGAAATTTAATTTAAATAGAAACACCTTTGCTTATAAAATCATTAAAGGTATCTATTTTAATTCTACTACCTTTCATGAAGCTAATCTCGGTTATAACCCCTCATGGGGTTGGAAAAGTTTATTACTTGGAAGAGATAATTACTTGCAAGATACTAAATGGATTGTGGGAAATGGAAACAACATAAAGATTTGGGAGGATGATTGGATTCATCAATCTGACCAAATCCAAAACAACACAAACACCAATATTAAAAAAGTCTCTGAACTTATTACTATTGAAAGAACATGGAACACTGAAATATTAGATGCTATTGTCCCTCAAAACACCTCTAGACTTATACAAAATATGAACATTAGCTCCACTGGAGCTGATGATATAATCATTTGGAAGCCTGACCCTAAAGGTAAACTTACATCTAAAGGAGTTTACTCACATTTATCTAAAAATCTTTTGGATGATATTGAATATAATAGAAATGCTGAGCCCTCAGTGTCCTTTAAATTGCATAAAGATTTCTGGGATACCATTTGGGGCCTAAAAATTCCCCCAAAACTGAAAATTTTTACTTGGCGCATAATCTCAAATGCTATACCTACAGAAGTGAATAAATTTCACAGAAAATGCGCTTTAAATAACTTTATGTAAAATATGTGGGGAGCCTGAAACAAATGAACATTTATTTTTCCTTTGCCCCTCAGCTCGAGCCACCTGGTTTGCAACTCCTTGGGGTTATATTTCCTCTATTGATCATAACATTAAAATCGATCAATGGATACAAGAACTTATTGATAAAAAAGGTCCTAATGATGATAGAGGTAGAACCCAAGTTGATATGGTAATCTTTACTATTTGGTTCATATGGAAAGCAAGAAATAAGAAAATCTTTGAAAATGTTGAATCTGCCCCTTATCAGTAATACAAAAATCATGTCTTGCCTATGATGAATACAATATTAATGATAAAATAGATTATGAGGCAATAACACTTGAAATACCACTCGAACAACAAGAAAAACAAGGCAAAAAACCTGTTAAAAACTTCTATACCAGGAAAGTCAATAACTCTAAACCTATTAACTTCATCTCAGTTGATGCATCTTATGATAAACACACTAATGACTCAGCTATTGCTTTCTTATTCAGTGATTTACAGGGCCAATTTTTGAAAGGAAAATCTCTGAACTTCATTGCAAAATCTCCTAAAGAAGCTGAGGCTATTGGTATACGAGAAGCTATTATTGAAGCAGCCTTGCAACCTTCTACTCATTTTGTCCTAAAGAATGACTGCCAATCACTTATGAAGCCGCTTATGGAGTGTAAACCGTTTGAAAATCGTCATTTACATCACATTTATGAAGATATTCAAAGAGTTTCTAGCACCCTAAGCATGGATTTCTTCTTTGTTCCTCGGAAATTCAACCAAGCCGCCGACTGGATTGCGAAGAAGGCCAACTCCAACAACCTTCCTCACGATTGGGTGTCTTCACCCCCTATTTTACTTGTAAAATTGTTTGTTAGTGACTTTTCTTCTATTGGTATTGGCTAGATACATTCTGAACTTATTGTAATTTATTGTCACATTTTACTTTAATTTAAATTAAGTTTTAACCGTAAAAAAAAAACTCCAGACCTGAACTTTGTTAAAGGGGGCATAATTTTAGGTCTAGAGACTATATTAGGCTTCATTTTGAGCTTATTGGTGCCTTTTTCTTTTTGTCGGACTTTTTAGTCTCTATGGTTAGTTAGTTTGACCATGTTGTAAAAATCTTAGTTTTGTTTTACTGGCGTTCAAATATTAAATAGAATGTAAAGACCACAAACAAGTTATCGTGATTCGACAAAAGTCTACATCCCGTTGGGTTCCGACAAAAGAAGATTTTCCACTATAAAATATTTCCAATTATCGGTTACAAATGTTTTTCAAAGTATTTAGAAGAATAATCCAAAAATCTTCTTAAGCTACATCAATAACTCTTACCAACTACGCCAACCATCTAATAAGAATCAAGATTATTCTTATTGTGTTTAACATTATTCTTATTGTGTTTGTATTATCTAACTATTACAAAGATTTCAACCGATCTAGTTTATTCAATGTAGAAGCCCCAGTTTTCGTATCCGGAGATGATAGATCGAGAAACCCAATCAAACCAATTAGTAACGAATCAAACTGGCTAAGTCCAATAAGTTCCAGAAACCCGATAAGACCAATTAGTCATAGACTAAATAACAAATTAAACTGGCGAGGTGCAGTACAAAAATCCAAACACACTTCATAATATAACAACAATCTCCATCTTGAAGTGTATTTCAAAAATCACCATCTTCATCATCAACACTTTAAGAACATCATAGTGGAAGCACCATCTCAATCATCATTACTTCCCAATAGTACCTACAAAAACAATTCAACCAACAAACAACAAGTCCAAATAAAGTTTAAACTTGGTTTTAAACACATGTTCAATACCCATATCAGAAGGATTCAGTTGAGAAGTTATTTGTTTAATTTAACTTCATCATTTGCCAAAATATCTATGATGAAATGGTACTTGATATCTACAAGTTTAGTTATTTCATGATATATATGATTTTTGCTCAAATGTATAACACTTTGACTATTAGAAAAAATTACATAATCACTCTTAACCAACTTAGCCTCTTTTAGAAAGTTTTGAAGGAAAATGGCTTCTTTCAAACAATCGGTGATGACAACATATTCTGATTTAGTAGTTGAGAGAGCTACCAGTGGCTGTAATTGAGACTTCCAAGAAATGCAATTTTTCCGTTAAATGAAACATTAGGCACTAGTAGATTTTTTCTAGAGTCTCTATCACTTGCCAAATATGAGTCTACATAGCCAACAAGTTCAAAATGAATATTATGATTGTCATATATCACAACTAAATTCAAAGTAGTGTTCACATAAGGTAAACCGTGTTTGAGAGCCAACCAATGATCATATCGAGGATTAAACATATACCTACTAACTAAAGATATTTCAAAAGACAAATCAGGCATAGTGCACAAAAGAGAGCTAAATGGGAACCCAGTCTCCACATAACGGGAACCCGGTTCATGCCGCAACAAATTGACCTAAAAGGAGGTTTGTTCACTTTATATCTTAGAATACTCAAGCCTAATTCTTCCCTGAAGCATCCAAACTTCATAGAACACCATTAAAGTTGTACCTAACCTTCTCATGCCATCAAATCAATACCATATCACCACAAGTTCATATCCAAAATCATCCTTACACTCCTATAAACAATATTTACCCACCCAAATCATTCCAAAACACCTAAAATCAAAGGATCAAAACCAGAATTCTTGAAACCTTTTTCCTAAATTTCTTAATCCTTCTCACCCAAGCAATATTACATCACACCCACATAGAGAAACATCATCGTTACACCTTTCCCACTCTAAATAATACTTTATCCACCCACGTCAAGGGGTAATTCCAAAATTGGTAGAATTTTGAGTTGGGGGTCAAGGGAGATGATGCGAAGAACGGACACATTATATTATGTGAGGAAGATGAAGAAGAATCAAATAAATAAATTAGGTAAAAACAAGTGAAGCTTCTAAGGGCCCTAGTAGCTATTTGGTGGGTCCTAGGGTGTTAGAAAATAAAGCGATAAATAAAGAGGAACCACAAAGTGCAAGTGTAAAGTTGTCCCAAGTAATATACGATAATCAAGTTCGTTCTCAGGGACGAATTAGTTCAACCCAAATATTAATCAAGTAGTGAGAATAATTGCTTAACAGAAAAATAAAAGATACAATTTTTGTTTGGTCTTTGTAAATTAAAGATGCAAATAAAATAAAGACTAAAAGTAAATAAAAAGAAAAGAAATAAAGCAAATAAACGACTAACTTCAGATAAGAGAGATACTTGAGTCTCGCAAGGAATCCACTTAATCAATATAATCTATGCTATGTTTAAGGGTGGAATTGGAATTATAATATTCGTCGGGACTCTAATATCTCCTAGCCCCGTATCGGGTGAATCTAAGAGCTATCATAAAGTACTATAAACACATGTATGGTCGAATATGCCTCTTCGGATGATATGATTTTGTTAGCCTCACCTTGTTTTTATTCCCGTTTTAATATTCGACAAATCATCATTTAAACTAAAATTCATTTGGTATCACTTTTAAAGGTTTTCCAAAATCCCTCATTAGATTAGTTGTCTTTAATTCCTTGATCTTAAGCTTGAGCTTCAAAAGAACAGTGTCGCGGTACACCGGACAAGAGCTGCGGTACACCGCAGTACCACGGACCAAAGGCGCGGTGCATAGGCTAGTCCGACCAGTAAGCTAAGAAAATGTGCGGTACACCGGACTGAGGCGCGGTACACCGGACTGAGGCACGGACCAGGTACACGGTGCATAGGATAGTCCGACCAGTAAGCTATGAAACCAAGACGAGGGATTTCGCGGTGCACCGGACCATACCCGTGGTACACCGCAAGAAAGGGTTTCTGCACTATTAGAAGAGGACAAAGCTTATATACGTTGGAGTAAAAATAGATCCGTTAGATAGAAGCCTTTTGACCGTTGGAAGATATTTTCAGCTATATATTGAAGCTCATTCAAGACACAACTCAAGCCTTCCATCTACCAATCTTAAGAGCAATTAATATTATCATTCAAGAAGGTTTCAAAGGAGCATTCAAGTCATATTCATTCTCAAGCTACATAGTTTATATCCACTCTTTTAGGAGTTTAGTTTCAAGCTATTATAACACCCCTAAACACTTTTCCTTTCCTCTTAGTTCTTGTAATAGATTAAGAGAGTAGTGTGAGTATATGTTCTATACTTGGTTCCTTGTGTTGGTGATAACACAAGTGTATTCCTTCAAGGTTTTGAAGTGGTTGTAAAGGGTTTGTAATCTCACCCGGTTTAAGAGTTACGAAGATTAGTTGAGAATCTTGCAAATCCTAAGGAGGCTTCCTTAGGTAGTGGATGTAGGGAAACCGAACCACTATACATCGTTGTGTATCGATTTCTATCCCTACACTCTTTACATTTCCGCACTCTATATGCTTGATAAAATGCTTACATGAATAGTTTGATAATATTGTCTTTTAGGATTATCTAGTTCTTAACTATTTAGTTTGCTAAAACAATAGGATTCAAATTAGCTTTTAATTTTATTTACTTGAAATAAAATTAGCCGATTAATTTCCATTGTCCTATTCAACCCCCCTTCTAGGACGCATATAGATTATCAATTGGTATCAGAGCCTAGCTCTATTGTACTTAATCGTTTCTAGAGTTAATACGATATGGATTCTAATCAACCGGAAGGTTCATGTTCTACTAGACCTCCGCTTTTTGTAGGAAAAGATTACTTTGGATGGAAAAAGAAAATGGAGATTCATGTCAAAGGAATTGATTACTTTTTGTGGCTTGCTATCAAGAAGGGTCCTTACATTCCTTATGTTGATGGTAGTAAAACGGATGTGCAAGATGAAGATGATTACAATGATCAAGACATAGCTAAACTCACCAAAAACAACAAAGCTATGAACATACTCATAAATGGGTTAAGTGTCACGGAATATGCTAGAGTTAGTGAATGCAATTCGCCTCATGAAATGTGGCAACTCTTGGAGCTATCATATCAAGGAACGGAAGATATCAAAGAAACTAAGATTGGTCTTTTTATCACCAAGTATGAGCTATTTCGTATGGAGCCCGATGAAGCCTTAAATGCTATGCATCAAAGATTTTCTAACATTGTCAACACCTTGAAGACTCTTTGTCAAGAGTACACCAACAAAGAACAATGCCGAAAAATCTTATTTGCTCTTCCAAGGAAATACAAATCAAAGATCAACTCTATAAGAGACACTAAAGATCTTTCAAAAATGACGGTTCATGAACTCATTTGCAACCTCATGACGGAAGAGCTTGTGCTTGAAGAAGAAAAGATAAGAGATGATGAGGAGAAGAAGATTAAGAAATCCATTGCTTTCCATGCCTTGAGTACCAAGTTGAAAGAACGAAAAGAAAGGAAGGAAAGTGAAGAAGAAGAAAATTCACATGAAGAAGAAACTAGTGAAGATGAAGGAGTAGCTATGTTGGCAAGAGATATGAAAAAATTCATGAGATACAAACGCTTTGCCAAGAAAGGAAGTTCTTCCTCACCCTATAAGAAGAATGTTAGAGCTATCAAACAAGATGAACCCACTTGCTATCATTGCAAGAAAGTTGGTCACATCAAAACATATTGTCCTCTTCTTCAAAAGGAGAAACCTAAGAGAGCAATGCATGCTAATATCACTTGGGATACTCAAAATTCGGATGAAGAAGAAAGTGATAATGAAAATGTTAATCTTGTTGCTTTTATGGGAGAACTTGAAAATGATGAAGATGCTTCTTCGGATGATGATACCGGTTCAACTCACTTTTCCTTTATGGCAAATCATGATGAGGTAACTCCTAAATCTAAACTCTCTTTATCTAATGATGATGCTAGTGAACAAGATATTCATGAGGCATTTGATTCTCTCTACAATGATTTTTAAACTCTATTGAAACAAACAAAGTTTTAACAAAAGATTTAGAATTTGAGAAAAATAGAACTAAAGAGGTTTTGAAAGCTTTGGAAGATTGTCAAAATCTTTGTGATGAATGTATAGATGAAAATGAGAAACTTCATCTTATTGAGAAAAATCTTTTGGAAGAAAAAGCTTTGTTGGAGAAAAAGATTGTTGATCAAAATGCTATTATTTTAAAATTTACAAGTGGGCAAGAAAACTTGGATTTGATTTTAGGTTCTCAAAGAATGGCTTTTGAAAAAAGTGGTGTTGGATATGATCCATCAACAAAACAAAAACTCTTGAAAAATGTTTTTGTAAAATCAAAAATTTCAAATGCTATTCAATCTTCTTCAAAATCTTCTATCACTTGCACTTATTGTGAAAAACTTGGTCATGATGCATCTCATTGTTACTATCGTAAATTATTGGATTCGGGATCTCTTGTGCCACTTTGGAAAAGGCCTATATGGGTTATAAAAAGAAAATCCACTAACCCTCATGGACCCAAACCAAATTGGGTACCTAAAGTCTAAATTATTCTTTGTGTAGGGATTGAGCATCAAGAAGCAAAATATATGGCTCCTTGATAGTGGATGCTCAAGACACATGACCGGAAATCCATCATTGTTTACACATCTATATAAAACAAAAGGTGATAGAGTTACTTTTGCCGACAATACTAAAAAACGCGTTTTGGGTAAAGGTAACATTGGTAATATGAATTCTTTACTTATCTCTAATGTGTTGCTTGTTGAGGGTCTTTCTTTTAACTTGCTTAGTATAAGTCAACTTTGTGAGGTTGGTTATAGTGTTAAATTTGAAGCATCTAGATGCATTGTTTTCAAAAATGATGAGTTAGATACTATGTTTATTGCAAAAAGATCGGATAATGTTTTTGTAGTTGATCTTGAGAGTATTATGTGTCAACGTATTAAATGCTTATCCGTGGTTAATGATAGTTGGCTTTGGCATAGACGTTTAGGACATGCTAGCATGGATTTGATTTCAAAATTGTCTAGAAAAAATCTTGTTGTTGGTTTGCCTATTTATAAACTTGATAAAGATAAATTATGTGATGCATGTCAACTTGGTAAACAACATCGTTCATCTTTTAAATCCATAAATAAGGTCATCACCGTTAGGCCACTTCAATTATTGCATATGGATCTCTTTGGTCCCGTTGATGTCACTAGTCTAGGAGGATCTAGATATGTCTTTGTTGTTGTTGATGATTACACTAGATATATATGGGTGATGTTCCTTGCTTTAAAAAATCAAGCCTTCAATGAATTTGCAAAACTTTGTAGAAAGGTGCAAAATGAGAAAGGCTACTCTATTACATGCATTCGTAGTGATAATGGTAGTGAATATGTGAATTGTCCTTTTGTACATTTTTGTGATGAATTTGGCATTGAGCATAATTTTTCGGCTCCTAGAACTCCCCAACAAAATGGGGTAGTGGAAAGGAAAAACCGAACTCTACAAGAAATGGCAAGGACAATGCTAAAAGAACATAGCTTGCCTACATACTTTTGGGGTGAAGCCGTTCATACGGCTTGTTATGTGTTAAATAGAGTTCTAATTAGACCCCTTATTAAGAAAACCCCTTATGAGATTTGGAATGGTAGACCACCAACTATTGCTTATTTTCGTGTTTTTGGGTGCAAATGTTTTATCTTAAACACTAGGGACTATTTGGGCAAATTTGATGCTAAATCGGATGAAGGTATTTTTCTTGGTTATTCCACTAAGGGAAAGGCTTATCGCATTTTCAATAAACGTACTCGTACCATTGAGGAATCTATGCATGTTGACTTTGATGAGACTAATCCTTTTTGTATCAAGAAAGTAGTAGATGTTGAGTTACATGAAGATACTCCACAAGATCAACCTTTAGAATCTCCTACTCAAGAATTAAAATCTCATGATGAATCTCTTAAGGAAAATGGTCAACTCTCAAATGAAGCTAGTACGGATTTACCAAAGTGTTGGAAAAACATCAAAGATCACCCAAGTGAATTAATTCTAGGTGATCCAAATGAAGGTGTTACCACTCGTTCTCGTATTATTGCTCTATGTGCTCATCAAGCATTCTTATCTCAAATTGAGCCCAAGAATATTAAAGAATCCTTGCTAGATGATCATTGGATAAACGCTATGCATGAGGAATTAAATCAATTTGAGCGTAGTAAAGTTTGGACATTAATTGAGAAACCAATTGGCCCTACTATCATTGGCACAAAGTGGGTGTTTCGCAACAAGCTAGATGACACCGGTATTATCACTAGAAATAAAGCAAGGTTAGTGGCTCAAGGATACAATCAAGAAGAAGGTATTGATTTCGATGAAACTTTTGCTCTGGTAGCTAGACTTGAATCTATTCGTATGTTACTTGCTTTTGCTTGTTATATGAATTTTAAACTTTACCAAATGGATGTCAAAAGTGCTTTTTTAAATGGTTTTATAGATGAGGAAGTCTTTGTTAAACAACCACCGGGTTTTGAGGATCCAAAATTTCCAAATCATGTTTTTAAACTTTCAAAGGCTTTATATGGTTTAAAACAAGCACCTCGTACTTGGTATGAACGATTAAGCAAATTTTTGTTAGATGATGGTTTTAAAAGAGGAAATATTGACTCCACTTTAGTTATAAAAAGGTCTTCAAAAGATATCCTTCTTGTTCAAATTTATGTGGATGATATAATATTTGGTGCTACTAATGAAAATCTTTGTGAGAATTTTTCTAAAAGCATGCATAGGGAATTTGAGATGAGCATGATGGGAGAATTGAATTACTTTCTTGGACTTCAAATCAAGCAAATGAAGGATGGCATCTTTGTCAATCAAGCCAAATACAAAAAAGAATTGATCAAAAAATTTGGACTTGAAGATGCAAAGGAAATTGGAACTCCAATGAGCACATCCACAAAATTAGACAAAGATGAAGATGGTAAGGATGTTGATGAGAAAGCATATCGAGGTATGATTGGTAGCTTACTTTATTTAACCGCTTCTAGACCCGATATTATGTTCCCCGTGTGTCTTTGTGCTAGATTCCAATCCTCTCCTAAAGAATCCCATCTTAGTGCCGTTAAGCGTATTTTTAGGTATTTGAAAGGAACCCTAAGTCTAGGACTTTGGTACCCAAGATTTACCTCATTTGAACTAATAGGTTATTCGGATGCCGATTATGCCGGTTGTAGACTTGATAGGAAGAGTACTAGTGGAAGTTGCCAATTCTTAGGTCAATCCCTTGTTTCTTGGTCTAGTTGAAAACAAAATAGTGTTGCTTTATCCACGGCCGAAGCCGAATATGTTGCGGCCGGAAATTGTGTGACTCAAATTCTTTGGATGAAACAAACCTTACTAGATTTTGGCCTAGTGTATGATTGTGTTCCCATTCGTTGTGATAACACTGGTGCTATCAACCTTACCAAAAATCATATCCAACACTCTAGAACGAAACACATAGAAATCCGTCATCACTTTATCTGTGATCACACTAAAAAAGGGGATATTGCACTTGAATTTGTCACTTCGGAAAATCAACTAGCCGATATCTTTACTAAACCTCTACCCCAAGATCTTTTTGAGAAAATTCGTTGTGAGATTGGCATGCAAATTCTCTAACCATCCTTTCATGCTATTATTGTTTAGTGCTTTTTGTGTATATTATCTTGTTGCTAATTTTTTCTTGGTATTATAGAGTCCTTGAAGCTTCTAATTGTTATCCATTTATTTCTTTAGCCTTTGTTTTTACTCAAAATGTATTTTGACCCCTTGAAATTTTCAAAAATCGTATCATTAGTTCTTTTTGTTGTTGACAAAGGGGGAGAAATTTTAGTTAAACTTTTTCAAATGCATTTTGTGAGGGGGAGTTTTTATAAAAACTCTAGTGATTAGGTTGAGGGGGAGTTTTTGATTAAAACTTTATCTAAGGCATCTTCAAAAGTTTATGATTTGTCAAACATCAAAAAGGGGGAGATTGTTAGCCTCACCTTGTTTTTATTCCCGTTTTAATATTCGACAAATCATCATTTAAACTAAAATTCATTTGGTATCACTTTTAAAGGTTTTCCAAAACCCCTCATTAGATTAGTTGTCTTTAATTCCTTGATCTTAAGCTTGAGCTTCAAAAGAACAGTGTCGCGGTACACCGCAGTACCACGGACCAAAGGCGCGGTGCATAGGCTAGTCCGACCAGTAAGCTAAGAAAATGTGCGGTACACCGGACTGATGCGCGGTACACCGGACTGAGGCACGGACCAGGTACACGGTGCATAGGATAGTCCGACCAGTAAGCTATGAAACCAAGACGAGGGATTTCGCGGTGCACCGGACCATACCCGCGGTACACCGCAAGAAAGGGTTTCTGCACTATTAGAAGAGGACAAAGCTTATATCCGTTGGAGTAAAAATAGATCCGTTAGATAGAAGCCTTTTGACCGTTGGAAGATATTTTCAGCTATGTATTGAAGCTCATTCAAGACACAACTCAAGCCTTCCATCTACCAATCTTAAGAGCAATTAATATTATCATTCAAGAAGGTTTCAAAGGAGCATTCAAGTCATATTCATTCTCAAGCTACATAGTTTATATCCACTCTTTTAGGAGTTTAGTTTCAAGCTATTATAACACCCCTAAACACTTTTCCTTTCCTCTTAGTTCTTGTAATAGATTAAGAGAGTAGTGTGAGTATAGGTTCTATACTTGGTTCCTTGTGTTGGTGATAACACAAGTGTATTTCCTTCAAGGTTTTGAAGTGGTTGTAAAGGGTTTGTAATCTCACCCGGTTTAAGAGTTACGAAGATTAGTTGAGAATCTTGCAAATCCTAAGGAGGCTTCCTTAGGTAGTGGATGTAGGGAAACCGAACCACTATACATCGTTGTGTATCGTTTTCTATCCCTACACTCTTTACATTTCCACACTCTATATGCTTGATAAAATGCTTACATGAATAGTTTGATAATATTGTCTTTTAGGATTATCTAGTTCTTAACTATTTAGTTTGCTAAAACAATAGGATTCAAATTAGCTTTTAATTTTATTTACTTGAAATAAAATTAGCCGATTAATTTCCATTGTCCTATTCAACCCCCCTTCTAGGACGCATATAGATTATCAGATTTTACCTCTTTGGCTATGTAACTAGTTAAGTCTGTCGGTCAATAACGGACATTACACGGGTATTACCTAGATCTGTATTCAAACCCCCCTGTCAGATGATCACTTTGCCACTAAAGTGAATAGCCCAAATACTAAAAGCTATTTATAGTTGTTCCTACAAGAAATAGTAATGAAAACAAAGTAATATCCAATATATAAAACTCAATTCAATTTAAATCTAAACAATCCCCAATTCAAAACATCGATTAATCAATTAAGGTTCATCCCTTTAATGCGATTCTCAAGTATATGGAAATTTAGCTCATAATAAAATTAAAGACTAACAATAAATAAAATGAGTTCATGTTCAAATACAAAAGATAAATTAATAACCTAAAGGGTAGGATGACTGTTGATGGAAGAACATGATTCCTCCAACACTAGCTTCTCCTTGCCATCTTTTAGGTGAATGCAGAAGGTAGAATCTAGTAAATAATCCCAAAGCACAACTTAAAACAAATATCATATAGTCTAATATAGGAATTAATATACACCTACACTTATCATGCAAAATCAAACACAAAATAATATCAATCCAAAATTAATTTCACAATGCTAGAAGGTTACGCTTATTACTTATCTCAAGATGGTGGCTATAGGATGTTTCTCTATCTTTACTTGCTTTGAACGCTCCACTTAGCATACTCCCTATTAACTCACTGTGCATCTAGGAATCACGAGGTCTTTACGGTTTTAGCGTAGGCTTAAGGACGGTATGGTATGTATATTTGGTAATTTTGTAGTGAGCTTTTGGCTCTCTCCTCACTTACCATCAACAAACTGTCCAAGAGCTTGAGTTTACACTCGAATAACGTTCTCACTCAACCCATTTGATGCGCTTAGTTAGCGTCCCCAAATTAACCCAATAAGCACTAAGGATGATTCACATAAAAATTTCCACTTTGCCGGTCTGAATATATAAATTTTCAAATCATTCATTTTTTTCTTTTCTTTTGTATAGCTATGACTCTCTTTTTAATGTTGAGATATCATGCTACTTTTTCATAGTTATGCCTATTCATAACCTTAGCTCGTAGCTTATTTTCCATTCACTATTACCCTGGCAAAGAGTTACAATATAATAAACTTGTGAATCATCATTAAAATATAGCACAAAGCACAATCGATAAGCTAGAAAAATCCCAACCCAATGTAAATTCCAATATAATGGACCCACAACCCCAAACTCAAGCTCAAGACAGGAAGTCTCAGGATCGTGATTCAAGTGCGGGTCATATGGTCATGCCTATCAATCTAAAGGGATATTCGCTTATAATGTGGCGACAAAAGAAAGGCTTAAAGGCTGAAAATTTGGCTAAGAAGGATATAATTAATTCAGGGATAGAAGGCCAAAAAGGATTCAAAGGGCTAACAAAGAACTGCCTCTATCATCTTCCTATTTACACAGCTTGCCTCTAGTTCATACCTAAGTGGGTTCTCTACTCATTTAGATCTCACGTTCTACAAACCACCTATTATCCTTAAACACAAGTTTACTTCTTTTGCATTGTTCATTAATACTTCCTATCAATTATATCATATTTGGATGCAATCAAAGTGCAGTTTACACTAACTCCTAAAGTCAACTATTTTATATCATTAATTCATAAAAAGCATGCTTGATGGGGGCATTTAAAATACTCTACAGTTAATGCAACCCTAAGATTAATTTTATTGAAAGCATGTAAAACACAAAAAATTGGGATGAGGCAACGAACCCCACCCCAAACTCAAAAGTGAGTCGTGTGCCCACGACTCGAAAAAGACTCAATAAAGCAATAAAATTAAACTAACTACCTAACTAGTGCCTACCATCAAATTAAGGAGTAGAAGAATTAGAACGGGGTACCTGGCCATAAAGATCCATCATGTCCTCCCCCGAAGGAGAAGAATAATTATCAATATCCATGTTCGTAGTTACCTCTTCCAACGTTGACTCAATCTGTGTAATTTCCATCCAAAGTGCTCTGTTGTCTTCTCTCAAAAGTTTGATTTCATGTTGTAATTTGAGAGCCGATGGAGGAATAAAAGAATTAGTTTGAGAGGAAGAAGAACCTTGATCTTGAATTTGTGTCTTTTCTTTAGGCTTCGATGAAACCCTCATCCTTGCTGTTAATTTCTTGTGTAGTGGTTGTGCAGGTGCCTTTTCCTTGTGTTTTTCTTCAATAGGCTTATCAAGATTGATGGCCTTTTCAATTGTAGAACCAGGCAAATTTTTGTTCTTCCCTAGGATACAACACTTCCTCTTATAATCCATAGCATCTGTTCTGTTTGTCATGGTTGATTTGACCCCAAACTCAAGTTATACCAAGGATAGAATAAAGTTAAAAAAAACTTGGTGTAGCTTGAGTTTCTTGCTTGGATTAGATGGAAGAAGATGGTTTCTTGATGAATCTTGGAAGAATTCTTGAAAGCTTGATGATCTTGATGGTGTTTAATGGTGTTTTGTGATGAATTTGATGAAGAGGATGTGTTTATGGAGGATTGAGGAGAGAATTATTGATTTTATTGTGTTTGTTGTAGAGGTTTTAATCAAGCTTCAAGGTGTATTTATAAGGTTAGGAGCTGAAAAATTCATATGAGAGAGGCTAGGGTTTACACTTCATAAGGTAAGAGTTGTATAAGGCATCAATCTCTTCCAAACCATGCGGGCCGGCATACCGGTACTGGACGTGTGTCTTTTTGTACCTCTCGGCAAACAACCCGAGCCGCTACCCGAGGCCACGTGTTTTTGTTCAGCCGGCATACTGGTGATATCCACCGGCATGCCGGTGTTGCTTTTTGTCCAGGGGTGAACTCCGTCAAAATACGCGAGGCGAGCTACCCGAGGGCACGGGTTTTACATATGGCCGGCATACCGGAATTCTCGGTGGCATGCCGGTGCGATATTTCGATTTTCCTCTACCTCTCGGCAAACAACCCGAGCCTTGGACCCGTGGATACGTGTTTCTGCTCCACCGGCATACCGGTCCGAGCAGCAGCTTTTTCCTTCTCGTTTCTTAGCACCCAAACTCAATTCCTGCACCATTAACACACTACCTTTCTCATTTCTTTTAAAAGTAGACACTAAACTCGACACTAACTTAGAATTATACACTAGGAATTGAAAAACAATAAGCAATAAACTAATATACAATGAACTGGCTTTTGTTTAACGTCGTTAAGCTCGACGGGTTACCTCATGAATCATTTTTTCACATAACCTCCCCAGCAGCGAGTAAGGTTATCAACGTTTGCTACACGGAACTTGCATCCCTTAGCTTTTATTACTACCAGTTGATTCGAAATAACCTTTGTGACCATGAACGGTCCTTGCCAAGAACTCTTGGCTTCGCGCGTTTTCAGAGAAGGACCAGGCTTCTTCATTGCAACCTCTTCGCCTACACTGAACTCCCTCTTTTTCCTCTCTTTCTTAGGTTCTTTTGGAACCTTCATAGCGTGCTTCTTTTCTTTCTTATTCGCATGATCGAGGTGTGGCTTTTCCTTAGGATATGGAGGATCTTTATTAGGCGGTTTCTTTCTGAGCTCTCTTTCCTCCCTTCCTAGGGTTTCCACAACCTTAGTTGGCTCCTTGTCTGTTTGTTCAACCACATCAATCCGGAAGTAATCCTCCTTGGGATCCGGAAACTTCATTGGCTTAAACACGTTAAATTTCACCTCCTCGTCTTGGATACGCATAATCATTTCACCGTTCTCTACATCAATCAAGGTACGCCACGTGGCTAGGAATGGTCTTCCCAAAATAATGGGGACATTCCTATCCATGTCGTAATCAAGTATAACAAAATCAACTGGAAAGATTAACGTACCAGCCTTGACGAGGACATCTTCTAGTCTTCCCTCTGGATGCACGAGGGATCTGTCAGCCATTTGCAAAACCATAGAAGTCGGTTTTGCATTTCCTATCTCCAACTTTTCAAACACGGATTTGGGCATGAGATTAATACTTGCTCCCAAATCACACAAAGCTTTCCCTTGCCACTTAGCACCAATAGAAATCGGGATCGTAAAACTTCCAGGATCAAGTAATTTAGGTGGCAACTTACTTTGGCAGATGGCACTACACTCCTCTGGTAAACCCACCATTTAATTCTCAAGATATTGACGCTTACTAGTAATAGCTCTTTTCAAGAATTTCATGTATTTCGGTACACCTTTGATAGCTTCTATGAAAGGTATATTAATGTTAAGCTTGCTTACCACGGTCATGAATCTCTGATATTCCGCAGTATCTCCTTTCTTCTGAACTCTTGAAGGGAATGGTGGAGGAAGACGGACTTCTAGAGCATCTTTCTTTTTCGGATTTTCCGGGATCTTCTTCACTTCCACTACTTCTGGTTCATCTTCCTTTTCCACTACATCCTTTACCGTTTTCTCTTTCACAATTGTTTCTTTTTCTTTCATAATGGGAAAAGGTGGTGGTGGAAGCTTCTTACCACTTCTAAGAGAGATAGCGTTACATTCTTCATATGGTTTAGGTTCTTTGGTATCGCTTGGTAATTGTCCCTGTGGACGTTGATTCAATTGTTTTGATATTTGAGCTAGCTGATATTCTAACATTTTAAGTATTGCGGCTGTAGATTGCATATCTAGGCTAGTCTTTTTCTTGCATGTTTATTAACGTCGCCAAGGTTTGCTAAACATCTAAGGCGCCTTCTTGAGGTTGAGCAGGTAGAGCTTTCTGATTCATGGTCTCGGTGTAGGCATCTTGAGGAGGTTGTCTCTGAGCTTGATTTCTGTAAGCTTGTCCACCTTGGTAGTCGTTTTGTGGTCTTGGTTGGTAGTTATTGCCTTGGGGACGCGGTTGATATGCATGTTGTGGATTAGCGGCCCCATTTGGATTCGAATATTGGAAACCGGACGGTTTCTATTCGGTTGATAACCCTGACCTCCTGAATTATAGTTCCCTTGGTTAAAAACAAACATTACGGCTTCTGGATTACTTTGACAATGCTCCCAGTCATGATCTTGTGCACCACAGTCAGAACACCCATAAAATTCTTGTGTAACATTAAATCTGCTCTTCTACCTGCAAAACCGTTTGTAACAGCTATAGTAAGCTGTTTTAATTGCTGCTCCAAAGTGTTCTTCAATTTATTCTCCAAGACTCCAATGAGGAGAATTTTTCTTCGATTAGAGCGCTACTTTCTCTTCCACCTAGAGTAGGTGTTCTCACGGTATTCCAACCCATCTCATTCGTAACTGTTCTATACAAAATAATATTGACATGGACTGGTTGTACCTGTAAAAATCCACCACCACAAAGCAAGTCTATATCCTTTCTTGAAGAGCCATCAAGTCCTTGGTAAAATATCTTCATCTGTTGAATTTCTGTGAGGCCATGATCAGGGAATATTCTTAAACAAATCTGAAATCTTGTCCAACTTCTACCCAAAGTCTCGTCTTGATCTTGTTTGAATGAAGTCAATTCGACTTGTGCGTCTAGTCTCATATTCGTTGGGTAGTATTAATCGAAAAACGCAGTTTGTAATGCGTCCCATGTTGTAATTGCTCCGGTTTCTGAGAATCATGCCATTCACTTTCTCCATCAATAACGAAGTACCTAAAATTAGAAAAATACATTTACTCTCTTGTTACTCCTTGCGTAATATAGGAATCGCAAATTTGCATGAACATCTGTACAACACGGATTCCAGGTGCTCCTCGGAAATTGCCATAACTCTGAAATTGAGATAACATACCAGGATCGGGTTTGAATCTCTCGACATTAATATTTGATGGGCCAATTCCAAGGGCAGGAGCTCAAAAAGGAGCTTGTTCAGGGCCATTGATGAACCACGGATCATTGTTCTGAGGAGGTTGAGCTTGTGGAACAATAGGAACCACAGGAACAAGAGGAGGGTCGATTTCATGATCGTCAGCCATTGCTTCTCTTGCTAATTGCTCCTCTAACTCTTTTTCTTTAGCTTCTCTCTTTCTTTTGTTTGCGTCTCGAACCAGGTTCTCGGGATTTGCAAGAATCACGATATCTTCACGCATAAACCAAAACCTGTAAACTTGAGAAAGAAATACAACCCAAAGCGTAAAACTGAAAAAAAAACTAAAACTAAACTAACAATTAAACTACTAAAATATTAACACCGGGGTCACACGCTACCGTCCCCGGCAGCGGCGCCATAAACTTGGTGGGTCCTAGGGTGTTAGAAAATAAAGCGATAAATAAAGAGGAACCACAAACTGAAAGTGTACAGTTGTTCCAAGTAATATATGATAATCAAGTTCGTTCTCAGGGACAGATTAGGTTCAACCCAAATATTAATCAAGTAGTGAGAATAATTTCTTAACGGAAAAATAAAAGATAGAATTTTTGTTTGGTTTTTATAAATTAAAGATGCAAATAAAATAAAGACTAAAAGTAAATAAACAGAAAGGAAATAAAGCAAATAAACGACTAACTTTAGATAAGAGAGATACTTGAGTCTCGCAAGTAATCCACTTAATCAATATAATATGTGATATGTTTAAGGGTAGAATTGGAATTATAATATTAGTCGGGACTCTAATATCTCCTAGCCCCCTGTCGGGTGGACCTAGAAGCTATCCTAAAGTACTATAAACACTTGTATGGTCGAATATGCCTCTTCGGATGATATGATTTTACCTCTTTGGCTATGTAACTAGTTAAGCCTGTTGGTCAATAACGGACATTACACGGGTATTACCTAGATCTGTATTCAAACCCCCCTGTCGGATGATCACTTCGCCACTAAAGTGAATAGCCCAAATACTAAAAGCTATTTCTAGTTGTTTCTAAAAGAAATAGTAATGAAAACAAAGTAATATCCAACATATAAAACCCAATTCAATTTAAATCTAAACAATCCCCAATTCAAAACATCGATTAATCAATTAAGGTTCATCCCTTTAATGCGATTCTCAAGTATATGGAAATTTAGATCATAATAAAATTAAAGACTAACAATAAATAAAAGTAGTTCATGTTCAAATACAAAATATAAATTAATTACCTAAAGGGTAGGATGACTGTTGATGGAAGAACATGATTCCTCCAGCACTAGCTTCTCCTTGCCTTCTTGCTCTGACTTGAAAACCTTAAGCCTCTTGTGTAATTATATGAAGTGTGTGAAAAGAGGAGGTTAGGGAGTGTATTTATAGGTGTTAGCAAGCCCTATGTCGAATTTACTTGGAGTGGAAGACAAGTTAAGAACTCTTAAATTCGTAGCCCTAAATTCTAGGAAAGGTAAGATTCTGCTGCTGATTTGTTTTTTTCATATCTCTTTCAATACTTATCCGTTTGAGGTGTTCCAATATATGAAACCGCTTGTCTCGGAAAGATCTTTCCATTGGTTCAGACCACTAGCCCAAATTCTTAGCCAATCTTAAGTTATGGACTCGTATTTGAAACGTGGCTGGAATTTCAGATTCATAAGGCAGCTTTATATTTTCCTTCTTTGCACATATCTTTCCTTAATCTTATTATTTCCATATAAATCTCTTTTCCTTTACTTCTTTAACTCGACTTGGTCTATAAGTAATTACCATATATATTTTAAAGCTTCACAATAAATAAATAATTAATCCGCATATGCTTTAAAAAGAATAAATCAATAATTCAAGAAATAGAAATAGGAAAGTGCACTCAAAAAATAGAAACTCAAGTAAAAGTACTTCCTAACACACTAAAATACCCTAATACTTTATTTCTCACTTCTCCTCCTTGGATTGTTCTTTCATGAAATTCAAGAACCTACTAACTTTGCACTAAAAACAATCAAATTTACGCACAAAAGCTCTAAAAACGCAAATAGTCAATTTCCAAGGGGGAGAAAGTGCAATATGATCAAATAAGCATAAAATTCTATCAAATAAGTCATTTATTCACCTAAAAGGATGTCTCCAAAGGGCTAATAATTAGAACAAATAGGGAAACATCACTATCGCAAAACGAATTCGACAAGTTAGAAAAAGGTAAACACAAGATATTTGTAGAGTTGATTGAATGATTGTGATGGAGCACGCGAGGAGGTAAGTGAATACGAATATGGTGATTCAATAAGTTTACATATAATAGAAGCACTGCACCCTATCTTGGGTATTTATCACGCGAGGCTTTAGCCTCGGAGAGTATGTTTACTCTCCTCCCTACCATTTTTCTACTTGCAATGTATGTGTTAGTTTTTATTTTATTTTTATTGAGTTGGTTTCGAGTTGTGGGACATGACTCATTTCTGTTTTGGGGGTGTGGGGATTCGTTGTCCCTCATCTCCATTTTATGTGATTTACTGCTTTTTAAGAGAAATTTCAAAAATTTAAGAGATGGAATAAGATGTAGAATCTGTATAATGGCCTAAAAGCATAAACTTTAGTGAGCTAATGATATAGAAGTAATTTATTTATGAACTACTTGTATCGTATGCTTTGAAATATGAACATTAAAACACACATTAAAAGTAAATAAATGATTAGTAAGCAATTCATTAGAAGCATGTTTTGATCTTAGGGAGCCTTGAGGGGTGTGTAGGCCGTGAGATCCGAGCTAGTGATAAACCCACTAATGAACGTGCTAGAGGTGAGAAAGTAACGAAGTTGCATAGTTAGGAAAATGTTAAGGCGCTTATTTCATAAGCCATTTGTTGCCTTTTGGCTTGCTTTTCAGATTTAATTGGCCACATTACAAGACATACCCTTTAGATTGTAGGACTTTTCCATATGACCCGCACTCGAATCGCGATGCATAGACGATCGTTTTAGAGCTTGAATTTGGGGTGGTGGGTTCAATTTACGGGAAACATTATTGGGTTGGTATTTTTAGCTATGTAATTGTGTTTTTGGTGATGATTCACTTGTTTATATTGTAATCCTTTGACAGTGTAAAAGAAAAAAGTATTGAAAAGAAAATAAATATATTGAAAATAAGTAGCATGACATCTCATATCAAAAGATCCATTGCTAACTTATAAAAGAAAAAAGAATGAATTAAAAAAGATTATATTAATTGGACCGGCAAAGTGGAATTTTTATGTGATCATCTTGATGCTTTATATTGGGTTATTGAGGATGTGAATTAAGTGTATAAAATATTGTGTTGAGTGAGAAACATTTATGAGAGTAACTCAAGCTTTAGGGTGATTCTCTAATGGAGAGTGAGGAGAGAGCCAAAATCTCACTCAAAATTATTTAAATATACGATCATACCATCCCAAAGCCTACATTAAAACCTTAAAGACCTTATGATTCTTAGTTATGTGATCTAGAAGCGATTGAACCAATAGTGAGTAATTAAAGGGACCATTTGCGACTGTGTTAGGATCAATGAATATTCTATAGCCTCCATATCGAACCAATAAAAGTACCTCTCCTTCTTGCATTGCAAAGCTAATCTAACCTTGAAATTAAACCGTGTTGATTGTTTGTATGATAAGTATATTAATATTAATTAGTTTGTAAATATCATTACATGAAATTTGCTAAGTAATTGTTTTATGATTATTCTTTACATTCGCCTTCTCTCGTGCTTAATTGACTTAGATGATATTTTAGAGACTTCATAATGTTCTTATTACTTATTATATCGGGACGGTATAATTTTGAGTTGGGGGTCTTGATGTCTCCCTATTTGTGATGAATTAATATACTTGTGGGACATAATTTTTAGGTGTATTATGTTCTAATTTGAGGGATTTTTCACTGGTATCTGATATATTTTAGTTTCTTACCTTGATTTGGAGAATTGTTACTTTTAAAGCATTTTTAGTGTAATTTGTGCGTTAAATGTGAAACTCTTAGGTAAAATGATTTAATTAGATAAAAAATCAATACTAAGGAGTTGAGGAAAGAATATTAAGATGAAATCAAGAGTTAAAAGGAAACAAAGTTGATTTAGTAAAGGAAACGCTGTCAAATAAATCGGCCAAGCTGTAAAGACGTCCAGTGTTTTGAATAATGCAGAAATTCCATTACAAATTTGAAGGAGACCTTTTAGGGTCAGATAGGTCTTTGAATTTCGGTCATTTTGATAGGTAGTACACTAAATTTGGCCCAATAAAGAACGAGATATGATTGTTTCAATCTCCTGTGTTTATCCAGTCCTACAAGTTAGGAATAAGAATTTGAGTATATCAGTCCTAAGAAAATCATCCTTTGGCTTACTAAGCTTAATATACATCCATAAATCATCATAAAAGCAATCAGAGGGATATAGAAGAGAAAGAATCAAGAGTTGGAGTTTTACCGCATTAATTCTACACTTCTCCATCTCTATTCTTTGGGTAAATAATTATAGATTTATTTTGTCTACGATTTATTTCTAAGTTATTTATTCCAAAGTTTTATTATGCACACTTTCTCTTTTAGGGTTGTAAATTATATGAGCACTTGATTATTGTTTTTCTGTTTTAGTTTGAATTTGGGATTTTAGTATTTAATTGATTCGGTTTTTAATTTCCATTGACTATGTTCTTGAATTAATCACCAAGTCTTCTCTAATCAATTAGGTATATCCCTTAGTATTTAGGCTTTTCGTTAGTGGTGACGATCATCCGGAATGAGGGGTCTAATTACGGAACTAGGATATAGACGCGTGGTGTTCGTTATTGAGACTTGCGCCTTAACTAACCACGTAACCAATTGGGTAAAATCTTAATCATTCGAAAGTAGCTTATTTTCACCCTAACGGGGACAGTATTACCGTAGAATAGCTCCTAAGTCTACCCCGACGGGCTTTAGTGATGTCTCCTTTTTTTTCTAAATAAATGCCCTTAGGAGACATCATTTTAGGTGAATAATAGACTTATTTGATAGACTATTAAGCTTATTTTGTTATATTTCATTTTCTCTCCTTGGATTTACAATATTTCATTTTTAGACCTTTTGTACGTTAATTTGTTTATTTTTAGTGCAAATTTATTAGGTACATGGATGCTAGGGAGCACCAAGCCAAGGAGGAGAATCGAGAATTAAGGCACAAAAGCTCTATAAATAGCAATATGTCCAAAACAAGAGAGAAAAGTACATTATATCAGATAATAGGAAAAAATTCCTCACTTAGTCCCAATAAACACCCAAAAAGATGTCTCGTGCATAAATTAATCTATTGCAAAAAGAGATACATCAACTACCTACATGTACTGCAAAATCAAGTAGTTCTAATATGTCTTAAGTTCGATAAATGAATCTAAGAGAACTTAAGACATCAAAGTACCAAAGAGGTGAAGGAAATCCATCTCACTAGTACAAGTAGGTACACAACCGGTAGGAGCATCATAGAGAAGTCAAATTGTCTGTTTTGCTAAAAGAAAGATAGTAACCTTAGTGTTGGATGTTTTTGAGATTGATGAGGATGCATCGTACACCTAAGATGGAAGAGGCAGTAGCCTTATACCCTATGTGAATATGAAGACCTCAAAAAAGAAATTTCTTGTGCATGTGGAGGATATTTAGGTTTATGTGCTCAAGACAATAATTTTTCACTTACGTGTACAAATACAAGTAGGTAATGAAGTCATTATGACTAAGACCACAAAAGTGGAAGTCATAAGAAATGTTATTGTATAAGTTTAGTTAATGTTTTAAGTATAAGGACACGATGGGATGTCAGGATAACGACGCACATGTCGTAGGCTAGTTCCTTGAGATAATCACATCATAAATACTTCTTGACCAAGTAATCATTGTTCGACATTTCGATCGCGTGGGGATCATGGTGGAACCGTGGAGGTTTACCATAATTGAAGGTGCCATACCTACATTCATCAGAGTAGTTATATTTGTAGTCAAACTCAATAGCATATATGAATATGTATAGAAGAAACTTACATATGATCACTTTCTTGAAAATAAGTTGTAATTGCTAAGGGATTAGATGTGCTTAATCTTGAGTCTGTATGGATGCAACAATTATGTTAAGTAATTATACTTTGATATACTATGAGTGCGAGTCTATCATGGCTCAATATCTTATGTATGTTATATTACTACTTAACTGATCACGGCATGTACACACAAAATAAAATCTAGGTGTTATCCACTCATAATAGGATTGTATTGATTAACCTCATCCCTGTCGAACAATATGTGGTGTAGCATATATAGATATTATTGATTTTGAGTCGAATGCTTGAAATTAGATAAATAACCGGTTAAGGTGAAATGAATACCATCCTGATAACCATGCGTGATTTAGACTCAAAAGTTTGCTGGTGAGATACAGAGAATGATCTAGTTAATTCCAACTTGGTAGGTCATGGATAAGGATTATTTAAAGTCGACTCTTTGTATAGGTATTATATACCTATAGGAGTTCAATTGTTTTTTCATAGTGGAGCAATTAACCAAATTTTGGTTGGATAAATTTTTTATCCAAATATACTGAAAAATTAGGGTTAAATATATTTATTTGTTTCTTCTTGGAAAGCTAAGTTAATTTTACTGCTATAATTTTAATAGAATTGTAAGAAATAGAATACAATTAAAATAAAACGAGAAATAAAATTTAATTATATAATAAATTCTAAAAAATAGTATTTAAAATTATTTTTTATCTTAAATAGATTACTAATTAAAAGAAAAAGAAAAAATAATATTTTATTTTGAAAATATTCATTATTTAATTAGTTAATAAAAACAAGAATCTAATTTCTTTTTTCATATTAATAATTTATTAAAATCGAGCAAAAGAAATGATTTTGTTAGAATTTATTTAATACATCTAAGAGCCACTTTCACTACTGGAATTCGATTGTTTACCGACGACACGTGTCGTCGGTAAACACCGATAATTCGTCGTTAAAAGGGATTACCGACGACGCCTCGTCGTTAAGACGTCGTTACTAGAAATTGGTCGGTAAATCAAGACTTACCGGCGAATAAAGCACTATTCGTCGGTAATCTTACCGACGAAACGACGTCGTCGTTGATTGGTAAGATTACCGACGACTAGTCTCGCCGCTATAATGTAATTTGTTTTTCTTTTTTTTTCGTGGCCGATAATTGAATTTATTTATTCTTTTTTTTATATTCTAATTGCCGACAACAATTACCGACGACCTGTTGTCGCTATTTTATGTTTTATGTTTTTTTTTAAATATAAATCCGGATTAAGTAATTGTTTTTTTATGCAATTAGCGACGACATTCAAATGATGAATGTCGTCGTAAATTCAGTATGAATGTCGTCGGCAATCTTTTTTTTTTTTTTTTAAATTTTTAAATTCATTTTTTTTAAATTTTTTTTTGATTTGATTTTTGTTTTTATTATAAATGTAATACGAATAAAATTGATACATATGACAAAAAATTTCAATAATTAATAGAAAAAACCGAATCATAATTAAAACCATAAAAAAAGTCTTACAAAAAGTCAAAACAAGTCAACATAAGTCAAACACACCAAAAAAAAGTCTAAAAAAACCGAATCATAATCAACATAAGTCTAAAAAAACCAATTAAAAAGTCAAACTATTACAAACCAAGTCCAACTCAAATAAAAACCAACTCCAACTAAGCATCATCATCATCATTCCTTTCATCTCCTCGTTCCTCGGGACTCCTTCTCGGGGGGGGGGGGGGGGGGGGAGGGGGGGCTGGGGAGGCTGGGGGTGGGCGACCGGGGCCATTCCTTGAGCTATCCTCATACCATTTAAGGTATCGAATAGCGTGTCCATTAAGCTCGGCTGACTCGACTGGCTCGAAGAACTCCCGGACGATGTGGAGGTAGGATCTGGTATAGGTTCAAGACCTTGTTTGACTCGAAGCTCGTTCATGCCTGCGAACATCGCCTTCAGTAGATCCTCGGACGCATCATCGGCTTTTGCTTGTTTCCGTGATCTCTTCCGCACCCCTCCAATGGTAGGCACCCAATGTCTCGACTTCGGTGGGGCCATGACCTCCATAATGGTCTCTAAAATAGCATCCATCTGCTCCTCCGTAGAAACCTCGGTGCCATTGGCTGCAGCCTCCACTACCTTCGTCTGCATCTTCCCCCGTAAAACAGCCTATAATTAGATTTAATTTAAAAATAAATTAGATTAATATCAAAGTAAAGTTAAAAATAAAATATTTAAGTAATGAAAAAAAAACTTACACTTGCTTTTTCCAACCGCTCGTCCCGATAGCTGTCACTAGCCGAATCGTATGCAAGATGATCGAAGTAGCCGCTCAATGGAGGAAGCTCCATCTCCTCTTGGGTCTCTTCGTCCGTGAAAATCATCGGCTCCTTCGTCACGGTCTTAAGCGTCCCCTATACAATTTTCAATACCGAATATTAAATAACTAAAAATAAATAAATTATTAAAAACATTAAATTAAATTTTTATTAAATGTAATTATACCTCCATAATAACCTCCCTAGTCTGGGAGAGGTTCCGAGACCCAGCCCTGCTCGAACTAGTCTGCTGCTCCCGGTTTTTCCGATTAATCTCCGCCTGGGCCTACAAATAATAAACAAAATAGTTATTAATCTAATATATAATGAAAAATAGATGTAATAAATAATTTTTTTTTGTTACCTTAGCATTCTCATCATCCCAATTCTTCTTAGCAATAGCCCAATACTCGGGTTTAACATCCGGGGGAGCTAGACCGTTGTTGTAGTAGTCCGTCTTCAAGTCGGATTTCCATCTCCGATAGCAGGCCGATTGCATACTGGTCAACTTTTCGCAAATATCCTCCCAGTCACCTCTTCTCCTCCACCCCTCCACGTCAAAAAATTCTTGAAGACGGCCGTAAATACCCCCTATCCGACCTTCGGGCACCTCTATCCATTGTTTGTAGGTACAAACTCTCGAACCGCGTGCCCGATCACCTGACCCACGTGTTTATAGTGTGGGCCCACTATATTCCACGTCTTGTCGATGACGGAGAATTCGATCGGTATTGGCCACCCAACTCTTTTCAGCGTCTCTTGGGCGGTTCGGATAGAGGTGATGCTTCGGGGTTTCCGAAGTCTTCTCTTCGGATTTCCTGTTACATTGAATAGAATTTATTAGTTATTTAATTGAAAAAAAATCAAATTTATGAAATTGAAATTTATTAAGTATTTTTACCTGAAGGTTGGTCGCAGTCTTGTAGTCCCCGATTCGGACCCCTCGGTGGATCGTTACCGGATCCATCACCACCATGTGAACGTGCAATCACATCAGCCATCTACAATTTTAGAAATTACTTATTAGTCCCTATATTTTAATTAATTACATATTAGTCCCTATATTTTAATTAATTACATATAGGTCCCTATATTTTCATATATTGCAAAAAAGGTCCCTATATTTTCATATATTGCAAAAAAGGTCCCTATATTTTCATATATTGCAAAAAGGCCCCTATATTTCAATTTTTTTAATTTTACATTTTGGTCCTTATATTTTTAATATATTGCAACTTAGTCCCTATATTTTTTAATTTTTCATTTTTGTCCATTTTCCAATTATTCCTAAAATATTTCATATATTGCAAAAAGGTCCCTATATTTCAATTTTTTTTAATTTTACATTTTGGTCCTTATATTTTTTATATATTGCAACTTAGTCCTTATATTGCAAAAAGGCCCCTATATCACATTACAAGTCCTTTAATCTCTAAAAATCATAACTAAAACATATCATACATATCAAAAAATGCAAAAAATCATATCAAAACCCTAGTTTTCTGAAACAAATCATAAATTCATCATTTTGTTGTGTTTTTAATTCCAAAAATATACTAAACAACCTAAAATAACATCATGAAAATTCGGATTATACTAAACATAGCATTACAATCACAAAAAAAATCAATTCAAAAAAAAAAAAGGCAAAATAGAATCGAAAATTGTTACCTGTTACGTGGATAATGTGTAGTTTTCATCCATGAATCCATGCCAGAAACAAGGAAACAAAAAACAAAACAAACAAAAAAGATATTAGAAATAGAAATTAAAAATTAAAAAAATGAAATTGAATGGTGTTTATGGAAGGATTAAGCTTACCTTGTTGTTCGATTTGTTGTTGTACAGCCTCGGAATAGCTTGGAATGGGATGAAATGGCGTTTTTTGAGAGAATTTTCTGTGGTGAGTGAGGAAGAAATGAGCTCGGTTAGGTCATATAGAAAAAGAAATTACCGACGACGGTGAGTGTCGTCGGTAATTGTTAGTAACTCGTCGGTAATCAAGGCCACGTGGCCCACTCCGTACACACGAGGCTAGCGTGTCCCTGATTACCGACGACAGTGTCGTCGCTAAACCAAAAAATTTGTCGCTAATTTTCATGGGCGGGAAACTTGGCCGCCCATGTTGGCCAATAAAAATTTTGGGCAAAATTAGCGACGACGAGTTGTTTGAATATTGTCGTTAAAAAATTACCGACGACATTCAAAGGATGAATGTTGTCGGTAAAACTTTGAGCGTCGTCGGTAATTTTTTTTTTTTCCTATACTTTATTCTTTCTCTTTTATAAATTTTCTATGATTCCCATTTTATTTGTTTCTATTTTTTCCATACAATATTTCTTCAATCTTAGTGTTTGGTTTGATTGGTCAACTATCCGAGTCAAAATTGAGTCAAATGTTAGTGTTTGGTTTGATTGGTCAACTATACGAGTCAAATGTTAGTGTTTGGAATGTTTGGTCAACTATACGAGTCAAAATTGAGTCAAATGTTAGTGTTTGGTTTGATTGGTCAACTATACTAGTCAAATGTTAGTGTTTGGAATGTTTGGTCAACTATACGAGTCAAATGTTAGTGTTTGGTTTGATTGGTCAACTATACTAGTCAAATGTTAGTGTTTGGACTGATTGGTCATCTATACGAGTCAAATGTTAGTGTTTGGTTTGATTGGTCAACTATACTAGTCAAATGTTAGTGTTTGGACTGATTGGTCAACTATACTAGTCAAATGTTAGTGTTTGGACTGATTGGTCAACTATACGAGTCAAATGTTAGTGTTTGGAATGTTTGGTCAATTATACGAGTCAAATGTTAGTGTTTGGTTTGATTGGTCAACTATACTAGTCAAATGTTAGTGTTTGGACTGATTGGTCAACTATACTAGTCAAATGTTAGTGTTTGGACTGATTGGTCAACTATACGAGTCAAATGTTAGTGTTTGGAATGTTTGGTCAACTATACGAGTCAAATGTTAGTGTTTGGTTTGATTGGTCAACTATACGAGTCAAAATTGAGTCAAATGTTAGTGTTTGGTTTGATTGGTCAACTATACGAGTCAAATGTTAGTGTTTGGAATGTTTGGTCAACTATACGAGTCAAAATTGAGTCAAATGTTAGTGTTTGGTTTGATTGGTCAACTATACTAGTCAAATGTTAGTGTTTGGACTGATTGGTCAACTATACTAGTCAAATGTTAGTGTTTGGTTTGATTGGTCAAGTATACTAGTCAAATGTTAGTGTTTGGTTTGATTGGTCAACTATACTAGTCAAATGTTAGTGTTTGGAATGTTTGGTCAACTATACGAGTCAACTATACGAGTCAAATGTTAGTGTTTGGTTTGATTGGTCAACTATACTAGTCAAATGTTAGTGTTTGGTTTGATTGGTCAACTATACTAGTCAAATGTTAGTGTTTGGACTGATTGGTCAACTATACGAGTCAAAATTGAGTCAAATGTTAGTGTTTGGTTTGATTGGTCAACTATACGAGTCAAAATTGAGTCAAATGTCAGTGTTTGGTTTGATTGGTCAACTATACGAGTCAAATGTTAGTGTTTGGAATGTTTGGTCAACTATACGAGTCAAATGTTAGTGTTTGGTATACTAGAAAGATTACATGCGTTTGAAGTTCTAAAAGATGTTAAAGTTGGAAAATGTTAAAGTTGACTGAGATTTAATGATTATGAATAAGGATATGCGTTTGAAGTTCAAATTCAAATAACAAAACACCACACATATATGTAATAAATAAAAAAACAGATAAACTAGTCAGATTCATCTCCACCGTCAACTATAGGCTCACCATCACTATCAAACTCAGTAGGTTCTTCATCTCCGTATTCTTCCCACGTGTCATCCTCCAATTCCTCGTTCTCATCAGTAATCATTTCAAAAGGCATTTGAATACGAAAATGAGATGGGTCAATCTCGAACTCCTCCGTACTTGCCAAGTTCATCGGACCGGAATCAGTACCAGGGTTAACCAAAGGTATTGTTATTCTCCCGCTATCGGTAGCTAATGATTCCGAGCCCCATAACTCGGGACTCCATCCATGCCGATCGTTTATTTCCCAAACGGCCTTCCATTCTTTAGATGTTTTCTTTGCACGAATCTCGTCAATATAAAACACTTTCTTCGCTTGTGATGCTAGAATGTACGGTTCGTTTGGCCAACCAACGCTTGCTGTGTTGATAAAGGTTACCCCGTGTTCTGTCCTTGATTCACTCTCCTTGTACCACTTGCAAACAAATAAAACAACCGAGCACCCTCCACTGTACGTTAACTCCAATATTTTCAATAATTCGCCGTAACATGGTGACCCGTCGTAAATGACACATACACCGTAATCTTGCGTCACTCTTTTTTCTCCTTTGCTCTTTGTTATCCACTTTACACCGTTCACAACACATGAATCGTACATATGCACTGCACCAAAAGGCATGTTTCCCAATGACACCACCTCACGGGTAGCTAATGCATCACCACGGGATTCCATTCCATGAACCTGTCATAAAAAAACATGAGATACATTGAAAATAAGTAGATATATTAAACCTACAAGGTCACATACCTTATCCAAAAACCAATCCTTAAACATTTGACGGTGCATATAATTTATTTCGTCAATCGTTCCCGAAAGTGTCGATCTGTGTTCACTATAATTGAAACGGAATATAAATATATCATTAAATATATAAATATATAAATATATAAATATATAAATATATAAATATATAAATATATAAATATATAAATATATAAATATATAAATATATAAATATATAAATATATAAATATATAAATATATAAATAGCAACGTTACTTACGTCCTAAATGTCTCGATTTCGTCGCAGTTATTCAAAATATAAAAAATAACGTGCTCCCTATCTTTATACGCTAAAGCACCAGATACTTTCTTGCCAACTGGAGTACACTGGGAGTTGAAAACGGATAACTCTCTATGCACTGGCGGTGGTTCGTTGTATCTGCCTGGATCGTTGAACTTTGTTTTTTCTTCACTAAGGTACCTGGATATAAATATAAATGTAAAATATATAAATATATAAATATATAAATATAAATATAAATATATAAATACAAATAACAACGTTGAACTTGTTTTTTCTTCACTAAAGGTACCTGGATATGAAATTCAACGTCTCTTCCGCCACGTAACCCTCGGCTATTGAACCCTCTGGTCTAGCTGGGTTTCGAATATACTCTTTCAACTTTTTCAAATACCTTTCAAATGGGTACATCCACCGCATTTGAACCGGGCCCCCTAGCAATGCTTCATCGTACAAGTGTATCACCAAGTGGATCATTATGTCAAAAAATGCAGGAGGCAGGATCGTTTCAAGTTTGCACATTACTTCAGCCACTTTTGCCTTACCGGTTAACAACTTTTTCCTACTCAAATTCTTGCTACAAACAACTCTAAACACGTTCGCTAACCCAATTACCGCTTCGCTAATCGGCTTATCCTCTAAAAGACCAGGTAGACAACAAACAAAGAGATACTGCATCATAACGTGGCAATCATGCGATTTCATTCCAATAATCTTTCCCGTATCAATGTGAACATTATTCCTCAAGCTAGAGGCAAAACCATCTGGAAACCTTTGTGCCTGTAACCACTCAAGAAAAATCTTCCTCTTCTCCGCTGATAACGTATACTTTCCACGCTTTAGTATCGTCTTACCTCCTACGGTTGAGAGCCACAACTCCTTTCTAATTCCCAAATCCTTAAGATCCATTCGCGCCTTCACGTTATCTTTGTTTATTTTACCATCAATTCCTATAACCGTACCAAGCAAACTGTCACACACATTCTTCTCGCAATGCATTACATCGATGTTATGTTTTAACACTTCTGACCAATACGGTAAGCGATAAAAAATACTCTTTTTTTTCCAGTTGGACTCACGAGGACCTGTTTTTTCGTCACCTTGCCACCAAAATCCTTGTGTTTACCGGGAAACACAATCGGAAGCCCATCAAGCTGTGTCTGAATACTAGCAGGACTATGTTTCCTCGGTGGGGCCCGTTTATCGGCTTTCTTGTACGAAACCGTATCATCTCTGAGATTATGATCGATAGGTAACCAACGTCTATGATCAAAGTAAACAACCTTATTCGTCACCTTCAACGAAGGAGTGGAATCCATGCATTCTGGGCAAGCCATGTAACCTTGACCCGACCATCCTGAAGCGTATGACCGAGCGGGGTAATCGTTGGTCGTGGACAACACACAAACCTTCATTAAAAACATTAGCTTCGTGTGGGCGTCATACGTATGGATACCTGTTTTCCACAGCATGTCCAACTCGTCTATAACAGGGCGGAGAAAGACATCCATGTCCTTTCCGGGTGAGCGGGGACCCGGAATCAACAAACAAAGCTGAAATGTGGTCTCCTTCATGCATGTCCAAGGTGGCAAGTTGTAGACGGTCAATATAACAGGCCACATACTGTAGGAGTTGTTCTGCATGGAGAACGGACAAAACCCATCGAGCCCCAGGCCCAAATATACATTCCGAGGTTCACTGGCAAACTCAGGATGTAGCGCTGCAAATCTCTTCCAACTATCACCATCAACCGGATGACGCAACACATCTGGATCGGCACTTTTTCCGGTATGGTGCCATATCATTTCTTCAGCGGTTTGTTTCGAAGCGTATAATCGCTGCAATCTCGGAGCAATCGGAAAGTAACGAAGCTTCTTATGCGGTACTTTGTTACCCTTCTTCGGGTCATATCTTGATTCACCACATACTGGACAGTTGTCGAGTTTTTCATTCTCCTTGTAAAAAATGGCACAATCATTCAAACAAACATCGATAGTAACATACCCCATACCCAAACTTTTAAGTTTCTTGTTGCATGCTTCGTAAGAATCGGGCAAGTTGTGAGGTTTCGGTAAAACACGACCAAGCAACTCTAACAACTCGGTAAATGATGTGTTACTCCACTTGTTCTTTACTTTTATGTGCATAAGCTTGGCAATGAAATTCAAGGAACTCATCGCTGTACAACCAGGATATAATTCTGTCTCCAATTCTTCAAACAACGAATTAAAACTGTTTTGAGTAGGAAGATGTGCGTCTCTCATTTCAATATCTCCCGGATGACCACCAACATAGTAACTTTGTCTCACATACTCATAAACACGATGCATCTCGCTATCTATGTTTGGTTCTTGAATTGTCTCAGGAATTACCACCTCTTTCTCGCCGTGTTTTGTCCAAACAAGATATGATTTGTTGAAACCGTGTTTTAGAAGGTCGGCCCTAACTTCGTCGATGGGTTTTCGAGAGTAATTATTACACTTCGTACACGGACAATACATGTAACCAGTGGTACAATCTTGATTTTTCTCTGCATATTCCATAAAACGAAAAACCCCAGATACATATTCTTTCGTATAATAATTAGTTGTATCGATCCAACTCTTATCCAAATCCGGATTCATCTCTTGGCAACAATTTTATACAACTAGACAAATAAAATATTTAATTATTACAACCCAATTAAAAAGAATAATAAAAATTACAACACAATAAATGACATAATAAAAATTACAAACCATTGAATGAATAAATATTACAAACCATTGAATGAATAAAATTACAAACCATTGAATAAATAAAATTACAACACAATATATAGATAATAAATTTCATATAATTAATAAAACAAATAAAAATATATGAACACAAAAAATTAAATACAACCAAACATGCATACTACAAGACATAATAATAAAAAAATAAACCATATCATATGTAATTCATCAACCTAATCATGTCTAATTATAGCAACTAACATATATCAATTAAAAAAAATGAAAAAGCATGAAAATTCTTGAAAATACCTTGAATTGGATGGTTAAGAAGAGGTTTGATGACCACAACCCACCTAGACAATGTACTAATTCACCTAATCACATCATATATCAACAATTAAACACAATTCAAAAAAAAAAACTCATATTTTAAAAACATGGATTTTCATGAATTTACCTTAAATTATGTGATGAAAATGGATATTGATAATGCCCCACCTTGATTATGGACCCGGGAATGGTACAAGACAAATTGGAGAATCAATTAGTGGGAAAAAAAAAATTCTGTGATTTTTTGGGAGAAATTCGGAGGTGTTTTAGAGTGTGTGGGTGTTTTATGAGATAAAAAACCTGCTGTCTCCAAAAATACACACAGACAATTACCGACAACACGTAAATTCGCCGGTAATTTAAAAAAAGTTGTCGCTAATTTATGGCCAAAACGTCGTCGTCAGCCTTTAGCGACGCCATTTTTACGTTTAAAAAAATAAAAATTCAAACCAAATAATTACCGACGAAGTCGATACTATTTACGACGACCCTTTGTCGGCAATTATTAGCGACAACCAAGTCTCGGTAATCTTAGACAATTACCGACGACCCGTGATTCGCCGGTGATCCGTCGTCGGTAAACGTGCGATTTGTAGTAGTGTTTAGATTTAGGGATTTTTATAATTCAAGTAAAAAAAATTCTAAATTTTTTTGGTCATTACAGAGTAGTCTAACCATTTAAGGATGACAATGGTCAAATTATTATTCGTAATCGCTAGAAATCCGATCCGATAACACTACAATAAAAAGGTTATTTATAGACATTTTTTAGCGACGCATCACGATTGCGACTCCAAAAAAATTATAATTAAGGACGCAAATATAAAAGCATCCTTATATGAATGTATGGCGACATGTTTTTTAAGCGTCACTAAATACTCAGTAATTGGGGACGCAACTAGATACGCGTCGACATCTAATTTGTTATAAGGACGCTTTTATTGGATGCATCTCTATTCTTTATTACCATGACAAAAGATGTTGACACACAAAATAGGGACGTTACTAGTTAAGCGTCGGCATTTAGTTTGTTATAACGACGTTTTCATTGCATGCGTCCCTAATTCGACCCAAGGGGACACTCCTAACTTTGTGTCGGCAATATTAATAATAGGAGACACTTCTAACTCTACATCGGCGATATTAACAATCAATAAAGGACACTTTACGAGTATCAATATAAATACAGTATAACTAACCAAAAGGAATAGATTATTCTTTTACCAAAATAGGTTTGAAATAGTTTTATTTTTAACAAATTGGAGAATAAAACATGAAAAACATTTTCATCAATTATTTTGATTTTCAATTATATTTTTATAATAATATAACTAATATATTAATATTATAACATATTATTTTTTTATTTAATTTAAATATTAATTTTTATTTATCATATATAGTTGTACCATAAATTATATTATTTGGTGTCCAAAGTTATTTTTTGATTTATTAAATTTAAAAATTAAATAAATATATATTCAATTATAAATATAATATATTTCATATTATAAATACAATACTTTATATATATTTTATTTAATAAATAATAAAAAGAAAGACATTTATTTACTACCCTTCACAAAAATAATAAAATATTATAATCTTTTCAAATAAAATCACATAAATTAATAATAAATTTTAAGATAAAAAAGTAGTATACATGTGAATTTTCTCATTTCTAATCGGGTTTTGTAAAAAATTAACATCGATTATCGCGCGCTTTTGGTGGAAGTCGTTGGAGAAACGTAAGATTCATTGGATGGATTGGGAAAAATTATCTGCAGCAAAAGTTATTGGGAGTATGGGCTTTCAGGATATTAAACGAGAAAACACAACGTTACTAGGCAAACAGGCGTGGAGACTCTACCATTCACCTGAGTCGTTAGCAGCACGCTTACTTGAAAGGTATTTATTTCACTAATCAGGACTTTCTGCAGGTGAAACTCCGACAAAGTAGAGCGTGGTCATGGGCAAGTCTAATTGAAGGACGAGATTTTCTAATTGAGCAAGGGCTTGTCCAAATAGGGAGCGGAGAGTCGACTCGGGTATGGGACGATAAATGGTTACTCTCAGGCAGAATAAAAGATAAACCGCCGAATACTGAGATTTCAACTGTTGACGAGCTCATGAAAAGCAATGGTAATGAATGGGATTGGAAAATAATTGACATAAACATCCCAGGTCCCGTCAAAGAACAAATTTATCGAACACCAATCTTGGATCGACAATCAAAGGATAAATTTACATGGCTATTTACAAATTCGGGAAACTATACAACAAAGTCAGGATCAAGGTGCTCACAAATACCAACTTGGGCAATGTATCACAATCAGTACAACAAGCGGAAATGCGGAACGCGAAACTGTGGACGATGGTTTGGAAATCGAATGTCCCTTCACGAGTACGGAACTTCGTTTGGAAAGTATGCTGGGATATATTACATACTAAACGGAATTTAAAAAACAGGAAATGTAGCGAGACGGATAGTTGTCATTGGTGTACGGACGTTACGAAATCTTGCCCACGTCTTTTGCTAACGTGTAATTTTTGTAGACAGGTCTGGGCTGCATCGGTTATACAAATACGAATACCTGAAACTAAACCACCCAATATTGGCGTCTGGCTTCTTAAAACCACGGACAGTATTGACCCGAAAATATGGGGAAAGCAGATTATTATGGCTTATCTTATGCTTATTATGTGGAATATTTGGAAACTAAAAATGAAAGCTAAACATGATAACGACTCTCCGCAAGTTAATACAATTTTAAACCTTACTAATACTACTATGATAGATCATTTTGGACAACATTGGAGTGAAAATCAGTCACCTGTCCCACCAACTGAAGGACATGGTCGCAATCAACCGATTGCGCAAGCTATACCAGATGACACACAAGTGGTGTATACATCGATGCCTCCTTCACTACACAAGATGAACAAACTGGAATAGGGATAGTTTGAAGGGAAGTTACGTCTGGATCCCGGCAAGTGTTTTCTACACCTATTTGGACGGATACAGTTCCAGAAGCAGAAGCTAGAGAAGTTTATGAATTAACAAAGATGGCGAGCCAGGATACATGAAGGAAAACTCTTATATGCCCTGATAACCTTGAAGTTATTCAAGGTATAAAAGAGTTTTTAGCTTCGTGGCGGAAGATCAGACCCTTCATTAGACAGATTCAGAAGGCAGCTGAGAGACACAGTCAGTTGTCTTTCTTGCATATTCCTAGAAGGCGTAATGGATGGGCTGACCGGGCGGCGCGAATTGCTAGACAATGGACGGTCATGAAAGGGAAACTGAATCAGCTGTCCCTCTCATTTGGAAAACTGGGAATTGGATGATTGTTGATCGCAATTGACTCTTGTACGGACGACCAAAAAAAAAAATAGGCTGAAAAATTTCACAACAGAAAAAATATAAGTAAAACCTTAAACCCATCTCTTCACACTTCGCAGTGGAAAAGAATAACAAAACAAAAATTCTTTACTACCTTCCTACCAAAAGCCCTCTCCTTGCAAAAGAAAACCACCGCTACTCATGGACCATTTCTCCGCCATCATCAACCCGGCTAAAGAACCCAAATTAACAGTGGAAAAAAAGAATTCCTTTATAAAAAAATAGTTATATGTTATTTTACCCTTAAATTTTGTAAAAATATTTATTTGGCACTCCTAAATTTTAAATTTGTAAACTATTCATTTGGACCTTCTAAATTTTCAGAATTTTTATTTAATTTTACGATTTTTAAAATTTATTTTATTAGACTTATAATTATATTTTTTTTTAATAAATTAGTTATTTTGTATTGAATAAAAAAATTATATTAGGACTTATAATGCAGTTTTATATAATATAAAGTTTTATTATACAATTTTTTATAATATATAGACCTATAGTGCAAATAAGTCTAAAAGAAAAAATTGGAGGCGTCCCTTAGTCCCCCTACTAAATGATCCTAGCTCCGCCCCGGCAAATTAAGATAAGTAATTCAACTATTTTAACTTAATATTATTAATTTTACAATTTTTCAAAAGATTATCATATTTAAGTATAATTACAGTATGGTGTTTATTATATTTTTATACAATTTTTTTAAATTTGCCATTGTAATAGCTATTTGGTGTTATATTATATTTTTTTGAATTGTTTTACAATAGATTTCCACTTTGCGCAACTACGGGAGATGGTCTTACACACTTATTCGACGATTAAAAAAATTCTCTTACGCTAAGTCCAATAGACTCTCAATTGTAAAAAAAAAAACTAGAATTGGGAGTTGAAAAATCTATTTTAACTCTCAGCATACTCTCCATAATAGGGTTTCCAATTCATAAGTTTTTCTAGTTACATCTAACTATCCCCAATCAACTTTTGCCATATTTTTTTTGCCGTTTTCTTTTAATTTAAATATATTTTATTAGCTGTTATAAAAAAAGTCAAATGAGAGTCAACACAAAGAAAAATCCTCTCTAGCCATTCATCTCACCTAACGTTTATTCCACAAAATTGTTCTTTTTTCACACCTCTTTATCCACTTTTCATTCCTTTTTTGCTTTTTCATTTGCTGATTTGGTGTTTATCCAAATATCTGGGATCTATCTTCAAGTCAACAAAAAAGATATTATCCATTCATCTATCCTTTCAACCGACCACCACTCCCAAATATACCACACCCACACCCTTAACCGCTACATCGTGTTCATCTCTCAAAAATGACGAAAGTGTTAAAATCGAGCAAAGTAAATCAAGTGAGCAGTTCAAATCCTAAAGCCAAAACGAAGTATAGAAACATAACAAGAGAAATGTTAACTCCGAGTCCGAGCCCTAATCTTCTTAATACTCCAGATTCTTACAAAGGTGAAGAGCAGCAAGTGGAAACTACTATTGTTTCAGAAGAATCAGTGACAGAAGTAGTAGAAGAAGTGATTGATATAGATCGAGGGTTTTCAGCGGAATCGGAAAGGGTTTCTACTGAGAAGAAAGCAGTTCCGTGGTCCAATTTGTTTGGCAGTTGTGCAAGTGGGTCTATGAAGCTTGAACACCACACTCCTTCAAGTTTTAAAGGTAAGAAGCTAATTAAACCTCCTCAAGATGTATTAGATAAAGGAGCTAAACAATGATCAAATAGCTTAGTGGGTCAATTTCTCGATAATCCTCCACCGTTTTATGCTATTGAAAACTTTGTGAAATTTCAGTGGAGTAAGTTAGGGAAAGTAGACATAAAATCGAGCTCTAAAGGTATTGTAGTTTTTCGATTTGAAAATCAACATTATTATAATAAAGCGCTTGAGCAGATATGGAATATAAATGGTAAACCACTTTTACTGAGGCCATGGAAACCAGAGATGCAGTTTGATAAAATTGATGTTTCAAAAGTTCCAATATGGGTTAAGTTAATAAATGTTCCAATGAACTTATGGACACGGAGAGGGCTTGGGTATGTAGCAAGTGGTATTGGAATTCCCCTACAAATGGATTCCATCACTGAATCAAAGACAAGGCTAGGATATGCTTGAGTATGTGTTGAAGTAGACACAAATGAAGAGCTACCAGATGATCTATTAGTGGATAATGGATTAGAAAAGTTGCAAACTGTCAAGATTGAATATGAGTGGAAGCCTATAATATGCACAAAGTGTAAGAGATTTGGATATTTAGAGAGTAAGTGTAATAATATTCAAAAAGTATGGTTACCAAAGAGAATTAATAACATTGAAGAAGATGGTATAAAAAATGATAAAGGGAAAAAGGTTGTTGAGGAGTGGAATGTTGTTAGAGGAAACAAAAGAGGTGATAGACATAATGGAGAGTCAAGCTCAGTTACAAACACTAATCAGTTTAATGAGTTGCATAAAATTAATGAGGATGTGATTAATCAGGATGTAATGCAATTTATTACTGATCACATAGGGGGAAAAGAAATAACAAGACCTCCAAACATATGAATTGTCTTGCTTGGAATGTCAGAGGTCTTAATAATGTAATAAGACAGTTAAATGTCAAGAATTTTATAATTGAAAATAAGATTAGAGTAGTTGGATTACTTGAAACTAAAGTTAGAGTAAACAACTACCCTGAGATAGTAAATAAACATTTCCCTACTATGGAGATGAGTCATAATTATAGGTATGATGTTAGTGGAAGTATTTGGCTGCTATGGGATAATAAGTGGGTAGATATTAAAGTTATTTCACAGTCTTCTCAGGCTATTCTGGTGCATATGAAGATTATTGAAAATCAAGAAGAATTATACTTAGCTATGGTGTATGCGAGTAATGACAGTGCAGAAAGAAGGAAACTATGGCAAGATATGAAAGAATGGAGTAAAAAATATGAGAAAAAATAGATTATGCATAATGGGTGATTTCAATGAAATACTCAGGATACAAGACAGATTAAACTGTACAGTTTTGGATAAAGGAGCCACTGAATTCAATGATTGTATTGAAGATACTGAATTATTAGAACATGGATATGGAGGACACTATTATACTTGGACAATTAAAAGTGATTCACTTAATATAAGAGCAAGCAAGATAGATAGAGTTTTTATAAATGTAAAGTGGTTAGATACTCTAACCACAACTGTAATGATGCATTCTCCTTCAACATCTAATCACTGCCCTATTAAGTTAAGCTTAGCAGGTAAAAATAGAATGGTTGCAAGTCAATTCAAGTTTTTTGATGCTTGGGTTCAACATGATAAATACTCTGACACTGTGAAACAAGCATGGAGTATTAAAGTAGAAGGAAATCACATGTACTCATTATGTATGAAGCAAAAAATGTAAAAGCGGCTTTGAAGAAATTTAATAATATGTATTTTCGAAGAAATTCAACAAATATTGAACTTATTAAAGATCAGCTGAATACAGTACAAAAGAAGATAATGAGTGGCATCTTCGATACAAGTACTATTAATGAAGAGAGAATACTTAGTAATGAACTAGAGGAAGCTATGTTGACTCAGCATAAGATCTTGAGACAAAAAGCTAAGGTTATATTTAATAATGAGATGGATAGTAATACCTCCTATTATCATAGAATCATTAAGGGAAGAATTGCGAAGAATAATATATCACTTTTGATCAAAGATGATGGTGAGACTATTAAAGATCCAAATCAAAGAAGAATTTGTCAACTTTTATAAGCAATTATTGGGAACAAGAGATGAGAAGGAAGAAGTTTGTTCAAGTAATATACTTAAACTGGTAATTGGGAAACGACTAAGTGAAGATCAACAAGAATTATTTATAGCTCCTATTACTGACTTAGAGATAAAGAAGGCTTTATTTTCAATTAATCCTAATAAGAGCCCAGGACCTGATGGTTTAAACTCTACTTTTTACAAAGAATCTTGGGAAACAGTTGGGGAAGACATTACTAAGGCAATAAAACAATGCTTTGAGAATTGTAAGTTACTTAAACAGGTCAATGCAACAAATATTGTATTGATACCTAAGGAGAAAAAGCCTTCAAATGTAAAGAAGTTCAGGCCTATATCTTGTACCAACACCACTTATAAGACTTTGGCAAAGATATTGAGTAAAAGATTAAAGAAGATTATGAGCTCTATCATCTCTTTAAACCAAGCAGCTTATGTGGAAGGGAGATATATAGGAGATAACATTTTAGTTGCGCAAGATGTTATGTTAGGTTATGAGAAGAGAAATGCCAACTCAAATTGCACTATCAATTTAGACCTTCAAAAGGCCTATGATAGTGTAAACTGGAATTACTTACTCAATGTTCTTGAAGCTTTCAAATTCCCAACAAAGTTTATAAAATGGATAAAGATGTGTGTTCTTACACCTACCTATTCAGTGTGTGTGAATGGAGAGGCATGTGTTTTTTTTTGAAGGGAAGAGGGGGTTGAGACAGGGGGACCCCCTCTCACCCTACTTATTTTCAATGTGTATGGAGGTCTTCACAGGTTTATTTACACACATGGCTAGAAAGAGGGATTTTAATTATCACCAAAAGTGTGAGAAAATGCAGCTTAATCACATCATCTTTGCAGATGACTTGTTAGTGTTCTTCAAGGCTAAGATTGAAACTGCAGAGATTGCAAGTGAAGCACTAAATTTGTTTTCTAGAATCTCAGGGCTACAAATTAAATATCAAAAAAGTGAGATTTATATAAGTGGAGGTAATACAAGACTTGAAGAAAGAATATCTCAGATCCTAAATATCAAAATTGGCAAATTGCCAGTTAGGTATTTAGGAGTACCATTACACTCTAAAAAACTAAGTGTAGAGGAAGGAAACAAGTTAGTGGATAGAATATATAGTACAATTAATCAGTGGACTTCCAAGAAACTATCTTACTCAGGTAGAATTGAGTTGATAAGAAGTATAATTGTAAGCAAAATTATCTACTGGTGTAGAGTTTTTCTATTACCCAAACAAGTTATTTATAAGCTAAATCAAGTTATGAATAGTTTTCTCTGGAAAGGTAATATGGAAGGGGCACAAGGTGCCAAAATTGCTTGGGAAAATGTTTGTAAAAGCAAGGAAAAAGGGAGCTTAGGCATACCTAGTTTGGAAAAGTTAAATCTGGTATGTCTCTTATTTACATTCTGGAGAATGTATTCACAAGAAAATAACTTGTGGAGCAGGTGGGTAAATCATAATATAGTCAAAGGTAAATGTATATGGAGTATGGATGAAAAACAGGGCTATACATGGATTTGGAAAAAATTAATGAAGGTGAGAAGCCTTGCGTATGAATTTATTAATCATAAAGTATATAATGGTAAGAATACTTACCTTATATGGGATAGATGGCTTAATGGAAAGAGTATTCAAGAAATTTTGAGTATACAGCTGGAGAAAGATAATATAAATAGTGATAAAACAATTCATGATTGCTATGGAAAGGATAGGTGGAGGCTACCACCATGTGTTGGTAAGATTCTACCTCAATTAACTGATTTTAAACTTAGAAATGGAAATGATCAGAAAGTTTGGAGTGAAAGTGATAAAAAGGGGTTCTCTTTTAGAAAAACTCTGTCTCAGATCAACAATATGACAAGTATAGAAGATGTGAAATGGAGTAGTATGATTTGGAGTAAAGCAAATATACCAAGATGTGCTTTCATCTCTTGGTTAGCCATACAAAACAGGCTTAATACTAAGCACAGGATGCTTGAATGGGGATGTCCAGTTAATTCATTATGTAGCTTATGTAGAGCAGGTACTGAAGATAATATACATTTATTCTTCTTATGTTCCTTTTCTAATAGAATACTTGGTAGAATTTTGAGAATATGTGATATCACGTGGATTCCGAAGGAGTTTGATGAACTTAATGATAAAGTGATGGAAATGAAGTGTAAAGAGAAAAAGATGCTAATTAGTTTACTAATCACTACTTATATCTATAATATATGGTGGCTTAGGAATGAAATTGAGCATGGAGGGACTTTCCTGAATGAAGAACAGATTGTTGGGCGAATTTGTGATATGACTAAAATGAAGGTTCAAGAGAGAAGATTGAAGAAAAATGCAGTTAGTGAAATAGTTGAGAAATTAGTGTTATTATCTTGATATGTATTCACTTTTTATTATAGTAGCCTTATTTTTGTAATAGTTTGATAGGAGTAGCCCACTAGAGTGGGCCGAAGTATTTTTAAAATGTTTTGTAATGTTTTTATTTAAAGTAGTGGGTTTGCAAGGTATAAGTTACCCATGTTGGGCCTTATGCTTGTATATGCTTTAAAAGTTTGTAATGACTATGAAGTTGGTTTTTTAATGAAAAGTTTGATTTAATGATAAAAAAAAATTAAATATATTTTATTCATAATTTAACTATATTTGAGTTTTAAAAATAATAACAAATTGTTATAATTTTTAGGGAATAATTCTATTTTTAGGCCTAGAGTTGCATTAGACTTCTAAGTTTAGGCAAAACAAATCATAATTTCAATTTTAGGCCTTGCGAGCATTTTACCTCAATATAAAAAATAATAAAATAAAATAATTTTATTTTTTAATTATATATTTTTAATAGACAGTCAATTCCGGCAAGTTTTTTTTTATTCTTAATTTCTGGACGGCCACCGGTCAACTCCGACGAGGTTTTTTTCTAAGCGGTCACCGGTCAACTTCGGCGTTGACCGGCGTTCAACGTCGGTCAACTACGACGAGTTTTTTTAACTTTTCTGACGGCCACAGGTGGTCAACGTCGATCAACTCCAGCGAGGTTTTTTTATTTTATTTTATTTTTTTGGGTGACCACCGGTCAACGTAGGTCAACTCCGGCGAGTTTTTTTTAAATTTTCTAGGCGGCCACAGGTCAACTCCGGCAAGGTTTTTTTTTTAAAATTCTAGACGGCCACCGGTCAACTCCGGCGGTCAACGTTGGTCAACTTTGGCGAGTTTTTTTTTCGTTTCTTTTTTTATATATTTTTTGGACGGCCAGCGGTCAACGTCGGTCAACTCCAGCGAGTATTTTTTCCTGGGCGGCCACCAGCCAACTCTGGCGGTCAACGCCAGTCAAAGACGGTCAACTCCAGCGATTTTTTTTTCAAAATTTCCAGACGGCCACTGGTCAACTCCTACGTCTTTTTTTTACTTTTTTTGTCAGAATTTATCGACGGCCACCGGTCAACGCCGGTCAAATTCGGTTAACTCCAACTACTTTTTTTTTTTACTTTTTTTTTTGTAGTTGCATAAGTACATTTTTGTAGTTGCGCAACTACAATTTTGTAGTTGTACACTTTTGTAGTTGCGCAATTATAATTTTGTAGTTGTACACTTTTGTAGTTGCACAACTACACTTTTTTACTTGTACCTGCAACTACAATTTTGTAGTTGTAGTTCTGGTACAGCTATTCGACAAAATTCGTCGGAGTTGGAAAATTAAAAAATTAAAAAACTAAAAAAATCACAGTGAGATATTTTTATCCGATAATTGTAAAAAAAATTACTGGAGTTGACCGACGTTGACTTGCGGTCAACGCCGGAGTTGACTGGTGGCCGCACTGGGAAAAAAACTCGGTGGACTTGACCGACGTTGACTGCCGGTCAACGCCAGAGTTGACCGAAGGCCGCCCTGAAAATTTTTAATTTTAAAAAAAAAACTCGCCGGAGTTGACTGATGTCCGCCCAGAAAATTAAAAAAAAAACTCGCCGAAGTTGACTAGTGGCCGCCCTGAAAAAAAAAGAAACTCGCCGGAGTTGACTGGTGGCCACCCTAAAAAAACTCGAAGAGTTGACCATTGACCACCAGACTTGGTGTCGTTGACTGCCGAAATTGACTGTCCAGCAATTATGGTGATGATAAAATACATAATTTATTTATTAATTATAATAAATTTTTATCAGAAAAAGGTATTTTAGACAAGAAAATTAGTAGTGGCCTAAATTTAAAAGAAATATGGTAAATGGGGCCTATAATAAGAATTAAAATATTACATGCCCTAATCTTAGAAGAAGTGTATGTATTTAGGCATAAAAACAAAAATATTCTTAATTTTAATACTGCAAACATAAATATTTTTATTATTAGTTTAAAAAATTTAAAAAAGAGACAAAATTAATAATTTGAATAATTTGAATAATTTGAAAAGAATATTTTTATTATTAATTACGATTCTTTTACAATAAAGTAAAAATTAATAACTGAATTAATTAAAAAATACCATACCATCAAGATTTATAAATAGTTTATATATTTTAATGTTTTTTATTTTTTTAAAAATTATAGTTTAAAAAATAATTTTTTATTTCAAATACTCACATAACAAATTTAAAAAATAGAATATGTATAAAAATAAAGAGATTAACTAATTTATTAAAATGCAATTAGATTATAGTTTTTTTAAAATTTGGAAGTTAAAATTAGGAAGCTGTTGGAGTAAAACTGTTTTAGGGAGTTAATATTTGATAGATAATTGGTGTTTGACTCCCAATTATAGCAAAACAATTAAGAAGCGGTTGGACTTAGTCTAAGCCCAAGCCCACATTCAGCCCGCTTTCATGTGCAGCCTTCTCACAGGCCATCAGCAACACCGCTGCCACGCTATCAACCAAAATAAACATTGAAAAATCCAAATTAAGGTAAAGAGTTAATTTGTACCATTAGATTTCTGAAAATTTAGTTTCAACCTAATCTCGTCACTTTTATAATTTTTCAAAATTTTCAGATTTAAATTAATGTTTAATTACTCTCGTGTGTATTATATTTATGCATAATTCATAGAAAGCTTTTACAGTATGAACAGTTATGCACGGAGAATAGCGTGTCTGGGGTCGTGTGAGTTTTGTGATCCCATGATTCGCCGTGACTGATAAAGTATGCAATTTGCTCTTATAAATTTTTGATTTTTTTGCAGTAAATTTTTATTTGGCGCAATTGAGGGAGTTGGACTTATATGTAAATATCATATGTGTATCTATTTAATTAAAGCATGTAGTGTTTAGTTTACATGTCAAAGAGTTTCTACGTTATTTATGTTATTTGATGATAAAAACTATCTTATAAAAAGCTCCAGTTTTGCACTTAGTTAGCTTTAATTATCTTGTGAAAGACTCCTTGATCAGTGACAAATATGCACTATTTTATAGAAAATCAATTTATGTATGTTTTTCTCATGAGGTGCAGATTGATCTCAACTTTTCAGGCAACGTTAAAGCCTAGAGAGTCTGAGTTATTATTTGCTAGATGTCTCAACATTTCCTTTTTGTTTCATTCGGAGTAATTTTCGCTTCAATTTCTCATATTGTCCATGACATTCAGTATGTAGGGTCCGCATGGGATATGAACTAAAGCATATAAGACATGTCGTTAGTTTTGTATGAATAAACTTTACTATATTCGTCTTACTATAAAAATATTATTAATCACTTAGTGCCCGTTTGGGATTGCTTTTTAAAATTATCACTTAAAGTGATTTTAGATCCATAATAATACTTTAGAGCTTTATAATCACTTTTAGGAAAAGCATTAGATAAGTGCTTAATAAAATAATCACTTAAAGTGATTTTAGAAGTCTAAATATTTTTTAATATTTTTTACAAATAATTCAATTTTAATCGAAAAGCACTTTTAACTAAAAAATAATCAATCCCAAACGGGCACTTAGTATGCAGTTTTCAACTCTTCTCATCTCTTTTCAGGTTACACTTTTTTTTGACATTAAAACATAATTTAAATTAATTAAAAAGTACAAATACAATAATTTAGGTTTTTGTTCTTAGCCAATACCCTCAATTACAAAATCCAGTTTAACTAACTTAAGAAAATATGGAATTGGATTTAGAACCCAATCTTCCCTAAGGTCAGTGAGCCTTTCTTTCTTTGCGATGTGGTACACCGCTTTGTTGAATTTCCTTGAGACAAATTAGAAATTTATATCAATGTTGAGTACCAAATTTTGAATATCTTCAAATAGATGTAGTAGATAATGAAGCCCAAAATAAATTTGAAAGAAATAATGAATGATTTTTGTCAGGTTATCTAAAGTATGAGAGTTATGATGACAAAGGATTCCAAGTTTAAAGTCACGACGATAGTTGCAAGAAATGCTTTGGTTTTCTTGGTTGTGGCAGATTTTGTGGGTTCCGAGTGATTGTAACACTTCGTCTACAAATCTTTCGTAATCTGTTTCGGTCACAAGGGTGATATATATATAATTTCATTCTGAATCTTTTATAGTAATAAATTTATTAGCATATCAGTATTGAACAAGAAAATCAAATTAGGATTTTGATAAATAAATAATATTGGTAATAATTGGGGACACTAAGTGTATATGCGTTGGTATTTATTTTAAATAATTCGGGACACAAAGTGTATATGCATTGGTATATATTTTATATAACCAGCGACACTAATTGCATATGCGTGGACATTTATTCCACCTAATTGTCGACGCTACGTGATAAAGCGTCTTCAAATCCCATAGGACATTTGTCGACGCTAGTTGAATAGGAAAACCGTTTTTATAAGTGTCCCTTATAAATATCGGGATTAGAGACACGTTACTAAATGTGTCGACTTATAAAAAACGATGCTTGCATAGCTGACGGGTCTTTTTGCGTCTGCGTTATCTATGGCGACGCGCCGATACCGTTGCCGAAGGTAAAAAATAACGTCCCCAATTTCCCATTTTCTTGTAGTAAAAAATTTGTTAATGGTACCTTTGGTGCATCCATGAGAGTTTGGTTCTAACAAAATGTAACTAGTGGATTATCAATTAGGATTTGGTTTCTTACAATAATCCGACGGATAAGAATAAAATATAACAAATAAAATATATTTAAAGTTATTCTATATATACAAATTCTATACACAATATCTACCAAATAAAATAATTTTATACATAAAATACCTAATTGATTATTGTCTAGTTTATTACTATATTGCCTAATACATATTTCTGGTTTTTCAATAATTTTTTAGCTAATTTTAGAATTTTAAAAATATTTAATTAGATTATTTTATTTAAATTCTATTAAATAATTGCGGATGCGGATTAACCGTGGAAAATTCGCATCGGTCTTGGATACGAATTTGGTAAATAATGCGGAGATTCGATGGTTAATGGATACAGATTTGGTTATTGTTTTCATAATGGAGATAAACATGGTTATGTTATTTTTGGAGAAAAATCAATCCATTGTTATCCCTATAATAACAATTAGACCAACTATGTGTTATGAATAAATTCTATTATTATGTGGATGTCGTCGTTAATGAAACTTTAATTAGTATATCTTCTGGATTTTTACTTGAGGGTATTTAGTGATAGTAATATCATTTTCTTGATCAATAAAGAGCTTATACTTCCTTTGAAAATATTTTCATGCCTCGTTAAAACCTTAATAGGAAAAACCCAGTGGGAAAAAACCTTAGTGAAGGAAAAAGAGTACAATGCGCAAATATCACATCCTTTTCATCATGACAACAATTACCGAGTATCCTTTCATTATTCAGACACTTTTCTCTTGTGATTTACATAAATTATGGTCTTCGAGAACTTTTATACTCCAGGAACTTTTATATTTCAGGAACTTCTCAATTTTCGATAATTTCATAGTTAAACGCTCTAAGTACTTCAAGTACCTATCGTGCTTCAGGCACTTGTTGTACTTTCAAACACATTTCTTGTTTGGGCACATGTCATGCTTCTAGCACCTATTTTGTTTATCAAAAACTTTAATATCCATCTAATAATCACTATATTGTATCAATAAGATAAGAATGAGGACGTCTCCCCATAGTTAAATCTAGGCTTCTACAAGGACCTTCATGATACAAGTAGTGTTTTTTTTATTTCAAAATTCACTATTACACTTTCTATTATCGTCGACATATTTCACCACTTTTTTGGTTTAGGATCCTTATTAATTATTTCAAGCGCTATATTAAATGAAAATATATTAATCCCATAGATTGTCTAACAGTTTTAAATATTTTCAGTAGACTAATAATCTACATAATTTTTCTCGTATTTAGGTACCTAGGTATCTTCAATGGCCATTACTTCCTTTAAGATCAATACATGTTCCAACATTAGTTGACTTAATAATTCATGTCGTGTCACGTGGAGTGCACATTCCATAATATTTACCATTTAATTATTTACTCATGAGATTTTCTTCTTTGGGGCATGGTATACTTTAAATCGACAGGCTTACCACGCTTCATGCGTTGGTTTGATACATTCGCTGGAATATTTGTTATGTGTCTATATGAGACAATAACCTATGTTGGAGCGTTTGTCATCATATTATGGGATTTTGAAATATTCTACATACTTGCGAATGTAGTAGTTATATTATTTGCAATACTTTGCAAATAGATACTCCTTTTAACTTCAAGTTCCTATTCTTTAGTTCGTGGATAGAAATGATATAATAAATTTTATTCCACGATACGTCACGCAACTTCAGGTTGCCTTTTCTATACGTCATGCAACTTCAAGTTGCCTTGTCTCTCCCCCCTAATAGGGGGTAGTCACTTGGTAAAATGAATCTTCTGGTTCTTTTAAGTAGAGACCAAGTAAGTAATCTATTATTCGACATATCATTACTGCACTAGGTGACCAAGTCGGTTATTTAATAATAAAAAGTTCTTTGGATTATGACATCTTTTCTTTTGCACAATGAGTGTTTCAACTGCTTGATCTGTATATATATAACCCCAAAAAAATAACATATTCTATTTTCATACACACTTCTAGTGACACTTTAAATAGTGCAAAAGATATACATTGTTAAGGACACTTGTGGTTTATACAAAATACTAATTTTGGATATTATCCTTTAAATTTAGTAAATTTCTTCGATATTTACTTTTAACAAAATTTGCCAATTTTGTACCACAAGGTAACATAACTTTTGGGCATTCAAAAACTTTTAATTAAATCAACTAAATGTTTTAGTATTCCATGAGTATGCGAACACTATATAGTTCCATTTTATCGATAACAATCATGCTTATCATTTCGTGTTGGCTTATTTACCGTGACCTTTTACTTTCAAGATATTCCTTATTTTTCCACTTCTGGTGGTAAGGATTTTATTTTTCTTACCTTAATCTCGTCTTGAGTTTGGGTGACCAAGATATCAATTCTAGACACATTAAAAAACATTGCATTTTCTTCCATAAATGCACTTCCATTCACTTCAAGGAATAATTTTTAGCTAGGAAAAACAGTATTTAAATCACTCCAGGTCAGTTTTTGTAGAAGCTGGAAATAATGGATTTGCTTCAGAGAATTTGATCATATTATCTTCCGGGAATAATTTCTAGTCAGGGAATACAACATTAATTCACTTGTTTTGTCATCTACACGTCTATTTATTTAGATAATGAAAACATTTACATTTACTTTAGGGAATGTAGCTCCATTCACTTCGAGAAATGAAACGTTATAGTTTACAAGGAAATAGAATGCTAAACCCTAATATTGGGATAAAACTCTACTTATGATATTACTACTTCGGGAGTATTTATATGACATGAACTGTGTAAAAGGTCTTAATGTATCTTTCTTCAAGAAAAATAATTCTACAGTTTGTATTTTAATACATATTTGAAATTTATTGCATTCGTTATGAGAATATAATTCTAATCACTTCAGGGAATAGTATTATGTAAATGGAACACAAATTATGATTATATCAATAATTTATTACTTTGCTTGCTTACGAGACAAACAATCTCATAGTATTTTGTAAATCCTTTATTCACGGTATAGCTACTTCAGGAGTATATGTGTGACTTGATACAAGGAGACGTATATTTGTTCCACCCGGTAATATTACATTTGCCCATTTGAAATCCTCACTTAATTTAATAGTACCTGAAACTGTACTAACATTTCTTTTTGTCCAATTGACTAACAAATTACTAGATTGTTCAAATGGTAAGACTATAAACATTTGCAAGGGAGGGTGTAGGTTTGAACCCCTTATCATGCAAACTTTTCATTTCATAAAATTATTTAGTTCAACTTATCTTCCCCTAATTTTATGTCATTTTCATGAATAAAATCATTTTGTTAACGAACTTCCTATTCAGAATATTGCTTCAGGAATTATATATATGAACAAATCTCTGGTTCATAAAAGTATCTTTATTAATGTGTAATAAACGAACTCCGGGTTCATAAAACGTGGAATAATTTCATCATCAAGTCTTTTAAAAGATAGTCTATATTCCTTTTATTTGGAAAAAATACCATTCTTAAATATTCATGAAACCCATATGAGTTATTCATCATAATTTTATCTTTGCTTCATACCTATTTTTTTTGAATTCTCTATCCATTAAATAGACTTTTGGTCTATTGAGATTTGTTACAACTATCATGTCAAAAATACTTAATTTCTGCTTCCGGCATAAATATTTTCATTTAAGATTTGGACCTAAATAGTAATATTATGCTTCAGGCATTTTTTTTGTCTTTAGTCATTGGGCCTATAACAATTAAGGTTTCAGGCCAATAGGATTAATTTTATACTTATGGGATATGAGATTTTGTTTTTAGGCTTCAAGCCTATAATTTTATTTTATGATTCTACAATATAAAGTTTGTTGTAACCTTTTCTTGAAAGAAATAATTTCGTTCGTACATATAATTTCATTGCATCCTTCATGGATGTCTAGTTTATTTCTCGATTTATTTCTTTAATGATTTTTCAGTATTAAGGAAATTCATGAAAAATAGTCATTTAAATTTATATTAGTAATTGCACTTTATTCCTTAATTCTTTTGTGTAATTTTGTTTTTAACAAAAATTGATATAGGTTTCTAGCCTTTAAAATTTTATCTAGGCTTCAAGCCTTTAGATAATTTTCTCTTATGCTTCATGCATATAGATTGTATCCAAGGCTTCAAGCCTATGAGATTTATTTTATTTTTCTTTATATAAAAATTGTGATAGCTTTTTGGCCTATAAAATTTGGTATACTCTTCCGATAAATATAAATTTCTACGTAGGCTTCGGGTCTATAAATTGTAGAATATGAATAATATATAACAAAACGTAGAAATGTAGAGTATATTCTATAACTATTACCAATATTAAACAAAACAAATATATACCCTAGTGGTTATATGCAAATACTCTACTACTTAATGTCTCAAGTTTGAATCCCTTATGTTACTCAAAGTTTTACCGATATTATTTTTTATTTCGGGATGAAAAATAAATCTACATATAGCATCATCTATATTAATCAAAATTTAGACTTTTGAGTCTACAACATTAATTTAGTTTCGGGCTTTCGGATTGAAATTGAGATTTCGAGTCTACAACATTAATCTTAGCTTCGGGCTTTTGAATTTTATCAAGGGTTCGAGCCCTTTAAAATTTAATATTAGCTTCAAACCTTCTAAAAATACATATAGATTTCAGACCTTTAAATTTCAGTATATGCTTTTAGCATATAGAATTTTGTATTAGGCTTTGTACCTATAAATTAAAGATGCTTCATATGTTACTCCATATGATATAATTTTCGGCCTTTATAGCGTTAGTCTCCGATTTTTTTTATGCTTCGGGCATATATTTTTTTTCTAAGCTTCGGGCCTATAATATAAAATTTAGGCTTCAGGCCTATACAATTATTTTTTCATACTTCGGACATTATAGGCTTCTAGCGTAAAAATACATCTTGTTTCATTTTTAGCGTACCTCAAATTTCAAGTGACAAATTTCCTGAAAATTAACTTTGACAAAAACTATGTGTCGGAGTAACCTTATTGCTTCCATTGATCCACTATTTAATTTTTGTCAACTTTTTCTAATGACACATGTGTCATCAATAATAATACTGGTTACTATCGAAAAGATTTTTATCAATTCCTTTGTAATCCTTTGATCATAAAGCTTGTAGGCATTAGAAGGACTACTTCTTAGGCTTGAAATAAAAAAAATTGAGTCGCCGTTTGAGATACAATTTTTTTTAGTACAATGGCTAAAAATGATATGTAATATATTTAGAATTGTTTTAGTACATCAGGGTACAAATATATTTAGAAATATGTAATGTTGTAATTAGAGGGATAATATATCGAATTCTGCATTTTTTCCTTCACCACGGTTTTTTCCCATTGAGTTTTCCTGGTAAGGTTTTAACAAGATAAACTGAATACGTGTCATAACCCCCAAAGATTCGTGTACTCTTTTTTCCTTCATCAAGTTTTGTCCCAATGAGTTTTCTTGATAAGGTTTGAATGAGGCATATCTTTTAGTGAATATCCAAGGGGGAGAGGTATGAAATATTTATTTAAGTGGATTATTCAACATACCGAAAAGAAGTGTGATTTATGTCATTCAACATACCGAAAATAAATGTGGTTTATCTTCAACAAAGATATGCCGATGGTATTGTATGAGGATACTATTTCTTGTACCACACATAATTAGAATGACTACATCAAAGGAGACAAAATAGAGCATATTTCACCAAAGTCTCCTACACACACGAGTTACAGAAGAATGTGGATATTGACACTCGACAGATACAATCACGCACGAATTTTGTAGATTTTCCTGATGAAATCATTGTCAACTACAATATTCAAGAAATAGGTCCACAATATTGAAATACGACAACTCATAAATCTTTTGCCAACATCAGGGGAGCGTAAACAAGACTGTACTCTTTTTTCTTCATCCAAATTTTGTCCTAATGGGTTTTCTTGGCAAGGATTTAACGAGACAGTGTTTCAATATGATTAGTTCCATTTATATTTACTCTTTTTCCTTCGACCAAGTTTTTATCGCATAGGGTTTTCTTGGCAAGGTTTTAACGAGGTATATTTCCTAATGGATGGACATCCAAGGAGGAGTGTTATGCATAAATTCTATTATTATGTAGATGTCCAAAAACCAAAGATTTCCTACTTATTTCTTGTAAATAGGCCAAGTAAATAGTCACTTATTTTTTTAGTTTATAACACTATAGATTTTTTTAAACTTTGTTAGAATTGATACATCATTATCACGATTATTATTATTAATAGAAAAGAATTTCACACGTAACTAATACAGCAAGTCATGGACCTACTTTTGGAGATATATTTTATGAAGGTTGTGGATAAGTTGTGACCATAAAAGATACTCCTACTATAGAAGATATCAACATCTTGAAGATATCAACATCTTGAAGCTAGAAGTTCATAACAATAAAACACCACATGCAAAGCGGCCCACAACGCTATCATGAATGCAATTACACAAGTGCACCAATTAATATTCTGTTTTCAAGATAAAGGAATTACTATATGGGGAAATCGATTGGAACAAACTACTACCTATTTTCTTTTTGTTTTTTTACTATCTAACAAAACCTATAGACCAATCTAATTTAGCCGATTCTCAACATTGGAAACTGGAGTACCAGACACGACTATTCTTCTATATTGTGGGTCCTCTACTTAGTATTGCACCGATATTTTCCGTTTTGTTCTAAATATTAGTTCTTAGGAGACATTATTTTAGCTGAATATTTGACTTCTTTGACGTTATATTGCATTTTCCCCCCTTAGAATTACGACATTTCATTTTTAGAGCTTTTTGTGGAGTTTGTTTTAGTTTTGGCGCTTTTATAATAAATAATTGGCAATCAGGCATGCAGGAGAAAGTAATTGGTGAATCGACACTCTGGTGGAGGTCGAGTTGCCGCCTTTAGCAAAAGAAGGTGTCTTAACCACCACCTTAAATTAAGATTCCTATTAGCAACGGAAGGCGGTGTCTAGAATGCCGTCTTTCGCTTAACCCCGTTAATTAAGCATAGGCGGCAATTCGAGTGGAGCCTTCTCCCCGTAATGTTAAAAAAATAAAGATGGTCTTTAGAAGACCGCCTTCAAAAAATTAGGTTTATATTAGATTTTCTCCTCATTACTACCCTATTTCAATAGCCCCTTTTCTCCTACACACACCCCAACAAAATACCCCACCGAAATCTTCAAATTTTTTCATCGATTTCTTGAACTTTTCATCAATCTAATAGGTAATTATTCTATTCATTTGTTATTATATATTGTATATTAGTTGGAAAAATTAGGTTTTATTGGTATGATAATGTATTTGGAGTAATAATTATTTGTAAGAGTTAAATATAGTTATTGAGTAGGTAAAATTAGGTGTTATATATTGTCTTTGAGTTAGTATTGATTGTTTTTGTTTTATTGTTTTTTTAGGTTAACGTGAGTTATATATGGTTGTGTTTTTGTGGAGGTAATATTGTTTGGGGTGGTAACGGTGTCGTAGATTATACCGGGGGTGATTGGAAAATGTTTATGATCGAAGGAGATGTTGGGTGAAATGGTTTAAAACAAGTCGTGTGTAAGGTTTGCAATTGGAATGTAAAAGAAGTAATTGTCGATTTGATATGGCGATGTTCGATCTCGTCAAATCCTTCACGGTTTCATGATATTGTAGTAGGTGAGGATACGATAAATGCGATGCTATGTGGGGCGAGGAACGGGCAATACAATGTTATTGATTTTTTATATCGAGGTAAAAGAAATGCATAGATTGCAAGCGTCCAATACTCGTGAAAAGGGTAAGAAAAAGAATTTTGATCGGGGAAATACATCCGCTACTCTTGAGCCGGTTCGCGATACAATTCGTGAAAGTGATAGTAAGAGAGAAACCGGGTCGAAGGCATCCAATGAAGAGGGTTTTCATATTTCTAGTGACGATAATGAAGATAGTGGTAAGGATGACGATAACGATGATGATGACGAATGTTCTAATCCAACTTATTATAATTTGGTCCTATTGAAACGCGCAATAAAGGAGAATGTCGTGATTGGGCATTAATTCAACCATCTTCCATGGTGAAAGGAGTTAAACTCATGTTGGGTGAGCGATACACATCAAAGGATGCTCTTTTGTTGGACGTGAGTAGGTGGCACCTTAAAAATCACAAGGAATGTAAAGCGGATTTGACGAATCTTAAATACGTAACACGCATATGTGTACATAGGAAAGCCGGGTGCGGATTTTATATTCCTGGTGTTTATAATAGTAGTACTAATGTTTGGGTGATTGTAAGGTTTAAGGGAACATAAGTGTCACCCCGGAATTCTTGTAAAAAATCACGGGCAATTGACTTCGGATTTTTTGTTAGGGACGAAGTATTCGCAATGGTCAACAAGGATATAGCTATGAAAATTGGAATGATACAAACTCAAATTCATAAGGATTGCGACCATTACATTCATATGGTAAGGCATGACGGGGTAAACAAAAAGTGCTCAAAAAACTATTTGGAACACACGAAGCCGCGTTCACGGCTTTATCGAAACTTTTTGGTGCTTTAGGATTACTAACCCGGGAACAATATATGAGTTTGAGTATCACGTTGTGGGTAACAAAGCTACATTTCTTATGGTATTTTGGGCATAAGGTTTAAAGGATTGACGCTCGTGGTTAGTATTGATGCAACACATTTATATGAGATTTATAATGGTAAACTACTTATTGCGGTTGGGTACGATGCGGACAATCGACTATTTCGTTTAGCTTATTCGTTAGCCGATAGTGACTCAACACGCTCATGGAGTTTTTTTTTGAATTGCTTAAAGAGATAACGGAAAATCAAAAAATTGTTTAATGTTGGATCAAAATAGAGGTATCTTGCGAAGCGTGGCAGATGTGTTTTCCGGAACCCGAAAGAGTCCATCGATTTTGTGTGTGGCACTTAGCTAGCAATTCGAATCACAAATACAAATGTCGGTTGGAAAAGAAGTCTTTCATTGATCTTGCTTACATGTCGGATATGCATGAATTCGATAAGTATTACAAATAATTTTGCGAGTTAAATGACAGGAAATACAAAGGTTGGGTTGAAGATATCCTGAAGGAAAGATGGTCTCTTGCACATGACCGCGGGTATCGTTATGGTAATATGACAACAAACTTATCAGAGGTTTTTAATAATGTTTTGAAGGGAGTTAGAGGGTTGCTTGTAACGGCTATTGTATTGTTAACATTTCATAAAAGTGTCGCTTACTTTGTAGTTAATCGACAATTAGGTAAGGATGATTTGTAAAAATGGAAAGTATTCCCACCGAAGGTTGCCATTGAATTGTATAAAAATGAGGTGTCTGCGACTGGTTATTTTCCTAATCTTTACGACGTAGATGATACTTTATGGGTCGTTAATGCTTTGGATGCAACGAGGTCAGACAGTGATAGAACGAGTTTCATCGTAAATGTAAACGAACAAACGTGTACGTGTGGAAGATGCCAAATGTTCCACCGTCCATGTGGTCATTTCATATGTGTTTCTCAAGTCAACGATAAAGATAACGGATACTACCTGTATGTTTCTGAATATTTAACACTGACGAAAAATATTGATTCCTATGCGGGAAAGTTTCGTCCCCTTATGGATGTTCTTGACTATCCAAGTTACGAAGGTGTTGAAGTCGTGGCATGCAAGTCTAGATTAATTACAAGGAGTGTCGAAGACGGTCTTCCCGGATTCACAACGAAATGGGCGCTAGAGAAAATCGTGGTACAAATCGTTGTGGTACTTACAAAGAATATGGACACATCAAAAAGACTTGTGGTAGACCCCGGAAAAACAAAAGTAGTTTGATTCGTGTAAATTCGTGTTAATTTAATATTTTGTCAAATTATTTGCGTATTGTATAATCGAACATAACATTCGAATACTCTCTTTATTGATGTTTGGTTTGACGTTTTGTTTGATTAGGGTTTGTATGTGTGTTTATTCAATTTAAAAAGAAAAGGGGGGAAGGCGTCATTCGAACAACCTCCTTTAATAGAAGAGAATTTTAATTTGAAGAAAGGCGGCATCGTAAATACCGCCTTTAATGGCAGAGAAATTTTAATTTGGACGAGCCTTTAAGGTGGTGAACGGGATGCGGTCTTTCATAGGAAGGCGGTAATCCGTTTGCCGGCTTTAGTGGCAGAGAGATTTTTTTAAGACTCGCTACATTATTCACCCATTTTGCTGTGTACCTAAAAACAAAAAATTTAAACACCAACAATTGTAAACCAGAATACATCCAACAATTTAATAACACGATAAATTTAAAACGTTTCCAACTGGATATCCTAAAAAATTCATTCAAAAGATAAACTTTCTAAACGTAATAAAAAACATAACCTTATCTAAACGTAATTCATAAACTAAACACAAACATAATGAAACGCAATTTCAACTACAACTAAACATAATTTAACGCTTCCTTCTTCTCGATTTACTTGGGCCCTCCCTATCAACGTCTTCGTCTCTAACATTTAAACTCGTGATCAAGTCAATTAATTCTTGCTCTCAAGCATATTGCAGCATCTCCTTCATATGATCCCTCATGTCATTAAAAGTAACCCCTGGCTCGGCTACACGGTATGCCCCTTGAATAGTAGCTTGAATTTGCACACACATATCAATACAAATACTTAAACAAATCAAGAAAAAGGGACTAAAACATTGCCAGTTTGTTTAGTTGAGATCCACGAGGGTGGTACTCCTGCTCACCATCAAACCGACATTACGAGCTTGAGGGGGCGCAAATATAACCTAGAACGTGTTTGATACCAATGGTCGTATTCCGGAGTACACCCACTTACTTCAACTTCACCTTCAATCATGGAGTCTAACACCGTCTCCCACATACAAATTTCAGAGATATACTCGACTCTCCAATTTTTACCCGTCTTTCCTTTTCGTTTAAAATTAGAATGATAACGATCTTCACTTTGATCAATGGGATCGAGAACATTTTGAAGGTACCCAAATTGTCTCAGAATGCGATCGGGGCGGTACCACTCAACATGGTTGAAATAGATTAATGGTACAATACAAAGGTATTCTTCACGCTATTCCGAACAAGTCTCGGCAACGAAGACAAATCTAGTACCCTCGTAAGGTCTCCAATTAACCTAAATGGAGTAAATACAATATTTAGGAATAAGTAGATTTCCACATAATATGAAATAACGCACCTGGTCGGATTCTTGAAGGTCCAAATCATCGCGATAAATCCTCAAAGTTTGACCGCAACTATCGGCCCAAGTTTTCGCACCGTTCGAACTAAAACATTAACAATACAATAATTTTACTAACACAATAACAATAATAACACATTAATATTAATTACACATAAACTTACAACATAGTAGCGGGACCGGGTCCAACGGGCTGAGGATAATTTTGCAAATGATGTCCAATATGCAAATAGTCCCAACACCATATCTACTCAAACAATAACAAGAGAATTTTTTTTTATACTATTACAAAATTAAAACCATTGTACGAATACGATAAAGTGGCCGAACCCCAACTAAATCGAGTAGTCTGCTTCAAGTCCCTCAACAGTGGGAAATAAATCGTTGGCACATGGTTTTGTTTCCCCGAGGGGAAAGAAATGTACCGATCACATAAAGTATATTCGCGGTCGCGTAGTGGTGTAAAGCATCTGGAGTTGCGTTAATACATGGAGGATATTTACCAAACCTATACTTTAACCATGAGGTCCTAATAATGTTTCGTCCTTCATCAACATTACCCTCCCCCGCCTCCTCCACCTCCTAAGCCTATTCCTGGTCCTGATCCTGAGCCTGAGCCTGATGTCTACGAGCGGGTCGGGGTTGTGGAGGCATCTCTTTAAATAAATGAAGACATGTCTCGTCATAGTCAAAGTACGCGGGCTCGAGATCGGTCATTGCACGACCTCAGATTGGAAGACCCAATATCATCGCAATGTCACGTAAAGTGATCGTTATCTCACCAACGGGCATGTGGAAAGTATGAGTCTCCCATCTCCATCTTTCGAACATCGCAGAGAATAAAGCGTGGTCCAAAACAATTCTTTCAATTTTCAGTATCATAACAAACCCAGATTGTTCAAAATATGGGATCATCCGTGGGTCCAATTGCCACGGTGTAGCAGAAATAGGTCTCACCATCGAACCGGCTTGTCGGGCCTATAACAGAAAAAATATTACATATTAACAAATAATTATAAATAAATAATTTAAATACAAAAAAAATTACATTTTCGCACACCATTTGGCTTTTATGCTGAAATGGTGTCTGTCTCCATAAAAGCTCGTGTGCATCGCTACTCGAAGAAGCCATAATATCCTAGAAATCAATAAGGACCAAATGAGGAATTAAAATAAAAATTAAATAAACCAAATGACTAAAAGTGCAGTTAAATACAATTAAAAGGACTAACTTTGCAATCAAATAACTAAAAGGACTAATAGTGTAATTATATAACTATGGGGACTAAAAGTGAAATTATATAAAGTTAAAAGGACTAATTGTTCAATTAATTAAAAACTTAAATTACTCTCAAATTGCAATTACATATACATAAAAGGGTCTAATACTGCAATTGCAAATAACAAAAAGGAGCTTGAAACGCAATTATATAAATTATAAGGACTAACCGTGCAATTAAAAATAAGCATAAAAACTCTTGACAAGGCTATTGCAATTATAGCTAACTAAAAGGACTTATAGTGCAATTACATAAAATATAGTAATTACAACTAATTACAAGGACTTATAGTGCAATTACATAAAATATAAATGGAAATTGTGCAATTACCTAAAAATACGAAAAACAATTAAGTATTTCACCAATATAACACATTATACACTAATCTAGCATGAAATTACAAGTATATAACTCAAATTATATTTGGAATTAAAAAAATCTAAAACCCTAACCTTAATTGAATGAGAGAATAAAGAAATTGTTGTTGTGGGTTTGATGGGTTGCTTTAATCGGATGGAATTGTGCACCTCGGAGGCGGAACGACGGCACGGTGGAACTGCTACTTCTTTTTCCAGAGGAGACCTTAACATTTACTTGCAAAAAGTTAACTGACGGGCGAAGAACAATTTTAATCTGAGAAAGGCGGTGTTCCAAACACCGCCTATCATTAAACCCTAAATTAACACTAAAGGCGGCAGGCAAGTTTCCACGTGCAAGGCTGGTTTTTCTATGAAGAAGGCAGCAGGCAAACTGCGGTCTATTCCTAATTAAGTGTTTTAACTTAAGGTGGTGTTTGAGACACCACCTTTCGTCTTTAATCAGTCTCTTAATGAAAGGCGGCAACTCGACCTTGGCCAGAGTGCCGATTCGCCAATTATTTTCTCCCACGTGCTTAATTGCCAATTATTTAGTAAAAAACGCCAAAACCAATAAAACTCCTTTTTGTACGTTAATTTGTTTTTTTAGTGTAAAGTTCTTGGGTCCATGGATTCTATGGAGCACCAAGACAAGGAGGAGAAGTATGAATTAAAGTCTTAGATCAAGTGAATGAGTCAAAGGTGAGAAAAGATTTCCCAAAGAGTTGACTAGAGAAGCTGCAAATCCGGAAGGTTGTTACTAATTGATGATTTTGAGCCGCTTAGCCACTAATTCAGCCCTAGAACCCTAAAATACGAAAGGTGCTTTTTTGAATTAGGAATATTTGAGGACTAGAATCAGGTGATTTGGAGTTGAGATGCAAACGTTACGACCGTTTTACCAACAACTGCACACCAGTTACGGGAATTAAAGATGTACTTGGGCTTTTTATTATTTAAATTATAATCATTAAGTAAAAAGCCTATTCCTAATCCTCTATTATAAATAAGATTTTTGACCTTATTTTCACACACAACTCATTATATTTTTACATACGCTTCAAGAGAGAGTCAAGAGCAGAAGGCAGAGGAGAAACTAGAGCTGGAGAAATTCCTTTCTTCCAACAACAGTCAATCCAACGCCCCAATTAGGTTTCTATTTTAATAATATAATTTAGGAACATGTCTTTCTTTTATTTTATTTCAGTTTTTAATTCAAACATGATCTAATCTTGTTTAGTACTTGATAATCGCATTATGGGTTGAACCGTAGTCCTTTTAATTTGTTTTCTGAATTTGGGATTTCATTATTTAATTTAAAAATTTTGTGTTGGCTATTATCTTATTTTTAATTAATATTTTTGAAGTCATGAAACAAACATAGGATTTAGTAATTAGGCTATTCACTTTAATGGCAAAGTGATCACCTTGACGGGGGGGTTTAATTACGGACCTAGATAATATACGCGTAGTATTCGTCAATGACCCTGGCGGGTTTGACTAACCATTAAGCCAATGAGGTAAGAGACTTAACCGTTTGAAAGTAGATATAATCGCCCTGACGGTGTTTATAGTACCATAGTATAGCTCCTAAGTCCACCCTGATGGGGGTTAGGAGAGATTAGAGTCCCGACTAACACTATAATACCAGTTTAGCCCTTAAACAGATTCATTAATTAGACAGATTTATGTGAAACTCTTGCGAGACTCAATACCCTTCTCATCTTATGTCCAATCTTATTTACTTGCATTATTTCTTTTCAGTTAATTAAATTAGTACTTTGTTTTATTGCATATTTAGTTTTTAGAAAAACCAAACAAAAATCATATCAATTTACTTTTCTGGTTAATCAAATTATTCTACTATTTGATTAAAACCTGTGTTATAACTATCAGTCCCTGCGAACGAAACCCGGTTTATCGGAGTATTACTTGGAAAACCGTGCACTTGCGGTATGAGGATCCTCTATTTTTGTCGCATTATTTATAACACCCCAGGACCCACGAAGTTTTTGGCGCCGCTGCCGGCGACGGTATCGTGTGACCCCGGTGTTAATCCTTTAGTAGTTTAATTGTTATTTTTATTTTTCAGTTTTACGCTTTTCGGTTGTTCGTTCTTTCTCAGGTTTTACAGGTTTTGTGTATGCTTTCAAATCTTGGGAGGTTTGTCAAGCAAGCAAACAAAAGAAAGAAAGAAGAAAAAGAAGCGAGAGAGATTAGTCAAGGAAGCAGAAATGGCTAATGAGAATAATCTTTATCCTAGGGTGGTAGATGAAGATCCTCCTCCACCTGGAAGACAATCTCAACCTCCAGTTATTAATGATCCATGGTTCGTACAAGGTCTTGAACAAGCTCCATATCACGCTCCTGCTCTTGGTAATTGTCCTTCAGATATTAATGTTGCATGATACAGACCCGATCCTGGTATGTTAGCTCAATTCCAAAACTTTGGAAACTTTTGTGTAGTACCTAGAGAAGATCTGATTCGTGCAGTTCAAAAGTTTATGCAAATATGTGATGCATATATAACGCAAGGTGTTACTAGAGAGCAGATGTACTATGCAAATTTTAGATTTTTCGTGATAGACGCAGTGAGTGTATGGCATGATTCAAAAGAACCAGGATCAGTCACTAATTTGGATGAGTTACAAACAATGTTCTTTGATTGTTATTATCCGAGCAACATGATACTGAATGCACATATTGCTTTAGCGTCATTTGACCAAGAACAAGATGAATCCGTGGGTAAATGTTGTACAAGATTCCAATTATGCTTAAGAAGTGTTCCAGATCATGGCCTTACAGAACCACAACAAATGTCAATATTTTATAAAGGCCTTGAAGGACAACCAAGAAAAGATTTAGACCTTCTTTGTGGTGGTGGATTCTTACAGGTAACTCCAGCTAATGCTAAGATTATTTTGAATTGAACAGTGAAGAATGAGTTGGGTTAAAATACAGTGAGAGCACCTATCTGAGGTGCAGGTTATAGAGAAAGTAGTGCTGGAATTGATGAAAAATTCTCTTCATTAGAGAATAAATTGAAGAACACAACTGAGCAGCAATTGAAACAGCTTACCTTAGCTGTTTAAGAAGGTTTTTCAGGTAGAAGAGCATAAGTTAATGTTACACAAGAGATATATGGGTGTTCTAACTACGGTGTGCAAGATCATGATTGGGAGCATTGTCAAAGTAACCTAGAATCTGTGATGTTTATTTCCCACCGAGGGAACTACAATTTAAGTGGTCAAGGTTATCAACCAAACAGAAACCATTCAGGTTTCCAATATTCGATTCCAAATGGGGCCGCTAATCTGACATATGCATATCAACCGCGTCCCGAAGGTAATAACTATCAACAAAAACCACAAAACAACTACCAAGGGGGACAAAATTACGGAAATCAAGCTCAGAACAACCTCCTCAAGATACCTATACCGATACTATGAATCAGAAAGCTCTACCTGCTCAACCTCAAAAAGGTGCGTTAGATATTCAACAGAACCTACAAACACTAATCAACCTTCAGATGAAAACACAACAAGATCCACAATCTTCTGCTGCATCACTTAAAATGTTAGAAAATCAGATAGCTTAGATGGAAAAACAGTTAAATCAGCGTCTAAAAGGGCAACTCCCAAGTGACACTGAAATCCAACGCAGTATGAAGATTGAAACGCTATCTCGCTCCGAAATGGTAAGAAGCTACCGCCACCACCTTTTCCCGTTATGAAAGAAGAAACAACTGTAAAAACGAATACGGTAGAGGATGTGGTGGAGAAAGAAGGTGAACTAGAAGTAGAAGAGCTGGAAGTTGAGAAAATTCTAGAAAAAACAAAGAATAAAGATGTTGTGGTGGAAGTGAACCAGCCTCCTCCACCCTTCCCCTCAAGAGTTCAGAAGTAAGAAGATACGGCTTAGTATTAGAGATTCATGAGTGTGGTGAGTAATATCAACACTAATATACCTTTCCTAGAGGCCATCAAAGATGTATCAAAATATATGAAATTATTGAAAAGAACTATCACCAATAAACACCCATATCGTGAGAATGAAATTATAGGTTTGCTAGAAGAATGTAGTGCAATATGTCAGAGTAAGTTACCACCTAAGTTACTTGATCATGGAAGTTTTACTATTCCTATTTCAATTGGTGACGAGTGGCAAGGGAAAGCTTTGTGTGATTTGGGTGCGAGTATTAATCTCATGCCTAGATCAATTTTTGAAAAATTGAAGATAGGAAACGCAAGACCGGCCTCTATGGTCTTGCAAATAGCTGATAAACCTCCCACATCCAGAGGGAAGAATAGAAGACGTCCTCGTTAAGGCATGTACTTTGATTTTTCCCGCTGATTTTATTATACTTGATTACGACGCGGATAGGAATGTCCCCATTATCTTGGGAAGACCATTCCTAGCCACGGGGCGTACTCTTATTGATGTAGAGAATGGAGAATTAATCATACGTATCTTAGACGAGGAGGTTAATTCAATGTGTTTAGGCCAATGAAGTTGCCGAATTCCAAGGAGGAATGCTTCCGGTTGGATGCAATTGAATAGGTAGAGAAAGAACCAACTAAGGTTGTGGTAGCCCTAGGAATGGAGGAGAGAGAGCTAAGAAAGAAACCACCGAATAAAACTCCTACATATCCTAAGGGAAGCCCACACCTTGATCATGCAAAGAAGAAGGATAAGACACGTGCCATGAAGGTTACAAAAGAACTTAAGAAAGAAAGAAAAAGAATTTCACAGTGGGCGAAGAAGTCGCAATGAAAAAACCCGACCCTCCAAAAGCGCGTGAATCCAAGAGTTCTTGACTAGGACCATTCATGGTCAAAAAGGTTATCTCGAAGAAACTAATTGGAATAAGAGCCAAGAGATGAAAATTCCGCGTAGAAAGTGTTGATAACCTCACTCACTGCAGGGGAAATTATGTTAAGGAATGATGCAAGAGGTAACCCATCGAACTGAACGACATTAAACAAAATCCAATTTCATTGTATATTATTTTATTTCTTTCATGTCTTTTTAATTGTTAGTGTAAATTAGAGTAGTTGTTGTTTATTCGTGTTTAATTTTTAAGAAATGAGAAAGGTTGGTGTTTTTTATGATTACGGGAGTAAAAGTATTGAGTTTGGGGTAGTTAATGCGAAAAAGAATAAAATTTTGGTTGCCAAAACAGGAGACAACCGGGAACTCGGTTAGCAATAACCGGGAACCCAGTTATCAACTGTTGGCCAAACAAATCACACGCAAGAAATGGCGCGTTTGGATTTGCGCTTGTCGACACGAACCGGGAACTGATGTCTCCCTAAATGTTCTAATTTTATACCTTTTGGGAGATATCATTTTTTGGTGTTTATTTGACTATTTAGATAGACTTTCGGTGTTAATATGCAATAATTCAATTTTCCTCTTTAAATTCTAGTATTTTTCATTTATTAAACTTTTGCGCGTAATATGGTTTGTTTTGAGTGATAAGTTGTAGGTTTTGAATACTAGCTAGGAGAGGAATACAAGAATAAAGTCAAAGATTGTGTGATGAAGTCAAAGCAAGAAGAAATATCCCGAAAGAATTGACAAATTCAAGCTACAAATCTGGAAAGCTGATAATGATTGCTGATTTCGAGCCATCTAAGAGTGGATTCAGCCTCTGACTTGTGAAGAAAATTTGTTCCCTATTGAGTTACAGAAATTTAGCAACTGGAACAGAGTTATTCCGAGTTGAAACGAGCTGGTTTGAGCTGATTTAGTGGAGGTGGTGCAGCAACTACGAGATTTTTGGGCTTAAATATAGACTTGGGCTTTTCTAATATGTCATTTAATTTAAATTAAAGCCCTAGTCCGAATTTACTTGGATAAATAGGCTTTAGACTCTTATTTTTAACACACAATTCATACGCTTAAGAAAAGAGAGAAGTCAGAACACCAGAGAAGAAGCTAGAGCAAGGACGAGAAGAAGCCAAGAGCTGGAGATTATCAACATCTCCAATCCTTAGCCAATTCAACTACATAATTAGGTTCTTCTATTTTATTCTGTAAAGCAATTATGAATTCTTTTTATTTTTATTTCTTAGTTTTTCGTATTAATATGAGCTAACATATAAAGTGCTTGAGAATGCATGATGGGATAATCCCAATTCTATTTCATTTCATTTGTTTGAATTTGGGATTATAATAATTGAAATCAAATTGGGTATTTAGTATTTTTCCTTAATTTGTATTTATTGACTATTAGTGAAGTCGCGGATCAATAATAGGACTTAATACTTAGGCTATTCCATTTAGTGGCGAATGGATCACCTTGACGGGGGGTCTAGGTATGGAACCAATTAATGAATGTAGGATAGAAATTAATGACTTTGACGAGCTTGACTAAATCTTATGGCCTATTGGGTAATAAGAACTTAATCATTCGAAGGTGGAATATAATCACCCTGACGGCATTTGTAGCACCTAAGAATAGCTCCTTAGTCCACCCTGACGGGGGTAAGGAGAATTCCGAATCCCGACCATTACTATTTACCTATTTGTCCCTTAAACAAAACATTGAATGAATAGAGTTAGGTGAAATCCTTGTGTCTCTCAAGTACTACCTTTCATACCTCGCGTCTATCTATTTTATTTACTTGCATTTAGTTTAATATTCACTTTAATTTAGTCTTTTAATTAATTGTCTTAGTTATAGAAAACCAAAACAAACATTTTTAAAATCAATTACTTGCTTTTACGTGCAATTAATCACTATTCGATAAGCATTAGAGTCAACCAAACCGTCCCTGAGAACGAATATGTATTATCACATATATTACTTGGGACAACTGTACACTTGCAGTTGTGGTTCTCTTTTCCTTATTGCATTTATTTTAGAACACACAAAGGACCACCAAATTTTTGGCGCCGCTGCCGGGGACGGTAGCGTGTGACCCCGGTGTTTATCCTTTAGTCTTAGTTGCATTTTTATTTTTCAGTTTTACGCTTTGTTTGTTCATCTTTTTTGGTTTTTAGGTTCGGTATATGCGAAGGAAGCTCTTTAAGGATATTGAGACACTACCCCCGATCCTTGAAAATCCTGAATCATTAGTGAGACTTGCTAACAAGAAAAAGAGAGAAGAAAAAGAAGCGAAAGAGTTAGAAGAGGGTTTAGCTCGAGAAATGGCCGGCCTTCCGATTAATAATGGTCAGAACAATGGCCAAGTCCCACCCCCTAATCCTCCAATTCAAGCCCAAGTAGCTGATCCATGGTTCAGTAATGGTCCAACACAAGAACCGTTTCGTGCTCCTCCTCTTGGCATTGGCCCATCCGATATAGATGTTCCGAGATTTTTTTCCAGATTCGGGTATGTTAGCTCAATTTCAGAATTTCGGAAATTTTCGTGGCAAGCCCGGAGAAGATCATATTCGCGCGGTACAAAAGTTTATGCAAATATGCGACTCTTACATCGCTCAAGGAGTAACAAAAGAGAAAATGTATTTTGCTACATTCCGATTTTTGGTAATAGTTGGAGCGAGTGATTGGCATGATCCGCAAGAACCTGGAAAGATTACGAATTAGGAACAATTACATACCGTGTTTTTTGACAAATACTACCCATCCAACATGAGATTAGATGCCCAGCTCGATTTAGCACATTTCCGACAAGAATATGATGAAGCTTTGGGTAGACGTTGGTCGATATTTCAGCTTTATCTGTGAAGAGTCCCCGATCATGGCCTTTCAGAACAACAACAAATGAAATTATTTTACAAAGGCCTTGATGGACAATCGAAAAAGTATTTAGATTTATTATGTGGTGGTGGATTTTTACAAGTTCTACCCGTTCACGTGAAGATCATCTTGGATAGAACGGTAAATAATGAAGTGGGGTGGAATACTGTGAGAACGCCTGTTAAAGGGGGAGTTAATAACGTAAATGATGTCTCCCCATTTGTGATGATTTAATATATATTGGAGACATCATTTTAGGTATATTTATTAGAGTAGAGGTCGATTTTATCATAATTTAGTACACTTTCCTATTTTGTGTCTTGAATTGATTATTTAGTATTTTTAGAGCATATTGGGTTTAATTATTTATTTAGTGTGAAGCTTTAAAGATATATGGTAATTAATTAGAGTCCAAGTAAAAGTCTAAAAGCTAAAGGAAAGAGGATAAACATGGAAATTGGAGATAAGGAAACAAAAGCTAAAAATATGGAAAAGGAAAAGCTGCCATTAATCTGAATTCCAGCACCTACAACCACAAATCAGCTTATATCTCAAAATCGGTGGGAATTTGGAAGAACGGTCAGTAGCAAAGTTAAAGATATTTCCGAGATGATGAATTTCGACTACTCATACGCGTAAAACAGATAAGTATTCAAGCTGTTAGGTCCAAAACAAAAAACGGGGCTGATTCCATATTTTAGGGTTACAAATTTGAGTTGGGCTTGGAGTCCAATACTTACCTTCTCCTTCAAGAAAACGAATTAGGTCTTTCTATACACTATAAATACAGCCTCTTATCATTAGAAAATTATCCTTGGCTAAACCTTAAGTCAGGAAGAAGCTTACAACACAAGAAGAGAAGTCTGGAAGGAGTTGTGCATCAATCATGTCTTCTTTAACCATCAATTCTGTAATTCTTTTCTTTTCTTTTCTTAGTATGACTTAAATAAATTTAGCTTGAGTTTTAGCATATATGTATGAACCCTAGTTTTGATTGACATCTATCTAATTTGATTGAATTTATGTTTTGATTTCTCTGTTTATGTGTTGGATTTATATTTTGTGTTCTTTACGGTTGCAAACGTATAGGATTACCATCATAGTAGTTAGATAACCATTGACAACGGTATATTTAACTATAGAATTAGCGCATAACGTCTAGAATAAGGTTTGATCTGACAATTCAGCCTAACCAGATAGTCAATGGTTTAGTGTATTGCTATTTAATCAATTGCAGGAAAAGTTTGCTTAGGTTCTTAGACACAGGTAAACCCTATTTGAAACTACCTAGCGCAATTGAAACCAAACTATTGAAATACTACATGATTCATCCCTTACATGTTTAGAACGGCAAAACTAGTGGGGATTACATGCTATTTACTCAAGCTAAACTATCATACTATCTTCTTTTCTTTTATTAAATTTTTTGTCTTTAGTTTATTAGTTTAATTTACCTTTATTTAAAAACCAAATAAAAATTTATATTTCTTTTCTTTCTACTTGCGTATTATTATCTCTAGCTCTCATATCTGCACTTGATAATTTTCCATAAGTTCTTCCTAACTTTCGTAGTCTCTGAGGAACGAATCTTCTTATCATTAAAACTTGCATACGTCCTGTATACTTGCAAAACGGTGCTCAGCCTAGGGTGTTTATTTGCGTTTATTTATCTATTATTTTATCACACCTTAGGCGACACCAAGTTTTTGGCGCCGCTGCCGGGGACTACATCGTTAGTCCTTGTGCAATTATCTAGTGCTTATATTTTAGTTAGTTCTATTTTACGCTTTTCTTTTTAGTTTTTGTTTTACATATTTTTTCCAGGCGAGAGCAGATTTATTAGGAAAGGAAAGTATCGTATTACTAGATCGTGCAAAATCTAACACAATTATGAAGAGTATTCTTGACATCAAGATAGACCGAGAACTTGATGAATTACGCAAACTAGCGCGAGAAATAGCTCAGGGAAATCTAGTACATACTTTACCTTCGTGTCCGAGTTGTGGAGCAAGAGATCACTCGTGGGAGAATTGCATGACTAATCCAGCTCCGATTTCCTTCATACCTTATCAAAGGAACTATTATTATAATGGTTATTATCAATCTCAAAGAAATTACGCTAATTATCAGCCCCCACAAAATCATAATTGGGTCGGAAATCAACAGACATATTATCAAACGCGACCACAATCCTATTATCCTCCAAAACCTATCTATCAAGAAGCGCCGATGTATAATGAAGCTTATCAAGAACAACCTATTTATTCAATGCAACAAACCATCCAAGAGCAACCTTCGAGTTTGAATTCAAGCATGGCTAAGATGATGAACCTAGTTGAAGAAAATATGAAGATTAGCCAGCAAAGAAGCCAAAAATCATTCAAGATGCTTAAGAATCTTGAGCATACAATGTCACAAATGGCGAGTAAACTTCAAATCTTTGCAAAAGGGGAACTCCCAAGTGATACTAGTGCTTCAGAAGACAATGTTTGTCATGCAGTTGAATAAAGAAGTGGAAAACAATTACCCCCACCGAGTGTAGAACCAGAACCAACCTCTATTCCTGAAAAAGTGGTTGAAGACACAATCAAAGACAAGGTAGAAGAGGTAATTGAACAAAAAAGTGTCCCAGAGAAGACACCAAAAAAGAAAGAGAGCTCGGTGGTAACCAACACACGTCCTCCTCCACCATTCCCGTCACGTGTCAGAATCAGAACAATGAAAAAGAATTCAAGAAGTTCCTTGACATGGTGAACGAGTTAAAGATCAACATCCTGTTTGTAGAATCTCTCACAAGAATGTCAAAATATCGTAAGTTCAGGAAGGACATTCTTTCTAACAAACGAAGTTTAGAAACCAAAGAGATGAATGGATTGCCAGAGGAGTGCAAAGCAACGAATGAAATAGAGTTACCACAAGACGCGCAAACACCCCAGAACTTATGGATGAAACCGTCTGTTGCTACAAAGAATAGACCTGAAAAGTTCATGGGAGTTAGAGGCAAGGGATTTAAATTTCGCAAACCATAACCGACATAACACGTCTAACTTTAAAAGACGTTAAATAAAATTGTTGTACGGGAGACAACCCGCAATTTTTTATGTTTTTATGTTTTTAGTTTGTGTTAAGTTTAGTTGTTTTTAGTTGATATAGCATATTTGAGAAAGGTATTAGTGTTTTTGATGTTCAAGTGTTAGAGAAATCAACTTTTGGGAGAAAAACGAATTTTTTTTGGAAAAATCATATCACACCACCGGTATACCGGACCTCACCGGAGGTATACCGCAGGTCAGAAAACCCGAGCCCACGGGTGTCGCCACGTGTTCATTCCAGAAAGTCAAATTTCGAAAGAGGCCAGCTCCGGTTTGCCGGGCCATACCTCCGGTATACCGGCCATAACAAAAACCCGTGCCCACATGATTATAACTCGGGTATTTTGCCGTAACTCGAGTCAGCCGCTAGAGAAAAAAAATTCGCATTTTTTTAATAAAGAGCAAGAGGGGAGTTCTAATCCGAATTTTTTAATCCTTAAGCTTCTCCTTCTTCTCCAAACCTCTCCCAACTCCATTAAAGCTTCATCAAACCTTCCCTAAACATCAAAACACTACCCAATCACCATAAAAATACATCAAATCTTCTCTCCACATCATTACAAGGAAGATTCAACCACCCAAATCTTACCAAACCACATTGAATTCAAGAATCAAAAGCTTAAATTTCAGATATTCATCCAACAATTTCTTAGATCCATACCAATCCATCAAGAATTCATCTTACCCACATAGAGGATCATCATCAAAACACCTTTCCTAACCCAAATAAAGCTTGTACAACCAATGATCAAGAGTTTCAAATTTCAAGAGTGGTTAAAGCTTTGAGTTGGGGGTCAATTGAGATGATTAAGAGAACATAAATATTATCTACTGTAAGGGAGATGAAGAAAAGCAAGGTATTGGATTCTATTTAGAAGAAATCAAGTAACAAAAGTTCTAGTTCCAACACAAAGGGTAAAGGTCCTACACCCAAAGAATAAGAGAAAGCTTCAATGGCCATGATAGCTTTTCCAAGGAAGTAATTAAAGGAACTAACTTTTTCTTATGAGAAAGTATTTGAAGAAGAAGTTGACAAAGGAGAATACAAAACGTTTCTTGGAGATTTAAGAAAGATTGGGTTGGTCTACGTTCATGGTAAAGTGTTCTAAAAACGCTATCTTTGTGAATTGTATTTTGAGAGGAGAAGAAGAGGGTGTGGCACAGTTGATCTATGAGGAGGTGATACGATTATTTGATCTCTCCCATGTCGTTATTTAATATGCAATATCCTACTATGATCACGTGTCTTGATCGGTAAGCGAATAAGAAGTTGGGTGAAGGAGAAAAACACGTGAGTTTGAGATGAGTAATACTGACAATGCTTGGATCATGAAAGTTTTGAGAGTAATTATGCAACTTTCAAAAGAAGAAAAGGAGTACATCATAACACTCCATGAGAAATTAAAGAAAATCCAGCAAATCCTATCTTGGATGTCGATAAGGAGAGGTAATAGCCTCGAAGAGTATGTTTTCTTTCTTCCCTACCATTTCTTTATGTGCAATATGTATGCTAATTTTAAAATTTATTTTTCTTGAGTATTTTTCGAGTCGTAGGGACACGACTCACTTTTGAGTTGGGGGTGGGGATTCGTTGTCCTCATCTTCCTTTTTGTTTTTACATAAAATTTAAAAATTTTAGGTTGAAATAGGCATAGAATATGTTGAATGTACCTATTGAGCATGATTTAATTAGGTTAATGATTGTAAGTAGTATGTTTTTGAAAGATGTTACAAATATGTTTAGTATGCATGTATGAAAACAGGAAATTAAAGATAGAAAAGTTAATGATCAATGCTAAGAAGTTAAGTTGAAACTTAGGGAGAGTTATTTGGTGTGTAGAACGTGAGGTTTGAAATGAGTTGAAAACCTGCTTATCTATGAACTATTAGGGAAAAAGTAACAAAATCTGGTAGTTAGAAATATAAATAAGGCAGTTCTTTCATATTGAACCCACTTGAAGCCTTTTATACCTTCTCACCCTTTTATTTGATTATTGTTATTATTTATCCATCTTAGTCCCTCTGCGCCTTTCTAAAGCCTTTTATTTAACCACATTATAATCCATACCCTTAGTTTGTAGGACTTATCTATATGACCCGCACTCGAATCACAAAACCTGAAACAAGTCGTTTTTAGAGCTTGAGTTTGGGGTGGTGGGTTTCATCATTAGGGGACAATTGGTTTAGAAAATTGTAATTGTGATTTTATTGATGATGAAAAAGTTATTATTGTAAACCTTTGCCGGGGTAATAGTGAATGAAAAAGAAGCTACGAGCTAAAGTTATGAAAAGGCATTATTTTGAAAAATAGCGTGATATCTCGAACATCAAAAAGAGAGTCATAGCTATACAAAAGAAAAATTGATATGAAAAGAATATATATTAGGACCGGCAAAGTGGAATTTATATATCATCATAAAAGGTTTTATTTGGGATTATTGGGGATGCACATCAAAAGCATCAAAAATTGGGTTGAGTGAGAAGATCTTCAAGTGAAAACCCAAGCTCTAGGGCGATTCGTTGATGGAATGTGAGAAGAGAGCCAAAAGTTCACTTTTGATTTATCCAAATATACCACACTGTCCCTAAGCCACGTTATAACCAAAGACCTTAGGATTTCTAACTGCTTGGTGGAGAAACAATTGAGTTATTCGGTAGTAGGTAAGTGGACCATTAAATGGTATATTAGGACCTATGAACAACCTATAGCCATTAGCATGAACTAAGTTATCAACCTCTCCTTCTGGCATTGCGAAATTAATCTTGACTTGAATTCATGGATTGTTGATTATGTGTAGATTGAGCATACTTGTGCATTATTTCATGAGCATTACTACATGAGATTTTTTAAGATACTATGCTCTGGTATCATTCATTGTGTTATGTTCTTATTCTCCTCTTACTTCTTCTTCTAGACTTTCCTACTATTCTTTATTATTATTGTATCGGGACGATACAACTTTGAGTTGGGGGTATTGATGTCTCCCCATTTGTGATGATTTAATATATTTTTGAGACATCATTTTAGGTGTATTTATTAGAGTAGAGGTCGATTTTATCATGATTTAGTGCACTTTCCTATTTTGTGTCTTGAATTGATTATTTAGTATTTTTAGAGCATATTGGATTTAATTATTTATTTAGTGTGAAGCTTTAACTATATATGTTAATTATTAGAGTCCAAGTCAAAGTCTAAAAGCTAAATGAAAGAGGATAAACATGGAAATTGGAGATAAGGAAACAAAAAGCTAAAAATATGAAAAAGGAAAAGCTTTCATAAATCTGAATTCCAGCACCTACGACCACAAATCAGCTTATATCTCAAAATCGGTGAGGAATTTGGAAGAACGGTCAAGAGAAAATTTAAAGATCTTTCCGAGACGATGAATTTCGACTACTCATACGCGTAAAACGGATAAGTATTGAAGCTGTTAGGAGCAAAACAAAAACGGGGCTGATTCCATATTTTAGGGTTACGAATTTGAGTTGGGCTTGGAGTCCAATACTTACCTTCTCCTTCAAGAAAACGAATTAGGTCTTCCTATACACTATAAATACAGCCTCTTATCATTAGAAAATTATCCTTGGCTAAACCTTAAGCCAGGAAGAAACTTACAACACAAGAAGAGAATTCTGGAGGGAGCTGTGCATCACTCATGTCTTCTTCAACCTTCAATTCTGTAATTTTTTTCTTTTCTTTTCTTAGTATGAATTAAATAAATTTTGCTTGAGTATTAGAATATATGTATGAACCCTAGTTTTGATTGACATCTATCTAATTTAATTGAATTTATGTTTTGATTTCTCTGTTTATGTGTTGGGTTTATATTTTGTGTTCTTTACGGTTGCAAACGTATATGATTACCATCATAGTAGTTAGATAACCATTGACAACAATATATTTAACTATAGAATTAGCGCATAACGTCTAGAATAAGGTTTGATCTGACAATTCAGCCTAACTAGATAGTCAATGGTTTAGTGTATTGCTTTAATCAATTGCAGGAAAAGTTTGCTTAGGTTCTTATTGACACAGGTAAACCCTATATGAAACTACCTAGCGCAATTGAAACCAAACTATTGAAATACTACATGATTCATCCCTTACATGTTTAGAACGGCAAAACTAGTGGGGATTACATGCTATTTACTCAAGCTAAACTATCATACTATCTTCAGTTCTTTTATTTAATTTTCTGTCTTTAGTTTATTAGTTTAATTTTCCTTTATTTAAAAACCAAATAAAAATCTATCTTTCTTTTCTTTCTACTTGCGTATTATTATCTCTAGCTCTCATATCTGCACTTGATAATTTGCATAAGTTCTTCCTAACTTTCGTAGTCTCTGAGGAACGAATCTTCTTATCATTAAAACTTGCATACGTCCTATATACTTGCAGAACCGTGCTTAGCCTAGGGTGTTTATTCGCATTTATTTATCTATTAATTTATCACACCTTAGGCGACACCAGTAAACAATGAAGAAAAGTTCACCTCCTTAGAGAACAAATTGCAAACCACATTGGAACAACAATTTAAACAGCTTACATTAGCCGTGAAGGAAGGTTTTTCGAGTAAAAGGGTTGAAGTGAATGCTACGCAAGAAGTTTATGGGTGTTCTTATTGTGGTGTGAATGATCATGAATGGGAGAATTGTCAGAATAATCAAGAGTCCGTGATGTTTGTTTCCAACAGAGGTAACTACAATTCGAGTGGTCAAGGATATCAACCCAACAGAAACCATCCTGGGTTTCAGTATTCAAATCCTAATGGGGCAGCAAATCCGACATACGCGTATCAGCCGCGTCCCAAAGGTAATAACTATTATCCAAGACCACAGAATAACTACTAAGGGGGACAAAATCAGGGAAATTATGTTCAAAGACAACCTCCTCAAGACAATTACTAACACCATGAACCAGAAAGCTTTACCTGCTCAACCACAAGAAGGTACAAATAACCTTCAAAAAACCGTAGAAGATTTAATCGCGCTCCATGCACAATCAGCCCAAAGGCAACAAGCTTCTGAAGCACACATTAAGATGTTAGAAAATCAACTTGCGCAAATGTCAAAACAACTGAATCAACGTCCACAAGGGCAACTCCTTAGTGACACAGAAAATCCCAAAGAAGATTGCAATGATGTGACTCTCAGAAGTGGTAAGAATCTTCCTCCACCTCCTTTTCATGTTATGAAAGAGAAGAAAGTTATTAAAGAAAAGGATGTGGTGGATAAAAATAAAGATGTTGAAATAGAGGAAGTGGAGAGGCCTATTGAAGTTCCGAAAAAGAAAGATGATATTATAGTAAATCGCCCTCCTCCACCATTTCCGTCTAGAGTGCAAAAGAAGGGTGATATGGCTGATCATCAAAAATTCTTTAACAAGGTGAGAGGTCTTAGCATTAATATTCCGCTGTTAGAAGTTATTAGAGATGTACCCAAATATGCGAAGTTTCTAAAAAAAGCCCTCACCAACAAAAGGCCATATTGCGATAATGAGATGATTACTTTACCTGAAGAATGTAGTGATATTTGTCAAAGTAAGCTACCTCCTAAGTTATTTGATCCTGGGATTTTCACAATTCCTATATCGATTGGAGAAGAATGGAAAGGTAAAGCACTATGTGATTTGGGTGCAAGCATTAATCTTATGCCCAAATCAATCTTTGAAAAATTGAAAGTTGGAGTAGCAAGGCCCACCTTTATGGTCTTGCAAATGGCGGATCGATCCCTTGCACATCCTCAGGGTCGAATAGAAGATGTCCTCGTCAAGGCAGGTACTTCAATATTTCCCGTTGATTTTGTTATTCTTGAATACGACGCGGATAGGAATATCCCCATTATTTTGGGAAGACTATTCCTAGCCAAGGGGGGTACTTTAATTGATGTAGAAAATGGAGAATTAACGATGCAAATCCAAGACGAGGAAGTGAAGTTCAACGTGTTCCGAGCTATGAAGTTTCAAGATTCTCAAGAGGATTGTTTCCGGATGGATGTAATTGAGCACGCCACGCAAGAGGTATATAATGAATTTACTTATGATGATGTTTTGCAGGCAGCCTTGACACTTGATCTACCTGAATTAATGGAAGAGATTGCCGAAACAGTGGCAGCTCTCAACTCTGAGAATCCAAAATATAGGCGTCTTGCCTATGAACGTGTGAGCGAACCGGGGGAGATCATATCTAAAAAGAAACCTTCAATCGAGTCTCCTCTGCAGTTGGAAGAAAAGCCTTAGCCATCACACTTGTGGTATGCATATTTAGGTACTAATGAAACTCTATCTGTTATTGTTTCAGCAAATTTAACAGGTCCTCAAGAAGATAAACTGTTGCGTGTGTTAATAGCTAACAAAGAGGCGATAGGGTGGACTATTGTCGACATCAAAGGCATTAGCCCCTCCTATTTTCAACACAAAATTATTCTTGAAGATGATAACACACGCTCAGTTGAAGGCCAAAGGAGATTGATGCTAGCTATGAAGGAAGTAGTAAAGAAGGAGGTTATTAAGATGTTAGACGCAGGGATTATCTATCCCATTTCGAGTAGTGAATAGGTAAGTCCAGTTCAGTGTGTGTCAAAGAAAAGAGGAATTACTACAGTTCTTAACTATCAGAATGAAGCCATTCCCTCAAGAACTGTTGTTGGTTGGAGAGTATGCATGAATTACCGCAAATTGAACAATGCCACCAGAAAATATCACTTCCCTCTTCCCTTCATAGATCAAATGTTAGACAAGTTAGCTGGTAGAGGTCATAACTTTACACTCCGAATGTCAGAATTCTCTTTTTCTTGAGCCTAAACTGCATATTTTTCCGAGAGATATCCAGTGGCGAGGACAGAAAGGTCAGACAGCGAACGGGTACCCGGTTGAACCAAACGGTCGCCTGCCTCCCTTACACGCAACAAATTGTACGAAAAATGCACGCACGGTACAGAAGATACACGGGTACCCGGTTAATACTGAACGAGAACTTAGTCAATTTGGAAAAAAAATGACCTAAACCTTATACAAACTCCTTCCTCCTTCTCCTTTAGCCTCCAACACATAAAACACCATGAATAACGCACATGAGCTCTGAAAATACCTGCAAACCACCATTAAAATACCAAAATATCATCAACCCATCCCTATAAACATCATCCAAACATATAATCATATCATAAATATTTCCAAAACACCACAGATTCCCACCTTAATCCAAATCTTTTTCTTCACCAAAGCTTAAAGTTTATCCATCAACCTTTCCTAGCCTTTGAGATATTCATGACCCAGCTCATAATACACCATAATTCATATCCATACACCTTCAAGAACACCAAAAGTCAAAAATTTCATCCAAAACTTTTAGGAGTTCTTAAACTTTTGAGTTTGGGGTCATCCGAGATGACCATGACTGTTGGAAAAGGCACAAAGAACATGAAGAGAAAAGAAAGTGAGGTCTTGAGGAAAGATTCCCATAGGAGGAGGTGATGATTTAGAGGGATAGGAAGAGATGATTAACTAAAGGAGACATGAGTTATAGAAGATGAATTCCATGGTGTATACATCATGACATAGAAGACTTCACAACCTCGACGCAATACCAAATGTAACTAGGAAAATGATAGAGGTAGTTCTTTGTTAGCCATTTGAAACTTTTTAGCCTTTTATCCCATGATTTAATTATATCCTTCTTAGCCCAATTTTAGGCCTTTAAGCCTTTTCTTTTTATTAGGCATTTCCATATGACCCGCACTTGAATCACGATCTTGAGACTTCGTGTCTTTAGCTTGAGTTTGGGGTGGTAGAATCATAGTGGGAAATTATATTGGGAGGGAATTGTATGTGTTTGTACTGATGCATAATTGATTTCGATGATATATTATTTGTAACCCTTTGTCGGGGTCATAAAAAATGATAAAAGTTGTCAAAACAGAAAACAACCGGGAACCTAGTTATCGCCTGTACAAAAAAAAAGAAAAAAAAAGAAAAGAATGAAAAACAAAAACAAAAAGAATAAAGTAACCGACAAAGTGGAAAGTTAGGAAATCATCTTAGTGCTTATTTGGTTAAGTTGGGGACGCTAAACAGTATTCGAGTGTAAACTCAAGCTCTTGGGCAGTTGTTGATGGTAAATGAGGAGAGAACCAAAAGCTCACTTCAAATTTACCAAATATACATACCATACCGTCCTTAAGCCTACGCTAAAACCGTAAAGTCCTCGTGATTCCTAAGTATGTAGTGGATTTCTAATTCAGCTAATAGGTAGTATACTAAGTGGAGCGTTCAAAGCGAGTGAGGATCTATGAACACCCTATAGCCACCATATTGAGATAAGTATAAGTGTAAACTTCTAGCATTGTGAAATTAATTTTGGACCGGTATTATTTGTGTTTGATTCTGCATGATAGGTGTATGTGTATATTAATTCCTGAGTCATAATATATAAGATTTGTTTTAAGTTTTGCTTTGGGTATTATTCACTAGACTCTGCATTTCTCCATTTACCTAAGGCCTTTGTTCTCACTTTTACTTTGTCGGGACGACAAAGGTTTGAGTTTGGGGTCTTGATTTCTCTCGTTTTGTTCTAAATATTATCCCTTAGGAGACATCATTTAGGTGAATATTTGACTTATTTTATAGACTTTTAGGATTATTTTGTTATATTGTATTTTCTCCCCTTGGAATGATGACATTTCATTTTTAAAGCTTTCTGTACGTTAATTTGTTTGTTTTTAGTGTAAAGTTCTTAGCTCCATGGATGCTATGGAGCACCAAGACAAGGAGGAGAAGTGGGTTCTAAAGTCTTAGATCAAGCAGAGGAGTCAAAGGCGAGAAAAGATTTCCCAAAGAGTTGACTAGAGAAACTGCAAATCTGGAAGGCTGTTACTAATTGTTGATTTTGAGTCGCTTAGCCACTTATTCAGCCCTGGATCCCAAAAATAGGAAATCTGCGTTCTTGAGTTGGGAAGATTTGAGGACTGGAATCAGGGATTGGAGTTGAGACGCAAAAGTTACGGTCGTTTTACCAACAACTGCACACCAGTTACGGGAATTAAAGACGGAATTGGGCTTTTTATTATTTAAATTATAATCATTAAGTGAAAAACCTTTCCTAATCCTCTATTATAAATAATTCTTTTGACCTTCTTTTTACACACAACTCATTATATTTTTACATACGCTTCAAGAGAGAGTCAAGACAGAAGGCAGAGGAGGAGCTAGAGCTGGAGGAATTCCTTTCTTCCAAGAACAGTCAATCCAACGCCCCAATTAGGTTTCCATTTTAATTCTGTAATTTAGGAACATGTCTTTCTTTTATTATATTTCAGTTTTTAATTCAAACATCAGCTAATTTCATTTAGTACTTGAGAATTGCATTATAGGTAGAACGCTAATCCTTTTAATTAATGTTTTTTGAATTTGGTATTTCATTATTTAATTTATATTCGGTATTTTGTGTTGTCTATTATCTTATTTTCAATTACTATTTTTGAAGTCATGAATCAAACATAGGATTTAGTAATTAGGCTATTGACTTTATGTAAGGGAGAATCGTGTGATATGCAATAGCCAGGATTCTGACTCCTCCTAATCCCGTCAGAGTGGACTTAGGTGGCAACCTAACAATTGCTAGGGGACTTGGGTAAAGGGACCCCAAGATTGGTGTTTAAATTGAACCTTAGTGACTATCTAGTTAGGCAAGCCCATCAGGATCACTATCGCACACTAGACATTTATGTGGTGTTTCAATAATTGAATCCCCTGTCAAGGTGACAATCCAACTACAAAAGAATAGTCCTAACGTGATCAAGATTAGAGCTTGAATAAATCTAAGCACATAAAATAAATATGTAAAATAAATAAAAAGCTTAATCAATTTAAAATCACTTTCCCAAATAACATAGATTGAAGAAATAGAATTCAAAGATTATACATATGCAAACCCAAGTTATGAGAAAATTAGTTCATACTAGAAGAAATAAAACTAAGAAATAGAAATATATTGTCAACTCGCTTCTCTAGATGATTCTAAAATGTAATAATAATTAAAGGCTGATAAAGGACAAGTAAGGACATGTTTACAAAGCTTAATAGGTATATTTATAGGTGCTAGGTCTAAATATTGTAGTATGTGCCCAATTATTTGAGTCCTAATCCAACTCAAATTGGCATTCCTAACTTGTAGGGCAAGATAAACATTACAGATTGAAATAGGCATATCTCTTTCGTAACTTTATCGGAATTTAATGATCCACCCATCAAAAGGACCTAGATTCAAAGACCTATATGACCCTAAAAAGGCTCCTTCAAATTCGTAATGTATTTTCTAAAGTCTTCAAAATACTGGATGACTTCACAGCTGGACAGATTTATTTGACAGCTTATCAACATTTTTTCCTTTTAACTCTAGATTTCGTCTTGGATCTTCTTTCCTTAACTACTTGACATTGTTTTGGCATCTAATATATTTTCTTTTACCTAAGAGCTTCACATTAACTCACAAATTATACCAAAAATGCTCTAAAAGTAATAGATCTCCAAATCAAGGCAAGAATTAAGAAATTATCAATAAATGGGGTATAACCCCTTAACAATTAATATAATGCGCCTAAAATGATGTCTCGTGAATAATTCATCACATATATGGAGACATGAGTGGGGATAAATTTGGGTATGAATCGTGTAAGGCTATCGACCTTCAAAGTGGAAAGGTAGTAACACCACCACCATTGGTGTCCAGTGAAGTAGATATTGTCAAAGAGAAAGAACTGCTCAAGCCAAATCTAGATGAGGTAATAGTTGAAGATTGGTTGGAAGAGGTGGAAGACGAATTGTCCGAGAGTCTAGTGGAAACTTTGAAAGTGCAAAAGAAGTCGAGGGTTGAACCACCATCACAAGATAGTCATCCACCACCATTTTCCCATCAAGGGTCGCAAAGAAGAACGATGACTCCGAGTTAGGGGTGGAAATCGGAAGGAACGGATCGGAAAAAGGGTCTTTCGGAAAATTTCTAAATTTTTTCGGAATAGATTTTTTCCCTTTCAATTTCATTCCTATTTTTCGGAACTGGAAAAAGAAAATCCGAATTCTGAATTTTGGAATCTACCGGAAATTCAAAAATTTCGGCACGGAAATTTCCGAACTTTTGATTCGGAAATTTCGGAATTTTTGGTTCGGAATTTCGAAACTTTAGTTTCGGATGTTACAAACTAAGCACAGTAGTTGTCATAGTAGTTATCACAACCATTATTACAATAAAATAAAAATATAATAAATCGAATAATTTTAAAAGATTGTAAAAATGATGATATAAATTAGGTTAAAAATAATTCAATTTTTGAAGTTCCAATAGTAATATTTTAATTTGGGTTCGTCAATTTTTGATGGCATAGCCTGACTGATGGTGGTGGAGAATGGTAATAGTTTTTTTTTTCCAATGCACAGTGTAAAGAAATGGGTGTTAGGTTTATCATGTTTGTTTTTCTGGTTTTTTTTTAACAAAATAAATTATTTTACTGTTTCTTAATGTTTAGTTTTTTTTTATTTGTTTGTTCTGAATTTTCTCTAACATTTTATGTTGTAGACTTTTTTTTCTTTTATCTTATTTTTAATATTCTATTATTTATTTAATATATGAAATGTAAAATCAAAAATAAAAATCGGATTAAAATCTGATCGGAAAACTCGGAATTTTCAGGAATTTATATATAGTTCTAATTCCGATCCAATTTTTTCGGAAAAATTGGAAATCGGAATTTTGGAATTTCGGAACCTTAAAAATTTGTTCCTAAATCGGAATTCTCGGATTGGAAAAGTCGGAAAATCGGAAATTTCGGATCTGATTTCCACCCCTACTCCGAGTACAAGAAATATATTGAGATATTGAGTTAACTCAAGATCAACTTTCCTCTACTAGAAGCCATCAAGAAAATGCAAATAAACTTGAGATTCTTCAAGGAGACACTCTCCAAAAAGAGTAAATTTGCAGAGATTGGGATTGTGGCATTGATTGAGGAAAGATCTACCAAGGCACAAAGACAGTTACCACCAAAGCTCAAAGACCATGAGGATTTTAACCTTTCAATCAAGATTGGTGCTACATTTAACGGTAAAGCGTTATATGACTTGAGATTGAATGTAAATCTCATGCCTAAGAGTATATTTGATGAGTTGGGTACTGGAGAAAAAAAGCCGACCTCTGTCATATGGCAAATGGTGGACCGTTCATTAACATTCTCGTGGGAAGTGATGAAATATGTTTTGATGCAAGTAGGTGACCTTATTATACCTACATACTTTATTATATCTATTACGATGCAGATAAGAACAAGCCTTTAATGCAGGGGCGTTCATTTTTTGCAATTGTGTGTTTTATGATTAATGTATACGAAGGATTAGTTACCTTGAGTATCAAAGATGTATTCTAGACATTCTATGTGTCGAGAAACATGAATAGAATAAAGGTATAGAATATTTCGATGATCCAGAGTTTGACCAAAATCTAACATCCAAAGACCTCAAGAGAAACTGTAGGAAATAAAGAATACAATGAGTTTGGGGAGGGTGATTAAGTGGTAATGAAGTCTCCCATATTCACAAGTAAACCTTAGACATACTAATTTATGTGGCTTGGGCCACTCACTATCACTAGAATCGTCTCAAACAAAGTAAGCGAGTTACAAAGAAAGAAAACGTGTAAGTTTCAATTGGTTGGCCTAGGAAGCCTCACACATTACTGGGGAGGGTACATCAAGAAGATAATCTGAGGTAAACACGTCGAACTTAACGACGTTAAACAAAGTGCTGGTGGGAGACAACCCACTATTTTGCGTGTTTTCTTGTAATTTCTATTAAATTGGTGTATATTTTTAACTTCTAGTGTATATTTTGATATCTTAGTGTATATTACGCATAACGAGAAGGGTGGTACATTTTTATAATGCACATGTCGGTTTCCTTGGAGGTTCGGATCAAACGAAGGAATATATATTGGAGGTTTGGGTCAAACGAAGGAATATAATGGAAAACTTTGAATAATGGGAAGTTCCAAACCTCCTTTGGAAAATCCAAGACTTGGGTGCGTCAGGGACGCGATTTCGATTCAAAGGGGAAGAAGTACGACGAATTCCAATAAGATTCTGAATTAATTCAAAATAAAGAAAGAATAAACGTTAGATAACGAGAAGTTCGAAACCTTCGTCTAGAAAACCAAAAAACATGGGTGCGGGAGCGCGATTTTGAGTCAAATGGTCAAAGGCGAGCAGTTCGGCTGAAGGCATGAAAGGTAGCCTCCCCCTCCAAAGCGCGCCATGCTCAGAGAATGTGCAGCACAAGGCGCGTCTTAACAAGAAAATGGCGCGCCATTATTGTGCGAGGGAATCCGGCAAAAGACTGCGAAGGCCCGCCTCAGTTCTCTATGGGCACGCCTCACTCGTTACTGGAAAAATGTATAAATTCATCTTCTTGATACATCCTCTGCCATCACCATCTCCATAACCACCCACCAATCCCTTCATCAACACCACACCTCCTCCGTCTACCACCGCCTGCAGTAAAACCGCCATCAACAACACTTCAAGCCACTATAACCACCAAGAATCGAAGCCAATCTCTAATTCGAAGTCTATTGTTTGAGTCCCAATTAACACTACACATCCCAAGACGTTTCGAATCATAAAATAAACAATCAGCATCGTGCTCCGTCGTTGTTCTTCAACACAAATCAACAACTCTGCTTTGTTTGAAATCAATCACCAACAACCATGTCTTTATAACAAATTCACCGCCACACCCAGGTCCAATAAACAGCAGCGAACTAATCCATCAACGCTCCGACAAGAAGACCTACATGCGATATGCGAAAGCCATGGATACAACACCTACTGATGTTAAGCAATTCCCAAATTGATTAATGTGTTATCGATATGTCGGGATTAAAAGCTGCAGACATTAAGGTTTAAGTTGAGGATGAGTATGTGTTGTTGACCAGTGAAGAAAGGAAGCACAGATTACAGAAATATGTAGAATCGTACTGTGAGATATCTAAATTAAGTGTGATATTTAAATAAGAGTAAGAGAGAAAAGAGAAGAAATAGAAATAATATATTGAATAAAGTGAGCCATAAAGGTTAGAAAACAAGATAATACTAGAAACTACATTGTGAATGAATTGATGATCTAATACAATAGAATGAGTCATGTTTATAGGACTAATAACTTGATGAACAAGTAAGGTAAGACTAAACTAACTAGAAAATAAATACGATATGGAACCAACTAATCTAATAAGGTAATAATATATTATGGTAATAATATATTATGGTAATAATATATTATGGTAATAATATATTATAATAATAATATATTTAACACCCCCCTCAAACTCAAGTAGGTCGCAGATTGAACAACTTGAGTTTGAAATATGGACCGTTGATGATGTGTCTTGAGCATTGTTGATGGAGAAGAGTGAGGAGTTGACCTGGTAACAATGTTGATGTTGTGGCGTGGCAGTGAGGTAGATCGAGGAGTCGAGTGATGATAACTGTGAACCAAAAACCGAGTGATGAGTGAATTACCGAGATGGGACCATGGAAGGTCTAACGAGATGAGACCATTGAATGGCCTAACGAAACCACTGAAGGGTCTAACGAGACGAGACCACTGAAGGGCCTAACGAGACGAGACCACTGAAGGGCCTAACAAGACGAGACCACTGAAGGGCCTAACGAGACGAGACCACTGAAGAGCCTAGCGAGACGAGACCACTGAAGGACCTAACGAGACGAGACCACTGAAGGGCCTAACGAGATTACGAATCCTACAAGAGGATTAAGATTTTTAAAGGTGGAGATTAACGAGTTGCGGAAGCGAACGAAAGGATAACGAGAAACCACTTTGGATTGTAGCTCTGATACCATGTGAGATATTTAAATTAAGTGTGATATTTAAATAAGAGTAAGAGAGAAAAGAGAAGAAATAGAAATAATATATTGAATAAAGTGAACCATAAAGGCTAGAAAACAAGAGAATACTAGAAACTACATTGTGAATGAATTGATGATCTAATACAATAGAATGAGTCATGTTTATAGGACTAATAACTTGGTGAAAAAGTAAGGTAAGACTAAACTAACTTGAAAATAAATACGATATGGAAACAAACTAATCTAATAAGGTAATAATATATTATGGTAATAATATATTATAATAATAATATATTTAACACGTACCATAAGTGGAGTTTCTTCGGCAAGAATATATAAATTTGTTGCAGCGTTTAAAAGAAAATGGTTGTACAAAAATTACTCCACCCTGTTGGGTTAGTTCCTCTTCATTGGAGGACAACTCATACATTGGTATGTGAGAAACTCATTGGAACCAATGAAGTCAAACCTTGTAAATCATGAAAGAGCGTATTGGGAATACACTAATTGCTTTGGTATCTTCAAGTCATCAACTCATGTCTTGAAAGACTCATCTCTCTCTCCTCTCTTAAGTCCTATATAAGGAGGTCCATTAGCTATCATTTTCAGCAAGTAAGAGCAAGAGTGAAACACTTAGAGAGTGAGTTTAGAGAGCACAAAAGATAGAAATCCGTAGAGCAGTTTCGGTAAATTCTTCTGCGATAGAATCTTGAAAACCTCTGTTGGATGGTCACATCAAGCCCGATCGAGACGAAATTTTGACACGGTGTTCCTAACATCTTGCCGTTCAGATCCAACGGTGGAAATGTTAAGTTAACGGTACAAACTAAAGTTATAGCCTCATTTCAGGCCTGGTGAGTTTGTTCCGGTTTTGTGTATTCCATTAGTTGATGTATTCGGTAATCCTCTAGTGTTGTCTAGAGAGAACCTCTTGTAATCCCATTATTATATTGTTATAGTGGAGTATTTGGACCTTTGGTCCACCCGTGCTTTTTTTACCTTCTCTTTGGAAGGTTTTCCACGTAAATCTTTGTGTCGTTTACTTTCTTTTCTTACCTATTCATATCACACAAATGGGGGGAAACGAGATCCAATCTATTTCCGCTGCGTTTATTAGTGACCTTTCCCAACAAAGTGGTATCAGAGCTGTGGTTCTTTGAATATATTGTGTGATATAATGGATGAATATTCTAGTGTTTCAGGCATGATTAAGTTAACGTGTTCGAACTATTCGTTATGGAAAACGAAGATGGAGATAATCTTGTATTGCAAAGATCTGTACGAGCCAATTACTAGTGAAGACAAGCCGGCGAAATATAATGATTCTCAATGGCAAGTTTTACATCGAAAAGCCATTGGGATGATCCGACAATATATTGACCACAGTGTTATCCAGGATGTGACCGATGAGAGGAATGCACTAGAGTTATGGAACAAACTCAACACAACGTTTTCTCGTCAAACTGGTGTAAACAAAGCCTCGCTTACGAGAAGGATTGTGAAGTTGCAGTACAAAGATGGACGAAGTGTGGTTGAGCACTTGAATGACTTTCAAGGTCTCACGAACCAGCTCAAGGCCGTTGGAATCACCTTGGACGATAAGGTATTGGCTTTACTTATGCTTAGTTCTCTTACTTATGGTTGAGTAACTCCACACCGAAGCTTTCCATAGAGATTGTTAAGAATAGTATTCTGAACGAAGAAGCTCGACGAAAGGATCTTAGCTCGTCGTCTCACTCAGATGCCAATTTTGTTGAGAGTCGAGGAAGAAACAAATCCCGAGACTCATCACATTCCGACAAGTCAAAGTTCCGAGGTAGGTCCAAATCAAACACGAGAAAATATCTTACTTGTTTCTATTGTAAGAAAGATGGACACAAGAATAGCGAGTGTCGGAAGTTTGAGCGTGATCAAGGAAACAGTAACCTTGATAAGGTGGTCAACAAATCAAAACAAAAGGAAGAAAGCAATACATCGACTATTGCTACCACCGAAAAAGTCTTTCTCATTGGTGATGATGGTTCCTTAAATCTTGCTTGTGAAGAATGTTCGTGGGTTGTTGACTCAGGTGCCTCGTTCCATCTTACCTCACATAGTAATTTCTTCTCTTCTTACACTTCTAGGGACTTTGGGCATGTAAGAATGGGAAATGATGATTTTTCTAAAATCATTGGTATTGGTAATGTTTGTTTGGAGACTAATACTGGTTGTAGGTTGACATTACGAGATGTGAGGCATGTTCCAGATATTCGGTTGAATCTAATATCTGCAGGGAAACTAGATGATGAAGGCTACTCGAGCTATTTCGGTGGAGGAAAATGGAAGCTTACGAATGGATCATTGATCATTGCTCGAGGTAATAAACAGAGGACCCTCTATATGATGCAAGCAAAACTCGAGAACAGAGAAGTTAATACCCTCGAGGATGATACCGAGCTATGGAATAAGCGGCTCGGGCATATGAGTGAAAAAGGTTTGCAAATTATCTCAAGGAGGAACCTTTTCCCAGGTATGAAGAATAATTCTTTAAAACCTTGTGTTGATTGTTTGGCGGGTAAGCAACACCGTGTAGTGTTCCATAGAGCCCCTTCATCGAGAAGAAAGAATATCCTCGATCTTGTTCATACTGCTGTTTGTTCCATGACAGATAGATCACTTGGTGGTGCACAATATTTTGTTACTTTTATCGATGATCATTCCAGGAAGATGTGGGCCTTGCCCTTGAAGACCAAGGATCAAGTTCTCGAGACATTTAAGAACTTTTATGCCAAGGTTGAACGAGAAACTGGTAAGAAGTTAAAAGTTGTTCGAGTAGACAATGGGGGTGAATATCGAGGACCTTTCGAAAATTACTGTCGAGGACATGGTATAAAGCTCGAAAAGACTGTCCCAAAGACACTGCAACAAAATGGTATAGATGAAAGAATGAATCGAACCATCTCCGAGCGTATCCGAAGTATGCTTTCTCATGCAAAGCTGTCGAAGTCATTCTGGGCCGAAGCTATGAACAGTTTCGTGTATCTGATCAATCTTTCTCCTTCAGTTCCTTTGGACGGTGATATCCCAGAGAGAGTTTGGACCGGAAGAGATGTTTCCTACAAACATTTGAAGGTGTTCGGGTGTAGAGCATTCGTGCATATTCTGAGGGACAAAAGATCAAAGCTCGATAGTAAGAACAAGCAATGTATACTCTTGGGTTATCCTCAAGAAGAATTTTGTTACAGATTGTGGGATCCTGTTGCTAAGACAATTGTCCGAAGTAGAGATGTGGTATTCTTCGAAGACCAGACAAGAGAAGACTTTGAGAAACCAGAAAAGCCAGAATCTTCTACTCCTATTATTCCAGTGAACTTGGACAAAATTCAACCTATTGTGATAGACGAAGAATTGGGGGGAGACCAAGAGAATATCGATGATAATGCTCATCATGAACTAGAAGTTGAACCAAATCAACCTGTACAACAACCACCAAGACGTGGTACGAGAATCCGAAGACAAAATACAAGGTATCCAGAAAACGAGTATGTGACGCTGACAGATCAGGGGGAGCCCCAGAGTTTTGATGAAGCTATGTCAGATCCACAACGTCAAGAGTGGTTAAAAGCCATGCAAGAAGAGATCAGTTCCTTGCACGAGAACCACACATTCGATTTAGTCCCTTTGCCAGAAAAGAAATGTTCGTTGAAGAACAAATGGGTTTATAGGTTGAAGACTGAAGAGGGTAATCCACAACCGAGGCACAGAGCGAGACTAGTTGTGAAGGGTTTCAGTCAGAAGAAAGGAATAGATTTTGATGAAATTTTTTCTCCAGTGGTAAAAATGTCTTCTATCCGAGTTATCCTTGCTTTAGCTGCTAGCATAGATTGGAGATTGAACAACTCGATATTAAGACCGCTTTCCTACATGGTGACCTTGAGGAGGAAATTTACATGGATCAACCCGAGGGATTTCAGGTCAAGGGTAAAGAAGACTTGGCATGCCGACTGAAGAAGAGTCTGTGTGGCTTGAAACAAGCACCTCGGCAGTGGTACAGGAAGTTTGAGTCTTTCATGATAGACCATGGGTTCAACAAGACTATGACCGACCACTACGTATTCGTGAAGAGGTATGACAATGATGATTTTATCATTCTTCTCCTTTATGTCGATGATATGTTGATTGTAGGACGAAACACAACAAAGATAACTGCTTTAAAGAATGCCTTGAACAAATCTTTTTCTATGAAAGATTTAGGACCAGCTAGACATATGTTGGGTATGAGAATTTCTCGAGACCGTACTAATAAGAAGCTGTGGTTATCACAAAAAAGGTACATCGAGAAAGTGTTGCAGAGGTTCAACATGGACAAAGCAAAACCAGCTAGTTCTCCACTTGCTGGACATTTCAAATTGAGATCAAAGAAATGTCCTACGAGCAAAGAAGATCAAGTGGAGATGGGTAATGTTCCATATGCATCAGTCGTCGGTAGCTTGATGTATGCGATGGTATGTACAAGACCTGATTTAGCATATTCTGTGGGAGTTGTAAGTCGTTATCTATCAAATCCAGGAAAGGAACATTGGGCTGCTGTTAAATGGATTCTCAAGTATCTTCGAGGAACTTCAAATATGTGTTTGTGTTTTGATTCTGGGGAACCAGTGTTAGATGGGTACACGGATGCTGATATGGCTGGTGATGACGATTCTCGCAAATCCACATCGGGGTACATGATGACTTTTGCAGGGGGAGCCGTATCGTGGCAATCAAAACTACAAAAGTGTGTGGCTTTATCAACTACCGAGGCTGAGTACATCGCTGCAACTGAATCTTGCAAAGAGTTACTATGGTTGAAAAATTTCTTAAAGGAATTGGGTTCTACACAAGAAGACTTCATCCTTTACTGTGACAATCAAAGTACAATTCACTTGGCCAAGAATCCTGCTTATCATTCTCGGAGCAAGCACATTTATGTAAGGTATCATTGGATACGAGACCAGATAGAGTCGAAGTTGTTTCAACTCGAGAAGATCCATACCGACGATAATGGGTCGAATATGATGACAAAGAACATTCCGTTGAATAAGTTCGAGACATGTTGTTAGAAGGCCGGGTTAGTCGTTCCTTCCAACTGATTCGGAAGGGGGAGATTTGTTGGTTTAGTTCCTCTTCATTGGAGGACAACTCATACATTGGTATGTGAGAAACTCATTGGAACCAATGAAGTCAAACCTTGTAAATCATGAAAGAGCGTATTGGGAATACACTAATTGCTTTGGTATCTTCAAGTCATCAACTCATGTCTTGAAAGACTCATCTCTCTCTCCTCTCTTAAGTCCTATATAAGGAGGTCCATTTGCTATCATTTTCAGCAAGTAAGAGCAAGAGTAAAACACTTAGAGAGTGAGTTTAGAGAGCACAAAAGATAGAAATCCGTAGAGGAGTTCCGGTACATTCTTCTGCGACAGAATTTTGAAAGCCTCTGTTTGATGGTCAAATCAAGCCCGATCGAGTTTGACACGGTGTTCCTAACATCTTGAAGTTTAGATCCAACGGTGTAAATGTTAAGTTAATTGTTCAAACTAAAGTTATAGCCTCATTTCAGGCCTGGTGAGTTTGTTCTGGTTTTGTGTATTCCATTAGTTGATGTATTCGGTAATCCTCTAGTGTTGTCTAGAGAGAACCTCTTGTAATCCCATTATTATATTGTTATAGTGGAGTATTTGGGCCTTTGGTCCACCCGTGGTTGTTTTTACCTTCTCTTTGGAGGGTTTTCCACGTAAATCTTTGTGTCGTTTACTTTCTTTTCTTACCTATTCATATCACACAAGTGGGGGAAACGAGATCCAATCTATTTCCGCTGCGTTTATTAGTGACCTTTCCCAACACACCCTTCCTTAGTTGAGATGATTTGTTCAGTGAAGAAAAAAATTAGGAGGTGGATTCTTGTTGTATTGAGCCAAAATGTGCAGGAGCTTGAATTGAAATTTACATGTTGTAGAAAGACTACAAAAGCATACTTTGATCTCTTTGCAGAAGAGATTGATCAAAATGAATATGGGATTAAAAGGCCATGTAATGATCATTTTTTGAAGCACCTTGCAGCATGAACTCCTGTAATACAATTTTGGTATGAAAAGGTGAATTCAAAGGGGAAGGACTATAGAGAAAATGAGAGATGGCAATGTCAAGCAACCAAAGCTAATTTTGAGTTCTGATCCTGTTAACAAAAGTGTTTATGACCTTAAAGATAAAGAATGATCAGACGTATGACATTTTGAAATTAGCAGGAACTTAAGTGCAATTTCATTTCTGAAATTTCTGAGAAATTTTTTATTTTTGCTGCCATGTTTGAGTGATCACACGTGGACTAATCGATGACGTTAAATATCGGGAATGCTTAACAATAAAAAATTCTGTTGAATTTTATAACTCTTAAAAATAATCAAGGGGTTGTAATTGGGAGTGTATAACTTTCGGATACAAGTTCTTCATCAATTCGGGTCAGCGGAAAGTTGGAAAAAATCTCTGCAACATTCATGTTTTGTGTTATCCGAGATATGAAGCAAATCAAACTCGAAATAATATTATAAGTGACTGATTGCACTTGAAATCTAAAATATAAATTTGAAATGCTGTTTGGCTTTGGTGGGTCATTTCTTGGAAAAATTTCGAAAGGGTATAACGCTTTGCTCGTAAGTCATAATTAACTCTTTCTCGAATCTAGACTGCATATTTTTTCAATTTCTTTCGAATGACTTGAACCGTATTTCACTTGAAGATCAAATAAAAAATTTATAGAAAAAAGGATAAATTGTAACACAAAAACAAAGAAGTTCTTGATAATTCGCAGACCCACTTGATCCCAAAACAACTCGCAAGGTTGGGGAACTCCACATATATCATTAAGGTCCCATCATGTATTGATAAAGTCAACCCCTAACTTGGGGTTGAGCGACTCTCATGAAAGTAAGTACTCTAATCCTTCTCGTTAAATGTAAAATATTTGTTTAGTTGTATAATCTAAAGTAGACTGCTTAATTGAGTTTTTCCGAGTCGTTGGGACACGACTCATTTTAGGGGTGGCGTGCTAGTTGTCCTTGTCCCTTTTTTATGTGTATAACTACTTTAAGAAAAAAAAACGAAGAAAAAATTAGAATGGAGTAAATAAGGAAAGTAGGTGTTGAACCATGTATATATGAGTCAATGAAAGGAAACAAATCTTTATTTTGAATTTTTCATATTTTATAATTGGAATACTCATATGAAAACTTGTTAGCGTGGAAATAATATTATTGAATAATGCATATAAGGGTCGGGGAACTAAGCGAGAACTGAGTAGACGTATAGCACGTGAGATCTAACCTAGTTGAAAACTACTTTACTTGCTACTTTGAGGTAAACAAGTTAACAAGATTACATTAGGCATATAACCAAGGCAGTTCTTTCGTAAGACACTTGTTTCCTTTAACATTACGTCCAAATAACGTTTATATCATCATTAGCCCTTTTGAGCCTGTAAGCCCATTTCTTTTAATAAGTCACTATTATAAGTTTTTCTTCTTGGTGTGTAGGACTTTATCGTGTGACCTGCCCTCGAATCATAATACCTTAGGACTAGTTGTTTTTGAGCTTGAGTTTGGGGTGGTAGGTGTTCGTGGTTAAGGGATATATATTAGGTGGGTTCTTATTACTTGTATGGTGTTACATATTTATTAAACTTGATTATAATCCTTGCTAGGATTCAAGAAAAGAAGAAGATTGAAAAAAAATTGAATGAAAATAAGTCAACATGAGTTTTTAACAAAAAACAAGATTCTTGTTTGACTTACAAAGAGAAAGAAGAACAAGTGATTAACGAATCCAGTAAGTGAATTTGTTGAACATCGAAAAAAAGTTGGTTTTGAAAATTTAGTATGTTAAGATTTGATGCATCAAAAAGGGATGAGTGAGAACATCTATGAGCGTAAACTCAAACTCTTAGGTGGTTATGTACTAGGTTAAGTGAAGAGAGATCCAAAAACTCACTCTAAATTTTTCCAAATTGTATCATACCTACCCTTATTCACGCTAAAACCAAAAATACCTTGACATTCTTAGCTATGTGATAAAATGATGAATGAGTAGAAAAGAAATTTGTAAGTAGATCATTAGACGCCATGGAAGGATCGATGATCAACCTATAGCCACCACTTTCAAGCAAGGTATTTATGTGTCCTTTTGTGCATTGTTAAACTAATATATCTTGAAACTTTAACATATTGATTATGTGTATGGATTATTTGTTAGGTGAGACATGATGGGACTAGTTGTACATTATTTTTGAGATTATTACTTGCATGCTCTTATAGACTTTTTGGGACTTACGACTCTAGTTTAGTGCTTATTTTATCGGGACAAAAAAATCTTGAGTTGGGGGTGTTGATATCTCGTCTTTTGTGATGAACTAATATAGTATCGATACATCATTCGGTAGGATTTTAGTGCATATAATTATGGGATTTGTCCTTTATATTTGTTATGTTCCGTTTTAGTGGTCCAATCTTGGATTTGTATATATTTAGAGCGATTTTGAGGTAATTTGTGTGTTATGTAGGTTCACCTAGATACATGAATGTTATTGGAATATAAGAGGAAGCCAAGAGGTCGAAAAGTGAAGAAGGACCATCAGTCAAGTCACAAAAGAAGTCAAGAAGTCCAACTAAAGCTCACCGAGAAGTTTAGGCAGATATTGCAGTCTAGTACATGTGGTTAAAATGGTGTCCATCTGAGTTGTGACATGAAAGTTATTCCACTTTTACTGAAAAGACCCAAAGTTTTCTAGATATAGAAGAGTCCAATAGGTCACTTAATACTTATTTGTGTTGGCCCGTATAAGTTAAAAACATTTTCTGGAGCCTATATATACTTAATTAGACCATCAAAACATACCAATTATCATTATTAGAGGAGAGAAAAATTGAGAACAAGGAGGCAATAGCGGAGTTTAAAAACAACACTTTTTATTTCCTTAATTAGTGTAATTCTTCTACCTTTTCAATTTTTGTATTAATCATAACTTTATTTGATTTTATTTTCTTATTTTCCATTATGCACTAAATTCCTATAACTTGAAAATTATAATGTATGAACCGTAAATTATGATTTATTGTTTTTCTATTAATTTAGGATTTTAGATTTAAATGAATTTGTGCTATTTCAATTGAATATGAATTTGTTAGTCGTGTGAGTCTATTTTGATGATCAATAAGTAGGTTAGTATAACAACTTGACTATCGTCCGATAGGGGGATTGGGTTGTGGAACATAGTTTATATATTCGTTTGTTGTACGTTAGTGAACCGAGAGGTCTTGACTAATCAAATAGCCAATAGAGGTAGAGTGTATTCGTCCTAATACTTGATAATGTTACTCGATAGAGGTTTTTAGAGTACCAAGGTTTGCCCCTTATCTATCATGTGGGGATTTAATAGGATACTTGAATGTAGTAAGTGGTTAAATACCAATTTTCCTTTAAAATAAGAAAAATATAAAACGTATCTAGCGGGGGTTACTAGCAATTCTCGAGTTCATCTCTCATCATTCATAAAATTTACTTAGTTTAATCTGATTTTAGTTAATCCTTAGTTTTTTTCATATTATTATTAGCTTCTTAATTATAAAAGCAAATAAAAATTTTTATATATCGTCTTTAATTTAACAAAGTTAACTAAACCTAGAAATATGTTGTTTATTAATTATCTAGTCACAGTGGAGACGATACTCGACTTGCTAAATATATTACCTGATGGTCCTCGGAGAGAAACTTACTTGGTGTTGATTTTATATCACACCTAGGAAGACAACATACTTGTATATAAAAAACTTGTATTATTTTTTACTGTATAATTACTTGTTGTGTTATTTGTTTTCAAATTCAGAAAAAAGTAAGGATACCTATAGGTAAGGCAACCCTCCAGTCTGCCTACAGGACCATCTAGAAGATCCAGGCAGAATTATAAGTAAATTTAATGTGTCTGGGTAGGATGTGGAATCTTACACCAAATATGGAAAGTAGGTTGCGCGTGTGATTAGATTGACCGTTAGGGAGACCCTCCCCCATTCCCGTGCTTTAAGTCGTGGAGTTATGTACCACCGGAAAGGGTACAACAAGTCTGCGATAGATTAGGGTTAATCAACTTTGACGTTTCTATATATCTTATTATTATTTTGTGCAACTCGTAAATGTCTGAACATAGTTTGATGCGTTGAGATTTGATTGTAGGAGTTTTTCCATATAGACGAGTGGATGAGGAAGGTTGATTGGGAAGATATATAGGCTAATATATCTAGTATTTTCGCGAAGCGGTATAAAGATTACACGCACAAACTTAAGGTTGATTGTTAGGAACAAGGCCTCCAACTAGAAGATGTGAGTGACGAGGACTGAGAGTTGGCCAGCATATAATGGGCTAGTGAAGCTGCCAAGGTAATATTTATTTACATTAAACATTATTAATATTATTTATATATTTACTTTGAAATTTAATATTTACAAAAATACATATTTAGGCAAATGCGTAAAAAGGCCAACCAAGACAAACAAGAAAGCTCGAGTGGGGTAGGATCCAAGAACATCTCGTAGTAGCGAGAAAACTTATTTGAGGTATAATTTTAATAATTTTTTCAAGAAAAAAATTGTTTTATTCATTGATTACAAACATAAACATGAGGGAGATGAAGCATTAATGGAAGACGGGGAACGGTAGAGGGAGAGAAAGAGAAGGTGTCGCTTCCGATGATGACTCATTTCTTTAAGAGGACCGGGTATGACCAAAAAAAGGAGAGTTGAGAACCAACCAATATCGACAACCGCATGTAAGTTTCATATACTTTATTTCGATTACTTATATTGTATATTATGTTTGAATAATGACTATGTGTATATTACATGTAATAGAAGGAGTTGAAAGGCTAGACGCGCTCACTAAGCACCCAGGGCTCACGATTTAGGTCTACCAAATCTTCTTCTTCAACCCCTACACAGACGCAAAAGGATCTGGTTAACCAGTTTGTCGGTATCGCTAATAAAGTGATGGGGAAGTCATCTCGGAGTTGGATGGCTGGTATTGGATCGACTCTAGTAGGGGAAAAGGTGTGATAAAATAATGAATAAATAAGATAAGAATAAAGGACACACACCCTTAACTACCACGAGCAAGAAATACAAGTCATTTGCAAGTTTAGTTAGTAAGTAAAGTTCGTTCGCATGGATTTGATATGTTAGATCTACTTCTGTATATAGAGAGTTGTAGAAGAAATTACTTGTTTAATAGAAGACAATAAAAGAAATAATATTTATGCAAGTAATGATGATAGAGAAATAATCAAGTCGTGGCAAGATATTGTTAGATGGAGTAACATGTACAAGAGTGAATTGTTTGGGTGTATTGGGGTCTTCAATGAAATATTGAGGATTGAAGACAGACTCAACTGTGATGAGCTTACAGAGTCAGCTAAAAAAATAACTGAATGCATTAATGAGGCTGAGATTTATTAACACAACACTTGTGGTAAATTTTATACTTGGAATAAAAGCACAATTCAACTGAGAGCTAGCAGAACAGATAGGTAATTTGTAAATACTACTTGGTTTGATAAAAAACAATCAAATATACTATGCTTGGCACCTTCCACATCTGATCACTGTGCCCTTCATGTTACCATTGGAAAGCAAGTGTTGAGAGGCCCTAGTTCCTTCAAATTCTTTAATGTATGGTCCACACATGAGAAGTTTCACGACATTGTGAGTGAAGCCTAGAAGATAGAGGACCATGGAACATAAATGTTCAAGTTTTATACGAGACAAAAAGAGGTTAAAAAGCACTGAAGATATTTAACATGAAATATTTCAAAAGAAATACAAGTCAGATTACAGACATGAGAAAGATATTAGATGAGGTGCAAAATATAATAATGAAGAGGAATTTCTCAGAAACTATATTAGCTGAAGAGAATATCCTACTAAGTGACCTAGAAAGAGCACTAACTCAAGAACATGAGGTACTAAAACAAAAATCTATGGTTACTTGGGCAGTCGAGAGTGATTGCAACTCATCATATTATTACAAAATTATAAAGGGTAGACAAGTGAGAAATAAAATTACTACTCTCATCAGTGATAGTGGAGATATTCTTACAGAGTCAGGACAGATTAAGAAAGAGTTTGTTGATTTCTACACAAACTTAATTGGTAAAAAAGATCATGATAAAGAAATATGATCATTCAAAGTATTGCAAGAACTACGAGAAGTCAAACTATCTTAGGAACATATTGAAATGCTTAACAAACCTATAACTGATCAATAAATAAAAGAAGCATTGTTTTCCGTCAATGAAGGAAAGTGTCCTAGACCTGATGGGCTCACCTCAAATGTTTATAAATCAGCTTGGCAAATTGTGGGTGATGATTTCTATAAGTCAGTTCATGAAGTACTTGATTATTATATCTTACCCCCATGGAGTTAATGCAACTAATATAACATTAATACCCAAGGTTAGTACTCCCTCCAATGTCAGGAAATTTTGCCCTCTTTCATGTTTAAGTACTTTCTACAAAACTATATCTAGAATATTTTCTAATAGGATTAAGAAAGTGCTTCATCACATCATATCAAATACACAGGCGGCTTATGTGGGTAATCGCCTCATATGTGATAAAATCTTAGTTGCTTAGGAGATAATGCACAACTATGAGAAAGACAATCTTACCCCTAGAATAACTATTAATTTAGACTTGCAGAAGGCCTATGATAGTATAAATTATGTGTTTTTGTTCAATACTCTTGAGGCTTTGAAATTCCCAAAAAGGATGATTAGCTGGATCAAAATGTGTGTAAATTCTCCTACATATACATTAGGGGTAAATAGGGAAATGGTTGGCTATTTTAGAGGTCAAAAGGGTTTAAGGCAGGGGCCCTACTACCCCCTACCTATTTGTAATATGTATGCAGGTTTTAGCGCCTTGTTTTAGAAAATTGGGGGCAATAAAGACTTTGTATTTCATCCTAAATGTGATATCATAAAGCTAAATCATATTATATTCGTTGATGACCTTTTAATATTTGCTGGAGCTAATAGTAGATCAACTACAATTATCAAAGAAGGTTTAGATGTCTTTGCAAGAATTTCTGGCCTTAAAATTAATAGGGGCAAAAGTCAGATATATTTTGGAATGTGTTCAAATCAATTAAAAAGTGATATTTGTGCTACATTGAACATTAATGAAGGAAGGTTACCAGTTAGGTACCTTGGAGTATCCTCAACCCAAAAAAACTAAGTGTGGAGGACTCTAACAAGTTCGTTGACAAAATTAGTGAAGATATTAATCAATGGTCCAACAAACTACTCACTTATTCAGGTAGATTAGAGCTTCTCAGAGTTGTCTTAATTAGTAAAATATTGTACTAGTGCAAGGTATTCATGCTTCCCAAATATGTTATATATAAACTTAATCAATTTCTTTCAAGATTTCTATCGAAAGGGAACTTGGAAGGTGAAAAGGGAGCCAAAATTTCATGGGAAAGTGTTTGCAAGCCCAACGAAGAGGGTGGATTAAATATACCAAAATTAGACGATCTTAACAAAGCGTGTCTACTTGGTATTTTCTGGAGGATTTATAGAAAAGATGATAACTTGTTGAGTATATGGGCACATAGTAATATTATTCAAGGAGAATGTATCTGGAGTATGACAATAAAAAATGATATTACATGGACATGGAAGAGAATCTTGAAAGTCGGAGATTGTGCATATCAGTTCATTACACACAAGATTGGTAATGGGGCTGACACTTTCCTTTTCTGGGACCAATGGGTTAATGGAATGAATGTGCAGACAACTCTGAATAGAGAGATCCAAGTCAGCAAAATTTAGAGCTACTGATTTGTTCAAAGCTACTATGTAAGAGGGAGATGGCACTTCCCCAGTGTGCTTAATGGACTAAGTGTATTAGCACCTATGAATCCCAGTACATGTATGGATAAAATCTTCTGGAGTGCCGGTATACAGAATAAATTCTCTTTTAGGCAAACACTTCACCAAATTAGAGAGAGTGCGCCAAGTTTGGATTGGACTAGATTGGTGTGGAGTAAGAAAAATGTCCCAAGATGTAGCTTCTGCACTTGGCTAGATTGCCTCAATAGACTGCCTACTAAAGCTAAAATGAGTGAGTGGGGTGTTCAGATAAACACACTGCGTGAGATGTGTCATTGTTAAATTGAAGATAGAAACCATTTGTTCATTTTATGCCCATTCTCAAGGCGCATTATGAAGAAATGTTTTGAAAATTGTGAGTTGAACATGCCAAATATACAAGATTGGAATGAATTGATCATATACTTTCTTAACTGGACAGATGATAGATTTATGGAGAGTATAATAGCTGGATGGTTTACTGCATATATTTACACTACTTGGAGTAACCGTAACGCAACTGTACATGAAGGTAGGGTGTTAAATAAGGATCAAGCAATGAAAAGCATAAGTTTTCTTCTCAATGCAAAGCTGAGTAACTATGAAAGGTTCAAAGAAAAGAGTAATAGGAGTAAAATTGCACTAAAATGGCATTTATGTAACATGTTTAAGTGTTAGTGTTATTTTTTTACCCTCTTGTTTATTCAAATTTGTAATGTTTCTTTGTAATAGTTTAGTGTGAGCTGCTAGTCTCATTGGCTTAGAATGTATTACAATGCTTGAGCTTAATAAAAGTGTTTAATTACCAAAAAAAGAAATAATATTTATATGGTTTCAGATTTGAAAGATAATAATACAAATAAACAATTACTAAATAATGGATATGAGAAATGTAGCTTAGGTTTGCTATCATGCACTTATCATCTAAATGAATATTTCAGTTATAAGGGTGAATTGAGCTCTTTTTGTGAAATAATCAGGATTTTATATTCCTCCTATCCCCCTTCCGAGTGGACTTAGGTGGTAGCCTAACAATTACTAGGGGACTTGGGTAAGGAGAACCTGCGCAATGATTGGTGGTTAATCTCAAACCCTAGTGACTATCTAGTTAGGCACGCCCATCAGGATCACTACCACACATTAAACGTTTATGTGGTATTTAGATAGTTGTGCACCTCTTTTGGGTGACCATCCAACTACTAATGGGGTAACCCTATACGTGGGCATTCGCAAGGACTACAATCATTTATTCAAAGAACATAAATATGGTATATAAAGTAACTAAGTAACTCAATCAATTTAAAGGTTAATCCAAAATAATATAATAACAAATAAAGAATTAGAAATCAAATATTATACATATGCAAACCCAAGCTATGTGAAAATTAGTTCATATCTAAAGACATAGAAATAAAATAAGGATAAAAGTAAATAGAAATATACTTAAGCTAAAGAATCTAATAAAATTTACCCTAATGATTAAGGGATGAGATGTAGAAGAGGAGTTTGTGACTCTCTAATTTCTTGTCTTCCTCTCTAAGTCTTCTTGCTTCTCTGTATGATTTCTAAGAGTTATATTGATTAAAGGTTGAGCAAAGACAATGTTTACAGAGGTAAATAGCTGTGTTGATAGATGTTAGATTGATATCTTGGAGTGGAAGTCAAGTTATTGGAATCCTTTTCCAATTCAAATTCGTTTCCTAAAATATAGGACAGGATAAACACTGCTAAGTAATTTGGTCATATCTCCTTCGTTACTTGGCCAATTTTAGTGTACGACCTATCAAAACGGACGAAATAAATATATCTGACTCTACAAAGTCTACTTCAAATTATTTACCTATTTGCTGCATTCTTCAATACAATAGACGTCGTTACAGCTTTGACAGCTTTTCCTTTCCTAATTCAACTTTGTTTCCTTTTAACTCTAGATTTCACCTTTGATCTTCTTTCCTTAACTCCTTGACGTTGATTTTGCATCTAATCATATCCCATATTGCCTAAGAGCTTCACATTAACACACAAATTATACCATATATATAAGTCATTTTTATTTTATTAATATAAAACTTCATTTTATTTTAGTTGTCTTTATTTTAAAATGATGAATAAAATAAACTTATGACTTTTAGCTTTTCATGATCCATCATTAATCCATCCACTAATTTTATCTTAATGATTTTTTCATTAATATTATGCAAATGAAAAGTTGTAACACTTTTTTATTAACCATTTTCAAATGAAAGATTGTAACACCTAGTAATTCATTTCCATTAAAAAGCTTGATGGGAGCTTGGCTATATAAACTAGAGTTTTGGTCCCTAAACTCAATTCATTCACACAAAAATTATACACCATCTACAGTTGAATGCTTGAGAGTTTGGAAGAACAAAACATAAGGAAAAGTTTCTTAAGACATCAATGGTCGGATGTATCATTACTCTTTTTCGATCTATTTATTTATTCCGCATTTTAGTTTGATCAATTTTTCTAATAAAATATGCTCTAAAAGTAATAATCTTCCAAATCAAGACATGAACTAATAAATTATCAAATACTGGGGAAAATACCTTAACATTAATATAATGCAACTTAAATGATGTCTCATGCGTAAAATAATTTCTCACACATATGGAGACATCAAGACCCCCAACTCAAAGATGTATCGTCCTGATACAATAAAGAATAAGAACATAGGGAAATATCTAAAAATACACCTAAGTCAATTAAGCACAAATGGAAAGAAGATAGAAGAATATGAGTAATAATCTCAAAGAAACTACTTAGAAAATTTCATGTAATAATATTTACAAACTAAATTATCTATACACTTATCATACAAACAATCAACACTATTCAAAATCAAGACTGGATAAGTTTTGCAATACACAAAGGAGATGTTCTTCACTTAGTTTAACATGGAGGCTATAGATTGTTCATTGATCCTAACTAGTATCTGATTATCTATCTAACTACTCTCTATTGGTTCAATTATTTCTAGATAACATAGGAAAGAATCATAAGGTATTTAAGGCTGTAATGTTGGATTAGGGATAGTATGATCGTATATTTGGATAATTTAGAGTGAGCTTTTAGCTTTCTCATCACTAGTCACCAACGAATTTCCATAGAGCTTGAGTTACTCTCATAAGATGTTCTAACTCAACCCTATGATAAATGCACTAATTAGCATCCCAATAACCCAATATAAACCTCAAAGATAATCACATAAAAATTCCACTTTGCCGGTCCAAATCATATAGTCTTTTTCATATCAAATTTCTTTTTGTAATATAGCTAAGACTCTCTTTTTGATGTGAGATATCATGCTAATTATTTTTTACATATTTCTTTTTATTTTCTCATTTACTTTTAGCTCGACAAAGGGTTACAATATAAAACGGTGAATCATCATCAAGATCACAGTTACATAAGCTCAAAAATCTAACCCAATAATGTTTCACATAATGTGAACTCACCACCCCAAACTCAAGCTCTAAAACGACTGTCTATGCATCACGATTCGAGTGTGGCTCATATGGAAAAGTCCTAAAATCTAAGGGGTGTGGCTAATGAAAAACTTTAGAAAGGCTAGAAGGGGCTGAGAAGGATATAAATATAATAAATGGGAAGCAAGCTAAAAGAAAACAACGGCTTATCAAAGAACCGCCTTAATCTCTAAACTATGTAATTTCGTTACTTTCTCACCTCTAGCACATTCATTAAATGGGTTTATCAACACGCTCGGATCTCACGGCCTATACACATCTCAAGGTGTCCTAAGATCATACATACTTCTACCGCATTGCTCACTAATATTTTCTTTACTATTAATGTGTGTTTTCATGTTCATACTCAAAGCATACAAAATCATCAGCTCATAAACAAATTACCTACTATCATTAACTCAATAAATTTATGCTTTTAAACCATTAAATATAATCTACATCTAATTCCTATCCCTCAAAATTTTAATTTTCCTAAAAAAACAGTAAAACTCATTAAAATGGAGATAGGGATAACGAATCCCCACATCCCCAACTCAAAAATGAATCGTGTCCCCACGAATAAAAAAAGACTCTATAAAAAAATAAATATAAAACATATATTGCACATAAAGACATATGGTATGGAAGAAAGAAAACATACTCTTCGAGGCTATTGCCTCACATGATTAATACCCAAGAATAGGGTTCGGTGCTTATCTTGTATGTAAACTACTAGTATCACCAATTTCACTTTCTCTTACCTCCTCTTGTGAATTATCCCAATCAATCGTACAACTCTAGAAATCTCTTGTTCTTACCTCATCCACTTTGTTCTTGCTTTCTCTCAATACCTTGCTTTGATTTTTCTTCATTTCCATCACACTAGATAGTGTCTCCGATCTTTTCGTCATATCTTTTAACCCCCAACTCAAATATTTAAACACTCTTGAAATTTTTACCCCTTGGTTTTGGGTTGAAAAAGTGTTATTTGGGTTAGGAAAGGTGTAAGGATGATGGTTCTTTATGTGGGTATGATGAACTCTTGCTTGGATGATATGGGTTTAAGTAATTTTGGAAAAAGGTATTTAATTTATTGTTTTGATTTTTGGATTTTAGGTGTTTTGGATTGATTTTGGTGTTTGAATCTTATTTATAGTAATGTAGAGAAAGATTTGGATATGACTTAGTGTTGATTTGGTGGTGTTTTGATGTAAGGTGAAGGTTAGGTAAGGCTTAAATGGAGTTTAGGAGGCTTGGGAGGAAAGAGGTATAAGTTTTAGGATTACAAAAAGTGATTTATGATCTAACCTCTTCTCCCTTCTCTTTCGGCAATGTCGTGTGGTGCACCGCGGAGGGGTGTGGTGTACCGCACGGTTGATTTGTTCCTCATGGTGTCACGGTATGTCGCAAAGCTTGACATGGTATTGGATGTGGTGAACTGTGGGAAAAGTGTGATATACCACACGATAAGTGCATCTTCTCGCATATGAACCCAAATTTTCATATCATGGCGACGGTTTTCGTCGTGCGGTGCACTACGTGAGGGGTGCGGTGTACCGCATGATGCTGCTGGTTTTTGCCAAAAAATACGTTTTTTATTTTACCTCCAAAACATGTGTTCTCTACTCTATTAGATAGATCATAAAAAAAATGCGATTTAAACACGAGAAAAAGTGAATTTCGATACCCAAGCGCAAAGTTATGCCCGTTCGAAGTTTTGGTCAATTTCTATCGCCGATAGGTGCGGTGCATCGTGAGTAGACGCGGTGTACCGCGAAATACCTCTGTCCAGCCCTTTTAAACTTCAAAAAAATTCCAATTTTTTAACCCAAACTCGAACCTTTGCATACCTAAACATAAAAAACACTCATAGCTTCCTTATTACTGCAATAGCACTCAAAACCATATAAACTAACTAATCTAAACAAGAAACAAAAACATAAAAACATAAAAGACTACGGGATGTCTCTTGGAAAGCAATTTTGTTTAAAGTCTCTTAAAGTTCGACGTGTTACCTCGATTATCTCTTCATTATATAGCCTCCCCAACAGCGGGTTAGGCTATGCACATCTACTAGGATTTTGTGACCCTTCTTAGCTTGTATTTCAACCCGTTTTGCCGAAACAAATATTGTAATGACAAAAGAACCCATCCACAAATTCTTGAATCCCCGTGGCCTAATCTTCTGATTAGGGTCTTTCCAAGCAACCTCGTCACCAACCCCAAACTCACTTTCGACTTTCTTCTTCACAAGTTTATTGTGGACTTTCTTTTTAACTTCCTTGGTCACAACTGTGAGTGTTGGGACTTCACGCGACTCCGCATGCTTCTTATCCAAAAAATTGAATGTTTTGGATTCTTCTTTAGTTCAGAGAGTCACAGTTCTTTCATGGACATCAATTATGATGCGAATTATCGCCAAGAATAGGCGTCCAAGTATCAATGGGACGTTTTTGACCTGCAATGCTATCAAGAATAACGAAATTTGTAGGTATGGCTAAGGTATCGACACGGACAAGCACGTCCTTAATGACTCCCCATGCTTTTATCGTGGATTTATCTAGGAGCACCAAATTGATGTATATTTTTCTTGCCTCCCCCATGCCTGATTTCTCAAACCTATTCTTGGGCATGATATTTCTACCTGAACCCAAGTCACACATCACTTTAGTTTCGAATTTACCACCTATATTGTTTTGGAGGTATAAAGCTCCCGGATCTTGCATCTTTGGTGGTAGCTTCTTTGGAACATTTATCAAGCCTTCTTTAGTATGATCCACTATCTGACCTCGACCTCTACACTCTTACTCTTCTCGGAAGGAATCTCTTCGCATACCTTTGGTTTTGTAGGCTCATTATCAATGACCGCGAGTACGGGAACGTTGATTTTTTCTAGGCTTGACATCTCTACTTTTGTTTTAGATTAGGTATCACACTAGGATATGTAATTCTTAGAAGATATGGTGGTGATAGGAATGGATGTGTAGGCGGTATCTCCTCCTTATTCTCTTCTCTTCCAACCTCTTTAACCCAATCTTTGATCGTTACGTTGTCTAAGTTAAGCTTCGTGGATTCTTCTAGCGCTGGAATCACTACACTCATTGTAGTTTTATTTTCAACCTCATCCTCACTATCCCAATCTTCAATTGTTACTGTGTCTATGTGGAATTTGATTGGTTCTATCCCTTCTAAAATGTCCACTTCATTAGATGTGCCTAAAGGTGATTCATCACTATTTTTTTTTTTTGCATCTTAGGTGCAACTACCTCTTTTTCTGTCTTTAGTTCAAGTATAAGACTTTTGTAGAGACATTGGGAAAATCTGGAAGCAACGCCGAAGTACTCGAAATAGTCCATCTTCATTGGAAGTAGTGGTGTTAGTGGATGTGGAGGCGACGACTCTGCCCTAGTCTCTTCTTTTACAACCTTCTTAACCCACTCTTTGATTGTTATGTAAGGGTTCATGGGTTTCTTCTAGTGTAGGAATCTTTACTGCACATATTGCAGTTTCATCTTCAACCTCATCACATTATTCGCTTGTTACCTCGATTAAATTTAACTTGATTGGTTGTGACGGTTGTGTAGGTGATGGTTTCACCTTAATTTCTTCTTCTTGCACCTTCAGTGCAATAGTCTCTTCATCCTTAGTATCTTGTTCAACTCCTTTAACCACAGGCTAGAATTCTTATTCAACTTTTTTTCATCTTGTTTCTCAACAATCTCATCCTATAAGCTAAGCTTGGTTGGTTTTTCTATGGTTGAATATTTGAACCCAACATTGTTATTACCCAGTTACATATGTAATTCTTGTTGTAACTATTGATTGATCGTAGTGAGTTGCGTTAATCTCAGCTCCATTGCTTGATATTGTGGGTGCATGAGTTGCACTAAGAATGCAGTCGCACTGATCCTTGCCTCACTTTTGATCATTTTATCAGTTGAAATCTTGATGAATTGCGTAAGAGTATTTCTTGAATCAATTAATTATGCGGAGTGCTCTACAACTTTCTCGGATATTTGTTTCAAGATGGTTACTGTTGGGGCTATGAGATCGTGCAGCTTTTGAAAATTCGGTTCGTGTAGCTAAAATTTGTCATTATAGATCTGCCCGGTGGCTTGTGTTACATTCACTACTTTTTGCAGGTTTTGTGATACCTCTGTTGGAGCCTTTTGTGGATTATGCATGGGTTGTGGTGGAGCTTGAACTTGATAGCTCGAACCTTCTTGATAAAAAATTTGGCTTTGGGCCCCATGCATATTTGTATGCATTGGTGCGTAATAGTTCTCCATACCTAAAGAACCTGAAAAGAGACTCAAAGATAACGTGTAAAACTGAAAACAAATAAAAACTTCTACACTAAATAAACAAAAATAAACTAACTTAAAGATAATTCCCCGGCAGCGGCGCCTAAAACTTGGTAGCGGAAAAGGTGTAATAAAATAATGAATAAATAAGATAAGAATAAAGGACACACACCCTTAAGTACCACGAGAAACTCCCTACAAGTATTACAGATCGTTTGCAGGTTTAGTTAGTAAGTAAATTTCGTTCGCATGGATCTGATAGATCTACTTGTGTAAATAGAGTGGTGATGGGTCCTAGGGTGTGATAAAATTAAACAATATATAACAGGACCTACTAACTGCAAGTGTACAGGTCATTCAAGTTCTCAGGGATTGAACTGGTATAATTCAACGTGTTTAACATATAAGTAGAAATAATTGCAAATACAAAAAAATAAATGATAAAGATTTTTGTTTGGTTTTGAGTTATTAAACTACTAGAAGTAGATTAATAAATTGCCGAAAGTAAATAAATTAAAGACTAAAAGTTGTAGAAGCAAAGATGAGAGTTATACTTGAGTCTCGCTAGGGATCCACCTAAATTCATACATTTAGTGCTTTTATTTAAGGGTCAAGTTGGTAATTTGATATTAGTCGGGATTCTAAAATCTCCTAACTCCCGTAAGGGTAGACTCAGGAGCTATCCTACAGTATTACAAACCCCGTTAGAGCGATCATAAGCTATGTTAAGATGATTAATACTTTTACCCAATTGGCTACGCGGTTAGTCAAGCCCGTCAGGATCATTGACTAATACCACGCGTTTATTAATTAGATAAGTAATTAAACCCCCTTGTCAAGGTGATCACTGCCACTAGTGAATAGCCTAATAACTATGACCTAATTCTAATTCCAGAATGAATTAAAATTAGTGAATAAGTATGAACAAATAAACAATATGAACAACCTACCTTGAATTAAATTAAGATAATCCCAAATTCGAAAATACTAGATTAAATAAACTAGGGCTTAACCCATTATGCGATTCTCAAGTAGATGTAAGTTTAGCTCATAATGAAATTAATTACAGAAAGGAAATTAATAGAATACATATTCCTAAAAACATTAATTAAACCTTGAATGAGGAATTGAATTGAGCTATTGTTGGAGAAAGAGGTTTCTCCAAATTCTGCTCTTCTCTCTGCCTCTTTGTTGTCTTCTGAAAGTTGAAAATATTGAAGCATACTGGTTTCTGAGGTCTAAAAGCCTTTATAGACTAAGTAAACTGAGACTAGGCCTTTATTTTATTTAATTAAAAGATCACAAACCCAAGTCCAATGGGTGATTCTCGTAACTATTGTACACACTCAGGTAAAATGGGCGTAACTTTCGCGTCTTAAGTCCAAATGACCTTTTCCATTCCTCAATTCGAGCTAACTCAAAGGCGCAGCGTTTTCATTTGAACCACCAAATGTGGATCAGTACCGTTTGGGCTCGAAATCAGCAAGAAGTGACAGTTTCCCAGTTTCTATGCTCCTCTACATCTCTTTGAGTGGTACCTTTTGCTCTTTCGACCTCTCCTTTTGATCTAAGACTTTAAACTTCACTTATCCTCCTCATCTTGGTGCTCCATATTATCCATGTACCTAATAACTTTATACTAAAACAAACTAATTAACGCACAAAAGCTCTAAAAATGCAATCAACATATTTCCAAAGGGAGAAAGTGCAATATAACAAAATAAGCTCAAAAGTCTATCTAATAAGTCCACTTTATACCTAAAATGATGTCTCTTAATGGAATATATTTATCACTAACAGGAAGACATCAAGACCCCAAACTCAAACCTTGTCATCCCAACAAAGTAAAACAAAACAGAGCTCTTAGGTGAGACACAAAATGCAGAGTCTAGTGAATGATACCTAAAGCACAACTTAAAATAAATATCATATAGTATAACTTAAAAATCAATGGAAACATACTCCTATCATACAAAATCATCCATAAATAACATCAACCAATGCTAAAAGATTACACTTTATACTTAGCTCGCGATGGTGGCTATAGGGTGTTCATTGATCCTTACTTGCTTTTAACGCTCCACTTAGCTTACTCCCTATTAGCTGAATTATAAATTTACTTTGCATCTAGGAATCACGAGGACTTTACGGTTTTAGGGATGGTATGGTATGGTATGTATATTTGGTAAATTTGAAGTGAGCTTTTGGCTCTCTCTCTCTCCTCACTTACCATCAACAAACTATCCTAGAGCTTGAGTTTACACTCGAATACGTTCTCACTCAACCCATTTGACGAACTAAGTTACCCTCCCCAGATTAACCCAATAAGAACTAAAGATGATTTCCAAAACTTCCACTTTGGCGGTTACTTTATTTTTTATTTTTTTTTCTTTTTCATTCTCCTTTTTTGTGCCAGATATCCCTGACCAACATTTTGATGTGAATGGTCATGTCTCTTATAATTTTTTTCTTTTCTCTTTTTTTTTCGAAAACCACGGCAAAGGGTTACGAATAATATATCATCAACAATTGCGCATCAAATAAAACGCATAAAAGTTCGCTCCCAATGTAATTTCGCAATAATGAAACTCATCACCCCAAACTCAAGCTCAAGACATGAAGTCTCAGGATCGTGATTCAAGTGCCGGTCATACGGAAAGTCCTATAAACTAAGGGGATATGACTTATATCGTGGCGACAAAAAGAAAGGCTTAAAGGCTAAAAATGGGGCTAATAAGGATATAATTAATCACAGGTTAGAAAGCTAAAAGGTTTCAAATGGCTATCAAAGAATTACCTCTATCATTTTCCTAGTTACACGGCTTGCCTCTAGTTCATAACTAAATGGGTTCTCTACTCATTTAGATCTCACATTCTACACACCACTCATTCTTAGTAAGTACAAGCTTACTTCTTTTGCATTGTTCATTAATTTTTCTTATCAATCATCTAATGTTTGTATGCAATCAAGGTGCGTTTTACATTAACTCCTAAGGTCTATTATTTTCTATCATAAATTTATGGGGACATTAAACATACTATATAGTCAAAACATTCCTTAAACTAACTTTTATTTTATTTTTAAAAAAAAAATGAAAAACACATAAAAACACATAAACATAAAATTGGGATGAGGCAACAATACCCCCACCCCAAACTCAAAAATAAGTCGTGCCCCCACGACTCGAAAAGCTCTATAAAAATAATATATACTACTAAATAAGAAAAGGGAGAAGGAAACATATATTGATTGGCACTAGGTCAATTACATGTAGTATTGCGTCGAGGTTGTGAAGTCTTCTAAGTCACGATGTATAGATCATTCATCATGGAATTCATCTTTAGTAAAGTGTGTTTCATCCACTCGAACTCATATTACCTTTAATTAATCATCTCTTCATAGCCCTCCAAATCATCACCTCCTCTTCGAATATCTTCCCTCAACACCGAACTTTATTTTCTCTTCATTTTATTCGTACCTTTTCCAACCTTCATGGTCATCTTGGATGACCCCAAACTCAAAGCTTCAAGAACTCTCAAATTTTTTTGATAAAATCTATGAACTGGTGTTCTTGAAGGTGTATGAATATGAATTATAGTGCATTCTGAGCTGGGTCATGAATATCTCAAGGTTTGGGAAAGGTTTAATTGATAAACTTTAAGCTTTGGTGGAGAAAAAGAATTGGATTAAAGTGTGAATCTTTGGAGTTTTGGAAAGAGTTACGGTTTGAGATGATGTTCAGAGGGATGGGTTGATGAGATTTTGGTGTTTTTGTGTTTGATGGAAGGTTTAATCAATCTTCAAAGTGTTTTTCTTGAGTTTGGGACTTGAAATTTTGTTTTTGGGGACTTGGGAACGGCTAGGGTTAGGATTTGTTAGGTTAGAATCCAAAAATTGCACAATTTATGTCCCAACCGACTCCCTGTGGTGTAGAGCGGCTTCCTCATGATGTACAGCGAGTGACATCACGCTCTCCCTATACCGTGTCACAGTTCTGTGCTTCTGACAACACGTTATTGACAAGTGTCCTCTCGGCAATGGACCTGATTTGTCAAACCGTTGTAACGGTAATGGACCTGTGGTGCACCGCGGAACTGGTGCGGTGTACCGCACGAATGTTCTGTTTGTGCGCTGAAGAAAACATCGAATTTTCAACGGTGTTACTTTTTTTGTGGTCCTGCGGTGCACTTACGGTAAGGGTGCGGTATACCGCAAGATCTTTTTGTTGGAACCTGTGGCATGGTAGACGCGCGAGCGACGACACAGTTATAAACGAGTGTCTCGCATGTGTACCCGATTTCCTTACCGTCGTGAAGGTTTTCCTTGAGTGTGGTGCACCGCACCAAGATGCTTTGTATCACTTTTTTCCCGTTTTGTTCACCCCAAACTCAATTCCTGCACAAAAACACATTATCTTTCTCATTTCTTAAAATTATACACTAATAAACATCAATTACTTTAATATAATCTAGAATTTAAAGACACGATAGCGATAAACTAGTATAAAATTGAAATGGATTTTGTTTAACGTCGTTAAGCTCGACAGGTTACCCCAAGATTATTTCTCAACATAGCATCCCCAGAAGTGAGTGAGGTTATCAATGTTTACTATTCGAATTTGCATCCCTTGGCTTTGATCTCAACCAGCTTCGAATGGTCCCAACCAAGAATTATCGGATTTTCATACTTTCTTTGGAGGATCAGGTTTCTTCAATGCGACTTCTTCGCCTATTCTGAATTTCTCCTTCTTTCTTTCTTTCTTGGGTTCTTTTGGAACCCTCACATCACGTCCTTTGTCCTTCTTCTTTGCGTGATCAAGGTGCGGATTAAGCTTAGGATCTAGAGGAGCTTTATTAGGTGGTTTCTTTCTTAGCTTCTTCTCCTCCATTCCTAAGGTTTCCACTATCTTGGTTGGTTCTTTCTCTCCTTCTTCAATGGCATCCAAGGAAAAACAGAGAAATGAGGAAATTCATAGACATAAACACCTTAAACTTTTCCTCCTCGTCTTGCACTTGTATGATTAGTTCACCACTCTCTACATCAATCAAAGTACGCCCTGTGGCTAGGAATGGTCTTCCGAAAATGATGGGGACATTCCTATCTGCGTCGTAATCAGGTATTATGAAATCACACAGAAATATAAACATACCGACTTTGATGAGGACATCTTCGATCTTTCCTTCAGGATGAGATAGGGATCTATCTTCCATTTGTAAAACCATGGTCGTAGGGTTTGCATCCCCAATCCTCAATTTCTCGAACAATGATCTTGGCATGAGATTAATTCTTGCACCTAGATCACACAATGCTCTCCCGGACCATTCTTTACCAATATATATATAGGAATATTGAAACTCCTAGGATCTTCCAATTTCAGAGGCAACTTACTTTGATATATTGCACTGCATTCCTCCGGTAAACCAATCATCTCACCCTCATAGTATTTGCGTTTGTTGGAAAGCGCATCCTTTAAAAAATTAACGTACTTTGGCATTCCTCGGATGGCATCCGGAAACGGTATATTAATCTTTAATTTCATTACCATGTCTATGAACTTCTTGTACTCTTTATCATTGTTCTTTTTCTGGACACATGATGGAAAGGGAGGAGGACTGTTATCTTTCACTACCACATATTTCTTCTTATTCTCCTTTGTAGCCTTAATAGGCTCCTCGATCTGATCATCAATCATATCATCAACTACCTCTTCAACTACATCTTCAACTATAACAAGTTCCACTTCTTTTTCAACCATATCCTTCACTTTTATTGGCTTAATCATTGTCTCTTTCTCTTTAATGATCGGAAAAGTAGGTGGTGGGAGTTGTTTCCCACTCCTAAGAGAAATTGCCTTACATTCTTCAAACTGACGAAGAGTTGCTGTATCACTGGGTAGTTGTCCTTGTGGACGCTGATTCAACTGTTTCGCAATTTGGGAAACTATTCTCTAAGATCTTGAACACCGCACCCTGCTCGTCTAATTGGGATTTTACAGATTGTTGGTCTTGATGAGTTTTTTGTGAGACAGATATAAGTGTTTGTAATGCTTCTTGAGCGACTTGTATAGGTTGTTGTGGTGAATGATTTCCATAATGTTGTCCCTCTTGGTAGTGATTATGTGGTCTCAGATGATCGGTGTTCCCTTGGGGTCGTGGCTGATACGCATGAGTAGAATTTGCGGCCCCATTCAGATTTGAATATTCGAAACCAGGAGTGTTTGTTTTAATGATAACCTTGACCACCTGAATTATAGTTCCCTCGGTTGGCAACAAACATTACAGATTCAGGTTTACTTTGGCAATTCTCCCATTCATGATTCCGTACATCACAACTTGAACACCCATAAATTTCTTGTGTAACATGCACATCTTATCTTCTACCCGTAAAACCTTCTTTAATAGCCTAAGTAAGTTGTTTCAATTTTTGCTCAAATGTGTTCCTAAGTTTGTTCTCTATTGCAGAGAACTTTTCATCAATTTCGACACCACCATTACGATATACTGCACCTCGTGTAGGTGTTCTTACGGTATTCCAACCCATCTCGTTTTTCACTGTTCTGTCTAATATTATTTTTGCATAGTTTGCAGTACCTGTAAGAATCCTCCTCCGCATGACAAATCTAAATATCTTCTAGCGTCTCCCTCTAGGACTTTATAAAAGATGAAAAATTGTTGTTCTTTATAAAAACCATGATCTGGTACTCTTCTGAGGCATTTTTGAAATCTTGTCCAACATGCACCTTGGGGTTCACCTTGTTCCTGCTCAAATGACGTCAATTCAAGTTGTGCTTTCAACCTCATATTTCTCAGATAATATCGGTCAAACAACGCTGTTTACGCATCCCAATTATTGATTTGACCTGGTTGTTGTTGATCATGTCATTCACTCGCTGCGTCTATTAGGAAAAATCTGAAATTCGCAAAGTACATATGTTCTCTACTCATACCTTGCGTAGTATACGGATCACATATTTGCATAAATTTTGTACTACACGAATTGCATCTTCTCCAGGCACTCCTCGAAATTTTTTCCAAAGTCCCGGAATTGGTTTAGCATACATGGATCGGGTCTGAATCTTGCAACATTAATATCTGGAGGCCCAACACCTGTAGCAGGAGCGCGATATGGTATTTGTTCAGGACCTTGCACAAACCAAGGATCATATCCTAATTGAATCAGAGCTTGTCCTCCAGGTGGAGGAGGAATTCCTTGACTTTGATTGTTTTGAACTTGAGGAATTGGAGGATTACAGACTATAGGAATTCCGTCCTCATCCACTTCCACATGAGGATCATTAACGTTGATGTTTACTGCGGCCATTTCCTTCTCTAGCTTGCGTAGTTCTCTTTGACGTTTCCTAGCAACTTTTATTATGCCCTCGAGGTCCGAGTACATACACCAAAACCCTAATGACCTGAAAAAGACAAAACACAAGCCAAGCGTAAAACTGAAAAATAAACAATTAAAACTACTTAGGGGTTAAACACCGGGTTCACACGCTGCAATCCTTGGCAGCGGCGCCAAAAACTTGGTGGATCCTGGGGTTTGATAAAATTAAACGATAAATAATAGGACCTACTAACTACAAGTGTATGGGCTATTCCAAGTAATAATTAAATAAAAGAGATTTTGTTCTCAGGGATTGAACTGGTATAACTCAAGTGTTTAACATATAAGTAGAAGTAATCGCATAAACAGAAAAATAAATGTTAAAGATTTTTGTTTGGTTTTGAGTTATTAAACTACTACAAGCAGATAAATAGATTACTAAAAGTAAATAAATTAAAGACTAAAAGTTGTAGACGCAAAGATGAGAGCAATACTTGAGTCTCGCTAGGGATCCACCTAAGTTCATACATTTAGTGATTTCGTTAAGGGACAAGTTGGTAATTCGATATTAGTTGGGTCTCTACAATCTCCTAACTCCCGTCAGGGTAGAATTAGGAGTTATCCTACTATATTACAAATCCCTTTAGGGCGATTATAGGCTATGTTCAGATGATTAAGACTTTTACCCAACTGGATACGCGGTTAGTCAAGCCCGTTAGGATCATTGACGAATACCATGCATTTATTAATTAGTTTAGTAATTAAACCCTCACCCTCGTCAAGGTGATCACTGCCACTAGTGAATAACCTAACTACTATGACCTAATTCTAATTCACGACTCAATTAAAATTAATGAATAAGCATGAACTAATAAACAATATGAAAAACCTAACTTGAATTAAATTAAGATAATCACAAATTCAAAAATAATAAATTAAATAAACTAGGGCTTAACCCATTATGCGATTCTCAAGTATATGTAGGTTCAGCTCATAATGAATTTAAATACAGAAAGGAAATTAATAGAATACATTTCCTAAAAACATAAAGTAAACCTAGATAGAGGAAGTGAATTGAGTTGTTGTTGAAGAAAGAGGTTTCTCTAGCTTTTGCTCTTCTCTCTGTCTCTTTGCTGTCTTCTGAAAGTTGGAAATATTGAAGTGTACTGATTTCTGAGGTTTAAAAGCCTCTATATACTAAGTAAATTCGGACCGAGCCTTTATTTTATTTAATTAAAAGATCACAAGCCCATGTCCAATTGGTAATTCTCGTAACTGTTGTACACACTCTAGTAAAACGGGCATAACTTTTACGTCTTAAGTCAAATCACCTTATTCAAGTACTCAATTCGAGCTATCTCAAAGACGCACCTTTTTAATTTGAACCACCAGACTTGGATCAGTACCGTTTGGGCTCGAAATCAGCAAGAAGTGACAGCTTCCCAGTTTCTTATGCTCCTCTTCATCTCTTTGAGTGGTACCATTTGCTCATTCGACCTCTCCTTTTGATCTAAGACTTTAAACTTCACTTATCCTCCTCATATTGGTGTTCCATAGCATCCATGTACCTAAGAACTTTATACTAAAACAAACGAATTAACGCAAAAAAGCTCTAAAAATGTAATCAACATAATTCCAAATGGAGAAAGAGCAATATGACAAAATTTGCTCAAAAGTATATTTAATAAGTCCACTTTCTACCTAAAATGATGTATCCTAATAGTATATATTTAAATTACTTGTCTAATAGAAAGACAATAAAAAAAAAATTGGTTTCAAATTTAAAAGACAATAATGCAAATACTTAATTACTAATGAATGGAGATGAGAAATATAGCTTAGGTTTTCTAGCATGCACTTATTCTTTTGAATCAATATTTTAGTTATAAGGGTGAACTGATCTCTTTTTATGAAATAGTTAGGATATTATATTCCTCCAAACCCCTATCCGGGTGGACTTAGATGACAACCCAAAACTTACCAGGGGACTTGGGTAAGGGGACCCTACACAGTGATCAGTGGTTAATCTCAAACCCCTAGTGACTATATAGTTAGGCAAGCCCGTCAAGATCACTACCGCACACTAAACGTTTATGTGGTGTTTCAATAGTTGAACACCCCTTCCGGGTGACCATTCAACTACTAATGGGGTAACTCTATACATGGGCATACGCAAGGACTACAATCATTAAGTCAAAGCACATAAATAGATTATATAAAGTAACTAAGTAGCTCAATATATTTAAAGGTTAATCCCAAATAATATAAAAATAATAAAGAATTAGAAATCAAATATTATACATATGCAAACCCAAGTTATGGGAAAATTAGTTCATATCTAAAGACATAGAAATAAACTAAGGATAAAAGTAATTAGAAATATACTTAAGCTAAAGAATATGATACAACTTACCCTAATGATAGATGGATGGGATGGAGAAGAAGATTTTGTGACTCTCCAACTTCTTGTTTTTGTTTCTAGGTCTTCTTGCTTCTCTGAAGGATTTCTAAGAGTAATATTGATTAAAGGATGAGAAAGGACAATGTTTACAGAGGTAAATAGCTATATTTATAGGTGTTAGGTCGATATATTGGAGTGAAAGTCAAGTTAATGGAATACTTTTCCAATTTAAATTCGTTTCCTAAAATATAAGACATGATAAACACTGTTGAGTAATTTGGTCACATATCATTCGTTACTTGGCCAATTAGTGTGCGACCTATCGAAACGACCGCAATTTAAATATATATCTGACCCTATAGGGTCCCATTCAAATTCATAATCGATTTTCTGAAGTCTTCAATACAATGGTTGTCTTTACAAACAGATTTATTTGGCAGCTTTTCCTTTCCTAATTCAAATTTGTTTCCTTTCAACACTATATTTCACCTTGAATCTTCTTACCTTAAATCCTTGACATTGATTTGACATCTAATTATATTCCATATTACGTAAAAGCTTCACATTAAGACACAAATTATACCAAATATGCTTTAAAAGTAACAATCTTCCAAATCAAGGCATGAATTAAGAAATTATCGAATACTGGGCAAAAATCCCTTAACAATCAATATAATCTACCTAAAATGATGTCTCATGAGTTGATTAATTCATCACAAATATGGGGACATCAGTCTCCGAAGGGCACGAGGAGGAAATCACCTAATTCTTCTACACCACAAATATTTTCTTTAGAATTTAAACAGTGTGGTGGCAGAAATGTATGCATATATGATCTCCAAGGACCAACAACCATAGGTTCCCCTGACCGACCAATCAACGAGCTCTACTTATGTCATATATCACACTCTAACCATAGAGGATATTAGTAGGGTGATCACCTAGTATAATAAAGAGCGGGCAACAAAGGATCTTTTGACTTTTGTTCCTTCCAGATCTACTTTTCCTGGTCCCGCTCCTGACGATCCTCCTCCCAGTCCTACTCCTTCTGATAATAATCCTCGAGGCTTAAAGACGAAGAAGATGCAAACATGAATTCTCCTTAATTACTATTCAGTTTGTTCAGACTTTATCACTATTATATTCTTTTGAATGTTTTCTACTACTCTTTATATTCAAAAAAATTATCTTTTCCTTTTTATTTGAATATTTTAAGATTTGTAATATCATTCGTAATTTTATTCAATATAATTTATATTTTTTGGTTTATTAACAAATTAATATGATATAAAATTAATTTTAAAAACTTGTGATTAATAAAAAAAATAAAAAATCATGATCTATTTTCTGGCTAATGGAATAGGAATGTGAGTGCAATTTATAAAGATAAATTACATCACATTAGGTTAGTTTAACCAGAGTTTTTTAATTTTTTCAACATTTAAAGAAAATTTCTAACCAGTGTAATATAAAAGATACAAAGACCCGAAACCTTCTTTGAATAGAGGTACACATAACAAAAAAAAAGTTTTATGAAAAATAATTTGTTCACTTGCAATATACACTTTCAGTTACTGGGGGTATAGAACATATTATATTTTATAGGCAAATGATTATTAAATGCGTGTTTTAGTTTCTCACTCAACATCTAGCACACCCCCTCCCCCCGCCTTCCCACTACCCCACCCCTCTCTATTTTTATTTTTATTTTTGACTACACCCCACCCTCTTATTCTAAGCCATAATAATAAAGATCGACGTGGAATCCGATCATGAAGATTGTTATGCAACATTATCTATATATACATCCCATCACAAGGCATTTTATTTCATACACTCAAGAAAAACAACATTAATTCTCAGCTCTTTCTTCTTCTCAACATTCGCTAAACACAAAAAAACTTTATTATTATACTCCATTGAGTACTTAATAATCATGTATCCCAATTCCCAATTTTCCTACATTACTATCATAATCATCTTTGTCTTTACAATCTCAGTTGAACCAACATTTTCACGCCCACCATTCGCATGCGATCCTAACAATGCCGTCACAAGAAACTTACCTTTTTGCCGAACATCATTACACATTAGAGATAGAGTTAAAGATTTAATTGGACGTTTAAGGTTACAAGAAAAGATAAGGTTGTTAGTAAACAATGCAGCACCTGTTGATAGATTAGGTATAAAAGGTTATGAATGGTGGTCTGAAGCACTTCATGGTGTTTCTAATGTTGGTCCTGGTACTAAATTTAATGGTGATTTCCCTGCTGCTACTAGCTTTCCACAAGTTATTACAACGGCTGCTTCTTTTAATGCGTCCTTGTGGGAGAAAATCGGCCAGGTTTGTTCATTTATATCCCACCTTAATTGTTATCCTTGTTTAATTAAGTACAAACATATATAGTATAAATTGATAGGTTAGATTTTATTAATTTAGTACAAGTGATGAGGAAAGTCTTTGGAGTTCACTTAGGTCAACTTATTAGTCAATAACCCGTTGATGCATATATAATAGGTCTGACTTAATTTACGCCAATATCATAATACTATAATTAACCATTAGTCATTATCACTATCATGCTATACATTAGAGAATGATAAGAAAAAATTAGTAGTTGGAGTGAAAGGTCACGTGAAAATAGTTTTAATTGACAATTTTTATTTATTCCAAAAAGTGAACTGTAATTCACCATATGTTGTACTTATGTCTTATTGTTATACTATAGTTGTTTGTCAATAATTTGTTATTCTTAGTCTGCCCTATATATATGCATAGTACCCGTGAAACCATTTTGTTCGTCTCGTCACACCAGTTACTTTTTTTTGGTTCATTCTCCTAGATGTGGAGGTTATGGGTCGATGTTTATGTTTCTTATGCTTGGCAATTAATTTTATAATTTGAAGTATGTTGAAATTATAATTCCACATCCACAAAAAAGATAATAAATTGTTATTTTATAAATTTTTTATTTTGCTTGGTAATTGATTTTAAAATGAAAACTCATACTTAATTTAGTAAGATGTCTCAATCAATCTGAGATCGAAGGCAATTATCATTGATTTCAACAACAGGGCATTTGCTCATGAACGTGCCTTCAATTTTGGGATGCAATGCAAAATGTAAATTTTTTGTTTGTTAGATTAATGTTAATAAAAGAATTTACAACCTTCTTGGAGAAGGTTCTTTAATTATACTCCCTCAGTTTATTTTTATTTATCCACTTTTTTAGTGTACAAGATTTAAAAAGAGCATTTAATACTCTCCCTCTTTATACAAATGTCTTGAATTAATATACATGAGCTCATTTATTACGCTACCTTTTATTATTTAATTAAGAGTAATATTGGAAAAAGTAGGAAAAAATGTCTTGGTAATGAAAAATGGACAAACAATATTGGACATCCTCATTTAGAAAATGGGACAAATAAAAATGGACGGAAAAAATATATATTAATCTCCTTACTGAAAATCCTAAATTCATCTCTAATTTTGTGTCACGCAATTTGAACCTCCATGTTACAAATTATTCACATGTCATACAGGAACACCTTAATTTATTTTCTTCAATATAATATATATCCTTTCATAAGTGTTGCGCAAAGCTATAATCACAAGGCACCCACCTTTTTTTTTCCCACCTATTTTATTTGTTACTAAACACAAACACAAACTTTTTTGACAGTAGAAGCTTGCATGTGACTGACTTAAGGTGCAAGAGTCCAAAAAGAATCAAATAACACTGTATAAAATCGCATGCATGTGATACGGATTGAACTATGGACGGGTTACATAATTATAATATATAGTAATTCTTAATTATATAGAATCTATTTGTTACTAATATAAGTGATATAATAACACTATCATTTGCAATGTTTAACTCAATAAGCTTATGATTCGGATATATATTTAATCCTAGCAGATAAGGTAGGACCAATGTGTTGATCATAAACAAATACGTGATAGCTAGTGGGTAGGAAATGGGGACGGTTTTCAAGTCCAACTTTGTTATAGCTAAGGTTGCTAGGATTGGACATACATATATGTTTCTAATTCAAAAGATATTCTCTTATTTAGTTTAAATAAGTCTAATAATTGGGTTTACGTGTCCATCTATAAGTTCATTAATTATTCCTTTCATCAAATAATGCCATATTCAAATACATGATTTTCTTTGATCCATCGAAAGGTATTTCGATATAATTTCTAAAAAAATCATTCATCTCTTTATGAAATATCGTTTTCACAACTTCAATGTAGTTACACCCACTCTATATATCTTGATATGCCTTGCAATATACTCTGGACCTTAGGGTGACCATATAAAGATTGAGTTTAAAGTTTTAAAATTATAAAATAGGGTAAAGCCCTCGTCTGGCCCTTTATCTATACCCAAAGTGCACGGGCCGCCCCTGATGTTCATTTTTACCCTTTTACACCCTTCATCTTAACTATTTGTGACACCGTTAGCCCTTTTTTCATTTTTCTATCAGTTGACCGTTAGTCAACGCCACGTGCCGCCACGTTAGCGCCACGTATGCGCCAACTCAGCATGTCTTCACCTGTAACTCTGATGTGTAATCCTATGTGTCCAAGGATATTTTTGTCTTTTTACTAATTTTATACCCATTCACCTACTCAAGTTGACCCCGTAACACCCCTTTCCCATTTTAACATAACGAAAATCGGATCAAATCGCACACACTAGTGCGTGTTCTTGGTGTTCTTCATCAAGATATACAGAAAAAAAGCTTTCAAAAATTTCTTTAATTAATGCAAGATCTAACTCATTAGCAAGAACTAACCCATGAACCTTGTCAATTTTCTTAAAATGTTTCTCGTTTAATCCAAACTCTCCATATAATCCATCATAGTAGATGATGAATAAATCCAAATTGGGCGCAAATTTGAATAAATCCATCTCAAAGAGTATTCCCGAACAAAAAAGCGCATTTGACAAAGGTTTAGCCATAAAAAACGTGATTACCAAAGAGCCCCTCGTGAAAGATGTGAAATGGGATACAGAAGATGATGATTCATGGGAATTTTCATTTTTCAAATCTTCAAAACCTCAACAATCAAAACCAAGCGCTCTAATTCCAAAACGACAAATCATTCAACTCGATTTACCTGTAAAAAACACATCTGAATCATTAAAACCCATTACTGGAGTAAAACGATTCAAACCTCCAAGACTCGATGATTGGTTTAAACCGATTTTATAACTAAACTTTCTCACAACAATAGGATTATCCTCTACAAATGATGAAACTAAAATCAACAAAAACACTACAATGTTTAAAGAATTACATGTTTCATTCATTTCTCCTGAAGAATATATCGAGATTTTCCGACCATTAGTGCTCGAAGAATTTAAAGCGCAATTGATGAGCTCTTATCAAGAAATGGCTTCTCCGGATTAGATTTTTGGTGCGAATTTATCTTTTATGTCGATCGAGAGAGTAGATGATTTTCATATTGTTCGATGTGTTCATGATGTGTTCATCGAAATGAATTGAATTGAAGAACATCAGTAATGGAGGCCTCTCAAGGAGGAGAGGGTGGAAGTGATTTGCAGCGGCGGCATCAGCGGTGGCAGCTGGTGGTGGTATTGAAGACAATGATTTACCCTCCATTGTTATTTAGGAGTTGGAAATTCCTTACTTCCGCTATGAATAGGCCTTCTCGTATCTGAATTGACGCCTGGAGTAACTGGGTAGTCCGGAATACTGGTTTCCGGTGAAAAATCGGAGCGGCGGTCTTCAAGGGTGAAAGCTGGTGGTGGTGCTCATAAAACAATTTTTTCAGTTTTTTGATTTCAGTTTTTTGATTTTGTTAGCTCATAAATCGGAGCGGCTGTGCAGAAGATTTCAGTTTTTTGATTTCGGCTGATTTTGTGATTCAGCAATGTTATTTCTTAATTATAAAAGAAGAAGTAAAATAGAAGATTGACTATGCTTAAGTCAAGCGATGGTCTTGTGACTATGCACCGTCGGACCAGACTACATCATGTTCTCTTATTTGACTTAATCTGTTCATACTTGTAGTCTAATTTTCTTAAGCTCAAAACTCATGTAAAACAATTCATACTATTGGATGTACAATATATGAAATGTGTATTACGAATGTTTTTTTGATTTTTAAAAAACTCCATTGATGAAGGTTTGAAGCCTTTAAATCTTCAAGGGTTTTTTTTTTTTTTTTTTAAAGTCAAGGACGATGATGACGCGGGTGGTTGGCGCTGAGTTGGCGCATACGTGGCGCTAACGTGGCGGCACGTGGCGTTGACTAACGGTCAACTGACAGAAAAATGAAAAAAGGGCTAACGGTGTCACAAATAGTTAAGATGAAGGATGTAAAAGGGTAAAAATGAACATCAGGGGCGGCCCGTGCACTTTGGGTATAGATAAAGGGCCAGACGAGGGCTTTACCCTATAAAATATGTGTATACAAGTTGGCAAGTTGGTGGGTCCTATCCTACTCATGAGATCTTCCTTCCATAACAATCCAACATAATGGAGTGAGTGGGATCACTCAGCCGGCCAGTACTGGCCATCAAAATTCTTGTTTTCTATAAATAATATATATATGTATATAAAAAATAGTAGTGGAATTAAACAAAATTATAGTACATAATAATGGTATAGCTGCAGTAGCAGCTTTGTAACAACTCTTCAAAGGGTAAGGTATCCCTTGCCGTAAGAGATAACAACTTGCCATGAGTAAATTTTTCTGCTTTCGTGATGTATGTAGAACCTGCATTAGGAAACGTAATTTGTTAAAAAGTGTTTAAAAACATTAATAGGTGCCTTTGAAAGATTAATCGGTTAAACAATCCAATTGTTTCTGGTTTAAGATATATTTTATTAAAAATATATATTATTTTTATTCTAAATATTAATATTATATTTGTATTTGATGTGATATTTGAAAAAAATATTTAAACAAATTTTTTAAGATACATGTTTTAATAATCAACATAAATGATAAATGAAACTTGAAAATATATCAAACAAATCGATTATAAGATATAATATTTTTATGGATAGTAATTTATTTATTTTGTTCATTGTACAAAAAATTGACGGTTTAAGTGAAAAAAATCGGATAAATTAAGTGTCTGTTTGGAAGTGATTTTTTTGAAAAGCATTTAAAAGTGTTTTTATCATTTTAAAATTGATTTAGGCCTAACATTTTTAGGAAAAGTATCAAATTGATGCGTCTTAAAAAAAAGCACTAAGTACCTAAGTGATTCTAGATTTCAAAATTATTTTTAATAATTTTTATATTTTTAAATTTTATTCTAAAAACACTTTTTTAGTCTAATATAAACAATATTTTCTCAGTTGCCTCTAACAAACTTTGAACCTATTTTTTTAGTTATTTTGTAATTTAGAACATTTTGTAGGTTATTAAAGAATATAAATCAAATTCTAATTGCTTTATAGGTTTCAGTCTAGTATATACTACAAAAATAAATTAAGGAGTTCTTAAAAATTTTGTAACATTTAGATAACCCAAACTATTGTAGTGTCCATCAAAAAGATATAAATTAATTGACGAATTTTTAGTTATTGTTTTCTCTAACCAATAATAGTAACAATAATTGATTGTGCAGGTGGTTTCAGATGAGGCAAGAGCAATGTACAATGGTGGAATGAGTGGTTTAACATACTGGAGTCCAAATGTGAACATATTAAGAGATCCAAGATGGGGTAGGGGCCAAGAAACACCTGGTGAAGACCCTACAGTAGCTGCTAAATATGCAGCCAGTTATGTGAGAGGTCTTCAAGGTATCAATATAGGCAACAAATTGAAAGTAGCAGCTTGTTGTAAACATTACACTGCTTACGATATTGATAATTGGAATGGTGTTGATCGTTTCCATTTCAATGCTAAAGTAAGTAAACAAGATTTAGAAGAGACATACAATGTACCGTTTAAAGCTTGTGTTATGGAAGGTAAAGTTGCAAGTGTAATGTGCTCTTACAATCAAGTTAATGGAAAACCAACTTGTGCTGATTCTAACCTTCTTCGTAATACCATCCGTGGAGAATGGCGCCTTAACGGGTAATACATTTGGTTTTTGTTTTGCGTTACATAAGATTTATTTAAATTTAATTTAAATTTATTTACAAATGCAGATATATAGTCTCCGATTGTGACTCTGTCGGTGTTATGTATGACTCACAACATTACACAAAAACACCCGAAGAAGCAGCGGCTGCTACAATTAAAGCTGGTTTGGATTTGGATTGTGGACCGTTTTTAGCAATTCATACGGAAAATGCTATACATACGGGTAGGCTAACCGAGAATGATGTTAATGGGGCCTTAGTGAATACTTTAACTGTCCAAATGCGATTAGGCATGTTTGATGGGTCTAGACAAAGTTATAATCACTTGGGTCCAAGAGATGTATGTAGTCCAGCTCACCAACAATTGGCTCTTGAAGCTGCCCGACAAGGAATCGTCCTTTTACAAAACCGTGGACGATCATTGCCATTATCCACGACTCGTCATAGAAACGTGGCTGTTATTGGGCCCAATTCTGATGTTACTGTTACTATGATAGGTAACTATGCTGGGGTTGCTTGTGGGTATACTACTCCATTACAAGGTATATCAAGGTATACTAGAACAGTTCATCAGCCAGGGTGTGTTGGTGGTGTTGCTTGTAATGGTAACCAATTGTTTAATGCTGCTGAGGTGGCGGCTCGACATGCTGATGCAACTGTACTAGTGATGGGGCTTGACCAATCCATCGAAGCGGAGGCTAGGGATCGGGTTAACCTGCTTTTACCCGGTTATCAACAAGAACTTGTGAATAGAGTTGCTAAAGCTTCTAAAGGCCCAACTATACTAGTTTTGATGTCTGGTGGACCAATTGATGTTACATTTGCTAAAAATAATCCTAAGATTTCAGCAATTGTTTGGGTTGGTTATCCTGGTCAAGCTGGTGGAACTGCTATTGCTGATGTTTTATTTGGAACAACAAATCCAGGTACTAATGATTTTCTTTTTTTTATAAATTAAGATATGGAGAAACTTAAGTGGTCTATTTTCTTAAGACTCTAAGTAGAGTATACAAGTTCTAATTACTCATTTCATGTTTAACATATTTAGGTGGAAAATTGCCGATGACATGGTACCCACAAGACTATGTAGCCAAGGTACCAATGACAAACATGGACATGAGAGCGGATCCATCAAGACATTATCCTGGAAGAACTTACAGATTCTACAATGGCCCGGTTGTTTTTCCGTTTGGGTTCGGTTTGAGTTACACCACCATGAGAGAATCTCTCTTTCTAGCCCCAACAACACTTTCAATCCAACCCGCTTTAAAAAATTTCACGACGTTCAATAATGCACTTAGGGTTTCCCATGCAAATTGTGATTCATCATCGCGCAACTTAGGTTTACATATTGATGTCAAGAATGAAGGAGATATGGATGGAACTCACACAATTATGGTGTTTTCAACACCTCCATCTTCTATTGAGAAGCAATTAGTTGCATTTGAGAGAGTTCATGTGGTGGCTAAAGCTCAACAAAGAGTTAAAATCAATTTAGATGCTTGTAAACACTTGAGTGTTGTAGACCAATTTGGGATTAGAAGAGTTCCAATTGGTGAACATACTATTCATATTGGAGATCATCTTAAGCACTCTATATCTCTTCAAATGACGGGTCTATGAAGAGTTTAAATCTTAATAATATTATTTATTTAGTATTATATTTTACATCAAGAAGTGTAAATTATAAAAAGTGACTGTGATTACTTTCATGAAATATGAAGTCAATTAAGATTTTACTTAATTTTGATTGAACTCAAATGGTGATCAATTATCGTTCTTTAGAAGTTAGCAGCTTTGAAAAATAAACTAGGTCATGGACTTTTTAAATGCAATACTGTTACACTTTTCCAATATCTAATACTGAAATAATTGATATTGGGTGACAAAATTACTACTACGCTTTACCTATTATATTGATGTTGGATCATGTATTTTTATTTTATTTACTTCATGGGGTTTTGAATATACACTTGTGAAAGGTTAATAGGCAGATGATGTTACTGAGGTCAGAATAATTGATATATCTTATTATCAATCTCTCGCATTCCTAATATTCCTACAGGCTTGGCATGAACTTTTAAGATGGCGATGGTCAAGCTCGGGAACGAATTTGAGGAAACATACTGCAAAAACTCATTGTTGTGGATCGAGTTTATAAAGAAGAAAGATTGCAACCTATTACCCAACCTATTAGCCGTTCATCCAACCCAAACCAAATCTTAACCCCAACCGGAGCTCTCACCATTACAATCGTTGGCACTAAATTCCGATTACCATTAACCTTTTTACTTAACCCCCACCAATCCAAAACATTCCTAACTACTCAATCACAAATATACCATCTTCTCCTTTCACCCTAACACCTCCTGCAAAACTTTAAGCATCCATAGCCCCCACCACCAATCCATAAATTCAAGGTTCTAAAAATCCCATAATTAGAATGAAAGAAGATGAAGACGAGACTATGAGTATTGATGATCTCTTCAATTTTGTTTATGAATCATACGCCCTCCTCAAAGATAACCCAAGCAGGAGGCACAAAAATAGGGAGAGCGAGAAATACGGTCGATGGGTTAGATAAAAATTGATCACAAAATTCTTTAAGTTCGATGACCAACTGGAGCTGGGATAGAAACAAAGGAACTAGTTGAAATGGGAGCATCTTTGAGCATCTGCTGAGAAGCAAAAATCTTCAGAATGTAAAAGCGAGAAGAAACGCGACGAGAATAAAGGCTTTTCTCATGGAAACATGATGGAAGTTAACAAAGAACAGGGGATTTTCAAGGTTGCTCCTAAGCAATCCCACTCGCTAATATGATCCACATATTTTGGGACTGGCAGAGTATTGGCAACCCCTACACAATACAAGCTCTTAAGAACCTTCAGCAAACATTCCCCCAAGGTTAGGACTGCACAAGAAAACTATAAAAAACCGTCCCAACCCAACCCATTAGAAACCAACCCACTTGATCCATGGTTTCTATTGTTGGTTTTGGACCGGGCCTTCGTGGGTAGTCAACCCAACCCGCACATTTAACCTCATTCTACTGTGTCTCTTACACGATATAGGCTACAAACCCTAGCCTTTATCTCTTCTCTCTTCTCTACTCTTTGTAGCCCGTCCATTCATCTATATTTTGTCGTCTCCTTTATGACTCCTTTTGTACTCTGTATTAATTATTTGAAGCGTTTTCAACTACCTTTGAGGTCTGCATTTAATGCGAGTTACTTCTCTCATGATGCTCACCGCCGATTTACGAGCTTACCGTGGTTAAGTGATTAATCCATGGTTATAACTATTTGTGATTTTTTGAAAGGGTATAAAAGGACGAGGTTAGGGTTTGTGTTCTTCACAAACCCTTTTTTAGGTTCGATTCTTTTCTCTCTCGTCTTTAATCTTGTTTAATTTCATTTCTTTTGTATTATATTTGAAGATCTAGTGTAGTTGTGGGGTTTTTTATGTGTTTAATTTTTTGAAAGTTTGAAAGATTAAGGGTTTTGAATAAATTGTATTAGCTTAGTAATAGGGTAATAGGTATTAGATTATTTGATTATAATAATTCTTATTTATTAATGTTTGTTTACTTGTTTGTGTTTTGCAGATTATTGATAATGGATGATGAATCTGAATCCATCATTGATCTTACATTACATCCTACTCCAGGTGTTGATCAAACACCTGTAGGTAACTCTTCTGATCCAATTAACACTCGGCCTTCTAATAGCAAACCCACTGTACCTAAAAAAAGCTAAGAAAGAAACCTCTGATTGTTGTAAAAACTTTGAATTGTTACTTATGATGATGGTAGTATAAGATCAGTGTGCAAATATTGTGAACATTCTTATGCTACTAATTCTAGAAAACGTGGTACAACTAATATGAATAATCACATCAAGTTTAGGAGATTCCCTAAATACCCTTTCATCCTCCAATAGATGATGGTAAGACTACTTTAATTTTTTTTTTTAAAAACAGATAAGGGGAAAAATGTAGTTGGTACTTCTGTGTTTTCTATTGAATCTTGTACTAAGGCCCTAGTTGAAATGGTTATTATAGATTAGTTAAATTTTAGATTTGTGGAAGGAATTGGTTTAAAAAAATTTGTAATACAATGCAACCCAAATTTAAAACTATACCATCTAGAATGACTATAATGAGAAAGTGTGTGTCTATTTATGAAGAAGAAAATCTTAAGTTGAAATCTGAACTGAATAATCTTACCATTAGTATGACCACATATACTTGGACCTCTAATCAGAATTTGAATTACATGTCTTTGACTGCCCATTATGTTGATTCTGAGTGGAAACTAAATAAAAGAATCATAGGGTTTTGTAAAGTTAAGGATTATAAGGGTAAAACAATAGGTAGAAAAGTTAAAGTCATTCTTATGGAGTGGAATATCAACTCATATCTTACTTTGACAATTTATAATGCTTCTTCTAACACTGTTACTGTGAAGTATTTGGTTAAAGTTGCAGGTGAAAAGCCTCAAACATTGTTGAACCATGAATTTTTTTTTCATGTAAGGTGTTGTGTTCACATTTTAAATCTCATTGTGAAAGATGGTATGGCTGAGTTAGAATCATGTATCAAAAATATAAGGGAGGCTGTGAGATATTCCCCTTTCAGATTTAGGTCTTTTAAGAGTCTTGTGGCTTTGTGTGGTGTTGAATGCAAATCAAACTTGTGCCTTGATGTTTCAACTAGATGGAAATCTACATACAGGATGCTTGAATGTGCAGAGAAGTTTGAAATTGTTTTTGCTAGAATGAAACTTGATGATACTTCCTATACTTCTCATTTTAGAGAGGCCTCAAGAAGTCCTCCAAACATAGTTGATTGGCCAAATGCAAGGTGTTTTATTGAGTTTTTGAGGTTGTTTACAACTCCACTAAGAAGTTTAGTGGTACTTTATTTGTCACAACAAATCTCTTCTTTGATGAGATAGTCAGAATTTGGGAAAAAAATAGTTGAATTGTGTGATAGTGAGAATCCAGTTCTAAATATAATGGCTGGTGAGATAAAAAAAAAATTAACAATTATTGGGGAGTTAATAGTATAAACATTATACTATATGTTGCAGTTGCATTGGATCCAAGGAAAAAATTGCAATATCTTCAATCATATTTTAGTTTTATGTATACTTCAACCGAATCTGATCATTTGCTCTCTAAGGTTAAAGATGCTTTAACAAGAATGTCCAAAACTTATAAAAAATTTGATGCTCCTACTAGTTCATCTAGTGGTGAAGTTGGAAGCTCTTCTTCAAGCTTAGTTGATTCTTCATGTGTTTTTGGTGGTAGATTTTAGTCTTTCATGGCTGATAAACATCCTTCTAAAGGCTCGGAACTAGACATATATTTATAAGAAGATATAGAGTAGATGACTTCTACTTTTGAAATTTTGAATTGGTGGAAAAATAACTCTATGAGGTTTAAAATCTTGTCCCGACTGGACAAACATGTTTTGGTTGTTCCAGTTTCAACTATGGCATCTGAATCAGCCTTTAGCACTTACGGGAGAGTTCTTGATCATTTTAGAAGCTCTTTGGCCCCCCAATAATGTTGAAGCTTTAATATGTACTCAAAATTGGCTCATTTCTTCTCTTCCAATTGATCTAAGTACATCAAAACAACTTGTGAAAGTCTTGGAAGCTGAATTGGGTAATTTTTTTAGTACTTCTTTTTATCTTTCATTACAATTTGCGAGTCTATATTATATTACTATCTAACTTCAAGTTTGTTTTACTATCTTATGTAGGTTATTATGGCTTGGATGAATTAAATGTGCGTGAGACTCCCTAGTCCACTCTAACAGATTCAGTCATTTAGCAAATAACCTTATGTAAGTTAAAATTCAGTTTTATAAGTATATGACTTGCATTTCAGTTTAATAATGCTTATTGAATAAAGTTTGCAACTCATGGACTTCATATGATGCATTTAGGGATTTTTAAATTTGTAAATGTGCATAATTTTATTGTACAAATCAGCTGAGGAGGTAAAAATCATTTGAGAAGGCATCCTTTGTTTATGCATTTGGTATTTGAATTTTGTAGGTTGTTTTAAAAACTGAACCATGTCCCTTGTGCCTATATATAAAGTGTCAGTGATGACTATATTACTAATCTGAGGCACTAATACAGAGCCAATGATGATAGTTTATTATACTACATAAGTTTACACAAAAAATATCTCTATAATTTCAAGTGTTTACAATACGAGGCTATGATATTCTTCACTTTTGCAATTTATTAGTTGTTACTTGTTACTAAACCAAAGAGAACTCTTTTTGTATAACTTTTATCAAACAAGGAAAGGAAAGGACTAAGGAGCAAACAAGCAAGGTTTTGTTGTAGTTGGTTTTGAAAATATTTAACTTGTAGTTTGTTTTTGGAAATGTATAACTTGTGGTTTCAGTTTGGTTTTGGAAATGTGTAATTTGGTTTTGGAAGTGTATAAGTATTAAGTTCAAGGTGTTTATTCGTTTTATTTTGGATTTGATGATGTTTAAGTTGTAATTTAAAGTTTACTTTGTAATTTAACTTGTTAAATTTATCTTAGTTGTAGTGTACTTAAGTGTTAATTGAAGGATCATTTTAAAAAATATTTAAGTGAACCTGACACCAAACCAGAACCGACCCAAACACGCAAAAACCAAATCTGAAATAACACTAATGACCGGAGTAAAATCAACCCACGCCATATTTAAATCAGTGGACTGGTTTTTGGTTTACAAAACCTAAACCCGCAAATATGGGTTGGTTCTCTCCTAGGGGTCAATGGGTCGGTTACCCGACCCTTGTGCATCCCTACCTCAGGTAACCTTTGTATGCGAAACTAAGAATGTGTTTAATACTTTACAGAATATTGTGAATGTTATTAACATGTAGTTGGTTCATACAGTTGATCAAATTGGGGTTAAAGGAGGGTTGACTCTTTTTATAAAAGATAGTGTTAATTTAGTAATTGTGGATAGCTGCATGGATTTTTTTTCATTGTTATATTGAAAATGATAAGGGTGTTAAAGAATATAAAACGTTTGTGTGCGTTAGCCCTTATGAGAAGGAAAAATATAGCTCCCTTAATCGTATAAATAAGTGTAAACCGTTAATAAAGCTTGGAGTAAAATAGAAGATTTTAAGAGCATAAAATATATAAGTGAAAAATTGGTGGTAACAATTTTTATTAAAAAACTATTAAACTTGTTAATAATTGTATAAATCTCAATAACTTAGAGAAAACAACCTCCTTTGGTTGTTAATACTCTTGCAACAATAAAAGATCGGGTAATAAATTAATAAAAATAAATCTAGATAGAGCTTTACACAATCTTATATGGGCAACAACCTAACCAACCTTATATGGGCAACTACCTACCCTAATGCCTAGTTAGTAGTTGTACCAGATATTGATTCCTGCCACATTCCACTACTACTACACCATGACAAAAAGGATATTAAAAATAAAAAAAGAGGTTCTATTTTGAAACTTTATGGACCTTAGAAAAGAACTATTTAAATATTATTAAAAGAGTATGGGATGATTATAAAATTCTTAGGGGTAACCCTAATACTGTAATCAGTCACAAATTTAATAAATATAGTTAGGAGCTTAGACTTTGAAATAAAGAAAAGTTTGAAAATAATAGAATAAAAATTAATAAATTAATTAAAAATATATAAATAATTTCAAACACAAATGATGTAACCAGAAATGGAAAAAATATAATGATATTATAAAAGATCTTAAAGATACATAGTATAGAGAAGAAATCTACTAGAAAGAAAGATCAAGAAATATGGTTAAAAATGGGTGACAAATATACTAAATACGACTATTCTTGGTACTAAAAAAAGGAGTAGAAATAAAATCATAAGAATTACTAATGAAAAAGGAATATGAATATAATTAAAAGAATGATGAAAAAAAAATTGTAAATTATTTTAATAATATTTTTACTATATTATGAAAAAGAAATTATGAAAATACTTTGTAACTCATCCAAACCAAAGTAGATAAAAAGTTAAATTTGAATAAACTAATAAATAAATAAAAGGTGAATTACCTATAGGGTCTTGGAGACCATTTTAGTGCCACAAAAGAACCAACTCATTCCTTTCTCCTCCAAAGAGGCCTCTAAGATGTCTATGGTCATTACTACCCTTATAGTATATATAAGACAAAAAAAATTATCTCTTCTCCATTACAATTAATCTCTTTACTCTTTTATCATTTTTTCTCTCTCCTCATTTATTAACTATCAATGATTTCCAGCTCCGACCACAACCACCGATCACCGCCGATCACCACGACCACCGCCGGAAAAATTTCTAAGCATAGAAAAAGTTATTGAGCATGGAGTACTGAGCATGAAAAAACTTATGAGCATAGAGTACTGAGCATGGAAAAATTTACTGAGTAACGAAAAAAGTTGTTGAGTATTCGATTTTTTTTATTGAGTAAATAGTGAGTACGCTCGTTTGCTCAGTATCTTTACTAAGTATGTTCGTGTGCTCAATAAGTTTACTAAGCAAGCTCAGCCATTTTACTAACCATGGAAAAAGTTAGCCAATTTCGAGTCACAAAAGTAGTATAAACAGAAAGCAAAATAAGTGCAAGTCAAATAATAAACACATAGCTCATTAGCCATAAACACATAGCTCAGGGATAATCAACAACTCAAATAATAAACATAGAAAATAATCACAACGCTAAACTGCAAGGCAATCCATAAATTATCTCTCTAACCCAAAACACCAAAATTATCCAACCAAGTGATCTTAATATAATAACAGAATAAAACAGAATCATTATTCACTAGCAAGTCAAAGTATCACATAGAAACAATTAAATTTTCCCTACATTATGCTAAAACTATTAAAAACTATCATTCTGCTAAGCCTCGGCAAGGCAGCGAGGAGAATTTTCCGGCAAGATTTAGATCGCGAGACATCCCCCGGCGACTCAGCAACTCAGTAACTCCGAGATCCGAACTCAGCAACTCCGAGATCCAAACTCAGCTTTGTTCATCTCTTCAGATCTTGTTCGTCATCAGCCTGCTTCTTCCACCAGAAGAGTACAACAAAGCTTCGAGAGATTCGATGGAGTATCTGTGAAGCTTCAAATGAAACAAAGCTCAGCACCTCGCCTGAGATTCGCGAACAGAGAACATGCCCTTGCCTGGAGCACGTACAGTAACGCGATCTGCACCTTGCTTGAGATTCGTGAACGTTTATTTGTGAACCACCTCTTGACTGGAGCTCGTGCAGGAATGCCAGAGCTCGAACTCTTCCACGATGGACTCTTCTTCCTCGTCACCAGAGCTTGAACTCAGAATGCGCGAAGCTGTCTTCGCCGGATCTGTGCTTCAAGCCTTCGAAAATGATGACTTTCATGGCTTTTTTAACTTGTGATGGTGTTTTGCAACCATGGATAATAGAGAGGCTTTCACGTGAAAAGAAAGAGGGGGATAAAGAGAGAGGATAGTGATTAGGGTTTTAAAAATATTTTTGATATAAGTTAGTATATATAGGAAAAAAAAAAACAAAAAAGGGTAAAACAGTAATTGGGAAAATAGGCTTATGGTGTTAAATTTAGTTTGTGGTCTTTAGTAAGAAGAGAGAATTCATCCGGTCTTGTTGGGTCTTGGGGTGGTGTCTTCAAGACCCTTTGGGTAATAATCTCATGTAAAAGAGGTTAAGAAAACTGTCTGCGAGTTAGGACCTATTAAGGAACCAGGATCAGATGGTTTTAATGGATTTTTCTTCTAAACATATTAGAATATTATTAAATTAGATATAATGAGAGTAATTAATAATTTTTGGAACAACAAAGGAAATCTTACAAATATTAACCAAACTTTAATCACTTTAATATCAAAAGTTGGTAAACAAACTAATATAAAATTATATAAATCTATCAGTTGTTCAATTTTTTATATAAAATAACAGTCAAAATTCTTGTTAATAGACTGCAACCACTTATGAATAGATTCATACAAGAAAATACAATGATATCATATGAGATTATAACCCATATTAAAAGAAGAAGAAATAAAAAAATAAAAACTTAGTGGTTGTTAAATTTGACATCAAAAAAGCTTCTGAATATAAAGAATATGACTTCTTAAAGGATTTAATGATTAATATGGGATTTAATAAAGAATGGCTCAGAAAGATTATGATCAGTATTGGTTAAATAACTTATGATGTTTTAATTAATGGTGAGGTACATCAAATTGAACAAATTAACAAACACACTATTAAAAAGCCAAGTCAATGAGAGTCAACTTAGCCAAAAAATCCTCCCAAGCCATTCATCCATTAATTTTTATTCCATCTTAAAATCCTCACCCACTCACCACTTTTAGCCTTTTTTTTAATACTTTTTGCTTTTCTCTCTCCAGAATTAGTGTTTGACCTAGAATTTTCTGGGATCTCACACTCTTTCTTAGCTTTCACAATCCCATCCACCCTCTCTCTTTCACCTCTTTTCACTCGCCGCTTTCCTTTTATTTTTCTTTTACTTTTCTTAGTTGTCTTCACTACTCAAATGGCTAAAACGTCAAACACAAATCGAGTCAATAAAGTACCAAATGTATCTGGCAAAGCTAACACCAACCCTAATCCAAAAACAAAAACCAGATACAGAGATATCACCAAAGAAATGCTATCGCCGAGCCCAAATTTGCTTAATACCCCCGAATCTTACAAAGAAGAAGGGGAAATAGTGAATCGGAAGCTGTATTAGAACCGGTAGCGATAAAAGTAGTTGAAAAAGCTGCTGGTAATGAAGTTCAAGGTAAAATCAGTTGAAGAACAAGTTGTACCAGTTGCAAATAAAAGTGTACCGTGGTCAAAATTGTTCAACAAATGTGCTAGTAAAACGATGAAGCTGGAACACCATCCTCCGTCGATGCTAAAGGGTAAGAAACTAATTAAGCCACCCCAAGATGTGTTAGATGAAGGAGCGGAACAATGGGAAAACAGCCTAGTTGGTCAATTTCTGGATAACCCTCCTCCTTTCTATGCTATTGTAAATTTTGTGAAATTTCAGTGGGGTAAATTGGGAAAGATAGACATTAAGTCGAGCTCCAAAGGAAATGTTATTTTAAGTTCGAAAATTCTCAATACTACAACAAAGCTCTTGAGCAGATTTGGAATATTAATGGCAAACCTTTGTTACTTAGGCCATGGAAGCCGGGAATGTAGTTTGATAAAATAGATGTCTCTAAAATTCCGATATGGGTTAAATTAGTCAATGTGCCGATGAATTTTTGGACTCAAAGGGGGCTAGGATATGTTGCGAGTGGTATTGGAGTGCCCTTACAAATGGACTCCATTACTGAGTAAAAAACTAGGTTGGGATATGCGAGTTTGCGTTGAAGTAGATACAAGAGAGGACTTACCTGAAGAAATTTTGGTAGATATTGGATTGGATAAGATTCAGGAGGTTAGAGTGGAGTATGAATGGAAACCAGTTATATGTACTAAATGCAACAGGTTTGGTCACATAGAAAGTAAATGCAACAACATACAAAAGGTGTGGAGGCCAAAACAGAGTGTTTCACAAAATGAAAATAGTAATAAGGAAGATAAAGGTAAGAACAAAGTGGATGAATGGAATGTAATCAGAAGTAATAGGAGGGATATAAATAATACAATGGATAAGGGAGAATCAAGCTCTATTATGGTTACAAATCAGTTTGATAAGATACAAGATGAAGGAGTGATTGATCAGGATGTCATTGAATTCAAATCACAATGGTGGTGATGAAATAACCAGGCCCCCCAATATATGAATTGTGTTGCTTGGAATGTGAGGGGCTTTAATAATGAAATAAGGCAATTGGATGTCAAAGACTTTGGGATTGAAAATAAAATCAGAATTGTGGGGGTGCTTGAAACTAAGGTGAGAGCACATAAGCATTCTGAGATAATAAGGAAGCATTTCTCTTATATGGAGATGCTTCACAATTATAATAATGACCCTAGTGGCCATATATGGTTACTATGGGACAATAGGTATGCAGAAATTGGGTTAATTCAGCAAAGTTCTCAAGCTATCTTAGTCAAAGTAAAAGTTACAGAAAATAAGGAAGAATTTTATCTTGCTATGATATATGCTAGTAATGATAGAGGTGAGACAAAGGAGTTATGGGCAGACTTGGAGAGTTGGAGCAAGAGATTTGATAAAGATAGATTATGTGTTATGGGGGATTTTAATGAAATTCTGAAGATACAAGATAGGCTAAATTATACTGTGTTAGATAAAGGAGCATTAGAATTTAGTGAAGGTATAGAGAATGTTGGGTTAATAGAACATGGCTATGGTGGGCATTATTTTACATGGACTAATAAGAGTGCTAGCAGTAATATCAGAGCCAGCAAAATTGATAGGGTCTTTGTCAACACAAGGTGGTTAGATACAATTGATTCAAGTGTTATGATTCATAACCCATCTACCTCGGATCATTGCCCTTTAAAGTTGAATCTTATTACTAAGAAGGGGATTATTGCTAGCCAGTTCAGGTTCTTTGATGCTTGGACAACTCATGATAAGTTCTTACACACAGTCAAACAGGCCTGGAGCTTGAAAGTAGAAGGTAATTTTATGTTTACACTTTGTAAGAGGCAGAAACATACTAAAGAAGCCTTAAAGAAGCTCAATAATATGTACTTTAAAAGAAATTCTTCAAATATAGAGCTGCTTAAAACTCAGCTTAATATAGTACAGATGCAGATTATGAGTGGGAAATTCGATTCTAGTAATATTAATGAAGAAAAAATACTCAATGCTGAGTTGGAAGAAGCTTTGGTCATTCAACATAGAGTGTTAAAACAAAAAGCCAGAGTCATGTTTAACAATGAGATGTATAGTAACACTGCTTACTATCATAAAATCATAAAAGGTAGATTAGCTAGGAACAATGTTACTTTGCTTGTCACTGATGATGGTACTAGTATAGAAGATCCTAATCTCATAAAAGAGGAATTTGTCAAAATCTACACTAATTTGTTGGGGACTAAAGATGAAAAAGAAGAAAGCTGCTCTAGTAATGTTCTTAGTATTCTATTGGGGAAAACATTAAGTGAAGAACAGAGTCAATATTTAATTGCTCCTGTTACAGATAAAGAAGTGAAAGATGCTTTATTTTCAATAAATTCTAAGAAGAGTCCAGGCCCTGATGGTTTGAACTCTACCTTTTACAAAGAAGCATGGGAAATTGTAGGTGGAGACTTCACTAAGGCTATTAAACAAAGTTTTGAAAATAGTAAACTTCTCAAACAAGTTAATGCGACAAACATTGTGTTGATCCCAAAGGAGAAAAAGCCGTCTAATGTGAAGAAATTTCGACCCATATCATGCACAAATACTATATATAAGACTTTATCAAGAATTATGAGCAAAAGATTAAAAAAAAGTCATGAGCTCAATCATATCTTTAAATCAAGCTGCTTATATACAAGGAAGGTATGTTGGAGATAATATCTTAGTAGCACAAGATATAATGCTGGGATATGATAAGAAAAGTAGTATGTTGAATTGCACAATAAATTTAGACCTACAAAAGGCCTATGACAGTGTAAATTGGGGGTTTTTAATTAATATTTTAAAAGCTCTAAAGTTCCCAAGTAAATTCATTAAATGGATTATTATGTGTGTGTGCACACCTACTTACTCGGTGTGTGTAAATGGGGAAGCGTGTGGTTTTTTTTAGGGGAAGAGAGGGTTGAGACAGGGGGACCCTCTCTCACCCTATCTCTTCGCTTTATGTATGGAGGTTTTTACAGGTTTATTTACTCACCTGGCTAATAAATGTGAGTTTAAATTCCATCAAAAATGTGAAATAATGAGACTTAATCACATGATTTTCGCGGATGATTTACTTGTATTCTTCAAGGCTAATTTGGAATCTGCAAAAATTATCAAGGATGGCTTAAATTTATTCTCAAGGCTCTCAGGATTGCAAATTAATTATCAGAAGAGTGAAGTATATGTAAGTGGAGGCAATGTTTATATAGAAAGCGAGATCTCTAGGATCCTAAATATCAAGATTGGCAAATTGCCAGTTAGATATCTAGGGGTCCCACTCCATTCAAAAAAACTTAGTGTTGAAGAAGGAAATAAGTTGATTGATAAAATAGTCAACACTATCAACCAATGGACTTCAAAACTATTATCTTACTCAGGCAGGTTAGAACTTATAAAGAGTATAATAGTGAGCAAAATTCTCTACTGGTGTAGAGTTTTTTTGCTCCCAAAGCAAGTTATATATAAACTGAACAAACTTATAAGTAGCTTTCTTTGGAAAGGTAATATGAATGGTGCACAAGGAGCCAACATATCATGGGACAGAGTATGTTGCAGTAAAGAAAAAGGAGGCCTTGGTATACCTAACTTAGAGAAGCTTAATCTTGTTTGTCTTCTATTCACCTTCTGGAGGATGTACTCACTAGAACATAACTTGTGGAGTATGTGGGTTAAACATAACATTTTAAAAGGGAAGTGTGTATGGAGTTTTGAAGAGAAACAGAGTCATACGTGGATTTGGAGAAAATTAATGAAGGTGAGAGGTATAGCATATGAGTTCATTACGCATAAAGTGTATAATGGTAAGGATACTTACCTCATCTGGGATAGATGGATTGAAGGACAGAATGTGCAACAAATTTTGGGTATAAAGCTATTAAAAGACAACTTAAATAGTAATAGAACAGTTGACACTTTCTATGGTAAGGAAAGGTGGAGGTTACCTCCATGTGTGGGTAAAATACTCCCATATCTTGTTGATACAAAACTTATAAATAAAGAAGATAGGAAGATATGGAGTGAATCAAACAAGAAAGGGGTTTCATTCAAAAAAACCCTTATCAAACTCACAAAAGACACTGATATAACAATAGTCAACTGGTATGAGCTCATTTGGTCAAAAGCTAATATTCCCAGGTGTGTGTTTATATCTTGGCTTGCTATTCAAAATAGACTAAATACTAAACTTAGAATGATTGAGTGGGGAGCTCAAGTTGATCCTTTATGTAGCTTGTGTAAGGCTACAGGAGAGGATAATGTACATATTTTCTTCTTGTGCACTTTCTCTAAAAGGATATTGCAGAAAATACTAAAAATATGTGATATTGCATGGTTACCAAGAGATTTTGATGACCTCATAGAAAAATTCCTTGGGTTAGCTAGTAAGGAGCAGAAAATGATGGTGAGTCTAATGATTACTTCATACATTTATGTTGTATGGAAGTAGAGAAACGAAATTGATCATGGTGGGGTGATTTTGAATGAAGAACAAATATTGGGGCGAATTTGCGAAATGGTGAAGATGAAGATTAGTACAAGGTGCTTAAAGAATGTGAAAGTTATAAAGATAGCTGAGAAGTTAGTTAGTTAACTTTAATATGTAATAGTCTATTGGGCTTAATTTTGTAATAATTTGAATATAGTAGGCCGAGTAGATTAGTCATGGTTTGTAATGTGTTTTTGTTCTAATTTTTAAGTGTTAAAGTTAATGGGCCTACAAGGCATAATACCCATGCTTGGGCAAATGCTTGTAACCCATTGTTTGTAAGGATTTTGAAGTTGAGTTTTTAAATGAAAAAGTTTGATTTGATGATAAAAAAAAAAGAGGTACATCAAATTGAAAACCCAACTAGGAGAAAGACAAGGATATCTATTGTACCCTTTTCTCTTTTACTTAATAACACAAACTCTAAATGAGCTAATAAAATATAAAAAAGTTAAAAATTAGTACAAGGTATAAAAATTAGAATGACCATAAACTAAACCCTAAAATTTATTTATCAATAGATGAATCAAGAAGGAGAACAAGTACCTTTTTTTTAACAACCACGGATGATGAAAAACAAACACAAAGCCAAATTGTAAAAAACAAAATTTAGAGCAAGAAAACATATATAGTGGATAGTGTTGACTAAATATCTATAAAGGATTAGCAATAAAAGCAAGATATATAAATTTAATATAATGATCAAGAGGGTATAATGATTTGAAATTAAGAGAAAGAATAGAGTGAAGTGTGTGAACATAGAAGTATGGTATATATGATATGCGGTGTAAAAGAAGTATTCAATATTGCCTAGTACTGGGATTTAAATGGCTAAAAACGGTATATATAGTGCTGACAGAGAGAAAAAGAAAGGTTAATGTTGAAGCTGAAATTGAATAAAATTATTAGTGTACATAAGACACAATTATTCCATATATATAGAGAAATACATATCACCCTAATACACAAGGGATATTACACAATAGATGATAAAGTAAACTACCTAATGGATAATTGCATGTACTAATATCCTAAGGGTAATAGGATGATGCTTTGCTACACTTTAACACTCCCCCTCAAGCTGGAGCATATATATTATATGTGCCTAGCTTGTTACATATATACTCAACTCTAGGTCCTCTAAGAGACTTAGTAAATAAGTCGGCTAACTGGTCACTGGAACTAACATAAGACGTTACAATCTCTCTTGATAAAATCTTGTCTCTGGTGAAATGACAATCAACCTCGATGTGCTTAGTACGCTCATGAAACACCAGATTTGAAGCGATGTGTATGGCATCCTGATTATCACACACAAGTTTCATAGGATTAGGGAAATCGACTCTAATATCTGCAAGTAAATTTCTCACCCATATTAGCTCACAAGTGGCCAAACACATAGCACGATATTCAGATTCAACACTTGATCTTGCTACCACGTCTTGTTTCTTGCTTTTCCATGAAACTAGATTTCCACCAATGAAGACACAATATCCAGTGGTGGAGCGTCGATCATCTAGGCATCCTGCCCAATCAGCATCAGAATAACCAACAATTTCTGTATGACCTCGATAACGATATAATATCCCTTTTCCAGGAGCTTCTTTGATATATCTAAGAATACGTATAACTGCTTCCTAATGACTCTCACATGGTGAATCCATAAACCGACTAACAACACTAACAACAAATGAGATATCTGGTCGTGTGTGACAAAGATAATTAAGTTTCCCGACTAATCTTCTGTACCTCCCTGGGTCAGTGAATAGATCCCCTCATTGCGTATGAGTTTCACATTTGGATCCATTGGGGAGTCACATGGTCGTGCACCAAGCATCCCGGCCTCTTCTAGTGTATCTAAGGCATACTTTGGATGTGATATGAATACTCCTTTATCTGATTGTGCCACTTCAATACCAAGGAAGTAGCGTAATTGTCCCAAATCCTTTGTCTGAAACTGCTTCTGAAGAAATGTTTTCAAATTCTGAATTCCTGATGTATCATCTCCTGTAATTATAATATCATTGAAATACACAATTAATAATAGACTTCGACCAGAAAGATGTCTATAGAATACCGAGTGGTCAACTCCACAACGTGTCAAACCAAACTCAAGTAAGGATTCACTAAACCGTCCAAACCATGCCCTGGGAGATTGTTTCAATCCGTTAAGAGATTTCTTCAATCGACACACCTTACGAGACTCCCCCTGAGCAACAAACCCTGGAGGTTGCTCCATATACACCTCCTCCTCACCTTCTCCATTGAGGAAAGCATTCTTAATATCCAATTGATGAAGAAACCATTTACGCATAGCAGCCATAGAGAGAAAAATACGAACATAGTACATTTTAGCAACAGGTGAAAAAGTATCACTATAATCGACACCGTAAACCTGCGAATAACCTTTAGCCACAAGACGAGCCTTCAAACGATCTACTTTACCATCTGGAGAAACTTTCACAGTAAACACCCATCGACAACCAACTGGGTATTTTCCACTTGGAAGATCAACTAAATCCCACGTACCATTAGAGTGTAACGCAGTCATCTCTTCGACCATAGCATCACGCCAACCAGGATTTGTAAGAGCATCTGTATGAGAAGTAGGAACAGACATAGATGATAGTGAAGTAACAAAGGATGCATAAGAAGGTGATAAATGATCATAAGACACAAAAGAAGAAATGGGATGTATAGTGGTGCAATTTTGAATACCTTTTCGTAGAGCAAAAGGAACATCAAAATCAGAGGACACCGGATCCACAGACGGCGAGCAAAGCGATTGGTGGTCCTTTGTGTGTTCTAACATAAATGCAATAAATAATCGAACCACAACCGCAAGTGTACGGTTGTCCCAAGTAATATAGTTGATAAAACAGATTCGTTCCAAGGACGGGATGGTTGACTACAATGCTTATCTATTAATGATTGATTGCACTTATGAAAGAAAATAAAGATAATATGTTTGATTGGTTGGTTTTCTAATTCCTAAGATATTAAGACTAATGCAAAAATGTAAATAAATAACTAAGACGCAAGTAAATGAAAGTAAAACGCAAGTATGAGAAGGCAGTACTTGAGAGACGCAAGGGTTTTCCTAACTATCAGTCATTTCATACATTGTTTAAGGGACAAATTGGTAAGTTTATATTGGTCGGGATTCTAAAATCTCCTTACCCCCGTCAGGGTGGAGTAAGGAGCAACTTTCAAGTGCTACAAACCCCGTCAGGGTGATTATAGTCCACTCTCAAGTGTTTAAATGTAAATTACCCAATAGGCCATAGGTTTAATTAAGCTCGTCAGAGTCAAATAATTTCTAACCTACATTCATTAACTAGTTCGGTACCTAAACCCCCCGTCAAGGTGATCCAATCGCCACTAATTGGAATAGCCTAGATACTAAGTCCTAGCATTGGTTAATTACGTCAATAATAGTAATTAAAATGCAAATTAAAGAAAAATACGAATTACCCAATTTGATTTAAATAATAAATATCCCAAATCCAAATGTATAGAATGAAATCAAATTGGCATTAACCCATTTTGCGTTCTCAAGCACTAATTGAGTTTAGCTCATAATAATTGAAAAGACAAAAAATAAAGAAATAAATAAGTTCATCATGTTTTACAGAATAAAATAGAAAAACCTAACTACGGAATTGAATTGGCTGAGAAGTGGAGATATAGACCGTCTACAGCTCTTGTTTCTTCTCTTCCTGCCTCTAGCTTCTTCTCTGGTGTCTGACTCTTAAGCGTATGTTGTATTCTCCAAAAGTTATGTGAAAATAGAAGTCTAAAGCCCTTTTATAATGTTAAAAACGGATTAGGGCTTGGACTTAAGAATAAATCAATAATTAAATGTCCAACCCCAATTTCTAAGCCCAAAATCCCGTAACTGCTAATACACCTTCACTAAAACGGCTTTTCCCGCTTCGTTATGACTCCGATTGACCTAATTCCAGTTGCTAAAGTTCCGTAACTCGATAAGGAATGTTTTCTCTTCAAAGGTCAGCGGTTAAATCATCTCTTAAGCACCTCGAAATCAGAAATCTATGGCCTAGAAAACAGATTTTCAACTCTAAAAATAATATCTTCGGGATTTATCTTCAAGTCTTGACTCTATATCACGATCTTTGACTTTCTCCTCGGATTCCTCTTCTATCTAACATCTAAAACATGTAAACTTTACACTAAAAATACCAATATTACGCGCAAAAGCTTAATAAATTAAAAATGCTAGAAATAAAAGAGGAAAATCATATTATTGCATATTTAGTCCAAAAGTCTATCAAATTAATCAAATAAACACCAAAAGTGATGTCTCCTAAGGGTCGAAAATAAGAACAATTAAGGAGACATCAAGACCCCCAACTCAAACCTTTGTCGTCCCGACAAAGCAAAACTAAAAACAAGGGGAATGAAGTAGATGCAAGAGAAAATAGAAGCTAGCAAATAAACCCTAAAGCAATGCTAAAGATAAATCTCATATATCAAACATTAAGAACTAACATATACATACACTAATCATGCAACATCAAACACAAATAACTTCAATCATAAAATTAACTTTGCAATGCTAGAAGGTTACACTTGTACTCATATCTGTATGATAGCTATAGGGTGGTCATTAATCCTAACTAGCTTTGAACGCTACACCTAGCATATTCCCTATCAACAGAATCATAAATTCACTATGTACTTAGGAATCACGAGGTCTTTACGGTTTTAATAATGACTTAAGGACGGTATGGATGTATATTTGGTAAATTTGAAGTGAGCTTTTGGCTCTCTCCTCACTTACCATCAACACTGTCCTCGAGCTTGAGTTTACGCTAAAAAATGTTCTCACTCACCCATTTGACGCATTGATGTTGCGTCCCCATGTCAACCCAAATAAAACTAAGATGATATCCAAAAATTATTCCACTTGCCGATTTATTTATTCTTTCTTTCTTTTTATTTTATTTTCTTTTTTCATTTTTTTTACAAGATACCCATGACCATCATTGTGATGTGAAAAGTCATGTCTCTTATAATTTTCTTTTTCTTTTTCAAATTTCGGCAAAAGGTTACAAATAATAATATCATCTTTTATTTTTTTTGTGCCTTAATACAAACACATATAATCCCTTCCCAATGTAATTTCCCAAATGTGGCCCTCCACCCCAAACTCAAGCTCGAGACAAGTCTCAGGGTTGTGATTCAAGTGCGGGTCATTTGGTCATGCCTAATAATCTAAAGGATAATGGGCTTATATCGTGGCTACAAAAGAAAAGGCTTAAGGCTCAAAATTGGGCTAAGACGGATAAAATTATAATAAAGGATAGCAAGCTAAAAGGCTTCAAATGGCTAACAAAGAACTGCCCCTATCATTTTCCTAAGTACATAGCTTGTCTTTAGTTCATATCTAGGTGGGTTCTCTACTAATTAGGATTTCTCGTTCTACACACCAAACATATTCCTTAAGTACAAGCTTACTTCATTTGCATTGTTCATTAAGTTTTCCTATCAATTACCTATGTTTGCATGCAATTGTAAGTGCGTTTTATGTTATTCCCTAAAGTCCACTATCTACTATCATAGATTCATCAAAAGTATGCTTAAAAGGGACATTTAAAATCTTCTACAGTCAAACGCAACTCCTAATTATTTTATTGAAAACAATTAAAACAAATAAACACATAAAAACTGGGATGAGGCAACGAACCCCACCCCAAACTCAAAAATGAGTCGTGTCCCCACGACTCGAAAAGACTCAAAGCAATAAAATAATCTACACTAAATGAGAAGGGACAGAAAACGTATCTGAACCAGCGTAAGGCTGGTTTCGGTGTTTCGTCCAAGTTGAGGTTTTGAATTCTTTTATCAATGGTTGCATTTAAAGTGTTCTTCATCACCTCGAACTTCTTCAAATTTCCCACGTTTTCATTTATTACTTGCCCTCTAAGCATCATCTCTTCTATTAAGATCTTCCCCTAATACCCAATTCTCTTTCTTCACCATGTTCTTCGTACCCTTTTCCAACCTTCATGGTCATCTCTGATGACCCCAAACTCAAAGCTTCAAGACCCTCAAAAGGTTTGGATAAAATTGTGATTTTAGTGTTCTTGAAGGTTTGGGTTTGAATTATGGATTGTTTAGAGCTGGGTCATGGATATTTCAAGCTTTGGGAAAGTTTTAAAAGATAAATTTTAGCTTTGGTGAAAGAAAATATCGGATTAAAGTGTGAATCTTTGGTATTTTGGATGATTTATGGTGTGATTGTGAACTTGGATGATGTTTAGAGGGAAGGATTGATGGTGTTTTGATGTTTTGATGATGATTTTAGGAGTAGTTGGAGGCTAGGACTCATAATAAGAGGTAGGTTTGGTGAAAGAAGCTAAAAATATAGGGTTTGAACCCTTAAAACCGCCGATCACAGCAATTGACCGGCTAGCCGGCGGTTGACCGGCATGCCGGTCACTGTGTCGGCGAAAAATAAATTTCGAAAATGAAAATTTTACTCTTTTTTTTTTACCTCTAACGCAGCCTCCTTGCGTCATTGCTGACGCAGTGATCAGAAAGTCCTTCCTCTTCGGCCGGCTAGCCGGTGGATTCGCCGGTATGCCGGCGGCTTGTCGATGGCGGGAATTGAGACGCAGCGACCTTGCGTCGTTGCTGACGCAAGGACCAGAAACTTCATTGTCATCGGCCGGCTAGCCGGTGGTTTCACCGGCATGCCGGCGAGATCTCGCTGGCGCAAATCGTGACGCAGCAATGCTGCGTCATTGCTGACGCAGTGGTCAGAAGCTTTGAGGTCTTCAGCTCGTTTTGGCCGGTATGCCGGCCAGCTCGCCGGCTAGCTGGTCAAACCTGCTGTTGACTCCATAATTTTTCGTTTTCTCCTCGTTTTGACCCCAAACTTATGACCATTATACCCCTGAAATCATCAAAAACAAACACCCTTCCTCATTTCTTAATAATAAACACTAATTTTAACGAAAATCAAACTAATTTAAACTACGAAAAATAAAACTTAAACTAATATACAAGAAATTGGCTTTTGTTTAACGTCGTTAAGCTCGACGGGTTACCTCATTCCTTAGTCATTGACATAACCTCCCCAACAGTGAGTGAGGTTGTCAATATTTGCAACTCGAAATTTGCATCCCTTAGCTTTTATGCCCACTAGTTTATCTGAGATAACCTTCGTGACCATGAATGGTCCTAGCCAAGAGTTCTTTGATTCACATGTCTTTGGAGGAGGTTTAGGCTTTTTCATAGCAACTTCTTCGCCTACTTTGAACTCCTTTTTCTTTCTTTCCTTCTTAGGTTCCTTTGGAACCTTCGTGACACGTGTATTCTCTTTCTTCTTCGCATGATTTAGTGGTGGATTTCTCTTAGGATTTGGAGGAACTTTGATCGGTGGTTTCTTTCTTAGATCTTTGTCCTCCACTCCTAAGGTTTTCACAACCTTAGTTGGCTCTTTTGGTACATGTTCAACAACATCTACACGAAAGCAATCCTCCTGTGCATCTGGGAATTTCATTGGTCTGAACACGTTGAATTTAACTTCCTCGTCTTGGATTCTCATGATAATTTCTCCGTTCTCTACATCAATCAAGGTACGCCCCGTGGCTAGGAATGGTCTTCCCAAAATAATGGGGACATTCCTATCCGCGTTGTAATCAAGTATAACGAAATCAGCAGGGAAAATTAACGTACATGCCTTAACGAGGACATCTTCGATTCGGCCTTCTGGATGTGCAAGAGATCGATCCGCCATTTGCAAGACCATAGAAGTGGGTCTTGCTTCAATATTAAGCTTATCAAAGATCAATTTGGGCATAAGATTGATGCTTGCACCCAAATCGCATAGTGCTTTACCTTTCCATTCTTCTCCAATCGAGATCGGAATTGTGAAACTCCCAGGATCAACTAACTTTGGAGGTAATTTACCTTGACAAATAGCACTACATTCCTCAGGGAGACCAATCATCTCATTATCACAATACGGCCTTTTGTTAGTGAGAGCTCTTTTCAAAAATTTAGCATACTTGGGTACATCTCGAATAGCTTCTAGTAACGGAATATTTATGCTAAGACCTCTTACCTTGTTAAAGAATTTTTGATAATCAGCCATATCGCCCTTCTTTTGAACTCTCGATGGAAATGGTGGAGGAGGACGGTTTATTATAGAATCATCTTTCTTTTTTGGAATTTCACTAGACCTCTCCACTTCTTCCACTTCAACTTCTTTATCTTCATTCACCACCTCTTTTTCTTTTCTAGCAACTTCCTTCTCTTTCATAACAGGAAAAGGAGGTGGAGGAAGGTTCTTACCACTTCTGAGAGAGATGATTTTACAATCTTCGATTTGGATCGGATTTTCAGTATCGCTAGGGAGTTGCCCTTGTGGACGTTGATTCAACTGTTTATTCATTTGCGAAACTTGAGTCTCTAATATCTGAATGTGTGCTTCAGCATCTTGTTGCCTTTGGATTGACTGTGCATGTAGGGCAATCAATTGTTCTACGGTTTTCTGAAGGGTAATCACATCTTCTAGTGGTTGGGCCAGTAAGGCTTTTTGGTTCATGGTTTCATTGTAAGTGTCTTGAGGAGCTTGTCTTTGCACATAATTTCCCTGATTCTGTCCTCCTTGATAATTATCGTTTGGTCTTGGATTAAATTTGTTACCTTGGGGACGCGGCTGATACGAATATGTAGGATTGGCTGCCCTATTAGGATTTGAGTATTGAAACCCAGGATGGTTTCTGTTAGGTTGATATCCATTACCATTCGAATTAAAGTTACCTCTGTTGGAGACAAACATCACAGGTTCTTGATTATTCGGATAACTTTCCTCATCATGATCATCCACTCTACAAATCGAACACATATAAACTTCTTGTACAACTACCTTCTTACCCGAAAATCCCTCTTTTACAGCTAAAGTAAGCTGTTTCAACTGTTGCTCTATTGTGGTTTAAAATCTTGTTCTCAAGCGTAGCAAACTTTTCTTCGATATTAACATTATTCACTCCTTTAACCGGGGTTCTTACGGTGTTCCACCCAACTTCATTCTTTACTGTTCTTTCTAGGATGATTTTTGCATAAACTGGTTGAACTTGAAGAAATCCCACACCACATAGCAAATCCAATTTCTCTCTTGAAGTCCCATCAAGGCCTCTGTAAAATATTTTTAGCTGTTGTTGTTCTGAAAAGCCATGATCGGGAACTCTACGTAAACACATCTGAAATCTTGTCCAGCTTTTACCCAAAGTTTCATCATATTCTTGACGGAAATGTGTTAATTCAAGCTCAGCATCTAACCTCATATTAGATGGATAATAACTGTTGAAGAACGTAGTTTCTAGTTGGTCCCAGTTTGTTATCTTCGTAGGATCTTGTGTATCATGCCATTCACTCGCTCCATCTATAACGAAAAATCGAAACACAGCATAGTACATCTGTTCTTTTGAAACTCCTTGTGTGATGTAAAAATCACATATCTGTTTGAATTTTTGTACCGCTCTAATGGGATCTTCTCCAACTCTACCACGAAAATTTCCAAAGTTTTGGAATTGAGCTAACATACCCGAATCTGGACGAAACCTCGAAACATTTAAATCTGGAGCACCTACTCCTATAGCAGGAGCACGGAATGGAACTTCTGGTGGACCATTAGTAAACCAAGGATCTTGATTCATCACTATTTGAGCTTGTCCGTTGTTGTTTTGTTGGTTCTGAATATTAATGTTCTACATTCTGTTAATTAATTCTTCTACTTCTAAGGCTTCTTGTTCTTTCCTTCTCTTGATAGCAAGTCTGATTAATGATTCTGGATTATTAAGGATCGGAGGTGTTGGCTCTAGATCCTTAAAGAGTCTCCTTCGCATACACCAAACCTAAAAACCTGAAAAAGCTAAACAAACAAAAAGCGTAAAACTGAAATAAAAATAAATGCAACTATCACTAAAGGATAAACACCGTGGTCACACGCTACCATCCCCGGCAGCGGCGCCAAAAACTTGGTGGTCCTTTGTGTGTTCTAACATAAATGCAATAAATAATCGAACCACAACCGCAAGTGTACGGTTGTCCCAAGTAATATAGTTGATAAAACAGATTCGTTCCAAGGACGGGATGGTTGACTACAATGCTTATCTATTAATGATTGATTGCACTTATGAAAGAAAATAAAGATAATATGTTTGATTGGTTGGTTTTCTAATTCCTAAGATATTAAGACTAATGCAAAAATGTAAATAAATAACTAAGACGCAAGTAAATGAAAGTAAAACGCAAGTATGAGCAGGCAGTACTTGAGAGACGCAAGGGTTTTCCTAACTATCAGTCATTTCATACATTGTTTAAGGGACAAATTGGTAAGTTTATATTGGTCGGGATTCTAAAATCTCCTTACCCCCGTCAGGGTGGAGTAAGGAGCAACTTTCAAGTGCTACAAACCCCGTCAGGGTGATTATAGTCCACTCTCAAGTGTTTAAATGTAAATTACCCAATAGGCCATAGGTTTAATTAAGCTCGTCAGAGTCAAATAATTTCTAACCTACATTCATTAACTAGTTCGGTACCTAAACCCCCCGTCAAGGTGATCCAATCGCCACTAATTGGAATAGCCTAGATACTAAGTCCTATCATTGGTTAATTACGTCAATAATAGTAATTAAAATGCAAATTAAAGAAAAATACGAATTACCCAATTTGATTTAAATAATAAATATCCCAAATCCAAATGTATAGAATGAAATCAAATTGGGACTAACCCATTATGCGTTCTCAAGCACTAATTGAGTTTAGCTCATAATAATTGAAAAGACAAAAACTAAAGAAATAAATAAGTTCATCATGTTTTACAGAATAAAACAGAAGAACCTAATTACGGAATTGAATTGGCTGAGAAGTGGAGATATAGACCGTCTCCAGCTCTTGCTTCTTCTCTTCCTGCCTCTAGCTTCTTCTCTGGTGTCTGACTCTTAAGCGTATGTTGTATTCTCCAAAAGTTATGTGAAAATAGAAGTCTAAAGCCCTTTTATAATGTTAAAAACGGATTAGGGTTTGGACTTAAGAATAAATTAATAATTAAATGTCCAAACCCAATTTCTAAGCCCAAAATCCCGTAACTGCTGATACACTTTCACTAAAACGGCTTTTCCCGCTTCGTTATGACTCCGATTGACCTAATTTCAGTTGCTAAAGTTCCGTAACTCGATAAGGAATGTTTTCTCTTCAAAGGTCAGGGGCTAAATCATCTCTTAAGCACCTCGAAATCAGCAATCTATGGCCTGGAAAACAGATTTTCAGCTCTAAAAATAATATCTTCGGGATTTATCTTCAAGTCTTGACTCTATATCACGATCTTTGACTTTCTCCTCAGATTCCTCTTCTAGCTAACATCTAAAACCTGTAAACTTTACACTAAAAATACCAATATTACGCGCAAAAGCTTAATAAAATTAAAAATGCTAGAAATAAAAGAGGAAAATCATATTATTGCATATTTAGTCCAAAAGTCTATCAAATTAATCAAATAAACACCAAAAGTGATGTCTCCTAAGGGTCGAAAATAAGAACAATTAAGGAGACATCAGCGATACAGGCGAGGCAAGCAGCGTTGTCGGTGGAGAAGGGTGACGAGTATAAACCTGTAAATCGGGTTGATCTAACCGAGATGTGACAGGAGGGACTATAGAAACCGGTAAGGAGTCGGGGATGTTGACAAGAGATGGTGAAATAAAGGCAGGGACCGGAGGAGCCAATGATTCGATAGCCGTATCAGATATGCTAGATGGATAGTACAATGAGGACTCAAGAAATGTAACATCCGCACAAACAAACATCTGATTCAGAGAAGGAGAATAACAACGATATCCCTTCTGAAAGCGAGCGTACCCAAGAAAGATACACTACTGACCGAGCACCTAATTTATCTGTTCCAGGAGAAAGCATATGAACAAAAGAGACACAACCAAAGACTTGAGGGGGTAATACGTAGAAATAATCTCTAGGAAAAATGATAGAGAAAGGAATTTGATCATGTAAGACAGAGGATGTCATGCGGTTAATGAGATAAAAAGACGTGAGAACCGCATCATCCCAAAAACGAGACATGACATTTTTATGAAGGAGAAGCGTACGAGCTGTATCTATGAGGTGTCTATTCTTTCTTTCGGCCACCCCATTTTGTTGTGGAGTGTGGGCACATGAGGACTGGTGTATGATCCCACGCCCAGACATAAAAGAGTGAAAGGATGACGGAAAATACACTTTAGCATTATCACTACGCAATATACGAACCGGAACACCAAATTAGGTATGAATTTCGGCACAAAAAGATGTGAAAATAGAAAACAACTCTGAACGATCTTTCATTAGATATAACTAAGTCATACGAGAGTAATCATCTATAAAAGTGACAACATACCTAAAACCAATTCGAGACGTAGTACGACAAGGACCCCAAACATCAGAATGAACTAAAGCAAAATGAGAACTAGCTCGTTTATTGACACGACTAACAAAAGAGCTACGAACATGTTTTCCTAACTGACACGACTCACAAGAGAGTTCTCGAACATAATTAAGACCAACAAACATTTTCTTCAGGGTAGGAAGCGATGGATGACCAAGACGACAATGAATTTGCTCGGGCGGAAGATCGACAAGACAAGCAGTAGAAGAGGTAACATCCATATAGTAAAGACCCCGCTCCTCACGCCCTGTACCAATCTACTCTTGAGTCCGAAGATCCTGTACAACCACAGAGTCAGGGGTAAAGATCACAGAACAATTAAGACGCTTGGTAAGTTGACTGACTAACATAAGATTAAAAGAGAATTTAGGGAGATATAAAACAGACTCTAAGGAAATAGTAGAAGAAAGATGAGCAGATCCAACCCCACGAACGGAGGTGGAAGAGCCATCAGCAAGTGTAACATTATGAGAAGGACTAGTACGAATTTCAGAGAGTAAGTGGACATTACCGGTCATGTGATTAAAAGCACCAGAATCAATTACCCATGGACCTAAGCTAGACTGATTGTGAGAAAGAAAAGCAGTGGAAGAGCTGGCGTGAGCATGAGAAGATTGAGATGCCTGAAAAGATGCTTCCAACCTAAGAAGTTGAGAGTATCGATCCTCTGGAACAGTAAGGACACGCTCTGAAGGACCAACACCCGATAAAGAGACTTCTAACGGATCCGTCTTAGCGGCATGAGCAACACCTGATGGACGACCATGCAAGTCCCAACAATTATCTCGAAGATGTCCTACTCTATAGCAATAAGAGCACTGAGATCGGGATGTGAAACTACCTCTACCACTACCCCGACTATACTGAGAAGGAAGACTCCGAAGCATGAGCACAACAAACAGTTGTTCTTGCTGATCACGAGAAACTGTCATATAAGTAGTAGGAGGAAAGATTGAACGAAACTCAGTTAAGGAGCGCTGATAACGACCGTACCACCCAGAGAGTCCCTTCTCGTCAAGTCGAATTTGCGTCAAGTCAGAAACCACATCATAAACTCGAGTCACATTACTGCATACAAACTCTTATCCATAGACCACATAAGTTTACACGACTCATAATCAAACATATCATGAACAAGTTGACAATCAACAGTTTCCCAAAGTGTAACTTCATCGACAGAAGCATTACTAGGACAATCTTCTGTTAAATAACGAATAAAACCATGCCCACGAAACCATAATCTAACCGAAGAAGACCAACGATAATAATTACTACTAGTAAGCTTAGTCGTGGTAATAACCGGGGTACCCGAAAAAGTAGGACTACTAATCGACAAAGCAGAACGAGATACATTAGATATAGGGTCTTTAGAACTATTATCTTGTTCTTTTAAAGCCTCCATAACACCACATAAAACACAATAACTATACCTCTATTTACAACCAAACGGGCACTAAAATAGTGGGATCAAACTAAATAAACAGCGGAAACGAAAAGAGGAGGCAAAACCAAACCTACTGTCCGACTAGGAGTGGCGCGTGAGACACACGCGCGACGGCGACTGGTGGCGCGTGAAACACACGCGCGACGACGACTGGTGGCGCGTGAAACACACGCGCGACGGCGACTGGTGGCGCGTGAAACACACGCGCGGCTGACGGCGATAGGACTTCCATGTCTGGCTCGGAATCGTCTGGCGAAGCTAATGGGGTGACTCACGCGAGGCTACGGGGAGCGGATCGGCGTAGATCGGCATTTTACGTTTTTTTACTGCGTAACCGCCGCTGCAGCTTCGACGAGACTGTTGGAAGATCTTTGTGGGTCGCCATGGTCAGGCGAGTGGAGCTATGTGGGTGTCGTGGTTTGGTTAGTGGCGGAGGTGGGTGGAGGGGCGTCTAGGATTAGGGTTTTGCCTGGTGTGATATGTTGAAGAAGAAGAAGCACGCGATGAGCTGTGCTGTGTTGGTTTTTTTTTCAGAAAAAAGAAGAAATTAACCTAGATTGGATACCATGTTGAAGCTGAAATTGGATGAAATTCTTAGTGTACATAAGACACTATTCTTCCATATATATAGAGAAATACATATCACCCTAATACACAAGGGATATTACACAATAGATAATAAAGTAAACTGCCTAATGGATAATTGCATGTACTAATATCCTAAGGATAATAGGATGATTCTTTGCTACACTTTAACAGTTAAAAAAGTAGAATAAAAAAAAACAATACCGTGAAGTAATATTAACAAGACCTTATAAACTTGTTTTTGTTTCTTTACCTCTAGTGAGCTTGATGACTTATTACTATAGAAAGATTGGATGGTACTTTATTTATGGATTTTTTGCCACTAAGAGAACTTTTTTTTTGTTCAAACATTAGGTTACATTAAGAGAGTTTACAAATTACACCGATTGACCAACCAAATTTGGAAAAATCATGCAACAAAGCTACTAAAAGGGAAGAAAAAAACAGCATCCCGCTCCATAACAACAATAACCTCGTGAAATATCCCACACGACACACAAAACTTGATACAAAAACACTCCATCCAACCCAATTGATCACGAATTAAACCTCGAGAAGAGGGGACAAATGTCAACTACCATTTTAGCGACCACAAGAAGCAAGATAATAAAAAAATCATTCAATGATTCTAACGAATTATGAAAGAAATTTGTGGTACTTGGTAGCCCCCAGACCAACAATATTTTTACCAAAAAAGGTAAAACAATCAGAGCCAGTAACACGAGGGACCGAAAACGGAACCGACAACAACCAACCACATGGCCTCCATAGCCACCGAATGAAAAACTATCGAGTTCAAATGATACAAAACAATGAGATAACGACAAACACCAATCGAAACATATACCAAATTGAGAGTTCAACAAACTGTAGCAAAGAAGCCAACAGGCCAGCTACACAAATACTTCATTCCAAACACCGAACACACATGACGTGACTGAGAGCCGACAAACAAACTAAACCAACACTCACGGTAAAAAAGTCATATATCAAAGCCCACACAATACTAATCCAATAGAGTCGACCACCACTTAACCACTCATGAATGTCAAGCATAAGTGACCAAAGGAATTCAGCATGATCGAAAAATTATAATGTAGGTAAATGAAAATGAAAACAAGGAGAAACTGTTACCTAACCGGAAGAAATGGATAGTCACAGGAAGGTTACTGTAAAAGAAGCATTGACGTCGCCTTCCCAAAAGAACTCCATGTACAAGTAGCATCTCTTCACAAAGCAAACCTAACTTCACGTACCTGTGCAAAAAACCATGTGGCGAACTTGGCTACCCTTGGCGAAAGTGTGTCCAAACACGAGAACCACTCAAGGCCCGACCCCAAACCAGCGCACCAGTTCCAGGCCGCAAGTCGCAGACGCCAGCCAAGCCCAGTAATACTGGCCCTGAAACCAGCCCCAATATATCCAAGCCGAGCGCAAAAAATCCATGACCTATCTGAACTAAGAAATTCAGAGACATGGCCTATCCAAACAACCACAAACATGAAAGATTCTCGCAAGATTTCGGTACTAAAATTACGTACATGGAAGATTTATAGAAAAATCGAGAATAAAATACAAAAAAAAACAAAGACAAAAAAAACAAAGACAGAAAAGAAAAAAGGAATAAAACCAAATAAAGAAATGTAAGTAAAAAATAGCCGTGGTGCCGCCTTCGCCTAAGGAGGAAGGGGATGGAGAGACGACATCGGCATATCTAGGGTTATGGATTTTTTTGCCAAACATTTGAAAGAGAGAGTAGTAATCGTGATCCACTAAGAGAACTTGGAGTCATCTTGAAATGAGATTCGACCTTAAAACCTGTTAGTCTTTGCGAGAGTAGTCTAACCACTAGACCAACTATCAATCTCATATGGATGAACTTTTTAGAACTTTTTTCTTTAATACATGAGAGAGCCACTTTAGACTAGGAGTAAATGACTCCAATGAGATTCAATCCCAAGACCTCTTGATCTCTGCGGAGTAACCTAACCACTAGGCCAACTATAGATCTCAACTTTTTAGAACTTTCGACAAAAAACAAACTTTTTGAAACAAAAAAATTACTAATTCATGCACGACAACAAATTTCACCAGGGCCGCAACATTTAAGATAAGCCTATATCTTGCCCAATAGAATTTTAAGGCCCGAAACCTTTTTTCTTCAGCCAATTAGGGCCCAATATCTATAATGCCCAAACAATTAGACTCACCTTCTTCCTCCTTCAACTGCTCATTTCTGCAAAACGGCCATACAAAACTTCCAAACCATTTTCAATAAACAATCCAACCAATATACTTAACACCATTGTTAAACCTCTCATCTCCACCACACCAGTTAAAACTTTTTATCAACTTAAAAATGAAAAACTGAGCTCCAAAGTCCAAATTATACCAAATGAAGAAAACACAAGGGAAAAACAACTCCTTTTCAGCATAGGGGCACGAGAGACTATGAGACTTTTTTCATCTTTCACATCTAGGGCATCTCCTGTTATTCAAAATCAAATCCAACTTGTTCAAAACCCTAGCGTCAAGTCCAATGCACCAGGTAACATAAATTCACTTACCCACACTTCAATTCCAGTTAATAAACACAAATTAACTCCTAATCCCATTGATCACCAATACTTTACCAAAATTCTATCAAGAAAAGATTGGTTTTTACTATTAACCCATGAACTTAAAGCCAAAAGAGTAACATTAACCCCACAATTCATAATTAGTATATTACAAAACCAAGAAAAGAACCCAATACACCCTTTAAGATTTTATATCTGGGTTTCAAATATCAACCCATCTTACGAAAAGAATCAATCAATTCGTAGCGTTGTAAGTAATACCCTTTATAGAAAAGGCCCTGTTTTATTATCACCTGAGTTAATACAAGATATTAGAAATTCAGGGTATAAAGTTACTGAAGATCTATTATGCATATTAATTAGTACTTGGGGAAGATTAGGATTAGCTAAATACTGTACTGAAGTATTCCAACAAATTTCATATTTAAATCTTATACCAAGTACTAGATTATATAATGCTGTTATAGATGGGTTAATAAAGTCAAATTCTTTAGATTTAGCTTATCTCAAGTTTCAACAAATGCAAATTGATAAATGTTTTCCAGATAGGTTTACTTATAATATTCTCATTCATGGTGTTTGTAAAATCGGATTAATAGATGAAGCTCTTCGATTATTTAAACAAATGGAGGGTTTAAATATATCACCTAATGTATACACATATAGTATATTAATCGATGGTTTTTGTAACGCTAAAAGAGTAGATGAAAGTTTTGACCTTCTTAAGAAAATGAAAGAGAAAAAAGTCAAACCTAACGAAGCTACATTTAGATCTTTAGTCAATGGAGTTTTTCGATCTTTATCTCCACGTGAAGCCTTTAAAGTATTGTTTAAATGGGTCGAAAAAGAGCCTATTTTACCGAAAGGTGCATGTAATTTTATACTCCAAAGTCTTTCCGAAACTAATTTACCTAAAGAAGCAGCTAGATTTTCGAGTATATTAACAGAAAAAGGTTATTTTCTTGATAATACAACTTTTAACATTGTGATGAGTTGTTTAATTAAAGGAAATGAACTTGATTACTCATGTGAGATGTTGGATTTATTTATACACAAGGGTAAAAACGTAAGTTTAGTTACTTACCTCGCTTTAATCGAGAATTTATTTAAATCCGGAAGAGAAGAAAAAGGAAATTATTATATAAATTACATGGTTAAAAACGGAATTATGACAAATGTTTACTCTTACAATATGTTGATTAATTGTTTATGTAAATCTGGTATGATTAATCGAGCTTTCGAGTTTTTAAATGTAATGTACGAAACACAAATTTCACCTAATCTAATTACATTTAATACCCTTATAAATGGGTATTGTAAAGCTGGTGAAATTATAAAAGCAAAAGAGGTTTTATTAAAGCTTTTAGAGTATGGATTTAAACCAGATGAGTTTACTTTTAGTTCAATAATTAACGGTCTTTGTAAAGTTAATCAAATCGATGAAGCGTTTAATTGTTTCGAAGAACAAAGAAAATGGGGAATTATTCCAAATACAATTACTTACAATATTTTAATACGATCACTATGTATAACCGGGGATTATAATAAATCGTTAAATTTATTGAAAAAGATGAAGATTGATGGAATAAAACCGGATTTATTCTCGTTTAATGCTTTGATTCAAAGCTATTGTAGAGTAAATAAGATCGAGAAAGCACAAAGATTTCTTGTTATTATGTTACGTTTGGATTTAAAACCGGATAATTTTACTTATAGTGCTTTTATTAAGTCATTATGTGAAGTTGGAAGATTTAAAGAAGCTAAAGAATTGTTTATATGTATGGAAGAAAATGGATGTTCACCTGATGCTTATACATGTAACTCGTATATTAACGCTCTGGTTGACTCGGTCAACTCGGTTGACTCGGTTGACTCGGTTAGACTTGAAGAAGCTCGAGATATTTATAGGAAATATAAGAAAAAGGGTCTCGATTTAAAACCTGTTATCTAGAAGAATTTGCAGGTACACAAAAGATTTTAATTCTTATTTTTTATTTGATTATTTTTTGCTATAACTTGCAAGTAAAAGGTTTTCTTTAAAAATGAACTTACTTTTTCTTTGTTTTATCTTTTTGTCTTGCAATTTTTGTTACTCTGTAATATTATATAGATAAGGTTAAAAATTGAAACCAATGAAAAGTCAGGTTTTTGGTTTGTTTATAAAAAGTGAATTAGATGGGAATAATTGTTGAAAAGAATTATTAGGTGTGACTTTTTACAAGGAATAAAAAAAAGAAATGTATAGTCTATATATATATATATATATAACTAACACAAATGTGAGAATGAGTAACCAAAGTTTGTTTTTGTAATCGTATAGATAATATGATGAAGATGAAACATTATTTGTGTTTGATTTATATTTTATTAAGTTGGATATTATTAGGTATGAGTATATATATGATTAAACTTTTGTTTTACACTAATTATTAATTAATTAAACTCATTTCATATTATAGGGAAAGGAAAAACATATGATGATGATGATGATGCTATAATACCTGAAATAGGTAATGAAGAAGAAGAAGAAGAACCAGTTCATATTGCCAGCAAGGCACTTTTATGTTTTAACGATAAATATGTAAGTATATATATATATTATTATTTTTATTAATCGGTTATTAGGATTTAACTGTAAAATACAGATTTATAGCAGGTGTGAGGAATCTTATAGATTGAGTATAAATGGTGAAGTAAATGTACCGATTGAATATGTGGATAATTATTGTGAAGGTCCATGTTTAGAAGAAACACACTTAGTTTTAAGGTGTATTGAAGGAATATTATCTCATTTCTTTTTTTACAATAAAGCTACTATTTATGATGTTAGAGAGACAATTAAAGTAGGATGTAGCTATGGTCCACAAAGAGGTACGTGTACACACAATATTTTAATGAATTTTTTGTTTGAATTTTGATATTTATGTAGGTGAGTATAAATTTTAAGTATAATGATTTGTCAGGTGATTTTGATGTGATGAAACATATACAATCTGAAGAGAGTAATGCGAAGAAGAGTTGTTATGTTATGTTGTATACTGTTGTTTTAATGATTATAGTGTGTTGTATATTGTTTTAATTATAAGTTCTATTGTTATGTTTAAATATTTGTTTGATAATACAATTATATCTTGAAAGTAGGAATTTAAGTGTACTGCTTTTGTATTTTGTATCGAAGTAAAGGTTGGTATAAAACTATATTTAACCCATTAACAATTTGTATTACTGATACATTCAAATATTTTTAGGGGTTCAATTGTATCTTACTTTAAGGTGATCTTTCTCTCCTAGAATGACACATTTGACACAAAATTGGAATGATATGTTGACACAAAATTGGAATGATCAACTTATGATGCTAAATGCAAATATCATCACTTTTACCATTGATACACACATATACATAACATACCCATAATAGGGTTTAGCTTAATTGAACAGGCTTTGCTATTTTCAGTTCTTAAACGGGAGGTATCTTCATCACTTAAGGGAGGTACGGAATCCCTACGGGTAAAATGAGAATTACAAGGTTCGTACCCTACCCGTGATATGTTATATAGACCATGGAAGAATCCAAATCAAACAATAGTTTCCAAATTTAAATTGCAACCTCTATAATTTTCCAGATTAAATCAATAATCATACACCATTGGGGAACCCATCGGTAGAAACTTTAAAAAAAAATCAAGAACCCAAATCACTTTTACAATTTTCTATATTAAACCAGTTATCATACTTTATCGAAGAACTTGTTTGTAGAAACTAAAAAAATCATAACCCAAATACATGAACGAAATCAACCTGTAAACTCTATGAAGAATTTCTAATATTTCGTTTGCAGAACTCAATCCCATTGTCCTAAAATTTCAATTTTACGGGATTTTGTTTGAATAATTCAAACTCATTATTCAACGCTTTTCAATTTGTACGAAAGAAGAATTTTGTAATTTCAATGAGAAAGAACCAAGGATTGAGAAGTGCAGTTAGTTAAGCATCCTCTGTAATTTTTGTGGGCCAATGATTTACCGGTATCGTTAGAAATATTATCATTTTTGAATTTTTGCGTGTTTATATATATATATACTATTGGAAGAAGAAGGAAGGAGGAGGTGGAGGTGAAGGTGGAGAGGAGGAAAAGTGGTAAGTATGATGTTTCTAAAAGTTCTTTTGGGAAGGTGGGGGGTGTTGGGGGGGGGGGGGGGGGGGGGTGTAGGGGTTAATTATTCAATTACAACAAGTACATGCCACATGACAATGTCACATGAGACTTAACGGCTAAACTGACGGGAGGTATTAACAGTTGGACTAAATTAAAACGTTGGGTACTTTAAAGTCATTTTTGTAGTATGAAAACCTATATGTAGGATAAAAATATAATCAATAGTTACTCTAGTTGTTAGAGTACGACAAAAATAACCCGTTAGGATTAGCTAAACTGGTCATGACTTTCGAACTGAGTTAATGATTCCGAGTCTAAAATGGCTCTCCGAACTCTGATGTATTAATAAAAGTACAATTAAAATATCATAAGATCGAACCTTACCTTAATTAAAATAACTCTTCCAACAATAATATTAAATTGAGATAATTACACTAGGGGTCTTGAAGATACACCCCTCTTCGAGTTAGCACCCCCACCTAGAGCCTCTTCTTACTAAAGACCTCAGGAACTTTTTAACACATGAACCCCAAAACCCCAATTACTAGACTACCCTTCTTTTGTTTTTTCTATACCTATATATACTAATTGCTATTTCTAATTTCATTATTCACGTTATAATTTCCCTCACCTCACAGCTTCTCTTTCCTCTCTCCTCTCTCCTCTCAACCACCACCGACACCACCTTAATAGCCACCACCACCGCCGATCTGCACCACCATCTCCCTCTTCCCTCACCACCTCCCTCCTCCCGCTTCCTTCGCCATCACCATTTCCCTCCTCCCCTATATCTCTCCCCCCGTGAATCAGCCATGAAATCGCAGCACCACTATCCTCGTTTTCCTGCTTCGAACTGGATCGGAGCTTCCGATCCGCCGTCACCGGAGCTCATGTGCTAACTGGAGGCGCTGAGATCCGCAACCATGGCTTCTCAGCTTCTGCGCGAGCTCACGAACCACCACAGCGCGAGCTCACGAACCACCACATCGAGAGCTCATGAACCACCGTTCGCCTGTTCGTCGAGCCTCATCTCTCTCCGGCGAGCCACGAACAGCAGCGAGCCACGAACAACAGGCGAGCCACGAACAGCAGCGCGAGCCACGAACAGCAGGCGAGCCACGAACACCAGGCGAGCCAAGAACGGAGCCTGTACATCTTCTTCGCGAACAGATCTGGGCAGAAGACTCCTGCTGCTAGAAGAATGGAGTTCCGGCGGTGGTGCTTCAGTGCATATGAGACATGTTTCTGTGTAGTGGCGGTGGTGTTTCGCCGGACAGGATGAGGGAAGCAGCGATGGGAGTCTTCTTTTTTTTTTTTTTTGTTTAGTTTGAAATGGTTAACCAGATCTAGATCTGGTCAAACCACTTAATGTTTTTAGTTTTTTTTATTTTTTAATTGTATATCTTTTTGTAATTGTTTAAAAAAGTGTAATAAATGTGAATAAAAGCTTTTTTTGGACTATTTTTATGCCTTGTTTTTATAGAGTATTTATGTAATTTCTAAGAGTACTCCATCTATTTTATAGAGTACTCCGACTTTTTTACAGAGTATTCGGTTAAATTGTTAGAGTATTCTTTTAATTCTCGGAGTACTCTCTCTATTTTCATAGAGTATCGGGAAAAACTGAGTACTCTCTCTTTTTCATAGAGTACTCTCAGTTTTTTCCGATACTCTATGTTTTTTCCGGTGACTGGTGTCGGGAAAAACTGAGAGTACTCTCAGTTTTTTCCGATACTCTATGTTTTTTCCGGTGACTGGTGGCCTGAGGTGGTCGGTGGTCGGAGGTCTGTGGTCGGTGGTCGGAGGTCGGTGGTAGATGGTCGGAGGTCGGAGATGGGTGGTAGGTGGTAGGTGGGTAGTGATAGAGGAGAGAGAAACAGTGACATCATACTATTTTGTCTTTTAGTGTTAGTAAGGGTAGGAAAGACTATTGTAAAAAACGAGGTCCCTAAGAATAACAACTTTCAAGACACTACTCTATAGAAGAGAAAAAATAGTGCTCCTAAGGCCCTATAGATAATTCACCCTATTAAATTTTCGTAATAGTATAAAGGAAAAAAAAGATATCACAAATAATAATTACAAGTCCAAAATAGTCAACGACGATATTAACACCATCAATTTTATTTATTTATTTGTCACATATTCTTGAACAAAAACCCTCTTCAAATCTCTACTCTCTTTCACTTTCTCTCATGATATGGCGATACAACAAGCAAGACCATCTCCAACCCGTCCATGGTTACTCGACAATATACCTGTCTTAGCCGTCATTTTGATCGCTGTCCATGTCCTTGCTTTGGTACCGAACAATTTTCACTTTCTGTTTTCTAATTGTAATATTATTGAAATAATTCAATATTTTCCAAGATTTATATTCAAAACTCAGATTTTAATTTTACTTACTTAATTTATATTTGGGTACATCTGCATAGGTTTACTGGATTTATAGGTTAGCTACCCAGAAGCAACGTGATAGGAGAAAGAGGCATTAAAGAAAGAAATCTTGTTCAATTCACTTCCAGTTTGTAAAAGTAAGGGAAAAGGTAAAACACCCATTTAGAAAAAAAATTTGGATTTTTTGGTTTGGTTTAATTTTGAGGTAGTTTTTTGGATCACTCGGATTGGATTGGTAGTTCATACGATTAATTTTTTAAATAGTTTCTGAGTCATAACAGTCTAAAAATGTGTTGATCCTTTTTTGTTAAGACAATGAATTAGAGAGTGCATATGAGATTATGGTCACGTAATTTATGTTTTATTCATTGACCTCTGATTAATATCTATTTTGATCTGTAATGCTGAAAGATATTGGACAAAAAAAAAAAAATCTGTAATGCTCATTCCTTGTGAAAGATCTGCAATTGAGTGTATCATATGTCTTGAATGATTTCACACACCTATAGTGTAGTTATGCTATACATCTATTTTGATTCATTGTAAAAAGATTTGTCTTATTTAAATAATTTGTGTTTTGGCAGATATTATTGGCTTTCGATGTTTGGAGTTGATTGTGTTTTGGGTCGTGCTGATGTGGGTTGGTTATTTATGTAATAGATTTTGTTATCATGCCTTTCTCAATTCATTTATTAATTACCCTTGTCATGTTACTATTAAGTCACAACTTGTATAAATTTTTTACCACTTACAATGACTAAATTTGCTTCAAAATTTCGCACCTACCTTGATTATATGTTGATTTTTACTGAAGTGTTTCATGGAAAAGCATGGTGGTGCCGCTTGGATTAATATATGTAGTCTTGATTGTTGTCATACTTGATCCTACTAGTATGAAAAATAGGGAAACAATCACTCTATGTTTTGAATTCACATAAACTAATTATAATAATTACTTAACTAATCTATTACCATGATAATGATGTATATATTGGATCATTCAATATGGGAGGGAAGTCGTACATAAAAAATAATTTTGGAAAAATGTAATTCCTTATACTTTAATAGGCAAATTGCATCTGCATTCACCAAACAAAAAATAATTTGGGAAAAATGTGATTCCTTATAATTTAGTAGGCAAGTTGCATCTGCATTCACCAAACCAAAAAGTACTTTTACGCCAAAGGGAAACCAAGTCTTATACAAGAAGGAAGAGAAAGAAAGTAAAGTGTAGTAAAGAGATATTTAGTTTTTTGAGTCCAAATGATATCCTTTAAAATAAAATCCTTTGCGAGCATAGGTTTGATTGAGTTTAGGTTGTTATTCCTTAGTAGGATTGTTATCTACTTGGAATTTCTTTTTCATCTACAAAGTCTATTTTATTGAGGATTTTTTGTTAATTTTTTTTTTCAAACATTTTATCACCGTATCTCAAGAGTCGGGGGCGACTTCCCCTTACCACCCGATCTGTCCCTACCATCTCACAAATTTTCTCGTGCAGTTAGCCAATTTAACATCACTTTTATGAGCTTCTCCATCCTACTTGGATACTTGAGCTTGAAAATATGATCTTGTGAGAATTTGTTTCTGTGTACAATGCTTTCTATACCCATACTTGAGACCAGATATTTGATCCCATATCATAGAAAAGTTGCAATAAAATACGAGGATAAAAACTCTTTACAAATCATAGTTCGAGATCAAGTCCAATCACATAAAAGCGATGTCAATTTTTACTGGCAATATATTAAAGCGAGATGAGATGCCTCTCAATAATGTGTTACAAGTGGATATCTTTGGTGTTTGGGGAATAGATTTTATGAGACCATTCATTCGATCCATGGGAACCTTTACATATTGCTTGCAGTAGACTATGTTTCTAAGTGGGTAGAAGCAGTGGCGACACCAAAGAACGAGACCAAGATTGTGGTCACGTTCCTCAAGACCTATATATATTCAAGGCATGGTATACCATGCATTCTCAATAGTGATAAGGGTACCCAACTTATCAATCCTTAGTTGGCAATTGCTCATCGTAAGTTGGGGGTAAGATATCCTACATCCACCGACTATAATCCACAAACAAATAGTCAAGCATAGGTCTCTATCCAAGAGATCACATCTATTCTTGAAAATAAGGTGAATAATACGAGGAAATATTGGTCTCTGAATCTTAATGACGCTCTCTGGGCTTATATAACATCATTCAGAACACCAGCGGGAATATCTCCATATCGCATGGTCTACAACAAGGTATTTCATCTTCCTATTGAGCTTGAGGCTTCGGCTTATGGGTCTATAAAAGATCTTAATTTAGAATTACAATTGGTGGTTAGGCAAAGGATGATGCAATTGAATGAGTTGGACGAATTCCATTTCCATGCCTATGATAATGCATGTCTCTACAAGGAGAAAACAAAGAGGTGGCATGACAAACAGATTCGCATAAAGAAGTTTGAGGTAGGGCAACGAGTGCTACTATATTTTTATAGATTCTAGAAATATCCATGGAAGATCAAGTCCCGTTGGGTGGGACCATACATTGTTACAAGAGTCACACCTCATGGAGGTATTGAAATTGAACATCTAATCGAACATCGAACCTTTATGGTTAATGGTCAAAAATTGAAGATTTATCATGAGATGGTGACATCATCCAAGGGGAGGTTGTGTACCTCCTCGAAGCCGAGTGACCAAGGTAACACGTAGATTTTCACCGAACATTGAGAAAAAATGCTCTTGGAAAACACCCCTTGTTTACATGATTTCTTAGTTTACATTTCCATTTTGTAGTGTATATTACTTAGTTTTATTAATGTGTATTAGAGCTAATAGGAGAGAAAGAGTAGTGCTTCTTGTTGTGTGGGTGGGTAAATCTTGAGTTTTGGGTGAGTTAGAGGAGAAAATTTGTATGCACAACAACTACCAGCGGCAGCGGTGTACCGCGCCTTACGAGAGGTATACCGCAACTCTAGAGAAGCGTAGTGATGGTGTTGACAACAGTAAAAGTTAGAGAGCTATATTCTTCTAATGGTATATCGCGCGCCCTACGGGCGGTATACCACACCGCAACCGTATCGAGCACTCGCGAATACATCAAGACGGTGCAAAGTCTATGTTCACATGCCTTGATAGGTATACCGTGCCCAACAGGCGGTATACCATTTGCCAAAAAGCATCATGATTGTATGAGAACACGGTGAAAGTTAAACAATTTCAAGAGTTTGAGTGATATTACCGTGCCTAACGGGCATTATACTGCAGCTATGCCCATGTCGACAAATGCGACACCGTGTCACAGTATATTGGGTACACTAGGAGGACTGTATACCGCGTTCAAAGGGCGGTATACTGTTGTGGGTCGGTGAGAAAAGAATGAGAAGAGTCATTAGGGACTTTAATCCCTCACCCCTGATCCTAGCCTCCTCCAACTCAACCAAAACAAAAATATTAACTCCAAACTCCATTAAAACACCAAACTTGGTCAAACCTTCAACAACACACCGAAACAACATCAAATTTTTTCCACAAAACACCAAATATTATCATGTTTTCAAGATTTTTTCCACCCAAGCAAACCTAAGTCCTTTCTTTATTCTTCATGAACCACCATCCAAACACCACTAAATATCCTCGTATACACAACATCCCAAAGAAACACTAAGTCGTCTTCAAAGTTCAAGCTTAAATCCATACTTGGTGCATCTTTAAGTTGTGGGTTAGTTGGTGTGACGAGGGGAACAGATGAATTAGCTTTCAAGAGGAAGAAACAAACATGGGGAAGAACAAGAATTTACCTTGGGCAACAAAATAGTAAGAAATCCTCATCGGTGAGCCGAGTGAGAAGAAACCAAAGTCCGAGGTACCTACACAACCACAACACATGTATAACATGAGAAAGAGAGTTCCGACAAAACCAAAAGAGATAGAACCAATAGTCAAAGATCATGGGTCATCCTCGACTCTGCAAGAGAATCAAGATATTGTTGAACCAAATATTCCAAAGTGGGGATGGATGTTACTGAATAAGATAGCCAGATTAGAGGATAAGCACTTCTGCAACATCAATTACCTACTAAAACAAGCCAGACAAATTGACGGACCTTGTCCATGCTTGGGAAAAAAAGAAGATTCTCTTTCTGACCATGAATTAGAGGAACTGTTCGTAGGCCGAGTAACGTCTCCTCATCTCTCTCCTTAATTTCTTATGTTTTAGGTAGTTTTTGTTAAAATTTATTTGCTTTACTAAGTCTTTATGAGTTGTGGGGACACAAATCATATTTGAGTTGGGGGTGGGTATTCGTTGTCCTCATCTTCTTTTTGTGTTTTTGCATAAAATTTTAGTTTAGGGAATTGGCATATAATATAGTGAATGTCTCTATTAAGGCATATTTTCTGGTTAGGTCAATGATATTAGGTAGTATACTTTTGAACGATGTCACGACGCATCTTACTATATATGCATAAAAGTCTTAAGTAAAGCTTAGAAAAGATTAATAAGCAATACGGTAAAAGAAAAGTTAAATCTTAGGGAGCCTTGACTGGTGTGTAGAATGTGAAATCTGAACTAGTTGATAACCTTCGTAACCTATAAAGTAAAAGTGAAAAAGTAACGAGATCTAGTAGTTAGAAAAATGAATAAGGTAGTTCTTTGATAAGCCACTTTAAGACTTTAGCTTGCTAACCAGATTTTTATTTAATATAATATCCATCTTAGCCCCTTTCTAGCATGAAGCCTTCTTTTGTCGACACATTACAAGACATACCCGTTAGCTGATAGGACTTTTCCATATGACCTCCATTCAAATTGCAACTCTAAGCCAATTGTCTTTAGAGCTTGAGTTTGGGGTGGTTGGATTCATCATTGGGAAACATTCGGATTGGGGTTCTACGATTTGTATGTGTGCGATATGTGATGGTAAATATTTATTGTAATCTTTTTCAGGGGTCCATTGAAAAAAATTGAGAAAAAGAAACAAAAATAATGAAAATAAGTAGCATGAATTCTCACATAAAAAGAGGGTCATATCTAACTTACAAAAAATAATTGAAAAGAAAAATCAAAAGAAAGGGACCGGAAAAGTGGATTGTTTATGTAAATCATAAGAATATTCATTGGGTTATTTGAGGATTCTAATTAAGAGCATTGAAATTGGATTTAGTAGGAACATATTCGAGTGAAACTTAAGCTTTAGGGAGATTCGTTGATGGTTAGTGAGGAGAGATCCAAAATCTCACATCACATTATCCAAATACACGTATCACACCGTCCTTATCCCTACATTACAACCGAAAAGACCTTAGGATTTATAACTACATGGTTAAGTAAAAATCGAACGTCTAGGGAGTATTTAGGTGGACAATTGGATACTAGGTAGGATCGAGGAACACCCTATAGCTGCCATATTAGACTAAGTGAAAACCGCTCCTTCAACCATTGTGAAATTAATCTAATCTTGAATTTATGATATGTTGATTGTCTGTATATTATTCGCATGTATGTATTAGTTCTTTAACATTACTACATGATACTTGCTAAGATATTTGCTCTAAGATCCTTCATTGTTTTCTGCTACTTCTTCTTCCATATTTAGTTGATAGAAACTACCCTACTATACCTATTTCTATCGTGATCTAGTAATGAGACATCATTTTCAGGGGTATTTAGTGCTTCGTTGAGGAATTTTTCATGAATCTTGATTAGGCTGGTGATGGGTGAACTTTTTGTCATGGAGGTTCAATTTCTATTTTATCGTGAACCTTGAATTCTTCAATTGATTCCTCAACCACTTCATATTCATCTTTGCTTTAAACCCAATATTTCACTATTACCTCATCATATTCTTGCTTTGGATTTCTATAACCTCGATCACCACCTCTTCTTGTTTGCGTTCTACATCTTGATCATGTGCATATGCCATATGAATAGCAATCTCAGTTTCAATTTCTAGGACTTTCGTTTCTACTCCTTCTTCCACCATGCTAACAAGTTCCTAAACCACATGGTGGTCTCCATTTAATTGGCACGATGGTCATGTCACTGTTAATAATATCTTCTTTCAACACCTCCTCCTCAACTACTTCTTCTGGTTGATCACTTCCATCCCTCGGGGGAGTGGAATCTTCATAAGACTTGCTACCACTTTCAGCTAAGTTAGGAGAGTTGTTTCGGGCAACCATTTCGTCTATCATCTGTTGTATGCTTGCACGGGTGGCTCTGCTTTCCTCTTCTATTGCCTTTCACTCTTGATCTCGTGTCTCGCTTTCCTCGCCTAGGCGCTTGATTCTAGCAAGTGTCTCCTCTAGTGTCTCTTGCTGATAGTTATGAGGTGGAAAGTGTTGAATGTTTTCAACCCACTGGTTTGCCTTGCTTTCCTCGCCTAGGCGCTTGATTCTAGCAAGTGGCTCCTTTAGTGTCTCTTGCTGATAGTGATGAGGTGGAGAGTGTTGAATGTTTTCAACCCACTGGTTGTTCCATCCTTGATCATGTGGATAGTGATATGATGATTTTTTTATTATTATTATAGATCCATTGATTGTTCCATCTTTGCTCTTGCGGGTATTGATAAGGTTGTGGGTAGAAGTTACTACACCATTGTTGTTGTCCCGAAGAGTCTTCCCAATAGTCAAATGGACTGGGATTTGGGTAATGTCCTCCATACATCTCTAATTGAATCTCTTGGTCATTACCTAATAATAGTCTGTAAAAGAAAACAATACAAAGACAAGAGTAAAACAAAAATAACAATTAAAACTACTTACAGATTAAACATCAGGGTCACACGCTGCAATCCCCGACATCGGTGCCAAAAACTTTGTGGGTCCTGGGGTGTTATAAAATAATGCAATAAAAGTAAAGGATCCACATACCACAAGTGTACGATTGTCCAAGTAATACTCCGATAAATCGGGTTTCGTTCTCAGGGATTGAACTGGTATAACCCAAGTGATTGCTAATACAGAAAATAAAATATACAAGACATTTGTTTGGTTGCGAGTTATTAAACTACTAGACGCAAAGAAAAAAATGACTGAAAATAAATACTAAAATATTAAGACACAGATATGAGATATACGTGAGTCTCGCTAGGGAATCACCTAAACTTACGTAATTAATGCTTTTATTAAGGGCAAAACTAATATTTTTGTATTAGTCGGGACTCTACAATCTCCTAGCCCCCTGTCGGGCGGACCTAGGAGCTATCCTAAAGTACTATAAACCCTTAACCGGACGAATATGACTCTTCGGATGTAAATTTCCTTACCCAATTGGCTATGTGGTTAGTCAAGCTTGTCGGTCAATAACGGACACGACACGGTTATTACCTAAGTCTGTAATCAAACCCCCCCTGTCGAGTGATCACTTCGCCACTAAAGTGAATAGCCCAATTACTATAACCTATTTTTAATTAGATAGGTCAGAAATAGTAAATAAGAACAAAATAATATCCAGTATAAAATACCCAATTCAAATTAAACTAGAAACTAATCCCAAATTGATACATTAATTAAATAAATTAGGGTTTATTCCATTACGCGATTCTCAAGAATGTAAGGATCAGCTCATATTAAAAGTAAAATCATAAAAGAAATTAATAATATATTATACATGTTCCTAATAACATAAATAAAATAAAAACCTAGATAGAGGAATGACTTGAGCTGTTGTTGGAGGAAAAGGAATTCCAGCTCCTGCTCTTGCTTCCTCTTCTGGACGCTCTCTCTAAGGATGATTTAGTTTTAAGGTTTAATGAGAGGTACTGAGTAATGAGGTCTAAAGGAGATTATATATTGCTTAAATTTGTATTAGGTCTAAACATGAGCTCAATTAAGTAACTAAAAGCCCAAGTCTAATTGGTAATTCCCGTAACTGCTATACATCCCATAGTAAAACAGCTTTAACTTTTACGTATCAACTCCAAATCGCCTCATTCCAGTTGCAAAATCTTCCTAACTCAAAAATGAAACTTCCTTATTTTACGACTAAAAGGCTTCAGTGTCTAAATAGCTCGAAAACAGCAATTAGTAACAACCTTCCAGATTTGTAGCTCTTTTAGTCAACTCTTCGGAAATTCTTTTCTTGCCTTTGACTCCTCCGCTCGATCTAAGAATTTAATTCTCACTTCTACTCCTTATCTTGGTGCTCCATAGAATCTATAGACCTAAAGCTTTATACTAAAAACAAACAAATTAACCCATAAATGCTCTAAAAATGCAAATAGTCTAATTCCAAGTGAGAAAGTGTAACATGACGAAATAAGCATAAAAGTCTATCTAATAAGTCTCTTTTCTACCTAAAATGATGTCTCCTAAGGGCTTATATTTAGAACAAATAGGGAGACATCATTACCTCTCTATCCATCCCAAAAGGAATAAATTCTATGAAATCCAAAAGAGAATAAGCAAAGCCCTACATGCAAAAAAACTACTACCACCACCTGCTTATTTACTACGTAGCAGTTCTTTTCTTGAATTTACGTGCTAAGTTTCATTATTTTCAATTCATTGTAATAGCGTAGTGTTACTTGTAATTGAGAATTATTTCGTTTGCTGTTTTTGGAATTTCCATTTCTCTATTTTTGAAACCAGTAATTGTTATTTTTCCAACAATTTAAAAAGATATTACATTTACATCACTGGCTGTTTTCTAGAATTGGCTTTTCCTATCTCGGAAGTTGCTTCATTATTGAACGCAAAGGCCTTTCCCGATGTGAATAAGTTGGAGCCCCTTAATGGTTCCAACTACAAGCGTTGGGCACAAAATATCTTGACTTGTCTTGAACATTACAAACCCGACTTCGCTATAGTCGAAGATCCTCCACTTGTAGTGGAAAACAGAGTTCCTACTGAAGATGAACATGCTAGATATTTTGCACTCGAAGCCAAGTTTAAGAATAAGCAAAAAATATGGCTCGGGGCTGGATGTTGAAAAATGTCTCAACCCCATCTTTTCTCTCCTTTCCAAAGAGAGATCGACAAAGATCATATGGGAAACGCTTGAGAAAAAAATATGGGACTGTGAATACGCGTACCCCGGTGACTCATCCATTACTGTGGTTCTCGAAAAAAAAACAGGTTCCCCTCAAACTCAATTTTGGTAAGTTTTTGAGTTAAACGATGTTCTCTTCGTCCCTCTCTTCATAGGAACTTGGTTTTCGGAGCTCTTCTTTTTAAGTGGGACTCAAACTAGTTTTCGAGGGGGTAAATAATTATTAAAAAAATGATGACTTTGTGGGGAAAGGGTATTTAAATAATGGTTTGTTTGTTTAATGTAATTCTTAATGAGAATGCTTCTAACTCTGCCTATATCATTGAATATTTAGATGTATGGCATGGTAGATTAGGCCATTAAAATTTTTCTTCTATTAAAAGGATAAAATCTCTTAGAATAATAACCCTTTACAACGTTGTTGACTTTGTAAAATGTCAATTACGTGTAGAGTCCAAACTCGCGGAAGAAACTTTTTATACCGTAACCACGAGACATACCAAACTACTAGAATTAGTGCATTCGGATATAACTGTTTTTAAAAAACTCTGCAAGTAGTGGAGAAAAACTATACTATAAAATTTGTAGATGACTACTATAGGTTTGAGAGTGTACCTCTTAAACTAAAGATGAGGCGGAATATGCGTTTTTCTTAAATATAAGCCCGATTTTGAAAACTAACTAGATTGAAAATCAAAAGACTTAGGATGGCCAAAATAGTTATAATCTCCTTAAAGAGTTTTGTGAAACTAACAGAATTATCCACGAACTTAGTTGCCTTACACACCCCTACACCCCTACTAAATGGCATAGCTGAAAGAAAGAAAATATCCCTTAAAGAGACTATGAATGCTATGTTAATGAGTTTGGTCCACCAACCAACATGTGGAGGGAAGCTGTCTTGTCGTTTAGTTGTGCTCTTAATAAGGTACCCTATAAATCCATAGACAAGACCCTTCTTGAGTTGTGGAATTTTTTTCACCAAACCAGAACTTTTTAAAATATGGCGGTGTCTGGCCGAAGCATGAATACCCGATTTCAAAAACGGTCACTGTTGGATTTAAGACAATAGACACAGTCTTCATAAGATATGACACAAATATAAATCGTCATAATGAATTCATAGCCACTCGTGGTGGTCTTATTGGGAAGGACTTGATGAATTCCCTTATGAGGCGTACCGTTCTTAAAAGAGCACAAGGTTGAGTGCATAACTCTTAAATTAATTCATAGCCATTGATGGCGGTCCTTTAGAGAAGGACTTGATGAATTAATCATTGAAGTTGAGACTCAATATTCATGATATGATGTTAAGAAGATGTCCTTAATTATCCCATATGAATTAGTCCACAAAGTTCATTGCCCGCATTGGGTGGTCATTAAAGATGGACTTAATGAATTCACCGTCAAAGGTGAGAATCAACATTCATGATAGGATGTTAAGGAGACGTCTTTAATAGTCACATACAAATAAAGTCTAAAAAGTTTGTAGCCCACAATGGGTAGTCTTTAGAGAAGGACTTGATGAACAATTGAAGGGTGATGTTCGAGGGAACTATAATTGTCAGCAGGGTAGAGTATGTGCTGTGAGGGTTTCGATAAAAAACCGTTAAGTTCAAAAGTACGTTCACTTAAACGGAATATGGTGGTTGCCTCACTTCAGTACATGTCAATTCAAATAGGAAGATATTGCCACTTAAGTACAATTCACCCAATTGCTAGCAGTTTTGGATACATGTTCACCTTCTCTTCCAAATACCCTGAGTGGGGGATTGTTGGAATTAAATTAATATTGAATTATTAATTGATTCTTTCATGATCTTATGAGAGAAGTGGAAAATCTATTCATGAGTCACATATTAAAGACTTATTAAACTCAAAATATTCTCCAATCAAGGCTCAACAGTTACAAGACTTGATCAAAATGGAAATGAACCAGAAGTTAAAGGTCCAGGGTCATGCTGCAATTTGAAAAGTTGTAATATGGAAAATGTTAGCAATAAAGGAGTCCTTAAATGCCATTTATTGTGACGATTCCGGAGGCCTTCTCCTCACTTATAAAAACAAGAACTGTTCAATCTACAAAGACTACGAAACTTAATTCAGAAAAGACTACTATTTACTATCCTCTTTTCTTGCATCTGATATAATCTAGATTAGAGTAGAACCTCTGTTAGAGATACTGACACGACCAAAACTTCTTTTTAACGCAAAATTTGTTTATTATGTAGTAGTTCTTTTTTTATACCGTGCTAAGTTTCATTATTTTTAATTCATTGTAATAGTGTAATGTTACTTGTAATTAAGAATAATTGCGTTTACTATTTTTTGAATTCCATTTTCTTAATTTTGAAACCATTGATTGTTATTTTCCAACAACGTCAACCACAAGCATCAAACGACATAAATAGGTGGTCTGATTAGAGACATGGATGAATCTTGGGTGAGGGGTTCTTGAGAAAATTTATTTTTGTTACTCCGACAAATGCGGAATTAGTCGTGTTACACGAGGGACTTGATCAGTTCTATCTAGGAATTCGTTCTTCGAGATTAAGGACATATTTAGGAAATAGAATGTTTGTGTCGATTGGTTGGTGTGCACGGGTTCTTTTCGATTTCCCTCAATCTTTAGCATATGGTGACTTGATAAATACGGGTTTAGACTCCAAGGGGGATTTTATATAACCCCGGTAAAAACGTAGCTTTACACTAATCTTTGTATTTTCGCATGGTTTCCGGCCTCCTATGTAAATAAAAAATATAATTTTAGTGGTGTGCAAATATAATTGAGAAAAGGGAAAAAAGTTGTGCAAATAAAAGAAGAATGGTGAGAAAAAGGATGAAGAACGAGTTATGAAGAATTTAACTGTTACCATCAACAATTATTTAGACGTGTTGAGTTTCAAGACATACCCAAATTTACTAGTAAGTTGCTAAGCATGATCATCTTGGATTCTTGAGTTAAAAGCACTCTCAAAGAAAGAAGTAATTGCCTGGAAGGTTGACTTAGCAATAGAAGTTTGTGAGTACCACTAATAATTTAAATATGATTAGTTATACTCATTAAAAAAAGGGTCTCCCAGCGCTATATCACTAAATAAATCCCAATAATTTTACACACCAATCATAAAAGTAGCATATTAATTTGAAGTGTTGAAGCATTGTCAGATACCACTATTTTTTCAATTGAAACAGAAAAATGAGAAACCAACTCTCATATAGTGATGATGATCAAAATCAGGAGATTAACAAATCCATTTGTTGGTGGAGAAGCTGTGAAGAATTTGATGATACTGGTCATTTCAAAGATGAATTATCAAGGCTTAATCCAACTCCAAAGGTGAAGGTACTTAGAGAAATGGAGAGATTAGCTTTTATTGGTCAAGAAGGTGTTGAAGATCTTCGCCATAAGCTTATGAGTTTTAGAGCTGGCGATTTTTGGTTGCCTATTGGTGGAGTCAAGAAAGAAGATATGAATATACCACCTGTCAATACAATTCTCGTGATTGGTCTTTCTGGTGCTGGAAAAAGTTCATTTATTAATTTGATGTACAGTGTTTTGGGAAGATCTGGTCTTATTCCTTTTGCTCAAACATCTAGTATGTCCACACTTTCCATCTTTGTTTTTTACATGCTACATATTAATTTTCAAAAATCATGCATGTCCAAGTGGTAAATGCAAACTTGGAAAATACTAGCAAATACTAACTTTTTAAAATTTATTAAAAGCAACTTGTAATAATAATAATAATTTATTTATTTTATAAAGGTGGGACTGATATAAAAATTTGAGTGTTTAGGTGGATCTTCAAATTATACAACAATGTTTTTGGAGGAACACAATGTTTTGAGATCAATGAGAAGTGGATTTTGCGTATACGACACGAGGGGTTTTGATTACTACCAAATGGATGATTGTTTGGAAGAGCTTTCGACATGGATGGAAGATGGTGTTCGCCATAACCAACCTTGTAGCAGAGCTGGAGATGGAAAGCTTGACAACAATGGAGTAATTTCAATGTCAAATAGAAGGTATGTGAAGAGAACAGTTAACTCTGTAATGGTGGTGGCCAACTTGAGAGATATTCATAAAGCATTTAATGGTGGTGATATGAAGTCAATGGAAGCGATAAAAGGCATTTTTCAGCACCCATCTGTAAGGAAAGCGAGTAAGTTACCTACGTACGCTACATATTAATTATTATTAATCATTAGTATTATATATTGGAGGATATATTAATGGAATATCCGGGAGGACAAATCGAAATTGAGTATATGTGGTTAGCCGTAGGGTCGGATCCCCTATAATTTATGTTAATACAAAGTCAACAAGAACATGTTCTAACGTAAAATGTAGGGGTTAACTCGGGTAAGCCAACTAACCCTGACCCCTACAAAGTTATGGACCTTTTGGATTTAATATCATAAAAAATTCTACCTTATTTTTTTTTTAATACATGAGAGAGCCATTTTGGACTCGAAGTCATTTTGACTCCAATGAGATTCGATCCCAGGACCTCTTGGTCTCTGCGGAGTGACCTAACCACTAGGCCAACTATCAATCTCAAAAATTCTACCTTTACACTCTATATTAAGATGAATTTGGATTTAAGTTTGGATCAGGTTTGGGATAATTGGTCAATCAATTATTTATTTTAAATTAAAAAGGAGAAAAAACTATTATAATAATATAAACACCGATATTCTCGATAATTTTTTTTTTTTTGAATACACATATGAGAGCCACTTTGGACTCGGGAATCCGATAAGATTCGACCCCAGGACCTCTCGGTCTCTGCGGAGTAGCCTAACCACTAGGCCAACTATCAATCTTATATTCTCGATAATTCTATCTAACTATACACATTTTTTTTGTAAGAAACTGATATTACTTTCACTAATCAATATTGGATAATTTTAAATTTTAAGTCTTACACATGACAATTTATTGTAACTTTCGGATTTATAATAAAATAAAAAAGGTATATATGAATTACAGTATTACATTACAAAAATATTAGTGTAAAGCCTAGAGGAGGTTTGATCCGTAAATCTTATGATATATAAATGTACTTTTCGACTAAAAAATAATTAGTCCAAATGAACGTTTATATATTACATTCTTGCTATATAGTGCATAGAAGATGGTTAGCTTAGTGGATGCTATGCTTGGTTTTTAAAATTTAGAATAAAGGCCGTGTGTTCGAAACATAGCAATTGCTTTATTTTTTTACTTAAATAAAATCATTATTACTTAAAATGGAAAATCTTATATTTTGCATAACTATTAAATAAAATATCATAACTATTTTCTATAACTTTCCCTTATTCTTATATTTTAACACTTTCAATATACTAAATTTAAGTCACAACTTTGTCAAATTTCACCGACTTATAACGTATAAGGATATTGTAATCCATTATACTAGTCTTTAATTTAAATATTAGGCTAACATTGTTTTTATACATTACTTAATAAAATTATAATATTTATCTTTTTAGATAATTAGATTAGAAATATAACATTATAAAATAATAATATAATTTTAATAATATTATGTCAAATAGGTGTGATGGTTTTTTTTTTTCAAAAATGTAACGTTAATGGTGTTATGTTGCATCATTTTTAGGTAACTGCTAACTTGTAAGTTTATTTTGTTGAACGAACGAGAATCACAATAGTATTCCATGTCCATATCTATATTTTGACATTGGTAATTATAAATTTATGATTTTTATATTTACTTTTAGAAAAATATAAAGGTTAACTCCTGAACTCCTATATATATCAAGCCTCCCTCATTTTATCTTCTGGATCCGCCCTTATATATCATGCATATTCAAAATTATTTAATTGAAAATTACTTGAACTTAAAGCTTCAATTGCTGAAAACCAAAAATTTAAAGAACTTTCATGTTTATCTCTATATTTGTACAAGCACCAATAAAGACGAAATCTTAGAAATGCCTTATATAAGAAAATATAAGCATGGCAAAGAAAACCCTTAGATATGTTGTAATTACTAACATATCGTTAATATCTTTTTCGAAAACCATAATAGAAAACAAAAGTATTAACTTACATAACCACTGGGACTAGCTCAGTGGCCAGGACCCTGTCTCTCAACTAGGAGGTACAGGGTTCGAATCCCCTCAGCCGTGTTATTTCTTGAGCCCTTAAAGGGGGTAAGCAAGGGGTGCATGGTTCGAGTCTCCTCCCTGAACATGGGTAACCTAGTTCTGATTAAGTGGGAGTATGCATGAGGAGGCGTGTATATTTCCTATGGGATTAGTCGTGGTGGGCGTAAGCTGGCCCGGACACCCATACATCGAAAAAAAAAAAAAAAAAAAAAAAAAAAAAAAAAAAAAAGTATTAACTTACATAGAGAATTCTAATGGGTGAATGCTTTCTTATATCAAAATACTAACTAACTTTCTATTTAAATTACATGATAATTTAGATAAAAAATTACAATAATAGCTTTATTGTAGTTGTTGTCTTTGACCAAATATCTATTACCGTTTAAATTAAACATTATTATAAATAGATGTGAAAATTCACCTACTACTAATTTCATTGCACGCGCATGTCCAAAAATTATTTTTAAAATCGTCATAACTAATTCTATAAAAAAATAAAAAAACTGTATTTTTCTGTGAGACAAATTAATATTTACATCTATGATTTTATTTTGAATTTTTTTGATCATTTTTTAATTTTTTTGATTTTTTTAAATGAGTCTAATTTTAAGATTGGGATGAATTTGTCTCATCTCAATTCTAATACTGAGATGAGATTTGTCCCATCTCTATTGTAAAACTAATTTAAGGTATGATGTGTTGGAGATGAAGATGTGCTATTTCGCGAGGTAAAAAGCTTTGACTTGGTTGGGTTATGTATGTCTGTCGAGGGATTGATATAATTGTTTTGTCCAGTTTTACTATTGCTACTCCGATTTTGTTTGCACAGCCTTCGAAACCTAAGACTATTAGCTGTTTATTCTTCTAATTCATTCTATACAATTTACGTTTAAGAAATAACTTATTTACTTTGTATATTGATGACTTGAGAAGCAATAATTAGTTGAAATGAAGAAAATTACTGTTTCTAGTTCATTATATAACATTCAGAATCAAATTGTACGAGTCATCAACATTTTAAACACTAAAACAAAAAAGAACCCATTTAATACTGAGATGAGATTTGTCGCATCTCTATTGTAAAACTAAAATGGTATCTATCCCATTTGTTATTAAACCCTTCCACCACCACCATATAGATCTTCATGAACCAGAGTAATTGAATTCATCACACCACAACGAGATTAATTAATTTAGAATTGCTTGTCCAATATGCTCCTTGAAGATTTCAAAACTAATCAAACAGCTGCTTTAAGCCTCAAAACTATTTCATAATTGCACATTTACCCCATAACTGCTACGTATCGACCCATTAATCCACCTGGCTATATAAATGTCCCATTTTCTCTGAAATCCAATGAAATGGTCAAAACAGTTGTCCCATTTCCATTAAACCCCACAATAGTAAACCCATGTAGCACAAGATTGTTTGAATGCACACAACACCCTACAAGTGGTATTTCATTTTTTTTGCTTCTCAAACAAATTAGAATATTTCACTTTCTAATTCTTCTTTCTTTTCTTTGCAACCGTTTTTTTATTTGGACTTTTCTTTGCAACCGTTATGATGACAATTTATATCATCTAAGGTTAGTCCACATCTCATTTTTACCCCAAGTTGTTGAGCTTTTTTCACATCCTCATTTTTACACCATTCTCATCTCCTCCGCCACCACCCCAAACTCTATGACAAAAATTAAATTCAAACTTCGACAATAAACTACGTAATTCAAACTTCTTATAATATAATATGTGGTTCGGTAACATCATTCCTGGGTTGAAAAATCAAGTCGTTAAGGAACCAAGACAGTGTATCATTTTCTCAAGTTACGAGTCAACATGGCTGGTGGGACCAAATCATGATGCGTAGATTATTACTCTATTCCCTAATGTGAATATGTTGGACGCACTAAAAGAGTTGGGAAATATGACATAAAATATCACATATTTCCCCACCTTACTGGTAGATTTCAGCGATGAAAAAAAACACAATTGGTGAGTTTGTCCTCCCTTCCAATGTAAAATTGGACAACCTACCCATCAAGTAGTAATTTGGAATGCAATGTCATATGAGGAACTTGTAGTTCGATTCTTACTACGATTCATAAACGAACAAAATACAGATCGTAAATGATCGAATTACGAATTGTGAAAGAGCGAACTATGAACCATTAAAGAAACAAAATACAAACCGTACATGATCGAACTACGAACCATAAAGGAACAAACTACAAACCGTAAAGTGATGAACTACAGACTGTAAATGAGAAAACTATGAATAACAAATGAGCAATTACAAACCGTAATAGAGCGAATTACGAACGTAAATTAGCGACCTACAAATCATAAATATAAGAACTACAAAACGTAAAAGAACAAACTACGAACTATAAATTTTGAAATTTCTCTATTTTTAATTTTTTGGAATTTATTTAGGATTTTTTCCTCGATTTTTTACATTATTATTACAATTATATTTAATAGATATATAATTAAGTATGTATAAATGTCCAAAACGTATAAATAAGCATGTGTAATTTTAAAAATTATATAAATTGTTAAGTGCAATATTTTTTATAATTTATTAAAATTTTATTTATTAAGTTTTTTTAATTATAATTTTATATTTTAAAATTTTATAGTAAGATGTATTTATTTTACATGTTCTAGAGAACATAAAATTAAATAGATGGAAAATAAAATAATATAAATTATTATAAAATTAAATAAGGATAAGAGTGTAATTTAAATTTATTAGGAATAATTTTAATTATTAATAAAAGTAAAGTAACTCACGAAATAAATAAGGGTATTAAAAACTAATTATTAGTCTTTAGTATAAAGAATGAATTAAAGGAATTTAAAAATTTACATAAAAATATATAAAAGGTAACATATATAATATATCGTATGATAAAAAAATACCTAATTTTGAAAGGTTAAATTTATCAAAGTTTAAATTTGAAATTGTATAGGTTAAAATTTAAGTTACAATTAAGATTTAAGGTTTAAAGTTAATGTTAAGATTGTAGATTTAAGGTTGATGTTTAAAGTTTATAGAATAAGTTTAAAGTTAATGTCAAAGTTTATTCTTTTAAGTTTAGGAATTTATTAATATTTAAGGTTTAAATTTTGTAGGTGCATTAAGAGAACGTATTGGTTTTTATATTGCATTTGACCTATAACGTAATCCTGGCCTTTTTTTTTGTTCAAATTAATCCTGGCCACTTTCAACCCTTTATTTATATTTTATTGTATACATATAGCCTCAGCTAGATAATTGTTTCTCGTGCATTTCTTAAGAACGTGTTATGTAATATCAGTTAAAATATTTATAGTTCTTTGATTTGTAATGAGTTGATTTATGGAGTTACAAATTGTGAGTAAATTATAGCGTCGTCTAATTCTGATTTAACTATGTGACAGATGAAAATCCATTATTGATATTAACACATGGAGACATGCTAAAGGCAGAGGAGAGAGTAAGTAGTCGTCTAAATATATGTAAATATATAGGAATACCAGAGACAACAAGTGCATATGATATACCCTGCTTAACTGAACAAGGAATATTACAAGAAGACTCTGATCCCGTAACTACATTTACATTAACCGAATCAATTTACAGAGCATTGATTCAAGCAGATCGAACCCATATCCCAAAGAAGAAATTCAAAGATTGCTGCCTTATTTTCTTCTCGTGGGTCATGTCTTGTATTGCTGCTTTCTTTGCTTTACTTGCTAATTTCTTCTCCAAATTCACTCACAAGAAGAAACTCAAACTTTGAGAGATCTAATTTCCTTGAAAAATTTCGTGGGTGGTTATGTATTTTCTATGACATGTCGTCTGAAAGAGGAGGTGTTTGTCTTTGTTGTCGTTTTATTAATTTGAAAATGCTAATATCACTATAATCATATTTATGTCTTATCAATGTCAGCTTGATTTTTCAAATTATTATCAATTAAATTCAAGTGTAACTTAAAGAGAATTAGACTTCAACTTGACCGTTCTTTCTCTCATAAAAAGGATCTTATGATTGTAATGTTTATTTTTACAGAATTGTTATTTATTTTTATAAAGAATTTGATATATACCATCCAAATTTAATATTAGGATTATTGCCCAAAACACCTGAAGTTAGAATTAATTTCTTTTCACTTCAACTATCATTTTTTTACCCATAAATCGCCATATATATTTTGCTTTTTCCTTTTTTTTTTTCTCATAAAAAGAGTCGTTTGAGTTATGGGAAGCTTCCCATTACTCGTTGTTCTTTAAAAAAGACGATGCATTTTATGGTCAAGGGTATAAGGTGTCAGGTGCCTATTGTGCATTAACCCATTATATTATCTAATATATTCACTACTACACGCGGGTCTTTTAGCGAGAACCCTTTAGCGACGACATGTATGTCCTCGCTAAAGACCCCCTTTCAACGACGACACCTTTTTGCGACGACTAAGTCGTCGCTAATAAGTCGTGGAATACTTACGCAATTAAATATAAAAAAAAGAATGTATCCGTTATAAGTCGTCGCAAAAGGGGGGGTCTTTAGCGAGGACACCCTTTTGCGACGACCCTTCTCTCGCTAAAGACCCTCCTTTTGCGACGACCCTTCTCTTGCTAAAGATCCTGGAGATATTTTTTATATATTATTTAATTTATAATTCAATTACTTGATAAATCTTTTTTTTTAAAACTCATAATTAATTAGTTAATTGCTTTTTTCCTATATAATAAATATTTTTTTATATCTTATATTAAATATAATTTGTATTTAACTTATAAACTAAATCTTAAATTTTTTTTATATCTTTTATTAAATATAATTTATATTTAACTTATAAAATAAATCTTAATTTTTTTATATCTTATATTAAATATAATTTAGATTTAACTTGCAAAATAAATCTTAATTTTTTATATCTTATATTAAATATAATTTAGTCTTAACTTGTAAAATAAATCTTAGAATAAGTCAAACTTGAGTGTTTGGAGTATTTAGTCAACTATTAGAGTCAAACTTGAGTGTTTGGGGGTATTTAGTCAACTATTAGAGTCAAACTTGAGTGTTTGGGGGTATTTAGTCAACTATTAGAGTCAAACTTGAGTGCTTGGGGGTATTTAGTCAACTATTAGAGTCAAACTTGAGTGTTTGGGGGGTATTTAGTCAACTATTAGAGTTAAATGTAGTCGTTTGGGGTATTTAGTCAACTATTAGAGTCAAATGTAGTCGTTTGGGGTATTTAGTCAACTATTAGAGTCAAATGTAGTCGTTTGGGGTATTTAGTCAACTATTAGAGTCAAATGTAGTCGTTTGGGGGTATTTAGTCAACTATTAGAGTCAAACTTGAGTGTTTGGGGGTATTTAGTCAACTATTAGAGTCAAACTTGAGTGTTTCGAGGTATTTAGTCAACTATTAGAGTCAAATGTAGTCGTTTGGGGGTATTTAGTCAACTATTAGAGTCAAACTTGAGTGTTTGGGGGTATTTAGTCAACTATTAGAGTCAAATGTAGTCGTTTGGGGTATTTAGTCAACTATTAGAGTCAAACTTGAGTGTTTGGGGGGGGGGGGGTATTTAGTCAACTATTAGAGTCAACTTGAGTGTTTGGGGGTATTTAGTCAACTATTAGAGTCAAACTTGAGTGTTTGGGGGTATTTAGTCAACTATTAGAGTTAAATGTAGTCGTTTTGGGTATTTAGTCAACTATTAGAGTCAAATGTAGTCGTTTGGGGGTATTTAGTCAACTATTAGAGCCAAATGTAGTCGTTTGGGGGGTATTTAGTCAACTATTAGTGTCAAATGTAGTCGTTTGGGGTATGTAGTCAACTATTAGAGTCAAACTATGAGAAAATGTTCAACTGTTAAATGTAATACATTACACAAGAAATTATAAAAAATACACAACTAGTCAGACTCGTCCCCATAAATTATATTTAACATAAGATATAAAAAAATGAATTTTATTTAATATAAGATATAAAAAAATAAATTATATTTAACATAAGATATAAAATAAATAAATTATAATTAATATAAGATATAAAAAAAAGTATTATATAGGAAAAAAGTGCTTATTGATTTATTTTACTAGGTAAATAAATTTTTTATTAAATAATTCTCAAAATTAAAAAAGGACTTTAGCGAGAGAGGGGTCATCGCTAAAGGGTGGGGGGCAGAATTTATTCGACACGCGTTTTGGTGGTCGAATGCGCGCCTCCTAAAAATAAAAATAAAAATTTAAATGTCTTTAGCGAGAGAGGTGTCCTCGCTAAAGGGTAGGCGGATTTAATTAAATCCGCCGAGCCCTCTTCTTCATCCCCATTTCTCATCTTTCTCTCCAAACCCTCCATTAACACCATTTCTACTCCACTCCAAAGCTTCAATTCCAGCAACACCAAGTTACTCCGAATCAAAGGAAGGCTTCTACAACAACATAAACAACATCTAAACACCACTTTAGGTAAGAAATCATTAATTTTTTCCAAAAAAAATTCAATTTTTTTTGCTTAAACACGAATGGTTTGTTTTTGGGTTGTTTATGATTTCTAGAGCTTCATTACCATCATTTAACACCTATTGCTCGGATTTTAAGGTATGTAATCTAATTTTTGCTTTTCTTTTTTTCCATTTTTAGAAAAAATTATTATCCGAATTTAAGTAAAGGTATAAGATTGGTATGTAGTATATAAATTTCAACAAATCAACATGTTTAGTTGTTTTTTTTTGGAATTTGTATGCAAAAAATTGGAATTTAGGAAAAATTGTATGGAATTTATGAAATATTGTTGGATTTAGGTGCCTTAGAATATTTTGTTGAAGTTAGGGGTGAATTTGTAATTTTATAATGTTTAGGGGTTAATGTGCAATTTTAAAAAGTTTGGGGGTGAATTGGTAATAAAAAGTTTAGGGGGTTAATGTGCAATTATTATTAGGATTATTGCCCAAGAAACACCTCAAGTTAGAATTAATTCCCTCTCACCCCAACCATCATTTTTTTGCCCATAAAAGGCACACATATTTTTGCTTTTTCATTTTCTTTTCCAATAAAAGAGTCGTTTGAGTTATGGGAAGTTTCCCACTACTCAAACGTTGAGTAATGGGAAGCTTCCCACTACTCAAACTTTGAGTAATGAGAAATTTTCCATTACTTGTTGTTCTTTAAAAAAGACAGTACCTTTTATGGGCAAGGGTGTTAGGTGGCAGGTGCCTATGAGGAATTAACCCTTATTATTATTGCCTTTTCATTTTTACTGATTGAATTTTTTTTATTCTTGCAATTATTATTATTTCCTTTTCATTTTTACTGATTGGATTTTCCTGACCTCATAATTTTGACTGAACATGTGCTGAAATCAAATGAGAAAATTTGGGTTTTTGATTCTCTGAATCTAGGAAGTTTTTTGATATTCTAGTCAACCCTAAGTATAATAATTCTTATCTTAAATCACAGTTTGGTTTCATTCATAGTAATTTGCTGTTGGGGGAAAATTTTGGAGTGGATTCAATTGATAAATGAGGAAATGGAGGTAGCGAAACAGAATTCAAGAGGAGGATTTCTTCAATTGTTTGATTGGAATTTGAAATCGAAGAAGAAGCTATTCTCTAACAAGCCCGAACATTCTGGTCATTTTTTTCACCTTCCACTATATTTTAAATTAATCAGACTTATTATATTACACTTGCTGAGTATATTACTATTTTGCTGCAAAAATTTCAAAACAAGGGAAAGGAAATGACCAAGGTTCAACTACTTCAAGGATTCAGCATGTATGTATCTCTTACTTAATTTACACACTTGTCCTTCAAATATCATTACTTATATATACTTGTTCAGATTGATAATGTATTGTCTACTCTGTTAATGTTGTTAAGGTACATGAAAATAGAAGAGGTTTTGAAGATCAAGTTGAGAGTGATTTGTATTATCATTATGCTTCATCAAATAACAGTGATGAAGGAGTTAAAAAGAAAGCATCTGGAGTTGTTGCAAGGCTTATCGGTTTAGATTCTTTACCAACTTCAAATGATAATCTCTCTTTTGAATCACAATCTTTTAGGGATTCCTATTATTTCAATAAAAAAACCGATGCTTCGCATGACCATGATATTGTAATCTATGAAAGTGTGCGTAATAAGTTAGATGGAAGTTACAAAATGGTTAAAAATCCTTTGGAATTAAGGTTTCAATCTGAAGTATGTGAGTGAAAATATCACCGTTTAAAGCAAAGTAGAAGAAACGATTTTGAAAGAGATGAAATATAAAATCAATTTAAATGTAAACTAACTATTACAAGAATTGAAATTACAAATGAAAATCAACTTACACGGAAAAACAAAACACTAATACACGGAAAACAATAATCCTAGCGTTAAAAAAGATATTCCGGCGTACCGGTATTTTCTAACGGAAAGACTACTACTACAATTGTTTTTATCTCGGAGAGAAAGGTAGGGAGAAGTGTTTGCTTTGTTGATTTTCGGTAAGAAGACAAGTAGGGAGTGAGCACTATATATAGGGGAGGGGAAGGTCTGACAAGCTTTGTCAATCGTAACGGACCAATCACGTCCGTGATTACCTCCAGTAATTGATTGACAGTTTCGGAATTGATTTTATTCCACACGTTTATGTTGACTTCTAATTCTCCCACGTTTTGAGTGCTTGTGTAACCGCTGTTGACTTGTCTTTCTTCCACACGTTTTGATTGACGAGTTGACCAGCTGATGATTATCTTAATGGGAGCGTGATTGGAGGAGCCTTGTCTTACGTTTTATCTTTTGATAGATTGACAGCGGCACTATAAGAGCTGGACCCAAAACTTGTTTCATTTTTCATTTTTTGACTCCCCAAACTCCCCACGAGCCACGAGCCACGAGCCACGAGCCACGAACCACGAATCATGAATCACGAACCACGACTCACGAACCACGACCCACGCCTCACGCCGCCGCCGCCGGTGCCGGTGCCGGGCCGGGCGGGTGGGTGGTGGTGGTGGTGCGAGCGTGTGGGTTTGACCAATGCCTTTTCACATGCATGGGGTTGTGCTCTTTGGGAACTAAATGCCATCACTTGGTCTAAAAGGAGGTTTAATACTTTATTGCCCACTGATGTGGGAAAAAGGAAAAAACCTTCCTCCTACACAAAAATGTTCCAACAATCCCCCAGACATTTGAAGTGTCAACAAAGGGTTGGAGAGAAAGTGACCAGGTTTCCATGTCTTCCAGCGTTTGGGTGAATTGTACTTAAGTGCCAATATCTTTCGATTTGAATTGTCACGTAGTGAAGTGAGGCAACCACCGAATTCCGTTTAAGTGAACATACTCTTGAACTTTAACGGTTTTCGATTGAGGCCCTCACAACACATACTCTACCCTGCTGAAAGTTATGGTTTCCTCGAACCTCACTTTTCATTTGAGTTCATCAAGTCCTTCTCTAAGAACCACCCTTGCGGGCTATGAACTTTGTATATACCTTTATTTACTTTTGTTCAAGGACGTCTCCTTAACATTTTGGTTTATAAAGGTTTGGGTTTTGCTATTACCCTTGAATTCATCAAGTCCTTCTCGAAAGGACCACCATAGAAGCTATGAATTCTGATTCATCAAGTCCTTATCAAAAGGACCACCACACGTGGCTATGAATCCATATTACTTTAGTTTTAAGCCATAGGGATGGATGGAGATCACCTTGACTCACGAGTCACAAGTTCCCCATTGATGGGTCTCAACCCCATCCCCCTCGACGTTTCCAGGACTACTCTCCTGGGTAGGCCTTTGGTAAAGGGATCAGCGAGATTTTCCTCTGATCGAACATACTCTAAGGCTATCACACCATTCTTCAGTAACTGTTTTACTGAGCCATGTCTGATGCGTATATGTCTCTTCTTTCCATTGTAGGCACTTTAATGAGCGACTGCAATGGCCGCTTGTGAATCACAGTGAATACACACAGGTGTGGCCTTACCTTCCCAAAGGGGCACATCTGATAAGAGACTTCTCAACCACTCAGCTTCTTGTCCAGCCATTTATAGTGCTATAAAATCAGACTCCATGGTGGAGCGTGCTATACAAGTCTGTTTGGAGGACTTCCACGATATAGCACCTCCTCCTAAGGAGAAAACATAACCACTGGTGGAGTTAACTTCGTCATTGTCAGAGATCCAGTTTGCATCACAGAATCCCTCAAGAACTGCAGGGAATGAGCTGAAATGCAGACCTAGATCCATAGTACCTCGCAGATACTTTAGAAGACGACGAAGTGTAACCTAGTGGTCATTACTCGGGTTATGAGTATATCGACTAAGTCTACTAACGGCGTAGGCAATATCGGGTCGAGTGTAGTTCATTAAGAACATCACACTACCTATGATTTTGGCATATTCATTTTGGGATACATCATCTCCAGAATTTTTAGACAAATGAATACTAGAATCATAGGGAGTATTTACAGGTGTCACCTCAAAGGAGTCGAATTTCTTCAACATCCTTTCTACGTAATGAGACTGACTCAGGGAAATACCATTAATGCTCCTAATGATTTTTACCACAAGAATTACATCTGCTTCTCCCATGTCTTTCATGTCAAACTTAGAAGACAAGAAGCGTTTGGTCTCATTTATGGTATGAAGAGAAGTGCCGAAGATGAGCATGTCATCTACATACAGGCAGATGATGGTACACTCTGATCCTCTTACTTTGGAGTAAACACATGAGTCAGAAGTGTTGACCACAAACCCATTGGAGATAAGGGTACTATCGAGTTTTTCATACCATTTTTTGGGTGCCTGTTTTAAGCCATACAAAGACTTCTTTAACTTGCACACTTTATCCCATTGACCAGGAACCACACACCCTTCAGGCTGGGCCATATAGATCTCTTCATCTAGGTCCCCATTCAGAAACACAGTCTTAACATCCATCTGATGTATGACAAGTTTGTGAATGACCGCAAGAGCGATGAGGGTCCTAATGGTGGCGATTTTGGTCACAGGGGAATAAGTGTCGAAGTAATCAAGGCCTTTCTTTTGGGTGAAACCCTTAATAACAAGCCTAGCTTTGAATTTTCTATTGAGCCATCTGGTCTCAACTTTTTCTTAAAAATCCATTTGCTGTTTATGGGTTTGCTGCCTTTGGGTAAGTCAGTTAATTCCCACGTATGATTACTTCTAATAGATTCAAGTTCGCTATTAATAGCTTCTTTCCAAAAACTAGCATCTACCGATCTCAAAGCATCGACATAAGTTTTTGGGTCTTCCTCCATGAGGAGACAGGTGACAACCTATTCACTTATCAGGTCAATGTGAAAACCTTCGGTTAAGAAGGCTGTGATAAAATCAGGTCCGAAACTGGACTCGGTCCTACGCCTCTTACTCCTCCTAAGTTCTTCCTCAGGAATACTACTAGGCACATAGGAGGTAGAGGGGCCAGGGGCACTATCACATAAAGGAACATTAACCTCATCAGATAAGTTACTAGAAGACAAAGAAGCATCAACAGTATGCACAGTTTTCAAAGGGAAGATGTTTTCAAAGAATTCAGCATCTCTAGATTCAAAAACGGAGTTATCATCTAATGATAGGAATCTATAGGCTGCACTATTCTGAGCATACCCTATGAATACAGAGTCTATTGTTTTGGGTCCAACAGTGATTGTTTTAAAATCGGGTCGTTTGACTTTAGCCAGACACCCCCACACTTTTAAAAATTTCAGGTTAGGTGGAAACCCTTTCCACATCTCATAGGGGGTCTTATCTAGGGATTTATGGGGTACCCTATTAAGGACATAACATGCTGATAGAACAGCTTCCCCCCACATGTTGGTTGGTAAACCTGAACTTATTAACATAGCATTCATAGTCTCTTTAAGGGATCTATTTTTTCTCTCAGCTATGCCATTTTGTTGGGGTGTATAGGGGGCACTAAGTTCGTGGATTATCCCATTTATTTCACAAAACTCTTTACGTGAATTAGAACTATATTCACCTCCTCTATCTGACCTAAGTCTTTTGATTTTACAGTCTAGTTGTTTTTCTACTTCAGCTTTGTATTTTAAAAACGCGTTTTCCGCCTCGTCTTTAGTTTTAAGAAGATACACTTTAGTGAACCTAGAGTAGTCATCTACAAAGGTTATATAGTAAAGTTTTCCTCCTCTACTAGCGGAGTTTTTAAAATCAGCTAAGTCAGAATGCACTAATTCAAGGAGACTAGTCTTTCTAGTGGTCACGGGCTTAAAGGGCTTCTTCGCAAGTTTGGACTCTACACAAATTTGACATTTGGAAAAGTCATCTATTTTATTGAGGGGTATTAGTCCAAGTTCTTTAAGCCTTTTAATAGAGGAGATATTAAGGTGACCTAGTCTACCATGCCAAGTGTCAAGAGATTCAACAACATAAGCAAAATCAGAGGCATTCTCATTCATTGGTACAGTATTTAAAACAAACAAACCACCATTCATGTACCCTTTCCCCACAAATTCATCATTTTTGGTAATAACCATTTTCCCCCCTTCAAATACAAGTTTAAGGCCTACTTTATTAAGAAGAGCTCTGGAAACTAGGTTCCTACGGAGACAGGGGACGAAGAGAACATCATTCAACTCTAGGGTTTTACCAGAAGTGAGTTTGAGAGAAACCTGTCCTTTACCGAAGACCATGGCGGTTGAGGAGTCACCCATGTAGACAAATTCACCATTTGTTGCTTCTTCGAATTTCTTGAACATGGATCTCGTTAAGCAGAAGTGACGAGAAGTTCCAGTATCAAGAATCCACTCGGTTTTGTTCTCAATTAGGTTTACCTCGACCATTACTGCAGCGATAACCTCTTCAGTCTCGACCACATTTGCGGCAGGTTTAGGACCTTGATCGGCTCTAAGTTTGCATTCGAAAGACCTATGTCCTTCCTTCCCACAACAGTAGCAAGCTCCTTTGGGTTTCTGAATCTTACCAGAGGTTTTGAACCCACCACCTTTGGAGTTGCCGCGGTTCTTGTTCCCCCCAGATTTGGATTTGTTGTGGCCTTGTTGTTTACCCTTTCCTTTGAACCTGCCTTTGTTACCTTCACCAGAACTTTCAACAAGATTAGCTTTGGAGGATTGATTAGGAAAAGAGATAGACATGTCTTTGAGTCGATTAGCCTCTTCGACTTGAATGTGGCTAATCAACTCTTGTAGTGTCATTTCCTTCTTCTTGTGCTTCAGTTGATTACGGTATTCGCTCCAGGAAGGTGAAATTTTTTCTAACAAGATATTGGCTTGGAGAACTTCACACATTTTCATACCTTCAGCAATCACATCTGCGTAAAGGTTCTCATAGACATGGAGTTGTTCGGTCATGGGTTTTTGATCGGTGAGACGAAAGTTGTACCAAGCCCCAGTGACATATTTCTTCTTTCCCGAATCCTCAGCCCCATATTTTTTCTCAAGTGTCTCCCATATGATCTTTGCCGATTTTTCTTTGGCAAGAAGATCAAAGATGAGGTTTGACACGTTGTTCAACATCCATCCTCGAGCCATGGTGTTAGCTCGCTTAAACTTGGCTTCCATAGCAAGATGCCTAGTCTGTTCTTCTTCAGTGGGAACCCTATTGTCCACTAAATGTGGAGGATCCTCGTATGAAACGAAGTCCAGTTCGTACTGTTCAAGACAGATAAGGATCTTTTGTGCCCAACGTTTGTAGTTGGAACCATTAAGAGATTCCACCTGATTCACGTTGGGAAAGGCCTTTGCATTCAATGATGAAGCAACTGCCGTGTTTGGAAAAGCCATTAAAAAACGGTGATAAGATAAAAGCTACGGAATATCTTTTTTAAATTGTGAGTGAAAATATCACCGTTTAAAGCAAAGTAGAAGAAACGATTTTGAAAGAGATGAAATATAAAATCAATTTAAATGTAAACTAACTATTACAAGAATTGAAATTACAAATGAAAATCAACTTACACGGAAAAACGAAAAACTAATACACGGAAAACAATAATCCTAGCGTTAAAAAAGATATTCCGGCGTACCGGTATCTTCTAACGGAAAGACTACTACTACAGCTGTTTTTATCTCGGAGAGAAAGGTAGGGAGAAGTGTTTGCTTTGTTGATTTTCGGTAAGAAGACAAGTGGGGAGTGAGCACTATATATAGGGGAGGGGAAGGTCTGACAAGCTTTGTCAATCGTAACGGACCAATCACGTCCGTGATTACCTCCAGTAATTGATTGACAGTTTCGGAATTGATTTTATTCCACACGTTTATGTTGACTTCTAATTCCCCCACGTTTTGAGTGCTTGTGTAACCGCTGTTGACTTGTGTTTCTTCCACACGTTTTGATTGACGAGTTGACTAGCTGATAATATCTTAATAGGAGCGTGATTGGAGGAGCCTTGTCTTACGTTTTATCACTATAAGAGCTGGACCCAAAACTTGTTTCATTTTTCATTTTTTGACTCCCCAAACTCCCCACGAGCCACGCCCCACGCCGCCGCCGGTGCCGGGCCGGGCGGGTGGTGGTGCGCGCGTGTGGGTTTGTCCAATGCCTTTTCACATGCATGGGGTTGTGCTCTTTGGGAACTAAATTCCATCACTTGGTCTAAAAGAAGGTTTAAACCTTTATTGCCCACCGATGTGGGAAAAAGGAAAAAACCTTCCTCCTACACAAAAATGTTCCAACAATGAAGTATTACCTCCTAGATCTGCTAGACCTATTTCCATAACTCATAACAAGCTTTTATCTCCTATTAGAAGTCCCGCAATGATTCCTTCGAAAAACGCAGCTTATATTATGGAAGCAGCAGCTAAAATAATTGACCAGAGTCCTCGGTCAAATCGGTCAACCCACTCAACTCGGTTAACTCAGTCAACAGAGAATTAAAAAAAATTAAATTCAAATAAAAATAAGGAAACACAAATTTAAAACAAAAGCAAAAATAAATAAATTATATAATTTCAAAAAAAAGAATTAAAAAAAAATTATATAATTGAAATAAATAAAAGTAATTCAAATAAAAAAAATAAGGTCTTTAGCGAGAGTTGACTCGTCCTCGCTAAAGAGTTGACTAGCAATCACGAAGACTAAGCCGTCGCAATTGACCCCCTCTTTAGCGAGAAATAAGTCGTCGCAAAAGGGGGGGTCTTTTGCGACGACACGTTATGCCGTCCCAATAGGGGGGTCTTTCTCGACGAAGTTTTAGCGAGGAACCTTTAGCGAGGACTAGTCGTCGCAAAAGACCAAACAGGGTCTTTAGCGAGAACCTGTTGGGTCTTTAGCGACGACCGCAGTCCTTGCTAAAGGGGCCGCGTCCTATAGTGATTACTTATGATTTTATAAATTTTGACTGGAAGTGATATACAATCTCTTTATTTTTTCTACGATTCTTAAAAGAAAAGACGAGAATGAAAATTGGATTGATTCTAAAAAGAATATTAAAAATAATTTCTTGTCTTTTTACTAGACACTTTTCAAAGAAAATGGAGGTACTAATATGAATGAAGTTGTGAAATTTATTAAACTAGTTCTTACATCAGATATGAATGATATACTAATAAGAATTCTTGGTAAAGAAGAAACACGTAAAGCATTTTCTGATCTAGGACCTGGGAAAGCACCGGGACCAGATGGTTTTAAAGGTAAGTTTATATATAATATTGGCATCTGATTGGAACTGATCTTTGTGCTATGGTTTTATATTTATTCTAGTTTTATATCATTCAAGAATGATATAAAACTAGAAAAACCAAATGAAACTTTGCTCACATTAATACCAAAAGGAGATATACAAATGGAGTAGGTGATTATAGACTTATTTCCTGTGTAAATTTTGGATATAAAATTATATAAAAAATATTAGCTAACAGATTACAGGATTTGATGCAAGAGATTACATCACCAACACAAACAACTTTTATTAAAGGGAGAATGATTTAAGATAATATAATAATAGCACAAGAAGTAACTTTCTTTATATAGATAAAAATTAAAAGAAAAAATCATATGGCAGCAGTAAAACTTGATATGGCTATAGCATACGACCAAGTTAGATGGGAGTTTATTATTTATGATCTTAAAAAAACGGGTTTTGACCCTATTTGGGTAAAGTGGATATGGATATGTATCTCAACAGTCTCATTTTAAATTAACATTAATGGAGAAAGGTCATATACCATTATTCTACTGAGAGGACTCAAACAAGGTGATCAGTTATCGCCACTCTCATTTTCTTTTATGACTGAATCTCTTATTAGTCTTATACAAAATAATATTGATGAAAAATGATTAAAGGTATTTAAATTACACGAAATTGTCCTGTTATTTTACATTTTTTGTTTGTAGATGATTCATTATTTTTTATCATATGGGAGGGTGATGAAACAAAGGAATTTCAAGAGTGCATTGAATGTTACTGTCAACGATCAGGATAAAGGGTTAACTATAATAAATTCTCAATTTTTTTCAGTAAGAATACACCAGAAGATATAAAAAATGAAACGGCGAATCTTATACAAATTAAGGAAAACAGTGACATGGGAAAATATTTAGGAATACCATTATGTCATAAAAGATAAAAAATTGAAACTTTGACGTGGATTGCTGATAAAGTGTTTTTAGATTTCAAAATTATTATCTGAAAGAGGAAAAGAAATTTCAATTAAAGTAGTTTTACAGGCAATATCGATTTATGCTATGTCAATTTTTTCATTTCCTATTACATTTTGTAGGAAGATTTCATCAATTATTTCAAATTTCTAGTAGGGTTCAGTCGAACGAAAAAGAATACATTGATTAGCCTGGAAAAAATGATGATGGCTAAAACAATTGGTGGCATGGGTTGCAGAGACCTTAAGTTAATGAATACAACATTATTGGCAGCTCAAGTATGGAGAATCTTAACAAATCCAAATTTATTAGCAACAAGAGTATCAAAAGGAGTTGATTTTTTTTTTTGTTCAACGTAAAACAGTAAAGAGATCATAAAAAACCCTAAGATCCTCAGCCGATTCCCATCCTTTCCAGTCGTTCCGTCAGCTGTATCGTATCATCATGAAATTGTTTGGCTCCGTGTCTAGCTTGTTTCGCAAGATGGTCTGCCTGACCGTTGATCCTCCTGGGAATGAAACAAAAGGATATCGGTCCTGCTTCTTCCGCTTTCCGCCGAATCTGGCGGATAATCGGCTGAATTGTCCATCATGCCACTGACACCTGCCGGATACCTTGTATTAAATCAAGGTTGTCTGAACACACAAGCTTCGAGTCTTCTGTATTATCTTTGCACATCTTCACTGCTTCCAAAACAGCCAGTGCTTCACCTTCCAGAACTGTATTGCTCCTGACAGCCCAGCTTTTATTGGAATCGATTCCTGTCTTTCGATTTGTTATTTGTACTCCTAATCCCGTCGGTTCGTATCTTGTAGTAAACGAGGCATCACAAAAGTAGATTATATCCTGTATTGGCGTGTCCATTTCGCTATTTGACTGAGCTGATGGTCTTGCGACCGACTCTTGTTTTGCCCATTCGTTACCATGTAGTTCGCCCATCAGCTTGTTTGTGGTTCTGATGATTTGATCCACTTGAATATTCGTATTTTCGTGAACGGCCTTCATTTTGGCCTTCCATATGTTCCAAAGGTTGATAACAATGTAGTCGGTGACTATTTTCCTATCCCATCCGCCTTTGTTGTATGTGTCAATGACTCCCAGCATCCAGTCTCCTATACTTTTGATTTCTTCTTGTTGGATGTTAATTTGTAAGGATGATGCTGCCCATATTGATTTGTTGATATTACACTGCATGAGCAAATGTTCAGTTGTTTCGATGTGAGTCTGGCACCAAGGGCATTGTGGTGAGTCTGAGCAGTTTCTCTCATAAAGGTTTCTTGCAGTTGGGATCGCGTTGTTACATGCCTTCCAGCTGAATAATCGAATTTTTTTAGGTGTATTTCCATTCCATATTGTTTTCCAAAGTATTGGATTAATATTCTCCGATTTGGTTGTTGACTGTGGTTCTTCAAAGGTTTCTTTGTCTGTTAGAACTTTATATCCTGTCTTCGTCGTGTAATTGCCATCTTTCGAATGTGGCCAGATAATATTGTCATGTTGATCCGTATTTATGAGTCTGATTCTGGTTATTTCCGGTATTACCGGTCTTGGAAATATTTCATCTAGTACCTCATCATTCCATTCCTCAATATCCTGTTTCCATAGGTCGCACACTCTTTGATATGGGCAGTTTTCTGGTTCTTCAAGTTTCAGGTTTGAGTCAATCCATTTGTCTGACCAGATATTTGTCGTTTGCCCATCCCCTATCTGGTGAATTAGATGTTGCTTTATAAAGTCTCTGCCTTCCATGATGCTCGCCCAACTCCAAGTTCTGTTCTGTCTAAGTTTGATATGCATAAAATCAGAGTTGGGGTAGTAGATACCTTTTAGAAGCCGAGCCGCTAATGAATTTGGGTTATTTAGTATCCTCCATGCTTGCGCTCCTAGCAATGCCGTATTCATTCTCTTGAGGTCCTTGAATCCTATCCCGCCTAAGAGCTTCCCGATAGTGAGTTTTTCCCAAGCCAACCAATGTATCCGGTTTCTCTCTCCTGAGCTCCACCAAAAGTTAGCAATTGCTGAAATGAGGCGTTTGCAGAAGGTAATAGGGTATGAAAAGATTGACATTGTATAAACTGGTAACGCTTGTAACACCGCTTTGATTAGGACTTCTTTTCCTCCTTCTGATAATAATTTTGCTTTCCATCCTTCCGTTTTTGAGAATAATTTCTTAGCTATCCATTCCAGCGCTTCGATTTTTGATCTTTTATGGCATAACGGTATACCTAGATACTTTCCTAAGTCCTCCGTTTCTACCATTTGAAGTTCTCCTGTGACGATTGCTCGTACTTCCGCAGATGTCTCATTACTAAAAAGAACTGCTGACTTATTGTAATTGATTTGTTGTCCGGATCCTTCGCAATAATCTGTAAGGCATTTCTTAAAAGCTCCTAAGTTAGTCTGGTTAATAGTGATGAAAAAAAGAGAATCGTCAGCAAATAAAAGATGAGAGATTTCTGGACAGTTCCTCGTAATTTGTATGCCTTGTATCTTTCCTTCGTTGCAAGCAGCGTCAATTAAACTAATAAGTGCTTCAGTCATTATTGAAAATAGAAAAGGGGAGAGCGGATCACCTTGTCTAAGACCTCTTCCTGATTTGAACTTCGGCGTTCTCTGGCCGTTAAAGTTGATTTGAAACGTTACGTCTGTTATACACGTCTTGATCCATTGTGTCCATTTATTATGGAAACCAAGTTTTTCCAACAGGGTGAGAATAAAGTCCCATCTTACTTGGTCGTAAGCCTTTGCCATATCAATTTTTATGCTTGCCATCGGTTTCGGGTTTTTCCTTTTTCTTGTCATGAAATATGACAATTCTTGTGCGATAATTATATTGTCTTGAATGGATCTTCCTTTGATGAAGGCCGCTTGTGTTGGTGAGACTATATCATTCATAATTTTTTGAAGTCGGTTCGCTAGCATCTTTGCTATTAGTTTATATCCAAAATTAATGCACGAGATTGGTCTGTAGTCGCCTAAAATTTCCTGTATATCTCCTTTCGGAATTAGAGTTATAAGAGTATCATTCATGTCTTTCAAAGGAATGTTATTCTTAAAGAAATCTTCTACTACTCTGAAAACATCATATTTAATAATATCCCAGAATTCTATATAAAATTTACCGTTCAGACCGTCGGGTCCTGGAGCTTTTGTTGGAGACATATGGTTGAGGGCCGCTTCCAGTTCCTCCATAGTTGGGTTTATTATCAGTTTTTGATTCATTTCTTCAGTAATTTTTGGTTTGATGAATCGTAAGGCGTTGTTGATTTGTCCTCTATCTCCTTGTTTTTCTTCAAAGAGTTGGTTATAGAAGTGTTGAAAATTCATTTTGACTTCTGATATCTCTTCTATCCACTCTCCTTGTGGATTCTTTATTCTAGTAATTTTGTTTATTGACCTTCTTTGCATTGTTGCCATATGAAAGAATTTTGTATTTTTATCGCCACATGTGAGCCACAGTTGACGCGCTCTATCTGCCCAATATTTTTCCTCGCACTTGTATTCAAAAGAGAGTTCTTGTCTGAGTTCTTCTTCTTCTATTTGGTTTTCTATCGTTGGGCTCATATTAGTTATTTGTATCAGTCTTTTTTGAATTCGTTTTGTTTGTTCCTGATGGTTTTTAAACGTATTTTTGCTCCAAATTTTGAGCGCTTGAGTAGTTGAATCTTTCTTCCCCTGGTAGTTCAGTAGGGGCTCTTGAGTTGAGGGGCCTTCCCAACTTTGTTGGACAACGTCTCTGCATTCATTATTATCGAGCCAATGAGATTCAAATTTAAAGTATTTTTTACCCCTTGGCGCTTTCGAGTTATATTGTAATATGAGTGGTGAATGGTCTGAGCCTATAGCTGGTGGAATAAAGACCAGCATTGCTATATTTTGTAATCCATTCATACGATCCAAAAACTCTGTCTATCTTGCTCTTAACAGTTTTGTTTCCTTGTTGTCTATTGTTCCACGTGAATTTACACCCTGTTGAGTTGATTTCTGCGAGTCCATTGTGATTGATAAAATTTTTGAAGTCAATAATTTGTTGTGTGTTTGGAGGAGAAGAGCTACATTTGTCTTCCATGTTGAGTATATTATTGAAATCTCCCATGAGTAGCCATGGTTTTTTATTATTGTCATTCCAGGTTGTAATTTGATTCCAAACTGTTAATCTATCTTCATAATTGTTAGGCGCATGCACACAAATAATATAATACGGAAATATAAGATCATTAATAAAAAGAACAGCAAAATAACAATTACAAAATATGACTTGTAGTTTCATGCAATCATTCCATACCACCAAAAAACCCCCCGAGTGGAAGGCATTACCTAACGGGTCAAAGATAAAGTAGTTTTTAAAACCTAGCTTACGTAAAGTCTCCTTCGCGTCCACTTCGCGAAGCATAGTTTCACAAAAGCATACTAAATCGGGCTTAAAACTATTCAAAAGAGATCTAACGTGAGTCTCTGTCAAGGGGGCCCTAATCCCTTGGCAGTTCCAAAACATTGTGTTCATTTACCTTTGGCGGCCAAAGGATGACCGCTTCCTTTTTGGATGATGACGGGATTACCTCTTTTCTTAACATTGAAACCTTGGTTCTTCTGATTTGAATTATTGAGTTGTCGTCTCTCTTCGTTCTTCATACGAATAACTATCCCCTTTATATCTCTGATTCTAATTCGGTTACCAATTGATCTTTGTGGGTTGCCATCGATTTGATTCTTATGGACCCAATTACACCGCTTTATGAAAATTTTCCTAAAGCTTTCTTTTTCCTTTAATCTTCTGTGATATCGAATAAGATACTTTCTGAAGGCCATCGATCGTTTGAAAATAAAACTTCCAATTCTGATATTGAAAGAACTGCTATCAATTCTAAAGAACAATACGATACTTCTTTTCTTGTTTTTTATGTGATTGAAATCTGGATAAACTGAAAATAATACAGACACAACAATTCTATAATTTTTAATATGAAAAGAAAAGACATAGAACTTATCTTTTGCTTTGAGTGTATTAGTGATGTCCTTCTTCCTAGTTTCATGGATAAAATCTATTGTTTGGGGATTATTGGTGATGTCTTTTTTCCTTGATTCGTGAATAGGATCTGGAAAATTTAATTCATCTTTCTCGCTTCTTTCTTCTGAAAATGGGTTCATCGGAGAAACCCTACAAGCTGCTGTAACAACCTTAAGGATTATATGAGTGTTATTGTTATTATTATACTGATTTTGATTACTCCGATCATATTTAGACTTAGGAGAAAGGATTATGCCATCAGAAAACGATTCCATCATAAAAACCCTAAATCCCTAATTAACAAAATCAAAACCAAGAAATCTAAAAAGATGAAGAAGAGTTATCTGTGATTGAAACAAGATGATGAATCTGGTGTTGGTGATGCTTCGAATTGATTTTTAGGTCTGATTGCTTGATTTGGAAAACTTCCGATGCTCGCTCCTATTTCGCCTCTTTCGCCTCCCTTAAATTTTTTTCCAAAAGTTTCATAAAGGAGTTGATTTTCTAAACAAGTATTTCTTGAAGTAAAATTAAGACAAAGTAGATCATGGTCGTGGGCCAGCATTATTGAAGAAAGAAATCTACTAATAAAAGAAGGAATAATTCAGATTGGAAATGGTTAAAGTACTAATATTTGGAATCATAAATGGCTATAATCGGAATATATTCAAGACAAACCAGATAATACGGAATATTAAACAGTGGTCAACTAATGAAGGAAAACTCAGATGAGCGGAATATGGAAATAATTGATTCAATAATACAAGAACCAGCATGAACGGAAATAGAAAGTATGCATATCTTACGAAGAGAAAAACAAGATACATTTAAATGGCCACATAGAACGTCAGATAATTAAAAAATTTAGAGGAAGAATAATTTTCCTAAGAAAGTCCAAATTTTTTGATGGAAAGCTTGTAGTGACATACAAAAAAGAATCTGAAAAAATAGACACTGTCCTACTGAAAATTATTATCATCGGTGTGATTAAAAAGAAGAAACTATTAATCATCTACTACATTCATGTGCAATTTGTAAACAGGTTTGGGCAACACCAGCTCTTTAAATTAGGATACCAAAAAAATGGATAACACTTTAGGAGAACAGATTACAAAATATATGAAGGGGTTGATAATACGATTTGGGAAAGAAGAATCATTAATGCATATATTTTGTTCACTTCATAGAATATTTGGAAAAAGAAGATGAAAACGATACATGAAAGTACAAATTTGGAGATAGATACTACTATTATAGCAGTTCATATGTGAATTAAAGATTTGTTTGAGAATGAATTGAGCAATATTCCAAGTAGTAATATTACAACGATGAATCAAGAAAATAAAGTATGTGGTCAGAAGAATAACTTAGAGGAACTAGTACGATTTACAAATGTAATGCATCTTTCAGTAGTCGAGTGAAAATCAGTGTAATTGGCATTATAAGAACTAGAAATAAATGTATCTACTCAAAACAAATATAGACAACAACAATTGTTGAAAGTGAAGCCTGGGCAGTTATACAAATGGACCGGCAGAGAGTAATATCATCAAAGAAATATCGAGATATAATACAAATGAAGATCAATTTACAAGAGCATATCATAAAGAGCATTAAGTGATTTTTTGAGAAATATTTTTCATAATATTTCTAATAAAATCATTCTGAGGAGGTTCACTCAAAATGCCTATTACAAGATTATAAGGATATAATCAAAATACATAAACCTATGAAAGGAAAAACGAGAAAACACAACAAAGGTATTTATTCTGAAAACATGTTCTCTTAAAGATGAGGAACTATGACTAAGAAACAATATAGAAGAAATAGAAACAAAATATTAGGAGAGGGATGGATACAATATTTAACCAATAATTTTAGCTTGGTGATTCTATAATCAAGATTCCAAGAGAGTCTTGATACTCAAATCTTTGATCCAAGTGAGTATTCTATTCCAACTCGAGTTATTACCATCCTTTTCCTTTTAGATCTAAAGTTTTTCTAAGCTTCGAGAGGAGACGTCTATGGATCAAACATGGAACTCTTCACAGAATATGATTAATACCTCCACGCCTCGACATTTTTCCTTGCACAAAACAAAATATAATCAACATATTTTGGAAAAAATAATAGATTTCAAAATTGAAAACTCTACTAACAGTTAAGCTATTCACGTAAAGTAATATTCAATATAAGTCTTTGAAGGGGGGGGGGGGGGGGTTGAATAAGACTACGCGAATTAATGAGCTAATTTCATTTAAAGTAAATAAAATTAAAATCTAATTTAAATCTTATTAACTTAGTAATCTAGATGGTCATAAACTATATAAGACTGAGAAATAATATGAGTGAAATATTCATACGAACATATTATCAAACATATATAGTGAGGAAAATAAAGAGTGTAGGGAAAGAAAGATACACAACAATGTAGAGTGGTTGGGTTTCCCTACTCCACTACCTAAGGTGTCCATTTTAGGATTTGCAATATTCTCAGCTAATATTCATATCTATTGAACCTTGGTGAGATCCAAAAACCCTTTACAACCACTCCACTAACTTGAAGCAAACCAGTTGTGTTATCACAAACACAAGGAACCAAGTATACTACTTATATTCACAATACACTCTTAATTTATTACAGTGGCTAGAATTAAGAGGCCGACTAGTGTTTAAAATGGTGATACAACTTTTTGATTAACTCCTTAAGAGTAGATAAAACAATATAGCTTGCAGTGAGTAGATATGACTTTAAATGCCCTTGAACCTCCTTATATGATCACATTAAAAGCTATTAAGATTGGTAGATGGAAGGTGTACGTGCTAGCTTGAATTAGCTCCATTTTATAGCTTAAATAATCCCCCAACGGTTACAAGACATGTGTCTAACGAATATAAATTAAAGCCAACAGATATAAAACATTTTTCTTGTTGTTGAGCTGAAAAACCCTTGTCTGCAGTGTAATGCAGGTCGTGAGGTGCCCCACAAATTTGTTCTAATTGGAGTGCATTTTCTTCTCGCGGGGTACACATTGGGTCCTCTCCTTGTGCAATGTACTCTAGTCCTGTTCTAGGCATGCTAGAGAATAGTTTCTTGTTGTATATAAAATAAAGATTATTTTTCTAAGGGGGGAATGCAACTAACTTGGTTTAAAAATACTTTTTAAGTATAAAAACAACTATTAATAATTCCAACAATAATTTTAGTTTAAAAGAGATTTTTCAAATATTAAAACAAGATTCAAAACAAGGATAGGCCAACAATCTCCCCCTTTTTAATGTTTGACAAATCAAAAACTTTTGAAGTTGCAAGAAACACATGTTTAATAAAAAACTCCCAAAAAACTTAGCGTATTTATATGCCAAATTAAAAAATTTAACTAAAAATTCTTCCCCTTTGTAAACAACATAAAGAAACTATGGACTAGTTTGAAAAAATAGGGACCAAGATGCACTTTTTAATTTTTTAGGGACTCAAATGCAGTTTTTCAAATTATAGGGACTAAAATGCAAGTTGTCCAATTTTAAGCACTTAATTAAAAATAATTTATAAAATATAGGGACCAAAATGAAATTTTCTAATTTTGAAGGACTAAAATTCAATTTTAACAAAATATAGAAAGGGGCTATTGCAACATCACCTATAACATCAAGAAAATAGTTAGCAACACAATTGCAAAATATAAGATAACATCCAAAAAACATGAAATTACCAATCCAAACAAGAATGAAAATGAGTAATAGTCCAACTAAAGAGCATTAATACAAGGTCAAAATAAAAAAAAACATATAAATAAATCATAAATTATGAAATAAATTAGAGAAGATCAACAAGTTTTGTGTGGAGAGCGGCTTCGAGAGCAAGAGCGACGACCGGTACAAGAAAGATCACTACGGAGATCATCAAACTTGCACTCCATTTCAACCATCTTCTTCTCGAGACGCTCAACAGATCCATTGATATAGACCTTCAGAAGTTGGAATTGGGTTGAAATGAAGGACATAATCGAGTTATCATGAAGAGATGGTGGACGAGATGTAGAAGCGTCATTGGAAGGCTTCAGATTCGCAATAGGAATTTGCTGGGCCGGAGTGGGTAAAAGAATGAGATTATTAAAATTCGGACCTTGAGTGGTTTGTATGTCTTCCAATATTCTATTACGAAGAAGCTCATCGGAGATACGACAAATTTCCAACGTCGTAATATAGGTATCGTTATAAATTACAAACTTCAAATGTTTGATCCTTTTAGCTTTCTTTCCAAATTATTATATTATATATCATTCTCAGCCCTTTCTAGCCTTTCTAAAGACTTTTTATTAGCCACATTATAAGCCATATTATTTAGATTTTAGGACTTTTCCATATGACCCGCACTCGAATCGCGATGCATAGACAGTTGTTTTAGAGCTTGAGTTTGGGGTGATGGGTCCACCATTATAGGATGTATTATTTAGCTTGGAATTTTGAGCTTATTAATTGTGCTCTGTTCTATATTTTGATGATGATTCACAGGTTTATTATATTGTAACCCTTTGCCGGGTTAAAAGTAAATGAAAAAAGCTATGAAAAGCATGAAAAAATACGAGAAAAAAAAATATGTGAAAAAATAGCATGACATCTCACTTCAAAAATAGAGTCATTACTATACAAAAGAAAAAATTATTTTTGATATGAAAAGAATATAAATATTTGGACCGGCAAAGTGGAATTTTTATGTGAACATCGTTATGCTTTATTGGGTTATTGAGGATGCTAAATTAGTGCATCAAGGAAATCATTGGGTTGAGTGAGAAAATTTTATGAGAGTAACTCAAGCTCTAGGGCGATTCGTTGATGGCTAGTGAGGAGAGAGTCAAAAGCTCACTCTAAATTATCCAAATATAGATATCATATCGTCCCTAAGCCAAACTCTTTGTTTTCATCTTTATTGTATCAGGACGATACAACTTTGAGTTAGGGGTCTTGTTGTCTCCCTATTTGTGATGAATCTTTGGATACTAGTGAAGTTCGATGAACAATCTATAGCCTCCTTGGTAAACTAAGTAAAGAACCTAATCTGATCTTGAATTTGAGCCGTGTTGATCGTGGATATGAAAGGAGTGCAGGTAATCTAGTTTGTAAATATTATTACATGAAATTTTCTGAGTAGTTGCTTTGAGTCTATTCTATATATTCTGCCATATTCTTTCCCACTGTGCTTAATTGACTTAGGTGTGTATTTAGAGACTTCCCTTTGTTTTTATCTTTATTGTATCGGGACGATACAACTTTGAGTCGGGGGTCTTGATGTCTCCCTATTTGTGATGAATTAATATAGGTTGGAGATATCATTTTAGGTGTTTATGGTTAATTAATAATCGATTTTTATTTTTATTTTTATTTTAATATTTTCCAATTTCTTGTCTTGATTTGAGGAATTATTATTTTTAGAGCATATTTGGTTTAATTTGTTTGTTAATGTGAAGTTTTAAAGATATATGGAAATTAATTATATCCCAAACAATTCTAAAGAGATAAGGAAAGAAGATATGGATGAAAATTGAAGATAAAAGGAAGTAGAGATAAAATAGGAAAAGATAAGTTGCCAAGTAAATTTGAATTTCAGCAGTCACGTTCACTAAAGTAAAGATAACTTTAAATCGAATGGGAATTTTGAGGAATGGTTTGAAGGGAAAATATAGATCTTTTCGACACGGTCTTTTAATATAAAGTAAGTTAGAATCGGAGCAATAACGAAGAAGTTACGGTCAAAACAAGACTTCAGCAGTTTTTCCCTTATCCTATATTTTAGAAACGAATTTGATTTGGAAAAGAAGTCCAATTTCTTGCCTTCTACTCCAAGAAATATGAACTAGATCTTCCTAAACACCTATAAATACACCTTTTAACTATTGTAAACATGTCCTTGCCTTCCACAATTATTCCTTAAGTTTATTCATCATTCAAGAGAAGTAAGTTGACAGTATGTATCTTTCTTTAAGTTTATTTCTTTCTAGTATGAAGTAATTTTCCCATAACTTGGGTTTTGCATATGTATAATCTTTGAATTTTATTTTTTTCTATCTAAGTTTCTTTGGGAGAACTATTTCAAATTTATTATAGCTTCTTAACCATATATTTATTTTATGTGCTTTAATTTATTGTCTTTCTTAATCTTGATCAAATTAGGGTTGTGCTGATACTAGTTAGATGGTCACCCGGAAGGGGAGTCTAATTATTGTAACACCACATATGCGTCTAGTGTGCGTTAGTGATCCGGAAGGGCTTGCCTACCTAGATAGTCATCAGGGTTTGTTATTTCACCATCGATCATTATGCAGGCCACTCTCATCTAAGAACCTAGTGGCGTAGGAGCACCTTAGTTAAGTCCCCTGTTAATTGTTAGGTTGCCTCTTAAGTCAACTCGGAAGGGGGTTAGGAGGAATTTAGAACCCTGGCTACTTATCTAAGAGCTATAATCACCCTTATTAACTAGTAGAAGAAATAGAAGGATTACTGCATACTAGCAAAACCTAAGCTATACTCTCTCATCTCATTCTTTCGTATTTTATTTACTTGTCTTTAATTTTGTTAATCGTTAATCTCCTCATCAATCATCTTTATTTACTTTTCCTGTCTTTAACTATTATATGCTATGATATTTTGTTTCCCCATCCGTATAACACACTAAGTCTCTGAGGAACGAATCTTACTTACTATTAAAACTTGCATACGATCTGCGATACTTGCAGCGAGCAACGTGTCCAGTCTAGGGTGTTAGTTACATTATTTTTATCTATTATTTTATCACACCCTAGGTGACACCAATAGCCATACTCATTTTCCACCTTTCTATAAAGTTTTACAAATTCATTATAGGCTTCATTTTTCAAAGCAAGGAGCATCACCCATGTATATCTAGTGTAATCATTAGCAACTACAGAAACATATTTAGACCCTCCTAGACTAGTGATATCAACGGGACCAAAAAGGTCCATGTGCAACAATTGTAGTGGCCTAATGGTGATGACGAACAATGTTATTTACCAGGTTGACATGCATCACCTAATTTATCTTTATCAAACTTATATTTAGGCAAACCAACAACAAGATTATTTCTACAATTTTGAAACTAAATTCATGCTAGCATGTCCTAGACGTCTATTTCGAAGCCAAACATCATTTACGACGGTCACGCATTTTACATGTTGACAAATAAGACTCTCAAGATCAACCACAAAAGCATTATCAGATCTTTTAGCAACAAAAATAGCATTTTGTTCATCTTTCTTAAACACACTACATCTAGAAGCTTCAAATTTAGCTATATATCCAACATCACATAGTTGACTAATACTAAAAAAATTGAAAAAGAGACCCTCAACAAGCAAAACATTAGAGATAAGTAAGGAATCATTATTACCAATACTACCTTTATCCAAAATACGACCTTTAGCACTATCACCAAAGTGACTTTATCACCTTCGGTTGTTATGAGGTAGATAAGAGTTACAAGTCATATGTCTAGAGCATCCACTATCAAGAATCCATAAATTTTCCCCCTTGATGCTCAATTTCTACGCACAAAAATAATTAAGCGTTAGGTACCCAACTTGGTTTGGGTCCATGATGGTTAGTGGCTTTTCTTTTTATAACCCATATAGGCTTTTTCCAAAATGGTACAAGAGATCCTAAATCCAATAATTTATGATATTGTAAATGAGATGCATCATGGCCAAGCTTTTCACAATAGGTGCATGTGATAAAAGATTTTGAAAGCGGAGGAATACGATGTGAGAAGGTTGGTTTAACAAAAGAATTTTTCAATTTTTTTTGTTTGGTTGTGTGGTGGTCCTTTGTGTGTTCTAAAAATAAATGCAAAAGATAATCGAACCACAACCGCAAGTGTACGGTTGTCCCAAGTAGTAATAAGGATAATACAGATTCGTTCCAAGGACGGGATGGTTGACTACAATGTTTAGCAAATAGTGATGGATTGCACTTATGAAAGCAAGTAAATGAAATATGTTTGTTTGGTTTTGTATTAATGCTAAGTAAATGAAAGACAATTATTAAAATGCAAATAAAAGCTAAGACACAAGTAAAATGATGTAAAACGCAATATGAGAAGTAGCACTTGAGAACGCAAGGATCCTCCCAATCCTATTTCCTAACTTATGTTGTTTAAGGGCTAAATTGGTCAATTACAATGGTCGGGATTCTAAATTCCTTATACCCCCGTCAGGGTGGACTATAAGGCGATCCTAGGGTGTCACTAGTCCCGTCAGGGTAAATATGATCCACCGTTGGATGATTAAGTTTTATTACCTCATTGGCCCTAGAATTAGCTAAGTTCGTCAGAATCAATAGCTTCTATCCTAGATTGAATAAATGGTTCTGTATTTAAACCCTCTGTCAGGATGATCCAATTGCCACTAATTGGAATAGCCTAAATACTAACACCTGTTCCTAGTTCATGACGCTAAAAACAGTAAAATAATCTCAATTTATTGAAAAGAGTAAAAGCCCTAACTTAGTTTAATTCAATAAAAACCCAAATTCAACATTCGTTATTTCATAAAATTAGGATTCACCCATTGTTTGTTCTCAAGCACTATGAATTATTTGGCTCATATTAAAACTAAATACTAAATTAAAACAGAAAGAATTCATGTTCTTCAATTACAGAAATAAAAGATAGAACCTAATTAAGAATCGGGTTTGGCTGTGATTTGGAGAAGATGACTTTCTCCAGCTCTAAGCTTTCTCCTTTTCCTTGCTTCTGACTTTCTCTCTGGACGCTCTCTTCTAATGATGATTTAATTTGAAGAATAAAATGAGAGGTCAGAAATACTGAGGTCAAAAGCTCCTTTTATAAGGTTAAAAATCGGATTAGGGCTTTTACTTAAGGATTAAGTAAAAATTAGAAAAGCCCAAGTCCACTAATTAAGCCCAAATCCCGTAACTGCTGATACACCTTCACTAAAACAGCTTTTCCCGCTTCGTTATGAATCCGATTGACCTCATTCCAGTTGCTAAAGTTCCGTAACTTGATAAGGAATGTTTTCTCTTCAAAGGTCAGCGGCTAAATCATCTCTTAAGCACCTCGAAATCAGCAATCTATGGCCTGGAAAATAGATTTTCAGCTCTAAAAATAATATCTTCGGGATTTATCTTTAAGTCTTGACTCCATATCATGATCTTTGACTTTCTCCTCGGATTCCTCTTCTAGCTAACATCTAAAACCTGTAAACTTTACACTAAAAATACCAATATTACGCGCAAAAGTTTAATAAATCAAAATTACTAGAAATAAAATGGAAATTCCGGATTATTGCATATTAGCACCAAAAGTCTATCTAAATAATCAAATAAACACCAAAAATGATGTCTCCCAATGGCATAAAATTAGAACATTTAGGGAGACATCAAGACCCCCAACTCAAACCTTTGTCGTCCCGACAAAGCAAAACTAAATAAAACAAGGGGAATGAAGTAGATGCAAGAGAAAATAGAAGCTAGCAAATAAACCCTAAAGCAATGCTAAAGATAAATCTCATATAGCAAACATTAAGAACTAACATATACATACACTAATCATGCAACATCAAACATAAATAATCTCAATCATAAAATTAAAGTCGCAATGCTTGAAGGTTACACTTGTACTCATCTCTGTATGATGGCTATAGGGTGGTCATTAATCCTAACTCGCTTTGAACGCTCCACCTAGCGTATTCCCTATCAACAGAATCATAAATTCACTATGCACTTAGGAATCACGAGGTCTTTATGGTTTTAATAATGGCTTAAGGACGGTGTGGATGTATATTTGGTAAATTTGAAGTGAGCTTTTGGCTCTCTCCTCACTTACCATCAACAATGTCCTCGAGTTTGAGTTTACGCTAAAAAATGTTCTCACTCACCCATTTGACGCGCTAATGTTGCGTCCCCAATGTCAACCCAAATGAGACTAAGATGAATTCCAAAAATATTCCACTTTGCCGGTTTATTTTATTCTTTCTTTCTTTTTATTTTCTTTTTCATTTTTTTTTGTACAAGATACCCATGACCATCATTTTGATGTGAAAAGTCATGTCTCTTATAATTTTCTTTTTCTTTCTCTTTTTTTTTTTTTTTTTTCTAAATTCAAATCCCGGCAAAGGGTTACAAATAATAATATCATCTACCTTTTTGTGCCTCAATACAAACACATATAATCCCTTCCCAATGTAATTTCCCAAATGTGGACCCTCCACCCCAAACTCAAGCTCGAGACAAGTCTCAGGGTTGTGATTCAAGTGCGGGTCATTTGGTCATGCTTAATAATCTAAGGGATAATGGGCTTATATCGTGGCTACAAAAGAAAAGGCTTAAGGCTCAAAATTGGGCTAAGACGGATGAAATTATAATAAGGGATAGCAAGCTAAAAGGCTTCAAATGGCTAACAAAGAACTGCCCCTATCATTTTCCTAAGTACATAGCTTGTCTTTAGTTCATATCTAGGTGGGTTCTCTACTAATTAGGATTTCACGTTCTACACACCAAACATATTCCTTAAGTACAAGCTTACTTCATTTGCATTGTTCATTAATTTTTCCTATCAATTACCTATGTTAGCATGCAATTGTAAGTGCGTTTTATGTTATTCCCTAAAGTCCACTATCTACTATCATAGATTCATCAAAAGTATGCTTAAAAGGGACATTTAAAATCTTCTACAGTCAAACACAACTCCTAATTATTTTATTGAAAGCAATTAAAACAAATAAACACATAACAACTGGGATGAGGCAACGAACCCCACCCCAAACTCAAAAATGAGTCGTGTCCCCACGACTCGAAAAGACTCAATAAAGCAATTAAACTAATATACACTAAATGAGAAAGGATAGGAAAACATATCTGGATCGGCACTAGGCCGATTACGTGTAGTCTCATGTTGAAGTTTTGAATACTTCTTTATCAAGCTTAAAAGATCATGTATTTGTTGCGTTCATCTTGAATAAAGTGTTCTTCATTACCTCGAACTCTTATGTCATATTTTCCAAGTCTTCATCTTTTCCTAACCCTCTAAATCATCATCTCTTCTACGAAAATCTTTCCTCAACATCCAACTTTTTATCTTCATCATGTTCTTCGTACATTTTCCAACCTTCATGGTCATCTTTGATGACCCCAAACTCAATTTTTCACCTACTTAAAGATTACTTGCAAAATATATAATATTAATATGCTCAAACAATTCACAATTCCTCCGCTAAATAACTAAAATAAATCTTAATTCCCAACTGGTAATAGAAATAAAAGAATAGTTCTAGCTATTTTACCGGATTGGCCATGGAATTTATGATGATTTGATACCTTGCACTTGCAATCTCCTACCTTCAAATTACCAAAGCTTTTGATGAAATTTGTGTCTCTTGATATTGTTGAAAGTGGCACAGTAGTGGAATTTGTGATTTAGTTGAGATGGGTATTTAATATCTATGGTGTTGGAAAGGTTTAAAGGATATAATTTAAGCTTTGGTGAAGAAATTTTTGGGTTAAAACTTGAATTTCTTGGTGTTTTTGGAAAGATTTGTGATTGGTTATGTGTTGGGATGATGTTTAGAGGTAAGGATTGGTGATATATTGGTGTTTTGATGATGGAATTTAAGTGTTTTTGGAGCTTTGGTTCGTCATCAATGGTGCTAAGTGGAGACGCAACCACGAGACGCAACTAATGCCGGGCCTCAAAACGCTGGGTCAGAAACTTTTAGCTGTTCATACGAAATTTTCGACTTCACCATTGGATAGAGCTCGAAAAGTTATGCGGTTTAGGCTCAAGAAAAAGTTAATTCCGACCTCCGAGCGTCAAGTTATGATCTTCCGAAATTTTGATACCTGGGGTACAGCACCGAAAACGGGTACCCGCATTCTACAAACCGGGTACACGGTTTCTACTGTATTGAAACCCAAAATTTTCATTCTTTTTCGTTCTAGGTATCCCAAACTCGTGACCTTTACTCCTGTAATCATCAAAAACACCAACCTTTCTCATTTCTTAAAAATAAACACTAAATAAATAACCATTACTCTAATTCACACTAAGAATTTAAAAGACATGAAAGCAATTTAAAACATGGGTTGTCTCCCAAGAAGCACTTTTGTTTATTACGTCTTTAAGTTCGACGCGTTACCTTCCATGAAGATGGTATTGAGGCCCTTGCGGTGTTCCTCCGCTTAAACTCGCCTCTTCCTTGATGTAAAAGCTTAAGAACCTCCCCCTTAGAATATTATTTAGTCGACCTCTGAAAGGAGGTGGGTAAGTACTTCGTTTCGCCTTCTTACTTTCACGACGAAACTCATTTTCCACCACATTAGAGTAGATAACCGTTCTCAACGGTATAAGATCATTTTTATTCCTTGTTTCAATCTCGGATTCATCTTTAAAATGTGGTGGGTAGGTGCTCCTCCTCGCCTTTTTGCTCTCGCGGTGTAGCACCTTTCTTGCGTAGCACCTATTGATCATTTTTAATAATAGAGGTGATTCCGATATTTTATCTCTAATGATGACTAGTGGTGGAGATAGGGATTGGTGAACTTTTTGTGGTGGGAATTCGATTTCTCTTTTATTATGAAGCTTTAACTCTTCAATTGATTTCTCAACCACTTCACATTCGTCTTCGCTTTCAATCCAATCTTCCACTATTACTTCATCATATTCTCGATGTGGAATCTGAATCTCGATCACCTCTTCTTCTTGTTTGCGTTCAATATCTGGATCATGTGCACGCACCATAGGAATAGCAATCTCAGCTTCAATTTCTAGGATTTTTGTTGCTACTCCTTCTTCCACCATGCTAATAGGATTGTTAACCACATGGTGGTCTTCATTTATAACCGGCATGATGGTCATATCACTATCAATAGTACCTTCCTTCAACACCTCCTCCTCAACTACTACTACCAGTTGATCTCTTCTATCCCTCGGGGGAGTGGAATCTTCATAAGACATACTACCAGTTTCAACTAAGTTAGGAGGGTTGTTTCGGGCAGCCATTTCATCTAGGCTCTGTTGTATGAGTGCATGGGTGGCTTTGAATTCCTCATCTCTTGCCTTACGCTCTGGTTCTCCTGCTTGAAATTCCTCGTGTAGGCGATTAACTCTCTCTAGTAGTGTCTCTTGCTGATAGTGTTGAGGTGAGGGTTGTTGAATGTTTTCAACCCACTGGTTGTTCCATTCTTGCTCGTGTTGATAGTGATATGGTGTTTGTTGTTGAGTACTTCCGATCCATTGATTGTTCCATCCTTGCTCTTGCGGGTATTGATAAGGTTGTTGGTAGAAGTTACTACCCCATTGTTGTTGTCCCGAAGAGTCTTCCCAATAATCATATGGATCAGGATCTGGGTAATGTCCTCTATACATCTTTCAATCAAATCTCTTGAACATTACCTAAATAAAGGACCTGTAAAAACAAAACAAAAACAAAAACAAGCGTAAAACTGAAAAATAAAAATAAATGCAACTATCACTAAAGGATAAACACCGTGGTCACACGCTACCGTCCCCGGCAGCGGCGCCAAAAACTTGGTGGTCCTTTGTGTGTTCTAAAAATAAATGCAAAAGATAATCGAACCACAACCGCAAGTGTACGGTTGTCCCCGGCAGCGGCGCCAAAAACTTGGTGGTCCTTTGTGTGTTCTAAAAATAAATGCAAAAGATAATCGAACCACAACCGCAAGTGTACGGTTGTCCCAAGTAGTAATAAGGATAATACAGATTCGTTCCAAGGACGGGATGGTTGACTACAATGTTTAGCAAATAGTGATGGATTGCACTTATGAAAGCAAGTAAATGAAATATGTTTGTTTGGTTTTGTATTAATGCTAAGTAAATGAAAGACAATTATTAAAATGCAAATAAAAGCTACGACACAAGTAAAATGATGTAAAACGCAATATGAGAAGTAGCACTTGAAAACGCAAGGATCCTCCCAATCCTATTTCCTAACTTATGTTGTTTAAGGGCTAAATTGGTCAATTACAATGGTCGGGATTCTAAATTCCTTATACCCCCGTCAGGGTGGACTATAAGGCGATCCTAGGGTGTCACTAGTCCCGTCAGGGTAAATATGATCCACCGTTGGATGATTAAGTTTTATTACCTCATTGGCCCTAGAATTAGCTAAGTTCGTCAGAATCAATAGCTTCTATCCTAGATTGAATAAATGGTTCTGTATTTAAACCCTCCGTCAGGATGATCCAATTGCCACTAATTGGAATAGCCTAAATACTAACACCTGTTCCTAGTTCATGACGCTAAAAACAGTAAAATAATCTCAATTTATTGAAAAGAGTAAAAGCCCTAATTTAGTTTAATTCAATAAAAACCCAAATTCAACATTCGTTATTTCATAAAATTAGGATTCACCCATTGTTTGTTCTCAAGCACTATGAATTATTTAGCTCATATTAAAACGAAATACTAAATTAAAACAGAAAGAATTCATGTTCTTCAATTACAGAAATAAAAGATAGAACCTAATTAAGAATCGGGTTTGGCTGTGATTTGGAGAAGATGACTTTCTCCAGCTCTAAGCTTTCTCCTTTTCCTTGCTTCTGACTTTCTCTCTGGACGCTCTCTTCTAATGATGATTTAATTTGAAGAATAAAATGAGAGGTCAGAAATACTGAGGTCAAAAGCTCCTTTTATAAGGTTATGAATCCGATTGACCTCATTCCAGTTGCTAAAGTTCCGTAACTCGATAAGGAATGTTTTCTCTTCAAAGGTCAGCGGCTAAATCATCTCTTAAGCACCTCGAAATCAGCAATCTATGGCCTGGAAAATAGATTTTCAGCTCTAAAAATAATATCTTCGGGATTTATCTTTAAGTCTTGACTCCATATCATGATCTTTGACTTTCTCCTCGGATTCCTCTTCTAGCTAACATCTAAAACCTGTAAACTTTACACTAAAAATACCAATATTACGCGCAAAAGTTTAATAAATCAAAATTACTAGAAATAAAATGGAAATTCCGGATTATTGCATATTAGCACCAAAAGTCTATCTAAATAATCAAATAAACACAAAAAATGATGTCTCCCAATGGCATAAAATTAGAACATTAGGGAGACATCAAGACCCCCAACTCAAACCTTTGTCGTCCCGACAAAGCAAAACTAAATAAAACAAGGGGAATGAAGTAGATGCAAGAGAAAATAGAAGCTAGCAAATAAACCCTAAAGCAATGCTAAAGATAAATCTCATATAGCAAACATTAAGAACTAACATATACATACACTAATCATGCAACATCAAACATAAATAATCTCAATCATAAAATTAAAGTCGCAATGCTTGAAGGTTACACTTGTACTCATCTCTGTATGATGGCTATAGGGTGGTCATTAATATTAACTCGCTTTGAACGCTCCACCTAGCGTATTCCCTATCAACAGAATCATAAATTCACTATGCACTTAGGAATCACGAGGTCTTTATGGTTTTAATAATGGCTTAAGGACGGTGTGGATGTATATTTGGTAAATTTGAAGTGAGCTTTTGGCTCTCTCCTCACTTACCATCAACAATGTCCTCGAGCTTGAGTTTACGCTAAAAAATATTCTCACTCACCCATTTGACGCGTTAATGTTGCGTCCCCAATGTCAACCCAAATGAGACTAAGATGAATTCCAAAAATATTCCACTTTGCCGGTTTATTTTATTCTTTCTTTCTTTTTATTTTCTTTTTCATTTTTTTTTGTACAAGATACCCATGACCATCATTTTGATGTGAAAAGTCATGTCTCTTATAATTTTCTTTTTCTTTCTCTTTTTTTTTTTTTTCTAAATTCAAATCCCGGCAAAGGGTTACATATAATAATATCATCTACCTTTTTGTGCCTCAATACAAACACATATAATCCCTTCCCAATGTAATTTCCCAAATGTGGACCCTCCACCCCAAACTCAAGCTCGAGACAAGTCTCAGGGTTGTGATTCAAGTGCGGGTCATTTGGTCATGCTTAATAATCTAAGGGATAATGGGCTTATATCGTGGCTACAAAAGAAAAGGCTTAAGGCTCAAAATTGGGCTAAGACGGATGAAATTATAATAAGGGATAGCAAGCTAAAAGGCTTCAAATGGCTAACAAAGAACTGCCCCTATCATTTTCCTAAGTACATAGCTTGTCTTTAGTTCATATCTAGGTGGGTTCTCTACTAATTAGGATTTCACGTTCTACACACCAAACATATTCTTTAAGTACAAGCTTACTTCATTTGCATTGTTCATTAATTTTTCCTATCAATTACCTATGTTAGCATGCAATTGTAAGTGCGTTTTATGTTATTCCCTAAAGTCCACTATCTACTATCATAGATTCATCAAAAGTATGCTTAAAAGGGACATTTAAAATCTTCTACAGTCAAACACAACTCCTAATTATTTTATTGAAAGCAATTAAAACAAATAAACACATAACAACTGGGATGAGGCAACGAACCCCACCCCAAACTCAAAAATGAGTCGTGTCCCCACGACTCGAAAAGACTCAATAAAGCAATTAAACTAATATACACTAAATGAGAAAGGATAGGAAAACATATCTGGATCGGCACTAGGCCGATTACGTGTAGTCTCATGTTGAAGTTTTGAATACTTCTTTATCAAGCTTAAAAGATCATGTATTTGTTGCGTTCATCTTGAATAAAGTGTTCTTCATTACCTCGAACTCTTATGTCATATTTTCCAAGTCTTCATCTTTTCCTAACCCTCTAAATCATCATCTCTTCTACGAAAATCTTTCCTCAACATCCAACTTTTTATCTTCATCATGTTCTTCGTACATTTTCCAACCTTCATGGTCATCTTTGATGACCCCAAACTCAATTTTTCACCTACTTAAAGATTACTTGCAAAATATATAATATTAATATGCTCAAACAATTCACAATTCCTCCGCTAAATAACTAAAATAAATCTTAATTCCCAACTGGTAATAGAAATAAAAGAATAGTTCTAGCTATTTTACCGGATTGGCCATGGAATTTATGATGATTTGATACCTTGCACTTGCAATCTCCAACCTTCAAATTACCAAAGCTTTTGATGAAATTTGTGTCTCTTGATATTGTTGAAAGTGGCACAGTAGTGGAATTTGTGATTTAGTTGAGATGGGTATTTAATATCTATGGTGTTGGAAAGGTTTAAAGGATATAATTTAAGCTTTGGTGAAGAAATTTTTGGGTTAAAACTTGAATTTCTTGGTGTTTTTGGAAAGATTTGTGATTGGTTATGTGTTGGGATGATGTTTAGAGGTAAGGATTGGTGATATATTGGTGTTTTGATGATGGAATTTAAGTGTTTTTGGAGCTTTGGTTCGTCATCAATGGTGCTAAGTGGAGACGCAACCACGAGACGCAACTAATGCCGGGCCTCAAAACGCTGGGTCAGAAACTTTTAGCTGTTCATACGAAATTTTCGACTTCACCATTGGATAGAGCTCGAAAAGTTATGCGGTTTAGGCTCAAGAAAAAGTTAATTCCGACCTCCGAGCGTCAAGTTATGATCTTCCAAAGTTTTGATACCTGGAGTACAGCACCGAAAACGGGTACCCGCATTCTACAAACCGGATACCCGGTTTCTACTGTATTGAAACCCAAAATTTTCATTCTTTTTCGTTCTAGGTATCCCAAACTCGTGACCTTTACTCCTGTAATCATCAAAAACACCAACCTTTCTCATTTCTTAAAAATAAACACTAAATAAATAACCATTACTCTAATTCACACTAAGAATTTAAAAGACATGAAAGCAATTTAAAACATGGGTTGTCTCCCAAGAAGCACTTTTGTTTATTACGTCTTTAAGTTCGACGCGTTACCTTCCATGAAGATGGTATTGAGGCCCTTGCGGTGTTCCTCCGCTTAAACTCGCCTCTTCCTTGATGTAAAAGCTTAAGAACCTCCCCCTTAGAATATTATTTAGTCGACCTCTGAAAGGAGGTGGGTAAGTACTTCGTTTCGCCTTCTTACTTTCACGACGAAACTCATTTTCCACCACATTAGAGTAGATAACCGTTCTCAACGGTATAAGATCATTTTTATTCCTTGTTTCAATCTCGGATTCATCTTTAAAATGTGGTGGGTAGGTGCTCCTCCTCGCCTTTTTGCTCTCGCGGTGTAGCACCTTTCTTGCGTAGCACCTATTGATCATTTTTAATAATAGAGGTGATTCCGATATTTTATCTCTAATGATGACTAGTGGTGGAGATAGGGATTGGTGAACTTTTTGTGGTGGGAATTCGATTTCTCTTTTATTATGAAGCTTTAACTCTTCAATTGATTTCTCAACCACTTCACATTCGTCTTCGCTTTCAATCCAATCTTCCACTATTACTTCATCATATTCTCGATGTGGAATCTGAATCTCGATCACCTCTTCTTCTTGTTTGCGTTCAATATCTGGATCATGTGCACGCACCATAGGAATAGCAATCTCAGCTTCAATTTCTAGGATTTTTGTTGCTACTCCTTCTTCCACCATGCTAATAGGATTGTTAACCACATGGTGGTCTTCATTTATAACCGGCATGATGGTCATATCACTATCAATAGTACCTTCCTTCAACACCTCCTCCTCAACTACTACTACCAGTTGATCTCTTCTATCCCTCGGGGGAGTGGAATCTTCATAAGACATACTACCAGTTTCAACTAAGTTAGGAGGGTTGTTTCGGGCAGCCATTTCATCTAGGCTCTGTTGTATGAGTGCATGGGTGGCTTTGAATTCCTCATCTCTTGCCTTACGCTCTGGTTCTCCTGCTTGAAATTCCTCGTGTAGGCGATTAACTCTCTCTAGTAGTGTCTCTTGCTGATAGTGTTGAGGTGAGGGTTGTTGAATGTTTTCAACCCACTGGTTGTTCCATTCTTGCTCGTGTTGATAGTGATATGGTGTTTGTTGTTGAGTACTTCCGATCCATTGATTGTTCCATCCTTGCTCTTGCGGGTATTGATAAGGTTGTTGGTAGAAGTTACTACCCCATTGTTGTTGTCCCGAAGAGTCTTCCCAATAATCATATGGATCAGGATCTGGGTAATGTCCTCTATACATCTTTCAATTAAATCTCTTGAACATTACCTAAATAAAGGACCTGTAAAAACAAAACAAAAACAAAAACAAGCGTAAAACTGAAAAATAAAAATAAATGCAACTATCACTAAAGGATAAACACCGTGGTCACACGCTACCGTCCCCGGCAGCGGCGCCAAAAACTTGGTGGTCCTTTGTGTGTTCTAAAAATAAATGCAAAAGATAATCGAACCACAACCGCAAGTGTACGGTTGTCCCCGGCAGCGGCGCCAAAAACTTGGTGGTCCTTTGTGTGTTCTAAAAATAAATGCAAAAGATAATCGAACCACAACCGCAAGTGTACGGTTGTCCCAAGTAGTAATAAGGATAATACAGATTCGTTCCAAGGACGGGATGGTTGACTACAATGTTTAGCAAATAGTGATGGATTGCACTTATGAAAGCAAGTAAATGAAATATGTTTGTTTGGTTTTGTATTAATGCTAAGTAAATGAAAGACAATTATTAAAATGCAAATAAAAGCTACGACACAAGTAAAATGATGTAAAACGCAATATGAGAAGTAGCACTTGAAAACGCAAGGATCCTCCCAATCCTATTTCCTAACTTATGTTGTTTAAGGGCTAAATTGGTCAATTACAATGGTCGGGATTCTAAATTCCTTATACCCCCGTCAGGGTGGACTATAAGGCGATCCTAGGGTGTCACTAGTCCCGTCAGGGTAAATATGATCCACCGTTGGATGATTAAGTTTTATTACCTCATTGGCCCTAGAATTAGCTAAGTTCGTCAGAATCAATAGCTTCTATCCTAGATTGAATAAATGGTTCTGTATTTAAACCCTCCGTCAGGATGATCCAATTGCCACTAATTGGAATAGCCTAAATACTAACACCTGTTCCTAGTTCATGACGCTAAAAACAGTAAAATAATCTCAATTTATTGAAAAGAGTAAAAGCCCTAATTTAGTTTAATTCAATAAAAACCCAAATTCAACATTCGTTATTTCATAAAATTAGGATTCACCCATTGTTTGTTTTCAAGCACTATGAATTATTTAGCTCATATTAAAACGAAATACTAAATTAAAACAGAAAGAATTCATGTTCTTCAATTACAGAAATAAAAGATAGAACCTAATTAAGAATCGGGTTTGGCTGTGATTTGGAGAAGATGACTTTCTCCAGCTCTAAGCTTTCTCCTTTTCCTTGCTTCTGACTTTCTCTCTGGACGCTCTCTTCTAATGATGATTTAATTTGAAGAATAAAATGAGAGGTCAGAAATACTGAGGTCAAAAGCTCCTTTTATAAGGTTATGAATCCGATTGACCTCATTCCAGTTGCTAAAGTTCCGTAACTCGATAAGGAATGTTTTCTCTTCAAAGGTCAGCGGCTAAATCATCTCTTAAGCACCTCGAAATCAGCAATCTATGGCCTGGAAAATAGATTTTCAGCTCTAAAAATAATATCTTCGGGATTTATCTTTAAGTCTTGACTCCATATCATGATCTTTGACTTTCTCCTCGGATTCCTCTTCTAGCTAACATCTAAAACCTGTAAACTTTACACTAAAAATACCAATATTACGCGCAAAAGTTTAATAAATCAAAATTACTAGAAATAAAATGGAAATTCCGGATTATTGCATATTAGCACCAAAAGTCTATCTAAATAATCAAATAAACACCAAAAATGATGTCTCCCAATGGCATAAAATTAGAACATTTAGGGAGACATCATTGTGGGATCATAGCCAATGCCACTTTTTTCAAAAGCCATTTTTTGAGAGCCTAAAATCAATTTCAAATTTTATTACCCTTTAGTAAATTTCAAAATTATGGCATTTAGTTCCTCAACCTTTTTGTTTAAAAAAGCATTTTTGCTCAATTTTTTTTTTCTTGTTAAGATGTAGTTGCTCATTTTCATCTATGCATTCATCACTAATATTTTGACAATCCTCTAAGGCTTTGAAAATTTCTTTACTTCTATTTCTTTCAATTTCTAAATCTTTTGTCAAAACTTTGTTTGTTTCAATAGAGCTCGAGAAATCTTTATAAAGAAAAATATAATGCATCATGAATATATTCATCACTAGAATCATCATTTGATAAAGAAAGACTAGATTTGGGAGTTACATCATCATGGTTTGCCATGAGTGCATAGTGAGTCGAACCTTCATCACTATCTCTTGGATTGAATTATTACCATTGCAACTAGCATCTTCATCTTTTGCAAGATCCGTCATGAATGCAACTCGGTTTACATGATCACTTTCACTTTATTCTTCATCCGAATTTGATCATCGCAAGTGATACTTGCATGCACAGCCTTCTTAGATTTCTCTTTGCGTAGAAGTGGACAATAGGTTTTTATGTGACCTATTTTCTTGCAATGGTAGGAAGTAGGATCATATTGCTTGATAGATCTAACATTCCTTTTGAAAGGTTGGGAGAACTTCCTTTCTTTTTCATATGAGTCTTCTTCCTCTTCACCTTCCTTATTTTCTTTTCTTTCCTTCTTCTTGCTACTTGAAGCATGAAATGCAATTTATTTCTTAACCCTCTTATCTTCTTCATCTCTTAATTTTTCTTCTTCAAGAAAAAGTTCCTCCGTCAAGAGGTTGCATATGAGCTCATGAACCGTCCATTTTTGAGATCCTTTGTGCCTCTTATGGAAGTTATCTTTGACTTTTATTTCGTTGGAAGAGCATATATGACTTTTTTAGTATTTTCTCTTTGTTAGTGTAGGTTTGACCAAGAGTCTTTAAGGTATTTACGATGTTGGAGAATATTTGATGCATATTATTTAAGGTTCCATTAGGCTCCATTTGGAATAGCTCAGATTTAGTGATATAAAGACCAATCTTGGTTTCTTTGACATCCACCGTACGTTGATATGATATCTCCAAGAGTTGCCGATGTATCCCTTTTTGTGATAAATATATTCCCTTAAGATATATCATTTTAGGTGTAAATTAGACTTATTAGATAGACTTTTATGCTTATTTTGTCATATTCTTCCCTCAGAATTATATTATTTGCATTTTTAGAGCTTTTGTGCGTTAATTCATTTGTTTTAGTATAATTTTTTCAAGTACATGTATTCTAGGAATCACCAAGACGAGGAGGATAAATGAAGTTTAAAGTCTTAGATAAAGATGAGAGGTCAAAAGAGAAAAAGTACCACTCGAAGAGTTGAAGAAAAGCATAGGAATTTGAAAAGCTGCTACTTCTTGTTGAGTTAGATCCCAAACGATACTGATCCAGGTCTGGTGATTCTAAGGAGAAAGTTGTTCCTCTGAGTTAGATCAAATTGAGGAGTGGAATCAGGTGATTTCGACTTAAGACGCAAAAGTTACGTCTGTTTTACTAGAGTGTGTACAACAGTTACATGATTTACTAATTAGACTTGGGCTCTTAATCATTTAATTAAATAAGATACGGCCCAATCAAATTTTAAGTAGTATAAATAGCCTTTTAGACCTCATTCCTCAGTATGCTTCATTTTTTTTCAAGAGTCAGAAGAGAGCAAAAAGGCAGAAGGCAGAGGAAGAGTTTGAAAAGTCATTCTTCTTCAACAACAAATCAACCCATTCCTTTAATTAGGTTCTTTATCCTATTTCTGTTTTAGGAATTATGAATTCTTTCAATTTCTTTTCAGTTTTTACATTGGATATGAGCTAAACAATTAGTGCTTGAGAATCGCAGTTATGAGTTAAGCTCTAATTTATTTAATTGATGTTTTTCCAAATTTTGGATAAATTAATTAAATCTAAGTTGGCTATTTTGTATTGACTATATCGCAATTTTATTTACTACTTTTAATTTGGCCAATTGGAATTAGGTATTAGTAATTAGGCTATTCACTATGTGGTAAGTGACCGCCTTGACGGGGGGGGGGGGGGGGGTTAATTACAGACCCAGGTAATAGACACGTGGTATTCGTCAATGATCTTGACGGGCTTGACTAACCACGCAGCCAATTGAGTAAAACACTTCAACATCCGAAAGTAGCTTATAATCGCCCTGACAGGGTTTGTTATACCGTAGGATATCTCTTAAGTCTACCCTAACGGGAGTTAGGAGATAATAGAGTCCCGACTAATACATAAATACCAAATTTACCTTTAAATGGAAGCATTAATTATATGAATTTAGGTGGATCCCTTACGAGACTCAAGTACACTTTTCATCTTGTGTCCACATCTCTTTAGTTTTAATTCATTTACTTTATGTTAATCTTTAGTTATTGATTTATCTGCGTCCAGTAGTTTAATGTTCAAAACCAAACAAAAATCTTTTATCTTCTAATTTTTGTATTTTCAATTACTACTACTTATCTATTGAACACTTGAGTTATACCAGTCTAATCACTGAGAACGGAATCCCTAATATCTATCAATTACTTGGAACGACCTGTACACTTGCGGTTAGTAGGTCCTCTTATTTATCGTTAATTTTATCACACACAAGGATCCACCAGTTGCCATATTTCATGAGCCGAATTCATTCAGTAACTCGGCTATACTCAGTGATACTCAAACCACAAATGAGTGTATTCATCGCCTTGTTGTTCTTGGTGAGTTTGGTTATATCGCTGGGAGTGAAATCTTTTTCTTCATTCTAAATTGTGCCGACTTCATCCCCGTAAAGAATATAGGGACCATCTTTGATAACCAACCATAAAAGGTAGTCAATTTCGTTGAGATAGATCTCCATTCTCTTCATCCATTCAAAGTAAATTTTTTATGTAAAGTGCAAAGGTCTAGTAATCATGAACCTTCCGGTTGGTTAGAGTCCATATATTAGAGTTAGGCTCTAACTTGAAGCAAACCACTTGTGTTATCAAGAACATAAGGATACCAAGTATACTACCTATATTCACAATACACTCTTACTCTAGTACAATGTCTATAATGAAAGAAAAGTGTTTAAAGTGGTGATACAATTTTGTGACTAACTTCCTAAGACTAGATAGAACTATGTAGCTTGTAGTGAGTAGATATGACTTTCAATTCCCTTGAAACCTTCTTAAATGATCACAATAAAAGCTCTCACGATTGGTAGATGGAAGGTGTAAGTTATAGCTTGAATAAACTCCATTTTATAGCTGAAATATGCCCTCAAAGGTCACAAGACATGTGTTTAACGGATATAAATTAAAGCCAATGGATATAACACATTTGTCTTGTTGTAGAGCTGAAAAATCCTTGTCTGCGGTGTACCACAGGGCATGCGGTGTACCACAAATTTGGTCTGATGCGGGTTCATTTTCTTCTTGCAAGGTATCTATATAATTCTTGTGGGGTACACATTATTTCCACGCCTCGTGCGGTGTAACGCAGTCCCATTCTGTGCATACTAAAAATAGTTTCTTGTTGTATATAAAATAAAGATTATTTTCCTAATGGGTGAATGCAACTAAATTGGTTTAGAAAACACTTTTTAAGTATAAAAATACAACGATTAATAATCCCAATAATAATTTTAGTTCAAAAGAGATTTTTCAATATTAAAACAAGATTAAAATCAAGGTTAGGCCAACATAGAGTTAGGCTTTGCTACCACTTTATAGGTTCTATAGGGGGTGGTGTTCGTCCCCGAAGGATGATAAAAACTGCCACAAGGGAGTCTTGCTTACCTGCAAGTGTACATGGGCGTTGACAAGTAATACAAGATAAGTGTAAGGGATTATCGTCTCCATAGGGACTATTAAAGTTATTATCAACGTGTTTAAGAGTATAATAGAGCAAAGTTGCATATAAATTACAAAAAAGTAAATAATATTTATTTAGTTTTTGTTTAAGTTCTAAGATTGGAATAAACTAAATATTAACTAAGAATAAATACAAAATAAAATTTTAAAAAGAAGAGGAATAGATAAGGGAAATTAGTCTTTTCACACTAGTCGGGATTCAATGATCTTCCCAAATACCTCCCGTGTAGATAGGAAGTGGTGGTCCTTTGTGTGTTCTAAAATAAATGCAAAAGTAATCGAACCACAACCGCAAGTGTACGGTTGTCCCAAGTAGTAATAAGTGATTCTAGGATCGTTCGCAGGGACGGTTTGGTCAACTACAATGCTTATCGATTAATGAATGATTGCACTTATGAAAGCAAATAAAAGTTTGAATGATTGATTGGTTGTTTGTTCTAATTCTAAGTAATGAAAACTAAATATAAAATGCAAGTGAATAGTAAAACGCAAGTAAATGAGTGTGAAACGCAAGTATGAGAAGATAGCACTTGAGAACGCAAGGGGTCTTCCTAATCCTAGTTCATAACATATTCTGTTTAAGGGCTAAATTGGTCAATTACAATGGTCGGGATTCTAAATTCCTTATACCCCCGTCAAGGTGGACTATAAGGCTATCCTAGAGTGTCACTAGTCCCGTCAGGGTAAATATGATCCACTTTTAGATGTTTAAGTTAATTACCTCATTGGCCCTAAAATTAGCTAAGTTCGTCAGAATCAATAACTTCTATTTTAGATTGCATAAATAGTTCCGTACCTAAACCCTCCGTCAGGATGATCCAATCGCCACTAATTGGAATAGCCTAGATACTAACACCTGTTCTTAGTTCATGACTCTAAAAACAGTAAATAATCTTAATTTATCGAAAAGAGTAAAGCCCCAATCTAATTTAATTTAACGGAAACCCAAATTCAGGACATGAAATTCATTAAGATTGGGAATTACCCATAAAGCATTCTCAAGCACTATTATGAAATTAGTTCATACTAATTGAAAAGAAAACTAAATTAAATAAAATGGAATTCATATTGTTTTACAAAATTAAAGATAAAAGAAACCTAATTTCCGGAATTGGAATGACTGAGAACGGAGATATGAACCCTCTCCAGCTCTTGCAGGTTCTTCTTTCTTCCTTCTGTTGTTTCTCTCTGATGTTTAATCTTGTAAAAAGTGAATTGTGTTTAAAACAGAAGTCAAAGGCTCCTTTTATAAGTGGAGAAACGGATTAGGGCTTGGACCTAAGAATAAAACACTAATTAAATGTCCAAACCCAATTTCTAAGCCCAAAATTCCGTAACTGCTGATACACCTCTACTAAAACGGCTTTTCCCGCTTCGTTATGACTCCGATTGACTTGATTCCAGTTGCTAAAGTTCCGTAACTCGATAAGGAATGTTTTCTATTCAAAGGTCAGCGACTAAATCATCTCTTAAGCACCTTGAAATCAGCAATCTTTGGCCTGGAAAACAGATTTTCAGCTCTAAAAACAATTTCTTTCGGGATTTATCTTCAAGTCTTGACTCCATATCACGATCTTTGACTTTCTCCTCGGATTCCTCTTCTAGCTAACATCCAAAACCTATAAAATTTTCACTAAAAATACCAATATTGCGCGCAAAAGTTTAATAAATTAAAAATGCTAGAAATAAAAGAGGAAAATCATATTATTGCATATTTTGTCCAAAAGTCTATCAAAATAAATGAATAAACACCAAAAATGATGTCTCCCAAGGGCATAAAATTAGAACAATTAGGGAGACATCAAGACCCCCAACTCAAACCTTTGTCGTCCCGACAAAGCAAAACAAAATAAATCAAAGGGGTAGAAGTAAACGTAAGAACAAATAGAAGCTAGCAAATACACCTAAAGCAATTCTTAAGATCAATCTCATATAGCAAAACTTTAGGAACTAATATATACATACACTTATCACGCAAAATCGAACATAAATAATCTCAATCATAAAATTAAAGTTGCAATGCTTGAAGGTTACACTTGTACTCATATCTGTATGATGGCTATAGGGTGGTCATTAATCCTAACTCGCTTTGAATGCTCCACCTAGCATATTTCCTATTAACAGAATTAAATTCACTATGCACTTAGGAATCACGAGGTCTTTATGGTTATAATAATGGCTTAAGGACGGTGTGGATGTATATTTGGTAAATTTGAAGTGAGCTTTTGGCTCTCTCCTCACTTACCATCAACAATGTCCCCGAGCTTGAGTTTACGCTCAAAAATTTTCTCACTCACCCGTTTGACACGCTAATGTTACGTCCCCCATGTCAACCCAAATAAAACTATGATCATTTCCAAAAATATTCCACTTTGCCGGTTTGTTTTATTCATTCTTGCTTTTTATTTTATTTTTTTCCTTTTTTTTTTTTTTTGTATAAGATACCCATGACCCTTATTTTGATGTGAAAGGTCATGTCTCTTAAATTTTTTTTTAAAATCCCGGCAAAGGGTTACAGATAATAATATCTTCTACATTATTGTGCCTCAATATAAACACATAAATCCCACCCAATGTAAATTCCCAAATATGGACCCTCCACCCCAAACTCAAGCTCGAGACATGTCTCAGGGTTGTGATTCAAGCGCTGGTCATTTGGTCATGCCTAATAATCTAAAGGATAATGGGCTTATATCGTGGCTACAAAAGAAAAGGCTTAAGGCTCAAAATTTGGCTAAGACGGATAAAATTAATATAAGGGATAGCAAGCTAAAAGGCTTCAAATGGCTTAACAAAGAACTGCCCCTATCATTTTCCTAAGTACATAGCTTGTCTTTAGTTCATATCTAGGTGGGTTCTCTACTAATTAGGATTTCACATTCTACACACCAAACATATTCCTTAAGTACAAGCTTACTTCATTTGCATTGTTCATTAATTTTTCCTATCAACTACCTATGTTCGCATGCAATTCTAAGTGCGTTTTATATTATTCCCTAAAGTCCACTATTTACTATCATTGATTCATCAAAAAGTATGCTTAAAGAGACATTTAAAATCTTCTACAGTCAAACGCAACTCCGAAAATTATTTTATTGAAAGCAAATAAAACATATAACACCTAAAAACTGGGATGAGGCAACGAACCCCACCCCAAACTAAAAAATGAGTCGTGTCCCCACGACTCGAAAAGACTCAACGCAAAATAAATAAAATAAACTAACTAAAACGCGGAAGGGATAGAAAACGTATCTCAACCAGCGCGTGGCTGGTCATCGGTGTTGCGTCCATGAAATTTCTCCTTCGTAAGTAGACCATAGGTGGCATGTTGAATTGTGCTCACCCCCATTAACATGTTTCGGAGAAGTTCTAACTCTTTTGTAACGTTTCCCAAAGATGCAATCATCTTCACTTGATTTTCTTCCAACACCTTCACTTTCGCTTCCAACTCATTAGTCGTATGCATCTTCTTCTTTGGAGTAGCTCTAGGAGTTCGTACTGCTCTTAACACTTCATCATGAATATTCTGGACCAAAGCTATACCCATGCTCTCACCAACTACCACACGGTCAATCTCTGCGTCTTTACGCGGAACTTTTGCGTCTAAGCACAAAGTAGTGATGGTACACGGAAATTTGAGATTTTGTTGCGAAGTTGGGGTTTTAGCAAATTCCATGACGGTATCATATATCACACGAGCAACATCCATAGGTTTTTCCTCAATAATACACTTAATGAACAAAAGATGCTCCTTCTTCATTTCCGATATATGTTTATTTCCGAAGAAGGTAGGGATTACGAAACGGGACCATACCTTAGCACATGGTAACAAATTACTGCTATACAGCTGTCCAGGATATCTCTCTCCTTCGGGAATTGGGCGGGCCCCATCAATAAGCACTTTTCCCCAAAGGGACTCATAATCAAAAGAAGGTTCTTTAAGAGATTCTCGGAAAGGGCATAGTCCAGAAAATTCGGGTAATTTTAACGATTTACGAATAAGCTCGACGGAGAAAGGAACTACCTTTTTGCGAATCACAACTGCATCTTTGGAGAAGGCGATTCCTTCATAAAAATCTCGCACCAAGGTAGGAATATACTCAAGCTTCCTTTCTCTTAATTCTTTCCAACCCAATTTATCACAAGTAATACCACAATCTTTATACGCAGTAGTCATAATACCCTTAGGAAGATTCATCTCCTCACCAAACTTCAAAAATTGAATTCGATCACGAACCTGAGTATCCCAAGGAATGAAGACTCTCTTTGGCTTTTGAGCCCATGTTTTCCTACGCGGAGGTTTCTGTTGTTGCACGGGTTCTTCGGGAACTTCTTGTTCTGTTTCATCCTCAATCTCTTCCTCAAATTCTTCTTCACTTTCTTCATCACTTTCATCAATTAACCTACTCTTTTTGGATCGCAAATCCAGAATCTCAATTGCTTGGTCTGGGCTAGCTCCAACAATGTTCCTATTTCTTGGTACGTTTCTTCGATAGTTACACATGGAAGTTGTTCGGTTAGTCATCTCTTTTCACCCCAAACTCAAAACTTCAAATAGTGTAAAAGCTAGAGAAAAGCTTAAAGATTTGATGTTTTGAGGCTTTAAACTTGAAGGATATGGTGGAATATGAGATGGGTTAAGGTTATTTGAGAGGAATTGTGGAAGAATTGGGTTTAATTTCAAGGTTAGGAAGAGGAAATTTATGGAGAAAAGATGAAATTTGGTGATGTTTTGGAGAGGATATGAGTTGATTGTGTGTTTTTGTGATGAAAGAAGTCTTGATTTGATGAGTTTATAGCTGTTTGTTGATGATTTTCGGAGTAGGTGGAGGCAAGGATTCGGAATATGAGGTTGGCTTGGAAATGTAGGCAAAAAACTAGGTTAAAGAAGCTCAAAACCGCCTCTCGCAACAGCGCACCGGCTAGCTGGTGGATTCAACAGGCAAAAAATTACTAAATTCGATTTTTTTTACCTCAGACGCAAGCATCTTGTGTCATTGCTGACGCAGTGATCAGAGAGTTCGACTTCCATGGCCGGCTAGCCGGTCATCTGATCGGCATGCCAGCGGCATGACGCTGGCGAATCTCAAAACGTAACGACCCTGCGTCGTTGCTGACGCAGTGGTCAGAACCTTCATCTTCTTCGGCCGGCTAGCCGGTCAGCTGACCGACATGCCGGCGGTTCCTTCCTGGCGAAAATCGTGACGCAGCAACGCTGCGTCATTGCTGACGCAGTGGTCAGAGAGTTGGGGTCCTTCAGCTCCTTCGACCGGTATGCCGGCCAGCTCGTCGGCTAGCCGGTCGGACCTGCTGTGGACTCCAAAATTATTTTCGTTTTCTTATCGTTTTGACCCCAAACTCATGACCATTATACCCCTGAAATCATCAAAAACACACATCCTTCCTCATTTCTTACTAATAAACACTAAATTCAACGAAAATTAAACTAATTTACACTACGAAAATTGAAATACTTAAACTAATATACAAGAAATTGGCTTTTGTTTAACGTCGTTAAGCTCGACAGGTTACCTCATGCTCGTAAGGAGCTTCGAGGAGGTACATGACCTCTCCGGGATGTGGGTCCTTTGCACGATCGTTATCTTCACCTCCATGATATATCTTTAAACGATGATCGTTCACCATGAATGTCTGGTTTTCAAGTGGATGTTCTATCTCTATAGCTCCATGAGGTGTAACTTTGGTCACAATGTAAGGACCCGACCATTTCGATCTCAATTTACCCGAATAATTACTGAATTTTGAATTATATTTCAATACTCTTTGTCCCACTACAAAGTTCTTCTCTCGAATCCGATTATCATGCCATCTCTTGGTATTTTCTTTGTAAAGTTTAGCATTTTCATAAGCATGTAATCGAAATTCATCAAGCTCATTAAGTTTCATCCTTTGATTCTGACCAGCTAGAGTAGGATCTAAGTTTAATTTCGCAATAGCCCAATATGCACCCATTTCAAGTTCAAGATGTAAGTGACAAGCCTTACCATATACCATTCGATACGGAGAAGCACCAACCGGAGTTTTGAACGCAGTACGATAGGCCTATAATGCATCATCAAATTTCATCGACCAATCTTTTCTAGTAAGGCCAACGGTTTTCTCTAAAATAGATTTTACCTCACGATTTGAGACTTCAGCTTGACCATTGGCTTGTGGATGATAAGCGGTAGATACACGATGTCTCACCCCATGTTTCTCTAAGACTGTCTTCAAATATCTATTAACGAAATGAGTACCCCCATCGCTAATAATTACCCTTGGAGTGCCATGTCTAGTGAAAATATGTGATTTTAAGAACTTAATTACCACTCGTGTATCATTAGTAGGTAAGGCCATAGCTTCTACCCATTTAGACACGTAATCAACAGCTAATAAGCTGTAGAGGTTACCATTTGAAGGAACGAAAGGAACCATAAAGTCTATACCCCAAACATAGAATATTTCAACTTCTAACACATTAGTACGTGGCATCTCATCCCTCTTGGATATGTTTCCGGTAAATTGACATCTTTCACATCTTTTAGCATATTCATGACAATCTTTCATAACAGAAGGCCAATAAAAACCAGATTGTAATACCTTAGCAGCAATCCGATCTCCTTTAAAATGTTCACCATAAGGTGAATCGTGACACCCAGCTATAATCACCTCAATTTCTTCCTTGGCTACACATCTTCTCACCATTTGATCAGCACACACTTTGTAGAGGAAAGGGTCCTCCCAAAAGAATTGTCATGCACGGTGAGCTAATCTTTTTCTTTCTTGATAAGTTGAACCTTCAGGAAAAGAACCACTTACCACTAAATTTGCAATATCCGCATACCAAGGAGCTTCATAATCACGAACAACAAATAAACTTTCATCAGGAAATTCTTCTCTAATTGCTTCAATACCACTATTCATTTAGTAACCTTCAAGACGCGATAGATGATCTGCAACCTGATTCTCACAACCCTTTCTGTCCTTGATCTCTAAATCGAACTCTTGAAGCAATAAAACCTATCTGATTAACCTCGGTTTAGCATCCTTCTTCTCCATAAGATATCGAATCGCTGAATGATCTGTATAAACAATAACTTTCGCTCCAAGAAGATAAGAATGAAATTTATCAAACGAATACACAACTGCTAGCAACTCTTTTTCTGTAACTGTATAATTAACTTAGGCACCATTAAAAGTTTTACTAGCATAATAAATCGAATGAAAAACTTTCTCTTTTCTCTGTCCTAATACAGCTCCCATACACAAATCACTCGCATCACACATAACCTCAAACGGTAAACTCTAATCTTGAGGTAAAACTATAGGAGCAGAAATAAGCTTTTCTTTGATTGCTTTGAAGGCCGTTAACCAAGCTTCATCAAAAAGGAATTTGGAATCCTTTTCGAGTAAGTTGCATAAAGGTTTAGCAATCTTAGAAAAGTCTTTAATAAAATGCCTATAAAAGCCAGCATGGCCAAGAAAACTTCTTACCCCTTTAACAGAAACAGGAGGGGGAAGAGTTTTAATTACCTCTATCTTTGCTCTATCGACCTCTAATCCAGCACTCAAAACTTTGTGACCCAGAATAATACCTTCGCGAACCATGAAATGACATTTCTCCCAGTTTAAGACCAAATCTGTTTCCTTGCATCTGATTAACACTTTCTCCAAATTATCTAAACATTTATCAAAGTCATCACCAAATATGGAGAAATCATCCATAAAAACTTCAAGAAAATTATCGATCATATCCCAGAAAATAGCCATCATACATCTTTGAAAGATAGCAGGAGCATTACACAACCCAAATGGCATTCTGCGATATGCAAAAGTACCAAAAGGGCATGTAAATGTGGTTTTATGTTGATCTTCCGGAGCCACATAAATCTGATTATACCCAGAATAACCATCCAAGAAACAATAGTATTCTCTTCCGGCTAATTTATCCAACATTAGATCAATAAAGGGCAAAGGAAAATGATCTTTTCTGGTGGCTTTATTCAGCTTTCTGTAATCCATGCAAACTCTTCAACCAACTACCGTTCTTGAAGGAATCGCTTCATTTTTATCATTAAGAATTGTTGTCATTCCTCCTTTCTTCGGTACACACTGAACTGGACTCACCCATTCACTACTCGAGATGGGATAAATGATCCCCGCCTCTAAAAGCTTGATCACCTCTTTCTTCACTACATCTTTCATCACGGGCATTAACCTCCTTTGAACTTCAACTGAGCGTGCATTGTCATCTTCAAGTATGATTTTGTGTTGACAATAGGATGGACTAATGCCTTTGATGTCGGCAATTGTCCAACCTATTGCTTCTTTGTTAGCTCTTAACACACGCAACAGTTTATCTTCTTAAGGCCCTGTTAAATTTGCTGAAACAATAACAGGTAGAGTTTCATTAGTACCTAAATACGCATACCTCAAGTGTGCTGGTAACGGTTTTTCTTCCAATTCCGGAGGAGATTCAATTGAAGGCTTCTTTTTAGGAATAATCTCCCCCGGTTCTCTCACAGGTTCATAGGCAAGACGCCTATACTTTGGATTTTTAGAATGTAGAGCTGTAACTGTTTCGGCAAGCTCTTCCATCATCTCAGGTAGGTCTAATGTTAAAGCGGCCTGCAAAATATCATCATAATTAAAACAATCAAATACCTCTTGCGATGCCTGCTCAGCTACATCCATTCGGAAACAATCTTCTTGAGAATCTGGAAATTTCATAGCTCGGAACACATTGAATTTGACATCCTCGTCTTGTATCCTCATTGTTAATTCGCCATTTTCTACATCAATCAAAGTACGCCCCGTGGCTAGGAATGGTCTTCCCAAAATGATGGGGACATTCCTATCCGCGTCGTATTCAAGGATAACGAAATCAACAGGAAATACAAGCGTACCTGCCTTCACGAGGACATCTTCAATTCGGCCTTCAGGATGTGCAAGAGACTTGTCCGCCATTTGCAAGACCATAGAAGTAGGTCTTGCTTCTCCAATTTTTAGCTTATCAAAGATCGATTTGGGCATTAAATTGATGCTCGCACCCAAATCGCATAGTGCTTTTCCTTTCCATTCTTCTCCAATTGATATCGGAATAGTGAAACTCCCAGGATCAACTAACTTTGGAGGTAATTTACTTTGACAAATCGCACTACACTCTTCAGGAAGACCAATCATCTCATTATCACAATAAGACCTTTTATTAGTGAGGGCCCTCTTCAAAAACTTCGTATACTTAGGAATATCTCGAATAGCTTCTAGTAATGGAATATTAATACTTAGGCCCTTCACTCTATTAAAGAATTTTGAAAACTCGGCCAAATCACCCTTTTTCTGAACTCGAGATGGAAACGGTGGTGGAGGGTGATTAATAACAACATCATCTTTCTTCTTTGAACTCTCAATCGGCCTCTCTATTTCTTCAATCTCAACATCTTTTTCTTTTTCTTTCTCTTTCTCACCCACTTCCTTTTCTTTTCTTGGAACTTCTTTCTCTTTCATAATTGGAAAAGGAGGTGGAGGAAGGTTCTTACCACTTCTTAGTGTAACAGCTTTGCAATCTTCATGTTGTCTCGGATTTTCTGTGTCACTAGGGAGTTGCCCTTGTGGACGCTGATTAAGCTGTTTTGCGAATTGCTCCATTTGATTCTGTAATAGCTTCATGATTGCATCAGATGCTTGTTGGCGTTCCATAGCTTGTGTCTGAAGAGCAATTAAACTTTCAACGGTTTTCTAGAAGGGTAACTACTCCTTCTTCTGGATGGGCTGGTAAGGCTTTTTGGTTCATGGTTTCACCGTAAGTGTTTTGCGGAGCTTGTTTCTGAACATAATTTCCCCGATTCTGTCCTCCTTGATAATTGTTGTGTGGTTTTGGATTGAAATTGTTACCTTGGGGACGCGGCTGATATGCATATGTAGGATTTGCTGCCCCACTAGGATTTGAATATTGAAACCCAGGATGGTTTCTGTTAGGCTGATATCCATTACCACTCGAATTAAAGTTACCTCTGTTGGAGACAAACATCACGGATTCTTGATTATTTTGACAATTCTCCCAACTATGATCATTAACACCACAATACTCACATCCATACACCTCTTGTGCAATCTTTACCTCACCTCTTTTATTCGAAAAACCTTCTTTCACGGCTAGAGTAAGTTGTCTCAATTGTTGTTCTAGTGTGGATTGAATCTTGGTTTCTAAGGAGCTGAGCTTCTCTTCGATGTTGACATTATTAACTCCTCCTCTAACTGGTGTTCTTGCAGTATGCCACCCAACTTCATTATCAACTGTTCTATCCAAAATAATTCTTGCATAGGCAGGTTGAACTCGCAAACACGCACCACCACACAACAAATCTAAATCTTTCCTAGAGCCACCCTCAAGACCATTATAAAAAATCTTCATTTGTTGTTGTTCAGTAAGGTCATGATTCGGGACTCTTCGCAAACATTTCTGAAATCTCGCCCAACTTTTACCCAACGTTTCATCATACTCTTGCTTGAAATGTGTCAATTCTAATTCAGCATCTAACCTCATATTGGACGGATAATATCTGTTGAAAAACGCAGTTTCTAATTGTTCCCAGTTTTTTATCTTCGTAGGATCTTGCGAATCGTGCCATTCACTTGCTCCATTTATAATGAAAAATCGAAACACAGCATAGTACATCTGTTGAAACTCCTTGTGTGATGTAAGAATCACATATCTGTTTGAATTTCTGTACCGCTCTAAGAGGATCTTCTCCAGCTTTACCACGAAAATTTCCAAAATTTTGGAATTGAGCTAACATACCCGAATCTGGACGAAACCTCGGAACATTTATATCTGGAGCACCTACTCCTATAGCAGGAGCCCGGAATGGAACTTCTTGTGGACCATTAACAAACCATGGATCTTGATTAATCGCCATCTGAACTTGGACTTGAGGATTTAATGGCTGAACTTGAGGATTAACGCCTGGTGGAGCTATAGTTTGGCCATTTGCGTCTAGCTGGCCTTGTCCGTTATACTGTTGGTTCTGAATATTAATGTTCTCCATTCTGTTAATTAATTCTTCTACTTCTAAGGCTTCTTGTTCTCTCCTTCTCTTGTTAGCAAGTCTGATTAATGATTCTGGATTATTAAGGATCGGAGGTGTTGGCTCTAGATCCTTAAAGAGTCTTCTTCGCATACACCAAACCTAAAAACCTGAAAAGAAATGAATAAACAAAAAGCGTAAAACTGAAATAAAAATAAATGCAACTATCACTAAAGGATAAACACCGTGGTCACACGCTACTGTCCCCGGCAGCGGCGCCAAAAACTTGGTGGTCCTTTGTGTGTTCTAAAATAAATGCAAAAGTAATCGAACCACAACCGCAAGTGTACGGTTGTCCCAAGTAGTAATAAGTGATTCTAGGATCGTTCGCAGGGACGGTTGTCTCAGGTGTGGGGCTCTTATCTCTACTGTTAAATTTCTTGCCTATCAAATAATGAGCTTCTAATATGCTTATATACCTAAATAAAAATGTTTTGGGTCCTTATAGTCTTACTTAGAAGGGTTAAAGATAGTCTAACCAGTTTTTAGCTAGTGATGGACAAATTCGAGTCACGGTGGAAGCAAATAACATAACCTCTTCATCTCCACTCTGAATTAAATTCCTTTACTTCTCAAGCGTCACTAAGTTCAAGATCTAATTTAAAGGAAAATTTTCCTAAGATCCGATCAATTATTCATGGTGACTAATTCAAGTGACGTCGAGGATTTTGCCATTAAACGCTCCAACTGCTCCAAATTGACCTTTTTCTCTTTTTACGTCTTGGATTGGGTGTGGACTTGGCTTCTTTACTTATACTCATCTGCTTCGTCTATTGTGTCAACCATGTACCTAAAATCTACACACTTAGCACACAATTAAAGCATAAAACTCTATATATAGCAATATATCCAAAAAGAGATGGAAAAGTAAAATATGAAAAATATTAGGGAAAACTCCCTCACGTAGGTCTAGTAAAACCTTCGAAAGATGTCTCGTGGATAGATTAATCTATCAAAATATAGGAGACATCAAGAGCCCTAGCTCAAAGTTTTATCGTCAAAACTAAGGCCTAAGTCCAAATAATCAAAGAAGAATGAAAAATAGAAAGACAATGAATGATCATAAAGAAACTATCCTAACAAGTCTCATATAATGGTGTCCAATAATTAATACACATATACACATAATATACAAGCTATCAACATGTAAAAAATTCGAGATTGTATTATCTTTGCAATGCAAGAAGGAGAAGTTCTCACTTAGGCTGATATGGTGACTATAGGGTGTTCATAGGTCCTACCTAGCGTCTAATGGTCCACCTATTTATTCTCTAATTGATCAATTGTTACTTAACCATGTAGTTATAAATCCTAAGGTCTTTTCGCTTATAGCATAGGCTTAGGGGCGGTATGATACATATATTTGGAGAATGTGAAGTGAGCTTTTGGCTCTCTTCTCATTAGCCATTAATGAATCACCCTAGATATGGAGTTACACTCAAAGATATCCTCACTCAACCCATATCTTGATGCTCTTACTTAGCATCCCAAATTAACTCAATAGCTCTACATGATGATTTACAAAAGATTCCACTTTTCCGGTTCTTTTCTTTTTTTATTATTCTTTTCTATATATTTTTTGTAAGGTGGTAATTACACTCTTTTTAAGGTGAGATGTCATATAACTTACTTTAATTTTATTTTATATTTTTATTTTCATTATAAGACCTCGACAAAGGTTTACAATACGAGTATCATCAATATCTCACAGATACAAGCTCGTAAAATTTCTACCCAATGCGTGTCCCCATGATGGAACCCACCACCCCAAACTGAAGTTATAAAGACGACTAGTCTTAGGGTTGCGATTTGAGTACATGTCATATGGGAAAGTCCTATAAACTAAAAAATATGGCTTATAATGTGGTGATAGAAGAAGTCTAAAGGCTAAAAAAAGGGCTAAGGAGGATAAGTATTCACTAAAAATGGGTGAGCAAGATAATGGATTCAAGTGGCTCAACAAATAATTGCCTTAACTATTTTCCTAACTACTAGGTCTTGTTACTTTTTCACTTTTAGTTCATAATCTAAGTAGTTTATTCCCTAGTTCAGACCTCATGTTCTACACAGCACTCACGACGTCCTAAGATCAAACTTAACTTCTATGCGTTTCTTATTAATATTTTATTATATGTTTTCATGCAAATAATTTACGCGCTATGACATCATTCAAGGACACACTATTTTATATCATTAATTGTTTAAATTTATTCTTAAAAAGCATATTCACTATATTCTAAACCTTTTCCTTATACTAATAATTTTAAATTTTTATGATTTTTAGAAATCAATTAAAAACAAAAATAGGAATGAGGACAACAAATCCCCACCCCCAGCTCAAAACTAAGTCTTGTCCCTATGACTCTAAAAAGACTCAAAAAGAAATAAATTTACTAATATACACTAGCATATAAGTAATTAAGGAGAAGGTTAGAAGACTTTAATTGGCTGACACACATGTCCTCGAACTCATAATTAGAAGGAGAATCTTGCGCTTACCTGATTTCTCCATGATTTTGTTGATTTATCTTGCTTGCCTCAGTTGGTACTTGACGATGAATTAGTGCTTATCCTATAACTTGGTAATCCTTTTCATCAGCATCACAACCCACTCTGGAGGCTCAAGTTCAAAAGTTTCCAATTCTTGTTGCAGATTTGAGGATGAACCATGCTAAGTGACTATTGGTTCTTTCCCCCTTTATATATGTTCTTACTGCCTCGCAGTGGTATACTGCCCTTCGGAAGCGGTATACCATCCCCTCTATGTTCTAGGTTCTGTCGCAACATTGATTGTGAATGTCGATACACTATGACCGCGGTATACCGCTCGTTGGGCACGGTAATACCACTTGACTTCTCAAAGGTTTCCAACTTTGTACCGTGGCCACCTTCTCACGACTCTTGGATGGGGGGAAGTATACCGCTCGACATACCTATTATTTCCGTCCTTTGTGTCGTATTCGTGTAGTCACCACGGTGTCTTTTATGAAGCGGTATACCACTCGTAGGCTACGATATACCGGTCGAAGCCTAATATTTTTGCCTTTTTCTACCCTGGCCATGTTGTCGACAATGTGTAGTTGGTAAACAAGGATCGGTTTTTTAGGAAGGTACAAAATGTATCGTCAAATATGAGCACGGTATACCGCTCGACCTGCTGTGAACACCATTTTCTCAAACTTTTCACCCCAAACTCAAGATTTTACCTACCTAAACAACAAAACTCGATACTTTTCTCTCCCATTAACTTCAATATACACTAATACACTTTAATAAATACTGGAATTTAAAGTAATATAGACTATGTAATGGAAATGAAATAAACTAATATACAAATGGGTTTTCACCCTTATGAGCTTTTGTTTAAAGTCGTTAAGCTCGATGGGTTACCTCTCGTTCTACTTGGATTCGAGGGGGTACATAACCTCCCCACAATTTTGATACTCCCCATGAAAGGTATCCTCGCCTCCATGATTAACTTTCAAACGATGTCTGTTCACCATGAATGTGCGGTGTTCGGTCGAATATTCAATATCTATAGGTAATGAGGCGTGACCATGGTAAGAATGAACAAACCCGACTACTTTGATCTCGACTTCCCCGTATGATTTCTGATCTCATAAATAATATCGCATGAAGGCGCTTATCATGACACTTCTTGGATTTCTCTTTGTATAGTTTTGCATTTTCATAGACATGAAAGAAAAAATTGTCAAGTTAATTCAACATTCTCTTCTCTCTGTCTGATATAGGGTCTAATTTCAACTCTTTTATCGCCCAATACACACTTAGCTCATGCTCGAGTGGTAAGGACAAGCCTTACCATATACCATTCGATACAAAGACGCACCTAGGGGTGTTTCTTAAGTTGTTCTATCATTCCATAGCGCATCATCTAAATTTGTTGACCAATTATTCCTCGTTGGTCCCATGATCTTCTCAAGAATAGATTTTATCTCTCGGTTAGAGATACCACCTTAACTGTTTGTTTGGGGATGATAATCTTTAGACACTCTATGTCTCACTCCAGATTTCACAAGAACTTCCTTCAAGTATTTATTCATGAAATGCGTAGCTCCATCACTAATGATCACTCTTGGCGTCCCATGTCGTAAAATTATGTGATTTCAAAAGCTTAATCACCACTTTTGCATCATTTGTTGGTAAAGCCACATCTTCAACCCATTTCAACAGATAATCAACAACTAGAAAGATGTATTTATTCCCATGGGTTGACACAAACGGTCCCATGAAATCAATACCTCAAACATAAAACCCAACACATTATTGAGTGGCATCTCATCTCTTGTTAAAACATTTCCGATGAATTGGCATATTGGACATTGCTTGACATATTCATGACAAACTCTATGAATCGTACGCAAACAAAAAATGGATTAAAGTACCTTAGCAACGGTAAAATCACCCTTAAAATGTCCTCTATGAGGTGAATTATGACAACTCACCACAAATTCACGAGTTTCATGCTCTGGTTTACATCTTTGAATCATTTGATCGCTACATACTTTGAACATGAAAGCATCTTCCCAAAAGAATTGTTTCATGCGCTGAGCAAGTATCTTCTTCTTTTATGGATTGGTTTCAACGGGAAAACACTCTACTCACAATAAGATTATATATATCTGCATACCACAGAATAATAGGCACATTCATCATAAACAAGTTCTCATCGGAAAATACCTACTTGACCAACTCTGGTCCATTGTTGACATTAGAACCTTCGAGGTGAGATACTTAATTCTCTCTTCCTCTTCAGTCTCGAATCTCTAAGTCAAACTCTTCAATAGTAACCACCTAATAAGACATGGATTTGTGTCATCTCTATAACGTACTTGATTGCAGAATGGTCCATGTAAACTATAACCTTTGCTCCAAGAAGATAGGAACAATACTTATCAAACACATATACCACGACCAATAAATCCTTCTAGGTCATGGTATAATTAGATTGTGCACCTGTGAAAGTCACAATATGAAATATCGTATCCTTGCATTGACCCAACACGACATCCGTGGAAAGACATATAACACGAGCTGAAGACTCCAATCAGGGGGAGTCGCAGCTAGTGTAGAGACAAATTTCTCCTTGATGTCCAAGAACATTTCAATTCATGTATAATTAAATTGGAATTTTACATTCTTCTTAAGCAAGTTGCATAACGGTTTGACGATCTTAGAAAAATCTTTGATAAACCAGCGGTAGAATCCCGCATGTCCCAAGAAAATTCTCACACCTTTAACAGAGATGAAGGTGGAAGGGTTTTGATTACCTCAATATCTGCACGGTAAAACTCCAAACCCTTACTTGAAACCTTGTGCCCTAACACAATCTCGTCATAAACCATGAAATGACATTTTTCCCAATTCAAAATAAGATCAGTACAACGAATCAAAACCTTCTCCAAGTTTTTGAGATAATCATCAAAATCACCACCAAACACTGATCATGTCCCAAAATATCGCCACTATACACCGCTGGAACATGGTAGGTATATTGCATTACCTAAATGGCATCCTTTGAAAGAAAATGGTTCCACAAATGGACATATAAAAGTGATTTTGCGTTTATCATCATGATCCACACAAATTTGATTGTAACCCAAATAGCCATTGAAGAATCCATAATACTCTCCCCTTGTAAGCTTGTCTTACATTTGGTCTATCACCGGTAAAGGAAAGTGATCCTTATTTCTGGCCTTGTTCAATTTCTGATCACCCTACAACCATTCTTGACGGTATGGTTTCATTCTGATCATCAAGGACAACAGTGATTCATCATTTCTTCGATACAGATTGAACCAGACTCATCCACTTATTATTAGATATGGAGAAGATAATCCTTGATGTCTCTCTCTTTGTGATATATAAATCTATGCACGAGACATTATTTTGGGAGTTTAGTGGGCCTAAGTGAGGTATTTCCCTAGTATTTGGCATATTACACTTTTTTATCTTGTTTGGACATATTACTATTTATAGAGATTTTGTGCCTTAATTGTGTGTTATGTGTGTAGATTTCAGGTACATGGATGACACATGGTTCCAAGATGATTAGGACAAGTCAAAAAAATAAATATAAACCCCAAGCCAAGACGAAATTGGAGCTAAAAGTCAGTTTGGGAAGTTAGAGAGTTTACCAGAGAAATCGAAATGTCATATTGTTTTAGTCACCAAGAATTATTTGTAACTTCTACGGACCTGATTTCTTTTGATTTGAAAATATCTTGAAGTCATGGCCGCGCGAGAGTTGATGGAAGTCAATTCGGAGTTGAGACGAGAAACTTATGTTTGAGCCCAAAACAAATTTAGGTCATTATATAAGCCTGCTTATCCAATATCTATCAGTAGACATCATATTTTTGAGAAGGGAAAGAGGCAAAAACGTTTTGGAGAAGAAGGGAAGACCAGGATGAGGGGTTTCACCCAATTCCACCATTCTCAAGCATCCAAAACCCGATTCCAGCCACTCTTTAGGTCAATTTTATTATGTTTTGGCTTTTAAACATGATTTTAGCATTATTTTTCTTTAATTTTAAGTTCATCTTTATTAACTAAACCTCCTATGCTTGAGGTTTGCAATGGGTATGACCCCTAATTGACTATTTATTTGATAATCGATTATTTGGATATTTAAATGTTTGATCGAATTCAGGTTGCTATTATTTTCCATTGATTTATATATTAATTAGAAGTGTCTATTCATGCCTTGATCACACGTTGGATAGTTTGATATTTTTGCCAGTAAGTCGGGGGTCGAATTTTGGACATAGTATATGAAAACCTAGTGCGAGGTATTGAACCAGAAGGTCTTTTCCCGCTACGTAGTAATAGGGTTAGAACTTAATTTATAGGATCACTTGGACGGGAAACTAGAGTGTTGTTGAATCCCGACTAATGTGAACAACCCATCCGTCCTTATACCAAATAACGAGTTAATAGTTGATTAGGATGATAACTCGCAAGACTCAAACATATTTCTCATCCATTCTTGTACTTTAGTATTTTAATTATTTATCTTATTATTTAATTATTTAATTTAATTTCACTTTAGTACCTTAATCAAAAAACTGAACAAACGTTATTTATATCATATTTATTTCCTTGCAACTTAGTATTTTATTACATTCTAAACATAATTAATACAACGTTAGTAGTCCTTGAGAAACAATAGCTTTAAGCTTATCACAAGTTTTACTTTGCGACAACTCGTACGCTTGTGGGGAGTCCTAATTCCATATGTGACAAATTATATCACACCTGGAATTGCAATAAGTAAATGGCTCCGCCGTCGGGGACTACAACTTCGTAGTTTTTGTGTTTTAGTTTGTAGTTTACTGTTTAGTTGTTTTTTCTATTTTACGTGTTTTTCTGTTTTTGTTATTATAGAGATTACATGTTTATATAATCAATCCAAAGAGATAAATGGAAGGATTAAATGCAAATGGAGCGAACCCACTTAATAATCCAATTCAAGGCATCCCTCAGTCGGGATTGCCTTTCCGTGTTAAACCGCTAAAGATTCGCCCTCAAACCATTCAAGCCGTTAGTTTCAAGCCCGGTTAGGGTATGATGAGTCAATTATTGAGTTATGGGAATTATAGTGGAGCCGCTCATGAAAATCCGGTATGAGCTATTTTGAAGTTCATGAAAATTTGTGACGCCTACATCACTCAAGGTGTTACAAGGGAACAAATGTATTATTTCATGTTCCAATTCTTTCTAACCAGAGGCGCGAGTGAGGGGATAGATCGCCAACAAGCCGAGGGAATCTCAAATTGGGATGCAATTTAAGTACGATTCTTGGACCATTTCTGTCCAATAAGAACGACGACAAAAGATCAAGTAGAGCTTGCAGATTTCAAACAAGAAGCTGGCGGAAGTATAGGATAAACATGGACATGATTACAACAACAACTACTAAGTTTCCCTCTTCATGGGTACTCTCCTTTGATTCATATATCTATGTTTTACAAGAGACTTGGTCCGAGTTCAAGACTGAGAGTCGATAATCACGGTGGTGGTAGTTTTGTATCGATAGATCTTCTTCAAGCCGCAAAATTGTATGGAGAAAATTATTTATACTGAGAAAAATAGGCCTACATCACAAGCGTAATGGGGCACTTCACATGTTAGGGGTGAAGCAAAACTAGAGGCCACAGTCTCTACATTGGCTGAGCAAGTGACGCAATTGGCGTTGGTTGTGCAAGAGGGATACAAGAGTAAGCAATAAGAGGTGAAAGTTGTTCAAGCATCTTATGGATGTTTTATATGTGGAGGTTATGGCCATATTTAGGAAAAATGTCAAAATAACCCAGAATCCGTGTTCTTTGCATCTACTTGAAGTAATCAAATTTCGGGTGGTCAAATCTTTGGTCAATCGAATCATAGACCACTTGGATTCCAGAGGTCAATTCCTAATGGAGTTGTAAATCACTAAAATTATCAATCACGTCCCCGAGGAAATAACTTCCAAACTAGACCTCAAATCCAATATTAATAAGGTCAAGGACATGTACAAGAAGCTTACCATGAAAGTGGTGCTCAAAAAGAACTCCAATCACATCCACAAGAAGGAAAAGTCGATGTGTTGGAACAAGTGTTATGATCATTCACGATGATTACTCAAGAACATTTGAAGTCGCATCATAAGTCATGGAAGCGCAACGATGAAAGGATGAATGAGCGATTCGAACCTTTGAAATTGCTTAAAAATCTCAGCTTGCTAATCAATTGAATATGATGTCACATGCTCAATTATTGGTGTCGCCTAGGGTGTGATAAAAAAAGATAAATATAAGTCAGAAAACAACACACTCTCACCCTAGACATGCACAGTACTGCAAGTATTACAGGACGCATGCAAGTTTTAATGATAAGTTGAGTTCGTTCTCAGGGACTTAGTGTGTTAATCGAATGGGTAGAAATAACGAGTAAGAAGTAATTAATTAAAAGACAGGAAAATAAAGAGAGATAAATACCAAATTATCTAATTAAATAAGGAAAATAAAGACAGTAAATTAAATACGAAGAAATATGAGATGAGAAGTATAACTTAGGTTTTGCTAGTATGCACTAATCCTTCTAATTCTTTCTATTAAATCTAGTTAATAAGGGAGATAATTAGCTCTTAGATACTTAGTCAGGATTCTAAATTCCCATACCTTAGACCTTGAGAGCGACTAAGGGGGCTACAGACACACCACGAGGCTGATTCAAATAGGGTTTACAAGTGCTACCAAGGCCATAAGCATTCAATTTCCATACATGGTGATAGTGATTAAATTATACCCTAATGACTATCTAGTTAGAATTAGTGTTTTCAGGACCAATATCGACACTAGACGTTATGTGGTGTTTCAATAATTAGACACCCAGCTAAGGTGATCATCTAATTACTATTAAGAAAGCCTAAAGTGATCAGTTCTAGGACAGACAATAAATCAAAACACATAAACAAATATATAGGTAAGAAGCTAATATCAGATTAAAACATGTAATTCCCAAATAAACTTAGATAGAAATAAATTAGAGTTCATATATTATACATGATGCAAAACCCAAGCTATGGGAAGTTACGTTCATACCTGAAGGAAATAAACTAAAAGAAATAATAAAAGACATCATCTTGCTCTCTACAATAACTTGGAAGAGTAAACCTTAAGAACTAATTACTACGAGGCAAGGATGATTTACAAGTGATATAAGGGTGTATTTATAGGTGTTTATAAGACCTAATTCGTTTTCTTGAAGGAGAAGGTAAGTAGTGGACTCCAAGCCCAACTCAAATTCGTAACCCTAAAACATGAAATCAAACCCGTTTTTGTTTTGGTCCTAGCAGCTTCAATACTCATCCTTTTGACACGTATGAGTAGTCGAAATTCATCGTCTCGGAAAGATCTTCAACTTTTCACTTGACCGTTTCTCCAAATTCCACACCTATTTTGATATATAAGCTGATTTGTGGTCGTAGGTGCAGAAATTCAGATTTAAGGCAGCTTTTCCTTTTCCATGTTTTTAGCTTTTGTTTCCTTATCTCCAATTTACCATGCTTATCTCTTTCCATATCTTGTAGTCTTTGACTTGGACTCTAATTAATCTCCATAATTATCTTTAAAGCTTCACACTAAATAAATAATTAATCCCAATATGCTCTAAGAAAATTATTTTACTAAATCAAGACTCAAAATAGGAAAGTGCACTATTTCTCAAGAAAACCGATTACAAAGACTTCTAAATCACTAAAAATGATGTCTCATCCTAATCTAAATCTATCACAAATGAGGAGACATCAATTATCTAGCAATATTGAGAACCCACAAAATAATGAAGAGTATAAAGTGACTGCATTAAGAAGTGGGAAGCAATTTCTACCATCCTTTTCAGTGATAAAAGAGAAAGAATCTCAAAAGCCTAATTAAGATGAGGTAATTGTTGAGGATTGGGTTGATGATGTGGAAGAAAGAGTTGAGCCGATGAAGGTTAATGAAAATATTGTAAAGAAACTAGTAGAACGGAAGAAGAAAAATATAGTTGTGTACGAAAATCGTCCTCATCCACCATTCCTTCCACGCGTTCACAATCCAGACAATGACAAAGAGTACAAGAAGTTCATGTACATTATGAAGAAGTTTCGAATCAACTTGCAATTTGTGGAAGCCATCTAACGTATTCTGAAATATCTAAGATTCATGAAGGATGTGCTATCCAACAAGCGCAAGTACATTAAAGACGAAATGGTTGATCTATCTGAGAAGTATAGTGAAATTTTCCAAAACAAGTTGCCAACAAAGCCAAAGGATCCCAGAAGCTTCAACATCCCTATATAATTTGGAGGAGAATGGACTAGAAGAGCCTTATGTGATTTGGGTGCAACCATTAATGTTATGCCCAAATCATTGTTCGAGACATTGAGGATTTGGGAAGTAAGACCTACAACCATGGTATTGCAAATGGATGATAGATCTATTTCCCATTCCAAAGGGAAGATTAACAATGTTCTCATTAAGGCAGGTAATTTCATAATTCTATGTGATTTCATTATTCTTGGTTACTATGCGGATAAGTCTATTCCGATCATCTTGGGGTGGCCATTCTTAGCCACGGGGCGCACTTTGATTGAAGTAGAGAATGGTGAATTGATCATTTGAGTATAAGACAAAAAGTGAAAATTCAATGTGTTTGAGGAGATGGAATTAAAATTATCATAATGATTGCTTCAGCTTGGACACCATTCAGCGTGTAGAGAAAGAACCAAACAAGGTTGTGGAAACCTTAGGGGTGGAGGATAAAGAGCTACAATATAAACCACCATTTTTTGCTCCTCCAGATCTTACAAGAATCCATTCATTAACTATTTGAAGAAGGTCAAGAAGCGTGCGAAGAAGGTTCAAAGAGAACTTACAAGAAAGAGGAAAGAGGATCTGTTTGGGGTAGGAGACGAAGTACTAATAAAAGATCCTGATCCCTCGATCAAATCCAACAAGCACAAGAGTTCGTGGAGCGGTCCATTCATGATCAATAAAGTTGTTGCCGAGAAGTTAGTGGCACTTCAGTTTATGGGAGTGAAGACTGATGTCTCCTCATTTGTGATAGATTTATGTTAAGATGAGACATCATTTTTAGTGATTTAGAAGTCTTTCTAGTCGTTTTTTTTTGAGAAATAGTACACTTTCCTATTTTGAGTCTTGATTTAGTAAATTATTATTTTTAGAGCATATTGGGTTTAATTATTTATTTAGTGTGAACCTTTAAAGATAATTACGGAGATTAATTAGATTCCAAGTCAAATACTAAGAGATATGGAAAGAGATAAGCATGGTAATTGGAGATAAGGAAAGAAAAGCTAAAATCATGGAAAAGGAAAAGCTGCCTTAATCCTGAATTTCTGCACCTACGACCACAAATCAGCTTATATCTCAAAATTGGTGTAGAATTTGGAGAAACAGTCAAGAGAAAAGTTGAAGATCTTTCCGAGACGATGAATTTATACTACTCATACGCGTCAAACGGATGAGTATTGAAGCTGCTAGGACCAAAACAAAAACGGGTCTGATTCCATGTTTATGGTTACGAATTTGAGTTGGGCTTGGAGTCCACTACTTACCTTCTCCTTCAAGAAAACGAATTAGGTTTCCTAAACACCTATAAATACACCCTTATACCATTGTAAACATGTCCTTGCTCAGTTTCAAGCTTAGGCTTAGTATTTTCTCAGTTTTAAGAAATATAAGGCTCGTTGGAAAAGGTTATAATCAAAGAGAAGGACTTGACTATTTTGATACTTATTCTCCAGTCACGAGAATATCATCCATTCGAATGCTAATCTCTATAGCTTCAATATACAAGCTCAAAATTTATCAAATGGATGTAAAAACAGCTTTCCTAAATGGAGAACTAAATTAAGAGATATATATGGAACAACCTGAGGGTTACGTAGTTCAAGGGAAGGAGATCCAAGTATGTAAGTTTGTTAAATCTTTATATGGTTTAAAACAGGCACCGAAGCAATGACATGACAAATTTGATAGATTCATGATCTTGAATGATTTCAAGATCAATGAATGTGACAAATGCGTTTATGTAAAATGAAATGAGACAGGATATGACATTGTCTGTTTATATGTGGATGATATGTTGGAAATAACAATGATGTGATTACATTCACCAAGAGGATGCTTTCAAGTAAGTATGACATGAAATATCTAGGCCTTGTGGATGTTATTTTGGGTATCAAGATTCTCCGAACATCTAAAGGTATTATAGTATCTCAGTCACACTATATTGAGAAAGTATTAAACAAATTTAGTAACGCCGACACAAATATTGCCAAGACACTTGTTGATGTAAATTTACATCTTGCTAAGAACACTGGTGATACGATCAACCAGTTGGAGTACTCTCGGATTATTGGGAGTCTCATTACCTAATAAAATGAACTAGGCCAGATATAGCCCATGCAGTAAACAAGCTAAGTAGGTTTACATATAATCCGGGGCAGAACCACTAGATTGCTATTGTAAGAGTTCTAAGGTATCTTAGATACACTATGAACGAAGGGTTGTTGTACATAAGATATCCAGCTGTACTAGAAGGATACAATGATGCAAACTGGATATCAGACTCCACCGACTCAAAACCCTATGAGGAGGAGTCGTGTCTTAGGAATCCACTAAGCAAACGTGCATAACTAGATCCACTATGGAATCTGAGTTAGCTTTATACAAAGCTACTGAGGATGCCGAGTGGCTTCGGAATTTCTTAGAGGATATTCCTAATTGGCCAAAGCCTGTGTCAGCTATCTGCATACATTGAGATAGTCAAAGTGCAATTGGTAGGGCACTAAACGAAATGTATAATGGTAAGTCTTGACACATACATCGTAGACACAATATCGTTAGACAACTGCTCTCAAACGGAGTTATCACAGTTGATTATGTTCGATCAAAGGATAATATAGCGGATCCACTGACCAAAGGTCTACAAAGAGAGCAAGTGTCAGTGTTGTCAAGGGGAATGAGTCTTACGCCTACGAAAGCTGAGTTGCCATGATGGGAACCCTACCTAGCAGAGTGGAGATCCCACAATCTAGGTTCAAAGGGAAAACTGAATCATGAAACTACAACTTGGTGCGACGCACTGTGGGGAGACCTCCCCAAACCATTCCTAGGACAAAATTAAATAGTGCTACTTGTAAAAGTGAAGGATAAGTTAAACTTTTATGGTTCTTGTATCTTTGATAACATAAGATAGAGTAATGCAGAATACTCTCGACAATAGACCACCTATATGAATAACATGGGTAGGGCCGCCCTACGAGAATTTTAAAGGCGAAATTCTCCGACGATTATTCATGAAATAATAGGAGTTTCCCAGGGCCGTAAAATGGACACAACCGTGAGAACCAAATAATGTTTGGAAGTATACTATGTAAGTTTTATTGTCTTGGTTTACAAAAAAGCTGAATAGTTCAAGACATCACGTTCACTAGTTAGAAAGTAAATCCGATAGCTCTTACTACAGAAGGTTCAAGGCCAAAAACTACCTTTCTCGATGTAGTATTCTTCTACGCTTCTCTCTCACTCTCTCTTAAGTGTTTAGAATTATTTTGCATAATTTTTTAAGGTGGTTAGTCAATTTTCATTCATGTGGGGATTTTTGGACAAATGGGATTCTACCCAAGCATTGACCATGTTTACGATGTTAGTCGGTGACTCAATTTAATGAAATGATTAGGATATTAATACGTTTATTCAAGTTGTAAAGATTAACGTAATATATTCACTTGGTTAAAATCATTTGAAATTGAATGAGAAATTGAGTCATGTAATTTGGAGAAATTAAAAGGAAAAAAAAACAATATATGTTATTATATTTCTTTTTGTTATAAAGCAAAGAAAGAAAGAAAGAAAAAAAGGCCTGGTAGGGGTTGAACCTGGACCATTAGCTTTGTTGGGCTTTCGGACCTAGGGTCCATACCTTTGTTGGGCCTTAGGTGGGGTATGAACCTAGACCATCATCTTTGTTGGGCTTTTGGGCCTTTGGTTCATACCATCTGGACCAGCCCATGTTTTTTGGTCTTTTAAGTAAACGTTGTATTTTAAATTAATACAACGTAACTCCAAAATGAAACATTACAACCTTTGACAAGCCACCTTTTCATTTTCTATAAATAGTTGGCCAACTAAACCATTTTCTTCATTCATTTTTTAAAGCATTAAAATTATAAGAGAGAGATAGAAAGAAGCAGCATTATTAAGTTTGTTGAGATTCTTAAGAATTCGTGTGTCAGTTTCTTTTGAATAGTTTTGTCGTTGTATCCTGGAGGTTGAAGCCAACAAACGTAAGACACCTGTACGTGGCCTAAATATCCAATCCAAACCTCGACAAGTAAAGTTATTTAATTATTTACTTTTGTTTTATTTCTGCATTAGTTCCTATACTTTTTTTCTGGTTTATACAAATAAAAACAACAACCTATACTTTGGATTTTCAGAATTCAGAGCTGCCGTTGTTTCAGGTAGCTCCTCTATTAGCTCAGGTAATTCAAGTGTTAGGGCTTCCAGCAAGACATCATCAAAAGTAATATTATTAAATACCCCTTGCGTGGCTTGGTCAACTGTATCCACCTGGAAACATTCCTCCCGGGAATCCGAAAACTTCATTGCCCTAAACACATTGAACTTTACCTCCTCGTCTTGAATGCGCATGGTTAATTCTCTGTTTTCTACATCAATTAAAGTACTCCCCATGGCTAGGAATGGTCTTCCCTAACTAATGGGGATATTCCTTTCTGCGTCGTATTCAAGTATAACAAAACCAACGGGTAAAATTAAAGTACCTGCCTTGACGAGGACATCTTCTATTCGTCCCTCTGGATGTGCGAGGGATCTATCAGGCATTTGTAGACCATAGAGGTTCGGTCTTGAATTTCCTATCTTCAACTTCTCAAAAATTGATTTGGTCATGAGATTAATACTCGCACCAAAATCACAGAGAGCCTTTCCTTACCACTTATTACCAACATAAATAGGAATCGTGAAACTCCCAGGATCAAGTATTTTAGGTGGAAACTTACTTTGGCATATGGCACTACACTCTTTTGGCAAACCTATCATTTCATTCTCGAGATATGGTCTTTTTTTGGTGATAGCTCTCTTCAGGAATCTTACATATTTCAGTACATCTTTAATGGCGACTAAGAATGGTATATTAATGTTGAGATTTCTCACCACATTCATGAACCTCTGATAATTAGCCATATCTCCTTTCTTATGAACTCCTTAGTAGAAATGTGGAGGAGGACGATTTTCTACAACATCTTTCTTATTTGGACTTTCTGGAACTTTCTCCACTTCCACCTCTTCTACTTCTCGTTCACCTTCTTTATCTACCACATCTTTTACCGTTTTCTCTTTCACAATTGTTTCATTTTCTTTTATAACGTAAAATGAAGGTGGTGGTAATATATTACCACTTCTGAGCGCTATAGAATTACAATATTCTCTCTGTTTTGGATATTTAGTGTCACTTGGTATTTTCCCTTGTGGACGCTGATTCAATTGTTTTGCCATCTGAGGTATCTGATTTTCTAACATTTTGAATGTTGCAGCAGAAGATTGTTGCTCTTGTTGCGTTTTCAATTGAAGGTTGATTAGTGTCTGTAAGGTTTGTTGAACAGCTAATGCTCCTTCTTAAGGTTGCAAAGGTAGAGCTTTTGATTCATAGTATCGACGTAGGTGTCTTGGGAAGGTTGTCTCTGAGCTTGATGTCTATAATTCTGCCCCCTTGGTAATTGTTATGTGGTCTTGGTTGATAGTTATTACCTTGGGGACGTTGTTGATATGTGTAAGTTGGATTTGTGGCAACATTTGGATTCAAATATTGGAAAACCGGATGGTTTCTATTTGGTTGATAACCTTTACCACCTGAATTAAAGTTCCCTCGATTGGACACAAACATCACGGATTCTGAGTTACTTTGACAATGCTCCCAATCATGATCTTGTACACCACAGTTAGAACACCAATATATTTCTTGTGTAACATTAACATCAGCTCTCCTACCGAAAAAACCTTCTTTTACAGCTAAAGTAAGCCGTTTCAATTGTTTCTCAAGTGTGTTCTTCAATTTCTTCTCTAATGAAGAGAATTTCTCATCAATTTCAACACTACTTTCTTTATAACCTGTACCTTGGATAGGTGTTCTCACAGTATTCCAACCCAACTCATTCTTTACCGTTCTATTCAAAATAATCTTAGCATTAGCTGGTGTTACCTGTAAGAATCCCCCACAACAAATTAAGTCTAAATCTTTTCTTGATTTTCCTTCAAGGCCTTTATAAAATATTGACATCTGATGTGGTTCTGTCAGGCTATGATCTGGAACTCTTCTCAAACATAGTTGGAATCTAGTCCAACATACACCTACGGATTCACCTTGTTCTTGTTCAAATGATGTCAACTCGATTTGTGCGTTCAATCTCATGTGCGTTCAAATGATGTCAACTCAATTCGTAATTAGGATATTCACTAGTGGCGGTGATCCTCTAGAAGGGGGGGCTTAAAAACTGAACTAATTAATTAACATGTGGTGTTCGTCATTGATCCTGACTCACTTGACTAACCGTGTAGCCAATTGGCTAAATTCTTAATTCATCTGAAAGTATCTTATAGTCGCTTTGACGAGGTATGTAATACCATAGGATTTCCTTCTAAGTCTACCCAGACGGGAGTTAGAAAGATATTAGAGTCCCGACGAATAAAGAATTACCAACTTGTCCTTTAAACGAAAGCACTAAATGTATGAAAGTAGGTGAATCCTTTCGAGGCTCAAGTATACTTCTCATATTTGCCTCTCCTCATTTACTATTTATTTTATTTACATTCAGTTAATCTCTTAGTCAATTTACTTTCTTGCATTTAGTAGTTTTATGATTAAAAACCAAACAAACATCTATTTTTTATTTATTTAGTATTGCAATTAATTCTACTTATCGTTTGAACACATATGTCTTACCTAACAATCCCTATGGAGACGATTATCCCGTTTTTACCTACTTATTACTTGGACGACCTGTACACTTGCGGTAGTAGCTTCTATTCTTAAGTTTCCATTTTTATCACAGTCTAGGAGTGACCAGTATGATAAGTATATTTGGATAATTTAGAGTGGGATTTTGGCCCTTTCCTCACTAGCCATCAACTTATCACCCTATAGATTGAGTTACTCTCAAATATGTTCTCACTCACCCCGAATATGCACTTATTAGCATTCCTAAAAATCCCAATTAAAACCCGGTTATGATCACCTAATTAAAATCCTACTTTGCGGTCCGAAATTTGTATATATTTTCTTTTGTAAGTGACAATGATCCTCTTTTTGATGTGAGAGATCATGTCACTATATTTCTTTCTTTTTCTATCTAATATATTTTTCTCAACTTTTTCAAATCTTTCCTTTCTTTCTTACCCTGGCAAAAGGTTACAATACAAATGAACAAGTGATCAAAAAGTACCATTACAAACACAAATCCCACCCAGTAATGTTTTCCCATAAACCACCACCCCAACTTAAGCTCTAAACGAGTGCCAAAGCATCGCGATTCGAGTGCGGGTCATATGGAAATGTCCTATAAATCTAAAGGATAAGGCTTATAACATGGCTAATAAAATGGCTACAAAAGGCAAATAAGGGGCTAAGACGGATAATATATCAGTTACATGGATAACATACTAAAGGGAACAAGGGGCTAACAAAGAACTACCTTAATCATGTCCTATCATATACAAATTACTCACTTTCTCGCTTTTAGCACGTTCATCAAATTGTTCATACACTAGTTTGAATCTCACATTCTACACACCACACATGCTCCCTGAGGTCAAACTGCCCACGAATCTTTTCTTTAATTTTAACATGCATTTCATAAAAATCCTTTAAGCATACCCAAGATTTGTTTATAAATCTACTATTTATTATCATTAACTCATTAACAAATAGCTTAAAAGAAACATTCACTATATTCTACCTAACCTTCACACTTATTGAAAGCAATAAACACATAAAAATGGGGGTCGGAATAACAGGTTCCCACCATCAACTCAAAGTTGAATCGGGACTCGGCTCAAAATAGACTCAATAATCTTAAAAACAAACAACTAATATACAAATAAAGAAAGAGGCAGAGATGAGAGAAACGTACTCTCGAGGCTATTGCCTTGCGTGCTCGTCATCTAAGATAGGATGAGAAGGATTCTTCGTGGTGTCGCGTTTAATTTTCTCCAGCAGTGTCATGATGTGCATTTGATTAGACTTGATTAATTCCACATCATTGGCAAAGAGGGCTTGAGCTATTTCATTCTGTTTAATTTCTTCACTTACCTTCTCTTGCCAAGGATATTCCCTTGACTGTACTCCTTTCATGATGTTCTTGATCCATTCATCGTCTAAGATGGAACTCGACTTGATGATTAATTTCTTCTTCTCCCCAATAGTCACATCCGCTTTCATCACTAGGCTTGTAATTATCGATGGGTACTTCAAGTTAAAGAAACTTTTAGGTTTGACGATGAATTTTAGTATCCCTTCGAAGATTATTTGAGCCATATATACAACTTCCTCCATGATAATACAATCCAACATGATGGCAGATTTCTGAAGTATATCTGCAACTCGCGCATTACCAAAGAATGAAGGTGCAAGGAAGAGGTACCAAATTTTCACGTCGGGTTGAAGATACTTGTAGGGCCAAGTTATCTTCAACTTATGCAATACCAACTCTTCACTAAACACCATTTCACGTAGTTTATTCCAATCAAAACTATAGATGTTCTTCTCAGCTAAAATAAGATATAAATAAAGTGCAAATAACACCCTAAAGCTACACGGTTCTACAAGTATACAGATCGCATACAAGTTTTAGTTAAATGATTAAGATTCGTTCCGCAGAGACTACGAAGGTTAGGGGAATCTTATGCAATGATCAAGTGCAAGAAATTAAAGCTAGAACAACTAAACGCAAATAAAAGAAAAGATAAACAGATATTTATTTGATTTTCTAATTACTAAATTAAAACTAAGAATTTAAAAAGACAGAAAATTAAATACAAAAGAGAAGTAGTATGAGAATATAGCTTGAGTCACTAGCATGTAATCCCCATTAGTTTTGCCGTTCTAAACATGTAAGGGTGAATTATGTAGTATTTCAATAATCGGTTTCAATTCGCTATCGGTAGTTTAAAATAGGATTTACCTGTGTCAATAAGGCTTCCTAAGCAAACTTTTCATGTAATTGGTAAATAGTCACAAGAACTAAACCATAGTGATTATCTAGTTAGGTTGATTTGTCAGATCTAAACCTTGTACTAGACGTTATGTGCTAAACATGTAATTAAACACCGTTGTCAATGGTGACCTAACTACTAGATGGTAATCCTATATGGCGGCCGTCCACAAGAACACAGTATATAAATCCAAACACATAAACAGAGAATAAAAACTATAATTCAATTTAAAAAATTAAGTTCCCAAATTAGATAGATGTCAATCAAAACTAGGGTTCATACATATATGCTAAAACTAAAGATAAAGAAATTTAGTTCATGAAAGAAAAGAAAGAAATTACAAATTTAAAGGTAGAAGAAGACATTGTTGATGAACAGCTCCTTCCAGACTTCTCTCTTGTGTTGTAAGCTTCCTCTTGGTTTAAGGTTTCACCAAGGATGATTTAAGAGTGTTAAGAGGCTGTATTTATAGTGTATAGGTTGACCTAATTCGTTTCTTGGAGATAAGGTTAAGTAATGGATTCCAAGCCCAACTCAAATCCGTAAGGAGATAAAGATAAATTCTGCTGAACTGTTTTGAGCATATCTTCTTCGTTATTGGTCGGTTTTTGCTCCATAATATACCAAAAGAATCCTCAGCGAATTATCTACGTCCTTATGAAAGGAAATTACCAAAATCGGCTTATTTATTGTAGTTATCACCATTACTTTAGGCGTGTGCTGCAGAATTTCAGATTTAGGCAGCTTTTCCTTTTCCTAATTTTTAGCCTTTGTTTCCTTATCTCCAATTTCCATGTAAATATCTTTCCATATGTTGTAGTCTTTGACTTGGACTCTAATTAATCTCCATAATTATCTATAAAGTTTCACACTAAATAAACAATTAAACCCAATATGCTCTAAAAATATTATGTTACTAAATCAAGACCCAAAATAGGAAAGTGCACTAAAATAAGCTAAAATCCACCTATAAACTAATAAATACGCCTAAAATGATGTCTCAGAAGTATATTTTAGTATCACAAATGAGGAGACATCATTGGTACTTATAAGGTTCCACCAATTTCTTTATTTCGAAATGGCTTCTAATGTCTTCAACTGCGAAGAGAACCAACTTACCCCGGATTGGAATTCTACCATTGTTATCTCGGCTAAAGAAGCCAAGATAATACTGTCTAACTATAGCAATATTAAAACTTGCAAATCTTCCAACCTAATTTTCCACCCGTCTCACGAAATATCTTATACTTCCCCTTTTCCGCATTCTTGTGAAATTTCCGCTCATGTGTGGGTCTCAAAGTAGGTAAAACATCAATTTCCATGGCTTCTAGGGCCCTAGAATTACCTCTATCGTTTTTGGGTGGAGGCATCTTCGTTTTGTGAGGTTGTGGGGCCCACTTCTTCAGAATCTCAATCACTTGTTCTTGAACACTTGGCTCAACAACAACTGGTTTTTCGCTAGCCACAAGACTCGAACCACTTATTTGCCTCTTTGACTTACTCACATAAACCTCTGGATGCTTCCTCTTATTCTCACCCAAATTGGCACTTGAATTATTCTTCATTTCTTTTAAACTTACAAGTGTTTCGGTTCTCATTGTCATCTTCCTTGACTCTCAACTCAAAATTTTACCCAATTTGAAATTTTTCCTTGAACAAATGATTGAGGTAATATTTAGATGTGAGATAATGTAAGTAATGTCTTTTTCTATGTGGATATCTTGGATTTTTGGTGGGATAAGAAGGAATTTAAGAATTGAGAAAAAGAATTTCTAAAGTTTTTAGGATTAATTCTCAATTTCTTGTGTTGTTGGAATAATTTTGGACGGTTATTGGTGTTAAATATGATTTTGTGATTTTTTTGGTGGTGAAATATGGGTTTTTTGAGTTTATTTTGATGGTTGGTGAAGCTCGGGTCGATCTCTAATGGTGCTTGGAAGTTTTGGGAAGAAGAAGGTTGTAGGCTTAGGTCACAGAAGCTTAGGGATTAATCAGTATTTTCTTTATTGGCTTGGTCTGGTGCACCGCATGTATTGACTGACAAATCCAACTCTCATACCTTTAACCCGTAATATATCATGGACATGGATTGTATCGCGATACATAGTGTGTCACAATTTATCGCCACACTATTTCTTCTCATGTTGCGGTGTACCACAACTCTCGTGCGGTGTACCGCATGCATCATGCATCAGGTCCCAAGTTTCTGTTCGATCAAGTGTGGGGTGTAGTGGGCACCAATTGGCAGGTTGCGGTGCACCAAACCTAGGGTGCGGTACGACTAGCATCTGTTTTTTCCCACAAGTTCCATAAATCACCCCAAACTCAATTTTATACTCACATTTACATCAAAAACACGAAAACCCTTTCTCATTACATAATATACATCAAATAAACTTACTAATACACACAGAAAACTACTAAAGAATTAAAAATATGGGTTGTCTCCCAAGAAGCACTTTTGTTTAACGTCGTTGAAGTTGGACTTATTACCTCAAGGATATTTCTTTCTCACGTAGCCTCCCCAACAGTGGGTGAGGCGATTAAATTCTACCAAGCGATGTTTACCATTCTTCTTGGTATCCAACTCCACTTAACTTTCGTAAATAATTCGAGTGACCTTCTGATGGCCAATCCATGAAATTTATCTCTTGCTTTTGCTTGGTGTGTTTGTGGGATCAAGATCTTTTATCGCTACGGTTTCTCCCGCCAAGTACTCACCTTCTTTTCACTTTCTTTTAGGTACCTCTGGCACCTTTCTCGTGCTCTTCTTGGTTTTCTTCAGATAACCAATGAATGGATCACCCTTGAGGTTAGGAAGAGCTATAGATTTTTGTTTCTTTTTCAACTTATTCTCCTCCAACCTTAGGTGTCCACCCCATTTATTGGGATATATACTTCATGGTATAGTATTTCCAAGCGGAAACAATCTTCTGTTGGATTAGGGAACTTCATGCCTTAAACAAACTAAACTTCTGTACCTCATCTTGCACTCTCATGAATATTTTTCCATTATATACATCAATTAAAGTACGCCTTGTGGCTAGGAATGTCCTCCCTAAAATGATTGGTAATTCCTCCCCGCGTTGTAGTTAATAATAAGAAAATCACAGGGAATAATAAGGTTACCTACTTTGACGAGCATATCTTCTACTTTTACTTCAAGGTGGGTAAGGGTCCTATTTTCCATTTGTAAAGTTATTGTTGTAGGACTCAATTTCCAAATCCTTAGCTTCTCGAACAATGATTTAGGCATGAGATTGATGCTCGCACCTAAATCACACAATACTTTCCTAGACCACCCTTGATCAATAGATGTCGGAATATTGAAATTGCCGGGATCCTTTAACTTAAGAGGCAACTTACTCTGGCATATATCATTGCACTCCTCTGCTAAGCCAATCGTCTCTCCCTCAAAAAAAATTATTTATTGGAAAGCACCTCCTTCATGAACTTACGGTACTTTGGCATAACAAGGATGGTTTCCAAAAACAAAAATTTGATGTGAAACCTCTTCATCATGTCCTATTAACTTCTTGTATTCATTAGCATCATATTTATCATAGACACGTGAGAGAAAAGGTGGGGGAGGACGATCCTCACTAACAACTTCTTTCTTTTTCTTTTGAACTATCAGTATCTTGTCAATATTCTCTTTAACGATCAATGGATCAACCAATTCTTCTTCAAATTCTTATTCTATAACTTCTTCCACAACCTCGAGCTTATAGGTTATCTCTTTCTCTTTCATGTTTCGAAAAGATGGGGGAAATTGCTTCCCACTTCTTAAAGCTATCGCATTACACTCCTCGTTCTTTTGTGGGTTCTCAATATTGCTTTGTAATTGGCCATGTGGCCTCATACTCAAATGGTTAGCAATCTGGGATACCTGAGTCTCAATCATTTTTAATGCGACTGAGTGTTCGTTCATTCTCTCATTAGTTTGCTTCCATATTTCTTGATTGACTTCAAATTATCCTGGGTCAAAGTCATGAACAAAATCAACGTTTAAACAATGGCATTTCGAGCACCTTCTTGCGGATATTCAGGTAATGCATTTTGAGCAAGATTCTTAGAATACATATGTTGAACAGGTCTTTGAACTCCTTGGTAATGATTATGAGGTCTCGACTTAAAATTTTGTCCTTGGGGCCGTTGTTGATAATTCCCTGGATTAGCTGCCCCATTCGAATTTGACCAATTGAACCCTAGATGGTTGCGATTTCGTTGCATGACCACATACATAGTGTTTTCCTTGGTTAGAAATGAACGCAATAGATTCAGGATTACATTGACACTCTTCTATAGCATGGTCACTAGCCACACAATTGGAGCATCCAAAAAGTTCTTGAATTACTTTTATTTCTTTTTGCTTGTTTTGGAAGCCCTCTTTCACGACCATAGCTAATTGTTTCATTTGATTCTCTAAAGTGGAGAATTTAGATTCTAACATGGTATGATTAGCTACGTATAAAACACCTCTATGCTCTCTTGGCATAGGCCAACTTCATTATGTATTTATGATCTTCTGCATCGCTTGCGCGACCTGAACTGGATCCATAGAAACAAAACCAAGACTGTCTACTCTCAACCCTTAACTTCCATCTAACCCTCTATAAAACATCGATAGTTGCATCAGGAGAATATACCCATGAAGAGGGAATTTAGTCAAATGTGTTGGAATCTGATCCATGTTTCCTCTAAAGTCTCATCGTCATCTTTTACACAATTGGCAAGTTCATCCTGGTCTTTCATTCTCATACTCTTTGGAATCTATCAAAAAATATGGCTTGAATCGAATCTCAATCAGGGATCATATCGAATGGTTGTCTTGTTCTCTTGTAACGCCTTGAGTAATATAGGCATCACATAACTGCATGAAATTCTGTATAGCGTGAATCTGATTCTGGTGAGCAGCTTTACTGTAATTCTGATAGATTAGGAATTGATTTAACATACCCATATCGGGCTTAAAACGCGTAGTATGAACAACTGGAGGGCGAATCCCCAAAGGCTGAACACGAAAAGTCACTCCCAGATCAGGGATGCCTTGCATTTGCTGATGAGGCACATTTGGTGGAATGACTCTATCTGAGTTTTCTCCTTGCGAAATGTTGTGAAATCCCTCAGGTGTATTAGGTCCTAGAGGTGGGTTCAAAGGATTATCATGGGCTACAAAACCAGGTGGATGGTTAAGGTTAGACATTAACTCTAGTGCTTTCTGTTCTCTTTCTCTCTTTCTTTGGAGTCTAAATAGACTCTCAGATCTGAGTGCATACACTAATACTTGTGAACCTGAGAAGAGACAAAGACACCAAAAGCGAAATAAAACTAATACAAACTAGACACTTTTAAACTACTATGAAAACACAAAAATCTAAACCACCATCCCCGGCATCGGTTCCATCTTGACCTTTGTCGTCCAGATTAAAATAAACATCAAATAATACATGAATCAACTCCGTAGAGAACGGATCAGAAGTAGTAATAAATGATAAGTATAAATTCGTTTGCAGGGATGGATTGGCGATTAAAGGTTTTCATGGTAATATATACACGTAAAGTATGCAATTCGCATACCAAAGAAAATATAAAATTGGTTTTGATAATTATAATTAAGGACAAAATAAAAGTGATTGCAAGTAAGAAGATTAATTATCAACTAATGAAAATAAACACAAATAACTAAAATTAAAATAAAATATTGAGTAAATATATCCATTACCCCCTGAAGTATACATGTTTTGACAGTGTGACCCCCACTAAAAAATTTGCGACTGGATGCCCCTAAAATTTCATGTTTGTGACCGGATTCCCCTTAAGCTTCATTTTCGTGACTGGATACCCCTTAAGGTTCATTTTCATGACTAGATGCCCCTTGGGATTCATTTTCGTAACTCTGGAGAGATTAATTGGCGCCTATTTCGTTATGGAGTAAGTGGATGCCCCTTAAAATATGGCTATTTAAATATAAAAAATAACTATGTTAAATATCACGAAAGAGGCATCCAGAAAATGGGCATCACATATGGGGGGTCTATTTACATTTTCTTGATATTTAAATAGGGCCTATTTCATTAAAGGGAATCCAGTCACGAAAGGGGCATCCAGTCACGATAATGAAATTTAAGGGGCATCCAGTCACAAAAAATTTAGTGGGAGGCAAACTGTCAAAATGGGTATACTTCAAGGGGTAATGGAGGCATTTACCTAAAATGTTAACTTGATGAGATCGGAGCTTGAGAATATTGCCTAATAACAGTTTATGTGGCTAATTGACTTTGCTACTACTAAGGGTGAACGGTTTTGATTTTCACACTAGCCAGCGATTAAAATCACACTATCTTACTAGTCTATTGGCTTTCAAATAAGCTTAATCTCTATACCCTATTGGCTACCTAGCGTGCTAATACTGTCCGATAAAGGCACTAAGCATTCATACCCTAGTTCAATAATCCTTCCCCCTGGCCGAGTGTTAGTCAGATTACAACAACTCCTGCTACTTTGGCCATATGCGTAGGAGTATTTAAATCTAGAATACAAATAATGGAATTAAATACAAACCCAGTTCAATTAAATATGATAATTATATCCCAAATGTAATCAACAATAGTCAAAAAGCTAACATAATGTATTATCAAAGCATCTTCAAGCCAAAGAAGTTTAGCTCATAATCAGATTAATACTAAAAAATAAAACTGATTAAAAATAATGAGGGAATCGTGTTTAAAACTGAAAATAAGATATAGTTAGTTTTGAAGGTTAAGAGAATTGATGTTCTGTTGAAGAGGAATAGATGGGTTCATAGACAAACCCTCTTGCTTCTTCTTCTTCTTCTTCTTCTTCTTCTTCTTCTTTTTTTTGTCGCTTCCCTATTCTCTTCATGATAATTTCTAAATTGAAACATATTATCCAATATGATATGGGGCTGGAAAAAGAGCTTTTATATTTTCTAAATGCGTTGGGCTCTCCTTAAGGTTAAGGAAATAGGTTAAAATGAGCCCAACCCGTTTACTTTAACCAGATTGCTGGTTCAAAGCATGACAGGTGCAAATGTCATAACTTTCTTCGTCTTAACTCTGAATTGAGTGTCGTCACTTAACACGCGACCCTGACTTCAAGATATTTTCAACCAAAATGGTTTCAGGTCTAAATATCTTACCCAAAATTCGTAGTAAGAGAAACGCTCTAGTGAAATAAATATCCAGAAAAACTCTAACTCTCCACAATGGCTCTAAGCTCAATTTTCGTTTTAACTTGGGGTTTCTCTTCATATTTTGACTTCTCCTATTCATCTTGGACCTTGTATCAAGCATTTACCTAAATCTACATACTTAACACACGATTAAAGCACAAAAATCTCTATAAACAGTCGTAAGTCAAAAAATAAGTGTATAAGTGCAATATAGAAAATAATACAGAACAATTCCTCACTTAGGCCAAATAAACTCCCAAAATAATGTCTCCTGGACGGATTTATTCATCACAAATAGAGAGACATCGATTACCTACTATCATTAACTCACTAAATTTATTCTTCCAAGCCATTAGACACAATCTACATAGAATTCCATCTACCAAAAATTTTAATTTCTTTTAAAAAACAATAAATCACAAAAAATGGTGATGAAGGACAATGAATTCCTACTCCCCAACTAAAAAATAAGTTATGTCCCTATGACTCAAAACAGACTCAATAAAAATTAAAACCAACACAAATATTGCGAATAAAGATATGGTAAGGAAGAAAGAAAATATACTCTCGAGGCTTATTGCCTCGAATCATCAACATCCATGATGGGATTTGGTGGATCTTTCACAATATCGCATCTTATTTTCTATAGTAGTGTCATGATGTGCACTTTATTTTCTTTTATTTGTGCCATATCATCGGCTAAGAAAGTATGAGATGCTTCTCATTTATTTAATCTCTCATCTACTCTTCCTCTCCATGTAAGATCCTCTTCTTTCGAACTAGATTTACTCTCACGAGCAACCTCTATCTTTTTAGGAATCTTTGCAACTACTCCTCTAAAAAATTGCCTTGATCCAATCATCATCGATGTTGGTGCTAATGTCATACATGAATGACTCTTTCTCACAAAGTTCCAACTTCACTTTCCTTAGTAGGATAGTAATCATTGATGGGTATTTTATGTTAAAAACCTTCTTAGGTTGGATGGTTGTTCGCATGACCTCATCAAAGATTACTTGCGCTTCATCTACTTCCTCTACTCTCATAACATAATTTAAATACAAGGCAAATTTCTTACTTACTTCCGAGGTACGAGTGTTTCCCTAAACATTTGGTGTGATGAAGTTGTGCCACATTTTTTCTTCAGGTTGAAGGTGCTTGTAAATCCATGGCCCCATCAACTTTCCCTTGTCTAATTTCACTAAATCACGACTCAACGAATGTTCATAAAGTGTTTCACACTCAAAGTTGTTGATATTCTTCATTGCTTCTTGATATTTGCATGGGCCAACAAATTTCTTAAACTCGAAGTTGTTTCAAATCTCCTCAACTGTGAAAGGAATCAACTTTCCTCTAACTGGAACTCGACCTTTACTATCTCAGCTAAAGAGGCCTAAATAGAACTCATAAACAATCTCACTTCATGATCTTAAACGCCTTCTCTTGAATGTGGTCCATACTAATCTCTCACCCATCTCTAGAAATTTCTTGCAATCTCCTTCTCCAACCTCTTTTTCGAATATTCTCTCATGAGAAAGTGGTAATTTAGGCAAACTTTTTTTGATGATAGCTGATACGGCCTTAGAAGCTTCGTTCATCTCGAGTATAGGAATCTTGACTTGGAGAGGTTGTGGTTTTTTCTCTTTGATCATAGAAGTAGATTTCTTTTGAGCACTATAATTCACCATAATAGGTTCCTCTCTAATAAATTAACTCAACTTACTTTTATTCTTTGCCAAATTTTAACTTGATTTCTTCTTAATCTCACCCAATACATTGCTTTGATTATTCTTCATCTCCCTAACACTACATAGTATCGATGTTCTTTTCCTCATCTCTTTGACCCCAACTCAAAGGTTTAAACACTCTCAAACTACCCTTTGATTATAGGTAGATAAAGTGTTAAATGGGTTTGAAAAGGTGTAAGGATGACGATTCTGCATGTGGGTACTCTTGGATGGTATGGATTTTAAAAAATTTGGAAAGAGATTTGGAAAATTTTGGTTTTGATTCTTGGATTCTAGGTCTTGTGGATTGATTTGGGTGGTTCAATCTTGTTTGTAGGAATGTAGGGAAGGATTTAGATATGAATTTATAGTGATTTGGTGATGTTTTGATGTGAGGCGAAGATTTTGTAAAGTTTCAATGGTGTTTTATGGAGTTTGGGTGCTTTGGGAAGAAGGAGGCTTAAGGTTTGTGAGATATAATGTGAACAAACCTCCTTTTCCAGTTAACCTATCGTGGCCCGCACGGGTAATACCAGTCATGGGACTGGTATGCCGGTCTAACTCTTCAATGTTTCTAACCTCGAACCGTGGTGACCCTTCTTTGCGAATCTCGACATGGATGGGACCGGCTAGCCAGTCGTGGAAATGGTGTGCCGGTCAAAATTCTGACCTACACCGACGTGACCATTCTGACCCGAATAACGACACATTTTTTGGACTGGCTAGCTGTTCATATGATCAGCATGCTGGTCAAAGCCTCAATTTCTCTGTCTTTGACCATTGTGTGGACTGTCGCGACCCTTAAAGAGGGGCGGTAGGCCGATCGTGTGACTAGTATGCCGGTCCGCTGCGTGTGACTTCGGTTTTTCATGAACTTTTTCACCCCAAACTCATTTTTTTCTTAACCTGCATATCAAAAACACTTATACCTTCCTCATTACTACAATATGTATCAAAAGAAACTAACCTAAAAAAACATGAAAACATAAAAAAGATTGCGGTCCGTATCCCAAAAAGAACTTTTATGTAACGTCATATAAAGTTCGACGCGTTACCTCTTCTAATTTCTGTGTATGTAGCCTCCCCAACTTCGGGTAAGGCTATGAACATCAACCAAAACTGCAATTTTACCTCTCTTGGGTCATATTTCAATCACTTTTGTTGACATAACTTGTGTGACAACAAATGGTCCTATCCGCGCGTTCTTATTACTTCGTGGCCTATTTTCGGGCTTGAGGGCCTTCCATGCAACTTCATTTCTTACCCTGAACTCACCCATTTATCTAAACCCCACATGTTTTTTGTGGACTTCTACTTGGACCCTCTCCTTGGTCGCAATATGAATGACATGGGCTATGGGTGGTACCTTCCTTGGTTTAGTACCCAAGACATAGAATGTATCAAATATATTTCTTGCGCGGAGGGTCGCTGTTCCTACTTGGAAGTTTGATGCTTTGACTTGTGGCCAAGAACGGGCTTCCAATTATGATTCGAACCTGCTTATCTGGATCATAATAGCATAAGAAAGTCAGTAGGGATAGTCAAATTACCTTCTTGGATGATAACTTCCTCCACGTATCCCCATGTTATTTTTATTGAGCAATCCACAAGTTGTAATTTTACGGAAGCTTTATCCGCCTTCTTTTTTCCAAGCCTATCAAACACTGGCTTGAGCATAAGGATACTCTTGAACCCACATCACACATAGCTTTGACGTTGCGCTTACCATGGATTTGGATAGGAAGGTTAAAACTTCCTTGATCTTGAAGCTTGAGTTTTAGCTTATTTTATACTTTCTTCTAGACTCTCTCAGTATGAGCCAGAGTCTTGCTTCTGGCTTGTACACTCGCACCTTTTTCTGGAATAGCTTGTGTGAGTACTTGTTGTGGGGTAAGCCCTTTATCAACAATCTCAAGCACTTGGACGTTGATTTTCTCTTCGCTGTACGCCTCCACTATTGCGTTGAGTGCGATGTCACCCTTTTGATTAGGAATGGGTGGTGATGTCAATGGAACACTACGTGGCAATTCCACCTCTTTCTATTTTCTCTTCTAGTTGCATTTCAGGTGCGACAACTTTTTCCTTCTTAATTGAGGCTCTTCCTATTTCTCAATAGTTTTGCTAGCTTGTAACTCAATACAAATTTTGATCTCTTCTTGCATTTCCTTAAGTATAAGTCTAAAATATGATTCTTCTAGGCTAGGCTTGGTTGGTTCTTCAATATTTTCTGGAACCTCCATGGCAATTTCTGCAACAGGTGGTGATTCCACAACTTTTTTAGGTTTAAGGCAAATAGCCTTAGATGCTTCAAACCCAGCACTGCCATCATACTTGTTTATGGCCTTCACATCGTTCTTCGTACCTAGGTCCAAGTGTGGAATATCTTTCTGAAACTTATCGAAAGCATTAGTTACTTGGGTAACTTACGTTGTTAATATCTTCATTGTAGCAAATTGTTCATTGAATATTTCATTATACATCTGCATGTTGTCTTGAGTTAAAGTCCAAAAATCTTGCATTGTTTTTTTGAAATCAAATTCAGCTCCTTCTTGTGGATGTTGTGTCAAGGCTTTATGAGGTAAACTATCGGCATAGAACTCATAGGTTGGTTGCGGTAGTGGTACTGGCTTGTTATAAATTTGCCCCCTTGATAAGGACCTTGAGATCTATGCTGGAAATTGTTGTTTTGAGGTCGTGTTTGGTAAGAATTACCATGATTCAAACCCCATTAGGATTAGCATATTGCATATCCGGATTATTGCGATTACCAAATCGGTAATTCCCTCAAATTTTAATAAAAAACAGACTGCTTCTAGATTGCCTTCACACACTTCCCATATATATATAATTGACACACATAGGAATATGCTAAGACCGTCAAAACCACTCCTTTTATGCCTGGGTTGAAAATAAAGTTCATAAATACGGAATGTTTGTTGTGAACCATGGAACTATCGCGGACAACCTTGTGCTTCTTGGGGTACTTTCATTTCCACTGGCTTTCTTTGGAGACCTTTCTCAATCGTAAGTGACATCTGCTTTATTAGATTCTACAACATGGAGATTTTAACTCCTAAATCAGTTTAAACATCTAATCGCAGCGTGCCTTTGGAATTTGTAATAGGAGCTCGTGACTCTGGCCAACTCCATTCTGTTTCAACTATTTTATCCATACCTTCTGTAGCTTATGTAGGATCCATGGACACTAACCCTCCTCTTCCAAATTTATCTACCCTAAATATTACTTTGATATTATTAACTTGATAGAACATTGCTAATTGAAGTGCTAGGTGTAACCTTGAAGTGGGCATCTTGATAATTTTTGTTGAAATCTTGTCCATGCCTCTTTTACACTCTCGTCATTCTTTTGGCGGAAAATTGCAAGTGCCACGTGATCTTTCATTCTCATACTTTTAGAATAATATCGATTGAAGAACGCAACTTGCAACTAGTCCCATGATGTAATCGACTTAGATGGTTGATTATCCAACCATTCGCTAGCACCTCCGATCAAGAATAATGGAGACATGAATTAATACAGTCGCTCGTCTATAATGCCCTGAGTAATGTAGGCATCACAAATTTGCATAAACTTTTGGATAATTCATACCATATCTTGATGTGCTACACTACTGTAGTGTCCAAAGCTCAAAAATTTACTAAGCATACCCTAATCGGGCTTATATCTCGCAGCTTGGATCACTGGAGGCCAAATCCCTATTCGTTGTACTTGAAAAGGTGCTCCCAAACCTGGAAGACCTTGTTCACTATGTTAATTATTAGGTGGATTCCCTTCTTTTGGTGCTCCTTGTGGTAGAACAATTTGGGGGATTGGCATATGTTGATTATTCACCCCCAAGTGGTTCATTGTTATCTAACACTCCTTGATCTACAATTTTGGCCATTTCTCCCTACCTTTTCTCCTCTCTGTGTCGCTTCCTGTAAGTTCAAAGTATTGCCTTTGGGTCCAAGACCATACACCAATACCTCAAAACAAATCTGAAAGAGACAAAAACAAAAAGCAAGTGTAAAACTGAAACAACTAGAAACTACTACTCTAAAAATAAACACAAATAAACTAACTAGATAAATGCCCAGCAACGGTGTCAAAAACTTGGTGGTGACAAAGGTATGATAACTAAACATATAAATAAAGATAATAAATAAGGACACACACCCTAGAAGCTCGCCAAAGAAAAGACACCACAACCCCTCCAAGTCCAGATGCCTCTAACCAACAAAATAGATACTTATAGGGACCTATAAGCTATTGCAACACAAATCATGTCTACTTTGACAATCACAAACGAGCAAAAATTTGCGAAGTAAATGAAAAGGGTGAGTATAGAAGATTTCTTGAGAAGGGGGAAAATTGCGATGGAAGACATTCATTATGGACCGTTCGAGTTTAAATATTGAGCTATTAAAGAGTTATATCTTGGCCTTTTTAGCCGAGATAACAAGGTAAGAGTTCCCATTCGAGGCAAGTTAGTTCTTTTCATAGTTGAAGAAATTCGTTGCCATTTCGAGCCGAAGAAATTGGTTGGTGATGGTGGCAAAGGTGTGATAGATAAATAGATAAATAAAGATAATAAATAAGGACACTGAGTATTAATACAAAATCGGTGAGTATCATTGATTATTAAAAAAAATTATTGAGAAGTAATGCAGAATCGCGCTAAGTATCACGGATTATAACATAAAATGACTGAGCAGTAATGCAAAATCACTGAGCATTAATGCAAAATCACTAAGTATCACGAATTATAACACTAAATCAATGAATATTAATACAAAATCACTGAGTAACACAGATTATAACACAAAACCATTGAGTATTACAAAAAATCACTGAGTGATGCAAAAACGATATTCCAAATGCTTAAAAAATCAAGCTTGAATGTGCTAAAAAAATAGAGTTTGAAGTGCTGCAAAATGGGAGTTCGAATGCTTCAAAAAAAGGAGCTCAAAAATCTATATAAATTGCTTGAGAGAGAGAGAGAGGGTGGAATTTGTGAAAAATGTTTGAAGAGACGAGAGAGAAAGCAAGAGAAATCTGAAAAATGGAAATGAAAATGAATTGAAATGAAGGGTTGATTCCCCTATATAACTCTAATGGTACTTTTTACTCATAAGATATTGGTGGCCTCTATTTAGAATTTTCTTTTTGGTAACATGGGTTCCGGGCTAACTTGCACGCACCCGACTAATCTCAGAGAAATATACATGTCTCCCCATATATCTATTTAGAATATTGTAGAAACCAAATCCATTTGAGCCATAATAAGAGTTTCCAAGACCCCTTAGATCAATCAACCTGTATATATTAGATACACTTAGAAATATATTTATGAACTAATTTACCATGTGATTCTAATTTCATCCATAAAAATGCTTCATTATATCTAGTCATTAACAATTCATCATATTTATAATTAGGGTGTGTACGCCAAATTTCACTTATAAATTTGAGTTTTGTAATGTCATTTTTTAACAAGATTTTGTTTCCTATGATGAGAAGTCTTTTAGAAGTGAAAGAACTACAAAATAAGGAAATGATTGTATTCGCTTGAGTGAGTTTTGGCCATAGAGATATGCTAAAAGCAAAAGAAAAAGAAAGAACTTTCACAACACCACAATCAAAATCAAGAAAGTTTTAAAGTTTCCTATTACTATGAGGTTTTTTAGCTAGAACTCTAAGAATAAAATTACATCACAAAATTAGTGCCCAATATGTATACCTTTAAGGTAGATATCATGTCTAAAATTTGAGTGTGTCAAAACTTTTTATAATGAAAGAATGATCAAAATAGACTTAGGAAATAAATATCTTTACTTCTAACTCTGTCGTAGTCAATGTGATATGAAACTGTACAAATTAGCTTCTAAAACGTACTACTAATATGCATCATATTTCTTGTACATTATCCAAACATGCTGTTGGTGGGTCCTGTGTGTTATAAAATAAAATGCTAAAGTTTAGGACTCACACACCACAAGTGTACGGTTGTCCAAGTAATAAACTGATAAATCGGATTCATTCGCAGGGACTGATTAGGTACAACTCAGGTGTGGATCAATTAGTGATTTAATTGCAAGTGCAGAAAAAGTAAATGATATGAATTTTGTTTTGAGTATTGTTTAATAACTAAGATGCAACTAAATTTAAAACTAAATTACGCAAAGAAAATAAATGAAAATAAATAAAGATGAGTAGACGCAAGATGAGAAGTGGTACTTGAGTCTCGCAACCTTAATCTATTCAATCAATGTTTCCGTTTAAGGGATGAATTGGTATTAAGTATTAGTCGGGATTCTAGCTTCTCCTAACCCCCTAGGGTGGACTTATGAGCTATCCTAGGGTGTTACAAACCCCATCAGGGTGATTATAATCCACCTTTGAATGATCAAGTATTTACCCAATTAGCTATATGGTTAACTAAGCCCGTTAGGGTCAATGATTTTTACCTTACGTCTACTCCCTAGTTCCGTAATTAAACCCCCCGTCAAGGCGATCACTTTGCCACTTAAGTGAATAGCTTAACTACTAATCTCTATATTTGATTTGCGATGTTTTTTTTTGTTCTAAACGCTTATATTAAAAACCAACAGATTACAAAATAGATTAGCCTATCTCCGTGGGGGATGAATCAAGGCTAATAAGTTTAGCTAATTCTAAAGGGTTTGGGATTTTGCTGAAATCGAAAACATCACCACTTGGCAGATTTCTACAAACCCAATCCGCTACTCTATTTTTCTCTCGACAAATAAAAGAGAAATTAGGATTACGAACTTCAGAAACATAGTAAATACTTCTAATAATATTTCTAATACTAGGAAAACTAATAATGCGGTTGCAAGTAAGAGGTTCCATCAGCTGAATGTTGTCATTTTCCACGATGATATGAAAATTGTTGAGTTCTTTTGCCCATAGACAAGCCTTAAGTACTCCCAACGCTTCAGCTTCAAGAACACTTGTAGCGCTTATTCTCCAAACCATGCATCTTAATAACTTCCCTTGCTGATTCCTGGCCACACAAGATATCGTGGTTTTATCATTAGTAAACGAAGCATCAGTATTGATTTTAATGGAATTAGGTGGTGGGGGTATCCACTTACTATTTTTGATAGTTAAACTATCTTGTTTCCTTCCCAAAGTAACTATATTATTGTGATTTTGGAGTTCCTTCAGATTATTATTATCAGCATTAGGAATTATTCCATTTGTATTTGTATTATGTAGTTCCTTTTCATTCTGACCTTGTATACTAGATATCAGTATACCATTCTTATGGTTAGCATTTAAATATTCCTTCCATAGTTGTACTGCTTTTAGTATTGTCCTATTAGGATCAAGATTTTGTCTATTAAAGACATGCATTTCTATCCTTCAAAATGGTCCAGGCTATAATACAGGCCAGTTCAGTTAAATAAGCCTCTTTTTTAGCCTCCTTAGCCATTGGGTTTAGAACATTATCCATCCATAAGTCCACTTTACAGTAGGCTTGGTTGCTAGTTTTAAAACCCAATGGGGAAGCTAACCAAGCAGCTCTCGCCCAATTACATTCAAAAAGTAAATTTTCTATGCTTTCATCATTATGTAAACAAATGGAACATTTTATATTATCAGTGCATTTTCTCTTAAATAGGTTTTCATTTGTAGGCAAGACATTTTTTATAGCCTTCCATATAAAGTTTCGAATCTTTGGTGGAGTATTAATACTCCACACTATTTTTCATATCTCTTTATCTATAATATGCGAGGAGGATGGTTTTTTAATTTTCGTATTCTTTTCCTTCTTAATAGCTTCCGAGATTAGAAAGTGATATAGACTTTTGACTGAGAAACTTCCATCTGAGTTTAGGGCCCAATAAGCCGAGTCTTCAGATGGGACTAAAGGAATAATCTTCCTTGTAATTTTCTCAACCTCTTCAGGGTTATAATTTAGATTTAACATTTCAATATTCCAGTTTCTAGTCCCCTTAATAATGGAGTCAGAAACTTTCTTAATATTCTCATTTTTAGGTTTTGTTGTATTTTTGTTTTGATCTATCCAATTATCTATTTGTGGGTTTATGTTTTCCCCATCACCAATTTTCCAATTTAGGTTATCTTTTAGATCATCTCTTCCTAATATAATACTTCTCCACCCCCAAGATGGAGAACTAGCAAGATTTGCGAGTAAAAAAGTATCATTACGGAAGTATTTACTTTTTAATAATTTATACAAAAGAGAGTTTTTATTATTTAATAAATTCCATGCTTGTTTAGCAATTAGGGCCCTTTTCATTATATTGAGGTCTCTATAGCCTAACCCTCCTTCAAATTTACTATAAGTTAAGGTAGACCATTGAGTCCAATGAATACCTCTATTGTTTTTATTACCCCACCGAAATTTTGTAATTTGCGAGGTAATCAATTCGCAAATTCTTTTTGGTAAAATAAAGGAGGACATAAAATAGTTTGGGATGCTTTGTAACACGGATTTTATAAGAATTTCTTTCCTAGCTTCAGACAAAAAATTGTTTTTCCAACTAAGGTTTTTCTTAACTGCTCTTTCAACTAACATATTGAGGTCTTTTACTTTTGACCTACCCCACTCTGTTGGTATGCCTAAGTAATGCCCTAGGTCTTTTGTAATTTTCATATTAATTCTCGAGGCATAAATATATTGAATGTAGTGGGGTGTATTAGCACTAAATTTAACCCCACATTTATTCAGATTCAAAGTTAGGCCTGTAGAGTAACCAAATTTGGTAATAATATCATTAAAACTATTAGTATCTTGGTTATTAGCTTTTAAGAAAAAGATACTATCATCAGCGAATAAGAGGTGGGTTAAAATTGGGCTTTTAGCTAAGATTTTAATACCTTCCAAGCTACCTGAGGCAACTTTATCTTTGATTAAATCAGATAAAGTTTGGGTTATTATACAAAAGATAAGAGGGGACAGGGGGTCACCCTGTCTTAATCCTCTTTGGGGATTATTTAGTTTATTAGGTTGTCCATTAATAAGTATAGAGTATGAAACTGTAGTAATACAGTTCATAATCCTTTAACACCATTTTTTTATCAAAACCCATGATTAACATAAGATTATATAGGAAGTCCCATTCTACAAATTCATAGGACTTTTGAATATCTGCCTTTACCACCATACTATAATTCTTTTTGGTTTTTTTATTTTTTAAATAATTACAGACTTCATGAGCTATATATGTATTCTCCTGAATATTTCTACCAGGTACAAAGGCAGTATGGTTTTCATCTATTATAGAGCTCATGAGGGGTTGTAGTCTATTGACCAAAATCCTAGCAATAATTTTATATATAAAATTAGAGACACTAATTGGTCTATATTGTTTAATATTGCCTGGTCTATCTACTTTTGGGATTAGGGAGATGAAAGTGTGATTTATATCTTTTAAGCTCCCATTATTGTACCAAAAGTCATTTATAATTCTTATTACATCAAGTTTGATAACATGCCAATATTTCTTAAAGAAAAACCCAGGGTAACCATCAGGCCCTGGTGCTTTGAAAGCACCTAGCTCTGAATTGGCTGCCTCAATTTCTGAAATCAGAATGGGTTTAAGCAAGTTGTGATTCATATCTTTATTAACTCTAGGTTGGATCAGGTTCAGGATGGGTGTACAATCTCTTGGGCCCACGGTTTTGTAAACATTATTAAAATAGTTCATGATTACTTGATTTACTTCAACTTGGGAATTAATCCAATCCCCATTATCATTCATGATAGAGGAAATTTTATTAAAACTTCTTCTTTCTTTAATAGTAGCTTGAAAGTAGGCAGTGTTTTTGTCCCCTTTTTTAAGCCATTTGTTTCTAGATCTAGCTGCCCAAACAACTTCTTCCATTTTCCATAAAATATCTATTTCTTTTACTATCATATTATACTCATCTTTATCTGACTCTTTAGGGTCTTTATTATTAGTAATATTCTTAAGGATAAGCATACATTCATCTATTCTTTTCTTAGTATTTTTGAATTTTCGCTTACTCCAAACCGTGAGTATTCTTTTACACATATTAAGTTTTGTGTTTAAATTACCTTTAATAATTCTACTAGTAGAGTTTCTAGACTTCCAAACATTTGTTATAATATCTAAACATTCAATATCTTCAGTCCAGAAGTGTTCAAAATAGAATCTTTTGTATTTACCATGATTATTATCTTCACATATTAAAACAAGGGGGCTATGGTCTGATCCTAATGCTGGAAGTGTATTAATCCAGGCATTAGGAATATAATCAGCCCATTCTTTATTATGTAAATTCCTGTCAAGGACCATTTTTATTAGTTTATCCTTACACGTCCTATTAGACTATGTAAAGGAGCAGCCTTTATTCTCTAATTGGATCAGGTGATGGTGTTTTATAAATTTATTAAATTTCTTCATGTTTTTTTTGTAACAGATATTACCACCCAATTTTTCATTGGTAAATCTTATATTGTTAAAATCTCCTATAATGTTCCAAGGGGTGTTGGTATTAGGAGCACAGTTTGCAAATTTTTCAAGACTGAGGGCTTTAAATTTTTCCAGAGGGGAGCCATAGACAAAGGTTGTAATTATCTTTTTTCCTTTATTATTAATTTCCATATTTATAAAATTCTCATCTTTACTAATAATTTTAATATCATCCTTATGAAGAGCAAAAATTGCTAGACCCCCACTAACCCCATTAGGTTCTACCGTGGTAATAAGGGATATTTTAATAATATTTTCTAATTTTTTAAAAGTAATAAACGGATTTTTAGTTTCCGAAAGAAAGAGTACCTCCGGGTGTATCTATTACAGATATCTGTAAGGGTTTGGACCGTCAGGGGTGTGCCAATCCCCTAAACGTTCCAGGCTATTTGTATCATTGAACGGTGTGGGATTGAATACAGTCAATCCCGGAAACCTCTCCTTCTTCTAGCTGCTCTTTCGATACAATTTGAGATAGCTCAGAGTTTGAACCTCCCTCTTCTTCTTTCTTAGTAATATCCTCATTTTTGGTTTGATTCTTCCTGCTTGATCGGAGATTCCATAATTTAATAGTTCGATTCTTCTCTGAAAAAGCTTTCTTATCTTGGTGCCTTTTTTCCTTGTTTGATAGAGATGCTCTTGATTGAAACATATCTTCATCCTCACTTTCGTATTCGACAATAATCAGGTTGTCTTTAGGTTTATTATCTGGATAGCCCTTGTTGTTAGATTGCGATGAGGGGGTTTGGTATTGTAGGGTGTTGATTGGTGGAGGGTTAAGGATGTTAGAGGGGGATTGAGGTTCTGTAGGGTTCGTGAGAATTGCAGAAGAGGGGTTAGGGTTACTCGATGGTGTAAGGTTAGAGGTGAAGTGGTTGAGGATGATGTTTGAAGTTGGGGTTTGATTTGGGTTATTACTGATTGGGGTAGTAAATGGGCTAATGTTTGAAGAGGTAGAGTTTTGGGCTGAGTCAATTACTTGGGCTGACTTAATAAGTGAAGCGGTTTGTTTAAAATCAGGAGTTGGGCCTCCTTGACTTTGGCTTGGAAAAGACCCAAAGTAAATATCGTAAATACTAATGGGCTTTGGGGTTTTTTTTGATTTTTCTGCCATAGTATGGGCCAGCTCGTTTAGAGTTTTTTCTTTTTCTAAGAATTTATTAAAATTCTCCTTCTTCTCCATTACACTTTTGTCGATTAGCATAGTACTCCTTGTGCTTACCTCCATACCACTACCTGTACCTTCGTCCTTTATACCGGTAAATTCAAAAATTTGTGGTGGGGTGGCGTCCTTCATTTTCGTATCAGTACTCACTTGTACTCGATTAACGGCGTTAATTTTTCTTCCGTTATCAACATTGTTTGGAAACGGTGAGTTAGTTTTGCCGAGTTTCTGATTCCAACTCGGTTTGAAGCTAGTTTTTCCTCCATTGTTGACCTTCTTAGCTATCAAATTGTTATTGCCCTTATAGTATGTTGTAGATTTTGATGGGCCTCTTGTTGAAATTTTTATCCAATTTCCCAGTTTGGGATAAACTTTTGTGTTGTTACAATTTGCCTCTTCGTGATCAAATAGACCACAATCGTAACACACTTGGACTATGTTTTCATACTTGAAGTTGATCCATGATTGTGTGTTATCTTCTTCGAAGTAATTTATCCCTACTAATAGGGGATTTTTCAAGTTCCAATCAACTCTGACTTTAAAGTTTTCAATCCCAAATTCAAAAACACTAATTCAATAAATTGGGGCTTAACCCATTAACGCGATTCTCAAGTACTTAAAGAATTTAGCTCATGCTAATATTAAAAACTACTGAAATACAATAAAAAGCATTCATTGTAAATTACAAAAATAAAATTAAGAACCCAATTGAAGGATTGATATGACTGTTATTGGAAGAATTAATTCTCCAGCTTCACTGTTTTCTCTCCTTTGGGCTTCCTTGACTTCTCTCTGGCGTTCTAATTCTTTGTAATATGAGTTGTGTCTTAAAAAATGAAGTCTAGGGAGTATATATAGTGGGAAAAACGGATTGGGCTTTACTCTAAGGAGGAAAATAGGTTCAATGAAATAAAAGCCCAATCCTTAAATAAATCCCTTAACTGGTGTGTAGCTGTTATTAAAACAGCTGTAAAAGTTGCATCTGGACTCAGAAACACTTCGTTCAACCAGGAAAATCAGCCAGACTCAGAGACGCATCTGCCTTGTTTTATGCTCCAAGGCTGGATTAGTGGCTAAAATACTCAAAAACGGGGATTTGTAACATCATTCTAGATTCCGTTCCCATCTACTTAATTCTTCGAATCAACTTTTCTCGCCTTTGACTTTTACGCTCAATCCAAGACTTTGATTCCCGTTTCTTTTCCTTGTCTTGATACTCCATCAAATCATAAACCTAAGAAATTTACACTAAAAGTAAACAAATTAACACACAAAATCTCTAAAACACAAATAATATAAATCCAAGTGAAGAAATCACAATATAACCAAATAAGATTAAAAGTCTAACACATAAGTCAATTAATAACCTAAAATGATGTCTCCTAAGGTCATATAATTAGAACAAAAAGGGATACATCAAGACCCCAAACTCAAACCTTTGTCGTCCCGACAAAGTAAAATAAAAACAAGAGCCTTAGGTGAAATGCAAAAATGTAGAGTCTAGCAAATAACACCCAAAGCAAAATTTAAAACAAATCTCATATAGCGTGACCTAGGAATTAATATAAACATACACTTATCATGCAAAATCAAACACAAATAATATCAATCCAAAATTAACTTCACAATGTTAGAAGGTTACGCTTGTACTTATCTCAACATGATGGCTATAGGGTGTTCATCTATCCTAAGTCGCTTCGAACGCTCCACTTAGCATACTCCCGATTAGCTAAATTACAAATCCACTATATATCTAGGAATCACGAGGACTTAATGGTTTTAGCGTAGGCTTAGGGACGGTATGGAATGTATATTTGGTAAATTTGAAGTGGGCTTTTGACTCTCTCCTCACTTACCATCAACAAACTGTCCTTGAGCTTGAGTTTACACTGGAATATTGTTCTCACTCAACCCATTTGACGAACTAGTTAGCGTCCCAAGAATTACCCATTAAACACTAAAGATGATTTCTAACACTATCCACGTTGCCAATTACTTTATATTTTTTTGTAAAAGATGCCCATGACCATCGTTTTGATGTGAATAGTCATGTCTCATATTTTTTTTATTCTTCTTCCCTTTTTTTTTCAAAGACTTCGGCAAAGGGTTACAAATAATACATCATCAAAACTTTTGCGCATAACTACAAACGCATACAAATCCCCTCCCAATGTAATCTCCCAATAATGAAACTCACCACCCCAAACTCAAGCTCAAGACAGGAAGTCTCAGGATTGTGATTCAAGTGCAAGTCATATGGTAATGCCTAATTATCTAAAGGGACGTGGGCTCATATTATGGAGACAAAAGAAAGGCTTAAAGGCTAAAAATGGGGCTAAGGCGGATAATATTATATTAAGGGATATAAAGCTAAAAAGTCTCAAAGGGTTAACAAAGAACTGCCTCTATAATTTTCCTAGTTATATAGCTCGCCTCTAGTTCATACCTAAGTGGGTTCTCTACTAATTTGGATCTCACGTTCTACAAACCAAACATTTTCCTTAAGTACAAGTTTAATTCTTTTGCATTGTTCATTAATTCTACCTATCAATTACCTATCTTTGCATGCAATCTAAATGCGTTTTATACTAACTCCTAAAGTCTACTATTGTCTATCATAAATTCATACAAAGTTTGCTTAATGGGGACAATTAAAATGCTCTACAGTCAAACGCAACCCTAAAATTAATGTTATTGAAAGCAATTAAAACAAAGAACACATAAAAATTGGGATGAGGCAATGAACCCCACCCTAAAATGAAAAATGAGTCGTGTCCACACGACTCGAAAAGACTCGATAAAGCAATTAAACTATTTTACACTACAAAATGAGAAGGTTAGGAAAACGTATCTCTACCAGCACTAGGCTGGTTTTCAGTGTTGTGTCCAAGTTGGGTCATCTTCTTAACCATTGTATAAACTGCATGTTTGGAATCACCCAACCTATCCAATCTGTTTTTCATAAAGACCAACTCTCTTGTGACTCTTCCTATAGCTTTCAACACCTCTTCATGTCTCTCCTCTAAAACTTTCATTCTTTCAATAACCTCATGATCTTTGGCAACTTTAACTTTGCGTTTAGGAGGTCGCGCCTTAGTCTCTTTTCCAAAAGGCTTGTCTAACTCAATCCCATTCTTCTTGGCTTCACTAAAAATATTCGCAATTGAAATAGATTTGAGATTTGTACCTTTTTCGACCGGTTCATCCTCAATGTTCCGAAGTGGCACCTTTGCGGCAAAACAGATTTTTGTGATGGTGCATGGGAACTTGAGGTTGTGTACACTAATGGGATTCTTCGTATAAGCCATGATGGAATTATAAATTATTCGAGCTACATCAATCTCCTTCTTCTCAATTATACAGTTAAGGAAGATTAGTTGGTCACGTTTTACCTCGGATATGTGATTGTAACCAAAGAATGTAGGAATAATAAAACGGGACCATGCTCTTACACGCGACAATAAATCACTACTAAAAGCTTGACCTTTATACGTAGCACCTTGGGGAATGGGCGGAGTCCCATGAATTAGAACACTTTGATAAAACGATTCCCATTCGAATGCCAGATTGTTAAGCTCCTCTTGGTATTGGCATGGGCCTCTTAAATCTAGTAGGTTCAGTACCTTATGAATATGCTCATCTGAGAAAGAAATAAACTTCTTACGGAGTTCAATAGCGTTACCATTCGCAAAGACTAATCCTTCATAAAATTCTCGAACCAAAGTCGGAATATAGCTCAAATCTCTTTCTCTTCAGTTCTCTCCACCCAAATTCATCACATGTAACTGCGTAATCTTTGAATTCACCATCCATTATATTCAACGGAAATCCTTTCCCAACACCAAAAGCAATACTAGCAAACCTCTCATGAACTTGGTCTTTCCAAGGAACTAATGGCTTCTTAGGCTTAGGTTTCATAGCCAATGTTTTTCTTCTCACAGAACGTGGAGGGATAATTGGATCACTTACCTCTTTCTCTTCATCTTTTCCTTCATCAATGGTAGGTTCTTTAGGAACCACAGTACTTGGGTTCTCTTTCGTCTTCATAGTCTTCTCAACTTCCTCACTAGGCACCTTAGAACGTGAACCGGAATTTCAATGGAATTTGCTGGAGTAGTTCCAATAGTGTTAGGATTAACTCTTCCTCTTATAGCACAAGGAATCAGTCATGTTCGTCATCTCAATGAACCCCAAAATCAAAACTTCAAAAATTCAAAAACTAGAGAAAAGTTTTGAACTTTGATGCTTTGAGGATTAAGAAAGATGGTTTAAGGTGTTGTATGAGATGGGTAATGAATATCTAATGGAGGATAAGAAGTTTAATGGGTAATATTGAAGGTTTGATGAAGGAAAAGGAAGGATTAAAGTGAAGAATTTTGGTGTTTGGTGGAAGGATTTGATGTTGATTATGTGTTGGGAGTGGTTTAGAGGGAACATGGTAATATAGGTATTAGGGCAATATCTCGTCAAATTCTCGTGTATCTCATGGACGCAAATCATAGTTGCGTGGAAGGTGTCGAGTTACAGTGAGTTGACCGGCATACCGGTCAGAAGGCCGGCTAGCCGGTCACAAATGGAATTTGTCGACACAATTTTTTTTAGCGACGCAATATATAGTTGCGTGGAATGGCACTTCGAACAGTAGCTCGTGCTGTAGCGAACATTTTTTACCGGCATACCGGTCGCATTCCTTGAAATTTCGGTGACGCACTTTATAGCTGCGTGGAAGTGCCTCCAAGACAGTAGCTCGCGCTGTGATGCAATTTCTCCACCGGTATACAGGTCAGCTGACCGGCTAGCCGGTCGCGCGAATGATTTTTTCGGTGACGCACTTTATAGTTGCGTGTAATTGGTCCACGGACAGAATGTTTAATCCTCGTTGACCGGCATACCGGTCAAATGACCGGCTAGCCGGTGTGAGTGATCAGATTTTTGACCAAAACACGTTTTTTCTTACGGCTCACACCTGTTAACCCCAAACTCATGGATTATGTACCTGTAATCATCAAAACACTGGCATTTATCATTTCTTTTTAAGAGTATACACTAATAAACAACACTTAAACTAATTTATACTACTGAATTGAAAGACTTTTGACTGAATTAAACTAATATACATATGAAATGGCTTTTTTTAACATCGTGAAGCTCGACGGGTTACCTCTCGCTTCTAGGGAGCTTCGAGGAGGTACATGACCTCTCCGTGATTTGGATCTTCCGAGGGATTGATATCCTCGCCTCCATGATAAATTTTCAATCGATGACCATTCACCATAAAGGTGTGGTGCTCGATTGGATGTTCAATCTATATAGCTCCATGAGGCGTAACTTTGGTCACAATGTAAGGACCGGACCACTTCGATCTCAACTTACCCGGATAATTGCTGAACTTAGAGTTGTATTTTAGGACCCTTTGGCCAACTTCAAACCTTTTCTCACGGATACGATTATCATGCCATCTCTTAGTGTTCTCTTTATAAAGTTTAGCATTCTCATAGGCATGTAATCGAAACTCGTCAAGTTCATATAACTTCATCATACGATTCTCACCGGCTAAAGTAGGATCTAAATTCAACTGCACTATAGCCCAATAAGCACCTAATTCAAGCTCAATAGGTAAGTGACAAACTTTACCATATACCATACGATACGGAGATGCACCTGTTGTGTTTTATTTGTATAAACCAGTAAAACAATATAGAAAGTAATGCATAAATAAAATAAAAGTAAATAAATAAATAACTTTACTTGTCGAGGCTCGAATTGGATCCGATGTCTTTAAGGTATTTAGGCCACGTACAGGTGTCTTACGTTTGCTGGCTTCAACCTCCAGGATACAACGACAAAACTATTCAAAAGTAACGGACACACGAATTCTTAAGAATTTCAACGAACTTAATAATGCTACTTCTTTCTATCTCTCTCTTATAATTTTAATGCTTTTGAAAAATGAATGAATAAAATGGTTTAGTTGGCCAACTATTTATAGAAAATGAAAAGGTGGCTTGCCAAAGGTTGTGATGTTTCATGTTGGAGTTACGTTGTATTAATTTAAGATACAACGTTTACTTAAAAAGACCAAAAACTTGGGCTGGTCCAAATGGTATGAAACTAAGGCCCAAAAGCCCAACAAAGATGATGGTCCATGTTCATACTCCACCTAAGGCCCAACAAAGGTATGAACCTTAGGCCCACAAGCCCAACAAAACTAATGGTCCAGGTTAAAACCCCACCAGGTCTTTTTTTTTTTCTTTCTTTACTTTATAACCAAAAAGAAATAAAATAACATATATTATTTTTTTTTCTTTTAATTTCTTTAAATTACATGACTCAATTTCTCATTCAATTTCAAATGATTTTAACCAAGTGAATATATTACGATAATCTTTACAACTTGAATAAACGCATTAATATTCGAATCATTTCATTAAATTGAGTCACCGGCTAACATCGTAAACATGGTCAACACTTGGGTAGAATCTCATTTGTCCAACAATCCACACATGAATGGAAATTTACTAACCACCTTTAAAAATAATGCAAAAGAATGCTAAAAACTTGAGAGAGAGAGCGAGAGAGAAGCGTAGAAGAATACTACATCGAGAAAGGTAGCTTTTGGCCTTGAACCTTCTGTAGTAAGAGCTATCGGATTTACTTGCTAACTAGTGAACGTGATGTCTTGAACTATTCAGCTTTTGTGTAAACCAAGACAATAGAACTTACATAGTATACTTCGAAACATAATTTTGTTCTCACGGTTGTGTCCATTTACGGCCCTGGACAACTCCTGGTATTTCATGAATAACTGTCGGAAAATTTCGCCTTTAAAAGTCCTCGTAGGGCGGCCCTACCCATGTTATTCATATAGGTGGTCTCTTGTCGAGAGTATTCTGCATTACTCTATCTTATGTTATCGAAGATACAAGAACCATTAAAAGTGTAACTTATCCTTCACTTTTACAAGCACTGTTTAATTTTGTCCTAGGAATGGTTTGGGGAGATCTCCCCACAGTGCGTCGCACCAAGTTGCAGTTTCATGATTCAGTTTTCCCTTTGAACCTAGATTGTGGGATCTCCACTCTGCTAGGTAGGGTTCCCATCATGGCAACTCAGCTTTCGTAGGCTTAAGACCCATTCCCTTTGACAACACTCACACTTGCTCTCTTTGTAGACCTTTGGTCAGTGGATCCGCTATATTATCCTTTGATCGAACATAATCATTTATGATAATTCCGTTTGAGAGCAATTGTCTAACAGTATTGTGTCTACGACGTATGTTTCTAGACTTATCGTTATACATTTCATTTAGTGCCCTACCAATGGCACTTTGACTATCGCAATGTATGCAGATAGCTGACACAGGCTTTGGCCAATTAGGAATATCCTCTAGGAAATTCCAAAGCCACTCGGCTTCTCCAACAGCTTTGTCTAAAGCTATAAACTCAGATTCCATAGTGGATCTGGCTATGCACGTTTTCTTAGTGGATTTCCAAGACACAGCTGCTCCTCCTAATATGTAGACAAATCCACTTGTGGATTTTGAGTTGGTGGAGTCTGATATCTAGTTTGCATCACTGTATCCTTCTAGTACAGTTGGATATCCTGTGTACAACAACCCTTCGTTCATAGTGTATCTAAGATACCTTAGAACTCTTACAATCGCAATCCAGTGGTTCTTCCCCGGATTATGTGTAATCCTACTTAGCTTGCTTACTGCATGTGCTATATCTGGCCTAGTGCACTTCGTTAAGTACATGAGACTCCCAATAATCCGAGAGTACTCCAACTGGTTGATCATATCACAGTGTTCTTAGCAAGATGTAAACTTACATCAACAGGTGTCTGGGCGATATGTGTGTAGCCATTACTAAATTTGTTTAATACTTTCTCAATATAGTGTGACTGAGATAGTATTATACCTTCAGATGTTCGGAGAATCTTGATACCCAAAATAACATCCACAAGGCCTAGATCTTTCATGTCAAACTTACTTGAAAGCATCCTTTTGGTGAATTTAATCACATCATTGTTACTTCTAATGATTAACATATCATCGACATATAAACAGACAATGACATATCCAATCTCATTTTGTTTTACATAAACGCATTTGTCACATTCATTGATCTTGAAATCATTCGAGATCATGAATCTATCAAATTTGTCATACCATTGCTTCGGTGCCTGTTTTAAACCATATAAAGATTTAACAAGCTTACATACTTTCTTCTCCTTACCTGGAACTACGTAACCCTCAAGTTGTTCCATATATATCTCTTTATTTAGTTCTCCATTTAGGAAGGCTGTTTTTACATCCATTTGATGTATTTTGAGCTTGTATATTGAAGCTATAGCGATTAACATTCGAATGGATGATATTCTCGTGACTGGAGAATAAGTATCAAAATAGTCAAGTCCTTCTTTTTGACTATAACCTTTTACAACAAGGCGAGCCTTGTATTTTTCAATAGACCCATCAGTCTTTAGTTTCTTCTTGAATATCCATTTACATCAAAGTGGTTTATTCCTAGGAGGGAGATCCTCTAGTTCCCATGTATGGTTTTGCATAATGGAATCTATCTCGCTATTTTCCGCTTCTTTCCAGTATGGGGCGTCAGGGTTTGACATAGCCTCCTTGAATTTTCGCGGTTCGTCATCTAGCATGTAAGATAGAAAGTCAGGACCAAAAGACGTAGAGGTTATAATCCGCTTACTTCTTCTTGGTTCTCCTTCATTTGGCAATAATTCTTGATCTTGCTTTTCAGTTGGCAATGATTCTTGATCTTGCTCTTCTTCAATTGCATCACGTGTTCTTTTTAAGGAACCAGATTCTGGTGTGGTCTTGTACGGAAAGGTTGTTTCAAAGAAATGTGCATTTCTTGATTCAATCACCGTATTGACGTTAATGTCAACATGACAAAAATTTTGTACCAGGAATCTATATGCAGCACTGTTGTGGGCATATACAATAAAGACGCAATTGATGGTCTTTGGTCCTATTTTGACCATTTTAGGAGGAGGAATTGATACCTTTGCCAAGCATCCCCACACTTTTAAGTATTTGAAGGAAGGTGGTTTTCCTTTCCATAATTCGTAATGAGTTTTATCGACCTTCTTGTGTGGTACCTTATTGAGGATGTGATTTGCGGTGAGCAAAGCCTCTCCCCACAAGTTCTGTGGTAACCCTGAGTTAATCAGCAAGGCATTCATCATTTCCTTCAACGTGCGGTTCTTACGTTCAGCAATCCCGTTTTGTTGAGGCGAGCAGGGGGCCGTGGTTTGATGGATGATTCCATGTTTAGCGCAAAACTCCTCAAAAAGAGACACTCATTCTCCTCCCCTATCTGTTCTAAGATTCTTAATATTTTTATTTAGTTGATTCTCAACTTCAGTTTTGTATTGCATAAATGCTTCTAAGGCCTCATCCTCACTTCGAAGCAAGTATATTTAACAATACCTTGTGCAATCGTCAATGAAATTTATGACACAATTTTTGCCACTTTTAGGTTGCACAATTTCAAGTCACATATGTCACTGTGAATTAACTCTAAAGGTACCAAAGTCCTTTCTATAGATTTAAATGAGGTTTTCGTTAATTTTGACTCAACAAATACTTCACATTCCTTTTGAGAATTGAAGTTCACATTAGATAGTAACCCGACGTTTACTAACTTATTTCATTAACCAAAATTAACATCTTTTAATATATCGTGCCATGAATAAGGTGAATCCAGGATATATTACTTTCTCGGTTACATTTTGTAGGTACTATGGTCATTACATTCATCTTAAATAAACCATCACATAGGTACCCTTTTCCCACAAATATCCCACCTTTAGTGAGAATAGATTTATCAAACTTAAATACAATTTTGAAGCCATTCTTACCCAATAACGAATCTGAAACTAGATTCCTTCTAATGTCAGGCACATGGAGAATATTATAGAGACTCAACTCTTTTTCAGAATTCATTATTAGAATAACGATTCTAGATCCAACTACTTTTGATGTAGAAAAATTTCCCATACATAAAGTCTCTCCAGTAGTTGCAACTTTGTATGTCTTGAACATACGTGTCAGGTGGCCCCAGTATCCACCCACCAATGTTTGGTATTGCCAACCAAATTTACTTTAGAAACTACTGTAGTAAAATCAATCTTATTTGATCTTAGTCATGGTTGCTTGGTCTTATTTTCCTTTCATGGAATTGCCTTTACCCTTTGTGATTTCGGCCGTCTATTTCTTTACACAGATAGTCATTTCCATTAACCTCTTAGACTCCTTAACAGGTCTATAAGAGTCGGGATCACGTCCCACAAATGTATTTTCCATAAGTGAAATTGCTTATGGTATGTTGTTACCGATCCATCATTTCTGGACATATTGTTTATCTTGGTAGACATCATTTCAATTACCAAGGATTACACAATATTATAGATAATTCAAACAAACGAATTATTCAACCTTTCTCACTAAAAGACAACAAAAACTTGATTCTTTCTTATGACAAAATGATTAAATTAATTTTAATTTCCCAAGTTTTTATATTCTTGTTAGTCCCCCAAGTTTTTATATTCTTGTTGTAGAGGATCGAAGAAATTAAAGAGATAATCAATTCACGTAAAAGAAGAATCTCAATCAATTAAGAATTCTTTTAGCGGAAAATTTTCAAACCACAAGGTTCGACAAGTATGCAGATACTAGCAAGATTGATATTAGTTGTTAAAACACACACTAATATTACAACGTAATATGACGTTAGTAAGCGAGTATTTTTTTTCTAGTATGTATACACAAGCCTAGAAATCAGAATAAGAGAAAAGAAATAGAATGTAATATTCATGTTCTATATACACAGACCCAAAATAAATTTCCAAAAGTAAAGTTTATAAAACATAAAAAGAAAATGTTTTCTGGTTTATACCACGTGAATCATAAATACCTTAAATTGTTGTGTTTTATTTGTATAAACCAGTAAAACAATATAGAAAGTAATGCATAAATAAAATAAAAGTAAATAAATAAATAACTTTACTTGTCGAGGCTCGGATTGGATCCGATGTCTTTAAGGTATTTAGGCCACGTACAGGTGTCTTACGTTTGCTGGCTTCAACCTCCAGGATACAACGACAAAACTATTCAAAAGTAACGGACACACGAATTCTTAAGAATTTCAACGAACTTAATAATGCTACTTCTTTCTATCTCTCTCTTATAATTTTAATGCTTTTGAAAAATGAATGAATAAAATGGTTTAGTTGGCCAACTATTTATAGAAAATGAAAAGGTGGCTTGCCAAAGGTTGTGATGTTTCATGTTGGAGTTACGTTGTATTAATTTAAGATACAACGTTTACTTAAAAAGACCAAAAACTTGGGCTGGTCCAAGTGGTATGAAACTAAGGCCCAAAAGCCCAACAAAGATGATGGTCCATGTTCATACTCCACCTAAGGCCCAACAAAGGTATGAACCTTAGGCCCAAAAGCCCAACAAAACTAATGGTCCAGGTTAAAACCCTACCAGGTTTTTTTTTTTTTTTTCTTTCTTTACTTTATAACAAAAAGAAATAAAATAACATATATTATTTTTTTTTCTTTTAATTTCTCCAAATTACATGACTCAATTTCTCATTCAATTTCAAATGATTTTAACCAAGTGAATATATTACGATAATCTTTACAACTTGAATAAACGCATTAATATTCGAATCATTTCATTAAATTGAGTCACCGGCTAACATCGTAAACATGGTCAACACTTGGGTAGAATCCCATTTGTCCAACAGCACCAACTGGAGTTTTGAACGCAGTACGATAAGCCCACAATGTATCATCTAACTTCATCGACCAATATTTTATTGTGGGGCCAACAGTCTTCTCTAGGATGGATTTGACCTCTCGATTAGATACCTCAGCTTGACCACTGGCTTTTGGATTATAAGTGGTAGATACGCGATGTCTTATCCCATGCTTCTCTAGATCTGTCTTCAAATATTTATTCACAAAGTGTGAATCTCCATCACTGATAATAACTCTAGGTGTGCCATGTCTAGTGAAGATATGTAACTTCAAAAATGTAATCACTACTCACGAATCATTAGTTGGTAGAGCTACAGCCTCTACCCATTTGGACACGTAATCAACAGCTAATAGGATGTATTGATTTCCATTGGATGGTACAAAGGGACCCATGAAATCAATACCCCAAACATCGAATATTTCCACTTCAAGAACATTATTACGTGGCATATCATCCCTCTTGGATATGTTACCAGTAAACTGGAATCTATGACATTTCTTAACATACTCATGACAATCCTTATGTAAAGTAGGCAAAAAAAAAAAAAGATTGTAATACCTTAGCAGCTATGTGATCGCCTTTGAAATGTCTGATGTCTCCCTAAATGTTCTTATTTTATACCTTTGGGAGACATCATTTTTGGTGTTTATTTGATTAATTTGATAGACTTTTGGGCTAAATATGCAATAATCCGAATTTCCTCTTTTATTTCTAGTATTTTTAATTTATTAAACTTTTGTGCGTAATATTGTGTATTTTAGTGAAAACTTTGTAGTTTTTGAATATTAGCTAGGAGAGTAGCACGAGAATAAAGTCAAAGATCGTGATATGGAGTCAAAGCTTGAAGTTAAATCCCGAAAAGAGTTGATATTTTGGAGCTGCAAATCTGGAAAACTGTCAAAGATTGCTGATTTCGAGACACTTACCAGTTGATTTAGCCGCTGACCTCTAAAGACATTATGTTTATTATCGAGTTACGGAAATTTTGCAAGTGGTTTGAGGTCAATCGGAGTTGTAACGAATCGGCTAGAGCTGATTTAGTGGAGGTGATGCAGCAGTTACGGGTTTTGGGTTTGATTAGTGGACTTGGACTTTTTATTATTCACTTAATCATCAATTAAAAGCCCATTCCGAATTTGAGCTTATAAAAGGAGCTTTTGGCTTCAGTTTTTCACACAATTCAATTTTCATAAGTTAGAGCATCATAGAGAAGTCAAGGCAAGGAAGAAGGAAGAAGTTACGGAGTTGGAGACTGTCTATATCTCCGATTCTCAGCCAATCCTAATCTGAAATTAGGTTTCTTTGTATTTTCTTTCTATGAACAATATGAATTCTTCTTTTAATTTAGTTTTTGTCTTTTCATTAATTATGAGCTAAATCAATTTAGTATTTGGGAACGCATAATTGGTTAATCCCTACTTTGTTTTATTTCATATGATTGGATTTGGGATTTCATTAATTTAATTCAAATTGGGTCTTTTACATGTTTCTGTAATTTGCGATTGTTTACTGTTATTAACGTAGCTAATTAATAATGGGTATTAGTATCTAGGCTATTCCACATAGTGGCGTGTGGACCATCTTGACGGGGGGTTTAGATACGGAATTAATTTCAGAATATAAGGTAGGAATTATTTGACTTTGACGAGCGTAGTTAACCTTATGGTCTATTGGGTATTTTTAGCTTAATCATTCGAAGGTGGATCATAATCACCGTGACGGGGTTTGTGACACCCTAGAATAGCTTCGTAGTCTACCCTGACAGGGGTACGAAGATTCCCGAATCCCGGCCTATGTTAAATGACCAATTTGTCCCTTAAACAACATATGGAATGAAATAGAGTTAGGAGAAAGTCTTGCGTCTCTCAAGTACCGCCTGCTCATATTTGCGTCTAGCCCTTATTTACTTGCGTCTACTTATTTATTAGCATTTTTACATTAGTCTTTCATACTTAGGATTAGTAAAACCAACAAACAATTATCAAATCATTTACTGCTTTCATAAGTGCAATCATTCATTAATTGATAAGCATTGAAGTCAACCATACCGTCCCTGCGAACGATCATGTTTATCACTATTATTACTTGGGACAACCGTACACTTGCGGTTGTGGTTCTCTTTACTTATTACATTATTTTTAGAACACACAAAGGACCACCAATGTCCTCCATAGGGTGAATCATGACAACCCGCAACTACAGACAACACATCACTCTTAGGTATGTATCTTCTTACCATTTGACCACCACATACTTTGTAGAGGAAAGGATCCTCCCAAAAGAATAGTTTAGCACGTATTATTAGTCTCTTCTTATCTTGTGAGGTAGCTCCTTGAAGAAAAGAACCACTCACAATAAGATTTACGATATCTGCATACCAAGGAGCACCATAATAAATGGAAAATAAACTCTCATCTGGAAACTCTTCTCTAACCACTTCAGGACCACTATTCGGTTCGGAAACTTCAAGACGAGACAAATGATCTGCAACTTGATTATCACAACCTTTCCTATCTCGAATCTCTAAATCAAACTCTTGTAACAATAAAACCCATCTGATTAAACGCGGCTTAGCTTCTTTCTTCTCCATAAGGTACTTAATAGCAGATTGATCGGTAAATACAACAAAATACGCCCCAAGGAGGTAGGAACGAAACTTGTCAAATGCATAAACAACAGCTAAAAGTTCCTTCTCAGTCACTGTATAATTTATCTGAGCACTAGTGAAGGTCTTACTTGCATAGTAGATAGAATGGAATACCTTATCTTTTCTCTGACCCAACACAGAACCCATAGCTAAATCACTAGCATCACACATAACTTCAAACGGAATCTTCCAATTAGGAGGTAATACAATAGGCGCAGTAATAAGCTTCTCTTTAATCTCTTGAAATGCCTTCATGCAAGCTTCATCAAAAAGGAATTTAGTGTCCTTCTCGAGTTACATAAAGGCTTGGCGATCTTGGAAAAATCCTTGATAAAACTGCGATAGAAACCAGCATGGCCTAAAAACCTTCTCACCCCTTTTACATAAATAGGAGGGGGAAGAGTTTTAATTACCTCAATCTTAGCACGATCAACTTCGAGACCTGAACTCGAGACCTTGTGTCCCAACACTATACCTTCACGAACCATAAAATGGAATTTTTCCCAATTCATAGCCAAGTCAGTTTCCTTGCATCTAATCAATACCTTCTCCAAATTCTGTAAATACTCATCAAAGTTATCACCAAACAAAGAAAAGTTATCTATAAATACCTCAAGGAAATTATCGATCATATCCCAAATGGCAGGAGCATTACATAGTCCAAATGGCATCCTTCGAAAGGAAAAGGCACCAAAAGGACATGTAAAAGTGGTTTTGTGTTGGTTTACTGGATCTACATAAATTTGATTGTACCCTGAATAACCATCCACAAAGCAGTAATATTCCCTACCAGCCAATTTATCCAACATCTGATCTATGAAAAGGAGCGGAAAGTGATCTTTTCTAGTAGCATTATTCAACTTACGATAATCCATACACACTCTCCAACCAACAACGGTCATCAGAATGGCTTCATTCTGAGCATTTAGGACGGTAGTGATACCACCCTTCTTTGGTACACATTGAACTGGACTCACCCATTCGCTACTAGCTATGGGATAAATAATTCCCACATCTAGTAACTTAATAACTGCTCTCTTCATCACTTCTTTAATAGCTGGCATTTATCTCCTTTGGCCTTCAACTGAGCGTGCACTATCATCTTCTAGAATAATTTTGTGTTGGAAATAGGAGGGACTAATACCTTTAATGTCATCAGTAGTCCAACCAATCGCCTCTTTATTAGCTCTTAGTACACGCAAAAGTTTATCTTCTTGAGGAACTGTTAAATTTTATGAAACAATAACAGGTAGAGTGTCATTAGTACCTAAATACGCATACCTCAAGTATGCTGGTAACGGTTTTTCTTCCAACCACGAAGGAGATTCAATGGATGGTTTCTTTTTAGTAAATATCTCCTCCGATTCTCTCACATGTTCATAGGCAAGACGCCTACATTTCAGATTCTCAGAATTAAGAGATGCCACTATTTCAGCAAGCTCTTCCATAATCTCAGGTAAGTCAAACGTTTAGGTAGCCTGCAAGATATCTTCATAATTAAAACAATCAAATACCTCTTGTGTGGCATGTTCTGCTATATCCATTCAGAAAAAATCTCCTGGAACATCTGGAAACTTCATAGCCCTAAACACGTTGAACTTTACCTCCTCTTCTTGGATTCTCATAGTCAATTCTCCGTTCTCTACATCAATTAAAGTACACCCCGTGGCTAGGAATGGTTGTCCCAAAATGATGGGGACATTCCTATCCGCGTCGTGTTCAAGAATAACAAAGTCAACTAGAAAAATTAAAGTACCTGCCTTGACAAGGACATCTTCTATTCGTCCCTCAGGATGAACAAGTGATTTTGTTAGCCATCTGTAGGACCATAGAGTTAGGTCTCGCATCTCCCATCTTCAACTTATCAAAAACTGATTTGGGCATAAGATTAATACTCGCACCCAAATCGCATAACGCCTTTCCTAGCCACTCATTACCAATAGAAATCGAAAAATCTTAAAACTCCCATGATCAAGTAACTTAGGCGGCAACTTACTTTGGCAGATTGCGCTACACTCTTTTGGCAATCCTATCATCTCATTATCACAATATGGCCTCTTATTAGTGATGGCCCTCTTCAAGAACTTCACATACTTTGGTATATATTTAATAGCTTCTAACAACGGTATGTTGATGTTAAGACCTCTCACCACTTGAGTTGTAATTCCCTCGATTAGAGACAAACATTACAGATTCTGGATTACTTTGACAGTGCTCCTAGTCATGATCTTGAACACCACATTTTGAACACCGATATATCTCTTGAGTGACATTAACACCTGCTCTCTTACCTGAAAAACCTTCTTTAACAGCTAAAGTAAGTTGTTTCAGTTGTTGCTTTAATGTATTATTCAATTTATTCTCCAAAGAGGAGAATTTCTCATCGATTCCCATACTACTTTCTTTTCCACATTGAATAGGTGTTCTTACTGTATTCTAACCCTGCTCATTCTTCATAGTTCGATTCAAAATAATCTTACCTTGTGCTGGAGCTACTTGTAAGAAACCACCTCTACATAATAAATCAAGGTCTTTTCTTGATCCTCCATAGAGGCCTTTATAAAATATCTCCTAACTGTTTTTGTTCTGTAAGGCCGTGATCAGGAACTCTTCTCAAACATAACTGAAATCTTGTCCAATATCTTCCCAAAGTTTCTTCTTGCTCTTGGACAAATGATGTCAAATCAACCTGTGTATTTAATCGTATGTTACTCGGATAGTAACGATAAAAAAACGATGTATGTGTCTCATCCCAATTATTTATTTCTCCTGGTTCTTATGAATCATGCCACTCGCTGGCTGCGTCTATCACGAAAAATCTGAAATTAGCATAGGACATCTGCTCTTTGGTCACTCCTTGCGTTATATATGAATCGCAGATTTGCATGAACTTCTATAATGCACGAATAGGATCTTCTCCAAGTACTCCACTTAAGTTTCCGAAATTATGAAATTGGGATAACATACCAGGGTCGGGTCTATACCGTGCAACATTAATATTCGCAGGACCAATACCAAGAGCAGGAGCGCGATAAGGGAATTAATCTGGACCATGTATGAACTAGGGATCATTATGCATTGGGGGTTGAGCTTGTTGCATAGGTGGATGATTATGTTGATTGTTGAGAATTAGTAGATTAGGAATAATTGGTGGCACTAGTGGATGGCCATTCGCGTCCAACGCAATGCCATGATCTTCAACATTATGAATATTCAAATCCTACGTTTCTCTTTCTTTCTTTGTTTTTTCTCTTGCCTCTTTCTCTCTTTTGTTTTTATCTCGGATTAACCTCTCGGGGTTTGAGTACATACACCAAACCTATAAAACCTGGGAAAGGAGACAAAACAAGAAAAGCGTAAAACTGAAAATAAAAATTAAAAATGCAATTAAACACTAAAGGATTAACACCGGGGTCACACGCTACCGTCCCTGGCAGCGGCGCCAAAAACTTGGTGGATCCTTGTGTGTTATAAAATAAAATGCTAAAGTTGAGGACTCACAAACCGCAAGTTTACGATTGTCCAAGTAATAAAACGATACATCGGTTGTCTTTCACAGGGACGGATTGGGTACAACTCAAGTGCGGATCAATCAGTGATTTAATTGCAACTGCAGAAAAAGTAAATGATATAAATTTTGTTTTGGTTTTGTTTAATAACTAAGACGCAAATAAATTTAAAACTAAATTACGCAAATAAAATAAATGAAAATAATTAAAGATGAGTAGACGCAAGAATGAGAAGTGGTACTTGAGTCTCGCAAGGGTTTCACCTTAATCTATTCGATCAACGTTTCCGTTTAAGGGCTGAATTGGTATTAAGTATTAGTCGGGATTCTAGCTTCTACGAACCCCCGTCAGGGTGGACTTAGGAGCTATCCTAGGGTGTTACAAACCTCGTCAGGGTGATTATAATCCACCTTTGAATGATCAAGTATTTACCCAATTGGCTATAAGGTTAACCAAGCCCGTCAGGGTCAATAATTTTTACCTTACGTCTATTACTTAGTTCCGTAATTAACCCCCCGCCAAGGCGATCACTTTGCCACTTAAGTGAATAGATTAACTACTAATCTCTATATTTTATTCGCGACGTCAAAAATAGTAAATAAATGCAAAGTAATAGTCAATACGATATTACCTAATTCAATATAAAGTTTTCAATCCCGAATTCAAAAACACTAATTCAATAAATTGGGGCTTAACACATTAAAGCGATTCTCAAGTACTTAAAGAATTTAGCTCATGCTAATATTAAAAACTACTGAAATAAAATAAAAAGCATTCATTGTCAATTACAGAATTAAAATTATGAACCTAATTGAAGGATTGATATGACTGTTGTTGGAAGAATTGATTCTTCAGCTTCAGCTTTTACTCTCCTTTTTGCTTCCTTGACTTCTCTCTGGCGCTTTAATTCTCTGTAATATGAGTTGTGTCTTAAAAAATGAACTCTAAGGCTTATATATAGTGGGAAAAACGGATTGGGCTTTACTCTAAGGAGGAAAATAGGTTAAATGAAATAAAAGCCCAATCCTTAATGAAATCCCGTAATTGTGTAACTATTACTAAAACAGCTCCAACTTTTGCATCCGGACTCGAAATCACTTCGTTCAACTTGTAAAATCTTCTTGACTCAGAGACGCATCTGCCTTATTTTATGCTCCAAGGCTAGATCAGTGGATAAGATACTCAAAAATGGTTATGTGTAACAGAACTCCAGATTCCGTTCACATCTACTTAATTCTTCGAATCAACTTTTCTCGCCTTTGACTTTTATGATCAATCCAAGACTTTAATTACCGTTTCTTCTCCTTGTCTTGATACTCCATCAAATCATAAACCTAAGAACTTTACACTAAACGCAAACAAATTAACGCACAAAAGTTCTAAAACGCAAATAGTACAAATTCAAGCGAAGAAATCGCAATATAACCAAATAAGCTTAAAAGTCTAACACACAAGTCAATTAATCACCTAAAATGATGTCTCCTAAGGGCATATAATTAGAACAAAAAGGGAGACATCTGCTGCCAGATTTCACTCTTAATACTTATTACAACTATTGTTATAACATCGCCTCCAGTTAGAGCAAGTAATTCAATTGGGGAAAGTTATAAAATAATTGGAAACACAAAAACATTTAGAAGAATTAGAGTTCAAATGGAAGAAAATGTAAAATTTGCCACTAAACATGAAAATGAAGTACAAGTCCAAATATGTTACTAAATAATAGTAGAAGAAAAATTATAATTAACCAAAATGTTTACCATTGTTGTAATTTATTGAACTAAACCTCCCTCAAATATTATAGATTAAACTATTAAACTTGGGAGAAATTTTCTAAATCAATACCTAATGTGGAATATCCAACTAAAATACATTAGCATTGTCATACTCATTAGTATAGATAATAGTTATAGTATTAGTTGGAGATGACTCAAGTGATGCATCAATAAATAATATTCACCTTCAATATCCCTTTCAGCAGATTTCCTAGAAACATCATTATATTTTATCACCATAAATAGAAAAATAGAAAGATATCAACATAAAATTTTAAATTGCGAACTCAAACAAAGACAAGAGGACATCAACTAAAGATGATCAAACTGATAAACCTTTCTTCACATTGTATTTCATTGACAGTTAATGTAACCAAGTTTTCATTTTCAGTAATGGTGGAGTAGATTATTATGCGGGGTGATCTAAAAGGATTAAAAAAATGGTGAATGATACATAGGATCTTGGATAGTAGATTTTCCTCCTATAAGAACTAGTGGAAATCTTATTTCTTTGAAGTTATCTCAAGGATGAACAAATACTAAAGTACTCTTATATAATACAAAAAACACTAAAAGGTAAAAAAAAGGTTTTTAAGTGTTGGCATTGTTCATCTCTTCCGGCCTCCAGCCACGGACCACCACTCACCACCCACCGCCGAAAAAAAGTATAGTGTATCGTAAAAAAATATTGAGTATCGACATTAAAACAGTGAGTATCTGAATAAAACACAAAGTAATATTCAAAAAATACAGAATACTCCATAAAAAAGATAGAGTACTGTATACAAAATATAGAGTATTATTAAAACATAAAGAATATTACTAAAAACATTAATTTTTATTTAAATTTCAACCAGCTATTACAATACAGATAATACACAAACAAAAAATATATAGAGTATTACTATTACAACCAGCTAAAAAAAATACAGATAATACACGAACAAAAAAAAAATGGGAGCATTCGAACGGAGTCGTCATCTTCCACCACTACCACAAACGGAGGTCAAAGCTCGCACCACCGAAGAAGAAAATGTGTCTTCTCTAGAGCTTCTCCGGAGATCTCTCGCTCTTTAAAGGATTTTTCTATGGCAGGCGAGTTTTGACTTCGAGATCGAGCAGGCGAGGCTTCTCTCACCAGATCTGCCCCGAGCCTCGACTTTGTTCTCCGTTGAAGACGAAGTCACAAGATTTGCAGGCGGGCTTTGAGATCGAGCAGTGGTCTCAAACTCGAGTTCCATGGTCGTAGTCTAGTTTGTCAAACTGAGATCTGAAGCTTTGTCGTTTCCTATATCCATGGCCACGAACGCAGAAGATGCTAGAGAAGCTTCAAACGACGACCAAAAATGGCGGACGAAGGAGCTCAAATGGTGACCAGAAGCGGCGGTTGTAGGAGCTCGGAGATCTTCTCGGCATTCTTCATGACCGGAGAGCTGAGCTGCTTAACCACGACTTCGTCTTCACTGTCATAGCTACGAAGGGGAGCAAGTTGGCTTCATCTCACGTCGGAGATGAATGAGGTCGGGGACGGTTTTCTTGAGAGGTGTTGAAGGATTGAGGAGAGAGATTTAAAATTTATTGGGAAATAGGGTTATGAGAAAAGGGAAAGTGAGGAGAGAGAATGAAATAAATTCTAGTAAAAAATAGTATATATAGGAAAAAAACAAAAGGGGGTAAAGATGTAATTACTTTTTTTAATTATAGTGTAAGTTCTTATTTGAGGTCTTTAGTAAGAAGAGAAGGTAAGTAGGGTTAGGAAAGGAGATAAGGGGTGTCTTCAAGACCCGTTGGTTGGAAGTCTCTTACAATTCTAATTTCATTACATCATTAATTATCGAACTATGTGGGTGTTTTATTTAAAGTATGGATGAAATGATGTTTTTACATGCATAAGGTATAAACTTACATTTAGCAAAATTTAGGTTATTTTTTTACGTTTTGTCCTGACAAATCAATACATTTTTTTGTCGTTTTTTGTGTATGTATACATACACACATATCAACCACTAAATTTGCCGTAATGTTTTTTTCTTTAATAAGTGAGTCGTTTTTCATTTCAATTTAAAAAAACACGTTTCCAATTAGGCTTGCGAGCCCATTAGACTAAATAAAATAAAAAATACATCAATTTAGTCCAGTTGAATTCAACAAATACCCAAAAACAAACCCAAAGAAAACGAGATTGTTTCCCTAGACCCAAAACACAACCATATTCTAGACTACATAAAAATCCACAAATCTAAATAAATTGGCATATCAGATCCTCAATTCCCCTTTACATCCCGATTTTTTCATCCGCTCTCACCTTCGACAAACAAACATAACTTTCCAATGTGTTTTTTCTTATAGATCTGCAATTCTATGGAGATCTGGAAGACATTTATTCCAGAAGAAGAAATTATTTTACTCAGGTAAGAATTTTATAAGTAAAATATTGTTTTGGTTATTGTAATAAATATAATCGTCAATACATATGTTATATTGGTGTGTTAATTTGTAATAGTGTTGTGAAATTGTTTTGTATTCTATAATCTAAAAGTCTTCTTCAAAAATTGTTTTTTTATCTCATAGCTTGATATTTTACTTTAAAATTATACTAGGCCAGTTCAAGGTAATCTTCAGTTTATATTCACGAATCTTTTATAAGTGAAAATTAAATTTTCTTGTTGTGTATAATTCCTGGACACACCACATATTTTGCCATATGTATTTTTTTAAAGGTATTAAAATCGTATAATACAATTTTTATCTCATTGTTATCTTGAAATCTACCATTTTAAAATAAAATTAGTTTATTAATAATTGAAATATTATCAAACTAATTTGAAATATTTTAAATGTCATATGATTACGCTAATACATTCGTTTTTATATAATTTATCAATATATTTAGTAAAATTTAAAATAACAAAGATATTTGAGTATTATGCAATATATTTTTCATTTTCTCATAACATTGATATTCAATTTGTAATTTTTTTATACAGGTTTTTCTATTCAATGGAAAATTTAAATTATATCAAAATCAAGATCATTGGCCATGACATTTCAAAATCAAGCTCAAATATTATTTTTCAAACAAGTAAGTGATTTTATTATTATGGTTTGTGTTATCTTTCTTTTTATTTTTTTGTAAAATGATATTTGTGGGCTCGACTAGCCGAAATGTGAAGTGAAATTTATACTTCGAGATGATGATTTTGCTTAAGTTTGTCAGTCTACTGCTTATAAAAGGGACACTCAATAACTCATGGCTTTGACTTATTGTGCTTTACTAAATTACCATAATTTCCTTGAAAAATAAAAACTAAAAAAAAAATTTCACTTGGACCCCCGAAAGTCTAAAAATGCGGATTTTAAAAAAAAAACTTATTTCTCCTCCCTGTGTAAAATTTCACTAAACCCCTCAATTTTCAATTTTTTTTAACTAAAACTAACCTTATTTTTGAGTTTATTGCATTATGCGTTCCTATATTTGAAAAAATGCACTATGAGATTTGCATGTATCTTGGCACAACTATCCAGATGGTATGTGTTGAGAAATCTTATTATGTCTATTTTTTCATTTCACACAACACATGGATTAGTCGGAAAATCAATTCTATACTTTTTGTCTATATTTCTTTACACAATGACCATACATAATGACAAAAATATTACTTTGTTGAGCTGATGCATGTAATAGTTTGAGATGGAATTATTTCGTCTTTAGCATGTAGCATGAAACGTGTTTTAACTTTGATTAAAGAAGTAATATGAACCTTAAGATGACTATAACATATATCTCACTTAACGTCAACCTTCAAACACATGTTTTTCTCAAATGAAATGAATGTCTCTTGAACTGAATTAAGATATAGATGTTGACGTACATTTACATAAACAGACAACATTAGCACGTGAACCCACACTATATATAAGAAATCTTTGTTTTATCATTCTTACAACTTTTTTTAATTAGTATTATATTATCATGTGTCCAATCACTTAGGAGCATATCCATGAATTTTCTTAAAGGGACTAGTTGTTAAAACAAAATCACATAATAAATTAAAATTTTGATATCTGGAAGTTTATGTTATTGTCCAGATGGTGTCTAACTTAAAAAATAAACCGCCTTTTAATCACATTAATAAGATTTTCACTTTTCATATTTTTGTTTCACCAATCAGAGGACACCAATTTGATCACGTGTGAGCCCAACTTTTGAAAGGATTTTTTCATGTATTGAACTTAGACGCGAAGATTCAAAATATTTTCTATTTATATACATGAAAAATCAAGATGTTAGAATTTTAGATAATTGAAATCATTAAGACGACGATAACATCTCTCACTTAACGTCAACTTTTCTAAATTATCTTAAACTAAATTAAGATATAAATGCTGATGTACATCTAGATAAACAGACAAAAAATTAACACATGTAAACTCACACTATATAAGAAAACCTTTTTGTATTATTCTTAAAACTTTATTTAGTTAGTGGCTTAGTGTGATATAAACACGTGTCCAATCACTTAGGGACAAATCCTTGATTTTTTCTCCAAGAGGCTAAAAGTTAGAACAAACATTGGAGTTCGAGATTAACTTCTAGTTTGGGGATGGATGATAGTTTTATATTCAATCTAGAAAGGACTAAAAGATAACTACTTTTCTTTGTTACACTGATTATAACTACCAGCTTCTTCAACTACTTAGGGATTAAGAACAAACCTTTCTGGAAAGCTACTTCTTTCCCGATTTAACAAGAAAATAGAAAGAGCTAAATCTCTTATTCCAGAAAGAAAGGACGGCCGTCCAGATTAAAGTATGCCTAGAGCATGCCTCTTTATCGACTGAACTCACTCGCCAATGCTATTTCGTTCTACTAAAGCTTTCCTAACCAAAGAAGTTATGGATACCATTAAACAACGCCAGATGCCAATATATAGGTTATACTTCATAGCGTCTCGACTTTCAGTATTAATTTTGATAACGTGTAAATTAATCCCATATATATAATTGTACTTTTACACAAATTAAGAATAAGAACCTAAGGTGATTGAGATAATCTATATATTAGATTAGGGATTTAGGATAAATATGATCGTCATATTTTACTTAGTATAGTTCCTTGACAAAATTGACTAAACCTGAACCTTTCATGAACAGGACTTAGCCTTGACTCACTCCTACTATGGTTAAAAAGGGGCTTTAGTTTAGGAGCTGGACCCATATACTGACATCGACTCCTAATAAAGACCAACTGGCACACCATTCGTGTGCTTCCTTAAAACAAACACACAGCCAGCTCAAAATATCAAACCCTTACAAAACACATAGAAAGAGAGAAAGAAGAGAGAGAAATGTCCGTAGAAATGTCTTTTTCCGAGGATTCACTAACACAGAGTTTAAACAATGTTGATTTAACTACGAACGACTATGAAATCAGCTACGGCGGTGCTGAAACTGCAAATTCTTACCCTCTCCGTCCTTACGCAAGTGACTGCGCACACTTTGTAAGGACTGACGCATGCAAATACGTGCTAAGCTGCAAGTTCAACCATCCGGTGAAGAAGAAAACTTACGTGGTAATTAATAATTATTTGTGGGGACTTACTGATCTTTTTTTTTTCATAGTTTTATACTTCTGTTTTCACTCTAATTATTCATTTTAGGTTGCTAAAGAAGAAAAACTGAAAGTGCAATTCGATTTTGATCACCCTAAAGCATTGATCGAGTGCAAGGTAAGTTATTTTTTGATCTTGTAAAGCCGGTCAGGGACTACCACGAACTAGGATCTTTCTGTTTGAGCGTTCATGATTAAAAATTAATTGCACGATAGGTCCCTATAATATACAAAATTGCACTATAAATCTGTATACACTATAAGTCCCTATATTATATTAAAAAAAACTAAAATACTAACTATAATTTAAAGTCTAGAAGATTCTAAAAATTTGGGTACATAAGGTAATTATATAATGTTTCATATATATCAGGATATAAAAAAAATCCCCTAGCGCTTGTAATTTTAGAAAAATTGTAATGGGATTACATTTATTAAATGAAAAAAAAAAAGTGGAGTCAAGGAAATTGATTTCTAATTTATTATTAGATTGATGAAAATAAAAAACTTGTACTTGCACAACTGATCCCTTATTTATATGGAATTGCTAAATATACCCCTGTTATTCCATTAACATACATATATTCCCTAGTGGAGCTGTAGAGTTGACATGGGTATATATGATCAATACTGTAAGTCCCTCAGTTTCCAAAACATAGCTCTGCACCTCCATTTATATATGATCACGACATAAACTTTGGGGAAAATTTTGTACTCTATGGAAACTTTTGGTACCTGTCTGATACAAATCTGTTGTTTCAGTTTTATTTAGCAGCTGAAGGGTGCAAGTACGGAGCATGTGACGGTACAGTCATTCAAAGCTTCACTCTGATGTTCCAGCTCCGGAGCTTAACCTACTCGGACTGCCAATAAGACCTGTACTTTTTTATCTATTTTTATCGTTTTTTATGTTTATATAATATTTGCCTTTTAAGTCCTTCCTTTTTACACAGGGAGAGAAATTTTGTCCATACTTCATGCGCAAGGGTGTTTGTGGCTACGGAGCTCAATGCATTTATAACCATCCTGATTCCACTCTTGGCTCAACTAAAGCTTCACGAGCTGTTTCTTGGTCTTCAACTATTTCTAATTTTCGTAAATATAATTTTTTGACGCCTCTAACACTAGCGCCGTATTATTTTTTTTTTTTTATTTGTCCGAAAAGAGCTTAAATGTTATTACAACAATGTGATGGTTCTATAATAAAATTTACATTCTCCAAATTAATCTCTAAACTTAACCTATCTACATTCATAGACTTTCTACTTAGCTTAGCTAGTGCATCTGCAATTTTATTATGATCCCTTTTAATATGATAAACCTTCCAATTTGGAAATCTTCTGATCCACATCCTAATTAAGTCAATTAGGGGTCGCGTTCTCCATTCGCTCTTCATTTTGCCGTAAACTTCTTGAACTATTGATAGATTGTCCGTGTAGAAATTAATTCTTCTGTATTCTAGGTTCTCTGAAGCCTTCATTGCTTGTAGTATAGCCCATGCCTCCCCTTCTTTCGCGCTTTTGACTATTTTCCTCATGTGTTGGGTATTGTGAATCTTTCCTGTTTTATCCAACCGTCATAACATATTATCGATTCATAATACTAAATACAAAAAAGAAAAAATTATATAACATATTTAAAACAAATTCATATATTAAATTTATATAATAATTTGATTACATAACACTTAAGAGTAAATAACACTTTTGCCCCCTGCGTTTGTACCCGATTGACAGGTTGCCCCCTAACCTTTAAAATGCTACTCGTTGCCCCCTACATTTTAATTTCGTGACCCGTTACCCCCCGACTGCGTGTTCCGTCCATTTTCGCCGTTAAAAGTGACGTGGCATTTCCATGTCACATTTTTTTTTAATCCAGGTGTTAATTAATTATTTAATTAAGATAATAGTAGGGGTAAAAAAGGTTTTTTATGAATAGTTTTTATATAAATTTAAAAAATAAAATAAAACCCCCCCACCCCCACTGCACCCCCCTACACCCCCCCCCTTCTTCTTCTTCCCCTTCTTCTTCCCCGATCTGACCTACAACTCCTATATTTAAAAAAAAAAAAAAAAAATCTGTGCAGTTTCAAGCTCGTGAAGCAGCTTCAAGCTCGGCTTCTTCTCCGATCTGACCTTCTTCGTGAAGCAGCTTCAAGCTCTGCTTCTTCTCCGATCCAGTTCGAGCCAGATCGAGATCCAAGCATCCCCGTTCGTGAAGCAGCTTCGAGCTTTGCTTCTTCTCCGATCCATTTCGAGATCCAAGTAGCGCTGCCACAAAGCGTCGGTGGTTTGTTGAAGAAGCTTTCTTCGAGCTCCGTTTTGAGGTTTCGAGATCCATCTTCGAGCTCAGTTCAGGGTGTGTCAATGGTTGCGTTAATGGTTTTCTTGTGCGAAGAGAGAAGGAGGTCAAGAAAAGGCTATGTGCACAGAAAAGGCTATGTGCTCCTTCGCCGGAGCTGGAGAAGAGAATCTGTTTCGCCGGAGAAGCTTGGTGATGGCGGCTCGAGCTTCCTTCGCCGGAGAACACTGCTGCACTTTTTTTTTTTTTTAATTGCAGGTCAGATCGGATCGGGGAAGAAGAAGAAGGGGAGGGGGGTAGGGGGTGCGGTGGGGGTGGGGGGGTTTTATTTTATTATTTATTTTTTATATAAAAACTATTTATAAAAAACCTTTTTTACCCTTAGCTTAAGTTAATTAAACACTTAATTAACACCTGGATTAAAAAAAAAATGTGACATGGAAATGCCACGTCACTTTTAACGGCGAAAATGGACGGAACACGCAGTCTGGGGTAACGGGTCACGAAATTAAAATGTAGGGGGCAACGAGTCGCATTTTAAAGGTTAGGGGGCAACCTGTCAATCGGGTACAAACGCAGGGGGCAAAAGTGTTATTTACTCAACACTTAATAATAGAAACCCTATAAATTTTTGTAGTAAAATAACTAATTTAATATACTTATAACATTATCACAAACTAATTTTACTAACTCAATAACCAACTAATTCAACTAGTTTTGCTAACTTTATTAAGGACAACGCCGGAAATAGAGTGGTGGTGAATTTCGGATTGTTTTTATTTATTCATTCATTGTATATCATCTAGCATCAAATAAATATTTGTTTCAAAACAATTCAAAAAATGCAGTATAAGACCAAATTGATCACTTCAAAGTCACATCATGGGACCCACAAAACCTCCATGATATCCCTCTCCCCGTATAAGCTATTCTGAGCGCATCACTTCACATATGGTATAAGGCGTCCAGCGGTCATGAAATGGCCATTGTAGGATTTATGTAAAAATATAGTAAACAATAATGATACGAGACGGGCCACAACATATATTAAAAATAAAAATTTAATATTTAATTTAAGAGTGATGATATATACCACACAATTACCACCCAATGATGTGGCGTGAATTGGTTGGCTATAAAATCGTTAATCTATATTTATTTTCTTGGTCTAATTAACGATTTATTACCAACTAATTCATGTCACTGGTTGGTATATATCATTACTCTTAAGATAAATAAGAATAAAAAATAAAATTAATAATTTACGGTACAATGGGCGTGACGGGCTGACCTCACTTGACATAATGATACAAGACAGCGTAATATATATAAAAAATCTTACTTGGATCCGTCTCGCCCATTGATCGAGTTAGGACAAGAAGAGACATTTCAAGGGATGAGTGATCAAGTTTATGTTGATATAATTGTTTATAATATTTTTTTTTTTAAATGATAAATAAATATTAGAAACATAAAAATATAATAAAAATATCTATATATATAGTTTTGGTGATGATTATATATATTCAGATTTTTAACAACCGTCCAGAAATTAGTTTTTCGGTGATAATTTTTTAAAATCGTCTAGAATTAACTATTGACTACTCAAATAAGCGTCATAAAAAAAGTGAAGTTCAAATTTTTTAATTGACGGTTGAAACAATTTTCATTGAAATTTCGTCCTTGTATGGATATTTTTCTTGTAGTGATGTTGCCTTACTTACATGGTAACATTGTTCATGTTCTACCCAAAAAGATTCAAATCGTAAACATCGTTTTCCTTGTCTCATCGATGAATCATATTGCCAAATGAGCAGAGAGTAATTTGATCCAACTGATAAAGGTACAAACACTTGCACATTTGGAAACTTGTTATTCCAACATTGGAAGCAAATTCCCGATCAAGTTTAACCTTGACAAGATTATAATCCTGACGTCGTTTAGTCCAAGTAAAAAAACACTCATAAACTGAACTTCAACAAAACTATTATTCAAAATAAACTTATTGCAAGTTCAGTACGATATCACGAGCTATCCATTTTTTGTACTTAAGAATAGATAAAAAATTATTATCTCACATCAGTTAAGGGTGGTGTGAATTGTGGGAGTCCGACTAATGGTATAAATATGGATTATTGATAGATTGTACGGGAATCTTGCACTAGAAAAAAAACTTTGAAGAGAAATACATCTACCGAGAGGTTCATGGGTGTGCAGACTGACTCGTCAGGATGGAAGTAAAGTCATTAAATATGCAGGTGTAGACCGATATTCTGGATGTTTCCCGGTACCCTACCCTCCTTAGGTTTGGGAAGGGGAAACTTCTAACCACTGGGTTGATAGAACATTCACACTTCATATAACCATTCTAAAACAAAATAATAATCATACACACTTGCATCAATGATATCACATGACATTTATGCATATGATTAAGTTCTTCCCATGTGGCTTAGAACCCCAACTTGTGTCTTGAGTGAGCGGGAAATGTCGATACATGACAAATACCCATCTCAATCTGCTAATGTCCTCATACCATATCATTTTGTTGCCGACTTTGAGAAACCACGCCATCTGCCCAAGGAGACTGTTATAATAGTGGGAGTTCTATAGTGATAGAATTAAAAATTGTTTAACGAGATTGAATTAGTAAAAAGAGATAGAAGTATGTAATTCATTATTGGGAATGTAGTGAAACCTTTGTTTCACTTATTTTATTGATTATTTATCAATTTTATCTATAGTTGACAATTGTATCACTAAATGTATGCATAGATTAATGTAAGTCTATATATTTTCTTGAGAAAATATCTTTGAAAGTGATCATTGTCGATCTACACAAATGTGAGAAAAAGTGAAAGGTGTCAACTTTAACCTATGAACCTTAAGATATTTTATGTACTTGAGGAGTAAGTTTTTCTCGAGATTGTTAACAATATGATGTCCATGCCAGATAAAAATGACACAACTCAACAAAGGAGGGACATGGAGGCTTATCGTGTAGGGAAGTTGAAGGATTTCACTGCTTAAATAATTCGTATTAGTTAAATGCATGATGACCAAGTCTAGGAGTATCAGTAGTGTTGATATTTGACTCACGTCCATTGAACAAATGTATTGATAAAATTAAGGGGTTTTTGGGAAAGAAGTAGTCTTGGCTTAATGGTCGTCTTGGAAGCTTGAAAGGATTTGAGTCTTCCAGGGTGATTAGATTCATTGGTTGGTTGGGTTGTAAGGACCTATAAATAGGCAATATATGTGTAATGTTTGAATATGAGAAGCGAGAAGATGAAGAAGAAGAGAAAAAGAATACAACAGGAGAGATCCAAGAGTAATAATCATATAGGAAAGTTAAATGTGAGTGTGTCACGATCCTATAGTGGTTAGAGGTTGGGGTGAGTGTGAGAGTTATTTGTTCTTTCCTTTGTGAGAGGGTCTCAGGTATTTCCGTACAAAGACACAGTTGTAATAGTGTGAGTGGTTATATTGAATTACTTTGTGGATGTAGGTTTTTTTGTCCGAACCAGGTGAAATATTGTTGTTTGATTCATTTAAGTTTTCTTATGTGCACGATCCTAGACGGAAAGTCTGATATTTCAAAATAATAATATGCCTCACTACATTTGAAATGTGAAATATTTATCAAGGAGGATTTTTGGGGGTAGTATATTGAAATTTGCGCAGGTACTTACAATAAGAGACATAATTAAAGAATGTAGCAACATCTCAGGGAGATGTCTAACATGATTAGGGGACTCAAGATCGTCGGTCATATCCTTACTAAAAAAATGTGTTTAAGTTGTGATATGATCTTCCATGTGACTAGGAGCAGATACAAGTGATTTTGACTCACAATGATATCATAACAAATTTAATGATGCAACTCGCCACGTTTCCACTGAAGATGAGAGGCTCGAAGAAATGAAGTCTCAAAGTCAAGCCTATGTATTTTAGTCAGTCTCCCAAGGTAGAGCGTATAAGCGCAATAGTCATGGGAAGATAAAGGATGGTAACAAGACAAGTGGAAAGATAAACAAAAAGAATGAAAATAATGAGGGTAAACGACCCTAAAAGAATAAAGATAGAACAAGATTAAATCTTATCAACTATGACAAAATTTTACTTGCGAGTGTGACGATCCAAAGAAGGTAGCAAAATCTTCTTCTTGTGTTTTTTCATGTGTAGCATGCACTGTCTTTCTTGTTCAATCTTATCCTTTGTGGACTATTGATTCCAAAGATATTTTCCATGTAGTTAAGGACTAAGAGGTCTTTGATATCTAAAAACCCTTCATACGTGTACATCATACAAGGATATAAAAATAAGCATGAGGGAAATTACAAAAATAACAACAACAATCCACGATTTATTTGAATAAGAAATCCCAAATTCATACAAATAAGTCTTAATTATAGTGGTTCATGCCCAAGCATCTCAAGCTACTAAAAAATTAGTTCATAATGGAAGAAAAATAAATAAAAAAGACATAATTTAGGAAGAATTACACTAATTAAAGAAATAAGTGTTGTTCTTGAACTCCTTGCCTCTCGACCTTTGATCTCCACATTTCTAAATCTTCAATAGGATAAGTGGTATGTTCTGCTGGTCTAAATGAGTATTCAAATATAGTTTTTAGCTCATACGAGTAAACTTAAGCGAAATTTAAGTGGCCCATTGGACTTTTCTAAATCTGGATAACTTTGGGTCTATGTAGTAAAACTGGTATAACTTTCATGTCACAACACGGAATTGGACACCCTTTTCACCACGTGTACAAGACTTCATGATATAACTTGTGTGAAACTTTAACAAGCTAATTAACGATAAATTATTTTGTATGATTTTTGCAAGTTGACAAGAGAATCTTGCCGAGACTTCTCGTTGAGCTTTAACTAGACTTCTCGGCTCCTTTTTGTGACTTAACCAGGGTTCCTTCTTATCAATTAGACAACTTGGATTAATATTGGGTTCTAATATTATCCATGTACCTAGGAATTTTCACACTTAACACATATATTACCTCAAAAATGTCCCAAATATATATAAATTCAAGAGTAGACCACTAAATCAAAATATGAAAAATATAAGTGATAAATTCCACAATTAAACACTAAACCCCCTATAAAATGATGTTTCAAGAGTATATTAATTCATTAAAAAATGTGATACATCACCTAATGTCAAGTAATAAAGGTCATTAGTGTGAGGGATTCTCTAAAGCTAGGGTTTATAAATTCTAGACAAGTTAAAGAGCCTAAGGTAAAACTATTGAGCACCTAAGGAAAAAGATTCTTAAACTTTATAACTAGTACTAATAGAATATAAGAACAAAAATATAAGTAAGTAAATGAAATATAAATCAAGCATTATTTAAAAGATAAGGGAAAGAATATACGTGAGCGTTTATAGTGGTTCAGTTTCTTTACATCCACTGCCTAGGGTCACCCATAAGATTCTCAAGCTTCTCCGCTAAGCTCCTTGATATCTCTTCCAGGTGAGATATAAACCATTAAAATGAGGGTTTTCCAGGCTAAACCACAACCTAAAAACTCACCAAAATTCGAACAAATTCAAGCAAATTTGACACTAACTTCACATGCACAAACTCATCTCAACTGCGTGTCTGAGTATATGAGTAAATTCACACCAAATATGACATAGATTGCGTGTGTGAGTGTATGAGTGTGTGAGTGTTAAGTGTGTGAGTAATAAAGCTGAAGAGAGGATAGCACGCAAATTACAAATCACATTAACCGGCTTGAATCAAGAAAAATTAATCGAGGAGAGAATTGAATTTAGGTACCTATGTTTTTAGCTCTTCAATTGAATCTATATCACCGGAGCCCAAGCTCGCGTACAAATTAGAAGTAGCGGAGACGTTGTGCTAATGTAAGATGAGGAAGCTGTAAAATAATAAAAGAGATAGGATGTGAAGGAGATTTTCAACGGAGTTAGGCCTTCAATGAATAGCATATCCAGGAATACAATCGATACCAGAGCTAGGCATTAGGGCACTTCAAATTCGGAGCTAGGCGTTGAGAGAGATTTTTAGTGGAGCCAGGCATTCAATAAATATCAGAGCTGAGGCGGAGATGATGTGGACATGAGGTGTGTCAGCAGTGGAGGTGGTTTTGAGGATTAGTAAGGAAGTGAGGCAACATGAGATGAGGTAAAGAGAGGAGGTGAGGCGAGAGAGGCAGAGATGAGGCGACGTGAGGTGGGGAGGTGAGGCAACGTGAGACGGATATGAGGTTGTGAGGCAAAAGTGATGAGTAGATGAGGTATTGAGGTGAGGTGAGAAGTGGTGAGGCGGTGAAGGTGAGGTGAAGATGAGGTGAGGCTGAGATGAGGTGTCGTCGATGAAGGTAGAGGAGTAGGCGAGGAGGTGAGGTTGAGCTCAGGTGTTGTGAAGCGAAATGTCTTTTGTGTGTGTTTGGAAATGTGAGTGGATTTCGATTAATATAATAGAAAATGTGAGTGGAGAAAAAAGTGGAAGAGATATGTGTGCTATTTGTTTAAAATAAAAAAAAAGAGAAAGAGGGAAGGAGGGAGGGAGGGAGAGAGAATCCTTTGTATTTTATTTTTTAGTAACTTACATATAGTATGGGTATTTTAGGAAAAAATTAAGTTTTTAGTAATAGACATATCAAGACCGTCGGTTGTGGCGATTTTTTTTCACTCATAGGTTCTTTGATGTTACATAGATCTCTTTCCTTTTTAACTATTTTCTTTCTTTTTATTAATATAAGATACACTGGGTTTCTTGGAAGAATATCACAAGATCAAAGAAAATTGGAGGACTTGGCTTTCGGGACTTTCATAAAATGAATCTGGCGATGCTGGCAAAACAAGCTTGGAGACTGATTAATAACCCTAATTCATTGGTAGCACAGGTTTATAAAGGTATCTATCATCCAAAAGAAGATTTGTGGAATGCAAGGCTCAAACAAAATCGTTCATGGAGCTGGTCGAGTATAATGAAAGGACTGTCTTTTTTAAAAAAAGAATGTTGCTGGCAAATTGGTAACGGTCTTTCAGCTAATGTTTGGGAAGATAATTGGATTGGTCCAAAAATGAAACTGGATAGATGTGACTGGCTATCAATCAATAAAGTAGCTGAATTATTTAATAATGGATATTCAGGATGGAATAATAATCTACTTGAACTAATTTGTAATGAAAGAGAGATAAATGAAATCAATAATAATCAATTGATAAATATTCAAAAAGATGATAGAATTATTTGGCCTCACACGAAGGATGGAGGGTACACCACAAAATCGGGATATCATTTATTGGTAAATGAAGAGATTACTAATGAAGCTAATACTTCCAACAAAGCCTCTGATGAAGGTAAGTCAAACCTATGGAAAATTATCTGGCTAAACAATTTACCGACTAGGATGAAAAATTTTGTTTGGAAAGTAATCAGGAATGCTATTCCTACTAAGAAAAACTTAAAAAAGAGAAAATGTATTCAAAGTGTAACTTGTGAATGGTGTGAGGATAGCGAGGAATCAATTGAACACTTATTCTTACAATGCCCTTACAGTGCGGCTGTTTGGGCAGAATCACCGCTTCAATTAAAGATTAATCTGGAAAGTAAACTGACTTTTGTGGAGTGGTTAACTTATACAATTGACGAATATTCTTCAAATGGATGGGATAAAAAGGAACTCGCATGTATAATAATCGCAGTGCTCTGGAACATTTGGAAGGCACGTATGAAAGGATTTTACGAACGATACAAATGGAATGTCAAAGAGATAGTAGATAATTCTAGAATTATAATTGAAAAATTACAGTCTAAAAATTCTAAAGACATAAGTGCAAGCAAGAAAGCAAAAAAGAATCTTTGGCAATGAAAATAAATAATGGAAGCAACAATAATACATCCTCGGTTGATTTTAGCTGGTTTAATGATGCATCCTTCATAAGCATGCAAGAACCAAGTGGTATAGCATCATTAGGTGTTAATAATGAAGGTAAGATTAAACAGACAATAGTAAAAACGAAAAAATTAATAAGTGCAAAATAAGGTGAAATTTTGGCATTAATACAAGCAATGAAATATTCGGAGGAACACGATCATGCGAAAGTGAACTTCTACACGGATAACTTGGAATCAGTTCAAGAAATTTACAAGATAAGGAAAACAGATTGGAGATATCATCCTTTACTTGAAGTTATTTGGAATTGGATACAAAGATTTCCGGAATGGAAAGTTTACCACATCTCAAGGGATCGTAATAAATTGGCGGACTTAGCGGCTAAGGAGATAAGAAAGCAAGGGAATTTAGATCATCTAAAGCTAGAACTTACAAAATATAGACTAGATTCATTAAATTTGTTGTATAAATGTAATAGCTAAACTTTGTAACACTAGACAAAAAAAAAAAAAAAAAAAAATTAATATAAGATATGATGAATTTGTATTACAGTAGTATTTAAAATCCACCATGCATCCCAATTAGGGGTGGAAATCGGAAGGAACGGATCGGAAAAAAGGTCTTTCGGAAAAATTCCTATTTTTTTCGGAATAGATTTTTTCTGTTCCGATTCCTATCCAATTTTTCGGAACTGGGAAAATTAATTCCGAATTCGGAATTTCGGAAATTGCCGGAAATTCGGAAATTTCGGCACGGAAATTTCGGAAATTTTTGTTTGGAAATTTCGGAATTTTGGGTTCGGGATTCCGGAACTTTTGTTTCGGAAATTGCAAGACTAATGGTTGAAAATCGGAGCAATAGTTTATCACTTACATAAAGATAGTTAAAAACAAAACTTATAAAACTTTTCATGTAACAACAGTTAAAAAGTTTAACTTATAATCTTCATGAACAGTAATAGAAATAGCATAAGTAACAAAAGGTAAAAGAACAGTAATAGAAGTAACATAAGTAACAAAAGGTAAAAAAACAATGAATGTGAATTACTTTTCAAATTACATAAAGAAACAGATATTGGGTTTCGTAGGAAGGTAATGTAAAATGTGAAGAAATGGGTTAGTCTTATCCTTTAGGTTTTATCAGGTTTATTGTTTTTTTTATTTTCTTGATATAAAAAAAATGTATCATTGTGTTTCAATTTTCAACGTTTAGATTTTTTTTGGTTATATGGGTTCCGGCTAGCTTGCGCGCACCCGACTAATCCCACAGAGATATACATTCCTCCCCATATATATTCTCATGGTAAATCAGAACTAGGTTACCCATGTTCAGGGAGGGGTTTGAGCCTTGTACATTGGTTTAATATAGATTTTCTTTTCTTCTTTTGTTATGAAACTTTTCAACATTTCTGATTGTATATTTTTTCTTTATATTAATATTTATTATTTATTTAATATAGGAAATATAAAATTGGAAATACAATTCGAAAATAAAAATTGGAAATAAATATCGGAAATAAAATCGGATCGGAAAACCCGGAAATTTCGGAAATTTATATGTAGTTCCAATTCCGATCCTATTTTTTTGGAAAAATCGGAAATAGGAATTTCGGAATTTCGGAACCGTAAAAAATTGTTCCGAAATCGGAATTTTCGGACCGGAAAAATCGGAAATCGGAAATTTCGGATCCAATTTCCACCCCTAATCCCAATCAACGTGGCATCTTTAAATAAACATCAGTACTTTTTTTTGGGAAATGAAACACAATTGAAATTGACAAATTAATATTTTGTTGCATAAACTACGTGATAAATCTCCGTTAACAAGAAATTGATTCGAAAGTTAAATTGATTCTGATAAGTTGTTACATAATGTTTTTGTAAATGCATGAAATAATGGAGGCATAGAATAATGTTTCGTTAGGGACTTTTTTTTTTTTTTTTAAGAGTTGAGGGATTTTTAAAGTGTTGCAAGTAGGGACCTATAATGAATTTTTTTATAGCACAGGAACCTACCATGCAATTATTTTATAATATAGTGACCTATCGTACATCATAATATAGGGACCTGGTGCAGTTTATGCATAATATAGGGACCTGGTATGGTTTATGAATAATATAAGGACATCTCGTCTCTTTTTGCATTGTATAGGGACCTGATACCAGGGCCGGCCCAAGCGTCTTGGGTATCTAAGGCGAAAAAAAAAATTGGGGTCTTTTTCGATATATATTAAAATAATTTATCCTGTTTTTTAACAAAATACATAAAGCGTGGTATCGAACTCATGACCTACGTGTAGACAAAAACTTTCATTTCCACTAGACCAATTGTTATATATATATATCATTTTAGTAAGCGTTAAAGAACTATAAACTATACGTTAGTTACTGGTTTTTTTTTTGGGCCTTAAAAAATCCGGGGTCCAAGGCGACCGCCTTGGTTGCCTTGCCCCCGGGCCGGCCCTGCTGATACAATGTTCGCATAATATAAGGACCTATAATGCAATTTTTGTATAGTATAGGGACCCGGTAAGATTTTTTCATAATATAGGGACCTATCATACAATTTTTGCATAGTATAGGGACATGGTACATGTTTTGCATAATATAGATACCTATCGTGGATTTTCGCAAAGTATAGTGTCTTGGTACAGTTTTTGCATAATATAGGGACGTATCATGCCAACTTTACAAATTATAGTGACCTGGTACGATTTTTGCATATTATAGGGATTCATCATCCAATATTTGCATAGTATAGGGATCTGGTAAGGCTTTTTCATAATATAGGGACCTATCGTGCTTTTTTTGCATAGTGTAAGGCTTGGTACATTGTTTACATAATATAGAGACATATAATGCAATTTTTGCATCATATAGGGGATTGGTACAATTTTTGCATAATATATAGGACTTGATACAGTTTTTTTTTGTCAAATGGGATTTTACCTAAGTGTTGACCATGTTTACGATGATAGTCAGCGACTCGATTTAAAGAAATGATTCGGATATAAATACGTTTATCTATATTCGAACCTGGACCCTCCATCATATTGGGCTTTTGGGACTTAGGCTCAAACCATCTGCACCATCCCAAGCTTTGTCTTTGTTTGAAAACGTTGTATTTTATATTTGAAACACGTGTCTTCAAATTAAACATTACAACTCTTTGCCGAGACACATTTTCATCTTCTATAAATAGTTGTTCAACTCAAACATTTTTTTCATTCAGTTTTAAAGCATTAAGCGTCAAAATTATAAGAGAGAGATAGAAAGAAGTAGCTTTTTTAAGTTCGTTGAAATTCTTAAGAATTCATGTGTCAGTTTCTTTTGAATAATTTTGACGTTGTATCCTGGAGGTTGAAGGAAACAAACATAAGATACTGGTATGTGGCCTAAATACCTTAAAGATATCAGATCCAATCTGAGCCTCGACAAGTAAAGTTATTTATTTATTCACTTTTATTTTATTTCTGCATTAGTTATTATATTGTTTTTCTGGTTTATACAAATAAAACACAACAATTTAAGGTATTTATGATTCACGATGTATAAACCAGAAAAGGTTTTCCTTTAGTTTTATAAACTTTACTTTTGCAAAATTTCTTGGTCTGTGTATACAAAATAGGAATACTATATTCTATTTATTTTATCTTATTCTAATTTCTAGGCTTGTGTATACATACTAGAAAATTACTCGCTTACTAACGTTAGATTTCTGCTTCATATTAAATATGGAGAAAAATACTAAACAAAGTGAAAAGCAGCATGAGACGGGTAACAACTCAAGAGCAGAAGTTTGTGTACCCGCACCACCAACCATTGGGTCAGCCGACAGGACAAAAAAGTTCAATGGTTCTGACTTTGAGAGGTGGCAGCAAAAGACGTTGTTCTACCTGACCACTCTAAACTTGGCAAAATTTCTGAAGGAAGATCCACCGGAATGGGATCCAATCCAAACAATGAGACATACAACACATTAGATGCTTCGAAGCATGCTGATTTATTATGTAAGAATTACATTCTAAACTGTTTAGAGAATTCCTTATATAATGTGTAATTGCTTAATTGATAATTGCACAAGGTATTGCCAAATAGACTTGCTCTGAAGTAAGGATGAGGCCTTAGAAGCATTTAAGCAATACAAAACTGAAGTTGAGAATCAACTACATAAAAAGATTAAGAATCTAACAGATTGGGGAGGAGAAAATGTGTCTCCTTTTAAAGAGTTTTGTGTTAAACATGGAATATCCATCAAACCACGACCCCCTATTCGCCTCAACAAAACGGAATTCCTGAATGCAAGAAACGCACGTTAAAGAAAATGATGAATGACTTGCTGATTAAATCAGTCTTACCACAAAACTTGTGTGGAAAGGCTTGGTGGGTCCTGGGGTGTTATAAAACAATGCGATAAATAAATAGGAACGACAATACTGCAAGTGCACGGTTGTCCAAGTAATACTCTGATAAATTGGGTTTCGTTCGCAGGGACGGAATAGGTATAACTCTGGTATTAATCAACTAACAGAAATAATTTCTAAACTAGAAAAGTAAAAATATATATGTTTGGTTTTTGATTTAAAACTAAAGATGCGAGAAATGAAATTACTGAATAAAAGAAATTACTGAAAAGAAATAATGCAAGTAAATAAGATGTGTATGCAGAGATGAGAGATGTACTTGAGTATCGCAAGGGAATTCATCTAAGTTATATGTAATGTTATGTTTACGGGTAAAGTTTGATGCTTTGACTTGTGGCCAAGAACGGGCTTCCAATTATGATTGGAACCTACTTATCTAGATCATAATAGCATAAGAAAGTCAGTAGGGATAGTCAAATTACCTTCTTGGATGAGCACTTCCTCCACGAATCCCCATGTTTTTGTTATTGAGCAATCCACAAATTGTAATTTTACGGAAGCTTTATCCGCCTTCTTTTTTCGAAGCCTATCAAACACTGACTTGAGCATAAGGTCACTCTTGAACCCATATCACACATAGCTCTGACGTTGCGCTTACCATGTATTTGGATAGGAAGGTTAAAACTTCCTTGATCTTGAAGCTTGAGTTGTAGTTTAATTTATACTTTCTTCTAGACTCTCTCAGTATGAGCCAAAGTCTCGCTCCTGGCTTGTACACTCGCACCTTTTTCTGGAATACCTTGTGTGAGTACTTGTTGTGGGGTACGCCCTTTCTCAACAATTTCAAGCACTTGGACGTTGATTTTCTCTTCGCTATACGCCTCCACAAATGCCTTGAGTGTGATGTCACCCTCTTGATTAGGAATGGGTGGTGACGTCAATGGAACACTACGTGGCAATTCCACCTCTTTCTTTTTCTTCTAGTTGCATTTCAGGTGCGACAACTTCTTCCTTCTTAATTGAGGCTCTTCCTATTTCTCAATAGTTTTGCTAGCTTGTAACTCAAGAACAATTTTGATCTCTTCTTACATTTCCTTAAGTATAAGTCTAAAATATGATTCTTCTGGGCTAGGCTTGGTTGGTTCTTCAATATTTTCTGGAACCTCCACGACAATTTCTGCAACAGGTGGTGATTCCACAACTTTTTTAGGTTTAAGGCAAATAGCCTTAGATGTTTCAAACCCAGCACTGCCATCACACTTGTTTATGGCCTTCATATCGTTCTTCGTACCTAGGGCCAAGTGTGGAATATCTTTCTGAAACTTATCGAAAGCATTAGTTACTTGGGTAACTTACGTTGTTAATATCTTCATTGTAGCAAATTTTTCATTGAATATTTCATTATACATCTGCAGGTTGTCTTGAGTTAAAGTCCAAAATCCTGCATTGTTTTCTTGAAATCAAATTCAGCTCCTTCTTGTGGATGTTGTGTCAAGGCTTTATGAGGTAAACTATCGGCATAAGACTCATAGGGTAATTGCGGTGGTGGTACTGGCTTGTTATAAATTTGCCCCCTTGATAAGGACCTTGAGATCTATGCTGGAAATTGTTGTTTTGAGGTCGTGTTTGGTAAGAATTACAATGATTCATAACCCCATTAGGATTAGCATATTGCATATCCGGATGATTGCGATTACCAAATTGGTAATTCCCTCAAATTTAAAAAAAAAAACTGCTTCTGGATTGCCTTCACAGTCTTCCCATACATATTGTTGACACACAGAGGAATACGCTAAGACCGTCAAACCCACTCCTTTTATGCCTGGGTTGAAAATAAAGTTCATAAATACGGAATGTTTGTTGTGAACCATGGAACTATCGCGGACAACCTTGTGCTTCTTGGGGGTACTTTCATCTCCACTGGCTTTCTTTGGAGAACTTTCTCAATCGTAAGTGACATCTGCTTTATTTGATTCTACAACATGGAGATTTTAGCTCCTAAATCAGTTTAAACATCTAATCGCAGCGTGCCTTTGGAATTTGTAATAGGAGCTCATGACTCTGGCCAACTCCATTCGGTTTCAACTATTTTATCCATACCTTCTGTAGCTTATGTAGGATCCATGGACACGAACCCTCCGCTTCCAAAATTATCTACCCTAAATATTCCTTTGATATTATTGACTTGATAGAACATTGCTAATTGAAGTGCTAGGTGTAACCGTGAAGTGGGAATCTTGATAATTTTTGTTGAAATCATGTCCATGCCTCTCTTACACTCTCGTCATTCTTTTGGCGAAAATTTGCAAGTGCCACGTGATCTTTCATTCTCATACTTTTAGAATAATAGCGATCGAAGAACGCAACTTGCAACTCGTCCCATGATGTAATCGACTTAGATGGTTGATTATCCAATCATTCGCTAGCACCTCCGATCATGAATAACGGGAGACATGAATTAATACAGTCGCTCGTCTAAAATGCCCTGAGTAATGTAGGCATCACAAATCTGCATAAACTTTTAGATAATTCTTACCAGATCTTGATGTGCTACACTACTGTACTAAGCATACCCTAATCGGGCTTATATCTCGCAGCTTGGATCACTGGAGGCCAAATCCCTATTCATTGTACTTGAAAAGGTGCTCCCAAACCTGGAAGACCTTGTTCACGGTGTTAATTATTAGGTGGATTCCCTTCTTTTGGTGCTCCTTGTGGTGGAACAATTTGGGGGATTGGAATTTATTGATTATTCACCCCATGTGGTTCATTGTTATCTAACACTCCTTGATATACAATTTTGGCCATTTCTTCCTACCTTTTCTCCTCTCTTTGTCGCTTCCTGTAAGCTCAAAGTATTGCCTTTGGGTCCGAGACCATACACCAATACCTAGAAAGAAATCTGAAAGAGACAAAAACAAAAAGCAAGTGTAAAACTGAAACAACTAAAAACTACTACTCTAAAAATAAACACAAATAAACTAACTAGATAAATGCCCAGCAACGGTGCCAAAAACTTGGTGATGGCAAAGGTATGATAACTAAAGATATAAATAAAGATAATAAATAAGGACACACACCCTAGAAGCTCGCCAAAGAAAAGACACCACAACCCCTCCAAGTCCAGATGCCTCTAACCAACAAAAGAGATACTTATAGGGCCCTATAAGCTATTGCAACACAAATCATGTTTACTTTGACAATCACAAACGAGCAAAATTTTGCGAAGTAAGTGAAAAAGGTGAGTATAGAAGATTTCTTGAGAAGGGGGAAAGATTGCGATGGAAGACATTCATTATGGAGCGTTCGAGTTTAAATATTGAGCTATTAAAGAGTTATATCTTGGCCTCTTTAGCCGAGATAACAAGGTAAGAGTTCCCATTCGAGGCAAGTTAGTTCTTTTCACAATTGAAGAAATTCGTTGCCACTTCGAGCTGAAGAAATTGGTTGGTGATGGTGGCAAAGGTGTGATAAATAAATAGATAAATAAAGATAATAAATAATGACACTGAGTATTAATACAAAATCGATGAGTATCATTGATTATTAAAAAAAATTGAGAAGTAATGCAAGCGCTAAGTATCACGGATTATAACATAAAATCACTGAGCAATAATGCAAAATCACTGAGCAATAATGGAAAATCACTAAGTATCACGAATTATAACACAAATTCAATGAATAGTAATGCAAAATCAGTGAGTATCACGGATTATAACACAAAACCATTGAGTATTACAAAAGATCACTGAGTGATGCAAAAACGATATTCCAAATGCTTTAAAAATCAAGCTTGAATGTGCTAAAAAATAGAGTTTGAAGTGCTGCAAAATGGGAGTTCGAATGCTTCAAAAAAGGAGCTCAAAAATCTGTATAAATTGCTTGAGAGAGAGAGAGTGAGAGGGGGTGAAATTTGTGAAAAATGTTTGAAGAGATGAGAGAGAAAGCAAGAGAAATCTGAAAAATGGAAATGAAAATGAATTGAAATGAAGGGTTGATTCCCCTATATATATTCTAATGGTATTTTTTACTCATAAGATTTTGGTGGCCTCTATTTAGAATTTTCTTTTTAGTTACATAGGTTTCGGGCTAACTTGCGCGCACCAGACTAATCTCAGGGAGATATACATGTCTCCCCATATATCTATTTAGAATATTGTAGAAACCAAGTCCTCTTGAGCCATAATAAGAGTTTCCAATACCCCTTAGATCAATCAACCTATATATATTAGACACACTTTGAAATATATTTATGAACTAATTTACCATGTGATTCTAATTTCATCCATAAAAATGCTTCATTATATCTAGTCATTAACAATTCATCATATTTATAATTAGGGTGTGTACGCCAAATGTCACTTATAAATTTGAGTTTTGTAATGTCATTTTTTAACGAGATTTTGTTTCCTATGATGAGAAGTCTTTTAGAAGTGAAAGAACTACAAAATAAGGAAATGATTGTATTCACTTGAGTGAGTTTTGTCCATACGGATATGATAAAAGCAAAAGAAAAAGAAAGAACTTTCACAACACCACAATCAAAATCAAGGAAGTTTTAAAGTTTCCTATTACTATGAGGTTTTTTAGCTAGAACTCTAAGAATATAATTACATCACAAAATTAGTGCCTAATATGTATACCATTAAGGTAGATATCATGTCTAAAATTTGAGTGTGTCAAAACATTTCATAATAAAAGAATGATCAAATATAGACTTAGTAAATAAATATCTTTACTTCTAACTCTGTCCCAGTCAATGTGATATGATACTGTACAAATTAGCTTCTAAAACGTACCACTGATATGCATCATATTTCTTGTACATTATCCAAACATGCTGCTGGTGGGTCCTGCGTGTTATAAAATAAAATGCTAAAGTTTAGGACTCACAAACCGCAAGTGTACGGTTGTCCAAGTAATAAACCGATAAAAATCGAATTCGTTCACAGGGACGGATCAGGTACAACTCAGGTGGGGATCAATCAGTGATTTAATTGCAAGTGCAGAAAAAGTAAATGATATGAATTTTGTTTTGAGTTTGTTTAATAACTAAGACGCAAATAAATTTAAAACTAAATTACGCAAAGAAAATAAATGAAAATAAATAAAGATGAGTAGACGCAAGAATGAGAAGTGGCACTTGAGTCTCGCAACCTTAATCTATTCAATCAATGTTTTCATTTAAGGGCTAAATTGGTATTAAGTATTAGTCGGGATTCTAGCTTCTCCTAACCCTCGTTAGGGTGGACTTATGAGCAATCCTAGGGTGTTACAAACCCCATCAGGGTGATTATAATCCGTCTTTGAATGATCAAGTATTTACCCAATTGGCTATATTGTTAACTAAGCCCGTTAGGGTCAATGATTTTTACCTTACGTCTATTACCTAGTTCTATAATTAAACCCCCCGTCAAGGTGATCACTTTGCCACTTAAGGGAATAGCTTAACTACTAATCTCTATAATTGATTCGCGACGTCAAAAACAGTAAATAAATGCAAAGTTATAGTCAATACGAAATTACCCAATTCAATTTAAAGTTTTCAATCCCAAATTCAAAAACACTAATTCAATAAATTGGGGCTTAACCCATTAAAGCGATTCTCAAGTACTTAAAGAATTTAGCTCATGCTAATATTTAAAACTACTGAAATAAAATAAAAAGCATTCATTGTCAATTACAGAAATAAAATTAAGAACCCAATTGAAGGATTGATATGACTGTTGTTGGAAGAATTAATTCCCCAGCTTCAGTTTTTTCTCTCCATTGTGCTTCCTTGACTTCTCTCTGGCGTTTTAATTCTTTGTAATATGAGTAGTGTCTTAAAAAATGAAGTCTAAGGCTTATATATAGTGGGAAAAACGGATTGGGCTTTACTCTAAGGAGGAAAATAGGTTCAATGAAATAAAAGCCCAATCCTTAAATAAATCTCGTAACTGGTGTGTAGCTGTTATTAAAACAGCTGTAACATTTGCGTCTGGACTCAGAATCACTTCGTTCAACTTGGAAAAGCTTCCTGACTCAGAGACCCATCTGCCTTGTTTTATGCTCCAAGGCTGGATTACTGGCTTAAATACTCAAAAACGGTGATTTGTAACATCATTCTAGATTTCGTTCCCATCTACTTAATTCTTCGAATCAACTTTTCTCGCCTTTGACTTTTACGCTCAATCCAAGACTTTAATTCCCGTTTATTCTCCTTGTCTTGATACTCCATAAAATCATAAACCTAAGAAATTTACACTAAAAGTAAACAAATTAACGCACAAAAACTCTAAAACACAAATAATATAAATCTAAGGGAAGAAATTGCAATATAACCAAATAAGCTTAAAAGTCTAACACATAAGTCAATTAATCACCTAAAATGATGTCTCCTAAGGTCATATAATTAGAACAAAAAGGGATACATCAAGACCCCAAACTCAAACCTTTGTCATCCCGACAAAGTAAAATAAAAACAAGAGCCTTAGGTGAAATGCAAAAATGTAGAGTCTAGCAAATAACACCCAAAGCAAAACTTAAAACGAATCGCATATAGCATGACCTAGGAATCAATATACACATATACTTATCATGCAAAATCAAACACAAATAATATCAATCCAAAATTAACTTCACAGTGTTAGAAGGTTACGGTTGTACTTATCTCAACATGATGGCTATAGCGTGTTCATCTATCCTTAGTCACTTTGAACGCTCCACTTAGCATACTCCCGATTAGCTAAATTACAAACCCACTATATATCTAGGAATCACAAGGACTTAATGGTTTTAGCGTAGGCTTAGGGACGATATGGAATGTATATTTGGTAAATTTGAAGTGAGCTTTTGGCTCTCTCCTCACTTACCATCAACAAACTGTCCTTGAGCTTGAGTTTACACTGGAATATTGTTCTCACTCAACCCATTTGACGCACTAGTTAGCATCCAAGAATTACCCATTAAACACTAAAAATGATTTCCAACACTTTCCACGTTGCCGGTTACTTTATATTTTTTTTGTATAATATGCCCATGACCATCATTTTGATGTGAATAGTCATGTCTCATATTTTTTTTATTCTTCTTCCCCTTTTTTTTCAAAGACCTCGGCAAAGGGTTGCAAATAATACATCATCAAAAATTTTGTGCATAACTACAAGCGCATACAAATACCCTCTCAATGTAATCTCCCAATAATGAAACCCACCACCCCAAACTCAAGCTCTAGACAGGAAGTCTCAGGATTGTGATTCAAGTACAAGTCATATGGTAATGCCTAATTATCTAAAGGGACGTGGGATCATATTATGGCGACAAAAGAAAGGCTTAAAGGCTAAAAATGGGGCTAAGGCAGATAATATAATATAAAGGGATAGAAAGCTAAAAAGTCTAAAAGAGTTAACAAAGAACTGCCTCTATCATTTCCCTAGTTATATAGCTCGCCTCTAGTTCATACCTAAGTGGGTTCTCTACTAATTTGGATCTCACGTTCTACAAACCAAACATTTTCCTTAAGTACAAGTATAATTCTTTTGTATTGTTCATTAATTCTACCTATCAATTACCTATCTTTTCATGCAATCTAAATGCGTTTTATACTAACTCCTAAAGTCTACTATTGTCTATCATAAATTCATAAAAAGTTTGCTTAATGGGGACATTTAAAATGCTCTACAGTCAAACGCAACCCTAAAATTAATGTTATTGAATGCAATTAAAACAAATAACACATAAAAGTTTGGTTGAGGCAACGAACCCCACCCTAAAATAAAAAATGAGTTGTGTCCCCACGACTCGAAAAGACTCGATAAAGCAATTAAACTATTTTACACTACTAAATGAGAAGGTTAGGAAAACGTATCTCAACCAGCACTAGGCTGGTTTTCAGTGTTGCGTCCAAGTTGGGTCATCTTCTTAAGCATTGTGTAAACGACATGTTGGGAATCACCCAACCTATCCAATATGTTTTTCATAAAGACCAACCCTCTTGTGACGCTTCCTATAGCTTTCAACACCTCTTTATGTCTCTCCTCTAAAACTTTCATTCTTTCAATAACCTCATGATCTTTGGCAACTTTAACTTTGCGTTTAGGAGGTCGCGCCTTAGTCTCTTTTCCAAAAGTCTTGTCTAACTCAATCCCATTCTTCTTGGCTTCACTATAAATATTCGCAGTTGAACTCGATTTGAGATTTGTACCTTTTTCGACTGGTTCATCCTCAGTGTTCCGGAGTGGCACCTTTGCGGAAAAATAGATTTTTGTGATGGTGCATGGGAACTTGAGGTTGTGTGCACTAATTGGATTCTTCGTATAAGCCATGATGGAATTATAAATTATTCGAGCTACATCAATCTCCTTCTTCACAATAATACATTTAAGGAAGATTAGTTGGTAACGTTTTACCTCAGATATGTGATTGTTACCAAAGAATGTAGGAATAATAAAATGGGACCATGCTCTTGCATGCGACAATAAATCACTACTAAAAGCTTAACCTTCATACCTAGCACCTTGGGGAATGGGCGGAGTCCTATGAATTAAAACACTTTGATAAGACGATTCCCATTCGAATGCCGGGTTGTTAAGCTCCTCTTGGTATTGGTATGGGCCTCTTAAATCTGGTAGGTTTAGTACCTTATGAATATGCTCAACTGAGAAAGGAATAATCTTCTTACGGATTTCAACAGCGTTACCATTCACAAAGACTAATCCTCATAAAATTCTCGAACCAAAGTCGGAATATAGCTCAAATCTCTTTCTCTCAGTTATCTCCACCCAATTTCATCACATGTAACCGCGTAATTTTTGAATTCACCATCCATTATATTCAACGGAAATCCTTTCCCAACACCAAAAGCAATACTAGCAAACCTCTCATGAACTTGGTCTTTCCAAGGAACTAATGGCTTCTTAGGCTTAGGTTTCATAGCCATTGTTTTTCTTCTCATAGAACGTAAAGGGATAATTGGATCACTTACCTCTTTCTCTTCGTCTTTACCTTCATCCATGGTAGGTTCTTCAGGAACCACAGTACTTGGGTTCTCTTTCCTATTCATAGTCTTCTCAATTTCCTTACTAGGCACCTTAGAACGTGAACCGGAATTTCAATGGAATTAGCTGGAGTAGTTCCAATAGTGTTAGGATTAACTCTTCCTCTTATCACAAGGAATCAGTCATGTTTGTCATCTCAATGAACCCAAAAATCAAAACTTCAAAAATTCAAAAACTAGAGAAAAGATTTGAACTTTGATGTTTTGAGGATTAAGAAAGATGGTTTAAGGTGTTTTATGAGATGGGTAATGAATATCTAATGGAGGAGAAGAAGTTTAATGGGTAATATTGAAGGTTTGATGAAGGAAAAGGAAGGATTAAAGTTTAGAATTTTGGTGTTTGGTGGAAGGATTTGATGTTGATTATGTGTTAGGAGTGGTTTAGAGGGAACATGGTAATATAGGTATTAGGGAAATATCTCATTAAATTCTCGTCTATCTCATGGACGCAAATCATAGTTGCGTGGAAGGTATCGAGTTACAATGAGTTGACCGGCATACCGCTCAGAAGGCCGGCTAGCCGGTCAAAAATGGAATTTGTCGACACAATTTTTTTTTGAGCGACGCAATATATAGTTGCGTGGAATGGAACTTCGAACAGTAGCTCGTGCTGTAGCTGGTGTCGCCTAGGGTGTGATAAAAATAAGATCAATTTAAGTATGGAAAACTATGCACTCTCACCCTAGACAGGCACAGTACTGCAAGTATTACAGGACGTATGCAAGTTTTAATGATAAGTAGAGTTCGTTCTCAGGGACTTAAGTGTGTTAATCGCGTAGGAACAGATAATGAGTAAAAGTAAATGACTAGAAGACAGTAAATAAAATATTTGGTTTTTCGAATTTATGAATTAAAACTAAATTAAAACTAAGAAAATAAAGACAATAAAGTAAAAGATTAAGAATATGAGATGAGAAGTATAGCTTAGGTTTTGCTAGTATGCACTAATCCTTCTAATTCTATCTATAAATCTAGTTCATAAGGGAGAATATTAGCTCTTGGTAATACTTAGTCAGGATTCTAAATTCCACTACCTTAGACCTTGAGAGCGACTAAGGGGGCTACGTCACAACCAAGAAGTGATTTAAAATAGGGTTATCAAACGCCACTAAGGCCCTAAGCAAATACTGCAAGTCTTGGTGATACGGTGGTTAAAACAAACCTTAATGACTATCTAGTTAGAAGTATGTTTTGTCAGAACTGCTATCGACACTAGACATTATGTGGTGGTTCAATAGTTAAACACCCTTACAAGGTGACCATCTAACTACTCTTAAAACAATCCTAAAGTGATCAGTTCTAGGAAATACATTAAATCAAAACACATAAGCAAATATAAAGTAAGAAGCTAATATCAGATTAAAACATATAATTCCCAAAGAAACTTAGATAGAAGAATTAGAATTCATAGTTTATACATATGCAAACCCAAGCTATGGGAGGTTTAGTTCATACCTAAGGGAAATAAACTAAAAGAAATAATAAAAGACATCATCTTGCTCTCTACAATAAACTGGAAGGATAAAACCTTAAGAACTAATTACTATGAGGCAAAGATGATTTACAAGTGATATAAGGGTGTATTTATAGGTGTTTAGAAGACCTAATTCGTTTTCTTGAGGAAGAGTTAAGGTAATGGACTTCTAGCCCAACTCAACTTCGTATGGAAATAAAGATAAACACTGCTGCGTTGTTTTGGTCATAACTTCTTTATTATTGGTCCGATTTTGCTCCACAAGATACCAAAAGAATCGCAACAGAATTATCTAGGCCCTTTGGGAGTAATTCACCAAATTCGGCCTCTTTATTAGGTAAAAACGCCTATCTTTGCAGAATCCCAGATTTAGGCAGCTTTTCCTTTTCCATCTTTTTAGCAATTCCTTCCTTATCTCCAATTACCATGCATATCTCCTTCCATAAGTTGTTGTCTTTGACTTGGACTCTAATTAATCTCCATAATTATCTTTAAAGCTACACACTAAATAAACAATTAAACCCAATATGCTCTAAAAACATTAATTATACAAATCAAGACACAAAATAGGAAAGTGCACTGAAACTCAAGAAAATCGACATTATTGACTTCTAAAACACTAAAAATGATGTCTCATCTTAACATAAATCTATCACAAATGAGGAGACATCAAGACCCCCAACTCAAAGTTGTATCGTCCCGATACAATAAAAGATAAAAACATAGGGAAGTCTAGAAATACACACTTATAAAATTCTCAACACAAGGGAAAAGCATAGCAGAATATATAGAATAAACCTAAAGCACGTAACTCAGAAAATTTCATGCAATAATATTCATAAACTACATACCTGTACACTTCTTATATCCACAGTCAACACGGCTTGATTTCAAGATCAGATTAGTTTCGCAATGTAAGAAGGATTGGGACTTTACTCAGTTCCCCTTGAGAGCTATAGATTGTTCATCAAACCTTACTAGTATCCAAGAATCCACTTAACTAATCTCTAATGGCTCAATCACTTTTCAATTACATAACAAAGAATCACAAGGTCTTTAAGGTTGTAATGTAGGCTTAGGGACGGTATGATAGTATATTTGGATAATTTGGAGTGAGCTTTTGGCTCTCTCCTCACTAGCCATCAACGAATCGCCCTAGAGCTTGAGTTACCCTCATAAAACGTTTCTCACTCAACCCAATGAATTCCTTGATGCACAATTTAGCATCCCCAATAACCCAATTAAGCTTTAAGATGTTCACATAAAAATCCACTTTGCCGGTCCGAATATATATATTTTCTTTTCTTTTCAAATCAATTCTATTTTCTATAGCTATGACTCTCTTTTAATGTTGAGATATCACGCTAATTTCTTCATATATATATTTTTTCTTTTAATGCCCTTGTTGGCAATATTAGCTCGAAGCTTCTTTTTCATTCACTATTACCCCGGCAAAGGGTTACAATACAAATCTGTGAATCATCACAAAGCACAATTTATAAGCTCAAAATTCCCAACATAATAACAATTCCCATAATGGTGGACCCACCACCCCAAACTCAAGCTCTAAAACAACTGTCTAAGCATCGCGATTCGAGTGCGGGTCATATGGAAAAGTCCTAAAAATCTAAAGGATATGGCTTATAATGTGTTTCAATAAAAAGGCTTAGAAAGGCTAGAAGGGGCTAAGAAGGATATAACTTTTAAACTAAAAAATCACAAGGTGAGAAGGTATAAAAAGGCTTCAAAGGCTTAAAAATATGAAAGAACCGCCTTGATCACTTTCTACACTATGTAATTCAGAAAATTTCTTACCTTTAGCACTCTCATCAAATGGTTTTTCAACTAGCTTGGATCTCACGGCCTACACACTTTCAAGGTTCCCTGAGATCGAACATACTTTCTATCGCATTGCTTACTAATCTTTTCATTACTATCAACGTGTGTTTTCCTGCAAATACTCAAAGCATACAAATACATAGCTCATAAACATATCACTTACTATCATCAATCTACTGAGCTTATGCTTTCAAGTTATTAAACACACTCTACATCTAATTCCCATGTCTCAAAAATTTTAATTTCACCCAAAAACAGAAAAATGGAGATGAGAGACAACGAATCCCCACACCCCCAACTCAAAAATGAGCCGTGTCCCCACGACTCGAAAAAGGACTCGAAAACAGAAATTAAAATTAGCAGATAGACATATTTACAGAAATGGTAAGGAAGAAAGAGAACATACTCTCGAGGCTATTGCCTCGCATCATTGACATCCAAGATTGGAATTGCTGGACCTTTCGTTAATTGCTCAAAGAGTTTCATGATGTGCACTTGATTAGCGTTGATATGCGCCACATCATTGACTAAGGAAGTTTGAGCTGCTTCAAATTTCGTTAAACGCTCCTCCATCTTCTCTTGCCAAGATTGCTCCTTTTCTTCCTTCGAGACTTGAGTAGAACCCGCTCTTCGAAGGCTTTCTTTGATCCAAGCATTATCAATATAACTTGTCTTAAACTCGAGTTTCTCTTCTTCACCCAATACTACATTCGCTTTTCGCACAAGACAAGTGATCATAGTTGGAAAATTAACGTTATAAACCGATTTAGGAGAGACCGAGAATCGTATCACCTCCTCATAGATCAACTGTGCCACATCAACTTCTTCTCCTCTCAAAATACAGTCCAACAGTAGCGCGTTCTTCATGGTCACCTCCAAAGTTCGTGTGTTTCCAAAGACATTAGGGATAAGGAAATTGTGCCAAATTCTAGCATCTGCTTGAAGATATTTGTAAGGCCAAGGTGCCTTCAATTCTCCCGTATGTAATTGCACTTTCTCCTTGTCTAAAACATGCTCAAAAAGTAATTCCTTATCAAAGATTTTTCGTTTAGCAACTGCTTCCTCAAATTTGCAAAAACCTTTCAGTTTCTTAAACTTGAAGTGGTTCCTAATCTCCTCAACTGTAAAAGGAACTAACTTTCCTCTAATCGGAACACAATCACTATCTCGGCTAACAAGGCCCAGATAGAACTCAAAAACTAATTCATGACATAATTCAGAATGGCTTACCATGAACGTAGACCAACCCAATTTCTCACCAAGCTCAAAGAATCTCTTGTATTCTCCATCTCTAATTTCCTCCTTGAATACTTTCTCATAGGCAAAAGGTAGTTCTTTTAATTGTTTCTCTGCAGAAATCTTCAAGGCCTTTGAAGTATCCACTTTCTCTATAGGTATAGGATCTGTTTGAGGTTGTGTTCTCTCCTTTGCATAAAAATAAAGCTTTTTACCATTACTATCATACGAAGGTTTCCCACTCTTCAATTTATCTTTACCCTTTGATTTGGAACTAGCACCTTTGTCAATTGATTTCTTCTTGTTTAAATCCACTCCCTTGTTACTCTTCACCTCCCTCTTGCTAGATAAGATTGTTGTTCTATTAGTCATCTTCAATTAACCCCCAACTCAAAGCTTTAGCAACCCTTGAAATTTAACTCTTGAATTAATGGATGAACAAGCTTGATTTGGCCTAGGATGGTTGAATTGGTGATGAATCTCTATGTGGATGTGGGGATTCGTAATGGGTAGGCTAGGATTTTTAGAAATTGTGTGATGAATTTGTGAAATTTGGCTCTTTGATTCTTCAATTTGAATGAATTTGGTGATGATTGGTAGCTTGATTTTCTCTTGTAATGATGTGGAGAGAAGGTTTGATGTGTTTTCCTTGATGATTGGGTAGTGTTTTGGTGATTGGTGAAGGTTTTGATGAGCTTCAATGGAGTTAGGAGAGTTGTGGAGAAGAAAGAGAGGGTTAAGGTTTAATAATTTCGGAATAATAGGCTCAATACCTCCTTTATAACTCAATCCCGTAACTTTCTCTCTCCTCTGGCGGTGCTGCGGACTACCCCTGCGGACCATGGGGTGCACCGCAGGGTAGTCCGCGACATCTGATGCTTGAAAATTTTTGCTTTCTGACCTAAACCCGTGGTACGGGTTTTTGGCTCGCGGACTAGGGTCCGGTGTACCGGAGGGTACACCGCGGCTTCTGTTGTCAACTACGTCAAAATACCCGTGGTACTCACCCCGTGGTACAGGTTTTAGGGGCGCGGACCATGGCGCGGTGCACCGCGGGGTAGTCCGTGGAATTTTTTCTTGTTTCTGGATCAAACCCGCGGTAGCAACCCGTGGTACGGGTTTTGACCTCGCGGACCATTCCTGCGGACCATGGGGTAGTCCGTGAGGGTAGTCCGCGGGGTGCTTTCTTGCGCTCCAAAAATTTTCCTCGCGTTCCCTAACTTGATTTCTCCGATTCCTACACACCAAAAACACTAATACCTTTCTCAAATATGCATTATCAACTAAAAACAACTAAAATAAACTTAAACTAAGAATGTAAAAGACATGAAAACATAAAAAAACTTCGGGTTGTCTCCCGAACAGCACTTTTGTTTAACGTCTTTCAAAGTTAGACGTGTTACCTCTGTCAAGATTTGCGAATATAGCCTCCCCAACAGCGAGTAAGGCTATGAACGTCAACTAATCTGCGCTTGACCCCAGTTTTGGGGCGAATTTCTATCACCTTGGCTGAAACAACCTTAGTGACAATGAATGGTCCCATCCACGAGTCTTTGAAACTTCGTGGCCTGTTCTCGCGTTTGTGGGCTTTCCATAGGACTTCATGGCCAACCCCAAACTCAATGTTTGGCTCAGTGTCCACAGGTTTTAAGTGGATTTCCTCAGGAGGGACTTTGTGATGTGAAAGGCTGTGGATGATAGGCACGGTGGGATCCAACTTCCTCGGTTTCTTACCCAAGACATAGAAGGTCTCGGACATATTTTTAGCATGAAGGGTGATGGTCCCATCTTGGAAGTTGATCATACTTTGACTTGTTGCCATGAAAGGCCGTCCAAGTATGATCGGAACCTGCTTATCTGCATCAAACTCAAGAATAACAAAGTCAGTAGGGATGGCGATATTACCTGCTCGGACTAAGACGTCCTCCACTGTTCCCCATGTTCTTTTAACTGAGTTGTCAGCAAACTGCAACTTCACTGGAGTTTTCTCGGATTTCTGAAGTCCAAGTCTCTCGAACACGGACTTAGGCATAAGATTCACACCAGAACCCACATCGTACATCGCTTTCACTTTGAGCCTACCATGTAATTGAATAGGAAGGTTGAAACTTCCCGGATCTTTAAGCTTTGTAGGTAGCTCTTTCTCACTTCTTCTCGAAACCCTCAGGTTCTCTCTTGGGATCTCTACACTCGCCTCTTTCTCGGGAATAACTTGCGTAAAAACTTGTTGCGGTGTAAGTCCTTTCTTCGCAATTTCAAGCATTTGGGCGTTGATATTTTCAGGTTGGTACGCCTCTACAAATGTCTTGAGAATAGTGTCATCTTTAGGATTTCTATCAGGAATAGTTGATGACACTGGTTGAACACTAGGTGGCGATTCCACCTTCTCTTCTTTTTTCTCCTCTAGCACAGCAGGTGCCACTTCATCTTCTTTCGATTCTTCTTTTGAGGCTTCTTCCTCTTTCTCTCTCGCTAACTCCGCTGCATACTCTACCATCGATCGCATCTCCTCTTGCACCTTTCTCAGTAGCTCTATGAACTCGTCTCTTTCTTCATCGCTTTCCAGATGATAAACTTCTAGACAGTCGGACTCCTCGGGGTTAGACTCGGTTGGTTCTTCTTCAATACTGGGAACTTCCACGGCACTAATGGCAGCATGTGGTGCTTCCTCTTTCGCTTCTTCAATCTCAAGACACATGGCCTTGCAAGCTTCGAACTCATCCTTGTCTTCACCTCCTTCGATTGCCTTTACTTCCTTTTGTTCTACAACACTTGTTAACACTTTGTTTAATTGTGTCACTTGGGTAGTTAGCATTTGAAGTATGGCGTCATGTCCTCTAACCTTCTCGTCTTGAGCGCTTATAGTTGTATTCAAACGGTCTAGAGCTTGTATTATCTGTGTATTGTCCATAGACCCTTCTTGTGGATACTGAGGTAAAGCTTTCTGATCTAAGGAATCGGTATAGGCGTCTTGAGCAGGTTGTTGTGGAGGAGCAGGTCGATTCTGATATTGGTTTTGGTACTGACCTCTCTGTTGGTAAGAGTTGTTCTGGGGACGCGAGTAATATTGACCAGGATTGGCGGCCCCTTGCGGATTCGAATACTGCATACCCGGATGGTTGCGGTTGCCCCATCGGTTGGATATAAAATAAACAGATTGCGGATTTGATTCGCACTCTTCCCATGAATGATTGTTCACTCCACATTGTTGACAACCTTGTGCTTCTTGAACTACCTTTGTAGCAGCTAAATTCTTCTCCATCGCGATTTTCAGCTCCTTGATTTGATTTTCTAAAGCGGATATTTGAGCTGAATTCGCAGTTTCTGCATCTAAACGAAGCGTTCCTCGGGTCTTTGTAGCAGAAGTTCGCGTTGAAGGCCAACTTCTTTCCTGTTCCATAATATTTTCTAACACCTCGGAAGCTTCATTGTGATTCATGGACACAAAATTACCCTTTCCAATGTTATCCACCTTCTCTCTACCTCTTTCAGTAAGTCCTTCATAGAATATAGCAAGTTGTAGAGCAGGTGTGTAACCATGGAGCGGGCATCTGGCTAATTTTTGTTGAAACCTTGTCCATGCTTCTCCCACTGTTTCTCCATCTTCTTGAGAAAATCTTGCAAGCTCGGTTTGATCTTTAAGTCTCATGCTCTTCGGATAAAATCGGTTAAAGAATGCGGCTTGAAGTTCTCTCCAAGAGTGAATGGTTCCCTGTGGTTGTCTTTCTAGCCAATCGCTAGCTCTTCCGGTCAAGAAAAACGAAAACATATGACAGTACAGTTGCTCGCGTGTAATGCCAGGAGTAATATAGGCATCACAAATCTGCATAAACTTCTGAATCGCTTTTACCGGATCTTGAATTGCAGTACCAGTATAGAGTCCGAAACTTTGAAATTGACTAAGCATACCCGGATCGGGTCTAAATATAATTTGATATTCGGAATCTCAGGAGGGCGGTAACCGATGGGTTGAACATGGAATGGTATGTTAAGGCCAGGTAGATCTTGTTCAACTCGGTTCTGTTGATTATTGAGATTATTTGGTCCATTACCTTCTCCCACTGGTAATTGTACACCAGGTGGAATGTATGCTGGAGGTCCTCCTGGTGCAAAGTAAACTAATTCCGGATCATTATCATGTACGTTTGCCATAGCTCTTCTCAAGGCTCTTTCCTCACGAATTCGTTTGTTGTAAGGTCTGAAGCTCCTCTCAGGCTCCGATAAGGGAGGCCAAGAATTAAACACTGTGAAAACCTGAAAAAGACTAAAGCAAACCCAAGCGTAAATCTGGAAAAATAAAAACTAAAACTAAACTAAAACTGAAAAGTAAAAACTAATTAAAAACTAAAACTCGAAATAGATAACCCACACGCTAACGAGACACAAGTCCCCGGCAGCGGCGCCAAAAACTTGGTGTCGCCTAGGGTGTGATAAAAATAAGATCAATTTAAGTATGGAAAACTATGCACTCTCACCCTAGACAGGCACAGTACTGCAAGTATTACAGGACGTATGCAAGTTTTAATGATAAGTAGAGTTCGTTCTCAGGGACTTAAGTGTGTTAATCGCGTAGGAACAGATAATGAGTAAAAGTAAATGACTAGAAGACAGTAAATAAAATATTTGGTTTTTCGAATTTATGAATTAAAACTAAATTAAAACTAAGAAAATAAAGACAATAAAGTAAAAGATTAAGAATATGAGATGAGAAGTATAGCTTAGGTTTTGCTAGTATGCACTAATCCTTCTAATTCTATCTATAAATCTAGTTCATAAGGGAGAATATTAGCTCTTGGTAATACTTAGTCAGGATTCTAAATTCCACTACCTTAGACCTTGAGAGCGACTAAGGGGGCTACGTCACAACCAAGAAGTGATTTAAAATAGGGTTATCAAACGCCACTAAGGCCCTAAGCAAATACTGCAAGTCTTGGTGATACGGTGGTTAAAACAAACCTTAATGACTATCTAGTTAGAAGTATGTTTTGTCAGAACTGCTATCGACACTAGACATTATGTGGTGGTTCAATAGTTAAACACCCTTACAAGGTGACCATCTAACTACTCTTAAAACAATCCTAAAGTGATCAGTTCTAGGAAATACATTAAATCAAAACACATAAGCAAATATAAAGTAAGAAGCTAATATCAGATTAAAACATATAATTCCCAAAGAAACTTAGATAGAAGAATTAGAATTCATAGTTTATACATATGCAAACCCAAGCTATGGGAGGTTTAGTTCATACCTGAAGGAAATAAACTAAAAGAAATAATAAAAGACATCATCTTGCTCTCTACAATAAACTGGAAGGATAAAACCTTAAGAACTAATTACTATGAGGCAAGGATGATTTACAAGTGATATAAGGGTGTATTTATAGGTGTTTAGAAGACCTAATTCGTTTTCTTGAGGAAGAGTTAAGGTAATGGACTTCTAGCCCAACTCAACTTCGTATGGAAATAAAGATAAACACTGCTGCGTTGTTTTGGTCATAACTTCTTTATTATTGTTCCGATTTTGCTCCACAAGATACCAAAAGAATCGCAACAGAATTATCTAGGCCCTTTGGGAGTAATTCACCAAATTCGGCCTCTTTATTAGGTAAAAACGCCTATCTTTGCAGAATCCCAGATTTAGGCAGCTTTTCCTTTTCCATCTTTTTAGCAATTCCTTCCTTATCTCCAATTACCATGCATATCTCCTTCCATAAGTTGTTGTCTTTGACTTGGACTCTAATTAATCTCCATAATTATCTTTAAAGCTACACACTAAATAAACAATTAAACCCAATATGCTCTAAAAACATTAATTCTACAAATCAAGACACAAAATAGGAAAGTGCACTAAAACTCAAGAAAATCGACATTATTGACTTCTAAAACACTAAAAATGATGTCTCATCTTAACATAAATCTATCACAAATGAGGAGACATCAGTAGCGAACATTTTTTACCGGCATACCGGTCAGCCGACCGACTAGCCGGTCACATTCCTTTAAATTTTGGTGACGCACTTTATAGCTGCGTGGAAGTGCCTCCAAGATAGTTGCTCGTGCTGTGATGCAATTTCTCGACCGGTATACCGGTCAGCTGACCGGCTAGCCGGTCGCGCGAATGACTTTTTCGGCAACGCACTTTATAGTTGCGTGTAATTGGTCCGCGGACAAAATGTTTGATCCTCGTTGACCGGCATACCAGTAAAATGACCGGCTAGCCGATGCGAGTGATCAGATTTTTTTACCAAAACACGCTTTTTCTTGCGTCTCACACCTGTTAACCCCAAACTCATGGATTAAGTACCTGTAATCATCAAAACACTGGACCTTTCTCATTTCTTTTTAAGAGTATACACTAATAAACAACACTTAAACTAATTTATACTACTGAATTGAAAGACTTTTGACTGAATTAAACTAATATACATATGAAATGGATTTTTTTAACATCGTTAAGCTCGACGGTTTACCTCTCGCTTCTAGGGAGCTTCGAGGATGTACATGACCTCTCCGAGATGTGGATCTTCCGAGTGATTGATATCCTCGTCTCCATGATAAATTTTCAATCGATGACCATTCACCATAAAGGTGTGGTGCTCGATTGTATGTTCAATCTTTATAGCTCCATGAGGCGTAACTTTGGTCACAATGTAAGGACCGGTCCACTTCGATCTCAACTTACCCGGATAATTGCTGAACTTTGAGTTGTATTTTAGGACCCTTTGGCCAACTTCAAACCTTTTTCTCACGGACACGATTATCATGCCATCTCTTAGTGTTCTCTTTATAAAGTTTAGCATTCTAATAGGCATGTAATCGAAACTCATCAAGTTCATTTAACTTCATCATAGGATTCTCACCGGCTAAAGTAGGATCTAAATTCAACTGCGCTATAACCCAATATGCACCTAATTCAAGTTCAAGAGGTAAGTGACAAGCTTTACCATATACCATACGATACGGAGATGCATCAACTGGAGTTTTGAACGCAGTACGATAAGCCCACAATGCATCATCTAACTTCATCAACCAATATTTTCTTGTGGGGCCAACCGTCTTTTCTAGGATGGATTTGACCTCTCGATTAGATACCTCATCTTGACCACTGGCTTGTGGATGATAAGTGGTAGATACGCGATGTCTTATCCCATGCTTCTCTAACACTGTCTTCAAATATTTGTTCATAAAGTGTGAACCTCCATCACTGATAATAACTCAAGGTGTGCCATGTCTAGTGAAGATATGTGACTTCAAAAATTTAATCACTACTCGTGAATAATTAGTTGGTAGAGCTACAGCCTCTACCCATTTGGACACGTAATCAACAACTAATAGGATGTATTGATTTCCATTGGATGGTACAAAGGGACCCATAAAATCAATACCCCAAACATCGAATATTTCCACTTCAAGAACATTATTACGTGGCATATCATCCCTCTTGGATATGTTACCAGTAAACTGGCATCTATGACATTTCTTAACATACTCATGACAATCCTTATATAAAGTAGGCCAATAAAAACAAGATTGTAATACCTTAGCAGCTGTGTGATCGCCTTTGAAATGTCCTCCATAGGGTGAATCATTGATGTCTCCCTAAATTTTCTAATTTTATGCCCCTGGGAGACATCATTTTTTGTGTTTATTTGACTATTTAGATAGACTTTTGGTGCCAAAACGCAATAAATCGATTTTCCTCTTTTAATTCTAGTATTTTTCATTTATTAAACTTTTGCGCGTAATATGCTTTGTTTTGAGAGAAAAGTTGTAGGTTTTGAATACTTGATAGGAGAGGAATCAAAGGATAAAGTCAAAGATCGTGTCATGAAGTCAAAGCAAGAAGAAATATCCCGAAAGAATCGAGAATTTCAAGATACAAATCTAGAAATTTTTCAAAGATTTCTGTTTTCGAGCCATCTAAGAGTGGATTTAGCCTCTGACTTGTGAAGAGAAATTGTTGCCCATTGAGTTACGGAACTTTAGAAACTAGAATGAGGTCAATCCGAGTTGAAATGAGCCGGTTAGAGCTGTTTTAGTGGAGGTGGTGCAGCAGTTACGGGATTTGGGCTTAATTAGTGGACTTGGGCTTTTCTAATGTTCACTTAATCCTTATGAAAAGCCCTAATCCGATTTTCAGCTTATAAAACGGCTTTTGACTTCTATTTTCACACACCTTTTTCATAATTTAACATACGTTTAAGAGTCAGACACCAGAGAAGAAGCTAGAGCAAGGGAGAGAAGAAGCATGAACTGGAGACTGTCTATATCTCCAATTCTCAACCAATTCAACTCCGTAATTAGGTTCTTCTATTTTATTCTGTAAAACATTATGAACTCAATTATGTCTTTAGTTTTTGTCTTTTCAATTATTATGAGCTAAACTTAAATAGTGCTTGAGAACGCATAATGGGTTAATTCCAATTTGATTTTATTTCATGTGTTTAGATTTGGGATTTTTATAATTGAAATCAAATTGGGTAAATTGTATTTTTCTTTAATTTGTTTTTATTCACTATAATTGACATAATTAACCAATCATAGGACTAAGTATCTGGGCTATTCCTATTAGTGGCGAGTGGATCACCTTGACAGGGGGTTTAGATACGGACCTAGTTAATGAATGTAGGATAGAAATTATAGACTCTGACGAGCTTAGTTAATCCTATGGCCAATTGGGTAGAATAGACTTAATCACTTGAGAATGGACTATAATCACCTTGACGGGGTTTGTAACATTTAAGAGTAGCTTTTTAGTCCACCCTGACGGGGGTAAGGAGAATTCCAAATCCCGCCCATTACATATTTACCAATTTGTCCCTTAAACATGACATGAAATGAATGATAATGAGGTGAAACCCTTGCGTCTCTCAAGTACTTCCTTTCCTATCTTCCGTAAACACTTTATTTTCTTGTGTCTAGTTTAATCTTTGCATTGATTTAGTATTTTAATTATTTGTCTTAGCCTTAGAAAAACAAAACAAATTATTCTCAAAACCATTTACTTGTTTTCACGTGCAATTAACCACTATTTGATAAGCATTAGAGTCAACCATTCCGTCCCTGAGAACGAATCTGTATTATCACATATATTACTTGGGACAACCGTACACTTGCTGTTGTGGTTCTCTTATCCGTATTGCATTTATTTTTAGAACACAAAAAGGACCACCAAGTTTTTGGCGCCGCTGCCGGGGACGGTAGCGTGTGACCCCGGTGTTTATCCTTTAGTGTTAGTTGAATTTTTATTTTTCAGTTTTACTCTTTGTTTGTTCATCTTTTTTAGGTTTTTAGGTTTGGTGTATGCGAAGGAGACTCTTTAAGGATCTTGAGACATTACCTCCGATCCTTGATAATCCTGAATCATTAGTCAGACTTGCTAACAAGAGAAGGAAAGAACAAGAAGCACAAGACTTAGAAGAGAGATTAGCTAGACAGATTGCTGACCTTCCGGTTGATAACAATGGTCTTCAGGTAAACCAATCATCTCATTATCACAATACGTCCTTTTATTGGTTAGAGCTCTCTTTAAAAACTTCACGTATTTCGGTATATCTTTAATGGCTTCTAGTAACGGAATGTTTATGTTAAGACCTCTTACCCTATTGATGAATCTCTGATATTCGGCCATATCTCCTTTTTTCTGAACTCTCGAAGGAAAAGGCGGAGGAGGACGGTTCTCCACAATATCTTTCTTTTTCTGAACTTCTGAATTTTTCTCCACCTCTATTACTTCAGGTTCATTTTCTTTTTCTATCTCCTCCACCACTGGTTTTTATTTGTTTATCACTTCTTTCTCTTTCATGACTGGAAATGGGGGTGGAGGAAGTTTCTTACCACTTCTCAACGCTATGGAATTACAATCTTCGGTTTGCTTTGGGACTTCTGTATCACTAGGGAGTCTTCCTTGTGGACGCTGATTTAATTGTTTCGAAATTTGATCCACTTGATTTCCCAACAATTTTACTGCAACTTCATAGGTTTGTTGACGCTGAATGGATTGTGCCTGAAGTGCCATTAATTTATCTACTGTTGACCGAAGATCTTCAGTTCCTTCTTGAGGTTGAGAAGGTAAGGATTTTTGATTCATTGTATCATTGTAACTATTTTGAGGAGGTTGTCTTTGAGCCTGATTTCCGTAATTTTGTCCTCCTTGATAGTAATTTTCATGTCTAGGTTGATAAGTGTTACCTTGGGGACCCGGTTGATATGTGTATGTAGGATTAGCCGCCCCATTAGGATTTGAGTATTGGAAACCCGGATGGTTTCTGTTGGGCTGATATCCTTGTCCACTCGAATTATAATTTCCCCTATTAGAAACGAACATCACGACTTCGTTATTATACTCGCAATGTTCCCAATCATGTTCTTGAACACCACAATTCGAACACCCATACACTTCTTGCGTAGCGTTCACTTCAACCCTTTTACTTGAAAAACCTTCTTTCACGGCTAATGTCAGTCGCTTCAATTGCCGTTCCAGTGGTTTGTATTTTGTTTTCTAAGGTAGTGAACCTTTCTTCAATGTTGACGTTATTGACTCCCCCTTTAGCTGGTGTTCTCACGGTATTCCACCCCACTTCATTGTCGATCGTTCTATCCAAAATAATTCTTGCGTGAACGGGTTGAACTCGTAAAAATGCACCACCACATAACAAATCTAAATCTTTTCATGAACTCCCATCAAGACCTTTATAGAAATTTTTCAATTGTTGTTGATCTGAAAGGTCATGATTGAGGACTCTTCGTAAGCAATTCTGAAATCTCGACCAACTTCTACCCAACGCTTCATCATATTCTTGTCGGAAATGTGTTAACTCGAGTTAAGCATCTAACCTCATGTTGGACGGATAATACCTATCGAAAAACGCAGCCTGTAACTGTTCCCAATTAGTAATATTTCCCAGCACTTATGAATCATGCCAATCACTCGCTCTATCTATCAAGAAAAATCTGAATGTACATTTGCTCTTTTTTTACTCCTTTAGTGATGTATGAATCGCAGATTTGCATAAATTTTCGCGAATTGGATCTTCTCCGGGCTTGCCACGAAAATTTCCGAAATTCTGAAACTGAGCTAACATACCCGAATGTGGACGGAATCTCGGAATATCAATATTAGCTGGGCCAATCCCAAAAGGAGGAGCAAGGAATGGTTCTTGAGCTGGACCGGTGAGGAACCATGGATCGGCAACTTGGATTTGAGCCGGCGGATAAGACAACTGGTGGCACTGGAGGGTTAGGAATTGGTGGCGCTATTGGCTGACCATTCGCGTCTAGCTGAACTCCTTGCCCATTATTGTTGTGGAGGTTAAGATTGTCCATTTCGTTAGCTAGTCTTTTTACTTCTTGTGCTTCTTGATCTTTCCTTCTCCTGTTAGCAAGTCTGACTAATGATTCAGAATTATCAAGGATTGGAGGTAATGTCTCAAGATCCTTAAAGAGTCTCCTTCGCATACACCAAACCTAAAAACCTGAAAAAAAGACGAACAAACAAAGCGTAAAACTGAAAAATAAAAATGCAACTAACACTAAAGGATAAACACCAGGGGGTCACACGCTACCGTCCCGGCAGCGGCGCCAAAAACTTGGTGGTCCTTTGTGTGTTCTAAAATAAATGCAATAAGATAAGAGAACCACAACCGCAAGCGTACGGTTGTCCCAAGTAATAATAGTGATAAAACAGATTCGTTCTCAGGGACGATTTGGTTTACTCTAATGCTTATCAGATAGTGAATAATTGCACGTAAAGCAAATAAATTATTTAAAGATTTGTTGTTTGTTTTTCTAATGACTAAGACAAATAATGAAAAGACTAAAGTAATGCAAATATAAAGCTAGACGCAAGTAAAATTAACTGGACGCAAGATATGAGAGGTAGTACTCGAGCAATGCTAGGGTTTCACCTAAATCTAACCATTCCATGCATTGTTTAAGGGACGAATTCGGTAATTAATATTGGTCGGGATTCAATTATCTCCTTACCCCCGTCAGGGTGGACTAAGGAGCTCTTCTTAGGTGCTACAAACCCCGTCAGGGTGAATATAGTCCACCTTCGAAAGATTAAAGTTCAACTACCCAATTGGCCGTAGGATTAATTAAGTCTGTCAAGGTCAAATAATTTCTATCCTACATTAGTTAATTACTTCAGTACCTAGACCCCCCCCCCCCCCCCCCCCCCCCCGTCAAGGTGATCCAACCGCCACTAATTGGAATAGCCTAAATACTAAGTCCTAATATTGATTCATGACTTCAATTTTAGTCAATAAGTGTAAATTAAAGAAAAATATTAAATACCCAATTCGATTTCAATTAAAGTAATCCCAAATTCAAAGACATAGAATGGAACAGATTGGGGTTCAACCCATTACGCGTTCTCAAGTACCAAATGAAATTAGCTCATAATCGTAAAAACTAAGCAAATAAATTGAAAGGAATTCATAATTGTTTTACAGAAATAGAAATAAGAAACCTAATTAGGAAGTTGATTCGGCTGCGAAATGGAGATATAGACAGACTCCAGCTCTTGGCCTCTTCTTTCCTTGCTTCTGCTCCTTTTCTTCTTGTCTGACATTGTGAATAATTAATTGTATGAAAAATAGAAGTCAAAACCCTTATTTATACTATAAAAATCGGACTTGGACCTTAGGATTATGTTTAAGTGAAATAATAAAGGCCAAAGTCCATTATCTTAGCCCAAAATCCCGTAACTGCTCCACCACCTCCACTAAAACAGCTCTAACCGACTCATTTCAGCTCGGATTGACTTCATTCCAGTTGCTAAAGTTTCGTAACTCAATGGGGCACATTTTCTCTTCTCAAGTCAGCAGCTAAATCTACTCTTAGGTGATTAGAAAACAGCAATATTTGGAAACTTTCCAGATTTGCATTTTTAAAATATCAATTCTTTCATGCTTTGACTCCGTATCACGATCTTTGACTTTATTCTAGGATTCCTCTTCTAGCTAGTATTCAAAACCTACAAACTTTTCACTAAAATAAACAATATTACGCGCAAAAGTTTAATAACTTAAAAATACTCGAAATTAAAGAGGAAAATCGGATTATTACGTATTTAGTCCAAAATTCTATTAACATAGCCAGATAATCACCTAATTTGATGTCTCCTAAGCATATAAATATAGAACAAAAGAGGAGACATCAATGAACTTCTATACTACACGAAGAGGATCTTCTCCAGGTACTCCACAAAAGTTTCCGAAATTCTGAAATTGGGATAACATACCAGGGTCGGGTCTATACCGTGCAACATTAATATTCGCAGGACCAATATCAAGAGCAGGAGCGCGATAAGGGAATTGTTCTGGACCATGTATGAACCAGGGATCATTATGCATTGGGGGTTGAGCTTGTTGCATAGGTGGATGATATTGTTGATTGTTGAGAATTGGTAGATTAGGAATAATTGATGGCACTAGTGGATGGCCATTCGCGTCCAACTGAATGCCATGATCTTCAACATTATGAATATTCAAATCCTCCATTTCTCTTTCTTTCTTTGCTTTTTCTCTTTCCTATTTCTCTCTTTTGTTTTTATCTCAGATTAACCTCTCGGGGTTTGAGTACATACACCAAACCTGTAAAACCTGGGAAAGGAGACAAAACAAGAAAAGCGTAAAACTGAAAATAAAAATTAAAAATGCAATTAAAAACTAAAGGATTAACACCGGGGTCACACGCTACCGTCCCTGGCAGCGGCGCCAAAAACTTGGTGGATCCTTGTGTGTTATAAAATAAAATGTTAAAGTTGAGGACTCACAAACCACAAGTGTACGGTTGTCCAAGTAATAAAACGATGGGACGGATTAGGTACAACTCAGGTGTGGATCAATCAGTGATTTAATTGCAAGTGCAGAAAAAGTAAATGATATAAATTTTGTTTTGGTTTTGTTTAATAACTAAGACGCAAATAAATTTAAAACTAAATTACGCAAAGAAAATAAATGCAAATAATTAAAGATGGGTAGACGCAAGAATGAGAAGTGGTACTTGAGTCTTGCAAGGGTTTCACCTTAATCTATTCAATCAATGTTTCCGTTTAAGGGCTGAATTGGTATTAAGTATTAGCCAGGATTCTAGCTTCTATGAACCCCCGTCAGGGTGGACTTAGGAGCTAACGTATGGTGTTACAAACCCCGTCAGGGTGATTATAATCCACCTTTGAATGATCAAGTATTTACCCAATTTGCTATAAGTTTAACCAAGCCCGTCAAGGTCAATAATTTTTACCTTACGTCTATTACCTAGTTCCGTAATTAAACCCCCTGCCAAGGCGATCACTTTGCCACTTAAGTGAATAGCTTAACTACTAATCAATATATTTGATTCGCGACGTCAAAAACAGTAAGTAAATTCCAAGTAATAGTCAATACGAAATTACCTAATTCAATTTAAAGTTTTCAATCCCAAATTCAAAAACACTAATTCAATAAATTGGGGCTTGACACATTAAAGCGATTCTCAAACACTTAAAGAATTTAGCTCATTCTAATATTAAAAACTACTGAAATAAAATAAAAAGCATTCATTGTCAATTACAGAAATAAAATTAAGAACCTAATTGAAGGATTGATATGACTGTTGTTGGAAGAATTGATTCTCCAACTTCAGCTTTTTCTCTCCGTTTTGCTTCCTTGTCTTCTCTCTGGCGTTTTAATTCTTTGTAATATGAGTTGTGTCTTAAAAAATGAAGTCTAAGGCTTATATATAGTGGAAAAACGGATTGGGCTTTACTCTAAGGAGGAAAATACGTTAAATGAAATAAAAGCCCAATCCTTAATGAAATCCCGTAACTGGTGTGTAGCTATTACTAAAACAGCTCTAACTATTGCGTCCGGACTCAGAATCACTTCGTTCAACTTGGAAAATCTTCTTGACTCAGAGACACATCTGCCTTATAAGATACTGAAAAATGGTGATGTGTAACAGAATTCTAGATTCCGTTCACATCTACTTAATTCTTCGAATCAACTTTTCTCGCCTTTGACTTTTACGGTCAATCCAAGACTTTAATTCATGTTTCTTCTCCTTGTCTTGATACTCCATAAAATTACACTAAAAGCAAACAAATTAACGTACAAAAGTTCTAAAACACAAATAGTATAAATTCAAGCGAAGAAATCGCAATATAACCAAATAAGCTTAAAAGTCTAACACACAAGTCAATTAATCACCTAAAATTATGTCTCCTAAAGGCATATAATTAGAACAAAAAGGGAGACATCAGCTGCCAGATTTCACTCTTAATACTTATTTCAACTATTGTTATAACATCGCCTCCAGTTAGAGCAAGTAATTCAATTAGGGAAAGTTATAAAATAATTGGAAACGCAAAAACATTTAGAAGAATTAGAGTTCAAATGGAAGTAAATGTAAAATTTGCCACTAAACATGAAAATGAAGTACAAGTCCAAATATGTTACTAAATAATAGTAGAAGAAAAATTATAAATAACCAAAATGTTTACTGTTGTTGTAATTTATTGAACAAAACCTCACTCAAATATTATAGATTAAACTTTTAAACTTGGGAGAAATTTTCTAAATCAATACCTCATGTGGAATATCCAACTAAAATACATTAGCATTGTCATACTCATTAGTATAGATAATAGTTATGGTATTAGTTGGAGATGACTCAAGTGATGCATCAATAAATAATATTCACCTTCAATATCCCTTTCAGCAGATTTCCTAGAAATATCATTATGTTTTATCACCATAAAAAGAAAAATACAAAGATATCAACATAAAATTCTAAATTGCGAACTCAAACAAAGACAAGAGGACATCAACTAAAGATGATCAAACTGATGAACCTTTCTTCACATTGTATTTCATTGACTGTTAATGCAACCAAGTTTTCATTTCACTAATAGTGGAGTAGATTATTATGCGGGGTGATCTAAAAGGATTAAAAAAATGGTGAATGATACATAGGATCTTTGAGAGTAGATTTTCCTCCTATAAGAACTAGTGGAATCTTATTTCTTTGAAGGTATCTCAAAGATGAACAAATACTAAAGTACTCTTATATAATACAAAAAACACTAAAAGGTAAAAAAACGTTGTTAAGTGTTGGCATTGTTCATCTCTGGCCTTCGGCCTCTAGCCACCGACCACCACTGACCACCACCGACCACCCCCAGCCGAAAAAAAGTATAGTGTATCGTAAAAAAAGATTGAGTATCGACATTAAAACGGTGAGTATCTGAATAAAACACAAAGTAATATTCAAAAAATACAGAGTACTCCATGAAAAATACATCGTACTCCATAAAAAAGATAGAGTACTCTATACAAAATATAGAGTATTATTAAAACACAAAGAGTATTACTAAGAACATGAATTTTTATTTAAATTTCAACCAGCTATTACAATACAGATAATACACAAACAAAAAATATATAGAGTGTTACTATTACAACCAGCTAAAAAAAAGAAAAAATATAGATGATACACGAACAAAAAAAAGAAATGGGAGCATTCGAACGGAGCCGTCATCTTCCACCACTACCACAAACGGAGGTCAAAGCTCGCACCGCCGAAAAAAAAATGTGTCTTCTGTGGAGCTTCGTCGGAGATCTCTCGCTCTTTAAAGGAGTTTTCTATGGCATGCGAGTTTTGACTTCGAGATCGAGCAGGCGAGGCTTCTCTCACCAGATCTGCCCCCGAGCCTCGACTTTGTTCTCCGTTGAAGATGAAGTCACAACATTTGCAGGCGAGCTTCGAGATCGAGCAGTGGTCTGATGTCTCCCTATTTGTTCTAATTCTTAGCCCCTTGGAGACATCCTTTTAGGTGAATAAATGAGTTATTTGATAGAATTTTAGGCTTAATTGATCATATTGCACTTCCTCCCCTTGGAAATTAACTATTTGCAGAATCTGAGCTTTTGTGCCTAAATTTGACTATTTTTAATGCAAAGTTAATTGGTTCTTGAATTTCATGAAAGACCAATCCAAGGAGAAGAAGTGAGAATAAAGTCTTAGTGTATTTTAGAGTGTTAGGAAATGAATTCTAGTCGAGTTTCTATTTTTAGAGTACACTTTCCTATTTCGATTTCTTGATTTATTGATTTATTCTTTTTAAGCATATGCGGTTTAATTATTTATTTAATGTGAAGCTTTAAAAGATAAATGGTAATTACTTAGAGACCAAGTCAAGATAAAGATGAAAGGAAAGAAGATTTACATGGAAATAAGAAGATTTAGGAAAGATTTATTCAAAGGAGGAAAAGATAAAGCTGCCTTGTGAATCTGAAAATCCAGCCACGTTTTAGAGATTAAATCATAATTAAAGACTGGCATGGATTCTGGACGAATGGTCTGCACCAATAGAAAGAGCTTTCCAAGACAAGCAGTTTCATATATTGGAACTTCTCAAACGGATAAGTATTGAAAAAGATATGACCAAATCAAATCAGCAGCAAAATCTTACCTTTCCTAGAAATTAGAGCTACGAATTTAAGAGTCTTTGACTTGTCTTCCACTCCATGTAATTCGACCTAGGGCTTGCTAACACCTTTAAATACACCCCTCAGACCTCATTATTCAGTACCTCTCATTAATCTTTCAATTCTTAACATCCTTAGAGAGAGAGTCACAATAACCTCTCAATAACTATTCAATATATATATCCTTAGAGAGAGAGAGTCAACCACTTCAGAGCAAGAAGGCAAAGGAGGAGCTAGAGCTGGAGGAATTCTGTTCTTCCATCAACAGTCATCTAATCCTTAGGTTATATATTTTTTTTCTGTAATTAAATATGATGTCTTTCTATTTAGTTTCAATATTTAATATTACCATGAGCTAAACTTTTACATACTTGAGAATCGCAATAAAGGGATGAACCCTAATTAATTTAATCTTTGTTTTGAATTTGGGATTGTATGATTTAAATTGAATTAGGTCTTAGATATTGGATATTACTTTATTCTTATTTGCTAATTCTTTTCCGCGCAACTAGAATTAGATTTTAGTATTTAGGCTATTCCATATAGTGGCGTATGGATCATCCGACAGGGGGGTTTGAATACAGACTTAGGTAATACCCGTGTAATGGACGAAAGTCATATGATTTACATAGCCAAAGAGGTAAAATATTATTCATCTGAAAGTAGCTTATATTCACCCTGACGGGGTTTGTAATACCGTAGGATAGCTTCTAGGTCCACCCTGACGGGGGCTAGGAGATATTAGATTCCCGACTAGTATACTAATACCAATTCTACCCTTAAACATAGCATAGATTATATTAGTTAGGAGGATTCTTTGCGAGACTCAAGTATATCTCATCTATGAAGTTAGTCCTTTTACTTTATTATTTCTTTTCTGTTAATTTATTTTATTGCATATTTAGTTTTAAGAAAAACAAACAAAAATCATCTTATTTTACTTTTCTGTAAACAATTATTCTTACTATCTGATTAATACTGGAGTTGAATCTAATCCGTCCCTGAGAACGAACTCGATTTATCGAATATTACTTGGATAAACGTACACTTGCAGTAATTGTGGTTCCTTTATTTTCGCACTTAATTTAATAACACACTAGGACCCACCATGGTCTCAAACTCGAGTTCCATGGCCGCAGTCTAGTTTGTCAAACTGATATCTGAAGCTTCGTCGTTTCGTATATCCATGGCCACGAACGCAGAAGATGCTAGAGAAGCTTCAAACGACGACCAGAAACGGAGGATGAAGGAGCTCAATTGGTGACCAGAAGCGGCGGTTGTAGGAGCTCGGAGATCTTCTCGGCAGTCTTCATGACCGGAGAGCTGAGCTACTTCACCACGACTTCGTCTTCACTGCCATAGCTACGAAGGGGAGCAAGTTGGCTTCATCTCACGTCGGAGATGAATGAGGTCGGGGACGGTTTTCTTGAGAGGTGTTGAAGGATTGAGGAGAGAGATTTAAAATGGATTGGGAAATAGGGTTATGAGAAAAGGGAAAGTGAGGAGAGAGAATGAAATAAATTCTATTAAAAAATAGTATATATAGGGAAAAAAGGGGGGTAAAGATGTATTTTTTTTTAAAAAATTATAGTGTAAGTTCTTATTTGAGGTCTTTAGTAAGAAGAGAAGGTAAGTAGGGTTGGGAAAGGAGATAAGGGTTGTCTTCAAGACCCGTTGGTTGGAAGTCTCTTAAAATTCTAATTTCATTACATCATTAATTATCGAACTATGTGGGTGTTTTATTCAAAGTATGGATGAAATGATGTTTTTACATGCATAAGGTATAAACTTACATTTAGCAAAATTTAGGTTATTTTTTTATGTTTTGTCCTGACAAATCAATACATTTTTTTGTCGTTTTTTGTGTATGTATACATACACACATATCAACCACTAAATTTGCCGTAATGTTTGTTTCTTTAATAAGTGAGTCGTTTTTCATTTCAATTTTAAAAAAACAGGTTTTCATTTAAGGCTTGCAAGCCCATTAGACTAAATAAAAATAAAAAATACATGAATTTAGTCCAGTTGATTTCAACAAATATCCAAAAACAAACCCAAAGAAAACAAGATTGTTTCCCTAGACCCAAAACACAACCATATTCTAGACTATATAAAAATCCACAAATCAGAATAAATTGGCATATCAGATCCTCAATTCCCCTTTACATCCCGATTTTTTCATCCACTCTCACCTTCGACAAACAAACATAACTTTCCAATGTGTTTTTTCTTATATATCTACAATTCTATGGAGATCTGGAAGAAATTTATTCCAGAAGAAGAAATTATTTTACTCGGGTAAGAATTTTATAAGTAAAATATTTTTTTTGTTATTGTAATAAATATAATCGTCAATACATACGTTATATTGATGTATTAATGTGTAATAGTGTTGTGAAATTGTTGTATTCTATAAACTAAAAGTCTTCTTCAAAAATTGTTTTTTATCTCATAGCTTGATATTTTACTTTAAAATTATATTACGCCAGTTCAAGGTAATCTTCAATTTATATTCACGAATCTTTTATAAGTGAAAATTAAATTTTCTTGTTGTGTATAATTCCTGGATACACCACATATTCTGCCATATGTATTTTGATAAAGGTATTAAAATCGTATAATACAATTTTTATCTCATTGTTATCTTGAAATCTACCATTTTAAAATAAAATAAAATTAGTTTATTAATAATCGAAATATTATCAAACTAATTTGAAATATTTAAAATGTCATATGATTACGCTAATACATACGTTTTTATATAATTTATCAATATATTTAGTAAAATTTAAAATAACAAAGATATTTGAGTGTTATGCAATATATTTTTCATTTTCTCAAAACATTGATATTCAATTTGAAATTTTTTATTCAGGTTTTTCTATTCAATGGAAAATTTAAATTATATCAAAATCAAGATCATTGGCCATGACATTTCAAAATCAAGCTAAAATATTATTTTTCAAACAAGTGAGTGATTTTATTATTATGGTTTGTGTTATCTTTCTTTTTATTTTTTTGTACCATGATAGTTGTGGGCTCGACTAGCCGAAATGCGAAGTGAAATTTATAATTCAAGATGGTGATTTTGCTTAAGTTTGTCAGTCTTCTGCTTATAAAAGGGACACTCAGTAACTCATGGTTTTGACTTATTGTGCTTTACTAAATTACCATAATATCCTTGAAAAATTAAAACTAAAAAAAAAATTCACTTGGATCCCCGAAAATTTAAAAATGCGGATTTAAAAAAAAACTTATTTCTCCTCCCTGTGTAAAATTTCACTAAACCCCTCAATTTTCGAGTTTTTTTTAAATAAAACTAACCTAATTTTTGAGTTTATTGCATTACACGTTCCTATATTTGAAAAAATGCACTATGAAATTTGCATGTATCTTGGCACAACTATCCTGATGGTATGTGTTGAGAAATCTTATTATGTCCATTTTTTCATTTCACACAACACATGGATTAGTCGGAAAATTAATTTTATACTTTTTGTCTATATAAAATATTACTTTGTTGAGCTGATGCATGTAATAGTTTGAGATGGAATTATTTCGTTTTTAGCATGTAGCATGAAACGTGTTTTAACTTTGATTAAAGAAGTAATATGAACCTTAAGATGACTATAACATATATCTCACTTAACGTCAACCTTCATACACATGTTTTTCTCAAATGAAATGAATGTCTCTTGAACTGAATTAAGATATAGATGTTGACGTACATTTACATAAACATACAAAATTAGCACCTGAACCCACACTATATATAAGAAATCTTTGTTTTATCATTCTTACAACTTTTTTTAATTAGTACTATATTAACATGTGTCCAATCACTTAGGAGCATATCCATGTCTTTTTCCGAGGATTCACTAACACAGAGTTTAAATAATGTTGATTTAGCTACGAACGACCATGAAATCAGCTACGGTGGTGCTGAAACTGCAAATTCTTACCCCCTCCGTCCTTACGCAAGTGACTGCGCACACCTCGTAAGGACTGGCGCATGCAAATACGCGCTAAGCTGCAAGTTCAACCATCCGGTGAAGAAGAAAACTAACGTGGTAATTAATAATTATTTGTGGGGACTTACTGATCTTTTTTTTCATAGTTTTGTACTTCTGTTTTCACTCTAATAATTCATTTTAGGTTGCTAAAGAAGAAAAACTGAAAGTGCAATTCGATTTTGATCACCCTGAAGCATTGATCGAGTGCAAGGTAAGTTATTTTTTGATCTTGTAAAGCCGGTCAGGGACTACCACGAACTAGGATCTATCTGTTTGAGCGTTCATGATTAAAAATTAATTGCACGATAGGTCCCTATAATATACAAAATTGCACTATAAATCTGTATACACTATAAGTCCCTATATTATATTCAAAAAAACTAAAATACTAACTATAATTTAAAGTCTAGAAGATTCTAAAAATTTGGGTACATAAGGTAATTATATAATTTTTCATATATATCAGGATATAAAAAAAAATCCCCTAGCACTTGTAATTTAAGAAAAATTGTAATGGGATTACATTTATTAAATGAAAAAAAAAAGTGGAGTCAAGGAAATTGATTTCTAATTTATTATTAGATTGATGAAAATAAAAAACTTGTAATTGCACAACTGATCCCTTATTTATATGGAATTGCTAAATATACCCCTGTTATTCCATTAACATACATATATTCCCTAGTGGAGCTGTAGAGTTGACATGGGTATATATGATCAATACTGTAAGTCCCTCAGTTTCCAAAACATAGCTCTGCACCTCCATTTATATATGATCACGACATAAACTTTGGGGAAAATTTTGTACTCTATGGAAACTTTTGGTACCTGTCTGATACAAATTTGTTGTTTTCAGTTTTATTTAGCAGCTGAAGGATGCAAGTACGGAGCATCGTGCCGGTACAGTCATTCAAAGCTTCACTCTGATGTTCCAGCTCCAGAGCTTAACCTACTCGGACTGCCAATAAGACCTGTACTTTTTTATCTATTTTTATCTATTTTTATCTATTTTTATGTTTATATAATATTTGCCTTTTAAGTCCTTCCTTTTTACACAGGGGGAGAAATTTTGTCCATACTTCATGCGCAAGGGTGTTTGTGGCTACGGAGCTCAATGCATTTATAACCATCCTGATTCCACTCTTGGCTCAACTAAAGCTTCACGAGCTGTTTCTTGGTCTTCAACTATTTCTAATTTTCGTAAATATAATTTTTTGACGCCTCTGACACTAGCGCCGTATTAGAAAATGTGTAATAATGACATTTTTCAACCGTCATAACATATTATCGATTCATAATACTAAATACAAAAAAGAAAAAATTATATAACATATTTAAAACAAATTCATATATTAAATTTATATAATAATTTGATTACATAACACTTAAGAGTAAATAACACTTTTGCCCCCTGCGTTTGTACCCGATTGACAGGTTGCCCCCTAACCTTTAAAATGCGACTCGTTGCCCCCTACATTTTAATTTCGTGACCCGTTACCCCCCGACTGCGTGTTCCGTCCATTTTCTCCGTTAAAAGTGACGTGGCATTTCCATGTCACATTTTTTTTAATCCAGGTGTTAATTAATTATTTAATTAAGATAATAGTAGGGGTAAAAAAGGTTTTTTATAAATAGTTTTTATATAAAATTTAAAAAATAAAATAAACCCCCCCCCCCCACCCACTGCTGCACTTTTTTTTTTTTTTTAAAATTGCAGGTCAGATCGGATCGGGGAAGAAGAAGGGGAAGAAGAAGAAGGGGAGGGGGGGGGGGGGGGGGTAGGGGGTGCGGTGGGGGTGGGGGGTTTTATTTTATTATTTATTTTTTATATAAAAACTATTTATAAAAAACCTTTTTTACCCTTAGCTTAAGTTAATTAAACACTTAATTAACACCTGGATTTAAAAAAAAAATGTGACATGGAAATGCCACGTCACTTTTAACGGCGAAAATGGACGGAACAAGCAGTCGGGGGGTAACGGGTCACGAAATTAAAATGTAGGGGGCAACGAGTCGCATTTTAAAGGTTAGGGGGCAACCTGTCAATCGGGTACAAACGCAGGGGGCAAAAGTGTTATTTACTCAACACTTAATAATAGAAACCCTATAAATTTTTGTAGTAAAATAACTAATTTAATATACTTATAACATTATCACGAACTAATTTTACTAACTCAATAACCAACTAATTCAACTGATTTTGCTAACTTTATTAAGGACAATGCCGGAAATAGAGTGGTGGTGAATTTCGGATTGTTTTTATTTATTCATTCATTGTATATCATCTAGCATCAAATAAATATTTGTTTCAAAACAATTCAAAAAATGCAGTATAAGACCAAATTGATCACTTCAAAGTCACATCATGGGACCCACAAAACCTCCACGATGTCCCTCTCCCCGTATAAGCTATTCTGAGCGCATCACTTCACATATGGTATAAGGCGTCCAGCGGTCATGAAATGGCCATTGTAGGATTTATGTAAAAATATAGTAAACAATAATGACACGAGACGGGCCACAACATATATTAAAAATAAAAATTTAATATTTAATTTAAGAGTGATGATATATACCACACAATTACCACCCAATGATGTGGCGTGAATTGGTTGGCTATAAAATCGTTAATCTATATTAATTTTCTTGGTCTAATTAACGATTTATTACCAACTAATTCATGTCACTGGTTGGTATATATCATTACTCTTAAGATAAATAAGAATAAAAAATAAAATTAATAATTTACGGTACAATGGGCGTGACGGGCTGACCTCACTTGACATAATGATACGAGACAGCGTAATATATATAAAAAATCTTACTTGGATCCGTCTCGCCCATTGATCGAGTTAGGACAAGACGGGACAGTTCAAGGGATGAGTGATCAAGTTTATGTTGATATAATTGTTTATAATATTTTTTTTTAAATGATAAATAAATATTAAAAACATAAAAATATAATAAAAATATCTATATATATAGTTTTGGTGATGATTATATATATTCAGATTTTTAACAACCGTCCAGAAATTAGTTTTTCGGTGATAATTTTTTAAAATCGTCGAGAAATTGGTTTAACTATTGACTACTCAAATAAGCGTCATAAAAAAAGTGAAGTTCAAATTTTTTAATTGACGGTTAAAACAATTTTCGTTGAAAAATCGTCCTTGTATAGATATTTTTCTTGTAGTGATGTTGCCTTACTTACATGGTAACATTGTTCATGTTCTACCCAAAAAGATTCAAATCGTAAACATCGTTTTCCTTGTCTCATCGATGAATCATATTGCCAAATGAGCAGAGAGTGATTTGATCCAACTGATAAAGGTACAAACACTTGCACATTTGGAAACTTGTTATTCCAACATTGGAAGCAAATTCCCGATCAAGTTTAACCTTGACAAGATTATAATCCTGACGTCGTTTAGTCCAAGTAAAAAAACACTCATAAACTGAACTTCAACAAAACTATTATTCAAAATAAACTTATTGCAAGTTCAGTACGATATCACGAGCTATCCATTTTTTGTACTTAAGAATAGATAAAAAATTATTATCTCACATCAGTTAAGGGTGGTGTGAATTGTTTGAGTCCGACTAATGGTATAAATATGGATTATTGATAGATTGTACGGGAATCTTGCACTAGAAAAAAAAACTTTGAAGTGAAATACATCTACCGAGAGGTTCATGGGTGTGCAGACTGACTCGTCAGGATGGAAGTAAAGTCATTAAATATGCAGGTGTAGACCGATATTCTGGATGTTTCCCGGTACCCTACCCTCCTTAGGTTTGGGAAGGGGACACTTCTAACCACTGGGTTGATAGAACATTCACACTTCATATAACCATTCTAAAACAAAATAATAATCATACACACTTGCATCAATGATATCACATGACATTTATGCATATGATTAAGTTCTTCCCATGTGGCTTAGAACCCCAACTTGTGTCTTGAGTGAGCGGGAAATGTCGATACGTGACAAATACCCATCTCAATCTGCTAATGTCCTCATACCATATCATTTTGTTGCCGACTTTGAGAAACCACGCCATCTGCCCAAGGAGACTGATATAATAGTGGGAGTTCTATAGTGATAGAATTAAAAATTGTTAAAGGAGATTGAATTAGTAAAAAGAGATAGAAGTATGTAATTCATTATTGGGAATGTAGTGAAACCTTTGTTTCACTTATTTTATTGATTATTTATCAATTTTATCTACAGTTGACAATTGTATCACTAAATGTATGCATAGATTAATGTAAGTCTATATATTTGCTTGAGAAAATATCTTTGAAAGTGATCATTGTCGATCTAAACAAATGTGAGAAAAAGTGAAAAGTGTCAACTTTAACCTATGAACCTTAAGATATTTTATGTACTTGAGGAGTAAGTTTTTCTCGAGATTGTTAACAATATGATGTCCATGCCAGATAAAAATGAAACAACTCAACAAAGGAGGGACATGGAGGCTTATCGTGTAGGGAAGTTGAAGGATTTCACTGCTTAAATAATTCGTATTAGTTACATGCATGATGACCAAGTCTAGGAGTATCAGTAGTGTTGATATTTGACTCACGTCCATTGAACAAATGTATTGATAAAATTAAGGGGTTTTTGGGAAAGAAGTAGTCTTGGCTTAATGGTCGTCTTGGAAGCTTGAAAGGATTTGAGTCTTCCAGGGTGACTAGATTCATTGGTTGGTTGAGTTGTAAGGACCTATAAATAGGCAATATATGTGTAATGTTTGAATATGAGAAGCGAGAAGATGAAGAACAAGAGAAAAAGAATACAACAGGAGAGATCCAAGAGTAATAATCATATAGGAAAGTTAAATGTGAGTGTGTCACGATCCTATAGTGGTTAGAGGTTGGGGTGAGTGTGAGAGTTATTTGTTCTTTCCTTTGTGAGAGGGTCTCAGGTATTTCCGTACAAAGACACAGTTGTAATAGTGTGAGTGGTTATATTGAATTACTTTGTGGATGTAGGTTTTTTTGTCCGAACCAGGTGAAATATTGTTGTTTGATTCATTTAAGTTTTCTTATGTGCACGATCCTAGACGGAAAGTCTGATATTTCAAAATAATAATATGCCTCACTACATTTGAAATGTGAAATATTTATCAAGGAGGATTTTTGGGGGTAGTATATTGAAATTTGTGCAGGTACTTACAATAAGAGACATAATTAAAGAATGTAGCAACATCTCAGGGAGATGTCTAACATGATTAGGGGACTCAAGATCGTCGGTCATATCCTTACTAAAAAAATGTGTTTAAGTTGTGATATGATCTTCCATGTGACTAGGAGCAGATACAAGTGATTTTGACTCACAATGATATCATAACAAATTTAATGATGCAACTCGCCACGTTTCCACTGAAGATGAGAGGCTCGAAGAAATGAAGTCTCAAAGTCAAGCCTATGTATTTTAGTCAGTCTCCCAAGGTAGAGCGTATAAGCGCAATAGTCATGGGAAGATAAAGGATGGTAACAAGACAAGTGGAAAGATAAACAAAAAGAATGAAAATAATGAGGGTAAACGACCCTAAAAGAATAAAGATAGAACAAGATTAAATCTTATCAACTATGACAAAATTTTACTTATGAGTGTGACGATCCAAAGAAGGTAGCAAAATCTTCTTCTTGTGTTTTTTCATGTGTAGCATGCACTGTCTTTCTTGTTCAATCTTATCCTTTGTGGACTATTGATTCCAAAGATATTTTCCATGTAGTTAAGGACTAAGAGGTCTTTGATATCTAAAAACCCTTCATACGTGTACATCATACAAGGATATAAAAATAAGCATGAGGGAAATTACAAAAATAACAACAACAATCCACGATTTATTTGAATAAGAAATCCCAAATTCATACAAATAAGTCTTAATTATAGTGGTTCATGCCCAAGCATCTCAAGCTACTAAAAAATTAGTTCATAATGGAAGAAAAATAAATAAAAAAGACATAATTTAGGAAGAATTACACTAATTAAAGAAATAAGTGTTGTTCTTGAACTCCTTGCCTCTCGACCTTTGATCTCCACATTTCTAAATCTTCAATAGGATAAGTGGTATGTTCTGCTGGTCTAAATGAGTATTCAAATATAGTTTTTAGCTCATACGAGTAAACTTAAGCGAAATTTAAGTGGCCCATTGGACTTTTCTAAATCTGGATAACTTTGGGTCTATGTAGTAAAACTGGTATAACTTTCATGTCACAACACGGAATTGGACACCCTTTTCACCACGTGTACAAGACTTCATGATATAACTTGTGTGAAACTTTAACAAGCTAATTAACGATAAATTATTTTGTATGATTTTTGCAAGTTGACAAGAGAATCTTGCCGAGACTTCTCGTTGAGCTTTAACTAGACTTCTCGGCTCCTTTTTGTGACTTAACCAGGGTTCCTTCTTATCTATTAGACAACTTGGATTAATATTGGGTTCTAATATTATCCATGTACCTAGGAATTTTCACACTTAACACATATATTACCTCAAAAATGTCCCAAATATATATAAATTCAAGAGTAGACCACTAAATCAAAATATGAAAAATATAAGTGATAAATTCCACAATTAAACACTAAACCCCCTATAAAATGATGTTTCAAGAGTATATTAATTCATGAAAAAATGTGATACATCACCTAATGTCAAGTAATAAAGGTCATTAGTGTGAGGGATTCTCTAAAGCTAGGGTTTATAAATTCTAGACAAGTTAAAGAGCCTAAGGTAAAACTATTGAGCACCTAAGGAAAAAGATTCTTAAACTTTATAACTAGTACTAATAGAATATAAGAACAAAAATATAAGTAAGTAAATGAAATATAAATCAAGCATTATTTAAAAGATAAGGGAAAGAATATACGTGAGCGTTTATAGTGGTTCAGTTTCTTTACATCCACTGCCTAGGGTCACCCATAAGATTCTCAAGCTTCTCCGCTAAGCTCCTTGATATCTCTTCCAGGTGAGATATAAACCATTAAAATGAGGGTTTTCCAGGCTAAACCACAACCTAAAAACTCACCAAAATTTGAACAAATTCAAGCAAATTTGACACTAACTTCACATGCACAAACTCATCTCAACTGCGTGTCTGAGTATATGAGTAAATTCACACCAAATATGACATAGATTGCGTGTGTGAGTGTGTGAGTGTGTGAGTGTGTGAGTGTTAAGTGTGTGAGTAATAAAGCTGAAGAGAGGATAGCACGCAAATTACAAATCACATTAACCGGCTTGAATCAAGAAAAATTAATCGAGGAGAGAATTGAATTTAGGTACCTATGTTTTTAGCTCTTCAATTGAATCTATATCACCGGAGCCCAAGCTCGCGTACAAATTAGAAGTAGCGGAGACGTTGTGCTAATGTAAGATGAGGAAGCTGTAAAATAATAAAAGAGATAGGATGTGAAGGAGATTTTCAACGGAGTCAGGCCTTCAATTAATAGCATATCCAGGAATACAATCGATACCAAAGCTAGGCATTAGGGCACTTCAAATTCGGAGCTAGGCGTTGAGAGAGATTTTTAGTGGAGCCAGGCATTCAATCAATATCAGAGCTGAGGCGGAGATGATGTGGACATGAGGTGTGTCAGCAGTGGAGGTGGTTTTGAGGATTAGTAAGGAAGTGAGGCAACATGAGATGAGGTAAAGAGAGGAGGTGAGGCGAGAGAGGCAGAGATGAGGCGACGTGAGGTGGGGAGGTGAGGCAACGTGAGATGGATATGAGGTTGTGAGGCAAAAGTGATGAGTAGATGAGGTATTGAGGTGAGGTGAGAAGTGGTGAGGCGGTGAAGGTGAGGTCAAGATGAGGTGAGGCTGAGATGAGGTGTCGTCGATGAAGGTAGAGGAGTAGGCGAGGAGGTGAGGTTGAGCTCAGGTGTTGTGAAGCGAAATGTCTTTTGTGTGTGTTTGGAAATGTGAGTGGATTTCGATTAATATAATAGAAAATGTGAGTGGAGAAAAAAAGTGGAAGAGACATGTGTGCTATTTGTTTAAAATAAAAAAAAGAGAAAGAGGGAAGGAGGGAGGGAGGAAGGAAGAGAGAGAATCCTTTGTATTTTACTTTTTAGTAACTTACATATAGTATGGGTATTTTAGGAAAAAATTAAGTTTTTAGTAATAGATATATCAAGACCGTCGGTTGTGGCGATTTTTTTTCACTCATAGGTTCTTTGATGTTACATAGATCTCTTTCCTTTTTAACTATTTTCTTTCTTTTTATTAATATAAGATATGATGAATTTGTATTACAGTAGTATTTAAAATCCACCATGCATCCCAATCAACGTGGCATCTTTAAATAAACATCAGTACTTTTTTTTGGGAAATGAAACACAATTGAAATTGACAAATTAATATTTTGTTGCATAAACTACGTGATAAATGTCCGTTAACAAGAAATTCATTCGAAAGTTAAATTGATTCTGATAAGTTGTTACATAATGTTTTGTAAATGCATGAAATAATGGAGGCATAAAATAATGTTTCGTTAGGGACTTTTTTTTTTTTTGAAAAGTTGAGGGATTTTTAAAGTGTTGCAAGTAGGGACCTATAATGAATTTTTTTATAACACAGGAACCTACCATGCAATTAATTATAATATAGTGACCTATCGTACATCATAATATAGGGACCTGGTGCAGTTTATGCATAATATAGGGACCTGGTATGGTTTATGAATAATATAAGGACATCTCGTCCCTTTTTGCATTGTATAGGGACCTGATACAATGTTCGCATAATATAAGGACCTATAATGCAATTTTTGTATAGTATAGGGACCCGGTAAGATTTTTTCATAATATAGGGACCTATCATACAATTTTTGCATAGTATAGGGACATGGTACATGTTTTGCATAATATAGATACCTATCGTGGATTTTCGCAAAGTATAGTGTCTTGGTACAGTTTTTGCATAATATAGGGACGTATCATGCCAACTTTACAAATTATAGTGACCTGGTACGATTTTTGCATATTATAGGGATTCATCATCCAATATTTGCATAGTATAGGGATCTGGTAAGGCTTTTTCATAATATAGGGACCTATCGTGCTTTTTTTGCATAGTGTAAGGCTTGGTACATTGTTTACATAATATAGAGACATATAATGCAATTTTTGCATCATATAGGGGCTTGGTACAATTTTTGCATAATATATAGGACTTGATACATTTTTTTTTTTGTCAAATGGGATTTTACCCAAGTGTTGACCATGTTTACGATGATAGTCGGCGACTCGATTTAAAGAAATGATTCGGATATAGATACGTTTATCTATATTCGAACCTGGACCCTCCATCCTATTGGGCTTTTGGGACTTAGGCTCAAACCATCTGCACCATCCCAAGCTTTGTCTTTGTTTGAAAACGTTGTATTTTATATTTGAAACACGTGTCTTCAAATTAAACATTACAACTCTTTGCCGAGCCACATTTTCATCTTCTATAAATAGTTGTTCAACTCAAACATTTTTTTCATTCAGTTTTAAAGCATTAAGCGTCAAAATTATAAGAGAGAGATAGAAAGAAGTAGCTTTTTTAAGTTCGTTGAAATTCTTAAGAATTCATGTGTCAGTTTCTTTTGAATAATTTTGACGTTGTATCCTGGAGGTTGAAGGAAACAAACATAAGATACCGGTATGTGGCCTAAATACCTTAAAGATATCAGATCCAATCTGAGCCTCGACAAGTAAAGTTATTTATTTATTCACTTTTATTTTATTTCTGCATTAGTTATTATATTGTTTTTCTGGTTTATACAAATAAAACACAACAATTTAAGGTATTTATGATTCACGATGTATAAACCAGAAAAGGGTTTCCTTTAGTTTTATAAACTTTACTTTTGCAAAATTTCTTGGTCTGTGTATACAAAATAGGAATACTATATTCTATTTCTTTTATCTTATTCTAATTTCTAGGCTTGTGTATACATACTAGAAAATTACTCGCTTACTAACGTTAGATTTCTGCTTCATATTAAATATGGAGAAAAATGCTAAACAAAGTGAAAAGCAGCATGAGACGGGTAACAACTCAAGAGCAGAAGTTTGTGTACCCGCACCACCAACCATTGGGTCAGCCGACAGGACAAAAAAGTTCAATGGTTCTGACTTTGAGAGGTGGCAGCAAAAGACGTTGTTCTACCTGACCACTCTAAACTTGGCAAAATTTCTGAAGGAAGATCCACCAGAATGGGATCCAATCCAAACAATGAGACATACAACACATTAGATGCTTCGAAGCATGCTGATTTATTATGTAAGAATTACATTCTAAACTGTTTAGAGAATTCCTTATATAATGTGTAATTGTTTAATTGATAATTGCACAAGGTATTGCCAAATAGACTTGCTCTGAAGTAAGGATGAGGCCTTAGAAGCATTTAAGCAATACAAAACTGAAGTTGAGAATCAACTACATAAAAAGATTAAGAATCTAACAGATTGGGGAGGAGAAAATGTGTCTCCTTTTAAAGAGTTTTGTGTTAAACATGGAATATCCGTCAAACCATGACCCCCTATTCGCCTCAACAAAACGGAATTCCTGAATGCAAGAAACGCACGTTAAAGAAAATGATGAATGACTTGCTGATTAACTCAGTCTTACCACAAAACTTGTGTGGAAAGGCTTGGTGGGTCCTGGGGTGTTTTAAAACAATGCGATAAATAAATAGGAACAACAATACTGCAAGTGCACGGTTGTCCAAGTAATACTCTGATAAATTGGGTTTCGTTCGCAGGGACGGAATAGGTATAACTCTGGTATTAATCAACTAACAGAAATAATTTCTAAACTAGAAAAGTAAACATATATATGTTTGGTTTTTGATTTAAAACTAAAGATGCGAGAAATGAAATTACTGAATAAAAGAAATTACTGAAAAGAAATAATGCAAGTAAATAAGATGTGTATGCAGAGATGAGAGATGTACTTGAGTATCGCAAGGGAATCCATCTAAGTTATATGTAATGTTATGTTTACGGGTAAAGTTTGATGCTTTGACTTGTGGCCAAGAACGGGGTTCCAATTATGATTGGAACCTACTTATCTAGATCATAATAGCATAAGAAAGTCAGTAGGGATAGTCAAATTACCTTCTTGGATGAGCACTTCCTCCACGAATCCCCATGTTTTTGTTATTGAGCAATCCACAAATTGTAATTTTACGGAAGCTTTATCCGCCTTCTTTTTTCCAAGCCTATCAAACACTGACTTGAGCATAAGGTCACTCTTGAACCCATATCACACATAGCTCTGACGTTGCGCTTACCATGTATTTGGATAGGAAGGTTAAAACTTCCTTGATCTTGAAGCTTGAGTTGTAGTTTAATTTATACTTTCTTCTAGACTCTCTCAGTATGAGCCAAAGTCTCGCTCCTGGCTTGTACACTCGCACCTTTTTCTGGAATACCTTGTGTGAGTACTTGTCGTGGGGTACGCCCTTTCTCAACAATTTCAAGCACTTGGACGTTGATTTTCTCTTCGCTATACGCCTCCACAAATGCCTTGAGTGTGATGTCACCCTCTTGATTAAGAATGGGTGGTGACGTCAATGGAACACTACGTGGCAATTCCACCTCTTTCTTTTTCTTCTAGTTGCATTTCAGGTGCGACAACTTCTTCCTTCTTAATTGAGGCTCTTCCTATTTCTCAATAGTTTTGCTAGCTTGTAACTCAAGAACAATTTTGATCTCTTCTTACATTTCCTTAAGTATAAGTCTAAAATATGATTCTTCTGGGCTAGGCTTGGTTGGTTCTTCAATATTTTCTGGAACCTCCATGGCAATTTCTGCAACAGGTGGTGATTCCACAACTTTTTTAGGTTTAAGGCAAATAGCCTTAGATGTTTCAAACCCAGCACTGCCATCACACTTGTTTATGGCCTTCATATCGTTCTTCGTACCTAGGGCCAAGTGTGGAATATCTTTCTGAAACTTATCGAAAGCATTAGTTACTTGGGTAACTTACGTTGTTAATATCTTCATTGTAGCAAATTTTTCATTGAATATTTCATTATACATCTGCAGGTTGTCTTGAGTTAAAGTCCAAAATCCTGCATTGTTTTCTTGAAATCAAATTCAGCTCCTTCTTGTGGATGTTGTGTCAAGGCTTTTATGAGGTAAACTATCGGCATAAGACTCATAGGTTAATTGTGGTGGTGGTACTGGCTTGTTATAAATTTGCCCCCTTGATAAGGACCTTGAAATCTATGCTGGAAATTGTTGTTTTGAGGTCGTGTTTGGTAAGAATTACAATGATTCATAACCCCATTAGGATTAGCATATTGCATATCCGGATGATTGCGATTACCAAATTGGTAATTCCCTCAAATTTTTAAAAAAAAAACTGCTTCTGGATTGCCTTCACAGTCTTCCCATACATATTGTTGACACACAGAGGAATACGCTAAGACCGTCAAACCCACTCCTTTTATGCCTGGGTTGAAAATAAAGTTCATAAATACGGAATGTTTGTTGTGAACCATGGAACTATCGCGGACAACCTTGTGCTTCTTGGGGGTACTTTCATCTCCACTGGCTTTCATTGGAGAACTTTCTCAATCGTAAGTGACATCTGCTTTATTTGATTCTACAACATGGAGATTTTAGCTCCTAAATCAGTTTAAACATCTAATCGCAGCGTGCCTTTGGAATTTGTAATAGGAGCTCATGACTCTGGCCAACTCCATTCGGTTTCAACTATTTTATCCATACCTTCTGTAGCTTATGTAGGATCCATGGACACGAACCCTCCGCTTCCAAAATTATCTACCCTAAATATTCCTTTGATATTATTAACTTGATAGAACATTGCTAATTGAAGTGCTAGGTGTAACCGTGAAGTGGGAATCTTGATAATTTTTGTTGAAATCATGTCCATGCCTCTCTTACACTCTCGTCATTCTTTTGGCGGAAATTTGCAAGTGCCACGTGATCTTTCATTCTCATACTTTTAGAATAATAGCGATCGAAGAACGCAACTTGCAACTCGTCCCATGATGTAATCGACTTAGATGGTTGATTATCCAATCATTCGCTAGCACCTCCGATCATGAATAACGGAGACATGAATTGATACAGTCGCTCGTCTATAATGCCCTGAGTAATGTAGGCATCACAAATCTGCATAAACTTTTAGACAATTCTTACCAGATCTTGATGTGCTACACTACTGTACTAAGCATACCCTAATCGGGCTTATATCTCGCAGCTTGGATCACTGGAGGCCAAATCCCTATTCATTGTACTTGAAAAGGTGCTCCCAAACCTGGAAGACCTTGTTCACGGCGTTAATTATTAGGTGGATTCCCTTCTTTTGGTGCTCCTTGTGGTGGAACAATTTGGGGGATTGGAATTTATTGATTATTCACCCCATGTGGTTCATTGTTATCTAACACTCCTTGATATACAATTTTGGCCATTTCTTCCTACCTTTTCTCCTCTCTTTGTCGCTTCCTGTAAGCTCAAAGTATTGCCTTTGGGTCCGAGACCATACACCAATACCTAGAAAGAAATCTGAAAGAGACAAAAACAAAAAGCAAGTGTAAAACTGAAACAACTAAAAACTACTACTCTAAAAATAAACACAAATAAACTAACTAGATATATGCCCAGCAACGGTGCCAAAAACTTGGTGATGGCAAAGGTATGATAACTAAAGATATAAATAAAGATAATAAATAAGGACACACACCCTAGAAGCTCGCCAAAGAAAAGACACCACAGCCCCTCCAAGTCCAGATGCCTCTAACCAACAAAAGAGATACTTATAGGGCCCTATAAGCTATTGCAACACAAATCATGTTTACTTTGACAATCACAAACGAGCAAAATTTTGCGAAGTAAGTGAAAAAGGTGAGTATAGAAGATTTCTTGAGAAGGGGGAAAGATTGCGATGGAAGACATTCATTATGGAGCGTTCGAGTTTAAATATTGAGCTATTAAAGAGTTATATCTTGGCCTCTTTAGCCGAGATAACAAGGTAAGAGTTCCCATTCGAGGAAAGTTAGTTCTTTTCACATTTGAAGAAATTCGTTGCCACTTCGAGCTGAAGAAATTGGTTTGTGATGGTGGCAAAGGTGTGATAAATAAATAGATAAATAAAGATAATAAATAATGACACTGAGTATTAATACAAAATCGATGAGTATCATTGATTATTAAAAAAAATTGAGAAGTAATGCAAGCGCTAAGTATCACGGATTATAACATAAAATCACTAAGCAATAATGCAAAATCACTGAGCAATAATGGAAAATCACTAAGTATCACGAATTATAACACAAAATCAATGAATAGTAATGCAAAATCAATGAGTATCACGGATTATAACACAAAACCATTGAGTATTACAAAAGATCACTGAGTGATGCAAAAACGATATTCCAAATGCTTTAAAAATCAAGCTTGAATGTGCTAAAAAATAGAGTTTGAAGTGCTGCAAAATGGGAGTTCGAATGCTTCAAAAAAGGAGCTCAAAAATCTGTATTAATTGCTTGAGAGAGAGAGAGAGAGTGAGAGGGGGTGAAATTTGTGAAAAATGTTTGAAGAGATGAGAGAGAAAGCAAGAGAAATCTGAAAAATGGAAATGAAAATGAATTGAAATGAAGGGTTGATTCCCCTATATATATTCTAATGGTATTTTTTACTCATAAGATTTTGGTGGCCTCTATTTAGAATTTTCTTTTTAGTTACATAGGTTCCGGGCTAACTTGCGCGCACCAGACTAATCTCAGGGAGATATACATGTCTCCCCATATATCTATTTAGAATATTGTAGAAACCAAGTCCTCTTGAGCCATAATAAGAGTTTCCAATACCCCTTAGATCAATCAACCTATATATATTAGACACACTTTGAAATATATTTATGAACTAATTTACCATGTGATTCTAATTTCATCCATAAAAATGCTTCATTATATCTAGTCATTAACAATTCATCATATTTATAATTAGGGTGTGTACGCCAAATGTCACTTATAAATTTGAGTTTTGTAATGTCATTTTTTAACGAGATTTTGTTTCCTATGATGAGAAGTCTTTTAGAAGTGAAAGAACTACAAAATAAGGAAATGATTGTATTCACTTGAGTGAGTTTTGTCCATACGGATATGATAAAAGCAAAAGAAAAAGAAAGAACTTTCACAACACCACAATCAAAATCAAGGAAGTTTTAAAGTTTCCTATTACTATGAGGTTTTTTAGCTAGAACTCTAAGAATAAAATTACATCACAAAATTAGTGCCTAATATGTATACCATTAAGGTAGATATCATGTCTAAAATTTGAGTGTGTCAAAACATTTCATAATAAAAGAATGATCAAATATAGACTTAGTAAATAAATATCTTTACTTCTAACTCTGTCCCAGTCAATGTGATATGAAACTGTACAAATTAGCTTCTAAAACGTACCACTGAGATGCATCATATTTCTTGTACATTATCCAAACATGCTGCTGGTGGGTCCTGTGTGTTATAAAATAAAATGCTAAAGTTTAGGACTCACAAACCGCAAGTGTACGGTTGTCCAAGTAATAAACCGATAAAAATCGAATTCGTTCACAGGGACGGATCAGGTACAACTCAGGTGTGGATCAATCAGTGATTTAATTGCAAGTGCAGAAAAAGTAAATGATATGAATTTTGTTTTGAGTTTGTTTACTAACTAAGACGCAAATAAATTTAAAACTAAATTACGCAAAGAAAATAAATGAAAATAAATAAAGATGATTAGACGCAAGAATGAGAAGTGGTACTTGAGTCTCGCAACCTTAATCTATTCAATCAATGTTTTCATTTAAGGGCTAAATTGGTATTAAGTATTAGTCAGGATTCTAGCTTCTCCTAACCCTCGTCAGGGTGGACTTATGAGCAATCCTAGGGTGTTACAAACCCCATCAGGGTGATTATAATCCGTCTTTGAATGATCAAGTATTTACCCAATTGGCTATATTGTTAACTAAGCCCGTTAGGGTCAATGATTTTTACCTTACGTCTATTACCTAGTTCTATAATTAAACCCCCCGTCAAGGTGATCACTTTGCCACTTAAGGGAATAGCTTAACTACTAATCTCTATAATTGATTCGCGACGTCAAAAACAGTAAATAAATGCAAAGTTATAGTCAATACGAAATTACCCAATTCAATTTAAAGTTTTCAATCCCAAATTCAAAAACACTAATTCAATAAATTGGGGCTTAACCCGTTAAAGCGATTCTCAAGTACTTAAAGAATTTAGCTCATGCTAATATTTAAAACTACTGAAATAAAATAAAAAGCATTCATTGTCAATTACAGAAATAAAATTAAGAACCCAATTGAAGGATTGATATGACTATTGTTGGAAGAATTAATTCCCCAGCTTCAGTTTTTTCTCTCCATTGTGCTTCCTTGACTTCTCTCTGGCGTTTTAATTCTTTGTAATATGAGTAGTGTCTTAAAAAATGAAGTCTAAGGCTTATATATAGTGGGAAAAACGGATTGGGCTTTACTCTAAGGAGGAAAATAGGTTCAATGAAATAAAAGCCCAATCCTTAAATAAATCTCGTAACTGGTGTGTAGCTGTTATTAAAACAGTTGTAACATTTTCGCCTGGACTCAGAATCACTTCGTTCAACTTGGAAAAGCTTCCTGACTCAGAGACCCATCTGCCTTGTTTTATGCTCCAAGGCTGGATTAGTGGCTTAAATACTCAAAAATGGTGATTTGTAACATCATTCTAGATTTCGTTCCCATCTACTTAATTCTTCGAATCAACTTTTCTCGCCTTTGACTTTTACGCTCAATCCAAGACTTTAATTCCCGTTTATTCTCCTTGTCTTGATACTCCATAAAATCATAAACCTAAGAAATTTACACTAAAAGTAAACAAATTAACGCACAAAAACTCTAAAACACAAATAATATAAATCTAAGGGAAGAAATTGCAATATAACCAAATAAGCTTAAAAGTCTAACACATAAGTCAATTAATCACCTAAAATGATGTCTCCTAAGGTCATATAATTAGAACAAAAAGGGATACATCAAGACCCCAAACTCAAACCTTTGTCGTCCCGACAAAGTAAAATAAAAACAAGAGCCTTAGGTGAAATGCAAAAATGTAGAGTCTAGCAAATAACACCCAAAGCAAAACTTAAAACGAATCGCATATAGCATGACCTAGGAATTAATATACACATATACATATCATGCAAAATCAAACACAAATAATATCAATCCAAAATTATCTTCACAGTGTTAGAAGGTTACGCTTGTACTTATCTCAACATGATGGCTATAGCGTGTTCATCTATCCTTAGTCACTTTGAACGCTCCACTTAGCATACTCCCGATTAGCTAAATTACAAACCCACTATATATCTAGGAATCACAAGGACTTAATGGTTTTAGCGTAGGCTTAGGGACGATATGGAATGTATATTTGGTAAATTTGAAGTGAGCTTTTGGCTCTCTCCTCACTTACCATCAACAAACTGTCCTTGAGCTTGAGTTTACACTGGAATATTGTTCTCACTCAACCCATTTGACGCACTAGTTAGCATCCCAGAATTACCCATTAAACACTAAAAATGATTTCCAACACTTTCCACGTTGCCGGTTACTTTATATTTTTTTGTATAAGATGCCCATGACCATCGTTTTGATGTGAATAGTCATGTCTCATATTTTTTTTATTCTTCTTCCCCTTTTTTTTCAAAGACCTCGGCAAAGGGTTACAAATAATACATCATCAAAAATTTTGCGCATAACTACAAGCGCATACAAATACCCTCTCAATGTAATCTCCCAATAATGAAACCCACCACCCCAAACTCAAGCTCTAGACAGGAAGTCTCAGGATTGTGATTCAAGTACAAGTCATATGGTAATGCCTAATTATCTAAAGGGACGTGGGATCATATTATGGCGACAAAAGAAAGACTTAAAGGCTAAAAATGGGGCTAAGGCAGATAATATAATATAAAGGGATAGAAAGCTAAAAAGTCTAAAAGAGTTAACAAAGAACTGCCTCTATCATTTCCCTAGTTATATAGCTCGCCTCTAGTTCATACCTATGTGGGTTCTCTACTAATTTGGATCTCACGTTCTACAAACCAAACATTTTCCTTAAGTACAAGTATAATTCTTTTGTATTGTTCATTAATTCTACCTATCAATTACCTATCTTTTCATGCAATCTAAATGCGTTTTATACTAACTCCTAAAGTCTACTATTGTCTATCATAAATTCATAAAAAGTTTGCTTAATGGGGACATTTAAAATGCTCTACAGTCAAACGCAACCCTAAAATTAATGTTATTGAATGCAATTAAAACAAATAACACATAAAAGTTTGGTTGAGGCAACGAACCCCACCCTAAAATAAAAAATGAGTTGTGTCCCCACGACTCGAAAAGACTTGATAAAGCAATTAAACTATTTTACACTACTAAATGAGAAGGTTAGGAAAACGTATCTCAACCAGCACTAGGCTGGTTTTCAGTGTTGCGTCCAAGTTGGGTCATCTTCTTAAGCATTGTGTAAACGACATGTTGGGAATCACCCAACCTATCCAATATGTTTTTCATAAAGACCAACCCTCTTGTGACGCTTCCTATAGCTTTCAACACCTCTTTATGTCTCTCCTCTAAAACTTTCATTCTTTCAATAACCTCATGATCTTTGGCAACTTTAACTTTGCATTTAGGAGGTCGCGCCTTAGTCTCTTATCCAAAAGTCTTGTCTAACTCAATCCCATTCTTCTTGGCTTCACTATAAATATTCGCAGTTGAAATCGATTTGAGATTTGTACCTTTTTCGACTGGTTCATCCTCAGTGTTCCGGAGTGGCACCTTTGCGGAAAAATAGATTTTTGTGATGGTGCATGGGAACTTGAGGTTGTGTGCACTAATTGGATTCTTCGTATAAGCCATGATGGAATTATAAATTATTCGAGCTACATCAATCTCCTTCTTCACAATAATACATTTAAGGAAGATTAGTTGGTAACGTTTTACCTCAGATATGTGATTGTTACCAATGAATGTAGGAATAATAAAATGGGACCATGCTCTTGCATGCGACAATAAATCACTACTAAAAGCTTAACCTTCATACCTAGCACCTTGGGGAATGGGCGGAGTCCTATGAATTAGAACACTTTGATAAAACGATTCCCATTCGAATGCCGGGTTGTTAAGCTCCTCTTGTTATTGGCATGGGCCTCTTAAATCTGGTAGGTTTAGTACCTTATGAATATGCTCAACTGAGAAAGGAATAATCTTCTTACGGATTTCAACAGCGTTACCATTCACAAAGACTAATCCTTCATAAAACTCTCGAACCAAAGTCGGAATATAGCTCAAATCTCTTTCTCTCAGTTATCTCCACCCAATTTCATCACATGTAACCGCGTAATTTTTGAATTCACCATCCATTATATTCAACGGAAATCCTTTCCCAACACCAAAAGCAATACTAGCAAACCTCTCATGAACTTGGTCTTTCCAAGGAACTAATGGCTTCTTAGGCTTAGGTTTCATAGCCATTGTTTTTCTTCTCACAGAACGTAAAGGGATAATTGGATCACTTACCTCTTTCTCTTCGTCTTTACCTTCATCCATGGTAGGTTCTTCAGGAACCACAGTACTTGGGTTCTCTTTCCTATTCATAGTCTTCTCAATTTCCTTACTAGGCACCTTAGAACGTGAACCGGAATTTCAATGGAATTAGCTAGAGTAGTTCCAATAGTGTTAGGATTAACTCTTCCTCTTATCACAAGGAATCAGTCATGTTTGTAATCTCAATGAACCCCAAAATCAAAACTTCAAAAATTCAAAAACTAGAGAAAAGATTTGAACTTTGATGTTTTGAGGATTAAGAAAGATGGTTTAAGGTGTTGTATGAGATGGGTAATGAATATCTAATGGAGGAGAAGAAGTTTAATGGGTAATATTGAAGGTTTGATGAAGGAAAAGGAAGGATTAAAGTTTAGAATTTTGGTGTTTGGTGGAAGGATTTGATGTTGATTATGTGTTAGGAGTGGTTTAGAGGGAACATGGTAATATAGGTATTAGGGAAATATCTCATTAAATTCTCGTCTATCTCATGGACGCAAATCATAGTTGCGTGGAAGGTATCGAGTTACAATGAGTTGACCGGCATACCGGTCAGAAGGCCGGCTAGCCGGTCAAAAATGGAATTTGTCGACACAATTTTTTTTTGAGCGACGCAATATATAGTTGCGTGGAATGGAACTTCGAACAGTAGCTCGTGCTGTAGCGAACATTTTTTACCGGCATATCGGTCAGCCGACCGACTAGCCGGTCACATTCCTTTAAATTTTGGTGACGCACTTTATAGCTGCGTGGAAGTGCCTCCAAGATAGTTGCTCGTGCTGTGATGCAATTTCTCGACCGGCATACCGGTCAGCTGACCGGCTAGCCGGTCGCGCGAATGACTTTTTCGGCAACGCACTTTATAGTTGCGTGTAATTGGTCCGCGGACAAAATGTTTGATCCTCGTTGACCGGCATACCAGTAAAATGACCGGCTAGCCGATGCGAGTGATCAGATTTTTTACCAAAACACGCTTTTTCTTGCGTCTCACACCTGTTAACCCCAAACTCATGGATTAAGTACCTGTAATCATCAAAACACTGGACCTTTCTCATTTCTTTTTAAGAGTATACACTAATAAACAACACTTAAACTAATTTATACTACTGAATTGAAAGACTTTTGACTGAATTAAACTAATATACATATGAAATGGATTTTTTTAACATCGTTAAGCTCGACGGTTTACCTCTCGCTTCTAGGGAGCTTCGAGGATGTACATGACCTCTCCGAGATGTGGATCTTCCGAGTGATTGATATCCTCGTCTCCATGATAAATTTTCAATCGATGACCATTCACCATAAAGGTGTGGTGCTCGATTGTATTTTTAATCTTTATAGCTCCATGAGGCGTAACTTTGGTCACAATGTAAGGACCGGTCCACTTCGATCTCAACTTACCCGGATAATTGCTGAACTTTGAGTTGTATTTTAGGACCCTTTGGCCAACTTCAAACCTTTTTCTCACGGACACGATTATCATGCCATCTCTTAGTGTTCTCTATATAAAGTTTAGCATTCTAATAGGCATGTAATCGAAATTCATCAAGTTCATTTAACTTCATCATAGGATTCTCACCGGCTAAAGTAGGATCTAAATTCAACTGCGCTATAGCCCAATATGCACCTAATTCAAGTTCAAGAGGTAAGTGACAAGCCTTACCATATACCATACGATACGGAGATGCACCAACTGGAGTTTTGAACGCAGTACGATAAGCCCACAATGCATCATCTAACTTCATCAACCAATATTTTCTTGTGGGGCCAACAGTATTTTCTAGGATGGATTTGACCTCTCGATTAGATACCTCATCTTGACCACTGGCTTGTGGATGATAAGTGGTAGATACGCGATGTCTTATCCCATGCTTCTCTAACACTGTCTTCAAATATTTGTTCATAAAGTGTGAACCTCCATCACTGATAATAACTCAAGGTGTGCCATGTCTAGTGAAGATATGTGACTTCAAAAATTTAATCACTACTCGCGAATAATTAGTTGGTAGAGCTACAACCTCTACCCATTTGGACACGTAATCAACAGCTAATAGGATGTATTGATTTCCATTGGATGGTACAAAGGGACCCATAAAATCAATACCGCAAACATCGAATATTTCCACTTCAAGAACATTATTACGTGGCATATCATCCCTCTTGGATATGTTACCAATAAACTGGCATCTATGACATTTCTTAACATACTCATGACAATCCTTATGTAAAGTAGGCCAATAAAAACAAGATTGTAATACCTTAGCAGCTGTGTGATCGCCTTTGAAATGTCCTCCATAGGGTGAATCATTGATGTCTCCCTAAATTTTCTAATTTTATGCCCCTGGGAGACATCATTTTTTGTGTTTATTTGACTATTTAGATAGACTTTTGGTGCCAAAACGCAATAAATCGATTTTCCTCTTTTAATTCTAGTATTTTTCATTTATTAAACTTTTGCGCGTAATATGCTTTGTTTTGAGTGAAAAGTTGTAGGTTTTGAATACTTGCTAGGAGAGGAATCAAAGGATAAAGTCAAAGATCGTGTCATGAAGTCAAAGCAAGAAGAAATATCCCGAAAGAATCGAGAATTTCAAGATACAAATCTAGAAAGTTTTCAAAGATTTCTGTTTTCGAGCCATCTAAGAGTGGATTTAGCCTCTGACTTGTGAAGAGAAATTGTTGCCCATTGAGTTACGGAACTTTAGAAACTAGAATGAGGTCAATCTGAGTTGAAATGAGCCGGTTAGAGCTGTTTTAGTGGAGGTGGTGCAGCAGTTACGGGATTTGGGCTTAATTAGTGAACTTGGGCTTTTCTAATGTTCACTTAATCCTTATGAAAAGCCCTAATCCGATTTTCAGCTTATAAAAGGGCTTTTGACTTCTATTTTCACACACCTTTTTCATAATTTAACATACGTTTAAGAGTCAGACACCAGAGAAGAAGCTAGAGCAAGGGAGAGAAGAAGCATGAACTGGAGACTGTCTATATCTCCAATTCTTAACCAATTCAACTCCGTAATTAGGTTTAGTCTATTTTATTCTGTAAAACATTATGAACTCAATTATGTCTTTAGTTTTTGTCTTTTCAATTATTATGAGCTAAACTTAAATAGTGCTTGAGAACGCATAATGGGTTAATTCCAATTTGATTTTATTTCATGTGTTTAGATTTGGGATTTTTATAATTGAAATCAAATTGGGTAAATTGTATTTTTCTTTAATTTGTTTTTATTCACTATAATTGACGTAATTAACCAATCATAGGACTAAGTATCTGGGCTATTCCTATTAGTGGCGAGTGGATCACCTTGACAGGGGGTTTAGATACGGACCTAGTTAATGAATGTAGGATAGAAATTATAGACTCCGACGAGCTTAGTTAATCCTATGGCCAATTGGGTAGAATAGACTTAATCACTTGAGAATGGACTATAATCACCTTGACGGGGTTTGTAGCATTTAAGAGTAGCTATTTAGTCCACCCTGACGGGGGTAAGGAGAATTCCAAATCCCGCCCATTACATATTTACCAATTTGTCTCTTAAACATGACATGAAATGAATGATAATGAGGTGAAACCCTTGCGTCTCTCAAGTACTTCCTTTCCTATCTTCCGTAAACACTTTATTTTCTTGTGTCTAGTTTAATCTTTGCATTGATTTAGTATTTTAATTATTTGTCTTAGCCTTAGAAAAACAAAACAAATTATTCTCAAAACCATTTACTTGTTTTCACGTGCAATTAACCACTATTTGATAAGCATTAGAGTCAACCATTCCGTCCCTGAGAACGAATCTGTATTATCACATATATTACTTGGGACAACCGTACACTTGCTGTTGTGGTTCTCTTATCCGTATTGCATTTATTTTTAGAACACAAAAAGGACCACCAAGTTTTTGGCGCCGCTGCCGGGGACGGTAGCGTGTGACCCCGGTGTTTATCCTTTAGTGTTAGTTGAATTTTTATTTTTCAGTTTTACTCTTTGTTTGTTCATCTTTTTTAGGTTTTTAGGTTTGGTGTATGCGAAGGAGACTCTTTAAGGATCTTGAGACATTACCTCCGATCCTTGATAATCCTGAATCATTAGTCAGACTTGCTAACAAGAGAAGGAAAGAACAAGAAGCACAAGAGTTAGAAGAGAGATTAGCTAGACAGATTGCTGACCTTCCGGTTGATAACAATGGTCTTCAGGTAAACCAATCATCTCATTATCACAATACGTCCTTTTATTGGTTATAGCTCTCTTTAAAAACTTCACGTATTGTGGTATATCTTTAATGGCTTCTAGTAACGGAATGTTTATGTTAAGACCTCTTACCCTATTGATGAATCTCTGATATTCGGCCATATCTCCTTTTTTCTGAACTCTCGGAGGAAAAGGCGGAGGAGGACGGTTCTCTACAATATCTTTCTTTTTCTGAACTTCTGAATTTTTCTCCACCTCTATTACTTCAGGTTCATTTTCTTTTTCTATCTCCTCCACCACTGGTTTTTATTTGTTTATCACTTCTTTCTCTTTCATGACTGGAAATGGAGGTGGAGGAAGTTTCTTACCACTTCTCAACGCTATGGCATTACAATCTTCGGTTTGTTTTGGGACTTCTGTATCACTAGGGAGTCTTCCTTGTGGACGCTGATTTAATTGTTTCGAAATTTAATCCACTTGATTTCCCAACAATTTTAGTGCAGCTTCATAGGTTTGTTGACGCTGAATGGATTGTGCCTGAAGTGCCATTAATTTATCTACTGTTGACCGAAGATCTTCAGTTCCTTCTTGAGGTTGAGAAGGTAAGGATTTTTGATTCATTGTATCATTGTAACTATTTTGAGGAGGTTGTCTTTGAGCCTGATTTCCGTAATTTTGTCCTCCTTGATAGTTATTTTGTGGTCTAGGTTGATAAGTGTTACCTTGGGGACCCGGTTGATATGTGTATGTAGGATTAGCCGCCCCATTAGGATTTGAGTATTGGAAACCAAGATGGTTTCTGTTGGGCTGATATCCTTGTCCACTCGAATTATAATTTCCCCTATTAGAAACGAACATCACGACTTCGTTATTATACTCGCAATGTTCCCAATCATGGTCTTGAACACCACAATTCGAACACCCATACACCCATACAAATCTAAATCTTTTCATGAACTCCCATCAAGACCGTTATAGAAATTTTTCAATTGTTGTTGATCTGAAAGGTCATGATTGAGGACTCTTCGTAAGCAATTCTGAAATCTCGACCAACTTCTACCCAACGCTTCATCATATTCTTGTCGGAAATGTGTTAACTCGAGTTAAGCATCTAACCTCATGTTGGACGGATAATACCTATCGAAAAATGCAGCCTGTAACGGTTCCCAATTAGTAATCTTTCCCCGGCACTTATGAATCATGTCAATCACTCGCTCTATCTATCAAGAAAAATCTGAATGTACATTTGCTCTTTTTTTACGCCTTTAGTGATGTATGAATCGCAGATTTGCATAAATTTTTGTACTGCGCGAATTGGATCTTCTCCGGGCTTGCCACGAAAATTTCCGAAATTCTGAAACTGAGCTAACATACCCGAATGTAGACGGAATCTCGAAACATCAATATTAGCTGGGCCAATCCCAAGAGGAGGAGCAAGGAATGGTTCTTGAGCTGGACCGGTGAGGAACCATGGATCGGCTACTTGGATTTGAGCCGGCGGATTAGGGACAACTGGTGGCACTGGAGGGTTAGGAATTGGTGGCGCTATTGGCTGACCATTCGCGTCTAGCTGAACTCCTTGCCCATTATTGTTGTGGAGGTTAAGATTGTACATTTCGTTAGCTAGTCTTTTTACTTCTTGTGCTTCTTGATCTTTCCTTCTCCTGTTAGCAAGTCTGACTAATGATTCAGAATTATCAAGGATTGGAGGTAATGTTTCAAGATCCTTAAAGAGTCTCCTTCGCATACACCAAACCTAAAAACCTGAAAAAAAGACGAACAAACAAAGCGTAAAACTGAAAAATAAAAATGCAACTAACACTAAAGGATAAACACCGGGGTCACACGCTACCGTCCCGGCAGCGGCGCCAAAAACTTGGTGGTCCTTTGTGTGTTCTAAAATAAATGCAATAAGATAAGTGAACCACAACCGCAAGCGTACGGTTGTCCCAAGTAATAATAGTGATAAAACAGATTCGTTCTCAAGGACGATTTGGTTTACTCTAATGCTTATCAGATAGTGAACAATTGCACGTAAAGCAAATAAATTATTTAAAGATTTGTTGTTTGTTTTTCTAATGACTAAGACAAATAATGAAAAGACTAAAGTAATGCAAATATAAAGCTAGACGCAAGTAAAATTAACTGGACGCAAGATATGAGAGGTAGTACTCGAGCAATGCTAGGGTTTCACCTAAATCTAACCATTCCATGTATTGTTTAAGGGACGAATTCGGTAATTAATATTGGTCGGGATTCAATTATCTCCTTACCCCCGTCAGGGTGGACTAAGGAGCTCTTCTTAGGTGCTACAAACCCCGTCAGGGTGAATATAGTCCACCTTCGAAAGATTAAAGTTCAACTACCCAATTGGCCGTAGGATTAATTAAGTCTGTCAAGGTCAAATAATTTCTATCCTACATTAGTTAATTAGTTCGGTACCTAGAACCCCCGTCAAGGTGATCCAACCGCCACTAATTGGAATAGCCTAAATACTAAGTCGTAATATTGATTCATGACTTCAATTTTAGTCAATAAGTGTAAATTAAAGAAAAATATTAAATACCCAATTCGATTTCAATTAAAGTAATCCCAAATTCAAAGACATAGAATGGAACAGATTGGGGTTCAACCCATTACGCGTTCTCAAGTACCAAATGAAATTAGCTCATAATCGTAAAAACTAAGCAAATAAATTGAAAGGAATTCATAATTGTTTTACAGAAATAGAAATAAGAAACCTAATTAGGAAGTTGATTCGGCTGCGAAGTGGAGATATAGACAGACTCCAGCTCTTGGCTTCTTCTTTCCTTGCTTCTGCTCCTTTTCTTCTTGTCTGACATTGTGAATAATGAATTGTATGAAAAATAGAAGTCAAAACCTTTATTTATACTATAAAAATCGGACTTGGACCTTAGGCTTATGTTTAAGTGAAATAATAAAGGCCCAAGTCCATTATCTTAGCCCAAAATCCCGTAACTGCTCCACCACCTCCACTAAAACAGCTCTAACCGACTCATTTCAGCTCGGATTGACTTTATTCCAGTTGCTAAAGTTTCGTAACTCAATGGGGCACGTTTTCTCTTCTCAAGTCAGCAGCTAAATCTACTCTTAGGTGATTCGAAAACAGCAATATTTGGAAACTTTCCAGATTTGCATTTTTAAAATATCAATTCTTTCATGCTTTGACTCCGTATCACGATCTTTGACTTTATTCTCGGAATCCTCTTCTAGCTAGTATTCAAAACCTACAAACTTTTCACTAAAATAAACAATATTACGCGCAAAAATTTAATAACTTAAAAATACTCGAAATTAAAGAGGAAAATCGGATTATTACGTATTTAGTCCAAAATTCTATTAACATAGCCAGATAATCACCTAATTTGATGTCTCCTAAGCATATAAATATAGAACAAAAGAGGAGACATCAATGAACTTCTATACTACACGCAGAGGATCTTCTCCAGGTACTCCACAAAAGTTTCCGAAATTCTGAAATTGGGATAACATACCAGGGTCGGGTCTATACCGTGCAACATTAATATTCGCAGGACCAATATCAAGAGCAGGAGCGCGATAAGGGAATTGTTCTGGACCATGTATGAACCAGGGATCATTATGCATTGGGGGTTGAGCTTGTTGCATAGGTGGATGATATTGTTGATTGTTGAGAATTGGTAGATTATGAATAATTGGTGGCACTAGTGGATGGCCATTCGCGTCCAACTCAATGCCATGATCTTCAACATTATGAATATTCAAATCCTCCATTTCTCTTTCTTTCTTTGCTTTTTCTCTTTCCTATTTCTCTCTTTTGTTTTTATCTCGGATTAATCTCTCGGGGTTTGAGTACATACACCAAACCTGTAAAACCTGGGAAAGGAGACAAAACAAGAAAAGCGTAAAACTGAAAATAAAAATTAAAAATGCAATTAAAAACTAAAGGATTAACACCGGGGTCACACGCTACTGTCCCTGGCAGCGGCGCCAAAAACTTGGTGGATCCTTGTGTGTTATAAAATAAAATGTTAAAGTTGAGGACTCACAAACCACAAGTGTACGAATGTCCAAGTAATAAAACGATGGGACGGATTAGGTACAACTCAGGTGTGGATCAATCAGTGATTTAATTGCAAGTGCAAAAAAAGTAAATGATATAAATTTTATTTTGGTTTTGTTTAATAACTAAGACGCAAATAAATTTAAAACTAAATTACGCAAAGAAAATAAATGCAAATAATTAAAGATGGGTAGACGCAAGAATGAGAAGTGGTACTTGAGTCTCGCAAGGGTTTCACTTTAATCTATTCAATCAATGTTTCCGTTTAAGGGCTGAATTGGTATTAAGTATTAGCTAGGATTCTAGCTTCTATGAACCCCCGTCAGGGTGGACTTAGGAGCTAACGTATGGTGTTACAAACCCCGTCAGGGTGATTATAATCCACCTTTGAATGATCAAGTATTTACCCAATTTGCTATAAGGTTAACCAAGCCCGTCAAGGTCAATAATTTTTACCTTACGTCTATTACCTAGTTCCGTAATTAAACCCCCTGCCAAGGCGATCACTTTGCCACTTAAGTGAATAGCTTAACTACTAATCAATATATTTGATTCGCGACGTCAAAAACAGTAAGTAAATTCAAAGTAATAGTCAATACGAAATTACCTAATTCAATTTAAAGTTTTCAATCCCAAATTCAAAAACACTAATTCAATAAATTGGGGCTTGACACATTAAAGCGATTCTCAAACACTTAAAGAATTTAGCTCATTCTAATATTAAAAACTACTGAAATAAAATAAAAAGCATTCATTGTCAATTACAAAAATAAAATTAAGAACCTAATTGAAGGATTGATATGACTGTTGTTGGAAGAATTGATTCTCCAACTTCAGCTTTTTCTCTCTGTTTTGCTTCCTTGTCTTCTCTCTGGCGTTTTAATTCTTTGTAATATGAGTTGTGTCTTAAAAAATGAAGTCTAAGGCTTATATATAGTGGAAAAACGGACTGGGCTTTACTCTAAGGAGGAAAATAGGTTAAATGAAATAAAATCCCAATCCTTAATGAAATCCCGTAACTGGTGTGTATCTATTACTAAAACAGCTCTAACTATTGTGTCCGGACTCGGAATCACTTCGTTCAACTTGGAAAATCTTCTTGACTCAAAACACATCTGCCTTATAAGATACTGAAAAATGGTGATGTGTAACAGAATTCTAGATTCCGTTCACATCTACTTAATTCTTCGAATCAACTTTTCTCGCCTTTGACTTTTACGGTCAATCCAAGACTTTAATTCATGTTTCTTCTCCTTGTCTTGATACTCTATAAAATTACACTAAAAGCAAACAAATTAACGTACAAAAGTTCTAAAACACAAATAGTATAAATTCAAGCGAAGAAATCGCAATATAACCAAATAAGCTTAAAAGTCTAACACACAAGTCAATTAATCACCTAAAATTATGTCTCCTAAAGGCATATAATTAGAACAAAAAGGGAGACATCAGCTGCCAAATTTCACTCTTAATACTTATTTTAACTATTGTTATAACATCGCCTCCAGTTAGAGCAAGTAATTCAATTAGGGAAAGTTATAAAATAATTGGAAACGCAAAAACATTTAGAAGAATTAGAGTTCAAATGGAAGTAAATGTAAAAGTTGCCACTAAACATGAAAATGAAGTACAAGTCCAAATATGTTACTAAATAATAGTAGAAGAAAAATTATAAATAACCAAAATGTTTACCGTTGTTGTAATTTATTGAACAAAACCTCACTCAAATATTATAGATTAAACTTTTAAACTTGGGAGAAATTTTCTAAATCAATACCTCATGTGGAATATCCAACTAAAATACATTAGCATTGTCATACTCATTAGTATAGATAATAGTTATGGTATTAGTTGGAGATGACTCAAGTGATGCATCAATAAATAATATTCACCTTCAATATCCCTTTCAGCAGATTTCCTAGAAATATCATTATGTTTTATCACCATAAAAAGAAAAATACAAAGATATCAACATAAAATTCTAAATTGCGAACTCAAACAAAGACAAGAGGACATCAACTAAAGGTGATCAAACTGATGAACCTTTCTTCACATTGTATTTCATTGACTGTTAATGCAACCAAGTTTTCATTTCACTAATAGTGGAGTAGATTATTATGCGGGGTGATCTAAAAGGATTAAAAAAATGGTGAATGATACATAGGATCTTTGAGAGTAGATTTTCCTCCTATAAGAACTAGTGGAATCTTATTTCTTTGAAGGTATCTCAAAGATGAACAAATACTAAAGTACTCTTATATAATACAAAAAACACTAAAAGGTAAAAAAACGTTGTTAAGTGTTGGCATTGTTCATCTCTGGCCTTCGGCCTCTAGCCACCGACCACCACTGACCACCACCGACCACCCCCAGCCGAAAAAAAGGATAGTGTATCGTAAAAAAAGATTGAGTATCGACATTAAAACGGTGAGTATCTGAATAAAACACAAAGTAATATTCAAAAAATACAGAGTACTCCATGAAAAATACATCGTACTCCATAAAAAAGATAGAGTACTTTATACAAAATATAGAGTATTATTAAAACACAAAGAGTATTACTAAGAACATGAATTTTTATTTAAATTTCAACCAGCTATTACAATACAGATAATACACAAACAAAAAATATATAGAGTGTTACTATTACAACCAGCTAAAAAAAAGAAAAAATATAGATGATACACGAACAAAAAAAAAGAAATGGGAGCATTCGAACGGAGCCGTCATCTTCCACCACTACCACAAACGGAGGTCAAAGCTCGCACCGCCGAAAAAAAAATGTGTCTTCTGTGGAGCTTCGTCGGAGATCTCTCGCTCTTTAAAGGAGTTTTCTATGGCATGCGAGTTTTGACTTCGAGATCGAGCAGGCGAGGCTTCTCTCACCAGATCTGCCCCCGAGCCTCGACTTTGTTCTCCGTTGAAGATGAAGTCACAACATTTGCAGGCGAGCTTCGAGATTGAGCAGTGGTCTGATGTCTCCCTATTTGTTCTAATTCTTAGCCCCTTGGAGACATCCTTTTAGGTGAATAAATGAGTTATTTGATAGAATTTTAGGCTTAATTGATCATATTGCACTTCCTCCCCTTGGAAATTAACTATTTGCAGAATCTGAGCTTTTGTGCCTAAATTTGACTATTTTTAATGCAAAGTTAATTGGTTCTTGAATTTCATGAAAGACCAATCCAAGGAGAAGAAGTGAGAATAAAGTCTTAGTGTATTTTAGAGTGTTAGGAAATGAATACTAGTCGAGTTTCTATTTTTAGAGTACACTTTCCTATTTCGATTTCTTGATTTATTGATTTATTCTTTTTAAGCATATGCGGTTTAATTATTTATTTAATGTGAAGCTTTAAAAGATAAATGGTAATTACTTAGAGACCAAGTCAAGATAAAGATGAAAGGAAAGAAGATTTACATGGAAATAAGAAGATTTAGGAAAGATTTATTCAAAGGAGGAAAAGATAAAGCTGCCTTGTGAATCTGAAAATCCAGCCACGTTTTAGAGATTAAATCATAATTAAAGATTGGCATGGATTCTGGACGAATGGTCTGCACCAATAGAAAGAGCTTTCCAAGACAAGCAGTTTCATATATTGGAACTTCTCAAACGGATAAGTATTGAAAAAGATATGACCAAATCAAATCAGCAGCAAAATCTTACCTTTCCTAGAAATTAGAGCTACGAATTTAAGAGTCTTTGACTTGTCTTCCACTCCAAGTAATTCGACCTAGGGCTTGCTAACACCTTTAAATACACCCCTTAGACCTCATTATTCAGTACCTCTCATTAATCTTTCAATTCTTAACATCCTTAGAGAGAGAGTCACAATAACCTCTCAATAACCATTCAATATATATATCCTTAGAGAGAGAGAGTCAACCACTTCAGAGCAAGAAGGCAAAGGAGGAGCTAGAGCTGGAGGAATTCTGTTCTTCCATCAACAGTCATCTAATCCTTAGGATATTTATTTCTTTTCTGTAATTAAATATGATGTCTTTCTATTTAGTTTCAATATTTAATATTACCATGAGCTAAACTTTTACATACTTGAGAATCGCAATAAAGGGATGAACCCTAATTAATTTAATCTTTGTTTTGAATTTGGGATTGTATGATTTAAATTGAACTAGGTCTTAGATGTTGGATATTACTTTGTTCTTATTTGCTAATTCTTTTCCGCGCAACTAGAATTAGATTTTAGTATTTAGGCTATTCCATATAGTGGCGTATGGATCATCCGACAGGGGGGTTTGAATACAGACTTAGGTAATACCCGTGTAATGGACGAAAGTCATATGATTTACATAGCCAAAGAGGTAAAATAGTATTCATCTGAAAGTAGCTTATATTCACCCTGACGGGGTTTGTAATACCGTAGGATAGCTTCTAGGTCCACCCTGACGGGGGCTAGGAGATATTAGATTCCCGACTAGTATACTAATACCAATTCTACCCTTAAACATAGCATAGATTATATTAGTTAGGAGGATTCTTTGCGAGACTCAAGTATATCTCATCTATGAAGTTAGTCCTTTTACTTTATTATTTCTTTTCTGTTAATTTATTTTATTGCATATTTAGTTTTAAGAAAAACAAACAAAAATCATCTTATTTTACTTTTCTGTAAACAATTATTCTTACTATCTGATTAATACTGGAGTTGAACCTAATCCGTCCCTGAGAACGAACTCGATTTATCGAATATTACTTGGACAAACGTACACTTGCGGTAATTGTTGTTCCTTTATTTTCGCACTTAATTTAATAACACACTAGGACCCACCATGGTCTCACACTCGAGTTCCATGGCCGCAGTCTAGTTTGTCAAACTGATATCTGAAGCTTCGTCGTTTCGTATATCCATGGCCACGAACGCAGAAGATGCTAGAGAAGCTTCAAACGACGACCAGAAACGGAGGATGAAGGAGCTCAATTGGTGACCAGAAGCGGCGGTTGTAGGAGCTCGGAGATCTTCTCGGCAGTCTTCATGACCGGAGAGCTGAGCTACTTCACCACGACTTCGTCTTCACTGCCATAGCTACGAAGGGGAGCAAGTTGGCTTCATCTCACGTCGGAGATGAATGAGATCGAGGACGGTTTTCTTGAGAGGTGTTGAAGGATTGAGGAGAGAGATTTAAAATGGATTGGAAAATAGGGTTATGAGAAAAGGGAAAGTGAGGAGAGAGAATGAAATAAATTCTATTAAAAAATAGTATATATAGGGAAAAAAAGGGGGGTAAAGATGTATTTTTTTTTTAAAATTATAGTGTAAGTTCTTATTTGAGGTCTTTAGTAAGAAGAAAAGGTAAGTAGGGTTGGGAAAGGAGATAAGGGTTGTCTTCAAGACCCGTTGGTTGGAAGTCTCTTAAAATTCTAATTTCATTACATCATTAATTATCGAACTATGTGGGTGTTTTATTCAAAGTATGGATGAAATGATGTTTTTACATGCATAAGGTATAAACTTACATTTAGCAAAATTTAGGTTATTTTTTTATGTTTTGTCCTGACAAATCAATACATTTTTTTGTCGTTTTTTGTGTATGTATACATACACACATATCAACCACTAAATATGCCGTAATGTTTGTTTCTTTAATAAGTGAGTCGTTTTTCATTTCGATTTTAAAAAAACAGGTTTTCATTTAAGGCTTGCAAGCCCATTAGACTAAATAAAAATAAAAAATACATCAATTTAGTCCAGTTGATTTCAACAAATACCCAAAAACAAACCCGAAGAAAACAAGATTGTTTCCCTAGACCCAAAACACAACCATATTCTAGACTATATAAAAATCCACAAATCAGAATAAATTGGCATATCAGATCCTCAATTCCCCTTTACATCCCGATTTTTTCATCCACTCTCACCTTCGACAAACAAACATAACTTTCCAATGTGTTTTTTCTTATATATCTATAATTCTATGGAGATCTGGAAGAAATTTATTCCAGAAGAAGAAATTATTTTACTCGGGTAAGAATTTTATAAGTAAAATATTGTTTTTGTTATTGTAATAAATATAATCGTCAATACATACGTTATATTGATGTGTTAATGTGTAATAGTGTTGTGAAATTGTTGTATTCTATAAACTTAAAGTCTTCTTCAAAAATTGTTTTTTATCTCATAGCTTGATATTTTACTTTAAAATTATATTAGGCCAGTTCAAGGTAATCTTCAATTTATATTCACGAATCTTTTATAAGTGAAAATTAATTTTTCTTGTTGTGTATAATTCCTGGATACACCACATATTCTGCCATATGTATTTTGATAAAGGTATTAAAATCGTATAATACAATTTTTATCTCAGTGTTATCTTGAAATCTACCATTTTAAAATAAAATAAAATTAGTTTATTAATAATTGAAATATTATCAAACTAATTTAAAATATTTAAAATGTCATATGATTACGCTAATACATACGTTTTTATATAATTTATCAATATATTTAGTAAAATTTAAAATAACAAAGATATTTGAGTTTTATGCAATATATTTTTCATTTTCTCAAAACATTGATATTCAATTTGAAATTTTTATACAGGTTTTTCTATTCAATGGAAAATTTAAATTATATCAAAATCAAGAACATTGGCCATGACATTTCAAAATCAAGCTAAAATATTATTTTTCAAACAAGTGAGTGATTTTATTATTATGGTTTGTGTTATCATTCTTTTTATTTTTTTGTACCATGATAGTTGTGGGCTCGACTAGCCGAAATGCGAAGTGAAATTTATAATTCAAGATGGTGATTTTGCTTAAGTTTGTCAGTCTTCTACTTATAAAAGGGACACTCAGTAGCTCATGGTTTTGACTTATTGTGCTTTACTAAATTACCATAATATTCTTGAAAAATTAAAACTAAAAAAAAAATTCACTTGGACCCCCGAAAATTTTATAATGCTGATTTAAAAAAAAAACTTATTTCTCCTCCCTGTGTAAAATTTCACTAAACCCCTCAATTTTCGAGTTTTTTTAAAATAAAACTAACCTTATTTTTGAGTTTATTGCATTACACGTTCCTATATTTGAAAAAATGCACTATGAGATTTGCATGTATCTTGGCACAACTATCCTGATGGTATGTGTTGAGAAATCTTATTATGTCCATTTTTTCATTTCACACAACACATGGATTAGTCGGAAAATTAATTTTATACTTTTTGTCTATATAAAATATTACTTTGTTGAGCTGATGCATGTAATAGTTTGAGATGGAATTATTTCGTTTTTAGCATGTAGCATGAAACGTGTTTTAACTTTGATTAAAGAAGTAATATGAACCTTAAGATGACTATAACATATATCTCACTTAACGTCAACCTTCATACACATGTTTTTCTCAAATGAAATGAATGTCTCTTGAACTGAATTAAGATATAGATGTTGACGTACATTTACATAAACATACAAAATTAGCACCTGAACCCACACTATATATAAGAAATCTTTGTTTTATCATTCTTACAACTTTTTTTAATTAGTACTATATTAACATGTGTCCAATCACTTAGGAGCATATCCATGTCTTTTTCCGAGGATTCACTAACACAGAGTTTAAACAATGTTGATTTAGCTACGAACGACCATGAAATCAGCTACGGCGGTGCTGAAACTGCAAATTCTTACCCCCTGCGTCCTTACGCAAGTGACTGCGCACACCTCGTAAGGACTGGCGCATGCAAATACGCGCTAAGCTGCAAGTTCAACCATCCGGTGAAGAAGAAAACTAACGTGGTAATTAATAATTATTTGTGGGGACTTACTGATCTTTTTTTTCATAGTTTTGTACTTCTGTTTTCACTCTAATAATTCATTTTAGGTTGCTAAAGAAGAAAAACTGAAAGTGCAATTCATTTTTGATCACCCTGAAGGATTGATCGAGTGCAAGGTAAGTTACTTTTTGATCTTGTAAAGCCGGTCAGGGACTACCACGAACTAGGATCTTTCTATTTGAGTGTTCATGGTTAAGAATTAATTGCACGATAGGTCTCTATAATGTACAATATTGCACGATAGACCTGTATACACTATAAGTCCCTATATTATATTCAAAAAAACAATCATACTAACTATAAATTAAAGTCTAAAAGATTCTAAAAATTTGGATACATAAGGTAATTATATAATTTTCATATATATCAGGATATATAAAAAATCCCCTACCGCTTGTAATTTTAGAAAAATTGTAATGGGATTACATTCATTAAATGAAAAAAAAAGTGAAGTCAAGGAAATTGATTTCTAATTTTTTATTAGATTGATGAAAATAAAAAACTTGTAATTACACAACTGATCCCTTATTTATGTGGAATTGCTAAATATACCCCTGTTATTCCAATAACATACATACATTCCCTGGTGGAGCTATAGAGTTGACATGGGTATATATGATCAATACTGTAAGTCCGTAAGTTTCCAAAACATAGCTCTGCACCTCCATTTATATATGATCACGGCATAAACTTTGGGGTAAATTTTGTACTCTATGGAAACTTTTGGTACCTGTGTGATACAAATCTGTTGTTTCAGTTTTATTTAGCAGCTGAAGGGTGCAAGTACGGAGCATCGTGCCGGTACAGTCATTCAAAGCTTCACTCTGATGTTCCAGCTCCGGAGCTTAACCTACTCGGACTGCCAATAAGACCTGTACTTTTTTTTATCTATTTTTATCGTTTTTTATGTTTATATAATATTTGCCTTTTAAGTCCTTCCTTTTTACACAGGGAGAGAAATTTTGTCCATACTTCATGCGCAAGGGTGTTTGTGGCTACGGAGCTCAATGCATTTATAACCATCCTGATTCCACTCTTGGCTCAGCTAAAGCTTCACGAGTTGTTTCTTGGTCTTCAACTATGTCTAATTTTCGTAAATATATTTTTTGACGCCTCTGACACTAGCGCCGTATTAGAAAATGTGTAATAATGACACTTTTTCAACCGTCATAACATATTATCGATTCATAATACTAAATACAAAAAAGAAAAAATTGTATAACATATTTAAAACAAATTAATATATTAAATTTATATAATAATTTGATTACATAACACTTAATAATAGAAACCCTATAAATTTTTGTAGTAAAATAACTAATTTAATATACTTATAACATTATCGCGAACTAGTTTTACTAACTCAATAACCAACTAATTCAACTGATTTTGCTAACCTTATTAAGGACAACGCCGGAACTAGAGTGGTGGTGAATTTGGGATTGTTTTTATTTATTCATTCATTGTATATCATCTAGCATCAAATAAATATTTGTTTCAAAACAATTCAAAAAATGCAGTATAAGACCAAATTGATCACTTCAAAGTCAGAACATGGGACCCACAAAACCTTCACGATATCTCTCTCCCCGCATAAGCTATTCTGAGCGCATCACTTCACATATGGTATAAGGCGTCCAACGGTCATGAAATGGCCATTGTAGGATTTATGTAAAAATATAGTAAACAATAATGATACGAAACGGGCCGCAACATATATTAAAAATAAAAATTTAATATTTAATTTAAGAGTAATGATATATACCACCCAATGATGTGGCGTGAATTGGTTGGCTATAAAATCGTTAATCTATATTTATTTTCTTGGTCTAATTAACGATTTATTACCAACTAATTCATGTCAATGGGTGGTATATATCATTACTCTTAAGTTAAATAAGAATAAAAAATAAAATTAATAATTTACGGTACAATGGGCGTGACGGGCTGACCTCACTTGACATAATGATACGAGACAGCGTAATATATATAAAAAAAATATTACTTGGATCCGTCTCGCCGATTGATCGAGTTAGGACAAAACGAGACAGTTCAAGGGATGAGTGATCAAGTTTATGTTGATATAATTGTTTATAATATATATATTTTTTAAAATGATAAATAAATATTAGAAAAATAAAAATATAAAGAAAATATCTATATATATAGTTTTGGTGATGATTATATATATTCAGATTTTTAACAACCGTCCAGAAATTAGTTTTTTGGTGATGATTTTTTAAAATCGTATAGAAGTTGGTTTAACTATTGACTACTCAAATAAGTGTCATAAAAAAAGTGAAGGTCAAATTTTTTAATTGACGGTTGGAACAATTGTCATTGAAAAATCGTCCTTGTATGGGTATTTTTCTTGTAGTGATGTTGCCTTACTTACGTGGTAACATTGTTCATGTTCTACCCAAAAAGATTCAAATCATAAACATCGTTTTCCTTGTCTCATCGATGAATCATATTGCAGAATGAGCGGAGAGTGATTTGATCCAACTGATAAAGGTACAAACACTTGCACATTTGGAAACTTGTTATTCCAACATTGGAAGCAAATGCCCGATCAAGTTTAACCTTGACAAGATTATAATCCTGACGTCGTTTAGTCCAAGTAAAAAACACTCATAAACTGAACTCCAACAAAACTATTATTCTAAATAAACTTATTGTAAGTTCAGTAAGATATCACGAGCTATCCACTTTTGGTACTTAAGAATAGATAAAAAATTACTATCTCACATGCAGGGGCGGAGCCAATAATTTTCGCTAGGGGGGGGCCCCAAAAAAAATTTTTGCCACTATTTGCACTAAAAGTCTAAGTATTATGCAAAAATTGCAAAATAGGTCTTTATAATATAGAAAATTGTATTAAAAATCCCTATATTGTGTAAAGATTGCAATATAAGTCTTGATATTAATTTTTCTAATTAATTATGCTATAAATTTCTTTTTTTAATATAAAATAACATATATTTTGTTATAAAAAATAAAAAATCTTATTAATAAAATAATTTAAAGTTTAATAAAATAAATTTATAAGTTAGGGGGGCCAAATAAAGATATTTAAAAAATTTAGGGGTTATTTACTTATAACTTTTTTTTTAAGATAGTTGTAATTTTTTATTTTTGAAAAATCAGGGGGGCCATGGACCCCCCACAACACACATGGCTCCGCCCCTGCTCACATCAATTAACAGTGGTGTGAATTGTGGGAGTCCGACTAATGGTATAAATATGGATTATTGATAGATTGTACGTGAATCTTGCACTAGAAAAAAAACTTTGAAGTGAAATACATCTACCGAGAGGTTCATGGGTGTGCAGACTGATTCGTCAGGATGGAAGTAAAGTCATTAAATATGCAGGTGCAGACCGATATTCTGGATGTTTCTCGATACCCTACCCTCCTTGGTTTGGTAAGGGGAAACTTCTAACCACTGGGTTGATAGAACATTCACACTTCATATAACCATTCTAAAACAAAATAATAATCATACACACTTGCATCAATGATATCACATGACATTTATGCATATGATTAAGTTCTTCCCATGTGGCTTAGAACCCCAACTTGTGTCTTGAGTGAGCGGGAAATGTTGATACGTGACAAATACCCATCTCAATGTGCTAATGTCCTCATAACATATCATTTTGTTGCCGACTTTGAGAAACCACGCAATCTGCCCAAGGAGACTGATATAATAGTTGGATTTCTATAGTGATAGAATTAAAAATTGTTAAAGGAGATTGAATTAGTAAAAAAGAGATAGAAGTATGTAATTCATTATTGGGAATGTAGTGAAACCTTTGTTTCACTTATTTTATTGATTATTTATCAATTTTATCTATAGTTGACAATTGTATCACTAAATGTATGCATAGATTAATGTAAGTCTATATATTTTCTTGAGAAAATATCTTTGAAAGTGATCATTGTCGATCTAAACAAATGTGAGAAAAAGTGAAAGGTGTCAAATTTAACCTATGAACCTCAAGATATTTTATGTACTTGTGGAGTAAGTTTTTCTCGAGATCGTTAACAATATGATGTCCATGCCAGAGAAAGGTGACACAACTCAACAAAGGAGGGACATGGAGGCTTATCGTGTAGGGAAGTTGAAGTTTTTCACTGCTTAAATAATTCGTATTAGTTACATGCATGATGACCAAGTCTAGGAGTATCAGTAGTGTTGATATTTGACTCACGTCCATTGAACAAATGTATTGATAAGATTTAGGGGTTTTTGGGAAAGAAGTAGTCTTGGCTTAATGGTCGTCTTGGAAGCTTGAAAGGATTTGAGTCTTCCAAGGTGACTAGATTCAATGGTTGGTTTAGTTGTAAGGACCTATAAATAGGAAATATATGTGTAATGTTTGAATATGAGAAGCAAGAAGATGAAGAAGAAGAGAAAAAGAATACAACAGGAGAGATCCAAGAGTAATAATCATATAGGAAAGTTAAATGTGAGTGTGTCATGATCCTATAGTGGTTAGAGGTTGGGGTGAGTGTGAGAGTTATTTGTTCATTCCTTTGTGAGAGGGTTTCAGGTATTTCTGTACAAAGACACAGTTGTAATAGTGTGAGTGGTTATATTGAATTACTTTGTGGATGTAGGTTTTTTTGGCCGAACCAGGTGATATATTGTTGTTTATTTCATTTAAGTTTTCTTATGTGCACGATCCTAGATGCAAAGTCTGATATTTCAAAATAATATACCTCACTACATTTGAAATGTGAAATATTTATCAAGGAGGATTTTTGGGGGTAGAATATTGAAATTTGCGCAGGTACTTACAATAAGAGACATAATTAAAGAATGTAGCAACATCTCAGGAGATGTCTAACATGATTAGGGGACTCAAGATCATCGGTTATATCCTTACAAAAAAAACGTGTTTAAGTTGTGATCTGATCTCTTCCACGTGACTAGGTGCATATACAAGTGATTTTGACTCACAATGATATCATAACAAATTTAATGATGCAACTCGCCACGTTTCCACTGAAGATGAGAGGCTCGAAGAAATGAAGTCTCAAAGTCAAGCCTATGTATTTTAGTCAGTCTCCCAAGGTAGAGCGTATAAGCGCAATAGTCATGGGAAGATAAAGGATGGTAACAATACTAGTGGAAAGATGAACAAAAAGAATGAAAAGAATGAGGGTAAACGACCCTAAAAGAATAAAGACAGAACAAGATTAAATCTTATCAACTATGAAAAATTTTTACTTGCGAGTGTGACGATCCTAAGAAGGTAGCAAAATCTTCTTCTTGTGTTTTTTCATGTGTAGCATGCACTGTCTTTCTTGTTGAATCTTATCCTTTGTGGACTATTGATTCCAAAGATATTTTCCATGTAGTTAAGTACTAAGAGGTCTTTGATATCTAAAAACCCTTCCTACGTGTACATCATACAAGGATATAAAATAAGCATGAGGGAAATTACAATTACAATAACAACAACAATCCACGATTTATTTAAATAAGAAATCCCAAATTCATACAAATAAGTCTTAATTATAGTGGTTCACACCCAAGCATCTCAAGCTACTAAAAAATTAGTTCATAATGGAAGAAAAATAAATAAAAAAAGGCATAATTTAGGAAGAATTACACTAATTAAAGAAATAAGTGTTGTTCTTGAACTCCTTGCCTCTTGACCTTTGATCTCCACATTTCTAAATCTTCAATAGGATAAGTGGTATGTTCTGCTGGTCTAAATGAGTATTCCAAAATAGGTTTTAGAACATACGAGTAAACTTAAGTGAAATTTAAGTGGCCCATTGGACTCTTCTAAATCTGGATAACTTTAGGTCTATGTAGTAAAACTGGTATAACTTTCACGTCACAACACGGAATTGGACACCCTTTTCACCAGGTGTACTAGACTTTGTGATATAACATGTGTGAAACTTTAACAAGCTAATTAAAAATAAATTATTTTGTGTATATTTTGCAAGTTGACACGAGAATCTTGCCGAGACTTCCCGGTGAGCTTTAACTAGACTTCTCGCCTCCTTTTTGTGACTTAACCAGGGTTCCTTCTTATCTATTAGACAACTTGGATTAATATTGGGTTATAATATTATCCATGTACCTAGGATTTTCACACTTACCACATATATTACCTCAAAAATGTTCCAAATATATATAATTTCAAGAGTAGACCACTAAATCAAAATATGAAAAATATAAGTGATAAATTCCACAATTAAACACTAAAACCCCTATAAAATGATGTTTCAAGAGTATATTAATTCATGAAAAAATGTGATACATCAGCTAATGTCAAGTAATAAAGGTCATAAGTGTGAGGGATTCTCTAAAGCTAGGGTTTATAAATTCTAGACAAGCTAAAGAGCCTAAGGTAATACTATTGAGCACCTAAGGGAAAAGATTCTTAAACATTATAACTAGTACTAATAGAATATAAGAACAAAAATATAAGTAAGTAAATGAACTATAAATCAAGCATTATTTAAAATATAAGGGAAAGAATATACGTGAGCTTTTATAGTGGTTCAGTTTCTTTACATCGACTGCCTAGGGTCACCCCATAAGATTCTCAAGCTTCTCCGCTAAGCTCCTTGATATCTCTTCCAGGTGAGATATAAACCATTAAAATGAGGATTTTCTAGGCTAAACCACAACCTAAAATCTCAACCAAAATTTGAACAAATTCAAGCAAATTTGACACTAACTTCACATGCACAAACTCATCTCAACTGCGTGTCTGAGTATATGAGTAACTTCACACCAAATATGACATAGATTGCGAGTGTGAGTGTGTGAGTGTGCGAGTGATAAAGCTGAAGAGAGGATAGCACGCAAATTACAAATCACATTAACCGACTTGAATCAAGAAAAATTAATCGAGGATAGAATTGAATTTAGGTACCTATGTTTTTAGCTCTTCAATTGAATCTATATCACCGGAGCCCAAGCTCGCGTACAAATCAGAAGTAGCGGAGAAGTTGTGCTAATGTAAGATGAGGAAGCTGTAAAATAATAAAAGAGATAGGATGTGAAGGAGATTTTCAACGGAGTTAGGCCTTCAATCAATAGCATATCCAGGAATACAATCGATAGCAGAGCTAGGCAGTGGGGCTCTTCAAATTCGGAGCTAGGCGTTGAGAGAGATTTTTAGTGGAGCCAGGCATTCAATCGATATCAGAGCTGAGGCGGAGATGATGTGGACATGAGGTGAGTCGGCAGTGGAGGTGGTTTTGAGGATCAGTAAGGAAGTGAGGCAACATGAGATGAGGTGAAGAGATGAGGTGAGGCGAGAGAGGCAGATATGAGGCGACGTGAGGTGGGGAGGTGAGGCAACGTGAGACGGAGATGAGGCTGTGAGGCAAAAGTGATGAGTAGATGAGGTATTGAGGTGAGATGAGAAGTGGTGAGGCGGTGAAGGTGGGGTGGAGATGAGGTGAGGCTGAGATGAGGTGTCGTCGATGAAGGTAGAGGAGTAGGCGAGGAGGTGAGATTGAGCTCAGGTGTTGTGAAGCGAAATGTCTTTTGTGTGTGTTTGGAAATGTGAGTGGATTTGGATTAATATAATAGAAAATGTGAGTGGAGAAAAAACTGGAAGAGATATGTGTGCTATCTATTTAGAATAAAAAAAAAAGAGAGAGAGAGAGAGAGAGAGAGAGAGAGAGAGAGAGAGAGAGTTCTTTGTATTTTATTTTTTAGTAACTCACATATAGTAAAGGTATTTTAGGAAAAAATTAAGTTTTTAGTAATAGATATGTCAAGACCGTCGGTTGTGGCGATTTATTTTACTCATAGGTTCCTTGATGTTACATAGATCTCTTTCCTTTTTAACTATTTTCTTTCTTTTTATTAAGATAAGATATGATGAATTTTTTTTTTGGACGGTAGGGGGGTGCCTAAGCACCCAATAAACACAAAGCTATTAACCAATCCCTAATTTACAAAAAAGAGAAGATAGATCGAAAATACTAGAAGTATTCCGAATGAAAAGGGTTGCCTCGTGCCTAGCTTTCTTCGCCAATTTATCCGCTTCCCCGTTGAGCTTCCTGTTGACGTGTTTAAACGAAATTCGCCCCAGCTCTTCAGCTTTGTGGATAATTTTTTGAAGTATGGGTTGGATATTCCAACGCGCTGCTGACACCTGCTTTATACCTTGAATGATCTCAAGGTTATCCGAATGGATTATAATCTTTTTCCCCGGGAAAAAAGCTCCAACTTTTATTGCTTCGAGGACTGCTTTCGCTTCCCCCTCCAGAGATGAGTGGCAATAAAAGTGGGAACTTTTACTGATGGGCCTGCTTTGTCCCCTTTGTCTACCGACAACTGCAATTCCCGTAGGTTCTGTTTTATTCGAGAAAGATGCATCGCAGAATAAAGTAATATCGTGATCCTGAGAGTCGTTATGGGTATCATTATCAACTTCCAAATTCCTATTTAGTCCTTTATAGCTCTCTTTGACCCAATTTATCCCGTGTATTTCTTTCATTAATTTTTTTGAAGCAAAATTAATCCCCGTTCCATCAACTGCGATGCCTTCGTGTATTGCTTTCATTTTTGCTTTCCAAATATTCCATAAATTTATCATCAAAAAATCTCGTACCACATTCTCTTCCCATCCTCCTTCTTTGTACGTTTTAATGACTTTAAGAAACCATTCTTCAATCCTGTCCTTATTTCCTTCTTGTATCTTAATTTGTAGAAATGATCCTGCCCACATGTCTTTGCACATATTACAATGTAGGAGTAAGTGTTCGACATCTTCTTTTTCATGGTTACACCATAAGCAATTAGTGGCATCCGCACATTTCCTATTATAGAGATTTTGTCTTGTTGGGATTGCGTTGTTTACTATTCGCCACATGAACATCTTTATTTTCTTTGGTATGTTAGATTTCCATATAGTTTTCCATATTTCCGACTCTTTCGTGTCTTCAATATTGGTTGTTGTGGCTTTATTGTTTTGTTGTTCGTCTATCATTACCTTGTATCCTGTTTTTGTATTATATTTCCCATCTGTAGAAAACGGCCAAATGAACTTATCTTTTGTAACGAGGTCTCTAATTTTTATTCTTTTGATGAGTCGGGTTATAGGCTCCGGAAACAGGTTATCAATCGTTTCCAGATCCCATTCATATTTATCTTTCTTCATTAACTCACTTACCAAAGTAATTTTTGATCCTTTAGGTCTCTCTAATTCCCAATTTGTGTCTATCCATCTCTCGTTCCATATGTTAGTATCTTTACCATCCCCTATCATTTTTATTCCATGTTTTTTGATAAAGTCTCTACCTTCTATTATGCTTGCCCAGCTCCAAGTCCTGCTCTGTCTCAATTTGCACGATAAAAAGTTAGATTTATTAAAATAGATACATTTGAGTAGTTTTGTTGCTAAATTATCTGGGTTGTGCATAAGCCTCCAAGCTTGAGCAGCAAGCAGGACACTGTTCATTTTTTTGAAATCCTTGAAACCAAGTCCGCCTATTAGTTTACTTACCGTGATTTTTTCCCAAGCCACCCAGTGTATCCTGTTTCTTTCACCTGAGTTCCACCAAAAGATAGAAATGGCAGATATGAGTTTATTACAAAAAGTAGTCGGGAAAGAAAAGATAGACATATAATAGTTAGGAATGGCCTGGAGGATTGCTTTAATGAGTACTTCCTTGCCTCCCTCCGATAGAAGCTTCGCTTTCCATCCTTCTGTGTTTTTAAAAACTTTCTTCGCTATCCATTCAAGTGATTCCACCTTTGATCTTTTGTGGCACAAAGGAATTCCTAAGTAATAACCCAAATCCTCTGTTTCTTGGATGTCTATCTTCTTTGATATGTCATTTCTAATATCATTCGGGGTTTCTTTACTAAAAATGATAGCCGATTTATGGAAGTTTATTCTTTGTCCGGATCCGTTGCAGTAAATGTCCAAACATTCTTTAAACTGATTTATGTCTGTCCCGTCTAAATCAATAAAGAAAAGAGAATCATCTGCAAATAAAAGGTGAGAAATCGTCGGACAATTCCTATTAATCTTTATGCCATTAATCAATTTATTATCCACAAAATGATATATCAAACAGATAAGGGATTCAGTCATAATAGAGAAAAGAAAGGGAGATAGCGGGTCACCTTGTCTGAGCCCTCTACCTGGTTTAAAGTTTTCAAGTCTTTCCCCGTTGATGTTGATATGAAAGGAGGTTGAAGTAATACAATTTTTCATCCAATTTATCCAAGTATCACAAAATCCAAGTTTCTTCAAAACTTTAAGGATAAAAGACCATCTTACCTGGTCGTATGCTTTGGCCATATCGATTTTAATAGCTGCCAGATATTTATCTTTTTTCCGTTTTCTACTCATGAAGAAAGAGATTTCTTGTGCAATGATGATGTTATCCTGTATTGCTCGTCCCTTGATGAAAGCAGATTGCGTTGGAGAAATAATTTGATTCATGATCTCTCTAAGTCGATTCGAGAGAATCTTCGTAATAATTTTGTATATGAAATTAACACAAGAGATTGGCCTAAAGTCACCCAGATCTTCTTGAATCGTGCCTTTCGGGATAAGTGTTATTAGAGTATCGTTGATTGTTTCGACTGAGCAATTGTTTTCAAAAAAATCCATAATAACCTGTATCACATCGTCTTTAATTATGTCCCAAAATTCTTTATAAAATTTACCATTTAATCCATCGGGTCCGGGGCTTTAGAGGCTGATAATTCAGTGACTGCCTTTTCTATTTCCTTAATGCTAGGTTTTTTAATTAGTTCTTCATTCATATTATTCGTAACTCGGGGTTTTATAAATATCGATGGCTTTTTGTGTCATTTCTTCGTTACCTTCATTTTCTTTAAAAAGATTTTTATAATACTCTTGGAAGCATGTTTTGATATTTTCTGAATCATCCGTCCAAATTCCTTCGTTGTTTTTTATTCTAGTTATTCTATTTAATTTCCTTCTCTTTATAGTAGCTAAATGGAAGAATTTAGTATTTTTATCCCCATAAATAAGCCAATTTTGCCTAGCCCTATCACTCCAATATTTTTCTTCTTTCTCATATTCTTTTTTTATCTTTTCTTTGATATCTTGTTCTTCATCGATAGTATCATTATTATTGTTAGCTTTGTAAAGTTCTGTAAGTTTATCTTGTAATTTTTTTATTTTTTTTTCGTGGTTCTTAAAATTTTCCGAACTCCACTTACTTAGTTTCTTTTTTGTGTACTCCCTTTTTTTATGTAATTAGGTATAGGAGTCCTATCGTGGGGAATTTTCCAATTATCTTCTATAACTTTCTTACAATTATCGTTATCTAACCACCTAGTTTCGAATTTAAAATGTTTTTTCCCAATTTTCATATTAATATCAAAGTGAAGGATTAAGGGTGAGTGATCCGACCCAATAGCCGGAGGAATATGAATTTGTGATCTTGGAAATCTTTCCATCCATTCGTAGGTTGCTAGTCCCCGATCAATCCTTGTTTTAACATTCTTTTCACCATCAACCCTGTTAGACCAAGTAAAAAAACATCCATTAGAGTTAATTTCTGCTAAAGAATTACAATTTGTAAAGTCAATAAATGCATTAATGTGATCCATGTTTGCTTGATTCTTGCTTTGTTTCTCGGTGATATTTAGTATCTCATTGAAATCACCTAGAATTATCCATGGTATTTTGATTCCTTCATTCCATTTTGTAATCTCATTCCAAGTTTCAAGTCTTAGTTTAAATTCATTGGGGGCATGTATAAACACTATGTAATACGCAAAAGATAGTTCATTAATTAAAACGATAACAAAGGAACTACAACTAAACATAACTTGCAAGTGCACATTCGAGTGCCACAAAATCAAGAACCCTCCAGAATGGAAAACATTTTCGGAGGGTTCAACAAAAAAGGAGTTTTCAAAACCGAGACGCGTCAACACACCCTGAGAGTCCACTTCTCTCATCATTGTTTCACAAAAGGCCACCAAAAGGCCACCACACCAGGTCTAAATTGAGCCACCATCGAGCAAGCTTTGGATAATGTTAAGGGCGCTCGAAGACCCTGAACATTCCAAAATAATGTCGTCATTTGGCTTTCACGGCTTTTTTGGAGTTGCCGCCTCCATTCTTCTTCTCATAGGCTTCTTCATCCTCCTCTAACGCGTCCTCATACTGGAAATTCATATCATGATCTTCACCTCCACCTTCATAATCTTTTCCGAAAAAAATTTCACTGCTTTCGAAATTCCCCTCATGATGTCTCCTTAATTGTTCTTATTTTAGACCCTTAGGAGACATCATTTTTGGTGTTATTTTAATTAATTCGATAGACTTTTGGACTAAATATGCAATATTTCGGATTTCCCTTTTTATTTCTAGCATTTTTGAATTATTAAACTTTTGCGCGTAATATTGGTATTTTTAGTGTAAAGTTTACAGGTTTTTAGATGTTAGCTAGGAAAGGAATCCGAAGATAAAGTCAAAGATTAAAAGATAGAGTCAAGACTTGAAGAGAAATCCCGAAGATATTATTTTAGAGCTGAAAATCCATTTTTCCAGGCCCTTGATTGCTGTTTTCGAGGTACTTAAGAGCTGATTGAGCCGCTGACCTTTGAAGAGAAAACATTCCTTATCGAAGTACGGAACTTTAGCAACTGGAATGAGGTCAATCGGAGTTGTAACGCATCGGGAAAAGCAGTTTTAGTGAAGGCCTGTCATCAGTTACGGGATTTTGGGCTTAGAAAGTGGGCTTGGACATTTAATTAGGCTTTTATTTTCTGGTCCAAGCCCTAATCCGTTTTTCTTATTATAAAAGGAGGTCTGGACTTCTATTTTTCATAGAATTCATTCTTTACAATTAAAAACACCAGAGAGAAGCAACAGAAGGAAGGAAGAAGAAGCTGCTAGAGCTGGAGTGGGTCTATAGCTCCGTTCTCAGTCATTCCAATTCCGGAAATTAGGTTTCTTTTATCTTTTATTTGTAATCAATTATGAATTCCATTTATTTTAATTTAGTTTTTCTTTTTAATATGAGCTAAACAATTCATAGTGCTTGAGAACGCATAATGGGTTAATCCCAATTTGATTTCATTCTATACATTTGAATTTGGGATATTTATTATTTAAATCAAATTGGGTAAATTGTATTTTTCTTTAATTTGCATTTTAATTACTATTATTGACGTAATTAACCAATGATAGGATTTAGTATCTAGGCTATTCCAATTAGTGGCGATTGGATCACCTTGACGGGGGGTTTAGGTACCGAACTAGTTAATGAATGTAGGTTAGAAATTATTGACTCTGACGAGCTTAATTAAACCTATGGCCTATTGGGTAATTTAGACTTAATCACTTGAGAGTGGACTATAATCACCCTGACGGGGTTTGTAGCACTTGAAAGTTGCTCCTTAGTCCACCCTGACGGGGGTAAGGAGATTATAGAATCCCGACCAATACCAATTTACAAATTTGTCCCTTAAACAATGTATGAAATGAATGATAGTTAGGAAAACCCTTGTGTCTCTCAAGTACTACTTGCTCATACTTGCGTTTTAGCTTTTTACTTGCATTATTATTTTGTCTTTCATTTATTTAGTAATAAATCACAAAACCAAAACAAACAAATTATCCTCTTTTATTTTCATAAGTGCATCAATCACTATTTGCATAGACATTGTGATCAACCATCCGTCCTTGGAACGAATCTGATTATCAGAATTACTACTTGGGACAACCGTACACTTGCGGTTGTGGTTCGATTATTATTTGCAATTATTTTTTTAGAACACACAAAGGACCACCAAGTTTTTGGCGCCGCTGCCGGGGACGGTAGCGTGTGACCACGGTGTTTATCCTTTAGTGATAAGTGCATTTATTTTATTTTATCAGTTTTACGCTTTTTGTTTGTTAGCTTTTTCAGGTTTTTTTTAGGTTTGGTGTATGCGAAGAAGGCTATTCAAGGATCTAGAGCCAACACCTCCGATCCTTAGTAATCCAGAATCGTTGATCAGACTTGCGAACAGAAGAAGAAGAGAACGAGAAGCTTTAGAAGTAGAAGAATTAAGTAACAGAATGGAGAATATCATTATTCAAGGTCAACAGAATGGACAAGGCCAGTTAGATGCAAATGGCCAACCTTTAGCTCCAGGCGTTATTCCTCAAGTTCAACCACTAAATCCTAATCCTCCAGTCCAGATAGTGATGAATCATGATCCGTGGTTCACTAATGGCCCTCCAGAAGTTCCATTCCGCGCTCCAGCTATAGGAGTAGGTGCTCCAGATATTAATGTTCCGAGATTCCGTCCAGATTCGGGTATGCTAGCTCAGTTCCAAAACTTTGGAAATTTTCGCGGAAGACCATCGGAAGATCCTCTTAGAGCGGTACAAAAATTTAAGCAGATATGTGATTCTTATATCACACAAGGGGTTTCAAGAGAACAGATGTATTTTGCTGCTTTCAAATTCTTTGTCATTGATGGAGCAAGTGAATGGCACGATACGCAAGATCCTACGAGGATTACTAATTGGGACCAATTAGAAATCGCTTTCTTTGACAGGTATTACCCAAGTAACATGAGGTTAGATGCTGAACTAGAATTGACACAATTCCGTCAAGAGTATGAGGAAACTGTGGGTAGGAGTTGGACAAGATTTCAGATGTGTTTGCGTAAAGTTCCTAATCATGGCTTTTCAGAACAACAACAGTTAAAGATCTTTTATAGAGGCCTTGATGGAATTTCGAGAGAGAAGTTGGATACGCTATGTGGAGCAGGTTTTCTTCAAGTTCAACCCGCTCATGCCAAGATCATTTTAGAGAGAACAGTCAAGAATGAAGTTGGGTGGAGCTCAGTAAGAACACCAGTCAAGGGAGTAAATAATGTTGACATAGAAGAGAAATTTGCTACGTTTGAGAATAAGATCCAGAATACCATAGAGCAACAATTGAAGCAGCTTACTCTAGCTGTGAAAGAAGGATTTTCGGGTAAGAAAGTAGCTGTGCATGCTGCACAAGAGGTTTATATGTGTTCAATTTGTAAGGTAGATGATCATGATGAGGAAAGTTGTCCGAGTAATCAAGAATCAGTGATGTTCATGTCCAGCAGAGGTAATTTTAATTCGAGTGGTAATGGGTATCAGCCTAACAGAAACCATCCTGGGTTTCAATATTCGAATCCTAATGGGGCAGCCAATCCTACACATACGTATCAGCCGCGCCCCCAAGGTGACAACTATAATCCTAGACCACACAATAATTATCAAGGAGGACAGAATCAAAATTATGTACAGAGACAAGCTCCTCAGAATACTTATGATGAGAATTTGAACCAGAAAGCTTTACCTGCCCATCCACAAGAAGGAGCAAATACCCTTCAGAAAACAGTTGAAAGTTTAATCGCTCTACAAGCACAAGCAATGGAACGGCAGAACGCAGCGATGGAGCGTCAGGATGCAGCGATCGAACGTCAGAACGCAGCTATAGAAAGACAAAATGCACTTGAAGCAAATATGAAGATGTTCCAAAATCAGCTGAGTCAAATCAATAAACAGCTCAATCAACGTCAGCAAGGACAACTTCCTAGTGATACTGAGAATCCGTTACAAATCGAAGATTGTAAAGTTATTAATCTTAGAAGTGGTAAGAACCTTCCTCCACCTCCTTTTCCGGTTATGAAAGAAAAAGAAGTTAGAAAAGAGAAAGAGGTGGTGAATAAAGATAAAGAAGTTGAAGTAGAAGAAGTGGAGAAGCCTGTTGAGGTTCCGAAAAAGAAAGATGAGACTATAATCAATCGTCCACCTCCACCATTTCCATCAAGAGTTCAAAAGAAAGGTGATATGGGTGAGTATCAAAAATTCTTTAACAAAATAAGAGGTCTTAGCATAAATATTCCGTTGTTAGAAGCTATTCGAGATATACCCAAGTATGCTAAGTTTCTGAAGAAAGCCCTCACCAACAAACGGCCATATTGTGATAATGAGATGATTGGTCTTCCTGAGGAATGTAGTGCTATTTGTCAAGGTAAATTACCTCCAAAGTTAGTTGATCCTGGGAGCTTTACAATTCCGATATCTATTGGTAATGAGTGGAAAGGAAAAGCGCTATGCGATTTAGGTGCAAGCATCAATTTGATGCCCAAATCAATCTTTGATAAGCTTAATATTGAAGCAAGACCCACTTCTATGGTTTTGCAAATGGCGGATCGATCTCTTGCACATCCGGAAGGCCGAATCGAAGATGTCCTCGTTAAGGCAGGTACGTTAATTTTTCCCGCTGATTTCGTTATTCTTGATTACGACGCGGATAGGAATGTCCCCATTATTTTGGGAAGACCATTCCTAGCCACGGGGCGTACCCTTATTGATGTAGAAAATGGAGAAATGATTATGAGGATCCAAGACGAGGAGGTGAAATTCAACGTGTTCAGACCTATGAAGTTTCCGGATTCCAAGGATGAATGTTTTCGTGTAGAAGTAATGGAACCGGTAAGAACAAAGCCAATTAGTGTTGTGGACACTTTAGGGGTGGAGGAGAAAGAGCTACGAAAGAAACCACCAATTAAAGCTCCTCCATACCCCAAAGATCCACAACTCAATCATGCGAAGAAGAAAGAGAAAGCACGTGCCACGAAGGTTCCGAAGGAACCTAAGAAAGAGAGAAAGAAAAAGGGGTTCAAAGTAGGTGAAGAAGTAGCTATGAAGAAACCGAGCCCCCGCCCAAAGGTACGTGAATCAAAAAGTTCTTGGATAGGACCATTCATGGTCGCACAGATTATCTCAGACAAACTAGTGGGCATAAAAGCGAAGGGATGCAAATTTCGACTTGCAAATATTGACAACCTCACTCACTGCTGGGGAGGTTATGTCAATGACTAATGATTGAGGTAACCCGTCGAGCTTAACGACGTTAAACAAAAGCCAATTTCTTGTATAATAGCTGAGTTTTTAAATTTTTGCATTTTAGATTAGTTTGATTTTCGTAATTTTAGTGTTTATTATTAAGAAATGAGGAAGGGTAGTTGTTTTTGATGATTTCAGGGGTAAAAAGGACTTGAGTTTGGGGTCGAATTGGCGAAAACAGAAGAAAAAGAGGTTGGATGTCCAGGAGAATCCGGGTACCCGTTTTTACAAAACCGGGAACCCGGTTTTGGAGCTGGTACCACCCTCTTCAAACGCAGCACGTGGCGTGTGGGGTTCGACAACAGCGTCGAAACCGGGTACCCGGTTTGCGAAATCCGGGAACCCGGTTTTGGTGCTGTAACAGTTGAAGAGTCTGACCCTGCGTGTTGGTGACCTGCGTTTTGGCGCGTTTTGACTTGCGCCATCGACAAAATCCGGGTACCCGCATTTGGCAAAACCGGGTACCCGGTTTCGGCGAGCAGAATTTCTGACCCTGCGTCTTGGAGTCCAGCGGTTTGGCGCGTCTTGGGGTAAAAAAAAAAAAAAAAAAAAAAAAAAAAAAAAAAAAAAAAAAAAAAAAAAAAAGAGTATTTTTATTTTTTTTCCGCGCCGTCACAGCGACGCGGAACCGGGAACCCGGATTTTCGAAACCGGGGACCCGGTTTGCATCTGTGACAGGGCCGTTTTTCAATTTTTCAACCCTAAATTTTTACCTCTATCTTCAACCCAGCCTCCAAGAACACCCCCAAAACCCAGAATTTCCTGAACATCATCAACTACAACCACACAATCCTCAAATCTTATTCTCTTTCACCACAATATCATGCAATCAACTCATCTCCTATCCAAAATACGATAAAATTCCCACTTTTCTCCAATTGTTCTTCATCCAAGCTTCAAATTCAATCCATTTCCCTCTTCCCACACATCAATTAGCCTTTACCCATCTCATATTCCACCATGATCTTCAAGTCTTAAGCCTCAAAACATCAAAGTTCTAAGCCTTAGCTTCTCACTATTTGAAGTTTTGAGTTTGGGGTGGAAAGAGATGTCTATCAAAACCGCCTTCATATGTGCTTATCAAAGGAATTCTCCAAGAAACAGAAACGCTTTTAGTACTATTCATGAACAAGCTCTTGGGATTCCTAATTCGCATTCAAACACAAGGTTACGATTCAAGCTAATCCGAAGAAGAGGAAAGTAATTGAGGAACCTGAAAGTGAGAAAGAACATGATCCGATGATGAGTTGGAATCACAAATCAAGGTGTTGAAAGAGAATCGGGATGCGATGATTGATATTTTGGGAAACGTTACTAATAGTTGAACTTTATTTGTTCAAAGAACAACTTACGATGTCTAGACGCGAGATAAAGTTCATGGACGCAACACCGAAAACCAGCCTCGCGCTGGTTCAGATACGTTTTCTAATCCTTCTCATTTAGTGTATATTATTTTATTGCTTTGAGTCCTTTCGAGTCGTGGGGACACGACTCATTTTTGAGTTTGGGGTGGGGTTCGTTGCCTCATCCCAGTTTTTATGTGTTATGTGTTTTATCTGCTTTCAATAAAATAATTTTCGGAGTTGCGTTTGACTGTAGAAGATTTTAAATGTCCCTTTAAGCATACTTTTGATGAATCAATGATAGTAAATAGTGAACTTTAGGGATTAACATAAAACGCACTTACAATTGCATGCGAACATAGGTAATTAATAGGAAAAATTAATGAACAATGCAAATGAAGTAAGCTTGTACTCAAGGAATATGTTTGGTGTGTAGAACGTGAAATCCTAATTAGTAGAGAACCCACCTAGATATGAACTAAAGACAAGCTATGTACTTAGGAAAATGATAGGGGCAGTTCTTTGTTAGCCATTTGTGCCTTTTAGCTTTCTATCCCTTGAATGAATTATTATCCGTCTTAGCCCACTTTGAGCCTTTAGCCTTTTCTTTGTAGCCACGATATAAACCATTATCCCTTAGATTGTTAGGCATGACCATATGACCCGCACTTGAATCACAATCCTGAGACATGTCTCGAGCTTGAGTTTGGGGTGGTGGGACCACATATGGGGACTTTAATGGGTTGGGATTGATGTGCTTTGTAGTGTAGCACAAATTGCAGATGATATATACTTGTAACCCTTTGCCGGGAATGAAGAAAAATGAAAAAGAAAGAAAAAATGAAATTTTTTGAAAATCAATACAGTAGGATCCGGGAACCCGGTTTCCAAAATCCGGGTACCCGGTTTTCCTCTGTACAAAAAAAAGAAGAAAAAGAGAATAGAAAAGAAAAAGAAAAGTATGAAAGAATAAAACATCCGGCAAAGTGGAATTCTTCTGAAAATCATCTAGTTTATAGTGGGTAGACATGGGACGCTAAATTGTTGCGTAATGGGTGAGTGAGAACATCTTTTTGAGCGTTAACTCAAGCTCGAGGACAATGTTGATGGTAAGTGAGGAGAGAGCCAAAAGCTCACTTCAAATTTACCAAATATACATCCATACCCGTCCTTAAGCCAATATTATAACCGTAAAGACCTCGTGATTCCTAAGTGCATAGTGAATTTATGATTCTGTTGATAGGGAATAGACTAGGTGGAGCGTTCAAAGCGAGTTAGGATTAATGACCACCCTATAGCCATCATACAGAGATGAGTACAAGTGTAACCTTCAAGCATTGCGACTTTAATTTTATGATTGAGATTATTTATGTTTGATGTTGCATGATTAGTGTATGTAGATGTTAGTTTTTAAAGTTTTGCTATATGAGATTTATCTTAAGAATTGCTTTAGGGTTTATTTGCTAGCTTCTATGTGTTTATACGTTTGCTTCTACCCCTCGTTTTATTTTGTTTTGCTTTGTCGGGACGACAAAGGTTTGAGTTAATTTCTGCTAAAGAATTACAATTTGTAAAGTCAATAAATGCATTAATGTGATCCATGTTTGCTTGATTCTTGCTTTGTTTCTCGGTGATATTTAGTATCTCATTGAAATCACCTAGAATTATCCATGGTATTTTGATTCCTTCATTCCATTTTGTAATCTCATTCCAAGTTTCAAGTCTTAGTTTAAATTCATTGGGGGCATGTATAAACACTATGTAATACGCAAAAGATAGTTCATTAATTAAAACGATAACAAAGGAACTACAACTAAACATAACTTGCAAGTGCACATTCGAGTGCCACAAAATCAAGAACCCTCCAGAATGGAAAACATTTTCGGAGGGTTCAACAAAAAAGGAGTTTTCAAAACCGAGACGCGTCAACACACCCTGAGAGTCCACTTCTCTCATCATTGTTTCACAAAAGGCCACCAAAAGGCCACCACACCAGGTCTAAATTGAGCCACCATCGAGCAAGCTTTGGATAATGTTAAGGGCGCTCGAAGACCCTGAACATTCCAAAATAATGTCGTCATTTGGCTTTCACGGCTTTTTTGGAGTTGCCGCCTCCATTCTTCTTCTCATAGGCTTCTTCATCCTCCTCTAACGCGTCCTCATACTGGAAATTCATATCATGATCTTCACCTCCACCTTCATAATCTTTTCCGAAAAAAATTTCACTGCTTTCGAAATTCCCCTCATCATCTTCTTCTGGCTCAAACATGACACTGTCCTCGCCCTCTCTCTTATTTTCTGGGATGCTAAATTTATTTTTGTTCCTCTTTGCCATGTTAGACCTTTCCCTGTACTCATAATAAAGCACTAATGCTTCGTTAGTTGTTATATAGGGGAAACAAAACCTGATGGATTGCGTTGGATTTATTTCTAAACTTGGTAGTCTGTTCATTTCTTGTGATTTCTCTTTTGTATAGCTGCAATGAGTCCCTTCTTGCTTTTTTCCAAAATTTGGTCTGATAAATTCAACGATTGCAAAAGACATCTTAGGTGAAATTACCCTGCAATACCATGTTTCTTTCTTCTCTGTCCTAATAGTGATTTTTTTTTCTGTAGTTTTCCTGCATTTCACATTCAACAACCATAAAGAATAAATATTAGGGATTACTTTGTATACCTGGATCTTTGGATTTCTTATGTTCGATGGCCTTTGAAACCCTAGATGATTCTTTTTGGAGAAATAGAAAGACCCACTAATCCAAACCCTAGATTTAATAACAACAGCAGAGCAAGCATATATAGGAGAAAGATTTCGGAGATCGATGGCGTAGGGAACCTTTGTAGCCCAAATCTGACCGGCCGATGAGAAGGTGGCCTGGGAACTTTTCCCCAAACGTGTTAGCCCAGAAATTTCAGATCGATGGTGCAGACGATGGGTCTTTGAAACCCTAGCTGAAACTTTTTGGAGAAATGGGGTTTGTCCCTTGCGAGATGGAAGCAAGCCCTAACACTCCAAACCCTAGATTTGATAATAATAGCAGAGCAAGCATTCATGGGGAGATTTCGAAGATCGATGGCGTAGAGAACCCTTGTAGGCCAAATTTGACCGTCCGATGAGACTCCCATTTCCAACGAGTAGAGAAGAAGGCTTGTGTACTTTTGCCCAAACGTGTTAGCACAGAAATTTTAGATCGATGGTAAAGACTATGGGCCTTCACCAAGAACAAAAAGGAAATTAGAAGAAGAAAATCGTAAACCTAAGAAAGAGACGAAAGAATCCTTCAACGTAGAGAGAGGATATGATGAATTTGTATTACAGTAGTATTTAAAACCACCATGCATCCCAATCAACGTGGCATCTTTAAATACACATCAGTTTTTTTTTTTTTGGGAAATGAAACACAACTGAAATTGACAAATTAATATTTTGTTACATAAACTACGTGATAAATGTCTGTTAACAAGAAATTGATTCGAAAGTTAAATTGATTCTGATAAGTTGTTACATAATGTTTCGTAAATGCATGAAATAATGGAGGCATAGAATAATGTTTCGTTAGGGACTTTTTTTTAAAAAAAAGTTGAGGGATTTATAAAGTGTTGCAAGTAAGGACCTATAATGAATTTTTTTGATAACATAGGAACCTACCATGCAATTATTTTATAATATAGTGACCTATCGTACATCATAATATAGGGACCTGGGGCAGTTTATGCATAATATAGGGGCTTGGTACAATTTTTGCATAATATATAGGACTTGATACAGTTTTTTTTGTCAAATGGGATTTTACCCAAGTGTCGACCATGTTTACGATGATAGTCGGCGACTCGATTTAAAGAAATGATTCGGATATAGATACGTTTATTCTATATTCGAAGCTGAACCCTCCATCTTATTGGGCTTTTGGGACTTAGGCTCAAACCATCTGCACCAGCCCAAGCTTTGTCTTTGTTTGTAAACGTTGTATTTTATATTTGAAACACGTGTCTTCAAATTAAACATTACAACTCTTTGCCGAGCCACATTTTCATCTTCTATAAATAGTTTTCAACTCAAACATTTTCTTCATTCATTTTTAAAACATTAAGCGTCAAAACTATAAGAGAGAGATAGAAAGAAGTAGCTTTTTAAATTCGTTGAAATTCTTAAGAATTCATGTGTCAGTTTCTTTTGAATATTTTTGAAGTTGTATCCTGGAGGTTGAAGGCAACAAACATAAGATACCGGTACGTGGCCTAAATACCTTAAAGATATCAGATCCAATCTGAGGCTCGACAAGTAAAGTTATTTATTTATTCACTTTTATTTTATTTCTGCATTATTTTTTATATTGTTTTTCTGGTTTATACAAATAAAACACAACAATTTAAGGTATTTATGATTCACGATGTATAAACCAGAAAAAGTTTTCCTTTAGTTTTATAAACTTTACTTTTGCAAAATTTCTGGTCTGTGTATACAGAACAGGAATACTATATTCTATTTCTTTTATCCTGTTCTAATTTCTAGGCTTGTGTATACATACTAGAAAATTATTCGCTTACTACGTTAGATTTCTGCTTCATATTAAATATGGAGAAAAATACAGAACAAAATGAAAAGCAACGCGAGACGGGTAACAACTCAAGAGCAGAAGTTTGTGTACCCGCACCACCACCCATTGGGCCAGCCGATAGGCCAAAAAAGTTCAATGGTTTTGACTTTGAGAGGTGGCAGCAAAATACATTGTTCTACCTGACCACTCTAAACTTGGCAAAATTTCTGAAGGAAGATCCACCGGAATGGGATCCAATCCAAACAATGAGACATACAACACATTAGATGCTTCGAAGCATGCTGATTTATTATGTAAGAATTACATTCTAAACTGTTTAGCGAATTCCTTATATAATGTGTACTTCTTTAAATGACAATTGCACAAGGTATTGCCAAATATACTTGCTCTGAAGTAAGGATGAGGCCTTAGAAGCATTTAAGGAATACAGAACTGAAGTTGAGAATAAACTAAATAAAAAGATTAAGAATCTTAGAACAGATTGGGGAGGAGAAAATGTGTCTCCTTTTGAAGAGTTTTGTGTTAAACATGGAATATTCATCAAACCACGACCCCATATTCGCCTCAACAAAACGGAATTCCTGAACGCAAGAAACGCACGTTAAAGAAAATGATGAATGACTTGTTGATTAACTCAGGCTCACCACAAAACTTGTGTGGAAAGGCTTGGTGGGTTGGTGTCGCCTAGGGTGTGATAAAAATAAGATAAAATTAAGTCAAGAAACTACGCACTCTCACCCTAGACAGGCACAATACTGCAAGTATTACAGGACGTATGCAAGTTTTAGTTAGTAAGTTGAGTTCGTTCTCAGGGACTTAAGTGTGTTAATCGCGTGAGTAGGAATAACGAGTAAGAAGTAAATAATTAAAGACAGAAAAGTAAAGGGAACAGATTTCGAAATTAATTATTAAAACTAAAAGTAAAAGATAAGAATATGAGATGAGAAGTATAGCTCAGGTTTTGCCAGTATGCACTAATCCTTCTAATTCTATCTATAAATCTAGTTAATAAGGGAGAATATTAGCTCTTGGTATACTTAGTCAAGATTCTAAATTCTCATACCTTAGACCTTGAGAGCGACTAAGGGGGCTACGGAACAACCAAGAAGTGATGAAGAATAGGGTTATCAAACGCTACTAAGGCCCTGAACAAATACTGCAATCATTGGTGATATGGTGGTTAAAACAAACCCTAATGACTATCTAGTTAGAATCATGTTTTGTCAGAACTAATATCGACACTAGACATTATGTGGTGGTTCAATAGTTAAACACCCTGTCAAGGAGACCATCTACCTACTATTAAAACAATCCTAAAGTGATCAATTCTAGGAAAGACATTAAATCAAAACACATAAACAAATATTAAGTAAGAAGCTAATATCAAATTAAAACATATAATTCCCAAAGAAACTTAGATAGAAGAATTAGAATTCATAGATTATACATTATGCAAAACCCAAGCTATGGGAGTTTAGTTCATACCTGAAGGAAATAAACTAAAAGAAATTACAAAAGACATCATCTTGCTCTCTACAATAAACTGGAAGAATAAAACCTTAAGAACTAATTACTATGAGGCAACGATTAATAGGGTTGATTTACAAATGATATAAGGGTGTATTTATAGGTGTTTAGAAGACCTAATTCGTTTTCTTGAGGAAGAGGTAAGGTATTGGACTTCTAGCCCAACTCAAATTCGTATGGAAATAAAGATAAACACTGCTGGACCGTTTTGAGCATATCTTCTTTGTTATTGTTCGGTTTGAGCTCCATAAGATACCAAAAGAATCGCAACAGAATTATCTTTGTCCTTAAAGAAGGAAATTACCAAAATCGGCCTATTTCTAGGGTAGAATAGCACTTCTTTAAGCGTGTACTGCAGAATCCTAGATTAGGCAGTTTTTCCTTTTCCATCTTTTTAGCTTTTGTTTCCTTATCTCCAATTACCATGCTAATCTCTTTCCATAAGTTGTAATCTTTGACTTGGACTCTAATTAAGCTCCATAATTATCTTTAAAGCTGCACACTAAATAAACAATTAAACCCAATATGCTCTAAAAACATTATTTTACTAAATCAAGACTCAAATAGGAAAGTGCAATATTTCTCAAGAAAATCGACATTTATGACTTCTAAATCACTAAAAATGATGTCTCATCCTAACATTAATCTATCACAAATGAGGAGACATCAAGACCCCCAACTCAAAGTTGTATCGTCCCGATACAATAAAGATAAAAACATAGGAAAGTCTATAAATACACACTTATAAAATTCTCAATACAATGGGAAAAAGCATAGCAGAATATATAGAATAAACCTAAAGCACATAACTCAGAAAATTTCATGCAATAATATTCATAAACTACATACCTGTACACTTCTCATATCCACAGTCAACACGGCTTGAATTCAAGATCAGATTAGTTTCGCAATGTAAGAAGGATTGGGACTTTACTCAGTTCCCCAAGAGAGCTATAGATTGTTCATCGATTCTCACTAGTATTCAAAGCTCCACTTAATTACTCTCTAATGGCTCAATCACTTCCCAATTACATAGCAAAGAATCAAAAGGTCTTTAAGGTTGTAATGTAGGCTTAGGGACGGTATGATAGTATATTTGGATAATTTGGAGTGAGCTTTTGGCTCTCTCCTCACTAGCCATCAACGAATCGCCCTAGAGCTTGAGTTACTCTCATAAAACGTTTCTCACTCAACCCAATGAATTCCTTGATGCACAATTTAGCATCCCCAATAACCCAAATAAAGCATAAGATGTTCACATAAAAATCCACTTTGCCGGTCCGAATATATATATTTTCCTTTCTTTTCAAATCACTTTTTTTCTATAGCTATGACTCTCTTTTAATGTTGAGATATCACGCTATTTTCTCATATATATATATTTTTTTATTTTAATGCCCTTGTTGGCAAATTTAGCTCGTAGCTTCTTTTTCATTCACTATTACCCCGGCAAAGAGTTACAATACAAATCTGAGAAACATCACCAATATAAAGCACAAAGCACAATTAATAAGCTCAAAAATCCCAACCCAATAACAATTCCCATAATGGTGGACCCACCACCCCAAACTCAAGCTCTAAAACAACTGTCTATGCATCGCGATTCGAGTGCGGGTCATATGAAAAAGACCTATAATCTAAAGGGATATGGCTTATAAAGTGTTTCAATAAAAAGCTTTAGAAAGGCTAGAAGGGGCTGAGAAGGATATAGCATATAAATTCAAAAATCACAAGGTGAGAAGGTATAAAAAGGCTTCAAAAGGCTTCAAATATGAAAGAACTGCCTTAATCACTTTCTACACTATGTAATTTCGTTATTTTCTTACCTTTAGCACTTTCATCAAATGGTTTTTCAACTAGCTTGGATCTCACGGCCTACACACTTTCAAGGTTCCCTGAGATCGAACATACTTTCTATCGCATTGCTCACTAATCTTTTCTTTACTATCAACGTGTGTTTTCCTACAAATACTCAAAGCATACAAATACATAGCTCATAAACATACTACTTACTATCATCAATCTACTGAACTTATGCTTTCAAGCTATTAAACACACTCTACATCTAATTCCCATGTATCAAAAATTTTAATTTCACCCAAAAGCAGAAAAATGGAGATGAGAGACAACGAATCCCCACACCCCCAACTCAAAAATGAGCCGTGTCCCCACGACTCGAAAAAGACTCGAAAAACAGAAATTAAAATTAGCAGATAAACATATTTACAGAAATGGTAAGGAAGAAAGAGAACATACTCTCGAGGCTATTGCCTCGCATCATTGACATCCAAGGTTGGATTTGCTGGACCTTTCGTTAATTGCTCAAGGAGTTGCATGATGTGCACTTGATTAGCGTTGATTTGTGCCACATCATTGACTAAGGAAGTTTGAGCTGCTTCAAATTTCGTTAAACGCTCCTCCATCTTCTCTTGCCAATTTTGCTCCTTTTCTTCTTTCGAGACTTGCGTAGAACCCGCTCTTCGAAAGATATCCTTGATCCAAGCATTATCAATATAACTCGCTTTAAACTCGAGTTTCTCTTCTTCACCCAATACTACATTCGCGTTTCGCACAAGACACGTGATCATAGTAGGAAATTTAACATTATACACTGATTTAGGAGAGACCGAAAATCGCATCACCTCCTCATAGATCAACTGTGCCACATCAACTTCTTCTCCTCTCAAAATACAGTCCAAAAGTAGAGCGTACTTCATAGTCACATCCAAAGTTCGTGTGTTCCCAAAGATATTAGGGACAAGGAAATTGTGCCAAATTCTCGCATCCGATTGAAGATATTTGTAAGGCCAAGGTGCCTTCAATTCTCCCTTATGTGATTGCACTTTCTCTTGTCTAATACATGCTCAAAAAGTAATTCCTCATCAAAGATTTTTCGTTTAGCAACCGCTTCTTCAAATTTGCAACAACCTTTCAGTTTCTTGAACTTGAAGTGGTTTCTAATCTCCTCAACTGTGAAAGGAACTAGCTTTCCTCTAATCGGAACACAACCTTTACTATCTCGGCTAAAGAGGCCTAAACAGAATTCCAAAACTAACTCATGACATAATTCAGAACGTCTTACCATGAACGTAGACCAACCCAATTTCTCACCAAGCTCTAAGAATCTTGTGTATTCTCATGTACCAACTTCTTCCTTGAATACTTTCTCATAAGCAAAAGGTAGTTCTTTCAATTGTTTCTCTGCAGAAGCCTTCAAGATTTTCAAAACTTCCTCTCTCTCCTCTTGGGGTGTAGGACCTTGTGGAGGTTGTGTTTTCTCCTTTGCATAAAAGTAAAGCTTTTTACCATTACGATCAAACAAAGGTATTCCACTCTTCTCAACTTTATCTTTACCCTTTGATTTAGAACTAGCACCTTTGTCAATTGATTTCTTCTTGTTTAAATCCAATCCCTTGTTGCCCTTCACCTCCCTCTTGTTAGCTAAAGTTGTTGTTCTATTAGTCATCTTCAATTAACCCCCAACTCAAAGCTTTAACAACCCTTGAAATTTGAACTTGTGAAATAATGGTTGAACAAGCTTGATTTGGCTTAGGATAGGTGAATTGATGATGAATCTCTATGTGGGTGAGGTGGATTTGTAATGGGTTGGCTTGGATTTAAGATATTGTAGGATGAATTTTGAAAATTTGGCTCTTTGATTCTTCAATTTGAATGGATTTGGTGAAGATTGGGTGTTTGATTCTCTCTTGTAATGATGTGGAGAGAAGGTTTGATGTGTTTTTCTTGATGATTGGGTAGTGTTTTGGTGATTGGTGAAGGTTTTGATGAGCTTCAATGGAGTTAGGAGAGTTTTGGAGAAGAGAAAGAGGCTTTAGGTTTATAAAATTCGGATTAATGAGCTCAATACCTCTTTATAACCTTGAATCCCTTTCTTTTCTCTCTCTGGCGGCTCGTGCGGACCATGGGGTGTACCGCGGGGTACACCGCGACATCTGATGGTCGAATTTTTTTACCCACTGGATAATACCCGTGGTACAACCCCGTGGCACGTGTTTCTGAGCTGCGGACCATGGCGCGGTACACCGCAGGGTACCCCGCGCCTTCTTGAGTTGTCTCCGTCCAAATACCCGTGGACCTACCCCGTGCCACGTGTTTTTGCCCTGCGGACCAGGGCACGGTGCAGGGGGTAGTCCGCGGTCAATTTTTTCTTCGGTTCAGGATCAAACCCGTGGTACGGGTTTTGACCCTGCGGTGCATACCTGCGGACTAGGGGGTAGTCCGCGGGGGTCATTCTTTCGCTCCGAAAAATTTTCCTCGCGTCCCTAACTCGATTTCTCCAATTCCTACACACCAAAAACACTAATACATTTCTCATATATGCATTATCAACTAAAAATAACTAAAATAAACATAAACTAAAAACGTAAAAGACATAAAAACTAAAAAACTACAGGTTGTCTCCCGTACAACACTTTTGTTTTACGTCTTTCAAAGTTAGACGTGTTACCTCTGTCAAGATTTGCGAATATAGCCTCCCCAACAACGAGTAAGGCTATGAACGTCAACTGATCTGCGCTTGACCCCAGTTTTGGGGCGAATTTCTATCACCTTGGCTGAAACAACCTTAGTGACAATGAACGGTCCCATCCACGAGTCTTTGAAACTTCGTGGCCTATTCTCTCATTTGTGAGCTTTCCATAGAACTTCATGGCCAACCCCAAACTCAATGTTTGGCTCAGTATCCACAGGCTTTAAGTGGATTTTCTCAGGAGGGACTTTGTGATGTGAAAGGCTGTGGATGACAGGAACTGTGGCATCTAACTTCCTTGGTTTCTTACCCAATACATAGAAGTTCTCGGATACATTCTTAGCATGAAGGGTGATGGTCCCTTCTTGGAAGTTGATCACACTTTGACTTGTGGCCATGAAAGGCCATTCAAGTATGATTGGAACCTGCTTATCTGCATCAAACTCAAGAATAACAAAGTCAGTAGGGATGGCGATATTACCTGCACGGACTAAGACGTCCTCCACTGTACCCCATATCCTTTTAACTGAGTTGTCAGCAAACTACAACTTCACTGGAGTTTTCTCTGATTTCTGAAGTCCAAGTCTCTCGAACACTAACTTAGGCATAAGATTCACACCAGAACCCACATCGTACATCGCTTTCACCTTGAGCATACCATATAATTGAATAGGAAGGTTGAAACTTCCCAGATCTTTAAGCTTTGTTGGTAGCTCTCTTTCACTTCTTCTCGAAACCCTCAGGTTCTCTCTCGGGATCTCTACACTCGCCTCTTTCTCAGGAATAACTTGCGTAAAAACTTGTTGCGGTGTAAGTCCTCTCTTCGCAATCTCAAGCATTTGGGCGTTAATATTTTCAGGTTGGTATGCCTCTACAAATGTCTTGAGTACAGTGTCATCTTTAGGATTTGTATCAGGAAAAGTTGATGACACTGGTTGAACAATGGGTGGTTATTCCACCTTCTCTTCTTCTTTCTCTTCATGCACAGCAGGTGCAACTTCATCTTCTGATTTCTCTTTTGAGGCTTCTTCCTCTTTCTCCTTAGCCAGCTCAGCTGTGTAATCCATTACCGATCGAATCTCCTCTTGCATCTTCCTCAGTAGTTGTATAAATTCGGCTTTCACTTGATCGTCCTCCACATAAACCTCAGAACAATCAGATTCCACAGGGCTAGACTTGGTTGGTTCTTCTTCGGTACTCGGAACTTCCACGGCACTAACGGCAGCATGTGGTACTTCCTCTGTTGCTTCTTCAATTTCAAGGCATATAGCCTTGCAAGCTTCGAACCCAACATTGTTTTCACCTCCTTCGATTGCCTTTACTTCCTTTTGTTCTACCAAATTTGTTAAAACTTCGTTTAATTGTTTTACTTGTGTACCTAATATCTGAAGTACGGCATCTTGTCCTCTGATCTTCTCGTCCGGAGCGTTCATAGTCGTGGTCAAACGGTCTAGAGCTTGTGCTATCTGTTGATTATCCATAGATCCTTCTTGAGGATACTGAGGTAAAGCTTTCTGATCTAATTAATCGGTATAGGCATCTTGAGCAGGTTGTTGTGGGGGAGCGGGTCTATTCTGATATTGATTTTCATACTGACCTCTCTGTTGGTAAGAGTTGTTCTGGGGGCGTGGTTGATAATGACCAGGATTAGCGGCCCCTTGTGGATTTGAATACTGCATACCCGGATGGTTTCGGTTACCCCATCGGTTGGATATAAAGTAAACAGATTGCGGATTTGATTGGCACTCTTCCCATGTATGATTGTTAACCCCACATTGTTGACAACCTTGTGCTTCTTGTACTACGTTTGCAGCGGCTAAATTCTTCTCCATCGCTATTTTTAGCTCTTTGATTTGATTTTCTAACGCGGATATCTGAGCTGAGTTCGCGGTTTCTGCATCTAAACGAAGTGTTCCTCTGGTTTTTGCTCGCGTTGAAGGCCAACTTTTCCCGTTCCATAATATTTTCCAAAACCTCGGAAGCTTCATTGTGATTCATGGACACGAAATTACCCTTTCCAATGTTATCCACCTTCTCTCTACCTTTATCATTAAGACCTTCATAGAACATAGCAAGTTGTAGAGCAGGTGTATAACCATGGAGCGGACATCTAGTTAATTTTTATTGAAACCTTGTCCATGCTTCTCCCACTGTTTCTCCATCTTCTTGGCAAAATCTTGCAAGCTCGGCTTGATCTTTGAGTCTCATGCTCTTCGGATAAAAACGGTTAAAGAACGCTGCTTGAAGTTCTCTCCAAGAACGAATGGTTCCATGTGGTTGTCTCTCTAGCCAATCGCTAGCTCTTCCGGTCTATAAAAACGAAAACATATGACAATACAGTTGCTCGCGTGTAATGTCAGGAGTAATGTAGGCATCACAAATCTGCATGAACTTCTGAATCGCTTTTACCGGATCTTGTATTGCTGTACCAGTATAGAGTCCAAAACTTTGGAATTGACTGAGCATACCCGGATCGGGTCTAAATTTGATATTCGGAATCTCAGGAGGACGGTAACCGATTGGTTGAACATGGAATGGTACATTAAGGCCAGGAAGGTCTTGTTCAACTCGGTTCTTCTGATTATTAACGTTATTCTGCCCATTACCTCCTCCTACTGGTAGTTGTTGTCCTTCTTGTCCACCGAGTGGTGGATCTTGAGCACCAAGGGGAGGATCTTGTTGAACCCCTCCAATTGGTGGATTTAGTTGGGCTGCCATGATCTTCTTAAGGATCTTTCCTCACGAACACGTTTGTTGTAACCTCTAAAGCTCCTCTCAGGCTCTGGTAACGGAGGCCAAGAATTAAACATTGTGAATCCTGAAAAAGACTAAAGCAAACCACAAGTGTAAATCTGGAAAAATAAAAACTAAAAACTAAAAACTAAAAACTAAAAACTAATTAAAAACTACTACTCGAAATAGATAACCCACACGCTAACGAGACACAAGTCCCCGGCAGCGGCGCCAAAAACTTGGTGTCGCCTAGGGTGTGATAAAAATAAGATAAAATTAAGTCAAGAAACTACGCACTCTCACCCTAGACAGGCACAGTACTGCAAGTATTACAGGACGTATGCAAGTTTTAGTTAGTAAGTTGAGTTCGTCTCAAGGACATAAGTGTGTTAATTGCGTGAGTAGGAATAACGAGTAAGAAGTAAATAATTAAAGACAGAAACGTAAAAGGAACAGATTTCGAAATTAATTATTAAAACTAAGAAAATAAAAGACAATAAAGTAAAAGATAAGAATATGAGATGAGAAGTATAGCCCAGGTTTTGCTAGTATGCACTAATCCTTCTAATTCTATCTATAAATCTAGTTAATAAGGGAGAATATTAGCTCTTGGTATACTTAGTCAGGATTCTAAATTCTCATACCTTAGACCTTGAGAGCGACTAAGGGGGCTACGGCACAACGAAGAAGTGATGAAGAATAGGTTTATCAAACGCTACTAAGGCCCTAAACAAATACTGCATTCATTGGTGATATGGTGGTTAAAACAAACCCTTATGACTATCTAGTTAGAATCATGTTTTTTCAGAACTAATATCGACACTAGACATTATGTGGTGGTTCAATAGTTAAACACCCTGTCAAGGAGACCATCTAACTACTATTAAAACAATCCTAAAGTGATCAGTTCTAGGAAAGACATTAAATCAAAACACATAAACAAATATTAAGTAAGAAGCTAATATCAAATTAAAACATATAATTCCCAAAGAAACTTAGATAGAAGAATTAGAATTCATAGATTATACATTATGCAAAACCCAAGCTATGGGAGTTTAGTTCATACCTGAAGGAAATAAACTAAAAGAAATTACAAAAGACATCATCTTGCTCTCTACAATAAACTGGAAGAATAAAACCTTAAGAACTAATTACTATGAGGCAAGGATTAATAGGGTAGATTTACAAGTGATATAAGGGTGTATTTATAGGTGTTTAGAAGACCCAATTCGTTTTCTTGAGGAAGAGGTAAGGTATTGGACTTCTAGCCCAACTCAAATTCGTATAGAAATAAAGATAAACACTGCTGGACCGTTTTGAGCATATCTTCTTCGTTATTGGTCGGTTTGAGCTCCATAAGATACCAAAAGAATCGCAACAGAATTATCTTTGTCCATTAAGAAGGAAATTATCAAAATCGGCCTATTTCTTGGGTAGAATAGCACTTCTTTAAGCGTGTACTGCAGAATCCTAGATTAGGCAGCTTTTCCTTTTCCATCTTTTTAGCTTTTGTTTCCTTATCTCCAATTACCATGCTAATCTCTTTCCATAAGTTGTAATATTTGACTTGGACTCTAATTAAGCTCCATAATTATCTTTAAAGCTACACACTAAATAAACAATTAAACCCAATATGCTCTAAAAACATTATTTTACTAAATCAAGACTCAAAATAGGAAAGTGCACTATTTCTCAAGAAAATCGACATTTATGACTTCTAAATCACTAAAACTAACATTAATCTATCACAAATGAGGAGACATCATGGGTCCTGGGGTGTTATAAAACAATGCGATAAATAAATAGGAACGACAATACTGCAAGTGCACGGTTGTCCAAGTAATACTCTGATAAATTAGGTTTCGTTCGCAGTGACGGAATAGGTATAACTCTAGTATTAATCAACTAACATGAATAATTGCTAAACTAGAAAAGTAAAAATATATATGTTTGGTTTTGATTTAAAACTAAAGATGCAAGAAATGAAATTACTGAATAAAAGAAATTACTGAAAAGAAATAATGCAAGTAAATAAGATGTGTATGCAGAGTTGGGAGATGTACTTGAGTATCGCAAGGGAATCCATCTAAGTTATAAATAATGTTATGTTTACGGGTAAAATTGGTATTTAAATACTAGTCGGGGCTCTAATATCTCCTAGCCCCCTGTCGGGTTGATCCAGAAGCTATCCTAAAGCACTATAAACCACTATATGGGCGAATATGCCTCTTCGGATATGAAGATCTTACCTCTTTGGCTATGTGATTAGTCAAGCCTGTCGGACGATAACGGACATCACACGGATATTACCTATTTCTGTACTCAAACCCCCTATCGGATGATCACTTCGCCACTAAAGTGAATAGGCCAATTACTAAAACTTATTTCTAGTTGTACAGAAAATAAATAGTAAACCAGAACAAAATAATACCCAATATTAAATACACAGCTTAGATTAAATAATGAAATCCCAAATTCAGAAACATAAAGTAATTAACTAGGGTTTCAACTCGTTATTTGCGATTCTCAAGTACTAAAGAAATTAGTTCATAACGAAATAAAAAACTAAAATTAAATAAATAAAATACTTTGTTTTCAATTACAGAAAATAAATTAGATAACCTAAGGGTTGGATTGGCTGTTGTTGGAAGAAAGGAATTCCTCCAGCTCTAGCTTTTTCTCTGCCTTCTTGCTCTGACTTGAAAATAATGAAGCGTAAGATGTAATTCTCTGAAGTGTGTGTAAAAATGAGGCTTAAAGATCTATTTATACTTGTAAAATTCAGAGTAGTCTTTATGTTAAGAGCATTAGGTCAAAATATAAAAAACCCAAGTCTATCTTCTTTAATTCCGTAATTAGTGTACAATCCTTAGTAAAAAGGCTGTAACTTTTGCATATTAACTCCAAATCGACTCAGTCTAGTTGAAAAGTATTCCTAACTCAGAGAGACATGTTCTCTATTACACGGCCCAAAGGCTGAATCCGCATCTAAGTGGCCCAGAAATAGCAATTAGTAACAGCCTTCCAGATTTGCAACTCCTTTAGTCAATTATTCGGAAATTCTTTTATTTCCTTTGACTCCCCCTATCGATCTAAGACTTTAATAATCACCTCTCCTCCTTATATTGGTGCTCCATATCATCCATGAACCTAAGAACTTTATACTAAAAACAAACAAATTAACGCACAAAAGCTCTAAAAATGAAAATAGTCTAATTCCAAGGGGAGAAAGTGTAATATGATGAATTAGGCAAAAATTCTACCGAATAAGTCAATTATTCACCTAAAACGATGGCTCCTAAGGGCTAATATTTAGAACAAAACGGAAGACATCAAGACCCCCAACTCAAACCTTTGTCGTCCCGAGAGAGTAAAATAAAATCAAAGGCCTTAGCTGAACGCAAAAATGCAGAGTGTAGTGAATAATACCCAAAGCACAACTTAAAAAAAAATCTCATATAGTATGACTTAGGAATTAATATACACATACACATGTCATGCAAGATAAAACACAAATAATATCAATTCAAAATTAATTTCACAATGCTAGAAGGTTGCGCTTATACTTATCTAAGATGGTGGCTATAGGGTGTTCATTGATCGTTACTTGCTTTGAACACTCCACTTAGCATACTCCTATTAGCTGAATCATAAACTCACTATGTATCTAGGAATCACGAGAATTTTATGGTTTTAGCGTAGGCTTAGGGACGGTATGGTATGTATATTTGGATAATTTGAAGTGAGCTTTTGGCTCTTTTCTCACTTACCATCAACAAACTGTCCAAGAGATTGAGTTTACACTCCAATATGTTCTCATTCAACCCATTTGACGCATTAGTTTAGAGTCCCTAGATTAACCCAATAAGCACTAAAGATGTTCACATAAAATTTCCTCTTTGTCGGTCCAAATATATATTCTTTTCATATCAAATTTCTTTTGTATAGCTATGAATCACTTTTTTTAATGTTGAGATATCATGCTATTTTTCTCATATTTTTTTTTCTTAACCCGACAAAGGGTTACAGTATAATAACTTTGAATCATCATCCATATAGAACAAAGCACAATTAATAAGCTCAAAAATCCTAACCCAATAACAATTCCCATAATGGTGGACCTACCACCCCAAGCTCAAGCTCAAGACAGGAAGTCTCAGGATCGTGATTCAAGTGTGGGTCATACAATGCCTAATAAAATAATGGTATATGGGATTATATCGTGCGACAAAATTAAGTCTTAATGGCTAAAATTGGGCTAAGACGGATAATATTAAATTCAGGGATAGAAAGATAAAAGGTTTTAAGTGGTTATCAAAGAACTGCCTCTATCATTTTCTTAGTTACATAGCTTGCCTCTAGTTTATACCTAAGTGGGTTCTCAACTCATTCAGATCTCACATTCAACAAACCACTCATTTTCCTTGAGTACAAGTTTACTTCTTTTGCATTGTTCATTAATTTTTCCTATCAGTTACCTAACGTTTGCATGCAATCAAAGTGCGTTTTACTAAAGTCCACTATTTTTTATCATAAATTTATCAAAATCATGCTTAATGGGGACATTTAAAATACTCTACAGTGAAACACAACCCTTAGATTAATTTTATTGAAAGAATATAAAATAGATAACACATAAAATTGGGATGAGGCAACGAACCCCACCCTAAACTCAAAAATGAGTCGTGTCCCCACGACTCGAAAAGACTCAATAAAGCAAATAAACTAACATACACTACTAAATGAGAAAAGGATAGGAAACATATCTTAACCAGCACGAGGCTGGTTTCCATTGTTGCATGCAGGTTGGGCTCTTTTCGGTGTGTAGAACGTGAGGTTTGAAAATAGTCGAAAACCCGCTTGTCTATGAACTAGTATTGAAAAAGTAACAAAATCTGGCAGTTCTTTCATATTTGAAGCCACTTGAAGCCTTTTTAGCTTTCTCACCCTTTTTATCTGATTATTATTATTTATCCGTCTTAGCCCCTCTGAGCCTTTCTAAAGTCTTTTACTTAACCACATTATAAGTCACACCCTTTAGTTTATAGGACTTATTCATATGCCCCGCACTCGAATCACAAAACCTGAGACAAGTCATTTTAGTGCTTGAGTTTGGGTGGTGGGTTTCATCATTGGGAAACATTGGGTTTGGTAATTGTAATCGTGATATGATTGATGAAAAAGTTATTATTGTAACCGTTTTCTGGGGTAATAGTAAATGAAAAAAGATGAAAAGCATGAAAATAAAAAATTATATTTGAAAAAAATAGCGTGATATCTCAACATCAAAAAGAGAGTCATAGCTATACAAATGAAAAAAAGATATATATTAAAAGATTGAAAAATATTTGGACCGGCAAAGTGGAATTTGTATATCATCATAAAAAAGGTTTTTACTTGGGTTATTTTGGGATGCGAATCGAAGGCATAAAAAATTGGGTTGAGTGGGAACATCTTCGAGTGAAAAACTCAAGCTCTAGGGCGATTCGTTGATGGAATGTGAGGAGAGAGCCAAAAGCTCACTTTTCATTATCCAAATATACCTCACCGTCCCTAAGCCCCGTTATAACCGTAAAGACCTTAGGATTTCTAGCTACTGGGTGGAGAAACAATGGAGATATTAGGTTGTAGGTAAGTGGACCATTGGATGCTATATTAGGACCTATGAACAACCTATAGCCATTAACATGAACTGAGTTGAAAACCTCTCCTTCTAGCATTGTGAAGTTAATCTGAACTTGAAATTAAGGAATGATGATTATGTGTATATTAAGTGTATGTGTGCATTATTTCTTTAGCATTACTACATGAGACTTTTTAGATATTTTTCCCTAGGATCATTTATTGTGTTATATTCTTCTTCTCCTCCTACTTCTTCTTCTCTGTTTATTTGACTACCTTGTTGTTCTTTATCTTTATTGTATCGGGACAATACAACTTTGAGTTGGGGGTCTTGATGTCTCCATATTTGTGATGATTTAAACTTAGTTGGAGACATCATTTTAGGTGTATTTAATTATTTAATTATCGATTGTTTTTCATATTATTATTTTTTCCTATTTCTTGTCTTTATTTGATTATTTATTATTTTATAGAGTATATTGGGTTTAATTGTTTTTTAATTTTGAAGCTTTAAAGATATATGATAATTAATTAGATGTCAAATCAATTCTAAGAGATAAGGGAAAGAAGATAATAATGGAAATTGGAGATAAAGGATGGAAATATAAAAAAAGAAAAGATAAAGTTGCCAAGTAAATCTGAATCCCAGCAGCTACGTCCATTAAATTGATCATAACTTAGAAACGACTGGGAATTTGGATGAATGGTCTGACGCAAAGTTGTAGAGTTTTCCAAGACGATCAGTTTCAATATAAAGAACGCATCAATCGAAGTTGTATTGAAAAAGTTATGGCCAAAACAAAACATCAACAATTTATTACCTTTCCTATATTTTAGGGTTACGAATTTGAGTTGGGCTAGAGGTCCAATACATGTCTTTCACTCCAAGAAAACTTTTTAGGGTTTCCTATACCCTATAAATACAGCCTCTAATCAGTAGAAACACATCATTGGCCAACCTTAAGCCAAGAAGAAGCCTACATCAAAAGAAGAGAAGTCTGGAAGAAGCTGAGCATCAGATTATGTCTTCACAAGCCTTCAAATTTGTAATTGTTTTCTTTTCTTTCTCTAGTATGAACTAATTTATTTTAGCTTGAGATTTAGCATATGGGTATGAAACCTAGACTTGTTTTACATCTATTTTAATTTGGGATGATAAATATTTAAATGAATGACTGTTTTATTCTCTGTTTTATGTGCTTTGATTTATTGTCTATATTCCTTGCGTTGCGCAATGGATAGGATTACCTTAATAGTAGTCAGATGGTCACCCGAAAGGGGTGTCTAATTATTGAAACACCATATAAACGTCTAGTGTGCGGTAGTGATCCTGACGGGCTTGCCTAACTAGATAACCATTAGGGTACGATTTAACCACCGATCATCATTAGAAGGCCAGTCTCATCTAGGAATTTAGTGGCGTAGGAGCACCCTATTTAAGTACCCTCGTGATTGTGAGGTCGCCACCCTACTTCACCCTGATGGAGGTAGGGAGGAATTTAGAATCCTGGTTATTGCAATTCTACATAATTCTCTCTTTCATGATTAGAGTAAACTCTCATACTATCGTTTCTTTTCTTATTTAATTTTTTGTCTTTCGTTTAATTAGCTATTTTTTGGATTCATAAAAACCAAACAAAAATTACCTGTCTTTTCTTTATTTCTTGCGTATTAGTATTCTAGCTTTATTAATTGCACTTGATATTTGCATAAGTTCTCTCTAGCTTTCGTAGTCTCTGAGGAATGAATTCTCTTATCATTAAAATTTGCATACGTCCTGTAGTACTTGCAGTACTGTGCTAGCCTAGGGTGTTTATTTGCACTTATTTTACCTATTATTTTATCACACCTTAGGCGACACCATGATTGCACCTTTTTTTCTCATACCGTGCCATGGTTTTACTTCGCCGGCATACGGCTCCCCTGACCAGCATACCGGTCAGGATTTTTGATTTTTCACTTCATTTCGGCAATGAACCTGATTTCATCAACCGTGTCACGGTTTTCTCTCGTCGGTATACCAGGGATTTCGGCTAGTATACCAGTCCCCTATGCAGATTTTTTCTTTTCGTTCCTTATCACCCCCAAACTCAATTCCTGCACCATTTAACACACCACCTTTCTCATTTCTTTGAAAATAAACACTAATACACGACAATTACTTCTAATATGCACTAGGAATTGAAGAACATTAAAGTGATAAACTAATATACAAATGAAATGGATTTTGTTTTACTTCGTTAAGCTCGACGGGTTATCTCTCGCATCTATTCAGCTTCAAGGAGGTACACGACCTCCCCCGGATGTGGATCCACCATGCGATTAGTATCCTCGCCTACATGATAAAGTTTTAACCGGTGTCCGTTCACCATAAAGGTGCATTGCTCAAATGGATTTTCAATTTACACCGCTCCATGAGGCGTAACCTTGGTCACCACAAAAGGACCAGACCACTTCGATCTCAACTTACCCGGATAATTGCTGAACTTGGAGTTATACTTAAGTACAATCTTTCCAACCATGAATTTCTTCTAACGAATGCGATTATCATGCCATCTCTTTGTTTTTTCTTTGTATAATTTAGCATTTTCATAGGCATGAAATCGAAACTCATCAAGTTCATTCATTTTCATCATACGATTCTCAGAGGTTAAAGTAGGATCCATGTTCATCTCCATTATCGCCCAATATGCACCCATTTCAAGTTCAAGAGGTAAGTTATAAGACTTACCTTACACTATGCGATATGGAGATGCACCAACGGGTGTCTTAATCGCAGTACGATATGCCCACAACGCATCATCTAATTTCATTGACCAATCCTTTTTTGTGGAACCAACAGTTTTATCAAGAATGGATTTGATCTCTCGATTAGAGACCTCAGCTTAACCATTTGGTTGTGGGTGATAAGCTGTAAATACACGATGTCTCACCCCATACTTCTCTAACACATCCTTTAAGTACATGTTAAAAAAGTGAGAACCTCCATCACTTATTATAACTCTAGGCGTACCATGTCTAGTGAAGATGTGTGAATTCAAGAACTTTATCACCACTCGCGAATCATTCGTTGGTAGAGAAACAACCTTTACGCATTTGGACACGTAATCAACAACTAGTAGGATGTAAATATTTCCATTAGATGGTACAAAGGGACCCATGAAATAAATAGCCCAAGCATCAAAAATCTCAACTTTAAGAACGTTTCTTCACATATTCATGACAATCTTTATGTACAGTAGGCCAATAAAAACTGGATTGAAGTACCTTTGCAGCTGTACGATCACCTTTGAAATGTCCTCCATAAGGTGAGTCATGACAACCCGCAACCACTGATTGCATATCACTCTCAGGTATACATCTTCTTACCATCTGATCACTACACGTTTTGTAGAGGAAAGGATCCTCCCAAAAGAACTGTTTAGCACGATTGATTAGTCTTTTTCTATCTAGTGAAGTAGCTCCTTCAGGGAAAGAACCACTCACAATAAGATTTTCTATGTCTGTATACCAAGGAGTTCCATTTACATATATAAAAAATAAGCACTCATTAGGAAACTATTCTTTGACCAACTCAAGTCCACTATTAGACTCAAAACCTTCATCACATGATAAATGATCTGCAACCTGATTATCACAACCCTTTTGAACTCGAATCTCTAAGTCAAACTCTTGTAATAACAATACCCATCTAATCAGTCGCGGCTTTGCATCTTTCTTTTCCATAAGGTATTTTATAGCTAAATGATCGGTATATACAACAACTTTCGTCGCAATCACGTAGGAACGAAATTTCTCAAATGCATACACAACCGCTAGTAGCTCCTTCTCAGTTACGTTATAATTTATTTGAGCTCTTGTGAAGGTTTTACTAGCATAATAGATAGAATGAAATACATTTTCCTTTCTCTGACCCAAAACAGCACCCATGGCAAAGTCACTAGCATCACATATAACTTCAAACGGAATCTTCCAATAAGATTAGGTGCATATTTAAGCTTCACCTTGATAGTTGTTTTGTGGTCTTGGTTGGTAATTATTGCCTTAGGGACGCGGCTGATATGCGTATGTTGGGTTAGCGGCCCCACTTGGATTCGAATATTGGAAACCCATATGGTTTCTATTTGGTTGATACCCGTGACCACCTGAATTACAGTTCCCTCGGTTGAAAACAAACATCACGGATTCTGGATTTCTTTGACAATGCCCCCGAACAACCATATATATCTTGTGTAACATTAATATATGCTCTTCTACCTGAAAACTCTTCTTTAAAAGCTAAGGTAAGTTGTTTCAATTGTTGCTCAAGTGTGTTCCTCAATTTGTTCTCCAACGAAGAGAATTCTTCATCAATTCCAGCACTACTTTCTTTATAACCTCCACCTTGGATAGGTGCTCACAGTATTCCAAACCATCTCATTCTTCAATGTTCTATTAAAAATAATCTTAGCATTACCTGGAGTTACCTGTAATAATCCACCACTACAAAGCAGGTCTAAATCTTTTCTTGATTGTCCTTCAAGGCCTTTATAGAATATTGATATTTGTTGTGGTTCTGTAAGGCCATGATCTGGGACTCTTCTCAAGCATAACTAGAATCTTGTCCAACTCTTACCCACGGGTTCATCTTGTTCTTGTTCAAATGACGTTAAAGCAATCTGTGCATTTATTCTCATGTTACTCGGATAATAAAGATCAAAGAACGTTGTCTGTAACTCATCCCAGTTATTGATTGATCATGGTTCTTGTGAATCATGCCATTCACTAGCTGCGTCTATCACAAAAAAATCTGAAATTTGCATAATACATATGCTCTTTGGTTACACCTTGCATTATATATGAATAACATATTTGTATAAACTTCTGTACTGCACGAATCAGATCTTCTCCAAGTACTCCACGAAAGTTTCCAAATTTTTGGATTTGAGATAACATACTAGGTCGGGTCTGTACCGTGCAACATTAATTTCCGAAGGACCAATACCAAGAGCAAGAACGCGATATGGAGCTTGTTCAGGACCTTGTATGACACGGATATTACCTACTTCTGTAATCAAACCCCTATGTCGGATAATCACTTCACCCCTAAAGTGAATAACCCAATTACTAAAACCTATTCTAGTTGTATCAAAAATAAATATTAAACAAGAACAAAATAATACCCAATATTATATACACAACTTAGATTAAATAATGAAATCTCAAATTCAGAAACATAAATTAATTAACTAGGTTTAAACCCGTTATTTGCGATTCTCAAGTACTAAAGAAATTAGTTCATAACGAAATTCAAAACTGAAATTAAATAAATAAAATATATTGTTTTCAATTATAGAAAATAAATTAGATAACCTAAGGGTTGGATTGGATGTTGTTGGAAGAAAGGAATTCCTCCAGCTCTAGCTTTTTCTAGAGCTTTTCCTCTGCATTCTTGCTCTGACTTAAAATAATGAAGCGTAAGATGTAATTCTATGAAGTGTGTGTAAAACAGAGGCTTAAAGGTCTATTTATACTTGTAAAATTCGGAATAGGCTTTAGTTTAAGCACATTAGGTCAAAATATAAAAAGGCCAAGCCCATCTTCTTTAATTCTCGTAACTGGTGTACAACCCTTAGTAAAACAGCTTTAACTTTCTCATATTAACTCCAAATTGACTCATTCTAGTTGCAAAATCTTCCGAACTCAGAGAGTCAAATTCTCTATTTCACGGTCCAAAGGCTAAATCCCTATCTAAGTGGCCCAAATATAGCAATGAGTAACATACTTCCAGATTTCCAACTCCTTTAGTCAATTCTTCGGAAATTCTTTTCTTTCCTTTGAGTCATCCGCTCGATCTAAGACTTTAATTCTCACCTCTCCTCCTTATCTTGGTGCTCCATAGCATCCATGAACCTAAGAAATTTATACTAAAAACAAAAAAATTAACGAACAAAAGCTCTAAAAATGCAAATAGTCTAATTCCAAGGGGAGAAAGTGTAATATGATGAAATAGGCATAAAAGTCCATAAAATAAGTCAATTATTCAACTAAAATGATGTCTCCTAAGGGATAATATTTAGAACAAAACGAGAGACATCAAATCCTTATATGGCATAAAAAAGTCTCTGAAGCAATGGCATGCCGAATTTGATAGATTGATGATCTCGAATGGTTTCAAGATCAATGAATGTGACAAATGTGTTTATGTAAAACAAAATGAGACAATATATGTCATTGTTTGTTCATATGTGGATGATATATATTATACATTGAAGTAAAAATGACGTGATTACATTCACCAAAAGGATACTTTTAAGTAAGTTCGACATGAAAGATCTAGGCCTTGCGGATGTTATTTTGGGTATCAAGATTCTCCAAACATCGGAAGGTATTGTACTATCTCAGTCACACTATGTTGAGAAAGTATTAAAAAAATTAGTAATGGCGACACAAATATCGCCAATACACATGTTGATGTAAATTTACATCTTGCTAAGAACACTGGTGATACGATCGACCAGTTGGAGTACTCTTGAATTATTGGGAGTCTCATGTACCTAAGAAACTACACTATGCTAGATATAGCACATGCAGTAAGCAAGCTAAGTAGGTTTACACATAATCCGGGGAAGAACCATTGGATTGATATTGTAAGAGTTCTAAGGTATTTCAGATACACTATGAATGAATGAAGGGTTGTTGTACACATGATATCTAGTTGTACTAGAAGAATATAGTGATGCAAACTGGATATCAGACTCCACCGACTTAGTGGATATGTCTACATGTTAGGAGGAGCAGCCGTGTCTTGGAAATCCACTAAGCAAATGTGCATAGCCAGATCCACGATGGAATCTGAGTTTATAGCATTATACAAAGCTGCTGGGGAAGCCTAGTGGCTTCAGAACTTTTTTAGAGGATATTCCTAATTGGCCAAAGCCAATGTCGGCTATCTGCATAAATTGCGATAGTCAAAGTGCCATTGGTAGGGCACTAAACGAGATGTATAACGGTAATTCTATACACATAAAGTGCCATAGACATAATACCATTAGATAACTGCTCTCAGACAGAGTTATCACAATTGATTACGTTCAATCAAAGGATAACATTGCGGATCCACTGACCAAAGGTCTACCAAGAGAGCAAGTGCGAGTGTTGTCAAAGGGAATGGGTCGTAAGGCTACGAAAGCCGAGTTGCCTTGATGGGAACCCTATTTAGCATAGTGGAGATCCCATAATTTAGGTTCATAGGGAAAACTAAATCATGAACCTGCAACTTGGTACGACGCACTGTGGGGAGACCTCCCCAAACCATTCTAGGACAAAATTAAACAGTTCTACCTGTATAAGTGAAGGATAAGTTAAACTTTTAATGGTTCTTGTATCTTCGTTAACATAAGATAGAGTAATGCAAAATCTCAACAAGAGACCACATATATGAATAACATGGGTAGGGCCGCCCTACAAGAATTTTAAAGGCGAAATTCTCCGACAGTTATTCATGAATTACCCAGAGTTGCTTAGGGCCGTAAATGGACACAACCGTGAGTACCAAATAATGTTTGGAAGTATACTATGTAAGTTCTATTGACTTGATTTACACAAAAGCTGAATAGTTCAAGACATCACGTTCACTAGTTAGCAAGTAAATCCGATAATTCTTACTACAGAAGGTTCAAGGCCAAAAGCTACCTTTCTCGATGTAGTACTCTTCCATGCTTCTTTCTCGCTCTCTCTCATGTTTATCATTCTTTTACACAACTTTTTCAGTTGGTTAGTCAATTCCAATTCGTGCAGGGATTGTTGGTCAAATGAGATTTTACCCAAGTGTTGACCATGTTTACGATGATAGTCGGTGACCCGATTTAAAGAACTGACACGGATATAGATATATTTATTCCAGTTGTAAAGATTAACGTAATATATTCACTTGTTCAAAATCATTTGAATTTTTTTTTGTCAGAAAAAAGTACAAGTAGTTCTACTCCTAACTAGTACATAACTTACTAATATCATCATAAAAGCTAATGATCGACTCACAAGGACCATTAGAGACATCTATATTAAGTCTAGTAACTCTTGCCAGCTTATCTGCCACACCATTAAATTCACGTTTAATGTGAACAACTTTCCAATTTGGGAATCTACCCATCCACCTCCAGGCTTCATTAACCATTGGGCGAATTCTCCAGTTGATTCCTCCTGTTTGATTGATATCTTGAACCACTTCAAGATTGTCTGAGTAAAACGAGCTACTAAACATGTTAAGACTTGCTGCAGATCTCATCGCGAGCAAAATCATTTAAAATTGAATGAGAAACTGAGTCATGTAATTTGGAGAAATTAAAAGAGAAAAATAAAATAATAACAATATATGTTATTTATTTTATTTTTTCTTTTTGGTTATAAAGCAAAGAAGAAGAAAAAACAAACGTGCTAGCCTATTGGGCTTTTGGGCCTTAGGCTCATACCATCTGGACCAACCCAAGCTTTGTCTTTGTTAGTAAATGTTATATCTTATATTTGAATCAACGTGTCTTCAAATTAAACATTACAACTCTTTGCCAAGCCACCATTTCATCTTCTATAAATAGTTGTCTAACTCAAACATTTTCTTCATTCAGTTTTTCAAAGAATTAAGCATAAGTAATAAGAGGGAGATCGAAAGAAGCAGCTTTATTAAGTTCGTTGAAATTCTTAAGAAATCTTGTGTCAGTTTCTTTTGAATAGTTTTGTCGTTGTATCCTGGAGGTTCAAGCCAACAAACGTAAGACACCGGTTTGTGACCTAAATACCTTAAAGACATCGGATCCAATCTAAGCCTTAACAAGTAAAGTTTTTTTTTTCTTGTTTTTTTTTAAATTTTTTTTTATTTTTCCATTAGTATTTATATTGTTTTACTGGTTTATACAGATAACAGTTTCTTCACAGTATAGGGACATGTTACGGTTTTTTATAATGTAGGGACAAATAATAAATTTTTTGCATAGTATGGGGACCTGGTACTATTTTGCACAATATAGGGACCTATTGTACATTTTTTTACATTAAATAACCTATAGTGCAATTTTAAAACTATAAGGTTTTTCGCCGTTTGTCAAACTATAAAGGGTATTTGGTATATTACCGTTTTGTTAAGTCAATTGAAAATTGTAGGGAAGAAACCTCCCTAATACCCACTGTTTTATATTTTGACATATGGATATCCAATTTTTCAAAGTAGACATCCACGTACCTAAGGTTCTAATTTTTGCCTTCTGTTCCTCTAGTACCCGTTAAAATACACGTTAAATGCTCACATGACATAGTATTTTTTAATTAATTATAAATTATTTATAATTGTGAAATACATGTTTTACCCGTTCTATGTCATCAGTTGACACCAACATTAACGTCTGGTACTAAAGAAAGACAAAAAATGAAACGCCAGTATCTATTTGTCCACTTCTGAAACTTTGAGTATATATTTGTACAAAATACGAAATATCGTGTACCCATAAAATCTTTTTCCTAAAAATGTAGAGAGGGCATTTTAGCATTACAACGATAGTTGAAGGAAGGAGTCAAGGTAGTTAAAATTATTAAAGGGGTGTTTCACGTTTTTTGGGATAGTTCGGAGGTGATTGCAATTGTATTTAAGTGTCCACTTGCTTTTTTTAAAAACTAAAATGTATATTTACAACATAAATTCCAAAGGGTTTAACCCGAAAGGTCCTTGAACTATAGGTCAATTCACCAATTTAATCCACAAACTTAAAAAGTTATCAAATTGGTCCTCCAACTTCATTTTTGGCTATCATCAATCAGAGTACTAAGTTCTACCGGGTAAAGATGTTCTAGGACTAAACCGTTCAATGGGCCTATAGTTTAGGGACCATTTCGAGATTTTTCCTTGATAATAATTACGAAAATACCGGTTTCCATAGCAAAATGGATGGAGATTGACGTGAGGTGTGAAAAAACAAAGTTGGAAAACCAAGGTAATTCTAAAGTTAATGTCCTCCTTATAATTCAAGGACCAATTGGTGAAAATCCCAATTCTACACATTAAATTTGGGTAGTTGTAGAAAAATTGAATCAATTTTTTAGAAACAACTCTTATAGAAATGGATAGTTAATATTAAACAAGTACATACTTTATATTTTTAATTGTGTGTTTTCTTAAAAAGAAATTATAGTTTTTGTGACAGGTATATATGGTCCATAAGGGAATGAAATCCCAGATCTGATACAATCTATATGTACATGATGGGGCGAAGATCCATTCTCAACCAAATCATATTCATATGTTAGCGTCAAATCATTCGGTGGATATTATGATATTCTCGCCAAAAGTGGCGCAAATTATTTCTTTTTTGCCAGAGAAGCAACAACTTGGCAAGTGAGGACAAGGTGACGATTTCATGAGGTGAGTGATAGAATAGGGAAAAAAGTATATGATAATGTTGGGGTTGAAGTTTATGGAAAGTAATCGATAAGCGATTCATGCTAGTGTGTTGATTGATTCTTTATTTTATATAGATTATCACACCGAAATGTTAGTTTGCTGATTATGTTAAAAGTTGGATCTTTATTTGTTAAATTCTTTCGGTTATCTCTCTTTTGTTGGAGTATGTTATATCATGGCGTCTACATTTTGACCAAAAAGTAGTTATCTGGCCGGGGTCTTTTTAAATGTTTTTAAATATAAGATAGGTCAATTACCCAAGGGGTTTTAATTAGAATCATAATGTCATATAGGAACCAAGTGGTTTCTCTCTCTTACTTAGAGGCCTCAAAATTGACAAATATCATTACTACCCTTGTAGTGTATATAAGATAAAAAAAATAGGTTTCTCTCTCCTTAATTACCATTACTCTCTCTCCTCCATTACCATTAATCTCTCTCCTCCTTTCTATTCCTCTCTCCTCCTTCATTAACTATCGATAATTTCCAGCTCCAACCACCGCCGACCACTGCCGGATAAAGTATTGAGCATAAAGTACTGAGCATAAAGTACTGAGTATAAAGTACTGAGTATAAAGTACTGAGTATAAAGTACTGAGCATGAAAAAAGTACTGAGTATAAAGTACTGAGCATGGAAAAAGTACTGAGTATAAAGTACTGAGTATGGAAAAAGTACTGAGTATCGGAAAAAGTGCTGAGTATCGGAAAAATTTGCTGATTATTCGAATTTTTTTGTTGAGCCTTTTTACTGAGCATGCTCGTTTGCTCAGTAACTTTGCTGAGCACGCTCAATAACTTGTTGAGCGTGCTCAGTAAAATTACTGAGTATGCAAAAAAATCAATGAATTTTTAGGATTTTTACGGAACATTTAGAGCATTGTCTATTAATTAAACCAAAATAACACAAAACTGAATTCAAATTAAAACAATACAATTGATCTTTAATGACTTAAACAGAAAAAAGATTATTAGTGAGGGTTTGAGATATGAAAAACTTGTGATTATTATTTACTTGAAAAAGATTGTATATCTAGCATCAGTAAATAGTGAATGATTTCTTCATACATTACCATTACATTATTTACATAAAAAATCAAAGGAAAAAAAGAAAAAAGGTGCAACCACATGGATCTGGACAAAGCACCTTTCAAATGGATGCAAATAAAAGTTCATAATATCAATTAATAATTGTAAAGCCTCCAATTACTAGACCATTAAAGAAAAATGTAGAGAGAGAAATGTTGGTTCTCTCTTCTCTCTCTATTTCTTTTTTTCTTTTTTTCAGTTTTAATTTTTCTTCTCAAATCATTAGATTTTTGGCATTCTTTCTGGAAAACACATCTCGATGGATTTGTTTTGTGATCTGGTATTGAAGAAATTGTTAACAAGTCTGATTGGATTACTCTTCTTATTTGGGGTTATAGAGCCCGTTAGGGTTTGGGTTGAGATGATGAAGACGAACGACGGGAAGGAGACAGAGAGGGCTAATCGGCCTTTGAGTATCGACTGGGCTCTGCTTCGCGGGCCTAACCCAACTGGAGATTCACGCCTCTATAAAACAATTCGACTTCGACTTCGTATCACAAGGTATTATATTCGTAAGGTTTTATTAGCTTACTTGGAGGATGTTTTGTCGACTCAAATCGAGATTCCGATTGTGTACTTTGGAGTTTGGAGGGTTAATACGGTAAGTCTGATTTTGCAACAGTTCGAATACAGAAATTGTTTGCTTGTTGCAATCTTTCTTAGATCGATTAGATTACTACAAATTTGGATGACTTTGGAAATTAGGAGATTTATCTATCGTGACTATATGGTGATTATTTATACAAGTTTCATATCTCAAATTGGAAGAATTAAGATCTTTATCAGTTTACTTAGACTACAGTTCTCTGGGTATTATCAGTTTTGTCCCAGTAGTGTGTACACTTTACAACTTTGGAAGAATTTGGAATTTAGGAACTTCATGTTTGGTGGCTGGAATCAGTTGAAGAAACACCCTTTTCATTTTTGTTTCTCCGAGGTAACCCATATTCTGGGTATTTGGGGGGAATTGCGGTGTTTTACACTGCTGCAGGTCATGGTTGTTGAGTTAACCATGATTAGGTACCTCCCGTCCGTTTGGTGTTCGAGTGTTTGGTGTTTTTTCAACGTGAGAGTGGCTAAACCGAAGGGTCTATCAGCTTACTGGTTATTTGACATTGAAGACATTTCTGTTCTACAGACTGCTGCAAGAAGATGGTGGATGTGTGTTGGTTTTCCTTTGTATTATGTAAATAGGGTGTTGTACTCTCTTTTTTAAAAGAATAATATGTTACCTTCGAACAAAAAAAATGTAAAGCCTCCATTAGAGCAATTCATACACACCTTATCACATTGTATAAACTTTAAACCACGTCACTTTCTATCCAATCTTAGAGGAGTCAGATAATAAATAATCAAAATTGTCACTTTCACCCATAATAATAAAACAATAAGTTATCAAATCTCTTTCACAAAAACAGCATCTAAGTTTTTGGTGTTGGTGAAAAACTTGACCGTAAGTTATATAAAATTATTTCTCCTATTTTTTCTTTTGATTAAACTTTTTTCAATGTTCATATGGGCTCACTTGGTGTGAAACATCTTATGTGAAACTTTGCATAACCTGATCAACTTATGTGAAACTTTGCAGAGGTGAGTCAAATGTCAAGCCGTTTGACCTTAGAATCTCGTGTTTATGCTAATAAAGCAAAAAGATTTGAATCGTCAAGTCATGTCGGAGGTCACGAACGTGGTCACAATCCTGCTTCTCCGATCTCCTGGTGGTGGACTAAATGGCGGCGGATTTCTTCCGCATATCTAATGGCTTCGTGGCTGCAACTTCCATGGCGAACAATGAGGTCTTTTGCTCCATGGCGAACGGCATTGTGGATTTATTAAATTATGAATCGATAATAATTTATTATGACAAATAAATAAGCGTAATTATTCACATTTGTTAATAATGACGTTGTCTCAGAGTCGTCAATGATTTGTTATTAAGATGACGATCTCTAAATCGTCTAGAAAGTAATTTAATTGTGACGATTATATTTGGCGTCATGATAGACAAACAATGAAGGCTTCATAGATGACGCTCAGATGACGGTTGCTGAACTGTCATAATTATCTACAATGACGATAAAGATCGTCATGAAAAGGTATAAATATCGTCATTGTATACCCCTTTTTCTTGTAGTGTAAAAAATTCCATTTTGCCGGTCCAAATCATATAATCTATTTCATCTCAATTTTTTATCTTTTGTAAGTTAGTTATGATTCTCTTTTTTATGTGAGATATCATGCTACTTCTTTCTCAACATATTTCTTTTATTTTCAATACATTTCTCTTTCTTTTACCCCGTCCAAGGGTTACAATAAAGAACAAGTGAATCATCAAGAACACAATTACATAAACTTTAAGAATACCCAACCCATTGATGTTTCTCATAATCGCATCCCACCTCTAAAACGACTGTCTAAGCATTGCGATTCGAGTATGGGTCATATGGAAAAGACCTAAAATCTAAGGGGTGTGGCTTGTAGTGTGGATCATAAGAAGGGTTTAAAAAGACTAGAAGGGGCTGAGACATATATATAATATATATATATAATATATAATATATATATAATATAATATAATATATATATATATATATATAATATATAATATATATGTATATATAATATATAATATCTCTACAGAAAGGTAAAAGGAAACAAGGGGCTTATCAAAGAACCGCCTTAATCACTTACTAAATTATGTAATTTTGCTACTTTCTCACCTCTAGCACGTTCATTAAATGGGTTATCAATTAGCTCAGATCTCACAGCCTACACACCCCTCAAGGCGCCCTAAGACCAAACTTACTTATACCGCATTTCTCACTAATCTATTATTTACTAATTAAAGTGTGTTTTCATGTTCATACTCTTAGCATACAAAATAACCAGCTCATAAACAAATTACTGACCTTTTACATCCTGTTTAAATAAAATAAACGACAAACAATACAGGAATTGACTATGCAGAGTACGGATCATAGGTAGCAAGAAATGATAAGAACATATTCGTTCGCGAGATGGATTGGCGATTAATGGTTTTCACGGTAATATAAACGCATAAAGTATGCAAAATTAGATTAACAAAAAGAAAATATAATATAGGTGTTGATTAATTTTAATTAAGGACGAAATAAAAGTGATTGCAAGTAAGAATATTAATTATCAACTAATCAAAATAAAGACAAATAACTAGAATTAAAATAAAAGATTAACTTGATGAGAGCGGAGCTTGAGGATATTGCCTAATAACAGTTTATGTGGCTAATTGACTTGCTACTATTAAGGGTGAACGATTTTGATTTTCACACTAGCCACAGATTAAATTCAAATTATCTTACTAGTCTATTGGCTTTAAAATAGGCTTAATTGCTATACCCAATCGACAACCTAGCGTGCTAATATCGTCTGATAAAGGCACTAAGCATTCATATCCTAGTTCAATAATCCTTTCTCCCGTCCGCGTGTTAGTCAGATTACAACGGATCCTGCTACTTTGGCCACAAGCGTAGGAGTATTTAAATCACGAATACAAATAATGGAATTAAAGACAAACCCAGTTCAATTAAATATGATAATAATATCCCAAAGGTAATTAACAATAGTCAAAAAGCTTAACATAATGTATTATCAAAGCATCCTCAAGCCAAAGAAGTTTAGCTCATAATCAAATTAATACTATAAACAGTAAAAATGATTAAAAAATAAAGGAATCGTGTTTAAAACTGAAAATAAGATAGAATTACTTTTGAAGGTTAAGGGAATTGATGTTCTGTTGAAGATGGGTTCATAGACAAACCCTCTTGCTTCTTCTTCTTCTTCTTCTTCTTCTTCTTCTTCTTCTTCTTCTTCTTCTTCTTCTTCTTCTTCTTCTTCTTCTTCTTCTTCTTCTTCTTCTTCTTCTTCTTCTTCTGTCGCTTCCTTCTTCTCTTCCGGATGATTTCTAATTTGAAACGTATAATCCAATATGATATGGGGGCTGAAAAAAGATCTTGTATATCTTCTAAATTCGTTGGGCTCTCCTTAGGGTTAAGAAAATAGATTAAAAGGAACCCAACCCGTTTACTTTAACCAGATTTCTGGTTTGAACCACGACAGGTGCAAATGTCATAACTTTATTCATCTTAACTCCGAACTGAGTGTCGTCACTTCACACACGACCCTGACTTCAAGATATTTTCAACCAAAAAGGTTTCAGGTCTAAAGATCTTACCCAAAAATCGTAGTAAGAGAAACACTCTATTCCAATAAAATCCAGAAAAAACTCTAACTCTCCACAATGGCTCTAAGCTCAATTTTCGTTTTAACTTGGGGTTTATCTTAATATTTTGACTTCTCCTATTCATCTTGGACCTTGTATCAAGCATATACTTAAATCTACACACTAAACACACAATTAAAGCACAAAAGTCTCTATAAACAGTCATAAGTCCAAAACTAAGGGTATAAGTGCAATATAGAAAATAATAGGGAAAAATTCCTCACTTAGGCCGAATAAACTCCCAAAATAATGTCTCCTGGACGGATTTATTCGTCACAAATAGAGAGACATTGATTACCTACTATCATTAACTCACTAAAAATATTCTTCCAAGCCATTAGGCACAATCTACATAGAATTCCATCTACCAAAAGTTTAATTTCTTCTAAAAAACAGTAAATCACAAAAAATGGTTATGAAGGACAATGAATTCCCACTCACCAACTAAAAATAAGCTGTGTCCCCATGACTCAAAACAGTCTCGATAAAAATTAAAACTAACATACATATTGAGAATAAAGAAATAGTAAGGAAGAAAGAAAATATACTCTCGAGGCTTATTGCCTCGAATCATCAACATCCATGATGGGATTTGGTGGATTTTTCGCGATATCGCATCTTATTTTCTCTAGGAGTGTAATGATGTGCACTTGATTTGCTGCTTTATTTGTGCCATATCATCGGCTAATAAAGTATGAGCTGCTTCTAATTTATTTAATCTCTCATCTACTTTTCCTCTCCATGCAAGATCCTTTTCTTTCAAACTAGATTCACTCTCACGAGCAACCTCAATATTTTTAGGAATCTTTGCAACTACTCCCGTAAAAAATTGCCTTGATCCAATCATCATCGATGTTGGTGCTAATGTCATACATTAATGACTCTTTCTCACAAAGTTCCACCTTCTCTTTCCTTAGTAGGATAGTAATCATTGATGGGTATTTTATGTTAAAAAACTTCTTAGATTGGATGGTTATTCGCATGACCTCATCAAAGTTTATGTGCGCTTAATCTACTTCCTCTACTCTTATAAAATAATTTAAATACAAGGCAAATTTCTTACTTACTTCTGAGGTACGAGTGTTTCCCTATACATTTGGTGTGATTTTGTAATTTCACTAAATCATGACTCAACACATGTTCAAAAAGTGGTTCCCACTCAAATTTTTTGATATTCTTCATTGCTTCTTGATATTTGCATGGGCCAACCAATTTCTTAAACTCGAAGTGGTTTCGAATCTCTTCAACTGTGAAAGGAATCAACTTTCCTCTAACTGGAACTTGACCTTTACTATCTCGGCTAAAGAGGCCTAAATAGAACTCATAAACAATCTCACTACATAATCTTGAACGCCTTCTCATGAATGTAGTCCATCCTAATGTCTCACCCATCTCTACAAATCTCTTGCAATCTCCTTCTCCAACCTCTTTTTCGAATATTCTCTCATGAGCAAGTGGTAATTTAGGCAAACTTGTTTTGAAGATATCTAATACGGCCTTAGAAGCTTCATTCATCTCGGGTATAGGAATATTTACTTGAAGAGGTTGTGGTGTTTTCTCTTTTATCATAGAAGTATCTTTATTTTGAGCACTTGAATTCACCATAACCGGTTCCTCTTTAATCAATTAACTCCAATTACTTTTATTCTTTTCCAAATTTTAACTTGAATTCTTCATAATCTCACCCAATACCTTGCTTTGATTTTTCTTCATCTCCATAACACTACATAGTATCGTTATTATTTTCCTCATCTCTTTGACCCCAACTCAAAGGTTTAAACACTCTTGAACTACCCTTTGATTATAGGTAGATAATGTGTTAACTAGGTTTGGAAAGGTGTAAGGATGATGATTATGTATGTGGGTATGGTGGACTCTTACTTGGATGATATGGATTTAAAAAAATGGAAAGAGATTTGGAAAATTTTGGTTTTGATTCTTGGATTCTAGGTCTTGTGGATTGATTTGGGTGGTTGAATCTTGATTTTAGAAATGTAGGGAAGGATGTGGATATGAATTTATAGTGATTTGGTGGTGTTTTGATGTGAGGTGAAGATTTTCTAAAGTTTCAATGGTGTTTTATTGAGTTTGGGTGCTTTGGGGAAGAAGGACGCTTAAGGTTTGTGAGATATAATGTGAACAAACCTCCTTTTACAGTTAACCTGTCGAGGCCCGCACGGGTAATACCGGTCATGGGACCGGTATGCCGGTCTAACTCTTCAATGTTTCTAACCTCGAACCGTTGCGACCCTTCTTCGGGAATCTCGACATGGATGGGACCGGCTAGCCGGTCGTGGAACTGGTGTGCCGGTCAAAATTATGACCTACACCGACGTGACCATTCTGACATGAATAACGACATGGTTATTGGACTGGCTAGCCGCTCATATTATCGGCATGCCGGTCATAGCCTCAATTTCTCTGTCTTTGACCATGGTGTGGACCGTCACGACCCTTAGAGAGGGGTTGGTAGGCCGGTCGTGTGATTGGTATGCCGGTCCGCTGTGCGTGATTTCAGTTTTTCACGAACTTTTTCAGCCCAAATCAAAAACACTTTTACCTTCCACATTACTGCAATATGTATAAAAACAACTAACCTAAAAAACATAAAAACAAAAAAAAGATTGTGGGTTATATTCCAGATTGAACTTTTATGTAACGTCATTTAAAGTCCGACGCGTTACATATTCTATTTTCTGAGTATGTAGCCTCCCCAACTTCGGGTGAGGCTATGAACATCAACCAAATCTACATTTTTACCTCTCTTTGGTCGTATTTCAATCACTTTTGCTGACACAACTTGTGTGACAACAAATGGTCCCATCCACGCGTTCTTATAACTTCGTGACCTATTTTCGGGCTTGAGGGCCTTCCATAAAACTTAATTTCTTACACTGAACTCACCCATTGGTCTAAACTCCACATGTTTTGTGTGGACTTCTTCTTGGACCCTTTCCTTGGTCGCAATGTGAATGACAGGGACTGTGGGTAATACCTTCCTTTTAGTACCAAAGACATAGAATGTATCAAATATATTGCTTGCGCGGAGGCTCGTTGTTCCCACTTGGAAGTTTATGATGCTTTGATTTGTGTTCAAGAACGGGCTTCCAATTATGATTGGAACCTGCTTATCTGTATCATAATAGTATAAAAATTCAGTACAGATAGTCAAATTACCTGCTTAGACGAGAACGTCCTCCACGAATCCCCATGTTTTTGTTATTGAGCAACCCACATTGTAATTTTACGGAAGATTTATCTGCCTTCTTGTTTCCAAGTCTATCAAACACTGACTTGAGCATAAGGTTCAAACCCGGTACTTCCATCACACTTGTTTATGGCCTTCACATCGTTCTTCGTTTCTAGGGACGAGTGCGGAATATCTTTCAGAAACTTACCAAAAGAATTAGTTACTTGGGTAACTTACGTTGTTAATATCTTCATTGCAACAAATTGGTCATTGAATTTTTCATTATACATCTATATGTTGTCTTGATTTAAAGTCCAAAAATCTTGCATTGTTTTCTTGAAATCTAATTCAGCTCCTTCTTGTGGATGTTGAGTCAAAGCTTTATGAGGTAAACTATCGGCATAAGCATCATAGGTTGGTTGTGGTGGTGGTACTGGCTTGTTATAACTTTGGCCACCTTGATAAGGACCTTGAGATCTCTGTTGGAAATTGTTGTTTTGAGGTCGTGTTTGGTTAGAATTACTGTGATTCATGGCCTTGCGATTACCAAATTGGTAATTCCCTCATATTTTAAAAAAAACCAGACTGCTTTCGGATTGACTTCACACTCTTCCCATACATATCGCTTATACACAGAGGAATACGCTAAGACCGTCAAACCCACTCCTTTTATGTCTAGGTTGAAAATAAAGTTGATAAATACGAAATATTCGTTGCGAACCATGGAACTATCGCGGACAACCTTGTGCTTCTTGCGGTACTTTCATCTCCACTGGCTTTCTTTGGAGACCTTTCTCAATCGTAAGTGACATCTGTTTTATTTGATTCTACGACATGGAGATTTTAGCTCCTAAATCAGTTTCAACATCCAATCGCAGCGTGCCTTTGGAATTTGTAATAGGAGCTCGTGACTCTGGACAATTCCATTTTGTTTCAACTATTTTATCCAAACCTTCTATAGCTTTTGTAGGATCCATGGAAACGAACCCTCCTCTTCCAAGATTACCTACCCTAAATCTTCCTTCGATATTATTAAGTTGATAGAACATTGCTAATTGAAGTGATATGTGTAACCGTGAAGTGCGCATGTTGATAATTTTTGTTGAAATCTTGTCCATGCCTCTCTTACACTCTCGTCATTCTTTTGGCGAAAATTTGCAAGTGCCACTTAATCTTTCATTCTCATACTTTTAGAATAATAGCGATTTAAGAACGCAACTTGCAACTCGTCCTATGATGTAATCGACTCCGATGGTTGACTATCCAACCATCTCCAGCACCTCCGGTCAAGAATAACGGAAACATGAATTATTACAGTCGCTCGCTTGTAATGCCATGAGTAATGTATGCATCACAAATCTGCATAAACTTCTGGATTGATCTTACCAAATCTTGATGTGCTACACTACTTTAGTGTCCAAAGCTCAAAAATTTACTAAGCATACCCTGACCGGGCTTGAATCTCGCGGCTTAGATCACTGGAGGGCAAATCCCTATTCGTTGTACTTGAAAAGGTGCTCCCAAACCTAGAAGACCTTGTTCACGGCGTTTATTATTAGGTGGATTCCCTCCTTTTGGTGCTCCTTGTGGTTGAACAATTTGGGGGATTGTAATTTATTGATTGTTCACCCCAAGTGGTTCATTGTTATCTAACACTCCTTGATCTACAACTTTGGCCATTTATTCCTTTCTTTTCTCCTCTCTTTCTCTCTTCTTGTAAGCTCAGAGTATTTCCATTGGGTCTGAGACCATACGTAAATACCTAGAAAGAAATCTGAAAGAGAAAAAAACAAAAAGAAAGTGTAAAAATAAAACATCTAAAAACTACTACTCCAAAAATAAACATAAATAAACTAACTAGATAAATGTCCGGCAACAGCGCCAAAAACTTGGTGGTGGCAAAGGTATGATAACTAAACATATAGACAAAGATAATAAATAAGGACACACACCCTAGAAGCTCGCCAAAGAGAAGACACCACAACCCCTCCAAGTCAAGATGCCTCTAACCAACAAAAGAGATACTTATAGGTCCCTATAAGCTATTACAACACAAATCATGTATACTTTGACAATCACAAACGAGCAAAAATCGCGGAGGAAGTTTAAAAATGAGAGTATAGAAGATTTCTTGAGAAGGGGAAAAGATTGGGATGGAAGACGTTCATTATGGAGCGTTCGAGTTTGAATATTGAGCTATTAAAGAGTTATATCTTGGCCTCTTTAGCCGAGATAACAAGGGAAGAGTTCCCATTCGAGGCAATTTAGTTCTTTTCACAGTTGAAGAAATTCGTAGCCACTACGAGCTGAAGAAATTGGTTGGTGATGGTGGCAAAGGTGTGATAAATAAACAAATAAATAAAGATAATAAATAAGGACACTGAGTATTAATACAAAATCGGTAAGTATCATTGATTGTAAAAAATCATTGAGAAATAATGCAAAATCGCTAAGTATCACGGATTATAACATAAAATCACTGAGCAGTAATGCAAAATCACTGAGTATCACGAATTATAACACAAAATCATTGAATAGTAATGCATAATCACTGAGTATCACGGATTATAACACAAAACCACTGAGTATTACAAAAAATCACCGAGTGATAAAAAAAAATATATTCCAAATGCTTAAAAAATCAAGCTTGAATGTGCTAAAAAAATATAGTTGGAAGTGCTGCAAAAATGGAGCTCGAATGCTTCAAAAAAGGAGCTTAAATTTTTTTTATAAATGGATTGACGAGAGAGAGAGAGAGAGAGAGAGAGAGAGAGAGAGAGAGAGAGAGAGAGAGAGAGAGAGAGAGAGAGAGAGAGGTGGAATTTGTGAAAAATGTTTGAAGAGACGAGAGAGAAAGCAAGAGAAATCTGAAAAAATAAATGAAAATGAATTGAAATGAAGGGTTGATTCTCCTATATATACTCTAATGGTATGTTTTACTCATAATATTTTGGTGGCATCTATTTAGGATATTGTAGAAACCAAGTCCCCTTGAGCCATAATAAGAGTTTCCAAGACCCCTTGGATCAATCAACCTATATATATATTAGATACACTTAGAAATATATTTACGAACTAATTTACCATTTAATTCTAATTTCATCCCTACAAATTCTTCATTATATCTAGTCATTAACAATTCATCATATTTATAATTAGGGTGTGTACGCCAAATTTCACTTATAAATTTGAGTTTTGTAATGTCATTTTTTATTGGGATTTTGTTTCCTATGATGAGAAGTCTTTTAGAAGTGAAAGAACTACAAAATAAGGAATTGATTGTATTCGTTTGAGTGAGTTTTGACAATAGGGATATGCTAAAAGCAAAAGAAAAAGAAAGAAATTTCGCAACACCCCAATCGAAATCAAGGAAGTTTTGGATTTTCCTATTACTGTGAGGTTATTTAGCTAGAAGCCTAAGAATAAAATTAGAGCACAAAATAAGTGCCCAATATGTATACCATTAATGTAGACATATGTATAAAGTTTGAGTGTGTCAAAACTTTTCATAATGAAAGAATGATCAAATAAAGTCTTAGGAAATAAATATCTAACTCTGTCGTAGTCAATGTGATATGAAACTGTACAAATTATCTTCTAAACCGTACCACTGGTATGCATCATATTTCTTGTACATTATTCAAACATGTTGCCAGATTTCACTCTTAATACTTATTTCAACTATTGTTATAACATCGCCACCAGTTAGAGCAAGTAATTTAATTGGGGGAAGTTATTAAATAAATGGAAACGCAAAAACATTTAGAAGAATTAGAGTTCAAATGGAAGGAAATGTAAAATTTGCCACTAAACATGAAAATGTAGTACAAGTCCAAATATGTTACTAAATAAAAGTAGAAGAAAAATTATAAATAACCAAAATGTTTACCGTTGTTGTAATTTATTGAACGAAAACTTCCTTAAATATTATAGATTAAACTTTACATACCTCATGTGGAATATCCAACTAAAATACATTAGCATCGTCATACTCATTGATATAGATAATAGGTATGGTATTAGCTAAAGATGACTCAAGTGATGCATCAATAAATAATATTCACCTTTGATATCCCTTTCAACAGAATCTCTAGAAACATCATTATGTTTTATCACCATAAAAAGACAAATACAAAGATATCAACATAAAATTATAAATTTCGAACTGAAACAAAGACAAGAGGACATCAACTAAAGATGATTAAAGTGATGAACCTTTCTTCACATTGTATTCATTAACAGTTAATGCAACCAAGTTTTCATTTTCACTAATGGTGGAGTAGATTGTTATGCAGAGTGATCTAAAAGGATTAAAAAATGGTGAATGATACATAGGGTCTTGGAGACTAGATTTTCGTCCTATAAGAACTAGTGGAAATCTTATTTCTTTGAAGGTACCTCAAGAATGACAAAATACTAAAATACTCTTATAAAATACAAAGCCACTAAAAGTTAAAAAAAAGTTGTTAAGTGTTGGCATTGTTCATCTCCGGCCTCTGGCCACCGACCACCACCCACCACCCACCGCCGAAAAAAAGTATAGAGTATCGTAAAAAAAATATTGAGTATTGGCATTAAAACAGTGAGTATCAGAATAAAACACAAAGTAATATTCAAAAAGTACAGAGTACTCCATAAAATAGATAAAGTACTCTATACAAAATATAGATATTAAAACACAAGAGTATTACTACAAAAAATAATTTTTATTTAAATTTCATCCAGCTATTACAATAAAGATAATATACTAAAAAAAATATATAGAGTATTGATATTACAACAAGCTAAAAAAAAGAAAAAAATACAGATAATATACGAACAAAAAAAAGAAATGGGAGAATTCGAACGGAGTCGTCATCTTCCACCACCAGCACGAACAGAGGTCAAAGCTCGCACCACCGAAGAAGAAAACGCGTCTTCGCCGGAGATCTCTCGCTCTTTAAAGGAGTTTTCTATGGCAGGCGAGTTTCGACTTCGAGATCGAGCAGGCGAGGCTTCTCTCACTAGATCTGCCCCGAGCTTCGACTTTGTTCTTCGTTGAAGACGAAGTCACAAGATTTGCAGGCGAGCTTTGAGATCGAGCAGTGGTCTCAAACTCGAGTACCATGGTCGCAGTCTAGTTTGTGAAACTAAGATCTGAAGATCAGTCTTTTCCTATATCCATGCCACGAACGAAGAAGATGCTAGAGAAGATTCAAACGACGATCAGAAACGGCGACTGCAGGAGCTCCAACGCCGACCATTAGCAGCGGTTGTAGGAGCTCTGAGATCTTCTTGGCAGTCTTCATTACCGGGGAGCTGAGCTGCTTCACCACGGCTTCGTCTTCACTGCCAGAGCTACGAAGGGGAGAAAGTTGGCTTCATCTCACGTCGGAGATGAATGATTTCGACGACGGTTTTCTTGAGAGGTGTTGAAGAAGTGAGGAGAGAGATTTAAAATGGATTGGGAAATAGGGTTACGAGAAAAGGAAAAGTGAGGAGAGAGAATGAAATAAATTCTAATAGAAAATAGTATATATAGAAAAAAAACAAAAGGGGGTAAAAATGTAATTATATATTTTTATTATAGTGTAAAATCTTATTTGAGCTCTTTAGTAAGAAGAGAAGGTAAGTAGGGTTGGGAAATGAGATAAGGGGGTGTCTTCAAGACCAGTTGGTTAAAAATCTCTTAAAAATCTTATTTTATGAAATGATGTTTTTACATGCATAAGGTATAAACCTACAATTAGAAAAATTTAGGTTGTTTCTTTATGATTTTTCTTCACAAATCAATAGATTTTTTGTCGTTTTTTGTGTATGTATACATACACACATATCAACCACTAAATTTGCTGTAATGTTTGTTTCTTTAATAAGTGGGTCGTTTTTCATTTCAATTTAAAAAAAAAACCAGGTTTTCATTTAAGGCTTGCGAGCCCATTAGACTAAATAAATACATCAATTTAGTCCAGTTGAATTCAACAAATATCCAAAGACAAACCCAAAGAAAACGAGATTGTTTCCCTAGACCCGAAATACAACCATATTCTAGACTATATTAAAATCCACAAATCAGAATAAATTGGCATATCAGATCCCCAATTCCCCTTTATATCCCAAATTTTTCATCCACTCCCACCTTCGACATACAAAATAACTTTCCAATGTGTTTTTTCTTATAGATCTACAGTTCTATGGGAGATCTGGAAGACATTTATTCCAAAAGAAGAAATTATATTACTCGGGTAAGAATTTTATAAGTAAAATATCGTTTTGGTTATTGTAACAAATATAATCGTCAATACATATGTTATATTGATGTGTTATAATGTGTAATAGTGTTGTGAAATTGTTTCGTTTTCTATAAACTAATAATCTTCTTCAAAAAAAAATTTTATCTAAAAGCTTGATATTTTATTTAATTTATATTAGGTCAGTTCAAGGTAATATGCAATTTATATTCACGAATCTTTAATAAGTGAAAATTAATTTTTCTTGTTGTGTATAATTCATGGATACACCACATATTCTGCCATATGTATTTTTATAAAGGTATTAAAATCGTATAATACAATTGTTATCTCATTATTATCTTGAAATCCATAATTTCAAAATAAAATAAAATTAGTCTATTAATAATTGAAATATTATCAAACGAATTTGAAATATTTAAAATGATATATGATTATGCTAATACATACGTTTTTATATAATTTATCAATACAATTAGTAAAATTTAGAAAAACAAAGATATTTGAGTGTTATGCAGTATATTTTTCATTTTCTCAAAACATTGATATTCTTTTTTTTTTACAATGAAAACATTGATATTAAATTTTTAATTTTTTTATACAGGTTTTTCTATTCAATGGAAAATTTAAATTATATCAAGATCAAGATCATTGGTCATGACATTTCAAAATCAACCTCAAATATTATTTTTTAAGCAAGTGAGTGATTTTATTATTATGGTTTGTGTTATCTTTCTTTATATTTTTTTGTAAAATGCTAGTTGTGGGCTCGACTAGCCGTAATGCGAAGTAAAATTTATAATTATGGATTGTGATTTTGCTAAAGTTTGTTAGTCTTCTGCTTAAGAAAGGGTCCCGTTTGGAAGTGCTTTTTTGAAGAAGCACTTAAAAGTGCTTCTAGTATTTTAAAAATTTGTTTGACTTTGAAAAACACTTTTTTGAGAAGCACCAAATAGGTGCTTTTCAAAAAAAGCACTTACAATAATTTTAGATTTCAAAATTATTTTTAATAATTTTTTTAAATTTTGAATTTTGTTCTAAAAGCGCTTTTAGTAACTCATGGTTATGACTTATTGTGCTTTACTAAATTACCATAATATCTTTGAAAAATAAAAACTAAAAAAGAAATTTTACTTGGACCCCCGAAAATTTAAAAATACAGATTTTTAAAAAAACAAAAAATTTATTTCTATTCCTCCTCCCTTCCCTTCCCACAACCCCCGCACACTTTTTTTTGTCATAAAGAATAGATAAAGACAACGTTATTTACACATCTGGTTAAGAAAATTAAAAGCTCCAAAAATAGAGAAATCTCTCCAGTGGTAAGCCTTGTACATTTGGCGAGTGCACACTAAGACTGTGTAAAATTTCACTTAACCCGTGAATTTTCAAGATTTTTGTAAAAATAAAACTAACCTTAATTTTGAGTTTATAGCATTAAACGTCCCTATATTTAAAAAATGCACTATAGGCATATATTTTTCAATTAATTGTACTACAAATACCTATATTACACAGTTATGTTTTTTTCAAAAGCATATTAATATATTAATATTAATATGCGAGCGGACTTCAAATAACTGTGGCCTGAATTTTCAAAATTTTATAAGTCAAATTTATTTTATTTGATTTTTTTGTAAATTAATTATGTATTTTGAATATTTTTGATTTTATAAATATTTTTTGACTAAATTATGATCTTCAAATATTTTGTGATTTTTTACTTTATAATAGATTATGATTTTTAGTATTAATTTTCAAATATTAATAATGAATTTTTTCTTAATAATTATGAATTTTTATATATTTTTGTGATTATTTAAATTTTTTTGACTCAATTATGATTTGTTTATTTTTAATAGATTTTGATTTTTAAAATGACGCTCATTTAGCTGTGTCCCTAATTAATATGTCAAAATCGACGCTTATGGAGTTGCGTCCCTAAATAATATGTCAATGTCGACGCTTATGGAGTTGCGTCCCTAATAAGTCTGTCAATACCGACGCTCATGTAGCTGCGTCTCCATTTAGTGTATCAATAGCGACGCTTATGTATATTGCGTCTTGAAATATTGAAAAAAGGACGCGTGAAACAAAAGCGTCCCCTATGAATGGTATTTAGGGACGCATAAAAAATGGCGTCGCCATACATAAATTGTAGGACGCGTTTATTTTTGCGTCACTATTTACGATTTTTTTAGGGACGCTATCGCGGCGCGTCATTAAAAACCCGTCGCTAAATGACAGTTTTCTTGTAGTGATATATTAAATAGAAATGGTTCAAAATATTACAAATCAATCTACTTCTCTAGTCTGGTTATTCTTTTGTAAAATCATAATTAATTAGGTTGAAATATTGGAGTTCTATTTCAGAGAGCAACCCAACTGGCTCATTGTTGCTTTAGGTATACTTGTCATTTGTTAAAAGGTCTCAGAGATGGAAATTATGCTACAACCAAACACCACTCAAGTGTCTAGTCTTGAAATTCCGATTTGTTTTTCTTCTCAAATATTTGTAAGTTTAAAACATAGGGTAGGTGTATGTATATAATTGGTGTAGGATCATCCAATATTGGATGGAAGAATTTTCCTATAGGTTTAGATTGTATCCGGTTCAGTGACCAGGCTGCATTGGACCAACATTAAACTTTATAAGAAAAAGGTCCTAATTAAAGGTCAATCTAGTTCTATAATCTGGAAACAATAAATCTCAAACACAAGTGGGGTCTACTTTAGATATTTATCCCAAAAAAAGAAAAAAATTAAAAGTAAATAAAAAGGGAAAAAAGTGAAACTGACACCTGTTTAGCAACTTTGTGATGTTTAGGACGGAGAGGCGGAGGTGCATTGGCGGCAGGAGTTCTCAAAGGCACCAAAAGATCGACAATGCATTCACAACCTCAACTGTCTTCCCAAACTCCGATGTCATCATTATCACTTCCAAATTCCGATCGATCTTAAAGCTTGCAAAATTAACAAAAAGAAAATTAGAAAAAAAATGAAACATGGCAACGTTTTTGTTAAGCTCCGATCACGATCAACTACATGCATGCATAGCTACAGCCTATACATACACAAATGTGTGTCTATAGCCTAAACAAATGTAGAGAGAGAGTGTAGCTGAATTTTTGAAGTGAGGGATACTGTAGGAGAAGAGAGAAGCCGAATATGTGTTTTTGTATTAGAGTGTGTATCCGAAGTGGGGTGGGGCTGCGGTTTGGTGTTGTCTTTATCTCTTTAGTTTTTTGGAGAATGACGAAATGAAGAAAAAATGTTTACGGACAAAGAGGTGTTCTTTTTAGACAACTTTTGTAATTTATATTTTTTTTAATCCAAAGTGGATGGACTTTAAGTCTAATTTATTTATTTTCTTATCAAATCAATATTATTAAAAGTTCAAACATTTCAAGTGTTTACCTACTAAAACATAATAAGCAAAGGAAAAGAAAGAAGCAAATTAACTATAAAACCTATTACAACTTGAAAATATTTTTGTATTTGAAGTATTTACAATCTTTAAATTTGATGAACATGAACTTCTGGATATTTGAATAATATCATCCTCGCTATAGAATATATTTTTATAGATAAAGGCATTTCTGCTAGACCAAATCAAATAAACAAAGCAGTAAACTAACCAGCATAAATTGTTTCACTGGACTTATTATTAACTTTTAGGAATATGATATTATTGAAGCACTCTTCTAGAAAAAGAACACTCAGCCAAAAGATGATCCTTAATTTCCATTGAACTATAAAAAATTCACACGGAGTGTAAGTTAAAAACCCTACTCCAATATTCTATCTTTAGTGGGAAGCCGATTTTTACAGGCAAGCCAAGAGTAAAAGTTGCACCTTGGCATATTCATAGTATGCCATATAATTCTAGCCCATTCATGAATAAGGCCTTGAGCTTTAATTTTTTTCATTGTTTTTCTAAAAGAGAATTTATTTTTAATGCTTTCAGACATTTGATAATGTCATCTCCTTCAATTAGAATAGAGGTGATCTTACTAGAAAGACCAATAAGCATAATAGGGAAACGCCATATGCTTCTTATAAAGCAACTCTGAAACGTTTATTCATCTAAACTGCATCAATATGGACATTTCTATTAAGAAATAAAATGGTAAGCATCTAATCTGAGCTTTAAGATCTTCTTCCGAATCCAAGCATCGTCTTACTTAACTTTAACACTCCATATGCATTTACTTTTGAACATATTAGCATGAGCCAATAAGCTGATAAAGTTATTATATTTTTGGTAAACTCTCCAAAATATACTAAGTAAGCACACTTTATTCATTACTTCAATATAAGGTATATTGAGACCTCCATTAGCCTTAGGGTATGTTTGGATGGAGGGATTGGGAGGGAGGGGATTGTATTAAAGGATAATGACAATCTCATCCCTTGTTTGTTTTGGAAATAAGTAGAGGGGATAGTTTATTAAAGGATACTTGCAATCCCTTACGAACCCATATATTCAATCCCTCCAATTCGGTGGGATTATGAAGGAAGGATTCTATTATTACGTTGTAATGTCTAAGTTACCCTTATTATTTCTTTATAAAATATTTTAATAGGGGTATATGAGTCATTTAGTTATAAAAAAATCCCTTCCTCCCAATATTCTTCTAATCCAAACACCGGATAAATGTTATCCTTTAATAAAATCCCCCCTTCTCTTTTTATTCAATCCAAACAAGATTTAATACTCTCCTTTCCCTTCCTTTGTTATACTCTCCCTTCCTATCCTTTAATAAAAAATCTCTCCTTAATCTAAACATACCCTTACTTCTGCAAATATCGTTTCAATCAACTCCGGCTCCTTTAGACCACTCAAGGCTGCCTCTCCAAAGGAAGCTTGAGAGCTCTGATTGAGTTTATAGTTCACATTCTTAGGTAAAAGAAACAATCGACACCAATAGTGTATTTTACTAACAAAATAGTTCGTATAACCTAATTTGGGCCAACATGATAACCTACATGGACGATATGTATTATTTATTTATTTTGAAAGTGAAATATTTCATTACCAAACATGACAAAATATGATAAGAAAGATTACAACTAATTCAAAAAAAGTTGGAGGAATGGTTTCTAAGTATAATCAAAACGTACTCAAAAGGAGGCTGGGACACTAGAATTGTGATGGCGTTACTCGGATTACAGATCTAGAATATTTGGAGGCCAAGATGAAAGAGATTTATGAAAATAAGAGCATTGAGGTAGATGCGGTTATAAGAGCAACCAATAGTTCTATGAGCAAACTTTTCAAAAATAATCAGAGGAACTCAACAACAAACACCCAATAAAACAAAAATAATCGGAAACATGATGAGGAACATGTTATGATACGGAGTCAATAATTGAATTTATCTTTAACCAAGCTTATGTATTGTGTGTATTCACAAGACGTTGGGCCAAATAATTAGTTTGGTAAGATAATTCATGTCGACCACGCTATTAAAGGAAAAGGGGAAACAATCTTGGAAGCTATGAAATTGTATGAGAATTTCCCAAACCTAGAGAAATAGATAATTAAATTACTTAAATTCCATATCATGAGTAACATTCTTCGTAAATTTATAAGACATCAAAGAAATTTTTTTATAAAATTTATGACGTGGAATAAAGCCCAGTCCATTGCACACAAGGTTGTATGCATTTTTTCCCTTTAATCCTACATTGATTACGAAGAGGATCTTTTTATTAAATTAGTATTATAATACTAGGCTTGATTCTCCTATTTAATCGGTCTTGCACCCTAGCATGTCCCCCCTTAGCCCGTATCTAATAGGTTTTGGCAATTTTTGGGTAGGTAACGGGTTTAACACTTGAAATCTGACTATCATTGGGTCATAAATTCTTGAAAACCTGCCCTACCTCAGGTTAGATGACTTTTTGAAGGCCTTGGTTTGATTATATGACACATTCTTACCCCTAATTCATAACATATATATTCTTGTCATTTAATTCCTTTATTGATTTGAATGAATAATTTCAATTCTTGTGTAGTTTCGCATTTTGATTGATAAACGAAAAATACTCACGACCAGTAAAAATAACAAAATTTCCTATGGCTTAGCCAAAATAGTTTTGGTCATGGGATATATAGAATAGGTCGATAAGACATAAAAGTTACGGAGTTCTTAGAAAAAAAAATGAAAGGTTCATTTTGATATGATCTACAACCACTAGAGGACCTAAGAAAATATTTCTCTTAGAAGTATCTAGATAGAGAATGAAAAGGGCGTAGTGTGTCTTAATGGACTAAATCATATCTAGATAGAGAATGAAAAGGGCGTAGGGGGGATATATAGAATAGGTCGATAAGACAGAAAAGTTACGGAATTCTTAGAAAAAAAATGAAAGGTTCATTTTGATATGATATACAACCACTAGAGGACCTAAGAAAATATTTCTCTTAGAAGTATCTAGATAGAGAATGAAAAGGGCGTAGTGTGTCTTAATGGACTAAATCACCCTATAAATATCCTACTATTCTGAAAGATGAAGGTGAGCATGTTGTTCATAAATATTTTTTGCTAAAAATATTGTTTACCTTGGATATTAATTTGACCATCAGAGTGTCATCGTGAGAACTCCTCCCGTCAGCTACAAACCCCTTGTTTGTGGGTAATAGGGTTCGAGATATAGGATAACAAAAACTATAAGAGGAGAAAGATCTTGAGTAAAGATATATAAGAGATAAAATATAAACAGGAAGAGATTATGAACCTCTTAAAATTGTTTGGTAGATCATTTTTTTATCAATAGATAGACCTATTGATATACCACATGAAAAATCAAAAGATGAGGAACGAGACAGCTATGGGATCAAAGCTCCGACAAAAAATATGTGTCAGGAATAATAAAATGCATCCCCATAAAATCTACAAACATAAAGAAGATGATATCCATTTTACCAATAAGGACACTTGAGGCATAAAATTCTCTCACACGGATATCCTTGTTATTCTTGTCATCGTTGATAATGAGTTGACAATGCTAATACCTATTGATACTGGAAACTCAATCGATATGTTACTTATGCATATTTTGAATAGTTAAAAATCGATCCTAAAGAATTATAACCCTTCACTGGGATGTAAAGGGATTCACAAGATAAAGTTATTATATGATAGGATGCATAGGATTACCTATAAGGATAAGATTCAGAGCCTTGATAAACTTACTCATATTTTTGTACTGAAAAGAGAAACAATGTATCATGTAAACCTAAAATAAATTACCTTAAACAAGTTAAGATTGATGGTTTTAACCGTTTATTTAACGATAAAAAATCCAACAAGATATGGGATCACAACCGTTCGAGGATATCGACCATATCTGAAGAATAACCATTACAATCCTCCTAGAAGTTCATAAATCTTTGTAATCGATATCCCAAAATAAATACTGCAGGAAAAACCATTAATACTCAAAAAATTAATCAAGGTACCTGATGGAAACCCCAAAAACAAAGTAAAAAAATATGATAACTACTTGGAGGATATATGTGAGCAACCTTACGAGATAGATTGGAATATCACAAAGACTTATTCACATAGGGTAGGGACCAAGATATGTTAGGGATCAGTACAAACACCACTTAAGTGTCTAGTCTTGAAATTCTTTCTGTTCGTAACGATAAGTTTAGCTATGTAACAAAATATTAAGCTTAAGCTATAATCGATAGAGAATTAAAATAAATATTTATGCTTTCAACATTTCATTTACAGGAGACATTTGAGGAAATAGATGTTGAAGGCTATCTTCCAAAACAGATTGTAGTTCTAACTTCTAACTTCAGGGACGAATAGTTACTCAAATTCATCTGTTAGCTGTACTATGTTTCAAGGCCATGGTAACTTGTCTCTCTACCTTTTTTCATCATTATTCAATATCTATGTATGTATTTGACTGAGCTCTTGAATTTGTATCTGTACAGGTTGATCCATCATCCAGATTCAAATTCCATTGCAGCTGAACTGATGGAAAAAGTAAATACATCAAACTTTGTAGCGAGATCAAGGCCTATAGATATAGAAGCTCGAGAAAAGGCAAAGAAAATCGTGAAGGAAATGAGATTTTTCATCACTGAGAGTTCTGATAACGGACATGATTCTGTTACTTATGACCAAGAACTACAAACCAACGAGAAAGTACCACTCCGGGGCCCACGGTTGTTCCCACTCCGGGGTACTAACGATCGTGCAAAGCTTTCAAGGAAGAGGAAATGCGTATGGGATGAAAAGACTATCCTCTCGAACAAGTAAGTGATTTTTATTATTATGGTTCATGTATTCTTTCTTTATGTTTTTCAAAAACGGATATAGATGTGGGCCCAAGGTATGGCCCGGGATGCGAAGTGATATTTGAAGCTCGGGATGGAGATTTGGCCTCTTTTTGCAAACCGGCCACTGAGAAGTGAGAAGTGATATTTGAAGCTCCTTGATTTACCATAATATCCTTCAAAACAAAAACTAAAAAATAATTATTTTTACGAAAACTTGAGGTTGCTTTTTATGGCCTCGGACCATCCTTGGACCATCCTTTGCCATAAATTCTGCACAGGGGTCAGTTTGCAAAATGAAAATTCACACAAAATGCACCACTTTTTGCCATCCCTAGACTCAGATTTAAATTTTCTTATCAGGTCTTCTGAGGCGGAGCCAGTAAAAACCTGGTGGCTTGTCCCCCTGATTTAAAAAAAAATGCTGATTTTACCCCTAATTATTTTTATACGAACTATATAGCTTATGGCCCCCCATACTTCTCATTAAATCTTAGAATCTCAAGTTCTTTTTTTGCTTTTTAATTAAAAAATAACCTTAGTTTGCTTAAAATTTCAAGTTTTGATCTTTGTTGAATGTAATATGCATAATATAGATACTTTTAGTGCATTTTTTGCAATATAGAGGGACCTAATCTCACATCTAATTACCCAAATGTTGCAGGATATACAAGCACTGGATAGGCGATTCAAGTAGCTTAGTATGTAAGAGACAAAAGCCCCCTCACACAGCTTTGCATGCATGTAAAGCCGAGAAGATCTTCGAATTTTTCCAAGAGCCTCACAGAGTCTATAATCCCCTGTAAATTAGTTTAATGTTGATTATCATGTACCATCCTAAAATATATTTTTCCATAACATCCGTTTATAGTCCATGTAGGACCTTCAGTAGATCCTCGGGATCTGGATCGTATCAGCGCAGTAGGTACACGTGACACGACCAGTTCAAGAAGCTGAAGAAGTAGTAATAAAGTGGGACCCGCCTCCTCAAGTTGAAGAAGAAGTCCCACATCTGGATGTGTTGGTATTTTAGTTTTAGAAAAAAAAAAAGAATAGATTAATAAAGCTATTTGGGAGAAAAGAAATTAAATTAAAAAGGCTGGACGAAAGAAATTGGAAATAGAATGGAAATGATTTGTAAAAAAAAATAAGGTGGAAGAATGGTTTTAAATGAGAACTTTTATTAAAAGAAGCAAGTGTTTTACAAAGGCTTTGTAGTGGCTATAGTTGCTACTTGATCAAATATGCTTTACAAATTAACGTGTGCTACCTATTTATACAAGTATTAAGGCGGTTGACTTTTTCTAGAAACTAGGAGAACTACTTTAATATAATATTTCTAATAAACTAGATAACTCTAGATGAGATAATTCTAGAAACTAATTTACTAGATAATTCTAGAGATAACTCTAGAAAAGATAATTCTAGAAAATAAAAAATGAGTATTAATTCAACACTCCCCTTTAATGCTTATTTTTATAATCCCGAGCATTTTTCGTAAAGTCTCAAATTTCGGTCGTGAAAGTGCTTTCGTAAAAATATCTGCGAGTTGTTCTTCAGTCCTTATGTATTGGAACTTAATTTGTCCTTCATTAGATGCTTCTCGAAGAAAGTGATATTTGATAGCAATGTGTTTAGTCCGACTATGATGGACTGGATTCTTTGCCATTGCTATTGCCGATTTGTTGTCGCAGTAGATTTTTGTTGGTGATTTTTGCTGCTCTCCCATGTCTTCAAGTATTCGTTTAAGCCATATTGCCTGACTTGTTGTCAGTGCTGCTGCCACATATTCCGCTTCTACTGAAGATTGTGCCACGCAGTCTTGTTTTTTTTATGACCATGAGAATATCCCTGATCCGAGTGAGAATGTATAGCCTGGGGTACTTTTCATATCATCTACTGATCCAGCCCAATCACTGTCTGTGTAGCCAGTCAGTCTTGAGTCAGTGCTAGGCTCGTACCATATGTCATAGTCCTTTGTACCTTGTAAGTATCTTAAAATTCTTTTTCCTGCTCCATAGTGAACTTGACTTGGACTATGCATGATACTCGATAGAAGACTCGTAGCGTACATGATATCTGGTCTCGTAGCTGTAAGGTATAGCAAACTTCCTATGAGACTTCTGTATAATGATGGATCTATCTTAGTTGAGCCGTCTTCTTTGGTTAGTTTCTCGTTAGTGACTAGGGGAGTAGCAACTGTTTTGCATCCGTTCATCTTGAACTTCTTTAGTAAAGTCTCTGTATATTTCTTCTGTGAGATGAATATTCCTCTTGTATCTTGTCTTACCTCAGTGCCGAGAAAGTAGTGCATTGACCCGAGATCCGTCATCTCAAAGGTTTTCATCATGTCTTCTTTGAATTCCTTGATCATTTTCTCATTGTTTCCTGTAAAGATGAGATCATCTACATAAAGAGAGACAATGAGTCTGTTATCATTACCTTGGTTTTTAATGTAGAGAGTAGGCTCGTTTTGACATCTTGTGAATCCTCGATCAGTGAAATAATTGTCGATTCGACTGTACCATGCCCGAGGAGCTTGCTTGAGTCCGTACAGTGCTTTTTGTAGTCTTAAAACTCGATCTTCTTGACCTTTCCTTACAAACCCTTGAGGTTGCTCGACATATATTTCTTCTTCTAAATAGCCATTGAGGAATGCTGACTTTACATCTAGTTGATATATCTTCCATTGCTTTTGAGCAGCTAATGCAATAAGTGCTCTTATAGTGTCTAAGCGTGCAACTGGTGCAAATGTCTCGTTGTAGTCAATACCTGGTAGTTGTGAGTACCCTTTAGCAACCACTCTTGCTTTATGTTTTTGGATTGAGCCATCTGACTACGATGACTTCTTTGTTGGTTGGTCGATCTACCAACTCCCATGTTTTATTTTTCTCGATCATTTTGATCTCTTCTTCCATTGCATTTACCTATTCTTTTTGTTTTGATGCTGCTTCAAAACTTTCGGGTTCCAAAGTCACAAAGTTACATGTTTGATATACGTCTCTGAGTGACCTTGTCATGCCTGGTGTTTCTGGAGATGTCTCGTCATCACTGGATGAAGATGAAGATGATCTTGGAGTTCTTGGTGATATGGGTTCCTGAGTATTCTGTGGACCTTCTTCTTCAGTACTATCCATATTGCGCACCCTTGGTACCATTATACTTTGTCGTTCCATCTTTCCTTCATCCCAATTCCATGCTGCATTTTCTTCGAACTCGACATCACGGCTGACTATAAGTTTCTTTGTTTTGATATTATAGATTCTATAGCCTTTTGATTCTGAGCTATAGCCGAGGAATATTCCTTTTTCTGTCTTCTCTTCTAATTTATGTCGTTTCACTTTTGGGATGTGCACGTAGCAGATGCTGCCGAAGACTCTAAGGTGTTGCGCTGACGGCTTTCTTCCACTCCATGCTTCAATTGGTGTTTTATTTTGAACGGCCTTTGTTGGACATCTGTTGAGCCAGAATTCTTTTGGCATTCCTTTCTCTGCTATCATAGTCCTTGCCATCTCCATGACTGTTCTGTTCTTCCATTCTGACACGCCATTTTGCTCTGGAGCGTAGCCGACAGTTAGTTGGTGTTTGACTCCTTCATCGTCACAAAATTTATTGAACTCCTTTGAGGTATACTCCTTTCCTCGATCACTTCGAATGACTTTAATTCGTCGACCACTTTGGTTCTCGACAAGGTTCTTGAATTTCTTGAAGATACCGAATAATTCTGATTTTTCTCGCATGAAGTATACCCAAGTCATTCTAGTATAGTCATCAATGAAAAGGATGAAGTACCTGTTATTTTCAAATGTTGGAGTCCTCATTGGTCCACATACGTCTGTATGGATCAACTCTAGCACGTGTTTGGCTCTCCATGCTTACCCTGAAGTGAATGATTTTTTGTGCTGTTTTCCTTCGAGGCATCTCTCGCACACGTCGTTATTCACTTGGATGACTGGTAGATTTTTCATCATATTCTTTTGATGGAGAATCTTTAACCCGTGAAAGTTGAAGTGCCCGAACCTTCAGTGCCATAGCCATGATTGGTCTTCTTGAGTTTTCATGGCCGTTTCAACGTACTTCCATTGGATGGGAAATTTTTTTTGTTGCTGCATTTTTACTACAACTATTTTTTAATTTTAATTCTTATTATCATATATCGGGCACGAGTCATCTTCAAATAAGAGTTTATATCCTCTTTCCATCATTTGACCCACACTTAATAGATTTGTATCTAGTTTGGGGACCAACAGTACATAATGGATTAGTCGCGTACCTTTTTGCGTGTTGACCTTGATTATAACTTTGCCTTCGACCTTCACTAGATCTCCATTTCCAAGCTTGACTTGAGATTTGACCGATTTGTCTATATCTTGAAAGATTTTTTCATCACCAGTCATGTGGTTGCTACAGCCGCTATCAATATACCAGGTGTCGTCTTTCACTTCTGAAGCAGCGTGACATAAGTAGAATACGTTGTCTTCATTTTTATTTTCTTCGGAGAAGTTAGCCTGGTGCTTTTGTTTGGACCGACAATCTTTCTCCAAGTGCCCAAATTTTTTGCAACTCTTGCATTGTGGTTTTCCACGAAACCAACAATATTTTTCAAGATGATTAGTTTTCTTACATATACGACACGGTGAATATTTTCCCGATCTTTGATTAGATTCACCATTTTCTCGGTTTCTTGAATTTTCTCCAAATTTTCTCCCCTCATTTTTAGAATTTTGAGACCTTAGGTTTAGTTTAGACTGAAATGCGTTTTCTACGGATTCATTTTCACGCATACTTAGTCTTTTTTCGTAAGCCTCTAGAGAGCCTACCAACTCTGTTACTGACAAAGTGGCTATATCCTTAGTTTCTTCAGTAGTAGTTACTATCGGATCGTATTTAGCTGGAAGAGTAATTAATATTTTTTCCACGACCCTTTTATCGGTTATATCATCTCTTTAGGCTCTTAGCTGATTTATTATTTCTCGTAATTTAGTGTAATAATCTTTTATGGTCTCAGATTCTTTCATTTAAATTATTTTCTAATTCCCTTCTTAGAGTCTGAAGTTTTATATTACGTTCCTTTACGTTTCCTTGAAACTCCTCTTTTAATGTATCCCAAGCTTGCTTCGCTGTAGTAGCACCGCTAATTCTTGGGAATAGTTACTCCGCCATGGCCATCTGTATGTTGTAGAGCGCCAAATTATCTTTCTCTATCTCCTTAGTTAATTTTTCTTTCTCCGCTGCAGATATAGTTGACGTATTTTCGGGAACAGTATATCCCTTGTCAACAATATCCCATAAACTTTGGGACATGAAGTATGTCCTCATCTTGATTGCCCAATAGTCGTAATTTTCTCCCAAAAAAATCGGGATCGGAATTTGGGTATTGCTTAGTAGAGCGGCCATGAGAGTAATTTTGCAGAAGCTAATTATCGCCTAGTTGATAATCGAACAAGGCTCTGATACTACTTGTTGGTATTTTAGTTTTAGAAAAAAAAAGAATAGATTAATATAGCTATTTGGGAGAAAAGAAATTGAATTAAAAAGGCTGGACGAAAGAAATTGGAAATAGAAGGGAAATGATTTGTAAAACAAATGAGGTGGAAGAATGGTTTTAAATGAGAACTTTTATTAAAAGAAGCAAGTGTTTTACAAAGGCTTTGTAGTGGCTATAGTTGCTACTTGATCAAAGATGCTTTACAAATGAACGTGTGCTACCTATTTATACAAGTATTAAGGCGGTTGACTTTTTCTAGAAACTAGGAGAACTACTTTAATATAATATTTCTAATAAGATAGATAAATCTAGATGAGATAATTCTAGAAACTAATTTACTAGATAATTCTAGAGATAACTCTAGAAAAGATAATTCTAGAAAATAAAAAATGAGTATTAATTCAACAGGATGTGGTGAAACCTGCTACACCTATTGAAAGTGTCGAGAAAGGGTTCACTTTGACCAATGATTGAGAACTAGATTTCACCTTAATGGATGAGGTCAAAATTTGTCTTTCAAATTTATTTTTGACCCCATAAAAATATTATACTATACCCTTTGATTTACTTTCTTGTTTTTATGTTTAAATATAGACTTATAGTGCAATTAATTAAAAAAATGTTTAATATAGGAACCTAGAGTGCAATATTAATTTGCATAAGATAGGGACCTACCATGCAACTAACTCCCATTGCTAGTTTGTAGCAACAGGGCCGAGCCACCCCTGGATTTTCAAGTAGTAATTTTTACCTTAAAATAAATAAATTCTTCTATTTTCTAACTGCTAAAATTTATTTTATTAGGGTTTTATTTATTCTAATTATATGAATATTTAGTTTTTTCTATAAAAACATAGATTTAAAAGAAAATGGTTTAGGCCTGGCCCATATTGTGGTATCCATGATGGGTTAGTCCGGCCCATATTGTGGTAGTTATTATTTGAATAAATAATATATAAATAACTTTAGGAAGTTATTTCATAATAAGAAAATTAGAAATCAATGTGTAGACCTACGTTTCTTTTTCTCTCTTTCTATTTTCTGTCTTATACTTGAGAGAAACAAAACTCAATAGAAATTCTTTCAAGATCTCATTAACATATCACTGGATATCCAAAGGCATTTATGTTGTGGAATAGTAATCTTCTTCGTCACGTAAGTAGATTCAACACCGGAAAGCATTTCGATTCTTAATTCCGCCTAAAAGATTTGTCTGGAACCTTTAAATTTTCTTACATATGGTATCAGAGCCTTGTGTTCGTTTTTCGAAATGTTTTTTTTGTTGTATATGTTTATTTGCATATGGATATACTAGATCAGATATGCATTTAATTTTATATGATTTTATGAAAGCATATAAATTGAATCAAAATATAGAACTATATTTTATTTGAAATAAGAAATGCAATGGTGAAATTTTCGTCCAATTCGGATTTAAAATAAATAAGATATGATTTTTTGAAGTTTATTAATGGAGTTTTTCGATCCTGGACAGGTTGGGAAGCCGAACCAAAACGCCGTCGTTTTGAAAAAAAAAACAACAGTTTGTGATTCTAACCGTTATCCACCAGCATTACAAATGCAATAATAACCGCTACACCATGACCAGCCTTTGGTTGGATGCTTCGGTTTTTGGGTTTATATACGTATTTTTTTTACAAGATAAAGACAACACTAGCTATTACAACATCTAGTAAGGAAAATCGTAGAACTAATCACTGAGAACTCCCTCCATCCATCTAAATTGATATTCCTTCTCGCACATTTTGCTAATGCGTCCGCAATTGCATTATGTTCCCTACTTATATAAGAAATTTTCAAAGTTGGAAATGAGGCAATCCATCCTTTAATTTCTTCAATGATTGGATTAAGACTCCAATGCAATCTAACCTTTCCTTGAATGCCTTGAACGAGTTCAAGGTTGTCAGAGTAGAAAGAGCTACTCTGGATACCCATTGATCCTACTGATCTAAGGGCAAGGAGAAGTGCCCAAGCTTCTCCTTCAATTGTGCTGTTAACTCTACATCTAATTGCCTTTTTATAATCAATAAAGCCATCGACATTAACACTTATCGCGGAGATAGTTGCAGGTTCCCAATTAGATACGAATGATGCATCGCTGAACCAGATCATGTCCGCCGTGTCATCGATTGCTGGGTTGCTTCTACTATTTGGTTTATCCTTGACAACATCCTTTGTACGATTTGTGTGTTTCTTTCCTTTGTTTTCATCAAACAATCATGCAATAATATCCCTTGTGTTCGACGTGATGTTACTCACCATCCATTCTTTCTTTTCAAAAAAGCCCTCCATCCTTTCTTTCCATATATTCCACGCTGTGATCATTATCGTAGCCGTAACTTTCCTCTTATCCGCTCCATTTTCAGCATAGCTTTTGATTGTTTTGGTAAACCATTCAGAAAAGGGTTCGTTCATTTGTTCGCATATTTTAATTTGCAATGGTGATTCCGCCCAAGCATGAACACTAAATGTGCATTTAAGTATAATGTGATCAGTGCTTTCCGTTTCTCTTTCACACCATTCACATGTGTTCTCGGTCTTACATTTTCTCTTTTTAAGATCATTCTTTGATGGGAGAATGTCCTTGCAAATCCTCCAACAAAAGTTCTTCACCTTTGACGGGATATTAGTTTTCCAAATCAGATTCCAAAGGGTTGTATTATTATCTTTTTCACCTCCCACTGATGATTGTGGAGCGTTTTTCTCTTCCTCACTTACTAAGGTGTGGTAACCAGATTTTGTTGAGTAAACTCCATTTTTCGTGAAGAGCCATATAAGTGAGTCTCGAGCTGTTCTGTTGGTGATTGGTATTTTCATGATATCGTTAGCAATAATTGGATCAGATGTCGACTTTACCAGGTCAATGTTCCATCCAAGTTTTTCTTTGTCCATTAATTTATTAACCCATTTGGTCTTAGAAGCGCTTATATTCTCCAACTTATAACCATTCATAAGCCACTTATGCTCCCATATATCAATTGATTTCCTATCGTCAACTTGCCATATAGCTTATTTTTTTAGCATTTGAATCCCTTTGCATAAGCTCGCCCAACTCCATGATCTTTTGTTTTTTAATTTAGTGTCCCATAAGCTCTCATTTGGCGAATAGATTCCCTTCAAAACTTTGTGTACAAGTGAGTCACTATTATTTATTATCCTCCAAGCCTGGGCAGCTAGCATAGCGAGGTTCATTTTTTGAAAATCCCTAAAACCAACACCCCCAATACTCTTAGATTTAGCCATCTTTTTCCAGCTGAGCCAGTGTATTCTTTTCTTGTCTTTTGTATCCCACCAGAAGTTTGCAACAAGTGCGGTTAATTTCTTGCACAATGTTTTTGGAAATTCAAATATAGACATAGCGTAGTTAGGGATCGCTTGCATGACTGCTTTGATGAGCGTCTCTTTTCCACCCTCTGAAAGGAGCGAGGCTGTCCAACTTGCTGATTTCGTCAATAATCTATCCTTGATAAAGTTAAGATTTTCCGTTTTTGATCTTTTCAGCGTTAGTGGTAGCCCAAGATATTTCTCTAAAGAGTCTGTAGGTTTTATGTTAAGTGATTTCGAAACCTGCTCCTTTATTTGTTCTGGAGTATCTTTACTAAAGAGAATCATTGATTTTGCAAGATTCATTTTTTGTCCTGAAGCTTGGCAATAGAGTTTAAGTGTTTCCCTAAATGCTTCGATTTCTTGATCAGATATTTTGATAAAGAATAACGCATCATCCGCAAAGAAAAGGTGCGTCAGTTTTGGACATTGCCTAGTGATTGATATCCCATCAATATTTCCTTCTCTGCATTGATTATTAATTAAGCTGACCAGGCTTTCCGTTAGAATGGAGAATAAAAGCGGAGATAGTGGATCACCCTGCCTAATTCCTTGTTGCGGATAAAACTTCTTAAGCCGTTGACCATTTATCTCTACTTGCATAGAAACTGTGGTAACACAATTTCTAATCCAATTTATCCATTTATCCGCAAATCCTAATGCTTTCATTGTTTCGAAAAGAAACTCCCAATTGACTTGATCGTACGCCTTCTCCATGTCAATTTTTATCGCCGCATAATTTATATTTGATTTCCTCTTGGTATTTAGAAAATACGAAACTTCTTGTGCTATTAGCACATTGTCTTGAATGCTCCTACCTTTTATAAACGCTGATTGAGTCTGCGAAATAATTTCATCCATGTACGGCTGCAATCTTAGTGCCAATTTCTTAGATATAATCTTGTAACAAAAGTTGACACATGCAATTGGCTTAAAATCTTTGATTGTCTCCTGTTTTTCACCTTTAGGAATCAAAGATATGACTGTATCATTGATTAAATTGAGCGGTGTATTATTTATAAAAAAACCAGTAACCATCTTTACGATATCCTCTTTAAGAATTTCCCAAAATTCCTGATAAAATTTTCCGGGTTTTCCATCTGGTCCTGGCGCTTTCGAACCATCCATCATAAACACCGCATTTTCAATCTCATTAGGGTCTGGTACCTTGGTGAGGCTCTCGTTCACCTGAAAGGTGACTTTAGACGGGATGCATTTCATGACTTCTTGAATATTTGAAACCTCCTTTTGTCTAAATAAATTGATATAAAAACTTTGAATATTCTTTTTTATTTCTTGTCCATTATTACACCATTCTATTCCATTACATTTCAACATTTTAATTCTATTGATTTTCCTTTGATGCATTGTTTTTGCGAATTTTTTTTTTGTATTTTTATCCCCATGCTTAATGTTCAAGCCCCTCGCTCTATCTGCCCAATATAACTCCTCCTCGTCCCAACATTTTTCAATAATGCCCTTGATGTCGAGTTCTTTTTTCTTATTATCCTCTGTCAACTCCTCATCTTGAGGTCTTTCAAGCTCATTGTACAGATTATTAATTCTTTTCCTATTATTGAAAAAGGTATTCTTACTCCATCCTTTTATTTGGACAACCAAAAAGTTAAAAGGCAATGTGGAATTACGGGACTCGAACAGCCAACCACAAGTTCAAAACAATGACATAACCGTTGGTTTAATAACCGCTAGGCTATGACCTTTTTGGCTATAAAAAGGTATCCCCATGCTAAATGTTCAAGCCCCTCGCTCTATCAGTTTCGATTTTTTTCTAAAAAAAAAGTAAAAGAAAATTATTTGCATGTCCTTATATTGGAAATCTCCTTAATCCTAAAATCATATATTTTATTTATATTTACCATTGGTTTCATTATTTATATATTTGATTTTTTGAATATTTAAAATTCTATTTTTAATATATTGAATCCGAGAGATTATGCATGTGAGTCATATAGGGTGACCAAGGGGTTATTTTTAGGGATTATTTCATATCTAGGCCTAAAGACTAATAATGTTACTAAGTTTAGTCCTCTTAGCATCTTAATTCTAGCTTTAGGCCTAAATTACAATAATTAGTATAAGATTAGGCCTCTAATTATTTTTAGTACCTAAAATACCCAATATATAAACCATTAATCCTTCATTAACCCCTTATTATTTTCATAACTAACTTTAAAAAAAAAATACACAGCTCACATACTCGACAATTCTATCTCTCTCCTCTGAAACACATAGTAACACCTAAAACACACACTAACATAAACATTGAAATTTTGCTCGAATTTTGTGTAGTTTTCGATGTTAAATCAATACTCTAACCTTCTAAACTAATAATCTCAAGGAATTCAAGTTCAAAAACGAGGTAATCAACGAAATTCTACAATTTTTTTTGAATTTCGTTTTTTTGTTTATTTTCTAAAATTTTCTGTGATTTTTTTTAAAATTCTGTTTTTCCAGTTGTTTTTAATTCATGCTTATCTATACTCGCTAGTAATCTTACAACTCAATTCATTTTTTTTGTTTTTTTTGTTTTCTACTGTATTTTACAGTTTTTGATGATGCAGACGATTTCTTCATGTTATGAGCTCCGTTTCATGTTTGTTAATGATTATATACTACTCGTTATATGTTTTACAATTCAAGAAGTTGTAATTTTTCATTTTTCGTTAGTTTTTGTTACAAAATTTTTGCAATTGTTAGTTTTTGTTAGAAAAGTTATGCAATAGTTTAGATACTGCATTAACAGTTGATATATTGCAGTTTTGATGCTTAAAATGCAGTTGTTAATGTTCAAATTTGTGTTTCTGAGTTTTCAAAGTGCAGCAGTCTGCAACTGCAAATTTGTAGTTTTGAAACTCCAAATTTGTAGTTCTGAAACTACAAATTTGTAATTCTGAAACCACAAATTTGTAGTTCTGAAACTACAAATTTGTGAAACTACAAATTTGTAGTCCTGCAGCTGCATATTTAAAGTTTCAGAATGCTGCAACATCTTACATTCCCTTTTGCTTTCTATGTTGTTTGTAATTGGTTCCCTTTGTTTATAAAAGATACTAATCCCGAATTTAAATTTTTCAGATGGAATCTACACGTTCGGTTATGGTTTTGTTTACTTTTGGGCAAGTTCAAGACGTTTCGTGTTTTGGACTTCCTCGTAAACTATGGTTCGATGGCCACCTACATATGAGCAGATGGACCCAGCTTGATTCTAAGTTTCTGACACTAGTTTACAATTTTGGTATCCATTCCAACTGTATCTTGCTAAACGAGGAGGACGAAGGTGCACCGAAAAGGAAGATGAGATGCGGGAGATGCGGTCTTCTCGGGCATCATAACGCGTTGACCTGTGATTTACCTTTGAACTATTTCTTTTTCCCTTTTTCTTCTTTTTTGCATCGGAAAAACGAGTGGTTATCGAGTTAATGATTGATTTTGGTTGTAGAACTCTTGTTATTTTAATAGTTTATCATATCATAAATGGATTTCAAGTTTAATAGCTGTGTTGTTTAGCCAGGTTTATTATTGTTTATCAAGCTGTGTGAGTATATTTTTGTAGTTTTAGAACTACAAATTTGTAGTTTCAGGATTCGTAGTTTCAAAACTACAAAATCGTAGTTGTAGAACTACAAATTTGTAGTTTCAGGACTACAAAATTTGTAGTTTCAGAACTACAAATTTGTTGTTTCAGGATTATAGTTTCAGAACTACAAATTTGTAGTTATAGAACTACGATTTTGTAGGTAAAGGGTAGTAATGGTATGTGGCCTAATTTTGGAAGTATTATTTGAGAGGCCTAAATATAGAAGTAATATTATTTTTTAGGCCTAAAAGTGGAATAATCCCTTATTTATCGTATTTGATGTAGTTTGACCAGTGAGTTAAATATTTGATGTAAATGCCTAATTGTTTTACTTATAAGTATGTGTACCTTATGACTAAACTATTGATTTATAAACTATGTGTTGTTGATAGAATAAGTTGACCATACTTTCATGTAACCCGATAAATGTGACACTCTAGATAGATTTTAATGAGTTAATTAGTGTATCTTAAATGCATTTGATACATGACTTGCTAGTTTATATATATTTTGTTTTGTGAACTTCATATGTATATATTAAAACTTGGGTTATTTTATGGATAAGTTTGATTCCATAACCACTAAATCATACGGGTCTAGTGCATTACATCTTAATTGATTGTATTGGAATAGTGGGAGTTCTGTAGAGAACTTAGCATTTTGTCTTGATGAAATTGAATTATAACTAGATAACCAAAAGTATGGTGATTCATGATTGGGAACATAGTGAACTTTCTTTTTCACTTCTTTTGTTTTCTATTTACGAGTTTGATTTTCATTTTGAGACAATAGTATCATTAAATATATTTTATATATTAATGAAAGTCTCTAGATATACTAGAAAATGGCTATGAGTAACAATTTTTACACCTTTCGAAAAGGACAGGGATGAATAGTGATATAACTATACCCTATAAGAACTTGAGTTACATTGAGTAATCGAGGAACTAGAATTTGAGGTTGTTGATAATGTGATGTTTGAGCTTGAGGAAGGCTTCCAATTCATCACATAAGAAGCATATTTACTTATCAAGTTATGGAGATATACAGACTTTATTATTCAAGAAATATTGATAAGTTATATCGATAGCTTAGTTTATGAGTATCGCAAGTATCCTATTACTTATGAGATGTGATATACTCTCAAGGAGATGATCAAGGATACTGCCATGTCAATGTTGTATTAGTGGACATGAATGATGATACTCATTAAAGGAAACTTGGTCATGTCATTTAACACATCTAAGAGCGATGTTTAAAGTGACTAGGACTGTCCAGATATCTGGTGATATTCTCAATTATGAACAACAAATTCAAGTAATTATCAATCTCTTTCAAATAATTAGAAGTATTATACAGTGAATGTCTCGTAATAACATCAATACGTTTGATGATGCTACTTGTGTTGTACTAGAGAATGAGTGTATTTGAGGTTTCTTGACCTCATACTTGAACATATATTACTGAGACTAGCTCTCACACAGAATTGCAGTATAGAGTAAGAGGATTGAAAGAAAAGGGTGATATATCTGGTTCTAAGAAGATCAAGATCAATAGTCACAAGAAAATAAAGTATAATCATAAGAAATAAAAGAGTAAGTTGAGATGCTACATCTATGACAAGTTGTGTCACTTATCTTGCGAGCCTAATAGAGTAGCACTATCTTCTTCTTATGATTTTTGCATCTATTGATAGAACCATGTTGCTAACTGGTCTTATCCTATGTGGATTATGAACTTAGGAGCAATAGATCTTGTGACAAGAGATTGAGAGACCTATATAGTATACCATGAATGAAATTTCGAGTTGGTATAAGATGGATATATGTATATGAAAACAATAATGTTTAAGTCAATGGTTTGTCACAAGTAGTTGAGCTTGTGAAGTGGTCAAGCCTGGTATCTACATGATATCTTAGGTGTACATATTTTTGACACAATTTGGTCTCAGTCATTTTTCTTCTGGGATTAAATGGAGTACCTATATTCATGACAAACAATAAGTGTTCTACGTATTATGAAACTACATTTAGAACAAATGGTTCTTTGGTATTTGACAAAGGTTGATTACAAGAACTGTTATTTTGATAGTAGTTGATTTTCTATGAATGTCTTTTATAGTACTAAAGATATTGGAAAATTTTATGAAATATTAGGCTATGTCATAATAGATGTGACCTGAACCACATTGTTGGTGAAGGATATTCCTTTTATTCACTTGATGAAATCTTTTGGCCAAATTGTGGATACTGCCTAGTAATGAAAGTAATATGACTCTTTTATTGGAAAGCTTAAACTAAATGTTTCAATATCTGTTGGAATTGATTCATTTGAACATTTGTAGACTCATTAAGTTGACAAGATGTGGGGTATACTATTTAATCACCTTATAGATAATTTCACGCGGTTTAGTGATATCTATCAGATTTCTTGTAAATTAGAAGCACTGAGATGCTCCTCGAATTTGCTAATTAGAAAATCGAGAATCAGATAGAGAGGAAGGGTAAAACCTTGAGAAGAAACCGTGATCACGAAAATCTATTTGAGGAATTTTCAAAAAGGGTGTGATGAGAATGGGATCATAAATAAGTTTATGATTTTTTCACATGCAATGACATGGAATAGTAGGTAAAAGAAGGAATGTCTCTCCTGATAAAGTTGTATGATTGCTTAAATTAATCTCTCAATATTTGTTTGGAAGATAAGTTTTTATTTCTACTCATATACTTATTGTGTACCCACAAAGTTACTTCCATCAACTCCGTACGAACTATGGACAAAAGAAATATCACCTTTCATACTTGATCTCCTGGGGGTTGGTATGTTTGTGACTTATCCAATGAGTATGGAAAGTTGGGTCACAAAAGGTAAGAATTATTTATTTGGAAGATGTTCTAAAACTTTAAAGGATATGTGTTCAAGGTTGAACATAATGATGGAATTTAATAAGATTGAGTTACATAATGTTTCATTTGGATAGTAATGTTTTTCCTAAATGAAGGTGTGGTTATTGAAAATATCATTTTACATGAATTAAATGAGGTTGATGAAAATGTATGCAATTAAACGTGTTACTAGATAAGGTACCACATGCACGAGGAAGGCAAGATTGCCTCGAATTTTACTCGAAAGAAATTATTGCATCACATAGTGAATCTGTTTCACAATAACTTCACCTAGAAGGAGTTATCGAGGGATATTTTGTTGTCGATTTAATATCCATGGATAAATCTGTATGATCTGTCCATAAGACAAAGAAGAACCTCAGATAGTACATGAACTCTTCATATCCTACTAGGAAAGATGGAGCAAATAAAGAGAAATCAATTCAGAAAGTTGGTTGATCTTCCGAAGGACACAAAGTGATTGAGAATAAATAGATTCTTAAAATGAGAAGAAAACTAGACACTTCATTTGAGAGGTACGAATCTCGTCTAATTGCAAAAAGGCTATATTATATGGAATAAATTGTTTTTTTTGGAATAAACATTTTTCCTATAGTTAAGAGATTTACCTCCTTTGGTTATATACTAGCTGTTGTGGTGCATCTTGATTATGATTTGCACTAGAGGATTTCAAAACTATTTTTCTTAGTGGAGAATAAAAGAATGGGGTAAATTCATTGGAATAATATTTAGGATATGATGTTACAGACCAAGAAAAATACAATGTGTAGATTGAAGATGACAATCTATGGTCTCAAACAAGCCCAAAGACAGTGATTTTTTGAGATTTATGAGTCATTTTAATATATATTTTTAAGATGATATGTGAATATCACTTTGTCTACATATCAAAAGTTCCACAAGGGAATTTTATGAATTTATCCTATATGTAGATGATATCCTACAAGTTAGGAATGACACGTAATTTGTCAAAATTAAGGATTTGTTATCTTTCAAATATTTGTTGATGTGAACGGTATGTGAAATGCGAGCTCTATTATTTATGTTATGATTCATTGAGAATGTTTTAATTTCTATAGTCCCTGTCTAAAGAATTATACATCAAGAAGAGATGTGAACGCTTTTACATGTCAGACTTTAATGTCATCAATACTCCAAATAGATGAGAGAATAAGCTCTAATCTTTTTATGTGTCCTAGTACTCTATCGATGAAAATAGAAAAGGTAAACAATGTCATATTAGTAATTACATACCGATGATAGTATTATGTATGTCATGATGTGTACTAGGCCATGCATTTTGTTATGCTTTGGGTTTAGTTATCCATTTATCAGTAATGTTTGCTAGACCAGACATTAGGTATGTCGTGGGTTTAGTTAGTCCATTTTAAATTGAATCATGGACATAAGTATTGAAAACCTGAAATATGAGCAATGAGATGCCTTAAACGGATTAGGGCTCATGCTATATGTTTTCAAATATAACATTTACACCTAAAGTATATCCATATGTTAATTAGTTAAACAAAATGGATGAGTGTAAATGTCTTTAGGTTGGGTATTCTTACTGAAATATTGTGTTATATCCATGGAGTAGAAAGAAACAAACCTATATATTGCTATGTCCATTGTGAATGTTGAGTTTGTGGCTTACTTAACTAAAATTCAAAATGTTTGTTTGGTTTAAAAAGTTTGTTTGTACTTTTTGTGATTCTCAAGTGATAGTGGGAGTCCAGTTTTGAAATACTGTAATAAAGAAATGGAAATGACTTATGTGATGGGAACATAGTATTACAATATAACCAAACATATTGATATAAAGTATATCATGATAAGAGACATTATTGCACAAAATATTATGAGAATTTGCAGTTAAAATCCACACGTGATATTCTTGTGAATATATTTTTGGAACGAATTGCAAGTTATGCAATTCCAGATCATGGTGGATCTATATTGTTATGTATACTGCTAAATAATGTGCAATGCTATATTTCAATTATTGAGTGGTAATATATAACTGTGGATAAGTATGTCAGATAGACTATGACTGGCCTTCTCACACGGGCAATCGTCTTTGGCATTTGAGGATGCGCAAGGATGAGACTAACTCATGTAAATGAGTAACCCTTCATGTAAATAACATGAGTTAAGAAAGTCGCCTTAACACATGTTAAGATGAGATCACAAATATGTAGCGCAACATGTTAATTTTAATTTGTGATCGAAGTAGATCCCCACTATCTACTTAGTCCATAAAAGCCAGATATGCAATTCTTAATTGATTTCAGAGATGGTTGATCAATTGAAGAATTCATTTTAGACAACGAGGAATGTCTAATTATATATCTGTACGATATTAATGGATACATGACATATGACATAAAAAAATTGAATAATATCGTAGCACACGAGTCATACCGTGTGTGCTTGTGACCAAAAGGAAGTGAAGAATTGATCACTGTTTCTTCATTGTGTGAGATCTTTGAGTAGTACCCTTATTACTTTTGACTGAATTTGATATTTTGATCTGGTGTTTGCTACTTTAGCATATTATCGATGGTCATGAATGATTCGACCTAACGGGGTATGTCTAGGAAAGCAACCAGGTCATTATAGAAAATATCAAGTGCAAAAGGAAGACTAAAATGGTTATCAAAGTGTGTGCTTGCAGGTCGACCAATCATGTAAGTCATCAAGGACTATGACATGATAGTGAGACACACGATGTCGTGCTAGGGAACTCTTCCAATCACAAAGATGATGTGATATGGAATCTGAGGGGTCAGAGTTACTATGATATTGATATTATAATTTTTAGTCTAGGGATCTGCAAGATACGAAAGGATTTATGAATCGTTTGAGCAGCTATCTACCCTAACAGGTTTATAGCAAAAGGAATGCTCGTATGCTTGCCGGTCGCACGACCTATTTGCCAAGTATGATGGATTTTATGTATATGTTTAAGATAAGAGAAAGAGTACCTTGATGCATATAACATGGGTATGGGAGTAGACCCATCATGTGCAAGTGGGAGAATGAAAGAAATTGGTTTGGGCCTGGCCCAAATTGTGGTGCCTATGATAGGTTAGCCCGGCCCATATTGTGGTAGTTATTATTTGAATAAATAATATATATAAATAACTTTAGGAAGTTATTTCATAATGAGAAAATTAGAAATCAATTTGCAGACCTACGTTTCTTTTTCTTTCTTTCTGTTCTCTGTCTTATACTTGAGAAACAAAACTCAATAGAAATTCTTTCAAGATCTCATTAACATATCACTGGATATCCAAAGGCATTTATGTTGTGGAATAGTAATCTTCTTCGTCACGTAAGTAGATTCAACACCGGAAAGCATTCGATTCTTAATTCCGCCTAAAAGGTTTGTCTGGAACCTTTAAATTTTCTTACAAGATTATTTGAATATTTAGGTCCTTACCGTGTAACTCGTTAAAGAAATAGTCATGTAAGGACTTATAGTTCAATTAACTAGGAACTGCGTACTCCTCTCATAACTGTTCATTGCCGTGTGTTCTTATTCTCCAGGTGGTAAACTCTTATGCTTCAGAGAATGAAAAATCTCGTAAGAAGAAGCAATGAGAAGAGGAAGAGGTCATTAGCTTGGCGCAAATAGCTAAAGGAAAACTAAGAAAGATTGTGTTCCAAATATATTTTAGAGATATTATTTGCTGGCACTCATTGATTCTTTTTATGCATTTTACCCCTTGTGGTGTACAATAAGTGCACTCGACCTCCTTGAAGTTTCAAAAATGCAACTTACCTCCTTGTGGTATTAAAATATTGCACCCAGCCCCCCTGTGGTTTCAAAAAGTGCGCCCTACACCCCTTTGTCGAGATGGAGCCACCTTAGTGACGGGCCCTACCCCTGATTTCCCAAAAAGTAAATAAATCATATTATTATCTTACACCCCTACATTTTCAGAATCTTTCACTTGGTCCCCCAATTTTCAATTTTTTATTTTATTAAACTTTATAATTTATATTATTTCTTTGATAATTTTGATTGTATTATAATAAACTATATATTATTTTGTATAATATAGGGACTTATAGCGTAATTAGTTTTAAATAAATAATATCAAGACCTTTAGGGAAATTTTTTTATAACATAGAGACTTAAAAAACAATTTTTGCATAACTTAGGGGCCCATAGTACATTTTTTGTTAAGTGTAGGGACCTGTAGTGTATTTATTTCGATTGTTGTCATAACCAGGAATTCACATAGATAGGATCATACTGAATCGATTTTTTAATTTTTTTCATTTAAAAATTTAAAATGAAGGTTTTGAAGCCGAGGAGTGAAGTATATGTGAGGCAAGATAATGCTTATGATGACATTATCGTGCTAGAAACTCCGTGGCTGAAGCAGACTTTTGGAGCCGTAGCTGCAGTTTGATCCCACCGTTGATTAGATAATACTACAAATAGAAAAAGAAAAACTGGGAATTTGGAAACGGAAACATGAATATTTATGTGTTGCAATAGTTGATTACAGAGTTGTAGATTATCTTAGAGCTATAAACTTTCTGGTTAATGTTTGTTTAATTTAATGAGACATCATATGTGTAATTTTGGAATCTTTAGATGCTTATATCGAAATTTTATTATAGCATGATGTGTTGGATTTTATCAGAAATTTTTAATGTAAGTGGCAAATACTTTTTTGTGTCATTTTTCTAGGATTTTCGTCTTACCTTATTGTGAAAAAGATTCCTCAGATGTCTCCAAGCTGGCTGTAATAGAATTGATGAATGAAGCAGTCAAGAGTAGTTCATTCTCTCCTCTGAACTGTTCCTTTTTATTGATATTTTTGTAGTAAAGGGTGTGTTCTTTTTGGACGGAGAAGAAAACTAAACAATTTACCTATCCTACTAATATATCATCCAAGTTTGTCAAAGCAGTCGTGAATGATTTTTATATTGAAAGAAGTAGCTGTTGTCATGTGTCTTGTGTCTTTTCACCAGTAAAATATACCTTGAAGTTAAGGTGTTTCGGAATGTATTTGAAGATGAATTCTCCAACCTCTTCAATCTTGTGCTTAATTTTCCTCACTATAGGTTTGATTCTACAAATGACCGCCGACACATGTTAATACCCCGAATGAGTTCAAAGATATTTTGAAAATAAAAAAATTTAATTAGATACAAGGCAAGAGGATTTATGTGTGTTTAACTCTTGAGCAGCGGAAAAAGCGAATAAAAAATTAGATTGATGCGATCACGGATCTTCTCACGGTGAAAAAGAACCTTTGTTCACAACCTAAGAGTCTTAGACTTTTGATTCTATGTGTTTTTCTTGAGAGCTGAGAAAAGAAATAGCTAGAGAGGAAGCGTTGAATTGTTCTGATAGAATTGGAATTTTTTCAGACTCTTATCTATAAAATAACTGATGGATAGTCTTTTGTAAGATAATGGGTTGCGTGATTTTTTCACGTACAACTCCCAATATATATTTTTGAATTTAAAATTCAAAGTATACCAATTAACTAATTATGGGTGGACAAGAAATAAATACTAAATAAAATATATATTTTATTTATTTCATTCTCCCACTCGTCCATAATAAAGTTATATCTTATCCATGAGATCCACATCACATCATTTTATATCCTCTCATATTCAAACCTCAATCAAAATATCATCATACTTCGCAAATAGGTCGTGCGACCAGCAAGCATACGAGCGTACGTTACTAATAACCTGTTAGGGTATATAGTTGCTCAAAATAGTTCTCATCTGTTAAGTATCCTGCAGGACCCCAGACTAACAATATGTTGTATCATATTACAGTAACTCTGACCCCTTCAAATTTATATCACAACTACTATGTGAAAAAAAGTTCACTGTCATTTCGTTTATGTGTCTCACTATCATGTTATAGTCCGTATTGACTTACATGATCGGGTAACCTGCACGCACACATTTTGATACACAATTCTAGTCTTCCCTTTACACTTATATCCTTTTATATTTATTAGGTTGCTTTCCCAAACATATCCCATTAGACCGAATCATTCATGTTCATTGGTAATGTGTTCAAAGTAGCATACACCTAATCAAGATATCAAGATATAGTCAAAAGTAATAAGGGAACAAATCAACGGTATCACACAGAGAAGAAAAAGGGATCAATTCTTCACTTCCTTTTGGTCGAAAGCACACGTGGTATGACACACGTGTTTTGATATTATTCATATATCTCAAATTGTGTGTCACAATTTTACAAATACCATACAGATATATAATTAGACAAGTCTCGTTGCCTAATATGAATTCTTCGATCGATCAACCCTTCTATGAAATCAATCAAGAAATTCATATCTGGCTATTATAGACTAAGTAGATAGTGGGATTCTACTTCGATCATAATATAAGCTTTCATGGTTTATCCATGTTTATGATTTCATCTTAACACTTAGTTAAGGCGACTATCTTAACTTAACTTATCTTAAGGGTTCTTCACTACTATGAGTTGCTTTCATCTTTGCGCACTTCTTATTCCAAAGGCGATTGCCCGTGTGACATGGCCAATCTCAGTCTATAGGACATACATACTTACAAAATCACACGCAATATATAATACATATGAAACATGATATAATTAAATTAAACAGTTAAATAAACTGTTTAATGGAAATATATACATGAATGCACATAAACTAGCAATAATTCGTACTTTATATCTTCCTTAATACTATAGATCTAACATGATCCATGAATACATCTCTTGGGATGGTCTTTGTGAATGGATCAGTGATGTCTCCTCATTTGTGATAGATTTATATTAGGATGAGACATCATTTTTAGTGATTTAGAAGTCATAATAGACGATTTTCTTGAGAAATAGTGCACTTTCCTATTTTGAGTGTTGATTTAGTAAAATAATATTTTTTTAGCATATTGGGTTTAATTATTTATTTAGTGTGAAGCTTTAAAAATAATTATGGAGATTAATTAGAGTCCAAGTCAAATACTAAAAGATATGGAAAGAGATAAGCATGGAAATTGGAGATAAGGAAACAAAAGCTAAAAACATGGAAAAGGAAAAGCTGCCTTAATCCTGAATTTCTGCACCTACGACCACATATCAGCTTATATGTAAAAACCGGTGTGGAATTTGGAGAAACGGTCAAGAGCAAAGTTGAAGATCTTTCCGAGTCGATGAATTTGGTATATTCATACGTGTAAAACGGATACATATTGAAGCTTCTAGGACCAAAAGAAAAACGGGGCTGATTTCATGTTTTTAGGGTTACGAATTTGAGTTGGGCTTGGAGTCCATTACTTACCCTTTCCTTCAAGAAAACGAATTAGGTCTTATAAACACCTATAAATACACCCTTATATCACTTGTAAATCATCCTTGCCTCATAGTAATTAGTTCTTAAGATTTTATTCTTCCAAGTTATTGTAGAGAGCAAGATGATGTCTTTAGTTATTTCTTTTAGTTTATTTCCTTCAGGTATGAACTAAACCTCCCATAGCTCGGGTTTTGCATCATGTATAAACTAGGAATTCTAATTTCTTTCTATCTAAGTTTCTTTGGGAATTACATGTTTTAATCTGATATTAGCTGCTTACCTTTATATTTGTTTATGTGTTTTGATTTAATGACTGTTTTCCTTGCTAGTGCACGAGTATAGGATTACCTTAATAGTAGTTAGATGATCACCTTAACTGGGTGTCTAATTATTGAAACACCACATAACGTCTAGTGTCGATATTAGTCCTGACAAAACTGATTCTAACTAGATAGTCATTAGGGTATGAATTAATCACTATCACCATGTATGGAAATTGATTGCTTAGGGCCTTAGTAGCATTTGATAACCCTATTTGAACCAGCCTCGTGGTGTGTCCGTAGCCCCCTTAGTCGCTCTCAAGGTCTAAGGTATGTGAATTTAGAATCCTGACTAAGTATATAAGAGCTAATTATCTCCCTTATTAACTAGAATTAATAGAAAGAATTAGAAGGATTAGTGCATACTAGCAAAACCTGAGCTATACTTCTCATCTCGTATTCTTCGTATTTATTTTATTGTCTTTTATTTTCTTTAGTTTAATTTAAGAATTTCGAATTTACTCCCTTTAATTTTCTGTCTGTTAATTAATCATTGCTTACTCGTTATTGCTACCCATTCGACTAGAACACTATGTCCCTGAGAACGAACTCAACTTATCAACTAAAACTTGCATACGTCCTGTAATACTTGCAGTACTGTGCCTGTCTAGGGTGAGAGTGCGTAGTTTTCTTGACTTAATTTTATCTTATTTTTATCACACCCTAGGCGACACCAATCAGCAAGCATATTGCGTGTAGGTATATATTGCAAAGTAACATCCTTTTGTGCAATTATATCTCTAACGAAGTTGTACTTTATATCAATGTGTTTGGTCTCGCAGTGATATTTTGGATCTTTCACACAATCCATTGCATCTTAATTATCACAGTATATTGTAATTGGACTCCCACTATCACCTGAGAATCCTAAATGTTCGAAGAACCTTTTTAACCAAACAGCCTTCTGAACCGTAGCTGAGCAAGCTACAAGCTCAGCTTCTATCGTTAACAAAGCTACACAGGTTTGTTTCTTGCTACTCCAATAAATTGCGCAATTATTTAGCAAGAACACATAACCTGAAGTGGATTTACGCCCATCTATATCACCACCCCTATCTGCGTCTGTATATCCTTCTAGGCGTAATCTATCTCCTAGAAATCATAAGGCATGATCTTTAGTGCCTTTTTAGACATCTCAGTATCTTTTTCACAACTTTCCAATGCTTTTGTCCAGGGTTCGATTGGAAACGACTAACTAAACCTACTGCATAACATATATCTGGTCTCGTAAAAATCATAACATACATAAGACATGACACTAGAATATGGTATCGTTGACATATTTTGTTTCTCTTCTGTAGTACTAGGACACATGTCGAGAGTTATGTTTATTCCCTTTGCTACAGGAGTGTCAATGGAATTGCACGTAGTCATACCAAAGTGCTCAAGTACATTCATGATGTAAGGTTCTTGAGATAAAAATAATAGTCTTCTAGACTTATCTCTTTGAATCTTAACACCAAGAATATAATTTGCTTCTCCCATATCTTTCATATCGAATTGAGAAGCTAGCCACTCCTTATTAGCTTGAATAAACTCTTTATCATTCCCAGCTAATAGGATGTCATCCACATATAGAGATTAAATTATGAAATTTTCTTGTAACGTTTAATACAAACACAGTGGTCTTCACTGGTCATCTCAAATCCATTTTACGAGATGAATTAATGAAATCTCAAATTCCAATGTCTCGAGGCTTGCTTAAGACCATAGATTGATTTCAACAATATACACACTTTATTCCCTTGATCATTTTCAATGAAACCCGAGGGTTGTTCCATGAAAATTACCTCTTCTAATTTCCATTTAGAAATTCTATTTTAACATCCATTTGGTGCAACTCCAGATCGAGATGCGCCACAATAGCTAAAACAAGACGTATTGAGGTAAATCTAACAATAGGAGAAAAGTTTCCTCAAAATCTATTCCTTCCCGTTGAGTATAGCCTTTCACTACCAAGCGAGCTTTATACCTATCAATGGAATTGTCAGGTTTCCTCTTTATTTTGAGAACCCATCTGTTCCCAATTGCCTTACGTCCTTTCGGGAGAACCAGTTCCCATACCTGGTTTTTCTTCATCGACTCCATCGCTGTTCTCCATTCATTCTTAGTAGGACATGAAAGTGATTCATTAACTGTTCGAGGTTCTTTTTTGTCTTGTGGAGTTATCATAAAGACTTCTCCTTCGATTTCAAATCGACGACGAGGAACAAAACCTCCAGCACTTCTCTTAGGTTGAGAATCTTGAGAAATAGGATTACTAGGTGATGCAATGGTTTCTTCCATCTCAAGATGTAGAGGAGTGTCCGTCTCTATTTATTGAGTATGTGTTACCTCATCAGGTGTCACATTTGTTTGCACATCTGATGTCTCCTCATTTGTGATAGTTAAATATACTCATGAGACATCATTTTAGGCTTATTTATTAGTTTATAGGATGATTTTAGCTTAATTTAGTGCACTTTCCTATTTGTTGGACAAATGAGATTTTACCCAAGTGATGACCTCAATCTAAAGAAATGATTCGAATATTGATACGTTTATTCTATTTATAAAGATTAACGTAATATATTCATTTGGTTAAAATCATTTGAAATTGAATGAGAAATTGAGTCATAGAATTTGAAGAAAAAAAAAAAAAAGTTCCTTTTTTTTTTGTTTACTTTGGTTATGAAGCAAAGCAAAGCGAAGGAAAAAAAAATAGGACTGCTGGGCTGGGGTTCAAACTTGGGCCTCCAGGCTGGTGGGCTTTTGGGCCAGAATTTCATATCTGGACCATCCTATGCTTTGGTCTTCATCAGTAAACGTTGCGTCTTTTAATATAAACGTATCTTCAAATGAAACGTTACAACTCTTTGCCAAATCCACCTTTTCATCTTCTATAAATAGTTGGCCAACTCAAACATTTTCATTCATTGATTTTTCAAAGCATTAAAATTAGAAGAGAGAGATAGAAAGAAGCAACATTATTAAGTTCGTCGAAATTCTTAAGAATTCGTGTGTCAGTTTCTTTTGAATAGTTTTTGTCGTTGTATCCTGGAGGTTGAAGCTAACAAACGTAAGACACCGGTACGTGGCCTAAATACCTTAAAGACATCGGATCCAATCCGAGCCTCGACAAGTAAAGTTGTTTATTTATATATACTTTTATTTTTCTGCATTAGTTTCTATATTGTTTTACTGGTTTATACAAATAAAACACAACAATTTTAAGGTATTTACGTTTCACGTTGTATAAACCAGAAAACGTTTTCTTTTTCGTTTTATAAACTTTACTTTTGCAATAATATCTGGGTCTGTGTATACTGAAAAGAATTGTTACATTCTATTTCCTTTCTCTAATTCTGATTTCTAGGCTTGTGTATACATACTAGAAAATTACTCACTTACTAACGTCAGATTTCTGCTTCATATAGAATATGGAGAAAAATATTGGACAAAGTGAAAAGCAACCTGAGACGGGTAATAACTCAAGAAAAGAAGTTCGTGTACCCGCACCAACACCCATTGGACCAGCCGATAGGCCAGAAAAGTTCAATGGTTCTGACTTTAAGAGGTGGCAGCAAAAGATGTTGTTCTACCTGACCACTCTAAGCTTGGCAAAATTTCTAAAGGAAGATCCACCAGAAATGGGATCCAATCCAAATAGTGAGACATATAATGCAGTAGATGCTTGGCAACATGCTGATTTCCTATGTAAGAATTACATTCTAAACTGTTTGGATAATTCCTTATATAATGTTTATAGCACCATGCCAACTGCCAAGCAATTATGGGAGTCTCTTGAGAAGAAGTACAAGACTGAAGATGCCGGCACAAAGAAATTTGTGATCGGTAAGTTCCTTGATTTCAAAATGGTGGATTCAAGATCATTAATGTCTCAAGTACAACAGTACCAGTTGATCCTTCATGAGTTGAGTGCTGAAGGTATGAATCTGGTAGAGCCTTTCCAAGTTGGTGCTCTTGTGGAAAAGCTACCCCCGTTGTATAAGGATTTCAAGAATTACCTCAAGCATAAACGCAAACAGATAAGTCTTGAAGATCTAATTGTAAGGTTAAGAATCGAGGAAGACAATCGAATGGCTGAAAAGGCAACTAACCCTCGATCATATGAAGCCAAGGCAAATGTTGTGGAACAAGGGAGGACCAACCAAAACAACAAGCGCAAGAGGCAAGGGCAGTCAAATAATGAAAACAATAAAAAGGTGAAATTCAACGGGGATTGTCACAACTGTGGAAAGCATGGACATCGTGCAAAAGACTGTCGAAACAAAAAGGCACAAGGAAACCAAAAGAAAGTTAAGGATGGTCAGTCATATGTGACTGAGATATCTCAGGGTATTGACGATTTGGATCTGGCGGCAACAGTCTCAGAAGTCAACCTTGTCAGCAACCCACGAACGTGGTTGATAGACACTGGAGCAACCCGACATGTGTGCTCAGACAAATCTGTGTTCTAAACCTACAAAAAAGCTACAAATGAAGAAATCCTATATATGGGAAATTCCGCCACCTCAAAGGTTCAAGGTACTGGAAAGATTGTACTAAAGATGACCTCCGGGAAAGAGTTGACCTTGAACAATGTCCTCCATGTTCCAGACATTAGCAAGAACTTAGTTTCTGGTTCCTTACTTAGCAAGGCTGGGTTTAAACTTGTATTTGTAGCTGATAAGTTTGTATTAACTAAGAACGAAATGTATGTAGGAAAAGGGTACCTATGTGACGGTCTGTTTAAGATGAATGTAATGACCGTAGTACCTACAAAAATTGTAACCGATAAAGAAATGAATGAAAATTCTGATTGTGTTTATATGCTTGACTCACCTAATTTATGGCATGATAGATTAGGACATGTTAATTTCGGTTCAATAAATAAGTTAGTAAACGTTGGGTTATTACCTAATGTGAATTTCAATTCTCAAAAGGAATGTGAAGTATGCGTTGAGTCAAAATTAACAAAAACCTCATTTAAGTCTATAGAAAGGACTTCGACACATTTACAGTTAATTCACAGTGACATATGTGACTTGAAATTTGTGCAAACTAGAAGTGGTAAAAAGTATTTCATAACTTTCATTGACGATTGCACAAGGTATTGTCAAATATACTTGCTTCGAAGTAAGGATGAGGCCTTAGAAGCATTTATGCAATACAAAACTGAAGTTGAGAATCAACTAAATAAAAAGATTAAGAATCTTAGAACAGATAGGGGAGGAGAATATGTGTCTCCTTTTGAAGAGTTTTGCGCTAAACATGGAATCATCCATCAAACCACGGCCCCCTACTCGCCTCAACAAAACGGGATTGCTGAACGTAAGAACCGCACGTTGAAGTAAATGATGAATGCCTTGTTGATTAACTCAGGGTTACCACAAAACTTGTGGGGAGAGGCTTTACTCACCGCAAATCACATCCTCAACAAGGTACCACACAAGAAGGTAAATAAAACACCTTACGAATTATGGAAAGGAAAACCACCTTCCTTCAAATACTTATAAGTGTGGGGATGCTTGGCAAAGGTAGCAATTCCTGCTCCTAAAATGGTCAAAATAGGACCAAAGACCATCGATTGCGTCTTTATTGGATATGCTCACAACAGTGCTGCATATAGATTCCTTGTACACAAATCTTGTCATGTTGACATTAACGTCAATACAGTGATTGAATCAAGAAATGCACATTTCTTTGAAACAACATTTCCGTACAAGACCACACCAGAACCTGGTTCCTTAAAAAGAACACGTGATGCAATTGAAGAAAAGCAAGATCAAGAATCATTGCCAACTGAAAAGCAAGATCAAGAATCATTGCCAAATGAAGGAGAACCAAGAAGAAGTAAGCGGATTAGAACCTCTACGTCTTTTGGTCCTGACTTTCTATCTTACATGCTAGATGACGAACCGCGAACATTCAAGGAGGCTATGTCAAACCCTGACGCCCCATACTGGAAAGAAGCGGTAAATAGCGAGATAGATTCCATTATGCAAAACCATACATGGGAACTAGTGGATCTCCCTCCTGGGAATAAACCACTTGGATGCAAATGGATATTCAAGAAGAAACTAAAGACCGATGGGTCTATTGAAAAATACAAGGCTCGCCTTGTTGTAAAAGGTTATAGTAAAAAAGAAGGACTTGATTATTTTGATACTTATTCTCCAGTCACGAGAATATCATCCATTCGAATGTTAATCGCTATAGCGTCAATATACAAGCTCGAAATACATCAAATGGATGTAAAAACAGCCTTCCTAAATGGAGAACTAAATGAAGAGATATATATGGAACAACCTAAGGGTTACGTAGTTCCAGGTAAGGAGAAGCAAGTATGTAAGCTTGTTAAATCTTTATATGGTTTAAAACAGGCACCGAAGCAATGGCATGACAAATTTGATAGATTCATGATCTCGAATGATTTCAAGATCAATGAATGTGACAAATGCGTTTATGTAAAACAAAATGAGACTGGATATGTCATTGTCTGTTTATATGTGGATGATATGTTAATCATTGGAAGTAATAATGATATGGTTAAATTTACCAAAAGGATGCTTTCAAGTAAGTTTGACATGAAAGATCTAGGCCTTGCGGATATTATTTTGGGTATCAAGATTCTCCGAACATCTGAAGGTATTATACTATCTCAGTCACACTATATTGAGAAAGTATTAAACAAATTTAGTAATGGTGACACAAATATCGCCAAGACACCAGTTGATGTAAATTTACATCTTGCTAAGAACACTGGTGATATGATCAACCAGTTGGAGTACTCTCGGATTATTGGGAGTCTCATGTACTTAACAAACTGCACTAGGCCAGATATAGCACATGCAGTAAGCAAGCTAAGTAGGTTTACAAATAATCCGGGGAAGAACCACTGGATTGCTATTGTAAGAGTTCTAAGGTATCTTAGATACACTATGAACGAAGGGTTGTTGTACACAGGATATCCAGCTGTACTAGAAGGATACAGTGATGCAAACTGGATATCAGACTCCACCGACTCAAAATCCACAAGTGGATTTGTCTACATGTTAGGAGGAGCAGCTGTGTCTTGGAAATCGACTAAGCAAACGTGCATAGCCAGATCAACTATGGAATTTGAGTTTATAGCTTTAGACAAAGCTGCTGAAGAAGCCGAGTGGCTTCGGAATTTCCTAGAGGATATTCCTAATTGGCCAAAGCCTGTGTCAGCTATCTGCATACATTGCGATAGTCAAAGTGCCATTGGTAGGGCACTAAACGAAATGTATAACGGTAAGTCTAGACACATACGTCGTAGACACAATACCGTTAGACAATTGCTCTCAAACGGAATTATCACAATTGATTATGTTCGATCAAAGGATAATATAGCGGATCCACTGACCAAAGGTCTACAAAGAGAGCAAGTGCGAGTGTTGTCAAGGAGAATGGGTCTTAAGCCTACGAAAGCTGAGTTGCCATGATGGGAACCCTACCTAGCAGAGTGGAGATCCCACAATCTAGGTTCAAAGGGAAAACTGAATCATGAAACTGCAATTTGGTGCGATGCACTGTGGGGAAACCTCCCTAAACCATTCTTAGGACAAAAAAAATTAAACAGTGCTACATGTAAAATTGAAGGATAAGTTAAACTTTTAATGGTTCTTGTATCTTCTAACATAAGATAGAGTAATGCAGAATACTCTCGACAAGAGACCACCTATATGAATAACATGGGTAGGGCCGCCCTACGAGAATTTGTAATGGTGAAATTCTCCGACGGTTATTCATGAAATACCAGGAGTTGTCCAGGGCCGTAAATGGACACAACCGTGAGAACCAAATAATGTTTCGAAGTATACTATGTAATTTCTATTGTCTTGGTTTACACAAAAGCTGAATAGTTCAAGACATCACGTTCACTAGTTAGCAAGTAAATCCGATAGCTCTTACTACAGAAGGTTCAAGGCCAAAAGCTACCTTTCTCGATGTAGTATTCTTCTACGCTTCTCTCTCGCTCTCTCTCGTATTTAGCATCCTTTTGCATATTTTTTTAAGGTGGTTAGTCAATTTCCATTCATGTGGGGATTGTTGGTCAAATGAGATTTTACCCAAGTGATGACCTCAATCTAAAGAAATGATTCGAATATTGATACGTTTATTCTATTTGTAAAGATTAACGTAATATATTCATTTGGTTAAAATCATTTGAAATTGAATGAGAAATTGAGTCATAGAATTTGAAGAAATTAAAAAAAAAAAAGTTCCTTTTTTTTTTTTTTTTTACTTTGGTTATGAAGCAAAGCAAAGCGAAGGAAAAAAAAATAGGACTGCTGGGCTGGGGTTCAAACTTGGGCCTCCAGGCTGGTGGGCTTTTGGGCCAGAATTTTATATCTGGACCATCCTATGCTTTGGTCTTCATCAGTAAACGTTGCGTCTTTTAATATAAACGTATCTTCAAATGAAACGTTACAACTCTTTGCCAAATCCACCTTTTTATCTTCTATAAATAGTTGGCCAACTCAAACATTTTCATTCATTGATTTTTCAAAGCATTAAAATTAGAAGAGAGAGATAGAAAGAAGCAACATTATTAAGTTCGTCGAAATTCTTAAGAATTCGTGTGTCAGTTTCTTTTGAATAGTTTTTGTCGTTGTATCCTGGAGGTTGAAGCCAACAAACGTAAGACACCGGTATGTGGCCTAAATACCTTAAAGACATCGGATCCAATCCGAGCCTCGACAAGTAAAGTTGTTTATTTATATATACTTTTATTTTTCAGCATTAGTTTGTATATTGTTTTACTGGTTTATACAAATAAAACACAACACTATTTTGGGTCTTGATTTGTAGAATTATTATTTTTAGAGCATATTGGGTTTAATTGTTTATTTAGTGTGAAGCTTTAAAGATAATTAAAAAGATTAATTAGAGTCCAAGTCAAAGACAACAACTTATGGAAGGAGATATGCATGGAAATTGGAGATAAGGAAATAATTGCTAAAAAGATGGAAAAGGAAAAGCTGCCTAAATCTGGGATTCTGCAAAGATAGGCGTTTTTACCTAATAAAGAGGCCGAATTTGGTAGATTACTCCTAAAGGGTGTAGATAATTCTGTTGCGATTCTTTTGGTATCTTGTGGAGCAAAATCGGACCAATAATAAAGAAGTTATGACCAAAACAACGCAGCAGTGTTTATCTTTATTTCCATACGAATTTGAGTTGGGCTAGGAGTCCATTACTTAACTTATCTCTAAAGAAACGAATTAGGTCAACCTCTAACCTATAAATACAGCCTCTTAACAATCTTATATCATCCTTGGCGAAACCTTAAACCAAGAGGAAGCTTAGAACACAAGAGAGAAGTCTGGAAGGAGCTGTCATCAACAATGTCTTCTTCTACCTTTAGATTTGTAATTTCTTTCTTTTCTTTCATGAACTAATTTTCTTTAGCTTAAGTTTTAGCATTAATGTATGAACCCTAATTTTGATTGACATCTATCTAATTTGGGAATTCAATGTTTTAAATAGAATTATAGTTTTTATTCTCTGTTTATGTGTTTGAGTTTATATTTTGTGTTCTTGTGGACGGCCGCCATATAGAATTACCATATAGTAATTAGGATACCATTGACAACGGTGTTCAATTGCATGTTTAGCACATAACGTTTAGTTTTAGGTTTGATCTGACAACCCAACCTAGCTAGATAATCACTATGGTTTAGTTCTTGTGACTATTTACCAATTACAGGAAAAGTTTGCTTAGGAAGCCTTATTGACACAGGTAAATCCTATTTTAAACTACCGATAGCATATTGGGACCGATTAGGGAAATACTACATAATTCACCCTTACATGTTTAGAACGGCAAAACTAGTGGGGATTACATGCTAACAACTTAAGCTATATTCTCATATCACTTCTCTTTCATATTTATTTTCTGTCTTTAATTCTTAGTTTTACTTTAGTTAATTAGAAAATCAAACAAAAATCTATCTGTCTTTATTTTTATTTGCGTTTAGTTGTTCTATCTTTATTTATTTGCACTTGGTATTTGCATAAGATTCTCCTAACCTCTGTAGTCTCTGCGGAACGAATCTTTATCTAAAACTTGCATACGATCTGTATACTTGCAGAACCGTGTAGTTTTAGGGTGTTTTTGCACTTTAATTATATCTTATTTTATCACACCCTAGGCCCCACCAAGTTTTTGGCGCCGCTGCCGGGGACTACATCGTTGGTCCTTGTGCATATATCTTGTGCTTTTATTTTCAGTTAGTTCTATTTTACGCTTTTTGTTTTTAGTTTTTGTTTTTCAGATTTAGTTACAGATGGAGAACCCAAGGAGACTTGAGCTACCCATCGAGTTTAGAGTGGAGCCACGAGGAATTCGCGCTCCAGAAATCCAAGCCGCTAAATTTAAACCTGATCCAGGGATGCTAACTCAATTTGTCTCTCATGGATTATTCAGCGGAGATGCACATCAAGATCCGATCCGATATACTCAGAAATTCATGCAGATCTGTGATGCTTATATCATAAGAGGAGTTACTAGGGAGCAAGTATATTACCTGATGTTCCAGTTCTTCTTGACCGGATGTGCAAGCGATTGGTACGATACCCAACACCCTCATGTTATTCCAGATTGGGACAAGCTCCAAACAAGATTTCTAGACCGTTTTTATCCGATTAGTAGACGTTTAAAAAATATGTTGGAGCTTGAACAATTTATGCAGAAAGAGGAAGAGAGTTTGGGTGAAGCATGGTTACGATTTACAGAGAAGAAAGCGAGGTGTCCATATCATAGATCCTCGCCAGAATATTATTTAACCTTGTTTTATGGAGGCCTTAATGATAAATCAAGAGAGAAAGCAGATTCGTTGGGAAACGCGGGTTTTGTGTTGCTAGATCCTGTAGAAGCTGAGTTGGGGATGGAAAGAATTCTTGAGAACGAGAGAAGTTGGCCAAAGAAATCAGTAAAGGAGAACACTTTGGAATCTCTTAAGCTTAATGAACTGGCTAAACAACTCGAAGAGCTAACAGAACAAGCCCGAACAATTGCTCAGGTGAATGCGGTACGCACAATTCCTTCGTGTCTTGGTTGTGGATCGAGAAATCATGTGTGGGCAGGATGTATGAATAATCCAGCAGTAGCTTCCGTTCAATATCCTCAAGATAACTATTACTCTAATGGTTATAATTATCCTCAAGAAAGCTACGCTAGTTATCAACAACCTCCACAACAAAGGAGTAGGGACAGAAAACAAGAAACTAATCAGCAATCCCAACTTCAACCTTATAATCCTCCACAACTTATTCAAGAAAAGGCACCCGTTGTTGAAAAATCTTGTCAAGAACCGAAGAAAGATCCACCTAAACAATCAATGCAATTGGCAAAACAAGAACAACTCCAGAGTTTGACTTCAAGTATGACTAAATTAATGCAAAACGTTGAGAAGAAAATAAATTATATCCAACAGAGAGTTCGAACTCAGGAGAAGGTTATAAAGCAACTAGAGCATACTATATCACAGATGGAGAGTACATTACAAAATCGGCCAAAAGGGCAACTCCCAAGTGATACCATTGCTCCTAGAGATGATTCTTGCCATGCAGTGGAGTTGCGAAGTGGAAAACAACTACCTCCACCTATACCAGAAACAGAACCAATCCCTATTCCAGAACAAAGGGGGGAAGAACCAATCAAAGATACAGTTGAGGAGGTAGTTAAACCAAAGAGTGTCCAAACCGAGACACCTGAGAAGACAAGAAAACCAGTGGAACTTAATACACGCCCTCCACCACCATACCCTTCATGTGTCAGGAAGAAGGACAATGACCTGGAATTCAAGAAGTTCATTGACATGTTGAAGAAACTGGAAATCAATATACCCCTTGTTGAAGCCCTCAAGAGGATGCCAAGCTACATGAAATTTATGAAAGACATTCTCTCCAACAAGCGAAGTATAGAGACTGGGGAACCAATTGGATTACCTAGGGAGTGCAGTGCTATATGTCAAAATGAGTTGCCACTGAAACTGGAAGATCCCGGAAGTTTTACAATACCTATCGGCATTGGAAAAAATTGGACCGGGAAAGCATTATGTGATTTAGGTGCGAGCATCAATCTCATGCCTAAATCCCTATTCGAGAAGCTTAATATCGGAGAAGTAGTGCCTACATCCGTGGTACTACAAATGGCGGATCGCTCCCTCTCACGACCAATAGGTAAAATTGAAGATGTTTTAGTTAACGCGGGCTCTTTTATTTTTCCTTGCGATTTTATTATCCTTGACTACGACGCGGATAAGAATGTCCCCATCATTTTGGGTAGACCATTCTTAGCCACGGGGCGTACACTAATAGATGTTGAGAATGGTGAGTTGATCATGAGAGTACAAGGCGAACAGATACGATTTAATGTGTTTCAGGCAATGAAATATCCCAAGGCGAAAGACGAGTGCTTCAAGGTAGATGTCATCGAAAAGATTACGCAAGAAGTCTTCAATGAAGAGAACTTAAATGATGATCTTGACAAAGCCTTAGCACCTGAAACACCAGAACTCGAGATTCCCCCTGAAGATGTTGCTTCATTAGGATTAAACATACGAGAATTACTTCGAGAGCCAGGTGACATTGAACCAATGAAACAACCATCTATAATATGTCCACCTGTTCTCAAAGAAAAACCACTTCCAGATCACCTACGCTATGCATATCTAGGTACGAACAAAACTTTGCCTGTTATTATTTCTGCTAACCTTTCAGGTCCTCAAGAGGAGAAGCTACTTCAGGTACTTCGGGCAAACAAGGAAGCAATTGGATGGACTATTGCCGACATCAAAGGAATTAGTCCTTCCGTTTGAAAAAACAAAATCATTCTTGAGAATGAAGGGGGGCGATCTATAGAAGGACAGAGAAGACTCATGCCAGCTATGAAAGAAGTAGTAAGGAAGGAAGTTATCAAGTTGTTAGACGCAGGAATTATCTATCCGATTGCTAGCAGTGATTGGGTTAGTCCAGTGCAGTGTGTTCCTAAGAAAGGAGGTTTCACTACCATCCTTAATGAGCAAGGTGAAGCCATACCATCAAGACCAGTTGTGGGGTGGCGCGTGTGCATGGACTACCGAAGACTGAACAAAGCAACGAAGAAAGATCACTTCCCGCTACCATTCATTGATCAGATGCTAGACAAACTTGCAGGGAGAGAATATTACTGTTTCCTAGACGGATATTCGGGTTATAATCAGATTTGTGTGGATCCCCTTGATCAACACAAAACAACTTTTACATGTCCGTTTGGTACTTTTGCTTATAGAAGAATGCCGTTTGGTTTATGCAATGCACCTGCCACGTTCCAGAGGTGCATGATGGCTATATTTTGGGATATGATCGATAAATACTTGGAGGTTTTTATGGATGATTTTTCGGTGTTTGGAGACAGTTTTGACGATTGTTTGAATAATCTTGAGAAAGTCCTTGTGAGATTTAGAGAAAAAGATCTTGTGCTTAATTGGGAAAAATGCCACTTCATGGTTCAAGAGGGAATTGTGTTGGGACATAAAGTTTCAAAGGCAGGGATGGAGGTTGATCGTGCTAAAATTGAAGTTATCAAAATACTACCACCTCCGGTTTCTGTCAAAGGAGTGAGAAGTTTCTTGGGTCACGCAGGATTTTATCGACGATTTATTAAAGATTTCTCCAAGATCGCCAAACCGCTTTGCTCTTTACTTGAAAAGGATACTCCTTTTAATTTTACTGAAGAATGTCTTCAAGCGTTTCTGACGATTAAGGAAAAACTAATCTCTACACCTATTGTTATACCTCCTGATTGGAAGGCTCCGTTTGAACTTATGTGCGATGCTAGTGATCACGCTATGGGTGTTGTGTTGGGACAGAGGAAAGACAAGATTTTCCACACGATTTATTATGCAAGTAAGACTTTCAACGCTGCCCAGATGAATTATACAGTAACGGAGAAAGAGATGTTGGCCGTAGTTTATGCTTTCGATAAATTTCGTCCCTATCTGGTTGGGAAGAAAACTATTGTATACACGGACCATTCAGCTATTAGGTACCTCATGGAGAAAAAGGACGCTAAGCCGCGTCTCATTAGATGGGTACTATTGCTTCAAGAATTCGACATAGATATTCGAGACCGAAAAGGATGCGACAATCAAGTTGCTGATCACTTATCAAGGCTCGAAGGATCTAATGCGAACAAAGAACCATTATTGGTTAAAGAGGTATTCCCTGATGAACAACTTTTTGCTATTAAACGTGCTTTTGTGCCGTGGTATGCAGATCTAGTCAACCTCATTGTGAGTGGTGTCTTTCCCAAAGATTTCCACCCACAACAAAGACAAAGATTGAACCACCAGGCCAAACAGTATTATTGGGATGAACCGTACCTCTGGAAGATATGTAGTGACCAAGTGGTTAGAAGATGTGTACATGAAGGTGAGATGGAGAAAATTATTGAAAGTTGTCATAGTTCACCCTATGGAGGTCACTTTAAGGGCGATAGAACCGCATCTAAAATTCTTCAATCCGGGTTCTATTGGCCCACCATACACAAAGATTGTCATCGTTTTGTCCAGTCATGTGACCGATGCCAGCACACTGGCAATATATCAAAGAGAGACGCGATGCCGCTTAATAATATTCTTGAAGTTGAAATCTTTGATGTATGGGGAATATATTTCATGGGACCTTTCATCACTTCCTATGGAAATCTTTATATTTTGCTTGCAGTAGACTATGTATCGAAATGGGTAGAAGCAGTGGCAACACCAAAGAACGATGCTCAAACAGTGATTAAATTCTTAAAATCAAACATCTTTTCAAGACATGGTACGCCACGTGTTCTCATCAGTGATAAAGGTACCCATTTTCTTAATGCTCTCGTGAGACATTTTCTTAAAAAGTTTGGAGTGAAACACCGTACTTCAACCGGTTATCACCCACAAACTAACGGTCAAGCTGAAGTTTCCAATCGGGAAATTAAATCTATTCTAGAGAAGACCGTGAACAAATCAAGGAAAGACTGGTCTCTAAAGCTAGACGATGCTCTCTGGGCATACAGAACAGCATTTAAAACACCAGTTGGGGCATCTCCATATCGCATGGTCTACGGCAAAGCGTGTCATCTACCGATTGAACTTGAAGCTCGAGCCTACTGGGCTATTAAAACTCTGAATCTAGACCCAGACTTGGCCGGGAAGCAAAGGATGATGCAATTGAACGAATTGGAGGAGCTTCGCTATCATGCCTATGAAAATTCACGTCTCTATAAGGAGAAAACAAAGCGATGGCATGATAAACGGCTCCGTCCAAAGAATTTCGAGATTGGACAGAAGGTTTTATTATACAACTCTCGATTTTCGAACTACCCAGGAAAGCTTAAATCCCGTTGGGAAGGACCTTACATTGTTACCAAAGTCACACCGCATGGAGCGATTGAGATTAAAAATCCAGCCGAGCAACGGACATTCATGGTGAATGGCCAGCGTTTGAAGAGATACTATGACAGTGAGGACTTTGAACAAGGAGAGAAAATCTACCTTGTCGAATGCGATTAGCCTGAGGTACATGTCTAACTCAAAGACGTTAAACAAAAGTGCTCTTGGGAGACACCCCTTGTTTTAATTGCTTTTTAGATTAGTTGTTTTTGCTTTGTAGTGTTTAATTTTAAGTTAGTATATATTTTTAATTGTGTTTTCAAGCTAATAGGAGAGAAAGGTAGTGTGTCATTGTGCAGGAAACGAGTTTGGGGTAAAAAGGAAAAATCTGGAGGAACTTCAAGTCTGGCGCGGACTACCCCGCGGACTACCCCATGGTCCGCAGGGATGCACCGCGCCCCAAAAACCCGTACCACGGGTTGGCTAGCTCGGGTTTTATCCAGAAGGTCGAAAAAAAATCACGGGGTATGGCGCGGTACACCGGACCCTAGTCCGCACGGTAAAAACCCGTACCACGGGTTGGGTACCTCGGGTTTTTTGACGGACATGGCGCGGACTACCCCCTGCACCGCACTCCTGGTCCGCGACCCAAAAACCCGTACCACGGGGTGCTAGCTCGGGTATTATCCAGTAGGTAAAAATTTTGGAGCAACAGAAGCTGCGGTACACCGCGGGATATGTCCGGTGCACGGCAAGAGGCGGTTCAAGAAGGAATTCTTTTCCTAATCAAACTCTTACCTTATGAGATTAACCCTAGCCTTCCACCCATGAATTTTTTAGACCCAAACCCTATATAAACATCTTAAAGCTTGTGCAAACCTTCACAATTAACACAACAACTCATCAAATCCTCTCCATCATCTTCCATAAACACAATCCTTCATCAAATTCATCACACTACACCATCAAAACACCATCAGATTCAACAAGCTTTAAAGTTTTCTTCCAAGATCAAATCCTATAACCTTTCTCTTTAACCAATTCCAAGCAACAACATCAAGCTACACCAATTTTCCTTAAACTTTTAATCCATCCTTGGTATAACTTGAGTTGTGGGTAAAACAAGCATGACTAACAGATCTGACGCTATGGAATACAAGAGAAAGTGTTCAATCCTTGGGAAGAATAAGAAATTGCCTGGAGCCACCATTGAAAAACCCATCAATCTTGATGAGGTTTCTGAAGAATCCAAAGAACAGGCACCTGAACAACCACTACCAAAGAAGAGATTAACTGCTAGAATGTCCACACCATCAAGGAGGCCTTTAGACAAGATAAAAATCCAAGACCAAGGTTCTTCTACCTCCTCTTCCAAAATTGCTTATGATCTTCCTCCTTGGGCTATTCAGTTACAGAACGAAGTTGAAAGATTACGTGAAGATAACAAAGACCTTTGGGTAGAAATTATGCAATTGGAAACAAGGGTAGATAATTCGACCTTGTACAAGGATATAGATGATTACACCGATCCCTCAGCTTCAGAAGATGAGGATGACATAATGGATCTCTATGGCCAACCAGGTAAGTCATTCTAATTTTTCTCAATAGCTTGGATGCATTAGGTAGTTTTAGTTAGTCTTATTTTAAATTTTATTTCATGCTTGAGTCTTTTTCGAGTCGTGGGGACACGGCTCACTTTTGAGTTGGGGGTGGGGATTCGTTGTCCTCATCTTCTTTTCGTTTTTACATAAAATTTAAAATTTTTAGGTTGAATAAGGCATAGAATATCTTGAATGTACCTATTGAGCATGATTTTATTAGGTCAATGATAGTAAGTAGTATGCTTTTGAAAGATGCAACAAAATTGTTTAGCATGCATGTATGAAAACAGGAAATAAAGGATAGAAAAGTTAATGAGCAATGCTAAGAAGTATGTTGAAACTTAGGGATAGTTATTTGGTGTGTAGAACGTGAGGTTTAAAATTAGTTGAAAACCCACTTGTCTATGAACTATTAGTAAAAAAAGTAACGAAATCCGGTAGTTAGAAAAATGAATAAGGCAGTTCTTTCATGATAAAACACTTGAAGCCTTTAGACTTTCTCACCCTTTTGTTTGATATTAGTGTTATTTATCCGTCTTAGCCCCTCTGAGCCTTTCTAAAGCCTTTTTATTGAAACACATTATAATCCTTACCCTAGTTTTTAGGACTTATCTATATGACCCGCACTCGAATCGCAAAACCTGAGACACTCGTTTTAGAGCTTGAGTTTGGGGTGGTGGGTTTTATCATTAGGGAACTTTGGGAATTTGGGAATTATCTTTGTGATTTTATTGATGATGAATTGTTATTATTGTAACCCTTTGCCGGGGTAATAGTGAATGAAAAAGAAGCTACGAGCTAATTTTGCCAACAAGGGCATAAAAAGAAAAAGAATATATATATGAAAAATAGCGTGATATCTCGAACATCAAAAAGAGAGTCATAGCTATACAAAAGAAAAAATAAATTTGAAAAGAGAATATATATTCGGACCGGCAAAGTGGATTTTATATCATCAAAGGTTTTAATTGGGATTATTGGGGATGCACATTAAAAAGCATCAATAAATTGGGTTGAGTGAGAACATCTTCGAGTGAAAACTCAAGCTCTAGGGCGATTCGTTGATGGCTAGTGAGAAGAGAGCCAAAAGCTCAATTTTCATTATCCAAATATACCACACCCGTCCTTAAGCCAAGTTATAACCAAGACCTTAGGATTTCTAACTACTAGATGGAGAAACAATTGAGCTATTAGGTAATAGGTAAGTGGACCATTGGATGCTGTATTTGGGACCTATGAACAACCTATAGCCATTAACCTGAACTAAGTTATCATCCTCTCCTTCTGGCATTGCGAAATTAATCTTAACTTGAATTTATGGAATGTTGATTACATGTATGTTAGGCATATTTGTGCATTATTTCTTGAGCATTACTACATGAGATTTTTTGGAATTTATGCTCTAGGATCATTCATTATATTTTTGTTCTTGTTCTCCTCCGACTTCTTCTTGTTTATTTTGACTACCCTACTGTTCTTTACTTTATTGTATCGGGACGATACAACTTTGAGTTGGGGGTCTTGATGTCTCCTCATTTGTGATAGTTAAATATACTCATGAGACATCATTTTAGGCTTATTTATTAGTTTATTGGATGATTTTAGCTTAATTTAGTGCACTTTCCTATTTTGGGTCTTGATTTGTAGAATTATTATTTTTAGAGCATATTGGGTTTAATTGTTTATTTAGTGTGAAGCTTTAAAGATAATTAAGGAGATTAATTAGAGTCCAAGTCAAAGACAACAACTTATGGAAGGAGATATGCATGGAAATTGGAGATAAGGAAATAATTGCTAAAAAGATGGAAAAGGAAAAGCTGCCTAAATCTGGGATTCTGCAAAGATAGGCGTTTTTACCTAATAAAGAGGCCGAATTTGGTAGATTACTCCTAAAGGGTGTAGATAATTCTGTTGCGATTCTTTTGGTATCTTGTGGAGCAAAATCGGACCAATAATAAAGAAGTTATGACCAAAACAACGCAGCAGTGTTTATCTTTATTTCCCTACGAATTTGAGTTGGGCTAGGAGTCCATTACTTAACTTATCTCTAAAGAAACGAATTAGGTCAACCTCTAACCTATAAATACAGTCTCTTAACAATCTTAAATCATCCTTGGTGAAACCTTAAACCAAGAGGAAGCTTAGAACACAAGAGAGAAGTCTGGAAGGAGCTGTCATCAACAATGTCTTCTTCTACCTTTCGATTTGTAATTTCTTTTCTTTTCTTTCATGAACTAATTTTCTTTAGCTTAAGTTTTAGCATTAATGTATGAACCCTAGTTTTGATTGACATCTATCTAATTTGGGAATTCAATGTTTTAAATAGAATTATAGTTTTTATTCTCTGTTTATGTGTTTGAGTTTATATTCTGTGTTCTTGTGGACGGCCGCCATATTGAATTACCATCTAGTAATTAGGATACCATTGACAACGGTGTTCAATTGCATGTTTAGCATATAACGTTTAGTTTTAGGTTTGATCTGACAACCCAACCTAGCTAGATAATCACTATGGTTTAGTTCTTGTGACTATTTACCAATTACAGGAAAAGTTTGCTTAGGAAGCCTTATTGACACAGGTAAATCCTATTTTAAACTACCGATAGCATATTGGGACTGATTAGGGAAATACTACATAATTCACCCTTACATGTTTAGAACGGCAAAACTAGTGGGGATTACATGCTAACAACTTAAGCTATATTCTCATATCACTTCTCTTTCATATTTATTTTCTGTCTTTAATTCTTAGTTTTACTTTAGTTAATTAGAAAATCAAACAAAAATCTATTTGTCTTTATTTTTATTTGCGTTTAGTTGTTCTATCTTTATTTATTTGCACTTGGTATTTGCATAAGATTCTCCTAACCTCTGTAGTCTCTGCGGAACGAATCTTTATCTAAAACTTGCATACGATCTGTATACTTGCAGAACCGTGTAGTTTTAGGGTGTTTTTGCACTTTAATTATATCTTATTTTATCACACCCTAGGCCCCACCAATATCATCTTCCTGAATCTCATTTAATTCACATAAGATGGAATTTAACCTCACCTCTGCTAGGAAAATCATTCTCTAAGAATGTAACATCTCGTGACTCAATTTCTGTAAGACCCCCATCATTATGTTCACCAATAAACACATATCATTTAGAGTGATCTAGGTATCTAATAAGAATACATTTCTTACCTCTTGGACCTAACTTCCCATACTTATGAGATAGATCATGAACATAGCCTGCCGATCCCCAAGGTCGCAAGTATGACAGATTAGGTTTTCTACATGTCCATAGTTCATAAGGAGTTGATGGAATAGTCTTTGTGGGAACTCGGTTAAGTATATACTAGGCGGTAAGCAAGGCATCTCCCCAATAAGATATTGGAATATTTGCTTGTGCCATCATAGACCTAACCATTTCTAGGAGTTTTCTATCCCTCCTTTCAGCCACATCATTCTGTTGTGGTGTTCTAGAAATTGTAAGTTGCCTTATTATCCCTATTTCATCACACATTTCTTTAAACTGACCAGGTGTATATTCACATCCTCAATTGGTTCTTAGGGTTTTCACCTTCCTCTCTAACTGATTTTCCACTTCACTGATAAATGTTATAAAACATTTCAATGCTTCAGATTTGTGAGAAATCAGGTAGACATAACCAAACCTAGTGAAATCATCTATAAAAGTGATGAAATAGCGTTCACCACGTCTAGTTTGAACACTCATTGGTCCACAGATGTCTGAATGAATTACTTGTAAGGGGTACTCGACTCGTTTAGCCTTTCCAAATGTTTTCGTTTTGATTTACTGCTAGACAATTTTCACAAGTTGGCTTGAATTTAGTCAACAAACCCAAAAGGTTTGCCTTCGCCAACAGATTCATACGGTCTTGTCCAATATGACTTAATCTAGCATGCCATACATTTTATTCTACATTATAATTACTAGAAGAATAAGTATTAGTAGAAAAGAAACTACTTACATAATAACTATTAAACGATTCATCATCATCTAGTACAATTAAACCATGCGAAATAAAACCAGAACCATAATACTTAGCGTCATAATAGATATCTACTTGTTTGTTATGAAAATGCATATTAAAACCTAATCCTAGAAGAACAGTGACCGAGACTAAGTTCCATCGAATGTCAGGTGTGTAAAGTACATCATGCACGTACAAGGTTTGACCGCCTCGCAAGTTTACCTTGCAAGTGCCAACTCCTTTGACTTCAACTTTATTGTTGTATCCTACATATATCCACTTTGATCCCTCTGGAATCCAACGGTACACTACATATGCCTCTGGGTCTTTGGCTACATTGTCTGTTGCTCCTAAATCCACAATCCGCAAAGGATTAGAATCAGCTAGCAATACAGTATTGGTAACATAAGTAAAATTACAAGAAGTAAATGACATTGCTACCTTTCTGGGCTCGCTGCACCCGTGAGCGAAGTGACCCAATTTGTCACAGTTAAAGCATTTCATCTTACTCTTGTCTTTCTTCTTACGGAAACGTTTTCCCTTATTGTTACCACCATTCTTGTTCTTCTTGGAGACATGCTCATTTCCGTTCTTCTTCCCATTATTCTTGCGCTTATTGCCAGAAACTTTTTGAGAACTTGACTCAGTAACATAAGCCTGACTCTGAGGCTTAATTGCATCTAGACGTTCATCTTCCAATGTCACATGAAGAGCAACATCATCAAAGGTTTTGATGTTGCCATTGTGAGTCAAGTTTATCTTCAAATTCTCACACTTATTTAGAAGAGATTGGATCACAGCTTGAACTTGTTGTTCACCAGTAAAGTTATGACCTGCATTCTTAAGTTCCCTAATCATGTTAGACATCTCTCGGAGATGTTGTTGCATGATTTGATTAGGCTTATATTTGCAAGTGTCAAACTTAATGGTCAATTGATACAACTTAGTCACAGTCGTACCCCATACTTCTCATCAAGAGCATTCCACATCTCGTGAGCAGTGAGGTATCATTGACATTCATAGACAAGATCGTCATTCATGGAGCCTATCAAGATGCCTCTTGCAGTGGAATCTTTCTTTTTCCACTTCTCATAAGCCTCCATGTCCCTTCTGTTTTGAGTTGTGTTGCCTTCCTCAGGCTGAGCCATGACTTTGTTAATAGCCTCAAGAACATCTTGCTCTTCTAGAACATAGTGTATCTTGAGCTTTCTAAGGTTACAGTTCTCACCATTCATCTTTTCTCCTTTGTTGAGATCAACAATGATGGTTTTTGATGCCATTTTCTCTATAAAGTAAGAGATTTCCATTAATAACATACATTTATTTAACAACTCTAAGCTATTAATGCAAATGGAATGAATAAGAAAGATAACAGAATAAGTGATAAAGAAAGTTTACTATGTTCCTGATCATGAATCACCATATTTTGTTTGTCTTAATCATTCAATTAATTTCATTAACTGTAAAATTAAGGTCTTCTAGAAATCCCGCTTACTCTAACATAAATTGTGCACTTTTTATCACATACAGTGTAATTAAATTTTTAAAGTATCTTCAGGTACGGGGAAAAACCTAATATGTGTGTGTATATATATATATATATTTGGATAATTTAGAGGGATATTTTGGATCTCTCCTCACTAACCAAACATCTAACTACCTATGAATTTGAGTTTACGCCCAAAGACGTACTCACTCATCCCTTTTCGATGCATTAGATAGACATCCCTAATTTCCAAAACCAAACTCTTTTTGATTCAAATAATTCATTTACTGTATTCTATTATTTTCACTTTTTTTCTTTCTTTTTACAAGTCAAGCATTAGCCTTTTTTTTAATTTTAGGTTGCATTCTAGCTTATTTTCATGTATTTTTTTCTTTCTTTTCGTTTTCATTTTTTTCCTTTTTTTCCTTTCTTGAATCCCGGAAGGAGCACAATAAAGTAAATCAATATGTAGCACTATATAAGAAAAATACCCACCCAACGTATCCCAAAACCCCAAACACCCACCACCCCAAACTCAAGCTCAAAGACTACTAATCATGAGGTATTGTGACTCGAGGGAGGGTCATATGGTAAAGTCATACACATTAAGGGGTATCAACTTATAATAAGGGATATCAAATAAAAAGGCTTAAGGATCAGAGGGGTTTTAGTGATAAATAATGTCATTTTTTAAAAGCTAAAGGGAACAAGTGGCTAACATATAAATGCATTAATCATTATCTAGCTATGTGATCTCATTATCTTGTTCACGTCAAAGTTTCAAGTATAATTTTCAACAAGGTTATATCTCACGTTCTACACATCTACTCAGTTCTCGATTCGTTTAAAGGACCTTATATGCATTGTTCACTAATCACTCCTTCCATAATAAACTATTTCATAAAAGAATATTAAGTATTGTATGGAAGTTTCTAAATGCATGTACCTATGTGTCTCTAAATATATTTTTGATCATGGTAATTCGATTCTAGAGACCTCCATCATGGATTCTTCATCTCTCTCAGTGATCATCACCCCCCCGTTTACGAAGAGAGTTGTGATAGTGCATGGGTTCTTGAGGTTTCTTTGGTTGGTCAGTTTCGTCGCATAGTTCATCACCAGTTCGTAAATCAAGCGAGCGACATCTATTTCATCCCTCAAGAATAGGCACTTCATGAATATTTCCACCACAGCTGAATTCTCGAAAGTATGTCCTACGCTACAGAAGGATGATACAATAAACCAGGTCCATACTCATGCATGCACTTGCAAATATTTCTTTAATATTAACCCTTGGTTTTACTCCCTCGGGTATTTGTTACTGACCCTCTATTAGCATATGCGTGTACAAGGATTCCCATACGAAGACCCTCGTGTTGTTTATTGCTTCATGTAACTTACATGAGCCCACTAACTCCTTGAGGATGAAAATTTTACATATTTATTGAATTTAGAATGGCATCTTCTTGCTTGTCGCCTCATTTGGTATCCCTCTTGGCGATCAAAACGTGTATTCTATATAAATCTCTTTCACAATTCTATCATAAGTGTTTAGCTTTCGATCGATCGAGAAGACGATTCCACCCCATCTCATCAAATTTATTTCAACAAAATCTATAAATTATCCATCGATATTCGAGTTCAAAAATCCTCTTTCCCAACCATAATTCTAGCTCTCAACTTTAGTCTTAATGTGCTCGTCTCAACTAGTCCGTTTTTTCTTTCAATCGTTTTGATTCAAAGGTGGACCTTCAACCTCGTTTGCACGAGACCTAAATGTCTCTGTCACAACTTCACGAGGACAAGGTTCCTTAATCAAAATCACGTTGGAACGTGGCTTTTTGCTCAAAACCGTACCCACATTATTCCCTTTCTTTTTTCCACACCATCTTATACTTCTTTTACTCGAGATTTAGCCTTGTAGCTCTTAGTAGACAGAGTCTTAATTCTAGTGGTCATCTTAACAATTCGAAAAACTTCACAATTACAAAAAAAATTAATAGAAATCCACTTGAAACGCGATATACCTGCAACTTAAATTTTACCAAATTCACAAATTCACTAACACAACTTAATCACGAGAATAAAATAACATAATATTTTCAACAAAATAAAGCTAAAATTCAAATTTTTCCAAAATTGTAAAGAAAGAAAAAAGTGAATTTAAATCTATTTTATCATATACATTATTTGGATAGTGACGGATTTGAAGTCCTGAAAGTCTCCTCTACAAGCCCCAATCTTCAAAATTTTAAGAAATACTGAAAGTTTATAGACGCCTATTGGCATTCCAGCCTTTCTTCTTTCTCCTTTCAGGGCCTATCCGAAAGAGAATCCAGTACTTCTTGGTCGTGAATATCTGAACTGGTTGTTCGCTGTTCAAGAATTTTTGTTTAGGTAGTTCATACCATCCATACATAGTGTTTTTTTTATCTAAGATTTCAATTCTTCTGCTGGAAATGTGAAACAAAAGTTTTTCCCTTTATAAACGATGGAACCCACTATTTCTTTTTTGTTTTGTTATTTACTATATATTTGACACCTAGCCGAAGACAATTTCTTATTTCGCACACAGTGAAATACCTAAAAAAAATCGTGGTCAGAAAGGTTATAGTAGCCAAAGCCATCAGAATTTTTATTTTATACATTGGAGAACATTGTTTTTTTATATTGGATTATTTTGTCATTTTTTATATGGGTTTGGTTTTGGGATAATTTTTAAGGAAGTGGCTATGGTGAAAATTTAAGTGGTAATTTAGGTAGAAGCTTGGAAAAAATTGGAATTGTTTTGTAAGAAAAATGTTTAATGGAGGTTGGAGATGAGATTTATAAAGAATATGATATTAGGTGGTGGACTTTAGAAGAAAAAGTGAGGTTTATTTGAGCATTTTAATGGTGGATTTTAGAGAAGTTGTTCATGAGAAAAAGAAGAAGAAAAAGAAGAAGAAAAGTTGGGAAGTAGGCATGGGGAAATTGGTCTAGCCAAAATTTGTAATAATTTTTTAGCAGTCAATCGGTAAAGGTCCAGCTCCGGCCCAGCAAGGATGGTCTGTCTAGATGGTTTCATTCGGTTTGACTGGATGGCCCTTCTGTACATACATTTGTTTTTTCCTCCGATCTGGCCAGACAGTTATGTAAAGTTTCCTTTGGTCTTTTGGTTTTTATGATCCTGTCGGATCTTGTCCGACATGATGAGTCTTCTATTCCCAGCGTCATCTCCCGGCTCGACGAATGGGAGTCGCGTTGCCGATATTTGGTCGTACCAATTAGATGGACCTCTCTTCTTTCTTTGTATTTCTGGTCTGGTCAGACTGCAACCAGATGACAATTTAATCTGGGCGTTGTTTCAGATGATTCTATACAATCTGACCGGATGGTTCCATACGGTCTGACCAAAAATTGATGATCCTCTCCTTCTTTCATCCGGACTAGTTAGATGGTTTCGTGCCTGGCTTCACTGGTCTATGTTTTCTAGTTTAGCCTAACGATTCCAGCATATCCAGCCGGACACCCTGAGACAACTAATCAGTTTTTTTTTGTCTTTGACTGGAAATGTTGCTTTAGACCCATCAATGTGCTTGGGATCTTCGTCGAAGGCTCTGATAAGCTGATTTTCATCTTTTTCTCCAAATCCTCAACCATTTATGATTTGTACTTCACCTATTTTAGTGTTTTGACATTATAAACACTCAACCCTTCTTGGTATGCGTAATATACACTAAATTAACCATTAAACTACTCGATTAGTATACACTAAATTGATAAAGTACACGAAAGCCTACGAAATGTGGGTTATCTCCCACAAGCACTTTTGTTTAACATCATTCAAAGTTCAACGTAGTTACCTCAAGTTAATGTGGCTTTAAAGAGATACATGAACTATTCTTGCTTGAAATATTCACTTTCGTGGTAATTTTATAGTTGATGTTCGTTTACAATGAAGTTACAATGCTAAGTTGGATGTTCTACCTCAATGGCTTCATGAGGTCTGACGTTGGTGATAATGAAAGGACCTGACCATCTTATCTCAGATTCCCATGATAATTTGAGATTTTGAAGTTTTACTTTAGGATACATTGTCCTACCTCAAACTTCTTCTCAGAAATCTGGTTATTATGCAATTTCTTAGGTTACTCTTTTATAAGTTTTGTGCTCCCGTAAGCATGAACAGAAACATGTCGAGCACATTAAGATGCAACATTCTCTTCTCACCCGCCAACTTTTCATCCAGGTTTAGTTTTTTATCACCCAATACACTCCAATATCGAGCTCAAGTGGAAGATGAGATGCTTTCCCATATACCATACGATATTGAGATGCTCTTATTGGTGTCATGAAAGTTGTTCTATATGCCAGAGAGGATTATCAGTTTTAGTCGAGCAAGCCTTTCATGTTGTTCGCACCGTCTTCTCAATAATTTATTTCATTTCTTGGTTAGAGATATTTACTTTCATGTTTGTTTTTGGATGATAGGCGGTTGAAACAAGGCGTCTCACCCCACACTTAAGAAGTAATGTTGTCAACTGTGTGTTTATGAAATGATTACCCATATTGTTAATAAGAACATGTGATATCTCCCTATTTCTTATATAATAATCTAGGTTGGAGACATCATTTTAGGTGTATTTGGTTAATTAATTATAGATATTTTATTCATATTTTGATATTTTCTTATTTTTATCTTGATTTGATGATTTATTATTTTTAGAGCATATTGGGTTTAATTTGTGTGTTAATGTGAAGTTTTACAGAAATATGGAAATTAATTAGATGCCAAATCAATTATAAGAGATAAATGAATTAAGATATGAAAGAAATTAAGAGATAAAAGGAAGTAGAGATAAAATATGAAAGGAAAAGTTGTCAAGTAAATCTGAAATTCTGCAGATATGTCCACTAATATGAATATAACTTTAAATCGGCTATGAATTTGGATGAGCAACCAAAATATAAAGTGTAGATCATTTCTCTACGGTCGTTTCTATATAAAGTACGCGAAGATTGGACCAATAACGAATGAGATACAATCAAAACAAGAGAGAAACAATTTATCCCTTCTCCTATATTTTAGGAAACGGATTTGAGTTGGACTTTGACTCAAATTACTTGCCTTCTACTTCAAGATTTCTACCTAGGGTCTTCCAAACACTATAAATACACCCTCTTGTCATTAGAAATACATCATTGGTCGACCTTTAGACCAAGAAGAAGTTTACATCAACAGAAGGGAAGATCAGAAGGAGTTGGACAACAAATCATGCCTTCCCAATCCTTCAAATTTGTAATTGTTTTCTTTCTTTTCTCTAATATGAACTAATTATGTTTTAGCTTAAGATTAGCATATGGGTATGAACCCTAGACTTGTTTTACATGTATTTTAATTTGGGATGTTCGCATTTAATTGAAATTAGTGTTTTATTCTATGTTTTTATGTGTTTTGATTTATTGTCTTTAGTTCTTGCGATTGCAAACGTATAAGATTACCTTAATAGTAGTTAAATGGTCACTCGTAAGGGGTGTCTAATTATTGAATCACCACATAAAAGTCTAGTGTGCGGTAGTGATCCGGAAGGGCGTGCCTAACTAGATAGTCATTAGGGTTTAAGATTTAATCACCTATCATTGCGCATGGTACCCTTACCCAAGTCCACTGGTATTGTTAGGTCGCCACCTAAGTCCACCCGGAAGGAGGTTAGGAGGAATATGGAATCCTGGCTATTGCATATCACACAATAATCCTTTACATGATTAAAATAAACAAGGCTAGTGGGGATTACTTTCTATACCTCGAGCTAAACTCTCATACTATCCTCTTCTCTTTATTTAATTTCATGTCTTTATTTTATTTAGTTAATTGTTTAGATTCTTAAAAACCAAACAAATATTTTTAAGTCTTTATTTTCAGTGTATTATTCTTCTAGCTTTCTTATTTGCACTTTATAATTGCATAAGTTCTTCCTAACTTTCGTAGTCTCTGAGGAACGAATCTTACTTATCATTAAAACTTGCATACAACATGTGTTACTTATAGTGAGTACCATATTTAGAATAGGGTGTTAGTTGTATCTTTTTTTTTTTTTTTTTTGGACGCTGTGTTAGTTGTATCTTTTATTATCATATTTTTATCACACCTTAACTGACACCAAGTTTTTGGCGCCGCTACCAGGGACTCCATCGTTAGTCCTTGTGCATTCGTTTAGTGCTTTTATTTCAGTTAGTTCTATTTTATGCTTTTCTCTTTAGTTTTGTCTATTACAGGTTATCAAGATGGAAAGTCCAAGGAAACTTGATTTTCCATCTCATTTAGAGTGCAACTCAGAGGAATCCGCACTCCAGAAATCCAAGCCAGGCATAATAGCGCAGTTTGCGAGTCATGGTAAATTTAGCGGTGCTACACAACAGGATCCGGTCTGTTATATTCAAAATTTTATGCAGATCTGTGATGCCTACATCGTTAAAGGTGTTACAAAGGAACATGTGTACTACGTTATGTTCCAATTCTTTTTAACCGGAAGTGCAAGCGATTGGTATGACTACCAACAACCTGATTCAATTCCAACTCCAAGGCAAATTTCTAGATCGATTATATCCGATTAGTAGACGCTTAAAAGATATGGTGGAGTTAGAATAATTTATACAAGAAGAAGGGGAGAGTATTGGTGAAGCATGGTTACGTTTTAATGAGAAGAAAGCGAGGTGTCCATTCCACGTTTCCTCGCCCGAATATCAATTAACCATGTTCTATGGAGGACTCAACACCGAGATGGAAGGCAAAAGCAGATATATAATGAGATGGAAGTTTTGTGTTATTAGATCCTGAAGACGCTCATACTATTATGGAAAGAGTTCTTGATACTGAGAGAAGTTGGCCGTTAGAATCAGAAAAAGAAGAAGATACCTTAGAAGCTCTAAGGATCGAAGAATTAAACCAACAACTTAAAGAATTACAAGAACAATCACATTTAGAGAGCAGCTTAGTAGCAAGAGTAAATCTAGTACACACTTTACCTTCATGTCCTGGTTGTGGAGAAAGAAATCATTCATGGGAGAATTGTATTCATAATCAAGCTTCGATTTCCTTTATATCTCATCAAAGAAATCATTACTCGAATGGTTATTATCAATTTCAAGGTAGCCACGCTAACTATTATTCCCCACATAATCAGAATTGGGTTGCAAACCAAGGTAATTACTATCCAACTCGACCTCAAAATTATTATCATCCACAACCAATATATCAACAAGTGCCTAAGTATGAAGATTATTATCAAGAACCACACTCATATTTAACGCAACAAGCTACAAATGAGCAACATCCATCGCAACCTTCATGTTTGGATCAAAATCTTGGTAAATTTATGAAAGTTCGTGAGAAAAGCATGGAAGTGAATCAGCAAAGCTTTCAACAACAAGCGAGGGTTATCAAATATCTTGAGAATACTATATCACAGATGGTGAGTGCAATACAAAGCAGGCCAAAACGGAAACTTTTGAGTGATACTATAACTCCTCAAGATGACGCTTGTCATGCGGTTGAATAATGAAGTGGAAAACAATTACCTCCTCCTAGAGTGGAAGAAACAGAACAACCAAAAGAACCAACCCCTAATCCTGCAGAGGTGGTTGAAGAAACAGTTAAAGATAAAGTTGTTGGACAAATGAGATTCTACCCAAGTGTTGACCATGTTTACGATGTTAGTCAGTGACTCAATTTAAATGAAATGGTTCGGATATTAATACGTTTATTCAAGTCGTAAAGATTAACGTAATATATTCACTTAGTTAAAATCATTTGAAATTGAATGAGAAATTGAGTCATGTAATTTGGAGAAATTAAAAGAAAAAAAAATAATATATATGTTATTTTATTTCTTTTTTTATAAAACAAAGAAAGAAAAAAAAATATATGTTATTTTATTTCTTTTTTTATAAAACAAAGAAAGAAAAAAAAGGGCTTTGTTGTGCTTTTGGGCCTTAGGTCCATGACCATTAGCTTTGTTGGGCTTTTGGGCCTTAGGACTATACCTTTGTTGGGCCTTAGGTGGGTTATGAACTTGGACCATCATCTTTGTTGGGCTTTTGGGCCTTAGTTTCATACATTTGGACTAGCCAAAGTTTTTTGTTCTTTTAAGTAAACGTTGTATCTTAAATTAATACAACGTAACTCCAAAATGAAACATCACAACCTTTGGCAAGCCATCTTTTCATTTTCTATAAATAGTTGGCCAACTAAACCATTTTCCTCAATTCATTTTTTCAAAGCATTAAAATTATAAGAGAGAGATAGAAAGAAGCACCATTATTAAGTTCATTGAAATTCTTAAGAATTCGTGTGTCAGTTTCTTTTGAATAGTTTTGTCGTTGTATCCTGGAGGTTGAAGCCAGCAAACGTAAGACACCTGTACGTGGCCTAAATACCTTAAAGACATCAGATCCAATCCGAGCCTCGACAAGTAAAGTTATTTAATTATTTACTTTTATTTTATTTCTGCATTAGTTTCTATATTTTTTTACTGGTTTGTACAAACACAACACAACAAAAGTCAAAGAGGTAATTGAACCAAAGAGTGTCCCAGAGAAGACACCAGAATGGAAGAAAAGTTCAATGGTAAACTATTAAACTACACACATCCTCCTCCACCATTCCCGTCACGTGCCAAAATTAAGAACAATGAAAAAGAATTAAAGAAGTTCCTTGACTTGGTGAGTAGGTTAGATATCAACATACCATTTATAGAGGCTCTCAAGAGAATGCCAAAATATCTTAAATTCATGAAGGACATCCTTTCTAACAAACGAAGCTTAGAAACTGAGGAATTGATTAGTTTACCTGAGGAGTGTAATGACATACATCAAAGCAAGTTACCACGTACACCCAAGAATTCTTGGATGGGACCATTCATGGCTAAAAAGAATAGATTTGAGAAGTTCGTGGGCGTGAAAGGAAAGGGATTTAAATTTCACAGGCTAAATATTGATAAACTCATTCATAGCTGGGGAGGTGATGTTAAGACATAATCACTGAGGTAACACGTCGAACTAAACGACGTTAAACAAAAGTGTTCTTGGGAGACACCTCTTGTTCTAATTGATTTTTAGTTAGCATTATGTTTTGTAGTGTATAATCTTAAGTTAGTGTATATTTTTTGTGTTTACAAGCTAATAGGAGAGAAATATAGTGTGTTATTGTGCAGGAAACGAGTTTGGGGTCAAAAGGAAAGAGTTGGAAAAAATTCGGACCCTCTGACCGGCTAGCCGGCCTATATGACCGGTATACCGGTGAGAAGAAAACCGTCATAACGGTGAGGAAATTAGGTACAATGACGAGAGGAGAGTAGTAAAACCGTGTTGTCACTCGCGCAACACGGTCTGGAAATTTTTTTTGACCAGCATACCCGTCCAGCCAAAACCGCTGTGATGGTCATGAAATCTGGACGAAAGCCAAGGGGTCAGTAGCGAAACCGTGGTCGCATTTGACGACACGGTATGGGATAACATCATCGCCAGCATTACCGCCGAAACCACCGACTTACCGGTCCAAGGCGGTTTGTGAAGAAGAGTTTGCTTCCAAGTCTACATTTTACCTTAAAAAAGCAAACCATAGACTCCTCCAACCTTCCCAACACGAATTTTTCAGACCCAAATCTTATAAAACACCTTGAAGCTTGATTAAACCTTCACATAAACACAACAACAACATCAAATATTTCCTCCATCCCCATAAACACATATTCTTAACTAAAACCATTACACAACACCACAAAACACCAAAGGTCATCAAGCTTTTAAGAGTTCTTCCAAAAACAAATCAAGAAATCCTTCTTCTACCATTGATTATCATTCATCCAAACAACAACGTCAAGCCACACCGATCTTTCATAACTTTATTCTATTCTTAGTGTAACTTGAGTTGTGGGTTAATCAAATATGACAAACAAAACGGATGTTATGGATTATAAGAAGAAGTGTTCAATCTAAGGGAAGAACAAGAATTTGTCTGGAGCTACAAAAGAAAAGGCCATTGATCTTGATGATACTATTTAAAAGAAGCCAAAGATCGAGGCAACATCAAAACCACTACAAAGAAAATGCACAACAAGAATAAGTATACCATACAGGCCTAGCATAAACACCAATCCAAGATCAAGACTCATCTTCAAATCTTAAAGAAAATTCTGAAAGTATATCCACACCACCAGCATGGGCACTTAAATTAATGGAAGAGATTAGTAGTTTGAAAAGATATTTTAACACCTGCTGGAATGAGATTTTGAGGATAGATCATGTGATGAACAAAGTAACAAAAGACTTGGATATGGATAAAGATTATCCTACAGAAGAGGAATTGCAAGAGATACTTTATGGCCAGGTATCACATTCTAATCTTTCTCCTTAATTGATTATATGCATTACTTTAGTTTAGTTTAGTTTAAATTTTATTGCTTTATTGAGTCTTTTTCGAGTCGTGGGGACACGACTCACTTTTGAGTTGGGGGCGGGGATTTAATGTCCTCATCTTCTTTTTTGTGTTTGCATAAAATTTAAAATTTGTAGGGTTAGAATTGGCATAGAATATGATGAATGTACGTATTGAGCATGTTTTAATTAAGTCAATGATAGTAAGTAGTATGTTTTTGAAAGGTTTCATAAATATGTTTAGTATGCATGTATGAAAACAAGAAGTAAAAGACAGGGAAGATTAATAAGCAACGCATATGAAGTGTCAAGTTGGAACCTAGGGATAGTTAATTGGTTTTTAGAACGTGAGGTTTGAAATTAATTGAAAAACCGCTTGTCTATGAACTAATAGTGAAAAAGTAAACGAAATTCGTAGTTAGAAAAGTGAATAAGGCAGTTATTTCATATTGAAGCCAGTTGAAGCCTTTTAGCTTTCTCACCCTTTTATTTGATTATTATTATTTATCGGTGTTAGCCCCCTATGAGCCTTTCTAAAGCCTTTTATTAACCACATTACAAGCCATACCTCTTAGTTTATAGGACTTATCTATATGACAGCCCTCGAATCACAAAACCTGAGACAAGTGGGGTTAGAGCTTGAGTTTGGGGTGGTGGGTTTCATCATTGGGAAACATTCGGATTGAGAAATTGTAATTGTGATATTATTATTAATGATGAAGATTTTATTATTGTAACCCTTTGTCGGGGTAAAAGTGAATGAAAAAAGTATTGAAAAGAAAAAATGAAAAAGTAACATGGTATCTCACATTAAAAAAGAGAGCCATAGCTAGCTATTAAAAGAAAAAAGAGATATATGAAAACAGATTGAAAAATATTTGGACCGGCAAAGTGGAATTTATTATGTAATCATCATGAAAACGTTTTTATTTCGGTTAATTGGGGATGCAAATCAAGGCATCAAAAATTGGGCTGAGTGAGAACATCTTCGAGTGAAACTCAAGCTCTAAGGTGATTCGTTGATGGAATGTGAGAAGAGAGCTAAAAACTCACTTTTCATTATCCAAATATATCATATCGTCCCTAAGCCACGTTATAACCGTAAAGAACTTAGGATTTCTAGCTACTTGGTGGAGGAACAATGGAACAATTAGGGCATAGGTAGATGGACCATTGATACTATATTAGGACCTATGATCAACCTATAGCCGTTAACAGCAACTGAGTTGAAGACCTATTCTTCTGGCATTGCGAAGTTAAGATAGACTTGAATTTATGAATTGTTGCTTATGTATATTAAGCATATGTGTGAATTAGTTATTTAGAATTACTACATGAGACTTTTTAGATATTTTTCTCTAGCATCATTTATTGTTTTCTATTCTTCTTCCGCTTCTTCCTCTACCATACTATTCTTATCTTTATTGTATTGGGACGATACAACTTTGAGTTGGGGGTCTTGATGTATTCCTATTTGTGATATAATAATCTAGTTTGGAGACATCATTTTAGGTGCATTTGGTTAATTAATTATATTCTTTCATTCATATTTTGATATTTTCTTATTGATGATCTATTATTTTTAGAGCATATTTGGTTTAATTTGTATCTTAATTAGGAGATTTAAAGATATATGAAAATTGATTAGATGCCAAATCAATTCTAAGAGATAAAGGAAATAATATATGGAAGGAATTAAGATAAAAGGAAGTAGAGATAAAATAGGAAAGGAAAAGTTGCCAAGTAAATCTAAAATTTTGCAGCTATGTCCACTAAAGTGAAGATAAATTAAAATAGGCTGAGAATTTGGATTAGCAATCAAAATATAAAGTGTATATCTTTTCTATTCAATCGTTTCGATATAAATTAGGCAAAAATAAGACAAATAACAAATGAGATACGACCAAAACAAGACAGCATCAGTTTAACTCTTCTCCCATATTTTAGGAAACGAATTTGAGTTGGACTTTGACACAAATTACTTGCCTTCTACTCCAATATTTCGACCTAGAGCCTTCTAAAAACTATAAATACACCCTCTTGTCATTAGAAACACATCCTTGGACAGCCTTTAGACCAAGAAAAAGCTTACATCAAGAGAAGAGAAGATTAGAAGGACTTGGACAACAAATCATACCTTCCCAATCCTTCAAATTTGTAATTGTTTTCTTTTCTTTCTCTAGTATGAAATAATTATATTTTAGCTTGAGATTAGCATATGGGTATGAACTCTAGATTTTTTTTACATTTATTTTAATTTGGGATGTTCATATTTAATTGAATTTAGTGTTTTATTCTATGTTTTTATGTATTTTGATTTATTGTCTGTAGTTCTTGCGGTTGCAAACGTATAGAATTACCTTAATAAAAGTAGATGGTCACGCAGAATGAGTGTCTAATTATTTAAACACCACATAAACGTCGAGTGTGCGGTAGTGATCCGGAAGGGCTTGCCTAACTACATAGTCATTACGATTTAAGATTTAATCACCAATCATTGCGTAGGGTTCCCTTACCCAAGTCCCCTGGTAATTGTTAGGTTGCCACCTAAGTCCACCCCGAAGGGGGTTAGGAGGAATATAGAATCCTGGGTATTACATATCACACAATTCTACCTTACATGATTAGAATAAACAAGGCTAGTGGTGATTACTTGCTAGATCTCGAGCTAAACTCTAATACTATCTTTTTCTCTTTATTTAATTTCTTGTCTTTATTTTATATAGTCAATTGTTTAGATTCTTAAAAACCAAACAAATATTTCCGAGTCTTTATTTTCAACGTATTATTCTTCTAGCTTACTTATTTGCACTTTATACTTGCATAAGTTCTTCCTAACTTTCGTAGTCTCTGAGGAACGAATCTTACTTATCATTAAAACTTGCATACGATATGTGATACTTGCATTGAGTATTGTGTTTAGGCTAGGGTGTTAGTTGCGTTTTTTATTACCATATTTTTATCATGCCCCTATCAATACCAACATGCACAGTACAATGTATTGAAAAGATTCGTGACTTAAGGAACTTGATCACGACTTTGGAATGGTTCTTTGGTAACGCCAGAGATTCACCCCAATTGGAAACATATTTTACGACAAGTAATATGTATTGATTAATATGGATGAAAGGAATGACCCTACGAAATCCATTCCCCATACGTCAAAGATCTCCACTACTAGCATGATGTTGAGGGGAATTTTATCCCACTTCAACTTTGAGGCTATCCCTTTTGTAATGATAGTTTTTTCTAGAAATGAGGATTTTTCCTCTTCGATTTGTGTTTCCTTGATAAAGACTTTTAACTCAAACTTTGAGTTTCTAACCATGAAATTACTTCTAAAGTTGAATGGGAGAGCTTCTCTTTACCTTATACTAAGTTGTATTTGGCACGTGGTATTTTACCTTCCCATGGGTTTAGTCATTATGACTGGCTACCCTCAAATATCTGAACATTTTATCTTCTGTACTAACATTTTATTTTCTATGGGTTCCCCATATGCATACATATGTGTACAACAGTGAGAGTATAGTCGTTATTTATTATCACATATTTTATTTTGTTCTCATCTTCTTTGGATTACCCTCTCATGCACAAAAAATGGCTCCCTCTCCGAGACCAACTTAGGCTCCACGCCCCGGGTTCCAATCTCTAGCAGACATATGGCGCCTACTTATGTATATTGCTAACTTCTGAAGTGTGATATAAGATTAACACTCACAAGATCAAAACTCGCAAGTGTACAAGTAAATGCAAGTACTAATATATAGTAAATAAGTCTGTCTCAATAAGTATTAATAAGCTAATAGGAGAGTTTTGTTTCTAGTTTAGATATTTGTTAACAACTAAAAAGATTAAATGTATAATTTTTATTTGGTTTTTTATTTATACGAAGGTAAGTGTCAAATAATAAATTAAATAAGAAAAATAAACTAAAGGATTTGAACGGATGGGGAGAAACGTATCTTGAGACACTCACACTGACCACTAGTTATGACGAGGACTTAATTGTATTCTAAGGGTAAAATAGGATGTTGGTTCTAATCGGAATTTAATTATACACCTTAAGCCTCTATAAAGTAAGTAGGTGTTGTTATCTAGCACTAGGAACCTCTCCCAAGTGAACATACATTGTTATCTAAAAATTAAGACTATTTACCCTCATGTGATTGCCTAATTAATCTAGCTCTTCCGAATCTTCAACTCTAGAAGGCATAAATTAGTATAGGTCCACTACTAAATCCCTCTTCCGAGCATAATCTAATAGTTAATTAAACATATGCATGTAGCCTCCATACAATAAATGAATCATAAAGAACAAGTATAATTAAAACAACGATAATCCATAGTTTATTTAAATGCAAAATTTCAAATTCATACAATTTATTCCAAAACAATAACTAGGGTTCATACTGTTGAGTATCCTAAGATACTAATGAATTAGTTCATAATGGAGTGAAAGGAAATAATAGAAAAAAGAGTCATAAGAAAAAACATAATGGAAAATTAATGAAAATTACACTAATTATGATGACAAATATGTGAAATAAGGTATTATGAATGAACTCCTTGCTTCTTACCCTTACTCTCAGTTTTTCTTTCTCTAAAATATGTTAAGTGATATGATTTGAGTCTAAAAACAAGTATATATAGTCCTCAACCACGTGTTAGCTAAATTTGACCAACTTAATTGAGTCAAAAGTGGTCCAATAGACTCTTCTACATCTGTACAACTTTGGGTCTTGTTAATAAAACTTTTTTCAATTCAACTCCAAATTGCAAATTGTTTCTTCTCACGGGATCTAAACATGAATTGATATCTTGATCTTAAATTTTGATGATCAGAATATTCACTAATTATGAGTTATGGTCTTCAAAAGTCGATGGAAACAATTTTCCTACTATTTTTGTTGAGCTTCAAATAGACTTCTTGGCTTTTTTTTATATACTTTTTTAGGGTTTCTTCATGACTATTTGACTTCGTAGCTTCATATTGGGGTATAATATAATCCATATACCTAGGATTTTCACACTTAACACACAAAGTATCTCGAACTACTCCAAAAATACATATATTGTCCAAGATTAGTTAAAATGTTGATAACGTCCGATAAAAGGATAAATCCCACAATTAAACATCAAAACTCAACACAAATGATGCATTTTAAGTATCTAAACTATCACAAAAGGATATACATCATATATTCTTCTAACAAGAATTCTAATGTGATTCTTGCTCATGGGATTATCAACAATAGTACACCTTTGATTTTATTTGGTGTTTTTACTATGGAGGGGATATTGAAGCATGCCCTTTAGAAAAAGGTCTTTTTTCTCTTTTGACGCGTGTTAGGTCACATAAGTAGATTTTCCTTGTGAGCGTTATTTTACGGTTTTATCTTTATATGTCCCTTCCTTGTTCATATTCGACATATTCGTGATTCCCAACACCAACAATAGTCGTTTGATTAAAGCCCAAGCGGATGACACCCAACAGATGGAATTTAATCTACTAGGTTGTTGGAATTGAACTTTTGTTTTGTGTTTTTTCACTTTATTTTGTATGAAGGAAGATCACAAAGATGGATGTTAGTGTTGATAATAATAATAAGTTTTGGAACGAGATAAGTGATACTAAAAGAAGCTTTTCTTGGGGAGACAGATGCTACGTGGCTAATGTCCATAGATGCATCATTAACAATGTATATGGACGGGGCATTGGTGGGTCCTTGTGTGTTATAAAATTAAGTACTTAAATAAAAGGAACCACAATACCGCAAGTGTACGGTTGTCCAAGTAATACTCCAATAAGTCGGATTCGTTCTCAGGGATTGGACTGGTATTACCCAAGTGTTCAACAGATAAATAGTAGTAATTGCAAATACTGAAAAATAAAAGATAAAATATATTTGTTTGGTTTTTCTATTAATCCTAAGAATGCAATAAAATAAATTACTGAAAACAAATACTAAAGGACTAAGACGCAGATATGAGCTATACTTGAGTCTCGCTAGGGAATCACCTAAACTTACCTAATTAATTCTTTCTTTAAGGGCAGAACTGATATTTCTATATTAGTCAGGATTCTATAATCTCCAAGCCCCCGTTAGGGTGGACCTAGGAGCTATTCTCAGGTGTTACAAACCCCGTCAGGGCGATTATAATCCACCTTTGAATGATCAAGTATTCTACCCAATTGGCTATAAGGTTAACTAAGTCCGTCAGGATCAATAATTTCTACCTTACATTTATTATCTGGTTCAGTAATTAAACCCCCCGTCAAGGCGATCAGTGATCACTTCCCCACCAAAGTGAATAGCTTAATTACTATGACCTATTGTTGATTAGCTACTTCAATAATAGTGATATTAATATAAAATAAGAAACAATATGAAATACCTAATTCAAATTAAACTAGAAACTAATCCCAAATTGAAATACATGAATTAAACAAATTAGGGTTCATCCCATTATGATTCTCAAGTAATTAAGGTTTAGCTCATATTGAAAGTAAAAAAATATAAAGAAACTAATAATATACATGTCCTAATAACAGAAATAAAATAAGAACCTAGATAGAGGAATTGACTTGAATTGTTGTTGGAGGAAAATGATTCTCCAGCTTCTGCTCTTGCTTCCGCCTCTTGACGCTCTCTCTAAGGATGATATAAATTGAAGAATAATTGAGAGGTAATGAATAATGAGGTCTAAGAGGTGTATTTATAGGTGTTAGGGAACCCTAGGTCGAATTTACTTGGAGTGGAAGACAAGTCAAGAACTCTTAAATTCGTAGCCATAAAATCTAGGAAAGGTAAGATTCTGCTGCTGATTTGATTTGGTCATATCTCATTCAATACTTATCCGTTTGAGGAGTTCCAATATATGAAACTGCTTGTCTCGGAAAGAGCTTTCCATTGGTGCAGACCACTCGTCCAGATTGCTAGTCAAGATTTAGTTATAGACTCATATTTGAAACGTGGCTGGAATTTCAGATTCATAAGACAACTTTATCTTTTCCTTCTTTGCATATATCCTTCCTTAATCTTCTTATTTCCATGTAAATCTTCTTTCCTTTACTTCTTTATCTCGACTTGGTCTCTAAGTAATTACCATTTATATTTTAAAGTTTCACATTAAATAAATAATTAAATCGCATATGCTTAAAAAGAATAAATTAATAATTCAAGAAATAGAAATAGGAAAGTACATTCTAAAAATAGAAACTCGACTAGAAATACTTCCTAACACAATAAAATTAAGCTAAGACTCTATTCTCACTTCTCCACCTTGGATTTGTCTTGCATGAAATTCAAGAACCTATTTAACTTTGCACTAAAAATAGTCATATTTACGCACAAAAGCTCAGAATCTGCAAATAGCTAAATTCCAAGGGGAGAAAGTGAAATATGATCAAATAAGCATAAAAGTCTATCTCATAAGTCAACAATTCACCTAAAATGATGTCTCCAGAGGGCTAATATTTAGAACAAATAGGGAGACATCAGGCATGGGAGGTGGAAGAAATTTTTTATCAAACAACGAGAATCTAATGTCATATAATTTGAACAGCAAGAGTAAAAAACACAGTAGACGTACTAAATTTATTGGAGAGAGAGAGGTAGAAGATGGGTGGCTAGACTAAGCTAAAACCTATTGAAGAATATCATGGAGATCATTTATATAAATGGTTGAGTCAGGTGGGTCATAAGAAGGAGCGGTTTATCCTTTAATAGTAGTGGTGGCAACAACACAAACATTTTTGGCCTTAAAAATTTGGATTTAATAGATTCTTTTGAGAATTTCTGTAGGGGTTGATGTAATACTCGTTCGATGATGTCCGTATTTCACCTTTTGTGGAATCAGAAAACTTTAGTCGAGCAATGCACGATAGAGTGACTAATCTGATGGAAGTACCTAAACTCATTTGAAGAAGTTTGATTTTTCCTTGGAGCATTATGAGGCTTTGCTAGTACCATACGTGAAGATCGAAACCTATGCGATTGAAGGTGAGTTTCCTCGGATATGAGAATTGTTCCAAGGTAGGAAAGGGTGTGTGGTGGAGTAAAGAGGCACAAACTGGCACAAAATCGTCATGAAGAATCATGAGAAAGTACACAAGGTGCCCTCAATCTCTCCACATAGAAATTTTCTTTGTATCTTTATTATCACTCCAAGTGGGTTCTATGTTGGTGGTTGCGGCGGCACGTGGGACGCGTGAATGCTCATGTGGTAATGATTTTTTTGAATCTGGAATCATCTCTATGAGATCTTTCGTTTGGTATGTTGTTTGACTATATCATGAGATAGGACGAAACGTTATAGGTAATTTCATATTCAAATTTTTTGGCGGAATTTTGGAGTAATGATTTCGGAAATTTCGATGGTGGAAAAAATACGATGACAATGGAGTAGTCGTTTTGATACCATGTTAAAGAATTGAGAGGTTTATTTTATTATATAAATTAATAATTTTATTATATAATAGTTATGTGTTTTGTGTAGGAGAGTATTTATTTTCTCAATAAGAACTTGTCTAATCTAATCGATCTATTACGAAATTCACAATATACACTATCTATACAATATATTGAATATACACTAACAATAACTAAGATATATGCAAGTCACTTTTGACTCACATTAATTTTAACTCCGACCACATGACTTCTTAAACTTTAACCGCCAGTCCACCTACTTGATCCATTAATTAAAAAAATACTTTAAAATTACGTAAAGTTTTTTTGGTACATAGGTGGTCTAGCCAACTTGCATGCTCCCACGAGAAATATACAATCCTTCTTATGCATACTTGGGTTCATTCCTTACCTGAACATAAACTTCTATTTATCTTCGGGCTAATTATTAACAAACTAGTTTTTTTTGAAACTTAACCACTTTGACGTCACTACGATTGATTTTACAATTTGGACTACTCTTTTGTAAAAAAATCCTTAATTACCCTCTACATTTTCATTAACCATTCACGCTATTGAACTATCACATCAATCTTTCTAAAGATAACACATAGAAGAAGTTTCAAAATTGATTGTTCAAGAATAAGGTTAGTTTATTTATTGTAAAATCCACTCCTGGTTTTTGCGAACATAGAATTTAGGGGATATATTTTTTTCTTTTTAATGATTGAAGTTTTACATTTCTAATCTTTCTTTTATCACTACAACAAATAGTATCATTAGAGATGATATATATTGCGGTGACACTAAAATGACCTCTAATGATATTTTTAAGGGCAACATTTATCGCGGCAATACCAAAATGGTCTCTAATTATATTTTTAGCGGCAATATTTTTTGCTAAATATAAAGTTAATAAAGGAAAATATGAAATATTTTGCTACAAATGATGTCTTTAGAGACAAACTTATTGCGGCGAACAAGTAATAGCGACGTTTACCGCTAATGCCTATTAGCGGTGAAATCGAGACTTTTAGTAGAAATTTTTTTTGCCGCTAAAAGTAACCTTTCTTGTAGTGTATACCTAATAGACCGTTATGTTAAACTTCGAAGATTAATGATTTAGGTTATATTACATTCTTAATTAAAGATAAAATAATCATTTATCACTACATTCATACGTTAGAAATTCCTGGGAATTATTGTTTTCTAATATTAGGCGCTTATATTAAAATGATACATAGAATTCAATTTAATTGTAATATAAATCTACAACAAGAAAAATGTATGTACGATTCTGTATTTACTGGTTTTCGGTTTTCTATTTTTATGTGTCTGTTGGTTAATTTTTTTTCTATGGTACTTGTTGAATGCAAAAAAAGCGAAATATTCCCTAGAATAGTACGATATAGTTGATTATGTAGCATAACTCGAGACTAGCAATTTATCATTATCTATTCTAAATTCTATATATAACTAATTGAGGGTGCGATTAGTCTCATGCTCAGAGAAAGGGCTATTGCTTTGGTATGTAGTAGTATTGGGGGTGTTTGTTTGCACTTAATCAAATCTTAATCTGGTTCATTAAGACATTGGATCAATAAGACAACACCTTAGTCTGCACAAAACGTTTGCTGTTCATTTCCAGAATTCTTGGTAGTAAAAAGTGTTGGGTTAACGAGCATCTCAAGGTAAAACAATCTTTTATGTCCATACTTACACAGTGACTTATCTATATGGTAGAATTCTTAATCCTTTTCAAGCCTATGATTATTTTTTATTTGTTCAAAATTTCTATTAGCACACTAACTATATCTGTTTTACAAACAATAATCTACCGTCAAGGTCTAAACTTATTATATGTACTTTATCTTTATCTTATATATATTCTTTCACCAAAAAAAAAAACAAATTCAATGAGTCCTGTTAAGTATATACTATAAATCAGATTTGTACATAATGCTTGCTTAAACATTATATCTTGTATTTATATGAATATAAGTCCTCTTTTTTACCAAGTCAGCATCACTCCAGACTTTCCCTGAGCTATACAAGACTTAAACAGGGGCATTGGGAATTCATGATCAGTTAACACGAACAATCGACAATAATGTCCACTTATGTTGAACAAGCAAAAGAATGGAGTTAATATAAATTTTACTTTATGGGGAAGCAATTAGTAAAACGAAAGGCTTGGTTATGTCTGAATAAAATATTTTAAAAAATTCAGTCGAAACTCATGACTCTTGATATTGTTTTATCTCATTATTGATCAATTCATTTGTGGTACTTCATTTCATATTGTAATATTGTATATGTTAAATGATTGCTATCATCTTTACTCTCATGGTGTCTCCATTAATTATGGATATGTTTAATATATCTAGGCTGGAGTGTCTATTTATTTTGGTGACCTTTTTAAATAATAGGCAACCTTAAAGTATGATACCTCTATGAAGATGTGTTTAGTAATATTTAAACTTCTCGTAATTATGCTAATTAATTTGAATTAAAACTTATTCAGGTTTTTGGTAACTTTTGTGCAAATAGTTGCTTTTTCATCTTTTTTGTGCAGTTAAGTACAATAAAATAAAATATACATTCAACCAAAATTTGTACACCACCTTTGAAAATTGCAGTCATTCAAACATTAAATTTAATACTCAAACCCAAGAAAAAATCGCAAAACCACTACATCATATTCATTACAAAAAAAAACACACAAAATGAACAAAACCGACGAATCATTTTCATTAAACAATAAACAAACAAAAAATGACAAAAGTAGCTTGACTTCAATACAGATCTTCAGAATTAAAGAACATAAGCACATTAGCACTCACAATTGATATTTGAAATATTAATTAAGATTGCACAAATTACACTACAAAAAATCCAGTTTTAAGTAGCATATAGGTTGTAGCAGTACACTCACCCGCTATCATTTCTTAATTTTATAAAACGCACATGTGCTACCATATCTCATTAGTTTAGTTATTTTTTTTATCAACCATCAATTTTATTGCACTTAACTTTGTTCTTACATTCAAGAGCACTCAAAACCGAGCCTCAATAAACAGCTATATGTTAAAAATACAAACTATGTATTACTAAATACAAATTACATTAACAAAGCATTTTAACTACATTTAAACACATTCTGCAGTTTCCACTCTTCTGCAATCTTTTTTCTTCCAGCTTTAAACTTAAACTTCCTTTTATCTCTACTCTTAACATAAAGACAATACACTATATGATGCATAAGTTGTTCTTCATTCTTAATATTACCTTTGTGTATATGACCATTTCTATTAGTCCTGATCCAGTACACAAAAGAAGTAAACCACCCCGAATAAATCACCTCAAGAAACTTGTTAGTAGCATTCAACATTATGAATTCTAATAATTCATCCCAAGTTTTGAGAGTTGGCATTTGAACCCCACATTTCAGAAAACATTTCTGCAAAATCCTCTTTGTCCATGGACATAACACAAAGAGATGATCTCTCTCTTCAATAAAAGCATGACCATACACACATACTGTGTCCACCTGTAACCCCCATTCCATCATCCTACTTTTAGTAGGCAATCTTTTTAAACTTGCTAACCACGCACATAAGGAGTTTTTTGGTATATTCATGGTATTCCATATAATTCGTGTCCATTCAAGCACCTGACCATGATCACTAAGCTCACCCATGGTTTTCTTAAAAGAAAATTTCTCTTTAACATTCGCTTTCCATCTGATCTTGTCATTAGCCATAGTTAGGGTAGGAACAACATCAGCTATACCACTGAGGGGGGGAGGAAGATGCCACTTACCATGTTTATAACAGCTCTGAACTGTCTTATTCAGCCATATTGTACTATAGTGAGTATCTTTTGAAGTACTTTATTGAAACTCTTACCTCTTATCCATTTGTCCCAAAATATAAAGGTATTAGCACCATTATTTACCTTATGAGTGATAAAATCATAGGCACTATCCCTCAGCTTGAGTATTTTCTTCCAAGTCCAAGCCAAAACCTGCCTTATAGTATATTTCCAAATACATTCATTGTTGACGATGTTCAGATGAGCCCACTGACTTAGCAAATTAGTGCTTCTATTATACATCCTCCAGAACATACTTAACAAGCATACTTTATTAAGAATCTCAATATTAGGCAGTCCTAAACCCCCATATGATTTACCTCTGCACACTTCTAACCATGAAACTTTAGCTCCTCTAGCACCCTCAAGATTACCTTTCCATAAAAAGCTTGAGAGTATCTGATTTATCTTGTAAATGACATTCTTTGGTAAAAGAAAAACTCTGCACCAATATAGTATTTTGCTAATTAGTACAGTTTTTATCAATTCTAACCTACCTGCATAGGTAAGCAATTTATTACTCCAGACTTCAATATTTGAGTAGATATTTTCCACTAGTTTATTAGCATCAACTGTAGTAATTTTCTTTGAGTTTAGAGGCACACCAAGGTACCTAACTGGTAAGAATCCCTCTTTAATATGTAATATATTCATAATACCCTTCTTAACTTGAGTTGTAGTGTTCCCAAAATAAATCTCACTATTTGAGTTATTCATTTTAAGTCCAGATAATCTTGCAAATATATTCAATCCTTCCTTTACTAGTTCAGCTGATTCACTATCAGATTTCAAGAATATTAAGAGGTCATCTGCAAAATGACATGGTTTAGCTACAAAGCCTCACATTTAGGGTGATAGCTAAACTTGTTATTCCTTCCAATCTTCTGAAGCAGAGCAGAGAACACTTGCATACACATTACAAAGAGATAAAGGGACAGTGGGCCCCCTTGTCTCAATCCTTTCTTCCTTTAAAAATAACCTACCATCTCACCACCAATGCACAAGGAGTATGTAGGGGTGGAAACACACATAATAATCCATTTAATCATTATACTAGCAAAATTAAATGCATTTAACACCTTGAATAGAAAGTCCCAGTTTAAGCTGTCAAAAGCTTTATGCAAATCTATATTAATAGTACTCCTAGCAGATATATTAGACTTCTCATATCCATTCAAAATAGCTTGAGCCACCATGATATTATCCCCAATATATCTATCACAAACAAAAGCTGCTTGATTAAAAGAAATTAGAGAATTTAGTACCTTCTTTATTCTATTAGTAAAAATTCTTGAAAGGGTCTTGTAAGGTGTGTTCACACATGAAATTGACCTGAACTCCCTTACATTATTTGGTGTTTGAACTTTTGGGATAAGGGTAATATTTGTAGCATTTGCCTCTTTCAACATATTATTGCTCTCCATTGTGTCCTTGATTACATTACAAATGTCTTCACCCACAATATTCCAAGCTTTTTTATAAAAGCAAGAGGTGAAACCATCAGGACCAGGACACATAGTCTCATCAATGGAGAATAAGGCAGTCTTAATCTCTTCAGTTGTGATTGGTCTGCTTAACCATTCAACATGTTCATCATCAAGTGTCACATTAATTAATTCTTTTGGTGTACCTATAGAACAAGTCTCCTGATCAGGATCATGAAAGCCAATAAGTTTTATATAAAATTGCAGAAAGTCCTCCTTGATCTGAGCTGGACTGTTGAGAACATGCCCATTATCATAAATAAGTGTACTGAACTTGCTTCTAGCTTGCTTTGCCTTGATAATTTTATAGTAATAGGCTGAGCTACAATCACTATTTATAGACCATGTATCCCTAGCCTTCTGTTTTAACACCCCATTTTCATGTAATATAGCCTCCTCAAGATTTGCAAGTACAATTTTCTCCTCAGCTAGGATTAAGTCAGTACCTTTTCCACTCATTATAGCATTCTGCAGTTCATCTACTTTCACTCTCAGCTGCTTTATATAATGAGGAGTTCTTTTAAAATATTTGATATTGAAAGCTTTTAAAGCTTTCTTAACTATCCTCTGCTTTGTGTATAATATAAACATACTTGAGCCTTTGATTTTAATATCCCGAGCTCTTCTTACTAGTTCTATAAATTCTACATGCTCAGCCCAAATATTGAAGAATTTAAAAGATCAAGGCCCCCTTATATATGGTGGACCCACTAATAGTAATATAGCACAGTGGTCAGAGGTAGAGGGGGCAAGGCTTAATACATTTGACTGCACCTGGTCTAACCATTTTGCATTCACCAATACCCTATCAATCCTACTAGCTCTTAGTTTCACTTCACTCCTAATAGTCCATGTATAAAAATTCCCACAAGTCTGGTGTTCAAACAGCTCAGCATCCTCTAAGCATTCAATATATTGTTTTGAGCTTTCCTCCAATTCCTCACAATTCAGCCTCTCCTCAATACGCAAAATCTCATTATAATCCCCTACACAACACATGTGTTCACCCTTATAAAAATTACTCCACCTAACTATGTCCCTCCAAAAAGTCATACACAGTTTATCATCATTGTGTGCATATACAGCGCAGAGGATAATCTTCTTGTTATTAGATAATTCCTTCACCTCTACCAGAATAGCCTGAGAAGCGCTTTCAATAAACTTCACTTCCACCTGTACATTAATCAATAATATCCATACTCTACCCTTAGGATCATTAATGTAATTATGAATTATGTTATATTTTTTGAATATTTCCTTCATAATACTATCCATGTTGTGCACTTGGATTTTTGTTTCCAATAAGAACATAATCTGCACCCTTCTTTCAAACATGAAGTTTGAGACATCAAGTTGTCTCAGGGACATGTTTAAGCCCCTTACATTCCATTATCCTAAGATCATGGATCAGGAGGCTTGTGTTTTGCTCCCATCTCTGCACTTCTGACTATTTCCATGACATCCCTATCAAGTGCAAACAATGAACTGTTAAGAACATTAAAAGAATTCCCAGAGCAGTGTGGTGATACATAGCTACATTCAGCCTTATCCTGACTTTTGTTAACCCTAGTTACAGTAGTCCAACCCTCTTTATCAACATCCTTCTGAGCCTTCTCACTTTCTATTGTTATTTCTTTACCCTTACTTTGATTCACCTCCTTATTATTTATATTTTTATCTTTCTTCTGAACCCAAACCTTCTCAACTCTACATACTATGTGCTCAAAACTTTTACACACCTCACATTGCATAGGCCTCCAATCATAATCCACACCTACCTCATGTAACTCATCTTCTCCAGTATCCACAAATACCTTGTCTAAAAGCTTCTCTTTCAGATTAACCTCAATACATACCCTAGCATAACCCAACCTAGACCTTGACTCTGTGATGGAGTCCATCTGAATGGGCTTCCCCACTCCACTAGCTATGTAACTCAACCCATTCCTAGTCCACAAATTCATAGGCATATTTCTTAACTTAATCCATAGAGGTACACTATCATAATCCACTTGACCAAACTTCATATCATGACACCATTCTCTCAGGAACAAAGGTTTAGCACCTACATGCCATATCTGCTCTAAAGCCTTCTTACAGTATATTTCATTCTCAAATTCAAAGACTAGCATCTTACCATTGGATTTAATTCTAAATTTTCCAAAATCCTTCCATTGATAGCGTACAAAATTTGTTATCATGTAAAATGGAGGCGACTCACCTATAAACAGACCAATAAGAAAATTTACCCATACCTCAGCACCTTCATCAAACACCTCTTGTGGAGGTTTAATCACCACCACTCCTTCTTCTTTCCTCTGCACCTTGTGAAAATGCAGTTTTAGATTACTTTGAACTTGTACCTTATCCTTCATAATAGCCGCCCAATTCGCTCTCGGAGCACCTTCATTGTTAATCACCACTTGCCGATTTGTTGTGTTAGCAATTGGTGTAACAGAGATTCGATCCGGTGTTTTATCCTTTATCAGAGTGTAAATCTCTTTATTAAGCTGTAGATTGAGATTATTTTGCACATTGTTTCCTATATCATTTTTACCCGTCACCACATTATTCACCACATCATTTGAACCCGTCTTCGTGTTGTTCACCATATTATTAAAACCCGTCTTCATATTGTTCATTGTCGCATTTGTACCCGTCTTCATTTCATTCACCATACCATTTGAACCCGTCTTCGCATTACCCATCTTAACATTAGAACCCGTCTTCGTATTACCCGTCTTCACAGTTGAACCCGTCTTCTTGTTGTTCACCTTCTCGCTACTGTTAGGCCCCAACTCTATATTTTCCATATCCAATTGCTTATCCTCGAAATTTTCTTTTGTGATGTTTCTACGAGTAGCACATTTTGTTGGTGGCATAGTTTGATTAGGTTGAAAAAATAAGCGGAAGTTAAAGATTAAGGCTAGAAAAGAAAAAAAAAAAAAAAAATAAAGGTAAGTTTTGGCTGAAAAGGGTTTGAATATTTGTGTTAGATCCCAGATGTTGGGGAAATAACACAGAATTCGGAAAAGAGAATCCCAAAAAATGTGAGATTCTTTTGGTTTTTTGCTAAAATCAATTCTGAAAATCTGTTTAGAAGAGAGAGAAACCAAAAAATGCCAACAAACGTTTGATGTACTACTCCCGCGCGTTCCACTTTCACATATCCGCCTTAGTAACGTTTTTTTAGTTAAGTTAATTTGACTAAGTCAAAATCTTATACTATTCTACTTATTTTATATTCTTTTGAGTCCAGCAAAAAATTATAATAAAGAAATAAACAATTTATTCTTCTCTCTCCACATTCTATCAGAACCCTTAAATCACAGCTTTTTTTTTCGCTCGTGATTCTGTCGCCTCCTTTTCCGACGAGAGCTCCCATTTTCCATGGCGACGCCTCCTTTTCCAATGGAAGCTCTTCTTTTTCATGGCAACCCTTCCTTTTCCGACGAAAGCTCTCCTAAGCACGGCGATAGAAATCGTTGCCGAATCTATATGCTGGTTTGTTTTTTTCATTTTCGTAATTATTTCATTTTTATTTTTTTAATCTATACAGTGGCCTTTACTCCTCCATGCAGGTAATTTGCTCCGCAATTCGATCTCTAGAGTCCGTTTTTTTTGCTGGGCAAGTAGCAATTTTATATATCAATCAAACATTTCAGTTTACATGGCCTATTGGGCTATTACATCTTTTTTAAATAACAACTATTTGGGCCGGTTTCTAGTCAGCCCAAATCACTTACAAAACATAATACGCCAAAAACACAATCTAACAAACGAATCTAACATACTAGTCTAAAGTACGGCCAAGTACATTATCTTCTACCTCTTCATCTGCTCCACCGAACCCTAACTGCATTTACTTTCATCTCCTCTTTTGACCTGGTAAATCTTGTTAGATTCTCTAGAAAAGCTATTGATATACCATCAAAGATATCCTCCTATGTCTTAAACACTTTATTTAATACTCTATTATTCCGCTCCGTCCATATGGTATACACGGAGACCGATAGTAGAGTCTTCAAGATGTTATCCAAAGTGGATTTGCCGCTATGAAGCTTGGCGAACCACTCCATTAAAGAAATCGATGAGGTGATTTTAGTTTGAATACGTTGTGTGGTTAAACATCGGATCGAGATTCTCTTAGTGAATAAACAATCCCCGAATAGATGGTCACGGTTTTCACTCACTTGATTACAGAATTCACATATAGGGTTTGAAATCATACCCCAGGTAATTAATCTCTGTTTAGTAGCTATCCGGTCAAGATGAACAAGCCAAAAGATAAATTTGTATTTCGGAAAACTTCTTGAGCTCCATATAACTTTGTATTGATCCATTTCAGGTTTTTTAGTTCTGAGCTGCTCATATGTTTCCTTAAAGGTAAAATCCCCTTTTTTGTAAAATTCCTTTTTAATTCATCTTCTTTTAGTTCATTACATTCAACAGTTTCAGTAATTGAATCAATGAACTGGAACTTTGCAGGCCATTTCCACTTGTTATTACTGATGAATTTTGATATTTTACTGTCAATAAAATACCCTGAACCCAGACTACTTCTCGAAATATCTGTAAGCCGCTTTTGATTTGGCAGCCAATAATCCCACCACAGTGATATATGTTTACCATTACCAATGTTATACTCAATAAATTGTTTAGCAATAGCTCTCAACTTCAGGATTTTCCTCCATCCCCATGATGTATCTAGAGGGATATCAACTTGCCAGAATGATTTACCCTTTAATAAGTTCTATTGCACCCAATTAGATCATACTGTTTTCTTGGGGAAGCAGCAGTTCCAAACAAGTTTGAGGATACCTGTCTGTTTCTGAATATATGGGTCTTTAATGCCAAGTCCCCCTTCTTTTACATGTAGACAAACTGTACTCCAAGCAACTTTAGCCCCTCCTTTGTACTCACTTGTTCCTTTCCAGAGATAAGCCATAATTTTACTTTGAATCTCTTTTTTTTTTTTTTGGAATAGCAAAAATCCCAAACCAATAAGAAGCTAAGTTACTTAGTACCATTTTTATAAGTTGCAATCTACTTGCAAAAGATAAGTATTTAGCACTCCAATGGTCTATATGCTTAATCGTTTTTGTGATAAGTGGTTTACAGTCTTCTATACTTAACCTCCCTGAAATTACCTCAGGTATATTTAAGACCTCCCAGATTTCCTTTTTAGTATTATTTGTACATCCACTATAAAAAGCATCACTTTTGTTATCACTTATATGCAGGCCAGATAAGCAATAAATAAATCAAGCCCTTGCTTTATATAAGTGGCTGTTCTTCTTGTTGGCTTAAAAAATACCATCAAATCATCTGCAAACATGCCTCAGGCCTCTAGCTCCATTAAAAAAACCCCTTGGTGACCCATTAATCATGATACTATAGATGTTGTGGTTAAGCACATTTTCACCCAACATATGAATTTATCAGGATACCCAACAGCTGTAAGTGTTTTCAATACAAACTCCCAGTCTATAGAATCATAAGCTTTCATGAGATCAAGCTTAAGTGTGCATCTCTCAGTCATAGTTGCTCTTGAATATCCTCTTACCAGTTCTTGCGCAATAAGGATATTTTCCCCTATATTTCTGTATTGAACAAAAGCTGATTGATTCTTTGAGATGAGGCTTGGTAATGTTACTTTAAGTCTGTTGGCTATAATTTTTGGTATACATTTGTATATCACATTACAACAGGCTATTGGCCTATAATTTTTAACTGAGGTTGGGTTCTGAATCTTTGGTATAAGTGTAATAGCAGCTGAGTTAATCTCCTTAAGGATTTGACAATCATTCATAGTACTTATAACTGCTTTACACACCTCAGGTCCAGTAATATGCCAAGTTCTTTAAAAAAATGCAGATGTATAACCATCTGGGCCTGGACTCTTTGATCCATCAATTAAAAATATAACAACTTTAATTTCCTCACAGCTTACAGGTTTGATAAAATCTTCCATACTGTTTTGATCAATTTCTTTTTTACAGATGTTTTTTATAACACTAACATCATTACTTTTCTCTTGTTCTCTCTTTGTGCCTAGTAGTCCCTCATAATAGCTGAGAAATTCGGAAGTTATTTCATTCTCATTTGAGGTAATATCACCATTTTGCTTTGTTATAGTGTTAATGCTATTTTGAGCTTTTCTTCCACTAACCCACTTCATAAAGTACGCCGTGTTTAATTCTCCATCACTTATCCAAATTGCCCTGGATTTTTGCATTATAATTGATTCCTCTTTAAGATTTTCATTGTGTAGTTCACCAAGTAATGTGGTTTCCTCTTCAAGAATCACTTTATCCATATTCCCTTGTAGTCTACTATTCTGTACATCCACTAATCTGTTTCGGATATGATTAATTTTGTTGGAAGTGTTTTTGAACTCAGTATCATTTAACTCTTTTAATCTTCTTTTCAGGTGCTTCAATTTCCAGGTTAGGATGTACATAGGGGTCCCATTATATTGGGTTCTCCATGCTTCGACCACCAGAGGCATGAATTTTTCATGATCCATCCATATGTTGTAAAATCTGAATGGTATGGGTCCCTTTTTCTTGGGTTGTATCACTGGTAAGTGTTGACTACAATTATCTGAAACTTCGGGTGGTTTTAAGATTAAACTTGTTTGTTGAAACTTTGTGAGCCAAGTATTATTGACAAGTGTTTTGTCAATTTTGCTGGCTCTCATCTCATTTCCAGCTGTTTTATTGGTCCATGTGTATTTTGGTCCATTATATTTCATATCAGTAAGCTCAATATCATTAATGCACTCTATCATTTCATTTGACCCTTTAGAGAGAACATCACAATGTAGTCTTTCCTCAATATTTATTATTTCATTAAAGACACCTTGTATAGCCCAAGCTTCATTTTGAACAAAATTTTCCCAACCCCTTAATGTGTTCCATATATGATGTCTAAGGTTTTCATCATTCATGGCATATACAGGGGAAAAAACACAGTAGTATTTGACTAAATATGGTTAACCTTGCAAAGCATAGCTTGGTTAGTCATCTCTATTACTGTAACATTAACAACTGTGGGGTCCCAACATGTCAGATTCTTCCATGAATATCATGATTATAGTTTGTTGCTACTTGCCACTTATTGAAGGTAGAATTTAAAACTTTAGCTTCCTTATGATGCTTGATTTTTGTTTCAAGGAAACTAAAAATACATACATCTTTATTAACTACTTGCTTTAAACAATCAAGTTGTTTAAGCTTTTTATTCACGCCCCTAACATTCCAGCTTACAATCATTTAACATGTGAGGGGTCAGGAGGCTTTTTAGCAGCCACCTCTTCATCTACATCAAGCAATACTTCAACAGTTTCATTAATAGAACCACTATTCAGAATATTAAAGCTATTATTACTTATAATATCCTGGTTCTGATGATTTTCTGGAGGGTTTACTTTCTTTGAGGCTACTGTAATCCACTTATCCTTTTGTGCTCCATCCTTGTGATTGTTTTCTGGGATCAATTTCCTTTTGGGCATCCACACTTCTTTTGTATTTCTACATGTATTTTCTGAGTGCGCTAACATTTTAGACTTTTGGCACAGGATGGGTTTCCATGAGTACTCAACATCCACTGTATCAATATTGCCATTCCCCATATCCAAGTCAAAATGCTCAATAAGTTCTTTATTCAAATCCATCTCCACACAAACCCTAGCATAGCTTAATCTGGTATGGGACTTTGCGATTTCATCCATCTAAATTGGGTTACCTAATGCACTAGCAACCACACTCAGTCCTGCATTTGACCAAATTTTTCCTGGGGCTTTTATGAGTTTGACCCACACTGGTACTTTATCTAATTTAAATTTTTCGAAATGTGTGTTGTGTTTCCACTTTCTGAGTAATAATGGTCTATTGTTTACATTCCATAATTCCCCAAGTACTTTGGCACAGGCTTCTTCAATTTCAAATTTGAACATATAAAGGCCTTGTTCTGAAGTACTTATGATAATTTTACCAAGGTCTTTCCACTATGTATTTACCATGTTTCTTACCATGTGAAATGGTTGGGGTCTTTCAGGGAATTGACCCACCACACAATTCCCCCAATCTTTACACCCTTCTTCTATTATTTCTTGAGCTGGTGTAACCCTAAGTATGCCATTAAGAATTGTTGGAGCTACAAAGTCAAGTTTGACAGCATCTTTTATTTTGCCATCAAACATTGAACTCCAGGCTTTAGCTGGTGAAACTCTTGGAGTATTTGCCCTAATATCTGGGGTTCTACTCGGACTCAAACTATTGGAGGAGAATGATGATTATTTTCTGACTCCTCACAAGACACAGATCATGCGGTTTCACCCACGGCGAAGGAAGGGGATGAAAATCCTCTTTACTTATAGTATTATTGCTTTGTGTTTGTAAATTCTTACTACTCGAGGCTTGTAGAGTAGGAGAAATCACAAGATCTGACATTAGTAGCAGGTGCGACTTGTTTATTTCTATTTGCAGTACTTATACCAGCCGTGCTTTGATTATTGAGACCAGATCTGGTATTAACTGTTTGTTTAGATTCAATTGCAGCCTTTAGGTCAATTTGCTGAACCTTGTTTGCCCTTCCTCTCGCCATAGATTCAACTACTCAGGAGGATATAGTTGAAGATTTATATAAGAAAGTGGAAAAAAAAGAAGCGAAAAAGAAAAATGACCAAAAAATAGAGTAAATTCGTAGATCTGAAGCAAAAAATGAAAAAAAAAATGACAATTTTAGCTATGAATTAAACTAGGGATTTGTTAAAACTGTTTGTGGTTCACGTTAGCAAAAGCTAATGTGCACTGTGTAATTAACTTGAGAGAACTTTCTATCATGAGAGAGAAATTTTTTATTATTGTTTTGCATACCAGATTAAATCTCCTCTAGAGTCCGCTTTGTTTAGTGTTTCTCGTTTATATTACTTCACCGCTCGGTTATTTATTATTCCAGTATGCTCTGTGGTTGTCTTACCGATACAATGGACTAATGTGCAAAGAAGGTTAAGCTTTAATGTATTTTACTTTACTTTCCTATCATTATTATAGTTATGCACTTGGATCATTAGGACTGCTCAATCTTGAGTTGATTGATATGCCTTTGTTTATAATTTGTTTGGGATGTGCATTTTGTTTTATTGCTTCAAAAATAGTCGTATATAGGCATAAGTTTTTAATTAAAGATCGAATTTGGTATAGTCCTTGAATCATATAATCAAATATGTCCTATTTTGACTAGTCTATATAATTAGCAACAAAATTGAGTATGTCAAGTGTTTTAGCTCTTTAGAAGGTATATCAACCGTCATTCTTGTATCTAAAATATTTGTGTTCTGTCATATATTTGATTAAAAAATTGGATCATGTTTTTTGTTTTCAGGATTAGATGACTCTTCTTGATCAGTTTAAGAAGTAGCAACCCTATGGTGGTGCCAATGCTTGTTTGTGGCTGGTGAGACATTCAAAGCTGCTGCAGAAGAGAAAGGCAGACTTACACCTTCTAAATTCAAAGTGAATTATGAGTTATTTCTTATATTTTCCTTTTTAAGCTATGAATTTCCAGCTCAGAAATTGATCAAGCCTTGAAAGTAATTGCATTGGCATTGTATCTACTGGTAAGACTCATGCAAGTAAACGTCATGAATGATAAGATGAATTTGTGTTATATCTATTTCTGGCATTTGCAGCTACTCCAGCTTCTTCAGTTCAAGATAATTAAAGGGTTTTATCACGAGTCATCTATCTATTCAACGTGTAACTTGAGAGAAACAAAGCTACGTAAGTATATTTCTTGTGTAATTGTGTTTTCCGGTTCATCCACTTTTTTAATCTTATATATGGAAATTTAAATTATGCAGGTTTTTCATTGTTCTTCTTGCTTTATCTTTCAAGTTTAGGTAATTTATAATTTGTAGATATTTGTGGCCTATGGTTACAATAGTTTAAAGAGACTCATCTACATGGAAGATTGTTATTTTTATATTTATAATACTATAGTATGTAATTTGTGAAGTTACACATGAAAATGGTACAGGGGAAGGACAAGAAGAATGCTTTTGGAAAGCTTGGTTGTGTTTGTGTTCATCATTTACTCATCTAATAGTGAGTACTAAGTGTGTTTATGTTAATTTTATGCACTACAGCTATTCATTAAAATAACTTCAACATTTACCCTCTTTTTGTAGGTGAGTTAATAACTTTAACAACTCAACTCTTTTTGCTATCTTTTCACCCCTCTTCTCATCTTATCATCTGTGACTTGGAAAGTTTAGTCTTTTCCTTAGGTAAGAACAAGTACATTGATGGGGTTACTACTTGTTATTCGCATTAAAAAAGATTTACTAACAAAATGATATTTTCTGCTCTCAGATTTTGACTCATATACTATTTATATCTTTAGTCATTAGCTAGTTATATCTCAGATCTTAAAGGTACTGAATCCTTTTACATAAATGTCCAGTTATTTCTCATATTCATGTGGCCTAAATCGATTTTAATCTGTTAATACAACATTAACCGAGTCGCTATTTCTTCCCCATGGAAGCAATATCTAGATGCACCTTGCTTTCATCACATGTGTTCATTGTTACTTATATAGTAAATTACCAAATGCCTTCTTTAATTTTCAAACTTGTGACAACTGTAAGTGAAAAGTTCACGGTTCGTAAAGAAAAGAAATGGAAAGCAATTCAAAACAGAAAAATAGAAATATTGATTTAAAATGTCAACTAGCTATTACAAACGAAAATCCACAACTTACACGGAAAAGCCTAGCGTTTAAAAGATATTCCGGTGGTGTGCCGGTATCTTCAAACGGAAAAGACTAGTAAACTACTACAAATAACTTTGAGAAATGAAGTAGGGAGAGAGTGTTTTTTTGTAATTTTCGTATTCACTACTGGTGGAGAATGGGTCTTTATATAGGGAGAAATGAAGACCCAAACCAAGCCATTCTGAAACGTCCATTAAATTCCACGATTCCCTCCCGGATTGATTTGATTTGATTGACTGTTTCATTTGACTTTTCAACCTCCACGTTTTTATTTCTTGTAACAGCTCTTGACCTTTGACCTTTGAGATATTCCCACGTGTTTGACCAAGTAATTGCTGCTAGAATATTTCCTCTCTTCTAACGTGTGCGTGATTGGTGGACATTGTCTTTACGTTTACCTTTGAGTTGTCAATGCCCACTATAAGAGCTGGTGGAAAAATCTCCTTCATTTTTCATTTTTTGACTCCCCAAACTCCCCAAACTCCCCACGAGCCACGAGCCACGAACCACGACCCACGTCCCCACGCTCCCACGCCCCACGCCGCCGCCGCCGCCGTCGCCGGTGCCGGTGCCGGGCCGGGCGGGTGGGTGGTGGTGGTAGTGGTGCGCGCGTGTGGGTTAGATCAATGCTTTGCCATGTGCATGGGTGTTGGCTTTTGAACATTGTTGAAATTACCAAGTATAAAAAACATTTTATACTCCCTTCACCCACCGATGTGGGAAGTAAACCACTTCTTTACTTTCAAATATTCCAACAATCCCCCACATATTTGAAGGTCAACAAACAGAGAGAAGGTGATCAGGATTCCATGACTTTCAGCGTTTGGGTGAATTGTACTTAAGTGCCAATATCTTTCGATTTGAATTGTCACGTAGTGAGGTGAGGCAACCACCGAATTCTGTTTAAAGTGAACCTAGTCTTGAACTTTAACGGTTTCCGATAGAGGCCCTCACAACACATACTCTACCCTGCTGAAAGTTATGGTCTCCTCGAACCTCACCTTTCAGTTTAGTTCATCAAGTCCTTCTCTAAGAACCACCCTTGTGGGCTATGAACTTTGTGGATACCTTTATTTACATTTGTTCAAGGACGTCTCCTTGACATTTTGTTTTATAAAGGTTTGGGGTTTTGCTACTACCCTTGAATTCATCAAGTCCTTCTCAAAGGACCACCATATAGGCTATGAATTCTGATTCATCAAGTCCTTCTCGAAAGGACCACCACAAGTGGCTATGAATCCATATTGCTTTAGTTTTATGCCATAGGGATGAATGGAGATCATCTTGACTCAAGAGTCACATGTTCCCCATTAATGGGTCTCAACCCCATCCCCCTCGACGTATCCAGAACTACTCTCCTGGGTAGGCCTTTGGTAAAAGGATCAGCGAGATTTTCTTCTGATCGTACATACTCCAAGGCTATCACACCATTCTTCAGTAACTGTTTTACTGAGCCATGTCTGATGCGTATATGTCTCTTCTTTCCATTGTAAGCACTTTGATGAGCAACTGCAATGGCTGCTTGTGAATCACAATGGATACACACAGGTGTGGCCTTACCTTCCCAAAGGGGCACATCTGATAAGAGACTTCTCAACCACTCAGCTTCTTGTCCAGCCATCTCTAGTGCTATAAACTCAGACTCCATGGTGGAGCGTGCTATACAAGTCTGTTTAGAGGACTTCCACGATATAGCACCTCCTCCTAAGGAGAAAACATAACCACTGGTGGAGTTAACTTCGTCATTGTCAGAGATCCAGTTTGCATCACAGAATCCCTCAAGAACTGCAGGGAAAGAGCTGTAATGCAGTCCTAGGTCCATAGTACCTCGCAGGTACTTTAGAAGACGACGAAGTGCAACCCAGTGGTCATTACTCGGGTTATGAGTATAGCGACTAAGTCTACTGACGGCGTAGGCAATATCGGGTCGAGTGTAGTTCATTAAGAACATCACACTACCTATGATTTTGGCATATTCATTTTGGGATACAGCATCTCCAGAATTTTTAGATAAATGAATACTAGAATCATAGGGAGTATTTACAGGTGTCACCTCAAAGGAGTCGAATTTCTTCAACATCCTTTCTACGTAATGAGACTGACTCAGGGAAATACCATTACTGCTCCTAATGATTTTTACCCCAAGAATTACATCTGCTTCCCCCATGTCTTTCATGTCAAACTTAGAAGACAAGAAGCGTTTGGTCTCATTTATGGTATGAAGAGAAGTGCCAAAGATGAGCATGTCATCTACATACAGGCAGATGATAGTACACTCTGATCCTCTTACTTTGGAGTAAACACATGAGTCAGAAGTGTTGACCACAAACCCATTGGAGATAAGGGTTGATGTCTCCTCATTTGTGATAGATTTATATTAGGATAAGACATCATTTTTAGTGATTTAGAAGTCATTATAGTCGTTTTTCTTGAGAAATGCTACACTTTCCTATTTTGAGTCTTGATTTAGTAAAATAATATTTTTAGAGCATATTGGGTTTAATTATTTATTTAGTGTGAAGCTTTAAAGATAATTATGTAGATTAATTAGATTCCAAGTCAAAGACTACAACTTATGGAAAGAGATAGACATGGTAATTGGAGATAAGGAAATAAAAGCTAAAAACATGGAAAAGGAAAACCTGCCTTAATCCTGAATTTCTGCACCTACGACCACAAATCAGCTTATATCTCAAGAACGGCGAGGAATTTGGAGAACCGGTCAAGAGCAAAGTTGAAGAGCTTTCCGAGACGATGAATTTGGTGTACTCATACGCGTCAAACGGATGAGTATTGAAGCTGTTAGAGCCAAAAGAAAAACGGACCTGATTTCATGTTTTTAGGGTTACGAATTTGAGTTGGGCTTGGAGTCCACTACTTACTTCTCCTTCAAGAAAACGAATTAGGGCTTCCAAGAGACCTATAAATACACCCTCTTATCATTGTAAACATGTCCTTGCTCAATTACAAAGTATAGGCTTAGTCTTTACTTATATTTTCTTAGTTTTAAATAATAGCTTAGTCCTTTATATTAATATTCATCCTTAGAATCAAGCTATTCATCCAAGAAGCAAGTTGACCTGTAGAAGAAGACAAGAAGAAGAAGATTGGAGACTGACAACTCCTCTTCTATATCTCACCTTCTCTATACCTAGAGTAATTAGCTATAGATCTATTCTCAACCATATTTCTAAGCTTTTATTCTGTAAGTTTACTTTTAATTGTTGGATTATTATTTTGATCTTTAAATACTATTTGGTTATTTTAATTGATTAAGCTTGGCATATATTGTATTATGTGTTTTGACCTATTTCCTAGATCTGATCAATCTTAGGATTATTCTTAGTTATTGACACACCACATAATCGTCTAGTGTGACTAGATAGCCACTAAGGTTTGTTGCAATCCTGGTTAATATATAATGCTTAATGTGACAGGTTAGAATAACAATTTAGTAATAGACGTAGTAATCCTAATCTATTTGACTCACTTTCATATTTAGTTATCTGTTTTGTTTATTTGTTTTATTTATTTATTTGCATTAGATAGTTATTTATCTTTTCATACTTTATTCCAAACATCTAAATTCATCTATGCTTGTTAAACATAAATTGATTTAACGGATACAATCCCTGCGAACGAACTTGACTTATCATTAAAACTTGCATACGATCTGTGATACTTGCAGTGAGTTCCGTGGTTCTCAAGGGTGTGTGACTCTTTATTATTATCTTTATTTATCTATTTATTTTATCACACCTTTGCCCCCACCAAGTTTTTGGCGCCGCTGCCGGGGATTTATCTTTAAGTTAAATCTATTTGGTGTTTATTTAGTGTAGAAGTTTTTATTTGTTTTCAGTTTTACGCGTTTTCTTTTTAGTCTCTTCTCAGGTTTATTAGGTATGGAAAATTATTACGCACCAAATATGCATGGGACCCGAAGTCAAAATCTTTATCAAGAAGGTTCGAGCTATCAATTTCAAGCTCCACCACAACCCATGCATAATCCACAAGAAGAAGCTATAACCAAGCTCGAAGGACTGATGGGTAATTTAGTGAATCTGGTTCAAAATGTTGTGCAGCTCCACAATGAGCAAACTGCAAAAGTGGAGGCCTTGGAGACACAAGTCACGCAAGTGACCAATTCTTCTCTAAAATATCAGCAAGAGACTCCACCGTTAATCCGAAGCATCATAGAAGAACAGGTTCGACAAGCATTTCCATCTCACCGAGTTTTTGAAAGTATAAGTTATCTGGAGAGTATGGAAAAGCAACATGCGGCAAAGATAGATGCTAATACAACCTTAATACGTTCGATGCACCAAAAATATCAAGCAATGAAGCAAAGATTAGCGGACCTCACTACGATCAATCAACAGTTACAACAAGAATTACATAAGAAACTGGGTTATAGCAATGTTGGGTTCGAAATTTCAACCGTAGAAGAACCAACCAAGCTTAGCTTAGAAGAAGTAATTGTTAAAGATCAAATTACAAAGGAGGTTGAACCAGAATTCAAGTATGTGGAAGAAGAAAAAGAAACCAATAAAGAAGAGACAACCGCACAAAAGGTGCAAACAGAAGAAAGTAAGGTGGAACCACCACCTACACAACCATTACTATCACCACCTCATCTACAAAGAATTACTTATCCTAGTGGTGATACTAAAACTAAAACGTCAAGCCCAGAAGAAATCATTGTTCCTATACTCGACGTCCCATACATGCAAACTGGCCTAGGTAAACAAATTGATGATGATGCCATTGAAATCGATAGCGATGTTTGGTTCGATGTTGTTGAAGAGTTCAGCCTTCAAGAAGAGGAAGAAGTGGAATCATCACAAGTTCCACTTAATGAGCTAGAAGAACAAAGCACGATATGCATAGAGGACGTAATCGCATATAAAGAGCCTACACCACCGATAGTCTGCAAGGAAGATCTGTCTAAAAAGAGTGAAAGTGTAGAAGTTGAAATTGAGAATAGGGACCATACTAGAGAAAGCTTGACGACCATTCCAAAGAAATTACCACAAAAGATGCAAGATCTTGGAGCTTTATCTCTCCACATTAATATAGGTGGTAATTTCAAAGCTAAAGCGATGTGTGACTTGGGCTCAGGAAGGAATATCATGCCCAAGAGTTTGTTTGAGAAGTTAGGCATGGGAGATGCCAAAAGAAAAGATATTGGTTTGCTGCTCCTAGATAATTCAACGATAAAACCATGGGGAGTCATTGAAGACGTGCTTGTCCAAGTAGGTACTTTAACTATACCTACAGATTTTGTTATCCTTGATAGCATTGCAGGTCAACATGTTCCATTGATACTTGGACGCCCATTCTTGGCGACAAGTCACAGTATAATTGATATGCATAGGGGAACCGTGACTTTCCAAGTGGGAAAAGAATCTAAAATATTCCACTTGGTGGATGAAAAGCATGAGGAATCACGTATAGAAGCCCCGACACTCCGAGTTGTGAAAAAAGAAATTAAAAAGAAAGTCCACATTCAACCCATGAAAAAGAGAATCAAAAGTGAGTTTGGGGTTGGTGACATGGTTGCATGGAAAGCCCCCAAACAAGAGAATAGACCACGGGGATTCAAGGATTCGTGGATGGGTCCGTTTGTAGTTACGAGAGTTATTTCGTCAAAACGGATTGAGATACAAGCTAAGAAGGGTCACAAACTTCGGATAGTAGATGAGCATGACTTAACCCGTTATTGGGGAAGTTATGTACGCAAGCCTTAATCGAGGTAACACGTCTAACTTTGAAAGACGTTAAACAAAAGTGCTATACGGGAGACAACCCGTAGTTTTTTTTAAATTTTCATGTCTTTTACGTTTTTAATTTATGTTTAATTTAGTTGTTCTTAGTTGATATTGCATATTTGAGAAAGGTATTAGTGTTTTTGATGATTAGGTATTGGAGAAATCGAGTTAGGGAAGCGAGCAAAATTTTTCAAACGGAGAAACTTCGGAAAGTCATATCTTTGCGCTCGGATGTCGGAATCAGGTGATTTTTGAGCCTAAACTGCATAACTTTTCGAGATCTAGCTGATGGGGAGGTTTTTGCCAGGTGCGGTACACCGGACCTCAGCCGCGGTGCACCGCACGGTAAAAACCCGTACTACGGGGTAGAGCTACGGGTTTTATCCAGTAACGAAAAAAAAATAGTTGATGGGTCCGGTATACCGGACCCTATACCGCGCCATGCACCGCACAAACACGTACCACGGGGTCCTACCACGGGTTTTTTGACGTAGGAGGCGCGGAGCACCCCCGCGGTACACCGGACCATGGTCCGCAGCTCAAAAACCCGTACCACGGGGTCCTACCACGGGTTTTATCCAGAAGCTAAAAATTTTTGATCATCAGATGTTCCGGTATACCGGAGGATATGCCTGGTATACCGCGCCACGCCGCCAGAAAGAGAAAGTTACGGGTTGAGCTTATAAAAGAGATATAGAGCTATTAATTCCGAATTTCATAAACCTCAAGCCTCTTTCTCTTCTCCAAAACTCTCCTAACTCCATTAAAGCTTCAACAAACCTTCACCTAACATCAAAACATCACCAAATCACCATGAATTCTCATCCAAATCCTTCCCTACATCATTACAAAGAAGATTCAAGCACCCAAATCATATCAAGATACCTAGAAACCAAGAATCAAAGCCATGAATTTCAAAATCTTTTCCCAAAATTCCTTAAACCCACATCACTAAAGCTTGATTCCATCATACCCACATGGAGAATTGTCATCCTAACACCTTTCCTAACCAAAATAAAGCTTGTTCCACCTATGATCATAAGTTACAAATTTCAAGAGTGTTTAAAGCTTTGAGTTAGGGGTCAAAAGAGATGATGAAGAGAATAGAGATAGTATCAAGTGTATGGGATATAAAGAATCAAAGCAAGATATTGGGTAAGTTCTATATGAAATAAAATGAGATGGATACTAGTTTGGGAATAATTACAAGATAATTGGAGTCAAGCAATTAGAGAGGAACCGGTTTTTAGTGGATTCAAATCCTAAAAAGCAAGCAATTGTAATTAGGGAGCAGAAGATGCCAATACCTCTTCTAATCAAAGATTCCTATATCAAAGATGAATAAAAGCTTCTGGGACGCTAGTAGTTGTGTTCAAAACATATCCCTGGATGAACAACTGTCTCATGAGAGATTATTCAAAGAGAAATTGGAAGAAGATAAACAAGAGATTTCTAGAGTGTGATTGATTGGGATAGATATATGAAGATGTAAGGGAAAGCGAGTGGTGATACATAGAATTTTTCATACATGGAGAGCACTGCACCCTATTTCGGGTATTGATCAGGCGAGGTATATAGCCTCGAAGAGTATGTTTTCTTTCTTCCTTACCTCTTCTATATGTGCAATATCTGTGAAATTTTAATTTTCTTTTATTTTATTTTCGAGTCTTTTCGAGTCGTGGGGACACGGCTCATTTTTGAGTTGGGGGTGTGGGGATTCGTTGTCTCTCATCTCCATTTTTTTTCTGTTTTAGGTAAAATTAAAATTTTTGAGAAGGTTTAGATGTATGTAGAGTGTGTTTAATAGCTTGAAAGCATAAACTCAGTGAGTTAATGATAGAAAGTAATATGTTTATGAGCTATTTTATTTTGTATGCTTTGAAGTATTTGCAGGAAAACACACATTGATAGTAAAGAAAAGATTAGTGAGCAATGCGATAGAAAGTATGTTCGATCTCAGGGAACCTTGAGAAGTGTGTAGGCCGTGAGATCGAAGCTAGTTGACAAACCCATTTGATGAAAGTGCTAAAGGTAAGAAAATAACGAAATTACATAGTGTAGAAAGTGATTAAGGCGGTTCTTTCATATTTGAAGCCTTTGAAGCCTTTTTATACCTTCTCACCATGTTATTTTTTATTTTATATGCTATATCCTTCTCAGCCCCTTCTAACCTTTCTAAAGCCTTTTTAGCCACGTTATAAGCCATATCCCTTTAGATTATAGGACTTTTCCATATGACCCGCACTCGAATCACGATGCATAGACAGTTGTTTTAGAGCTTGAGTTTGGGGTGGTGGGTCCACCATTATGGGAATTGTTATTGGGTTGGGATTTTTAAGCTTATTAATTGTGCTCTGTTATTTATATTGATGATGATTCACAGATTTTTATTGTAACCCTTTGCCGGGGTAATAGTGAATGAAAAAGAAGCTACGAGCTAATTTTGCCAATAAGGGTATAAAAATATATATATATGAGAAAATTAGTGTGATATCTCAACATAAAAAGAGAGTCATGGCTATAGAAAAGAAATTGATTTGAAAAGAAAATATATATATTCGGACCGGCAAAGTGGAATTTTTATGTGAACATCTTATGCTTTAATTGGGTTATTGGGGATGCTAAAATTGTGAATCAAGGAAATCATTGGGTTGAGTGAGAAACGTTTTATGAGTGTAACTCAAGCTCTAGGGCGATTCGTTGATGGCTAGTGAGGAGAGAGCCAAAAGCTCACTCTAAATTATCCAAATATACTTATCATACCGTCCCTAAGCCTACATTACAACCTTAAAGACCTTGTGATTCTTTGCTATGTAATTGAGAAGTGATTGAGCCAATAGAGAGTAGTTAAATGGATCTTTGGATACTAGTGAAGTTCGATGAACAATCTATAGCTTCCTTGGGGAACTGAGTAAAGTCCCAATCCTTCTTACATTGCGAAACTAATCTGATCTTGAATTCAAGCCGTGTTGACTGTGGATATGAGAAGTGTACAGGTATGTAGTTTTTAAATATTATTACATGAAATTTTCTGAGTATTTGCTTTAAGTTTATTCTCCATATTCTTCTATCTTCTGTCTTCTGTGCTTAATTGACCTAGGTGTGTATTTAGAGACTTCCCTTTGTTTTTATCTTTATTGTATCGGGACGATACAACTTTGAGTTGGGGGTCTTGATGTCTCCTCATTTGTGATAGATTTATATTAGGATAAGACATCATTTTTAGTGATTTAGAAGTCATTATAGTCGTTTTTCTTGAGAAATGCTACACTTTCCTATTTTGAGTCTTGATTTAGTAAAATAATATTTTTAGAGCATATTGGGTTTAATTATTTATTTAGTGTGAAGCTTTAAAGATAATTATGTAGATTAATTAGATTCCAAGTCAAAGACTACAACTTATGGAAAGAGATAGACATGGTAATTGGAGATAAGGAAATAAAAGCTAAAAACATGGAAAAGGAAAACCTGCCTTAATCCTGAATTTCTGCACCTACGACCACAAATCAGCTTATATCTCAAGAACGGCGAGGAATTTGGAGAACCGGTCAAGAGCAAAGTTGAAGAGCTTTCCGAGACGATGAATTTGGTGTACTCATACGCGTCAAACGGATGAGTATTGAAGCTGTTAGAGCCAAAAGAAAAACGGACCTGATTTCATGTTTTTAGGGTTACGAATTTGAGTTGGGCTTGGAGTCCACTACTTACTTCTCCTTCAAGAAAACGAATTAGGGCTTCCAAGAGACCTATAAATACACCCTCTTATCATTGTAAACATGTCCTTGCTCAATTACAAAGTATAGGCTTAGTCTTTACTTATATTTTCTTAGTTTTAAATAATAGCTTAGTCCTTTATATTAATATTCATCCTTAGAATCAAGCTATTCATCCAAGAAGCAAGTTGACCTGTAGAAGAAGACAAGAAGAAGAAGATTGGAGACTGACAACTCCTCTTCTATATCTCACCTTCTCTATACCTAGAGTAATTAGCTATAGATCTATTCTCAACCATATTTCTAAGCTTTTATTCTGTAAGTTTACTTTTAATTGTTGGATTATTATTTTGATCTTTAAATACTATTTGGTTATTTTAATTGATTAAGCTTGGCATATATTGTATTATGTGTTTTGACCTATTTCCTAGATCTGATCAATCTTAGGATTATTCTTAGTTATTGACACACCACATAATCGTCTAGTGTGACTAGATAGCCACTAAGGTTTGTTGCAATCCTGGTTAATATATAATGCTTAATGTGACAGGTTAGAATAACAATTTAGTAATAGACGTAGTAATCCTAATCTATTTGACTCACTTTCATATTTAGTTATCTGTTTTGTTTATTTGTTTTATTTATTTATTTGCATTAGATAGTTATTTATCTTTTCATACTTTATTCCAAACATCTAAATTCATCTATGCTTGTTAAACATAAATTGATTTAACGGATACAATCCCTGCGAACGAACTTGACTTATCATTAAAACTTGCATACGATCTGTGATACTTGCAGTGAGTTCCGTGGTTCTCAAGGGTGTGTGACTCTTTATTATTATCTTTATTTATCTATTTATTTTATCACACCTTTGCCCCCACCAAGGGTACTATCGAGTTTTTCATACCATTTTTTGGGTGCCTGTTTTAAGCCATACAAAGACTTCTTTAACTTGCACACCTTATCCCATTGACCAGGAACCACACACCCTTCAGGCTGGGCCATGTAGATCTCTTCATCTAGGTCCCCATTCAGAAACGCAGTCTTAACATCCATCTGATGTATGACAAGTTTGTGAATGACCGCAAGAGCGATGAGGGTCCTAATGGTGGCGATTTTGGTCACAGGGGAATAAGTGTCGAAGTAATCAAGGCCTTTCTTTTGGGTGAAACCCTTAATGACAAGCCTAGCTTTGAATTTTTCTATTGAGCCATCAGGTCTCAACTTTTTCTTAAAAATCCATTTACTGTTTATGGGTTTGCTGCCTTTGGGTAAGTCAGTTAATTCCCACGTATGATTACTTCTAATAGACTCAAGTTCGCTATTGATGGCTTCTTTCCAAAAACTAGCATCTACCGATCTCAAAGCATCGGTATAAGTTTTTGGGTCTTCCTCCATGAGGAGACAGGTGACAACCTGTTCACTTATCAGGTCAATGTGAAAACCTTCGGTTAAGAAGGCTGTGATAAAGTCAGGACCGAAACTGGTCTCGGTCCTATGCCTCTTGCTCCTCCTAAGTTCTTCCTCAGGAATACTACTAGGCACATAGGAGGTAGAGGGGCCAGGGGCACTATTACATAAAGGAACATTAACCTCATCAGATAAGTTACTAGAAGACAAAGGAGCATCAACACTATGCAAAGTTTTCAAAGGGAAGATGTTTTCAAAAAATTCAGCATCCCTAGATTCAAAAACGGAGTTATCATCTAATGATAGGAATCTATAGGCTGCACTATTCTGAGCATACCCTATGAAGACGGAGTCTATTGTTTTGGGTCCAACAGTGACTGTTTTAAAATCGGGTAGTTTGACTTTAGCCAGACACCCCCACACTTTTAAAAATTTCAGGTTAGGTGGAAACCCTTTCCACATCTCGTAGGGAGTCTTATCTAGGGATTTATGGGGTACCCTATTAAGGACATAACATGCTGATAGAACAGCTTCCCCCCACATGTTGGTTGGTAAACCTGAGCTTATTAACATAGCATTCATAGTCTCTTTAAGGGACCTATTTTTTCTCTCAGCTATGCCATTTTGTTGGGGTGTATAGGGGGCACTAAGTTCGTGGATTATCCCATTCATTTCACAAAACTCTTTAAGTGAATTAGAACTATATTCGCCTCCTCTATCTGACCTAAGTCTTTTAATTTTACAGTCTAGTTGATTTTCTACTTCAGCTTTGTATTTTAAAAACGCGTTTTCCGCCTCGTCTTTAGTTTTAAGAAGATATACTTTAGTGAACCTAGAGTAGTCATCTACAAAGGTTATATAGTAAAGTTTTCCTCCTCTACTAGCGGAATTTTTAAAATCAGCTAAGTCAGAATGCACTAATTCAAGTAGACTAGTCTTTCTAGTGGTCACGGGCTTAAAGGGCTTCTTCGCAAGTTTGGACTCAACACAAATTTGACATTTGGAAAAGTCATCTATTTTAGTGAGGGATATTAGTCCAAGTTCTTTAAGCCTTTTAATTGAGGATATATTAAGGTGACCTAGTCTATTATGCCAAGTGTCAAGAGATTCAACAAGATAAGCAAAATCAGAGGCATTCTCATTCATTGGTACAGTATTTAAAACAAACAAACCACCATTCATGTACCCTTTCCCCACAAATTCATCATTTTTGGTAATAACCATTTTCCCCCCTTCAAATACAAGTTTAAGGCCTACTTTATTAAGAAGAGCTCCGGAAACTAGGTTCCTACGGAGACAGGGGACGAAGAGAACATCATTCAACTCTAGGGTTTTACCAGAAGTGAGTTTGAGAGAAACCTGTCCTTTACCGAAGACCATGGCGGTTGAGGAGTCACCCATGTAGACAAATTCATCATTTGTTGCTTCTTCGAATTTCTTGAACATGGATCTCGTTGAGCAGAAATGACGAGAAGCTCCAGTGTCAAGAATCCACTCCGTTTTGTTCTCAATTAAGTTTACCTCAACCATCACTGCAGCAATAATCTCTTCGGTCTCGACCAGATTTGCGGCAGGTTTGGGACCTTGATCAGCTCTAAGTTTGCACTCGAAAGCCTTATGTCCTTCCTTCCCACAACAGTAACACGCTCCTTTGGGTTTTTGAATCTTACCAGAGGTTTTGAACCCACCACCTTTGGAGTTACCGCGATTCTTGTTTCCCCCAGATTTGGATTTGTTGTGGCCTTGTTGTTTACCCTTTCCTTTGAACCTGCCTTTGTTACCTTCACTAGAACTTTCAACAAGATTAGCTTTGGAGGAATGAGTAGGAAAAGAGATAGACCTGTCTTTGAGCCGATTAGCCTCTTCGACTTGAATGTGGCTAATCAGCTCTTGTAGTGTCATTTCCTTCTTCTTATGCTTCAGTTGATTACGGTATTCGCTCCAGGAAGGTGGGAATTTTTCTAGCAGGATATTGGCTTGGAGAATTTCACACATTTTCATACCTTCAGCAATCACATCTGCGCAAAGGTTCTCATAGACGTGGAGTTGTTCAGTCATGGGTTTTTGATCGGTGAGACGAAAGTTGTACCAGGCCCCAGTCACATATTTCTTTTTACTAGAATCCTCAGCCCCATATTTTTTCTCAAGTGTCTCCCATATGATCTTTGCCGATTTTTCTTTGGCAAGAAGATCAAAAATGAGGTTTGAGACATTGTTCAACATCCACCCTCGAGCCATGGTATTAGCTCGTTTATACTTGGCTTCCAGAGCAAGATGCCTAGTCTGTTCTTCTTCAGTGGGAACCCCATTGTCCACTAATTGTGGAGGATCCTCGTATAAAACGAAGTCCAGTTCGTACTGTTCAAGACAGATAAGGATCTTTTGTGCCCAACGTTTGTAGTTGGAACCATTAAGAGATTCCACCTGATTCACGTTGGGAAAAGCCTTTGCGTTCAAGGATGAAGCAACTGCTGTGTTTTGAAAAGCCATTTCAGAAAAAAGGAGAACGGTGAAAAGCAAAAGCACCGGTATATCTTTTAAAATTGTAAGTGAAAAGTTCACGGTTCGTAAAGAAAAGAAATGGAAAGCAATTCAAAACAGAAAAATAGAAATATTGATTTAAAATGTCAACTAGCTATTACAAACGAAAATCCACAACTTACACGGAAAAGCCTAGCGTTTAAAAGATATTCCGGTGGTGTGCCGGTATCTTCAAACGGAAAAGACTAGTAAACTACTACAAATAACTTTGAGAAATGAAGTAGGGAGAGAGTGTTTTTTTGTAATTTTCGTATTCACTACTGGTGGAGAATGGGTCTTTATATAGGGAGAAATGAAGACCCAAACCAAGCCATTCTGAAACGTCCATTAAATTCCACGATTCCCTCCCGGATTGATTTGATTTGATTGACAGTTTCATTTTACTTTTCAACCTCCACGTTTTTATTTCTTGTAACAGCTCTTGACCTTTGACCTTTGAGATATTCCCACGTGTTTGACCAAGTAATTGCTGCTAGAATATTTCCTCTCTTCTAACGTGTGCGTGATTGGTGGACATTGTCTTTACGTTTACCTTTGAGTTGTCAATGCCCACTATAAGAGCTGGTGGAAAAATCTCCTTCATTTTTTGACTCCCCAAACTCCCCACGAGCCACGTCCCCACGCTCCACGCCGCCGCCGCCGCCGGTGCCGGGGCCGGGCGGGAGGGTGGTGGTGGTGGTGGTGCGCGCGTGTGGGTTAGATCAATGCTTTGCCATGTGCATGGGTGTTGGCTTTTGAACATTGTTGAAATTACCAAGTATAAAAAACATTTTATACTCCCTTCACCCACCGATGTGGGAAGTAAACCACTTGTTTATTTTCAAATATTCCAACAACAACTCACCCCTTCTATAGTTGGACAACCGCAGAGGCTTGACCTTTTGTCAAACTATAGGTGTACTTTGGTATTTTAACATTTTACTCTTGATATTTATTCATATATAATTTGGATTATAGAGTCACAAGTAAATCAAGGGACCTATAGTTCAATTTTAATCATAATATAGGGTCACATGTAGTGCAATTAACTATGCATTATCAACCGCTTGGATTAGTTAATAGTAGACTAGAAATATGTACACCTTTATATGCTTTACTTTCGGCCCCTACAAGCAAAGACAGCAAAAAGTTAATATTTTTTGAAAATTATGTAATAAATAATTTTCGGATAATATTTTCTTCATTTTCCATATTATCTGCACTTTTTTTTTAATTGTTTAAACCTTGATTACAGGGTCCTATTGGTGCAATATACTTCCTTTGTCTATCAAAATTGTTCAAGTCACAAGTCAGAAGATGTTCGAGAAGGGAATCAGTGAGGTGGAATTAAGAAAAGAGGGTTTATTTATATTGGTTATATTATTTGTTTGGATTTGGTTGTAATATTTAGAGAATTATATGAATATTTCTTTTCTTTATTTCTAGTCAAATCGAAATTAAATAAGTTTAATATTTTTTTGATTTTTTTGATTTCTACAATGGAGGGTTGTCGTCTACTTTTTAAATTTTTTCACCTATGTTAGGGGTGGTTAAGAGAACTTCGCCACCAATATCATGTGGCAGTTATTCAAACAACCGCCACCAATATCATTTGGTGGCGGCACCAATATGTTTAGTGGGTTTCTACTTAGTGGCGGTTAGGCAATTGACATAAAACCTTTTGTGGCGGTTATAAACACCAGTGAAAGGCTAAATTCTTTTTTGTATTTGTTAGACCGAATCCAAAAACAAAACATCACAATTGATATTAATACTATCGCCATCACAAGCGTTTAGGATTTTCCTTTTTCTTTTATCAATCGAAAAAGAAACCAAAAATTACAGAAACAATTTCAACCTCTTAATTATAAAATCAAATAATTTTATTCATGTTGAAAATTCTAAATCGCAACAACATGACTTTAATACCAATTGAATGATTGCAATCAGAATTATATCTAAATATAAATTAGTGGAATATAAAATAAAATTGCAATCCAGAAAATACAATCTAGTTGCGATTTAAAAATTTAAAAAGAATGTTTCGATTACATACATTAAGCCTTTATATGAGAATCGAAACTGACCCAACTTCACAAACATTAAACCTCCACGCTTTGTACACCGAGTTTGATTCATACTTTCAGAACAATTTTGATTTGGAGAGAGACCTTTATACGTACTATGGGTTTTCTTTTTCTTGAGAGAAAAACTGAAAAAATATTATATCAAACCTCATTATACATATAATAACAAAGAGTCAGGAGATGAAAAGTTAGGAACGTATAATGAAAATTGATTATCCTAATAATCTGGTCCACCACCCACTCGTAAAGTGGACTTGGACCTATTACATTATACAAATGACTTGTCTAGCACAGTGGTAAGAAAAAAATTTCCCACTCTTGGACGTCTATGGTTCGATCCACAAACTTGTCAATTTTTTCCTTTTTCTCTTTTGTCTTCGTTCGGTCTTATATTAAATATCAATTTGTGCTAGAAAATTAATATACTTATATTCCAAGTATATAATTAATTAATATTTATTATCTAATAATAAATAATTAATTAACAGCATGAAGCAAGATCAATGCACTCGTTAGTGTGCGACTACGTGGGTTCATCGTTAAACCGATAATAGTTAACTTAATTGACTACTAATCGAGTTTGGCGTCTAACAACACTCCCCAATGACCGGATAATGCAAAGTAAATCTATACAAAGAACCCAGTAAATGATCATACACGTAATCGCTCTATCTTTACAACTCTGGATCATCTTGGGATATGGTATAACTATCAAATCCCATTATAAAATCATCGACGTTACACATCGATTATCAGCGATTTACGAATGACCTAAGGAACTCCTTTCTTCATTCATTCTATCACATCGGCAAAGGATTTGATACAATCAGTATAATCTTATGACATCGCAGAGCTCAAAATCTTTACCTAGAGTTGATAGATTCCATCTTGAATCATCCCTAGGAGCATATATACTTAGCTATTTCCAATATCCTTTCGACTAGAATTACGACACACTGGTAGTCCAGTATCTAAACACACAAGCACATATGAAACTATAGCGATGATCTCAGGTCAAAGGATTACAAGCATTTAAGTCCTTATAGAGATTAACCCACTTGACAGTTCAAGGTAATTAACCATTATGAATCTCTAGCTTTAGTTGGTTCGATAATCCCATCTGTATGTGAATTATTTATATACCTAACTCGGTAAACGAGAACAACCGATATTTATCCAATAGATACTCGTTAGCTACATATTAATCTAACATGATCATCGAGGTCAAAGGATTACAAGCAAATTTTGTGGGCAATAGAATTATTTGTTATAATATATTGGTAGCTCAAGAAATAATACATAACTATGATAAAGATAATGTGTCTCCCAGATTGACTTTTAATGTGGATTTACATAAGGCGTATGATAGCATTAATTGGGGATGTTTATTCAATACTCTTGAGGCTATGAATTTTCCTATGAAAATGATTGGATGGATAAATATGTGTGTAAGCACACCTACATATTCAATTGCAGTAAATGGTGAAATGGTTGGTTATTTTAAGGGAAGCAGAGGTTTGAGGCAAAGGGACCCACTGTCCCCTTACCTATTTGTTATTTGTATTCAGGTTTTCACTGCTTTATTTTATAGGATTGGTCAAAATAAAGAGTTTAGCTATCATCCAGAGTGTGAAAATATGAATTTAAACCATATTATTTTCGCTGGTGACTTATTGATTTTTGCTAAATCAAATGAGAAGTCAGCTAGATTAATAAAAGAAGGGATTGAGTTATTTGCAAGGATATCTGGGCTTAAGATAAATGAAAATAAAAGTCAGATTAACTTTGGAGGGTGTAATACTCATCTAAAGGGTGAGATATGTAGAGTTTTGGGTATTGGTGAAGGAGTACTTCGTGTCAGATATTTGGGAAGAAAACTCAACATGGACGACTCTAACAAATTGGTAGATAAAGTCCGTGAAACAGTAAGGAAGTGGAGCAATAAGCTTTTAACCTATGCTGGAAGACTAGAGCTGATTCGGGTAGTCCTAGTTAGCAAAATCCTTTACTGGTGTAGGGTTTTTATGCTTCCGAAATATGTTAGTTACAAATTAAATCAGGTACTGACTAACTTTCTATGGAAGGGATGTATTGATGGGGCTAGAGGTGCAAAAGTGGCTTTGGTTAATATATGTAGACCAAAAGATGAAGGAGGTCTGAATATACCAAATTTGGAGTACCTTATTAAGGCTTTTGATGTCTCCTCATTTGTGATAGATTTATATTAGGATGAGACATCATTTTTAGTGATTTAGAAGTCATTATAGTCGATTTTCTTGAGAAATGCTACACTTTCCTATTTTGAGTCTTGGTTTAGTAAAATAATATTTTTAGAGCATATTGGGTTTAATTATTTATTTAGTGTGAAGCTTTAAAGATAATTATGGAGATTAATTAGATTCCAATTCAAAGACTACAAGATATGGAAAAAGATAGACATGGTAATTGGAGATAAGGAAATAAAAGCTAAAAACATGGAAAAGGAAAAGCTGTCTTAATCCTGAATTTCTGCACCTACGACCACAAATCAGCTTATATCTCAAGAACGGTGTGGAATTTGGAGAAACGGTCAAGAGCAAAGTCGAAGAGCTTTCCGAGACGATCAATTTGGTGTACTCATACGCGTCAAACAGATGAGTATTGAAGCTGTTAGAGCCAAAAGAAGATCGGACCTGATTTCATGTTTTTAGGGTTACGAATTTGAGTTGGGCTTGGAGTCCACCACTTACTTCTCCTTCAAGAAAACGAATTAGGGCTTCCAAGATACCTATAAATACACCCTCTTATCATTGTAAACATGTCCTTGCTCAGTTTCAAGTTTAGGCTTAGTCCTTACTTGTATTTTCTCACTTTTAAATAATAGCCTAGTCCTTATATTTAATATTCATCCTTAGTATCAAGCTATTCATCCAAGAAGCAAGCTGACCTATAGAGGAAGACAAGAAGCAAGAAGTTGGAGAGTGACAAACTCCTCTTCTACATCTACCTTCTCTATATTTAGGGTATTTAGCTATAGATTTATGCTCAAACCATATTTCTAAACTTTTATTCTGTAAGTTTTACTCTTAATTGTAGGGTTATTATTTTGTCTTTAAATTCATAATACTATTTGTTATTTTAATTGATTGAGCTTGGCGTATATTGTTATTATGTGTTTGACTTATTGTTACATCCTTAGATTTGGTCAATCTTAGGATTATTCTTAGTTATTGACAACACCACATAATCGTCTAGTTTTGATCCCTTGCCTAACTAGATAGCCATAAAGGGTTGATTTAATCACCAATCATTACCCAAGACCTTGGTAGTGGAGAGGTTGCTCCTAAGCCTAGAAAAGGCTAGGTAGAATTTAGAATCCTGGTTAATATATAATGCTTAATCTGTGACAGGTTAGAATAACGATTTAGTAATAGACTCATATTAGTAATCTTAATCTATTTGACTTACATTCATATTTAGTTATTTGTTTTGTTTATTTGTTTTAATTATCTAATTGCGTAGATTGTTATTTCATCTTTTTATATTTTTATTTAAAACATCTAAATTCATCTACGCTTGTTAAATATAAATAGATCTAACGGATACAATCCCTGCGAACGAACATGACTTATCATTAAAACTTGCAAACGATCTGTGATACTTGCAGTGAGTTCCGTGGTTCTCAAGGGTGTGTGCTCTTTATTATTATCTTTATTTATCTATTATTTATCACACCTTTGCCCCCACCAAGTTTTTGGCGCCGCTGCCGGGGATAATCACCAAGCTCAAAAGATCCGGGAAGTTTCAATCTCCCAATCAAAATAGGTGGTATATTTCATGGAAAAGCCATGTGTGATTTAGGGGCAAGTGTGAATATCATGCCCAAAAGTTTATTCAAGAAGATTGGTATTAGTGAAGCGAAACCGACATCCGTAATCTTACAACTTGCGGATCAATCTACTGTTAGGCCGTGGGGAGTATTAGAGGATGTACTCGTTCAAGTAGGTAACCTTGTTATTCCAACGGACTTTATTATTCTTGACTACAAAGCAGATAAGAACGTCCCATTCATTCTTGGGCGTCCATTCCTAGCCACCAGCGATACTATAGTGAATGTGAATGAAGGAACCGTGACTCTTAGTATTGGAGATAACGCTGAAACATTCTATGTTTCGGGAAAGAAGAGGAAAAAGAAGTCAAAAGAACCATATCCAATCAGAACAGTAACCAAGAAGCCAGAACCTGAAAGTCTCCAAGAAACCATAGAGAAAAAGATTGAGTTTGGGGTAGGAGACGAGGTGGCATGGAGACCTCCCAACCCCAAACAGAGCAGTTCTTGGAAGGGACCTTATGTTATCACGCAAATTATCTCAGAAGGAGTGGTCGAAATCAAGGCTATCAAAGGTTGCAAGCTCGAGTTGGTAAGCGTTAATCATATCACTCACTGCTGGGGAGGCTATAAAAAGAAATAACCGAGGTAACTCGTCTAACTTTGAAGGACGTTAAACAAAAGTGCCTTTTGGGAGACATCTCATAATAATTTTTTATATTTTTATGTCTCTAGTTTTAGTTTAGATTAGTTAATTTTAGTTGATATTGCATATTTGAGGAAGGTATTAGTGTTTTTGATGATTAGGTATTGGAGAAATCGAGTTAGGGAAGCGAGCAAAATTTTTCGGAACGAAGAAACTTCGGCAAGTCATATCTTTGCGCTCGGATGTCGGAATTAGGTGATCTTTGAGCCTAAACTGCATAACTTTTCGAGATCTAGCTGATGGGGATGTTTTTGCCAAGTGCGGTACACCGGACCTCAGCCGCGGTGCACCGCAGGGTAAAAACCCGTGCCACGGGGTAGAGCCACGTGTTTTATCCAGAAACGAAAAAAAATATAGCTGATGGGTCCGGTATACCGGACCCTATACCGCGCCATGCACCGCACAAACACGTGCCACGGGGTCCTACCACGGGTTTTTTGACGTAGGAGGCGCGGAGCACCCCCGCGGTACACCGGACCATGGTCCGCAGCTCAAAAACACGTGCCACGGGGTCCTACCACGGGTCCAATCCAATGAGCAAAAAAATTTCACCCATCAGATGCTGCGGTGTACCCCGCGGTATACCCCCTGGTCCGCAGGGTAGTCCGCACGAGCCGCTAGAGAGAGAAAAGAAAGGGTTTCAAGCTTATAAGGAGATCTAATGCTTATTATTCCGAATTTTATAAACCTTAAACCTCTTTCTCTTCCCCAAAACTCTCCTAACTCTATTGAAGCTCATCAAAAACCTTCACCAATCATCAAAACACTACCAAATCACCATTAATTCTCATCCAAATCCTTCCCCACATCATTACAAAGAAGATTCAAACACCCAAATCATATCAAAACACCTAGAAACCAAGAATCAAAACCATGAATTTCAATATCTTCTTCTCAAATTCCTTAAACCCATATCACTAAACCTTAATTCAATCATACCCACATGGAGAATTGTCATCCTAACACCTTTCCTAACCAAAATAAAGCTTGTTCCACCTATGATCATAAAGTACAAATTTCAAGAGTGTTCAAAGCTTTGAGTTGGGGGTCAAAAGAGATGATAAAGAGAATAGAGATATTATCAAGTGTTAAGGGATATGAAGAATCAAAGCAAGGTATTGGGTAAGCTCTAGAAGATTTCAATTGAGATGGGTACTAATTTGGGAATAAATTACGAGGTAAATCGGATCAAGAGAATAGAGGAAAGCTAGCGGTGGTGAATTAAAAGAACAAAAAGGTATAAACTTTCATAAGGAAGACACCACAACCTCTACAATCGATAGTCCTTTAACCCAAGTTGAACAAGAGCTTCTGGGACGCTAGTAGTTGTGTTCAAAACATATTCCTGAATGAACAACTGTCACATGAGAGATTATTCAAAGAGCAATTGGAAGAAGATTAACAAGAGATTTCTAGAGTGTGATTGATTGGGATGGAGCATAAGAAGATGTAAGGGAATGCGAAATTGGTGATACATAGAAATTTACATACATGAAAGCACTGCACCCTATTTCGGGTATTGATCAGGCGAGGTAAATAGCCTCGAAGAGTATGTTTTCTTTCTTCCTTACCTTTTCTTTATGTGCAATATCTGTAAAATTTTAATTTTCTTTTATTTTATTTTTGAGTCTTTTCGAGTCGTGGGGACACGGCTCATTTTTGAGTTGGGGGTGTGGGGATTCGTTGTCTCTCATCTCCATTTTTTCTGTTTTTTAGGTAAAATTAAAATTTTTGAGAAGGTTTAGATGTATGTAGAGTGTGTTTAATAGCTTGAAAGCATAAACTCAGTGGATTAATGATAGTAAGTAGTATGTTTATGAGCTATTTTATTTTGTATGCTTTGAAGTATTTACAGGAAAACACACGTTAATAGTAAAGAAAAGATTAGTAAGCAATGCGATAGAAAGTATGTTCGATCTCAGGGAACCTTGAAAGTGTGTAGGCTGTGAGATCCAAGCTAGTTGAAAAACCATTTGATGAAAGGGCTAAAGGTAAGAAATTTTCTAAATTACATAGTGTAGAAAGTGATTAAGGCGGTTCTTTCATATTTTGAAGCCTTTGAGCCTTTTTATACCTTCTCACCTTGTGATTTTTGATTTTATATGTTATATCCTTCTCAGCCCCTTCTAGCCTTTCTAAAGCCTTTTATTTAGCCACATTATAAGCCATATCCCTTTAGATTATAGGACTTTTCCATATGACCCGCACTCGAATCGCGATGCATAGACTGTTGTTTTAGAGCTTGAGTTTGGGGTGGTGGGTCCACCATTATGGGAAATATTATTGGGATGGGATTTTGAGCTTATTAATTGTGCTCTGTTCTTAAGATTGATGATGATTCACAGATTTTAATTGTAACCCTTTGCCGGGGTAATAGTGAATGAAAAAGAAGCTACGAGCTAATTTTGCCAACAAGGGCATTAAAAGAAAAATATATATATGAGAAAAATAGCGTGATATCTCATCATTAAAAGAGAATCATAGCTATAGAAAAGAAATTGATTTGAAAAGAAAATATATTCGGACCGGCAAAGTGGAATTTTTTAAGTGAACATCTTATGCTTTAATTGGGTTATTGGGGATGCTAAATTGTGCATCAAAGAAATCATTGGGTTGAGTGAGAAACGTTTTTATGAGAGTAACTCAAGCTCTAGGGCGATTCGTTGATGGCTAGTGAGGAGAGAGCCAAAAGCTCACTCTAAATTATCCAAATATACTTATCATACCGTCCCTAAGCCGAAACTACAACCTTAAAGACCTTCTGATTCTTTGCTATGTAATCAAGAAGTGATTGAACCAATAGAGAGTAGTTAAGTGGACCTTTGGACACTAGTGAAGTTCGATGAACAATCTATAGCTTCCTTGGGGAACTGATTAAAGTCTCAATCCTTCTTACATTGCGAAACTAATCTGCTCTTGAATTCAAGCCGTGTTGACTGTGGATATGAGAAGTGTACAGGTATGTAGTTTATGAATATTATTACATGAAATTTTCTGAGTAGTTGCTTTGAGTCTATTCTCCATATTCTTCTATCTTCTGTCTTTTGTGCTTAATTGACCTAGGTGTGTATTTAGAGACTTCCCTTTGTTTTTATCTTTATTGTATCGGGACGATACAACTTTGAGTTGGGGGTCTTGATGTCTCCTAATTTGTGATAGATTTATATTAGGATGAGACATCATTTTTAGTGATTTAGAAGTCATTATAGTCGATTTTCTTGATAAATGCTACACTTTCCTATTTTGAGTCTTGGTTTAGTAAAATAATATTTTTAGAGCATATTGGGTTTAATTATTTATTTAGTGTGAAGCTTTAAAGATAATTATGGAGATTAATTAGATTCCAATTCAAAGACTACAAGATATGGAAAAAGATAGACATGGTAATTGGAGATAAGGAAATAAAAGCTAAAAACATGGAAAAGGAAAAGCTGTCTTAATCCTGAATTTCTGCACCTACGACCACAAATCAGCTTATATCTCAAGAACGGTGTGGAATTTGGAGAAACGGTCAAGAGCAAAGTCGAAGAGCTTTCCGAGACGATCAATTTGGTGTACTCATACGCGTCAAACAGATGAGTATTGAAGCTGTTAGAGCCAAAAGAAGATCGGACCTGATTTCATGTTTTTAGGGTTACGAATTTGAGTTGGGCTTGGAGTCCACCACTTACTTCTCCTTCAAGAAAACGAATTAGGGCTTCCAAGATACCTATAAATACACCCTCTTATCATTGTAAACATGTCATTGCTCAGTTTCAAGTTTAGGCTTAGTCCTTACTTGTATTTTCTCACTTTTAAATAATAGCCTAGTCCTTATATTTAATATTCATCCTTAGTATCAAGCTATTCATCCAAGAAGCAAGCTGACCTATAGAGGAAGACAAGAAGCAAGAAGTTGGAGAGTGACAAACTCCTCTTCTACATCTACCTTCTCTATATTTAGGGTATTTAGCTATAGATTTATGCTCAAACCATATTTCTAAACTTTTATTCTGTAAGTTTTACTCTTAATTGTAGGGTTATTATTTTGTCTTTAAATTCATAATACTATTTGTTATTTTAATTGATTGAGCTTGGCGTATATTGTTATTATGTGTTTGACTTATTGTTACATCCTTAGATTTGGTCAATCTTAGGATTATTCTTAGTTATTGACAACACCACATAATCGTCTAGTTTTGATCCCTTGCCTAACTAGATAGCCATAAAGGTTTGATTTAATCACCAATCATTACCCAAGACCTTGGTAGTGGAGAGGTTGCTCCTAAGCCTAGAAAAGGCTAGGTAGAATTTAGAATCCTGGTTAATATATAATGCTTAATCTGTGACAGGTTAGAATAACGATTTAGTAATAGACTCATATTAGTAATCTTAATCTATTTGACTTACATTCATATTTAGTTATTTGTTTTGTTTATTTGTTTTGTTTATTTGTTTTAATTATTTAATTGCGTATATTGTTATTTCATCTTTTTATATTTTTATTTTAAACATCTAAATTCATCTACGCTTGTTAAATATAAGTAGATCTAACGGATACAATCCCTGCGAACGAACTTGACTTATCATTAAAATTTGCAAACGATCTGTGATACTTGCAGTGAGTTCCGTGGTTCTCAAGGGTGTGTGCTCTTTATTATTATCTTTATTTATCTATTATTTTATCACACCTTTGCCCCCACCAGCTTTCCTACTGGGAATCTTTTGGAGAACATATAAGAAGGATGACAATTTGTTGAGTAGATGGGCATATTAAAATATCATACAAGGTAAGTGTATTTGGAGTATGCCTATTAAAACTAATATAACTTGGACTTGGAAGAGGATCATGAAGATGAAGGATAGTGCTTATCAGTTTATAAGTCATAATATTCGTGATGGAGCTGATACTTTTCTATTTTGTGATAGGTGGATTAAAGGTGATAATGTGTAAGTGGCTCTTGGCAAGGAGATTAATGTGAGTGAGATTTAGAGCATCAAAACTGTGAAGAGGTGCTTTGTAAGGGGTAGGTTGCATTTCCCTACCTCCTTACATGGGCTTAGTGACAAAATACCTGCTCAGCTGAATATGAGAAGAGACAGAAGAGTTTGGAGTGCAAATATTAAGGGTAAATTCTTATTAAAAAGACCTTGGAGCATATTAGAGAAAACAGAGTGAAATTGGACTGGACTAGATTGGTTTGGTGCAAAAAAATGTTCCAAAATGTAGTTTCTGCACTTGGTTTGCTTGGTTTGATAAACTGCCAAAAAAGAAGAGAATGAGTGAGTGGGGTGGTTTGAGTAACACTAAATACGAGCTGTGTCAAGGAGTAGTAGAGGATAGGGACCACTTGTTTATACTGTGCTCCTTTTCTAAAAGAATTCTCACGAGATGTTTTGATTTATGCGAGCTAAATCCGCCTGATATAAAATGTTGGGAGGAATTAATTGAGTATATGCTTGATAAAGCTGCTAATAAATTCATGGAAGCTGTCATAGAGGGGTGGTTTACTGCTTATATATACATAACCTGGAATAACAGGAATGCACATATCCATGATGGGAGGAAAACTAATGAAGAACAAGTAATGACTAATATAAGGTTCTTCCTTAAGGAAAAAATTAATGGGTGTAACACGTTTAAGGAGAAGGCAAAGAGGTCTAGTATTGCGCAGAAGTGGCATTTGTGTAATATTTTTAAATGATTAGGTCCTTAATGTATTAATGGTTGAATAAATAGTGGTTGTGAAAGTAAAAAATGTAATAGCCTCAGCTGTAATAGATTTTTAGCTTGTAAAGTTTACAATGTTTGATTTAATAAAAAGTTACTTAACAAAAAAAAGCCTACGAGCTAGATTCTCATTATAACACCTTATGATATCTAGTTCGTAACTTAATCAAGGATCTGCCTTTATGTTATATAAATGAATACCGTAATCATAAAAGCTTGCCATAGATTCAAGGAAACAATTCCTTTAATCACTACTGTAGGGATTACTATTATCGTGTACAATAAACACTTGTGTTCAATTCATTTCAAGACGATCGGGGCTAGGGCATAATTCCAACAATAATATCTTTCTAACTCCCGTTAGGGTAGACTTAGGAAGCTATTTTACGGTATTACAAATCACGTCAGTGCGACTATAACTACTTTCAAATAATTATGATTAAACCCAATCGCCTACGTGGTTAGTTCAGGCCGCTAAGCTCAGTAACAAACACCACGTGTATCTATCCTAGTTTTGTAATTAAACCCCCTTCCAGATGATCGCCTCCACTAGAAAATAACCTAATTACTAAAACCTATCTTTAATTTGAGCATAATTAAAGACATTAATAAATACAATAATAAAATCAATATGCAACTCAATTAAAATTGACATAGTCCCAAATTAGAAAAATATTAAATTGAAAACCAGGGTTCAGCCACAAGATGCGAGTGTTAGGTATTTAGGAGTTTAGCTCATTTTGGAATACATAAAACAAATAAAATTAACTAAATACACAATTCTTAATTACTGAAATAAATTGAAAATAACCTAATTGGAATGACTTAATTTATTGTTGAAGAAGAAGGACTTCTCCAGCTTCTGCTTCTCTGCTTCCAAGCTTCCTCTCTCTTACTATATTAAAGTGTGTTGATTAATGAGGTTTACAGAGCCTTTTATATTGATTAAAATTGGATTAGGCTCATCTTGGGCTTAATTAATGATTAAGGGCTCAAATTTGTTGTATTATTTCCACCTTGTTGTACACCACTCCAGTAAAACAAGTGTAACTTTCGCATCGTAATTCCAAATCCACGGAAAAAACTTCTCAAATTTCGCTAATTCAGAGGCCTATATTTTTTCATTTGAATCATCAATTCAAAATATGCACTGTTTGGGCTTAAGAAGGTCTAGAAGTAACGATTTTCTAGTTTTCAATGCTCCTCCACCTTCACTAAAGTGATGTCTTTTGCACTTTTTTCACTTTCTCTTGATCTTGGAGTTTAAATTTCACTTCTTCTCTTCATCTTGGTGCCTCCTAGAAACCATGTACCTAAGAACTTCACACTAAACAAGCAAATTAACGCACAAAAGCTCTAAAAGTGACAATAATACAAATCCAAAGGAAGAAAGTGAAATATAGAAAAATATGCCTATAAGTCCATCAACTAAGTCCAAATTCAACCTAAACTGATTTCTCATAAGGGGATTTATCTATCACAAACAGGGAGCCAGCAGAATACTCTTAAGGAGATGATTGAGGATACAACCATGTCGATGTTATGTTAGTGGCATGAATGATTATACTCATAATAGGACACCTTGTCATGGAATCTAATACACCTAAAAGAAATGTTTCAAGTGACTAGGACAGTCAAGACAACCAGTGTTATCCTCAATAATGAACAACTGATGTCTCCATATTTGCGAAATAATAATCTAGTTTAGAGACACAACTTTTTAGGTGTATTATGGATGTCTCCCTTTTTGTGATAAATATATGCCTTGAAGAGACATCATTTTAGGTAGAAATTTGACTTATTAGATAGACTTTTGAGCTTATTTTTTCATATTTCACTTTCATTCCTCGAAATTATGATAATTGTGTTTTTAGAACCTTTGTGCGTTAATTTGAGTGTTTTAGTATGAAGTTATTAGGTACATGGATATTATTAAGCACCAAGATGAGGAAGATAATTTGATTTTAAAGTCTTAGATCAAAAAGAGGCGTCAAAAGAGCAAAAGGTACTACTTAAATAGATGAAGATGAGCATAGGAAACTGGAAAGTCGTCACTTCCCACTGTTTTCGAGCCCAAACGATGCTGATCCAGGCTTGGTGGTTCAAATTAAAAAGGTACGCCTCTGAGTTAGCACGAATTGAGAAGTGGAATCAGGTGATTTTGACTTACGACGTGAAAGTTACGCTTGTTTTACTAGAGTGTGTACAACAGATGCTAGAATTACTAATTAAACTTGGGCCCTTAATCATTTAATTAGATAAGACAAGGGCCCAATCCGTTTTTACTTGGTATTAAAAGATATTCAGACCTCATTTTTTAGTACGCTTCATAATTTCCAACTTTCAGAAGACAACAAAATGGCAAAAGAAAGAGCAAGATCTGGAGAAAGCACTTTTCTTCAACAACAACTCAATACATTCCTTTGATTAGGTTCTGTCATAATTCTGTTTTAAGGAAACATGTATGCTTTTAATTTATTTATTGTTTTTAATTCAGATATGAGGTAAACATTTAGCGCTTGAGAATCGCAACATGGGTTAAGCCCTAGTTTATGCAATTCAATGTTTTTTTCGAATTTTGGATTATTTTATTTAATTCAAGTTGGGTATTTTGTATTGACTATTATCATATGCTTGTTTACTATTTTTACTTTGGCCAATTAGAAATAGGGTTAAGTAATTAAGCTATTCACTAGTGGCAGTGATCACCTTGACGGGGGGAGGGGGGGTTAATTGCAGACCTAGGTAGTAAACGTGTGGTATTCGTCAATGATCTTGACGGGCTTGACTAACCACGCATCCGATTGGGTTTAATACTGCGACATCCGAAAGTAGCTTATAATCGCCCTGACGGGGTTTGTAATACTGTAGGATAGCTCCTAAGTCTAGCTGATGGGAGTTATGAGATATTAGAGTCCCGACTAGTACACAAATACCGATTTCGCCCTTAAATGAAAGCATTAATTGTTTAGTCTTTTAGGTAGATCCCTTGCGAGACTCATGTACATCTTTCATCTTTGTGTCCATGATCTTTAGTATTTAATTTATTTACTTTCTGTTAACCTTTAGTAACTTCTTTATTCGTGTCTAGTAGTTTAATAATTGAAAACCGAACAAATATATCTTTTATCCTTTATTTCCGTATTTGAAATTACTTCTACTTATCCTTTAAACACATTCGTCGTACCTCGCAGTCCCTAAAACTAAATCTCTTATTATTTATCTATTACTTGGAACGACCCGCACACTTGTGGTTAGTTGCTCCTCCTATTTAGTATCGATTGTTATCACACTCTAGGAGCGACTATGTTTTTTGCGCCGCTACCCGGGTGGTGGGGCCTATGGTGTGATAAAATAAGATATAAATAAAGTGCAAAAACACCCTAAAACTACACGGTTCTGCAAGTATACAGATCGTATGCAAGTTTTAGATAAAGATTCGTTCCGCAGAGACTACAGAGGTTAGGAGAATCTTATGCAAATATCAAGTGTAAATAATTAAAGCTAGAACAACTAAACGCAAATAAAAGTAAAGACAAATAGATTTTTGTTTGATTTTCTAAATAGCTAAGTTAAACTAAGAATTAAAAGACAGAAAATAAATATGAAAGAGAAGTGATATGAGTATATAGCTTAAGTTATTAGCATGTAATCCCCACTAGTTTTGCCGTTCTAAACATGTAAGGGTGAATTATGTAGTATTTCCCTAATCGGTCCCAATATGCTATCGGTAGTTTAAAATAGGATTTACCTGTGTCAATAAGGCTTCCTAAGCAAACTTTTCCTGTAATTAGTAAATAGTCACAAAGACTAAACCATAGTGATTATCTAGCTAGGTTGGGTTGTCAGATCAAACCTAAAACTAAACGTTATGTGCTAAACATGTAATTAAACACCATTGTCAATGGTACCTAATTACTAGATGGTAATTCTAATGGCTGCAGTCCACAAGAACACATAATATAAATCCAAACACATAAACAGAGAATAAAAACTATAATTCTATTTAAAACATTAAATTCCCAAATTAGATAGATGTCAATCAAAACTAGGGTTCATACATTAATGCTAAAAACTCAAGCTAAAGAAAATTAGTTCATGAAAGAAAACAAAGAAATTACAAATCTAAAGGTAGAAGAAGACATTGTTGATGACAGCTCCTTCCAGACTTCTCTCTTGTGTTGTAAGCTTCCTCTTGGTTTTAGGATTCACCAAGGATGATTTAAGAGTGTTAAGAGGCTGTATTTATAGTGTAGAGGTTGACCTAATTCGTTTGGTGGAGATAACTTCAAGTAATGGACTTCTAGTCCAACTCATATTCGTAAGGAAATAAAGATAAACACTGCTGCGCTATTTTGAGTGTATCTTCTTCGTTATTGGTCGGATTGAGCTCCATAAGATACCAAAAGAATCGCAACAGAATTATCTAGACCCTCTAGAAGGAAATCACCAGATTCGGCCTATTTCTTAGGTAAAAACGCATATCTTTGGACGTGTATGCAGAATCCCAGATTTAGGCAGCTTTTCCTTTTCCATCTTTTTAGCAATTGTTTCCTTATCTCCAATTTCCATGCAAATCTCTTTCCATAAGTTGTAGTCTTTGACTTGGACTCTAATTAATATCCATAATTATCTTTAAAGCTTCACACTAAATAAACAATTAAACCCAATATGCTCTAAAAATAATAATTCTACAAATCAAGACCCAAAATAGGAAAGTGCACTAAAATAAGCTAAAATCAACCTATAAACTAATAAATAAGCCTAAAATGATGTCTCAAGAGTGTATTTTACTATCACAAATGAGGAGACATCAAGACCCCCAACTCAAAGTTGTATCGTCCCGATACAATAAAAGTAAAGAACAGTAGGGTTGTCAAGAAGAAGAAGTAGGAGGAGACTAAGAACAGAACACAATGAATGATCCTAGAGCAAAAATAACTAAAAAGTCTCATGTAGTAATGCTTCAGAAATAATGCACAAATATGCTTAATATACATGTAATCAACAATCTATAAATTCAAGTTAAGATTAATTTCGCAATGCCAGAAGGAGAGGATGATAACTTAGTTCATGTTAATGGCTATAGGTTGTTCATAGGTCCCAAATACAGCATCCAATGGTCCACTTACCTACTACCTAATAGCTCAATTGTTTCTCCATCTAGTAGTTAGAAATCCTAAGGTCTTGGTTATAACTTGGCTTAAGGACGGGTGTGGTATATTTGGATAATGAAAAGTGAGCTTTTGGCTCTCTCCTCACTAGCCATCAACGAATTGCCCTAGAGCTTGAGTTTTCACTCGAAGATGTTCTCACTCAACCCAATTTATTGATGCTTTTTAATGTGCATCCCCAATAATCCCAATTAAAACCTTTGATGAGATAAAATCCACCTTGCCGGTCCGAATATATATTTTCTTTTCACATCAATTTTTCTTTTGTATAGTTATGATTCTCTTTTGATGTTGAGATATCATAATATTTTTTTCATATATATATATCTTTTTATGCCCTTGTTGGCAAAATTAGCTTGTAGCTTCTTTTTGATTCACTATTACCCCGACAAAGGGTTACAATAATAACAATTCATCATCAATAAAATCACAAAGATAATTCCCAATTCCCAAAGTTCCCTAAGTATGATACCCACCACCCCAAACTCAAGCTCTAAAACGAGTGTCTCAGGTTTTGCGATTCGAGTGCGGTTCATATAGATAAGTCCTAAAAACTAGGGTATGGATTATAATGTGTTTCAATAAAAAAAAGCTTTAGAGAGGCTCAGAGGGGCTAAGACGGATAAATAACAATAATATCAAACAAAAGGGTGAGAAAGTCTAAAGGATTCAAGTGTTTTATCATGAAAGAACTGCCTTAGTCATTTTTCTAACTACCGGATTTCGTTACGTTTTCATTATTAGTTCATAGACAAGTGGGTTTTCAACTAATTTTAAACCTCACGTTCTACACACCAAATAACTATCCCTAAGTTTCAACGTGTTTTCTTAGCATTGCTCATTAACTTTTCTATCCTTTATTTCCTGTTTTCATACATGCATCTAAACAAAATTGTTTGCATCTTTCAAAAGCATACTACCTACTATCATTGACCTAATAAAATCATTCTCAAATAGGTACATTCAAGATATTCTATTCCTTAATTCAACCTAAAAATTTTAAATTTTATGCAAAAACGAGAAAGAAGATGAGGACAACGAATCCCCACCCCCAACTCAAAAGTGAGCCGTGTCCCCACGACTCGAAAAAGACTCAAGCATGGAATAAAATTTAAAATAAAACTAACTAAACTACCTAATGCATACAAGCTATTGAGAAAAATTAGAATGACCTACCTGGCTGGCCATAGAGATCCATCATATCATCCTCGTCATCCGAAGGATCGGTATAATCATCAACATCCTTATACAAGGTAAAATTCTCTACCCGTGTTTCCAACTGTATGACTTCTGCCCAAAGGTCTTTGTTATCTTTGCGCAATCTTTCAACTTCGTTCTGTAACTTGATAGCCCAAGGAGGAAGATCATAAACAATTTCAGAGGAAGAGGTAGAAGAACCTTGGTCTTGGATTTTTATTTTGTCTAAAGGCCTCCTTGATGGTGTGGACATTCTAGCAGTTAATATCTTCTTTGGTAGTGGTTGTTCAGGTGCCTGTTCTTTTGATTCTTCAAAAACCTCATCCAGATTGATAGGGTTTTCAATGGTGGCTCCAGGCAATTTCTTATTCTTCCCAAGGATTGAACACTTTCTCTTGTATTCCATAGCTTCAGATCTGTTAGTCATGCTTGATTCACCCACAACTCAAGTTATACCAAGGATGGATTAAAAGTTTAAGGAAAATTTGGTTTAGCTTGATGTTGTTGCTTGGAATTGATGAAAGAGAAAGGTTATTTGATTGATCTTGGAAGAACTCTTTAAAGCTTGTTGAATTTGATGGTGTTTTGATGGTTTAGTGTGATGGATTTGATGAAGGATTGTGTTTATGGAAGATGTAGGAGAGGATTTGATGAGTTGTTGTGTTAATTGTGAAGGTTTGCACAAGCTTTAAGGTGTTTATATAGGGTTTGGGTCTGAAAAATTCGTGTATGGAAGGCTAGGGTTAATCTCATAAGGTAAGAGTTTGATTAGGAAAAGAATTCCTTCACAAACCGCCTCCTGCGGTGCACCGGACATAACCCGCGGTATACCGCACCTTCTGCTGCTCCAAATTTTTGCCCACTGGATAATACCCGAGCTAGCACCCCATGGCACGTGTTTTGGGCGTGCGGACCAGGGGTGCGGTGCAGGGGGTAGTCCGCGCCATGTCCGTCAAAAAACCCGTGGTACCCGACCCCGTGGCACGCGTTTGAGGCGTGCGGACTAGGGTCCGGTGTACCGCGCCTCAGGTCGATTTTTTTTCTATTTTCTGGATAAAACCCGTGGTACCCGACCGTGGTACGGGTTTTCTGGGCACGGTGCATCCCTGCGGACCAGGGGGTAGTCCGCGGGGTAGTCCGCGCCAGGCTTTGAGTTCCTCCAATTTTTCCTTTTCGACCCCAAACTCGTTTCCTGCACAATAACACACTACCTTTCTCTCCTATTAGCTTGTAAACACACTTAAAAATATACACTAACTTAAAATTAAGCACTACAAAGCAAAAACAACTAATCTAAAAAAGCAATTTAAAACAAGGGGTGTCTCCCAAGAGCACTTTTGTTTAACGTCTTTGAGTTAGACGTGTACCTCAGGCTAAGCGCATTCGACAAGGTAGATTTTCTCCCCTTGCCCAAAGTCCTCACTGTCATAGTATCTCTTCAAATGCTGGCCATTCACCATGAATGTCCGTTGCTCGGCTGGATTTTCAATCTCAATCGCTCCATGCGGTGTGACTTTGGTAACAATGTAAGGTCCTCCCCAACGGGATTTATGCTTTCCTGGGTAGTTCGAAAATCGAGAGTTGTATAATAAAACCTTTTGTCCTATCTCGAAATGCTTTGGACGGAGTCGTTTATCATGCCATCGCTTTGTTTTCTCCTTATAGAGACGTGAATTTTCATAGGCAAGATAACGGAGCTCCTCCAACTTGTTCAACTGCATCATCCTTTGCTTCCCGGCCAAATCTGGGTCTAGATTCAGAGTTTTAATAGCCCAGTAGGCTCGAGCTTCAAGTTCAATCGGTAGATGACACGCTTTGCCATAGACCATGCGATATGGACATGCCCCAACTGGTGTTTTAAATGCTGTTCTGTATGCCCAGAGAGCATCATCTAGCTTTAAAGACCAATCTTTCCTCGATTTGTTCACGGTCTTCTCAAGAATAGATTTAATTTCCCAGTTGGAAACTTCAGTCTGACCGTTAGTTTGTGGGTGATAACCGGTTGAAGTACGGTGTTTCACTCAAAACTTTCGAAGAAAATGTCTCAGAGGAGCATTAAGAAAATGGGTACCTTTATCACTGATAAGCACACGTGGCGTACCATGTCTTGAAAAGATGTTTGATTTTAAGAACTTAATCACAGTTTGAGCATCGTTCTTTGGTGTTGCCACTGCTTCTACCCATTTTGACACATAATCTACCGCAAGCAAAATATACAGATTTCCATAGGAAGTGACGAAGGGTCCCATGAAATCTATTCCCCATACATCAAAGATTTCGACTTCAAGAATGTTATTAAGCGGCATCGCGTCTCTCTTTGATATATTGCCAATGTGCTGGCATCTGTCACATGACTGGACAAAACGATGACAATCTTTGTGTATGGTGGGCCAATAGAACCCGGATTGAAGAATTTTAGCTGCTGTTCTATCGCCCTTAAAGTGTCCTCCATAAGGTGAGCTATGACAACCTTCAATGATCTTCTCCATTTCACCTTCATGCACACATCTTCTAACCACTTGGTCACTACAAATCTTCCAGAGGTACGGTTCATCCCAATAATACTGTTTGGCCTGGTGATTCAATCTTTGTCTTTGTCGTGGGTTGAAATCTTTGGGAAAGACACCACTCACAATGAGGTTGACTAGATCTGCATACCATGGCACAAAAGCACGTTTAATAGCAAAAAGTTGTTCATCAGGGAATACCTCTTTCACCAACAACGGTTCTTTGTTCGCATTAGATCCTTCGAGCCTTGATAAATGATCAGCAACTTGATTATCGCATCCTTTTCGGTCTCGAATATCTATGTCGAATTCTTGAAGCAACAGTACCCATCTAATGAGACGCGGCTTAGCGTCCTTTTTCTCCATGAGGTACCTAATAGCTGAATGGTCCGTGTATACAATAGTTTTCTTCCCAACCAGATAGGGACGAAATTTATCGAAGGCATAAACCACGGCCAACATCTCTTTCTCCGTTACTGTATAATTCATCTGGGCAACGTTGAAAGTCTTACTTGCATAATAAATAGTGTGGAAAATCTTGTCTTTCCTCTGTCCCAACACAACACCCATAGCGTGATCACTAGCATCGCACATAAGTTCAAACGGAGCTGTCCAATCAGGAGGTATAACAATGGGTGTAGAGATCAGTTTTTCCTTAATCGTAAAAAACGCTTGAAGACATTCTTCAGTAAAATTAAAAGGAGTATCCTTTTCAAGTAAAGAGCAAAGCGGTTTGGCGATTTTGGAGAAATCTTTAATAAATCTTCGATAAAATCCTGCGTGACCCAAGAAACTTCTCACTCCTTTAACAGAAACCGGAGGTGGTAGTGTTTTGATAACTTCAATTTTAGCACGATCGACCTCCATCCCTGCCTTTGAAACTTTATGTCCCAACACAATTCCCTCTTAAACCATGAAGTGGCATTTTTCCCAATTGAGCACAAGATCTTTTTCTCTACATCTCACAAGGACTTTCTCAAGATTATTCAAACAGTCGTCAAAACTATCTCCAAACACCGAAAAATCATCCATAAAAACCTCCAAGTATTTTTCAATCATGTCCCAAAATATAGCCATCATGCACCTCTGGAACGTGGCAGGTGCATTGCATAAACCAAACGACATTCTTCTATAAGCAAAAGTACCAAACGGACATGTAAAAGTTGTTTTGTGTTGATCGAGGGGATCCACACAAATCTGATTATAACCTGAGTATCCGTCAAGGAAACAGTAATATTCTCGCCCTGCAAGTTTGTCTAGCATCTGATCAATGAATGGTAGCGGGAAGTGATCTTTCTTCGTTGCTTTGTTCAGTCTTCGGTAATCCATGCACACTCGCCACCCCACAACTGGTGTTGATGGTATGGCTTCGCCTTGATCATTAAGGATGGTAGTGAAACCTCCTTCCTTTGGAACACATTGTACTGGACTAACCCAATCACTGCTAGCAATCGGATAGATAATTCCTGCGTCTAACAACTTGATAACTTCCTTCCTCACTACTTCTTTCATAGCTGGCATGAGTCTTCTCTGTCCCTCTATAGATTGCCCACCTTCGTTCTCAAGAATGATTTTGTGCTTGCAAACGGAAGGACTAATTCCCTTGATGTCGGCAATAGTCCATCCGATTGCTTCTTTGTTTGCGCGAAGTACTTGAAGTAGCTTCTCCTCTTGAGGACCTGAAAGGTTAGCAGAAATAATAACAGGCAAAGTTTTGTTCGTACCTAGATATGCATAGCGTAGGTGATCTGGAAGTGGTTTTTCTTCGAGAACAGGTGGACATATTATAGATGGTTGTTTCATTGGTTCAATGTCACCTGGTTCTCGAAGTAGTTCTCGCACGTTTAATGAAGCAACTTCTTCAGGGGGAATCTCGAGTCCTGGTGTTTCAGGTGCTAAGGCTTCGTCAAGATCGTCATCTAAGCTTTCTTCATTGAAGATTTCTTGCGTAATTTTTTCGATGACATCTACTTTGAAGCACTCGTCTTTCGCTTTAGGATATTTCATTGCCTGAAACACATTAAATCGTATCTGTTCGCCTTGTACTCTCATGATCAACTCACCATTCTCAACATCAATTAGTGTACGCCACGTGGCTAAGAATGGTCTACCCAAAATGATGGGGACATTCTTATCCGCGTCGTAGTCAAGGATAATAAAATCACAAGGAAAAATAAAAGAGCCAGCTTTAACTAAAACATCTTCAATTTTACCTATTGGTCGTGAGAGGGAGCGATCCGTCATTTGTAATACCACAGATGTGGGTACTACTTCTCCGATATTAAGCTTCTCGAACAGGGATCTAGGCATGAGATTGATACTCGCGCCTAAATCACATAATGCTTTCCCGGTCCAACTATCTCCGATGCCAATAGGAATTGTAAAACTTCCGGGATCTTCTAGCTTTGGTGGCAACTCACTTTGACATATAGCACTGCACTCCCTAGGTAATCCGATTGGTTCCCCAGTCTCTATACTCCGCTTGTTGGAGAGAATGTCTTTCATGAATTTCATGTAGGTTGGCATCCTCTTAAGAGCTTCAACAAGGGGTATATTAATTTCCAATTTCTTCAACATATCAATGAACTTCTTGAATTCCAGGTCATTGTCCTTCTTTCCGACACGTGAAGGGTATGGTGGCGGAGGGCGTGTATTGAGTTCCACTGGATTTCTTGTCTTTTCAGGTGTCTCGGCTTGGACACTCTTTGGTTGAACTACCTCCTTGACTGTATCTTTAATTGTTTCTTCCCTCCTTTGTTCTGGAACAATATTGGTTCTTGTTCTGGTTCTGGTCTCGGTGGAGGTAGTTGTTTTCCACTTCGTAATTCAACTGCATGGCAAGAGTCATCTCTAGGAGCAATAGTATCACTTGGGAGTTGTCCTTACGGCCTAGTTTGTAATGTACTCGCCATCTGTGATATAGTATGCTCTAGTTGCTTGATAATATTCTCCTGGGTTCGAACTTTCTGTTGGCTATGACTCATTTTTTTCTCAACTGTTTGAATTAATTTAGTCATACTCGAAGTCAAACTCTGGAGTTGTTCCTGTTTTGCCAATTGCATTGATTGTTTAGGTGGATCTTTCTTTGGTTCTTGACAAGTTTTAACAATGTGTGCCTTTTTCTGAATAGGTTGTGGTGGATTATAAGATTGAAGTTGAGGTTGCTGATAAGTTTCTTGATTTCGGACCCAACTCTTTTGTTGTGGAGGTTGTTGATAATTAGTGTAGCTTTCTTGAGGACAATCATAACCATTAGAGTAATAGTTATCTTGAGGATTTTGAACGGAAGGTAATGCTGGATTATTCATACATCCTGCCCACACATGATTTCTTGATCCACAACCAAAACACGAAGGAATTGTGCGTACCGTATTCACCTGAGCAATTATTCGGGCTTGTTCTTTAAGTTCTTCGAGTTGTTTGGCCAAATCTTCAAGTTTCAGAGATGTTGAAGTGTTCTCCTTTGCTGATTTCTTTGTCCAACTTCTCTCGTTCTCAAGAATTCTCTCCATCCCCAACTCAGCTTCTTCAGGGTCTAGTAACACAAAACCTGCGTTTCCTAACGAATCTGCTTTTTCTCTTGAATTATCATTAAGGCCTCCATAAAACAAGGTTAAGTAATATTCCGGCGAGGATCTATGATATGGACATCTCGCCTTCTTATCTGTAAATCGTAACCATGCTTCACCCAAACTCTCTTCCTCTTTCTGTATAAATTGTTCAAGCTCCAACATATCTTTTAAACGTCTACTAACCGGATAAAAATGGTCTAGGAATCTTGCTTGAAGCTTGTCCCAATCTGGAATAACATGAGGGTATTGGGTATCATACCAATCGCTTGCACATCCGGTCAAGAAGAACTGGAACATTAGGTAGTATACTTGCTCCCTAGTAACTCCTCTTACGATATAAGCATCACAGATCTGCATGAATTTCTGAATATATCGGATCGGATCTTGATGTGCAACTCCGCTGAATAATCCATGAGATGCAAATTGAGTTAGCATCCCAGGATCAGGTTTAAATTTTGCGGCTTAGATTAGTGGAGCACGAATTCCTCTTGGCTCCACTCTGACCTCGATGGGTAGCTCAAGTCTCCTTGGGTTCTCCATCTGTAACTAAATCTGAAAAACAAAAACTAAAAACAAAAGCGTAAAATAGAACTAACTAAAAATAAAAGCACAAGATATATGCACAAGGACTAACGATGTAGTCCCCGGCAGCGGCGCCAAAAACTTGGTGGGGCCTAGGGTGTGATAAAATAAGATATAAATAAAGTGCAAAAACACCCTAAAACTACACGGTTCTGCCAGTATACAGATCGTATGCAAGTTTTAGATAAAGATTCGTTCCGCAGAGACTACAGAGGTTAGGAGAATCTTATGCAAATATCAAGTGTAAATAATTAAAGCTAGAACAACTAAACGCAAATAAAAGTAAAGACAAATAGATTTTTGGTTGATTTTCTAAATAGCTAAGTTAAACTAAGAATTAAAAGACAGAAAATAAATATGTAAGAGAAGTGATATGAGAATATAGCTTAAGTTATTAGCATGTAATCCCCACTAGTTTTGCCGTTCTAAACATGTAAGGGTGAATTATGTAGTATTTCCCTAATCGGTCCCAATATGCTATCGGTAGTTTAAAATAGGATTTACCTGTGTCAATAAGGCTTCCTAAGCAAACTTTTCCTGTAATTGGTAAATAGTCACAAAGACTAAACCATAGTGATTATCTAGCTAGGTTGGGTTGTCAGATCAAACCTAAAACTAAACGTTATGTGCTAAACATGTAATTAAACACCGTTGTCAATGGTACCTAATTACTAGATGGTAATTCTAATGGCTGCAGTCCACAAGAACACATAATATAAATCCAAACACATAAACAGAAAATAAAAACTATAATTCTATTTAAAACATTAAATTCCCAAATTAGATAGATGTCAATCAAAACTAGGGTTCATAAATGAATGCTAAAAACTCAAGCTAAAGAAAATTAGTTCATGAAAGAAAAGAAAGAAATTACAAATCTAAAGGTAGAAGAAGACATTGTTGATGACAGCTCCTTCCAGACTTCTCTCTTGTGTTGTAAGCTTCCTCTTGGTTTTAGGTTTCACCAATGATGATTTAAGAGTGTTAAGAGGCTGTATTTATAGTGTAGAGGTTGACCTAATTCGTTTGGTGGAGATAACTTCAAGTAATGGACTTCTAGCCCAACTCAAATTCGTAAGGAAATAAAGATAAACACTGCTGCGCTATTTTGAGTGTATCTTCTTCGTTATTGGTCGAATTGAGCTCCATAAGATACCAAAAGAATCGCAACAGAATTATCTAGACCCATTAAAAGGAAATCACTAGATTCGGCCTATTTCTTAGGTAAAAACGCATATCTTTGGACGTGTATGCAGAATCCCAGATTTAGGCAGCTTTTCCTTTTCCATCTTTTTAGCAATTGTTTCCTTATCTCCAATTTCCATGCAAATCTCTTTCCATAAGTTGTAGTCTTTGACTTGGACTCTAATTAATCTCCATAATTATCTTTAAAGCTTCACACTAAATAAACAATTAAACCCAATATGCTCTAAAAATAATAATTCTACAAATCAAGACCCAAAATAGGAAAGTGCACTAAAATAAGCTAAAATCAACCTATAAACTAATAAATAAGCCTAAAATGATGTCTCATGAGTAGATTTTATTATCACAAATGAGGAGACATCACCGGGATTGTAGCGTGTGACCCATGTGTTCAATCCTTCAGTAGTTTTAATTGTTATTTTATATTTTACGCTTGGCTTGTGTTTTTGTTTTTTTCAGGTTCTTATGTTCTGGTGTATGTACTCGGACCCTGGGGCATAATAAGATCTGCTAGGAAACGTCAAAGAGAACTACGTAAGATAGAGAAAGAAATGGCTACGTTAAACAACAATAATCCTCGGGTGGAAGTGGATGAGAATGGGTATCCTTTAGCCCCTCAAAATCCAATTTCTCAAGTTCCAAACAATCAAAATCAAGGAATTCCCCCTCCACCTATAGTAAATGCTCAACTCTAATTAGGATACGATCCATGGTTAGTGAAAGCTCTTAAACAACAACCATTCAAAGCACATGAAACAGGTGTTGGCCCTCCAGATATTCAAGTTGTTAGATTTATACCCGATCCATGTATGCTAAATCAATTCCAAGACTTTGGAAACTTTCGATGAGGTGCTGGAGAAGATGGAATTCTTGCAGTATAGAAATTTATGCATATACCTGATGCGTATACTACGCAAGGTGTGACTAGAGAACAGATGTACTTCGCGACTTTTAGATTTTTCCTCATTGATGCAGCGAGTGAGTGGAATAATCGACAACAAAGAGGTAAAATCACTAATTTGGATGGGTTACAAACAACGTTCTTTGACTGTTATTATCCGAGAAATATGAGGTTGAACGCACAACTCGAATTGACATCATTCGAGCAAGAATAAGGTGAGCCCTTTGGTACATGTGGGACAAGATTTCAAATATGCCCAAGAAGAGTACCAGATCATGGTTTGAGAAAATATTTGGATTTGTTATGTAGAGGAGGATTCTTACTGGTAATGCCAAACCATGCAAAAATAATATTAGACATAACAGTGAAGAATGAGATGGGATGGAGTACCGTGATAACACCTACCCGAGGTGCAGTTTATCTAGATAGTTGTGTTGGAATTGATGACAAGTTCTCTTCATTAGAGAACAAAATGAAGAATACACTTGAGAAACAACTGAAACAACTTACTTTGCCTGTCAAAGAAAGTTTTACGGGAAGAAGAGATGATGTGAACGTTACATAAGAAGTTTACGGATGTTCAAATTGTGGTGTACATGATCATGATTGGGAGAATTGTCAAAGCAATCCAAAGTCCGTGATGTTTGTTTCCAACCTAGGGAACTATAATTCAGGTGGTCAAGGTTATCAGCTAAACATAAACCATCCTATTTTCTAGTATTTAAATCCAAATAGGGTCGCAAATCCTACTTATGCGTATCAACCACGACCACAAGGGAATAACTATCAACAAAGGCCACGGAATAATTTCTAAGAGGGACAACATTATGGAAATCAAACCCAGATACAACCTGTTCAAGATACCTATACTGATAATCTTAACAAAAAGGAATTACCCGCTCAACCTCAAGAACGTGCATTGGATGTTCAACAATCTTTACAAACTCCCATTGATAGTTCACATAAAGCACAACAAGAGCAGCAATCTTTCAATACCAAATTTAACTAAAGGAGTGTCGCGTTCAAAATCTTAGAGAATTAAGTAGCTCAGATGGAAAAGAAGCTAAATCAAAGTCCACAAGGGCAACTCCTAACTGACACTGAAGTTCCGAGATAGAGATAATATTGTAATGCCATTACGCTTAGAAGTGGTAAGCAATTACCAACCAGCACCTTTTTCCGTTATGAACGAAACAATTGTAAAAAAGAAAACGGTAAAGGATGTGGTGGAGAAAGAAGGTGAACCAGCTACAATCGAGGAAGAAGTTGAGAAAAATCCAGAAAAGCAAAGAAGAAAGATGTTGTAGTGGAAGAGAACGCTCTCCACACCTTTCCCCTTGAGAGTTCAAAAGAAAGAAGATATAAATGAATATCAGAAATTCATGAATGTGGCGAGTAAGCTTATTGTCAATTAGCCATTTTTGGATACTATTTGGGGAATGCCAAAGTACGTAAAATTCTTGAGAAGAGCGATCACCAACAAACACATGTATCTTGGGAATGAAATGGTAGGTTTTCAGATAAGTGTAGTGCAATATTTAAAAGTAAGTTTCCACCTAAATTGCTTGTTCATGTGAGTTTTTATATTCCCATTTCTATTGGTGAGGAGTGTAATGAGAGAGCTCTGTGTGATTTGGGTGCAAGTATTAATCTTATGCCGAGATCGGTTTTTAAGAAGTTGAAGATAAGGAATGTAAGTCCTACCACCATTGTCTTGCAAATGGCTGATAGATCCCTCGCACATCCACAGGAAAGGGTAGAAGATGTCCTTGTCAAGGCAGGTAGCTTAATTTTTCCTTGTGATTTTATTATACTTTATTACAATGTGAATAGGAATGTTCCCTTCATTTGCGAAGACCATTCCTAGCCACGGGGCGTACTCTTATTGATGTAGAGAATTGATAATTAATAATGCGTATTCAAGATGAGGATGTTAAGTTCAACGTGTTTAGGGAAATGAAGTTCCCGGATTCCAACGACGAATATTTCTAGGTGGATAACATTAATCATGCTACGCACGAGGTATTTAATGAGATGAATTTTGATGATATTCTAGGATTCCCTAACACTTGACTTACTGGAGATGATGGATGAGCTTGCCAAAATAGTGGCAACTCTAAATTTTGTACATACAAAGCCTAGGCGTCTTGCCTATGAGCCAGTGCAAGACTCGGAGGAGATTGAACCTCAAAAGATACCATATATTGAGTCTCCTCTGCAATTTGAGGAGAAGCCTCTTCCATCACACTTGAGGTATGCTTATTTGGGAACTAACAATACTTTTCCTGTTATTGTTTCAACTACTTTAACAGGTCCTTATGAAGATAAACTATTACGTGTTCTACGAGCTAACAAAGAGGAAATTGGATGGACTATTGCTGATATCAAAGGTACTAGCCCTACCATTTTCCAACACAAAATCATTCTGGAAGATGAAAGTGCATGCTCAGTTGAAGGACAAAGGAGGTTGATGTTAGTGATGAAGGAGGTGGTCTAGAAAGAAGTAATCAAGTTATTAGATGAGGGGATCATCTTACCCATATCTAATAGTGAGTGGGTGAGCAAGTTCAATGCATGCAAAAGAAGGGTGGTATCACTACTATTCTGAATGATCAAAATGAAGCCATTCCTTCGAGAACCGTTGTTTGTTGGATAAGCTAGCCGGAAGAGAGTATTATTGCTTTCTTGATGGGTATTCAGGGTACAATCAGATATGCATATACCATAAAGACCAGCACAAAATGACTTTTACATATTCTTTTGGTACCTTTTCCTATCGAAGGATGCCATTTGGATTGTGTAAAGCACCCGCTACTTTCCAGAGGTGTATGATGGCAATATTCTGGGACATGATCAATCGATTCCTAGAGGTATTTATGGATGAATTTTCTATTCTTTGTGATAACTGTGATGATTGTTTGCATAACCTAGAAATGGTATTAATTAGATGCAAGGAAATTGATTTGGTTTTGAATTGGGAGAAATGTCACTTCATGGTTCGTGAGGAAATAGTGTTGAAGAATAAGGTTTCGAGTGCAGGTTTGGAGGTTGATCATGCAAAGATAGGAGTGATCAAGATTCTTCCACCTCCTAATTCTGTTAAAGGGGTAAGAAGTTTCTTGGGTCATGCTGGGTTCTACCGTTGTTTTATCGAGTATTTCTCTAAGATCTTAAAGTCGTTGTGTAACTTACTTGAGAAGGACACCAAATTCCTTTTCGATGAAGCGTTCATAGCGACATTCTTGTAGATCAAGGAGAAACTCATATCCGCACTGATTGTACTCCCTCCTGATTGGAACAATCCGTTCGAGTTTATGTGTGATTCTAGTGATCTTGTTATGGGTGTTGTATTGGGTCAAAGAAAGGAGAAGGTGTTTCATTCCATATAGTTTGTTAGTAAGACCTTCAAAATTGCTCAAATTAACTATACTGTGACTGAGAAGGAACTATTAGTTGTTGTATACACTTTTGACATATTTCGTTCCTATCTCCTTGGGGCAAAAATTGTCGTATACATAGATCATTCTACGATCAAATACCTGATGGAAAAGAAGGATGCAAAGGCGTGTTTGATTAGATGGGTATTGTTGTTGCAAGAGTTTAACTTAGAGATTTGAGATCGAAATGGGAGTTAAAATCAGGTAGCAAATCATTTGTCGCGTCTTGAAGGTTCTAAGATTAATAGTGGACCAATTTTGGTCAAGGAGGAGTTTCCTGATAAGAGTTTATTTTCGATAACCAGAACTGGTACTCCTTGGTATGCTGATATAAAAAATCTCATTGTGAGTGGATCCTTTCCTGAAGGGTCTAATTCACAAGAAATGAAAGTTTAGTTCATCGTGCCAAGCAATTATTCTGGGAGGATCGTTTCCTCTACAAAGTGTGTAGGGATCAGATGGTAAGAAGAGGCATACCTGAAGGTGAAGTCCGTGTGGTAGTTTCAAGTTGTCATGACTCACCTTACGCAGAATATTTCCTGGGTGATCATATAGCTGCAAAGGTACTTCGATCCGGTTTCTTTTAGCCTACTTTACATAAAGATTTTCATGCATATGTCAAAGAATGTCACATATACCAATATACATGTAATATATCGAAGAGAGATGAGATGCCACGTAATAATGTTCTTGAAGTTGAGATATTCGATGTATGGGGTACTGATTTCATGGGTCCTTTTGTATCATCCAATGGAAATTAATACATTCTACTAGTTCTTGATTACGTGTCAAAATGGGTAGGTCGGTAGCTCTGCCTACGAATGATTCGCGAGTGGTGATAAGGTTCTTAAAATCACACATCTTCATGAGACATGGTACGCCTAGAGTTATTATCATTGATGGATCTACGCACTTTGTGAACAAGTACTTGAAGGAGGTGTTAGAGAAGTATGGGTTAAGACATCGTGTATCAAATTCTTATCATCCACAAGCAAACGGTTAAGCCGAGGACTCTAATCGTGAGATCAAATCCATTCTAGAGAAGACAGTGGGACCAATACGCAAGGATTGGTCCATGGAGTTAGATGATGCATTATGGGCGTATCGTACTGCTTTCAAAATGCCCGTTGGTGCATCTCCGTATTGCATGGTTTATGGTAAGGCTTGTCACTTACCTATTGAGCTTGAATTAGGTGCATATTGGGCAATATCTAAGTTGAACTTAGATACTACTTTATTCGGTGAGAATCATATGGTGAAACAGAATGAACTTGATAAGTTTTGATTTCATGCCTATGAGAATGCTGAATTTCACAAAGAAAAGAAAAAAAATTGCATGATAATCGCATGCCTAAGAAAATATTTGAAGTTGGACAGATGGTCCTTAAATACAACTCCAATTTAAGTAAATATCTGGGAAAGTTGAGATCAAAGTGGTCTGGTCCTTATATTCGACCAAAGTTACGCCTCATGGAGCTATAGAAATTGAACATCCAGTCAAGCACCGCACCTTCATGGTGAATGGGCATCGATTGAAGATCTATCATGGAAGCGAGGATACCAATCTCTTGTAAGACTACATTATGGAGAGTTCATGTATCTCCTTGAAGCTGAATAAATGCGAGAGGTAAACTGTCGAGCTTAACGACGTTAAACAAATGCCATTTTAGATGTATATTAGTTCATTTCTTTCATGTCTTTAAATTCATAGTGTATATTAGAGTAATCAATGTTTATAAGTGTATATTTTAATGAACGAGAAGGGTTTGAATGTGTTTAATGATTAAAGATACTAAATATTTGAGTTTGGGGTGCTAGGTGCAAAAAGACGGCAAGCGTTTGAGTAGAAAAAATGGTTTTCAAACAGGCGACAACTGGGAACCCGGTTAGCTCTAACAGGAACCCTGTTAGCTATTGTTGACCAGCCACGTAGATGCAACTCATTGTTGTGTCATCGACTTTTGACATTCGCGCTCCACGTCATGACCGAGAACCCGATTGCTGCTAACCAGGAACCCGGTTACAACGATGCTGTTTGCCCAACCAACTGGATGATGGCCTCCCATACACAGCTTTTTGGTGCGAAAAATTGAAAAGTCAAGGCTCACAACCGAGAACATGGTTATCACTAAACGGGTAACCAGTTGAGGCGTTGTAACTTTCTCAACCTACTGGATGATGGGAGCTTACACACACAATTTTGGTGCGAAAAGAGGACTACAACCGGGAACGCAGTTATCACCGAATGGAAACCTGGTTAAAGAAGGGGAGCTACTGGTTTTGAAAGACCTACAGGTTGCGAATTATAAAATAATTGTGAGAATAAACGTGACCAACCGGGCACCCGGTTATCACCAAACAGGAGCCCGGTTAGCTCATTGTAAGTCATCAAGTTTGAAACCTTAAGAAATTTAACGTACTTTCTTTGCCTTCCTCCACAAGAAACACCATTATTGTTACCCAAGCTTCATATAAACCAGAAAACCATCATAAAAACACCACAATTTAATCAAATATTTTCTCTAAATACCCCAAAACCACATACCCAACTCATAAATCCATCCAAAACAACAATAAATCTCAACTTTTATCCAAAACTTTTGCTTCATCAAAGCTTTTATTGAAGTCCTTAAGCCTCTCCAAAACCTTCAAATATTCATTACCCATCTCATAAATCACCTTAATCCTTATTTTTCTATCCTCAAAACATCAAATTTCTTAACTTTCCTCTAGTTTTTGAGTTTTTGAAGTTTTGAGTTTGGGGTTGTTTGAGACGACAAACATGACTGATTCCTTATGTGATAATCGAAAGTTGAGAGCTAATTCAAGTCAAGGAACTCTCTTGGGGAAACCCTGGAGAAAGAAATTTTAATTTCGGATGCAACTTCAAAACCTAAGGATGGAGAAGTCCAGATTTTGAAGAGAAAGGAGAACTCAAGTAAGGCAACACATGGAGAAGATGTCTTGGAAGAGGATAATAGTGACGAACAAATTGCTAGGGAACCCATGATAGAATAGAGAATTGAGCATAGAAAGATGACGGCGTCTAAGCTAGAATGAGCCTTTGTTAGTTGGAAAGATCAAGTTTGTGAACGAGTTACTACTTTGAAGTTTGGTGTAGAGAAAGAATTTCCTCCAAGTATTGTGAACGGTGAATTTAAGGACTATGCGATAACCTGTGACAAGTTTGGGTGGCAAGAATTGAGAAACAGAGATCTCACGTATATTCCAACCTTGGTTCATGAATTTTATAAAGAATTTTTTTTACGTATGGTGACGCAATTCAGTTATGCAAAAAGGAAATTCCTTTCTCAATGGAGTTTATTCGTGAAACATTGAAATTACCAAAGTTGAAGGGTCCACGCAAATACCATGAGGAAATTAATGATAATTCCTTTGAATGCAAATTGCTTTACGATCAATTCTTAATTCGTGGGCGAACACCTATCCCTGAAGGAGAAAGATATTAAGGTCAGGTATTAAGTAGCGACTTGCTACCACGCGCTAAAGTATGGTCCCTTTTCACTATTCCTACATTCTTTGGCAATAACCATATTTCAGAGGTAACGAAAGAGCAACTTATTTTTATAAAGTGTATTCTTAAGAAGAAAGAAATCGATGTTGCTCCTGTTATCTATAATCTCATCATGGAATTCACAAAGGCCCCTATTATTCAACGCAACCTCAAATTTCCATGCACAATAACCGCTATTTGTTTGGCGGCTAACATACCACGCATGAATGAAGAGGACAAACCTACAGAAGAAGGGGAAGAGATGAAAGAAAAATCGATAGCGAATGTCCTTGAGGGAGCTGCAGAGTTGGGTATAGAGCTTGACAAGCCCTTTGGGGAGGAGAGAGGTGCTAAATCTCAAATAAGAAAGAAGAAGACTGCCAAAGAAAACGAGTTGGAAGAAAGAATGAGAATATTAGAGGAGAAAGATAACAAAATGATAGCAGCCATGGATAAGGTAACAAGAGAGTTGGTGTTCATAAAGAATATTCTAGAGAGGGTGAGCAATTCGCAATATGCCACCTACACAATGCTTAAGAAGAATGCCCAACCTGAACGCGAGAATGAACGCAATCAGCCTAGTGCTAATTAAGATATGTTTTCCTTACTCCTTCTTCTCATTATTAGTGTATATTAGTTTATTTACTTTATTGAGTCTCTTCTCTATGATTACAACTTTCGTATTAAAGATCCTTATCAAGTTACACATAATGGAGGCACAACAATTTGAAAATTCAATACCAAGTCAAATAATGAAATGAAAAGCCACAATTTTTTTCGATGTCTTGAGAAGTAAAGAATCAAATTTGTTCAGTTATTAAGCTCGATCCTCATATACTAAACTAGAGGGTAATTTACTTTTCCTTCAAAAGGTTTTATGAACTGTGCAAGAATTTCTTTGTTAATACTAATCTTAAAAGAAATCAAGCAACTCAAAATGGAACATGGGAGTATATATGATGATAAGTACCCTAATAAATGCTCCTATTATTGTTTGTTAAAGAGGTATTCCAATCTAGAAAAAAATACCAAATAGGTGCCAAATCAATTCAATGACATACTAAAATTGTTATTCTTTACGCCCAATAACACACTTTTTATTGGTGTATCCAATATTATTCTATATAAATTTTAATAATCGTGTTTTTGATGTTCAATTGTGTAAAGATAATTTTCAATCCTCCACACGCAAGTCTATTCGTAGAAAAACATATAATACGTCAAAAGAATATTTGTAGAAAAACATATAATACATCAAAAGTATTTTGCTGCTATATATGTATTTTCCTTTCTAACCATATAGGAGCTCCAAAAATTTCTGTATCAACTCTATGTTCATAAAACCAAGATAACCAAAACAATTTAAATATTGAAAATCATATTCTTTTTTCTTTCATATTCACTAACTTGAGCTTAATTGCAAGAGATGGTCTTGAACACATATATCATTTTTGGAGAAAAGAGCAAAATAAATGTTATAATTAACCCCTAAATTAATTTAACTTTATACCCCAATGGGTCATCCTTAATATCTTCAGACATACTAATTGAATATCATATTGTCATTTTTTAAGGCAGAGCTTCAATCACAACATCCACTAGATCAGTTATGCATGATGATGTGAAAATTTAAAGACGGGACACAACCCTAGTTTTCTAAACCTAATTCAAGAGCTAACTATCTATACTCCATAATACATGAGCCCTGTTTCGAAGAAATCCGCTATATCTCACTTTCTTGTTGATAGTGACATACAAAAACTTTCTTTACCTCATACACAAACTTGTATCTACTATAAAGGTGTAGGAGTAAAGTAGTGGCTCATTATGTTTGGGCCTGAAAAGTGTAAAACTAAATGATGGTTTTTTATTTATAATAGTTTGATTTGCAGATAAAAAAAATAAGGTATATTTCATACACTACTAAAATTTATATTGAACCATTCGGTATAGGATAAAAGACTTTTCCTATTTATTAACCAACACACAGAAAGTAAGCCCAATCAACGCTATTGGAAAATGGGCTGGAGAGAAGAGAAAAATTCAGTGATATTTAAACAAGAATCTACCCTAATAACAAAGACGCCTAAAAAAAGTTAGAACTACAAAATAAAGCTTGCTCCTCTCTTTGTGTATATCGAGGTAAAGTTTCCTCTCCATGTACATATACATTGGTAAAATTAGGTAAAATTGTATTATATCTTACTCAAAATATTTTTGCTGTATTTGTTTATATGGTTTAATTAAATTTAATTTCATTCATTTTTTCACAGAAGAATTAAAAATTGATGTTCTTCTAAGTAATTTTATTTAGTCTTTTAGATTTGTAAAACTAAGTGTTTCATCAATGGAAAAAAACTTAGTTACAAATAAGTTGTCCTATATACTAAGAGAGTTTGCTTAATCAAGGTATGTGATTTATTTTAGTTTCCATGTTGCAAGGGATAAGAAAAATCTTGAACCCAAGTACACTATGAGTCTCTTAATATAGGCCCGTTTTATTGGTCCTTAGGAAAGAGGTAAAAGAGTTGGGTATGACATGTAATTTGTCTCTCCTATAAACAATTGAAAAATATAGGATTAGATTTTTCAGTTTTTGCAGCTAGAAAGTCATGCAATACAATTCAAACAAAAATATTTTGTATTTTTTTATTCATGCATATCATCGAGTGTTGTTTGATTACAGGAAAGCCATAGTTGGTCATGACATTTCAAGAAAATAAAACAATTATATAAATAACTTTGTAAATTTATTAGTATGTTGTTATGCTTCATATAATGCTTAATAATAGATGATCAACCGTTAATATTTAACTTATTGTTCTAATGATGGTAAATTTTAGTTTGGTAATGGATGTGTTTAATTTAGATTAAAAGAATAAAAGCAAGTAATTGTGTGGATGATAAAATATTATGTGTACACAATTGAACATTTAACACACGATTAATAAAAGTTATGTAGACCAATATTGAATACACAAATAAGGAGTGTGTTATTGGGTGTAAAGAATAACCATTTTAGTATGTCATTGAAATAATTCTACACCTATATGGCATTTTTGGTCCCTGCTCATGTTCTAGCTCTTGTTCCTGTCGAAGTATATTATTTGTCGAAGTCAGATCTGTGATTTTGGTAGCTGGAAAGGGAAAGAGAGGGAATCAGATATCTTTTGCTTTTAAAGCCGTGCTGAAGAGAAGATCTGCGGAAATATGTCAAAAAATAATACTCCATCAAGTGAGTTCTCCATCAGATCGAATGAAGGCATAAATATAGTGGTGGAAGTCCATCAGATGAGTTTGGAGTTTTTCCCTGCTTTAAAAGTTTTGTGAAAGACAAAAGTCACAATCCTGCTCAAGTTTCTGCTCCAACTTCAACTCTTACTCCTGCTCCAGCTCTTACTCCAGATTCTTCTCCTACTCATGCTTCCTGCTTCGGTTCTAGCTCTTGTTCCAGTTCCAGTTCCTTCTGTTATACTTCCAGCGGCTACTGAAGACAACAACAGACTCAATGAGCTCAGTGATCTTGCTTCAAGGTTGTTTAATGACCTGTCTCTTAGCGACTTTTATGCTTCTCAAGTAAGTCAATACAATCTTATATAATTTTAAACATTTCACTCACCATTTCTCATGCTCTGTATGTCTCTCTTTGTTTGTAGGATACATTTGAGGACCCTTCTGCTCCAGGTGCATGGCAATTTTCTTTCCTAGTAAATAATTTGATTAATTCTTTAAATATGTTCCCATTGTAATCAACTTTTTTTTGGATCTTTCGTTTTTGCAGGAAAGTGGGAAAAAAGTCTCAGTCCTCTAAATCCAAACGCAGGCACAAGAGAAAGAGACAAGAGACTTTTGAGTCGAAAAGTGACAGTGATGATGATCATTGGCTTTTGAGACCCTGTAGAAGGTCTAAACGGGTAGTAAGAAAGGTATGTCCACTTTTTCTGAAATAATTTTGTTACAGTCATTATAAACAGATTTGTTTTTCTAATCTTTACTTGGAGACACTCAAGTGTAACTCATGATGGACTAAATGCACACAACACCCTTTAACTATTTCTAATCCCTGATTTTGTCCATAAACTTTAAAAAACAATTTAGACCTCCTTAAACTTTTTTTCCGTAGTTGCTAATGGAGTATGAAAATTTACTATTATACCCTTAAATACTACCGCATCATTAACTTTTCATGACTCATTCTTCTCCTTTTACTTCCTTGCTCTGAACACAACTCTTTTTTAGACCAAATCTTCCTCGACTAGATTTTTCAATTAGATTTATATCCAAAAGAAGCCCAGATTATTTGTGGACTTATATGTTTTTGGATAGAACTGTAATTTAGGGTGTGTTGAATATTATTTTATGTTGTGTTGTGGCACCTTTTGTTTTTAATAGTTGTGTACAATTGTAATTAGGGTCTTTTGTTATAATTTGGTTATAATGTTTATCCCATCTGGTTGTGAGTGCTAATGTGCATATACCCTCTAATTCTGCAGATATAGCCATTTGTGTAAGGGAGGGACTTGGATTTCAACCTCGAAATATGATGTGGGCAAATCTTTTGCAAAAAATTCAACGTCATCATTTGACAGGATAACATGGTCTTTCATGGATGTATTGGTCGCAAGTAGGGGTGGAAATCGGATCCAAAATTTCCGACTTTTCCGATCCGAAAATTCCAATTTCGGAATAGATTTTTAAGGTTCCGAAATTCTGAAATTCTGATTTCCGATTTTTCCGAAAAAATCGGATCGGAATTGGAACTACATATAAATTTCCGAAATTTCCGGGTTTTTCGATCCGATTTTATTTTCGAATTATATTTCGGATCCGATTTTATTTTCCGATTTATATTACCGAATTATAAATTATATTTCAAATAATATTGCATGGAGTATTTGAAAAATGAAAATCGATGGCCTTTTCTTTTGTCCTTGAAACATGTAATATTGCAGGATCATTTTCTGATGCATTTTTGCAATATTTGTTTTTTCATGTTATTGAAAAAGTAACATTTGTTTAGCATCGGTTTTTAGCTACTGTTATTTTGTTATTTCATGTAAATTTTAAGTTTAGCATTATTGTTTTAGCTACTGTTATTTTGTTATTTCATGTAAATTTTAAGTTTAGTTTTTAACTATTGTTATACTTCGTGTAAGTTTTATAAGTTTAGTTTTTTACTACTGTTACTCATCGTGTAAGTTTTAAATTGTTGTTCTGATTCTTAACCCTTAGTTCCGCAATTTCCGAACCAAAAGTTCCAAAATTCCAGCCCAAAGTTCCGAATTTTCCAAACCAAAAGTTCTGAAACTTCCGTGCCGAAATTTCCGAATTTCCGGTAAATTCCGAAATAACGAATTAGGAATTGTTTTTCCTAGTTCCGAAAAATTGGATAGGAATCGGAACAGAAAAAATCTATTCCCAAAAAAATTGGAATTTTTCTGAAATACCCTTTTTCCGATCCGTTCCTTCCGATTTCCACCCCTAGTCGCAAGTTTCTTGAGTTTTTAATTTTCTTGAATTTCTAAAGTCAAACAAAGATATTTATTATAAGTTATAACTCCCACTTTGTAAATATTTTTTCCTTTTACTTATAAACATATATCAAACAGAAGATGGTCTTATTTGCAGGCAAGATCAGAATTAAACAAAATATTGTAAAAACAGCATGAGCATCTAAAACTTTTTGAAGTTGGGTAATTTTTTCGAATTCAGCAAAATTAGCATGCAAAGTGTCGAAAAAATATTGCATATCATATAAATAACCTATCTTTAGATAAGGTTCTCTATTTAATTCACTCACATATTAAGCAATATGGCCCTATTAACAAGGTGTCAATATCTGCTCCAGGGCCATGGACCTATATAACAATATAACTCTTTAAATCTTCTTGACAGCAAAATTAAATCCAAAATATATTACATAATATTGCATATTTCAATAAGTGAACTTACACCAATGCGATAGGATCCAAAAGTCATTATAACAGCATTTACATCTTCTACCCTCCATGGAGTGTCAATTTCTTTACCCACATTTTTACAATCTACAATAACATATTACATTTTGATCTAACCATTTAGATTGATTTTGTAGTAACACGCCACTAGCGAATGCATAATCACTTGTTTACTTCTTCTTGAGTTTTACAAAAGATTTTCCTTTTACTTAGAAGATATTATCACACAGAAGATGAAATTTTAGAGAAGTCATATGAGTTCATTACATAGCAGATATAGTGAATGCCAAAACTGCCCCTCAAGGTTGAAAAATTAGATTTTGATTTCAGTAAGTAATTGTTTGCTAACATAAATTTATATATAAAATCATCTTCGGGTATCCATACTAGAAGAAGCCGATCATGAGCAAGTAGCAACAAAAGCAAGCGAACCATGTTTATTGTACGTTTCAATCACATCAGATTTAATTCCATCTATCTTCACAATAGAAAATCCGTTGTGCATAAGTGTTGTTAATACCAATATCTATTTAGAGGAACTAAAATGTTCTCCACATTTCTCTTTTAGACAATTCCCTAAACATGATAAGTACAAATCACCATAAATTTTATTCATCCTAAAAGAGAAGCTCAAAAAAAAAAAAATTATAAAATCCGGTTTACAAAGAAATGTCAATCAAAATAAACTGACCCGAGGTTTCATGTGTATGAAGAAGGGGCCACATTTGCAGGATTACACCTAATATGAAATTCATGAATGTGGATAAATTATTGTTATAGTTAATATAATGTTTCTAACAATTGGTGCTCTCTTTTTAATGGTTTTTTGGGTCCGGTTTTGAGTATGGACAACTTTTCTTAATGAATGATGAGTTTGGTTTGGTAATTTTTTGTTTGTTTTTTTGTAATGAATATATTGTGTTCTTTTATAAGGTTTTGATCTTTGGTACTGCAATTTTGAAAGGTGGTGTACTAATTTTGGTTGAATGAGCATTTTTCTAGTGTTCAAAATTGTAAAAAATGATGGAAAGTAGTTCACTGCACAAATAATTAAAATCAGCACAATTACAATAAGTTTCACTTTTTATAGAGGCTTCAACCTTTAGGAACTATACGGTTGCCTAATTTTCAAAGGGAGATAGAAACTCCTGCCTACGTAGCCATGATATATTGAGACACCATGAAATTGAAGATTCTGAGAATCATTGAACATTTATAGGATTACAATAATAAATGATGTACAATACAAACAAATTGATCAACAATGAGATGAAACAATATTGAGAGTCATGAGAACCGACTAGATTTTCGAAAAAAGTTAATTCGACATAACCAAACCTTTCGTAAAACTAATTATTGCCATGTGAAGTAAAATTTATATGAACTCAATTTTTCTTGCTTGTTTCACAGTAGGTGGACGTTATTGCGATTATTCGTGTTAGTTGATCTTGAATTTCCAATGCCCCTAGTTAGGTCTTCAATAGGTCATGGAAAATCTAGAGTGATGCTGACTTGGTAAAAAAGAGGACTTATATTCATATAAATACAAGACAAAATGTTTAAGTAAGCATTATGTACAAATAAGATTTCTAGTACAAATTTGATTTCTTGTATATATTTAATAGGACTAAATGAATTTGTTATTTTTTTGTTATTTGGTGAAAGAATGTATATATATATATATATAATAAATTTAAAGTATAGATAATAAGTTCAGCCCATCCATGACGATGGGTTATTAAGATTAAGAATCTCGACTAACTAGGTTGTAATATAGTTTGTAAAACAAATATAGTGGTGCCGCCTAGGATGTGATAAAAATATGATAATAAAAGAAGATAAACGATGCACTAACACTCTTACTAAACACGTTAATCTCTGCAAGTATTGCAGGTCGTACACAAGTTTTAATGATAAGTCAGATTCGTTCTCAGAGACATAGTGTGTTATACGAATAGGTCAACAGAATAGCGTAGCTGATAATAGTTAAAAGACAAGAAAATAAATGAATATGAAGTGAAGATATTAATGATTAAACTAAATAAAATAAAGACAAGTAAATAAAATGTGAAAGAATAAGATGAGAGAATATAGCCCAGGTTTTGCGAGTATGCACTAATCCTTCTATTTCTTCTACTAGTTAATAAGGGTGATAATAACTCTTAGATAAGTAGTCAGGATGCTAAATACTTCCCTACCCCCTTCCGGGTGGACTAAGGTCGCGACCTCACAATTAGCAGGGGACTTAACTAAGGTGCTTATACGCCACTAGGTTCTTAGATAAGTCTGACGTGCAAATAATAATCTGTGATTAAATCATACCCTAAGGACTATCTAGTTAGGCAAATCTTTCTGGATCACTACTGCACACTAGACGTTTATGTGGTGTTTCAATAATTAGACACCCCTTCTGGGTGACCATCTAACTACTATTAGTACAACCCTAAATTGATCAGGTTTAAGATAGACAATAAATCTTAGCACATAAAACAAATATATGGTTAAGCAGCTGGAGTCAATCTAAAATAGTTCTCCCAAAGTAACATAGATAGAAGAAAATAGAATTCATAGATTATACTAAAAGTATAAAGAAATAAACTAAAAGAAAGATGAATACTTTCAACCTGCTCTCTTGAATGATCTCTAATGATGAATAAAACTTAAAGACTAATTGTGGGAGGCAAGGACATGTTTAAAATAGTTAAAGGGTGTATTTATAGGACTATAGAAAGCCCGAATTTGGATTTCATGGAATAGGAGGCAAGTAATTGGACTTCTTTTCCAAACCGAATTCGTTTCCTAAAATATAGGAGAAGGGAATAACTGTTGTTATCTTATTTTGGCCTTAACTTCTTCAATATTGCTCCGATTTTTGCCTACATTTTATCGAAACGACCGTATCATAAAGCTCTACACATTCGATCTGACCATTATTACAAATTCCCAACCGATTTTTGAGTTATGACCCGTTTAGTGGACGTGGCTGTTGAAATTCAGATTTACTTGGCAATTTTTCCTTTCCTATTTTATCTTTTACTTCCTTTATTTTCAATTTCCATCCTTATCTTATTTTCTTTATCTATTAGAATTGATTTGACATCTGATTACTTTCCATATATCTTTAAAGCTTCACAATTAACAAAAAATTAAACCAAATATTCTCTAAAAATAATCATCAAATCATGACAAGAAATAAGAAAATACTAAAATATAAGCAAAAATTGAGTGTTGACTATCCTAATACACCAAAAATGATGTCTCCAATATAGATTAAATAATCAAAAATAGGGAGACATCAAGACCCCTAACTCAAACTAATTTAGCTGCACACCTTTTATATCCACGATCACACGGATTGAAATCAAGATTAGATTAGTTTCGCAATGTAAGAAGGAGAAGTTCTTTACTCATTTTACCAAGGAGGCTACAAATTGTTCATCGAACTTCACCAGTATCCAAATATCCACTTAACTACTCTCTATTGGCTCAATCTCTTCTAGATCATATTGGAAAGAATTGTAAGATCTTTAATGTTGTAATGTTTGCTTAGGGACGGTATGATAAGTATATTTGGATAATTTAGAGTAAGCTTTTGGATCTCTCCTCACTATCCATCGACGAATCGCCCTGGAGCTTGAGTTACTCTCATAAAACGTTCTCACTCAATCCAAATATTTTGATGCACAAATTAGCATCCCCTATAACCTAATTCTAAAGTATAAAGATGTTCACATAAAAATTCCACTTTGCCAGTCCAAATATATATATATATATATTCTTTTCATATAAATTTTTTTTTGTATAGCTATGAATCTCTTTTGATGTTGAGATATCATGCTATTTTTTTCTCATAATTTTTTTTCCTTTTCATTATTTTCAGCTTTTTGCGTTTACTCTTTCCCCCGACATAGGGTTACAATGTAATAAACCTGTGAATCATCTCAATATATAGAACAGAGCACAATTAATAAGCTCAAAAATTCCCAAACCAATAACAATTCTCATAATGGTGGACCCTCCACCCAAACGCCAGCTCTAAAACAAATGTCTATGCATCGCGATTCGAGTGCAGGTCATACGGAAAAGTCCTAAGTTATAAAGGGATATGGCTTATAATGTGGCTAATAAAAAGGCTTTAGAAAGGATAGAAGGGACTGAGAAGGGTATAATATAATAATTTGAACAACAAGCTAAAAGGCAGAAGGGGCTTATGAGAGAACCGCCTTAATCATGTTCTAAAGTATGCAATTTCGTCATTCTCTTACCTTTATCACTTTCATCAAATGGGTTTATACTAGCTTGGATCTCACAGCCTATACACCACTCACGACTCCATGAGATCGAACATACTTTCTATCGCATTGCTTACTATTCTTTTCTTTACTAACAATGTGTGTTTACAGCAAATACTCAAAGCATACAAAATAAAACAGCTCATAAACATACTACTTATTATCATTAACTCACTTTGTTTATGCTTTCAAGCTATTAAACACACTCTACATCTAAATTCCATGTATCAAAAATTTTAATTTCTACATAAAACAGAAAAATCACGTAAAATGGAGATGAGAAACAACTAATCCCCACACCCCCAACTCAAAGATGAGGCGTGTCCCCACGAATCGAAAAAGACTTGAAAAAGCAATAAAAATAAGCAAATAAAGCATATACATAAATGGTATGAAAGAAAGAGAACATACTCTCGAGGCTAGTGCCTCGCATTATCGACATCCAAGATAGGATTTACTGGATCTTTCTTTAATTGCTCCAGGAGTGTCATGATGTGCATCTGATTAGATTTGATTTGTGCCACATCATCGACGAAGAATGTTTGAGCTGCTTCGATTTTATTCAATCGCTCCTCCACCTTTTCTTGCCAAATACGATCCTCTTAATCTTTTGTGAGTTTTGTAACTCCTACTCCTCTCAAATTCATATTCAGTTGCACAAGTCTCGATCTTCTAGTATGGTACTAGGAAAACCTCGTAATGCCCCGATGAAAAAAAAAACTTTTCCAAATGAGTGTGGGTACTGCAATCAGATTAGTCACTCTTTCTTGCATTGCCCTACTCGAGCTTGTCGATTCCACAAAAGGTAAAATCCGGACATCATGCGAACGAGTACTACATCAAACACAACAGAAACTCTGACGGGAATAATCTAATTTTTTAAGGGAAACAATGTTTGTGCTGCTACCACCACTACTATTGAAGGATATTTTTCTCCAGCCTCTGACCTACCCGCCTCAACCATTTCTATATATGATCTTCAGGATATTCTTCAATAAGTTTTAGCTCAGTCTAGAGACTCCTGTTCTACCGCTCTCTCCACCACATCTGGTCCTTCCACTTGGTATTTTTACTTTTTTTGTTAAAATCATATGACATTTGATTCTCATTATTTGATAAATCTCTCATGCACCTCCCATGCCCCGTCTACATACATGTTCAATGGTGCATCTATGGGCATTATCCACGTAGGACTATTAACATAACACGAAGAAGGACTATTACTTGTTGGGGCAACAAACCGAGTGACTTGTCTGATGAGATTTGGGAGAAGAATTGTAATTTATCGGGTTTGGCTACCGTGAAGGTCTATTATTATTTCTTTATTTATTTTATTCTTTGTATTACATAATGTTATTAATATTTTTATTTTAAATAAACCACCACCAAGCTAAGACTAATAAAGAAAATAGAAAGAAGGTCAAGAACCAAAGTGGGACAGGGTCTCGAAAATATTCTGGAACTAGGGATATTCTTTATGAGGTACTTAATTTTTTATATAGGTTTTAAGATTATTTAGAATTTTAATTGAATTTTTGAAATGAAATAGGGTATTCTAAATGCGGCCCTGGATGGGATGATGACAATGACTGATGAGGCTACTCAAGAACAAATCCCTATTCCACAAATGAGTGAGTTTTCGAGGTTGTAAGTAAAAATAAAAAGACGAAGCAGTTGAGCGCGAATAATTTTAAGAATGCGGATGTAAGTTAATTTTAAAAATAAATTTTTAATTATAATTTTATTAATTATTTGACTTTAATATTAATTTATTTTTACATGCCTTTAATTAAACAAAAAGTGTTAAAGAATAAGTTGAAAGAGAAAATGACCTCACAGTCAATCAGGGTCATCTGAAACTCGTGATTTGACGCTGAAAGAGCAAGTGGAGGTGGTGAAGGAAACAGAAAACGAGGTTATGATTTCGCCAAAAAGGAGTTGGACACCGGGTATGGGCCAGCCGAGAAAGAGGAAGCGTGTCTCGGGTCCTTCAACTACCATTTTCCAAGACGAGTAGAACGCGCATATGAGGACAGGCATAAACAAGCTTCGCGTAGCCCAAGGGCTGACACCTTATATACCCCTTCCTGCACCCTCTACTATCACTGCTCCTCTGGTTTACTTGCAGGTTGTTGTGACCGACGAGATGGATTGGATTAATCAGATGCGGGTACATCAGGGTTTGACCCCTTTCCCTCCTATGCCACAAAACCCTACTACTCAAACCCCAGCATCTGGTGCATCTGAGAGCCGAGGTGAAGAATCCGGTGAGGATGGTGAAGAAAGTGATTCTGGAAAGAGGATGATGAATCTAAAGGAGGAGAATAAGAAGAGACTCCTTTATATAACCATTAGTTTGGGTTAATTTGGTGGTTTGATTGTAATTTTGTTTATTTAATCGTATTTTGACTATGTTTGACTTTTGGTTGACTTTTATTTTGACTTTTGGTTGACTTTTAATTTGTTCAATTTGAATCGATGCATTAATATATTTTATTCGTATTTTAATTAATTATTTGTTTTTATTGATATTTTAAATTATTAATTGTATTATTTAATGAATATTGCATTTAAATATAATTCAAAAACATATTTTTTTATTTACTTTTTAAAAAAATAATGTCATTCGTGACTACTTGTAGTCTTCATTGACAATTTTATGTAGTTGGTTTTCCTATTATAGAAATTTATCACTCTCGAATCATGTTTCACATCTCACTCTGAAGCATACGAGATGCTAACAAACTGACTGGTAAGAATTTTGACAATTAGTATCGTAACGTGAGTATTTTTCTCATGCATGAAAATCTCATTGATACGATCGGTAAACCTCTGACCACTGTTACCGATGAGAATAACAAAGTGGAATGGGAAGCTTACATGAACCATTATGATAATTGACTATCAATTTATTACATTCAATACTTGATCGGCTGATGGATTTATTCAATTGATATATATATATATATATATATATATATATATATATATATATATATATATATATATGCATATGGGAAACCCAAAGAAAATAAAATGTCACTACCTAAGATAAAATATTCGGATATTTTAGGGTGGCCAATCATAATGACTAAACTCTTGGGAAGGTAAAGTACCATGTTCCATATACAACTTAGTATAAGGTAAAGAGAACCTCTCCCATTCCTTTCGATTACCAAACTAAGAAGTAATTTCATGGTGAGAACCTCAAAGTTTTAGTGAAAAGCCTTTATTAAGGCGACACAAATCGAAGAGAAAAAATTCTCATATCTAAAAAAAATCTCATATCATGAGGTCTTGCCAATCTAGATAGTCAAGAAGGTTAGAATTATTACGCCAAACCATTGCCTAAGGTGTCCTTACCCAAGTCACATAGTAGTGTTGAGGTTGATTTTTAAGCTACCGAAAATTGTTAGAAGGACTTCTGAATCCTGACTAATGTGAATGACCTAATTCTTCCTTATATCTAATAAATATTAGCTAGTTGAGTAGGTGGGTTACCCGCAAAAATTAAGCATACTTATCATCCCTTCTTATCTTTTTAATATATTAATTATTTTTTCTTTTTGTTAATCATATATATTTTATTGCATATTAGTCCCATAAACAAAAATGCGACATATATTATTTATTTATTTGTCATTTATTTCGCAACTCTATATTATTTTACTTTCAGAACACATTTATTACAACATTAATAGTCCATCTAGAGACGTTAACCCAACACTTATCAAATTATTACTTGTCAACGACCCATACACTTGTTGGAAGTCACCCTCTCAATCTTGATTATATATCCCACTTTGGGAGATGACAAGTACCCACCAATATATAGAATACCCTAAGTATAGTAGTTGAAAAAAAAATACATAGGATGGGTTTATACCCACCAAGTTATTACTATATGTTGTAATAACATACCTGGAAAACGATGTCATTGAGGATTGAACAAGGGAAATGTTAAATTGGTTGGTTTACATGTAATCGGTGGGCATATAAAACCACCTTAAATAATCAGGTTTACATTTTAAACTCTCACATATTCAGTTTACTCTTTCTTGGGTTTACAAAGTTCTTAATTTAATTTACTATGGGTTTACATAGTGCTTAGTGTTTAGTGTTATATTGATTGTTGTTTATAGGTCCTTGATCACTAACAATTGTGGTGTTTAAACACTCACAATAAACATAAAAATCAATATGATAATAAACACTATCATAATATGTCTAACCAATCGCAAAAACGAGGATAAACAAATATATCCTTATACGTGACAATGAAAAAGGGCATAACTTTAAACATTTGTCTCACATAGGCTTAAAAAAAGTAAAAAGAGAATTTATTAAATTACCATAAGCGTTGCCCAGCTTACTTTATGAGGAATATAGATGATTATTTGTACTAAAACATTAGCTTTAGTATTAAAAATAACAAATACAATACCTACTATAGACATTTTTGTATATACCTACTGAATTATGCATAAAAGTGGATATCAACCCACTAAATAAACACAAAAATGTGGTTATTAACCCAATATTTTAGGTAAAAGTGGGTATACACCCACTAGTTACAAACAACCAAAACAATGTAGAAAAATCATCCTTCCTTCAATGCGGCATTTCTTGTATCCACTAAGTGAATACTCATAAACATGTAACACTGTTCAATGTTGGTGGGCCCATGGGTGTGATAAAATAATTATATAAAATCACACATATCTCGTAAACATGATTAACTCTCCGCAAGTGTACTGGTTGTTATAAGTAATAATAAGTAAATAATGTTCGTCCCTTAGAGATTTAGGTAGTTATTTCATTTCGTGTTCAAATACTATCGTAAACGTTTTAAAATCTTTGGATTTTAAAGATAAAAATATGAAGTGTTTGTTTTGTTTATAAATAATATAAATAATTATTCAAGGAAGATATCTGTTAAGATTGCAAGTATGCTCCTAATCATATTGACTTACTAGTTCTGGAAATAATTGGTTGTTCTTATCAACCAGGATACTAAATTCTTCCTAACTCATGTAAAGGTCGACTTAGGAAACTCACATACGCATATTCTGAGAGATTAAGACAAAACTTAGTGGCTACTTGGTTATTCAAGACCTTGGGTTCACTAGCATACACCAAGGACGTATACACTAATCAATAATTAGAACACCCTGCCACTTTTGGGTGAAAGCTAATTTACTTAGTCTAATCAATATCATTTAGCCAAAATAAGATTAATATCCATATCAAGGTGTATACCCAGTAGATGCAAAACACAATTTATTGTAAAACTCAAAAGAACAAATAAAACAGTAAAACTAGATTTTTATACAAAAATAATGCTAAACTAAATAGAAATTAGTGCATAATTTAATATATGAATAAAAATATTAAAATTAAATTAAATACAAAATAATTTTTATTCTAGTTTACCCAAAGAATAGAGATAGAGAGGTGTAGAATTAATGCGGTGAAACTCCAAACTTAAATCTTCCGTCTCTAGATCCTCATGATCACTTTTGTGATGAATTGTTGATAAAAGGTAAGCTCTGGTGGCCTAGGAATGAATTTATAATTTTATGAGAGGATAATATAAGTGGTAAAACCGCTTTAGTATTTACATAGGTCACGAGCTAGGTTAAAATGACCTAACACATCCCAAAAATGTTTTACTCCAAGAGGTGACTGGTTCGAGTCATGCCGGCTGCAAAATATGTAACCTCTTAATTACAGATCCGAGTTGTAAACTATCCTTAGACATGCACTCCTTATTCAGAGTCCCATATGGATATAAAAGGGATCATCCAAATTATTTTTAAATATCACGTGGCATCGAAAATGATTCACTTTCACATTTTTAAAAACGGTTTCTTTAGTCCTCTTCTATTGGTTTCCTTTTTTGATTTTCTTTACTCAACTTCTTATCCATGCTTTTACATATAATATAATACGTATACCTAAGATTTTCATATTTAAAACGTAAATTACGCACAAATAGCTCTAAATGTGACAAATCTCCTAAAGAGGGTAAGAAACGAGAATATATCAAATAATAGGAAACTCCCTCATCTGAGCACAAAAGAAACTTAAAAATATGTCTTAAAATAGGATTTATTTATCACAAAAAAAGGGAGACATCAAATTTATTTCCATTGGATTGCAAATACTTCTCTAATGACACACGAGAAAAAAATGTGCACGTGGAATAGATATTTCTTGTCATGATACTTGAATATAAATTACCAGTTTCATCGGCTAACTATATCAAATTTGACAATTAACATGAGGTTCACATATTTTGAACATAGTTATTGGATACACAAGTTTTTCATTGCATAAAACCACCATAGAAACTACAATTATCATTGTTATCAAATTGTACTATAAGTCCCTGAAAATTTTGTCACATACATAAACTGGGTATAAACTCACTTGCAACCGTAGAGACCTTTGATATCAAATTTCCATATAGGTCCCCTGAAAGATCTATGTGGGGTTAAACTACATAAATCTCTATTCTAGAATAAGGTCGAAAATTCTAAATATCAACTACTAATTTAAACAATAGTATATAATAATTAATAGTTAATAAAAATACATTATATCAATTAATAAAAGATAAAAAAATTTAGTGTTATTTTAGAAAAATTTCAAGGTTTAACAACTTTGATTCCATGTTACTCAATAATATTTAAAAAAAAGAAGCAAAAACTATTAAAATCGCCATAAGAACACCATATTTAACCCATATAATAATATTTTTTTATTGTCTTTAAAAATATGTCTTCCCCTATTACAAACACCTATGATGGACAAGTTGTTCTTCTCTTCAAAAAAAATAGTTTTTGTGTACAAAATATATGAACCAAGACAAACTCGCATCAGGAAAAGAATCACCATAATGCTTTACCTGCCAATAATGAGAAAGAGTTCTTGAAAATTCAATTCATGAAAGATTGTTTTTGCAACGACCATATATAGGATTTGGTAAATTCTGAACAAGTTTAGTATCGAGGGTATTCTCCCTAATATAGAGTGCATAGTGAAAAATATTAAGATTCATGTTTACCGGTTTCTTTTCTCATTGTATCCCCATCTCGTCTTTTTGGAAGATAGTTGACTTATGTTTTTTACCCACCAAGATTTATTGTATAGATTTTTTGTGGGAAAGTAGCTCAACGTTTTTATTAACTTAAATGTATAAGACTTTCATACAATATTTAATGATCCAATATTTTATCATAATCATTAATTATTATAGCAAGACATGTGTCAATTAATTAATTAGAAAAGTTACCACAAGTATATTCTTTTAGGTTAAATAAGGTATATTTCATAAACTACTAAAAGTTATATTGGACCATTCAATATAGGATGAAAGACTTTTCCTATTTATTAACCCGACACAAAACGTAAGCGCACGTTGTTGACAAATGGGTTGGAGAGAAGAGTAAAATTCAATCATATTTACGTCCCATTTGATTACTATGTAACTAGTCTACACATCATGTGCCTTATCCATTCTTAGGATTTAAATAAGAATTTAACCTAATAACAAAGACGCGCAGAAAAAGTTAGAACTACAAAATAAAGTCTGCTCTTCTCTTTGTGTATATCGAGGTAAAGTTTCCTCTCCATGTACATATACATTGGTAAAATTAGGTAAAGTTATATTATATCTTACTCAAAAAAAATTTAATGTATTTTTTTATATGGTTTAGCTAAATTTAATTTCTTTTATTTTTTCACAGAATAATTAAAAATTAATATTCTTGTGAAGAATTGTATTGAGTCTTTTGGATTCGTAAAACGAAGGGTTTCATCAATGGATAAAAATGAATTGTCCTATAAACTAGGATAAGTTCTCTTAATCAAGGTATGTGATTTATTTTAGTTTCTCTCTGCAAGGGATTAAAAAAATATTTAACCGAATTACAGTATGGGTCCTTATTTAATGTGTAAATTGCAGTATAGGCATGCATTATCGGTCCTTAAGAAAGAGCTAAAAGAGTTGTGTATCGCATGTAATTTCTCTCTTACAAAAAAAATTGCAAAATATAGGATTAGATTTATAAGTTTTTGCAGCTAGAAAGTCATGCTATACAACTAACACAAAATTATTTTGTATTTTTTCATGCATAGCATAGAGTGTTGTTTAATTTACATGAAAAGATTGATAATCATGACATTTCAAGAAAATAGAAAAGTTATATATTTAAGTTGGTAAGTCTATTAATATGTTGTAATACTTCATATGATGCTTAATAACAGATGGCCAACCCTTAATATTTAACTTAATGTTATAAAGATGGTAAATATTAGTTTGGTAATAAATTAATGTGGATTAAAAGAATAAAAGCATGTAATTGTGTGTGGAGGATAAAATATTATGTGTACACAATATAAAATTTAACACACGATTAATAAAAGTTATGTAGACTAATATTGAATACACCAATAAAGAGTGTGTTATTGGGCGTAAAGAGTAAAAGTTTTAGTATGTCATTGAATTAATTCTTGCACCTATATGGCCTTTTTTCTATAGATCCTGCTCCAGTTCTAGCTCTTGTTCTTATAAATGACCCATACACTTGTGGGACATCACCCTCTGAATGTTGATTTTATATCCTGCTCTGGGAGACGAAAAGTACCCACCAATCTATAGAATACCCTAAGTATAGTAGTTTATACAAAATACATAAGATGGGTTTATACCCACCAAGTTATTACTATATGTTGTTATATCATACCTTGAAAACGATGTCATTGAGGATTGAACAAGGGAAATGTTAAATTGGTGGGTTTACATGTAATCGGTGGTCATATACCAACCACCTTAAATAATCAGGTTTTCATTTTAAACTCTCACATATTAAGTTTAAGTCTTTCTTGGGTTTACAGAGTTCTTAGTTTAGTTTACTATGGGTTTACATAGTGCTTAGTGTTTAGTGTTAGATCTATTGTTGTTTATAGGTAGTTGATCACTGGTAATTGTGGGGTTTAAACACTCACAATAAACATAAAAATAAATATGGTAGTAAACACGGTCATAAGATGTCTAACCAATCACAAAAAGAAGGATAAACAAATGTATCCTTATATGTGACAATGAAAAAAGGGCATAATTTTAAACATTTGTCTCACATAGGGTTAAAAAATGTCAAAAAATATAAAATTCATTAAAAAAACATGAGCCTTGCCCACCTTCCTATATTGGTAATATAGATGATAATTGATACTGAAACATTAACTTTAGTATTAAATATAACCAATACAATACCCAATACAGACAAGTTTGTATATACCCACTGAATTATGCATACAAGTGGATATCAACCCACTAAATAAACACATAAATATGGGTATCAACCCAATACTTTAGGTAAAAGTGGCTATACACCCACTAGTTATAAACAACCACAACAATGTAGAATAATCATCTTTCCGTCAATACGGCATTTCTTGTATACACCAAGTGAATACTCATAAACACTGAACATTGTTCAATGTTGGTGGATCCATGGGTGTGATAAAATAATGATATAAAATCGCACACATCTCGAAAACACGATTAACTCTCCGCAAGTATACTGGTTGTTACAAGTAATAATAAGTAAATAAAGTTCGTTCCTCAGGGATTTAGGTAGTTATTTCAATTCGTGTTCAATACAATCTGTAGATGTTTTAAAATCTTTTGATTTTAAAAATAAAAATAATAAGTGTTTGATTTGTTTGATAAATAATATAAATAATTATTCAAGGAATATAACAGTTAAGATTGCAAGTATACGCCTAATCATATTGACTTAATGGTTCTAGAAATAATTGGTTGTTCTTATTAACCAGGATTCTAAAATCTTTCTAACTCATGTAGGGTGCGACTTAGAAAGCTCACATACTCATATTCTAAGAGATTAAGACAAACCTTAGCGGCTACTTGGCTATTCAAGACCTTGTGTTAATTAGCGTACATGAACCGCGATATTCACAAATCAATAATTAGAACACCCTGCCACTTTTGGGTGTAAGTTCAATTACTTAGTCTCATCAATATCATTTTTCCAAAATAAGATAAGTATATTTTTCAAGGTGTATACCCAGTAGATGCAAGACACAATTTATTTTAAAACGCAAAACAACAAATAAAACAGTAAACCTAGATTTCTACATAAATAATTCTAAACTAAATAGAAATTAATGCATAATTGAATCTTTAAATTAAAATATGAGAGTTAAATTAAATACAAAATAATTCTAATTCTAATTTACTCAAAGAATAGAGATAGGGAGGAGTAGATTTTACCCGGTGAAGCTCCAAACTCGAATCTTCCTTCTCTAGATCCTCATGATCTCTTTTGTGATGAATTATTGATAAAATGTAAGCTCTAGCGGCCAAGAAATGAATTTATAATGTCAACTTTAGTGTATATATAGGTCATGGGCTAGGTTTAAATGACCTAACCCATTTCAAAAACGTTTTCCTCCAAGAGGGGACTGGTTCCAGTCATGCAGGCTGCAAATATGAATATAAAAGGGATCATCCAAATTATTTTTAAATATCACGTGGCATAAAAAACAATTCACTATCTAATTTTGGCCAACAACTATTTTACATTTATAAAAGAGTAATGTTGGGTATCACCCAAAAAGTGATCACCCAAATATCACCTTCCTAGGTGGTCCAATTGAACTGTTTCATATAAGAGAGAGAAAAAAGTAACCAGGAAAGAGAAACAGTTTAATTGGACCACCTAGGAAGGTGATATTTGGGTGATCACTTTTTGGGTGATACACTACATTACTTTTTATAAAAATTGTTTCTTATCCATGCTTTGACATGTAATATAATATGTGTACCTACGAGTTTCACATTTAACACATAAATTACGCACAAATAGCTCTAAATGTGAAAAATCTCCAAAAGAGGGTAAGAAACGAGAATATATCAAATAATAGGGAAAACCCTTCATCTAAGCACAAAAGGAACTTAAAAATATGTCTCGAAATAGGATTTATTTATAACCAAACAAGGGAGACATCAAATGTCTTTCCATTGGATTGCAATTACTTCTCTAATGACACATGAGATAAAATTATGCACGTAGGATAGATATTTCTCGTCAAGATAGATGAATATAAATTACCCGTTCAATCGGCTAACTATATCAAATTTTAAAATTAACATGAAGTTAACACATTCAGAATATATTTATTAGATACACAAGTTTTTTATTGCATAAAACCACGATAGAAAATACAGTTACCTTTGCTATCAAATTGTACTATAGGTCCCTGAAAATTCTGTCACAAACAGAAAGTGGGTATAAACTCACCATTGCAACTGTAGAGACCTTTGATATCAAATTGCCCAATAGATCCCCTGAAAGATCTATGTCGGTTTAACCTACATAGATCATTATACTGTGAATACGGTGAAAAATACCAAATACCCACTATTAATTTAAACAATACTATATAATAATTAATGGAAATAAAAACACTTTATATCAATTAATATGATAAAAAATTTAGTGTTATTTTCGAAAAATTTCAAGGTTTAACAACAATTATTCCATGTTTTTCTATAATTTTCAGAAAAAATAAGCAAAAACTAATAAAATTGCATTAAGAACACCTTATTTAACCAATAAAATAATATTTGGTTATTGTCTTTGAAAATATTGCTTCCGCTGATTAAAAACTCCTCTGATGTACAAGTTGTTCTTCTCCTAAAAAATAATAGTTTGTGTATACGAAAGATATGAATTAAGCCAAACTCGCATCACGAAATGAATCACCATAATGCTTTACCTACCAAGAATGAGAAAGAGTGCTTGAAAGTTCAATTCATGAAAGATTGTTTTTGCAACGACCTTATATGATTTGGTAAATATAGAACAAGTTTAGTATGGAGGGTATTCTTCCAAATTTAGAGTGCATAGTGAAAAATATTAAAATTCATTTTTACCGTTTTCTGTTCTCATTGTATCCCCATCTCGTCTTTTTGGGAGATAGTTGACTTATGTTTTTTACCCACCAAGATTTACTGTATAGATTTTTTGTGGGAAATTAGATCAAACTTTTTATTAACTTAACCATATAAGACTTTCATCCTATATTTAATGATCCAATATTTAATCATTAATTATAATAGCAAGACATATGTAAATAGATTAATTAGAAAAGTTACCACAATTAGTTTTTTAGTTTAAATATAAGGTATATTTCATACACTACTAAAATTTATATTGAACCATTCAATATAGGATGAAAGACTTTTCCTATTTATTAACTCAACACACAGAAGGTAAGCTCAAGCAACACTATTGGCAAATGGGCTGGAGAGAAGAGAGAAATTGAATGATATTTACTTCCCAATTAATTACTATGTAACTAATCTTTACATCATGGGCCTTATACATTCTTAGGATTTAAACAAGAATTTACCATAATAACAAACAAACCGCCCTTAGAAAAAGTTAGAACTGCAAAATAAATCCCGCTCTTCTCTTTGTGTATATCGAGGTAAAGTTTCCTCTCCATGTACATATACATTGGTAAAATTAGGTAAAATTGTATTATATCTTACTCAAAGTTTTTTTGCTGTATTTGTTTATATAGTTTAACTAAATTTAATTTCATTTATTTTTTCACAGAATAATTAAAAATTGATGTTCTTCAGAGTAATATTATTGAGTCTTTTTAATTTTTAAAATAAGAGTTTCATCAATGGAAAAAAACTTAGATAAAAATGAGTTGTCCTATATTCTAAGAGACGTTCTCTTAATCAAGGTATCTGATTTATTTTTGTTTCCATGTTGCAAGGGATAAGAAAAATCATGAACCCAATTACACTATGAGTCCCTATATAATGTGAAAATTGCAATATAGGCCCGCATTATTGGTCCTTAAGAAAAAGGTAAAAGAGTTTCGTATGGCATGTAATTTGTCTATCCTATAAACAATTGAAGAATATGGGATTAGATTTTTCAGTTTTTGCAGCTAGGAAGTGATGCAATACAATTCAAACAAAAATATTTTGTATTTTTTTTATTCATACATATCATCTAGTGTTGTTTGATTGCGATAGTTGGTCATGACATTTCAAGAAAATAGAAAAATTATATAATTAACTTGGCAAGTTTATAAATTTGTTGTTATGCTTCATATGATGCTTAATAACAGATGATCAACCTTTAATATTTAACTTATTGTTCTAATGATGGTAAATTTTAGTTTGGTAATAGATGTGTTAATTTAAAAGAATAATAGCAAGTAATTGTGTGGATGATAAAATATTATGTGTACACAATTTAACATTTAACACACGATTAATAAAAGTTATGGAGACCAATAAAGGGTGTAAAGAATAACCATTTTAGTATATCATTGATTTCATTCTGCACCTATATGGCATTTTTGCTCCAGATCATGCTCATGTTCTAGCTCTTGTTCCTGTCGGAGTACATTATTTGTCAGAAGTTAGATTTGTGATTTTGGTAGCTGGAAAGGGAAAGAGAGGGAATTAGATACCTTTTTCTTTTAAAGCCATTTCGGAGAGAAGATCTGCGGAAATATGTCAAAAATAATACTCCATCAGATCGAATGAAGGAATAAATTTAGTGGTGGACTTGAATTCAAGTCCATCAGATCAGTTTGGAGTTTGACCCTGTTTTAAAAATTTTATGAAAGGAAAAAGTCACAGTCCAGATCCTACTTAAGTTTCTGCTCCAGCTCCAGCTCTTACTCCATATCCTGCTCCTGTTCCTGCTCCTGCTCCGGTTCTAGCTCTAGTTCCTGTTCAAGTTCCTTTTGTTATACTTCCAGCGGCTACCGAAGACAACAACAAACTCAATAATCTCAGTGATCTTGCTTCACGGTTGTTTGATGTCGTGTCTCTGTTTGACCTTTATGCTTCTCAAGTAAGTTAATACAATCTTATATAATTTTAAACATTTAACTCACCATTTCTCATGCTCCGTATGTCTCTCTTTATTTGTAGGATACATTTGAGGACCCTCCTGCTCCAGGTGCATGGTAATTTTCTTTCCTAGTAAATAATTTGATTAATTCTTTAAATATGTTCCCATTGTAATTAACTTTTTTTGGATCTTTCATTTTTGTAAGAAAGTGGGAAAAAAGTCTCACTCCTCTAAATCCAAACGCAAGCACAAGAGAAAGAGACAAGAGTCTTCTGAGTCAGAAAGTGACAGTGATGATGATCATTGGGTTTTGAGACCCCGTAGAAGGTCTAAACAGGTAGTACGAAAGGTATGTCCACTTTTTGTAAAATAATTTTGTTATATTCATGATAAATAGTTTTGTTCTTTTAATCTTTACTTGGAGACACTCAAGTGTAACTCATGATGGACTAAATGCACACAACCCCCTAACTATTTCTAATCCCTGGTTTTGTCAATAAACTTTAAAAAACAACTTAAACCTCCTTAAACTTTTTTTCCGGAGTTGTTAACGGGGTATGATTTTTTTTTACTATTATACCCTTTCATACTACCGCACCTTTAACATTTCATGACTCATTCTTCTCCTTTTAGTTCCTCGCTCTGAACACAACTCCTTTCTAGACCAAATCTTCCTCGACTTGATTTTTCAATTAGATTTACATCCAAAAGAATCCCAGATTATTTGTGGACCCATATGTTTTTGGATAGAACCGTAATTTAGGGAGTGTTGAATATTATTTTATGTTGTGTTGTAGCACCTTTTGTTTTTTGATAGTTGTGTATAATTGTAATTAGGGTCTTTTGTTATAATTTGGTTATAATGTTTATCCCATCTGGTTGTGAGTGCTTATGTGCATATACCCTCTAATTCTGCGGATACAACAATTTGTGTAAGGGAGGGACTTGGAACTCAACCTCGAAATATGATGCGGGCAAATCTTTTGCGACACATTCAATGTCATTATTTAACAGGATAACAATGTCTTACATAGATGTATTGGTCGCAACTTTCTTGAGTTTTTATCTTTCTTGAATTTCTTAAGTCAAACAAAGATATATATTATAAGTTATAACTCCCACTTTGTAATTTATTTTTACTTTTACATATAAACATATATCAAACAGAAGATGGTTTCAACCAAAAAAAAAAAAAAAAAAAAAAACAGAAGATGGTCTCATTTGCAGGCAAGATAATAATTAAACAAATTATTGTAAAAACAGCATGAGCATCTGGAACTTTTTGAAGTTGGGTAATTTTTTCAAATTCAGCAAAAATAGCATGCAAAGTGTCGAAAAAAAACAGGCATATCATATAAATAACCTATCTTTAGATAAGGTCTTCTATTGAATTCACTCACATATTAAGCAATATAGCCCTATTAACAAGGTGTCAATATCTGCTCAGGGCCATGGACCTCTATAACAATATAACTCTTTAAATCTTCTTGAAAACAAAATTAAATCCAAAAGATATTACATAATATTGCATATTTCAAGAAGTGAACTTACACCAAGGCGATAGGAGCAAAAGTCATTATAACAGCATTTACATCTTCTACCCTCCGTGGAGTGTCAATTTCTTTACCCACATTTGTACAATCTACAATAACATTTTACATTTTGATCTAACCATTGATTTTGTAGTAACACGCCACTAGCAAATGCAGAATCATTTGTTTACTTCTTCTTGAGTTTAGAAAAGATTTTCCTTTTACTTAGAAGCTATTATCACATAGAAGATGAAATTTTAGAGAAGTCATATGAGTTCATTACATAGCAGATATAGCGAATGACACAACTGCCCCTCAAGGTTGAAAAATTAGATTTTGATTTCAGTAAGTAATTGCTTGCTAACATTAATCTATATATAAAACCATCTTGGGGTATCTATACTAGAAGAATCCGATCATAAAATGAGCAAGTAGGAACAAAAGCAAGCGAACCATATTTATTGTATGTTTCAATCACATCAGGTTTAATTCCATCTATCTTCACAATAGAAAGTCCAATATGCATAAGTGTTGTTAATACCAATATCTATTTAGAGGAACTAAAATGTTCTCCACATTTCTCTTTAGACAATTCCCTGAACATGATAAGTACAAATGACCATAAATTTTATTCATCCTAAAAGAGAAGCTCAAAACAATTATAAAATCCAGTTTACAAAGAAATGTCAATCAAAATATACTGACGTGAGGTTTTAAATGTATGAAGAAGGGGCCACATTTGCAAGATTCCACCTAATGTGAAATTCATGAATGTGGATAAATTGTTGTTATAGTTAATATTATGTGTCTAACAATTTGTGTTCTCTTTTTAATGGTTTTTTTGGCTCTGGTTATGAGTAGGGACAACTTTTCTTAATATATGATGATTTTGGTTTGGTAATTTTTTGTTTGTTTTTCTGTAATGAATATATTGTGTTCTTTTAAAAAGATTTAATCTTTGGTACTGCAATTTTGAAAGGTGGTGTACTAATTTTAGTTGAATGAGCATTTTTCTAATGTTCATAATTGTAAAAAATGATGGAAAAGTAGTTCACTGCACAAAAGTTTACGAAAAAACTAAAGAAATGTAATTAAAATCAGCAAGATTACAATAAGTTTCACTTTTTATAGAGGCTTCAACCTTTAGGAACTATACGGATGCCTAATTTTCAAAGGGAGATAGAAACTCCTGCCTATGTAGCCATAATATATGGAGACACCATGAAAGTGAATATTATGCGAATCATTGAACATTTACAAGATTAAAATAATAAATGATGTACAATACAAACAAATTGATCAACAATGAGATGAAACAATATCGAGAGTCATGAGAACCGACTAGGTTTTTGAAAAAAGTTAATTCGACATAACTAAACCTTTCGTAAAACTAATTAATGCCATGTCATGTAAAATTAATATGAACTCAATTTCTCTTATTTGTTTCACAATAAGTGAACATTATTGCGATTATTCATGTTGGCTTATCTTGAATTCCCAATGCCCCTATTTAGGTCTTCAATAGTTCAGGGAAAATCTCGAGTGATGTTCACTTGGTAAAAAAGAGGACTTATATTCATTTAAATACAAGACATAATCTTTAAGAAAAGCATTATGTACAAATCAGATTTCTAGTACAAATCTTATTTTTAGTATATATTTAATATGACTAACTGAATTTGTTATTCTTTTCTATTTTTTGGTGAAAGAATATATATAAAATAAATTTGAAGTACAGATAATAAGTTCAGCCCATCCATTATGATGGGTTATAATGATTAAGAATCTCGACTAACTCGGTTGTAATATAGTCTGTAAAACAAATATAGTGGTGCCGCCTAGGATGTGATAAAAATAAGATAATAAAAGCAGATAAATGATAAACAAACACTCTTGACTAAACACGTTAGCCACTACAAGTATCACAAGTCGTATGCAAGTTTTAATGAAAAGTCAGATTCGTTTTCAAATATTTAGTGTGTTATACGAATAGGTCAACAAAATAGTGTAGCAGATAATAGTTAAAAGAGAAGAGAATAAATGATTATGAAGTGAAGATTTTAATGATTAAACTAAATAAAATAAAGACAAGTAAATAAAATATCAGTGAGATGAGAGAATATAGCTCAGGTTTTGCGAGTATGCACTAATCCTTCTATTTTTTCTACTAGTTAATAAGGGTGATAATATCTCTTAGATAAGTAGTCAGGATTCTAAATTCCTCCCTACCCCCTTCCGGGTAGACTACGGTGGAGAATTCACAATTACTAGGGGACTTAATTAAGATACTCTTACGCCACTAGGTTCTTAGATGAAACTGGCCTGCAAACAATGATCAGTAATTAAATCAAATCCTAGTGACTATCTAGTTAGGCAAGTCCTTCCAGATCACTACCGCACACTAGACGTTTATCTGGTGTTTCAATAATTAGACTCCCCTTCTGGGTGACCCTCTAACTACTATTAGTACAACCCTAAATTGATCATGTTAAGACAGACAATAAATTTTAGCACTTAAAACAAATATATGGTTAAGCAGTTAACGTCAATTTAAAATAGTTCTCCCAAAGAAACATAAATAGAAGAAAATAGAATTCACAGATTATACATATGAAAAACCCAAGCTATGGGAAGTTTAGGTCAAACTAGAAAGAAATAAACTAAAAGAAAGATGCATACTGTCTACTTGCTCTCTTGAATGATTACTAATGATGAATAAAACCTAAAGACTAATTGTGGGAGGTAAGGACATGTTTACAATAGTTAAAGGGTGTATTTATAGGACTATAGAAAGCCCGAATTTAGATTTCTTGGAATAGGAGGAAAGTAATTGGACTTCTTTTCCATATCAAATTTGTTTCCTAAAATATAGGAGAAAGGAATAGCTGCTTCTGTCTTATTTTGGCAGTAACTTCTTCAATATTGCTCTGATTTTCGCCTACTTTATATCAAAACGACTGTATCGGAAATCTCTACACATTGTTTTCAGACTAATATTCCAAACTCTCTACCAATGTTGAGTTATGAACCTTTTAGTGGACGTGGCAGCAGAAATTCAGATTTACTTGACAATTTTTTCTTTTCTAATTTATCTTTTACTTCCTTTATTTCCAATTTACATCCTTATCTTCTTTTCTTTAAAGCTCACAATTAACAAAAAATTAAACCAAATATGATCTAAAAATAATAAATCATCAAATCAAGACAAGAAATAAGAAAATACTAAAATATAAGCAAAAATCGAGTGTTGACTATCCTAATTCAACTAAAATGATGTCTCCAATATAGATAAAATCATCAAAAATAGGGAGACATATGGACCCCCAACTCAAAGTTGTATCGTACCGATACAATAAAGATATAAACAAAAGGAAGTCTCTAAATACACTCCTAAGTCAATTAAGCATAGTAGAAAGAGATAGCAGAATATAAAAAATAAACTCAAAGCCACTACTATGAAAATTTCATGTAATAATATTGACAAACTAATTTAACTGCAGACCTTTTATATCCACGATCACACGACTTGAATTCAAGATTAGATTATTTTCACAATGTAAGAAGGGGAGGTTCTTTACTCAGTTTACCAAGGAGGCTATAGATTGTTCAACTAACTTCACCAGTATCCAAAGATCCACTTAACTACTCTATATTGGCTTAATCAATTCTAAATTACATAGGAAAGAATCTAAAGGTATTTAAGGTTGTAATGTTGGCTTAGGGACGGTATGATAAGTATATTTGGATAATTTAGAGTGAGATATTGGCTCTCTCCTCACTAGCCATCAATGAATCTCCCTAGAGATTGAGTTACTCTCATAAAACGTTCTCACTCAACCCAATGATTTTGATGCACAAAGTAGCATTTCATATAACCCAATACTAAAGCATAAAGATGTTCACATAAAATTTCCACTTTGCCAGTCCAAATATATATATATATATACTCGGTTTATATCAATTTTTTCTTTTGTATAGCTATGACTCTCTTTTTGATGTTGAGATATCATGCTATTTTTTCTCATAATTTTTTTTCCTTTTCATGCTTTTCTGCTTTTTTCGTTTACTCTTACCACGACAAAGGTTACAATATAATAAAACTGTGAATCCTCATCAATATATAGAACAAAACACAATTAATAAGCTCAAAAATTCCCAAACTAATAACAATTCCCATAATGGTGGACCCACCACCCCAAACTCAAGCTCTAAATCAATTGTATATGCATCGCGATTCGAGTACGGGTCATATGGAAAAATCTTAAATTATAAAGGGATATGTATTAAAATGTGTCTAATAAAAAGGCTTTAGAAAGGCTAGAAGGGGTTGAGAAGGATATAATATAATATTTTGGACAACAAGCTAAAAGGCAACAAGGGGCTTATGAAATAACCGCCTTAATCACGTTCTATACTATGCAATTCCGTTATTCTCTTACCTTTAGCACGTTCATCGAATGGGTTTATCGACTAGCTTGGATCTCATGGATTACACACCACTCACGGGCCCCTAAGTTCGAACATACTTTCTATCGCATTGCTGACTATTATTTTCTTTACTAACAATGTGTGTTTCTTGCAAATACTCAAAGTATACAAAATAAACCAACTCATAAACATAGTACTTTCTATCGTTAACTTACCGAGCTTATGCTTTCAAGCAATTAAACATACTCTACATCTAAATTCCATGTATCAAAATTTTTAATTTCTACATAAAACTGAAAAATCACGTAAAATGGAGATGAGAAACAAAGAACCCCCCCACCCCCAACTCAAAGATGTTGCGTGTCAAGACGAATCGAAAAAGACTAAAAAGAAATTAAAATAAGAAAATAAAGCATATACATAAATGGTATCGAAGAAAGAGAACACACTATTGAGTCTAGTTTCTCGTATTATCGACATCCAAGGTAGGATTTACTGGATGTTTCTTTAATTGCTCCAGGAGTGTCATTACGTGAACCAAATTAGCTTTGATTTGTGCCACATCATCGGCCAAGAATGTTTGAGCTGCTTCGATTTTATTGAATCGCTCCTCCACCTTTTCTCACCAAATACGATTCTCTTCATCTTTCGAGAGTTTCGTAACTCCTGCTCCTCTCAAATTCCTATTCAATCGCACAAGTCTCGATCTTCTAGTATGGTACTAGCAACACCTCGTAACGCCCCTACGAAAAATAAAACTTTCCCAATTGAGTGTGGGTATTGAAATCAGATTAGTCACTCTTTCTTGCATTGCCCGATTCGAGCTTGTCGATTCCACAAAAGGTAAAATCCGGACATCATACGAACGAGTACTACATCAAACCCAATAGAAACTCTGACGGGAATAATCTAATTTTTTTAAGGGAAACAATGTTTGTGCTGCTACCACCACTACTATTGAAGGATATTTTTCTCCCGCCTAGGACCTACCCGCCTCAACCATTTCTATATATGATCTTATGGATATTCTTCAATAAGTTTTAGCTTAGTCTAAAACCCCCATTCTACTGCTCTCTCCACCACATCTGGTCCTTCTACTATGTATTTTTACTCTTCTTGTTAAAATCATATGACATTAGATTCTCATTATTTGATAAATCTATCATCCAAATCCCATGCCCCATCTATATACATGTTCGATGGTGCATCTATGGGAATTATCCACGTTGGATCTGTATCCCCAACAAAAGCTTAATTTAGTATTACTTATCTCATTTCAAAACTTACTATTAGATTCTCATTATTTGATAAGTCTCTCATCCACCTCCCATGCCCCGTCTATATACATTGTCGATGGTGCATCTAAGGGAATTATCCACATCAGACCAGTCTCCGCAACAAAAGATTAATCTAGTATCACTTATCTCGGTCCAAAACTTACTAGTAATATCAACTCTAACATCCAGCTTTTTGATCTTGCCTCATACACAATAAAGTGAAAAAGCGCAAAACAAAATTTCAATCCCAGCAACCTAGTAGGAAAATTTCCAGCTTCTGAATGTCATCTGCTTGGGCTTCGATCAAACGACTAGATTGGTATTTTGAATCACAAATATGTTGAATGCGCACAAGGAAGGGACATACGAAGATCCGACCCTGAAAAAATGTTCACAAGGAAAATCTACTTCTATGACCTCAAATACGTCAAAATAAAAAAAGACCTTTTTCGGAAGGGCAGGATCTAATATCTCCTCCATGGTAAAAACACAAAATATAATCGAAGGCATGTGCTTGTTGATAATCCCATGAGAAAGAATCACATTAAAATATTTATGGAAAGAGTATATGATGTATATCCTTGTGTAATAGTTTAGATACTTAAGCTACATCATTTGGGATGATTTTTTATGTTTAATTGCAGGATTTATCCCTTGATTTAATATTATTTGAATTTTAGGTAATATTAGTCAATATATGTATTTTTATATCTGTTTGAGATAAATTGTGTGTTAAGTGCGTAAATCTTATGTACATGGATGTTATTAGACCCCAATATGAAGCTAGAAAGTCAAATAGTCATGAAGAAACCTTAAAAAAGGTAACAAAAAAAGCCAAGAAGTCTATTTGAAGTTCAACAATAATAAAATGCAAATTGTTGCCATCAATTTTTAAAGACCACAACTCATAATTAGTGAATATCTTGATCATCAAAACTGAAGCTCGATATATCGCTTCGTGTTTTGATTGCAAGAAAAGAAACAATTTGCAATATGGACTTGAATTGAAAAAGTTATTGACTTTTTAAACAAGACGCGAAGTTGTCCAGATGTAGAAGAGTCTATTGGGCCACTTTTGATAACCAAGTTGGTCCAATTGAACTTAACTGGGGTTGAAGACTATATATACTAATTATTAGCCTAAAAAACATATCACTTGCCATATTTTTGAGAAATAAACGTTTTGAGTAAGGGTAAGAAGCAAGGAGTTCATCCAAAATCTCTTATTTCACATATTTGTCATCAGAATGAGTGTAATTTTCATCAATTTTCCATTATGTCTTTAATTATGACTCTTTCAGATATTGTTTCCTTATATTCCATAATGAACAAATTTGTTAGTATCTTAAGATACTTAATAGTATAAACCCTAGTTATTGATTTGGATTATATGTATGAATTGGGAATTTTGCATTTAATTAAACTATAGATTGTGGCTGTATTTATTATCCTTGTTCTTTATGCTTGAATTCTTTATTAGCGACTACATAAATAGGTATAATTGACGATTGGATTACGCTCAAAGGAGGGAATTAGTACTGGACCTATGAAAATTTACACCTTTTGGAGTTGAAGACTAGGAAGAGCTAAACTAATTAGGTAATCAATTGAGGGTAAATAGTCTTAATCTTTAGATAATATTGTAGGTTCACTTGTGAGAGGTTCCTATTATTAGATAACAACACCTACTTACTCTATAGAGACTTAAGGTGTATAATTAATTCCCGATTAGCAACAACACCCTATTTTCCCCTTAGAGTTACAACTAAGTCCTTATCATAACTAGTTGTCAGTTTGAGTGTCTTGGGCTATGTTTCTCTCCATATAAATTTTTTAAATTTAATCTTTTTAGTTGTTAACGAATTTCTAAACTTGAAATAAAAGTGCAATATTAGCTTGTTAATCGTTATGGAGACGGGTTTATTAACTATATATTATTAATTGCGGCTACTTGTATACTTGTGAGTTTTGATCTTTCGAGTATTGATCGTATATCACACATTGGAAGATAATAATATATAAGTAGCATGCCATATGTCTGCAGGAGAGGAGCACCCGTGGCTCGGAGCCTAAGTTGGTCTCAGAGAGGGATCCATTTTTTGTGTAAGAGAGAGCAACCCAAAGAAGAGGAGAACTAGATAAAACATGTGAGAATATATAACCACTACTCTCGTTGTTATATATATATATATATATATATATATATATATATATATATATATATATATATATATATATATATATATGTGATATAGTCGTAATTGCTGCCCTTCAATTGGTACAGGTCTTGCGATTATGTTTTTCTGCTACTTTACAATGTGATATAAAGTAATTGATTGTTTTTTTCTTTTGTTCATTGTTTTCTTCTCTTAAGTTAGTGGTGACTAATAGGGAGATTGCACGTATATTATATTTTCATATTTAATATTTTATATATGAAGGAAATACATGCTTATATTTTGGATATATTATATATGATATGATATATAATTTTTATTTAGTATGAAAATGAAAATTTCTTAATATTTTGGATATTGCCTTTATTCAAAATTTGTATTATGAATCCTAATATATTCCCACTTGATAATAAAATTATTGAGTGTATTAAACGATATATATGATATTTCGTTAGACTTTTCCATTGTAGTTATATTTTTAAAATTTGTTATGTTTGCAAGTTTTGATCTGACTACTAGGTGGAGTTGTAGTTCGAGTAAAAATTATAAAAATCTATATTGTTTGATAATAGAATTAATTTATTACCACTTTAGTATAGACTACCCAAAAGATGTAAAATTGATAATATTCTATTATTGGATCGATTAACGCAACAAAACTAATTAGAAATTACCTGACTACGAAGGGAATACATAGTGTTGAGTCTCGTATTTTATTTAATAAAATAGGTATTGTACCTTGCTTTAATTATGATAAGATACATCTTGACTACCAACGGGCTTATGCATATTTTAAAGTATATTTTTCTATATATATAAATCTCTTAGATAAATGTCCACATATTTGATTTATATATATATATATATATATATATATATATATATATAATGGTTCAGATTGTCTAAATTCAATCCACGATTTAAAATATCTTGATGTCTCCTCTATATTTTTCAGCCGTTAGATCTTACTTATATTTTCCTATTTATCTTTATCATGCAATTTTTTTAATTGGTACGATTGAACTCTTCCCGCCGCCGCCTCTGAAACCATTCTTCACCATCATTAGCCATCAACAATCGAAGAAAAGCCGCTCGCCTGCATAAGAACCTCCACCTATGAAACCATTCTTCACCATCATTAGTCATCAACAATCGAAGAACCCAAAATAAGGTAAAAAAAATTAATTTTTATCATTGAAATTCTAAAAATTAAATTATTTTTAACCTATTTTTATCACTTTTATAATTTCAGAATTTTTGTTGTTTATTAGTATTTATTTATACAAATTGGCCGACCATTTGAAGCCTTTTATGTATCAAAAGTGATACCGCTGACTTCCAGCATCAACCTGTTTGGTTATCAACGATTGAAAAATAGGTTATTTATTTTGTTTAATTATTAAGCATAATTTTTGTTTATTAATTTTGTATACAAATTTTACAAATGGCCATTTTATGAAATTGGAAGCCTTTTACATATGAGAAGGGATGCGCTACGTCCATCATCAACATGTTTGGCAGTGGACAAATCAAAAAACTCAAATTAAGGTTATTTAATTTATTTAATTATTAAATATAATTTTTTTTAATACAAATCCTACCATTGTGACCCGTTGAAACTTTTTTCTTCTTCTTTTGGAGGTAGTTAAAACCTAAGCATGAGAAGTTGTCAACAACCTGATGACCATCAACTATCAAAGAACCCAAGTTAAGGTTCTTTTTATTAATTTATCTATTTTTTAATTTTTTTTTCTTTCAAAAGAAAATAAATTAATTATGAACGTTTATACAAAGACTTAAGATAAACATAATAGTCACTTAAGGATCCATTCTTCCACTTAGATGTATCAATATTACGTCTAGCACTCTTGACTGCAAGATTTGTAACATTATTCAATTTCCGGTTGACGAAGTTAATTCTCCAATCAGGGAACTTCGTAAGCCAGCTCTTCATTTCGGCAATGAAAGGATAAATTTGCCAACGAAGACCTGTACACTTATTAATACCTTGAATGAATTCAAGTTTATCGGAGTAAAATGCAACACTCCGTAGATTACACTTAGCAGCCTTTCTCATCGCAAGAAGGACCACCCAACCTTCACCTTCAATAGGGCTTCTAACTATATGTCTAGTAGTGATCCTGTGAGCCACCTTGCCTTCCTTATCAATCGCAATTGCTGCTAATCCTGTTAGTTCATAGTCTCCTTTAAAAGATGCGTCGCTCATGAATATATAATATGCGTCATCGGTAAGAATTGGATTATCTTCAATGATGTCTTCATTACTATTCTCGTTCCTTATTGTTCCATTTTCATTTTGTTCCTTATTCTTAGTGGACTTACTGTTAAAGAGATCATTCATAGCCGAGTTAATTCTGAACAGGATATCCTTAATTATAATGGGGTTTTATCATGAAAGATTCTCATCTTTGCCTCCAAATGTTCCATACAGTAAGGAGAAAATAGGCCGTAAATTCATTTTGGTCCCATCCATTCTTAACGTATTTTTTCCTTATTTCAATAAGCCAATCTCCCATATCGTACTTCTTTTCTTTTTCGATCACAACTTGTAGCCTCGAGTTGGACCAGACTGTCGTGCTAAAGGGGCATTTAATAAATAGGTGTTCAATATCTTCTTTATCCAATTCACACCATTCACATGTAGCATCCTTAACAATTTTTCTAACTTTCAGATTAAGCTTGGTAGGAATAGCTCCATTGCATATTCTCCATCCAAAGGATCTAATCTTATTCATAACATTTGATTTCCATATAATATTCCAGAGGTTACTATTATCATGTTTACCTTGAGAAGATGATTAGGATTCATTTTGAACATCTATATCTACCAATTTATGATATCCAGACTTGGTACTATATTCACCATCCTTTGAAAAAGGCCAGATTAATTTGTCATCCTCCTTATTGATTATCACAGGGATCTTCCAAATGTCACTGACTTGATTTGGTGGGAAGAGTTGCCTGAGTAGCTCCATGTTCCAACTTGACATGTCTTTATTAAATAGTTGGGCTACATACTCTATTTTGCAACCAACCGGTCTCCCCAGAGATATACTATTATTGACCCACTTTTGATCCCAAATATTGATATTTATTCCATTTCCAATTCTCCAGATCGAGTGTTGTTTAATAAATTTCATTCCTCTGTAGATACTAGCCCAGCTCCACGATCTTTTATTTGACAATTTTGCATTAATAATGTTATCAAATGGAGAGTATATACCTTTTAAAACCTTAGCTACTAGTGAGTTCGGGTTATTCATTATTCTCCAAGCCTGTTTGGCCAATAAGGCTAAATTCATTTTTTGAAAATCCCTGAATCCTATACCTCCAATAGTTTTAGATCTTGCAACTTTTTTCCATTTAATCCAATGAATTCTTTTTCTAGTACTTGAATCCCACCAGAAATTAGCCACGATTCCAGACAGTTTCTTGCAAAGTGTTTTCGGAAATTCGAAGATGGACATAGCGTAATTAGGTATCGCTTGAAGCACCGCCTTAATAAGTACCTCTTTGCCTCCATCAGATAATAAGTTAGCAAAGTAACTAGATGATTTATTTAGAAGTTTGTCTTTGATATAATTTAGATTTTCCGATTTTACCCTTTTTAGAGAGAACGGTATCCCCAAGTACTTACCAAAGGTTGATGTCCTTGTAACATTGAGATTTCGTGCTACTTCTTCACAAGTGTTCTCTGGAGTTCCTTTGCTGAATAAAATTGATGATTTTTGAAAATTAATCCGTTGTCCAGACGCTTGACAAAAAAGAGATATAGTATCTTTAAAAGCTTCAATTTCATTCTTATCAATATTTATGAAGAAGAGAGCGTCGTCAGCAAATAAGAGATGTGTGAGACTCGGACAGTTTCTGGTAATTTTAATACCTTTCATATTACCTTCCCGACATTGATAATTAATAAGACCAATAAGGCATTCCGTAAGAATTGAGAAAAGTAAGAATTGAGAAAAGTAAGGGAGATAGTGGATCACCTTGTCTTATTCCCCTGGATGGTGAAAATTTATTGAGTCTCTGTCCGTTGACTTTAATTTGGAAAGATACCTAGGATATACAATTATATATCCATTCCGTCCATTTTTCACAGAAACCAATAGCCTTAAGGGTTTGAATTAAAAAATCCCAATTGACTTGGTCATAGGCCTTTGCCATGTCAACTTTAACCGCCGCAAAATGTTTATTTGATTTTCTTTTATTCTTAAGGAAAAAGAAAACTTCCTGAGCAATTAAAATGTTGTCTTGTATACTCCTTCCCTTAATAAAAGCTAATTGAGTAGGTGATATCAAAGTATCATTGAGACCTTTAAGTGATGTATTATTCTTGAAAAAATTATTAACAATTGTAAAGATATCATCTTTAAGGGTCTCCCAATTTTCTTGATAGAAATTACCTGGTAAACCATCCGGTCCTCGAGCTTTTGATCCCGACATACTGAAAGCAACTCTTCTAATTGTTTAATTGATTTTTTATATACAAATCCTACATGGCCATTTTATGGCCACTTCTGTGGAGGAAATTCTTATGCAGCAAAAAATTTTGTTCTTTGTTTCTTCTTTTAATTTTAACATGATTTAAATTTTCTTTTTGGTTTCCCTGTAAAATGAAAGCACCATGTTTGGATAAGTATCACTCGCTGTACTGTTGTTTTGGTTGTGATTTTGCTTTCCACCTGTAGTGTGCAAATCAATCGTCTTGCTCGAAAGAAAGCCTAACAAAGAAAGCATAAGTCGACTAACCTAGAAGATGGGAATAGTAAATCAAGTGGAGAATTATATGCTACTGCAATTTAGAGTTACTGCATAGATTAAATTTGCCTCATCGGTCCATATATTATGCAAAACTTACACTTTAGGTCCTTATATTCATTGTTCGAGTTAATTGCACTATTGGTTTGTGAAATTACTATTAGTCTTTACGTTGAAAATTACACTATAAGGTCCCTATAATCACTTGCTTGCTTTTCTTGCAACAATTTTTTTTGTTCCAACGATCTTTTAATTCTTTTTCGTATACCAACAACCTTTTTTTTTGTATATCAACAATCTTTTATTTCCTTTTCGTGCAAAAACAATCTCTTCTTTGTGACACTTAATTTCTATTAATGCACAATTTTTTTTGTGCTAGATGCTCATGCTTAAATAAATTACATTTATTTTATAATATACCATAAATTATAACATTTTTCTAAATGTATATATAAAGTTGGATATATTGTTTATGTTTTTTCTATATGTATATATGCAGTTAGATATATCGTTTATGTAAAACATATCATACTTTTTGTGCTTAGTTAAATATTCTTTAGTTTATTTTTATATGAAGAATTATTTATTTATCCCGTATTAAAATTATTTTTCTAAATCAATATTGTTAGAGTGCCTTCAGGCACGGGTTCATACCTATTATATATATATATATATATATATATACATTCTCTAGTTTTCTTATATTCTTTTGTTTCATGTTTTTCCGATTATAGAAATCTCTGTCACTCTCGAATCATGTCTCACATCTCACTCCGAAGCATAGTGGATGCTAACAACCTGACTGGTAACAATTTTAACGATTGGTATCGTAAGGTGAGAATTGTTCTCATGCATGAAAAGCTCATCGATACGATCGATAAACATCTGACAACTGTTCCCGATGAGAATAACAAACTGGAATGGGAAGCCTACATGAACCATTATGATAAATGACTATCAATATATTACATAAGATGGGTTTATACCCACCAAGTTATTACTATTGTTGTAATAACATACCTTGAAAACGATGAAAGGATTGAACAAGGGAAATTTTAAATTGGTGGGTTTACATGTAATCTGTGGGCATATACCAACCACCTTAAATAATCAGGTTTACATTTTAAACTCTCACATATTCAGTTTAGTCTTTCTTGGGTTTACAAAGTTCTTGGTTTAGTTTACTATGGGTTTACATAGTGCTTAGTGTTTAGTGTTATATTGACTGTTGTTTATAGGTCCTTGATCACTAACAATTGTAGGGTTTAAACACTCACAATAAACATAAAAATCAATATGGTAATAAAAATTGTTATAAGACTTCTATTCAATCGAAAAACGAGGATAAACAAATATATCCTTATACGTGAAAATGAAAAAAGGGCATAATTTTAAACATTTGTCTCACATAGGCTTAAAAAAAGTAAAAAAAATTATTAAAAAAACCTAAGCGTTGCCCATCTTAGTTTATGAAAAATATAGATGATTATTGATACTAAAACATTAGCTTTAGTATTGAAAATAACCAATGCAATACCTACTATAGACAATTTTGTATATACCCACTGAATTATGCATACAAGTGGATATCAACACACTAAATAAACACAAAAATGTGGGTATTGACCCAATATTTTAGGTAAAAGTGGGTATACTCCCACTAGTTACAAACAACCACAACAATGTAGAAAAATCATCCTTCCTTCAATGCGGCATTTCTTGTATCCACTAAGTGAATACTCATAAACACGTAACACTGTTCAATGTTAGTGGGCCCATGGGTGTGATAAAATAATGATTTAAAATCACACACATCTCTTAAACACGATTAACTCTCTGCAAGTATACAGGATGTTACAAGTAATAATAAGTAAATAATGTTTCGCCCTTAGAGATTTAGGTAGTTATTTCATTTCGTGTTCAAATACTACCGTAGATGTTTTAAAATCTTTTGATTTTAAAGATAAAAATATAAAGTGTTTGTTTTGTTTTATAAATAATATAAATAATTATTCAAGGAAGATAGCTGTTAAGATTGCAAGTATGCTCCTAATCATATTGACTTAATAGTTCTAGAAATAATTGGTTGGTCTTATCAACAAGGATACAAAATTCTTCCTAACTAATGTAAGGGTCGACTTAGGAAACTCACATACGCATATTCTGAGGGATTAAGACAAAACTTAGTGGCTACTTGGCTATTCAAGACCTTGGGTTCACTAGCATACACTAAGCACGTACACACTAATCAATAATTATAACACCCTGCCACTTTTTGGTGAAAGCTCATTTACTTAGTCTAATCAATATCATTTCGCCAAAATAAGATTAATATCCATATCAAGGTGTATATCCAGTAGATGCAAAACACAATTTATTGTAAGACTCAAAAGAACAAATAAAACAGTAAAACTAGATTTTTATACAAAAACAATCCTAAACTAAATAGAAATTAGTGCATAATATAATATATGAATAAAAATATTAGAATTAAATTAAATACAAAATCATTTTTATTCTAGTTTACCCAAAGATAGAGATAGAGAGGTGTAGAATTGATGCGGTGAAACTCCAAACTTGAAGCTTCCGTCTCTAGATCCTCATGATCACTTTTTTGATGAATGGTTGATCAAAGGTAAGCTCTGATGGCCAAGGAATGAATTTATAATGTTATCAGAGGATAATATAAGTGGTAAAACTGCTTTAGTGTTTACATAGGTCACGAGCTAGGTTAAAATGACTTAACACATCCTAAAAATGTTTTCCTCCAAGATGGGACTGGTTGGAGTCACACCAGCTGCAAAATATGTAACCTCTTAATTAAAAATCCGAGTTGTAAACTATCCTTAGCCATGCACTCCTTTTTCAGAGTCCCATATGGATATAAAAGGAATCATCCAAATTATTTTTAAATATCACGTGGCATCGAAAATGATTCACTTTCACATTTCTAAAAACGGTTTCTTTAGTCCTCTGCTATTGGTCTCCTTTTCAAATTTTCTTTACTCAATTTCTTATCCATGCTTTTACATGTAATATAATCCGTATACCTAATATTTTTATATTTAAAACATAAACTACGCACAAATAGCTCTAAATGTGACAAATCTCCAAAAGAGGGTAAGAAACGAGAATATATCAAATAATAGGAAACTCCCTCATCTGAGCACAAAAGAAACTTAAAAATATGTCTCAAAATAGGATTTATTTATCACCAAAAAAGGGAGAAATTAAATTTATTTCCATTGGATTGCAAATTCTTCTCTAATGACACACGATAAACAATTGTGCACGTGGAATAGATATTTCTTGTCATGATACTTGAATATAAATAACCCGTTTCATCGGCTAACTATATCAAATTTGACAATTAACATGAGTTTAACACATTTTGAATATAGTTATTGGATACACAAGTTTTTTATTGCATAAAGCCACCATAGGAACTACAATTACCATTGTTATCAAGTTGTACTATAAGTCCTTGAAAATTCTGTCATATACATAAACTGTGTATAAACTTACTTGCAACCGTACAGACCTTTGATATCAAATTTCCCTATAGGTCCCCTGAATGATCTATGTGGGTTTAAACTACATAAATCACTATTCTAGAATAGGGTCAAAAATACAAAATACCAACTACTAATTTAAACAATAGTATATAATAATTAATAGTTAATAAAAATACATTATATCAATCAGTAAAAGATGAAAAAATTTAGAAAAATTTCAAGGTTTAACAGCTGTGATTCCATGTTACTCAATAATATTTACAAAAAGAAGCAAAAACTATTAAAATCGCCATAAGAACACCATAATTAACCCATAAAATAATATTTGTTTATTGTCTTTGAAAATATTTCTTCCCCTATTACAAACACCTCCAATGGACAAGTTGTTCTTCTCTTCAAAAATAATAGTTTGTGTATACAAAAGATATGAACCAAGCCAAACTCGCATCAGGAAATGAATCACCATAATGCTTTACCTGCCAAGAATGAGAAAGAGTGCTTGAAAATTCAATTCATGAAAGATTGTTTTTGCAACGACCATATATATGATTTGGTAAATTCTGAACAAGTTTAGTATCGAGCGTATTCTCCCTAATATAGAGTGCATAATGAAAAATATTAAAATTCATGTTTACCGGTTTATTTTCTCATTGTATCCCCATCTCTTCTTTTTTGAAGATAGTTGACTTATGTTTTTTACCCACCAAGATTTATTGTATAAATTTTTTGTGGGAAAGTAGCTCAACCTTTTTATTAACTTAAATGTATAAGACTTTCATACAATATTTATTGATCCAATATTTAATCATAATCGTTAATTATTATAGCAAGACATGTGTCAATTAATTAATTAGAAAAGTTACCACAAGTATATTTTTTTAGGTTAAAGAAGGTATAGTTCATAAACTACTACAAGTTATATTAGACCATTCAATATAGGATGAAAGACTTTTCCTATTTATTAAACCGACACAAAACGTAAGCGCATGTTATTGACAAATGGGCTGGAGAGAAGAGTATAATTCAATCATATTTACGTACCATTTGAATACTATGTAACTAGTCTACACATAATGGCCCTTATCCATTCTAAGGATTTAAACAAGAATTTAACCTAATAACAAAGACGCGTAGAAAAAGTTAGAACTACAAAATAAAGCCTGCTCTTCTATTTGTGTATATGGAGGTAAAGTTTCCTCTCCATGTACATATACATTGGTAAAATTAGGTAAAGTTATATTATATCTAACTCAAAAAGAATTGATGTATTTTTTTATATGGTTTAACTAAATTTAATTTCTTTTATTTTTCCACTTAATAATAAAAAATTGACATTCTTCTGAGGAATTTTATTGAGTATTTTGGTTTTCTAAAACAAAGGGTTTCATCAATGGATAAAAAGATAGATAAAAATAAATTGTCGTATAATCTAGGATAAGTTCTCTTAATCAAGGTATGTGAATAAAAAAAATCTTTAACCAAATTACAGTATTGGTCCTTATATAATGTGTAAATTGCAGTATAGGTCTGCGTTATTGGTCCTTAGGAAAGAGCTAAAAGAGTTGTGTATCACATGTAATTTGTCTCTTAAAAAAATTTCAAAATATAGGATTAGATTTTTAAGTTTTTCCAGCTAGAAAGTCATGCTATACAACTCAAACAAAAATATTTTGTATTTTTTCATGCATAGCATAGAGTGTTGTTTAATTTACATGAAAAGATTGATAATCATCACATTTCAAGAAAATAGAAAAGTTATATAAGTAACTTCATAAGTCTATTAATATGTTGTAATGCTTCATATGATGCTTAATAACTGATGGTCAACCCTTAATATTTAACTTAATCTTAAAAAGATGGTAAATATTAGTTCTGTAGTGGAAGTGTTTAATGTGGATTAAAAGAATAAAAGCATGTAAATGTGTGTGGAGGATAAAATATTATGTGTACACAATTGAAAATTTAACACACGATTAATAAAAGTTATGTAGACTAATATTTAATACACCAATAAAGAATGTGTTATTGGGCGTAAAGAGTAAAAGTTTTAGTATGTCATTGAATTAATTCTTGCACCTATATGGCCTTTTTTCTACAGATCCTGCTCCAGTTCTAGCTCTTGTTCTTATAAATGACCCATACACTTGTGGGACATCACCTTCTCAATGTTGATTTTATATCCTGCTAGAGGAAAAGTAACCACCAATCTATATAATACCCTAAGTATAGTAGTTTATACAAAATACATAAGATGGGTTTATACCCACCAAGTTATTACTATATGGTGTTATATCATACCTTGAAAACGATGTCATTGAGGATTGAACAAGGGAAAATGTTAAATTGGTGGGTTTACATGTAAACGGTGGGCATATACCAACCACCTTAAATAATCAAGTTTTCATTTTAAACTCTCACATATTAAGTTCAAGTCTTTCTTGGGTTTACAGAGTTCTTAGTTTAATTTACTATGGGTTTACATAGTGCTTAGTGTCTAGTGTTAGATTTATTGTTGTTTATAGGTACTTGACCATTGATAATTGTGGGGTTTAAACACTCACAATAAACATAAAAATAAATATGGTAGTAAACACGGTCATAAGATGTCTAACCAATCGCAAAAACAAGGATAAACAAATGTATCCTTATACGTGACAATGAAAAAAGGGCATAATTTTAAAGATTTCTCTCACAGGCTTAAAAAAAGTCAAATAATATAAAATTCATTAAAAAAGTCACAGACTTTTATGCTTCTCAAGTAAGTCAATACAATCTTATTTAATATTAAACATTTCACTTACCATTTCTCATGCTCAGTATGTCTCTTTTTATTTGTAATATACATTTGAGGACTCTCCTGCTCGCTCCAGCGCATGGTAATTTTTTTCCTAGTAAATAATTTGATTAATTCTTTAAATATGTTCCCATTGTAATCAACTTTTTTTTTGGATCTTTCATTTTTGCAGGAAAGTGGGAAAAAAGTCTCAGTCCTCTAAATCCAAACACAGGCACAAGAGAAAGAGACAAGAGACTTCTGAGTTGGAAAGTGACAGTGATGATGATCATTGGGTTTTGAGACCCCGTAGAAGGTCTAAACAGTTAGTACGAAAGGTATGTCCACTTTTTCTAAAATAATTTTGTTACAGTCATTATAAACAGTTTTATTCTTTTAATCTTTACTTGGAGACACTCAAGTGTAACTCATGATAGACTAAATGCACACAACCCCCTTTAACTATATCTAATCCCTGATTTTGTCCATAAACTTTAAAAAACAATTTAAACCTCCTTAAACTAAGTGGTTAATAAAAACACTTTATATGAATTAATATGATAAAAATATTTAGTGTTATTTTAGAAAAATTTCAAGGTTTAACAACTATTATTCCATGTTATTCTATAATTTTCAGAAAAAAGAAGCAAAAACTAATAGAATTGCATTAAGAACACCTTATTTAACCCATAAAATAAAATTTGTATTGTCTTTGCAAATATTGCTTCCGCCGATTAAAAACTCCTCTGATAGACAAGTTGTTCTTCTCTTAAAAAACAATAGTTTGTGTATACGAAAGATATGAATTAAGCCAAACTCGCATCACGAAATGAATCACCATAATGCTTTACCTACCAAGAATGAGAAAGAGTGCTTGAGGGTATTCTCCCTAATTATAGTATGGAGGGTATTCTCCCTAATTTAGAGTGCATAGTGATAAATATTAAAATTCATGTTTACCTTTTTCTTTTCTCATTGTATTCCCATCTCGTCTTTTTGGGAGATAGTTAACTTATGTTTTTTACCCACCAAGATTTATTGTATAGATTTTTTGTAGGAAATTAGATCAAACTTTTTATTAACTTAAACATATAAGACTTTCATCGAATATTTAATGATCCAATATATAATAATAATCGTCAAATTTAATGGCAAGACATATGTAAATAGATTAATTAGAAAATTTACCAGAATTAATTTTTTAGGTTAAATATAAGGTATATTTCATACACGCCTAAAATTTATATTGAACCATTCAATATTGTATGAAAGACTTTTCCTATTTATTAACCTAACTATGGATGGCAGTGGTTACGATTTTAATTAGAAACAGACGGATTACCAAACCGAATAAAAACCGATTATGTAACCGTGGTTAAATCAGTTAGGGTTTGGTTTTAAAAAGTGAAACCGATGGTTATAACCGTTAGGTTATGGTTTTAGATTAAAAAAACACGAAAAACCGAAATCCGTTATATATATAAATATAAATCCGATTTTATTTTACCTACTAAAAATAAATCAGAATAACCAAAACCAGTTTATTATCATCTACTTTTGTATATTTTATAGTAATATAGATAAAAAAGTATTTTCATATCTCAAAACAAAAATCTAAATATTATAATTAACAATAGAAGTAACAAAAATGTTATTTAATTAAAGATCAACATAATATTTTATATATCATGTATTTGTGATCTTGTTTCAATATTTTTAATATATTTAGCGAGTTATATTTTGGCATGTCACAAGAACGAGGTGAGGTTAGGAATCCTACTGCGAGAGGGACGTCTCGCGAGCCGGGTTATGGTTAAAATCTTATAAACCGTTTAAAAAACCGAATTATTCGGAGATGGTTTTGAAAAGTAAGTCTGGTTAAATCCGTTAGGGTTTGGTTTTTGATAAATTAAATGAATATGGACATGGTTTTGGATTTTTTGTAATAATCCGATCAGTTGCCTTCCCTAAACCCAACACACAGAACGTAAGCCCAAGCAACACTATTGGAAAATGGCCTGGAGAGAAGAGAAAAATTCAATGATATTTACTTTCCATTTAACTACTATGTAACTAGTCTAACTCATCATGGGCCTTATCCCTTCTTAGGATTTAAACAAGAATTTAACCTAATAACAAAGACGCAGCCGCAGAAAAAGAAAAATTAGAACTGCAAAATAAAACCCGCTCCTCTCTTTGTGTATATCGAGGTAGAGTTTCCTCTCCATGTACACATTGGTAAAATTAGGTAAGACTCTCAAATTTTTTTGATGTATTTATTTATATGGTTTAATTAAATTTAATTTCATTTTTTTCGCAGAATAATTAAAAATTGATGTTCTTCCAAGTAATCTCTTAATAAAATTTAATTTCATTTTTTTTCGCAGAATAATTAAAAATTGATGTTCTTCCAAGTAATTTTATTGAGTCTTTTGGATTTGTAAAACTAAGAAATTCATCAATGGAAAAAAACATAAATAAAAATGAGTTGTCCTATATACTAAGAGACGTTCTCTTAATCAAGGTATGTGATTTATTTTAGTTTCCATGTTGCAAGGGATAAGAAAAATCTTGAACCCAATTACACTATGAGTCTCTATATAATGTGAAAATTGCAATATAGGCCCGCATTATTGGTCCTTAGGAAAGAGGTAAAAGAGTTGTGTATGGCATGTAATTTGTCTCTCCTATAAACAATTGAAAAATATAGGATTAGATTTTTCAGTTTTTGCAGCTAGAAAGTCATGCAATACGATTCAAACAAAAATATTTTGTATTTTTTTATTCATACATATCATCGAGTGTTGTTTGATTACAAGAAAACGATCGTCGTCGTTGGTCATGAAATTTCAACAAAATAGAACATTTATATAATTAACTTGGTAAGTTTATTAATTTGTTGTTATGCTTCATATGATGCTTAATAACAGACGATCCACCCTTAATATTTAACTCATTATTCTAATGATGGTAAATTTTAGTTTGGTAATAGATGTGTTTAATTTAGATTAAAAGAATAAAAGCAAGTAATTGTGTGGATGATAAAATATTATGTGTACACAATTGAACATTAAACACACGATTAATAAAAGTTATGTAGACCAATATTGAATACACAAATAAAGAGTGTGTTATTAAGTGTAAATAATAACCATTTTAGTATGTCATTGAATTAATTCTGGACGGATATGGCATTTTTTCTTCCAGATCCTGTCAAGCAATAACTCTTGGTCCTGTCGGAGTATATTATTTGTGGAAGTCAGATCTGTGATTTTAGTAGCTGAAAACGGAAAAAGAGGGAATCAAATATGTTTTGCTTTTAAAGCCGTGCCGGAGAGAAGATCTAAGGAAATATGTCGAAAAATAATACTCCATCAAGTGAGTTCTCCATCAGACCGAATAAAGGCATAATTTAAGTGGTGAACTTGAATTAAAGTCCATTTTGAAGTTTGTCCCAACTTTAAAAGTTTTGTGAAAGGCAAAAGTCACAGTCCAGATCCTGCTCAAGTTTTTGCTCCAGGTTCAGCTCTTACTCCAGATCCTTCTCCTGCTGTATCTCTTACTCTAGATCCTTCTCCTACTCCTGCTCCGGTTCTAGCTCTTGTTCATGTTCCAGTTCCTTCTGTTATACTTCCAGCGGCTACTGAAAACAACAACAGACTCAATGAGCTCAGTGATCTTGATTCAATGTTGTTTGATGATCTCTGTTAGACTTTTATGCTTCTCAAGAAAGTCAATACAATCTTATGTAATATTAAACATTTCACTTACCATTTATCATGCTCTGTATGTCTCTTTTAATTTGTAGGATACATTTGAGGACCCTCCTGCTCCAGGCGCATGGTAATTTTTTTCCTAATAAATAATTTGATTAATTCTTTAAATATGTTCCCATTGTAATCAACTTTTTTTTTTGATCTTTCATTTTTGCAGGAAAGTGGGAAAAAAGTCTCAGTCCTCTAAATCCAAACGTAGGTACAAGAGACTTCTGAGTTGGAAAGTGACAGTGATGATGATCATTGGGTTTTGAGACCCCGTAGAAGGTCTAAACGGTTAGTATGAAAGGTATGCCCACTTTTTCTAAATTTTTTTTGTTACAGTCATTATAAACAGTTTTGTTCTTTTAATCTTTACTTGGAGACACTCAAGTGTAACTCATGATGGACTAAATGCACACAACCACCTTTAACTATATCTAATCCCTGATTTTGTCCATAAACTTTAAAAAACAATTTAAACCTCCTTAAACTTTTTTTCCCTAGTTTTTAACGGAGTATGCAAATTTACTATTATTACCACACCTTTAAATTTTCATGACTCATTCTTCCCCTTTTAGTTCCTCGCTCTGAACACAACTCATTTTTTGACCAAATCTTCCTCCACTAGATTTTCAATTAGATTTACATCGAAAAGAAGTCCAGATTATTTCTGGACCCATAAGTTTTTGGATAGAACCATAATTTAGGGAGTGTTGAATATTATTTTATGTTGTGTTGTGGCACCTTTTGTTTTTTAATAGTTGTGTACAATTGTAATTAGGGTCTATTGTTATAATTTGGCTATAATGTTTATTCCATCTAGTTGTGAATGCTTATGTGCATATACCCTCTAATTCTGCAGATATAACCATTTGTGTAAGGGAGTGACTTGGAATTCAACTTCGAAAGATGATGCGGGCAAATATTTTGCGAAACATTCACCGTCATCATTTGACAGGATAACATGGTCTTTCATACATTTATTGGTTGGAAGTTTCTTGAGTTTTTATCTTTCTTGAATTTCTAAAGTCAAACAAAGATATTTAGTATAAGTTATAACTCCCACTTTGTAAATTTTTTTTCCTTTTACTTATAAAAATATATCAAACAGAAGATGGTCTCATTTGCAGGCAAGATCAGAATTAAACAAAATATTGTAAAAACACCATGAGCATCTGAAACTTTTTGAAGTTGGGTAATTTTTTCAAATTCAGCAAAATAGCATGCAAAGTGTCGAAAAAATCTTGCATAAAAAGGTCCTCTATTTAATTCACTAACATATAAAGCAATATGGCCCTATTAAAAAGGTTTCAATATCTGCTCTAGGGCCATGGACCTATATAATAACTCTTTAAATCTTCATGACAACAAAATGAAATACAAAAGATATTACATAATATTGTATATTTTAATATGTGAACTTACATCAAGGAGATAGGAGCCAAAAGTCATTATAACATCATTTAGATCTTCTACCCTCCATGTAGTGTCAATTTCTTTACCCACATTTTTACAATCTACAATAACATTTTACATTTTGATCTAACCATGAAGATTGATTTTGTAGTAACAAGCCACTAGCAAATGCAGAATCACTTGTTTACTTCTTCTTGAGTTTTACAAAAGATTTTCCTTTTACTTAGAAGCTATTATCACACAGAAGATGAAATTTTAAAGAAGTCATATGAGTTCATTACATAGCAGATATAGAGAATGACAAAACTGCCCCTCAAGGTTGAAAAATTAGATTTTGATTTCAGTAAGTAATTGTTTGCTAACATAAATCTATATATAAAATCATCTTGGGGTATCCATACTAGAAGAAGCCGATCATAAAATGAGAAAGTAGCAACAAAAGCAATCGGACCATGTTTATTGTACGTTTCAATCACATCAGGTTTAATTCCATCTATTTTCACAATAGAATATCCATGGTACATAAGTGCTGTTAATACCAATATCTAATTAGAGGAACGAAAATGTTCTCTACATTTCTCTTTCAGACAATTCCTTGAACATGATAAGTACAAATGACCATAAATTTTATTCATCCTAAAAGAGAACCTCAAAAGAATTATAATATCCAGTTTACAAAGAAATGTCAATCAAAATATACTGACCTGAGGTTTCAAGTGTATGAAGAAGGGGCCACATTTGCAGGATTCCACCTAATGTGAAATTAATGAATGTGGATAAATTATTGTTATAGTTAATATTATGTTTTTAACAATTGCTGCTCTCTATTTAATGGTTTTCTGGGTCTGGTTTTGTGTATGGACAACTTTTCTTAATGAATGATGATTTTGGTTTGGTAATTTTTTGTTTGTTTATTCGGTAATGAATATATTGTGTTCTTTTATAAGGTTTTGATCTTTGGTACTACAATTTTGAAAGGTGGTGTACTAATTTTGTTTGAATGCACATTTTTGTAATGTTCATAATTGTAAAATATGATGGAAAAGTAGTTTACTGCACAAAAGTTTACGAAAAAACTAAAGGACTGTAACTAAAAAAAACTAAAGGACTGTAATTAAAATCAGCACGATTACAATAAGTTTCACTTTTTATAGAGGCTTCAACATTTGGGAACTATACGGGGTGCCTAATTTTCAAAGGGATATATAAACTTCTGCTATGCCTACGTAGCCAAAATATATGGAGACACCATGAAAGTGAAGATTATGCGAATGATTGAACATTTACAATATTACAATAATTAATGATGTACAATACAAACAAATTGATCAACAATGAGATGAAACAATATCGAAAGTCATGAGAACCGACTAGATTTTTGAAAAAAAGTTAATTCTACATAACCAAACCTTTCGTAAAACTAATTATTGCCATGTCAAGTAAAATTTATATGAACTCAATTTCTCGTGCTTGTTTCATAGTAGGTGGAGTTATTGCGATTATTTGTGTTAGCTGATCTTGAATTCCCAATGCCCCTAGTTAAGTCTTCAATAGGTCCGGGAAAATCTAGAGTGAAGCTGACTTGGTAAAAAAGAGGACTTATATTCATATAAATACAAGACATAATGTTTAAGCAAGCATTATGTAAAAATAAGATTTCTAGTACAAATCTGATTTCTAGTATATATTTAATAGGACTAACTGAATTTGTTGTTTTTTTTTGTTTTTTGGAATAAAGAATATATTTAAAATAAATTTAAAGTACATATAATAAGTTCAGCCCATCCATGAAGGTGGGTTATCAAGATTAAGAATCTCGACTAACTATGTTGTAATATAGTTTGTAAAACAAATATAGTGGTGCCGCCTAGGATGTGATAAAAATAGGATAATAAAAGCTAATAAACGATTACTAAACACGTTACTCACTGCAAGTATCGCAGGTCGTACGCAAGTTTTAATGATAAGTCAGATTCGTTCTCAGGGACTTAGTGTGTTATACGAATAGGTCAACAGAATAGCGTAGTAGATAATAGTTTAAAGACGAGAAAATAAATGAATATGAAGTGAAGAGATTAATAATTAAACTAAATAAAATAAAGACAGGTAAATAAAATATGAAAAAATAAGATGAAAGAATATAGCTCAGGTTTTGCGAGTATGCACTAATCCTTCTATTTCTTTTACTAGTTAATAAGGATGATAATAACTCTTAGATAAGTAGTAAGGATTCTAAATTCCTCCCTACCCCCTTCCAGGTGGACTAAGGTGGCGAACTCACAATTACTAGGGGACTTCACTAAGGTGCTTCTACGCCACTAGGTTCTTACATGAGACTGGCGTGCAAATAATAATCATTGATTAATTAAAACCCTAAGGACTATCTAGTTACGCAAGTCCTCCTAGATCACTACGTACACTAGACGATTATGTGGTGTTTAAATAGCTAGAAACCCCTTCCGGGTGACCATCTAACTACTATTAGTACAACCCTTAATTGATCAGGTTTAAGATAAACAATAAATCTTAGCATATAAAACATATATATGGTTAAGCAGCTGGAGTGAATTTAAAATAGTTCTTCCAAAGAAACATAGATAGAAGAAAATAGAATTCATAGATTATACATATGCAAAACAAAAGTTATGGAAAATTTAGTTCAAAGTAAAAAGAAATAAACTAAACGAAATATGTATACTGTCAACTTGCTCTCTTGAATGATCTCTAATGATGAATAAAACTTAAAGACTAATTATGGGAGGCGAGGACATGTTTACAATAGTTAAAGGGTGTATTTATAGGAGTATAGAAAGCCAAATTTTGATTACTTAGAACAGGAGGCAAGTAATTGGACTTCTTTTCCAAATTAATTCCGTTTCCTAAAATATAGGAGAAGGGAATAACTGTTGTTGTCTTATTTTGGCCGTAACTTCTTCAATATTGATCCGATTTACGCATACTTTTTATCGAAACGACCGTATCGGAAATCTCTACACATTTGATCTGACCATTATTCCTAATTCCGAACCGATTTTTGAGTTATGACCCTTTTAGTGGACCTGGATGTTAAAATTCATATTTACTTGGCAACTTCTCCTTTCCTATTTTATCTTTTACTTCCTTTATTTTCAATTTCCATCTTTATCTTCTTTTCTTTATCTCTTAGAATTTATTTGACATCTGATTACTTTTCACATATCTTTAAAGCTTCACAATTAACAAAAAAGTAAACCAAATATTCTATAAAAATAATAAATCATCAAATCAAGACAAGAAATAAGAAAAAAAGTAAAATATAAGCAAAAATTAAGTGTTGACTATCCTAATACACCTAAAATGATGTCTCCTATATAGATTAAATTATCAAAAATAGGGAGACATCAATACCCCCAATTCAAAGTTGTATCGTCCCGATACAATAATGATATAAACAATGATAAGTCTCTAAATACACACCTAAGTCAATTAAGCACAATGGAAAGAGATAGCAGAATATATAGAATATCAGTAACAATGCTCTCTTAATTCAGAACCCCATGTGAATATAAAAGGGATCATCCAAATTATTTTTAAATATCACGTGGCATCGAAAACAATTCACTATTTAATTTTGGCCGAAAACTGTTTCACAGTTATAAAAATGGTTTCTTATCCATGCTTTGACATGTAATTTAATACGTGTACCTACGAGTTTCACATTTAACACATATATTACGCACAAATAACTCTAAATGTGAAAAATCTCCAAAAGAGGGTAAGAAACGAGAATATATCAAATAATATGCAAAACCCCTTATCTAAGCACAAAAGGAACTTAAAAATATGTCTCAAAATAGGATTTATTTATCACCAAATAAGGGAGACATCAAATGTATTTCCATTGGATTGCAATTACTTCTCTGGTGACACACGAGATAAAATTATGCACGTCGGATATATATTTCTCGTCAAGATAGATGAATATAAATTACCCGTTCCATCAGCTAACTATATAAAATTCTAAAATTAACATGAATTTAACACATTCTGAATATATTTATTGGATACACAAGTTTTTTATTGCATTACCACAATAGAAACTACAGTTACCTTTTCAATCAAATTGTACTATAGGTCCCTGAAAATTTTGTCACAGACAGGAAGTGGGTATAAACTCACCACTGCAACTGTAGAGACCTTTGATATCAAAATTCCCTATAGATCCCCTGAATAATCTATGTGGGTTTAAACTAAATAAATCATTATACTGTGAATAGGGTGAAAAATACAAAATACCCACTACTAATTTAAACAATACTATATAACAATTAATGGTTAATAAAAACACTTTATATGAATTAATATGATAAAAAAATTTAGTGTTATTTTAGAAAAATTTCAAGGTTTAACATTATTATTCCATGTTATTCTATAATTTTCAGAAAAAAGAAGCAAAACTAATAAAATTGCATTAAGAACACCTTAGTTAACACATAAACTAATATTTGTATTGTCTTTGAAAATATTGCTTCCGCCGATTAAAAACTCCTCTGGTAGACAAGTTGTTCTTCTCTTAAAAAATAATAGTTTGTGTATACGAAAGATACGAATTAAGCAAAACTCGCATCACGAAATGAATCACCATAATGCTTTACCTACCAAGAATGAGAAAGAGTGCTTGAAAGTTCAATTTATGAAATATTGTTTTGACAACAATCATATATATGATTTGGAAAATATAGAACAAGTTTAGTATGGAGGGTATTCTCCTTAATTTAGAGTGCATAGTGAAAAATATTAAAATTCATGTTTACCTTTTTCTTTTCTCATTGTATCCCCATCTCGTCTTTTTGGGAGATAGTTAACTTATGTTTTTTACCCACCAAGATTTATTGTATAGATTTTTTGTAGGAAATTAGATCAAACTTTTTATTAACTTAAACATATAAGACTTTCATCGAATACTTAATAATAATCGTTAATTATAATAGCAAGACATATGTAAATAAATTAATTAGAAAAGTTACCAAAATTAATTTTTTAGGTTAAATATAAGGTATATTTCATACACTACTAAAAGTTATATTGAACCATTCAATATAGTATGAAAGACTTTTCCTATTTATTAACCTAACTAGGGATGGCAGTGGTTACAATTTTAATCTAAAACCGACAGATTACCGAACCAAATATAAACCGATTATGTAACCATGGTTAAATCCGTTAGGGTTTGGTTTTAAAAAGTGAAACCGATGGTTAAAACCGTTAGGTTATGGTTTTAGATTAAACAAACCCGAAAAACCGAAATCGGTTATATATATAAATATAAATCCGATTTGATTTTACCTACTAAAAATAAAACTGAATAACCAAAAACCAGTTTATTATCATCGATATTTTGTATATTTTATAGTAATATAAATAAAAAAGTATTTTCATATCTAAAAACTAATATCAAAATATTATAATTAACAATAGAAGTATAAAAAATGTTATTTAATTAAAAATCAACATAATATTTTATATATTGAAGATTTGTCATGTATTTGTGATCTTGTTTCAATATTTTCAATATATTTAGCGAGTTATAGTTTGGAAAGTCACAAGAGCGAGGTAAGATTATGAAATCTTAAAAACCGTTAAAAAAACCGAATCCGAATTATTCGGAGATGGTTGTGAAAAGTAAGTACGGTTAAATTCGTTAGGTTTTGGTTTTTGATAAATTAAATGAATATACCCAACACACAGAAAGTAAGCCCAAGCAACGCTATTGGAAAATGGGATGGAGTGTTGTTTGATTACAGGAAATATTCAAACAAAAATATTCAAACAAAAATATTTTGTATTTTTTTATTCATACATATCATCGAGTGTTGTTTGATTACAGGAAATCGATCGTTGGTCATGAAATTTCAAGAAAATAGAACAATTATATAATTAACTTGGTAAGTTTATTAATTTGTTGTTATGCTTCATATGATGCTTAATAACAGATGATCAACCCTTAATATTTAACTCATTGTTCTAATGATGGTAAATTTTAGTTTGGTAATAGATGTATTTAATTTAGATTAAAATAATAAAAGCAAGTAATTGTGTGGATGATAAAATATTATGTGTACACAATTGAACATTAAACACACGGTTAATAAAAGTTATGTAGACCAATATTGAATACACAAATAAAGAGTGTGTTATTGGGTGTATAGAATAACCATTTTAGTATGTCATTGAATTAATTCTGGACCGATATGGCATTTTTTTGTTCCAGATCTTGTCAAGCAATACCTCTTGTTCCTGTGGGAGTATATTATTTGTGGAAGTCAAGATCTGTGATTTTGGTAGCTGAAAACGGAAAGAGAGGGAATCAAATATCTTTTGCTTTTAAAGCCGTGCCGGAGAGAAGATCTAAGGAAATATGTCGAAAAATAATACTCCATCAAGTGAGTTCTCCATCAGACCGAATAAAGGCATAAATTTAGTGGTGAACTTGAATTAAAGTCCATCAGATCAGTATGGAGTTTGTCCCAGCTTTAAAATTTTTGTGAAAGGCAAAAGTCATAGTCCAGATCCTGCTCAAGTTTTGGCTCCAGGTTCAGCTCTTACTCCAGATCCTTCTCCTACTCTATTTCTTGCTCTAGATCCTTCTCCTACTCCCGCTCCTACTCCGGTTCCAGCTCTGGTTCATGTTCCAGTTCCTTCTGTTATACTTCCAGCGGCTACTGAAAACAACAACAGACTCAATGAGCTCAGTGATCTTGATTCAAGGTTGTTTGATGACCTGTCTCTGCTAGACTTTTATGCTTCTCAAGTAAGTCAATACAATCTTATTTAATATTAAACATTTCACTTACCATTTCTCATGCTATGTATGTCTCTTTTTATTTGTAGGATATATTTGAGGACCCTCATGCTCCAGGTGCATGGTAATTTTTTTCCTAGTAAATAATTTGATTAATTCTTTAAATATGTTCCCATTGTAATCAACTTTTTTTTGAATCTTTCATTTTTGCTGGGAAGTGGGAAAAAAGTCTCAGTCCTCTAAATCCAAAAGCAGGCAAGAGAGAAAGAGACAAGAGACTTCTGAGTCGGAAAGTGACAGTGATGATGATCATTGGGTTTTGAGTCCCCGTAGAAGGTCTAAACGGTTAGTACGAAAGGTATGTCAACTTTTTCTAAAATAATTTTGTTAGCGTCATTATAAACAGTTTTGTTCTTTTAATCTTTACTTGGAGACACTCAAGTGTAACTAATGATGGACTAAATGCACACAACCCCCTTTAACTATATCTAATCCCTGATTTTGTCCATAAAGTTTAAAAAACAATTTAAACCTCCTTAAACTTTTTTTCCCTAGTTGTTAACGGAGTATGCAAATTTACTATTATACCCTTTCATACTACCACACCTTTAACTTTATATGACTCATTCTTCGCCTTTTAGTTCCTCGCTCTGAACACAACTCATTTTTAGACCAAATCTTCCTCGACAAGATTTTCAATTAGATTTACATCCAAAAGAAGTCCATATTATTTGTGGACCCATATGTTTTTGGATAGAACCGTAATTTAGGGAGTGTTGAATATTATTTTATGTGGTGTTGTGGCACCTTTTGTTTTTTAATAGTTGTGTACAATTGTAATTAGGGTCTTTTGTTATAATTTGGCTATAATGTTTATCCCATCTAGTTGTGAGTGCTTATGTGCATATACCCTCTAATTCTGCAGATATAACCATTTGTGTAAGGGAGTGACTTGGAATTTAACCTCGAAAGATGATGCAGGCAAATATTTTGCGAAACATTCACCGTCATCATTTGACAGAATAACATGGTCTTTCATACATTTATTGGTCGGAAGTTTCTTGAGTTTTTATCTTTCTTGAATTTCTAAAGTCAAACAAAGATATTTAGTATAAGTTATAACTTCCACTTTGTAAATTTTTTTCCTTTTACTTATAAAAATATATCAAACAGAAGATGGTCTCATTTGCAGGCAAGATCAAAATATTGTAAAAACAGCATGAGCATCTGAAACTTTTTGAAGTTGGGTAATTTTTTCAAATTCAGCAATATAGCATGCAAAGTGTCGAAAAAATCTTGCATAAAAAGGTCCTCTATTTAATTCACTAACATATTAAGCAATATGGCCCTATTAAAAAGGTTTCAATATCTGCTCCAGGGCCATGGACCTATATAATAACTCTTTAAATCTTCTTGACAACAAAATTAAATAGAAAAGATATTACATAATATTGTCTATTTTAATATGTGAACTTACATCAAGGCTATAGGAGCCAAAAGTCAATATAACATCATTTACATCTTCTACCCTCCATGTAGTGTCAATTTCTTTACCCACATTTTTACAGTCTACAATAACATTTTACATTTTGATCTAACCATGAAGATTGATTTTGTAGTAACACGCCACTAGCAAATGCAGAATCACTTGTTTACTTAGAAGCTATTATCACACAGAAGATGAAATTTTAAAGAGGTCATATGACTTCATTACATAGCAGATATAGAGAATGACAAAACTGCCCCTCAAGGTTGAAAAATTAGATTTTGATTTCAGTAAGTAATTGTTTGCTAACATAAATCTATATATAAAATCGTCTTGGGGTATCCATACTAGAAGAAGCCGTTCATAAAATGAGAAAGTAGCAACAAAAGCAAGCGGACCATGTTTATTGTACATTTCAATCACATCAGGTTTGATTCCATCTATCTTCACAATAGAAAATCCATTGTGCATAAGTGTTGTTAATACCAATAGCTAATTAGAGGAACGAAAATGTTCTCCACATTTCTCTTTCAGACAATTCCTTGAACATGATAAGTACAAATGACCATAAATTTTATTCATCCTAAAAGAGAAGCTCAAAAGAATTATAATATCCAGTTTACAAAGAAATGTCAATCAAAATATACTGACCTGAGGTTTCAAGTGTATGAAGTAGGGGCCACATTTGCAGGATTCCACCTAATGTGAAATTAATGAATGTGGATAAATTATTGTTATAGTTAATATTATGTTTCTAACAATTGGTGCTCTCTTTTTAATGGTTTTCTGGGTCTGGTTTTGAGTATGGACAACTTTTCTTAATAAATGATGATTTTGGTTTGGTAATTTTTTGTTTGTTTTTTCTGTAATGAATATATTGTGTTCTTTTATAAGGTTTTGATCTTTGGTACTACAATTTTGAAAGGTGGTGTACTAATTTTGGTTGAATGCCCATTTTTGTAATGTTCATAATTGTAAAATATGATGGAAAAGTAGTTTACTGCACAAAAGTTTACGGAAAAACTAATGGACTGTAATTAAAAAAAACTAAAGGATTGTAATTAAAATCAGCACGATTACAATAAGTTTCACTTTTTATAGAGGCTTCAACCTTTGGGAACTATATGGGGTGCCTAATTTTCAAAGGGATATATAAACTTCTGCTATGCCTACGTAGCAATAATATATGGAGACGCCATGAAAGTGAAGATTATGCGAATCATTGAACATTTACAATATTACAATAATTAATGATGTACAATACAAACAAATTGATCAACAATGAGATGAAACAATATCGAGAGTCATGAGAACCGACTAGATTTTTGAAAAAAGTTAATTCTACATAACCAAACCTTTCGTAAAACTAATTATTGCCATGTCAAGTAAAATTTATATGAACTCAATTTCTATTGCTTGTTTCACAGTAGGTGGAGTTATTGCGATTATTCGTGTTAGCTGATCTTGAATTCCCAATGCCCCTAGTTAAGTCTTCAATAGGTCAGGGAAAATCTAGAGTGATGCTGACTTGGTAAAAAAAAAGGACTTATATTCATATAAATACAAGACATAATGTTTAAGCAAGCATTATGTACAAATAAGATTTCTAGTACAAATCTGATATCTAATATATATTTAATAGGAATAACTGAATTTGTTGTTTTTTTTTTGTTTTTTGGAATAAAGAATATATTTAAAATAAATTTAAAGTACGGATAATAAGTTCAGCCCATTGGTGTCGCATAGGGTGTGATAAAAATAAGATTAAAATAAGCCAAGAAACTACGCACTCTCACCCTAGACAGGCATAGTACTGCAAGTATTACAGGACGTATGCAAGTTTTAATGATAAATAGAGTTCGTTCTCAGGGACTTAAGTGTGTTAATCGCATGAGTAGAAATGACGAGTAAAAGTAAATAATTAGAAAACAGAAAATAAAGCAAGTAGGAATTCGAAAATAGAAATTAAAACTAGGAAAATAAAGACAATAAAATAAAAGATTAAGAATATGAGATGAGAAGTATAGCTTAGGTTTTGCTAGTATGCACTAATCCTTCTAATTCTATCTATAAATCTAGTTAATAAGGGAGAATATTAGCTCTTGGTATACTTAGTCAGGATTCTAAATTCCCCAATCTTAGACCTTGAGAGCGACTAAGGGGGCTACGGCACAACCAAGACGAGGACTCAAATAGGGTTATCAAACGCCACTAAGGCCCTATCCAGCACACTACAATCAATTGGTGATATGGTGGTTAAAACAAACCCTACTGACTATCTAGTTAGAAGTATGTTTTGTCAGAACTGCTATCGGCACTAGAAATTATGTGGTGGTTCAATAGTTAAACACCCTGTCAAGGAGACCATCTAACTACTCTTAAAACAATCTTAAAGTGATCAGTTCTAGGAAAGACATTAAATCAAAACACATAAACAAATATAAAGTAAGAAGCTAATATCAGATTAAAACATGTAATTCCCAAAGAAACTTAGATAGAAGAATTAGAATTCATAGATTATACATATGCAAAACCCAAGCTATGGGAAGTTTAGTTCATACCTGAAGGAAATAAACTAAAAGAAATTACAAAAGACATCATCTTGCTCTCTACAATAAACTGGAAGAATAAAACCTTAAGAACTAATTACTATGAGGCAAGGATGATTTACAAGTGATATAATGGTGTATTTATAGGTGTTTAGAAGACCTAATTCGTTTTCTTGAGGAAGAGTTAAGGTAGTGGACTTCTAGCCCAACTCAAATTCGTATGGAAATAAAGATAAACACTGTTGCACCGTTGTGAGCATATCTTCTTCGTTATTATTCGGATTTTGCTCCATAAGATACCAAAAGAATCGCAACAGAATTATCTAGACCCTTTAGAAGGAAATCATCAGATTCGGCCTATTTTTTAGGTAAAAAACGCCGATCTTTGGACGTGTATGCAGAATCCAAGATTTAGGCAACTTTTCCTTTTCCATCTTTTTAGCAATTGTTTCCTTATCTCCAATTACGATGCAAATCTCTTTCCATAAGTTGTTGTCTTTGACTTGGACTCTAATTAAGCTCCATAATTATCTTTAAAGCTACACACTAAATAAACAATTAAACCCAATATGCTCTAAAAACAATAATTCTACAAATCAAGACACAAAACAGGAAAGTGCACTAAAACTCAAGAAAATCGACATTATTGACTTCTAAATCACTTAAAATGATGTCTCATCCTAACATTAATCTATCACAAATGAGGAGACATCAAGACCCCCAACTCAAAATTGTATCGTCCCGATACAATAAAGATAAAAACAAAGGGAAGTCTAGAAATACACACTTATAAAATTTTCAACACAAGGGAAAAAGCATAGCAGAATATATAGAATAATCCTAAAGCACATAACTCAGAAAATTTCATGCAATAATATTCATAAACTACATATATGTACACTTCTCATATCCACAGTCAACACGGCTTGAATTCAAGATCAGATTAGTTTCGCAATGTAAGAAGGATTGAGACTTTACTCAGTTCCCCAAGAGAGCTATAGAGTGTTCATCAAACCTCATTAGTATCCAAGGATCCACTTAACTAATCTCTAATGGCTCAATCACTTCTCAATTACATAGCAAAGAATCAAAAGGTCTTTAATGTTGCAATTTAGGCTTAGGGACGGGTATGATCATATATTTGGATAATTTGGAGTGAGTTTTTGGCTCTCTCCTCACTAGCCATCAACGAATCGCCCTAGAGCTTGAGTTACTCTCATAAAACGTTTCTCACTCAACCCAATGAATTCCTTGATGCACAATTTAGCATCCCCAATAACCCAATTAAAGCTTTAGATGTTCACATAAAAATCCACTTTGCCGGTCCGAATATATATATTTTCTTTTCTTTTCAAATCAGTTTCTTAAGCTATGACTCTCTTTTAATGTTGAGATATCACGCTAATTTCTCATATATATATATTTTATTTTTAATGCCCTTGTTGGCAAAATTAGCTCGAAGCTTCTTTTTCATTCACTATTACCCCGGCAAAGGGTTACAATACAATTCTGTGAATCATCATAAATATAAAGCACAAAGCACAATTAATAAGCTCATAAATCCCAACCAAATAACAATTTCCATAATGGTGGACCCACCACCCCAAACTCAAGCTGTAAAATAACTGTCTATGCATCGCGATTCGAGTGCGGGTCATATGGAAAAGTCCTGAAATCTAAAAGATATGGCTTATAACGTGTTTCAATAAAAGGCTTTAGAAAGGCTAGAAGGGGCTGAGAAGGGTATAGCATATAAAATCAAAAATCACAAGGTGAGAAGGTATAAAAAGGCTTCAAGGGCTTCAAAATATGAAAGAACCGCCTTAATCACTTTCTACACTATGTAATTAATTATTTTCTTGCCTTTAGCACTTTCATCAAATGGTTTTTCAACTAGCTTGGATCTCACGGCCTACACACTTCCAAGGTTCCCTGAGATCGAACATACTTTCTATCGCATTGCTCACTAATCTTTTCTTTACTATCAACGTGTGTTTTCCTGCAAATACTAAAAGCATACAAATACATAGCTCATAAACATATTACTTACTATCATCAATCTACTGAGCTTATGCTTTCAAGCTATTAAACACACTCTACATCTAATTCCCATGTATCAAAATTTTTAATTTCACCCAAAAAACAGAAAAATGGAGATGAGAGACAACGAATCCCCACACCCCCAACTCAAAAATGAGCCGTGTCCCCACGACTCGAAAAAGACTCGAAAAGCAGAAATTAAAATTAGCAGATAGACATATTTACAGAAATGGTAAGAAAGAAAGAGAACATACTCTCGAGGCTATTGCCTCGCATCATTGACATCCAAGGTAGGATTTGCTGGACCTTTCGTTAATTGCTCAAGGAGTTTCATGATGTGCACTTGATTAGCGTTGATTTGTGCCACATCATTGACTAAGGATATTTGAGCTGCTTCTAATTTCGTTAAACGCTCCTCCATCTTCTCTTGCCAAGTTTCCTCCTTTTCTTCCGTCGAGATTTGCGTAGAACCCGCTCTTCGAAGAATTACCTTGATCCAAGCATTATCAATATAACTCGCTTTAAACTCGAGTTTCTCTTCTTCACCCAATACTACATTCGCCTTTCGCACAAGACACGTGATCATAGTTGGAAATTTAACATTATAAACTGATTTAGGAGAGACCGAAAATCGTATCACCTCCTCATAGATCAACTGTGCCACATCAACTTCTTCTCCTCTCAAAATACACTCCAACAGTAGAGCGTACTTCATAGTCACATCCAAATTTCGTGTGTTCCCAAAGATAATAGGGACAAGGAAATTGTGCCAAATTCGCGCATCTGCTTGAAGATATTTGTAAGGCCAAGGTGCCTTCAATTCTCCGTTATGTGACTGCACTTTCTCTTTGTCTAATACATGCTCAAAAAGTAATTTCTCATCAAAGATCTTTCGTTTAGCAACTGCTTCTTCAAATTTGCAAAAACCTTTCAGTTTCTTAAACTTGAAGTGGTTCCTAATCTCCTCAACTGTGAAAGGAACTAACTTTCCTCTAATCGGAACACCATTACTATCTTGGCTAAAGAGCCCTAAATAGAACTCCAGAACTAATTCATGACATAATTCAGAACGTCTTACCATGAACGTAGACCAACCCAATTTCTCACCAAGCTCTAAGAATCTCCTGTATTCTCCATCTCTAATTTCTTCCTTGAATACTTTCTCATAAGCAAAAGGTAGTTCTTTTAATTGTTTCTCTGCAGAAATCTTCAGAGCTCTTGAAGTATCCACTTTCTCTATAGGTATAAGATCTTGTTGAGGTTGTGTTCTCTCCTTTGCATAATAATAAAGATTTTTACCATTACGATCATACGAAGGTTTCCCACTCTTCTGCACTTTATCTTTACCCTTTGATTTAGAACTGGCACCTTTGTCAATTGATTTTTTCTTGTTTAAATCCAATCCCTTGTTACTCTTCACCTCCCTCTTGTTAGCTAAGATTGTTGTTCTATTAGTCATCCTCAATTAACCCCCAACTCAAAGCTTTAGCAACCCTTGAAATTCAAACTCTTGAATTAATGGTTGAACAAGCTTGATTTGGCTTAGGAAATATGAATTGATGATTAATCTCTATGTGGTGAGGTGGATTTGTAACGGGTTGGCTTGGATTTAAGAAATTTTAGGATGAATTTTGAAAATTTGGCTCTTTGATTCTTCAATTTGAATGAATTTGGTGAGGATTGGGTGTTTGATTCTCTCTTATGATGATGTGGAGAGAAGATTTGATATGTTTATCTTGATGATTGGGTAGTGTTTTGGTGATTGGTGAAGGTTTTGATGAGCTTCAATGGAGTTAGGAGAGTTTTGGGGAGAAGAAAGAGGGTTTGGGGTAATAAAATTCGAAACTAAAAGCATAATACCTCCTTTATACACAAATCCTGTAACTTTCTCTCTCTCTGGCGGCGCTGCGGACTACCCCCCTGGACCATGGGGTGTAGCGCAGGGTAGTCCGCGGCATCTGATGCTCGAAGATGTTTGCTCACTGGATGAGACCCGTGGTAGGACCCCGTGGCACGTGTTTCTGGGCTGCGGACTAGGGTCCGGTGTACCGGAGGGTACCCCGCGCCTTCTGTAGCTAACTCCGTCAAAATACCCGTGGTACCTACCCCGTGGCACGTGTTTTTGAGGCGCGGACCATGGTGCGGTATAGGGGGGTAGTCCACGGTCAACTTTTTCTTGTTTCTGGATCAAACCCGCGGTACAACCCGTGGCACGTGTTTTGACCTCGCGGACCAGGGCACGGACCATGGGGTAGTCCGTGGGGGTAGTCCGCGGGGTGCATTCCTTTGCTCCAAAAAATTTTCCTCGCGTTCCCTAACTCGATTTCTCCAATTCCTACACACCAAAAACACTAATACCTTCCTCAAACATGCATTATCAACTAAAAACAACTAAAATAAACTTAAACTAAAAATGTAAAAGACATGAAAACGTAAAAAAAACTACGTGTTGTCTCCCGTACAAAACTTTTATTTTACGTCTTTCAAAGTTAGACGTGTTACCTCTGTCAAGATTTGCGAATATAGCCTCCCCAACAATGAGTAAGGCTATGAACGTCAACTGATCTGCGCTTGACCCCAGTTTTGGGGCGAATTTCTATCACCTTGGCTGAAACAACCTTAGTGACAATGAATGGTCCCATCCACGAGTCTTTGAAACTTCGTGGCCTGTTCTCGCATTTGTGGGCTTTCCATAGGACTTCATGGCCAACCCCAAACTCAATGTTTGGCTCAGTATCCACAGGCTTTAAGTGGATCTCCTCAGGAGGGACTTTGTGATGTGAAAGGCTGTGGATGATAGGCACTGTGGGATCCAACTTCCTTGGTTTCTTACCCAAGACATAGAAGGTCTCGGATATATTCTTTGCCTGAAGGGTGATGGTCCCATCTTGGAAGTTGATCACACTTTGACTTGTGGCCATGAAAGGCCGTCCAAGTATGATTGGAACCTACTTATCTGCATCAAACTCAAGAATAACAAAGTCAGTAGGGATGGCAATATTACCTGCACGGACTAAGACGTCCTCCACTGTTCCCCATGTCCTTTTCACTAAGTTGTCAGCAAACTGCAACTTCACTGGAGTCTTCTCTGATTTCTGAAGTCCAAGTCTTTCGAACACGGACTTAGGCATAAGATTCAAACCAGAACCCACATCGTACATCGCTTTCACTTTGAGCCTACCATGTAATTGAATAGGAAGGTTGAAACTTCCCGGATCTTTCAGCTTCGGTGGTAGCTCTCTTTCACTTCTTCTTGAAACCCTCAAGTTTTCTCTCGGGATCTCTACACTCGCCTTTTCCTCAGGAATAACTTACGTATAAACTTGTTGCGGTGTAAGTCCTCTCTTCGCAATCTCAAGCATTTGGGCGTTGATATTTTCAGGTTGGTACGCCTCTACAAATGTCTTGAGAACAGTGTCATCTTTAGGATTTGTATTAGGAATAGTTGATGACACTGGTTGAACACAGGTGGCGATTCCACCTTCTCTTCTTCTTTCTCTTCTAGCATAGCAGGTGCCACTTTATCTTTCGATTCCTCCTTTGAGGCTTCTTCCTCTTTCTCTTTAGCCAACTCAGCTGCATATTCCACTACCGATCGAATCTCCTCTTGCACCTTCCTCAGTAACTCTATGAACTTGTCTTTCTCTTGATCGTCCTCCACATAAACTTCAGAACAGTCAGATTCCTCGGGGCTAGACTTGGTTGGTTCTTCTTCAGTATTGGGAACCTCCACGACAATAATAGCAGCATGTGGTGCTTCCTCTTTTGCTTTTTCGATCTCAAGGCATATAGCCTTGCAAGCTTCGAACTCATCCTTGTCTTCAACTCCTTCGATTGCCTTTACTTCTTTTTGTTCTACAACACTTGTTAACACTTTGTTTAACTGTGTCACTTGGGTAGTTAGCATTTGAAGTATGGCATCGTGTCCTCTGACCTTCTCGTCTTGAGCATTAAGAGTTGTGTTCAAACGGTCTAGAGCTTGTACTATCTGTGTATTGTCCATAGATCCTTCTTGTGGATACTGAGATAAAGCTTTCTGCTCTAATGAATCGGTATAGGCGTCTTGAGTAGGTTGTTGTGGAGGAGCAGGTCTATTCTGATATTGGTTTTGGGACTGACCTCTCTGTTGGTAAGAGTTGTTCTGGGCTCGCGGTTGATAATGACTAGGATTAGCGGCCCCTTGTGGATTTGAATACTGCATACCCGGATGGTTGCGATTGCCCCATCGGTTGGATATACAGTAAACAGATTGCGGATTTGATTCGCACTCTTCCCATACATGATCGTGAACTCCACATTGTTGACAACCTTGTGCTTCTTGTACTACCTTTGTAGCGGCTAAATTCTTCTCTATCGCGATTCTCAGCTCCTTGATTTGATTTTATAATGAGGATATTTGGGCTGAGTTCGCAGTTTCTGCATCTAAACGAAGCGTTCCTTGGGTCTTTGCTACAGAAGCTCGCGTTGAAGGCCAACTTCTTTCTTGTTCCATAATATTCTCTAACACCTCAGAAGCTTCATTATGATTCATGGACACAAAATTACCCTTTCCAATGTTATCCACCTTTTCTCTACCTTTATCATTAAGGTCTTCATAGAACATCGCAAGTTGTAGAGCAGGTGTATAATCATGGAGCGGACATCTAGTTAACTTTTGTTGAAACCTTGTCCATGCTTCTCCCACTGTTTCTCCATCCTCTTGGCAAAATCTTGCAAGCTCGGTTTGATCTTTAAGTCTCATGCTCTTCGGATAAAATCGGTTAAAGAATGCGGCTTGAAGTTCTCTCCAAGAGTGAATGGTTCCATGTGGTTGTCTCTCTAGCCAATCGCTAGCTCTTCCGGTCAAGAAAACGAAAACATATGACAATACAGTTGCTCACGTGTAATGCCAGGAGTAATGTAGGCATCACAAATCTGCATGAACTTCTGAATCGCTTTTACCGGATCTTGAATAGCTGTACCAGTATAGAGTCCGAAACTTTGAAATTGACTGAGCATGCCCGGATCGGGTCTAAATTTGATATTCGGAATCTCAGGAGGGCGTTAACCAATTGGTTGAACATGGAATGGTACATTAAGGCCAGGTAGATCTTGTTCAACTCGGTTTTGTTGATTAAGATTATTCCCATTACCTCCTCCTGCTGGTAATTGTTGTCCTTCTTGCCCACCGAGTGGTGGCTCTTGTTGACCAAGAGGTGCTCCAAGTGGTGGATCTTGTTGCAATCCTCCTCCTGGTAATTGCTGTCCTCCTACTGGTGGGGTTAGTTGGGCTGCCATAACTCTTCTCAAGGCTCTTTCCTCACGAACTCGATTGTTGTAAGATCTGAAGCTCCTCTCAGGCTCCGATAAAGGAGGCCAAGAATTAAACACTGTGAAACCTGAAAAAGACTAAATCAAACCACAAGCGTAAATCTGGAAAAATAAAAACTAAACTAAAACTGAAAAGTAAAAACTAATTAAAGACTAAAACTCGAAATAGATAACCCACATGCTAACGAGACACAAGTCCCCGGCAGCGGCGCCAAAAAATTGGTGTCGCCTAGGGTGTGATAAAAATAAGATTAAAATAAGCCAAGAAACTACGCACTCTCACCCTAGACAGGCACAGTACTGCAAGTATTACAGGACGTATGCAAGTTTTAATGATAAATAGAGTTCGTTCTCAGGGACTTAAGTGTGTTAATCGCGTGAGTAGAAATGACGAGTAAAAGTAAATAATTAGAAAACAGAAAATAAAGCAAGTAGGAATTCGAAAATAGCAATTAAAACTAGGAAAATAAAGACAATAAAATAAAAGATTAAGAATATGAGATGAGAAGTATAGCTTAGGTTTTGCTAGTATGCACTAATCCTTCTAATTCTATCTATAAATCTAGTTAATAAGGGAGAATATTAGCTCTTGGTATACTTAGTCAGGATTCTAAATTCCCCAATCTTAGACCTTGAGAGCGACTAAGGGGGCTACGGCACAACCAAGACGAGGATTCAAATAGGGTTACTAAACGCCACTAAGGCCCTATCCAGCACACTACAATCAATTGGTGATATGGTGGTTAAAACAAACCCTACTGACTATCTAGTTAGAAGTATGTTTTGTCAGAACTGCTATCGACACTAGACATTATGTGGTGGTTCAATAGTTAAACACCCTGTCAAGGAGACCATCTAACTACTCTTAAAACAATCCTAAAGTGATCAGTTCTAGGAAAGACATTAAATCAAAACACATAAGCAAATATAAAGTAAGAAGCTAATATCAGATTAAAACATGTAATTCCCAAAGAAACTTAGATTGAAGAATTAGAATTCATAGATTATACATATGCAAAACCCAAGCTATGGGAAGTTTAGTTCATACCTGAAGGAAATAAACTAAAAGAAATTACAAAAGACATCATCTTGCTCTCTATAATAAACTGGAAGAATAAAACCTTAAGAACTAATTACTATGAGGCAAGGATGATTTACAAGTGATATAAGAGTGTATTTATAGGTGTTTAGAAGACCTAATTCGTTTTCTTGAGGAAGAGTTAAGGTAATGGACTTCTAGCCCAACTCAAATTCGTATGGAAATAAAGATAAACACTGCTGCACCGTTTTGAGCATATCCTCTTCGTTGTTGGTCGGATTTTGCTCCATAAGATACCAAAAGAATCGCAACAGAATTATCTAGACTCTTTAGAAGGAAATCATCAGATTCGGCCTATTTCTTAGGTAAAAACGCCTATCTTTGGACGTGTATGCAGAATCCCAGATTTAGGCAGCTTTTCCTTTTCCATCTTTTTAGCAATTGTTTCCTTATCTCCAATTACCATGCAAATCTCTTTCCATAAGTTGTTGTCTTTGACTTGGACTCTAATTAAGCTCCATAATTATCTTTAAAGCTACACACTAACTAAACAATTAAACCCAATATGCTCTAAAAACAATAATTCTACAAATCAAGACACAAAACAGGAAAGTGCATTAAAACTCAAGAAAATCGACATTATTGACTTCTAAATCACTTAAAATGATGTCTCATCCTAACATAAATCTATCACAAATGAGGAGACATCACCCATCCATGAAGGTGGGTTATAAAGATTAAGAATCTCGACTAACTAGGTTGTAATATAGTTTGTAAAACAAATATAGTGGTGCCGCCTAGGATGTGATAAAAATAAGATAATAAAAGCTAATAAACGATTACTAAACACGTTAGTCACTGCAAGTATCGCAGGTCGTACGCAAGTTTTAATGATAACTCAGATTCGTTCTCAGGGACTTAGTGTGTTATACGAATAGGTCAACAGAATAGCGTAGTAGATAATAGTTTAAAGACGAGAAAATAAATGAATATGAAGTGAAGAGATTAATGATTAAACTAAATAAAATAAAGACAGGTAAATAAAATATGAAAGAATAAGATGAGAGAATATAGCTCAAGTTTTGCGAGTATGCACTAATACTTCTATTTCTTTTACTAGTTAATAAGGATGATAATAACTCTTAGATAAGTAGTTAGAATTCTAAATTCCTCCCTACCCCCTTCCAGGTGGACTAAGGTGGCGACCTCACAATTACCAGGGGACTTCACTAAGGTGCTTATACGCCACTAGGTTCTTATATGACACTGGTGTGAAAATAATAATCAGTGATTAAATAAAACCCTAAGGACTATCTACTTAGGCAAGTCCTCCTAGATCACTACGTACACTAGACGATTATGTGGTGTTTCAATAATTAGAAACCCCTTCCGGGTGACCATCTAACTACTATTAGTACAACCCTAAATTGATCAGGTTTAAGATAGACAATAAATCTTAGCATATAAAAAAAATATGGTTAAGCAGCTGGAGTCAATTTAAAATAGTTCTCCCAAAGAAACATAGATAGAAGAAAATAGAATTCATAGATTATACATATGCAAAACCCAAGTTATGGGAAATTTAGTTCAAAGTAAAAAGAAATAAACTAAACGAAAGATGCATACTGTCAACTTGCTCTCTTGAATGATCTCTAATGATGGATAAAACTTAAAGATTAATTATGGGAGGCAAGGACATGTTTACAATAGTTAAAGGGTGTATTTATAGGAGTATAGAAAGCCAAATTTGGATTTCTTAGAACAGGAGGCAAGTAATTGGACTTCTTTTCCAAATTAAATTTGTTTCCTAAAATATAAGAGAAGGGAATAACTGTTGTTGTCTTATTTTGGCCGTAACTTCTTCAATATTGATCTGATTTACGAATACTTTTTATTGAAACGACCGTATCGGAAATCTCTACACATTTGATCTGACCATTATTCCTAATTCCGAACCGATTTTTGAGTTATGACCATTTTAGTGGACTTGGCGGTTGAAATTCAGATTTACTTGACAACTTTTCCTTTCCTATTTTATCTTTTACTTCCTTTATTTTCAATTTCCATATTTATCTTCTTTTCTTTATCTCTTATTACGAAATGAATCACCATAATGCTTTACCTACCAAGAATGAGAAAGAGTGCTTGAAAGTTCAATTTATGAAATATTGTTTTTACAACGACCATATATATGATTTGGAAAATATAGAACAAGTTTAGTATGGAGAGTATTCTCCCTAATTTAAAGTGCATAGTGAAAAATATTAAAATTCATGTTTACCTTTTTCTTTTCTCATTGTATCCCCATCTCGTCTTTTTGGGAGATAGTTAACTTATGTTTTTTACCCACCAAGGTTTATTGTATAGATTTTTTTGTAGGAAATTAAATCAAACTTTTTATTAACTTAAACATATAAGACTTTCAACCAATTCTTAATAATAATCGTTAATTATACTAGCAAGACATATGTAAATAGATTAATTAGAAAAGTTACCACAATTAATATTTTAGGGTAAATATAAGTTATATTTTATACACTACTAAAAGTTATATTGAACCATTCAATATGGTATGAAAGACTTTTCCTATTTATTAACCTAACTAGGGATGACAGTGGTTACGATTTTAATTAGAAACCGACGGATTATCGAACCGAATAAAAACCGATTATGTAACCGTGGTTAAATCCGTTATGGTTTGGTTTTAAAAAGTGAAACCGATGGTTAAAACCGTTAGGTTATGGTTTTAAATTAAAACCGAAAAACCGAAATCTGTTATATATATAAATATAAATCCGATTTTATTTACCTACTAAAAATAAAACTGAATAACCAAAAACCAGTTTATTATCATCGATATTTTGTATATTTTATAGTAATATAAATAAAAAAGTATTTTCATATCTCAAAACTAATATCTAAATATTATAATTAACAATAGAAGTATAAAAAATGTTATTTAATTAAAGATCAACATAATATTTTATATATTGGAGATTTGTCATGTATTTGTGATCTTGTTTCAATATTTGCAATATATTTAGCGAGTTATAGTTTGACAAGTCACAAGAGCGAGGTGAGGTTAGGAATTCTATTGCGAGAGGGACGCCTCGCGAGCTGGGTTGTGGTTAAAATCCAAAAAACCGTTTAAAAAACCGAATCCGAATTATTAGGATATGGTTTTGAAAAGTAAGTCCGGTTAAATTCGTGGTTTGGTTTTTGATAAATTAAATGAATATGGACATGGTTTTGGATTTTTTTGCAATAATCCAATCCGTTGCCATCCCTAAAACCAACACACAAAATGTAAGCCCAAGCAACGCTATTGGCAAATGGGCTGGAGAGAAGAGAAAAATTCAATGATAATTACTTCCCTGTTAACTACTATGTAACTAGTCTACACATCATGGGCCTTATCTATTCTTAGGATTTAAACAAGAATTTACCCTAATAACAAAGACGCCGGCCGCAGAAAAAGAAAAAGTTAGAACTGCAAAATAAAGCCCGCTCCTCTATTTGTGTATATCGAGGTAAAGTTTCCTCTCCATGTACATATACATTGGTAAAATTAGGTAAAATTGTATTATATCTTACTCAAATTTTTTTGCTGTATTTGTTTATATGGTATAACTAAATTTAATTTCATTTATTTTTTCGCAGAATAATTAAAAATTGATGTTCTTCTGAGTAATTTTATTGAGTCTATTGGATTTGTAAAACTAAGAGTTTCATCAATGGAAAAAAACTTAGATAAAAATGAGTTGTCCTATATACTAAGAGACGTTATCTTAATCAGGGTATGTGATTTATTTTAGTTTCCATTTTGCAAGGGATAAGGAAAATCTTGAACCCAATTACACTATGAGTCCTATATAATGTTAAAATTGCAATATAGGCCCGCATTATTGGTCCTTAGGAAAGAGGTAAAAGAGTTGTGTATGGCATGTAATTTGTCTCTCCTATAAACAATTGAAAAATATAAGATTAGATTTTTCAGTTTTTGCAACTAGAAAGTCATGCAATACAATTCAAAAAAAAATATTTTGTATTCTTTTATTCATACATTTCATCTAGTGTTGTTTGATTACAGGAAAGCAATTCGTTGGTCATGAAATTTCAAGAAAATAGAACAATTATATAATTAACTTGGTAAGTTTATTAATTTGTTGTTATGCTTCATATGATGCTTAATAACAAATGATCAACCCTTAATATTTAACTCATTGTTCTAATGATGGTAAATTTTAGTTTGCTAATATATGTGTTTAATTTAGATTAAAAGAATAAAAGCAAGTAATTGTGTGGATGATAAAATATTATGTGTACACAAATGAACATTAAACACACGATTAATAAAAGTTATGTAGACCAATATTGAATACACAAATAAAGAGTGTGTTATTGGGTGTAAAGAATAACCATTTTAGTATGTCATTGAATTAATTTTGGACCGATATGGCATTTTTTGCTCCAGATCCTGTCAAGCAATAGCTCTTGTTCCTGTCGGAGTATATTATTTATCGAAGTCAGATCTGTGATTTTGGTAGCTGAAAAGGGAAAGAGACGGAATCAAATATCTTTTGCTTTTAAAGCCGTGCCGATGAGAAGATCTGCGGAAATATGTTGAAAAATAATACTCCATTAAGTGAGTTCTCCATCAGATCAAATGAAGGCATAAATTTAGTGGTGAACTTGAATTGAAGTCCATCAGATCAGTTTGGAGTTTGTCCCAGCTTTAAAAGTTTTGTGAAAGGCAAAAGTCACAGTACAGATCATGCTCAAGTTTCTGCTCCAGCTTCAGCTCTTACTCCAGATCCTTCTCCTGCTCCATCTCTAACTCTAGATCCTTCTCCTACTCCTGCTCCTGCTCCGGTTCTAGCTCTAGTTCCGGTTCCAGTTCCTTCTGTTATACTTCCAGCTGCTACTGAAAACAACAACAGACTCAATGAGCTCAGTGATCTTGATTTAAGGTTGCTTGATGACGTGTCTCTGTTCGACTTTTATGCTTCTCAAGTAAGTCAATACAATCTTATTTAATATTAAACTTTTCACTTACCATTTCTCATACTCTGTATGTCTCTCTTTATTTGTAGGATACATTTGAGGACCCTCCTGCTCCAGGTGCATGGTAATTTTTTTCCTAGTAAATAATTTGATTAATTATTTAAATATGTTCCCATTGTAATCAACTTTTTTTTGGATCTTTCATTTTTGTAGGAAAGTGGGAAAAACTCTCAGTCCTCTAAATCCAAACGCAGGGACAAGAGAAAGAGACAAGAGACTTCTGAGTCGGAAAGTGCCAGTGATGATGATCATTGGTTTTGAGACCCCGTAGAAGGTCTAAACGGTTAGTACAAAAGGTATGTCCACTTTTTCTAAAATAATTTTGTTACAGTGATTATAAACAATTTTGTTCTTTTAATCTTTACTTGGAGACACTCAAGTGTAACTCATGATGGACTAAATGCACACAACCCCCTTTAACTATATCTAATCCCTGATTTTGTCCATAAACTTTAAAAACAATTTAAACCTCCTTAAACTTTTTTTCCGTAGATGTTAACGGAGTATGCAAATTTACTATTATACCCTTTCATACTACCGCACCTTTTAACTTTTCATGACTCATTCTTCCCCTTTTAGTTCCTCGCTCTGAACACAACTCATATTTAGACCAAATCTTCTTCGACTAGATTTTCAATTAGATTTACATCCAAAAGAAGTCTAGATTCATTGTGGACCCATATGTTTTTGGATAGAACCGTAATTTAGGGAGTGTTGAATATTATATTATGTTGTGTTGTGGCACCTTTTGTTTTTTAATAGTTGTGTACAATTGTAATTAGGGCCTTTTTTATAATTTGGCTATAATGTTTATCCCATCTTGTTGTGAGTGATTATGTGCATATACCCTCTAATTCTGCAGATATAACCAATTGTGTAAGGGAGTGACTTGGAATTCAACCTCGAAATATGATGCGGGCAAATATTTTGCGAAACATTCACCGTCATCATTTGACAGGATAACATGGTCTTTCATAGATTTATTGGTCGGAAGTTTCTTGAGTTTTTATCTTTCTTGAATTTCTAAAGTCAAACAAAGATATATATTATAAGTTGTAACTCCCACTTTGTAAATTGTTTTTCTTTTACCTATAAAAATATATCAAACAGAAGATGGTCTCATTTGCAGGAAAGATCAGAATTAAACAAAATATTGTATAATCAGCATGAGCATCTGGAACTTTTTGAAGTTGGGTAATCTTTTCAAATTCAGCAAAAATAGCATGCAAAGTGTCAAAAAAATCTTGCATATCATATAAATAACCTCGAAAGATGATGCGGGCAAATATTTTGCGAAACATTCACCATCATCATTTGACAGAATAACATGGTCTTTCATACATTTATTGGTCGGAAGTTTCTTGAGTTGTTATCTTTCTTGAATTTCTAAAGTCAAACAAAGATATTTAGTATAAGTTATAACTTCCACTTTGTAAATTTTTTTCCTTTTACTTATAAAAATATATCAAACAGAAGATGGTCTCATTTGCAGGCAAGATCAGAATTAAACAAAATATTGTAAAAACAGCATGAGCATCTGAAACTTTTTGAAGTTGGGTAATCTTTTCAAATTCAGCAAAATAGCATGCAAAGTGTCAAAAAAATCTTGCATAAGAAGGTCCTCTATTTAATTCACTAACATATTAAGCAATATGGCCCTATTAAAAAAGGTTTCAATATCTGCTCCAGGGTCATGGACCTATATAATAACTCTTTAAATCATGTTGACAACAAAATTAAATACAAAACATATTACATAATACTGTATATTTTAATATGTGGACTTACATCAAGGCGATAGAAGCCAAAAGTCATTATAACATCATTTACATCTTCTACCCTCCATGTAGTCTCAATTTCTTTACCCACATTTTTACAATCTACAATAACATTTTACATTTTGATCTAACCATGAAGATTGATTTTGTAGTAACACGCCCCTAGCAAATGAAGAATCATTTGTTTACTTCTTCTTGAGTTTTACAAAAGATATTCCTTTTACTTAGAAGCTATTATCACACAGAAGATGAAATTTTAAAGAAGTCATATGAATTCATTACATAGCAGATATAGAGAATGACAAAACTGCCCCTCAAGGTTGAAAAATTAGATTTATATTTCAGTAAGTAATTGTTTGCTAACATAAATCTATATATAAAATCATCTTGGGGTATCCATACTGGAAGAAGCCGATCATAAAATGAGAAAGTAGCATCAAAAGCAAGCGGACCATGTTTATTGTACGTTTCAAATACATCAGGTTTAATTCCATCTATCTTCACAATAGAAAATCCATTGTGCATAAGTGTTGTTAATACCAATATCTAATTAGAGGAACGAAAATGTTCTCCACATTTCTCTTTCAGACAATTCCTTGAACATGATAAGTACAAATGACCATAAATTTTATTCATCCTAAAAGAGAAGCTCAAAAGAATTATAAAATCTAGTTTACAAAGAAATGTCAATCAAAATATACTGACCTGAGGTTTCAAGTGTATGAAGAAGGGGCCACATTTGAAGGATTCCACCTAATGTGAAATTAATGAATATGGATAAATTATTGTTATAGTTAATATTATGTTTCTAACAATTGGTGCTCTCTTTTTAATGGTTTTCTGGGTCTGGTTTTGAGTATGGACAACTTTTCTTAATGAATGATGATTTTGGTTTGGTAATTTTTGTTTGTTTTTTCTGTAATTAATATATTGTTTTCTTTTATAAGGTTTTGATCTTTGGTACTACAATTTTGAAAGGTGGTGTACTAATTTTGGTTGGATGCACATTTTTGTAATGTTCATAATTGTAAAATATAATGGAAAAGTAGTTTACTGCACAAAAGTTTACGAAAAAACTAAAGGATTATAATTAAAAAAACTAAAGGACTGTAATTAAAATCAGCACGATTACAATAAGTTTCACTTTTTATAGAGGCTTCAACCTTTGGGAACTATACAGGGTGCCTAATTTTCAGAGGGAGATATAAACTTCTGCTATGCCTACGTAGCCATAATATATGGAGACACCATGAAAGTGAAGATTATGCGAATCATTGAACATTTACAATATTACAATAATAAATGATGTACAATACGAACAAATTGATCAACAATGAGATGAAACAATATCGAGAGTCATGAGAACCGACTAGATTTTTGAAAAAAGTTAATTCGACATAACCAAACCTTTCGTAAAACTAATTATTGCCATGTCAAGTAAAATTTATATGAACTCAATTTCTCTTGCTTGTTTCACAGTAGGTGGACGTTATTGCGATTATTCATATTAGCTGATCTTGAATTTCCAATGCCCCTGGTTAAGTCTTCAATAGCTCAGGAAAATCTAGAGTGATGCTGACTTGGTAAAAAAGAGGACTTATATTCATATAAACACAAGACATAATGTTTAAGCAAGCATTATGTAAAGATTACGAATCTCAACTAATTAGGATACAAATCAGATTTCTAGTATATATTTAATAGGACTGACTAAATTTGTTGTTTTTTTGTTATTTGGAATAAAGAATATATTTAAAATAAATTTTAAGTACAGATAATAAGTTCAGCCCATCCATGACGGTGGGTTATCAAGATTAAGAATCTAGATTAACTAGGTTGTAATATAGTTTGTAAAACAAATATAGTGGTGCCGCCTAGGATGTGATAAAAATAAGATAATAAAAGCAGATAAACGATTACTAAACACGTTACTCACTACAAGTATCGCAGGTTGTACGCAAGTTTTAATGATAAGTCAGATTCGTTCTCAGGGACTTAGTGTGTTATATGAATAAGTCAACAGAATAGCGTAGCAGATAATAGTTTAAACACAAGAAAATAAATAAATATGAAGTGAAGAGATTAATGATTAAACTAAATAAAATAAAGACAAGTAAATAAAATATGAAAGAATAAGATGAGAGAATATAGCTCAGGTTTTGCGAGTATGCACTAATCCTTCTATTTCTTCTACTAGTTTTATATGGAGGGTATTCTCCCTTATTTAGAGTGCATAGTGAAAAATATTTAAATTCATGTTTACCTTTTTCTTTACTCATTGTATCCCTATCTCGTATTTTTAGGAGATAGTTAACTTATGTTTTTTATCCACCAAGATTTATTGTATAAATTTTTTGTAGGAAATTAGATCAAACTTTTTATTAACTTAAACATATAAGACTTTCATCCAATATTAATGATTCAATATTTAATAATAATCGTTAATTATAATAGCAAGAAATATGTAAATAGATTAATTAGAAAAGTTACCACAATTAATTTTTTAGGTTAAATATAAGGTATATTTCATACACTACTAAAAGTTATATTGAACCATTCAATATAGTATGAAAGACTTTTCTTATTTATTAACCTAACTAGGGATGGCAGTGGTTACGATTTTAATCTGAAACCGACAGATTACCGAACCGAATAAAAACCGATTATGTAACCGTGGTTAAATCTGATAGGGTTTGGTTTTAAAAAGTTAAACCGATGGTTAAAACCATTAGGTTATGGTTTTAGATTAAAAAAACCCGAAAAACCGAAATCCGTTATGTATATAAATATAAATCGGATTTTGTTTTACCTACTAAAAAATAAAAGCGAATAACCATAAACCCGTTTATTATCATCTAATTTTTTATATTTCATAGTAATATAGAAAAAAAAGTATTTTCATATCTCAAAACTAAAATCTAAATATTATAATTAACAATATAAGTAACAAAAACGTTATTTAATTAAATATCAACATAATATTTTATATATTTGAGATTTGTCATGTATTTGTGATCTTGTTTCAATATTTTCAATATATTTAGCGAGTTATAGTTTGGCAAGTCACAAGAGCGAGGTGAGGTTAGGAATCCGCGAGCCAGGTTATGGTTAATAACTAAAAAACGGTTTAAAAAACTGAATTCGAATTATTCGGATATAGTTTTGAAAAGTAAGACCGGTTAAATCCGTTTGGTTTTTGATAAATTAAATGAATATGGACATGGTTTTAGATTTTTTTTGTCCGTTGCCATCCCTAAACCCAAACACAACACACAGAACGTAAGCCCAGGCAACGCTATTGGCAAATGGGCTTGAGAGAAGAGAAAAATTCAATGATATTTACTTCACATTTAACTACTATGTAACTAGTCTTACTCAATTTTTTTTGCTGTATTTGTTTATATGGTTTAACTAAATTTAATTTCATTTATTTTTTCGCAGAATAATTAAAAATTGATGTACTTCTGAGTAATTTTACTGAGTCTTTTGGATTTGTAAAACTAAGAGTTTCATCAACGGAAAAAAAATTAGATAAAAATGAGTTGTCCTATATACTAAGAGCTCTTAATCAAGGTATATGATATATTTTAGTTTCCATGTTCTAAGGGATAAGAAAAATCTTGAACCCAATTACACTATGAGTCCCTATATATTGTCAAAATTGTAATATAGGGCCGCATTATTGGTCCTTAGGAAAGAGGTAAAAGAGTTGTGTATGGCATGTAATTTGTCTCTCCTATAAACAACTGAAAAATATAGGATTAGATTTTTCAGTTTTTGCAGCTAGAAAGTCATGCAATACAATTCAAACAAAAATATTTTGTATTTTTTTTATTCATACATATCATCGAGTGTTGTTTGATTACAGCGATAGTTGGTCATGAAATTTCAAGAAAATAGAACAATTATATAATTAACTTGGTAAGTTTATTAATTTGTTGTTATGCTTCATATGATGCTTAATAACCGATGATCAACCCTTAATATTTAACTCGTTGTTCTAATGATGGTAAATTTTAGTTTGGTAATAGATGTGTTTAATTTAGATTAAAAGAATAAAAGTAAGTAATTGTGTGGATGATAAAATATTATGTGTACACAATTGAACATTAAACACACGATTAATAAAAGTTATGTAGACCAATATTGAATACACAAATAAAGAGTGTGTTATTGGGTGTAAAGAATAACCATTTTAGTATGTCATTGAATTAATTCTGGACCGATATGACTATATTATTTGTCGTAGTCAGATCTGTGATTTTGGTAGCTGAAAGGGAAAGAGAGGAAAGCAAATATCTTTTGCTTTTAAAGCCGTGCCGGAGAGAAGATCTGCGGAAATATGTCGAAAAATAATACTCCATCAAGTGAGTTCTCCATCAGACCGAATGAAGGCATAAATTTAGTGTCCATCAGATCAGTTTGGAGTTTGTCCCAACTTCAAAAGTTTTGTGAAAGGAAAAAGTCACAGTCCAGATCCTGCTCATGTTTCCGCTCCACCTTCAGCTCTTACTCCAGATCCTTCTCCTACTCCATCTCTTACTCTAGATCCTTCTCCTACTTCCAATTCCTTTAGTTATACTTTCACCGGCTAATGAAAAAAACAACAGATTCAATGAGCTCAGCGATCTTGTTTCAAGATTGTTTGATGACCTTTCTCTGTTCGACTTTTATGCTTCTCAAGTAAGTCAATACAATCTTATTTAATATTAAACATTTCACTTACCATTTTTCATGCTCTGTATGTCTATCTTTATTTGTAGGATACATTTGAGGACCCTCCTGCTCCATGTGCATGGTAATTTTTTATCCTAGTAAATAATTTGATTAATTCTTTAAATATGTTCCCATTGTAATCAACTTTTTTTTTGGATCTTTCATTTTTGCAGGAAAGTGGGAAAAAAGTCTCAGTCCTCTAAATCCAAACGCAGGCACAAGAGAAAGAGACAAGAGACTTCTTAGTCGGAAAGTGACAATGATGATGATCATTGGGGTTTGAGACCCCGTAGAAGGTCTAAACGGTTAGTACAAAAGGTATGTCCACTTTTTCTAAAATAATTTTGTTACGGTCACTATAAACAGATTTGTTCTTTTAATCTTTACTTGGAGACACTCAAGTGTGACTCATGATGGACTAAATGCACACAACCCCCTTTAACTATATCTAATCCCTGATTTTGTCCATAAACTTTAAAAAACAATTTAAACCTCCTTAAATTTTTTTTCCGTAGTTGTTAACGGAGCATGCAAATTTACTATTATACCCTTTCATACTACCGCACCTTTAACTTTTCATGACTCATTCTTCCCCTTTTAGTTCCTTGCTCTGAACACAACTCATTTTTGGACGAATCTTCCTCGACTAGATTTTCAATTAGATTTACATCCAAAAGTAGTCCAGATTATTTGTGGACCCATATGTTTTTGGATAGAACCGTAATTTAGGGAGTGTTGAATATTTTTTTTATGTTGTGTTAGGGCACCTTTTGTTTTTTAATAGTTGTGTACAATCTTAATTAGGGTCTTTTGTTATAATGTTTATCTCATCTGGTTGTGAGTGCTTATGTGCATATACCCTCTAATTCTGCAGATATAACCATTTGTGTAAGGGAGTGACTTGGAATTCAACCTCGAAATATGATGCGGGCAAATCTTTTGCGAAACATTCACCGTCATCATTTGACAGGATAACATGGTCGTTCATAGATTTATTGGTCGGAAGTTTCTCGAGTTTTTATCTTTCTTGAATTTCTAAAGTCAAACAAAGATATTTATTATAAGTTAGAACTCCCACATTGTAAATTTTTTTTCCTTTTACTTATAAAAATATATCAAACAGAAGATGGTCTCATTTGCAGGCAAGATCAGAATTAAACAAAATATTGTAAAAACAGCATAAGCATCTGGAACTTTTTGAAGTTGGGTAATTTTTTCAAATTCAGCAAAAATAGCATGCAAAGTGTCGAAAAATTCTTGCATATCATATAAATAACCTATCTTTAGATAATGTCCTCTATTTAATTCACTCACATATTAAGAAATATGACCCTATTAAAAAGGTTTCGATATCTGCTCCAGGGCCATGGACCCATATAAAAATATAACTATTTAAATCTTCTTGACAACAATATACAGTATATTTTTATATGTCAACTTACATCAAGGCTATCGGAGCCAAAAGTCATTATAACAGCATTTACATCTTCTACTCTCCATGGAGTGTCAATTTCTTTACCCACATTTTTACAATCTACAATAACATTTTACATTTTGATCTAACCATGAAGATTGATTTTGTAGTAACACGCCCCTAGCAAATGAAGAATCATTTGTTTACTTCTTCTTGAGTTTTACAAAAGATATTCCTTTTACTTAGAAGCTATTATCACACAGAAGATGAAATTTTAAAGAAGTCATATGAATTCATTACATAGCAGATATAGAGAATGACAAAACTGCCCCTCAAGGTTGAAAAATTAGATTTATATTTCAGTAAGTAATTGTTTGCTAACATAAATCTATATATAAAATCATCTTGGGGTATCCATACTGGAAGAAGCCGATCATAAAATGAGAAAGTAGCATCAAAAGAAAGCGAACCATGTTTATTGTACGTTTCAATCACATCAGGTTTAATTCCATCTATTTTCACAATAGGATATCCATTGTGCATAATTGCTGTTAATACCAATATCTATTTAGAGGAACGAAAATGTTCTCCACATTTCTCTTTCAGACAATTCCTTGAACATGATAAGTACAAACGACCATAACTTTTATTCATCCTAAAAGAGAAGCTCAAAAGAATTATAAAATCCAGTTTACAATGAAATGTCAATCAAAATATACTGACCCGAGGTTTCAAGTGTATGAAGAAGGGGTCACATTTGCAGGATTCCACCTAATGTGAAATTCAGGAATGTGGATAAATTATTGTTATAGTTAATATTATGATTCTAACATTTGGTGCTCTTTTTTAAATGGTTTTCTGGGTCTGGTTTTGAGTATGGACAACTTTTCTTAATGAATGATGATTTTGGTTTGGTAATTTTTTGCTTGTTTTTTCTGTAATGAATATATTGTGTTCATTTATAAGGTTTTGATCTTTGGTACTGCAATTTTGAAAGGTGGTGTACTAAGTTTGGTTGAATGAGCATTTTTCTAATGTTCATAATTGTAAAAAATGATGGAAAAGTACTTTACTGCACAAAAGTTTACGAAAAAACTAAAGGACTGTAATTAAAAAAAACTAAAGGACTGTAATTAAAAAAACTAAAGGACTGTAATTAAAATCAACACGATTACAATAAGTTTCACTTTTTATAGAGGCTTCAACCTTTGGGAACTATACGGGGTACCTAATTTTCAAAGGGAGATAGAAACTCCTTCCTATGCCTAAGTAGCCATAATATATGGAGACACCATGAAAGTGAAGATTATGCGAATCATTGAACATTTACAATATTACAATAATAAATTATGTACAATACAAACAAATTGATCAACAATGAGATGAAACAATATCGAGAGTCATGAGAACCGACTAGATTTTCGAAAAAAATTAATTCGACATAACCAAACCTTTCGTAAAACAAATTATTGCCATGTCAAGTAAAATTTATATGAACTCAATTTCTCTTGCTTGTTTCACAGTAGGTGGACGTAATTGCGATTATTCGTGTTAGCTGATCTTGAATTCCCAATGCCCCTAGTTAAGTCTTCAATAGGTCTCTAGAGTGATGCTGACTTGGTAAAAAATAGGACTTATATTCATATAAATACAAGACATAATGTTAAAGCAAGCATTATGTACAAATAAGATTTCTAGTATATATTTAATAGGATTAACTGAATTTGTTGTCTTTTTTTGTTTTTTTGGAATAAGGAGTATATTTAAAATAAATTTAAAGTACAGATAATAAGTTCAGCCTATCCATGACGGTGGGTTATTAAGATTAAGAATCTCGACTAACTAGGTTGTAATATAGTTTGTAAAACAAATATAGTGGTGTTGACTAGGATGTGATAAAAATAAGATAGTAAAAGCAGATAAACGATTACTACACACGTTACTCACTGCAAGTATCGCAGGTCGTACGCAAGTTTTAATGATAAGTCAGATTCGTTCTCAGGGACTTAGTGTGTTATACGAATAGGTCAACAGAATAGCGTAGCAGATAATAGTTTAAAGACAAGAAAATAAATGAATATGAAGTGAAGAGATTAATGATTAAACTAAACAAAATAAAGACAAGTAAATAAAATACGAAAGAATAAGATGAGAGAATATAGCTCAGGTTTTGCAAGTATGCACTAATCCTTCTATTTATTCTACTAGTTAATAAGTGTGATAATAACTCTTAGATAAGTAGTCAGGATTCTAAATTCTTCCCTACCCCTTTCCAGGTCGACTAAGGTGGTGACCTAACAATTAACCGGGAACTTAACTAAGGTGCTTATACGCCACTAGGTTCTTACATGAGACTAGCGTGCAAATAATAACTGGTGATTAAATAAAATCCTAAGGACTATCTAGTTAGGCAAGTCCTCCTAGATCACTACGTACACTAGACGATTATGTGGTGTTTCAACAATTAGAAATCCCTTTCGGGTGACCATCTAACTACTATTAGTACAACCCTAAATTGATCAGGTTTAAGATAGATAATAAATCTTAGCACATAAAACGAATATATGGTTAAGCGGCTGGAGTCAATTTAAAATAGTTCTCCCTAAGAAAAATAGATAGAAGAAAATATAATTCATAGATTATACATATGCAAAACCCAAGTTATGGGAAATTTAGTTCAAAGTAGAAAGAAATAAACTAAACGAAAGATGCATAATGTCAACTTGCTCTCTTGAATGATCTCTAATGATGAATAAAACTTAAAAACTAATTATGAGAGGCAATGACATGTTTACAATAGTTAAAGGGTGTATTTATAGGAGTATAGAAAGCCCAAATTTAGATTTCTTGGAATAGGAGGCAAGTAATTGGACTTCTTTTCTAATTTAAATTTTTCTAAAATATAGGAGATGGGAATAACTGTTGTTGTCTTATTTTGGCAGTAACTTCTTCAATATTGCTCCGATTTTCGCATACTTTTTATCGAAACGACCGTATCGGAAATCTCTACACATTTAATTTGACCATTATTCCTAATTCCGAATCGATTTTTGAGTTATGACCCTTTAGTGGACCTGGCTGTTGAAATTCAAATTTACTTGACAACTTTTCATTTCCTATTTTATCTTTTACTTCCTTTATTTTCAATTTCCATCTTTATCTTCTTTTATTTATCACTTAGAATTTGTTTGACATCTGATTACTTTCCATATATCTTTAAAACTTCACAATTAACAAAAAAGTAAACTAAATATTCTCTATAAATATTAAATCATCAAATCAAGACAAGAAATAAGAAAAAAACTAAAATATAATCAAAAATTGAGTGTTGCTTATCCTAATACACCTAAAATGATGTCTCATATATAGATTAAATCATCAAAAACAGAGAGACATCAAGACTACCAGGTCAAAGTCGTATCGTCCCGATACAATAATGATATAAACAATGAGACGTCTCTAAATACACACCTAAGTCAATTAAGCACAATGCAAAGAGATAGCATAATATATATAATATAAGTAACCATGCTCTTCTAATTCAGAACCCCATATGAATATAAAAGATATCATCCAAATTATTTTTAAATATCACGTGGCATCGAAAACAATTCACTATCTAATTTTTGTCGACAACTGTTTCACATTTATAAAAATGGTTTCTTATCCAAGCTTTGACATGTAATATAATACGTGTACCTACGAGTTTCACATTTAACACATATATTACGCACACATAACTCTAAATGTGAAAAATCTCCAAAAGAGGGTAAGAAACGAGAATATATCAAATAATAGGGAAAACCCCTCATCTAAGCACAAAAGTAACTTAAAAATATGTCTCAAAATAGGATTTATTTATCACCAAATAAGGGAGACATCAAATGTCTTTCCATTGGATTGCAATTACTTCTCTAATGACACACGAGATAAAATTATGCACGTAGGATATATATTTCTCGTCAAGATAGATGAATATAAATTACCTGTTCCATCGGCTAACTATATCAAATTTAAAAATTAACATGAATTTGACACATTCTAAATATATTTATTTGATACACAAGTTTTTTATTGCATTACCACAATAGAAACTACAGCTACCTTTTCAATCAAATTGTACTATAGGTCCCTGAAAATTTTGTCACAGATAGAAAGTGGGCGTAAACTCACCACTGCAACTGTAGAGAACATTGATATCAAATTTCCCGATAGATACCCTGAACGTTTTATGTGGATTTAAACTATATAAATCATTAAACTGTGACTAGGGTGAAAAATACAAAATACCCACTACTAATTTAAACCATTTTATATAACAATTAATGGTTAATAAAAACACTTTATATGAATTAATATGATAAAAATATTTAGTGTTATTTTAGAAAAATTTCAAGGTTTAACAACTATTATTCCATGTTATTCTATAATTTTCAGAAAAAAGAAGCAAAAACTAATAGAATTGCATTAAGAACACCTTATTTAACCCATAAAATAAAATTTGTATTGTCTTTGAAAATATTGCTTCCGCCGATTAAAAACTCCTCTGATAGACAAGTTGTTCTTCTCTTAAAAAACAATAGTTTGTGTATACGAAAGATATGAATTAAGCCAAACTCGCATCACGAAATGAATAACCATAATGCTTTACCTACCAAGAATGAGAAAGAGTGCTTGAGGGTATTCTCCCTAATTATAGTATGGAGGGTATTCTCCCTAATTTAGAGTGCTTAGTGAAAAATATTAAAATTCATGTTTACCTTTTTCTTTTCTCATTGTATCCCCATCTCGTCTTTTTGGGAGATAGTTAACTTATATTTTTTACCCACCAAGATTTATTGTATAGATTTTTTGTAGGAAATTAGATCAAACTTTTTATTAACTTAAACATATAAGACTTTCATCCAATATTTAATGATCCAATATTTAATAATAATCGTTAATTATAATGGCAAGACATATGTAAATAAATTAATCAGAAAAGTTACCACAATTAATTTTTTAGGTTAAATATAAGGTATATTTTATACACTACTAAAAGTTATATTGAACCATTCAATATGGTATGAAAGACTTTTCCTATTTATTAAACTAACTAGGGATGACAGTGGTTACGATTTTAATTAGAAACCGACGGATTATCGAACCGAATAAAAACCGATTATGTAACCGTGGTTAAATCCGTTACGGTTTGGTTTTAAAAAGTGAAACCGATGGTTAAAACCGTTAGGTTATGGTTTTAGATTAAAAAACCCAAAAAACCGAAATCCGTTATATATATGAATATAAATCCGATTTTATTTTACCTACTAAAAATAAAACCGAATGACCAAAAACCCGTTTATTATCATCTATTTTTGTATATTTTATAGTAATATAGATAAAAAGGTATTTTCATATCTCAAAATTAAAATCTAAATATTATAATTAATAATAGAAGTAACAAAACGTTATTTAATTAAAGATCAACGTAATATTTTATATATTGGTGATTTTTCATGTAGTTGTGATCTTGTTTCAATATTTTCAATATATTTAGCGAGTTATAGTTTGGCAACTCACCAGAGATAGGTTAGGAATCCTACTACGAGAGGGACGCCTCGCGAGCCGGGTTATGGTAAAAATCCAAAAAACCGAATCCGAATTATTCAGATATGGTTTTGAAAAGTAAGTCCGGTTAAATCGTTTTGTTATTGATAAATTAAATGAATATGTACATGGTTTTGGATTTTTTTTCAATAATCCTATCCATTGTCATCCCTAAACCCAACACACAGAACGTAATCCCAAGCAAAGCTATTGGCAAATGGGCTGGAGATAAGAGAACAATTCAATGATATTTACTTCCCATTTAACTACTATGTAACTAGTCTACACATCATGGGCCTTATCCATTCTTAGGATTTAAACAAGAATTTACCCTAATAACAAAGATGCCGCCGCAGAAAAAGTTAGAACTGCAAAATTAATCCACTCCTCTCTTTGTGTATATCGAGGTAAAGTTTCCTCTCCATGTACATATACATTGGTAAAATTAGGTAAAATTGTATTATATCTTACTCAAATTTTTTTGCTGTATTTGTTTATATGGTTTAACTAAATTTTATTTTATTTATCTTTTGACAGAATAATTAAAAATTGATGTTCTTTGGATTGGTAAAACTAAGAGTTTCATCAATGGAAAAAAACTTAGATAAAAATGAGTTGTCCTGTATACTAAGAGACGTTCTCTTAATCAAGGTATGTGATTTATTTTAGTTTCCACGTTGCAAGGGATAAGAAAAATCTTGAACCCAATTACACTATGAGTCCCTGTATAATGTGAAAATTGCAATATAGGCCCTCATTATTGGTCCTTAGGAAAGAGGTAAAAGAGTTGTGTATGGCATGTAATTTGTCTCTCCTATAAAAAATTGAAAAATATAGGATTAGATTTTTTAGTTTTTGCAGCTAGAAAGTCATTTTTTTATTCATACATATCATCGAGTGTTGTTTTATTACAGGAAAGCGATAGTTGGTCATGAAATTTCAAGAAAATAGAAAAATTATATAATTAACTTGGTAAGTTTATTAATTTGTTGTTATGCTTCATATGATGCTTAATAACAGATGATCAACCCTTAATATTTAACTAATTCTTCTAATGATGGTAAATATTAGTTTGGTAATAGATGTGTTTAATTTAGATAAAAGAATAAAAGCAAGTAATTGTGTGGATGATAAAATATTATGTGTACACAATTGAACATTAAACACACAATTAATAAAAGTTATGTAGACCAATATTGAATACACAAATAAAGAGTGTGTTATCAGGTGTAAAGAATAACCATTTGAGTATGTCATTGAATTAATTCTGGACCGATATGACATTTTTTGCTCCAGATCCTGCTCAAGCAATAAATCTTGTTAGAGTATATTATTTCTTGAAGTCAGATTTGTTATTTTGGTAGCTGAAAGGGAAAGAGAGAGAAGCAAATATCTCTTGCTTTTAAAGCCGTGCCGGAGAGAAGATCTGCGGAAATATGTCGAAAAATAATACTCCATCAAGGGAGTTCTCCATCAGACCGAATGAAGGCATCAATTTAGTGGTGAACTTGAATTCAAGTCCATCAGATCAGTTTGGAGTTTGTCCCAGCTTCAAATTTTTGTGAAAGGCAAAACTCACAGTCCAGATCCTGCTCATGTTTTGCTCATGTTTCTGCTCCAGCTTCAGCTCTTACTCCAGATCCTTATCCTGCTCCATCTCTTACTCTAGATCCTTCTCCTACTCCTGCTCCTGCTCCGGTTCTAGCTCTGGGTCCAGTTCAAGTTCCTTCTGTTATACTTTCACCGGCTACTGAAAACAACAACAGATTCAATGAGCTCAGCGATCTTGTTTCAAGGTTGTTTGATGACCTTTCTCTGTTCGATTTTTATGCTTCTCAAGTAAGTCAATATAATCTTATTTAATATTAAACATTTCACTTACCATTTTTCATGCTCTGTATGTCTATCTTTATTTGTAGGATACATTTGAGGACCCTCCTGCTCCAGGTGCATGGTAATTTTGTATCCTAGTAGATAATTTGATTAATTCTTTAAATATGTTCCCATTGTAATCAACTTTTTTTTTGGATCTTTCATTTTTGCAGGAAAGTGGGAAAAAAGTCTCAGTCCTCTAAATCCAAACGCAGGCACAAGAGAAAGAGACAAGAGACTTGTTAGTCGGAAAGTGACAATTATGATGATCATTTGGGTTTGAGACCCCGTAGAAGGTCTAAACGGTTAGTACAAAAGGTATGTCCACTTTTTCTAAAATAATTTTGTTACGGTCACTATAAACAGATTTGTTCTTTTAATCTTTACTTGGAGACACTCAAGTGTAACTCATGATGGAGTAAATGCACACAACCCCCTTTAACTATATCTAATCCCTGATTTTGTCCATAAACTTTAAAAAACAATTTAAACCTCCTTAAACTTTTTTTCCATAGTTGTTAACTGAGTATGCAAATTTACTATTATACCCTTTCATACTACCGCACCTTTAACTTTTCATGACTCATTCTTCCCCTTTTAGTTCCTCGCTCTGAACACAACTCATTTTTAGACGAATCTTCCTCGACTAGATTTTCAATTAGATTTAAATCCAAAAGAAGTCCAGATTATTTGTGGACCCATATGTTTTTGGATAGAACCGTAATTTAGGGAGTGTTGAATATTTTTTTATGTTGTGTTGGGGCACCATTTGTTTTTTAATAGTTGTGTACAATCTTAATTAGGGTCTTTTGTTATAATTTTGTTATAATGTTTATCTCATCTGGTTGTGAGTGCTTATGTGCATATACCCTCTAATTCTGCAGATATAACCATTTGTGTAAGGGAGTGACTTGGAATTCAACCTCGAAATATGATGCGGGCAAATCTTTTGCGAAACATTCACCGTCATCATTTGACAGGATATCATGGTCTTTCATAGATTTATTGGTCAGAAGTTTCTCGAGTTTTTATCTTTCTTGAATTTCTAAAGTCAAACAAAGATATTTATTATAAGTTATAATTCCCACATTGTAAAATTTTTTTCTTTTTACTTATGAAAATATATCAAACAGAAGATGGTCTCATTTGCAGGCAAGATCAGAATTAAACAAAATATTGTAAAACAGCATGAGCATCTGGAACTTTTTGAAGTTGGGTAATTTTTTCAAATTCAGCAAAAATACCATGCAAAGTGTCGAAAAATTCTTGCATATCATATAAATAACCTATATTTAGATAAGGTCCTCTATTTAATTCACTCACATATTAAGAAATATGACCCTATTAAAAAGGTTTCAATATTTGCTCCAGGTCCATGGACCTATATAACAATATAACTCTTTAAATCTTCTAGACAACAAAATTAAATCCAAAAGATATTACATAATATTGAATATTTTAATAAGTGAACTTACATCAAGGCGATCGGAGCCAAAAGTCATTATAACATCATTTACATATTCTACCCTCCATGGAGTGTCAATTTCTTTACCCATATTTTTACAATCTACAATAATATTTTACATTTTGATCTAACCATGAAGATTGATTTTGTAGTAACACGCCCCTAGCAAATGCAGAATCATTTGTTTACTTCTTCTTGAGTTTTACAAAAGATATTCCTTTTACTTAGAAGCTATTATCACACAGAAGATGAAATTACAGAGAAGTCATATAAGTTCATTACATAGCAGATATAGAGAATGACAAAACTGCCCCTCAAGGTTGAAAAATTAGATTTTGATTTCAGTAAGTAATTGTTTGCTAACATAAATCTATATATAAAATCATCTTGGGGTATCCATATTGGAAGAAGCCGATCATAAAATGAGAAAGTAGCATCAAAAGAAAGCGAACCATGTTTATTGTACGTTTCAATCACATCAGGTTTAATTCCATCTATCTTCACAATAGAATATCCATTGTGCATAAGTGCTGTTAATACTAATATCTATTTAGAGGAACGAAAATGTTCTCCACATTTCTCTTTCAGACAATTCCTTGAACATGATAAGTACAGACCATAACTTTTATTCATCCTAAAACAGAAGCTCAAAAGAATTATAAAATCCAGTTTACAATGAAATGTCAATCAAAATATACTGACCCGAGGTTTCAAGTGTATGAAGAAGGGGCCACATTTGCAGGATTCCACCTAATGTGAAATTCAGGAATGTGGATAAATTATTGTTATAGTTAAATTATGTTTCTAACAATTGGTGCTCTTTTTTAAATGGTTTTCTGGGTCTGGTTTTGAGTATGGACAACTTTTCTTAATGAATGATGATTTTGGTTTGGTAATTTTTTGTTTGTTTTTTCTATAATGAATATATTGTGTTCTTTCATAAGGTTTTGATCTTTGGTACTGCAATTTTGAAAGGTGTTGTACTAATTTTGGTTCAAAGAGCATTTTTCTAATGTTCATAATTGTAAAAAATGATGGAAAAGTACTTTACTGCACAAAAGTTTACGAAAAAACTAAAGGACTGTAATTAAAATAAACTAAAGGACTGTAATTAAAATCAACACGATTACAATAAGTTTCACTTTTTATAGAGGCTTCAACCTTTGGGAACTATACGGGGTGCCTAATTTTCAAAGGGAGATAGAAACTCCTGCCTATGCCTAAGTAGCCATAATATATGGAGACACCATGAAAGTGAAGATTATGCGAATCATTGAACATTTACATTATTACAATAATAAATTATGTACAATACAAACAAATTGATCAACAATGAGATGAAACAATATCGAGAGTCATGAGAACCGACTAGATTTTCGAAAAAAGTTAATTCGACATAACCAAACCTTTCGTTAAACAAAGTATTGCCATGTCAAGTAAAATTTATATGAACTCAATTTCTCTTGCTTGTTTCATAGTAGGTGGACGTTATTGCGATTATTCGTGTTAGCTGATCTTGAATTCCCAATGCCCCTAGTTATGATTTCAATAGGTCTCTAGAGTGATGCTGACTTGGTAAAAAATAGGACTTATATTCATATAAATACAAGACATAATGTTAAAGCAAGCATTATGTACAAATAAGATTTCTAGTACAAATCTGATTTCTAGTATATATTTAATAGGATTAACTGAATTTGTTGTCTTTTTTTGTTTTTTTGGAATAAGGAATATATTTAAAATAAATTTAAAGTACAGATAATAAGTTCAGCCTATCCATGACGGTGGGTTATCAAGATTAGAATCTCGACTAACTAGGTTGTAATATAGTTTGTAAAACAAATATAATGGTGTTGACTAGGATGTGATAAAAATAAGATAGTAAAAGCAGATAAACGATTACTAAACACGTTACTCAATGCAAGTATCGCAGGTCGTACGCAAGTTTTAATGATAAGTCAGATTCGTTCTCAGGGACTTAGTGTGTTATACGAATAGGTCAACAGAATAGCGTAGTAGATAATAGTATAAAGACAAGAAAATAAATGAATATGAAGTGAAGAGATTAATGATTAAACTAAACAAAATAAAGACAAGTAAATAAAATATGAAAGAATAAGATGAGAGAATATAGCTCAGGTTTTGCGAGTATGCACTAATCCTTCTATTTATTCTACTAGTTAATAAGTGTGATAATAACTCTTAGATAAGTAGTCAGGATTCTAAATTCTTCCCTACCCCCTTCCAGGTCGACTAAGGTGGTGACCTAACAATTAACCGGGAACTTAACTAAGGTGCTTATACGCCACTAGGTTCTTACATGAGACTAGCGTGCAAATAATAACTGGTGATTAAATAAAATCCTAAGGACTATCTAGTTAGGCAAGTCCTCCTAGATCACTACGTACACTAGACGATTATGTGGTTTTTCAACAATTAGAAACCCCTTCCGGGTGACCATCTAACTACTATTAGTACAACCCTAAATTGATCAGGTTTAAGATAGACAATAAATCTTAGCACATAAAACAAATATATAGTTAAGCGGCTGGAGTCAATTTAAAATAGTTCTCCCAAAGAAAAATAGATAGAAGAAAATATAATTCATAGATTATACATATGCAAAACCCAAGTTATGGGAAATTTAGTTCAAAGTAGAAAGAAATAAACTAAACGAAAGATGCATACTGTCAACTTGCTCTCTTGATTGATCTCTAATGATGAATAAAACTTAAAGACTAATTATGAGAGGCAATGACATGTTTACAATAGTTAAAGGGTGTATTTATAGGAGTATAGAAAGCCCAAATTTAGATTTCTTGGAATAGGAGGCAAGTAATTGGACTTCTTTTCCAATTTAAATTTTTCTAAAATATAGGAGAAGGGAATAATTGTTGTTGTCTTATTTTGGCCGTAACTTCTTCAATATTGCTCCGATTTTCGCATACTTTTTATCGAAACCACCGTATCGGAAATCTCTACACATTTGATCTGACCATTATTCCTAATTCCGAACCGATTTTTGAGTTATGACCCTTTTAGTGGACCTGGCTGTTGAAATTCAAATTTAATTGGCAACTTTTCCTTTCCTATTTTATCTTTTACTTCCTTTATTTTCAATTTCCATCTTTATCTTATTTTATTTATCACTTAGAATTTGTTTGACATCTGATTACTTTCCATATATCTTTAAAGCTTCACAATTAACAAAAAAGTAAACTAAATATTCTCTATAAATATTAAATCATCAAATCAAGACAAGAAATAAGAAAAAAACTAAAATATAATCAAAAATTGAGTGTTGATTATCCTAATACACCTAAAATGATGTCTCATATATAGATTAAATCATCAAAAACAGAGAGACATCAAGACTCCCAGGTCAAAGTCGTATCGTCCCGATACAATAATGATATAAACAATGAGAAGTCTCTAAATACACACCTAAGTCAATTAAGCACAATGGAAAGAGATATCATAATATATAGAATATCAGTAACCATGCTCTTCTGATTTAGAACCCCATATGAATATAAAAGGGATCATCCAAATTATTTTTAAATATCACATGGCATCGAAAACAATTCACTATCTAATTTTTGCCGACAACTGTTTCACATTTATAAAAATGGTTTCTTATCCAAGCTTTGACATGTAATATAATACGTGTACCTACGAGTTTCACATTTAACACATATATTACGCACAAATAACTCTAAATGTGAAAAATCTCCAAAAGAGGGTAAGAAACGAGAATATATCAAATAATAGGGAAAACCCCTCATCTAAGCACAAAAGGAACTTAAAAATATGTCTCAAAATAGGATTTATTTATCACCAAATAAGGGAGACATCAAATGTCTTTCCATTGGATTGCAATTTCTTCTCTAATGACACACGAGATAAAATTATGCACGTAGGATATATATTTCTCGTCAAGATAGATGAATATAAATTACCTGTTCCATCGGCTAACTATATCAAATTTAAAAATTAACATGAATTTGACACATTCTAAATATATTTATTGGATACACAAGTTTTTTATTGCATTACCACAATAGAAACTACAGCTACCTTTTTAATCAAATTGTACTATAGGTCCCTGAAAATTTTGTCACAGATAGAAAGTGGGTATAAACTCACCACTGCAACTGTAGAGAACATTGATATCAAATTTCCGGATAGATACCCTGAACGTTTTATATGGATTTAAACTATATAAATCATGAAACTGTGACTAGGGTGAAAAATACATAAACCCACTACTAATTTAAACCATTTTATATAACAATTAATGGTTAATAAAAACACTTTATATGAATTAATATGATAAAAATATTTAGTGTTATTTTAGAAAAATTTCAAGGTTTAACAACTATTATTCCATGTTATTCTATAATTTTCAGAAAAAAGAAGCAAAAACTATTAGAATTGCATTAAGAACACCTTATTTAACCCATAAAAATAAAATTTGTATTGTCTTTGAAAATATTGCTTCCGCTGATTAAAAACTCCTCTGATAGACAAGTTGTTCTTCTCTTAAAAAACAATAGTTTGTGTATATGAAAGATATGAATTAAGCCAAACTCGCATCACGAAATGAATCACCATAATGCTTTACCTACCAAGAATGAGAAAGAGTGCTTGAGGGTATTCTCCCTAATTATAGTATGGAGGGTATTCTCCCTAATTTAGAGTGCATAGTGGAAAATATTAAAATTCATGTTTACCTTTTTCTTTTCTCATTGTATCCCCATCTCGTCTTTTTGGGAGATAGTTAACTTATATTTTTTACCCACCAAGATTTATTGTATAGATTTTTTGTAGGAAATTAGATCAAACTTTTTATTAACTTAAACATATAAGACTTTCATCCAATATTTAATGATCCAATATTTAATAATAATCGTTAATTATAATGGCAAGACATATGTAAATAAATTAATCAGAAAAGTTACCACAATTAATTTTTTAGGTTAAATATAAGGTATATTTTATACACTACCAAAAGTTATATTGAACCATTCAATATGGTATGAAAGACTTTTCCTATTTATTAACCTAACTAGGGATGACAGTGGTTACGATTTTAATTAGAAACCGACGGATTATCGAACCGAATAAAAACCGATTATGTAACCGTGGTTAGATCCGTTACGGTTTGGTTTTAAAAAGTGAAACCGATGGTTAAAACCGTTAGGTTATGGTTTTAGATTAAAAAACCCAAAAAACGTTATATATATATATATATATATAAATCCGATTTTATTTTACCTACTAAAAATAAAACCGAATGACCAAAAACCCGTTTATTATCATCTATTTTTGTATATTTTATAGTAATATAGATAAAAAGGTATTTTCATATCTCAAAATTAAAATCTAAATATTATAATTAATAATAGAAGTAACAAAACGTTATTTAATTAAAGATCAACACAATATTTTATATATTGGTGATTTTTCATGTAGTTGTGATCTTGTTTAAATATTTTCAATATATTTAGCGAGTTATAGTTTGGCAAGTCACCAGAGGTAGGTTAGGAATCCTACTGCGAGAGGGACACCTCGCGAGCCGGGTTATGGGTAAAATCCAAAAAACCGAATCCGAATTATTCATATATGGTTTTGAAAAGTAAGTCCGGTTAAATCGTTTTGTTATTGATAAATTAAATGAATATGTACATGGTTTTGGATTTTTTTTCAATAATCCTTGTCATCCCTAAACCCAACACACAGAACGTAAGCCCAAGCAAAGCTATTGGCAAATGGGCTGGAGATAAGAGAACAATTCAATGATATTTACTTCCCATTTAACTACTATGTAACTAGTCTACACATCATGGGCCTTATCCATTCTTAGGATTTAAACAAGAATTTACCCTAATAACAAAGATGCCGCCGCAGAAAAAGTTAGAACTGCAAAATTAAGCCACTCCTCTCTTTGTGTATATCGAGGTAAAGTTTCCTCTCCATGTACATATACATTGGTAAAATTAGGTAAAATTGTATTATATCTTACTCAAATTTTTCTGCTGTATTTGTTTATATGGTTTAACTAAATTTAATTTTATTTATTTTTTGACAGAATAATTAAAAATTGATGTTCTTTGGATTGGTAAAACTAAGAGTTTCATCAATGGAAAAAAACTTAGATAAAAATGAGTTGTCCTGTATACTAAGAGACGTTCTCTTAATCAAGGTATGTGATTTATTTTAGTTTCTACGTTGCAAGGGATAAGAAAAATCTTGAACCCAATTACACTATGAGTCCCTGTATAATGTGAAAATTGCAATATAGGCCCGCATTATTGGTCCTTAGGAAAGAGGTAAAAGAGTTGTGTATGGCATGTAATTTGTCTCTCCTATAAAAAATTGAAAAATATAGGATTAGATTTTTCAGTTTTTGCAGCTAGAAAGTCATGCAATACAATTCAAACAAAAATATTTTGTATTTTTTTATTCATACATATCATCGAGTGTTGTTTGATTACAGGAAAGCGATAGTTGGTCATGAAATTTCAAGAAAATAGAAATATTATATAATTAACTTGGTAAGTTTATTAATTTGTTGTTATGCTTCATATGATGCTTAATAACAGATGATCAACCCTTAATATTTAACTAATTGTTCTAATGATGGTAAATATTAGTTTGGTTATAGATGTGTTTAATTTAGATTAAAAGAATAAAAGCAAGTAATTGTGTGGATGATAAAATATTATGTGTACACAATTGAATATTAAACACACGATTAATAAAAGTTATGTAGACCAATATTGAATACACAAATAAAGACTGTGTTATTAGGTGTAAAGAATAACCATTTGAGTATGTCATTGAATTAATTCTGGACCGATATGACATTTTTTGCTCCAGATCCTGTTCAAGCAATAACGCTTGTTAGAGTATATTATTTGTTGAAGTCAGATCTGTAATTTTGGTAGCTGAAAGGGAAAGAGAGGGAAGCAAATATCTCTTGCTTTTAAAGCCGTGCCGGAGAGAAGATCTGCGGAAATATGTCAAAAAATAATACTCCATCAAGTGAGTTCTCCATCAGAACGAATGAAGGCATCAATTTAGTGGTGAACTTGAATTCAAGTCCATCAGATCAGTTTGGAGTTTGTCCCAGCTTCAAAAGTTTTGTGAAAGGCAAAAGTCACAGTCCAGATCCTGCTCATGTTTTGCTCATGTTTCTGCTCCAGCTTCAGCTCTTACTCCAGATCCTTATCCTGCTCCATCTCTTACTCTAGATCCTTCTCCTACTCCTGCTCCTGCTCCGGTTCTAGCTCTGGGTCCAGTTCAAGTTCCTTCTGTTATACTTTCACCGGCTACTGAAAACAACAACAGATTCAATGAGCTCAGCGATCTTGTTTCAAGGTTGTTTGATGACCTTTCTCTGTTCGATTTTTATGCTTCTCAAGTAAGTCAATATAATCTTATTTAATATTAAACATTTCACTTACCATTTTTCATGCTCTGTATGTCTATCTTTATTTGTAGGATACATTTGAGGACCCTCCTGCTCCAGGTGCATGGTAATTTTGTATCCTAGTAGATAATTTGATTAATTCTTTAAATATGTTCCCATTGTAATCAACTCTTTTTTTTTTGGATCTTTCATTTTTGCAGGAAAGTGGGAAAAAAGTCTCAGTCCTCTAAATCCAAACGCAGGCACAAGAGAAAGAGACAAGAGACTTGTTAGTCGGAAAGTGACAATGATGATGATCATTTGGGTTTGAGACCCCGTAGAAGGTCTAAACGGTTAGTACAAAAGGTATGTCCACTTTTTCTAAAATAATTTTGTTACGGTCACTATAAACAGATTTGTTCTTTTAATCTTTACTTGGAGACACTCAAGTGTAACTCATGATGGAGTAAATGCACACAACCCCCTTTAACTATATCTAATCCCTGATTTTGTCCATAAACTTTAAAAAACAATTTAAACCTCCTTAAACTTTTTTTCCATAGTTGTTAACTGAGTATGCAAATTTACTATTATACCCTTTCATACTACCGCACCTTTAACTTTTCATGACTCATTCTTCCCCTTTTAGTTCCTCGCTCTGAACACAACTCATTTTTAGACGAATCTTCCTCGACTAGATTTTCAATTAGATTTAAATCCAAAAGAAGTCCAGATTATTTGTGGACCCATATGTTTTTGGATAGAACCGTAATTTAGGGAGTGTTGAATATTTTTTTATGTTGTGTTGGGGCACCTTTTGTTTTTTAATAGTTGTGTACAATCTTAATTAGGGTCTTTTGTTACAATTTTGTTATAATGTTTATCTCATCAGGTTGTGAATGCTTATGTGCATATACCCTCTAATTCTGCAGATATAACCATTTGTGTAAGGGAGTGACTTGGGATTCAACCTCGAAATATGATGCGGGCAAATCTTTTGCGAAACATTCACCGTCATCATTTGACAGGATAACATGGTCTTTCATAGATTTATTGGTCAGAAGTTTCTCGAGTTTTTATCTTTCTTGAATTTCTAAAGTCAAACAAAGATATTTATTATAAGTTATAATTCCCACATTGTAAATTTTTTTTTCTTTTTACTTATGAAAATATATCAAACAGAAGATGGTCTCATTTGCAGGCAAGATCAGAATTAAACATAAAACAGCATGAGCATCTGGAACTTTTTGAAGTTGGGTAATTTTTTCAAATTCAGCAAAAATACCATGCAAAGTGTCGAAAAATTCTTGCATATCATATAAATAACCTATATTTAGATAAGGTCCTCTATTTAATTCACTCACATATTAAGAAATATGACCCTATTAAAAAGGTTTCAATATCTGCTCCAGGTCCACGGACCTATATAACAATATAACTCTTTAAATCTTCTTGACAACAAAATTAAATCCAAAAGATATTACATAATATTGAATATTTTAATAAGTGAACTTACATCAAGGCGATCGGAGCCAAAAGTCATTATAACATCATTTACATCTTCTACCCTCCATGGAGTGTCAATTTCTTTACCCACATTTTTACAATCTACAATAATATTTTACATTTTGATCTAACCATGAAGATTGATTTTGTAGTAACACGCCCCTAGCAAATGCAGAATCATTTGTTTACTTCTTCTTGAGTTTTACAAAAGATATTCCTTTTACTTAGAAGCTATTATCACACAGAAGATGAAATTACAGAGAAGTCATATAAGTTCATTACATAGCAGATATAGAGAATGACAAAACTGCCCCTCAAGGTTGAAAAATTAGATTTTGATTTCAGTAAGTAATTGTTTGCTAACATAAATCTATATTTAAAATCATTCTGGGGTATCCATACTGGAAGAAGCCGATCATAAAATGAGAAAGTAGCATCAAAAGAAAGCGAACCATGTTTATTGTACGTTTCAATCACATCAGGTTTAATTCCATCTATCTTCACAATAGGATATCCATTGTGCATAAGTGCTGTTAATACCAATATCTAATTAGAGGAACGAAAATGTTCTCCACATTTCTCTTTCAGACAATTCCTTTAACATGATAAGTACAAACGACCATAACTTTTATTCATCCTAAAAGAGAAGCTCAAAAGAATTATAAAATCCAGTTTACAATGAAATGTCAATCAAAATATACTGACCCGAGGTTTCAAGTGTATGAAGAAGGGGCCACATTTGCAGGATTCCACCTAATGTGAAATTCAGGAATGTGGATATATTATTGTTATAGTTAATATTATGTTTCTAACAATTGGCGAGTATGGACAACTTTTCTTAATGAATGATGATTTTGGTTTGGTAATTTTTTGTTTTTTTTTTCTATAATGAATATATTGTGTTCTTTTATAAGGTTTTGATCTTTGGTACTGCAATTTTGAAAGGTGGTGTACTAATTTTGGTTGAATGAGCATTTTTCTAATGTTCATAATTGTAAAAAATGATGGAAAAGTACTTTACTGCACAAAAGTTTACGAAAAAACTAAAGGACTGTAATTAAAAAAAACTAAAGGACTGTAATTAAAATCAACACGATTACAATAAGTTTCACTTTTTATAGAGGCTTCAACCTTTGGGAACTATACGGGGTGCCTAATTTTCAAAGGGAGATAGAAACTCCTGCCTATGCCTAAGTAGCCATAATATATGGAGACACCATGAAAGTGAAGATTATGCGAATCATTGAACATTTACAATATTACAATAATAAATTATGTACAATACAAACAAATTGATCAACAATGAGATTAAAGAATATCGAGAGTCATGAGAACCGACTAGATTTTCGAAAAACGTTAATTCGACATAACCAAACCTTTCGTAAAACAAATTATTGCCATGTCAAGTAAAATTTATATGAACTCAATTTCTCTTGCTTGTTTCATAGTAGGTGGACGTTATTGAGATTATTCGTGTTAGCTGATCTTGAATTCCCAATGCCCCTAGTTAAGTCTTCAATAGGTCTCTAGAGTGATGCTGACTTGGTAAAAAATAGGACTTATATTCATATAAATACAAGACATAATGTTAAAGCAAGCATTATGTACAAATAAGATTTCTAGTACAAATCTGATTTCTAGTATATATTTAATAGGATTAACTGAATTTGTTGTCTTTTTTTGTTTTTTTGGAATAAGGAATATATTTAAAATAAATTTAAAGTATAGATAATAAGTTCAGCCTATCCATGACGGTGGGTTACCAAGATTAAGAATCTCGACTAACTAGGTTGTAATATAGTTTGTTAAACAAATATAGTGGTGTTGACTAGGATGTGATAAAAATAAGATAGTAAAAGCAGATAAACGATTACTAAACACGTTACTCACTGCAAGTATCGCAGGTCGTACGCAAGTTTTAATGATAAGTCAGATTCGTTCTCAGGGACTTAGTGTGTTATACGAATAGGTCAACAGAATAGCGTAGCAGATAATAGTTTAAAGACAAGAAAATAAATGAATATGAAGTGAAGAGATTAATGATTAAACTAAACAAAATAAAGACAAGTAAATAAAATATGAAAGAATAAGATGAGAGAATATAGCTCAGGTTTTGCGAGTATGCACTAATCCTTCTATTTATTCTACTAGTTAATAAGTGTGATAATAACTCTTAGATAAGTAGTCAGGATTCTAAATTCTTCCCTACCCCCTTCCAGGTCGACTAAGGTGGTGACCTAACAATTAACCGGGAACTTAACTAAGGTGCTTATACGCCACTAGGTTCTTACATGAGACTAGCGTGCAAATAATAACTGGTGATTAAATAAAATCCTAAGGACTATCTAGTTAGGCAAGTCCTCCTAGATCACTACGTACACTAGACGATTATGTGGTGTTTCAACAATTAGAAACCCCTTCCGGGTGACCATCTAACTACTATTAGTACAACCCTAAATTGATCAGGTTTAAGATAGACAATAAATCTTAGCACATAAAACAAATATATGGTTAAGAGGCTGGAGTCAATTTAAAATAGTTCTCCCAAAGAAAAATAGATAGAAGAAAATATAATTCATAGATTATACATATGCAAAACCCAAGTTATGGGAAATTGAGTTCAAAGTAGAAAGAAATAAACTAAACGAAAGATGCATACTGTCAACTTGCTCTCTTGAATGATCTCTAATGATGAATAAAACTTAAAGACTAATTATGAGAGGCAATGACATGTTTACAATAGTTAAAGGGTGTATTTATAGGAGTATAGAAAGTCCAAATTTAGATTTCTTGGAATAGGAGGCAAGTAATTGGACTTCTTTTCCAATTTAAATTTTTCTAAAATATAGGAGAAGGGAATAACTGTTGTTGTCTTATTTTGGCCGTAACTTCTTCAATATTGCTCCGATTTTCGCATACTTTTTATCGAAACGACCGTATCGGAAATCTCTACACATTTGATCTGACCATTATTCCTAATTCCGAACGATGTTTGAGTTATGACCCTTTTAGTGGACCTGACTGTTGAAATTCAAATTTACTTGGCAACTTTTCCTTTCCTATTTTATCTTTTACTTCCTTTATTTTCAAATTCCATCTTTATCTTCTTTTATTTATCACTTAGAATTTGTTTGACATTTGATTACTTTCCATATATCTTTAAAGATTCACAATTAACAAAAAAGTAAACTAAATATTCTCTATAAATATTAAATCATCAAATCAAGACAAGAAATAAGAAAAAAACTAAAATATAATCAAAAATTGATCGTTGATTATCCTAATACACCTAAAATGATGTCTCATATATAGATTAAATCATCAAAAACAGAGAGACATCAAGACTCCCAGGTCAAAGTCGTATCGTTCCGATACAATAATGATATAAACAATGAGAAGTCTCTAAATACACACCTAAGTCAATTAAGCACAATGGAAAGAGATAGAATAATATATAGAATATCAGTAACCATGCTCTTCTGATTCAGAACCCCATATGAATATAAAAGGGATCATCCAAATTATTTTTAAATATCACGTGGCATTGAAAACAATTCACTATCTAATTTTTGCCGACAACTGTTTCACATTTATAAAAATGGTTTCTTATCCTAGCTTTGACATGTAATATAATACGTGTACCTACGAGTTTCACATTTAACACATATATTACGCACAAATAACTCTAAATGTGAAAAATCTCCAAAAGAGGGTAAGAAACGAGAATATATCAAATAATAGGGAAAACCCCTCATCTAAGCACAAAAGGAACTTAAAAATATGTCTCAAAATAGGATTTATTTATCACCAAATAAGGGAGACATCAAATGTCTTTCCATTGGATTGCAATTACTTCTCTAATGACACACGAGATAAAATTATGCACGTAGGATATATATTTCTCGTCAAGATAGATGAATATAAATTACCTGTTCCATCGGCTAACTATATCAAATTTAAAAATCAACATGAATTTGACACATTCTAAATATATTTATTGGATACACAAGTTTTTTATTGCATTACCACTATAGAAACTACAGCTACCTTTTCAATCAAATTGTACTATAGGTCCCTGAAAATTTTGTCACAGATAGAAAGTGGGTATAAACTCACCACTGCAACTGTAGAGAACATTGATATCAAATTTCCCGATAGATACCCTGAACGTTTTATGTGGATTTAAACTATATAAATCATTAAACTGTGACTAGGGTGAAAAATACAAAATACCCACTACTAATTTAAACCATTTTATATAACAATTAATGGTTAATAAAAACACTTTATATGAATTAATATGATAAAAATATTTAGTGTTATTTTAGAAAAATTTCAAGGTTTAACAACTATTATTCCATGTTATTCTATAATTTTCAGAAAAAAGAAGTAAAAACTAATAGAATTGCATTAAGAACACCTTATTAAACCCATAAAATAAAATTTGTATTGTCTTTGAAAATATTGCTTCCGCCGATTAAAAACTCCTCTGATAGACAAGTTTTTCTTCTCTTAAAAAACAATAGTTTGTGTATACGAAAGATATGAATTAAGCCAAACTCGCATCACGAAATGAATCACCATAATGCTTTACCTACCAAGAATGAGAAAGAGTGCTTGAGAGTATTCTCCCTAATTATAGTATGGAGGGTATTCTCCCTAATTTAGAGTGCATAGTGAAAAATATTAAAATTCATGTTTACCTTTTTCTTTTCTCATTGTATCCCCATCTCGTCTTTTTGGGAGATAGTTAACTTATATTTTTTACTCACCAAGATTTATTGTATAGATTTTTTGTAGGAAATTAGATCAAACTTTTTATTAACTTAAACATATAAGACTTTCATCCTATATTTAATGATCCAATATTTAATAATAATCGTTAATTATAATGGCAAGACATATGTAAATAAATTAATCAGAAAAGTTACCACAATTAATTTTTTAGGTTAAATATAAGGTATATTTTATACACTACTAAAAGTTATATTGAACCATTCAATATGGTATGAAAGACTTTTCCTATTTATTAACCTAACTAGGGATGACAGTGGTTATGATTTTAATTAGAAACCGACGGATTATCGAACCGAATAAAAACCGATTATGTAATCGTGGTTAAATCCGTTACGGTTTGGTTTTAAAAAGTGAAACCGATGGTTAAAACCGTTAGGTTATGGTTTTAGATTAAAAAACCCAAAAAACCGAAATCTGTTATATATATAAATATAAATCCGATTTTATTTTACCTACTAAAAATAAAACCGAATGACCAAAAACCCGTTTATTATCATCTATTTTTGTATATTTTATAGTAATATAGATAAAAAGGTATTTTCATATCTCAAAATTAAAATCTAAATATTATAATTAATATTAGAAGTAACAAAACGTTATTTAATTAAAGATCAACATAATATTTTATATATTGGTGAATTTTCATGTAGTTGTGATCTTGTTTCAATATTTTCAATATATTTACCGAGTTATAGTTTGGCAAGTCACCAGAGGTAGGTTAGGAATCCTACTGCGAGAGGGACGCCTCGCGAGCCGGGTTATGGTTAAAATCCAAAAAACCGAATCCGAATTATTCAGATATGGTTTTGAAAAGCAAGTCCAGTTAAATCGTTTTGTTATTGATAAATTAAATGAATATGTACATGGTTTTGGATTTTTTTTCAATAATCCGATCCGTTGTCATCCCTAAACCCAACACACAGAACTTAAGCCCAAGCAAAGCTATTGGAAAATGGGCTGGAGATAAGAGAACAATTCAATGATATTTACTTCCCATTTAACTACTATGTAACTAGTCTACACATCATGGGCCTTATCCATTCTTAGGATTTAAACAAGAATTTACCCTAATAACAAAGATGCCGCCGCAGAAAAAGTTAGAACTGCAAAATTAAGCCAATCCTCTCTTTGTGTATATCGAGGTAAAGTTTCCTCTCCATGTACATATACATTGGTAAAATTAGGTAAAATTGTATTATATCTTACTCAATTTTTTTTGCTGTATTTGTTTATATGGTTTAACTAAATTTAATTTTATTTATTTTTTTGCAGAATAATTAAAAATTGATGTTCTTCTGAGTAATTTTATTGAGTCATTTGGATTGGTAAAACTAAGAGTTTCATCAATGGAAAAAAACTTAGATAAAAATGAGTTGTCATGTATACTAAGAGACGTTCTCTTAATCAAGGTATGTGATTTATTTTAGTTTCCACGTTGCAAAGGATAAGAAAAATCTTGAACCCGATTACACTATGAGTCCTTGTATAATGTGAAAATTGCAATATAGGCCCGCATTATTGGTCCTTAGGAAAGAGGTAAAAGAGTTGTGTATGGCATGTAATTTGTCTCTCCTATAAAAAATTGAAAAATATAGGATTAGATTTTTCAGTTTTTGCAGCCAGAAAGTCATGCAATACAATTCAAACAAAAATATTTTGTATTTTTTTATTCATACATATCATCGAGTGTTGTTTGATTACAGGAAAGCGAATCGTTGGTCATGAAATTTCAAAAAAATAGAAAAATTATATAATTAACATGGTAAGTTTATTAATTTGTTGTTATGCTTCATATGATGCTTAATAACAGATGATCAACCCTTAATATTTAACTAATTGTTCTAATGATGGTAAATATTAGTTTGGTAATAGATGTGTTTAATTTAGATTAAAAGAATAAAAACAAGTAATTGTGTGGATGATAAAATATTATGTGTACACAATTGAACATTAAACACACTATTAATAAAAGTTATGTAGACCAATATTGAATACACAAATAAAGAGTGTGTTATTAGGTGTAAAGAATAACCATTTGAGTATGTCATTGAATTAATTCTGGACCGATATGACATTTTTTGCTCCAGATCCTGCTCAAGCAATAACTCTTGTTAGAGTATATTATTTGTTGAAGTCAGATCTGTAATTTTGGTAGCTGAAAGGGAAAGAGAGGGAAGCAAATATCTCTTGCTTTTAAAGCCGTGCCGGAGAGAAGATCTGCGGAAATATGTCGAAAAATAATACTCCATCAAGTGAGTTCTCCATCAGACCGAATGAAGGCATAAATTTAGTGGTGAACTTGAATTCAAGTCCATCAGATCAGTTTGGAGTTTGTCCCAGCTTCAAAAGTTTTGTGAAAGGCAAAAGTCACAGATCCTGCTCATGTTTTGCTCATGTTTCTGCTCCAGCTTCAGCTCTTACTCCAGATCCTTATCCTGCTCCATCTCTTACTATAGATCCTTCTCCTGCTCCGGTTCTAGCTCCTGCTCCGGTTCTAGCTCTGGTTCCAGTTCAAGTTCCTTCTGTTTTACTTTCACCGGCTACTGAAAACAACAACAGATTCAATGAGCTCAGCGATCTTGTTTCAAGGTTGTTTGATGACCTTTCTCTGTTCGACTTTTATGCTTCTCAAGTAAGTCAATACAATCTTATTTAATATTAAACATTTCACTTACCGCTTTTCATGCTCTGTATGTCTATCTTTATTTGTAGGATACATTTGAGGACACTCCTGCTCCAGGTGCATGGTAATTTTTTATCCTAGTAGATAATTTGATTAATTCTTTAATTATGTTCCCATTGTAATCAACTTTTTTTTTGGATCTTTCATTTTTGCAGGAAAATGGGAAAAAAGTCTCAGTCCTCTAAATCCAAACGCAGGCACAAGAGAAAGAGACAAGAGACTTCTTAGTCGGAAAGTGACAATGATGATGATCATTGGGGTTTGAAACCCAGTAGAAGGTCTAAACGGTTAGTACAAAAGGTATGTCCACTTTTTCTAAAATCATTTTGTTACGGTCACTATAAACAGATTTGTTCTTTTAATCTTTACTTGGAGACACTCAAGTGTAACTCATGATGGACTAAATGCACACAACCCCCTTTAACTATATCTAATCCCTGATTTTGTCCATAAACTTTAAAAAACAATTTAAACCTCCTTAAACTTTTTTTCCGTAGTTGTTAACTGAGTATGCAAATTTACTATTATACCCTTTCATACTACCGCACCTTTAACTTTTCATGACTCATTCTTCCCCTTTTAGTTCCTCGCTCTGAACACAACTCATTTTTAGACGAATCTTCCTCGACAAGATTTTCAATTAGATTTACATCCAAAAGAAGTCCAGATAATTTGTGGACCCATATGTTTTTGGATAGAACCGTAATTTAGGGAGTGTTGAATATTTTTTTATGTTGTGTTGGGGCACCTTTTGTTTTTTAATAGTTGTGTACAATCTTAATTAGGGTCTTTTGTTATAATTTTGTTATAATGTTTATCTCATCTGGTTGTGAGTGCTTATGTGCATATACCCTCTAATTCTGCAGATATAACCATTTGTGTAAGGGAGTGACTTGGAATTCAACCTCGAAATATGATGCGGGCAAATCTTTTGCGAAACATTCACTGTCATCATTTGACACGATAACATGGTCTTTCATAGATTTATTGGTCAGAAGTTTCTCGAGTTTTTATCTTTCTTGAATTTCTAAAGTCAAACAAAGATATTTATTATAAGTTATAATTCCCACATTGTAAATTTTTTTCTTTTTACTTATGAAAATATATCAAACAGAAGATGGTCTCATTTGCAGGCAAGATCAGAATTAAACAAAATATTGTAAAACAGCATGAGCATCTGGAACTTTTTGAAGTTGGGTAATTTTTTCAAATTCAACAAAAATACCATGCAAAGTGTAGAAAAATTCTTGCATATCATATAAATAACCTATATTTAGATAAGGTCCTCTATTTAATTCACTCACATATTAAGAAATATGACCCTATTAAAAAGGTTTCAATATCTGTGCTCCAGGTCCATGGACCTATATAACAATATAACTCTTTAAATCTTCTTGACAACAAAATTAAATCCAAAAGATATTACATAATATTGAATATTTTAATAAGTGAACTTACATCAAGGCGATCGGAGCCAAAAGTCATTATAACAGCATTTACTTCTTCTACCCTTCATGGAGTGTCAATTTCTTTACCCACATTTTTACAATCTACAATAACATTTTACATTTTGATCTAACCATAAAGATTCCAGGGATTGGCGACTTACCCATTCAGTAACTTTGGCACTGGACGTCCCCCCGGTACTATCGGGTCGGGTGAATTCAATAATAGAAATAGACGCCTGTTGGCATTCCAGCCTTCCTTCTTTCTCCTTTCAGGGCCTATCCGAATAGCAAATGCAGAATCATTTGTTTACAGAAGATGAAATTTTAAAGAAGTCATATGAATTCATTACATATCAGATATAGAGAATGACAAAACTGCCCCTCAAGGTTGAAAAATTAGATTTATATTTCAGTAAGTAATTGTTTGCTAACATAAATCTATATATAAAATCTTCTTGGGGTATCCATACTGGAAGAAGCCGATCATAAAATGAGAAAGTAGCATCAAAAGAAAGCGAATCATGTTTATTGTACGTTTCAATCACATCAGGTTTAATTCCATCTATTTTCACAATAGGATATCCATTGTGCATAAGTGCTGTTAATACCAATATCTATTTAGAGGAACGAAAATGTTCTCCACATTTCTCTTTTAGACAATTCCTTGAACATGATAAGTACAAACGACCATAACTTTTATTCATCCTAAAAGAGAAGCTCAAAAGAATTATAAAATCCAGTTTACAATGAAATGTCAATCAAAATATACTGACCCGAGGTTTCAAGTGTATAAAGAAGGGGCCACATTTGCAGGATTCCACCTAATGTGAAATTCAGGAATGTGGATAAATTATTGTTATAGTTAATATTATGTTTCTAACATTTGGTGCTCTTTTTTAAATGGTTTTCTGGGTCTGGTTTTGAGTATGGACAACTTTTCTTAATGAATGATGATTTTGGTTTGGTAATTTTTTGTTTGTTTTTTCTGTAATGAATATATTGTGTTCTTTTATAAGGTTTTGATTTTTGGTACTGCAATATTGAAAGGTGGTGTACTAATTTTGGTTGAATGAGCATTTTTCTAATGTTCATAATTGTAAAAAATGATGGAAAAGTACTTTACTGCACAAAAGTTTACGAAAAAACTAAAGGACTGTAATTAAAAAAAACTAAAGGACTGTAATTAAAAAAACTAAAGGACGGTAATTAAAATCAACACGATTACAATAAGTTTCACTTTTTATAGAGGCTTCAACCTTTGGGAACTATACGGGGTGCCTAATTTTCAAAGGGAGATAGAAACTCCTGCCTATGCCTAAGTAGCCATAATATATGGAGACACCATGAAAGTGAAGATTATGCGAATCATTGAACATTTACAATATTACAATAATAAATTATGTACAATACAAACAAATTGATCAACAATGAGATGAAACAATATCGAGAGTCATGAGAACCGACTAGATTTTCGAAAAAAGTTAATTCGACATAACCAAACCTTTCGTAAAACAAATTATTGCCATGTCAAGTAAAATATATATGAACTCAATTTCTCTTGCTTGTTTCACAATAGGTGGACGTTATTGCGGTTATTCGTGTTAGCTGATCTTGAATTCCCAATGCCCCTAGTTAAGTCTTCAATAGGTCTCTAGAGTGATGCTGACTTGGTAAAAAATAGGACTTATATTCATATAAATACAAGACATAATGTTAAAGCAAGCATTATGTACAAATAAGATTTCTAGTACAAATCTGATTTCTAGTATATATTTAATAGGATTAATTGAATTTGTTGTCTTTTTTTTGTTTTTTTGGAATAAGGAATATATTTAAAATAAATTTAAAGTACAGATAATAAGTTCAGCCTATCCATGACGGTGGGTTATCAAGATTAAGAATCTCGACTAACTAGGTTGTAATATAGTTTGTAAATCAAATATAGTGGTGTTGACTAGGATGTGATAAAAATAAGATAGTAAAAGCAGATAAACGATTACTAAACACGTTACTCACTGCAAGTATCGCAGGTCGTACGCAAGTTTTAATGATAAGTCAGATTCGTTCTCAGGGACTTAGTGTGTTATACGAATAGGTCAACAGAATAGCGTAGCAGATAATAGTTTAAAGACAAGAAAATAAATGAATATGAAGTGAAGAGATTAATGATTAAACTAAACAAAATAAAGACAAGTAAATAAAATATGAAAGAATAAGATGAGAGAATATAGCTCAGGTTTTGCGAGTATGCACTAATCCTTCTATTTATTCTACTAGTTAATAAGTGTGATAATAAATCTTAGATAAGTAGTCAGGATTCTAAATTCTTCCCTACCCCCTTCCAGGTCGACTAAGGTGGTGACCTAACAATTAACCGGGAACTTAACTATGGTGCTTATACGCCACTAGGTTCTTACATGAGACTAGCGTGCAAATAATAACTGGTGATTAAATAAAATCCTAAGGACTATCTAGTTAGGCAAGTCTTCCTAGATCACTACGTACACTAGACGATTATGTGGTGTTTCAACAATTAGAAACTCCTTCCGGGTGACCATCTAACTACTATTAGTACAACCCTGAATTGATCAGGTTTAAGATAGACAATAAATCTTAGCACATAAAACAAATATATGGTTAAGCGGCTGGAGTCAATTTAAAATAGTTCTCCCAAAGAAAAATAGATAGAAGAAAATATAATTCATAGATTATACATATGCAAAACCCAAGTTATGGGAAATTTAGTTCAAAGTAGAAAGAAATAAACTAAACGAAAGATGCATACTGTCAACTTGCTCTCTTGAATGATCTCTAATGATGAATAAAACTTAAAGACTAATTATGAGAGGCAATGACATGTTTACAATAGTTAAAGGGTGTATTTATAGGAGTGTAGAAAGCCCAAATTTAGATTTCTTGGAATAGGAGGCAAGTAATTAGACTTCTTTTCCAATTTAAATTTTTCTAAAATATAGGAGAAGGGAATAACTGTTGTTGTCTTATTTTGGCCGTAACTTCTTCAATATTGCTCCGATTTTCGCATACTTTTTATCGACTGTATCGGAAATCTCTACACATTTAATTTGACCATTATTCCTAATTCCGAATCGATTTTTGAGTTATGACCCTTTTAGTGGACGTGGCTGTTGAAATTCAAATTTACTTGACAATTTTTCATTTCCTATTTTATCTTTTACTTCCTTTATTTTCAATTTCCATCTTTATCTTCTTTTATTTATCACTTAGAATTTGTTTGACACCTGATTACTTTCCATATATCTTTAAAGCTTCACAATTAACAAAAAAGTAAACTAAATATTCTCTATAAATATTAAATCATCAAATCAAGACAAGAAATAAGAAAAAAACTAAAATATAATCAAAAATTGAGTGTTGATTATCCTAATACACCTAAAATAATGTCTCATATATAGATTAAATCATCAAAAACAGAGAGACATCAAGACTACCAGGTCAAAGTCGTATCGTCCCGATACAATAATGATATAAACAATGAGAAGTCTCTAAATACACACCTAAGTCAATTAAGCACAATGGAAAGAGATAGCATAATATATAGAATATAAGTAACCATGCTCTTCTAATTCAGAACCCCATATGAATATAAAAGAGATCATCCAAATTATTTTTAAATATAACGTGGCATCGAAAACAATTCACTATCTAATTTTTGCCGACAACTGTTTCACATTTATAAAAATGGTTTCTTATCCAAGCTTTGACATGTAATATAATACGTGTACCTACGAGTTTCATATTTAACACATATATTACGCACAAATAACTCTAAATGTGAAAAATCTCCAAAAGAGGGTAAGAAACGAGAATATATCAAATAATAGGGAAACCCCTCATCTAAGCACAAAAGTAACTTAAAAATATGTCTCAAAATAGGATTTATTTATCACCAAATAAGGGAGACATCAAATGTCTTTCCATTGGATTGCAATTACTTCTCTAATGACACACGAGATAAAATTATGCACGTAGGATATATATTTCTCGTCAAGATAGATGAATATAAATTACCTGTTCCATCGGCTAACTATATCAAATTTAAAAATTAACATGAATTTGACACATTCTAAATATATTTATTGGATACACAAGTTTTTTTATTGCATTATCACAATAGAAACTACAGCTACCTTTTCAATCAAATTGTACTATAGGTCCCTGAAAATTTTGTCACAGATAGAAAGTGGGCGTAAACTAACCACTGCAACTGTAGAGAACATTGATATCAAATTTCCCGATTGATACCCTGAACGTTTTATGTGGATTTAAACTATATAAATCATTAAACTGTGACTAGGGTGAAAAATACAAAATACCCACTACTAATTTAAACCATTTTATATAACAATTAATGGTTAATAAAAACACTTTATATGAATTAATATGATAAAAATATTTAGTGTTATTTTAGAAAAATTTCAAGGTTTAACAACTATTATTCCATGTTATTCTATAATTTTCAGAAAAAAGAAGCAAAAACTAATAGAATTGCATTAAGAACACCTTATTTAACCCATAAAATAAAATTTGTATTGTCTTTGAAAATATTGCTTCCGCCGATTAAAAACTCCTCTGATAGACAAGTTGTTCTTCTCTTAAAAAACAATAGTTTGTGGATACGAAAGATATGAATTAAGCCAAACTCGCATCACGAAATGAATCACCATAATGCTTTACCTACCAAGAATGAGAAAGAGTGCTTGAGGGTATTCTCCCTAATTATAGTATGGAGGGTAATCTCCCTAATTTAGAGTGCATAGTGAAAAATATTAAAATTCATGTTTACCTTTTTCTTTTCTCATTGTATCACCATCTCGTCTTTTTGGGAGATAGTTAACTTATATTTTTTACCCACCAAGATTTATTGTATAGATTTTTTGTAGGAAATTAGATCAAACTTTTTATTAACTTAAACATATAAGACTTTCATCCAATATTTAATGATCAAATATTTAATAATAATCGTTAATTATAATGGCAAGACATATGTAAATAAATTAATCAGAAAAGTTACCACAATTAATTTTTTAGGTTAAATATAAGGTATATTTTATACACTACTAAAAGTTATATTGAACCATTCAATATGGTATGAAAGACTTTTCCTATTTATTAACCTAACTAGGGATGACAGTGGTTACGATTTTAATTAGAAACCGACGGATTATCGAACCGAATAAAAACCGATTATGTAACCGTGGTTAAATCTGTTACGGTTTGTATATTTTATAGTAATATAGATAAAAAGGTATTTTCATATCTCAAAATTAAAATCTAAATATTATAATTAATAATAGAAGTAACAAAACGTTATTTAATTAAAGATCAACATAATATTTTATATATTGGTGATTTTTCATGTAGTTGTGATCTTGTTTCAATATTTTCAATATATTTAGCGAGTTATAGTTTGGCAAGTCACCAGAGGTAGGTTAGGAATCCTACTGCGAGAGAGACGCCTCGCGAGCCGGGTTATGGTTAATATCCAAAAACCGAATCCGAATTATTCAGATATGGTTTTGAAAAGTAAGTCCGGTTAAATCATTTTGTTATTGATAAATTAAATGAATATGTACATGGTTTTGGATTTTTTTTCAATAATCCGATCCGTTGTCATCCCTAAACCCAACACACAGAACGTAAGCCCAAGAAAAGCTATTGGCAAATGGGCTGGAGATAAGAGAACAATTCAATGATATTTACTTCCCATTTAACTACTATGTAACTAGTCTACACATCATGGGCCTTATCCATTCTTAGGATTTAAACAAGAATTTACCCTAATAACAAAGATGCCGCCACAGAAAAAGTTAGAACTGCAAAATTAAGCCACTCCTCTCTTTGTGTATATCGAGGTAAAGTTTCCTCTCCATGTTCATATACATTGCTGTATTTGTTTATATGGTTTAACTAAATTTAATTTTTTTTATTTTTTGGCAGAATAATTAAAAATTGATGTTCTTCTGAGTAATTTTATTGAGTCCTTTGGATTGGTAAAACTAAGAGTTTCATCAATGGAAAAAAACTTAGATAAAAATGAGTTGTCCTGTACACTAAGAGACGTTCTCTTAATCAAGGTATGTGATTTATTTTAGTTTCCACGTTGCAAGGGATAAGAAAAATCTTGAACCCAATTACACTATGAGTCCCTGTATAATGTGAAAATTACAATATAGGCCTGCATTATTGGTCCTTAGGAAAGAGGTAAAAGAGTTGTGTATGGCATGTAATTTGTCTCTCCTATAAAAAATTGAAAAATATAGGATTAGATTTTTCAGTTTTTGCAGCTAGAAAGTCATGCAATACAATTCAAACAAAAATATTTTGTATTTTGTTATTCATACATATCATCGAGTGTTGTTTGATTACAGGAAAGCGATCGTTGGTCATGAAATTTCAAGAAAATAGAAAAATTATATAATTAAGTTTGTAAGTTTATTAATTTGTTGTTATGCTTCATATGATGCTTAATAACAGATGATCAACCCTTAATATTTAACTAATTGTTCTAATGATGGTAAATATTAGTTTGGTAATAGATGTGTTTAATTTAGATTAAAATAATAAAAACAATTAATTGTGTGGATGATAAAATATTATGTGTACACAATTGAACATTAAACACACGATTAATAAAAGTTATATAGACCAATATTGAATACACAAATAAAGAGTGTGTTATTAGGTGTAAAGAATAACCATTTGAGTATGTCATTGAATTAATTCTGGACCGATATGACAATTTTTGCTCCAGATCATGCTCAAGCAATAACTCTTGTTAGAGTATATTATTTGTTGAAGTCAGATCTGTAATTTTGGTAGCTGAAAGGGAAAGAGAGGGAAGCAAATATCTCTTGCTTTTAAAGCCGTGCCGGAGAGAAGATCTGCGGAAATATGTCGAAAAATAATACTCCATCAAGTGAGTTCTCCATCAGACCGAATGAAGGCATAAATTTAGTGGTGAACTTGAATTCAAGTCCATGAGATAAGTTTGGAGTTTGTCCCAGTTTCAAAAGTTTTGTGAAAGGCAAAAGTCACCGTCCAGATCCTGCTCATGTTTTGCTCATGTTTCTGCTCCAGCTTCAGCTCTTACTCCAGATCATTATCCTGCTCCATCTCTTACTCTAGATCCTTCTCCTACTCCTGCTCCTGCTCCGGTTCTAGCTCTGGTTCCAGTTCAAGTTCCTTCTGTTATACTTGCACCGGCTACTGAAAACAACAACAGATTCAATGAGCTCAGCTTCAAGGTTGTTTGATGACCTTTCTCTGTTCGACTTTTATGCTTCTCAAGTAAGTCAATACAATCTTATTTAATATTAAACATTTCACTTACCATTTTTCATGCTCTGTATGTCTATCTTTATTTGTAGGATACATTTGAGGACCCTCCTGCTCCAGGTGCATGGTAATTTTTTATCCTAGTAAATAATTTGATTAATTCTTTAAATATGTTCCCATTGTAATCAATTTTTTTTTTGGATCTTTCATTTTTGCAGGAAAGTGGGAAAAAAGTCTCAGTCCTCTAAATCCAAACGCAGGCACAAGAGAAAGAGACAAGAGACTTCTTAGTCGGAAAGTGACAATGATGATGATTATTGGGGTTTGAGACCCCGTAGAAGGTGTAAACGGTTAGTACAAAAGGTATGTCCACTTTTTCTAAAATAATTTTGTTACGGTCACTATAAACAGATTTGTTCTTTTAATCTTTACTTGGAGACACTCAAGTGTAACTCATGATGGACTAAATGCACACAACCCCCTTTAACTATATCTAATCCCTGATTTTGTCCATAAACTTTAAAAAACAATTTAAACCTCCTTAAACTTTTTTTCCGTAGTTGTTAACGGAGCATGCAAATTTACTATTATACCCTTTCATACTACCGCACCTTTAACTTTTCATGACTCATTCTTCCCCTTTTAGTTCCTCGCTTTGAACACAACTCATTTTTGGACGAATCTTCCTCGACTAGATTTTCAATTAGATTTACATCCAAAAGAAGTCCAGATTATTTGTGGACCCATATGTTTTTGGATAGAACCGTAATTTAGGGAGTGTTGAATATTTTTTTATGTTGTGTTGGGGCACCTTTTGTTTTTTAATAGTTGTGTACAATCTTAATTAGGGTCTTTCGTTATAATTTTGTTATAATGTTTATCTCATCTGGTTGTGAGTGCTTATGTGCATATACCCTCTAATTCTGCAGATATAACCATTTGTGTAAGGGAGTGACTTGGAATTCAACCTCGAAATATGATGCGGGCAAATCTTTTGCGAAACATTCACCGTCATCATTTGACAGGATAACACGGTCTTTCATAGATTTATTGGTCGGAAGTTTCTCGAGTTTTTATCATTCTTGAATTTCTAAAGTCAAACAAAGATATTTAATATAAGTTATAATTCCCACATTGTAAATTTTTTTTCTTTTTACTTATGAAAATATATCAAACAGAAGATGGTCTCATTTGCAGGCAAGATCAGAATTAAACAAAATATTGTAAAAACAGCATAAGCATCTAGAACTTTTTGAAGTTGGGTAATTTTTTCAAATTCAGCAAAAATAGCATGCAAAGTGTCGAAAAATTCTTGCATATCATATAAATAACCTATCTTTAGATAATGTCCTCTATTTAATTCACTCACATATTAAGAAATATGACCCTATTAAAAAGGTTTCGATATCTGCTCCAGGGCCATGGACCCATATAACAATATAACTCTTTAAATCTTCTTGACAACAATATATAGTATATTTTAATATGTCAACTTACATCAAGGCTATCGGAGCCAAAAGTCATTATAACAACATTTACATCTTCTACCCTACATGGAGTGTCAATTTCTTTACCCACATTTTTACAATCTACAATAACATTTTACATTTTGATCTAACCATGAAGATTGATTTTGTAGTAACACGCCCCTAGCAAATGCAGAATCATTTGTTTACTTCTTCTTGAGTTTTACAAAAGATATTCCTTTTACTTAGAAGCTATTATCACACAGAAGATGAAATTTTAAAGAGGTCATATGAATTCATTACATAGCAGATATAGAGAATGACAAAACTGCCCCTCAAGGTTGAAAAATTAGATTTATATTTCAGTAAGTAATTGTTTGCTAACATAAATCTATATATAAAATCATCTTGGGGTATCCATACTGGAATAAGCCGATCATAAAATGAGAAAGTAGCATCAAAAGAAAGCGAATCATGTTTATTGTACGTTTCAATCACATCAGGTTTAATTTCATCTATTTTCACAATAGGATATCCATTGTGCATAAGTGCTGTTAATACCAATATATATTTAGAGGAACGAAAATGTTCTCCACATTTCTCTTTCAGACAATTCCTTGAACATGATAAGTACAAACGACCATAACTTTTATTCATCCTAAAAGAGAAGCTCAAAAGAATTATAAAATCCAGTTTACAATGAAATATCAATCAAAATATACTGACCCGAGGTTTCAAGTGTATAAAGAAGGGGCCACATTTGCAGGATTCCACCTAATGTGAAATTCAGGAATGTGGATAAATTATTGTTATAGTTAATATTATGTTTCTAACATTTGGTGCTCTTTTTTAAATGGTTTTCTGGGTCTGGTTTTGAGTATGGACAACTTTTCTTAATGAATGATGATTTTGGTTTGGTAATTTTTTGTTTGTTTTTTCTGTAATGAATATATTATGTTCATTTATAAGGTTTTGATCTTTGGTACTGCAATTTTGAAAGGTGGTGTACTAATTTTGGTTGAATGAGCATTTTTCTAATGTTCATAATTGTAAAAAATGATGGAAAAGTACTTTACTGCACAAAAGTTTACGAAAAAAATAAAGGACTGTAATTAAAAAAAACTAAAGGACTGTAATTAAAATCAACACGATTACAATAAGTTTCACTTTTTATAGAGGCTTCAACCTTTGGGAACTATACGGGGTACCTAATTTTCAAAGGGAGATAGAAACTCCTGCCTATGCCTAAGTAGCCACTCCTCTCTTTGTGTATATCAAGGTAAAGTTTCCTCTCCATGTACATATACATTGGTAAAATTAGGTAAAATTGTATTATATCTTACTCAAATTTTTTTGCTGTATTTGTTTATATGGTTTAACAAAATTTAATTTTATTTATTTTTTGGCAGAATAATTAAAAATTGATGTTCTTCTGAGTAATTTTATTGAGTCCTTTGGATTGGTAAAACTAAGAGTTTCATCAATGGAAAAAAACTTAGATAAAAATGAGTTGTCCTGTATACTAAGAGACGTTCTCTTAATCAAGGTATGTGATTTATTTTAGTTTCCACGTTGCAAGGGATAAGAAAAATCTTGAACCCAATTACACTATGAGTCCCTGTATAATGTGAAAATTGCATATATAGGCCCGCATTATTGGTCCTTAGGAAAGAGGTAAAAGAGTTGTGTATTGCATGTAATTTGTCTCTCCTATAAAAAATTAAAAAATATAGGATTAGATTTTTCAGTTTTTGCAGCTAGAAAGTTATGCAATACAATTCAAACAAAAATATTTTGTATTTTTTTATTCATACATATCATCGAGTGTTGTTTGATTACAGGAAAGCGATCGTTGGTCATGAAATTTCAAGAAAATAGAAAAATTATATAATTAACTTGGTAAGTTTATTCATTTGTTGTTATGCTTCATATGATGCTTAATAACAGATGATCAACCCTTAATATTTAACTAATTGTTCTAATGATGGTAAATATTAGTTTGGTAATAGATGTGTTTAATTTAGATTAAAAGAATAAAAGCAAGTAATTGTGTGATGATAAAATATTATGTGTACACAATTGAACATTAAACACACGATTAATAAAAGTTATGTAGACCAATATTGAATACACAAATAAAGAGTGTGTTATTAGGTGTAAAGAATAACCATTTGAGTATGTCATTGAATTAATTCTGGACCGATATGACATTTTTTGCTCCAGATCCTGCTCAAGCAATAACTCTTGTTAGAGTATATTATTTGTTGAAGTCAGATCTGTAATTTTGGTAGGAAAGAGAGGGAAGCAAATATCTCTGGCTTTTAAAGCCGTGCCGGAGAGAAGATCTGCGGAAATATGTCGAAAAATAATACTCCATCAAGTGAGTTCTCCATCAGAACGAATGAAGGCATCAATTTAGTGGTGAACTTGAATTCAAGTCCATTAGATCAGTTTGGAGTTTGTCCCCGCTTCAAAAGTTTTGTGAAAGGCAAAAGTCACAGTCCAGATCCTGCTCATGTTTTGCTCATGTTTCTGCTCCAGCTTCAGCTCTTACTCCAGATCCTTATCCTGCTCCATCTCTTACTCTAGATCCTTCTCCTACTCCTGCTCCTGCTCCGGTTCTAGCAGTTCAAGTTCCTTCTGTTATACTTTCACCGGCTACTGAAAACAACAACAGATTCAATGAGCTCAGCGATCTTGTTTCAAGGTTGTTTGATGACCTTTCTCTGTTCGACTTTTATGCTTCTCAAGTAAGTCAATACAATCTTATTTAATATTAAACATTTCACTTACCATTTTTCATGCTCTGTATGTCTATCTTTATTTGTAGGATACATTTGAGGACCCTCCTGCTCCAGGTGCATGGTAATTTTTTATCCTAGTAGATAATTTGATTAATTCTTTAAATATGTTTCCATTGTAATCAACTTTTTTTTTTGATCTTTCATTTTTGCAGGAAAGTGGGAAAAAAGTCTCAGTCCTCTAAATCCAAACGCAGGCACAAGAGAAAGAAACAAGAGACTTCTTAGTCGGAAAGTGACAATGATGATGATTATTGGGGTTTGAGACCCCGTAGAAGGTCTAAACGGTTAGTACAAAAGGTATGTCCACTTTTTCAAAAATAATTTTGTTACGGTCACTATAAACAGATTTGTTCTTTTAATCTTTACTTGGAGACACTCAAGTGTAACTCATGATGGACTAAATGCACACAACCCCCTTTAACTATATCTAATCCCTGATTTTGTCCATAAACTTTAAATAACAATTTAAACCTCCTTAAACTTTTTTTCCATAGTTGTTAACTGAGTATGCAAATTTACTATTATACCCTTTCATACTACCGCACCTTTAACTTTTCATGACTCATTCTTTCCCTTTTAGTTCCTCACTCTGAACACAACTCATTTTTAGACGAATCTTCCTCGACTAGATTTTTAATTAGATTTACATCCAAAAGAAGTCCAGATTATTTGTGGACCCATATGTTTTTGGATAGAATTGTAATTTAGGGAGTGTTGAATATATTTTTATGTTGTGTTGAGGCACCTTTTGTTTTTTAATAGTTGTGTATAATCTTTATTAGGGTCTTTTGTTATAATTTTGTTATAATGTTTATCGCATCTGGTTGTGAGTGCTTATGTGCATATACCCTCTAATTCTGCAGATATAACCATTTGTGTAAGGGAGTGACTTGGAATTCAACCTCGAAATATGATGCGGGCAAATCGGTCTTTCATAGATTTATTGGTCGGAAGTTTCTCGAGTTTTTATCTTTCTTGAATTTCTAAAGTCAAACAAAGATATTTAATATAAGTTATAATTCCCACATTGTAAATTTTTTTTCTTTTTACTTATGAAAATATATCAAACAGAAGATGGTCTCATTTGCAGGCAAGATCAGAATTAAACAAAATATTGTAAAACAGCATGAGCATCTGGAACTTTTTGAAGTTGGGTAATTTTTTGAAATTCAGCAAAAATACCATGCAAAGTGTCGAAAAATTCTTGCATATCATATAAATAACCTATATTTAGATAAGGTCCTCTATTTAATTCACTCACATATTAAGAAATATGACCCTATTAAAAAGGTTTCAATATCTGCTCCAGGTCCATGGACCTATATAACAATATAACTCTTTAAATCTTCTTGACAACAAAATTAAATCCAAAAGATATTACATAATATTGAATATTTTAATAAGTGAACTTACATCAGGGCGATCGGAGCCAAAAGTCATTATAACATCATTTACATCTTCTACCCTCCATGGAGTGTCAATTTCTTTACCCACATTTTTACAATCTACAATAAAATTTTACATTTTGATCTAACCATGAAGATTGATTTTGTAGTAACACGCCCCTAGCAAATGCAGAATCATTTGTTTACTTCTTCTTGAGTTTTACAAAAGATATTCCTTTTACTTAGAAGCTATTATCACACAGAAGATGAAATTACAGAGAAGTCATATAAGTTCATTACATAGCAGATATATAGAATGACAAAACTGCCCCTCAAGGTTGAAAAATTAGATTTTGATTTCAGTAAGTAATTGTTTGCTAACATAAATCTATACATAAAATCATCTTGGGGTATCCATACTGGAAGAAGCCGATCATAAAATGAGAAAGTAGCATCAAAAGAAAGCGAACCATGTTTATTGTACGTTTCAATCACATCAGGTTTAATTCCATCTATCTTCACAATAGGATATCCATTGTGCATAAGTGCTGTTAATACCAATATCTATTTAGAGGAACGAAAATGTTCTCCACATTTCTCTTTCAGACAATTCCTTGAACATGATAAGTACAAACGACCATAACTTTTATTCATCCTAAAAGAGAAGCTCAAAAGAATTATAAAATCCAGTTTACAATGAAATGTCAATCAAAATATGCTGACCCGGGGTTTCAAGTGTATGAAGAAGGGGCCACATTTGCAGGATTCCACCTAATGTGAAATTCAGGAATGTGGATAAATTATTGTTATAGTTAATATTATGTTTCTAACAATTGGTGCTCTTTTTTAAATGGTTTTCTGGGTCTGGTTTTGAGTATGGACAACATTTCTTAATGAATGATGATTTTGGTTTGGTAATTTTTTGTTTGTTTTTTCTATAATGAATATATTGTGTTCTTTTATAAGGTTTTGATCTTTGGTACTGCAATTTTGAAAGGTGGTTTACTAATTTTGGTTGAATGAGCATTTTTCTAATGTTCATAATTGTAAAAAATGATGGAAAAGTACTTTATTGCACAAAAGTTTACGAAAAAACTAAAGGACTGTAATTAAAAAAAACTAAAGGACTGTAATTAAAATCAACACGATTACAATAAGTTTCACTTTTTATAGAGGCTTCAACCTTTGGGAACTATACGGGGTGCCTAATTTTCAAAGGGAGATAGAAACTCCTGCCTATGCCGAAGTAGCCATAATATATGGAGACACCATGAAAGTGAAGATTATGCGAATCATTGAACATTTACAATATTACAATAATAAATTATGTACAATACAAACAAACTGATCAACAATGAGATGAAATAATATCGAGAGTCATGAGAACCGACTAGATTTTCGAAAAATGTTAATTCGACATAACCAAACCTTTCGTAAAACAAATTATTGCCATGTCAAGTAAAATTTATATGAACTCAATTTCTCTTTCTTGTTTCATAGTAGGTGGACGTTATTGCGATTATTCGTGTTAGCTGATCTTGAATTCCCAATGCCCCTAGTTAAGTCTTCAATAGGTCTCTAGAGTGATGCTGACTTGGTAAAAAATAGGACTTATATTCATATAAATACAAGACATAATGTTAAAGCAAGCATTATGTACAAATAAGATTTCTAGTACAAATCTGATTTCTAGTATATATTTAATAGGATTAACTGAATTTGTTGTCTTTTTTTGTTTTTTTGGAATAAGGAATATATTTAAAATTAATTTAAAGTACAGATAATAAGTTCAGCCTATCCATGACGGTGGGTTATCAAGATTAAGAATCTCGACTAACTAGGTTGTAATATAGTTTGTAAAACAAATATAGTGGTGTTGACTAGGATGTGATAAAAATAAGATAGTAAAAGCAGATAAACGATTACTAAACACGTTACTCACTGCAAGTATCGCAGGTCGTACGCAAGTTTTAATGATAAGTCAGATTCGTTCTCAGGGACTTAGTGTGTTATACGAATAGGTCAACAGAATAGCGTAGCAGATAATAGTTTAAAGACAAGAAAATAAATGAATATGAAGTGAAGAGATTAATGATTAAACTAAACAAAATAAAGACAAGTAAATAAAATATGAAAGAAAAGATGAGAGAATATAGCTCAGTTTTTGCGAGTATGCACTAATCCTTCGATTTATTCTACTAGTTAATAAGTGTGATAATAACTCTAAGATAAGTAGTCAGGATTCTAAATTCTTCCCTACCCCCTTTCAGGTCGACTAAGGTGGTGACCTAACAATTAACCGGGAACTTAACTAAGGTGCTTATACGCCACTAGGTTCTTACATGAGACTAGCGTGCAAATAATAACTGGTGATTAAATAAAATTCTAAGGACTATCTAGTTAGGCAAGTCCTCCTAGATCACTACGTACACTAGACGATTATGTGGTGTTTCAACAATTCGAAACCCCTTCCGGGTGACCATCTAACTACTATTAGTACAACCCTAAATTGATCAGGTTTAAGATAGACAATAAATCTTAGCACATAAAACAAATATATGGTTAAGCGGCTGGAGTCAATTTAAAATAGTTCTCCCAAAGAAAAATAGATAGAAGAAAATATAATTCATAGATTATACATATGCAAAACCCAAGTTATGGGAAATTTAGTTCAAAGTAAAAAGAAATAAACTAAACGAAAGATGCATAATGTCAACTTGCTCTCTTGAATGATCTCTAATGATGAATAAAACTTAAAAACTAATTATGAGAGGCAATGACATGTTTACAATAGTTAAAGGGTGTATTTATAGGAGTATAGAAAGCCCAAATTTAGATTTCTTGGAATAGGAGGCAAGTAATTGGACTTCTTTTCCAATTTAAATTTTTCTAAAATATAGGAGAAGGGAATAACTGTTGTTGTCTTATTTTGGCCGTAACTTTCTTCAATAGTGCTCCGATTTTTGCATACTTTTTATCGAAACGACCGTATCGGAAATCTCTACACATTTGATCTAACCATTATTCCTAATTCCGAACCGATTTTTGAGTTATGACCCTTTTAGTGGACCTGGCTGTTGAAATTCAAATTTACTTGGCAACTTTTCCTTTCCTATTTTATCTTTTACTTCCTTTATTTTCAATTTCCATCTTTATCTTCTTTTATTTATCACTTAGAATTTGTTTGACATCTGATTACTTTCCATATATCTTTAAAGCTTCACAATTAACAAAAAAGTAAACTAAATATTCTCTATAAATATTAAATCATCAAATCAAGACAAGAAATAAGAAAAAAACTAAAATATAATCAAAAATTGAGTGTTGATTATCCTAACACACCTAAAATGATGTCTCATATATAGATTAAATCATCAAAAACAGAGAGACATCAAGACTCCCAGGTCAAAGTCGTATCGTCCCCATACAATAATGATATAAACAATGAGAAGTCTCTAAATACACACCTAAGTCAATTAAGCATAATGAAAAGAGATATAATAATATATAGAATATCAGTAACCATGCTCTTCTGATTCAGAACCCCATATGAATATAAAAGGGATCATCCAAATTATTTTTAAATATCACGTGGCATCGAAAACAATTCACTATCTAATTTTTGCCGACAACTGTTTCACATTTATAAAAATGGTTTCTTATCCAAGCTTTGACATGTAATATAATACGTGTACCTACGAGTTTCACATTTAACACATATATTACGCACAAATAACTCTAAATGTGAAAAATCTCCAAAAGAGGGTAAGAAACGAGAATATATCAAATAATAGGGAAAACCCCTCATCTAAGCACAAAAGGAACTTAAAAATATGTCTCAAAATAGGATTTATTTATCACCAAATAAGGGAGACATCAAATGTCTTTCCATTGGATTGCAATTACTTCTCTAATGACACACGAGATAAAATTATGCACGTAGGATATATATTTCTCGTCAAGATAGATGAATATAAATTACCTGTTCCATCGGCTAACTATATCAAATTTAAAAATTAACATGAATTTGACACATTCTAAATATATTTATTGGATACACAAGTTTTTTATTGCATTACCACAATAGAAACTACAGCTACCTTTTCAATCAAATTGTACTATAGGTCCCTGAAAATTTTGTCACAGATAGAAAGTGGGTATAAACTCACCACTGCAACTGTAGAGAACATTGATATCAAATTTCCGGATAGATACCCTGAACGTTTTATATGGATTTAAACTATATAAATCATGAAACTGTGACTAGGGTGAAAAATACATAAACCCACTACTAATTTAAACCATTTTATAGAACAATTAATGGTTAATAAAAACACTTTATATGAATTAATATGATAAAAATATTTAGTGTTATTTTAGAAAAATTTCAAGGTTTAACAACTATTATTCCATGTTATTCTATAATTTTCAGAAAAAAGAAGCAAAAACTAATAGAATTGCATTAAGAACACCTTATTTAACCCATAAAATAAAATTTGTATTGTCTTTGAAAATATTGCTTCCGCCGATTAAAAACTCCTCTGATAGACAAGTTGTTCTTCTCTTAAAAAACAATAGTTTGTGTATACGAAGGATATGAATTAAGCCAAACTCGCATCACGAAATGAATCACCATAATGCTTTACCTACCAAGAATGAGAAAGAGTGCTTGAGGGTATTCTCCCTAATTATAGTATGGAGGGTATTCTCCCTAATTTAGAGTGCATAGTGAAAAATATTAAAATTCATGTTTACCTTTTTCTTTTCTCATTGTATCCCCATCTCGTCTTTTTGGGAGATAGTTAACTTATATTTTTTACCCACCAAGATTTATTGTATAGATTTTTTGTATGAAATTAGATCAAACTTTTTATTAACTTAAACATATAAGACTTTCATCCAATATTTAATAATAATCGTTAATTATAATGGCAAGACATATGTAAATAAATTAATCAGAAAAGTTACCACAATTAATTTTTTAGGTTAAATATAAGGTATATTTTATACACTACTAAAAGTTATATTGAACCATTCAATATGGTATGAAAGACTTTTCCTATTTATTAACCTAACTAGGATGACAGTGGTTACGATTTTAATTAGAAACCGACGGATTATCGAACCGAATAAAAACCGATTATGTAACCGTGGTTAAATCCGTTACGGTTTGGTTTTAAAAAGTGAAACCGATGGTTAAAACCGTTAGGTTATGGTTTTAGATTAAAAAACCCAAAAAACCGAAATCCGTTATATATATAAATATAAATCCGATTTTATTTTACCTACTAAAAATAAAACCGAATGACCAAAAACCCGTTTATTATCATCTATTTTTGTATATTTTATAGTAATATAGATAAAAAGGTATTTTCATATCTCAAAATTAAAATCTAAATATTATAATTAATAATAGAAGTAACAAAACGTTATTTAATTAAAGATCAACATAATATTTTATATATTGGTGATTTTTCATGTAGTTGTGATCTTGTTTCAATATTTTCAATATATTTAGCGAGTTATAGTTTGGCAAGTCACCAGAGGTAGGTTAGGAATCCTACTGCGAGAGGGACGCCTCGTGAGCCGGGTTATGGTTAAAATCCAAAAAATCGAATCTGAATTATTCAGATATGGTTTTGAAAAGTAAGTCGGGTTAAATCACTTTGTTATTGATAAATTAAATGAATATGTACATGGTTTTGGATTTTTTTTCAATAATCCGATCCGTTGTCATCCCTAAACCCAACACACAGAACATAAGCCCAAGCAAAGCTATTGGCAAATAGGCTGGAGATAAGAGAACAATTCAATGATATTTACTTCCCATTTAACTACTATGTAACTATTCTACACATCATGGGCCTTATCCATTCTTAGGATTTAAACAAGAATTTACCCTAATAACAAAGATGCCGCCGCAGAAAAAGTTAGAACTGCAAAATTAAGCCACTCCTCTCTTTGTGTATATCGAGGTAAAGTTTCCTCTCCATGTACATATACATTGGTAAAATTAGGTAAAATTGTATTATATCTTACTCAAATTTTTTTGCTGTATTTGTTTATATGGGTTAACTAAATTTAATTTTATTTATTTTTTGGCAGAATAATTAAAAATTGATGGTCTTCTGAGTAATTTTATTGAGTCCTTTGGATTGGTAAAATTAAGAGTTTCATCAATGGAAAAAAACTTAGATAAAAATGAGTTGTCCTGTATACTAAGAGACGTTCTCTTAATCAAGGTATGTGATTTATTTTAGTTTCCACGTTGCAAGGGATAAGAAAAATCTTGAACCCAATTACACTATGAGTCCCTGTATAATGTGAAAATTGCATATATATGCCCGCATTATTGGTCCTTAGGAAAGAGGTAAAAGAGTTGTGTATGGCATGTAATTTGTCTCTCCTATAGAAAATTGAAAAATATAGGATTAGATTTTTCAGTTTTTGCAGCTAGAAAGTCATGCAATACAATTCAAACAAAAATATTTTGTATTTTTTTATTCATACATATCATCGAGTGTTGTTTGATTACAGGAAAGCAATCGTTGGTCATGAAATTTCAAGAAAATAGAAAAATTATATTATTAACTTGGTAAGTTTATTCATTTGTTGTTATGCTTCATATGATGCTTAATAACAGATGATCAACCCTTAATATTTAACTAATTGTTCTAATGATGGTAAATATTAGTTTGGTAATAGATGTGTTTAATTTAGATTAAAAGAATAAAAGCAAGTAATTGTGTGGATGATAAAATATTATGTGTACACAATTGAACATTAAACACACGATTATGTAGACCAATATTGAATACACAAATAAAGAGTGTTATTAGGTGTAAAGAATAACCATTTGAGTATGTCATTGAATTAATTCTGGACAGATATGACATTTTTTGCTCCAGATCCTGCTCAAGCAATAACTCTTGTTAGAGTATATTATTTGTTGAAGTCAGATCTGTAATTTTGGTAGCTGAAAGGGAAAGAGAGGGAAGCAAATATCTCTGGCTTTTAAAGCCGTGCCGGAGAGAAGATCTGCGGAAATATGTCAAAAAATAATACTCCATCAAGTGAGTTCTCCATCAGAACGAATGAAGGCATCAATTTAGTGGTGAACTTGAATTCAAGTCCATCAGATCAGTTTGGAGTTTGTCCCAGCTTCAAAAGTTTTGTGAAAGGCAAAAGTCACAGTCCAGATCCTGCTCATGTTTTGCTCATGTTTCTGCTCCAGCTTCAGCTCTTACTCCAGATCCTTATCCTGCTCCATCTCTTACTCTAGATCCTTCTCCTACTCCTGCTCCTGCTCCGGTTCTAGCTCTGGGTCCAGTTCAAGTTCCTTCTGTTATACTTTCACCGGCTACTGAAAACAACAACAGATTCAATGAGCTCAGCGATCTTGTTTCAAGGTGGTTTGATGACCTTTCTCTGTTCGACTTTTATGCTTCTCAAGTAAGTCAATACAATCTTATTTAATATTAAACATTTCACTTACCATTTTTCATGCTTTGTATGTCTATCTTTATTTGTAGGATACATTTGAGGACCCTCCTGCTCCAGGTGCATGGTAATTTTTTATCCTAGTAGATAATTTGATTAATTCTTTAAATATGTTCCCATTGTAATCAACTTTTTTTTTGGATCTTTCATTTTTGCAGGAAAGTGGGAAAAAAGTCTCAGTCCTCTAAATCCAAACGCAGGCACAAGAGAAAGAAACAAGAGACTTCTTAGTCGGAAAGTGACAATGATGATGATCATTGGGGTTTGAGACCCCATAGAAGGTCTAAATGGTTAGTACAAAAGGTATGTCCACTTTTTCAAAAATAATTTGGTTACGGTCACTATAAACAGATTTGTTCTTTTAATCTTTACTTGGAAACACTCAAGTGTAACTCATGATGGACTAAATGCACACAACCCCCTTTAACTATATCTAATCCCTGATTTTGTCCATAAACTTTAAAAAACAATTTAAACCTCCTTAAACTTTTTTTCCGTAGTTGTTAACTGAGTATGCAAATTTACTATTATACCCTTTCATACTACCGCACCTTTAACTTTTCATGACTCATTCTTCCCCTTTTAGTTCCTCGCTCTGAACACAACTCATTTTTAGACGAATCTTCCTCGACTAGATTTTCAATTAGATTTACATCCAAAAGAAGTCCAGATTATTTGTGGACCCATATGTTTTTGGATAGAATTGTAATTTAGGGAGTGTTGAATATATTTTTATGTTGTGTTGAGGCACCTTTTGTTTTTTAATAGTTGTGTATAATCTTTATTAGGGTCTTTTGTTATAATTTTGTTATAATGTTTATCGCATCTGGTTGTGAGTGCTTATGTGCATATACCCTCTAATTCTGCAGATATAACCATTTGTGTAAGGGAGTGACTTGGAATTCAACCTCGAAATATGATGCGGGCAAATCGGTCTTTCATAGATTTATTGGTCGGAAGTTTCTCGAGTTTTTATCTTTCTGGAATTTCTAAAGTCAAACAAAGATATTTAATATAAGTTATAATTCCCACATTGTAAATTTTTTTTCTTTTTACTTATGAAAATATATCAAACAGAAGATGGTCTCATTTGCAGGCAAGATCAGAATTAAACAAAATATTGTAAAACAGCATGAGCATCTGGAACTTTTTGAACTTGGGTAATTTTTTCAAATTCAGCAAAAATACCATGCAAAGTGTCGAAAAATTCTTGCATATCATATAAATAACCTATTTTTAGATAAGGTCCTCTATTTATTTCACTCACATATTAAGAAATATGACCCTATTAAAAAGGTTTCAATATCTACTCCAGGTCCATGGACCTATATAACAATATAACTCTTTAAATCTTCTTGACAACAAAATTAAATCCAAAAGATATTACATAATATTGAATATTTTAATAAGTGAACTTACATCGAGGCGATCGGAGCCAAAAGTCATTATAACATCATTTACTTCTTCTACCCTCCATGGAGTGTCAATTTCTTTACCCACATTTTTACAATCTACAATAAAATTTTACATTTTGATCTAACCATGAAGATTGATTTTGTAGTAACACGCCCCTAGCAAATGCAGAATCATTTGTTTACTTCTTCTTGAGTTTTACAAAAGATATTCCTTTTACTTAGAAGCTATTATCACACAGAAGATGAAATTACAGAGAAGTCATATAAGTTCATTACATAGCAGATATAGAGAATGACAAAACTGCCCCTCAAGGTTGAAAAATTAGATTTTGATTTCAGTAAGTAATTGTTTGCTAACATAAATCTATATATAAAATCATCTTGGGGTATCCATACTGGAAAAAGCCGATCATAAAATGAGAAAGTAGCATCAAAAGAAAGCGAACCATGTTTATTGTACGTTTCAATCACATCAGGTTTAATTCCATCTATCTTCACAATAGGATATCCATTGTGCATAAGTGCTGTTAATACCAATATCTATTTAGAGGAACGAAAATGTTCTCCACATTTCTCTTTCAGACAATTCCTTGAACATGATAAGTACAAACGACCATAACTTTTATTCATCCTAAAAGAGAAGCTCAAAAGAATTATAAAATCCAGTTTACAATGAAATGTCAATCAAAATATGCTGACCCGAGGTTTCAAGTGTATGAAGAAGGGGCCACATTTGCAGGATTCCACCTAATGTGAAATTCAGGAATGTGGATAAATTATTGTTATAGTTAATATTATGTTTCTAACAATTGGTGTTCTTTTTTAAATGGTTTTCTGGGTCTGGTTTTGAGTATGGACAACTTTTCTTAATGAATGATGATTTTGGTTTGGTAATTTTTTGTTTGTTTTTTCTATAATGAATATATTGTGTTCTTTTATAAGGTTTTGATCTTTGGTACTGCAATTTTGAAAGGTGGTGTACTAATTTTGGTTGAATGAGCATTTTTCTAATGTTCATAATTATAAAAAATGATGGAAAAGTATTTTATTGCACAAAAGTTTACGAAAAAACTAAAGGACTGTAATTAAAAAAAACTAAAGGACTGTAATTAAAATCAACACGATTAAAATAAGTTTCACTTTTTATAGAGGCTTCAACCTTTGGGAACTATACGGGGTGCCTAATTTTCAAAGGGAGATAGAAACTCCTGCCTATGCCGAAGTAGCCATAATATATGGAGACACCATGAAAGTGAAGATTATGCGAATCATTGAACATTTACAATATTACAATAATAAATTATGTACAATACAAACAAATTGATCAACAATGAGATGAAACAATATCGAGAGTCATGAGAACCGACTAGATTTCCGAAAAAAGTTAATTCGACATAACCAAACCTTTCGTAAAACAAATTATTGCCATGTCAAGTAAAATTTATATGAACTCAATTTCTCTTGCTTGTTTCATAGTAGGTGGACGTTATTGCGATTATTAGTGTAAGCTGATCTTGAATTCCCAATGCCCCTAGTTAAGTCTTCAATAGGTCTCTAGAGTGATGCTGACTTGGTAAAAAATAGGACTTATATTCATATAAATACAAGACATAATGTTAAAGCAAGCATTATGTACAAATAAGATTTCTAGTACAAATCTGATTTCTAGTATATATTTAATAGGATTAAATGAATTTGTTGTCTTTTTTTGTTTTTTTGGAATAAGGAATATATTTAAAGTACAGATAATAAGTTCAGCCTATCCATGACGGTGGGTTATCAAGATTAAGAATCTCGACTAACTAGGTTGTAATATAGTTTGTAAAACAAATATAGTGGTGTTGACTAGGATGTGATAAAAATAAGATAGTAAAAGCAGATAAACGATTACTAAACACGTTACTCACTGCAAGTATCGCAGGTCGTACGCAAGTTTTAATGATAAGTCAGATTCGTTCTCAGGGACTTAGTGTGTTATACGAATAGGTCAACAGAATAGCGTAGCAGATAATAGTTTAAAGACAAGAAAATAAATGAATATGAAGTGAAGAGATTAATGATTAAACTAAACAAAATAAAGACAAGTAAATAAAATATGAAAGTAAAGATGAGAGAATATAGCTCAGTTTTTGCGAGTATGCACTAATCCTTCTATTTATTCTACTAGTTAATAAGTGTGATAATAACTCTTAGATAAGTAGTCAGGATTCTAAATTCTTCCCTACCCCCTTTCAGGTCGACTAAGGTGGTGACCTAACAATTAACCGGGAACTTAACTAAGGTGCTTATACGCCACTAGGTTCTCACATGAGACTAGCGTGCAAATAATAACTGGTGATTAAATAAAATTCTAAGGACTATCTAGTTAGGCAAGTCCTCCTAGATCACTACGTACACTAGACGATTATGTGGTGTTTCAACAATTAGAAACCCCTTCCGGGTGACCATCCAACTACTATTAGTACAACCCTAAATTGATCAGGTTTAAGATAGACAATAAATCTTAGCACATAAAACAAATATATGGTTAAGCGGCTGGAGTCAATTTAAAATAGTTCTCCCAAAGAAAAATAGATAGAAGAAAATATAATTCATAGATTATACATATGCAAAACCCAAGTTATGGGAAATTTAGTTCAAAGTAGAAAGAAATAAACTAAACGAAAGATGCATAATGTCAACTTGCTTTCTTGAATGATCTCTAATGATGAATAAAACTTAAAAACTAATTATGAGAGGCAATGACATGTTTACAATAGTTAAAGGGTGTATTTATAGGAGTATAGAAAGCCCAAATTTAGATTTCTTGGAATAGGAGGCAAGTAATTGGACTGCTTTTCCAATTTAAATTTTTCTAAAATATAGGAGAAGGGAATAACTGTTGTTGTCTTATTTTGGCCGTAACTTCTTCAATATTTCTCCGATTTTGGCATACTTTTTATCGAAACGACCGTATCGGAAATCTCTACACATTTGATCTGACCATTATTCCTAATTCTGAACCGATTTTTGAGTTATGACCCTTTTAGTGGACCTGGCTGTTGAAATTCAAATTTACTTGGCAACTTTTCCTTTCCTATTTTATCTTTTACTTTCTTTATTTTCAATTTCCATCTTTATCTTCTTTTATTTATCACTTAGAATTTGTTTGACATCTGATTACTTTCCATATATCTTTAAAGCTTCACAATTAACAAAAAAGTAAACTAAATATTCTCTATAAATATTAAATCATCAAATCAAGACAAGAAATAAGAAAAAAACTAAAATATAATCAAAAATTGAGTGTTGATTATCCTAACACACCTAAAATGATGTCTCATATATAGATTAAATCATCAAAAACAGAGAGACATCAAGACTCCCAGGTCAAAGTCGTATCGTCCCGATACAATAATGATATAAACAATGAGAAGTCTCTAAATACACACCTAAGTCAATTAAGCACAATGGAAAGAGATATCATAATATATAGAATATCAGTAACCATGCTCTTCTGATTCAGAACCCCATATGAATATAAAAGGGATCATCCAAATTATTTTTAAATATCACGTGGCATCGAAAACAATTCACTATCTAATTTTTGCCGACAACTGTTTCACATTTATAAAAATGGTTTCTTATCCAAGCTTTGACATGTAATATAATACGTGTACCTACGAGTTTCACATTTAACACATATATTACGCACAAATAACTCTAAATGTGAAAAATCTCCAAAAGAGGGTAAGAAACGAGAATATATCAAATAATAGGGAAAACCCCTCATCTAAGCACAAAAGGAACTTAAAAATATGTCTCAAAATAGGATTTATTTATCACCAAATACGGGAGACATCAATGTCTTTCCATTGGATTGCAATTACTTCTCTGATGACACACGAGATAAAATTATGCACGTAGGATATATATTTCTCGTCAAGATAGATGAATATAAATTACCTGTTCCATCGGCTAACTATATCAAATTTAAAAATTAACATGAATTTGACACATTCTAAATATATTTATTGGATACACAAGTTTTTTATTGCATTACCACAATAGAAACTACAGCTACCTTTTCAATCAAATTGTACTATAGGTCCCTGAAAATTTTGTCACAGATACAAAGTGGGTATAAACTCACGACTGCAACTGTAGAGAACATTGATATCAAATTTCCAGATAGATACCCTGAACGTTTTATGTGGATTTAAACTATATAAATCATGAAACTGTGACTAGGGTGAAAAATACAAAATACCCACTACTAATTTAAACCATTTTATATAACAATTAATGGTTAATAAAAACACTTTATATGAATTAATATGATAAAAATATTTAGTGTTATTTTAGAAAAATTTCAAGGTATAACAACTATTATTCCATGTTATTCTATATTTTTCAGAAAAAAGAAGCAAAAACTAATAGAATTGCATTAAGAACACCTTATTTAACCCATAAAATAAAATTTGTATTGTCTTTGAAAATATTGCTTCCGCCGATTAAAAACTCCTCTGATAGACAAGTTGTTCTTCTCTTAAAAAACAATAGTTTGTGTATATGAAAGATATGAATTAAGCCAAACTCGCATCACGAAATGAATCACCATAATGCTTTACCTACCAAGAATGAGAAAGAGTGCTTGAGGGTATTCTCCCTAATTATAGTATGGAGGGTATTCTCCCTAATTTAGAGTGCATAGTGAAAAATATTAAAATTCATGTTTACCTTTTTCTTTTCTCATTGTATCCCCATCTCGTCTTTTTGGGAGATAGTTAACTTATATTTTTTACCCACCAAGATTTATTGTATAGATTTTTTGTAGGAAATTAGATCAAACTTTTTATTAACTTAAACATATAAGACTTTCATCCAATATTTAATAATAATCGTTAATTATAATGGCAAGACATATGTAAACAAATTAATCAGAAAAGTTACCAAAATTAATTTTTTAGGTTAAATATAAGGTATATTTTATACACTACTAAAAGTTATATTGAACCATTCAATATGGTATGAAGGACTTTTCCTATTTATTAACCTAACTAGGGATCACAGTGGTTACGATTTTAATTAGAAACCGACGGATTATCGAACCGAATAAAAACCGATTATGTAACCGCGGTTAAATCCGTTACGGTTTGGTTTTAAAAAGTGAAACCGATGGTTAAAACCGTTAGGTTATGGTTTTAGATTAAAAAACCCAAAAAACCGAAATCCGTTATATATATAATTATAAATCCGATTTTATTTTACCTACTAAAAATAAAACCGAATTACCAAAAACCCGTTTATTATCATCTATTTTTGTATATTTTATAGTAATATAGATAAAAAGGTATTTTCATATCTCAAAATTAAAATCTAAATATTATAATTAATAATAGAAGTAACAAAACGTTATTTAATTAAAGATCAACATAATATTTTATATATTGGTTATTTTTCATGTAGTTGTGATCTTGCTTCAATATTTTCAATATATTTAACGAGTTATAGTTTGGCAAGTCACCAGAGGTAGGTTAGGAATCCTACTGCTAGAGGGACGCCTCGCGAGCCGGGTTATGGTTAAAATCCAAAAAACCGAATCCGAATTATTCAGATATGGTTTTGAAAAGTAAGTCCAGTTAAATCGTTTTGTTATTGATAAATTAAATGAGATAAAAATGAGTTGTCCTGTATACTAAGAGACGTTCTCTTAATCAAGGTATGTGATTTATTTTAGTTTCCACGTTGCAAGGGATAAGAAAAATCTTGAACCCAATTACACTATGAGTCCCTGTATAATGTGAAAATTGCAATATAGGCCCGCATTATTGGTCCTTAGGAAAGAGGTAAAAGAGTTGTGTATGGCATGTAATTTGTCTCTCCTATAAAAAATTGAAAAATATAGGATTAGATTTTTCAGTTTTTGCAGCTAGAAAGTTATGCAATACAATTCAAATAAAAATATTTTTTATTTATTTATTCATACATATCTTCGAGTGTTGTTTGATTACAGGAAAGCGATAGTTGGTCATGAAATTTCAAGAAAATAGAAAAATTATATAATTAACTTGGTAAGTTTATTCATTTGTTGTTATGCTTCATATGATGCTTAATAACAGATGATCAACCCTTAATATTTAACTAATTGTTCTAATGATGGTAAATATTAGTTTGGTAATAGATGTGTTTAATTTAGATTAAAAGAATAAAAGCAAGTAATTGTGTGGATGATAAAATATTATGTGTACACAATTGAACATTAAACACACGATTAATAAAAGTTATGTAGACCAATATTGAATACACAAATAAAGAGTGTGTTATTAGGTGTAAAGAATAACCATTTGAGTATGTCATTGAATTAATTCTGGACCGATATGACATTTTTTGCTCCAGATCCTGCTCAAGCAATAACTCTTGTTAGAGTATATTATTTGTTGAAGTCAGATCTGTAATTTTGGTAGCTGAAAGGGAAAGAGAGGGAAGCAAATATCTCTGCTTTTAAAGCCGTGCCGGAGAGAAGATCTGCGGAAATCTGTCGAAAAATAATACTCCATCAAGTGAGTTCTCCATCAGAACGAATGAAGGCATCAATTTAGTGGTGAACTTGAATTCAAGTCCATCAGATCAGTTTGGAGTTTGTCCCAGCTTCAAAAGTTTTGTGAAAGGCAAAAGTCACAGTCCAGATCCTGCTCATGTTTTGCTCATGTTTCTGCTCCAGCTCCAGCTCTTACTCCAGATCATTATCCTGCTCCATCTCTTACTCTAGATCCTTCTCCTACTCCTGCTCCTGCTCCGGTTCTAGCTCTGGGTCCAGTTCAAGTTCCTTCTGTTATACTTTCACCGGCTACTGAAAACAACAACAGATTATATGAGCTCAGCGATCTTGTTTCAAAGTTGTTTGATGACCTTTCTCTGTTCGACTTTTATGCTTCTCAAGTAATTCAATACAATCTTATTTAATATTAAACATTTCACTTACCATTTTTCATGCTCTGTATGTCTATCTTTATTTGTAGGATACTTTGAGGACCCTCCTGCTCCAGGTGCATGGTAATTTTTTATCCTAGTAGATAATTTGATTAATTCTTTAAATATGTTCCCATTGTAATCAACTTTTTTTTTGGATCTTTCATTTTTGCAGGAAAGTGGGAAAAAAGTCTCAGTCCTCTAAATCCAAACGCAGGCACAAGAGAAAGAAACAAGAGACTTCTTAGTCGGAAAGTGACAATGATGATGATTATTGGGGTTTGAGACCCCGTAGAAGGTCTAAACGGTTAGTACAAAAGGTATGTCCACTTTTTCTAAAATAATTTTGTTACGGTCACTATAAACAGATTTGTTCTTTTAATCTTTACTTGGAGACACTCAAGTGTAACTCATGATGGACTAAATGCACACAACCCCCTTTAACTATATCTAATCCCTGATTTTGTCCATAAACTTTAAAAAACAATTTAAACCTCCTTAAACTTTTTTCCGTAGTTGTTAACTGAGTATGCAAATTTACTATTATACCCTTTCATACTACCTTACCTTTAACTTTTCATGACTCATTCTTCCCTTTTTAGTTCCTCGCTCTGAACACAACTCATTTTTAGACGAATCTTCCTTGACTAGATTTTCAATTAGATTTACATCCAAAAGAGGTCCAGATTATTTGTGGACCCATATGTTTTTGGATAGAATTGTAATTTAGGGAGTGTTGAATATATTTTTATGTTGTGTTGGGGCACCTTTTGTTTTTTAATAGTTGTGTACAATCTTAATTAGGGTCTTTTTTTATAATTTTGTTATAATGTTTATCTCATCTGGTTGTGAGTGCTTATGTGCATATACCCTCTAATTCTGCAGATATAACCATTTGTGTAAGGGAGTGACTTGGAATTCAACCTCGAAATATGATGCGGGCAAATCGGTCTTTCATAGATTTATTGGTCGGAAGTTTCTCGAGTTTTTATCTTTCTTGAATTTCTAAAGTCAAACAAAGATATTTAATATAAGTTATAATTCCCACATTGTAAATTTTTTTTCTTTTTACTTATGAAAATATATCAAACAGAAGATGGTCTCATTTGCAGGCAAGATCAGAATTAAACAAAATATTGTAAAACAGCATGAGCATCTGGAACTTTTTGAACTTGGGTAATTTTTTCAAATTCAGCAAAAATACCATGCAAAGTGTCGAAAAATTCTTGCATATCATATAAATAACCTATATTTAGATAATGTCTTCTATTTAATTCACTCACATATTAAGAAATATGACCCTATTAAAAAAGGTTTCAATATCTGCTCCAGGTCCATGGACTTATATAACAATATAACTCTTTAAATCTTCTTGACAACAAAATTAAATCCAAAAGATATTACATAATATTGAATATTTTAATAAGTGAACTTACATCAAGGCGATCGGAGCCAAAAGTCATTATAACATCATTTACATCTTCTACCCTCCATGGAGTGTCAATTTCTTTACCCACATTTTTATAATCTACAATAAAATTTTACATTTTGATCTAACCATGAAGATTGATTTTGTAGTAACACGCCCCTAGCAAATGCAGAATCATTTGTTTACTTCTTCTTGAGTTTTACAAAAGATATTCCTTTTACTTAGAAGCTATTATCACACAGAAGATGAAATTACAGAGAAGTCATATAAGTTCATTACATAGAATATATAGAGAATGACAAAACTGCCCCTCAAGGTTGAAAAATTAGATTTTGATTTCAGTAAGTAATTGTTTGCTAACATAAATCTATATATAAAATCATCTTGGGGTATCCATACTGGAAGAAGCCGATCATAAAATGAGAAAGTAGCATCAATAGGATATCCATTGTGCATAAGTGCTGTTAATACCAATATCTATTTAGAGGAACGAAAATGTTCTCCACATTTCTCTTTCAGACAATTCCTTGAACATGATAAGTACAAACGACCATAACTTTTATTCATCCTAAAAGAGAAGTTCAAAAGAATTATAAAATCCAGTTTACAATGAAATGTCAATCAAAATATGCTGACCCGAGGTTTCAAGTGTATGAAGAAGGGGCCACATTTGCAGGATTCCACCTAATGTGAAATTCAGGAATGTGGATAAATTATTGTTATAGTTAATATTATGTTTCTAACAATTGGTGCTCTTTTTTAAATGGTTTTCTGGGTTTGGTTTTGAGTATGGACAACTTTTCTTAATGAATGATGATTTTGGTTTGGTAATTTTTTGTTTGTTTTTTCTATAATGAATATATTGTGTTCTTTTATAAGGTTTTGATCTTTGGTACTGCAATTTTGAAAGGTGGTGTACTAATTTTGGTTTAATGAGCATTTTTCTAATGTTCATAATTGTAAAAAATGATGGAAAAGTACTTTATTGCACAAAAGTTTACGAAAAAACTAAAGGACTGTAATTAAAAAAAACTAAAGGACTGTAATTAAAATCAACACGATTACGATAAGTTTCACTTTTTATAGAGGCTTCAACCTTTGGGAACTATACAGGGTGCCTAATTTTCAAAGGGAGATAAAAACTCCTGCCTATGCCTAAGTAGCCATAATATATGGAGACACCATGAAAGTGAAGATTATGAGAATCATTGAACATTTACAATATTACAATAATAAATTATGTACAATACAAACAAATTGATCAACAATGAGATGAAACAATATCGAGAGTCATGAGAACCGACTAGATTTTCGAAAAAAGTTAATTCGACATAACCAAACCTTTCGTAAAACAAATTATTGCCATGTCAAGTAAAATTTATATGAACTCAATTTCTCTTGCTTGTTTCATAGTAGGTGGACGTTATTGCGATTATTCGTGTTAGCTGATCTTGAATTCCCAATGCCCCTAGTTAAGTCTTCAATAGGTCTCTAGAGTGATGCTGACTTGGTAAAAAGTAGGACTTATATTCATATAAATACAAGACATAATGTTAAAGCAAGCATTATGTACAAATAAGATTTCTAGTACAAATCTGATTTCTAGTATATATTTAATAGGATTAACTGAATTTGTTGTCTTTTTTTGTTTTTTTGGAATAAGGAATATATTTAAAATAAATTTAAAAGTACAGATAATAAGTTCAGCCTATCCATGACGGTGGGTTATCAAGATTAAGAATCTCGACTAACTAGGTTGTAATATAGTTTGTAAAACAAATATAGTGGTGTTGACTAGGATGTGATAAAAATAAGATAGTAAAAGCAGATAAACGATTACTAAACACGTTTCTCACTGCAAGTATCGCAGGTCGTACGCAAGTTTTAATGATAAGTCAGATTCGTTCTCAGGGACTTAGTGTGTTATACGAATAGGTCAACAGAATAGCGTCGCAGATAATAGTTTAAAGACAAGAAAATAAATGAATATGAAGTGAAGAGATTAATGATTAAACTAAACAAAATAAAGACAAGTAAATAAAATATGAAAGAATAAGATGAGAGAATATAGCTCAGTTTTTGCGAGTATGCACTAATCCTTCTATTTATTCTACTAGTTAATAAGTGTGATAATAACTCTTAGATAAGTACTCAGGATTCTAAATTCTTCCCTACCCCCTTTCAGGTCGACTAAGGTGGTGACCTAACAATTAACCGGGAACTTAACTAAGGTGCTTATACGCCACTAGGTTCTTATATGAGACTAGCGTGCAAATAATAACTGGTGATTAAATAAAATTCTAAGGACTATCTAGTTAGGCAAGTCCTCCTAGATCACTACGTACACTAGACGATTATGTGGTGTTTCAACAATTAGAAACCCCTTCCGGGTGACCATCTAACTACTATTAGTACAACCCTAAATTGATCAGGTTTAAGATAGACAATAAATCTTAGCACATAAAACAAATATATGGTTAAGCGGCTGGAGTCAATTTAAAATAGTTCTCCCAAAGAAAAATAGATAGAAGAAAATATAATTCATAGATTATACATATGCAAAACCCAAGTTATGAGAAATTTAGTTCAAAGTAGAAAGAAATAAAGTAAACGAAAGATGCATAATGTCAACTTGCTCTCTTGAATGATCTCTAATGATGAATAAAACTTAAAAACTAATTATGAGAGGCAATGACATGTTTACAATAGTTAAAGGGTGTATTTATAGGAGTATAGAAAGCCCAAATTTAGATTTCTTGGAATAGGAGGCAAGTAATTGGACTTCTTTTCCAATTTAAATTTTTCTAAAATATAGGAGAAGGGAATAACTGTTGTTGTCTTATTTTGGCCGTAACTTCTTCAATATTGCTCCGATTTTCGCATACTTTTTATCGAAACGACCGTATCGGAAATCTCTACACATTTGATCTGACCATTATTCCTAATTCCGAACCGATTTTTGAGTTATGACCCTTTTAGTGGACCTGGTTGTTGAAATTCAAATTTACTTGGCAACTTTTCCTTTCCTATTTTATCTTTTACTTCCTTTATTTTCAATTTCCATCTTTATCTTCTTTTATTTATCACTTAGAATTTGTTTGACATCTGATTACTTTCCATATATCTTTAAAGCTTCACAATTAACAAAAAAGTAAACTAAATATTCTCTATAAATATTAAATCATCAAATCAAGACAAGAAATAAGAAAAAAACTAAAATATAATCAAAAATTGAGTGTTGATTATCCTAACACACCTAAAATGATGTCTCATATATAGATTAAATCATCAAAAACAGAGAGACATCAAGACTCCAAGGTCAAAGTCGTATCGTCCCGATACAATAATGATATAAACAATGAGAAGTCTCTAAATACACACCTAAGTCAATTAAGCACAATGGAAAGAGATATCATAATATATAGAATATCAGTAACCATGCTCTTCTAATTCAGAACCCCATATGAATATAAAAGGGATCATCCAATTTTTTTTTAAATATCACGTGGCATCGAAAACAATTCACTATATAATTTTTGCCGACAACTGTTTCACATTTATAAAAATGGTTTCTTATCCAAGCTTTGACATGTAATATAATACGTGTACCTACGAGTTTCACATTTAACACATATATTACGCACAAATAACTCTAAATGTGAAAAATCTCCAAAAGAGGGTATGAAACGAGAATATATCAAATAATAGGGAAAACCCCTCATCTAAGCACAAAAGGAACTTAAAAATATATCTCAAAATAGGATTTATTTATCACAAAATAAGGGAGACATCAAATGTCTTTCCATTGGATTGCAATTACTTCTCTAATGACACACGAGATAAAATTATGCACGTAGGATATATATTTCTCGTCAAGATAGATGAATATAAATTACCTGTTCCATCGGCTAACTATATCAAATTTAAAATTTAACATGAATTTGACACATTCTAAATATATTTATTGGATACACAAGTTTTTTATTGCATTACCACAATAGAAACTACATCTACCTTTTCAATCAAATTGTACTATAGGTCCCTGAAAATTTTGTCACAGATAGAAAGTGGGTATAAACTCACCACTGCAACTGTAGAGAACATTGATATCAAATTTCCGGATAGATACCCTGAACGTTTTATGTGGATTTAAACTATATAAATCATGAAACTGTGACTAGGGTGAAAAATACAAAATACCCACTACTAATTTAAACCATTTTATATAACAATTAATGGTTAATAAAAACACTTTATATGAATTAATATGATAAAAATATTTAGTGTTATTTTAGAAAAATTTCAAGGTTTAACAACTATTATTCCATGTTATTCTATAATTTTCAGAAAAAAGAAGCAAAAACTAATAGAATTGCATTAAGAACACCTTATTTAACCCATAAAATAAAATTTGTATTGTCTTTGAAAATATTGCTTCCGCCGATTAAAAACTCCTCTGATAGACAAGTTGTTCTTCTCTTAAAAAACAATAGTTTGTGTATACGAAAGATATGAATTAAGCCAAACTCGCATCACGAAATGAATCACCATAATGCTTTACCTACCAAGAATGAGAAAGAGTGCTTGAGGGTATTCTCCCTAATTATAGTATGGAGGGTATTCTCCCTAATTTAGAGTGCATAGTGAAAAATATTAAAATTCATGTTTACCTTTTTCTTTTCTCATTGTATCCCCATCTCGTCTTTTTGGGAGATAGTTAACTTATATTTTTTACCCACCAAGATTTATTGTACAGATTTTTTGTAGGAAATTAGATCAAACTTTTTGTTAACTTAAACATATAAGACTTTCATCCAATATTTAATGATCCAATATTTAATAATAATCGTTAATTATAATGGCAAGACATATGTAAATAAATTATTCAGAAAAGTTACCACAATTAATTTTTTAGGTTAAATATAAGGTATATTTTATACACTACTAAAAGTTATATTGAACCATTCAATATGGTACGAAAGACTTTTCCTATTTATTAACCTAACTAGGGATCACAGTGGTTACGATTTTAATTAGAAACCGGCGGATTATCGAACCGAATAAAAACCGATTATGTAACCGTGGTTAAATCCGTTACGGTTTGGTTTTAAAAAGTGAAACCGATGGTTAAAACCGTTAGGTTATGGTTTTAGATTAAAAAACCCAAAAAACCGAAATCCGATATATATATATAAATATAAATCCGATTTTATTTTACCTACTAAAAATAAAACCGAATGACCAAAAACCCGTGTATTATCATCTATTTTTGTATATTTTATAGTAATATAGATAAAAAGGTATTTTCATATCTCAAAATTAAAATCTAAATTTTATAATTAATAATAGAAGTAACAAAACGTTATTTTATTAAAGATCAACATAATATTTTATATATTGGTGATTTTTCATGTAGTTGTGATCTTGTTTCAATATTTTCAATATATTTAGCGAGTTATAGTTTGGCAAGTCACCAGAGGTAGGTTAGGAATCCTACTGCGAGAGGGACGCCTCGCGAGGCGGGTTATGGTTAAAATCCAAAAAACCGAATCCGAATTATTAAGTCCGGTTAAATCGTTTTGTTATTGATAAATTAAATGAATATGTACATGGTTTTGGATTTTTTTTCAATAATCCGATCCGTTGTCATCGCTAAACCCAACACACAGAACGTAAGCCCAATCAAAGCTATTGGAAAATGGGCTGGAGATAAGAGAACAATTCAATGATATTTACTTCTCATTTAACTACTATGTAACTAGTCTACACATCATGGGCCTTACCCATTCTTAGGATTTAAACAAGAATTTACCCTAATAACAAAGATGCCGCCGCAGAAATAGTTAGAACTGCAAAATTAAGCCAATCCTCTCTTTGTGTATATCGAGGTAAAGTTTCCTCTCCATGTACATATACATTGGTAAAATTAGGTAAAATTGTATTATATCTTACTCAAATTTTTTTGCTGTATTTGTTTATATGGTTTAACTAAATTTAATTTTATTTATTTTTTGGCAGAATAATTAAAAATTGATGTTCTTCTGAGTAATTTTATTGAGTCCTTTGGATTGGTAAAACTAAGAGTTTCATCAAATGGAAAAAAACTTAGATAAAAATGAGTTGTCCTGTATACTAAGAGACGTTCTCTTAATCAAGGTATGTGATTTATTTTAGTTTCCACGTTGCAAGGGATAAGAAAAATCTTGAACCCAATTACAGTATGAGTCCCTGTATAATGTTAAAATTGCAATATAGGCCCGCATTATTGGTCGTTAGGAAAGAGGTAAAAGAGTTGTGTATGGCATGTAATTTGTCTCTCCTATAAAAAATTGAAAAATATAGGATTAGATTTTTCAGTTTTTGCAGCTAGAAAGTCATGCAATACAATTCAAACAAAAATATTTTGTATTTTTTTATTTATACATATCATCGAGTGTTGTTTGATTACAGGAAGGCGATCGTTGGTCATGAAATTTCAAGAAAATAGAAAAATTATATAATTAACTTGGTAAGTTTATTAATTTGTTGTTATGCTTCATATGATGCTTAATAACAGATGATCAACCCTTAATATTTAACTAATTGTTCTAATGATGGTAAATATTAGTTTGGTAATAGATGTGTTTAATTTAGATTAAAAGAATAAAAGCAAGTAATTGTGTGGATGATAAAATATTATGTGTACACAATTGAACATTAAACACACGATTAATAAAAGTTATATAGACCAATATTGAATACACAAATAAAGAGTGTGTTATTAGGTGTAAAGAATAACCATTTGAGTATGTCATTGAATTAATTCTGGACCGATATGACATTTTTTTCTCCAGATCCTGCTCAAGCAATAACTCTTGATAGAGTATATTATTTGTTGAAGTCAGATCTGTAATTTTGGTAGCTGAAAGGGAAAGAGAGGGAACCAAATATCTCTTGCTTTTAAAGCCGTGCCGGAGAGAAGATCTGCGGAAATATGTCGAAAAATAATACTCAATCAAGTGAGTTCTCCATCAGACCGAATGAAGGCATCAATTTAGTGGTGAACTTGAATTCAAGTCCATCAGATCAGTTTGGAGTTTGTCCCAGCTTCAAAAGTTTTGTGAAAGGCAAAAGTCACAGTCCAGATCCTGCTAATGTTTTGCTCATGTTTCTGCTCCAGCTTCAGCTCTTACTCCAGATCCTTATCCTGCTCCATCTCTTACTCTAGATCCTTCTCCTACTCCTGCTCCTGCTCCGGTTCTAGCTCTGGGTCCAGTTCAAGTTCCTTCTGTTATACTTTCACCGGCTACTGAAAACAACAACAGATTCAATGAGCTCAGCGATCTTGTTTCAAGGTGGTTTGATGACCTTTCTCTGTTCGACTTTTATGCTTCTCAAGTAAGTCAATACAATCTTATTTAATATTAAACATTTCACTTACCATTTTTCATGCTCTGTATGTCTATCTTTATTTGTAGGATACATTTAAGGACCCTCCTGCTCCAGGTGCATGGTAATTTTTTATCCTAGTAGATAATTTGATTAATTCTTTAAATATGTTCCCATTGTAATCAACTTTTTTTTGGATCTTTCATTTTTGCAGGAAAGTGGGAAAAAAGTCTCAGTCCTCTAAATCCAAACGCAGGCACAAGAGAAAGAGACAAGAGACTTCTTAGTCGGAAAGTGACAATGATGATGATCATTGGGGTTTGAGACCCCGTAGAAGGTCTAAACGGTTAGTACAAAAGGTATGTCCACTTTTTCTAAAATAATTTTGTTACGGTCACTATAAACAGATTTGTTCTTTTAATCTTTACTTGGAGACACTCAAGTGTAACTCATGATGGACTAAATGCACACAACCCCCTTTAACTATATCTAATCCCTGATTTTGCCCATAAACTTTAAAAAACAATTTAAACCTCCTTAAACTTTTTTTCCGTAGTTGTTAACTGAGTATGCAAATTTACTATTATACCCTTTCATACTACCGTACCTTTAACTTTTCATGACTCATTCTTCCCCTTTTAGTTCCTCGCTCTGAACACAACTCATTTTTAGACGAATCTTCCTCGACTAGATTTTCAATTAGATTTACATCCAAAAGAAGTCCAGATTATTTGTGGACCCATATGTTTTTGGATAGAATTGTAATTTAGGGAGTGTTGAATATATTTTTATGTTGTGTTGGGGCACCTTTTGTTTTTTAATAGTTGTGTACAATCTTAATTAAGGTCTTTTGTTATAATTTTGTTATAATGTTTATCTCATCTGGTTGTGAGTGCTTATGTGCATATACCCTCTAATTCTGCAGATATAACCATTTGTGTAAGGGAGTGACTTGGAATTCAACCTCGAAATATGATGCGGGCAAATCGGTCTTTCATAGATTTATTGGTCGGAAGTTTCTCGAGTTTTTATCTTTCTTGAATTTCTAAAGTCAAACAAAGATATTTAATATAAGTTATAATTCCCACATTGTAAATTTTTTTTCTTTTTACTTATGAAAATATATCAAACAGAAGATCGTCTCATTTGCAGGCAAGATTAGAATTAAACAAAATATTGTAAAACAGCATGAGCATCTGGAACTTTTTGAAGTTGGGTAATTTTTTCAAATTCAGCAAAAATACCATGCAAAGTGTCGAAAAATTCTTGCATATCATATAAATAACCTATATTTAGATAAGGTCCTCTATTTAATTCACTCACATATTAAGAAATATGACCCTATTAAAAAGGTTTCAATATCTGCTCCAGGTCCATGGACCTATATAACAATATAACTCTTTAAATCTTCTTGACAACAAAATTAAATCCAAAAGATATAAAATAATATTGAATATTTTAATAATTGAACTTACATCAAGGCGATCGGAGCCAAAAGTCATTATAACATCATTTACATCTTCTACCCTCCATGAAGTGTCAATTTCTTTACCCACATTTTTACAATCTACAATAAAATTTTACATTTTGATCTAACCATGAAGATTGATTTTGTAGTAACACGCCCCTAGCAAATGCAGAATCATTTGTTTACTTCTTCTTGAGTTTTACAAAAGATATTCCTTTTACTTTGAAGCTATTATCACACAGAAGATGAAATTACAGAGAAGTCATATAAGTTCATTACATAGCAAATATAGAGAATGACAAAACTGCCCCTCAAGGTTGAAAAATTAGATTTTGATTTCAGTAAGTAATTGTTTGCTAACATAAATCTATATATAAAATCATCTTGGGGTATCCATACTGGAAGAAGCCGATCATAAAATGAGAAAGTAGCATCAAAAGAAAGCGAACCATGTTTATTGTACGTTTCAATCACATCAGGTTTAATTCCATCTATCTTCACAATAGGATATCCATTGTGCATAAGTGCTGTTAATACCAATATCTATTTAGAGGAACGAAAATGTTCTCCACATTTCTCTTTCAGACAATTCCTTGAACATGATAAGTACAAACGACCATAACTTTTATTCATCCTAAAAGAGAAGCTCAAAAGAATTATAAAATCCAGTTTACAATAAAATGTCAATCAAAATATGCTGACCCGAGGTTTCAAGTGTATGAAGAAGGGGCCACATTTGCAGGATTCCACCTAATGTGAAATTCAGGAATGTGGTAAATTATTGTTATAGTTAATATTATGTTTCTAACAATTGGTGCTCTTTTTTAAATGGTTTTCTGGGTCTGGTTTTGAGTATGGACAACTTTTCTTAATGAATGATGATTTTGGTTTGGTAATTTTTTGTTTGTTTTTTCTATAATGAATATAATTTGTTCTTTTATAAGGTTTTGATCTTTGGTACTGCAATTTTGAAAGGTGGTGTATTAATTTTGGTTGAATGAGCATTTTTCTAATATTCATAATTGTAAAAAATGATGGAAAAGTATTTTATTGCACAAAAGTTTACGAAAAAACTAAAGGACTGTAATTAAAAAACACTAAAGGACTGTAATTAAAATCAACACGATTACAATAAGTTTCACTTTTTATAGAGGCTTCAACCTTTGGGAACTATACGGGGTGCCTAATTTTCAAAGGGAGATAGAAACTCCTGCCTATGCCGAAGTAGCCATAATATATGGAGACACCATGAAAGTGAAGATTATGCGAATCATTGAACATTTACAATATTACAATAATAAATTATGTACAATACAAACAAATTGATCAACAATGAGATGAAACAATATCGAGAGTCATGAGAACCGACTAGATTTTCGAAAAAAGTTAATTCGACATAACCAAACCTTTCGTAAAACAAATTATTGCCATGTCAAGTAATATTTATATGAACTCAATTTCTCTTGCTTGTTTCATAGTAGGTGGACGTTATTGCGATTATTCGTGTTAGCTGATCTTGAATTCCCAATGCCCCTAGTTAAGTCTTCAATAGGTCTCTAGAGTGATGCTGACTTGGTAAAAAATAGGACTTATATTCATATAAATACAAGACATAATGTTAAAGCAAGCATTATGTACAAATAAGATTTCTAGTACAAATCTGATTTCTAGTATATATTTAATAGGATTAACTGAATTTGTTGTCTTTTTTTGTTTTTTTGGAATAAGGAATATATTTAAAATAAATTTAAAGTACAGATAATAAGTTCAGCCTATCCATGACGGTGGGTTATCAAGATTAAGAATCTCGACTAACTAGGTTGTAATATAGTTTGTAAAACAAATATAGTGGTGTTGACTAGGATGTGATAAAAATAAGATAGTAAAAGCAGATAAACGATTACTAAACACGTTACTCACTGCAAGTATCGCAGGTCGTACGCAAGTTTTAATGATAAGTCAGATTCGTTCTCAGGGACTTAGTGTGTTATACGAATAGGTCAACAGAATAGCGTAGCAGATAATAGTTTAAAGACAAGAAAATAAATGAATATGAAGTGAAGAGATTAATGATTAAACTAAACAATATAAAGACAAGTAAATAAAATATGAAAGAATAAGATGAGAGAATATAGCTCAGGTTTTCCGAGTATGCACTAATCCTTCTATTTATTCTACTAGTTAATAAGTGTGATAATAACTCTTAGATAAGTAGTCAGGATTCTAAATTCTTCCCTACCCCCTTTCAGGTCGACTAAGGTGGTGACCTAACAATTAACCAGGAACTTAACTAAGGTGCTTATACGCCACTAGGTTCTTACATGAGACTAGCGTGCAAATAATAACTGGTGATTAAATAAAATCCTAAGGACTATCTAGCTAGGCAACTACGTACACTAGACGATTATGTGGTGTTTCAACAATTAGAAACCCCTTCCGGGTGACCATCTAACTACTATTAGTACAACCCTAAATTGATCAGGTTTAAGATAGACAATAAATCTTAGCACATAAAACAAATATATGGTTAAGCGGCTGGAGTCAATTTTAAAATAGTTCTCCCAAAGAAAAATAGATAGAAGAAAATATAATTCAAAGATTATACATATGCAAAACCCAAGTTATGGGAAATTTAGTTCAAAATAGAAAGAAATAAACTAAACGAAAGATGCATACTGTCAACTTGCTCTCTTGAATGATCTCTAATGATGAATAAAACTTAAAGACTACTTATGAGAGGCAATGACATGTTTACAATAGTTAAAGGGTGTATTTATAGGAGTATAGAAAGCCCAAATTTAGATTTCTTGGAATAGGAGGAAAGTAATTGGACTTCTTTTCCAATTTAAATTTTTCTAAAATATAGGAGAAGGGAATAACTGTTGTTGTCTTATTTTTGCCGTAACTTCTTCAATATTGCTCCGATTTTCGCATACTTTTTATCGAAACGACCGTATCGGAAATCTCTACACATTTGATCTGACCATTATTCCTAATTCTGAACCGATTTTTGAGTTATGACCCTTTTAGTGTACCTGGCTGTTGAAATTCAAATTTACTTGGCAACTTTTCCTTTCCTATTTTATCTTTTACTTCCTTTATTTTCAATTTCCATCTTTATCTTCTTTTATTTATCACTTAGAATTTGTTTGACATCTGATTACTTTCCATATATCTTTAAAGCTTCACAATTAAAAAAAAAGTAAACTAAATATTCTCTATAAATATTAAATCATCAAATCAAGACAAGAAATAAGAAAAAAACTAAAATATAATCAAAAATTGAGTGTTGATTATCCTAATAGACCTAAAATGATGTCTCATATATAGATTAAATCATCAAAAACAGAGAGACATCAAGACTCCCAGGTCAAAGTCGTATCGTCCCGATACAATAATGATATAAACAATGAGAAGTCTCTAAATACACACCTAAGTCAATTAAGCACAATGGAAAGAGATATCATAATATATAGAATATCAGTAACCATGCTCTTCTGATTCAGAACCCCATATGAATATAAAAGGGATCATCCAAATTATTTTTAAATATCACGTGGCATCGAAAACAATTCACTATATAATTTTTGCCGACAACTGTTTCACATTTATAAAAATGGTTTCTTATCCAAGCTTTGACATGTAATATAATACGTGTACCTACGAGTTTTACATTTAACACATATATTACGCACAAATAACTCTAAATGTGAAAAATCTCCAAAAGAGGGTAAGAAACGAGAATATATCAAATAATAGGGAAAACCCCTCATCTAAGCACAAAAGGAACTTAAAAATATGTCTCAAAATAGGATTTATTTATCACCAAATAAGGGAGACATCAAATGTCTTTCCATTGGATTGCAATTACTTCTCTAATGACACACGAGATAAAATTATGCACGTAGGATATATATTTCTCGTCAAGATAGATGAATATAAATTACCTGTTCCATCGGCTAACTATATCAAATTTAAAAATTAACATGAATTTGACACATTCTAAATATATTTATTGGATACACAAGTTTTTTATTGCATTACCACAATAGAAACTACAGCTACCTTTTCAATCAAATTGTACTATAGGTCCCTGAAAATTTTGTCACAGATAGAAAGTGGGTATAAACTCACCACTGCAACTGTAGAGAACATTGATATCAAATTTCCGGATAGATACCCTGAACGTTTTAAGTGGATTTAAACTATATAAATCATGAAACTGTGAATAGGGTGAAAAATACAAAATACCCACTACTAATTTAAACCATTTTCTATAACAATTAATGGTTAATAAAAACACTTTATATGAATTAATATGATAAATATATTTAGTGTTATTTTAGAAAAATTTCAAGGTTTAACAACTATTATTCCATGTTATTCTATAATTTTCAGAAAAAAGAAGCAAAAACTAATAGAATTGCATTAAGAACACCTTATTTAACCCATAAAATAAAATTTGTATTGTCTTTGCAAATATTGCTTCCGCCGATTAAAAACTCCTCTAATAGACAAGTTGTTCTTCTCTTAAAAAACAATAGTTTGTGTATACGAAAGATATGAATTAAGCCAAACTCGCATCACGAAATGAATCACCATAATGCTTTACCTACCAAGAATGAGAAAGAGTGCTTGAGGGTATTCTCCCTAATTATAGTATGGAGGGTATTCTCCCTAATTTAGAGTGCATAGTGAAAAATATTAAAATTCATGTTTACCTTTTTCTTTTCTCATTGTATCCCCATCTCGTCTTTTTGGGAGATAGTTAACTTATATTTTTTACCCACCAAGATTTATTGTATAGACTTTTTATAGGAAATTAGATCAAACTTTTTATTAACTTAAACATATAAAACTTTCATCCAATATTTAATAATAATCGTTAATTATAATGGCAAGACATATGTAAATAAATTAATCAGAAAAGTTACCACAATTAATTTTTTAGGTTAAATATAAGGTATATTTTATACACTACTAAAAGTTATATTGAACCATTCAATATGGTATGAAAGACTTTTCCTATTTATTAACCTAACTAGGGATCACAGTGGTTACGATTTTAATTAGAAACCGACGGATTATCGAACCGAATAAAAACCGATTATGTAACCGTGGTTAAATCCGTTACGGTTTGGTTTTAAAAAGTGAAACCGATGGTTAAAACCGTTAGGTTATGGTTTTAGATTAAAAAACCCAAAAAACCGAAATCCGTTATATATATAAATATAAATCCGATTTTATTTTACCTACTAAAAATAAAACCGAATTACCAAAAACCCGTCTATTATCATCTATTTTTGTATATTTTATAGTAATATAGATAAAAAGGTATTTTCATATCTCAAAATTAAAATTTAAATATTATAATTAATAATAGAAGTAACAAAACGTTATTTAGTTAAAGATCAACATAATATTTTATATATTAGTGATTTTTCATGTAGTTGTGATCTTGTTTCAATATTTTTAATATATTTAGCGAGTTATAGTTTGGCAAGTCACCAGAGGTAGGTTAGGAATCCTACTGCGAGAGGGACGCCTCGCGAGCCGGGTTATGGTTAAAATCCAAAAAACCGAATCCGAATTATTCAGATATGGTTTTGAAAAGTAAGTCCGGTTAAATTGTTTTGTTATTGATAAATTAAATGAATATTACATGGTTTTGGATTTTTTTTCAATAATGCGATCCGTTGTCATCCCTAAACCCAACACACAGAACGTAAGCCCAAGCAAAGCTATTGGCAAATGGGCTGGAGATAAGAGAACAATTCAATGATATTTACTTCCCATTTAAGTACTATGTAACTAGTCTACACATCATGGGCTTTATCCATTCTTAGGATTTGAACAAGAATTTACCCTAATAACAAAGATGCCGCCGCAGAAAAAGTTAGAACTGCAAAATTTAGCCACTCCTCTCTTTGTGTATATAGAGGTAAAGTTTCCTCTCCATGTACATATACATTGGTAAAATTAGGTAAAATTGTATTATATCTTACTCAATGTTTTTTGCTGTATTTGTTTATATGGTTTAACTAAATTTAATTTTATTTATTTTTTGGCAGAATAATTAAAAATTGATGTTCTTCTGAGTAATTTTATTGAGTCCTTTGGATTGGTAAAACTAAGAGTTTCATCAATGGAAAAAAACTTAGATAAAAATGAGTTGTCCTGTATACTAAGAGACGTTCTCTTAATCAAGGTATGTGATTTATTTTAGTTTCCACGTTGCAAGGGATAAGAAAAATCTTGAACCCAATTACACTATGAGTCCCTGTATAATGTGAAAATTGCAATATAGGCCCGCATTATTGGTCCTTAGGAAAGAGGTAAAAGAGTTGTGTATGGCATGTAATTTGTCTCTCCTATAAAAAATTGAAAAATATAGGATTAGATTTTTCATTTTTTGCAGCTAGAAAGTCATGCAATACAATTCAAACAAAAATATTTTGTATTTTTTTATTCATACATATCATCGAGTGTTGTTTGATTACAGGAAGGCAATCGTTGGTCATGAAATTTCAAGAAAATAGAAAAATTATATAATTAACTTGGTAAGTTTATTAATTTGTTGTTATGCTTCATATGATGCTTAATAACAGATGATCAACCCTTAATATTTAACTAATTGTTCTAATGATGGTAAATATTAGTTTGGTAATAGATGTGTTTAATTTAGATTAAAAGAATAAAAGCAAGTAATTGTGTGGATGATAAAATATTATGTGTACACAATTGAACATTAAACACACGATTAATAAAAGTTATGTAGACCAATATTGAATACACAAATAAAGAGTGTGTTATTAGGTGTAAAGAATAACCATTTGAGTATGTCATTGAATTAATTCTGGACCGATATGACATTTTTTGCTCCAGATCCTGCTCAAGCAATAACTCTTGTTAGAGTATATTATTTGTTGAAGTCAGATATGTAATTTTGGTAGCTGAAAGGGAAAGAGAGGGAAGCAAATATCTCTTTCTTTTAAAGCCGTGCCGGAGAGAAGATCTGCGGAAATATGTCGAAAAATAATACTCCATCAAGTGAGTTCTCCATCAGACCGAATGAAGGCATCAATTTAGTGGTGAACTTGAATTCAAGTCCATCAGATCAGTTTGGAGTTTGTCCCAGCTTCAAAAGTTTTGTGAAAGGCAAAAGTCACAGTCTAGATCCTGCTCATGTTTTGCTCATGTTTCTGCTCCAGCTTCAGCTCTTACTCCAGATCCTTATCCTGCTCCATCTCTTACTCTAGATCCTTCTCCTACTCCTGCTCCTGCTCCGGTTCTAGCTCTGGGTCCAGTTTAAGTTCCTTCTGTTATACTTTCACCGGCTACTGAAAACAACAACAAATTCAATGAGCTCAGCGATCTTGTTTCAAGGTTGTTTGATGACCTTTCTCTGTTCGACTTTTATGCTTCTCAAGTAAGTCAATACAATCTTATTTAATATTAAACATTTCACTTACCATTTTTCATGCTCTGTATGTCTATCTTTATTTGTAGGATACATTTGAGGACCCTCCTGCTCCAGGTGCATGGTAATTTTTTATCCTAGTAGATAATTTGATTAATTCTATAAATATGTTCCCATTGTAATCAACTTTTTTTTTGGATCTTTCATTTTTGCAGGAAAGTGTGAAAAAAGTCTCAGTCCTCTAAATCCAAACGCAGGCACAAGAGAAAGAGACCAGAGACTTCTTAGTCGGAAAGTGACAATGATGATGATCATTGGGGTTTGAGACCCCGTAGAAGGTCTAAACGGTTAGTACAAAAGATATGTCCACTTTTTCTAAAATAATTTTGTTACGGTCACTATAAACAGATTTGTTCTTTTAATCTTTACTTGGAAACACTCAAGTGTAACTCATGATGGACTAAATGCACACAACCCCCTTTAACTATATCTAATCCCTGATTTTGTCCATAAACTTTAAAAAACAATTTAAACCTCCTTAAACTTTTTTTCCGTAGTTGTTAACTGAGTATGCAAATTTACTATTATTCCCTTTCATACTACCGCACCTTTAACTTTTCATGACTCATTCTTCCCCTTTTAGTTCCTCGCTCTAAACACAACTCATTTTTAGACGAATCTTCCTCGACTAGATTTTCAATTAGATTTACATCCAAAAGAAGTCCAGATTATTTGTGGACCCATATGTTTTTGGATAGAACCGTAATTTAGGGAGTGTTGCATATTTTTTTATGTTGTGTTGGGGCACCTTTTGTTTTTTAATAGTTGTGTACAATCTTAATTAGGGTCTTTTGTTATAATTTTGTTATAATGTTTATCTCATCTGGTTGTGAGTGCTTATGTGCATATACCCTCTAATCCTGCAGATATAACCATTTGTGTAAGGGAGTGACTTGGAATTCAACCTTGAAATATGATGCGGGCAAATCTTTTGCGAAACATTCACCGTCATCATTTGACAGGATAACATTGTCTTTCATAGATTTATTGGTCAGAAGTTTCTCGAGTTTTTATCTTTCTTGAATTTCTAAAGTCAAACAAAGATATTTATTATAAGTTATAATTCCCACATTGTAAATTTTTTTTCTTTTTACTTATGAAAATATATCAAAAAGAAGATGGTCTCATTTGCAGGCAAGATCAGAATTAAACAAAATATTGTAAAACAGCATGAGCATCTGGAACTTTTTGAAGTTGGGTAATTTTTTCAAATTCAGCAAAAATACCATGCAAAGTGTCGAAAAATTCTTGCATATCATATAAATAACCTATATTTAGATAAGGTCCTCTATTTAATTCACTCATATATTAAGAAATATGACCGTATTAAAAAGGTTTCAATATCTGCTTCAGGTCCATGGACCTATATACCAATATAACTCTTTAAATCTTCTTGATAACAAAATTAAATCCAAAAGATATTACATAATATTGAATATTTTAATAAGTGAACTTACATCAAGGCGATCGGAGCCAAAAGTCATTATAACATCATTTACATCTTCTACCCTCCATGGAGTGTCAATTTCTTTACCCACATTTTTACAATCTACAATAACATTTTACATTTTGATCTAACCATGAAGATTGATTTTGTAGTAACACGCCCCTAGCAAATGCAGAATCATTTGTTTACTTCTTCTTTAGTTTTACAAAAGATATTCCTTTTACTTAGAAGCTATTATCACACAGAAGATGAAATTACAGAGAAGTCATATATGTTCATTACATAGCAGATATAGAGAATGACAAAACTGCCCCTCAAGGTTGAAAAATTAGATTTATATTTCAGTAAGTAATTGTTTGCTAACATAAATCTATATATAAAATCATCTTGGGGTATCCATACTGGAAGAAGCCGATCATAAAATGAGAAAGTACCATCAAAAGAAAGCGAACCATGTTTATTGTACGTTTCAATCACATCAGGTTTAATTCCATCTATCTTCACAATAGGATATCCATTGTGCATAAGTGCTGTTAATACCAATATCTATTTAGAGGAACGAAAATGTTCTCCACATTTCTCTTTCAGACAATTCCTTGAACATGATAAGTACAAACGACCATAACTTTTATTCATCCTAAAAGAGAAGCTCAAAAGAATTATAAAATCCAGCTTACAATGAAATGTCAATCAAAATATACTGACCCGAGGTTTCAAGTGTATGAAGAAGGGGCCACATTTGCAGGATTCCACCTAATGTGAAATTCAGGAATGTGGATAAATTATTGTTATAGTTAATATTATGTTTCTAACAATTGGTGCTCTTTTTTAAATGGTTTTCTGGGTCTGGTTTTGAGTATGAACAACGTTTCTTAATGAATGATGATTTTGGTTTGGTAATTTTTTGTTTGTTTTTTCTATAATGAATATATTGTGCTCTTTTATAAGGTTTTGATCTTTGGTACTGCAATTTTGAAAGGTGGTGTACTAATTTTGGTTGAATGAGCATTTCTCTAATGTTCATAACTGTAAAAAATGATGGAAAAGTACTTTACTGCACAAAAGTTTACGAAAAAACTAAAGGACTGTAATTAAAAAAAAATAAAGGACTGTAATTAAAATCAACACGATTACAATAAGTTTCACTTTTTATAGAGGCTTCAACCTTTGGGAACTATACCGGGTGCCTAATTTTCAAAGGGAGATAGAAACTCCTGCCTATGCCTAAGTAGCCATAATATATGGAGACACCATGAAAGTGAAGATTATGCGAATCATTGAACATTTACAATATTACAATAATAAATTATGTACAATACAAACAAATTGATCAACAATGAGATGAAACAATATCGAGAGTCATGAGAACCGACTAGATTTTCGAAAAAAGTTAATTCGACATAACCAAACCTTTCGTAAAACAAATTATTGCCATGTCAAGTAAAATTTATATGAACTCAATTTCTCTTGCTTGTTTCATAGTAGGTGGACGTTATTGCGATTATTCGTGTTAGCTGATCTTGAATTCCCAATGCCCCTAGTTAAGTCTTCAATAGGTCTCTAGAGTGATGCTGACTTGGTAAAAAATAGGACTTATATTCATATAAATACAAGACATAATGTTAAAGCAAGCATTATGTACAAATAAGATTTCTAGTACAAATCTGATTTCTAGTATATATTTAATAGGATTAACTGAATTTGTTGTCTTTTTTTGTTTTTTTGGAATAAGGAATATATTTAAAATAAATTTAAAGTACAGATAATAAGTTCAGCCTATCCATGACGGTGGGTTATCAAGATTAAGAATCTCGACTAACTAGGTTGTAATATAGTTTGTAAAACAAATATAGTGGTGTTGACTAGGATGTGATAAAAATAAGATAGTAAAAGCAGATAAACGATTACTAAACACGTTACTCACTGAAAGTATCGCAGGTCGTACGCAAGTTTTAATGATAAGTCAGATTCGTTCTCAGGGACTTAGTGTGTTATACGAATAGGTCAACAGAATAGCGTAGCAGATAATAGTTTAAAGACAAGAAAATAAATGAATATGAAGTGAAGAGATTAATGATTAAACTAAACAATATAAAGACAAGTAAATAAAATATGAAAGAATAAGATGAGAGAATATAGCTCAGGTTTTCCGAGTATGCACTAATCCTTCTATTTATTCTACTAGTTAATAAGTGTGATAATAACTCTTAGATAAGTAGTCAGGATTCTAAATTCTTCCCTACCCCCTTTCAGGTTGACTAAGGTGGTAACCTAACAATTAACCAGGAACTTAACTAAGGTGCTTATACGCCACTAGGTTCTTACATGAGACTAGCGTGCAAATAATAACTGGTGATTAAATAAAATCCTAAGGACTATCTAGTTAGGCAACTACGTACACTAGACGATTATGTGGTGTTTCGACAATTAGAAACCCCTTCCGGGTGACCATCTAACTACTATTAGTACAACCCTAAATTGATCAGGTTTAAGATAGACAATAAATCTTAGCACATAAAACAAATATTTGGTTAAGCGGCTGGAGTCAATTTTAAAATACTTCTCCCAAAGAAAAATAGATAGAAGAAAATATAATTCAAAGATTATACATATGCAAAACCCAAGTTATGGGAAATTTAGTTCAAAATAGAAAGAAATAAACTAAATGAAAGATGCATACTGTCAACTTGCTCTCTTGAATGATCTCTAATGATGAATAAAACTTAAAGACTAATTATGAGAGGCAATGACATGTTTACAATAGTTAAAGGGTGTATTTATAGGAGTATAGAAAGCCCAAATTTAGATTTCTTGGAATAGGAGGCAAGTAATTGGACTTCTTTTCCAATTAAAATTTTTCTAAAATATAGGAGAAGGGAATAAGTGTTGTTGTCTTATTTTGGCCGTAACTTCTTCAATATTGCTCTGATTTTCGCATACTTTTTATCGAAACGACCGTATCGGAAATCTCTACACATTTGATCTGACCATTATTCCTAATTCTGAACCGATTTTTGAGTTATGACCCTTTTAGTGGACCTGGATGTTGAAATTCAAATTTACTTGGCACTTTTCCTTTCCTATTTTATCTTTTACTTCCTTTATTTTCAATTTCCATCTTTATCTTCTTTTATTTATCACTTAGAATTTGTTTGACATCTGATTACTTTCCATATATCTTTAAAGCTTCACAATTAACAAAATAGTAAACTAAATATTCTCTATAAATATTAAATCATCAAATCAAGACAAGAAATAAGAAAAAAACTAAAATATAATCAAAAATTGAGTGTTGATTATCCTAATACACCTAAAATGATGTCTCATATATAGATTAAATCATCAAAAACAGAGAGACATCAAGACTCCCAGGTCAAAGTCGTATCGTCCCGATACAATAATGATATAAACAATGAGAAGTCTCTAAATACACACCTAAGTCAATTAAGCACAATGGAAAGAGATATCATAATATATAGAATATCAGTAACCATGCTCTTCTGATTCTGAACCCCATATGAATATAAAAGGGATAATCCAAATTATTTTTAAATATCACGTGGCATCGAAAACAATTCACTATATAATTTTTGCCGACAACTGTTTCACATTTATAAAAATGGTTTCTTATCCAAGCTTTGACATGTAATATAATACGTGTACCTACGAGTTTCACATTTGACATATATATTACGCACAAATAACTCTAAATGTGAAAAATCTCCAAAAGAGGGTAAGAAACGAGAATATATCAAATAATAGGGAAAACCCCTCATCTAAGCACAAAAGGAACTTAAAAATATGTCTCAAAATAGGATTTATTTATCACCAAATAAGGGAGACATCAAATGTCTTTCCATTGGATTGCAATTACTTCTCTAATGACACACGAGATAAAATTATGCACGTAGGATATATATTTCTCGTCAAGATAGATGAATATAAATTACCTGTTCCATCGGCTAACTATATCAAATTTAAAAATTAACATGAATTTGACACATTCTAAATATATTTATTGGATACACAAGTTTTTTATTGCATTACCACAATAGAAACTACAGCTACCTTTTCAATCAAATTGTACTATAGGTCCCTGAAAATTTTGTCACAGATAGAATGTGGGTATAAACTCACCACTGCAACTGTAGAGAACATTGATATCAAATTTCCGGATAGATACCCTGAACGTTTTATGTGGATTTAATCTATATAAATCATGAAACTGTGACTAGGGTGAAAAATACAAAATACCCACTACTAATTTACCATTTTCTATAACAATTAATGGTTAATAAAAACACTTTATATGAATTAATATGATAAAAATATTTAGTGTTATTTTAGAAAAATTTCAAGGTTTAACAACTATTATTCCATGTTATTCTATAATTTTCAGAAAAAAGAAGCAAAAACTAATAGAATTGCATTAAGAACACCTTATTTAACCCATAAAATAAAATTTGTATTGTCTTTGCAAATATTGCTTCCGCCGATTAAAAACTCCTCTGATAGACAAGTTGTTCTTCTCTTAAAAAACAATAGTTTGTGTATACGAAAGATATGAATTAAGCCAAACTCGCATCACGAAATGAATCACCATAATGCTTTACCTACCAAGAATGAGAAAGAGTGCTTGAGGGTATTCTCCCTAATTATAGTATGGAGGGTATTCTCCCTAATTTAGAGTGCATAGTGAAAAATATTAAAATTCATGTTTACCTTTTTCTTTTCTCATTGTATCCCCATCTCGTCTTTTAGGGAGATAGTTAACTTATATTTTTTACCCACCAAGATTTATTGTATAGACTTTTTGTAGGAAATTAGATCAAACTTTTTATTAACTTAAACATATAAGACTTTCATCCAATATTTAATAATAATCGTTAATTATAATGGCAAGACATATGTAAATAAATCAATCAGAAAAGTTACCACAATTAATTTTTTAGGTTAAATATAAGGTATATTTTATACACTACTAAAAGTTATATTGAACCATTCAATATGGTATGAAAGACTTTTCCTATTTATTAACCTAACTAGGGATGACAGTGGTTACGATTTTAATTAGAAACCGACGGATTATCGAATCGAATAAAAACCGATTATGTAACCGTGGTTAAATCCGTTACGGTTTGGTTTTAAAAAGTGAAACCGATGGTTAAAACCGTTAGGTTATGGTTTTAGATTAGAAAACCCAAAAAACCGAAATCCGTTATATATATAAATATAAATCCGATTTTATTTTACCTACTAAAAATAAAACCGAATTACCAAAAACCCGTTTATTATCATCTATTTTTGTATATTTTATAGTAATATAGATAAAAAGGTATTTTCATATCTCAAAATTAAAATCTAAATATTATAATTAATAATAGAAGTAACAAAACGTTATTTAATTAAAGATCAACATAATATTTTATATATTAGTGATTTTTCATGTAGTTGTGATCTTGTTTCAATATTTTCAATATATTTAGCGAGTTATAGTTTGGCAAGTCACCAGAGGTAGGTTAGGAATCCTACTGCGAGAGGGACGCCTCGCGAGGCGGGTTATGGTTAAAATCCAAAAAACCGAATCCGAATTATTCAGATATGGTTTTGAAAAGTAAGTCAGGTTAAATCGTTTTGTTATTGATAAATTAAATGAATATGTACATGGTTTTGGATTTTTTTTCAATAATGCGATCGGTTGTCATCCCTAAACCCAACACACGGAACGTAAGCCCAAGCAAAGCTATTGGCAAATGGGCTGGAGATAAGAGAACAATTCAATGATATTTACTTCCCATTTAAGTACTATGTAACTAGTCTACACATCATGGGCTTTATCCATTCTTAGGATTTGAACAAGAATTTACCCTAATAACAAAGATGCCGCCCGCAGAAAAAGTTAGAACTGCAAAATTTAGCCACTCCTCTCTTTGTGTATATCGAGGTAAAGTTTCCTCTCCATGTACATATACATTGGTAAAATTAGGTAAAATTGTATTACATCTTACTCAATGTTTTTTGCTGTATTTGTTTATATGGTTTAACTAAATTTAATTTTATTTATTTTTTGGCAGAATAATTAAAAATTGATGTTCTTCTGAGTAATTTTATTGAGTCCTTTGGATTGGTAAAACTAAGAGTTTCATCAATGGAAAAAAACTTAGATAAAAATGAGTTGTCCTGTATACTAAGAGACGTTCTCTTAATCAAGGTATGTGATTTATTTTAGTTTCCACGTTGCAAGGGATAAGAAAAATCTTGAACCCAATTACACTATGAGTCCCTGTATAATGTGAAAATTGCAATATAGGCCCGCATTATTGGTTCTTAGGAAAGAGGTAAAAGAGTTGTGTATGGCATGTAATTTGTCTCTCCTATAAAAAATTGAAAAATATAGGATTAGATTTTTCATTTTTTGCAGCTAGAAAGTCATGCAATACAATTCAAATAAAAATATTTTGTATTTTTTTTATTCATACATATCATCGAGTGTTGTTTGATTACAGGAAAGGAAAGCGATCGTTGGTCATGAAATTTCAAGAAAATAGAAAAATTATATAATTAACTTGGTAAGTTTATTCATTTGTTGTTATGCTTCATATGATGCTTAATAACAGATGATCAACCCTTAATATTTAACTAATTGTTCTAATGATGGTAAATATTAGTTTGGTAATAGATGTGTTTAATTTAGATTAAAAGAATAAAAGCAAGTAATTGTGTGGATGATAAAATATTATGTGTACACAATTGAACATTAAACACACGATTAATAAAAGTTATGTAGACCAATATTGAATACACAAATAAAGAGTGTGTTATTAGGTGTAAAGAATAACCATTTAAGTATGTCATTGAATTAATTCTGGACCGATATGACATTTTTTGCTCCATATCCTGCTCAAGCAATAACTCTTGTTAGAGTATATTATTTGTTGAAGACAGATATGTAATTTTGGTAGCTGAAAGGGAAAGAGAGGGAAGCAAATATCTCTTTCTTTTAAAGCCGTGCCGGAGAGAAGATCTGCGGAAATATGTCGAAAAATAATACTCCATCAAGTGAGTTCTCCATCAGACCGAATGAAGGCATCAATTTAGTGGTGAACTTGAATTCAAGTCCATCAGATCAGTTTTGAGTTTGTCCCAGTTTCAAAAGTTTTGTGAAAGGCAAAAGTCACAGTCCAGATCCTGCTCATGTTTTGCTCATGTTTCTGCTCCAGCTTCAGCTCTTACTCCAGATCCTTATCCTGCTCCATCTCTTACTCTAGATCCTTCTCCTACTCCTGCTCCTGCTCCGGTTCTAGCTCTGGGTCCAGTTTAAGTTCCTTCTGTTATACTTTCACCGGCTACTGAAAACAACAACAAATTCAATGAGCTCAGCGATCTTGTTTCAAGGTTGTTTGATGACCTTTCTCTGTTCGACTTTTATGCTTCTCAAGTAAGTCAATACAATCTTATTTAATATTAAACATTTCACTTACCATTTTTCATGCTCTGTATGTCTATCTTTATTTGTAGGATACATTTGAGGACCCTCCTGCTCCAGGTGCATGGTAATTTTTTATCCTAGTAGATAATTTGATTAATTCTTTAAATATGTTCCCATTGTAATCAACTTTTTTTTTGGATCTTTCATTTTTGCAGGAAAGTGGGAAAAAAGTCTCAGTCCTCTAAATCCAAACGCAGGCACAAGAGAAAGAGACCAGAGACTTCTTAGTCGGAAAGTGACAATTATGATGATCATTGGGGTTTGAGACCCCGTAGAAGGTCTAAACGGTTAGTACAAAAGATATGTCCACTTTTTCTAAAATAATTTTGTTACGGTCACTATAAACAGATTTGTTCTTTTAATCTTTACTTGGAGACACTCAAGTGTAACTCATGATGGACTAAATGCACACAACCCCCTTTAACTATATCTAATCCCTGATTTTGTCCATAAACTTTAAAAAACAATTTAAACCTCCTTAAACTTTTTTTCCGTAGTTGTTAACTGAGTATGCAAATTTACTATTATACCCTTTCATACTACCGCACCTTTAACTTTTCATGACTCATTCTTCCCCTTTTAGTTCCTCGCTCTAAACACAACTCATTTTTAGACGAATCTTCCTCGACTAGATTTTCAATTAGATTTACATCCAAAAGAAGTCCAGATTATTTGTGGACCCATATGTTTTTGGATAGAACCGTAATTTAGGGAGTGTTGAATATTTTTTTATGTTGTGTTGGGGCACCTTTTGTTTTTTAATAGTTGTGTACAATCTTAATTAGGGTCTTTTGTTATAATTTTGTTATAATGTTTATCTCATCTGGTTGTGAGTGCTTATGTGCATATACCCTCTAATCCTACAGATATAACCATTTGTGTAAGGGAGTGACTTGGAATTCAACCTTGAAATATGATGCGGGCAAATCTTTTGCGAAACATTCACCGTCATCATTTGACAGGATAACATTGTCTTTCATAGATTTATTGGTCAGAAGTTTCTCGAGTTTTTATCTTTCTTGAATTTCTAAAGTCAAACAAAGATATTTATTATAAGTTATAATTCCCACATTGTAAATTTTTTTTCTTTTTACTTATGAAAATATATCAAAAAGAAGATGGTCTCATTTGCAGGCAAGATCAGATGAGCATCTGGAACTTTTTGAAGTTGGGTAATTTTTTCAAATTCAGCAAAAATACCATGCAAAGTGTCGAAAAATTCTTGCATATCATATAAATAACCTATATTTAGATAAGGTCCTCTATTTAATTCACTCACATATTAAGAAATATGACCGTATTAAAAAGGTTTCAATATCTGCTTCAGGTCCATGGACCTATATACCAATATAACTCTTTAAATCTTCTTGACAACAAAATTAAATCCAAAAGATATTACATAATATTGAATATTTTAATAAGTGAACTTACATCAAGGCGATCGGAGCCAAAAGTCATTATAACATCATTTACATCTTCTACCCTCCATGGAGTGTCAATTTCTTTACCCACATTTTTACAATCTACAATAACATTTTACATTTTGATCTAACCATGAAGATTGATTTTGTAGTAACACGCCCCTAGCAAATGCAGAATCATTTGTTTACTTCTTATTTAGTTTTACAAAAGATATTCCTTTTACTTAGAAGCTATTATCACACAGAAGATGAAATTACAGAGAAGTCATATATGTTCATTACATAGCAGATATAGAGAATGACAAAACTGCCCCTCAAGGTTGAAAAATTAGATTTATATTTCAGTAAGTAACTGTTTGCTAACATAAATCTATATATAAAATCATCTTGGGGTATCCATACTGGAAGAAGCCGATCATAAAATGAGAAAGTAGCATCAAAAGAAAGCGAACCATGTTTATTGTACGTCGCAATCACATCAGGTTTAATTCCATCTATCTTCACAATAGGATATCCATTGTGCATAAGTGCTATTAATACCAATATGTATTTAGAGGAACGAAAATGTTCTCCACATTTCTCTTTCAGACAATTCCTTGAACATGATAAGTACAAACGACCATAACTTTTATTCATCCTAAAAGAGAAGCTCAAAAGAATTATAAAATCCAGCTTACAATGAAATGTCAATCAAAATATACTGACCCGAGGTTTCAAGTGTATGAAGAAGGGGCCACATTTGCAGGATTCCACCTAATGTGAAATTCAGGAATGTGGATAAATTATTTTTATAGTTAATATTATGTTTCTAACAATTGGTGCTCTTTTTTAAATGGTTTTCTGGGTCTGGTTTTGAGTATAAACAACGTTTCTTAATGAATGATGATTTTGGTTTGGTAATTTTTTGTTTGTTTTTTCTATAATGAATATATTGTGCTCTTTTATAAGGTTTTGATCTTTGGTACTGCAATTTTGAAAGGTGGTGTACTAATTTTGGTTGAATGAGCATTTTTCTAATGTTCATAACTGTAAAAAATGATGGAAAAGTACTTTACTGCACAAAAGTTTACGAAAAAACTAAAGGACTGTAATTAAAAAAAACTAAAGGACTGTAATTAAAATCAACACGATTACAATAAGTTTCACTTTTTATAGAGGCTTCAACCTTTGGGAACTATACCGGGTGCCTAATTTTCAAAGGGAGATAGAAACTCCTGCCTATGCCTAAGTAGCCATAATATATGGAGACACCATGAAAGTGAAGATTATGCGAATCATTGAACATTTACAATATTACAATAATAAATTATGTACAATACAAACAAATTGATCAACAATGAGATGAAACAATATCGAGAGTCATGAGAACCGACTAGATTTTCGAAAAAAGTTAATTCGACATAACCAAACCTTTCGTAAAACAAATTATTGCCATGTCAAGTAAAATTTATATGAACTCAATTTCTCTTGCTTGTTTCATAGTAGGTGGACGTTATTGCGATTATTCGTGTTAGCTGATCTTGAATTCCCAATGCCCCTAGTTAAGTCTTCAATAGGTCTCTAGAGTGATGCTGACTTGGTAAAAAATAGGACTTATATTCATATAAATACAAGACATAATGTTAAAGCAAGCATTATGTACAAATAAGATTTCTAGTACAAATCTGATTTCTAGTATATATTTAATAGGATTAACTGAATTTGTTGTCTTTTTTTGTTTTTTTGGAATAAGGAATATATTTAAAATAAATTTAAAGTACAGATAATAAGTTCAGCCTATCCATGACGATGGGTTATCAAGATTAAGAATCTCGACTAACTAGGTTGTAATATAGTTTGTAAAACAAATATAGTGGTGTTGACTAGGATGTGATAAAAATAAGATAGTAAAAGCAGATAAACGATTACTAAACACGTTACTCACTGCAAGTATCGCAGGTCGTACGCAAGTTTTAATGATAAGTCAGATTCGTTCTCAGGGACTTAGTGTGTTATACGAATAGGTCAACAGAATAGCGTAGCAGATAATAGTTTAAAGACAAGAAAATAAATGAATATGAAGTGAAGAGATTAATGATTAAACTAAACAATATAAAGACAAGTAAATAAAATATGAAAGAATAAGATGATAGAATATAGCTCAGGTTTTCCGAGTATGCACTAATCCTTCTATTTATTCTACTAGTTAATAAGTGTGATAATAACTCTTAGATAAGTAGTCAGGATTCTAAATTCTTCCCTACCCCCTTTCAGGTTGACTAAGGTGGTGACCTAACAATTAACCAGGAACTTAACTAAGGTGCTTATACGCCACTAGGTTCTTACATGAGACTAGCGTGCAAATAATAACTGGTGATTAAATTAAATCCTAAGGACTATCTAGTTAGGCAACTACGTACACTAGACGATTATGTGGTGTTTCAACAATTAGAAACCCCTTCCGGGTGACCATCTAACTACTATTAGTACAACCCTAAATTGATCAGGTTTAAAATAGACAATAAATCTTAGCACATAAAACAAATATATGGTTAAGCGGCTGGAGTCAATTTTAAAATACTTCTCCCATAGAAAAATAGATAGAAGAAAATATAATTCAAAGATTATACATATGCAAAACCCAAGTTATGGGAAATTTAGTTCAAAATAGAAAGAAATAAACTAAACGAAAGATGCATACTGTCAACTTGCTCTCTTGAATGATCTCTAATGATGAATAAAACTTAAAGACTAATTATGAGAGGCAATGACATGTTTACAATAGTTAAAGGGTGTATTTATAGGAGTATAGAAAGCCCAAATTTAGATTTCTTGGAATAGGAGGCAAGTAATTGGACTTCTTTTCCAATTAAAATTTTTCTAAAATATAGGAGAAGGGAATAACTGTTGTTGTCTTATTTTGGCCGTAACTTCTTCAATATTGCTCCGATTTTCGCATACTTTTTATCGAAACGACCGTATCGGAAATCTCTACACATTTGATCTGACCATTATTCCTAATTCTGAACCGATTTTTGAGTTATGACCCTTTTAGTGGACCTGGATGTTGAAATTCAAATTTACTTGGCAACTTTTCCTTTCCTATTTTATCTTTTACTTCCTTTATTTTCAATTTCCATCTTTATCTTCTTTTATTTATCACTTAGAATTTGTTTGACATCTGATTACTTTCCATATATCTTTAAAGCTTCACAATTAACAAAATAGTAAACTAAATATTCTCTATAAATATTAAATCATCAAATCAAGACAAGAAATAAGAAAAAAACTAAAATATAATCAAAAATTGAGTGTTGATTATCCTAATACACCTAAAATGATGTCTCATATATAGATTAAATCATCAAAAACAGAGAGACATCAAGACTCCCAGGTCAAAGTCGTATCGTCCCGATACAATAATGATATAAACAATGAGAAGTCTCTAAATACACACCTAAGTCAATTAAGCACAATGGAAATAGATATCATAATATATAGAATATCAGTAACCATGCTCTTCTGATTCAGAACCCCATATGAATATAAAAGGGATCATCCAAATTATTTTTAAATATCACGTGGCATCGAAAACAATTCACTATATAATTTTTGCCGACAACTGTTTCACATTTATAAAAATGTTTCTTATCCAAGCTTTGACATGTAATATAATACGTGTACCTACGAGTTTCACATTTAACACATATATTACGCACAAATAACTCTAAATGTGAAAAATCTCCAAAAGAGGGTAAGAAACGAGAATATATCAAATAATAGGGAAAATCCCTCATCTAAGCACAAAAGGAACTTAAAAATATGTCTCAAAATAGGATTTATTTATCACCAAATAAGGGAGACATCAAATGTCTTTCCATTGGATTGCAATTACTTCTCTAATGACACACGAGATAAAATTATGCACGTAGGATATATATTTCTCGTCAAGATAGATGAATATAAATTACCTGTTCCATCGGCTAACTATATCAAATTTAAAAATTAACATGAATTTGACACATTCTAAATATATTTATTGGATACACAAGTTTTTTATTGCATTACCACAATAGAAACTACAGCTACCTTTTCAATCAAATTGTACTATAGGTCCCTGAAAATTTTGTCACAGATAGAAAGTGGGTATAAACTCACCACTGCAACTGTAGAGAACATTGATATCAAATTTCCTGATAGATACCCTGAACGTTTTAAGTGGATTTAAACTATATAAATCATGAAACTGTGAATAGGGTGAAAAATACAAAATACCCACTACTAATTTAAACCATTTTCTATAACAATTAATGGTTAATAAAAACACTTTATATGAATTAATATGATAAATATATTTAGTGTTATTTTAGAAAAATTTCAAGGTTTAACAACTATTATTCCATGTTATTCTATAATTTTCAGAAAAAAGAAGCAAAAACTAATAGAATTGCATTAAGAACACCTTATTTAACCCATAAAATAAAATTTGTATTGTCTTTGCAAATATTGCTTCCGCCGATTAAAAACTCCTCTGATAGACAAGTTGTTCTTCTCTTAAAAAACAATAGTTTGTGTATACGAAAGATATGAATTAAGCCAAACTCGCATCACGAAATGAATCACCATAATGCTTTACCTACCAAGAATGAGAAAGAGTGCTTGAGGGTATTCTCCCTAATTATAGTATGGAGGGTATTCTCCCTAATTTAGAGTGCATAGTGAAAAATATTAAAATTCATGTTTACCTTTTTCTTTTCTCATTGTATCCCCATCTCGTCTTTTTGAGAGATAGTTAACTTATATTTTTTACCCACCAAGATTTATTGTATAGACTTTTTGTAGGAAATTAGATCAAACTTTTTATTAACTTAAACATATAAGACTTTCATCCAATATTTAATAATAATCGTTAATTATAATGGCAAGACATATGTAAATAAATCAATCAGAAAAGTTACCACAATTAATTTTTTAGGTTAAATATAAGGTATATTTTATACACTACTAAAAGTTATATTGAACCATTCAATATGGTATGAAAGTCTTTTCCTATTTATTAACCTAACTAGGGATGACAGTGGTTACGATTTTAATTAGAAACCGACGGATTATCGAATCGAATAAAAACCGATTATGTAACCGTGGTTAAATCCGTTACGGTTTGGTTTTAAAAAGTGAAACCGATGGTTAAAACCGTTAGGTTATGGTTTTAGATTAGAAAACCCAAAAAACCGAAATCCGTTATATATATAAATATAAATCCGATTTTATTTTACCTACTAAAAATAAAACCGAATTACCAAAAACCCGTTTATTATCATCTATTTTTGTATATTTTATAGTAATATAGATAAAAAGGTATTTTCATATCTCAAAATTAAAATCTAAATATTATAATTAATAATAGAAGTAACAAAACGTTATTTAATTAAAGATCAACATAATATTTTATATATTAGTGATTTTTCATGTAGTTGTGATCTTGTTTCAATATTTTCAATATATTTAGCGAGTTATTGTTCGGCAAGTCACCAGAGGTAGGTTAGGAATCCTACTGCGAGAGGGACGCCTCGCGAGCCGGGTTATGGTTAAAATCCAAAAAACCGAATCCGAATTATTCAGATATGGTTTTGAAAAGTAAGTCCGGTTAAATCGTTTTGTTATTGATAAATTAAATGAATATGTACATGGTTTTGGATTTATTTTCAATAATGGATCCGTTGTCATCCCTAAACCCAACACACGGAACGTAAGCCCAAGCAAAGCTATTGGCAAATGGGCTGGAGATAAGAGAACAATTCAATGATATTTACTTCCCATTTAACTACTATGTAACTAGTCTACACATCATGGGCTTTATCAATTCTTAGGATTTGAACAAGAATTTACCCTAATAACAAAGATGCCGCCCGCAGAAAAAGTTAGAACTGCAAAATTTAGCCACTCCTCTCTTTTTGTATATCGAGGTAAAGTTTCCTCTCCATGTACATATACATCGGTAAAATTAGGTAAAATTGTATTATATCTTACTCAATGTTTTTTGCTGTATTTGTTTATATGGTTTAACTAAATTTAATTTTATTTATTTTTTGGCAGAATAATTAAAAATTGATGTTCTTCTGAGTAATTTTATTGAGTCCTTTGGATTGGTAAAACTAAGAGTTTCATCAATGGAAAAAAACTTAGATAAAAATGAGTTGTCCTGTATACTAAGAGACGTTCTCTTAATCAAGGTATGTGATTTATTTTAGTTTCCACGTTGCAAGGGATAAGAAAAATCTTGAACCCAATTACACTATGAGTCCCTGTATAATGTGAAAATTGCAATATAGGCCCGCATTATTGGTCCTTAGGAAAGAGGTAAAAGAGTTGTGTATGGCATGTAATTTGTCTCTCCTATAAAAAATTGAAAAATATAGGATTAGATTTTTCATTTTTTGCAGCTAGAAAGTCATGCAATACAATTCAAATAAAAATATTTTGTATTTTTTTTATTCATACATATCATCGAGTGTTGTTTGATTACAGGAAAGGAAAGCGATCGTTGGTCATGAAATTTCAAGAAAATAGAAAAATTATATAATTAACTTGGTAAGTTTATTCATTTGTTGTTATGCTTCATATGATGCTTAATAACAGATGATCAACCCTTAATATTTAACTAATTGTTCTAATGATGGTAAATATTAGTTTGGTAATAGATGTGTTTAATTTAGATTAAAAGAATAAAAGCAAGTAATTGTGTGGATGATAAAATATTATGTGTACACAATTGAACATTAAACACACGATTAATAAAAGTTATGTATACCAATATTGAATACACAAATAAAGAGTGTGTTATTAGGTGTAAAGAATAACCATTTGAGTATGTCATTGAATTAATTCTGGACCGATATGACATTTTTTGCTCCAGATCCTGCTCAAGCAATAACTCTTGTTAGAGTATATTATTTGTTGAAGTCAGATATGTAATTTTGGTAGCTGAAAGGGAAAGAGAGGGAAGCAAATATCTCTTGCTTTTAAAGCCGTGCCGGAGAGAAGATCTGCGGAAATATGTCGAAAAATAATACTCCATCAAGTGAGTTCTCCATCAGACCGAATGAAGGCATCAATTTAGTGGTGAACTTGAATTCATGTCCATCAGATCAGTTTGGAGTTTGTCCCAGCTTCAAAAGTTTTGTGAAAGGCAAAAGTCACAGTCCAGATCCTGCTCATGTTTTGCTCATGTTTCTGCTCCAGCTTCAGCTCTTACTCCAGATCCTTATCCTGCTCCATCTCTTACTCTAGATCCTTCTCCTACTCCTGCTCCTGCTCCGGTTCTAGCTCTGGGTCCAGTTTAAGTTCCTTCTGTTATACTTTCACCGGCTACTGAAAACAACAACAAATTCAATGAGCTCAGCGATCTTGTTTCAAGGTTGTTTGATGACCTTTCTATGTTCGACTTTTATGCTTCTCAAGTAAGTCAATACAATCTTATTTAATATTAAACATTTCACTTACCATTTTTCATGCTCTGTATGTCTATCTTTATTTGTAGGATACATTTGAGGACCCTCCTGCTCCAGGTGCATGGTAATTTTTTATCCTAGTAGATAATTTGATTAATTCTTTAAATATGTTCCCATTGTAATCAACTTTTTTTTTGGATCTTTCATTTTTGCAGGAAAGTGGGAAAAATGTCTCAGTCCTCTAAATCCAAACGCAGGCACAAGAGAAAGAGACCAGAGACTTCTTAGTCGGAAAGTGACAATGATGATGATCATTGGGGTTTGAGACCCCGTAGAAGGTCTAAACGGTTAGTACAAAAGATATGTCCACTTTTTCTAAAATAATTTTGTTACGGTCACTATAAACAGATTTGTTCTTTTAATATTTACTTGGAGACACTCAAGTGTAACTCATGATGTACTAAATGCACACAACCCCCTTTAACTATATCTAATCCCTGATTTTGTCCATAAACTTTAAAAAACAATTTAAACTTCCTTAAACTTTTTTTCCGTAGTTGTTAACTGAGTATGCAAATTTACTATTATACCCTTTCATACTACCGCACCTTTAACTTTTCATGACTCATTCTTCCCCTTTTAGTTCCTCGCTCTAAACACAACTCATTTTTAGACGAATCTTCCTCGACTAGATTTTCAATTAGATTTACATCCAAAAGAAGTCCAGATTATTTGTGGACCCATATGTTTTTGGATAGAACCGTAATTTAGGGAGTGTTGAATATTTTTTTATGTTGTGTTGGGGCACCTTTTGTTTTTTAATAGTTGTGTACAATCTTAATTAGGGTCTTTTGTTATAATTTTGTTATAATGTTTATCTCATCTGGTTGTGAGTGCTTATGTGCATATACCCTCTAATCCTGCAGATATAACCATTTGTGTAAGGGAGTGACTTTGAATTCAACCTTGAAATATGATGCGGGCAAATCTTTTGCGAAACATTCACCGTCATCATTTGACAGGATAACATGGTCTTTCATAGATTTATTGGTCAGAAGTTTCTCGAGTTTTTATCTTTCTTGAATTTCTAAAGTCAAACAAAGATATTTATTATAAGTTATAATTCCCACATTGTAAATTTTTTTTCTTTTTACTTATGAAAATATATCAAAAAGAAGATGGTCTCATTTGCAGGCAAGATCAGAATTAAACAAAATATTGTAAAACAGCATGAGCATCTGGAACTTTTTGAAGTTGGGTAATTTTTTCAAATTCAGCAAAAATACCATGCAAAGTGTCGAAAAATTCTTGCATATCATATAAATAACCTATATTTAGATAAGGTCCTCTATTTAATTCACTCACATATTAAGAAATATGACCGTATTAAAAAGGTTTCAATATCTGCTTCAGGTCCATGGACCTATATACCAATATAACTCTTTAAATCTTCTTGACAACAAAATTAAATCCAAAAGATATTACATAATATTGAATATTTTAATAAGTGAACTTACATCAAAGCGATCGGAGCCAAAAGTCATTATAACATCATTTACATCTTCTACCCTCCATGGAGTGTCAATTTCTTTACCCACATTTTACAATCTACAATAACATTTTACATTTTGATCTAACCATGAAGATTGATTTTGTAGTAACACGCCCCTAGCAAATGCAGAATCATTTGTTTACTTCTTCTTTAGTTTTACAAAAGATATTCCTTTTACTTAGAAGCTATTATCACAGAGAAGATGAAATTACAGAGAAGTCATATATGTTCATTACATAGCAGATATAGAGAATGACAAAACTGCCCCTCAAGGTTGAAAAATTAGATTTATATTTCAGTAAGTAATTGTTTGCTAACATAAATCTATATATAAAATCATCATGGGGTATCCATACTGAAAGAAGCCGATCATAAAATGAGAAAGTAGCATCAAAAGAAAGCGAACCATGTTTATTGTACGTTTCAATCACATCAGGTTTAATTCCATCTATCTTCACAATAGGATATCCATTGTGCATAAGTGCTATTAATACCAATATGTATTTAGAGGAACGAAAATGTTCTCCACATTTCTCTTTCAAACAATTCCTTGAACATGATAAGTACAAACGACCATAACTTTTATTCATCCTAAAAGAGAAGCTCAAAAGAATTATAAAATCCAGCTTACAATGAAATGTCAATCAAAATATACTGACCCGAGGTTTCAAGTGTATGAAGAAGGGGCCACATTTGCAGGATTCCACCTAATGTGAAATTCAGGAATGTGGATAAATTATTGTTATAGTTAATATTATGTTTCTAACAATTGGTGCTCTTTTTTAAATGGTTTTCTGGGTCTGGTTTTGAGTATGAACAACGTTTCTTAATGAATGATGATTTTGGTTTGGTAATTTTTTGTTTGTTTTTTCTATAATGAATATATTGTGCTCTTTTATAAGGTTTTGATCTTTGGTACTGCAATTTTGAAAGGTGGTGTACTAATTTTGGTTGAATGAGCATTTTTCTAATGTTCATAACTGTAAAAAATGATGGAAAAGTACTTTACTGAACAAAAGTTTACGAAAAAACTAAAGGACTGTAATTAAAAAAAACTAAAGGACTGTAATTAAAATCAACACGATTACAATAAGTTTCACTTTTTATAGAGGCTTCAACCTTTGGGAACTATACCGGGTGCCTAATTTTCAAAGGGAGATAGAAACTCCTGCCTATGCCTAAGTAGCCATAATATATGGAGACACCATGAAAGTGAAGATTATGCGAATCATTGAACATTTACAATATTACAATAATAAATTATGTACAATACAAACAAATTGATCAACAATGAGATGAAACAATATCGAGAGTCATGAGAACCGACTAGATTTTCGAAAAAAGTTAATTCGACATAACCAAACCTTTCGTAAAACAAATTATTGCCATGTCAAGTAAAATTTATATGAACTCAATTTCTCTTGCTTGTTTCATAGTAGGTGGACGTTATTGCGATTATTCGTGTTAGCTGATCTTGAATTCCCAATGCCCCTAGTTAAGTCTTCAATAGGTCTCTAGAGTGATGCTGACTTGGTAAAAAATAGGACTTATATTCATATAAATACAAGACATAATGTTAAAGCAAGCCTTATGTACAAATAAGATTTCTAGTACAAATCTGATTTCTAGTATATATTTAATAGGATTAACTGAATTTGTTGTCTTTTTTTGTTTTTTTGGAATAAGGAATATATTTAAAATAAATTTAAAGTACAGATAATAAGTTCAGCCTATCCATGACGGTGGGTTATCAAGATTAAGAATCTCGACTAACTAGGTTGTAATATAGTTTGTAAAACAAATATAGTGGTGTTGACTAGGATGTGATAAAAATAAGATAGTAAAAGCAGATAAACGATTACTAAACACGTTACTCACTGCAAGTATCGCAGGTCGTACGCAAGTTTTAATGATAAGTCAGATTCGTTCTCAGGGACTTAGTGTGTTATACGAATAGGTCAACAGAATAGCGTAGCAGATAATAGTTTAAAGACAAGAAAATAAATGAATATGAAGTGAAGAGATTAATGATTAAACTAAACAATATAAAGACAAGTAAATAAAATATGAAAGAATAAGATGAGAGAATATAGCTCAGGTTTTCCGAGTATGCACTAATCCTTCTATTTATTCTACTAGTTAATAAGTGTGATAATAACTCTTAGATAAGTAGTCAGGATTCTAAATTCTTCCCTACCCCCTTTCAGGTCGACTAAGGTGGTGACCTAACAATTAACCAGGAACTTAACTAAGGTGCTTATACGCCACTAGGTTCTTACATGAGACTAGCTTGCAAATAATAACTGGTGATTAAATAAAATCCTAAGGACTATCTAGTTAGGCAACTACGTACACTAGACGATTATGTGGTGTTTCAACAATTAGAAACCCCTTCCGGCTGACCATCTAACTACTATTAGTACAACCCTAAATTGATCAGGTTTAAGATAGACAATAAATCTTAGCACATAAAAAAAATATATGGTTAAGCGGCTGGAGTCAATTTTAAAATACTTCTCCCAAAGAAAAATAGATAGAAGAAAATATAATTCAAAGATTATACATATGCAAAACCCAAGTTATGGGAAATTTAGTTCAAAATAGAAAGAAATAAACTAAACGAAAGATGCATACTGTCAACTTGCTCTCTTGAATGATCTCTAATGATGAATAAAACTTAAAGACTAATTATGAGAGGCAATGACATGTTTACAATAGTTAAAGGGTGTATTTATAGGAGTATAGAAAGCCCAAATTTAGATTTCTTGGAATAGGAGGCAAGTAATTGGACTTCTTTTCCAATTTAAATTTTTCTAAAATATAGGAGAAGGGAATAACTGTTGTTGTCTTATTTTGGCCGTAACTTCTTCAATATTGCTCCGATTTTCGCATACTTTTTATCGAAACGACCGTATCGGAAATCTCTACACATTTGATCTGACCATTATTCCTAATTCTGAACCGATTTTTGAGTTATGACCCTTTTAGTGGACCTGGCTGTTGAAATTCAAATTTACTTGGCAACTTTTCCTTTCCTATTTTATCTTTTACTTCCTTTATTTTCAATTTCCATCTTTATCTTCTTTTATTTATCACTTAGAATTTGTTTGACATCTGATTACTTTCCATATATCTTTAAAGCTTCACAATTAAGAAAAAAGTAAACTAAATATTCTCTATAAATATTAAATCATCAAATCAAGACAAGAAATAAGAAAAAAACTAAAATATAATCAAAAATTGAGTGTTGATTATCCTAATACACCTAAAATGATGTCTCATATATAGATTAAATCATCAAAAACAGAGAGACATCAAGACTCCCAGGTCAAAGTCGTATCGTCCCGATACAATAATGATATAAACAATGAGAAGTCTCTAAATACACACCTAAGTCAATTAAGCACAATGGAAAGAGATATCATAATATATAGAATATCAGTAACCATGCTCTTCTGATTCAGAACCCCATATGAATATAAAAGGGATCATCCAAATTATTTTTAAATATCACGTGGCATCGAAAACAATTCACTATATAATTTTTGCCGACAACTGTTTCACATTTATAAAAATGGTTTCTTATCCAAGCTTTGACATGTAATATAATACGTGTACCTACGAGTTTCACATTTGACACATATATTACGCACAAATAACTCTAAATGTGAAAAATCTCTAAAAGAGGGTAAGAAACGAGAATATATCAAATAATAGGGAAACCCCTCATCTAAGCACAAAAGGAACTTAAAAATATGTCTCAAAATAGGATTTATTTATCACCAAATAAGGGAGACATCAAATGTCTTTCCATTGGATTGCAATTACTTCTCTAATGACACACGAGATAAAATTATGCACGTAGGATATATATTTCTCGTCAAGATAGATGAATATAAATTACCTGTTCCATCGGCTAACTATATCAAATTTAAAAATTAACATGAATTTGACACATTCTAAATATATTTATTGGATACACAAGTTTTTTATTGCATTACCACAATAGAAACTACAGCTACCTTTTCAATCAAATTGTACTATAGGTCCCTGAAAATTTTGTCACAGATAGAAAGTGGGTATAAACTCACCACTGCAACTGTAGAGAACATTGATATCAAATTTCCGGATAGATACCCTGAACGTTTTATGTGGATTTAAACTATATAAATCATGAAACTGTGACTAGGGTGAAAAATACAAAATACCCACTACTAATTTAAACCATTTTCTATAACAATTAATGGTTAATAAAAACACTTTATATGAATTAATATGATAAAAATATTTAGTGTTATTTTAGAAAAATTTCAAGGTTTAACAACTATTATTCCATGTTATTCTATAATTTTCAGAAAAAAGAAGCAAAAACTAATAGAATTGCATTAAGAACACCTTATTTAACCCATAAAATAAAATTTGTATTGTCTTTGCAAATATTGCTTCCGCCGATTAAAAACTCCTCTGATAGACAAGTTGTTCTTCTCTTAAAAAACAATAGTTTGTGTATACGAAAGATATGAATTAAGCCAAACTCGCATCACGAAATGAATCACCATAATGCTTTACCTACCAAGAATGAGAAAGAGTGCTTGAGGGTATTCTCCCTAATTTAGAGTGCATAGTGAAAAATATTAAAATTCATGTTTACCTTTTTCTTTTCTCATTGTATCCCCATCTCGTCTTTTTGGGAGATAGTTAACTTATATTTTTTACCCACCAAGATTTATTGTATAGACTTTTTGTAGGAAATTAGATCAAACTTTTTATTAACTTAAACATATAAGACTTTCATCCAATATTTAATAATAATCGTTAATTATAATGGCAAGACTTATGTAAATAAATCAATCAGAAAAGTTACCACAATTAATTTTTTAGGTTAAATATAAGGTATATTTTATACACTACTAAAAGTTATATTGAACCATTCAATATGGTATGAAAGACTTTTCCTATTTATTAACCTAACTAGGCATGACAGTGGTTACGATTTTAATTAGAAACCGACGGATTATCGAATCGAATAAAAACCGATTATGTAACCGTGGTTAAATCCGTTACGGTTTGGTTTTAAAAAGTGAAACCGATGGTTAAAACCGTTAGGTTATGGTTTTAGATTAAAAAACCCAAAAAACCGAAATCCGTTATATATATAAATATAAATCCGATTTTATTTTACCTACTAAAAATAAAACCGAATTACCAAAAACCCGTTTATTATCATCTATTTTTGTATATTTTATAGTAATATAGATAAAAAGGTATTTTCATATCTCAAAATTACAATCTAAATATTATAATTAATAATAGAAGTAACAAAACGTTATTTAATTAAAGATCAATATAATATTTTATATATTAGTGATTTTTCATGTAGTTGTGATCTTGTTTCAATATTTTCAATATATTTAGTGAGTTATAGTTTGGCAAGTCACCAGAGGTAGGTTAGGAATCCTACTGCGAGAGGGACGCCTCGCGAGCCGGGTTATGGTTAAAATCCAAAAAACCGAATCCGAATTATTCAGATATGGTTTTGAAAAGTAAGTCCGGTTAAATCGTTTTGTTATTGATAAATTAAATGAATATGTACATGGTTTTGGATTTTTTTTCAATGATGCGATCCGTTGTCATCCCTAAACCCAACACACTGAACGTAAGCCCAAGCAAAGCTATTGGCAAATGGGCTGGAGATAAGATAACAATTCAATGATATTTACTTCCCATTTAACTACTATGTAACTAGTCTACACATCAATCATGGGCTTTATCCATTCTTAGGATTTGAACAAGAATTTACCCTAATAACAAAGATGCCGCCCGCAGAAAAAGTTAGAACTGCAAAATTTAGCCACTCCTCTCTTTGTGTATATCGAGGTAAAGTTTCCTCTCCATGTACATATACATTGGTAAAATTAGGTAAAATTGTATTATATTTTACTCAATGTTTTTTGCTGTATTTGTTTATATGGTTTAACTAAATTTAATTTTATTTATTTTTTGGCAGAATAATTAAAAATTGATGTTCTTCTGAGTAATTTTATTGAGTCCTTTGGATTGGTAAAACTAAGAGTTTCATCAATGGAAAAAAACTTAGATAAAAATGAGTTGTCCTGTATACTAAGAGACGTTCTCTTAATCAAGGTATGTGATTTATTTTAGTTTCCACGTTGCAAGGGATAAGAAAAATCTTGAACCCAATTACACTATGAGTCCCTGTATAATGTGAAAATTGCATATATAGGCCCGCATTATTGGTCCTTAGGAAAGAGGTAAAAGAGTTGTGTATGGCATGTAATTTGTCTCTCCTATAAAAAATTGAAAAATATAGGATTAGATTTTTCAGTTTTTGCAGCTAGAAAGTCATGCAATACAATTCAAACAAAAATATTTTGTATTTTTTTAATCATACATATCATCGAGTGTTGTTTGATTACAGGAAAGCGATCGTTGGTCATGAAATTTCAAGAAAATAGAAAAATTATATAATTAACTTGGTAAGTTTATTTATTTGTTGTTATGCTTCATATGATGCTTAATAACATATGATCAACCCATAATATTTAACTAATTGTTCTAATGATGGTAAATATTAGTTTGGTAATAGATGTGTTTAATTTAGATTAAAAGAATAAAAGCAAGTAATTGTGTGATGATAAAATATTATGTGTACACAATTGAACATTAAACACACGATTAATAAAAGTTATGTAGACCAATATTGAATACACAAATAAAGAGTGTGTTATTAGGTGTAAAGAATAACCATTTGAGTATGTCATTGAATTAATTCTGGACCGATATGACATTTTTTGCTCCAGATCCTGCTCAAGCAATAACTCTTGTTAGAGTATATTATTTGTTGAAGTCAGATCTGTAATTTTGGTAGGAAAGAGAGGGAAGCAAATATCTCTGGCTTTTAAAGCCGTGCCGGAGAGAAGATCTGCGGAAATATGTCGAAAAATAATACTCCATCAAGTGAGTTCTCCATCAGAACGAATGAAGGCATCAATTTAGTGGTGAACTTGAATTCAAGTCCATCAGATCAGTTTGGAGTTTGTCCCCGCTTCAAAAGTTTTGTGAAAGGCAAAAGTCACAGTCCAGATCCTGCTCATGTTTTGCTCATGTTTCTGCTCCAGCTTCAGCTCTTACTCCAGATCCTTATCCTGCTCCATCTCTTACTCTAGATCCTTCTCCTACTCCTGCTCCTGCTCCGGTTCTAGCTCTGGGTCCAGTTCAAGTTCCTTCTGTTATACTTTCACCGGCTACTGAAAACAACAACAGATTCAATGAGCTCAGCGATCTTGTTTCAAGGTTGTTTGATGACCTTTCTCTGTTCGACTTTTATGCTTCTCAAGTAAGTCAATACAATCTTATTTAATATTAAACATTTCACTTACCATTTTTCATGCTCTGTATGTCTATCTTTATTTGTAGGATACATTTGAGGACCCTCCTGCTCCAGGTGCATGGTAATTTTTTATCCTAGTAGATAATTTGATTAATTCTTTAAATATGTTCCCATTGTAATCAACTTTTTTTTTGGATCTTTCATTTTTGCAGGAAAGTGGGAAAAAAGTCTCAGTCCTCTAAATCCAAACGCAGGCACAAGAGAAAGAAACAAGAGACTTCTTAGTCGGAAAGTGACAATGATGATGATCATTGGGGTTTGAGACCCCGTAGAAGGTCTAAACGGTTAGTACAAAAGGTATGTCCACTTTTTCAAAAATAATTTTGTTACGGTCACTATAAACAGATTTGTTCTTTTAATATTTACTTGGAGACACTCAAGTGTAACTCATGATGGACTAAATGCACACAACCCCCTTTAACTATATCTAATCCCTGATTTTGTCCATAAACTTTAAATAACAATTTAAACCTCCTTAAACTTTTTTTCCATAGTTGTTAACTGAGTATGCAAATTAACTATTATACCCATTCATACTACCGCACCTTTAACTTTTCATGACTCATTCTTCCCCTTTTAGTTCCTCACTCTGAACACAACTCATTTTTAGACGAATCTTCCTCGACTAGATTTTTAATTAGATTTACATCCAAAAGAAGTCCAGATTATTTGTGGACCCATATGTTTTTGGATAGAATTGTAATTTAGGGAGTGTTGAATATATTTTTATGTTGTGTTGGGGCACCTTTTGTTTTTTAATAGTTGTGTACAATCTTAATTAGGGTCTTTTGTTATAATTTTGTTATAATGTTTATCTCATCTGGTTGTGAGTGCTTATGTGCATATACCCTCTAATTCTGCAGATATAACCATTTGTGTAAGGGAGTGACTTGGAATTCAACCTCGAAATATGATGAGGGCAAATCGGTCTTTCATAGATTTATTGGTCGGAAGTTTCTCGAGTTTTTATCTTTCTTGAATTTCTAAAGTCAAACAAAGATATTTAATATAAGTTATAATTCCCACATTGTAAATTTTTTTTCTTTTTACTTATGAAAATATATCAAACAGAAGATGGTCTCATTTGCAGGCAAGATCAGAATTAAACAAAATATTGAAAAACAGCATGAGCATCTGGAACTTTTTGAAGTTGGGTAATTTTTTGAAATTCAGCAAAAATACCATGCAAAGTGTCGAAAAATTCTTGCATATCATATAAATAACCTATATTTAGATAAGGTCCTCTATTTAATTCACTCACATATTAAGAAATATGACCCTATTAAAAAGGTTTCAATATCTGCTCCAGGTCCATGGACCTATATAACAATATAACTCTTTAAATCTTCTTGACAACAAAATTAAATCCAAAAGATATTACATAATATTGAATATTTTAATAAGTGAACTTACATCAAGGCGATCGGAGCCAAAAGTCATTATAACATCATTTACATCTTCTACCCTCCATGGAGTGTCAATTTCTTTACCCACATTTTTACAATCTACAATAAAATTTTACATTTTGATCTAACCATGAAGATTGATTTTGTAGTAACACGCCCCTAGCAAATGCAGAATCATTTGTTTACTTCTTCTTGAGTTTTACAAAAGATATTCCTTTTACTTAGAAGCTATTATCACACAGAAGATGAAATTACAGAGAAGTCATATAAGTTCATTACATAGCAGATATATAGAATGACAAAACTGCCCCTCAAGGTTGAAAAATTAGATTTTGATTTCAGTCTGTAATTGTTTGCTAACATAAATCTATACATAAAATCATCTTGGGGTATCCATACTGGAAGAAGCCGATCATAAAATGAGAAAGTAGCATCAAAAGAAAGCGAACCATGTTTATTGTACGTTTCAATCACATCAGGTTTAATTCCATCTATCTTCACAATAGGATATCCATTGTGCATAAGTGCTGTTAATACCAATATCTATTTAGAGGAACGAAAATGTTCTCCACATTTCTCTTTCAGACAATTCCTTGAACATGATAAGTACAAACGACCATAACTTTTATTCATCCTAAAAGAGAAGCTCAAAAGAATTATAAAATCCAGTTTACAATGAAATGTCAATGAAAATATGGTGACCCGAGGTTTCAAGTGTATGAAGAAGGGGCCACATTTGCAGGATTCCACCTAATGTGAAATTCAGGAATGTGGATAAATTATTGTTATAGTTAATATTATGTTTCTAACAATTGGTGCTCTTTTTTAAATGGTTTTCTGGGTCTGGTTTTGAGTATAGACAACTTTTCTTAATGAATGATGATTTTGGTTTGGTAATTTTTTGTTTGTTTTTTCTATAATGAATATATTGTGTTCTTTTATAAGGTTTTGATCTTTGGCACTGCAATTTTGAAAGGTGGTGTACTAATTTTGGTTGAATGAGCATTTTTCTAATGTTCATAATTGTAAAAAATGATGGAAAAGTATTTTATTGCACAAAAGTTTACGAAAAAACTAAAGGACTGTAATTAAAAAAACTAAAGGACTGTAATTAAAATCAACACGATTACAATAAGTTTCACTTTTTATAGAGGCTTCAACCTTTGGGAACTATACGGGGTGCCTAATTTTCAAAGGGAGATAGAAACTCCTGCCTATGCCGAAGTAGCCATAATATATGGAGACACCATGAAAGTGAAGATTATGCGAATCATTGAACATTTACAATATTACAATAATAAATTATGTACAATACAAACAAATTGATCAACAATGAGATGAAACAATATCGAGAGTCATGAGAACCGACTAGATTTCCGAAAAAAGTTAATTCGACATAACCAAACCTTTCGTAAAACAAATTATTGCCATGTCAAGTAAAATTTATATGAACTCAATTTCTCTTGCTTGTTTCATAGTAGGTGGACGTTATTGCGATTATTCATGTTAGCTGATCTTGAATTCCCAATGCCCCTAGATAAGTCTTCAATAGGTCTCTAGAGTGATGCTGACTTGGTAAAAAATAGGACTTATATTCATATAAATACAAGACATAATGTTAAAGCAAGCATTATGTACAAATAAGATTTCTAGTACAAATCTGATTTCTAGTATATATTTAATAGGATTAACTGAATTTGTTGTCTTTTTTTGTTTTTTTGGAATAAGGAATATATTTAAAATTAATTTAAAGTACAGATAATAAGTTCAGCCTATCCATGACGGTGGGTTATCAAGATTAAGAATCTCGACTAACTAGGTTGTAATATAGTTTGTAAAACAAATATAGTGGTGTTGACTAGGATGTGATAAAAATAAGATAGTAAAAGCAGATAAAGGATTACTAAACACGTTACTCACTGCAAGTATCGCAGGTCGTACGCAAGTTTTAATGATAAGTCAAATTCGTTCTCAGGGACTTAGTGTGTTATACGAATAGGTCAACAGAATAGCGTAGCAGATAATAGTTTAAAGACAAGAAAATAAATGAATATGAAGTGAAGAGATTAATGATTAAACTAAACAAAATAAAGACAAGTAAATAAAATATGAAAGAAAAGATGAGAGAATATAGCTCAGTTTTTGCGTGTATGCACTAATCCTTCTATTTATTCTACTAGTTAATAAGTGTGATAATAACTCTTAGATAAGTAGTCAGGATTCTAAATTCTTCCCTACCCCCTTTCAGGTCGACTAAGGTGGTGACCTAACAATTAACCGGGAACTTAACTAAGGTGCTTATACGCCACTAGGTTCTTACATGAGACTAGTGTGCAAATAATTACAGGTGATTAAATAAAATTCTAAGGACTATCTAGTTAGGCAAGTCCTCCTAGATCACTACGTACACTAGACGATTATGTGGTGTTTCAACAATTAGAAACCCCTTCCGGGTGACCATCTAACTACTATTAGTACAACCCTAAATTGATCAGGTTTAAGATAGACAATAAATCTTAGCACATAAAACAAATATATGGTTAAGCGGCTGGAGTCAATTTAAAATAGTTCTCCCAAAGAAAAATAGATAGAAGAAAAATATAATTCATAGATTATACATATGCAAAACCCAAGTTATGGGAAATTTAGTTCAAAGTAGAAAGAAATAAACTAAACGAAAGATGCATAATGTCAACTTGCTTTCTTGAATGATCTCTAATGATGAATAAAACTTAAAAACTAATTATGAGAGGCAATGACATGTTTACAATAGTTAAAGGGTGTATTTATAGGAGTATAGAAAGCCCAAATTTAGATTTCTTGGAATAGGAGGCAAGTAATTGGACTTCTTTTCCAATTTAAATTTTTCTAAAATATAGGAGAAGGGAATAACTGTTGTTGTCTTATTTTGGCCGTAACTTCTTCAATAGTGCTCCGATTTTCGCATACTTTTTATCGAAACGACCGTATCGGAAATCTCTACACATTTGATCTGACCATTATTCCTAATTCCGAACCGATTTTTGAGTTATGACCCTTTTAGTGGACCTGGCTGTTGAAATTCAAATTTACTTGGCAACTTTTCCTTTCCTATTTTATCTTTTACTTTCTTTATTTTCAATTTCCATCTTTATCTTCTTTTATTTATCACTTAGAATTTGTTTGACATCTGATTACTTTCCATATATCTTTAAAGCTTCACAATTAACAAAAAAGTAAACTAAATATTCTCTATAAATATTTAATCATCAAATCAAGACAAGAAATAAGAAAAAAACTAAAATATAATCAAAAATTGAGTGTTGATTATCCTAACACACCTAAAATGATGTCTCATATATAGATTAAATCATCAAAAACAGAGAGACATCAAGACTCCCAGGTCAAAGTCGTATCGTCCCGATACAATAATGATATAAACAATGAGAAGTCTCTAAATACACACCTAAGTCAATTAAGAACAATGGAAAGAGATATCATAATATATAGAATATCAGTAACCATGCTCTTCTGATTCAGAACCCCATATGAATATAAAAGGGATCATCCAAATTATTTTTAAATATCACGTGGCATCGAAAACAATTCACTATCTAATTTTTGCCGACAACTGTTTCACATTTATAAAAATGGTTTCTTATCCAAGCTTTGACATGTAATATAATACGTGTACCTACGAGTTTCACATTTAACACATATATTACGCACAAATAACTCTAAATGTGAAAAATCTCCAAAAGAGGGTAAGAAACGAGAATATATCAAATAATAGGGAAAACCCCTCATCTAAGCACAAAAGGAACTTAAAAATATGTCTCAAAATAGGATTTATTTATCACCAAATAAGGGAGACATCAAATGTCTTTCCATTGGATTGCAATTACTTCTCTAATGACACACGAGATAAAATTATGCACGTAGGATATATATTTCTCGTCAAGATAGATGAATATAAATTACCTGTTCCATCGGCTAACTATATCAAATTTAAAAATTAACATGAATTTGACACATTCTAAATATATTTATTGGATACACAAGTTTTTTATTGCATTACCACAATAGAAACTACAGCTACCTTTTCAATCAAATTGTACTATAGGTCCCTGAAAATTTTGTCACAGATACAAAGTGGGTATAAACTCACGACTACAACTGTAGAGAACATTGATATCAAATTTCTAGATAGATACCCTGAACGTTTTATGTGGATTTAAACTATATAAATCATGAAACTGTGACTAGGGTGAAAAATACAAAATACCCACTACTAATTTAAACCATTTTATATAACAATTAATGGTTAATAAAAACACTTTATATGAATTAATATGATAAAAATATTTAGTGTTATTTTAGAAAAATTTCAAGGTATAACAACTATTATTCCATGTTATTCTATATTTTTCAGAAAAAAGAAGCAAAAACTAGTAGAATTGCATTAAGAACACCTTATTTAACCCATAAAATAAAATTTGTATTGTCTTTGAAAATATTGCTTCCGCCGATTAAAAACTCCTCTGATAGACAAGTTGTTCTTCTCTTAAAAAACAATAGTTTGTGTATACGAAAGATATGAATTAAGCCAAACTCGCATCACGAAATGAATCACCATAATGCTTTACCTACCAAGAATGAGAAAGAGTGCTTGAGGGTATTCTCCCTAAATATAGTATGGAGTGTATTCTCCCTAATTTAGAGTGCATAGTGAAAAATATTAAAATTCATGTTTACCTTTTTCTTTTCTCATTGTATCCCCATCTCGTATTTTTGGGAGATAGTTAACTTATATTTTTTACCCACCAAGATTTATTGTATAGATTTTTTGTAGGAAATTAGATCAAACTTTTTATTAACTTAAACATATAAGACTTTCATCCAATATTTAATAATAATCGTTAATTATAATGGCAAGACATATGTAAACAAATTAATCAGAAAAGTTACCAAAATTAATTTTTTAGGTTAAATATAAGGTATATTTTATACACTACTAAAAGTTATATTGAACCATTCAATATGGTATGAAAGACTTTTCCTATTTATTAACCTAACTAGGGATTACAGTGGTTACGATTTTAATTAGAAACCGACGGATTATCGAACCGAATAAAAACCGATTATGTAACCGTGGTTAAATCCGTTACGGTTTGGTTTTAAAAAGTGAAACCGATGGTTAAAACCGTTAGGTTATGGTTTTAGATTAAAAAACCCAAAAAACCGAAATCCGTTATATATATAAATATAAATCCGATTTTATTTTACCTACTAAAAATAAAACCGAATTACCAAAAACCCGTTTATTATCATCTATTTTTGTATATTTTATAGTAATATAGATAAAAAGGTATTTTCATATCTCAAAATTAAAATCTAAATATTATAATTAATAATAGAAGTAACAAAACGTTATTTAATTAAAGATCAACATAATATTTTATATATTGGTGATTTTTCATGTAGTTGTGATCTTGCTTCAATATTTTCAATATATTTAGCGAGTTATAGTTTGGCAAGTCACCAGAGGTAGGTTAGGAATCCTACTGCGAGAGGGACGCCTCGCGAGCCGGGTTATGGTTAAAATCCAAAAAACCGAATCCGAATTATTCAGATATGGTTTTGAAAAGTAAGTCCGGTTAAATCGTTTTGTTATTGATAAATTAAATGAGATAAAAATGAGTTGTCCTGTATACTTAGAGACGTTCTCTTAATCAAGGTATGTGATTTATTTTAGTTTCCACGTTGCAAGGGATAAGAAAAATCTTGAACCCAATTACACTATGAGTCCCTGTATAATGTGAAAATTGCAATATAGGCCCACATTATTGGTCCTTAGGAAAGAGGTAAAAGAGTTGTGTATGGCATGTAATTTGTCTCTCCTATAAAAAATTGAAAAATATAGGATTAGATTTTTCAGTTTTTGCAGCTAGAAAGTCATGCAATACAATTCAAATAAAAATATTTTGTATTTATTTATTCATACATATCTTCGAGTGTTGTTTGATTACAGGAAAGCGATCGTTGGTCATGAAATTTCAAGAAAATAGAAAAATTATATAATTAACTTGGTAAGTTTATTCATTTGTTGTTATGCTTCATATGATGCTTAATAACAGATGATCAACCCTTAATATTTAACTAATTGTTCTAATGATGGTAAATATTAGATTGGTAATAGATGTGTTTAATTTAGATTAAAAGAATAAAAGCAAGTAATTGTGTGGATGATAAAATATTATGTGTACACAATTGAACATTAAACACACGATTAATAAAAGTTATGTAGACCAATATTGAATACACAAATAAAGAGTGTGTTATTAGGTGTAAAGAATAACCATTTGAGTATGTCATTGAATTAATTCTGGACCGATATGACATTTTTTGCTCCAGATCCTGCTCAAGCAATAACTCTTGTTAGAGTATATTTTTTGTTGAAGTCAGATCTGTAATTTTGGTAGCTGAAAGGGAAAGAGAGGGAAGCAAATATCTCTGGCTTTTAAAGCCGTGCCGGAGAGAAGATCTGCGGAAATCTGTCGAAAAATAATACTCCATCAAGTGAGTTTTCCATCAGAACGAATGAAGGCATCAATTTAGTGGTGAACTTGAATTCAAGTACTTCAGATCAGTTTGGAGTTTGTCCCAACTTCAAAAGTTTTGTGAAAGGCAAAAGTCACAGTCCAGATCCTGCTCATGTTTTGCTCATGTTTCTGCTCCAGCTTCAGCTCTTACTCCAGATCATTATCCTGCTCCATCTCTTACTCTAGATCCTTCTCCTACTCCTGCTCCTGCTCCGGTTCTAGCTCTGGGTCCAGTTCAAGTTCCTTCTGTTATACTTTCACCGGCTACTGAAAACAACAACAGATTCAATGAGCTCAGCGATCTTGTTTCAAGGTTGTTTGATGACCTTTCTCTGTTCGACTTTTATGCTTCTCAAGTAAGTCAATACAATCTTATTTAATATTAAACATTTCACTTACCATTTTTCATGCTCTGTATGTCTATCTTTATTTGTAGGATACGTTTGAGGACCCTCCTGCTCCAGGTGCATGGTAATTTTTTATCCTAGTAGATAATTTGATTAATTCTTTAAATATGTTCCCATTGTAATCAACTTTTTTTTTTGGATCTTTCATTTTTGCAGGAAAGTGGGAAAAAAGTCTCAGTCCTCTAAATCCAAACGCAGGCACAAGAGAAAGAAACAAGAGACTTCTTAGTCGGAAAGTGACAATGATGATGATCATTGGGGTTTGAGACCCCGTAGAAGGTCTAAACGGTTAGTACAAAAGGTATGTCCACTTTTTCTAAAATAATTTTGTTACGGTCACTATAAACAGATTTGTTCTTTTAATCTTTACTTGGAGACACTCAAGTGTAACTCATGATGGACTAAATGCACACAACCCCCTTTAACTATATCTAATCCCTGATTTTGTCCATAAACTTTAAAAAACAATTTAAACCTCCTTAAACTTTTTTTCCGTAGTTGTTAACTGAGTATGCAAATTTACTATTATACCCTTTCATACTACCTTACCTTTAACTTTTCATGACTCATTCTTCCCTTTTTAGTTCCTCGCTCTGAACACAACTCATTTTTAGACGAATCTTCCTCGACTAGATTTTCAATTAGATTTACATCCAAAAGAAGTCCAGATTATTTGTGGACCCATGTGTTTTTGGATAGAATTGTAATTTAGGGAGTGTTGAATATATTTTTATGTTGTGTTGGGGCACCTTTTGTTTTTTAATAGTTGTGTACAATCTTAATTAGGGTCTTTTGTTATAATTTTGTTATAATGTTTATCTCATCTGGTTGTGAGTGCTTATGTGCATATACCCTCTAATTCTGCAGATATAACCATTTGTGTAAGGGAGTGACTTGGAATTCAACCTCGAAATATGATGCGGGCAAATCGGTCTTTCATAGATTTATTGGTCGGAAGTTTCTCGAGTTTTTATCTTTCTTGAATTTCTAAAGTCAAACAAAGATATTTAATATAAGTTATAATTCCCACATTGTAAATTTTTTTTCTTTTTACTTATGAAAATATATCAAACAGAAGATGGTTTCATTTGCAGGCAAGATCAAAATTAAACAAAATATTGTAAAACAGCATGAGCATCTGGAACTTTTTGAAGTTGGGTAATTTTTTCAAATTCAGCAAAAATACCATGCAAAGTGTCGAAAAATTCTTGCATATAATATAAATAACCTATATTTAGATAATGTCCTCTATTTAATTCACTCACATATTAAGAAATATGACCCTATTAAAAAGGTTTCAATATCTGCTCCAGGTCCATGGACTTATATAACAATATAACTCTTTAAATCTTCTTGACAACAAAATTAAATCCAAAAGATATTACATAATATTGAATATTTTAATAAGTGAACTTACATCAAGGCAATCGGAGCCAAAAGTCATTATAACATCATTTACATCTTCTACCCTCCATGGAGTGTCAATTTCTTTACCCACATTTTTACAATCTACAATAAAATTTTACATTTTGATCTAACCATGAAGATTGATTTTGTAGTAACACGCCCCTAGCAAATGCAGAATCATTTGTTTACTTCTTCTTGAGTTTTACAAAAGATATTCCTTTTACTTAGAAGCTATTATCACACAGAAGATGAAATTACAGAGAAGTCATATAAGTTCATTACATAGAAGATATAGAGAATGACAAAACTGCCCCTCAAGGTTGAAAAATTAGATTTTGATTTCAGTAAGTAATTGTTTGCTAACATAAATCTATATATAAAATCATCTTGGGGTATCCATACTGGAAGAAGCCGATCATAAAATGAGAAAGTAGCATCAAAAGAAAGCGAACCATGTTTATTGTACGTTTCAATCACATCAGGTTTAATTCCATCTATCTTCACAATAGGATATCCATTGTGCATAAGTGCTGTTAATACCAATATCTATTTAGAGGAACGAAAATGTTCTCCACATTTCTCTTTCAGACAATTCCTTGAACATGATAAGTACAAACGACCATAACTTTTATTCATCCTAAAAGAGAAGTTCAAAAGAATTATAAAATCCAGTTTACAATGAAATGTCAATCAAAATATGCTGACCCGAGGTTTCAAGTGTATGAAGAATGGGCCACATTTGCAGGATTCCACCTAATGTGAAATTCAGGAATGTGGATAAATTATTGTTATAGTTAATATTATGTTTCTAACAATTGGTGCTCTTTTTTAAATGGTTTTCTGGGTTTGGTTTTGAGTATGGACAACTTTTCTTAATGAATGATGATTTTGGTTTGGTAATTTTTTGTTTGTTTTTTCTATAATGAATATATTGTGTTCTTTTATAAGGTTTTGATCTTTGGTACTGCAATTTTGAAAGGTGGTGTACTAATTTTGGTTGAATGAGCATTTTTCTAATGTTCATAATTGTAAAAAATGATGGAAAAGTACTTTATTGCATAAAAGTTTATGAAAAAACTAAAGGACCGTAATTAAAAAAAACTAAAGGACTGTAATTAAAATCAACACGATTACGATAAGTTTCTCTTTTTATAGAGGCTTCAACCTTTGGGAACTATACGGGGTGCCTAATTTTCAAAGGGAGATAGAAACTCCTGCCTATGCCTAAGTAGCCATAATATATGGAGACACCATGAAAGTGAAGATTATGAGAATCATTGAACATTTACAATATTACAATAATAAATTATGTACAATACAAACAAATTGATCAACAATGAGATGAAACAATATCGAGAGTCATGAAAACCGACTAGATTTTCGAAAAAAGTTAATTCGACATAACCAAACCTTTCGTAAAACAAATTATTGCCATGTCAAGTAAAATTTATATGAACTCAATTTCTCTTGCTTGTTTCATAGTAGGTGGACGTTATTGCGATTATTCGTGTTAGCTGATCTTGAATTCCCAATGCCCCTAGTTAAGTCTTCAATAGGTCTCTAGAGTGATGCTGACTTGGTAAAAAGTAGGACTTATATTCATATAAATACAAGACATAATGTTAAAGCAAGCATTATGTACAAATAAGATTTCTAGTACAAATCTGATTTCTAGTATATATTTAATAGGATTAACTGAATTTGTTGTCTTTTTTTGTTTTTTTGGAATAAGGAATATATTTAAAATAAATTTAAAGTACAGATAATAAGTTCAGCCTATCCATGACGGTGGGTTATCAAGATTAAGAATCTCGACTAACTAGGTTGTAATATAGTTTGTAAAACAAATATAGTGGTGTTGACTAGGATGTGATAAAAATAAGATAGTAAAAGCAGATAAACGATTACTAAACACGTTACTCACTGCAAGTATCGCAGGTCGTACGCAAGTTTTAATGATAAGTCAGATTCGTTCTCAGGGACTTAGTGTGTTATACGAATAGGTCAACAGAATAGCGTAGCAGATAATAGTTTAAAGACAAGAAAATAAATGAATATGAAGTGAAGAGATTAATGATTAAACTAAACAAAATAAATACAAGTAAATAAAATATGAAAGAATAAGATGAGAGAATATAGCTCAGTTTTTGCGAGTATGCACTAATCCTTCTATTTATTCTACTAGTTAATAAGTGTGATAATAACTCTTAGATAAGTACTCAGGATTCTAAATTCTTCCCTACCCCCTTTCAGGTCGACTAAGGTGGTGACCTAACAATTAACCGGGAACTTAACTAAGGTGCTTATACGCCACTAGGTTCTTATATGAGACTAGCGTGCAAATAATAACTGGTGATTAAATAAAATTCTAAGGACTATCTAGTTAGGCAAGTCCTCCTACATCACTACGTACACTAGACGATTATGTGGTGTTTCAACAATTAGAAACCCCTTCCGGGTGACCATCTAACTACTATTAGTACAACCCTAAATTGATCAGGTTTAAGATAGACAATAAATCTTAGCACATAAAACAAATATATGGTTAAGCGGCTGGAGTCAATTTAAAATAGTTCTCCCAAATAAAAATATATAGAAGAAAATATAATTCATAGATTATACATATGCAAAACCCAAGTTATGGGAAATTTAGTTCAAAGTAGAAAGAAATAAACTAAACGAAAGATGCATAATGTCAACTTGCTCTCTTGAATGATCTCTAATGATGAATAAAACTTAAAAACTAATTATGAGAGGCAATGACATGTTTACAATAGTTAAAGGGTGTATTTATAGGAGTATAGAAAGCCCAAATTTAGATTTCTTGGAATAGGAGGCAAGTAATTGGACTTCTTTTCCAATTTAAATTTTTCTAAAATATAGGAGAAGGGATTAACTGTTGTTGTCTTATTTTGGCCGTAACTTCTTCAATATTGCTCCGATTTTCGCATACTTTTTATCGAAACGACCGTATCGGAAATCTCTACACATTTGATCTGACCATTATTCCTAATTCCGAACGGATTTTTGAGTTATGACCCTTTTAGTGGACCTGGCTGTTGAAATTCAAATTTACTTGGCAACTTTTCCTTTCCTATTTTATCTTTTACTTCCTTTATTTTCAATTTCCAACTTTATCTTCTTTTATTTATCACTTAGAATTTGTTTGACATCTGATTACTTTCCATATATCTTTAAAGCTTCACAATTAACAAAAAAGTAAACTAAATATTCTCTATAAATATTAAATCATCAAATCAAGACAAGAAATAAGAAAAAAACTAAAATATAATCAAAAATTGAGTGTTGATTATCCTAACACACCTAAAATGATGTCTCATATATAGATTAAATCATCAAAAACAGAGAGACATCAAGACTCCAAGGTCAAAGTCGTATCGTCCCGATACAATAATGATATAAACAATGAGAAGTCTCTAAATACACACCTAAGTCAATTAAGCACAATGGAAAGAGATATCATAATATATAGAATATCAGTAACCATGCTCTTCTGATTCAGAACCCCATATGAATATAAAAGGGATCATCCAAATTATTTTTAAATATCACGTGGCATCGAAAACAATTCACTATATAATTTTTGCCGACAACTGTTTCACATTTATAAAAATGGTTTCTTATCCAAGCTTTGAAATGTAATATAATACGTGTACCTACGAGTTTCACATTTAACACATATATTACGCACAAATAACTCTAAATGTGAAAAATCTCCAAAAGAGGGTAAGAAACGAGAATATATCAAATAATAGGGAAAACCCCTCATCTAAGCACAAAAGGAACTTAAAAATATGTCTCAAATAGGATTTATTTATCACCAAATAAGGGAGACATCAAATGTCTTTCCATTGGATTGCAATTACTTCTCTAATGACACACGAGATAAAATTATGTACGTAGGATATATATTTCTCGTCAAGATAGATGAATATAAATTACCTGTTCCATCGGCTAACTATATCAAATTTAAAAATTAACATGAATTTGACACATTCTAAATATATTTATTGGATACACAAGTTTTTTATTGCATTACCACAATAGAAACTACAGCTACCTTTTCAATCAAATTGTACTATAGGTCCCTGAAAATTTTGTCACAGATAGAAAGTGGGTATAAACTCACCACTGCAACTGTAGAGAACATTGATATCAAATTTCCGGATAGATACCCTGAACGTTTTATGTGGATTTAAACTATATAAATCATAAAACTGTGACTAGGGTGAAAAATACAAAATACCCACTACTAATTTAAACCATTTTATATAACAATTAATGGTTAATAAAAACACTTTATATGAATTAATATGATAAAAATATTTAGTGTTATTTTAGAAAAATTTCAAGGTTTAACAACTATTATTCCATGTTATTCTATAATTTTCAGAAAAAAGAAGCAAAAACTAATAGAATTGCATTAAGAACACCTTATTTAACCCATACAATAAAATTTGTATTGTCTTTGAAAATATTGCGTCCGCCGATTAAAAACTCCTCTGATAGACAAGTTGTTATTCTCTTAAAAAACAATAGTTTGTGTATACGAAAGATATGAATTAAGCCAAACTCGCATCACGAAATGAATCACCATAATGCTTTACCTACCAAGAATGAGAAAGAGTGCTTGAGGGTATTCTCCCTAATTATAGTATGGAGGGTATTCTCCCTAATTTAGAGTGCATAGTGAAAAATATTAAAATTCATGTTTACCTTTTTCTTTTCTCATTGTATCCCCATCTCGTCTTTTTGGGAGATAGTTAACTTATATTTTTTACCCACCAAGATTTATTGTATAGATTTTTTGTAGGAAATTAGATCAAACTTTTTATTAACTTAAACATATAAGACTTTCATCCAATATTTAATGATCCAATATTTAATAATAATCGTTAATTATAATGGCAAGACATATGTAAATAAATTAATCAGAAAAGTTACCACAATTAATTTTTTAGGTTAAATATAAGGTATATTTTATACACTACTAAAAGTTATATTGAACCATTCAATATGGTACGAAAGACTTTTCCTATTTATTAACCTAACTAGGGATTACAGTGGTTACGATTTTAATTAGAAACCGACGGATTATCGAACCGAATAAAAACCGATTATGTAACCGTGGTTAAATCCGTTACGGTTTGGTTTTAAAAAGTGAAACCGATGGTTAAAACCGTTAGGTTATGGTTTTAGATTAAAAAACCCAAAAAACCGAAATCCGATATATATATAAATATAAATTTGATTTTATTTTACCTACTAAAAATAAAACCGAATGACCAAAAACCCGTTTATTATCATCTATTTTTGTATATTTTATAGTAATATAGATAAAAAGGTATTTTCATATCTCAAAATTAAAATCTAAATATTATAATTAATAATAGAAGTAACAAAACGTTATTTTATTAAAGATCAACATAATATTTTATATATTGGTGATTTTTCATGTAGTTGTGATCTTGTTTCAATATTTTCAATATATTTAGCGAGTTATAGTTTGGCAAGTCACCAGAGGTAGGTTAGGAATCCTACTGCGAGAGGGACGCCTCGCGAGCCGGGTTATGGTTAAAATCCAAAAAACCGAATCCGAATTATTAAGTCCGGTTAAATCGTTTTGTTATTGATAAATTAAATGAATATGTAAATGGTTTTGGATTTTTTTTCAATAATCCGATCCGTTGTCATCGCTAAACCCAACACACAGAACGTAAGCCCAATCAAAGCTATTGGAAAATGGGCTGGAGATAAGAGAACAATTCAATGATATTTACTTCCCATTTAACTACTATGTAACTAGTCTACACATCATGGGCCTTATCCATTCTTAGGATTTAAACAAGAATTTACCCTAATAACAAAGATGCCGCCGCAGAAAAAGTTAGAACTGCAAAATTAAGCCAATCCTCTCTTTGTGTATATCGAGGTAAAGTTTCCTCTCCATGTACATATACATTGGTAAAATTAGGTAAAATTGTATTATATCTTACTCAAATTTTTTTGCTGTATTTGTTTATATGGTTTAACTAAATTTAATTTTATTTATTTTTTGGCAGAATAATTAAAAATTGATGTTCTTCTGAGTAATTTTATTGAGTCCTTTGGATTGGTGAAACTAAGAGTTTCATCAAATGGAAAAAAACTTAGATAAAAATGAGTTGTCCTGTATACTAAGAGACGTTCTCTTAATCAAGGTATGTGATTTATTTTAGTTTCCACGTTACAAGGGATAAGAAAAATCTTGAACCCAATTACACTATGAGTCCCTGTATAATGTTAAAATTGCAATATAGGCCCGCATTATTGGTCCTTAGGAAAGAGGTAAAAGAGTTGTGTATGGCATGTAATTTGTCTCTCCTATAAAAAATTGAAAAATATAGGATTAGATTTTTCAGTTTTTGCAGCTAGAAAGTCATGCAATACATTTCAAACAAAAATATTTTGTACTTTTTATTTATACATATCATCGAGTGTTGTTTGATTACAGGAAGGCAGGCGATCGTTGGTCATGAAATTTCAAGAAAATAGAAAAATTATATAATTAACATGGTAAGTTTATTAATTTGTTGTTATGCTTCATATGATGCTTAATAACAGATGATCAACCCTTAATATTTAACTAATTGTTCTAATGATGGTAAATATTAGTTTGGTAATAGATGTGTTTAATTTAGATTAAAAGAATAAAAGCAAGTAATTGTGTGGATGATAAAATATTATGTGTACACAATTGAACATTAAACACACGATTAATAAAAGTTATGTAGACCAATATTGAATACACAAATAAAGAGTGTGTTATTAGGTGTAAAGAATAACCATTTGAGTATGTCATTGAATTAATTCTGGACCGATATGACATTTTTTGCTCCAGATCCTGCTCAAGCAATAACTCTTGTTAGAGTATATTTTTTGTTGAAGTCAGATCTGTAATTTTGGTAGCTGAAAGGGAAAGAGAGGGAAGCAAATATCTCTGGCTTTTAAAGCCGTGCCGGAGAGAAGATCTGCGGAAATCTGTCGAAAAATAATACTCCATCAAGTGAGTTTTCCATCAGAACGAATGAAGGCATCAATTTAGTGGTGAACTTGAATTCAAGTACTTCAGATCAGTTTGGAGTTTGTCCCAACTTCAAAAGTTTTGTGAAAGGCAAAAGTCACAGTCCAGATCCTGCTCATGTTTTGCTCATGTTTCTGCTCCAGCTTCAGCTCTTACTCCAGATCATTATCCTGCTCCATCTCTTACTCTAGATCCTTCTCCTACTCCTGCTCCTGCTCCGGTTCTAGCTCTGGGTCCAGTTCAAGTTCCTTCTGTTATACTTTCACCGGCTACTGAAAACAACAACAGATTCAATGAGCTCAGCGATCTTGTTTCAAGGTTGTTTGATGACCTTTCTCTGTTCGACTTTTATGCTTCTCAAGTAAGTCAATACAATCTTATTTAATATTAAACATTTCACTTACCATTTTTCATGCTCTGTATGTCTATCTTTATTTGTAGGATACGTTTGAGGACCCTCCTGCTCCAGGTGCATTGTAATTTTTTATCCTAGTAGATAATTTGATTAATTCTTTAAATATGTTCCCATTGTAATCAACTTTTTTTTTTGGATCTTTCATTTTTGCAGGAAAGTGGGAAAAAAGTCTCAGTCCTCTAAATCCAAACGCAGGCACAAGAGAAAGAAACAAGAGACTTCTTAGTCGGAAAGTGACAATGATGATGATCATTGGGGTTTGAGACCCCGTAGAAGGTCTAAACGGTTAGTACAAAAGGTATGTCCACTTTTTCTAAAATAATTTTGTTACGGTCACTATAAACAGATTTGTTCTTTTAATCTTTACTTGGAGACACTCAAGTGTAACTCATGATGGACTAAATGCACACAACCCCCTTTAACTATATCTAATCCCTGATTTTGTCCATAAACTTTAAAAAACAATTTAAACCTCCTTAAACTTTTTTTCCGTAGTTGTTAACTGAGTATGCAAATTTACTATTATACCCTTTCATACTACCTTACCTTTAACTTTTCATGACTCATTCTTCCCTTTTTAGTTCCTCGCTCTGAACACAACTCATTTTTAGACGAATCTTCCTCGACTAGATTTTCAATTAGATTTACATCCAAAAGAAGTCCAGATTATTTGTGGACCCATATGTTTTTGGATAGAATTGTAATTTAGGGAGTGTTGAATATATTTTTATGTTGTGTTGGGGCACCTTTTGTTTTTTAATAGTTGTGTACAATCTTAATTAGGGTCTTTTGTTATAATTTTGTTATAATGTTTATCTCATCTGGTTGTGAGTGCTTATGTGCATATACCCTCTAATTCTGCAGATATAACCATTTGTGTAAGGGAGTGACTTGAAATTCAACTTCTAAATATGATGCGGGCAAATCGGTCTTTCATAGATTTATTGGTCGGAAGTTTCTCGAGTTTTTATCTTTCTTGAATTTCTAAAGTCAAACAAAGATATTTAATATAAGTTATAATTCCCACATTGTAAATTTTTTTTCTTTTTACTTATGAAAATATATCAAACAGAAGATCGTCTCATTTGCAGGCAAGATTAGAATTAAACAAAATATTGTAAAACAGCATGAGCATCTGGAACTTTTTGAAGTTGGGTAATTTTTTCAAATTCAGCAAAAATACCATGCAAAGTGTCGAAAAATTCTTTCATATCATATAAATAACCTATATTTAGATAAGGTCCTCTATTTAATTCACTCACATATTAAGAAATATGACCCTATTAAAAAGGTTTCAATATCTGCTCCAGGTCCATGGACCTATATAACAATATAACTCTTTAAAACTTCTTGACAACAAAATTAAATCCAAAAGATATAACATAATATTGAATATTTTAATAATTGAACTTACATCAAGGCGATCGGAGCCAAAAGTCATTATAACATCATTTACATCTTCTACCCTCCATGGAGTGTCAATTTCTTTACCCACATTTTTACAATCTGCAATAAAATTTTACATTTTGATCTAACCATGAAGATTGATTTTGTAGTAACACGCCCCTAGCAAATGCAGAATCATTTGTTTACTTCTTCTTGAGTTTTACAAAAGATATTCCTTTTACTTAGAAGCGAAGATGAAATTACAGAGAAGTCATATAAGTTCATTACATAGCAAATATAGAGAATGACAAAACTGCCCCTCAAGGTTGAAAAATTAGATTTTGATTTCAGTAAGTAATTGTTTGCTAACATAAATCTATATATAAAATCATCTTGGGGTATCCATACTGGAAGAAGCCGATCATAAAATGAGAAAGTAGCATCAAAAGAAAGCGAACCATGTTTATTGTACGTTTCAATCACATCAGGTTTAATTCCATCTATCTTCACAATAGGATATCCATTGTGCATAAGTGCTGTTAATACCAATATCTATTTAGAGGAACGAAAATGTTCTCCACATTTCTCTTTCAGACAATTCCTTGAACATGATAAGTACAAACGACCATAACTTTTATTCATCCTAAAAGAGAAGCTCAAAAGAATTATAAAATCCAGTTTACAATGAAATGTCAATCAAAATATGCTGACCCGAGGTTTCAAGTGTATGAAGAAGGGGCCACATTTGCAGGATTCCACCTAATGTGAAATTCAGGAATGTGGATAAATTATTGTTATAGTTAATATTATGTTTCTAACAATTGGTGCTCTTTTTTAAATGGTTTTCTGGGTCTGGTTTTGAGTATGGACAACTTTTCTTAATGAATGATGATTTTGGTTTGGTAATTTTTTGTTTGTTTTTTCTATAATGAATATAATTTGTTCTTTTATAAGGTTTTGATCTTTAGTACTGCAATTTTGAAAGGTGGTGTACTAATTTTGGTTGAATGAGCATTTTTCTAATATTCATAATTGTAAAAAAATGATGGAAAAGTATTTTATTGCACAAAAGTTTACGAAAAAACTAAAGGACTATAATTAAAAAACACTAAAGGACTGTAATTAAAATCAACACGATTACAATAAGTTTCACTTTTTATAGAGGCTTCAACCTTTGGGAACTATACGGGGTGCCTAATTTTCAAAGGGAGATAGAAACTCCTGCCTATGCCGAAGTAGCCATAATATATGGAGACACCATGAAAGTGAAGATTATGCGAATCATTGAACATTTACAATATTACAATAATAAATTATGTACAATACAAACAAATTGATCAACAATGAGATGAAACAATATCGAGAGTCATGAGAACCGACTAGATTTTCGAAAAAAGTTAATTCGACATAACCAAACCTTTCGTAAAACAAATTATTGCCATGTCAAGTAAAATTTATATGAACTCAATTTCTCTTGCTTGTTTCATAGTAGGTGGACGTTATTGCGATTATTCGTGTTAGCTGATCTTGAATTCCCAATGCCCCTAGTTAAGTCTTCAATAGGTCTCTAGAGTGATGCTGACTTGGTAAAAAATAGGACTTATATTCATATAAATACAAGACATAATGTTAAAGCAAGCATTATGTACAAATAAGATTTCTAGTACAAATCTGATTTCTAGTATATATTTAATAGGATTAACTGAATTTGTTTTCTTTTTTTGTTTTTTTGGAATAAGGAATATATTTAAAATAAATTTAAAGTACAGATAATAAGTTCAGCCTATCCATGACGGTGGGTTATCAAGATTAAGAATCTCGACTAACTAGGTTGTAATATAGTTTGTAAAACAAATATAGTGGTGTTGACTAGGATGCGATAAAAATAAGATAGTAAAAGCAGATAAACGATTACTAAACACGTTACTCACTGCAAGTATCGCAGGTCGTACGCAAGTTTTAATGATAAGTCAGATTCGTTCTCAGGGACTTAGTGTGTTATACGAATAGGTCAACAGAATAGCGTAGCAGATAATAGTTTAAAGACAAGAAAATAAATGAATATGAAGTGAAGAGATTAATGATTAAACTAAACAATATAAAGACAAGTAAATAAAATATGAAAGAATAAGATGAGAGAATATAGCTCAGGTTTTCCGAGTATGCACTAATCCTTCTATTTATTCTACTAGTTAATAAGTGTGATAATAACTCTTAGATAAGTAGTCAGGATTCTAAATTCTTCCCTACCCCCTTTCAGGTCGACTAAGGTGGTGACCTAACAATTAACCAGGAACTTAACTAAGGTGCTTATACGCCACTAGGTTCTTACATGAGACTAGCGTGCAAATAATAACTGGTGATTAAATAAAATCCTAAGGACTATCTAGTTAGGCAACTACGTACACTAGACGATTATGTGGTGTTTCAACAATTAGAAACCCCTTCCGGGTGGCCATCTAACTACTATTAGTACAACCCTAAATTGATCAGGTTTAAGATAGACAATAAATCTTAGCACATAAAACAAATATATGGTTAAGCGGCTGGAGTCAATTTTAAAATAGTTCTCCCAAAGAAAAATAGATAGAAGAAAATATAATTCAAAGATTATACATATGCAAAACCCAAGTTATGGGAAATTAAGTTCAAAATAGAAAGAAATAAACTAAACGAAAGATGCATACTGTCAACTTGCTCTCTTGAATGATCTCTAATGATGAATAAAACTTAAAGACTAATTATGAGAGGCAATGACATGTTTACAATAGTTAAAGGGTGTATTTATAGGAGTATAGAAAGCCCAGATTTAGATTTCTTGGAATAGGAGGAAAGTAATTGGACTTCTTTTCCAATTTAAATTTTTCTAAAATATAGGAGAAGGGAATAACTGTTGTTGTCTTATTTTTGCCGTAACTTCTTCAATATTGCTCCGATTTTCGCATACTTTTTATCGAAACGACCGTATCGGAAATCTCTACACATTTGATCTGACCATTATTCCTAATTCTGAACCGATTTTTGAGTTATGACCCTTTTAGTGGACCTGGCTGTTGAAATTCAAATTTACTTGGCAACTTTTCCTTTCCTATTTTATCTTTTACTTCCTTTATTTTCAATTTCCATCTTTATCTTCTTTTATTTATCACTTAGAATTTGTTTGACATCTGATTACTTTCAATATATCTTTAAAGCTTCACAATTAACAAAAAAGTAAACTAAATATTCTCTATAAATATTAAATCATCAAATCAAGACAAGAAATAAGAAATAAACTAAAATATAATCAAAAATTGAGTGTTGATTATCCTAATACACCTAAAATGATGTCTCATATATAGATTAAATCATCAAAAACAGAGAGACATCAAGACTCCCAGGTCAAAGTCGTATCGTCCCGATACAATAATGATATAAACAATGAGAAGTCTCTAAATACACACCTAAGTCAATTAAGCACAATGGAAAGAGATATCATAATATATAGAATATCAGTAACCATGCTCTTCTGATTCAGAACCCCATATGAATATAAAAGGGATCATCCAAATTATTTTTAAATATCACGTGGCATCGAAAACAATTCACTATATAATTTTTGCCGACAACTGTTTCACATTTATAAAAATGGTTTCTTATCCAAGCTTTGACATGTAATATAATACGTGTACCTACGAGTTTCACATTTAACACATATATTACGCACAAATAACTCTAAATGTGAAAAATCTCCAAAAGAGGGTAAGAAACGAGAATATATCAAATAATAGGGAAAACCCCTCATCTAAGCACAAAAGGAACTTAAAAATATGTCTCAAAATAGGATTTATTTATCACCAAATAAGGGAGACATCAAATGTCTTTCCATTGGATTGCAATTACTTCTCTAATGACACACGAGATAAAATTATGCACGTAGGATATATATTTCTCGTCAAGATAGATGAATATAAATTACCTGTTCCATCGGCTAACTATATCAAATTTAAAAATTAACATGAATTTGACACATTCTAAATATATTTATTGGATACACAAGTTTTTTATTGCATTACCACAATAGAAACTACAGCTACCTTTTCAATCAAATTGTACTATAGGTCCCTGAAAATTTTGTCACAGATAGAAAGTGGGTATAAACTCACCACTGCAACTGTAGAGAACATTGATATCAAATTTCCGGATAGATACCCTGAACGTTTTATGTGGATTTAAACTATATAAATCATGAAACTGTGACTAGGGTGAAAAATACAAAATACCCACTACTAATTTAAACCATTTTCTATAACAATTAATGGTTAATAAAAACACTTTATATGAATTAATATGATAAAAATATTTAGTGTTATTTTAGAAAAATTTCAAGGTTTAACAACTATTATTCCATGTTATTCTATAATTTTCAGAAAAAAGAAGCAAAAACTAATAGAATTGCATTAAGAACACCTTATTTAACCCATAAAATAAAATTTGTATTGTCTTTGCAAATATTGCTTCCGCCGATTAAAAACTCCTCTGATAGACAAGTTGTTCTTCTCTTAAAAAACAATAGTTTGTGTATGCGAAAGATATGAATTAAGCCAAACTCGCATCACGAAATGAATCACCATAATGCTTTACCTACCAAGAATGAGAAAGAGTGCTTGAGGGTATTCTCCCTAATTATAGTATGGAGGGTATTCTCCCTAATTTAGAGTGCATAGTGAAAAATATTAAAATTCATGTTTACCTTTTTCTTTTCTCATTGTATCCCAATCTCGTCTTTTTGGGAGATAGTTAACTTATAATTTTTACCCACCAAGATTTATTGTATAGACTTTTTATAGGAAATTAGATCAAACTTTTTATTAACTTAAACATATAAGACTTTCATCCAATATTTAATAATAATCGTTAATTATAATGGCAAGACATATGTAAATAAATTAATCAGAAAAGTTACCACAATTAATTTTTTAGGTTAAATATAAGGTATATTTTATACACTACTAGAAGTTATATTGAACCATTCAATATGGTATGAAAGACTTTTCCTATTTATTAACCTAACTAGGGATGACAGCGGTTACGATTTTAATTAGAAACCGACGGATTATCGAATCGAATAAAAACCGATTATGTAACCGTGGTTAAATCCGTTACGGTTTGGTTTTAAAAAGTGAAACCGATGGTTAAAACCGTTAGGTTATGGTTTTAGATTAAAAAACCCAAAAAACCGAAATCCGTTATATATATAAATATAAATCCGATTTTATTTTACCTACTAAAAATAAAACCGAATTACCAAAAACCCGTTTATTATCATCTATTTTTGTATATTTTATAGTAATATAGATAAAAAGGTATTTTCATATCTCAAAATTAATATCTAAATATTATAATTAATAATAGAAGTAACAAAACGTTATTTAGTTAAAGATCAACATAATATTTTATATATTAGTGATTTTTCATGTAGTTGTGATATTGTTTCAATATTTTTAATATATTTAGCGAGTTATAGTTTGGCAAGTCACCAGAGGTAGGTTAGGAATCCTACTGCGAGAGGGACGCCTCGCGAGCCGGGTTATGGTTAAAATCCAAAAAACCGAATCCGAATTATTCAGATATGGTTTTGAAAAGTAAGTCCGGTTAAATCGTTTTGTTATTGATAAATTAAATGAATATGTACATGGTTTTGGATTTTTTTTCAATAATGCGATCCGTTGTCATCCCTAAACCCAACACACGGAACGTAAGCCCAGGAAAAGCTATTGGCAAATGGGCTGGAGATAAGAGAACAATTCAATGATATTTACTTCCCATTTAACTACTATGTAACTAGTCTACACATGATGGGCTTTATCCATTCTTAGGATTTGAACAAGAATTTACCCTAATAACAAAGATGCCGCCGCAGAAAAAGTTAGAACTGCAAAATTTAGCCACTCCTCTCTTTGTGTATATCGAGGTAAAGTTTCCTCTCCATGTACATATACATTGGTAAAATTAGGTAAAAATTGTATTATATCTTACTCAATGTTTTTTGCTGTATTTGTTTATATGGTTTAACTAAATTTAATTTTATTTATTTTTTGGCAGAATAATTAAAAATTGATGTTCTTCTGAGTAATTTTATTGAGTCCTTTGGATTGGTAAAACTAAGAGTTTCATCAATGGAAAAAAACTTAGATAAAAATGAGTTGTCCTGTATACTAAGAGACGTTCTCTTAATCAAGGTATGTGATTTATTTTAGTTTCCACTTTGCAAGGGATAAGAAAAATCTTGAACCCAATTACACTATGAGTCCCTGTATAATGTGAAAACTGCAATATAGGCCCGCATTATTGGTCCTTAGGAAAGAGGTAAAAGAGTTGTGTATGGCATGTAATTTGTCTCTCCTATAAAAAATTGAAAAATATAGGATTAGATTTTTCATTTTTTGCAGCTAGAAAGTCATGCAATACAATTCAAATAAAAATATTTTGTATTTTTTTTATTCATACATATCATCGAGTGTTGTTTGATTACAGGAAAGGAAAGCGATCGTTGGTCATGAAATTTCAAGAAAATAGAAAAATTATATAATTAACTTGGTAAGTTTATTCATTTGTTGTTATGCTTCATATGATGCTTAATAACAGATGATCAACCCTTAATATTTAACTAATTGTTCTAATGATGGTAAATATTAGTTTGGTAATAGATGTGTTTAATTTAGATTAAAAGAATAAAAGCAAGTAATTGTGTGGATGATAAAATATTATGTGTACACAATTGAACATTAAACACATGATTAATAAAAGTTATGTAGACCAATATTGAATACACAAATAAAGAGTGTGTTATTAGGTGTAGAGAATAACCATTTGAGTATGTCATTGAATTAATTCTGGACCGATATGACATTTTTTGCTCCAGATCCTGCTCAAGCAATAACTCTTGTTAGAGTATATTATTTGTTGAAGTCAGATATGTAATTTTGGTAGCTGAAAGGGAAAGAGAGGGAAGCAAATATCTCTTGCTTTTAAAGCCGTGCCGGAGAGAAGATCTGCGGAAATATGTCGAAAAATAATACTCCATCAAGTGAGTTCTCCATCAGACCGAATGAAGGCATCAATTTAGTGGTGAACTTGAATTCAAGTCCATCAGATCAGTTTGGAGTTTGTCCCAGCTTCAAAAGTTTTGTGAAAGGCAAAAGTCACAGTCCAGATCCTGCTCATGTTTTGCTCATGTTTCTGCTCCAGCTTCAGCTCTTACTCCAGATCCTTATCCTGCTCCATCTCTTACTCTAGATCCTTCTCCTACTCCTGCTCCTGCTCCGGTTCTAGCTCTGGGTCCAGTTTAAGTTCCTTCTATTATACTTTCACCAGCTACTGAAAACAACAACAAATTCAATGAGCTCAGCGATCTTGTTTCAAGGTTGTTGGATGACCTTTCTCTGTTCGACTTTTATGCTTCTCAAGTAAGTCAATACAATCTTATTTAATATTAAACATTTCACTTACCATTTTTCATGCTCTGTATGTCTATCTTTATTTGTAGGATACATTTGAGGACCCTCCTGCTCCAGGTGCATGGTAATTTTTTATCCTAGTAGATAATTTGATTAATTCTTTAAATATGTTCCCATTGTAATCAAATTTTTTTTTGGATCTTTCATTTTTGCAGGAAAGTGGGAAAAAAGTCTCAGTCCTCTAAATCCAAACGCAGGCACAAGAGAAAGAGACCAGAGACTTCTTAGTCGGAAAGTGACAATGATGATGATCATTGGGGTTTGAGACCCCGTAGAAGGTCTAAACGGTTAGTACAAAAGATATGTCCACTTTTTCTAAAATAATTTTGTTACGGTCACTATAAACAGATTTGTTCTTTTAATCTTTACTTGGAGACACTCAAGTGTAACTCATGATGGACTAAATGCACACAACCCCCTTTAACTATATCTAATCCCTGATTTTGTCCATAAACTTTAAAAAACAATTTAAACCTCCTTAAACTTTTTTTCCGTAGTTGTTAACTGAGTATGCAACTTTACTATTATACCCTTTCATACTACCGCACCTTTAACTTTTCATGACTCATTCTTCCCCTTTTAGTTCCTCGCTCTAAACAAAACTCATTTTTAGACGAATCTTCCTCGACTAGATTTTCAATTAGATTTACATCCAAAAGAAGTCCAGATTATTTGTGGACCCATATGTTTTTGGATAGAACCGTAATTTAGGGAGTGTTAAATATTTTTTTATGTTGTGTTTGGGCACCTTTTGTTTTTTAATAGTTGTGTACAATCTGTAGGGATTTGGTGTTTAATCAAAACCCATAAATACTAAATAATCTATACTGAAAATATTAAGAATAAAAGAAAAGATAGTGGAAGCGTACCTAAAGCCATGATTGCTTTGGTTGATTTGTTGGAGTAGGTAATGAGTCTTCCAGATCTATACCTTCTGTTTTTAGTTTTTCTCTTTAGATGGGGATGAGAGAAAAGAGAAGAGCGTGTATGATCTGGGGACCATAACCCCCTTCTTATAATTCTCTGAACGTGCGTTCAGTTAAGAAATAAGAAGTTATTAGAAGTTAATAATTTATAACTTCTATTATATCCAGTTTGACCCCTCAATAAACTAGAAATAATATATTAGTATCTATACTTTAATTCCATGACACTTTTATTCCCCTAATCCAATTATTAGCTTTATTAGACCATAATCAATTGGATAAAACATTTACGATAACAATTACACATTTAATATTAACATATGTGAGCCCATAATTATTAAAATTTCCTAACAATCTCCCACTTGGGCCACATATGTTACTTTATGAATGTGTATAACCTTATGAGCGCTCCAAAGTGTTATCATATATAGAGGTATTTCAAACAATCTTGTCCATCAACCATAACGATACAGGACTAATGGGACTTTCGTTACATTTAGCGCAACTAAATCCATCAATAATCACATATACCAATATAATCAAATGACATAGATCAATCATGGATGCGTAGCATGGAAATTACATGTAATATGGTCTGAACATGCCTATTTCCAACTGGTCCAACTTTAAACCTTAGTGAGATTAAACAAAACCGAACTGGCAGAGTGTAAAAGAACTTAATGCTTTACTTCTACATAAAATATCCAAATACATAATGTTTCTAAATTAAAAACATAGAGCAATAAATAAATAAAAACTTAAACTCCCACTAAATCATCACATCTTCATGTAATATAACACCCATATGAGCGGTATGCTCATGAAAGACTTTTGGTGGTAATCCTTTAGTAAGCGGACCCGCAATCATAGAGTTTGTTCCAATGTGCTCTATATATATTTCTCCACTCTGTACCCGTTCTTTCACAACAAGGAACTTTATGTCAATATGTTTCGACTTAGATGAGCTCCTATTGTTGTTTGAATATAGTACTGCTGATTTATTGTCACAATATAACTTTAGTGGTCTTTCTACATTTTCTAAAATGCGCAGCCTAGTGACAAAATTTCGAAGCCATATTCCTTGATTAGATGCCTCATAACATGCTACAAATTCTGCTGCCATAGTGGAAGAAGCTACCAGTGTTTGTTTGACACTCTTATACGATATAGCACCTCCAGCTAAGAGATATATATAGCCTGATGTAGATTTTCTACTATCTTGGCATCCCGCAAAATCGGAGTCTGAATACCCAATAATCTCCAACTGATCCGATTTCTTATATGTGAGCATAAAATATTTTGTTCTCTTCAAGTATCTCATTACCCGCTTGGTTGCTTTCCAATGTTCCATACCAGGGTTGCTGAGATATCTGCCTAACATGCCAACAATGTACGCAATATCCGGACGTGTACACACTTGAGCATACATTAGACTCCCAACTGCTGATGCATAGGGAATCTTCTGCATTTCTTGAATTTCAAGGTTTCCTTTAGGGCATTGAGTTAAACTGAATTTGTCTCCTTTAGCGACAGGGGTGTCACCTGGTCTACTGTCTTGCATGCCAAATCTTTTAAGTACTTTATCGATATAACTCTTTTGTGATAATCCAAGAATACCTCGAGAACGATCACGGTATATTTGGATTCCCAATACAAAAGAGGCGTCTCCAAGATCTTTCATCTCAAAATTCTTTGAAAGAAATTTCTTAGTTTCGTGCAAGATGCTTATATCATTAGTTGCAAGTAATATGTCATCGACATACAAAACCAGGAATATGAATTTACTCCCACTGAACTTGTGATACACACAATCATCTACTGCATTTATCTCAAAACCAAATGAGATAATGACTTGATGAAACTTGTGGTACCATTGACGAGAAGCTTGCTTGAGTCCATAGATGGATTTAGTTAACTTGCAAACCATATTCTTTGGATCTCCCGAAACAAAGTTTTCTGGTTGTACCATATAAATCGTCTCATCAATGTCTCCATTTAAGAACGCTGTTTTAACATCCATCTGATGTAACTCAAGATCAAAATGAGTAATAAGTGCCATAATTGTCCGAAAAGAGTCTTTTGATGATACTGGAGAAAAAGTCTCTTTGAAGTCAATGACTTCCTTTTGAGTAAAGCCTTTAGCTACAAGTCGAGCCTTATACCTTTCCACATTACCATTCGCATCCCTTTTGGTTTTAAATATCCACTTACAACCAATTGGTTTTGCACCTTCTGGTAACGGAACAAGTTCCCAAACCTTATTGTCTTGCATAGACTTATACTCATCATGCATTGCTTCAATCCACCTTTGAGAGTTAAAACTTTTCATGGCATGATGAAAGTTGATTGGATCATCTTCCATCGTGCAATTTTCTTCCTCATGTTCTTGGAGATACACAATATAATCATCTGGAACTGCATTTCTCCTTTCTCTAGTGGATCGCCTTATTGGCACAGGTTGTTGAGGTTGTTGAGTTTGTTCTTCTTGAATAATTATTTCATCTTGAATAGGAAGTTGTTCAACGTTGACTTGTTGAGGTCCCGGGTCCACTTCTTGATCAATGACTAGTGTAGGAACTTGTACATTGTCAAAAGTGATAATAGAAATAGGATTCGAAACCGATTCCTCCTCAAAAGCAACGTCTCTAACCTTATTTCTCCCCCTAAACTCAACATCCTCAAAAAATATTGCATTTCCCGTCTCAAATATGTTCTTCATTGTAGGATCATAAATTTGTACCCTTTTGATCGCTCAGAATAACCAATAAAGTAGCTACTTACTGTTTTGGGGTCCAGTTTTCTTTCGTTTGGCCTATAAGGCCTTGCCTCGGCTGGACATCCCCAAATATGGAAATGCTTTAGACTAGGTTTTCTACCTGTCCAAAGCTCATAAGGTGTTTTAGTAACTGCTTTAGTTGGTACTCTGTTAAGAATATAAGCTGCTGTCTTTAATGCTTCTCCCCAGAGTGACTCTGGTAAGGTTGAATGACTAATCATACTCCTTACCATATCCTTAAGAGTCCTATTTCGTCTCTCAGCAACACCATTCATGCTAGGTGATCCTGGCATAGTGTATTGTGGAACGATACCGCATTCCTCTAGAAACTTAGCAAAAGGTCCTGAACGTTGTTCACCTGATCCGTCATTTCTGCCGTAATATTCACCACCACGGTCAGACCTTACAGCTTTTATTGTTTTGTTAAGTTGATTCTCAACTTCCGACTTAAAAGTCTTGAACACGTCCAGAGACTGAGATTTCTCATGAATTAGATATAGGTACCCATAACGAGAGTAATCGTCTATGAATGATATAAAATATTGTTGACCATTCCAAGAAGACGTAGGAAATGGTCCACATATATCTGTGTGAATCAATTCTAAGACATCTGAAGCTCTATTGGCACCTAATCTCTTTGTTTTGGTCTGCTTTCCCTTAATGCATTCAATACAAATATTGAAATCCAAAAAGTCAAGGGAATTTAAAATTCCATCAGACACAAGTCGCTCAATTCTATTCTTTGAAATATGACCTAAGCGTTTATGCCATAATGATGCTGAATTTCCCTGATTAATCTTGCGTTTAGTAACACGTGATTCCACGTTCAAGGTTTCATTATAAGATGCGATTGTATCAAGTAAATATAAATTGTCGTATTCACTTAGTGAACCGGTTCCCACAATATTAGAATTTAAAGATAAATTAAAATGATTGTTTCCAAATGAACAACAATATCCTAATTTGTCCAATAAAGAAACTGAAATCAAATTACGCCTAAACGAGGATACAACAAAAGTATCTTTTAAATCCAAATAACAACCAGTTCCTAATAACAATCTAAAATGACCAATCGCCTCCACCTCTACCGACTTTCCGTCGCCCACAAAGATGTGTCTTTCACCATCACTTGGCTTTCGGTAGCTCAGGCAACCCTGCATAGAAATACTTATGTGAGTAGTAGCACCAGAATCTATCCACCAAGTATTTCTAGGTACTGAAGCTAAATTTACCTCAGAACAGACGAAAGTAAGAATTGTACCTTTCTTAGCACGCCAAGAATGATATTTTGTACATTCTTTCTTCATATGTCCAGGCTTCTGACAAAAGTAACAAACACCTGGTTCCTGATTTTGTTTCTTTTGTGTTGGACCCTTAGCAGCCTTATTCTCTGATTTTCTTTTCTTGCTTTTATCTTTAGAGGTGCTTGCTAAGTGAGCACTTTCAGTTCTTTCTTGCTTCAACCTCTCTTCCTCTTGCACACAGTATGAAATGAGCTCATTAAGAGTCCATTTCTCCTTTTGACAGTTATAACTGACCTTGAATTGGTTAAATTGTGGAGGAAGTGATATGAGTACTAAATGCACGAGCAAGTCATCGGACATGTCGAGTTTTAGAACCTTAAGTTTTGAAGCAATGTGTGACATCTCCATGATGTACTCCCTTATATTGCCTTTTCCCTTATATTTCATTGAAATCAAGCTTGCCAGAAGCGTGCTTGTTTCAGCCTTATCGTTTTTAGCAAAACGTTTCTCAATTTCAGCAATAAACTCCTTAGCATTAGTAATTCCTTCGGAATTTACACCTCTAAAGGCTTCTGGAATGCCGCGCTTGATAATCATTAGACTCATGCGATTTGAACGATCCCACCTCTCATGTTCCTTTTTCTCTTCAAGAGAACTTTCCTGAGTGAGAGGTTGGGGTTGTTCAACCCTTAGTGCAAAGTCCAGATCCATACAGCCGAGAACAATGAGAATGTTTTCTTTCCAATCCTTGAAATTATTCTCATTAAGTATGGGAATTGAGTTGACATTAGCAGATATTGTAGTAGCAGATGAAGTAGCTGAATTAAAAAATAAACAAACAATGCTCACATTAATATCCTTATTCTATAATCTGTAAATTCAAATAATGATCAATTCCATCTCAAGATACTGAACACAACATTAATATCAAGTCTTTGGACAATAATATTAACTGCAATTAGTATTCTTGTTGTAATAATCAAGTACTGACAATAACACTTGTCAAATAATGAGTTTATCTTTAGATCAAGTCATTATTTACAAATAAACTAAATAATCGTCACGTACTTATTATTACAAGTATATGTGTAATCAATATAAGTGGTCATCTTCCTTTAGGCAGACTAATACTCACATTAATAACACATTCACAAATATCAATCATTTTACCTGAATAATTTATATAAGAGCGGTCACTTTGGTGACATCTAAATAAATTATTTCATTCAAAATGAAAGATCTAGATCATTTGTATTTGAATTAAATCTTATAACAACCAAATATAATCAAATCTATTAACCAATTTACATTATAACTAGACTAGATATATAGACAAAATAATGTAATATATACCAAATATTCAATATGCTAAAGCCATTACAAATGGAAACAAAAATCGACCATATTTAACTTAATAAACATGATGCACTTAAAAAAAAAAAAAATTCTATCACATACTAGATACAATAAAATTAAATCAAGATATAGTATATGCGAAACCATATTAAATGATGCATTCTGAAGTCATCAATTTTTTTTTTTGTTACGAAACTTACAGCCATCTTTAAGTATAATAAATCTGAATATGAGTGTCATCAAGTAAGGTTCACTTAAGAACACAAAACAAAAGAATCCAGTAAATTCACTGACTCCCAAGCCATGATTAAAAAAAAAATTACATATTTGTTCCAAAAAAAAATGCAATACATGTGGCCATCATTAAGATTCACTTAATTTGAAGCAATAGTTTATCCGAAGAAGTAAAGCATTAAAAATGAATTAATAAACAAAAATCATCACAGCCCTAACAGATATTTTTCGTTTCATATAATTAATGCAATACTACTACTTAAACGTAATGTATCATATGTATTATTATCATATTAAATGGGACCACTAAATCTCAAGCCATGATGTTCATGAAGTAAATTATACAATTAATCAAAATTTAAAAGGTAAAATAAAGCCAACCTTCATCACAGTCAGTAGAACCATAGCAAGATAATTCATTGAAACATTATTTTCTATTACACTGCTAATATATGTTGAACATTTATAAAAGTAACAAGTAGGCTTTATACACGATAGTAGCGGCGCAAGTGAAAAAAAAAATTACTTAACATATATATATATTTAATGGACGCCGAAGTCATTAATCAAAAGCAAAAAAAAGAAATTATCTTAATTTATTCAATAATAAATTCAATATAGGAGGCTCTGATACCATTGTAGGGATTTGGTGTTTAATCAAAACCCATAAATACTAAATAATCTATACTGAAAATATTAAGAATAAAAGAAAAGATAGCGGAAGCATACCTAAAGCCATGATTGCTTTGGTTGATTTGTTGGAGTAGGTAATGAGTCTTCCAGATCTATACCTTCTGTGTTTAGTTTTTCTCTTTAGATGGGGATGAGAGAAAAGAGCAGAGCGTGTATGATCTGGGGACCATAACCCCCTTCTTATAATTCTCTGAACGTGCGTTCAGTTAAGAAATAAGAAGTTATTAGAAGTTAATAATTTATAACTTCTATTATATCCAGTTTGACCCCTCAATAAACTAGAAATAATATATTAGTATCTACACTTTAATTCCATGACACTTTTATTCCCCTAATCCAATTATTAGCTTTATTAGACCATAATCAATTAGATAAAAAATTTACGATAACAATTACACATTTAATATTAACATATGTGAGCCCATAATTATTAAAATTTCCTAACACAATCTTAATTAGGGTCTTTTGTTATAATTTTGTTATAATGTTTATCTCATCTGGTTGTGAGTGCTTATGTGCATATACCCTCTAATCCTGCAGATATAACCATTTGTGTAAGGGAGTGACTTGGAATTCAACCTTGAAATATGATGCGGGCAAATCTTTTGCGAAACATTCACCGTCATCATTTGACAGGATAACATGGTTTTTCATAGATTTATTGGTCAGAAGTTTCTCGAGTTTTTATCTTTCTTGAATTTCTAAAGTCAAACAAAGATATTTATTATAAGTTATAATTCCCACATTGTAAATTTTTTTTCTTTTTACTTATGAAAATATATCAAAAAGAAGATGGTCTCATTTGCAGGCAAGATCAGAATTAAACAAAATATTGTAAAACAGCATGAGCATCTGGAACTTTTTGAAGTTGGGTAATTTTTTCAAATTCAGCAAAAATACCATGCAAAGTGTCGAAAAATTCTTGCATATCATATAAATAACCTATATTTAGATAAGGTCCTCTATTTAATTCACTCACATATTAAGAAATATGACCGTATTAAAAAGGTTTCAATATCTGCTTCAGGTCCATGGACCTATATAACAATATAACTCTTTAAATCTTCTTGACAACAAAATTAAATCCAAAAGATATTACATAATATTGAATATTTTAATAAGTGAACTTACATCAAGGCGATCGGAGCCAAAAGTCATTATAACATCATTTACATCTTCTACCCTCCATGGAGTGTCAATTTCTTTACCCACATTTTTACAATCTACAATAACATTTTACATTTTGATCTAACCATGAAGATTGATTTTGTAGTAACACGCCCCTAGCAAATGCAGAATCATTTGTTTACTTCTTCTTTAGTTTTAAAAAAGATATTCCTTTTACTTAGAAGCTATTATCACACAGAAGATGAAATTACAGAGAAGTCATATATGTTCATTACATAGCAGATATAGAGAATGACAAAACTGCCCATCAAGGTTGAAAAATTAGATTTATATTTCAGTAAGTAATTGTTTGCTAACATAAATCTATATATAAAATCATCTTGGGGTATCCATACTGGAAGAAGCTCGATCATAAAATGAGAAAGTAGCATCAAAAGAAAGCGAACCATGTTTATTGTACGTTTCAATCACATCAGGTTTAATTCCATCTATCTTCACAATAGGATATCCATTGTGCATAAGTGCTATTAATACCAATATGTATTTAGAGGAACGAAAATGTTCTCCACATTTCTCTTTCAGACAATTCCTTGAACATGATAAGTACAAACGACCATAACTTTTATTCATCCTAAAAGAGAAGCTCAAAAGAATTATAAAATCCAGCTTACAATGAAATGTCAATCAAAATATACTGAACCGAGGTTTCAAGTGTATGAAGAAGGGGCCACATTTGCAGGATTCCACCTAATGTGAAATTCAGGAATGTGGATAAATTATTGTCATAGTTAATATTATGTTTCTAACAATTGGTGCTCTTTTTTAAATGGTTTTCTGGGTCTGGTTTTGAGTATGAACAACGTTTCTTAATGAATGATAATTTTGGTTTGGTAATTTTTTGTTTGTTTTTTCTATAATGAATATATTGTGCTCTTTTATAAGGTTTTGATCTTTGGTACTGCAATTTTGAAAGGTGGTGTACTAATTTTGGTTGAATGAGCATTTTTCTAATGTTCATAACTGTAAAAAATGATGGAAAAGTACTTTACTGCACAAAAGTTTACGAAAAAACTAAAGGACTGTAACTAAAAAAAACTAAAGGACTGTAATTAAAATCAACACGATTACAATAAGTTTCACTTTTTATAGAGGCTTCAACCTTTGGGAACTATACGGGGTGCCTAATTTTCAAAGGGAGATAGAAACTCCTGCCTATGCCTAAGTAGCCATAATATATGGAGACACCATGAAAGTGAAGATTATGCGAATCATTGAACATTTACAATATTACAATAATAAATTATGTACAATACAAACAAATTGATCAACAATGAGATGAAACAATATCGAGAGTCATGAGAACCGACTAGGTTTTCGAAAAAAGTTAATTCGACATAACCAAACCTTTCGTAAAACAAATTATTGCCATGTGAAGTAAAATTTATATGAACTCAATTTCTCTTGCTTGTTTCATAGTAGGTGGACGTTATTGCGATTATTCGTGTTAGCTGATCTTGAATTCCCAATGCCCCTAGTTAAGTCTTCAATAGGTCTCTAGAGTGATGCTGACTTGGTAAAAAATAGGACTTATATTCATATAAATACAAGACATAATGTTAAAGCAAGCATTATGTACAAATAAGATTTCTAGTACAAATCTGATTTCTAGTATATATTTAATAGGATTAACTGAATTTGTTGTCTTTTTTTGTTTTTTTGGAATAAGGAATATATTTAAAATAAATTTAAAGTACAGATAATAAGTTCAGCCTATCCATGACGGTGGGTTATCAAGATTAAGAATCTCGACTAACTAGGTTGTAATATAGTTTGTAAAACAAATATAGTGGTGTTGACTAGGATGTGATAAAAATAAGATAGTAAAAGCAGATAAACGATTACTAAACACGTTACTCACTGCAAGTATCGCAGGTCGTACGCAAGTTTTAATGATAAGTCAGATTCGTTCTCAGGGACTTAGTGTGTTATACGAATAGGTCAACAGAATAGCGTAGCAGATAATAGTTTAAAGACAAGAAAATAAATGAATATGAAGTGAAGAGATTAATGATTAAACTAAACAATATAAAGACAAGTAAATAAAATATGAAAGAATAAGATGAGAGAATATAGCTCAGGTTTTCCGAGTATGCACTAATCCTTCTATTTATTCTACTAGTTAATAAGTGTGATAATAACTCTTAGATAAGTAGTCAGGATTCTAAATTCTTCCCTACCCCCTTTCAGGTCGACTAAGGTGGTGACCTAACAATTAACCAGGAACTTAACTAAGGTGCTTATACGCCACTAGGTTCTTACATGAGACTAGCGTGCAAATAATAACTGGTGATTAAATAAAATCCTAAGGACTATCTAGTTAGGCAACTACGTACACTAGACGATTATGTGGTGTTTCAACAATTAGAAACCCCTTCCGGGTGATCATCTAACTACTATTAGTACAACCCTAAATTGATCAGGTTTAAGATAGACAATAAATCTTAGCACATAAAACAAATATATGGTTAAGCGGCTGGAGTCAATTTTAAAATAGTTATCCCAAAGAAAAATAGATAGAAGAAAATATAATTCAAAGATTATACATATGCAAAACCCAAGTTATGGGAAATTTAGTTCAAAATAGAAAGAAATAAACTAAACGAAAGATGCATACTGTCAACTTGCTCTCTTGAATGATCTCTAATGATGAATAAAACTTAAAGACTAATTATGAGAGGCAATGACATGTTTACAATAGTTAAAGAGTGTATTTATAGGAGTATAGAAAGCCCAAATTTAGATTTCTTGGAATAGGAGGCAAGTAATTGGACTTCTTTTCCAATTTAAATTTTTCTAAAATATAGGAGAAGGGAATAACTGTTGTTGTCTTATTTTGGCCGTAACTTCTTCAATATTGCTCCGATTTTCGCATACTTTTTATCGAAACGACCGTATCGGAAATCTCTACACATTTGATCTGACCATTATTCCTAATTCTGAACCGATTTTTGAGTTATGACCCTTTTAGTGGACCTGGCTGTTGAAATTCAAATTTACTTGGCAACTTTTCCTTTCCTATTTTATCTTTTACTTCCTTTATTTTCAATTTCCATCTTTATCTTCTTTTATTTATCACTTAGAATTTGTTTGACATCTGATTACTTTCCATATATCTTTAAAGCTTCACAATTAACAAAATAGTAAACTAAATATTCTCTATAAATATTAAATCATCAAATCAAGACAAGAAATAAGAAAAAAACTAAAATATAATCAAAAATTGAGTGTTGATTATCCTAATACACCTAAAATGATGTCTCATATATAGATTAAATCATCAAAAACAGAGAGACATCAAGACTCCCAGGTCAAAGTCGTATCGTCCCGATACAATAATGATATAAACAATGAGAAGTCTCTAAATACACACCTAAGTCAATTAAGCACAATGGAAAGAGATATCATAATATATAGAATATCAGTAACCATGCTCTTCTGATTCAGAACCCCATATGAATATAAAAGGGATCATCCAAATTATTTTTAAATATGACGTGGCATCGAAAACAATTCACTATATAATTTTTGCCGACAACTGTTTCACATTTATAAAAATGGTTTCTTATCCAAGCTTTGACATGTAATATAATACGTGTACCTACGAGTTTCACATTTGACACATATATTACGCACAAATAACTCTAAATGTGAAAAATCTCCAAAAGAGGGTAAGAAACGAGAATATATCAAATAATAGGGAAAACCCCTCATCTAAGCACAAAAGGAACTTAAAAATATGTCTCAATATAGGATTTATTTATCACCAAATAAGGGAGACATCAAATGTCTTTCCATTGGATTGCAATTACTTCTCTAATGACACACGAGATAAAATTATGCACGTAGGATATATATTTCTCGTCAAGATAGATGAATATAAATTACCTGTTCCATCGGCTAACTATATCAAATTTAAAAATTAACATGAATTTGACACATTCTAAATATATTTATTGGATACACAAGTTTTTTATTGCATTACCACAATAGAAACTACAGCTACCTTTTCAATCAAATTGTACTATAGGTCCCTGAAAATTTTGTCACAGATAGAAAGTGGGTATAAACTCACCACTGGAACTGTAGAGAACATTGATATCAAATTTCCGGATAGATACCCTGAACGTTTTATGTGGATTTAAACTATATAAATCATGAAACTGTGACTAGGGTGAAAAATACAAAATACCCACTACTAATTTAAACCATTTTCTATAACAATTAATGGTTAATAAAAACACTTTATATGAATTAATATGATAAAAATATTTAGTGTTATTTTAGAAAAATTTCAAGGTTTAACAACTATTATTCCATGTTATTCTATAATTTTCAGAAAAAATAAGCAAAAACTAATAGAATTGCATTAAGAACACCTTATTTAACCCATAAAATAAAATTTGTATTGTCTTTGCAAATATTGCTTCCGCCGATTAAAAACTCCTCTGATAGACAAGTTGTTCTTCTCTTAAAAAACAATAGTTTGTGTATACGAAAGATATGAATTAAGCCAAACTCGCATCACGAAATGAATCACCATAATGCTTTACCTACCAAGAATGAGAAAGAGTGCTTGAGGGTATTCTCCCTAATTATAGTATGGAGGGTATTCTCCCTAATTTAGAGTGCATAGTGAAAAATATTAAAATTCATGTTTACCTTTTTCTTTTCTCATTGTATCCCCATCTCGTCTTTTTGGGAGATAGTTACCTTATATTTTTTACCCACCAAGATTTATTGTATAGACTTTTTGTAGGAAATTAGATCAAACTTTTTATTAACTTAAACATATAAGACTTTCATCCAATATTTAATAATAATCGTTAATTATAATGGCAAGACATATGTAAATAAATCAATCAGAAAAGTTACCACAATTAATTTTTTAGGTTAAATATAAGGTATATTTTATACACTACTAAAAGTTATATTGAACCATTCAATATGGTATGAAAGACTTTTCCTATTTATTAACCTAACTAGGGATGACAGTGGTTACGATTTTAATTAGAAACCGACGGATTATCGAATCGAATAAAAACCGATTATGTAACCATGGTTAAATCCGTTACGGTTTGGTTTTAAAAAGTGAAACCGATGGTTAAAACCGTTAGGTTATGGTTTTAGATTAAAAAACCCAAAAAACCGAAATCCGTTATATATATAAATATAAATCCGATTTTATTTTACCTACTAAAAATAAAACCGAATTACCAAAAACCCGTTTATTATCATCTATTTTTGTATATTTTATAGTAATATAGATAAAAAGGTATTTTCATATCTCAAAATTAAAATCTAAATATTATAATTAATAATAGAAGTAACAAAACGTTATTTGATTAAAGATCAACATAATATTTTATATATTAGTGATTTTTCATGTAGTTGTGATCTTGTTTCAATATTTTCAATATATTTAGCGAGTTATAGTTTGGCAAGTCACCAGAGGTAGGTTAGGAATCCTACTGCGAGAGGGACGCCTCGCGAGCCGGGTTATGGTTAAAATCCAAAAAACCGAATCCGAATTATTCAGATATAGTTTTGAAAAGTAAGTCCGGTTAAATCGTTTTGTTATTGATAAATTAAATGAATATGTACATGGTTTTGGATTTTTTTTTCAATAATGCGATCCGTTGTCATCCCTAAACCCAACACACGGAACGTAAGCCCAAGCAAAGCTATTGGCAAATGGGCTGGAGATAAGAGAACAATTCAATGATATTTACTTCCCATTTAACTACTATGTAACTAGTCTACACATCATGGGCTTTATCCATTCTTAGGATTTGAACAAGAATTTACCCTAATAACAAAGATGCCGCCGCAGAAAAAGTTAGAACTGCAAAATTTAGCCACTCCTCTCTTTGTGTATATCGAGGTAAAGTTTCCTCTCCATGTACATATACATTGGTAAAATTAGGTAAAATTGTATTATATCTTACTCAATGTTTTTTGCTGTATTTGTTTATATGGTTTAACTAAATTTAATTTTATTTATTTTTTGGAAGAATAATTAAAAATTGATGTTCTTCTGAGTAATTTTATTGAGTCCTTCCGATTGGTAAAACTAAGAGTTTCATCAATGGAAAAAAACTTAGATAAAAATGAGTTGTCCTGTATACTAAGAGACGTTCTCTTAATCAAGGTATGTGATTTATTTTAGTTTCCACGTTGCAAGGGATAAGAAAAATCTTGAACCCAATTACACTATGACTCCCTGTATAATGTGAAAATTGCAATATAGGCCCGCATTATTGGTCCTTAGGAAAGAGGTAAAAGAGTTGTGTATGGCATGTAATTTGTCTCTCCTATAAAAAATTGAAAAATATAGGATTAGATTTTTCAGTTTTTGCAGCTAGAAAGTCATGCAATACAATTCAAAAAAAAATATTTTGTATTTTTTTTATTCATACATATCATCGAGTGTTGTTTGATTACAGGAAAGCGATCGTTGGTCATGAAATTTCAAGAAAATAGAAAAATTATATAATTAACTTGGTAAGTTTATTCATTTGTTGTTATGCTTCATATGATGCTTAATAACAGATGATCAACCCTTAATATTTAACTAATTGTTCTAATGATTGTAAATATTAGTTTGGTAATAGATGTGTTTAATTTAGATTAAAAGAATAAAAGCAAGTAATTGTGTGGATGATAAAATATTATGTGTACACAATTGAACATTAAACACACGATTAATAAAAGTTATGTAGACCAATATTGAATACACAAATAAAGAGTGTGTTATTAGGTGTAAAGAATAACCATTTGAGTATGTCATTGAATTAATTCTTGACCGATATGACATTTTTTGCTCCAGATCATGCTCAAGAAATAACTCTTGTTAGAGTATATTATTTGTTGAAGTCAGATCTGTAATTTTGGTAGCTGAAAGGGAAAGAGAGGGAAGAAAATATCTCTGGCTTTTAAAGCCGTGCCGGAGAGAAGATCTGCGGAAATATGTCGAAAAATAATACTCCATCAAGTGAGTTCTCCATCAGAACGAATGAAGGCATCAATTTAGTGGTGAACTTGAATTCAAGTCCATCAGATCAGTTTGGAGTTTGTCCCCGCTTCAAAAGTTTTGTGAAAGGCAAAAGTCACAGTCCAGATCCTGCTCATGTTTTGCTCATGTTTCTGCTCCAGCTTCAGCTCTTACTCCAGATCCTTATTCTGCTCCATCTCTTACTCTAGATCCTTCTCCTACTCCTGCTCCTGCTCCGGTTCTAGCTCTGGGTCCAGTTCAAGTTCCTTCTGTTATACTTTCACCGGCTACTGAAAACAACAACAGATTCAATGAGTTCAGCGATCTTGTTTCAAGGTTGTTTGATGACCTTTCTCTGTTCGACTTTTATGCTTCTCAAGTAAGTCAATACAATCTTATTTAATATTAAACATTTCACTTACCATTTTTCATGCTCTGTATGTCTTTCTTTATTTGTAGGATACGTTTGAGGACCCTCCTGCTCCAGGTGCATGGTAATTTTTTATCCTAGTAGATAATTTGATTAATTCTTTAAATATGTTCCCATTGTAATCAACTTTTTTTTTTTGGATCTTTCATTTTTGCAGGAAAGTGGGAAAAAGGTCTCAGTCCTCTAAATCCAAACGCAGGCACAAGAGAAAGAAACAAGAGACTTCTTAGTCGGAAAGTGACAATGATGATGATCATTGGGGTTTGAGACCCCGTAGAAGGTCTAAACGGTTAGTACAAAAGGTATGTCCACTTTTTCTAAAATAATTTTGTTACGGTCACTATAAACAGATTTGTTCTTTTAATCTTTACTTGGAGACACTCAAGTGTAACTCATGATGGACTAAATGCACACAACCCCCTTTAACTATATCTAATCCCTGATTTTGTCCATAAACTTTAAAAAACAATTTAAACCTCCTTAAACTTTTTTTCCGTAGTTGTTAACTGAGTATGCAAATTTACTATTATACCCTTTCATACTACCGCACCTTTAACTTTTCATGACTCATTCTTCCCCTTTCAGTTCCTCGCTCTGAACACAACTCATTTTTAGACGAATCTTCCTCGACTAGATTTTCAATTAGATTTACATCCAAAAGAAGTCCAGATTATTTGTGGACCCATATGTTTTTGGATAGAATTGTAATTAAGGGAGTGTTGAATATATTTTTATGTTGTGTTGGGGCACCTTTTGTTTTTTAATAGTTGTGTACAATCTTAATTAGGGTCTTTTGTTATAATTTTGTTATAATGTTTATCTCATCTGGTTGTGAGTGCTTATGTGCATATACCCTCTAATTCTGCAGATATAACCATTTGTGTAAGGGAGTGACTTGGAATTCAACCTCGAAATATGATGCGGGCAAATCGGTCTTTCATAGATTTATTGGTCGGAAGTTTCTTGAGTTTTTATCTTTCTTGAATTTCTAAAGTCAAACAAAGATATTTAATATAAGTTATAATTCCCACATTGTAAATTTATTTTCTTTTTACTTATGAAAATATATCAAACAGAAGATGGTCTCATTTGCAGGCAAGATCAGAATTAAACAAAATATTGTAAAACAGCATGAGCATCTGGAACTTTTTGAAGTTGGGTAATTTTTTCAAATTCAGCAAAAATACCATGCAAAGTGTCGAAAAATTCTTGCATATCATATAAATAACCTATATTTAGATAAGGTCCTCTATTTAATTCACTCACATATTAAGAAATATGACCCTATTAAAAAGGTTTCAATATCTGCGCTCCAGGTCCATGGACCTATATAACAATATAACTCTTTAAATCTTCTTGACAACAAAATTAAATCCAAAAGATATTACATAATATTGAATATTTTAATAAGTGAACTTACATCAAGGCGATCGGAGCCAAAAGTCATTATAACAGCATTTACATCTTCTACCCTCCATGGAGTGTCAATTTCTTTACCCACATTTTTACAATCTACAATAAAATTTTACATTTTGATCTAACCATGAAGATTGATTTTGTAGTAACACGCCCCTAGCAAATGAAGAATCATTTGTTTACTTCTTCTTGAGTTTTACAAAAGATATTCCTTTTACTTAGAAGCTATTATCACACAGAAGATGAAATTACAGAGAAGTCATATAAGTTCATTACATAGCAGATATAGAGAATGACAAAACTGCCCCTCAAGGTTGAAAAGTTAGATTTTGATTTCAGTAAGTAATTGTTTGCTAACATAAATCTATATATAAAATCATCTTGGGGTATCCATACTGGAAGAAGCCGATCATAAAATGAGAAAGTAGCACCAAAAGAAAGCGAACCATGTTTATTGTACGTTTCAATCACATCAGGTTTAATTCCATCTATCTTCACAATAGGATATCCATTGTGCATAAGTGCTGTTAATACCAATATCTATTTAGAGGAACGAAAATGTTCTCCACATTTCTCTTTCAGACAATTCCTTGAACATGATAAGTACAAACGACCATAACTTTTATTCATCCTAAAAGAGAAGCTCAAAAGAATTATAAAATCCAGTTTACAATGAAATGTCAATCAAAATATACTGACTTGAGGTTTCAAGTGTATGAAGAAGGGGCCACATTTGTAGGATTCCACCTAATGTGAAATTCATGAATGTGGATAAATTATTGTTATAGTTAATATTATGTTTCTAACAATTGGTGCTCTTTTTTAAATGGTTTTCTGGGTCTGGTTTTCAGTATGGACAACTTTTCTTAATGAATGATGATTTTGGTTTGGTAATTTTTTTGTTTGTTTTTTCTGTAATGAATATATTGTGTTCTTTTATAAGGTTTTGATCTTTGGTACTGCAATTTTGAAAGGTGGTGTACTAATTTAGGTTGAATGAGCATTTTTCTAATGTTCATAATTGTAAAAAATGATGGAAAAGTAGTTTACTGCACAAAAGTTTACGAAAAAACTAAAGGACTGTAATTAAAAAAAACTAAAGGACTGTAATTAAAGTCAACACGATTACAATAAGTTTCACTTTTTATAGAGGCTTCAACCTTTGGGAACTATACGGGGTGCCTAATTTTCAAAGGGAGATAAAAACTCCTGCCTATGCCTAAGTAGCCATAATATATGGAGACCCCATGAAAGTGAAGATTATGCGAATCATTGAACATTTACAATATTACAATAATAAATGATGTACAATACAAACAAATTGATCAACAATGAGATGAAACAATATCGAGAGTCATGAGAAACGACTAGATTTTCGAAAAAAGTTAATTCACATAACCAAACCTTTCGTAAAACAAATTATTGCCATGTCAAGTAAAATTTATATGAACTCAATTTCTCTTGCTTGTTTCACAGTAGGTGGACGTTATTGCGATTATTCGTGTTAGCTGATCTTGAATTCCCAATGCCCCTAGTTAATTCTTCAATAGGTCTTTAGAGTGATGCTGACTTGGTAAAATATAGGACTTATATTCATATACATACAAGACATAATGTTTAAGCAAGCATTATGTACAAATAAGATTTCTAGTAAAAATCTGATTTCTAGTATATATTTAATAGGATTAACTGAATTTGTTGTTTTTTTTTGTTTTTTGGAATAAGGAATATATTTAAAATAAATTGATATACAGATAATAAGTTCAGCCTATCCATGACGGTGGGTTTTCAAGATTAAGAATCTCGACTAACTAGGTTGTAATATAGTTTGTAAAACAAATATAGTGGAGTTGACTAGGATGTGATAAAAATAAGATAATAAAAGCAGATAAACGATTACTAAACACGTTACTCACTGCAAGTATCGCAGGTCATACACAAGTTTTAATGATAAGTCAGATTCGTTCTCAGGGACTTATTATACGAATAGGTCAACAGAATAGCGTAGCAGATAATAGTTTAAAGACAAGAAAATAAATGAATATGAAGTGAAGAGATTAATGATTAAACTAAACAAAATAAAGACAAGTAAATAAAATATGAAAGAATAAGATGAGAAAATATAGCTCAGGTTTTGCGAGTATGCACTAATCCTTCTATTTCTTCTACTAGTTAATAAGTGTGATAATAACTCTTAGATGAGTAGTCAGGATTCTAAATTCTTCCCTACCCCATTCCAGGTGAACTAAGGTGGTGACCTAACAATTAACCGGGAACTTAACTAAGGTGCTTATACGCCACTAGGTTCTAACATGAGACTAGTGTGCAAATAATAACTGGTGATTAAATAAAACCCTAAGGACTATCTAGTTAGGCAAGTCCTCCAGGATTACTGCTTACACTAGACGATTATGTGGTGTTTCAATAATTAGAAACCCCTTCCGGATGACCATCTAACTACTATTAGTACAACCCTAAATTGATCAGGTTTAAGATAGACAATAAATCTTAGCACATAAAACAAATATATGGTTAAGCGGCTGGAGTCAATTTAAAATAGTTCTCCCAAAGAAATATAGATAGAAGAAAATAGAATTTATAGATTATACATATGAAAAATCCAAGTTATGGGAAATTTAGTTCAAATTAGAAAGAAATAAACTAAACGAAAGATGCATACTGTCAACTTGCTCTCTTGAATGATCTCTAATGATGAATAAAACTTAAAGACTAATTATGGGAGGCAATGTCATGTTTACAATAGTTAAAGGGTGTATTTATAGGAGTATAGAAAGGCCAAATTTAGATTTCTTGGAATAGGAGGCAAGTAATTGGACTTCTTTTCCAATTTACATTTTCCTAAAATATAGGAGAAGGGAATAACTGTTGTTGTCTTATTTTGGCCGTAACATCTTTAATATTGCTCCGATTTTTGCATACTTTTTATCGAAACGACCGTATCGGAAATCTATACACATTTGATCTGACCATTATTCCTAATTCCGAATCGATATTTGAGTTATGACCCTTTTAGTGGACCTGGCTGTTGAAATTCAAAGTTACTTGGCAACTTTTCCTTTCCTATTTTATCTTTTACTTCCTTTATTTTCAATTTCCATCTTTATCTCTTTTTATTTATTTCTTAGAATTTGTTTGACATCAGATTACTTTCCATATATCTTTAAAACTTCACAATTAATAAAAAAGTAAACCAAATATTCTCTATAAATATTAAATAATCAAATCAAGACAAGAAATATGAAAAAAAACTAAAATATAAGCAAAAATTGAGTGTTGATTATCCTAATACACCTAAAATTATGTCTCATATATAGATTAAATCATCAAAAACAGAGAGACATCAAGACTCGCAGGTCAAAGTCGTATCGTCCCGATACAATAATGATATAAACAATGAGAAGTCTCTAAATACACACCTAAGTCAGTTAAGCACAATGGAAAGAGATAGCATAATATATAGAATATCAGTAACCATGCTCTTCTGATGCAGAACCCCATATGAATATAAAAGGGATCATCCAAATTATTTTTAAATATCACGTGGCATCGAAAACAATTCACTATCTAATTTTTGTCGACAACTGTTTCACATTTATAAAAATGGTTTCTTATCCAAGATTTGACATGTAATATAATACGTGTACCTACGAGTTTCACATTTAACACATATATTACGTACAAATAACTCTAAATGTGAAAAATCTCCACAAGAGGGTAAGAAACGAGAATATATCAAATAATAGGGAAAACCCCTCAGCTAAGCACAAAAGGAACTTAAAAATATGTCTCAAAATAGGATTTATTTATCACCAAATAAGGGAGACATCAAATGTCTTTCCATTGGATTGCAATTACTTCTCTAATGACACACGAGATAAAATTATGCACGTAGGATATATATTTCTCGTCAAGATAGATGAATATAAATTACCTGTTCCATCGGCTAACTATATCAAATTTAAAAATTAACATGAATTTGACACATTCTAAATATATTTATTGGATACACAAGTTTTTTATTGCATTACCACAATAGAAACTACAGCTACCTTTTCAATCAAATTGTACTATAGGTCCCTGAAAATTTTGTCACAGATAGAAAGTGGGTATAAACTCACCACTGCAACTGTAGAGAACATTGATATCAAATTTCCCGATAGATACCCTGAACGTTTTATGTGGGTTTAAACTATATAAATCATTAAACTGGGTGAAAAATACAAAATACCCACTACTAATGTAAACCATACTATATAACAATTAATGGTTAATAAAAACACTTTATATGAATTAATATGATAAAAAAATTTAGTGTTATTTTAGAAAAATTTCAAGGTTTAACAACTATTATTCCATGTTATTCTATAATTTTCAGAAAAAAGAAGCAAAAATTAATAAAATTGCATTAAGAACACCTTATTTAACCCATAAAATAATATTTGTATTGTCTTTGAAAATATTGCTTCCGCCGATTAAAAACTCCTCTGATAGACAAGTTGTTCTTCTCTTAAAAAACAATAGTTTGTGTATACGAAAGATATGAATTAAGCCAAACTAGCATCACGAAATGAATCACCATAATGCTTTACCTAAAAGCATGAGAAAGAGTGCTTGAGGGTATTCTCCCTAATTATAGTATGGAGGGTATTCTCCCTAATTTAGAGTGCATAGTGAAAAATATTAAAATTCATGTTTACCTTTTTCTTTTCTCATTGTATCCCCATCTCGTCTTTTTGGGAAATAGTTAACTTATGTTTTTTACCCACCAAGATTTATTGTATAGATTTTTTTTAGGAAATTAGATAAAACTTTTTATTAACTTAAACATATAAGACTTTCATCCAATATTTAATGATCCAATATTTAATAATAATCGTTAATTATAATGGCAAGACATATGTAAATAAATTAATCAGAAAAGTTACCACAATTAGTTTTTTAGGTTATATATAAGGTATATTTTATACACTACTAAAAGTTATAATGAACCATTCAATATGGTATGAAAGACTTTTCCTATTTATTAACCTAACTAGGGATGACAGTGGTTACGATTTTAATTAGAAACCGACGGATTACCGAACCGAATAAAAACCGATTATGTAACCGTGGTTAAATCTGTTACGGTTTGGTTTTAAAAAGTGAAAACGATGGTTAAAACCGTTAGGTTATGGTTTTAGATTAAAAAAACCCGAAAAACCGAAATCCATTATATATATAAATATAAATCCGATTTTATTTTACCTACTAAAAGTAAAACCGAATGACCAAAAACCCGTTTATTATCATCTATCTTTGTATATTTTATAGTAATATAGATAAAAAAAGTATTTTCATATCTCAAAACTAAAATCTAAATATTATAATTAATATTAGAAGTAACAAAACGTTATTTAATTAAAGATCAACATAATATTTTATATATTGGTGATTTGTCATGTAGTTGTGATCTTGTTTCAATATTTTCAATATATTTAGCGAGTTATAGTTTGGTAAGTCACAAGAGCGAGGTGAGGTTAGGAATCCTACTGCGAGAGGGACGCCTCGCGAGCCGGGTTATGGTTAAAATCCAAAAAAAACGTTTAAAAAACCGAATCCGAATTATTCGGATATGGTTTTGAAAAGTAAGTCCGCTTAAATCGTTTTGTTATTGGTAAATTAAATAAATACGTACATGATTTTGGATTTTATTTTGCAATAATCCGATTCCGTTGTCATCGCTAAACCCAACAGACAGAACGTAAGCCCAAGCAAAGCTATTGGCAAATGGGCTGGAGAGAAGAGAACAATTCAATGATATTTACTTCCCATTTAACTACTATGTAACTAGTCTACACATCATGGGCCTTATCCATTCTTAGGATTTAAACAAGAATTTACCCAAATAACAAAAACGCCCGCCGCCGGCAGAAAAAAGTTAGAACTGCAAAATAAAGCCGACTCCTCTCTTTGTGTATATTGAGGTAAAGTTTCCTCGCCATGTACATATACATTGGTAAAATTAGGTAAATTTGTATTATATCTTACTAAAAAAAATTTGCTGTATTTGTTTATATGGTTTAACTAAATTTAATTTTAATTATTTTTTGGCAGAATAATTAAAAATTGATGTTCTTCTGAGTAATTTTATTGAGTCCTTTGGATTTGTAAAACTAAGAGTTTCATCAATGGAAAAAAACTTAGATAAAAATGAGCTGTCCTGTATACTAAGAGACGTTCTCTTAATCAAGGTATGTGATTTATTTTAGTTTCCACGTTGCAAGGGATAAGAAAAATCTTGAACCCAATTACACTATGAGTCCCTGTATAATGTGAAAATTGCAATATAGGTCCGCATTATTGGTCCTTAGGAAAGAGGTAAAAGAGTTGTGTATGGCATGTAATTTGTCTCTCCTATAAAAAATTGAAAAATATAGGGTTAGATTTTTCAGTTTTTGCAGCTAGAAAGTCATGCAATACAATTCAAACAAAAATATTTTGTATTTTTTTGTTCATACATATCATCGAGTGTTGTTTGATTACAAGAAAGCGATCGTTGGTCATGAAATTTCAAGAAAATAGAAAAATTATATAATTAACTTGGTAAGTTTATTAATTTGTTGTTATGCTTCATATGATGCTTAATAACAGATGATCAACCCTTAATATTTAACTAATTGTTCTAATGATGGTAAATATTAGTTTGGTAGTAGATGTGTTTAATTAAAAGAATAAAAGCAAGTAATTGTGTGGATGATAAAATATTATGTGTACACAATTGAACATTAAACACACGATTAATAAAAGTTATGTAGACCAATATTGAATACACAAATAAAGAGTGTGTTATTGGGTGTAAAGAATAACCATTTGAGTATGTCATTGAATTAATTCTGGACCGATATGACATTTTTTGCTCCAGATCCTGCTCAAGCAATAACTCTTGTTCCTGTCGGAGTATATTATTTGTCGAAGTCAGATCTGTGATTTTGGTAGCTGAAAGGGAAAGAGAGGGAAGCAAATATCTTTTGCTTTTAAAGCCGTGCCGGAGAGAAGATCTGCAGAAATATGTCGAAAAATAATACTCCATCAAGTGAGTTCTCCATCAGACCGAATGAAGGCATAAATTTAGTGGTGAACTTGAATTCAAGTCCATCAGATCAGTTTGAAGTTTCTCCCAGCTTCAAAAGTTTTGTGAAAGGCAAAAGTCACAGTCCAGATCCTGCTCATGTTTCTGCTCCAGCTTCAGCTCTTACTTCAGCTCTTACTCCAGATCCTTCTCCTGCTCCATCTCTTACTCTAGATCCCTCTCCTACTCCTGCTTCGGTTCTAGCTCTGGTTCCAGTTCAAGTTCCTTCTGTTATACTTTCAACGGCTACTGAAAACAACAACAGACTCAATGAACTCAGCGACCTTGTTTCAAGGTTGTTTGATGACCTTTCTATGTTCGACTTTTATGCTTCTCAAGTAAGTCAATACAATCTTATTTAATATTAAACATTTCACTTACCATTTTTCATGCTCTGTATATCTCTCTTTATTTGTAGGATACATTTGAGGACCCTCCTGCTCCAGGTGCATGGTAATTTTTTATCCTAGTAAATAATTTGATTAATTCTTTATATATGTTCCCATTGTAATCAACTTTTTTTTGGATCTTTAATATTTGCAAGAAAGTGGGAAAAAAGTCTCAGTCCTCTAAATCCAAACGCAGGCACAAGAGAAAGAGACAAGAGACTTATGAGTCGGAAAGTGACAGTGATGATGATCATTGGGGTTTGAGACCCCGTAGAAGGTCTAAACGGTTTGTACAAAAGGTATGTCCACTTTTTCTAAAATAATTTTGTTACAGTCACTATAAACAGTTTTGTTCTTTTAATCTTTACTTGGAGACAGTCAAGTGTAACTCATGATGGACTAAATGCACACAACCCCCTTTAACTATATCTAATCCCTGATTTTGTCCATATACTTTAAAAAACAATTTAAACCTCCTTAAACTTTTTTTCTATAGTTGTTAACGGAGTATGCAAATTTACTATTATACCCTTTCATACTACCGCACCTTTAACTTTTCATGACTCATTCTTCCCCTTTTAGTTCCTCGCTCTGAACACAACTCATTTTTAGACGAATCTTCCTCGACTAGATTTTCAATTAGATTTACATCCAAAAGAAGTCCAGATTATTTGTGGACCCATATGTTTTTGGATAGAACCGTAATTAGGGAGTGTTGAATATTATTTTATGTTGTGTTGTGGCACCTTTTATTTTTTAATAGTTGTGTACAATCTTAATTAGGGACTTTTGTTATAATTTGGTTATAATGTTTATCTCATCTGGTTGTGAGTGCTTATGTGCATATACCCTCTAATTCTGCAGATATAACCATTTGTGTAAGGGAGTGACTTGGAATTCAACCTCGAAATATGATGCGGGCAAATCTTTTGCGAAACATTCACCGTCATCATTTGACAGGATAACATGGTCTTTCATAGATTTATTGGTCGGAAGTTTCTCGAGTTTTTATCTTTCTTGAATTTCTAAAGTCAAACAAAGATATTTATTATAAGTTATAACTCCCACATTGTAAATTTTTTTTCTTTTTACTTATGAAAATATATCAAACCAAAGATGGTCTCATTTGCAGGCAAGATCAGAATTAAACAAAATATTGTAAAACAGCATGAGTATCTGGTACTTTTTGAAGTTGGGTAATTTTTTCAAATTCAGCAAAAATACCATGCAACGTGTCGAAAAATTCTTGCATATCATATAAATAACCTATCTTTCGATAAGGTCCTCTATTTAATTCACTCACATATTAAAAAATATGACCCTATTAAAAAGGTTTCAATATCTGCTCCAGGTCATGGACCTATATAACAATATAACTCTTTAAATCTTCTTGACATCAAAATTAAATCCAAAAGATATTACATAATATTGAATATTGTAATAAGTGAACTTACATCAAGGCGATAGGAGCCAAAAGTCATTATAACAGCATTTACATCTTCTACCCTCCATGGAGTGTCAATTTCTTTACCCACATTCTTACAATCTACAATAACATTTTACATTTTGATCTAACCATGAAGATTGATTTTGTAGTAACACGCCCCTAGCAAATGCAGAATCATTTGTTTACTTCTTCTTGAGTTTTACAAAAGATTTTCCTTTTACTTAGAAGCTATTATCACACAGAAGATGAAATTTTAGAGAAGTCATATGAGTTCATTACATAGCAGATATAGAGAATGACAAAACTGCCCCTCAAGGTTGAAAAATTAGATTTTGATTTCAGTAAGTAATTGGTTGCTAAAATAAATCTATATAAAAAATAATCTTGGGGTATCCATGCTAGAGGAAGCCGATCATAAAACGAGAATGTAGCAATAAAAGCAAGCGAACAATGTTTATTGTACGTTTCAATCACATCAGGTTTAATTCCATCTATCTTCACAATAGAAAATCCATTGTGCATAAGTGCTGTTAATACCAATATCTATTTAGAGGAACGAAAATGTTCTCCACATTTCTCTTTCACACAATTCCTTGAACATGATAAGTACGAATGACCATAAATTTTATTCATCCTAAAAGAGAAGCTCAAAAGAATTATAAAATCCAGTTTACAAAGAAATGTCAATCAAAATATACTGACTTGAGGTTTCAAGTGTATGAAGAAGGGGCCACATTTGTAGGATTCCACCTAATGTGAAATTCATGAATGTGGATAAATTATTGTTATAGTTAATATTATGTTTCTAACAATTGGTGCTCTTTTGTAAATGGTTTTCTGGGTCTGGTTTTGAGTATGGAAAACTTTTCTTAATGAATGATGATTTTGGTTTGGTAATTTTTGGTTGTTTTTTCTGTAATGAATATATTGTGTTCTTTTATAAGGTTTTGATCTTTGGTACTGCAACTTTGAAAGGTGGTGTACTAATTTTGGTTAAATGAGCATTTTTCTAATGTTCATAATTGTAAAAAATGATGGAAAAGTAGTGTACTGCACAAAAGTTTACAAAAAAACTAAAGAACTGTAATTAAAAAAACTAAAGGACTGTATTAAAATCAGCATGATTACAATAAGTTTCACTTTTTATAGAGGCTTCAACCTTTGGGAACTATATGGATTGCCTAATTTTCAAAGGGAGATAGAAACTCCTGCCTATGCCTACGTAGCCATAATATATGGAGACACCATGAAAGTGAAGATTATGCGAATCATTGAACATTTACAATATTACAATAATAAATGATGTACAATACAAACAAATTGATCAACAATGAGATGAAACAATATCGAGAGTCATGAGAACCTCCTAGATTTTTGAAAAAAGTTAATTCGACATAACCAAACCTTTCGTAAAACTATTTATTGCCATGTCAAGTAAAATTTATATGAACTCAATTTCTCTTGCTTGTTTCACTGTAGGTGGACGTTATTGCGATTATTCGTGTTAGCTGATCTTGAATTCCCAATGCCCCTAGTTAAGTCTTCAATAGTTCAGGGAAAATCTAGAGTGATGCTGACTTGGTAAAAAAGAGGACTTATATTCATATAAATACAAGACATAATGTTTAAGCAAGCATTATGTACAAATAATATTTCTAGTACAAATCTGATTTCTAGTATATATTTAATAGGACTAACTGAATTTGTTATTTTTATTTTATTTTTTGGAAGAAAGAATATATTTAAAATAAATTTAAAGTACAGATAATAAGTTCAGCCCATTCATGACGGTGGGTTATCAAGATTAAGAATCTCGACTAACTAGGTTGTAATATAGTTTGTAAAACATATATAGTGGTGCCTCCTATGATGTGATAAAAATAAGATAATAAAAGCAGATAAACGATGCACTAACACTCTTACTAAACACCTTACTCATTGCAAGTATCGCAGGTCGTACGCAAGTTTTAATAATAAGTCAGATTTGTTCTCGGGGACATAGTGTGTTATACGAATAGGTCAACAGAATAGCGTAGCAGATAATAGTTTAAAGACAAGAAAATAAATGAATATGAACTGAAGAGATTAATGATTAAGCTAAATAAAATAAAGACAAGTAAATTACATATGAAAGATAAGATGAGAGAATATAGCTCAGGTTTTGCGAGTATGCACTAATCCTTCTATTTCTTCTACTAGTTAATAAGGGCTATAATAACTCTTAGATAAGTAGTCAGGATTCTAAATTCCTCCCTACCCCCTTCCGGGTGGACTAAGGTGGCGACCTTACAATTACCAGGGGACTTAACTAAGGTGCTTATACGCCACTACGTTCTTACATGAGACTGGCGTGCAAATAATCATCGGTGATTAAATAAAACCCTAAGGACTATCTAGTTAGGCAAGTCCTCCAGGATTACTGCTTACACTAGACGATTATGTGGTGTTTCAATAATTAGACGCCCCTTCTAGTGACCATCTAAATACTATTAGTACAACCCTAAATTGATCAGGTTTAAGATAGACAATAAATCTTAGCACATAAAACAAATATATAGTTAAGCAGCTGGAGTCAATTTAAAATAGTTCTCCAAAAGAAACATAGATAGAAGAAAATAGAATTCATAGATTATACATATGCAAAACCCAAGTTATGGGAAATTTAGTTCAAAGTAGAAAGAAATAAACTAAAATAAAGATGCATACTGTCAACTTGCTCTCTTGAATGATCTCTAATGATGAATAAAACTTAAAGACTAATTATGGGAGGCAATGACATGTTTACAATAGTTAAAGGGTGTATTTATAGGAGTATAGAAAGCCTAGATTTGGATTTCTTGGAATAGGAGACAAGTAATTGGACTTCTTTTCCAAATTAAATTCATTTCCTAAAATATAGGAGAAGGGAATAATTGTTGTTGTCTTATTTTGGCCGTAACCTTTTCAATATTGCTCCGATTTTCGCATACTTTTTATCAAAACGACCGTATCGGAAATATCTACACATTTGATCTAACTATTATTCCTAATTCCGAACCGATTTTTGAGTTATGACCCTTTTATTGGACCTGGCTGTTGAAATTCAAATTTACTTGGCAACTTTTCATTTCCTATTTTATCTTTTACTTCCTTTATTTTCAATTTCTATCTTTATCTTCTTTTATTTATCACTTAGAATTTGTTTGACATCTGATTACTTTCCATATATCTTTAAAGCTTCACAATTAACAAAAAAGTAAACCAAATATTCTCTATAAATATTAAATCATCAAATAAAGACAAAAAATAAGAAAAAAACTAAAATATAATCAAAAATTGAGTGTTGATTATCCTAATACACCTAAAATGATGTCTCATATATAGATTAAATCATAAAAAACAGAGAGACATCAAGACTCCCAGGTCAAAGTTGTATCGTCCCGATACAATAATGATATAAACAATGAGAAGTCTCTAAATACACACCTAAGTTAATTAAGCACAATGGAAAGAGATACCATAATATACAGAATATCAGTAACCATGATCTTCTGATTCAGAATCCCATATGAATATAAAAGGGATCATCCAAATTATTTATAAATATCACGTGGCATCGAAAACAATTCACTATCTAATTTTGGCCGACAACTGTTTCACATTTATAAAAATGGTTTCTTATCCAAGCTTTGACATGTAATATATTACGTGTACCTACGAGTTTCACATTTGACACATATATTACGCACAAATAACTCTAAATGTGAAAAATCTCCAAAAGAGGGTAAGAAACGAGAATATATCAAATAATAGGGAAAACCCCTCATCTAAGCACAAAAGGAACTTAAAAATATGTCTCAAAATAGGATTTATTTATCACCAAATAAGGGAGACATCAAATGTCTTTCTATTGGATTGGAATTACTTCTCTAATGACACACGAGATAAAATTATGCACGTAGGATACATATTTCTCGTCAAGATAGATGAATATAAATTACCTGTTCCATCGGCTAACTATATCAAATTTAAAAATTAACATGAATTTGACACATTCTAAATATATTTATTGGATACACAAGTTTTTTATTGCATTGCCACAATAGAAACTACAACTACCTTTTCAATCAAATTGTACTATAGGTCCCTGAAAATTTTGTCACAGATAGAAAGTGGGTATAAACTCACCACTGCAACTGTAGAGAACATTGATATCAAATTTCCCGATAGATACCATGAACGTTTTATGTGGGTTTAAACTATATAAATCATTAAACTGTGACTAGGGTGAAAAATTCAAAATACCCACTACTAATTTAAACCATACTATATAACAATTAATGGTTAATAAAAACACTTTATATGAATTATTATGATAAAATTATTTAGTGTTATTTTAGAAAAATTTCAAGGTTTAACAACTATTATTCCATGTTATTCTATAACTTTCAGAAAAAATAAGCAAAAACTAATAAAATTGCATTAAGAACACCTTATTTAACCCATAAAATAAAATTTGTATTGTCTTTGAAAATATTGCTTCCGCCGATTAAAAACTCCTCTGATATACAAGTTGTTCTTCTCTTAAGAAACAATAGTTTGTGTATACGAAAGATATGAATTAAGCCAAACTCGCATCACGAAATGAATCACCATAATGCTTTACCTACCATGAATGAGAAAGAGTGCTTGAGGGTATTCTCCCTAATTATAGTATGGAGGGTATTCTCCCTAATTTAGAGTGCATAGTATAAAATATTAAAATTCATGTTTACCTTTTTCTTTTCTCATTGTATCCCCATCTCGTCTTTTTGGGAGATAGTTAACTTATGTTTTTTACCCACCAAGATTTATTGTATAGATTTTTTGTAGGAAATTAGATCAAGCTTTTTATTAACTTAAACATATAAGACTTTCATCCAATATTTAATGATCCAATATTTAATGGCAAGACATATGTAAATAAATTAATCAGAAAAGTTACCACAATTAATTTTTTAGGTTAAATATAAGGTATATTTTATACACTACTAAAAGTTATATTGAATCATTCAATATGGTATGAAAGACTTTTCCTATTTATTAACCTAACTAGGGATGGCAGTGGTTACGATTTTAATATTAGAAACCGACGGATTACCGAATCGAATAAAAACCGATTATGTAACCGTGGTTAAATCCGTTACGGTTTGGTTTTAAAAAGTGAAACCAATGGTTAAAACCGTTAGGTTATGGTTTTAGATTAAAAAAACCCAAAAAACCGAAATCCGTTATATATATAAATATAAATCCGATTTTATTTGACCTACTAAAAATAAAACCGAATGACCAAAAACTCGTTTATTATCATCTATTTTTGTATATTTTATAGTAATATAGATAAAAAGGTATTTTCACATCTCAAAACTAAAATCTAAATATTATAATTGATAATAGAAGTAACAAAACGTTATTTAATTAAAGATCAACATAATATTTTATATATTGGTGATTTGTCATGTAGTTGTGATCTTGTTTCAATATTTTCAATATATTTAGCGAGTTATAGTTTGGCAAGTCACAAGAGCGAGGTGAGGTTAGGAATCCTACTGCGAGAGGGACGCCTCGCGAGCCGGGTTATGGTTAAAATCCAAAAAACCGTTTAAAAAACCGAATCCGAATTATTCAGATATGGTTAAATCGTTTTGTTATTGATAAATTAAATGAATATGTACATGGTTTTGGATTTTTTTTGCAATAATCTGATCCGTTGTCATCCCTAAACCCAACACACAGAACGTAAGCCCAATCAAATCTATTGGCAAATGGGCTGGAGAGAAGAGAACAATTCAATGATATTTACTTCCCATTTAATTACTATGTAACTAGTCTACACATCATGGGCCTTATCTATTCTTAGGATTTAAACAAGAATTTACCCTAATAACAAAGATGCCGCCGCAGAAAAAGTTAGAACTGCAAAATTAAGCCGACTCCTCTCTTTGTGTATATCGAGGTAAAGTTTCCTCTCCATTTACATATACATTGGTAAAATTAGGTAAAATTGTATTATATCTTACTCAAATTTTTTTGCTATATTTGTTTATATGGTTTAACTAAATTTAATTTTATTTATTTTTTGGAAGAATAATTAAAAATTGATGTTCTTTTGATTTATTTTAGTTTCCACATTGCAAGGGATAAGAAAAATCTTGAACCCAATTACACTATGAGTCCCTGTATAATGTGAAAATTGCAATATAGGCCTGCATTATTGGTCCTTAGGAAAGAGGTAAAAGAGTTGTGTATGGCATGTAATTTGTCTCTCCTATAAAAATTGAAAAATATAGGATTAGATTTTTCAGTTTTTGCAGCTAGAAAGTCATGCAATACAATTCAAACAAAAATATTTTGTATTTTTTTATTCATACATATCATCGAGTGTTGTTTGATTACAGGAAAGCGATCGTTGGTCATGAAATTTCAAGAAAATAGAAAAATTATATAATTAACTTGGTAAGTTTATTAATTTGTTGTTATGCTTCATATGATGCTTAATAACAGATGATCAACCCTTAATATTTAACTAATTGTTCTAATGATGGTAAATATTAGTTTGGTAATAGATGTGTTTAATTTAGATTAAAAGAATAAAAGCAAGTAATTGTGTGGATGATAAAAATATTATGTGTACACAATTGAACATTAAACACACGATTAATAAAAGTTATGTAGACCAATATTGAATACACAAATAAAGAGTGTGTTATTGGGTGTAAAGAATAACCATTTGAGTATGTCATTGAATTAATTCTGGACCGATATGACATTTTTTGCTCCAGATCCTGCTCAAGCAATAGCTCTTGTTCCTGTCGGAGTATATTATTTGTCGTAGTCAGCTCTGTGATTTTGGTAACTGAAAGGGAAAGAGAGGGAAGCAAATATCTTTTGCTTTTAAAGCCGTGCCGGAGAGCTGCGGAAATATGTCGAAAAATAATACTCCATCAGGTGAGTTCTCCATCAGACCGAATGAAGGCATAAATTTAGTGTCCATCAGATCAGTTTGGAGTTTGTCCCAGCTTCAAAAGTTTGGTGAAAGGCAAAAGTCACATTCCAGATCCTGCTCATGTTTCTGCTCCAGCTTCAGCTCTTACTCCAGATCCTTCTCCTGCTCCATCTCTTACTCTAGATCCTTCTCCTACTTCCAGTTCCTTTTGTTATACTTTCACCGGCTACTGAAAACAACAACAGATTCAATAAGCTCAGCGATCTTGTTTCAAGATTGTTTGATGACTTTTCTCTGTTGGACTTTTATGGACCCTCCTGCTCCAGGTGCATGGTAATTGTTTATCCTAGTAAATAATTTGATTAATTCTTTAAATATGTTCCCATTGTAATCAACTTTTTTTTGGATCTTTCATTTTTGCAGGAAAGTGGGAAAAAAGTCTCAGTCCTCTAAATCCAAACGCAGGCACAAGAGAAAGAGACAAGAGACTTCTTAGTCGGAAAGTGACAATGATGATGATCATTGGGGTTTGAGACCCCGTAGAAGGTCTAAACGGTTAGTACAAAAGGTATGTCCACTTTTTCTAAAATAATTTTGTTACGGTCACTATAAACAGATTTGTTCTTTTAATCTTTACTTGGAGACACTCAAGTGTAACTCATGATGGACTAAATGCACACAGCCCCCCTTAACTATATCTAATCCCTGATTTTATCCATAAACTTTAAAAAACAATTTAAACCTCCTTAAACTTTTTTTCCGTAGTTGTTAACGGAGCATGCAAATTTACTATTATACCCTTTCGTACTACCGCACCTTTAACTTTTCATGACTCATTCTTCCCCTTTTAGTTCCTCGCTCTGAACACAACTCATTTTTAGACGAATCTTCCTCGACTAGATTTTCAATTAGATTTACATCCAAAAGAAGTCCAGATTATTTGTGGACCCATATGTTTTTGGATAGAACCGTAATTTAGGGAGTGTTGAATATTTTTTTATGTTGTGTTGGGGCACCTTTTGTTTTTTAATAGTTGTGTACAATCTTATTTAGGGTCTTTTGTTATAATTTTGTTATAATGTTTATCTCATCTGGTTGTGAGTGCTTATGTGCATATACCCTCTAATTCTACAGATATAACCATTTGTGTAAAGGAGTGACTTGGAATTCAACCTCGAAATATGATGCGGGCAAATCTTTTGCGAAACATTCACCGTCATCATTTGACAGGATAACATGGTCTTTCATAGATTTATTGGTCGGAAGTTTCTCGAGTTTTTATCTTTCTTGAATTTCTAAAGTCAAACAAAGATATTTATTATAAGTTATAACTCCCACATTGTAAATTTTTTTTCCTTTTACTTATAAAAATATATCAAACAGAAGATGGTCTCATTTGCAGGCAAGATCAGAATTAAACAAAATATTGTAAAAACAGCATAAGCATCTGGAACTTTTTGAAGTTGGGTAATTTTTTCAAATTCAGCAAAAATAACATGCAAAGTGTCGAAAAATTCTTGCATATCATATAAATAACCTATCTTTAGATAATGTCCTCTATTTAATTCACTCACATATTAAGAAATATGACCCTATTAAAAAGGTTTCGATATCTGCTCCAGGGCCATGGACCCATATAACAATATAACTCTTTAAATCTTCTTGACAACAATATATAGTATATTTTAATATGTGAACTTACATCAAGGCTATCGGAGCCAAAAATCATTATAACAGCATTTACATCTTCTACCCTCCATGGAGTGTCAATTTCTTTACCCACATTTTTACAATCTACAATAACATTTTACATTTTGATCTAACCATGAAGATTGATTTTGTAGTAACACGCCCCTAGCAAATGCAGAATCATTTGTTTACTTCTTCTTGAGTTTTACAAAAGATATTCCTTTTACTTAGAAGCTATTATCACACAGAAGATGAAATTTTAAAGAAGTCATATGAGTTCATTACATAGCAGATATAGAGAATGGCAAAACTGCCTCTTAAGGTTGAAAAATTAGATTTATATTTCAGTAAGTAATTGTTTGCTAACATAAATCTATATATAAAATCATCTTGGGGTATCCATACTGGAAGAAGCCGATCATAAAATGAGAAAGTAGCATCAAAAGAAAGCGAACCATGTTTATTGTACGTTTCAATCACATCAGGTTTAATTCCATCTATCTTCACAATAGGATATCCATTGTGCATAAGTGCTGTTAATACCAATATCTATTTAGAGGAACGAAAATGTTCTCCACATTTCTCTTTCAGACAATTCCTTGAACATGATAAGTACAAACGACCATAACTTTTATTCATCCTAAAAGAGAAGCTCAAAAGAGTTATAAAATCCAGTTTACAATGAAATGTCAATCAAAATATACTGACCCGAGGATTCAAGTGTATGAAGAAGGGGCCACATTTGCACGATTCCACCTAATGTGAAATTCAAGAATGTGGATAAATTATTGTTATAGTTAATATTATGTTTCTAACAATTGGTGCTCTTTTTTAAATGGTTTTCTGGGTCTAGTTTTGAGTATGGACAACTTTTCTTAATGAATGATGATTTTGGTTTGGTAATTTTTTGTTTGTTTTTTCTGTAATGAATATATTGTGTTCTTTTATAAGGTTTGATCTTTGGTACTGCAATTTTGAAAGGTGGTGTACTAATTTTGGTTGAATGAGCATTTTTCTAATGTTCATAATTGTAAAAAATGATGGAAAAGTACTTTACTGCACAAAAGTTTACGAAAAAACTAAAGGACTGTAATTAAAAAAAACTAAAGGACTGGAATTAAAAAACTAAAGGAGTGTAATTAAAATCAACACGATTACAATAAGTTTCACTTTTTATAGAGGCTTCAACCTTTGGGAACTATACGGGGTGCCTAATTTTCAAAGGGAGATAGAAACTCCTGCCTATGCCTAAGTAGCCATAATATATGGAGACACCATGAAAGTGAAGATTATGCGAATCATTGAATATTTACAATATTACAATAATAAATTATGTACAATACAAACAAATTGATCAACAATGAGATGAAACAATATCGAGAGTCATGAGAACTGACTAGATTTTCGAAAAAAGTTAATTCGACATAACCAAACCTTTCGTAAAACAAATTATTGCCATGTCAAGTAAAATTTATATGAACTCAATTTCTCTTGCTTGTTTCACAGTAGGTGGATGTTATTGCGATTATTCGTGTTAGCTGATCTTGAATTCCCAATGCCCCTAGTTAAGTCTTCAATAGGTCTCTAGAGTGATGCTGACTTGGTAAAAAATAGGACTTATATTCATATAAATACAAGACATAATGTTAAAGCAAGCATTATGTACAAATAAGATTTCTAGTACAAATCTGATTTCTAGTATATATTTAATAGGATTAACTGAATTTGTTGTCTTTTTTTGTTTTTTTGGAATAAGGAATATATTTAAAATAAATTTAAAGTACAGATAATAAGTTCAGCCTATCCATGACGGTGGGTTATCAAGATTAAGAATCTCGACTAACTAGGTTGTAATATAGTTTGTAAAACAAATATAGTGGTGTTGACTAGGATGTGATAAAAATAAGATAGTAAAAGCAGATAAACGATTACTAAACACGTTACTCACTGCAAGTATCGCAGGTCGTACGCAAGTTTTAATGATAAGTCAGATTCGTTCTCAGGGACTTAGTGTGTTAAACGAATAGGTCAACAGAATAGCGTAGCAGATAATAGTTTAAAGACAAGAAAATAAATGAATATGAAGTGAAGAGATTAATGATTAAACTAAACAAAATAAAGACAAGTAAATAAAATATGAAAGAATAAGATGAGAGAATATAGCTCAGGTTTTGCGAGTATGCACTAATCCTTCTATTTATTCTACTAGTTAATAAGTGTGATAATAACTCTTAGATAAGTAGTCAGGATTCTAAATTCTTCCCTACCCCTTCCAGGTCGACTAAGGTGGTGACCTAACAATTAACCGGAAACTTAACTAAGGTGCTTATACGCCACTAGGTTCTTACATGAGACTAGCGTGCAAATAATAACTAGTGATTAAATAAAATCCTAAGGACTATCTAGTTAGGCAAGTCCTCCTAGATCACTACGTACACTAGACGATTATGTGGTGTTTCAACAATTAGAAACCCCTTCCGGGTGACCATCTAACTACTATTAGTACAACCCTAAATTGATCAGGTTTAAGATAGACAATAAATCTTAGCACATAAAACAAATATATGGTTAAGCGGCTGGAGTCAATTTAAAATAGTTCTCCCAAAGAAAAATAGATAGAAGAAAATAGAAATTCATAGATTATACATATGCAAAACCCAAGTTATGGGAAATTTAGTTCAAAGTAGAAAGAAATAAACTAAACGAAAGATGCATACTGTCAACTTGCTCTCTTGAATGATCTCTAATGATGAATAAAACTTAAAGACTAATTATGAGAGGCAATGACATGTTTACAATAGTTAAAGGGTGTATTTATAGGAGTATAGAAAGCCCATATTTAGATTCCTTGGAATAGGAGGCAAGTAATTGGACTTCTTTTCCAATTTAAATTTTTCTAAAATATAGGAGAAGGGAATAACTGTTGTTGTCTTATTTTGGCCGTAACTTCTTCAATATTGCTCCAATTTTCGCATACTTTTTATCGAAACGACCGTATCGGAAATATCTACACATTTGATCTGACCATTATTCCTAATTCCGAACCGATTCTTGAGTTATGACTCTTTTAGTGGACCTGGCTGTTGAAATTCAAATTTACTTGGCAACTTTTCCTTTCCTATTTTATCTTTTACTTCCTTTATTTTCAATTTCCATCTTTATCTTCTTTTATTTATCACTTAGAATTTGTTTGACATCTGATTACTTTCCATATATCTTTAAAGCTTCACAATTAACAAAAAAGTAAACTAAATATTCTCTATAAATATTAAATCATCAAATCAAGACAAGAAATAAGAAAAAAACTAAAATATTATAAAAAATTGAGTGTTGATTATCCTAATACACCTAAAATGATGTCTCATATATAGATTAAATCATCAAAAACAGAGAGACATCAAGACTCCCAGGTCAAAGTCGTATCGTCCCGATACAATAATGATATAAACAATGAGAAGTCTCTAAATACACACCTAAGTCAATCAAGCACAATGGAAAGAGATAGCATAATATATAGAATATCAGTAACCATGCTCTTCTGATTCAGAACCCCATATGAATATAAAAGGGATCATCCAAATTATTTTTAAATATCACGTGGCATCGAAAACAATTCACTATCTAATTTTTGCCGACAACTGTTTCACATTTATAAAAATGGTTTCTTATCCAAGCTTTGACATGTAATATAATACATGTACCTATGAGTTTCACATTTAACACATATATTACGCACAAATAACTCTAAATGTGAAAAATCTCCAAAAGAGGGTAAGAAACGAGAATATATCAAATAATAGGGAAAACCCCTCATCTAAGCACAAAAGGAACTTAAAAATATGTCTCAAAATAGGATTTATTTATCACCAAATAAGGGAGACATCAAATGTCTTTCCATTGGATGCAATTACTTCTCTAATGACACACGAGATAAAATTATGCACATAGGATATATTGTTCTCGTCAAGATAGATGAATATAAATTACCGGTTCCATCGGCTTACTATATCAAATTTAAAAATTAACATGAATTTGACACATTCTAAATATATTTATTGGATACACAAGTTTTTTATTGCATTACCACAATAGAAACTAAAACTACCTTTTCAATCAAATTGTACTATAGGTCCCTGAAAATTTTGTCACAGATAGAAAGTGGGTATAAACTCACCACTGCAACTGTAGAGAACATTGATATCAAATTTCCCGATAGATACCCTGAACGTTTTATGTGGATTTAAACTATATAAATCATTAAACTGTGAATAGGGTGAAAAACACAAAATACCCACTACTAATGTAAACCATACTATATAACAATTAATGGTTATTAAAAACACTTTACATGAATTAATATGATAAAAAAATTTAGTGTTATTTTAGAAAAATTTCAAGGTTTAACAACTATTATTCCATGTTATTCTATAATTTTCTAGAAAAAAGAAGCAAAAATTAATAAAATTGCATTAAGAACACCTTATTTAACCCATAAAATAATATTTGTATTGTCTTTGAAAATATTGCTTCCGCCGATTAAAAACTCCTCTGATAGACAAGTTGTTCTTCTCTTAAAAAACAATAGTTTGTGTATACGAAAGATATGAATTAAGCCAAACTCGCATCACGAAATGAATCAACATAATGCTTTACCTAACAAGCATGAGAAAGAGCGCTTGAGGGTATTCTCCCTAATTATAGTATGGAGGGTATTCTCCCTAATTTCGAGTGCATAGTGAAAAATATTAAAATTCATGTTTACCTTTTTCTTTTCTTATTGTATCCCCATCTCGTCTTTTTGGGAGATAGTTAACTTATGTTTTTTACCCACCAAGATTTAATGTATAGATTTTTTGTAGGAAATTAGATCAAACTTTTTATTAACTTAAACATATAAGACTTTCATCCAATATTTAATGATCCAATATTTAATAATAATCGTTAATTATAATGGCAAGACATATGTAAATAAATTAATCAGAAAAGATACCACAGTTAATTTTTTAGGTTATATATAAGGTATATTTTATACACTACTAAAAGTTATATTGAACCATTCAATATGGTATGAAAGACTTTTCCTATTTATTAACCTAACTAGGGATGGCAGTGGTTACGATTTTAGTTAGAAACCGACGGATTACCGAACCGAATAAAAACCGATTATGTAACCGTTGTTAAATCCGTTACGGTTTGGTTTTAAAAAGTGAAACCGATGGTTAAAACCGTTAGGTTATGGTTTTAGATTAAAAAAACCCAAAAAACCGAAATCCGTTATATATACAAATATAAATCCGATTTTATTTTACCTACTAAAAATAAAACCGAATGACCAAAGACCCATTTATTATCATCTATCTTTGTATATTTTATAGTAATATAGATAAAAAAATATTTTCATATCTCAAAACTAAAATCTAAATATTATAATTAATAATAGAAGTAACAAAACGTTATTTAATTAAAGATCAACATAATATTTTATATATTGGTGATTTTTCATGTAGTTGTGATCTTGTTTCAATATTTTCAATATATTTAGCGAGTTATAGTTTGGCAAGTCACAAGAGCGAGGTGAGGTTAGGAATCCTACTGCGAGAGGGACGCCTCGCGAGCCGGGTTATGGTTAAAATCCAAAAAAACGTTTAAAAAACCGAATCCGAATTATTCGGATATGGTTTTGAAAAGTAAGTCCGCTTAAATCGATTTGTTATTGATAAATTAAATGAATATGTACATGATTTTGGATTTTTTTTTCAATAATCCGATCCGTTGTCATCCCTAAACCCAACACACAGAACGTAAGCCCAAGCAAAGCTATTGGCAAATGGGTTGGAGAGAAGAGAACAATTCAATGATATTTACTTCCCATTTAACTACTATGTAACTAGTCTACACATCACGGGCCTTATCCATTCTTAGGATTTAAACAAGAATTTACCCAAATAACAAAGACGCCGCCCCAGAAAAAGTTAGAACTGTAAAATAAAGCCGACTCCTCTCTTAGTGTATATCGAGGTAAAGTTTCCAATCCATGTACATATACATTTGTAAAATTAGGTAAAATTGTATTATATCTTACTCAAATTTTTTTGCTATATTTCTTTATATGGTTTAACTAAATTTAATTTCATTTATTTTTTGGCAGAATAATTAAAAATTGATGTTCTTCTGAGTAATTTTATTGAGTCCTTTGGATTTGTAAAACTAAGAGTTTCATCAATGGAAAAAAACTTAGATAAAAATGAGTTGTCCTGTATACTAAGAGACATTCTCTTAATTAAGGTATGTGATTTATTTTAGTTTCCACGTTGCAAGGAATAAGAAAAATCTTGAACCCAATTACACTATGAGTCCCTGTATAATGTGAAAATTTCAATATAGGCCCGCATTATTGGTCCTTAGGAAAGAGGTAAAAGAGTTGTGTATGGCATGTAATTTGTCTCTCCTATAAAAAATTGAAAAATATAAGATTAGATTTTTCAGTTTTTGTAGCTAGAAAGTCATGCAATACAATTCAAACAAAAATATTTTGTATTTTTTTATTCATACATATCATCGAGTGTTGTTTGATTACAGGAAAGCGATCGTTGGTCATTAAATTACAGAGAAGTCATATGACTTCATTACATAGCAGATATAGAGAATGACAAAACTGCCCCTCAAGGTTGAAAAATTATATTTTGATTTCAGTAAGTAATTGTTTGCTAACATAAATCTATATAAAAAATAATCTTGGGGTATCCATACTAGAAGAAGCCGATCATAAAACGAGAGTGTAGCAATAAAAGCAAGTGAACCATATTTATTGTACGTTTCAATAAAATCAGGTTTAATTCCATCTATCATCACAATAGAAAATCCATTGTGCATAAGTGCTGTTAATACCAATATCTATTTAGAGGAACGAAAATGTTCTCAACATTTTTATTCATCCTAAAAGAGAAGTTAAAAAGAATTATAAAATCCAGTTTACAAAGAAACGTCAATCAAAATATACTGACTTGAGGTTTCAAGTGTATGAAGAAGGGGCCACATTTGTAGGATTCCACCTAATGTGAAATTCATGAATGTGGATAAATTATTGTTATAGTTAATATTATGTTTCTAAAAATTGGTGCTCTTTTTTAAATGGTTTTCTGGGTCTGGTTTTGAGTATGGACAACTTTTCTTAATGAATGATGATTTTGGTTTGGTAATTTTTTGTTTGTTTTTTCTGTAATGAATATATTGTGTTCTTTTATAAGGTTTTGATCTTTGGTACTGCAATTTTGAAAGGTGGTGTACTAATTTTGGTTGAATGAGCATTTTTCTAATGTTCATATTTGTAAAAAATGATGGAAAAGTACTTTACTGCACAAAAGTTTACGAAAAAACTAAAGGACTGTAATTAAAATCAGCACGATTACAATAAGTTTCACTTTTTATAGAGGCTTCAACCTTTGGGAACTATACGGGGTGCCTAATTTTCAAAGGGAGATAGAAACTCCTGCCTATGCCTAAGTAGCCACAATATATGGAGACACCATGAAAGTGAAGATTATGCGAATCATTGAACATTTACAATATTACAATAATAAATTATGTACAATACAAACAAATTGATCAACAATGAGATAAAACAATATCGAGAGTCATGAGAACCGACTAGTCTTTTGAAAAAAGTTAATTCACATAACCAAACCTTTCGTAAAACAAATTATTTCCATGTCAAGTAAAATTTATATGAACTCAATTTCTCTAGCTTGTTTCACAGTAGGTGGGTGGACGTTATTGCGATTATTCGTGTTAGCTGATCTTGAATTCCCAATGCCCCTAGTTAAGTCTTCAATAGGTCTCTAGAGTGATGCTGACTTGGTAAAAAATAGGACTTATATTCATATAAATACAAGATATAATGTTTAAGCAAGCATTACCTACAAATAAGATTTCTAGTACAAATCTGATTTCTAGTATGTATTTAATAGGATTAACTGAATTTGTTTAAGCCCAAATTTGGATTTCTTGGAATAGGAGACAAGTAATTCGACTTATTTTCCAAATTAAAGTCATTTCCTAAAATATAGGAGAAGGGAATAATTGTTGTTGTCTTATTTTGGCCGTAACCTTTTCAATATTGCTCCGATTTTCGCATACTTTTTATCGAAACGACCGTATCGGATATCTCTACACATTTGATCTGAGCATTATTCCTAATTCCGAACCAATTTTTGAGTTATGACCCTTTTAGTGGACTTGGCTGTTGAAATTTAGATTTACTTGGCAACTTTTTCTTTCCAAATTTATCTTGTACTTCCTTTATTTTCAATTTCCATCTTTATCTTCTTTTCTTTATCTCATAGAATTTATTTGACATCTGATTACTTTCCATATATCTTTAAAGCTTCACAATTAAAAAAAATTATAATAAATATTCTCTAAAAATAATAAATCATCAACTCAAGACAAGAAATAAGAAAAATCTAAAATAGAAGCAAAAATTGAGTGTTGACTATCCTAATACACCTAAAATGATGTCTCATATATAGATTAGATCATCCAAAATAGGGAGACATCAAGACCCCCAAGTCAAAGTTGTATCGTCCCGATACAATAATGATATAAACAATGAGAAGTCTCTAAATACACACCTAAGTCAATTAAGCACAATGGAAATAGATAGCAGAACATATAGAATAAACTCAAAGCAACTACTCTGAAAATTTCATGTAATAATATTTACAAACTAATTTAGTTGCACACCTTTTATATCCACGATCACATAGATTGAAATCAAGATTAGATGAATTTCGCGTTGTAAGAAGAAGAGGTTTTTTACTCATTTTGCCAAGGATGCTATAAAGTGTTCATCGAACTTCACCATTATACAAAGATCCACTTAACTACTTTCTATTTGCTCAATCACTTCTAGATCACATAGGAAAGAATCATAAGATCTTTAAGGTTGTAATGTTTGCCTAGGGACGGTATGATAAGTATATTTGGATAATTTAGTGTAAGCTTTTGGCTCTCTCCTTACTAGCCATCGAATAATCGCCCTAGAGTTTGAGTTACTTTCATAAAACGTTCTCACTCAACCCAAATATTTTGATGCACAAAGTAGCATCCCCTATAACCTAATTCTAAAGCATAAAGATGTTCACATAAAAATTCCACTTTGCCAGTCCGAATATATATATATATATATTATTTTCATATCAATTTTTTCGTTTGTATAGCTATGACTCTCTTTTTGATGTTGAGATATCATGCTATTTTTTTCTCATATTTTTTTTCCTTTTCATTCTTTTCATCTTTTTGCGTTTACTCTTACCCCGACATAAGGTTACAATATAATAAACCTGTGAATCATCATCAATATATAGAACAGAGCACAATTAATAAGCTAAAAAATTCTCACACCAATAAAGATTCCCATAATGGTGGACCCACCACCCAAACTTAAGCTCTAAAACAATTGTCTATGCATCGCGATTCGAGTGCAGGTCATATGAAAAGTTCCTGAATTCTAAAGGTATATGACTTATAATGTGGCTAATAAAAAGGCTTTAGAAAGGATAGAAGGGGCTGAGAAGGATATACTATAATAATTTGGAATGCAAGCCAAAAGAAAACAAGGGGCTTATGAAAGAACCGCCTTAATCACGTTCTAAACTATGCAATTTCATCATTCTCTTACCTTTCGCACTTTCATCAAATGGGTTTATCAACTAGCTTGGATCTCACGGCCTACACACCACTCACGACTCCCTGAGATTGAACATACTTTCTATCGCATTGCTTACTAATCTTTTCTTTACTAACAATGTGTGTTTCCTACAAATACTCGAAGCATACAAAATAAAACAACTCATAAACATACTACTTATTATCATTAACTTACTATGCTTATGCTTTCAACCTATTAAACACAATCTACATCTAAATTCAATGTATCAAAAATTTAAATTTCTACATAAAACAGAAAAATCACGTAAAATGGAGATGAGAAACAACTAATCCCCACACCCCCAACTCAAATATGAGACGTGTCCCCACGACTCGAAAAAGACTCTTAAAAGAAATAAAAATATTGCAAACAAAGCATATACATAAATGGTATGGAAGAAAGAGAACATACTCTCGAGGCTAGTGCCTTGCATTATCGACATCCAAGATAGGATTTACTGGATCTTTCTTTAATTTATCAAGGAGTGTCATGATGTGCAACTGATTAGCTTTGATTTGTGCCACATCATCGGCAAAGAATGTTTGAGCTGCTTCGATTTTATTCAATCGCTCCTCCACCTTTTCTTGCCAAATACGATCCTCTTAATCTTTTGAGAGTTTCGTAACTCTAGCTCCTCTCAAATTTACATTCAATTGCACAATTCTTGATCTTCTAGTATGGTACCAGCAACACCTCGTAATGCCCCGATGAAAAATAAAACTTTCCCAAATGAGTGTGGTATTGCAATCAGATTAGTCACTCTTTCTTGCATTACCACTCGAGCTTGTCGATTCCACAAAAGGTTAAATTCGGACATAATGCGAACGAGTACTACATCAAACCCAACAGAAACTCTGACGGGAATAATCTACTTTTTTAAGGGAAACACTGTTTGTGCTGCTACCACCGCTACTATTGAAAGATATTTTTCTCCAGCCTCTGACCTACCCGCCTTAACCCTTTCTATATATGATCTTCGGGATATTCTTCAATAAGCTTTAGCTTAGTCTAGAAACCCCCGTTCTACCGCTCTCTCCACCACATCTTGTCCTTCTACTTGGTATTTTTACTCTTCTTGTTAAAATCATATGACATTTGTTTCTTATTATTTGATAAATCTCTCGTCCACCTCCCATGCCCCTTCTATATACATGTTTGATGGTGTATCTATGGGCATTATCCACGTAGGACCTGTCTCCCCAACAAAAGCTTAATTTAGTATTACTTATCTCGTTTCAAAACTTACTATTAGATTCTCATTATTTTATAAATCTCTCATCCACTCCAATGCCCCGTCTATATACATTGTCGATGATGCATCTATGGGAATTATCCACATTGGATCTGTCTCCGCAACAAAAGCTTAATTTAGTATCACTTATCTCGGTCCAAAACTTACTAGTAGTATCAACTCTAACGTCCATCTTTTTTATCTTGCCTCATACAAAATAAAGTGAAAAAGCGCAAAACAAAATTTCAATCCCAGCAACCTAGTAGGAAAACTTCCAGCTTTTTGGTGTCATCTGCTTAGGCTTCGATCAAACGACTAGAGTTGGTGTTTTGAATCACAAATGTGTCGAATGGCACAAGGAAGGGACATGCGAAGATCCGACCCTGAAAAATGTTCACAGGGAAAATATACTTCTATGATCTCAAATGCGTCAAAAGAAAAAAAGACCTTTTTCGGTAGGGCATGATCTAATATCTCCTCCATGGTAAAAAAACAAAATATAATCGAAGGCATACACTTGTTGATTATCCCATGAGAAAGAATCACATTGGGATATTTATGGAAAGAGTATATGATTTATATCCTTGTGTAATAGTTTAGATAATTAAGATACATCATTTGGGTTGATTTTTGATGTTTAATTGTGGGATTTATCCCTTGATCTAATGTTATTTGACTTTTAGGTAATATTAGTCGATATATGTATTTTTCTATCAGATTGAGATAATATGTGTGTTAAGATACATGGATTTTATTAGACCCCAATATGAAGCTAAAAAGTCAAATAGTCATAAAGAAACCTTAAAAAAAGTAACAAAGCAAGCCAAGAAGTATATCTGAAGTTCAACAATAATAGTAGGCAAATTGTTTCCATCAATTTTTGAAGACCATAACTCATAATTAGTTAATATTTTCATCATCAAAATTGAAGCTCAAGATATCCCTTCGTGTTTTTATTGCGTGAAAAGAAACAATTTGCAATATGTACTTGAATTGAAAAAGTTATTGATGTTTTAAACAAGACGTGGAGTTGTCCAGATGTGAAGAGTCTATTGGGCCACTTTTGACAATCAAGTTGGTCCAATTGAACTAAAATGGGGTTGAAGACTATATATACTAATTATTAGCCTAAAAAACATATCACTTGCCATATTTTGGAGAAATAAACGTTGAGAGTAAGGGTAAGAAGCAAGGAGTTCATCCAAAATCTCTTATTTCACATATTTGTCATCAGAATTAGTGTAATTTTCATCAATTTCCCATTATGTCTTTAATTATGACTCTTTTAGCTATTGTTTCCTTTTATTCCATAATGAACAAATTTGTTAGTATCTTAAGATACTTAACAGTATAAACCCTAATTATTGATTTGGATTATATGTATGAATTTGGAATTTTTTTTATCAACAGTCAAAAATTTTATAGCTCAAACATTGTTCATACATTTAAGAGCACTAAAAAACGAGCCTCGGTATAACAGCTAGAAAGAAAATAGCTAGTTACATAACATCAAGATATTAATTTCTAACTATTACAATTACATTTTTTCCCCTATACAGCAATTCATTCTTTAAAAAATTTCTTTAGCTCCCACTTTTCTGCAATTTGCAGTCTCTCATCTTTACTCTTAAATTTTTTCATACCATTTATCTTAATAGAGAGGCAGCATTGTATCCTCCTATTAATTTCCTCCTCATTACTCACTTTCCCACCATGTAAGTTTGCATTTCTATTCTACCATATGTAATAAATGAAAGCAGTAAACCACCCAGAGTATATAACTTCCATGAAATTACCACTCACTTGTGAAAAAAAAATTCAATTAGATCATTCCAGCAGTTGGCATATTAATACCACATTTCAAGAAGTAGCATTTTAGAATTCTAGCAGAAAAAGGACACAACACAAAAATGTGATCTCTATCCTCTATGCAACCATGACATATCTCGCATAATCCATTTATCTGCACACCCCACTTCAACATACAAGATTTAGTAGGTAATCTATCTAAATTTGCTAGCCAAGAACAAAAGGCATTTTTTTGTATTTTTACTTTATTCCAAACAACTCTAGTCCACTCCAACACCTGTCCTTGCTCAGCAATTTCCCACATTGTTTTCTTGAAATAAAACTTACCTTTAACATTGGTTCTCCATATCATTTTATCCTCAGCCCCATTCAAAACAGGTAAGGCTTCTTTAATCCACTGAGTGAAGGAGACAGGTGCCATCTCCCTCTGATGAAACAGTTGCTAAATGTCTTGTTAAGCCACAAGGGACAATCATGTGTGTCTCTATGCAAATATGAGCTAACATTTTCACCTTTCACCCAGTTATCCCAGAATATATATGTCCTATCCCCATTATTGACTTTATGAGTTATGAAAGAATAAGCCAAACTTCTCAACTTCAGAATGTTACATCAAGTCCAAGATAAATCTTGTTTAATGGTGTAATTCCATACACAAGCCCCTTTAAATATGTTATTGTAAGCCCAAAGGCTAAGCATATTCTTACCTCTTATATACATCCTCCAAAACACACCAAGAAGACAAACTTTATTCATGATCTCAATGTTTGCTATATTAAGGCCCCCAAAAGCTTTACCTCTACAAACATCCACGAAGCAACCTTTCCACCTTTTTCCCCTCAAGATTCCCTTTCCAAAGGAAACTTTCCATTTCATTGTTCAATTTATATATTACATTCTTTGGCCTTAGAAACACACGACACCAATAAAGAATTTTACTCATTAAAACCACTCGAATTAGTTCAAGCCTGCCAGCATAAGTAAGCAATTTGATACTCCATCTACTAGTATTCTCGCAAATCCCATCTATCAACTTATTTGAATCACATAAACTCAGTTTTTTAGAGTTTGGAGGTACACCAAGGTACCTCACAGGTAGAAAAACTTCCTTGACATTCAAAATGTTTAGCACCTCAGTTTTAACCATATCAGTTGTATTCCCAAAATAAACTTCACTCTTATCCTTATTCATCCTCAACCCTGAAAGTCTTGCAAATATTTCAAGACCCTCTCTTACCAATAATGAAGATTTAATAGTAGGCTTCATAAAAATTAGCAGATCATCTGCAAATATTATGTGGTTTAGTTGCATTGTCTCACATTTATAATGAAATTCGAATTCCTTGTTTTTGACAATCATATTAAACAAAGATGTGAATACCTGCATACATAACACAAAAAAATAAGGGGACAGTGGGTCCCTTTGTCTTAGCCCCCTTTTACCTTCAAAATAACCCACTAGTTCACCATATATACATACTGAATAAGTAGGGGTAGATATACACATTTCAATCCACTGTATCATAAGCTTCTTGTAAGTCTACATTAATTGTACTATTATATTATCTCCAATATGCCTATCACACACAAAGGCAGCTTGGTTATAGTTTATAAGATAGCTCAGTACCTTCTTGATTCTAGTAGTGATAACTCTTGAGAGTGTCTTGTATGGAGTATTTACACATGATACAAGCCTAAACTATTTGACACTAGTAGGCATCTGAGTCTTAGGAATGAGTGATATGTTAGTAGCATTAGCTTCCTTTAACATTTTCTTAGTCTCCATTGTTTCTTGTATAGCTTTACAGAGGTCTTCCCCCACAATCTCCCAAGCATCCTTATAAAATCCAGAAGTGAACCCATCTGGGCCAGGACACTTTGTTTGATCTATGGCAAAAAACGCATCTTTTATCTCCTTATTGGTTACAAGGCTATTTAGGTAATTATTCTGCTCATCAGTCAATGTGATATTTAAAAGTTGTTTTAAGGTGTCAGTAGAACACACTTATTGATGGGAGTCCTCAGTTCTAATCAGATCAATATAAAACTTTAGAAATTCTTCTTGTATTTGAGCTGGAGTAGTTAATAATACACCATTCTCACCAACTGAGGTAGTAATCTTGTTCCTAGCTTGTCTAGCCTTAATGATTCTGTAATAATATCCAGAGCTACAATCACTTTCCTTAGACCAAGTGTCCCTTGCCTTTTGTTTCAAGATCTGCTGCTCATATAACATAGCTTCCTCCAATTGTTGTAAAGCAATTCTCTCCTCTGCCATAATAGCCTTAGTTCATTTACCACACATTATAGAATTTTGTAGTTCTTCAAGTATATTCCTCATTTGATTGATGTATTGAGGAGTTTTCTTGAAGTACTTATTATTAAATATCTTTAAAGACTTCTTAACTGATCTTTGTTTAGCATATAGTATATACATTGCAGACCCTCTTACCTCAATGTCCCAAGCCTTCTTTCAAGAAAAAGAAAATTAATAATATGAAAATAAAAATTGCATATAATTTGAGTTTTTGTGGCCTAAAAGTGTTTAAATAAAAATATAGGGATCAATTTGACATTTAAAAAATGAAAACACCATCTTGGAATTAATTGAGAATTTTTATGATATTAAAAGGACTAATAAACAAATTACTCAAATTTTTTAAATTAATATATTGGGACTAAAATGCAATGTTCCATGAAAATTAAATATAACAAAAAATAATTAAAATGGATTTTTAAAAGTAAATGAAAAAAATAAATTTGTATATTTAAAAAATTAATATTTTGAAAAAAATAACAATTTATAAAAAAAAAAGTTTAAAAATAGTAAAAGGACCCATTTGTAAATTTAATAAATATTTAAAAACAAAATTATATTTTATTTATTTATTACTGTATGACTAATATAATTTTTTTGTGTAATATAGATTGTATTTGGTTGGAATATTGGATGTATTATTTTAATTTTAGAGTTATCTAATTTATATCGTTTATTTTATTTGTTATTGTAATATTTATTTTGTATTTAAGTTGTATTTAATTTATATTTCATTTGTAATAATTTGGTGATGTAATAATTTAGATTTAATTATTATTTATCTCTTTCATATAAATTGCAAAATATTGGATGACTGGCGTGATCTCTAGGACACACGGAGGGGACGGTGGGGGCCGAGGCCTGAACCAAAATCCGAAAAGAAACCTTGATAACTGTAACACCCAAGACGGTAAATAAAAAATTTATATCATAAATAATTTTAAATGTAACTTATATTATAATTAAATATAATTTAAAACAGAACCAGTTAAGCGGAAAGTACGAGGAAATGCGGCACTAAAATCTGCCATTAGGGCACTAAAAGTTGTCGGGTATCCACTGCCGATCGATTTCTGTATTTCAGACGACACGTGGAACCCATCTGGTAAGTATGGGAAATACCTTAGCCAGGTGATTGGGCTAACTGTTCGAGAGAAGATACCGCCATGCTACAAATCGTGGAGTAAAGTTCCAATAAGCCGACAAAATATCTGCTATTTAGAGATTATCGGTAAATATTAATACTTATATATATATTAATTTATTAATTTAATTTAACATTAAAAATAATCTTCAATGTAGCAATTTTTTGATATACCAAATTCGAGGAGAAGGGATGATTGGAGATTTATATCTGTAATTTGGATGATACAATGCGATTAGGGTATAAAGACTACAAATATGACACGAATAAGGACTTTAACTTGTTGGTAAGAAACCTAGTGATTTATCTGATGAGATCTGGAAGAGGTGTTGTGATTTGTGGGTCTCGAAGGAGGCGAAGGTATACTTATATAGCCCCGTCCCCATGGGCAAGGCTTTTTACTACTTCTTTTCCTCCCTCTTTTCAGAGGCTCTACCCTGGCTTTGAATTGGTTCCTCCCTTTATCGGCGCATCTTCAAGCAATCAGGGCCCCAACATCAACTCACCCTTTCTGATAGGATCAAGGAGGGTCGACTCACTATATATGATAATAGGTTGAACACCTTTTCGAGTGTAAACCCTTTTTAAATATATATAATTTAGATTATATATAACTTTATCAGTACTTGTGTTTTAAATTCTTCCAGGACTAAGCAAAGGCGAATAAATTAAACCGAAAGAAACAAAAGAATAAGAGTGGAGCGGGGTCTCGTAAATATTCCCGAACTCGGGATATGCTTTACGAGGTACTTTGTTTTATATGTATAGATATTGTATTTTGAATAGCTTTTAATTATATTCTGAATGAAACATGGTGTTGAGAATTTGATCCCGGGTGGGAGGGTGGTAGCTAGGGATGAGGCAACTCAAGAAGACATCCCTATTCCTCAAATGGGTGAGTTTTTCGAGGTGGTGGGCAAGAGTAAGAAAACATAGCAGTGTAGGTCCGAGTGTTATAGGAATGCAGATGTAAGTTTATTTTAAAAGTAAAATTTTAATTTTAATTTTATTCATAAATTGATTTTAATAAAAAAATTCATGTTTATAATTAAACAAAAATAGTTAAGGGATGTTAGAAAGATCAAGTGACTCAGAGTCAATCGGATGAAGGCTTAGCTCGTGAGTTGTCCCAAAAGGAGCAAATCGATGCGGTGAGAGAAACTGCTAAAAAGGCTGTTGGGTCGCCAAAGAGGAGCTGGACACCGGGTGTGTGTCGACCCAAAAAGAGGAAGAGTCCTTCGACCACCCCGGCACAAGACGAGCATAAAGAGGTGATGATGGAGGCAATAAATGAGCTTCGAGTAGCCCAAGGACTTCCAGAGTAGCCCTGATCGACCATCTACTAGCGTTGAGCCTCCAATGTTTTATCGGGCTGTTGTGAGTGATGCGATGGGATTGATTAACGAGATGAGATTACGTGAAGGTTTGCCCCATTTTCAGCCTATGCCTCCTACTGGTAGTGCATCTGAGAGACTAGTTGATGAAGATGGTGGTTAAGAGATGGGCGAAGATGAAGATGATGATGATGACGAGTCCGAAGGAGAAGAGGAGACCCATTTATATGGCCTTTAGTTGATTATTTTTAATTATTTTGGTGATGTTATATGACTTTGACTTTGGTTGACTTTGTTTGAATATGTTTGACTTTGGTTGACTTTGGATTATTTTGGTATTTTAATTAATTAATTTGGTATTTTTATTATTTATTTTGGTTTATAATTGGTATTTTAATTATTGATTGAATTTTTTTTTAATAAAAAAAATATGATTATAGAATTATATTTAATTGGAATATTGCAATTAAATATAATTCAGAATGATATTTTTTTATTTTTTTTGAAAAAAAATCACTATTAGCGATTACTCGTAGTGGCGAAAACAAAGTATCTGTAGTCCCTAATAATCAACAATTTGCGACTACATGTAGTCTTTAATTGGAAATCAATTTATGACTATAATGTCGTCAGAAATATATAACTAATGGATGACTCCTTTGTAGTCGTCATTAATTAAGACATTTACGACTACACCGGTAGTCGGTAATAATTACGCAATCCATGACTACATCGTAGTCGCAAATACCTAATCACTTCTACCGACTACTTATTAGGCATGCGTCGTTAGTTATGACTTCTAACGATAAAGTTCTCGCGACAAAATTCTTACGATTACATGTAGTCGGCAGAGACCAGAATCGTTTTTCATGCCTACTTTTTTTATCTTTAGCGACTACAGATGTAGCCGTCAGAGGTGTTACGCGGTGTAGTGTTTGTGCCGGAGGATTGAGTATTTTTAGGTAAGAAGGTTTTTCTCCTTATATTGTTTTTGAATTATGGAATGGGGTTATTACTTGTTAGCTGAGTAGTAATCATAAATTTGCATGTTTCATAAAAATAAAGTAGACATAGAGACTGTCTAAAATATCTAAATCTACACATGTTGATTCTTACAGGTTTCTGGAATTTTGTGGGTGTATATGACTATGAAAATATATAATTTTTGTTTGTTAAAGATCAGATAGTTGTTCTAGTGATTTTTTTTGTCGATGATATATTTTTTGGATAATTATATCTATGGATTATATTTTTTGTCTTGATTTTTAATATCGAAACGTGAATCGTTTATCATAAAATTCATATCAAACTTTAGAAGCATACCATCAATGATGTATAATATGATGTATTCAGAATTTTTAAGCTAAATTTTCTATATACAATTTACAAGTTTGACCAAACAAATTTTTTATATATTGATGTGAAAATATATCGATGCTTTTTAATTTTGTGACTTCTATGAGATGTTTTAGTAATTTATAATTTAAAGATAATTTCCTTGGGGTAACTTGTTTTGGAAGTGAAGCTCATAAAATATTATGATTAGACACGAATGGTATCGAATTGGTTAGACTTGATCGATTCGTTCACGATTCTGCACTTCTACGATGCATCTTTTAATATCTTATAATTGTGTTATCATAAGAATAGTATAATTTCATGAACTATGTATTAGAGAGAATCTCATAACGTTTTGGGCTTGAGATATATTTTCAAATGAATATTGAGAATATTTTTATTTTTCTTTATTTTTGTAGAATTATATCTCTTGTCTCTTTGGATCGAAAGGAAATGGAATAATACTGGATGAGAGATTAAAGTATTATGTTCCTCGCTTGGCACCACAATCTACCCTTGCGCTATGTTCCACTATCAAAGTTGATTATTCTATCTTAATATGAACATCAATTCCTTCCCGTGTGATGTCTCCTCATTTGTGATAATAAAATATACATCTTAGACATCATTTTAGCTGTATTTATTAGTTTATATGTCGATTTTAGCTTAGTTTAGTGCACTTTCCTATTTTGAGTCTTGATTTAGTAACATGATATTTTTAGAGCATATTGGGTTTAATTGTTTATTTAGTGTGAAGCTTTAAAGATAATTATGGAGATTAATTAGAGTCCAAGTCAAATACTACAAGATATGAAAAGAAGATAAACATGGAAATTGGAGATAAAGGAAAAACAGCTAAAAACATGAAAAAGGAAAAGCTGCCTAAATCTGAATTTCTGCAGCTACGCCTAAAGAAGTGGTAGATAACTCCAAAAGCAAGCCGATTTTGGAAGATTCCTTTCATAGGGACGTAGATAATTCGCTGAGGATTCTTTTGGTATATTCTAGAGCAAAAACCGACCAATAACGAAGAAGATATGCTCAAAACAGTTCAGCAGTAATTATCTTACGAATTTGGGTTGGGCTTGGAGTCCATTACTTAACCCTTCCTCCAAGAAACGAATTAGGTCAACCTATACACTATAAATACAGCCTCTTAACACTCTTAAATCATCCTTGGTGAAACCTTAAACTAAGAGGAAGCTTACAACACAAGAAAAGAAGTCTGGAAGGAGCTGTTCATCATAATGTCTTCTTCTACCTTTAAATTTGTAATTTCTTTCTTTTCTTGCATGAACTAAATTTCTTTAGCTTGAGTTTTAGCATATATGTATGAACCCTAGTTTTGATTGACATCTATCTAATTTGGGAACTTAATGTTTTAAATTGAATTATAGTTTTTATTCTCTGTTTATGTGTTTGGATTTATACTCTGTGTTCTTGTGGACTGCAGCAATTTAGAATTACCATCTAGTAGTTAGGTCATTATTGATAACGGTGTTTAATTACATGTTTAGCACATAACGTCTAGTATTCGGTTTAGATCTGACAAATCAACCTAACTAGATAATCACTATGGTTTAGTACATGTTACTATTTACCAATTACAGGAAAAGTTTGCTCAGAAAGCCTTATTGACACAGGTAAATCTTATTTAAAACTACCTAGCGTAATTGGAACAGATTATTGAAATACTACATAATTCACCCTTACGTGTTTAGAACAGCAAAACTAGTGGGGATTACATGCTAATGACTCAAGCTATATTCTCATATTACTTCTTCTTCATATTTAATTTTCTGTCTTTAAATTCTTAGTTTTAATTTAGTTTAATAAAAAACCAAACAAATATCTATTTGTTTTTATTTTTCTTGCGTTTAGTTTTTCTAGCTTTAATTAATTGCACTTGTTTATTGCATAAGATTCCCCTAACCTTCGTAGTCTCTGTGGAACGAATCTTACTTATTTTCTAAATCTTGCATACGATCTGTATACTTGCAGAACCGTGCTCAGCTTAGGGTGTTTATTTGCACTTATTTATCACATTATTTTATCACACCCTAGGCCGTACCAAGTTTTTGGCGCCGCTGCCGGGGACTACATCGTTAGTCCTTGTGCATATATCTTGTGCTTTTATTTAGGTTAGTTCTATTTTACGTATTTTGTCTTTTAGTTTTGATTTATAGATAGTTACAGATGGAGAACCCAATGAGACTTGGGCTACCCATCGAGTTTAGAGTGGAGCCACGAGGAATTCGCGCTCCAGAAATCCAAGCCGCTAAATTTAAGCCTGATCCAGGGATGCTAACTCAGTTTGCAACTCATGGATTATTCAACGGTACTGCACATCGAGATCCGATCTGATATACTCATAAATTCATAAATTCATGCAAATCTGTGATGCTTATATCGTAAGAGGAGTTACTAGGGAACAAATGTATTACGTGATGTTCCAGTTCTTCTTGACCGGAGGTGCAATCGATTGGTATGATACCCAATACCCTCATGTTATTCCAGATTGGGACAAGCTTCAAGCAAGATTCCTAGACCGCTTCTATCCGGTTAGTAGACGTTTAAAATATATGTTGGAGCTTGAGCCATTCATACAGGAAGACAGAGAGAGTTTGGGTGAAGCATGGTTACGATTTACAGAAAAGAAGGCGAGATGTCCATATCATCAATCCTCGCCGGAATATTATTTAACCTTGTTTAATGGAGGCCTTAATGACAAATCAAGAGAGAAAGCATATTCGTTAGGAAACGCAGGTTTTGTGTTACTAGCCCCTAAAGAAGCTGAGTTGGGGATGGAAAGAATTCTTGAGAACGAGAAAAGTTGGCCAAAGAAACCAGAAAAAGAAGACACTTCAGAATCTCTGAAGCTTAAAGAATTGGCCCAACAAGTCGAAGAGCTACAAGAACATGCCCGAACAATTGCTCAGGTGAATGTGGTACGTGCAATTCCTTCGTGTCCTGGTTGTGGATCAAGAAATCATGTGTGGGAAGGATGTATGAATAATCCAGCAGTAGTTCCGTTACATATCCGCAAGATAACTGTTATTCTAATGGTTATACTTATCCTCAAGAAAGCTACGCAAATTATCAACAACCTCCACAACAAAGAAGTTGGGTCAGAAATCAAGAGATGTATCATCAACCCCAACCTCAATCCTATAATCCACCACAACCTATTCAGAAAAAGGCACCAATTGTTAAGAAAGTGTGTCAAGAAACGAAGAAAGAACCACCTAAACAATCAATGCAACTGGCAAAACAAGAACAAATCCAAAGCTTGAATTCGAGTATGGCTAAACTAATGCAAGCAGTTGAAACCAATATGAGTCGTAGCCAACAGAAGATTCAAGCCCAGCAGAAGATAATTAAGAAACTAGAGCATACTTTATCACATATGGCAAGTACATTACAAAATCGGCCTAAAGGGCAACTTCCAAGTCATACTATTGCTCCTAGAGATGATTCATGCCATGTAGTTGAATTACGAAGTGGAAAACAATTACCTCCACCAAGAAGAGAGCCTGAGCCAATCCCTATTCCAGAAAAGGGGGAGAAGAAATAATCAAAGATACAGTAGAGGAGGTAGTTAAACCGAAGAGTGTCCAAGCCGAGACACCTGAAAAGACAAGAAAACCAGTGGAACTTAATACACGCCCTCCACCACCATACCCTTCACGTGTCAGAAAGAAGGACAATGACCTGGAATTCAAGAAGTTCGTTGACATGTTGAAAAAATTAGAGGTTAATATACCGCTTGTTGAAGCTCTCAAGAGGATGCCAACGTATCTTAAATTCATGAAAGACATTCTCTCAAACAAACGAAGTATAGAAACTGGGGAGACAATTGGATTGCCTATGGAGTGTAGTGCTATATGTCAAAGTAAGTTCACACCAAAGCTAGAAGATCCCGGAAGTTTGACAATTCCCATCGGCATTGGAGATAGTTGGACCAGGAAAGAATTATGTGATTTAGGCGTGAGCATCAATCTCATGCCTAGATCCCTGTTCGAGAAGCTTAATATTGGAGAAGCAGTACCTACATCTGTGGTATTACAAATGGAGGATCGCTCCCTTTCACGACCAATATGTAAAATTGAATATGTTTTAGTTAAAGCTGGCTCTTTTATTTTTCCTTGTGATTTTATTATTCTTGACTACGACGCGGATAAGAATGTCCCCATTATCTTTGTTAGACCATTCTTAGCCACGGGGCGTACACTAATTGATATTGAGAACTGTGAGTTGATCATGAGAGTACAAGACGAACAGATACGATTCAATGTGTTTAAGGTTATGAAGTTACCAAATTCAAAAGATGAATGTTTCAAAATAGATGTCATCGAAAAAATTGCGCAAGAAGTCTTCAATGAAGCAAGCTTAGATGATGATCTTGACGAAGCCTTAGCACTTGAATCTAAAGTGGAACTCGAAATTCCCCCTGAAGATGTTGCTGCATTAGGATCAAATGTACGAGAACTACTTCGAGAATCAGGTGACATTGAACCAATGAAACAACCATCTACAATATGTCCACCCGTTCTCGAAGAAAAACCTCTTCCAGACCATCTACGATATGCATATCTAGGTACAAATAAAACTTTGCCTGTTATTATTTCTGCTAACCTTTCAGTTCCTCAAGAGGAGAAGCTACTTCATGTACTTCGAGCAAACAAAGAAGCAATCGGATGGACTATTGCCAACATCAAGGGAATCAGTCCTTCCGTTTGCAAACACAAAATCATTCTTGAGAACGAAGGTGGGCGATCTATAGAGGGACAAAGAAAACTCATGCCAGCTATGAAAGAAGTGGTGAGAAAAGAAGTTATCAAGTTGTTAGACACAGGAATTATCTATCTGATTGCTAGCAGTGATTGGGTTAGTCCAGTGCAATGTGTTCCAAAAAAAGGAGGTATCACAACCATCCTAAATGATCAAGCTGAAGCCATACCATCAAGAACAGTTGTGGGGTGGCGAGTGTGCATGGATTACCGAAGACTCAACAAGGCTACGAAGAAAGATCACTTCCCGCTACAATTCATTGATCAGATGCTAGACAAACTTGCAGGGAGAGAGTATTATTGTTTCCTTGACGGATATTCGGGTTATAATCAGATTTGTGTGGATCCCCTTGATCAACACAAAACAACTTTTACTTGTCCGTTTGGTACCTTTGCTTATAGAAGAATGCCGTTTGGTTTATGTAATGCACCTACCACATTCCAGAGGTGCATGATGGCTATATTTTGGGACATGATTGTGATGTCTCCCTAATTGTTCTTATTTTCGACCCTTGGGAGACATCATTTTTTGTGTTTATTTAATTAATATGATAGACTTTTGGACTTAATATGCAATAATTCGGAATTCCCTTTTTATTTCTAGCATTTTTAATTTATTAAACTTTTGCGCGTAATATTGGTATTTTTAGTGTAAAGTTTACAGGTTTTAGATGTTAGCTAGGAGAGGAATCCGAGGAGAAAGTCAAAGATCGTGAATTAGAGTCAAGACTTGAAGATAAATCCCGAAGATATTATTTTTAGAGCTGAAAATCCATTTTCCAGGCCATAGATTGCTGATTTCGAGGTGCTTAAGCGATGATTTAGCTGTTGACCTTTGAAGAGAAATCATTCCTTATCGAGTTAAAGAACTTTAGCAACTGGAATGAGGTCAATCGGAGTTGTAACGCATCGGGAAAAGCCGTTTTAGTGAAGGTGTATCAGCAGTTACGGGATTTTGGGCTTGGAAATTGGGCTTGGACATTTAATTAGTCTTTTATTTTCTGGTCCAAGCCCTAGTCCGAAAAGGAGGTCTGGACTTCTATTTTTCACACAATTCACATTCCACAAGATTAAACACCAGAGAGAAGCAACAGAAGGAAGAAAGAAGAAGCTACAAGAGCTGGAGTGGGTCTATAGCTCCGTTCGTAGTCATTCCAATTCCGGAAATTAGGTTCTTTCAATTTTAATTTTGTAATCAAATATGAATTCCTTTATTTTTAATTTAGTTTTTAATTTTAATATGAGCTAAGCTTTTCATAGTGCTTGAGAACAAACAATGGGTGAATCCCAATCTTATTAATTAACGAATGTTGAATTTGGGTTTTTATTGAATTAAACTAAATTAGGGCTTTTACTCTTTTCAATAAATTGAGATTATTTTACTGTTTTTAGAGTAGCTAACTAAGAACAGGTGTTAGTATTTAGGCTATTCCAATTAGTGGCAATTGGATCATCCTGACGGAGGGTTTAAATACAGAACCATTTATTCGAATCTAGGATAGAAGCTATTGATTCTGACGAACTTAGCTAATTCTAGGGCCAATGAGGTAATAAAACTTAAACATCTAAAGGTGGATCATATTTACCCTGACGGGACTAGTGACACCCTAGGATTGCCTTATAGTCCACCCTGACGGGGGTATAAGGAATTTAGAATCCCGACCATTGTAATTGTCCAATTTAGCCCTTAAACAACATAAGTTAAGAAATAGGATAGGGAGGATCCTTGCGTTCTCAAGTGCTACATCTCATATTGCGTTTTACATCATTTTACTTGCGTCTTAGCTTCTACTTGCATTTTAATATTTGTCTTTCATTCATTAGCTTTAATCAACAAAACCAAACAAATATTTTATAATCTTTTATTTTCATAAGTGCATCAATCACTACTTGCTAAACATTGTGATCAACCATCCGTCCTTGGAACGAATCTGTATTATCATACATACTACTTGGGACAACCGTACACTTGCGGTTGTGGTTCGATTAGCATTTGCATTTATTTTTAGAACACACAAAGGACCACCAAGTTTTTGGCGCCGCTGCCGGGGACGGTAGCGTGTGACCACGGTGTTTATCCTTTAGTGATAGTTGCATTTATTTTTATATTTATTTTTATCAGTTTTACGCTTTTTGCTTGTTTAGTTTTCTCAGGTTTTTAGGTTTGGTGTATGCGAAGAAGGCTCAGATTTGAACCGCTAGTTCAAATCCTTGATAATCCGGATTCGTTAATCAGACTTGCAAATAAGAAAAGAAGAGAACAAGAGGAAAGAGAAATGGCGAATATTCAAGATCCATGGTTTACTAATGGTCCACCAGAAGTTCCATTCCGTGCTCCTGCTATAGGAGTAGGTGCTCCAGATATAAATGTTCCGAAGTTTCGTCCAGATCCGGGTATGATAGCTCAATTCCAAAACTTTGGAAATTTTCGTGGTAGAGTTGGAGAAGATCCTCTTAGAGCGATACAGAAATTCAAACAGATATGTGATTCTTACATCACACAAGGAGTTTCAAAAGAACAGATGTACTACGCTGTGTTTAAATTTTTTGTTATTGATGGAGCAAGTGAATGGCACGATACGCAAGATCCGACGAAGATTACTAATTGGGATCAATTAGAGATTGCTTTCTTTGACAGGTATTACCCAAGTAACATGAGGTTAGATGCTGAATTAGAGTTGACGCAGTTCCGTCAAGAATATGATGAAACTTTGGGTAGGAGTTGGACAAGATTTCAGATGTGCTTACGTAGAGTCCCCAATCATGGCTTTTCAGAACAACAACAATTAAAAATATTTTATAGAGGCCTTGATGGGACTTCAAGAGAGAAATTGGATATGCTATGTGGTGCAGGTTTTCTTCAAGTTCAACCCGCTCATGCAAAGATCATCTTAGAGAGAACAGTCAAGAATGAAGTTGGGTGGAGTTCAGTAAGAACACCAGTTAAAAGAGTGAATAATGTTGATATGGAAGAAAAGTTTGCTACGCTAGAGACAAAGCTTCAGACCACACTAGAACAACAATTGAGACAACTTACTCTAGCCGTGAAAGAAGGTTTCTCGAATAAAATAGGTGAGGTAAAGGTTGCACAAGAGGTATATGGATGTGAGTATTGCGGTGTCAATGATCATAGTTGGGAAAATTGTCAAAATAATCAAGAATCCGTGATGTTTGTGTCCAATAGAGGTAACTTTAATTCAAGTGGTAATGGATATCAGCCTAACAGAAACCATCCGGGGTTTCAATACTCAAATCCTGATGGGGCAGCAAATCCTACTTATGCGTATCAGCCGCATCCCCAAGGTAACAACTACAATCCAAGACCACACAACCATTACCAAGGAGGACAGAATCAGGGAAATTATGTTCAGAGACAAGCTCCTCAAGACAATTACGATGACACAATGAATCAGAAAGCCTTACCTGCCCATCCACAAGAAGGAGTTACCCTTCAGAAAACAGTTGAGAGTTTAATTGCTCTTCAGACACAAGCTATGGAACGTCAAAATGCAATCGAAGCTAATATGAATTTGTTCCAGAATCAACTAAGCCAAATTAATAAACAACTGAATCAGCGTCCACAAGGGCAACTCCCTAGCGATATTGAGAATCCAATCCAAATCGAAGACTGTAAAGCTATTACTCTCAGAAGTGGTAAGAACCTTCCTCCACCTCCTTTTCCAGTTATGAAAGAAAAAGAAGTTAGAAAAGAAAAAGAGGTGGTGAATGAAGATAAAAGAGTTGAAGTAGAAGAAGTGGAGAAGTCGAGTGAAGTTCCGAAAAAGAAAGATGATACTATAATAAACCGTCCTCCTCCACCATTTCCATCGAGAGTTCAAAAGAAGGGTGACATGGCTGATTATCAAAAATTCTTTAACAAGGTAAGAGGACTTAGCATAAATATTCCGTTGTTAGAAGCTATTCGAGATGTTCCCAAGTATGCTAAGTTTCTAAAAAGAGCCCTCACCAACAAAAGGTCGTATTGTGATAATGAGATGATTGGTCTCCCTGAGGAATGTAGTGCTATTTGTCAAGGCAAATTACCTCCAAAGTTAGTTGATCCTGGGAGCTTTACAATTCCGATATCTATTGGTAATGAGTGGAAAGGAAAAGCGCTATGCGATTTGGGTGCAAGCATAAATCTTATGCCCAAATCAATCTTTGACAAGCTTAATATTGAAGCAAGACCCACTTCTATGGTCTTGCAAATGGCGGATCGATCTCTTGCACATCCAGAAGGCCGAATCGAAGATGTCCTCGTTAAGGCAGGTACGTTAATTTTTCCCGCTGATTTCATTATACTTGATTACGACGCGGATAGGAATGTCCCCATTATTTTGGGAAGACCATTCCTAGCCACGGGGCGTACCTTGATTGATGTAGAAAACGGCGAAATGATTATGAGAATCCAAGACGAGGAGATGAAGTTTAATGTGTTTAGACCTATGAAGTTTCCGGATTCCAAGGAAGAATGTTTTTCGTGTAGATGTAATGGAACCGGTAAGAAAAGAGCCAATAAATGTTGTGGACACTTTAGGGGTGGAGGAGAAAGAGCTACGAAAGAAACCACCAATTAAAACTCCTCCATACCCTAAAAATCCACAACTCAATCATGCAAAGAAGAAAGAGAAAGCACGTGCCACGAAGGTTCCGAAAGAACCTAAGAAAGAAAGAAAGAAAAAGGGGTTCAAGGTAGGTGAAGAAGTAGCTATGAAGAAACCAAACCCCCATCCAAAGGTACGTGAATCAAAAAGTTCTTGGCTAGGACCATTCATGGTCGCGAAGGTTATCTCAGATAAACTAGTGGGAATAAAAGCTAAGGGATGCAAATTTCGAGTTGCAAATATTGACAACCTCACTCACTGCTGGGGAGGTTATGTCAATGACTAATGAATGAGGTAACCCGTCGAGCTTAACGACGTTAAACAAAAGCCAATTATTTGTATATTAGCTGAGTTTTTAAATTTTTTCAATTTAGAATAGTTTGATTTTCGTAACTTTAGTGTTTATTATTAAGAAATGAGGAAGGGTAGTTGTTTTTGATGATTTCAGGGGCAAAAAGGTCACGAGTTTGGGGTCGATTTGGCGAAAATAGGAGAAAAATAGGTTGGATGTCCAGGAGAAACCGGGAACCCGGTTTCGCAAAACCGGGAACCCGGTTTTGGAGCTGGTACCAACCTTTTCAACGCAACACTTGGCGTCTCGGTTCACGACACAGCGTCGGAACCGGGTACCCGGATTTTCGAAACCAGGAACCCGGTTTTGGTGCTGTAACTTCTGAAAAGTTCTGATCCGGCGTCTTGGTGGCTTGCGTTTTGCAGCGTTTTGATTCGCGCATCGACACAAATCCGGGTACCCGCATTTGGCAAAACCGGGTACCCGGTTTCGGAGCTGTAAGTGGTGAAATTCTCTGGTCCAGCGTTTTGGGATGCTGCGTTTTGCAGCGTTTTGACTCGCGCCATCGACAAAATCCGGGTACCCGCATTCCACAAAACCGGGAACCCGGTTTCGGCGAGTGAAATTTCTGACCCAGCGTCTTGGGGTCCAGCGTTTTGGTGCGTCTCGAGGTAAAAAAAAAAAAAAAAAAAAAAAAAAAAGAGTATTTTTATTTTTTCCGCGCCGTCACAGCGACGCCGAACCGGGAACCCGGATTTTCGAAACCGGGAACCCGGTTTGCATCTGTGATAGGGCCGTTTTGAAGATTTTTAGCCCTAAAAGTTTACCTCTTTCTTCACCCAAGCCACCAAAAACACTCCCAAAACCCAGAATTTCCTGAACATCATCATCAACAACCACACAATCCTCAAATCCTACCCTCTTTCACCACAATAACATACACTCAATTCATCTCCAATCCAAAGCACCATGGAATTCCCACTTTTGTTCAATTGTTCTTCATCCGAGCTTCAAATAAAATCCAATTCCCTCTTCCCACACATCAATTAGCCTTTACCCATCTCATATTCCACCATACTCTTCACGTCTTAAACCTCAAAACATCAAAGTTCTAAGCCTTAGCTTCTCACTATTTGAAGTTTTGAGTTTGGGGTGGAAAGAGATGCTTATCAGAACCGTTTTCATGTGTGCTTATCAAAGGAACTCTCAAAGAAACAGAAACGCTTTTGGTGCTATTCAAGAACAAGCTATTGAGATTCCTATTTCACGTTTCAAACACAAGACTGAAGAGGTTCAAATTAAGGCTAATCCGAAGAAGAGGAAATTGATTGAGGAACCTGAAAGTGAGGAAGAAAATGATCCGATGATGAATTGAAATCGAAAATCAAGGTGTTGGAAGAAAATCAGGATACGAGGTGCGCTATTTTGGGAAACGTTACAAACAAGTTGAACTTTACTTGTTCAAAGCACAACTTACGATGTCTAGACGCAAGATAAAGTTCATGGACGCAACACCGAAAACCAGCCACACGCTGGTTCAGATACGTTTTCTAATCCTTCTCATTTAGTGTAAATTATTTTCTTGCTTTGGGTCTTTTCAAGTCGTGGGGACACGACTCATTTTTGAGTTTGGGGTGGGGTTCGTTGCCTCATCCCAGTTTTTATGTGTTATATGTTTTATTTGCTTTCAATAAAATAATTTTCGGAGTTGCGTTTGACTGTAGAAATTTTTAAATATCCCTTTAAGCATACTTTTGATGAATCTATGATAGTAAATAGTGGACTTTAGGGATTGATATAAAACGCACTTACAATTGCATGCGAACATAGGTAATTGATAGGAAAAATTAATGAACAATGCAAATGAAGTAAGCTTGTACTCAAGGAATATGTTTGGTGTGTAGAACGTGAAATCCTAATTAGTAGAGAACCCACCTAGATATGAACTAAAGACAAGCTATGTACTTAGGAAAATGATAGGGGCAGTTCTTTGTTAGCCATTTGTGCCTTTTTAGCCTTCTATCCCTTGTATTAATTAATATCCATCTTAGCCCACTTTGAGCCTTTAGCCTTTTCTTTGTAGCCACGATATAAGCCATTATCCCTTAGATTATTAGGCATGACCATATGACCCGCACTTGAATCACAATCCTGAGACATGTCTCGAGCTTGAGTTTGGGGTGGTGGGACCACATATGGGGAATTAAATGGGTAGGGATCGATGTGCTTTGTATTGTAGCACAATTGCAGATGATATATACTTGTAACCCTTTGCCGGGAATGAAGAAAAATGAAAAAGAAAGAAAAAAATGAAAAAATTTGAAAAATCATACAGTAGGAACCGGGAACCCGGATTCGTCAAAACCGGGTACCCGGTTTGCTTCTGTACAAAAAAAGAAGAAAAAAAAAAGAAAAAAAAAGAAAAGAAAAAGAAAAATATGAATGAATAAAACATCCAGCAAAGTGGAATTTTCTGAAAATCATCTTATTTATAGTGGGTAGACATGGGACGCTAAATTGTTGCGTATATGGGTGAGTGAGAACATCTTTTTGAGCGTTAACTCAAGCTCGAGGACATTGTTGATGGTAAGTGAGGAGAGAGCCAAAAGCTCACTTCAAATTTACCAAATATACATCCACACCGTCCTTAAGCCAATATTATAACCGTAAAGACCTCGTGATTCCTAAGTGCATAGTGAATTTATAATTCTGTTGATAGAGAATACACTAGGTGGAGCGTTCAAAGCGAGTTAGGATTAATGACCACCCTATAGCCATCATACAGAGATGAGTACAAGTGTAACCTTCAAGCATTGCGACTTTAATTTTATGATTGAGATTATTTATGTTTGATGTTGCATGATTAGTGTATGTGTATATTAGTTGCTAGAGTTTGTTATATGAGATTTATTTTGAGAATTGCTTTAGGGTTTATTTGCTAGCTTCTATGTGTTTATACGTTTACTTCTACCCCTTTGTTTTGTTTTACTTTGTCGGGACGACAAAGGTTTGAGTTGGGGGTCTTGATGTCTCCCTAATTGTTCTTATTTTCGACCCTTGGGAGACATCATTTTTTGTGTTTATTTAATTAATATGATAGACTTTTGGACTTAATATGCAATAATTCGGAATTCCCTTTTTATTTCTAGCATTTTTAATTTATTAAACTTTTGCGCGTAATATTGGTATTTTTAGTGTAAAGTTTACAGGTTTTAGATGTTAGCTAGGAGAGGAATCCGAGGAGAAAGTCAAAGATCGTGAATTAGAGTCAAGACTTGAAGATAAATCCCGAAGATATTATTTTTAGAGCTGAAAATCCATTTTCCAGGCCATAGATTGCTGATTTCGAGGTGCTTAAGCGATGATTTAGCTGTTGACCTTTGAAGGGAAATCATTTCTTATCGAGTTACGGAACTTTAGCAACTGGAATGAGGTCAATCGGAGTTGTAACGCATCGGAAAAAGCCGTTTTAGTGAAGGTGTATCAGCAGTTACGGGATTTTGGGCTTGGAAATTGGGCTTGGACATTTAATTAGTCTTTTATTTTTTGGTCCAAGCCCTAGTCCGAATTTATGCTTATAAAAGGAGGTCTGGACTTCTATTTTTCACACAATTCACATTCCACAAGATTAAACACCAGAGAGAAGCAACAGAAGGAAGAAAGAAGAAGCTACAAGAGCTGGAGTGGGTCTATAGCTCCGTTCGTAGTCATTCCAATTCCGGAAATTAGGTTCTTTCAATTTTAATTTTGTAATCAAATATGAATTCCTTTATTTTTAATTTAGTTTTTAATTTTAATATGAGCTAAGCTTTTCATAGTGCTTGAGAACAAACAATGGGTGAATCCCAATCTTATTAATTAACGAATGTTGAATTTGGGTTTTTATTGAATTAAACTAAATTAGGGCTTTTACTCTTTTCAATAAATTGAGATTATTTTACTGTTTTTAGAGTAGCTAACTAAGAACATGTGTTAGTATTTAGGCTATTCCAATTAGTGGCAATTGGATCATCCTGACGGAGGGTTTAAATACAGAACCATTTATTCGAATCTAGGATAGAAGCTATTGATTCTGGCGAACTTAGCTAATTCTAGGGCCAATGAGGTAATAAAACTTAAACATCTAAAGGTGGATCATATTTACCATGACGGAACTAGTGACACCCTAGGATTGCCTTATAGTCCACCCTGACGGGGGTATAAGGAATTTAGAATCCCGACCATTGTAATTGACCAATTTAGCCCTTAAACAACATAAGTTAAGAAATAGGATAGGGAGGATCCTTGCGTTCTCAAGTGCTACATCTCATATTGCGTTTTACATCATTTTACTTGCGTCTTAGCTTCTACTTGCATTTTAATATTTGTCTTTCATTCATTAGCTTTAATCAACAAAACCAAACAAATATTTTATAATCTTTTATTTTCATAAGTGCATCAATCACTACTTGCTAAACATTGTGATCAACCATCCGTCCTTGGAACGAATCTGTATTATCATACATACTACTTGGGACAACCGTACACTTGCGGTTGTGGTTCGATTAGCATTTGCATTTATTTTTAGAACACACAAAGGACCACCAGATTGATAAATACTTGGAGGTGTTTATGGATGATTTTTCGGTGTTTGGAGATAGTTTTGATGATTGTTTGAATAATCTTGAGAAAGTCCTTGTGAGATGTAGAGAAAAAGATCTTGTGCTTAACTGGAAAAAATGCCACTTCATGGTTCAAGAGGGAATTGTGTTGGGACATAAAGTTTCAAAGGCAGGAATGGAGGTTGATCGTGCTAAAATTGAAGTTATCAAAACATTACCACCTCCAGTTTCTGTTAAAGGAGTGAGAAGTTTCTTGGGTCACGCAGGATTTTATCACAGATTTATTAAAGATTTCTCCAAAATCGCCAAACCGCTTTGTTCTTTACTTGAAAAGGACACTCCTTTTAATTTTACTGACGAATGTCTTCAAGCGTTTTTTACGATTAAAGAGAAACTTATCTCTACACCTATTGTTATACCTCCTGATTGGAAAGCTCCGTTTGAACTTATGTGCGATGCTAGTGATCACGCTATGGGTGTTGTGTTGGGACAGAGGAAAGACAAGATTTTCCACACGATTTATTATGCAAGTAAGACTTTCAACGCTGCCCAGATGAACTATACAGTGACGGAGAAAGAGATGTTGGTCGTGGTTTATGCTTTTGATAAATTTCGTTCCTATCTGATTGGGAAGAAAACTGTTCTATACACGGACCATTCAGCTATCAGGTACCTTATGGAGAAAAAGGACGCTAAGCCGCGTCTTATTAGATGGGTACTGTTGCTTCAAGAATTCGACATAGATGTTCGAGACCGAAAGGGATACAAGAATCAAGTTGCTGATCATTTATCAAGGCTCGAAGGATCTGATGCGAACAAAGAACCATTGTTGGTTAAAGAGGTATTCCCTAAGGAACAACTTTTTGCCATTAAACATGCGTTTGTGCCATAGTATGCAGATCTAGTCAACCTCATTGTGAGTGGTGTATTTCCCAAAGATATCCACCCACAACAAAGACAAAGATTATCTCACCAGGCCAAACAGTATTATTGGGATGAACCGTACCTCTGGAAGATTTGTAGTGACCAAGTGGTTAGAAGATGTGTGCATGAAGGTCAAATGGAAAAGATCATAGCAAGTTGTCATAATTCACCTTATGGAGGTCACTTTAAAGGCGATAGAACTGCAGCTAAATTTTTTCAATCCGGAGTCTATTGGCCTACCATACACAAAGATTGTCATTGTTTTGTCCAGTCATGTCAAAGATGCCAGTTCACTGGTAATATATCCAAAAGAGACGCGATGCCGCTTAAAAATATCCTTGAAGTGGAAATATTTATGTATGGGGAATAGATTTCATGGGGCCTTTCATCACTTCCCATGGAAATCTTTATATTTTACTTGCGGTAGATTATGTATCAAAATGGGTAGAAGCAGTGGAAACACCAAAGAACGATGCTCAAACAGTACTTAAATTCTTAAAAACAAACATCTTTTCAAGACATGGTATGCCACGTGTTCTCATCAGTGATAAAGGTACCCATTTCATTAATGCTCCTCTGAGAAACTATCTTCGTAAGTTTGGAGTGAGACACCGTACTTCAACCGGTTATCACCCACAAACTAACGACCAAGCTGAAGTTTCCAACCGGGAAATCAAATCTATTCTTGAGAAGACTGTGAATAAAACGAGGAAAGATTGGTCTTTAAAGCTAGATGGTGCTCTCTGGGCTTACAGAACAGCATTTAAAACACCAGTTGGGGCATCTCCATAACAAATGGTCTATGGCAAAGCGTGTCATCTACCTATTGAACTTGAAGCTCGAGCCTACTGGGCTATTAAAAGTCTAAATCTAGACCCAGAATTGGCCGGGAAACAAAGGTTGATGCAGTTGAACGAGTTGGAGGAGTTTCGTTATCTTGCCTATGAAAATTCACGCCTTTACAAAGAGAAAACAAAGCGATGGCATGATAAACGACTCCGTCCAAAACATTTCGAGAGAGGACAAAAAGTTTTATTATACAACTCTCGATTTTCGAACTACCCAGGAAAGCTTAATTCCCGTTGGGGAGGACCTTACATTGAACATCCAACCGAGCAAAGGGCATTCATGGTGAATGGCCAGCGTTTGAAAAGATACCATGACAGTGAGGACTTTGGGCGAGAGGAGACAATCCATCTCGTAGAAAGCGCTTAGCCTGAGGTACACGTCTAACTCAAAGACGTTAAACAAAAGTACTCTTGGGAGACACCCCTTGTTTTAAATTGCTTTTTAGATTAGTTTTATTGCTTTGTAGTGTATAATATTAAGTTAGTGTATATTTTTAATTGTGTTTACAAGCTAATAGGAGAGAAAGGTAGTGTGTTACTGTGCAGGAATTGAGTTTGGGGTCAGAAAATTTCTTGGAAAAATTCGCAGGTAGGTGCGGGATACTGCACCTCATACGCGGTGCACCGCGCCTGGAAAAACCCGTACCACGGGTATGCTAGAGCGGGTTTTATACCGAGACGAAAATTTGGACACCTGATAGGTGCGGTACACCGCGGCTCAAGGGGGAATATACCGCACGAGCCAAAAACCCGTACCACGGGGTATGTACCGCGGGTTTTTTGACGGAGATGAGAAATTGAACAGTGGCAAAAAACCCGTACCACAGGTTTTATGCCGAGACGAAAAAATGGATTAACAGCAGCTGCGGTACACCGCGACATAGTTCCGGTGCACCGCACTATGGCGGTTTGTGAAGAGTTTGAAGCCTAGTCAACTTCTTACCTTAACAAGATTAACCCTAGCCTCTCCCATACGAATTTTTCAGACCCAAACCCTATATAAACACTTTAAAGCTTGTACAAACCTTCACAATTAACACAACAACTCCACAAATTCTCTCCTCCATCCTCCATAAACACAAATTCTTCGTTAAATTCATCACACTACACCATTAAACACCATCAAATTCATCATGCTTTAAAGATTTTTCCAAGATTCATCAAGAAACCTTTCTCTTTCATAAATTCCAAGCAACAACCTCAAGCTAAACCAATTTCTCTTTAACTTTTAATCCATCCTTGGTATAACTTGAGTTGTGGGTGATTCAAGCATGACTAACAGATCTGAAGCTATGGAATACAAGAGAAAGTGCACCATCCATGGGAAAAATAAGAAATTGCCTGGAGCCACCATTGAAAAGCCTGTCACTATTGATGAGGCTACCAAAGAATCAAAAGAAAAGGCACCAGCACAACCACTACCAAAGAAGTTAACTTCTAGAATGTCTATACCATCAAGGCCTTTGAAAAAGATAAAGATTCATGACCAAGGTTCTTCTACTTCTTCCTCCAAAAATTGATCATGATCTTCCTCCATGGGCTCTCAAATTACAACATGAAATCGAAAGATTAAAAGAAGATAACAGAGAACTTTGGACAAAAGTCATACAGATGCAATCACAGCTGGAAGATTTTACCTTCGAAAGGGATATTGATAGTTATACCAATCCCTCAGCTTCGGATGAGGAGGAGGATATAATGGATCTCTATTGCCAGCCAGGTAAGTCATTCTAATTCTCTTAATATCTTGTATGCATTAGGTAGTGTAGTTAGTTTTAATTTTAAATTTTATTTCGTTTTTGAGTCTTTTTCGAGTCGTGGGGACACGGCTCACTTTTGAGTTGGGGGTGGGGATTCGTTGTCCTCATCTTCTTTTTTCGTTTTTGCATAAAATTTAAAATTTTTAGGTTGAATTAAGGCATAGAATATATTGAATGTCGTATTATGAGCATGATTTTATTAGGTCAATGATAGTAAGTAGTATGTTTTTTGGAAGATGCAACAAAATTGTTTAGCATGCATGTAGGAAAACAGGAAATAAAAGATAGGAAAGTTAATGAGCAATGCTAAGAATTCACGTTGAAACGTAGGGATAGTTATTTGGTGTGTAGAACGTGAGGTTTGAAATTAGTTGAAAACCCACTTGTCTATGAACTAATAATGAAAACGTAACGAAATCTGGTAGTTAGAAAAATGACTAAAGCAGTTCTTTCATGATAAAACACTTGAAGCCTTTTATACCTTCTCACCCTGTTGTTCGATATTGTTGTTATTTATCCGTCTTAACCCCTCTGAGCCTTTCTAAAACCTTTTATTGAACCGCATTATAATCCATACCCTTAGTTTGTAGGACTTGTCGATATGACCTGCACTCGAATCACAAAACCTAAGACAACTCGTTTTAGAGCTTGAGTTTCGGGTGGTGGGTTTCATCATTAGGGTTTTGGAAATTATATTTGTGATTTTATTGATGATGAAATTGTTATTATTGTAACCCTTTGCCGGGGTAATAGTGAATGAAAAAGAAGCTACGAGCTAATTTTGCCAACAAGGGCATAAAAAAAAAAGAATATATACATGAACAAAAATAGCGTGATATCTCAACATCAAAAAGAGAATCATAGCTATAAAAAAGGAAAAAAATTGATTTGAAAAGAAAATATGTATTCGGACCGGCAAAGTGGATATTGTATGTCATCACAAAGGTTTTATTTGGGATTATTGGGGATGCACATTAAAAGCATCGATAAATTGGGTTGAGTGAGAATATCTTCGAGTGGAAACTCAAGCTCTAGGGCGAGTCGTTGATGGCTAGTGAGGAGAAAGCCAAAAGCTCACTTTTCATTATCCAAATATACCACAACCGTCCTTAAGCCACGTTATAAACAAAGACCTTAGGATTTCTAACTACTTGGCGGAGAAACAATTGAGCTATTAGGTAGTAGGTAAGTGAACCATTGGATGCTATATTAGGACCTATGAACAACCTATAGCCATAAACATGAACTAAGTTATCATCCTCTTCTTCTAGCATTGCGAAATTAATCTGGACTTGAATTTATGGATTGTTGATTACATGTGTATTAAGCATACTCTGCATTAATTCTTGAGCATTACTACATGAGACTTTTTAGATATTTATGCTCTAGGATCATTCATTATGTTCTGTTCTTATTCTCCTCCTACTTCTTCTTCTTGTTTATTTGACTACCCTTCTGTTCTTTACTTTTATTGTATCGGGACGATACAACTTTGAGTTGGGGGTCTTGATGTCTCCTCATTTGTGATAATAAAATATACTTCTGAGACATCATTTTAGCCGTATTTATTAGTTTATAGGTCGATTTTAGCTTAGTTTAATGCACTTTCCTATTTTTAGTCTTGATTTAGTAACATGATATTTTTGGAGCATATTGGGTTTAATTGTTTATTTAGCGTGAAGCTTTACAGATAATTATGGAGATTAATTAGATTCCAAGTCAAAGACTACAAGATATGGAAAGAAGATAAACATGTAAATTGGAGATAAAGGAAAAAGAGCTAAAAACATGGAAAAGGAAAAGCTGCCTAAATCTGAATTTCTGCAGCTACGCCTAAAGAAGTGGTGATAACTTCAAAAGCGAGCCGATTTTAGAAGATTCCTTTCATAAGGACGTAGATAATTCACTGAGGATTCTTTTGGTATATTGTGGAGCAAAAACCGACCAATAACGAAGAAGATATGCTCAAAACAGTTCAGCAGTAATTATCTTACGAATTTGGGTTGGGCTTGGAGTCCATTACTTAACCTTTCCTCCAAGAAATGAATTAGGTCAACCTATGCACTATAAATACAGCCTCTTAAAACTTTTAAATCTTCCTTGGTGAAACCTCAAACCAAGAGGAAGCTTACAACACAAGAAAAGAAGTCTGGAAGGATCTGTTCATCATAATGTCTTCTTCTACCTTTAAATTTGTAATTTCTTTCTTTTCTTGCATGAACTAAATTTCTTTAGCTTGAGTTTTAGCATATATGTATGAACCCTAGTTTTGATTGACATCTATCTAATTTGGGAACTTAATGTTTTAAATTGAATTATAGTTTTTATTCTCTGTTTATGTGTTCGGATTTATATTTTGTGTTCTTGTGGACTGCAACCATTTAGAATTACCTTGTAGTAGTAGTTAGGTCACCATTGACAACGGTGTTTAATTACATGTTTTGCACATAACGTCTAGTATTCAGTTTAGATCTGACAAATCAACCTAACTAGATAATCACTATGGTTTAATACATGTTACTATTTACCAATTACAGGAAAAGTTTGCTTAGGAAGCCTTATTGACACAGGTAAATCTTATTTAAAACTACCTAGCGTAATTGGAACCGATTATTGAAATACTACATAATTCACCCTTACATGTTTCAACGCCAAAACTAGTGGGGATTACATGCTAATGACTCAAGCTATATTCTCATATTACTTCTTCTTCATATTTGATTTTCTGTCTTTAAATTCTTAGTTTTAATTTAGTTTAATCAAAAACCAAACAAATATCTATTTGTCTTTATTTTTCTTGCGTTTAGTTGTTCTAGCTTTAATTAATTACACTTGTTTATTGCATAAGATTCCCCTAACCTTCGTAGTCTCTGCGGAACGAATCTTACTTATTTTCTAAAACTTGCATACGATCTGTATACTTGCAGAACTGTGCTCAGCTTAGGGTGTTTATTTGAACTTATTTATCACATTATTTTATCACACCCTAGGCCGTACCACCGTGTTTCTTTGTTTAGCATAAGTCACCATAAATATTATTTATTTGTTTTTCGTTTATCAGCATATCGATTTTATATCATTAAATTTTATATTTTGTTTTGGGAAGGAGAAAAAAACAAAACAAAACCATAGATTAGCACATCCCAAGTTTAAAAAAACTTGTATACATTTGTATATGTGCTTTCATTGATTATCTATTTAGCATTCCTTAGAATATGATTTGATTACCGGTTGAATCTTCTAGTGAGATGATGTAATGAAACTAATCCCATATGTTCCTCCAACTCGACTATTTTCTTCATCACCGGCTACACCGACCAATTGTTTATTAACGATGATACTACTTAAAGGTTATCAGAGAGAATAGCTTTCTCACTGATTTTGAAACCATGCAGGCTTATATATCAACTCAGACACGTAATATCTTTACAACGTTAGATAAAAAATTGGGAATCTATAAGTAATCTAGCCATTTCTTTGTTTTTCTGTTTACTTTCTCATTCTTTTTCTATCATTATCCTTCACTCATATAAATGATGCTGGTTATAGCCTTTTCCTTAAATTACTCGAAATAGGCTTTCGGAAGACAATACAAACTATCACCCGAGAAATAGTAAAATCTCCAACAAAGGATTTGTTTGACAATATGAATACATACTCTCTATAACTATTTGTTGGTATATATATTTTTTTAGGTTGTTTTAATGTGACAATTCTATAAATTGTTGAGTGTTAATTAGTGTCTATCATATCTCTCATCTTTCATCATATTTTGCATGACCCTTTAGCAAAAATTATTTGGAGACATCTTTCAAATCCTTCCCTTTTTACCTTTTAACATTCATTTTATCATATACTTCTACATGTCATATCTCATTGTGTGTGTAATTTTTACATGAGGTGAACTACATACTTCCTCACATACTATTTCTATTCACTTCTTATTATTTATTTAAGTTTGTTGTGTTAATTGTAATACACTCATTATGAGTAAATTACTATTTTTGTAATCGAACACTTATTATAAACACTAAGCATGTTCAGGGAGTCATTCAGATCCGATCATTACTCATCGCCAATTACCCATCACCGACGATATTTATAAGCAACTTTAGTGTTTACATAGGTCATGGGCTAGGTTTAAATGACCTAAACCATCTCAAAAACGTTTTCCTCCAAGAGGGGACTAGTTCGAGTCAATGACGGTTGCAAATTTTTTAACTTTTTCGTTATGAAAAATATCAGTACGCACGCGCTCCTAATTTAGAATTCCATATGGATAAAAAAGGGATCATCCAGATTATTTTTAAATATCACGTGGCAACAAAAACAATTCACTTTCTAATTTTGGTCGACAACTGTTTCACATTTATAAAAATGGTTTCTTTAGTCCTCTGCTATTGATTTCCTTCTTTTATCTCCTTTATTCAACTTCTTATCCATGCTTTGACATGTAATATAATACGTGTACCTACGATTTTCACATTTAACACATAAATTACGCGCAAATATCTCTAAATGTGACAAGTCCCCAAACGAGGGTAAGAAGCGAGAATATATCAAATAATAGGGAAAACCCCTCATTTAAGCACAAAAGGAACTTAAAAATATATCTCAAAATAGGATTTATTTATCACCAAATAAGGGAGACATCAAATGTCTTTCCATTGGATTGCAATTACTTCTTTAATGACACATGAGATAAAATTAAGCACGTGGGATAGATATTTCTCGTCAAGATACATGAATTTAAATTACCCATTCCATCGGCTAACTATATCAAATTTGACAATTAACAAGAAGTTAACACATTTTGAATATATTTATTGGATACACAATTTTTATATTGCATAAAACCACGAGAGAAACGACATTTACCTTTGTTATCAAATCGTACTATAGGTCCCTGAAATTTTCGTCACAGAAAGTGGGTATAAACTCACCACTGCAACTATAGAGACCTTTTATATCAAATTGCCCTATAGATCTCTTAAAATATCAGTGTGGGTTTAAGCTACGTAAATCATTATACTGTGAATAGGTTGAAAAATACCAAATACCCATTACTAATTTAAACAATTCTATATAAAAATTAATGGTTAATAAAACACTTTATATCAATTAATAATGGATAAAAAAGTTTAGTGTTATTTTAGAAAAATTACAAGGTTTAACTACTATTTTTCCATGTTACTCAATAATTTTAAAAACAAAGAAGCAAAAACTAATAAAATCGCCATAAGAACACCTTATTTAACCCATAAAATAATATTTGTTTATTATCTTTGAAAATATTGCTTCTTCCAATTAAAAATTCCTTTGATGGACAAGTTGTTCTTCTCTTCAAAAATAGTAGTTTGTGTATACGAACGATATGAACCAAGCCAAACTCGCATCAAGAAATGAATCACCATAATGCTTTACCTACCAAGAATTAGAAAGAGTGCTGGAAAGTTAAATTCATGAAAGATTGTTTTTACAACGACCATATATATGATTTGGTAAATTCAGAACAAGTTTAGTATGAAGGGTATTAGCTAATTTAGAGTGCATAGTGAAAAAATTTAAAATTTATGTTTACCGTTTTCTTTTCTCATTGTATCCACATCTCGTCTTTTTGGGAGATAGTTGATAACCTGGTGGTGTCGCCTAAGGTGTGATAAAATAATGGATAAAATAAGTGCAAATAAACACCCTAGGCTGAGAACGGGTTTGCAAGTATACATGACGTATGCAAGTTTTAATGATAAATAAGATTCGTTCCTCAGTGACTACGAAAGTTAGGTAGAACTTATGCAATTTATCAAGTGTAGATATAAAAGCTAGAACAGGTAATACACAAGAAATAAAAGACTAAAATATTTTTGTATGGTTTTTAATAAAGGAAAATTATACTAATAATTTAAGACAGAAAATTAAATAAGCGAAGAACAGATAGTATGAAAGTTTGGTCTGAGAAATTAGCAAGTAATCCCCACTAGTCTTGTCTATTCTAAACATGTAAGGGTGAATCATGTAGTATTGCAATAATCGGCCTCAATTTCAAGGTAGTTTCAAATAGGGTTATCTTGTGTCAATAGGGTCCTAAGCAAACTTTTCCTACAATTGATTAAATGGTGAGTACACCAAACCCTAATGATTATATAGTTAGGTTGGGTTGTCAGGACCAAATCCGTACACTAGATGTTATGTGTTGGTTCTATAGATAAATATGCCTATCGAACTATTATTAAGGTAACCCTATACTCGTGCACTAGCAAGAAAACAGACAATAAATCAAAACACATAAACACATAAATAAAACGTGAATTCAATTTAAATACGATGGTATCCCAAATTAGATAGACGTTTAAACAAATATAGGGTTAATACATATATTCTAAATCTCAACGATAAAACAAATTAATTCATACTAAGAGAATAAAAGAAAACAATTACAAATCTGAAGGTTGAAGAAGTCATGATATGGTGTTCAGCTCCTTCCAGACTTCTCTTCTTGTGTTGTACGCTTCTTCCTGGCTTAAGGACTAGCCAAGGATGTGTTTCTTCTGATAAGAGGGTGTATTTATAGGGTATAGGAAACCCTAAAACGTCTCTTGGAGTATAAGATAGGTGTTGAACTCCAAGCCCAACTCAAATTCATAACCCTAAAATATAGAAAAGGTAATACGCAAGAAATAAAAGACTAAATATATTTTTGTTTGGTTTTTAATAAATGAAAATTAAACTAATAATTTAATGACAGGGTATTAAATAAGCGAAGAACATATAGTATGAAAGTTTAGCCTGAGCAAGTAATCCCCACTAGTCTTGTATATTCTAAACATGTAAGGGTGAATCATGTAGTATTGCAATAAGTGGACTCAATTGCGAGGTAGTTTCAAATAGGGTTATCCCGTGCCAATGGGGTCCTAAGCAAGCTTTTCCTACAATTTATTAAAAGGTGAATACACCAAACCCTTATGATAATCTAGTTAGGCTGGGTTGTCAGGACCAAATCCGTACACTAGATATTATGTGTTGGTTCCATAGTTAAATATGCCTATATAATTATTATTAAGGTAATCATATACTCGTGCTCTAGCAAGGAAAACAGACAATAAATTAAAACACATAAACACAGAAATAAAACGTGAATTCAATTTAAATACGATGGTATCCCAAATTAGATAGACGTTTAAACAAATCTAGGGTTAATACATATATTCTAAATCTCAATGATAAAACAAATTAATTCATACTAAGAGAATAAAAGAAAACAATTACAAATCTGAAGGTTGAAGAAGACATGATATGGTGTTCAACTTCTTCTAAACTTCTCTTCTTGTGTTGTACGCTTCTTCCTGGCTTAAGGACTAGCCAAGGATGTGTTTCTTCTGATAAGAGGGTGTATTTATAGGGTATAGGAAACCCTAAAACGTCTCTTGGAGTATAAGATAGGTGTTGAACTCCAAGCCCAACTCAAATTCATAACCCTAAAATATAGAAAAGGTAAGATTTGATGTTTTTTTGTTTTGGCCGTAACTGCTTCAATACTTATCCGCTTGATTCTTTCCAATTGTAGAAACTCGTCGTCTTGGAAAGCTCTATGACTTTGATTTAGACCATTCTTCCAAATTCCTAGCCAATCTTGAGTTAAGATCACTTTTATGCTCGTAGCTGCTGGAATTCAGATTTATTTGACAACTTTATCTTTTCCTTTTCCATATTTCTTGCCTTTATCTCCAATTCTCATGTTTATCCTCTTTCCTTTATCTCTTAGAATTAACTTAACATCTAATCAATTACCATATATCTTTAAAGCTTTACAATTAACAAACAATTAAACCCAATATGCTCTAAAAATAATAAATAATTAAATTAAGACACAAAATAGGAAAGTGTACTAAATCATAAGAAAATCGACCTATATCCTAATAAATACACCTAAAATGATGTATCCAACTAAGATTAAATCATCACAAATGGGGAGACATCAAGACCCCCAACTCAAAGTTGTATCGTCCATATATAATAAAAATAAAGAATAGTAGGGTAGTCAATTTTTAAACAAGAAGAAGAAGTAGGAGGAGAATAAGAACAGAACACAATGAATGATCCTAGAGCATAATACCTAAAAAGTCTCATGCAGTAATGCTCAAGAAATAATGCACACGTATGATTAATATATACATAATCAACAATCTATAAATTCAAGTCCAGATTAATTTCGCAATGCCAGAAGGAGAGGTCTCAACTCAGACCGTGCTAATGGCTATAGGTTGTTCATAAGTCCTAATATAGTATCCAATGGTCCACTTACCTACAACCTAATAGCTCAATTGTTTCTCCAACAAGTAGCTAAAAATCCTAAGGTCTTTACGGTTTAACTTCCCTTAAGGACGGTGTGGTATATTTGGATAATGAAAAGTGAGCTTTTGGCTCTCTCCTCACATTCCATCAACGAATATCCCTAGAGCTTGAGTTTTCACTCGAAGATGTTCTCACTCAACCCAATTTTTGATACTTTTGATGTGCATCCCCAATTAATTCCAAATAAAACCTTTTCATGATGATATACAAATTCCACTTTTCCGGTCCAAATATATATTCTTTTCAATTTTTTTGTATAGCTATGACTCTCTTTTTGATGTTGAGATATCATGTTATATTTTTAATATATTTTTTCTTTTAAATTCATGTTTTTAAGCTTTTTTCATTTGCTCTTACCCCGACAAAGAGTTACAATAATAACTTTTTCATCATCAATAAAATCACAATTACAATTGACCAAACCCAATGTCCCTAATGATGAAACCCACCACCCAAGCTCTAAAAACGACTTTTCTCAGGTTTTGCGATTCGAGTGCGGGTCATATAGATAAGTCCTACAAACTAAGGGGTATCGTTTATAATGTGGTTAAATAAAAGGCTCTAGAAAGGCTTAGAGGGGTTAAGACGGATAAATAATAACAATAATCAAATAAAAGAGTGAGAAAGCTAAAAGGCTTCAAGTGGATTCAATATGAAAGAACTGCCTTATTCACTTTTCTAACTACCGGATTTTGTTACTTTTTCAATACTAGTTCATAGACAAGCGGGTTTTCAACTTTTCAAACCTCATGTTCTACGCACCAAATAACTCTCCCTAAGTTTCAACATAACTTCTTAGCATTGCTCATTAACTTTTCTATCTTTTATTTCATGTATGCATACTAAACATATTTATGCCATCTTTCAAAAACATACTATTTACTATCATTTACCTAATTAAATCATGATCAATAGGTAAATTCAACATATTATATGCCTATTCAAACCCAAAAATTTTAAATTTTATGCAAAACAAAAAGGGAAGATGAGGACAACGAATCCCCACCCCCAACTCAAAAGTGAGCCGTGTCCCCACGACTCGAATAAGACTTAAGAAAGAAATAAAATTTAAAATTAGCACACATATTGCACATAGAAAAATGGTAGGGAAGAAAGAAAACATACTCTTCGAGGCTATTGCCTCGCATTATCGACATCCAAGATAGGATTTTCTTGATTTTTATTTAATTGCTCAAGGAGTGTTATGAAGTGCTCCTTTTCTTCTTTTGAAAGTTGCATAATTTCTCTAAAACTTTCATGATCCAAGCATTGTCAATATTGTTACTCATCTTAAACTCAAGTGTCTCTCCTTCACCAAAATCACGTTTGCATTCCGAACAAGACACGTGATCGTAGTAGGATATTTCATTAAATAATGAGATAGGAGAGACCGAAAATCGCATCGCCTCCTCATAGATTAACTGTGCCACATCCTCTTCTTCTCCCCTCAAAATACAGTTCAACAAGATAGTGTTTTTTAGAACGCCTTACCATGAACGTAAACCAACCCAATCTTTCACAAAATCTAAAGAATCTTCTTGTATTCTCCTTTACCACTTCTTCTTCAAATACTTTCTTATAAGAAAAGGAAGTTCCTATAATTGTTTCTTCGCAGAAGCTATCAGGGTCCTTGAAGCTTTCTCTTTTTCTTCGGGTGCAGGACCTTCGATCTATAGAGGTTGTGTTGTTTTCTTCATTAAAGTTGGAACCTTTTTGCCCATTGAATTAAACACAGCTAGCTGACCTCTCTTCTCTTGACTTGTTTTACCCTTTGTGTTGGAACTAGAACTTTTCTCACATGATTTCTTCTCAATAGAACCCAATACCTTGTTTTTCTCCATCTCCCTTACAGTAGATATTGTTTATGTTCTCTTAGTCATCTCAATTGACCCCCAACTTAAAGCTTTAACCACTCTTGAAATTTGAAACTCTTGATTATGGGTTGTAAAAGCTTTATCTGGGTTAGGAACGGTGTTTTGATGATGATTCTCTATGTGGATAAGATGGATCCTTGATGGATTGGTATGGATCTAAGAAATTGTTGGATGAATTTCTGAAATTTAAGCTTTTAATTTTTGGATTCAATGTGTTTTGGTATGATATGGGTGGTTGAATCTTCTTTGTAATGATGTGGAGAGAAGATTTGATGGTTTTTATGGTGATCGTGTGTTTTTATTTTAGGGAAGGTTTGATGAAGCTTTAATGGAGTTGGGAGAGGTTTGGAGAAGAAAGAGAGGCTTAAGGATTGTAAAATGCGTAATAGACTAACCTTCTATTCTTTATACTCTAAAAAACAATTTTTTTCTCTCTCCAGCGGCGCGGACCGGTATACTGCCGGTATGGGCTGGCATACTGGTGAGCTGCTCCTTGAAAACTCTTCTTCGGCAAAAAACCCTATTCACGAACCCGAGGCCTCGTGTTTTTGTCTGACCGGCATACTGGCGGTATGGGTCGGCATACCGGTGCGCAATTTCTCAAACATGTACCTCTCGGCAAAGAACCCGAGTCGTGTACCCGAGGGCTCGTGTTTTTGACCCGCCGGCTCGTGTTTTTTACCCGCCGGCTTACCGGTCGTGTGACCAGCATACCGTTGGGTAGGTCAGAATGAGAACAAAAAATTTTGTTTTTTATTTTACCTCCAAATCAGTTTTTCTCCATTCCATTGGATGGATCTTGAAATAATATGCGATTTAGACTCGAAAAAAAGTGTATTCTGATACCCGAGCGCAAAGTTATGCCAGTTCGAAGTTTTTGTAAAATTTCTCGCACTGATAGGTGCGGTGCACCGCAAATTCCTGCCGTGTACCGCGAAAAAGCTCTATCCAGCCATTTTAAACTCCAAAATTATTTTCACTTTTTCACCTCAAACTCAGACCCTTGCATACCTACACACCAAAAACACTTATACCTTTCTTATTACTGCAATATGCACTAAAACACATACACTCACGAAAACGAACAAAAACATAAATACCTAAAAACATAAAAGAATGTGGTATGTCTCTTAAGAGCACTTTTTTTTAAGGTCATTAAGTTTGACGTGTTACCTCGGCCAATTCTGAACATCACCTCTCCAGCAACAAGCAAGATTATTAATATTTGGCATGCAAAATTTGAATCCCTTGCCTTTCACCAAAAGTTCTGGGGTGTATGCGTGTCTTTTGGTAAATTTATATCATTTGTAGCTTTGCACTCCTTTTGCAATCCATTCATCTCTTCAGTTACTAAACTTCGTTTGTTAGAAAGAACGTCCTTCATGAATTTAAGATATTTTGGCATTCTTGTGAGAGCTTCTATAAACGGGATGTTGATATCTATCTTGTTCACCATGTCAAGGAACTTCTTGAATTCTTTTTCATTGTTCTGCTTTTTGACACGTGATGGGAATGGTGGAGTAGGGAGGAGGACGTGTATTATTTACCACTGAGCTCTCTTTCTTATCTGGTGTCTTCTCTGGGACACTCTGTTGTTCAATTACCTCTTCAACCTTATCTTCAATTTCTTCTTTAACCACTTTTTCAGGAATAGAGGTTGGTTCTAGTTCTACTCTACTAGGCGTAGGTAATTGGTTTCCGCTTCTTAATTCAACTACATGACAAGCATGATCTTCGGGAGCAATAGTGTCACTTGGGAGTTGCCCTTTTGGCCTGTTTTGAAGTGTACTCGCCATGTGTGACAGTGTATGCTCGAGATTCTTGATTACCTTGGACTGGGTTTGGATTCTTTGATAGCTCGTCTTCATATTTTCTTAAACTACTTTCATCATTGCAGCCATACTTGAATCCAAACTCGAAGGTTTCTTTTGTGTATCTTGTTGCATTGAATATTGAGGTGGTTCTTGATAAGCTTCAGTGTAAATTGGTGCTTCTTGATAGATAGTTTTATAGATCTGCTCTTCTTGATAGCTAGGTTGTGGTGGATAGTAAGATTGAGGTCGAGTTTGATAATAAGTCTCTTGATTTCGGACCCAATTTTGATTCTGTGGGGACTGATAATTAGCGTAACTTCCTTGAGGATGATAATAACCATTAGAATAATGGTTTCTTTGATGAGATAGGAAGAAATTTGAAGCAATATTATTCATGCAATTCTCCCACGAATAGTTTCTTGTTCCACAACCTGGACATAAAGGTAAAGTATGTACTAGATTCACCTGAGCTATTGTTCGCGCTTGTTCTCGTAATTCCTGGAGTTGTTGGTTTAGCTCTTTGAGCCTTAGAGATTATAAGGTCTCTTCTTGTTTTTCTGATTCAATCGTTCAACTTCTCTCGGTCTCGAGAACTTTCTCCATAATATTTTCAGCTTCTTCAGGATCTAATAATACAAAACCTTTATCTCCTAACAAATATGCTCTTCTTCTGGACTCGTTATTGAGTCCTCCATAGAACATGGTTAATGAATATTCTGGCGATGATACATGGAATGGACATCTCGCCTTCATCTCATTAAAACGTAACCATGCTTCACCAACACTCTCTCCGTCTTCCTGCTTAAATTGTTTAAGCTCCAACATATCTTTTAATCTTCTACTAACCGGATAGAATCGGTCTAGGAATTTGGATTGAAACTTGTCCCAATCTGGAATAAAATCAGGGTGTTGGGTATCTTACCAACCGCTTGCACTTCCGGTCAAAAAGAACTGGAACACAATGTAGTACATTTGCTCCTTTGTAACGCCTTTAATGATATAAGCGTCACAGATCTGCATGAATTTCGGAACATACCAGACCGGATCTTGTTGTGCAACACCGCTAAATTGTCCATGATTCGCAAACTGCGCTATCATGCCTGGATCTGGTCTAAATTTAGCGGCTTGGATTTCTGGAGTGCGGATTCCTCGTGGTTGCACTCTGAATGTGATGGGAAGATCAAGTCTCCTCGGGCTTGCCATATGTAAAATCTGTAAAAACAAAAACTAAAAGAAAAAGCGTAAAATAGAACTCACTGAAATATAAGCACTAAATAAATGCACAAGGACTAACGATGTAGTCCTTGGCAGCGGCGCCAAGAACTTGGTGTCACCTAAGGTGTGATAAAATAATGGATAAAATAAGTGAAAATAAACACCCTAAGCTTAGCACGGTTCTGCAAGTATACGGGACGTATGCAAGTTTTAATGATAAATAAGATTCGTTCCTCAGAGACTACGAAAGTTAGGAAGAACTTATGAAATTTCTCAAGTGCAGATATAAAAACTAGAATAGGTAATACGCAAGAAATAAAAGACTAAATATATTTTTATTTGGTTTTTAATAAAGGAAAATTAAACTAATAATTTAATGACAGGATATTAAATAAGCGAAGAACATATAGTATGAAAGTTTAGCCTGAGCAAGTAATCCCCACTAGTCTTGTATATTCTAAACATGTAAGGGTGAATCTTGTAGTATTGCAATAAGTGGACTCAATTGCGAGGTAGTTTCAAATAGGGTTATCCCGTGTCAATAGGGTCCTAAGCAAACTTTTCCTACAATTTATTAAAAGGTGAATACACCAAACCCTTATGATTATCTAGTTAGGCTGGGTTGTCAGGACCGAATCCGTACACTAGATGTTATGTGTTGGTTCCTTAGTTAAATATGCCTATCTAACTATTATTAAGGTAATCCTATACTCGTGTACTAGCAAGGAAAACAGACAATAAATCAAAACACATAAATAGAGAAATAAAACATGGATTCAATTTAAATACGATGGTATCCCAAATTAGATAGATGTTTAAACTAATCTAGGTTTCATACATATATGCTAAATCTAAATGCTAAAACAAATTAATTCATACTAAGAGAAGAAAAGAAAACAATTACAAATCAGAAGGTTGAAGAAGACAGTATATGGTGTTCAACTCCTTCCAGACTTCTCTTCTTGTACTGTAAGCTTCTTCCTGGCTTAAGGACTAGCCAAGGATGTGTTTCTTCTGATAAGAGGGTGTAGGAAACCCTAAAATATTTCTTGGAGTATAATATAGGTATTGGACTCCAAGCCCAACTCAAATTCGTAACCCTAAAATATAGAAAAGGTAAGATTTTATGATGTTTTGTTTTGGCCGTAAGTGCTTTAATACTTATCCGTTTGACACATTCCAATAGTCGAAACCGATCATCTCGGAAATATATTTAACTTTGATTTAGACCATTTTTCCAAATTACTAGCCAATCTTGAGTTATGATCACTTTTGTGCTCGTAGCTCCTGGAATTCAGATTTATTTGACAACTTTATCTTTTCCTTTTTCATATTTCTTACCTTTATATCCAATTTCCATGTTTATCCACTTTCCTTTATCTCTTAGAATTAACTTGACATCTAATTAATTACCATATATTTAAAGGTTCACAATTAACAAACAATTAAACCCAATATGCTCTAAAAATAATAAATAAGTAAATTAAGACACAAAATAGGAAAGTGTACTAAATTATAAGAAAATCGATCTATATCCTAATAAATACACCTAAAATGATGTCTTAAACTAAGATTAAATCATCACAAATGAGGAGACAGTAATACTTCATTTGAAGGTTAATAACGAATGGTCAACCCTTGATGTTGAACACATTGTTCTAAAGATGGTAAATTTTAGTTCCTCAATGAGTGTGTTAAATATGGATTGAAGAAGTAAAATCAAGTGATTGTGTATGGATGATTAATAATTATGTGTACACAATTTAAAATCTAACACACGATTAAAAGTTATGTATACCAATATTGAATACGCCAATAAAGAGTGCGTTATTGTGCATAAAGAAAAATAGTTTTAGTATGTCACTGAATTGATTTTGCACCTATTTGTAATTTTTTTGTTCTAGATTGTAATACCTCTTTAACTAACAAATATGGAAGCGTTTATTAGTGTACTTATACTCATATATCCCCCTATGTTCCATTTTGAGTTGCTTGATTTCTTTTAAGATTAGTAATAAATGCAATTCATGTTCCCTAGATCGTAAACCTTTCGAAGGAAAAGTAAGATACCCTCTTGGTGTAGTATATGAGCATCGATTGTAACAACTAGACAAACTTGATTCTTTACTTCTAAAATGATTTGAATTGGTATTGAATTTTCAGATCGTTATGCCTTCCATTATGTGTAACTTGATAAGGATCTGTAATGAGAAAGTAGAAATGATAGAGAAGAGAGAGTTGCCTCTAAATCCAAGAAATATGACAATAGCTCAAGGTCTTTCATAGAAAACTTAGTGGATAATGAAGCAATAATAGAGGTTATAGCATAAGGCAATGGATCATGAAGCCTTTCATTATCTTTTACTTGATGAAGATCTTAATTCTCACGAGATACATACTTATATGATCGTGATTTTGGATCATTAACAATTTCATTTATGTGATTTTAGTTTAGTGTCAAAACTACGTATGGTTCAAATGAGTATCTTAAAATTTTCAAAAATATATTCGTAGATTTTAATGTGGATCTTGTTGAGGTTGAAAATTGATTGTTGTTTTCTTTAGGGAGTTTCAACTTTGTATTTAGAACTTATTGTTGACTAGGCCGGAGAGAATATTTATGTTGGATAATGTCTTAAAGGAAAAGGAATGTCTTGTTATTTAAGTACTCGTGAGAACAGAGGAATAATTAAATCTAGTGGTCTAATACAAAAAAAAAACTACGGTGCTCAACCTAGTCATCATTAGCATCAAAGGAATAATTATTTACACTAACAACACCATTAAAAGGGTTTTTATTTGAACAACATTTTCTTCTCAACTCTATCAACATACATGGGCTCAGATGCATATCTATATACAAATACAAATCTTTTAAGTCTATTTGATCTCTTCTTATATAATTTTAGGAAGATACTCTTTAATTTATGAAAACTATTAGCTAATAGTATGTATATTTTTTTTTTGATAAGTGGATGAATTGAGTCTTGATTATGCAGTGGATGAATCGGGTCTTGATGAAGATCTGGTACGTTGTTTAAGTGTTGTATCAGTGTTTATAGAATAGCAATTTTAAGATTCTTCCATAAATATTCAATGTGAAAAAATGTTACCGTTTATTCTTTTTCTTGTGTAATTATTCAACTGTTGCGAATTATAATTACTGTTGGTGATTGTTTGTTCTATTTTTTGTTTTAATTATGCAACTTTTCACTTCTTTTGACAGGTAATTGGTATGTATATATTTGGCAAAATTTTCCAAAAAATGAATACCTAGTCTGCATATCTAAGTCTGACTAGTCTTCCTATATTAGATTGGTGTTGATAATTTTACTTTTGGGTCTTCAAATGTAATATTTGAAGATCCCATTTGTCTTGCTCTTAAATATCTCTCAGAAATATATATAATAATATTTAATTAAGGGTAAAACTGGTATGAAAAATAAAAAAGTGTTTTAATTTTCTAACGTGATATATTTGGAAACAACTCTCTTTAGTATAAATAAAAACCTTATGCGAACGGAGGAAGTAATAATTATGTAAAATTGTATTTAGGGTTATTAGTGATGATTTGTTAATAATGTTTATCATATCTGGTTTGGTATTGCATTTTATTGTAATCGAAAATGTCATTCAAATTATCGTGTCTTTTGATCGAGTAGTGAACTTTTGCAAGACCTAGATCTACCTAATGATTTTCGAGGAGACGGTAGACTACTAAGGAAGTCTCTCATGGTATTCGTATACATAAATTATGAAGAAAACCCAAAAGAAAATTGTGATGACATTTGGGTTATGGAAGAGTATGAATTCGCAGAATATTGTAGGAAACAAGTTAGTGTTGGCTCTCTTCTAGGAATTATATATCCTCTTATGTTGTGAAAGAATCAGGCCATCCTTTTAAAAAGTTTTCAAGGACATCTACTCAAAAGAAGGAGTCACGGAGTGACAATGATGACGAGGATTGGTTTTTCAGACCATAAGAAGGAATGCTCGTACATGGTCCAAAAAGCTATCGCCAAAGGTAGGAATGTATCTCTACCTTTTTACCAAATCTTCTTTTGATCTTTTTATGGGGACACTCAAGTGTTACGATTTTCTGAATCTTTTTTTTTTCCAAAGTAAACTTCTCTGTCTTAATAAACATAGTTTTTCATTTTCATTTTGCAGTGAGTTGGAAGGCAACAGATTTTGGAAAATTCAAGTAAATATAGTTTTTGCCTGAAGATTGAGTACTTTTAGGTAAGAAGGTTTTTCTCCTTATATTGTGTTTGAACTGTGGAATGAGGTTGTTACTTGTTAGTAGAGTGAGTTCGGTCACTGTCTAAAATATTTAAATCTACACATGTTGATTCTTGCAGGTTGCTGGAATTTGGTGCGAGTAAAATTTTGTGGGACTTAATGGACTGGAACAAGTATATGACTCCGACATTATTTAATTTTTGTTTGTTAATGATCCGATAGTTTCTCTAGTGATTTTTTTTGTCAAGGATATATTTATTGGATAATTATATCTATGAATTATATTTTTTATTTGAATTTTTATATCGAAACGTGAATCATGGACCATACAATTCATATTAAAATTTAGAAGGATACTATCAATGACGTGTATTCAGAATTTTTTGAAGCTAAATTTTCTGTATATAATTAACAACTTTGACCAAACAAAAAAAAATTATGTTGATGTGAAAATATATGGATGCTTTATAATATTGTGAGTTCTATAAAATGTTTTATTAATTTATAATTTAAATAAAATGTCCTTGGGGTAACTTATTTTGGAAGTGAAGCTAATAAAATATTATGATTTTACACGAATCATACTGAATCGGTTAGACTTGATCGATTCGTTCACGATTCTGCATTTATGCATATTTTAATATCTTATAATTTTGTAATATCGTTAGAATAGTATATTTTCATGAACTATGTATTGGAAAAAAATCTCATAAAATTTTGGGCTTGAGATATATTTGCAAATGAATGTTGACAATTATTGTTATTTTTTCTTTATTTTTCTAATATTATATCTCTTGTCTGTTTGGATCAAAAGGAAATGGAATAACAGTGGATGAGAGATTAAAGTATTATGTTCCTCGCTTAGCACCATAATCTGCCATTGTGCTATGTTCCAGACTCAAAGTTGCTTGATTTCTTTTAAGATTAGTAATCACAATGCAATTCATGTTCACTAGATCTAAAACCTTATGAAGAAAAAGTAAGATACCCTCTTGGTGTAGTATATGAGCATCGATTTTAAGAACTAGACAAACTTGATTCTTTACTTATGAAGTGATTTGACTTGGTATTGAATTTTTGGATCGTATGCTTTCCATTTTGTGTAACTTGATAAGGATTTGTAATAAGAAAGTAGAAATGATAGAGATAAGATAGTTTCCTCTAAATCCAAGAAATAGGCCAATGGCCCAAGGTCTTTCATAGAACACTTAGTGGGTAAAGAAGCAATAATAGAGGTTATAGCGTAGGGCAGTGGGTCTTATGTTTTACTTGATGAAGATATTAATTTTCACAAAAATATACTTATATGATGTGATTTTGGATCATTGAAAATTTCATTTATGTGATTCTAGTTTAGTGTCAGAACTAAGCATGGTTCAAATGATGATCTTAAAATTGGTGAAAATATATTATTAGATTTTAATGTTGATCTTGTTGAGGTTGGGAATTGATTGTGGTTTTCTTTGGGGTTTCTAATTTGTATTTAAATCTTATTATTTTTTAGGCCAGAGAGAAGATCTATTTTGGATATTGTCTTAAAGGAATGTTGTGTCATTCGAGTACTCAGTGAGATCGGAGGAAGAATTAAATCTGGTGGTCAAATAAAAAAAAACTAAGGTCACTCAACCAAGTGATCATCAAAGGAACAATTATTTACAGAAACAACACCATTAAAAGGGTTTTTATTTGAACAACCTTTCTTCCCAACTCTATCAATATATCAATATACAAGGGCTTAAATACATATCTATATACAAATACAAATCTCTCTACAAGTCTATTTGATTTCTTCATATATAATTTTAGTAAAATACTCTTTAATTTATCAAAATAATTAGGAAATTGTATGTACCTACTTTAGTTGATCAGTGGATGAATTGAGTCTTGATGAAGTAGTGGAAGAATTGAGTCTTGATGAAGATCTAGTATGTTGTTTAAGTGTTGTATCAATGTTTATATAATAGCAATTTCAAGATTCTGCAATAAATATTCAAAGGGAGAAAATATTACCCTTTATTTTTTTTCGGTTGTGTAATTATTCATCTATAACAATCTGAATTTTGGATTCTGTTAATTTTGATTTTGATGTTTTAAATATTTTTTTGTAAATGATAATCATTGTTGGTGAATATTTGTTCTATATTTTTGTTTTAATTCTACAGCTTTTCACTTTTTTGGCAAGTAAATTGTATGTATATATTTAGCCAAATTTTAAAAAAATGAATACTCAGAATTTATCTCTGATTAGTCTTCAAATATTGCATTTACATTTTTTTTTTGGTAATTTTACTTTTGGGTCTTCAAATGTAACATTTGTAGACCACATTAGTCTTGCTCTTAAATATCTCTTAGAGATATATATTATAATATGTAATTGAGGGTAAAAGTGGTATAAAAAATAAAAAAGTGTTTTAATTTTCAAACATGATAAACATTTGGAAACAACTTTTTTTAGTATAAATAACAACCTTTCGGGAACGGAGAAAGTAATAATTATGTAAATTTGTATTTAGGGTTATTGGTAATGATTTAGTAATAATGTTAATCAGATCTGATTTGGTATTGCATTGTATTGTAATCGGAAACGACATTCAAATTATCGTGTCTTTTGATTGAGTAATGGGATATTGCAAGACCTGGATCTACCTCAAGATTTTCGAGGAGACCGTAGACTACTAAGGAAGTCTCTCATGGTATAAAATTAATCTCTTGCTTTGTTTGCATACATCAATTATAAAGAAAACCCAAAAGAAAATTTTGATGATATTTGGGTAATGGAAGAGTATGAAGTGGCAGAATCTTAGAGGAAACAAATTTGTGTTGGCCCTATTTTAGGAATTATATGGTCATTTTGTGGAAGAATCAGGCCATCCCTTTCCAAAGTATTAAAGGACATTTACTCTAAAGGAGTTAGAGCGTGACAATGATGACGAGGATTGGATTTTCAGACCATAAGGAGCTCGTACAAGTTCCAAAAAGCTACGCCAAAGGTAGGAATGTATCTCTACGATTTACAAACCTGCTTTTGATCTTTTACTAGGGACACTAGAGTGTTACGATTTTCTGAATCTTTTTTTTTGCAAAGTAAATTTATCTGTCTTAATAAACATAGTTTTTCATTTTCCTTTTGTAGTGAATTGGAAGGCAAGGAATTTTGGAAAATTCAAGTACATATGTTTTGTGCCAGAGGATTGAGTATTTTTAAGGTAAGAAGGTTTTTCTCCTTATATTGCTTTTAAATTGTGGAATGAGGTTCTTACTTGATAGCTGAGTAGTAATCCTAAATTTGTATATTTCATAAAAATAAAGTAGACATGGAGAAAGTTGCTGGAATTTTGTGGGAGTACAATTTTGTGGGACTTCATATGACTACGAAACTATTTAATTTTTGTTGGTTAATGATCAGATAGTTGCTCTAGTGATTTTTTTTGTCGAGGTTATATTTATTGGATAATTATTTCTAAGGATTATATTTTTTGTCTTGAATTTTTATATCAAAACGTGAATCATGGATTATACCATTCATATGAAACTTTAGAAGCATACCATCAATGATGTATTCAGAATTTTTTGAAGCTAAATTTTCTGTATATAATTTACAAGTTTGACCAAACAAAAAATATTTTTTAATTTTGATATGAAAATATATAAATGCTTTATAATTTTGTGAGTTGTATGAGAGGTTTTAGTAATTTATAGTTTAAAGATAATTTCCTTGGGGTAACTTATTTTGGAACTGAAGCTAATAAAATATTAAGATTTGACATGAATCTTATCAAATCGGTTAGACTTGATCGGTTTTTTCACGTTCTGCACTTATACGATGCATCTTTTAATATCATATATTTGTGTAATATAATAAGAATAGTATAATTTCATGAACTATGTATCGGAGAAAATATCATAAAATTTTGGGCTTGAGATATATTTGCAAGTGAATGTTGAGAATTATTGTTATTTTTTCTTTATTTTTCTAGTATTATTTCTCTTGTCTGTTTGATCGAAAGGAAATGGAATAATAGTGGATGAGAGATTAAAGTATTACGTTTCTCGCTTGGCACCACAATCTGCCATTGCGCTATGTTCCACTAACAAAGTTGATTATTCTATTTTAATATGCACATCAATTCCTTCCCGGGTTCCTTTGTTTAGCATAAGTCCCCATATACATTATTTATTTGTTTTTTGTTTATCAGCATATCAATTTTATATATTTAAATTTTATATTTTTTTGGACATAGAAACAAACAAAACAAAACCATACATTAGCTAATCCCATAATCCAAAAAAAATTGTATCCATTTGTATATGTTCTTTCATTGAGTATCTATTTAGCATTCCTTACAATATGATTTGATTGCTCGTTGAATCTTCTAGGGAGATGATGGAACTAAACTGATCCCGTATATTCCTCAAACTCGATTATTTTCTTCATCACAGACTACACCGACTAATTGTTTACTGACAATGACATTACTTCAAGGTTATCGGAGAAAATAGTTTTTTCACTGATTTTGATACCGTGTAGACTTATATATAACTCAAACAAGTAAAATCTTTACAATGTTAGATTCCAAAAAATTGGGAATCTACAAATAATCTAGCCATTTCTTTGTTTTTTCCTTTACTTTCTTATTATTTTTCTGTCTTTAGCCTTCACTCATATAAAACATGTTTGTCGGAGCCTTTTCCTTAAATTACTCGAAATAGGATTTGGGAAGACAATACAAACTATCACCCGAGAAATAGTAAAATCTCTAACAAAGGATTTGTTTGACGATATGAATACCGACTCTCTATTACTATTTGTTGGTACTTATCTTTTTTATGTTATTTTAATGTGACAATTCCATAAATTGTTAAGTGTTAATTAGTGTCTATTATATCTCTCATCTTTCATCTTTTGGCATGATTCTTTAGCAAAAATTCATTTGAGACATCTTTTAAATCCTTCACTTTTTACAATTTTACTTTCATTTTATATATACTTCTAAAGGTCATATCTCATCTTGTGTGTAATTTGTACATGAGGTGAATTACATACTTCCTCTCATACTATTTTAATTCATTTGATATTATTTATTTAAGTTAGTTGTAATAATTGTAATATCCACTCATTATGAGTCGATTACTATTCTTGTAATTGAACACTTATTATATACACTAATCATGTTCAGGGAGTCATTAATATCCGATCATTACCCACTGCTAATTACCATCACCGATGAAGTCATTAAGCGTGCTCAGACACGCACATAATGAGCATGCTAGGTGAACCAAACCGAGTATCTATGACAACCACTATTTATCAGCCATCACCACTAGTTATACTGACAGTAGTATTGAGCATGCCCAGTGGTGAATCTTTAACAATACTTCGTATTCTATATTCAACGTAATTTTTATTATTGAGCGTGATCAATAAACGATGTTGACCTATTTCTAATGAGTAACTCGGTATTCAAACCCCTAACGAAATAAAATAAAATATATATAAATAAAATAATTACCATAATGCTTACCTGCCAAGAATGAGAGAGATTGCTTGGAATTCCAAGTCATGGAAGATTGTTTTTGCAATGACCATTAATATGGTTTGGCATGTTTTGAACATGTTTAGTATAGATGGTGTACTTACTAATTTAGAGGGCGTAATAAAAAAAAATTAAATTCATGTTTATCGTTGTGTTTTCTCATTGTATTCTCATCTCACCATTTCGGAAGATATTTGACTTATGTTTTTCCCACCTAAATTTATTGTATAAACTTCTTGTGTGGGAATGTAGTTCAACCTTTTAATTAACTTAAATATAAAAATAATTAATTTTATTGAGTTCAGAATATACTGCATGTATCAAATAAAATTATATTTGTTAATCTGATAAAAAAGAATAAGAGAATGTAAGCCCAATTTAAGTCATTTGCAAATGTGCGGCAGAGAAGAGTAAAAAAAATGATTTTTATATCTTTTTAACTAGTCCATTCGGTATGGGCTTTTATCAATTCTTAGGCCATAAACAAGAATTTACCCTAAAAACAAAGAAGCCTCATAAAAAGTTGATACCTCAAAATAAACCGTCCTCTCTGATTGTCAAGAGAGAAAATATATACTCATTTGTACGCGTAGATCGAGGCGAAACTCTCCTCAAATAAAATTCTGTAATATAATATTAATTCTTACTCAAAATTCCTTGTTTTATTTGTCTATATTGTTTAACTAAATTTATTTTTCTATCTTTTCACAGAATAATTAAATATTGATGTTTTCTTGAGTAATTTATTAAGCCTTTTGGGTTTTTCAAATTAAGGGTCTTGTCATGGCAAAAGAGTTAGATAAGAATGAGTCGTCCTGTAAAGTAGAAAGAATTCTATTAATCAAGGTATGTGAATTATTTTAGCTTTTATGTGGCAAGGGATAACAAGAATCTCAAGTGAATTACACTATGAGTCCTTATATACTATGAAAATTGCAGTATATGTCAATATAGGTATGCTTTATTGGTCTCTAAAAAGAGCTTATAGATTTTTAATATTACAAATTATGGGATTAGATTTTCTTGTTTTTGCAATTAAAAAGTAATGCTATATTTAATTCATACAAGAATAGTTTGTAATTTGTGTTCATGCATATCATAGAGTATTGTTTAATTTATAGTAAAAGTTGATCATGACACTTCAAAAAAAAGGGACAATCATATATATATCATGGTAAGTCTATTAATATTTTTAAATATTCATTTGATGGTTAATAAGAAATGGTCAACCCTCGATGTTGAACATATTGTTCTAGAGATGGTAAATTATAGATCGTTTGTTTAATATGGATTGAAGGAATAAAAACAAGCAATTGTGTATGGAGGATTAAAGATTAGGTGTACACAATTTAAAATCTAACACACGATTAAAAGTTATGTAGACCAATATTGAATACGCCAATAAAGATTGTGTCATTGGGCGTAAAGAACAAAAGTTTTAGTATGTCATTTAATTGATTCTGCACCTATTTGGAATTTTTTTGTTTCTAGATTGTAATACCTCTTTAACTAACAGATATGGAAGAATTTATTAGGGTACTTATAATCATATATCCCCCTAAGTTCCGTTTTGAGTTGTTTGATTTCTTTTAAGATTAGTAATCACAATGCAATTCTTGTTCCCTAGATCGTGAAACCTTGCGAAGGAAAAGTAAGATACCCCCTTGGTGTAGTATATGAGCATCGATTTTAAGAACTAGATAAACTTGATTCTTTACTTCCAAAGTTATTTGAATTGGTATTGAATTTTTGGATCGTTATGCCTTCCATTATATGTAACTTTTTAAGGATCAGTAATAATAAAGTTGAAATGACAGAGAAGAGAGAGTTGCCTCTATATCCAAGAAATAGGACCTTGGCCAAAGGTCTTTCATAGAAAACTTAGTGGGTAAAGAAGCAATAATAGAGGTTATAGCATAATTTAGTGGATCACGAAGCCTTTCATTATGTTTTACTTGATAAAGATATTAATTTTCACTAGAAAGATACTTATATGATGTGATTTTGGATCATTAACAATTTCATTTATGTGATTCTAGTTTAGTGTCAAAACTAGATATGGTTCGCATGATGATCTAGTATGTTTTTTAAGTGTTGTATAAGTGTTTATATAATATCAATTTCAAGATTCTGCAATAAATATTCAAAGGGAAAAAATATTACTGTTTATTATTTTTGGATTGTGTAATTATTCATCGGTAACAATCTGAATTTTCGATCATGTTAATTTTGATTTTGATGTTATATATATATATATATTTTTTAAATGATAATCGTGATTGTTTGTTCAATTTTTTGTTTTAATTCTGCAACTTTTCACTTCTTTTGGCAGGTAATTGGTATGTATATATTTAGCCAAATTTAACAAAATAAAATGAATACCCAGTATTTATCTCCCATTGGTCTTGCTCTTAAATATCTTTTAGAAATATATATTATATTATGAAATTAAGGGTAAAAGTGGTATGAATATACTAAAAAAGTGTTTTAATTTTCTAACGTGGCATACATTTGGAAACAACTATTTTTAGTATAAATAACAACCTTTTGGGAATGGAGGAAGTAATAATAATGTAAAATTGTATTTAGGGTTATTTGTAATGGTTTGGTAATAATGTTTATCGGATCTGATTCGGTATTGCATCGTATTGTAATAAAAAACGTCATTCAAATTATCGTGTCTTTTGATCGAGTAGTGAGATATTGCAAGACCCAGATCTACCTCAAGATTTCGAAGAGACTGTAGACTACTAAGGAAGTCTCTCATAATATAAAATAAACCTTTTGCATTGTGCATACATAATCTATAAAGTAAACCCATAAGAATTTTTTTATGACATTTGGGTTATGGATGAGTATGAAGTGGCAGAATCTTGGAGGAAACAAAGTTGTGTTGGCCCTCTTTTAGAAAATTATATGTCCTCTCATGTTGTGGAAGAATATGGTCATCCTTTTTCAAAGTATTCAAGGACATCTACTCTAAAGAAGGATTCAGCACGTGACAATGATGACGATGATTGGATTTTCAGACAATAAGGAGTGCTTGTACAACTTCCAAAAAGCTATCGCCGAAGGTAGGAATGTAACTCTAACTTTTACAAAACCTGTTTTTGATCTTTTGCTGGGGACACTAAAGTGTTACGATTTTCTAAATCCTTTTTTTTGCAAAGTAAATTTCTCTTTCTTAATAAACATAGTTTTTCATTTTCCTTTTGCAGTGAGTTGGAAGACAACGAATTTTGGAAAATTCAAGTACATATAGTTTGTGCCAGAGGATCGAGTATTTTTTAGGTAAAAAGGTTTTTCTCCTTATATTGTTTTTGAATTGTGGAATGAGGTTGTTACTTGATACCTGAGTAGTAATCCTAAATTTATATATTTCGTAAAAACAAATTAGACATGGAGAGAGTCTGTCACTATCTAAAATATCTAAATCTACACATGTTGATTCTTACAAGTTGCTGCAATTTTGTGGGAGTACAATTTTGTGGGACTTCATGGACCGGAACAAGTATACGACTCTGAACTATTTAATTTTTGTTTGTTAATGATCAGATAATTTCTTTAGTGATTTTTTTTGAGGTTATATTTATTGGATAATTATATCTATAGATTATATTTATTGTCTTGAATTTTTCTAACAAAACGTGAATCATGGATTATACAATTCATATCAAACTTTAGAAGCATACCAACAATGATGCATGATATGATGTATTCAGAATTTTTTGAAGCTAAATTTTCTGTATATAATTTACAAGTTTGACCAAACAAAAAAATATTTTTATGTTGATGTAAAAATATATGGATGCTTTATAATTTTGTGAGTTCTATGAGTTGTTTTAGTAATTTATAATTTAAAGATAATTTCCTTGGGGTATCTTATTTTTTAACTCAAGCTAATAAAATAATATTATTTGACACGAATCGTATCGAATAGGTTAGACTTGATCGATTCGTTCACAATTCTGAACTCCTACGTTGTATCTTTTAATATTTTTTATAATTGTGCAATGTCATAAGAATAGTATAATTTCATATACTATGGAGAAAATCTCATAAAATTTTGGGCTTGAGATATATTTGCAAATGAATGTTGAGAATTATTGTTATTTTTTCTTCATTTTTCTAGTATTATGTCTCTTGTCTATTTGGGTCGAATCGAAATGGAATAATAGTGAATTAGAGATTAAAGTATTATGTTTCTTGCTTGGCACCACAATCTGCCCTTGCGCTATGTTCCACTATCAAAGTTGATTATTCTATTTTAATATGCACATCCATTCCTTCCCGTGTTTCTTTGTTTAGAATAAGTCACCATAAACCATGCATTAGCCAATCCTAAATTTCAGAAAAATTGTATCCATTTGTATATGTGCTTTCATTTATTATCTATTTAGCATTCCTTACAATATGATTTGATTTCCGTTTGAGTATTCTGGGGAGATGATGGAATGAAACTGATCTCATATGTTCCTCAAACTCGATTATTTTCTTCATCACCGGCTACACCGACTAATTTTTTGCTGACAATGACTTTACTTCAAGGTTATCGGAGAAAATAGCTTTCTCACTGATTTTGAAACCGTGCAGACTTATATATCAACTTAAACATGTAATATCTTTAAAACGATAGATTCCAACATGGAATCTATAAATAATCTAGCCATTTCTTAGTTTTTACGTTTACTTTCTCATTCTTTTTCTATCATTAGCCTTCACTTATATAAAACATGTTGGTTGGAGCCTTTTCCTTAAATTACTCGAAATAGGATTTGAGAAGACAATACAAACTATCACCTGAGAAATAGAAAAATATCTAACAAATGAATTGTTTGACAATATGAATACAGACTCTCTATTACTATTTGTTGGTATATACTCTTCTTTTAGGTTGTTTTAGTGTAACAATTCCATATATTTTTAAGTGTTAATCAGTGTCCATTATATCGCTCATCTTTCATCATATTCTGCATGACTCTTTAGCAAAAATTCTTTAGAGACATCTTTCAAATCCTTCACTTTTTACCATTTAACTTTCATTTTATCATATACTTCTAAAGGTCATATCTCATTGTGTGTGTAATTTGTACATGAGGTGAATTACATACTTCCTCACATACTATTTTAATTCATTTCATATTATTTTATTTATGTTTGTTGTATTAATTGTAATATCCACTCATTATGAGTCAATTATTATTCTTGTAACCGAACACTTATTATAAACACTAAGCATGTTCAGGGAGTCATTGAAATCTGATAATTACTCACCGCCAATTATCCATCATCGACGAAGTCATTAAGCTTGCTCAGACACGAACATAATGAGCATGCTAGGTGAGCCAAACCGGGTATATCCGACAACCACTATTTATCTGCCATCACCACTAGTACTACTGACAGTAGTATTGAGCATGCTCAGTGGTCGAATCTTTAATAATACTTCGTATTCTATATTCAACGTAATTTTTATTATTGAGCGTGATCAATAAAGGACGGTGACCTATTTCTAATGAGAAACTCGGTATTCAAACGTTACCGAAATTAAAATGCTATAATCATAAAAACAAAATAATTACCATAATGCTTACTTGCAAAGAATGAGAGAGTGTTCTTGGATTTCCAAGTCATGGAAGATTGTTTTTGCAACGACCATTAATATGGTTTGGCAAGTTTGAAACGTGTTTCGTATGGTGTGTGTACTCACTAATTTAGAGGGCGTAATAAAAAATATTTAAATTCATGTTTAGCGTTGTCTTTTCATATTGTATTCTGATCTCGCCATTTAAGGAGATATTTGACTTAAGTTTTTCCCACATAGATTTATTGTACAGACTTCTTGTGTGGGAAAGTAGTTCAACCTTTTTATTAACTTAAATATACAAACTTCCATCCAATATGTAAATCATAACCATTAATTATAATAATTAGACATCTGTAAATTTATAAATTAGAAAGTTACCATAATTAATTTTATTGAGTTCAAAATATACAGTGTATATAAAAAAATTTATATTTATTATTCTGATACAAAAGATTAAGAGAATGTAAGCCCAATATAAAAAAATTTATATCTGATAAAAAAGAATCAGAGAATGTAAGCCCAAGTGAAGTCATTTGCAAATGGGCTGGAGAGAAAAGTAAAAAACATTATATCAACTAGTCCACTAGGCATGGGCTTCTCAATTCTTAGGCCATAAATAAGAATTTACCCTAATAACACAAATGACGCACAGAAAAAGTTTGATACCTCAAAATAAACCGTGGACTCTGATTGTCAAGAGAGAATAAAAATGCTCCTTTGTACGTGTAGATCGAGGTGAAGTTCTCCTCGTATATTGAGATGAAATTACTTAACATAATATTAATTCTTACTCAAAAGTATTTGTTTTATTTTTCTATATTGTTTAAGTAGATTTATTTTCTCTATCTTTTCACAGAATAATTAAATATTGATATTTTTTTGAGTAAATTATTTGGCCTTTTGGGTTTTTCAAATTAAGGGTCTAGTCTTGGCAAAAGAGTTAGATAAGAATGAGTCATCCGGTAAAGTAGGAAAAGTTCCATTAATCAAGGTATTAGAATTATTTTAGCTTGTATGTAGCAAGGATAACAAAAATCAGTAGTGAATCGCACATTGAGTCCTTATATACTACGAAAATTGCAGTATAGGTCAGTATAGGTATGCATTATTGGTCCCTAATGAAGAGGTAAAAGATTTTTAGTATTACAAAATATGGGAGGAAATTTTTTTTTTTGCCTTTGCTATAAAACAATCATGCTATATATAATTCACACGAAAATAGTTTGAATTTTTGTGTTCATGCATATCGTAGAGTATTGTTGATCATGGCATTTCAAAAAAAAAGGGACAATCATGTAATTATCTTGGTAAGTCTATTAATATGCTGTGATACTTCATTTGATGGTTAATAACGAATGATCAACCCTTGATATTGAACATATTGTTCTGAAGATGGTAAATTTTAGTTCGTCAATGAGTGTTTTTAATATGTATTGAAGTAGTAAAAACAAGTAATGTGTATGGAAGATTAAAGATTAAGTGTACACAATTTAAAATTTAACACTCGATTAAAACTTATGTAGAACAATATTGAATACGCCTATAAAGAGTTTGTTATTGGACGTAAAGAACAAACATTTTAGTATGTCATTGAATTGATTATGCACCTATTTACATTTTTTCTAGATTGTAATACCTCTTTAACTAACAAAGATGGAAGAATTTAATTAGGGTACTTATAATCATATATCTCATATGTTCCATTTTTAGTTACTTGATTTCTTTTAAGATTAGTAAACCTTGCGAAGGACAAGTAAGATACCCTATTGGTGTAGTATATGAGCATCGATTTTAAGAACTAGACAAACTTGATTCTTTATTTCTGAATTGATTTGAATTGGTATTGAATTTTTGGATCGTTATGCCTTCCATTATGTGTAACTTGATAAGGATCTCTAATGAAAAAGTAGAAATGATAGAGAAGAGAGAGTTACCTCTAAATCCAAGAAATAAGCCAATGGCCCAAGGTCTTTCATAGAAAACTTAGTGGGCAAAGAAGCAAAATAGAGGTTATAGCATAAGGCAGTGGATCACGAAACCTTTCATTATGTTTTACTTGAGGAAGATATTAATTTTCATGACAAAGATACTTATATGATGTGATTTTGGATCATTATCAATTTCATTTATGTGATTCTAGTTTAGTGTCAAAACTAAGTATGGTACAAATGATAATCTTAAAATTGTCGAAAATATATTATTAGATTTAATGTGGATCTTGTTGAGGTTGGGAATTGATCGTGGGTGGATTTCTTTGGGGAGTGTGTAATTTGTATTTAAAACTTATTGTTGATTAGGTCGGAAAGAAGATCTATGTTGGATATTGTTTTAAAGGAATATTGTGTCATTCGAGTACTCGATGAGATCGGAGGAAGAATTAAATCTAGTGGTGAAATACAAAAAAAAAACTATGGCTAGGTCAACCAAGTCATCATCAAAGGAACAATTATTTACAATAACAACACCATTAAAAGGATTTTTATTTGAACATCCTTTCTACCCAATTCTATCAACATACAGGGGTTCAGATACATATCTATATCCGATTACAAATCTCTTTACAAGTCTATTTGATCTCTTCTTATATAATTTGTTAAGATACTCTTTAATTTATAAAAATAATTAACAAATAGTATGTACCTTTTTTTGTTGATCAGTGGATGAATGGAGTCTTGATGAAGAAGCAGTGGATGAATTGAGTCTTGATAAAGATCTAGTATATTGTTTAAGTGTTGTATCAGTGTTTATATAATAGCGATTTCAAGATTATGCAATAAATATACAAAGGGAAAAAATATTTCCGTTTATTCTTTTTGGGTTGTGTAATTATTCAATGTTTGGATTCTGTTAATTTTGATTTTAAATCATATAAATTTTTTTGTAAATGATAGTCACTCTTTGTGATTGTTTGTTCTCTTTTTATTTTTAATTCTACAGCTTTTCACTTCTTTTGGCACGTAATTGGTATGTATATATTTGGCCAAATTTAACAAAAAAAAATGAATACTAGTATTTATCTATATATCTTATAAGTCTTCAAATATTTCATTGATGTTGCTTTTTTTTGATAATTTTACTTTTGGGTCCTCAAATGTAACATTTGAAGACCCTATTGGTCTTTCTCTTAAATATCTCTTAAAAAATATATTATTATAATATGTAATTAAGGGTAAAAGTGGTATGAAAAGTAAAAAAGTGTTTTAATTTTATAAAGAGATATACATTTGGAAACAACTGTTTTTAGTATAAATAACAACCTATTGGGAACTGAGGAAGTAATAATTATGTAAAATTGTATTTAGAAATATTAGTAATGTTTTCGTAATAATGTTTATCAAATCTGGTTCAGTATTGCATGTCACTCAAATTATAATGTCCCTAAATGTTTTCGAGGAGACTGTACACTACTAAGGAAGTCTCTCATGGTATAAAATAAATCTCTTGCTTTGTTTGCATACATAAATTATAAAAAAAACCCAAAAGAATATTATGATGACATTTGAGTTATGGAAGAGTATGAAGTGGCAGAATCTTGTAGGAAACAAGTTAGTGTTGGCCATCTTTCTGGAATTATATGTACTCTCATGTTGTGGAAGAATCAGGCCATTATATGTCCTCTCATGTAGTCAAGGACATCTACTTTAAAGAAGGAGTCAGGGAGTAACAACGATGACGAGGATTGGCTTTTCAAACTATAAGAAGGAGTGCTCGTACAAGGCCGAATCTATCGTCGAAGGTAGGAATGTATCTCCATCTTTTACCAAATCTGCTTTTCATCTTTTGCTGGGACACTCAAGTGTTACGATTTACAGAATCTTTTTTTCTGCAAAGTAAAATTCTCTGTCTTAATAAACTTAGTTTGTCATTTTCCTTTTGCAGTGAGTGGGCAGGCAATGAATTTTGGAAAATTCAAGTATATATAGTTTGTGCCGGAGGATTGAGTACTTTTTAGGTAAGAAGGTTTTTCTCCTTATATTAATTTTTAATTGTGGAATGAAGTTGTTACTTGTTAGAAGAGTAGTAATCCTAAATTTGCATGTTTCATCGCTCACTGCCTAAAATATCTAAATCTACACATGTTGATTCCTTCAGGTTGCTAGAATTTTGTAGGAGTACAATTTTGTGGGACTTCATGGTCTTGAACAAGTATATGACTCTGAAACTATAAAATTTTTGTTTGTTAAAGATCAGATAGCTGCTCTAGTTATTTTTTTGAGGATATATTTTTTGGAAATTATATCTCAGGATTATATTTTTTGTCCTGAATATTTATATCGAAACGTAAATCATGGTTCATACAATTCATATCAAACTTTAGAAGCATAAAATTAATGATGTATGATTTGATGTATTCAGAATTCTTTAAGTTAACTTTTCTGTATATAATATACAAGTTTGACCAAACAAAAAAAATTATGTTGATGTGAAAATATATGGATGCTCTATAATTTTGTGAGTTCTATGAGAGGTTTTAGTAATTTATAGTTTAAAGATAATTTCCTTGGGGTAACTTATTTTGGAACTGAAACTAATAAAATATTAAGATTTGACATGAATCTTATCAAATCGGTTAGACTTGATCGATTCGTTCACGATTCTGCACTTATACGATGCATCATTTAATATCATATATTTGTGTAATATCATAAGACTAGTATAATTTCATGAACTAATATCATAAAATTTTGGGCTTGAGATATTTGAAAGTGAATGTTGAGAATTATTGTTATTTTTCTTCATTTTTCTAGTTTTATTTCTCTGGTCTGTTTGATGGAAAGAAAATGGAATAATAGTGGATGAGAGATTAAAGTATTACGTTTCTCGCTTGGCACCACAATCTGTCATTGCGCTATGTTCCACTAACAAAGTTGATTATTCTATTTTAATATGCACATCAATTCCTTCCCGTGTTCCTTTGTTTAGCATAAGTCCCCATAAACATTATTTATTTGTTTTTTGTTTATCAGCATATCAATTTTATATCATTAAATTTTATATTTTTTTTGGACGTAGAAACAAACAAAGGAAAACCATACATTAGCCAATCCTATATTTCAAAAAATTTGTATCCATTTATATATGTTCTTTCATTGATTATCTATCTAGCATTCCTTACAATATGATTTGATTGCTCATTGAATTTTCTAGGGAGATGATGGAACTAAACTGATCCCATATATTCCTCAAACTCGATTATTTTCTTCATCACCGACTGCACCGACTAATTTTTTACTGACAATGACATTACTTCTAGGTTATTGGAGAAAATAGCTTTCTCACTGATTTTGAAACCGTGTAGACTTATATATAACTCAAACACGCAATATCTTTACAATGTTAGATTCCAAAAAATTGGGAATCTACAAATAATCTGGCCATTTCTTTGTTTTTTCCTTTACTTTCTTATTATTTTTCTATCTTTAGCCTTCACTCATATAAAACATGTTGGTTGGAGCCTTTTCCTTAAATTACTCGAAATAGGATTTGGGAAGACAATACAAACTATCACCCGAGAAATAGTAAAATCTCTAACAAATGATTTGTTTGACGATATGAATACCGACTCCATATTACTATTTGTTGGTATATAATCTTTTTTATGTTATTTTAATGTGACAATTCCATAAATTGTTAAGTGTTAATTAGTGTCTATTATATCTCTCATCTTTCATCTTTCTCAATGATTCTTTAGCAAAAATTCATTTGAGACATCTTTTAAATCCTTCACTTTTTACCATTTTACTTTCATTTTATATATACTTCGAAAGTTTATATCTCATTGTGTGTGTAATTTGTACATGAGGTGAATTACATACTTCCTCTCGTACTATTTTAATTCATTTGATATTATTTATTTAAGTTAGTTGTATTAATTTTAATATCCATTTATTATGAGTCAATTACTATTCTTGTAATTGAACACTTATTATAAACACTAAGCATATTCAGGGAGTCATTGATATCCGATCATTACCCATTGCCAATTACCCATCACCGATGAAGTCATTAAGTGTGCTCAGACACGCACGTAATGAGCATGCTAGGTGAACCAAACCGAGTATCTATGACAACCACTATTTATCAACCATCACCACTACTTCTACCGACAGTAGTATTGAGCATGCTCAGTGGTGAATCTTTAACAATACTTAGTATTCTATATTCAACGTAATTTTTATTATTGAGCGTGATCAATAAACTACGTTGACATATTTCTAATGAGTAACTCGGTATTCAAACCCCTAACGAAATAAAATAAAATATATATAAATAAAATAATTACCATAATGCTTACCTGCCAAGAATGAGAGAGATTGCTTGGAATTCCAAGTCATGGAAGATTGTTTTTGAAATGACCATTAATATGGTTTGGCATGTTTTGAACATGTTTAGTATAGATGGTGTACTTACTAATTTAGAGGGCGTAATAAAAAAAAATTAAATTCATGTTTATCGTTGTGTTTTCTCATTGTATTCTCATCTCACCATTTCGGAAGATATTTGACTTATGTTTTCCCACCTAAATTTATTGTATAAACTTCTTGTGTGGGAATGTAGTTCAACCTTTTAATTAACTTAAATATATAAACTTCCATCAAATATGTAAATATTAACCGTAATTATAATAATTAGAAATTTGTCAATTTATAAATTAGAAAGTTACCATAATTAATTTTATTGAGTTCAGAATATACTGCATGTATCAAATAAAATTATATTTGTTAATCTGATAAAAAAGAATAAGAGAATGTAAGCCCAATTTAAGTCATTTGCAAATGTGCGGCAGAGAAGAGTAAAAAAAATGATTTTTATATCTTTTTAACTAGTCCATTCGGTATGGGCTTTTGTCAATTCTTAGGCCATAAACAAGAATTTACCCTAAAAACAAAGAAGCCTCATAAAAAGTTGATACCTCAAAATAAACCGTCCTCCCTGATTGTCAAGAGAGAAAATATATACTCCTTTGTACGCGTAGATCGAGGTGAAACTCTCCTCGTATATTGAGATGAAATTCTGTAATATAATATTAATTCTTACTCAAAATTCTTTGTTTTATTTGTCTATATTGTTTAACTCAATTTATTTTTCTTTATTTTCACAGAATAATTAAATATTGATGTTCTTTTGAGTAATTTATTAAGCCTTTTGGGTTTTTTAAATTAAGGGTCTCGACATGGGAAAAGAGTTAGATAAGAATGAGTCGTCCCGTAAAGTAGGAATAATTCTATTAATCAAGGTATGTAAATTATTTTATCTTTTATGTCGCAAGGGATAACAAAAATCTCAAGTGAATTACACTATGAGTCCCTATATACTATGAAAATTGCAGTATAGGTCAATATAGGTATGCATTATTGGTCTCTAAAAAAAGTTAATAGATTTTTAATATTACAAAATATGGGATTAGATTTTCTTCTTTTTGCAATTAAAAAGTCATGCTATATTTAATTCACACAAGAATAGTTTGTATTTTTGTGTTCATGCATATCATAGAGTACTGTTTAATTTATAATAAAATGATAGTTGATCATGACATTTCAAAAAAATGGGACAATCCTATATATATCCTGGTAAGTCTATTAATATGTTGTAATATTCAATTGATGGTTAATAAAAAATTGTCAACCATTGATGTTGAACATATTGTTCTAAAGACGGTAAATTATAGATAGTGTGTTTAATATGGATTGAAGGAATAAAAACAAGTAATTGTGTGTGGAGGATTAAAGATTAGGTGTACACAATTTAAAATCTAACACACGATTAAAAGTTATGTAGACCTATATTGAATACGCCAATAAAGATTGTGCCATTGGGCGTAAAGAACAAAAGTTTTAGTATGTCATTGAATTGATTATGCACCTATTTGGAATTTTTTTGTTTCTAGATTGTAATACCTCTTTAACTACCGGAGATAGAAGAATTTATTAGAGTACTTATAATCATATATCCCCCTAAGTTCCATTTTGAGTTGTTTGATTTCTTTTAAGATTAGTAATCACAATGCAATTCTTGTTCCCTAGATCGTAAAACCTTGCGAAGGAAAAGTAAGATACCCTCTTGGTGTAGTATATGAGCATCGATTTTAAGAACTAGACAAACTTGATTCTTTACTTCCAAAGTTTTTTGAATTGGTATTGAATTTTTGGATCGTTATGCCTTCCATTATATGTAACTAGTTAAGGATCAGTAATAAGAAAGTAGAAATGACAGAGAAGAGAGAGTTTTCTCTAAATCCAAGATATAGGCCAATGGCCAATGGTCTTTCATAGAAAACTTAGTGGGTAAAGAAGCAATAATATAGGTTATAGCATAAGGCAGTGGATCACGAAGCCTTTTATTATGTTTTACTTGATGAAGATATTAATTTTCACTAGAAAAATACTTACATGATGTGATTTAGGATCATTAACAATTTCATTTATGTGATTATAGTTTAGTGTCAAAACTAATTATGGTTCACATGATGATCTTAAAATTGTCGAAAATATATTCTTAGATTTTAATGTGGATCTTGTTGAGGTTGGAAATTAATTGTGGATTTATTTGGAGGCTTCTAATTTGTATTTACAACATATTGTCGATTAGATCGGAGAGAAGATCTATGTTGGATATTGTCCTAAAGGAATGTTGTGTCATTCGAGTACTCGGTAAGTTTGGAAAAGAACTAAATCTGGTGGTCAAATACAAAAAAAACTAAGGCCGCTCAACCAAGTAATCATCAGAGGACCAATTATCTACTGTAACAACACCATTAAAAGGGTTTTTATTTGAACAACCTTTCTTCCCACAACATACAGTGGCTTAGATACACATCTATATACAAATAAAAATCTCTCTACAAGTCTTTTTTATCTCTTCTTATATAATTTTAGGAAGATACTCTTTAATTTATCAAAATAATTAGAAAATAGTATGTATCTTTTTTTGTTGATTAGTGGATGAATTGAGTATTGATGAAGCAGTGGATTAATTGAGTCTTGATGAAAATCTAGTATGTTTTTTAATTGTTGTATAAGTGTTTATAGCAATTTCAAGATTCTGCAATAAATATTCAAAGGGAAAAAATACCATTGTTTATTATTTTTGGGTTGTGTAATTATTCAAGAGTAACAATCTGAATTTTCGATCATATTAATTTTGATTTTGATGTTATATATATATATATATATATATATATATATATATATATATATATATATTTTAAATGATAATTACTGTTGGTGATTGTTTGTTCTATTTTTTGTTTTAATTCTACAACTTTTCATTTCTTTTCGCAGGTAATTGGTATGTATATATTTAGCCAAATTTAACAAAAAAAATGAATACCCAGTATTTATCTCTCATTGGTCTTTCTCTTAAATATCTCTTAGAAATATATATTATAATATGAAATTAAGGGTAAAAGTGGTATGAATATAATAAAAAAGTGTTTTAATTTTCCAACGTGACATACATATGGAAACAACTATTTTTTGTATAAATAATAACCTTTTGGGAATGGAGGAAGTAATAATTATGTAAAATTGTATTTAGGGTTATTTGTAATGATTTGGTAATAACGTTTATCAGATCTGATTCGATATTGCATTGTATTGTAATAAAAAACGTCATTCAAATTATCGTGTCTTTTGATCGAGTAGTAAGATATTGGAAGAACCCAGATCTACCTCAAGATTTCGAAGAGACTGTAGACTACTAAGGAAGTCTATCATAGTATAAAATAAACCTGTTGCTTTGTTTGCATACATAATCTATAAAGAAAACCCGTAAGAAATTTTTTATGACATTTGGGTTATGGATGAGTATGAAGTGGCAGAATCTTGGAAGAAACAAAGTTGTGTTGGCCCTCTTTTAGAAAATTATATGTCCTCTCTTGTTGTGGAAGAATATGGCCATCCTTATTCAAAGTATTCAAGGACATCTACTCTAAAGAAGGATTCAACACGTGACAATGATGACGATGATTGGATTTTCAGACAATAAGGAGTGCTTGTACAACTTCCAAAAAGCTATCGCCAAAGGTAGGAATGTAACTCTACCTTTTACAAAACTTCTTGCAAAGTAAATTTCTCTGTCTTAATAAACATAGTTTTTCATTTTCCTTTTGCAGTGAGTTGGAAGACAACGAATTTTGGAAAATTCAAGTACATATAGTTTGTGCCAGAGGATCGAGTATTTTTTAGGTAAGAAGATTTCTCTCCTTATATTGTTTTTGAATTGTGGAATGAGGTTATTACTTCATAGCTGGGTAGTAATCCTAAATTTATATGTTTCGTAAAAACAAAGTAGACATGGAGAGAGTCTGGTCACTGTCTAAAATATCTAAATATACACATGTTGATTCTTACAAGTTGCTGCAATTTTGTGGGAGTACAATTTTGTGGGACTTCATGGACCGGAACAAGTATACGAATATGAAAATATTTAATTTTTGTTTGTTAATGATCAGATAATTTCTGTAGTGATTTTTTTTTCGAGGATATATTTATTGGATAATTATATCTATGGATTATATTTTTTGTCTTGAATTTTTCTAACAAAACGTGAAACATGGATTATACAATTCATATCAAACTTTAGAAGCATACCATCAATGATGTATGATATGATGTATTCAGAATTTTTTGAAGCTAAATTTTCTGTATATAATTTACAAGTTTGACCAAACAAAAAAATATTTTTTATGTTGATGTGAAAATATATGGATGCTATATAATTTTGTGAGTTCCATGAGATTTTTTAGTAATTTATAATTTAAAGATAATTTCCTTGGGGTATCTTATTTTTGAACTGAAGCTAATAAAATATTATTATTTGACACGAATACGTTAGACTTGATCGATTCGTTCACGATTCTGAAATCCTACGATATATCTTTTAATATCTTATAATTGTATAATGTCATAAGAATAGTATAATTTAATATACTATGGAGAAAATCTCATAAAATTTTGGGCTTGAGATAGATTTGCAAATTAATGTTCAGAATTATTGTTATTTGTTCTTCATTTTTCTAGTATTATGTCTCTTGTCTGTTTGGATCGAATAGAAATGGAGTAGTAGTGGATGAGAGATTAAAGTATTATGTTTCTCGCTTGGCACCACAATCTGCAATTGCGCTATGTTCCACTATCAAAGTTGATTATTCTATTTTAATATGCACATCAATTCCTTCCAGTCTTTCTTTGTTTAACATAAGTCACCATAAACATTATTTATTTGTTTTTCGTTTATCAGCATATCAATTTATATCATTAAATTTTATTTTATATTTTGGACGGAGAAAGAAACAAAACAAAACCATACATTAGCCAATCCCAAATTTCAAAAAATTGTATCCATTTGTATATGTGCTTTCATTGATTATCTATTTAGCATTCCTTACAATATGATTTGATTGCCCGTTGAATCTTCTAGAGAGAGTTGATGGAATGCAACTGGTCTCCCATGTTCCTCAAACTCGATTATTTTCTTCATCTCCGACTACACCGACTAATTGTTTGCTGACAATGACATTACTTCAAGGTTATCGGAGAAAATTGATTTCTCACTGATTTTGAATCCGTACAGACTTATATATCAATTTAAACACGTAATATCTTTACAACGTTAGATTCCAAAAATTTGGGAATCTATAAATAATCTAGCCATTTCTTTGTTTTTGTCGTTTACTTTCTCATACTTTTTCTATCTTTAGCCTTTAATCATATACAACATGTTGGTTGGAGCCTTTTCCTTAAATTACTCGAAATAGAATTTGGGAAGAAAATACAAACTATCACCCGAGAAATATTATAATCTCCAATAAATAATTTTTTTGACAATATGAATATTGACTCTATTACAATTTGTTGGTAAATAATCTTTTTTAGGTTATTTTAATGTGACAATTTCATAAATTGATAAGTGTTAATTCGTTTATATTATATTGCTAATCTTTCATCATATTCCACATGATTCTTTAGCAAAAATTCTTTGGAGACATCTTTCAAATCCTTCACCTTTTACCATTTAACTTTCATTTTATCATATACTCTAAAGGTAATATCTCATTGTATGTGTAATTTGTACATGAGGTGAATTACATACTTCCTCACATACTATTTTACTTCAATTCATATTATTTATTTAAGTTCGTTGTATTAATTGTAATATCCACTCATTATGAGTCAATTACTATTCTTGTAATCGAACGCTTATTATAAACACTAAGGATGTTCAGGGAGTCATTGAGATCCGACCATTACTCACCGCCAATTACCCATAATTGACGAAGTCATTTAGCTTGCTCAGACACGTACATAATGAGCATGCCAGGTGAGCCAAACCGAGTATCTAAGACAACCACTATTTATCAACAATCACCACCAGTAGTACCGACAGTAGTATTGAGCATGCTCAGTGGTCGAATCTTTAACAATACTTAGTATTCTATATTCAACGTAATTTTTATTATTGAGCGTGATCAATAAACGACATTGGCCTATTTCTAATGAGAAACTCGGTATTCAAACCTAACGAAATTTATATATATATATATATAAAAATAAAATAATTACCATAATGCTTACCTGCCAAGAATGAGAGAAAATGCTTGGAATTCCAAGTCATGGAAGATTGTTTTGCAACGACCATAAATATAATTTGTAAAGTTTGAAACATGTTTCGTATGGAAGGTATACTCACTAATTAAAGGGCGTAAAAAAATATATAAATTCATGTTTACAGTTGTCTTTTCTCATTGTATTCTCATCTCGCCCTTTTGGGGGATATTTGACTTAAGTTTTTCCCACATAGATTTATTGTATATACTTCTTGTGTGTGAAGTTGTTCAACCGTTTTATTAACTTAAATTTATAAACTTTCATCCAATATATAAATCATAACTATTATAATAATTAGACATGTGTCAATTTATAAATTAGAAAGTCACCGAGTTCAAAATATACGTGTGTATAAAAAAATCATTTTTATTAATCTGATAAAAAAGAATACGTGAATGTCGGCCCAAGTGAAGTAATTTTCAAATGGATAGAGAGATAAGTTAAAAACATTATATCTTTTTAACCAGTCCACACGGTATGAGCTTATCAATTCTTAGGTCATAAACAATCATTTAGCCTAAAAACACAAACAACTCGCGCAGAAAAATTTATACCTCAAAATAAACCATCCACCCTGATTTTCAAGAGAGAAGAAAAAACTCCTTTGTACGTGTATATCAAGGTGAAGTTCTCCTCCTATATTGAGATGAAATTTGTAATGTAATATTAATTCTTACTCAAAATTCTTTTTTTATTTGTCTATATTGTTTAACTAAATTTATTTTTTCTATCTTTTCACATAATAATTGAATATTAATAGTTTTATAGTAATTTATTAAAACTTTTGGTTTTTTCAAATTAAGGGTCTCGTCATGGAAAGAGCGTTAGATAAGAGTTAGATAAGATTGAGTCGTCCAGTAAAGTAGGAAAAGTTCTATTAATCGAGGTATGAGAATTATTTTAGCTTCTATGTCGCATGGGATGCAAAAATTTCAATTGAATTGCACTATGAGTCCCTATATAATGTGAAAATTGCAGTATAGGTATGCATTATTGGTCCCTAGGAAAGAGCTAAAAGATTTTTAATATTACAAAATATGGGATTAAATTTAATTGTTTTTGCAATTAAAAAATCAAGTTATATTTAATTCACAAAAGAATAGTTTGTATTTTGTGTTCATGCATATCATATATTATTGTTTAATTTACATGAAAACAATCGATTCGTTCACGATTCTGCACTTCTATGATGCATCTTTTAATATCTTATAATCATGTAGTATCATAAGAATATTATAATTTCATAAACTATGTATCGGAGAAAATCACATAAAATTTTGGGCTTAAGGTATAATTGCAAATGAACATTAAGAATTATTGTTATTTTTTCTTCATTTTTCTAGTATTATGTCTCTTGTCTGTTTGGATTGAAAGGAAATGAAATAATAGTGGATGAGAGATTAAAGTATTATGTCCCTCGCTTAGCACCACAATCTGCCCATGTGCTATGTTCCACTTTCAAAGTTGATAATATGCACATCAATTCCTTCCCGTGTTTCTTTATTTAGCATAAGTCACCATAAACATTATTTATTTGTTTTTCGTTTATCAGCATATCAATTTTATATCATTAACTTTTATTTTATTTTTTGGACGGAGAAAGAAACAAAACAAAACCATACATTAGCCAATCCTAAATTTCAAAAAAAATGTATCCTTTTGTATATGTGATTTCATTGATTATATATTTAGCATTCCTTACAAAATGATTTGATTGCCCGTTGAATCTTCTAGGGAGATGATTGAATGAAATTGATCTCACATGTTCTTCAAGCTCGATTATTTTCTTCATCACCGGCTACACCGACTAATTGTTTGTTGACAATGACATTACTTCAAGGTTATCAGAGAAAATAGCTTTCTCACTAATTTTGAAACCGTGCAGACTTATATACCAACTCAAACACGTAATATCTTTACAACGTTAGATTCCAAAAATTTTGGAATCTATAAATAATCTAGCCATTTGTTTGTTTTTTCGTTTACTTTGTTATACCTTTTCTATCTTTAGCCTTTAATAATATATAACATCTTGGTTGGAGCATTTTTTTTAAATTACTCGAAATAGGATTTGGGAAGACAATACAAACTATCACCCGAGAAATATTATAATCTCCAACAAAATATTTTTTGACAATATGAATACAAACGCTCTATTACTCTTCTTTGGTATATAATCTTTTTTTAGGTTGTTTTAATGTGACAATTTCATAAATTGTTAAGTGTTAATTAGTTTCTATTATATCGCTCATCATTCATTATTTTCTGCATGATTCTTTAGCAAAAATTATTTGGAGACATCTTTCAAATCCTTCACCTTTTACCATTTAACTTTCATTTTATCATATATTTCTAAAGGTCATATCTCATTGTGTGTGTAATTTATACATGAGGTGAATTACATACTTCCTCACATACTATTTTAATTCATTTCATATTATTTATTTAATTTCGTTGTATTAATTGTAATATTCACTCATTATCAGTCAATTACTATTATTGTAATCGAACACTTATTACAAACATTAATGATGTTCAGGGAGTCATTGAGATCTGACCATTACTCACCGCCAATTACCCATAAACGACGAAGTCATTAAGCTTGCTCAGACACGCACATAATGAGCATGCTAGGTGAGCTAAACCAAGTATATAAGACAACCACTATTTATTAGCCATTAGCACCAGTACTACCGACCGTAGTATTGCGCATGCTCAGTGGTCGAATCTTTAACAATACTTAGTATTCTATATTCAACGTAATTTTTATTATTGAGCGTGATCAATGAACGAACTTAACCTATTTCTATTGAGCAACTCTGTATTCAAACCTTTAAGAAATTAAAAAATATATATATATAAATAAAATAATTACCATAATGCTTGCCTGCCAAGAATGAGAGAGAGTGCTTGGAATTCCAAGTCATGGAAGATTATTTTTGAAACGACCATTAATATGCTTTGACAAGTTTGAAACATGTTTCATATGGAGGGTGTACTCACTAATTTAGAGGACGTAATAAAAAATATATAAATTCATGTTTACAGTTGTCTTTTTTCATTGTATTCTCATCTCGCCCTTTTTGGATATATTTGACTTAAGTTTTTCCCACATAGATTTATTGTATATACTTCTTGTGTAGGAAGTTGTTCAACCTTTTTATTAACTTAAGTATATAAACTTTCATCCAGTATATAAATCATAACCATTAATTATAATAATTAGACATGTGTCAATTTATAAATTAGAAAGTTACCGAGTTTTTTATATACGTGTGTATAAACAAAAAGTGTGAGCTTATCAATTCTTAGGCCATAAACAAGAATTTACCCTAAAAACACAAACAACGCTCAAAAAAATTTATACCTCAAAATAAACCGTCCACTCTGATTCTCAAGAGAGAAGAAAATGCTCCTTCGTACGTGTAGATCGAGGTGAAGTTACCTTTCTATAATGAGATGGAATTGTTAACGTAGTATTAATTCTTACTTAAAATTCTTTTTTTATTTGTCTATATTGTTTAACTAAATTTATTTTTTCTATCTTTTCACAGAATAATAAATATTGATATTTTTTTGAGTAATTTATTAAGCCTTTTGGTTTTTTCAAATAAAGGGTCTTGTCATGGCAAAAGAGTTGGATAGGAGTTAGATAAGAATGAGTCATCCAGTAAAGTAGGAAAAGTTCTATTAATCAAGGTGTGTGAATTATTTTAGCTTCTATGTCGCATGTGATAAAAAAAATATTAAGTGAATTGCACTATGAGTCCCTATATAATGTGAAAATTGCAGTATAGGTATACATTATTGGTCCCTAGGAAAGAGCTAAAAGATTTTTAATATCACAAAATATGGGACTAAATTTTATTGTTTTTGCAATTAAAAAACCAAGCTATATTTAATTCACATAAGAATAGTTTGTATTTTTGTGTTCATGCATATCGTATATCATAGTTTAATTTACATGAAAACGATCTCTAATCGGTTAGACTTGATCGATTCGTTCACGATTCTGCACTTCTATGATGCATATTATAATATCTTATAATTTTGTAGTATCATAAGAATATTATAATTTCATGGACTATGTATCGGAGAAAATCTCGTAAAATATTGGGCTTGAGGTATATTTGCAAATGAATGTTGAGAATTATTGTAATTTTTCTTCATTTTTCTAGTATTATGTCTCTTGTCTATTTGGATCGAAAGGAAATCAAATAATAGTGGATGAGAGATTAAAGTATTATGACCATCCCTTGGCACCATAATCTGCCCTTGCGCTATGTTCCACTATAAAAGTTGATTATTCTATTTTAGTTTGCACATCAATTCCTTCCCGTGTTTCTTTGTTTAGCATAATTCACCATAAACATTATTTATTTATTTTTCGTATATCGTCATATAAATTTTATATTACTAAATTTTATATTTTTTTTGCATCGAGAAACAAACAAAACGAAACCATACGTTAGCCAATCCTAAATTTCAAAAAAAAATGTATCCATTTGTATATGTGCTTTCATTGATTATCTATTTAGCATTCCTTACAAAATTATTTGATTGCCCTTTTAATCATTAAGGGAGATGAGAATGAAACTGATCTCATATCTTCCTCATACTAGATTACTTTCTTCATCACCACTACATCGACTAATTGTTTGCTGACAATGACATTACTTCAATGTTATCGGAGAAAATAGCTTTCCCACTGATTTTGAAAGCGTGCATACTTATATATCAACTCAAACACGTAATATCCTTACAACGTTAGATTCCAAAAATTTCAGAATCTATAAATAATCTAGCCATTTCTTTGTTTTTTTGTTTACTTTCTCGTTCTTTTTCTATCTTTAGTCTTCACTCATATACAACATGTTGGTTGGTGCCTTTTCCTTAAATTACTCGAAATTGTATTTTGGAAGACAATACAAATTATCACCCGAGAAATAATAAAATCTCCAACAAAGGAGTTGTTTGATAATATGAATACAGACTCTCTATTACTATTTGTTGGTATATAATATATTTTAGGTTGTTTTAATGTGACAATTCCATAAATTGTTAATTATTAATTAGTGTCTATTATATCACTCATCTTTCTTCATATTCTGCATGATTCTTTAGCAAAAATTCTTTGGAGACATCTTTCAAATCCTTCACTTTTTACCATTTAACTTTCATTTTATCATATACTTCTAAAGGTCATATCTCATTGTGTGTGTAATTTTACATGAGGGGAATTACATACTTCCTCACATACTATTTTAATTTATTTCATATTATTTATTTGAGTTTGTTGTATTAATTGTAATATCCACTCATTATGAGTCAATTACTATTCTTGTAATCGAACACTTATTATAAACACTAACGTTTCCAGGGATTCATTGAGATCCGACCATTACTCACCGCCAATTACCCATCACCGACAAAGTCATTAAGCTTGCTCAGACACGCAAATAATGAGTATGCTAGGTGAGCCAAACCGAGTATCTCTGACAACCACTATTATCAGCTATCACATCAGTACTACCGACAGTAGTATAAGCATGATCTGTGGTCGAATCTTTAACAATACTCAGTATTCTATATTAAACGTAATTTTAATTATTGAACGTGATCAATAAACGGCGTTGAACTATTTCTAATGAGAAACTCGTTATTAAAACCTTAACGAAATTAAAACAGATAGGAATATAAATAAAACAATTACCATAACGCTTACCTGCCAAGAATGTGCCAAGAATGAGAGAGAGTGCTTGGAAGCCCAAGTCATGGAAGATTGTTTTTGCAACGACCATTAATATCGTTTGGCAAGATTTAAACATGTTTCGTATGGAGGGTGCACTTCCTAATTTAGAGGGTGTAATAAAAAATATTTAAATGCATGTTTACCGTTGTCTTTTCTCATTGTATTCTCATTTCGCCCTTTTGGGAGATATTTGAGTTAAGTTTTTTCCACATGGATTTATTGTATAGACTTTTTGTGTGGGGAAAGTAGTTCAACCTTTTCATTAACTTAAATATATAAACTTCCATCCAATATGTAAATCATAACCATTAATTATAATAATTAGAATTGTGTTAATTTATAAATTTGAAAGTTACCATAATTAATTTTATTGAGTTAAAGATATACGTATGTATAAAAAAATTATATTTATTATTCTGATAAAAATGAATAAGAGAATATAATCCCAAGTGAAGTCATTTGCAAATGGGCTAGAGAGAAGAGTAAAAAACAATGATTTATATTTTTTTTTTATCTAGTCCTGTCGAAATGTGTTTATCAATTCTTAGGCCATAAACAATAATTTAGCCTAAAAACAAAAAGAAAAAAAAATTTAGAACCTCAAAATAAACCGTCCACTACGATTGTCAAGAGAAATACTCCTCGTATATTGAGATGAAATTCTGTAACGTCATATTAATTCTTACTCAAAATTCTTTATTTTATTTGTCTATATTGTTTAAATAAATTTATTTTTTTCTATCCTTTCACAAAATAATTAATATTGATGTTTTTTTAAGTAATTCAGTAAGCCTTTTAGTTTTCTCCAATCAAGGGTCTCGTCATGGAAAAAGAGTTATATAAAAATGAGTCTGTCTGGTAAAGTAGAAAAAGTTCTCTTCTTTAAGGTATGTGAATTATTTTAGCTTCTATGTTGCAAGGGATAACAAAAATCTCAAGTGGATTGCACTATGAAGTATAGGTCAGTATATATATACATTGTTAGTCCCAAATAAAGAGGTAAAATATTTTTAATATTACAAAATATGGGATTACATTTTATTGTTTTTGCAATTAAAAAGTCATGCTATATTTAATCCACACAAGAATAGTTTGTATTTTTTTGTTCATGCATATCATATTGTATTATTTAATTTACATGTACACGATTGTTGATCATTACATTTCAAAAAAAGGGGACAATCCTATAATTATCCTGATAAGTCTATTAATATGCTATAATACTTCATTTGATGGTTAATACGAATGGTCAACCCTTGATGTTGAACATATTGTTCTAAAGAGTGTAAATTTTAGTTCGTCAATGAGTGTGTTTAATATGGATTGAAGGAGTAAAAACAAGTAATTGTGTATGGGATATTAAAGATTAAGTGTACACAATTCAAAACCTAACACACGATTAAAATTTATTTAGACCAATACTGAATACGCCAATGAAGAGTGTGTTATTAGGCGTAAAGAACAAAAGTTTTAGTATGACATTGAATTGATTATGCACATATTTGGAATTTTTTTCTTTCTAGATTGTAATATCTCTTTAACTAACAAATATGGAAGAATTTATTCGGTTACTTAAAATCATATATACCCCTATGTTCCATTTGGAGTTGCTGGATTTCTTTTAAAATTAGTAATCACAATGCAATTCATGTTCCCTAGATCGTAAAACCTTGCGAAGGAAATGTAAGATACCCTCTTGGGGTAGTATATGAGCATCAATTTTATGAACTAGACAAACTTGATTCGTTACTTCGAAAGGATTTGAGTTGGTATTGAATTTTTGTATCGTTATGTCTTCCATTATGTGTAACTTGATAAGAATCTGTAATGAGAAAGTAGAAGTGATCGAGAAGAGAGAGTTGCCTCTAAATCCAATAAATAGGCCAATGGCCCGAGGTCTTTCATAGAAAACTTAGTGGTTAAATAAGCAATAATAGAGGTTATAGCATAAGGCAGTGGATCACAAAGCCTTTCATTATGTTTTACTTGATGAAGATATTAATTTTCACAAGAAAGATACTTATATGATGTGATTTTGGATCATTAAAAACACTACTACAGTTTTGATAATTAGAGACGACTTTCGTCTTTAATGACCATAAATTTAGTCTCTAGAGACATAACATTTTGGTTTTTAGAGACGACATTTCGTCTCTAATAAGTGGTCTCTAAAGGTTCGTAGGTAAAGATATCTTTAGAAACGACATGTGACATGTCGTGGGGATTGACCATTAGTCATTAGATACGACATAATTCGTCGGTAAAGATGTCGTCTCATTAGAGACGAAATCCATCGTCCTTACAATGTCAACTGCTCCATTGCATCAGCCACATCATTTTCTCTTACAATGTAAACCTGCACATAATATATATGCGCCCATCACATTCATATACAATGATTATTCTAGAGAAAAATATGAAAATTATACCTTAAACTAGAACAGGCTCACTAATTAAAAATGAACAACATCACTTATTTGCGATTTATGATTACGAGAAAATCTTGTCCAGCTTGTACTAAATAAAAAATATTAAGCAAGGAAATTTATAGTGTGTTGTTCACCGTTTTCTCCCACCAATACAATCAACTCATCAAGATTTGGCTTGTGGTACTTGCAAAATTTCACAAGAAGACACTGTAATCCAGAATTTAGTTTTTGGAGAGATGTGTGAAATAGTGTATGAACAGGATACTCACCAAATAGCAAATTCTGATAACTTGATGAAGATGGGAAATTGTTGATCTAAATTAGCTTCAATCTTTTTTGCTCTTTTCATGATGGAATTAGACTGTATTGATAATTTTATTGACCTGCTCGTTTCCCTTGATCTCTTGGTCCCTATGCCAATTTCAACCTGCATATAAAATCAACACTTGATACGTGTTGGGATGTTAACAACAAAACTAAATGCAAGCATGTATTATATTTGTGACGTAATTTTACAATTGCTCCATGAGCATTTACAGGGTGGTTCTGCAATTTAATTTGAAATAGAAACAGAAATAAATAGGCATTTTTCTGTGAAGCCGTAAATTAAGAAATGTATGAGTAGGACGCTATCAAATCTATTTTTAGACTTTTGAAGGGTTAATAATCTTGTAAATCTAAATTAGATATTCAGAAATATAAAACATCTATTTAGATAATATATCAAAACAGAATTATAATATCATGATATTTATATATCCATTTACTATAATTGATCTCTGTAAACTTTTCTTGTGCACCCTTAATTTTGTTTTGTTATGAGAGAAGTCTGCAGTAAAAGTAACAAACTATTTTAGATTGCATTATTGCCATAATCATACTATGGTTATGGTTCATCTAAACCACATAAATAACAATAATGTACTTTTATCACATAATTTTATTCTATAAGGACTTCTACAGTAATTAACTCAGAAAAATTAACAGAAATTTCAAGCAAACTTAATTACAAATCTATACCACACAATCTAAACCTTTTGTTGTGTAAGACATAACACATAACAACTAGATTAACTAAATATACTTAACTTATTTAAAATCTATTTCATCTTAACTGAATTGATCTGATGTAATAGTACCTTGTAAGAGTCGCAGAGGGAGTGTTATCCACGGCGGCATCGATAAAGAAAAGACGGTTTCAGCTGGGGGGTCACTGGAGGAGAACTGAACGGTGGTGTGGGAGATTTGGAGGGTGGAATGGAGGCGTGAGAGATTTGGAAGGTGAGGTAATTTTAGATGGTCAGGGAAGAGAAACCAAAATGTTTGACACTATTAGTGTATAAATAAAGCAGAGCGTAAGCAAGAATAATACCGTCATTATTTTTGGCCAATTTTTTAGTTTTATTTTTAGAAACTAATAATTACAGTATTTAAATACTAGAGAATCAAATGACACAAATTAATTTAAAATTATTTTTTAAATATAGAATAACCTAGTTTAATTATATTTCTATATAAAAAATACAATAACACAATCATGAATGATATAACACTAAATCAAATATGAAAAACAAAATCAAAAGAGATTAAAAGAATTACAAATATAATAATCGTCAATTTCGGTTATATGATCAAATAAAATCAATTACAATAACATAAAACTAATATGTCTTGTAACCTTTCGGGAATATGAACTTACCAAAATGTTGATGTATATCGGTGGTTCCACCAAGTTATCTTAGTACTCATCACATGTGTTATCTGGAAATTTTTCATCATCTTCAAAAATTTGATTGTAACCCAACTCCTTTAGATCAATCTCAATGCTTTATCCGGTATTCAAACGTTATTGCCCCTATTTGTGTGTCACTGATTAAAGGAATCGTGATAGGTGTTACAGTTTCGTCACCCCACATATCAGGACTCTATCTATGTCGATCATTTACTGCGTATACCACTTTCCACCCTTTATATGACTTCATTGCATTTATTTATTTATATAAAAGACTCTTTTTGCATGGGTAGCAAGAATATAAGGCTAGTCACTCCACCAGAAGGAAGTTGTGTTGTTCCTGGTTGCTCTGTGTTCCATCCTCCTCTTTAGCTCGTCGGTGTTATACCATTTACACTTAAACAACACAACTGAATAATTATTACTAAACATGAACTTCAAAATTTTGACAGATTCACCGTAACAAGAAACACAATCGGTGATTGTGTAAACCCCGTAATATTGAGTCACTCTCTTTCCCATTTTACACTAGTTACCCAGTTGACACTGTTTACACCATCCATGAATCGTTTTCGGGTGAGTTTTTTCTTAATTACTGACTGGAAGTGAAGTCTTATGTTCATTGTACATAAGAATTAGCATTACATATATACACTTACTTGTAAATGGTTAATACGTAACCATATTCAAGATTACTTTTATCATATATTGTTCGATCTCATCGCAATTGTGGAAAATGTACCAATCAATTCTATCTTTTTCCTCGTGTGGTAGGTTACAAAACTCTATTTTACTTACTAATTGACACTGACTCTTAAACACTAAATTTGTTTGGGTTCCGCGAGAAAATCACCATATCTACCCAGTTTATTGAATTTTGTTTTTTTCTTCTTGTAATAACCCGGTTTATTGAAGGACATTTATGTTTTGAATAGTGTAAATGTGTAAACCTTGCAATATAAATAAGTAGATAGCAAGGAATTAAATACTAAAGATATTTATTTGGTTTTCAACCATTATATTTAAACAATAAAGTATGACAAGAATGAAAACTATGATTCAAGTAAACACTAAAGTATATGAAATAAAAGATGACTATTAGATAAGAAGGTTGCTTGAGGTATTGCTAGTAATTACTTATGTCGCTAAGTTATTTGTTTTATCGATAAGGGCGGGTTAGTGATTGACGTATTAGTTGGGATTCAACCATCCTCCTAACTCGTGTCGGTAGCTTAGAAGACAATATTTCCTCAGTAGAGACACTATTAAATGGCTCTAGAATGAGTTCTGATGATGGAAGTGCTAACCCTATTGACTACCTAATCGGGCAAGACCTCCTGGTTCAACATCTCACACTAGGCGCATATACGCTAGGTATGCAACTAAACCCCCCTCACATGTGTAAGCTCAATTACAATAGATACCCACTACTTGGACATAGCACCGTAGGAAGATTCATCTTTTCTAAACTGATGACGAATAGGTTACATCTGTTTGTGATCAAAATACACAGCACCATTACTCATCCACAAGGATGGTGTAGAATCCATGCATTTAGGGCAAGATTTGCAACCTTGACCTGAACATCCTGAAGTGTATGACATAGTTGGGTAATCATTAGTCCTAAAAAACAACCAAACCTTCATTACAAATTCTCCTTACGTATGGGCATCATACGTGAGGAGCTACATGTCCCATAACATTTCCAATCATCAATAATAGGACAGAGAAAGACATCAATATATTTACCTAGTGAACGCGGACTTGGAATCAGCAAAGTAAGCATAAAAGTGGTTTCCCTTATGCATAACCATCATGGCAAATTGTAGATTGTAAGTATAACATGCGACATGATATACGAGTTGTTTTGCATAGAGAAAGATAAAAATCCATGGATACCCAAACCCCATCTTACATTACACAGTTCCCTAGCAAACTCAATATGCCGGCGCCGCTCATCAAACTTTTTCCAACTAATACAATATCAACTGGATGACGTAAAACATCGTCGTCTGTACTTTGTCCGATATGGTGTCAAATCACGTTTCTGGCGGTGTGTCTCAAAGAAAACATTCTCTACAACCTTGGCGGAATAGGAAAATAACACAGTTTCTTATGTGGAACTTTCTTCCCTTTCTTCGGATCCCACCTAGATTAATCATATTTTGGGAACTTCTCAAGTTTTTCATTCTATTTATAATACAAAACACAGTCAATCTATATTTATTCTAGTAGTCTATAAAATTTATACAATAGACAACAATTTTTCGTCTCTAATGAGATAAATTTTCGTCTATAATGACCACGTGTCAATAAACACGACAAATGTCGAGAATATGTAGTCTCTAAAGATCAACATCAATAATGACGACATCAATTTTAACTTAATTTAAATCAAAAATAAATTCAAAAAAGTAGTCTAGAAATGTTTATTAAGACGAAAACCTGTAGTCTCTAATCATCTTGTCTCTAAAAATGCTAAATGTAGTAGTGCAATCTCATTTATTTGATTCTAGTTTAGTTTCAAAACTACGTATGGTTCAAATGATGATCTTAAAATTGTCGAAAATATATTCTGAAACTTAATGTGGATCTCGTAGAGGTTCGGAATTGATCGTGGTTTTCTTTGTGGCTTCTATTTTATATTTAAAACCTATTGTTGATTAGGCCGAAGAGAAGATCTATGTTGAATAATGTCTTAAAGGAATTTTGTGTCATTCGAGTACTACGTGAGATCGGAGGAAGAATTAAATCTAGTGGTCGAATACAAAAAAAACTAAGACCGCTCAACCAAGTAATCATTGGCATCAAAGGAACAATTATTTACAGAAACATTACCATTAAAAGGGTTTTTATTTGAACAACCTTTCTTCCAAACTCTATAAACATACATGGCTTAGATACATATCTATATACAAATACAAATCTCTCTACAACTCTATTTGATCTCTTACTATATAATTTTAATAAGATACTTTTTAATTTATCAAATCAATTAGCAAATAGTATGTACTTTTTTTTGGATGAATTGAGTCTTGATGTTAGCAGTGGATGAATTGAGTCTTGTTGCAGATTTGGTATGTTGTTTAAGTGTTGTATTAGTGTCTATAGAATATTCAATGGTAACAATCTGAATTTTGGATTTTGTTCATTTTGATTTTGATGTTATATATATATATATATATATATATATATATATATATATATATATATATATATATATATTTGTAAATAATAATCATTGTTGGTGATTGTTTGTTCTATTATTTGTTTTAATTTTGAAGTGTTAAACTTCTTTTTACAGGTAATTGGTATGTATATATTTGGCCAAATTTAACAAAAAAAATGAGTACCCAGTCTTTGTCTCTATATCTGACCAATCTTCAAATATTGCATTAGTGTTGCTTTTTTTCATAATTTTACTTTTGGGTCTTCTTGCTATTAAATATTTCTTAGAAAGATATATTATAATATTTAATTAAGGGTAAAAGTGGTATGTAAAGGTAAAAATAGTTTTAATTTTCTAAAGTGATATACATTTGGAAACAACTATCTTTAGTATAAATAACAACCTTATGTGAACAAAAGAAGTAATAATTATGTAAAATTGTATTTAGGGTTATTGGTAATGATTTGGTAATGATGTTTATCAGATCTGGTTCATAATTGCATTGTATTTCAATCAGAAACGTCATTCAAATTATTGTTTCTTTTGATCGAGTAGTGTGATATTACAAGACCTAGATCTACCTCAAGGTTTTCGAGGAGACTGTAGATTACTAAAGAAGTCTCTCATAGTAAAATATAAATCTCTTGCTTTGTTTGCATACATAATTATAAAGAAAACCCAAAAGAACATTATGATGACATTTGAGTTATGGAAGAGTGTGAAGTAGTAGAATCTTGGAGGAAACAAGTTAGTGTTGGCCCTCTTTCAGAAATTATATGTCCTCTCACGTTGTGGAAGAATCAGGCCATCCTTTTTCAAAGTATTCAAGGACATCTACTCTAAAGAATGAGTTAGGGAGTGACAATGATGACGAGGATTTGGTTTTCAGACCATACGAGGAGTGATCGTAAGAGGTCCAAAAAGAAATCTTCGTATGTAGGAATGTATCTCCACCTTTTACCAAATCTACTTTTGATCTTGCTGGGACACTCAAGTGTTACGATTTTCTGAATCTTTTTTTTGCAAAGTAAATTATCTGTCTTAATAAACATAGTTTTTCATTTTCTTTTGTAGTACGTTGGAAGGCAACGAATTTTGGAAAATACAAGTATATATAGTTTGTGTAACAGGATTGAGTATTAGGTAAGAAGGTTTATCTCCTTATATTGTTTTCGAATTGTCGAATGAAGTTGTTACTTGTTAGCTTAGTAGTAATCCTAAATTTGCATGTTTCATAAAAACAATGTAGACACAGGGAGTTCTGTCACTCTCTAAAATATCTAAATCTACACATGTTGATTCTTGCAGGTTGCTGGAATTTTGTGGGAGTACAATTTTGCAGGACATCATGGATTGTAACAAGTATATGAATGTGAAACTATTTCATTTTTGTTTGTTAAAGATTAGATAAGGTCTCTAGTAATTTTTTTGTCGAGGATATATTTTTTGGATAATTATATATGTGGATTATATTTTTTGTCTTGAATTTTTATATCGAAACATGAATCATGGATCATACAATTCATATCAAACTTTAGAAGCATACCATCAATGATGTATGATATGATGGATTCATAATTTTTAAGCTAAATTTATAGAATATAATATACAAGTTTGACCAAACAAATTTTTTTTAATGTTGATGTGAAAATATATTGATGCTTTATAATTTTTTGAGTTCTATGAGATGTTTTAGTAATTTATAATTCATAGATAATTTCTTGGGGTAACTTATTTTGGAAGTGAAGCTAATAAAATATTATCATTTGACACGAATTGTATCAGATCGGTTAGACTTGATTGATTAGTTCACGATTCTGCACTTCTACGATGCATCTTTTAATATCTTATAATCCTGAAATATCATAAAAATAGTGTAATTTCATGAACTATGTATCGGAGAAAATCTCATTAAAAATTTGGCTTGAGATATATTTGCAAATGAATATTGAGAATTTTGTTCGGATCGAAAGGAAATGGAATAATAGTGGATGAGAGATTAAAGTATTATGTTCCTCGCTTGGAAATACAATACACCCTTCACTATGTTCCACTATCAGAGTTGATTATTCTATCTTAATATTCAAATCAATTCCTTCACATGTTTCTTTTCTTAGCATAAGTCACCATAAACACTATTTATTTGTTTTTGTGTTTTAGCATATCAATTTTTTATCATTAAAGATTATATTTTTTTTTATGGAGAAACAAACAAAACAAAACCATACATTAGCCAATCCTAAATTTCAAAAAAAATTATATCCATTTGTATATGTGCTTTCATTGATTATCTATTTAGCAGTCCTTACAATATGATTTGATTTTCTGTTAAATCTTCTAGGGAGATGATGGACTGTAACTGATCCATATGTTCCTCAAACTCGATTATTTTCTTCATCACCGGCTACACCGACCTATTGTTTGTTGACGATGACATTATTTCAAGGTTATCTTTACAACTTTAGATTTAAAAAAATTTGGGAATATATAAATAATCTAGCCATTTCCTTGCTTTTTCGTTTACTTTCTCTTTCTTTTCCAACTTTAGCCTTTACTCATATATGACATGTTGGTTGGAGCCTTTTTCTTAAATTACTCGAAATAGGCTTTGGGAAGACAATACATACTTTAGCCCGAGAAATAGTAAAATCTCCAACAAAGGATTTGTTTGACAATTTGAATTCGAACTCTCAATTACTATCTGTTGGTATATAATTTTTTTCTAGGTTGTTTTAATGTGACAATTCCATAAATTGTTTAAGTGTTAATTAGTGTCTATTATATCGCTCATCTATCAACATAATCTGCATGATTCTTTAGATAAAATTCTTTGGAGACATCTTTCAAATCCTTCACTTTTTACTAGTAAACTTTCACGTTATCATATACTTCTAAAGGTCATATCTCATTGTGTGTATAATTTGTATATGAGGTGAATTAAATACTTCTTCACATACTATTTTAATTCATTTCATATTATTGATTTAAGTTTGTTGTATTAATTGTAATATCCACTAAATATGAGTCAATTACTATTCTTGTAGTCGAATACTTATTATAAACACTAATCATGTTCAGGGAGTCATTGAGATCCGACCATTACTCATCGCCAATTATACATCACCGACGAAGTCTTTAAGGTTGCTCAGACACTTACATAATTAGCTTGCTAGGCGAGCCAAACCGAGTATCTCTGACAACTACTATTTATCAACCATCACCACCAGTACTACCGACAGTAGTATTGAGCATGCTTAGTGGTCGAATCTTTAAAGATACTTAGTATTCTATATTCAACGTAATTTTTATTATTGAGCGTGAATTATAAATGACGTTGACCTACTTTTAATGAGAACTTGGTATTAAAACCTTAACAAAATTAAAAAATACAACTTTAAATAAAACAATTACCATAATGCTTACCTGCCAAGAATGAGAGAGAGTGCTCGGAAGTCCAAGTCATGGAAGATTGTTTTTTAAACGACCATTAGTATGGTTTGGCAAGTTTGAACCATGGTGCGTATGAAGGGTGTACTCCCTAATTTAGAGGGCTTAATAAAATATAGTTAAATTCATGTTTAATGTTGTCTTTTCTCATTGTATTCTCATCTCGACCTTTCAGGAGATATTTGACTTATGTTTTTTCCCTATAGATTTATTGTATAGACTTCTTGTGTTGGAAATTAGTTCAACCTTTTTATTAACTTAAATATATAAATTTACATCCAGTATGTAAATAATAACCATTAATTATAATAATAAGGCATGTGTCAATTTATAAATTAGAAAGTTACCATAATTAATTTTATTGAGTTCAAAATATACGATATATGTCATAAAACGTGTAAAATTAATATTTGAAAATTCAATATAGGATAAAAAAAATCCTTTTCATTAACCTGATTAAAAAGAATAAGAGAATGTAAGCTCAGGAGAAGTCATTTGCAAATGGGCTGGAGAGAAGAGTAAAAAACAATGATTTTGATATATTTTTAACTAGTCCACTCGGCATGGGTTTATCAATTCTTAGGCCATAAACAAGAATTTACCCCAAAAAACAAAGACGCCATTCAGAAAAAGTAAGAACCTCAAAATAAACCATCTACTCTAATTGTCAAAAGAGAAGAAAAACACTTCACTGTGTACATCGAGGTGAAGTTCTCCTCGTATATTGAGATGAAATTTTGTAACGTCATATTAATTTTTACTCTTTATTTGTTTTATTTGTCTATATTGTTTAACTAAATTTATTTTTTCTAAATTTTCACAAAATAATTAAATATTGATGTGTTCATGCATTTAATAGAATATTGTTCAATTTACAGGAAAACTATCGTTGATAATGACATCTCAAAAAAAAGGGGACCATCCTATAATTATCTTGGTAAGTCTTTTAATATGCTATAATAGTTCATTTGATGGTTAATAACGATTGGTCAACCCTTTATGTTGAACATATTGTTTCTAAAGATGGTAAGTTTTAGTTCGTCAATGAGTGTGTTTAATATGGATGGAAGGAGTTAAAACAAGTTTGTGTTGGCCCTCTTTTAGGAATTATATTTCCTCTCATGTTGTGGAAGAATCAGGCCATCCTTTTCCAAAGTATTCAAGGACATCTACTTTAAAGAAAAAGAAGAATATATTCTTAAAAAGATTGGCCATTACTGGAACAACTACAAATGCAAGTTAATGAAGAATATAAGGACTCTATTTTATACAAAAGAGAAAAGTGTGTCTTATATTCGTAAAAACATTCCAGAGGGACTACAAATAGAATAATGGTTACCATTCATTGATGATACACTATATAAAGAAACTGAGGTAAGAAGTATCATCACGCACGTTTCACAAGAGTAAAAATTGGTAGATAACCATTGGGGCTAGCTCAATGGCCAGGACCTTGTCTCTCATTTAGGAGGTACAGGGTTCGAGTCCCCTCAGCCTTGTTAGCCTTGTTATTTCTTAAGCCCTTAAAGGGGGTAAACAAGAGGTGCAAGGTTCGAGTCCCCTCCATGAACATGGGTAGCCTAGTTCTGATTAAGTGGGAGTATGCATAAGGAGGCATGTATATTTCCTATGGGAATTTTCATGGTGCGCTTAAGCTATCCCGGACACCCATACATCAAAAAAAATTGGTGGATAATTGAGGTTGAAATGAAACAAAAACATTGCTTACCAAGAAAAAAGAAAAAGAAAATCAGGTTATGAATAAATGATGTTTGGGTTAAATATGTCACATCTTGTTAGTCATAAATTTTTTATAAAAGTCATAAACTTAGTTTAAATAGTGACTATTTTTTTTATCTTGTTTGAAAAAGTGTGTTTTGAGAAAAATGTAAGTACCCTAATTTGTTTATTTTCTAATCTAGTTCTAGTTTTTGACTTGTTGCTTCTTTGATGTGACCCATAAATTACATAAGAAATTAGATTTTGTGGAGTAAAAATTATCAATATTTCTTGAAAATTGATTGAATTATTATTTACCTAATCCCCTTTTTTCAAGTTCATCAATTGTAAGCACGGTGTTACACCATCAAGCACATAAATCCTACTATTATTATTATGTTGAAACCTAAACTGAGTTATATATTCATTCTCTTTCATGTATTGTATTTTTAAAAGGAAATGTGAGAAATTGGTGGAATGTAAGCGTGAGAAAAAATTAAAATATTTAATCAAAAACAATATTTTATATATAATTACTCACTTATGCAGTTCCTATAGTTGGCTCAATTGTTTTGTTTAGTTTTTAAGTAAAATTTTGAACATCGGGTCCTTCATATAATGCAAATAGTCATTTAGGTCCTTTAAAAATTGTATTGCATCTCGTCTTGTATGAATCCAAACAATTTATTTGGATTTTTGAATATTTTCATTGTAATATTTTGAGGATGATAAATTAGCTGACTTTATTCTATATCATTATTTGATAGGTGATTTCAGAACAAAAACAGAATATTAGAGCACTGCAAGCTGAATTCCATACTTGCGGAAGCAAAACCTTCGCAAGTGTTACTCTAGAGTTCATACAAGAAGGTTTATTAGACAAACCTTATACGCAGCGGATTGGTATGAAGAGTCCTGAATTTAGTCTTCCTGTACTTGATTGAATTGGAATGAATGAATCGCTTCTGCTATCTGGTCGTAAGTTAAATTACTAGAACAAAACTCTTTATTTTCACCACCTATATGTTTCAGAAGTATCTATGGTGTGTTATTGATTTGGAGAGAAAAAGAATTGTACGCTTTAAGATGTTGACTGTGTTGTGATTTCGTGAGAAAGAGAGGCTCTATTTATAGAGCTGGAGAGTTTGTTTATTACCTGTTAATAAACCACTCTCCCACTAATAAACCAACTCTCCCACTTTCTCCACTTCCTCCACCATCTAAGTGGAAAGTTATCAAAGATAATTTCCATGTATGCTCATGTCTTTCCCATCATGGGTGAAATGGAATAAAAACTATTTTTTATTTCTTTCATTCTCCCACTCGCACATGATGGAGTTACAATCATTCCCTTTAGGCACATGCATTTAAATGCACCATACATCATTTTTTTCTCAAATCTTCTCATATACACATTTCTATAATAATTCACTATACTTGACAAAATAGGTCGTGCGACCGACAAGCATACGAGCATACTTAATTAATAATCTGTTAGGGTACATAGTTTCTCAAATGAAACCTCATTCCTTACGTATCTTGTAGTACCCCAGACTAATAATTTGTTGTATCATATTCCAATAACTCTGAACCCTTTAAATTTATATCACATCGTTTATGTGATCAAAAAGAGTTCACTGACATAACTTTATGTGTCTCACTATCATGTCATAGTCCAAATTGACTTACATGATCGGTACCTACAAGCACACACTTTGATACATAATTTTAGTCTTCCCTTTACACTTAGATCCTTTTACATTGATTAGGTTGCTTTCCCAAACATACCCCATTAGACCGAATCATTCATGATCATTGGTAGTATGTTCAAAGTAGCATACACCTAATAAAAATATGCAGACATAGTCAAAAGTAATAAGGGAACAATTTTGAAGGCATCACACAATGAAGAGACAGGGACCGACTCTTCACTTCCTTCTGGTCGAAAGCACACGTGGTATGACACACGTGTTATGGTATTATTCATATAGCTCTGATTGTATGTCACAATTTTATAAATACCATATAGATATATAATTAGATAGGCCTCGTTGCCTAAGATGAGTTCTTTGATCGATCAACCCTTCTATGAAATCAATCAAGCAACTCATATCTGGCTCTTATACACTAAGTAGATAGTGGGATTCTACTTCGATCATAATATAAGCTTAACATGGTTCATCCATGTTTGTGATCTTATCTTAACACTTAGTTAAGGAAACTATCTTAACTCAAGTTATCTTAAGGGTTCTTCACTACTATGAGTTAGTCGCATCTTTGCGCACTTCTTGTGTCAAAGTCGATTTCCTGTGTGATAGGGCCAATCTCAGTCTATAAAACATACATACTTCAAAAAATACATGCATTATAATATATATCAAACATGATATTATTAAAAGAAACAGTTAAATAAACATACTAATGAAAATATGTACATTAATGCACATCAACTTACAATATTCATACATTATATCTTGTTTAGTCCTACAGATTCAACATATCCTTAAATATATCCCTTGGGATATCCTTTGTGAATGGATCAACAAGCATATTGCTTGCGTGAATGTATTGCAAATCAACATCATTTTGTGCAATAATATCTCTAACAACATTATACTTTATATCAATGTGTTTGATCATATTGTGATACTTAAGAGCTTTCACACAAGCCTTTTCAGCTTGACTATCACAATGTATAATAAGAGGACTCCCACTATCGCTTGAGAATCTTAAATTTTCAAAAAAAAAACTTTTTAACCGAACAGCTTCATGAACCGCATCTGAGCATACTACGAACTCAGCTTCCATTGTGGACAAAATTACATAGGTTTGTTTCTTGCTACTTTAAGAAATTGCGCAATTTTTTCAACAAGAATACATGACATGGGGTGTATTTACCCCCATATATATCACTAGCCTAAATAGCGTATCATATCCATCTAGGTGTAATCTATTTCCTCGAAAGCAAAGGCATGATCCATAGTGCCTTTTAGATATCTCAATATCTTTTTCACAGCTTTCGAATTCACTTGTCCTGGGTTCAGTTAAAATGACTAACTAAATCTACAACATAACATATGTCTGGCCTAGTTCCCATCATAACATATATAAGACTATCCAAGCAACTAGAATATGACAATGTATACATTTTATGTTTATCTTTTGGAGTACTATGACACATGTCGAGAGTTAAGTTTATTACATTTGCTACAAGAGTGTCAATGGCATTGTACTTAGTCATACTAAAGCGCTCAATTATATTCATGATGTATGGTTCTTGAGACAAAGATAATAGTCCTCTAAACCTATCTTTACTAATCCTAACACCAAGAATATAATTTTGCTTCTCCCATATCTTTCAAATCAAATTGAGAAGCTAGTTACTCCTTATTAGCTTAAATAAACTCTTTATCATCCCCTTATAATAGGATGTCATCCACATATAGAGATATGATTACAAATAAAATTATTGGAACATTAATCATAAACGCAGTGGTTTTCACTTATCATCTCAAATCCATTTGATGAAATGATTTCATGAAATCTCAAATTCCACTGTCTCGAGGCTTTGTTAAGATCATAGATTGATTTTAACAATCTACATACTTTGTTCTCTTGATCTTTTGCAATGAAACCCGAGGGTTGTTCCATGAAAATAACCTCTTCTAAATCTTCATTTAGAAATGTAGTTTTAACATCCATTTTTTTTGTAACTCCAGATTGAGATGCGCCACAATAGCTAAAATAAGACGTATTGAGGTAAATCTAACAACAGGAGAAAAAAATTCCTCAAAACTATTCCTTCCCATTGAGTAGAGCCTTTCGCTACCAAGCAAGCTTTATACCTGTCAATGGAATTGTTAGGTTTCCTCTTTATTTTGAGAACCCATTTATTCCCAATCGCCTTACGTCTTTTCGGGCTTCATCGACTCCATTTCTTCTTCCATTTCTTTCTTCCATTCATTCTTAGCAGGACATGAGAATGCTTCATTAACTGATCGAGATTCTTCTTCCTCTTGTGGATTTATCATAAATACTTCTCCTTCGATTTCAAGTCGACGACGAGGAACTAAACTTCTAGCGCTTCTCTTAAGTTGAAAATCCTAAGAAATAGGATTACTGGATGAAGCAACAGTTTCTTCCATCTCAAGATTTAGAGGAGTGTCTGTCTCTATTTCTTGAGTATGTGTTACCTCATCAGGTGTCACATTTGTTTGCATATCATCTTCCTGAATCTCATATAATTCAAATAAAATAGAATTTCTGTCAACCTCACCTCTGCTAGGAAAATCATTCTCTAAGAATGTAACATCTCGTGATTCAATTTTAGTAAGACAGCCATTGTTATGTTCACCAATAAACACATATCCTTTAGAGTGATCTGGGTATCTAATAAAGATACACTTCTCTCCTCTTGAACCTAACTTCCCATATTTATGAGATAGATCATGAACATAGCCTGCCAACCCTAGGGTCACAAGTAGTTCATAAGGAGTTTGACGGAATAGTCACTGTGGGTATTTGGTTAAGTATATAACTAGCGGTAGGCAAGGCATCTCCACAATAAGATATTGAAAGATTAGCTTGTGCCATCATAGACATAACCATTTCTAGGAGTGTTCTATTCCTTCTTCATCACACACTTCTTTCAACTGTCTGAATAGATATTCACGTCCACGATTAAGGTTTAAGGTTTTTCAGTTTCCTCTCTAACTAATTTTCTACTTCATTGAAATATATCATAGGAAAATATCAGTGCTACAGATGTATGAAAAATCAGTTAGACATAACCAAAAATAGGGAAATCTATAAAAAAAATGATGAAATAATGTTCTCCAAGACTATTTTAAACATATATTGGGTCACAGACGTCAGAATTAATTATTTGCAATGGGTATTCGACTTGTTTAGCCTTTTCAAAATGGTTTCCGTTTTGCTTTATCTGCTAGACACTTTTCACAAGTTGGCAAGATGACTTTAGTCAATGAACCCAAAAAGTTCGCCTTAACCAACAAACTCAATTGGTCTTGTCCAATATGACCTAGTCTAGCGTTCCATACACTTTCTTCTACGTTAGAATTACTAGAAGAAGTATTAGTAGAAAAGAAACATGAGAAATAAAAGTGCATGAGAAATAAATGCATATTAAACCATAATCCTAGAGGAAATAAAACATGAGAATCATCTAGTACTACTAAATCATGAGAAATAAAACAAAAAACTTAATACTTAGCGTCATAATAGATGTCTACTTGATTGTTATGAAAATGCATATTAAACCATAATCCTAGAAGAACAATGACCAAGACCAAATTCCTTCGAATTTCAGGTGCGTAAAGTGCATTATGTAGTTATAAGGTTTGACCACCTCGCAAGTTCAACTTGCAAGTGTCAAATATGCTGACTTAAACCTTGTTGTTGTCTCGTACCTCATATCCATCACGTTTCCGCTGGAATTAGATGGTACTCTATATATGCCTCTTGTTCTAAGGCTACATGGTATGTCAGTTCTGAATCCACAATCCACAAAGGATTAAAATTAGCTAGAAACAGTACTGGTAAAATAAGTAAAGTTACATGAAGTAAATGACATTTCTCTCTTTATCCTCACTCGCGAGCGAAGTGACCCATCTTGTCACAATTATAGAATTTTACTTTACTCTCGTATTTTTATAAAAAAGTTGTTACCACCATTCTTGTTCTTCTTGGAAGCATGCTCATATTCGTTTCTCTTCCCATTGTTCTTGCACTTAATGCCAGAACCTTTGTGGGAACTTGACTCAGGAATATATAAGTATGACCCTGAGGCTTAATTGCATCAAGACATTCATCTTCCAACGTCACATGATGAGAAACATCATCAAAAGTTATGATATGGTAATTTTGAGTCAAGTTTATCTTCAAATGCTTCAACTTATTTGAAAGAGATCGGATCACAGCTTGAACCTGATGTTCATCAGTAAGGTTATGACCTGCAGTCCAAGTTCCCTAATCATATTAGACATCCACCAAAGATGCTTTGTTTGGTTAAGCGTCCTCTTGTAAGTGTCAAACTTAAAGATCAATTGACTCAACTTAGTCATAGTTGTACCCTTGTACTTTTCATTAAGTGTGTTCCACTTCTCGTGCGTAGTGGGGCATTATTGACACTCATGGACAAGATCATCGTACATGGAGTATATCAAGATTCCTCTTGCAGTGGAACATCTCTTTTTCCACTTCTTATAAGCCTCCATGTCCCTTTTGTTTTGAGTTGTGATGTCTTCCTTAGGCTGAGCCATGACATTGTTAATAACCTCAAGAATATCTTGTTCCTCTAGAATAAATGTATTTTGAGTTTACCAAAGGTATAGTTCTCACCATTCACTATGTCTCCTTATATATCATCAATGACGGTTGTCATTTAATTATAAAGTAAGTTTTTTTTCATTAGCATACATACAATTATTTAACTACCTAATGCTATTAAGCAAATATAATGAACAAGAAAGATAACAAAAATAAGTGATAAAGAAAGTTCACTATGTTCCCAATCATGAATCACCATATTTTGTTCGTCTTAACCATTCATTAATTTCATTAATTGCAAAATAAGTTCCATTAGAACTCTCACTTACTCTAACATAACTATAGCGGAAATGTATGAAAATAAATAACTAATACATTTAAAAAAATTGAATTCATACATAACTGAAATACACGTTCAATAAGCAAATAACCGAATTAATAATTAAAGTCTAACATTTGAAACGAACTACAAACAAAAAAAATCTAACTAATATATGACAATCACTTAGATCTCGTTTTTAAAGGAATCGACCTTTCAAAATCCTCTTTTATGTAGAGATGTATCGGATCATACTTAGTAGGCGAATTTATCTCATAAGGACATTTGAAAAACCTTGTAGGCCTTTTAAAATGATTCCACATTTGAGATTCAGTGAAGGCATATACTATCCAACCATATGTTTTTGAACTTCTACCCACATAATTTTCGGGATTCACATTCCTCCATAAATCAAGGAGATCTTTCCTCAAGTCTTTCGGCAAAGTCCTGAGTAGGGTATCAACATTGTCATCCTCATTCATGTGATAGGCATATCTGATAACACCTTGTATCATATCGTTTACAATCTTCACGTGTTGTATTAAAGAATGTGATGGTTTCATCTTATAATTTCGAAGTGTCATTATTTTGTGATTCAAATCTTTCCTTTGTCCATCTGACTCAGGCTCTTTGGAGGTGTAAACCAATTTCAGATTATTGGTATTCTTTATGTTCTTGTGGTTAGTCCGGTAGTTCATCAACATGTCAAATCTAGATGCTCGTAATCCCCGGGATCGTGTAATCACCATTTTTCTCTACATAGAAATATTAAGAACAAATAAATCATCATTTTTTTGAATTAAAAATTAACACATATCCAAAACTTAATATAAACTAAGGGTAAGACTTCCATCCCATATTGGAAAATTCTTCCATCTAATATTGGATGGAAGAATTTTCCATAAACTAATCATATATTCTTTATAAGTATAATAATTGAGTTCAAACCCCGCACCATGCATATTTCAATTTTCCAAAAAAAAAAATAAGGTCCGAAAAAATAGCAGGCGTACCTGAAGGCCTAAAACAAAATTCGGTCCTAAAAGAAATAGTAATCCAAGGACAAAAGGACTAATACAAAGGCCCCCCTCCAAAAAAAATAATCCAGAAAGAATTAATTCAAGGGCCCAAAAAACAAAATTAATATGGCCCAAAATCATAAAAAAATCCAATTCAGCCAAGCTCGGCCCAAAAATTAATCCAGAAAAATTGGCCCAAAAAAACAAAAAATATTTATTCATAAATTCAATTGGGTAACATGCTCTGGTATTAATTTTTATTCTAGAATGCATACAAGAAGGTTTATTAGACAAACATTATACGCAGCGGATTAAAATGAAAAGTCCTGAATTTAGTCTTTTTGTACTTGATTGAATTGGAATGAATGAATCGTTTCTACTATCTGGTCGTAAGTTTAATTACTAGAACTAAACTCTTTGTTTTCACCACCTAAGTTTAATTACGCTTTCCATGTACGCTCATGTCTTTCCCATCATGACATGGAATAAAAACTATTTTTTATTTCTTTCAGCAAGAAAAAGAAAGGAAATGCTATTCAAATTAATATTTAACCTTTATATCAAATTTTACACTTGCTAAAACTGAACAATTTCTATTGAACTCTACTAATAATTGTGACCAAAAACTCAAAACAGGTGGAAAAGTGTCTGATGTTGACTTTTACGTAGAGATTCACACCCACAAAGAAACTAAACTAATGGATGAAGGTCCTACTAATATTTTGGTAATTTCTACTTTTAAAATAGAGTTTCATGCTTTAAAATGTACTTTTTCGGTACGATAAAAAAGTATTATCTTATTGTCTATTGCTGTTAAGTATGTGGCTTGTGATTAGTTGTTAATCATAATTATATGCTAACATTAAAGACATAACATCCTTATATCACTGTGTTTTGATGTGTTCTTTTTTAACTTTTAGGCTAAATATGAGGAACTTAAGTTGCAATTATCTCATGAAGCTGAGGATGGTACACCAAATGCAAGCTTTGTAGTAGACGATGAAGAGATCCTTCGAATGGCGCGAGGGAAAGGAATGAGACCTACATCACCAAGCCATAACAAACATTTATCATTAGAATCTTTGGAGAAGGTTCAGACTTTAACTGATCAAGTTGAAGTATTAACGAAGAGTAATGAAATATTGGCAAAGAGTAATAAATTTTATTAATGGAGAGCAAAGTTGAAAATGATACTATTATTAGAGAACTTAATGCAAAAGTAAATCTACTCATACGCAGGTAAATCACAAATTAAAACCATTACATTAGTGTTACATACTGTTACAAAATTATGTTTTAACTCTATGATTTTGATGTTAATCTTTTAGATTGAATCCGACTCCGTCGAAGTTATGGTAAAGATGATATGGATGAAACAAGAAGTAGTAAGTACTAAAGAAATTTTGAAGTTTTCGTTAGAAATGGGGATATGAATGATTATTGAAGTTATAAAGAACTTATGAAGATCTTGTTTAGACATATCTGTAGGTTTAGTTTTTGTTAAGAAGTATTTGGATTTTGTACTTTTTATTCTATGGTTTTAGTTTGGTTAATGCAGGATGTATTAGGATCTTTTTAACTCTTTATTTGAATGATTTAGTTTGGTTAATACTGGATGTATTAGGATCTTTTTAACTCTTTGTTTGAATGAAATACACTTTGATTTGAGGTTATATTGATTTAATTATGATTTATATAAGTTTTTTTTGTTAAAATATATTGATATAAAGATAAAAAAAACATTAATTTTTAATAATAATAATAGTAATATATAAATATATATATATATTGAAATATAAGTTCTTTTATACACGCCAGTTTAAAATTGTCATTCATGACAACTATTAATATTTTTAATTTATTAATGTATAAAATGGCGGATCCTATAATATATAAAGGCGGTAGTCTAGAATTACCGCCTATACATAGTAAATAATAGACAAATACAAATATACATAGGCGGAAATTTAGAGACAATTGTCGTTAGTGCGATGTCAAATAGGTGGCAGTTTTCATTGTGCCATCTTTACATAGGCGTGAGCTTCATAGACGGAACTCTTCGCGTCAATAAACTAGCTCCCTCCTATCAATACACATCACTTGTAGACTCCCGCCTTTGACCCTAAAAATTGCCGCAAATACTCTAATTTTTAGTAGTGTAAGCTTGCTCAGACATGCACATAATGAGCATGCTAGGTGAACAAACCGAGTATCTTTGACAAGCACTATTTATCAGCCATCACCACCAGTACTACCGATAGTAGTATTGAACATGCTCAGTGCTCGAATCTTTAACAATACTTAGATTCTATATTCAATGTATTTTTTATTATTGAGCGTGATCAATAAACGACGTTAACCTATTTTTAATGAGCAACTAGGTATTCAAACCTTAACGAAATTTTAAAAAAAAATTAAAAAAACAATTACCATAATGCTTACCTGCAAAGAATGAGAGGGAGTATTTAGAAGTCCAAGTCATGGAAGATTGTTTTTTCAATGACCATTAATATGGTTTGGCAAATTTGAAATATGTTTCATATGGAGGGTGTACCCACTAAATTAAAGGGCATAAAAAATATTTTAATTCATGTTTACCGTTGTGTTTTCTCATTGTATTCTCATCTCGCCCTCTCCGGAGATATTTGACTTAAGTTTTTCTCACATAGATTTATGATATAGATTTCTTGTGTGGCAAAGTAGTTCAACATTTTTATTAACTTAAATATATAAACTTTCATCCAATATGTAAATCATAACCATTAATTATAATAATTAGAGATGTCTCTATTTATAAATTAGAAAGTTACCAGAATTAATTTTATTGAGTTCAAAATATATGGTGTGTATAAAAAAAATTATATATATTAATCTGATAAAAAAGAATAAGACAATGTAAGCCCAAGTGAAGTCATTTGAAAATGGGTTGGAGAGAAGAGTAAAAAACGGTATATCTTTTTAACTAGTTTACATGGTATGTGTTTATCAATTCGTAGGCCATAAACAAGAATTTACCCTAAAAAAACAAACTTGATACCGCAAAATAAACCGCCACTCTCATTGTCAAGAGAGAAGAAAAATGCTCCTTTGTACTTGTAGATCGAGGTAAAGTTCTTCTCGTATATTGAGATGAAATTCTGTAACGTAATATTAATTCTTACTCCAAATTCTTTGTTTCATTTGTCTATATTATATAACTAAATTTATTTTTTCTATCTTTTCACAGAATAATTAAATATTGATGTTTTTTTTTGAGTAATTTATTAAGCCTTTTGGTTTTTTCAAATTAAGGGTCTCGTCATGGCAAAAAAGTTAGATAACAATGAGTGGTCCAGTAAAGTAGGAAAAGTTTTATTAATCAAGGTATGAGAATTATTTAATCTTCTATGTTGCATGGGATAACAAAAATCTCAAGTGAATTGCACTATGAGTCCCTATATACTGTGAAAATTGAAGTATAAGTTAGTATAGGTATGCATTACTGGTCCCTAAGAAAGAGCTAAAAGATTTTTAATATTACAAAATATGGGATTAAATTTTCTTGTTTTTGCAATTAAAAAATCATGCTATATTTAATTCACACATGAATAGATTGTATTTTTGTGATCATGTATATCATAGAGTATTGTTCAATTTAAAGGAAAAGGATCATTGATCATGACATTTCAAAAAAAGGGGACAATCCTATAATTATCCTGGTAAGTCTATTAATATGCTGTAATACTTCAATTAATGGTTAATAAGAAACAGTCAACCCTTGATGTTGAACATATTGTTCTAAAGATGGTAAATTTTAGTTGTCTATGAGTGTGTTTAATATGGATTGAAGGAGTAAAAACAAGCAATTGTTTATGGATGATTAAAGATTAAGTGTACACAATTTAAAATCTAACACACGATTAAAAGTTATGTAGACTAATATTTGATACGCCAAGAAAGAATGAGTAAAGAACAAAAGTTTTCGTATGTCATTGAATTGATTATGCACCTATTTGAATTTTTTTTCGTTTCAAGATTGTAATACCTCTTTAACTAATAAAGATGGAAGAATTTATTAGGGTACTTATAATCATATATCCCCCTATGTTCCATTTTGAGTTTCTTGATTTCTTAGTTATGCAATATTGGTCCTAAGAAAGAGCTAAAAGATTTTTAATGTTACAAAATATGGAATTAAATTTTCTTGTTTTTGTAATTAAAAAAGAATTCTATATTTAATTCACGTATGAATAGTTTTTATTTTTGTGTTCATGCATATCATAGAGTATTGTTCAATTTACATGAAAAGGATAGTTGATCATGACATTTCATAAAAAAGGGACAATCCTTTAATTATCCTGGTAAGTCAACCCTTTATGTTGAACATATTGTTCTAAAGATGATAAATTTTTGTTCGTCAATGAGTGTGTTTAATATTGATTGAAGGAGTAAAAACAAGCAATTATGTATGGAGGATTAAAGATTAAGTGTACACAATTTAAAATCTAACAGACGATTAAAATTTATGTAGACAAATATTGAATACGCCAATAAAGAGTGTGTTATTGGGCGTAAAGAACAAAAGTTTTAGTATGTCATTGAATTGTTTATGCACCTATTTGGAATTTTTTTTTGTTTCTAGATTGTAATACCTCTTTAACTAACAAAGATGGAAGAATTTATTAGGGTACTTCAAATCATCTATTTCCATATCTTCCATTTTGAGTTTCTTGATTTCTTTTGAGATTAGCAATCACAATGCAATTCATGTTCCCTAGATCATAAAACCTTGCGAAGGAAAAGTAAGATACCCTCTTGGTGTATTATATGAGCATTGATTTTAAGAACTAGACAAACTTGATTCTTTACTTATAATGTGATTTGAATTGGTATTGAATTTTTTATCGTTATGTCTTCCATTATGTGTAATTTGATAAGGATCTGTAATGAGAAAGTAGAAATGAGGCCAATGGCCCAAGGTTTTTCATAGAAAACTTAGTGGGTAAAGAAGCAATATAGAAGTTATAGCATAAGGCAGCGGATCACAAAGCCTTTCATTATGTTTTTACTTGATGAAGATATTAATTTTCACGAGAAAGATACTTATATGATGTTATTTTGGATCATTAACAATTTTATTTATGTGATTCTAGTTTAGTGTCAAAACTAAGTATGGTTCAAATGATGATTTTAAAACTGTCGAAAATATATTCTTAAATTTTAATGTTGATTTTGTTGAGTTTGGGAATTGATTGTGGTTTTCTTTGGGGCATTCTAATTTGTATTTAAAACTTATTTTTGATTAGGCTGGAGAGAAGATCTATGTTGGATATTATCTTAAAGGAATGTTGTGTCATTCTAGTACTCGGTGAGATCGAAGGAAGAATTAAATCTGGTGGTCAAATACCATAAAAACTAAGGCCGCTTAACAAAGTCATAATCAAAGGAACAATTATTTACTGTAAATAACACCATTGAAAGTGTTTTTATTTGAACAACCTTTCTTCCCAACTCTATCATTATATAGGGGCTCAGATAAATATCTATATAAAAATACAAATCTCTCTACAAGTCTATTTGATCTCTTCTTATATAAATTCTGTAAGATACTCTTTAATTTATCAAAATAATTAGAAAATAGTATGTACCTTTTTTTGTTGATCAGTGGATGAATTGAGTCTTGATGAAGAAGTGGATGAATTGAGTCTTGATGAAGATCTAGTATGTTGTTTAAGTATTGTATCAGTGTTTATATAATAGCAATTTCAACATTCTACAATAAATATTCAAAAGTAAAATATATTACCATTTATACTTTTTGGGTTCTGTAATTATTCAACGTAACAATCTGGATTTTGTTAATTTTGATTTTGATGTTATATATATTTTTCTGAAAATGGCAATCACTGTTGGTGATTGTTTGTTCTATTTTTTGTTTTAATTCTACAGTTTTTCACTTCTTTTGGCAAGTAATTGGTATGTATATATTCAGCCAAATTTAACAAAAAGAAAAGAAATATCCAGTATTTATCTCTATATCTGATTATTCTTCAAATATTGCATTTATGTTGCTTTTTTTTTTGATAATTTTACTTTTGGATCTTCAAATGTAACATTTGAAGACCCCATTGGTCTTTCTCTTAAATATTTTTTAGAAATATATATTATAATATGTAATTAAGGGTAAACGTGGTATGAAAAATAAAAAAGGGTTTTAATTTTCTAACGTGATATACATTTAGAAACAACTACTTTTAGTATAAATAACAACCTTTTGGAAACGGAGGAAGTGATAATTATGTAAAATTGTATTTAGGGTTATTGGGAATAATGTTTATAAGATCTGATTCGGTATTGCATTGTATTGTAATCGAAAACGTCATTCAAATTATCGTGTCTTTTGATCGAGTAGTGAGATATTGCGAGAACTGGATCTACCTCAATATTTTCGAGTAGAGAAGTGTTAAAATCTTGGAGGAAACAAATTTGTTTTGGCCATCCTTTAGGAATTATATGTCCTCTCATGTGGTAGATGAATCAGGCCATCCCTTTTCAAAGTATTCAAGGACATCTACTATTAAGAAGGAGTCAGGGCGTGACAATAATGACGAAGATTGGGTTTTCACACCATATGAAGGAGTGCTCGTACAAGTTCTAAAAAGCTATCGACAAAGGTAGGAATGTATCTCTACCTTTTACAAAACCTGCTTTTGATCTTTTATTGGGGACACTAAAGTGTTACGATTTTTTGAATCTTTTTTTTGTAAAGTAAATTTCTCTTTCTTAATAAACATAGTTTTTCATTTTCCTTTTGCAGTGAGTTGGAAGGCAACGAATTTTTTGTGCCAGCTGATTGAGTATTTTTTAGGTAAGAAGGTTTTTACCTTATATTATTTTTAAATTGTGGAATGGGGTTGTTACTTGATAGCTGAGTAGTAATCCTAAATTTGTATGTTTCATAAAAAAAAAAGTAGACATGGAGAGAGTCTGATCACTTTCTAAAATATCTAAACCGGCACATGTTGATTCTTGCAAGTTGCTGGAATTTTGTGGGACTTCATGGACTGGAACAAGTATATGACTCTGAAACTATTTAATTTTTTTTGAGTTATTGATCAGATAGTTTCTCTAGTGGTTTTTTTTCTCAAGGTTATATTTATTGGATAATTATATTTATGGATTATATTTTTTCTTTAATTTTTATATTAAAACATGAATCGTGGATTATACAATTCATATCAAACTTTAGAAGCATACCATCAATGATGTATTATATGATGTATTCAGAATTTTTTGAAGCTATATTTTATGTATATAATTTACAAGTTTGACCAAACAAAAAGAAATATTTTTATGTTGATGTGAAAATATATGGATGCTTTAAAATTTTGTGAGTTCTATGAGATTATTTAGTAATTTATAATTTAAAGATAATTTCCTTGGGGTAACTTATTTTGGAACTGAAGCTAATAAAATATTATAATTTGATACGAATCGTATCAAATCGGTTAGACTTGATCGGTTCGTTGACGATTCTGTACTTCTACGATGCATCTTTTGATATCTTATAATTGTATAATATCATAAGAATATTATAATTTCATGAACTATGTATAAGAGAAAATCTCATAAAGTTTTGGGCTCGAGATATATTTGCAAATGATTGTTGAGAATTATTATTATGTTTTCTTTATTTTTCTAGCATTATGTCTCTTTTCTGTTTGGATCGAAAGGAAATGGAATAATATTGGATGAGAGTCCAAAGTATTATGGTCCTCGCTTGGCAACAAAATCTGCCCATGCTCTATGTCCCACTACCAAAGTTGATTATTCTATTTTAACATGAACATTAACTCCTTTTCGTGTTTCTTTGTTTAGCATAAGTCACCATAAACATTATTTATTTGTTTTTCGTTTATCAGCATATCAATTTTATATCATTATGTTTTATATTTTTTTTTTGGACAAAGAAACAAACAAAACAAGACCATACATTAGCAATTCCTAAGTTTCAAAAAAATTGTATCCATTTGTACATGTGCTTTCATTGATTATCTATTTAGCATTCCTTACAATATGATTTGATTGCTCGTTGAATCTTCTAGGAAGATCATATAATGCGACTGATCTCATATGTTCCTCAAACTCGATTATTTTCTTCATCAACTGCTGCACCGACTAATTGTTTGCTGACAATGACATTACTTGAAGGTTATCGGAGAAAATAGCTTTCTCACTGATTTTGAAACCGTACAGACTTATATATCAACTCAAACACGTAATATCCTTACAACATTAGATTCCAACAATTTGGGAATCTACATATAATCTATCCATTTCTTTGTTTTTTTGTTTACTTTCTCATTCTGTTTCTATCTTTAGCCTTCACTCATATACAACATGTTGGTTGGATCCTTTTCCTTAAATTACTCGAAATAAGATTTGTGAAGACAATACAAACTATCACCTAAGAAATATTAAAATCTCCAACAAAGGATTTGTTTGACAATATGAATACGGACTCTCTATTACTATTTGTTGGTATATAATCTTTTTTTAGGTTGCTTTAATGTGATAATTCCATAAATTGGTAAGTGTTAATTAGTGTTTATTATATCTCTCATTTGTCATCATATTTAGTATGATTCTTTAGCAAAAAATCTTTGGAGACATCTTTCAAATCCTCACCTTTTACCATTTAACTTTCAATTTATCATATACTTCTAAAGGTAATATCTCATTGTGTGCGTAATATGTACATGAGGTGTATTACATACTTCCTCACATACTATTTTAATTCATTTCATATTATTTATTTAAGTTTGTTGTAATAATTGTAATATTTACTCATTATGAGTCAATTACTATTCTTGTAATCGATCACTTATTATAAACACTAAGCATGTTCAGGGAGTCATTGAGATCCGGCCATTACTCACCGCCAATTACCCATCACCGACGAAGTTATTAAACTTGCTCAGACACGTACATAATGAGCATGCTAGGTGAGCCAAACCGAGTATCTTTGATAACCAATATTTACCGGTCATCACCACCAGTACTACCAATAGTAGTATTGAGTATGATCAGTGGTCGAATCTTTAACAATACTTAGTATTCTATATTCAACGTAATTTTTATTATTGAGCGTGATCAATAAACGAAGTTTACCTATTTCTAATGAGCAATTCGGTATTCAAAACATAAAAAAAATTTAAAAAATATATATATATATATAAAAATTACCATAATGGTTACCTACCAAGAATGAGAGAGAGTGCTTGGAAGTCCAAGTCATGGAAGATTGTTTTTGCAATGACCATTAATATGGTTTGGCAAGTTTGAAACATGTTTCGTATGAAGGGTGTATTCACTAAATTATAAGGCGTAAAAAATATTTAAATTCATGTTTACAGTTGTCTTTTCTCATTGTATTCTCAACTCGCCCTTTCAAGAGATATTTGACATAAGTTTTTCCCACATAGATTTATTGTATAGACTTCTTGTGTGGAAAAGTAGTTCAACCTTTTTATTAACTTAAATATATAAACTTCCATCCTATATGTAAATCATAACCATTAATTATAATAATTAGACATGTATCAATTTATAAATTAGAAAGTTACCATAATTTATTTTATTGAGTTCAAAATATAGGGTGTGTATAAAAAAATTTATATTTATTAGTCTGATAAAAAAGAATAAGAGAATGTAAGCCCAAGTGAAGTCATTTGCAAATGGGCTGGAGAGAAGAGTAAAAAACATTAGGAAAATTCTTTCATCCAATATTGGATGATCCTACACCAATAATATTAATACACATACCCCATGTTTTAAACTTACAAAAGTAACTAACTTATTAATTTAATGACATGTGTTTTGTTATAATAATCAATGGTCATGATATGGATATTGGACCATCCAATATTGGATGGAAGTCTTACCCAAAACATTATATCTTTTTAACTAATCCACTCGGTATGGGCTTATCAATTCTTATGCCATAAAAAGGAATTTACCCTAAAAACACAAATGCCGCTAAGAATAAGTTGATACCTCAAAATAAATCGTACACTCTGATTGTCAAGAGAGAAAAAAATGCTCATGTGTACGTGTAGATCGAGGTGAAGTTCTCCTCATATATTGAGATGAAATTCTATAACCTAATATTAATTCTTACTCAAAATTCTTTGTTTTATTTGTCTATATTGTTTAACTAAAATGATTTTTTCTATCTTTTCATAGAATAATTAAATATTGATGTTTTTTAAAGTAATTTAGTAAGCCTTTTGGTTTTTTCAAATTAAGGGTCTCTCCATGGGAAAAGTGTTAGATAACAATGAGTCGACCAGTAAAGTAGGAAAAGATCTATTAATCAAGGTATTATAATTATTTTAGCTTCTATGTCGCATGGGGTAACAAAAATCTCAAGTGAATTGCACTATGAGTCCCTATATAATGTAAAATTTGCACTATAGGTATGCACTATAGGTCCCTAAGAAAGAGATAACTGATTTTTAATATTACAAAAATATGGGATTAAATTTTCTTGTTTTTGCAAATAAAAAATCATGTTATATTTTATTCATACAAGAATAGTTTGTATTTTTGTGTTCATGCATATCATAGAGTATTGTTTAATTTACAGGAAAACGATAGTTGATCATGACATTCCAAAAAAAGATGTCAATCCTATAATTATCCTCATAAGTCTATTAATGGAAAAATTGTCAAACGTGGATAATAGAGATCCAAGAATTTTGCTTTGATTTGGTCCCATGACGTGATTGAATCACATGGTTGACTATCTAACCATTCAGTCACATTACTGATTTAGAAAAACAAAAACATAAAGTATTACAGTTGCTTGCGAGTGACACCTTGAGTAATGTGGGTATCACAAATCTGCATAAAGTTCTAAATCTGCACCCCAGCCGACAACATTCATCGTCACAAAAAAAGTCACGCCTCTAGGTGCTATTGAGGGAGACATTAAATTGAGAATCAAACCTTCATGGTAAAGGGCCATCTGATGAAGATTTATCACAAAAGTAAGTACGTGAAGCAAGGAGAGTTGATGTATCTACTAGTAGCAGAGTACAATTCGAGGTAACTATGCCGAACTTTAAACGACGTTAAGCAAAAGTGCTATTGGGAGAAATCCCAAAATATAATAGGTTTATTGTACTTTCATTAAATTTAGTATTCTAATTTTAGTAGTTTATAGTTTAATAAGTGTACACTATGCATAACGAGATGGGTATTGAAGTTTTTATAATGTGAAGGTAAAAATCAGCGAATTTTGAGGTAAAAAAAGAAGGTTAAAGCGGAGAATGGTGAAGTACGGGGATATTAGGGCCTCCATTGGGAAAAGGTACTGGTATGCCAGGAAATTTTCTTCAAATCAATATGGGATTTTTTGTGAATTTAATATTTTTTCAAAGAGTTATTGTAAAAATAAGAAATCAATGATTTTATTCAGCTAGGTCGCACCTCACAATACCTATACCGTGAATATGGTGCTTTAGTGAGTTTTGACGAGAATCTCAGGATCTCGTAGGTCATGACCTTGAATTACCTGGGATGCATATCAGGGCCGTCAAGACTTCCTGGTGATTTTTTAAGCTAGGCCACGACCTTGAATTACTTAGGCCACACCCCTAGCTATTGATCCATATAGTAGTTTCTCTAATATGACTCAGTGTTGCGTATCACATGTGTCTTCATCGCGTCTCAAGTGGATAAAGGTGGTTCGACCAAACGAAATAGTGGAGCCATGGTTAACCTCTTCTTTTCTAGGTCAATACCTTGGTTGATTCGAGTAAAAATAAAAAATAAAAGTCTAAATGAAAGAAAAATTTAACTTAGTATAAAAGAATTCAATTAACATTTCTCTCTTTCATCAACTGGAAAGTCGCACTTATATTAAATAATTTACGACATAACATATATTGGATCTTCCTCAAACAACTTGAAGTCACGATTAAGATATTAATTTCAACAGTTTTTGTACAGAAAAACATCATATGATTGCGAGAAATTAAACTCTTGAAGGGTAGTTTCCAAATTTTAAAATGCATATTTCCAAAATGGTTCAAAATGTTATTTGTGCTAAATTCAAGCATGTCATTTCGGTTTGGAAGAACTGAAATTGCATTGTTAGACAAGGTGACGAGCTTACGTTTACGGAGTAGCTTCTCTCTAATGATTGAGTTTCAGAAATTCTTGATGCCATTATTTGTTCTTCCAGGCAAATAGTTAGCTATCTCATCTCATCTGCACACAAACACAAAAAAAAACAAAACAGAAGTTGAGTCACGTGATAATTCTCCAATGCATTAAAGAAAAATATACCTATTGCCAAGATGTATTTTAAGCTCGACTATTATATTTGCTTCTTCAGTGGTAAAATCATGACGTTTTAGATCTGCCTCAAGTAGTTTAACAATCACAAAGTTGATATGAAAAAAATTATTCTCGTATTTCAGTTTAGGGTTTTATACCTGCATTTTTTGGAAGCTCCATCCAGTTGCCATGGCCATGGACAGTAATGAAGTTGATAAGTTTTTCATCTTCATAACTATTCTATTGTCGTAGCAATTTTGATGATCCATTGTGTCTATATATATGAAAACAAGACGTGCGTATCTAAATATGACAAAGAAACATAAAAAAGATTAACAGAATAAAAATTATGAAGAAGATCCAATGAGAGTACACCTAAGGAGGAGCAAGGCTTTTTATTTTAAGGGGTAGGGGTGGGTTTAGAGAAAATAAAAAGAAGTATCCAAAAAAAAACGTTAGAAAATTTTGGGGCCAAGTGAATATCATAAGCTATTAATACAAAAAGATTTAGCATAAATTTTATATTTTTAAAAATTAGGGGGGCATGGCCTCCGGTATGATTGTGGTTCTTCCATTGAGGTTATTTAATGGAATGAGAGAGTACCGAAAATTAAACAACAATTTATGTGTATAAACAAAAAATACAAAATATCTGTGTGAATCGTATAGCATGACTTTCTAGCAACAAAAAATAAAAAAAACTAATCCTATGTTTTGCAATTGTTTATACGAGAGACAAATTCCATGTCATACAAAACTCTTTTAGCTCTTTCCAAAAAACCAATAATTGCGGACCTATACTACAATTTTCATATTATATAGGGACCATAGTGTAATTCAGTTCAAGTTTTTTTCATCCTTTGCAGCATGAAAACAAAAATAAATCACATACCTTGATTAAGAGAACTTCTCCGAATTTATAGGATAATTTATTTTTATCTAACTTTTTTGCCAGTGATGAAACCGTTAGTTTTACAAATCCAAAAGACTCAATAAAATTACTCAGAAGAACATTAATTTTCAACTATTCTGTGAAATTATAGAAAAAATTAAATTTAGTTAAACCATATAAACAAATATAGCAAAAAGAATTTGAGTAAGATTTAATATACCTTTACCTAATTTTATATATGTATATGTACATGGTGAAGAAACTTTACATCTGATATACACAAAGAGAAGAGGAACTTTATTTTGCAGGTCTAACTTTTTATGTGCCGTCTTTGTTATTAGGGTAAATTTTTGTTTAAAACCTAAGAATGGATAAGGCCCATGCTGTGTAGACTAGTTACATAGTAATAAAATGGGACGTAAGTATCATTGAATTAGACTTTTCTCTCAAGCCCATTTGCCAATAACGTTACTTGGGCTTACGTTGTATGTCGGGTTAATAAATAGGAAAAGTCTTTCATCCTATATTGAATGGTCCAAAATAACTTTTGATAATTTATGAAATATACCTTATATTTAACATAAAAATACTAATTGTGGTAACTTTTTTAATTAATCTATTGATACATGTCTTGTTATTATAATTAAAGATTATAATTAAATATTGGACCATCAAATATTGGATGAAAGTCTAATATACTTAAGTTAATAAAAAGGTTGAGCTAGTTTCCCACAAAAAATTTATACAATAAATCTAGGTGGGTAAAAAACATAAGTATACTATCTCCCCGAAAGACGAGATGAGGATACAATGAGAAACGAACACAGTAAACATGAATTTTAATATTTTTCACTATGCACTCTAAATTAGGGAGCATACCCTCCATACTAAACTTGTTCTGAATTTACCAAATCATATATATGGTCGTTGCAAAACCAATCTTGCATGAATTGAACTTTCAAGCACTCTTTTTCATTCTTGGCAGGTAAATCATTATGGTGATTCATTTCCTGATGTGAATTTGGCTTGGTTCATGTCTTCCGTACATACAAACTATTATTCTCTAAGAGAAGAACAACTTGTCTATCAGAGAAGGCTTTAATCGGCGGAATTAATATTTTAAAAGACAATGAACAAATATTTATTTTATGGGTTAAATATGGTGTTCTTAGGTCGTTTTTATTAGTTTTTGCTTCTTTTTTCTGAATATTATTGAGAAACATGGAATAATAGTTGTTAAAGCTTGAAATTTTTCTAAACTAACACTAAATTTTTTTATCCTTTATTTATTGATATAAAGTGTTTTTGTTAACCATTAATTGTTATATATTATCATTTAAATTAGTAGTAGGTATTTGGTATTTTTGACTCTTTTCACAGAATAATGGTTTATGTAGTTTAAACCCACATAGATCTTTCAAGGGACCTAAAGTGAAATTTGATATCAAAGGTCTCTACAGTTGCAATGGTGAGTTTATACCCACTTCTGTTTGTGACAGAACTTTCAGGGGCATATAGTACAATTTGATAACAAAGAGCCTTTTGTTGCAATAAAAAACTTGGGTATACAATAACTATATTCAAAATGTTTTAACCTCATTTTAATTCTCAAATTTGATATAGTTAGCCGATAGAACGGGTAATTTATATTCAAGTATCGTGACGAGAAATATCTGTCCCACGTGCACAATTTTATCTTTGTGTTATCAGAGAAGTATGTTGCAATCCAATGTAAAGACATTTGATGTCTCCCTTTTTTGGTGATAAATAAATCCTATTTTGAGACATTCTTATGATTTCCTTTTGTGCTTAGATGATGTATTTTCCCTATTATTTTCCCTATTCTTGTTTCTTATTCTCTTTTGGAGATTTGCCAAATTTAGAGCTATTTGTGCGTAATTTATGTGCTAAATGTGAAACTCTTAGGTACACGGATTATATTATATGTCAAAGCATGGATAATAAGTTGAGTAAATGAGATCAAAGAAGGAAACCCATAGCATAGGACTAAAGAAACCGTTTATAGAAAAGTGAAGGAGTTGTCGGCCAAAATTAGAAAGTGAATTATTTTCAATGCCTCGTGATATTTACAAATAATTTTAATGATCCCTTTTATATCTATATGGGGATCTGAATTAGGAGCGTGTGGATACTGATATCTTTCTACTCAGATCCGTAATGAAGAAGTCATAAATTTTGCAGTCGATGTGACTTGAACCAATCCCCTCTTCGAGGAAAACGTTTTTGGGATGGGTTAGGTCATTTAAACCTATCCCATGACCTATGTAAACTCTAAAACCGTTTTACCACTTATAAATATCCTCTCCAAACATTAGAAATCATTCCTTGGACTAGAGCTTACCTTTAATCAATAATTCATAACAAAAGTGATCATAAGGATCTAGAGAATGAAGAATCAAGTTTGGACCTTCAACGCATCAATTCTACACTCTATATCTCTATTCTTTGGCCAAATTATATTTGCATGATTTTGTATTTAATTTAATTTTAAGACTTTTATTCAAATATTCAATTATGCACTAATTTTTATTTAGTTTAGGATTGTTTATGTATAAATCTAGTTTTGCTGTTTTATTTGTTCTTTTGAGTATTACAATAAATTAAGTTTTGCATCTATTATGTATACACATTGATATAGATACTAATATTATTTTGGACAAATGATATTGATTAGACTAAGTAATTGAGCTTGCACACAAAAGGGGAGTGGGTTCTAATTATTGATTAGTGTATACGGGCTTGGTGTACGCTAGTGAGCCCAAGGTCTTCAATAGCCAAGTAACCACTAAGGTTTGTCTTCATCTCTCAGAATATGAATATGTGAGATTCCTAAGTCAACCCTTACATGATTTAGGAAGACTTTAGAGTCCTAGTTAATAAGAAAAAGCAATTAGTTCAAGAACCATTAAGTCAATATGATTAGTCGCATAATTGCAGTTTTAACTGATATATTCCTTGAATAATTATTTATATTATTTATAAAACAAAACAAACACTTCTTATTTTTATCTTTTAAATCAATAGATTTAAAAACATCTACGGTAGTATTGAACACAGATTGAAATAACTACCTAAATCCCTGAGGAACGAACATTATTTACTTATTATTATTTGTAACAACCCGTACACTTGCAGTGAGTTAATCATGTTTTTGAGATGTGTGCACTTTTAGATAATTGTTTTATCACACCTATGGACACACCAACATTGAACAGTGTTCAATGTTTATGAGTATTCCCTAGGTGGATACAAGAAATGCCGCATTGACGGAAGGATGGTTATTCTACATAGTTTTGGTTGTTTGTAAGTAGTGGGTGTATACCAAAATTTATTTACAATATTGGGTTGATAACCACAATTATATGTTTATTTAGTGGGTGATATACACTTGTATGCATAATTTAATGGGTTTATACAAACTCGTCTGTATTAGGTATTGTATTGGTTACTTTAATACTAAAGTTAATGTTTTTGTAGCAATTATCATCTATCTTCCCTATATAGGAAGGTAGGCAAGGCTCATGTTTTTTAATAAATTTTATATCTTTTTACTTTTTTTAAGCCGATATGAGGAAAATGTTAAAAATTATGCCCTTTTTTCATTGTCACGTGTAAGGATACATTAGTTTATCCTTGTTTTTGCAATTGGTTAGACATATTGTAACAGTTTTTATTACCATATTGATTTTATATTTATTGTGGTTGTTCGAACCCCACAATTGTCAGTGATCAAGGACCTATAAACAACAATCAATATAACACAAAACACTAAGTACTATGTAAAGACATATTAAACTGAACTAAGAACTCTGTAAACCCAAGATAGACTAAACTTGATATGTGAGAGTTTAAAATGAAAACCTGATTATTTAAGGTGGTTGGTATATGCCTACCGATTACATGTAAACCCACCAATTTAACATTTATCTTGTTTAATCATCAATGACATCGTTTTCAAGGTATGTTATAACAACATATGGTACTAACTTGGTGGGTATAAACCCATGTTATGTATTTTGTATCCACTACTATACAGTTAGGTAGTCTATAGATAGTGGGTACTTGTCATCCCCCAAAGCGGAATATAAAATCAACATTGAGAGGGTGACTTTCCACAAGTGTATGGGTCGTTGACAAGTAATAATTTGATAAGTGTTGTATTAACGTATGTGATACATGTGATTGGAATTAAAATAATATAGAGTTGTGAAATAAATTGCAAATAAATAAATAATATGTTGTTGATTTTTTTTGTGGGACTAGTATGCAATAAAGTATAAATGATTAACTAAAGAACAAATAATTACCATACTAAAAAGATAAGAAGGGATGAGAAATATGCTTATTATTGCGGGTAATCCACCTAATCTACTATTTAATCGTTATTAGTTATGAAAGAGAATTAGACCTTTCACATTAGTCGGGATTCAAAAGTCCTTCTAACTCCTGTCGGTAGCTTTGAAATAAACTTCAACACTTCTATGAGACTTGGGTAAGGACACCTTATATCACACCCTGCTCTAATAGGACATTATTGGCGTAACATGTCGTGTATTAAGAAGGGTATTCTCCCTATGAATGCAAGACACTTCTATCAATTCTTAAATTCATCACACGATTCTAGTAAGTAATCTGAATATCTAAATCATAATCCTGGAAATATATAGTTATTTTCAGTCAAAGGAGATATATCTGAAACAATAAATCATTACATTAGTCTATCGAAAAACATTTAATCAAGTCCTACGAAACACATTCACTAAAATAAAACAGAGAACTGTTATTTATCGTGCTTGAATATCTCTAGAGCTTTATTGAAATTCAGCCAATCACTCTTTACTAGCCGCGTCTAATAATTCTATTAAGAAAGACATATTTTTTCAAAAGAATGAGACAAATCTCAGTAACAGGTAATTCTCGAAAAAATACCTTGCTACCGTTAAAATATACATGTCCGTCTACATTTAAATTAGCTAAAACAAATCATACTGTGTTTAAAGTTTATACAATAGCCTCCTTTAAGTTTTATTAAAATTCACTTTCACTTTTATTTATAACAGATATAATATTGTCTTAAGTAGCTTGACTACGAAATAATATTAAATTATTGCCTGATCATTTTTAGTACTAGGTGACAGATATCTCACAATGCCATTATAGTTTCAAATCTATAAATGAAACATTAATATGCTTTAACTAAAAAAAAGGATTACCAATATAAGTTGAGACCGAAAATGTATTCCATGCTACTAATTATATTGTAAAATTTTAAGAAAATATAACAATTAAAGTAAATATTAATTATCTAGTTCTTCACCAACTATCAAAATTCAATTATTTACTTCTGCCAAGATAAGGGTCGGAAGTCGGTTGTTTATCCCCGCCAAGGTTTAGAATACGGCTGTTTATCCCAGCCAAATGTCAGAATTCCGCTATTTATCCCCCGCCAAGGGTCAAAGTTCATTAAACTCTTACCAATTAAAATATAATCAATTATATTCATTGTGTAACTAATTGATTCATGGATAGGCATATATACTGTTGATAACAATTTTCTACACTTTCAAATAAATATAATGCTTCTTCATTGCACCTATTAAGTAACATACTTATATTACACATTGAGCAGTATATTTTCCCTTTCTATTCCTATTATTTATCTACGTAAATGGTTATCTGTAGGTTTAAAGCAAGTTAAACATATTTGCTCAGTTCTCACTTATCAACACAGTAGTGTATCATGGTTACTTACTTCTCCTCTTTTCAGTAAGGCACCTTTCTTATTTCTATACAGTATATTTACACTATTAATTGGTTTTATTACACTATCCGATCGGTTAGCATTAATTTAAAATATCAACCCTAATTATTTAAAATCTACGAATAATAAACCGATGAACTAGAATATTTTTAAAGCATATATGCATCTGTATATGGGTATAATCGTTTTATGGAAGGTGAGAATTAAACCCACTTACCTTCTTTTGTACTTGTGGCCCTATCGTTGCTACGCTGTCTCATGAATTTTCCAGAGAAAAAACTGGGGTTGTCTTTCTTCAAACTTTCGCTGCACCTCCTTTTTCTGCTGAAGCTTATATAAATTTCCCTTTAGAAACCTTCTTGTTCATTTATTTTATACTTATCATTATAACCCAAAACACATTCATTTAAGAGGACAATGGGCCCATCCATATAAATAAAGTCCAATAAAACATTTTCTTATTTAATCAGTAAGCATATATCTATATCAATTGCACTCTATAATCCTATTTGGAATATCGTATCCTCCCCATCTTAAAGAAATTTTTGTCCCCAAAACTAACATAACTTGGTCTAGGAAGATGTAGAGATACTTTGTGTGCGCTTCATCTTCCAACATCCATGTTGTACCAATGGGTTCTTCATCAAAAGTCAAGTTACTCTTAAATGCACATCATCATGGCTTAACAAGTGGGTTGGATAAGGTATATACCTCCTCAATTGAGAAATATGAAACTGCAATGGTGGTAAGGCCAAACGATATGCCACACTTCTGATATCTTACAAGACTTCAAAAGGTCCAATAGAACGCGGATTCAACTTTCCACGACTACCAAACCACACAACCCCTTTTGTTGGTGATACCCTTACAAACACATGATCTCCTACCTCAAAAATCATATTTTTCCTTCGGATATCAACCCAACTCTTTTGACGATCTTGAGCTGTCTTAATCCTGGCTCGAATAATCATAACCTTTTCCTCGGTTTCTTCAATCAATTTGGGTCCTAACGAATTCTTCTTACCAAGATCCCAATATAAAGGTGTGCGACACTTTTTCCATAAAGTGCTTCAAATGGAGACATACCAATGCTTGCCTGAAAATATTATTATAAGCAAACTCTACAAGGGTGAGGTTCTTGTCCCAACCATCTCGAAGGTCGAATACACACGCTCACAACATATCTTCTAGAATTTGTATAGTTCTCTCACTTTGTCCATCTGTTTGAGGGTGGTAGGTAGAACTCATCATCAATTTTTTCTCCATATATTTTTGAAAGCTTTTCCAAAAATGAGAAGTAAATCTCGTATCCCGATCTAATAATTTTCTTTGGGACCCATGAAGTCTCACTATCTCGGTGATGTATAATTTAGGAAAGGGGTCAATTGATGTCCCATATCGAAAGGGCAAAAAGTGTGTCGATTTTGTTAATCTATCTACTTTTACCCGTAAAACATCATATCTTCCTTTATTGTTTGGTAATCCGGTCACAAAGTCCATATCCATACACTCCTAGTTCCACTACGGTATACTTAGTGGTTGTAATAACCCAGTGGGATTTTGATGTTTCGCTTTAACCCTCTGACACGTGAGACATTTAGACACATAATCTCTGACCTCCCTTTTCATGTTTCTCCACCAAAAAAGACCCTTCAAATTATGATTCATTTTTTTCTCTCTAGGGTGTATAGAAAATTGAGACACATGTGCTTCATCTAGTATTTCTCTTTTAATAATTGGGTTGTGGGGTACACATATTCTTCCTTTGAACCTCAAGGTACCATCATCGTGAACTTGGAAATCAGTTGGTTCCCCACCTCCTAACTGTTTGCGAACACTTTCTAGGTACAGATCTTTTCCTTGTGCCACCTTAATCATTTCTACTAGGGTCGGTTGTAACGTTATATGTGCTAGAGTAGCACCACCTTTCTTATGGGATACCTCAAGTTTTAATTTTTCAAACTCATCAAGTAACTCTATTTGTGATGTGAGTAATGACGCCATACTACTATATGTCCTCTGGCTTAGGGCATCAACCACTTTGTTTGCTTTTTCAGGATGTTACTGTGTTTTCAAATCATAATCCTTTATTATCTCCAGCCACCATCGTTGTCTTAGATTTAAATCTTTTTGCGTAAAAAGATACTTCAAACTTTGATGGTCAATGAACACTTTGCAAGTAACCCCGTACAAATAATGTCTCTATATTTTTAAAGCGAATACTACCGCTTCCAATTCCAAGTCATGGGTCGCATAGTTCTGGTTATAGTTAGTTTTAACAATTGTTGCTGTCTTTTTAATTGTTTTTTGCGTCTGGTTTTGAGTATGGACAACATTGCTGTACTGAATGATGATTTTGGTTTGGTAATTTTTTGTTTGTTTTTTCTGTAACGAATATATTGTGTTTTTATAAGGTTTTGATGTTTAGTACTGCAATTTTGAAAGGTGGTGTACCAATTTTGGTTGAAAGAGCATTTTTTTTATGTTCATTACTGTAAAGAATGACGAAAAAGTAGTTCACTACATTACAAAAAAACTAAAGCACTGTAATTAAAATTAGCACAATTATGATAAGTTGCACTTTATAGAGGATTCACACTTTAGAAACTATACGGTTGCCTAATATTCAAAGAAAGATAGAAACTCCTGCCTAGATATATTAAAGTAGCCAAAATTTTTTGGAGACACCATGAAAGTGAAGATTATGCGAATCATTGAATATTTACAAGATTACAATAAGAAATGATCAATAATGAGATGAAACAATATCGAGAGTCATGAGAACCGACTAGATTTTTGAAATGAGTATATCCGACTTAACCAAGCCTTTCATAAAACTGATTGCTGCCTGTCATGAAAAATTTATATGAACTCAATTTTTCTTACTTGTTTCACAGTAAGTGGACGTTATTGGGATTGTTCATGTTAGCTGATTTTGAATTCCCAATGCCCCTATTTAGGGCTTCAATAGGTCAAGGAAAATCTGGAGTGATACTGACTTGGTAATAAGGGACTTATATTCATATAAATACAAGACATAATGTTTAAGCAAGCATTATGTACAAATCTGATTTCTAGTATATATTTAACAGGGCTAACTGAATTTTATATTTTTTTTGTTTTTTGGTGAAAGAATATATATAAAATAAAGTTAAAGTACAAATAATAAGTTTAGCCCACCCATGACGGTGGGTTATCAAGATTAAGAATCTCGACTAACTGGGTTGTAATATAGTTTGTAAAACAAATATAGTGAGTATGTTAATCGAAATTTTGAACTACAAAAATGCTCATAGGTTTTAAAAGGATCAAGAAGTCTACCATATATAAGTCAATGTGTAACTAATAAAGATGGGTATAAAAGTTCATTTTTCCTTGAGATAATGTTAAGTGCTCGTTAACCCAACACAATTTGCTACCAAGATTTTTGGAAAGGAACATAAAAAATTATGTGCATACTTATACTACTATTGCACACTAAAACAATATAATTTGTTACTTTAACGAAACTCGATCTTGTTGAAACATATTGCCCTTTCTCTAAGCATGGGTTTAATTACATGCTTAGTTGGTTTAATTTAGAATTCATAATAGATAATGATAAGTTGCACTACTAGTTTTAATGTTATGCTACATAATAAACTAAAATGTATTATTCCAGGATATATTTAGCTATTTTGCATTCAACAATCCCCATAAAAATAGATTAACCAACAAACAAATTAAATAGAAATATGGATATCTTTAATTATAGAATAATATGTAAAAAAAATTTGTTGTAGATTTATATTATAATTAAATTGAATTCTGTGTATAAATTTAATTTAATCGCCTAATATTGGAAAACAATAATTTGTAACAATTTCTAACCTATGATTGTATTGATAAATTATTATTTTATCTTCAATTTAGAATGTATTATAACCTAAATCATGAATATTTGAAGTTTAATAGGTGTCTATTAGGTATAACAGAAAGTTTAGAAATTTAAGTCTTTAATCATTAAAAAGAAAAAATTATCCCCTAAATTCTACGTTGGCAAATCAAAATAGATTTTACAAAAGTAAAAAACTAAGCCTTCTTCTTGAAATCGATTTTGAAAAAAAAAAATAAAACTAGCTTCTTCCATGTGTTTTCTATAGAAATATTGGCATGATACTCTAATAGAGTGAATTGTTACAATAATGTAGACGGTAATTAAGGGTTTTTAAACAAAATAGTATTCCGCGAGTGGCGTCAAAGTGGTTAAGTTTCACATAAAAACTAATGTAGGTTAATAAAGATACTAAAAAATTGATACGTGGGTGGTACGTGCCAACTTGAGCGACAAAAATCTCATAAAAAATTATGCATATAATCCATATACGTGGGTTTTATTGGTTTTAAACGACGCATCACAAAAAATATTTTCCTTTGTTAGGAGTAGCTCCTCTTTCGGTTCATTTAATTCATATACGCTCTAATTTAAAATGAAAAAGTACCATTTTGTATGTTATATTATAAATTACATAAAATAAAAACTGTAATTTTTTAAATTATCATTTTCTCACTTTATATAATTTGACACGAAATATTCCTTAATAAATTAATTATTTTTTTATTTTAACTTTTTATCATTTAAACAATGTTATCACTTTTCCTTTGATTCATTTACTACTCTTATATTCCTATAATTTTATTTCTTTTAACAACGTGAATCCAAAATATACATAAAATATCTGATTAAAAGAAATGTTATTATTGATTAATTGATTTCTGCATATATGTAATGATAAGTACCATTCTAATCTACAACTATCTATAATATTATGCATAAATAATAATTTTTGTATTTGATTCTCATTTTTATCCATTCTCACCATTTATAATTTAAAATGACCAAATAACTTTACACTAAACATTAATCCCTACAAATACCAATCACAAATTAACATAATATTAAAAAATATATATAATTTTAACATACTTTGAAAAGTAGTCCAAAAAAATATATTAGACATTATTGGTGAAATTATAATATAATTGAAAACTAGCATAATTAAGTATTATTGGTGAAATCACAAAGTGAACATCTAGCTAACCTATGTTGAAATCCTACCCATGTCTTTCTTACGCTCTCTCCATCGTCATGGAAAAATTGTCAAACTCCATTTGATGTTCCAGTCTCATGCTTTGTGGATAATAGAGATCCAAGAATTTTGCTTTGTTTTGGTCCCATGACGTGATTGAATCAGATGGTTGACTATATAACCAGAAAAACAAAAACATAAAGTATTACAGTTGCTTGCGAGTGACACCTTGAGTCATGTGGGTATCACAAATCTGCATAAAGTTCTAAATCTGCACCCCAACCGACACCATTCATCGTAAAAAAAAAGTCACGCCTCTAAGAGCTATTGAGGGGGACATTATATTGAGAATCAAACCTTCACGGTAAAGGGCCATCTGATGAAGAGTTATCACAAAAGTAAGTACGTGAAGCAAGGAGAGTTGATGTATCTACTAGTAGCAGAGTACAATTCGAGGTAACTATGCCGAACTTTAAACGACGTTAAGCAAAAGTGCTATTGGGAGATATCCAAAAATATAATAGGTTTATTGTACTTTCATTAACATTAGTATTCTATTTTTAGTAGTTTATAGTTTAATAAGTGTACACTATGCATAACGAGATGGGTATTGCAGTTTGTATAATGTTAAGGTAAAAATCAGCGAATTTTGAGGTAATAAAAGAAGGTTAAAGCGAAGAATGGTGATGTACGGGGATATTAGGGCCTCCATTGGGAAAAGGTACTGGTATGCCAGGAAATTTTCTTCAAATCAATATGGGAATTTTTTTGTGAATTTAATATTTTTCAAAGAGTTATTGTAAAAATAAGAAATCAATGATTTTATTCAGCTAGGTCGCACCTCACAATACCTATACCGTGAATATGGTGCTTTAGTGAGTTTTGACGAGAACCTCAGGGTCTTGTAGGTCATGACCTTGGATTACCTGGGATACATACCATGCCCCTCAAGACTTCTTGGTGATTTTTTAAGCTAGGTCACGACCTTGAATTACTTAGGCCACACCCCTAGCTATTGATCCATATAGTAGTTTCTCTAATATGACTCAGTGTTGCGTATCATATGTGTCTACATCGCGTCTCAAGTGGATAAAGGTGGTTCGACCAAACGAAATAGTGGAACCAGGGTTAACCTCTTATTTTCTATGTCAATACCTAGGTTGATTCGAGTAAAAATATAAAGAAAAGTCTAAATTATTAGTTTAAATGAAAGAAAAATTTAACTTAGTAAAAAAAATTCAATTAACATTTCTCTCTTTCATCAACTGGAAAGTCACACTTATATTAAATAATTTACGACATAACATATATTGGATCTTCCTCAAACAACTTTAAGTCACGATTAAGATATTAATTTCAACTGTTTTTGTACAGAAAAACATCATATGATTGCGAGAACATTAAACTCTTCAAGGGTAGTTTCTAAATTTTGGAAATTCATATCTCCAAAATGGTTCAAAATGTTATTTGTGCTAAATTCAAGCATGTCATTTCGGTTTGGAAGAATTGAAATTGGATTGAGACAAGGTGACAAGCTTACATTTACGGAGTAGCTTCTTTCTAATGAATGAGTTCCAGAAATTCTTGATGCCATTATTTGTTCTTCCAGGCAAATAGTTAGCTATCTCATCTCATCTGCACACAAACCAAAACAAAACAAAACAGAATTTTAGTCAGGTGATAATTCTCCAATTCATTAAAGAAAAATATACCTATTGCCAAGATGTATTTTAAGCTCGACTATTATATTTGCTTCTTAAGTAGTAAAATCATGACCTTTTAGTTCTGCCTCAAGTAGTTTAACCATCACAAAGTTGATATGAAAAAAATTATTCTTGTATTTGAGTTTAGGGTTTTTTACCTCATCCAGTTGCCATGGCCATGGACAGTAATGAAGTTGATAAGTTTTTCATCTTCATAACTATTCTGTTGTCATAGCAATTGTGATGATCCATTGTGTATATATATATATATATATATATATATGAAAACAAGACGTGCGAATCTAAATATGAAAAAGAAACATAAAAAAGATTAATATAATAAAAATTATGAAGAAGATCCAATGAGAGTACACCTAAGGAGGAACAAGGCTTTTTATTTTAAGGGGTGGGGTGGGTTTAGAGAAAATAAAAAGAAGTATCCAAAACAAAAAGTTAGAAAATTTTGGGGCCAAGTGAATATCATAAGCTATTAATACAAAAGAATTTAGCGTAAATTTTATATTTTAAAAAATTAGGGGGGCATGGCCTCCGGGATGATTGTGGTTCTTCCATTGAGGTTATTTAATTGACTGAGAGAGAGTACCGGGAGAGTGAGGGTTCAGGATTTGGTGAGAAACCTTTTAAGGAGAGAAGAATCACAGGTTGTGAAATATGTGACTGAAGTGAGATGAGGATCGTATTATATAGGCATTTCCACTCGTGTGTGTGCGTGTGCGTGTGGGTATGCATTTCGAATAGTTGCATAGTCTAGACATTTCAAAAGTGTAGCCTATCACCTCATATATTGGACATAAATGAGATAAATGTGTGTCATTAATTGTCCTTTATTGCAAAATTTTGACTTTTCTTTTCTATAATTCACTTAGTGTGAGCGTAAGAGAAATTAAACATACTATCCTTAGCTAATTTGAAATATTTAGAAAGATGATGAATTATTTAGGATAGAATGTTAATTAATGACACTCTATTTACTAAATACCTGGTAATACACTGGACTTTAGACATATCTATTTGATTGCATGTGTGAACATGCCAAACAACATTCAAAAATGCATTGTGATTAGACGTGTAGTTTTGACACGTCAAAAGTGTGGCCCATCACCTTTCTCATTCATAAATTAATTATGCATAAATGAGATACATATGTGATATTAATTGTCCTTTATTAAAAAAATTGATTTTTTAAATTACCTTTGTAGTGTGAACATAAGATAAATTAATACCAACCACGACCATAAACTATTGACACGTCAAAAGTAAGGCCTATAACCTCTTTCATTGATGACTTAATTGGACTTTAATGAAATAAAGGTATGACATTATTCGTCATTTATTGCAATATTTTGAATTTTTTTCATTATTGTATAATATACTTAGTGTGAACAGATAAAAAAATTTAGGACTCTTTTAGGATACAATGTTGATATGTGACTCTTCTTTTACTTGTTTAATAAAAAGAAAATTTTAATGGAAAACTAGTATATGTGACATACAATGTACACATTCTTAAATTATGTTTTAGCTTCCACGGTGACTAAGTAGGTGTTAAAAGGGAGCTTATCAAAAGCATAATTGTGATATACAATGTACACTTACTTTTATTCTTTTAATCCAAATTAAACACATTAATCACCAAACACAAATTTACCATATTCAGAATAATATGTTAAACAAGGGTTTACCATATATTATTAAGCATCATATAAATCATTAAAAAATATTGATAGACTTACCAAGTTAATTATATAACTGTCCTATTTTCTTGAAATGTCATGACCAACTATCGTTTTCTTGAAAATTAAACAACACTCTATGTGTATAAACAAAAAATACAAAATATCTGTGTGAATTGTATAGCATGACTTTCTAGCAACAAAAAATAAAAAAAAACTAATACTATGTTTTGCAATTGTTTATACGAGAGAAAAATTACATGTCATACAAAAATCTTTTAGCTCTTTCCTAAAAACCAATAATTGCGGACCTATACTACAATTTTCACATTATATAGGACCATAGTGTAATTCAGTTCAAGTTTTTTTCATCCTTTGCATCATGAAAACTAAATTAAATCACATACCTTGATTAAGAGAACTTCTCCTAATTTATAGGATAACTCATTTTTATCTAATTTTTTTGCCATTGATGAAACCGTTAGTTTTACAAATCCAAAAGACTCAATCAAATTACTCAGAATAACATCAATTTTCAACTATTCTGCGAAATTATAGAAAAAATTAAATTTAGTTAAACCATATAAATAAATATAGCAAAAAGAATTTGAGTAAGATATAATATACCTTTACCTAATTTTATATATGTGTATGTACATGGTGAAGAAATTTTACCTCTGATATACACAAAGAGAAGAGGAACTTTATTTTGCAGGTCTAACTTTTTATGCGGCGTCTTTGTTATTAGGGTAAATTTTTGTTTAAAACCTAAGAATGAATAAGGCCCATGCTGTGTAGACTAGTTACATAGTAATAAAATGGGACGTAAGTATCATTGAATTGGACTTTTTTCTCCAACCCATATGCCAATAACGTTACTTGGGCTTACGTTCTATGTAGGGTTAATAAATTGGAAAATTCTTTCATCCTATATTGAATGGTCAAAAATAACTTTTAGTAGTTTATGAAATATACCTTATATTTAACATAAAAAACTAATTGTGGTAACTTTTTTAATTAATCTATTGATACATGTCTTGTTATCATAATTAAAGATTATAATTTAATATTGGACCATCAAATATTGGATGAAAGTCTTATATACTTAAGTTAATAAAAGGGTTGATCTACTTTTCTACAAAAAATTTATACAATAAATCTAGGTTGGTAAAAAACATAAGTATACTATCTCAAAGAAAGACGATATGAGGATACAATGAGAAACGAACACATTAAACATGAATTTTTATATTTTTCACTATGCACTCTAAATTAGGGAGCATACTCTCCATAGTAAACTTGTTCTGAATTTACGAAATCATTATATGGTCATTGCAAAACCAATCTTTCATGAATTGAACTTTCAAGCACTCTTTTTCATTCTTGGCAGGTAAATCATTATGGAGATTCATTTCCTGATGTGAGTTTGGCTTGGTTCATATCTTCCGTATATACAAACTATTATTTTTCATTCATAATAGATAATGATAAGTTGCACTACTAGTTTTAATGTTATGCTACATAATAAACTAAATCGTATTGTTCCAGGATATATTTAGTTATTTTGCATTCAACAATCACCAGAAAAATAGATTAACCAACAAACAAATTAAATAGAAATCTGGATATCTTTAATTATAGAATTATAAGTAAAAAAAAATTGTTGTAGATTTATATTATAATTAAATTAAATGATGTGTATAAATTTAATTTAATTTAAGTAATTTTAAAGGACTTTTTAATTAATGGATTAAATAGGTGGAGTGGTGGTTAAAGTACTCTCTAGATAAAGAAGTCATGTGATCATATTTTACTAGAGTTTAATGACTCTCTGTATCTATTAATTATAGTTAGTGTATATTCAATATATTGTAATTATAGTTTGTGTATTTTCAATATATTGTAGTTATAGCTACGGTGTCTTGTGAATTCCATAAATAGATCGATTAGATTAAATAAGTTTTTATTGAGAAAACCAATACTCTCCAACATAAACACATAACTATATTACATTTAAATTATCAATTTATACCATAAAATCAATCTATCAAATTTTTTTTATATATATGAGAGCCACTTTTGACTCGCGGTCATTTTGATTCCAATAATATTCGATCCAGCGTGGTCTAACAACTACACCAACTATTGATCTTAATATTTCAATTTTTTAACATGGTATCAAAACTCTTACTTCATTGTCATCGTTATTTTTCATCATTGAAATCTCTAAAATCATTATTCGAAAATTTCGATAAAAAAAAATTGAATATGATATTACCTATAAATTCTTCATTAAATATTAAGATAAAGTCAAACAATATACCAAACGAAATATCTCGTCAAGACGATTCTGAATACAAAAAAAATCACTACCACGAGAGAATTAACGCGTCCCGTGGGACCCCCCGACAACCACCACATATTCCACTTGTAGTGATAATAAAAATGCAAAAAAAAATTGTTATTTGGAGAGATTGAGGGAGCTCGGTGTAATTTATCATGTTTTTTCATGATGACTTTCAGACAATTTATGCATCTTTACTCCACCATACACCATGTCCTACCATGGAACAATCTGTTCAAGAACTCATATCCAAAGAAACTCACATTCAATCGCACAAGTCTCGATCTTCTAGTATTATACTAGCAACACCTCGTAATGCCCCAATGAAAAAAAAACTTTCCCAAATGAGTGTGGGTATTGCCATCAGATTAGTCACTCTTTCTTGCATTTTCCGACTCGAGCTTGTCGAATCCACAAAATGTAAAATCTGGACATCATTTGAACGAGTACTATATCAAACCCAACAGAAACACTGACGTGAATCTATTTAAATCTAATTTTAGTAAGGGCAACAATGTTTGTGCTGCTGCCACCACTACAATTGAAGGATATTCTTCTCCTGCCTCGGACCTACCCGTCTCAATCATTTCTATATATGATCTTCAGTATATTCTTCAATGGGTTTTAGCTTAGTCTAGACACCCCCGTTCTACCGCTCTCTCCACCATATCTGGTCCGTCTACTTTGTATTTTTACTCTTCTTGTTAAAATCATATGAAATTAGATTCTCATTATTTGATAAATTTCTTATCCACCTCCCATGCCACTTCTAAATACATTTCCGATGGTGCATCCATGGGCTTTATCCACGTAGGATCTGTCTCCCCAACAAAAGCTTAATTTAGTATCACTTATCTTGTTTCAAAACTTACTATTAGATTCTCATTATTTGATAAATCTCTCATCCACCTCCCATGCCCCATCTATATACATTTCTTATGGTTCATCTATGGGCATTATCCGTAAGGATCAGTCTCCCCAACAAAAGCTTAATTTAATATCACTTATCTCGATACAAAACTTACTATTAGTTAGTTTTGGAACGAGATAAGTGATACTATATTAAGTTTTTGATTGGGAGACAGATCCTACGTGGTTAATGCCCATAGATGCACCGTAGACAATGTATAAAGATGGGGCATCAGAGGTGGATGAGAATTTTATCAAATAATTAGAATCTGATGTCATATGATTTTAACAAGAAGAGTAAAAATACTAAGTAGACGGACCAGATGTGGTGGAGATAGCGGTAGTACGGGGGTGTCTAGACTGAACTAAAACGTATCGAATAATATCCTAAAGATCATATATATAAATGGTTGTGGGGGTGGGTCGAAGGCAAGAGCATAATATCCTTTAATAGTAGTGGTGGCAGCAGCACAAACATTTTTTCCCTTATCCGATTAGAGTTTCTATTGTGTTTGATGTTGTACTCTTTAAGATGATGTCCAGATTTTACCTTTTGTAGAATCGATAAGCTCGAGTCGAGCAATGCATGAAAGAGTGACTAATCTGATGGCAATACCCACACACATTTGGGGAAGTTTTATTTTTCCTTGGGGCATTATAAGGTGTTGCTAGTACCATACTAGAAGATCGAGATTTGTTCCATTGAATGTGAGTTTCCTCGGATATGAGTTATTGAACAGATTGTTCCAAGGTAGGCCATGGTGTGAGGTGGAGTAAAGATGCATAAATTGTCTCAAAGTCATCATGAAAAACCATGATACATTACACCGGTCTCCTTCAATCTCTCCAAATAACAATTTTTTTGCATATTTATTATCACTCCAAGTGGGTTCTATGGTGGTGGTTGGGCTGGCGCGTGGGACGCATTAATACTCCCGTGGTAGTGATTTTTTTTGGATTTGGAGTTGTCTCGACGAGATCTCGCATTCGGTATGTTGTTTGACTATATCTTGAGATTGGATGAAGAATTTATAAGTAATATCATATTCAAATATATTGATCAAAATTTTCAAATAATGATTTTGGTGATTTCGATGGTGCAAAAAGACGATGACAATGGATAAAGAGTTTGATACCATGTTAAAAAATTGAGAGATTAAGATCGATAGGTTGTGTAGTGGTTAGACTATGCTAGTGATCGAATTTTATTGGAGTCAAAATGATCGCGAGTCCACAGTGGCTCTTATATACATTAAAAAATTGAGAGATTGATTTATTGTATAGATGTAATTTTAATGTATTATAGTTATGTGTTTTCTCAATAAAAACTTGTTTAATTTAATAGATATATTTATAAAATTCACAAAATACACTAGCTAAAAATTACAATATATTGAATACACACAAACTATAATTACAATATATTGAATATACACTAACTATAATTAATAGATACACAATTCATTTTAAACTGAGAGTCGTTAAACTCTAGTGAGATATGATCACATGACTTCTTTATTACCAAGGTACTTTAACCACCAGGGCACCTATTTTTTTATGGTAAGTAGGTGTTTTGGGCCAACATGTGCGCTCCCGCAAGAAATATGCAATCATTCTTATTCATACCTCGGTTTGGATCCCCTGAGTATGGTAACCTAGTTCTATTTACCCGAAGTACCCACATAACTATACTTCTTTTATCTTTGCGCTAATTATAAACCTACATTAGTTTTTCTGTGAAACTTAACCACTTTGACGCCACTCGCGGTTGATCATTTTTGTTTTATAATTTGGACTACTATTTTGTTTAAAAAACCCTTAATTACCCTCTAAATTTTCTGTAACAATTTACTCTATTAAAGTATCACGCCAATCTTTCTATAAAAAACACATAGAAGAAGCAAGTTTTTTTCCAAAATCGATTTTTCAGGTGAAGGCTTGGTTTCTTTCTTTTGTAAAATTTACGTTGATTTGCAAACATATAATTTATGGAATAAACTTTTCCTTTTAATGATTAAAGACTTAAATTCTAAACTTTCTGTTATACCTGATAGACCCCTATGTTAAACTTCTAAAATTCATGACTTAAGTTATAATACATTCTAATTGAAGATAAAATAATAATTTATCACTACAATCATATTTTAAAAATTCTTGCGAATTATCGTATTCCAATATTAGGAGCTTAAATTAAAATGATAGATAGAATTTCATTTAATTATAATATAAATATACAACAATTTTTTTTACTTATAATTCAATAATTAAAAATTTCATGATTTCTATTTTTATTTGTTTGTTGGTTAATCTATTTTTCTGGTACTTGTTGAATGCAAAATAGCTAAATATATCTTGGAATAATATGATATAGTTCATTATGTAGCATAACATTAAAACCAGTAGTACAATTTAACATTATCTATTATGAGTTCTAAATGTAACTAACTAAGCGAGTAACTTAACCCATGCTGAGAGAAATGGAAATATGATTCCTCAAGATTGAGTTTAATTCAATTAACATATTCTATATTTTTAGTGTGTAGTAGTAGTATAAGTCTGCATATAATTTTTTATCTTCATTTCCAGAATTCTTGGTAGCAAATTGTGCTGGGTTAACTAGCAATTAACATTATCTCAAGGCAAAACGAACTTTTATGCCCATCTTTATTAGTTACACATTGACTTATCTATATGATAGACTTTTCGTTCATTTTAAAACCTATAAGTATTTTTGTAGTTCAAAACTTCGATTAACATACTGTCTATATTTTTTTTACAAACTATATTACAACTTAGTTAGTCGAGATTCTTCAACTTGATAACAACCATCATGGGTGGGCTAAACTTATTATCTGTACTTTAACTTTATTTTTTATATATATATATATATATTCTTTCACCAAAAAACAAAAAAAAATAACAAATTCAGTTAGTCCTGTTACATATATACTAGAAATCAGATTTGTACTAGAAATCAGATGTGTACATAATGCTTTCTTAAACATTATTTATTGTATTTATATGATTATAAGTCCTCTTTTTTACCAAGTCAGCATCACTCCAGATTTTCCCTGACCTATTGAAGACATAAATAGGGGCATTGGGGATTCAAGATCAGCTAACATGAACAATCGCAATAACGTCCACTTACTTTGAAACAAGTAATAGAAATTGAGTTAATATAGATTTTACTTGACAAGGAAACAATTAGTTTTACAAAATGCTTGGTTATGTCGAATAAACTCTATTCAAAATCTAGTTGGTTCTCATGACTCTCGATATTGTTTCATCTCAGTGTTGATCAATTTGTTTGTATTGTACATGATTTCTTATAGTCATCTTGTAAATGTTGAATGATTCGCATAATCTTCACTTTCGTGGCGTCTCCATATATTATGTCTACGTCTAATATATTGAGGCATGAGTTTCTATCTCTCTTTGAAATCGAAAGGGTTATGATAATCAGGTTGCAGATCATTTGTCGCGTCTCGAAGGTTCTGATTTTAATGGTTGACCAAAAGTTGGTCAAGGAAGAGTTTCCCGATGAGAGTCTATTTTCTATATACGCAACTGGTACTCCCTGGTATGCATACATAGAAAATCTTATTGTGAGGGGTTCTTTTATTGAAGGAGCTATCTCAGAAGAAAGGAAGAGATTAATCCACCGTGCAAAACAGTTATTTTGGGAGGATCCTTTCTTCTACAAAACATGTGGAGATGTGATAGTGAGAAGATGCATACCTAAGTGTGATATTCAATCAATGGTTGCTAGTTGTCATGACTCACCCAATGGAGGAAACTTCAAAGGTGATTGTATAGCCGCAAAGGTACTTCAATCCGGTTTCTATTGGCCTACTTTACATAAAGACTGTCATGAATATGTCAGAAGTTGTCATACATGTCAATTCACCGGTTATATATCTAAGAGAGACGAATAGCCACGTAATAATGTTCTTGAAGTTGAGATATTTGATACATAGAGTATTAATTTCATGGGTCCCTTTGTAGCATCTAATGGAAATCAATACATCCTATTAGATGTTGACTATGTGTCTAAATGGTAGAGGTTGTAGCTCTACCAATGAATGATTCGCGAGTGGTGATAAAGTTCTTGAAGTCATACATCTTTTCTATACATGGTATACCTAGAGTTATTATCAGTGATGGAGGTTCTCATTTTGTGAATAGATACTTGAAGGATATTTTAAGAGAAGTATGGGGTGACACATCTTGTAGCCACAACTTATCATCCACAAGAAAATGGTCAAGCTGAGGCCTCCAATCGTGAGAAAAAATCCATTTTAGAGAAGACTGTAGGTCCCAGCGCAAAGATTGGTCAGTAAAATTAGATGACACATTGTGGGAATATCTAACTATGTTTAAGACACTCGTTGGTGCATCTCCATATCATATGTTTTATAGTAAGGCTTGTCACTTACCTCTTGAGCTTGAATTAGGTGCATATTGGGCGACAGCGGAGATAAACATGGATCCTACTTTAGCCAATGAGAAACGTATGATGAAACTAAATGAACTTGATGAGTTTCGATTTCATGCCTATGAGAATGCTAAATTTTCCAAGGAAAAGACAAGGATATGAAATGATAATCGCAATCGTGAAAAGAAGTTTGAAGTTGGACAAATAGTTCTGAAATACAGCCCCAAGTTTAGTAATAATCAAGGTAAGTTGAGATCAAAGTGGTCTGGTCTTTATAATGTGACCAAGGTCAAACCTAATGGAGCTATAGAAATTGAGCATCCAATCGAGCATCACACCTTCATGTTGAATGGGTATCGTTTGAAAATCTATCATGTAGGCGAGGATATCAATCGCATGGAAGATCCATATCCATGGGAGGCCATGTACCTCCTCAAAGCTGCATAAATGCGACAGGTAACCTGTTGAGCTTAACGATGTTAAACAAAAGGCATTTTGATTATATATTACTTTATTGCGTTCACGTCTTTTAAATTCCTAGGGTGAATTAGAGTAATTGTTGTTTATTAGTGTTTAATTTTTAAGAAATGATAAAAGGTTAATTTAATGATTACATGAGTAAAAGGCTTGAGTTTTGGGTAGGTAGTACGTTAAAGAAAAAAAATTTGGTTGTTAAAACAGGAGACCACTGGGAACCCGGTTTAGTAATAACCGTGAACCCGGTTATCGACTGTTGACCAACCATTCTACACAAAAGACGTGTTGCGTCGTGATTTGCGCTCATCGAAAAAAACCGGGGTCACTGACCGGGATCCCTGTTACGGTGCTATAGCTCCCTGAACTTTCTGACCTCGAACCAAGTGGGCGCAAGAATTTAGTGCGAAAAGTGGGCAAGACATGTAGAAGATAACAGGGTACCCTGTTGTCGCTAACTGCTAACCTGGTTCACGTAGGCAAATCTCTGACCTCAAAAATCATACACCTAACATTTTGTTGTGTACAGAAAAAAATAATCGCGACTCAGCGACACCAACTGGGCCCCCGCTCATCTTCAACCGGTAACCCGGTTGCATTACAGAAGGTCGGGTTTTGTGAATCCTTAATGGTTTTAACATTCTTTCTTTGTCTTCTCTCACCAGAAACTCCATTATTCCATCCCAAAGCTCCTTATAACTCAGAAAATCATCATCAAAACACCATAACATCATCAAATCTTCTTCCTAAACACCACAAAAACACACAATCAACCCATAATCCTTCCGAAACACCATTAAATTTTAACTTTTATCTAAGAAATTTTCTTCATCCAAACCATACCTTGGGTCCTTAATCCTCTCCAAACAACAAACATAATATTTACCCATCTCATATCTCACCTTAATCTTCCTTTATCTATCCTCAAAACATCAATGTTCAAAACTTTTCTCTAGTTTTTGAATTTTCGAAATTTTGAGTTTGGGGTGCATTGAGATGACATACAGAACCGATTCCTTGTTCTATAATCGTAAGACAATAAGTAATTGCGGAACTAGAAACACTTCTGGAGCCACTCCAGACAAAGCTATCGAGATTCCAGATTTGAGTTCTATACCTAAGATTGGAGAATTAAAGACTACTATGAAGAGGAAAGAGAACTCAAGTGTGGCTACTCCTAAAAAGCTTAAATTGGAAGAAAAATATGTTGAAGAACAAGTTTCTAACAAACCCATGCCGGAACAAAGGACTACGTGGATAAAGATGATAGGTATAAGCCTAAGAGAGCCTTTGTTGGTTGTAATGAGCAAGTTCGTGAGCGAGTGGCTACTTTAAAGTTTGGTGTAGAGAAAGGATTTCCTTCAGGTATTATGAACGGTGTATTTAAAGATTATGCTATAACATGTGACAAGTTTGGTTGGAAAGAATTGAGAAAAAGAGATCTCATGCTTCTCCCTGCCTTGGTTCGATAGTTTTATGGAGAACTAGTTTTTGCAAACAGTCAATCAATTATCCTACGCAAAAAGGTACCGCCTTTCTCAATAGAGCTTATTCGGGAAACATTGAAATTACTAAACTTGACTGGTTCATGCCCGTACCATGAAGAAATTAATGATGGATCCTTCGAATATGAATCTTTTTACGATCAAGTCCTGATTCGTGGGCGACTTCCCATCCCCGTAGGAGAAAGATATGCATGTCAGGTAATGAGTTGCGATTTGCTACCACAAGCTAAAGTATGGTCCTATTTCATAATCCCTAAATCTTTTGCAATAATCGTAATTCAGATTAAAAAACACCTTATTTTCATAAAATGTATTCTAGAGAAGAAAGAAATTGATGTTTCCAGTGTTATTTATAACCTCATAATGGAATTCGAAAAATCCCCTATTCTTCAAAGATCTCATATTCCCGTGCACCATAACTGCGATTTGTTTATCAGCAAAGATACCACAGAATAATGAAGAGGATGAGCCTACAGAAAAAGGGGAAGATATGAGGGAAAAATCAATTGAGGATGTCCATGAAGGAGCTGCGAAATTGGATATAGACCTAGACAAGCCCTTTGGGGAAGGGAAAGGTGCTAGACCTCCTACACACAAGAAGAAGACAGTGAAAGTGAACGAGTTGGAAGAACGAATGAGGACCTTAGAGGATAAACATGATGAGTTGATAGCAGTTGTGGGAAAGGTAACAAAAGAGTTGGTACTTAAAAGACTATTCTAGAGAGGTTGAGCACTTCACAGTATGAGACCTACACAATGCTTAAGTTAGGAGTCCAAACTGCACGCAACAATGGAAACCGGCCTAGTGCTGATTAAGATACGTTTCCTTCTCCCTTTTCTCATTATTAGTGTACAATATTTTATTTGCTTTATTGAGACTTTTAGAGTCATGGGGACACGACTCATTTTTTAGTTTGGGGTGAGGTTCGTTGCCTTATCCCACAATAAAGTTAATTGAGGGTTGCGTTTGAATGTAGAGTATTTTAAATGTCCCCATTAAGCATACAATTTATGGATTTATGATAGAGAATAGTAGACTTTATGGGTTAATGTAAAACGCAGTTTAATTGCATGCAAACATTAGGTAATTGATCTGAAAAATTAATGAACAATGCAAAAGAAGTAAACTTGTACTTACGGAAAATGAGTGATTTGTAGAACGTGAGATCCAAATAAGTAGAGAACCCACACAGATATGAACTAGAGGCAATCTATGTAACTAGAAAAATGATAGAGGCAATTCTTTGATAGCCATTTGAAATTTTTTAGCTTTCTATCCCATGATATATTTATATCCTTCTTAGCCCCAGTTTTAGCCTTTAAGCATTTCTTTTGTCACCAAAATATAAGCCCATATTCCCTTAGTTTATTAAAAATTTCTATATGACCCGAACTTGAATCACGATCCTAAGACTTCTTGTTTTGAGCTGGAGTTTGGGTTGGCGGGTTTCATTATTGGGAAAGTACATTGGGAGGGATTTGTATGCGTATGTATTTATGCCCAGTTGTTGATGAGATATTTTTTGTACCCTTTTGCCGGGGTCTTTGAAAAAAAGTTATAAAGTTGTCAAAGCAGAAGACATTTGGGAACCCGGTCATCACTAACCGGGAACCCAGATATCAATTATTGAAACAAAAGGATGAAAAAGAAAAGTAAAAAATAATAAATAAAGTAACTGGAAAAGTGGAAGTTTTGGAAATCATATTAGTGCTTTTATAGTTAAAGGGTGTAATTTTAGGAGTATAGGACGCAAGTAATTGGACTTCTTTACCAAATCAAATTCGTTTCCTAAACTATATTATAAGGGAATAACCACGGATGTCTTATTTCGGCTATAACTTCTTCAATATTTCTCCGATTTTTGCCTACTTTATATGGAAACGACCGTATCGGAAAGTTCTACATTTTTGCTTTCGATCATTATTCCAAATTCAAAACATATGTTGAGTTATGACCCTTTCTGTAAACGTAGCTGCTGAAATTCAGATTACTTGACAACTTTTACTTTCCTATTTTATCTTTTACTTCCTTTATTTCCAATTTTTCATCCTTATCTTCTTTTCTTTATCTCTTATAATTGATTTGACATCTAATTAATTTTCATATATCTTTAAAGCTTCACAATTAACTAACAATTTAAACTAAATAGTTCTCTAAAAACAATAAATCATCAAATCAAGAAATAAGAATATACTAAAATATAAGCAAGAATAGAGTCTTGACTATCCTAATACACCTAAAATGATGTCTCCAATATAGATTAAATCATAAAACAAGGGAGACATCAAGACCCCAAACTCAAAGTTGTATCGTCCCGATACAGTAAAGATATAAGCAAAAGGATGTCTTTAAATACACAGCTAAGTCAATTAAGCATAGTAGAAAGAGATAGCAGAATATATAGAATAAACTCAAAGCAACTACTCTGAAAATTTCATGTAATAATATTTACAAACTAATTTATTTGCACACCTTTCATATCCACGATCACACGGCTTGAATTCAAGATTAGATTAGTTTTGCAATATAAGAAGAAGAAGTTATTTACTCAGCTTAGTAAGGAGGCTATAGATTGTTCGTTGAACTTCACCAGTATCCAAAGGTCCACTTAACTACTCTCTATTAGCTCAATCACTTCTAGATCACATAGGAATGAATCATAAGGTCTTTAAGGTTGTAATGTTGGCTTAGGGACGGTATGATAAGTATATTTAGATAATTTAGAGTGAGCTTTTGGCTCTCTCCTCACTAGCCATCAAAGAATCTCCCTAGATCTTGAGTTACTCTCATAAAACATTCTCACTCAACCCAATGATTTTGATGCACAAAGTAGCATCCCTTATAACCCAATACTAAAGCATAAATATGTTCACATAAAAATTCCACTTTTCCGGTCCAAATATATATATATATATCATGTTATTTTTTTCTCATTATTTTTTCCTTTTCATTTTTTTCACCTTTTTACATTTACTGTTACCCCGGCAAAGGGTTACAATTTGTAAAACATGTGAATTATCATCAATATATAGAACAGAGCACAATTAATAAGCTCAAAAATTTCCCAAACCAATAACAATTCCCAAAATGGTGGACCCACCACCCAAAACTCAAGCTCTAAAACAATTTGCATCGCGATTCGAGTGTGGGTCATATAGAGAAGTCCTAAATTCTAAAGGGATATGGCTTATAATGTGGCTAATAAAAAGGATTTAGAATGGCTAGAAGGGACTGGGAAGGATATAATATAATAATCTGGATAGCAAGCTAAAAGGCAACAAGGGTCTTATGAAAGAACCGCCTTAATCACGTTTAGAATGTTCATCAAATAGGTTTATTAAAAAGCTTGGATATCACGGCCTTCACACGACTCACGGGTCCGTGAGATCGAACATACTTTCTATCGCATTGCTGACTAATCTTTGCTTCACTAACAATGTGTGTTTCTTGTAAATACGCAAAGCATACAATATCAAACAGCTCGTAAACATACTACTTTCTATCATTATCTTACCAAGCTTATGCTTTCAAGATATTAAACACACTCTACATCTAAATTCCATGTATCAAAAAATTTAATTTCTACATAAAACAAAAAAATCACGTAAAATGGAGATGAGAAACAACGAATTCCCACACCCCCAACTCAAAGACGAGGCATGTCCCCACGACTCGAAAAAAACTCGAAAAAGAAATTAAAATAAGCGAATAAAGCATATACGTAAATGGTATGATATTAGCAACATCTCGTAATCCCCCGATGAAAAATAAAACTTTCCCAAATGAGTGTGGGTAATGCAATCAGATTAGTCACTCTTTCTTTCATTGCAAGACTCGAGCTTGTCGATTCCTCAAAAGGTAAAATCCGAACGTCATGCGAACGAGTACTATATCAAACCCAACAGAAACTCTAACGGGAATTATTTAATTTTTTTAAGGGAAAAAAGTTTATGCTGCTACCACCACTACTATTGAAGGATATTTTTCTCCTGCCCCTGACCTACCCACCTCGACCATTTTAAATATGATCTTCAGGAGATTATTCAATAAGTTTTAGCTTAGTCTAGAAACCCACGTTGTACCTCTCTCTCCACCACATCTAGTCCTTCTACTTGGTATTTTTACTCTTCTTGTTAAAATCATATGACATTAGATTCTCATTATTTGATAAATCTCTCATTTACCTCCCATGCCCCGTCTACATACATGTTCGATGGTGCATCTATCGGAATTATCCACGTAGGAATATAAATATAACCCAAAGAAGGACTATTACTTGTTGGAGAACAAACCGAGTGACTTGTCTGATGAGATTTGGGAGAAGAGTTGTAAGTTATTGGGTTTGGCCCGCGAAGGTCTATTATTATTTCTTTATTTATTTTATTATTTATAATATATAATGTTATTAATATTTGTATTTTAAATAAACCACCACCAGGTTAAGATGAATAAAGAAAATCGAAAGAAGGTCAAGAACCAAAGTGGGGCAAGGTCTCGAAAATATTCCTAAACTAGAGATATTTTTTACGAGGTAGTTAATTTTGTATATAGGTTTTCAGAATATTTAGAATATTAATTAAAATTTTTGAATGAAGCAGGGTATTCTAAAGGTGACACCGGATGGGATGATGATAGTGACTGATGGGGCTACTCAAGAACAAATCCCTATTCCATAATGGGTGAGTTTTCAAGGTTGTAATTAAAAATAAAAATAGGAAGCAGTGAGGACGTATAATGTTAAGAATGCGGATGTAAGTTAATTTTTAAAATAAATTTTTAATTATAATTTTATTAATTATTTGACTTTAATATTAATTTATTTTTTACATGCCTTTAATTAAACAGAAAGTGTTAAAGAGGAAGTTGAAAGAGAAAGTGACCAAGAGTCAATCTGGGTCATCTGAAACTCGTGACTTGACCTCAGGATCTCGTAGGTCATGACCTTGGATTACCTGGGATACATATCATGCCCCTCAAGACTTCTTGGTGATTTTTTAAGCTAGGTCACGACCTTGAGTTACTTAGGCCACACCCCTAGCTATTGATCCATATTGTAGTTTCTCTAATATGAATCAGTGTTGCGTATCACATGTGTCTACATCGCGTCTCAAGTGGATAAAGGTGGTTCGACCAAACGAAATAGTGGAACCAGGGTTAACCTCTTATTTTCTAGGTCAATACCTAGGTTGATTCGAGTAAAAATATAAAAAAAAAGTCTAAATTATTAGTTTAAATGAAAGAAAAATTTAACTTAGTAAAAAAATTCAATTTACATTTCTCTCTTTCATCAACTAGAAAGTCACACTTATATTAAATAATTTACGACATAACATATATTGGATCTTCCTCAAACAACTTGAAGGGTAGTTTCCAAATTTTGGAAATTCATATTTCCAAAATCGTTCAAAATGTTGTTTGTGCTAAATTCAAGCATGTCATTTCGGTTTGGAAGAATTGAAATTGGATTGAGACAAGGTGACAAGCTTACGTTTACGGAGTACCTTCTTTCTAATGATTGAGTTCCGGAAATTCTTCATGCCATTATTTGTTCTTCCAGGCAAATAGTTAGCTATCTCATCCCATCTGCACACAAACCAAAACAAAACAAAACAGAATTTTAGTCACGTGATAATTCTCCAATTCATTAAAGAAAAATATACCTATTGCCAAGATGTATTTTAAGCTCGACTATTACATTTGCTTCTTAAGTAGTAAAATCATGACGTTTTAGATCTGCCTCAAGTAGTTTAACCATCACAAAGTTGATATGAAAAAAAATTATTCTCGTATTTGAGTTTAGGGTTTTTTACCTGCATTTTTTGGAAGCTCCATCCAGTTGCCATGGCAATGGACAGAATGAAGTTGATAAGTTTTTCATCTTCATAACTATTCTGTTGTCGTAGCAATTGTGATGATCCATTGTGTCTATATATATGAAAACAAGACGTGCGAATCTAAATATGACAAAGAAACATAAAAAGATTAATAGAATAAAAATTATGAAGAAGATCCAATGAGAGTACACCTAAGGAGGAGCAAGGCTTTTTATTTTAAGGGGTGGGGGTGGGTTTAGAGAAAATAAAATGAAGTATCCAAAAAAAAAGTTAGAAACTTTTGGGTCCAAGTGAATATCATAAGCTATTAATACAAAAAATGTAGCGTAAATTTTATATTTTTAAAAATTAGGGGGGCATGGCCTCCCGTATGATTGTGGTTCTTCCATTGAGGTTATTTAATGGAATGAGAGAGTACCGGGAGAGTGAGGGTTCAAGATTTTGTGAGAAAACTTTCAAGGAGAGAAGAATTACAGGTTGTGAAATATGTGACTGAAGTGAGATGAAGATCGTATTATATAGGCATTTCCATTCGTGTGTGTGCGTGTGGGTATGCATTTCGAATAGTTGCATAGTCTAGACATTTCAAAAGTGTGGCCTATCACCTCATATATTGGACATAAATGAGATAAATGTGTGTCATTAATTGTCCTTTATTGCAAAATTTTGAATTTTTTTTTGAAATATTTAGAAAGATGATGAATTATTTAGGATAGAATGTTAATAAATGACACTCTATTTACTAAATTCCTTGTAATACACTGGACTCTAGACATCTCTATTCGATTGCTCGTGTGAACATGCCAAACAACATGCAAAAATGCATTGTGATTAGACGTGTAGTTTTGACACGTCAAAAGTGTGGCCAATCACCTTTCTCATTCATAAATTAATTATGCATAAATGAGATACATATGTGATATTAATTGTCCTTTATTAAAAAAAAATTGATTTTTTAAATTACCTTTGTAGTGTGAACATAAGATAAATTAATACCAACCACGACCATAAACTCTTGACACGTCAAAAGTAAGGCCTATAACCTCTTTCATTGATGACTTAATTGGACTTTAATGAAATAAAGGTATGACATTATTCGTCATTTATTGAAATATTTTGAATTTTTTTCATTATTGTATAATATACTTAGTGTGAACAGATAAAAAAAATTAGGACTCTTTTAGGATACAATGTTGATATGTGACTCTTTATTTACTTGTTTAATAAAAAGAAAATTTTAATGGAAAACTGGTATCTGTGACATACAATGAACACATTCTTGAATTATGTTTTAGCTTCCACGGTGACTAAGTAGGTGTTAAAAGGGAGATTATCAAAAGCATAATTGTGATATACAATGTACACTTACTTTTATTCTTTTAATCCAAATTAAACACATTAATCACCAAACACAAATTTACCATATTCAGAATAATATGTTAAACATTAAGGGTTTACCATATATTATTAAGCATCATATAAATCACTACAACATATTGATAGACTTACCAAGTTAATTATATAACTGTCCTATTTTCTTGAAATGTCATGACCAACTATCGTTTTTCTGAAAATTAAACAACACTCTATGTGTATAAACAAAAAATACAAAATATTTGTGTGAATTGTATAGCATGACTTTCTAGCAACAAAAAATAAAATAAAAACTAATCGTATGTTTTGCAATTGTTTATAGCAGAGTTACATGTCATACAAAACTCTTTTAGCTCTTTCCTAAAAACCAATAATTGCGGACCTATACTACAATTTTCACATTATATAGGGACCATAGTGTAGTTTAGTTCAAGTTTTTTTCATCCTTTGTAGCATGAAAACAAAAATAAATCACATACCTTGATTAAGATAACTTCTCCTAATTTATAGGATAACTCATTTTTATCTAACTTTTTTGCCATTGATGAAACCGTTAGTTTTAAAAATCCAAAAGACTCAATAAAATTACTCAGAAGAACATCAATTTTCAACTATTCTGTGAAATTATAGAAAAAATTAAATTTAGTTAAACTATATAAACAAATATAGCAAAAAGAATTTGAGTAAGATATAATATACCTTTACCTAATTTTATATATGTATATGTACATGGTGAAGAAACTTTACCACTGATATACACAAAGAGAAGAGAAAAAATACAAAGTATTTGTGTGAATTGCAGGTCTAACTTTTTATGCGGCGTCTTTGTTATTAGGGTAAATTTTTGTTTAAAACCTAAGAATGGATAAGGCCCATGCTGTTTAGACTAGTTACATAGTAATAAAATGGGACGTAAATATCATTGAATTGGACTTTTCTCTCCAGCCTGTTTGCCAATAACGTTACTTGGGCTTACGTTCTATGTTGGGTTAATAAATAGGAAAATTCTTTCATCCTATATTGAATGGTCTAAAATAACTTTTAGTAGTTTATGAAATATACCTTATATTTAACATAAATAAACAAATTGTGATAACTTTTTTAATTAATATATTGATACATGTCTTGTTATTATAATTAAAGATTATAATTAAATATTGGACTATCAAATATTGGATGAAAGTCTTATATACTTAAGTTAATAAAAAGGTTGAGCTACTTTCCCACAAAAAATTTATACAATAAATCTAGGTGGATAAAAAACATAAGTATACTATCTCCCAGAAAGACGAGATGATGATACAATGAGAAACGAACACAGTAAACATAAATTTTAATATTTTTCACTATGCACTCTAAATTAGGGAGCATACCCTCCATACTAAACTTGTTCTGAGTTTACCAAATTATATATATGGTCGTTGCAAAACCAATCTTTCATGAATTGAACTTTCAAGCACTCTTTTTCATTCATGGCAGGTAAATCATTATGGTGATTCATTTCCTGATGTGAGTTTGGCTTTGTTCATATCTTCCGTATATACAAACAATTATTTTCTAAGAGAAGAACAACTTGTCTATCAGAGGAGGCTTTAATCGGCGGAAATAATATTTTCAAAGACAATGAACAAATATTTATTTTATGGGTTAAATATGGTGTTCTTAGGTCGTTTTTATTAGTTTTTGCTTCTTTTTTCTGAATATTATTGAGAAACATGGAATAATAGTTGTTAAAGCTTGAAATTTTTCTAAACTAACACTAAATTTTTTTTATCCTTTATTAATTGATATAAAGTGTTTTTGTTAACCATTAATTGTTATATACAATCATTTAAATTAGTAGAAGGTATTTTGTATTTTTGACCATTTTCACATAATAATGGTTTATGTAGTTTAAACCCACATAGATCTTTCAAGGGACCTAAAGTGAAATTTGATATCAAAGGTCTCTACAATTGCAGTGGTGACCACGTTCTGTTTGTGACAGAAATTTCAGGGGCATATAGTACAATTTGATAACAAAGAGCTTTTTGTTGCAATAAAAAACTTGTGCATACAATAACTATATTCAAAATGTTTTAACCTCATTTTAATTCTCAAATTTCATATTGTTAGCCGATAGAACGGGTAATTCATATTCAAGTATCGTGACGAGAAATATCTGTCCCACGTGCACAATTTTCTCTCGTGTGTTATTAGAGAAGTATGTTGCAATCCAATGTAAAGACATTTGGTGTCTCCCTTTTTTGGTGATAAATAAATCCTATTTTGAGACATTCTTCTGATTTCCTTTTGTGCTTACATGAGGTATTTTCCCTATTATTTTCCATATTCTTGTTTCTTATTCTCTTTTGGAGATTTGCCAAATATAGAGCTATTTGTGCGTAATTTATGTGCTAAATGTGAAACTCTTTGGTACACGGATTATATTATATGTCAAAGCATGGATAATAAGTTGAGTAAATGAGATCAAAGAAGGAAACCAATAGTAGAGGACTAAAGAAACCGTTTATGGAAAAGTGAAGGAGTTGTCGGCCAAAATTAGAAAGTGAATTATTTTCAATGCCTCGTGATATTTACAAATAATTTGGATGATCCCTTTTATATATATATATGGGATCTGAATTAGGAGCGTGTGGATACTGATATTTTTCAACTCGGATCCGTAATGAAGAAGTCATAAATTTGGCAGTCGATGTGACTTGAACCAATCCCCTCTTGGAGGAAAACGTTTTTGGGATGGGTTAGGTCATTTAACCCTAGCCCATGACCTATGTAAATCCTAAAGCCGTTTTACCACTTATAAATATCCTCTCCAAACATTAGAAATCATTCCTTGGACTAGAGCTTACCTTTAATCAATAATCATAACAAAAGTGATCATAAGGATCTAGAGAATGAAAAATCAAGTTTGGAGCTTCACCGCATCAATTCTAAACTTATATCTCTATTCTTTGGCTAAATTATATTGGCATGATTTTGTATTTAATTTAATTTTAAGACTTTTATTCAAAGATTCAATTATGCACTAATTTCTATTTAGTTTAGGATTGTTTATGTATAAATCTAGTTTTGCTGTTTTATTTGTTCTTTTGAGTATTACAATAAATTAAGTTTTGCATCTATTAGGTATACACCTTGATATAGATACTAATCTTATTTTGGACAAATGATATTGATTAGACTAAGTAATTGAGCTTGCACCCAAAAAGGGGTAGTGGGATCTGATTATTGATTAGTGTATACGTGCTTGGTGTACGCTAGTGAACCCAAGGTCTTGAATAGCCAAGTAGCCACTAAGGTTTGTCTTTATCTCTCAGAATATGAATATGTGAGATTCCTAAGTCAACCCTTACAGGATTTAGGAAGACTTTAGAATCCTAGTTAATAAGAAAAACCAATTATTTCAAGAACCATTAAGTCAATATGATTAGTCGCATAATTGCAGTTTTAACTGATATATTCCTTGAATAATTATTTATATTATTTATAAAACAAAACAAACACTTCTTATTTTTATCTTTTAAATCAATAGATTTTAAAACATCTACGGTAGTATTGAACACGAATTGAAATAACTACCTAAATCCCTGAGAAACGAACATTATTTACTTATTATTATTTGTAACAACCCGTACACTTGCGGAGAGTTAATCGTGTTTTTGAGATGTGTGCACTTTTAGATAATTGTTTTATCACACCTATAGACACACCAACATTGAACAGTGTTCAATGTTTGTGAGTATTCCCTTGGTGGATACAAGAAATGCCGCATTGACGGAAGGATGATTATTCTACATAGTTTTGGTTGTTTGTCAGCAGCGGGTGTATACCAACATTTATCTACAATATTGGGTTGATAACCATATTTATGTGTTTATTTAGTGGGTTGATATCCACTTGTATGCATAATTTAATGGGTATATACAAACTCGTCTGTATTAGGTATTGTATTGGTTACTTTAATACTAAAGTTAATGTTTTTGTAGCAATTATCATCTATCTTCCCTATATAGGAAGGTAGGCAAGGCTCATGTTTTTTAATAAATTTTATATTTTTTCACTTTTTTTAAGCCCATATGAGGAATATGTTAAAAATTATGCCCTTTTTTCATTTTCACGTGTAAGGATACATTTGTTTATCCTTGTTTTTGTGATTGGTTAGACATATTATAACATTGTTTATTACCATATTGATTTTATATTTATTGTGGGTGTTCGAACCCCACAATTGTCAGTGATCAAGGACCTATAAACAACAATCAATATAACACTAAACACTAAGTACTATGTAAAGACATATTAAACTAAACTAAGAACTCTGTAAACCCAAGATAGACTAAACTTGATATGTGAGAGTTTAAAATGAAAACCTGATTATTTAAGGTGGTTGGTATATGCCTACCGATTACATGTAAATCCACCAATTTAACATTTATCTTGTTTAATCATCAATGACATCGTTTTCAAGGTATGTTATAACAACATATAGTACTAACTTGGTGAGTATAAACCCATGTTATGTATTTTGTATCCACTACTATACAGTTAGGTAGTCTATAGATGGTGGGTACTTGTCGTCCCCCAAAGCGGAATATAAAATCAACATTGAGAGGGTGACTTTCCACAAGTGCATGGGTCGTTGACAAGTAATAATTTGATAAGTGTTGTATTAACGTCTGTGATAAATGTGATTAGAATTAAAATAATGTAGAGTTGTGAAATAAATGGCAAATAAATAAATAATATATTGTTGATTTTTTTTATGGGACTAGTATGCAATAAAGTATAAATAATTAACTAAAGAACAAATAATTACAATACTAAAAAGATAAGAAGGGATGAGAAGTATGCTTATTCTTGCGGGTAATCCACCTAATCTACTATTTAATCGTTATTAGATATAAAAGAGAATTAGGCCTTTCACATTAGTCATGATTCAAAAGTCCTTCTAACTCCTGTAGGTAGGTTTGAAATAAACTTCAACACTTCTATGAGACTTGGGTAAGGACACCTTATGTCACGCCCTGATCTAATAGGACATTATTGGAGCAACATGTCGTGTATTAAGAAGGGTAGTCTCCCTATGAATGCAAGACAATTCTATCAATTCTTAAATTCATCACACGATACTAGTAAGTAATCTGAATATCTAAATCATAATCCTCGAAATATATAGTTATTTTCAATCAAAGGAGATATATCTGAAACAATAAATCATTACATTAGTCTATCGAAAAACATTTAATCAAGTCCTACGAAACACATTCACTAAAATAAAATAGAGAACTATTATTTATCGTGCTTGAATATCTCTAGAGCTTTATTGAAATTCTGCCAATCACTCTTTACTAGCCGCGTCTAATAATTCTATCAAGGAAGACATATTCTTTCAAAAGAATGAGACAAATCTCGGGTAATTCTCGAAAAAATACCTTGCTACAGTTAAAATATACATGTCCGTCTACATTTAAATTAGCTAAAACAAATCATACTGTGTTCAAAGTTTATACAATAGCCTCCTTTAAGTTTTATTAAAATTCACTTTCACTTTTATTTATATCACATATAGTATTGTCTTAAGTAGCTTAACTACGAAATAATATTAAATTATTACATGATCATTTTCAGTACTAGGTGACAGATATCTCACAATGCCATTACAATTTCAACTCTATAAATGAAAAAATGTTTTAACTAAAAAAAAGGATCTACCAATATAAGTTGAGACCAAAAATGTATTTCATGCTACTAATTATATCATAGAATCATAAGAAAATATAACAATTAAAGTAAATATTAATTATCTAGTTCTTCGCCAACGATCAAAATTCAATTATTTACTTCTGCCAAGATTTAGCGGTCAGCTGTTTATCTTCCATCAAGGGTCGGAAGTCGGAAGTCGGTTGTTTATCCCCACCAAGGGTCAGAATACACGACTGTTTATCCCAGCCAAGGGTCAGAATTCTGCTACTTATCCCCCGCCAAGGGTCAAAGTTCATTAAACTCTTATCAATTAAAACATAATCAATTATATTCATTGTGTAACTAATTGATTCATGGATAGGCATATATACTGTTGATAACAATTTTCTACACTTTCAAATAAATATAATGCTTCTTCATTGCACCTATTAAGTAACATACTTATATTACACATTGAGCGGTATATTTTCCCTTCCTATTCCTATTATTTATCTACGTAAATGGTTATATGTAGGTTTAAAGCAAGTTAAACATATTTGCTCAGTTCTCACTTAACAATACAGTAGTGTATCATGGTAACGTACTTCTCCTCTATTCAGTAAGGCACCTTTCTCATTTCTATACAGTATATTTACGATATTAATTGGTTTTATTACACTATCCGATCGGTTAGCATTTCTTTAAAATATCAACCCTAATTATTTAAAATCTAATAATAATATACCAAATGAACTAGAATATTTTTAAAGCATATATGTATTTGTATATGGGTATAATCGTTTTATGGAAGGTGATAATTAAACCCACTTACCTTCTTTTGTACTTGTGGCCCTATTGTTGTTACGTTATTTCATGAATTTCCCAGAGAAAGAACTGGGGTTGTCTTTCTTCAAACTTTCGGCTGCACCTCCTTTTTCTGCTGAAACTTATATAAATTTCCCTTTAGAAACCTTCTTGTTAAGTTATTTTATACTTATCGTTATAACCCAAAACACATTCATTTAATAGGACAATAGGCTCATCCATATAACTAAAGTCTAATAAAACATTTTCTTATTTAATCAATAGGCATATATCTATATCAATTGCACTCTATAATCCTATTTGGGATATCATATCCTTCCCATCTTAAAGAAATTTTCGTCCCCAAAACTAACATTACTTGGTCTAGGAAGATTTAGAGATACTTTTTGTGCGCTTCATCTTCCAACATCCATGTTGTACCAATGGGTTCTTCATCAAAAGTCAAGTTTTCTCTTAAATGCACATCCTCATGGCTTAACACGTGGGTTGGATAAGGTATATACCTCCTCACTTGAGAAATATGAAACTGCAATTGTGGTAAGGCCAAATGATATGCCACACTTCTCTTACAAGACTTCAAAATGTCCAATATAACGTGGATTCAACTTTCCACGACTACCAAACCACACAACCCCTTTTGTTGGTGATACCCTTACAAACACATGATCTCCTACCTCAAAAATCATATTTTTCCTTCGGATATCAACCCAACTCTTTTGACAGTCTTAATCCTGGCTCGAATAATTTTAAGCTTTTCCTCGGTTTCTTCAATCAATTTGGGTCCTAACGATTTTCTCTTACCAAGATCCCAATATAATGGTATGCGACACTTTTTTCATAAAGTGCTTCAATTGGAGACATACCAATGCTTGCCTGGAAACTATTATTATAAGCAAATTCCACAAGGGTGAGGTTCTTGTCCCAACAATCTCCAAGGTTGAATACACACGCTCGCAACATATCTTCTAGAATTTGTATAGTTTTCTAACTTTGTCCATCTGTTTGAGGGCAGTAGGTGGAACTCATCATCAATTTTGTCTCCATTGATTTTCGAAAGCTTTTCCAAATATGAGAAATAAATCTCGTATCCCGATCTAATAATTTTCTTTGGGACCCATGAAGTCTCACTATCTTGGTGATGTATAATTCAGCCAAGGGGTCGATTGATGTCCCATATCGAAAGTGCAAAAAGTATGTCAATTTTGTTAATCAATCTACAATTACCCATAAAGCATCATATCTTCCTTTATTGTTTGGTAATCCGGTCACAAAGTCCATATCCATACACTCCCAGTTCCACTGCGGTATACTTAGTGGAAGCAATAACCGAGTGGGATTTTGATGTTTCGCTTCAACCCTCTGACACGTGAGACATTTAGACACATAATCTCCGACCTCCCTTTTCATATTTTTCCACCAAAAATGACCCTTCAAATTATGATTCATTTTTGTCTCTCTAGGGTGTATAGAAAAATGAGACACATGTTCTTCATCTAGTATTTCTCTTTTAATAATTGGGTTGCGGGGTACACATATACTTCCTTTGAACCTCAAGGTACCATCATCGTGAACTTGGAAATCAGTTGGTTCACCACCTCCTAACTGTTTGCAAACACTTTCTAGGTACATATCTTCTCCTTGTGCCACCTTAATCCTTTCTACTAGGGTCGGTTGTAACGTTATATGTGCTAGAGTAGCACCACCTTTCTTATGGGATACCTCAAGTTTTAATTTTTCAAACTCATCAAGTAACTCTCTTCGTGATGTGAGTAATGACGCCATACTACTATATGTCCTCCGCCTTAGGGCATCAACCACTTTGTTTGCTTTTTCAGGATGTTACTGTGTTTTCAAATCATAATCCTTTATTAACTCCAGCCACCTTCGTTGCCTTGGATTTAAATCTTTTTGCGTAGAAAGATACTTCAAACTTTGATGGTCAATGAACACTTCGCAAGTAACCTTGTACAAATAATGTCTCCATTTTTTTAAAGCGAATACTACCGCTTCCAATTCCAAGTCATGGGTCGCATAGTTCTGGTTATAGTTAGTTCTAACAATTGGTGCTGTCTTTTTAATGGTTTTTTTGCGTCTTGTTTTGAGTATGGACAACATTTCTGTAATGAATGATGATTTTGGTTTGGTAATTTTTTGTTTGTTTATTCTGTAATAAATATTTTGTGTTTTTATAAGGTTTTGATGTTTAGTACTGCAATTTTGAAAGGTGGTGTACCAATTTTGGTTGAAGGAGCATTTTTTTATGTTCATTACTGTAAAGAATGATGAAAAAGTAGTTAACTACATTACAAAAAAACTAAAGCACTGTAATTAAAATTAGCACAATTACGATAAGTTGCACTTTATAGAGGAATCACACTTTAGGAACTATACGGTTGCCTAATATTCAAAAAAGATAGAAACTCCTGACTAGATATATTAAAGTAGCCATAATTTTTTGGAGACACCATGAAAGTGAAGATTATGCGAATCATTGAATATTTACAAGATTAAAATAAGAAATGATGTACAATACAAACAAATTGATCAATAATGAGATGAAACAATATCGAGAGTCATGAGAACCGACTAGATTTTTTAAATGAGTATATTCGACTTAACCAAGCCTTTCATAAAACTAATTGCTGCTTGTCACGAAAAATTTATATGAACTCAATTTTTCTTACTTGTTTCACAGTAAGTGGACGTTATTGGGATTGTTCATGTTAGCTGATCTTGAATTCCCAATGCCCCTATTTAGGTCTTCAGTAGGTCAAGGAAAATCTGGAGTGATACTGACTTGGTAAAAAGGGACTTATATTCATATAAATACAAGACATAATGTTTAAGCAAGCATTATGTACAAATCTGATTTCTAGTATATATTTAACAGGACTAACTGAATTTGATATTTTTTTTTGTTTTTTGGTGAAAGAATATATATAAAATAAAGTTAAAGTAAAAATAATAAGTTTAGCCCACCCATGACGATGGGTTATCAAGATTAAGAATCTCGACTAACTGGGTTGTAATATAGTTTGTAAACCAAATATAGTCAGTATGTTAATCGAAATTTTGAACTATAAAAATACTCATAGGTTTTAAAAGGATCAAGAAGTCTACCATATATAAGTCAATGTGTAACTAATTAAGATGGGTATAAAAGTTAATTTTTCCTTGAGATAATGTTAAGTGCTCGTTAACCCAACACAATTTGCTACCAAGAATTCTTGAAATGAACATAAAAAATTATATGCCTACTTATACTACTATTGCATACTAAAACAATATAATTTGTTACTTTAATGAAACTCGATCTTGTTGAAACATATTGCCCTTTTCTTTAAGCATGGGTTTAATTACACGCTTAGTTAGTTAAATTTAGAATTCATAATAGATAATGATAAGTTGCACTACTAGTTTTAATGTTATGCTACATAATAAACTAAATCATATTATTCCAGGATATATTTAGTTATTTTGCATTCAACAATCACCAGAAAAATAGATTAACCAAAAAACAAATTAAATAGAAATATGGATATCTATAATTATAGAATTATAAGTAAAAAAAATTTGTTGTAGATTTATATTATAATTAAATTAAATTTTGTGAATAAATTTAATTTAATCGCCTAATATTGAAAAATAATAATTTGCAAGAATTTCTAACCTATGATTGTATTGATAAATTATTATTTTATCTTTAATTTAGAATGTATTATAACCTAAATCATTAATATTTAACGTTTAACAAGGGTCTATTAGGTATAACAGAAAGTTTAGAAATTTAAGTCTTTAATCATTAAAAATAAAAAATTATCCCCTAAATTCTATGTTTGCAAATCAACGTAGATTTTACAAAAGAAAAAAACTAAGCCTCCTTCTTGAAATCGATTTTCAAAAAAAAAAAAATAACTAGCTTCTTCCATGTGTTTTCTATAGAAATATTGGCATGATACTTTAATAGAGTGAATTGTTACAGAAAATGTAGACGGTAGTTAGGGGTTTTTAACCAAAATAGTATTCCGCGACTAGCGTCAAAGTGGTTAAGTTTCACAGGAAAACTAATGTAGGTTAATAAAGATAGTAAAAGATTGATACGTGGGTGATACGTGCCAACTTGAGAGACGGAAAATCTCACAAAAAATTATGCATATAATTCATATACGTGGGTTTTATTTGTTTTATTCATATACGTGCCAACTGTAATTTTTTATACAGTAATGATATTTATCACTCTTTTTTTGCTTCACTCTTATATCACCTCCTACGTGGAGGTCTTAACCACCAACCAGAGTGTTTTTCTTTCCTAATTACTTTTTTTCGCTCTCTTTGATTTAATGCCACATTAGGTGACACATATGGGTGATATAAGGGTGAAGCAAAAAGGGGTGATAAATATCATTACTCTTTTTTAAATTATCATTTCCGCACTTTTTATAATTTGACACGAAATATTCCATAATAAATTATTTTCTTTTTTTATTTTTATTTTTTATCATTTAAACAATGTTATCACTTTTCCTTCGATTCATTTACTATTCACATATTCCTATAATTTTATTTCTTTTAACAACGTGAATCCAAAATATACATACAATATCTGATTAAAAGAATTGTTATTATTGATTAATTGATTTTTGCATATATGTAATGACTATAAGTACCATTCTAATCTACAACTATCTATAATATTATGCATAAATAATAATTTTTGTATTTAATTCTCATTTTTATCCATTCCCACCATTGATAATTTAAAATGACCAAATAACTTTACACTGAACAGTAATCCCTAGAAATACCAATCACAAATTAACATAATATAAAATAAAATATTAACATACTTTGATTAGTAGTCCAAAAAAATATATTAGACATTATTGGTGAAATTATAATATAATTGAAAACTAACATAATTAAGTATTATTGGTGAAATCACAAAGTGAACATCTAGCTAACCTATGTTGAAATCCTACCATGTCTTGCTTACGCTCTCTCCATCGTCATGGAAAAATTGTCAAACTCCATTTGATCTTCCTGTCTCATGCTTTGTGGATAATAGAGATCCAAGAATTTTTCTTTGATTTGGTCCCATGACGTGATTGAATTAGATGGTTGACTATCTAACCATTCAGTCCCATCTCCGATTAAGAAAATCAAAAACATAAAGTATTACAGTTGCTTGCGAGTGACACCTTGAGTCATATGGGTATCACAAATTTGCATAAAGTTCTAAATCTGCACCCCAACCGACACCATTCATCGTCACAAAAAAAGTCACGCCTCTAGGAGCTATTGAGGGGGACATTATATTGAGAATCAAACCTTCATGGTATAGGGCCATCTGATGAAGATTTATCACAAAAGTAAGTACGTGAAGCAAGGAGAGTTGATGTATCTACTAGTAGCAGAGTACAATTCGAGGTAACTATGCCTGAACATTAAACGACGTTAAGCAAAAGTGCTATTGGGAGAAATCCCAAAATATAATAGGTTTATTGCACTTTCATTAACTTTAGTATTCTATTTTTAGTAGTTTATAGTTTAATAAGTGTACACTATGCATAAAGAGATGGGTATTGTAGTTTGTATAATGCGAAGGTAAAAATCAGAGAATTTTGAGGCAAAAAAGAAGGTTAAAGCAGAGAATGGTGAAGTACAGGGATATTAGGGCCTCCATTGGGAAAAGGTACTGGTATGCCAGGAAATTTTCTTCAAATCAATATGGGAATTTTTTTGTGAATTTAACATTCTTTCAAAGAGTTATTGTAAAAATAAGAAATCAATGATTTTATTCAGCTAGGTCGCACCTCACAATACCTATACCGTGAATATGGTGCTTTAGTGAGTTTTGACGAGAATCTCAGGATCTCGTAGGTCATGACCTTGAATTACCTGGGATGCATATCAGGCCCCTCAAGACTTCTTGGTGATTTTTAAGCTAGGTCACGACCTTGAATTACTTAGGCCACACCCCTAGCTATTGATCCATATAGTAGTTTCTCTAATATGACTCAGTGTTGCGTATCACATGTGTCTACATCGTGTCTCAAGTGGATAAAGGTGGTTTGACCAAACGAAATAGTGGAGCCAGGGTTAACCTCTTCTTTTCTAGGTCAATACCTAGGTTGACTCGAGTAAAAATATAAAAAAAGGCTAAATTATTAGTTTAAATGAAAGAAAAATTTAACTTAGTAAAAAAAATTCAATTAACATTTCTCTCTTTCATCAACTGGAAAGTCGCACTTATATTAAATAATTTACGACATAACATATATTGGATCTTCCTCAAACAACTTGAATTCACGATTAAGATATTAATTTCAACAGTTTTTGTACAAAAAAACATCATATGAATGCAAGAAAATTAAACACTTGAAGGGTAGTTTCCAAATTTTGAAAATGCATATTTCCGAAATGGTTCAAAATGTTATTTGTGCTAAATTCAAGCATTTCATTTCGGTTTGGAAGAATTGAAATTGGATTGTTAGACAAGGTGACGAGCTTACGTTTACGGAGTAGCTTCTTTCTAATGATTGAGTTCCAGAAATTCTTGATGCCATTATCTGTTCTTCCAGGCAAATAATTAGCTATCTCATCCCATCTGCCCACAAACCAAAACAAAACAAACCAGAATTTGAGTCACGTGATAATTCTCCAATGCATTAAAGAAAAATATACCTATTGCCAAGATGTATTTTAAGCTCGACTATTACATTTGCTTCTTCAGTAGTAAAATCATGACGTTTTAGATCTGCCTCAAGTAGTTTAACCATCACAAAGTTGATACGAAAAAAATTATTCTCGTATTTGAGTTTAAGGTTTTTTACCTACATTTTTTGGAAGCTCCATCCAGTTGCCATGGCCATGGACAGTAATGAAGTTGATAAGTTTTTCATCTTCATAACTATTCTGTTGTCATAGCAACTGTGATGATCCATTGTGTCTATATATATATGAAAACAAGACGTGCGAATCTAAATATGACAAAGAAACATAAAAAAGATTAATAGAATAAAAATTATGAAGAAGATCCAATGAGAGTACACCTAAGGAGGAACAAGGCTTTTTATTTTAAGGGGTGGGGTGGGTTTAGAGAAAATAAAAAGAAGTATCCCAAAAAAAAGTTAGAAAATTTTGGGGCCAATTGAATATCATAAGCTATTAATACAAAAAAATTTAGCGTAAATTTTATATTTTAAAAAATTAGGGGTGCATGGCCTCCGGGATGATTGTGGTTCTTCCATTGAGGTTATTTAATTGACTGAGAGAGTACCGGGAGAGTGAGGGTTCAGGATTTGGTGAGAAACCTTTTAAGGAGAGAAGAATCACAGGTTGTGAAATATGTGACTGAAGTGAGATGAGGATTGTATTATATAGGCATTTCCACTCGTGTGTATGCGTGTGCGTGTGGGTATGCATTTCGAATAGTTGCATAGTCTAGACATTTCAAAAGTGTAGCCTATCACCTCATATATTGGACATAAATGAGATAAATGTGTGTCATTAATTGTCCTTTATTGAAAAAATTTGAATTTTCTTTTTTATAATCCACTTAGTGTGAGCGTAAGAGAAATTAAACATACTATTCTTAGCTAATTTGAAATATTTAGAAAGATGATGACTTATTTAGGATAGAATGTTAATTAATGACACTCTATTTACTAAATTCCTGGTAATACACTGGACTTTAGACATCTCTATTTGATTGCATGTGTGAACATGCCAAACAACATGCAAAAATGCATTGTGATTAGACGTGTAGTTTTGACACGTCAAAAGTGTGGCCTATCACCTTTCTCATTCATAAATTAATTATGCATAAATGAGATACATATGTGATATTAATTGTCCTTTATTAAACAAATTGAATTTTTAAATTACTTTTGTAGTGTGAACATAAGATAAATTAATACCAATCACGACCATAAACTCTTGACACGTCAAAAGTAAGGCCTATAACCTCTTTCATTGATGACTTAATTGGACTTTAATGAAATAAAGGTATGACATTATTCGTCCTTTATTGGAATATTTTAAAAAAATTTCATTATTGTATCATATACTTAGTGTGAACAGATAAAAAAAATTAGGACTCTTTTAGGATACAATGTTGATATGTGACTCTTTATTTACTTGTTTAATAAAAAGAAAATTTAACTTCAAAACTGGTATTTGTGACATACAATGTACACATTCTTGAATTATGTTTTAGCTTCCACGGTGACTAAGTAGTGTTAAAAGGGAGCTTATCAAAAGCATAATTGTGATATACAATGTACACTTGCTTTTATTCTTTTAATCCAAATTAAACACATTAATCACCAAACACAAATTTACCATATTAAGAATAATATTTTAAACATTGAGGGTTTACCATATATTATTAAGCATCATATAAATCATTACAACATATTGATAGACTTACCAAGTTAATTATATAACTGTCCTATTTTCTTGAAATGTCATGACCAACTATAGTTTTCCTGAAAATTAAACAACACTCTATGTGTATAAACAAAAAATACAAAATATCTGTGTGAATTGTATAGCATGACTTTCTAGCAACAAAAAATAAAAAAACTAATCCTATGTTTTGCAATTGGTTATAGGAGAGAAAAATTACATGTCATACAAAAATCTTTTAGCTCTTTCCTAAAAACCAATAATTGCGGACCTATACTACAATTTTCACATTATATAGGGACCATAGTGTAATTCAGTTCAAGTTTTTTTCATCCTTTGCATCATGAAAACGAAAATAAATCACATACCTTGATTAAGAGAACTTCTCCTAATTTATAGGATAACTCATTTTTATCTAACTTTTTTGCCATTGATGAAACTGTTAGTTTTACAAATCTAAAAGACTCAATAAAATTACTCAGAAGAACATCAATTTTCAACTATTCTGTGAAATTATAGAAAAAAATTAAATTTAGTTAAACCATATAAATAAATATAGCAAAAAGAATTTGAGTAAGATATAATATACCTTTACCTAATTTTATATATGTATATGTACATGGTGAAGAAACTTTACCTCTGATATACACAAAGAGAAGAGGAACTTTATTTTGCAGGTCTAACTTTTTATGCGGCGTCTTTGTTATTAGGGTAATTTTTTATTTAAAACCTAAGAATGGATAAGGCCCATGCTGTCTAGACTACTTACATAGTAATAAAATGGGACGTAAGTATCATTGAATTGGACTTTTCTCTCCAGCCCATTTGCCAATAACGTTACTTTGGCTTACGTTCTATGTAGCGTTAATAAATTGGAAAATTCTTTCATCCTATACTGAATGGTCTAAAATAACTTTTAGTAGTTTATGAAATATACCTTGTATTTAACATAAAAAACTAATTGTGGTAATTTTTTTAATTAATCTATTGATACATGTCTTGATATTATAATTAAAGATTATAATTAAATATTGGACCATCAAATATTGGATTAAAGTCTTATATACTTAAGTTAATAAAAAGGTTGATCTACTTTCCCACAAAAAATTAATACAATAAATCTAGGTGGGTAAAAAACATAAGTATACTATCTCAAAGAAAGACGATATGAGGATACAGTGAGAAACGAACACAGTAAACATGAATTTTAATATTTTTCACTATGCACTCTAAATTAGGGAGCATACTCTCCATAGTAAACTTGTTCTGAATTTACAAAATCATTATATGGTCATTGCAAAACCAATCTTTCATGAATTGAACTTTCAAGCACTCTTTTTCATTCTTGGCAGGTAAATCATTATGGTGATTCATTTCCTGATGTGAGTTTGGCTTGGTTCATATCTTCCGTATATACAAACTATTATTTTTCATTCATAATAGATAATGATAAGTTGCACTACTAGTTTTAATGTTATGCTACATAATAAACTAAATCGTATTATTCCAGGATATATTTAGTTATTTTGCATTCAACAATCACCAAAAAAATAGATTAACCAACAAACAAATAAAATAGAAATCTGGATATCCTTAATTATAGAATTATAAGTAAAAAAAATTGTTGTAGATTTATATTATAATTAAATTAAATGATGTGTATAAATTTAATTTAATTTAAGTAATTTTAAAGGACTTTTTAATCAATGGATTAAATAGGTGGAGTGGTGGTTAAAGTACTCTCTAGATAAAGAAGTCATGTGATCATATTTTACTATAGTTTAATAACTCTCTGTATCTATTAATTATAGTTAGTGTATATTCAATATATTGTAATTATAGTTTGTGTATTTTCAATATATTGTAGTTATAGCTACGGTGTTTTCCATAAATAGATCGATTAGATTAAATAAGTTTTTATTGAGAAAACCAAAACTCTCCAACATAAACACATAACTATATTACATTTAAATTATCAATTTATACAATAAAATTAATCTATCAAAAAAATTTAATATATATGAGAGCCACTTTTGACTCGCGGTCATTTTGATTCCAATAATATTCGATCCAGCGTGGTCTAACAACTACACCAACTATTGATCTTAATCTTTCAATTTTTTAACATGGTATCAAAACTCTTACTTCATTGTCATCGTTATTTTTCATCATTGAAATCTCCAAAATCATTATTCGAAAATTTCGATAAAAAAAATTGAATATGATATTACCTATAAATTCTTCATTAAATATTAAGATAAAGTCGAACAATATACCAAACGAAATATCTCGTCGAGACGATTCTGAATACAAAAAAAATCACTACCACGAGAGAATTAACGCGTCCCATGGGACCCCCCGACAACCACCACATATTCCACTTGTAGTGATAATAAAAATGCAAAAAAAATTGTTATTTGGAGAGATTGAGGGAGCTCGGTGTAATTTATCATGTTTTTTCATGATGACTTTCAGACAATTTATGCATCTTTACTCCACCATACACCATGTCCTACCATGGAACAATCTGTTCAAGAACTCATATCCAAAGAAATTCACATTCAATCGCTCAAGTCTCGATCTTCTAGTATTGTACTAGCAACACCTCGTAATGCCCCAATGAAAAAAAACCCTTCCCAAATGAGTGTGGGTATTGCCATCAGATTAGTCACTCTTTCTTGCATTGTCCGACTCGAGCTTGTCGAATCACAAAATGTAAAATCTGGAAATCATTTGAACGAGTACTATATCAAACCCAAAAGAAACTCTGACGTGAATCTATTTAAATCTAATTTTAGTAAGGGCAACAATGTTTGTGCTGCTGTCACCACTACAATTGAAGGATATTCTTCTCCTGCCTCGGACCTACCCGTATCAATCATTTCTATATATGATCTTCAGTATATTCTTCAATGGGTTTTAGCTTAGTCTAGACACCCCCGTTCTCCCGCTCTCTCCACCATGTCTGGTCTGTCTACTTTGTATTTTTACTCTTGTTAAAATCATATGAAATTAGATTCTCATTATTTGATAAATTTCTTATCCACCTCCCATGCCACTTCTAAATACATTTCCGATTGTGCATCTATGGGCTTTATCCACGTAGGATCTGTCTCCCCAAAAAAATCTTAATTTAGTATCACTTATCTTGTTTCAAAACTTACAATTATATTCTCATTATTTGATAAATCTCTCATCCACCTCCCATGCCCCATCTATATACATTTCTTATGGTTCATCTATGGGCATTATCCATAAGGATCAGTCTCCCAAACAAAAGCTTAATTTAATATCACTTATCTCGATACAAAACTTACTATTAGTATCAACCCTAACGTCCAGCTTTGTGATCTTTCCTCATACAAAATTAAGTGAAAAATTTCAAAACCATATTTCAATCCCAGCAACCTAGTAGGAAAACTTCCTGATTACGCGTGTCATCCTCTTGGGCTTCGATCAAACGACTAACATTTGTGTTTTGAATCACGAATATGTCGAAGGCGCACAAGGTAGGGACATGCAAAGATCTGACCCTAAAAAAAGGCTCACATGGAAAATCTAATTCTATGACCTCAAACGCATAAAAAAAAACTTTTTCGGAAGGGCAGGATCTAATATCTTCTCCGTGGTAAAAACACAAAATAAAATCGAAGGCGTACGCTTGTTGATAATCCCCACGAGCAAGAATCACATTAGGATTTTCGGGGAAAGAGTATATGATGTCTATCTGTTTGTAATAGTTTAAATACTTAAGATACATCATTTGGGTTGATTTTTTATTTTAAATTGTGGGATTTATCCCTTGATCTAATGGTATTTGAGTTTTAGCTAATATTGGTTGATATATGTGTTTTTCAATCAGTTTGAGATAATTTGTGTGTTAAGAGCGTAGATCTTATGTACATGGACGATATTAGACATCAATATGAAGCTAGGAAGTAAAATAGTCATGAAGTAACATTTTAGGTTTACGCGGGAGATATTCCTATTGTTAGATAACAACATCTAATTACTCTATAGAGACTTAAGGTGTATAATCAATTCCCAGTTAGCAACAACACCCTAAATTTCCCTTAGAGTTACAATTAAGTCTCTATCATAAATTGTGATCAGTATGAGTGTCTTGGACTATGTTTCTCTCCATCCTTTAAAACCTTTATTTTATTTTACTTATTTAATTTATTATTTAATTCATAACTTCATATAAATTCTCAACAAAAAACCAAATAAATCTTTTTAGTTGTTAACGAATTTCTAAACTTGAAATAAAAGTTCCATATTAGCTTGTTAATCCTTATGGAGACAGGTTTATTTACTATATATTATTAATTGCGGCTACTTGTATACTTGCGAGTTTTGATCTTTCGAGTATTGATCGTATGTCAGACTTTGGACGACACCAATATATAAGTAGCACGACATATGTCTACAGGAGATGAGCACCTGTGGATCGAGGCCTTAGTTGGTCTCGGAGAGGGATTCATTTTTTGTGCAAGAGAGAGCGATCCAAAGAATAGGAGAACTAAATAAAACATGTGAGAATATATAACGGATATACTCTCACTATTGTATATATATAATATATATATATGTGATATAATCGTAATTTCTCTCCTTCAATTGGTGCAGGTATTGCGATTATGTTTTTCCGCTTCTTTACAACACTACACCGCGTCCTTCTTTCCGCGACTACACTTGAAGTCGCGAAAGAAGGAAATAGAGTCACAAAGCCAAAATGGGGCTTTACCGACTACTTGTAGTTTTTACTAGTTAGTCGTTGAAAAGTGGTCTATAAAGAGGATATCTAACAAAAAAGCACATAAGTAGTCGTAAATACTCATATTACATTTACAACTACACCTGTAGTCGTAAATAACTATTACCTTTTCCGACTACAACTTGTTGTCGTTATTTAGTACCTTTAACGACGACAACATAGTCGTTATTTAGGGGCATTCATGACTACATATATATTTATTAGAGACTAAACCTATAGTTGTTGATAACTTATTATTTGCGACGACTTATTTAGTCTCCAGAGATACCTAATTAGTATGAAACAAAAGTATATAAGAACACTAGAGAATGTATATATATCAATCAAAGATGTGGACATTTATCTATGAGATATATATATACAAGAATATACTTTAAAACATGCATAAGCCCCTTGGTGGTACAGACGTATCTTACCATAATTAAATCATGGTACAATACCTATTTTTATTAAATAAAATGCAAGACTCAAAACTATTTAGCCCCCTGTTAGTCAGGTCATTTGTAATTAGTTTTGTTGAGTTAATTCATCTAATAATAGAATATTAATAATTTCACATCCTCTAAGTAGTCCAGACTAAAAAAGTAAAATTAATAAATTAATCTATTATCAAACAATACAGATTTTTATAATTTGTACTAAAACTACAAGTCCACCCTGGTAGTCAGATCAAAACATGCAAACTTAACAAATTTTAAAAAGTATACTTACGATAAAAAGTCTCACGAAATATTATATATATCGTTTAATAGACTAAATAATTTATATTAGCAAGTGGGAATAAATTGGGATTCATAATCCAAATTTTGAATAAAGGTAATATTCAAAATATTAAGGAATTTTTATTTTCATAGTGAATAAAAATTAAATATAAGCATAAGTTTCCTTCATAAATAAATTACTAAATATGCAAATATAATATACATGCAATCTCCTTATTAGCCACCACTAACTTAGGAGAAGCAAACAATGAACAAAAGAAAAAAACAATCTATTTATTTATATCACATTGTAATCTCAATACCCGTACCACTTGAAGGAGGGCAATGACGATTATCTCACACACATATATATACAACAGTGACAGTATATTGGTTATATATTCTCACATGTTTTATTTAGTTCTCCTCTTCTTTGGATTGCTCTCTGCACAAAAAATGGATCCCTCTCCGAGACCAACTTAGGCTCCGAGTCACGGGTGCTAATCTCCTGTAAACATATGGCGTGCTACTTATATATTGTTGTCCTCTAAAGTGTGATATACGATCAATACTCGAAAGATCAAAACTCACAAGTATACAAGTAGCCACAAATAATATTATATAGTAAATAAACCCGTCTCCATAAGAATTAACAAGCTAATATGGAACTTTTATTTCATGTTTAGAAATTCGTTAACAACTAAAAAGATTAAATTAAAAAAATTATGTGGTTTTTTTTTTAAAATTTATATGAAGGTAAGAATTAAGTAATAAATTAAATAAGCAAAACAAACTAAAGGTTTTGAAAGAATGGAAAGAAACATAACCCAAAACACTCAAACTGACGACTAGTTATGATAGGGAATTAATTGTAACTCTAAGGGAAAAATAGGGTGTTGTTGCTAATCGATAATTAATTATACACCTTAAGTCTCTACAGAGTAATTAGGTGTTATTATTTAACAATAGAAACCTCTCCCAAGTGAACCTAAAGTTTAGCTCATCCGATTCTTCAACTCCAGAAGGTGTAAATTATCATAGGTCCAATACTAATTTACTCCTTCGAGCGTAATCTAATCGTTAATTATACCTATTGATGTAGTCAATGTTAAAGAATTAAAGCATAAAGAACAAGAATAATCAATACAACGAAAATCTATAGTTTATTTAAATACAAAATTCCAAATTCATACATATAATCCAAATCAATAACTAGGGTTCACATTGGCGTCAAAGTGGTTAAGTTTCACAGAAAAACTAATGTAGGTATATAATTAGACATCATATACTCTTTCCTCAAGAATCCTAATGTGATTCTTTCTCATGGTATTATTAACAAGCGTACACCTTTGATTTTATTTTGTGTTTTTAGATATTAGATCCTTCCCTTCCAAAAAGGTCTTTTTTTTCTTTTGTCGCGTGTGATGTCACTGAAGTAGATTTTCCATGTGAGCGTTTTTTCAGGGATGGATCTTCGCATGTCCCTTCCTTGTGCTCATTCGACACATTCGTGATTCAAAACATCAATGTTGGTCATTTGATCGAAGCCCAATCAGATGACACCAAGGAGCATGAAGTTTTTCTAATAGGTTGCTGGGATTAAAACTTTGTTTTGTGCTTTTTCACTTTATTTTGTATGAGGCAAGATCACAAAGATGGATATTAGAGTTGATACTAATAGTTAGTTTTGGAACGAGATAAGTGATACTATATTAAGTTTTTGATTGGGAGACATATCCTACGTGGTTAATGCCCATAGATGCACCGTCGAAAATGTATAAAGATGGGGCATCAGAGGTGGATGAGAATTTTATCAAATAATTAGAATCTGATGTCATATGATTTTAAAAAGAAGAGTAAAAATACTAAGTAGAAGGACCAGATGTGGTGGAGATAGCGGTAGTACGGGGGTGTCTAGACTGAACTAAAACATATTGAAGAATATCCTAAAGATCATATATATAAATGGTTGAGGGGGTGGGTCAAAGGCAAGAGCATAATATCCTTTAATAGTAGTGGTGGCAGCAGCACAAACATTTTTTCCCTTATTAGATTAGAGTTTTTATTGTGTTTGATGTTGTACTCTTTCAGATGATGTCCAGATTTTACCTTTTGTAGAATCGATAAGCTCGAGTCGAGCAATGCAAGAAAGAGTGACTAATCTGATGGCAATACCCACACACATTTGGGGAAGTTTTATTTTTCCTTGGGGCATTATAAGGTGTTGCTAGTACCATACTAGAAGATCGAGATTTGTTCCATTGAATGTGAGTTTCCTCGGATATGAGTTATTGAACAGATTGTTCCAAGGTAGGACATGGTGTGAGGTGGAGTAAAGATGCATAAATTGTCTCAAAGTCATCATGAAAAACCATGATACATTACACCGGTCTCCTTCAATCTCTCCAAATAACAATTTTTTTGCATCTTTATTATCACTCCAAGTGGGTTCTATGGTGGTGGTTGGGGTGGCGCGTGGGACGCATTAATACTCCCGTGGTAGTGATTTTTTTTTGGATTTGGAGTTGTCTCGACGAGATCTTGCATTCGTTATGTTGTTTGACTATATCTTGAGATTAGATGAAGAATTTATAAGTAATATGATATTCAAATATATTGATCAAAATTTTCAAATAATGATTTTGGTGATTTCGATGGTGCAAAAAGACGATGACAATGGATTAAGAGTTTGATACCATGTTAAAAAATTGAGAGATTAAGATCGATAGGTTGTGTAGTGGTTAAACTATGCTGGTGATCGAATTTTATTGGAGTCAAAATGATCATGAGTCCACAGTGGCTCTTATATACATCAAAAAATTGAGAGATTGATTCATTGTATAGATGTAATTTTAATGTATTATAGTTATGTGTTTTCTCAATAAAAACTTGTTTAATTTAATAGATATATTTATAAAATTCACAAAATACACTAGCTAAAAATTACAATATATTGAATACACACAAACTATAATTACAATATATTGAATATACACTAACTATAATTAATAGATACACAATTCAGTTTAAACTGAGAGTCGTTAAACTCTAGTGAAATATGATCACATGACTTCTTTATTACCAGGGTACTTTAACCACCAGGACACCTATTTTTTTATGGTAAGTAGGTGTTTTGGTCCAACATGTGCGCTCCCGCAAGAAATATGCAATCATTCTTATTCATACCTCGGTTTGGATCCCCTGAGTATGGTAACCTAGTTCTATTTACCCGAAGTACCCACATAACTATCCTTCTTTTATCTTTGCGCTAATTATAAACCTACATTAGTTTTTCTGTGAAACTTAACCACTTTGACGCCACTCGCGGTTGATCGTTTTTGTTTTATAATTCGGACTACTATTTTGTTTAAAAAACCCTTAATTACCCTCTAAATTTTCTGTAACAATTTACTCTATTAAAGTATCACGCCAATCTTTCTATAAAAAACACATAGAAGAAGCAAGTTTTTTTTCAAAATCGATTTTTCAGGTGAAGACTTGGTTTCTTTCTTTTGTAAAATTCACGTTGATTTGCAAACATAGAATTTATGGAATAAACTTTTCTTTTTAATGATTAAAGACTTAAATTCTAAACTTTCTGTTATACCTGATAGACCCCTATGTTAAACTTCTAAAATTCATGATTTAGGTTATAATACATTCTAATTGAAGATAAAATAATAATTTATCACTACAATCATATTTTAAAATTTTTTGCGAATTATCGTATTCCAATATTAGGAGCTTAAATTAAAATGATAGATAGAATTTCATTTAATTATAATATAAATGTACAACAATTTTTTTACTTATAATTCAATAATTAAAAATTTCCTGATTACTATTTTTATTTGTTTGTTGGTTAATCTATTTTTCTGGTACTTGTTGAATGCAAAATAGCTAAATATATCTTGGAATAATATGATATAGTTCATTATGTAGCATAACATTAAAACCAGTAGTAAGCGAGTAACTTAACCCATGCTGAGAGAAATGGCAATATGATTCCTCAAGATTGAGTTTAATTCAAGTAACATATTCTATATTTTTAGTGTGTAGTAGTAGTATAAGTCTGCATATAATTTTTTATCTTCATTTCCAGAATTCTTTGTAGCAAATTGTGCTGGGTTAACTAGCAATTAACATTATCTCAAGGCAAAACGAACTTTTATGCCCATCTTTATTAGTTACACATTGACTTATCTACATGATAGACTTTCCGTTCATTTTAAAACCTATAAGTATTTTTGTAGTTCAAAACTTCGATTAACATACTGTCTATATTTTTTTTACAAACTATATTACAACTTAGTTAGTCGAGATTCTTCAACTTGATAACAACCATCATGGGTGGGCTAAACTTATTATCTGTACTTTAACTTTATTTTATATAAATATATATATATATATTCTTTCACCAAAAAACAAAAAAAAATAACAAATTCAGTTAGTCATGTTACATATATACTAGAAATCAGATGTGTACAAAATGCTTTCTTAAACATTATGTATTGTATTTATATGATTATAAGTCCTCTTTTTTACCAAGTCAGCATCACTCCAGATTTTCCCTGACCTATTGAAGACATAAATAGAGGCATTGGGGATTCAAGATCAGCTAACATGAACAATCGCAATAACGTCCACTTACTATGAAACAAGTAATAGAAATTGAGTTAATATAGATTTTAATTGACAAGGAAACAATTAGTTTTACAAAATGCTTGGTTATGTCGAATAAACTCTATTCAAAATCTAGTTGGTTCTCATGACTCTCGATATTGTTTCATCTCAGTGTTGATCAATTTGTTTGTATTGTACATGATTTCTTATAGTAATCTTGTAAATGTTGAACGATTCGCATAATCTTCACTTTCGTGGCGTCTCCATATATTATGTCTACGTCTAATATATCGAGGCAGGAGTTTCTATCTCTCTTTGAAATCGAAAGGGTTATGATAATCAGGTTGCAGATCATTTGTCGCGTCTCGAAGGTTCTGATTTTAATGGTGGACCAAAAGTTGGTCAAGGAAGAGTTTCCCGATGAGTCTATTTTCTATATACGCAACTGGTACTCCCTGGTATGCATACATAGAAAATCTTATTGTGAGGGGTTCTTTTATTGAAGGAGCTATCTCAGAAGAAAGGAAGAGATTAATCCACCGTGCAAAACAGTTATTTTGGGAGGATCCTTTCTTCTACAAAACATGTGGAGATGTGATAGTGAGAAGATGCATACCTAAGTGTGATATTCAGTCAATTGTTGCTAGTTGTCATGACTCACCCAATGGAGGACACTTCAAAGGTGATTGTATAGCCGCAAAGGTACTTCAATCCGGTTTCTGTTGGCCTACTTTACATAAAGACTATCATGAATATGTCAGAAGTTGTCATACATGTCAATTCACCGGTTATATATCTAAGAGAGACGAATAGCCACGTAATAATGTTCTTGAAGTTGAGATATTTGATACATAGAGTATTAATTTCATGGGTCCCTTTGTAACATCTAATGGAAATCAATACATCCTATTAGATGTTGACTATGTGTCTAAATGGTAGAGGTTGTAGCTCTACCAACGAATGATTCGCGAGTGGTGATAAAGTTCTTGAAGTCATACATCTTTTCTAGACATGGTATACCCAGAGTTATTAGCAGTGATGGAGGTTCTCATTTTGTGAATAGATACTTGAAGGAGATTTAAGAGAAGTATGGGGTGACACATCTTGTAGCCACAACTTATCATCCACAAGAAAATGGTCAAGCTGAGGCCTCCAATCGTGAGAACTAATCCATTTTAGAGAAGACTGTAGGGCCCAGCGCAAAGATTGGTCAGTAAAATTAGATGACACATTGTGGGCATATCTAACTATGTTTAAGACACCCGTTGGTGCATCTCCATATCATATGTTTTATAGTAAGGCTTGTCACTTACCTCTTGAGCTTGAATTAGGTGCATATTGGGCGATACCGGAGATAAACATGGATCCTACTTTAGCCAATGAGAAACGTATGATGAAACTAAATGAACTTGATGAGTTTCGATTTCATGCCTATGAGAATGCTAAATTTTACAAGGAAAAGTCAAGGATATGAAATGATAATCGCATTCGTGAAAAGAAGTTTGAAGTTGGACAAATAGTTCTGAAATACAGCTCCAAGTTTAGTAATAATCAAGGTAAGTTGAGATCAAAGTTGTCTGGTCTTTATAATGTGACCAAGGTCAAACCTAATGGAGCTATATAAATTGAGCATCCAATCGAGCATCACACCTTCATGGTGAATGGGTATCGTTTGAAAATCTACCATGGAGGCGAGGATATCAATCGCATGGAAGATCCATATCCATGGGAGGCCATGTACCTCCTCAAAGCTGCATAAATGCGACATGAAACCTGTTGAGCTTAACGATGTTAAACAAAAGGCATTTCGATTATATATTACTTTATTGTGTTCACGTCTTTTAAATTCCTAGGGTGAATTAGAGTAATTGTTGTTTATTAGTGTTTAATTTTTAAGAAATGAGAAAAGGTTAATTTAATGATTACATGAGTAAAAGGCTTGAGTTTTGGGTAGGTAGTACGTTAAAGAAAAAAAAATTGGTTGTTAAAACAGGAGACCACTGGGAACCCGGTTTAGCAATAACCGTGAACCCGGTTATCGACTGTTGACCAACCATTCTACACGGAAGACGTGTTGCGTCGTGATTTGCGCTCATCGAAAAAAAATCGGGAACCTAGTTGTCGCTGACCGGGATCCCTGTTACGGCGCTATAGCTCCCTGAACTTTCTGACCTCGAACCAAGTGGGTGCAAGAATTTAGTGCGAAAAGTGGGCAAGACATGCAGAAGATAACAGGGTACCCAGTTGTCGCTAACTGCTAACCTGGTTCACGTAGGCAAATCTCTGACCTCAAAAATCATACACGTAACATTTTGTTGTGTACAGAAAAAAATAATCGCGACTCAGCGACACCAACCGGGCCCCCACCCATCTTCAACCGGGAACCCGGTTGCGTTACAGAAGGTCAGGTTTTGTGAATCCTTAATAGTTTTAACATTCTTTCTTTGTCTTCTCTCACCATAAACTCCATTATTTCATCCCAAAGCTCCATATAACTCAGAAAATCATCATCAAAACACCATAACATCATTAAATCTTCTTCCTAAACACCACAAAAACACATAATCAACCCATGATCCTTCCAAAACACCATTAAATTTTAACTTTTATCTAAGAAATTTTCTTCATCCAAACCATACCTTGGGTCCTTAAACCTCTACAAACACCAAACATAATATTTACCCATCTCATATCTCACCTTAATCTTCCTTTATCTATCCTCAAAACATCAATGTTCAAAAATTTTCTCTAGTTTTTGAATTTTCGAAGTTTTGAGTTTGGGGTGCATTGAGATGACATACAGAACCGATTCCTTGTTCTATAATCGTAAGACAATAAGTAATTGCGGAACTAGAAACACTTCTGGAGCCACTCCAGACAAAGCTATCGAGATTCCAGATTTGAGTTCTATACCTAAGATTGGAGAAGTAAAGACTACTATGAAGAGGAAAGAGAACCTAAGTGTGGCTACTCCTAAAAAGCTTAAATTGGAAGAAAAATAAGTTGAAGAACAAGTTTCTAACAAACCCATGCCGGAACAAAGGACTAAATGGATAAAGATGATAGGTATAAGCCTAAGAGAGCCTTTGTTGGTTGTAATGAGCAAGTTTGTGAGCGAGTGGCTACTTTAAAGTTTGGTGTAGAGAAAGGATTTCGTTCAGGTATTATGAACGGTGTATTTAAAGATTATGCTATAACATGTGACAAGTTTGGTTGGAAAGAATTGAGAAAAAGATATCTCACGCTTCTCCCTGCCTTGGTTCGTTAGTTTTATGAAGAACTAGTTTTTGCGAACAGTCAATCAATTATCCTACGCAAAATGGTACCGCCTTTCTCAATAGAGCTTATTCGGGAAACATTGAAATTACCAAACTTGACTGGTTCATGCCCGTACCATGAAGAAATTAATGATGGATCCTTCGAATATGAATCTTTTTACGATCAAGTCCTGATTCGTGGGCGACTTTCCATCCCCGTAGGAGTGAGATATGCATGTCAGGTAATGAGTTGAGATTTGCTACCACACGCTAAAGTATGGTCCTATTTCATAATCCCTAAATCTTTTGCAATAATCGTAATTCGGATTAAAAAAAACACCTTATTTTCATAAAGTGTATTCTAGAGAAGAAAGAAATTGATGTTTCCAGAGTTATTTATAACCTCATAATGGAATTCGAAAAATCCCCTATTCTTCAAATATCTCATATTCCCGTGCACCATAACTGCGATTTGTTTAGCAGCAAAGATACCACAGAATAATGAAGAGGATGAGCCTATAGAAAAAGGGGAAGATATGAAGGAAAAATCAATTGAGGATGTCCATGAAGGAGCTGCGAAATTGGGTATAGACCTAGACAAGCCCTTTGGGGAAGGGAAAGGTGCTAGACCTCCTACACACAAGAAGAAGACAGTGAAAGTGAACGAGTTGGAAGAACGAATGAGGACCTTAGAGGATAAACATGATGAGTTGATAGCAGCTGTGGGAAAGGTAACAAAAGAGTTGGTACTCATAAAGACTATTCTAGAGAGGTTGAGCACTTCACAGTATGATACCTACACAATGCTTAAGTTAGGAGTCCAACCTGCACGCAACAATGGAAACCGGCTTAGTGCTGATTAAGATACGTTTCCTTCTCCCTTTTCTCATTATTATTGTACAATATTTTATTTGCTTTATTGAGACTTTTAGAGTCGTGGGGACACGACTCATTTTTTAGTTTGGGGTGAGGTTCGTTGCCTTATCCCACAATAAAGTTAATTGAGGGTTGCGTTTGAATGTAGAGTATTTTAAATGTCCCCATTAAGCATACAATTTATGGATTTATGATAGAGAATAGTAGACTTTATGGGTTAATGTAAAACGCAGTTTAATTGCATGCAAACATTAGGTAATTGATCTGAAAAATTAATGAACAATGCAAAAGAAGTAAACTTGTACTTACGGAAAATGAGTGATTTGTAGAACGTGAGATCCAAATAAGTAGAGAACCCACATAGATATGAACTAGAGGCAAGCTATGTAACTAGAAAAATGATAGAGGCAATTCTTTGATAGCCATTTGAAATTTTTTAGCTTTCTATCCCATGATATATTTATATCCTTCTTAGCCCCAGTTTTAGCCTTTAAGCATTTCTTTTGTCACCAAAATATAAGCCCATATTCCCTTAGTTTATTAAAAATTTCTATATGACCCGCACTTGAATAACGATCCTAAGACTTCTTGTTTTGAGCTTGAGTTTGGGTTGGCGGGTTTCATTATTGGGAAAGTACATTGGGAGGGATTTGTATGCGTATGTATTTATACGCAGTTGTTGATGAGATATTTTTTGTAATCTTTTGCCGGGGTCTTTGAAAAAAAAGTTATAAAGTTGTCAAAGCAGAAGACATTTGGGAACCCGGTCATCACTAACCGGGAACCCAGTTATCAATTATTTAAACAAAAGGATGAAAAAGAAAAGTAAAAAACAATAAATAAAGTAACCGGAAAAGTGGAAGTTTTGGAAATCATATTAGTGCTTTTATAGTTAAAGTGTGTAATTTTAGGAGTATAGGACGCAAGTAATTGGACTTCTTTACCAAATCAAATTCGTTTCCTAAACTATATTAGAAGGGAATAACTGCGGATGTCTTAATTCGGCTATAACTTCTTCAATATTTCTCCGATTTTTGCCTACTTTATATGGAAACGACCGTATCGGAAAGTTCTACATTTTTGCTTTCGATCATTATTCAAAATTAGAATCATATGTTGAGTTATGACCCTTTTTGTGAACGTATCTGCTGAGAATCAGATTACTTGACAACTTTTACTTTCCTATTTTATCTTTTACTTCCTTTATTTCCAATTTTTCATCCTTATCTTCTTTTCTTTATCTCTTATAATTGATTTGACATCTAATTAATTTCCATATATCTTTAAAGTTTCACAATTAACTAACAATTTAAAGCAAATAGTTCTCTAAAAACAATAAATCATCAAATCAAGAAATAAGAATATACTAAAATATAAGCAAGAATAGAGTCTTGACTATCCTAATACACCTAAAATGATGTCTCCAATATAGATTAAATCATAAAAAAAGGGAGACATCAAGACGCCAAACTCAAAGTTGTATCGTCCCGATACAGTAAAGATATAAACAAAAGGATGTCTTTAAATACACAGCTAAGTCAATTAAGCATAGTGGAAAGAGATAGCAGAATATATAGAATAAACTCAAAGCAACTACTCTGAAAATTTCATGTAATAATATTTACAAACTAATTTATTTGCACACCTTTCATATCCACGATCACACGGCTTGAATTCAAGATTAGATTAGTTTTGCAATGTAAGAAGAAGAAGTTATTTACTCAGCTTAGTAAGGAGGCTATAGATTGTTCGTCGAACTTCACCAGTATCCAAAGGTCCACTTAACTACTCTCTATTAGCTCAATCACTTCTAGATAACATAGGAATGAATCATAAGGTCTTTAAGGTTGTAATGTTGGCTTAGGGACGGTATGATAAGTATATTTAGATAATTTAGAGTGAGCTTTTGGCTCTCTCCTCACTAGCCATCAAAGAATCTCCCTAGATCTTGAGTTACTCTCATAAAACGTTCTCACTCAACCTAATGATTTTGATGCACAAAGTAGCATCCCTTATAACCTAATACTAAAGCATAAATATGTTCACATAAAAATTCCACTTTGCCGGTCCAAATATATATATATATATATATATATATATATATATATATATATATATATATATATATATATATATATATCATGTTATTTTTTTCTCATTATTTTTTTCCTTTATATTCTTTTCACCTTTTTACATATACTCTTACCCCGGCAAAGGGTTACAATTTAATAAACATGTGAATTATCATCAATATATAGAACAGAGCACAATTAATAAGCTCAAAAATTTCCCAAACCAATAACAATTCCCATAATGGTGGACCCACCACCCAAAACTCAAGCTCTAAAACAATTTGCATCGCGATTCGAGTGTGAGTCATATAGAGAAGTCCTAAATTCTAAAGGGATATGGCTTATAATGTGGCTAATAAAAAGGATTTAGAAAGGCTAGAAGGGACTGGGAAGTATATAATATAATAATCTGGATAGCAAGCTAAAAGGCAACAAGGGTCTTATGAAAGAACCGCCTTAATCACGTTTAGAACGTTCATCAAATAGGTTTTTCAAAAAGCTTGGATATCACGGCCTTCACACGACTCACGGGTCCGTGAGATCGAACATACTTTCTATCGCATTGCTGACTAATCTTTGCTTTACTAACAATGTGTGCTTCTTGCAAATACGCAAAGCATACAATATTAAACAGCTCATAAACATACTACTTTCTATCATTATCTTACCGAGCTTATGCTTTCAAGATATTAAACACACTCTACATCTAAATTCCATGTATCAAAAATTTTAATTTCTACATAAAACAGAAAAATCACGTAAAATGGAGATGAGAAACAACGAATTCCCACACCCCCAACTCAAAGACGAGGCTTGTCCCCACGACTCGAAAAAGACTCGAAAAATAAATTAAAATAAGCAAATAAAGCATATACAGAAATGGTATCATATTAGCAACATCTCGTAATCCCCCGATGAAAAATAAAACTTTCCCAAATGAGTGTGGGTAATGCAATCAGATTAGTCACTCTTTCTTTCATTGCCCGACTCGAGCTTGTCGATTCCTCAAAAGGTAAAATCCGAACGTCATGCGAACGAGTACTATATCAAACCCAACGGAAACTCTAACGGGAATAATTTAATTTTTTTAAGGGAAAAATGTTTATGCTGCTACCACCACTACTATTGAAGGATATTTTTCTCCTGCCCCTGACCTACCCACCTCAACCATTTTAAATATGATCTTCAGGATATTATTCAATAAGTTTTAGCTTAGTCTAGAAACCCACGTTGTACCTCTCTCTCCACCACATCTAGTCCTTCTACTTGGTATTTTTACTCTTCTTGTTAAAATCATATGACATTAGATTCTCTTTATTTGATAAATCTCTCATTTACCTCCCATGCCCCGTCTACATACATGTTCGATGGTGCATCTATGGGAATTATCCACGTAGGACTATAAATATAACACAAAGAAGGACTATTACTTGTTCGAGAACAAACCGAGTGACTTGTCTGATGAGATTTGGGAGAAGAGTTGTAAGTTATTGGGTTTGGCCCGCGAAGGTCTATTATTATTTCTTTATTTATTTTATTATTTATAATATATAATGTTATTAATATTTGTATTTTAAATAAACCACCACCAGGCTAAGATGAATAAAGAAAATCGAAAGAAGGTCAAGAACCAAAGTGGGGCAAGGTCTCGAAAATATTCCTAAACTAGAGATAATTTTTACGAGGTAATTAATTTTGTATATAGGTTTTCAGAATATTTAGAATATTAATTAAATTTTTTGAATGAAGCAGGGTATTCTAAAGGTGACCCCGGATGGAATGATGATAGTGACTGATATGGCTACTCAAGAACAAATCCCTATTCCATAAATGGGTGAGTTTTCAAGGTTGTAATTAAAAATAAAAATAGGAAGCACTGAGGGCGTATAATTTAAGAATACGGATGTAAGTTAATTTTTAAAATAAATTTTTAATTATAATTTTATTAATTATTTGACTTTAATCTTAATTTATTTTTTACATGCCTTTAATTAAACAGAAAGTGTTAAAGGGGAAGTTGAAAGAGAAAGTGACCAAGAGTCAATCTGGGTCATCTGAAACTCGTGACTTGACGCTGAAAGAGCAAGTGGAGGCGGTGAAGGAAACGAAAAGGAGGTTATGGAGTCGCCAAAAAGGAGTTGGACACCGGGCCAACCGAAAGAGGAAGCGTGTCTCGGGTCCTTCAACTACCCCGGCCCAAGACGAGCAGAACGCGCATATGATGACAGCCATAAACAAGCTTCGAGTAGTACAAGGACTGGCACCTAATACAACCCCTACTTCACCCTCTACTAGCACTGCTCCTCTAGTTTACTCGCAGGCTGTTGTGACTGACGCGATGGATTTGATTAATCAAATAAGGCTACAACAGGGTTTGACCCCTTTCCCTCCTATGCCACAAAACCCTACTACTCAACCTTCAGCATCTTGTGCATCTAAGAGTCGAGGTAAATAAGATGGTGAGGATGGTGAAGAAAGTGATTCTGGAAAGAGGATGATTAATTTGAAGGAGAGGAAGAGACTCCTTTATATAGCCATTAGTTTCGGCTATTTTGGTGGTTTGATTGTAATTTTGTTTATTTAATCATATTTTGGCTATGTTTGACTTTTGGTTGAATTTTATTTTGACTTTTGGTTGATTTTTGTTAATTCCGTTTGAATCGATGCATTAATATATATTATTGGATTTTAATTAATTATTTGTTTTTATTGGTATTCTTAATTATTAATTGTATTATTTTTAATAAATAAGTAAAAGATATGTTTTTGAATTATATTTAATTACAATATTTATTAAATATTGCAATCAAATATAATTCAAAAGCATATTTTTTTTTATTTTTTGAAAAAATAATGTCATTCGCGACTACTTGTAGTCTTCGTAGACAATTGGATGTAGTTGGTTTTTCTATTATAGAAATTTATCACCCTCGAATCGTTTCTTACATCTCACTCTGAAGCATACTTGATGCTAACAAACTGACTGGAAGCATGAAAATTTCATCGATACGATCGATACCTCTGACCATTGTTCCCGATGAGAATAACAATGTGGAGTGGGAAGCTTACATGAACCATTATGATAATTGACTATCAATATATTACATTCAATACTTGACCGGATGATGGATTTGTTCAATTGATATATATATATATATATATGTATATGGGAACCCCAAAGAAAATATAAAGTCACTACCTAAGATAAAATATTCAGATATCCAATCATAATGACTAAACCCTTGGGAAGGTAAAGTACCACGTTCCATATACAACTTAGTATAAGGTAAAGAGAACCTCTCCTATTCCTTTCTATTACAAACTAAGAATTAATTTCATGGTGAGAACCTCAAAGTTTTAGTGAAAAGCCCTTATCAAGGCAACAAAAATCGAAGAGGAAAATTCTCATATCTAAAAAAATTCTCTTATCACGAGGTCTTGCCAAGCTAGATAGACAATAAGGATAGAATTATTACGCCAAACCATTGCCTAAGGTGTCCTTACCCAAGTCACTTAGTAGTGTTGAGGTAGATTTTTGAGCTACCGACAATTGTTAGAAGGACTTTTGAATCCCGGCTAATGTGAATGGCCTAATTCATCCTTATATTTAATAACTATTAAATAGTTGAGTATGTGGGTTACCCGCAAAAATTAAGCATACTTCTCATCCATTCTTTTCTTATTAGTATTTTAATTATTTTTTCTTTAGTTAATCATTTATATTTTATTACATATTAGTCCCATAAACAAAAATCCAACATATATTATTTATTTATTTATCATTTATTTCGCAACTCTACATTGTTTTACTTTCAGAACACATTTATCACAACATTGATAGTCCATCTGGAGACGTTAACCCAACACTTATCAAATTATTACTTGTCAACGACCCATACAGTTGTGAGAAGTCACCCTCTCAATGTTTATTTTATATCCCACTTTGGGAGACGACAAGTACCCACCAATCTATAAAATAACCTAATTATAGTAGTTTATACAAAATACATAAGATGGGTTTATACCCACGAATTTATTACTATATGTTGTTATAACATACCTTAAAAACGATGTCATTGAGGACTGAACAAGGGAAATGTTAAATTGGTGGCTTTACAAGTAAGCGGTGGGCATATACTAACCACCTTAAATAATCAGGTTTTCATTTAAAACTCTCACATATTAAGTTTAGTCTTTCTTGGGTTTACAGAGTCCTTAGTTTAGTTTACAGTGGGTTTACATAGTGCTTAGTTTTAGTGTTATATTTATTGTTGTTTATAGGTACTTGATTACTGATAATTGAGGGGGTTTAAACACTCACAATAAACATAAAATCAATATGGTAATAAACACTGTTATAAGATGTCTAACCAGTCGCAAAAACAAGAATAAACAAATGTATCCTTATACGTGACAATGAAAAAAGGGCATAATTGTAAACATTTGTCTCCCATAGGGTTACGAAAAAGTAAAATAACATGAGCCTTCCCCACTTTCTTATATGGGGAATATAGATGATAATTGGTACTGAAACATTAATTTTAGTATTAAAAATAACCAATACAATACCTAATACAGACAAGCTTGTATATACCCACTAAATTATGCATACAAGTGGATATCAACCCACTAAATAAACACATAAATGTGGGTATCAACCCAATATTATAAGTAAAAGTGGGTATACACCCACTAGTTACAAACAACCACAATAATGTAGAATAATCTTCCTTCCGTCAATACGACATTTCTTGTACCCACCAAGTGTATACTCATAAACACTGAACACTGTTCAATGTTGGTGGGCCCATGTGTGTAATAAAATAATGATATAAAATCACACACATCTCGAAAACACGATTAACTCTTCGCAAGTGTACGGGTTGTTACAATTAACAATAAGTAAATAAAGTTTGTTCCGCAGGAATTTAGGTAGTTCTTTCAATTCTTGTTCAAAACTTACGTATATGTTTTAAGATCTTTCGATTTGAAAGATAAAAATAAGAAGTGTTTGATTTTTTGATAAATAATATAAATAATTATTCAAGAAAGATAGCAATTAAGATTGCAAGTATGCGCCTAATTATATTGACTTAGTGGTTCTAGAAATAATTGGTTGTTCTTATTAACGAGGATTCTAAAGTCTTCCTAACTCATGTAGGGGTCGACTTATAAAGCTCACATACTCATATTCAGAGAGATTAAGACAAACCTTAGCGGCTACTTGGCTATTCAATACCTTGGGTTAATTAGCAGCCACATATACACTAACCAATAATTAGAACACCCTGCCACTTTTGGGTGCAAGCTCTGCCACTTTTGGGTGCAAGCTCAATTATTTGGTCTAATAAATATCATTTTTACAAAATAATATTAGTATTTGTTTCAAGGTGTGTACCTAGTAGATGCAAAACATAATTTATTTTAAAACTCAAAACAACAAATAAAACTGTAAAACTAGATTTCTACATAAATAATTCTAAACTAAATAGAAATTAGTGCATAACTGAATCTTTAAATTAAAATATTAGAAATAAATTACTTATAAAATAATTCTAATTCTAATTTACCCAAAGAATTGAGATAGAGAGGTGTAGAATTGATCCAGTGAAGCTCCAAACTTGAATCTTAATTATCTAGATCCTCATGATCTCTTTTGTGATGAATTATTGATCAAAGGTAAGCTCTGGCGACCAAGGAATAAATTTATAATGTTAGAAGAGGATATTTATAATTGGTAAAACGACTTTAATGTTCACATAGGTCATGGGCTAGGTTTAAATGACCTAACCCATCTCAAAAATGTTTCCTCGAACATGAGACTGGTTCGACTCATGCCTGCTGCAAATTTTTTATCTTTTTCGCTACAGATCTGAGTTGAAAAATATTAGTAACCACGGGCTCCTAATTCAGAATCCCATATGGATATAAAAGGGATCATCCAAATTATTTTTAAATATCACGTGGCATCGAAAATAATTTACTATTAAATTTTGGCCGGCAACTATTTCACATTTATAAAAAACTGGCTTCTTTAGTCCTCTGCTATTGGTTTCGTTCTTTGATCTCCTTTACTCAACTTCTTATCCATGCTTTGACATGCAATATAATACCTGTACCTACGAGTTTCACATTTAACACATAAATTATGCACAAATAGCTCTAAATTTGACAAATCTTCAAAAGAAGGTAAGAAATGAGAATATATCAAATAATAGGGAAAACACCTCATCTAAGCACAAAAGGAACGTAAAAGTATGTCTCAAAATATTATCTATCTATTACCAAATAAGGGAGACATCAAATGTCTTTCCATTGGATTACAATTACTTCGCTAATGACACACGAGATAAAATTATGCACATGGGATAGATATTTCTCGTCAAGATACATGAATATAAATTACCCGTTCTATCGGCTAACTATATCAAATTTTATAGTTAACATGAAGTTAACCCATTTTGAGTATAGTTATTGAATACACAAGTTTTTATTGCATAAAACCACAATAGAAACTCAGTTACCTTTGTTATCAAATTGCACTATAGGTCCCTGAAAATTCTGTCATAGACAGAAAGCGGGTATAAACTCACCACTGCAACTATAGAGACCTTTGATATCAAATTTCCCTATAGATCCCTTAAAAGATCTGTGTGGGTTTAAACTACATAAATCATTATACTGTGAATAGGGTGAAAAATACCAAATACCACTACTAATTTAAACAACACTATATAACAATTAATGGATAATAAAAACACTTTATATCAATTAATAAAGGATAAAAAAATTTAGTGTTATTTTAGAAAAATTTCTTATTTAACAACTATTATTCCATTTTACTCAATATTTTTCAGAAAAAAGAAGCAAAAACTAATAAAATCGCCATAATAACACCATATTTAACCCATAAAATAATATTTGTTTACTGTCGTTGAAAATATTGCTTCCGCCGATTAAAAACTCCTCTGATGGACAAGTTGTTCTTCTCTTAAAAAATAATAGTTTGTGTATACGAAAGATATGAACCAAGCCAAACTCGCATCAGGAAATGAATCACCATAATGCTTTACTTGCCAAGAATGAGAAAGAGTGCTTGAAAGTTCAATTCATAAAAGATTGTTTTTGCAACAACCATATATATAATTTGGTAATTTCAAAACAAGTTTAGTATGGAGGGTATTCTCGCTAATTTAGAGTGCATAGTGAAAAATATTAAAATTCATGTATACAATTTTTTTTTCTCAATGTATCCATATCTTGTCTTTTTGGGAGATAGTTGACTTATATTTTTTACCCACCTAGATTTATTCTATAGATTTTTTGTGGAAAATTAGATCAAACTTTTTATTAACTTAAATATATAATAATTTTATCCAATATTTAATTATCCAATATTTAATCATAATCGTTAATTATAATAGCAAGAAATATGTCAATAGATTAATTAGAAAAATTACTACAAGTAGTTTTTTAGGTTAAATAAAAGGTATATTTCATACACTACTTGATGTCTCCTCATTTGTGATAATAAAATCTATTTCCAAGACATCATTTTAGGCGTATTTATTAGTTTATAGGTCAATTTTAGCTTGAATTAGTGTACTTTCCTAATTTGGGTCTTGAAATGAATTTTATATTATTTTTAGAGCATATTGGGTTTAATTACTTATTTAGTGTGAATCTTTAGAGATATATGGTAATTATTTAGAGTCCAAGTTGGTTCAAAGAGGTAAAGGAAAGATAAACATGACAATTGATGATAAGGAAGTAAAAGCGAAAAATATGGAAAAGGAAAAGCTACCTTAATTCTGAATTTCTGCACCTACGACCACAAAACTGCTTATATCTAAATATCGTTGAGGAATCTGGAGGAACGGTCAGGAGAAAGGTTGGAGATATTTCTGAGACGATGAATTTCGACTACTCATACGCGTCAATCGGATGATTATTGAAGCTGCTAGGACCAAAACAAAAACGGAGTTGATTCCATGTTTTCGGGCTACGAATTTGAGTTGGGCTAGGAGCCCAATATTTACCTTCTCCTTCAAGAAAACAATTAGGTCAACCTATACACCATAAATACAGCCTCTTAACACTAGAAAATCATCCTTGGTGAAACATTAAGCCAAGAGGAAGTTTACAACACAAGAAAAGAAGTCTGGAAGGAGATGTTCATCAATAATGTCATCTTCAACCTTTGAATTTGTAATTTTTTTCTTTTCTTCCATTAGTATGAATAAATTTCTATTAGCTTGAGTTTTAGCATATATGTATGAACCCTAGTTTCTGTTGACATCTATCTAATTTGGAAATTATATGTTTTAAATTGAATTATTGTTTTTATTCTCTGTTTATGTGTTTGGATTTATATTCTGTGTTCTTGTGGATCGCGACCATATAGAATTACCATCTAGTAGTTAGGTCACCATTGACAACGGTGTTTAATTACAAGTTTAGCACATAACGTCTAGTGTACGGTTTAGATCTGACAAATCAACCTAGCTAGATAATGAACATGGTTTAGTGTATTGCTATTTACCAATTGCAGGAACAGTTTACTTAGGACTCCTTATTGACACAGGTAAACCCTATTTAAAAGTACCTAGCGCAATTGGAACCGATTATTGTAGTACTACATAATTTCACCTTTACATGTTTAGAACGGCAAAACTAGTGCGGATTACATGCTATTTACTCAAGCTAAACTCTCATACTAAACTTCTTCTCCTGCATTTAAATTTCTGTCTTTACTTATTAGTTTAATTTAGTTAATTGAAAATCAAATAAAAATCTATTGTCTTTACTTTTTCTGTGTTTTATTTATTCTAGCTTTTAATATTTGCACTTGATTATTGCATAAGATTTCCCTAACCTTCGTAATCTCTGCGGAACGAATCATACTTAATCATTAAAACTTGCATATGATCTGTATACTTGCAAAACTGTGCTAGATTAGGGTGATTTATTGCACTTATTAATATTCTATTTTAATCACACCCTAGTCGACACCAAGTTTTTGGCGCCGCTGCCGGGGACTACATCGTTAGTCCTTGTGCATATATCTTGTGATTTTATTTTAGTTAGTTCTATTTTACGCTTTTGTCTTTTTAGTTTTTGTTTTATAGATAGTTACAGATGGAAAATCCAAGAGACTTGAGTTACCCATCGAATTACGAGTGCAACCACGCGAAATCCGCGCTCCAGAAATCCAAGCCGCTAAATTTAGGCCTGATCCAGGGATGTTAACGCAATTTGCAACTCATGGACTATTTAGCGGTGCTGCACAACAAAATCTGATCCGATATATTCAGAAATTCATGCAAATCTGTGATACTTATATCGTAAGAGGAGTTACTAAGGAGCAGGTGTATTACATAATGTTCCAGTTCTTCTTGACCGGAGGTGCAAGCAATTGGTACGATATCCAATATCCTCATGTCATTCCAGATTGGGATAAGCTTCAAACAAGATTCCTAGACCGCTTCTATCCAGTTAGTAGACGATTAAAAGATATGTTGGAGCTTGAACAGTCTATGCAGGAAGACGGAGAAAGTTTGGGTGAAGCTTGGTTACGATTTAATGAAAAGAAGGCGAGATGTCCATACCATAAATCATCGACAGAATATTATTTAACCTTGTTCTATGGAGGACTTAATAACAATTTAAGGGCAAAAGCAGATGTGTTAGGAAACAATGGTTTTGTGTTACTAGATCCTGCAGAAGCTAAAACTTTTATGGAGAGGATTCTTGAGAACGAGAGAATTTGGCCAAGTGAACCAGAAAAAGAAGACACTTTAGAATCTCTGAAGCTTAAAGAATTGAGCCAACAACTCGAAAAACTGCAAGAACAAGCTCGAACAATCGCTCAAGTAAATTTAGTACGTGCAATACCTTTGTGTTCAGGTTGTGGATCAAGAAATCATGTGTGGGAAAGGTGTATGATAATCAAGCCTCAGCTTCCTCCACATATCCTCAAAATAACTATTATTCTAATGGTTATGATTATCCGCAAGAATGCTACGCTAATTATCAACAACCTCCACAACAATGGGTTGGGGCAGAAATCATGAGACTTATCATCAACCCAACCTCAATCATATTGTCTACCACAACCTATACATCGAAAGGTGCCCATTGTTGAAAAATCTTATCAAGAACCACCAAAACAATGAATGCAGCTGGCAAAGAAAGAACAAACATTAGGCTTGAATTCGAGTATACTAAACTGATGCAAGCAATTGAAAACAATATGAGTCGTAGCCAACAAAAAATTCAAGCCCAGCAAAAGGTAATCAAGAAACTCGAGCATACTCTAACACATATGGCAAGTACATTGCAAAATAGGCCAAAAGGGCAACTTCCAAGTGATACTATTGCTCCTCAAGATGATGCTTGTCATGCAGTTGAATTGCGGAGTGGAAAACAACTGCCTCCACCTAGAAGAGAACCAGAACCAATCCCTATTCCAGAAAAGGGGGGGAGAAGAAACAACAGAAGATACAGTAGAAGAGGTAGTTGAACCAAAGAGTGTCCAAGCCAAGACACCTAAAAAAATGAAAAAATTAGTGGAACTTAATACACGCCCTCCACCACCATACCCTTCACGTGTCAGAAAAAAGGACAATGACCTGGAATTCAAGAAGTTCGTTGACATGGTGAGCAAGTTAGAGATTAATATGCCGTTTGTAGAAGCTTTCAAGAGAATGCCGTAATATCTAAAATTCATGAAGGACATTCTTTCGAACAAACGAAGTATAGAAATTGGGGAAACAATTTGATTGCATGTGGAGTGTAGTGCTATTTGTCAAAACAAGTTACCACCGAAGCTAGAAGATCCCAGAAGTTTTACAATTCCCATTGACATTTGAGACAGTTGGACCAGGAAAGCATTATGTGATTTAGGCGCGAGTATTAATCTCATGCCAAGATCCCTGTTCGAGAAGCTTAATATAGGAGAGGTAGTACCCACATCTGTGGTATTACAAATGGCAGATCGATCCCTCTCACGACCAGTAGGTAAAATTGAAGATGTTTTAGTTAAAGCTGGTACTTTTATTTTTCCTTGTGATTTTATTATTCTTGACTACGAAGAGGATAAGAATGTCCCCATCATCTTGGGTAGACCATTCTTAGCCACGGGGCGTACACTAATAGATGTTGAGAATGGTGAGTTGATCATGAGGGTACAAGACGAACATGTACGATTCAATGTGTTTAAGGCTATGAAGTTACCAAATTCGAAAGATGAATGTTTCAAAATAGATGTCATCGGAAAAATTACACAGAAGTCTTCAATGAAGCAAGCTTAGATGATGATCTTGACGAGGCCTTAACACTTCAATCACAAGAGGAAAACGAGATAACTCCTGACGAAGTTGCTGCATTGGGATCAAATATACGAGAACTACTTCGAGAATCAGGGGACATTGAACTTATAAAGCAACCATCCATAATATGTCCACCTGTTCTCGAAGAAAAACCCCTTCCATATCATCTACGCTATGCATATTTAGGTACGAACAAAACTTTGTCTGTTATTATTTCTGCTAACCTTTCAGGTCTTCAAGGGAAGAAGCTACTTCATGTACTTCGCGCTAACAAAGAAGCAATCAGACGGACTATTGCCGACATCAAGGGAATTAGTCCGTCCATTTGCAAACACAAAATTATTCTTGAGAACGAAGGTGGGCGATCTATAGAGGGACAAAGAAGACTCATGTCGTCTATGAAAGAAGTGGTTAGGAAGGAGGTAATTAAGTTGTTAGACGGAGGAATTATTTATCCGATTGCTAGCAGTGATTGGGTCAGTCCAGTGCAATGTGTTCCAAAGAAAGGAGGTATCACTACCATCCTTAATGATCAAGGTGAAGCCATACCATTAAGAACAGTTGTGGGGTGACGAGTGTGCATGGATTACCGAAGACTCAACAAAGCTACAAAGAATGATCACTTCCCGCTACCATTCATTGATCAGATGTTAGACAGACTCGCACGGAGAGAGTATTATTGTTTCCTTGACGGATATTCGGGCTATAATCAGATTTGTGTTGATCTCCTTGATCAACACAAAACAACTTTTACTTGTCCGTTTGGCACCTTTGCTTATAGAAGGATGTCGTTTGGTTTATGTAATGCACCTGCCATGTTCCAGAGGTGCATGATGGCTATAGTTTGGGACATGATTGATAAATACTTTGAGGTTTTTATGGATGATTTTTTGGTGTTTGGAGATAGTTTTGATGATTGTTTAAATAATCTTGAGAAATTCCTTGTGAGATGTAAAGAAAAAGATCTTGTGCTTAATTGGGAAAAATGCCACTTCATGGTTCAAGAGGGAATTGTGTTGGGACATAAATTTTCAAAGGCAGGGATGGAGTTTGATCGTGCTACAAATGAAGTTATCAAAACATTACCACCTCCCGTTTCTGTAAAAGAAGTGAGAAGTTTCTTGGGTCACGCAGGATTTTACCTAAGATTTATTAAAGATTTCTCCAAGATCACCAAACCGCTTTGCTCTTTACTTGAAAAGGATACTTCTTTCAACTTTACTGACGAATGTCTTCAAGCGTTTTTGAAGATTAAGGAGAAACTGATCTCCACACCTATTATTATACCTCTTCATTGGAAAGCTTCGTTTGAACTTATGTGCGATGCTAGTGATCACGCTATGGGTGTTGTGTTGGGACAGAGTAAAGACAAGATCTTCCACACGATTTATTATGCAAGTAAGACCTTCAACGCTGCCTAGATGAATTATACAGTAACAGAGAAAGAAATGTTGGCCGTAGTATATGCTTTTGATAGATACCGTTCCTATCTTATTGGGAAGAAAACTATTGTATACACGGACCATTCAGCTATCAGATACCTTATGGAGAAAAAGGACGCTAAGCCGCGTCTTATTTGAAGCGTACTGTTGCTTCAAGAGTTCGACATAGATATTCGAGACCGAAAGGGATACGAGAATCAAGTTGTTGATCATTTATCAAGGCTTGAAGGATCTAATGCAAACAAGGAACCATTGTTGGTTAAAGAGGTATTCCTTGATGAACAACTTTTTGCTATTAAAGATGCATTTGTGCCATGGTATGTAGATCTAGTCAACCTCATCGTGAGTGGTGTATTCCCCAAGGATATCCACCCACAACAAAGACAAAGATTATCTCACCAGGCTAAACAATACTATTGGGATGAACCGTACCTCTGGAAAATTTGTAGTGACCAAGTAGTTAGACGATGTGTTCATGAAGGCGAACTTGATAAGATTATAGCAAGCTGTCATGGATCACCATATGGAGGTCTCTTTAAAGGCGATAGAGCTGCAGCTAAAATTCTTCAATCTGGTTTCTATTGGCCTACCCTAGACAGATATTGTCATCGTTTTGTCCAGTCATGTCAAAGATGCCAGTTCATTGGTAATATATCGAAAAGGGACGCTATGCCGCTTAACAATATTCTAGAAGTCGAAATCTTTGATGTATGGGGAATAGATTTCATGGGACCTTTCATCACTTCCCATGGTAATCTTTATATTTTGCTTGCGGTATATTATGTATCAAAATGGGTAGAAGCAGTGGCAACACCAAAAAACGATGCGCAAACAGTAATTAAATTCTTAAAGACAAACATCTTTTCAAGACATGGTACACCACGTGTTCTCATTAGTGATAAAGGTACCCATTTCATAAATGCTCAACTAAGAAACCTTCTTCGTAAGTTTGGAGTGAGACACCGCATTTCAACCGGTTATCACCCACAAACTAACTGTCAAGCTGAAGTTTCCAATCGGGAAATCAAATCTATTCTTGAGAAGATCGTGAACAAAACGAGGAAAGATTGGTCGTTAAAGCTAGATGATGCTCTCTGGGCTACAAAACATCATTTAAAACACCAGTTGGGGCATCTCCATATCGCATGGTTTACGGCAAAGCGTGTCATCTACCTATTGAGATTGAAGCTCGAGCCTTCTGGGCTATTAAACTCTAAATCTAGATCTAGAACTGGCCGGGAAACAAAGGTTGATGCAATTGAACGAGTTGGAGGAGTTTCGCTATCTTTCCTATGAAAATTCACGCCTCTACAAGGAGAAAACAAAGAGATGGCATGATAGGCGACTCCGTCCAAAGCATTTCGAGAGAGAACAAAAGGTACTATTATATAACTCTCGATTCTCGAACTACCCAGGAAAGCTTAAATCCCGTTGGGGAGGACCTTACATTGTAACGAAAGTCACACCTCATGGAGCGATTGAAATTGAACATCCAACTGAGCAAAGTACATTCATGGTGAATGGCCAGCGTTTGAAAAGATACCATGACAGTGAAGACTTTGTACGAGAGGAGACAATCCATCTCGTAGAAAACGCTTAGCTTGAGGTACACATCTAACTCAAAGACGTTAACAAAAGTACTCTTGGGAGACACCCCTTGTTTTTAATTGCTTTTTAGTTTATTTCTTTGTAGTGTATAATTTTAAGTTAGTATAGATTTTAATTGTGTTTACAAGCTAATAGGAGAGAAAGGTAGTGTGTTATTGTGCAAGAAGTGAGTTTGGTGTCAAAAGGAAACACTTGGAAAAATTCGCAGGTCAGTCCGGTCGCGCCATGAAAAAATCGTGACCACGGGTTAATGACTCGGGTTTTCTGCCGAGAGTTCGAAAATCGAAGGTTCACAGGTCCGGTATACCGCGCCTCACGTCCGGTATACCACATGAGAAATAACCCGTGACCACGGGTATAAGACTCGGGTTTTTTGCCGAAGAGTGAAAAAAAAAGTGCCTAGCTACGGTATACTGCATCATATGTCCGGTGCACCGCGCTAGGTAGGTTTTGAGGAATTTTATTCCTATTCCAACTCTTACCTTATCAAACTTAACCCTAGCCTCCTCTACACGAAATTTTCAGCCCCAAACACTATAAATACACCTTGAAACTGGTACAAACCTCCACAATTAACACAACAACATCAATAATTCTCTCCTGCATCCTCCATAAACACAATATCTTCATCAAATTCATCACACTACAACATTAAACACCATCAAGAACATCAAGATTTCAAGATTTCTTCCAAGATTCATCAAGAAACATTTCTCTCTCATCAATTCCAAGCAACAACCTCAAGCTACACCAATTTCACTTAAACGTTTAATTCATCCTTGGTATAACTTGAGTTGTGGGTAAATCAAACATGACAAAAAGATCTGATGCTATGCAATACAAGAGAAAGTGTACCATCCTTGGAAAGAATAAGAAATTCCCTGGAGCCACCATTAAAAAGCCTATTAACCTTGATAAGGCTACTGAAGAATCAAAAGAAAAGGCACCAGCACAACCACTACCAAAGAAATTAACTGCTTGAATGTATGTACCAGCAAGGCCTATGAAAAAGACAAAGATTCATGATCAAGGTTCTTCTACTTCTTCCTCTAAAGAAAATTCTGATATTCCCCCATGGCCCCTTAAATTACAACATGAAGTTGAACGTATACGCGAAGAAAACAGAGAACTTTGGGTGGAAATTACACAGATGCAGTCACAGTTGGAAGATGTAACCATGAACATGGAAATTGACAATTATTCTGCTCCATCTTCTTCGGAGGAGGAGGACATAATGGATCTCTATGGCCAGCCAGGTACGCCACTCTAATTATTTTCTTAATAGCTTGTATGCATTAGGTAGTTTAGTTAGTTATAATTTTTATTTCTTTCTTGAGTCTTTTTCGAGTCGTGGGGACACGACTCACTTTTGAGTTGGGGGTGGGGATTCCTTGTCCTCATCTTCTTTTTGTTTTTGCATAAAATTTAAATTTTTTAGGTTGAATTAAGGCTTAGAATATGTTGAATGTCCTATGTGAGCATTATTTTAATTAGGTCAATGATAGTAAGTAGTATGTTTTTGAAAGATGTTAAAAATATGTTTAGCATGCATGTATGAAAACAGGAAATAAAAGATAGGAAAGTTAATGAGCAATGCTAAGAATTCACATTGAAACTTAGGGAAAGTTATTTGGTGTGTAGAATGTGAGGTTTGAAATTAGTTGAAAACCTGCTTATCTATGAACTAATAATGAAAAAGTAACAAAATCCGGTAGTTAGAAAAATGAATAAGGCAGTTCTTTCATATTGAAGCCACTTGAAGCCTTTATACTTTCTCACCCTTTTATTTGATTATTGTTATTATTTTTCCGTCTTAGCCCCTCTGAGCCTTTCTAAAGCCTATTACTGAACCACATTATAATCCATACCCTTAGTTTGTAGGACTTATCTATATGACCCGCACTCGAATCGCAAAACCTGAAACAAGTCGTTTTAGAGCTTGAGTTTGGGGTGGTGGGTTTCATCATTGGGAACATTGTGATTTAGAAATCGTAATTGTGATAGTATTGATGATGAAAAAGTTATTATTGTAACCCTTTGTCGGGGTAATAGTGAATGGAAAGGAAGCTACGAGCTAAAATTGACAACAAGGGCATAAAAATAAAAATATATATATATGTGAAAAATAGCGTGATATCTCAACATTAAAAAGAGAGTCATAGCTGTCAAAAGAAAAAATTGATATGAAAAGAATATATATATTCGGACCGGCAAAGTGGAATTTGTATGTCATCACAAAAGGTTTTAATTTGGATTATTGGGGATGCAATTCAAAAGCATCAATAAATTGGGTCTAGTGAGAATATCTTTGAGTGAAACTCAAGCTCTAGGGCGATTCGTTGATGGCTAGTGAGGAGAGAGCCAAAAGCTCACTTTTCATTATCCAAATATACCACACCGTCCCTAAGCCATGTTATAACCAAAGACCTTAGGATTTCTAACTACTTGATGGAGAACCAATTGAGCTATTAGGTAGTAGGTAAGTGGACCATTGAATGCTATATTAGGGCCTATAATCAACCTATAGCCAGTAGCATGAACTAAGTTATCAACCTCTCCTTCTGGCATTGCAAAATTAATCTTGACTTGAATTTATGAATTGTTGATTACGTGTAGATTGAGCATACTTGTGCATTATTTCTTGAGCATTACTGCATGAGACTTTTTAGGTATTTTTCTCTAGGATCATTCATTATGTTCTGTTCTTATTCTCCTCCGACTTCTTCTTCTTGTTTATTTGACTACCCTTCTGTTATCGGGAGCATACAACTTTGAGTTGGGGGTCTTGATGTCTCCTCATTTGTGATAATAAAATCTATTTCCGAGACATCATTTTAGGCGTACTTATTAGTTTATAGGTCGATTTTAGCTTGAATTAGTGTATTCCTGATTTGGGTCTTGAAAGGACTATTTATTATTTTTAGAGCATATTGGGTTTAATTACTTATTTAGTGTGAAGCTTTAGAGATATATGATAATTAATTAGAGTCCAAGTTGGTTCAAAAAGCTAAAGGAAAGAAGATAAACATGGGAATTGAAGATAAGGAAGTAAAAGCTAAAAATATGGAAAAAGAAAAACTGCCTTAATTCTGAATTTCTGCACCTACGACCACAAATCAGCTTATATCATAAAATTGGTGAGAAATCTGGAGGAACGGTCAAGTGAAAAGTTGGAGATCTTTCCGAGAAGATTAATTTCGACTACTCATACGCGTCAATCGGATGAGTATTGAAGATGCTAGGACCAAAATAAAAACGGGGTTGATTCCATGTTTTTGGGCTACGAATTTGAGTTGGGCTAGGAGCCCAATATTTACCTTCTCCTTCAAGAAAACGATTAGGTCAACCTATACACTATAAATACATCCTCTTAACACTATAAAATCATCCTTGGTGAAACCTTAAGCCAAGAGGAAGCTTACAACACAAGAAAAGAAGTCTGGAAGGAGCTGTTCATCAATAATGTCATCTTCAACCTTTGAATTTGTAATTTCTTTCTTTTCTTTCATTAGTATGAACTAATTTCTATTAGCTTGAGTTTTAGCATATATGTATGAACCCTAGTTTTGTTTGACATCTATCAAATTTGGGAATTCTATGTTTTAAATTGAATTATTGTTTTTATTCTCTGTTTACGTGTTTGGATTTATATTCTGTGTTCGTGTGGATCACGACCATATAGAATTACCATCTAATAGTTAGGTCACCATTGACAACGGTGTTTAATTACAAGTTTGCACATAACATCTACTGTACGGTTTAGATCTGACAAATCAACCTAGCTAGATAATCACAATGGTTTAATGTATTGCTATTTACCAATGTTAGGAACAGTTTGCTTAGGACTCCTTATTGACATAGGTAAACCCTATTTAAAACTACCTAGTGCAATTGGAACCGATTATTGAAGTACTACATAATTCACCCTTACATGTTTACACGGCAAAACTAGTGAGGATTACATGTTATTTACTCAAGCTAAACTCTCATACTAAACTTCTTCTCTTGCATTTAAATCTCTGTGTTATTAGTTTAATTTAGTTAATTGAAAATCAAATTAAAATCTATTGTGTTTACTTTTTCTGCGTTTTATTTATTCTAGCTTTTAATATTTGCACTTGATTATTGCATAAGATTCCCCTAACCTTGTAGTCTCTGCGGAACGAATCTTACTTAATCATTAAAACTTGCATACGATCTGTATACTTGCAGAACCGTGATAGATTAGGGTGATTTATTGTACTTATTTTTATTCTATTTATATCACACCCTAGTCGACACCACTACTGAAAGTTATATTGAACCATTCAATATAGGATGAAAGATTTTTCCTATTTCTTAACCCAACACATATAACGTAAGCCCAAGTAACCCTGTTGGCAAATGGGCTAGAGAGAAGAGAAAAATTAAATGATATTTACTCCCACTTAACTACTATGAAACTAGTATAAACATCATGGGCTTTATCCATTCTTAGGATTTAAACAAGAATTTACCCTAATAACAAAGACATAGAAGAAAAGGTTAGACTGCAAAATAAAGTCCGCTCTTCTCTTTGTGTATATCAAGGTAAAGTTTCCTCTCCATGTACATATACATTGGTAAAATTAGGCAAAATTGTATTATATCTTACTCAAATTTTTTTGATTTATTTGTTTATATAGTTTAACTAAATTTAATTTCATTTATTTTTTCACAGAATAATAAAAAATGATGTTCTTCTGAGTAATTTTATTGAGTCTTTTGTGTTTGTAAAACTAAGAGTTTCATCAATGGAAAAAAAATTAGATAAAAATTAGTTGTCCTATAAACTAAGAGACGTTCTCTTAATCAAGGTATGCGATTTATTTTAGTTTCCATGTTGCAAGGGATAAGAAAAATCTTGAACCAAATTACACTATGGGTCCCTATATAATGTGAAAATTGTAGTATAGGCATGCATTATTGGTCCTTAGGAAAGATCTAAAAGAGTTGTGTATGACATGTAATTTGTCACTCCTATAAACAATTGAAAAATATAGGATTAGATTTTTTAGTTTTTGCGGCTACAAAGTCATGCAATACAATTCAAACAAAAATATTTTGTATTTTTTCATTCATGTATATCATTGAGTGTTGTTTGATTTACAGGAAAACGATCATTGGTCATGACATTTCAAGAAAATAGAACATTTATATAATTAACTTGGTAAGTCTATTAATTTGTTGTAATGCTTCATATGATGCTTAATAACAAATGATCAACCCTTAATATTTAACTTATTGTTCTAAAGATGGTAAATTTTAGTTTGGTAATGGATGTGTTTGATTTGGATTAAAAGAATAAAAAACAAGTAATTGTGTGTGGATGATAAAATATTATGTGTACACAATTGAACATTTAACACACGATTAATAAAAGTTATTTAAACCAATATTGAATACACCAATAAAGAGTGTGTTATTGGGTGTAAAGAATAACAATTTTAGTATGTCATTGAATTAATTTTGCACCTATATGACATTTTTACTCCAGATCCTGCTCATGTTGTTGTTGTTGTTCCTATCGAAGTATATTATTTGTTGGAGTCAGATATGTGATTTTGGTAGCTGGAAAGGGAGAGAGAGGAAATAAAATATCTTTTGCTTTTAAAGCCATGCCGGAGAGAAGATCTGCGGAAATATATCAAAAAATAATATTCCATCAATTGAGTTCTCAATCAGATCGAATGAAGGCATAAATTTATTGGTGGACTTGAATTCAAGTCCATCAGATCAGTTTGGCGTTTTGGCGTTTTGGCGTTTGTCTCTGCTGTAAAAGTTTTTTGTAAGGCAAAAGTCACAGTCCAGATCCTGCTCAAGTTTTTGCTCCAGCTCTTACTCCAGATCCTTCTTCTACTCCAGCTCCTGCTCCGGTTCTAACTCTGTTCTGTTCCAGTTCCTTCTGTCATACTTCCAGCGGCTACTGAAGACAACAACAAACTCAATGAGCTAAGGGATCTTGCTTTAAGGGTGATGACCCATCTGTCTTTTATGCTTCTCAAGTATGTCAATACAATCTCATCTAATTTTAAACAGTTCGCTCATTATTTCTCATGCTCTGTATGTTTCTCTTTGTTTGCAGGAAAAACTGGAGGATTCTCCTGCTCCAGGTGTAGGGTAATTTTTTTCCCAGTAAATAATTTAATTAATTCTTCAAATATGGTCCTATTGTAATAAACTTTTTTTTTGGATTTCTTATTTTTGCAGGAAAGTCAAAATAATGTCCCAGTCTGCTAAATCCAAACTCAGGGGTAAAAGAAAGAGACAAGAGACTTCTGAGTCAGATAGTGACAGTGATGGTGATCATTGCATTTTGAGACCATATAGAAGGTCTAAACTAGTAGTACAAAAGATATTTCCACTTTTTCTAGAATAATTTTGTTACAGTCATGGTATCTCTGTAGATTTTTATTTCACTAAATAATTGTTTGCTAACATAAAGCTATATATGAAAATAATCTTGAGGTATCCTTAATAGAAGAAGCCGATAATAAAATAAGCAAGTAGCAACATAACCAAGCTAACCATGTTTATTGTAAGTTTCAATAACATCAGGTTTAATTCCATATATGTTCACAAATAGAAAATCCATTGTGCATAAGTGTTGATAATACCAATATCTCTTTAGAGGAACTAAAACGTTCTCCACATTATTCCTTTAGACAATTCCCTGAACATGATATGTACAAATGACAATAAATTTTATTCATACTCAAAGAGAAGCTCAAAACGAGTATAAAATCCAGTTTACAAACAAATGTCAATGAAAATATACTGACCTGAGGTTTCAAGTGTATGAAGAAAGTGCCCACATTTGCAGGATTCCACCTAATGTGAAATTCATGAATGTGCATATATTATGGTTATAGTTCTAACAATTGGCTCTCTCTTTTAAATGGTTTTTATGTCTGGTTTTGAGTATGGACAACTTTTCTGTAATGAATGATGATTTTGGTTTGGTAATTCTTTGTTTGTTTTTTCTGTAATGAATATATTATGTTTTTATAAGGTTTTGATGTTTGGTACTACAATTTTGAAAGGTGGTGTACCAATTTTGGTTGAATGAGCATTTTTTTAAAGAATGATGGAAAAGTAGTTCACTGCATTACGAAAAAACTAAAGCACTATAATTAAAATCAACACAATTACGATATGTTGCACTTTATAGAGGATTCACACTTTGAAGAACTATACGGTTGCCTAATATTCAAAGAGAGATAGAAACTCCTGCCTAGATATATTAAACGTAGCCATAATATATGGAGACACGATGAAAGTGAAGATTATTCGAATCATTGATTACGATAAGAAATGATGTACAATACAAACAAATCGATCAACAATGAGATGAAACAATATCGAGAGTAATGAGAACCGAATAGATTTTTGAAATGATTTTATTCGACTTAACCAAGCCTTTCATAAAACTAATTGCTGCCCTGTCAAGTAATATTTATATGAACTCAATTTCTCTTACTTGTTTCCCAGTAAGTGGACGTTATTGCAATTGTTCATGTTAGCTGATCTTTAATTCCCAATGCCCCTATTTAGGTCTTCAAAAGGTTAGGGAAAATCTGGAGTGATGCTGACTTGGTAAAAAAGGGACTTATATTCATATAAATACAAGACATAATTGTTTAAGCAAGCATTATGTACAAATCTGATTTCTAGTACAAATCTGATGTATAGTATATATTTAACAGGACTAACTGAATTTGATATTATATTTTTGTTTTTTGGTTAAAGAATATATATAAAATAAAGTTAAAGTACAAATATTAAGTTTAGCCACCCATGACTGTGGGTTATCAAGATTACTCGGTTGTAATATAGTTTGTAAAAAAATATAGTCAGTATGCTAATCGAAATTTGAACTACAAAAACACTCATATGTTTTAAAAGGATCAAGAAGTCTACCATATATAAGTCAATGTGTAATTAATAAGTATGGGTATAAAAGTTCATTTTTTTCTTGAGAGAATGTCAAGTGCTCGTTAACCTAACACAAATTTCTACTAAGAATCTGGAAATGAACATACAAAAATTATGTGCTTACTTATACTACTACTGCACACTAAAACAATAGAATCTGTTACTTGAACGAAACTCAATCTTGTTGAAACATATTGCCCTTTCTCTAAGGATGGGTTTAATTACACGTTTAGTTAGTTACATTTAGAATTAATAATAGATATTGATAAGTTGCACTACTAGTTTTAATGGTATGCTACATAATAAACTACATCATATTATTCTGGGATATATTTAGCTATTTTGCATTCAGACAATTACCAGAAAAATAGATTAACGAGCAAACAAATTAAATAGAAATCTGAAAATCTTTAATTATAGAATTATAAGTAAAAAAGAATTGTTACAGATTTATATTGTAATTAAAATAAATTCTATGTATGAATTTAATTTAAGCGCCTAATATTGGAAAACAATAATTCGCAAGAATTTCTAACCTATAATTGCATTGATAAATTATTATTTTATCTTCAATTTAAAATGTATTATATCCTAAATCATATATTTTTTTTGTTTAATAGGGGTCTATTAGCTATACCAGAAAGTTTAGAAAGTTAAGTCTTTAATCATTAAAAAGAAAAAATTATCCCTTAAATTCTATGTTGGAAAATCAACATAGATTTTATAAAAAAAAAACCAAGCCTACTTCTTGAAATCGATTTTGAAAAAAAATAACTAGCTTCTTCTATGTGTTTTCTGTAGAAAGATTGGAATGATACGATTGAATTGTTACAGAAAATGTAGAGGGTAATTAAGGGTTTCTAAACAAAATAATAGCCCGCTAGTGGCGTCAGAGTGGTTAATAATAATTAACGCAAAGATAGTAAAAGATTGTTACGTGGGTGGTGATACGGGTCAACTTGTTCAATGACAAATATCACTAAAATTATACAAACTTTAAGTAATTTTAAAGGACTTTTTAATTAATGGGTTAAATAGGTGGAGTGGTGGTTAAAGTACTCTGTTGATAAGAAGTCATGTGATGATATATTACTAGAGTTTAATGACTCTTTGTATCTATTAATTATAATTAGTGTATATTCAATATATTGTAATTATAGTTTGTGTATTTTCAATATATTGTAGTTATAGATAGGGTATTTTGTGAATTCCATAAATAGATAGATTAGATTAAACAAGCTTTTATTGAGAAAACCAATACTCCCCGACATAAACACATACCTATATTACATTAAAATTATCAATTTATACAATAAAATCAATATATCCAAAAAAATTAATATATATGAGAGCCACTTTTGACTCGCGGTCATTGTGACTCCAATAAAATCCAATCCAGCGTGGTCTAACCACTACACCAACTATCGATCTTAATCTCTCAATTTTTTAACATAGTATCAAAACTCTTACTTTATTGTCATCATTTTTTTCATCATTGGAATCTCCAAAATCATTATTCGAAAATTTCGATCAAAAAAATTGAATATGAGATTACCTATAAATTCTTCATTCAATCTCAAGATATAGTAAAAAATATACCAAAACGAAAGATCTCATCGAGACGAATCTGAATACAAAATAAATCACTACCACGAGAGAATTAACGCGTCACATGGGACGCCCTAACAACCACCACATAATCCATTTGGAGTGATGATAAAGATGCAAAAAAAATTGTTATTTGGAGAGATTGAGAGAGACTGGTGTAATTTATCATGGTTTTTCATGATGACTTTGAGACAATTTATGCAACTTTACTCCACCGTACACCATGTCCTACCATGCAACAATCTGTTCAAGAACTCATATCCGAGGAAACTCACATTCAATCGCACAAGTCTCTATCTTTTAGTATGGTACTAGCAACATCTCGTAATACCCCACTGAAAAAAAATTCCCAAATTAGTGTATGTATTGTCATCATATTAGTCACTCTTTCTTGCATTTCCCGACTCGAGCTTGTCGAATCCACAAAAGGTAAAATCCAGACATCATTTGAGTGAGTACTATATCAAACCCAACAAGAATCTATTTAAATCTAATTTTTTTAATGGCAACAATGTTTGTTCTGCTGCCACCACTACTATTGAAGGATATTCTTCTCCTGCCTCTGACCTACCCGTCTCAACCATTTCTATATATGTTATTCAGTATATTCTTCAATGGGTTTTAGCTTAGTCTTGAAACCCTCATTCTACCGCTCTCTCCACCACATCTGGTTCGTCTACTTTGTATTTTTACTCTTCTTGTTAAAATCATATGAAATTAGATTCTCATTATTTGATAAATCTCTCATCCACCTCCCATGCCACGTCTAAATACATTTTTGGTGGTGCATCTATGGGCATTATCCATGTAAGATCTGTCTCCCCAACAAAAGCTTAATTTAGTATAACTTATCTTGTTGCAAAACTGACTATTAGATTCTCATTATTTGATAAATCTCTCATCCACCTCCCATGCCCCGTCTATATACATTTATTATGGTGCATCTATGGGCATTATACAGATAGCATCTATCTCCCCAACAATAACTTAATTTAGTATATCTTATCTCGTTCCAAAACTTACTATTAGTATCAACTCTAACGTCCAGCTTTGTGATCTTGCCTCATCCTAAATAAAGTGAAAAATCGCAAAAACAAAATTTCAATCCCAGCATCCTAGTAGGAAAACTTCCAGATTCTGTGTGTCATCTGCTTGGGCTTCGATCAAAGGACTAACATTTGTGTTTTGAATCACGCATGTGTCGAAGGCGTACAAGGAAGGTACATGCAAAGATCCGACCCTAAAAAATGCTCACATGGAAAATCTAATTCTGTGACCTCAAACGCATAAAAAAAATACTTTTTTTGGAAGAGAGGGATCTAATATCTCCTCCATGGTAAAAACACAAAATAAAATCTAAGGCGTATGCTTGTTGATAATTCCACGAGCAAAAATCACATTAGGATTTTTAGGGGAAGAGTATATGATGTCTATCCATTTTGAAATAGTTTAAATACTTAATATACATCATTTGGGTTGATTCTTTATCTTTAATTGTGGGATTTATCCCTTGATCTAATGTTATTTGAGTTTTAGCTAATATTAGCTGATATATGTATTTTTCGATCAGTTTGAGATGATTTGTGTGTTAAGTGCGTAGATCTTATGTACATGGATGTTATTAGACCCCAATATGAAGCTAGGAAGTCAAATAGTCATAAATAAACCCAAAAAAAATAACAAAAGAAGCCAAGAAATCAATTTAAAGTTCAACAAGAATAGTAGGCAAATTGTTTCCATCAATTTTTAAAGACCATAACTCATAATTAGTGATTATTCTGATCATCAAAATTGTAGCTCAAGATATCCCTTGGTGTTTAGATTGAGTGAAAAGAAACAATTTGCAATATGGACTTGAATTGAAAAAGTTATGGATTTTTTAAACAAGGCCCGAAGTTGTCAAGATGTAGAAGAGTCTATTGGGCCACTTTTGAGTCAATTAAGTTAACCCAATTGAACTAAATTGTCGTTGAAGACTATATATACTAGTTATTAGCCTCAAAAGATATGACTTGACATATTTTGTAGAAATAAAGGCTGAGAGTAAGGGTAAGAAGCAAGGAGTTAATCCAAAATCCCTTATTTCACATATTTGTCATCATAATTAGTTTAATTTTAATTAATTTTTTATTAAATGTCTTTAATTATGAATCTTTTAGCTATTGTTTAATTTTATTCCATTATGAACGAATTTGGTAGTATCTTAAGATGCTTAACAGTATGAACCATAGTTATTGATTTGGAATATATTGTATGAATTTGGAATTTTGCATTTAAATAAACTATAGATTGTCATTGTATTAATTATCCTTATTCTTTATGCATAAATTCTTTAATAGTGACTATATGAATAGACTTAATTAACGATTAGATTACGCTCGAAGGAGAGAATTAGTAGTGGACCTATGATAAGTTACACCTTGTGGAGTTGAAAACTCGGAAGAGCTAAAATAATTAGGCAATCGAGTGAGGGTAAATAGTCTTAATCTTTAGATAAAATTTTAGTTTCACTTGGGAGAGATTCATATTGTTAGATAACAACATCTAATTACTCCATATAGACTTAATGTGTATAATTAATTCCCGATTAGCAACAACACCCTATTTTCCCTTAGAGTTACAATTAAGTCTCTATCATAACTAGTGATCAGTATGAGTGTATTGGACTATGTTTCTCTCCATCCTTTAAAAACCTTTATTTTATTTTGCTTATTTAATTTATTATTTAATTCTTAACTTCGTATAATTGTTCAACAAAAAACCAAATAAAAATACAAATTTAATCTTTTTAGTTTATTAACGAATTTCTAAAATTGAAATAAAAGTTCCATATTAGCTTGTTAATCCGTATGGAGACGGGTTTATTTACTATATATTATTAATTGCGGCTACTTGTATACTTGCGAGTTTTGATCTTTCGAGTATCGATCGTATATCACACTTTGGAAGACATCAATATATAAGTAGCACGCCATATGTCTGCAGGGGGTGGCCACCTGTGGTTCGGGGACTAACTTGGTCTCGGAGAGGGATCCATTTTTTGTGCAAAAGAGATCGATCTAAAGAAGAGGAGAACTAAATAAAACATGTGAGAATATATAACGGATATGCTCTCACTGTTGTATATATATGTATGTGATATAATCGTAATTTCTCTCCTTCAATTGGTGCAGTTATTGCGATTATGTTTTTCCGATTCTTTACAACACTACACCACGTCCTTCTTTCCGCGACTACACTTGTAGTCGCGAAAGAAGGAAATAGTAGTCGCAGAAGCCAAAATTGGGCTTTACTGGCTACTTGTAGTCGTTACTAGTTAGTAATTGAAAAGTAGATGTTAAAGAGTATATTTATCGACAAAATCATATTAGTCGTAAACACTCATATTACATTTACGACTACAACTTTAGTTGTAAATAACTAATACCTTTGCCGACTACAACTTATTGGTGTTATTTAGTACATTTAACGACGACAGCATAATCGTTATTTAGGGGCATTCACGACTACATATATATTTATTAGAATTAGAATTCATAGATTATACATTATGCAAAACCCAAGCCATGGGGAGTTTAGTTCATATCTGATGGAAATAAACTAAAAGAAATTACAAAAGACATCATCTTGCTCTCTACAATAAACTGGAAGAATAAAACTCTAAAAACTAATTACTATGAGGCAAGGATGATTTACAAGTGATATGAGGGTGTATTTATAGGTGTTTAGAAGACCTAATTCGTTTTCTTGAGGAAGAGATAAAGTATTGGACTCCTAGCCCAACTCAAATTCGTATGGAAATAAAGATAAACACTGCTACCAAAAGAATCCTCACAGAATTATCTTTGTCCCTATGAAAGGAAATTACCAAAATCGGCCTATTTCTTGGGGGTAAATAGCACTTCTTTAGGCGTGTGCTGCAGAATCCCAGATTTAGGCAACTTTTCCTTTTCCATCTTTTTAGCTTTTGTTTCCTTATCTCCAATTACCATGCTAATCTCCTTCCATAAGTTGTAGTCTTTGACTTGGACTCTAATTAATCTCCATAATTATCTTTAAAGCTACACACTAAATAAACAATTAAACCCAATATGCTCTAAAAATATTATTTTACTAAATCAAGACTCAAAATAGGAAAGTGCACTATTTCTCAAGAAAATCGACGTTTATGACTTCTAAATCACTAAAAATGATGTCTCATATTAATATAAATCTATTACAAATGAGGAGACATCACCAAGTTAGTCAGGTCATTTCTAATTAGTTTTGTTGAGTTAACCCATCGAATAATAGAATATTAATAATTTCACATCCTCTAAGTAGTCCAAACTAAAAAAGTAAAATTAATCAATTAATCTATTATCAAACAATATAAATTTTTATAATTTGTACTCGAACTACAAGTCCACCTGGTAGTATGATCAAAACTTACAAACTTAACAAATTTTAAAAAATATACTTACGACAAAAAGTCTCACGAAATATTATATATATATCGTTTAATAGACTCAATAATTTTTATTATCAAGTGGGAATAAATTTGGATTCATAATCCAAATTTTGAATAAAGGCAATATCCAAAATATTAAGGAATTTTTTTTCATAATGAATAAAAATTATATATCATATCATATATAATATATCCAAAATATAAGCATGTATTTCCTTCATAAATAAAATACTAAATATGCAAATATAATATACCTGCAATCTCCTTATTAGCTACCAGTAACTTAGGAGAGGCAAACAATGAACAAAAGAAAAAAACAATCTATATCTTTGTATCACATTGTAAAGCGGAAAAACATAATCGCAATACTCGTACCAATTGAAGGAGAGCAATTACGATTATATCACATATATATATGTACAACACTGAGAGTATATTGGTTATATATTCTCACATGTTTTACTTAGTTCTACTTTTTTTTGGATCTCTCTCTATTGCACAAAAATTGATCCCTCTTCGAGACCAACTTAGGCTCCGTGCTACGGGTGCTCATCTCCTGCAGACATATGGCGTGTTACTTATATATTTCTGTCTTCTAAAGTGTGATATACGATCAATAATCGAAAGATAAAAATTCAAAAGTATACACGTAGCCGCAAATAATATTATATAGTAAATAAACCCGTCTCCATAAGGATTAACAAGCTAATATGGAACTTTTATTTCAAGTTTAGATATTCATTAACAACTAAAAAAATTAAATTAAAAAAAATTATATGGTTTTTTGTTAAAAAATTATATGAAGGTAAGAATTAAGTAATAAATTAAATAAGCAAATAAAACTAAAGGTTTTGAAAGGATGGAGAGAAACATAGCCCAAGACACTCAAACTGATCACTAGTTATGATAGGGACTTAATTGTGAATCTAAGGGAAAAATAGGGTGTTGTTGCTAATCGAGAATTAATTATACATCTTAAGTCTCTACAAAGTAAGTAGGTGTTGTTATCTAACAATAGGAACCTCTTCCGAGTGAACCTACAATGTTATCTAATGATTAAGTCAATTTAACCTCACTCGATTGCTAGGTCTTCTGATTCTTCAACTCCAGAAGGTGTAAATTATCATAGGTCCAATACTAATTTCCTCCTTCGAGTGTAATCTAATCGTTAATTATACCTATTCATGTAGTCACTGTTAAAGAATTCAAGCATAAAGAACAAGGACAATCAATACAACAAAAATCTATAGTTTATTTAAATAAAAAATTCCGAATTCATACATATAATCCAAATCAATAACTAGGGTTCATACTATTAACTATGTTAAGATACTAAACAAATTTGTTAATAATGGAATAAAAGGAGACAATATCTAGAAGAGTCATAATTAAATATATAATGGAAAACTAATGTAAATTACACTAATTATGATGACAAATATATGAAATAAAGGATTTTGGATGAACTCCTTGCTTCTTACCCTTACTCTTAATATTTATTTCTCCAAAATATGGCAAGTCATATGTTTCGAGGCTAATAACTAGTATATATAGTCTTCAACCACAATTTAGTTCAATTGGGCCAACTTAATTGAGTAAAAAGTGGCCCAATGGACTCTACATCTAGATAACTTTGGGTCTTGTTTAAAACAATAATAATTTTTTCAACTCAAGTCCATATTGCAAATTGTTTCTTTGCGCGCAATCTAAATACGAAGGGATATCTTGAGCTTCAATTTTAGTTATCAGATTATTCACTAATTATGAGTTATGGTCTTCAAAAATTGATAGAACCAGATGCCAATAATTTGTCTACTATTCTTGTTGAACTTCGAATAGACTTCTTGGCTCCTTTTGCTACTTTGTTTTGGGTTTCTTCATGACTATTTGACTACCTAGCTTCATAATGGGGGCTAATATAATTCATGTACATAAGATCTTTACACTTAACACACAAATTATCAAAAACTGATCGAAAAATACATATATCGACCAATATTACCTATAATGCAAATAATGTTAGATCAAGGGATAAATCCTACAATTAAACATAAAAAATAAACCCAGATTATGTATCTTAAGTGTCTAAACTATTACAAAAGGATAGACATCATATACTCTTTTCCCAAGAATCCTAATGTGATTCTTGCTCATGGTATTATTAACAAGCGTACGCCTTTGATTTTATTTTGTGTTATTAGATATTAGATCCTTCCCTTCCGAAAATGGTCTTTTTTCTTTTGACGCGTGTGGGGTCACGGAAGTAGATTTTCCTTGTGAGCATTTTTCAGGGTTAGATCTTCGCATGTCCCTTCCTTGTGCTCATTCGTCACATTCGTGATTCAAAACACCAATGTTAGTCGTTTGATCAAAGCCCAATCAGATGACACCAAGAAGTAGGAAGTTTTTCTAATAGGTTGCTGGGATTAAAACTTTGTTTTGCGCTTTTTCACTTTATTTTGTATGAGGCAAGATCCCAAAGCTGGATGTTAGAGGTTATACTAAGAGTAAGTTTTCGAACGAGATAAGTGATACTAAATTAATCTTTTGTTTGGGAGACAGATCCTACGTGGATAATGCCCATAGATGCACCATCGACAATGTATGAAGACGGGGAATCAGAGGTGGATGAGAATTTTATCAAAGAATGAGAATCTAATGTCATATGATTTTAACAAAAAGAGTAAATTACTAATTAGACGGACAAGATGTGGTGGAGAGAGCGGTAGAACGGGGGTGTCTAGACTGAACTAAAACCTATTTAAGAATATCCTAAAGTTTAAATATAGAAATGATTGAGGGGGTGGGTTAAAGGCAAGAGCAGAATATCCTTTAGTAGTAGTGGTGGCAGCAGCACAAACATTGTTGCCATTAAAAATTGTATTTAAATAGATTCCCATCAGAGTTTCTGTTGTGTTTGATGTAGTACTCTTTTGGATGGTGTTCGGATTTTATCTTTTGTAGAATCGACAAGCTTGAGTCGGGCAATGCAAGAAAGAGTGACTAATCTGATGGCAATACTCACACACATTTGGGGAAGTTTTATTTTTCCTTGGAGAATTAAAAGGTGTTGCTAGTACCATACTTGAAGATCGAGATTTGTTCAATTGAATGTGAGTTTCCTCGGATATGAGTTCTTGAACAGACTTTTCGTAGGTAGGACATGGTGTGCGGTGGAGTAAATATGCATAAATTGTCTCAAAGTCATCATGAAAAACCATGATAAATTACACCGGGCTCCCTCAATCTCTCCAAATAACAATTTTTTTTCATATTTATTATCACTCCAAGTGGGTTCTGTGGTGGTGGTTGGGGTGGCGTGTTGGACGCATTAATACTCCCGTGGTAGTGATTTTTTTAGATTTGGGATTGTCTCGACGAGATCTTGCGTTCGGTATGTTGTTTGACTATATCTTGAGACTGGATGAAGAATTTATAGGTAATATAATATTCAAATATTTTGATCAAAATTTTCAAATAATGATTTTGGTGATTTCGATGGTGGAAACAAACTATGACAATGGATTAAGAGTTTGATACCATGTTAAAAAAATTGAGAGATTAAGAACGATAGGTTGTGTAGTGGTTAGACTACGCTGGTGGTCGAATCTTATTGGAGTCAAAATGATCACGAGTCCATAGTGACTCTTATATAGATAAAAAAAATTGAGAGATTAATTTATTGTATAAATATATAATTTTAGTTTATTATAGTTATGTGTTTTCTCAATAAAAACTTATTTAATCTAATAGATATATTTATGAAATTCACAAAATACACTAGCAAATAATTACAATATATTGAATACACACAAACTATAATTACAATATATTAAATATACACTAACTATAGTTAATACATACACAATTCATTTTATACTCTAGTTAGTACTTGAACCACCAGGCCACCTATTTAATCCATTAATTAGGAAATCCTTTAATATTACTTAAAGTTTTATCTTTTTTTTTGTGGTAATGTTAAACTTCTAAAATTCATGATTTAGGTTATAATACATTCTAATTGAAGATAATATAATAATTTATCACTACAATCATATTATAGAAATTCTTGTGAATTATTGTATTCCAATATTAGGAACTTCAATTAAAATGATACATAGAATTTAGTTATAATATAAATCTTCAACAAATTTTTTTACTTATAATTCTATAATTAAAAATTTCCTGATTTCTATTTTTATTTGTTTGTTGGTTAATCTATTTTTCTAGTACTTGTTGAATGCAAAATAGCTAAATATATCTTGGAATAATATGATATAGTTCATTATGTAGCATAACGTTAAAACCAATAATGCAATTTATTATTATCTATTATGAGTTAATGTAACTAACTAAGCGTGTAAATTAACCCATGCTTAGAGAAACGACAATATGATTCCACACGATTGAGTTTTGTTCAAGTAACATATTCTATTGTTTTAGTGTGTAGTAGTAGTATAAGTCTGCATATAATTTTTAATGTTCATTTCTAGAATTCTTGGTAGCAAATTGTGTTGGATTAACTAGCAATTGACATTATCTCAAGGCAAAACAAACTTTTATGCTCATCTTTATTAGTTACACATTGACTTATCTATATGGTAGACTTTTTTATCATTTTAAACGTATGAGTATTTTTGTAATTCAAAACTTCGATTAGCATACTGTCTATATTTGTTTTACAAACTATATTACAACTATGTTAGTCGAGATTCTTAAACTTGATAATCACCGTCATGGGTGGGCTGAACTTATTATTTGTACTTTAACTTTATTTTATATATATATATTCTTTCACCAAAAAACAAAAAAAAAAAAAAAAAAATTCAGTTAGTCCTATTACATATATACTAGAAATTCAGATTTGTACTAGATATCAGATTTGTACATAATGATTTCTTAAACATTATGTCTTGTATTTATATGATTATAAGTCCTCTTTTTTACCAAGTCAGCATCACTCCAGATTTTCCTTGGCCTATTGAAGACATAAATAGGGGCATTGGGGATTCAAGATCAACTAACATGAACAATCTCGTCCACTTACTGTGAAACAAGCAAGATAAATTGATTTAATATAAATTTTACTTGACGAGGCAACAATTAGTTTTACGAAAGGCTTGGTTATGTCGAATAAACTCTATTCACAAATCTAGTCGGTTCTCATGATCTCGATATTGTTTCATCTCACTGTTGATCAATTTATTTGTATTGTACATAATTTCTTATTGTAATCTTGTAAATGTTCAATGATTTGCATATCTTGACTTTCATGGTGTCTCCATATATTATGGCTACGTCCAATGATGCAGGAGTTTCAATCTCTCTTTGAATATTAGGCAACCGTATAGTTCCTAAAGTGTGAAGTCTCTATAAAGTGCAACTTATCGTAATTGTGTTGATTTTAATTACAGGGCTTTAATTTTTTCATAAACTTTTGTGCAGTGAAGTACTTTTGCATCATTTTTTACAATTATAAACATGATAAAATGCTCATTCAACCAAATTTGGTTCAAAGCTTTCAAGACAAGGAGGAGAAGTGAGAATTAAAGTCTTGAATCAAGCGGAGGAATTAAAGGTAAGAATTAATTTTCCGAAGAGTTGACTAGAAAAGCTACAAATCTGGAAGACTATTACTAATTGCTGATTTTGAGCCACTTAGCCACTGATTTAGCCTTGGACCCCAAAAATATGAAAGCTCCGTCTTTGAGTTAGGAATATTTGGGGACTAGAATCAGGTGATATGGAGTTACGGTCATTTTACCAACAGATGTACAATGTACATCAGTTATGGGATTTGGAGTTGGACTTGGGTTTTTTATTATTTAAATAATTATCATTAAGTAAAAAGCCCATTCCTAATATTTTATTATAAATAGATCTTAGACATCCTTTTTACATACGCTTCAATTTTAAAAAGAGAGAGTCAGAGTAGAAGGCAGAGAATAGCTAGAGCTAGAGGAATCAACAGTCAATCCAACACAAAATTAGGTTTCTATTTGTATTCTGTAATTTAGGAACATGTCTATATTTTATTCTATTTTAGTTTCTAATTCGAACATGAGCTAAATCATTTAGTACTTGAGAACCGCATTATGGGTTGAACCCTAATCTATCTAATTTATGTATTCTGAAATTGGGATGTGATTATTTAATTTAAATTCGGTATTTTGTGTTGGCTATTATCTTATTCTTAATTACTATTTTTGAAGTCAAGAATCACCATAGGATTTATAAATTAGGCTATTCACTTTAGTGGCGAAGTGAACACCTTGATGGAAGGTTTAATTACGGACTTAGGTAATAGATGTGTAATATTCGTCAATGACCTTGACGGACTTGACTAACTATGCAGCAAATGAGTTAAGAGACTTAACCGTTTGAAAGTAGATATAATCACCCTGATGGGGTTTATAGTACCGTAGGATAGCTCCTATATCCTCCCTGACGGGGGTTAGGAGATATTAGAGTCCTGAGTAACACAATAATACCAGTTTAGCCCTTAAACAAAAGTAGTAATTAGACAGATTTAGGTGAAACCCTTAAGAGGCTCAAGTAATCTTCTTATCTATATACATGACTGACAATAAATAATGACTACTTTGTAGTCAGTAGTGATAATAAATAACGACAACATATTATAGTCGGAAATGGTAGTCAATTTATTACTACAGTTGTAGTCGTTAATGTCACATGAGTATTAACGACTACATATGTGCATTAATCGCTAAAGATACTCTTTAGCGACCAGTTTTCAGCGACTAATTATTAACGACTACAAGTAGTCAGCAAAGCACAAACTTGTCTTTTGCGACTATTTTTTCCACCTTTCGCGACTACAATTGTAGTCGTGGGACGCGGTTTAGTGTTAGTACTAGACAAGGGATCAACCTCAGGAGTTATCTTGGATTGGTTCAATGACAACCACTTATTAATTCTAATTTTTATTGGTTTTAATTATTTCTCTACACAATATGTACAATATATGAATCATAATCCCACTTATGCTTAGATACTACACTAAGCTTTGATACCAACTTCTCACGCTCCAGAAAACGCGACTACTCTATCTAATTTAGTATAATAAAAGTACATTCTACTAAAATAAACAACTATTCATTACAATACATTGATTTAAATTTAAATAGATACAAACTAATAAATACACAAATATATTCATGCTCTGCAACCTGCTCATCTGCTACTGACCATTACCCAAATAAATAAGTCAACTCCTATCTGAAAGGGTGGGGGAAAATGGGATAAGCTACCACTGCCTCAGTGAGAACATAAATAATGGTCATATGTAGACTTTAACCTATGGCAGTAATTATATTAAAAACGTTGTCATTGAACTGTTATAAGTCTAAATATAAATTAAGCATTCATAAATAAATAAATAAATAAATTAGATAAGTGTATACATCAAACTAGGCAGCCCATACGATCCAGCAAAATATGTACACCAAGTAATAATCACGTTGCAAAGGATACTATTATCTTGCCTTTATGACTTCCGCCGCAAAATTCGATACCTTAGTATTCCCACTAGTAATACCCCGGGTACACCGAACCTACGACCACTGGGCAATGAACTCTCCATCACACGCGCCAGGTGGGACTAAATCATGATGGTCGTGTTAACCCTGGAAAGCCCGCCGCCGCTTAGTGCAATACTATTGTATCATGTCGAATGATCGATCGATAAATATATCAGATATGAAATGACTAAATAGGTCGATTCAACAACGATAGCAATTAAACGATAATGGATAGATGTGGAAGTAGGTCGTGATATCCCTGTTATAAAAGCACATAATAACGATATAATACAATTAATTCAACAATAACTAGACAATATAATTTAGATAAATAATAACACATAGAGTCCAAAAGTATCGAATTAAAATATTATTGCATAATTTAAAATATGGTTAAATATAAACATATTAAACATTATTTAAACTCTTACCATAAAATAGGCTATTTACGACTATTGTATCAGATGGTCGCCCTCCTAATCTAAACAACCATAATTTCTCCATCTCTAAACAAACTCACGGATTTATGGTATAAATCTCTAATTTAATATTGTAATATATTTATTTGATATTTTGTTATATTGACTAAGTACCTTGTGATAATAATTTTCCTACAACCATCCTGCTTTTATAAGGAAATCTCATATTATTTTTTTAATTCGTATGTGATATATATATTCCTTAGTAATATTTTATGAATTATTAAAACATGTCATATGTCCAATTATTTCCTACAAGTGGAATATCACATTTATTTTAACTTAGTGCATTCTTTTCTTTCTTTTTTCTTTTCGTTATAAGTTTTACTTCTTTCTGTTACTTATTTATTTTCAAATTATTAATTATAAAACCAATATATAGATGAGTGATCTATTAAATAATGAGAATTTGATGTCATGTGATTTGAACAAGAAAAGTAAAAAACCAAGTAGACGCACCAGATGTGGTTGAAAAAGCGATAGAAGATGGGTGTCTAGACTGAGCAAATTACCTATGAAGAATATCCCGAATATCATATATATAAATGGTTTAGACGGGTCGGTCAAAGGACGGAGCAGCATATCCTTCAATAGTAGATGTGACAGCAGCACAATAGGACTTAGCAAAATTTGGATTTAAATAAATTCTTTTGAGAATTTTTGTTAGGGTTGATGTATTACTTGTTCGGATGAAGTCCGGATTTCAGCTTTTGTGAAATCGGAAAACTAGAGTCGGGCAATGCACGAAAGATTGACTAGTCAGATGACAGTACCTACACTTATTTGGGAAAGTTTGACTTTTTATTAGGGAATTATGAGGTGTGGCTAGTACCATACTAGAAGATCGAGGATTGTGCAATTGAAGGTAAGTTTCCTCGGATATGATTTCTTGAACAGATTGTTCCAAGGTAGTATAGGGTGTGTGGTGCAGTAAAGTCATCATCAAGACCAGAAAAATTACAAAAGGCTTCCTCAATAAATAACACTTATTTAACATCTTTATTATCACTCCAAGTGGGTTATGTGGTGGTGGCTGCAGTGGCACGTGGGACGCGTTAATGCTCCTGTGGTAGTGATTTTTTTGGATCTGGAACGTCATGGCGGGATCTTTTGTTTGGTATGTTGTTTGACTATATTTTGAGATCCGATGATGAAGATGCAAACACAAGACTTCTTTTTTTATAACCAGAGTACTTTAACCATCCGGCCTATTTAATCTATTAATTAAAAAAGCACATGAAAATTACTTATAATTTTATATGCTTTTTGTGGTACGTGGGTGGTTCGACCCAACTCGCACGCTCCCACGAGACATATGCAATCCTATTTATGCATACCAGGTTCGAATCCTCTACTTGAATATGGGTAACCGAGTTTTGATTTACCAATAATATGAGGCTTGCATATTTTCGTGGGATTAGTCATGGTGGCGCAAGTTGGTCTGAACCACCCACTTAACAGTTTTTTATCTTTGAGCTAATTATTAACCTATATGAGTTTTTCTGTGAAACTTAATCACTTTGACATAACTCGCGCTCGGTGGTTATAGTTTTAAAATTTGGACTACTATTTTGTGAAAAAACCTTTAGTTACCATCTACAATTTATGTAACAATTAATAATATAAAACTATCAGGCCAGTTTTTCTACAGAAAACACATTGAAGAACCTCGATTGTTGTTTTCAAAATCGTTTCTTCTAGAAGAAGGCTTAGTTTTTTTTTTAAATCCAGGTTGATTTGCAGACATAGAATCTAGGGGATAAAATTTTCTTTTTAATGATTGAAGTTTTAAATTTTAAACTTTTCGTTATACCTAATAGACCCCTGTGTTAATATTCGAAGACTCGTGATTTAGGTTATATTATATTCTTAATTGAAGATTAAATAATCATATAGCAACTAGTTGGGTTAGCTCCACTGCCATGAGCCTTGCTATTTCTTCAGCCCTTAAAGGGGAGGTGAAACAATCCCGGATCACCCATGTACCAAAAAAACATTTATCATTATAATCATAGGTTTTAAAATTCTTGCGAATTATTATTTTCTAATATTAGGCGCTTAAATTGAAATGATACATAGAAATTAATTTAATTATAATATAAATTTACAATGAAAAATAATTATGTGTAATTTCTTCTTCTCCTTTTTCGTGAAACTATTCCTCAAGTAAGACAGCCTTATTTACTAATTTCCAGATTTCTATTTTTATTTGTTTGTTAGTTAATTTTTTTCCTGATACTTGTTTAATGCAAAATAGCGAAATATACCCTAGAGTAATACAATATAGTTGATTATTTAGCATAACATTGAGACCAATAATGCAATTTATTAATATCTTGTCTGAATTTTAAATATAACTAATTAAATGAGCGTGTAATTAAATCCGTGCTCAAAGAAATGTCAATATGACTCCACAAGATTGAGTTTCTTTTAAGAAAAAAATGTTATTGTTTTAGTAGTAGTAGTATAAGTCTGCATATAATTTTTGCTGTTTATTTCCAGAATTATTGGTAGCAAATGGTGTTGGGTTAACGAGCAATTGACACTACCTCAAGCCAAAACGAACTTTTATACCCATCTTTATTTGTTACACATTGACCTATATATATGTTAGACTTCTTGATCCTTTTCAAACCTATGAGTATTTTTTTAGTTCAAAATTTCGATTAGCACACTAACTATATTTGTTTTACATACTATATTACAACACAGTTAGTCGAGACTCTTAAGCTTGATAACCAACCGTCAGGGGTCGGATGAACTTATTATCTATACTTTAACTTTATCTCATATATATTCTTTCACCAAAAAACAAAAAACAAAAATTCAGTTAGCCTTGCTTAGTATATACTAGAAATCAGATTTGTACTAAAAATCAGATATGTACATAATGCTTGCTTAAACATAATGTGTTGTATTTATATGAATATAAGTCCTCTTTTTTACCAAGTCAGCATCACTCTTGATTTTCCTTGACCTATAGAAGACCTAAATAGGGGCATTGGGAATTCAAGATTAGATAACACGAACAATCGGAAATAATGACCACTCACTGTGGAACAAGCAAGAGAAATGGAGTTAATATAAATTTTACTTGACTAGCAGCAATTAATAAATTATTGTGCAAGTGAACTGTTATTTCATCATTTTTGTACAGCTATGAACATAAAAAATGCACATTCAACCATAATTTTTACACCACCTTTCAAAATTGCAGTAACCAACATCAAAACCTAATAAAAGAACACTATATATTCATTACACAAAAAATAAACAAAATATCACCAAAGCAAAATCATCATTAATTACACAAAATTTGTCCATACTCAAAACCAAACCCAAAAAACCATAAAAAGAAGAGCACCAATTATTAAGAAACATAATATTAATTATAATAACCCTAATTTATCCATATTCATGAATTTCACATTAGGTGGAGTCCTGTCACTACAAATGCGGGCCCCTTCTTCATACACTTTAAACCTCAGGTCAGTATATTTTGATTGACATTTGTTTGTAAACTTGTTTTTCTAATGGTTTTGAGCTTCTCTTCGAGTATGAATAAAGTTTATAGTCATTTGTACGTCTCATGTTCAGGGAATTGTCTGAAAGAGATATGTGGAGAACATGTTAGTTCCTCTAAAGAGATATTGGTATTAACATCTCTTATGCACAATGGATTTTCTATTGTGAAAATCGATGGAATTAACCTGATGTGATTGAAATATACAATAAACATAGTTCGCTTTCTTATATTACTACTGTTTCATTTTATGATCGGCTTCTTTGAGTATGGATACCCCTAGATGATTATCATATATAGATGTATGTTATCAAACAATTACTTTACTGAAATCAAAGTCTATTTTTTCAACCTTGAGGGGTAGTTTTGTCATTTTTCTATATCTGCTATGTAATAAACTCATATGACTTCTCTAAAATTTCATCTTCTTATAAGTAAAAAAAAAAATCTTTTGTAAAACTCAAGAAGAAGTAAACAAGTGAATCTGCATTTGCTAGTGGCGTGTTACTGCAAAATCAGTCTTCATGGTTGGATTAAAATGTAAAATGTTATTGGAGATTGTAAAATTATGGGTAATGCAATTGACACTCCAGGAAGGGTACACAGATGCAAATGATGTTACAATAACTTTTGACTCCTCTCACCTTCGTGTAAGTTTACTTATTGAAATATGCAATATTACTTAATATCTTTTGGATTTAATTTTGTTGTCACAAAAGATTTAATGAGTAATATTGTTATATTTGTTGACAAAAAAGAGTAATATTGTTTTGTTATGGATTATTGCCCAAGAAACACCTCAAGTTAGAATTAATTCTCTCTCATTTCAACCATCATTTTTTTGCCTGTAAAAGGCCACATATATTTTTTTTTCCTTTTCTTTCCCATAAAAAGAGTCGTTTGATTTATGGGAAGCTTCCTATAACTCAAACAATATTGTTTTGTTATGCCTTATTTCCCAAGAAACACCTCATGTTAGAATTAATTCCCTCTCATTCCAACCATCATTTATTTTGCCCGTAAAAGGCCACGTATATTTTTTTCATTTTTTTCCCATAAAAAGAGTCGTTTGAGTTATGGGAAGCTTCCCATAACTCAAACATTGAGTAATGGGAAGCTTCCCATAACTCAGATTTCGAGTGTTGGGAAGTTTCCCATAACTCACTGTTCTTAAAAAAACAGTGTCTTTTATGTGCAAGGATGTAAGGTGGCAGGTGCTTATTAAGCATTAACCCTATTGTTATATAGGTGAATGGGCCTGATCAGATATTGACACCTTGTTAATAGGGCCATACTGTTTAATATGTGAGTGGATTAAAATATAGGATTGTATCTAAAGATAGGTTATTTGTATGATATGCAGGATTTTTTTAACACTTTGCATGCTATTTTTGTTAAATATCAAGAAATTACCCAACTTCAAAAAGTTCCAGATGCTTGTTTTTTACAATATTGTATATATGTATATTTATAAGTAAAAGGAAAAATTTCTTACAATATGGGAGACATAAACTTATAATAAATATCATTGTTTCACTTTGTAAATTCAAGAAAAAAAAACTCAAGAAACTTGCGACCAATGCATCCATGAAAGACCATATTATCCTGTCAAATGATGATGATGATTGTATCGCATAAAATTTGCATGAATCATAATTTGAGGTTGAATTCCAAGTCCCACCCATATACAAATGGTTATATCTGCAGAATTAGAGGGCATGTGCACATTAGCACTTAAATGATAGCTCACATATTAATTAAGATTGTGAAAAGTGTAATAAAAAACGCAAAGACGGCTCTTTCCTGTACCAAAAGATATGCAATAACAAAAGACCTTAAAACTATACCTTTTTGTGCATAAAAAACTGCACAAAAAAATTGTTAAAGGACCCATAGAATTTCACTTTTGTGCACCTGCAAACATCACAAAAGCACAGTAACTGACGTATGTTTCACCGAACCAGATCGGTGAACATTAGTACCAAATCATAACCAAAACCCCTAACTACATTTGTACACAACTATTAAATAAACAAAAGGTGCTAAAACAAACCATAAAATAATAGTCAACCTTCCTAAAATTACGGTTCTATAAAAAAAATTTGGGACCACAAATTATCTTGGATTCTTTTGGATGCAAACCTAATTGCAAAATCTAGTCCAGGAAGATTTTGATTAAAGAAGGGATCTGAAAGGATAAGAATGAGTCATAAAAAGTAAAAAGGTACAGTTATATGAAAGGGTATTATAGTAAATTGGAATACTAAGAAAAACAACAAATTTAAGGAGGTTTGAATTTTTTTTAGAAGTTTACGGAAAAAATAAGGTAGAAAATAGTTAATGGGGTCGGGTGCACTTAGGCCATCATGAGTTACACGTGAGTGTCTCCGACAAAAGATTAGAAGCAGAGAATTGTGTATAATGACTATAACAAAATTATTTTAAAAAAAGTGAACATACCTTTTGTACTACCCATTTAGACGTTCTATGAAGTCTAAAAACCCAATCATCATCATCACTGTCACTTTCCGACTCAAAAGTCTCATGTCTCTTTCTCTTGGGCCCGCATTTGGATTTAGCTGACTTAGTCTTTTTTTGCACTTCTCTACAAAAATATAAAATCCAAAAAACAAACTTTATTACAATGAGACCATATTTGAAGAATTAATCGAATTATTTACTGGAAAAAAATTACCTTGTAGCAAAAGCAGGAGAATCCTCAAGTGTTTCCCAGTAAATAAAGAGAGACATACAGAGCATGAGAAATGGTGAGTGAAAATTTTAAAGTAAGATGAGATTGTATTGACTTACTTGAGAAGCATAAGAGACGAGCCGAGATTGGTCATGGACCACCGTTGAAGAAATATCGATGAGGATGTTGAGTTTGTAAAAGTCTTTAGTAGGCACAGGAACTATAGCGGAAGGAACTAGAGCAAGAACAAGAGCAAAATCTGGAGTAGGAATTGGACTGTGTATTTTGGCATTCACAAATTATTATATCGGCAGAATTAGAGGACATGTGCACATTAGAACTCACAATTGATAGTTGACATATTAATTAAGATTGTGCAAAGTCTAATAAAAACACCTGAAGACTGCAATTTTTGGTGCATAAAAAAAGAGTCAATAACGAAACACCTTACAACTATACTTTTTTGTGCATAAAAAAACTGCACAAATATTATTGTAAAAAGAACCTTAAAATTGAAATTTAGTGCACCTAAAAACATCACAAAAGTGTAGTGATTTCCGTATGCTTCACCTAACCAGATCCGATAAACATTATTGCCAAATCATAACCAAAAAACCTAATTACAATTGTCCAATTGTAACCAAAATAATATTCAACAATTTCTAAATTATGGTACTATGAAAAACATATGGGACCACAAATAAGCTAGGCTTCTTTTGGATGCAAGTCTAAAGATTAGAACCAGAAAATTGTGTATGATGACTGTAACAAAATTATTTGAGAAACAGTGGACATACCTTTCGTACTACCCATTTAGACTTTCTAAGAGGTCTGAAAATCAAATCTTCATCATCATGTCACTCTCCGACTCAGAAGTCTCCTACTCTTTCTCTTACGTCTGGGTTTGGATTTAGCGGACTAAGGCTTTCTTTCCTGTTTTCTGCCACGATGAAAAATCCAAAAAACAAACTTGATTAGAATTGGACCACATTGAATAAATAATCATCGGAGGTTTTATAAACATATTTATCTCCGGCCTAATCAAAAATAAGTTTTGTATACAAATTCCAACGTCCCAAAGAAAACCACAATAAACTCCCAACCTGAACGAGATTCACATTTGAATCCATAAATACAGTGAGGATATATATATATATATATATATATATATATATATATATATATATATATATATATCCGACAACCTTATCATTTGAACCATGCGTAGTTTTGAAACTAAATTAGTATCACATAGATGAAGGTGTTAATGATCCGAAATCGCACCATATAAGTATCAATCTCATGAGCGTTGAGATTCTTATCAAGTAACATATAATGCAAGACATAGCTACAGAATCAATTCAATGACATACTAAAACTACAAACTCTTTATTGATGTATTTAGTCTACATAACTCTTATTAATCGTGTTTTAGATGTTAAATTGTGTACACATAATAAAATTACTTTCTTTTACTTATTTTAATCCAAATTAAAAACACCCATTTCCAAAATAAAATTTACCATCTTTAGACCAATAAGTTAAATATTGAGGGTTGACCTATTAACCATTATATGAAGCATTACAATATTTTGATAGACTTACCAGGTATTGACTGTCCTTTTTACTTGAAATGTCATGATCAACAATCATTGTCCTGTAAATTAAACAACACTCTATGATATGCGTGAACAAAAAAATAACAGACTACTTTTATGTGAATTGTATAACATGACTTTCTAACTGCAAAAACTAGAAAACCTAAACCCATATACTGAAATTGTCTATATGAGAGTCAAATCACATGCGTGACTTTCTTATCGACCAATAATGGAGACCTATATTGTAATTTTTACATTATATAGGGACCCATAGTGCAAATAGATTCAAGATTTTTTAATTCCTTGCAACATTGAAACTAAAATAAATCACATACCTTTTAAGATAACTTCTCCTTGTTTATAGGACAACTCATTCTTATCTAGCTCTTTTTCCATTGAAAATATTAGTTTTTCAAACCCAAAACACTCTATAAAATTACTTAGAACATTATGAATATTTGATTATTTTGTGAAAAGATAAAAGAACTTAAATTTAATTAAACTATATAAACAAATACAACAAAAAAATTGAGTAAGAAATAATATAATGTTACTGAATTTCACCTAGTTATACACGAATGAGGACTTCACCTCGATATACACGAAGATGAGTGTTTTTCTTTTCCAGACAATAAGAGTAGACGGTTTATATTGCACTTCTAAGATTTTCTATGGCATCTTTGTTTAAGGCCCAAGAATGGATAAATCCCATAATAAGTAGACTAGTTATGTAGTAATTAAATAGGACGTAAAGGTATAAAAATCATTTTTTTACTCTTCTCTCCAGCCCGTTTTCCAATTATGTTACCTGGGCTTACATTCTCTTATTTTCTATTATTGGGTTAGTAGATATAAAAATTCTTTCATCCTATATTTAAGGTCCAATATTACTCTTATTTGTTTTATGACATATAATCCTTATATTTTAAACTCAAAAAAAAAGTAGGTGTGGTGACTTTCTAATTAATCTAATAACACATGTCTTGTTATTATAATTTATATATTGGGCCATTAAATATTGGGTGAAAATATTATATATTTAAGTTAATAATCCCCTCTGTATAGAGTTGAGGAAGAACCATGACCAAACCTTCAATAACACACCAAAACACTATCAAAGCATTCACCCATCTTTTATATTTGGAGGTGAAGAATTTGTTTTTGTGAAGAAGAAGGAGTTAAAAAATAGGATTTACATTGTAAGAAACCCTAAATATTCTCTTCATCTTGTCCGAACCGTCCTGCAGTGGTATGCAACTAGATGGGCCAATGTACCGTTCCTCTGATGTGTTATAGCTATTGTCACGACGCTTGTGCGCTAATTTGGTTGTCGATAGGGCCAGTATACGGTGCAAATTCTCCAATACTTATGACTTGCTTGACTGTGGACGTACCATTATGATGGTTTGTTCGGTGCACGGTAGTACCGTTCTATGGGTCGGCATACCGTTCCGCTCGTCCAAGTCTTTGTTGCTTTACACCATGTCGCCTTTCTTCGCCAAGGTCTTTCTTCGCGACCTATATAGCACTGAAAGTGGTCGGTATACCGTTTGAGCATCAAAACTTTTTGTCCTTTTGAACCATGGGGTCAGCGTTGTGACGGTATGGGGGCAAGCTGTACACCACATGTAGGGGACGGTATGCCATTTGTGGCGCTGTGAACACAAAATTCTAAATCTTTTCACCCTAAAATCAAAATTATACCTACCTACACAAAAAAATGCTATACTTTTCTCTCACATTACCTTTAATAACACCAATACATATAAATAAACACTAAATTTTAATAAAACGCACTACAAAATCAATAAACCAATCTACACATGGGTTTTCATCCTTATTTGAATTTTCTTTAATGTCGTCAAGCTCGACAAGTTACCTCTCATGCTATGTGGATTCGAGGAGGTACATGATCTTTACACGGTCTGGATCTTCCTCCGGAATGGTATCCTCGTCTTCTCGGCTGGAAGCTCAATTTCTATAGCTCCATGAGGCGTAACCTAGTAACAACAAATGGACCTGACCAGCTTGATCTCAACTTCCCCAGATAATTGCTGACCTTGGAGTTGTACTTGAGGACCTCTTTCCCCACTTTAAGTGTTTTATTTAGAATCCTTATCATGCCATTTCCTGGTTTTTTCTTTGTAGAGGTTTGCATTCTCGTAAGCATGAAAACAGAACTTATCAAGCTCTTTAAGTTTCATCATTCTTTCCTCTTTGACCAATAGAGGATATATGTTTAACTCTTTTATCACCCAATATGCTCTTAAATCAAGCTTAACTGGTAAATGACAAGCCTTACCATGCACCATTCGATATGGGGATGCACTTAGGGGCTTCTTGAAATTTGTTCTATAAGTTCATAACATATGATCTAACTTCGTTGACCAATCTTTTCTCACTGGTCCAACATTCTTCTCGATAATAGATTTTATCTCTCACTTACAAATTTTGAATTGACCGTTTGTTTGAGGATGATATGCGGTAGACATTCTATGCCTCACTCTATATTTGACGAGTACCTCTTTCAAATATTTGTTCAAGAAATGCGTACCTTCATCATTAATGATGACTCTTAGTGTCCCATGTCTTGTGAAAATATGTGACTTCAAAAATTTAATTATCACTCTTGCATCATTGTGGGTAAATCCACTACTTCAACCAATTTTTACACGTAATCAACTTTTGTTAAGATGTGTCGATTTCCATGGGGTGACACAAATGGTCCCATGAAATGAATTCCCCAAACATCAAAATTTCCACCTTCAACACATTGTTGAGTGGCATCTCATCAAACCTCAAAATATTTCCATTGATATGGCATATTTTACATTGCTTGACATATATGTGACAGTCTTTATAAATAGTGGGCCAATAAAAACTAGATTGAAGTACCTTAGCGGTTGTTCAATCACCCTTGAAATGTCGTCCATATGGTGAGTCGTGACAACTTTCTACAACATCACAATATTTCATGTTATGGTACACATTTTCAAATCATCTAATCACTACATACCTTGACTGTGAACGGATCTTCCCAAAACAATTTCTTAGCACGGTGAGTCAATCTCTTCTTCTATTATGGCTTTCTTGCGATAGGAAATGATCCACTCACAATAAGATCAGCAATATCTGCATATCAAGGAACAAATTTCATAATTACCATGAATAACTATTCATAGGTAAATACCTCTTTGACCGACTCTGGTCCATTTTTTACATTAAAGCATTCAAGGAGAGACAAACGATCAGCTACTGGATTCTCGCTCCCCTTCTGGTCTCGAATCTCTAAGTCAAACTCTTGAACCAAAATCACCCACATGCGGCTTTGCATCCTTCTTCTCCATAAGGTTCTTGATTGCGGAATGGTCTGTGTATACAGTAACATTTTCTCCAAGAAGATAAGAACACAACTTATCAAACGCATATACCACGACCAACAACTTCTTCTTGGTTACGGTATTGTGCACCTGTGATAGTCTTGCTCACATAATAAACAATATGAAATATTGTATATCTTATGTTGACCCAACACGACACCTATAGTAGGATCACTTGCATCACATATAACCTCTAATAGAAGACTCCAATAAAGGGGAGTTACAACTGGTGTAGAGATAAGTTTCTCCTTGTTTGCCAAAATCGCTTCCATGCATAAATCATTAAATTGAAACTTCACATATTTTTCAAAAAACTTACACAATGGTTTGAAAATTTTAGAAAAATCTTAATGAGCTTGTGGTAAAAAGCTGCATGTCCAAGAAACTTCTCACACCTTTAACAGAAACAGGATGTGGAATGGTTTTGATTACCTCAATATTTACACGGTCATCCTCGATACCCGTACTCAAAAACTTGTGCCCAACACGACCCCCTCACAAACTATGAAATGGAATTTCTCCCAATTCAAAACAAGATCAGTCTCTTTACAGTGAATCAAAACCTTCTCCAAGTTGTTTAGGCAATCATCAAACTCATCACCAAACACTGAGAAGTCATCCAAAAGTACCTCCAAGAACTTATCAATCATGTCCTTAGATATCACCATCATACACTGCTGGAACGTGTCCGGTTCATTGCATAGCCATAACGGCATCCTTCGAAATGAAAATTTTATTGTAGCCCAAATAGCGATCAAGGTTGTTCTGGGTTGCTCAGCTAGTCCACACAAATGTGACTGTAGCCCGAATAGCCATCGAGGAAGCTATAATATTCTTTAACCGCAATTTTATCTAACATATGGTCTATGAACGGTAAAGGGATGTGATTCTTCTTCGTGGCCTTGTTAAATTTTCGATAATCCATACACACTCTCCAACCCACAACTATTTTCGATGGTATGAGTTCATTCTGATCATTAGGGATGGTAGTAATTCCTTATTCCTTTGGCACACATTAACCCGGTCTCACCCATTCGCTATTAGATATGGAGAAAATCATCCCTGCATCTAACAATTTTATATCTTCCTTTCTCACCACTTCCTTCATTACCGACACACGTCTCATTTGACCCTCAACTGATCGTACCTTTTAAGAATGATCTTGTGTTGGCATATGTTGGGTCTAATGCTTTGATGTCAGTAATAGTCTGTCTTTTTCTAAACCCAAAGCACACACAACTTTCCCGCTTGAGTACATGTCAAGTTAGCGGAAACAATAACAGGTAATGTATCATTTTCACGTAAATAAGCATACCTCAAATGCGAAGGTAGTGGTTTTTCTTCAAGTTTTGGTGGAGATTCGATAGATAATCCTTTTAGTGGTTCTATATCCTCCTATCCTCAATTTTGTTCTTAGCATGGGTTACCTCTTGGTCTTCCACCTTATGAATTTAAAGACACAAGAACATTGGCTAGCTCTTCGTGTAACATATCATCATAAATATTTTCATCATATACCTCAAGTATGACACACTAGAGGATGTCTATGTGAAACATGCCTTGAATCGGAAAACTTCATGGACTTGAACACATTAAACTTGACCTCTTTATCTTGCACTCGCATAATTACTTCTCCACTTTATACATTAATCAATGTATGCGAAGTGGCTAAGAATGACCGCCACAAAATGACTGGCAGACACGCCCATCCAGGTCAATGTCGCACACTTGGCATTTAGATGCATGTTCTGTAATTAAACCCTCACATCAAGTGGTTGCTTAATTACAACAACCACCCACTACTTGTACGGAGCGTAGATGTTACATATAAATCAATGAAATTAATGAAGAAGAATCTCAATTAAAAAAAATTCAATCCCAAATACAATAAATCGTGAAACAACTAGACATAGGTTCTTACAAAGCAAAACTAAAGCAATGAGGTCAGTTCATGAATAAAAAGAAAAAATTAATAAAAGATAATGCAAGAATCATGATTAATATACAAAATGGAAGGGAATAATTCTTAGTATTGAAGGGATTTGGATATTGTATGAAAGAGAGTCGTTGGCTTCATTGAAACACCCTTCTTGTCTTCTACTCCTCCTCCTGCTTATGAGCGCCTCCTTATTCTAATGTTTTGATCGATCATTCTTGAATAATTTGATGTGTATTTCAATGATAATAGTATGGGGATGCTTGGAGGCTTATATAATAAGTGGAAAAAGGATTTTAAACCTGTGTTTTCTTAACATATTTCAGGTTCGAACCCTGGAAACAGTTTTTAGCATACCTCTTCATCTCAACCCCGAATTGACTTTTGTCACCTCCCACACGACACTGACTTCAAGATACATCCAAATAAAAAGGAATTGGGTCGATATCTCTGATCAATCAATCGTGTCGACTGAAACAATCAAATGAGTTTTCTCCAGTCACCGCCCTAACTTTCTAAAATGACTCTAAGCTCAATTTTCGCCTTGCACTAGGGTCTATCTTGAAATTTTGAATTTATAAACTCAATATTGGAACCTTATATCAACCATGTACCTAATTAATACACACATAAAACACAATTAAGGCACAAAATCTCTATAGATAGTATTGTATCCAAAACAAGAAGCAAAATTACACGATACCAAATAATAGGGAAAATCCCTCACTTTCCCCGAAAGGGATGTCGTCCGATGGGTACACTGGCTTAATAAAATCCCAAATAATGTCTCCTGAATAGATTAATCCATCACAAAAAGAGAGACATCAAGACCTCAAACTCAAAGTTTTGTCACCCTGACAAAGTAAAAAGAAAATTAGAGTTTAGCAGGGCCTAAGTCCAATCAAGCCATAAAGAATAGAAATATATCATTAATGAACGAAACTAAATAAATTATGTCAAAAAGTATCATATAGTACAATTAAAAAACTAAATCAAATATATACCTATGAAATATACAATCCATACAAATTAATTTAAAGATCAAAGTAGTTTTGCAATCCGCGAAGTTAGAACTGTCTTAGTTCACAATGGTGACTATAGGGTGTTCCTCGATCATCTCATAGTTTCTAAGGCCCATCCAACTACTCTCTATAATGTGAAAGCTCCTAAATTGTATACTCAAGAATCCTAAGGTCTTTAAGGTTGCAATGTAGACTTAGGGAAGGTGTGATATGTATATTTCGATAATTTAGAGTGAGCTTTTGGCTCTCTCCTCACTAGCCATCAACGAGTTTCCCTAGATTTTAAGTTGCACTCAAAGATGTTCTCACTCATCCTTATTTGATGCACTTATTCGCATCCCCAATAACCCAAATGAAACCCTTTCATGATCACCTAAAGAAATTCCACTTTGCCGGTCCGGAACATATTTTTTTCTTTTGTTAGTAGAAATGAATCTCTTTTTTATGTGAGAAGTCATGTCCCTATTTTTCTTTTTCTTTCTCATTTATATCTATTTTCTTCTTTTCTTTTTCAATTCTTGTTCATTTTCAATTCTTTGTCTTTTTACCCTGGTAAATGGTTACAATATACGTAAACCTGTGATCAAAAAGCGCAATTACATAAACCTGGTTACAATATGAATATTTTTTGTTTTGTTTCAAATTTCGATTAGCACACTGCCTATATCTGTTTTACAAACTATAATCCACCGTCAGGTCTAGTCTGAACTTCTGTACTTTATCTTTATCTTATATATATTCTTTCAGAAAAAAAAAAAATCTAACAAATTTAGTAAGCCCTGTTAAGTATATACTATGAATTAGATTTGCATTATGTCTTGTATTGATATGAATATAGGTCAGCATCACTCTAGATTTTCCCTATACAAGACTTAGATAGAGGCATTTTGAATTCAAGATAAGTTAACACGAACAATCAGCAATGATGTCAAATTATTGTTGAACAAGCAAGAGAATGGAGTTAACATAAATTTTACTTGACAGGGTAGCAATTAGTAAAATGAAAGGTTTGGTTATGTCGAATAAAATCTTTTCAAAAATCTAGTCGATTCTCACGATTCTCGATATTGTTTCATCTCATTGTTGATCAATTCATTTGTGGTATACTTTATTTCATATTGTAATATTGTATATGATGAAAAATTTCATCATCTTTACTCTCATGGTGTCACTATTAATTATGGATATGTTTAATATATCTAGGCTGGAGTGTATTTATTTCAGTGACCTTTTTGAATAATAGGCAACCTTAAAGTATGATGCCTCTATAAAGATGTGTTTAGTAACATTTAAACTTATTGTAATTGTGTTAATTTGAATTTAAACATAATTTAGTTTTTTGTACACTTTTGTGCAGATAACTGCTTTTTCATCTTTTTTGTGTAGTTAAGTTCAGTAAAAAAAATGTACATTCAACAAAAATTTGTACAACGCCTTCGAAAAATGCAGTCATTCAAACATTTAATTTAACATCAAAACCCAAGAAAAAATCACAAAACCACTACATCATATTCATTGCAAAAGAACACAAAAAATTAACAAAACCGACAAATCATTTTCATTAAACAATAAACAAACAAGAAATCACAATAGCAGCTTGACTTTAATCCAGATCTTCAAAACACGCCACTATATCTGCAGAATTGGAAAACATAAGCACATTAGCACTCACAATTGATATTTGAAATATTAATTAAGATTGCACAAAGAGTAATAAAAAACCTGAAGACTGCACTCACATTAGCACCTTAACACTTTCGTGCACCAAAAAATGTGCAATGACAAAACAGCTTTTTCTTGGGGTAAAAAACTATAAAACACCTTAAAACTATATTTTATCGTGGATAAAAAGACTACAGAAAAACTATAGTAAAAATAACCTTAAAATTTCACTTTCGTGCACCTGAAAACAACACAAAAGTGCAGTAATTGACATATGCTTCACTGAACCAGATCCGATAATATTTATACCAAATCATAACCAAAAATCCTAATCACAGTTCTACACAACTATTAAAAACAACAGGTGCCACAACACACCATAAAATAATATTCAACAGTATATGGGACCACAATTATTCTGGTTTGTTTTGGATGCAAATCTAATTGAAAAATCTAGTCGAGGAAGATTTGGTCTAAAAAAGTGATGTCTTTAAAGCGAGAGATCCGAAAGGAGACAATGAGTCATGAAAAGTAAAAAGGCATGGTTATATGAAAGGGTATAATAGTAAATTGGCATTACTCAGTTAACAACTGACGGAAAAAAAACAAGTTTAAGGAGGTTTGAATTGTTTATTACAGTTTATGGCCAAAATTACGTACTAGAAAATTGTTACAGGGGGTCACGTGCACTTAGGCCATCATGAGTTACACTTGAGTTCAGTGTCTCCAACTAAAGATTAGAAGCAGAGAATTGTGTATGATGACTGTCAAAAAATTATATAAAAAAAAGTGCACATACCTTGCGTACTACCCGTTTAGATAAACCTTCTAAGGGGTCTCTTGTCTATTTCTCTTGCGTCCACATTTGGATTTAGCGGACTGATACTTTTTTCTCACTCTCCTGCAAAAATGAAAAATCCAAATAACAAAGTTAGTTACAATTGGACCACATTTTAAGAATGAATCGAATTATTTAATGGAAGAAAAAAAAATTACCCTGCAGCAAGAGCAGGAGGATCCTCAGGTGTTTCCTGCAAACAAAGAGAGACATACAGAGCATGAGAAATGGTGAGTCAAATGTTTAAAATTGGATGAGATTGTATTGACTTACTTGAGAAGCATAAAAGTCGAATAGAGACGGGTCATCAGAAAACCTTGAAGCAAGATCGCTGAGCTCATTGATTCTGTCGTTGTCTTCAGTAGCGGAACTGGAACACGAACCATAGCTAGAAACGGAGCGAGCAGGAGAAGGATCTGGAGTAAGAGCTGGAGCTGGAGCTGGAGAAGGAGAAGGATCTGGAGTAAGAGCTGGAGCTGGACGGTGACTTTTACCTTTCACAAAACATTTACAGCAGGGACAAACGCCAAACTGATCTGATGGACTTGAATTCAAGTCCACCACCAAATTTATGCCATCATTCCATCTGATGGAGTATTATTTTTCGACATATTCCGCAGATCTTCTCTCCGACACGGGTTTAAAAGCAAAAGATATTTGATTTCCTCTCTTTCCCTTTCCAGCTACCAAAATCACAGATCTGACTCCGACAAACAATATTACGCCGCAGAACCTTGATTTCTATAAAGGGATATATATACGTATGGGCCTTCAGTTAACTACCGTAAACCCTAGCTATAATAGGCTTTAAGATTTTCGGTAACCCATATAACCGGCCCAATTAACCTCTATGTAATCTTAATTGCAAATTAGGACCTCGGAAAAAAAACACAATAAATTCCTCTTACCACAATATAGTGAGGATATATTTCGGACCACAATATAGTGATGATATATTTCGGAAACCAACAATTTGTACATCTCGACCATGAGTAGCTTTGACGTAATACTAAACACTATGCACTCAATTAGTATCACATAATGGAAGGCTTGAGATACTTTTCCATTTATTAATCAGTTATAACTTAACTGCATTCTGTTAGTATATTAGTGTCATGTATCTTCATTTAATAGCTATAACTCAAAACTTTGGTATATACAAATATGCATTCAAGTCTGAATAAAATTCTATTTCAGCAACTCTCTTCTTCGCCATATTGATTTTTAAAGAAACCTCAAGATCATTTATTAACTTGTTGTCTTTCTTTTCACAAATTATAATCACCTTTTGTAGAATATCCTACAATTTTTTTCGCATTAGAAGAACATTTCTCAATTGACTCACATTGTTGCCAAATTTATGTGGTTGACCTATCTTCTGAATGATTTCAAAGTGCCTCTTATCACTCCCCTCTTCTAGGTTGTGATAACAAGTCAGCTCTTTCATTGGCCATTAATATTGTATGTATTTTACTCAAGAACCAAGCATATAAGTGTGACTACTACTTTGTTAGATTTCACGTTGCTCTTACAGCTTTGGAGCTTACATACATACATACCACCCAAGAACAAGTGCCTCATCTTTTTACTAAATGACTTTAAGCTACAGTTTTTGGTTATCTTATATGATGCAAACTTCCATTCAGTGAAGTGTTAAGGAATATACTAAACATACTTCTCCAGCTGCAATCTGTTAGTGTATTAGTACTTTTGTATATATATTTAACAGCTGTAAATCATTTTCAACAATATACCATTATGATTGATATGTATGTATAATTGTTTAGTGATTACCTATGTTAAAACAAGTGTCAAACAACTCAAAGTGGGTATATAAATATTTATATATATGATAATAAGTACCCTAACAAATGCTTACATCTTTGTTAGATCAGAGGTTTTACCATCTATAGACAAAAAACATGCAAAATATAAGACATTCTTTATTAGCGTATACATAGTTGTCTACATAATCTTTATTCCTCCATTACTTGCTTTTACTCCTCTAATCCAATTCGAACACACACATTGCCAAACTAAAAGTTACCATTTTTTACACAATAAGTGAATTAGTACAGCTAATATGAATCAATAGAGTATAATCATGCAAGAAAATATAATCCCATATTTCAAAAAATCACAAAATTAGATGGACCCATTTTAGGCATATACCTTTAAATGGGAAATCAATGAATCAGCATTTTGCACATGAGATGCCAAATCACATGCTTGACACAACTCTTGAAGCTATTTTTATATAGTTTCTTAATATTGAGACGGAAATCTACAGATTTCAAACTTGACACCGAATTAAGTAAGTATCTTAACATGGATATAAAAACTTGTTAACTGAATTAAATAGTCAAACTTGATGAATTACCTTCATCCAATAATAGTATCTGTTTCATCATTCTCTATATTGTTTATTATTGAAGTCATGCATCTTAATGTAAAATGTTCATATATTGCTCAAAAAATTGATTAGGCTATGCTAATATCCTGTCTTCTCATCACTTGTAAAAGCTGGAGCCACATGACATTTACGACCTCAGATTTTAAAATAAAATAAATAATCTACCCCTATACAAAAACATATATTATTAGCTTATCGTCCCAACATAAGGACCTATACTGCAATTAAGTCGGATATTTATTTGCGGTGCACCCCCTTCCCCAACAAAATATCCTGGCTCTGTCATTGCATCACTTTTGCTTATATAAGGTTATGTAAGAATCATATACCCTAATTAAAAGAATTTCCAAAGGATTTCTGAGTACTAGCCGTAGCTAGTTTCCCACAACTTATCTTACCTAACTCTTTGTCATGTGTTGGCAAAACCCTTAATTTTACAAGACCTCGAAAAATAGTCAGAAAGACAATATCATCAACCTTAAATATTTTTCTCTTCACGATATATTTTATTATTCAGTCGCATCTCCATATCAAGTAAAAGCTTTCACTGAAATTATCCAAATCACTATCTTAATTCAAATCTTGAAAAAAAAAATCCATATATTTGAAGCTTAATTAATAAATACCCAAGAATCTCAAAATAACACACATAACATAACAACCGAGAGAGATAAGATTGAAGAAAATAAATATATACATACAGCAACAAATATAACGTTAACCGATTTCACCTTAATGTACGAAGGAGTGCTGTTAGAAGTATTTCTGCGTGTTTATATTTAGGGCCGAAGGATTTTTTTTCAATTCCTTTTTTTAAGTCACCCAATTTTATCATTTTTTTTTTGCGGTCGATAGATTTTTTTTTTTTTTTTTGTAAAACGTTTATTTATTAAAGATAGAGCAAATTCCGGTTTTAGGCTATTACCTATAATTTGGAAGTATTTTTTTGCCAAACTTTCAAAAAACATTTTTAGGCCAAACATATTTAAAATGCCTATTTTTTTATCATTTCACTAATTTCATGATTTCATGAGATATTACATTGATTCTAAGGACAATTTAGGCATTTCAAATCAACTATATGTTTATTTGGATGTATTGCAAATTAGGAACTCTATCGAAAGTGTCCAAATTGTCCTAAAAATATATGAAATATCTCATGAAATTAGTGAAAGGACGTTTTGAATACGTTTGGTCTAAAAATGTTATTTTTGAAACATTTAGCCTAAAAATAGAATTTTCTCTTAAAGATACCAATAGTTTCCTAAATACATCACCCGATACCACTATTAATCACGAATTAGACGCCTCTTGGTTTTTCAGGAATATGTAATCTTGCGGTAGATTTGAATGCATGGCTTAGTTATTTACAAAGAATTCGTACTACAAACAAAGGATCCTATGCTCTTTGATTGGAATTTAAATAAGCGTTGTTTTTTCTAATTTAGATGTATTTAATTAATAGTTGTGGGAAGGAGTTGTGTTTACAATACGTGTAAAAGTTTGGGATGGTGAAAATAGTGTGTTGTTTGAATAAAGTGTGATTGATTCGTTAGATCTTAAAGATTTTTATTCAAAGACCACTAGAATGGTAGCGATTACAATTTAAATTTGATAGATTATTAAATCAAATAGAAACTTCTTATGTAATTGTGGTTAAATCCTTTAAAGTTTGGTTTTGAAAAGTGTAAACGGATTTTAAAATAGTTAACTTATGATTTAAGATTTTTTTTTAAAATCATTTATATATGAAATTGCTAATTCCATTTTATATATTAAAGTCCATATCCTTATATAATTTAAATACCATTCTTCAAAGTCCATATTTTTTTACTTTTTAATCTTCCCAAACACAACCTATTGATCATTGAGTATGTATGCATTTCTACTTTCTAATTACTATTTCATTATTAATTTATTTTAGCTTTTAGATCACATATCTACCTATAAGATAAAACTTCACAATGCAAAGATGATAAAAAAGTTAGGATTTTCAAATTAATGCTTTGCTAACATTCACCATTAACTCTTCAATATTTTAAGAGTTGTGAGATCTTTGGATACTTGTTTTATTAAAGTTTTTTATCAGGGTTCTTAATTCTAACATTAACTTCGATGATTTTCCTTGAAATAACGAATGCAACGGAATAAATTTCGTACAAAATGGTCTTGAAATGAAAAGATATGATTTTTTGAAGTGTCTAATGAATATTTATTGTTTTGAACGGTTGGAGAAGTTGACTATAAACTACGTTGTTTTGGCATTTCAAAATTAAAAATGACAAAAAATCAACAATTTAACATTTATGTGGGTCAACTGTTGACCAATAAGTAGTTAGCATAAGTGACGCTAACTATTGGGCTATATGGTTTTTTAGTTATGTGTATTGTCGTTTTTAAGATAATGGCAAATGATATATTTTTTGTGCTAGATTTACAGAAAAATAAGAAAATTTAGCTAGTAGTATTGTAAGACAACAGATCTTTAATATGTGATTCGTTGGGTCGTTCTATTTAAGTTTCAAAACTGTAATTTTGCGGCTAAGGTGATTCGTTGGTTGTCTTGATAGGTGGAGTATTTATCACTCTTAATTTCTGATTGTCTTTTGTACAATAATTTTTTTCTTGAAAAATGTTTGTGTTAGTGACGTATTTATGAAAATATTCAAACACTCGTCTCCTCTATGTTCGAAATCAAATTAACCACTAAATTTTATAATTCGTTCATGTTCATCATTGGTTCCATTAATTATATATTTATTTTTATGACTATTTGGAATAGAAGAAAATATTTTGATAGTTAAAGTTGACCATGTTTACTAGTGATCCGATAAAGATGAAAACATTTATGATATACTTCGGATAGGTTAATTAGTGTATCTTAAATGTATTTGATACATGACCTTCTTGTTTAATATATTATATATTTTCAATTTCACAGACACACACACACACATATATATAAGTATGAGTATAGATTTAAACCTTCAATATTTTATAATAGATAAAACTATCAATTTTTTAATAAACAATATTAAAAATAACGGTAAATCACACAATATGACAACCTTATATCAATGAAGAATAAAAATATAAATCTGATTTTGATTTATTAAATTTAAATCTAAAATTGTACAGATACACATGTTCAGATAGATTCGAGTAAAATTTACCATATATAATATATTATAAAAATACAAACTAATACTAAAATTAAACTTATATAAGAAACAAACAAGTTTAATATTTTTTAAGTAATAATTTGTAGTCTATTGATATATTTAACTGTAATTAATATTATTAAAATATTAAAATATTTTACTTATCTTTATTAGATAAATGAGAATTTAAATTTAGGTAAAATAGTTTCTTATATTATGACTAAAAATATATTAAAAAATAGTAAGTTAAAAATCTTATTGTATTGGAAAAATATTGTTTTTTTAAATTGTAAACAAAAGAGAAGAAGAATGTCGTTTTTAGAACTTTAAAAAAAGCTATCATATCGGGAAATTGAATTCGTATGGCCAGCAGCCGCCTGGAGGACAGCAGCTAAGGATGTTTGGGAAGCAGCATCAGCGCTTGGAAGGAGTTCTAGGCTCTGGTTCTGGTTTGCGGCAAGAAGAGGAGGTGCAGCGGCTGGAACTTGCTGAAATGTACGATCAGATGCAGCATAGCTCACGAAAGGAATACAATACAATTGCACAAGGAGCGAATCAGGTGAACTTCAATGAGAAAAAGTGGTGGGGTGATTTGCTAGCGCGTAAAAGGAAAATAAATGGGATTGAACAAAAGTATATTGTGGTTGCGTATATTTGGCATTTATGGGTTGAAAGAAATAACCGGATTTTTTATCCTTTAGCAAAGAAAAGAACGCATAATGAACTACGAGCTATTATCTTTAACGCTGCGAGTGATTATGCGCGTGCGTGGGGAGTCAAAAGAGATGACAGGTTAATTGGATAGGCAAAAATTATCCTAGTTAAATAGGTTTAACCAGAAGTGGACGTTAAATTGAATGCGGATGGTGCCGATGATGCAGTGAGATCTAGAGATGGTGTAGGTGGGCTTTTTCGAAATAAGAATGACGATTATCTAGGAGGTTTTGCGAGGAGTTGCGTAGCACGGACTCCTTTTGAGGCGGAACTCCTCGCTTTATCAAGGTTATGATTCTCTCACTATTAAAATAGACTCGAACGAATTGCACGCGCTAGTGAAGGCGGTGTGAATTCAAGAGACTTTTCAAATGATATAATATGTGCTTGTCGCGAAATACTGGCATTTAAAGAGAATTTTAAGTTCGTTTGGAATTATCAAGAAACGAATAATTGTGCGAATTGGATGGCGAAGTTTGGAGTAAAGAGTGTAGAGGGCCTTCCGCGTTTAGAAACCCACCACCAGATGAAATATGACGATCGTCACTTATAGGTTGTACGCAGAATAACCTCGTCTCTAGAGTAACTCTTACCAACCAAGAGGTCAAGATCCATATCAGGGAAATAAGAATTTTAATCGACTTGCTCCTCCACAACATCCTACCAATGACGCTTATACCGATAATTTAGCTCAGAAAGGTTTACCATAATATCCTCAAGAGGGAGTTGTGGGAGATAAACTGGTAAAATTTTGTATGGATCTGATGACAACTAATATGCAATCACAGAACGAGAAGTTAAGAGGACAAGAAGCTTCAATTTAGATTTTAGGTACACAAGTAGAAAAAATGAATAAAGTTCTTACTAATATTATGGAAGCGAAAGAATTGAAAGATATCGAAGGAGGTGATGCCAATTTTGGGTTAGAAGCTTGTAAGGCTATTTGCCTTGGGATTGAAGAGAATAAGGAGTTACAGCATGCTGCAAAAATTGTCGTGGAAATTCCACAAACTGAAGAAGAACCAACCAAGTCTAGCCCAGAAGACTCTAACTGTTCTGAAGATGAAGATTCATCCGCGAGATCCGACTTTATAAACCTTTTGAGAGATATGCAAGAAGATATTAGATCAGTTATGGAGTTACAAGCTGCTACAGCTAAAGAGAAAGAGAAAGAAGCCTCAAAAGAGCTGAAAGATCAAGTTGCACTTGCTGTGCAAGAAAAGAAAGAAGAAGAGAAGTTGAATTCCCCACCAGTTGTTCAATCAATTTCACCAACTATTCATAAGACAAATCCGAAGGTAGACATTGAAATCAAGACATTTGTAGAGGCGTGTACTCCTGAAAATATCAACGCCCAGATGCTTGAGATTGCGAAGAAAGGGCTTACACCGCTACAAGTATTCACGCAAGTCATTCCAGAGAAAAAAGCGAGTGTAGTAGCCAAGAAAGAGACTATGAGAGTCTCAAGAAGAGTTGAGAGAGAGTTACCGTTACAGCTCAAAGATCCAGGAAGCTTTAATCTTCCTATTCAAATAAATGGTATGCTCAAGATGAAAGATATGTGTGATGTGGGTTCAGGTGTGAATCTTATGCCAAAGTTTGTATTCGATAGACTTGGACTTCAGAAAGCAGAGAAAGCTCTCGTGAAGCAGCAGTTTGAAGATAATTTGGTTACCAAGACATGGGGAACAGTGGAAGACGTACACGTCCGAACAGGTAATATCACCATCCCTACTGATTTTGTTATTCTTGAGTTTGATGAAAATAACAGAGTCCCAATTATAATTGGAAGGCCCTTCATGGCCACAAGTCGGAGCATCATCAACTTCCAGGAAGGGACAATCACCCTTCATGCTAAAAAAGTATCCGAGACATTTCATGTCTGGGGTAAGAAACCTCAGAAGTTAGATCCCACAGTTCCCATCATCCAAAACCTTTCACATCATCGTGTCCTAGAAAAAATCCACGCAAAACCTGTGGAAATGAGCCAAATATTGAGTTTAAGGTCGGCCATGAAGTTGTATGGAAAGCCCACAAACCAGAGAATAGGCCACGAAGTCACAAAGACTCGTGGATGGGACAATTTATAGTCACTGAAGTTGCTTCAGCTAAAGTGATAGAGATCAGGCCCATGAGGGGCATCAAACGAAAGTTAGTTGACTTTCATATCCTTACTCGTTGCTGGCTATATTCGCAAATCTTGATAGAGGTAACACGTCTAACTTTAAAAGGCGTTAAGTAAAAGTTTTGTACGGGAGACAACCCGCAATTTTTTATGTCATTTAAATTTTGTTTAAGTTAGTGGTTTTTAGTTTATATTGCACAATCGAGAAAGGTATGAGTGTTTCTGATGTTCATGTACTTAAGAAATCAAGTTAGGAAAAGAAATACGAAAAATCGGCGAAAACCAGACCACTCTTGCGGTGTACCACATGAGAAGTCCGTTGCATCGCAGGTCAAAAACCGTGGCGACGGTTTTGAACTACGGTCCAATGCCTAGACAAGGGCGACAAAACCGTATCAAGAAGAGCGACTACGGTCTGAACATAAGAGGGGTCTGGTTCACCACACCAACCCTCCAGTGTACAGCACGAGCAAAAACTGAGGCGACGATTTTCAATTACGGTTCATTGCCGAGACCAGCTACCCAAAACCGTATCGACAACTCTTGACCACGGTTTTTCAACCCTTGACTCTGGTTTACCGCGCCAGACGTTTGGTGCACCGCACGACGCCACCAGATTTAGATCTGAAGGGTTATAAGTTGGGTTTTAAAGAAGAGGTTAGTTTTTACAAGAATTTATCAATCCTTAAGCCTCTCTTTCTTCCCCAAACCTCTCCTAACTCCATTAAAGCTTCACCAGACCTTCACCAAACATCAAAACAGTACCCAATCACCATAAATTTTACATCCAATCCTTTCCCCACATCATTATCAAGAAGATTCAACCACACATATCATATCAAAACACTTTGAATCGAAGAATCAAAAACATAAATTTCCAAAATTTCACCCAACAATTTCTTAGATCCATACAATCAAAGAAGAATTCTACTGGTGGCTCCTAGTGTGTTAAAAAATTAATGCGAAAAAAAAGAACCACAATGCCGCAAGTGTACGGTTGTCCAAGTAATACTCCGACAAGTCGGGTTTCGTTCTCAGTGATTGGACTGGTATAACCCAAGTGTTCAACAGATAAATAGTAATAATTTCAAATACAGAAAATAAAAGATAAAAGATATTTATTTGGTTTCGAGTTATTAAACTACTAGACGCAAAGAAATAAATTACTGGAAATAATTACTAAAGGACTAAGACGCAAATATGAGCTATATTTGAGTCTCGCTAGGGATTCACCTAAACTTACCTAATTAATGCTTTCTTTAAGGGCAGAACTGATATTTCTATATTAGTCGGGACTCTGTAATCTCCTAGCGCCCGTCAGGGTGGACCTAGGAGCTATTCTCAGATGTTACAAACCCCATCAGGGCGATTATAAACCACCTTCGAATGAATACTATTTTACCCATTTGGCTATAAGGTTAACTAAGTCCGTCAGGATCAATAATTTCTACCTTACGTTTATTATCTAGTTCAGTAATTAAACCCCCCGTCAAGACGATCACTTCCCCACCAAAGTGAATAGCTTAATTACTATAACCTATCTCTGATTAGCTAAGTCATTGATAGTGAAATTAATATAAAATAAGAAACAATATGAAATACCTAATTCAAATTAAACTAGAAACTCATCCCAAATTGAAATACATGAGTTAAATAAATTAGGGTTCATCCCATTACGATTCTCAAGTAATTAAGGTTTAGCTCATATTAAAAATAAACAAAATAAATAACTTCATACTGTACATGTTCCTAATAACAGAAATAGAATAAGAACCTAGATAGAGGAATTGGCTTCTGCTCTTGCTTCTGCCTCTTGACACTCTCTCTAAGGATGATATAAATTGAATGAATTGTGAGAGGTACTGAATAATGAGGTCTAAGAGGTGTATTTATAGGTGTTAGCAAGCCCTAGGTCGAATTACTTGGAGTGGAAGACAAGTCAAGAACTCTTTAATTCGTAACCCTAAAATCTAGGAAAGGTAAGATTCTGCTGCTGATTTGAGTTGGTCATATATTTTTCAATACTTATCCGTTTGAGGAGTTCCAATATATGAAACTGCTTGTCTCGGAAAGAGCTTTCTATTGATGCAGACCACTCGTCTAGATTCCTATCCAATCTTTAGTTATGGGCTTATCTTTGAAACGTGACTGGAATTTCAGATTCATAAGGCAGCTTTATCTTTTCCTTCTTTGCATATATCCTTCCTTAATCTTCTTATTTCCATGTAAATCTCTTTCCTTTCCTTCTCTAACTCGACTTGCTCTCTGAGTAATTACCATTTATCTTTTAAAGCTTCACATTAAATAAATAATTAAACCGCATATGCTTAAAAATAATAAATTAATAATTCAAGAAATAGAAATAGGAAAGTGCACTCTAAAAATAGAAACTTGACTCAAATACTTCCTAACACACTAAAAATAAGTTAAGACTCTAATTCCCACTTCTCCACCTTGTATTGAGATTTAAGAACATACTAACTTTTCACTAAAAACAATCAAATTTACGCACAAAAGCTCTAAAAACGCAAATAGTCAATTTTCAAGGGGAGAAACTGCAATATGATCAAATATGCATAAAAGTTTATCTCATAAGTCAATAATTCACCTAAAATGATGTCTCCAGAGGACTAATATTTAGAACATATAGGGAGACATCACCTACCCATATTGAGAATCATCATCATAACACCTTTCCTGACCCAAATAAAGCCTAGTCAACCTATAATCAAGAGTTTCAAATTTCAAGAGTGGTTAAAACTTTGAGTTGGAGGTCAATTGAGATGACAATAAGAACAGAAACATTATCTACTGTTAGTGAGATGAAGAAGAATCAAAGTAAGGTATTGGGTTTTTGTGAGAAGAAATCAATTGAGAAAAGTTCAAGTTCCAACATAAAAAACAGGTCCAGAAAATAGAGAAAACCTAGCTATGGTAAATTCAAAAAGCAAAAAGGTTTCAACTTTGATAAGGAAGACACCACAACCTTTACATATCGAGAGTCATGTGCCCGAGATTAAGGAAGATTCCAAGGCCTTGGTAGCTTCAGCAATGAAACACTTAACTGAACTTCCTTTGGATTATGAGAGAATATTTGAAAAAGAAGTTGGAGAAGGTGAATACAAGAGATTATTAGAGATGGGAGATTGATTTGGTTGGTATACATTCATGTTACGGTGATCGATATGTAGAGAGTTAGTTTTCGATTTCTATTTAGGCCTATTTAGCCAAGATAGTAATGGTTGTGTTCCAGTTATAGGCAAGTTAGTTCCTTTTACAGTTGAAGAGATTCGAAACCACTTCCAGTTTAAGAAATTGTTCGGACCATGTAAGTATAAAGAAGCGGTGGAGAATATCACGACTTTTGATTGGAACCTACTTTTTGAGCATGTATTAGATAAGGAGAAAGTGCAAGCAAATAAGGGAGAATTGAAGGCACCTTGGACTTACAAATATCTCCAAGCAGATAAAAATGTGTTGCACCATTTCCTTACATCAAATGTCTTTTGAAACCTAAGATCTTCAATGGTAACTAAGAATAACGTAATCTTGTTAAATTGTATTTTAAAGGGAGAAGAAGTGGATGTGGCACAAGTGATCTTTGAGAAGGTGATGTGATTTTTGGTCTCTCCTACTTCGTTATTTAATTTAAAATATCCTACTATGATCACGTGCCTTGTGCAGAAAGTGAGTGTTATCCCGGGTAAAGAAGAGAAGCTAATGTATAATATGATGAACAATATTGAAAACAATTGGATCAAGATATTTTTTAGAGTAGCGGGAGTTACGTAACTTTCAAAAGAAGAAAATGATCGTATTTGGCAAGAGAAAATGGAGGAGTGATTAAAAAAAGTCGAAGCAGATCATACTTTATTGGCCAACAATGTGGCACAAATCAAAGCTAATCAAGTGCACATCATGACACTCCTTGCGAAATTAGAGAAATATCCAGTAAATCCAATATTGGATGTCGATAATGCGAGGCAATAGCCTCGAGAGTATGTTCTCTTTCTTCCTTACCATTTCTATATATGCTTTATCTGTTTATTTTAATTTATTTTTAGAGTCTTTTTCGAGTCGTGGGGACACGTCTTCTTTTTGAGTTTGGGTTTGAAGGGATTCGTTGTCTCTCATCTCCATTTTTATGTGATTTTCCGTTTTAGGTAGACATTAAATTTTTTGATACATTTGATTTAGATGTAGAGTGTGTTTAATAGATTAAAAGCATAAGCTCAGTAAGATAATGATAGAAAGTAGTATGTTTATGACCTGCATTATTTTGTATGCTTTGAGTATTTGCATGAAAACACACATTGCTGGTAAAGAAAGGATTAGTTAGAAATGCGATAAAAAGTATGATCGATCTCAGGGAGCCACGAGTGGTGTGTAGGCCGTGAGATCCAAGCTAGTTGATAAACCCACATGATGAATGTGCTAAAGGTAAGAGAATAACGAAATTGCATAGTTTAGAAAGTGATTAAGGCAGTTCTTGCATAAGCCCATTGTTGCCTTTAGCTTGTTGTCCAAATTAATATTTTAAACCCTTCTATTCTTTCTAAAGCCTTTTTATTAGCCATGTTATAAGCCATATCCCTTTAGATTTTAAGACTATTCCATATGACCCGCACTCGAAATGCGATGCATAGACAATTGTTTTAGAGCTTGAGTTTAGGGTGGTGGGTCCACGATTATGGGAATTGTAATTGAACTATGGATTTTTGAGCTTATTAATTGTACTCTGTTCTATATGTTGATGATGATTCATAGGTTTATTATATTGTAAACCTTTTCTGGGTAAAAGAAAATGAAAAAAGCCGAAAAGCATGAAAAGAAAAAATATGAAAAGAAATAGCGTGATATCTCAACATCAAAAAGAGAGTCATAGCTATACAAAAAGAAAGAAAAATTGATTTGAAAAGAATATATATATATATATATGGACCGGCAAGGTTGAATTTTTATGTGAACATCTTATGCTTTAATTGGGTTATTTGGGATGCTACTGTGTGCATCAAGAAAATCATTGGGTTGGGTGAGAAACGTTTTATGAGAGTAACTCAAGCTCTAGGGCAATTCGTTGATGGCTAGTAAGGAGAGAGCCAAAAGCTCACTCTAAATTATCCAAATATACTTATCATACCGTCCCTAAGCCAAACATTACAACCTTAAAGACCTTATGATTCTTTCCTATGTAATCTAGAAGTGATTGAGCCAATAGAGAGTAGTTAAGTGGATATTCAGATACTAGTGAAGTTCGATAAACAATCTCTAGCTTCCTTGGTAAACTAAGTAAAGATCCTCTCCCTCCTACATTGCAAAGCTAGTCTAATCTTGAATTCAAGCAGGTATGTAGTTTGTAAATATTATTACATAAAAATTTTAGAGTAGTTGCTTTGAGCCTATTCAATATATTCTGCTATATTCTTGCCCTCTGTGCTTAATTGACCTAGGTGTGTATTTAGAAACTTCCCTCTGTTCTCATCTTTACTGTATCAGGACGATACAACTTTGAGTTAGGGGTCTTGATGTCTCCCTATTTGTGATGATTTAATCTTAGTTGGAGACATCATTTTTTTAAGAATTATTAGGAAATTATACCCAATTTTTATTAGAATTGTTGTATTTTCTTATTTCTTGTCTTGATTTGATGATTTATTATTTTTAGAGCATATTCCGTTTAATTGTTTGTTAATTGTGAAGCTTTAAAGATATGTTGTAATTAATTAGATGTCAAATCAATTCCAAGAGATAAAGGAAAGAAGATAATGACGGAAATTGGAGATAACGGAAGGAAAAGATAAGTATGGAAAGATAAAGTTGTCAAATAAATTTGAATTCCAGCAGCCACGTCCATTAAAGTGATCATAACTCAAAATTCGCTGGGAATTTTGAAGAATGTTGCAGACCTTTCTGAGACGATCATTTTTGATATACAGAACGTATCAATTGGAGCAATATTGAAGAAGTTACGGCCAAAACATAACAAAAACAGTTTATTACCTTTCAATATTTTAAGGTTACGAATTTGAGTTGGACTAGAGGTCCAATTACTTGTCTTCCAACTCCAAGAAAACGTTTTAGGGCTTCTTAGACCCCTATAAGTACACCCTTAAACTATTGTAAACATGTTCTTACCTCCTACAATCAAAATTTCATCATTAGAGATCATTCAAGAGAGCAAGTTGACAGTATGTATCTTTCGTTTATTTCTTTATAGTATGAACTAATTTTTCCATAACTTGGGTTTTGCATATGTATAATCTATGAATTCTATTTTCTTCTTAATATGTTTCTTTGGGAGAATTGTTTTAAATCGATTCTAGCTGCATAACCATATTTTTTTTTTATGTGCTTTGATTTATTGTCTGTCTTAAACCTGATTAATTTAGGGTTGTGGTAATAGTAGTAAGATGGTCACCCGGAAGGGGTGTCTAATTATTGAAACAGCACATAAGCGTCTAGTGTGCGGTAGTGATCGTGAAGGAGTCATTAGGGTTTAATTTAATCACCGATCATCATTAAAAGGGAAGTCTAATTTAGGAACCTAGTGGCGTAGGAGCGCCCTATTTAAATCCCCTTGTGATTGTGAGGTCGCCACCCTAGTCCATCCTGACGGGGATAGGGAGGAATTTATAATCCTGACTACTTATCTAAGAGCTATTTTCACCCTTATTACCAGTAGAAGAAATAGAAGGATTAGTGCATACGAGCAAATCCTATGCAATATTTTCTCAACTGTATTCTCTCATATTTATTTCATTGTCTTTTATTTTTAGTTAATCATTAATCTCTCCATCAATCATCTCTATTTTCTGTCTTTTAACTATTAATAGCTACTCTGATTTATTTACCCATAAGCATAACACACTTAAGTCTTTGAGGAACGAATCTTCTTATCATTAGAACTTGCATACGTCCTGTAATACTTGCAATACCGTGTTACGTCTAGGGTGATTATTTGCTTTATTTATATCTTATTTTTATCACACCATAGGCGACACCAAATATGTGAAAAAATAGCATGATATCTCAACATCAAAAAGAGAATCATAGTTATACAAAAAGAAAAAAATTGATACGAAAAGAGAATATATTTGGACTAGCAAAGTGTAATTTTTTTGTGAACATCTTTATGCTTTTTTGGGTTATTGGGGATGCTACTTTGTGCATCAAGAAAATCATTGGGTTGAGTGAGAACATTTTATGAGAGTAACTCAATCTCAAGGGCGATTCGTTGATGACTAGTGAGGAGAGAGCCAAAAGCCCACTCTAAATTATCCAAATATACTTATCATACCGTCCCTGTGCCAACATTATAACCTTAAAGACCTTATGATTCTTTACTATGTTATATAGAAGTGATTGAGCCGATAGAGAGTAGTTAAGTGGATCTTTGAATACTAGTGAAGTTCGATGAATAATTTATAGCCTCCTTGGTAAACCGAGTAAAGATCCTCTCCTTCTTACATTGCGAAGCTAATCCAATCTTGAGTTCAAGCCGTGTTGATTGTAGATATGACGAGTATGCAGGTATGTAGTTTGTAAATATTATTACACGAAATTTTCTGAGTAGTTGCTTTAAGTCTATTTTATATATTTTGATATCTTCTTTCCCACTATGCTTGATTGAATTAGGTGTGTATTTAGAGATTTTCCTTTGTTTTTATCTTTATTGTATTGGGACGATACAACCTTGAGTTCGGGGTCTTGATGTCCCCCTATTTGTGATGATTTAATCTTAGTTGGAGACATTATTTTTAGGAATTATTAAGAAGTTATACTCGATTATTATTAGAATTTTTTTATTTTCTTATTTCTTGTCTTGATTTGATGATTTATTATTTTTAGAGCATATTTGGTTTAATTGTTTTTTAATTGTGAAGTTTTAAAGATATATGGTAATTAATTAGATTCCAAATCAATTCCAAACAGATAAAGGAAAGAAAAAATGATGTAAATTGGAGATAAAGGAAGGAAAAGATTAAATTGGAAAAGAAAAGTTGCCAAGTAAATCTGAATTTCAGCAGCCACGTCCACAAAAGTGATCATACCTCAAGATTGGTTGGGAATTTGGAAGAATAGTCTGAAAAAAAATGTAGAGCTTTCTGAGTTGATCAGTTTCGATATAAATAACGCGTCAATCGGAGCAATATTGAAGAATTTACGTCCAAAACAAGACAACAACAATTTATTACCTTTTCTATATTTTAGGGCTACGACTTTGATATGGAAAAGAGTTCTATTACTTGCCCTCTACTCCAAGAAATCTGAATTAGGGCTTCCTATACTCCTATAAATACACCCTTTTAAGTATTGTAAACTTGTCCTTGCCTCCCTCAATTAGTCCTTAAGTTTATTCATCATTAGAGATCATTCAAGAGAGAAAGTTGAAAGTATGTATCTTTATTTTAGTTTATTTCTTTCTAGTATGAACTAATTTTCCCATCACTTTTGGGTTTTGCATATGTATAATCTATGAATTCTATTTTCTTCTATATATGTTTCTTTGGGAGAATTATTTTAAATTGATTCTAGCTGTTTAACCATATATTTGTTTTATATGCTTTGAATTATTGTCTGTCTTAAACCTGATCAATTTAGGGCGGTCTAATAGTAGTTAGATGGTCACTCGGAAGGGGTGTCTAATTATTGAAACACCACATAAACGTTTAGTGTGCGGTAGTGATCCGGAAGGGATTGCCTAACTAGATAGTCCTTAGGGTTTGATTTATCACCGATCGTTATATGCATGCCAGTCTCATCCAAGAAGCTAGTGGCGTAGGAGCACCTTAGTTAAGTCCCTAGTCCACCCGGAAGGGTGTAGGGAGGAATTTAGAATCCTGACTACTTATTTAAGAGCTTTTATCACCCTTATTAACTAGTAGAATAAATTGAAGGACTAGTGCATTCGAGCAAAACCTGAGCTATATTTTCTCATCTTATTCTTACATCTTTTATTTTATTGTCTTTTATTTTATTTAGTTATTAATTTCATCTTCTCAATCAGCATATATATTTGTTTCTCCTGTCTTTAATTATAAATTGCTACTCGAATTTATTTACCCATAAGCATAACACACTAAGTCTCTTACTAGTAAAACTTGCATACGAACTGAGATACTTGCAGCGAGTAACGTGTTTAGTTTAGGGTGTTAGTGCATCATTATCCATATTTATTTATCATTATTTTATCACACCTTATGCGACACCAGTTGCTCTCGTGTTACCTTGGAAATATGGGAATTGCCAAAGAACGTAGGAATAATGAAACAAGACCTTACTCTAGCACGCGGTAGCAAGTCGCTACCCAATACCTGAACTTGATATCTTTCTCTCTCGGGTACGGGGTCTAGCCCACAAATCAAGACTTGATTGTAAAATGATTTCCATTCGAAGTTATCATCATTAATTTCCTCAAGGTATTTGCATGGACCCTTCAAGTTTGGTAGTTTAAATACCTCACGAATATACTCTATTGAGAATGGAACTACCTTCTTTCGTAATTGAATTGCTTCTCCATTCCAAAAAATCAACTCTTCATAACATTCTTGAACCATGGTTGGAATATAAGCAAGACTTCTCTTCATCAACTCTTTCCATCCAAACTTGTCACATGTCACCGCATAATCTTTGAATTTACCGTTCATAAAACTTGCCAGAAATCCTTTCTCAACACCAAAATTCAAAGAAGCAACCCGTTCATGAACTTGATATTATCAACTCACAAATAATCTCTTTGTCTTTGTAGCCACCATTCTTCGGACATAACGTTGTTCCTTCTCGGGCTCACTAGCAATTGGTTCCTCAACTTTATCCTCTCCCAAGATAGGCTCTTCATGTGGTTTCTTACTTGGGTTCTCTTCTCTTTATTTTCTTCGTAAGTTCTCCAACCATAGGCCTTTAACTCGAATCTGAATTTCAATCGCTTTTTCTAGAGTAGCCCCAAGAGAATTTATAGTCCTGGAATTACTTAGCATCTTTCGATTATAGCAAAGTGAATCGATCATGTTCGTCATCTCACACAACCCCAAAATCAAAACTTCAAATATTCAAAAACTAGAGATGAAAGTTAAGATTTTTGATATTTTGACAGTGGAAAAACAAGGCTTGTGGTGCTATATGAGATGGGTAATGGATATTTCAAGGTTTTGGAGAGGTATAATGGCTAAAGTATAAGATTTGATGAAGGAAACTTTTGGGATAATAGTGGAGATTTAATGGTGGTTTGGAAGAATTTGTGAGATGTATATGTGCTTTGGTGGTGTTTAGAGGGAATACTTGATGATTATGTGCTTTCGTGGTGTTTAAAGGGAAGATTTGATAATCATGTGATTTGGTGATTTGATGATGGATTTCCAGTTTATTTGGAGCTTGGGGTCGTAACTATGGTGTTTCTTGTGAAAAAAGTCAAAGAAAGAGGCAAAATCCCTTAAGGATTAGGGTTCTACCGACTTATAATTCCTAACCGGGATCCCGTTTGGCAGAGAATGGGTTCCCAGTTGGGTGATTTTATTCTCGCATTTTTTTTCATTCGAAACCTTGAGTTGCGTGTAAGCCTTCGTCATCCAGAGAGTTGCCTTCATGAACCGGGTTCCTGTTTGGTAAAGACTGGGTTTTCGTTCAAGAGACATCTGACTCACCTACGAGTCGCGTATAAGAGACAATCATTCAGTAGCTTGGAAACAAACAACTCACAAACCAGGTTCCCATTTGGTAGAGACCGGGTTCCATGTTGTGACCCTTCGAATTTTGTCCGTCGCACACAATAGTTGAATGTAAACGTTCGACATCCAGTGAATTGGTGATACAAAAACTCTTCAACCGGGTTCCCATTTGGTAGACACCGGGTTCCTGGTTGTGACCCTTTAAATTTTGTCTGTTGCACCCAATAGTTGCGTGTAAGCTTTTGATATCCAGTGAGTAGGTGATACAACAGTTCTTCAACCGGGATCCCGTTTGGTAGAGAATTGTGTTGTGTGTACGAGGCTGTCATCTAGTAAGTTTGACATACGAAACCGTGTTCCCGTATGGTAGAGACTAGGTTCCAGGTCGCAAACGTAAAAAGCCACATAAGCACTCCTGAGTCGCGTCTACGTGGCTGGTCTTCCAAACGGGTTCCCAGTTTGCGTCTGTGCTTGATGTTATTCTGCCACGCAGATTCGCTCCATCTTTCACACCTATCACCCCAAACTCAAGTTTTAACACTTGCAAACATAAAAAGCACTCCTTTCTCATTTCTTAAAAAATTACTCTAATACACATCAACTTACACATAAAGCATTAAACTATTATACAGTTAAAGTGGCTTTTGTTTAACGTCGTTAAGCTTCGACGGGTTACCTCTCGCAGTAAGCAGCTTCAAGGAGGTACATGACCTCCCTGGTATGTAGACATTTCTTGCGAGTAGTATCCTCGCCTCGATGGTAGACTTTCAACCAATGACCGTTCACCATAAAGGTGCGATGCTCGATTGGATGTTCAATCTCTATAGATCCATGAGGCGTTACTTTGGTCACAACATAAGGACCTAGTCTTCTGTCCAACTTCAAATTTTTCTCTCGAATTCGATTATCATGCCATTTTTTTGTCTTTTCTTTGTAAATCTTAGGATTTTCATAGGCATGAAACCAAAACTCATCAAATTCATTTATCTTCATCAATCAATTCTCGTCGGATAGAGTAGGATCCAAGTTCAACTCTGCTATTGCCCAATATGCACCTAATTCAAGCTCAAGAGGTAAGTGACAATCCTTACCATAAACCGTGCAATACGGAGATGAACCAACGGGGGTTTTGAATGCAGTGCGATACGCCCATAATGCATCATCTAGGTTCATTGACCAATCCTTACGTGTTGGTCCAACGGTCTTCTCCAGAACGGATTTGATCTCTCGCTTAGAGACCTCAACTTGACCGTTTGCTTGTGGATGATAAGTAGTAGTTACTCGATGTCTCACCCCATACTTCTCTAAAACTACCTTCATGTACTAGTTAGCAAAATGTAATCCTCCGTCGCAAATGATAACTCTAGGTATCTCATGTCTCGTGAAGATTTGTGATTTCAAGAACTTTATCACCATTGACGAATCATTTAGAGGTAGAGCTAAATCCTCAACACACTTTGACACGTAATAAACAGCTAGTAGAACATTATTACGTGACATCTCATCTCTCTTTGATATATTACCGGTATATTGGCATCTGTGACACTCTTTAACATATGCATGACAATTTTTATGTAAAGTAGGCCAATAAAACCCATACTGAAGTACCTTTGTAGCTGTACGATCAACCTTGAAGTGACCTTCGGAAGGTGAATCATGAAAAAACTTGAACAAACCACACGAACTTGGCTCCAAGGTATGCATCGTCTAACTATCTGGTCACTACATACTTTGAAAAGGAAAGGATCTTCCAAAAAGAATTGTTTAGTACGGTGAACTGACCTCTTCTTCTCTTGTGAGTTAGATCCCTCAAGAAAGGATCCACTCACAATGAGATTTTCTATATCTGCATACCACGGAGTACCAATTCCGGTCACCATGAACAAACTCTCATTAGAAAATTATTCCTTGACCAACACTGGTCCACTATTAACATTGGAACCCTCGAGACGCGACAAATGATCTGCAACCTGATTATCACTCCCCTTTGATCTCAAATCTCTAAGTTAAAATGTTGAAAAAAATTACCCATCTAATCAATTGCGGCTTTGTATCCTTCTTTTCCATAAGGTATTTAATCACAAAATGATTTGTGTATACGGCAATTTTTGCCCCAAAGAGATATGAACAAAAAAATGCATATACAACAGCCAACAACTCCGTCTAGGTCATGTTATAATTTACTTGAGAACTTGTGAAAGTCTTAATAGCATAATAAATGGTATGGAATACCTTCGCTTTGCGCTGACCCAATACCGCACCCATAGAAAGATCACCAGCATCACACATAACCTCGAAAAGAACGTCCTAATCAGGAGGAAATCAATAGTTGTGGAGATAAGCTTCTCTTTGATTTCTGAAAATGCCGCCATACAAGCTTCATCAAAAATGATTTTGGTGTCCTTCTCGAGTTAGTTGCACAACGGCTTGACGATCTTGGAGAAATCCTTGATGAAACGACGGTAGAATTGAGCGTGACCCAAGAAACTTCTTACCCCTTTAACAGAAATAGGAGGTGGAAGAGTCCTGATCACTTCTATATTTTCACAATCAACCTCCAAACCTGTACTCAAAACCTTATTTCTAAACACTATCCCCTTAAGACCCATGAAGTGACATGTCTCCCAATTCAGAACTAGATCGGTTTCCTAACAACGAACTAAGACCTTTTCTAGATCTGCAAACAATCGTCGAAATTATCACAAGAAACTAGAAACGTTATCCATGAGTACCTCAAGGAACCGATCAATCATATCCCATAGTATTGCCATCATACCCCTCTGGAAAGTGGGGTGCATTACATAATCCAAATGGAATCCTTTGAAAGGAAAAAGTGCCAAAGGGACATGTGAAAGTGGTCGTATGTTGGTCTTTAGAATTTACACATATCTGATTATAAACAGAATACCCATCATGAAAGAAATAATACTCTCTCCCTGCTATCTTATCCAACATCTGGTATATGAATAGAAGAGGAAAATGGTATTTTTTGGTGCCTTTGTTCAACTTAAGATAATCCATACACACTCTTCAATAAAAAACGGTTCTCGAGGGTATGGCTTCATTCTGATCATTCTAGATAGTAGTGATACCACCTTCTTCGGTACGCATGGAACTGGACTCACCCGCTCGCTTCTAGATATGGGAAAGATGATTCTTCCATCCAGTAACTTTATCACCTCTTTTCTTACAACCTCTTTCTTCACTAGCATCAAACCCCTTGTCCCTCAACTGAGCATGCACTCTGAGAATGATCTTTTGTTGGCAAATGGTTGAACTAATACATTTTATATCAGCAATACTCCACCCAATTTCCTCTTTGATAACTCGCAACACACGCATCAGGTTATCTTCTTGATGACTCATTAAATTTGCTGAAACAATAATATGTAAAGTATTATTAGTACCCAAATAAGCATACCTCAAGTGTTACGGGAGTGACTTTTCTTTGAGTATTAGAGGAGACTTAATGGATGGTTTCTTTTGAGGCTCAATCTCCCCCGATTATCTCACTTGTTCGTAGGCAAGACGCCTAGGCTTTGCATTTTCAGAATTTAGAGCTGACATAGTTTCAACAAGCTCTTCTATCATCTCAGGTAAGTAAAGCGTTAGGGCTGCCTGCAAGACATCATCAAAATTAATCTCATCAAATACCTCTTGAGTGACATAATCAATGTCATACATACATAAATAATCGTCCTTAGAATTAGGAAACTTTATTGCCCTAAACACATTGAACTTTACCTCCTTGTCTTGAAAACGCATGATTAATTCTCCATTTTATACATCAATAAGAGTACGCCCTGTGGCTAGGAATTGTCTTTCCAAAATGATGGGGACATTCCTATCCGCGTCGTAGTCAAGTATAATAAAATCACATGGAAATATAAAAGCACCCGCATTAACGAGGACATCTTCCAACTTTTTCTCAGGACAAGCAAGGGATCTATCCGCCATTTGCAAGACCACGGTGGTTGGACTAGCAATATTAATCTTCAATTTCTCAAAAATTGATCTCGACATGAGATTAATACTCGCACCCAAATCAATTAGAGCTCTTCCATGCCACTCCTCACCAATGGAAATAGGAATATTAAAACTCCCATGATCAATAAATTTTGGTGGCAACTTACTCTATAAATAGAACTACACTGCTCTGGCAAACCTACCATTTCTCCCTCAAGGCATCTCCTTGTCAGATAGCGCATCCTTCAAAAATTTCACGTAATTTGGCATTCCTTGGATGGCATCCAGAAACAGAAAATTTATATTTGTCTTACTAACCATATTCATAAATTTCTGAAAATGTCTTTGATCTCCTTTCTTCTAGACTCTTGATGGAAATGGCGGAGGAGGGTGATTCTCTTCCACTACAATATATTTCTTAGACTGTTTCTCTGGAATTTTCTCAACCCCATCTTTAACTGGTTCTCCTTCTTTCTCCCCCACATCCTTTACCGTATTGGATTTGACAGATGTTTATTTTTTTCATAACGGGAAGGTGGTGGTGGTAATTTCTTCCCACTCCTTAGCATAATAGCTTTACAATATATTCTCTGTCTTGGAACATCAGTGTAACTTGGGAGTTGACCTCGTGGACGTTAATTTAGCTGCTTTGCCATTTTTTATACTTGATTCGCGATATTGAACACATTAGATTATTTATTCAACTTTGCATTGGCAGCTTGTTGTTCTTTTTGACTCCTATGCCACATGAGGATAAGTGCTTGCTAATATTGTTGATATTCACTCATTGAACCTTTGTGAGGATGAGTAGGTAGGGATTTTTGATTTAAATTTTTGGCATAGGAGTTGTGAGCAGGTTGTCTCAGAGCTTGATTTACATAATGTTGTCCCCCTTAGGTAGTTATTCAGTGGTCTCGATTGGTAGTTATTTCCTTTGGTTCGTGGATGATACGCATAAGTTAGATTTGCAGCCCCATTCAGTTTTGAATATCGGAAACCAGGATGGTTTCTGTTTGGTTGCCCATAATCTCTAAGACTCTGGATTTCTTTGATAACTCTCTCAATCATGATCCTGTACTCCAAAGTTCGAACACCCATATAATTCTTGTATAAGATTCACATCATCTCTTCTACTTGTAACACCTTCCTTGACAGCTATAGTAAGTTGACTTATTTGTTGCTCGAATGTTGTTTTTAATTCTTCTTTCATCACTCAAAACTTTTCATCGATTGCGCTTCCACTTTCTCGGTGAACTATACCTCGAACTGGTGTTCTCATGGTTTGCTACCCCATCTCATTCTTCACCATTTTGTCCAAAATCATTGTTGCGTGGCCGGGAATAACCATCAAGAATCCACCTTTGCATAACAAATCTAAATCCTTTCTTGACTTTCCATCCAGACCTTTATAGAACATTGGCAGTTGTTGATCTTCTGAATAACCGTGCTCTGGAACTCGCCTTAAACATATCTTAATTCTTGTCCAACACTTTTCGACTAACTCCTCATTCTCTTGACAAAACTAAGTTAACTCTAACTGTGCGTCCAACCTCATGTTTCTTGGATAAAATGGTCAAAGAAAACGGTTTGTAATTCATCCCAAGTGGTGATTCAATCTCGCAGTTGTTGATCAAGCCACTCACTTGCTGCACCTGTGAGAAAGAATGGAAAATTCACGAGATACATATGTTCTCGTGTCACACCTTGCGTAATGTATCGCATCGCATATCTATACGAACTTCTTCATGGCTCTAACCGCATCTTCACTGGCCAGTCCTCGAAAATTTCCAAAGTCTCGAAATTGAGTCAATATTACCCGGATCAGATTTGCATCTAGCAACTAGAATATCTGGAAGGCCAGCACCTAATGCCGCTAATCAGAAGGTTTATGTTTAGGAGGCTGCATGAACCATGGATTGTATTCATGTTGGACTTGAGCATTTTCAACTTGTTGAGGTTGAACCTCTTGAATAACTGGATTTTCTAAGGTTATCTGCCACCTCTTTCTCTAGCCTACATCATTCTCTTTCTCTTTCCAATAATCTCTTAGTATCGCCTTAGGATATGAGGCCATACACCAAACCTAAAAGACCTGAAAAGAACAAAAACACAAGCCAAGCGTAAAACAGAAAATAACAATTAACTCTATTTAAAAGAAATAAACACAAAAATCACACGTCGCAATCTCCGGCAGCGGCGCTAAAATCTTGGTTGCTCCAAGAGTGTGATAAAAATAAACACTAAATATGAGGAGCAACTAACCGCAAGTGTACGGGTTGTTCCAAATAATAGATAAGATATAAGGGTTTTCGTTTTCACAGGGATTGCAAGGTAAGATTGATGTTTAAATAGTAAAGTAGATTTGATTTTAGAAATACATAAAGTAGATATTTGTTTTGGTTTTGAATATTAAAAGACTAAACGAAATAATATTGAGTAAAATAAACTACACTAAGAATTTAAACTAAAGAGATTACGTAAATATGAGAGAGATATTCGAGCCTTCCTAGGGAATCACCTAATCACAATCTAATGAATTCGTTTAAAGGGAAAAGAGGGGAACTGATATTAGTTGGGATTATAATATCTTCCTAACTCCCGTTAGGGTAGACTTAGGAAGATATTTTACGGTATTACAAATCCTGTCAGTGCGACTATAACTACTTTCAAATAATTATGATTAAACCCAATTGCTTATGTGGTTAGTTCAGGTTGCTAGGCTCAGTAACGAACACCACGCGTATCCATTCTAGTTTTGTAATTAAACCCCTTCCAGATGACCGCCTCCACTAGAATGTAACCTAATTACTAAAATCTATCTTTAATTTGATCCTAATTAACGACATTAATAAATACAAGAATATAATCAATATGCAGTTACTCGACTTAATTTAAATTGACACAGTCCCAGAAAAAATATTAAATTGAAAACTAGGGTTCATCCCCAAAATGCGAGTCGTAGGTATTTAGGAGTTCAGCTAATATTGGAATACATAAAATTAATAAAATTAACTAAATACACAATTCTTAATTACTGAAATAAATTGAAAATAACATAATTGGAATGGCTTACGTTATTGTTGAAGAAGAAAGATTTCTCCACCTTCTGCTTCTCTACTTCCAAGCTTCCTCTCTCTTAATACATTAAAGTGTGTTGATTAATGAGGCTTAAGGAGCCTTTTATATTGATTAAAAACGGATAGGCTCATCTTGGGATTAATTAAATGATTAAGGGCACAAATTTGTTGCATTATTCCCGCATTGTTGTACATCACTCCAGTAAAACATGTGTAACTTTTGTATCTAATTCCAAATCCACGGAAACATCTTCTCAAATTTCACTAACTCAAAGGTCCATCTTTTTCATTTGAACCACCAAGTCAGAATTTGAACCGTTTGGGCTTAAGAAGGTCTAGAAGTGACGATTTTCTAGTTTTCAATGCTCCTCCACCTTCACTAAAGTGATGTCTTTTGCTCCTTTTTCACTTTCTCTTGATCTTGGACTTTGAACTTCACTTCTTCTATTCATCTTGGTGCCTCCTAGCTACCATGAACCTAAGAACTTCACACTAAACAAGCAAATTAACGCACAAAAGTTCTAAAAGTGACAATAATACAAATTCAAACGAAGAAAGTGAAATATAGCCAAATATGCCTATAAAACTATCAACTAAGTCCAAATTTAACCTAAAATGATGTCTTCTAACGGGATTTATCTATCACAAACAGGGAGACATCAAAATACTCTTAAGGAGATGATCGAGGATACAACCATGTCAATGTTATGTTAGTGGCATGAATGATTATACTCATAATAGGACACCTGGTCATGGAATTTAATACATCTAAGAGCAATGTTTAAAGTGAATAGGACAGTCAAGACAACTAGTGTTATCCTCAATAATGAACAACTTATGTCTCCATATTTGCAATATAATAATCTAGTTTGGAGACACCACTTTTTAGGTGTATTATTGATGTGGAATCAGGTGATTTGGACTTACGACGTGAAAGTTACGCTTGTTTTACTGGGGTATGTGCAGCAGGTGCCGGAATTACTAATTGAACTTGGGCCCTTAATCATTTAATTAGATAAGACAATGGCCCAATCCGTTTTTACTTAGTATAAAAATATATTCAGACCTCATTTTTTGATATGCTTCATAATTTCCAACTTTCAGAAGACAACAAAATGGCAGAATAAAGAGCAAGAGCTGGAGAAAACACTTTTCTTCAACAACAGCTCAATACATTCGTTTAATTAGGTTTAGTCTTAATTTTGTTTTTAGGAAACATGTATGCTTTTAATTTCTTTATTGTTTTTAATTCGGATATGAGCTAAACATTTAATGCTTGAGAATCACAACATGGGTTAAGCCCTAGTTTATGCAATTTAATGTTTTTTCAAATTTTGGATTATTTTATTTAGTTCAAGTTGGGTATTTTGTATTGATTATTATCATATGCTTGTTTACTATTTTTACTTTGGCCAATTAGAAATAGGGTTGAGTAATTAGGCTATTCACTAGTGGCAGTGATCACATTGACGGGGGGGGGGGGGGGGGGGGGGGGGGGGGGGGGTGGCGGGGTCAATTGCAGGCCTAGGTAGTAAACGTGTGGTGTTCGTCAATGATCTTGAAGGGCTTGACTAACCACACAGCCGATTGGGTTAAATACTCTAACATCCAAAAGTAGCTTATAATCGCCCTGACGGGGTTTGTAATACCGTAGGATAGCTCCTAAGTCTACTTGATGGGAGTTAGGAGATATTAGAGTCCCGACTAGTACACAAATACCGACTTCTCCCTTAAATGAAAGCATTAATTGTATGAACTTAGGTAGGTCCCTTGCGAGACTCAAGTACATCTCTCATCTTTGTGTCCATGATCTTTAGTCTTTAATTTATTTATTTTCTGTTAACCTTTAGTAACTTCTTTATTCGTGTCTAGTAGTTTAATAATTGAAAACCGAACAAATATATCTTTTATCCTTTATTTTCGAATTTGCAATTACTTCTACTTATCCTTTAAACACATTCATCATACCTCGCAGTCCCTAAAACTAAATCTCTTATTATTTATCTATTACTTGGAACGACCCGCACGCTTGTGTTTAGTTGCTCCTCCTATTTAGTGTCGATTGTTATCAGACTCTAGGAGCGACTATGTTTTTTGCGCTGCTACCTGGGATTTTAGCTTGTGACCTCTGTGTTTAAACCTTCAGTAGTTTTAATTGTTATTTTATATTTTACGCTTGGCTTGTGTTTTTGTCTTTTTCAGGTTCTTATGTTCTAGTGTATGTACTCGGACCATGGGGCATAATAAGATCTGCTAGGAATTATCAAAGAGAACTATGTAAGCTAGAGAAAGAAATGGCCACGTTAAACAACAACAATCCTCGGGTGGAAGTGGATGAGAATGGGTATACTTTAGCCCCTCAAAATCCAAATTCTCAAGTTCCAAACAATCAAAATCAAATAATTCCCCCTCCACCTATAGGAAATGCTCAACTATAAGTAGGATACGATCCATGGTTAGTGAAAGCTCTTAAACAACAACCATTCAAAGCACATGAAACAGGTGTTGGCCCTCCAGATATTCAAGTTGTTAGATTTAGACCCGATCCAAGTATGGTAAATCAATTCCGAGACTTCGGAAACTTTCGAGGAGTGTCTTGAGAAGATGCAATTCTTGCAGTATAGAAATTTATGCAGATATGTGATGTGTATATTACGCAAGGTGTAACTAGAGAACAAATGTACATCGTGACTTTTAGATTTTTCCTCATGGACGCAGCGAGTGAGTGGAATAATCAACAACAAAGAGGTCAAATAACTAATTTGGATGAGTTACAAAAAACTTTCATTGACTGTTATTATCCGAGAAATATGAGGTTGAACGCACAACTTGAATTGACATCATTCAAGTAAGAACAAGGTGATCCCTTAGGTACCTGTTGGACCCGGTTTCAAATATGCCTAGAAAGATTAATAGATCATGGTTTGTCTGAAGAGAAACAGATGTCCATATTTTATAAAGGCCTTGAGGGACATTTGAGAAAAATTTGGATTTGTTATGTAGAGGAGGATTCTTACTGGTAATGCCAAACCATGCAAAAATAATATTAGACAGAACAATGAAGAATGAGATGGGATGGAGTACCGTGAGAACACCTACCCGAGGTGCAGTTTATCGAGATAGTGGTGCCGGAATTGATGACAATTTCTCTTCATTTGAGAACAAAATGAAGGATACACTTGAGCAAGAATTGAAACTGCTTACTTTAGCTGTCAAAGAAAGTTTTCCAGGAAGAAGAAATGATGTGAACGTTACGTAAGAAGTTTACGGGTTTTCAAATTGTGGTGTACATGATCATGATTGGGAGAATTGTCAAAGCAATCCAGAGTCCGTGATGTTTGTTTCCAACCTAGGGAACTATAATTCAGGTGGACAAGTCAGCCAAACAGAAACCATCCTAGTTTCCAGTATTCAAATCCAAATAGGGCCGTAAATCATACATATGCGTATCAAACACGACCCCAAGGGAAAGACTATCAACTAAGTCCACATAATAATTGCTAAGAGGGACAACATTATGGAAATCAAACCCAAAGACAACTTGTTCAAGATACCTATACCGATAATCTAAACCAAAAGGCATGACCCGCTCAACCTCAAGAAGGTGCATTGGATGTTCAACAATCTTTACAAATGCTCATTGCTATTTCACATAAATCACAACAAGACCAGCAATCTTTCAATACCAAATTTAACAAACAGACTGCCACATTCAAAATCTTAGGGAATCAAGTAGCTCAAATGGCAAAGCAGATAAATCAGCATCCACAAGGACAACTCCTAAGTGACACTGAAGTTCTGAGACATAGAGAAGATTGTAATGCCATTGCGCTCAGAAGCGGTAAGAAATTATCACCACCAACTTTTCCCATTATAAAAGTAAAAGAAACAATTGTAAAAAAGAAAATAGTAAAGGATGTGGTGCAGAAAGAAGGTGAACCAGCTATAACTGAGGAAGAAGTTAAGAAAAATCCATAAAAGCAAAGAAGAAAGGTGTTGTAGTGAAAGAGAATCGCCCTCTTCACCTTTCCCCTCGAGAGTTCATAAGAAAGGAGATATGAATGAATATCAGAAATTCATGAATGTGGCGAGTAAGATTATTGTTAATTAGCCATTTTTGGATACTATTTGAGGAATACCAAAGTACGTAAAACTCATGAAAAGAGCGATCACTAACAAACACACGTATCTTGAGAATGAAATGGTGGGTTTGCCAGATAAGTGTAGTGTGATATTCAAAAGTAAGTTTCCACCTAAATTGGTTGATCCTGTGAGTTTTAATATTCCCATTTCTATTGGTGAGGAGTGGCATGGGAGAACTCTGTGTGATTTGGGTGCAAGTATTAATCTTATGAAGAGATCGGATTTTGAGAAGTTGAAGATAGGGAATGCAAGTCGATCCACCATGGTCTTGCAAATGGCTAATAGATCCCTCGCACATCCAGAGGGAAGGGTGGAAGATATCCTCGTCAAGGCAGTAAACTTAATTTTTCCTTCTAATTTTATTATACTTTACTACGATGCGGATAGCAATGTTCCCGTCATTTTGGGAAGACCATTCCTAGCCACGGGGCGTACTCTTATTGATGTAGAGAATGGAGAATTAATAATTTGTGTTCAAGACGAGGAGGTAAAGTTCAACGTGTTTAGGGCAATGAATGTCTCGGATTTCAAGGACGAATGTTTCTAGGTGGATGACATTGATCATGCTATGCAAGAGGTATTTAATGAGATGAATTTTGATGATATCTTGTAGGCTGCCCTAACACTTGACTTACTCGAGATGATGGAAGAGCTTGCCGAAATAGTGGTAGCTCTAAATTCTGAAAATACAAAGCCTAGGCGTCTTGCCTATGAGCCAGTGCAAGAATCAAAGGAGATAAAACCTCAAAAGAAACCATCTATTGAGTCTCCTCCTTAATTCGAGGAAAAGCCGCTTCTGTCACACTTGAGGTATGCTTATTCAGGTACTAACATTACTTTACCCGTTATTGTTTCAGCTACTTTAACAGGTCCTTAAGAAGATAAACTATTGCATGTACTACGAGCTAACAAAGAGGAAATTGGATGGACTACTGTTGATAGCAAAGGTATTAGTCCTACAATTTTCTAACACAAAATCATTCTGGAAGATGAAAGTACATGCTCAGTTGAAGGACAAAGGAGGTTGATGACAGTGATGAAGGAGGAGGTCAAGAAAGAAATAATCAAGTTATTAGATGCGGGGATCCTCTTTCCCATATCTAATAGCGAGTGGGTGAGCCAAGTTCAATGCGTGCCAAAGAAGGGTGGTATCAATAATATTAAGACTTGAGTTTGGGGTGCTAGGTGCAAAAAAGACGGGGAGTGTTTGCGTGGAAAAAGTGGTTTTCAAACAGGCGACAACCGGGAACCCGGTTAGCTCTAACCAGGAACACGATTAGCTATTGTTGACCAGCTACGTAGATACAACTCATTTTTGTGTCATCGACTTTTGACATTCGCGCTCCATGTCATGACCGAGATCCCGGTTGCTGCTAACCAGGATCACGGTTACAACAATGCTGTTTGCCCAACCTACTGGATGATGGCCTCCCACGCGCAGCTTTTTGGTGTGAAAAACTGAAAAGTGAAGGCTCACAACCGGGGACCCGGTTATCACCAAACGGGTACTGGATGATGGGAGCATACGCACACCATTTTCGTGCGAAAAGAGGACTACAATCGGGAACCCAGTTATCACCGAATGGAAACCCGGTTAAAGAAGGGGAGCTACTAGTTTTGAACAACCTACAAGCAAATAAATGTTGCAAATTAAAATTAAATTGTGAAAATAAGCGTGACCAACCGGTCACCCGGTTATCACCAAACGGGAACCCGGTTAGCTCACTGTAAGTCGGCCAGTTTGAAACCTTAAGAGATTAAACGTCCTTTCTTTGCCTTCCTCCACAAGAAACACAATTATTCTTACCCCAAGCTTCATATAAACCTGAAACCATCATCAAAACACCACAATTTCATGAAATCTTCTCTCTAAAAACCACAAAACCACATACCCAACTCATAAATCCTTCCAAAACACCAATAAATCTCAACTTTTATCCAAATTTTTTACTTTATCAAAGCTTTTACTTGAGACCTTAAGACTCTTCAAAATCTTCAAATATTCACTACCCATCTAATTTCTTAACTTTCCTCTAGTTTTTGAGTTTTTGAAGATTTGAGTTTGGGGTTGTTTGAGACGACAAACATGACCAATTTCTTATGTTATAATCTGAAGTTGAGAGCTAATTCAAGTCAAGGAACTCTCTTGGGGAAACCTCGGAGAAAGCATTTGTAATTCCGGATTCAAGTTCAAAATCTAAGAATGGAGAAAACCAGATTTTGAAGAGAAAGGAGAACCCAAGTAAGGAAACACATGGAAAAGACGTCTTGGAAGAGGATAAGAGTGACGAACATATTGCTAGGGAACCCTTGATAGAACAGAGAATTGAGCATAGAAAGATGATGGATTCCAAGCCAGAATGATCCGTTGTTAGTTGGAAAGATTAAGTTCGTGAACGAGTTACTACTTTGAAGTTTGGTGTAGAGAAAGGATTTCCTCCCGGTATTGTGAACGGTGAATTTAAGGATTATGCGATAACCCGTGACAAGTTTGGGTGGCAAGAATTGAGAAAGAGAGATCTCACGTACATTCCTACCTTGGTTCGTGAATTTTATGAAGAATTGTTTTTTGTGAATGGTGACGCAACTCAATTACGCAAAAAGGTCATTCCTTTCTCAATGGAGTTTATTCGTGAAACATTGAAATTTACCAAAGTTGAAGGGTCCATGCAAATACCATGAGGCAATTAATGATAATTCCTTCAAATGGAAATTGCTTTACGATCGAGTCTTAATTTGTGGGTGAACGCCTATCCCCGAAGGAGAAAGATAATAAGGTCAGGTATTAAGTAGTGACTTGCTACCACGCGCCAAAGTATGGTCTCGTTTCACTATTCCTACATTCTTTGGCAGTAACCATATTCCAGAGGTAACGAAAGAGCAACTTATTTTTATAAAGTGTATTCTTAAGAAGAAATAAATCGATGTTGCTCGTGTTATCTATAATCTCATCATGGAATTCACAAAGGCCCCTATTATTCAACGCAACCTCAAATTTTCATGCACAATAACCGCTATTAGTTTGGCAGCTAACATACCACACAGGAATGAAGAGGACGAACCTACAGAAGAAGGGGAAGTAATGAAAGAAAAATTGATAGCAAATGTCCATGAGGGAGCTGCGAAATTGGATATAGAACTAGACAAGCCCTTTGGCGAGGAGAGAGGTGCTAGACCTCAAACAAGAAAGAAGAAGACTACCAAAGAAAACGAGTTAGAAGAAAGAATGGGCAAAATAGAGGACAAACATGACGAAATGACATCATCCATGGATAAGGTAACAAGAGAGTTGGTGTTCATAAAGAATATTTTAGAGAGGGTGAGAAATTTGAAATATGCCACCTACACAATTCTTAAGAAGAATGCCCAACTTGAACGCGAGAATGAACGCAATCAGCCTAGTGCTGATTAAGATATGTTTTCCTTATCCCTTCTTCTCATTATTAGTGTATATTAGTTTATTTACTTTATTGGGTCTCTTATCTATGATTACAACCTTCGTATTAAAGATCCTTATCAAGTTACACATAATGGAGGCATAACGATCTGAAAATCCAATACCAAGTCAAATAATGGAAATGAAAAGCCACAATTTTTTTGATGTCTTGAGAAGTAAAGAATCAAATTTGTCTAATTATTAAGGTCGATCCTCTTATACTAAATTAAAGGGTAATTTACTTTTCCTTCACAAGGTTTTATGAGCAAGAATTTCTTTGTGAATACTAATCTTAAAAGAAGTCAAGCAACTCAAAATGGAACATATGAGTATATATGATGCTAAGTACCCTAATAAATTCTCCCATCATTGTTTATTAAAGAGGTATTCCAATCTAGAAAAAAATACCAAACAGGTGTCGAATCAATTCAATGACATACTAGAATTGTTATTCTTTACGCCCAATAACACACTTTTAATTGGTGTATCCAATATTAATCTATATAAATTTTAATAATCGTGAGTTAGATGTTCAATTTTTTTATACATAATCTTTTATCCTCCACACGCAATTACTTTCTTTTACTCCTTTAATCGAAATTAAACACACCCATTACCAAACTAGAATTTAACATCTTTAGAACAATAAGTTAAATATTAAGAATTGACCATTTGTTATTAACCATCATATGAAGCATTACAACATATTAATAGAATTACAAGGTTAATTATATAATTGTCCCTTTTTCTTGAAATGTCATGACCAACTATATTCTGTAAATTAAACAACACACTCTATGATATGCATGAAAAGAAAAATACAAACTATCTTTGTGTGAATTGTATATCATTTCTTTGTATCTACTAAATCTTGAAATATAATCTCATATTTTTCAATTGTTAGAGTCAAATCACATGTCCGATACAACTCTTTTAACTCTTTCATAGGGACCTATATTGGAACCAATAGTGTAATTTGGTTTGAGATTTTTTTATCCCTTGGAACATAGAAGTTAAAATAAATCATATACCTTGATTAATAGAACTTCTTCAAGTTTATAGTAAAACTCAATCTTATCTAACTCTTTTTCTATTGACGGTTTATTTTGCAGTTTTAACTTTTCCAACGGGCGTCTTTGTTTTTAGGGTAAATTCTTGTTTAAGGCCTGAGAATGGATAAGACCCCTATTAAGTGGACTATTTACATAGTAATTAAATGGGAAGTAAAGAAATTTTTTTGTTGATTTTTCCTCTTCTATCCGGCCCAGTTGTCAATGACGTTACTTGAGATTAAATTCTTTATCGGGTTAATAAATAGAAACTAAATTTCCTCCTATATTGAATGGTTCAATATTACTTTTAGTTTTTTATTGACATATAATTTATATTTTAAAATCCAAAAAACTAATTGTGATAGCTTTCTAATTAATTTACTAACATATATCTTGTTATTATAATTAATAATTATGATTGACATATTGAAACCTCAAATATTGGATAAATTGTTATACGTTTAAGTTATAAAAATGTTGAGCTACTTTCCTCCACAAAAAGTCTATACAATAAAACTAGGTGGAAAAAAAAAGTCAACTATTTTCAAAAAAAGGCGAGATGGTGATACAATGAGAAAAAACATCTGTAAACATGAAATTTAATATTTTTTACTATTCTCTCAAAATTAGGGAGCATACCTTTCATACTAAACTTGTTCAAAACTTGCCAAATAATATATATGGTCGTTGCAAAAACAATCTTTCATGACTTAAACTTCCAAGCACTCTTTCTCATTCTTGGCAAGTCAAACATTACGGTGATTCATTTCCAGACGCGAGTTTGTCCTAGTTCATACATTTTGTACACACAAACTAATGTTTTCGAACAGGAAAAAAACTGGGCCATTAAAGGATTTTTTAGTCGGCTAAAGTAAAATTTCCAAAGATAATAAACAAATATTAATTTTATGGGTTTTTTTAGTCAAAAATAAAACCTTCATTAAACGTAAAATATTACAGATTATCCGATACCCGTAGGTTCAAAGTCAAGCCTAAGAAGAGTAGCTAATTGGGAAGGAGGGAAGCTACTCCAAAGGCCAAACAATTCTCCTTTGAGTTTTTGTTTGGCCACCCAATCCGCTGTCTTGTTTTTTTCTCTCCTAACAAAGGAGATTTCTACATTATATATTTCCTTACAAAGGATAATATTTTAACCAAAACCATAGTCAAACTAGAAATATTACATTTAGCATTAACTTGATTAACTAATATAGCATTTGTACTTCCCAATAGGAGGGGGGACCATTTGAGATTTGAAGAGTTAGCTACTTCTGTGGTATCATTGAGATAAAGGCTTTCTGAAATATCACTGTAGGTGAAAAATTCACCGTTCGTAATGAAAAGAAATGGAAAGCAATTCAAAACAGAAATAGAAATATTGATTTAAAATGTCAACTATCTATTACAAACGAAAATCCAAAACTTACACGGAATACGTAGCAAAAAACAATTACACGGAAAAGCCTAGCGTTTAAAAGATATTCCGGTGGTGTGCCGGTATCTTCAAACGGAAAAGACTAGTAGCCTACTACAATAACTTTGAGAGAGAAGTGAAGTAGGGAGAGAGTGTTTTTTTGCTGTAGCTTTGTTGTGATTTTCGTTCCGGTTACAAGTGGGGAGTGAGCACTATTTATAGGGGAGGGGAAGTTCTGAAAAAGCTTTGTCACTTGTAACGGACCAATTAAGTCCGTGATTACCTCCTCGTAATTGATTGACAGTTTTTCTATTGATTTGATTTTATTCCACACGTTTCTGTTGACTTCCAATTCCCCACGTTTGTAACCGCTGGCTGATTTGATTTTCTTCCACGCTTTTTGATTGACAAGTTGACCAGCTTAATGGGAGCGTGATTAGAGGAGCCTTGTCCAGCGTTTTATCTTCTGATAGATTGTCAAGGGCACTATAAGAGCTCCACCCAAAACTTGTTTCATTTTTCATTTTTTGACTCCCCAAACTCCCCACGAGCCACGAGCCACGACCCACGACCCCACGTCCCCACGCTCCCACGCCGCCGTCGCCGCCGTCGCCGGTGCCGGGCCGGGCGGGTGGGTGGTGGTGGTGGTGCGCGCGTGTGGGTTAGATTATTGCTTTGCCATGTGCATGGGTGTTGGCTTTTGGACATTGTTGAGAGTACCAAGTAAATAAATTGTTTTATACTCCCTCCACCCACCGATGTGGGAAGTAAACATTTTGTTTACTTTCAAATATTCCAACAATCCCCCACATATTTGAAGGTCAACAAAAGGTTTGAATAGAAGGTGATCAGGTTTCCACGACTTTCAACGTTTGGGTGAATTGTACTTAAGTGCCAATATCTTTCGATTTGAATTGTCACGTAGTGAAATGAGGCAACCACCGAATTCCGTTTAAAGTGAACCTAGTCTTGAACTTTAACGGTTTCCGATAGAGGCCCTCACAACACATACTCTACCCTGCTAAAAGTTATGGTCCCCTCGAACCTCACCTTTCAGTTTAGTTCATCAAGTCCTTCTCTAAGAACCACCCTTGTGGGCTATGAACTTTGTGGATACCTTTATTTACATTTGTTCAAGGACGTCTCCTTAACATTTTGTCTATAAAGGTTTGGGTTTTGCTACTACCCTTGAATTCATCAAGTCCTTCTCGAAAGGACCACCATTAAGGCTATGAATTCTGATTCATCAAGTCCTTCTCAAAAGGACCACCACAAGTGGCTATGAATCCATATTACTTTAGTTTTATGCCATAGGGATGGATGGAGATCATCTTGACTCAAGGGTCACATGTTCCCCATTAATGGGTCTCAACCCCATCCCCCTCGACGTTTCCAGGACTACTCTCCTGGGTAGGCCTTTGGTAAAGGGATCAGCGAGATTCTCCTCTGATCGTACATACTCTAAGGCTATCACACCATTCTTCAGTAACTGTTTTACTGAGCCATGTTTGATGCGTATATGTCTCTTCTTTCCCTTGTAGGCACTTTGATGAGCGACTGCAATGGCTGCTTGTGAATCACAATGAATACACACAGGTGTGGCCTTACCTTCCCAAAGGGGCACATCTGATAAGAGACTTCTCAACCACTCAGCTTCTTGTCCAGCCATTTCTAGTGCTATAAACTCAGACTCCATGGTGGAGCGTGCTATACAAGTCTGTTTGGAGGACTTCCACGATATAGCACCTCCTCCTAAGGAGAAAACATAACCAGTGGTGGAGTTAACTTCGTCATTTTCAGAGATCCAGTTTGCATCACAGAATCCCTCGATAACTGCAGGGAATGAGCTGAAATGCAGACCTAGATCCATAGTACCTCGCAGATACTTTAGAAGACGACGAAGTGCAACCCAGTGGTCATTACTCGGGTTATGAGTATAGCGACTAAGTCTACTAACGGCGTAGGCAATATCGGGTCGAGTGTAGTTCATTAAGAACATCAGACTACCTATGATTTTGGCATATTCATTTTGGGATACAGCATCTCCAGAGTTTTTAGACAAATGAATACTAGAGTCATAGGGAGTATTTACAGGTGTCACCTCAAAGGAGTCGAATTTCTTCAACATCCTTTCTACGTAATGAGACTGACTTAGGGAAATACCATTACTGCTCCTAATGATTTTTACCCCAAGAATTACATCTGCTTCTCCCATGTCTTTCATGTCAAACTTAGAAGACAAGAAGCGTTTGGTCTCATTTATGGTATGAAGAGAAGTGCCGAAGATGAGCATGTCATCTACATACAGGCAGATGATAGTACACTCTGATCCTCTTACTTTGGAGTAAACACATGAATCAGAAGTGTTGACCACAAACCCATTGGAGATAAGGGTACTATCGAGTTTTTCATACCATTTTTTGGGTGCCTGTTTTAAGCCATACAGAGACTTCTTTAACTTGCACACCTTATCCCATTGACCAGGAACCACACACCCTTCAGGCTGAGCCATATAGATCTCTTCATCTAGGTCCCCATTCAGAAACGCAGTCTTAACATCCATCTGATGTATGACAAGTTTGTGAATGACCGCAAGAGCGATGAGGGTCCTAATGGTGGCGATTTTGGTCACAGGGGAATAAGTGTCGAAGTAATCAAGGCCTTTCTTTTGGGTGAAACCCTTAATGACAAGCCTAGCTTTGAATTTTTCTATTGAGCCATCAGGTCTCAACTTTTTCTTAAAAATCCATTTGTTGTTTATGGGTTTGCTGCCTTTGGGTAGGTCAGTTAATTCCCACGTATGATTACTTCTAATAGACTCAAGTTCGCTATTGATGGCTTCTTTCCAAAAACTAGCATCTACCGATCTCAAAGCATCGGTATAAGTTTTTGGGTCTTCCTCCATGAGAAGACAGGTGACAACCTGTTCACTTATCAGGTCAATGTGAAAACCTTCGGTTAAGAAGGCTGTGATAAAATCAGGTCCGAAACTGGTCTCGGTCCTATGCCTCTTACTCCTCCTAAGTTCTTCCTCAGGAATACTACTAGGCACATAGGAGGTAGAGGGGCTAGGGGAACTATCACATAAAGGAACATTAACCTCATCAGATAAGTTACTAGAAGACAAAGGAGCATCAACACTATGCAAAGTTTTCAAAGGGAAGATGTTTTCAAAAAATTCAGCATCTCTAGATTCAAAAACGGAGTTATCATCTAATGATAGGAATCTATAGGCTGCACTATTCTGAGCATACCCTATGAAAACGGAGTCTATTGTTTTGGGTCCAACAGTGACTGTTTTAAAATCGGGTAGTTTGACTTTAGCCAGACACCCCCACACTTTTAAAAATTTCAGGTTAGGTGGAAACCCTTTCCACATCTCGTAGGGAGTCTTATCTAGGGATTTATGGGGTACCCTATTAAGGACATAACATGCTGATAGAACAGCTTCCCCCCACATGTTGGTTGGTAAACCTGAGCTTATTAACATAGCATTCATAGTCTCTTTAAGGGACATATTTTTCCTCTCAGCTATGCCATTTTGTTGGGGTGTATAGGGGGCACTAAGTTCGTGGATTATTCCATTTGTTTCACAAAACTCTTTAAGTGAATTAGAACTATATTCGCCTCCTCTATCTGACCTAAGTCTTTTGATTTTACAGTCTAGTTGATTTTCTACTTCAGCTTTGTATTTTAAAAACGCGTTTTCCGCCTCGTCTTTAGTTTTAAGGAGATACACTTTAGTGAACCTAGAGTAGTCATCTACAAAGGTTATATAGTAAAGTTTGCCTCCTCTGCTAGCGGAGTTTTTAAAATCAGCTAAGTCAGAATGCACTAATTCTAGTATTTTAGTTTTTCTCGTGGTCACAGGCTTAAAGGGTTTCTTCGCAAGTTTGGACTCTACACATATTTGACATTTGGAAAAGTCATCTATTTTATTTAGGGGTATTAGTCCAAGTTCTTTAAGCCTTTTAATAGAAGAGATATTAAGGTGACCTAGTCTAGCATGCCAAGTGTCAAGAGATTCAACGACATAAGCAAAATCAGAGGCATTCTCATTCATTGGTACAGTGTTCAAAACAAATAAACCATCAGCCATGTACCCTTTCCCCACAAACTCATCGTTTTTGGTAATGACCATTTTCCCCCCTTCAAATACAAGTTTGAGGCCTACTTTATTAAGAAGAGCTCCGGAAACTAGGTTCCTACGGAGACAGGGGACGAAGAGAACATCATTCAACTCTAAGATCTTACCAGAAGTGAGTTTGAGAGAAACCTGTCCTTTGCCGAAGACCATGGCGGTTGAGGAGTCACCCATGTAGACAAATTCACCATTTGTTGCTTCTTCGAATTTCTTGAACATGGATCTCGTTGAGCAGAAATGACGAGAAGCTCCAGTATCAAGGATCCACTCCGTTTTGTTCTCAATTAGGTTTACCTCGACCATTACTGCAGCGATAATCTCTTCGGTCTCGACCAGATTTGCGGCAGGTTTAGGACCTTGATCGGCTCTAAGATTGCATTCGAAAGCCTTATGGCCTTCCTTCCCACAACAGTAGCAAGCTCCTTTGGGTTTCTGAATCTTACCAGAGGTTTTGAACCCACCACCTTTGGAGTTGCCGCGGTTCTTGTTCCCACCAGATTTGGATTTGTTGTGGCCTTGTTGTTTACCCTTTCCTTTGAACCTGCCTTTGTTACCTTCACCAGAACTTTCAACAAGATTAGCTTTGGAGGATTGAATAGGAAAAGAGATAGACCTGTCTTTGAGTCGATTAGCCTCTTCCACTTGAATGTGGCTAATCAGCTCTTGTAGTGTCATTTCCTTCTTCTTGTGTTTCAATTGATTACGGTATTCGCTCCAGGAAGGTGGAAATTTTTCTAACAAGATATTGGCTTGGAGAACTTCGCACATTTTCATACCTTCAGCATACACATCCGCGCAAAGGTTCTCATAGACATGGAGTTGTTCGGTCATGGGTTTTTGATCGGTGAGGCGAAAGTTGTACCAAGCCCCAGTGACATATTTTTTCTTCCCCGAATCCTCAGCCCCATATTTTTTCTCAAGTGTCTCCCATATGATCTTTGCCGATTTTTCTTTGGCAAGAAGATCAAAAATGAGGTTTGAGACATTGTTCAACATCCACCCACGAGCCATGGTGTTAGCTCGCCTAAACTTGGCTTCCAGAGCAAGATGCCTAGTCTGTTCTTCCTCAGTGGGAACCCCATTGTCCACTAAAAGTGGAGGATCCTCGTATAAAACGAAGTCCAGTTCGTACTGTTCAAGACAGATAAGGATCTTTTGTGCCCAACGTTTGTAGTTGGAACCATTAAGGGATTCCACCTGATTCACGTTGGGAAAAGCCTTTGCATTCAATGATGAAGCAACTGCCGTGTTTTGAAAAGCCATTTCAGAAAAAAAAAAAGAGAACGGTGAAAAGCTAAAACCGGGATATCTTTTAAAATTGTAGGTGAAAAATTCACCGTTCGTAATGAAAAGAAATGGAAAGCAATTCAAAACAGAAATAGAAATATTGATTTAAAATGTCAACTAGCTATTACAAACGAAAATCCAAAACTTACACGGAATACGTAGCAAAAAACAATTACACGGAAAAGCCTAGCGTTTAAAAGATATTCCGGTGGTGTGCCGGTATCTTCAAACGGAAAAGACTAGTAGCCTACTACAATAACTTTGAGAGAGAAGTGAAGTAGGGAGAGAGTGTTTTTTTGCTGTAGCTTTGTTGTGATTTTCGTTCCGGTTACAAGTGGGGAGTGAGCACTATTTATAGGGGAGGGGAAGTTCTGAAAAAGCTTTGTCACTTGTAACGGACCAATTAAGTCCGTGATTACCTCCTCGTAATTGATTGACAGTTTTTCTATTGATTTGATTTTATTCCACACGTTTCTGTTGACTTCCAATTCCCCACGTTTGTAACCACTGGCTGATTTGATTTTCTTCCACGCTTTTTGATTGACAAGTTGACCAGCTTAATGGGAGCGTGATTAGAGGAGCCTTGTCCAGCGTTTTATCTTCTGACACTATAAGAGCTCCACCCAAAACTTGTTTCATTTTTCATTTTTTGACTCCCCAAACTCCCCAAACTCCCCACGAGCCACGAGCCACGACCCCACGCCGCCGCCGCCGCCGCCGCCGCCGGTGCCGTGCCGGGCCGGGCGGGTGGTGGTGGTAGTGCGCGCGTGTGGGTTAGATTATTGCTTTGCCATGTGCATGGGTGTTGGCTTTTGGACATTGTTGAGAGTACCAAGTAAATAAATTGTTTTATACTCCCTCCACCCACCGATGTGGGAAGTAAACATTTTGTTTACTTTCAAATATTCCAACAATCACCTCTCAAGTTTGTAACTCCAAAAATAGTACCTGAGGTATTGTTTTGAGTAGCCTCAGAGATTTTAAGATTAGCACTTTTATACTCATCATAGGCCATAATACATTTTTGCATAGTAAGCAAAGGGTAAGGAGATATTCCTCTAAATAAAAACTCATTTCTTCCTTTCCATATAAACCAGCAAATATACATTGTTACTTCACTAAGATCAGGAAGTATGTCTGTTTTTTCAATGGAGCTTATTTCTTAAACAAGAAATCCATTTAATAAATTTATGCGAGGGATCAGCAGTTGAGATAAAAGATAATGGACTAGCAAGCCAAACAGCTCTTGCCCAAGAGCAATGAAAAAGCAAATGTTCCACAGTTTCATCACAAGAGCCACAAAGTTTACAAATTGGGGAAGGAGAGGATCTCTTTTATATCTATTCATGTTTGTAGCAAGACCATTACCACAACACTTCCACACAAATCTTTTAATTTTTGGCATAACATTCAATTGCCAAATGAAATTCCAATCAATTGTTTCTAATCTAAAAGAAGTTGATCCTTTTTTTGTATTCTTTTTCATTTCAAGAATTTGTTGAGCCTTCCAAATCTGATTATAGCATTCCTTAACTCTAACATCTCCACACAAGGAACCAGTCCAAAAGGGAGTGTCAACACAGTAGAATAAAGGAATGGCTAATGAGTAGATGGTTGCTACAACTGAATCCTCAAATAAATTTTGTAACAGAGGTACATTCCAATCCTTTGAGCGTAGAATTAACTGTGAAACAAATTCAATTTCACACCCTAGAGGTTTAACAATATGAGGGTCAGAAGGGATCCATTTATCCCTCCAAATAGAGATTTTCTTACCATCACTAATAGACCAGTGTAATTTATCTATAAAGCAGCTTCTCCCCTCAATCAAGCTGTTCCAACCCCAAGAGAAATTACATTTCAAAGAGGCTTCAATAAAGTAAGTTTCAGGAATGTATTTGCCTTTAAAGACTTTATGAAGTAGAGAATCTTCATTTTTGAGAAATTTCCAAGCATTTGAAGATAGTAGAGCAAGGTTTGGAGTATGAAAATCTTTAAAACCCAATCCACCATCTTCTTTAGCTGAGATCAAAGTTTGACATTTAATCCAATGGCTTCTAGATTCACCTTGATTATTCCAGTAGAAATTAGAAACCAGAGATGTTAAATGAGATGTAAGCTTTTTTGGGATAAAAAAAATTGACATAATATAATTAGGTATTGAGCCTATTATAGCTTTAATTAGAATTTCTTTCCCACTTTTAGAAAGTAGTTTAGTTTCCCAACTATCCATTCTTTTCATAATCATTTCAATGAGCCATTCCAAAGATTTAACTTTAGAAATTCCCCAAGAGGAGGGAATCCCAAGATACTTACCAAGGTCTTGAAGTTTATTCCTTCTAAGCAAGGAGCTTAGTTTATTCTTGACCCAGGAGGAGTATTTCTACTAAAGAGCACACCACTTTTATTTAGATTCACCTTTTGTCCAGATGCAAAGAAATACCAATTAAGTGCTGTAACAAAAATTTCAATATTATACTCATCAGCTTCAAGAAAGAAGAGGCTATCATCTGCAAAGAGCAGATGTGTTAACATAGGAGCTTTATTTGCCAGTTTAATCCCTTTGAGAAGGTCAATTTGAACATAGTATTCAATGAGAGAGGATAAAGCTTGTGTGACTAGACAAAATAAATAAGGAGAAATAGGATCTCCTTGTCTATTACCTTTATGAGGTTCATCAATAAAATGTAGATCCCCATTAATTTTTACCATATAAGTAACTGAGGAAATGCAGTTTTCAATCCATTTAATCCAACTGGAATGAAATCCCATATTCCTCATTAAATCAATTAGAAAATACCACTCGATATTCTCATATGCCTTGGACATATAAGCCTTTATAGCCAAAAAATATTTCTTTGAACTTCTTTTATTTTTGAGGAAATGGCTAACCTCCTGAGCAATCAAGATATTCTCAAAGATTGATCTCCCAGGGATAAAGGCTGTTTGTGTTTCAGAGACTACATTTTCCATCCAAGGCTGTAATCTTGTAGCTAATATTTTAGAGATAACTTTATAAATGAAATTTACGCAACTAATAGGTCCAAAAGAGGCAACCAAATATGGATTATTAACTTTTGGAATCAGCGCAATAATAGTACTATTTATATCTTTTAGTGATGTATTCTTCATCATGAAATTATCCACCAGAGCAAGAATGTCATATCTAATCTCATCCCAAAACTTCCTAAAGAAGAAGCCTCCAAAGCCATCAGGGCCTGGGGATTTATCACTCCCCAGAGCCCAAACAACATTTTTAACATCCTCCAAGGTAACCTTTTTTATTAAACATTCATTCATCTCATCTGTTACATTTTTTTGATCCTATGAAGAATAGGCTCATAAAATCTTTTACCATTTGATTTATAGACTTTATTGTAATAATTCTTAATCTCAGTCATAATATCTTCTTTTTCATGTAACCAATCACCATTCTCATTTTTAATTTGAGAAATGTGATTTAAATTTTGTTTTGCTTTAGTAACAGCATGATAATATTTTGTATTTTTCTCTCCCAATTTAAGCCACAAATTTCTAGATCTCAATTGCCAGTACAATTCCTCTTTTTCCCATTGAATTTCTAGATCATTATTAAGTATTTCCAGCTTAATTTTATTGCTTTCCGAGAAGGGACTGTTAAATAGCTTCTCAATCTGAGCTAGAGAAGTTATTATGAGTAATATATTGTTAAGAACTCTCTTCCTAGCCCAGAGAGAAACATATTTATTAATATGTTTAAGTTTCAGACCAAATTTGAGAACACCTGAGAAAGAATCAAAAAGTTTAGTCTTCCATTTATCCAATATAAGATTACAAAAAGATTCTTCAAATAACCAACTCTTATCAATCAGGTACCTATTTTCATAAGAAGATTTAGAAATACCATGATTTAATAAAATAGGAGAATGATCTGAGCTTACAGGAGGTAAAACAGAGCACCAAGAGTTTGGAAATTTAGAAATCCATTCCTCATTCACAAGAATCCTATCAAGCTTTTGCTTAATGAGTTGGTTGCCACTTCTCTTATCTGACCAATAGAAGTTACATCCCTTATCTGATAACTCAATAAGATTATTAGAACAAATAGTAGAGTTAAATAAATCTATCAAAATTTTATGAGAATTGCATAAATCTCCTCCCAACTCTTCAGATAGGAATCTAATAATATTGAAATCCCCCATAAGACATCTACTAAGAGAAGTTTGAGGTAAAGAATTAATCTTATCCATGAATGGGGGTTTATCTGCATCCACTGGAGGACCATACACAAAAACCATCTCACACTTTCCCATCATTTTAAAATCATATAGGCAGTGAATTAAGTTCTTATCAGAACTTATAACATTTAGTTTATCTGGTATTTTAGCAAAAATAGCCAAACCACCTGATAAACCTATTAGGTCAACATAATCAACAAAACTTAAACGAAGTTTTAAACTAATTTTAGAAACGAAAGTAGATTTATTCTTAGTCTTAGACAGAAAAAGTACCTCAATTTGGTGAGCCTTAACCATGTCAAATAGGCTCAGTTTTGTCAAGGTTGTTGCTACACCTTGACAGTTTCAAGCTAGAATCATCTTGGGTTTTGGGGTTGATTTGGGTCAACCCCGCAAAACACTTCTAAGTCATGAGCTTCCAAATCACCATCTTCTTCCCACTTAACTGCACCATCTTCTGTATCATCATTCACAAAGTCTAAGGCATCTGCCATCTCATCATCTTCTCCCTTGAAGGGAGAAGAGAGAGTTGCAGGGACCTGAGACACTTCTTCATCATCAATTGGTAGACCAAGATCAGATCTAACTTGTTGAGTGCGGTTCTTATTTCTTTCCAGAGAACCAAAACAAATATAATAGATTGTACCAAATTCCCTCGCTCTTTCTTAACTTTGCAATTCTCCTCAATTATATCACCTCAATTGTTTTGAACCTTATTTTTATTCTTCAAAGGTCTTTTAGCCCTCTTCTTACCAGCTTGACCTTTATTCTCTGCTTTGAAGACAAAATCATTGGTTCTATTCTCACTTTCAGTAAACCTTATCCAATTACCCAATTTATTATTAAGCTTTGTGGGGTTATCACAATTCTTTTCTTCATGAGATAATAAAACACACATGACAGAGATCAAAGAGTTTTTCGAATTTAAATGAAATCCAAACAGACTGTCCACTAGAGATTTTAAACATAAACCCAGAAGATAGTGGACTTTTAATTGCAATGTTAACTCGAGCTCTAACAGTTTTAACATCTTTAAAGTTATCAGGGTCAGGTAACTAAACTGTAAGAACTTTTCCCAATCTAGAAGCAATCTTAGCAACATTAGCTTCTTTAAGAAACAGAGGTGGAATACCAAAAATACGAACTCAGAAAGTGGTTTCATCAAGTAATAAGGGATTTTGAATACACTCGTCAAACTTTTGAACAAGAACGTGAAAGCCAAAAACATGAAAAGGTCTATTAAGCCAAACTATTTCCAAATCCTCTTGCTTTTCAAAGCTCACCACACAAAGATTTATACCTCGTTTATCCAATGAAATCATTCCAGAAATTCCCCAATATTGGATAATAACTTTTTTAAGATAGTTGAGGTTGATGTTACATGTCGCAATAACTCTCACAAACAGTTTAGGTTCCTCAAAGGCTGCATAAATAGCTTCTCGATCTGGCAAAAGAGTAAAGTCTTCCTCTGACCCGTTCATCCCATCATCTTTAATAAGCGCCATAAAGGCGGAGAGAGGGAGATCCAAGTTCAGAAGATAAATGTAAATGCAAAGTCGAAAAAGAAAGAGATCGATATTCGAACAAATATGATATCAGCAAAAGTGATGTATATCAGATCGAACTTCATAGGTCGGAGGAGTAAAGGAAGAAATCAGAGATGGAGAGAGAGAGGAGGCGGAGGGTAGGGTTTAACGATGGTGGATTTGGTGGTGGTAGGGATCGGGAAAGGCATCTCGGGATGCGTAATTTTATGGGTTTAATATAGCGTTTTTATGGAGATTTTATTAGTTTTTGCTTCTTTATTATGAATGTTAATGAGTAACAGTGAGTAATAGTTGTTAAACCCTGAAAACTTTGTAAAATAACACTAAATACTTTATCCTTTATTAATTGATATAAATTGTTTCTATTAACCATAATGGTTATATAATATTATATAAATTAGTAGTGTTTATTTGGTATTTGGACCTATTAACAAAATAATGACTTATGTAATTTATACCCATAAAAATCTTACGGAGACCTACATTGCAATTTGATAACAAAGGTCTCTATAGTGGTGAGTTTTTACCCATTTTCTGTCTGTGACAGAATTCTCAAGAACCTATAGCACAATTTGATAACAAAGGTCATTGTAGTTTTAATGGCTGTTGTATACCCACTTTCTGTCTATGAAATCGATTTTTTAGGAACCTATAGTGCAATTTGATAATAAAGAGCCTTATGTTACGATAAAAATCTTGTTTACCGAATAATTATACTCAAAATGTGTTAACCTAATATTAATTGTCAAATTTGATATAGATTGCCAATGGAACGCGTAACTTATATTCAAGCGCCGAAAGAAGAGATACCAAATTTATATCCCACGTCCGCAAACTTATCTCTCATGTGACATTATAGAAGTATGTTGTAAACAAATGGAAAGACATTGAACATAGTTCACTGTTTACGAGTATTCACTTGGCGGATACAAGAAATGCCGCATTGACAGGGATGATGATTATTCTACATTGTTATTGGTGTTTGTAACTAGTGGGTGTTTACCCACTTTTACCTACAATATTGGTTAATACCCACATTTATGTATTTATTTATGAGGTTGATATCCACTTGTATGCACAATTTAGTGGGTATATACAAACTTGTCTGTATTAGGTATTGTATTGGTTATTTCTAGTACTAAAGTAAATGTTTTAAAACCAATTATCATCTATCTTCCGAATATCGTTATATGGACAAGGCTCATTCTTATTAAACTACTTTTTATATTTTTGGACTATTTTTAAGCCTATGTGAGGCAAATGTTTAAAATTATGGCCTTTTTTAGTTGTTACGTGTAAGAATACATTTATTTATCCTTGTTTTGCGATGGATTAGACATCTTAAAGTAGTGTTTCATACCATATTTAATTTAATTTTTAGTGTGAGTGTTCAAACCCCAAAATTCTTAGTGACCAAGGACCTATAACCAACAATCAGTATAACACTAAACACTAAGCACTATCCAAACCCACAATAAACAAAATTGAGAACTCTGTAAACCTAGGAAAGACTAAACTTAATATGTGATATTTTAAAATGAAAACCTGATAATCTAAGGTGGTTGGTATATGCCCACCTGTTACATGTAAACCCACAAATTTAACATTTTCCCTTGCTCAATCCTCAGTGACATCGTATTCAAGGCATTTTATAACAACATAATGTAAACATTTGGTGGGTATAAACCCATATTATGTATTTTGTTCCCACTACTATACATTTAGGTAATCTATAGATTGGTGGGTACTTGCCGTCTCTCAAAACGTGATATAAAATCAACACTAGAGAGGGTGACTCCCCGCAAGTGTATGGGCCATTGACAAGTAATAACTTGATAAGTGTGTGGTTCGTCTCTACATGGACTAATAAAGTTGAGATATAAAAAAGAATGTGTTTAGGAAGTAAAATAATGCAGAGATGCGAAATAAATGATAAATAATCTTTGTTGGATTTTTTTTAAGGGACTAAGATGCAATAAAATATAATTTTTAACAAAAGAAAAAACATTAAATCGCTAAAAGTTAAGAAGGGATTAGAAGTATGCTTGATTCTTTTGGGTAATCCTCCTTACCAAATATTTAATCATTATTTGATATAAGGGCGGATTGGGCCTTTCACATTTGTTGGGATTTAAAAGTACTTCTAACTTCATTCGGTAGCTTAGCTTAGAACGCAACCTCAACACTACTAGGGGACTTGGGTAAGGACACCCTAGGTAATGACTTGGCGTAAAAATTCTAACTCTATTGACTATCTAGGTAGGCAAGACCTCACAGTCCGCTACCGCACACTAGATGCTAATATACTAGTTTCGAAATCCGGCCCCCCTCCCTAGTGTAAGCTAAAATGAGTTATTGGTATTTATTCTAGAACTAAGGGAAAAAATTTGACTCTTCCAAAGATTACTTTACAACGAGATCTCACTCGCGGGGGTGGTGTCTTTAATGCAAATCAACTAGGGACTAGACGGTAAATTATTGAATATAAGGGAGATTCTTCTTCGAAAAATATTTATAAGGGACCTCGTAACAGTTTTATTCATAGTTGTTGTAAAAACGTTTGAGTTTGATTGAGTTTCAAATTAGTTTCTAAACAGAGTATATACAGAACAGAAAGTAAAGAACACATGATATATCGTGGTTCGACAAAAAGTTATCTACATCCACATTGGGATCCGAGCGCTGATCCACTTTAACCACTGTTGTCGATGATTAGACTTATCACTCTTACAATAAAACACAAACATATTCACAAAATCCTAAGAATAGAAATCGCTAATTGATGTCTCCCCGTTTGTGATGATTTAATCTTAGTTGGAGACATCATTTTTAGTGTTTTAGAAGTCTAATTACTCAATTTTTCTATGTATTAGTGCACTGTCCTATTTCTTGGCTTGATTTAATGATTTATTATTCTTAGAGCATATTGGGTTTATTTGTTTGTTAAATGTGAAGCTTTAAAGATATATATGGTGATTAATTAGATGCCAAATCAATTATAAGAGATAAAGGAAATAAGATATGCATGGAATTTGGAAATAAAGAAAGGAAACGATGAGATATGAAAAGATAAAGTTGTCAAATAAATCGGAATTCCAGAACCTACGACCATAGAAGTGATCATAACTCACGATTGGCTAAGAATTTGGAAGAATGGTCTGAAGCAAAGTTATAGATCTTTCTGAGACGATCAGTTTAGACATTCGGAACGTGTCAAACGGAGTTGAAACGAATAAGATACGGCCAAAACAAAACAGCGGCAGATTATTACCTTTTCAATATTTTAGGGTTACGAATTTGAGTTGGGCTTGGAGTCCAATTCACTTGTCTTCCACTCTAAGAAAATGAATCAGGTCTTCTAAACACCTATAAATACACCCTTTAAACCTTTGTAAACAATCCTTACCTCTCATAAGTTAGTCCTTAAGTTTCTATCATTAGAGTTATTGAAGAGAGCAAGATGACATCTTTGTATCATTGAACTAATTTTCCCATAGTTTGGGTTTAGCATTATGTATAATATATGAATTCTATTTTCTTTATATCTAAGTTTCTTTTGGAATCATATTTTTTAATCTAATTCTAGCTACTTAACCATATATTTGTTTTCTGTGCTTTGATTTATTGTCTGTCTTAAACCTGATCAATTTAGGGCTTTGCTAATAGTAGTTAGATAGTCGTCCGGAAGGGGTGCCTAATTATTGAAACACCACATAAGCGTCAAGAATAAGGAATTGGTCTTGACAACACCAGCCTAACTAGATAGTCATTAAGGTTTATTTTCATCACCAACCGTCCTTAGTAGGTAGGACTACACCTAGGGCCCAAGTGGCACATGTTAACCCTTTGTGAGTTCCCTCGTGATTGTGAGGTTGCCACCCTACTTCGCTCTCCGAGGTTAGGGGGAATTTAGAATCCTGACTACATATCTAAGAGCTATTGTCTCCCTTATAAACTAAAATTGATAGAAAGAATTAGAAGGATTAGTGCATACTAGCAAATACCTAAGCTATACTCTCTCATCTCATATTCTCTCATATTTATTTTATTGTCTTTTAATTTTTTTAGTTTAATCAATCATCTCTCAATTAATCATCTTTAGTTTCTGTCTTTTAATTATTAATTGCTACTCTGAATTATTTGCTCATTCGTATAACACACTAAGTCCATGAGAACAAATTCTTCTCATCATTAAAACTTGCATACGTTATGTAATACTTGCAGTACTGTGCTTGTCTAGGGTGATTAGTGCATTGTTTTCCTGATTTATTTATCATATTTTTATCACACCCTAGGCGACACCACTAATTCAACACAATACTCAGCTACGATGTATATCTGTACTTGAATCAGTGTGATTCAAGTAATATACATGATTTAGCTAACTATTATAAAATATCTCAAACCTTGAATACAAAAATTCGAGCAAACCCTAAGTTTGACTCTAAAGAGGCGAGAGAGAATATCAGAAAGAGTGAATGAAGAGAATGAGTTAGATTGTGAAGAGATTAGCCTTTTATATGGCAATTCTAAGTTTTCATTCTTGGTTGTCCATATCAAATAAGATCAACCGCTCAAAAGATTTTCGTGTTTACTAATCTAACCGGCGTCGTAGAAGCTTAAGTGATAAAGTCAAATGGTCAAGCCAATTTGGAAATAGGAATTGACCTGATCAAATAGTCAGCAAACTACACTTCACATATTACTACAACAGTGTTGTTAACTTCACGAAAGGGGCTATATGGGTTGTAAAAAATTCTGACTCTGAGCTACAAAAGAAGGTTAGTTTTACTCCTGGTGGAGATATTATGTCTAAAAATGGTGGCCTGAGAGATCAATTCTTATATGCAGAAAGAACTCATACACAACAAGTTATTAGAGGAGAATTTCGCTATGATAAAACTGAATTTAAACGGGTGTATAATCCTAATCATTTCGTTTTGAATATAACCATTTAGATGGTGAGATGATTGGTGCTTAAAGAGAAGAAGAGACGTTCACGTTAGTTAAGAGCAGGAAAACCAAAAGATTGAGGCGAGAGCGAATAAAAAATTTACGTATCAAAAATATTAACGAAAAGTCGCAGTCCTCGTGATTGGAGAAGAAGGGAAATGTTCGATGGATACCAATATTCTAAGGGTGCGAACCCCCCAACCCCCAATGATCTAACAACAATAATTAGAAGGTTTCTTGCAGGTCCCACACTCGCGAAGGGGTGCTCATCCTCTCCTAACGCTTTGTATTTTCTTATTCAGCTGTTACTTATGTTGCTATCTGTTTCAGCTCTTGATAGCTCAGTTTTATTTAGCTGTTGATTATTCTGTTTTTCATTCGTTGGTTCGAGATGTCGAGTTTTGGATATTAGATATTTGGTTTTGAATGTTCGAGTTTTCGTATTTCGGGTGTTCGTGAGGTCATATATAAGGCGTTTGTGATGTCGAGTTATTGGTGGTTAAGATGTCGCGTTTTGAGGTCCTTTTTTACTTTCAGAATAGTTAGCTGGTCACAGGTCTTTTTGTTTAAATTATTAAATGAATGATGATTTAATTTATTAATTCTTTATTACTCTTGGGAGAAGTGGGAAAAAGCTGTTTGTGTTCTAATAGTCCCACCTTAAAATTTGAGAAGAAATTGTTGGAATTACTATAATTAAAGAGTTATATTTTATTAATTATTTCTTTATCTTGGGAAAAGTGGGAACTTTTTATGTGTTAAAAATTCTCACCTAGAAAATGGAGAAGAAGATAAAAGACAAACCGACACTGAATTGATGGCTCTTTAATTCGGCAGTTACGGGAGTTACAAGAGTTTGGTCAAGAAAAACAGCTGCATTAATGAGCTTTTATCACCGACCATTAATGTGCATTTATGTGACAGTTTTTTGGTTTACTTCTTCTCCTATAAATAGTGACTTTTTCACTTGCATTTCAAGGAAAAAAAGATAGATTTTTTTTATAGAGATTCGAATAGAGAGAACAAAGAAATTCAGAAAAATAAAATACTCTCTTCTCCATAATTAGTCAAATTGGATTTACATAGAGATTAAAGTATTAGAGGGATATGATTGTTAGAGATACCGTTACTCCGGGAACATCTTTTTTAACACCGCTACACCTTATTTTGTGTGTATTTGTATCTAGGTTTCTTTTCTGATTATTTCATGTAAGTTCTATTTTCCAAATTATTGTAATAGTTGTAGTATTACATTTATTTGGAATACCTTTATATTATGTTTTTTCATTTTCTTGTAATAGATGTAGTATTACATTATTTGGAATCTCTATATTTATAAAATCCATTTTCCATTTTTTCAGTGATATTTTTAGATTTATCCAACAATGTTTAAAATATATTACTTTTATGTCACTGGTTGTTTTAGAAATGTTTTTTCCTATCTCGGCAGTTGCTTCATAATTGAAGCAAAGGCCTTTTCCCGACGTGACTATGTTGGAGCCTTTCAATGGTTCCAATTACAAACGTTGGGAACAAAAAAGCCATTGATATGCCTTGAACAACATGAACTAGACCTTTCTGTTCTCGAGGTACTCCCTACCATTGATGCCAATGGGAAATATAACAAAGAACTACATGCTAGGTTTCTGACTCTAAAAGTTGGGTTTAAGAAAGCTAATTCTGTGGTTAGAGGATGGATCTTGGATAATGTGACGAACCCCACCTTTTATTTGTTTGCCTTTGAGAATTCAACAAAGACTATCTGTGAAACGGTTCAGAAAAGACATAGGGGTGATGATTCTGATGAGAATAAGTATGTCACCGAGAAATGACCCAATAAGATCCAGTTGGTCCCATACAATTCCGAAAGTGAATCGACTCAAGGATAAGTCCTTATTTTTTCATATTTAAATATGTTTTAGGATTACTTTGACCCCTACTCGCTTATACAACCACCCTTCAACTCTTGTTGCACTAATTATCATTCACGAACATGATTATACACCGGTTGGAAGTTAAATCTATATGTGAATGAAAATTTAGATGAAGATTCTATATAGTGCAACTTGAAGGGTTGGTAGTTTTGGATTAAGGGGATAAAGTATGAAAAATGAAGATTTTTTTTTGCTTATAAATGTCCACCTTGCTAATGAAATAGTATATCAATAAAAGATGGGTCAGTTTGTATTACACTTTTGTCAATATGTGTATGACATGATCCAATTTTGGTACTTTCATTCTTGGTACTTACTTCTTTTATTCTTCTATTCGTGAATAAAAGATGTGGGAGAAGCTAATACTAAGGATAAAATTCATTAGAGTAAATAATGGAATTTACCTTAGTTAGTATCACTTTGTTGGAAAGGTTTGACTCCGTTGATATAATGTTTGGTAAACTTCCATATTATACTGGTATGCATGAATAAGAGAATTGTGGGTTGGGGGGGAGGTGTTCCTCTTAATGAATATGAAATAATTATAAGGATTATGACGTTCTTAATGAACTATCCTCAACTTGGTATTTTCCATCTTGTAAAAAGACTCAAGTGGCGACAATTGGGTTATTATTTGTCATTCAATATAGTGCGAGAGAGGTACTATTGATTTATATCTGCGTTTTAAAATAAATCATGTAGTTCTTGAAGGTTTTTAGTTATGCAAACTGGGTAACATATAAATTATTAATGAAATGGTTGATTCATTTACTAAGAAACTTAACTGGGAGAGTAATCCTGGAAATATTGAGTTATAGGACTAGAACCGATTAATGGGTAACCTATGACTAATAATTATATATGACGCACCGACTTCCTATTTATATAGTGTAAATTGTGCATACATGAGAAAATTAAAACTTAATAAATTCGCGAGATACATAATGAGACTGAGCTTTATTGCTCTTAATGATCTCAAAATCTGAGAGGGGTTGGCTAATGAGGCTAGACGCTCATGGAGCTAACTTATGTGTAAGGAAAGGGGGTGTTTGAGGAATTTGTAACCATCAGTCGAGTAGAGTATGTGTTGTAAGGGTCTTGATCGAAAACCGTCAAGTTTATGAGTACGTTCATTGATATGTTTTTGGTGGTTGCCTCACTTCACTACGTGTCAATTCAAATCAAAATATATTGCCACTTAAGTAAAATTCACCTAAATGCTAGTGTTTATGGAAACCTGTTCACATTCTCTCCCAAATAACTTGAGTGGAGGATTGTTGGAATTATTAAATGAATGATGATTTAATTTATTAATTCTTTCATGCTCTTGGGAGAAGTGGAAAAAAACTACTTGTGTTCTAATAGTCAAACCTTACAATTTGAAAAGAAATTATTGGAATTACTAAAATTAAAGAGTTCTATCTTATTAATTCTTTCTTTATTTTGGGAAAAGTGTAAAAACTTTTTATGTATTAAAAAGTCTCACCTAGAAAATGGAGAAGAAAATAAAAGACAAATCGACAAAGAATTGATGGCTCTTTAATTCAGCAGTTACGGGAGTTACAACAGTTTGGTCAAGAAAAACAGTTGCATTAATGAGCTTTTTTCATCGACCATTAATGTGCATTTATGTGATGGTTTTTTGGTTTACTTATTCTCCTATAAATAGTGAATTTGTCACTTGCATTTCGAAGAAAAAAAGATAGAATTTTTTATAGAGAATCGAATAGAGAGAACTAAGAAATTCAGAAAAATAAAATACACTCTTCTCCATAATTAGTCAAATCGGATTTGACATAGAGATTAAAGTATTAGATAAATACCATTGTTAGAGATAATGGTACTCCCGGAATATCTTTTTAACGCCACTACACCTTATTTTGTGTGTATTTATATCCAGGTTTCTTTTCTGATTTTTTCATGTAAATTCTGTTTTCTAAATTATTGTAATAGTTGTAGTAATACATTTATTTGGAATACTATTATATTATGTTTTTCCATTTTCTTGTAATAGATGTCAAGGTGGCGATCAGTCCGTTTCGGACCGGTCCTTAGCGGATCTGCGCCTTACCGGTCTGGTCCGACTTACCGGTTCCACTCTGTCTGTCCAGTTCTAGAGTAGTTAAGTGGAAGGTCTGAACCGTTATTGGGGACCGGTTAAACCGGTCCGGTTCCGGGTCTGGTCCCGTTCTTGCCGGTTCTAACCAGATATTTTTTTTTGGGGTTTAATAAATGTTGAATTTTATGAATTTTATATTTTTAAAAATTGATTTATAAAGGAGTTTTTTAAAGATAATTTTAACAACATGTTTTTTATTCATATTTGAGTTATATTTTATATATTTGTTTATTTAAAAGCATAAATTATTATTTTCTTGACTTACTAAAATTATTTTGTTCATACTTAATTTGTTGTTATTTTTACATTGTTATCTGTTAGACTGTTATTGATAAAATGTGTATCTTCTACTAATTAGTCATACAAATACAATCTAGACATATAAAATATACTGATTAAATAAATTACAAGTTATAATAAAATAAATTGTTACAATTATACTTGAGATAATACATAACAAAGTACATTGCAACAACACATGTGAGAAAAAAGGGGGGTGCGGTTGGTGGATGTGCCCATAGAATTTAGGCTGCCTACGTACCTTATCAGTAAGTAGCGTGAAATGCATACTCAGAAAAGGATCAAGCCACCACGTAATTCTTTTATCCCCCTTGGTACAACTGTTAGTAAGTTTTTTGATAAATAACTTTAAATATATAAATCTACGAGAAAGAACTCACCACTCGTCTTCATCAGCCTGGTATGATTCTGAAGGACCTGAACCGTCAATTGAGCTAGACATGTTGAATGCTAAATTCTCGTCTTTAGATAAAGCATCCAATTGGTCCCGTGTTCGGGTGTCTGCCTTCATCCAGTCTTGTAGCTCCATGATGTCTCCCTAATTGTTCTTATTTTAGACCCTTGGGAGACATCATTTTTGGTGTTTATTTGATTAATATGATAGACTTTTGGACTAAATTTGCAATAATCCGGAATTACCTTTTTATTTCTAGCATTTTTAATTTATTAAACTTTTGCGCGTAATATTGGTATTTTTAGTGTAAAGTTTACAGGTTTTAGATGTTAGCTAGGAGAGGAATCCGAGGAGAAGGTCAAAGATCGTGAATTAGAGTCAAGACTTGAAGACAAATCCCGAAGATATTATTTTTAGAGTTGAAAATCCACTTTCCAGGCCATAGATTGCTGATTTCGAGATGCTTAAGCGATGATTTAGCCGCTGACCTTTGAAGAGAAATCATTCCTTATCGAGTTACGGAACTTTAGCAACTGGAATGAGGTCAATCGGAGTTGTAACGCATCGGGAAAAGCTGTTTTAGTGAAGGCCTATCATCAGTTACGGGATTTTGGGCTTAGAAAGTGGGCTTGGACATTTAATTAGGCTTTTATTTTCTGGTCCAAGCCCTAGTCCGAATTTTTACTTATAAAAGGAGGTCTGGACTTCTATTTTTCACACAATTCACTTTCCACAAGATTAAAAACACCAGAGAAGCTACAGCAGGAAGAAGGGAGAAGCTACAAGAGCTGGAGTGGGTCTATAGCTCCGTTCGTAGTCATTCTAATTCCGAAAATTAGGTTTTTCTTTTATTTTAATTTTGTAACGAATATGAATTCCATTTCTTTTTATTCAGTTTTTAATTTTAATATGAGCTAAATTTCCATTAGTGCTTGAGAACAAAACAATGGGTGAATCTTGATTTTATTATTATAACGAATGTTGAATTTGGGTTTTTATTGAATTAAATTAAATTAGGGCTTTTACTCTTTTCGACAATTTGTGAATGTTTACTGATTTTAGAGTCGCGAACTAAAATTAGGTATTAGTATCTAAGCTATTCCATATATGTGGCGTATGGATCATCCTGACGGGGGGTTTAGGTACAGAAATAATTGTTCAATCTAGGATAAAAACTATTGATTCTGACGAACTTAGTTAATCCTAGGGCCAATGTGGTAATAAATCTTAATCATCCAACGGTGGATCATATTTACCCTGACGGGACTAGTGACACTTTAGGATCGCCTTATAGTCCACCCTGACGGGGGTATAAGGATATTAGAATCCCGACCATTGTAATTGACTGATTTAGCCCTTAAACAACATAAGTTAGAAAGTAAAATTAGGAGGATCCTTGCGTTCTCAAGTACTACATCTCATATTGCGTTTTCACTTATTTTACTTGCGTCTTAGCTTCTACTTGCATTTTAATATTCGTCTTTCATTCATTAGCATTAATAAACAAAACCAAAACAAACAATTTATCCTCTTTCATTTTCATAAGTGCATCAATCGCTATTTGCATAAACATTGTGATCAACCATCCGTCCTTGGAACGAATCTGTATTATCATACATACTACTTGGGACAACCGTACACTTGCGGTTGTGGTTCGATTAGCATTTGCATTTATTTTTAGAACACACAAAGGACCACCAAGTTTTTGGCGCCGCTGCCGGGGACGGTAGCGTGTGACCACGGTGTTTATCCTTTAGTGATAAGTGCATTTATTTTATTTTATCAGTTTTACGCTTTTTGTTTGTTAGCTTTTCAGGTTTTTAGGTTTGGTGTATGCGAAGAAGACTATTCAAGGATCTAGAGCCAACACCTCCGATCCTTAGTAATCCAGAATCGTTGATCAGACTTGCGAACAGAAGAAGAAGAGAACGAGAAGCTTTAGAAGTAGAAGAATTAAGTAACAGAATGGAGAATATCATTATTCAAGGTCAACAGAATGGGCAAGGCCAGTTAGATGCAAATGGCCAACCTTTAGCTCCAGGCGTTATTCCTCAAGTTCAACCACTAAATCCTAATCCTCCAGTCCAGATAGTGATGAATCATGATCCGTGGTTCACTAATGGCCCTCCAGAAGTTCCATTCCGCGCTCCAGCTATAGGAGTAGGTGCTCCAGATATTAATGTTCCGAGATTCCGTCCAGATCCGGGTATGCTAGCTCAGTTCCAAAACTTTGGAAATTTTCGCGGAAGACCATCGGAAGATCCTCTTAGAGCGGTACAAAAATTTAAGCAGATATGTGATTCTTATATCACACAAGGGGTTTCAAGAGAATAGATGTATTTTGCTGCTTTCAAATTCTTTGTCATTGATGGAGCAAGTGAATGGCATGATACGCAAGATCCTACGAGGATTACTAATTGGGACCAATTAGAAATTGCTTTCTTTGACAGGTATTACCCAAGTAACATGAGGTTAGATGCTGAACTAGAATTGACACAATTCCGTCAAGAGTATGAGGAAACTGTGGGTAGGAGTTGGACAAGATTTCAGATGTGTTTGCGTAAAGTTCCTAATCATGGCTTTTCAGAACAACAACAGTTAAAGATCTTTTATAGAGGCCTTGATGGAATTTCGAGAGAGAAGTTGGATACGCTATGTGGAGCAGGTTTTCTTCAAGTTCAACCCGCTCATGCCAAGATCATTTTAGAGAGAACAGTCAAGAATGAAGTTGGGTGGAGCTCAGTAAGAACACCAGTCAAGGGAGTAAATAATGTTGACATGGAAGAAAAATTTGCTACGTTTGAGAATAAAATCCAGAATACCATAGAGCAACAATTGAAGCAGCTTACTCTAGCTGTGAAAGAAGGATTTTCGGGTAAGAAGGTAGCTGTGCATGCTGCACAAGAGGTGTATATGTGTTCAATTTGCCAGGTAGATGATCATGATGAGGAAAGTTGTCCGAATAACCAAGAATCAGTGAATTTTATGTCCAATAGAGGTAATTTCAATTCAAGTGGTAATGGATATCAGCCTAACAGAAACCATCCTGGGTTTCAATACTCAAATCCTAATGGGGCAGCCAATCCTACTTACGCGTATCAGCCGCGTACTCAAGGCAACAACTATAATCCAAGACCACATAACAATCATCAAGGAGGACAGAATCAAAACAATTATGTGCAAAGACAAGCTCCTCAGAATACCTACGATGAGAATTTAAACCAGAAAGCTCTACCTGCCCATCCACAAGAAGGAGTAATTACCCTTCAGAAAACCGTTGAAAATTTGATTGCTCTTCAAACACAAGCTTTGGAACGTCAGAACGCAGCTGAAGCAAATATGAAGATTTTCCAGAATCAGCTAAGTCAAATTAATAAACAGTTGAATCAACGTCCACAGGGGCAACTTCCTAGCGATACGGAAAATCCAACACAACATGAAGATTGCAAGGCTGTTACATTAAGAAGTGGTAAGAACCTCCCTCCACCTCCTTTTCCCGTTATGAAAGAGAAAGAAGTCCCAAGAAAAGAAAAGGAAGTGGGTGAGAAAGAGAAGGAGAATGAGAAAGATAGTGAGGTTGAAGAGATAGAAAGACCAAGAGAAATTCCGAAAAAGAGAGATGAAATTGTAAGCAATCGCCCTCCACCACCGTTTCCATCGCGAGTTCAGAAAAAGGGTGATATGGGTGATTTTCAGAAATTCTTCAATAGAGTGAGGGGTTTGAGTATTAATATTCCGTTACTTGAGGCAATTCGAGATATTCCTAAGTATACGAAGTTTTTGAAGAGGGCCCTCACTAATAAAAGGCCCTACTGTGATAATGAGATGATTGGCCTTCCTGAAGAGTGTAGTGCGATTTGCCAGAGCAAATTACCTCCGAAGTTAGTTGATCCAGGGAGTTTCACGATTCCCATATCGATTGGAGAAGAATGGAAGGGAAAGGCACTATGCGATTTGGGGGCAAGCATCAACTTGATGCCTAAGTCAGTCTTTGATAAGCTTAAAATTGGAAACGCAAGACCTACCTCTATGGTCTTGCAAATGGCGGACAGGTCTCTTGCTCATCCTGAAGGCCGTATTGAGGATGTCCTTGTTAAGGCAGGTACACTTATATTTCCTGTTGATTTCGTAATTCTTGAATACAATGCAGATAGAAATGTCCCCATTATTTTGGGTAGACCCTTCCTAGCTACAGGGAGGACATTGATCGATGTAGAGAATGGCGAATTAACAATGAGGATACAAGATGAGGAAGTGAAATTCAATGTATTTCGAGCCATGAAATTCCCAGATTCTCAGGAAGATTGCTTCAGAATGGATGTAGTAGAGCAAGCATCGCAAGAGGTATTTAATTGTTTAAATTTTGATGATATCTTGCAGGCTGCTTTGACATTAGATTCACCTGAGATGATGGAGGAGCTTACAGAAACAGTGGCAGCTCTCAATTCTGAAAATCCGAAATATAGGCGTCTTGCCTATGAACCTGTGAGAGAACCGGGGGAGATTATTCCTAAAAAGAAACCTTCAATTGAATCTCCTCCGGAATTGGAAGAAAAACCATTGCCAGCACACTTGAGGTATGCTTATTTGGGTACTAATGAAACTCTACCTGTTATTGTTTCAGCTAATTTAACAGGTCCTCAAGAAGATAAACTGTTGCGTGTGTTAAGAGCCAACAAAGAAGCCATAGGTTGGACAATTGCTGATATCAAAGGCATTAGTCCATCCTATTGTCAACACAAAATCATACTAGAAGATGTTAATGCACGCTCAGTTGAAGGTCAGAGAAGATTAATGCCAGCCATGAAGGATGTGGTGAAGAAGGAGGTGATTAAGCTTTTAGATGCGGGGATTATTTATCCCATTTCGAGTAGTGAATGGGTGAGTCCAGTTCAGTGTGTACCGAAGAAAGGAGGAATTACAACAGTTCTTAATGATAAAAATGAGGCGATTCCTTCAAGAACGGTAGTAGGTTGGAGAGTTTGCATGGATTACAGAAAGCTGAACAAGGCCACCAGAAAAGATCATTTCCCTTTGCCCTTCATTGATCAAATGTTAGACAAATTAGCCGGAAGAGAATATTATTGTTTCTTGGATGGTTACTCCGGGTACAATCAGATTTACGTGGCTCCAGAAGATCAACATAACACTACCTTTACATGCCCATTTGGTACTTTTGCATATCGCAGAATGCCATTTGGGTTGTGTAACGCTCCCGCTACTTTTCAAAGGTGTATGATGGCCATCTTCTGGGACATGATAGATAATTTCCTTGAAGTGTTCATGGATGATTTCTCCGTGTTTGGTGATGATTTTGATATATGTTTGGATAACTTGGAGAAAGTGTTAGTGAGATGCAAGGAAACAGATTTGGTGCTCAACTGGGAGAAGTGTCACTTCATGGTTCGCGAAGGTATTGTTCTGGGTCACAAAGTTTCGAGTGTTGGTTTAGAGGTTGATAGAGCGAAGATCGAGGTAATTAAAACTCTTCCCCCTCCTGTTTCTGTTAAAGGGGTAAGGAGTTTTCTTGGCCATGCTGGCTTTTATAGGCGTTTTATTAAAGATTTTTCTAAGATTGCTAAACCACTATGCAACTTACTCGAAAAGGATTGCAAATTCCTTTTTGATGAAGCTTGTTTAGCGGCCTTCAAAGCAATCAAAGAAAAGCTTATTTCTGCTCCTATAGTGTTACCTCCAGATTGGAATTTACCGTTTGAGGTTATGTGTGATGCGAGTGATTTGTGTATGGGAGCTGTATTAGGACAGAGGAAAGAGAAGGTTTTTCATTCGATTTACTATGCTAGTAAAACTTTTAGTGGTGCTCAGATTAATTACACAGTTACAGAAAAAGAGTTGCTAGCAGTTGTCTATTCGTTTGATAAATTTCGCTCTTATCTTCTTGGAGCGAAAGTTATTGTTTATACAGATCATTCCGCGATCAGATTTCTTATGGAGAAGAAAGATGCGAAACCAAGGTTAATCAGATGGGTGTTATTGCTTCAAGAGTTCGATTTAGAGATCAAGGATAGAAAGGGTTGTGAGAATCAAGTTGCAGATCATCTATCGAGGTTAGAGGGTTCAGAGTTGAATAGTGGTACTGAAGCAGTTAGAGAAGCCTTCCCTGATGAGAATTTGTTCGTTGTTCGAGATTATGAAGCTCCGTGGTATGCAGATATAGCTAATTTAGTGGTGAGTGGTGTTTTCCCTGAAGGTTCTACCTATCAAGAAAGAAAGAGATTAGCTCATCGTGCTAGACAGTTCTTTTGGGAGGATCCTTTCCTCTACAAAGTTTGTGCTGATCAAATGATACGAAGATGTGTAGCGAGGGAAGAAACACAAGCCATTATAGCTGGGTGCCATGATTCATTATATGGAGGACACTTCAAGGGAGATAGAACTGCTGCTAAGGTATTCCAATCAGGTTTTTACTGGCCTTCTGTTATTAAAGATTGTCATGAATATGTCAAGAGATGTTCGAGATGCCAGTTTACCGGAAACATATCCAAGAGGGATGAGATGCCACGTAATAATGTATTAGAGGTTGAGATATTCGATGTTTGGGGCATAGACTTCATGGGTCCCTTCGTTCCTTCAAATGGTAACCTTTATATACTATTAGCTGTTGATTATGTTTCTAAGTGGGTAGAAGCGGTGGCTTTACCTACCAACGATTCACGAGTGGTGATTAAGTTCTTGAAATCACATATCTTCACTAGACATGGCACACCTAGAGTGATTATTAGCGATGGAGGTACCCATTTCGTTAATAGATATTTGCAGACTGTTCTAGAGAAGTATGGAGTAAGACACCGTGTATCTACTGCATATCATCCACAATCCAATGGTCAAGCTGAAGTTTCAAATCGAGAAGTTAAGTCTATCCTAGAGAAAACCGTTGGTCCTACAAGAAAAGATTGGTCAATGAAGTTAGATGATGCGTTGTGGGCCTATCGTACTGCGTTTAAGACTCCAGTAGGTGCATCTCCTTATCGTATGGTGTATGGTAAGGCTTGTCACTTACCTTTAGAGCTTGAAATGGGTGCCTATTGGGCAATTGCGCAGTTGAACTTAGATCCTATCTTAGCTGGAAAGAATCGTATGATGAAGCTTAATGAACTTGACGAATTCCGGTTGCATGCTTATGAAAATGCCAAACTTTACAAAGAAAACACAAAGAAATGGCATGACAATCGGATTCGTCCAAAGAACTTTGAAGTAGGGCAAAAAGTATTAAAGTATAATTCAAAGTTCAGCAATTTTCCGGGTAAGTTAAGATCTAAGTGGTCAGGTCCATACATAGTGACCAAAGTTACACCTCATGGGGCGATAGAAATAGAACATCCGCTAGAGAACCGTACCTTTATGGTTAACGGTCACAGATTAAAGATATACCATGGAGGTGAAGATACTAATCGCTCGGAAGATCCACATCCCGGGGAGGTCATGTATCTCCTCGAGACTCCTTAGAAGCGTGAGGTAACCCGTCGAGCTTAACGACGTTAAACAAAAGCCAATTACTTGTATATTAGCTGAGTTTTTACATTTTTGCAATTTAGATTAGTTTGATTTTCGTAATTTTATTGTTTTTATTAAGAAATGAGGAAGGGTAGTTGTTTTTGATGAGTTCAGGGGTAAAAAGGACTTGAGTTTGGGGTCGATTTGGCGAAAACAGAAGAAAAATTGGTTGGATGTCCAGGAGAAACCGGGAACCCGGTTTCGCAAAACCGGGAACCCGGTTTTGGAGCTGGTACCAACCATTTTAACGCAACACTTGGCGTTTTTGGGTAATATCACAGCGACAGAACCGGGAACCCGCATTTGGCAAAACCGGGTACCCGGTTTTGGTGCTGTGATTTCTGAAAATCCCTGACCCAGCGTTTTGGTGCGTTCTGAAAAAAAAAAAAAAAAAAAAAAAAAAAAAAAAAGTCCACAATTATTTTTCCGCGCCGTCACAGCGACGCGGAACCGGGAACCCGGTTTGCCAAAACCGGGAACCCGGTTTGAAAGCTGTGAGAGGCGGTTTTTGAGGTGTTTTAACCTAGTTTCTTGGCCTCTTTTGCAAGTATTTACCTAAAACGCACCAATAGCCTCCCCACCTCCGAAATTCATCTACCAAAACACTATATATCATCAAATCCTACCCTCTTTCACCACAAAAACATAAGATCAACTCACCTCCTCTCCAATATAACATCAAATCCTTAGTTTTTCCCAAGATTCTTCTTCAACCAATTCCTTAAATTAAACCCAATTCTTTCTTCTCCCATACAAATTAACCAAGACCCATCTCATATTTCACCTAGTTCTTAAATTCTTAAACCTCAAAACATCAAAATTCTAAACTTTTCCCTAAGTTTTTCTTTATTTGAAGTTTTGAGTTTGGGGTGAAAAGAGATGACTAACAGAACCGGTGATTTCCGAAGAACTGCTCCTAGAAGAAAGACCACCATTGGTGGTTCTCAAGAACAAGCTATTGAGATTCCTGATTCGCGTCCTAAACGTAAAATTGACGAAGTTAAGCTTGATTCTAACAGAAAAGAAATCACAGGTCTAAAGAGAAGATTGATTGATGAGATTGAAAGTGAGAAGGAACCAGAAGAGGAAATTGCGAAGAACATTGAGAAGGAAACTGAACAAGAGATTCCGGAAGCACCCGTTACGAAACCTCCGCGTATGAAGATGTGGGCCCACAAGCCTAAGAGGGTTTACACTTGTTGGAATACTCAGGTTCGTGAAAGAATTGAATTTTTGAAATTTGGTGAGGAGACGAATTTTCCTAAGGGTATTATGAGTAGTGATTACAAGGAATATGCTGTGACATGTGCTAAGTTTGGTTGGAAGGCGTTACAAGAAAGGAAGCTTGAGTTTATTCCTACTTTTGTGCGAGAATTTTACGAAGGTTTAGCTACCTCCCATGATGCCGTTGATATCCGCAAAAAGGTAGTTCCTTTCTCTATTGAACGTATTCGGAAATCATTGAAACTACCCAACTTTTCTGGAACATGCCCCTTCCAAGAAACTCTTAATGACCCTTCTTTTGATTTTGAATCCTTTTGGGGGACCGTGCTTCTTAATGGGACTAGCCCAATTCCTGAAGGTGAAAGGTATCCTGGACAGTTTTACAGCAGTAGTTTGACCCCTCGTGCTAAGGTTTGGTCTCGTTTCATAATACCCACTTTCTTTGGTATTAAACACACTTCCGAGTTGAAGAAAGAGCACATATTTGTTATTAAGTGTATTTTGGAGGAGAAACCATTTGATGTTGCTAAGATCATTTATGATACAATCATGGAGTTCGCGAAATCACCAATGAAACAACAAAATCTGAAGTTTCCTTGTACTATTACTCAGTTGTGTTTAGACGCAAAGATTCCGCGTAAGGACGCAGATATTGATACTGTTTCAGTTGGTGTGAGTATAGCTTTGAGCACAATCAAGAACATCCATGAAGAAGCAACGCGAACTACAAGAAGTCCTAGAACTCCTCAATCAAAGAAAGCGAAAACTGTACCTGAGTTGGAAGCGAAGATTCAGGTGTTGGAAGAGAATCAGGAGAGGATGATTACTACCTTGGGAAACGTTACAAAAGAATTGGACCTGCTTCGAAATTTAATCCTAGGCGTAAATACACTTCAAAACGCGATTTATGATGCTGTTACGCGAGATAAAGGTCCAGAACGCAACACCGATAACCAGCCTCGCGCTGGTTAAGATACGTTTTCTAAACTTTCCTCTTAGTGTATATTAGTTTAAATGCTTTATTGAGTCTTTTCGAGTCGTGGGGACACGGCTCATTTTTGAGTTTGGGGTGGGGTTCGTTGCCTCATCCCAATTTTTATGTGTTATTTGCTTTATTTGCTTTCAATAAAAGAATTTTCGGAGTTGCGTTTGACTATAGAAATTTTTAAATATCCCTTTAAGCATACTTTTGATAAATCTATGATAGTAAATAGTGGACTTTAGGGATTGATATAAAACGCACTTACAATTGCATGCGAACATAGGTAATTGATAGGAAAAATTAATTAACAATGCAAATGAAGTAAGCTTGTACTCAAGGAATATGTTTGGTGTGTAGAACGTGAAATCCTAATTAGTAGAGAACCCACCTAGATATGAACTAAAGACAAGCTATGTACTTAGGAAAATGATAGGGGCAGTTCTTTGTTAGCCATTTGTGCCTTTTTAGCCTTCTATCCCTTGTATTAATTATTATCTGTCTTAGCCCACTTTGAGCCTTTAACCTTTTCTTTGTAGCCACGATATAAGCCATTATCCCTTAGATTATTAGGCATGACCATATGACCCGCACTTGAATCACAATCCTGAGACATGTCTCGAGCTTGAGTTTGGGGTGGTGGGACCACATATGGGGAATTAAATGGGTAGGGATCGATGTGCTTTGTATTGTAGCACAATTGCAGATGATATATACTTGTAACCCTTTGCTGGGAATGAAGAAAAATGAAAAAGAAAGAAAAAAAAAATGAAAAATTTTGAAAAATCATACAGTAGGAACCGGGAACCCGGATTCTTCAAAACCGGGAACCCGGTTTGCTCCTGTACAAAAAAAAAAAAAAAAAAGGGGGGAGAAAAGAAAAGAAAAAGAAAAATATGAATGAATAAAACATCCGGCAAAGTGGAATTTTCTGAAAATCATCTTATTGATAGTGGGTAGACATGGGACGCTAAATTGTTGCGTATATGGGTGAGTGAGAACATCTTTTTGAGCGTTAACTCAAGCTCGAGGACATTGTTGATGGTAAGTGAGGAGAGAGCCAAAAGCTCACTTCAAATTTACCAAATATACATCCACACCCGTCCTTAAGCCAATATTATAACCGTAAAGACCTCGTGATTCCTAAGTGCATAGTGAATTTATAATTCTGTTGATAGGGAATACACTAGGTGGAGCGTTCAAAGCGAGTTAGGATTAATGACCACCCTATAGCCATCATACAGAGATGAGTACAAGTGTAACCTTCAAGCATTGCGACGTTAATTTTATGATTGAGATTATTTATGTTTGATGTTGCATGATTAGTGTATGTGTATATTAGTTTCTAGAGTTTGCTATATGAGATTTATTTTGAGAATTGCTTTAGGGTTTATTTGCTAGCTTCTATGTGTTTATACGTTTACTTCTACCTCTTTGTTTTGTTTTACTTTGTCGGGACGACAAAGGTTTGAGTTGGGGGTCTTGATGTCTCCCTAATTGTTCTTATTTTAGACCCTTGGGAGACATCATTTTTGGTGTTTATTTGATTAATATGATAGACTTTTGGACTAAATTTGCAATAATCCGGAATTACCTTTTTATTTCTAGCATTTTTAATTTATTAAACTTTTGCGCGTAATATTGGTATTTTTAGTGTAAAGTTTACAGGTTTTAGATGTTAGCTAGGAGAGGAATCCGAGGAGAAGGTCAAAGATCGTGAATTAGAGTCAAGACTTGAAGACAAATCCCGAAGATATTATTTTTAGAGCTGAAAATCCACTTTCCAGGCCATAGATTGCTGATTTCGAGATGCTTAAGCGATGATTTAGCCGCTGACCTTTGAAGAGAAATCATTCCTTATCGAGTTACGGAACTTTAGCAACTGGAATGAGGTCAATCGGAGTTGTAACGCATCGGGAAAAGCTGTTTTAGTGAAGGCCTATCATCAGTTACGGGATTTTGGGCTTAGAAAGTGGGCTTGGACATTTAATTAGGCTTTTATTTTCTGGTCCAAGCCCTAGTCCGAATTTTTACTTATAAAAGGAGGTCTGGACTTCTATTTTTCACACAATTCACTTTCCACAAGATTAAAAACACCAGAGAAGCTACAGCAGGAAGAAGGGAGAAGCTACAAGAGCTGGAGTGGGTCTATAGCTCCGTTCGTAGTCATTCTAATTCCGAAAATTAGGTTTTTCTTTTATTTTAATTTTGTAACGAATATGAATTCCATTTCTTTTTATTCAGTTTTTAATTTTAATATGAGCTAAATTTCCATTAGTGCTTGAGAACAAAACAATGGGTGAATCTTGATTTTATTATTATAACGAATGTTGAATTTGGGTTTTTATTGAATTAAATTAAATTAGGGCTTTTACTCTTTTCGACAATTTGTGAATGTTTACTGATTTTAGAGTCGCGAACTAAAATTAGGTATTAGTATCTAAGCTATTCCATATATGTGGCGTATGGATCATCCTGACGGGGGGTTTAGGTACAGAAATAATTGTTCAATCTAGGATAAAAACTATTGATTCTGACGAACTTAGTTAATCCTAGGGCCAATGTGGTAATAAATCTTAATCATCCAACGGTGGATCATATTTACCCTGACGGGACTAGTGACACTTTAGGATCGCCTTATAGTCCACCCTGACGGGGGTATAAGGATATTAGAATCCCGACCATTGTAATTGACTGATTTAGCCCTTAAACAACATAAGTTAGAAAGTAAAATTAGGAGGATCCTTGCGTTCTCAAGTACTACATCTCATATTGCGTTTTCACTTATTTTACTTGCGTCTTAGCTTCTACTTGCATTTTAATATTCGTCTTTCATTCATTAGCATTAATAAACAAAACCAAAACAAACAATTTATCCTCTTTCATTTTCATAAGTGCATCAATCGCTATTTGCATAAACATTGTGATCAACCATCCGTCCTTGGAACGAATCTGTATTATCATACATACTACTTGGGACAACCGTACACTTGCGGTTGTGGTTCGATTAGCATTTGCATTTATTTTTAGAACACACAAAGGACCACCAAGTTTTTGGCAAAACAGGTCCGCTAGGATATCGAAGTCTTCCACTGCGTCTCATGGGCAGACTTAAGGTAAAATGTTAGATCATTAATTGTGTCTTGGTTGGTGCTTTGTGTCGCTGAGTTTGATGTGGCTATCATCTTTGCAGCTCTGGATCTCACAACACCCACTTGTACTGGTTGTGGGATAGCGGTGATCTACCATTGCGACATAACCTATCATTATAAGTCTTGTACAGGTCACACATTATCTCCTCTACTTTCTTCATGTAGGCATCAGTCTTAATGTCGGAGTAACCCATATTTAAAGAAATTGTTAAGATAAATTCCCTTGTATACGATAACTTGTAACGCACATCAAGGACACAACATATCTCACAAACGTATGGGAAAAGGGTAGTACTTCAAGAAATTGTCCATCATCGGTATAATTATATCTTGGACTCCATTAGTTAAAGTAGTATACTTCATATGTAAAGCCATGTCATAAACCATTTCTAATACCCAGTGACTCGTAGGAGTGTATGTTACCGATAAACTACGGTTGTGTAGGTAAAAAGCTGGAGAAAACCCACTAATTGGCTAATAGTATCCTAATCTCTACTTTTTATAAAGTTGTCGGCCAAGTTCTCGTTGTTGATGCTTGTTAAAATATCCTTATACTCCAACGCACATTCCAATGTCAAGTGTGTCGAACTCTATCTGGTAGGACAGACTAAACGACATCTCTTATATTTAACACATGTAGACTTGCATTTACTTTTAAAGGCCCTCATTAATGCTGGAGTATTTCTAATACATATGGACACTTTTTTAATCTACTTCACTATATTAGGTCCCACAATCTTCTTACCTAACACTACGTTATAAGTCACACCAACACCCTCAATACCGTCGCTTACTATCAAATTAATTATATGAAAGTTACACCGGATATGAAATAGCTCGTGAGTGTCTGATAAGGTCGGGAATAGTGGCAACCATATTTGTGTCGTTGTCAAACGTACACGAAAGTACACGACCAGAAATATTATAGGTCAACGCGGTAGCAGTTATTAAACCGTAGATGTTATTGCTAGTGGGACGTTCAGTCACTACACAAAAATATATTGTGCGTTTCCGGAGTAACCACTTTGGATCAATCTAATGCCAGGTTATTCCGAGTATCTTCATGCCATTTTTGGCTTCCCACATGTCGATTATTAAGCAACACCTGCTGCTTAGATTTTTAAGCACGTCCACAAGACTAACCTTAAGCTCATTATATATTTTTTTCATAACAGTCATTCGAGTAGTCCTTGGTATAGGATCGTAACATGGTCGCGATCCACAAGAACATAGAATATAAATCCAAACACATAAACAGAGAATAAAAACTACAATTCAATTTAAAACATATTAGATAGATGTCAACCAAAACTAAGGTTCATACATATATTCTAAAACTCAAGCTAAAAGAAATTTAGTTCATACTAATGGAAGAAAAGAAAGAAATTACAAATTCAAAGGTAGAAGAAGACATTGTTGATGCACAGCTCCTTCCAGACTTCTTTTCTTGTGTTGTAAGCTTCCTCTTGGCTTAAGGTTTCACCAAGGATGATTTTCTAATGTTAAGAGGTTGTATTTATAGTGTATAGGTTGACCTACACGTTTTCTTGAAGGAAAAGGTAAATATGGGCTCCAAGCCCAACTCAAATTCGTAGCCCAAAAACATGCAATCAGTCCCGTTTTTCTTTTGGTCCCAACAGTTTCAATACTTATCTGTTTGACGCCTATGAGTATAACAAATTCATCGTCTCGGAAAGATCTTCAACTTTGCTCTTGACCGTTTCTCAAAGTTTCTCACTGTTTTTAAGATATAAGCTGATTTGTGGTCGTAGGTGCAGAAATTCAGAATTAAGACAGCTTTTCCTTTTCCATGTTATTAGCTTTTACTTCCTTGTCTTCAATTTCCATGTTTATCTTCTTTTCTTTAGCTCTTTGAACCAACTTGGACTCGAATTAATTACCATATATCTCTATAGTTTCACACTAGATAAATAATTAAACCCAATATGCTATAAAAATAATAATTAATTAATTCAAGACCCAAAATAGGAAAGTGTACTAAATCAAGCTATAATCGACCTATAAACTAATAAATACGCCTCAAATGATGTCTCGGAAATAGGTTTTATTATCACAAATGAGGAGACATCAATTGGTCTGACATCAATTGGTTCGTTTTCTTGGAGGAGGATGTAAGTAGTGGACTCCTAGTCCAACTCAAATTCGTAACCCTAAAATATGAAATCAGACCCGTTTTTGTTTTGGTTCTAACAACTTCATTTCTTATCCGTTTGACGCGTATGAGTAGTCAAAATTCATCGTCTCGGAAAGATATTTAACTTTACTCTTGACAGTTTCTCCAAATTCCCCACCTATTTTGAGATAGAAGTTGATTTGTGGTCGTGGGTGGTTAAATTCAGATTTATGGCAGCTTTTCCATTTCCATATTTTTAGCTTTTCTTTCCTTATCTCCAACTTCCATGCTTATCTTCTTTCCTTATCTCTTAGTCTTTGACTTGGACTCTAATTAATCTTCATAATTATCTTTAAAGTTTCACACTAAATAAATAATTAAACCCAATATGCTCTAAAAATAATAATTTACTAAATCAAGACTAGAAATAGGAAAGTGTAACATTTCTCAAGAAAATCGACTTGAAAGACTTATAAATCACTAAAAATGATGTCTCATCTTAATATTAATCTATCACAAATAAGGAGACATAAAGACCCCCAACTCAAAGTTGTATCGTCCCGATACAATAAAGATAAAAACAAAGGGAAGTCTTTAAATACACACCTAGGTAATTTTAACACAATGGGAAGAATATAGCAGAATATATAGAATAGACATAAAGTAACTACTCAGAAAATTTCATGCCATAATATTCATAAACTACATACTTTTACACTTCTCATATCCATAGTCAACACAGTTTGAATTCGAGATCAGATAAGTTTCGCAATGTAAGAAGGATTGGGACTTTACTCATTCTACCAAGGAAGCTATAGATTGTTCATCGACGTTTACTAGTATCCAAAGATCCATTTAACTACTCTCTATTGGCTTAATCACTTCTCGATTACATAGCAAAGAATCAAAATGTCTTTAAGGTTGTAATTTAGGCTTAGGGACAGTATGATAATATATATATTTGGATAATTTAGAGTGAGCTTTTGGCTCTCTCCTCACTAGCCATCAACGAATCGCCCTAGAGCTTGAGTTACTCTCATAAAACGTTTCTCACTCAACCTAATGAGTTCTTTGATGCACAATGTAGAATCCCCAATAACCCAATTAAAGCATAAGATGTTCACATAAAAATTCCACTTTGCCGGTCCGAATATATATTCTTTTCAAATCAATTTTTTTTCTTTTTTATAGCTATGACTCTCTATTTTTAATGTTCGAGATATCACGCTATTTTTTTTATATAAATTATGCATTTTCAAACTTTAGCCCGTAGCTTCTTTTTCATTCACTATTACCCAGGCAAAGGGTTACAATATAAACTTGTGAATCATCATCAATATAAAGAAAGGAGCACAATTAATAAGCTCAAAAAAATACCAAGTCAATAATATTTCCCATAATGGTGGACCCACCACCCCAAACTCAAGCTCTAAAACAATTGTCTATGCATCGCGATTCGAGTGCGGGTCATATGGAAAAGTCCTACAATCTAAAGGGATATGGCTTATAATATGGCGAAATAAAGCGGCTTTAGAAAGGCTAGAAGGGGCTGAGAAGGATATAAAATATTAAATCAAATAACAGGGTGAGAAGGTATAAAAAGGCTTCAAATGGCTTCAATATGAAAGAACTGCCTTAATCATTTTCTACACCATGTAATTTCGTTATTCTCTTACCTTTAGCACTTTCATCAAATGGGTTTGTCAACTAGCTTGGATCTCACGGCCTACACACTACTCAAGGTTCCCTGAGATCGAATTTACTTTCTATCGCATTGCTTACTAATCTTTTCTTTACTATCAATGTGTGTTTTCCTGCAAATACTCAAAGTATAAAAAATAAAATAGCTCATAAACATACTACTTACTATCATCCATTCACTGAGCTTATGTTTTTAAGCTATTAAACACACTCTACATCTAATTCACATGTATCAAAAAATTTAATTTCTACCTAAAAACAGAAAAATGGAGATGAGAGACAACAAATCCCTACACCCCCAACTCAAAAATGAGCCGTGTCCCCACGACTCGAAAAATAATTTAAAACTAGCAGATAAAGCATTTACAGAAATGGTAAGGAAGAGAGAGAACATACTCTCGAGGCTATTGCCTCGCATTATCGATATTCAAGATAGGATTTTCTTGATCTTTCTTTAATTTCTCAAGGAGTGTCATGATGTGCACTTGATTGGCTTTGATTTGTGCCACATCTTCAGCTAAGGAAGTTTGAGCTTCTTCGAAATTGTTTAAAGGCTCCTCCATCTTCTCTTGCCAACTTTGCTCCTTTTCTTCTTTTGAGACTTGCGTAGAAACCGCTCCTCTCAAGACTTTCATGATCCAAGCATTATCAATAGTACTCTTTTCAAATTCGAATTTCTCTTCTTCACCCAAAATAACATTCGCTTTTTTGCACAAGACACGTGATCATAGTAGGATATTTAACATTATAAACTGATTTAGGAGAGACCGGAAATCGCATCACCTCCTCATAGATCAACTGTGCCACATCTACTTCTTCTCCTCTCAAAATAAAAATCCAAAAGTAAAGCGTTCTTCTTACTCACATCCAAAGTTCTTGTGTTTCCAAAGACATTAGGAATAAGGAAATTGTGCCAAACTCTAGCATCCGGTTGAAGATATTTGTAAGGCCAAGGTGCCTTCAATTCTCCCTTATGTGATTGCACTTTATCTTTGTATAAAACATGCTCAAAAAATAATTCCCCATAAAAGATATTTCGTTTAGCCACCGCTTCACTATACTTGCACGGTCCAACCAATTTCTTAAACTGGAAGTGGTTTCTAATCTCTTTAACTGTGAAAGAAACTAACTTTCCTCGAATCGGAACACAACCTGCACTATCTCGGCTAGAGTGACCTAAATAGAAATCTAAAACTAACCCAATCTTTCACCAAGCACCAAATATCTTTTATACTCCCCTTTACCAACTTCTTCATCGAATACTTTCTCATAAGCAAAAGGTAGCTCCTTTAATTGTTTCTCTGCAGAAGCTATCAAGGCCTTTGAAGCTTTCTCTTTATTTTCGGGTGTAGGACCTTTGAATGGAAGAGGTCGTGTTTTCTTCTTGGAATAGAGTGGAACCCTTTTTCCCATAACATTTAAACATAGCCGACTTACCTCCCTTTTCATCATCTATTTTACCCTTTGGATTAGAACTAGAACCTTTGTTACTTGATTTCTTCTCAATTGGACCCAATACCTTGCTTTTCTTCATCTCCCTCTTGTTAGCGAATGTTTCTATTCTTTGAGTCATCTCAATTAACCCCCAACTCAAAGCTTTAACAACTCTTGACAATTGAAACTCTTGATTATAAGTTGAACAAGCTTTATTTGGGTTAGGAAATCTGAATTGATGATGAATTTCTATGTGGGTAAGATGAATTCTTGATGGATTGGTATGAATCTAAGAAATTGTAGGAAGAATTTTTAAAATTTAAGCTTTTGATTCTTCACTTCAATGTGTTTTGGTGAGATTTTGGTGATTGACTCTCTTTTGTAATGATGTGGAGAGAAGATTTAATGTGTTTTTATGATGATTGGGTAGTGTTTTGATGTTTGGTGAAGGTTTGATGAAGCTTCAATGGAGTTGGGAGAGGTTTGGAGAAGAAAGAGAAGCTTAAGGATTCTAAAATTCGGAATATACCAACCTCTTCTTCTTTATAACCCAAAACACGAAGCTTTTTTCTCTCTCCAGCGGCGCTGACTGGCTTACCGGCCATAAGGCCCGATATACCGGTGTTGGAGCTACTTGAATCCCGGGTTACGTCAAAATACCCGAGTCTTGAACATGTGGGCACGAGTTTCTTGTCTGACCGGCGTACCGGAGAATTGACCGGCATACCGGTGCTGGACTCCTTCAAATTTTTATCTTTCTGTCTTGCACACGTTACGATACCCGTGGGCACGGGTTTTTGACCTGGCCGGCTTACCGGAGAATTGACCGGCATACCAGTGATGGAATTTCTCGAAAGCCAACCTTCTGCCTTTAACACGTGGCCTTACCCGTGGGCTCGGGTTTTCTGACCGCCGGCTTACCAGTGTTAATGGCCGGTATACAGATGCTGGAATCTGAATATACTCAAAAAATTTGTTTTTTCTCTCAAATCTCGATTTTTCTAGCACCTAAACATCAAAAACACTAATACCTTTCTCAAATATGTAATATCAACTAAAAACAACTAATCTAAACACAAACTAAAAACATGAAAACATAAAAAATTGCGGGTTGTCTCTCGTACAACACTTTTATTAAATGTCTTTTAAAGTTAGACGCGTTACCTCTATCAAGATTTGCGAATATAGCCTCCCCAACAACGAGCAAGGCTAGCAACGTCAACTAATCTGCGCTTGATCCCCTTTTTGGGTCTGATTTCTATCACCTTAGCTGAAACAACCTTAGTGATGATGAATGGTCCCATCCACGAGTCTTTGAAACTTTGTGGCCTATTTTCGCGTTCGTGAGCTTTCCATAAGACTTCATGGCCAACCCCAAACTCAATGTTTGGCTCAGTGTCCACAGGTTTTACATGGATCTTCTCTGTAGGGACTTTGTGATGTGAAAGGCTGTGGATGACAGGAACGATGGGATCTAACTTCCTCGGTTTCTTACCCAAGACATAGAATGTCTCGGACACGTTCTTAGCATGAAGGGTAATGGTCCCTTCTTGGAAGTTGATGACACTCTGACTTGTGGCCATGAAAGGTCGTCCAAGTATGATTGGAACTTGCTTATCTGCATCAAACTCAAGTATAATAAAGTCAGTTGGGATGGCGATACTACCTGCTCGGACAAGAAAGTCACTGTTCCACATGTCTTGGTAACTGAGTTGTTAGCAAAATGCAACTTCACTGGAGCTTTCTCTGATCTCTGAAGTTCTAGTCTCTCGAACACGGACTTAGGCATAAGATTCACACTAGAACCCACATCGTACATTGCTTTCACTTTGAGCATACCATTTATTTGAATAGGAAGGTTAAAACTTCCCGGATCTTTGAGTTTCAATGGTAACTCTTTTTCACTTCTTCTTGAGACTCTTAAGTTCTCTCTCTTGGCTTCTACACTTGCTTCTTTCTTAGGAATAACTTGCGTAAAAACTTGTTGTGGTGTAAGCCCTTTCTACGCAATCTCAAGCATTTAGGCGTTGATATTCTCAGTAGTGTACGCCTCTACAAATGTCTTGAGTTCAATGTCATCCTTTGGATTTGTATCAGGAATGGTTGATGACATTGTTTGAACAACTGGTGGCGAATCCACCTTCTTTTCTTCTTTATCTTCTTGCACAGTATGTGCAACTTCAACTTCAACTCTTGGTTCTGTCGAGGCTTCTTCCTCTTTCTCTTTAGCCAACTCAACTTGAAACTCCATTACCGATCTAATTTCTTCTTGCATATCCTTCAGAAGCTGTATAAATTCGGATTTTTCTGAATCTTCCTCCACATTACTCTCAAAACAGTTAGAGTCCACGGGATTAGACTTGGTTGATTCTTCTTCGGTACTCGGAACTTCCATGGCACTATCGGCAGCATATGGTACTTCCTTCTTTTCTTTAATCTCAACGCAAATTGCTTTACAAGCTTCGAACCCAACATTGTCAAAACCTCCTTCGATAGCCTTCAATTCTTTTTGTTCCATAATGCTTGTCAAAACTTTTTTCATCTGTTCTACTTGAGTACCTAAAAACTGAATTGAAGCTTCTTGTTCTCGTAATTTCTCGTTCTGGGAATGCATATTAGTGGTCATAAGATCCATAAATTTCGTTAATTGTTGATTATCCACAGCTCCCTCTTGAGGATACTGTGGTAAGGCTTTCTGAGCTAACGAATCGGTATAGGTATCTTGAACAGGTTGTTGTGGGGAGCAGGTCTATTCTGATATTTATTTTGATACTAACCTCTTGGTTGGAAAGAGTTATTCTAGGAGCGTGGTTGATAATGACCAGGATTAGCGGCCCCCTTTGGGTTTGAATACTGCATACCCGGATGATTCCTGTTACCAAATTGATAACCTCCTCTGTTGGATATGAAATAAACATATTGTGGATTTCCTTCGCATTATTCCCAAGTATGATCCATAGCCCCACAATGTGGACAACCTTGTGCTTCATGCACTACATTCGCTGCGGCTAAATTTCTCTGCATCTCAAGCTTAAGTTCTTTGATTTGATTCTCTAGAGCGAATAATTGAGATGAGTTTGCAGTTTCTGCATCTAATCAAAGCATACCTCGGGTTTTTGTAATAGGAGCTCGCGAAGATGACCAACTTCTTTCTTGTTCAATGCAGTTTTCTAAAACCTCGGTAGCTTCAACAGGGTCCATGGACACGAAATTTCCTTTCTGAAGGTTATCCACCTTCAATCTACTTTCTCTTTTGATACCTTCATAGAATATAGCTAACTGTAGAGAGGGGGTGTAACCATGAAGCGGACATCTAGCTAACTTCTTTTGAAACCTTGTCCACGCTTCTCCTACTTCTTATCCATCTTCTTGACAAAACTTTGCAAGCTCGCTTTGGTCTTTGAGTCTCATACTATTCGGATAAAAATGGTTAAAGAAAGCGGCTTGGAGTTCGGTCCATGAATTAATTGTCCCTGGTGGTCGCCTATCTAGCCACTCACCAGCTCTACCGGTCAGAAAGAACGAAAACATATGGCAGTACAGTTGCTCGCGTGTAATGCTTGGAGTAACATAAGCGTCACAAATTTACATAAACTTCATAATCGCTCTTACCGGATCTTGAATTGTTGTACCACTGTAGAGTCCAAAACTTTGAAACTGACTAAGCATACCAGGATCGGGTCTAAATTTAATATTTTGGATCTCCGGAGGACGGTAACCTATCGGTTGAACATGAAACGACACTCTCAAGCCTGGAAGGTCTTGTTCAACTCGGCTCTGATTATTGTTGTTTCCGTTACCTCTTCCTTGTGGTGGTTGTAAATGTCCTAAAGGAACTAGGACTCTCGGATCTACTGGTGGATCTATTGGATCTCGTATGTCTGCCATAGCTCTTCTTAAGGCTATTTCTTCACAAACACGACTGTTATAAATCTCTCGGGCTCTAGTAAAGGAGGCAAAAGATTCACTGTTAAAACCTGAAAAAGACTAAAGCAAACCACAAGCGTAAATCCGGAAAATAAAAACTAAATACTGAAAAATAAAATTTAACTAAAAACTACTACACGAAATATATAGCCCACACGCTAGCGAGACACAAGTCCCCGGCAGTGGCGCCAAAAACTTGGTGTCGCCTAGGGTGTGATAAATATAAGATAAATATAAGCCAGAAAAAAAATGCACTTTCACCCTAGACAAGCACGGTAATACAAGTATTACAGGACGTATGCAAGTTCTAATGATAAGTTGAATTCGTTCTCAGGGACTAAGTGTGTTAAACGAATGGGTAAATAATAACGAGTAAGAAGTAATTAATTAAGAGACAGAAAATAAATGGGAATGATTCGAGATAATTAATTAAAATACGGAAAAATAAAAGACAATAATTAAAAGATAAGAAATATGAGATGAGAAGTATAGCTTAGGTTTTGCTAGTATGCACTAATCCTTCTAATTCTTTCTATCAAATCTAGTTAATAAGGGAGATAATTAGCTCGTAGATACTTAGTTAGGATTCTAAATTCCCATACCTTAGACCTTGAGAGCGACTAAGGGGGCTACGGATACACCACGAGGCTAGTTTAAATAGGGTTTTCCTGCGCAACTAGGTCCCTAAGCAATCAATTTCCAAACATGGTGATAGTGATTTGATTATACCCTAATGACTATTTAGTTAGGATTAGTGTTGTCAAGACCAATATCGACACTAGACGTTATGTGGTGTTTCAATAATTAGACACCCAGCTAAGGTGATCATCTAACTACTATTAAGGTAATCCTATACTCGTGCACTAGCAAGGAAAACAGTCATTAAATCAAAACACATAAACAAATATATAGGTAAGAAGCTAATATCAGATTAAAACATATAATTCCCAAAGAAGCTTAGACAGAAAGAAATTATCATTCATAGATTATACATGATGCAAAATCCAAGCTATGGGAAAATTAGTTCATACCTGAAGGAAATAAACTAAAAGAAATAATGAAAGACTTCATCTTGCTCTCTACAATAATTCTGATGATAATAAACCTAAGCACTAATTACTATGAGGCAAGGATGATTTACAAGTGATATAAGGGTGTATTTATAGGTGTTTAGAAGTCCTAATTCGTTTTCTTGAAGGAGAATGTAAGTAGTGGACTCTTAACCCAACTCAAATTCGTAACCCTAAAATATGAAACCAGACCCGTTTTTGTTTTGGTCCTAACAGCTTCAATTCTTATCCGTTTGACGCGTATGAGTAGTCGAAATTTATCTTCTCAAAAAGATATTTAACTTTGATCTTGACAGTTTCTCCAAATTCCTCACCGAGTTTGAGATATAAGCTGATTTGTGGTCGTGGGTGGTGAAATTCAGATTTATGCCAACTTTTCATTTTCCATATTTTTAGCTTTTCTTTCCTTATCTCCAATTTCCATGCTTATCTTCTTTCCTTATCTCTTAGTCTTTGACTTGGACTCTAATTAATCTCCATAATTATCTTTAAAGCTTCATACTAAATAAATAATTAAACCCAATATGCTCTAAAATTTTTTTTACTAAATCAAGACTAGAAATAGAGAAGTGTAACATTTCTCAAGAAAATCGACAAGAAAGACTTCTAAATCACTAAAAACGATGTCTCATCCTAATATTGATTCATCACAAATGAGGAGACATCAGCAATATATGTGTAATGTTTGAATATGAGAAGCGAGAAGATGATGAAGAAGAGAAAAAGAATAGAACATGAGAGATCCAAGAGTAATAATCACATAGGAAAGTTAAATGTGAGTGTGTCACGATCCTATAGTGGTTAGAGGTTGGGGTGAGTGTGAGAGTTATTTGTTCTTTCTTTTGTGAGAGGGTTTCAGGTATTTACGTGCAAAGACAAAGTTGTAATAGTGTGAGTGGTTATATTGAATTACTTTGTCGATGTAGGTTTTTTTGGCCGAACCAGGTAAAATATTGTTGTTTGTTTCATTTAAGTTTTCTTATGTGCATGATCCTAGAAGGAAAGTCTGATATTTCAAAATAATAATAGTACCTCACTACATTTGAAATGTGAAATATTTATCAACGAGGATTTTTGGGGGTAGTATATTGAAATTTGCGCAGGTACTTACAATAAGAGACATAATTAAAGAATGGACTCAAGATCGTCGGTCATATCCTTACTAAAAAAATGTGTTCAAGTTGTGATCTGATCTCTTCCACGTGACTAGGAGCAGATACAAGTGATTTTGACTCACAATGTTATCATAACAAATTTAATGATGCAACTCGCCACATTTCCATTGAAGATGAGAGGCTCGAAGAATTGAAGTCTTAAAGTCAAGCCTATGTATTTTGGTCAATCTCCCAAAGGTAGAGCGTATAAGCGCAATAGTCATTGGAAGATAAAGGATGGTAACAAGACTAGTGGAAAGATAAACAAAAAGAATGAAAAGAATGAGGGTATACGACCCTAAAAGAATAAAGATAGAACAAGATTAAATTCTATCAACTGTGACAAAATTTTACTTGCGAGTGTGACGATCCTAAGAAGGTAGCAAAATCTTCTTCTTGTGTTTTTTCATGTGTAGCATGCAATGTCTTTCTTGTTGAATCTTATTTTTTGTGGACTATGGATTCTGAAGAGATTTTCTATGTAGTTAAGGACTAAGAGGTCTTTGATATCTAAAAACTATTCATACGTGTACATCATACAAGGAAATAAAAATAAGCATGTGGGAAATTACAAAAATAACAACAACAATCCACGATTTATTTAAATAAGAAATCCCAAATCCATACAAATAAGTCTTAATTAATAGTGGTTCATACCCAAGCATCTCAAGCTACTAAAAAATTTAGTTCATCATGGAAGAAAAAGGAAGTAAAATAAATAAAATACATAATTTAGGAAGAATTACACTAATTAAAGAAATAAGTGTTGTTCTTGAACTCCTTGCCTCTTGACCTTTGATCTCCACATTTCTAAATCTTCAATAGGATAAGTTGTTCCAATATAGGTTTTAGCTCATACAAGTCAACTTAAGTGAAATTTAAGTGGTCCATTGGACTCTTCTAAATCTGGATAACTTTGGGTCTATGTAGTAAAACTCGTATAACTTTCACGTCACAACACGGAATTGGACACCATTTTCGCCACGTGTACTAGACTTCATGATATAAATTGTATAAAACTTTAATCAGCTAATTAACAATAAATTATTTTGTATGATTTTTGCAAGTTGACACAAGAATCTTGCCGAGACTTCTTGGTGAGCTTTAACTAGACTTCTCGGCTCCTTTTTGTGACTTGACTAGGGTTCCTTCTTATCTACTTGGATTAATATTGGGTTCTAATATTATCCATGTACCTAGGATTTTAACACTTAAAACATATATTACCTAAAAAATGTTCCAAATATATATAAATTCAAGAGTAGACCACTAAATCAAAATATGACAAATATAAGGGATAAATTCCACAATTAAACACTAAACCCCCTATAAAATGATGTTTCAAGAGTATAAAATTCATGAAAAAAGGTGATACATCACCTTATGTCAAGTAATAAAGGTCATAAGTGTGAGGGATTCTCTAAATCTAGGGTTGATAAATTATAGACAAGCTAAAGAGCCTAAGGTAAAACTATTGAGCACTTAAGGACAAAGATTCTTAAACTTTATAACTAGTACTAATAGAATATAAGAACAAAAATATAAGTAAGTAAATGAAATATAAATCAAGCATTATATAAAAGATAAGGGAAAGAATATACGTGAGCGTTTATAGTGGTTCGGTTTCTCTACATCCACTGCCTAGGGTCACCCCATAAGATTCTCAAGCTTCTCCACTAAGCTCCTTGATATCTCTTCCAGGTGAGATATAAACCATTAAAATGATGGGTTTTCAGGCTAAACCACAACCTAAAAACTTAACCAATATCTAAACAAATTCAAACAAATTTGACACTAACTTCACATGCACAAACTAATCTCAACTGCGTGTGTGAGTATATGAGTAACTTCACACCAAATATGACATAGATTGCGTGTGTGAGTGTGTGAGTGTGTGAGTAATTAAGCTGAAGAGAGGATAGCACGCAAATTACAAATCACATTAACCGACTTGGATCAAGAAAAATTAATCGAGGAGAGAATTGAATCTAGGTACCTATGTTTTTATCTCTTCAATTGAATCTATATCACCGGAGCTCAAGCTCGCATACAAATCAGAAGTAGCGGAGGCGCTGTGCTAATGTAAGATGAGGAAGCTATAAAATGATAAAATAGATAGGGTGTGAAGGATATTTTCACCGGAGTTAGGCCTTTAATCAATAGCATATCCAGGAATACAATCGATAGCAGAGCTAGGCACCGGGGCTCATCAAATTAGGAGCTAGGAGTTGAGAGAGCTTTTCAGGTGAGCCAGGCATTCAATCGATATCAGAGCTAAGGCGGAGATGATGTGGATATAAGGTTTGTCGGCAGTGGAGGTGGTTTTGAGAATCAGTAAGGAAGTGAGGCAACATGAGATGATGTGAAGAGAAGAGGTGAGGCGAGAGAGGAAGAGATGAGGCGACGTGAGGTGAGGCAACGTGAGACGGAGATGAGGTTGTGAGGCAAAATTAATGAGTAGATAAGGTATTGAGGTGAGGTGAGAAGTGGTGAGGCGGTGAAGGTGAGGTGGAGATGAGGTGAGGCTGAGATTAGGTGTCGTCGATGAAGGTATAGGAGTAGGTGAGGAGGTGAGGTTGAGCTCAGGTGTTGTGAAGTGAAATGTCTTCTGTGTGTGTTTGGAAATGTGAGTGGATTACGATTAAAATAATAGAAAATGTGAGTGGAGAAAAAACTAGAAGAGATATGTGTGTTATTTGTTTAGAAGAAAAAAGAGAGAGAGAGAGAGAGAGAGAGAGAGAGAGAGAGAGAGAGAGAGAGAGAGAGAGAGAGAGAGAGAGAGAGAGAGAGAGAGAGAGAGAGAGAGAGAGAGAGAAAATTATTTGTATTTTATTTTTTTAGTAACTTACATATAGCAAGGGTATTTTAGGAAATTATTACGTTTTTAGTAATTGATAGATCTAGACCGTCGGTTGTGGCATATTTCTTTCACTCATAGGTTCCTTGATGTTACATAGATCTTCTTTCCTTTTTAACTATTTTCTTTCTTTTTATAAAGATAAGATATGATGAATTTGTATTACGGTAGTATCTAAAATCCACCATGCATCCCAATCAACGTGGCATCTTTAAATAAACATCAGTACTTTTTTTTGGGAAATGAAACACAATTGAAATTGACAAATTAATATTTTGTTACATAAAGTACGCGATAAATGTCTATTAATAAGAAATTGATTCGAAAGTTAAGTTGATTCTGATTAGTTGTTAGATAATATTTCGTAAATGCATGAAATAATGGAGGCATCGAGAATAATGTTTCCTTAGGTAATTTTTTTTGGAAAAGTTGAGGGGTTTATAAAGTGTTGCAAGTAGGGACCAATAATGCAACTTTTTGATAACATAGGAACCTACCATGCAATTATTTTATAATATAGTGACCTATCAACCATAATAATATAGGGACCTGGTGCAGTTTATGCATAATATAGGGACCTGGTATGGTTTATGAATAATAATAGGACATCTCGTGCATTTTTGCATTGTATAGGGACCTGATACAGTGTTCGCATAATATAAGGACCTATCATGCAATTTTTTGTATAGTAGTAAGATTTTTTCATAATATAGGGACCTATGATGCAATTTTTGCATAGTATAGGGACATGGTACAGGTTTTGCATAATATAGATACCTATCGTTGATTTTCCCAAAGTATAGGGTTTTGGTACAGTTTTTGCATAATATAGGGACGTATCATGCCAACTTTACAAATTATAGTGACCTGGTACGATTTTTGCATATTTATAGGGATTCATCACGCAATATTTGCATAATATAGGGATTTGGTAAGTATTTTTCATAATATAGGGACCTATCGTGTTTTTTTTTTGCATAGTGTAGGGGCTTGGTACATTGTTAACATAATATAGGGATGTATAATGCAATTTTTGCATCATAGAGGGGCTTGGTACAATTTTCGCATAATATAGGACCTGATATAGTTTTTCTTTGTCAAATGGGATTTTACTCAAGTCTTGACCATGTTTACGATGATAGTCGGTGACTCGATTTAAAGAAACGATTCGGATATAGATATGTTTATTCTATATTCGAACCTGGACCCTCCATCCTATTGGGCTTTTGGGACTTAGGCTCAAGCCATCTGGACCAGCCCAAACTTTGTCTTTGTTTGTAAACGTTGTATTTTATATTTGAAACATGTGTCTTCAAATTAAACATTACAACTCTTTGCCGAGCCACATTTTCATCTTCCATAAATAGTTGTTCAACTCAAACATTTTCTTCATTACGTTTTAAAGCATTAAGCATCAAAATTATAAGAGAGAGATAGAATGAAGTAACTTTATTAAGTTCGTTGAAATTATTAAGAATTCATTTGTCAGTTTTTTTGAATAGTTTTGACGTTGTATCCCGGAGGTTGAAGGCAACAAACATAAGACACCGGTACGTGACCTAAATACCTTAAAGATATCAGATCCAATCTGAGCCTCGACAAGTAAAGTTATTTATTTATTCACTTTTATTTTATTTCTGCATTAGTTTTTATATTGTTTTTCTGGTTTATACAAACAAAACACAACAATTTAAGGTATTTATGATTCACGATGTATAAACCATAAAACTTTTTCCTTTAGTTTTATAAACTTTACTTTTGCAAAATTTCTTGGTCTGAAAATGGAAATGAAAATGAATTGAAATAAAGGGTCGATTCTCCTATATATACTCTAATGGTATTTTTTGCTCATAAGATTTTGGTGGCCTCTATTTAGAATTTTCTTTTTGGTTACATGAGTTCCGGGCTAACTTGCACGCACCCGACTAATCCCACGGAGATATACATGTCTCCCCATATATCTATTTAAAATATTGTAGAAACCAAGTCCTCTTGAGCCATTAAAAGAGTTTCCAAGACCCCTTGGATCAATCAAACTATATATATTAGATACACTTAGAAATATAATTATGAACTAATTTACCATGTGATTCTAATTTCATCCATACAAATGCTTCATTATATCTAGTCATTAACAATTCATCATATTTATAATTAGGGTGTGTACACCAAATTTCACTTATAAATTTGAGTTTTGTAATGCCATTTTTTAACGAAATTTTGTTTCCTATGATGAGAAGTCTTTTAGAAGTGAAAGAACTACAAAATAAGGAAATGATTGTATTCGCTTGAGTGAGTTTTGGCCATAGGGATATGCTAAAAGAAAAATAAAAAGAAAGAACTTTCACAACACCACAATCAAAATTAAGGAAGTTTTAAAGTTTCCTATTACTATGAGGTTTTTTAGCTAGAACTCTAAGAATAAAATTACATCACAAAATTAGTGCCCAATATGTATACCATTAAGGTAGATATCATGTCTAAAATTTGAGTGTGTCAAAACTTTTCATAATGAATGAATGATTAAATATAGACTTAGGAAATAAATATCTTTACTTCTAACTCTGTCGCAGTCAATGTGATATGAAACTGTACAAATTAGCTTCTAAAACGTACCACTGATATGCATGATATTTCTTGTACATTATCCAAACATGCTGTTGTTAGGTCCTGTGTGTTATAAAATAAAATGCTAAAGTTAAGGACACAAAATCCGCAAGTGTACGGTTGTCCAAGTAATAAACCGATAAACCGGATTCGTTCGCAGGGACGGATTAGGTACAATTCAGGTGTGGATCAATCAGTGATTTAATTGCAAGTGCAGAAAAAGTAAATGATATGAATTTTGTTTTGAGTTTTGTTTAATAACTAAGACGCGAATAAATTTAAAACTAAATTACGCAAAGAAAATAAATGAAAATAAATAAAGATGAGTAGAAGCAAGAATGAGAAGTGGTACTTGAGTCTCGAAGGGTTTCACCTTAATCTATTCAATCAATGTTTCCGTTTAAGGGCTGAATTGGTATTAAGTATTAGTCGCGATTCTAGCTTCTCCTAACCCCCGTCAAGGTGAACTTAGGAGCTATCATAGGGTGTTACAAACCCCGTCAGGTTGATTATAATCCACCTTTGAATGATCAAGTATTTACCCAATTGACTATATGGTTAACTAGCCCGTCAGGGTCAATGATTTTCACCTTACGTCTATTACCTAGTTCTGTAATTAAACCCCCCGTCAAGGCGATCACTTTGTCACTTTAGTGAATAGCTTAACTACTATTCCCTATATTTGATTCGCGACGTCAAAAAAAGTAAATAAATGCAAAGTAATAGTCAATACGAAATTACCCAATTCAATTTAAAGTTTTCAATCCCAAATTCAAAACCATTAAAGCGATTGATGTCTCCTCATTTGTGATAGATTTATGTTAATATGAGACATCATTTTTAGTGATTTAGGAATCTTCTAGTCGATTTTCTTAAGAAATAGTGCACTTTCCTATTTTGAGTCTTGATTTAGTAAATTATTATTTTTAGAGCATATTGGGTTTAATTATTTATTTAGTGTAAAGATTTAAAGATAATTACGTAGATTAATTAGAGTCCAAGTCAAAGACTACAAGATATGAAAATAGATAAGCATGGTAATTGGAGATAAGGAAAGAAAAGCTAAAATCATGGAAAAGGAAAAGCTGTCTTAAATCTGAATTTCTGCAGCTACGTCTAAAGAAGTGGTGATAACTCCAAAACCGAGCCGATACTGGAAGATCCCTTTCATCGGGACGTAGATAATTCTGTGAGGATTCTTTTGGTATCTTATGGGCTACAAACCGACCAATAACGAAGAAGATATGATTAAAACAGGTCAGCAGTAATTATCTTTATTTCCATACGAATTAGAGTTAGGCTTTGAGTCCACCACTTACTTCTCCTTCAAGAAAACGAATTAGGGCTTCCAAGACACCTATAAATACACCCTTATACCATTGTAAACATTTCCTTGCTCAGTTTGAAGCTTAGGCTTAGTCCTTACTTGTATTTTCTCACTTTCAAATAATAGCTTAGTTTTTATATTTATTATTCATCCTTAGTATCAAGCTATTCATCCAAGAAGCAAGCTGACCTATAGAGGAAGACAAGAAGAAGAAGTTGGAGAGTGACAAACTCCTCTTCTACATCTCACATTCTCTATATTTAGGGTATTTAGTTATAGATTGTGGCTTCACCATATTTCTAAACTTTTATTCTGTAAGTTTTACTTTTAATTGTTGGGTTATTATTTTGTCTTAAATTCATAATACTATTTGTTATTTTAATTGATTGAGCTTGGCGTATATTGGTTATTATGTGTTTTTACTTATTGTTCCAACCCTACATTTGGCCAATCTTAGGATTATTCTTAGTTATTGACAACACCACATAATCGTTTAGTTTTGATCCTTTGCCTAACTAGATAGCCATAAAGGTTTGATTTAATCACACATCATTACTCAGGAATCCTTGGTAGTGGATAGGTTGCTACTAAGCCTAATAGAGGCTAGGTAGAATTTAGAATCCTGGTTAATATATAATGCTTAATCTGTGACAGGTTAGAATAACAACTTAGTAAAAAAGACTCTTATTAGTGACCCTAGTCTATTAGACTTACATTCATATTTATTTATCTGCATTTATATTTACTTATTTCATATCAGATAATTATTCATCCTTTTTATATTTTTATCTAAAACATCTAAATTCATCTATGCTTGTTAAACATAAGTAGATCTAACGGATACAATCCCTGCGAACGAACTTGACTTATCATTAAAACTTGCAAACGATCTGTGATACTTGCAGTGAGTTCCGTGGTTATCAAGGGTGTGTGCTCTTTATTATTATCTTGTTTTATCTATTATTTTATCACACCTTTGCCCCTGCCAGCGATTCTCAAGTACTTAAAGAATTTAGCACATGTTAATATTAAAAACTACTGAAATAAAATAAACAACATCCATTGTCAATTACAGAAATAAAATTAAGAACCTAATTGAAGGATTCATATGACTGTTGTTGGAAGAATTGAAGAATTCATTTTCACTAATGGTGGAGTAGATTATTATGCGGGGTGATCTAAAAGGATTAAGAAAATAGTGAATAATACATAGGATATTGGAGAGTAGGTTTTCATCCTATAAGAACTAGTGGAAATCTTATTTATTTGAAGGTACCTCAAGGAGGAACAAATAATAAAGTACTCTTATATAATTCAAAAAACACTAAAAGGTAAGAAAAAGTTTTCAAGTGTTGGCATTGTTCATCTCTGGCCTCCGGCCTCCAACCACGGACCACCACCCACCACCCACCACCCACCACCCACCGCCGAAAAAAAGTATAGTGTATCGTAAAAAAATATTGAGTATCAGCATTAAAACGGTGAGTATCTGAATAAAACATAAAGTAATATTCAAAAAATACAGAGTACTCCATAAAAAATACAGAGTACTCCATAAAAAGATAGAGTACTCGATACAAAATATAGAGTATTATTAAAACACAAAGAGTATTACTAAAAACATTATTTTTTATCTAAATTTCAACTATCTATTATAATACAGATAATACACAAACAAAAAAATATAGAGTATTACTATTACAACCAACTAAAAAAAGAAAATACAGATAATACACGAACAAAAAAAAAATTGGAGCATTCGAACGGAGTCGTCATCTTCCACCACTAGCACAAACAGAGGTCAAAGCTCGCACCAACGAAGAAGAAAATGTGTCTTCGCTGGAGCTTCGCCGGAGATCTCTCGCTCTTTAAAGGAGTTTTCTATGGCAGGCGAGTTTCGACTTCGAGATCGAGCATGCGAGGCTTCTCTCACCAGATCTGCCCCGAGCCTCGACTTTGTTCTCTGTTGAAGACGAAGTCACAACATTTGCAGGCGAGCTTCGAGATCGAGCAGTGGTCTCAAACTCGAGTTCCATGGCCGCAGTCTAGTTTGTCAAACTAATATCTGAAGCTTCGTCGTTTCCTATATACATGGACACGAACGAAAAAGATGCTAGAAAAGCTTCAAACGACGATTAGAAACGGCGGATGAAGGAGCTCAAACGGTGACCAGAAGCGGCGGTTGTAGGAGCTTGGAGACCTTCTCGGCAGTCTTCATGACCGGAGAGCTGAGCTGCTTCACCACGACTTCGTCTTCACTGCCATAGCTACGAAGGGGAGCAAGTTGGCTTCATCTCACGTCGGAGATGAATGAGGTCGGGGATGGTTTTCTTGCAAGGTGTTAGAGAGGGATTTAAAAATGGATTGGGAAATAGGGTTACGAGAAAAGGGAAAGTGAGGAGAGAGAATGAAATAAATTCTAATAAAAAGTAGTATATATAGGAAAAAAACAAAAGGGGGGTAAAGATGTAATTATATTTATTAATTATAGTGTAAATTCTTATTTGAGATCTTTAGTAAGAAGAGAAGGTAAGTAGGGTTGGTAAAGGAGATAAGGGGGTGTTTTCAAGACCCGTTGGTTGAAAGTCTCTTAAAAATATAATTTCATTACATCATTTATTATCGAACTATGTGGGTGTTTCATTTAAAGTATGGATGAAATGATGTTTTTACATGCATAAGGTATAAACTTACATTTAGCAAAATTTAGGTTATTTTTTTTATGTTTTGTCCTGACAAATCAATACATTTTTTTTGTCGTTTTTTGTGAACCACTAAATTTGTCGTAATGTTTGTTTTTTTAATAAGAAAAAAACAGGTTTTCATTTAAGGCTTACGAGCCCATTAGACTAAATAAAATAAAAAATACGTCGATTTAGTCCAGTTGAATTCAACAAATACCAAAAACAAACCCTAAGAAAACGAGATTGTTTCCCTAGACCACATATATTGATGTGTTAATGTGTAACAGTGTTGTGAAATTGTTTTGTATTCTATAACCTAAAATGCTTCTTCAAAAATTGTTTTTTATCTAAGATCTTGATATTTTACTTTAAAATTATATTAGGTCAGTTCAAGGTAATCTTCTGTTTATATTCACGAATCTTTTATAACTGAAAATTAAATTTTCTTGTTGTGTATAATTCATGGATACACCACATATCCAGCCAAATGTATTTTAATAAAGGTATTAAAATTGTATAATGCAATTTTTATCTCATTATTATCTTGAAATCTACCATTTTAAAATAAAATAAAATTAGTTTATTAATAATTGAAATAAAATCAAACTAATTTGAAATATTTAAAATGACACATGATTACGCTAATACATACGTTTTTATATAATTTATCAATATATGCAATATATTTTTCATTTTCTCAAAACATTGATATTCAATTTGTAATATTTTTATACAGGTTTTTCTATTCAATGGAAAATTTAAATTATATCAAAATCAAGATCATTGACCAGGACATTTCAAAACAAGCTCAAATATTATTTTTCAAACAAGTGAGCGATTTTATTATTATGGTTTGTGTTATCTTTCTTTTTATTTTTTTGCAAAATGATAGTTGTGGGCTCGACTAGCCGAAATGCGAAGTGAAATTTATAATTCGAGAGGGTGATTTTGCTTAAGTTTGTCAAGTCTTCTGCTTATAAAAGGGACACCCAATAACTCATGTCTTTGACTTATTGTGTTTTACTAAATTACCATAATATCCTTAAAAAATAAAAACTAAAAAAGAAATTTAACTTGGAGCCTCGAAAATTTAAAAATGGGGAGTTTTAAAAAAAAAACTTATTTCTCCTACCTGTGTAAAATGTCACTTAACCCCTCAATTTTCAATTTTTTTTAAAATAAAACTAACCTTATTTTTTAGTTTATTGCATTATTCATCCCTATATTTGACAAAATGCACTATGAGATTTGCATGTATCTTGGCACAACTATCCTGATGGTATGTGTTGAGAAATCTTATTATGTCCATTTTTTCATTTCACACAACTCATGGATTAGTCGGGAAATTAATTCTATACTTTTTGTCTATATTTCTTTACACAATGACCATACATAATGACAAAAATATTACTTTGTTGAGCTGATGCATGTAATAGTTTGAGATGGAATTATTTCGTCTTTAGAATGTAGCATGAACCGTGTTTTAATTTTGATTAAAGGAGTAATATAAACCTTATGTATAAATAACTAAGACATAATTTTAATATTTTTTTTATTTATTTTGCAAGTATAGGGTTAGTAATTTGTTATATATACTTCTTCAACAAATAAATAAGATAATTATAATATTTTTCTATCTAATTCTACCTCTTTTTACCATATTGAAAGGTGTTTTATGTCTCAAATTCGCCAATTTAAGGATGTGTTGTTATTTTTTCTTATGTTTAGTAGGTGGAGAGAGTTAACACTAAAAGTTCATGTCAATTTCATTGTGAAGTCAAAAAGTATTAATACGGATACAATACAACACTTAGGCACAAATTGAGAAGAAGAATGTAAAATCATAAGCATAATTTAATTCTTTTTATGAAATGTTTAGATCTTAATATTGAATGGACTGATTTATATTGAATGAAACACGTGTTATTTTTAACATTCGTGTCTTTAGGCACGGATAATAACTAGTAGGTATATATTTCTCAGTGAATTGCACTACAGATACCTATATTACACATTACACAGTTATATTTTTATTTTCGAAAGCATATTAATATATTAGATTGAAATAGTTCAAAATATTACAAATCAATCTACCCTCTGGTTATCATTTTGTAAAATCTTAATTATTGAGTCAAAATGTTAGAGTTCTATTTTAAAGATTTTGCTTGGCAACTGGCTCATTGTTGCTTCTAGGTTTTTTAAAAAAAAAATTAAGGTATACTTGTTATTTGTTAAAAGGTCTCAGAAATGGAGATTATGGTACAACCAAACACCACTCAAGTGTCTAGTCTTGAAATTCTTTCTACTCTTGCCGAGAAGTTTAGCTATGTAACAAAATAATAAGCTTAAGCTATTATAGATAGAGAATTAAAATAAATATTTATGCTTTCAACATTTCAAATACAGGAGACATTTGAGGAAATAGATCTTGAAGACAATCTTCCAAAGCAGATTGTAGTTCTAACTTCAGGGACGAATAGTTACTCAAATTCATCTGTTAGCTATACTAAGTTTCAAGGCCATGGTAACTTGTCTCTCTACCTTTTTTCATCATTATTCAATATCTATGTATGTATTTGACTGAGCTCTTGAATTGGTATCTGTACAGGTTGAACCATCATCCAGATTCCAATTCCATTGCAGCTGAACTGATGGAAAAAGTAAATCCATCAAACTTTGTAGCGAGATCAAGGCCTATAGATACAGAAGCTCGAGAAAAGGCAAAGAAAATCGTGAAGGAAATGAGATTGTGAAAAATAGAGTTGAAAAATAGATCTTTAGCCCAAGGGCCAGCTTATTATTAGAAAAACCGATCACTATAAAAAATCTTGTTAATGTTTTGCAACAAGGTTTTGGTGCGAGACTACAAACTAACTTTCAAAAGGTATTGTTAGAGGAAAAGGGAATGTCAATATAAAATTATTTTTTTGTTACAGATGAAAAACAAAATGAATTAGTAACTATCCAAAAGTTATTCAATACACATAGCTCTATCCCGAATTTTGGAAATTTCGTGTCATCCAACATTGATATTGACAATGCGGAAGGTCATAGTAAATGTTGGAAACAGTGTGTTAGAGAAAATATTTCAAGAACACCAAGAGTATGGAAAAAGAACAAAAGAGGATAATCAAAACGAGCCAATGGGAAGGGAAATTGAAAATCTACCGAGTATGTCATCGGGGAAAAGGAAGTCACTCTTGCGCTGGTCAAAAGAACTCCAAGATAAATTTTTGATAGCTATTGATATTTTGGGCGTAGAAAGTAAGAATACTTATATGATCCTAGATATAAAATTTGTCACACCCCCAAAATCTCCCAACATGAGTTCCTTAGTCACTAATTGGAAGATAATTCTTCTAAGATGCACTCCATTTATGTTCTAAAGGTTCCCCTTAGGTTGATTTTGGAAGTGTGATAAAATATATATTCTATAAGATACTTCTCTTTCCTTTTTCTATGTTTCTTTATTTATATTATGATTCCTTAGTTTTAATGTCTGCTCACATTTTTCTTTTTGCTTACTTTTTCATCACAGGAGCTCGTCCAAAATCAATTTTAAAATTGATGGGGATAACCCACTTGACCGTTCATCTGGTAGTCATTTACAAGTAGTTTTATCTTATTAAAGTAAGTTTCACAATCTAATCCTTGATTCACCATAATATCCTTCAAAACAAAAACTACAAAAGTAATAGGAAGAGGTCATTAGCTTGGCGCAAATAGCTAAAGGAAAACTAAGAAAGATTGTGTTCCAAATATATTATAGAGATATTATTTGCTGGTACTCCTTGATTCTTTTTATGCATTTTACCCCTTGTGGTGTACAATAAGTGCACTCGACCTCCCTGAAGTTTCAAAAGTGCAGCCTACCTCCTTGTGGTATTAAAATATTGCACCCAGCCCCCTGTGGTTTCAAAAAGTGCACCCTACACCCCTTTGCCGAGATGGAGCCACCTTAGTGACGGGCCCTACCCCTGATTTCCCAAAAAGTAAATAAATAATATTATTATCTTACACCCCTACATTTTCAGAATCTTTCACTTGGCCCCCCAATTGTCAAATTTTTATTTTATTAAACTTTATAAGTTATATTATTTGTTTGATAATTTTGATTATATTATGATAAACTATATATTATTTTGTACAATATAGGGACTTATAGCGTAATTAGTTTTAAATAAATAATATCAAGACCTGTAGGGCAATTTTTTTATAACATAGAGACCTAAAAAAACATTTTTTCATAACTTAGGGGCCCATAGTGCATTTTTTGTAAAGTGTAGGGACCTGTAGTGTATTTAATTCGATTGTTGTCATAACCGGGAATTCACATAGATAGGATCATACTGAATCGATTTTTTAACTTTTTTCGTTTGAAAATTTAAAATGCAGGTTTTGAAGTCGAGGAGTGAAGTAGATGTGAGGCAAGACAACGCATATGATAACATTATCGTGCTTGAAACTCTGTGGCTGAAGCAGACTTTCGGAGCCAAGCTGCAATTTGATCCCTCCGTTGATTAGAGAATACTACAAATAGAAAAAAAACTGGGAATTTGGAAACGAAAACTTGAATATTTATGTGTTGCAATAGTTGATTACAAAGTTGTAGATTATCTTAGAGCTATAAACTTTATGGTTAATGTTTGTTTAATTTAACGAGACATCATATGTGTAATTTTGGAATCTTTAGATGCTTATATAGAAGTTTTATTATAGCATGATGTGTTGGATTTTATCAGAAATTTTTAGTGTAAGTGGCAAATCCTTTTTTGTGTCATTTTTCTAGGATTGTCGTCTTACCTTATTGTGAAAAGGATTCCTCAAATGTCTTCAAGCTGACTGTAATAGAATTGATGAATAAAGAAGTCAAGAGTAGTCTATTCTCTCCTCTGAAGTGGTCCTTTTATTGATATTTTAGTAGTAAAGGGTCTGTTCTTTTTGGACGGAGAAGAAAACTAAACAATTTACCTATCCTACCAACATATCATCCCAAGTTTGTCAAAGCAGTCGTGAATAGTTTTCATATTAAAAAAAGTAGTTGTTGTCATGTGTCTTGCGTCTTTTTGCCAGTTAATCTAACTTGAAGTTGAGGTGTTTTGGAATGTATTTGTAGATGGATTCCCCAAGCTCTTCAACCATGTGCTTGATTTTCCTCGATTATACAAATGACCGCTAACACATGTTAATACCCTGAATGAGATCAAAGATATTTGAAAATGAAAAAATTAATTAGATACAAGGCAAGAGGATTTATGTGTGTTTACTTCTTGAGCAGCTGAAAAAGTGAATAAAAAATTGGATTGCTGCGATCACGGATCTTCTCACAGTGAAGAAGAACCTTTGTTCACAACCTAAGTGTCTCAGACTTTTGATTCTATGTGTTTTTCTTGAAAGCGGAGAAAAGAAATAGTTAGAGAGGAAGCGTTGAATTGTTCAGTTAGAATTGAAATTCTTTCATACTTTTATCTATAAAATAACAGATGGATAGTCTTTTATAAGATAATGGGGTTGGGTGATTTTTCCACGTAGAACTCCCAATATATATTTTGAATTTAAAATTCAAATAACCCAATTAACTAATTATGGGCGAACAAGAAATAAATACTAAATAAAATATATATTTTATTTATTTTATTTCTTTCATTCTCCCACTCTTCCATAATAAAGTTATATCTTATCCATGAGATCCACATCACATCATTTTATATCCCCTCATATTCACACCTGAATCAAAATATCATCATACTTGGCAAATAGGTCGTGCGACCAGCAAGCATACGAGCGTACGTTACTAATAACCTGTTAGGGTATATAGTTGCTCTAAATAGTTCTCATCTGTTAAGTATCCTGCAATACCCCAGACTAACAATATGTTGTAACATGTTAGAGTAACTCTGACCCCTTCAAATTTATATCACAACTACTATGTGAAAAAGAGTTCACTGTCATTTCGTTTATGTGTCTCACTATCATGTTATAGTCCGTATTGACTTACATGATTGGTTAATATGCAATCACACATTTTGATACACAATTCTAGTCTTTCCTTTACACTTATATCCTTTTATATTGATTAGGTTGCTTTCCCAACATACCCCATTAGACCGAATCATTCATGATCATTGATAATGTGTTCAAAGTAGCATACACATAATCAAGATATCAAGATATAGTCAAAAGTAATAAGGGAACAAATCAAAGGTATCACACAAGGAAGAAAAAGGGATCAATTCTTCACTTCCTTTTGGTCGAAAGAACACGTGGTATGACACACGTGTTATGGTATTATTACTAAAGGTCTATCGGATTAGTCAAATAACCACTTAATTTGATTTCTCCTAAGGGTATATAAATAGAACAAAAGAGGAGACATCAAATCACAAGGACTTTATGGTTTTAGCTTAGTCTTAGGGACGGTATGGAATGTATATTTGGTAAATTTGAAGTGAGCTTTCGGTTCTCTCCTCACTTACCATCAAAAATCTGTCCTTGAGCTTGAGTTTACACTGGAATATTGTTTTCACTCAACCCATTTGACGTACTAGTTAGCGCCCCCAATATTACCCAATAAACACTAAAGATGATTTCCAACACTTTTCACGTTGCCGGTTACTTTATATTTTTTTTGTATAAGATGCCCTTGACCATCGTTTTGATGTGAATAGTCATGACTCATATATTTTTTTTATTCTTCTTCCCCATTTTTTTATGAAGACCCCGGAAAAGGGTTACAAATAATACATCATCAAAAAATTTGCGCATAACTACAAACGCATACAAATCCCCTCCCAATTTAGTCTCCCAATAATGAAACCACCACCCCAAACTCAAGCTCAAGACAGGAAGTCTCTGAATTGTGATTCAAGTGCAGGTCATATGGTAATGCCTATTCATCTAAAGGGATGTGGGCACATATTATGGCGACAAAAGAAAGGCTTAAAGGCTAAAAATGGGGCTAAGGCGGATAATATTATATTAAGGGATAAAAAGATAAAAAGTCTCAAAGGGCTAACAAAGAACTGCCTCTATCATTTTCCTAGTTATATAGCTCGCCTCTAGTTCATACATAAGTGGGTTCTCTACTAATTTGGATCTCACGTTCTACAAACCAAACATTTTCCTTAAGTACAAGTTTAATTCTTTTGCATTGTTCATTAATTCTACCTATCAATTACCTATGTTTGCATGCAATCTAAATGCGTTTTATATTAACTCATAAAGTCTACTATTGTCAATCATAAATTCATAAAAACTTTTCTTAATGGGGACATTTAAAATGCTCTACAGTCAAACGCAACCCTAAAATTAATTTTATTGAAAGCAATTAAAACAAATAACACATAAAAATTGGGATGAGGCAACGAACCCCACAATAAACTAAAAAATGAGTCGTGTCCCCACGACTCGAAAAGACTCGATAAAGCAATTAAACTATTTTACACTAATAAATGAGAAGGTTAGGAAAACGTATCTCAACCAACACTAGGCTACTTTTCAGTGTTGCGTCCAAGTTGGGTCATCTTCTTAAGCATTGTGTAAATGACATGTTGGGAATCACCCAACCTATCCAATCTTTTTTTCATAAAGACCAACTCTCTTGTGACGCTTCCTGATAGATTTCAACACCTCTTCATGACTCTCCTCTAAACCTTTCATTCTTTCAATAACCTCATGATCTTTGGCAACTTTAACTTTGTGTTTACGAGGTCGCACCTTAATCTATTTTCCAAAAGGCTTGTCTAACTCAATCCCATTCTTCTTGGCTTCACTATAAATATTCGCAATTGAAATTGATTTGAGATTTGTACCTCTTTCGACCGGTTCATCCTCAATGTTCCGAAGCGGCACCTTTGTGGCAAAACAGATTTTTGTGATGGTGCACGGGAACTTGAGGTTGTGTGCACTAATGGGATTATTCGTATGAGCCATGATGAAATTATAAATTATTCGAGCTACATCAATCTCCTTCTTCTCAATAATGCATTTAATGAAGATTAGTTGGTCACGTTTTACCTCGGATATGTTATTGTTACCAAAGAATGTAGGAATAATAAAACGAGACCATGCTCTCGCACGTGACAATAAATCACTACTAAAAGCTTGACTTTCATACCTAGCACCTTGGGGAATGGGCAGAGTACCATGAATCTGAACACTTTGATAAAACGATACCCATTCGAATGTCGGATTGTTAAGCTCCTCTTGGTATTGGCATGGGCCTCTTAAATCTGGTAGGTTCAGTACCTTACGAATAAGCTCAACTGAGAAAGAAATAATCTTCTGAAGGAGTTCAACAGCGTTACAATTCGCAAAGACTAATCCTTCATAAAATTCTCGAACCAAAGTCGGAATATAGCTCAAGTCTCTTTCTCTCAGTTCTCTCCACCCAAATTTATCACATGTAACCACGTAATCTTTGAATTCACCGTCCGTTATATTCAACGAAAATCCTTTCTCAACACCAAAAGCAATACTAGCAAACCTCTCATGAACTTGGTCTTCCAAAGGAACTAAAGGCTTCTTAGGCTTAGGTTTCATAGCCATTGTTTTTCTTTTCGCAGAACATGGAGGAATAATTGGATCACTTACCTCTTTCTCTTCATATTTGCCTTAATCCATGATAGGTTCTTCAGGATCCACATTACTTGGGTTCTCTTTCCTCTCCAAAGTCTTCTCAACTTCCTCACTAGGCACCTTAGAACGTGAATCCGGAATTTCAATGGAATTAGCTGAAGTAGTTCCAATAGTGTTAGGATTAACTCTTCATCTTATAGCACAAGGAATCAGTCATGTTCGTCATCTCAATGAACCCCAAACTCAAAACTTATAAAATTCAAAATCTAGATAAAAGTTTTGAACTTTGATGTTTTGAGGATTAAGAAAGAAGGTTTAAGGTGTTGTACGAGATGGGTAATGAATATCTAATGGAGGAGAAAAAGTTTAATGGGTAATATTGAAGGTTTGATGAAGGAAAAGAAAGGATTAAAGTGAAGAATTTTGGTGTTTGGTGGAAGGATTTTATGTTGATTATGTGTTAGGAGTGGTTTAGAGGGAAAGATTTGATGTGTTTTGGTGTTTTGATGATGTTTTGCATATATTTGCTGAAGTTTGGTTCGTCAATAATGGAGTTGTGTGTGAGAGGTTTTGTCAAAGAAAAGAGATCATGGTAACATAGGTATTAGGGTTTAAAGTCGGCGGCTGCACCGATGTACCGGTGGATCAACCGGCTTACCGGCCCCATTATCTCGTCAAATTCTCGTGTATCTAATGGATGCAGATCATAGTTGCGTGGAAGTTATCGAGTTACAGTGAGTTGACCGGCATATACCGGTCAGAAGGCCGGCTAGCCGGTCACAAATGGAATTTGTCGGCACAATTTCTTTTTGAGCGACGCAATATATAGTTGCGTGGAATGGCACTTCGAATAGTAGCTCGTGCTGTAGCGAAAAATTTTTACCGGCTAGCCAGTCCCATTCCTTGAAATTTCGGCGATGCACTTTATAACTGCGTGGAAGTGCCTCCAAGACAATAGCTCGCGCAGTGATGTAATTTCTCGTCAGGTATACCGGCCAGCTGACCGGCTAGCCAATCACGCGAATGACTTTTTTGGCGACAAACTTTATAGTTGCGTGTAATTGGTCCGCGGACAGAATGCTTGATCCTCATTGACCGGCATACCGCTCAAATGAAAGGCTAGCCGGTGCGAGTGATCAGATTTTTGACCAAAACACGCTTTTTCTTGCATCTCACACCTGTTAACCCCAAACTCATGGATTAAGTACCTGTAATCATCAAAATACTGTGGGTGTTTTATTTAAAGTATGGATGAAATGATGTTTTTACATGCATAAGGTATAAACTTACATTTAGCAAAATTTAGGTTATTTTTTTATGTTTTGTCCTGACAAATCAATACATTTTTTTCGTTTTTGTGTATGTATACATACACACATATCAACCACTAAAATTTTCAGTAATGTTTGTTTCTTTAATAAGTGAGTCGTTTTTCATTTCAATTGTCAAGAAAAAAAAAAGAGATTTTCATTTAAGGCTTGCAAGCCCATTAGACTAAATAGTATAAAAAATACATCAATTTAGTCCAGTTGAATTCAACAAATACCCAAAAACAAACCCAAAGAAAACGAGATTGTTTCCCTAGACCCAAAACACAACCATATTCTAGACTATATAAAAATCCATAAATCAGAATAAATTGGCATATCAGATCCTCAATTCCTCTTTATATTCCGATTTTTTCATCCACTCTCACCTTCGACAAACAAACATAACTTCCCAATGTGTTTTTTCTTATAGATCTACAATTCTATGAGAGATCTGGAAGACATTTATTCCAGAAGAAGAAATTATTTTACTCAAGTAAGAATTTTATAAGTAAAATATTGTTTTGGTTATTGTAATAAATATAATCGTCAATACACATGTTATATTGATGTGTTAATGTGTAATAGTGTTGTGTAATTAGCCGTAATGTTTGTTTCTTTAATAAGTGAGTCGTTTTTTATTTCAATTTTCAAAAAAAAAAAAAAACAGGATTTCTTTTAAGGCTTGCATGCCCATTAGACTAAATAAAATAAAAATACATCAATTTAGTCTAGTTGAATTCAACAAATACCCAAAAACAAACCCAAAGAAAACGAGATTGTTTCCCTATACCCAAAACACAACCATATTCTAGATTATATAAAAATCCAGAAATCAGAATATATTGGCATATCAGATCCTCAATTCCCCTTTACATCCCGATTTTTTCATCCACTCTCACCTTCGACAAACAAACATAAATTCCCAATGTGTTTTTTCTTATAGATCGACAATTCTATGGGAGATCTGGAAGTCATTTATTCCAGAAGAAGAAATTATTTTACTTGGGTAAGAATTTTATAAGTAAAATATTGTTTTGGTTATTGTAATAAATATAATCGTCAATACATATGTTATATTGATTTGTTAATGTGTAATAGTGTTGTGAAACTGTGTTGTATTCTATAAACTAAAAGTCTTCTTCAAATATTGTTTTTCATCTAAAAGCTTGATATTTTACTTTAAAATTATATTAGGCCAGTTCAAGGTAATCTTCAGTTTATATTCATGAATCTTTTATAAGTGAAAATTAAAGTTTCTCGTTGTGTATAATTCATTGATACACCACATATTCCGCCATATGTATTTTAATAAAGGTATTAAAATAGTATAATACAATTTTTATCTGATTGTTATCCTGAAATCTATCATTTTAAAATAAAATAAAATTAGTCTATTAATAATTGAAATATTATCAAACTAATTTGAAATATTTAAAATGACATATGATTACGCTAATACATACGTTTTTATATAATTTATCAATATATTTAGTAAAATTTAAAATAACAAAATATTTGAGTGTTATGCAATATATTTTTCATTTTCTCAAAACATTGATATTCAATTTGTAATTTTTTTATACAGGGTTTTCTATTCAATGAAAAAATTAAATTATATCAAAATCAAGATCATTGTCCATGACATTTCAAAATCAAGCTTAAATATTATATTTCAAACAAGTGAGTGATTTTATTATGATGGTTTGTGTTAACTTTCTTTTTTATTTTTTTATAAAATGATAGTTGTGGGCTCGACTAGCCGAAATGCGAAGTGAAATTTATAATTCGAGATGGTGATTTTGCTTAAGTTTGACAGTCTTCTGTTTATAAAAGGGACACTCAATAACTCATGGCTTTGATTTATTGTGTTTAACTAAATTACTATAATATCCTTGAAAAATAAAAACTAAAAAAGAAATTTCACTTGGATCCCCGAAAATTTAAAAATGCAGATTTTTTTTTAAAAACAAAAAAACTTATTTCTTCTCCCTATGTAAAATTTCACTTAACCCCTCAATTTTCAAGTTTTTTTAAATAAAACTAATCTTATTTTTGAGTTTATTGCATTATACGTCCCAATATTTGAAAAAATGCACTATGAGATTTGCATGTATTTTAGCACAACTATCTAGATGGTATGTGTTAAGAAATTTTATTATGTCCATTATTTCATTTCACACAACACATGGATTAGTCGGGAAATTAATTCTATACTTTTTGTTTATATTTCTTTACACAATGACCATACATAATGAAGAAAATATTACTTTGTTGAACTGATGCATGTAACAGTTTGAGATGGAATTATTTCGTCTTTAGCATGTAGCATGAAGCGTGTTTTAACTTTAATTAAAGGATTGATATAAACCTTATGTATGAATAACTAAGACATAATTTTAAAAATTTTTAATTTATTTTGCAAGTATAGGGTTAGTAATTTGTTATATATACTTCTTCAACAAATAAATAAGATAATTATAATATTTTTCTATCTAACTCTACCTCTTTTTACCATATTGAAAGATTTTTTATGTCTCAAGTACGCCAATTTAAGGATGTGTCGTTATTTTTTCTTATGTTTAGTAGGTGGAAAGAGTTAACACTAAAAGTTCATGTCAATTTTATTGTGAAGTCAAAAAATATTAATTGGATACAATACGACACTTAGGCACAAATTGAGAAGAAGAATCTAAAATCATAAGCATAATTTGATTCTTTTTATGAAATGCTTAGATCTTTATATTGAATGGACTGATTTATATTGAATGAAACATGTGTTATGTTTAACATTCGTGCCTTCATACATGGGCAATAACTAGTAGGTATATATTTCTCAATGAATTGGACTATAGATACCTATATTACACAGTTATATATTTATTTTAGAAAGCATATTAATGTATTAGATAGAAATAGTTCAAAATATTACAAATCAATCTACCCTCTAATCTGGTTATTATTTTGTAAAATCTTAATTATTGAGTCAAAATGTTAGAGTTCTATTTCAGAAATTTTGTTTTGCAATCCAGTCAACTGGCTCATTGTTGCTTCTAGTTTTTTTCTTCAAAATTAAGGTATACTTGTCATTTGTTAAAAGGTCTCAGAGATGGAGATTATGGTACAACCAAACACCACTCAAGTGTCTAGTATTGAAATTCTTTCTGCTCTTGTCGAGAAGTTTAGCTATGTAACAAAATAATAAGCTTAAGCTATTATAGATAGAGAATTAAAATAAATATTTATGCTTTCAACATTTCATTTACAGGAGACATTTGAGGAAATAGATCTTGAAGACAATCTTCCAAAAAAGATTGTAGTTCTAACTTCAGGGACGAATAGTTACTCAAATTCATCTGTTAGCTGTACTATGTTTCAAGGCCATGGTAACTTGTCTCTCTACCTTTTTTCATCATTATTCAATATCTATGTATGTATTTGACTGAGCTCTTGAATTGGTATCTGTACAGGTTGAACCATCATCCAGATTCAAATTCCATTGCAGCTGAACGGATGGAAAAAATAAATCCATCAAACTTTGTAGCGAGATCAAGGCCTATAGATACAGAAGCTCAAGAAAAGGCAAAGGAAATCGTGAAGGAAATGAGTTTTTTCATCACTGGGAGTTCTGATAACGGACATGATTCTGTTACTTATGACCAAGAACTACAAACCAACGAGAAAGTACCACTCCGGGGCCCACGGTTGTTCCCACTCCGGGGTACTAACGATCGTGCAAAGCTTTCAAGGAAAAGGAAATGCGTATGGGATGAAAACACTATCCTCTCAAACAAGTAAGTAATTTATATTATTATGGTTCATGTATTGTTTCTTTATGTTTTTCCAAAACGGATATAGATGTGGGCCCAAGGTATGGCCCGGGATGCGAAGTGATATTTGAAGCTCGGGATGGAGATTTGTCCTCTTTTTGCAAACCGACCACTGAGTAACTCCTGGTTTTGACTGATGGTGATTTATCATAATATCCTTCAAAACAAAAACTAGAAAAGTAATTATTTTTACGAAAACTTGAGGTTGCTTTTTATGGCCACGGACCATCCTTTGCCATGGATTCTGGTCTGTTTGCAAAATGAAAATTCACACAAAATGCACCACTTTTTGCCATCCCTGGACTCATATTTAAATTTTCTTATCGGGTCTTCTGAGGCGGAGCCAGTAAAAGCCTGGTGGCTTGTCCCCCTGATTTAAAAAAAAAATGCTGATTTTACCCCTAATTATTTTTATACCGACTATATAGCTTATGGCCCCCATACTTCTCATTATAACTTTTCAAGTTCTTTTTTTTTGCTTTTTAATTAAAAAATAACCTTAGTTTGCTTAAAATTTCAAGTTTTGATCTCTTGTTGATTATATTATGTATAATATAGATACTTTTAGTGCATTTTTGCAATATAGAGGGACCTAATCTCACATCTAATTACCCAAATGTTGCAGGATATACAAGCACTGGATAGGCGATTCAAGTAGGCTTAGTATGTAAGAGACAAAAGCCCCCTCACACAGCTTTGCATGCATGTAAAGCCGAGAAGATCTTCGAATTTTTCCAAGAGCCTCACAGAGTCTATAATCCCCTGTAAATTAGTTTAATGTTGATTATCATGTACCATCCTAAAATATATTTTTCTATAACAACCGTTTATAGTCCATGCAGGACCTTCAGTAGATCCTCGGGATCTGGATCGTATCAGCGCAGTAGGTACAGGTGGCACGACCAGTTCAAGAAGCTGAAGAAGTAGTAATAAAGTGGGATCCGCCTCCTCAAGTTGAAGAAGAAGTCCCACATCTGGATGTGGTGAAACCTGCTACACCTATTGAAAGTGTCGAGAAAGGGTGCACTTTGACAAATGATCGAGAACTAGATTTCACCTTAATGGATGAGGTCAAAACTTTGTCTTTCAAATTTATTTTTGACCCCATAAAAATATTGTACTATAGCCTTTGATTTACTTTCTTGTTTTTATGTTTAAATATAGACTTATAATGTAATTAATTAAAATAATGTTTAATATAGGGACCTAGAGTGCAATATTAATTTGCATAAGATAGGGACCTACCGTGCAACTAACTCCCATTGCTAGTCTGTAGCAACAGGGGCGAGCCACCCCTGGATTTTCAAGTAGTAATTTTTTACCTTAAAATAAATAAATTCTTCTATTTCCTAACTGCTAAAATTTATTTTATTAGGGTTTTATTTATTCTAATTGTATGAATATTTAGTTTTTTCTATAGTAAAACATAGATTTGAAAGAAAATGGTTTGGGCCTGGCCCATATTGTGGTGCCGATGGTTAGCCCGGCCCATATTATGGTAGTTATTATTTGAATAAATAATATATAAATAACTTTAGGAAGTTATTTCATAATGAGAAAATTAGAAATCAATGTGCAGACCTACGTTTCTTTTTCTTTCTTTCTATTCTCTGTCTTATACTTGAGAGAAACAAAACTCAATAGAAATTCTTTCAAGATCTCATTAACATATAACTGGATATCCAAAGGCATTTATGTTGTGGAATAGTAATCTTCTTCGTCACGTAAGTAGATTCAACACCGGAAAACATTTCGATTCTTAATTCCGCCTAAAAGATTTGTCTGGAACCTTTAAATTTTCTTACATATGGTATCAGAGCCTTGTGTTCGTTTTTCGAAATGTTTTTTTTGCTGTATATGTTTATTTGCATATGAATATATTAGATCCGATATGCATTTAATTTTATATGATTTTATGAAAGCATATAAATTGAATCAAAGATATAGACCTATATTTTATTTGAAATAAGAAATGCAATGGTGAAATTTTCCAATTCGGATTTAAAATAAATAAGATATGATTTTTTGAAGTTTATTAATGGAGTTTTTCGTTTCTGGATAGGTTGGGAAGCCGAACCAAAACGCCGTCGTTTTGAAAAAAAAACAGTTTGTGATTCAAACCGTTATCCACCAGCATTACAAATGCAATAATAACCGCTACACCATGACCAGCCTTTGGTTGGATGCTTCGGTTTTCGGGTTTATATACGTATTTTTTTTTTGGACAAGATAAAGACAACGCTAGCTATTACAACATCTAGTAAGGAAAATCGTAGAATTAATCACTGAGAAGTCCCTCCATCCATCTAAATTGATATTCCTTCTCGCACATTTTGCTAATGCGTCCGCAATTGCATTATGTTCCCTACTTATATAAGAAATTTTCCAAGTTGGAAATGAGGCAATGCATCCTTTAATTTCTTCAATGATTGGATTAAGGCTCCAATGCAATCTAACCTTTCCTTGAATGCCTTGAACGAGTTCAAGGTTGTCAGAGTAGAAAGAGCTACTCTGGATACCCATTGATCCTGCTGATCTAAGGGCAAGGAGAAGTGCCCAAGCTTCTCCTTCAATTATGCTGTTAACTCTACATCTAATTGCCTTTTTATAATCAATAAAGCCATCGACATTAACACTTATCGCGGAGATAGCTGCCGGTTCCCAATTAGATATGAATGATGCATCGCTGAATCTGATCATGTCCGCCGTGTCATCGATTGCTGGGTTGCTTCTACTGTTTGGTTTATCCTTGACCACATCCTTTGTACGATTTGTGTGTTTCTTTCCTTTGTTTTCATCAAACAATCGTGCACTAATATCCCTTGTGTTCGATGTGATGTTACTCACCATCCATTCTTTTTTTTCAAAAAAGCCCTTCATCCTTTCTTTCCATATATTCCACGCTGTGATCATTATCGTAGCCGTAACTTTCCTCTTATCTGCTCCATTTTCAGCTTAGCTTTTGATTGTTTTGGTAAACCATTCAGAAAAGGGTTCGTTCATTTGTTCGCGTATTTTAATTTGCAATGGTGATTCCGCCCAAGCATGAACACTAAATGGGCATTTAAGTATAATGTGATCAGTACTTTCCGTTTCTCTTTCACACCATTCACATGTGTTCTCGGCCTTACATTTTCTCTTTTTAAGATTCTGCTTTGATGGGAGAATGTCCTTGCATATCCTCCAACAAAAGTTCTTCACCTTTGACGGGACATTAGTTTTCCAAATCAGATTCCAAAGGGTTGTATTATTATCTTTTTCACCTCCCACTGATGATTGTGGAGCGTTTTTCTCTTCCTCACTTACTAAGGTGTGGTAACCAGATTTTGTTGAGTAAACTCCATTTTTCGTGAAGGGCCATATAAGTGAGTCTCGAGCTGTTCTGTTGGTGATTGTTATTTTCATGATCTCGTTAGCAATAATTGGATCAAATGTCGACTTTACCAGGTCAATGTTCCATCCAAGTTTTTCTTTGTCCATTAATTCATTAACCCATTTGGTCTTAGAAGCGCTTATATTCTCCACCCTATAACCATTCATAAGCCACTTATGGTCCCATATATCAATTGATTTCCCATCGCCAACTTGCCATATAGCGTATTTTTTTAGCATTTGAATTCCTTTGAATAAGCTCGCCCAACTCCATGATCTTTTGTTTTTTAATTTAGTGTCCCATAAGCTCTCATTTGGCGAATGGATTCCCTTCAAAACTTTGTGTACAAGTGAGTCACTATTATTTATTATCCTCCAAGCCTGGGCATCTAGCATAGCGAGGTTCATTTTTTGAAAATCCCTAAAAACAACACCCCCAATACTCGTAGATTTAGCCATCTTTTTCCAGCTGAGCCAGTGTATTCTTTTCTTGTCTTTTGTATCCCACCAGAAGTTTGCAACAAGTGCGGTTAATTTCTTGCACAATGTTTTTGGAAATTCAAATATAGAAATAGCGTAGTTAGGGATCGCTTGCATGACTGCTTTGATGAGCGTCTCTTTTCCACCCTCCGAAAGGAGCGAGACTGTCCAACTTACTGATTTCGTCAATAATCTATCCTTGATAAAGTTAAGATTTTCCGTTTTTGATCTTTTCAGCGTTAATGGTAGCCCAAGATATTTCCCTAAAGAGTCTGTAGGTTTTATGTTAAGTGATTCCGAAACTTTTCCTTTATTTGTTCAGGAGTATCCTTACTAAAGAGAATCATTGATTTTGCAAGATTAATTTTTTGTCATGAAGCTTGGCAATAGAGTTTAAGTGTTTCCCTAAATGCTTCAATTTCTTGATCAGATATTTTGATAAAGAATAACGCATCATCCACAAAGAAAAGGTGCGTCAGTTTTGGGCATTGCCTAGTGATTGATATCCCATTAATATTTTCTTCTCTGCATTGATTATTAATTAAGCTGACCAGGCTTTCCGTAAGAATAGAGAATAAAAGCGGAGATAGTGGATCACCCTGCCTAATTCCTTGTTGCGGATAAAACTTCTTAAGCCATTGACCATTTATCTTTACTTGCATAGAAACTGTGGTAACACAATTTCTAATCCAAATTATCCATTTATCCGCAAATCCTAATGCTTTCATTGTTTCGAAAAGAAACTCCCAATTGACTTGATCGTACACCTTCTCCATGTCAATTTTTATCGCCGCATAATTTGTCTTTGATTTCCTCTTGGTATTTAGAAAATACGAAACTTCTTGTGCTATTAGCACATTGTCTTGAATGCTCCTACCTTTTATAAACGCTGATTGAGTCTGTGAAATAATTTCGTCCATGAACGGCTGCAATTTTAGTGCCAATATCTTAGATATAATCTTGTAACAAAAGTTGACACATGCAATTGGCCTAAAATCTTTGATTGTCTCCTGTTTTTCGCCTTTAGGAATCAAAGAGATGACTGTATCATTGATTAAATTGAGCGGTGTATTATTTATAAAAAAATCAGTAACCATCTTTACGATATCCTCTTTAAGAATTTCCGAAAATTCCTGATAAAATTTTCCGGGTAGTCCATCTGGTCCTGGCGCTTTTGAACCATCCATCATAAACACCGCATTTTCAATCTCATTAGGGTCTGGTACCTTGGTGAGGCTCTCGTTCATCTGAAAGGTGACTTTAGACGGGATGCATTTCAGGACTTCTTGAATATTTGAAACCTCCTTTTGTCTAAATAAATTGGTATAAAAACTTTGAATATTCTTTTTTATTTCTTGTCCATTATCACACCATTCTATTCCATTACATTTCAACATTTTAATTCTATTGATTTTCCTTCGATGCATTGTTTTTGCGAAGAAATATTTTGTATTTTTATCCCTATGCTTAATGTTCAAGTCCCTCGCTCTATCTGCCCAATATAACCCCTCCTCGTCCCAACATTTTTCAATAATGCCCTTGATGTCGAGTTCTTTTTACTTATTATCCTCTGTCAACTCCTCATCTTGAAGTCTTTCAAGCTCCTTGTATAGATTATTAATTCTTTTCCTATTATTGAAAAAGGTATTCTTACTCCATCCTTTTATTTGGACAACCAAAAAGTTAAAAGGCAATGTGGAATTACAGGACTCGAACAGCCAACCACATGTTCATATCAATGACATAACCGTTGGTTTAATAACCGCTAGGCTATGACCTTTTTGGTTTATAAAACGACAGCAAATATAAATTTACTAAATCAGTTTCGATTTTTTTCTAAAAAAAAAAGTAAAAGGAAAGTATTTGCATGTCCTTATATTGGAAATCTCCTTAATCCTAAAATCATATATTTTATTTATATTTACCATTGGTTTCATTATTTATATATTTGATTTTTTGAATATTTAAAAATCTATTTTTAATGTATTGAATCCGAGAGATTATGCATGTGAGTCATATAGGTTGACCAAGGGGTTAATTTTAGGGATTATTTCATATCTAGGCCTAAAGACTAATAATGTTTCTAAGTTTAGTCCTCCTAGCATCTTAATTCTAGCTTTAGGCCTAAATTACAATAATTAGTATAAGATTAGGCCTCTAATTATTTTTAGTACCTAAAATACCCAATATATAAACCATTAATCCTTCATTAACCCCTTATTATTCCCATAACTAACTTTAAAAAAAACACACAGCTCACATACTCGACAATTCTATCTCTCTCCTCTGAAACACATAGTAACACCTAAAACACACACTAACATAAACATTGAAATTTTGCTCGAATTTTGTGTAGTTTTCGATGTTAAATCGATACTCTAACCTTCTAAACTAATAATCTCAAGGAATTCAAGTTCAAAAACGAGGTAATCAACGAAATTCTACAATTATTTTTTGAATTTCATTTTTTTGTTTATTTTCTAAAATTTTTGTGATTTTTTTTAAAATTCTGTTTTTCCAGTTGTTTTTAATTCATGCTTATCTATACTCACTAGTAATCTTACAGCTCAATTTTTTTTTTTTTGTTTGTTTTGTTTTTTTTTTTGTTTTTTTTTGTTTTCTACTGTATTTTACAGTTTTTGATGATGCGGACGATTTCTTCATGTTATGAGATGCGTTTCATGTAGGTTAATGATTATATACTACTCGTTATATGTTTACAATTCAATGAAGTTGTAATTTTTCATTTTTTGTTAGTTTTTGTTACAAAATTTTTGCAATTGTTAGTTTTTATTAGAAAAGTTATGCAATAGTTTAGATACTGCATTAACAGTTGATATATTGCAGTTTTGATGCTTAAAATGCAGTTGTTAACGTTCAAATTTGTGTTTCTGCGTTTTCAAAGTGCAGCAGTCTGCAACTGCAAATTTGTAGTATTGAAACTCCAAATTTGTAGTTCTGAAACTACAAATTTGTAGTCCTGCAGCTGCATTTTTAAAGTTTCAGAATGCTGCAACATCTTGCATTCCCTTTTGCTTTCTATGTTGTTTGTAATTGGTTCCCTTTGTTTATAAAAGATACTAATCCCGAATTTAAAATTTTCAGATGGAATCTACACGTTCGGTTATGGTTTTGTTTAATTTTGGGCAAGTTCAAGACGTTTCGTGTTTTGGACTTCCTCGTAAACTATGGTTCGATGGCCACCTACATATGAGCAGATGGACCCAGATTGATTCGAAGTTTCTGACACTAGTTTACAATTTTGGTATCCATTCCAACTGTATCTTGCTAAACGAGGAGGACGAAGGTGCACCGAAAAGGAAGATGAGATACGGGAGATGCGGACTTCTCGGGCATCATAACGTGTTGACCTGTGATTTACCTTTGAACTAGTTTTTTTTCCTTTTTTCTTCTTTTTTGCATCGGAAACACGAGTGGTTATCGAGTTAATGATTGATTTTGGTTGTATAACTCTTGTTATTTTAATAGTTTATCATATCATAAATGGATTTCAAGTTTAATAGTTGTGTTGTTTAGACAGGTTTGTTATTGTTTATCAAGTTGTGTGAGTATATTTTTGTAGTTTTAGAACTACAAATTTGTAGTTTCAGGATTCGTAGTTTCAAAACTACAAAATCGTAGTTGTAGAACTACAAATTTGTAGTTTCAGGACTACAAAATTTGTAGTTTCAGAACTACAAATTTGTTGTTTCAGGATTATAGTTTCAGAGCTACAAATTTGTAGTTATAGAATTACGATTTTGTAGGTAAAGGGTAGTAATGGTATGTGGACTAATTTTGAAAGTATTATTTGAGAGGCCTAAATATAGAAGTAATATTATTATTAGGCCTAAAAGTGGAATAATCCCTTATTTTTATCGTATTTGATGTAGTTTGACCAGTGAGTTAAATATTTGATGTAAATGCCTAATTGTTTTACTTATAAGTATGTGTACCTTATGACTAAACTATTGATTTATAAACTATGTGTTGTTGATAGAATAAGTTGACCATACTTTCATGTAACCCGATAAATGTGACACTCTAGATAGATTTTTATGAGTTAATTAGTGTATCTTAAATGCATTTGATACATGACTTGCTAGTTTATATATATTTTGTTTTGTGAACTTCATATGTATATATTAAAACTTGGGTTATTTTATGGATAAGTTGGATTCCATAACCACTAAATCATACGGGTCTAGTGCATTACATCTTAATTGATTGTATTGGAATAGTGGGAGTTCTGTAGAGAACTTAGCATTTTGTCTTGATGAAATTGAATTATAACTAGATAACCAAAAGTATGGTGATTCATGATTGGGAACATAGTGAAATTTCTTTTTCACTTCTTTTGTTTTCTATTTACGAGTTTGATTTGCATTTTGAGACAATAGTATCATTAAATATATTTTATATATTAATGAAAGTCTCTAGATATACTAGAAAATGGCTATGAGTAACATCTTTTACACCTTTCGAAAAGGACAAGGATGAATAGTGATATAACTATACCCTTTAAGAACTTGAGTTACATTGAGTAATCGAGGAACTAGAATTTGAGGTTGTTGATAATGTGATGTTTGAGCTTGAGGAAGGCTTCCAATTCATCACATAAGAAGCATATTTACTTATCAAGTTATGGAGATATAAAGACTTTATTATTAAAGAAATATTGATAAGTTATATGGATAGCTTAGTTTATGAGTATCGCAAGTATCCTACTACTTATGAGATGTGATATACTCTTAAGGAGATGATCAAGGATACTGGTGGTCCTTTGTGTGTTCTAAAATAAATGCAAAAGTAATTGAACCACAACCGCAAGTGTACGGTTGTCCCAAGTAGTAATAATGATTCTAGGATCGTTCGCAGGGACGGTTTGGTTAACTACAATGCTTATCAAATAATGAATGGTTGCACTTATGAAAGCAAGTAAAAGTTTTAATGATTGGTTGTTTGTTTGTTTAAATTCTAAGTAATGAAATATTAAAGTAAAAATGATATTAAATACTAAAACGCAAGTAATTAAGTGTGAAACGCAAGTATGAGAAGGTAGCACTTGAGAACGCAAGGGATCCTCCTAATCTTATTTCATAACCTATGATGTTTAAGGGTTAAATTGGTCAATTACAATGGTCGGGATTCTAAATTCCTTATACCCCCGTCAGGGTGGACTATAAGGCTATCCTAGAGTGTCACTAGTCCCGTCAGGGTAAATATGATCCACTTTTAGATGTTTAATAATTTTACCTCATTGGCCCTAATATTAGCTAAGTTCGTCAGAATCAATAGCTTCTATTTTAGATTGAATAATTGGTTCCGTACGTAAACCCTCCGTCAGGATGATCCACACGCCACATATGTGGAATAGCCTAGATACTAATATCTGTTCTTAGTTCATGACTCTAAAAACAGTAAATAACCCAAATTATCGAAAAGAGTAAAAGTCCCAATCTAAGAGCCCGTTTGGGATTGATTATTTTTGAGCTAAAAGCGCTTTTTTATTAAAATTTAAATATTTATAAAAAATATTAAAAAATATCTTGACATCCAAAATCACTTTAAGTGATTATTTTAATAATCACTAATCTAGTGCTTTTCCAAAAAGTGATTTTTAGAGTCTAAAATATTACTATGGATCTAAAATCACTTTAAGTGATTATTTTAAAAAGCAATCCCAAACGGGCACTAATTTAATTTAACAGAAACCCAAATTCAACATACGAAATTCAATAGAATTGGGATTCACCCATAAAGCATTCTCAAGCACTAAAATGTGTTTAGCTCATACTAATGGAAAAGAAAACTAAATTAATTGAAATGGAATTCATAATGTATTACAAAATTAAAAATAAAGAAAACCTAATTTCCGGAATTGGAATGACTGAGAACGGAGATATAGACCCTCTCCAGCTCTTGCAGCTTCTTCTTTCTTCCTTCTGTTGTTTCTATCTGATGTATTAATTTGTAAAAAGTGAGTTCCATGAAAAATAGAAGTCAAGAGCTCCTTTTATAAGCTCTAATTCGGAATAGGCCTTGGACCTAATAATAAAACACTAATTAAATGTCCAAGCCCATTTTCTAAGCCCAAAATCCCGTAACTGCTGCACCACCTTCACTAAAACGGTTCTAACCGCTTCGTTATAACTCCGATTGACCTGAAATCACTTGAAAAAGTTCCGTAACTCGATAAGGAAGATATTCTCTTCAAATGTCAGCGGCTAAATTATCTCTTAGGTGCCTCAAAATCTGCAATCTTGGCCTGTTTTCCAGATTTGTAGCCCTAAAATCAATTTTCTTCGGGATTTATCTTCAACTCTTGACTCCATATTACGATCTTTGACTCTATTCTCGGGTTCCATTCCTAGCTAATATCCAAAACCTACAAACATTTCAATAAAATATCCAAGATTACCGCGAAAGTTTAATAAAATAAAAATACTAGAAATAAAATGGAAATTTCGGATTATGTCTCCCAAGTGTCGAAAATAAGAACAATTTGGGAGACATCAGATACTGCCATGTCAATGTTGTATTAGTGGACATGAATGATGATACTCATTAAAGGAAACTTGATCATGTCATTTAACACATCTAAGAGTGATGTTTAAAGTGACTAGGACTGTCCAAATATCTGGTGATATTCTCAATTATGAACAACAAATTCAAGTAATTATCAATCTCTTTCAAATAATTAGAAGTATTATACAGTGAATGACTCGTAATAACATCAATACGTTTGATGATGCTACTTGTGTTGTACTAGAGAATGAGTGTATTTGAGGTTTCTTGACCTCATACTTGAACATATATTACTGAGACTAGCTCTCATACAGAATTGCAGTATAGAGTAAGAGGATTGAAAGAAAAGGGTGATATATCTGGTTCTAAGAAGATAAAGATCAATAGTCACAAGAAAATAAAGTATAATCATAAGAAATAAAAGAGTAAGTTGAGATGCTACATCTATGACAAGTTGTGTCACTTATCTTGCGAGCCTAATAGAGTAGCACTATCTTCTTCTTATGATTTTTGCATCTATTGATAGAACCATGTTGCTAACTAGTCTTATCCTATGTGGATTATGAACTTAGGAGTAATAGATCTTGTGACAAGAGATTGAGAGACCTATATAGTGTACCATGAATGAAATTTCGAGTTGGTATAAGATGGATATATGTATATGAAAACAATAATGTTTAAGTCAATGGTTTGTCACAAGTAGTTAAGCTTGCGAAGTGGTCAAGCCTGGTATCTACATGATATCTTAGGTGTACATATTTTTGACACAATTTGGTCTCAGTCATTGTTCTTCTGGGATTAAATGGAGTACCCATATTCATGACAAACAATAAGTGTTCTACATATTATGAAACTATCTTTAGAACAAATGGTTCTTTGGTATTTGACAAAGGTTGATTACAAGAACTGTTATTTTGATAGTAGTTGATTTTCTATGAATGTCTTTTATAGTACTAAAGATATTGGAAAATTTTATGAAATATTAGGCTATGTCATAATAGATGTGACCTGAACCACATTGTTGGTGAAGGATATTCCTTTTATTCACTTGATGAAATCTTTTGGCCAAATTGTGGATACTGCCTAGTAATGAAAGTAATATGACTTTTTTATTGGAAAGCTTAAAATAATGTTTCGTTGGAATTGATTCATTTGAACATTTGTAGACTCATTGAGTTGACAAGATGTGGGGTAACTAATTCATCACCTTATATATAATTTCACACGGTTTAGTGATATCTATCAGATTTCTTGTAAATTAAAACCACTACGATGCTTCACAAATTTGTTAATTAGAAAATCTAGAATCAGATAGAGAGGAAGGGTAAAACCTTGAGAAGAAACCGTGATCACGAAAATCTATTTGAGGAATTTTCAAAAAGGGTGTGATGAGAATGGGATCACAAATAAGTTTATGATTTTTTCACATGCCATGACATGGAATAGTAGGTAAAAGGAGGAATGTAACTCTCCTGATTAAGGTGTATGATTGCTCAAATTAATCTCTCAATATTTGTTTGGAAGATAAGTTTTTATTGCTACTCATATACTTATTCGTGTACCCACAAAGTTACTTCCATCAACTCCGTACGAACTATGGACAAAAGAAATATCACCTTTCATACTTGATCTCCTGGGGGTTGGTATGTTTGTGACTTATCCAAAGTATGGAAAGTTGGGTCACAAAAGGTAAGAATTATTTATTTGGAAGATGTTCTAAGACTTTAAAGGATATGTGTTCAAGGTTGAACATAATGATGGAATTAATAAGATTGAGTTACATGATGTTTCATTTGGATAGTAATGTTTTTCCTAAATAAAGGTGTGGTTATTGAAAATATCATCTTACATGAATTAAATGAGGTTGATGAAGATGTATGCAATTAAACGTGTTACTAGATAAGGTACCACATGCACGAGGAAGGCAAGATTGCCTCGAATTTTACTCGAAAGAAATTATTGCATCACATAGTGAATCTGTTTCACAAAAACTTCGCCTAGAAGGAGTTATCGAGGGATATTTTGTTGTCGATTTAATATCCATGGATAAATCTGTATGATTTGTCCATAAGACAAAGAAGAACCTCAGATACTACATGAACTCTTCATATCGTACTAGTAAAGATGGAGCAAATAAAGAGAAATCAATTCAGAAAGTTGGGTGATCTTCCGAAGGACACAAAGTGATTGAGAATAAATAGATTCTTGAAATGAGAAGAAAACTAGACACTTCATTTGAGAGGTACGAATCTCGTCTAATGGAAAAAAGGCTATATTATATGGAATAAATTGTTTTTTTGGAATAAACATTTTTCCAATAGTTAAGAGATTTACCTCATTTGGTTATATACTAGTTGTTGTGGTGCATCTTGATTATGATTTGCACTAGAGGATTTCAAAACTATTTTTCTTAGTGGAGAATAAAAGAATGGGGTAAATTCATTGGAATAATATTTAGGATATGATGTTAAAGACCAAAAAAAATACAATGTGTAGATTGAAGAAGACATTCTATGGTCTCAAACAAGCCCAAAGACAATGATTTTTTGAGATTTATGAGTCATTTTAATATATTTTTTTGAAATGATATGTGAATATCACTTTGTCTACATATAAAAAGTTCTACAAGGGAAGTTTATGAATTTATCCTCTATGTAGATGATATCCTACAAGTTAGGAATGAAACGTAATTTGTCAAAATTAAGGATTTGTTATCTTTCAAATATTTGTTGATGTGAACGGAATGTGAAATGCGAGCTCTATTATTTATGTTATGATTCATTGAGAATGTTTTAATTTCTATAGTCCCTGTCTAAAGAATTATACATCAAGAAGAGATGTGAACGCTAATGTCATTAATACTCTAAATAGATGAGAGAATAAGATCTAATCTTTTTATGTGTCCTAGTACTTTATCGATGAAAATAGAAAAGGTAAACAATGCCATACTAGTAATTACATACTAATGATAGTATTATGTATGTCATGATGTGTACTAGGCCATGCATTTTGTTATGCTTTGGGTTTAGTTATCCATTTATCAGTAACGTTTGCTAGACCAGACATTAGTTATGTCGTGGGTTTAGTTAGTCCATTTTAAATTGAATTATGGACATAAGTATTGAAAACCTGAAATATGAGCAATGAGATGCCTTAAAAGGATTAGGGCTCATGCTAAATGTTTTCAAATATAACATTTACACCTAAAGTATATCCATATGTTAATTGGTTAAACAAAATGGATGAGTGTAAATGTCTTTAGGTTGTGTATTCTTTCTGAAATATTGTGTTATATCCATGGAGTAGCAAGAAACAAACCTATATATTGCTATGTCCATTGTGAATGTTGAGTTTGTGGCTTACTCAACTAAAATTCCAAATCTTTGTTTGGTTTAAAAAGTTTGTTTGTACTTTTTATGGTTCTCAAGTGATAGTGGTAGTCCAGTTTTGAAACACTGTAATAAAGAAATGGAAATGACTTATGTGATGGGAACATAGTATTACAGTATAACCAAACATATTGATATAAAGTATATCGTGATAAGAGACATTATTGCACAAAATATTATGAGAATTTGCAGTTAAAATCCACACGTGATATTCTTGTGAATATATTTTTGGAACAAATTGCAAGTTATGCAATTCCAGATCATGGTGGATCTATATTGTTATGTATACTGCTAAATAATGTGCAATGCTATATTTCCATTATTGAGTGGTAATATATAAGTGTGGATAAGTATGTCAGATAGACTATGACTGGCCTTCTCACACGGGCAATCGTCTTTGGCATTAGAGGATGCGCAAGGATGAGACTAACTTATGTAAAAGAGTAACCCTTCATGTAAATAACGTGAGTTACGAAAGTCTCCTTAACACATGTTAAGATGAGATCACAAACATGTAGCGCAACATGTTAATTTTAATTTGTGATCGAAGTAGATCCCCACTATCTACTTAGTCTATAAAAGCCAGATATGCAATTCTTAATTGATTTCAGAGAGGGTTGATCAATTGAAGGATTCATTTTAGACAACAAGGAATGTCTAATTATATATATGTATGATATTAATGGATACATGACATATGACATAAAGCACACGAGTCATACCGTGTGTGCTTTCGACCAAAAGGAAGTGAAGAATTGATCACTGTTTCTTCATTGTGTGAGATCTTTGAGTAGTACCCTTATTACTTTTGACTGAATTTGATATTTTGATCTGGTGTTTGCTACTTTAGCATATTATCGATGGTCATGAATGATTCGACCTAACGGGGTATGTCTAGGAAAGCAACCAGGTAATTATAGAAAATATCAAGTGCAAAAGGAAGACTAAAATGGATATCAAAGTGTGTGCTTGCAGGTCGACCAATCATGTAAGTCATCAAGGACTATGACATGATAGTGAGACACACGATGTCGTGCTAGTGAACTCTTCCAATCACAAAGATGATGTGATATGGAATCTGAGGGGTCAGAGTTACTATGATATTGATATTATAATTTTTAGTCTAGGGATCTGCAAGATACGAAAGGATTTATGAATCGTTTGAGAAACTATCTACCCTAACAGGTTTATAGCAAAAGGAATGCTCGTATGCTTGCCGGTCGCACGACCTATTTACCAAGTATGATGGATTTTATGTATATGTTTAAGATAAGAGAAAGAGTACCTTGATGCATATAACATGGGTATGGGAGTAGACCCATCATGTGCAAGTGGGAGAATGAAAGAAATTGGTTTGGGCCTGGCCCATATTGTGGTGCCTATGATAGGTTAGCCCGGCTCATATTATGGTAGTTATTATTTGAATAAATAATATATAAATAACTTTAGGAAGTTATTTCATAATGAGAAAATTAGAAATCAATTTGCAGACCTACGTTTATTTTTCTTTCTTTCTGTTCTCTGTCTTATACTTGAGAGAAACAAAACTCAATAGAAATTCTTTCAAGATCTCATTAACATATCACTGGATATCCAAAGGCATTTATGTTGTGGAATAGTAATCTTCTTCGTCACGTAAGTAGATTCAACACCGGAAAGCATTTCGATTCTTAATTCCGCCTAAAAGGTTTGTCTGGAACCTTTAAATTTTCTTACAAGATTATTTGAATATATAGGTCCTTACTGTGTAACTCGTTAAAGAAATAGTCATGTAAGTATTTATAGTTGCATTAACTAGGAACTGCGTACTCCTCTCATAACTGTTCATTGCCGTGTGTTCTTATTCTCCAGGTGGTAAACTCTTATGCTTCAGAGAATGAAAAATCTCGTAAGAAGAAGCAATGAGAAGAGGAAGAGGTCATTAGCTTGGCGCAAATAGCTAAAGGAAAACTAAGAAAGATTGTGTTCCAAATATATTTTAGAGATATTATTTGCTGGTACTCCTTGATTCTTTTTATGCATTTTACCCCTTGTGGTGTACAATAAGTGCACTTGACCTCCTTGAAGTTTCAAAAATGCAGCCTACCTCGTTGTGGTATTAAAATATTGCACCCAACCCCCCTGTGGTTTCAAAAAGTGCGCCCTACACCCCTTTGTCGAGATGGAGCCACCTTAGTGACGGGCCCTACCCTTGATTTCCCAAAAAGTAAATAAATCATATTATTATCTTACACCCTAAATTTTCAGAATCTTTCACTTGGCCCCCCAATTTTCAAATTTTTATTAAATTAAACTTTATAATTTATATTATTTCTTTGATAATTTTGATTGTATTATAATAAACTATATATTATTTTGTATAATATAGGGACTTATAGCGTAATTAGTTAAAATAAATAATATCAAGACCTGTAGGGCAATTTTTTTATAACATAGAGACTTAAAAAACAATTTTTGCATAACTTAGGGGCCCATAGTGCATTTTTGTTAAGTGTAGGGACCTGTAGTGTATTTATTTCGATTGTTGTCATAACCGGGAATTCACATAGATAAGATCATACTGAATCGATTTTTTAATTTTTTCTCATTTAAAAATTTAAAATGAAGGTTTTGAAGTCGAGGAGTGAAGTATATGTGAGGCAAGACAACACATATGATGACATTATCATGCTGGAAACTCCGTGGCTGAAGCAGACTTTTGGAGCCGGAGCTGCAGTTTGATCCCACCGTTGATTAGATAATACTACAAATAGAAAAGAAAAACTGAGAATTTGGAAACGGAAACATGAATATTTATGAGTTGCAATAGTTGATTACAGAGTTGTAGATTATCTTAGAGCTATAAACTTTCTGGTTAATGTTTGTTTAATTTAATGAGACATCATATGTGTAATTTTGGAATCTTTAGATGCTTATATAGAAATTTTATTATAGCATGATGTGTTGGATTTTATCAGAAATTTTTAATATAAGTGGCAAATACTTTTTTGTGTCATATTTCTAAGATTTTTGTCTTACCTTATTGTGAAAAAGATTCCTCAGATGTCTCCAAGCTGGCTGTAATAGAATTGATGAATGAAGCAGTCAAGAGTAGTCTATTCTCTCCTCTGAACTGTTCCTTTTTATTGATATTTTTGTAGTAAAGGCTGTGTTCTTTTTGGAGGGAGAAGAAAACTAAACAATTTACCTATCCTACTAATATATCATCCCAAGTTTGTCAAAGCAGTCGTGAATGTTTTTTATATTGAAAGAAGTAGCTGATGTCATGTGTCTTGCGTCTTTTCACCAGTAAAATATACCTTGAAGTTGAGGTGTTTCAGAATGTATTTGAAGATGAATTCTCCAACCTCTTCAATCTTGTGCTTGATTTTCCTCACTATAGGTTTGATTCTACAAATGACCGCCGACACATGTTAATACCCTGAATGAGTTCAAAGATATTTTGAAAATAAAAATTTAATTAGATACAAGGCAAGAGGATTTATGTGTGTTTACCTCTTGAGCAGCGGAAAAAACGAATAAAAAATTAGATTGATGCGATCACGGATCTTCTCACAGTGAAAAAGAACCTTTGTTCACAACCTAAGAGTCTTAGACTTTTGATTCTATGTGTTTTTCTTGAGAGCAGAGAAAAGAAATAGCTAGAGAGGAAGCGTTGAATTGTTCTGATAGAATTGGAATTTTTTCAGACTCTTATCTATAAAATAACTGATGGATAGTCTTTTGTAAGATAATGGGGTTGCGTGATTTTTCCACGTACAACTCCCAATATATATTTTGAATTTAAAATTCAAAGTATACCAATTAACTAATTATGGGTGGACAAGAAATAAATACTAAATAAAATATATATTTTATTTATTTCATTCTCCCACTCGTCCATAATAAAGTTATATCTTATCCATGAGATCCACATCACATCATTTTATATCCTCTCATATTCAAACCTCAATCAAAATATCATCATACTTGGCAAATAGGTCGTGCGACCAGCAAGCATACGAGCGTACGTCACTAATAACCTGTTAGGGTACATAGTTGCTCAAAATAGTTCTCATCTGTTAAGTATCATGCAGTACCCCAGACTAACAATATGTTGTATCATATTACAGTAACTCTGACCCCTTCAAATTTATATCACAACTACTATGTGAAAAAGAGTTCACTGTCATTTCGTTTATGCGTCTCACTATCATGTTATAGTCCGTATTGACTTACATGATCGGTTAACCTGCAAGCACACATTTTGATACACAATTCTAGTCTTCCCTTTACACTTATATCCTTTTATATTTATTATGTTGCTTTACCAAACATACCCCATTCGACCGAATCATTCATGTTCATTGGTAATATGTTCAAAGTAGCATACACCTAATTAAGATATCAAGATATAGTCAAAAGTAATAAGGGAACAAATCAAAGGTATCACACAGTGAAGAAAAAGAGATCGGTTCTTCACTTCCTTTTGGTCGAAAGCACACGTGGTATGACACACGTGTTTTGGTATTATTCATATATCTCAAATTGTGTGTCACAATTTTACAAATACAATACAGATATATAATTAGACAAGTCTCGTTGCCTAATATGAATTCTTCGATCGATCAACCCTTCTATGAAATCAATCAAGAAATTCATATCTGGCTATTATAGACTAAGTAGATAGTGGAATTCTACTTCGATCATAATATAAGCTTTCATGGTTTATCCATGTTTATGATTTCATCTTAACACTTAGTTAAGGCGACTATCTTAACTCAACTTATCTTAAGGGTTCTTCACTACTATGAGTTGCTTTCATCTTTGCGCACTTCTTATTCCAAAGGCGATTGCCCGTGTGACATGGCCAATCTCAGTCTATAGGACATACATACTTACAAAATCACACGCAATATATAATACATATCAAACATGATATAATTAAATTAAACAGTTAAATAAACATATTAATGGAAATATATACATGAATGCACATTAACTAGCAATAATTCGTACTTTATATCTTGCTTAATACTACAGATCTAACATGATCCATGAATACATCTCTTGGGATGACCTTTGTGAATGGATCAGTGATGTCTCCTCATTTGTGATAGATTTATATTAGGATGAGACATCATTTTTAGTGATTTAGAAGTCATAATAGTCGATTTTCTTGAGAAATAGTGCACTTTCCTATTTTGAGTCTTGATTTAGTAAAATAATATTTTTTGAGCATATTGGATTTAATTATTTGTTTAGTGTGAAGCTTTAAAGATAATTATGGAGATTAATTAGAGTCCAAGTCAAATAATACAAGATATGGAAAGAGATAAGCATGGAAATTGGAGATAAGGAAACAAAAGCTAAAAACATAGAAAAGGAAAAGCTGCCTTAATCCTGAATTTCTGCACCTACGACCACAAATCAGCTTATATATAAAAAACGGTGTGGAATTTGGAGAAGCGGTCAAGAGAAAAGTTGAAGATCTTTCCGAGACGATGAATTTGGTATATTCATACGTGTCAAACGGATAAATATTGAAGCTTCTAGGACCAAAAGAAAAATGGGTCTGATTTCCTATTTTTAGGGTTACGAATTTGAGTTGGGCTTGGAGTCCATTACTTACCTTTTCCTTCAAGAAAACGAATTAGGTCTTCTAAACACCTATAAATACACCCTTATATCACTTGTAGATCATCCTTTCCTCATAGTAATTAGTTCTTAAGATTTTATTCCTCCAAGTTATTGTAGAGAGCAAGATGATGTCTTTAGTTATTTCTTTTAGTTTATTTCCTTCAGTTATGAACTAAACCTCCCATAGCTTGGGTTTTGCATCATGTACAAACTATGAATTCTAATTTCTTTCTATCTAAGTTTCTTTGGGAATTACATGTTTTAATCTGATATTAGCTGCTTACCTTTATATTTGTTTATGTGTTTTGATTTAATGACTGTTTTCCTTGCTAGTGCACGAGTATAGAATTACCTTAATAGTAGTTAGATGATCACCTTAACTGGGTGTCTAATTATTGAAACACCACATAATGTCTAGTGTCGATATTAGTCCTGACAAAACTAATTCTAACTAGATAGTCATTAGGGTATGAATTAATCACTATCACCATGTATGGAAATTGATTGCTTAGGGCCTTAGTAGCGTTTAATAACCCTATGTGAACCAGCCTCGTGGTGTGTCCGTAGCCCCCTTAGTCGCTCTCAAGGTATAAGGTATGGGAATTTAGAATCCTGACTAAGTATATAAGAGCTAATTATCTCCCTTATTAACTAGAATTAATAGAAAGAATTAGAAGGATTAGTGCATACTAGCAAAACCTGAGCTATACTTCTCATCTCGTATTCTTCGTATTTATTTTATTGTCTTTTATTTTCTTTAGTTCAATTTAAGAATTTTGAATTTACTCCCTTTAATTTTCTGTCTGTTAATTAATTATTGCTTACTCGTTATTGCTACCCATTCGACTAGCACACTAAGTCCCTGATAACGAACTCAACTTATCAACTAAAACTTGCATACGTCCTGTAATACTTGGAGTACTGTGCCTGTCTAGGGTGAGAGTGCGTAGTTTTCTTGACTTAATTTTATCTTATTTTTATCACACCCTAGGCGACACCAATCAGCAAGCATATTGCGTGTAGGTATATATTGCAAAGTAACATCCTTTTGTGCAATTATATCTCTAACGAAGTTGTACTTTATATCAATGTGTTTGGTCTTGCTGTGATATTTTGGATCTTTCACATAATCCATTGCATCTTAATTATCACAGTATATTGTAATTGGACTCCCACTATCACCTGAGAATCCTAAATGTTCGAAGAACCTTTGTAACCAAATAGCCTTCTGAACCGCAGCTGAGCAAGCTACAAACTCAGCTTCTATCGTTGACAAAGCTACACAGGTTTGTTTCTTGCTACTACAATAAATTGCGCAATTATTTAGCAAGAACACATAACCTGAAGTGGATTTACGCCCATCAATATCACCAGCCCTATCTGCGTCTGTATATCCTTCTAGGCGTAATTTATCTCCTAGAAATCATAAGGCATGATCTTTAGTGCCTTTTATATATCTCAGTATCCTTTTCACAACTTTCCAATGCTCTTGTCCAGGGTTCGATTGGAAACGACTAACTAAAAATACTGTATAACATATATCTGGTCTCGTTAACATACATAAGACATGACACTAGAATATGGTACTGTTGACATTTTTTGTTTCTCTTCTGTAGTACTAGGACACATGTCGAGAGTTATGTTTATTCCCTTTGCTACAGGAGTGTCAAGGGAATTGCACGTAGTCATACCAAAGTGCTCAAGTACATTCATTATGTAAGGTTCTTGAGATAAAGATAATAGTCTTCTAGACTTATCTCTTTGAATCTTAACACCAAAAATATAATTTGCTTCTCCCATATCTTTCATATCGAATTGAGAAGCTAGCCACTCCTTATTAGCTTGAATAAACTCTTTATCATTCCCAGCTAATAGGATGTCATCTACATATAGAGATTAAATTATGAAATTTTCTTGTAACGTTTAATATAAACACAGTGGTCTTCACTGGTCATCTCAAATCCATTTTACGAGATGAATTCATGAAATCTCAAATTCCAATGTCTCGAGGCTTGCTTAAGACCATAGATTGATTTCAACAATCTACACACTTTATTCCCTTGATTATTTTCAATGAAACCCGAGGGTTGTTCCATGAAAATTACCTCTTCTAATTTCCATTTAGAAATGCAATTTTAACATCTATTTGGTGCAACTCCAGATCGAGATGCGCCACAATAGATAAAATAAGACGTATTGAGGTAAATCTAACAACAGGAGAAAAGTTTCCTCAAAATCTACTCCTTCCCGTTGAGTATAGCCTTTCGCTACCAAGTGAGCTTTATACCTATCAATGGAATTGTCAGGTTTCCTCTTTATTTTGAGAACCCATTTGTTCCGAATTTCCTTACGTCCTTTCGGGAGATCAACCAGTTCCCATACCTTGTTTTTCTTCATCGACTCCATCGCTGTTCTCTATTCATTCTTAGCAGGACATGAAAGTGATACATTAACTGTTCGAGGTTCTTCTTTGTCTTGTGGAGTTATCATAAAGACTTCTCCTTCGATTTCAAATCGACGACGAGGAACTAAACCTCCAGCACTTCTCTTAGGTTGATAATCTTGAGAAATAGGATTACTAGGTGATGCAATGGTTTCTTCCGTCTCAAGATGTAGAGAAGTGTCCGTCTCTATTTCTTTAGTATGTGTTACCTCATCAGGTGTCACATTTGTTTGCATATTCATCTTCCTTAATCTCATTTAATTCACATAAGATGGAATTTAACCTCACCTATGCTAGGAAAATCATTCTCTAAGAATGTAACATCTCGTGACTCAATTTCTGTAAGACCCCCATCATTATGTTCACTAATAAACACATATCATTTAGAGTGATCTGGGTATCTAATAAGGATACATTTCTTACCTCTTGGACCTAACTTCCCATACTTATGAGATAGATCATGAACATAGCCTGCCGATCCCCAAGGTCGCAAGTATGACAGATTAGGTTTCCTACATGTCCATAGTTCATAAGGAGTTGATGGAATAGTCTTTCTGGGAACTCGGTTAAGTATATACTAGGCGGTAAGCAAGGCATCTCCCGAATAAGATATTGGAATATTTGCTTGTGCCATCATAGACCTAACCATTTCTAGGAGTGTTCTATCCCTCCTTTCAGCCACATCATTTTGTTGTGGTGTTCTAGGAATTGTAAGTTGCCTTATTATCCCTGTTTCATCACACATTTCTTTAAACTGACCAGGTGGATATTCACATCCTCAATCAGTTCTTAGGGTTTTCACCTTCCTCTCTAACTGATTTTCCACTTCACTGATAAATGTTATAGAACATTTCAATGCTTCAGATTTGTGAGAAATCAGGTAGACATAACCAAACCTAGTGAAATCATCTATAAAAGTGATGAAATAACGTTCACCACGTGTAGTTTGAACACTCATTGGGCCACAGATGTCTGAATGAATTACTTGTAAGGGGTACTCGACTCGTTTAGCCTTTCCAAATGGTTTTCGTTTTGATTTACCTGCTACATAATTTTCACAAGTTGGCTTGAATTTAGTCAACGAACCCAAAAGGTTTGCCTTCGCCAACAGATTCATACGGTCTTGTCCAATATGACCTAATCTAGCATGCCATACATTTTCTTCTACATTAGAATTACTAGAAGAATTAGTATTAGTAGAAAAGCAACTACTTACATAATAACTATTAAACGAGTTATCATCATCTAGTACAATTAAACCATGCGAAATAAAACCCGAACCATATTACTTAGCGTCATAATAGATATCTACTTGTTTGTTATGAAAATGCACATTAAAACCTAATTCTAGAAGAACAGTGACAGAGACTAAGTTCCGTCGAATGTCAGGTGCGTAAAGTACATCATGCACGTACAAGGTTTGACCGCCTCGCAAGTTTACCTTGCAAGTGCCAACTCCTTTGACTTCAACTTTATTGTTGTATCCTACATATATCCACCTTGATCCCTCTGGAATCCAACGGTACTTTACATATGCCTCTCGGTCTTTGGCTACATGGTCTGTTTCTCCTGAATCCACAATCCACAAAGGATTAGAATCAGCTAGCAATACAGTATTGGTAACATAAGTAAAATTACAAGAAGTAAATGACATTGCTACCTTTCTGGGCTCGCTGCACCCGTGAGCGAAGTGACCCAATTTGTCACTGTTAAAGCATTTCATCTTACTCTTGTCTTTCTTCTTACGGAAACGTTTTCCCTTATTGTTACCACCCTTCTTGTTCTTCTTGGAGACATGCTCATTTCCGTTCTTCTTCCCATTATTCTTACGCTTATTGCCAGAAACTTTTTGGGAACTTGACTCAGTAACATAAGCCTGACCCTGAGGCTTAATTGCATCTAGACGTTCATCTTCCAATGTCACATGACGAGCAGCATCATCAAAGGTTTTGATGTTGCCATTGTGAGTCAAGTTTATCTTCAAATTCTCCCACTTATTTGGAAGAGATTGGATCACAGCTTGAACTTGTTGTTCACCAGTAAAGTTATGACCTGCATTCTTAAGTTCCCTAATAATGTTAGACATCTCTCGGAGATGTTGTTACATGGTTTGATTAGGCTTATTTTTGCAAGTGTCAAACTTAATGGTCAATTGACACAACTTAGTCACAGTCGTACCCCATACTTCTCATCAAGAGCATTTCACATCTCGTGAGCAGTGAGGTATCATTGACATTCATAGACAAGATCGTCATTCATGGAGCCTATCAAGATGCCTCTTGCAGTGGAATCTTTCTTTTTCCACTTCTCATAAGCCTCCATGTCCCTTCTGTTTTGAGTTGTGTTGCCTTCCTCAGGCTGAGCCATGACGTTGTTAATAGCCTCAAGAACATCTTGCTCTTCTAGAACATAGTGTATCTTGAGCTTTCTAAGGTTATAGTTCTCACCATTCATCTTTTCTCCTTTGTTGAGATCAGCAATGATGGTTTTTGATGCCATTTTCTCTATAAAGTAAGAGATTTCCATTAATAACATAGATTTATTTAACAACTCTAAGCTATTAATGCAAATGGAATGAATAAGAAAGATAACAGAATAAGTGATAAAGAAAGTTTACTATGTTCCCGATCATGAATCACCATATTTTGTTTGCCTTAATCATTCAATTAATTTCATTAACTGCAAAATTAAGTTCTTCTAGAAATCCCACTTACTCTAACATAAATTGTGCACTCTTTATCACATACAGTGTAATTAAATTTTTAAAGTATCTTCAGGTACGGGGAAAAACCTAGTATGTGTGTATATATATATATATTTGGATAATTTAGAGTGATATTTTGGATCTCTCCTCACTAACCAAACAACTAACTACCTATGAATTTGAGTTTACGCCCAAAGACGTACTCACTCATCCCTTTTCGATGAATTAGAGAGACATCCCTAATTTCCAAAACCAAACTCTTTTTGATTCAAATAATTCATTTACTGTATTCTATTATTTTCACTTTTTTCTTTCTTTTCACAAGTCAAGCATTAGCCTTTTTTATAATTTTATGTTGCATTCTAGCTTCTTTTCATGTATTTTTTCTTTCTTTTCGTTTTCATTTTTTTCCTTCTTTTCCTTTCTTGAATCCGGGAAGGAGCACAATAAAGTAAATCAATATGTAGCACTATATAAGAAAAATACCCACCCAACGTATCCCAAAACCCCAAACACCCACCACCCCAAACTCAAGCTCAAAGACTACTAATCATGAGGTATTAGGGTCATATGGTAAAGTCGTACACATTAAGGGGTATCAACTTATAATAAGAGATATCAAATAAAAAGGCTTAAGGATCAGAGGGGTTTTAGTGATAAATAATGTCATCTTTTAAAAGCTAAAGGGAACAAGTGGCTAACAAATAAATGCATTAATCATTATCTAGCTATGTGATCTCATTATCTTGTTCACGTCAAAGTTTCAAGTATAATTTTCAACAAGGTTATATCTCACGTTCTACACATCTACTCAGTTCTCGATTCGTTTAAAGGACCTTATATGCATTGTTCAGTAATCACTCCTTCCATAATAAACTATTTCATAAAAGAATATTAAGTATTGTATGGAAGTTTCTAAAAGCATGTACCTATGTGTCTCTAAATATATTGTTGATCATGGTAATTCGATTCTAGAGACCTCCATCATGGATTCTTCATCTCTTTCAGTGATCATCACCCCCCGTTTATGAAGAGAGTTGTGATAGTGCATGGGTTCTTGAGGTTTCTTTGGTTGGTCAGTTTCGTCACATAGTTCATCACCAGTTCGTAAATCAAGCGAGCGACATCTATTTCATCCCTCAAGAACAGGCACTTCATGAATATTTCCACCACAGCTGAATTCTCGAAAGTATGTCCTACGCTAAAGAAGGATGATACAATAAACCAGGTCCATACTCATGCATGCACTTGCAAATATTTCTTTAATATTAACCCTTGGTTTTACTCCCTCGGGTATTTGTTACTGACCCTCTATTAGCATATGCGTGTACAAGGATTCCCATACGAAGAACCTCGTGTTGTTTATTGCTTCATGTAACTTACATGAGCCCACTAACTCCTTGAGGATGAAAATTTTACATATTTATTGAATTTAGAATGGCATCTTCTTGCTTGTCGCCTCATTTGGTATCCCTCTTGGCGATCAAAACGTGTATTCTATATAAATCTCTTTCACAATTCTATCATAAGTGTTTAGCTTTCGATCGATCGAGAAGACGATTCCACCCCATCTCATCAAATTTATTTCCACAAAATCTATAAATTATCCATCGATAGTCGAGTTCAAAAATCCTCTTTCCCAACCATAATTCAAGCTCTCAACTTTAGCCTTAATGTGCTCGTCTCAACTTGTCCATTTTTCTTTCAATCCTTTTGATTCAAAGGTGGACCTTCAACCTCGTTTGCACGAGACCTAAGTGTCTCAGTCACAACTTCACGAGGACAAGGTTCCTTAATCAAAATCACGTTAGAACGTGGCTTTTTGCTCTAAAACCGTACCCACATTATTCCTTTTCTTTTTTCCACACCATCTTATACTTCTTTTACTCGAGATTTAGCCTTGTAGCTCTTAGTAGACATAGTCTTAATTTTATTGGTCATCTTAACAATTCGAAAAACTTCACAATTACAAAAAAATTTAATAGAAATCCACTTGAAACGCGATATACCTGCAACTTAAATTTTACCAAATTCACAAATTCACTAACACAACTTAATCACTAGAATAAGATAACATAATATTTTCAACAAAATAAAGCTAAAATTCAAATTTTTCCAACATTGTAAAGAAAGAAAAAAGTGAATTTAAATCTATTTTATCATATACATTATTTGGATAGTGACGGATTTGAAGTCCTGAAAGTCTCCTCTACAAGCCCCAATCTTCAAAATTTTAAGAAATACTGAATGTTTATAGACGCCTGTTGGCATTCCAGCCTTCCTTCTTTCTCCTTTCAGGGCCTATCCGAAAGAGAATCCAGTACTTCTTGGTCGTGAATATCTGAACTGGTTGTTCGCTGTTCAAGAATTCTTGTTTAGGTAGTTCATACCATCCATAAATAGTATTTTTTTATCTAAGATTTCAATTCTTCTGCCGGAAATGTGAAACAAAAGTTTTTCCCTTTAGAAACGATGGAACCCACTATTTCTTTTTTGTCTTGTTATTTACTATATTTTTGACACCTAGCAGAAGACAATTTCTTATTTCGCACACAGTGAAATACCTAAAAAAAATCGTGGTCAGGAAGGTTATAGTAGCCAAAGCCATCGGAATTTTTATTTTATACATTGGAGAACATTGTTTTTTTATTTTGGATTATTTTGTCACTTTTATATGGGTTTGGTTTTGGGATAATTTTTAAGGAAGTTGCTATGGTGAAAATTGAAGTGGTTAAGAGGAATTTAGGTAAAAGCTTTGAAGAAATTGGAATTGTTTTGTAAGAAAAATGTTTAATGGAGGTTGGAGATGAGATTTATAAAGAATATGATATTAGGTGGTGGACTTTAGAAGAAAAAGTGAGGTTTATTTGAGCATTTTAATGGTGGATTTTAGAGAAGTTGTTCGGGAGAAAAAGAAGAAGAAAAAGAAGAAGAAAAGTTGGGGAGTAGGCATGGGAAAATTGGTCTAGCCAAAATTTGTAGAAATTTTTTTTTTGCAGTCAATCGGTAAGGGTCCAGCTCCGGGCCAGCAAGGATGGTATGTCTGGATGGTTTCATTCGGTTTGACTGGATGGCCCTTCTGTACATACATTTGTTTTTTCCTCCGATCTGGCCAGACAGTTATGTGAAGTGTCCTTTGGTCTTTTGGTTTTTATGATCCTGTCGGATCTTGTCTGACATGATGATTCTTCTATTCCCAGCGTCATCTCCCGGCTTGACGAATGGGAGTCGCGTTGCCGATATTTGGTCGTACCAATTAGATGGACCTCTCTTCTTTCTTTGTATTTCTGGTCTGGTCAGACTGCAACCAGATGACAATTTCATCTTGGCGTTGTTTCAGATGATTCTATACAATATGACCGGATGGTTCCATACAGTCTGACCAAAAATTGATGATCCTCTCCTTCTTTCGTCCGGACTAGTTAGATGGTTTCGTTCCTGGCTTCACTGGTCTATGTTTTCTAGTTTAGCCTAACAATTCCAGCATATCCAGCCGGACACCCTGAGACAACTAATCAGTTTTTTTTGTCTTTGACTGGAAATGTTGCTTTAGACCCATCAACGTGCTTGGGATCTTCGTCGAAGGCTCTGATAAGCTGATTTTCATCTTTTTCTCCAAATCCTCAACCATTTATGATTTGTACTTCACCTATTTTATTGTTTTGACATTATAAACACTCAACCCTTCTTGGTATGCGTAATATACACTAAATTAACCATTAAACTACTCGATTAGTATACACTAAATTGATAAAGTACACGAAAACCTACGAAATGTGGGTTATCTCCCACAAGCACTTTTGTTTAACATCATTCAAAGTTCAACGTAGTTACCTGAAGTTAATGTGGCTTTAAAGAGATACATGAACTACTCTTGCTTGCAATATTCACTTTCGTGGTAATTTAATAGTTGATGTTTGTTTATAATGAAGTTACAATGCTAAGTTGGATGTTCTACCTCAATGGCTTCATGAGGTCTGAAGTTGGTGATAATGAAAGGACCTGACCATCTTATCTCAGCTTCCCATGATAATTTGAGATTTTGAAGTTTTACTTTAGGATACATTGTCCTACCTTGAACTTCTTTTCAGAAATCTAGTTATTATGCAATTTCTTAGGTTACTCTTTTTTAAGTTTTGTGCTCCCGTAAGCATGAACAGAAACATGTCGAGCACATTAAGATGCAACATCCTCTTCTCAACCGCTAACTTTTCATCCAGGTTTAGTTTTTTATCACCCAATACACTCCAATATCGAGCTCAAGTGGAAGATGACATGCTTTCCCATATACCATACGATATTGAGATGCTCTTATTGGTGTCATGAAAGTTGTTCTATATGCCAGAGAGGATTATCAGTTTTAGTCGAGCAAGCCTTTCATGTTGTTCGCACCGTCTTCTCAATAATTTAGTTGATTTCTTGGTTAGAGATATTTACTTTCATGTTTGTTTGTGGATGATAGGCGGTTGAAACAAGGCGTCTCACCCCACACTTAAGAAGTAATGTTGTCAACTGTGTGTTTATGAAATGATTACCCATATTGTTGATAAGAACATGTGATATCTCCCTATTTGTTATATAATAATCTAGGTTGGAGACATCATTTTAGGTGTATTTGGTTAATTAATTATAGATATTTTATTCATATTTTGATATTTTCTTATTTTTGTCTTGATTTGATGATTTATTATTTTTAGAGCATATTTGGTTTAATTTGTGTGTTAATGTGAAGTTTTACATAAATATGGAAATTAATTAGATGCCAAATCAATTATAAGAGATAAAGGAATTAAGATATGAAAGAAATTAAGAGATAAAAGGAAGTAGAGATAAAATATGAAAGGAAAAGTTGTAAAGTAAATCTGAAATTCTGCAGATATGTCCACTAATCTGAATATAACTTTAAATCGGCTATGAATTTGGATGAGCAACAAAAATATAAAGTGTAGATCATTTCTCTGCGGTCGTTTCTATATAAAGTACGCGAACATTGGACCAATAACAATGAGATACAATCAAAACAAGAGAGAAACAATTTATCCCTTCTCCTATATTTTAGGAAACGGATTTGAGTTGGACTTTGACTCAAATTACTCGCCTTCTACTTCAAGATTTCTACATAGGGTCTTCCAAACACTATAAATACACCCTCTTGTCATTAGAAATACATCATTGGTCGACCTTTAGACCAAGAAGAAGTTTACATCAACAGAAGGGAAGATCAGAAGGAGTTGGACGACAAATCATGCCTTCCCAATCCTTCAAATTTTTAATTGTTTTCTTTCTTTTCTCTAATATGAACTAATTCTGTTTTAGCTTAAGATTAGCATATGGGTATGCTCCCTAGACTTGTTTTACATGTATTTTAATTTGGGATGTTCGCATTTAATTGAAATTAGTGTTTTATTCTATGTATTTATGTGTTTTGATTTATTGTCTGTAGTTCTTGCGGTTGCAAACGTATAGGATTACCTTAATAGTAGTTAGATGGTCACTCGTAAGGGGTGTCTAATTATTGAATCACCACATAAACGTCTAGTGTGCGGTAGTGATCCGGAAGGGCGTGCCTAACTAGATAGTCATTAGGGTTTAAGATTTAATCACCTATCATTGCGCATGGTCCCCTTACCCAAGTCCACTGGTATTGTTAGGTCGCCACCTAAGTCCACCCGGAAGGAGGTTAGGAGGAATATGGAATCCTGGCTACTGCATATCACACAATAATCCTTTACATGATTAAAATAACCAAGGCTAGTGGGGATTACTTTCTATATCTCGAGCTAAACTCTCATACTATCGTCTTCTCTTTATTTAATTTCATGTCTTTATTATATTTAGTTAATTGTTTAGATTCTTAAAAACCAAACAAATATTTTCAAGTCCTTATTTTCAGTGTATTATTCTTCTAGCTTTCTTATTTGCACTTTATAATTGCATAAGTTCTTCCTAACTTTCGTAGTCTCTCAGGAACAAATCTTACTTATCATTAAAACTTGCATACGACATGTGATACTTAAAGTGAGTACCATGTTTAGAATAGGGTGTTAGTTGTATCTTTTATTATCATATTTTTATCACACCTTAACTGACACCAAGTTTTTGGCGCCGCTACCAGGGACTCCATCGTTAGTCCTTGTGCATTTATTTAGTGTTTTTATTTCAGTTAGTTCTATTTTACGCTTTTCTCTTTAGTTTTGTCTATTACAGGTTATTCAGATGGCAAGTCCGAGGAAACTTGATTTTCCATCTCATTTAGAGTGCAACCCAGAGGAATCCGCACTCCAGAAATCCAAGCCAGGCATGATAGCGCAGTTTGCGAGTCATGGTAAATTTAGCGGTGCTACACAACAGGATCCGGTCCGTTATATTAAAAAATTTATGCAGATCTGTAATGCCTACATCGTTAAAGGTGTTACAAAGGAACATGTGTACTACGTTATGTTCCAATTCTTTTTAACCGGAAGTACAAGCGATTGGTATGACTACCAACACCCTGATTCAATTCCAGATTAAGATAAACTCCAAGGCAAATTTCTAGATCGATTATATCCGATTAGTAGACGCTTAAAAGATATGGAGGAGTTAGAATAATTTATACAAGAAGAAGGGGAGAGTGTTGATGAAGCATGGTTACGTTTTAATGAGAAGAAAGCGAGGTGTCCATTCCACGTTTCCTCGCCCGAATATCAATTAACCATGTTCTATGGAGGACTCAACACCGAGATGGAAGGCAAAAGCAGATATATTAGGAGATGGAAGTTTTGTGTTATTAGATCCTGAAGACGCTCATACTATAATGGAAAGAGTTCTTGATACTGAGAGAAGTTGGCCGTTAGAATCAGAAAAAGAAGAAGATACCTTAGAAGCTATAAGGATCGAAGAATTAAATCAACAACTTAAAGAATTACAAGAACAATCACTTTTAGAGAGCAGCTTAGTAGCAAGAATAAATCTAGTACACACTTTACCTTCATGTCCTGGTTGTGGAGAAAGAAATCGTTCATGGGAGAATTGTATTCATAATCAAGCTTCGATTTCCTTTATATCTCATCAAATAAATCATTGCTCAAATGGTTATTATCAATTTCAAGGTAGCCACGCTAACTATTATTCCCCACATAATCAGAATTGGGTTGCAAACCAAGGTAATTACTATCCAACTCGACCTCAAAATTATTATCAGCCACAACCAATATATCAACAAGTGCCTAAGTATGAAGATTATTATCAAGAACCACACTCATATTTAATGCAACAAGCTACAAATAAGCAACCTCCATCGCAACCTTCATGTTTGGATCAAAATCTAGGTAAATTTATGAAAGTTCGTGAGAAAAGCATGGAAGTGAATCAGCAAAGCTTTTAACAACAAGCGAGGGTTATCAAATATCTTGAGAATACTATATCATAGATGGTGAGTGCAATACAAAGCAGGCCAAAACGGAAACTTTTGAGTGATACTATAACTCCTCAAGATGACGCTTGTCATGCGGTTGAATAATGAAGTGGAAAACAATTACCTCCTCCTAGAGTGGAAGAAACAGAACAACCAAAAGAACCAACCCCTAATCCTGCAGAGTTGGTTGAAGAAACAGTTAAAGATAAAGTTGAAGAGGTAACTGAACCAAAGAGTGTCCCAGAGAAGACACCAGAATGGAAGAAAAGTTCAGTTGTAAACTATTAAACTACACAGATCCTCCTCCACCATTCCCGTCACGTGCCAAAATTAAGAACAATGAAAAAGAATTCAAGAAGTTCCTTGACTTGGTGAGTAAGTTAGATATCAACATACCATTTATAGAGGCTCTCAAGAGAATGCCAAAATATCTTAAATTCATGAAGGACATCCTTTCTAACAAACGAAGCTTAGAACCTGAGGAATTGATTGGTTTACCTGAGGAGTGTAATGACATACGTCAAAGCAAGTTACCACGTACACCCAAGAATTCTTCCAAAAACAAATCAAGAAATCCTTCTTCTACCATTGATAATCATTCATCCAAACAACAACGTCAAGCCACACCGATCTTTCATAACTTTATTCTATTCTTAGTGTAACTTGAGCTGTGGGTCAATCAAAGATGACAAACAAAACGGATGTTATGGATTATAAGAAGAAGTGTTCAATCTAAGGGAAGAACAAGAATTCGTCTGGAGCTACAAAAGAAAAGGCCATTGATCTTGATGATACTATTTAAAAGAAGCCAAAGATTGAGGCAACATCACAACCACTACAAAGAAAATGCACAACAAGAATAAGTATACCATACAGGCCTAGCAAAAACACCAATCCAAGATCAAGACTCATCTTCAACTCTTTAAGAAAATTCTGAAAGTATATCCACACCACCAGCATGGGCACTTAAATTAATGGAAGAGATTAGTAGTTTGAAAAGAGATTTTAACACCTGCTGGAATGAGATTTTGAGGATAGATCATGTGATGAACAAAGTAACAAAAGACTTGGATATGGATAATGACTATCCTACAGAAGAGGAATTGCAAGAGATACTTTATGGCCAGGTATCACATTTTAATCTTTCTCCTTAATTGATTATATGCATTAGTTTAGTTTAGTTTAGTTTAAATTTTATTGCTTTATTGAGTCTTTTTCGAGTCGTGGGGACACGGCTCACTTTTGAGTTGGGGGTGGGGATTTAATGTCCTCATCTTCTTTTTTGTTTTGCATAAAATTTAAAATTTGTAGGGTTAGAATTGGCATAGAATATGATGAATGTACCTATTGAGCATGTTTTAATTAAGTCAATGATAGTAAGTAGTATGTTTTTGAAAGGTGTCACAAATATGTTTAGTATGAATGTATGAAAACAAGAAGTAAAAGATAGGGAAGATTAATAAGCAACGCATATGACGTGTCAAGTTGGAACTTAGGGAGAGTTAATTGGTTTTTAGAACGTGAGGTTTGAAATTAATTGAAAACCCGCTTGTCTATGAACTAATAGTGAAAAAGTAAACGAAATCCGGTAGTTAGAAAAGTGAATAAGGCAGTTATATCATATTGAAGCCACTTGAAGCCTTTTAGCTTTCTCACCCTTTTAGTTGATTATTATTATTTATCGGTGTTAGCCCCTATGAGCCTTTCTAAAGCCTTTTATTAACCACATTACAATCCATACGCCTTTTATTAACCACATTACAATCCATACCTCTTAGTTTATAGGACTTATCTATATGACAGCACTCGAATCACAAAACCTGAGACAAGTGGTTTTAGAGCTTGAGTTTGGGGTGGTGGGTTTCATCATTGGGAAACATTGGGATTGAGAAATTGTAATTGTGATATTATTATTAATGATGAAGATTTTATTATTGTAACCCTTTGTCGGGGTAAAAGTGAATGAAAAAAGTATTGAAAAGAAAAAATGAAAAAGTAGCATGATATCTCACATTAAAAAAGAGAGCCATAGCTAGCTATTAAAAGAAAAAAGAGATATATGAAAACAGATTGAAAAATATTTGGACCGGCAAAGTGGAATTTATTATGTAATCGTCATGAAAAGGTTTTTATTTCAGATAATTGGGGATGCAAATCAATGCATCAAAAATTGGGCTGAGTGAGAACATCTTCGAGTGAAACTCAAGCTCTAAGGTGATTCGTTGATGGAATGTGACGAGAGTGCTAAAAACTCACTTTTCATTATCCAAATATATCATATCGTCCCTAAGCCACGTTATAACCGTCACGAAATTAGGATTTCTAGCTACTTGGTGGAGGAACAATGGAACAATTAGGGCATAGGTAGATGGACCATTAATACTATATTAGGACCTATGATCAACCTATAGCCGTTAACAGCAACTGAGTTGAAGACCTATTCTTCTGGCATTGCGAAGTTAAGATAGACTTGAATTTATGAATTGTTGCTTATGTATATTAAGCATATGTGTGAATTAGTTATTTAGAATTACTACATGAGACTTTTTAGATATTTTTCTCTAGCATCATTTATTGTTTTCTATTCTTCTTTTGCTTCTTCCTCTACCCTACTATTCTTATCTTTATTGTATTGGGACGATACAACTTTGAGTTGAGGGTCTTGATGTCTTCCTATTTGTGATATAATAATCTAGATTGGAGACATCATTTTAGGTACATTTGGTTAATTAAATATATATTTTTATTCATATTTTGATATTTTCTTATTGATGATCTATTATTTTTAGAGCATATTTGGTTTAATTTGTATCTTAATTTGGAGATTTAAAGATATATGGAAATTGATTAGATGTCAAATCAATTCTAAGAGATAAAGGAAATAATATATGGAAGGAATTAAGAGATAAAAGAAAGTAGAGATAAAATAGGAAAGGAAAAGTTGCCAAGTAAATCTGAAATTTTGCAGCTATGTCCACTAAAGTTAAGATAACTTAAAATAGGCTAGGAATTTGGATTAGCAATCAAAATATAAAGTGTATATCTTTTCTATGCAATCGTTTCGATATAAATTAGGCAAAAATCAAACAAATAACAAATGAGATATGACCAAAACAAGACAGCAGCAGTTTAACTCTTCTCCTATATTTTAGGAAACGAATTTGAGTTGGACTTTGACACAAATTACTTGCCTTCTACTCCAAGATTTCGACCTAGAGCCTTCTAAAAACTATAAATACACCCTCTTGTCATTAGAAACACATCCTTGGACAGCCTTTAGACCAAGAAAAGGCTTACATCAAGAGAAGAGAAGAGAAGAAGGAGTTGGACAACAAATCATACCTTCCCAATCCTTCAAATTTGTAATTGTTTTCTTTTCTCTCTCTAGTATGAAATAATTATATTTTAGCTTGAGATTAGAATATGGGCATGAACCCTAGATTTTTTTTACATTTATTTTAATTTGGGATGTTCATATTTAATTGAATTTAGTGTTTTATTCTTTGTTTTTATGTATTTTGATTTATTGTCTGTAGTTCTTGCGGTTGCAAACGTATAGAATTACCTTAACAATAGTTAGATGGTCACGCGGAATGAGTGTCTAATTATTTAAAAACCACATAAACGTCGAGTGTGCGGTAGTGATCCGGAAAGGCTTGCCTAACTACATAGTCATTACAGTTTAAGATTTAATCACCAATCATTGCGCAGGGTTCCCTTACCCAAGTCCCCTGGTAATTGTTAGGTCGCCACCTAAGTCCACCCCGAAGGGGGTTAGGAGGAATATAGAATCCTTGCTATTACATATCACACAATTCTACCTTACATGATTAGAATAAACAAGGCTAGTGGTGATTACTTGCTAGATCTCGAGCTAAACTCTAATACTATCTTTTTCTCTTTATTTAATTTCTTGTCTTTATTTTATATAGTCAATTTTTTAGATTCTTAAAAACCAAACAAATATTTCCGAGTCTTTATTTTCAGCGTATTATTCATCTAGCTTACTTATTGCACTTTAAACTTGCATAAGTTCTTCCTAACTTTTGTAGTCTCTGAGGAACGAATCTTACTTATCATTAAAACTTGCATACGACATGTGATACTTGCATCGAGTACTGTGTTTAGGCTAGGGTGTTAGTTGCGTTTTTTATTACCATATTTTTATCACGCCACTATCAATACCAACATGCATAGTACAATGTATTGAAAACATTCGTGACTTAAGGAACTTGATCACGACTTTGGAATGGTTATTTGGTAATGCCAGAGATTCACCCCAATTGGAAACATATTTTACGACAAGTAATATCTATTGATTAATATGGATGAAAGGAATGACCCTATGAAATCCATTCCCCATACGTCAAAGATCTCCACTACTAGCATGATGTTGAGGGGAATTTTATCCCACTTCAACTTTGAGGCTATCCCTTTTGTAATGATAATTTTTTCTAGAAATGAGGATTTTTCCTCTTCGATTTGTGTTTCCTTGATAAAGACTTTTAACTCAAACTTTGAGTTTCTAACCATGAAATTACTTCTAAAGTTGAATGGGAGAGCTTCTCTTTACCTTATACTAACTTGTATTTGGCACGTGTTATTTTACCTTCCCATTGGTTTAGTCATTATGACTGGCTACCCTCAAATATCTGAACGTTTTATCTTCTGTACTAACATTTTATTTTCTTTGGGTTTCCCATATGAATACATATGTGTACAACAGTGAGAGTATAGTCGTTATTGATTATCACATATTTTATTTTGTTCTCATCTTCTTTGGATTACCCTCTCATGCACAAAAAATGGCTCCCTCTCCGAGACCAACTTAGGCTCCACGCCCCGGGTTCCAATCTCTTGCAGACATATGGCGCCTACTTATGTATATTGCTAACTTCTGAAGTGTGATATAAGATCAACATTCACAAGATCAAAACTCGCAAGTGTACAAGTAAATGCAAGTAATAATATATAGTAAATAAGTCTGTCTCAATAAGTATTAATAAGCTAATAGGAGAGTTTTGTTTCTAGTTTAGATATTTGTTAACAACTAAAAAGATTAAATGTATAATTTTTATTTGGTTTTTTATTTATACGAAGGTAAGTGTCAATAATAAATTAAATACGCAAAATAAACTAAAGGATTTGAACGGATGGGGAGAAACGTATCTTGAGACACTCACACTGACCACTAGTTATGACGAGGACTTAATTGTATTCTAAGGGTAAAATAGGATGTTGGTTCTAATCTGGATTTAATTATACACCTTAAGCCTCTATAAAGTAAGTAGGTGTTGTTATCTAATACTAGGAACCTCTCCCAAGTGAACATACAATGTTATCTAAAAATTAAGACTATTTACCCTCATGTGATTGCCTAATTAATCTAGCTCTTCCGAATCTTCAACTCTAGAAGGCATAAATTTGTATAGGTCCACTACTAAATCCCTCTTGCAAGCATAATCAAATAGTTAATTAAACATATGCATGTAGCCTTCATACAATAAATTAATCATAAAGAACAAGTATAATTAAAACAACGATAATCCATAGTTTATTTAAATGCAAAATTTCAAATTCATACAATTCATTCCAAAACAATAACTAGGGTTCATACTGTTGACTATCCTAAAATACTAATGAATTAGTTCATAATGGAGTGAAAGGAGATAATAGAAAAAAGAGTCATAAGAAAAAACATAATGGAAAATTAATGAAAATTACACTAATTATGATGACAAATATGTGAAATAAGGTATTATGAATGAACTCCTTGCTTCTTACCCTTACTCTCAATGTTTCTTTCTCTAAAATATGATAAGTGATATGATTTGAGTCTAAAAACAAGTATATATACTCCTCAACCACGTGTTAGCTAAATTTGACCAACTTAATTAAGTCAAAAGTGGTCCAATAGACTCTTCTACATCTGTACAACTTTAGGTCTTGTTAATAAAACTTTTTTCAATTCAACTCCAAATTGCAAATTGTTTCTTCTCACGGGATCTAAACATGAATTGATATCTTGATCTCAAATTTTGATGATCAGAATATTCACTAATTATGAGTTATGGTCTTCAAAAGTCGATGGCAACAATTTTCCTACTATTTTTGTTGAGCTTCAAATAGACTTCTTGGTTTTTTTTTTTTTTTTACTTTTTTAGGGTTTCTTCATGACTATTTGACTTCGTAGCTTCATATTGGGGTATAATATAATCCATATACCTAGGATTTTCACACTTAACACACAAATTATCTCGAACTACTCCAAAAATACCTATATTGTCCAAGATTAGTTAAAATGTAGATAACGTCCGATAAAAGGATAAATCCCACAATTAAACATCAAAACTCAACCCAAATGATGCATTTTAAGTATCTAAACTATCACAAAAGGATAGACATCATATATTCTTCTAGCAAGAATTCTAATGTGATTCTTGCTCATGGGATTATCAACAATAGTACACCTTTGATTTTATTTGGTGTTTTTACTATGGAGGAGATATTGAAGCATGCCCTTTAGAAAAAGGTCTTTTTTCTCTTTTGATGCGTGTTAGGTCACATAAGTAGATTTTCCTTGTGAGCGTTATTTTACGGTTTTATCTTTATATGTCCCTTCCTTGTTCATATCCGACATATTCGTGATTCCCAACACCAATAATAGTCGTTTGATTAAAGCCCAAGCGGATGACACCCAACAGATGGAATTTAATCTACTAGGTTGTTGGAATTGAACTTTTGTTTTGTGTTTTTTCACTTTATTTTGTATGAAGCAAGATCACAAAGATGGATGTTAGTGTTGATAATAAGAATAAGTTTTGGAATGAGATAAGTGATACTAAAAGAAGCTTTTCTTGGGGAGACAGATGCTACGTGGCTAATGTCCATAGATGCATCATTAACAATGTATATGGACGGGGCATTGGTGGGTCCTTGTGTGTTATAAAATTAAGTACTTAAATAAAAGGAACTACAATAAGTCGGATTCGTTCTCAGGGATTGGACTGGTATAACCCAAGTGTTCAACAGATAAATAGTAGTAATTGCAAATACAGAAAATAAAATATAAAATATATTTGTTTGGTTTTTCTATTAATCCTAAGAATGCAAGAAAATAAATTACTGAAAATAAATACTAAAGGACTAAGACGCAGATATGAGCTATACTTGAGTCTCGCTAGGGAATCACCTAAACTTACCTAATTAATGTTTTCTTTAAGGGCAGAACTGATATTTCTATATTAGTCAGGATTCTATAATATCCTAGCCCCCGTTAGGGTGGACCTAGGAGCTATTCTCAGGTGTTACAAACCCCGTCAGGGCGATTATAATCCACCTTCGAATGGTCAAGTATTCTACCCAATTGGCTATAAGGTTAACTAAGTCCGTCAGGATCAATAATTTCTACTTTACGTTTATTATCTAGTTCAGTAATTAAACCCCCGTCAAGGCGATCACTTCCGCACCAAAGTGAATAACTTAATTACTATGACCTATTGTTGATTAGCTACTTCAATAATAGTGAAATTAATATAAAATAAGAAACAATATGAAATACCTAAAATTCAAATTAAACTAGAAACTAATCCCAAATTGAAATACATGAATTAAACAAATTAGGGTTCATCCCATTACGATTATCAAGTAATTAAGGTTTAGCTCATATTAAAAGTAAAAAAAATAAAGAAATTAATAATATACATGTCCTAATAACATAAATAAAATAAGAACCTAGATAGAGGAATTGACTTGAATTGTTGTTGGAGGAAAATGATTCTCCAGCTTCTGCTCTTGCTTCCGCCTCTTGACGCTCTCTCTAAGGATGATATAAATTGAAGAATAATTGAGAGGTACTGAATAATGAGGTCTAAGAGGTGTATTTATAGGTGTTAGGGAACCCTAGGTCGAATTTACTTGGAGTGGAAGACAAGTCAAGAACTCTTAAATTCGTAGCCCTAACATCTAGGAAAGGTAAGATTCTGCTGCTGATTTGATTTGGTCATATCTCATTCAATACTTATCCGTTTGAGGAATTCCAATATATGAAACTGCTTGTCTCGGAAAGAGCTTTCCATTGGTGCAGACCACTCGTCTAGATTCCTAGTAAATATTTAGTTATCTACTCATCTTTGAAACGTGGCTGGAATTTCAGATTCATAAGACAACTTTATCTTTTCCTTCTTTGCATATATCCTTTCTTAATCTTCTTATTTCCATGTAAATCTTCTTTCCTTTACTTCTTTATCTCGACTTGGTCTCTAAGTAATTACCATTTATATTTTAAAGCTTCACATTAAATAAATAATTAAACTGTATATGCTTAAAAAGAATAAATTAATAATTCAAGAAATAGAAATAGGAAAGTACATTCTAAAAATAGAAATTCGACTATAAATACTTCCTAACACACTAAAATTAAGCTAAGACTCTATTATCACTTCTCCACCTTGGATTGGTCTTGCATGAAATTCAAGAACCTATTTAACTGTGCACTAAAAATAGTCATATTTACGCACAAAAGCTCAGAATATGCAAATAGCTGAATTCCAAGGGGAGAAAGTGAAATATGATCAAATAAGCATAAAAGTCTATCTCATAAGTCAATAATTCACCTAAAATGATGTCTCCAGAGGGCTAATATTTAGAACAAATAGGGAGACATCAGGCATGGGAGGTGGATGAGAAATTTATCAAACAACGAGAATCTAATGTCATATAATTTGAACAGCAAGAGTAAAAAACCTAGTAGACGTACTAAATTTATTGGAGATAGAGGTAGAAGATGGGTGGCTAGACTAAGCTAAAACCTATTGAAGAATATCATGGAGATCATTTATATAAATGGTTGAGGCAGGTGGGTCATAAGAAGGAGCGGTTTATCCTTCAATAGTAGTGGTGGAAACAACACAAACATTTTTTGCCTTAAAAATTTGGATTTAATAGATTCTTTTGAGAATTTCTGTAGGGGCTGATGTAATACTCGTTCGATGATGTCCGTATTTCACCTTTTGTGGAATCGGAAAACTTTAGTCGAGCAATGCACGATAGAGTGACTAATCAGATGGAAGTATCTAAACTCATTTGAAGAAGTTTGATTTTTACTTGGAGCATTATGAGGCGTTGCTAGTACCATACGTGAAGATCGAGACCTATGCGATTGAAGGTGAGTTTCCTCGGATATGAGAATTGTTCCAAGGTAGGAAAGGGTGTGTGGTGGAGTAAAGAGGCACAAACTGGCACAAAATCGTCATGAAGAATCATGAGAAAGTACACAGGGTGCCCTCAATCTCTCCACATAGAAATTATCTTTGTATCTTTATTATCACTCCAAGTGGGTTCTATGTTGGTTGTTGCGGCGGCACGTGGGACGCGTGAATGCTCATGTGGTAATGATTTTTTTGGATCTGGAATCATCTCTATAAGATCTTTCGTTTGGTATGCTGTTTGACTATATCATGAGATAGGACGAAACGTTATAGGTAATTTCATATTCAAATTTTTTGGCGGAATTTTGGAGTAATGATTTCGGCAATTTCGATGGTGGAAAAAATACGATGACAATGGAGTAGTCGTTCTAATACCATGTTAAAGAATTGAGAGGTTTATTTTATTATATAAATTGATAATTTTATTATATAATAGTTATGTGTTTTGTGTAGGAGAGTATTGATTTTCTCAATAAGAACTTGTCTAATCTAATCGATCTATTACGAAATTCACAATATACACTATCTATAATTACAATATATTGAATATACACTAACAATAACTAAGATATATGCAAGTCACTTTTGACTCACATTAATTTTAACTCCGACCACATGACTTCTTAAACTTTAACCGCTAGTCCACCTACTTGATCCATTAATTAAAAAAAATACTTTAAAATTACGTAAAATGTTTTTGGTACATAGGTGGTCTAGCCAACTTGCATGCTCCCACGAGAAATATACAATTCTTCTTATGCATACTTAGGTTCATTCCTTACCTGAACATTAACTTCTATTTATCTTCGGGCTAATTATTAACAAACTAGTTTTTTTGAAACTTAACCACTTTGACGTTACTACGATTGATTTTACAATTTGGACTACTCTTTTGTAAAATAATCCTTAATTACCCTCTACATTTTCATTAACCATTCACGCTATTAAACTATCACATCAATCTTTCTAAAGATAACACATAGAAGAAGTTTCAAAATTGATTGTTCAAGAATAAGGTTAGTTTATTTTTTGTAAAATCCACTCCTGGTTTTTGCAAACATAGAATTTAGGGGATATATTTTTTTCTTTTTAATGATTGAAGTTTTACATTTCTAAACTTTCTTTTATCACTACAACAAATAGTATCATTAGAGATGATATATATTGCGGCAACACTAAAATGACCTCTAATGATATTTTTAAGGGCAACATTTATCGCGGCAACACCAAAATGGTCTCTAATTATATTTTTAGCGGCAATATTTTTTGCTAAATATAAAGTTAATAAAGGCAAAAATAAAAGATTTGCTACAAATGATGTCTTTAGAGACAAACTTATTGCGGCGAACAAGTAATAGCGACGTTTACCGCTAATGCCTATTAGCGGTGAAATCGAGACTTTTAGTAGAAAAATTTTTTGCCGCTAAAAGTAACCTTTCTTGTAGTGTATACCTAATAGACCGTTATGTTAAACTTCGAAGATTAATGATTTAGGTTATATTACATTCTTAATTAAAGATAGAATAATCATTTATCACTACATTCATACGTTAGAAATTCCTGGGAATTATTGTTTTCTAATATTAGGCGCTTATATTAAAATGATACATAGAATTCAATTTAATTGTAATATAAATCTACAACAAGAAAAATGTATGTACGATTCTGTATTTACTGGTTTTCGGATTTCTATTTTTATGTGTTTGTTGGTTAATATTTTTCTATGGTACTTGTTGAATGCAAAAAAAGCGAAATATTCCCTAGAATAGTACGATATAGTTGATTATGTAGCATAACTCGAGACTTGCAATTTATCATTATCTATTCTAAATTCTATATATAACTAATTGAGGGTGCGATTAGTCTCATGCTCAGAGAAAGGGCTATTGCTTTGGTATGTAGTAGTATTGGGGGTGTTTGTTTGCACTTAATCAGATCTTAATCTGGTTCATTAAGACATTTGATCAATAAGACAAAACCTTATTCTGCACAAAACGTTTGCTGTTCATTTCCAGAATTCTTGGTAGCAAAAAGTGTTGGGTTAACAAGCATCTCAAGGTAAAATAATCTTTTATGTCCATACTTACACAGTGACTTATCTATATGGTAGAATCCTTAATCCTTTTCAAGACTATGATTATTTTTTATTTGTTCACAATTTCTATTAGCACACTAACTATATTTGTTTTACAATCAATAATCCACCGTCAGGGTCTAAACTTATTATATGTACTTTATCTTTATCTTATATATATTCTTTCACCAAAAAAAAAAACAAATTCAATGAGCCCTGTTAAGTATATACTATAAACCAGATCTGTACATAATGCTTGCTTAAACATTATATCTTGTATTGATATGAATATAAGTCCTCTTTTTTACCAAGTCAGCATCACTCTAGACTTTCCCTGAGCTATACAAGACTTAAACAGGGGCATTGGGAATTCATGATCAGTTAACACGAACAATTGACAATAATGTCCACTTATGTTGAACAAGCAAGAGAATGGAGTTAATATAAATTTTACTTTATGGGGAAGCAATTAGTAAAACGAAAGGCTTGGTTATGTCTGAATAAAATATTTTAGAAAATTTAGTCGAAACTCATGACTCTTGATATTGTTTTATCTCATTGTTGATCAATTCATTTGTGGTACTTCATTTCATATTGTAATATTGTATATGTTAAATGATTCCCATCATCTTTACTCTCATGGTGTCTCCATTAATTATGGATATGTTTAATATATCTAGGCTGGAGTGTCTATTTATTTTGGTGACCTTTTTAAATAATAGGCAACCTTAAAGTATGATACCTCTATGAAGATGTGTTTAGTAATATTTAAACTTCTCGTAATTATGCTTATTAATTTGAATAAAACGTTATTCAGGTTTTTGGTAAACTTTTGTGCAGATAGTTGCTTTTTCATCTTTTTTGTGCAGTTATGTACAATAAAATAAAATATACATTCAACCAAAATTTGTACACCACCTTTGAAAATTGCAGTCATTCAAACATTAAATTTAACATTCAAACCCAAGAAAAAATCGCAAAACCACTACATCATATTCATTACAAAAAAAACACACAAAATGAACAAAACCGACAAATCATTTTCATTAAACAATAAACAAACAAAAAATGACAAAAGCAGCTTGACTTCAATACAGATGTTCAGAATCAAAGAACATAAGCACATTAGCACTCACAATTTATATTTGAAATATTAATTAAGATTGCACAAATTACACTACAAAAAATCCAGTTTTAAGTAGCATATAGGTTGTAGCAGTACACTCATCCGCTATCTTTCTTAATTTATAAAACGCACATGTGCTACCATATCTCATTAGTTTAGTTAATTTTTTTTATCAACCATAAATTTTATTGCACTTAACTTTGTTCTTACATTCAAGAGCACTCAAAACCGAGCCTCAATAAACAGCTATATGTTAAAAATACAAACTATGTATTACTAACTACAAATTACATTAACAAAGCATTTTAACTACATTTAAACACATTCTGCAGTTTCCACTCTTCTGCAATCTTTTTTCTTCCAGCTTTAAACTTAAACTTCCTTTTATCTCTACTCTTAACATAAAGACAATACACTATATGATGCATAAGTTGTTCTTCATTCTTAATATTACCTTTGTGTATATGACCATTTCTATTAGTCTAGATCCAGTACACAAAAGAAGTAAACCACCCCGAATAAATCACCTCAAGAAACTTGTTAGTAGCATTCAACATTATGAATTCTAATAATTCATCCCAAGTTTTGAGAGTTGGCATTTGAACCCCACATTTCAGAAAATATTTCTGCAAAATCCTCTTTGTCCATGGACATAACATAAAGAGATGATCTATATATTCAATAAAAGCATGACCATAAACACATACTGTGTCCACCTGTAACCCCCCATTCCATCATCCTACTTTTAGTAGGCAATCTATTTAAACTTGCTAACCACACACAGAAGGAGTTTTTTGGTATATTCATGGTATTCCATATAATTCGTGTCCATTCAAGCACCTGACCATGATCACTAAGCTCACCCATGGTTTTCTTAAAAGAAATTTTCTCTTTGACATTTGATTTCCATCTGATCTTGTCATTAGCCCTAGTTAGGGTAGGAACAACATCAGCTATACCACTGAGGGAGGGGGGGGTGGAAGATGCCACCTGCCATGTTTATAACAGCTCTGAACTGTCTTATTCAGCCATATTGTACTATAGTGAGTATCTTTTGAAGTACTTCATTGACACTCTTACATCCATTTGTCCCAAAATATAAAGGTATTAGCACCATTATTTACCTTATGAGTGATAAAATCATAGGTACTATCCCTCAGCTTGAGTATTTTCTTCCAAGTCCAAGCCAAAACCTGCCTTATAGTATATTTCCAAATACATTCATTTTTTACGATGTTCAGATGAGCCCACTGACTTAGCAAATTAGTGCTTCTATTATACATCCTCCAGAACATACTTAACAAGCATACTTTATTAGGAATCTCAATATTAGGCAGTCCTAAACCCCCTTATGATTTACCTTGGCACACTTCTAACCATGAAACTTTAGCTCCTCTAGCACCCTCAAGATTACCTTTCCATAAAAAGCTTGAGAGTTTCTGATTTATCTTATAAATGACATTCTTTGGTAAAAGAAAAACTCTGCACCAATATAGTATTTTGCTAATTAGTACAGTTTTTATCAATTCTAACCTACCTGCATAGGTAAGTAATTTATTACTCCAGACTTCAATATTTGAGCAGATATTTTCCACTAGTTTATTAGCATCAGCTGCAGTAATTTTCTTTGAGTTTAGAGGCACACCAAGGTACCTAATTGGTAAGAATCCCACTTTAATATGTAATATTTTCATAATACCCTTCTTAACTTGAGTTGTAGTGTTCCCAAAATAAATCTCACTCTTTGAGTTATTCATTTTAAGTCTAGATAATCTTGCAAATATATTCAATTCTTCATTTACTAGTTCAGCTGATTCACTATCAGATTTCAAGAATATTAAGAGGTCATCTGCAAAAATGATATGGTTTAGCTACAAAGCCTCACATTTAGGGTGACAGCTAAACTTGTTATTCCTTCCAATCTTCTGATCAAGGCAGAGAACACTTGCATACACATTACAAAGAGATAAAGGGATAGTGGGGCCCTTTGTCTCAATCCTTTCTTCCTTTAAAAATAACCTACCATCTCACCACCAATGCACAAGGAGTATGTAGGGGTGGAAACACACATAATAATCCATTTAATCATTATACTAGCGAAATTAAATGCATTTAACACCTTGAATAGAAAGTCCCAGTTTAAGCTGTCATAAGCTTTCTGCAGATCTATATTAATAGTACTCCTAGCAGATTTATTAGACTTCTCACATCCATTCAAAATATCTTGAGCCACCATTATATTATCCCCAATATATCTGTCACAAACAAAAGCTGCTTGATTAAAAGAAATTAGAGAATTTAGTACCTTCTTTATTCTATTAGTAAAAATTCTTGATAGGGTCTTGTAAGGTGTGTTCACACATGAAATTGACCTGAACCCCCTTACATTATTTGGTGTTTGAACTTTTGGGATACGGGTAATATTTGTAGAATTTGCCTCTTTCAACATATTATTGCTCTCCATTGTGTCCTTGATTACATTACAAAAGTCTTCACCCACAATATTCCAAGCTTTTTTATAAAAGCAAGAGGTGAAACCATCAGGACCAGGACACCTAGTCTCATCAATGGAGAATAAGGCAGTCTTAATCTCTTCAGTTGTGATTGGCCTGCTTAACCATTCCACATGTTCATCATCAAGTGTCACATTAATTAATTCTTTTGATGTACCTATAGAACAAGTCTCCTAATCTGGATCATGAGAGCCAATAAGTTTTATATAAAATTGCAGAAATTCCTCCTTGATCTGAGCTGGACTGTTGAGAACTTGCCCATTATCATCTATAAGTGTACTGAACTTGCTTCTAGCTTGCTTTGCCTTGATAATTTTATAGTAATAGGCTGAGCTACAATCACTATTTACATACCATGTATCCCTAGCCTTCTGTTTTAACACCCCATTTTCATGTAATATAGCCTCCTCAAGATTTGCAAGTACAATTTTCTCCTCAGCTAGGATTAAGTCAGTACCTTTTCCACTCATTATAGCATTCTGCAGTTCATCTACTTTCACTCTCAGCTGCTTTATATAATGAGGAGTTATTTTAAAATATTTGATATTGAAAGCTTTTAAAGCTTTCTTAACTATCCTCTGCTTTGTGTATAATATAAACATACTTGAGCCTTTAATTTTAATATCCCAAGCTCTTCTTACTAGTTCTATAAATTCTACATGCTCAGCCCAAATATTGAAGAATTTAAAAGAACAAGGCCCCCTTATATATGGTGGTCCACTGATAGTAATATAGCACAGTGGTCAGAGGTAGAGGGGGAAAGGCTTAATACATTTGACTGCACCTGGTCCAACCATTTTGCATTCACCAATACCCTATGAATCCTACTAGCTCTTAGTTTCACTTCACTCCTATTAGTCCATGTATAAAAATTCCCACAAGTCTGGTGTTCAAACAGCTCAGCATCCTCTAAGCATTCAATAAATTGTTTTGAGCTTTCCTCCAATTCCTCACAATTCAGCCTCTCCTCAATACGCAAAATCTCATTATAATCCCCTACAAAACACATGTGTTCACCCTTATAAAGATTACTCCACCTAACTATGTCCCTCCACAAAGTCATACACAGTTTATCATCATTGTGTGCATATATAGCGCAGAGGATAATCTTCTTGTTATTAAATAATTACTTCACCTCTACCAGAATAGCCTGAGAAGCGCTTTCAATAAACTTCACTTCCACCTCTACATTAATCAATAATATCTATACTCTACCCTTAGGATCATTAATGTAATTATGAATTATGTTATATTTTTTGAATATTTCCTTCATAAAACTATCCATGTTGTGCACTTGGATTTTTGTTTCCAATAAGAACATAATCTGCACCCTTCTTTCAAACATGAAGTTTGAGACATCAAGTTGTCTTAGGGCCATGTTTAAGCCCCTTACATTCCATGATCCTAAGATCATGGATCAGGAGGCTTGTGTTTTGCTCCCATCTATGCACTTCTGACTATTTCCATGACATCCCTATCAAGTGCAGACAATGTACTGTTAAGAACATTAAAAGAATTCCCAGAGCAGTGTGGTGATACATAGCTACATTCAGCCTTATCCTGACTTTTGTTACCCCTAGTTACAGTAGTCCAACCCTCTTTATCAACATCCTTCTGAGCCTTCTCACTTTCTATTGCTATTTCTTTACCCTTACTTTGATTCACCTCCTTATTATTTATATTTTTATCTTTCTTCTGAACCCAAACCTTCTCAACTCTACATACTCTGTGCTCAAAACTTTTACACACCTCACATTGCATAGGCCTCCAATCATAATCCACACCTACCTCATGTAACTCATCTTCTCCAGTATCCACAAATACCTTGTCTAAAAGCTTCTCTTTCAGATTAACCTCAATACATACCCTAGCATAACCCAACCTAGACCTTGACTCTGTGATGGAGTCCATCTGAATGGGCTTCCACACTCTACTAGCTATGTAACTCAACCCATTCATAGTCCACAAATTCATAGGCACATTTCTTAACTTAATCCATAGAGGTACACTATCATAATCCACTTGACCAAACTTCATATCTTGACACCATTCTCTCAGGAACAAAGGTTTAGCACCTACATGCCATATCTGCTTAAAGCCTTCTTACAGTATATTTCATTCTCAAATTCAAAGACTAGCATCTTACAAATTGGATTTAATTCTAACTTTTCCAAAATCCTTCCATTGATAGCGTACAAAATTTGTTATCATGTAAAATGGAGGTGACTCACCTATAAACGGACCAATAAGGCAATTTACCCATACCTCAACACCTTCATCAAACACCTCTTGTGGAGGTTTAATCACCACCACTCCTTCTTCTTTCCTCTGCACCTTGTGAAAATGCAGTTTTAGATTACTTTGAACTTGTACCTTATCCTTCATAATAGCCGCCCAATTCGCTCTCGAAGCACCTTCATTGTTAATCACCACTTGCCGATTTGTTGTGTTAGCAATTGGTGTAACAGAGATTTGATCCGGTGTTTTCTCCTTTATCACAGTGTCAATCTCTTTATCAAGCTGTAGATTGAGATTATTTTGCACATTGTTTCCTATATCATTTTTACCCGTCACCACATTATTCACTACATCATTTAAACCCGTCTTCGTGTTGTTCACCATATTATTAAAACCCGTCTTCATATTGTTCATTGTCGCATTTGTACCCGTCTTCATTTCATTCACCATACCATTTGAACCCGTCTTCGCATTACCCATCTTAACATTAGAACCCATCTTCGTATTACCCGTCTTCACAGTTGAACCCGTCTTCTTGTTGTTCACCTTCTCGCTACTGTTAGGCCCCAACTCTATATTTTCCATATCCAATTGCTTATCCTCGAAATTTTCTTTTGTGATGTTTCTACAAGTAGCACATTTTGTTGGTGGCATAGTTTGATTAGGTTGAATTAAATAAGCGGAAGTTAAAGATTAAGGCTAGAAAAGAAAAAAGAATTAAAAATAAAAGTAAGTTTTGGCTGAAAAGGGTTTGAATATATGTGTTAGATCCCAGATGTTGGGGAAATAACACAGAATTCGGAAGAGAGAATCCAGAAAAATGTGAGATTCTTTTGGTTTTTTGCTAAAATCAATTCTGAAAATCTGTTTAGAAGAGAGAGAAACCAAAAAATTCCAACAAACTTTTGATGTACTACTCCGGCGCGTTCCACTTTCGCATATCCGCCTTAGTAACGTTTTTTTTAGTTAAGTTAATTTGACTAAGTCAAAGTCTTATACTATTCTATTTCTTTTATATTCTTTTGAGTCCAGCAAAAAATTATAATAAAGAAATATACAATTTATTCTTCTCTCTCCACATTCTATCAGAACCCCTAAATCACAACGTTTTTTTCGCTCGTGATTCCGTCGCCTCCTTTTCCGACGAGAGCTCTCATTTTCCATGGCGACGCCTCCTTTTCCAACGGAAGCTCTTCTTTTTTCATGGAGACCCTTCCTTTTCCGAAGAAAGCTCTCCTAAGCACGGCGATAGAAATCGTTGCCGAATCTATATGCTGGTATGTTTTTTTCATTTTCATAATTATTTTATTTTTATTTTTTTAATATATAGTGGCCTTTACTCCTCCATGCAGGTAATTTGCTCCGCAATTCGATCTCTAGAGTCCGTTTTTGTTTGCTGGGCAAGTAGCAATTTTATATATCAATTAAACATTTCAGTTTACATGGCCTATTGGGCTATTACATCTTTTTTAAATAACAACTATTTGGGCCGGTTTCTAGTCAGCCCAAATCACTTACAAAACATAATACGCCAAAAACACAATCTAACAAACGAATCTAACATACTAGTCTAAAGTACGGCCAAGTACATTATCTTCTACCTCTTCATCTGCTCCACCCATGAACGGGAATTTCGCAGGCCATTTCCACTTGTTATTACTGATGAATTTTGATATTTTACTGTCAATAAAATACCCTGAACCCAGACTAGTTCTCGAAATATCTGTAAGCCTGCTTTTGATTTGGCAGCCAATAATCCCACCACAGTGATATGTTTACCATTACCAACCTTATACTCAATAAATTGTTTGGCAATAGCTCTCAACTTCAGGATTTTCCTCCATCCCCATGATGTATCTTGAGGGATATCAACTTGCCAGAATGATTTACCCTTTAATAAGTTCTGTTGCACCCAATTAGATCATACTGTTTTCTTGGGGAAGCAGCAGTTCCAAACAAGTTTGAGGATACCTGTCTGTTTCTGAATATATGGGTCTTTAATGCCAAGTCCCCCTTCTTTTACATGTAGACAAACTGTACTCCAAGCAACTTTAGCCCCTCCTTTGTACTCACTTGTTCCTTTCAGATAAGCCATAATTTTACTTTGAATCTCTTTATTATTTTTTTTGGAATAGCAAAAATCCCAAACCAATAAGAAGCTAAGTTACTTAGTACCATTTTTATAAGTTGCAATCTACCTGCAAAAGATAAGTATTTAGCACTCCAATGGTCTATATGCTTAATCGTTTTTGTGATAAGTGGTTTACAGTCTTCTATACTTAACCTCCCTGAAATTACCTCAGGTATATTTAAGACCTCCCAGATTTCCTTTTAGTATTATTTGTACATCCACCATAAAAAAGCATCACTTTTGTTATCACTTATTTGCATGCCAGATAAGCAATAAAATAAATCAAGCCCTTGCTTTATATAAGTGGCTGTTCTTCTTGTTGGCTTAAAAAATACCATTAAATCATCTACAAACATGAGATTATTTAACATGAGACCCTTACACTTTGGATGCCAGTCAAACTTCTTCTTTTCTCCTGTTCTTATAAGTATTTGGGTGAGAACTTCCATACAAATAACAAACAGGTAAGGGGAGATGGGATCCCCTTGCCTTAGGCCTCAAGCTCCATTAAAAAAAAACCCTTGGTGACCCATTAATCATGATACTATAGATTTTGTGGTTAAGCACATTTTCACCCAACATATGAATTTATTTGGATACCCAAAAGCTGTAAGTGTTTTCAATACAAACTCCCAGTCTATAGAATCATAAGATTTCATGAGATCATCTCTCAGTCATAGTTGCTCTTGAATATCCTCTTACCAGTTCTTGCGCAATAAGGATATTTTCCCCTATATTTCTGTCTTGAACAAAAGCTGATTGATTCTTTGAGATGAGGCTTGGTAATGTTACTTTAAGTCTGTTGGCTATAATTTTTGATATACATTTGTATATCACATTACAACAGGCTATTGGCCTATAATTTTTAACTAAGGTTGGGTTCTGAATCTTTGGTATAAGTGTAATAGCAGATGAGTTAATCTCCTTAAGGATCTGACAATCATTCAGAGTACTTATAACTGCTTTACATATCTCAGGTCCAGTAATATGCCAAGTTCTTTTAAAAAATGCAGATGTATAACCATCTGGGCCTCGACTCTTTGATCCATCAATTGAAAACATAGCAGCTTTAATTTCCTCACAGCTTACAGGTTTGATAAAATCTTCCATACTGTTTTGATCAATTTCTTTTTTACAGATGTTTTTTATAACACTAACATCATAACTTTTCTCTTGTTCTCTCTTTGTGCCTAGTAGTCCCTCATAATAGCTGAGAAATTCGGAAGTTATTTCATTCTCATTTGAGGTAATATCACCATTTTTCTTTGTTATAGTGTTAATGCTATTTTGAGCTTTTCTTCCACTAACCCACTTCATAAAGTACGCCGTGTTTAGTTCTCCATCACTTATCCAAATTGCCCTGGATTTTTGCCTTGTAATTGATTCCTCTTTAAGCTTTTCATTGTGTAGTTAACCAAGTAATGTGGTTTCCTCTTCAAGAATCACTTTATCCATATTCCCTTGTAGTCTACTATTCTGTACATCCACTAATCTGTTTTGGATATGATTAATTTTCTTGGAAGTGTTTTGGAACTCAGTATCATTTAACTCTTTCAATCTTCTTTTCAGGTGCTTCAATTTCCTGGTTAGGATGTACATAGGGGGTCCCATTATATTGGGTTCTCCATGCTTCAACCACCAGAGGCATGAATTTTTCATGATCCATCTGTATGTTGTAAAATCTGAATGGTATGGGTCCCTTTTTCTTGGGTTGTAACACATGTAAGTGTTGACTACAATTATCTGAAACTTCAGGTGGTTTTAAGATTAAACTTCTTTATTGAAACTTTGTGAGCCAAGTATTATTGACAAGTGATATGTCAATTTTGCTGGCTCTCATCTCATTTCCAGCTGTTTAATTGGTCCATGTGTATTTTGGTCCATTATATTTCATATCAGTAAGCTCAATATCATTAATACACTCTATCATTTCATTTGACCCTTTAGAGAGAACATCACAATGTAGTCTTTCCTCAATATTTAATATTCATTAAAGACACCTTGTATAGCCCAAGCTTCATTTTGAACAATATTTTCCCAACCCCTTAATGTGTTCCATAGATGATGTCTAAGGTATTTATCATTCATGGCATATACAGGGGAAAAAACACAGTAGTATTTGACTGAATATGGTTAACCTTGCAAAGCATAGCTTGGTTAGTCATCTCTATTACTGTAACATTAACAACTGTGGGTTCCCAACATGTCAGATTCTTTCATGAATATCATGATTATAGTGTGTTGCTACTTGCCACTTATTGAAGGTAGAATTTAAAACTTTAGCTGCCTTATGATGCTTGATTTTTGTTTCAAGGAAACTAAAAATCCATACATCTTTATTAACTACTTGCTTTAAACAATCAAGTTGTTTAAGCTTTTTATTCATGCCCCTAACATTCCCGCTTATCAAGCAATACTTCAACAGTTTCATTAATAGAATCACTATTCAGAATATTAAAGCTATTATTACTTATAATATCTTGGTTCTGATGATTTTCTGGAGGGTTTACTTTCTTTGAGGCTACTGTAATCCACTTATCCTTTTGTGCTCCATCCTTGTGATTGTTTTCTGGGATCAATTTCCTTTTTTTCTTTTGTATTTCTACATGTATTTTCTGAGTGCGCTAACATTTTAGACTTTTGGCACATGATGGGTTTCCATGAGTACTCAACTTCCACTGTATCAATATTGCCATTCCCCATATCCAAGTCAAAATTCTCAATAGGCTCTTTATTCAAATCCATCTCCACACAAACCCTAGCATAGCTTAATCTGGTATGGGACTTTGTGATTTCATCCATCTAAATTGGGTTACCTAATGCACTAGCAACCACACTCAGAAATGTGTGTTGTGTTTCCACTTTCTGAGTAATAATGGTCTATTATTTACATTCCATAATTCCCCAAGTACTTTGGCACAGGCTTCTTCAATTTCAAATTTGAACATATAAAGGCCTTGTTCTGAAGTACTTATGATAATTTTACCAAGGTCTTTCCATTGTGTGTTTACCATGTTTCTTACCATGTGAAATGGTTGGGGTCTTTCAAGGAATTGACCCACCACACAATTCCCCCAATCTTTACACCCTTCTTCTATTATTTCTTGAGCTGGTGTAACCCTAAGTCTGCCATTAACAATTGTTGGAGCTACAAAGTCAAGTTTGACAGCATCTTTTATTTTGCCATCAAACATTGAACTCCAGGATTTAGTTGGTGAAACTCTTGGAGTATTTGCCCTTATTTCTGGGGTTCTACTCAGACTCAAAACTATTGAAGGAGAATGATGATTATTTTCTGACTCCTCACAAGACACAGATCCTGCGGTTTTACCCACAGGTGAAGGAAGGGGATGAAAATCCTCTTTACTTATAGTATTATTGCTTTGTATTTGTAAATTCTTACTACTCAAGGCTTGTAGAGTAGGAGAAATCACAAGATATGACATTAGTAGCATGTACGACTTATTTATTTCTATTTGCAGTACTTGGACCAGCCGTGCTTTGATTATTGAGACCAGATCTGGTATTAACTGTTTGTTTAGGTTCAATTGCAGCCTTTAGGTCAATTTGCTGAACCTTGTTTGCCCTTCCTCTCGCCATAGATTCAACTACTCAGGAGGATATAGTTGAAGATTTATATAAGAAAGTGGAAAAAAAAGAAGCGAAAAAGAAAAATGACCAAAAAAACAGAGTAAATTCGTAGATCTGAAGCAAAAAATGAAAAAAAATGACAATTTTTTAGATAGGAATTAGACTAGGGATTTGTTAAACCTGTTTGTGGTTCACGTTAGCAAAAGCTAATGTGCACTGATGTTGTAACTAACTTGAAAGAACTTTCTATCATGAGAGAGAAATTTTTTATTATTCTTTTGCATACCAGATTAAATCTCCTCTAGAGTCCGCTTTGTTTAGTGTTTCTCGTTTATATTACTTCACCGCTCGGTGATTTATTATTCCAGTATGCTCTGTGGTTGTCTTACCGATACAATGGACTAATGTGCAAAGAAGGTTAAGCTTTAATGTATTTTACTTTCCTATCATTATTATAGTTATGCACTTGGATCATTAGGACTGCTCAATCTTGAGTTGATTGATATGCCTTTGTTTATAATTTGTTTGGGATGTGCATTTTGTTTTATTGCTTCAAAAATAGTCGTATATTGGCATAAGTTTTTAATTAAAGATCGAATTTGGTATAGTCCTTGAATCATATAATCAAATATGTCCTATTTTGACTAGTCTATATAATTAGCAACAAAATTGAGTATGTCAAGTGTTTTAGCTCTTTAGAAGGTATATCAACCGTCATTCTTGTATCTAAAATATTTGTGTTCTGTCAGATATTTGATTAAAAAATTGGATCTTGTTTTTTGTTTTCAGGATTAGATGACTCTTCTTGATCAGTTTAAGAAGTAGCAACCCTATGGTGGTGCCAATGCTTGTTTGTGGCTGGTGAGACATTCAAAGCTGCTGCAGAAGAGAAAGGCAGACTTACACCTTCTAAATTCAAAGTGAATTATGAGTTATTTCTTATATTTTCCTTTTTAAGCTATGAATTTCCAGCTCAGAAATTGATCAAGCCTTGAAAGTAATTGCATTGGCATTGTATCTACTGGTAAGACTCATGCAAGTAAACGTCATAAATGATAAGATGAATTTGTGTTATATCTATTTCTGGCATTTGCAGCTACTCCAGCTTCTTCAGTTCAAGATAATTAAAGGGTTTTATCACGAGTCATCTATCTATTCAACGTGTAACTTGAGAGAAACAAAGCTACGTAAGTATATTTCTTGTGTAATTGTGTTTTCCGGTTCATCCACTTTTTTGATCTTATATATGGAAATTTAAATTATGCAGGTTTTTCATTGTTCTTCTTGCTTTATCTTTCAAGTTTAGGTAATTTATAATTTGTAGATATTTGTGGCCTATGGTTACAATAGTTTAAAGAGACTCATCTACATGGAAGATTGTTATTTTTATATTTATAATACTATAGTATGTAATTTGTGAAGTTACACATGAAAATGGTACAGGGGAAGGACAAGAAGAATGCTTTTGGAAAGCTTGGTTGTGTTTGTGTTCATCATTTACTCATCTAATAGTGAGTACTAAGTGTGTTTATGTTAATTTTATGCACTACAGCTATTCATTAAAATAACTTCAACATTTACCCTCTTTTTGTAGGTGAGTTAATAACTTTAACAACTCAACTCTTTTTGCTATCTTTTCACCCCTCTTCTCATCTTATCATCTGTGACTTGGAAAGTTTAGTCTTTTCCTTAGGTAAGAACAAGTACATTGATGGGGTTACTACTTGTTATTCGCATTAAAAAAGATTTACTAACAAAATGATATTTTCTGCTCTCAGATTTTGACTCATATACTATTTATATCTTTAGTCATTAGCTAGTTATATCTCAGATCTTAAAGGTACTGAATCCTTTTACATAAATGTCCAGTTATTTCTCATATTCATGTGGCCTAAATCGATTTTAATCTGTTAATACAACATTAACCGAGTCGCTATTTCTTCCCCATGGAAGCAATATCTAGATGCACCTTGCTTTCATCACATGTGTTCATTGTTACTTATATAGTAAATTACCAAATACCTTCTTTAATTTTCAAACTCGTGACAACTCACCCCTTCTATAGCTGGACAACCGCAGAGGCTTGACCTTTTGTCAAACTATAGGTGTACTTTGGTATTTTAACATTTTACTCTTGATATTTATTCATATATAATTTGGATTATAGAGTCACAAGTAAATCAAGGGACCTATACACTACTACAGGCGGAGCTTTTCTCGAGGACATTTCTTGCGAGGACATAAGTTCGTCGCAAGAAGTGACCTTTTAGCGAGGACACCTTTTGCGACGGGAAAAGTCCTCGCTAAAGACATGCGTGGAAACTAAGCCACCAAAATTAATTAAAAAAGAAATCGACCGTTGGGAGTCGTCGCAAAAACCCAATCTTTAGGGAGGACTTCAATGTCCTCGCTAGAACCCTTCCTTTTGCGACGACATTTAGGTGTTTTTGCGAGGAACTGATGTCCTCGCAAAAGGCCTGACCCTATTAAATACGGCCAGTTGGCCATTAATGCGAGCTTGAGCTTCAAAAACCCCCAAAAAACCCAAAAAAAAACCCAAAATTCTCCTAATTTTTATTTAGAGTTTACAATTTAATCTTGGGCATCTCTAGTTTGTGGCTTGTACCACAAATCTAACTCCTTTTGATCAAGTTTTGAAGCAAATTATTTTCATCATTTTAAGGTATTTTCTTTTAATTTTCATTTAATGTTTTTTGTTTTGTATAAATATTGTAATATTGTGTATGGTTTAGGTGTAATTAATTGTTTTTAGTGTTTTGTTTGTGATATATTATTAAAATATTATGATATGAATTTATTATTTGAATATTTTGTGTATATTATGATTTTATTAAGTTAAATTGTATATTTAGGTGTTATATTATTAATTGAAATTTATTGCGGATGATAGTTGAATTATTTATAAATTTTTGCTTAGTTTTAAAAATATATTTTGGTATTAGTGACCCTATATTTATTTGATTTTTGAATTAGGTGTCCTTTTTAATTATTGTGATAAAATAGTTTTTTTTTTATTTGTTATAATTGTTAGATTTGAAGTATTAACTTTAGGTAATTAATTGAAATTTAGATAATGAACCCTCAAATAGAAAAGAGTTGGATCAAATTAACGAATAAGGTTTCGAGGGAATACATTAAAGGTATAAGAGGGTTTATAGAATTTTCGCGAAACAAAGTGGATCGAGTCGGTAAAATATTCTGTCCATGTAAGCATTGTTATAATAATCGAAGATTTCCAATCGATGAAGTTAAAGCTCATCTTTTTCAATGGGGTATGGATTCATCGTATGAAGTTTGGACGAAACACGGTGAAGTTATTGTTATCCCCGACGACGAACCGGTTCAAGAAAACGTAATGGGTAATGTAATTCATGATTTAGGTCCCACGTTTGAAACTGGCGGGTATTCCGGTGACGCTGAGATGAGTGACGTGAATGGTAGTGGTACTGGTCGTGGTCATTGGACGCGTTGTTTAAGGAAATGGAGACTGATTTGTACCCCGGTTGTACTAGGATGAGTTCTTTGGATTTCATTGCAAAGTTAATGCATGTGAAAGTGAAGAACAAGTGGACTAACACTTCGTTTACCGAGCTTCTGCAATTGTTAGGACGTGTTTTGCCTGAACCACATAACTTACCCGAGTCTTATGCGGATTGCAACAAGAAGTTGTCTAGTTTAGGCATGGGATACATCTCGATCGACGTCTGTTTAAACGATTGTGCTTTGTTTTATAAAGAGAATGAAAAAATGGAGAATTGTCCTGTTTGTAAAGAGTCACGGTGGGACCCGAAGAAAGGGAAGAGAGTGTCGCATAAGAAGCTGCGTTATTTTCCGATTGCTCCTAGGTTACAGAGAATGTATGCTTCGAGGCACACTGCGAAAGATATGATTTGGCACCAAACGGGAAAGAGCACCGACGAAGATGTGTTGCGTCATCCAGTTGACGGTGTTAGTTGGAAGACATTTGACGAGAGGAACCCCGAGTTTGCTAGTGAACCGCGTAACGTACGACTTGGTTTGGGGATCGATGGATTTTGTCCTTTCTCTATGCAAAATAACTCATACAGTATGTGGCCGGTAATATTGACGATTTACAACTTGCCGCCTTGGTTATGCATGCAAGAGTCTACGTTTATGCTCACGCTTTTGATACCTGGCCCTCGTTCACCTGGGAAGGATATGGATGTATTTCTCCGTCCTGCTATAGAGGAGTTGGAAACGTTGTGGAGTACCGGGATAGTTACATGGGATGCAAATAAGAAAGAGGAATTTGTCATGAAGGTGTGTGTGTTGTCCACGACGAATGATTACCCGGCTAGATCGTACACTTCATGATGGTCGGGTCAGGGCTATTTAGCATGTCCCGATGCATGGAATATACTCCTTCCGTGGTGGTTAATAAAGGAGTTGTGTATTTTGATCATAGTCGGTGGTTGCCCATGACCCACCGCTTTCGTAAAGATAAAACTGCGTACGCTGAGGTTGAGGAGTTGAGTATTCCTCGGAAACATAGTATCGCTTACATTCAGACTCAGTTAGACGGGTTGCCGATTGTGTTTCCTGGTAAACACAAGGACTTTGGCGGAAAAATAGTGAAGAAAACGGGCCCTCGTATATCAAACTGGAAGAAAAAGAGTATATTCTATCGTTTACCCTATTGGTCAAAAACTTGTTGAAACATAACATAGATGTGATGCATTGTGAGAAGAATGTGTGTGACGCCATACTCGGTACAGTTGTTGGTTTGGATGGAAAAATTAACAAAGATAACGTGAAGTCGAGGAAAGATTTGGAAAAGATGAAAATTAGATCTGATTTGTGGGTAACCAATCGGTCCTTACTCTCCTCATGTGACTCAGGTTATAAACCTGACTATTAGAGAGACGGTTCCACTATTCTACCCGAGTTGGCGTAAAGTCCCGGAGGACTACCATAGGAAAGTTTGGCGGCGCCTAAGGGTAATGTAATTTTATTTTTTTACCATTTTATAAAGTATACACTTATTTATTTTTTTAAATTGCTTACAGGACTTCTTTGTAGTTGAGGATTGGGAGGCACGTGATGATTGGCCTAGTATTAAGAAAATGGTCAACCACAAATGCGGAATTGGGTTATCGGACAACAAATTCCGTGTGAAGAAGTTGTATTACGAGAGTCGTGAATGTCCGGAGGACCAGTCGCCCGAGAATTGGGAGCTTACGCTGGAGCATTGGGACTCTTTAAAAGCTCAGGTATTATTTCTTATTTATATTAATTTTAATTTCTATTGACTATTTTTTTTTAAAACAAGAACCAAGCAAAAGAAAATAAAAAGAATAGGGAGCGGTTGAAAAACCAAAGCGGGGCAGGCTCGAGGTCCCACTCGAGGTCGAGATTTTCGTTGATGGATGACAAGGTAGGTTGATTTTGTTAAATTTATTGATATCATATTAATTGTATGGTTGACTAATGTTTGACTAATCTACCTAAACAGGACGAAGAGGAGATTATGGATTTGGGCGAGGGATCGGGGGAACCATCGTCTCGGCCTCCACCACTTCCTAAGATTAAAAAATTCTTCCACCAAATTGGATTTAATATGAAAAAGAATTGTTGGCGGAGCAAAAACTACGAGCGGGCGGATGTGAGTTTTACGAAACGTAAACTTTAAATTTTTTTAATTACTAACTAATCATTTCATTTTTTCTTTATTTTACAGGCGGCTTTGAAATCAATTCTCGAAAATCGAGTCCGTGAAGCGCAATCCCAAAGTGGAAATCCATCTTCGACCCCCAGATTATCCAATCGAGAGAAGATTCAAGCTGTTTTGGACGCGGCAGGTATCGGTTTAGGCGGCGGGACCCGTAATTGGCTACCGGGAATTGGATACACATTGTCACAGTCGAGCTCGAGCTCGACTGCAAATCCATCAGAACCAGTTACCGCGAAGATATTAAAAGACTACCGGTGGATAGTGAAGTCGCTCAATGACTACCTTGTCTCTCTCGGCAAGGAACCGATGCGAGAAAACGCTACTACCTCCTCCACGAGTACCCCCCCGACTTGAGACGCGATACATGAGGAGATGACGACAGTCATTAACATACTTAATAGATGCCGGAGGGAAAGCGGAATGGACGAGCAGGACCCCCCTTCTCCCCATCGAGACGCGTCTCCCCGAGCCGATCGGACAGCTGAAGAAGAAGAAGATTATAATGATTTATTCTGATTGTTTTTTATGCTATGACTACTAGTACTGTATATTTTTTTCTATGGTTTCTTTTGACTTTTTAAATTATCGGGTTTTAATTTGCGTTTTATTTTAATTAATTTTAGTTGCTTTTAATTTTTATTGTTTCCTATCTTATTGATTGTATTCTAACAATACAAACAAATAAAAAAAAAAACAGATTACAAAAGAAAAACTAACAATACAAACAAATAAAAAAAAATCAGATTTCAAAAAAAAAAAAAAAAAAAAACAAAAAAACGTTTTAGCGAGGACAGGAGTCGTCGCAAGAAACACTTCTAGCGAGGAAAACAAGTCCTCGTAAGAAAGGACTTCTAGCGAGGAAAAGAAGTCCTCGTGAGAAAGTACTTCTAGCGAGGAATAAAAGTCCTCGCAAGAATTTATGCCTTTACGCGACGACTTTGTAATGTCGTCGTAACAGCTCACTTTTCTCGACGAATCTTTTGCGACGACCTTTAGGCGAGGACTTGTCCTCGTTACAGCCTTTAGCGAGGACATAGTACACCTTTTGCGAGGACAAAAGTCCTCGCTAAAGGTCTTCCATGTAGTAGTGATAGTTCAATTTTAATCATAATATAGGGTCACATGTAGTCCAATTAACTATGCATTATCAACCGCTTGGATTAGTTAATAGTAGACTAGAAATATGTACACCTTTATATGCTTTACTTTCGGCCCCTACAAGCAAATACAGCAAAAAGTTAATATTTTTGGAAAATTATGTAATAAATAATTTTCGGATAATATTTTCTTCATTTTCCATATTATCTGCACTTTTTTTTTAATTGTTTAAACCTTGATTACAGGGTCCTATTGGTGCAATATACTTCCTTTGTCTATCAAACTTGTTCAAGTCACAAGTCAGAAGATGTTCGAGAAGGGAATCAGTGAGGTGGAATTAAGAAAAGAGGGTTTATTTATATTGGTTATATTATTTGTTTGGATTTGGTTGTAATATTTAGAGAATTATATGAATATTTCTTTTCTTTATTTCTAGTCAAATCGAAATTAAATAAGTTTAATATTTTTTAGATTTTTTTGATTTCTACAATGGAGGGTTGTCGCCTACTTTTTAAATTTTTTCACCTATATTAGGGGTGGTTAAGAGAACTTCGCCACCAATATCATGTGGCAGTTATTCAAACAACCGCCACCAATATCATTTGGTGGCGGCACCAAAATGTTTAGTGGGTTTCTACTTAGTGGCGGTTAGGCAATTGCCACAAAACCTTTTGTGGCAGTTATAAACACCAGTGAAAGGCTAAATTCTTTTTTGTATTTGTTAGACCGAATCCGAAAACAAAACATCACAATTGATATTAATACTATCGCCATCACAAGCGTTTAGGATTTTCCTTTTTCTTTTATCAATCGAAAAAGAAACCAAAAATTACAGAAATAATTTCAACCTCTTAATTATAAAATCAAATAATTTTATTCATGTTGAAAATTCTAAATCGCAACAACATGACTCTAATACCAATTGAATGATTGCAATCAGAATTATATCTAAATATAAATCAGTGGAATTTAAAATAAAATTGCAATCCAGAAAAGACAATCTAGTTGCGATTTAAAAATTTAAAAAGAATGTTTCGATTACATACATTAAGCCTTTATATGAGAATCGAAACTGACCCAACTTCACAAACATTAAACCTCCACGCTTTGCACACCGAGTTTGATTCATACTTTCAGAACAATTTTGATTTGGAGAGAGACCTTTATACCTACTATGGGTTTTCTTTTTCTTGAGAGAAAAACTGAAAAAATATTATATCAAACCTCATTATACATATAATAACAAAGAGTCAGGAGATGAAAAGTTAGGAACGTATAATGAAAATTGATTATCCTAATAATCTGGTCCACCACCCACTCGTAAAGTGGACTTGGACCTATTACATTATACAAATGACTTGTCTAGCACAGTGGTAAGAAAAAAATTTCCCACTCTTGGACGTCTATGGTTCGATCCACAAACTTGTCAATTTTTTCCTTTTTCTCTTTTGTCTTCGTTCGGTCTTATATTAAATATCAATTTGTGCTAGCAAATTAATATACTTATATTCCAAGTATATAATTAATTAATATTTATTATCTAATAATAAATAGTTAATTAACAGCATGAAGCAAGATCAATGCACTCGTTAGTGTGCGACTACGTGGGTTCATCGTTAAACAGATAATAGTTAACTTAATTGACTACTAATCGAGTTTGGCGTCTAACAACACTCCCCAATGATCGGATAATGCAAAGTAAATCTATACAAAGAACCCAGTAAAGGATCATACACGTAATCGCTCTATCTTTACAACTCTGGATCATCTTGGGATATGGTATAACTATCAAATCCCATTATAAAATCATCGACGTTACACATCGATTATCAGCGATTTACGAATGACCTAAGGAACTCCTTTCTTCATTCATTCTATCACATTGGCAAAGGATTTGATACAATCAGTATAATCTTATGACATCGCAGAGCTCAAAATCTTTACCTAGAGTTGATAGATTCCATCTTGAATCATCCCTAGGAGCATATATACTTAGCTATTTCCAATATCCTTTCGACTAGAATTATGACACATTGGTAGTCCAGTATCTAAACACACAAGCACATATGAAACTATAGCGATGATTTCAGGTCAAAGGATTACAAGCATTTAAGTCCTTATAGAGATTAACCCACTTGACAGTTCAAGGTAATTAACCATTATGAATCTCTAGCTTTAGTTGGTTCGATAATCCCATCTGTATGTGAATTATTTATATACCTAACTCGGTAAACGAGAACAACCGATATTTATCCAATAGATACTCGTTAGCTACATATTAATCTAACATGATCATCGAGGTCAAAGGATTACAAGCAAATTTTGTGGCCAATAGAATTATTTGTGATAATATATTGGTAGCTCAAGGAATAATACATAACTATGATAAAGATAATGTGTCTCCCAGATTGACTTTTAATGTGGATTTACATAAGGCGTATGATAGCATTAATTGGGGATGTTTATTCAATACTCTTGAGGCTATGAATTTTCCTATGAAAATGATTGGATGGATAAATATGTGTGTAAGCACACCTACATATTCAATTGCAGTAAATGGTGAAATGGTTGGTTATTTTAAGGGAAGCAGAGGTTTGAGGCAAAGGGACCCACTGTCCCCTTACCTATTTGTTATTTGTATTCAGGTTTTCACTACTTTATTTTATAGGATTGGCCAAAATAAAGAGTTTAGCTATCATCCAGAGTGTGAAAATATGAATTTAAACCATATTATTTTTGCTGGTGACTTATTGATTTTTGCTAAATCAAATGAGAAGTCAGCTAGATTAATAAAAGAAGGGATTGAGTTATTTGCAAGGATATCTGGGCTTAAGATAAATGAAAATAAAAGTCAGATTAACTTTGTAGGGTGTAATACTCATCTAAAGGGTGAGATATGTAGAGTTTTGGGTATTGGTGAAGGAGTACTTCGTGTCAGATATTTGGGAAGAAAACTCAACATGGACGACTCTAACAAATTGGTAGATAAAGTCCGTGAAACAGTAAGGAAGTGGAGCAATAAGCTTTTAACCTATGCTGGAAGACTAGAGCTGATTCGGGTAGTCCTAGTTAGCAAAATCCTTTACTGGTGTAGGGTTTTTATGCTTCCGAAATATGTTAGTTACAAATTAAATCAGGTACTGACTAACTTTTTATGGAAGGGATGTATTGATGGGGCTAGAGGTGCAAAAGTGGCTTGGGTTAATATATGTAGACCAAAAGATGAAGGAGGTCTGAATATACCAAATTTGGAGTACCTTATTAAGGCTTTTGATGTCTCCTCATTTGTGATAGATTTATATTAGGATGAGACATCATTTTTAGTGATTTAGAAGTCATTATAGTCGATTTTCTTGAGAAATGCTACACTTTCCTATTTTGAGTCTTGGTTTAGTAAAATAATATTTTTAGAGCATATTGGGTTTAATTATTTATTTAGTGTGAAGCTTTAAAGATAATTATGGAGATTAATTAGATTCCAATTCAAAGACTACAAGATATGGAAAAAGATAGACATGGTAATTGGAGATAAGGAAATAAAAGCTAAAAACATGGAAAAGGAAAAGCTGCCTTAATCCTGAATTTCTGCACCTACGACCACTAATCAGCTTATATCTCAAGAACGGTGTGGAATTTGGAGAAACGGTCAAGAGCAAAGTCAAAGAGCTTTCCGAGACGATCAATTTGGTGTACTCATACGCGTCAAACGGATGAGTATTGAAGCTGTTAGAGCCAAAAGAAGATCGGACCTGATTTCATGTTTTTAGGGTTACGAATTTGAGTTGGGCTTGGAGTCCACCACTTACTTCTCCTTCAAGAAAACGAATTAGGGCTTCCAAGATACCTATAAATACACCCTCTTATCATTGTAAACATGTCCTTGCTCAGTTTCAACTTTAGGCTTAGTCCTTACTTGTATTTTCTCACTTTTAAATAATAGCCTAGTCCTTATATTTAATATTCATCCTTAGTATCAAGCTATTCATCCAAGAAGCAAGCTGACCTATAGAGGAAGACAAGAAGCAAGAAGTTGGAGAGTGACAAACTCCTCTTCTACATCTACCTTCTCTATATTTAGGGTATTTAGCTATAGATTTATGCTCAAACCATATTTCTAAACTTTTATTCTGTAAGTTTTACTCTTAATTGTAGGGTTATTATTTTGTCTTTAAATTCATAATACTATTTGTTATTTTAATTGATTGAGCTTGGCGTATATTGTTATTATGTGTTTGACTTATTGTTACATCCTTAGATTTGGTCAATCTTAGGATTATTCTTAGTTATTGACAACACCACATAATCGTCTAGTTTTGATCCCTTGCCTAACTAGATAGCCATAAAGGTTTGATTTAATCACCAATCATTACCCAAGACCTTGGTAGTGGAGAGGTTGCTCCTAAGCCTAGAAAAGGCTAGGTAGAATTTAGAATCCTGGTTAATATATAATGCTTAATCTGTGACAGGTTAGAATAACGATTTAGTAATAGACTCATATTAGTAATCTTAATCTATTTGACTTACATTCATATTTAGTTATTTGTTTTAATTATTTAATTGCGTAGATTGTTATTTCATCTTTTTATATTTTTATTTAAAACATCTAAATTCATCTACGCTTGTTAAATATAAATAGATCTAACGGATACAATCCCTGCGAACGAACTTGACTTATCATTAAAACTTGCAAACGATCTGTGATACTTGCAGTGAGTTCCGTGGTTCTCAAGGGTGTGTGCTCTTTATTATTATCTTTATTTATCTATTATTTATCACACCTTTGCCCCCACCAAGTTTTTGGCGCCGCTGCCGGGGATAATCACCAAGCTCAAAAGATCCGGTAAGTTTCAATCTCCCAATCAAAATAGGTGGTATATTTCATGGAAAAGCCATGTGTGATTTAGGGGCAAGTGTGAATATCATGCCCAAAAGTGTATTCAAGAAGATTGGTATTAGTGAAGCGAAACCGACATCCGTAATCTTACAACTTGCGGATCAATCTACTGTTAAGCCGTGGGGAGTATTAGAGGATGTACTCGATCAAGTAGGTAACCTTGTTATTCCAACGGACTTTATTATTCTTGACTACAAAGCAGATAAGAACGTCCCATTCATTCTTGGGCGTCCATTCATAGCCACCAGCGATACTATAGTGAATGTGAATGAAGGAGCCGTGACTCTTAGTATTGGAGATAACGCTGAAACATTCTATGTTTCGGGAAAGAAGAGGAAAAAGAAGTCAATAGAACCATATCCAATCAGAACAGTAACCAAGAAGCCAGAACCTGAAAGTCTCCAAGAAACCATAGAGAAAAAGATTGAGTTTGGGGTAGGAGACGAGGTGGCATGGAAACCTCCCAACCCCAAACAGAGCAGTTCTTGGAAGGGACCTTATGTTATCACGCAAATTATCTCAGAAGGAGTGGTCGAAATCAAGGCTATCAAAGGTTGCAAGCTCGAGTTGGTAAGCGTTAATCATATCACTCACTGCTGGGGAGGCTATAAAAAGAAATAACCGAGGTAACTCGTCTAACTTTGAAGGACGTTAAACAAAAGTGCCTTTTGGGAGACATCTCATAATAATTTTTTATATTTTTATGTTTTTAGTTTTAGTTTAGATTAGTTAATTTTAGTTGATATTGCATATTTGAGGAAGGTATTAGTGTTTTTGATGATTAGGTATTGGAGAAATCGAGTTAGGGAAGCGAGCAAAATTTTTCGGAACGAAGAAACTTCGGCAAGTCATATCTTTGCGCTCGGATGTCGGAATCAGGTGATCTTTGAGCCTAAACTGCATAACTTTTCGAGATCTAGCTGATGGGGAGGTTTTTGCCAAGTGCGGTACACCGGACCTCAGCCGCGGTGCACCGTAGGGTAAAAACCCGTGCCACGGGGTAGAGCCACGTGTTTTATCCAGAAACGAAAAAAAATATAGCTGATGGGTCCGGTATACCGGACCCTATACCGCGCCATGCACCGCACAAACACGTGCCACGGGGTCCTACCACGGGTTTTTTGACGTAGGAGGCGCGGAGCACCCCCGCGGTACACCGGACCATGGTCCGCAGCTCAAAAACACGTGCCACGGGGTCCTACCACGGGTCCAATCCAATGAGCAAAAAAATTTCACCCATCAGATGCTGCGTTGTACCCCGCGGTATACCCCCTGGTCCGCAGGGTAGTCCGCACGAGCCGCCAGAGAGAGAAAAGAAAGGGTTTCAAGCTTATAAGGAGATCTAATGCTTATTATTCCGAATTTTATAAACCTTAAACCTCTTTCTCTTCCCCAAAACTCTCCCAACTCCATTGAAGCTCATCAAAAACCTTCACCAATCATCAAAACACTACCAAATCACCATTAATTCTCATCCAAATCCTTCCCCACATCATTACAAAGAAGATTCAAGCACCCAAATCATATCAAAACACATAGAAACCAAGAATCAAAACCATGAATTTCAATATCTTCTTCTCAAATTCCTTAAACCCATATCACTAAACCTTAATTCAATCATACCCACATGGAGAATTGTCATCCTAACACCTTTCCTAACCAAAATAAAGCTTGTTCCACCTATGATCATAAAGTACAAATTTCAAGAGTGTTCAAAGCTTTGAGTTGGGGGTCAAAAGAGATGATAAAGAGAATAGAGATATTATCAAGTGTTAAGGGATATGAAGAATCAAAGCAAGGTATTGGGTAAGCTCTAGAAGATTTCAATTGAGATGGGTACTAGTTTGGGAATAAATTATGAGGTAAATCGGATCAAGAGAATAGAGGAAAGCTAGCGGTGGTGAATTAAAAGAACAAAAAGGTATAAACTTTCATAAGGAAGACACCACAACCTCTACAATCGATAGTCCTTTAACCCAAGTTGAACAAGAGCTTCTGGGACGCTAGTAGTTGTGTTCAAAACATATTCCTGAATGAACAACTGTCACATGAGAGATTATTCAAAGAGCAATTGGAAGAAGATTAACAAGAGATTTCTAGAGTGTGATTGATTGGGATGGAGCATAAGAAGATGTAAGGGAATGCGAAATTGGTGATACATAGAAATTTACATACATGAAAGCACTGCACCCTATTTCGGGTATTGATCAGGCGAGGTAAATAGCCTCGAAGAGTATGTTTTCTTTCTTCCTTACCTTTTCTTTATGTGCAATATCTGTAAAATTTTAATTTTCTTTTATTTTATTTTTGAGTCTTTTCGAGTCGTGGGGACACGGCTCATTTTTGAGTTGGGGGTGTGGGGATTCGTTGTCTCTCATCTCCATTTTTTCTGTGTTTTAGGTAAAATTAAAATTTTTGAGAAGGTTTAGATGTATGTAGAGTGTGTTTAATAGCTTGAAAGCATAAACTCAGTGGATTAATGATCGTAAGTAGTATGTTTATGAGCTATTTTATTTTGTATGCTTTGAAGTATTTGCAGGAAAACACACGTTGATAGTAAAGAAAAGATTAGTAAGCAATGCGATAGAAAGTATGTTCGATCTCAGGGAACCTTGAAAGTGTGTAGGCTGTGAGATCCAAGCTAGTTGAAAAACCATTTGATGAAAGGGCTAAAGGTAAGAAATTTTCTAAATTACATAGTGTAGAAAGTGATTAAGGCGGTTCTTTCATATTTTGAAGCCTTTGAGCCATTTTATACCTTCTCACCTTGTGATTTTTGATTTTATATGCTATATCCTTCTCAGCCCCTTCTAGCCTTTCTAAAGCCTTTTATTTAGCCACATTATAAGCCATATCCCTTTAGATTATAGGACTTTTCCATATGACCCGCACTCGAATCGCGATGCATAGACTGTTGTTTTAGAGCTTGAGTTTGGGGTGGTGGGTCCACCATTATGGGAAATATTATTGGGATGGGATTTTGAGCTTATTAATTGTGCTCTGTTCTTAAGATTGATGATGATTCACAGATTTTAATTGTAACCCTTTGCCGGGGTAATAGTGAATGAAAAAGAAGCTACGAGCTAATTTTGCCAACAAGGGCATTAAAAGAAAAATATATATATGAGAAAAATAGCGTGATATCTCATCATTAAAAGAGAATCATAGCTATAGAAAAGAAATTGATTTGAATAGAAAATATATTCGGACCGGCAAAGTGGAATTTTTTAAGTGAACATCTTATGCTTTAATTGGGTTATTGGGGATGCTAAATTGTGCATCAAAGAAATCATTTGGTTGAGTGAGAAACGTTTTTATGAGAGTAACTCAAGCTCTAGGGCGATTCGTTGATGGCTAGTGAGGAGAGAGCCAAAAGCTCACTCTAAATTATCCAAATATACTTATCATACCGTCCCTAAGCCGAAACTACAACCTTAAAGACCTTCTGATTCTTTGCTATGTAATCAAGAAGTGATTGAACCAATAGAGAGTAGTTAAGTGGACCTTTGGACACTAGTGAAGTTCGATGAACAATCTATAGCTTCCTTGGGGAACTGAGTAAAGTCCCAATCCTTCTTACATTGCGAAACTAATCTGCTCTTGAATTCAAGCCGTGTTGACTGTGGATATGAGAAGTGTACAGGTATGTAGTTTATGAATATTATTACATGAAATTTTCTGAGTAGTTGCTTTGAGTCTATTCTCCATATTCTTCTATCTTCTGTCTTCTGTGCTTAATTGACCTAGGTGTTTATTTAGAGACTTCCCTTTGTTTTTATCTTTATTGTATCGGGACGATACAACTTTGAGTTGGGGGTCTTGATGTCTCCTCATTTGTGATAGATTTATATTAGGATGAGACATCATTTTTAGTGATTTAGAAGTCATTATAGTCGATTTTCTTGATAAATGCTACACTTTCCTATTTTGAGTCTTGGTTTAGTAAAATAATATTTTTAGAGCATATTGGGTTTAATTATTTATTTAGTGTGAAGCTTTAAAGATAATTATGGAGATTAATTAGATTCCAAGTCAAAGACTACAAGATATGGAAAAAGATAGACATGGTAATTTGAGATAAGGAAATAAAAGCTAAAAACATGGAAAAGGAAAAGCTGCCTTAATCCTGAATTTCTGCACCTACGACCACAAATCAGCTTATATCTCAAGAACGGTGTGGAATTTGGAGAAACAGTCAAGAGCAAAGTCGAAGATCTTTCCGAGAGGATCAATTTGGTGTACTCATACGCGTCAAACGGATGAGTATTGAAGCTGTTAGAGCCAAAAGAAGATCGGACATGATTTCATGTTTTTAGGGTTACGAATTTGAGTTGGGCTTGGAGTCCACCACTTACTTCTCCTTCAAGAAAACGAATTAGGGCTTCCAAGATACCTATAAATACACCCTCTTATCATTGTAAACATGTCGTTGCTCAGTTTCAAGTTTAGGCTTAGTCCTTACTTGTATTTTCTCACTTTTAAATAATAGCCTAGTCCTTATATTTAATATTCATCTTTAGTATCAAGCTATTCATCCAAGAAGCAAGCTGACCTATAGAGGAAGACAAGAAGCAAGAAGTTGGAGAGTGACAAACTCCTCTTCTACATCTACCTTCTCTATATTTAGGGTATTTAGCTGTAGATTTATGCTCAAACCATATTTCTAAACTTTTATTCTGTAAGTTTTACTCTTAATTGTAGGGTTATTATTTTGTCTTTAAATTCATAATACTATTTGTTATTTTAATTGATTGAGCTTGGCGTATATTGTTATTATGTGTTTGACTTATTGTTACATCCTTAGATTTGGTCAATCTTAGGATTATTCTTAGTTATTGACAGCACCACATAATCGTCTAGTTTTGATCCCTTGCCTAACTAGATAGCCATAAAGGTTTGATTTAATCACCAATCATTACCCAAGACCTTGGTAGTGGAGAGGTTGCTCCTAAGCCTAGAAAAGGCTAGGTAGAATTTAGAATCCTGGTTAATATATAATGCTTAATCTGTGACAGGTTAGAATAACGATTTAGTAATAGACTCATATTAGTAATCTTAATCTATTTTACTTACATTCATAGTTAGTTATTTGTTTTGTTTATTTGTTTTAATTATTTAATTGCGTAGATTGTTATTTCATCTTTTTATATTTTTATTTAAAACATCTAAATTCATCTACGCTTGTTAAATATAAGTAGATCTAACGGATACAATCCCTGCGAACGAACTTGACTTATCATTAAAACTTGCAAACGATCTGTGATACTTGCAGTGAGTTCCGTGGTTCTCAAGGGTGTGTGCTCTTTATTATTATCTTTATTTATCTATTATTTTATCACACCTTTGCCCCCACCAGCTTTCCTACTGGGAATCTTTTGGAGAACATATAAGAAGGATGACAATTTGTTGAGTAGATGGGCATATTAAAATATCATACAAGGTAAGTGTATTTGGAGTATGCGTATTAAAACTAATATAACTTGGACTTGGAAGAGGATCATGAAGATGAAGGATAGTGCTTATCAGTTTATAAGTCATAATATTCGTGATGGAGCTGATACTTTTCTATTTTGTGATAGATGGATTAAAGGTGATAATGTGTAAGTGGCTCTTGGCAAGGAGATTAATGTGAGTGAGATTTAGAGCATCAAAACTGTGAAGAGCTGCTTTGTAAGGGGTAGGTTGCATTTCCCTACCTCCTTACATGGGCTTAGTGACAAAATACCTGCTCAGCTGAATATGAGAAGAGACAGAAGAGTTTGGAGTGCAAATATTAAGGGTAAATTCTCATTAAAAAGACCTTGGAGCATATTAGAGAAAACAGAGTGAAATTGGACTGGACTAGATTGGTTTGGTGCAAAAAAATGTTCCAAAATGTAGTTTCTGCACTTGGTTTGCTTGTTTTGATAAACTGCCAAAAAAGAAGAGAATGAGTGAGTGGGGTGGTTTGAGTAACACTAAATACGAGCTGTGTCAAGGAGTAGTAGAGGATAGGGACCACTTGTTTATACTGTGCTCCTTTTCTAAAAGAATTCTCACGAGATGTTTTGATTTATGCGAGCTAAATCCGCCTGATATAAAATGTTGGGAGGAATTAATTGAGTATATGCTTGATAAAGCTGCTAATAAATTCATGGAAGCTGTCATAGCGGGGTGGTTTACTGCTTATATATACATAACCTGGAATAACAGGAATGCACATATCCATGATGGGAGGAAAACTAATGAAGAACAAGTAATGACTAATATAAGGTTCTTCCTTAAGGAAAAAATTAATGGGTGTAACACGTTTAAGGAGAAGGCAAAGAGGTCTAGTATTGCGCAGAAGTGGCATTTGTGTAATATTTTTAAATGATTAGGTCCTTAATGTATTAATGGTTGAATAAATAGTGGTTGTGAAAGTAAAAAATGTAATAGCCTCAGCTGTAATAGATTTTTAGCTTGTAAAGTTTACAATGTTTGATTTAATAAAAAGTTACTTAACAAAAAAAAGCCTACGAGCTAGATTCTCATTATAACACCTTATGATATCTAGTTCGTAACTTAATCAAGGATCTGCCTGTATGTTATATAAATGAATACCGTAATCATAAAAGCTTGCATAGATTCAAGGAAACAATTCCTTTAATCACTACTGTAGGGATTACTATTATCGTGTACAATAAACACTTGTGTTCAATTCATTTCAAGACGATCGGGGCTAGGGCATAATTCCAACAATAATATCTTTCTAACTCCCGTTAGGGTAGACTTAGGAAGCTATTTTACGGTATTACAAATCACGTCAGTGCGACTATAACTACTTTCAAATAATTATGATTAAACCCAATCGCCTACGTGGTTAGTTCAGGCCGCTAAACTCAGTAACGAACACCACGTGTATCTATCCTAGTTTTGTAATTAAACCCCCTTCCAAATGATCGCCTCCACTAGAAAATAACCTAATTACTAAAACCTATCTTTAATTTGAGCATAATTAAAGACATTAATAAATACAATAATAAAATCAATATGCAACTCAATTAAAATTGACATAGTCCCAAATTAGAAAAATATTAAATTGAAAACCAGGGTTCAGCCACAAGATGCGAGTGTTAGGTATTTAGGAGTTTAGCTCATTTTGGAATACATAAAAAAAATAAAATTAACTAAATGCACAATTCTTAATTACTGAAATAAATTGAAAATAACCTAATTGGAATGACTTAATTTATTGTTGAAGAAGAAGGACTTCTCCAGCTTCTGCTTCTCTGCTTCCAAGCTTCCTCTCTCTTAATATATTAAAGTGTGTTGATTAATGAGGTTTACAGAGCCTTTTATATTGATTAAAATTGGATTAGGCTCATCTTGGGCTTAATTAATGATTAAGGGCTCAAATTTGGTGTATTATTTCCACCTTGTTGTACACCACTCCAGTAAAACAAGTGTAACTTTCGCATCGTAATTCCAAATCCACGGAAAAAACTTCTCAAATTTCGCTAACTCAGAGGCCTATATTTTTCCATTTGAATCATCAATTCAAAATATGCACCGTTTGGGCTTAAGAAGGTCTAGAAGTAACGATTTTCTAGTTTTCAATGCTCCTCCACCTTCACTAAAGTGATGTCTTTTGCACTTTTTTCACTTTCTCTTGATCTTGGAGTTTAAATTTCACTTCTTCTCTTCATCTTGGTGCCTCCTAGAAACCATGTACCTAAGAACTTCACACTAAACAAGCAAATTAACGCACAAAAGCTCTAAAAGTGAAAATAATACAAATCCAAAGGAAGAAAGTGAAATATAGAAAAATATGCCTATAAGTCCATCAACTAAGTCCAAATTCAACCTAAACTGATGTCTCATAAGGGGATTTATCTATCACAAACAGGGAGACAGCAGAATACTCTTAAGGAGATGATTGAGGATACAACCATGTCGATGTTATGTTAGTGGCATGAATGATTATACTCATAATAGGACACCTTGTCATGGCATCTAATACACCTAAAAGAAATGTTTCAAGTGACTAGGACAGTCAAGACAACCAGTGTTATCCTCAATAATGAACAACTGATGTCTCCATATTTGCGAAATAATAATCTAGTTTAGAGACACAACTTTTTAGGTGTATTATTGATGTCTCCCTTTTTGTGATAAATATATGCCTTGAAGAGACATCATTTTAGGTAGAAATTTGACTTATTAGATAGACTTTTGAGCTTATTTTTTCATATTTCACTTTCATTCCTCGAAATTATGATAATTGTGTTTTTAGAACCTTTGTGCGTTAATTTGAGTGTTTTAGTATGAAGTTATTAGGTACATGGATATTATTAAGCACCAAGATGAGGAAGATAATTTGATTTTAAAGTCTTAGATCAAAAAGAGGCGTCAAAAGAGCGAAAGGTACTACTTAAATAGATGAAGATGAGCATAGGAAACTGGAAAGTCGTCACTTCCCACTGTTTTCGAGCCCAAACGATGCTGATCCAGGCTTGGTGGTTCAAATTAAAAAGGTACGCCTCTGAGTTAGCACGAATTGAGAAGTGGAATCAGGTGATTTTGACTTACGACGTGAAAGTTACGCTTGTTTTACTAGAGTGTGTACAACAGATGCTAGAATTACTAATTAAACTTGGGCCCTTAATCATTTAATTAGATAAGACAAGGGCCCAATCCGTTTTTACTTGGTATTAAAAGATATTCAGACCTCATTTTTTAGTACGCTTCATAATTTCCAACTTTCAGAAGACAACAAAATGGCAAAAGAAAGAGCAAGATCTGGAGAAAGCACTTTTCTTCAACAACAACTCAATACATTCCTTTGATTAGGTTCTGTCATAATTTTGTTTTAAGGAAACATGTATGCTTTTAATTTATTTATTGTTTTTAATTCAGATATGAGGTAAACATTTAGTGCTTGAGAATCGCAACATGGGTTAAGCCCTAGTTTATGCAATTCAATGTTTTTTTCGAATTTTGGATTATTTTATTTAATTCAAGTTGGGTATTTTGTATTGACTATTATCATATGCTTGTTTACTATTTTTACTTTGGCCAATTAGAAATAGGGTTAAGTAATTAAGCTATTCACTAGTGGCAGTGATCACCTTGACGGGGGGAGGGGGGTTAATTGCAGACCAAGGTAGTAAACGTGTGGTATTCGTCAATGATCTTGACGGGCTTGACTAACCACGCATCCGATTGGGTTTAATACTGCGACATCCGAAAGTAGCTTATAATCGCCCTGACGGGGTTTGTAATACTGTAGGATAGCTCCTAAGTCTAGCTGATGGGAGTTATGAGATATTAGAGTCCCGACTAGTACACAAATACCGATTTCGCCCTTAAATGAAAGCATTAATTGTTTAGTCTTTTAGGTAGATCCCTTGCGAGACTCATGTACATCTCTCATATTTGTGTCCATGATCTTTAGTCTTTAATTTATTTACTTTCTGTTAACCTTTAGTAACTTCTTTATTCGTGTCTAGTAGTTTAATAATTGAAAACCGAACAAATATATCTTTTATCCTTTATTTCCGTATTTGAAATTACTTCTACTTATCCTTTAAACACATTCGTCGTACCTCGCAGTCCCTAAAACTAAATCTCTTATTATTTATCTATTACTTGGAACGACCCGCACACTTGTGGTTAGTTGCTCCTCCTATTTAGTATCGATTGTTATCACACTCTAGGAGCGACTATGTTTTTTGCGCCGCTACCCGGGTGGTGGGGCCTAGGGTGTGATAAAATAAGATATAAATAAAGTGCAAAAACACCCTAAAACTACACGGTTCTGCAAGTATACAGATCGTATGCAAGTTTTAGATAAAGATTCGTTCCGCAGAGACTACAGAGGTTAGGAGAATCTTATGCAAATATCAAGTGTAAATAATTAAAGCTAGAACAACTAAACGCAAATAAAAGTAAAGACAAATAGATTTTTGTTTGATTTTCTAAATAGCTAAGTTAAACTAAGAATTAAAAGATAGAAAATAAATATGAAAGAGAAGTGATATGAGAATATAGCTTAAGTTATTAGCATGTAATCCCCACTAGTTTTGCCGTTCTAAACATGTAAGGGTGAATTATGTAGTATTTCCGTAATCGGTCCCAATATGCTATCGGTAGTTTAAAATAGGATTTACCTGTGTCAATAAGGCTTCCTAAGCAAACTTTTCCTGTAATTAGTAAATAGTCACAAAGACTAAACCATAGTGATTATCTAGCTAGGTTGGGTTGTCAGATCAAACCTAAAACTAAACGTTATGTGCTAAACATGTAATAAAACACCGTTGTCAATGGTACCTAATTACTAGATGGTAATTCTAATGGCTGCAGTCCACAAGAACACATAATATAAATCCAAACACATAAACAGAGAATAAAAACTATAATTCTATTTAAAACATTAAATTCCCAAATTAGATAGATGTCAATTAAAACTAGGGTTCATACATTAATGCTAAAAACTCAAGCTAAAGAAAATTAGTTCATGAAAGAAAAGAAAGAAATTACAAATCTAAAGGTAGAAGAAGACATTGTTGATGACAGCTCCTTCCAGACTTCTCTCTTGTGTTGTAAGCTTCCTCTTGGTTTTAGGATTCACCAAGGATGATTTAAGAGTGTTAAGAGGCTGTATTTATAGTGTAGAGGTTGACCTAATTCGTTTGGTGGAGATAACTTCAAGTAATTGACATCTAGACCAACTCAAATTCGTAAGGAAGTAAAGATAAACACTGCTGCGCTATTTTGAGTGTATCTTCTTCGTTATTGGTCGGATTGAGCTCCATAAGATACCAAAAGAATCGCAACAGAATTATCTAGACCCTCTAGAAGGAAATCACCAGATCCGGCCTATTTCTTAGGTAAAAACGCATATCTTTGGACGTGTATGCAGAATCCCAGATTTAGGCAGCTTTTCCTTTTCCATCTTTTTAGCAATTGTTTCCTTATCTCCAATTTCCATGCAAATCTCTTTCCATAAGTTGTAGTCTTTGACTTGGAATCTAAATAAACAATTAAACCCAATATGCTCTAAAAATAATAATTCTACAAATCAAGACCCAAAATAGGAAAGTGCACTAAAATAAGCTAAAATCAACCTATAAACTAATAAATAAGCCTAAAATGATGTCTCATGAGTAGATTTTATTATCACAAATGAGGAGACATCAAGACCCCCAACTCAAAGTTGTATCGTCCCGATACAATAAAAGTAAAGAACAGTAGGGTAGTCAAAATAAACAAGAAGAAGTCGGAGGAGAACAAGAACAGAATATAATGAATGATCCTAGAGCATAAAATCTAAAAAATCTCATGTAGTAATGCTCAAGAAATAATGCACAAATATGTCTAATATACATGTAATCAACATTCCATAAATTCAAGTTAAGATTAATTTCGCAATGCCAGAAAGAGAGGATGGTAACTTAGTTCAGGTTAATGGCTATAGGTTGTTCATAGGTCCCAAATACAGCATCCAATGGTCCACTTACCTACTACCTAATAGCTCAATTGTTTCTCCATCTAGTAGTTAGAAATCCTAAGGTCTTGGTTATAACTTTGCTTAAGGACGGGTGTGGTATATTTGGATAATGAAAAGTGAGCTTTTGGCTCTCTCCTCACTAGCCATCAACGAATTGCCCTAGAGCTTGAGTTTTCACTCGAAGATGTTCTCACTCAACCCAATTTATTGATGATTTTTAATGTGCATCCCCAATAATCCCAATTAAAACCTTTGATGAGAAAAAATCCACCTTGCCGGTCCGAATATATATTTTCTTTTCACATCAATTTTTCTTTTGTATAGTTATGATTCTCTTTTGATGTTGAGATATCATACTATTTTTTTCATATATATATTCTTTTTATGCCCTTGTTGGCAAAATTAGCTCATAGCTTCTTTTTCATTCACTATTACCCCGACAAAGGGTTACAATAATAACAATTCATCATCAATAAAATCACAAAGATAATTCCCAATTCCCAAAGTTCCCTAAGTATGAAACCCACCACCCCAAACTCAAGCTCTAAAACGAGTGTCTCAGGTTTTGCGATTCGAGTGCGGTTCATATAGATAAGTCCTAAAAACTAGGGTATGGATTATAATGTGTTTCAATAAAAAAAGCTTTAGAAAGGCTCAGAGGGGCTAAGACGGATAAATAACAATAATATCAAACAAAAGGGTGAGAAAGTCTAAAGGATTCAAGTGTTTTATCATGAAAGAACTGCCTTAGTCATTTTTCTAACTACCGGATTTCGTTACGTTTTCATTATTAGTTCATACACAAGTGGGTTTTCAACTAATTTTAAACCTCACGTTCTACACACCAAATAACTATCCCTAAGTTTCAACGTGTTTTCTTAGCATTGCTCATTAACTTTTCTATCCTTTATTTCCTGTTTTCATACATGCATCTAAACAAATTTGTTTGCATCTTTCAAAAGCATACTACCTACTATCATTGAACTAATAAAATCATGCTCAAATAGGTACATTCAAGATATTCTATTCCTTAATTCAACCTAAAAATTTTAAATTTTATGCAAAAACGAGAAAGAAGATGAGGACAACGAATCCCCACCCCCAACTCAAAAGTGAGCCGTGTCCCCACGACTCGAAAAAGACTCAAGCATGGAATAAAATTTAAAATAAAACTAACTAAACTACCTAATGCATACAAGCTATTGAGAAAAATTAGAATGACCTACCTGGCTGGCCATAGAGATCCATCATATCATCCTCGTCATCCGAAGGATCGATATAATCATCAACATCCTTATACAAGGTAAAATTCTCTACCCGTGTTTCCAACTGTATGACTTCTGCCCAAAGGTCTTTGTTATCTTTGCGCAATCTTTCAACTTCGTTCTGTAACTTGATAGCCCAAGGAGGAAGATCATAAACAATTTCAGAGGAAGAGGTAGAAGAACCTTGGTCTTGGATTTTTATTTTGTCTAAAGGCCTCCTTGATGGTGTGGACATTCTAGAAGTTAATATCTTCTTTGGTAGTGGTTGTTTAGGTGCCTATTCTTTTGATTCTTCAAAAACCTCATCCAGATTGATGGGTTTTTCAATGGTGGCTCCAGGAAATTTCTTATTCTTCCCAAGGATTGAACACTTTCTCTTGTATTCCATAGCTTCAGATCTGTTAGTCATGCTTGATTCACCCACAACTCAAGTTATACCAAGGATGGATTAAAAGTTTAAGGAAAATTTGGTTTAGCTTGATGTTGTTGCTTGGAATTGATGAAAGAGAAAGGTTATTTGATTGATCTTGGAAGAACTCTTTAAAGCTTGTTGAATTTGATGGTGTTTTGATGGTTTAGTGTGATGGATTTGATGAAGGATTGTGTTTATGGAAGATGTAGGAGAGGATTTGATGATTTGTTGTGTTAATTGTGAAGGTTTGCACAAGATTTAAGGTGTTTATATAGGGTTTGGGTCTGAAAAATTCGTGTATGGAAGGCTAGGGTTAATCTCATAAGGTAAGAGTTTGATTAGGAAAAGAATTCCTTCACAAACCGCCTCCTGCGGTGCACCGGACATAACCCGCGGTATACCGCACCTTCTGCTGCTCCAAATTTTTGCCCACTGGATAATACCCGAGCTAGCACCCCATGGCACGTGTTTTGGGCGTGCGGACCAGGGGTGCGGTGCAGGGGGTAGTCCGCGCCATGTCCGTCAAAAAACCTGTGGTACCCGACCCCGTGGCACGCGTTTGAGGCGTGCGGACTAGGGTCCGGTGTACCGCGCCCCAGGTCGATTTTTTTTCTTCTTTCTGGATAAAACCCGTGGTACCCGACCGTGGTACGGGTTTTCTGGGCACGGTGCATCCCTGCGGACCAGGGGGTAGTCCGCGGGGTAGTCCGCGCCAGGCTTTGAGTTCCTCCAATTTTTCCTTTCGACCCCAAACTCGTTTCCTGCACAATAACACACTACCTTTCTCTCCTATTAGCTTGTAAACACACTTAAAAATATACACTAACTTAAAATTAATCACTACAAAGCAAAAACAACTAATCTAAAAAAGCAATTTAAAACAAGGGGTGTCTCCCAAGAGCACTTTTGTTTAACGTCTTTGAGTTAGACGTGTACCTCAGGCTAAGCGCATTCGACAAGGTAGATTTTCTCCCCTTGCCCAAAGTCCTCACTGTCATAGTATCTCTTCAAATGCTGGCCATTCACCATGAATGTCCGTTGCTCGGCTGGATTTTCAATCTCAATCGCTCCATGCGGTGTGACTTTGGTAACAATGTAAGGTCCTCCCCAACGGGATTTATGCTTTCCTGGGTAGTTCGAAAATCGAGAGATGTATAATAAAACCTTTTGTCCTATCTCGAAATGCTTTGGACGGAGTCGTTTATCATGCCATCGCTTTGTTTTCTCCTTATAGAGACGTGAATTTTCATAAGCAAGATAACGGAGCTCCTCCAACTCGTTCAACTGCATCATCCTTTGCTTCCCGGCCAAATCTGGGTCTAGATTCAGAGTTTTAATAGCCCAGTAGGCTCGAGCTTCAAGTTCAATCGGTAGATGACACGCTTTGCCGTAGACCATGCGATATGGAGATGCCCCAACTGGTGTTTTAAATGCTGTTCTGTATGCCCAGAGAGCATCATCTAGCTTTAAAGACCAATCTTTCCTCGATTTGTTCACGGTCTTCTCAAGAATAGATTTGATTTCCCGGTTGGAAACTTCAGTCTGACCGTTAGTTTGTGGGTGATAATCGGTTGAAGTACGGTGTTTCACTCAAAACTTTCGAAGAAAATGTCTCAGAGGAGCATTAAGAAAATGGGTACCTTTATCACTGATAAGCACACGTGGCGTACCATGTCTTGAAAAGATGTTTGATTTTAAGAACTTAATCACAGTTTGAGCATCGTTCTTTGGTGTTGCCACTGCTTCTCCCCATTTTGACACATAATCTACCGCAAGCAAAATATACAGATTTCCATAGGAAGTGACGAAGGGTCCCATGAAATCTATTCCCCATACATCAAAGATTTCGACTTCAAGAATGTTATTAAGCGGCATCGCGTCTCTCTTTGATATATTACCAGTGTGCTGGCATCTGTCACATGACTGGACAAAACGATGACAATCTTTGTGTATGGTGGGCCAATAGAACCCGGATTGAAGAATTTTAGCTGCGGTTCTATCGCCCTTAAAGTGTCCTCCATAAGGTGAGCTATGACAACCTTCAATGATCTTCTCCATTTCACCTTCATGCACACATCTTCTAACCACTTGGTCACTACAAATCTTCCAGGGGTACGGTTCATCCAAATAATACTGTTTGGCCTGGTGATTCAATCTTTGTCTTTGTCGTGGGTGGAAATCTTTGGGAAAGACACCACTCACAATGAGGTTGACTAGATCTGCATACCATGGCACAAAAGCACGTTTAATAGCAAAAAGTTATTCATCAGGGAATACCTCTTTCACCAACAACGGTTCTTTGTTCGCATTAGATCCTTCGAGCCTTGATAAATGATCAGTAACTTGATTATCGCATCCTTTTCGGTCTCGAATATCTATGTCGAATTCTTGAAGCAACAGTACCCATCTAATGAGACGCGGCTTAGCGTCCTTTTTCTCCATGAGGTACCTAATAGCTGAATGGTCCGTGTATACAATAGTTTTCTTCCCAACCAGATAGGGACGAAATTTATCGAAGGCATAAACCACGGCCAACATCTCTTTCTCCGTTACTGTATAATTCATCTGGGCAGCGTTGAAAGTCTTACTTGCATAATAAATAGTGTGGAAAATCTTGTCTTTCCTCTGTCCCAACACAACACCCATAGCGTGATCACTAGCATCGCACATAAGTTCAAACGGAGCTGTCCAATCAGGAGGTATAACAATGGGTGTAGAGATCAGTTTTTCCTTAATCGTCAAAAACGCTTGAAGACATTCTTCAGTAAAATTAAAAGGAGTATCCTTTTCAAGTAAAGAGCAAAGCGGTTTGGCGATTTTGGAGAAATCTTTAATAAATCTTCGATAAAATCCTGCGTGACCCAAGAAACTTCTCACTCCTTTAACAGAAACCGGAGGTGGTAGTGTTTTGATAACTTCAATTTTAGCACGATCGACCTCCATCCCTGCCTTTGAAACTTTATGTCCCAACACAATTCCCTCTTAAACCATGAAGTGGCATTTTTCCCAATTGAGCACAAGATCCTTTTCTCTACATCTCACAAGGACTTTCTCAAGATTATTCAAACAGTCGTCAAAACTATCTCCAAACACCGAAAAATCATCCATAAAAACCTCCAAGTATTTTTCAATCATGTCCCAAAATATAGCCATCATGCACCTCTGGAAAGTGGCAGGTGCATTGCATAAACCAAACGACATTCTTCTATAAGCAAAAGTACCAAACGGACATGTAAAAGTTGTTTTGTGTTGATCGAGGGGATCCACACAAATCTGATTATAACCTGAGTATCCGTCAAGGAAACAGTAATATTCTCTCCCTGCAAGTTTGTCTAGCATCTGATCAATGAATGGTAGCGGGAAGTGATCTTTCTTCGTTGCTTTGTTCAGTCTTCGGTAATCCATGCACACTCGCCACCCCACAACTGGTCTTGATGGTATGGCTTCGCCTTGATCATTAAGGATGGTAGTGAAACCTCCTTTCTTTGGAACACATTGTACTGGACTAACGCAATCACTGCTAGCAATCGGATAGATAATTCCTGCGTCTAACAACTTGATAACTTCCTTCCTCACTACTTCTTTCATAGCTGGCATGAGTCTTCTCTGTCCCTCTATAGATTGCCCACCTTCGTTCTCAAGAATGATTTTGTGCTTGCAAACGGAAGGACTAATTCCCTTGATGTCGGCAATAGTCCATCCGATTGCTTCTTTGTTTGCGCGAAGTACTTGAAGTAGCTTCTCCTCTTGAGGACCTGAAAGGTTAGCAGAAATAATAACAGGCAAAGTTTTGTTCGTACCTAGATATGCATAGCGTAGGTGATCTGGAAGTGGTTTTTCTTCGAGAACAGGTGGACATATTATAGATGGTTGTTTCATTGGTTCAATGTCACCTGGTTCTCGAAGTAGTTCTCGCACGTTTAATGAAGCAACTTCTTCAGGGGGAATCTCGAGTTCTGGTGTTTCAGGTGCTAAGGCTTCGTCAAGATCGTCATCTAAGCTTTCTTCATTGAAGATTTCTTGCGTAATTTTTTCGATGACATCTACTTTGAAGCACTCGTCTTTCGCTTTAGGATATTTCATTGCCTGAAACACATTAAATCGTATCTGTTCGCCTTGTACTCTCATGATCAACTCACCATTCTCAACATCAATTAGTGTACGCCACGTGGCTAAGAATGGTCTACCCAAAATGATGGGGACATTCTTATCCGCGTCGTAGTCAAGGATAATAAAATCACAAGGAAAAATAAAAGAGCCAGCTTTAACTAAAACATCTTCAATTTTACCTATTGGTCGTGAGAGGGAGCGATCCGTCATTTGTAATACCACAGATGTGGGTACTACTTCTCCGATATTAAGCTTCTCGAACAGGGATCTAGGCATGAGATTGATACTCGCGCCTAAATCACATAATGCTTTCCCGGTACAACTATCTCCGATGCCGATAGGAATTGTAAAACTTCCGGGATCTTCTAGCTTTGGTGGCAACTCACTTTGACATATAGCACTGCACTCCCTAGGTAATCCGATAAGTTCCCCAGTCTCTATACTCCGCTTGTTGGAGAGAATGTCTTTCATGAATTTCATGTAGGTTGGCATCCTCTTAAGAGCTTCAACAAGGGGTATATTAACTTCCAATTTCTTCAACATATCAATGAACTTCTTGAATTCCAGGTCATTGTCCTTCTTTCCGACACGTGAAGGGTATGGTGGCGGAGGGCGTGTATTGAGTTCCACTGGATTTCTTGTCTTTTCAGGTGTCTCGGCTTGGACACTCTTTGGTTGAACTACCTCCTTGACTGTATCTTTAATTGTTTCTTCCCTCCTTTGTTCTGGAACAATATTGGTTCTTGTTCTGGTTCTGGTCTCGGGGGAGGTAGTTGTTTTCCACTTCGTAATTCAACTGCATGGCAAGAGTCATCTCTAGGAGATATAGTATCACTTGGGAGTTGTCCTTTCGGCCTAGTTTGTAATGTACTCGCCATCTGTGATATAGTATGCTCTAGTTGCTTGATAATATTCTCCTGGGTTCGAACTTTCTGTTGGCTATGACTCATTTTTTTCTCAACTGTTTGCATTAATTTAGTCATACTCGAAGTCAAACTCTGGAGTTGTTCCTGTTTTGCCAATTGCATTGATTGTTTAGGTGGATCTTTCTTTGGTTCTTGACAAGTTTTAACAATGGGTGCGTTTTTCTGAATAGGTTGTGGTGGATTATAAGATTGAAGTTGAGGTTGCTGATAAGTTTCTTGCTTTCGGACCCAACTCTTTTGTTGTGGAGGTTGTTGATAATTAGTGTAGCTTTCTTGAGGACAATCATAACCATTAGAGTAATAGTTATCTTGAGGATTTTGAACGGAAGGTACTGCTGGATTATTCATACATCCTGCCCACACATGATTTCTTGATCCACAACCAAAACACGAAGGAATTGTGCGTACCGTATTCACCTGAGCAATTATTCGGGATTGTTCTTTAAGTTCTTCGAGTTGTTTGGCCAAATCTTCAAGTTTCAGAGATGTTGAAGTGTTCTCCTTTGCTGATTTCTTTGGCCAACTTCTCTCGTTCTCAAGAATTCTCTCCATCCCCAACTCAGCTTCTTCAGGGTCTAGTAACACAAAACCTGCGTTTCCTAACGAATCTGCTTTTTCTCTTGAATTATCATTAAGGCCTCCATAAAACAAGGTTAAGTAATATTCCGGCGAGGATCTATGATATGGACATCTCGCCTTCTTATCTGTAAATCGTAACCATGCTTCACCCAAACTCTCTTCCTCTTTCTGTATAAATTGTTCAAGCTCCAACATATCTTTTAAACGTCTACTAACCGGATAAAAATGGTCTAGGAATCTTGCTTGAAGCTTGTCCCAATCTGGAATAACATGAGGGTATTGGGTATCATACCAATCACTTGCACATCCGGTCAAGAAGAACTGGAACATCAGGTAGTATACTTGCTCCCTACTAACTCCTCTTACGATATAAGCATCACAGATCTGCATGAATTTCTGAATATATCGGATCGGATCTTGATGTGCAACTCCGCCGAATAATCCATGAGATGCAAATTGAGTTAGCATCCCAGGATCAGGTTTAAATTTTGCGGCTTGGATTAGTGGAGCACGAATTCCTCTTGGCTCCACTCTGAACTCGATGGGTAGCTCAAGTCTCCTTGGGTTCTCCATCTGTAACTAAATCTGAAAAACAAAAACTAAAAACAAAAGCGTAAAATATAACTAACTAAAAATAAAAGCACAAGATATATGCACAAGGACTAACGATGTAGTCCCCGGCAGCGGCGCCAAAAACTTGGTGGGGCCTAGGGTGTGATAAAATAAGATATAAATAAAGTGCAAAAACACCCTAAAACTACACGGTTCTGCAAGTATACAGATCGTATGCAAGTTTTAGATAAAGATTCGTTCCGCAGAGACTACAGAGGTTAGGAGAATCTTATGCAAATATCAAGTGTAAATAATTAAAGCTAGAACAACTAAACGCAAATAAAAGTAAAGACAAATAGATTTTTGGTTGATTTTCTAAATAGCTAAGTTAAACTAAGAATTAAAAGACAGAAAATAAATATGAAAGAGAAGTGATATGAGAATATAGCTTAAGTTATTAGCATGTAATCCCCACTAGTTTTGCCGTTCTAAACATGTAAGGGTGAATTATGTAGTATTTCCCTAATCGGTCCCAATATGCTATCGGTAGTTTAAAATAGGATTTACCTGTGTCAATAAGGCTTCCTAAGCAAACTTTTCCTGTAATTGGTAAATAGTCACAAAGACTAAACCATAGTGATTATCTAGCTAGGTTGGGTTGTCAGATCAAACCTAAAACTAAACGTTATGTGCTAAACATGTAATTAAACACCGTTGTCAATGGTACCTAATTACTAGATGGTAATTCTAATGGCTGCAGTCCACAAGAACACATAATATAAATCCAAACACATAAACAGAGAATAAAAACTATAATTCTATTTAAAACATTAAATTCCCAAATTAGATAGATGTCAATCAAAACTAGGGTTCATACATTAATGCTAAAAACTCAAGCTAAAGAAAATTAGTTCATGAAAGAAAAGAAAGAAATTACAAATCTAAAGGTAGAAGAAGACATTGTTGATGACAGCTCCTTCCAGACTTCTCTCTTGTGTTGTAAGCTTCCTCTTGGTTTTAGGTTTCACCAAGGATGATTTAAGAGTGTTAAGAGGCTGTATTTATAGTGTAGAGGTTGACCTAATTCGTTTGGTGGAGATAACTTCAAGTAATAGACTTCTAGCCCAACTCAAATTCGTAAGGAAATAAATATAAACACTGCTGCGCTATTTTGAGTGTATCTTCTTCGTTATTGGTCGGATTGAGCTCCATAAGATACCAAAAGAATCGCAACAGAATTATCTAGACCCTATAGAAGGAAATCACTAGATTCGGCCTATTTCTTAGGTAAAAACGCATATCTTTGGACGTGTATGCAGAATCCCAGATTTAGGCAGCTTTTCCTTTTCCATCTTTTTAGCAATTGTTTCCGTATCTCCAATTTCCATGCAAATCTCTTTCCATAAGTTGTAGTCTTTGACTTGGACTCTAATTAATCTCCATAATTATCTTTAAAGCTTCACACTAAATAAACAATTAAACCCAATATGCTCTAAAAATAATAATTCTACAAATCAAGACCCAAAATAGGAAAGTGCACTAAAATAAGCTAAAATCAACCTATAAACTAATAAATAAGACTAAAATGATGTCTCATGAGTAGATTGTATTATCACAAATGAGAAGACATCACCGGGATTGTAGCGTGTGACCCATGTGTTCAATCCTTCAGTAGTTTTAATTGTTATTTTATATTTTACGCTTTGCTTGTGTTGTTGTTTTTTTCAGGTTCTTATGTTCTGGTGTATGTACTCGGACCCTGGGGCATAATAAGATCTGCTAGGAAACGTCAAAGAGAACTACGTAAGCTAGAGAAAGAAATGGCTACGTTAAACAACAATAATCCTCGGGTGGAAGTGGATGAGAATGGGTATCCTTTAGCCCCTCAAAATCCAATTTCTCAAGTTCCAAACAATCAAAATCAAGGAATTCCCCCTCCACCTATAGTAAATGCTCAACTCTAATTAGGATACGATCCATGGTTAGTGAAAGCTCTTAAACAACAACCATTCAAAGCACATGAAACAGGTGTTGGCCCTCCAGATATTCAAGTTGTTAGATTTATACCCGATCCATGTATGCTAAATCAATTCCAAGACTTTGGAAACTTTCGATGAGGTGCTGGAGAAGATGGAATTCTTGCAATATAGAAATTTATGCATATACCTGATGCGTATATTACGCAAGGTGTGACTAGAGAACAGATGTACTTCGCGACTTTTAGATTTTTCCTCATTGATGCAGCGAGTGAGTGGAATAATCGACAACAAAGAGGTAAAATCACTAATTTGGATGGGTTACAAACAACGCTCTTTGACTGTTATTATCCGAGAAATATGAGGTTGAACGCACAACTCGAATTGACATCATTCGAGCAAGAATAAGGGAGCCCTTTGGTACATGTGGGACAAGATTTCAAATATGCCCAAGAAGAGTACCAGATCATGGTTTGAGAAAATATTTGGATTTGTTATGTAGAGGAGGATTCTTACTGGTAATTCCAAACTATGCAAAAATAATATTAGACATAACAGTGAAGAATGAGATGGGATGGAGTACCGTGAGAACACCTACCCGAGGTGCAGTTTATCTAGATAGTTGTGTCGGAATTGATGACAAGTTCTCTTCATTAGAGAACAAAATGAAGAATACACTTGAGAAACAACTGAAACAACTTACTTTGGCTGTCAAAGAAAGTTTTACGGGAAGAAGAGATGATGTGAACGTTACATAAGAAGTTTACGGATGTTCAAATTGTGGTGTACATGATCATGATTGGGAGAATTGTCAAAGCAATCCAAAGTCCGTGATGTTTGTTTCCAACCTAGGGAACTATAATTCAGGTGGTCAAGGTTATCAGCTAAACATAAACCATCCTATTTTCCAGTATTTAAATCCAAATAGGGCCGCAAATCCTACTTATGCGTATCAACCACGACCACAAGGGAATAACTATCAACAAAGGCCACGGAATAATTTCTAAGAGGGACAACATTATGGAAATCAAACCCAGATACAACCTGTTCAAGATACCTATACTGATAATCTTAACCAAAAGGAATTACCCGCTCAACCTCAAGAACGTGCATTGGATGTTCAACAATCTTTACAAACTCCCATTGATAGTTCACATAAAGCACAACAAGAGCAGCAATCTTTCAATACCAAATTTAACTAAAGGAGTGTCGCGTTCAAAATCTTAGAGAATTAAGTAGCTCAGATGGAAAAGAAGCTAAATCAAAGTCCACAAGGGCAACTCCTAAGTGACACTGAAGTTCCGAGATAGAGATAATATTGTAATGCCATTACGCTTAGAAGTGGTAAGCAATTACCACCAGCACCTTTTTCCGTTATGAACGAAACAATTGTAAAAAAGAAAACGGTAAAGGATGTGGTGGAGAAAGAAGGTGAACCAGCTACAATCGAGGAAGAAGTTGAGAAAAATCCAGAAAAGCAAAGAAGAAAGATGTTGTAGTGGAAGAGAACGCTCTCCTCACCTTTCCCCTTGAGAGTTCAAAAGAAAGAAGATATAAATGAATATCAGAAATTCATGAATGTGGCGAGTAAGCTTATTGTCAATTAGCCATTTTTGGATACTATTTGGGGAATGCCAAAGTACGTAAAATTCTTGAGAAGAGCGATCACCAACAAACACATGTATCTTGAGAATGAAATGGTAGGTTTTCAGATAAGTGTAGTGCAATATTTAAAAGTAAGTTTCCACCTAAATTGCTTGTTCATGTGAGTTTTTATATTCCCATTTCTATTGGTGAGGAGTGTAATGAGAGAGCTCTATGTGATTTGGGTGCAAGTATTAATCTTATGCCGAGATCGGTTTTTAAGAAGTTGAAGATAAGGAATGCAAGTCCTACCACCATTGTCTTGCAAATGGCTGATAGATCCCTCGCACATCCACAGGAAAGGGTAGAAGATGTCCTCGTCAAGGCACGTAGCTTAATTTTTCCTTGTGATTTTATTATACCTTATTACAATGCGAATAGGAATGTTCCCTTCATTTGCGAAGACCATTCCTAGCCACGGGGCGTACTCTTATTGATGTAGAGAATAGATAATTAATAATGTGTATTCAAGATGAGGATGTTAAGTTCAACGTGTTTAGGGAAATGAAGTTCCCGGATTCCAAGGACGAATGTTTCTAGGTGGATAACATTAATCATGCTACGCACGAGGTATTTAATGAGATGAATTTTGATGATATCTTCTAGGATTCCCTAACACTTGACTTACTAGAGATGATGGATGAGCTTGCCAAAATAGTGGCAACTCTAAATTTTGTACATACAAAGCCTAGGCGTCTTGCCTATGAGCCAGTGCAAGACTCGGAGGAGATTGAACCTCAAAAGAGACCATATATTGAGTCTCCTCTGCAATTTGAGGAGAAGCCTCTTCCATCACACTTGAGGTATGCTTATTTGGGAACTAACAATACTTTTCCTGTTATTGTTTCAACTACTTTAACAGGTCCTTATGAAGATAAACTATTACGTGTTCTACGAGCTAACAAAGAGGAAATTGGATGGAATATTGCTGATATCAAAGGTACTAGTCCTACCATTTTCCAACACAAAATCATTCTGGAAGATGAAAGTGCATGCTCAGTTGAAGGACAAAGGAGGTTGATGTTAGTGATGAAGGAGGTGGTCTAGAAAGAAGTAATCAAGTTATTAGATGAGGGGATCATCTTACCCATATCTAATAGTGAGTGGGTGAGCCCAGTTCAATGCGTGCAAAAGAAGGGTGGTATCACTACTATTCTGAATGATCAAAATGAAGCCATTCCTTCGAGAACCGTTGTTTGTTTGATAAGCTACCCGGAAGAGAGTATTATTGCTTTCTTGATGGGTATTCAGGGTACAATCAGATATGCATATACCATAAAGACCAGCACAAAATGACTTTTACATATTCTTTTGGTACCTTTTCCTATCGAAGGATGCCATTTGGATTGTGTAAAGCACCCGCTACTTTCCAGAGGTGTATGATGGCAATATTCTGGGACATGATCGATCGATTCCTAGAGGTATTTATGGATGAATTTTCTATTCTTTGTGATAACTGTGATGATTGTTTGCATAACCTAGAAATGGTATTAATTAGATGCAAGGAAATTGATTTGGTTTTGAATTGGGAGAAATGTCACTTCATGGTTCGTGAGGGAATAGTGTTGGAGAATAAGGTTTCGAGTGCAGGTTTGGAGGTTGATCATGCAAAGATAGAAGTGATCAAGATTCTTCCACCTCCTAATTCTGTTAAAGGGGTAAGAAGTTTCTTGGGTCATGCTGGGTTCTACCGTTGTTTTATCGAGTATTTCTCTAAGATCTTAAAGTCGTTGTGTAACTTACTTGAGAAGGACACCAAATTCCTTTTCGATGAAGCGTTCATAGCGACATTCTTGTAGATCAAGGAGAAACTCATATCCGCACTGATTGTACTCCCTCCTGATTGGAACAATCCGTTCGAGTTTATGTGTGATTCTAGTGATCTTGTTATGGGTGTTGTATTGGGTCAAAGAAAGGAGAAGGTGTTTCATTCCATATAGTTTGTTAGTAAGACCTTCAAAATTGCTCAAATTAACTATACTGTGACTGAGAAGGAACTATTAGTTGTTGTATACACTTTTGACATATTTCGTTCCTATCTCCTTGGGGCAAAAATTGTCGTATACATAGATCATTCTACGATCAAATACCTGATGGAAAAGAAGGATGCAAAGGCGCGTTTGATTAGATGGGTATTGTTGTTGCAAGAGTTTAACTTAGAGATTTGAGATCTAAATGGGAGTTAAAATCAGGTAGCAAATCATTTGTCGCGTCTTGAAGGTTCTAAGATTAATAGTGGACCAATTTTGGTCAAGGAGGAGTTTCCTGATAAGAGTTTATTTTCGATAACCAGAACTGGTACTTCTTGGTATGCTGATATAAAAAATCTCATTGTGAGTGGATCCTTTCCTGAAGGGTCTAATTCACAAGAAATGAAAGTTTAGTTCATCGTGCCAAGCAATTATTCTGGGAGGATCGTTTCCTCTACAAAGTGTGTAGGGATCAGATGGTGAGAAGAGGCATACCTGAAGGTGAAGTCCGTGTGGTAGTTTCAAGTTGTCATGACTCACCTTACGCAGAATATTTCCTGGGTGATCATATAGCTGCAAAGGTACTTCGATCCGGTTTCTTTTAGCCTACTTTACATAAAGATTTCATGCATATGTCAAATAATGTCACATATACCAATATACATGTAATATATCGAAGAGAGATGAGATGCCACGTAATAATGTTCTTGAAGTTGAGATATTCGATGTATGGGGTACTGATTTCATGGGTCCTTTTGTATCATCCAATGGAAATTAATACATTCTACTAGTTCTTGATTATGTGTCAAAATGGGTAGTTCGGTAGCTCTGCCTACGAATGATTCGCGAGTGGTGATAAGGTTCTTAAAATCACACATCTTCATGAGACATGGTACGCCTAGAGTTATTATCATTGATGGATCTACGCACTTTGTGAACAAGTACTTGAAGGAGGTGTTAGAGAAGTATGGGTTAAGACATCGTGTATCAAATTCTTATCATCCACAAGCAAACGGTTAAGCCGAGGACTCTAATCGTGAGATCAAATCCATTCTAGAGAAGACAGTGGGACCAATACGCAAGGATTGGTCCATGGAGTTAGATGATGCATTATGGGCGTATCGTACTGCTTTCAAAATGCCCGTTGGTGCATCTCCGTATTGCATGGTTTATGGTAAGGCTTGTCACTTACCTATTGAGCTTGAATTAGGTGCATATTGGGCAATATCTAAGTTGAACTTAGATACTACTTTATTCGGTGAGAATCATATGGTGAAACCGAATGAACTTGATAAGTTTTGATTTCATGCCTATGAGAATGCTGAATTTCACAAAGAAAAGAAAAAAAAATTGCATGATAATCGCATGCCTAAGAAAATATTTGAAGTTGGACAGATGGTCCTTAAATACAACTCCAATTTAAGTAAATATCTGGGAAAGTTGAGATCAAAGTGGTCTGGTCCTTATATTCGACCAAAGTTACGCCTCATGGAGCTATAGAAATTGAACATCCAGTCAAGCACCGCACCTTCATGGTGAATGGGCATCGATTGAAGACCTATCATGGAAGCGAGGATACCAATCTCTTGTAAGACTACATTCTGGAGAGTTCATGTATCTCCTTGAAGCTGAATAAATGCGAGAGGTAAACTGTCGAGCTTAACGACGTTAAACAAATGCCATTTTAGATGTATATTAGTTCATTTCTTTCATGTCTTTAAATTCATACTGTATATTAGAGTAATCAATGTTTATAAGTGTATATTTTAATGAACGAGAAGGGTTTGAATGTGTTTAATGATTAAAGATACTAAATATTTGAGTTTGGGGTGCTAGGTGCAAAAAGACGGCAAGCGTTTGAGTAGAAAAAAAGGTTTTCAAACAGGCGACAACTGGGAACCCGGTTAGCTCTAACAGGAACCCTGTTAGCTATTGTTGACCATCCACGTAGATGCAACTCATTGTTGTGTCATCGACTTTTGACATTCGCGCTCCACGTCATGACCGATAACCCGATTGCTGCTAACCAGGAACCCGGTTACAACGATGCTGTTTGCCCAACCAACTGGATGATGGCCTCCCATACGCAGCTTTTTGGTGCGAAAAATTGAAAAGTCAAGGCTCACAACCGAGAACATGGTTATCACTAAACGGGTAACCAGTTGAGTCGTTGTAACTTTCTCAACCTACTGGATGATGGGAGCTTACACACACAATTTTGGTGCGAAAAGAGGACTACAACCGGGGACGCAGTTATCACCGAATGGAAACCTGGTTAAAGAAGGGGAGCTACTGGTTTTGAAAGACCTACAGGTTGCGAATTATAAAATAATTGTGAGAATAAACGTGACCAACCGGGCACCCGGTTATCACCAAACAGGAGCCCGGTTAGCTCACTGTAAGTCATCAAGTTTGAAACCTTAAGAAATTTAACGTACTTTCTTTGCCTTCCTCCACAAGAAACACCATTATTGTTACCCCAAGCTTCATATAAACCAGAAAACCATCATAAAAACACCACAATTTAATCAAATATTTTCTCTAAATACCCCAAAACCACATACCCAACTCATAAATCCATCCAAAACAACAATAAATCTCAACTTTTATCCAAAACTTTTGCTTCATCAAAGCTTTTATTGAAGTCCTTAAGCCTCTCCAAAACCTTCAAATATTCATTACCCATCTCATAAATCACCTTAATCCTTATTTTTCTATCCTCAAAACATCAAATTTCTTAACTTTCCTCTAGTTTTTGAGTTTTTGAAGTTTTGAGTTTGGGGTTGTTTGAGACGACGAACATGACTGATTCCTTATGTGATAATCGAAAGTTGAGAGCTAATTCAAGTCAAGGAACTCTCTTGGGGAAACCCTGGAGAAAGAAATTTTAATTTCGGATGCAAGTTCAAAACCTAAGGATGGAGAAGTCCAGATTTTGAAGAGAAAGGAGAACTCAAGTAAGGCAACACATGGAGAAGATGTCTTGGAAGAGGATAATAGTGACGAACAAATTGCTAGGGAACCCATGATAGAATAGAGAATTGAGCATAGAAAGATGACGGCGTCTAAGCTAGAATGAGCCTTTGTTAGTTGGAAAGATCAAGTTTGTGAACGAGTTACTACTTTGAAGTTTGGTGTAGAGAAAGAATTTCCCCCAAGTATTGTGAACGGTGAATTTAAGGACTATGCGATAACCTGTGACAAGTTTGGGTGGCAAGAATTGAGAAACAGAGATCTCACGTATATTCCAACCTTGGTTCATGAATTTTATAAAGAATTTTTTTTACGTATGGTGACGCAATTCAGTTATGCAAAAAGGAAATTCCTTTCTCAATGGAGTTTATTCGTGAAACATTGAAATTACCAAAGTTGAAGGGTTCACGCAAATACCATGAGGAAATTAATGATAATTCCTTTGAATGCAAATTGCTTTACGATCAATTCTTAATTCGTGGGCGAACACCTATCCCTGAAGGAGAAAGATATTAAGGTCAGGTATTAAGTAGCGACTTGCTACCACGCGCTAAAGTATGGTCCCTTTTCACTATTCCTACATTCTTTGGCAATAACCATATTTCAGAGGTAACGAAAGAGCAACTTATTTTTATAAAGTGTATTCTTAAGAAGAAAGAAATCGATGTTGCTCCTGTTATCTATAATCTCATCATGGAATTCACAAAGGCCCCTATTATTCAACGCAACCTCAAATTTCCATGCACAATAACCGCTATTTGTTTGGTGGCTAACATACCACGCATGAATGAAGAGGACGAACCTACAGAAGAAGGGGAAGAGATGAAAGAAAAATCGATAGTGAATGTCCTTGTGGGAGCTGCAGAGTTGGGTATAGAGCTTGACAAGCCCTTTGGGGAGGAGAGAGGTGCTAAATCTCAAATAAGAAAGAAGAAGACTGCCAAAGAAAACGAGTTGGAAGAAAGAATGAGAAAATTAGAGGAGAAAGATAACAAAATGATAGCAGCCATGGATAAGGTAACAAGAGAGTTGGTGTTCATAAAATATTCTAGAGAGGGTGAGCAATTCGCAATATGCCACCTACACAATGCTTAAGAAGAATGCCCAACCTGAACGCGAGAATGAACGCAATCAGCCTAGTGCTGATTAAGATATGTTTTCCTTACTCCTTCTTCTCATTATTAGTGTATATTAGTTTATTTACTTTATTGAGTCTCTTCTCTATGATTACAACTTTCGTATTAAAGATCCTTATCAAGTTACACATAATGGAGGCATAACAATTTGAAAATTCAATACCAAGTCAAATAATGGAAATGAAAAGCCACAATTTTTTTCGATGTCTTGAGAAGTAAAGAATCAAATTTGTTCAGTTATTAAGCTCGATCCTCATATACTAAACTAGAGGGTACTTTACTTTTCCTTCAAAAGGTTTTATGAACTGTGCAAGAATTTCTTTGTTAATACTAATCTTAAAAGAAATCAAGCAACTCAAAATGGAACATGGGAGTATATATGATGATAAGTACCCTAATAAATGCTCCTATTATTGTTTGTTAAAGAGGTATTCCAATCTAGAAAAAAATACCAAATAGGTTCCAAATCAATTCAATGACATACTAAAATTGTTATTCTTTACGCCCAATAACACACTTTTTATTGGTGTATCCAATATTATTCTATATAAATTTTAATAATCGTGTTTTTGATGTTCAATTGTGTAAAGATAATTTTCAATCCTCCACACGCAAGTGTATTCGTAGAAAAACATATAATACGTCAAAAGAATATTTGTAGAAAAACATATAATACATCAAAAGTATTTTGCTGCTATATATGTATTTTCCTTTCTAACCATATAGGAGCTCCAAAAATTTCTGTATCAACTCTATGTTCATAAAACCAAGATAACCAAAACAATTTAAATATTGAAAATCATATTCTTTTTTCTTTCATATTCACTAACTTGAGCTTAATTGCAAGAGATGGTCTTGAACACATATATCATTTTTGGAGAAAAGAGCAAAATAAATGTTATAATTAACCCCTAAATTAATTTAACTTTATACCCCAATGGGTCATCCTTAATATCTTCAGACATACTAATTGAATATCATATTGTCATTTTTTAAGGCCGAGCTTCAATCACAACATCCACTAGATCAGTTATGCATGATGATGTGAAAATTTAAAGACGGGATACAACCCTAGTTTTCTAAACCTAATTCAAGAGCTAACTATCTATACTCCATAATACATGAGCCCTGTTTCGAAGAAATCCGCTATGTCTAACTTTCTTGTTGATAGTGACATACAAAAACTTTCTTTACCTCATACACAAACTTGTATCTACTATAAAGGTGTAGGAGTAAAGTAGTGGCTCATTATGTTTGGGCCTGAAAAGTGTAAAACTAAATGATGGTTTTTTATTTATAATAGTTTGATTTGCAGATAAAAAAAATAAGGTATATTTCATACACTACTAAAATTTATATTGAACCATTCAGTATAGGATAAAAGACTTTTCCTATTTATTAACCAACACACAGAAAGTAAGCCCAATCAACGCTATTGGAAAATGGGCTGGAGAGAAGAGAAAAATTCAATGATATTTAAACAAGAATTTACCCTAATAACAAAGACGCCTAAAAAAAGTTAGAACTACAAAATAAAGCTTGCTCCTCTCTTTGTGTATATCGAGGTAAAGTTTCCTCTCTATGTACATATACATTGGTAAAATTAGGTAAAATTGTATTATATCTTACTCAAAATATTTTTGCTGTATTTGTTTATATGGTTTAATTAAATTTAATTTCATTCATTTTTTCACAGAAGAATTAAAAATTGATGTTCTTCTAAGTAATTTCATTTAGTCTTTTAGATTTGTAAAACTAAGTGTTTCATCAATGGAAAAAAACTTAGTTACAAATAAGTTGTCCTATATACTAAGAGAGTTTGCTTAATCAAGGTATGTGATTTATTTTAGTTTCCATGTTGCAAGGGATAAGAAAAATCTTGAACCCAAGTACACTATGAGTCTCTTAATATAGGCCCGTTTTATTGGTCCTTAGGAAAGAGGTAAAAGAGTTGGGTATGACATGTAATTTGTCTCTCCTATAAACAATTGAAAAATATAGGATTAGATTTTTCAGTTTTTGCAGCTAGAAAGTCATGCAATACAATTCAAACAAAAATATTTTGTATGTTTTTATTCATGCATATCATCGAGTGTTGTTTGATTACAGGAAAGCCATCGTTGGTCATGACATTTCAAGAAAATAAAACAATTATATAAATAACTTTGTAAATTTATTAGTATGTTGTTATGCTTCATATAATGCTTAATAATAGATGATCAACCGTTAATATTTAACTTATTGTTCTAATGATGGTAAATTTTAGTTTGGTAATGGATGTGTTTAATTTAGATTAAAAGAATAAAAGCAAGTAATTGTGTGGATGATAAAATATTATGTGTACACAATTGAACATTTAACACACGATTAATAAAAGTTATGTAGACCAATATTGAATACACAAATAAGGAGTGTGTTATTGGGTGTAAAGAATAACCATTTTAGTATGTCATTGAAATAATTTTACACCTATATGGCATTTTTGGTCCCTGCTCATGTTCTAGCTCTTGTTCCTGTCGAAGTATATTATTTGTCGAAGTCAGATCTGTGATTTTGGTAGCTGGAAAGGGAAAGAGAGGGAATCAGACATCTTTTGCTTTTAAAGCCGTGCTGAAGAGAAGATCTGCGGAAATATGTCAAAAAATAATACTCCATCAAGTGAGTTCTCCATCAGATCGAATGAAGGCATAAATATAGTGGTGGAAGTCCATCAGATGAGTTTGGAGTTTTTCCCTGCTTTAAAAGTTTTGTGAAAGGCAAAAGTCACAATCCTGCTCAAGTTTCTGCTCCAACTTCAGCTCTTACTCCTGCTCCAGCTCTTACTCCAGATTCTTCTCCTACTCCTGCTTCCTGCTTCGGTTCTAGCTCTTGTTCCAGTTCCAGTTCCTTCTGTTATACTTCCAGCGGCTACTGAAGACAACAACAGACTCAATGAGCTCAGTGATCTTGCTTCAAGGTTGTTTAATGACCTGTCTCTTAGCGACTTTTATGCTTCTCAAGTAAGTCAATACAATCTTATATAATTTTAAACATTTCACTCACCATTTCTCATGCTCTGTATGTCTCTCTTTGTTTGTAGGATACATTTGAGGACCCTTCTGCTCCAGGTGCATGGCAATTTTCTTTCCTAGTAAATAATTTGATTAATTCTTTAAATATGTTCCCATTGTAATCAACTTTTTTTTGGATCTTTCGTTTTTGCAGGAAAGTGGGAAAAAAGTCTCAGTCCTCTAAATCCAAACGCAGGCACAAGAGAAAGAGACAAGAGACTTTTGAGTCGAAAAGTGACAGTGATGATGATCATTGGCTTTTGAGACCCTGTAGAAGGTCTAAACGGGTAGTAAGAAAGGTATTTCCACTTTTTCTGAAATAATTTTGTTACAGTCATTATAAACAGATTTGTTTTTCTAATCTTTACTTGGAGACACTCAAGTGTAACTCATGATGGACTAAATGCACACAACCCCCTTTAACTATTTCTAATCCCTGATTTTGTCCATAAAATTCAAAAAACAATTTAGACCTCCTTAAACTTTTTTTCCGTAGTTGCTAACGGAGTATGAAAATTTACTATTATACCCTTAAATACTACCGCATCTTTAACTTTTCATGACTCATTCTTCTCCTTTTACTTCCTTGCTCTGAACACAACTCTTTTTTAGACCAAATCTTCCTCGACTAGATTTTTCAATTAGATTTATATCCAAAAGAAGCCCAGATTATTTGTGGACTTATATGTTTTTGGATAGAACTGTAATTTAGGGTGTGTTGAATATTATTTTATGTTGTGTTGTGGCACCTTTTGTTTTTAATAGTTGTGTACAATTGTAATTAGGGTCTTTTGTTATAATTTGTTTATAATGTTTATCCCATCTGGTTGTGAGTGCTAATGTGCATATACCCTCTAATTCTGCAGATATAGCCATTTGTGTAAGGGAGGGACTTGGATTTCAACCTCGAAATATGATGTGGGCAAATCTTTTGCAAAACATTCAACGTCATCATTTGACAGGATAACATGGTCTTTCATGGATGTACTGGTCGCAAGTAGGGGTGTAAATCGGATCCGAAATTTCCGACTTTTCCGATCCGAAAATTCCAATTTCGGAATGGATTTTTAAGGTTCCGAAATTCCGAAATTCTGATTTCCGATTTTTCCGAAAAAATCGGATCGGAGTTGGAACTACATATAAATTTCCGAAATTTCCGGGTTTTCCGATCCGATTTTATTTTCGAATTATATTTCGGATCCGATTTTATTTTCCGATTTATATTATCGAATTATAAATTATATTTCAAATAATATTGCATGGAGTATTTGAAAAATGAAAATCGATGGCCTTTTCTTTGGTCCTTGAAACATGTAATATTGCAGGATCATTTTCTGAGGCATTTTTGCAATATTTGTTTTTTCATGTTATTGAAAAAGTAACATTTGTTTAGCATCGGTTTTTAGCTACTGTTATTTTGTTATTTCATGTAAATTTTAAGTTTAGCATTATTGTTTTAGCTACTGTTATTTTGTTATTTCATGTAAATTTTAAGTTTAGTTTTTAACTATTGTTATTCTTCGTGTAAGTTTTATAAGTTTAGTTTTTTACTAAAAGTTCCGAATTTTCCAAACCAAAAGTTCTGAAACTTCTGTGCCGAAATTTCCGAATTTCCGGTAAATTCCGAAATAACGAATTAGGAATTGTTTTTCCTAGTTCCGAAAAATTGGATAGGAATTGGAACAGAAAAATTCTATTCCGAAAAAAATTGGAATTTTTCTGAAATACCCTTTTTCCGATCCGTTCCTTCCGATTTCCACCCCTAGTCGCAAGTTTCTTGAGTTTTTATTTTTCTTGAATTTCTAAAGTCAAACAAAGATATTTATTATAAGTTATAACTCCCACTTTGTAAATATTTTTTCCTTTTACTTATAAACATATATCAAACAGAAGATGGTATTATTTGCAGGCAAGATCAGAATTAAACAAAATATTGTAAAAACAGCATGAGCATCTAAAACTTTTTGAAGTTGGGTAATTTTTTCGAATTCAGCAAAATTAGCATGCAAAGTGTCGAAAAAATCTTGCATATCATATAAATAACCTATCTTTAGATAAGGTTCTCTATTTAATTCACTTACATATTAAGCAATATGGCCCTATTAACAAGGTGTCAATATCTGCTCCAGGGCCATGGACCTATATAACAATATAACTCTTTAAATCTTCTTGACACCAAAATTAAATCCAAAATATATTACATAATATTGCATATTTCAATAAGTGAACTTACACCAATGCGATAGGATCCAAAAGTCATTATAACAGCATTTACATCTTCTACCCTCCATGGAGTGTCAATTTCTTTACCCACATTTTTACAATCTACAATAACATATTACATTTTGATCTAACCATGAAGATTGATTTTGTAGTAACACGCCACTAGCGAATGCATAATCACTTGCTTACTTCTTCTTGAGTTTTACAAAAGATTTTCCTTTTACTTAGAAGATATTATCACACAGAAGATAAAATTTTAGAGAAGTCATATGAGTTCATTACATAGCAGATATAGTGAATGCCAAAACTGCCCCTCAAGGTTGAAAAATTAGATTTTGATTTCAGTAAGTAATTGTTTGCTAACATAAATTTATATATAAAATCATCTTCGGGTATCCATACTAGAAGAAGCCGATCATGAGCAAGTAGCAACAAAAGCAAGCGAACCATGTTTATTGTACGTTTCAATCACATCAGATTTAATTCCATCTATCTTCACAATAGAAAATCCGTTGTGCATAAGTGTTGTTAATACCAATATCTATTTAGAGGAACTAAAATGTTCTCCACATTTCTCTTTTAGACAATTCCCTAAACATGATAAGTACAAATCACCATAAATTTTATTCATCCTAAAAGAGAAGCTCAAAAAAAAATTATAAAATCCGGTTTACAAAGAAATGTCAATCAAAATATACTGACCCGAGGTTTCATGTGTATGAAGAAGGGGCCACATTTGCAGGATTACACCTAATATGAAATTCATGAATGTGGATAAATTATTGTTATAGTTAATATAATGTTTCTAACAATTGGTGCTCTCTTTTTAATGGTTTTTTGGGTCCGGTTTTGAGTATGGACAACTTTTCTTAATGAATGATGAGTTTGGTTTGGTAATTTTTTGTTTGTTTTTTTGTAATGAATATATTGTGTTCTTTTATAAGGTTTTGATCTTTGGTACTGCAATTTTGAAAGGTGGTGTACTAATTTTGGTTGAATGAGCATTTTTCTAGTGTTCAAAATTGTAAAAAATGATGGAAAGTAGTTCACTGCACAAAATTTTACGAAAAAACTAAAGCACTGTAATTAGAATCAGCACAATAACAATAAGTTTCACTTTTTATAGAGGCTTCAACCTTTAGGAACTATACGGTTGCCTAATTTTCAAAGGGAGATAGAAACTCCTGCCTACGTAGCCATGATATATTGAGACACCATGAAAGTGAAGATTCTGAGAATCATTGAACATTTATAGGATTACAATAATAAATGATGTACAATACAAACAAATTGTTCAACAATGAGATGAAACAATATTGAGAGTCATGAGAACCGACTAGATTTTCAAAAAAAGTTAATTCGACATAACCAAACCTTTCGTAAAACTAATTATTGCCATGTGAAGTAAAATTTATATGAACTCAATTTTTCTTGCTTGTTTCACAGTAGGTGGACGTTATTGCGATTATTCGTGTTAGTTGATCTTGAATTTCCAATGCCCCTAGTTAGGTCTTCAATAGGTCATGGAAAATCTAGAGTGATGCTGACTTGGTAAAAAAGAGGACTTATATTCATATAAATACAAGACAAAATGTTTAAGTAAGCATTATGTACAAATAAGATTTCTAGTACAAATTTGATTTCTTGTATATATTTAATATGACTAAATGAATTTGTTATTTTTTTGTTATTTGGTGAAAGAATGTATATATATATAAAATAAATTTAAAGTACAGATAATAAGTTCAGCCCATCCATGACGATGGGTTATTAAGATTAAGAATCTCGACTAACTAGGTTGTAATATAGTTTGTAAAACAAATATAGTGGTGCCGCCTAGGATGTGATAAAAATATGATAATAAAAGAAGATAAACGATGCACTAACACTCTTACTAAACACGTTAATCTCTGCAAGTATTGCAGGTCGTACACAAGTTTTAATGATAAGTCAGATTCGTTCTCAGGGACATAGTGTGTTATACGAATAGGTCAACAGAATAGCGTAGCTGATAATAGTTAAAAGACAAGAAAATAAATGAATATGAAGTGAAGATATTAATGATTAAACTAAATAAAATAAAGACAAGTAAATAAAATGTGAAAGAATAAGATGAGAGAATATAGCCCAGGTTTTGCGAGTATGCACTAATCCTTCTATTTCTTCTACTAGTTAATAAGGGTGATAATAACTCTTAGATAAGTAGTCAGGATGCTAAATACTTCCCTACCCCCTTCCGGGTGGACTAAGGTCGCGACCTCACAATTAGCAGGGGACTTAACTAAGGTGCTTATACGCCACTAGGTTCTTAGATAAGTCTGACGTGCAAATAATAATCTGTGATTAAATCATACCCTAAGGACTATCTAGTTAGGCAAATCTTTCTGGATCACTACTGCACACTAGACGTTTATGTGGTGTTTCAATAATTAGACACCCCTTCTGGGTGACCATCTAACTACTTTTAGTACAACCCTATATTGATCAGGTTTAAGATAGACAATAAATCTTAGCACATAAAACAAATATATGGTTAAGCAGCTGGAGTCAATCTAAAATAGTTCTCCCAAAGTAACATAGATAGAAGAAAATAGAATTCATAGATTATACTAAAAGTATAAAGAAATAAACTAAAAGTATAGATTATACTCTTCTACAATGTGATATAAAGTAATAGATTGTTTTTTTCTTTTGTTCATTGTTTTCTTCTCTTAAGTTAGTGGTGACTAATAGGGAGATTGCACGTATATTATATTTTCATATTTAATATTTTATATATGAAGGAAATACATGCTTATATTTTGGATATATTATATATGATATGATATATAATTTTTATTTAGTATGAAAATGAAAATTTCTTAATATTTTGGATATTGCCTTTATTTAAAATTTGTATTATGAATCCTAATATATTTCCACTTGATAATAAAATTATTGAGTGTATTAAACGATATATATGATATTTCGTTAGACTTTTCCATTGTAGTTATATTTTTAAAATTTGTTATATTTGCAAGTTTTGATCTGACTACTAGGTGGAGTTGTAGTTCGAGTAAAAATTATAAAAATCTATATTGTTTGATAATAGAATTAATTTATTACCACTTTAGTATAGACTACCCAAAAGATGTAAAATTGATAATATTCTATTATTGGATCGATTAACGCAACAAAACTAATTAGAAATGACCTGACTACGAAGGGGATACATAGTGTTGAGTCTCGTATTTTATTTAATAAAATAGGTATTGTACCTTGCTTTAATTATGATAAGATACATCTTGACTACCAACGGGCTTATGCATATTTTAAAGTATATTTTTCTATATATATAAATCTCTTAGATAAATGTCCACATATTTGATTTATATATATATATATATATATATATATATATATAATGGTTCAGATTGTCTAAATTTAATCCACAATTTAAAATATCTTGATGTCTCCTCTATATTTTTTAGCCGTTAGATCTTACTTATATTTTCCTATTTATCTTTATCATGCAATTTTTTTAGTTGGTACGATTGAACTCCTCCCGCAGCCGCCTCTGAAACCATTCTTCACCATCATTAGCCATCAACAATCGAAGAAAAGCCGCTCGCCTGCATAAGAACCTCCACCTATGAAACCATTCTTCACCATCATTAGTCATCAACAATCGAAGAACCCAAATTAACGTAAAAAAAATTAATTTTTATCATTGAAATTCTAAAAAATTAAATTATTTTTAACCTATTTTTATCACTTTTATAATTTCAGAATTTTTGTTGTTTATTAGTATTTCTTTATACAAATTGGCCGACCATTTGAAGCCTTTTATGTATCAAAAGTGATGCCGCTGACTTCCAGCATCAACCTGTTTGGTTATCAACGATTGAAAAATAGGTTATTTATTTTGTTTAATTATTAAGCATAATTTTTGTTTATTAATTTTGTATACAAATTTTACAAATGGCCATTTTATGAAATTGGAAGCCTTTTTTTTTTTTTTTTTTTTAAAAAAAAAAAAAAATGAAAATGGACAAATGTGAATGGTTACCAATTGAAAAAGTAGCAGAGTTATTTAATAATGGGTGCACAGGATGGAATACAAACTTACTTAAATTAATATGTAACAAGAGAGAAAGTTTTGAAATTGAAAATTCGCAAATAGTCAATATACAAATAGAAGACAAAATAATTTGGCCACATACAAAGGATGGGGAATATATCACTAAATCCGGATACCATCTTTTGGTAAACGAAGAAATTAGTAATGAAGAAAATACCTCAAGAAAAATAGAGGTGGAAGCAAAGTCTGATTTATGGACTATGGTGTGGACAGCTAACGTACCTACAAGGATGAGGAACTTTACATGGAGAATAATTAGAAATGCAATCCCGACGAAGAAAAACCTAAAAAAGAAAAAGTGTATCAAAAATACATTATGTGAATGGTGTGAAAATGATGAAGAAACTATAGAACATTTATTTATTGAATGTCCTTTTTCATCAGCTATTTGGTCAGAGTCAGCACTACAAATAAAAGTCAACAAAGAAAACAAATATTGCTTCAAAGAATGGTTTCTCAAAATAATAGAAGACTACACAAAAAATGGTTGGGAGAAGAAAAGACTAATTAGTACACTAATTGCAACTTTATGGAGCATTTGGAAAGCTAGAATGAAGGGGTTCCATGAAAACAAAGAATGGAAAATTGGAGAGGTATTAAGCAATGCAAAAAGAATTATAGAGAAATTATATGATGAGAGACAAAGAACTAGAAACCTAAAAAACAGCAATAATAAAAAAGAAACTGAACATACAAAAGGCAACAATAATAACAGAGGAAATATCAGTATTATTTCAGCAGCTGATTTTAATTGGCTAAATGATACCTCTTTTATTAGTTCTACAGAACAAGCTGGAATAGCGTCGATTGGTGTGGATAAGGAAGGAAAGATACAAAATAAGAAGTATATGAGGAAAACAATCAAAAGTCCGAAAGAAGGCGAGGCATGGGCTGTTTTACAAGCAATGAAGGCATCGGAAAATTTAGAGCATAGAAGAATTAATTTTTACACGGACAATATATCAATTGTGCAAGAAGTATATGATAATATAAAGATTGATTGGAAAACAAGACCTCTAATAGAACTAATACGATCGTGGATCAAAAGATTCCCAAATTGGAAGATTTATCACATAAAAAGAGACCATAACAAATTAGCAGATGCTGCAGCCAAATTGTGTAGAAAATCAAGTAGTTTAGATAATTTAAGAGTAGGAAATTATTTAGAAAATGTAAAATTTGTAATTGACCCAACTGATTGTTGAAATAAAAGTTGAATTTCTTTTTGACAAAAAAAAAAAAAAAGAAGCCTTTTACATATGAGAAGGGATGCGCTACGTCCATCATCAACATGTTTGGCAGTGGACAAATCAAAAAACTCAAATTAAGGTTATTTAATTTATTTAATTATTAAATATAATTTTTTTTAATACAAATCCTACCATTGTGACCCGTTGAAACTTTTTCCTTCTTCTTTTGGACGTAGTTAAAACCTAAGAATGAGAAGTTGTCAACAACCTGATGACCATCAACTATCAAAGAACCCAAATTAAGGTTCTTTTTATTAATTTATCTATTTTTTAATTTTTTTTTTCTTTCAAAAGAAAATAAATTAATTATGAACGTTTATACAAAGACTTAAGATAAACATAATAGTCACTTAAGGATCCATTCTTCCACTTAGATGTATCAATATTACGTCTAGCACTCTTGACTGCAAGATTTGTAACATTATTCAATTTCCGGTTGACGAAGTTAATTCTCCAATCAGGGAACTTCGTAAGCCAGCTCTTCATTTCGGCAATGAAAGGATAAATTTGCCAACGAAGACCTGTACACTTATTAATACCTTGAATGAATTCAAGGTTATCGGAGTAAAATGCAACACTCCGTAAATTACACTTAGCAGCCTTTCTCATCGCAAGAAGGACCGCCCAACCTTCACCTTCAATAGGGCTTCTAACTATATGTCTAGTAGTGATCCTGTGAGCCACCTTGCCTTCCTTATCAATCGCAATTGCTGCTAATCCTGTTAGTTCATAGTCTCCTTTAAAAGATGCGTCGCTCATGAATATATAATATGCGTCATCGGTAAGAATTGGATTATCTTCAATGATGTCTTCATTACTATTCTCGTTCCTTATTGTTCCATTTTCATTTTGTTCCTTATTCTTAGTGGACTTACTGTTAAAGAGATCATTCATAGCCGAGTTAATTCTGAACAGGATATCCTTAATTACCAATGGGGTTTTATCATGAAAGCTTCTCATCTTTGCCTCCAAATGTTCCATACAGTAAGGAGAAAATAGGCCGTAAATTCATTTTGGTCCCATCCATTCTTAACGTATTTTTTCCTTATTTCAATAAGCCAATCTCCCATATCGTACTTCTTTTCTTTTTCGATCACAACTTGTAGCCTCGAGTTGGCCCAGACTGTCGTGCTAAAGGGGCATTTAATAAATAGGTGTTCAATATCTTCTTTATCCAATTCACACCATTCACATGTAGCATCCTTAACAATTTTTCTAACTTTCAGATTAAGCTTGGTAGGAATAGCTCCATTGCATATTCTCCATCCAAAGGATCTAATCTTATTCATAACATTTGATTTCCATATAATATTCCAGAGGTTACTATTATCATGTTTACCTTGAGAAGATGATTGGGCTTCATTTTGAACATCTATATCTACCAATTTATGATATCCAGACTTGGTACTATATTCACCATCCTTTGAAAAAGGCCAGATTAATTTGTCTTCCTCCTTATTGATTATCACAGGGATCTTCCAAATGTCACTGACTTGATTTGGTGGGAAGAGTTGCCTGAGTAGCTCCATGTTCCAACTTGACATGTCTTTATTAAATAGTTGGGCTACATACTCTATTTTTCAACCAACCGGTCTCCCCAGAGATATACTATTATTGACCCACTTTTGATCCCAAATATTGATATTTATTCCATTTCCAATTCTCCAGATCGAGTGTTGTTTAATAAATTTCATTCCTCTGTAGATACTAGCCCAGCTCCACGATCTTTTATTTGACAATTTTGCATTAATAATGTTATCAAATGGAGAGTATATACCTTTTAAAACCTTAGCTACTAGTGAGTTCGGGTTATTCATTATTCTCCAAGCCTCTTTGGCTAATAAGGCTAAATTCATTTTTTGAAAATCCCTGAATCCTATACCTCCAATAGTTTTAGATCTTGCAACTTTTTTCCATTTAATCCAATGAATTCTTTTTCTAGTACTTGAATCCCACCAGAAATTAGCCACTATTCCAGACAGTTTCTTGCAAAGTGTTTTCGGAAATTCGAAGATGGACATAGCGTAATTAGGTATCGCTTGAAGCACCGCCTTAATAAGTACCTCTTTGCCTCCATCAGATAATAAGTTAGCAAAGTAACTAGATGATTTATTTAGAAGTTTGTCTTTGATATAATTTAGATTTTCCGATTTTACCCTTTTTAGAGAGAACGGTATCCCCAAGTACTTACCAAAGGTTGATGTCCTTGTAACATTGAGATTTCGTGCTACTTCTTCACAAGTGTTCTCTGGAGTTCCTTTGCTGAATAAAATTGATGATTTTTGAAAATTAATCCGTTGTCCAGACGCTTGACAAAAAAGAGATATAGTATCTTTAAAAGCTTCAATTTCATTCTTATCAATATTTATGAAGAAGAGAGCGTCGTCAGCAAATAAGAGATGTGTGAGACTCGGACAGTTTCTGGTAATTTTAATACCTTTGATATTACCTTCCCGGCATTGATAATTAATAAGACCAATAAGGCTTTCCGTAAGAATTGAAAAAAGTAAGGGAGATAGTGGATCACCTTGTCCTATTCCCCTGGATGGTGAAAATTTATTGAGTCTCTGTCCGTTGACTTTAATTTGGAAAGATACCAAGGATATACAATTATATATCCATTCCGTCCATTTTTCACAGAAACCAATAGCCTTAAGGGTTTGAATTAAAAAATCCCAATTGACTTGGTCATAGGCCTTTGCCATGTCAACTTTAACCGCCGCAAAATGTTTATTTGATTTTCTTTTATTCTTAAGGAAAAAGGAAACTTCCTGAGCAATTAAAATGTTGTCTTGTATACTCCTTCCCTTAATAAAAGCCGATTGAGTAGGTGATATCAAAGTATCATTGAGACCTTTAAGTGAAGTGATGTATTATTCTTGAAAAAATTATTAACAATTGTAAAGATATCATCTTTAAGGGTCTCCCAATTTTCTTGATAGAAATTACCTGGTAAACCATCCGGTCCTGGGGCTTTTGATCCCGACATACTGAAAGCAAATCTTCTAATTGTTTGATTGATTTTTTATATACAAATCCTACATGGCCATTTTATGGCCACTTCTGTGGAGGAAATTCTTATGCAGCAAAAAATTTTGTTCTTTGTTTCTTCTTTTAATTTTAACATGATTTAAATTTTCTTTTTGGTTTCCCTGTAAAATGAAAGCACCATGTTTGGATAAGTATCACTCGCTGTACTGTTGTTTTGGTTGTGATTTTGCTTTCCACCTGTAGTGTGCAAATCAATCGTCTTGCTCGAAAGAAAGCCTAACAAAGAAAGCATAAGTCGACTAACCTAGAAGATGGGAATAGTAAATCAAGTGGAGAATTATATGCTACTGCAATTTAGAGTTACTGCATAGATTAAATTTGCCTCATTGGTCCATATATTATGCAAAACTTACACTTTAGGTCCTTATATTCATTGTTCGAGTTAATTGCACTATTGGTTTGTGAAATTACTATTAGTCTGTATGTTGAAAATTACACTATAAGGTCCCTATAATCACTTGCTTGCTTTTCTTGAAACAATTTTTTTTGTTCCAACGATCTTTTACTTCTTTTTCGTATACCAACAACCTTTTTTTTTGTATATCAACGATCTTTTATTTCCTTTTCGTGCAAAAACAATCTCTTCTTTGTGACACTTAATTTCTATTAATGCACAATTTTTTTTGTGCTAGATGCTCATGATTAAATAAATTACATTTATTTTATAATATACCACAAATTATAACTTTTTCTAAATGTATATATAAAGTTGGATATATTGTTTATGTTTTTTCTAAATGTATATATGCAGTTAGATATATCGTTTATGTAAAACATATCATACTTTTTGTGCTTAGTTAAATATTCTTTAGTTTATTTTTATCTGAAGAATTGTTTTATTTATCCCGTATTAAAATTATTTTTCTAAATCAATATTGTTAGAGTGCCTTCAGGCACGGGTTCATACCTATTATATATATATATATATATATATATATATATATATATATATATACATTCTCTAGTTTTCTTATATTCTTTTGTTTCATGTTTTTCCGATTGGTATCGTAAGGTGAGAATTGTTCTCATGCATGAAAAGCTCATCGATACGATCGATAAACATCTGACAACTGTTCCCGATGAGAATAACAAACTGGAATAGGAAGCCTACATGAACCATTATGATAAATTACTATCAATATATTACATAAGATGGGTTTATACCCACCAAGTTATTACTATTGATGTAATAACATACCTTGAAAACGATGAAAGGATTGAACAAGGGAAATTTTAAATTGGTGGGTTTACATGTAATCTGTGGGCATATACCAACCACCTTAAATAATCAGGTTTACATTTTAAAGTCTCACATATTCAGTTTAGTCTTTCTTGGGTTTACAAAGTTCTTGGTTTAGTTTACTATGGGTTTACATAGTGCTTAGTGTTTAGTGTTATATTGACTGTTGTTTATATATAGGTCCTTGATCACTAACAATTGTAGGGTTTAAACACTCACAATAAACATAAAAATCAATATGGTAATAAAAACTGTTATAAGACTTCTATTCAATCGAAAAACGAGGATAAACAAATATATCCTTATACGTGAAAATGAAAAAAGGGCATAATTTTAAACATTTGTCTCACATAGGCTTAAAAAAAGTAAAAAAAAATTATTAAAAAAACCTAAGCGTTGCCCATCTTACTTTATGAAAAATATAGATGATTATTGATACTAAACCTTTAGCTTTAGTATTGAGAATAACCAATGCAATACCTACTATAGACAATTTTGTATATACCCACTGAATTATGCATACAAGTGGATATCAACACACTAAATAAACACAAAAATGTGGGTATTGACCCAATATTTTAGGTAAAAGTGGGTATACACCCACTAGTTACAAACAACCACAACAATGTAGAAAAATCATCCTTCCTTCAATGCGGCATTTCTTGTATCCACTAAGTGAATATTCATAAACACGTAACACTGTTCAATGTTAGTGGGCCCATGGGTGTGATAAAATAATGATTTAAAATCACACACATCTCGTAAACACGATTAACTCTCTGCAAGTATACAGGATGTTACAAGTAATAATAAGTAAATAATGTTTCGCCCTTAGAGATTTAGGTAGTTATTTCATTTCGTGTTCAAATACTACCGTAGATGTTTTAAAATCTTTTGATTTTAAAGATAAAAATATAAAGTGTTTGTTTTGTTTTATAAATAATATAAATAATTATTCAAGGAAGATAGCTGTTAAGATTGCAAGTATGCTCCTAATCATATTGACTTAATAGTTCTAGAAATAATTGGTTGGTCTTATCAACAAGGATACAAAATTCTTCCTAACTAATGTAAGGGTCGACTTAGGAAACTCACATACGCATATTCTGAGGGATTAAGACAAAACTTAGTGGCTACTTGGCTATTCAAGACCTTGGGTTCACTAGCATACACTAAGCACGTACACACTAATCAATAATTATAACACCCTGCCACTTATTGGTGAAAGTTCATTTACTTAGTCTAATCAATATCATTTTGCCAAAATAAGATTAATATCCATATCAAGGTGTATATCCAGTAGATGCAAAACACAATTTATTGTACGACTCAAAAGAACAAATAAAACAGTAAAACTAGATTTTTATACAAAAACAATCCTAAACTAAATAGAAATTAGTGCATAATATAATATATGAATAAAAATATTAGAATTAAATTAAATACAAAATAATTTTTATTCTAGTTTACCCAAAGAATAGAGATAGAGAGGTGTAGAATTGATGCGGTGAAACTCCAAACTTGAAGCTTCCGTCTCTAGATCCTCATGATCACTTTTTTGATGAATGGTTGATGAAAGGTAAGCTCTGATGGCCAAGGAATGAATTTATAATATTATCAGAGGATAATATAAGTGGTAAAACTGCTTTAGTGTTTACATAGGTCACGAGTTAGGTTAAAATGACCTAACACATCCTAAAAATGTTTTCCTCCAAGATGGGACTGGTTGGAGTCACACCAGCTGCAAAATATGTAACCTCTTAATTAAAAATCCGAGTTGTAAACTATCCTTAGCCATGCACTCCTTTTTCAGAGTCCCATATGGATATAAAAGGAATCATCCAAATTATTTTTAAATATCACGTGGCATCGAAAATGATTCACTTTCACATTTCTAAAAACGGTTTCTTTAGTCCTCTGCTATTGGTTTCCTTTTCTGATTTTCTTTACTCAATTTCTTATCCATGCTTTTACATGTAATATAATCCGTATACCTAATATTTTTATATTTAAAACATAAATTTCGCACAAATAGCTCTAAATGTGACAAATCTCCAAAAGAGGGTAAGAAACGAGAATATATCAAATAATAGGAAACTCCCTCATCTGGGCACAAAAGAAACTTAAAAATATGTCTCAAAATAGGATTTATTTATCACCAAAAAAGGGAGACATTAAATTTATTTCCATTGGATTGCAAATTCTTCTCTAATGACACACGATAAAAAATTGTGCACGTGGAATAGATATTTCTTGTCATGATACTTGAATATAAATAACCCGTTTCATCGGCTAACTATATCAAATTTGACAATTAACATGAGGTTAACACATTTTGAATATAGTTATTGGATACACAAGTTTTTTATTGCATAAAGCCACCATAGGAACTACAATTACCATTGTTATCAAGTTGTACTATAAGTCCTTGAAAATTCTGTCATATACATAAACTGTGTATAAACTTACTTGCAACCGTACAGACCTTTGATATCAAATTTCCCTATAGGTCCCCTGAAAGATCTATGTGGGTTTAAACTACATAAATCACTATTCTAGAATAGGGTCAAAAATACAAAATACCAACTACTAATTTAAACAATAGTATATAATAATTAATAGTTAATAAAAATACATTATATCAATCAGTAAAAGATGAAAAAATTTAGAAAACTTTCAAGGTTTAACAGCTGTGATTCCATGTTACTCAATAATATTTACAAAAAGAAGCAAAAACTATTAAAATCGCCATAAGAACACCATAATTAACCCATAAAATAATATTTGTTTATTGTCTTTGAAAATATTTCTTCCCCTATTACAAACACCTCCAATGGACAAGTTGTTCTTCTCTTCAAAAATAATAGTTTGTGTATACAAAAGATATGAACCAAGCCAAACTCGCATCAGGAAATGAATCACCATAATGCTTTACCTGCCAAGAATGAGAAAGAGTGCTTGAAAATTCAATTCATGAAAGATTGTTTTTGCAACGACCATATATATGATTTGGTAAATTCTGAACAAGTTTAATATCGAGCGTATTCTCCCTAATATAGAGTGCATAATGAAAAATATTAAAATTCATGTTTACCGGTTTATTTTCTCATTGTATCCCCATCTCTTCTTTTTTGAAGATAGTTGACTTATGTTTTTTACCCACCAAGATTTATTGTATAAATTTTTTGTGGGAAAGTAGCTCAACCTTTTTATTAACTTAAATGTATAAGACTTTCATACAATATTTATTGATCCAATATTTAATCATAATCGTTAATTATTATAGCAAGACATGTGTCAATTAATTAATTAGAAAAGTTACCACAAGTATATTTTTTTAGGTTAAAGAAGGTATAGTTCATAAACTACTACAAGTTATATTAGACCATTCAATATAGGATGAAAGACTTTTCCTATTTATTAAACCGACACAAAACGTAAGCGCATGTTATTGACAAATGGGCTGGAGAGAAGAGTATAATTCAATCATATTTACGTACCATTTGAATACTATGTAACTAGTCTACACATCATGGCCCTTATCCATTCTAAGGATTTAAACAAGAATTTAACCTAATAACAAAGACGCGTAGAAAAAGTTAGAACTACAAAATAAAGCCTGCTCTTCTATATGTGTATATGGAGGTAAAGTTTCCTCTCCATGTACATATACATTGGTAAAATTAGGTAAAGTTATATTATATCTAACTCAAAAAGAATTGATGTATTTTTTTATATGGTTTAACTAAATTTAATTTATTTTATTTTTCCACTTAATAATAAAAAATTGACATTCTTCTAAGGAATTTTATTGAGTATTTTGGATTTGTAAAACAAAGGGTTTCATCAATGGATAACAAGATAGATAAAAATAATTTGTCGTATAATCTAGGATAAGTTCTCTTAATCAAGGTATGTGATTTATTTTAGTTTCTATGCAACAAGGGATAAAAAAAATCTTTAACCAAATTACAGTATTGGTCCTTATATAATGTGTAAATTGCAGTATAGGTCTGCATTATTGGTCCTTAGGAAAGAGCTAAAAGAGTTGTGTATCACATGTAATTTGTCTCTTAGAAAAATTGCAAAATATAGGATTAGATTTTTAAGTTTTTCCAGCTAGAAAGTCATGCTATACAACTCAAACAAAAATATTTTGTATTTTTTCATGCATAGCATAGAGTGTTGTTTAATTTACATGAAAAGATTGATAATCATCACATTTCAAGAAAATAGAAAAGTTATATAAGTAACTTCGTAAGTCTATTAATATGTTGTAATGCTTCATATGATGCTTAATAACTGATGGTCAACCCTTAATATTTAACTTTATCTTAAAAAGATGGTAAATATTAGTTCGGTAGTGGAAGTGTTTAATGTGGATTAAAAGAATAAAAGCATGTAAATGTGTGTGGAGGATAAAATATTATGTGTACACAATTGAAAATTTAACACACGATTAATAAAAGTTATGTAGACTAATATTTAATAGACTAATAAAGAGTGTGTTATTGGGCGTAAAGAGTAAAAGTTTTAGTATGTCATTGAATTAATTCTTGCACCTATATGGCCTTTTTTCTACAGATCCTGCTCCAGTTCTAGCTCTTGTTCTTATAAATGACCCATACACTTGTGGGACATCACCTTCTCAATGTTGATTTTATATCCTGCTCTGGGAGAGGAAAAGTAACCACCAATCTATATAATACCCTAAGTATAGTAGTTTATACAAAATACATAAGATGGGTTTATACCCACCAAGTTATTACTATATGGTGTTATATCATACCTTGAAAACGATGTCATTGAGGATTGAACAAGGGAAAATGTTAAATTGGTGGGTTTACATGTAAACGGTGGGCATATACCAACCACCTTAAATAATCAGGTTTTCATTTTAAACTCTCACAGATTAAGTTTAAGTCTTTCTTGGGTTTACAGAGTTCTTAGTTTAATTTACTATGGGTTTACATAGTGCTTAGTGTTTAGTGTTAGATTTATTGTTGTTTATAGGTACTTGATCATTGATAATTGTGGGGTTTAAACACTCACAATAAACATAAAAATAAATATGGTAGTAAACACGGTCATAAGATGCCTAACCAATCGCAAAAACAAGGATAAACAAATGTATCCTTATACGTGACAATGAAAAAAGGGCATAATTTTAAAGATTTCTCTCACAGGCTTAAAAAAAATCAAATAATATAAAATTCATTAAAAAAGTCACAGACTTTTATGCTTCTCAAGTAAGTCAATACAATCTTATTTAATATTAAACATTTCACTTACCATTTCTCATGCTCAGTATGTCTCTTTTTATTTGTAATATACATTTGAGGACCCTCCTGCTCGCTCCAGCGCATGGTAAGTTTTTTCCTAGTAAATAATTTGATTAATTCTTTAAATATGTTCCCATTGTAATCAACTTTTTTTTTGGATCTTTCATTTTTGCAGGAAAGTGGGAAAAAAGTCTCAGTCCTCTAAATCCAAACACAGGCACAAGAGAAAGAGACAAGAGACTTCTGAGTTGGAAAGTGACAGTGATGATGATCATTGGGTTTTGAGACCCCGTAGAAGGTCTAAACAGTTTGTACGAAAGGTATGTCCACTTTTTCTAAAATAATTTTGTTACAGTCATTATAAACAGTTTTATTCTTTTAATCTTTACTTGGAGACACTCAAGTGTAACTCATGATAGACTAAATGCACACAACCCCCTTTAACTATATCTAATCCCTGATTTTGTCCATAAACTTTAAAAACCAATTTAAACCTCCTTAAACTTTTTTTCCCTAGTTTTTAACGGAGTATGAAAATTTACTATTATACCCTTTCATACTACCACACCTTTAACTTTTCATGACTCGTTCTTCTCCTTTTAGTTCCTCGCTCTGAACACAACTCATTTTTAGACCAAATCTTCCTCGACTAGATTTTCAATTAGATTTACATCCAAAAGAAGTCTAGATTATTTGTGGACCCATATGTTTTTGGATAGAACCGTAATTTAGGGAGTGTTGAATATTTTTTTATGTTGTGTTGTGGCAACTTTTGTTTTTTAATAGTTGTGCACAATTGTAATTAGGGTCTTTTGTTATAATTTGGCTATAATGTTTATCCCATCTAGTTGTGAGTGCTTATGTGCATATACCCTCTAATTCTGCAGATATAATCATTTGTGTAAGGGAGTGACTTGGAATTCAACCTCGAAAGATGATGCGGGCAAATATTTTGCGAAACATTCACCGTCATCATTTGACGAGATAACATGGTCTTTCATACATTTATTGATCGGAAGTTTCTTGAGTTTTTATCTTTCTTGAATTTCTAAAGTCAAACAAAGATATTTAGTATAAGTTATAACTCCCACTTTGATAAATTTTTTTCCTTTTACTTATAAAAATATATCAAACAGAAGATGGTCTCATTTGCAGGCAAGATCGGAATTAAACAAAATATTGTAAAAACAGCATGAGCATCTGAAACTTTTTGAAGTTGGTTAATTTTTTCAAATTCAGCAAAATAGCATGCAAAGTGTCGAAAAAATCTTGCATAAAAAGGTCCTCTATTTAATTCACTAACATATTAAGCAATATTGCCCTATTAAAAAGGTTTCAATATCTGCTCCAGGGCCATGGACCTATATAATAACTCTTTAAATATTCTTGACAACAAAATTAAATACAAAAGATATTACATAATATTGTATATTTTAATATGTGAACTTACATCAAGGCGATAGGAGCCAAAAGTCATTATAACATCATTTACATCTTCTACCCTCCATGTAGTGTCAATTTCTTTACCCACATTTTTACAATCTACAATAACATTTTACATTTTGATCTAACCATGAAGAATGATCTTGTAGTAACACGCCACTAGCAAATGCAGAATCACTTGTTTACTTCTTCTTGAGTTTTACAAAAGATTTTCCTTTTACTTAGAAGCTATTATCACACAAAAGATGAAATTTTAAAGAAGTCATATGAGTTCATTACATAGAAGATATAGTGAATGAAAAAACTACACCTCAAGGTTGAAAAATTAGATTTTGATTTCAGTAAGTAATTGTTTGCTAACATAAATCTATATATAACATCATCTTGGGGTATCCATACTAGAAGAAGCCGATCATAAAATGAGAAAGTAGCAACAAAAGCAAGCGGACCATGTTTATTGTACGTTTCAGTTTAATTCCATCTATCTTCACAATAGAAAATCCATTATGCATAAGTGTTGTTAATACCAATATCTAATTAGAGGAACGGAAATGTTCTCCACATTTCTCTTTCAGACAATTCCTTGAACATGATAAGTACAAATGACCATAAATTTTATTCATCCTAAAAGAGAAGCTCAAAAGAATTATAAAATCTAGTTTACAAAGAAATGTCAATCAAAATATACTGAGGTTTCAAGTGTATGAATAAGAGGCCACATTTGCAGGATTCCACCTAATGTGAAATTAATGAATGTGGATAAATTATTGTTATACTTAATATTATGTTTCTAACAATTGGTACTCTCTTTTTAATGGTTTTCTGGTTCTGGTTTTGAGTATGGACAACTTTTCTTAATGAATGATGATTTTGGTTTGGTAATTTTTTGTTCGTTTTTCTGTAATGAATATATTGTGTTCTTTATAAGGTTTTGATCTTTGGTACTAATATTTTCAAAGGTGGTGTACTAATTTTGGTTGAATGCACATTTTTGTAATGTTCATAATTGTAAAATATGATGGAAAAGTAGTTTACTGCACAAAAGTTTACGAAAAAACTAAATGACTGTAATTAAAATCAGCACGATTACAATAAGTTTCACTTTTTATAGAGGCTTCAACCTTTGGGAACTATACGGGGTGCCTAATTTTCAAAGGGAGATATAAACTTCTGCTATGCCTACGTAGCCATAATATATGGAGACACCATGAAAGTGAAGATTATGCGAATCATTGAACATTTACAATATTACAATAATTAATGATGTACAATACAAACAAATTGATCAACAATGAGATGAAACAATATCGAGAGTCATGAGAACCGACTAGATTTTTGAAAAAAGTTAATTCTACATAACCAAACTTTTCGTAAAACTAATTATTTCCATGTCAAGTACAATTTATATGAACTCAATTTCTCTTGCTTGTTTCACAGTACGTGGAGTTATTGCGATTATTCGTGAGAGCTGATCTTGAATTCCCAATGCCCCTAGTTAAGTCTTCAATAGGTCAGGGAAAATCTAGAGTGATGCTGACTTGGTAAAAAAGAGGACTTACATTCTTATAAATACAAGACATGATGTTTAAGCAAGCATTATGTACAAATAAGATTTCTAGTACAAATCTGATTTCTAGTATATATTTTATAGGACTAACTGAATTTGTTGTTTTTTTTGTTTTTTGGAATAAATAGTATATTTAAAATAAATTTAAAGTACAGATAATAAGTTCAGCCCATCCATGAAGGTGGGTTATCAAGATTAAAAATCTCGACTAACTAGGTTGTAATATAGTTTGTAAAACAAATATAGTGGTGCTGCCTAGGATGTGATAAAAATAAGATAATAAAAGCTAATAAACGATTACTAAACACGTTACTCACTGCAAGTATCGTAGGTCGTACGCAAGTTTTAATGATAAGTCAGATTCGTTCTCAGGGACTTAGCGTGTTATACGAATAGGTCAACAGAATAGCGTAGCAGATAATAGTTAAAGACGAGAAAATAAATGAATATGAAGTGAAGAGATTAATGATTAAACTAAATAAAATAAAGACAGGTAAATAAAATATGAAAGAATAACATGATAGAATATAGCTCAGGTTTTGCGAGTATGCACTAATCCTTCTATTTATTTTACTAGTTAATAAGGATGATAATAACTCTTAGATAAGTAGTCAGGATTCTAAATTCCTCCCTACTCCCTTCTAGGTGGACTAAGGTGGCGACCTCACAATTACCAGGGGACTTCACTAAGGTTCTTATACGCCACTAGGTTCTTACATGAGACTGGCGTGCAAATAATAATCAGTGATTAAATAAAACCCTAAGGACAATCTAGTTAGGCAAGTACTCCTAGATCACTACGTACACTAGACGATTATGTGGTGTTTCAATAATTAGAAACCCCTTCCGGGTGACCATCTAACTACTATTAGTACAACCCTAAATTGATCAGGTTTAAGATAGACAATAAATCTTAGCACATAAAAGAAATATATGGTTAAGCAGTTGGAGTCAATTTAAAATAGTTCTCCCAAAGAAACATAGATAGAAGAAAATAGAATTCATAGATTATACATATGCAAAACCCAAGTTATGGGAAATTTAGTTCAAAGTAAAAAGAAATAAACTAAACGAAAGATGCATACTGTCAACTTGCTCTCTTGAATGATCTCTAATGATGAATAAAACTTAAAGACTAATTATGGGAGGCAAGGACATGTTTACAATAGTTAAAGGGTGTATCTATAGGAGTATAGAAAGCCAAATTTGGATTTCTTAGAATAGGAGGCAAGTAATTGGACTTCTTTTCCAAATTAAACCCGTTTCCTAAAATATAGGAGAAGGGAATAACTGTTGTTGTCTTATTTTGGCCGTAACTTCTTCAATATTGCTCCGATTTTCGTATACTTTTTATCGAAACGACCGTATCGGAAATCTATACATATTTGATCTGACCCTTATTCCTAATTCCGAAACGATTTTTGAGTTATGACCATTTTAGTGGACCGGGCTGTTGAAATTCAAATTTACTTGGCAACTTTTCCTTTCCTATTTTATCTTTTACTTCCTTTATGTTCAATTTCCATCTTTATCTTCTTTTCTTTATCTCTTAGAATTTATTTGACATCTGATTACTTTTCACATATCTTTAAAGCTTCACAATTAACAAAAAAGTAAACCAAATATTCTCTAAAAATAATAAATTATCTAATCAAGACAAGAAATAAGAAAAAAAGTAAAATATAAGCAAAAATTGAGTGTTGACTATCCTAATACACCTAAAATGATGTCTCCTATATAGATTAAATTATCAAAAATAGGGAGACATCAAGACCCCCAATTCAAAGTTGTATCGTCCCGATACGATAATGATATAAACAATGATAAGTCTCTAAATACACACCTAAGTCAATTAAGCACAATGGAAAGAGATAGCAGAATATATAGAATATCAGTAACAATGCTCTTAATTCAGAACCCCATATGAATATAAAAGGGATCATCCAATTTTTTTTTAAATATCATGTGGCATTGAAAACAATTAACTATCTAATTTTGGCCGAAAACTGCTTCACATTTATAAAAATGGTTTCTTATCCATGCTTTGACATGTAATATAATACATGTGCCTACGAGTTTCACATTTTAAACATATATTACGCACAAATAACTCTAAATGTGAAAAATCTCCAAAAGAGGGTCAGAACCGAGAATATATCAAATAATAGGGAAAACACCACATCTAAGCACAAAAGGAACTTAAAAATATGTCTCAAAATAGGATTTATTTATCACCAAATAAGGGAGACATCAAATGTCTTTCCATTGGATTGCAATTACTTCTTTAATGACACACGAGATAAAATTATGCACGTAGGATATATATTTCTTGTCAAGATAGATGAATATAAATTACCCGTTCCATCGGCTAACTATATCAAATTTAAAAATTAACATGAATTTAACACATTCTGAATATATTTATTGGATACACAAGTTTTTTATTGCATTACCAGAATAGAAACTACAGTCACCTTTTCAATCAAATTGTAATATAGGTCCCTGAAAATTTTGTCACAGACAGAAAGTGGGTATAAACTCACTGCTGCAACTGTAGAGACCTTTGATACCAAATTTCTCTGTAGATCCCCTGAACGATCTATGTGGGTTTAAACTACATAAATCATTATACTGTGAATAAGGTGAAAAATACAAAATACCCACTACTAACTTAAACAATACTATACAACAATTAATGGTTAATAAAAAAACTTTATATGAATTAATATGATAAAAAAATTTAGTGTTATTTTAGAAAAATTTCAAGGTTTAACATTATTATTCCATGTTATTCTATAATTTTCAGAAAAAAGAAGAAAAACTAATAAAATTGCATTAAGAACACCTTATTTAACCCATAAAATAATATTTGTATTGTCTTTGAAAATATTGCTTCCGCCGATTAAAACTACTCTGATAGACAAGTTGTTCTTCTCTTAAAAAATAATAGTTTGTGTATACGAAAGATATGAATTAAGCCAAACTCGCATCACGAAATGATTAACCATAGTGCTTTACCTACCAAGAATGAGATAGAGTGCTTGAAAGTTCAATTTATGAAATATTGTTTTTGCAAAGACCATATATATGATTTGGTAAATATAGAACAAGTTTAGTATTCTCCCTAATTTAGAGTGCATAGTGATAAATATTAAAATTCATGTTTACCTTTTTCTTTTCTCATTGTATCCCCATCTCGTCTTTTTGGGAGATAGTTAACTTATGTTTTTTACCCACCAAGATTTATTGTATAGATTTTTTGTAGGAAATTAGATCAAACTTTTTATTAACTTAAACATATAAGACTTTCATCGAATATTTAATGATCCAATATATAATAATAATCGTCAAATTTAATGGCAAGACATATGTAAATAGATTAATTAGAAAATTTACCACAACTAATTTTTTAGGTTAAATATAAGGTATATTTCATACACTATTAAAATTTATATTGAACCATTCAATATTGTATGAAAGACTTTTCCTATTTATTAACCAAACTAGGGATGGCAGTGCTTACGATTTTAATTAGAAACCGACGGATTACCAAACCGAATAAAAACCGATTATGTAACCGTGGGTAAATCAGTTAGGGTTTGGTTTTAAAAAGTGAAACCGATGGTTATAACCGTTAGGTTATGGTTTTAGATTAAAAAACACGAAAAACCGAAATCCGTTATATATATAAATATAAATCCGATTTTATTTTACCTACTAAAAATAAATCAGAATAACCAAAACCAGTTTATTATCATCTACTTTTGTATATTTTATAGTAATATAGATAAAAAAGTATTTTCATATCTCAAAACAAAAATCTAAATATTATAATTAACAATAGAAGTAACAAAAATGTTATTTAATTAAAGATCAACATAATATTTTATATATCGGAGATTTGTCATGTATTTGTGATCTTGTTTCAATATTTTCAATATATTTAGCGAGTTATATTTTGGCATGTCACAAGAACGAGGTGAGGTTAGGAATCCTACTGCGAGAGGGACGTCTCGCGAGCCGGGTTATGGTTAAAATCTTATAAACCGTTTAAAAAACCGAATCCGAATTATTCGGAGATGGTTTTGAAAAGTAAGTCCAGTTAAATCCGTTAGGTTTGGTTTTTGATAAATTAAATGAATATGGACATGGTTTTGGATTTTTTTGTAATAATCCGATCAGTTGCCTTCCCTAAACCCAACACACAGAACGTAAGCCCAAGCAACGCTGTTGGAAAATGGCCTGGAGAGAAGAGAAAAATTCAATGATATTTACTTTCCATTTAACTACTATGTAACTAGTCTAACTCATCATGAGCCTTATCCCTTCTTAGGATTTAAACAAGAATTTACCCTAATAACAAAGACGCAGCCGCAGAAAAAGAAAAATTAGAACTCCAAAATAAAACCCGCTCCTCTCTTTGTGTATATCGAGGTAGAGTTTCCTCTCCATGTACACATTGGTAAAATTAGGTAAGACTCTCAAATTTTTTTGATGTATTTGTTTATATGGTTTAATTAAATTTAATTTCATTTTTTTTTCGCAGAATAATTAAAAATTGATGTTCTTCCAAGTAATCTCTTAATAAAATTTAATTTCATTTTTTTTCGCAGAATAATTAAAAATTGATGTTCTTCCAAGTAATTTTATTGAGTCTTTTGGATTTGTAAAACTAAGAAATTCATCAATGGAAAAAAACATAAATAAAAATGAGTTGTCCTATATACTAAGAGACGTTCTCTTAATCAAGGTATATGATTTATTTTAGTTTCCATGTTGCAAGGGATAAGAAAAATCTTGAACCCAATTACACTATGAGTCTCTATATAATGTGAAAATTGCAATATAGGCCCGCATTATTGGTCCTTAGGAAAGAGGTAAAAGAGTTGTGTATGGCATGTAATTTGTCTCTCCTATAAACAATTGAAAAATATAGGATTAGATTTTTCAGGTTTTGCAGCTAGAAAGTCATGCAATACGATTCAAACAAAAATATTTTGTATTTTTTTATTCATACATATCATCGAGTGTTGTTTGATTACAGGAAAACGATCGTCGTCGTTGGTCATGAAATTTCAACAAAATAGAACATTTATATAATTAACTTGGTAAGTTTATTAATTTGTTGTTATGCTTCATATGATGCTTAATAACAGACGATCCACCCTTAATATTTAACTCATTATTCTAATGATGGTAAATTTTAGTTTGGTAATAGATGTGTTTAATTTAGATTAAAAGAATTAAAGCAAGTAATTGTGTGGATGATAAAATATTATGTGTACACAATTGAACATTAAACACACGATTAATAAAAGTTATGTAGACCAATATTGAATACACAAATAAAGAGTGTGTTATTAAGTGTAAAGAATAACCATTTTAGTATGTCATTGAATTAATTCTGGACGGATATGGCATTTTTTCTTCCAGATCCTGTCAAGCAATAACTCTTGTTCCTGTCGGAGTATATTATTTGTGGAAGTCAGATCTGTGATTTTAGTAGCTCGGAAAAAGAGGGAATCAAATATGTTTTGCTTTTAAAGCCGTGCCGGAGAGAAGATCTAAGGAAATATGTCGAAAAATAATACTCCATCAAGTGAGTTCTCCATCAGATCGAATAAAGGCATAATTTTAGTGGTGAACTTGAATTAAAGTCCATTTTGAAGTTTGTCCCAACTTTAAAAGTTTAGTGAAAGGCAAAAGTCACAGTCCAGATCCTGCTCAAGTTTTTGCTCCAGGTTCAGCTCTTACTCCAGATCCTTCTCCTGCTGTATCTCTTACTCTAGATCCTTCTCCTACTCCTGCTCCTGCTCCGGTTGTAGCTCTTGTTCATGTTCCAGTTCCTTCTGTTATACTTCCAGCGGCTACTGAAAACAACAACATACTCAATGAGCTCAGTGATCTTGATTCAATGTTGTTTGATGATCTGTGTTAGACTTTTATGCTTCTCAAGTATGTCAATACAATCTTATGTAATATTAAACATTTCACTTACCATTTATCATGCTCTGTATGTCTCTTTTTATTTGTAGGATACATTTGAGGACCCTCCTGCTCCAGGCGCATGGTAATTTTTTTCCTAGTAAATAATTTGATTAATTCTTTAAATATGTTCCCATTGTAATCAACTTTTTTTTTGGATCTTTCATTTTTGCAGGAAAGTGGGAAAAAAGTCTCAGTCCTCTAAATCCAAACGTAGGTACAAGAGACTTCTGATTTGGAAAGTGACAGTGATGATGATCATTGGGTTTTGAGACCCCGTAGAAGGTCTAAACGGTTAGTATGAAAGGTATGTCCACTTTTTCTAAAATAATTTTGTTACCGTCATTATAAACAGTTTTGTTCTTTTAATCTTTACTTGGAGACACTCAAGTGTAACTCATGATTGACTAAATGCACACAACCACCTTTAACTATATCTAATCCCTGATTTTGTCCATAAACTTTAAAAAACAATTTAAACCTCCTTAAACTTTTTTTCCCTAGTTTTTAACGGAGTATGCAAATTTACTATTATTACCACACCTTTAACTTTTCATGACTCATTCTTCCCCTTTTAGTTCCTCGCTCTGAACACAGCTCATTTTTAGACCAAATCTTCCTCGACTAGATTTTCAATTAGATTTACATCCAAAAGAAATCCAGATTATTTCTGGACCCATAAGTTTTTGGATAGAACCATAATTTAGGGAGTGTTGAATATTATTTTATGTTGTGTTGTGGCACCTTTTGTTTTTTAATAGTTGTGTACAATTGTAATTAGGGTCTATTGTTATAATTTGGCTATAATGTTTATTCCATCTAGTTGTGAGTGCTTATGTGCATATACCCTCTAATTCTGCAGATATAACCATTTGTGTAAGGGAGTGACTTGGAATTCAACCTCGAAAGATGATGCGGGCAAATATTTTGCGAAACATTCACCGTCATCATTTGACAGGATAACATGGTCTTTCATACATTTATTGGTTGGAAGTTTCTTGAGTTTTTATCTTTCTTGAATTTCTAAAGTCAAACAAAGATATTTAGTATAAGTTATAACTCCCACTTTGTAAATTTTTTTTCCTTTTACTTATACAAATATATCAAACAGAAGATGGTCTCATTTGCAGGCAAGATCAGAATTAAATAAAATATTGTAAAAACACCATGAGCATCTGAAACTTTTTGAAGTTGGGTAATTTTTTCAAATTCAGCAAAATAGCATGCAAAGTGTCGAAAAAATCTTGCATAAAAAGGTCCTCTATTTAATTCACTAACATATAAAGCAATATGGCCCTATTAAAAAGGTTTCAATATCTGCTCTAGGGCCATGGACCTATATAATAACTCTTTAAATCTTCATGACAACAAAATTAAATACAAAAGATATTACATAATATTGTATATTTTAATATGTGAACTTACATCAAGGAGATAGGAGCCAAAAGTCATTATAACATCATTTAGATCTTCTACCCTCCATGTAGTGTCAATTTCTTTACCCACATTTTTACAATCTACAATAACATTTTACATTTTGATCTAACCATGAAGATTGATTTTGTAGTAACACGCCACTAGCAAATGCAGAATCACTTGTTTACTTCTTCTTGAGTTTTACAAAAGATTTTCCTTTTACTTTGAAGCTATTATCACACAGAAGATGAAATTTTAAAGAAGTCATATGAGTTCATTACATAGCAGATATAGAGAATGACAAAACTGCCCCTCAAGGTTGAAAAATTAGATTTTGATTTCAGTAAGTAATTGTTTGCTAACATAAATCCATATATAAAATCATCTTGGGGTATCCATACTAGAAGAAGCCGATCATAAAATGAGAAAGTAGCAACAAAAGCAAGCAGACCATGTTTATTGTACGTTTCAATCACATCAGGTTTAATTCCATCTATTTTCACAATAGAATATCCATGGTACATAAGTGCTGTTAATACCAATATCTAATTAGAGGAACGAAAATGTTCTCTACATTTCTCTTTCAGACAATTCCTTGAACATGATAAGTACAAATGACCATAAATTTTATTCATCCTAAAAGAGAACCTCAAAAGAATTATAATATCCAGTTTACAAAGAAATGTCAATCAAAATATACTGACCTGAGGTTTCAAGTATATGAAGAAGGGGCCACATTTGCAGGATTCCACCTAATGTGAAATTAATGAATGTGGATAAATTATTGTTATAGTTAATATTATGTTTTTAACAATTGCTGCTCTCTATTTAATGGTTTTCTGGGTCTGGTTTTGTGTATGGACAACTTTTCTTAATGAATGATGATTTTGGTTTGGTAATTTTTTGTTTGTTTATTCTGTAATGAATATATTGTGTTCTTTTATAAGGTTTTGATCTTTGGTACTACAATTTTGAAAGGTGGTGTACTAATTTTGGTTGAATGCACATTTTTGTAATGTTCATAATTGTAAAATATGATGGAAAAGTAGTTTACTTCACAAAAGTTTACGAAAAAACTAAAGGACTGTAATTAAAATTAGCACGATTACAATAAGTTTCACTTTTTATAGAGGCTTCAACCTTTGGGAACTATACGGGATGCCTAATTTTCAAAGGGATATATAAACTTCTGCTATGCCTACGTAGCCAAAATATATGGAGACACCATGAAAGTGAAGATTATGCGAATGATTGAACATTTACAATATTACAATAATTAATGATGTACAATACAAACAAATTGATCAACAATGAGATGAAACAATATCGAAAGTCATGAGAACCGACTAGATTTTTGAAAAAAGTTAATTCTACATAACCAAACCTTTCGTAAAACTAATTATTGTCATGTCAAGTAAAATTTATATGAACTCAATTTCTCTTGCTTGTTTCACAGTAGGTGGAGTTATTGCGATTATTCGTGTTAGCTGATCTTGAATTCCCAATGCCCCTAGTTAAGTCTTCAATAGGTCTGGGAAAATCTAGAGTGAAGCTGACTTGGTAAAAAAGAGGACTTATATTCATATAAATACAAGACATAATGTTTAAGCAAGCATTATGTAAAAATAAGATTTCTAGTACAAATCTGATTTCTAGTATATATTTAATAGGACTAACTGAATTTGTTGTTTTTTTTGTTTTTTGGAATAAATAGTATATTTAAAATAAATTTAAAGTACAGATAATAAGTTCAGCCCATCCATGAAGGTGGGTTATCAAGATTAAGAATCTCGAGTAACTAGGTTGTAATATAGTTTGTAAAACAAATATAGTGGTGCCGCCTAGGATGTGATAAAAATAAGATAATAAAAGCTAATAAACGATTACTAAACACGTTACTCACTGCAAGTATCGCAGGTCGTACACAAATTTTAATGATAAGTCAGATTCGTTCTCAGGGACTTAGTGTGTTATACGAATAGGTCAACATAATAGCGTAGTAGATAATAGTTTAAAGACGAGAAAATAAATGAATATGAAGTGAAGAGATTAATAATTAAACTAAATAAAATAAAGACAGGTAAATAAAATATGAAAAAATAAGATGAAAGAATATAGCTCAGGTTTTGCGAGTATGCACTAATCCTTCTATTTCTTTTACTAGTTAATAAGGATGATAATAACTCTTAGATTAGTAGTAAGGATTCTAAATTCCTCCCTACCCCCTTCCAGGTGGACTAAGGTGGCGACCTCACAATTACCAGGGGACTTCACTAAGGTGCTTCTACGCCACTAGGTTCTTACATGAGACTGGCGTGCAAATAATAATCAGTGATTAAATAAAACCCTAAGGACTATCTAGTTAGGCAAGTCCTCCTAGATCACTACGTACACTAGACGATTATGTGGTGTTTAAATAGCTAGAAACCCCTTCCGGGTGACCATCTAACTACTATTAGTACAACCCTAAATTGATCAGGTTTAAGATAAACAATAAATCTTAGCATATAAAACAAATATATGGTTAAGCAGCTGGAGTGAATTTAAAATAGTTCTTCCAAAGAAACATAGATAGAAGAAAATAGAATTCATAGATTATACATATGCAAAACAAAAGTTATGGAAAATTTAGTTCAAAGTAAAAAGAAATAAACTAAACGAAAGATGTATACTATCAACTTGCTCTCTTGAATGATCTCTAATGATGAATAAAACTTAAAGACTAATTATGGGAGGCAAGGACATGTTTACAATAGTTAAAGGGTGTATTTATAGGAGTATAGAAAGCCAAATTTGGATTACTTAGAACAGGAGGCAAGTAATTGGACTTCTTTTCCAAATTAATTCCGTTTTCTAAAATATAGGAGAAGGGAATAACTGTTGTTGTCTTATTTTGGCCGTAACTTCGTCAATATTGATCCGATATACGCATACTTTTTATCGAAACGACCGTATCGGAAATCTCTACACATTTGATCTGACCATTATTCCTAATTCCGAACCGATTTTTGAGTTATGACCCTTTTAGTGGACATGGATGTTGAAATTCCGATTTACTTGGCAACTTTTCCATTCCTATTTTATCTTTTACTTCTTTTATTTTCAAAATCCATCTTTATCTTCTTTTCTTTATCTCTTATAATTTATTTGACATCTGATTACTTTTCACATATCTTTAAAGCTTCACAATTAACAAAAAAATAAACCAAATATTCTCTAAAAATAATAAATCATCAAATCAAGACAAGAAAAAAGAAAAAAAGTAAAATATAAGAAAAAATTGAGTGTTGACTATCCTACACCTAAAATGATGTCTCCTATATAGATTAAATTATCAAAAATAGGGAGACATCAATACCCCCAATTTAAATTTGTATCGTCCCGATACAATAATGATATAAACAATGATAAGTCTTTAAATACACACCTAAGTCAATTAAGCACAATGGAAAGAGATAGCAGAATATATAGAATATCAGTAACAATGCTCTCTTAATTCAGAACCCCATATGAATATAAAAGGGATCATCCAAATTATTTTTAAATATCACGTGGCATCGAAAACAATTCACTATCTAATTTTGGCCGAAAACTGTTTCACAGTTATAAAAATGGTTTCTTATCCATGCTTTGACATGTAATATAATACGTGTACCTACGAGTTTCACATTTAACACATATATTACGCACAAATAACTCTAAATGTGAAAAATCTCCAAAAGAGGGTAAGAAACGAGAATATATCAAATAATATGGAAAACCCCTTATCTAAGCACAAAAGGAACTTAAAAATATGTCTCAAAATAGGATTTATTTATCACCAAATAAGGGAGACATCAAATGTATTTCCATTGGATTGCAATTACTTCTCTAATTGCACACGAGATAAAATTATGCACGTAGGATATATATTTCTCGTCAAGATAGATGAATATAAATTACCCGTTCCATCGGCTAACTATATCAAATTTTAAAATTAACATGAATTTGATACATTCTGAATATATTTATTGGATACACAAGTTTTTTATTGCATTACTACAATAGAAACTACAGTTACCTTTTCAATCAAATTGTACTATAGGTCCCTGAAAATTTTGTCACAGACGGAAAGTGGGTATAAACTCACCACTGCAAACTGTAGAGACCTTTGATATCAAAATTCCCTATAGATCCCCTGAATGATATATGTGGGTTTAAACTAAATAAATCATTATACTGTGAATAGGGTGAAAAATACAAAATACCCACTACTAATTTAAACAATACTATATAACAATTAATGGTTAATAAAAACACTTTATATGAATTAATATGATAAAAAAATTTAGTGTTATTTTAAAAAAAAAATTCTAGGATTAACATTATTATTCAATGTTATTCTATAATTTTCAGAAAAAAGAAGCAAAACTAATAAAATTGAATTAAGAACACCTTAGTTAACCCATAAAATAATATTTGTATTGTCTTTGAAAATATTGCTTCCGCCGATTAAAAACTCCTCTGGTAGACAAGTTGTTCTTCTCTTAAAAAATAATAGTTTGTGTATACGAAAGATATGAATTAAGCCAAACTCGCATCACGAAATGAAAAACCATAATGCTTTACCTACCAAGAATGAGAAAGAGTGCTTGAAAGTTCAATTTATGAAATATTGTTTTTACAACGACCATATATATGATTTGGAAAATATAGAACAAGTTTAGTATGGAGGGTATTCTCCCTAATTTAGAGTGCATAGTGAAAAATATTAAAATTAATGTTTACGTTTTTCTTTTCTCATTGTATCCCCATCTCGTCTTTTTGGGAGATAGTTATCTTATTATTTTTACCCACCAAGATTTATTGTATAGATTTTTTGTAGGAAATTAGATCAAACTTTTTATTAACTTAAACATATATGACTTTCATCCAATATTTAATGATCCAATATTTAATAATAATCGTCAATTTTAATGGCAAGACATATGTAAATAGATTAATTAGAAAATTTACCACAATTAATTTTTTAGGTTAAATATAAGGTATATTTCATACACTACTAAAAGTTATATTGAACCATTCAATATTGTATGAAAGACTTTTCCTATTTATTAACCTAACTAGGGATGGCAGTGGTTACGATTTTAATTAGAAACCGACGGATTACCGAACCGAATAAAAACCGATTATGTAACCGTGGTTAAATCGTTTAGGGTTTAGTTTTAAAAAGTGAAGCCGATGGTTAAAACAATTAGGTTGTGGTTTTAGATTAAAAAACCCGAAAAACCGAAAAACCGAAATCCGTTTTATATATATAAATATAAATCCGATTTTATTTTATCTACTAAAAATAAAACCGAATAACCAAAACCAGTTTATTATCATCTACTTTTGTATATTTTATAGTAATATAGATAAAAAAGTATTTTCATATCTCAAAACAAAAATCTAAATATTATAATTAACAATAGAAGTAACAAAAACGTTATTTAATTAAAGATCAACATAATATTTTATATATTGGAGATTTGTCATGAATTTGTGATCTTGTTTCAATATTTTCAATATATTTAGCGAGTTATAATCCTATTGCGAGAGGGACGCCTCGCGAGCCGGGTTATGGTTAAAATCTTAAAAACCGTTAAAAAAACCGAATCCGAATTATTCGGAGATGGTTTTGAAAAGTAAGTCCGGTTAAATCCGTTAGGGTTTCGTTTTTGATAAATTAAATGATTATGGACATGATTTTGGATTTTTTTGCAATAATCCGATCCGTTGCCATCCCTAAACCCAACACACAGAACGTAAGCCCAAGCAACGCTGTTTGAAAATGGCTGGAGAGAATAAAGCCCGCTCCTCTATTTGTGTATATCGAGGTAGAGTTTCCTCTCCATGTGCACATTGGTAAAATTAGGTAAGACTCTCAAATTTGTTTGCTGTATTTGTTTATATGGTTTAACTAAATTTAATTTCATTTATTTTTTCGCAGAATAATTAAAAATTGATGTTCTTCCAAGTAATTTTATTGAGTCTTTTGGATTTGTAAAACTAAGAAATTCATCAATGGAAAAAAACTTAACTAAAAATGAGTTGTCCTATATACTAAGAGACATTCTCTTAATCAAGGTATGTGATTTATTTTAGTTTCCATGTTGCAAGGGATAATAAAAATCTTGAATCCAATTACACTATGAGTCCCTATATAATGTGAAAATTGCAATATAGGCCCGCATTATTGGTCCTTAGGAAAGAGGTAAAAGAGTTGTGTATGACATGTAATTTGTCTCTCCTATAAACAATTGAAAAAATATAGGATTAGATTTTTCAGTTTTTGCAGCTAGAAAGTCATGTAATACAATTCAAACAAAAATATTTTGTATTTTTTTATTCATACATATCATCGAGTGTTGTTTGATTACAGGAAAGCGATAGTTGGTCATGAAATTTCACAAAATAGAATATTTATATAATTAACTTGGTAAGTTTATTAATTTGTTGTTATGCTTCACATGATGCTTAATAACAGATGATCAACCCTTAATATTTAACTCATTATTCTAATGATGGTAAATTTTAGTTTGGTAATAGATGTGTTTAATTTAGATTAAAAGAATTAAAGCAAGTAATTGTGTGGATGATAAAATATTATGTGTACACAATTGAACATTAAACACACTATTAATAAAAGTTATGTAGACCAATATTGAATACACAAATAAAGAGTGTGTTATTGGGTGTAAAGAATAACCATTTTAGTATGTCATTGAATTAATTCTGGACCGATATGGCATTTTTTCTTCCAGATCCTGTCAAGCAATAACTCTTGTTCCTGTCGGAGTATATTTTTTGTGGAAGTCAGATCTGTGATTTTAGTAGCTGAAAACGGAAAGAGAGGGAATCAAATATCTTTTGCTTTTAAAGACGTGCCGGAGAAAAGATCTAAGGAAATATGTCGAGAAATAATACTCCATCAAATGAGTTCTCCATCAGACCGAATAAAGGCATAAATTTAGTGGTGAACTTGAATTAAAGTCCATCAGATCAGTTTGGAGTTTGTTCCAGCTTTAAAAGTTTTGTGAAAGGCAAAAGTCACAGTCCAGATCCTGCTCAAGTTTCTGCTCCAGGTTCAGCTCTTACTCCAGATCCTTCTCCTGCTCTATCTCTTACTCTAGATCCTTCTCCTACTCCCGCTCCTGATCCGGTTCTTTCCTTCTGTTATACTTCTAGCGGCTACTGAAAACAACAACAGACTCAATGATCTCAGTGATCTTGATTCAAGGTTGTTTGATGACCTGTCTCTGTTAGACTTTTATGCTTCTCAAGTAAGTCAATACAATCTTATTTAATATTAAACATTTCACTTACCATTTCTCATGCTTTTTATGTCTCTTTTTATTTGTAGGATACATTTGAGGACCCTTCTGCTCCAGGTGCATGGTAATTTTTTTCCTAGTAAATAATTTGATTAATTCTTTAAATATGTTCCCATTGCAATCAAATTTTTTTTTGGATCTTTCATTTTTGCAGGGAAGTGAGAAAAAAGTGTCAGTCCTCTAAATCCAAAAGCAGGCCCAAGAGAAAGAGATAAGAGACTTCTGAGTCGGAAAGTGACAGTGATGATGATCATTGAGACCCCGTAGAAGGTCTAAACGGTTAGTACGAAAGGTATGTCCACTTTTTCTAAAATAATTTTGTTACAGTCATTATAAACAGTTTTGTTCTTTTAATCTTTACTTGGAGACACTCAAGTGTAACTCATGATGGATTAAATGCACACAACCCCCTTTAACTATATCTAATCCCCGATTTTGTCCATAAACTTCAAAAAACAATTTAAACCTCCTTAAACTTTTTTTCCCTAGTTGTTAACGGAGTATGCAAATTTACTATTATACCCTTTCATACTACCACACCTTTGACATTGCATGACTCATTCTTCCCCTTTTAGTTCCTCGCTCTGAACACAACTCATTTTTAGACCAAATCTTCCTCGACTATATTTTCAATTAGATTTACATCTAAAAGAAGTCCAGATTATTTGTGGACCCATATGTTTTTGGATAGAACCGTAATTTAGGGAGTGTTGAATAATATTTTATGTTGTGTTGTGGCACCTTTTGTTTTTTAATAGTTGTGTACAATTGTAATTAGGGTCTTTTGTTATAATTTGGCTATAATGTTTATCCCATCTAGTTGTGAGTGCTTATGTGCATATACCCTCTAATTCTGCAGATATAACCATTTGTGTAAGGGAGTGACTTGGAATTCAACTTCAAAAGATGATGCGGGCAAATATTTTGCGAAACATTCACCGTCATCATTTGACAGGATAACATGGTCTTTCATACATTTATTGGTCGAAAGTTTCTTGAGTTTTTATCTTTCTTCAATTTCTAAAGTCAAACAAAGATATTTAGTATAAGTTATAACTCCCACTTTGTAAATTTTTTTCCTTTTACTTATAAAAATATATCAAATAGAAGATGGTCTCATTTGCAGGCAAGATCGGAATTATTCAAAATATTGTAAAAACAGCATGAGCATCTGAAACTTTTTGAAGTTGGGTAATTTTTTCAAATTCAGCAAAATAGCATGCAAAGTGTCGAAATAATCTTCCATAAAAAGGTCCTCTATTTAATTCACTAACATATTAAGCAATATGGCCCTATTAAAAAGGTTCACTAACATATTAAGCAATATGGCCCTATTAAAAAGGTTTCAATATCTGCTCCAGGGCCATGGACCTATATAAAAACTCTTTAAATCTTCTTGACAACAAAATTAAATACAAAAGATATTACATAATATTGTATATTTTAATATGTGAACTTACATCAAGGAGATAGGAGCCAAAAGTCATTATAACATCATTTACATCTTCTACCCTCCATGTAGTGTCAATTTCTTTACCCACATTTTTACAATCTACAATAACATTTTACATTTTGATCTAACCATGAAGATTGATTTTGTAGTAACACGCCACTAGCAAATGCAGAATCACTTGTTTACTTCTTCTTGAGTTTTACAAAATATTTTCCTTTTACTTAGAAGCTATTATCACACAGAAGATGAAATTTTAAAGAATTCATATGAATTCATTACATAGCAGATATAGAGAATGACAAAACTGCCCCTCAAGGTTGAAAAATTAGATTTTGATTTCAGTAAGTAATTGTTTGCTAACATAAATCTATATATAAAATCATCTTGGGGTATCCATACTAGAAGAAGCCGATCATAAAATGAGAAAGTAGCAACAAAAGCAAGCGGACCATGTTTAATGTACGTTTCAATCACATCAGATTTAATTCCATCTATCTTCACAATAGAATATCCATTGTGCATAAGTGCTGTTAATACCGATATCTAATTAGAGGAACGAAAATGTTCTCCACATTTCTCTTTCAGACAATTCCTTGAACATGATAAGTACAAATGACCATAAATTTTATTCATCTTAAAAGAGAAGCTCAAAAGAATTATAATATCCAGTTTACAAAGAAATGTCAATCAAAATATACTGACCAGAGGTTTCAAGTGTATGAAGAAAGGGCCACATTTGCAGGATTACACCTAATGTGAAATTAATGAATGTGGATAAATTATTGTTATAATTAATATTATGTTTCTAACAATTGGTGCTCTCTTTTTAATGTTTTTCTGGGTATGGTTTTGAGTATGGATAACTTTTCTTAATGAATGATGATTTTGGTTTGGTAATTTTTTGTTTGTTTATTCTGTAATGAATATATTGTGTTCTTTTATAAGGTTTTGATCTTTGGTACTACAATTTTGAAAGGTGGTGTACTAATTTTGGTTGAATGCACATTTTTGTAATGTTCATAATTGAAAAATATGATGGAAAAGTAGTTTACTGCACAAAAGTTTATGAAAAAACTAATGGACTGTAATTAAAAAAAACTAAAGGACTGTAATTAAAATCAGCACGATTACAATAAGTTTCACTTTTCATAGAGGCTTCAACCTTTGGGAACTATACGGGGTGCCTAATTTTCAAAGGGATATATAAACTTCTGCTATGCCTACGTAGCCATAATATATGGAGACGCCATGAAAGTGAAGATTATGCGAATCATTGAACATTTACAATATTACAATAATTAATGATGTACAATACAAACAAATTGATCAACAATGAGATGAAACAATATCGAGAGTCATGAGAACCGACTAGATTTTTGAAAAAAGTTAATTCTACATAACCAAACCTTTCGTAAAACTAATTATTGCCATGTCAAGTAAAATTTATATGAACTCAATTTCTCTTGCTTGTTTCACAGTAGGTGGAGTTATTGCGATTATTCGTGTTAGCTGATCTTGAATTCCCAATGCCCCTAGTTAAGTCTTCAATAGGTCAGGGAAAATCTAGAGTGATGCTGACTTGGTAAAAGAGAGGACTTATATTCATATAAATACAAGACATAATGTTTAAGCAAGCATTATGTACAAATAAGATTTCTAGTACAAATCTGATTTCTAGTATATATTTAATAGGACTAACTGAATTTGTTTTTTTTTGGTTTTTTGGAATAAAGAATATATTTAAAATAAATTTAAAGTACATATAATAAGTTCAGTCCATCCATGAAGGTGGGTTATCAAGATTAAGAATCTCGAGTAACTAGGTTGTAATATAGTTTGTAAAACAAATATAGTGGTGCCGCCTAGGATGTGATAAAAATAAGATAATAAAAGCTAATAAACGATTACTAAACACGTTACTCAATGCAAGTATCGCAGGTCATACGCAAGTTTTAATGATAAGTCAGATTCGTTCTCAGGGACTTAGTGTGTTATACGATAGGTCAACAGAATAGCATAGTAGATAATAGTTTAAAGACGAGAAAATAAATGAATATGAAGTGAAGAGATTAATGATTAAACTAAATAAAATAAAGACAGGTAAATAAAATATGAAAGAATAAGATGAGAGAATATAGCTCAGGTTTTGCGAGTATGCACTAATCCTTCTATTTCTTTTACTAGTTAATAAGGGTGATAATAAATCTTAGATAAGTAGTAAGGATTCTAAATTCCTCCCTACCCACTTCCAGGTGGACTAAGGTGGCGACCTCACAATTACTAGGGGACTTCACTAAGGTGCTTCTACGCCACTAGGTTCTTACATGAGACTGGCGTGCAAATAATAATCAGTGATTAAATAAAACCCTAAGGACTATCTAGTTAGGCAAGTCCTCCTAGATCACTACGTACACTAGACAATTATGTGGTGTTTCAATAGATAGAAACCCCTTCCGGGTGACCATCTAACTACTACTAGTACAACCCTAAATTGATCAGGTTTAAGATAAACAATAAATCTTAGCATATAAAACAAATATATGGTTAAGCAGCTGGAGTCAATTTAAAATAGTTCTTCCTAATAAACATAGATAGAAGAAAATAGAATTCATAGATTATACATATGCAAAACCCAAGTTATGGGAAATTTAGTTCAAAGTAAAAAGAAATAAACTAAACGAAATATGTATACTGTCAACTTGCTCTCTTGAATGATCTCTAATGATGAATAAAACTTAAAGACTAATTATGGGAGGCAAGGACATGTTTACAATAGTTAAAGGTTGTATTTATAGGAGTATAAAAAGCCAAATTTGGATTACTTAGAACAGGAGGCAAGTAATTGGACTTCTTTTCCAAATTAAATCCGTTTCCTAAAATATAGGAGAAGGGAATAACTGTTGTTGTCTTATTTTGGCAGTAACTTCTTCAATATTGATCCGATTTACGCATACTTTTTATCGAAACGACCGTATCGGAAATCTCTACACATTTGATCTGACCATTATTCCTAATTCCAAACCGATTTTTGAGTTATGACCCTTTTAGTGGACCTGGATGTTAAAATTCATATTTACTTGGCAACTTTTCCTTTCCTATTTTATCTTTTACTTCCTTTATTTTCAATTTCCATCTTTATCTTCTTTTCTTTATCTCTTAGAATTTATTTGACATCTGATTACTTTTCACATATCTTTAAAGCTTCACAATTAACAAAAAAGTAAACCAAATATTCTCTAAAAATAATAAATCATCAAATCAAGACAAGAAATAAGAAAAAAAGTAAAATATAAGCAAAAATTAAGTGTTGACTATCCTAATACACCTAAAATGATGTCTCCTATATAGATTAAATTATCAAAAATAGGGAGACATCAATACCCCCAATTCAAAGTTGTATCGTCCCGATACAATAATGTTATAAACAATGATAAGTCTCTAAATACACACCTAAGTCAATTAAGCACAATGGAAAGAGATAGCAGACTATATAGAATATCAGTAACAATGCTCTCTTAATTCAGAACCCCATGTGAATATAAAAGGGATCATCCAAATTATTTTTAAATATCACGTGGCATCGAAAACAATTCACTATCTAATTTTGGCTGAAAACTGTTTCACAGTTATAAAAATGGTTTCTTATCCATGCTTTGACATGTAATTTAATACGTGTACCTACGAATTTCAAATTTAACACATATATTACGCACAAATAACTCTAAATGTGAAAAATCTCCAAAAGAGGGTAAGAAACGAGAATATATCAAATAATATGGAAAACCCCTTATCTAAGCACAAAAGGAACTTAAAAATATGTCTCAAAATAGGATTTATTTATTACCAAATAAGAGAGACATCAAATGTCTTTCCATTGGATTGCAATTACTTCTCTAGTGACACACGAGATAAAATTATGCACGTAGGATATATATTTCTCGTCAAGATAGATGAATATAAATTACCCGTTCCATCAGCTAACTATATCAAATTTTAAAATTAACATGAATTTAACACATTCTGAATATATTTATTGGATACACAAGTTTTTTATTGCATTACCACAATAGAAACTACAGTTACCTTTTCAATCAAATTGTACTATAGGTCCCTGAAAATTTTGTCACAGACAGAAAGTGGGTATAAACTCACCACTGCAACTGTAGAGACCTTTGATATCAAAATTCCCTATAGATCCCCTGAATAATCTATGTGGGTTTAAACTAAATAAATCATTATACTGTGAATAGGGTGAAAAATACAAAATACCCACTACTAATTTAAACAATACTATATAACAATTAATGGTTAATAAAAACACTTTATATGAATTAATATGATAAAACAATTTAGTGTTATTTTAGAAAAATTTCAATGTTTAACATTATTATTCCATGTTATTCTCTAATTTTCAGAAAAAAGAAGCAAAACTAATAAAATTGCATTAAGAACACCTTAGTTAACCCATAAAATAATATTTGTATTGTCTTTGAAAATATTGCTTCCGCCGATTAAAAACTCCTCTGGTAGACAAGTTGTTCTTCTCTTAAAAAATAATAGTTTGTGTATACGAAAGATACGAATTAAGCAAAACTCGCATCACGAAATGAATCACCATAATGCTTTACCTACCAAGAATGAGAAAGAGTGCTTGAAAGTTCAATTTATGAAATATTGCTTTGACAACAATCATATATATGATTTGGAAAATATAGAACAAGTTTAGTATGGAGGGTATTCTCCTTAATTTAGAGTGCATAGTGAAAAATATTAAAATTCATGTTTACCTTTTTCTTTTCTCATTGTATCCCCATCTCGTCTTTTTGGGAGATAGTTAACTTATGTTTTTTACCAACCAAGATTTATTGTATAGATTTTTTGTAGGAAATTAGATCAAACTTTTTATTAACTTAAACATATAAGACTTTCATCGAATACTTAATAATAATCGTTAATTATAATAGCAAGACATATGTAAATAGATTAATTAGAAAAGTTACCAAAATTAATTTTTTAGGTTAAATATAAGGTATATTTCATACACTACTAAAAGTTATATTGAACCATTCAATATAGTATGAAAGACTTTTCCTATTTATTAACCTAACTAGGGATGGCAGTGGTTACAATTTTAATCTGAAACCGACAGATTACCGAACCAAATATAAACTGATTATGTAACCATGGTTAAATCCGTTAGGGTTTGGTTTTAAAAAGTGAAACCGATAGTTAAAACCGTTAGGTTATGGTTTTAGATTAAACAAACCCGAAAAACCGAAATCGGTTATATATATAAATATAAATCCGATTTGATTTTACCTACTAAAAATAAAACTGAATAACCAAAAACCAGTTTATTATCATCGATATTTTGTATATTTTATAGTAATATAAATAAAAAAGTATTTTCATATCTAAAAACTAATATCAAAATATTATAATTAACAATAGAAGTATAAAAAATGTTATTTAATTAAAGATCAACATAATATTTTATATATTGGAGATTTGTCATGTATTTGTGATCTTGTTTCAATATTTTCAATATATTTAGCGAGTTATAGTTTGGCAAGTCACAAGGTAAGATTAGGAAATCTTAAAAACCGTTAAAAAAACCGAATCCGAATTATTCGGAGATGGTTTTGAAAAGTAAGTACGGTTAGATCCGTTAGGTTTTGGTTTTTGATAAATTAAATGAATATACCCAACACACAGAAAGTAAGCCCAAGCAAAGCTATTGGAAAATGGGATGGAGTGTTGTTTGATTACAGGAAATATTCAAACAAAAATATTCAAACAAAAATATTTTGTATTTTTTTATTCATACATATCATCGAGTGTTGTTTGATTACAGGAAAGCGATCGTTGGTCATGAAATTTCAAGAAAATAGAACAATTATATAATTAACTTGGTAAGTTTATTAATTTGTTGTTATGCTTCATATGATGCTTAATAACAGATGATCAACCCTTAATATTTAACTCATTGTTCTAATGATGGTAAATTTTAGTTTGGTAATAGATGTGTTTTATTTAGATTAAAATAATAAAAGCAAGTAATTGTGTGGACACAATTGAACATTAAACACACGGTTAATAAAAGTTATGTAGACCAATATTGAATCCACAAATAAAGAGTGTGTTATTGGGTGTATAGAATAACCATTTTAGTATGTCATTGAATTAATTCTGGACCGATATGGCATTTTTTGGTCCAGATCCTGTCAAGCAATACCTCTTGTTCCTGTGGGAGTATATTATTTGTGGAAGTCAAGATCTGTGATTTTGGTAGCTGAAAACGGAAAGAGAGGGAATCAAATATCTTTTGGTTTTAAAGCCGTGCCGGAGAGAAGGTCTAAGGAAATATGTCAAAAAATAATACTCCATCAAGTGAGTTCTCCATCAGACCGAATAAAGGCATAAATTTAGTGGTGAACTTGAATTAAAGTCCATCAGATCAGTATGGAGTTTGTCCCAGCTTTAAAATTTTTGTGAAAGGCAAAAGTCATAGTCCAGATCCTGCTCAAGTTTTGGCTCCAGGTTCAGCTCTTACTCCAGATCCTTCTCCTGCTCTATCTCTTACTCTAGATCCTTCTCCTACTCCCGCTCCTACTCTGGTTCCAGCTCTGGTTCATGTTCCAGTTCCTTCTGTTATACTTCCAGCGGCTACTGAAAACAACAACAGACTCAATGAGCTCAGTGATCTTGATTCAAGGTTGTTTGATGACCTGTCTTTGCTAGACTTTTATGCTTCTCAAGTAAGTCAATACAATTTATTTAATATTAAACATTTCACTTACCATTTCTCATGCTATGTATGTCTCTTTTTATTTGTAGGATACATTTGAGGACCCTCATGCTCCAGGTGCATGGTAATTTTTTTCCTAGTAAACAATTTGATTAATTCTTTAAATATGTTCCCATTGTAATCAACTTTTTTTTGAATCTTTCATTTTTGCTGGGAAGTGGGAAAAAAGTCTCAGTCCTCTAAATCCAAAAGCAGGCAAGAGAGAAAGAGACAAGAGACTTCTGAGTCGGAAAGTGACAGTGATGATGATCATTGGGTTTTGAGACCCCGTAGAAGGTATAAATGGTTAGTACGAAAGGTATGTCAACTTTTTCTAAAATAATTTTGTTAGCGTCATTATAAACAGTTTTGTTCTTTTAATCTTTACTTGGAGACACTCAAGTGTAACTAATGATGGACTAAATGCACACAACCCCCTTTAACTATATCTAATCCCTGATTTTGTCCATAAACTTTAAAAAACAATTTAAACCTCCTTAAACTTTTTTTCCCTAGTTGTTAACAGAGTATGCAAATTTAATATTATACCCTATCATACTACCACACCTTTAACTTTATATGACTCATTCTTCGCCTTTTAGTTCCTCGCTCTGAACACAACTCATTTGTAGACCAAATCTTCCTCGACTAGATTTTCAATTAGATTTACATCCAAAAGAAGTCCAGATTATTTGTGGACCCATATGTTTTTGGATAGAACCGTAATTTAGGGAGTGTTGAATATTATTTAATGTGGTGTTGTGGCACCTTTTGTTTTTTAATAGTTGTGTACAATTGTAATTAGGGTCTTTTGTTATAATTTGGCTATAATGTTTATCCCATCTAGTTGTGAGTGCTTATGTGCATATACCCTCTAATTCTGCAGATATAACCATTTGTGTAAGGGAGTGACTTGGAATTTAACCTCGAAAGATGATGCGGGCAAATATTTTGCGAAACATTCACCGTCATCATTTGACAGAATAACATGGTCTTTCATACATTTATTGGTCGGAAGTTTCTTGAGTTTTTATCTTTCTTGAATTTCTAAAGTCAAACAAAGATATTTAGTATAAGTTATAACTTCCACTTTGTAAATTTTTTTCCTTTTACTTATAAAAATATATCAAACAGAAGATGGTCTCATTTGCAGGCAAGATCAAAATATTGTAAAAACAGCATGAGCATCTGAAACTTTTTGAAGTTGGGTAATTTTTTCAAATTCAGCAATATAGCATGCAAAGTGTCGAAAAAATCTTGCATAAAAAGGTCCTCTATTTAATTCACTAACATATTAAGCAATATGGCCCTATTAAAAAGGTTTCAATATCTGCTCCAGGGCCATGGACCTATATAATAACTCTTTAAATCTTCTTGACAACAAAATTAAATACAAAAGATATTACATAATATTGTCTATTTTAATATGTGAACTTACATCAAGGCTATAGGAGCCAAAAGTCGTTATAACATCATTTACATCTTCTACCCTCCATGTAGTGTCAATTTCTTTACCCACATTTTTACAGTCTACAATAACATTTTACATTTTGATCTAACCATGAAGATTGATTTTGTAGTAACACGCCACTAGCAAATGCAGAATCACTTGTTTACTTCTTCTTGAGTTTTATAAAAGATTTTCCTTTTACTTAGAAGCTATTATCAAACAGAAGTTGAAATTTTAAAGAGGTCATATGAGTTCATTACATAGCAGATATAGAGAATGACAAAACTGCCCCTCATGGTTGAAAAATTAGATTTTGATTTCAGTAAGTAATTGTTTGCTAACATAAATCTATATATAAAATCGTCTTGGGGTATCCATACTAGACGAAGGCGATCATAAAATGAGAAAGTAGCAACAAAAGCAAGCGGACCATGTTTATTGTACATTTCAATCACATCAGGTTTAATTCCAATACAAACAAATTGATCAACAATGAGATGAAACAATATCGAGAGTCATAAGAACCGACAAAATTTATGAAAAAAGTTAATTCTACATAACCAAACATTTCGTAAAACTAATTATTGCCATGTCAAGTAAAATTTATATGAACTCAATTTCTATTGATTGTTTCACAGTAGGTGGAGTTATTGCGATTATTCGTGTTAGCTGATCTTGAATTCCCTATGCCCCTAGTTAAGTCTTCAATAGGTCAGGGAAAATCTAGAGTGATGCTGACTTGGTAAAAAAAAGGACTTATATTCATATAAATACAAGACATAATGTTTAAGCAAGCATTATGTACAAATAAGATTTCTAGTACAAATCTGATTTCTAGTATATATTTAATAGGAATAACTGAATTTGTTGTTTTTTTTTGTTTTTTTGGAATAAAGAATATATTTAAAATAAATTTAAAGTACGGATAATAAGTTCAGCCCATTGGTGTCGCCTAGGGTGTGATAAAAATAAGATTAAAATAAGCCAAGAAACTACGCACTCTCAGCCTAGACAGGCACAGTACTGCAAGCATTACAGGACGTATGCAAGTTTTAATGATAAATAGAGTTCGTTCTCAGGGACTTAAGTGTGTTAATCGCATGAGTAGAAATGACGAGTAAAAGTAAATAATTAGAAAACAGAAAATAAAGCAAGTAGGAATTCGAAAATAGCAATTAAAACTAGGAAAATAAAGACAATAAAATAAAAGATTAAGAATATGAGATGAGAAGTATAGCTTAGGTTTTGCTAGTATGCACTAATCCTTCTAATTCTATCTATAAATCTAGTTAATAAGGGAGAATATTAGCTCTTGGAATACTTAGTCAGGATTCTAAATTCCCCAATCTTAGACCTTGAGAGCGACTAAGGGGGCTACGGTACAACCAAGACGAGGACTCAAATAGGGTTATCAAACGCCACTAAGGCCCTATCCAGCACACTACAATCAATTGGTGATATGGTGGTTAAAACAAACCCTACTGACTATCTAGTTAGAAGTATGTTTTGTCAGAACTGCTATCGACACTAGAAATTATGTGGTGGTTCAATAGTTAAACACCCTGTCAAGGAGACCATCTAACTACTCTTAAAACAATCCTAAAGTGATCAGTTCTAGGAAAGACATTAAATCAAAACACATAAACAAAAATAGAGTAAGAAGCTAATATCAGATTAAAACATGTAATTCCCAAAGAAACTTAGATAGAAGAATTAGAATTCATAGATTATACATATGCAAAACCCAAGCTATGGGAAGTTTAGTTCATACCTGAAGGAAATAAACTAAAAGAAATTACAAAAGACATCATCTTGCTCTCTACAATAAACTGGGAGAATAAAACCTTAAGAACTAATTACTATGAGGCAAGGATGATTTACAAGTGATATAAGGGTGTATTTATAGGTGTTTAGAAGACCTAATTCGTTTTCTTGAGGAAGAGTTAAGGTAGTGGACTTCTAGCCCAACTCAAATTCGTATGGAAATAAAGATAAACACTGTTGCACCGTTTTGAGCATATCTTCTTCGTTATTGTTCGGATTTTGCTCCATAAGATACCAAAAGAATCGCAACAGAATTATCTAGACCCTTTAGAAGGAAATCATCAGATTCGGCCTATTTCTTAGGTAAAAACGCCTATCTTTGGACGTGTATGCAGAATCCCAGATTTAGGCAGCTTTTCCTTTTCCATCTTTTTAGCAATTGTTTCCTTATCTCCAATTACCATGCAAATCTCTTTCCATAAGTTGTTGTCTTTGACTTGGACTCTAATTAAACTCCATAATTATCTTTAAAGCTACACACTAAATAAACAATTAAACCCAATATGCTCTAAAAACAATAATTCTACAAATCAAGACACAAAACAGGAAAGTGCACTAAAACTCAAGAAAATCGACATTATTGACTTCTAAATCACTTAAAATGATGTCTCATCCTAACATTAATCTATCACAAATGAGGAGACATCAAGACCCCCAACTCAAAATTGTATCGTCCCGATACAATAAAGATAAAAACAAAGAGAAGTCTAGAAATACACACTTATAAAATTTTCAACACAAGGGAAAAAGCATAGCAGAATATATAGAATAATCCTAAAGCACATAAATCAGAAAATTTCATGCAATAATATTCATAAACTACATACATGTACACTTCTCATATCCACAGTCAACACGGCTTGAATTCAAGATCAGATTAGTTTCGCAATGTAAGAAGGATTGAGACTTTACTCAGTTCCCCAAGAGAGCTATAGAGTGTTCATCAAACCTCATTAGTATCCAAGGATCCACTTAACTAATCTCTAATGGCTTAATCACTTCTCAATTACATAGCAAAGAATCAAAAGGTCTTTAAGGTTGCAATTCAGGCTTAGGGACGGGTATGATCATATATTTGGATAATTTGGAGTGAGTTTTTGGCTCTCTCCTCACTAGCCATCAACGAATCGCCCTAGAGCTTGAGTTACTCTCATAAAACGTTTCTCATTCAACCCAATGAATTCCTTGATGCACAATTTAGCATCCCCAATAACCCAATTAAAGCTTTAGATGTTCACATAAAAATTCACTTTGCCGGTCCGAATATATATATTTTCTTTTATTTTCAAATCAGTTTCTTAAGCTATGACTCTCTTTTAATGTTGAGATATCACGCTAATTTCTCATATATATATATATTTTCTTTTTAATGCCCTTGTTGGCAAAATTAGCTCGAAGCTTCTTTTTCATTCACTATTACCCCGACAAAGGGTTACAATACAATTCTGTGAATCATCATAAATATAAAGCACAAAGCACAATTAATAAGCTCATAAATCCCAACCAAATAACAATTTCCATAATGGTGGACCCACCACCCCAAACTCAAGCTGTAAAACAACTGTCTATGCATCGCGATTCGAGTGCGGGTCATATGGAAAAGTCCTAAAATCTAAAGGATATGGCTTATAACGTGTTTCAATAAAAGGCTTTAGAAAGGCTAGAAGGGGCTGAGAAGGGTATAGCATATAAAATCAAAAATCACAAGGTGAGAAGGTATAAAAAGGCTTCAAGGGCTTCAAAATATGAAAGAACCGCCTTAATCACTTTCTACACTATGTAATTAATTATTTTCTTACCTTTAGCACTTTCATCAAATGGTTTTTCAACTAGCTTGGATCTCACGGCCTACACACTTCCAAGGTTCCCTGAGATCGAACATACTTTCTATCGCATTGCTCACTAATCTTTTCTTTACTATCAACGTGTGTTTTCCTGCAAATACTAAAAGCATACAAATACATAGCTCATAAACATATTACTTACTATCATCAATCTACTGAGCTTATGCTTTCAAGCTATTAAACACACTCTACATCTAATTCCCATGTATCAAAAATAATAATTTGACCCAAAAAACAGAAAAATTGAGATGAGAGACAACGAATCCCCACACCCCCAACTCAAAAATGAGCCGTGTCCCCACGACTCGAAAAAGACTCGAAAAACAGAAATTAAAATTAGCAGATAGACATATTTACAGAAATGGTAAGGAAGAAAGAGAACATACTCTCGAGGCTATTGCCTCGCATCATTGACATCCAAGGTAGGATTTGCTGGACCTTTCGTTAATTGCTCAAGGAGTTTTATGATGTGCACTTGATTAGCATTGATTTGTGCCACATCATTGACTAAGGATATTTGAGCTGCTTCTAATTTCGTTAAACGCTCCTCCATCTTCTCTTGCCAAGTTTCCTCCTTTTCTTCCGTCGAGATTTGCGTAGAACCCGCTCTTCGAAGAATTACCTTGATCCAAGCATTATCAATATAACTCGCTTTAAACTCGAGTTTCTCTTCTTCACCCAATACTACATTCGCTTTTCGCACAAGACACGTGATCATAGTTGGAAATTTAACATTATAAACTGATTTAGGAGAGACCGAAAATCGTATCACCTCCTCATAGATCAACTATGCCACATCAACTTCTTCTCCTCTCAAAATACAGTCCAACAGTAGAGCGTACTTCATAGTCACATCCAAAGTTCGTGTGTTCCCAAAGATATTAGGGACAAGGAAATTGTGCCAAATTCGCGCATCTGCTTGAAGATATTTGTAAGGCCAAGGTTCCTTCAATTCTCTGTTATGTGATTGCACTTTCTCTTTTGTCTAATACATGCTCAAAAAGTAATTCCTCATCAAAGATCTTTCGTTTAGCAACTGCTTCTTCAAATTTGCAAAAACCTTTCAGTTTCTTAAACTTGAAGTGGTTCCTAATCTCCTCAACTGTGAAAGGAACTAACTTTCCTCTAATCGGAACACCATTACTATCTTGGCTAAAGAGCCCTAAATAGAACTCCAGAACTAATTCATGACATAATTCAGAACGTCTTACCATGAACGTAGACCAACCCAATTTCTCACCAAGCTCTAAGAATCTCCTGTATTCTCCATCTCTAATTTCTTCCTTGAATACTTTCTCATAAGCAAAAGATAGTTCTTTTAATTGTTTCTCTGCAGAAATCTTCAGAGCTCTTGAAGTATCCACTTTCTCTATAGGTATAAGATCTTGTTGAGGTTGTGTTCTCTCCTTTGCATAATAATAAAGATTTTTACCATTACGATCATACGAAGGTTTCCCACTCTTCTGCACTTTATCTTTACCCTTTGATTTAGAACTGGCACCTTTGTCAATTGATTTCTTCTTGTTTAAATCCAATCCCTTGTTACTCTTCACCTCCCTCTTATTAGCTAAGATTGTTGTTCTATTAGTCATCCTCAATTAACCCCCAACTCAAAGCTTTAGCAACCCTTGAAATTCAAACTCTTGAATTAATGGTTGAACAAGCTTGATTTGGCTTAGGAAATATGAATTGATGATTAATCTCTATGTGGGTGAGGTGGATTTGTAATGGGTTGGCTTGGATTTAAGAAATTTTAGGATGAATTTTGAAAATTTGGCTCTTTGATTCTTCAATTTGAATGAATTTGGTGAGGATTGGGTGTTTAATTCTCTCTTATGATGATGTGGAGAGAAGATTTGATGTGTTTTTCTTGATGATTGGGTAGTGTTTTGGTGATTGGTGAAGGTTTTGATGAGCTTCAATGGAGTTAGGAGAGTTTTGGGGAGAAGAAAGAGGGTTTGGGGTAATAAAATTCGGAACTAAAATCATAATACCTCCTTTATACACAAATCCCGTAACTTTCTCTCTCTCTAGCGGCGCTGCGGACTACCCCTGCGGACCATGGGGTGTACCGCAGGGTAGTCCGCGGCATCTGATGCTCGAAGATGTTTGCTCACTGGATGAGACCCGTGGTAGGACCCCGTGGCACGTGTTTCTGGGCTGCGGACTAGGGTCCGGTGTACCGGAGGGTACCCCGCGCCTTCTGTAGCTAACTCCGTCAAAATACCCGTGGTACCTACCCCGTGGCACGTGTTTTTGAGGCGCGGACCATGGTGCGGTATACAGGGGTAGTCCGCGGTCAACTTTTTCTTGTTTCTGGATCAAACCCGCGGTGCAACCCGTGGCACGTGTTTTGACCTCGCGGACCAGGGCACGGACCATGGGGTAGTCCGTGGGGGTAGTCCGCGGGGTGCATTCCTTTGCTCCAAAAAATTTTCCTCGCGTTCCCTAACTCGATTTCTCCAATTCCTACACACCAAAAACACTAATACCTTCCTCAAACATGCATTATCAACTAAAAACAACTAAAATAAACTTAAACTAAAAATGTAAAAGACATGAAAACGTAAAAAAAACTACGGGTTGTCTCCCGTACAACACTTTTGTTTTACGTCTTTCAAAGTTAGACGTGTTACCTCTGTCAAGATTTGCGAATATAGCCTCCCCAACAACGAGTAAGGCTATGAACGTCAACTAATCTGCACTTGACCCCAGTTTTGGGGCGAATTTCTATCACCTTGGCTGAAACAACCTTAGTGACAATGAATGGTCCCATCCACGAGTCTTTGAAACTTCGTGGCCTGTTCTCGCATTTGTGGGCTTTCCATAGGACATCATGGCCAACCCCAAACTCAATGTTTGGCTCAGTATCCACAGGCTTTAAGTGGATCTCCTCAGGAGGGACTTTGTGATGTGAAAGGCTGTGGATGATAGGCACTGTGGGATCCAACTTCCTTGGTTTCTTACCCAAGACATAGAAGGTCTCGGATACATTCTTTGCATGAAGGGTGATGGTCCCATCTTGGAAGTTGATCACACTTTGACTTGTGGCCATGAATGGCCGTCCAAGTATGATTGGAACCTGCTTATCTGCATCAAACTCAAGAATAACAAAGTCAGTAGGGATGGCGATATTACCAGCACGGACTAAGACGTCCTCCACTGTTCCCCATGTCCTTTTCACTAAGTTGTCAGCAAACTGCAACTTCACTGGAGTCTTCTCTGATTTCTGAAGTCCAAGTCTTTCGAACACGGACTTAGGCATAAGATTCAAACCAGAACCCACATCGTACATCGCTTTCACTTTGAGCCTACCATGTAATTGAATAGGAAGGTTGAAACTTCCCGGATCTTTCAGCTTCGGTGGTAGCTCTCTTTCACTTCTTCTTGAAACCCTCAAGTTTTCTCTCGGGATCTCTACACTCGCCTTTTCCTTAGGAATAACTTACGTATAAACTTGTTGCGGTGTAAGTCCTCTCTTCGCAATCTCAAGCATTTGGGCGTTGATATTTTCAGGTTGGTACGCCTCTACAAATGTCTTGAGAACAGTGTCATCTTTAGGATTTGTATTAGGAATAGTTGATGACACTGGTTGAACACAGGTGGCGATTCCACCTTCTCTTCTTCTTTCTCTTCTAGCATAGCAGGTGCCACTTCATCTTTCGATTCCTCCTTTGAGGCTTCTTCCTCTTTCTCTTTAGCCAACTCAGCTGCATATTCCACTACCGATCGAATCTCCTCTTGCACCTTCCTCAGTAACTCTATGAACTTGTCATTCTCTTGATCGTCCTCCACATAAACTTCAGAACAGTCAGATTCCTCGGGGCTAGACTTGGTTGGTTCTTCTTCAGTATTGGGAACCTCCACGGCACTAATGGCAGCATGTGGTGCTTCCTCTTTTGCTTTTTCGATCTCAAGGCATATAGCCTTGCAAGCTTCGAACTCATCCTTGTCTTCACCTCCTTCGATTGCCTTTACTTCTTTTTGTTCTACAACACTTGTTAACACTTTGTTTAACTGTGTCACTTGGGTAGTTAGCATTTTAAGTATGGCATCGTGTCCTCTGACCTTCTCGTCTTGAGCATTAAGAGTTGTGTTCAAACGGTCTAGAGCTTGTACTATCTGTGTATTGTCCATAGATCCTTCTTGTGGATACTGAGGTAAAGCTTTCTGCTCTAATGAATCGGTATAGGCGTCTTGAGTAGGTTGTTGTGGAGGAGCAGGTCTATTCTGATATTGGTTTTGGTACTGACCTCTCTGTTGGTAAGAGTTGTTCTGGAGTCGCGGTTGATAATGATTAGGATTAGCGGCCCCTTGTGGATTTGAATACTGCATACCCGGATGGTTGCGATTGCCCCATCGGTTGGATATAAAGTAAACAGATTGCGGATTTGATTCGCACTCTTCCCATACATGATCGTGAACTCCACATTGTTGACAACCTTGTGCTTCTTGTACTACCTTTCTAGCGGCTAAATTCTTCTCCATCGCGATTCTCAGCTCCTTGATTTGATTTTATAATGAGGATATTTGGGCTGAGTTCACAGTTTCTGCATCTAAACGAAGCGTTCCTCGGGTCTTTGCTACAGAAGCTCGCGTTGAAGGCCAACTTCTTTCTTGTTCCATAATATTCTCTAACACCTCAGAAGCTTCATTATGATTCATGGACACAAAATTACCCTTTCCAATGTTATCCACCTTTTCTCTACCTTTATCATTAAGGCCTTCATAGAACATCGCAAGTTGTAGAGCAGGTGTATTATCATGGAGCGGACATCTAGTTAACTTTTGTTGAAACCTTGTCCATGCTTCTCCCACTGTTTCTCCATCCTCTTGGCAAAATCTTGCAAGCTCGGTTTGATCTTTAAGTCTCATGCTCTTCGGATAAAATCGGTTAAAGAATGCGGCTTGAAGTTCTCTCCAAGAGTGAATGGTTCCATGTGGTTGTCTCTCTAGCCAATCGCTAGCTCTTCCGGTCAAGAAAAACGAAAACATATGACAATACAGTTGCTCGCGTGTAATGCCAGGAGTAATGTAGGCATCACAAATCTGCATGAACTTCTGAATCGCTTTTACCGGATCTTGAATAGCTGTACCAGTATAGAGTCCAAAACTTTGAAATTGACTGAGCATGCCCGGATCAGGTCTAAATTTGATATTCGGAATCTCAGGAAGGCGTTAACCAATTGGTTGAACATGGAATGGTACATTAAGGCCAGGTAGATCTTGTTCAACTCGGTTTTGTTGATTAAGATTATTCCCATTACCTCCTTCTGCTGGTAATTGTTGTCCTTCTTGCCCACCGAGTGGTGGCTCTTGTTGACCAAGAGGTGCTCCAAGTGGTGGATCTTGTTGCAATCCTCCTCCTGGTAATTGTTGTCCTCCTACTGGTGGGGTTAGTTGGGCTGCCATAACTCTTCTCAAGGCTCTTTCCTCACGAACTCGATTGTTGTAAGATCTGAAGCTCCTCTCAGGCTCCGATAAAGGAGGCCAAGAATTAAACACTGTGAAACCTGAAAAAGACTAAATCAAACCACAAGCGTAAATCTGGAAAAATAAAAACTAAACTAAAACTGAAAAGTAAAAACTAATTAAAGACTAAAACTCGAAATAGATAACCCACACGCTAACGAGACACAAGTCCCCGGCAGCGGCGCCAAAAACTTGGTGTCGCCTAGGGTGTGATAAAAATAAGATTAAAATAAGCCAAGAAACTACGCACTCTCACCCTAGACAGGCACAGTACTGCAAGTATTACAGGACGTATGCAAGTTTTAATGATAAATAGAGTTCGTTCTCAGGGACTTAAGTGTGTTAATCGCGTGAGTAGAAATGACGAGTAAAAGTAAATAATTAGAAAACAGAAAATAAAGCAAGTAGGAATTCGAAAATAGCAATTAAAACTAGGAAAATAAAGACAATAAAATAAAAGATTAAGAATATGAGATGAGAAGTATAGCTTAGGTTTTGCTAGTATGCACTAATCCTTCTAATTCTATCTATAAATCTAGTTAATAAGGGAGAATATTAGCTCTTGGTATACTTAGTCAGGATTCTAAATTCCCCAATCTTAGACCTTGAGAGCGACTAAAGGGGCTACGGCACAACCAAGACGAGGACTCAAATAGGGTTACCAAACGCCACTAAGGCCCTATCCAGCACACTACAATCAATTGGTGATATGGTGGTTAAAACAAACCCTACAGAAAGATCGAATGCCCTATGGAGACTGGTTGACCCACTTCTTGTTTGGGGAGAACAGCCAGTCAGAAGGTATTCTTGAATGAAGTCTATCCGAACCGAATTAGCACATCATAATAGAGCTTCTCACTAAGACATAAAGTGCTAGCCTACTCTCTTAGTGTATCACCGGAGTCTATCTTTTAGTACGGATTGAACGCTCAGCTACGCCTAAATTCTTACAATTTGAAGCCATTCTATTTTGACAAAAGACCGACACTCGAGTTCCTCAATAGAAATACTCCACCTTTGTCACATATTCACCCAAACCAACTGAGGGAAGTCGCATCCGGATTCGAACTTCTCCTAGAATAGTTTTCGGATCTCATTGGTCGAAGAAAGAACGTTTTTCATTGACCTCGTACGGAACAGCTTAGTAGGATGGACTCTTCTTAGACTTCTTCTCATTGCTTTGATTTGCAGCCATTGAAGCCGTAAGTTTAGTTCGATCCAAAACTTGAGATAATGGGTGTTTGCGAAGACAGGCTTGCTTCCCTGTTTGCGCCTTATTAATCTTCCTATCCCTGCCCAGCTCGTGTCGTGAGATGTTTGGTTAAGTCCTATAACGAGCGAGCATACTTTTTCGGATCCAAACTTCTTAAATGAATTAATGAATGTTGGCCGATTTTGTCAGAACTGCTATCGTCACTAGACATTATGTGGTGGTTCAATAGTTAAACACCCTGTCAAGGAGACCATCTAACTACTCTTAAAACAATCATAAAGTGATCAGTTCTAGGAAAGACATTAAATCAAAACACATAAGCAAATATAAAGTAAGAAGCTAATATCAGATTAAAACATGTAATTCCCAAAGAAACTTAGATAGAAGAATTAGAATTCATAGATTATACATATGCAAAACCCAAGCTATGGGAAGTTTAGTTCATACCTGAAGGAAATAAACTAAAAGAAATTACAAAAGACATCATCTTGCTCTCTACAATAAACTGGAAGAATAAAACCTTAAGAACTAATTACTATGAGGCAAGGATGATTTACAAGTGATATAAGGGTGTATTTATAGGTGTTTAGAAGACCTAATTCGTTTTCTTGAGGAAGAGTTAAGGTAATGGACTTCTAGCCCAACTCAAATTCGTATGGAAATAAAGATAAACACTGCTGCACCGTTTTGAGCATATCTTCTTTGTTGTTGGTCGGATTTTGCTCCATAAGATACCAAAAGAATCACAACAGAATTATCTAGACTCTGTAGAAGGAAATCATCAGATTCGGCCTATTTCTTAGGTAAAAACGCCTATCTTTGGACGTGTATGCAGAATCCCAGATTTAGGCAGCTTTTCCTTTTCCATCTTTTTAGCAATTGTTTCCTTATCTCCAATTACCATGCAAATCTCTTTCCATAAGTTATTGTCTTTGACTTGGACTCTAATTAAGCTCCATAATTATCTTTAAAGCTACACACTAAATAAACAATTAAACCCAATATGCTCTAAAAACAATAATTCTACAAATCAAGACACAAAACAGGAAAGTGCATTAAAACTCAAGAAAATCGACATTATTGACTTCTAAATCACTTAAAATGATGTCTCATCCTAACATAAATCTATCACAAATGAGGAGACATCACCCATCCATGAAGGTGGGTTATAAAGATTAAGAATCTCGACTAACTAGGTTGTAATATAGTTTGTAAAACAAATATAGTGGTGCCGCCTAGGATGTGATAAAAATAAGATAATAAAAGCTAATAAACGATTACTAAAAACGTTAGTCACTGCAAGTATCGCAGGTCGTACCCAAGTTTTAATGATAACTCAGATTCGTTCTCAGGGACTTAGTGTGTTATACGAATAGGTCAACATAATAGCGTAGTAGATAATAGTTTAAAGACGAGAAAATAAATGAATATGAAGTGAAGAGATTAATGATTAAACTAAATAAAATAAAGACTGGTAAATAAAATATGAAAGAATAAGATGAGAGAATATAGCTCAAGTTTTGCGAGTATGCACTAATACTTCTATTTCTTTTACTAGTTAATAAGGATGATAATAACTCTTAGATAAGTAGTTAGGATTCTAAATTCCTCCCTACCCCCTTCCAGGTGGACTAAGGTGGCGACCTCACAATTACCAGGGGACTTCACTAAGGTGCTTATACGCCACTAGGTTCTTACATGAGACTGGTGTGAAAATAATAATCAGTGATTAAATAAAACCCTAAGGACTATCTACTTAGGCAAGTCCTCCTAGATCACTACGTACACTAAACGATTATGTGGTGTTTCAATAATTAGAAACCCATTCCGGGTGACCATCTAACTACTATTAGTACAACCCTAAATTGATCAGGTTTAAGATAGACAATAAATCTTAGCATATAAAAAAAATATGGTTAACCAGCTGGAGTCAATTTAAAATAGTTCTCCCAAAGAAAAATAGATAGAAGAAAATAGAATTCATAGATTATACATATGCAAAACCCAAGTTATGGGAAATTTAGTTCAAAGTAAAAAGAAATAAACTAAACGAAAGATGCATACTGTCAACTTGCTCTCTTGAATGATCTCTAATGATGGATAAAACTTAAAGACTAATTATGGGAGGCAAGGACATGTTTACAATAGTTAAAGGGTGTATTTATAGGAGTATAGAAAGCCAAATTTGGATTTCTTAGAACAGGAGGCAAGTAATTGGACTTCTTTTCCAAATTAAACCTGTTTCCTAAAATATAAGAGAAGGGAATAACTGTTGTTGTCTTATTTTCGCCGTAAATTCTTCAATATTGATCTGATTTACGAATACTTTTTATTGAAACGACCGTATCGGAAATCTCTACACATTTGATCTGACCATTATTCCTAATTCCGAACCTATTTTTGAGTTATGACCCTTTTAGTAGACCTGGCGGTTGAAATTCAGATTTACTTGACAACTTTTCCTTTCCTATTTTATCTTTTACTTCCTTTATTTTCAATTTCCATCTTTATCTTCTTTTCTTTATCTCTTAGAATTTATTTGACATCTGATTACTTTCCACATATCTTTAAAGCTTCACAATTAACAAAAAAGTAAACCAAATATTCTCTAAAAATAATAAATCATCAAATCAAGACAAGAAATAAGAAAAAAAGTAAAATATAAGAAAAAATTGAGTGTTGACTATCCTAATACACTTAAAATGATGTCTCCTATATAGATTACATTATCAAAAATAGGGAGACATCAATACCCCCAATTCAAAGTTGTATCGTCCCGATACAATAATGATATAAACAATGATAAGTATCTAAATACACACCTAAGTCAATTAAGCACAATGGAAAGAGATAGCAGAGTATATAGAATATCATTAACAATGCTCTCTTAATTCAGAACCCCATATGAATATAAAAGGGATCATCCAAATTATTTTCAAATATCACGTGGCATCGAAAATAATTCACTATCTAATTTTGGCTGAAAACTGTTTCACAATCATAAAAATGGTTTCTTATCCATGCTTTGACATGTAATATAATACGTGTACCTATGAGTTTCACATTTAACACATATATTACGTACAAATAACTCTAAATGTGAAAAAGTTCCAAAAGAGGGTAAGAAACGAGAATATATCAAATAATAGGGAAAACCCCTCATCTAAGCACAAAAGGAACTTAAAAATATGTCTCAAAATAGGATTTATTTATCACCAAATAAGGGAGACATCAAACGTCTTTCCATTGGATTGCAATTACTTCTCTAACGACACACGAGATAAAATTATGCACGTAGGATATATATTTCTCGTCAAGATAGATGAATATAAATTACCTGTTCCATCGGCTAACTATATCAAATTTTAAAATTAACATGAATTTAACACATTCTAAATATATCTATTGGATACACAAGTTTTTTTATTGCATTACCACAATAGAAACTACAGTTACCTTTTCAATCAAATTGTACTATAGGTCCCTGAAAATTTTGTCACAGACAGAAAGTGGGTATAATCTCACCACTGCAACTGTACAGACCTTTGATATCAAATTTCCCTATAGATCCCCTGAACGATCTATGGGGGTTTAAACTACATAAATCATTATAATGTGAATAGGGTGAAAAATACAAAATACCCACTACTAATTTAAACAACACTATATAACAATTAATGGTTAATAAAAACACTTTATATGAATTAATATGATAAAAAAATTTAGTGTTATTTTAGAAAAATTTCAAGGTTTAACATTATTATTCCATGTTATTCAATAATTTTCAGAAAAAAGAAGCAAAACTAATAAAATTGCATTAAGAACACCTTAGTTAACCCATAAAATAATATTTGTATTCTCTTTGAAAATATTGCTTCCGCCGATTAAAAACTCCTCTGGTAGACAAGTTGTTCTTCTCTTAAAAAATAATAGTTTATGTATACGAAAGATATGAATTAAGCCAAACTCGCATTACGAAATGAATCACCATAATGCTTTACCTACCAAGAATGAGATAGAGTGCTTGAAAGTTCAATTTATGAAATATTGTTTTTACAACGACCATATATATGATTTGGAAAATATAGAACAAGTTTAGTATGGAGAGTATTCTCCCTAATTTAAAGTGCGTAGTGAAAAAAATTAAAATTCATGTTTACCTTTTTCTTTTCTCATTGTATCCCCATCTCGTCTTTTTGGGAGATAGTTAACTTATGTTTTTTACCCACCAAGGTTTATTGAATAGATTTTTTTGTAGTAAATTAAATCAAACTTTTTATTAACTTAAACATATAAGACTTTTAACCAATACTCAATAATAATCGTTAATTATACTAGCAAGACATATGTAAATAGATTAATTAGAAAAGTTACCACAATTAATATTTTAGGTTAAATATAAGGTATATTTTATACACTACTAAAAGTTATATTGAACCATTCAATATGGTATGAAAGACTTTTCCTATTTATTAACCTAACTAGGGATGACAGTGGTTACGATTTTAATTAGAAACCGACGGATTATCGAACCGAATAAAAACCGATTATGTAACCGTGGTTAAATCCGTTACGGTTTGGTTTTAAAAAGTGAAACCGATGGTTAAAACTGTTAGGTTATGGTTTTAGATTAAACAAACCCGAAAAACCGAAATCTGTTATTTATATAAATATAAATCCGATTTTATTTACCTACTAAAAATAAAACTGAATAACCAAAAACCAGTTTATTATCATCGATATTTTGTATATTTTATAGTAATATAAATAAAAAAGTATTTTCATATCTCAAAACTAATATCTAAATATTATAATTAACAATAGAAGTATAAAAAATGTTATTTAATTAAAGATCAACATAATATTTTATATATTGGAGATTTGTCATGTATTTGTGATCTTGTTTCAATATTTGCAATATATTTAGCGAATTATAGTTTGACAAGTCACAAGAGCGAGGTGAGGTTAGGAATTCTATTGCGAGAGGGACGCCTCGCGAGCTGGGTTGTGGTTAAAATCCAAAAAACCGTTTAAAAACCCGAATCCGAATTATTAGGATATGGTTTTGAAAAGTAAGTCCGGTTAAATCCGTGGTTTGGTTTTTGATAAATTAAATGAATATGGACATGGTTTTGGATTTTTTTGCAATAATCCAATCCGTTGCCATCCCTAAAACCAACACACAAAATGTAAGCCCAAGCAACGCTATTGGCAAATGGGCTGGAGAGAAGAGAAAAATTCAATGATATTTACTTCCCAGTTAACTACTATGTAACTAGTCTACACATTATGGGCCTTATCTATTCTTAGGATTTAAACAAGAATTTACCCTAATAACAAAGACGTGGCCGCAGAAAAAGAAAAAGTTAGAACCCCAAAATAAAGCCCCTCCTCTCTTGGTGTATATCGACGTAAATTTTCCTCTCCATGTCATATACATTGGTCAAATTAGGTAAAATTGTATTATATCTTACTCAAATTTTTTTGTTGTATTTGTTTATATGGTTTAACTAAATTTAATTCCATTTATTTTTTCGCAGAATAATTAAAAATTGATGTTCTTCTGATTAATTTTATTGACTCTATTGAATTTGTAAAACTAAGAGTTTCATCAATGAAAAAAAACATAGATAAAAATGAGTTGTCCTATATACTAAGAGACGTTCTCTTAATCAAGGTATGTGATTTATTTTAGTTTCCATGTTGCAAGGGATAATAAAAATCTTGAACCCAATTACACTATGAGTCCCTATATAATGTGAAAATTGCAATATAGGCCCGCATTATTGATCCTTAGGAAAGAGGTAAAAGAGTTGTGTATGGCATGTAATTTGTCTCTCCTATAAACAATTGAAAAATATAGGATTAGATTTTTCAGTTTCTGCAGCTAGAAAGTCATGCAATACAATTCAAACAAAAATATTTTGTATTTTTTTATTCATACATATCATCGAGTGTTGTTTGATTACATGAAAGAGATCGTTGGTCATGAAATTTCAGGAAAATAGTACATTTATATAATTAACTTGGTATGCTCATTAATTTGTTGTTATGCTTCATATGATGCTTAATAAGATATGATCAACCCTTAATATTTAACTCATTGTTCTAATGATGGTAAATTTTAGTTTGGTAATAGATGTGTTTAATTTAGAGTAAAAGAATAAAAGCAAGTAATTGTGTGGATGATAAAATATTATGTGTACACAATTGAACATTAAACACACGATTAATAAAATTTATATAGACCAATATTGAATACACAAATAAAGAGTGTTATTGGGTGTAAAGAATAACCATTTTAGTATGTCATTGAATTAATTATGGACCGATATGGCATTTTTTGCTCCAGATCCGGTCAAGCAATAGCTCTTGTCCCTGTCGGAGTATATTATTTGTCGAAGTCAGATCTGTGATTTTGGTAGCTGAAAAGGGAAAGAGAGGGAATCAAATATCTTTTGCTTTTAAAGCCATGCCGGAGAGAAGATCTCCGGAAATAAGTCGAAAAATAATACTCCATCAAGTGAGTTCTCCATCAGACCGAATGAAGGCATAAATTTAGTGGTGAACTTGAATTCAAGTCCATCAAATCAGTTTGGAGTTTGTCCCAAAATTAAAAGTTTTATGAAAGGCAAAAGTCACAGTCCAGATCCTGCTCAAGTTTCTGCTCCAGCTTCAACTATTACTCCAGATCCTTCTCCTACTCCATATCTTACTCTAGATCCTTCTCCTACTCCTGCTCCTGTTCCGGTTCTAGCTCTGGTTCCTGTTCCACTTCCTTCTGCTATACTTCCAGCGGCTACTGGAAACAACAACAGACTCAATGAGCTCAGTGATCTTGATTCAAGGTTGTTTGATGACCTGTCTCTCTTTGACTTTTATGCTTCTCAAGTAAGTCAATACAATCTTATTTAATATTATACATTTCACTTACCATTTCTCATGCTCTGTATGTCTCTCTTTATTCGTAGTATACATTTGAGGACCCTCCTGCTCCAGGTGCATGGTAATTTTTTTCCTAGTAAATAATTTGATTAATTCTTTAAATATATTCCCATTGTAATCAACTTTTTTTTGGATCTTTCATTTTTGCAGGAAAGTGGGAAAAAAGTCTTGGCCCTATAAATCCAAACGCAGGCACAAGAGAAAGAGACAAGAGACTTCTGAGTCGAAAAGTGACAGTGATGATGATCATTGGGTTTTGAGACCCCGTAGAAGGTCTAAACGGTTAGTGCGAAAGGTATGTCCACTTTTTCTAAAATAATTTTGTTACAGTTATTATAAACAGTTTTTTTCATTTAATCTTTACTTGGAGACACTTAAGTGTAACTCATGATTGACTAAATGCACACAACCCCCTTTAACTATATCTAATCCCTGATTTTGTCCATAAACTTTAATAAACAATTTAAAATTCCTTAAACTTTTTTTCCGTAGTTGTTAACGGAGTATGCAAATTTACTATTATACGCTTTCATACTACCGCACCTTTATCTTTTCATGACTCATTCTTCCCCCTTTTAGTTCCTCGCTTTGAACACAACTCATTTTTAGACCAAATCTTCCTCGACTAGATTTTCAATTAGATTTACATCCAAAAGAAGTCCAGATTATTTGTGGACCCATATGTTTGTGGATAGAACCGTAATTTAGGGAGTGTTGAACAATATTTTATGTTGTGTTGTGGCACCTTTTGTTTTTTAATAGTTGTGTACAATTGTAATTAGGGTCTTTTGTTATAATTTGGCTATAATGTTTATCCCATCTAGTTGTGAGTGCTTATGTGCATATACCCTCTAATTATGCAGATATAACCATTTGTGTAAGGGAGTGACTTGGAATTCAACCTCGAAAGATGATGCGGGCAAATATTTTGCGAAACATTCACCGTCATCATTTGACAGGATAACATGGTCTTTCATACATTTATTTGTCGGAAGTTTCTTGAGTTTTTATCTTTCTTGAATTTCTAAAGTCAAACAAAGATATTTAGTATAAGTTATAACTCCCACTTTGTAAATTTTTTTTCCTTTTACTTATAAAAATATATCAAACAAAAGATGGTCTCATTTGCAGGAAAGATCGGAATTAAACAAAATATTGTTAAAAACATCATGAGTAATATAGCATGCAAAGTGTCGAATTTTTTTTGCATAGAAAGGTCCTCTATTTAATTCACTAACATATTAAGCAATATGGCCCTATTAAAAAGGTTTCAATATCTGCTCCAGGGCCATGGACCTATATAATAACTCTTTAAATCTTCTTGACAACAAAATTAAATACAAAAGATATTACATAATATTGTATATTTTAATATGTGAACTTACATCAAGGCGTTAGGAGCAAAAAGTCATTATAACATCATTTACATCTTCTACCCTCCATGTAGTGACAATTTCTTTACCCACATTTTTACAATCTACAATAACATTTTACATTTTGATATAACCATGAAGATTGATTTTTTAGTAACACGCCACTAGCAAATGCAGAATCACTTGTTTACTTCTTGAGTTTTACAAAAGATTTTCCTTTTACTTAGAAGCTATTATCACACAGAAGATGAAATTTTAAAGAAGTCATATGAGTTCATTACATAGCAGATATAGAGAATGACAAAACTGCCCCTCAAGGTTGAAAAATTAGATTTTGATTTCAGTAAGTAATAGTTTGCTAACATAAATCTATATATAAAATTTTCTTGGGGTATCCATACTAGAAGAAGCCGATCATAAAATGAGAAAGTAGCAACAAAAGCAAGCGGACCATGTTTATTGTACGTTTCAATCACATCAGGTTTAATTCCATCTATCTTCACAATAGAAAATCCATTGTGCATAAGTGCTGTTAATACCAATATCTAATTAGAGGAACGAAAATGTTCTCCACATTTCTCTTTCAGACAATTCCTTGAACATGATAAGTACAAATGACCATAAATTTTATTCATCCTAAAAGAGAAGCTCAAAAGAATTATAATATCCAGTTTACAAAGAAATGTCAATCAAAATATACTGACCTCAGGTTTCAAGTGTATGAAGAAGGGGCCACATTTGCAGGATTCCACCTAATGTGAAATTAATGAATGTGAATAAATTATTGTTATAGTTAATATTATGTTTCTAACAATTGGTGCTCTCTTTTTAATGGTTTTCTGGGTCTGGTTTTGAGTATGGACAACTTTTCTTAATAAATGATGATTTTGGTTTGGTAATTTTTTGTTTGTTTTTTCTGTAATGAAAATATTGTGTTGTTTTATAAGGTTTTGATCTTTGGTACTATAATTTTGAAAGGTGGTGTACTAATTTTGGTTGAATGCACATTTTTGTAATGTTCATAATTGTAAAATATGATGGAAAAGTAGTTTGCTGCACAAAAGTTTACGAAAAAACTAAAGAACTATAATTAAAAAAACTAAAGGACTGTAATTAAAATCAGCACGATTACAATAAGTTTCACTTTTTATAGAGGCATCAACCTTTGGGAACTATACGGGGTGCCTAATTTTCAAAGGGATATATAAACTTCTGCTATGCCTACGTAGCCATAATATATGGAGACACCATGAAAGTGAAGATTATACGAATCATTGAACATTTACAATATTACAATAATTAATGATGTACAATACAAACAAATTGATCAACAATGAGATGAAACAATATCGAGAGTCATGAGAACCGACTAAATTTTTGAAAAAAGTTAATTCTACATAACCAAACCTTTCGTAAAACTAATTATTGCCATGTCAAGTAAAATTTATATGAACTCAATTTCTCTTGCTTGTTTCACAGTAGGTGGAGTTATTGCGATTATTCGTGTTAGCTGATCTTGAATTCCCAATGCCCCTAGTTAAGTCTTCAATAGGTCAGGGAAAATCTAGAGTGATGCTGACTTGGTAAAAAAGAGGACTTATATTCATATAAATAAGAGACATAATGCTTAAGCAAGCATTATTTACAAATAAGATTTCTAGTACAAATATGATTTCTAGTATATATATTTAATAGGACTAACTGAATTTGTTGTTTTTTTTTTGTTTTTTGGAATAAAGAATATATTTAAAATAAATTTAAAGTACAGATAATAAGTTCATCCCATCCATGAAGGTGGGTTATCAAGATTAAGAATCTCGACTAACTAGGTTGTAATATAGTTTGTAAAACAAATATAGTGGTGCCGCCTAGGATGTGATAAAAATAAGATTATAAAAGCTAATAAACGATTACTAAACACGTTACTCACTGCAAGTATCGCAGGTCGTACGCAAGTTTTAATGATAACTCAGATTCATTCTCAGGGACTTAGTGTGTTATACGAATAGGTCAACAGAATAGCGTAGTAGATAATAGTTTAGAGACGAGAAAATAAATGAATATGAAGTGAAGAGATTAATGATTAAATTAAATAAAATAAAGACAGGTAAATAAAATATGAAAGAATAAGATGACAGAATATAGCTCAGGTTTTGCGAGTATGCACTAATCCTTCTATTTCTTTTACTAGTTAATAAGGGTGATAATAACTCTAAGATAAGTAGTAAGGATTCCAAATTCCTCCCTAACCCCTTCCAGGTGGACTAAGGTGGCGACCTCACAATTATCAGGGGACTTCACTAAGGTGCTTATACGCCACTAGGTTCTTACATGAGATTGGCGTGAACATAATAATCAATGATTAAATAAAACCCTAAGGACTATCTAGTTAGGAAAGTCCTCCTAGATCACTACGTACACTAGACGATTATGTGGTGTTTCAATAATTAGAAACCCCTTCTGGGTGACCATCTAACTACTATTAGTATAACCCTAAATTGATTAGGTTTAAGATAGACAATAAATCTTAGCACATAAAACAAATACATGGTTAAGTAGCTGGAGTCAATTTAAAATAGTTCTCCCAAAGAAACATAGATAGAAGAAAATAGAATTCATAGATTATACATATGCAAAACCCAAGTTATGGGAAATTTAGTTCAAAGTAAAAAGAAATAAACTAAACGAAAGATGCATACTGTCAACTTGCTCTCTTGAATGATCTCTAATGATGGATAAAACTTAAAGACTAATTATGGGAGGCAAGGACAAGTTTAGAATAGTTAAAGGGTGTATGTAAAGGAGTATAGAAAGCCAAATTTGGATTTCTTAGAACAAGAGGCAAGTAATTGGACTTCTTTTCAAAATTAAATCCGTTTCCTAAAATATAAGAGAAGGGAATAACCGTTGTTGTCTTATTTTGGTCGTAACTTCTTCAATATTGATCCGATTTATGCATACTTTTTATCGAAACGACCGTATCAAAAATCTCTACACATTTGATCTTACCATTATTCCTAATTCCGAACCAATTTTTGAGTTATGACCCTTTTAGTGGACCTGGCTGTTGAAATTCATATTTACTTGACAACTTTTCCTTTCCTATTTTATCTTTTACTTCCTTTATTTTCAATTTCCATCTTTATCTTCTTTTCATTATCTCTTAGAATTTATTTGACATCTGATTACTTTCCACATATCTTTAAAGCTTCACAATTAACAAAAAAGTAAACCAAATATTCTCTAAAAATAATAAATCATCAAATCAAGAAAAGAAATAAGAAAAAAAAGTAAAATATAAGCAAAAATTGAGTGTTGACTATCCTAATACACCTAAAATGATGTCTCCTATATAGATTAAATTATCAAAAATAGGGAGACATCAATACCCTCAATTCAAAGTTGTATCGTCTCGATACAATAATGATATAAACAATGATAAGTCTCAAAATACACACCTAAGTCAATTAAGCACAATGGAAAGAGATAGCAGAATATATAGAATATCAGTAACAATGCTCACTTAATTCAGAACCCCATATGAATATAAAAGGGATCATCCAAATTATTTTTAAATATCACGTGGCATCGAATATAATTCACTATCTAATTTTGGCTGAAAACTGTTTCACAGTTATAAAAATGGTTTCTTATCTATGCTTTGACATGTAATATAATATGTGTAGCTACGAGTTTCACATTTAACACATATATTACGCACAAATAACTCTAAATGTGAAAAATCTCCAAAAGAGGGTAAGAAACAAGAATATATCAAATAATAGGGAAAACCCCTCATCTAAGCACAAAAGGAACTTAAAAATATGTCTCAAAATAGGATTTATTTATCACCAAATAAGGGAGACATCAAATGTCTTTCCATTTGAATGCAATTTCTTCTCTAATGACACACGAGATAAAATTATGCACGTAGGATATATATTTTTCGTCAAGATAGATGAATATAAATTACCTGTTCCATCGGCTAACTATATCAAATTTTAAAATTAACATGAATTTAACACATTCTGAATATATTTATTGGATACACAAGTTTTTTATTGCATTACCACAATAGAAACTACAGTTACCTTTTCAATCAAATTGTACTATAGGTCCCTGAAAATTTTGTCACAGACAGAAAGTGGGTATAAACTCACCACTGCAACTGTAGAGACCTTTGATATCAAATTTTCCTATATATCCCCTAAATGATCTATGGGGGTTTAAACTACATAAATCATTATACTGTGAATAGGGTGAAAAATACAAAATACCCACTACTAATTTAAACAATACTATATAACAATTAATGGTTAATAAAAATACTTTATATAAATTAATATGATAAAAAAATTTAGTGTTATTTTAGAAAAATTTCAAGGTTTAACATTATTATTCCATGTTATTCTATAATTTCCAGAAAAAAGAAGCAAAACTAATAAAATTGCATCAAGAACACCATAGTTAACCCATAAAATAATATTTGTATTGTCTTTGAAAATATTGCTTCCGCCGATTAAAAACTCATCTGGGAGACAAGTTGTTCTTCTCTTAAAAAATAATAGTTTGTGTATATGAAAGATATAAATTAAGCCAAACTCGCATCACGAAATGAATCACCATAATGCTTTACCTACCAAGAATGAGAAAGAGTGCTTGAAAGTTCAATTTATGAAATATTGTTTTTACAACGACCATATATATGATTTGGAAAATATAGAACAAGTTTAGTATGGAGGGTATTCTCCTTAATTTAGAGTGCATAGTGAAAAATATTAAAATTCATGTTTACCTTTTTCTTTTCTCATTATATCCCCATCTCGTCTTTTTGGGAGATAGTTAACTTATGTTTTTACCCACCAAGATTTATTGTATAGATTTTTTGTAGGAAATTAGATCAAACTTTTTATTAACTTAAACATATAAGACTTTCATCCAATACTTAATAATAATCGTTAATTATAATAACAAGACATATGTAAATATATTAATTTGAAAGTTACCACAATTAATTTTTTAGGTTAAATATAAGGTATATTTCATACACTACTAAAAGTTATATTGAACCATTCAATATAGTATGAAAGACTTTTCCTATTTAATGACCTAACTAGGGATGGCAGTGGTTACGATTTTAATCCGAAACCGACGGATTACCGAACCGAATAAAAACCGATTATGTAACCGTGGTTAAATCCGTTAAGGTTTGGTTTTAAAAAGTGAAACTGATGGTTAAAACCGTTAGGTTATGGTTTTAGATTTAAAAACACCCGAAATACCGAAATCTGTTATATATATAAATATAAATCCGGTTTTATTTTACCTACTAAAAATAAAACTGAATAACCAAAAACAAGTTTATTATCATCTATTTTTGTATATTTTATAGTAATATAGATAAAAAAGTAATTTCATTTCTCAAAACTAAAATCTAAATATTATAATTAACAATAGAAGTAACAAAAACGTTATTTAATTAAAGATCAACATAATATTTTATATATTGGAGATTTGTCATGTATTTGTGATCTTGTTTCAATATTTTCAATATATTTAGTGAGTTATAGTTTGGCAAGTCACAAGAGCCAAGTGGTGTGGCCTAAGGTGTGATAAAATAATGATATAAATAAGTGAAAATACAAACCCTAAACTAACACGGTACTGCAAGTATTACAGGACGTATGCAAGTTTTAATGATAAGAAGATTCGTTCCTCACGGACTGACGCAAGTTAGAGAGAACTTATGCAAATTATCAAGTGCAAATATAAAAGATAGAAAAGATAATACGCAAGTAAAGAAAAGGAAAATAGATGTTTATTTGGTTTTCAATAAGAAAACTAAACTACTAAATTAAAGACAGAAAATAAATAAAAGAAAAGAAACGAAGATAGTATGAAAGTTATAGCTTAGGTTTCACTAGTATGCACTAATCCTTCTATTTCTATCAATTAGATCTAATTCATAAGGGAGAATATTAGCTCTTGGTATACTTAGTCAGGATTCTAAATTCCCATACCTTAGACCTTGAGAGCGACTAAGGGGGCTATGGCACAACCAAGAAGTGTTTTATCTTAGGGTTATCAAACGCCACTAAGGCCCTAAGAAAATATTGTAATCCTGGTGATATGGTGGTTAAAACAAACCCTATGACTATCTAGTTAGAATCATGTTTTGTCAGAACTAATATCGACACTAGACGTTATGTGGTGGTTCAATAGTTAAACACCCTGTCAAGGAGACCATCTAACTACTATTAAGGTAATCCTATACTCGTGCACTAGCAAGGAAAACAATCATTTAATCAAAAAACATAATCAAATATAAAGGTAAGTAGCTAATATCAGATTAAAACATATAATTCCCAAAGAAACTTAGATAGAAGAATTTAGAATTCATAGTTTATACATTATGCAAACCTAAGCTAATAGAATTATTTCATACAAAGAAAAGAAGAGAAAAGAATTACAAAATAAGAGGTTGAAGGAGACATGATTGATGCACAGCTCCTTCGAGACTTCGTCTCTTGTGTTGCAGCTTCCTCTTGGCCTTAGGGTCTGGCCAAGGATGATTTTAGAGTGGTAAGAGGCTGTATTTATAGGGTATAGGAAGACCTAATTCGTTTTCTTGAAGGAGAAGGAAAGTAATGGACTCCTAGTCCAACTCAAATTCGTACGGAAATAAAGATAAACACTGCTGGACCGTTTTGAGCATATCTTCTTCGTTATTGGTCGGTTTGAGCTCCATAAGATACCAAAAGAATCGCAACAGAAGTATCTTCACCCAAAAGATGGAAATTACCAAAATCGACCTATTTCTTAGGTAAAAACGCATATCTTTAGACGTGTATGCAGAATCCCAGATTAAGGCAGCTTTTCCCTTTCCATCTTTTTAGCTTTTGTTTCCTTATCTCCAATTACCATGCAAATCTCTTTCCATATCTTGTAGTCTTTGACTTGGACTGTAATTAATCTCCATAATTATCTTTAAAGCTTCACACTAAATAAACAATTAAACCCAATATGCTCTAAAAATATTATGTTACTAAATCAAGACTCAAAATAGGAAAGTGCACTAAATTAAGCTAAGATCGACCTATAAACTAATAAATAAGCCTAAAATGATGTCTCTGAAGTATATTATATTATCACAAATGAGGAGACATCAAGACCCCCAACTCAAAGTTGTATCGTCCCGATACAATAAAAGTAAAGAACAATAGGGTAGTCAAGAAGACGAAGTAGGAGGAGAATAAGATAGAATACAATGAATGATCCTAGAGCAAAATATCTAAAAAGTCTCATGTAGTAATGCTTAAGAAATAATGCACAAATATGCTTAATATACATGTAATCAACAATCCATAAATTTAAGTCAAGATTAATTTTGCAATGCCAGAAGGAGAGGATGATAACTTAGTTTATGTTAATGGCTATAGGTTGTTCATAGGTCCCAAATACAGCATCCAATGGTCCACTTACCTACTACCTAATAACTCAATTGTTTCTCCATCTAGTAGTTAGAAATCCTAAGGTCTTTGTTATAACTTGGCTTAAGGACAGGTGTGGTATATTTGGATAATGAAAAGTGAGGTTTTGGCTCTCTCCTCACTAGCCATCAACGAATCGCCCTAGAGCTTGAGTTTTCACTCGAAGATGTTCTCACTCAACCCAATTTATTGATACTTTTGATTTGCATCCCCAATAATCCTAATTAAAACCTTTAGTGATGATTTACAAAAATTCCACTTTGCCGGTCCGAATATATATTTTCTTTTCATATCAATTTCTCTTTTATATAGCTATGACTCTCCTTTTGATGTTCGAGATATCACTCTATTTTTTATATATATTCTTTCTTTTTATGCCCTTGTTGGAAAATTTAGCTCGTAGCTTCTTTTTCATTCACTATTACCCCGGCAAAGGGTTACAACAATAACTTTCTCATCATCAATAAAATCACAATTATAATTCCCAAATCCCAATGCTCCTTAATGATGAAACCCACCACCCCAAACTCAAGCTCTAAAACGAGTTGTCTCAGGTTTTGCGATTCGAGTGCGGGTCATATAGATAAGTCCTAAAAACTAGGGTATGGATTATAATGTGTTTCAATAAAAGGCTCTAGAAAGGCTCAGAGGGGCTAAGACGGATAATTAACAATAATATCAAACAAAAGGGTGAGAAATTATAAAAGGCTTCAAGTGTTTTAATCATGAAAGAACTGCCTTATTCATTTTTCTAACTACCGGATTTCGTTACTTTTTCACTAATAGTTCGTAGATAAGTGGGTTTTCAACTAATTTTAAACCTCACGTTCTACACACCAAATAACTATTCCTAAGTTTCAACATGATTTCTTAGCATTGCTCATTAACTTTTCTATCTTTTATTTCCTGTTTTCATACATGCATTTAAACGTATTTTATGACATCTTTCAAAAACATACTACTTACTATCATTAACTTAATAAAAATCATGCTCACATAGGTACATTCAAAGATATTCTATGCCTATTTCAACCCAACAAATTTTAAATTTTATGAAAAACAAAAAGGAAGATGAGGACAACGAATCCCCACCCCCAACTCAAAAGTGAGCCGTGTCCCCACGACTCGAAAAAGACTCAAAAAAGAAATAAAATTTAAAATTAGCATACATATTGCACATAAAGAAATGGTAGGGAAGAAATAAAACATACTCTTCGAGGCTTTTACCTCGCCTTATCGATACTCGGATTACATTCTAATGTATCTTCTTCACCCAACTTCTTATTCGCTTTTCGTTCAGGACACGTGATCATAATAGGATATTGCATTATATAACGTCATGGGAGAGATCGAAAATCCGTATCACCTCCTCATAGATCAACCGTGCCACATCTTCTTCTTCTCCTCACACAATACAATTCACAAACAACCCAAGCATTCCAAATCTCCACGAATCTTCATGTATTCTCCTTCAACTTCTTCTTCAAATACTTTCTTATAAGAAAAAGGTAGTTCCTTTAATTGTTACTTCGGAGAAGCTATCAGGGCCCTTGAAGCTTCCTCTTTTTCTTTGGGTATAAGGTCTTTGATTTGTAGAGGTTGTGTTGTTTTCTTCACTAAAGTTAGAACCTTTTTGCTCATTGAATCAGCACAGCTAGCTAACCTCTCTTTTCTTGAGTTGTTTTACCCCTTGAATTGGAACTAGGACTTTTCTCACTTGATTTCTTCTCAATTAAATCCAATACCTTGATTTCTTCATCTCCCATACAGTATATAATGTTCATGTTCTCTTAATCATCTCAATTGACCCCCAACTCAATGCTTTAACCATTCTTGAAATTTGAACTCTTGATTATTGGTTGTACAAGCTTTATTGGGTTAGGAGAGGTGAATTTATGATGATTCTCTATGTGGGTAAGATGGATTCTTCACGGATTGGCTTGGATTTAAGAAATTGTAGGATGAATTTTTGAAATATAAGCTTTTGATTCTTGGATTCAAGGTGTTTTGGTATGATATAGGTGGTTGAATCTTCCTTGTAATGATGTGGAGAATGAATTGGATGTGTTTTCATGGTGATTGGGTAGTGTTTTGATGATTGGTGAAGGTTTTGATGAGCTTTAATGGAGTTGGGAGAGTTTTGGAGAAGAGAAGTAGGCTTAAGGTTTATAAAATTTGGAATTAAAAGCTTAATACCTCCTTTATACATCAAATCCCGTAGGTTTTCTCTCTCTGGCGGCGCTGCGGACTACCTCTGCGGACCATGGGGTATACCGCAGGGTAGTCCGCGAAATCTGATGGTCGGAAATTTTGCCCACTGGATAACACGCGTGGTACGACCCCGTGGCACGCGTTTTGACTCGCGGACCATGGTGCGGTACACCGCAGGGTACCCCGTGGCACGCGTTTTTGCCCAGCGAACCAGGGTGCGGTGCAGGGGGTAGTCCGCGGGGTCTTTTTTCTTCGGTTTTGGATCAAACCCGCGGTGCAACCGTGGTACAGGTTTTTGACCCTGCGGTGCATACCTGCGGACTAGGGGTAGTCCGCGGGGGTCATTCCTTTGCTCCGAAAAACTTTTCTCGCGTCCCCTAACTCGATTTCTCCAATACCTAATCATCAAAAACACTAATACGTTTCTCAAATATGCAATATCAACTAAATTTAACTAAGCTAAAAAAATGTAAAAAAACATAAAAGAAATTACGAGTTGTCTCCCGTATCGCACTTTTGTTTAACGTCTTTTAAAGTTAGACGTGTTACCTCGATTAAGGATGACGAAATTTCCACCCTTTGCCTTTAATTCCCACGAACTTTTCAACTCGATTCTTCATAATCATGGATGGTGCCATCCAAGATTTCGTGGGAATAGGTGTTTCTTGTGGTAACTCGATATCATTTGTAGTATTACACTCCTCTGGCAATCCATTCATGTTTTCGGTTTCTAAACTTCGTTTGTTAGAAAGAATGTCTTTCATGAACTGACCGTATTTTGACATTCTTGTGAGAGCTTCTACAAACGGGATGTTGATCTTTAATTTGTTCACCATGTCAACGAACTTCTTGAATTCCAGGTCATTGTCCTTTCTGACATGTGAAGGGAATGGTGGAGGAGGACATGTGTTGGTTACCACTGGGCTCTCTTTCTTTTCTGGTGTCTTCTCTTGGACACTTTTTTGTTCAACTACCTCTTCGACCTTTTCTTCTATTGTTTCTTCTCCCCCCGTTTCTGGAATAGGGACTGGTTCTGGTTCTGGTCTTGGTGGAGGTAGTTGTTTTCCACTTCTTAATTCAACTGCATGACAAACTTTGTTTCCTGGAGCACTAGTATCACTTCGGAGTTGCCTTTCTGCAAGGATTTGAGCTTTATTCACCATTTGTGACACTGTCTGCACCATCTTTTCAAGCGCATTATCCGAGTTTTGGATTCGTTGCTGGTTATTCTCTATCTTTTCAATTAGGTTCATCATCTTAGCCATGCTTGAATTCAAACTCGAAGGCTGTTCCTGAACGGTTTGCTGCATTGAATAAGGAGGTGGTTCTTGATAAGTTTCATTATAAATCGGTGCTTCTTGATAGATAGGTTGTGGAGGATAGTAAGATTGTGGTCGTGGTTGATAATAATCATCATAATAATGGGTATTATGATAATACGGTTGTTGACCTCCGACCCAATTGTAACTCTATGGGGGTTGATAGTCAGCGTAATTTCCTTGAGATTGATAATAACCATCATAATAATGGTCTCTTTGATAGGGCATGAAGGAAATTGAGGCTGGATTGTTCATGCAATGTCCCCACGAGTGATCTCTTGCTCCACAACTAGGACATGAAGGTGAGGTATGTACTAGATTCCTCTGAGCTAGTTTTCGCGATTGTTCTCGTAATTCCTCAAGTTGTTGGCTTAACTCCTTGAGCTTTAGAGATTCCATAATGAATTAGCTTCTTCAGGATCTAACAACACGAAACCTTTATCTCCTAATAAATCTGCTCTCGCCTAAAAAAAATCTGTAAAACAAAAACTAAAAAGAAAAGCGTAAAATAGAACTAACTAAAATAAAAGCACAAGATAATTGCACAAGGACTAACGATGTAGTCCCCGGCAGCGGCGCCAAAAACTTGGTGTGGCCTAAGGTGTGATAAAATAATGATATAAATAAGTGCAAATACACACCCTAAACTAACACAGTACTGCAAGTATTACAGGACGTATGCAAGTTTTAATGATAAGAAGCTTCGTTCCTCACGGACTGACGAAAGTTAGAGAGAACTTATGCAAATTATCAAGTGCAAATATGAAAGATAGAAAAGATAATACGCAAGTAAAGAAAAGGAAAATAGATATTTATTTGGTTTTCAATAAGAAAACTAAACTACTAAATTAAAGACAGAAAATAAATAAAAGAAAAGAAAAGAAGATAGTATGAAAGTTATAGCTTAGGTTTCACTAGTATGCACTAATCCTTCTAATTCTATCTATTAGATCTAATTCATAAGGGAGAATATTAGCTCTTGGTATACTTAGTCATGATTCTAAATTCCCAAACCTTAGACCTTGAGAGCGACTAAGGGGGCTACGGGACAACCAAGAAGTGTTTTATCTTAGGGTTATCAGACGCCACTAAGGCCCTAAGCAAATACTGCAATCCTGGTGATATGGTGGTTAAAACAAACCCTATGACTATCTAGTTAGAATCATGTTTTGTCAGAATTAATATCGACACTAGACGTTATGTGGTGGTTCAATAGTTAAACACCCTATCAAGGAGACCATCTAACTACTATTAAGGTAATCCTATACTCGTGCACTAGCAAGGAAAACAATCATTAAATCAAAACACATAATCAAATATAAAGGTAAGTAGCTAATATCAGATTAAAACATATAATTCCCAAAGAAACTTAGATAGAAGAATTTAGAATTCATAGTTTATACATTATGCAAACCTAAGCTAATAGAATTAGTTCATACAAAGAAAAGAAGAGAAAAGAATTACAAAATAAGAGGTTGAAGGAGACATGATTGATGCACAGCTCCTTCCAGACTTCTTCTCTTGTGTTGCAGCTTCCTCTTGGCCTTAGGGTCTGGCCAAGGATGATTTTAGAGTGTTAAGAGGTTGTATTTATAGGGTATAGGAAGACCTAATTCGTTTTCTTGAAGGAGAAGGAAAGTAATGGACTCCTAGTCCAACTCAAATTCGTATGGAAATAAAGATAAACACTGCTCGACTGTTTTGAGCATATCTTCTTCGTTATTGGTCGGTTTGAGCTCCATAAGATACCAAAAGAATCGCAACAGAATTATCTTGACCCCAATGAAGGAAATTACCAAAATCGGCCTATTTCTTAGGTAAAAACGCATATCTTTAGACGTGTATGCAGAATCCCAGATTTAGGCAGCTTTTCCTTTTCCATCTTTGTAGCTTTTGTTTCCTTATCTCCAATTACCATGCAAATCTCTTTCCATATCTTGTAGTCTTTGACTTGGACTCTAATTAATCTCCATAATTATATTTAAAGCTTGACACTAAATAAACAATTAAACCCAATATGCTCTAAAAATATTATGTTACTAAATCAAGACTCAAAATAGAAAAATGCACTAAATTAAGCTAAGATCGAACTATAAACTAATAAATAAGCCTAAAATGATGTCTCTGAATTTTATTATATTATCACAAATGAGGAGAAACACAGGTGTGGTTAGGAATCCTACTACGAGAAGGACGCCTCGCGAGCCGGGTTATGCTTAAAATCCAAAAAACCAAATCCCAATTATTCGGATATGGTTTTGAAAAGGAATTCGGGTTAAATTCGTTAGTGTTTGGTTTTTGATAAATTAAATGAATATGGACATGGTTTTGGATTTTTTTGCAATAATCCGATCGGTTTCATCCCTAAACCCAACACACAGAACGTAAGCCCACGCAAAGCTATTGGCAAATGGGCTGGAGAGAAGAGAAAAATTCAATGATATTTACTTCCCATTTAACTAATATATAACTAGTCTACAAATCATGGACCTTATCCATTCTTAAGATTTAAAGTATAAAAAGAAAAAGTTAGAACTGCAAAATAAAGCCCGCTCCTCTATTTGTGTATATCGAGGGAAAGTTTCCTCTCCATGTACATATACATTGGTAAAATTAGGTAAAATTGTATTATATCTTACTCAAATTTTTTTGCTGTTTTTGTTTATATGGTATACCTAAATTTAATTTCATTTATTTTTTAGCAGAATAATTAAAAATTGATGTTCTTCTGAGTAATTTTATTGAGTCTATTGGATTTGTAAAACTAAGAGTTTCTTCAATGGAAAAAAACTTAGATAAAAATGAGTTGTCCTATATACTAAGAGACGTTATCTTAATCAAGGTATGTGATTTATTTTAGTTTCCATTTTGCAAGGGATAAGAAAAATCTTGAACCCAATTACACTATGAGTCCCTATATAATGTTAAAATTGCAATATAGGCCCGCATTATTGGTCCTTAGGAAAGAGGTAAAAGAGTTGTGTATGGCATGTAATTTGTCTCTCCTATAAACAATTGAAAAATATAGGATTAGATTTTTCAGTTTTTGCAACTAGAAAGTCATGCAATACAATTCAAAAAAAAATATTTTGTATTTTTTTATTCATACATTTCATCTAGTGTTGTTTGATTATAGGAAAGCAATTCGTTGGTCATGAAATTTCAAGAAAATTGAACAATTATATAATTAACTTGGTAAGTTTATTAATTTGTTGTTATGCTTCATATGATACTTAATAACAAATGATCAACCCTTAATATTTAACTCATTGTTCTAATGATGATAAATTTTAGTTTGCTAATATATGTGTTCAATTTAGATTAAAAGAATAAAAGAAAGTAATTGTGTGGATGATAAAATATTATGTGTACACAAATGAACATTAAACACACGATTAATAAAAGTTATGTAGACCAATATTGAATACACAAATAAAGAGTTTGTTATTGGGTGTAAAGAATAACCATTTTAGTATGTCATTGAATTAATTTTGGACCGATATGGCATTTTTTGCTCCAGATCCTGTCAAGCAATAGCTCTTGTTCCTGCGGAGTATATTATTTATCGAAGTCAGATCTGTGATTTTGGTAGCTGAAATGGGAAAGAGACGGAATCAAATATCTTTTTCTTTTAAAGCCGTGCCGGAGAGAAGATCTGCGGAAATATGTTGAAAAATAATACTCCATTAAGTGAGTTCTCCATCAGATCGAATGAAGGCATAAATTTAGTGGTGAACTTGAATTGAAGTCCATCAGATCAGTTTGGAGTTTGTCCCACCTTTAAAAGTTTTGTGAAAGGCAAAAGTCACAGTACAGATCATGCTCAAGTTTCTGCTCCAGCTTCAGCTCTTACTCCAGATCCTTCTCCTGCTCCATCTCTAACTCTAGATCCTTCTCCTACTCCTGCTCCTGCTCCGGTTCTAGCTCTAGTTCCGGTTCCAGTTCCTTCTGTTATACTTCCAGCGGCTACTGAAAACAACAACAGACTCAATGAGCTCAGTGATCTTGATTCAAGGTTGCTTGATGACGTGTCTCTGTTCGACTTTTATGCTTCTCAAGTATGTCAATACAATCTTATTTAATATTAAACTTTTCACTTACCATTTCTCATACTCTGTATGTCTCTCTTTATTTGTAGGATACATTTGAGGACCCTTCTGCTCCAGGTGCATGGTAATTTTTTTTCTAGTAAATAATTTGATTAATTATTTAAATATGTTCCCATTGTAATCAACTTTTTTTTGGATCTTTCATTTTTGTAGGAAAGTGGGAAAAACTCTCAGTCCTCTAAATCCAAACACAGGGACAAGAGAAAGAGACAAGAGACTTCTGAGTCGGAAAGTGCCAGTGATGATGATCATTGGTTTTGAGACCCCGTAGAAGGTTTAAACGGTTAGTACAAAAGGTATGTCCACTTTTTCTAAAATAATTTTGTTACAGTCATTATAAAAAATTTTGTTCTTTTAATCTTTACTTGGAGACACTCAAGTGTAACTCATGATGGACTAAATGCATACAACCCCCTTTAACTATATCTAATCCCTGATTTTGTCCATAAACTTTAAAAACAATTTAAACCTCCTTAAACTTTTTTTCCGTAGATGTTAACGGAGTATGCAAATTTACTATTATACCCTTTCATACTACCGCACCTTTAACTTTTCATGACTCATTCTTCCCCTTTTAGTTCCTCGCTCTGAACACAACTAATTTTTAGACCAAATCTTCTTCGACTAGATTTTCAATTAGATTTACATCCAAAAGAAGTCTAGTTTCATTGTGGACCCATATGTTTTTGGATAGAACCGTAATTTAGGGAGTGTTGAATATTATATTATGTTGTGTTGTGGCACCTTTTGTTTTTTAATAGTTGTGTACAATTTTAATTAGGGCCTTTTTTATAATTTGGCTATAATGTTTATCCCATCTTGTTGTGAGTGATTATGTGCATATACCCTCTAATTCTGCAGATATAACCAATTGTGTAAGGGAGTGAGTTGGAATTCAACCTCGAAATATGTTGCGGGCAAATATTTTGCGAAACATTCACCGTCATCATTTGACAGGATAACATGGTCTTTCATAGATTTATTGGTCGGAAGTTTCTTGAGTTTTTATCTTTCTTGAATTTCTAAAGTCAAACAAAGATATATATTATAAGTTATAACTCCCATTTTGTAAATTGTTTTTCTTTTACCTATAAAAAAATATCAAACAGAAGATGGTCTCATTTGCAGGAAAGATCAGAATTAAACAAAAAATTGTATAATCAGCATGAGCATCTGGAACTTTTTGAAGTTGGGTAATCTTTTCAAATTCAGCAAAAATAGCATGCAAAGTGTCAAAAAAATCTTGCATATCATATAAATAACCTCGAAAGATGATGCGGGCAAATATTTTGCGAAACATTCACCGTCATCATTTGACGGAATAACATGGTCTTTCATACATTTATTGGTCGGAAGTTTCTTGAGTTTTTATCTTTCTTGAATTTCTAAAGTCAAACAAAGATATTTAGTATAAGTTATAACTTCCACTTTGTAAATTTTTTTCCTTTTACTTATAAAAATATATCAAACAGAAGATGGTCTCATTTGCAGGCAAGATCAGAATTAAACAAAATATTGTAAAAACAGCATGAGCATCTGAAACTTTTTGAAGTTGGGTAATCTTTTCAAATTCAGCAAAATAGCATGCAAAGTGTCAAAAAAATCTTGCATAAGAAGGTCCTCTATTTAATTCACTAACATATTAAGCAATATGGCCCTATTAAAAAGGTTTCAATATCTGCTCCAGGGCCATGGACCTATATAAGAACTCTTTAAATCTTGTTGACAACAAAATTAAATACAAAACATATTACATAATACTGTATATTTTAATATGTGAACTTACATCAAGGAGATAGAAGCCAAAAGTCATTATAACATCATTTACATCTTCTACCCTCCATGTAGTGTCAATTTCTTTACCCACATTTTTACAATCTACAATAACATTTTACATTTTGATCTAACCATGAACATTGATTTTGTAGTAACACGCCACTAGCAAATGCAGAATCACTTGTTTACTTCTTCTTGAGTCTTACAAAAGATTTTCCTTTTACTTAGAAGCTATTATCACACAGAAGATGAAATTTTAAAGAAGTCATATGAGTTCATTACATAGAAGATATAGAGAATGACAAAACTGCCCCTCAAGGTTGAAAAATTAGATTTTGATTTCACTAAGTAATTGTTTGCTAACATAAATCTATATATAAAATCATCTTGGGGTATCCATACTAGAAGAAGCCGATCATAAAATGAGAAAGTAGCAACAAAAGCAAGCGGACCATGTTTATTGTACGTTTCAAATACATCAGGTTTAATTCTATCTATCTTCACAATAGAAAATCCATTGTGCATAAGTGTTGTTAATACCAATATCTAATTAGAGGAACGAAAATGTTCTCCACATTTCTCTTTCAGACAATTCCTTGAACATGATAAGTACAAATGACCATAAATTTTATTCATCCTAAAAGAGAAGCTCAAAAGAATTATAAAATCTAGTTTACAAGGAAATGTCAATCAAAATATACTGACCTGAGGTTTCAAGTGTATGAAGAAGGGGCCACATTTGAAGGATTCCACCTAATGTGAAATTAATGAATGTGGATAAATTATTGTTATAGTTAATATTATGTTTCTAATAATTGGTGCTCTCTTTTTAATGGTTTTCTGGGTCTGGTTTTGAGTATGGACAACTTTTCTTAATGAATGATGATTTTCGTTTGGTAATTTTTGTTTGTTTTTTCTGTAATTAATATATTGTTTTCTTTTATAAGGTTTTGATCTTTGGTACTACAATTTTGAAAGGTGGTGTACTAATTTTGGTTGGATGCACATTTTTGTAATGTTCATAATTGTAAAATATAATGGAAAAGTAGTTTACTACACAAAAGTTTACGAAAAAACTAAAGGATTGTAATTAAAAAAACCTAAGGACTGTAATTAAAATCAGCACGATTACAATAAGTTTCACTTTTTATAGAGGCTTCAACCTTTGGGAACTATACAGGGTGCCTAATTTTCAGAGGGAGATATAAACTTCTGCTATGCCTACGTAGCCATAATATATGGAGACACCATGAAAGTGAAGATTATGCGAATCATTGAACATTTACAATATTACAATAATAAATGATGTACAATACGAACAAATTGATCAACAATGAGATGAAACAATATCGAGAGTCATGAGAACCGACTAGATTTTTGAAAAAAGTTAATTCGACATAACCAAACCTTTCGTAAAACTAATTATTGCCATGTCAAGTAAAATTTATATGAACTCAATTTCTCTTGCTTGTTTCACAGTAGGTGCACGTTATTGCGATTATTCATGTTAGCTGATCTTGAATTCCCAATGCCCCTGGTTAAGTCTTCAATAGCTCAGGGAAAATCTAGAGTGATGCTGACTTGGTAAAAAAGAGGACTTATATTCATATAAATACAAGACATAATGTTTAAGCAAGCATTATGTAAAGATTAAGAATCTCAACTAATTAGGATACAAATCTGATTTCTAGTATATATTTAATAGGACTGACTAAATTTGTTGTTTTTTTGTTTTTTGGAATAAAGAATATATTTAAAATAAATTTTAAGTACAGATAATAAGTTCAGCCCATCCATGACGGTGGGTTATCAAGATTAAGAATCTAGATTAACTAGGTTGTAATATAGTTTGTAAAACAAATATAGTGGTGCGCCTAGGATGTGATAAAAATAAGATAATAAAAGCAGATAAACGATTACTAAACACGTTACTCACTACAAGTATCGCAGGTCGTACGAAAGTTTTAATAATAAGTCAGATTCGTTATCAGGGACTTAGTGTGTCATATGAATAAGTCAACAGAATAGCGTAGCAGATAATAGTTTAAAGACAAGAAAATAAATGAATATGAAGTGAAGAGATTAATGATTAAACTAAATAAAATAAAGACAAGTAAATAAAATATGAAAGAATAAGATGAGAGAATATAACTCAGGTTTTGCGAGTATGCACTAATCCTTCTATTTCTTCTACTAGTTAATAAGGGTGATAATAACTCTTAGATAAGTAGTCAGGATTCTAAATTCCATCCTACCCCCTTCCTAGTGGACTAAGGTGGCGACCTCAAGATTAACAGAGGACTTAACTAAGGTGCTTATACGCGACTAGGTTCTTACATGAGACTGGCGTGCAAATAATAATCGGTGATTAAATAAAACCCTAAGGACTATCTAGTTAGGCAAGTCCTCCTAGATCACTATGTACACTAGACAATTATGTGGTGTTTCAATAATTAGACACGCCTTCCGGGTGACCATCTAACTACTATTAGTACAACCTTAAATTGATCATGTTTAAGATAGACAATAAATCTTAGCACATAAAATAAATATATGGTTAAGCAGCTGGAGTCAATTTAAAATAATTCTCCCAAAGAAAAATAGATAGAAGAAAATAGAATTCATAGATTATACATATGCAAAACCCAAGTTATGGGAAATTTAGTTCAAAGTAGAAAGAAATAAACTAAAAAAAAGATGCATACTGTCAACTTGCTCTCTTGAATGATCTCTAATGATGAATAAAACTTAAAGACTAATTATGGGAGACAAGGACATGTTTACAATAGTTAAAGGGTGTGTTTATAGGAGTATAGAAAGCCCAAATTTGGATTTCTTGGAACAGGAGGCAAGTAATTGGACATCTTTTCCAAATTAAATTCGTTTCCTATAATATAGGAGAAGGGAATAACTGTTGTTGTCTTATTTTGGCCGTAACTTCTTCAATATTGCTCCGAATTCCGCATACTTTTTATCGAAACGACCGTATCGGAAATCACTACACATTTGATCTAAACATTATTCCTAATTCCGAACCGATTTTTGAGTTATGACCCTTTTAGTGTACATGGCTGTTGAAATTCAGATTTACTTCGCAACTTTTCCTTTCCTATTTTATCTTTTACTTCCTTTATTTTAAATTTCCATATTTATCTTCTTTTCTTTATCTCTTAGGATTTATTCAACACTTGATTACGTTCCTCTTATCTTTAAAGCTTCACAATTAATAAAAAAGTAAACCAAATATTCTCTAAAAATAACAAATCATAATATCTAAGACAAGAAATAATAAAAAACTAAAATATAAGCAAAAATTGAGTGTTGACTATCCTAATACACCTAAAATGATGTCTCCTATTTAGATTAAATCATCAAAAATAGGGAGACATCAAGACTCCCAAGTAAAAGTTGTATCGTCCCGATACAATAATGATATAAATAATGAGAAGTCTATAAATACACACCTAAGCCAATTAAGCACAATGGAAAGAGATAGCAGAATATATAGAATATTAGTAACCATGCTCTCCTAATTCAGAATCCCATATGAATATAAAAAGGGATCATCCAAATTATTTTTAAATATCACTTGGCATCGAAAACAATTCACTATCTAATTTTGGCCGACAACTGTTTCACATTTATAAAAATGGTTTCTTATCCATGCTTTGACATGTAATATAATACGTGTACCTATGAGTTTCTCATTTAACACATATATTACGCACAAATAATTCTAAACGTGAAAAATCTCCAAAATAGGGTAAGAAACGAGAATATATCAAATAATAAGGAAAACCCCTCATCTAAGTACAAAAGGAACTTAAAAATATGTCTCAAAATAGGATTTATTTATCACCAAATAAGGGAGACATCAAATGTCTTTCCATTTGATTGCATTTACTTCTCAAATGACACACGAGATAAAATTATGCATGTATGATATATATTTCTCGTCAAGATAGATGTATATATATTACCCGTTCCATCGGCTAACTATATCAAATTTTAAAATTAACATGAATTTATCACATTCTGAATATATTTATTGGATACACAAGTTTTTTTATTGCATTACCACAATAGAAACTACAGTTACCTTTTCAATTAAATTGTACTATAGGTCCCTGAAAATTTTGTCACAGACAGAAAGTGGGTATAAACTCACCACTGCAACTGTAGCGACCTTTGATATAAAATTTCCCTATAGATCCCTTGAACGATCTATGTGAGTTTAAACTACATAAATCATTATACTGTGAATAGGGTGAAAAATACAAAATACCCACTACTAATTTAACCAATACTATTTAACAATTAATGGTTAATAAAAACTCTTTATATGAATTAATATGATAAAAAAATTTAGAGGTATTTTAGAAAAATTTCTAGGTTTAACAACTATTATTCCATGTTATTCTATGATTTTCAGAAAAAAGAAGCAAAAACTAATATAATTGCATTAAGAACACCTTATTTAACCCATAAAATAATATTTGTATTATCTTTGAAAATATTGCTTCCGCCGATTAAAAACTCCTCTGATGGACAAGTTTTTCTTCTAGTAAAAAAGAATAGTTCGTGTATACGAAAGATATGAATTAAGCCAAACTCGCATCACGAAATGAATCACCATAATGCTTTACCTACCAAGAATGAGAAAGAGTGCTTGAAAGTTCAATTTATGAAATATTGTTTTTGCAATGACCATATATATGATTTGGTAAATATATAACAAGTTTTATATGGAGGGTATTCTCCCTTATTTAGAGTGCATAGTGAAAAATATTTAAATTCATGTTTACCTTTTTCTTTTCTCATTGTATCCCCATCTCGTATTTTTAGGAGATAGTTAACTTATGTTTTTTACCCACCAAGATTTATTGTATAAATTTTTTGTAGGAAATTAGATAAAACTTTTTATTAACTTAAACATATAAGACTTTCATCCAATATTAATGATCCAATATTTAATAATAATCGTTAATTATAATAGCAAGACATATGTAAATAGATTAATTAGAAAAGTTACCACAATTAATTTTTTAGGTTAAATATAAGGTATATTTCATACACTACTAAAAGTTATATTGAACCATTCAATATAGTATGAAAGACTTTTCTTATTTATTAACCTAACTAAGGATGGCAGTGGTTACGATTTTAATCTGAAACCGACGGATTACCGAACCGAATAAAAACCGATTATGTAACCGTGGTTAAATCTGATAGGGTTTGGTTTTAAAAAGTTAAACCGATGGTTAAAACCATTAGGTTATGGTTTTAGATTAAAAAAACCCGAAAAACCGAAATCCGTTATGTATATAAATATAAATCTGATTTTGTTTTACCTACTAAAAAATAAATGCGAATAACCATAAACCCGTTTATTATCATCTAATTTTTATATTTTATAGTAATATAGAAAAAAAAGTATTTTCATATCTCAAAACTAAAATCTAAATATTATAATTAACAATATAAGTAACAAAAACGTTATTTAATTAAATATAAACATAATATTTTATATATTTGAGATTTGTCATGTATTTGTGATCTTGTTTCAATATTTTCAATATATTTAGCGAGTTATAGTTTGGCAAGTCACAAGAGCGAGGTGAGGTTAGGAATCCGCGAGCCAGGTTATGGTTAATAACTAAAAAACGGTTTAAAAAACTGAATTCGAATTATTCGGATATAGTTTTGAAAAGTAAGACCGGTTAAATCCATTAGGGTTTGGTTTTTGATAAACTAAATGAATATGGACATGGTTTTAGATTTTTTTTGTCCGTTGCCATCCCTAAACCCAAACACAACACACAGAACGTAACCCCAAGAAACGCTATTGGCAAATGGGCTGGAGAGAAGAGAAAAATTCAATGATATTTACTTCACATTTAACTACTATGTAACTAGTCTTACTCAAATTTTTTTGCTGTATTTGTTTATATGGTTTAACTAAATTTAATTTCATTTATTTTTTCGCAGAATAATTACAAATTGATGTACTTCTGAGTAATTTTACTGAGTCTTTTGGATTTGTAAAACTAAGAGTTTTATCAACCGAAAAAAACTTAGATAAAAATGAGTTGTCCTATATACTAAGAGCTCTTAATCAAGGTATATGATATATTTTAGTTTCCATGTTCTAAGGGATAAGAAAAATCTTGAGCCCAATTACACTATGAGTCCCTATATATTGTCAAAATTGTAATATAGGGCCGCATTATTGGTCCTTAGGAAAGAGGTAAAAGAGTTGTGTATGGCATGTAATTTGTCTCTCCTATAAACAACTGAAAAATATAGGATTAGATTTTTCAGTTTTTGCGGCTAGAAAGTCATGCAATACAATTCAAACAAAAATATTTTGTATTTTTTTTATTCATACATATCATCGAGTGTTGTTTGATTACAGCGATCGTTGGTCATGAAATTTCAAGAAAATAGAACAATTATATAATTAACTTGGTAAGTTTATTAATTTGTTGTTATGCTTCATATGATGCTTAATAACCGATGATCAACCCTTAATATTTAACTCGTTGTTCTAATGATGGTAAATTTTAGTTTGGTAATAGATGTGTTTAATTTAGATTAAAAGAATAAAAGCAAGTAATTGTGTGGATGATAAAATATTATGTGTACACAATTGAACATTAAACACACTATTAATAAAAGTGTGTGTTATTGGGTGTAAAGAATAACCATTTTAGTATGTCATTGAATTAATTCTGGACCGACATGACATTTTTTGCTCCAAATCCTATCAAGCAATAGCTCTTGTTCATGTCGGAGTATATTATTTGTCGAAGTCAGATCTATGATTTTGGTAGCTGAAAAGGGAAAGAGAGGGAATCAAATATCTTTTGCTTTTAAATCCGTGCCGGAGAGAAGATCTGCGGAAATATGTCGAAAAATAATACTCCATCAAGTGAGTTCTCCATCAGACCGAATGAAGGCATAAATTTAGTGGTGAACTTGAATTCAAGTCCATCAGATCATTTTGGAGTTTGTCCCAGCTTTAAAAGTTTTGTGAACGGCAAAAGTCACAGTCCATATCCTGCTCAAGTTTCTGCTCCAGCTTCAGCTCTTACTCCAGATCCTTCTCCTGCTCCATCTTTTACTCTAGATCCTTCTCCTACTCCTGCTCCGATTCTAGCTCTGGTTCTTGTTCCATTTCCTTCTGATATACTTCCAACGGCTACTGAAAACAACAACTGACTCAATGAGCTCAGTGATCTTGATTCAAGGTTGTTTGATGACCTGTCTCTGTTCGACTTTTATGCTTCTCAAGTAAGTCAATACAATATTATTTAATATTAAACATTTAACTTACCATTTCTCATGCTCTGTATGTCTCTCTTTATTTGTAGGATACATTTGAGAGCCCTCCTGCTCCAGGTGCATGGTAATTTTTTTTCCTAGTAAATAATTTGATTAATTCTTTAAATATGTTCCCATTGTAATCAACTTTTTTTTGGATCTTTCATTTTTGCAGGAAAGTGGGAAAAAAGTCTCAGTCCTCTAAATCCAAACGCAGGCACAAGAGAAAGAGACAATGATGATGATCATTGGGTTTCGAGACCCCATAGATGGTCTAAACGGTTAGTACGAAAGGTATGTCCACTTTTTCTAAAATAATTTTGTTACAGTCATTATAAACAATTTTGTTCTTTTAATCTTTACTTGGAGACACTCAAGTGTAACTCATGATGGACTAAATGCACACAACCCCCTTTAACTATATCTAATACTTGATTTTGTCCATAAACATTAAAAACAATTTAAACCTCCTTAAACTTTTTTTCCGTATTTGTTAACGGAGTATGCAAATTTACTATTATACCCTTTCATACTACCGCACCTTTAACTTTTCATGACTCATTCTTTCCCTTTTAGTTCCTCGCTCTGAACACAACTCATTTTTAGACCAAATCTTCCTCGACTAGATTTTCAATTAGATTTACATCCAAAAGAAGTCCAGATTATTTGTGGACCCATATGTTTTTGGATAGAACCGTGATTTAGGGAGTGTTGAATATTATTTTATGTTGTTTTGTGGCACCATTTGTTTTTAATAGTTGTGTACAATTGTAATTAGGGTCTTTTGTTATAATTTGGCTATAATATTTATCCTATCTGGTTGTGAGTGCTTATGTGCATATACCCTCTAATTCTGCAAATATAACCATTTGTGTAAGGGAGTGCCTTGGAATTCAACCTCGAAATATGATGCGGGCAAATATTTCGCGAAACATTCACCGTTATCATTTGACAGGATAACATGGTCTTTCATAGATTTATTGGTCGGAAGTTTCTTGAGTTTTTATCTTTCTTGAATTTCTAAAGTCAAACAAATATATTTATAATAAGTTATAACACCCACTTTGTAAATTTTTTTTCCTTTTACTTATAAAAATATATCAAACAAAAGATGGTCTCATTTGCAGGCAAGATCAGAATTAAACAAAATATTGTAAAAACAGCATGAGCATCTGGAACTTTTTGAGGTTGGGTAATTTTTTCAAATTCAGCAAAAATAGCATGCAAAGTGTCGAAAAAATCTTGCATATCATATAAATAACCTATCTTTAGATAATGTCCTCTATTCAATTCACTAACATCTTAAGAAATATGGCCCTATTAAAAAGGTTTCGATATCTGCTCCAGGGCCATGGACCCATATAACAATATAACTCTTTAAATCTTCTTGACAACAAAATTAAATTCAAAAGATATTACATAATATAGTATATTTTAATATGTGAACTTACATCAAGGCGATAGGAGCCAAAAGTCATTATAACAGCATTTACATCTTCTACCCTCCATGTAGTGTCAATTTCTTTACCCACATTTTTACAATCTACAATAACATTTTACATTTTGATCTAACCATGAAGATTGATTTTGTAGTAACACGCCACTAGCAAATGCAGAATCACTTGTTTACTTCTTCTTGAGTTTTACAAAAGATATTCCTCTTACTTAGAAGCTATTATCACATAGAAGATGAAATTTTAAAGAAGTCATATGAGTTCATTACATTGTAGATATAGAGAATGACAAAACTGCCCCTCAAGGTTGAAAAATTAGATTTATATTTCAGTAAGTAATTATTTGCTAACATAAATCTATATATAAAATCATCTTGGGGTATCCATACTGGAAGAAGCCGATCATAAAATGAGAAAGTAGCATCAAAAGAAAGCGAACCATGTTTATTGTACGTTTCAATCACACCAGGTTTAATTCCATCTATCTTCACAATAGGAAATCCATTGTGCATAAGTGCTGTTAATACAATTCCTTGAACATGATAAGTACAAACGACCATAACTTTTATTCATCCTAAAAGAGAAGCTCAAAAGAATAATAAAATCCAGTTTACAATGAAATGTCAATCAAAATATACTGACCCGAGGTTTCAAGTGTATGAAGAAGGGGCCACATTTGCAGGATTCCACCTAATGTGAAATTCATGAATGTGGATAAATTATTGTTATAGTTAATATTATGTTTCTAACAAATGGTGCTCTCTTTTTAATGGTTTTCTGGGTCTGGTTTTGAGTATGGACAACTTTTCTTAATGAATGATGATTTTGGTTTGGTAATTTTTTGTTTGTTTTTTCTGTAATGAATATATTGTGTTCCTTTATAAGGTTTTGATCTTTGGTACTGCAATTTTGAAAGGTGGTGTACTAATTTTGGTTGAATGAGCATTTTTCTAATGTTCATAATTGTAAAAAATGATGGAAAAGTACTTTACTGCACAAAAGTTTACGAAAAAACTAAAGGACTGTAATTAAAAAAAACTAAAGGACTGTAATTAAGATCAGCACGATTACAATAAGTTTCACTTTTTATAGAGGCTTCAACCTTTGGGAACTATACGGGGTGCCTAATTTCCAAAGGGAGATAGAAACTCCAGCCTATGCCTAAGTAGCCATAATATATGGAGACACCATGAAAGTGAAGATTATGCGAATCATTGAACATTTACAATATTACAATAATAAATGATGTACAATACAAACAAATTGATCAACAATGAGATGAAAACTAGAGTCATGGGAACCGACTATATTTTCGAAAAAAGTTAATTCGACATAACCAAACTTTTCGTAAAACAAATTATTGCCATGTCAAGTAAAATTTATATGAACTCAATTTCTCTTGCTTGTTTCACAGTAGGTAGTCGTTATTGCGATTATTCGTGTTAGCTGATCTTGAATTCCCAATGCCCCTAGTTAAGTCTTCAATAGGTCTCTAGAGTGATGCTGACTTGGTAAAAAATAGGACTTATATTCATATACATACAAGACATAATGTTTAAGCAATCATTATGTACAAATAAGATTTCTAGTACAAATCTGATTCCTAGTATATATTTAATAGGATTAACTGAATTTGTTGTCTTATTTTGTTTTTTTGAATAAGGAATATATTTAAAATAAATTTAAAGTACAGATAATAAGTTCAGCCTATCCATGACGGTGGGTTATCAAGATTAAGAATCTCGACTAACTAGGTTGTAATATAGTTTGTAAAACAAATATAGTGGTGTTGCCTAGGATGTGATAAAAATAAGATAATAAAAGCAGATAAAAGATTACTAAACACGTTACTCACTGCAAGTATCGCAGGTCGTACGAAAGTTTTAATGATAAGTCAGATTCGTTCTCAGGGACTTAGTGTGTTATACGAATAGGTCAACAGAATAGCGTAGCAGATATTAGTTTAAAAACAAGAAAATAAATGAATAAGAAGTGAAGAGATTAATGATTAAACTAAATAAAATAAAGACAAGTAAATAAAATATGAAAGAATAAGATGAGAGAATATAGCTCAGGTTTTGCGAGTATGCACTAATCCTTCTATTTATTCTACTAGTTAATAAGTGTGATAATAACTCTTAGATAAGTAGTCAGGATTCTAAATTCTTCCCTACCCCCTTCCAGGTCGACTAAGGTGGTGACCTAACAATTAACCGGGAACTTAACTAAGGTGCTTATACGCCACTAGGTTCTTACATGAGACTAGCGTGCAAATAATAACTTGTGATTAAATAAAATCCTAAGGACTATCTAGTTAGGCAAGTCCTCCTAGATCACTACGTACACTAGACGATTATGTGGTGTTTCAACAATTAGAAACCCCTTCCGGGTGACCATCTAACTACTATTAGTACAACCCTAAATTGATCAGGTTTAAGATAGACAATAAATCTTAGCACATAAAACAAATATATGGTTAAGCGGCTGGAGTCAATTTAAAATAGTTCTCCCAAAGAAAAATATATAGAAGAAAATATAATTCATAGATTATACATATGCAAAACCCAAGTTATGGGAAATTTAGTTCAAAGTAGAAAGAAATAAACTAAACGAAAGATGCATACTGTCAACTTGCTCTCTTGAATGATCTCTAGTGATGAATAAAACTTAAAGACTAATAATGAGAGGCAATGACATGTTTACAATAGTTAAAGGGTGTATTTATAGGAGTATAGAAAGACCAAATTTAGATTTCTTGGAATAGGAGGCAAGTAATTGGACTTCTTTTCCAATTTAAATTTTTCTAAAATATAGGAGAAGCGAATAACTGTTGTTGTCTTATTTTGGCCGTAACTTGTTCAATATTGCTCCGATTTTCACATACTTTTTATCGAAACGACCGTATCGGAAATCTCTACACATTTGATCTGACCATTATTCCTAATTTCGAACCGATTTTTGAGTTATGACCCTTTTAGTGGACCTGGCTGTTGAAATTCAAATTTACTTGACAACTTTTCCTTTCCTATTTTATCTTTTACTTCCTTTATTTTCAATTTCCATCTTTATCTTCTTTTATTTATCACTTAGAATTTGTTTGACATCTGATTACTTTCCATATATATTTAAAGCTTTACAATTAACAAAAAAGTAAACCAAATATTCTCTATAAATATTAAATCATCAAATAAAGACAAGGAATAAGAAAAAAACTAAAATATAATAAAAAATTGAGTGATGATTATCCTAATACACTTAAAATGATGTCTCATATATAGATTAAATTATAAAAAACAGAGAGACATCAAGACTCCCAGGTCAAAGTCGTATCGTCCCGATACAATAATGATATAAACAATGAGAAGTCTCTAATTACACACCTAAGTTAATTAAGCACAATGGAAAGAGATACCATAATATACAGAATATCAGTAACCATGATCTTCTGATTCAGAATCCCATATGAATATAAAAGGGATCATCCAAATTATTTTTAAATATCACGTGGCATCGAAAACAATTCACTATCTAATTTTGGCCGACAACTGTTTCACATTTATAAAAATGGTTTCTTATCCAAGCTTTGACATGTAATATATTACTTGTACCTACGAGTTTCACATTTGACACATATATTACGCACAAATAACTCTAAATGTGAAAAATCTCCAAAAGAAGGTAAGAAACGAGAATATATCAAATAATAGGGGAAACCCCTCATCTAAGCACAAAAGGAACTTAAAAATATGTCTCAAAATAGGATTTATTTATCACCAAATAAGGGAGACATCAAATGTCTTTCTATTGGATTTCAATTACTTCTCTAATGACACACGAGATAAAATTATGCACGTAGGATATATATTTCTCGTCAAGATAGGTGAATATAAATTACCTGTTCCATCGGCTAACTATATCAAATTTAAAAATTAACATGAATTTGACACCTTCTACAGCTACCTTTTCAATCAAATTGTACTATAGGTCCCTGAAAATTTTGTCACAGATAGAAAGTGGGTATAAACTCACCACTGCAACTGTAGAGAACATTGATATCAAATTTCTCGATAGATACCCTGAACGTTTTATGTGGGTTTAAAATATATAAATCATTAAACTGTGACTAGGGTGAAAAATACAAAATACCCACTACTAATTTAAACCATACTATATAACAATTGATGGTTAATGAAAACACTTTATATGAATTAATATGATAAAATTATTTAGTGTTATTTTAGAAAAATTTCAAGGTTTAACAACTATTATTCCATGTTATTCTATAACTTTCAGAAAAAAGAAGCAAAAACTAATAAAATTGCATTAAGAACACCTTATTTAACCCATAAAATAAAATTTGTATTGTCTTTGAAAATACTGCTTCCGCCGATTAAAAACTCCTCTGATATACAAGTTGTTCTTCTCTTAAAAAACAATAGTTTGTGTATACGAAAGATATGAATTAAGCCAAACTCGCATCAAGAAATGAATCACCATAATGCTTTACCTACCAAGAATGAGAAAGAGTGCTTGAGGGTATTCTCCCTAATTATAGTATGGAGGGTATTCTCCCTAATTTAGAGTGCATAGTGAAAAATATTAAAATTCATGTTTACCTTTTTCTTTTCTCATTGTATCCCCATCTCGTCTTTTTGGGAGATAGTTAACTTATGTTTTTTACCCACCAAGATTTATTGTATAGATTTTTTGTAGGAAATTAGATCAAACTTTTTATTAACTTAAACATATAAGACTTTCATCCAATATTTAATGATCCAATATTTAATAATAATCGTTAATTATAATGGCAAGACATATGTAAATAAATTAATCAGAAAAGTTACCACAATTAATTTTTTAGGTTAAATATAAGGTATATTTTATACACTACTAAAAGTTATATTGAACCATTCAATATGGTATGAAATACTTTTCCTATTTATTAACCTAACTAGGGATGGCAGTGGTTACGATTTTAATATTAGAAACCGACGGAATACCGAACCGAATAAAAACCGATTATGTAACCGTGGTTAAATCCGTTACGGTTTGGTTTTAAAAAGTGAAACCGATGGTTAAAACCGTTAGATTATGGTTTTAGATTAAAAAAGCCCAAAAAACCGAAATCCGTTATATATATAAATATAAATCCGATTTTATTTTACCTACTAAAAATAAAACCGAATGACCAAAAACTCGTTTATTATCATCTATTTTTGTATATTTTATAGTAATATAGATAAAAAGGTATTTTCATATCTCAAAACTAAAATCTAAATATTATAATTAATAATAGAAGTAACAAAACGTTATTTAATTAAAGATCAACATAATATTTTATATATTGGTGATTTTTCATGTAGTTGTGATCTTGTTTCAATATTTTCAATATATTTAGCGAGTTATAGTTTGGCAAGTCACAAGAGCGAGGTGAGGTTAGGAATCCTACTACGAGAGGGACGCCTCGCGAGCCGGGTTATGGTTAAAATCCAAAAAACCGTTTAAAAAACCGAAACCGAATTATTCAGATATGGTTTTGAAAAGTAAGTCCGGTCAAATCGTTTTGTTATTGATAAATTAAATGAATATGTACATGGTTTTGGATTTTTTTTGTAATAATCCGATCCGTTGTCATCCCTAAACCCAACACACACAGAACGTAAGCCCAAGCAAATCTATTGGAAAATGGGCTGGAGAGAAGAGAACAATTCAATGATATTTACTTCCCATTTAACTACTATGTAACTAGTCTACACATCATGGGCCTTATCCATTCTTAGGATTTAAACAAGAATTTACCCTAATAACAAAGATGCCGCCGCAGAAAAAGTTAGAACTGCAAAATTAAGCCGACTCCTCTCTTTGCGTATATCGAGGTAAAGTTTCCTCTCCATGTACATATACATTGGTAAAATTAGGTAAAATTGTATTATATCTTACTCAAATTTTTTTGCTGTATTTGTTTATATGGTTTAACTAAATTTAATTTTATTTATTTTTTGGCAGAATAATTAAAAATTGATGTTCTTCTGAGTAATTTTATTGAGTCCTTTGGATTTGTAAAACTAAGAGTTTCATCAATGGAAAAAAACTTAGATAAAAATGAGTTGTCCTGTATACTAAGAGACGTTCTCTTAATCAAGGTATGTGATTTATTTTAGTTTCCACGTTGCAAGGGATAAGAAAAATCTTGAACCCAATTACACTATGAGTCCCTGTATAATGTGAAAATTGCAATATAGGCCCGCATTATTGGTCCTTAGGAAAGAGGTAAAAGAGTTGTGTATGGCATGTAATTTGTCTCTCCTATAAAAAATTGAAAAATATAGGATTAGATTTTTCAGTTTTTGCAGCTAGAAAGTCATGCAATACAATTCAAACAAAAATATTTTGTATTTTTTTATTCATACATATCATCGAGTGTTGTTTGATTACAGGAAGGCGATCGTTGGTCATGAAATTTCAAGAAAATAGAAAAATTATATAATTAACTTGGTAAGTTTATTAATTTGTTGTTATGCATCATATGATGCTTAATAACAGATGATCAACCCTTAATATTTAACTAATTGTTCTAATGATGGTAAATATTAGTTTGGTAATAGATGTGTTTAATTTAGATTAAAAGAATAAAAGCAAGTAATTGTGTGGATGATAAAATATTATGTGTACACAATTGAACATTAAACACACGATTAATAAAAGTTATGTAGACCAATATTGAATACAAAAATAAAGAGTGTGTTATTGGGTGTAAAGAATAACCATTTGAGTATGTCATTGAATTAATTCTGGACCGATATGACATTTTTTGCTCCAGATCCTGCTCAAGCAATAACTCTTGTTCCTGTCAGAGTATATTATTTGTCGTAGTCAGATCTCTGATTTTGGTAGCTGAAAGGGAAAGAGAGGAAAGCAAATATCTTTTGCTTTTAAAGCCGTGCCGGAGAGAAGATCTGCGGAAATATGTCGAAAAATAATACTCCATCAAGTGAGTTCTCCATCAGACCGAATGAAGGCATAAATTTAGTGTCCATCAGATCAGTTTGGAGTTTGTCCCAGCTTCAAAAGTTTTGTGAAAGGCAAAAGTCACAGTCCAGACCCTGCTCATGTTTCTGCTCCACCTTCAGCTATTACTCCAGATCCTTCTCCTGCTCCATCTCTTACTCTAGATCCTTCTCCTACTTCCAGTTCCTTTTGTTATACTTTCACCGGCTACTGAAAACAACAACAGATTCAGTGAGCTCAGCGATCTTGTTTCAAGATTGTTTGATGACCTTTCTCTGTTCGACTTTTATGCTTCTCAAGTAAGTCAATACATTCTTATTTAATATTAAACATTTCACTTACCATTTTTCATGCTCTGTATGTCTATCTTTATTTGTAGGATACATTTGAGGACCCTCCTGCTCCAGGTGCATGGTAATTTTTTATCCTAGTAAATAATTTGATTAATTCTTTAAATATGTTCCCATTGTAATAAACTTTTTTTTTTGGATCTTTCATTTTTGCAGGAAAGTGGGAAAAAAGTCTCAGTCCTCTAAATCCAAACGCAGGCACAAGAGAAAGAGACAAGAGACTTCTTAGTCGGAAAGTGACAATGATGATGATCATTGGGGTTTGAGACCCCGTAGAAGGTCTAAACGGTTAGTACAAAAGGTATGTCCACTTTTTCTAAAATAATTTTGTTACGGTCACTATAAACAGATTTGTTCTTTTAATCTTTACTTGGAGACACTCAAGTGTAACTCATGATGGACTAAATGCACACAACCCCCTTTAACTATATCTAATCCCTGATTTTGTCCATAAACTTTAAAAAACAATTTAAACCTCCTTAAACTTTTTTTCCGTAGTTGTTAACGGAGCATGCAAATTTACTATTATACCCCTTCATACTACCGCACCTTTAACTTTTCATGACTCATTCTTCCCCTTTTAGTTCCTCGCTCTGAACACAACTCATTTTTGGACGAATCTTCCTCGACTAGATTTTCAATTAGATTTACATCCAAAAGAAGTCCAGATTATTTGTGGACCCATATGTTTTTGGATAGAACCGTGATTTAGGGAGTGTTGAATATTTTTTTATGTTGTGTTGGGGCACCTTGTGTTTTTTAATAGTTGTGTACAATCTTAATTAGGGTCTTTTGTTATAATTTTGTTATAATGTTTATCTCATCTGGTTGTGAGTGCTTATGTGCATATACCCTCTAATTCTGCAGATATAACCATTTGTGTAAGGGAGTGACTTGGAATTCAACCTCGAAATATGATGCGGGCAAATCTTTTGCGAAACATTCACCGTCATCATTTGACAGGATAACATGGTCTTTCATAGATTTATTGGTCGGAAGTTTCTCGAGTTTTTCTCTTTCTTGAATTTCTAAAGTCAAACAAAGATATTTATTATAAGTTATAACTCCCACATTGTAAATTTTTTTTCCTTTTACTTATAAAAATATATCAAACAGAAGATGGTCTCATTTGCAGGCAAGATCAGAATTAAACAAAATATTGTAAAAACAGCATAAGCATCTGGAACTTTTTGAAGTTGGGTAATTTTTTCAAATTCAGCAAAAATAGCATGCAAAGTGTCGAAAAATTCTTTCATATCATATAAATAACCTATCTTTAGATAATGTCCTCTATTTAATTCACTCACATATTAAGAAATATGACCCTATTAAAAAGGTTTCGATATCTGCTCCAGGGCCATGGACCCATATAACAATATAACTATTTAAATCTTCTTGACAACAATATATAGTTATTTTTTAATATGTCAACTTACATCAAGGCTATCGGAGCCAAAAGTCATTATAACATCATTTACATCTTCTACTCTCCATGGAGTGTCAATTTCTTTACCCACATTTTTACAATCTACAATAACATTTTACATTTTGATCTAACCATGAAGATTGATTTTGTAGTAACACGCCCCTAGCAAATGAAGAATCATTTGTTTACTTCTTCTTGAGTTTTACAAAAGATATTCCTTTTACTTAGAAGCTATTATCACACAGAAGATGAAATTTTAAAGAAGTCATATGAATTCATTACATAGCAGATATAGAGAATGACAAAACTGCCCCTCAAGGTTGAAAAATTAGATTTATATTTCAGTAAGTAATTGTTTGCTAACATAAATCTATATATAAAATTATCTTCGGGTATCCATACTGGAAGAAGCCGATCATAAAATGAGAAAGTAGCATCAAAAGAAAGCGAACCATGTTTATTGTACGTTTCAATCACATCAGGTTTAATTCCATCTATTTTCACAATAGGATATCCATTGTGCATAAGTGCTGTTAATACCAATATCTATTTAGAGGAACGAAAATGTTCTCCACATTTCTCTTTCAGACAATTCCTTGAACATGATAAGTACAAACGACCATAACTTTTATTCATCCTAAAAGAGAAGCTCAAAGAATTATAAATCCAGTTTACAATGAAATGTCAATCAAAATATACTGACCCGAGGTTTCAAGTGTATAAAGAAGGGGCCACATTTGCAGGATTCCACATAATGTGAAATTCAGGAATGTGGATAAATTATTGTTATAGTTAATATTATGTTTCTAACAATTGGTGCTCTTTTTTAAATGGTTTTCTGGGTCTGGTTTTGAGTATGGACAACTTTTCTTAATGAATGATGATTTTGGTTTGGTAATTTTTTGTTTGTTTTTTCTATGATGAATATATTGTGTTCATTTATAAGGTTTGATCTTTGGTACTGCAATTTTGAAAGGTGGTGTACTAATTTTGGTTGAATGAGCATTTTTCTAATGTTCATAATTGTAAAAAATGATGGAAAAGTACTTTACTGCACAAAAGTTTACGAAAAAACTAAAGGACTGTAATTAAAATCAACACGATTACAATAAGTTTCACTTTTTATAGAAGCTTTAACCTTTGGGAACTATACGGGGTGCCTAATTTTCAAAGGGAGATAGAAACTCCTGCCTATGCCTAAGTAGCCATAATATATGGAGACACCATGAAAGTGAAGATTATGCGAATCATTGAACATTTACAATATTACAATAATAAATTATGTACAATACAAACAAATTGATCAACAATGAGATGAAACAATATCGAGAGTCATGAGAACTGACTAGATTTTCGAAAAAAGTTAATTCGACATAACCAAACCTTTCGTAAAACAAAGTATTGCCATGTCAAGTAAAATTTATATGAACTCAATTTCTCTTGCTTGTTTCATAGTAGGTGGACGTTATTGCGATTATTCGTGTTAGCTGATCTTGAATTCCCAATGCCCCTAGTTAAGTTTTCAATAGGTCTCTAGAGTGATGCTGACTTGGTAAAAAATAGGACTTATATTCATATAAATACAAGACATAATGTTAAAGCAAGCATTATGTACAAATAAGATTTCTAGTACAAATCTGATTTCTAGTATATATTTAATAGGATTAACTGAATTTGTTGTCTTTTTTTGTTTTTTTGGAATAAGGAATATATTTAAAATAAATTTAAAGTACAGATAATAAGTTCAGCCTATCCATGACGGTGGGTTATCAAGATTAAGAATCTCGACTAACTAGGTTGTAATATAGTTTGTAAAACAAATATAGTGGTGTTGACTAGGATGTGATTAAAATAAGATAGTAAAAGCAGATAAACGATTACTAAACACGTTACTCACTGCAAGTATCGCAGGTCGTACGCAAGTTTTTATGATAAGTCAGATTCGTTCACAGGGACTTAGTGTATTATACGAATAGGTCAACAGAATAGCGTAGCAGATAATAGTTTAAAGACAAGAAAATAAATGAATATGAAGTGAAGAGATTAATGATTAAACTAAACAAAATAAAGACAAGTAAATAAAATATGAAAGAATAAGATGAGAGAATATAGCTCAGGTTTTGCGAGTATACACTAATCCTTCTATTTATTCTACTAGTTAATAAGTGTGATAATAACTCTTAGATAAGTAGTCAGGATTCTAAATTCTTCCCTACCCCCTTCCAGGTCGACTAAGGTGGTGACCTAACAATTAACCGGGAACTTAACTAAGGTGCTTATACGCCACTAGGTTCTTACATGAGACTAGCGTGCAAATAATAACTGGTGATTAAATAAAATCCTAAGGACTATCTAGTTAGGCAAGTCCTCCTAGATCACTACGTACACTAGACGATTATGTGGTGTTTCAACAATTAGAAACCCCTTCCGGGTGACCATCTAACTACTATTAGTACAACCCTAAATTGATCAGGTTTAAGATAGACAATAAATCTTAGCACATAAAACAAATATATGGTTAAGCGGCTGGAGTCAATTTAAAATAGTTCTCCCAAAGAAAAATAGATAGAAGAAAATATAATTCATAGATTATACATATGCAAAACCCAAGTTATGGGAAATTTAGTTTAAAGTAGGAAGAAATAAACTAAACGAAAGATGCATACTGTCAGCTTGCTCTCTTGAATGATCTCTAATGATGAATAAAACTTAAAGACTAATTATGAGAGGCAATGACATGTTTACAATGGTTAAAGGGTGTATTTATAGGAGTATAGAAAGCCCAAATTTAGATTTCTTGGAATAGGAGGCAAGTAATTGGACTTCTTTTCCAATTTAAATTTTTCTAAAATATATGAGAAGGGAATAACTGTTGTTGTCTTATTTTGGCCGTAACTTCTTCAATATTGCTCCGATTTTCGCATACTTTTTATCGAAACGACCGTATCGGAAATCTCTACACATTTGATCTGACCATTATTCCTAATTCCGAACCGATTTTTGAGTTATGACCCTTTTAGTGGACCTGGCTGTTGAAATTCAAATTTACTTGGCAACTTTTCCTTTCATATTTTATCTTTTACTTCCTTTATTTTCAATTTCCATCTTTATCTTCTTTTATTTATCACTTAGAATATGTTTGACATCTGATTACTTTCCATATATCTTTAAAGCTTCACAATTAACAAAAAAGTAAACTAAATATTCTCTATAAATATTAAATCATCAAATCAAGACAAGAAATAAGAAAAAAACTAAAATATAATAAAAAATTGAGTGTTGATTATCCGAATACACCTAAAATGATGTCTCATATATAGATTAAATCATCAAAAACAGAGAGACATCAAGACTCCCAGTTCAAAGTCGTATCGTCCCGATACAATAATGATATAAACAATGAGAAGTCTCTAAATACACACCTAAGTCAATTAAGAACAATGGAAAGAGATATCATAATATATAGAATATCAGTAACCATGCTCTTCTGATTCAGAACCATATGAATATAAAAGGGATCATCCAAATTATTTTTAAATATCACGTGGCATCGAAAACAATTCACTATCTAATTTTTGCCGACAACTGTTTCACATTTATGAAAATGGTTTCTTATCCAAGCTTTGACATGTAATATAATACGTGTACCTACGAGTTTCACATTTAACACATATATTACGCACAAATAACTCTAAATGTGAAAAATCTCCAAAAGAGGGTAAGAAACGAGAATATATCAAATAATAGGGAAAACCCCTCATCTAAGCACAAAAGGAACTTAAAAATATGTCTCAAAATAGGATTTATTTATCACCAAATAAGGGAGACATCAAATGTCTTTCCATTAGATTGCAATTACTTCTCTAATGACACACGAGATAAAATTATGCACGTAGGATATATATTTCTCGTCAAGATAGATGAATATAAATTACCTGTTCCATCGGCTAACTATATCAAATTTAAAAATTAACATGAATTTGACACATTCTAAATATATGTATTGGATACACAAGTTTTTTATTGCATTACCACAATAGAAACTACAGCTACCTTTTCAATCAAATTGTACTATAGGTCCCTGAAAATTTTGTCACAGATAGAAAGTGGGTATAAACTCACCACTGCAACTGTAGAGAACATTCATATCAAATTTCCCGATAGATACCCTGAACGTTTTATGTGGAATTAAACTATATAAATCATGAAACTGTGACTATGGTGAAAAATACATAATACCCACTACTAATTTAAACCATTTTATATAACAATTAATGGTTAATAAAAACACTTTATATGAATTAATATGATAAAAATATTTAGTGTTATTTTAGAAAAATTTCAAGGTTTAACAACTATTATTCCATGTTATTCTATAATTTTCAGAAAAAAGAAGCAAAAACTAATAGAATTGCATTAAGAACACCTTATTTAACCCATAAAATAAAATTTGTATTGTCTTTGAAAATATTGCTTCCGCCGATTAAAAACTCCTCTGATAGACAAGTTGTTCTTCTCTTAAAAAACAATAGTTTGTGTATACGAAAGATATGAATTAAGCCAAACTCGCATCACGAAATGAATCACCATAATGCTTTACCTACCAAGAATGAGAAAGAGTGCTTGAGGGTATTCTCCCTAATTATAGTATGGAGATCTCCCTAATTTAGAGTGCATAGTGAAAAATATTAAAATTCATGTTTACCTTTTTCTTTTCTCATTGTATCCCCATCTCGTCTTTTTGGGAGATAGTTAACTTATATTTTTTACCCAGCAAGATTTATTGTATAGATTTTTTGTAGGAAATTAGATCAAACTTTTTATTAACTTAAACATATAAGACTTTCATCCAATATTTAATGATCCAATATTTAATAATAATCGTTAATTATAATGGCAAGACATATGTAAATAAATTAATCAGAAAAGTTACCACAATTAATTTTTTAGGTTAAATATAAGGTATATTTTATACACTACTAAAAGTTATATTGAACCATTCAATATGGTATGAAAGACTTTTCCTATTTATTAACCTAACTAGGGATGACAGTGGTTACGATTTTAATTAGAAACCGACGGATTATCGAACCGAATAAAAACCGATTATGTAACCGTGGTTAAATCCGTTACGGTTTGGTTTTAAAAAGTGAAACCGATGGTTAAAACCGTTAGGTTATGGTTTTAGATTAAAAAACCCAAAAAACCGAAATCCGTTATATATATAAATATAAATCCGATTTTATTTTACCTACTAAAAATAAAACCGAATGACCAAAAACCCGTTTATTATCATCTATTTTTGTATATTTTATAGTAATATAGATAAAAAGGTATTTTCATATCTCAAAATTAAAATCTAAATATTATAATTAATAATAGAAGTAACAAAACGTTATTTAATTAAAGATCAACACAATATTTTATATATTGGTGATTTTTCATGTAGTTGTAATCTTGTTTCAATATTTTCAATATATTTAGCGAGTTATAGTTTGGCAAGTCACCAGAGGTAGGTTAGGACTGCGAGAGGGACGGCTCGCGAGCCGGGTTATGGTTAAAATCCAAAAAACCGAATCCGAATTATTCAGATATGGTTTTGAAAAGTAAATCCGGTTAAATCGTTTTGTTATTGATAAATTAAATGAATATGTACATGGTTTTGGATTTTTTTTCAATAATCCGATCCATTGTCATCCCTAAACCCAACACACAGAACGTAAGCCCAAGCAAAGCTATTGGCAAATGGGCTGGAGATAATTCAATGATATTTACTTCCCATTTAACTACTATGTAACTAGTCTACACATCATGGGCCTTATCCATTCTTAGGATTTAAACAAGAATTTACCCTAATAACAAAGATGCCGCAGAAAAAGTTAGAACTGCAAAATTAAGCCACTCCTCTCTTTGTGTATATCGAGGTAAAGTTTCCTCTCCATGTACATATACATTGGTAAAATTAGGTAAAATTGTATTATATCTTACTCAAATTTTTTTGCTGTATTTGTTTATATGGTTTAACTAAATTTAATTTTATTTATTTTTTGGCAGAATAATTAAAAATTGATGTTCTTCTGAGTAATTTTATTGAGTCCTTTGGATTGGTAAAACTAAGAGTTTCATCAATGGAAAAAAACTTAGATAAAAATGAGTTGTCCTGTATACTAAGAGACGTTCTCTTAATCAAGGTATGTGATTTATTTTAGTTTCCACGTTGCAAGGGATAAGAAAAATCTTGAACCCAATTACACTATGAGTCCCTGTATAATGTGAAAATTTCAATATAGGCCCTCATTATTGGTCCTTAGGAAAGAGGTAAAAGAGTTGTGTATGACATGTAATTTGTCTCTCCTATAAAAAATTGAAAAATATAGGATTAGATTTTTCAGTTTTTGCAGCTAGAAAGTCATGCAATACAATTCCAACAAAAATATTTTGTATTTTTTTATTCATACATATCATCGAGTGTTGTTTTATTACAGGAAAGCGATCGTTGGTCATGAAATTTCAAGAAAATAGAAAAATTATATAATTAACTTGGTAAGTTTATTAATTTGTTGTTATGCTTCGTATGATGCTTAATAACAGATGATCAACCCTTAATATTTAACTAATTGTTCTAATGATGGTAAATATTAGTTTGGTAATAGATGTGTTTAATTTAGATTAAAAGAATAAAAACAAGTAATTGTGTGGATGATAAAATATTATGTGTACACAATTGAACATTAAACACACGATTAATAAAAGTTATGTAGACCAATATTGAATACACAAATAAAGAGTGTGTTATCAGGTGTAAAGAATAACCATTTGAGTATGTCATTGAATTAATTCTGGACCGATATGACATTTTTTGCTCCAGATCCTGCTCAAGCAATAACTCTTGTTAGAGTATATTATTTGTTGAAGTCAGATCTGTAATTTTGGTAGCTGAAAGGGAAAGAGATGGAAGCAAATATCTCTTGCTTTTAAAGCCGTGCCGGAGAGAAGATCTGCGGAAATATGTCGAAAAATAATACTCCATCAAGTGAGTTCTCCATCAGACCGAATGAAGGCATCAATTTAGTGGTGAACTTGAATTCAAATCCATCAGATCAGTTTGGAGTTTGTCCCAGCTTCAAAAGTTTTGTGAAAGGCAAAAGTCACAGTCCAGATCCTGCTCATGTTTTGCTCATGTTTCTGCTCCAGCTTCAGCTCTTACTCCAGATTCTTATCCTGCTCCATCTCTTACTCTAGATCCTTCTCCTACTCCTGCTCCTGCTCCGGTTCTAGCTCTGGGTCCAGTTCAAGTTCCTTCTGTTATACTTTCACCGGCTACTGAAAACAACAACAGTTTCAATGAGCTCAGCGATCTTGTTTCAAGGTTGTTTGATGACCTTTCTCTGTTCGACTTTTATGCTTCTCAAGTAAGTCAATATAATCTTATTTAATATTAAACATTTCACTTACCATTTTTCATGCTCTGTATGTCTATCTTTATTTGTAGGATACATTTGAGGACCCTCCTGCTCCAGGTGCATGGTAATTTTTTATCCTAGTAGATAATTTGATTAATTCTTTAAATATGTTCCCATTGTAATCAACTTTTTTTTTTTGGATCTTTCATTTTTGCAGGAAAGTGGGAAAAAAGTCTCAGTCCTCTAAATCCAAACGCAGGCACAAGAGAAAGAGACAAGAGACTTCTTAGTCGGAAAGTGACAATGATGATGATCATTGGGGTTTGAGACCCCGTAGAAGGTCTAAACGGTTAGTACAAAAGGTATGTCCACTTTTTCTAAAATAATTTTGTTACGGTCACTATAAATAAACAGATTTGTTCTTTTAATCTTTACTTGGAGACACTCAAGTGTAACTCATGATGGACTAAATGCACACAACCCCCTTTAACTATATCTAATCCCTGATTTTGTCCATAAACTTTAAAAAACAATTTAAACCTCCTTAAACTTTTTTTCCGTAGTTGTTAACTGAGTATGCAAATTTACTATTATACCCTTTCATACTACCGCACCTTTAACTTTTCATGACTCATTCTTCCCCTTTAAGTTCCTCGCTCTGAACACAACTCATTTTTAGACGAATCTTCCTCGACTAGATTTTCAATTAGATTTACATCCAAAAGAAGTCCAGATTATTTGTGGACCCATATGTTTTTGGATAGAACCGTAATTTAGGGAGTGTTGAATATTTTTTATGTTGTGTTGGGGCACCTTTTGTTTTTTAATAGTTGTGTACAATCTTAATTAGGGTCTTTTGTTATAATTTTGTTATAATGTTTATCTCATCTGGTTGTGAGTGCTTATGTGCATATACCCTCTAATTCTGCAGATATAACCATTTGTGTAAAGGAGTGACTTGGAATTCAACCTCGAAATATGATGCGGGCAAATCTTTTGCGAAACATTCACCGTCATCATTTGACAGGATAACATGGTCTTTCATAGATTTATTGGTCAGAAGTTTCTCGAGTTTTTATCTTTCTTGAATTTCTAAAGTCAAACAAAGATATTTATTATAAGTTATAATTCCCACATTGTAAATTTTTTTTCATTTTACTTATGAAAATATATCAAACAGAAGATGGTCTCATTTGCAGGCAAGATCAGAATTAAACAAAATATTGTAAAACAGCATGAGCATCTGGAACTTTTTGAAGTTGGGTAATTTTTTCAAATTCAGCAAAAATACCATGCAAAGTGTCGAAAAATTCTTGCATATCATATAAATAACCTATATTTAGATAAGGTCCTCTATTTAATTCACTCACATATTAAGAAATATGACCCTATTAAAAAGGTTTCAATATTTGCTCCAGGTCCATGGACCTATATAAAAATATAACTCTTTAAATCTTCTTGACAACAAAATTAAATCCAAAAGATATTACATAATATTGAATATTTTAATAAGTGAACTTACATCAAGGCGATCGGAGCCAAAAGTCATTATAACATCATTTACATCTTCTACCCTCCATGGAGTGTCAATTTCTTTACCCATATTTTTACAATCTACAATAACATTTTACATTTTGATCTAACCATGAAGATTGATTTTGTAGTAACACGCCCCTAGCAAATGCAGAATCATTTGATTACTTCTTCTTGAGTTTTACAAAAGATATTCCTTTTACTTAGAAGCTATTATCACACAGAAGATGAAATTAAAGAGAAGTCATATAAGTTCATTACATAGCAGATATAGAGAATGACAAAACTGCCCCTCAAGGTTGAAAACTTAGATTTTGATTTCAGTAAGTAATTGTTTGCTAACATAAATCTATATATAAAATTATCTTCGGGTATCCATACTGGAAGAAGCCGATCATAAAATGAGAAAGTAGCATCAAAAGAAAGCGAACCATGTTTATTGTACGTTTCAATCACATCAGGTTTAATTCCATCTATCTTCACAATAGGATATCCATTGTGCATAAGTGCTGTTAATACCAATATCTATTTAGAGGAACGAAAATGTTCTCCACATTTCTCTTTCAGACAATTTCTTGAACATGATAAGTACAAACGACCATAACTTTTATTCATCCTAAAAGAGAAGCTCAAAAGAATTATATATCCAGTTTACAATGAAATGTCAATCAAAATATACTGACCCGAGGTTTCAAGTGTATAAAGAAGGGGCCACATTTGCAGGATTCCACCTAATGTGAAATTCAGGAATGTGGATAAATTATTGTTATAGTTAATATTATGTTTCTAACAATTGGTGCTCTTTTTTAAATGGTTTTCTGGGTCTGGTTTTGAGTATGGACAACTTTTCTTAATGAATGATGATTTTGATTTGGTAATTTTTTGTTTGTTTTTTCTATAATGAATATATTGTGTTCTTTTATAAGGTTTGATCTTTGGTACTGCAATTTTGAAAGGTGGTGTACTAATTTTGGTTGAATGAGCATTTTTCTAATGTTCATAATTGTAAAAAATGATGGAAAAGTACTTTACTGCACAAAAGTTTACGAAAAAACTAAAGGACTGTAATTAAAATCAACACGATTACAATAAGTTTCACTTTTTATAGAAGCTTCAACCTTTGGGAACTATACGGGGTGCCTAATTTTCAAAGGGAGATAGAAACTCCTGCCTATGCCTAAGTAGCCATAATATATGGAGACACCATGAAAGTGAAGATTATGCGAATCATTGAACATTTACAATATTACAATAATAAATTATGTACAATACAAACAAATTGATCAACAATGAGATGAAACAATATCGAGAGTCATGAGAACTGACTAGATTTTCGAAAAAAGTTAATTCCACATAACCAAACCTTTCGTAAAACAAAGTATTGCCATGTCAAGTAAAATTTATATGAACTCAATTTCTCTTGCTTGTTTCATAGTAGGTGGACGTTATTGCGATTATTCGTGTTAGCTGATCTTGAATTCCCAATGCCCCTAGTTAAGTTTTTAATAGGTCTCTAGAGTGATGCTGACTTGGTAAAAAATAGGACTTATATTCATATAAATACAAGACATAATGTTCAAGCAAGCATTATGTACAAATAAGATTTCTAGTACAAATCTGATTTCTAGTATATATTTAATAGGATTAACTGAATTTGTTGTCTTTTTTTGTTTTTTTGGAATAAGGAATATATTTAAAATAAATTTAAAGTACAGATAATAAGTTCAGCCTATCCATGACGGTGGGTTATCAAGATTAAGAATCTCGACTAACTAGGTTGTAATATAGTTTGTAAAACAAATATAGTGGTTTTGACTAGGATGTGATTAAAATAAGATAGTAAAAGCAGATAAACGATTACTAAACACGTTACTCACTGCAAGTATCGCAGGTCGTACGCAAGTTTTTATGTTAAGTCAGATTCGTTCTCAGGGACTTAGTGTGTTATACGAATAGGTCAACAGAATAGCGTAGCAGATAATAGTTTAAAGACAAGAAAATAAATGAATATGAAGTGAAGAGATTAATGATTAAACTAAACAAAATAAAAACAAGTAAATAAAATATGAAAGAATAAGATGAGAGAATATAGCTCAGGTTTTGCGAGTATGCACTAATCCTTCTATTTATTCTACTAGTTAATAAGTGTGATAATAACTCTTAGATAAGTAGTCAGGATTCTAAATTCTTCCCTACCCCCTTCCCTTCCAGGTCGACTAAGGTGGTGACCTAACAATTAACCGGGAACTTAACTAAGGTGCTTATACGCCACTAGGTTCTTACATCAGACTAGCGTGCAAATAATAACTGGTGATTAAATAAAATCCTAAGGACTATCTAGTTAGGCAAGTCCTCCTAGATCACTACGTACACTAGACGATTATGTGGTGTTTCAACAATTAGAAACCCCTTCCGGGTGACCATCTAACTACTATTAGTACAACCCTAAATTGATCAGGTTTAAGATAGACAATAAATCTTAGCACATAAAACAAATATATGGTTAAGCGGCTGGAGTCAATTTAAAATACTTCTCCCAAAGAAAAATAGATAGAAGAAAATATAATTCATAGATTATACATATGCAAAACCCAAGTTATGGGAAATTTAGTTTAAAGTAGAAAGAAATAAACTAAACGAAAGATGCATACTGTCAACTTGCTCTCTTGAATGATCTCTAATGATGAATAAAACTTAAAGACTAATTATGATAGGCAATGACATGTTTACAATAGTTAAAGGGTGTATTTATAGGAGTATAGAAAGCCCAAATTTAGATTTCTTGGAATAGGAGGCAAGTAATTGGACTTCTTTTCCAATTTAAATTTTTCTAAAATATATGAGAAGGGAATAACTGTTGTTGTCTTATTTTGGCCGTAACTTCTTCAATATTGCTCCGATTTTCGCATACTTTTTATCGAATCGACCGTATCGGAAATCTCTACACATTTGATCTGACCATTATTCCTAATTCCGAACCGATTTTTGAGTTATGACCCTTTTAGTGGACCTGGCTGTTGAAATTCAAATTTACTTGGCAACTTTTCCTTTCATATTTTATCTTTTACTTCCTTTATTTTCAATTTCCATCTTTATCTTCTTTTATTTATCACTTAGAATATGTTTGACATCTGATTACTTTCCATATATCTTTAAAGCTTCACAATTAACAAAAAAGTAAACTAAATATTCTCTATAAATATTAAATCATCAAATCAAGACAAGAAATAAGAAAAAAACTAAAATATAATCAAAAAATGAGTGTTGATTATCCGAATACACCTAAAATGATGTCTCATATATAGATTAAATCATCAAAAACAGAGAGACATCAAGACTCCCAGTTCAAAGTCGTATCGTCCCGATACAATAATGATATAAACAATGAGAAGTCTCTAAATACACACCTAAGTCAATTAAGAACAATGGAGAGAGATATCATAATATATAGAATATCAGTAACCATGCTCTTCTGATTCAGAACCATATGAATATAAAAGGGATCATCCAAATTATTTTTAAATATCACGTGGCATCGAAAACAATTCACTATCTAATTTTTGCCGACAACTGTTTCACATTTATAAAAATGGTTTCTTATCCAAGCTTTGACATGTAATATAATACGTGTACCTACGAGTTTCACATTTAACACATATATTACGCACAAATAACTCTAAATGTGAAAAATCTCCAAAAGAGGGTAAGAAACGAGAATATATCAAATAATAGGGAAAACCCCTCATCTAAGCACAAAAGGAACTTAAAAATATGTCTCAAAATAGGATTTATTTATCACCAAATAAGGGAGACATCAAATGTCTTTCCATTAGATTGCAATTACTTCTCTAATGACACACAAGATAAAATTATGCACGTAGGATATATATTTCTCGTCAAGATAGATGAATATAAATTACCTGTTCCATCGGCTAACTATATCAAATTTAAAAATTAACATGAATTTGACACATTCTAAATATATTTATTGGATACACAAGTTTTTTATTGCATTACCACAATAGAAACTACAGCTACCTTTTCAATCAAATTGTACTATAGGTCCCTGAAAATTTTGTCACAGATAGAAAGTGGGTATAAACTCACCACTGCAACTGTAGAGAACATTGATATCAAATTTCCCGATAGATACCCTGAACGTTTTATGTGGATTTAAACTATATAAATCATGAAACTGTGACTATGGTGAAAAATACATAATACCCACTACTAATTTAAACCATTTTATATAACAATTAATGGTTAATAAAAACACTTTATATGAATTAATATGATAAAAATATTTAGTGTTATTTTAGAAAAATTTCAAGGTTTAACAACTATTATTCCATGTTATTCTATAATTTTCAGAAAAAAGAAGCAAAAACTAATAGAATTGCATTAAGAACACCTTATTTAACCCATAAAATAAAATTTGTATTGTCTTTGAAAATATTGCTTCCGCCGATTAAAAACTCCTCTGATAGACAAGTTGTTCTTCTCTTAAAAAACAATAGTTTGTGTATACGAAAGATATGAATTAAGCCAAACTCGCATCACGAAATGAATCACCATAATGCTTTACCTACCAAGAATGAGAAAGAGTGCTTGAGGGTATTCTCCCTAATTATAGTATGGAGATCTCCCTAATTTAGAGTGCATAGTGAAAAATATTAAAATTCATGTTTACCTTTTTCTTTTCTCATTGTATCCCCATCTCGTCTTTTTGGGAGATAGTTAACTTATATTTTTTACCCACCAAGATTTATTGTATAGATTTTTTGTAGGAAATTAGATCAAACTTTTTATTAACTTAAACATATAAGACTTTCATCCAATATTTAATGATCGAATATTTAATAATAATCGTTAATTATAATGGCAAGACATATGTAAATAAATTAATCAGAAAAGTTACCACAATTAATTTTTTAGGTTAAATATAAGGTATATTTTATACACTACTAAAACTTATATTGAACCATTCAATATGGTATGAAAGACTTTTCCTATTTATTAACCTAACTAGGGATGACAGTGGTTACGATTTTAATTAGAAACCGACGGATTATCGAACCGAATAAAAACCGATTATGTAACCGTGGTTAAATCCGTTACGGTTTGGTTTTAAAAAGTGAAACCGATGGTTAAAACCGTTAGGTTATGGTTTTAGATTAAAAAACCCAAAAAACCGAAATCCGTTATATATATAAATATAAATCCGATTTTATTTTACCTACTAAAAATAAAACCGAATGACCAAAAACCCGTTTATTATCATCTATTTTTGTATATTTTATAGTAATATAGATAAAAAGGTATTTTCATATCTCAAAATTAAAATCTAAATATTATAATTAATAATAGAAGTAACAAAACGTTATTTAATTAAAGATCAACACAATATTTTATATATTGGTGATTTTTCATGTAGTTGTAATCTTGTTTCAATATTTTCAATATATTTAGCGAGTTATAGTTTGGCAAGTCACCAGAGGTAGGTTAGGACTGCGAGAGGGACGGCTCGCGAGCCGGGTTATGGTTAAAATCCAAAAAACCGAATCTGAATTATTCAGATATGGTTTTGAAAAGTAAATCCGGTTAAATCGTTTTGTTATTGATAAATTAAATGAATATGTACATGGTTTTGGATTTTTTTTCAATAATCCGATCCATTGTCATCCCTAAACCCAACACACAGAACGTAAGCCCAAGCAAAGCTATTGGCAAATGGGCTGGAGATAATTCAATGATATTTACTTCCCATTTAACTACTATGTAACTAGTCTACACATCATGGGCCTTATCCATTCTTAGGATTTAAACAAGAATTTACCCTAATAACAAAGATGCCGCAGAAAAAGTTAGAACTGCAAAATTAAGCCACTCCTCTCTTTGTGTATATCGAGGTAAAGTTTCCTCTCCATGTACATATACATTGGTAAAATTAGGTAAAATTGTATTATATCTTACTCAAATTTTTTTGCTGTATTTGTTTATATGGTTTAACTAAATTTAATTTTATTTATTTTTTGGCAGAATAATTAAAAATTGATGTTCTTCTGAGTAATTTTATTGAGTCCTTTGGATTGGTAAAACTAAGAGTTTCATCAATGGAAAAAAACTTAGATAAAAATGAGTTGTCCTGTATACTAAGAGACGTTCTCTTAATCAAGGTATGTGATTTATTTTAGTTTCCACGTTGCAAGGGATAAGAATAATCTTGAACCCAATTACACTTTGAGTCCCTGTATAATGTGAAAATTGCAATATAGGCCCTCATTATTGGTCCTTAGGAAAGAGGTAAAAGAGTTGTGTATGGCATGTAATTTGTCTCTCCTATAAAAAATTGAAAAATATAGGATTAGATTTTTCAGTTTTTGCAGCTAGAAAGTCATGCAATACAATTCCAACAAAAATATTTTGTATTTTTTTATTCATACATATCATCGAGTGTTGTTTTATTACAGGAAAGCGATCGTTGGTCATGAAATTTCAAGAAAATAGAAAAATTATATAATTAACTTGGTAAGTTTATTAATTTGTTGTTATGCTTCATATGATGCTTAATAACAGATGATCAACCCTTAATATTTAACTAATTGTTCTAATGATGGTAAATATTAGTTTGGTAATAGATGTGTTTAATTTAGATTAAAAGAATAAAAGCAAGTAATTGTGTGGATGATAAAATATTATGTGTACACAATTGAACATTAAACACACGATTAATAAAAGTTATGTAGACCAATATTGATTACACAAATAAAGAGTGTGTTATCAGGTGTAAAGAATAACCATTTGAGTATGTCATTGAATTAATTCTGGACCGATATGACATTTTTTGCTCCAGATCCTGCTCAAGCAATAACTCTTGTTAGAGTATATTATTTGTTGAAGTCTAGATCTGTAATTTTGGTAGCTGAAAGGGAAAGAGATGGAAGCAAATATCTCTTGCTTTTAAAGCCGTGCCGGAGAGAAGATCTGCGGAAATATGTCGAAAAATAATACTCCATCAAGTGAGTTCTCCATCAGACCGAATGAAGGCATCAATTTAGTGGTGAACTTGAATTCAAATCCATCAGATCAGTTTGGAGTTTGTCCCAGCTTCAAAAGTTTTGTGAAAGGCAAAAGTCACAGTCCAGATCCTGCTCATGTTTTGCTCATGTTTCTGCTCCAGCTTCAGCTCTTACTCCAGATTCTTATCCTGCTCCATCTCTTACTCTAGATCCTTCTCCTACTCCTGCTCCTGCTCCGGTTCTAGCTCTGGGTCCAGTTCAAGTTCCTTCTGTTATACTTTCACCGGCTACTGAAAACAACAACAGTTTCAATGAGCTCAGCGATCTTGTTTCAAGGTTGTTTGATGACCTTTCTCTGTTCGACTTTTATGCTTCTCAAGTAAGTCAATATAATCTTATTTAATATTAAACATTTCACTTACCATTTTTCATGCTCTGTATGTCTATCTTTATTTGTAGGATACATTTGAGGACCCTCCTGCTCCAGGTGCATGGTAATTTTTTATCCTAGTAGATAATTTGATTAATTCTTTAAATATGTTCCCATTGTAATCAACTTTTTTTTTTGGATCTTTCATTTTTGCAGGAAAGTGGGAAAAAAGTCTCAGTCCTCTAAATCCAAACGCAGGCACAAGAGAAAGAGACAAGAGACTTCTTAGTCGGAAAGTGACAATGATGATGATCATTGGGGTTTGAGACCCCGTAGAAGGTCTAAACGGTTAGTACAAAAGGTATGTCCACTTTTTCTAAAATAATTTTGTTACGGTCACTATAAATAAACAGAGTTGTTCTTTTAATCTTTACTTGGAGACACTCAAGTGTAACTCATGATGGACTAAATGCACACAACCCCCTTTAACTATATCTAATCCCTGATTTTGTCCATAAACTTTAAAAAACAATTTAAACCTCCTTAAACTTTTTTTCCGTAGTTGTTAACTGAGTATGCAAATTTACTATTATACCCTTTCATACTACCGCACCTTTAACTTTTCATGACTCATTCTTCCCCTTTAAGTTCCTCGCTCTGAACACAACTCATTTTTAGACGAATCTTCCTCGACTAGATTTTCAATTAGATTTACATCCAAAAGAAGTCCAGATTATTTGTGGACCCATATGTTTTTGGATAGAACCGTAATTTAGGGAGTGTTGAATATTTTTTTATGTTGTGTTGGGGCACCTTTTGTTTTTTAATAGTTGTGTACAATCTTAATTAGGGTCTTTTGTTATAATTTTGTTATAATGTTTATCTCATCTGGTTGTGAGTGCTTATGTGCATATACCCTCTAATTCTGCAGATATAACCATTTGTGTAAAGGAGTGACTTGGAATTCAACCTCGAAATATGATGCGGGCAAATCTTTTGCGAAACATTCACCGTCATCATTTGACAGGATAACATGGTCTTTCATAGATTTATTGGTCAGAAGTTTCTCGAGTTTTTATCTTTCTTGAATTTCTAAAGTCAAACAAAGATATTTATTATAAGTTATAATTCCCACATTGTAAATTTTTTTTCATTTTACTTATGAAAATATATCAAACAGAAGATGGTCTCATTTGCAGGCAAGATCAGAATTAAACAAAATATTGTAAAACAGCATGAGCATCTGGAACTTTTTGAAGTTGGGTAATTTTTTCAAATTCAGCAAAAATACCATGCAAAGTGTCGAAAAATTCTTGCATATCATATAAATAACCTATATTTAGATAAGGTCCTCTATTTAATTCACTCACATATTAAGAAATATGACCCTATTAAAAAGGTTTCAATATTTGCTCCAGGTCCATGGACCTATATAAAAATATAACTCTTTAAATCTTCTTGACAACAAAATTAAATCCAAAAGATATTACATAATATTGAATATTTTAATAAGTGAACTTACATCAAGGCGATCGGAGCCAAAAGTCATTATAACATCATTTACATCTTCTACCCTCCATGGAGTGTCAATTTCTTTACCCATATTTTTACAATCTACAATAACATTTTACATTTTGATCTAACCATGAAGATTGATTTTGTAGTAACACGCCCCTAGCAAATGCAGAATCATTTGTTTACTTCTTCTTGAGTTTTACAAAAGATATTCCTTTTACTTAGAAGCTATTATCACACAGAAGATGAAATTAAAGAGAAGTCATATAAGTTCATTACATAGCAGATATAGAGAATGACAAAACTGCCCCTCAAGGTTGAAAAATTAGATTTTGATTTCAGTAAGTAATTGTTTGCTAACATAAATCTATATATAAAATTATCTTCGGGTATCCATACTGGAAGAAGCCGATCATAAAATGAGAAAGTAGCATCAAAAGAAAGCGAACCATGTTTACTGTACGTTTCAATCACATCAGGTTTAATTCCATCTATCTTCACAATAGGATATCCATTGTGCATAAGTGCTGTGAATACCAATATCTATTTAGAGGAACGAAAATGTTCTCCACATTTCTCTTTCAGACAATTCCTTGAACATGATAAGTACAAACGACCATAACTTTTATTCATCCTAAAAGAGAAGCTCAAAAGAATTATAAAATCCAGTTTACAATGAAATGTCAATCAAAATATACTGACACGAGGTTTCAAGTGTATAAAGAAGGGGCCACATTTGCAGGATTCCACCTAATGTGAAATTCAGGAATGTGGATAAATTATTGTTATAGTTAATATTATGTTTCTAACAATTGGTGCTCTTTTTTAAATGGTTTTCTGGGTCTGGTTTTGAGTATGGACAACTTTTCTTAATGAATGATGATTTTGATTTGGTAATTTTTTGTTTGTTTTTTCTATAATGAATATATTGTGTTCTTTTATAAGGTTTGATCTTTGGTACTGCAGTTTTGAAAGGTGGTGTACTAATTTTGGTTGAATGAGCATTTTTCTAATGTTCATAATTGTAAAAAATGATGGAAAAGTACTTTACTGCACAAAAGTTTACGAAAAAACTAAAGGACTGTAATTAAAATCAACACGATTACAATAAGTTTCACTTTTTATAGAAGCTTCAACCTTTGGGAACTATACGGGGTGCCTAATTTTCAAAGGGAGATAGAAACTCCTGCCTATGCCTAAGTAGCCATAATATATGGAGACACCATGAAAGTGAAGATTATGCGAATCATTGAACATTTACAATATTACAATAATAAATTATGTACAATACAAACAAATTGATCAACAATGAGATGAAACAATATCGAGAGTCATGAGAACTGACTAGATTTTCGAAAAAAGTTAATTCGACATAACCAAACCTTTCGTAAAACAAAGTATTGCCATGTCAAGTAAAATTTATATGAACTCAATTTCTCTTGCTTGTTTCATAGTAGGTGGACGTTATTGCGATTATTCGTGTTAGCTGATCTTGAATTCCCAATGCCCCTAGTTAAGTTTTCAATAGGTCTCTAGAGTGATGCTGACTTGGTAAAAAATAGGACTTATATTCATATAAATACAAGACATAATGATAAAGCAAGCATTATGTACAAATAAGATTTCTAGTACAAATCTGATTTCTAGTATATATTTAATAGGATTAACTGAATTTGTTGTCTTTTTTTGTTTTTTTGGAATAAGGAATATATTTAAAATAAATTTAAAGTACAGATAATAAGTTCAGCCTATCCATGACGGTGGGTTATCAAGATTAAGAATCTCGACTAACTAGGTTGTAATATAGTTTGTAAAACAAATATAGTGGTGTTGACTAGGAGGTGATTAAAATAAGATAGTAAAAGCAGATAAACGATTACTAAACACGTTACTCACTGCAAGTATCGCAGGTCGTACGCAAGTTTTTATGATAAGTCAGATTCGTTCTCAGGGACTTAGTGTGTTATACGAATAGGTCAACAGAATAGCGTAGCAGATAATAGTTTAAAGACAAGAAAATAAATGAATATGAAGTGAAGAGATTAATGATTAAACTAAACAAAATAAAGACAAGTAAATAAAATATGAAAGAATAAGATGAGATAATATAGCTCAGGTTTTGCGAGTATGCACTAATCCTTCTATTTATTCTACTTGTTAATAAGTGTGATAATAACTCTTAGATAAGTAGTCAGGATTCTAAATTCTTCCCTACCCCCTTCCAGGTCGACTAAGGTGGTGACCTAACAATTAACCGGGAACTTAACTAAGGTGCTTATAAGCCACTAGGTTCTTACATGAGACTAGCGTGCAAATAATAACTGGTGATTAAATAAAATCCTAATGACTATCTAGTTAGGCAAGTCCTCCTAGATCACTACGTACACTAGACGATTATGTGGTGTTTCAACAATTAGAAACCCCTTCCGGGTGACCATCTAACTACTATTAGTACAACCCTAAATTGATCAGGTTTAAGATAGACAATAAATCTTAGCACATAAAACAAATATATGGTTAAGCGGCTGGAGTCAATTTAAAATACTTCTCCCAAAGAAAAATAGATAGAAGAAAATATAATTCATAGATTATACATATGCAAAACCCAAGTTATGGGAAATTTAGTTTAAAGTAGGAAGAAATAAACTAAACGAAAGATGCATACTGTCAACTTGCTCTCTTGAATGATCTCTAATGATGAATAAAACTTAAAGACTAATTATGAGAGGCAATGACATGTTTACAATAGTTAAAGGGTGTATTTATAGGAGTATAGAAAGCCCAAATTTAGATTTCTTGGAATAGGAGGCAAGTAATTGGACTTCTTTTCCAATTTAAATTTTTCTAAAATATATGAGAAGGGAATAACTGCTGTTGTCTTATTTTGGCCGTAACTTCTTCAATATTGCTCCGATTTTCACATACTTTTTATCGAAACGACCGTATCGGAAATCTCTACACATTTGATCTGACCATTATTCCTAATTCCGAACCGATTTTTGAGTTATGACCCTTTTAGTGGACCTGGCTGTTGAAATTCAAATTTACTTGGCAACTTTTCCTTTCATATTTTATCTTTTACTTCCTTTATTTTCAATTTCCATCTTTATCTTCTTTTATTTATCACTTAGAATATGTTTGACATCTGATTACTTTCCATATATGTTTAAAGCTTCACAATTAACAAAAAAGTAAACTAAATATTCTCTATAAATATTAAATCATCATATCAAGACAAGAAATAAGAAAAAAACTAAAATATAATCAAAAATTGAGTGTTGATTATCCGAATACACCTAAAATGATGTCTCATATATAGATTAAATCATCAAAAACAGAGAGACATCAAGACTCCCAGTTCAAAGTCGTATCGTCCCGATACAATAATGATATAAACAATGAGAAGTCTCTAAATACACACCTAAGTCATTTAAGAACAATGGAGAGAGATATCATAATATATAGAATATCAGTAACCATGCTCTTCTGATTCAGAACCATATAAATATAAAAGGGATCATCCAAATTATTTTTAAATATCACGTGGCATCGAAAACAATTCACTATCTAATTTTTGCCGACAACTGTTTCACATTTATAAAAATGGTTTCTTATCCAAGCTTTGACATGTAATATAATACGTGTACCTACGAGTTTCACATTTAACACATATATTACGCACAAATAACTCTAAATGTGAAAAATCTCCAAAAGAGGGTAAGAAACGAGAATATATCAAATAATAGGGAAAACCCCTCATCTAAGCACAAAAGGAACTTAAAAATATGTCTCAAAATAGGATTTATTTATCACCAAATAAGGGAGACATCAAATGTCTTTCCATTAGATTGCAATTACTTCTCTAATGACACACGAGATAAAATTATGCACGTAGGATATATATTTCTCGTCAAGATAGATGAATATAAATTACCTGTTCCATCGGCTAACTATATCAAATTTAAAAATTAACATGAATTTGACACATTCTAAATATATTTATTGGATACACAAGTTTTTTATTGCATTACCACAATAGAAACTACAGCTACCTTTTCAATCAAATTGTACTATAGGTCCCTGAAAATTTTGTCACAGATAGAAAGTGGGTATAAACTCACCACTGCAACTGTAGAGAACATTGATATCAAATTTCCCGATAGATACCCTGAACGTTTTATGTGGATTTAAACTATATAAATCATTAAACTGTGACTAGGGTGAAAAATACAAAATACCCACTACTAATTTAAACCATTTTATATAACAATTAATGGTTAATAAAAACACTTTATATGAATTAATATGATAAAAATATTTAGTGTTATTTTAGAAAAATTTCAAGGTTTAACAACTATTATTCCATGTTATTCTATAATTTTCAGAAAAAAGAAGCAAAAACTAATAGAATTGCATTAAGAACACCTTATTTAACCCATACAATAAAATTTCTATTGTCTTTGAAAATATTGCTTCCTCCGATTAAAAACTCCTCTGATAGACAAGTTTTTCTTCTCTTAAAAAACAATAGTTTGTGTATACGAAAGATATGAATTAAGCCAAACTCGCATCACGAAATGAATCACCATAATGCTTTACCTACCAAGAATGAGAAAGAGTGCTTGAGGGTATTCTCCCTAATTATAGTATGGAGATCTCCCTAATTTAGAGTGCATAGTGAAAAATATTAAAATTCATGTTTACCTTTTTCTTTTCTCATTGTATCCCCATCTCGTCTTTTTGGGAGATAGTTAACTTATATTTTTTACCCACCAAGATTTATTGTATAGATTTTTTGTAGGAAATTAGATCAAACTTTTTATTAACTTAAACATATAAGACTTTCATCCAATATTTAATGATCCAATATTTAATAATAATCGTTAATTATAATGGCAAGACATATGTAAATAAATTAATCAGAAAAGTTACCACAATTAATTTTTTAGGTTAAATATAAGGTATATTTTATACACTACTAAAAGTTATATTGAACCATTCAATATGGTATGAAATACTTTTCCTATTTATTAACCTAACTAGGGATGACAGTGGTTACGATTTTAATTAGAAACCGACGGATTATCGAACCGAATAAAAACCGATTATGTAACCGTGGTTAAATCCGTTACGGTTTGGTTTTAAAAAGTGAAACCGATGATTAAAACCGTTAGGTTATGGTTTTAGATTAGAAAACCCAAAAAACTGAAATCCGTTATATATATAAATATAAATCCGATTTTATTTTACCTACTAAAAATAAAACCGAATGACCAAAAACCCGTTTATTATCATCTATTTTTGTATATTTTATAGCAATATAGATAAAAAGGTATTTTCATATCTCAAAATTAAAATCTAAATATTATAATTAATAATAGAAGTAACAAAACGTTATTTAATTAAAGATCAACACAATATTTTATATATTGGTGATTTTTCATGTAGTTGTGATCTTGTTTCAATATTTTTAATATATTTAGCGAGTTATAGTTTGGCAAGTCACCAGAGGTAGGTTAGGACTGCGAGAGGGACGCCTCGCGAGCCGGGTTATGGTTAAAATCCAAAAAACCGAATCCGAATTATTCAGATATGGTTTTGAAAAGTAAATCCGGTTAAATCGTTTTGTTATTGATAAATTAAATGAATATGTACATGGTTTTGGATTTTTTTTCAATAATCCGATCCGTTGTCATCCCTAAACCCAACACACAGAACGTAAGCCCAAGCAAAACTATTGGCAAATGGGCTGGAGATAATTCAATGATATTTACTTCCCATTTAACTACTATGTAACTAGTATACACATCATGGGCCTTATCCATTCTTAGGATTTAAACAAGAATTTACCCTAATAACAAAGATGCCGCAGAAAAAGTTAGAACTGCAAAATTAAGCCACTCCTCTCTTTGTGTATATCGAGGTAAAGTTTCCTCTCCATGTACATATACATTGGTAAAATTAGGTAAAATTGTATTATATCTTACTCAAATTTTTTTGCTGTATTTGTTTATATGGTTTAACTAAATTTAATTTTATTTATTTTTTGGCAGAATAATTAAAAATTGATGTTCTTCTGAGTAATTTTATTGAGTCCTTTGGATTGGTAAAACTAAGAGTTTCATCAATGGAAAAAAACTTAGATAAAAATGAGTTGTCCTGTATACTAAGAGACGTTCTCTTAATCAAGGTATGTGATTTATTTTAGTTTCCACATTGCAAGGGATAGGAAAAATCTTGAACCCAATTACACTATGAGTCCCTGTATAATGTGAAAATTGCAATATAGGCCCTCATTATTGGTCCTTAGGAAAGAGGTAAAAGAGTTGTGTATGGCATGTAATTTGTCTCTCCTATAAAAAATTGAAAAATATAGGATTAGATTTTTCAGTTTTTGCAGCTAGAAAGTCATGCAATACAATTCCAACAAAAATATTTTGTATTTTTTTATTCATACATATCATCGAGTGTTGTTTTATTACAGGAAAGCGATCGTTGGTCATGAAATTTCAAGAAAATAGAAAAATTATATAATTAACTTGGTAAGTTTATTAATTTGTTGTTATGCTTCATATGATGCTTAATAACAGATGATCAACCCTTAATATTTAACTAATTGTTCTAATGATGGTAAATATTAGTTTGGTAATAGATGTGTTTAATTTAGATTAAAAGAATAAAAGCAAGTAATTGTGTGGATGATAAAATATTATGTGTACACAATTGAACATTAAACACACGATTAATAAAAGTTATGTAGACCAATATTGAATACACAAATAAAGAGTGTGTTATCAGGTGTAAAGAATAACCATTTGAGTATGTCATTGAATTAATTCTGGACCGATATGACATTTTTTGCTCCAGATCCTGCTCAAGCAATAACTCTTGTTAGAGTATATTATTTTTTGAAGTCAGATCTGTAATTTTGGTAGCTGAAAGGGAAAGAGATGGAAGCAAATATCTCTTGCTTTTAAATCCGTGCCGGAGAGAAGATCTGCGGAAATATGTCGAAAAATAATACTCCATCAAGTGAGTTCTCCATCAGACCAAATGAAGGCATCAATTTAGTGGTGAACTTGAATTCAAGTCCATCAGATCAGTTTGGAGTTTGTCCCAGCTTCAAAAGTTTTGTGAAAGGTAAAAGTCACAGTCCAGATCCTGCTCATGTTTTGCTCATGTTTCTGCTCCAGCTTCAGCTCTTACTCCAGATTCTTATCCTGCTCCATCTATTACTCTAGATCCTTCTCCTACTCCTGCTCCGGTTCTAGCTCTGGGTCCAGTTCAAGTTCCTTCTGTTATACTTTCACCGGCTACTGAAAACAACAACAGATTCAATGAGCTCAACGATCTTGTTTCAAGGTTGTTTGATGACCTTTCTCTGTTCGACTTTTATGCTTCTCAAGTAAGTCAATATAATCTTATTTAATATTAAACATTTCACTTACCATTTTTCATGCTCTGTATGTCTATCTTTATTTGTAGGATACATTTGAGGACCCTCCTGCTCCAGGTGCATGGTAATTTTTTATCCTAGTAGATAATTTGATTAATTCTTTAAATATGTTCCCATTGTAATCAACTTTTTTTTTTTTTGGATCTTTCATTTTTGCAGGAAAGTGGGAAAAAAGTCTCAGTCCTCTAAATCCAAACGCAGGCACAAGAGAAAGAGACAAGAGACTTCTTAGTCGGAAAGTGACAATGATGATGATCATTGGGGTTTGAGACCCCGTAGAAGGTCTAAACGGTTAGTACAAAAGGTATGTCCACTTTTTCTAAAATAATTTTGTTACGGTCACTATAAATAAACAGATTTGTTCTTTTAATCTTTACTTGGAGACACTCAAGTGTAACTCATGATGGACTAAATGCACACAACCCCCTTTAACTATATCTAATCCCTGATTTTGTCCATAAACTTTAAAAAACAATTTAAACCTCCTTAAACTTTTTTTCCGTAGTTGTTAACTGAGTATGCAAATTTACTATTATACCCTTTCATACTACCGCACCTTTAACTTTTCATGACTCATTCTTCCCCTTTAAGTTCCTCGCTCTGAACACAACTCATTTTTAGACGAATCTTCCTCGACTAGATTTTCAATTAGATTTACATCCATAAGAAGTCCAGATTATTTGTGGACCCATATGTTTCTGGATAGAACCGTAATTTAGGGAGTGTTGAATATTTTTTTATGTTGTGTTGGGGCACCTTTTGTTTTTTAATAGTTGTGTACAATCTTAATTAGGGTCTTTTGTTATAATTTTTTTATAATGTTTATCTCATCTGGTTGTGAGTGCTTATGTGCATATACCCTCTAATTCTGCAGATATAACCATTTGTGTAAGGGAGTAACTTGGAATTCAACCTCGAAATATGATGCGGGCAAATCTTTTGCGAAACATTCACCGTCATCATTTGACAGGATAACATGGTCTTTCATAGATTTATTGGTCAGAAGTTTCTCGAGTTTTTATCTTTCTTGAATTTCTAAAGTCAAACAAAGATATTTAATATAAGTTATAATTCCCACATTGTAAATTTTTTTTCTTTTTACTTATGAAAATATATCAAACAGAAGATGGTCTCATTTGCAAGCAAGATCAGAATTAAACAAAATATTGTAAAACAGCATGAGCATCTGGAACTTTTTGAAGTTGGGTAATTTTTTCAAATTCAGCAAAAATACCATGCAAAGTGTCGAAAAATTCTTGCATATCATATAAATAACCTATATTTAGATAAGGTCCTCTATTTAATTCACTCACATATTAAGAAATATGACCCTATTAAAAAGGTTTCAATATCTGCTCCAGGTCCATGGACCTATATAACAATATAACTCTTTAAATCTTCTTGACAACAAAATTAAATCCAAAAGATATTACATAATATTGAATATTTTAATAAGTGAACTTACATCAAGGCGATCGGAGCCAAAAGTCATTATAACATCATTTACATCTTCTACCCTCCATGGAGTGTCAATTTCTTTACCCACATTTTTACAATCTACAATAACATTTTACATTTTGATCTAACCATGAAGATTGATTTTGTAGTAACACGCCCCTAGCAAATGCATAATCATTTGTTTACTTCTTCTTGAGTTTTACAAAAGATATTCCTTTTACTTAGAAGCTATTATCACACAGAAGATGAAATTACAGAGAAGTCATATAAGTTCATTACATAGCAGATATAGAGAATGACAAAACTGCCCCTCAAGGTTGAAAAATTAGATTTTGATTTCAGTAAGTAATTGTTTGCTAACATAAATCTATATATAAAATCATCTTGGGGTATCCATACTGGAAGAAGCCGATCATAAAATGAGAAAGTAGCATCAAAAGAAAGCGAACCATGTTTATTGTACGTTTCAATCACATCAGGTTTAATTCCATCTTTCTTCACAATAGGATATCCATTGTGCATAAGTGCTGTTAATACCAATATCTAATTAGAGGAACGAAAATGTTCTCCACATTTCTCTTTCAGACAATTCCTTGAACATGATAAGTACAAACGACCATAACTTTTATTCATCCTAAAAGAGAAGCTCAAAAGAATTATAAAATCTAGTTTACAATGAAATGTCAATCAAAATATACTGACCCGAGGTTTCAAGTGTATGAAGAAGGGGCCACATTTGCAGGATTCCACCTAATGTGAAATTCAGGAATGTGGATAAATTATTGTTATAGTTAATATTATGTTTCTAACAATTGGTGCTCGTTTTTAAATGGTTTTCTGGGTCTGGTTTTGAGTATGGACAACTTTTCTTAATGAATGATGATTTTGGTTTGGTAATTTTTTGTTTGTTTTTTCTATAATGGATATATTGTGTTCTTTTATAAGGTTTTGATCTTTGGTACTGCAATTTTGAAAGGTGGTGTACTAATTTTGGTTGAATGAGCATTTTTCTAATGTTCATAATTGTAAAAAATGATGGAAAAGTACTTTACTGCACAAAAGTTTACGAAAAAACTAAAGGACTGTAATTAAAAAAAACTAAAGGACTGTAATTAAAATCAACACGATTACAATAAGTTTCACTTTTTATAGAGGCTTCAACCTTTGGGAACTATACGGGGTGCCTAATTTTCAAAGGGAGATAGAAACTCCTGCCTATGCCTAAGTAGCCATAATATATGGAGACACCATGAAAGTGAAGATTATGCGAATCACTGAACATTTACAATATTACAATAATAAATTATGTACAATAGAAACAAATTGATCAACAATGAGATGAAACAATATCGAGAGTCATGAGAACCGACTAGATTTTTGAAAAAAGTTAATTCGACATAACCAAACCTTTCGTAAAACAAATTATTGCCATGTCAAGTAAAATTTATATGAACTCAATTTCTCTTGCTTGTTTCATAGTAGGTGGACGTTATTGCGATTATTCGTGTTAGCTGATCTTGAATTCCCAATGACCCTAGTTAAGTCTTCAATAGGTCTCTAGAGTGATGCTGACTTGGTAAAAAATAGGACTTATATTCATATAAATACAAGACATAATGTTAAAGCAAGCATTATGTACAATAAGATTTCTAGTACAAATCTGATTTCTAGTATATATTTAATAGGATTAACTAAATTTGTTGTCTTTTTTTTTTTGGAATAAGGAATATATTTAAAATAAATTTAAAGTACAGATAATAAGTTCAGCCTATCCATGACGGTGGGTTATCAAGATTAAGAATCTCGACTAACTAGGTTGTAATATAGTTTGTAAAACAAATATAGTGGTGTTGACTAGGATGTGATAAAAATAAGATAGTAAAAGCAGATAAACGATTACTAAACACGTTACTCACTGCAAGTATCGCAGGTCGTACGCAAGTTTTAATGATAAGTCAGATTCGTTCTCAGGGACTTAGTGTGTTATACGAATAGGTCGACAGAATAGCGTAGCAGATAATAGTTTAAAGACAAGAAAATAAATGAATATGAAGTGAAGAGATTAATGATTAAACTAAACAAAATAAAGACAAGTAAATAAAATATGTAAGAATAAGATGAGAGAATATAGCTCAGGTTTTGCGAGTATGCACTAATCCTTCTATTTATTCTACTAGTTAATAAGTGTGATAATAACTCTTAGATAAGTAGTCAGGATTCTAAATTCTTCCCTACCCCCTTCCAGGTCGACTAAGGTGGTGACCTAACAATTAACCGGGATCTTAACTAAGGTGCTTATACGCCACTAGGTTCTTACATGAGACTAGCGTGCAAATAATAACTGGTGATTAAATAAAATCCTAAGGACTATCTAGTTAGGCAAGTCCTCCTAGATCACTACGTACACTAGACGATTATGTGGTGTTTCACAAATTAGAAACCCCTTCCGGGTGACCATCTAACTACTATTAGTACAACCCTAAATTGATCAGGTTTAAGATAGACAATAAATCTTAGCACATAAAACAAATATATGGTTAAGCGGCTGGAGTCAATTTAAAATACTTCTCCCAAAGAAAAATAGATAGAAGAAAATATAATTCATAGATTATACATATGCAAAACCTAAGTTATGGGAAATTGAGTTCAAAGTAGAAAGAAATAAACTAAACGAAAGATGCATACTGTCAACTTGCTCTCTTGAATGATCTCTAATGATGAATAAAACTTAAAGACTAATTATGAGAAGCAATGACATGTTTACAATAGTTATAGGGTGTATTTATAGGAGTATAGAAAGCCCAAATTTAGATTTCTTGGAATAGGAGGCAAGTAATTGGACTTCTTTTCCAATTTAAATTTTTCTAAAATATAGGAGAAGGGAATAACTGTTGTTGTCTTATTTTGGCCGTAACTTCTTCAATATTGCTCCGATTTTCGCATACTTTTTATCGAAACGACCGTATCGGAAATCTCTACACATTTGATCTGACCATTATTCCTAATTCCGAACGATGTTTGAGTTATGACCCTTTTAGTGGACCTGGCTGTTGAAATTCAAATTTACTTGGCAACTTTTCCTTTCCTATTTTATCTTTTACTTCCTTTATTTTCAAATTCCATATTTATCTTCTTTTATTTATCACTTAGAATTTGTTTGACATCTGATTACATTCCATATATCTTTAAAGCTTCACAATTAACAAAAAAGTAAACTAAATATTCTCTATAAATATTAAATCATCAAATCAAGACAAGAAATAAGAAAAAAAAAACTAAAATATAATCAAAAATTGAGTGTTGATTATCCTAATACACCTAAAATGATGTCTCATATATAGATTAAATCATAAAACAGAGAGACTTCAAGACTCCCAGGTCAAAGTCGTATCGTCCCGATACAATAATGATATAAACAATGAGAAGTCTCTAAATACACACCTAAGTCAATTAAGCACAATGGAAAGAGATAGCATAATATATAGAATATCGGTAACCATGCTCTTCTGATTCAGAACCCCATATGAATATAAAAGGGATCATCCAAATTATTTTTAAGTATCACGTGGCATCGAAAACAATTCACTATCTAATTTTTGCCGACAACTGTTTCACATTTATAAAAATGGTTTCTTATCCTAGCTTTGACATGTAATATAATACATGTACCTACGAGTTTCACATTTAACACATATATTACGCTCAAATAACTCTAAATGTGAAAAATCTCCAAAAGAGGGGAAGAAACGAGAATATATCAAATAATAGGGAAAACCCCTCATCTAAGCACAAAAGGAACTTAAAAATATGTCTCAAAATAGGATTTATTTATCACCAAATAAGGGAGACATCAAATGTCTTTCCATTGGATAGCAATTACTTCTCTAATGACACACGAGATAAAATTATGCACGTAGGATATATATTTCTCGTCAAGATAGATGAATATAAATTACCTGTTCCATCGGCTAACTATATCAAATTTAAAAATTAACATGAATTTGACACATTCTAAATATATTTATTGGATACACAAGTTTTTTATTGCATTACCAGAATAGAAACTACAGCTACCTTTTCAATCAAATTGTACTATAGGTCCCTGAAAATTTTGTCACAGATAGAAAGTGGGTATAAACTCACCACTGCAACTGTAGAGAACATTGATATCAAATTTCCCGATACATACCCTGAACGTTTTATGTGGATTTAAACTATATAAATCATTAAACTGTGACTAGGGTGAAAAATACAAAATACCCACTACTAATTTAAACCATTTTATATAACAATTAATGTTTAATAAAAACACTTTATATGAATTAATATGATAAAAATATTTAGTGTTATTTTAGAAAAATATCAAGGTTTAACAACTATTATTCCATGTTATTCTATAATTTTCAGAAAAAAGAAGCAAAAACTAATAGAATTGCATTAAGAACACCTTATTTAACCCATACAATAAAATTTCTATTGTCTTTGAAAATATTGCTTCCGCCGATTAAAAACTCCTCTGATAGACAAGTTTTTCTTCTCTTAAAAAACAATAGTTTGTGTATACGAAAGATATGAATTAAGCCAAACTCGCATCACGAAATGAATCACCATAATGCTTTACCTACCAAGAATGAGAAAGAGTGCTTGAGGGTATTCTCCCTAATTATAGTATGGAGGGTATTCTCCCTAATTTAGAGTGCATAGTGAAAAATATTAAAATTCATGTTTACCTTTTTCTTTTCTCATTGTATCCCCATCTCGTCTTTTTGGGACATAGTTAACTTATATTTTTTACCCACCAAGATTTATTGTATAGATTTTTTGTAGGAAATTAGATCAAACTTTTTATTAACTTAAACATATAAGACTTTCATCCAATATTTAATGATCCAATATTTAATAATAATCGTTAATTATAATGGCAAAACATATGTAAATACATTAATCAGACTAGTTACCACAATTAATTTTTTAGGTTAAATATAAGGTATATTTTATACACTACTAAAAGTTATATTGAACCATTCAATATGGTATGAAAGACTTTTCCTATTTATTAACCTAACTAGGGATGACAGTGGTTACGATTTTAATTAGAAACCGACGGATTATCGAACCGAATAAAAACCGATTATGTAACCGTGGTTAAATCCGTTACGGTTTGGTTTTAAAAAGTGAAACCGATGGTTAAAACCGTTAGGTTATGGTTTTAGATTAAAAAACCCATAAAACCGAAATCTGTTATATATATAAATATAAATCCGATTTTATTTTACCTACTAAAAATAAAACCGAATGACCAAAAACCCGTTTATTATCATCTATTTTTGTATATTTTATAGTAATATAGATAAAAAGGTATTTTCATATCTCAAAATTAAAATCTAAATATTATAATTAATAATAGAAGTAACAAAACGTTATTTAATTAAAGATCAACATAATATTTTATATATTGGTGATTTTTCATGTAGTTGTGATCTTGTTTCAATATTTTCAATATATTTAGCGTGTTATAGTTTGGCAAGTCACCAGAGGTAGGTTAGGAATCCTACTGCGAGAGGGACGCCTCGCGAGCCGGGTTATGGTTAAAATCCAAAAAACCGAATCCGAATTATTCAGATATGGTTTTGAAAAGTAAGTCCGGTTAAATCGTTTTGTTATTGATAAATTAAATGAATATGTACATGGTTTTGGATTTTTTTTCAATAATCCGATCCGTTGTCATCCCTAAACCCAACACACAGAACGTAAGCCCAAGCAAAGCTATTGGAAAATGGGCTGGAGATAAGAGAACAATTCAATGATATTTACTTCCCATTTAACTACTATGTAACTAGTCTACACATCATGGGCCTTATCCATTCTTAGGATTTAAACAAGAATTTACCCTAATAACAAAGATGCCGCCGCAGAAAAAGTTAGAACAATCCTCTCTTTGTGTATATCGAGGTAAAGTTTCCTCTCCATGTACATATACATTGGTAAAATTAGGTAAAATTGTATTATATCTTACTCAATTTTTTTTGCTGTATTTGTTTATATGGTTTAACTAAATTTAATTTTATTTATTTTTTGGCAGAATAATTAAAAATTGATGTTCTTCTGAGTAATTTTATTGAGTCATTTGGATTGGTAAAACTAAGAGTTTCATCAATGGAAAAAAACTTAGATAAAAATGAGTTGTCATGTATACTAAGAGACGTTCTCTTAATCAAGGTATGTGATTTATTTTAGTTTCCACGTTGCAAGGGATAAGAAAAATCTTGAACCCAATTACACTATGAGTCCCTGTATAATGTGAAAATTGCAATATAGGCCCGCATTATTGGTCCTTAGGAAAGAGGTAAAAGAGTTGTGTATGGCATGTAATTTGTCTCTCCTATAAAAAATTGAAAAATATAGGATTAGATTTTTTTGCAGCTAGAAAGTCATGCAATACAATTCAAACAAAAATATTTTGTATTTTTTTATTCATACATATCATTGAGTGTTGTTTGATTACAAGAAAGCAATCGTTGGTCATGAAATTTCAAAAAAATAGAAAAATTATATAATTACCTTGATAAGTTTATTCATTTGTTGTTATGCTTCATATGATGCTTAATAACAGATGATCAACCCTTAATATTTAACTAATTGTTCTAATGATGGTAAATATTAGTTTGGTAATAGATGTGTTTAATTTAGATTAAAAGAATAAAAGCAAGTAATTGTGTGGATGATAAAATATTATGTGTACACTATTGACACACGATTAATAAAAGTTATGTAGACCAATATTGAATACACAAATAAAGAGTGTGTTATTAGGTGTAAAGTATAACCATTTGAGTATGTCATTGAATTAATTCTGGACCGATATGACATTTTTTGCTCCAGATCCTGCTGAAGCAATAACTCTTGTTAGAGTATATTATTTGTTGAAGTCAGATCTGTAATTTTGGTAGCTGAAAGGGAAAGAGAGGGAAGCAAATATCTCTGGCTTTTAAAGCCGTTCCAGAGAGAAGATCTGCGGAAATATGTCGAAAAATAATACTCCATCAAGTGAGTTCTCCATCAGAACGAATGAAGGCATCAATTTAGTGGTGAACTTGAATTCAAGTCCATCAGATCAGTTTGGAGTTTGTCCCAGCTTCAAAAGTTTTGTGAAAGGCAAAAGTCACAGTCCAGATCCTGCTCATGTTTTGCTCATGTTTCTGCTCCAGCTTCAGCTCTTACTCCAGATCCTTATCCTGCTCCATCTCTTACTCTAGATCCTTCTCCTGCTCCTGCTCCGGTTCTAGCTCTGGTTCCAGTTCAAGTTCCTTCTGTTATACTTTCACCGGCTACTGAAAACAACAACAGATTCAATGAGCTCAGCGATCTTGTTTGAAGGTTGTTTGATGACCTTTCTCTGTTCGACTTTTATGCTTCTCAAGTAAGTCAATACAATCTTATTTAATATTAAACATTTCACTTACCATTTTTCATGCTCTGTATGTCTATCTTTATTTGTAGGATACATTTGAGGACCCTCCTGCTCCAAGTGCATGGTAATTTTTTATCCTAGTAGATAATTTGATTAATTCTTTAAATATGTTCCCATTGTAATCAACTTTTTTTTGGATCTTTCATTTTTGCAGGAAAGTGGGAAAAAATTCTCAGTCCTCTAAATCCAAACGCAGGCACAAGAGAAAGAGACAAGAGACTTCTTAGTCGGAAAGTGACAATGATGATGATCATTGGGGTTTGAGACCCCGTAGAAGGTCTAAACGGTTAGTACAAAAGGTATGTCCACTTTTTCTAAAATAATTTTGTTACGGTCACTATAAACAGATTTGTTCTTTTAATCTTTACTTGGAGACACTCAAGTGTAACTCATGATGGACTAAATGCACACAACCCCCTTTAACTATATCTAATCCCTGATTTTGTCCATAAACTTTAAAAAACAATTTAAACCTCCTTAAACTTTTTTTCCGTAGTTGTTAACTGAGTATTAAAATTTACTATTTTACCCTTTCATACTACCGCACCTTTAACTTTTCATGACTCATTCTTCCCCTTTTAGTTCCTCGCTCTGAACACAACTCATTTTTAGACGAATCTTCCTCGACTAGATTTTCAATTAGATTTACATCCAAAAGAAGTCCAGATTATTTGTGGACCCATATGTTTTTGGATAGAACCGTAATTTAGGGAGTGTTGAATATTTTTTTATGTTGTGTTGGGGCACCTTTTGTTTTTTAATAGTTGTGTACAATCTTAATTAGGGTCTTTTGTTATAATTTTGTTATAATGTTTATCTCATCTGGTTGTGAGTGCTTATGTGCATATACCCTCTAATTCTGCAGATATAACCATTTGTGTAAGGGAGTGACTTGGAATTCAACCTCGAAATATGATGCGGGCAAATCTTTTGCGAAACATTCACCGTCATCATTTGACAGGATAACATGGTCTTTCATAGATTTATTGGTCAGAAGTTTCTCGAGTTTTTATCTTTCTTGAATTTCTAAAGTCAAACAAAGATATTTATTATAAGTTATAATTCCCACATTGTAAATTTTTTTCTTTTTACTTATGAAAATATATCAAACAGAAGATGGTCTCATTTGCAGGCAATATCAGAATTAAACAAAATATTGTAAAACAGCATGAGCATCTGGAACTTTTTGAAGTTGGGTAATTTTTTCAAATTCAGCAAAAATACCATGCAAAGTGTCGAAAAATTCTTGCATATCATATAAATAACCTATATTTAGATAAGGTCCTCTATTTAATTCACTCACATATTAAGAAATATGACCCTATTAAAAAGGTTTCAATATCTGCTCCAGGTCCATGGACCTATATAACAATATAACTCTTTAAATCTTCTGGACAACAAAATTAAATCCAAAAGATATTACATAATATTGAATATTTTAATAAGTGAACTTACATCAAGGCGATCGGAGCCAAAAGTCATTATAACATCATTTACATCTTCTACCCTCCATGGAGTGTCAATTTCTTTACCCACATTTTTACAATCTACAATAACATTTTACATTTTGATCTAACCATGAAGATTGATTTTGTAGTAACACGCCCCTAGCAAATGCAGAATAATTTGTTTACTTCTTCTTGAGTTTTACAAAAGATATTCCTTTTACTTAGAAGCTATTATCACACAGAAGATGAAATTACAGAGAAGTCATATAAGTTCATTACATAGCAGATATAGAGAATGACAAAACTGCCCCTCAAGGTTGAAAAATTAGATTTATATTTCAGTAAGTAATTGTTTGCTAACATAAATCTATATATAAAATCATCTTGGGGTATCCATACTGGAAGAAGCCGATCATAAAATGAGAAAGTAGCATCAAAAGAAAGCGAACCATGTTTATTGTACGTTTCAATCACATCAGGTTTAATTCCATCTATCTTCACAATAGGATATCCATTGTGCATAAGTGCTGTTAATATAAATATCTATTTAGAGGAACGAAAATGTTCTCCACATTTCTCTTTCAGACAATTCCTTGAACATGATAAGTACAAACGACCATAAATTTTATTCATCCTAAAAGAGAAGCTCAAAAGAATTATAAAATCCAGCTTACAATGAAATGTCAATCAAAATATACTGACCCGAGGTTTCAAGTGTATGAAGAAGGGGCCACATTTGCAGGATTCCACCTAATGTGAAATTCAGGAGTGTGGATAAATTATTGTTATAGTTAATATTATGTTTCTAACAATTGGTGCTCTTTTTTAAATGGTTTTCTGGGTCTGGTTTTGAGTATGAACAACGTTTCTTAATGAATGATGATTTTGGTTTGGTAATTTTTTGTTTGTTTTTTCTATAATGAATATATTGTGCTCTTTTATAAGGTTTTGATCTTTGGTACTGCAATTTTGAAAGGTGGTGTACTAATTTTGGTTGAATGAGCATTTTTCTAATGTTCATAATTGTAAAAAATGATGGAAAAGTATTTTACTGCACAAAAGTTTACGAAAAAACTAAAGGACTGTAATTAAAAAAAACTAAAGGACTGTAATTAAAATCAACACGATTATAATAAGTTTCACTTTTTATAGAGGCTTCAACCTTTGGGAACTATACGGGGTGCCTAATTTTCAAAGGGAGATAGAAACTCCTGCCTATGCCTAAGTAGCCATAATATATGGAGACACCATGAAAGTGAAGATTATGCGAATCATTGAACATTTACCATATTACAATAATAAATTATGTACAATACAAACAAATTGATCAACAATGAGATGAAACAATATCGAGAGTCATGAGAACCGACTAGATTTTCGAAAAAAGTTAATTCGACATAACCAAACCTTTCGTAAAACAAATTATTGCCATGTCAAGTAAAATTTATATGAACTCAATTTCTCTTGCTTGTTTCATAGTAGGTGGACGTTATTGCGATTATTCGTGTTAGCTGATCTTGAATTCCCAATGCCCCTAGTTAAGTCTTCAATAGGTCTCTAGAGTGATGCTGACTTGGTAAAAAATAGGACTTATATACATATAAATACAAGACATAATGTTAAAGCAAGCATTATGTACAAATAAGATTTCTAGTACAAATCTGATTTCTAGTATATATTTAATAGGTGGTGGTCCTTTGTGTGTTCTAAAAATAATGCAATAAATAATCGAACCACAACTGCAAGTGTACGGTTGTCCCAAGTAGTATTTCTGATAAATCAGATTCGTTCCAAGGACGAAATGGTTGATCACAATGTTTAGCAAGTAGTGATTGATGCACTTATGAAAATAAAAGACAATAATATGTTTGTTTGGTTTTTGTTATAAGACTAATGAATGAAAGACAAATATTAAATTGCAAGTAAAAGCTAAGACGCAAGTAAAATGATGTAAAACGCAATATGAGAAGTAGCACTTGAGAACGCAAGGATCCTCCCTATCCTATTTCTTAACTTATGTTGTTTAAGGGCTAAATTAGTCAATTATAATGGTCGGGATTCTAATTTCCTTATACCCCCGTCAGGGTGGACTGTAAGGCAATCCTAAAGTGTCACTAGTCCCGTCAGGGTAAATATGATCCACCGTCGGATGATTAAGTGTTATTACCTCATTGGCCCTAGGATTAGCTAAGCTCGTCAGAATCATTAACTTCTATCCTAGATTGAATAAATGGTTCCGTATTTAAACCCTCCGTCAGGATGATCCAATTGCCACTGATTGGAATAGCCTAAATACTATTACCTGTTCCTAGTTCATGACGCTAAAAACAGTGAATACTCATAATTTATCGAAAAGATTAAAAGCCCTAATTTAGTTTAATTCAATAAAAACCCAAATTCAACATTCGTTAATTAATAAGAATTGGGATTCACCCGTTGTTTGTTCTCAAGCACTAAATAAAACTTAGCTCATATTAAAATGAAATACGAAATTAAAATTAAAGGAATTCATATTGTTTACAGAATTAAAAAGATGAAAGAACCTAATTTCCGGAATCGGAATGACTACGAACGGAGATATAGACCCTCTCCAGCTCTTGTAGCTTCTTCCCCTTCCTTCAGTTGCTTCTCTCTGGTGTTTTTTAATCTTGCAGAATGTGAATTGTGTGTAAAATAGAAGTCAAGGGCTGATTTTATAGGTGGAAATTCGGACTTGGACCTAGGCTTTTAATTAAATGAAATATAAAAGGCCCAAGTCCACTAACTTAGCCCAAAATCCCGTAACTGCTGATATACCTTCACTAAAACAGCTTTTCCCGATGCGTTACAACTCCGATTGACCTCATTCCAGTTGCTAAAGTTCCGTAATTCGATAAGGAATGATTTCTCTTCAAAGGTCAACAGCTAGATCATCGCTTAAGCACCTCGAAATCAGCAATCTATGGCCTGGAAAATGGATTTTCAACTCTAAAAATAATATCTTCGAGATTTCTTTTCAAGTCTTGACTCTATCTTTTGATCTTTGACTTTCTCCTCGGATTCCTCTTCTAGCTAACATCTAAAACCTGTAAAATATTCACTAAAAATACCAATATTACGCGCAAAAGCTTAATAAATGAAAAATGCTAGAAATAAAAGAGGAAAATCATATTATTGCATATTTAGTCCAAAAGTCTATTGAAATGATTAAATAAACACCAAAAATGATGTCTCCTAAGGGTCGAAAATAAGAACATTTAAGGAGACATCAATAGGATTAACTGAATTTGTTGTCTTTTTTTGTTTTTTTGGAATAAGGAATATATTTAAAATAAATTTAGAGTACAGATAATAAGTTCAGCCTATCCATGACGGTGGGTTATCAAGATTAAGAATCTCGACTAAATAGGTTGTAATATAGTTTGTAAAACAAATATAGTGCTGTTGACTAGGATGTGATAAAAATAAGATAGTAAAAGCAGATAAACGATTACTAAACACGTTACTCACTGCAAGTATCGCAGGTCGTACGCAAGTTTTAATGATAAGTCAGATTCGTTCTCAGGGACTTAGTGTGTTATACGAATAGGTCAACAGAATAGCGTAGCAGATAATAGTTTAAAGACAAGAAAATAAATGAATATGAAGTGAAGAGATTAATGATTAAACTAAACAAAATAAAGACAAGTAAATAAAATATGAAAGAATAAGATGAGAGAATATAGCTCAGGTTTTGCGAGTATGCACTAATCCTTCTATTTATTCTACTAGTTAATAAGTGTGATAATAACTCTTAGATAAGTAGTCAGGATTCCAAATTATTCCCTACCCCCTTTCAGGTCGACTAAGGTGGTGACCTAACAATTAATCGGGAACTTAACTAAGGTGCTTATACGCCACTAGGTTCTTACATGAGACTAGCGTGAAAATAATAACTGGTGATTATATAAAATCCTAAGGACTATCTAGTTAGGCAACTACGTACACTAGACGATTATGCGGTGTTTCAACAATTAGAAACCCCTTCCGGGTGACCATCTAACTACTATTAGTACAACCCTAAATTGATCAGGTTTAAGATAGACAATAAATCTTAGCACATAAAACAAATATATGGTTAAGCGGCTGGAGTCAATTTTAAAATTGTTCTCCCAAAGAAAAATATATAGAAGAAAATATAATTCATAGATTATACATATGCAAAACCCAAGTTATGGGAAATTTAGTTCAAAGTAGAAAGAAATAAACTAAACGAAAGATGCATACTGTCAACTTGCTCTCTTGAATGATCTCTAATGATGAATAAAACTTAAAGACTAATTATGAGAGGCAATGACATGTTTACAATAGTTAAAGGGTGTATTTATAGGAGTATAGAAAGCCCAAATTTAGATTTCTTGGAATAGGAGGCAAGTAATTGGACTTCTTTTCCAATTTAAATTTTTCTAAAATATAGGAGAAAGGAATAACTGTTGTTGTCTTATTTTGGCCGTAACTTCTTCAATATTGCTCCGATTTTCGCATACTTTTTATCGAAACGACCGTACCGGAAATCTCTATACATTTGATCTGACCATTATTCCTAATTCCGAACCGATTTTTGAGTTATGACCCTTTTAGTGGACCTGGCTGTTGAAATTCAAATTTACTTGGCAACTTTTCCTTTCCTATTTTATCTTTTACTGCCTTTATTTTCAATTTAAATCTTTATCTTCTTTTATTTATCACTTAGAATTTGTTTGACATCTGATTACTTTCCATATATCTTTAAAGCTTCACAATTAACAAAAAAGTAAACTAAATATTCTCTATAAATATTAAATCATCAAATCAAGACAAGAAATAAGAAAAAAACTAAAATATAATCAAAAATTGAGTGTTGATTATCCTAATACACCTAAAATGATGTCTCATATATAGATTAAATCATCAAAAACAGAGAGACATCAAGACACCCAGGTCAAAGTCGTATCGTCCCGATACAATAATGATATAAACAATGAGAAGTCTCTAAATACACACCTAAGTCAATTAAGCACAATGGAAAGAGATATCATAATATATAGAATATCAGTAACCATGCTCTTCTGATTTAGAACCCCATATGAATATAAAAGGGATCATCCAAATTATTTTTAAATATCACGTGGCATCGAAAACAATTCACTATATAATTTTTGCCGACAACTGTTTCACATTTATAAAAATGGTTTCTTATCCAAGCTTTGACATGTAATATAATACGTGTACCTACGATTTTCACATTTAACACATATATTACGCACAAATAACTCTAAATGTGAAAAATCTCCAAAAGAGGGTAAGAAACGAGAATATATCAAATAACAGGGAAAACCCCTCATCTATGCACAAAAGGAACTTAAAAATATGTCTCAAAATAGGATTTATTTATCACCAAATAAGGGAGACATCAAATGTCTTTCCATTGGATTGCAATTACTTCTCTAATGACACACGAGATAAAATTATGCACGTAGGATATATATTTCTCGTCAAGATAGATGAATATAAATTACCTGTTCCATCGGCTAACTATATCAAATTTAAAAATTAACATGAATTTGACACATTCTAAATATATTTATTGGATACACAAGTTTTTTATTGCATTACCACAATAGAAACTACAGCTACCTTTTCAATCAAATTGTACTATAGGTCCCTGAAAATTTTGTCACAGATAGAAAGTGGGTATAAACACACCACTGCAACTGTAGAGAACATTGATATCAAATTTCCGGATAGATACCCTGAACGTTTTATGTGGATTTAAACTATATAAATCATGAAACTGTGACTAGGGTGAAAAATACAAAATACCCACTAATAATTTAAACCATTTTATATAACAATTAATGGTTAATAAAAACACTTTATATGAATTAATATGATAAAAATATTTAGTGTTATTTTAGAAAAATTTCAAGGTTTAACAACTATTAATCCATGTTATTCTATAATTTTCAGAAAAAAGAAGCAAAAACTAATAGAATTGCATTAAGAACACCTTATTTAACCCATAAAATAAAATTTGTATTGTCTTTGAAAATATTGCTTCCGCCGATTAAAAACTCCTCTGATAGACAAGTTGTTCTTCTCTTAAAAAACAATAGTTTGTGTATACGAAAGATATGAATTAAGCCAAACTCGCATCATGAAATGAATCACCATAATGCTTTACCTACCAAGAATGAGAAAGAGTGCTTGAGGGTATTCTCCCTAATTATAGTATGGAGGGTATTCTCCCTAATTTAGAGTGCATAGTGAAAAATATTAAAATTCATGTTTACCTTTTTCTTTTCTCATTGTATCCCCATCTCGTCTTTTTGGGAGATAGTTAACTTATATTTTTTACCCACCAAGATTTATTGTATAGATTTTTTGTAGGAAATTAGATCAAACTTTTTATTAACTTAAACATATAAGACTTTCATCCAATATTTAATGATCCAATATTTAATAATAATCGTTAATTATAATGGCATGACATATGTAAATAAATTAATCAGAAAAGTTACCACAATTAATTTTTTAGGTTAAATCTAAGGTATATTTTATACACTACTAAAAGTTATATTGAACCATTCAATATGGTATGAAAGACTTTTCCTATTTATTAACCTAACTAGGGATGACAGTGGTTACGATTTTAATTAGAAACCGACGGATTATCGAACCGAATAAAAACCGATTATGTAACCGTGGTTAAATCTTTTACGGTTTGGTTTTAAAAAGTGAAACCGATGGTTAAAATCGTTAGGTTATGGTTTTAAATTAAAAAACCCATAAAACCGAAATCCGTTATATATATAAATATAAATCCGATTTTATTTTACCTACTAAAAATAAAACCGAATGACCAACAACCCGTTTATTATCATCTATTTTGTATATTTTATAGTAATATAGATAAAAAGGTATTTTCATATCTCAAAATTAAAATCTAAATATTATAATTAATAATAGAAGTAACAAAACGTTATTTAATTTAAGATCAACATAATATTTTATATATTGGTGATTTTTCATGTAGTTGTGATCTTGTTTCAATATTTTCAATATATTTAGCGAGTTATAGTTTGGCAAGTCACCAGAGGTAGGTTAGGAATCCTACTGCGAGAGAGGGACGCCTCGCGAGCCGGGTTATGGTTAAAATCCAAAAAACCGAATCCGAATTATTCAGATATGGTTTTGAAAAGTAAGTCCGGTTAAATCGTTTTGTTATTGATAAATTAAATGAATATACATGGTTTTGGATTTTTTTTCAATAATCCGATCCTTTGTCATCCCTAAACCCAACACACAGAACGTAAGCCCAATCAAAGCTATTGGAAAATGGGCTGGAGATAAGAGAACAATTCAATGATATTTACTTCCCATTTAACTACTATGTAACTAGTCTACACATCATGGGCCTTATCCATTCTTAGGATTTAAACAAGAATTTACCCTAATAACAAAGATGCCGCAACAGAAAAAGTTAGAACTGCAAAATTAAGCCAATCCTCTCTTTGTGTATATCGAGGTAAAGTTTCCTCTCCATGTACATATACATTGGTAAAATTAGGTAAAATTGTATTATATCTTACTCAATTTTTTTTGCTGTATTTGTTTATATGGTTTAACTAAATTTAATTTTATTTATTTTTTGGCAGAATAATTAAAAATTGATGTTCTTCTGAGTAATTTTATTGAGTCCTTTGGATTGGTAAAACTAAGAGTTTCATCAATGGAAAAAAACTTAGATAAAAATGAGTTATCATGTATACTAAGAGACGTTCTCTTAATCAAGGTATGTGATTTATTTTAGTTTCCACGTTGCAAGGGATAAGAAAAATCTTGAACCCAATTACACTATGAGTCCCTGTATAATGTGAAAATTGCAATATAGGCCCGCATTATTGGTCCTTAGGAAAGAGGTAAAAGAGTTGTGTATGGCATGTAATTTGTCTCTCCTATAAAAAATTGAAAAATATAGGATTAGATTTTTCAGTTTTTGCAGCTAGAAAGTCATGCAATACAATTCAAACAAAAATATTTTGTATTTTTTTATTCATACATATCATCGAGTGTTGTTTGATTACAGGAAAGCGATCGTTTGGTCATGAAATTTCAAGAAAATAGAAAAATTATATAAATAACTTGGTAAGTTTATTCATTTATTGTTATGCTTCATATGATGCTTAATAACAGATGATCAACCCTTAATATTTAACTAATTGTTCTAATGATGGTAAATATTAGTTTGGTAATAGATGTGTTTAATTTAGATTAAAAGAATAAAAGCAAGTAATTGTGTGGATGATAAAATATTATGTGTACACAATTGAACATTAAACACACGATTAATAAAAGTTATGTAGACCAATATTGAATACACAAATAAAGAGTGTGTTATTAGGTGTAAAGTATAACCATTTGAGTATGTCATTGAATTAATTCTGGACCGATATGACATTTTTTGCTCCAGATCCTGCTGAAGCAATAACTCTTGTTAGAGTATATTATTTGTTGAAGTCAGATCTGTAATTTTGGTAGCTGAAAGGGAAAGAGAGAGAAGCAAATATCTCTGGCTTTTAAAGCCGTTCCAGAGAGAAGATCTGCGGAAATATGTCGAAAAATAATACTCCATCAAGTGAGTTCTCCATCAGAACGAATGAAGGCATCAATTTAGTGGTGAACTTGAATTCAAGTCCATCAGATCAGTTTGGAGTTTGTCCCAGCTTCAAAAGTTTTGTGAAAGGCAAAAGTCACAGTCCAGATCCTACTCATGTTTTGCTCATGTTTCTGCTCCAGCTTCAGCTCTTACTCCAGATCCTTATCCTGCTCCATCTCTTACTCTAGATCCTTCTCCTGCTCCTGCTCCGGTTCTAGCTCTGGTTCCAGTTCAAGTTCCTTCTGTTATACTTTCACCGGCTACTGAAAACAACAACAGATTCAATGAGCTCAGCGATCTTGTTTCAAGGATGTTTGATGACCTTTCTCTGTTCGACTTTTATGCTTCTCAAGTAAGGCAATACAATCTTATTTAATATTAAACATTTCACTTACCATTTTTCATGCTCTGTATGTCTATCTTTATTTGTAGGATACATTTGAGGACCCTCCTGCTCCAGGTGCATGGTAATTTTTTATCCTAGTAGATAATTTGATTAATTCTTTAAATATGTTCCCATTGTAATCAACTTTTTTTTAGATCTTTCATTTTTGCAGGAAAGTGGGAAAAAATTCTCAGTCCTCTAAATCCAAACGCAGGCACAAGAGAAAGAGACAAGAGGCTTCTTAGTCGGAAAGTGACAATGATGATGATCATTGGGGTTTGAGACCCCGTAGAAGGTCTAAACGGTTAGTACAAAAGGTATGTCCACTTTTTCTAAAATAGTTTTGTTACGGTCACTATAAACAGATTTGTTCTTTTAATCTTTACTTGGAGACACTCAAGTGTAACTCATGATGGACTAAATGCACACAACCCCCTTTAACTATATCTAATCCCTGATTTTGTCCATAAACTTTAAAAAACAATTTAAACCTCCTTAATCTTTTTTTCCGTAGTTGTTAACGGAGTATTAAAATTTACTATTATACCCTTTCATACTACCTCACCTTTAACTTTTCATGACTCATTCTTCCCCTTTTAGTTCCTCGCTCTGAACACAACTCATTTTCAGACGAATCTTCCTCGACTAGATTTTCAATTAGATTTACATCCAAAAGAAGTCCAGATTATTTGTGGACCCATATGTTTTTGGATAGAACCGTAATTTAGGGAGTGTTGAATATTTTTTTATGTTGTGTTGGGGCACCTTTTGTTTTTTAATAGTTGTTTACAATCTTAATTAGGGTCTTTTGTTATAATTTTGTTATAATGTTTATCTCATCTGGTTGTGAGTGCTTATGTGCATATACCCTCTAATTCTGCAGATATAACCATTTGTGTAAGGGAGTGACTTGGAATTCAACCTCGAAATATGATGCGGGCAAATCTTTTGCGAAACATTCACCGTCATCATTTGACAGGATAACATGGTCTTTCATAGATTTATTGGTCAGAAGTTTCTCGAGTTTTTATCTTTCTTGAATTTCTAAAGTCAAACACAGATATTTATTATAAGTTATAATTCCCACATTGTAAATTTTTTTCTTTTTACTTATGAAAATATATCAAACAGAAGATGGTCTCATTTGCAGGCAAGATCAGAATTAAACAAAATATTGTAAAACAGCATGAGCATCTGGAACTTTTTGAAGTTTGGTAATTTTTTCAAATTAAGCAAAAATACCATGCAAAGTGTCGAAAAATTCTTGCATATCATATAAATAACCTATATTTAGATAAGGTCCTCTATTTAATTCACTCACATATTAAGAAATATGACCCTATTAAAAAGGTTTCAATATCTGCTCCAGGTCCATGGACCTATATAACAATATAACTCTTTAAATCTTCTGGACAACAAAATTAAATCCAAAAGATATTACATAATATTGAATATTTTAATAAGTGAACTTACATCAAGGCGATCGGAGCCAAAAGTCATTATAACAGCATTCACATCTTCTACCCTCCATGGAGTGTCAATTTCTTTACCCACATTTTTACAATCTACAATAACATTTTACATTTTGATCTAACCATGAAGATTGATTTTGTAGTAACACGCCCCTAGCAAATGCAGAATCATTTGTTTACTTCTTCTTGAGTTTTACAAAATATTTTCCTTTTACTTAGAAGCTATTATCACACAGAAGATGAAATTACAGAGAAGTCATATGAATTCATTACATAGCAGATATAGAGAATGACAAAACTGCCCCTCAAGGTTGAAAAATTAGATTTTGATTTCAGTAAGTAATTGTTTGCTAACATAAATCTATATAAAAAATAATCTTGGGGTACCCATACTACAAGAAGCTGATCATAAAACGAGAATGTAGCAATAAAAGCAAGCGAACCATATTTATTGTACGTTTCAATAAAATCAGGTTTAATTCCATCTATCTTCACAATAGAAAATCCATTGTGCATAAGTGCTGTAAATACCAATATCTATTTAGAGGAACGAAAATGTTCTCCACATTTCTCTTTCAGACAATTCCTTGAACATGATAAGTACGAGTGACCATAAATTTTATTCATCCTAAAAGAGAAGTTCAAAAGAATTATAAAATATAGTTTACAAAGAAATGTCAATCAAAATATACTGACTTGAGGTTTCAAGTGTATGAAGAAGAGGCCACATTTGTAGGATTCCACCTAATGTGAAATTCATGAATGTGGATAAATTATTGTTATAGTTAATATTATGTTTCTAACAATTGGTGCTCTTTTTTAAATGGTTTTCTGGGTCTGGTTTTCAGTATGGACAACTTTTCTTAATGAATGATGATTTTGGTTTGGTAATTTTTTGTTTGTTTTTTCTATAATGAATATATTGTGTTCTTTTATAAGGTTTTGATCTTTGGTACTGCAATTTTGAAAGGTGGTGTACTAATTTTGGTTGAATGAGCATTTTTCTAATGTTCATAATTGTAAAAAATGATGGAAAAGTACTTTATTGCACAAAAGTTTACGAAAAAACTAAAGGACTGTAATTAAAAAAAACTAAAGGACTGTAATTAAAATCAACACGATTACAATAAGTTTCACTTTTTATAGAGGCTTTAACCTTTGGGAACTATACGGGGTGCCTAATTTTCAAAGGGAGATAGAAACTCCTGCCTATGCCTAAGTAGCCATAATATATGGAGACACCATGAAAGTGAAGATTATGCGAATCATTGAACATTTACAATATTACAATAATAAATTATGTACAATACAAACAAATTGATCAACAATGAGATGAAACAATATCGAGAGTCATGAGAACCGACTAGATTTTCGAAAAAAGTTAATTCGACATAACCAAACCTTTCGTAAAACAAATTATTTCCATGTCAAGTAAAATTTATATGAACTCAATTTCTCTTGCTTGTTTCATAGTAGGTGGACGTTATTGCGATTATTCGTGTTAGCTGATCTTGAATTCCCAATGCCCCTAGTTAAGTCTTCAATAGGTCTCTAGAGTGATGCTGACTTGGTAAAAAATAGGACTTATATTCATATAAATACAAGACATAATGTTAAAGCAAGCATTATGTACAAATAAGATTTCTAGTACAAATCTGATTTCTAGTATATATTTAATAGGATTAACTGAATTTGTTGTCTTTTTTTGTTTTTTTGGAATAAGGAATATATTTAAAATAAATTTAAAGTACAGATAATAAGTTCAGCCTATCCATGACGGTGGGTTATCAAGATTAAGAATCTCGACTAACTAGGTTGTAATATAGTTTGTAAAACAAATATAGTGGTGTTGACTAGGATGTGATAAAAATAAGATAGTAAAAGCAGATAAACGATTACTAAACACGTTACTCACAGCAAGTATCGCAGGTCGTATGCAAGTTTTAATGATAAGTCAGATTCGTTCTCAGGGACTTAGTGTGTTATACGAATAGGTCAACAGAATAGCGTAGCAGATAATAGTTTAAAGACAAGAAAATAAATGAATATGAAGTGAAGAGATTAATGATTAAACTAAACAAAATAAAGACAAGTAAATAAAATATGAAAGAATAAGATGAGAGAATATAGCTCAGGTTTTGCGAGTATGCACTAATCCTTCTATTTATTCTACTAGTTAATAAGTGTGATAATAACTCTTAGATAAGTAGTCAGGATTCTAAATTCTTCCCTACCCCCTTTCAGGTCGACTAAGGTGGTGACCTAACAATTAACCGGGAACTTAACTAAGGTGCTTATACGCCACTAGGTTCTTACATGAGACTAGCGTGCAAATAACAACTGGTGATTAAATAAAATTCTAAGGACTATCTAGTTAGGCAAGTCCTCCTAGATCACTACGTACACTAGACGATTATGTGGTGTTTCAACAATTAGAATCCCCCTCCGGGTGACCATCTAACTACTATTAGTACAACCCTAAATTGATCAGGTTTAAGATAGACAATAAATCTTAGCACATAAAACAAATATATGGTTAAGTGGCTGGAGTCAATTTTAAAATAGTTCTCACAAAGGAAAAATAGATAGAAGAAAATATAATTCATAGATTATACATATGCAAAACCCAAGTTATGGGAAATTTAGTTCAAAGTAGAAAGAAATAAACTAAACGAAAGATGCATACTGTCAACTTGCTCTCTTGAATGATCTCTAATGATGAATAAAACTTAAAGACTAATTATGAGAGGCAATGACATGCTTACAATAGTTAAAGGGTGTATTTATAGGAGTATAGAAAGCCCAAATTTAGATTTCTTGGAATAGGAGGCAAGTAATTGGACTTCTTTTCCAATTTAAATTTTTCTAAAATATAGGAGAAGGGAATAACTGTTGTTGTCTTATTTTGGCCGTAACTTCTTCAATATTGCTCCGATTTTCGCATACTTTTTATCGAAACGACCGTATCGGAAATCTCTACACATTTGATCTGACCATTATTCCTAATTCGGAACCGATTTTTGAGTTATGACCCTTTTAGTGGACCTGACTGTTGAAATTCAAATTTACTTGACAACTTTTCCTTTCCTATTTTATCTTTTACTTCCTTTATTTTCAATTTGCATCTTTATCTTCTTTTATTTATCACTTAGAATTTGTTTGACATCTGATTACTTTCCATATATCTTTAAAGCTTCACAATTAACAAAAAAGTAAACTAAATATTCTCTATAAATATTAAATCATCAAATCAAGACAAGAAATAAGAAAAAAACTAAAATATAATAAAAAATTGAGTGTTGATTATCCTAATACACCTAAAATGATGTCTCATATATAGATTAAATCATCAAAAACAGAAAGACATCAAGACTCCCAGGTCAAAGTCGTATCGTCCCGATACAATAATGATATAAACAATGAGAAGTCTCTAAATACACACCTAAGTCAATTAAGCACAATGGAAAGAGATATCATAATATATTGAATATCAGTAACCATGCTCTTCTGATTCAGAACCCCATATGAATATAAAAGGGATCATCCAAATTATTTTTAAATATCACGTGGCATCGAAAACAATTCACTATATAATTTTTGCCGACAACTTTTTCACATTTATAAAAATGGTTTCTTATCCAAGCTTTGACATGTAATATAATACGTGTACCTACGAGTTTCACATTTAACACACATATTACGCACAAATAACTCTAAATGTGAAAAATCTCCAAAAGAGGGTAAGAAACGAGAATATATCAAATAATAGGGAAAACCCCTCATCAAAGCACAAAAGGAACTTAAAAATATGTCTCAAAATAGGATTTATTTATCACCAAATAAGGGAGACATCAAATGTCTTTCCATTGGATTGCAATTACTTCACTAATGACACACGAGATAAAATTATGCACGTAGGATATATATTTCTCGTCAAGATAGATGAATATAAATTACCTGTTCCATCGGCTAACTATATCAAATTTAAAAATTAACATGAATTTGACACATTCTAAATATATTTATTGGATACACAAGTTTTTTATTGCATTACCACAATAGAAACTACAGCTACCTTATCAATCAAATTGTACTATAGATCCCTGAAAATTTTGTCACAGATAGAAAGCGGGTATTAACTCACCACTGCAACTGTAGAGAACATTGATATCAAATTTCCGGATGGATACCCTGAACGTTTTATGTGGATTTAAACTATATAAATCATGAAACTGTGACTAGGGTGAAAAATACAAAATACCCACTACTAATTTAAACCATTTTATATAACAATTAATGGTTAATAAAAACACTTTATATGAATTAATATGATAAAAATATTTAGTGTTATTTTAGAAAAATTTCAAGGTTTAACAACTATTATTCCATGTTATTCTATAATTTTCAGAAAAAAGAAGCAAAAACTAATAGAATTGCATTAAGAACACCTTATTTAACCCATAAAATAAAATTTGTATTGTCTTTGAAAATATTGCTTCCGCCGATTAAAAACTCCTCTGATAGACAAGTTGTTCTTCTCTTAAAAAACAATAGTTTGTGTATACGAAAGATATGAATTAAGCCAAACTCGCATCACGAAATGAATCACCATAATGCTTTACCTACCAAGAATGGGAAAGAGTGCTTGAGGGTATTCTCCCTAATTATAGTATGGAGGGTATTCTCCCTAATTTAGAGTGCATAGTGAAAAATATTAAAATTCATGTTTACCTTTTTCTTTTCTCATTGTATCCCCATCTCGTCTTTTTGGGAGATAGTTAACTTATATTTTTTACCCACCAAGATTTATTGTATAGATTTTTTGTAGGAAATTAGATCAAACTTTTTATTAACTTAAACATATAAGACTTTCATCCAATATTTAATAATAATCGTTAATTATAATGGCAAGACATATGTAAATAAATTAATCAGAAAAGTTACCACAATTAATTTTTTAGGTTAAATATAAGGTATATTTTATACACTACTAAAAGTTATATTGAACCATTCAATATGGTATGAAAGACTTTTCCTATTTATTAACCTAACTAGGGATGACAGTGGTTACGATTTTAATTAGAAACCGACGGATTATCGAACCGAATAAAAACCGATTATGTAACCGTGGTTAAATCTGTTACGGTTTGGTTTTAAAAAGTGAAACCGATGGTTAAAACCGTTAGGTTATGGTTTTAGATTAAAAAACCCAAAAAACCGAAATCCGTTATATATATAAATATAAATCCGATTTTATTTTACCTACTAAAAATAAAACCGAATGACCAACAACCCGTTTATTATCATCTATTTTGTATATTTTATAGTAACTTAGATAAAAAGGTATTTTCATATCTCAAAATTAAAATCTAAATATTATAATTAATAATAGAAGTAACAAAACGTTATTTAATTAAAGATCAACATAATATTTTATATATTGGTGATTTTTCATGTAGTTGTGATCTTGTTTCAATATTTTCAATATATTTAGCGAGTTATAGTTTGGCAAGTCACCAGAGGTAGGTTAGGAATCCTACTGCGAGAGAGAGGGACGCCTCGCGAGCCGGGTTATGGTTAAAATCCAAAAATCTGAATCCGAATTATTCAGATATGGTTTTGAAAAGTAAGTCCGGTTAAATCGTTTTGTTATTGATAAATTAAATGAATATACATGGTTTTGGATTTTTTTTAATCATCCGATCCGTTGTCATCCCTAAACCCAACACACAGAACGTAAGCCCAATCAAAGCTATTGGAAAATGGGCTGGAGATAAGAGAACAATTCAATGATATTTACTTCCCATTTAACTACTATGTAACTAGTCTACACATCATGGGCCTTATCCATTCTTAGGATTTAAACAAGAATTTACCCTAATAACAAAGATGCCGCAGCAGAAAAAGTTAGAACTGCAAAATTAAGCCAATCCTCTCTTTGTGTATATCGAGGTAAAGTTTCCTCTCCATGTACATATACATTGGTAAAATTAGGTAAAATTGTATTATATCTTACTCAATTTTTTTTGCTGTATTTGTTTATATGGTTTAACTAAATTTAATTTTATTTATTTTTTGGCAGAATAATTAAAAATTGATGTTCTTCTGAGTAATTTTATTGAGTCCTTTGGATTGGTAAAACTAAGAGTTTCATCAATGGAAAAAAACTTAGATAAAAATGAGTTGTCCTGTATACTAAGAGACGTTCTCTTAATCAAGGTATGTGATTTATTTTAGTTTCCACGTTGCAAGGGATAAGAAAAATCTTGAACCCAATTACACTATGAGTCCCTGTATAATGTGAAAATTGCAATATAGGCCCGCATTATTGGTCCTTAGGAAAGAGGTAAAAGAGTTGTGTATGGCATGTAATTTGTCTCTCCTATAAAAAATTGAAAAATATAGGATTAGATTTTTCAGTTTTTGCAGCTAGAAAGTCATGCAATACAATTCAAACAAAAATATTTTGTATTTTTTTATTCATACATATCATCGAGTGTTGTTTGATTACAAGAAAGCGATCGTTTGGTCATGAAATTTCAAGAAAATAGAAAAATTATATAATTAACTTGGTAAGTTTATTCATTTGTTGTTATGCTTCATATGATGCTTAATAACAGATGATCAACCCTTAATATTTAACTAATTGTTCTAATGATGGTAAATATTAGTTTGGTAATAGATATGTTTAATTTAGATTAAAAGAATAAAAGCAAGTAATTGTGTGGATGATAAAATATTATGTATATACAATTGAACATTAAACACACGATTAGTAAAAGTTATGTAGACCAATATTGAATACACAAATAAAGAATGTGTTATTAGGTGTAAAGAATAACCATTTGAGTATGTCATTGAATTAATTCTGGTCTGATATGACATTTTTTGCTCCAGATCCTGCTCAAGCAATAACTCTTGTTAGAGTATATTATTTGTTGAAGTCAGATCTGTAATTTTGGTAGCTGAAAGGGAAAGAGAGGGAAGCAAATATCTCTGGCTTTTAAAGCCGTGCCGGAGAGAAGATCTGCGGAAATATGTCGAAAAATAATACTCCATCAAGTGAGTTCTCCATCAGAACGAATGAAGGCATCAATTTAGTGGTGAACTTGAATTCAAGTCCATCAGATCAGTTTGGAGTTTGTCCCAGCTTCAAAAGTTTTGTGAAAGGCAAAAGTCACAGTCCAGATCCTGCTCATGTTTTGCTCATGTTTCTGCTCCAGCTTCAGCTCTTACTCCAGATCCTTATCCTGCTCCATCTCTTACTCTAGATCCTTCTCCTGCTCCTGCTCCGGTTCTAGCTCTGGTTCCAGTTCAAGTTCCTTCTGTTATACTTTCACCGGCTACTGAAAACAACAACAGATTCAATGAGCTCAGCGATCTTGTTTCAAGGATGTTTGATGACCTTTCTCTGTTCGACTTTTATGCTTCTCAAGTAAGTCAATACAATCTTATTTAATATTAAACATTTCACTTACCATTTTTCATGCTCTGTATGTCTATCTTTATTTGTAGGATACATTTGAGGACCCTCCTGCTCCAGGTGCATGGTAATTTTTTATCCTAGTAGATAATTTGATTAATTCTTTAAATATGTTCCCATTGTAATCAACTTTTTTTTGGATCTTTCATTTTTTGCAGGAAAGTGGGAAAAAATTCTCAGTCCTCTAAATCCAAACGCAGGCACAAGAGAAAGAGACAAGAGACTTCTTAGTCGGAAAGTGACAATGATGATGATCATTGGGGTTTGAGACCCCGTAGAAGGTCTAAACGGTTAGTACAAAAGGTATGTCCACTTTTTCTAAAATAATTTTGTTACGGTCACTATAAACAGATTTGTTCTTTTAATCTTTACTTGGAGACACTCAAGTGTAACTCATGATGGACTAAATGCACACAACCCCCTTTAACTATATCTAATCCCTGATTTTGTCCATAAACTTTAAAAAACTATTTAAACCTCCTTAAACTTTTTTTCCGTAGTTGTTAACAGAGTATTAAAATTTACTATTATACCCTTTCATACTACCGCACCTTTAACTTTTCATGACTCATTCTTCCCCTTTTAGTTCCTCGCTCTGAACACAACTCATTTTCAGACGAATCTTCCTCGACTAGATTTTCAATTAGATTTACATCCAAAAGAAGTCCAGATTATTTGTGGACCCATATGTTTTTAGATAGAACCGTAATTTAGGGAGTGTTGAATATTTTTTTATGTTGTGTTGGGGCACCTTTTGTTTTTTAATAGTTGTGTACAATCTTAATTAGGGTCTTTTGTTATAATTTTGTTATAATGTTTATCTCATCTGGTTGTGAGTGCTTATGTGCATATACCCTCTAATTCTGCAGATATAACCATTTGTGTAAGGGAGTGACTTGGAATTCAACCTCGAAATATGATGCGGGCAAATCTTTTGCGAAACATTCACCGTCATCATTTGACAGGATAACATGGTCTTTCATAGATTTATTGGTCAGAAGTTTCTCGAGTTTTTATCTTTCTTGAATTTCTAAAGTCAAACACAGATATTTATTATAAGTTATAATTCCCACATTGTAAATTTTTTTCTTTTTACTTATGAAAATATATCAAACAGAAGATGGTCTCATTTGCAGGCAAGATTAGAATTAAACAAAATATTGTAAAACAGCATGAGCATCTGGAACTTTTTGAAGTTGGGTAATTTTTTCAAATTCAGCAAAAATACCATGCAAAGTGTCGAAAAATTCTTGCATATCATATAAATAACCTATATTTAGATAAGGTCCTCTATTTAATTCACTCACATATTAAGAAATATGACCCTATTAAAAAGGTTTCAATATCTGCTCCAGGTCCATGGACCTATATAACAATATAACTCTTTAAATCTTCTGGACAACAAAATTAAATCCAAAAGATATTACATAATATTGAATTTTTTAATAAGTGAACTTACATCAAGGCGATCGGAGCCAAAAGTCATTATAACAGCATTCACATCTTCTACCCTCCATGGAGTGTCAATTTCTTTACCCACATTTTTACAATCTACAATAACATTTTACATTTTGATCTAACCATGAAGATTGATTTTGTAGTAACACGCCCCTAGCAAATGCAGAATCATTTGTTTACTTCTTCTTGAGTTTTACAAAATATTTTCCTTTTACTTAGAAGCTATTATCACACAGAAGATGAAATTACAGAGAAGTCATATGAATTCATTACATAGCAGATATAGAGAATGACAAAACTGCCCCTCAAGGTTGAAAAATTAGATTTTGATTTCAGTAAGTAATTGTTTGCTAACATAAATCTATATAAAAAATAATCTTGGGGTACCCATACTACAAGAAGCTGATCATAAAACGAGAATGTAGCAATAAAAGCAAGCGAACCATATTTATTGTACGTTTCAATAAAATCAGGTTTAATTCCATCTATCTTCACAATAGAAAATCCATTGTGCATAAGTGCTGTAAATACCAATATCTATTTAGAGGAACGAAAATGTTCTCCACATTTCTCTTTCAGACAATTCCTTGAACATGATAAGTACGAGTGACCATAAATTTTATTCATCCTAAAAGAGAAGTTCAAAAGAATTATAAAATATAGTTTACAAAGAAATGTCAATCAAAATATACTGACTTGAGGTTTCAAGTGTATGAAGAAGAGGCCACATTTGTAGGATTCCACCTAATGTGAAATTCATGAATGTGGATAAATTATTGTTATAGTTAATATTATGTTTCTAACAATTGGTGCTCTTTTTTAAATGGTTTTCTGGGTCTGGTTTTCAGTATGGACAACTTTTCTTAATGAATGATGATTTTGGTTTGGTAATTTTTTGTTTGTTTTTTCTATAATGAATATATTGTGTTCTTTTATAAGGTTTTGATCTTTGGTACTGCAATTTTGAAAGGTGGTGTACTAATTTTGGTTGAATGAGCATTTTTCTAATGTTCATAATTGTAAAAAATGATGGAAAAGTACTTTATTGCACAAAAGTTTACGAAAAAACTAAAGGACTGTAATTAAAAAAAACTAAAGGACTGTAATTAAAATCAACACGATTACAATAAGTTTCACTTTTTATAGAGGCTTTAACCTTTGGGAACTATACGGGGTGCCTAATTTTCAAAGGGAGATAGAAACTCCTGCCTATGCCTAAGTAGCCATAATATATGGAGACACCATGAAAGTGAAGATTATGCGAATCATTGAACATTTACAATATTACAATAATAAATTATGTACAATACAAACAAATTGATCAACAATGAGATGAAACAATATCGAGAGTCATGAGAACCGACTAGATTTTCGAAAAAAGTTAATTCGACATAACCAAACCTTTCGTAAAACAAATTATTTCCATGTCAAGTAAAATTTATATGAACTCAATTTCTCTTGCTTGTTTCATAGTAGGTGGACGTTATTGCGATTATTCGTGTTAGCTGATCTTGAATTCCCAATGCCCCTAGTTAAGTCTTCAATAGGTCTCTAGAGTGATGCTGACTTGGTAAAAAATAGGACTTATATTCATATAAATACAAGACATAATGTTAAAGCAAGCATTATGTACAAATAAGATTTCTATTACAAATCTGATTTCTAGTATATATTTAATAGGATTAACTGAATTTGTTGTCTTTTTTTGTTTTTTTGGAATAAGGAATATATTTAAAATAAATTTAAAGTACAGATAATAAGTTCAGCCTATCCATGACGGTGGGTTATCAAGATTAAGAATCTCGACTAACTAGGTTGTAATATAGTTTGTAAAACAAATATAGTGGTGTTGACTAGGATGTGATAAAAATAAGATAGTAAAAGCAGATAAACGATTACTAAACACGTTACTCACTGCAAGTATCGCAGGTCGTACGCAAGTTTTAATGATAAGTCGGATTCGTTCTCAGGGACTTAGTGTGTTATACGAATAGGTCAACAGAATAGCGTAGCAGATAATAGTTTAAAGACAAGAAAATAAATGAATATGAAGTGAAGAGATTAATGATTAAACTAAACAAAATAAAGACAAGTAAATAAAATATGAAAGAATAAGATGAGAGAATATAGCTCAGGTTTTGCGAGTATGCACTAATCCTTCTATTTATTCTACTAGTTAATAAGTGTGATAATAACTCTTAGATAAGTAGTCAGGATTCTAAATTATTCCCTACCCCCTTTCAGGTCGACTAAGGTGGTGACCTAACAATTAACCGGGAACTTAACTAAGGTGCTTATACGCCACTAGGTTCTTACATGAGACTAGCGTGCAAATAACAACTGGTGATTAAATAAAATTCTAAGGACTATCTAGTTAGGCAAGTCCTCCTAGATCACTACGTACACTAGACGATTATGTGGTGTTTCAACAATTAGAAACCCCTTCCGGGTGACCATCTAACTACTATTAGTACAACCCTAAATTGATCAGGTTTAAGATAGACAATAAATCTTAGCACATAAAACAAATATATGGTTAAGCGGCTGGAGTCAATTTTAAAATAGTTCTCCCAAAGAGAAATAGATAGAAGAAAATATAATTCATAGATTATACATATGCAAAACCCAAGTTATGGGAAATTTAGTTCAAAGTAGAAAGAAATAAACTAAACGAAAGATGCATACTGTCAACTTGCTCTCTTGAATGATCTCTAATGATGAATAAAACTTAAAGACTAATTATGAGAGGCAATGACATGCTTACAATAGTTAAAGGGTGTATTTATAGGAGTATAGAAAGCCCAAATTTAGATTTCTTGGAATAGGAGGCAAGTAATTGGACTTCTTTTCCAATTTAAATTTTTCTAAAATATAGGAGAAGGGAATAACTGTTGTTGTCTTATTTTGGCCGTAACTTCTTCAATATTGCTCCGATTTTCGCATACTTTTTATCGAAACGACCGTATCGGAAATCTCTACACATTTGATCTGACCATTATTCCTAATTCCGAACCGATTTTTGAGTTATGACCCTTTTAGTGGACCTGACTGTTGAAATTCAAATTTACTTGACAACTTTTCCTTTCCTATTTTATCTTTTACTTCCTTTATTTTCAATTTCCATTTTTATCTTCTTTTATTTATCACTTAGAATTTGTTTGACATCTGATTACTTTCCATATATCTTTAAAGCTTCACAATTAACAAAAAAGTAAACTAAATATTCTCTATAAATATTAAATCATCAAATCAAGATAAGAAATAAGAAAAAAACTAAAATATAATAAAAAATTGAGTGTTGATTATCCTAATACACCTAAAATGATGTCTCATATATAGATTAAATCATCAAAAACAGAAAGACATCAAGACTCCCAGGTCAAAGTCGTATCGTCCCGATACAATAATGATATAAACAATGAGAAGTCTCTAAATACACACCTAAGTCAATTAAGCACAATGGAAAGAGATATCATAATATATAGAATATCAGTAACCATGCTCTTCTGATTCAGAACCCCATATGAATATAAAAGGGATCATCCAAATTATTTTTAAATATCACGTGGCATCGAAAACAATTCACTATATAATTTTTGCCGACAACTGTTTCACATTTATAAAAATGGTTTCTTATCCAAGCTTTGACATGTAATATAATACGTGTACCTACGAGTTTCACATTTAACACATATATTACGCACAAATAACTCTAAATGTGAAAAATCTCCAAAAGAGGGTAAGAAACGAGAATATATCAAATAATAGGGAAAACCCCTCATCTAAGCTCAAAAGGAACTTAAAAATATGTCTCAAAATAGGATTCATTTATCACCAAATAAGGGAGACATCAAATGTCTTTCCATTGGATTGCAATTACTTCTCTAATGACACACGAGATAAAATTATGCACGTAGGATATATATTTCTCGTCAAGATAGATGAATATAAATTACCCGTTCCATCGGCTAACTATATCAAATTTAAAAATTAACATGAATTTGACACATTCTAAATATATTTATTGGATACACAAGTTTTTTATTGCATTACCACAATAGAAACTACAGCTACCTTATCAATCAAATTGTACTATAGGTCCCTGAAAATTTTGTCACAGATAGAAAGTGGGTATTAACTCACCACTGCAACTGTAGAGAACATTGATATCAAATTTCCGGATAGATACCCTGAACGTTTTATGTGGATTTAAACTATATAAATCATGAAACTGTGACTAGGGTGAAAAATACAAAATACCCACTAATAATTTAAACCATTTTATATAACAATTAATGGTTAATAAAAACACTTTATATGAATTAATATGATAAAAATAATTAGTGTTATTTTAGAAAAATTTCAAGGTTTAACAACTATTATTCCATGTTATTCTATAATTTTCAGAAAAAAGAAGCAAAAACTAATAGAATTGCATTAAGAACACCTTATTTAACCCATAAAATAAAATTTGTATTGTCTTTGAAAATATTGCTTCCGCCGATTAAAAACTCCTCTGATAGACAAGTTGTTCTTCTCTTAAAAAACTATAGTTTGTGTATACGAAAGATATGAATTAAGCCAAACTCGCATCACGAAATGAATCACCATAATGCTTTACCTACCAAGAATGGGAAAGAGTGCTTGAGGGTATTCTCCCTAATTATAGTATGGAGGGTATTCTCCCTAATTTAGAGTGCATAGTGAAAAATATTAAAATTCATGTTTACCTTTTTCTTTTCTCATTGTATCCCCATCTCGTCTTTTTGGGAGATAGTTAACTTATATTTTTTACCCACCAAGATTTATTGTATAGATTTTTTGTAGGAAATCAGATCAAACTTTTTATTAACTTAAACATATAAGACTTTCATCCAATATTTAATGATCCAATATTTAATAATAATCGTTAATTATAATGGCAAAACATATGTAAATACATTAATCAGACTAGTTACCACAATTAATTTTTTAGGTTAAATATAAGGTATATTTTATACACTACTAAAAGTTATATTGAACCATTCAATATGGTATGAAAGACTTTTCCTATTTATTAACCTAACTAGGGATGACAGTGGTTACGATTTTAATTAGAAACCGACGGATTATCGAACCGAATAAAAACCGATTATGTAACCGTGGTTAAATCCGTTACGGTTTGGTTTTAAAAAGTGAAACCGATGGTTAAAACCGTTAGGTTATGGTTTTAGATTAAAAAACCCATAAAACCGAAATCTGTTATATATATAAATATAAATCCGATTTTATTTTACCTACTAAAAATAAAACCGAATGACCAAAAACCCGTTTATTATCATCTATTTTTGTATATTTTATAGTAATATAGATAAAAAGGTATTTTCATATCTCAAAATTAAAATCTAAATATTATAATTAATAATAGAAGTAACAAAACGTTATTTAATTAAAGATCAACATAATATTTTATATATTGGTGATTTTTCATGTAGTTGTGATCTTGTTTCAATATTTTCAATATATTTAGCGTGTTATAGTTTGGCAAGTCACCAGAGGTAGGTTAGGAATCCTACTGCGAGAGAGAGGGACGCCTCGCGAGCCGGGTTATGGTTAAAATCCAAAAAACCGAATCCGAATTATTCAGATATGGTTTTGAAAAGTAAGTCCGGTTAAATCGTTTTGTTATTGATAAATTAAATGAATATACATGGTTTTGGATTTTTTTTAATCATCCGATCCGTTGTCATCCCTAAACCCAACACACAGAACGTAAGCCCAATCAAAGCTATTGGAAAATGGGCTGGAGATAAGAGAACAATTCAATGATATTTACTTCCCATTTAACTACTATGTAACTAGTCTACACATCATGGGCCTTATCCATTCTTAGGATTTAAACAAGAATTTACCCTAATAACAAAGATGCCGCCGCAGAAAAAGTTAGAACAATCCTCTCTTTGTGTATATCGAGGTAAAGTTTCCTCTCCATGTACATATACATTGGTAAAATTAGGTAAAATTGTATTATATCTTACTCAATTTTTTTTGCTGTATTTGTTTATATGGTTTAACTAAATTTAATTTTATTTATTTTTTGGCAGAATAATTAAAAATTGATGTTCTTCTGAGTAATTTTATTGAGTCATTTGGATTGGTAAAACTAAGAGTTTCATCAATGGAAAAAAACTTAGATAAAAATGAGTTGTCATGTATACTAAGAGACGTTCTCTTAATCAAGGTATGTGATTTATTTTAGTTTCCACGTTGCAAGGGATAAGAAAAATCTTGAACCCAATTACACTATGAGTCCCTGTATAATGTGAAAATTGCAATATAGGCCCGCATTATTGGTCCTTAGGAAAGAGGTAAAAGAGTTGTGTATGGCATGTAATTTGTCTCTCCTATAAAAAATTGAAAAATATAGGATTAGATTTTTTTGCAGCTAGAAAGTCATGCAATACAATTCAAACAAAAATATTTTGTATTTTTTTATTCATACATATCATTGAGTGTTGTTTGATTACAAGAAAGCAATCGTTGGTCATGAAATTTCAAAAAAATAGAAAAATTATATAATTACCTTGATAAGTTTATTCATTTGTTGTTATGCTTCATATGATGCTTAATAACAGATGATCAACCCTTAATATTTAACTAATTGTTCTAATGATGGTAAATATTAGTTTGGTAATAGATGTGTTTAATTTAGATTAAAAGAATAAAAGCAAGTAATTGTGTGGATGATAAAATATTATGTGTACACTATTGACACACGATTAATAAAAGTTATGTAGACCAATATTGAATACACAAATAAAGAGTGTGTTATTAGGTGTAAAGTATAACCATTTGAGTATGTCATTGAATTAATTCTGGACCGATATGACATTTTTTGCTCCAGATCCTGCTGAAGCAATAACTCTTGTTAGAGTATATTATTTGTTGAAGTCAGATCTGTAATTTTGGTAGCTGAAAGGGAAAGAGAGGGAAGCAAATATCTCTGGCTTTTAAAGCCGTTCCAGAGAGAAGATCTGCGGAAATATGTCGAAAAATAATACTCCATCAAGTGAGTTCTCCATCAGAACGAATGAAGGCATCAATTTAGTGGTGAACTTGAATTCAAGTCCATCAGATCAGTTTGGAGTTTGTCCCAGCTTCAAAAGTTTTGTGAAAGGCAAAAGTCACAGTCCAGATCCTGCTCATGTTTTGCTCATGTTTCTGCTCCAGCTTCAGCTCTTACTCCAGATCCTTATCCTGCTCCATCTCTTACTCTAGATCCTTCTCCTGCTCCTGCTCCGGTTCTAGCTCTGGTTCCAGTTCAAGTTCCTTCTGTTATACTTTCACCGGCTACTGAAAACAACAACAGATTCAATGAGCTCAGCGATCTTGTTTGAAGGTTGTTTGATGACCTTTCTCTGTTCGACTTTTATGCTTCTCAAGTAAGTCAATACAATCTTATTTAATATTAAACATTTCACTTACCATTTTTCATGCTCTGTATGTCTATCTTTATTTGTAGGATACATTTGAGGACCCTCCTGCTCCAAGTGCATGGTAATTTTTTATCCTAGTAGATAATTTGATTAATTCTTTAAATATGTTCCCATTGTAATCAACTTTTTTTTGGATCTTTCATTTTTGCAGGAAAGTGGGAAAAAATTCTCAGTCCTCTAAATCCAAACGCAGGCACAAGAGAAAGAGACAAGAGACTTCTTAGTCGGAAAGTGACAATGATGATGATCATTGGGGTTTGAGACCCCGTAGAAGGTCTAAACGGTTAGTACAAAAGGTATGTCCACTTTTTCTAAAATAATTTTGTTACGGTCACTATAAACAGATTTGTTCTTTTAATCTTTACTTGGAGACACTCAAGTGTAACTCATGATGGACTAAATGCACACAACCCCCTTTAACTATATCTAATCCCTGATTTTGTCCATAAACTTTAAAAAACAATTTAAACCTCCTTAAACTTTTTTCCGTAGTTGTTAACTGAGTATGCAAATTTACTATTATACTCTTTCATACTACCGCACCTTTAACTTTTCATGGCTCATTCTTCCCCTTTTAGTTCCTCGCTCTAAACACAACTCATTTTTAGACGAATCTTCTTCGACTAGATTTTCAATTAGATTTACATCCAAAAGAAGTCAAGATTATTTTTGGACCCATATGTTTTTGGATAGAACCGTAATTTAGGGAGTGTTGAATATTTTTTTATGTTGTGTTGGGACACCTTTTGTTTTTTAATAGTCGTGTACAATCTTAATTAGGGTCTTTTGTTATAATTTTGTTATAATGTTTATCTCATCTGGTTGTGAGTGCTTATGTGCATATACCCTCTAATTCTGCAGATATAACCATTTGTGTAAGGGAGTGACTTGGAATTCAACCTCGAAATATGATGCGGGCAAATCTTTTGCGAAACATTCACCGTCATCATTTGACAGGATAACATGGTCTTTCATAGATTTATTGGTCAGAAGTTTCTCGAGTTTTTATCTTTCTTGAATTTCTAAAGTCAAACAAAGATATTTATTATAAGTTATAATTCCCACATTGTAAAAAAAAATTCTTTTTACTTATGAAAATATATCAAAAAGAAGATGGTCTCATTTGCAGGCAAGATCAGAATTAAACAAAATATTGTAAAACAGCATGAGCATCTGGAACTTTTTGAAGTTGGGTAATTTTTTCAAATTCAGCAAAAATACCATGCAAAGTGTCGAAAAATTCTTGCATATCATATAAATAACCTATATTTAGATAAGGTCCTCTATTTAATTCACTCACATATTAAGAAATATGACCGTATTAAAAAGGTTTCAATATCTGCTCCAGGTCCATGGACCTTTATAACAATATAACTCTTTAAATCTTCTTGACAACAAAATTAAATCCAAAAGATATTACATAATATTGAATATTTTAATAAGTGAACTTACATCAAGGCGATCGGAGCCAAAAGTCATTATAACATCATTTACATCTTCTACCCTCCATGGAGTGTCAATTTCTTTACCAACATTTTTACAATCTACAATAACATTTTACATTTTGATCTAACCATGAAGATTGATTTTGTAGTAACACGCCCCTAGCAAATGCAGAATCATTTGTTTACTTCTTCTTGAGTTTTACAAAAGATATTCCTTTTACTTAGAAGCTATTATCACACAGAAGATGAAATTACAGAGAAGTCATATAAGTTCATTACATAGCAGATATAGAGAATGACAAAACTGCCCCTCAAGGTTGAAAAATTTGATTTATATTTCAGTAAGTAATTGTTTGCTAACATAAATCTATATATAAAATCATCTTGGAGTATCCATACTGGAAGAAGCCGATCATAAAATGAGAAAGTAGCATCAAAAGAAAGCGAACCATGTTTATTGTACGTTTCAATCACATCAGGTTTAATTCCATCTATTTCACAATAGGATATCCATTGTGCATAAGTGCTGTTAATACCAATATCTATTTAGAGGAACGAAAATGTTCTCCACATTTCTCTTTCAGACAATTCCTTGAACATGATAAGTACAAACGACCATAACTTTTATTCATCCTAAAAGAGAAGCTCAAAAGAATTATAAAATCCAGCTTACAATGAAATGTCAATAAAAATATACTGACCCGAGGTTTCAAGTGTATGAAGAAGGGGCCACATTTGCAAGATTCCACCTAATGTGAAATTCAGGAATGTGGATAAATTATTGTTATAGTTAATATTATGTTTCTAACAATTGGTGTTCTTGTTTAAATGGTTTTCTGGGTCTGGTTTTGAGTATGAACAACGTTTCTTAATGAATGATGATTTTGGTTTGGTAATTTTTTGTTTGTTTTTTCTATAATGAATATATTGTGCTCTTTTATAAGGTTTTGATCTTTGGTACTGCAATTTTGAAAGGTGGTGTACTAATTTTGGTTGAATGAGCATTTTTCTAATGTTCATAATTGTAAAAAATGATGGAAAAGTACTTTACTACACAAAAGTTTACGAAAAAACTAAAGGACTGTAATTAAAAAAAACTAAAGGACTGTAATTAAAATCAACACGATTACAATAAGTTTCACTTTTTATAGAGGCTTCAACCTTTGGGAACTATACGGGGTGCCTGATTTTCAAAGGGAGATAGAAACTCCTGCCTATGCCTAAGTAGCCATAATATATGGAGACACCATGAAAGTGAAGATTATGCGAATCATTGAACATTTGCAATATTACAATAATAAATTATGTACAATACAAACAAATTGATCAACAATGAGATGAAACAATATCGAGAGTCATGAGAACCGACTAGATTTTCAAAAAAAGTTAATTCGACATAACCAAACCTTTCGTAAAACAAATTATTGCCATGTCAAGTAAAATTTATATGAACTCAATTTCTCTTGCTTGTTTCATAGTAGGTGGACGTTATTGCGATTATTCGTGTTAGCTGATCTTGAATTCCCAATGCCCCTAGTTAAGTCTTCAATAGGTCTCTAGAGTGATGCTGACTTGGTAAAAAAATAGGACTTATATTCATATAAATACAAGACATAATGTTAAAGCAAGCATTATGTACAAATAAGATTTCTAGTACAAATCTGATTTCTAGTATATATTTAATAGGATTAACTGAATTTGTTGTCTTTTTTTGTTTTTTTGGAATAAGGAATATATTTAAAATAAATTTAAAGTACAGATAATAAGTTCAGCCTATCCATGACGGTGGGTTATCAAGATTAAGAATCTCGACTAACTAGGTTGTAATATAGTTTGTAAAACAAATATAGTGGTGTTGACTAGGATGTGATAAAAATAAGATAGTAAAAGCAGATAAACGATTACTAAACACGTTACTCACTGCAAGTATCGCAGGTCATACGCAAGTTTTAATGATAAGTCAGATTCGTTCTCAGGGACTTAGTGTGTTATACGAATAGGTCAACAAAATAGCGTAGCAGATAATAGTTTAAAGACAAGAAAATAAATGAATATGAAGTGAAGAGATTAATGATTAAACTAAACAAAATAAAGACAAGTAAATAAAATATGAAAGAATAAGATGAGAGAATATAGCTCAGGTTTTGCGAGTATGCACTAATCCTTCAATTTATTCTACTAGTTAATAAGTGTGATAATAACTCTTAGATAAGTAGTTAGGATTCTAAATTCTTCCCTACCCCCTTTCAGGTCGACTAAGGTGGTGACCTAACAATTAACCGGGAACTTAACTAAGGTGCTTATACGCCACTAGGTTCTTACATGAGACTAGCGTGCAAATAATAACTGGTGATTAAATAAAATTCTAAGGACTATCTAGTTAGGCAACTACGTACACTAGACGATTATATGGTGTTTCAACAATTAGAAACCCATTCCGGGTGACCATCTAACAACTATTAGTACAACCCTAAATTGATCAGGTTTAAGACAGACAATAAATCTTAGCACATAAAACAATTATATGGTTAAGCGGCTGGAGTCAATTTTAAAATAGTTCTCCCAAAGAAAAATAGATAGAAGAAAATATAATTCATAGATTATACATATGCAAAACCCAAGTTATGGGAAATTTAGTTCAAATTAGAAAGAAATAAACTAAACGAAAGATACATACTGTCAACTTGCTCTCTTGAATGATCTCTAATGATGAATAAAACTTAAAGACTAATTATGAGAGGCAATGATATGTTTACAATAGTTAAAGGGTGTATTTATAGGAGTATAGAAAGCCCAAATTTAGATTTCTTGGAATAGGAGGCAAGTAATTGGACTTCTTTTCCAATTTAAATTTTTCTAAAATATAGGAGAAGGGAATAACTGTTGTTGTCTTATTTTGGCCGTAACTTCTTCAATATTGCTCCGATTTTCGCATACTTTTTATCGAAACGACCGTATCGGAAATCTCTACACATTTGATCTGACCATTATTCCTAATTCCGAACCGATTTTTGAGTTATGACCCTTTTAGTGGACCTGGCTGTTGAAATTAAAATTTACTTGGCAACTTTTCCTTTCCTATTTTATCTTTTACTTCCTTTATTTTCAATTTCCATCTTTATCTTCTTTTATTTATCACTTAGAATTTTTTTGACATCTGATTACTTTCCATATATCTTTAAAGCTTCACAATTAACAAAAAAGTAAACTAAATATTCTCTATAAATATTAAATCATCAAATCAAGACAAGAAATAAGAAAAAAAAACTAAAATATAATCAAAAATTGAGTGTAGATTATCCTAATACACCTAAAATGATGTCTCATATATAGATTAAATCATCAAAAACAGAGAGACATCAAGACTCCCAGGTCAAAGTCGTATCGTCCCGATACAATAATGATATAAACAATGAGAAGTCTCTAAATACACACCTAAGTCAATTAAGCACAATGGAAAGAGATATCATAATATATAGAATATCAGTAACCATGCTCTTCTGATTCAGAACCCCATATGAATATAAAAGGGATCATCCAAATTATTTTTAAATATCACGTGGCATCGAAAACAATTCACTATATAATTTTTGCCGACAACTGTTTCACATTTATAAAAATGGTTTCTTATCCAAGCTTTGACATGTAATATAACACGTGTACCTACGAGTTTCACATTTAACACATATATTACGCACAAATAACTCTAAATGTGAAAAATCTCCAAAAGAGGGTAACAAACGAGAATATATCAAATAATAGGGAAAACCCCTCATCTAAGCACAAAAGGAACTTAAAAATATGTCTCAAAATAGGATTTATTTATCACCAAATAAGGGAGACATCAAATGTCTTTCCATTGGATTGCAATTACTTCTCTAATGACACACGAGATAAAATTATGCACGTAGGATATATATTTCTCGTCAAGATAGATGAATATAAATTACCTGTTCCATCGGCTAACTATATCAAATTTAAAAATTAACATGAATTTGACACATTCTAAATATATTTATTGGATACACAAGTTTTTTATTGCATTACCACAATAGAAACTACAGCTACCTTATCAATCAAATTGTATTATAGGTCCCTGAAAATTTTGTCACAGATAGAAAGTGGGTATAAACTCACGACTGCAACTGTAGAGAACATTGATATCAAATTTCCGGATAGATACCCTGAACGTTTTATGTGGATTTAAACTATATAAATCATGAAACTGTGACTAGGGTGAAAAATACAAAATACCCACTACTAATTTAAACCATTTTATATAACAATTAATGGTTAATAAAAACACTTTATATGAATTAATATGATAAAAATATTTAGTGTTATTTTAGAAAAATTTCAAGGTTTAACAACTATTATTCCATGTTATTCTATAATTTTCAGAAAAAAGAAGCAAGAACTAATAGAATTGCATTAAGAACACCTTATTTAACCCATAAAATAAAATTTGTATTGTCTTTGAAAATATTGCTACCGCCGATTAAAAACTCCTCTAATAGCCATGTTGTTCTTCTCTTAAAAAACAATAGTTTGTGTATACGAAAGATATGAATTAAGCCAAACTCGCATCACGAAATGAATCACCATAATGCTTTACCTACCAAGAATGAGAAAGAGTGCTTGAGGGTATTCTCCCTAATTATAGTATGGAGGGTATTATCCCTAATTTAGAGTGCATAGTGAAAAATATTAAAGTTCATGTTTACCTTTTTCTTTTCTCATTGTATCCCCATCTCGTCTTTTTGGGAGATAGTTAACTTATATTTTTTACCCACCAAGATTTATTGTATAGATTTTTTGTAGGAAATTAGATCAAACTTTTTATTAACTTAAACATATAAGACTTTCATCCAATATTTAATAATAATCGTTAATTATAATGGCAACACATATGTAAATAAATTAATCAGAAAAGTTACCACAATTAATTTTTTAGGTTAAATATAAGGTATATTTTATACATTACTAAAAGTTATATTGAACCATTCAATATGGTATGAAAGACTTTTCCTATTTATTAACCTAACTAGGGATGACAGTGGTTACGATTTTAATTAGAAACCGACGGATTATCCAACCGAATAAAAACCGATTATGTAACCGTGGTTAAATCCGTTACGGTTTGGTTTTAAAAAGTGAAACCGATGGTTAAAACCGTTAGGTTATGGTTTTAGATTAAAAAACCCAAAAAACCGAAATCCGTTATATATATAAATATAAATCCGATTTTATTTTACCTACTAAAAATAAAACCGAATTACCAAAAACCCGTTTATTATCATCTATTTTTGTATATTTTATAGTAATATAGATAAAAAGGTATTTTCATATCTCAAAATTAAAATCTAAATATTATAATTAATAATAGAAGTAACAAAATATTATTTAATTAAAAAAGATCAACATAATATTTTATATATTGGTGATTTTTCATGTAGTTGTGATCTTGTTTCAATATTTTCAATATATTTAGCGAGTTATAGTTTGGCAAGTCACCAGAGGTAGGTTAGGAATCCTACTGCGAGAGAGAGGGACGCCTCGCGAGTCGGGTTATGGTTAAAATCCAAAAAACCGAAACCGAATTATTCAGATATGGTTTTGAAAAGTAAGTCCGGTTAAATCGTTTTGTTATTGATAAATTAAATGAATATGTACATGGTTTTGGATTTTTTTACAATAATCCGATCCGTTGTCATCCCTAAACCCAACACACAGAACGTAAGCCCAAGCAAAGCTATTGGCAAATGGGCTGGAGATAAGAGAACAATTTAATGATATTTACTTCCCATTTAACTACTATGTAACTAGTCTACACATCATGGGCTTTATCCATTCTTAGGATTTAAACAAGAATTTACCCTAATAACAAAGTTGTCGCCGCAGAAAAAGTTCGAACTGCAAAATTTAGCCACTCCTCTCTTTGTGTATATCGAGGTAAAGTTTCCTCTCCATGTACATATACATTGTTAAAATTAGGTAAAATTGTATTATATCTTACTCAATTTTTTTTGCTGTATTTGTTTATATGGTTTAACTAAATTTAATTTTATTTATTTTTTGGCAGAATAATTAAAAATTGATGTTCTTTTGAGTAATTTTATTGAGTCCTTTGGATTGGTAAAACTAAGAGTTTCATCAATGGAAAAAAACTTAGATAAAAATGAGTTGTCCTGTATACTAAGAGACGTTCTCTTAATCAAGGTATGTGATTTATTTTAGTTTCCTCGTTGCAAGGGATAAGAAAAGTCTTGAACCCAATTACACTATGAGTCCCTGTATAATGTGAAAATTGCAATATAGGCTCGCATTATTGGTCCTTAGGAAAGAGGTAAAAGAGTTGTGTATGGCATGTAATTTGTCTCTCCTATAAAAAATTGAAAAATATAGGATTAGATTTTTCAGTTTTTGCAGCTAGAAAGTCATGCAATACAATTCAAACAAAAATATTTCTTATTTTTTTATTCATACATATCATCGAGTGTTGTTTGATTACAGGAAAGCGATCGTTGGTCATGAAATTTCAAGAAAATAGAAAAATTATATAATTAACTTGGTAAGTTTATTCATTTGTTGTTATGCTTCATATGATGCTTAATAACAGATGATCAACCCTTAATATTTAACTAATTGTTCTAATAATGGTAAATATTAGTTTGGTAATAGATGTGTTTAATTTAGATTAAAAGAATAAAAGCAAGTAATTGTGTGGATGATAAAATATTATGTGTACACAATTGAACATTAAACACACGATTAATAAAAGTTATGTAGACCAATATTGAATACACAAATAAAGAGTGTGTTATTAGGTGTAAAGAATAACCATTTGAGTATGTCATTGAATTAATTCTGGACCGATATGACATTTTTTGCTCCAGATCCTGCTCAAGCAATAACTCATGTTAGAGTATATTATTTGTTGAAGTCAGATCTGTAATTTTGGTAGTTGAAAGGGAAAGAGAGGGAAGCAAATATCTCTGGCTTTTAAAGCCGTGCCGGAGAGAAGATCTGCGGAAATATGTCGAAAAATAATACTCCATCAAGTGAGTTCTCCATCAGAACGAATGAAGGCATCAATTTAGTGGTGAACTTGAATTCAAGTCCATCAGATCAGTTTGGAGTTTGTCCCAGCTTCAAAAGTTTTGTGAAAGGCAAAAGTCACAGTCCAGATCCTGCTCATGTTTTGCTCATGTTTCTGCTCCAGCTTCAGCTCTTACTCCAGATCCTTATCCTGCTCCATCTCTTACTCTAGATACTTCTCCTACTCCTGCTCCTGCTCCGGTTCTAGCTCTGGGTCCAGTTCAAGTTCCTTCTGTTATACTTTCATCGGCTACTGAAAACAACAACAGATTCAATGAGCTCAGCGATCTTGTTTCAAGGTTGTTTGATGACCTTTCTCTGTTCGACTTTTATGCTTCTCAAGTAAGTCAATACAATCTTATTTAATATTAAACATTTCACTTACCATTTTTCATGCTCTGTATGTCTATCTTTATTTGTAGGATACATTTGAGGACCCTCCTGCTCCAGGTGCATGGTAATTTTTTATCCTAGTAGATAATTTGATTAATTCTTTAAATATGTTCCCATTGTAATCAACTTTTTTTTTTGGATCTTTCATTTTTGCAGGAAAGTGGGAAAAAAGTCTCAGTCCTCTAAATCCAAACGCAGGCACAAGAGAAAGAAACAAGAGACTTCTTAGTCGAAAAGTGACAATGATGATGAACATTGGGGTGTGAGACCCCGTAGAAGGTCTAAACGGTTAGTACAAAAGGTATGTCCACTTTTTCTAAAATAATTTTGTTACGGTCACTATAAACAGATTTGTTCTTTTAATCTTTACTTGGAGACACTCAAGTGTAACTCATGATGGACTAAATGCACACAACCCCCTTTAACTATATCTAATCCCTGATTTTGTCCATAAACTTTAAAAAACAATTTAAACCTCCTTAAACTTTTTTTCCGTAGATGTTAACTGAGTATGCAAATTTACTATTATACCCTTTCATACTACCGCACCTTTAACTTTTCATGACTCATTCTTCCCCTTTTAGTTCCTCGCTCTGAACACAACTCATTTTTAGACGAATCTTCCTCGACTAGATTTTCAATTAGATTTACATCCAAAAGAAGTCCAGATTATTTGTGGACCCATATGTTTTTGGATAGAATTGTAATTTAGGGAGTGTTGAATATATTTTTATGTTGTGTTGGGGCACCTTTTGTTTTTTAATAGTTGTGTACAATCTTAATTAGGGTCTTTTGTTATAATTGTTATAATTTTGTTATAATATTTATCTCATCTGGTTGTGAGTGCTTATGTGCATATACCCTCTAATTCTGCAGATATAACCATTTGTGTAAGGGAATGACTTGGAATTCAACCTCGAAATATGATGCGGGCAAATCGGTCTTTCATAGATTTATTGGTCGGAAGTTTCTCGAGTTTTTATCTTTCTTGAATTTCTAAAGTCAAACAAAGATATTTAATATAAGTTATAATTCCCACATTGTAAAAAAAAAATTCTTTTTACTTATGAAAATATATCAAACAGAAGATGGTCTCATTTGCAGGCAAGATCAGAATTAAACAAAATATTGTAAGACAGCATGAGCATCTGGAACTTTTTGAAGTTGGGTAATTTTTTCAAATTCAGCAAAAATACCATGGAAAGTGTCGAAAAATTCTTGCATATCATATAAATAACCTATATTTATATTTAGATAAGGTCCTCTATTTAATTCACTCACATATTAAGAAATATGACCCTATTAAAAAGGTTTCAATATCTGCTCCAGGTCCATGGACCTATATAACAATATAACTCTTTAAATCTTCTTGACAACAAAATTAAATCCAAAAGATATTACATAATATTGAATATTTTAATAAGTGAACTTACATCAAGGCGATCGGAGCCAAAAGTCATTATAACATCATTTACATCTTCTACCCTCCATGGAGTGTCAATTTCTTTACCCACATTTTTACAATCTACAATAAAATTTTACATTTTGATCTAACCATAAAGATTGATTTTGTAGTAACACGCCCCTAGCAAATGCAGAATCATTTGTTTACTTCTTCTTGAGTTTTACAAAAGATATTCCTTTTACTTAGAAGCTATTATCACATAGAAGATGAAATTCCAGAGAAGTCATATAAGTTCATTACATAGCTGATATAGAGAATGACAAAACTGTCCCTCAAGGTTGAAAAATTAGATTTTGATTACAGTAAGTAATTGTTTGCTAACATAAATCTATATATAAAATCATCTTGGGGTATCCATACTGGAAGAAGCCGATCATAAAATGAGAAAGTAGCATCAAAAGAAAGCGAACCATGTTTATTGTACGTTTCAATCACATCAGGTTTAATTCCATCTATCTTCATAATAGGATATCCATTGTGCATAAGTGCTGTTAATACCAATATCTATTTAGAGGAACGAAAATGTTCTCCACATTTCTCTTTCAGACAATTCCTTGAACATGATAAGTACAAACGACCATAACTTTTATTCATCCTAAAAGAGAAGCTCAAAAGAATTATAAAATCCAGTTTACAATGAAATGTCAATCAAAATATGCTGACCCGAGGTTTCAAGTGTATGAAGAAGGGGCCACATTTGCAGGATTCCACCTAATGTGAAATTCAGGAATGTGGATAAATTATTGTTATAGTTAATATTATGTTTCTAACAATTGGTGCTCTTTTTTAAATGGTTTTCTGGGTCTGGTTTTGAGTATGGACAACTTTTCTTAATGAATGATGATTTTGGTTTCGTAATTTTTTGTTTGTTTTTTCTATAATGAATATATTGTGTTCTTTTATAAGGTTTTGATCTTTGGTACTGCAATTTTGAAAGGTGGTGTACTAATTTTGGTTGAATGAGCATGTTTCTAATGTTCATAATTGTAAAAAATGATGGAAAAGTACTTTATTGCACAAAAGTTTACGAAAAAACTAAAGGACTGTAATTAAAAAAACTAAAGGAATGTAATTAAAATCAACACGATTACAATAAGTTTCACTTTTTATAGAGGCTTCAACATTTGGGAACTATACGGGGTGCCTAATTTTCAAAGGGAGATAGAAACTCCTGCCTATGCCTAAGTAGCCATAATATATGGAGACACCATGAAAGTGAAGATTATGCGAATCATTGAATATTTACAATATTACAATAATAAATTATGTACAATACAAACAAATTGATCAACAATGAGATGAAACAATATCGAGAGTCATGAGAACCGACTAGATTTTCGAAAAAAGTTAATTCGACATAACCAAACCTTTCGTAAAACAAATTATTGCCATGTCAAGTAAAATTTATATGAACTCAATTTCTCTTGCTTGTTTCATAGTAGGTGGACGTTATTGCTATTATTCGTGTTAGCTGATCTTGAATTCCCAATGCCCCTAGTTAAGTCTTCAATAGGTCTCTAGAGTTATGCTGACTTGGTAAAAAATAGGACTTATATTCATATAAATACAAGACATAATGCTAAAGGAAGCATTATGTACAAATAAGATTTCTAGTACAAATCTGATTTCTAGTATATATTTAATAGGATTAACTGAATTTGTTGTCTTTTTTTGTTTTTTTGGAATAAGGAATATATTTAAAATAAATTTAAAGTACAGATAATAAGTTCAGCCTATCCATGACGGTGGGTTATCAAGATTAAGAATCTCGACTAACTAGGGTGTAATATAGTTTGTAAAACAAATATAGTGGTGTTGACTAGGAGGTGATAAAAATAAGATAGTAAAAGCAGATAAGCGATTACTAAACACGTTACTCACTGCAAGTATCGCAGGTCGTACGCAAGTTTTAATGATAAGTCAGATTCGTTCTCAGGGACTTAGTGTGTTATACGAATAGGTCAACAGAATAGCGTAGCAGATAATAGTTTAAAGACAAGAAAATAAATGAATATGAAGTGAAGAGATTAATGATTAAACTAAACAAAATAAAGACAAGTAAATAAAATATGAAAGAATAAGATGAGAGAATATAGCTCAGGTTTTGCGAGTATGCACTAATCCTTCTATTTATTCTACTAGTTAATAAGTGTGATAATAACTCTTAGATAAGTAGTCAGAATTCTAAATTCTTCCCTACCCCCTTTCAGGTCGACTAAGGTGGTGACCTAACAATTAACCGGGAACTTAACTAAGGTGCTTATACGCCACTAGGTTCTTACATGAGACTAGCGTGCAAATAATAACGGGTGATTAAATAAAATCCTAAGGACTATCTAGTTAGGCAACTACGTACACTAGACGATTATGTGGTGTTTCAACAATTAGAAACCCCTTCCGGGTGACCATCTAACTACTATTAGTACAACCCTAAATTGATCAGGTTTAAGATAGACAATAAATCTTAGCACATAAAACAAATATATGGTTAAGCGGCTGGAGTCAATTTAAAATAGTTCTTCCAAAGAAAAATAGATAGAAGAAAATATAATTCATACATATGAAAAACCCAAGTTATGGGAAATTTAGTTCAAAGTAGAAAGAAATAAACTAAACGAAAGATGCATAATGTCAACTTGCTCTCTTGAATGATCTCAAATGATGAATAAAACTTAAAAACTAATTATGAGAGGCAATGACATGTTTACAATAGTTAAAGGGTGTATTTATAGGAGTATAGAAAGCCCAAATTCAGATTTCTTGGAATAGGAGGCAAGTAATTGGACTTCTTTTCCAATTTAAATTTTTCTAAAATATAGGAGAAGGGAATAACTATTGTTGTCTTATTTTGGCCGTAACTTCTTCAATATTGCTCCGATTTTCGCATACTTTTTATCGAAACGACCGTATCGGATATCTCTACACATTTGATCTGACCATTATTCCTAATTCCGAACCGATTTTTGAGTTATGACCCTTTTAGTGGACGTGGCTGTTGAAATTCAAATTTACTTGACAACTTTTTCTTTCCTATTTTATCTTTTACTTCCTTTATTTTCAATTTCCATCTTTATCTTCTTTTATTTATCACTTAAAATTTGTTTGACATCTGATTACTTTCCATATATCTTTAAAGCTTCACAATTAACAAAAAAAGTAAACTAAATATTCTCTATAAATATTAAATCATCAAATCAAGACAAGAAATAAGAAAAAAACTAAAATATAATCAAAAATTGAGTGTTGATTATCCTAACACACCTAAAATGATGTCTCATATATAGATTAAATCATCAAAAACAGAGAGACATCAAGACTCCCTGGTCAAAGTCGTATCGTACCGATACAATAATGATATAAACAATGAGAAGTCTCTAAATACACACCTAAGTCAATTAAGCACAATGGAAAGAGATATCATAAAATATAGAATATCAGTAACCATGCTCTTCTGATTCAGAACCCCATATGAATATAAAAGGGATCATCCAAATTATTTTTAAATATCACGTGGCATCGAAAACAATTCACTATCTAATTTTTGCCGACAACTGTTTCACATTTATAAAAATGGTTTCTTATCCAAGCTTTGACATGTAATATAATACGTGTACCTACGAGTTTCACATTTAACACATATATTACGCACAAATAACTCTAAATGTGAAAAATCTCCAAAAGAGGGTAAGAAACGAGAATATATCAAATAATAGGGAAAACCCCTCATCTAAGCACAAAAGGAACTTAAAAATATGTCTCAAAATAGGATTTATTTATCACCAAATAAGGGAGACATCAAATGTCTTTCCATTGGATTGCAATTACTTCTCTAATGACACACGAGATAAAATTATGCACGTAGGATATATATTTCTCGTCAAGATAGATGAATATAAATTACCTGTTCCATCGGCTAACTATATCAAATTTAAAAATTAACATGAATTTGACACATTCTAAATATATTTATTGGATACACAAGTTTTTTATTGCATTACCACAATAGAAACTACAGCTACCTTTTCAATCAAATTGTACTATAGGTCCCTGAAAATTTTGTCACAGATAGAAAGTGGGTATAAACTCACCACTGCAACTGTAGAGAACATTGATATCAAATTTCCGGATAGATACCCTGAACGTTTTATGTGGATTTAAACTATATAAATCATGAAATTGTGACTAGGGTGAAAAATACAAAACACCCACTACTAATTTAAACCATTTTATATAACAATTAATGGTTAATAAAAACACTTTATATGAATTAATATGATAAAAATATTTAGTGTTATTTTAGAAAAATTTCAAGGTTTAACAACTATTATTCCATGTTATTCTATAATTTTCAGAAAAAAGAAGCAAAAACTAATAGAATTGCATTAAGAACACCTTATTTAACCCATAAAATAAAATTTGTATTGTCTATGAAAATATTGCTTCCGCCGATTAAAAACTCCTCTGATAGACAAGTTGTTCTTCTCTTAAAAAACAATAGTTTGTGTATACGAAAGATATGAATTAAGCCAAACTCGCATCACGAAATGAATCACCATAATGCTTTACCTACCAAGAATGAGAAAGAGTGCTTGAGGGTATTCTCCCTAATTATAGTATGGAGGGTATTCTCCCTAATTTAGAGTGCATAGTGAAAAATATTAAAATTCATGTTTACCTTTTTCTTTTCTCATTGTATCCCCATCTCGTCTTTTTGGGAGATAGTTAACTTATATTTTTTACCCACCAAGATTTATTGTATAGATTTTTTATAGGAAATTAGATCAAACTTTTTATTAACTTAAACATATAAGACTTTCATCCAATATTTAATGATCCAATATTTAATAATAATCGTTAATTATAATGGCAAGACATATGTAAATAAATTAATCAGAAAAGTTACCACAATTAATTTTTTAGGTTAAATATAAGATATATTTTATACACTACTAAAAGTTATATTGAACCATTCAATATGGTATGAAAGACTTTTCCTATTTATTAACCTAACTAGGGATGACAGTGGTTACGATTTTAATTAGAAACCGACAGATTATCGAACCGAATAAAAACCGATTATGTAACCGTGGTTAAATCCGTTACGGTTTGGTTTTAAAAAGGGAAACCGATGATTAAAACCGTTAGGTTATGGTTTTAGATTAAAAAACCCAAAAAACCAAAATCCGTTATATATATAAATATAAATCCGATTTTATTTTACCTACTAAAAATAAAACCGAATGACCAAAAACCCGTTTATTATCATCTATTTTTGTATATTTTATAGTAATATAAGGTGTTTTCATATCTCAAAATTAAAATCTAAATATTATAATTAATAATAGAAGTAACAAAACGTTATTTAATTAAAGATCAACATAATATTTTATATATTGGTGATTTTTCATGTAGTTGTGATCTTGTTTCAATATTTTCAATATATTTAGCGAGTTATAGTTTGGCAAGTCACCAGAGGTAGGTTAGGAATCCTACTGCGAGAGGGACGCCTCGCGAGCCGGGTTATGGTTAAAATCCAAAAAACCGAATCTGAATAATTCAGATATGGTTTTGAAAAGTAAGTCCGGTTAAATCGTTTTGTTATTGATAAATTAAATGAATATGTACATGGTTTTGGATTTTTTTTCAATAATCCGATCCGTTGTCATCCCTAAACCCAACACACAGAACGTAAGCCCAAGCAAAGCTATTGGCAAATGGGCTGGAGATAAGAGAACAATTCAATGATATTTACTTCCCATTTAACTACTATGTAACTAGTCTACACATCATGGGCCTTATCCATTCTTAGGATTTAAACAAGAATTTACCCTAATAACAAAGATGCCGCCGCAGAAAAAGTTAGAACTGCAAAATTAAGCAACTCCTCTCTTTGTGTATATCGAGGTAAAGTTTCCTCTCCATGTACATATACATTGGTAAAATTAGGTAAAATTGTATTATATCTTACTCAAATTTTTTTGCTGTATTTGTTTATATGGTTTAACTAAATTTAATTTTATTTATTTTTTGGCAGAATAATTAAAAATTGATGTTCTTCTGAGTAATTTTATTGAGTCCTTTGGATTGGTAAAACTAAGAGTTTCATCAATGGAAAAAGACTTAGATAAAAATGAGTTGTCCTGTATTCTAAGAGACGTTCTCTTAATCAAGGTATGTGATTTATTTTAGTTTCCACGTTGCAAGGGATAAGAAAAATCTTGAACCCAATTACACTATGAGTCCCTGTATAATGTGAAAATTGCAATATAGGCCCGCATTATTGGTCCTTAGGAAAGAGGTAAAAGAGTTGTGTATGGCATGTAATTTGTCTCTCCTATAAAAAATTGAAAAATATAGGATTAGATTTTTCATTTTTTGCAGCTAGAAAGTCATGCAATACAATTCAAACAAAAATATTTTGTATTTTTTTATTCATACATATCATCGAGTGTTGTTTGATTACAGGAAGGCGATAGTTGGTCATGAAATTTCAAGAAAATAGAAAAATTATATAATTAACTTGGTAAGTTTATTAATTTGTTGTTATGCTTCATATGATGTTTAATAACAGATGATCAACACTTAATATTTAACTAATTGTTCTAATGATGGTAAATATTAGTTTGGTAATAGATGTGTTTAATTTAGATTAAAAGAATAAAAGCAAGTAATTGTGTGGATGATAAAATATTATGTGTACACAATTGAACATTAAACACACGATTAATAAAAGTTATGTAGACCAATATTGAATACACAAATAAAGAGTGTGTTATTAGGTGTAAAGAATAACCATTTGAGTATGTCATTGAATTAATTCTGGACCGATATGACATTTTTTGCTCCAGATCCTGCTCAAGCAATAACTCTTGTTAGAGTATATTATTTGTTGAAGTCAGATCTGTAATTTTGGTAGCTGAAAGGGAAAGAGAGGGAAGCAAATATCTCTTTCTTTTAAAGCCGTGCCGGAGAGAAGATCTGCGGAAATATGTCAAAAAATAATACTCCATCAAGTGAGTTCTCCATCAGACCGAATGAAGGCATCAATTTAGTGGTGAACTTAAATTCAAGTCCATCAGATCAGTTTGGAGTTTGTCCCAGCTTCAAAAGTTTTGTGAAAGGCAAAAGTCACAGTCCAGATCCTGCTCATGTTTTGCTCATGTTTCTGCTCCAGCTTCAGCTCTTACTCCAGATCCTTATCCTGCTCCATCTCTTACTCTAGATACTTCTCCTACTCCTGCTCCTGCTCCGGTTCTAGCTCTGGGTCCAGTTCAAGTTCCTTCTGTTATACTTTCACCGGCTACTGAAAACAACAACAGATTCAATGAGCTCAGCGATCTTGTTTCAAGGTTGTTTGATGACCTTTCTCTGTTCGACTTTTATGCTTCTCAAGTAAGTCAATACAATCTTATTTAATATTAAACATTTCACTTACCATTTTTCATGCTCTGTATGTCTATCTTTATTTGTAGGATACATTTGAGGACCCTCCTGCTCCAGGTGCATGGTAATTATTTATCCTAGTAGATAATTTGATTAATTCTTTAAATATGTTCCCATTGTAATCAAATTTTTTTTTGGATCTTTCATTTTTGCAGGAAAGTGGGAAAAAAGTCTCAGTCCTCTAAATCCAAACGCAGGCACAAGAGAAAGAGACAAGAGACTTCTTAGTCGGAAAGTGACAATGATGATGATCATTGGGGTTTGAGACCCCGCAGAAGGTCTAAACGGTTAGTACAAAAGGTATGTCCACTTTTTCTAAAATAATTTTGTTACGGTCACTATAAACAGATTTGTTCTTTTAATCTTTACTTGGAGACACTCAAGTGTAACTCATGATGGACTAAATGCACACAACCCCCTTTAACTATATCTAATCCCTGATTTTGTCCATAAACTTTAAAAAACAATTTAAACCTCCTTAAATTTTTTTTCCATAGTTGTTAACTGAGTATGCAAATTTACTATTATACCCTTTCATACTACCGCACCTTTAACTTTTCATGACTCATTCTTCCCCTTTTAGTTCCTCGCTCTAAACACAACTCATTTTTAGACGAATCTTCCTCGACTAGATTTTCAATTAGATTTACATCCAAAAGAAGTCCAGATTATTTGTGGACCCATATGTTTTTGGATAGAACCGTAATTTAGGGAGTGTTGAATATTTTTTTATGTTGTGTTGGGGCACCTTTTGTTTTTTAATAGTTGTGTACAATCTTAATTAGGGTCTTTTGTTATAATTTTGTTATAATGTTTATCTCATCTGGTTGTGAGCGCTTATGTGCATATACCCTCTAATTCTGCAGATATAACCATTTGTGTAAGGGAGTGACTTGGAATTCAACCTCGAAATATGATGCGGGCAAATCTTTTGCGAAACATTCACCGTCATCATTTGACAGGATAACATGGTCTTTCATAGATTTATTGGTCAGAAGTTTCTCGAGTTTTTATCTTTCTTGAATTTCTAAAGTCAAACAAAGATATTTATTATAAGTTATAATTCCCACGTTGTAAAATTTGTTTCTTTTTACTTATGAAGATATATCAAAAAGAAGATGGTCTCATTTGCAGGCAAGATCAGAATTAAACAAAATATTGTAAAATAGCATGAGCATCTGGAACTTTTTGAAGTTGGGTAATTTTTTTAAATTCAGCAAAAATACCATGCAAAGTGTCGAAAAATTCTTGCATATCATATAAATAACCTATATTTAGATAAGGTCCTCTATTTAATTCACTCACATATTAAGAAATATGACCGTATTAAAAAGGTTTCAATATCTGCTCCAGGTCCATGGACCTATATAACAATATAACTCTTTAAATCTTCTTGACAACAAAATTAAGTCCAAAAGATATTACATAATATTGAATATTTTAATAAGTGAACTTACATCAAGGCGATCGGAGCCAAAAGTCATTATAACATCATTTACATCTTCTACCCTCCATGGAGTGTCAATTTCTTTACCCACATTTTTACAATCTACAATAACATTTTACATTTTGATCTAACCATGAAGATTGATTTTGTAGTAACACGCCCCTAGCAAATGCAGAATCATTTGTTTACTTCTTCTTGAGTTTTACAAAAGATGTTCCTTTTACTTAGAAGCTATTATCACAAAGAAGATGAAATTACAGAGAAGTCATATAAGTTCATTACATAGCAGATATAGAGAATGACAAAACTGCCCCTCAAGGTTGAAAAATTAGATTTATATTTCAGTAAGTAATTATTTGCTAACATAAATCTATATATAAAATCATCTTGGGGTATCCATACTGGAAGAAGCCGATCATAAAATGAGAAAGTAGCATCAAAAGAAAGCGAACCATGTTTATTGTACGTTTCAATCACATCAGGTTTAATTCCATCTATCTTCACAATAGGATATCCATTGTGCATAAGTGCTGTTAATACCAATATCTATTTAGAGGAACGAAAATGTTCTCCACATTTCTCTTTCAGACAATTCCTTGAACATGATAAGTACAAACGACCATAACATTTATTCATCCTAAAAGAGAAGCTCAAAAGAATTATAAAATCCAGCTTACAATGAAATGTCAATCAAAATATACTGACCCGAGGTTTCAAGTGTATGAAGAAGGGGCCACATTTGCAGGATTCCACCTAATGTGAAATTCAGGAATGTGGATAAATTATTGTTATAGTTAATATTATGTTTCTAACAATTGGTGCTCTTTTTTAAATGGTTTTCTGGGTCTGGTTTTGAGTATGAACAACGTTTCTTAATGAATGATGATTTTGGTTTGGTAATTTTTTGTTTGTTTTTTCTATAATGAATATATTGTGCTCTTTAACCAGGTGAGCTAGCTCATCTGGCCAGGGCTCTGTCTCTCAAGTGAGAGGTACAGGGTTCGAAGTTTGGAAAGTTCTCTCAAGTGAGAGGTACATGGTTCGAATCCCGTAGGCGGCAGAAAATTATCGAATCTCGTAGGCGGAAGAAAGTTATTAACGTTTGGAAAGTTTCCAAGGTTCGAAATCCTCCCCAGAACATGGGCAACCTAGTTCTGATTGCCTGGAGGTATGGTTGGGGAGGCAGTCATATCTCCCGGGGGACTAGTCGGGTGTAAGCCCGGGAACCCTCGTCATCAAAAAAAAAAAAAAAAATATTGTGCTCTTTTATAAGGTTTTGATCTTTGGTACTGCAATTTTGAAAGGTGGTGTACTAATTTTGGTTGAATGAGCATCTTTCTAATGTTCATAATTGTAAAAAATGATGGAAAAGTACTTTACTGCACAAAAGTTTACGAAAAAACTAAAGGACTGTAATTAAAAAAAACTAAAGGACTGTAATTAAAATCAACACGATTACAATAAGTTTCACTTTTTATAGAGGCTTCAACCTTTGGGAACTATACGGGGTGCCTAATTTTCAAAGGGAGATAGAAACTCCTGCCTATGCCTAAGTAGCCATAAATGGAGACACCATGAAAGTGAAGATTATGCGAATCATTGAACATTTACAATATTACAATAATAAATTATGTACAATACAAACAAATTGATCAACAATGAGATGAAACAATATCGAGAGTCATGAGAACCGACTAGATTTTCGAAAAAAGTTAATTCGACATAACCAAACCTTTCGTAAAACAAATTATTGCCATGTCAAGTAAAATTTATATGAACTCAATTTCTCTTGCTTGTTTCATAGTAGGTGGACGTTATTGCGATTATTCGTGTTAGCTGATCTTGAATTCCCAATGCCCCTAGTTAAGTCTTCAATAGGTCTCTAGAGTGATGCTGACTTGGTAAAAAATAGGACTTATATTCATATAAATACAAGACATAATGTTAAAGCAAGCATTATGTACAAATAAGATTTCTAGTACAAATCTGATTTCTAGTATATATTTAATAGGATTAACTGAATTTGTTGTCTTTTTTTGTTTTTTTGGAATAAGGAATATATTTAAAATAAATTTAAAGTACAGATAATAAGTTCAGCCTATCCATGACGGTGGGTTATCAAGATTAAGAATCTCGACTAACTAGGTTGTAATATAGGTTGTAAAACAAATATAGTGGTGTTGACTAGGATGTGATAAAAATAAGATAGTAAAAGCAGATAAACGAATACTAAACACGTTACTCACTGCAAGTATCGCAGGTCGTACGCAAGTTTTAATGATAAGTCAGATTCGTTCTCAGGGACTTAGTGTGTTATACGAATAGGTCAACAGAATAGCGTAGCAGATAATAGTTTAAAGACAAGAAAATAAATGAATATGAAGTGAAGAGATTAATGATTAAACTAAACAAAATAAAGACAAGTAAATAAAATATGAAAGAATAAAATGAGAGAATATAGCTCAGGTTTTGCGAGTATGCACTAATCCTTCTATTTATTCTACTAGTTAATAAGTGTGATAATAACTCTTAGATAAGTAGTCAGGATTCTAAATTCTTCCCTACCCCCTTTCAGGTCGACTAAGGTGGTGACCTAACAATTAACCGGGAACTTAACTAAGGTGCTTATACGCCACTAGGTTCTTACATGAGACTAGCGTGCAAATAATAACTGGTGATTAAATAAAATCCTAAGGACTATCTAGTTAGGCAACTACGTACACTAGACGATTATGTGGTGTTTCAACAATTAGAAACCCCTTCCGGGTGACCATCTAACTACTATTAGTACAACCCTAAATTGATCAGGTTTATGATAGACAATAAATCTTAGCACATATAACAAATATATGGTTAACCGGCTGGAGTCAATTTTAAAATAGTTCTCCCAAAGAAAAATAGATAGAAGAAAATATAATTCATAGATTATACACATGCAAAACCCAAGTTATGGGAAATTTAGTTCAAAGTAGAAAGAAATAAACTAAACGAAAGATGCATACTGTCAACTTGCTCTCTTGAATGATCTCTAATGATAAATAAAACTTAAAGACTAATTATGAGAGGCAATGACATGTTTACAATAGTTAAAGGGTGTATTTATAGGAGTATAGAAAGCCCAAATTTTGTTTTCTTGGAATCGGAGGCAAGTAATTAGACTTCTTTTCCAATTAAAATTTTTCTAAAATATAGGAGAAGGGAATAACTGTTGTTGTCTTATTTTGGCCGTAACTTCTTTAATATTGCTCCGATTTTGGCATACTTTTTATCGAAACGACCGTATCGGAAATCTCTACACATTTGATCTGACCATTATTCCTAATTCCGAACCGATTTTTGAGTTATGACCCTTTTAGTGGACCTGGCTGTTGAAATTCAAATTTACTTGGCAACTTTTCCTTTCCTATTTTATCTTTTACTTCCTTTATTTTCAATTTCCATCTTTATCTTCTTTTATTTATCACTTAGAATTTGTTTGACATCTGATTACTTTCCATATATCTTTAAAGCTTCACAATTAACAAAAAAGTAAACTAAATATTCTCTATAAATATTAAATCATCAAATCAAGACAAGAAATAAGAAAAAAACTAAAATATAATCAAAAATTGAGTGTTGATTATCCTAATACACCTAAAATGATGTCTCATATATAGATTAAATCATCAAAAACAGAAAGACATCAAGACTCCCAGGTCAAAGTCATATCGTCCCGATACAATAATGATATAAACAATGAGAAGTCTCTAAATACACACCTAAGTCAATTAAGCACAATGGAAAGAGATATCATAATATATAGAATATCAGTAACCATGCTCTTCTGATTCAGAACCCCATATGAATATAAAAGGGATCATCCAAATTATTTTTAAATATCACGTGGCATCGAAAACAATTCACTATATAATTTTTGCCGACAACTGTTTCACATTTATAAAAATGGTTTCTTATCCAAGCTTTGACATGTAATATAATACGTGTACCTACGAGTTTCATATTTAACACATATATTACGCACAAATAACTCTAAATATGAAAAATCTCCAAAAGAGGGTAAGAAACGAGAATATATCAAATAATAGGGAAAATCCATCATATAAGCACAAAAGGAACTTAAAAATATGTCTCAAAATAGGATTTATTTATCACCAAATAAGGGAGACATCAAATGTCTTTCCATTGGATTGCAATTACTTCTCTAATGACACACGAGATAAAATTATGCACGTAGGATATATATTTCTCGTCAAGATAGATGAATATAAATTACCTGTTTAATCGGCTAACTATATCAAATTTAAAAATTAACATGAATTTGACACATTCTAAATATATTTATTGGATACACAAGTTTTTTATTGCATTACCACAATAGAAACTACAGCTACCTTATCAATCAAATTGTACTATAGGTCCCTGAAAATTTTGTCACAGATAGAAACTGGGTATAAACTCACGACTGCAACTGTAGAGAACATTGATATCAAATTTCCGGATAGATACCCTGAACGTTTTATGTGGATTTAAACTATATAAATCATGAAACTGTGACTAGGGTGAAAAATACAAAATACCCACTACTAATTTAAACCATTTTATATAACAATTAATGGTTAATAAAAACACTTTATATGAATTAATATGATAAAAATATTTAGTGTTATTTTAGAAAAATTTCAAGGTTTAACAACTATTATTCCATGTTATTCTATAATTTTCAGAAAAAAGAAGCAAAAACTAATAGAATTGCATTAAGAACACCTTATTTAACCCATAAAATAAAATTTGTATTGTCTTTGAAAATATTGCTTCCGCCGATTAAAAACTCCTCTGATAGACAAGTTGTTCTTCTCTTAAAAAACAATAGTTTGTGTATACGAAAGATATGAATTAAGCCAAACTCGCAATACGAAATGAATCACCATAATTCTTTACCTACCAAGAATGAGAAAGAGTGTTTGAGGGTATTCTCCCTAATTATAGTATGGAGGGTATTCTCCCTAATTTAGAGTGCATAGTGAAAAATATTAAAATTCATGTTTACCTTTTTCTTTTCTCATTGTATCCCCATCTCGTCTTTTTGGGAGATAGTTAACTTATATTTTTTACCCACCAAGATTTATTGTATAGATTTTTTGTAGGAAATTAGATCAAACTTTTTATTAACTTAAACATATAAGACTTTCATCCAATATTTAATAATAATCGTTAATTATAATGGCAAGACATATGTAAATAAATTAATCAGAAAAGTTACCACAATTAATTTTTTAGGTTAAATATAAGGTATATTTTATACACTACTAAAAGTTATATTGAACCATTCAATATGGTATGAAAGACTTTTCCTATTTATTAACCTAACTAGGGATGACAGTGGTTACGATTTTAATTAGAAACCGACGGATTATCGAACCGAATAAAAACCGATTATGTAACCGTGGTTAAATCCGTTACGGTTTGGTTTTAAAAAGTGAAACAGATGGTTAAAACCGTTAGGTTATGGTTTTAGATTAAAAAACCCAAAAAACCGAAATCCGTTATATATATAAATATAAATCCGATTTTATTTTACCTACTAAAAATAAAACCGAATTACCAAAAACCCGTTTATTATCATCTATTTTTGTATATTTTATAGTAATATAGATAAAAAGGTATTTTCATATCTCAAAATTAAAATCTAAATATTATAATTAATAATAGAAGTAACAAAACGTTATTTAATTAAAGATCAACATAATATTTTATATATTGGTGATTTTTCATGTAGTTGTGATCTTGTTTCAATATTTTCAATATATTTAGCGAGTTATAGTTTGGCAAGTCACCAGAGGTAGGTTAGGAATCCTACTGCGAGAGGGACGCCTCGCGAGCCGGGGTATGGTTAAAATCCAAAAAACCGAATCTGAATTATTCAGATATGGTTTTGAAAAGTAAGTCCGGTTAAATCGTTTTGTTATTGATAAATTAAATGAATATGTACATGGTTTTGGATTTTTTTCAATAATCCAATCCGTTGTCATCCCTAAACCCAACACGTAAGCCCAAGCAAAGCTATTGGCAAATGGGCTGGAGATAAGAGAACAATTCAATGATATTTACTTCCCATTTAACTACTATGTAACTAGTCTACACATCATGGGCCTTATCCATTCTTAGGATTTAAACAAGAATTTACCCTAATAACAAAGATGCCGCCGCAGAAAAAGTTAGAACTGCAAAATTTAGCCACTCCTCTCTTTCTGTATATCGAGGTAAAGTTTCCTCTCCATGTACATATACATTGGTAAAATTAGGTAAAATTGTATTATATCTTACTCAATTTTTTTTGCTGTATTTGTTTATATCGTTTAACTAAATTTAATTTTATTTATTTTTTGGCAGAATAATTAAAAATTGATGTTCTTCTGAGTAATTTTATTGAGTCCTTTGGATTGGTAAAACTAAGAGTTTCATCAATGGAAAAAAACTTAGATAAAAATGAGTTGTCCTGTATACTAAGAGACCTTCTCTTAATCAAGGTATGTGATTTATTTTAGTTTCCACGTTGCAAGGGATAAGAAAAGTCTTGAACCCAATTACACTATGAGTCCCTGTATAATGTGAAAATTGCAATATAGGCCCGCATTATTGGTCCTTAGGAAAGAGGTAAAAGAGTTGTGTATGGCATGTAATTTTTCTCTCCTATAAAAAATTGAAAAATATAGGATTAGATTTTTCAGTTTTTGCAGCTAGAAAGTCATGCAATACAATTCAAACAAAAATATTTTGTATTTTTTTATTCATACATATCATCGAGTGTTGTTTGATTACAGGAAGGCGATCGTTGGTCATGAAATTTCAAGAAAATAGAAAAATTATATAATTTACTTGGTAAGTTTATTAATTTGTTGTTATGCTTCATATGATGCTTAATAACAGATGATCAACCCTTAATATTTAACTAATTGTTCTAATGATGGTAAATATTAGTTTGGTAATAGATGTGTTTAATTTAGATTAAAAGAATAAAAGCAAGTAATTGTGTGGATGATAAAATATTATGTGTACACAATTGAACATTAAACACACGATTAATAAAAGTTATGTAGACAAATATTGAATACACAAATAAAGAGTGTGTTATTAGGTGTAAAGAATAACCATTTGAGTATGTCATTGAATTAATTCTGGACCGATATGACATTTTTTGCTCCAGATCCTGCTCAAGCAATAACTCTTGTTAGAGTATATTATTTGTTGAAGTAAGATATGTAATTTTGGTAGCTGAAAGGGAAAGAGAGGGAAGCAAATATCTCTTGCTTTTAAAGCCGTGCCGGAGAGAAGATCTGCGGAAATATGTCGAAAAATAATACTCCATCAAATGAGTTCTCCATCAGACCGAATGAAGGCATCAATTTAGTGGTGAACTTGAATTCAAGTCCATCAGATCAGTTTGGAGTTTGTCCCAGCTTCAAAAGTTTTGTGAAAGGCAAAAGTCACAGTCCAGATCCTACTCATGTTTTGCTCATGTTTCTGCTCCAGCTTTAGCTCTTACTCCAGATCCTTATCCTGCTCCATCTCTTACTCTAGATCCTTCTCCTACTCCTGCTCCTGCTCCGGTTCTAGCTCTGGGTCCAGTTCAAGTTCCTTCTGTTATACTTTCACCGGCTACTGAAAACAACAACAGATTCAATGAGCTCAGCGATCTTGTTTCAAGGTTGTTTGATGACCTTTCTCTGTTCGACTTTTATGCTTCTCAAGTAAGTCAATACAATCTTATTTAATATTAAACATTTCACTTACCATTTTTCATGCTCTGTATGTCTATCTTTATTTGTAGGATACATTTGAGGACCCTCCTGCTCCAGGTGCATGGTAATTTTTTGTCCTAGTAGATAATTTGATTAATTCTTTAAATATGTTCCCATTGTAATCAACTTTTTTTTGGATCTTTCATTTTTGCAGGAAAGTGGGAAAAAAGTCTCAGTCCTCTAACTCCAAACGCAGGCACAAGAGAAAGAGACAAGAGACTTCTTAGTCGGAAAGTGACAATGATGATGATCATTGGGGTTTGAGACCCCGTAGAAGGTCTAAACGGATAGTACAAAAGGTATGTCCACTTTTTCTAAAATAATTTTGTTACGGTCACTATAAACAGATTTGTTCTTTTAATCTTTACTTGGAGACACTCAAGTGTAATTCATGATGGACTAAATGCACACAACCCCCTTTAACTATATCTAATCCCTGATTTTGTCCATAAACTTTAAAAAACAATTTAAACCTCCTTAAACTTTTTTTCCGTAGTTGTTAACTGAGTATGCAAATTTACTATTATACCCTTTCATACTACCGCACCTTTAACTTTTCATGACTCATTCTTCCCCTTTTAGTTCCTCGCTCTAAACACAACTCATTTTTAGACGAATCTTCCTCGACTAGATTTTCAATTAGATTTACATCCAAAAGAAGTCCAGATTATTTGTGGACCCATATGTTTTTGGATAGAACCGTAATTTAGGGAGTGTTGAATATTTTTTTATGTTGTGTTGGGGCACCTTTTGTTTTTAATAGTTGTGTACAATCTTAATTAGGGTCTTTTGTTATAATTTTGTTATAATGTTTATCTCATCTGGTTGTGAGTGCTTATGTGCATATACCTTCTAATTCTGCAGATATAACCATTTGTGTAAGGGAGTGACTTGGAATTCAACCTCGAAATATGATGCGGGCAAATCTTTTGCGAAACATTCACCGTCATCATTTGACAGGATAACATGGTCTTTCATAGATTTATTGGTCAGAAGTTTCCCGAGTTTTTATCTTTCTTGAATTTCTAAAGTCAAACAAAGATATTTATTATAAGTTATAATTCCCACATTGTAAATTTTTTTTCTTTTTACTTATGAAAATATATCAAAAAGAAGATGGTCTCATTTGCAGGCAAGATCAGAATTAAACAAAATATTGTAAAACAGCATGAGCATCTGGAACTTTTTGAAGTTGGGTAATTTTTTCAAATTCAGCAAAAATACCATGCAAAGTGTCGAAAAATTCTTGCATATCATATAAATAACCTATATTTAGATAAGGTCCTCTATTTAATTCACTCACATATTAAGAAATATGACCGTATTAAAAATGTTTCAATATATGCTCCAGGTCCATGGACCTATATAACAATATAACTCTTTAAATCTTCTTGACAACAAAATTAAATCCAAAAGATATTACATAATATTCAATATTTTAATAAGTGAACTTACATCAAGGCGATCGGAGCCAAAAGTCATTATAACATCATTTACATCTTCTACCCTCCATGGAGTGTCAATTTCTTTACCCACATTTTTACAATCTACAATAACATTTTACATTTTGATCTAACCATGAAGATTGATTTTGTAGTAACACGCCCCTAGCAAATGCAGAATCATTTGTTTACTTCTTCTTGAGTTTTACAAAAGATATTCCTTTTACTTAGAAGCTATTATCACACAGAAGATGAAATTACAGAGAAGTCATATAAGTTCATTACATAACAGATATAGAGAATGACAAAACTGCCCCTCAAGGTTGAAAAATTAGATTTATATTTCAGTAAGTAATTGTTTGCTAACATAAATCTATATATAAAATCCTCTTGGGGTATCCATACTGGAAGAAGCCGATCATAAAATGAGAAAGTAGCATCAAAAGAAAGCGAACCATGTTTATTGTACGTTTCAATCACATCAGGTTTAATTCCATCTATCTTCACAATAGGATATCCATTGTGCATAAGTGTTGTTAATACCAATATCTATTTAGAGGAACGAAAATGTTCTCCACATTTCTCTTTCAGACAATTCCTTGAACATGATAAGTACAAACGACCATAACATTTATTCATCCTAAAAGAGAAGCTCAAAAGAATTATAAAATCCAGCTTACAATGAAATGTCAATCAAAATATACTGACCCGAGGTTTCAAGTGTATGAAGAAGGGGCCACATTTGCAGGATTCCACCTAATGTGAAATTCAGGAATGTGGATAAATTATTGTTATAGTTAATATTATGTTTCTAACAATTGGTGCTCTTTTTTAAATGGTTTTCTTGGTCTGGTTGGTTTGGTAATTTTTTGTTTGTTTTTTCTATAATGAATATATTGTGCTCTTTAACCAGGTGAGCTAGCTCATCTGGCCAGGGCTCTGTCTCTCAAGTGAGAGGTACAGGGTTCGAATCCCGCAGGCGGCAGAAAGTTATTAGAGTTTGTAAAGTTCTCTCAAGTGAGAGGTACATGGTTCGAATCCCGCAGGCCGCAGAAAGTTATTAAAGTTTGGAAACTTCTCTCAAGTGAGAGGTACATGGTTCGAATCCCGTAGGCGGCAGAAAATTATCGAATCTCGTAGGCGGAAGAAAGTTATTAACGTTTGGAAAGTTTCCAAGGTTCGAAATCCTCCCCAGAACATGGGCAACCTAGTTCTGATTGCCTGGAGGTATGGTTGGGGATGTACTAATTTTGGTTGAATGAGCATCTTTCTAATGTTCATAATTGTAAAAAATGATGGAAAAGTACTTTACTGCACAAAAGTTTACGAAAAAACTAAAGGACTGTAATTAAAAAAAACTAAAGGACTGTAATTAAAATCAACACGATTACAATAAGTTTCACTTTTTATAGAGGCTTCAACCTTTGGGAACTATACGGGGTGCCTAATTTTCAAAGGGAGATAGAAACTCCTGCCTATGCCTAAGTAGCCATAATATATGGAGACACCATGAAAGTGAAGATTATGCGAATCATTGAACATTTACAATATTACAATAATAAATTTTGTAAAATACAAACAAATTGATCAACAATGAGATGAAACAATATCGAGAGTCATGAGAACCGACTAGATTTTCGAAAAAAGTTAATTCGACATAACCAAACCTTTCGTAAAACACATTATTGCCATGTCAAGTAAAATTTATATGAACTCAATTTCTCTTGCTTGTTTCATAGTAGGTGGACGTTATTGCGATTATTCGTGTTAGCTGATCTTGAATTCCCAATGCCCCTAGTTAAGTCTTCAATAGGTCTCTAGAGTGATGCTGACTTGGTAAAAAATAGGACTTATATTCATATAAATACAAGACATAATGTTAAAGCAAGCATTATGTACAAATAAGATTTCTAGTACAAATCTGATTTCTAGTATATATTTAATAGGATTAACTGAATTTGTTGTCTTTTTTGTTTTTTTGGAATAAGGAATATATTTAAAATAAATTTAAAGTACAGATAATAAGTTCAGCCTATCCATGACGGTGGGTTATCAAGATTAAGAATCTCGACTAACTAGGTTGTAATATAGTTTGTAAAACAAATATAGTGGTGTTGACTAGGATGTGATAAAAATAAGATAGTAAAAGCAGATAAACAATTACTAAACACGTTACTCACTGCAAGTATCGCAGGTCGTACGCAAGTTTTAATGATAAGTCAGATTCGTTCTCAGGGACTTAGTGTGTTATACGAATAGGTCAACAGAATAGCGTAGAAGATAATAGTTTAAAGACAAGAAAATAAATGAATATGAAGTGAAGAGATTAATGATTAAACTAAACAAAATAAAGACAAGTAAATAAAATATGAAAGAATAAGATGAGAGAATATAGCTCAGGTTTTGCGAGTATGCACTAATCCTTCTATTTATTCTACTAGTTAATAAGTGTGATAATAACTCTTAGATAAGTAGTCAGGATTCTAAATTCTTCCCTACCCCCTTTCAGGTCGACTAAGGTGGTGACCTAACAATTAACCGGGAACTTAACTAAGGTGCTTATACGCCACTAGGATCTTACATGAGACTAGCGTGCAAATAATAACTGGTGATTAAATAAAATCCTAAGGACTATCTAGTTAGGCAACTACGTACACTAGACGATTATGTGGTGTTTCAACAATTAGAAACCCCTTCCGGGTGACCATCTAACTACTATTAGTACAACCCTAAATTGATCAGGTTTAAGATAGACAATAAATCTTAGCACATAAAACAAATATATGGTTAAGCCTCTGGAGTCAATTTTAAAATAGTTTTCCCAAAGAAAAATAGATAGAAGAAAATATAATTCATAGATTATACATATGCAAAACCCAAGTTATGGGAAATTTAGTTCAAAGTAGAAAGAAATAAACTAAACGAAAAATGCATACTGTCAACTTGCTCTCTTGAATGATCTCTAATGATGAATAAACTTCTCAGATCAGGCTAGGCCTTAAAGACTAATTATGAGAGGCAATGACATGTTTACAATAGTTAAAGGGTGTATTTATAGGAGTATAGAAAGCCCAAATTTAGATTTCTTGGAATAGGAGGCAAGTAATTGGACTTCTTTTCCAATTTAAATTTTTCTAAAATATAGGAGAAGGGAATAACTGTTGTTGTCTTATTTTGGCCGTAACTTCTTCAATATTGCTTCGATTTTCGCATACTTTTTATCGAAACGACCGTATCGGAAATCTCTACACATTTGATCTGACCATTATTCCTAATTCCGAACCAATTTTTGAGTTATGACCCTTTTAGTGGACCTGGCTGTTGAAATTCAAATTTACTTGGCAACTTTTCCTTTCCTATTTTATCTTTTACTTCCTTTATTTTCAATTTCCATCTTTATCTTCTTTTATTTATCACTTAGAATTTGTTTGACATCTGATTACTTTCCATATATCTTTAAAGCTTCACAATTAACAAAAAAGTATACTAAATATTCTCTATAAATATTAAATCATCAAATCAAGACAAGAAATAAGAAAAAAACTAAAATATAATCAAAAATTGAGTGTTGATTATCCTAATACACCTAAAATGATGTCTCATATATAGATTAAATTATCAAAAACAGAGAGACATCAAGACTCCCAGGTCAAAGTCGTATCGTCCCGATACAATAATGATATAAACAATGAGAAGTCTCTAAATACACACCTAAGTCAATTAAGCACAATGGAAAGAGATATCATAATATATAGAATATCAGTAACCATGCTCTTCTGATTCAGAACCCCATATGAATATAAAAGGGATCATCCAAATTATTTTTAAATATCACGTGGCATCGAAAACTATTCACTATATAATTTTTGCCGACAACTGTTTCACATTTATAAAAATGGTTTCTTATCCAAGCTTTGACATGTAATATAATACGTGTACCTACGAGTTTCACATTTAACACATATATTACGCACAAATAACTCTAAATGTGAAAAATCTCCAAAAGAGGGTAAGAAACGAGAATATATCAACTAATACGGAAAACCCCTCATCTAAGCACAAAAGGAACTTAAAAATATGTCTCAAAATAGGATTTATTTATCACCAAATAAGGGAGACATCAAATGTCTTTCCATTGGATTGCAATTACTTCTCTAATGACACACGAGATAAAATTATGCACGTAGGATATATATTTCTCGTCAAGATAGATGAATATAAATTACCTGTTCCATCGGCTAACTATATCAAATTTAAAAATTAACATGAATTTGACACATTCTAAATATATTTATTGGATACACAAGTTTTTTATTGCATTACCACAATAGAAACTACAGCTACCTTATCAATCAAATTGTACTATAGGTCCCTGAAAATTTTGTCACAGATAGAAAGTGGGTATAAACTCACGACTGCAACTGTAGAGAATATTGATATCAAATTTCCGGATAGATACCCTGAACGTTTTATGTGGATTTAAACTATATAAATCATGAAACTGTGACTAGGGTGAAAAATACAAAATACCCACTACTAATTTAAACCATTTTATATAACAATTAATGTTTAATAAAAACACTTTATATGAATTAATATGATAAAAATATTTAGTGTTATTTTAGAAAAATTTCAAGGTTTAACAACTATTATTCCATGTTATTCTATAATTTTCAGAAAAAAGAAGCAAAAACTAATAGAATTGCATTAAGAACACCTTATTTAACCCATAAAATAATATTTGTATTGTCTTTGAAAATATTGCTTCCGCCGATTAAAAACTCCTCTGATAGACAAGTTGTTCTTCTCTTAAAAAACAATAGTTTGTGTATACGAAAGATATGAATTAAGCCAAACTCGCATCACGAAATGAATCACCATAATGCTTTACCTACCACGAATGAGAAAGAGTGCTTGAGGGTATTCTCCCTAATTATAGTATGGAGGGTATTCTCCCTAATTTAGAGTGCATAGTGAAAAATATTAAAATTCATGTTTACCTTTTTCTTTTCTCATTGTATCCCCATCTCGTCTTTTTGGGAGATAGTTAACTTATATTTTTTACCCACCAAGATTTATTGTATAGATTTTTTGTAGGAAATTAGATCAAACTTTTTATTAACTTAAACATATAAGACTTTCATCCAATATTTAATGATCCAATATTTAATACTCCCTCCGTTCCACTTAATTTGTCCACTTAGCTTTTCACATATATTAAGAAATATAATAAATACATTCACCATTACAAAAATACCCCTAATAAAGTATCTTGATATCTTAAATGTGTATTGGAAATATAAATTTAAATATTTTAATAAGGGTAATAGTGGAAAAAGAAGGAAAAAAAGTGTCTTGAACTCCTAAGTGGACAATATATTTGGAACATTATTTTTAGTAAGTGGACAATTTCAGTGGAACGGAGGGAGTAATAATCGTTAATTATAATGGCAAGACATATGTAAATAAATTAATCAGAAAAGTTACCACAATTTATTTTTTAGGTTAAATATAAGGTATATTTTATACACTACTAAAAGTTATATTGAACCATTCAATATGGTATGAAAGACTTTTCCTATTTATTAACCTAACTAGGGATGACAGTGGTTACGATTTTAATTAGAAACCGACGGATTATCGAACCGAATAAAAACCGATTATGTAACCGTGGTTAAATCCGTTACGGTTTGGTTTTAAAAAGTGAAACCGATGGTTAAAACCGTTAGGTTATGGTTTTAGATTAAAGAACCCAAAAAACCGAAATCCGTTATATATATAAATATAAATCCGATTTTATTTTACCTACTAAAAATAAAACCGAATGACCAAAAACCCGTTTATTATCATCTATTTTTGTATATTTTATAGTAATATAGATAAAAAGGTATTTTCATATCTCAAAATTAAAATCTAAATATTATAATTAATAATAGAAGTAACAAAACGTTATTTAATTAAAGATCAACATAATATTTTATATATTGGTGATTTTTCATGTAGTTGTGATCTTGTTTCAATATTTTCAATATATTTAGCGAATTATAGTTTGGCAAGTCACCAGAGGTAGGTTAGGAATCCTACTGCCTACTGCGAGAGGGACGCCTCGCGAGCCGGGTTATGGTTAAAATCCAAAAAACCGAATCTGAATTATTCAGATATGGTTTTGAAAAGTAAGTCCGGTTAAATCATTTTGTTATTGATAAATTAAATGAATATGTACATGGTTTTGGATTTTTTTTCAATAATCCGATCCGTTGTCATCCCTAAACCCAACACACAGAACGTAAGTCCAAGCAAAGCTATTGGCAAATGGGCTGGAGATAAGAGAACAATTCAATGATATTTACTTCCCATTTAACTACTATGTAACTAGTCTACACATCATGGGCCTTATCCATTCTTAGGATTTAAACAAGAATTTACCCTAATAACAAAGATGCCGCCGCAGAAAAAGTTAGAACTGCAAAATTAAGCCACTCCTCTCTTTCTGTATATCGAGGTAAAGTTTCCTCTCCATGTACATAAACATTGGTAAAATTAGGTAAAATTGTATTATATCTTACTCAATTTTTTTTGCTGTATTTGTTTATATGGTTTAACTAAATTTAATTTTATTTATTTTTTGGCAGAATAATTAAAAATTGATGTTCTTCTGAGTAATTTTATTGAGTCCTTTGGATTGGTAAAACTAAGAGTTTCATCAATGGAAAAAAACTTAGATAAAAATGAGTTGTCCTGTATACTAAGAGATGTTCTCTTAATCAAGGTATGTGATTTATTTTAGTTTCCACGTTGCAAGGGATAAGAAAAATCTTGAACCCAATTACACTATGAGTCCCTGTATAATGTGAAAATTGCAATATAAGCCCGCATTATTGGTCCTTAGGAAAGAGGTAAAAGAGTTGTGTATACATGTAATTTGTCTCTCCTATAAAAAATTGAAAAATATAGGATTAGATTTTTCATTTTTTGCAGCTAGAAAGTCATGCAATACAATTCAAACAAAAATATTTTGTATTTTTTTATTCATACATATCATCGAGTGTTGTTTGATTACAGGAAGGCGATCGTTGGTCATGAAATTTTAAGAAAATAGAAAAATTATATAATTAACTTGGTAAGTTTATTAATTTGTTGTTATGCTTCATATGATGCTTAATAACAGATGATCAACCCTTAATATTTAACTAATTGTTCTAATGATGGTAAATATTAGTTTGGTAATAGATGTGTTTAATTTAGATTAAAAGAATAAAAGCAAGTAATTGTGTGGATGATAAAATATTATGTGTACACAATTGAACATTAAACACACGATTAATAAAAGTTATGTAGACCAATATTGAATACACAAATAAAGAGTGTGTTATTAGGTGTAAAGAATAACCATTTGAGTATGTCATTGAATTAATTCTGGACCGATATGACATTTTTTGCTCCAGATCCTGCTCAAGCAATAACTATTGTTAGAGTATATTATTTGTTGAAGTCAGATATGTAATTTTGGTAGCTGAAAGGGAAAGAGAGGGAAGCAAATATCTCTTGCTTTTAAAGCCGTGCCGGAGAGAAGATCTGCGAAAATATGTCGAAAAATAATACTCCATCAAGTGAGTTCTCCATCAGACCCAATGAAGGCATAAATTTAGTGGTGAACTTGAATTCAAGTCCATCAGATCAGTTTGGAGTTTTTCCCAGCTTCAAAAGTTTTGTGAAAGGCAAAAGTCACAGTCCAGATCCTGCTCATGTTTTGCTCATGTTTCTGCTCCAGCTTCAGCTCTTACTCCAGATCCTTATCCTGCTCCATCTCTTACTATAGATCCTTCTCCTGCTCCTGCTCCGGTTCTAGCTCTGGTTCCAGTTCAAGTTCCTTCTGTTATACTTTCACCGGCTACTGAAAACAACAACAGATTCAACGAGCTCAGCGATCTTGTTTCAAGGTTGTTTGATGACCTTTCTCTATTCGACTTTTATGCTTCTCAAGTAAGTCAATACAATATTATTTAATATTAAATATTTCACTTACCATTTTTCATGCTATGTATGTCTATCTTTATTTGTAGGATACATTTGAGGACCCTCCTGCTCCAGGTGCATGGTAATTTTTTATCCTAGTAGATAATTTGATTAATTCTTTAAATATGTTCCCATTGTAATCAACTTTTTTTGGATCTTTCATTTTTGCAGGAAAGTGGGAAAAAAGTCTCAGTCCTCTAAATCCAAACGCAGGCACAAGAGAAAGAGACAAGAGACTTCTTAGTCGGAAAGTGACAATGATGATGATCATTGGGGTTTGAGACCCCGTAGAAGGTCTAAACGGTTAGTACAAAAGGTATGTCCACTTTTTCTAAAATAATTTTGTTACGGTCACTCTAAACAGATTTGTTCTTTTAATCTTTACTTGGAGACACTCAAGTGTAATTCATGATGGACTGAATGCACACAACCCCCTTTAACTATATCTAATCCCTGATTTTGTCCATAAACTTTAAAAAACAATTTAAACCTCCTTAAACTTTTTTTCCATAGTTGTTAACTGAGTATGCAAATTTACTATTATACCCTTTCATACTACCGCACCTTTAACTTTTCATGACTCATTCTTCCCCTTTTAGTTCCTCGCTCTAAACACAACTCATTTTTAGACGAATCTTCCTCGACTAGATTTTCAATTAGATTTACATCCAAATGAAGTCCAGATTATTTGTTGACCCATATGTTTTTGGATAGAACCGTAATTTAGGGAGTGTTGAATATTTTTTTATGTTGTGTTGGGGCACCTTTTGTTTTTTAATAGTTGTGTACAATCTTAATTAGGGTCTTTTGTTATAATTTTGTTATAATGTTTATCTCATCTGGTTGTGAGTGCTTATGTGCATATACCCTCTAATTCTGCAGATATAACCATTTGTGTAAGGGAGTGACTTGGAATTCAACCTCGAAATATGATGCAGGCAAATCTTTTGCGAAACATTCACCGTCATCATTTGACAGGATAACATGGTCTTTCATAGATTTATTGGTCAGAAGTTTCTCGAGTTTTTATCTTTCTTGAATTTCTAAAGTCAAACAAAGATATTTATTATAAGTTATAATTCCCACATTGTAAATTTTTTTTCTTTTTACTTATGAAAATATATCAAAAAGAAGATGGTCTCATTTGCAGGCAAGATCAGAATTAAACAAAATATTGTAAAACAGCATGAGCATCTGGAACTTTTTGAAGTTGGGTAATTTTTTCAAATTCAGCAAATATACCATGCAAAGTGTCGAAAAATTCTTGCATATCATATAAATAACCTATATTTAGATAAGGTCCTCTATTTAATTCACTCACATATTAAGAAATATGACCGTATTAAAAAGGTTTCAATATCTGCTCCAGGTCCATGGACCTATATAACAATATAACTCTTTAAATCTTCTTGACAACAAAATTAAATCCAAAAGATATTACATAATATTGAATATTTTAATAAGTGAACTTACATCAAGGCGATCGGAGACAAAAGTCATTATAACAGCATTCACATCTTCTACCCTCCATGGAGTGTCAATTTCTTTACCCACATTTTTACAATCTACAATAACATTTTTTCATTTTGATCTAACCATGAAGATTGATTTTGTAGTAACACGCCCCTAGCAAATGCAGAATCATTTGTTTACTTCTTCTTGAGTTTTACAAAAGATTTTCCTTTTACTTAGAAGCTATTATCACACAGAAGATGAAATTACAGAGAAGTCATATGAATTCATTAAATAGCAGATATAGAGAATGACAAAACTGCCCCTATAGGTTGAAAAATTAGATTTTGATTTCAGTAAGTAATTGTTTCCTAACATAAATCTATATAAAAAATAATCTTGGGGTATCCATACTACAAGAAGCCGATCATAAAACGAGAATGTAGCAATAAAAGCAAGCGAACCATGTTTATTGTACGTTTCAATAAAATCAGGTTTAATTCCATCTATCTTCACAATAGAAAATCCATTGTGCATAAGTGCTGTAAATACCAATATCTATTTAGAGGAATGAAAATGTTCTCCACATTTCTCTTTCAGACAATTCCTTGAACATGATAAGTACGAGTGACCATAAATTTTATTCATCCTAAAAGAGAAGTTCAAAAGAATTATAAAATATAGTTTACAAAGAAATGTCAATCAAAATATTCTGACTTGAGGTTTCAAGTGTATGAAGAAGGGGCCACATTTGTAGGATTCCACCTAATGTGAAATTCATGAATGTGGATAAATTATTGTTATAGTTAATATTATGTTTCTAACAATTGGTGCTCTTTTTTAAATGGTTTTCTGGGTCTAGTTTTCAGTATGGACAACTTTTCTTAATGAATGATGATTTTGGTTTGGTAATTTTTTTGTTTGTTTTTTCTGTAATGAATATATTGTGTTCTTTTATAAGGTTTTGATCTTTGGTACTGCAATTTTGAAAGGTGGTGTACTAATTTAGGTTGAATGAGCATTTTTCTAATGTTCATAATTGTAAAAAATGATGGAAAAGTAGTTTACTACACAAAAGTTTACGAAAAAACTAAAGGACTGTAATTAAAAAAAAACTAAAGGACTGTAATTAAAGTCAACACGATTACAATAAGTTTCACTTTTTATAGAGGCTTCAACCTTTGGGAACTATACGGGGTGCCTAATTTTCAAAGGGAGATAGAAACTCCTGCCTATGCCTAAGTAGCCATAATATATGGAGACCCCATGAAAGTGAAGATTATGCGAATCATTGAACATTTACAATATTACAATAATAAATGATGTACAATACAAACAAATTGATCAACAATGAGATGAAACAATATCGAGAGTCATGAGAAACGACTAGATTTTCGAAAAAAGTTAATTCACATAACCAAACCTTTCGTAAAACAAATTATTGCCATGTCAAGTAAAATTTATATGAACTCAATTTCTCTTGCGTGTTTCACTGTAGGTGGACGTTATTGCGATTATTCGTGTTAGCTGATCTTGAATTTCCAATGCCCCTAGTTAAGTCTTCAATAGGTCTCTAGAGTGATGCTGACTTGGTAAAATATAGGACTTATATTCATATACATACAAGACATAATGTTTAAGCAAGCATTATGTACAAATAAGATTTCTAGTAAAAATCTGATTTCTAGTATATATTTAATAGGATTAACTGAATTTGTTGTTTTTTTTTTGTTTTTTGGAATAAGGAATATATTTAAAATAAATTTAAATACAGATAATAAGTTCAGCCTATCCATGACGGTGGGTTTTCAAGATTAAGAATCTCGACTAACTAGGTTGTAATATAGTTTGTAAAACAAATATAGTGGAGTTGACTAGGATGTGATAAAAATAAGATAGTAAAAGCAGATAAACGATTACTAAACACGTTACTCACTGCAAGTATCGCAGGTCGTACGCAAGTTTTAATGATAAGTCAGATTCGTTCTCAGGGACTTAGTGTGTTATACGAATAGGTCAACAGAATAGCGTAGCAGATAATAGTTTAAAGACAAGAAAATAAATGAATATGAAGTGAAGAGATTAATGATTAAACTAAACAAAATAAAGACAAGTAAATAAAATATGAAAGAATAAGATGAGAGAATAAAGCTCAGGTTTTGCGAGTATGCACTAATCCTTCTATTTCTTCTACTAGTTAATAAGTGTGATAATAACTCTTAGATAAGTAGTTAGGATTCTAAATTCTTCCCTACCCCATTCCAGGTGGACTAAGGTGGTGACCTAACAATTAACCGGGAACTTAACTAAGGTGCTTATACGCCACTAGGTTCTAACATGAGACTAGCGTGCAAATAATAACTGGTGATTAAATAAAACCCTAAGGACTATCTAGTTAGGCAAGTCTTCCTAGATCACTACGTACACTAGACGATTATGTAGTGTTTCAATAATTAGAAACCCTTCCGGATGACCATCTAACTATTATTAGTACAACCCTAAATTGATCAGGTTTAAGATAAACAATAAATCTTAGCATATAAAACAAATATATGGTTAAGCGGCTGGAGTCAATTTAAAATAGTTCTCCCAAAGAAAAATAGATAGAAGAAAATAGAATTTATAGATTATACATATGCAAAATCTAAGTTATGGGAAATTTAGTTCAAATTAGAAAGAAATAAACTAAACGAAAGATGCATACTGTCAACTTGCTCTCTTGAATGATCTCTAATGATGAATAAAACTTAAAGACTAATTATGGGAGGCAATGACATGTTTACAATAGGTAAAGGGTGTATTTATAGGAGTATAGAAAGCCCAAATTTAGATTTCTTGGAATAGGAGGCAAGTAATTGGACTTCTTTTCCAATTTACATTTTCCTAAAATATAGGAGAAGGGAATAACTGTTGTTGTCTTATTTTGGCCGTAACTTCTTTAATATTGCTCCGATTTTTGCATACTTTTTATCGAAACGACCGTATCGGAAATCTATACACATTTGATCTGACCATTATTCTTAATTCTGAATCGATATTTGAGTTATGACCCTTTTAGTGGACCTGGCTGTTGAAATTCAAATTTACTTGGCAACTTTTCCTTTCCTATTTTATCTTTTACTTCCTTTATTTTCAATTTCCATCTTTATCTCCTTTTATTTATTTCTTAGAATTTGTTTGACATCAAATTAATTTCCAAATATCTTTAAAGCTTCACAATTAATAAAAAAGTAAACCAAATATTCTATATAAATATTAAATCATCAAATCAAGACAAGAAATATGAAAAAAACTAAAATATAAGCAAAAATTGAGTGTTGATTATCCTAATACACCTAAAATTATGTCTCATATATAGATTAAATCATCAAAAACAGAGAGACATCAAGACTCGCAGGTCAAAGTCGTATCGTCCCGATACAATAATGATATAAACAATGAGAATTCTCTAAATACACACCTAAGTCAATTAAGCACAATGGAAAGAGATAGCATAATATATAGAATATCAGTAACCATGCTCTTCTTATTCAAAACCCCATATGAATATAAAAGGGATCATCCAAATTATTTTTAAATATCACGTGGCATCGAAAACAATTCAGTATCTAATTTTTGTCGACAACTGTTTCACATTTATAAAAATGGTTTCTTATCCAAGCTTTGACATGTAATATAATACGTGTACCTACGAGTTTCACATTTAACACATATATTACGCACAAATAACTCTAAATGTGAAAAATCTCCACAAGAGGGTAAGAAGCGAGAATATATCAAATAATAGGGAAAACCCCTCAGCTAAGCACAAAAGGAACTTAAAAATATGTCTCAAAATAGGATTTATTTATCACCAAATAAGGGAGACATCAAATGTCTTTCCATTGGATTGCAATTACTTCTCTAATGACACACGAGATAAAATTATGCACGTAGGATACATATTTCTCGTCAAGATAGATGAATATAAATTACCTGTTCCATCGGCTAACTATATCAAATTTAAAAATTAACATGAATTTGACACATTCTAAATATATTTATTGGATACACAAGTTTTTTATTGCATTACCACAATAGAAACTACAACTACCTTTTCAATCAAATTGTACTATAGGTCCCTGAAAATTTTGTCACAGATAGAAAGTGGGTATAAACTCACCACTGCAACTGTAGAGAACATTGATATCAAATTTCCCGATAGATACCCTGAACGTTTTATGTGGGTTTAAACTATATAAATCATTAAACTGTGACCAGGGTGAAAAATACAAAATACCCACTACTAATTTAAACCATACTATATAACAATTAATGGTTAATAAAAACACTTTATATGAATTAATATGATAAAATTATTTAGTGTTATTTTAGAAAAATTTCAAGGTTTAACAACTATTATTCCATGTTATTCTATAACTTTCAGAAAAAAGAAGCAAAAACTAATAAAATTGCATTAAGAACACCTTATTTAACCCATAAAATAATATTTGTATTGTCTTTGAAAATATTGCTTCCGCCGATTAAAAACTCCTCTGATATACAAGTTGTTCTTCTCTTAAAAAACAATAGTTTGTGTATACGAAAGATATGAATTAAGCCAAACTCGCATCACGAAATGAATCACCATAATGCTTTACCTACCAAGAATGAGAAAGAGTGCTTGAGGGTATTCTCCCTAATTATAGTATGGAGGGTATTCTCCCTAATTTAGAGTGCATAGTATAAAATATTAAAATTCATGTTTACCTTTTTCTTTTCTCATTGTATCCCCATCTCGTCTTTTTGGGAGATAGTTAACTTATGTTTTTTACCCACCAAGATTTATTGTATAGATTTTTTGTAGGAAATTAGATCAAACTTTTTATTAACTTAAACATATAAGACTTTCATCCAATATTTAATGATCCAATATTTAATAATAATCGTTAATTAAAATGGCAAGACATATGTAAATAAATTAATCAGAAAAGTTACAACAATTAATTTTTTAGGTTAAATATAAGGTATATTTTATACACTACTAAAAGTTATATTGAATCATTCAATATGGTATGAAAGACTTTTCCTATTTATTAACCTAACTAGGGATGGCAGTGGTTACGATTTTAATATTAGAAACCGACGGACTACAGAACCGAATAAAAACCGATTATGTAATCGTGGTTAAATCCGTTACGGTTTGGTTTTAAAAAGTGAAACCAATGGTTAAAACCGTTAGGTTATGGTTTTAGATTAAAAAAACCCAAAAAACCGAAATCCGTTATATATATAAATATAAATCCGATTTTATTTGACCTACTAAAAATAAAACCGAATGACCAAAAACTCGTTTATTATCATTTATTTTTGTATATTTTATAGTAATATAGATAAAAAGGTATTTTCATATCTCAAAACTAAAATCTAAATATTATAATTAATAATAGAAGTAACAAAACGTTATTTAATTAAAGATCAACATAATATTTTATATATTGGTGATTTGTCATGTAGTTGTGATCTTGTTTCAATATTTTCAATATATTTAGCGAGTTATAGTTTGGCAAGTCACAAGTGCGAGGTGAGGTTAGGAATCCCTACTGCGAGAAAAACGCCTCGCGAGCCGGGTTATGGTTAAAATCCAAAAAACCGTTTAAAAAACCGAATCCGAATTATTCAGATATGGTTAAATCGTTTTGTTATTGATAAATTAAATGAATATGTACATGGTTTTGGATTTTTTTTGCAATAATCTGATCAGTTGTCATCCCTAAACCCAACACACAGAACGTAAGCCCAATCAAATGTATTGGCAAATGGGCTGGAGAGAAGAGAACAATTCAATGATATTTACTTCCCATTTAACTACTATGTAACTAGTCTACACATCATGGGCCTTATCCATTCTTAGGATTTAAACAAGAATTTACCCTAATAACAAAGATGCGGCCGCAGAAAAAGTTAGAACTGCAAAATTAAGTCGACTCCTTTGTTTATGTATATCGAGGTAAAGTTTCCTCTCCATGTACATATACATTGGTAAAATTAGGTAAAATTATATTATATCTTACTCAATTTTTTGCTGTATTTGTTTATATGGTTTAACTAAATTTAATTTTATTTATTTTTTGGCAGAATAATTAAAAATTTATGTTCTTTTGAGTAATTTTATTGAGTCCTTTGGATTTGTAAAACTAAGAGTTTCATCAATGGAAAAAAACTTAGATAAAAATGAGTTGTCATGTATACTAAGAGAAGTTCTCTTAATCAAGGTATGTGATTTATTTTAGTTTCCACGTTGCAAGGGATAAGAAAAATCTTGAACCAATTACACTATGAGTCCCTGTATAATGTGAAAATTGCAATATAGGCCAGCATTATTGGTCCTTAGGAAAGAGGTAAAAGAGTTGTGTATGGCATGTAATTTGTCTCTTCTATAAAAAATTGAAAAATATAGGATTAGATTTTTCAGTTTTTGCAGCTAGAAAGTCATGCAATACAATTCAAACAAAAATATTTTGTATTTTTTTATTCATACATATCATCGAGTGTTGTTTGATTACAGGAAAGCGATCGTTGGTCATGAAATTTCAAGAAAATAGAAAAATTATATAATTAACTTGGTAAGTTTATTAATTTGTTGTTATGCTTCATATGATGCTTAATAACAGATGATCAACCCTTAATATTTAACTAATTGTTCTAATGATGGTAAATATTAGTTTGGTAATAGATGTGTTTAATTTAGATTAAAAGAATAAAAGCAAGTAATTGTGTGGATGATAAAATATTATGTGTACACAATTGAACATTAAACACACGATTAATAAAAGTTATGTAGACCAATATTGAATACACAGATAAAGAGTGTTATTGGGTGTAAAGAATAACCATTTGAGTATGTCATTGAATTAATTCTGGACCGATATGACATTTTTTGCTCCAGATCCTGCTCAAGCAATAGCTCTTGTTCCTGTCGGAGTATATTATTTGTCGTAGTCAGATCTGTGATTTTGGTAGCTGAAAGGGAAAGAGAGGGAAGCAAATATCTTTTGCTTTTAAAGCTGTGCCGGAGAGAAGATCTGCGGAAATATGTCGAAAAATAATACTCTATCAGGTGAGTTCTCCATCAGACCAAATGAAGGCATAAATTTAGTGTCCATCAGATCAGTTTGGAGTTTGTCCCAGCTTCAAAAGTTTGGTGAAAGGCAAAAGTCACATTCCAGATCCTGCTCATGTTTCAGCTCCAGCTTCACCTCTTACTCCAGATCCTTCTCCTGCTCCATCTCTTACTCTAGATCCTTCTCCTACTTCCAGTTCCTTTTGTTATACTTTCACCGGCTACTGAAAACAACAACAGATTCAATGAGCTCAGCGATCTTGTTACAAGATTGTTTGATGACTTTTCTCTGTTCGACTTTTATGGACCCTCCTGCTCCAGGTGCATGGTAATTTTTTATCCTAGTAAATAATTTGATTAATTCTTTAAATATGTTCCCATTGTAATCAACTTTTTTTTTGGATCTTTCATTTTTGCAGGAAAGTGGGAAAAAAGTCTCAGTCCTCTAAATCCAAACGCAGGCACAAGAGAAAGAGACAAGAGACTTCTTAGTCGGAAAGTGACAATGATGATGATCATTGGGGTTTGAGACCCCGTAGAAGGTCTAAACGGTTAGTACAAAAGGTATGTCCCCTTTTTCTAAAATAATTTTGTTACGGTCACTATAAACAGATTTGTTATTTTAATCTTTACTTGGAGACACTCAAGTGTAACTCATGATGGACTAAATGCACACAACCCCCTTTAACTATATCTAATCCCTGATTTTGTCCATAAACTTTAAAAAATAATTTAAACCTCCTTAAACTTTTTTTCCGTAGTTGTTAACTGAGTATGAAAATTTACTATTATACCATTTCATACTACCGCACCTTTAAATTTTCCTGACTCATTCTTCCCCTTTTAGTTCCTCGCTGTGAACACAACTCATTTTTAGACGAATCTTCCTCGACTAGATTTTCAATTAGATTTACATCCAAAAGAAGTCCAGATTATTTGTGGACCCATATGTTTTTGGATAGAACCGTAATTTAGGGAGTGTTGAATATTTTTTTATGTTGTGTTGGGGCACCTTTTGTTTTTTAATAGTTGTGTACAATCTTAATTAGGGTCTTTTGTTATAATTTTGTTATAATGTTTATCTCATCTGGTTGTGAGTGCTTATGTGCATATACCCTCTAATTCTGCAGATATAACCATTTGTGTAAGGGAGTGACTTGGAATTCAACCTCGAAATATGATGCGGGCAAATCGGTCTTTCATAGATTTATTGGTCGGAAGTTTCTCGAGTTTTTATCTTTCTTGAATTTCTAAAGTCAAACAAAGATATTTAATATAAGTTATAATTCTCATATTGTAAATTTTTTTTCTTTTTACTTATGAAAATATATCAAATAGAAGATGGTCTCATTTGCAGGCAAGATCAGAATTAAACAAAATATTGTAAAACAGCATGAGCATCTGGAACTTTTTGAAGTTGGGTAATTTTTTCAAATTCAGCAAAAATACCATGCAAAGTGTCGAAAAATTCTTGCATATCATATAAATAACCTATATTTAGATAAGGTCTTCTATTTAATTCACTCACATATTAAGAAATATGACCCTATTAAAAAGGTTTCAATATCTGCTCTAGGTCCATGGACCTATATAACAATATAACTCTTTAAATCTTCTTGACAACAAAATTAAATCCAAAAGATATTACATAATATTGAATATCTTAATAAGTGAACTTACATCAAGGCGATCGGAGCCAAAAGTCATTATAACAACATTCACATCTTCTACCTTCCATGGAGTGTCAATTTCTTTATCCACATTTTTACAATCTACAATAACATTTTACATTTTGATCTAACCATGAAGATTGATTTTGTAGTAACACGCCCCTAGCAAATGCAGAATCATTTGTTTACTTCTTTTTGAGTTTTACAAAAGATTTTTCTTTTACTTAGAAGCTATTATCACACAGAAGATGAAATTACAGAGAAGTCATATAAGTTCATTACATAGCAGATATAGAGAATGACAAAACTGCCCCTCAAGGATGAAAAATTAGATTTTGATTTCAGTAAGTAATTGTTTGCTAACATAAATCTATATAAAAAAAAATCTTGGGGTATCCATACTAGAAGAAGCCGATCATAAAACGAGAATGTAGCAATAAAAGCAAGCGAACCATATTTATTGTACGTTTCAATAAAATCAGGTTTAATTCCATCTATCTTCACAATAGAAAATCCATTGTGCATAAGTGCGGTAAATACCAATATCTATTTAGAGGAACGAAAATGTTCTCCACATTTCTCTTTCAGACAATTCCTTGAACATGATAAGTACGAATGACCATAAATTTTATTCATCCTAAAAGAGAAGTTCAAAAGAATTATAAAATATAGTTTACAAAGAAACGTCAATCAAAATATACTGACTTGAGGTTTCAAGTGTATGAAGAAGGGGCCACATTTGTAGGATTCCACCTAATGTGAAATTCATGAATGTGGATAAATTATTGTTATAGTTAATATTATGTTTCTAACAATTGGTGCTCTTTATTAAATGGTTTTATGGGTCTGGTTTTCAGTATGGACAACTTTTCTTAATGAATGGTGATTTTGGTTTGGTAATTTTTTTGTTTGTTTTTTCTGTAATGAATATATTGTGTTCTTTTATAAGGTTTTGATCTTTGGTACTGCAATTTTGAAAGGTGGTGTACTAATTTTGGTTGAATGAGCATTTTTCTAATGTTCATAATTGTAAAAATGATGGAAAAGTAGTTTACTGCAAAAAAGTTTACGAAAAAACTAAAGGACTGTAATTAAAAAAAACTAAAGGACTGTAATTAAAATCAACACGATTACAAAAAGTTTCACTTTTTATAGAGGCTTCAACCTTTGGGAACTATACGAGGTGCCTAATTTTCAAAGGGAGATAGAAACTCCTGCCTATGCCTAAGTAGCCATAATATATGGAGACCCCATGAAAGTGAAGATTATGCGAATCATTGAACATTTACAATATTACAATAATAAATGATGTACAATACAAACAAATTGATCAACAATGAGATGAAACAATATCGAGAGTCATGAGAAACGACTAGATTTTCGAAAAAAGTTAATTCACATAACCAAACCTTTCGTAAAACAAATTATTGCCATGTCAAGTAAAATTTATATGAACTCAATTTCTCTATCTTGTTTCACAATAGGTTGACGTTATTGTGATTATTCGTGTTAGCTGATCTTGAATTCCCAATGCCCCTAATTAAGTCGTCAATAGGTCTCTAGAGTGATGCTGACTTGGTAAAATATAGGACTTATATTCATATACATACAAGACATAATGTTTAAGCAAGCATTATGTACAAATAAGATTTCTAGTAAAAATCTGATTTCTAGTATATATTTAATAGGATTAACTGAATTTGTTGTTTTTTTTTTTGTTTTTTGGAATAAGGAATATATTTAAAATAAATTTAAATACAGATAATAAGTTCAGCCTATCCATGACGGTGGGTTATCAAGATTAAGAATCTCGACTAACTAGGTTGTAATATAGTTTGTAAAACAAATATAGTGGAGTTGACTAGGATGTGATAAAAATAAGATAATAAAAGCAGATAAACGATTACTAAACACATTACTCACTGCAAGTATCGCAGGTCGTACGCAAGTTTTAATGATAAGTCAGATTCGTTCTCAGGGACTTAGTGTGTTATACTAATAGGTCAACAAAATAGCGTAGCAGATAATAGTTTAAAGACAAGAAAATAAATGAATATGAAGTGAAGAGATTAATGATTAAACTAAACAAAATAAAGATAAGTAAATAAAATATGAAAGAATAAGATGAGAGAATAAAGCTCAGGTTTTGCGAGTATGCACTAATCCTTCTATTTCTTCTACTAGTTAATAAGTGTGATAATAACTCTTAGATAAGTAGTTAGGATTCTAAATTCTTCCCTACCCCATTCCAAGTGGACTAAGGTGGTGACCTAACAATTAACCGGGAACTTAACTAAGGTGCTTATACGCCACTAGGTTCTAACATGAGACTAGCGTGCAAATAATAACTGGTGATTAAATAAAACCCTAAGGACTATCTAGTTAGGCAAGTCCTCCTAGATCACTACGTACACTAGACGATTATGTAGTGTTTCAATAATTAGAAAACCCTTCCGGATGACCATCCAACTACTATTAGTACAACCCTAAATTGATCAGGTTTAAGATAGACAATAAATCTTAGCACATAAAACAAATATATGGTTAAGCGGCTGGAGTCAATTTAAAATAGTTCTCCCAAAGAAAAATAGATAGAAGAAAATAGAATTCATAGATTATACATATGCAAAATCCAAGTTATGGAAAATTTAGTTCAAAGTAGAAAGAAATAAACTAAACGAAAGATGCATACTGTCAACTTGCTCTCTTGAATAATCTCTAATGATGAATAAAACTTAAAGACTAATTAAGGGAGGCAATGACATGTTTACAATAGTTAAAGGGTGTATTTATAGGAGTATAGAAAGCCCAAATTTAGATTTCTTGGAATAGGAGGCAAGTAATTGGACTTATTTTCCAATTTATATTTTCCTAAAATATAGGAGAAGGGAATAACTGTTGTTGTCTTATTTTGGCCGTAACTTCTTTAATATTGCTCCGATTTTCGTATACTTTATATCGAAACGACCGTATCGGAAATCTCTACACATTTGATCTGACCATTATTCCTAATTCCGAATCGATATTTGAGTTATGACCCTTTTAGTGGACCTGGCTGTTGAAATTCAAATTTACTTGGCAACTTTTCCTTTCCTATTTTATCTATTACTTCCTTTATTTTCAATTTCCATCTTTATCTTCTTTTATTTATTTCTTAGAATTTGTTTGACATCAAATTACTTTTCATATATCTTTAAAGCTTCACAATTAATAAAAAAGTAATCCAAATATTCTCTATAAATATTAAATCATCAAATCAAGACAAGAAATATGAAAAAAACTAAAATATAAGCAAAAATTGAGCGTTGACTATCCTAATACACCTAAAATGATATCTCATATATAGATTAAATCATCAAAAACAGAGAGACATCAAGACTCACAGGTCAATGTCGTATCGTCCCGATACAATAATGATATAAACAATGAGAAGTCTCTAAATACACACCTAAGTCAATTAAGAACAATGGAAAGAGATAGCATAATATATAGAATATCAGTAACCATGCACTTCTGATTCAGAACCCCATATGAATATAAAAGGGATTATCCAAATTATTTTTAAATATCACGTGGCATCGAAAACAATTCACTATCTAATTTTTGCCGACAACTGTTTCACATTTATAAAAATGGTTTCTTATCCAAGCTTTGACATGTAATATAATACGTGTACCTACGAGTTTCACATTTAACACATATATTACGCACAAATAACTCTAAATGTGAAAAATCTCCAAAAGACGGTAAGAAACGAGAATATATCAAATAATAGGGAAAACCCCTCATCTAAGCACAAAAGGAACTTAAAAATATGTCTCAAAATAGGATTTATTTATCACCAAATAAGGGAGACATCAGATGTCTTTCCATTGGATTGCAATTACTTCTCTAATGACACACGAGATAAAATTATGCACGTAGGATATATATTTCTCGTCAAGATAGATGAATATAAATTACCTGTTCCATCGGCTAACTATATCAAATTTAAAAATTAACATGAATTTGACACATTCTAAATATATTTATTGGATACACAAGTTTTTTATTGCATTACCACAATAGAAACTACAACTACCTTTTCAATCAAATTGTACTATAGGTCCCTGAAAATTTTGTCACAGATAGAAAGTGGGTATAAACTCACCACTGCAACTGTAGAGAACATTGATATCAAATTTCCCGATAGATACCCTGAACGTTTTATGTGGATTTAAACTATATAAATCATTAAACTGTGAATAGGGTGAAAAACACAAAATACCCACTACTAATGTAAACCATACTATATAACAATTAATGGTTATTAAAAACACTTTACATGAATTAATATGATAAAAAAATTTAGTGTTATTTTAGAAAAATTTCAAGGTTTAACAACTATTATTCCATGTTATTCTATAATTTTCTAGAAAATAGAAGCAAAAATTAATAAAATTGCATTAAGAATACCTTATTTAACCCATAAAATAATATTTGTATTGTCTTTGAAAATATTGCTTCCGCCGATTAAAAACTCCTCTGATAGACAAGTTGTTCTTCTCTTAAAAAACAATAGTTTGTGTATACGAAAGATATGAATTAAGCCAAACTCGCATCACGAAATGAATCAACATAATGCTTTACCTAACAAGCATGAGAAAGAGTGCTTGATGGTATTCTCCCTAATTATAGTATGGAGGGTATTCTCCCTAATTTAGAGTGCATAGTGAAAAATATTAAAATTCATGTTTACCTTTTTCTTTTCTCATTGTATCCCCATCTCGTCTTTTTGGGAGATAGTTAACTTATGTTTTTTACCCACCAAGATTTAATGTATATATTTTTTGTAGGAAATTAGATCAAACTTTTTATTAACTTAAACATATAAGACTTTCATCCAATATTTAATGATCCAATATTTAATAATAATCGTTAATTATAATGGCAAGACATATGTAAATAAATTAATCAGAAAAGATACCACAATTAATTTTTTAGGTTATATATAAGGTATATTTTATACACTACTAAAATTTATATTGAACCATTCAATATGGTATGAAAGACTTTTCCTATTTATTAACATAACTAGGGATGACAGTGGTTACGATTTTAATTAGAAACCGACGGATTACCGAACCGAATAAAAACCGATTATGTAACCGTGGTTAAATCCGTTACGGTTTGGTTTTAAAAAGTGAAACCGATGGTTAAAACCGTTAGGTTATGGTTTTAGATTAAAAAAACCCGAAAAACCGAAATCCGTTATATATATAAATATAAATCCGATTTTATTTTACCTACTAAAAATAAAACCGAATGACCAAAGACCCGTTTATTATCATCTATCTTTGTATATTTTATAGTAATATAGATAAAAAAGTATTTTCATATCTCAAAACTAAAATCTAAATATTATAATTAATAATAGAAGTAACAAAACGTTATTTAATTAAAGATCAACATAATATTTTATATATTGGTGATTTGTCATGTAGTTGTGATCTTGTTTCAATATGTACATGGTTTTGGATTTTTTTTCAATAATCCGATCTGTTGTCATCCATAAACCCAACACACAGAACATAAGCCCAAGCAAAGCTATTGGCAAATGAGCTGGAGATAAGAGAACAATTCAATGATATTTACTTCCCATTTAACTACTATGTAATTAGTCTACACATCATGGGCCTTATCCATTCTTAGGATTTAAACAAGAATTTACCCTAATAACAAAGATGCCGCCGGCAGAAAAAGTTAGAACTGCAAAATTAAGCCACTCCTCTCTTTGTGTATATCGAGGTAAAGTCTTTTTTCCATGTACATATACATTGGTAAAATTAGGTAAAATTGTATTATATCTTACTCAAATTTTTTTGCTGTATTTGTTTATATGGTTTAACTAAATTTAATTTTATTTATTTTTTGGCAGAATAATTAAAAATTGATGTTCTTCTGAATAATTTTATTGAGTCCTTTGGATTTGTAAAACTAAGAGTTTCATCAATGGAAAAAAACTTAGATAAAAATGAGTTGTCCTGTATACTAAGAGACGTTCTCTTAATCAAGGTATGTGATTTATTTTAGTTTCCACGTTGCAAGGGATAAGAAAAATCTTGAACCCAATTACACTATGAGTCCCTGTATAATGTGAAAATTGCAATATAGGCCCGCATTACTGGTCCTTAGGAAAGAGGTAAAAGAGTTGTGTATGGCATGTAATTTGTCTCTCCTATAAAAAATTGAAAAATATAGGATTAGATTTTTCAGTTTTTGTAGCTAGAAAGTCATGCAATACAATTCAAACAAAAATATTTTGTATTTTTTTATTCATACATATCATCGAGTGTTGTTTGATTACAGGAAAGTGATAGTTGGTCATGAAATTTCAAGAAAATAGAAAAATTATATAATTAACTTGGTAAGTTTATTAATTTGTTGTTATGCTTCATATGATGCTTAATAACAGATGATCAACCCTTAATATTTAACTAATTGTTCTAATGATGGTAAATATTAGTTTGGTAATAAATGTGTTTAATTTAGATTAAAAGAATAAAAGCAAGTAATTGTGTGGATGGTAAAATATTATGTGTACACAATTGAACATTAAACACACGATTAATAAAAGTTATGTAGACCAATATTGAATACACAAATAAAGAGTGTGTTATTAGGTGTAAAGAATAACCATTTGAGTATGTCATTGAATTAATTCTGGACCGATATGACATTTTTTGCTCCAGATCCTGCTCAAGCAATAAATCTTGTTAGAGTATATTATTTGTTGAAGTCAGATTTGTAATTTTGGTAGCTGAAAGGGAAAGAGAGGGAAGCAAATATCTCTTGCTTTTAAAGCCGTGCCGGAGAGAAGATCTGCGGAAATATGTCGAAAAATTTTACTCTATCAAGTGAGTTCTCCATCAGACCCAATGAAGGCATAAATTTAGTGGTGAACTTGAATTCAAGTCCATCAGATCAGTTTGGAGTTTTTCCCAGCTTCAAAAGTTTTGTGAAAGGCAAAAGTCACAGTCCAGACCTGCTCATGTTTTGCTCATGTTTCTGCTCCAGCTTCAGCTCTTACTCCAGATCCTTATCCTGCTCCATCTCTTACTATAGATCCTTCTCCTGCTCCTGCTCCGGTTCTAGCTCTGGTTCCAGTTCAAGTTCCTTCTGTTATACTTTCACCGGCTACTGAAAACAACAACAGATTCAATGAGCTCAGCGATCTTGTTTCAAGGTTGTTTGATGACCTTTCTCTGTTCGACTTTTATGCTTCTCAAGTAAGTCAATACAATCTTATTTAATATTAAACATTTCACTTACCATTTTTCATGCTCTGTATGTCTATCTTTATTTGTAGGATACATTTGAGGACCCTCCTGCTCCAGGTGCATGGTAATTTTTTATCCTAGTAGATAATTTGATTAATTCTTTAAATATGTTCCCATTGTAATCAACTTTTTTTGGATCTTTCATTTTTGCAGGAAAGTGGGAAAAAATTCTCAGTCCTCTAAATCCAAACGCAGGCACAAGAGAAAGAGACAAGAGACTTCTTAGTCGGAAAGTGACAATGATGATGATCATTGGGGTTTGAGACCCCGGTCTAAACCGTTAGTACAAAAGGTATGTCCACTTTTTCTAAAATAATTTTGTTACGGTCACTATAAACAGATTTGTTCTTTTAATCTTTACTTGGAGACACTCAAGTGTAACTCATGATGGACTAAATGCACACAACCCCCTTTAACTATATCTAATCCCTGATTTTGTCCATAAACTTTAAAAAACAATTTAAACCTCCTTAAACTTTTTTTCCGTAGTTGTTAACTGAGTATTAAAATTTACTATTATACCCTTTCATACTACCGCACCTTCAACTTTTCATGACTCATTCTTCCCCTTTTAGTTCCTCGCTCTGAACACAACTCATTTTTAGACGAATCTTCCTCGACTAGATTTTCAATTAGATTTACATCCAAAAGAAGTCCAGATTATTTGTGGACCCATATGTTTTTGGATAGAACCGTAATTTAGGGAGTGTTGAATATTTTTTTATGTTGTGTTGGGGCACCTTTTGTTTTTTAATAGTTGTGTACAATCTTAATTAGGGTCTTTTGTTATAATTTTGTTATAATGTTTATCTCATTTGGTTGTGAGTGCTTATGTGCATATACCCTCTAATTCTGCAGATATAACCATTTGTGTAAGGGAGTGACTTGGAATTCAACCTCGAAATATGATGCGGGCAAATCTTTTGCGAAACATTCACCGTCATCATTTGACAGGATAACATGGTCTTTCATAGATTTATTGGTTAGAAGTTTCTCGAGTTTTTATCTTTCTTGAATTTCTAAAGTCAAACAAAGATATTTATTATAAGTTATAATTCCCACATTGTAAATTTTTTTCTTTTTACTTATGAAAATATATCAAACAGAAGATGGTCTCATTTGCAGGCAAGATCAGAATTAAACAAAATATTGTAAAACAACATGAGCATCTGGAACTTTTTGAAGTTGGGTAATTTTTTCAAATTCAGCAAAAATACCATGCAAAGTGTCGAAAAATTCTTGCATATCATATAAATAACCTATATTTAGATAAGGTCCTCTATTTAATTCACTCACATATTAAGAAATATGACCCTATTAAAAAAGTTTCAATATCTGCTCCAGGTCCATGGACCTATATAACAATATAACTCTTTAAATCTTCTTGACAACAAAATTAAATCCAAAAGATATTACATAATATTGAATATTTTAATAAGTGAACTTACATCAAGGCGATCGGAGCCAAAAGTCATTATAACAGCATTCACATCTTCTACCCTCCATGGAGTGTCAATTTCTTTACCCACATTTTTACAATCTACAATAACATTTTACATTTTGATCTAACCATGAAGATTGATTTTGTAGTAACACGCCCCTAGCAAATGCAGAATCATTTGTTTACTTCTTCTTGAGTTTTACAAAAGATTTTCCTTTTACTTAGAAGCTATTATCACACAGAAGATGAAATTACAGAGAAGTCATATGAATTCATTACATAGCAGATATAGAGAATGACAAAACTGCCCCTCAAGGTTGAAAAATTAGATTTTGATTTCAGTAAGTAATTGTTTCCTAACATAAATCTATATAAAAAATAATCTTGGGGTATCCATACTACAAGAAGCCGATCATAAAACGAGAATGTAGCAATAAAAGCAAGCGAACCATATTTATTGTACGTTTCAATAAAATCGGGTTTAATTCCATCTATCTTCACAATAGAAAATCCATTGTGCATAAGTGCTGTAAATACCAATATCTATTTAGAGGAATGAAAATGTTCTCCACATTTCTCTTTCAGACAATTCCTTGAACATGATAAGTACGAGTGACCATAAATTTTATTCATCCTAAAAGAGAAGTTCAAAAGAATTATAAAATATAGTTTACAAAGAAATGTCAATCAAAATATACTGACTTGAGGTTTCAAGTGTATGAAGAAGGGGCCACATTTGTAGGATTCCACCTAATGTGAAATTCATGAATGTGGATAAATTATTGTTATAGTTAATATTATGTTTCTAACAATTGGTGCTCTTTTTTAAATGGTTTTCTGGGTCTGGTTTTCAGTATGGACAACTTTTCTTAATGAATGATGATTTTGGTTTGGTAATTTTTTTGTTTGTTTTTTCTGTAATGAATATATTGTGTTCTTTTATAAGGTTTTGATCTTTGGTACTGCAATTTTGAAAGGTGGTGTACTAATTTAGGTTGAATGAGCATTTTTCTAATGTTCATAATTGTAAAAAATGATGGAAAAGTAGTTTACTGCACAAAAGTTTACGAAAAAACTAAAGGACTGTAATTAAAAAAAACTAAAGGACTGTAATTAAAGTCAACACGACTACAATAAGTTTCACTTTTTATAGAGGCTTCAACCTTTGGGAACTATACGGGGTGCCTAATTTTCAAAGGGAGATAGAAACTCGTGCCTATGCCTAAATAGCCATAATATATGGAGACCCCATGAAAGTGAAGATTATGCGAATCATTGAACATTTACAATATTACAATAATAAATGATGTACAATACAAACAAATTGATCAACAATGAGATGAAACAATATCGAGAGTCATGAGAAACGACTAGATTTTCGAAAAAAGTTAATTCACATAACCAAACCTTTCGTAAAACAAATTATTGCCATGTCAAGTAAAATTTATATGAACTCAATTTCTCTTGCTTGTTTCACAGTAGGTGGACGTTATTGCGATTATTCGTGTTAGCTGATCTTGAATTTCCAATGCCCCTAGTTAAGTTTTCAATAGGTCTCTAGAGTGATGCTGACTTGGTAAAATATAGGACTTATATTCATATACATACAAGACATAATGTTTAAGCAAGCATTATGTACAAATAAGATTTCTAGTAAAAATCTGATTTCTAGTATATATTTAATAGGATTAACTGAATTTGTTGTTTTTTTTTGTTTTTTGGAATAAGGAATATATTTAAAATAAATTTAAATACAGATAATAAGTTCAGCCTATCCATGACGGTGGGTTTTCAAGATTAAGAATCTCGACTAACTAGGTTGTAATATAGTTTGTAAAACAAATATAGTGGAGTTGACTAGGATGTGATAAAAATAAGATAATAAAAGCAGATAAACGATTACTAAACACGTTACTCACTGCAAGTATTGCAGGTCGTACGCAAGTTTTAATGATAAGTCAGATTCGTTCTCAGGGACTTAGTGTGTTATACGAATAGGTCAACAGAATAGCGTAGCAGATAATAGTTTAAAGACAAGAAAATAAATGAATATGAAGTGAAGAGATTAATGATTAAACTAAACAAAATAAAGACAAGTAAATAAAATATGAAAGAATAAGATGAGAAAATACAGCTCAGGTTTTGCGAGTATGCACTAATCCTTCTATTTCTTTTACTAGTTAATAAGTGTGATAATAACTCTTAGATGAGTAGTCAGGATTCTAAATTCTTCCCTACCCCATTCTAGGTGAACTAAGGTGGTGACCTAACAATTAACCGGGAACTTAACTAAGGTGCTTATACGCCACTAGGTTCTAACATGAGACTAGTGTGCAAATAATAACTGGTGATTAAATAAAACCCTAAGGACTATCTAGTTAGGCAAGTCCTCCTAGATCACTACGTACACTAGACGATTATGTGGTGTTTCAATAATTAGAAACCCCTTCCGGATGACCATCTAACTACTATTAGTACAACCCTAAATTGATCAGGTTTAAGATAGACATTAAATCTTAGCACATAAAACAAATATATGGTTAAGCGGCTGGAGTCAATTTAAAATAGTTCTCCCAAAGAAAAATAGATAGAAGAAAATAGAATTTATAGATTATACATATGCAAAATCCAAGTTATGGGAAATTTAGTTCAAATTAGAAAGAAATAAACTAAACGAAAGATGCATACTGTCAACTTGCTCTCTTGAATGATCTCTAATGATGAATAAAACTTAAAGACTAATTATGGGAGGCAATGACATGTTTACAATAGGTAAAGGGTGTATTTATAGGAGTATAGAAAGCCCAAATTTAGATTTCTTGTAATAGGAGGCAAGTAATTGGACTTCTTTTCCAATTTACATTTTCCTAAAATATAGGAGAAGGGAATAACTGTTGTTGTCTTATTTTGGCCGTAACTTCTTTAATATTGCTCCGATTTTTGCATACTTTTTATCGAAACGACCGTATCGGAAATCTATACACATTTGATCTGACCATTATTCTTAATTATGAATCGATATTTGAGTTATGACCCTTTTAGTGGACCTGGCTGTTGAAATTCAAATTTACTTGGCAACTTTTCCTTTCCTATTTTATCTTTTACTTCCTTTATTTTCAATTTCCATCTTTATCTCCTTTTATTTATTTCTTAGAATTTGTTTGACATCAAATTAATTTCCATATATCTTTAAAGCTTCACAATTAATAAAAAAGTAAACCAAATATTCTATATAAATATTAAATCATCAAATTAAGACAAGAAATATGAAAAAAACTAAAATATAAGCAAAAATTGAGTGTTGATTATCCTAATACACCTAAAATTATGTCTCATATATAGATTAAATCATCAAAAACAGAGAGACATCAAGACTCGCAGGTCAAAGTCGTATCGTCTCGATACAATAATGATATAAACAATGAGAAGTCTCTAAATACACACCTAAGTCAATTAAGTACAATGGAAAGAGATAGCATAATATATAGAATATCAGTAACCATGCTCTTCTGATTCAGAACCCCATATGAATATAAAAGGGATCATCCGAATTATTTTTAAATATCACGTGGCATCGAAAACAATTCAGTATCTAATTTTTGCCGACAACTATTTCACATTTATAAAAATGGTTTCTTATCCAAGCTTTGACATGTAATATAATACGTGTACCTACGAGTTTCACATTTAACACATATATTACGCACAAATAACTCTAAATGTGAAAAATCTCCACAAGAGGGTAAGAAACGAGAATATATCAAATAATAGGGAAAACCCCTCAGCTAAGCACAAAAGGAACTTAAAAATATGTCTCAAAATAGGATTTATTTATCACCAAATAAGGGAGACATCAAATGTCTTTCCATTGGATTGCAATTACTTCTCTAATGACACACGAGATAAAATTATGCACGTAGGATACATATTTCTCGTCAAGATAGATGAATATAAATTACCTGTTCCATCGGCTAACTATATCAAATTTAAAAATTAACATGAATTTGACACATTCTAAATATATTTATTGGATACACAAGTTTTTTATTGCATTACCACAATAGAAACTACAACTACCTTTTCAATCAAATTGTACTATAGGTCCCTGAAAATTTTGTCACAGATAGAAAGTGGGTATAAACTCACCACTGCAACTGTAGAGAACATTGATATCAAATTTCCCGATAGATACCCTGAACGTTTTATGTGGGTTTAAACTATATAAATCATTAAACTGTGACTAGGGTGAAAAATACAAAATAACCACTACTAATTTAAACCATATTATATAACAATTAATGGTTAATAAAAACACTTTATATGAATTAATATGATAAAATTATTTAGTGTTATTTTAGAAAAATTTCAAGGTTTAACAACTATTATTCCATGTTATTCTATAACTTTCAGAAAAAAGAAGCAAAAACTAATAAAATTGCATTAAGAACACCTTATTTAACCCATAAAATAATATTTGTATTGTCTTTGAAAATATTGCTTCCGCCGATTAAAAACTCCTCTGATATACAAGTTGTTCTTCTCTTAAAAAACAATAGTTTGTGTATACGAAAGATATGAATTAAGCCAAACTCGCATCACGAAATGAATCACCATAATGCTTTACATACCAAGAATGAGAAAGAGTGCTTGAGGGTATTCTCCCTAATTATAGTATGGAGGGTAGTCTCCCTAATTTAGAGTGCATAGTATAAAATATTAAAATTCATGTTTACCTTTTTCTTTTCTCATTGTATCCCCATCTCGTCTTTTTGGGAGATAGTTAACTTATGTTTTTTACCCACCAAGATTTATTGTATAGATTTTTTGTAGGAAATTAGATCAAACTTTTTATTAACTTAAACATATAAGACTTTCATCCAATATTTAATGATCCAATATTTAATAATAATCGTTAATTAAAATGGCAAGACATATGTAAATAAATTAATCAGAAAAGTTACCACAATTAATTTTTTAGGTTAAATATAAGGTATATTTTATACACTACTAAAAGTTATATTGAATCATTCAATATGGTATGAAAGACTTTTCCTATTTATTAACCTAACTAGGGATGGCAGTGGTTACGATTTTAATATTAGAAACCGACGGATTACAGAACCGAATAAAAACCGATTATGTAACCGTGGTTAAATCCGTTACGGTTTGGTTTTAAAAAGTGAAACCAATGGTTAAAACCGTTAGGTTATGGTTTTAGATTAAAAAAACCCAAAAAACCGAAATCCGTTATATATATAAATATAAATCCGATTTTATTTGACCTACTAAAAATAAAACCGAATGACCAAAAACTCGTTTATTATCATTTATTTTTGTATATTTTATAGTAATATAGATAAAAAGGTATTTTCATATCTCAAAACTAAAATCTAAATATTATAATTAATAATAGAAGTAACAAAACGTTATTTAATTAAAGATCAACATAATATTTTATATATTGGTGATTTGTCATGTGTAGTTGTGATCTTGTTTCAATATTTTCAATATATTTAGCGAGTTATAGTTTGGCAAGTCACAAGAGCGAGGTGAGGTTAGGAATCCTACTGCGAGAGGGACGCCTCGCGAGCCGGGTTACGGTTAAAATCCAAAAAACCGTTTAAAAAACCGAATCCGAATTATTCAGATATGGTAAAATCGTTTTGTTATTGATAAATTAAATGAATATGTACATGGTTTTGGATTTTTTTTGCAATAATCTGATCCGTTGTCATCCCTAAACCCAACACACAGAACGTAAGCCCAATCAAATGTATTGGCAAATGGGCTGGAGAGAAGAGAACAATTCAATGATATTTACTTCCCATTTAACTACTATGTAACTAGTCTACACATCATGGGCCTTATCCATTCTTAGGATTTAAACAAGAATTTACCCTAATAACAAAGATGCGGCCGCAGGAAAAGTTAGAACTGCAAAATTAAGCCGACTCCTCTGTTTGTGTATATCGAGGTAAAGTTTCCTCTCCATGTACATATACATTGGTAAAATTAGGTAAAATTGTATTATATCTTACTCAATTTTTTTGCTGTATTTGTTTATATGGTTTAACTAAATTTAATTTTATTTATTTTTTGGCAGAATAATTAAAAATTTATGTTCTTTTGAGTAATTTTATTGAGTCCTTTGGATTTGTAAAACTAAGAGTTTCATCAATGGAAAAAAACTTAGATAAAAATGAGTTGTCATGTATACTAAGAGAAGTTCTCTTAATCAAGGTATGTGATTTATTTTAGTTTCCACGTTGCAAGGGATAAGAAAAATCTTGAACCCAATTACACTATGAGTCCCTGTATAATGTGAAAATTGCAATATAGGCCCGCATTATTGGTCCTTAGGAAAGAGGTAAAAGAGTTGTGTATGGCATGTAATTTGTCTCTCCTATAAAAAATTGAAAAATATAGGATTAGATTTTTCAGTTTTTGCAGCTAGAAAGTCATGCAATACAATTCAAACAAAAATATTTTGTATTTTATATTCATACATATCATCGAGTGTTGTTTGATTACAGGAAAGCGATCGTTGGTCATGAAATTTCAAGAAAATAGAAAAATTATATAATTAACTTGGTAAGTTTATTAATTTGTTGTTATGCTTCATATGATGCTTAATAACAGATGATCAACCCTTAATATTTAACTAATTGTTCTAATGATGGTAAATATTAGTTTGGTAATAGATGTGTTTAATTTAGATTAAAAGAATAAAAGCAAGTAATTGTGTGGATGATAAAATATTATGTGTACACAATTAAAAATTAAACACACGATTAATAAAAGTTATGTAGACCAATATTGAATACACAAATAAAGAGTGTTATTGGGTGTAAAGAATAACCATTTGAGTATGTCATTGAATTAATTCTGGACCGATATGACATTTTTTGCTCCAGATCCTGCTCAAGCAATAGCTCTTGTTCCTGTCGGAGTAAATTAATTTGTCGTAGTCAGATCTGTGATTTTGGTAGCTGAAAGGGAAAGAGAGGGAAGCAAATATCTTTTGCTTTTAAAGCTGTGCCGGAGAGAAGATCTGCGGAAATATGTCGAAAAATAATACTCCATCAGGTGAGTTCTCCATCAGACCAAATGAAGGCATAAATTTAGTGTCCATCAGATCAGTTTGGAGTTTGTCCCAGCTTCAAAAGTTTGGTGAAAGGCAAAAGTCACATTCCAGATCCTGCTCATGTTTCTGCTCCAGCTTCACCTCTTACTCCAGATCCTTCTCCTGCTCCATCTCTTACTCTAGATCCTTCTCCTACTTCCAGTTCCTTTTGTTATACTTTCACCGGCTACTGAAAACAACAACAGATTCAATGAGCTCAGCGATCTTGTTACAAGATTGTTTGATGACTTTTCTCTGTTCGACTTTTATGGACCCTCCTGCGACTTTTATGGACCCTCCTGCACCAGGTGCATGGTAATTTTTTATCCTAGTAAATAATTTGATTAATTCTTTAAATATGTTCCCATTGTAATCAACTTTTTTTTTGGATCTTTCATTTTTGCAGGAAAGTGGGAAAAAAGTCTCAGTCCTCTAAATCCAAAGGCAGGCACAAGAGAAAGAGACAAGAGACTTCTTAGTCGGAGAGTGACAATGATGATGATCATTGGGGTTTCAGACCCCGTAGAAGGTCTAAACGGTTAGTACAAAAGGTATGTCCACTTTTTCTAAAATAATTTTGTTACGGTCACTATAAACAGATGTGGACCCATATGTTTTTGGATAGAACCGTAATTTAGGGAGTGTTGAATATTTTTTTATGTTGTGTTGGGGCACACTTTGTTTTTTAATAGTTGTGTACAATCTTAATTAGGGTCTTTTGTTATAATTTTGTTATAATGTTATCTCATCTGGTTGTGAGTGCTTATGTGCATATACCCTCTAATTCTGTAGATATAACCATTTGTGTAAAGGAGTGACTTGGAATTCAACCTCGAAATATGATGCGGGCAAATCTTTTGCGAAACATTCACCGTCATCATTTGACAGGATAACATGGTCTTTCATAGATTTATTGGTCGGAGAGTTTTTATCTTTCTTGAATTTCTAAAGTCAAACAAAGATATTTATTATAAGTTATAACTCCCACATTGTAAATTTTTTTTCCTTTTACTTATAAAAATATATCAAACAGAAGATGGTCTCATTTGCAGGCAAGATCAGAATTAAACAAAATATTGTAAAAACAGCATAAGCATCTGGAACTTTTTGAAGTTGGGTAATTTTTTCAAATTCAGCAAAAATAGCATGCAAAGTGTCGAAAAATTCTTGCATATCATATAAATAACCTATCTTTAGATAATGTCCTCTATTTAATTCACTCACATATTAAGAAATATGACCCTATTAAAAAGGTTTCGATATCTGCTCCAGGGCCATGGACCCATATAACAATATAACTCTTTAAATCTTCTTGACAAAAATATATAGTATATTTTAATATGTGAACTTACATCAAGGCTATCGGAGCCAAAAGTCATTATAACAGCATTTACATCTTCTACCCTCCATGGAGTGTCAATTTCTTTACCCAAATTTTTACAATCTACAATAACATTTTACATTTTGATCTAACCATGAAGATTGATTTTGTAGTAACACGCCCCTAGCAAATGCAGAATCATTTGTTTACTTCTTCTTGAGTTTTACAAAAGATATTCCTTTTACTTAGAAGCTATTATCACACAGAAGATGAAATTTTAAAGAAGTCATATGAGTTCATTACATAGCAGATATAGAGAATGACAAAACTGCCCCTTAAGGTTGAAAAATTAGATTTATATTTCAGTAAGTAATTGTTTGCTAACATAAATCTATATATAAAATCATCTTGGGGTATCCATACTGGAAGAAGCCGATCATAAAATGAGAAAGTAGCATCAAAAGAAAGCGAACCATGTTTATTGTACGTTTCAATCACATCAAGGTTTAATTCCATCTATCTTCACAATAGGATATCCATTGTGCATAAGTGCTGTTAATACCAATATCTATTTAGAGGAACGAAAATGTTCTCCACATTTCTCTTTCAGACAATTCCTTGAACATGATAAGTACAAACGACCATAACTTTTATTCATCCTAAAAGAGAAGCTCAAAAGAGTTATAAAATCCAGTTTACAATGAAATGTCAATCAAAATATACTGACCCGAGGATTCAAGTGTATGAAGAAGGGGCCACATTTGCAGGATTCCACCTAATGTGAAATTCAGGAATGTGGATAAATTATTGTTATAGTTAATATTATGTTTCTAACAATTGGTGCTCTTTTTTAAATGGTTTTCTGGGTCTAGTTTTGAGTATGGACAACTTTTCTTAATGAATGATGATTTTGGTTTGGTAATTTTTTGTTTGTTTTTTCTGTAATGAATATATTGTGTTCTTTTATAAGGTTTGATCTTTGGTACTGCAATTTTGAAAGGTGGTGTACTAATTTTGGTTGAATGAGCATTTTTCTAATGTTCATAATTGTAAAAAATGATGGAAAAGTACTTTACTGCATAAAAGTTTACGAAAAAACTAAAGGACTGTAATTAAAAAAATCTAAAGGACTGTAATTAAAAAACTAAAGGAGTGTAATTAAAATCAACACGATTACAATAAGTTTCACTTTTTATAGAGGCTTCTACCTTTGGGAACTATACGGGGTGCCTAATTTTCAAAGGGAGATAGAAACTCCTGCCTATGCCTAAGTAGCCATAATATATGGAGACACCATGAAAGTGAAGATTATGTGAATCATTGAATATTTACAATATTACAATAATAAATTATGTACAATACAAACAAATTGATCAACAATGAGATGAAACAATATCGAGAGTCATGAGAACTGACTAGATTTTCGAAAAAATTTAATTCGACATAACCAAACCTTTCGTAAAACAAATTATTGCCATGTCAAGTAAAATTTATATGAACTCAATTTCTCTTGCTTGTTTCACAGTAGGTGGACGTTATTGCGATTATTCGTGTTAGCTGATCTTGAATTCCAAATGCCCTTAGTTAAGTCTTCAATAGGTCTCTAGAGTGATGCTGACTTGGTAAAAAATAGGACTTATATTCATATAAATACAAGACATAATGTTAAAGCAAGCATTATGTACAAATAAGATTTCTAGTACAAATCTGATTTCTAGTATATATTTAATAGGATTAACTGAATTTGTTTTTTTTTTTTGTTTTTTTGGAATAAGGAATATATTTAAAATAAATTTAAAGTACAGATAATAAGTTCAGCCTATCCATGACGGTGGGTTATCAAGATTAAGAATCTCGACTAACTAGGTTGTAATATAGTTTGTAAAACAAATATAGTGGTGTTGACTAGGATGTGATAAAAATAAGATAATAAAAGCAGATAAACGATTACTAAACACTTTACGCACTGCAAGTATCGCAGGTCGTACTCAAGTTTTAATGATAAGTCAGATTCGTTCTCAGGGACTTAGTGTGTTAAACGAATAGGTCAACAGAATAGCGTAGTAGATAATAGTTTAAAGACAAGAAAATAAATGAATATGAAGTGAAGAGATTAATGATTAAACTAAACAAAATAAAGACAAGTAAATAAAATATGAAAGAATAAGATGAGAGAATATAGCTCAGGTTTTGCGAGTATGCACTACTCCTTCTATTTATTCTACTAGTTAATAAGTGTGATAATAACTCTTAGATAAGTAGTCAGGATTCTAAATTCTTCCCTACCCCCTTCCAGGCCGACTAAGGTGGTGACCTAACAATTAACCGGAAACTTAACTAAGGTGCTTATACGCCACTATGTTCTTACATGAGACTAGCGTGCAAATAATAACTAGTGATTAAATAAAATCCTAAGGACTATCTAGTTAGGCAAGTCCTCCTAGATCACTACGTACACTAGACGATTATTTGGTGTTTCAACAATTAAAAACCCCTTCTGGGTGACCATCTAACTACTATTAGTACAACCCTAAATTGATCAGGTTTAAGATAGACAATAAATCTTAGCACATAAAACAAATATATGGTTAAGCGGCTGGAGTCAATTTAAAATAGTTCTCCCAAAGAAAAATAGATAGAAGAAAATAGAAATTCATAGATTATACATATGCAAAACCCAAGTTATGGGAAATTTAGTTCAAAGTAGAAAGAAATAAACTAAACGAAAGATGCATACTGTCAACTTGCTCTCTTGAATGATCTCTAATGAATAAAACTTAAAGACTAATTATGAGAGGCAATGACATGTTTACAATAGTTAAAGGGTGTATTTATAGGAGTATAGAAAGCCCAAATTTAGATTTCTTGGAATAGGAGGCAAGTAATTGGACTTCTTTTCCAATTTAAATTTTTCTAAAATATAGGAGAAGGGAATAACTGTTGTTGTCTTATTTTGGCCGTAACTTCTTCAATATTGCTCCAATTTTCGCATACTTTTTATCGAAACGACCGTATCGGAAATCTCTACACATTTGATCTGACCATTATTCCTAATTCCGAACCGATTCTTGAGTTATGACCCTTTTAGTGGACCTGGCTGTTGAAATTCAAATTTACTTGGCAACTTTTCCTTTCCTATTTTATCTTTTACTTCCTTTATTTTCAATTTCCATCTTTATCTTCTTTTATTTATCACTTAGAATTTGTTTGACATCTGATTACTTTCCATATATCTTTAAAGCTTCACAATTAACAAAAAAGTAAACTAAATATTCTCTATAAATATTAAATCATCAAATCAAGACAAGAAATAAGAAAAAAACTAAAATATAATCATAAATTGAGTGTTGATTATCCTAATACACCTAAAATGATGTCTCATATATAGATTAAATCATCAAAAACAGAGAGACATCAAGACTCCCAGGTCAAAGTCGTATCGTCCCGATACAATAATGATATAAACAATGAGAAGTCTCTAAATACACACCTAAGTCAATCAAGCACAATGGAAAGAGATAGCATAATATATAGAATATCAGTAACCATGCTCTTCTGATTCAGAACCCCATATGAATATAAAAGGGATCATCCAAATTATTTTTAAATATCACGTGGCATCGAAAACAATTCACTATCTAATTTTTGACGACAACTGTTTCACATTTATAAAAATGGTTTCTTATTCAAGCTTTGACATGTAATATAGTACGTGTACCTACGAGTTTCACATTTAACACATATATTACGCACAAATAACTCTAAATGTGAAAAATCTCCAAAAGAGGGTAAGAAACGAGAATATATCAAATAATAGGGAAAACCCCTCATCTAAGCACAAAAGGAACTTAAAAATATGTCTCAAAATAGGATTTATTTATCACCAAATAAGGGAGACATCAAATGTCTTTCCATTGGATGCAATTACTTCTCTAATGACACACGAGATAAAATTATGCACGTAGGATATATAGTTCTCGTCAAGATAGATGAATATAAATTACCATTGGCTTACTATATCAAATTTAAAAATTAACATGAATTTGACACATTCTAAATATATTTATTGGATACACAGATAGAAAGTGGGTATAAACTCACCACTGCAACTGTAGAGAACATTGATATCAAATTTCCCGATAGATACCCTGAACGTTTTATGTGGATTTAAACTATATAAATCATTAAACTGTGACTAGGGTGAAAAATACAAAATACCCACTACTAATTTAAACCATTTTATATAACAATTAATGGTTAATAAAAACACTTTATATGAATTAATATGATAAAAATATTTAGTGTTATTTTAGAAAAATTTCAAGGTTTAACAACTATTATTCCGTGTTATTCTATAATTTTCAGAAAAAAGAAGCAAAAACTAATAGAATTGCATTAAGAACACATTATTTAACCCATAAAAAAAAATTTGTATTGTCTTTGAATATATTGCTTCCGCCGATTAAAAACTCCTCTGATAGACAAGTTGTTCTTCTCTTAAAAAACAATAGTTTGTGTATACGAAAGATATGAATTAAGCCAAACTCGCATCACGAAATGAATCACCATAATGCTTTACCTACCAAGAATGAGAAAGAGAGCTTGAGGGTATTCTCCCTAATTATAGTATGGAGGGTATTCTCCCTAATTTAGAGTGCATAGTGAAAAATATTAAAATTCATGTTTACCTTTTTCTTTTCTCATTGTATCCCCATCTCGTCTTTTTGGGAGATAGTTAACTTATATTTTTTACCCACCAAGATTTATTGTATAGATTTTTTGTAGGAAATTAGATCGAACTTTTTATTAACTTAAACATATAAGACTTTCATCCAATATTTAATGATCCAATATTTAATAATAATCGTTAATTATAATGACAAGACATATGTAAATAAATTAATCAGAAAAGTTACCACAATTAATTTTTTAGGTTTAATATAAGGTATATTTTATACACTACTAAAAGTTATATCGAACCATTCAATATGGTATGAAAGACTTTTCCTATTTATTAACCTAACTAGGGATGACAGTGGTTACGATTTTAATTAGAAACCGACGGATTATCGAACCGAATAAAAACCGATTATGTAACCGTGGTTAAATCCGTTACGGTTTGGTTTTAAAAAGTGAAACCGATGGTTAAAACCGTTAGGTTATGGTTTTAGATTAAAAAACCCAAAAAACCGAAATCCGTTATATATATAAATATAAATCCGATTTTATATTACCTACTAAAAATAAAACCGAATGACAAAAAACCCGTTTAATATCATCTATTTTTGTATATTTTATAGTAATATAGATAAAAAGGTATTTTCATATCTCAAAATTAAAATCTAAATATTATAATCAATAATAGAAGTAACAAAACGTTATTTAATTAAAGATCAACATAATATTTTATATATTGGCGATTTTTCATGTAGTTGTGATCTTGTTTCAATATTTTCAATATATTTAGCGAGTTATAGTTTGGCAAGCCACCAGAGGTAGGTTAGGAATCCTACTGCGAGAGGGACGCCTCGCGAGCCGGGTTATGGTTAAAATCCAAAAAACCGAATCTGAATTCTTCAGATATGGTTTTGAAAAGTAAGTCCGGTTAAATCGTTTTGTTATGGATAAATTAAATGAATATGTGCATGGTTTTGGATTTTTTTTCAATAATGCGATCCGTTGTCATCCATAAACCCAACACACAGAACGTAAGCCCAAGCAAAGCTATTGGTAAATGGGCTGTAGATAAGAGAACAATTCAATGATATTTACTTCCCATTTAACTACTATGTAACTAGTCTACACATCATGGGCCTTATCCATTCTTAGGATTTAAACAAGAATTTACCCTAATAACAAAGATGCCGCCGCAGAAAAAGTTAGAACTGCAAAATTAAGCCACTCCTCTCTTTGTGTATATCGAGGTAAAGTCTTCTTTCCATGTACATATACATTGGTAAAATTAGGTAAAATTGTATTATATCTTACTCAAATTTTTTTGCTGTATTTGTTTATATGGTTTAACTAAATTTAATTTTATTTATTTTTTGGCAGAATAATTAAAAATTGATGTTCTTCTGAGTAATTTTATTGAGTCCTTTGGATTTGTAAAACTAAGAGTTTCATCAATGAAAAAAAAACTTAGATATATATGAGTTGTCCTGTATACTAAGAGACGTTCTCTTAATCAAGGTATGTGATTTATTTTAGTTTCCACGTTGCAAGGGATAAGAAAAATCTTGAACCCAATTACACTATGAGTCCCTGTATAATGTGAAAATTGCAATATAGGCCCGCGTTATTGGTCCTTAGGAAAGAGGTAAATGAGTTGTGTATGGCATGTAATTTGTCTCTCCTATAAAAAATTGAAAAATATAGTATTAGATTTTTCAGTTTTTGCAGTTAGAAAGTCATGCAATACAATTCAAACAAAAACATTTTGTATTTTTTTATTCATACATATCATCGAGTGTTGTTTGATTACATGAAAGCTATCGTTGGTCATGAAATTTCAAGAAAATAGAAAAATTATATAATTAACTTGGTAAGTTTATTAATTTGTTGTTATGCTTCATATGATGCTTAATAACAGATGATCAACCCTTAATATTTAACTAATTGTTCTAATGATGGTAAATAGTAGTTTGGTAATAGATGTGTTTAATTTAGATTAAAAGAATAAAAGCAAGTAATTGTGTGGATGATAAAATATTATGTGTACACAATTGAACATTAAACACACGATTAATAAAAGTTATGTAGACCAATATTGAATACACAAATTAAAGAGTGTGTTATTAGTTGTAAAGAATAACCATTTGAGTATGTCATTGAATTAATTCTGGACCGATATGACATTTTTTGCTCCAGATACTGCTCAAGCAATAACTCTTGTTAGAGTATATTATTTGTTGAAGTCAGATCTGTAATTTTGGTAGCTGAAAGGGAAAGAGAGGGAAGCAAATATCTCTTGCTTTTAAAGCCGTGCCGGAGAGAAGATCTGCGGAAATATGTCGAAAAATAATACTCCATCAAGTGAGTTCTCCATCAGACCGAATAAAGGCATAAATTTAGTGGTGAACTTGAATTCAAGTCCATCAGACCAGTTTGGAGTTTGTCCCAACTTCAAAAGTTTTGTGAAAGGCAAAAGTCACAGTCCAGATCCTGCTCATGTTTTGCTCATGTTTCTGCTCCAGCTCCAGCTCTTACTCCAGATCCATATCCTGCTCTATCTCTTACTCTAGATCCTTCTCCTACTCCTGCTCCTGCTCCGGTTCTAGCTCTGGTTCCAGTTCAAGTTCCTTCTGTTATACTTTTACCGGCTACTGAAAACAACAACAGATTCAATGAGCTCAGCGATCTTGTTTCAAGGTTGTTTGATGACCTTTCTCTGTTCGACTTTTATGCTTCTCAAGTAAGTCAATACAGTCTTATTCAATATTAAACATTTCACTTACCATTTTTCATGCTCTGTATATCTATCTTTATTTGTAGGATACATTTGAGGACCCTCCTGCTCCAGGTGCATGGTAATTTTTTATCCTAGTAGATAATTTGATTAATTCTTTAAATATGTTCCCATTGTAATCAACTTTTTTTTTGGATCTTTCATTTTTGCAGGAAAGTGGGAAAAAAGTCTCAGTCCTCTAAATCCAAACGCAGGCACAAGAGAAAGAGACAAGAGACTTCTTAGTCGGAAAGTGACAATGATGATGATCATTGGGGTTTGAGACCCCGTAGAAGGTCTAAACGGTTAGTACAAAAGGTATGTCCACTTTTTCTAAAATAATTTTGTTACGGTCACTATAAACAGATTTGTTCTTTTAATCTTTACTTGGAGACACTCAAGTGTAACTCATGATGGAGTAAATGCACACAACCCTTTTAACTATATCTAATCCCTGATTTTGTCCATAAACTTTAAAAAATAATTTAAACCTCCTTAAACTTTTTTTCCGTAGTTGTTAACTGAGTATGAAAATTTACTATTATACCCTTTCATACTACCGCACCTTTAACTTTTCCTGACTCATTCTTCCCCTTTTAGTTCCTCTCTCTGAACACAACTCATTTTTAGACGAATCTTCCTCGACTAGATTTTCAATTAGATTTACATCCAAAAGAAGTCCAGATTATTTGTGGACCCATATGTTTTTGGATAGAACCGTAATTTAGGGAGTGTTGAATATTTTTTTTATGTTGTGTTGTTGCACCTTTTGTTTTTTAATAGTTGTGTACAATCTTAATTAGGGTCTTTTGTTATAATTTTGTTATAATGTTTATCTCATCTGGTTGTGAGTGCTTATGTGCATATACCCTCTAATTCTGCAGATATAACCATTTGTGTAAGGGAGTGACTTGGAATTCAACCTCGAAATATGATGCGGGCAAATCGGTCTTTCATAGATTTATTGGTCGGAAGTTTCTCGAGTTTTTATCTTTCTTGAATTTCTAAAGTCAAACAAAGATATTTAATATAAGTTATAATTCCCATATTGTAAAATTTTTTTCTTTTTACTTATGAAAATATATCAAATAGAAGATGTTCTCATTTGCAGGCAAGATCAGAATTAAACAAAATATTGTAAAACAGCATGAGCATCTGGAACTTTTTGAAGTTGGGTAATTTTTTCAAATTCAGCAAAAATACCATGCAAAGTGTCGAAAAATTCTTGCATATCATATAAATAACCTATATTTAGATAAGGTCTTCTATTTAATTCACTCACATATTAAGAAATATGACCCTATTAAAAAGGTTTCAATATCTGCTCCAGGTCCATGGACCTATATAACAATATAACTCTTTAAATCTTCTTGACAACAAAATTAAATCCAAAAGATATTACATAATATTGAATATTTTAATAAGTGAACTTACATCAAGGCGATCGGAGCCAAAAGTCATTATAACAGCATTCACATCTTCTACCCTCCATGGAGTGTCAATTTCTTTATCCACATTTTTACAATCTACAATAACATTTTACATTTTGATCTAACCATGAAGATTGATTTTGTAGTAACACGCCCCTAGCAAATGCAGAATCATTTGTTTACTTCTTTTTGAGTTTTACAAAAGATTTTTCTTTTACTTAGAAGCTATTATCACACAGAAGATGAAATTACAGAGAAGTCATATAAGTTCATTACATAGCAGATATAGAGAATGACAAAACTGCCCCTCAAGGTTGAAAAATAAGATTTTGATTTCAGTAAGTAATTGTTTGCTAACATAAATCTATATAAAAAATAATCTTGGGGTATCCATACTAGAAGAAGCCGATCATAAAACGAGAATGTAGCAATAAAAGCAAGCGAACCATATTTATTGTACGTTTCAATAAAATCAGGTTTAATTCCATCTATCTTCACAATAGAAAATCCATTGTGCATAAGTGCGGTAAATACCAATATCTATTTAGAGGAACAAAAATGTTCTCCACATTTCTCTTTCAGACAATTCCTTGAACATGATAAGTACGAATGACCATAAATTTTATTCATCCTAAAAGAGAAGTTCAAAAGAATTATAAAATATAGTTTACAGAGAAACGTCAATCAAAATATACTGACTTGAGGTTTCAAGTGTATGAAGAAGGGGCCACATTTGTAGGATTCCACCTAATGTGAAATTCATGAATGTGGATAAATTATTGTTATAGTTAATATTATGTTTTTAACAATGGGTGCTCTTTATTAAATGGTTTTATGGGTCTGGTTTTCAGTATGGACAACTTTTCTTAATGAATGATGATTTTGGTTTGGTAATTTTTTTGTTTGTTTTTTCTGTAATGAATATATTGTGTTCTTTTATAAGGTTTTGATCTTTGGTAATGCAATTTTGAAAGGTGGTGTACTAATTTTGGTTCAATGAGCATTTTTCTAATGTTCATAATTGTAAAAATGATGGAAAAGTAGTTTACTGCACAAAAGTTTACGAAAAAACTAAAGGACTGTAATTAAATAAACTAAAGGACTGTAATCAAAATCAACACGATTACAATAAGTTTCACTTTTTTATAGAGGCTTCAACCTTTGGGAACTATACGAGGTGCCTAATTTTCAAAGGGAGATAGAAACTCCTGCCTATGCCTAAGTAGCCATAATATATGGAGACCCCATGAAAGTGAAGATTATGCGAATCATTGAACATTTACAATATTACAATAATAAATGATGTACAATACAAACAAATTGATCAACAATGAGATGAAACAATATCGAGAGTCATGAGAAACGACTAGATTTTCGAAAAAAGTTAATTCACAAAACCAAACCTTTCGTAAAACAAATTATTGCCATGTCAAGTAAAATTTATATGAACTCAATTTCTCTTTCTTGTTTCACAGTAGGTGGACGTTATTGTGATTATTCGTGTTAGCTGATCTTGAATTCCCAATGCCCCTAATTAAGTCTTCAATAGGTCTCTAGAGTGATGCTGACTTGGTAAAATATAGGACTTATATTCATATACATACAAGACATAATGTTTAAGCAAGCATTATGTACAAATAAGATTTCTAGTATAAATCTGATTTCTAGTATATATTTAATAGGATTAACTGAATTTGTTTTTTTTTTTTGTTTTTTGGAATAAGGAATATATTTAAAATAAATTTAAATACAGATAATAAGTTCAGCCTATCCATGACGGTGGGTTATCAAGATTAAGAATCTCGACTAACTAGGTTGTAATATAGTTTGTAAAACAAATATAGTGGAGTTGACTAGGACGTGATAAAAATAAGATAATAAAAGCAGATAAACGATTACTAAACACATTACTCACTGCAAGTATCGCAGGTCGTACGCAAGTTTTAATGATAAGTCAGATTCGTTCTCAGGGACTTAGTGTGTTATACGAATAGGTCAACAGAATAGCGTAGCAGATAATAGTTTAAAGACAAGAAAATAAATGAATATGAAGTGAAGAGATTAATGATTAAACTAAACAAAATAAAGACAAGTAAATAAAATATGAAAGAATAAGATGAGAGAATAAAGCTCAGGTTTTGCGAGTATGCACTAATCCTTCTATTTCTTCTACTAGTTAATAAGTGTGATAATAACTCTTAGATAAGTAGTTAGGATTCTAAATTCTTCCCTACCCCATTCCAGGTGGACTAAGGTGGTGACCTAACAATTAACCGGGAACTTAACTAAGGTGCTTATACGCCACTAGGTTCTAACATGAGACTAGCGTGCAAATAATAACTGGTGATTAAATAAAACCCTAAGGACTATCTAGTTAGGCAAGTCCTCCTAGATCACTACGTACACTAGACGATTATGTAGTGTTTCAATAATTAGAAAACCCTTCCGGATGACCATCCAACTACTATTAGTACAACCCTAAATTGATCAGGTTTAAGATAGACAATAAATCTTAGCACATAAAACAAATATATGGTTAAGCGGCTGGAGTCAATTTAAAATAGTTCTCCCAAAGAAAAATAGATAGAAGAAAATAGAATTCATAGATTATACATATGCAAAATCCAAGTTATGGAAAATTTAGTTCAAAGTAGAAAGAAATAAACTAAACGAAAGATGCATACTGTCAACTTGCTCTCTTGAATAATCTCTAATGATGAATAAAACTTAAAGACTAATTATGGGAGGCAATGACATGTTTACAATAGTTAAAGGGTGTATTTATAGGAGAATAGAAAGCCCAAATTTAGATTTCTTGGAATAGGAGGCAAGTAATTGGACTTATTTTCCAATTTACATTTTCCTAAAATATAGGAGAAGGGAATAACTGTTGTTGTCTTATTTTGGCCGTAACTTCTTTAATATTGCTCCGATTTTCGTATACTTTTTATCGAAACGACCGTATCGGAAATCTCTACACATTTGATCTGACCATTATTCCTAATTCCGAATCGATATTTGAGTTATGACCCTTTTAGTGGACCTGGCTGTTTAAATTCAAATTTACTTGGCAACTTTTCCTTTCCTATTTTATCTATTACTTCCTTTATTTTCAATTTCCATCTTTATCTTCTTTTATTTATTTCTTAGAATTTGTTTGACATCAAATTACTTTCCATATATCTTTAAAGCTTCACAATTAATAAAAAAGTAAACCAAATATTCTCTATAAATATTAAATCATCAAATCAAGACAAGAAATATGAAAAAAACTAAAATATAAGCAAAAATTGAGCGTTGACTATCCTAATACACCTAAAATGATATCTCATATATAGATTAAATCATCAAAAACAGAGAGACATCAAGACTCACAGGTCAATGTCGTATCGTCCCGATACAATAATGATATAAACAATGAGAAGTCTCTAAATACACATCTAAGTCAATTAAGAACAATGGAAAGAGATAGCATAATATATAGAATATCAGTAACCATGCTCTTCTGATTCAGAACCCCATATGAATATAAAAGGGATCATCCAAATTATTTTTAAATATCACGTGGCATCGAAAACAATTCACTATCTAATTTTTGCCGACAACTGTTTCACATTTATAAAAATGGTTTCTTATCCAAGCTTTGACATGTAATATAATACGTGTACCTACGAGTTTCACATTTAACACATATATTACGCACAAATAACTCTAAATGTGAAAAATCTCCAAAAGACGGTAAGAAACGAGAATATATCAAATAATAGGGAAAACCCCTCATCTAAGCACAAAAGGAACTTAAAAATATGTCTCAAAATAGGATTTATTTATCACCAAATAAGGGAGACATCAGATGTCTTTCCATTGGATTGCAATTACTTCTCTAATGACACACGAGATAAAATTATGCACGTAGGATATATATTTCTCGTCAAGATAGATGAATATAAATTACCTGTTCCATCGGCTAATTATATCAAATTTAAAAATTAACATGAATTTGACACATTCTAAATATATTTATTGGATACACAAGTTTTTTATTGCATTACCACCATAGAAACTACAACTACCTTTTCAATCAAATTGTACTATAGGTCCCTGAAAATTTTGTCACGGATAGAAAGTGGGTATAAACTCACCACTTCAACTGTAGAGAACATTGATATCAAATTTCCCGATAGATACCCTGAACGTTTTATGTGGATTTAAACTATATAAATCATTAAACTGTGAATAGGGTGAAAAACACAAAATACCCACTACTAATGTAAACCATACTATATAACAATTAATGGTTATTAAAAACACTTTACATGAATTAATATGATAAAAAAATTTAGTGTTATTTTAGAAAAATTTCAAGGTTTAACAACTATTATTCCATGTTATTCTATAATTTTCTAGAAAAAAGAAGCAAAAATTAATAAAATTGCATTAAGAACACCTTATTTAACCCATAAAATAATATTTGTATTGTCTTTGAAAATATTGCTTCCGCCGATTAAAAACTCCTCTGATAGACAAGTTGTTCTTCTCTTAAAAAACAATAGTTTGCGTATACGAAAGATATGAATTAAGCCAAACTCGCATCACGAAATGAATCAACATATTGCTTTACCTAACAAGCATGAGAAAGAGTGCTTGAGGGTATTCTCCCTAATTATAGTATGGAGGGTATTCTCCCTAATTTAGAGTGCATAGTGAAAAATATTAAAATTCATGTTTACCTTTTTCTTTTCTCATTGTATCCCCATCTCGTCTTTTTGGGAGATAGTTAACTTATGTTTTTTACCCACCAAGATTTAATGTATAGATTTTTTGTAGGAAATTAGATCAAACTTTTTATTAACTTAAACATATAAGACTTTCATCCAATATTTAATGATCCAATATTTAATAATAATCGTTAATTATAATGGCAAGACATATGTAAATAAATTAATCAGAAAAGATACCACAATTAATTTTTTAGGTTATATATAAGGTATATTTTATACACTACTAAAATTTATATTGAACCATTCAATATGGTATGAAAGACTTTTCCTATTTATTAACCTAACTAGGGATGACAGTGGTTACGATTTTAATTAGAAACCGATGGATTACCGAACCGAATAAAAACCGATTATGTAACCGTGGTTAAATCCGTTACGGTTTGGTTTTAAAAAGTGAAACCGATGGTTAAAACCGTTAGGTTATGGTTTTAGATTAAAAAAACCCGAAAAACCGAAATCCGTTATATATATAAATATAAATCCGATTTTATTTTACCTACTAAAAATAAAACCGAATGACCAAAGACCCGTTTATTATCATCTATCTTTGTATATTTTATAGTAATATAGATAAAAAAGTATTTTCATATCTCAAAACTAAAATCTAAATATTATAATTAATAATAGAAGTAACAAAACGTTATTTAATTAAAGATCAACATAATATTTTATATATTGGTGATTTGTCATGTAGTTGTGATCTTGTTTCAATATGTACATGGTTTTGGATTTTTTTTCAATAATCCGATCTGTTGTCATCCATAAACCCAACACACAGAACGTAAGCCCAAGCAAAGCTATTGGCAAATGGGCTGGAGATAAGAGAACAATTCAATGATATTTACTTCCCATTTAACTACTATGTAATTAGTCTACACATCATGGGCCTTATCCATTCTTAGGATTTAAACAAGAATTTACCCTAATAAAAAAGATGCCGCCGTAGAAAAAGTTAGAACTGCAAAATTAAGCCACTCCTCTCTTTGTGTATATCGAGGTAAAGTCTTCTTTCCATGTACATATACATTGGTAAAATTAGGTAAAATTGTATTATATCTTACTCAAATTTTTTTGCTGTATTTGTTTATATGGTTTAACTAAATTTAATTTTACTTATTTTTTGGCAGAATAATTAAAAATTGATGTTCTTCTGAATAATTTTATTGAGTCCTTTGGATTTGTAAAACTAAGAGTTTCATCAATGGAAAAAAACTTAGATAAAAATGAGTTGTCCTGTATACTAAGAGACGTTCTCTTAATCAAGGTATGTGATTTATTTTAGTTTCCACGTTGCAAGGGATAAGAAAAATCTTGAACCCAATTACACTATGAGTCCCTGTATAATGTGAAAATTGCAATATAGGCCCGCATTATTGGTCCTTAGGAAAGAGGTAAAAGAGTTGTGTATGGCATGTAATTTGTCTCTCCTATAAAAAATTGAAAAATATAAGATTAGATTTCTCAGTTTTGTAGCTAGAAAGTCATGCAATACAATTCAAACAAAAATATTTTGTATTTTTTTATTCATACATATCATCGAGTGTTGTTTGATTACAGGAAAGCGATCATTGGTCATGAAATTACAGAGAAGTCATATGACTTCAATACATAGCAGATATAGAGAATGACAAAACTGCCCCTCAAGGTTGAAAAATTAGATTTTGGTTTCAGTAAGTAATTGTTTGCTAACATAAATCTATATAAAAAATAATCTTGGGGTATCCATACTAGAAGAAGCCGAGAGTGTAGCAATAAAAGCAAGCGAACCATATTTACTGTACGTTTCAATAAAATCAGGTTTAATTCCATCTATCATCACAATAGAAAATCCATTGTGCATAAGTGCTGTTAATACCAATATCTATTTAGAGGAACGAAAATGTTCTCAACATTTCTCTTTCAGACAATTCCTTGAACATGATAAGTACGAATGACCATAAATTTTATTCATCCTAAAAGAGAAGTTAAAAAGAATTATAAAATCCAGTTTACAAAGAAACGTCAATCAAAATATACTGACTTGAGGTTTCAAGTGTATGAAGAAGGGGCTACATTTGTAGTATTCCACCTAATGTGAAATTCATGAATGTGGATAAATTATTGTTATAGTTAATATTATGTTTCTAAAAATTGGTGCTCTTTTTTAAATGGTTTTCTGGGTCTGGTTTTGAATATGGACAACTTTTCTTAATGAATGATGATTTTGGTTTGGTAATTTTTTGTTTGTTTTTTCTGTAATGAATATATTGTGTTCTTTTATAAGGTTTTGATCTTTGGTACTGCAATTTTGAAAGGTGGTGTACTAATTTTGGTTGAATGAGCATTTTTCTAATGTTCATATTTGTAAAAAATGATGGAAAAGTACTTTACTGCACAAAAGTTTACGAAAAAACTAAAGGACTGTAATTAAAATCACGATTACAATAAGTTTCACTTTTTATAGAGGCTTCAACCTTTGGGAACTATACGGGGTGCCTAATTTTCAAAGGGAGATAGAAACTCCTGCCTATGCCTAAGTAGCCACAATATATGGAGACACCATGAAAGTGAAATTATGCGAATCATTGAACATTTACAATATTACAATAATAAATTATGTACAATACTAACAAATTGATCAACAATGAGATGAAACAATATCGAGAGTCATGAGAACCGACTAGTCTTTTAAAAAAAGTTAATTCACATAACCAAACCTTTCATAAAACAAATTATTGCCATGTCAAGTAAAATTTATATGAACCCAATTTCTCTAGCTTGTTTCACAGTAGGTGGACGTTATTGCGATTATTCGTGTTAGCTAATCTTGAATTCCCAATGCCCCTAGTTAAGTCTTCAATAGGTCTCTAGAGTGATGCTGACTTGGTAAAAAATAGGACTTATATTCATATAAATACAAGACATAATGTTTAAGCAAGCATTACCTACAAATAAGATTTCTAGTACAAATCTGATTTCTAGTATGTATTTAATAGGATTAACTGAATTTGTTTAAGCCCAAATTTGGATTTCTTGGAATAGGAGACAAGTAATTGGACTTATTTTCCAAATTAAAGTCATTTCCTAAAATATAGGAGAAGGGAATAATTGTTGTTGTCTTATTTTGGCCGTATCCTTTTCAATATTGCTCCGATTTTCGCATACTTTTTATCGAAACGACCGTATCGGAAATCTCTACACATTTGATCTGAGCATTATTCCTAATTCCCAACCAATTTTTGAGTTATGACCCTTTTAGTGGACTTGGCTGTTGAAATTTAGATTTACTTGGCAACTTTTTCTTTCCTAATTTATCTTGTACTTCCTTTATTTTCAATTTCCATCTTTATCTACTTTTCTTTATCTCATAGAATTTATTTGACATCTGATTACTTTCCATATATCTTTAAAGCTTCACAATTAAAAAAAAAATTATAATAAATATTCTCTAAAAATAATAAATCATCAACTCAAGACAAGAAATAAGAAAAAACTAAAATAGAAGCAAAAATTGAGTGTTGACTATCCTAATACACCTAAAATGATGTCTCATATATAGATTAGATCATCCAAAATAGGAAGACATCAAGACCCCCAAGTCAAAGTTGTATCGTCCCGATACAATAATGATATAAACAATGAGAAGTCTCTAAATACACACCTAAGTCAATTAAGCACAATGGAAATAGATAGCAGAACATATAGAATAAACTCAAAGCAAGTACTCTAAAAATTTCATGTAATAATATTTACAAACTAATTTAGTTGCACACCTTTTATATCCACGATCACATAGATTGAAATCAAGATTAGATTAGTTTCGCGTTGTAAGAAGAAGAGGTTTTTTACTCATTTTGCCAAGGATGCTATAAAGTGTTCATCGAACTTCACCATTATCCAAAGATCCACTTAACTACTTTCTATTTGCTCAATCACTTCTAGATCACATAGGAAAGAATCATAAGATCTTTAAGGTTGTAATGTTTGCCTAGGGACGGTATGATAAGTATATTTGGATAATTTAGTGTAAGCTTTTGGCTCTCTCCTTACTAGCCATCGAATAATCGCCCTAGAGTTTGAGTTACATTCATAAAACGTTCTCACTCAACCCAAATATTTTGATGCACAAAGTAGCATCCCCTATAACCTAATTCTAAAGCATAAAGATGTTCACATAAAAATTCCACTTTGCCAGTCCAAATATATATATATATATATATATATATATATATATATTATTTTCATATCAATTTTTTCGTTTGTATAGCTATGACTCTCTTTTTGATGTTGAGATATCATGCTATTTTTTTCTCATATTTTTTTTTCCTTTTCATTCTTTTCATCTTTTTGCGTTTACTCTTACCCCGACATAAGGTTACAATATAATAAACCTGTGAATCATCATCAATATATAGAATAGAGCACAATTAATAAGCTAAAAAATTCTCACACCAATAAAGATTCCCATAATGGTGGACCCACCACCCAAACTTAAGCTCTAAAACAATTGTCTATGCATCGCGATTCGAGTGCAGGTCATATGAAAAGTTCCTAAATTCTAAAGGTATATGACTTATAATGTGGCTACTAAAAAGGCTTTAGAGAGGATAGAAGGGGCTGAGAAGGATATACTATAATAATTTGGAATGCAAGCTAAAAGAAAACAAGGGGCTTATGAAAGAACCGCCTTAATCACGTTCTAAACTATGCAATTTCATCATTCTCTTACCTTTAGCACTTTCATGAAATGGGTTTATCAACTAGCTTGGATCTCACGGCCTACACACCACTCACGACTCCCTGAGATCGAACATACTTTCTATCGCATTGCTTACTAATCTTTTCTTTACTAACAATGTGTGTTTCCTACAAATACTCGAAGCATACAAAATAAAACAACTCATAAACATACTACTTATTATCATTAACTTACTATGCTTATGCTTTCAACCTATTAAACACAATCTACATCTAAATTCAATGTATCAAAAATTTAAATTTCTACATAAAACAGAAAAATCACGTAAAATGGAGATGAGAAACAACTAATCCCCACACCCCCAACTCAAATATGAGACGTGTCCCCACGACTCTAAAAAGACTCTTAAAAGAAATAAAAATATTGCAAACAAAGCATATACATAAATGGTATGGAAGAAAGAGAACATACTCTCGATGCTAGTGCCTTGCATTATCGACATCCAAGATAGGATTTACTGGATCTTTCTTTAATTTCTCAAGGAGTGTCATGATGTGCAACTGATTAGCTTTGATTTGTGCCACATCATCGGCAAAGAATGTTTGAGCTGCTTCGATTTTATTCAATCGCTCCTCCACCTTTTCTTGCCAAATACGATCCTCTTAATCTTTTGAGAGTTTCGTAACTCTAGCTCCTCTCAAATTTACATTCAATTGCACAATTCTCGATCTTCTAGTATGGTACCAGCAACACCTCGTAATGCCCCGATGAAAAATAAAACTTTCCCAAATGAGTGTGGGTATTGCAATCAGATTAGTCACTCTTTCTTGCATTACCACTCGAGCTTGTCGATTCCACAAAAGGTTAAATTCGGACATAATGCGAACGAGTACTACATCAAACCCAACAGAAACTCTGACGGGAATAATCTACTTTTTTAAGGGAAACACTGTTTGTGCTGCTACCACCGCGACTATTGAAGGATATTTTTCTCCAGCCTCTGACCTACCCGCCTTAACCCTTTCTATATATGATCTTCGGGATATTCTTCAATAAGCTTTAGCTTAGTCTAGAAACCCCCGTTCTACCGCTCTCTCCACCACATCTTGTCCTTCTACTTGGTATTTTTACTCTTCTTGTTAAAATCATATGACATTTGTTTCTTATTATTTGATAAATCTCTCGTCCACCTCCCATGCCCCTTCTATATACATGTTTGATGGTGCATCTATGGGCATTATCCACGTAGGACCTGTCTCCCCAACAAAATCTTAATTTAGTATTACTTATCTCGTTTCAAAACTTACTATTAGATTCTCATTATTTTATAAATCTCTCATCCACTCCAATGCCTCGTCTATATACATTGTCGATGGTGCATCTATGGGAATTATCCACATTGGATCTGTCTCCGCAACAAAAGCTTAATTTAGTATCACTTATCTCGGTCCAAAACTTACTAGTAGTATCAACTCTAACGTCCATCTTTTTTATCTTGCCTCATACAAAATAAAGTGAAAAAGCGCAAAACAAAATTTCAATCCCAGCAACCTAGTAGGAAAACTTCCAGCTTTTTGGTGTCATCTGCTTAGGCTTCGATCAAACGACTAGAGTTGGTGTTTTGAATCACAAATGTGTCGAATGGCACAAGGAAGGGACATGCGAAGATCCGACCCTGAAAAATGTTCACAGGGAAAATATACTTCTATGATCTCAAATGCGTCAAAAGAAAAAAAGACCTTTTTCGGTAGGGCATGATCTAATATCTCCTCCATGGTAAAAAAACAAAATATAATCGAAGGCATACACTTGTTGATTATCCCATGAGAAAGAATCACATTGGGATATTTATGGAAAGAGTATATGATTTATAACCTTGTGTAATAGTTTAGATAATTAAGATACATCATTTGGGTTGATTTTTGATGTTTAATTGTGGGATTTATCCCTTGATCTAATGTTATTTGACTTTTAGGTAATATTAGTCGATATATGTATTTTTCTATCAGATTGAGATAATATGTGTGTTAAGATACATGGATTTTATTAGACCCCAATATGAAGCTAAAAAGTCAAATAGTCATAAAGAAACCTTAAAAAAAGTAACAAATCAAGCCAAGAAGTCTATCTGAAGTTCAACAATAATAGTAGGCAAACTGTTTCCATCAATTTTTGAAGACCATAACTCATAATTAGTTAATATTTTCATCATCAAAATTGAAGCTCAAGATATCCCTTCGTGTTTTTATTGCGTGAAAAGAAACAATTTGCAATATGTACTTGAATTGAAAAAGTTATTGATGTTTTAAACAAGACGTGGAGTTGTCCAGATGTGAAGAGTCTATTGGGCCACTTTTGACAATCAAGTTGGTCCAATTGAACTAAAATGGGGTTGAAGACTATATATACTAATTATTAGCCTAAAAAACATATCACTTGCCATATTTTGGAGAAATAAACGTTGAGAGTAAGGGTAAGAAGCAAGGAGTTCATTCAAAATCTCTTATTTCACATATTTGTCATCAGAATTAGTGTAATTTTCATCAATTTCCCATTATGTCTTTAATTATGACTCTTTTAGCTATTGTTTCCTTTTATTCCATAATGAACAAATTTGTTAGTATCTTAAGATACTTAACAGTATAAACCCTAATTATTGATTTCGATTATATGTATGAATTTGGAATTTTTTTTTATCAACAGTAAAAAAATTTATAGCTGAAACATTGTTCATACATTTAAGAGCACTAAAAAACGAGCCTCGGTATAACAGCTAGAAAGAAAATAGCATATTAATACCACATTTCAAGAAGTAGCATTTTAGAATTCTAGCAGAAAAAGGACACAACACAAAAATGTGATCTCTATCCTCTATGCAACCATGACATATCTCGCATAATCCATTTATCTGCACACCCCACTTCAACATACAAGATTTAGTAGGTAACCTATCTAAATTTGCTAGCCAAGAACAAAAGGCATTTTTTTTGTATTTTTACTTTATTCCAAACAACTCTAGTCCACTCCAACACCTGTCCTTGCTCAGCAATTTCGCACATTGTTTTCTTGAAATAAAACTTACCTTTAACATTGGTTCTCCATATCATTTTATCCTCAGCCCCATTCAAAACAGGTAAGGCTTCTTTAATCCACTGAGTGAAGGAGACAGGTGCCATCTCCCTCTGATGAAACATTTGCTAACTGTCTTGTTAAGCCACAAGGGACAATCATGTGTGTCTCTATGCAAATATGAGCTAACATTTTCACCTTTCACCCAGTTATCCCAGAATATATATGTCCTATCCCCATTATTAACTTTATGAGTTATGAAAGAATGAGCCAAACTTCTCAACTTCAGAATGTTACATCAAGTCCAAGATAAATCTTGTTTAATGGTGTAATTCCATACACAAGCCCCTTTAAATATGTTATTGTAAGCCCAAAGGCTAAGCATATTCTTACCTCTTATATACATCCTCCAAAACACACCAAGAAGACAAACTTTATTCATGATCTCAATGTTTGGTATATTAAGGCCCCCAAAAGCTTTACCTCTACAAACATCCACCAAGCAACCTTTGCACCTTTTTCCCCTCAAGATTCCCTTTCCAAAGGAAACTTTCCATTTCCTTGTTCAATTTATATATTACATTCTTTGGTATTAGAAACACACGACACCAATAAAGAATTTTACTCATTAAAACCACTCGAATTAGTTCAAGCCTGCCAGCATAAGTAAGCAATTTGATACTCCATCTACTAGTATTCTCGCAAATCCCATCTATCAACTTATTCGAATCACATAAACTCAGTTTTTTAGAGTTTAGAGGTACACCAAGGTACCTCACAGGTAGAAAACCTTCCTTGACATTCAAAATGTTTAGCACCTCAATTTTAACCATATCAGTTGTATTCCCAAAATAAGCTTCACTCTTATCCTTATTCATCCTCAACCCTGAAAGTCTTGCAAATATTTCAAGACCCTCTCTTACCAATAATGAAGATTTAATAGTAGGCTTCATAAAAATTAGCAGATCATCTGCAAATATTATGTGGTTCAGTTGCATTGTCTCACATTTATAATGAAATTCGAATTCCTTGTTTTTGCCAATCATATTAAACAAAGATGTGAATACCTGCATACATAACACAAAAAGATAAGGGGACAGTGGGTCCCTTTGTCTTATCCCCCTTTTACCTTCAAAATAACCCACTAGTTCACCATATATACATACTGAATAAGTAGGGCTAGATATACACATTTCAATCCACTGTATCATAAGCTTCTTGTAAGTCTACATTAATTGTACTATTATATTATCTCTAATATGCCTATCACACACAAAGGCAGCTTGGTTATAGTTTATAAGATAGCTCAGTACCTTCTTGATTCTAGTAGTGATAACTCTTGAGAGTGTCTTGTATGGAGTATTTACACATGATACAAGCCTAAACTATTTGACACTAGTAGGCATCCGAGTCTTAGGAATGAGTGATATGTTAGTAGCATTAGCTTCCTTTAACATTTTCTTAGTCTCCATTGTTTCTTGTATAGCTTTACAGAGGTCTTCCCCCACAATCTCCCAAGCATCCTTATAAAATCCAGAAGTGAACCCATCTGGGCCAGGACACTTTGTTTGATCTATGGCAAAAAACGCATCTTTTATCTCCTTATTGGTTACAAGGCTATTTAGGTAATTATTCTGCTCATCAGTCAATGTGATATTTAAAAGCTGTTATAAGGTGTCAGTAGAACACACTTATTGATGGGAGTCCTCAGTTCTAATCAGATCAATATAAAACTTTAGAAATTCTTCTTGTATTTGAGCTGGAGTAGTTAATAATACACCATTCTCACCAACTAAGGTAGTAATCTTGTTCCTAGCTTGTCTAGCCTTAATGATTCTGTAATAATATCCAGAGCTACAATCACTTTCCTTAGACCAAGTGTCCCTTGCCTTTTGTTTCAAGATCTGCTGCTCATATAACATAGCTTCCTCCAATTATTGTAAAGCAATTCTCTCCTCTGCCATAATAGCCTTAGTTCATTTACCACACATTATAGAATTTTGTAGTTCTTCAAGTATATTCCTCATTTAATTGATGTATTGAGGAGTTTTCTTGAAGTACTTATTATTAAATATCTTTAAAGACTTCTTAACTGATATTTGTTTAGCATATAGTGTATACATTGCAGACCCTCTTACCTTAATGTCCCAAGCCTTCTTTCAAGAAAATAAAAATTAATAATATGAAAATAAAAATTGCATATAATTTGAGTTTTTGTGGCCTAAAAGTGTTTAAATAAAAATATAGGGATCAATTTGAAATTTAAAAAAATGAAAACACCATCTTGGAATTAATTGGGAATTTTTATGATATTAAAAGGACTACTAAACAAATTACTCAAATTTTGTAAATTAATATATTGGGACTAAAATGCAATGTTCCATGAAAATTAAATATAACAAAAAATAATTAAAATGGATTTTTAAAAGTAAATGAAAAAAAATAAATTTGTATATTTAAAAAATTAATATTTTGAAAAAAAATAACAATTTATAAAAAAAAAATTTAAAAATAGTAAAAGGACCCATTTGTAAATTTAATAAATATTTAAAAACAAAATTATATTTTATTTATTTATTACTGTATGACTAATATAATTTTTTTGTGTAACACAGATTGTATTTGGTTGGAATATTGGATGTATTATTTTAATTTTAGAGTTATCTAATTTATATCGATTATTTTATTTGTTATTGTAATATTTATTTTGTATTTAAATTGTATTTAATTTATATTTCATTTGTAATAATTTGGTGATGTAATAATTTAGATTTAATTATTATTTATCTCTTTCAAATAAATTGCAAAATATTGGATGACTGGCGTGATCTCTAGGACACACGGAGGGGACGGTGGGGGCCGAGACCTGAACCAAAATCCGAAAAGAAACCTTGATAACTGTAACACCCAAGACGGTAAATAAAAAATTTATATCATAAATAATTTTAAATGTAACTTATATTATAAATAAATATAATTTAAAACAGAACCAGTTAAGCGGAAAGTACGAGGAAATGCGGCACTAAAATCTGCCATTAGGGCACTAAAAGTTGTCGGGTATCCACTGCTGATCGATTTCTGTATTTTAAACGACACGTGGAACCCATCTGGTAAGTATGGGAAATACCTTAGCCAGGTGATTGGGCTAACTGTTCGAGAGAAGATACCGCCATGCTACAAATCGTGGAGTAAAGTTCCAATAAGCCGACAAAATATATGCTATTTAGAGATTATCGGTAAATATTAATACTTATATATATTAATTTATTAATTTAATTTAACATTAAAAATAATCTTCAATGTAGCAATTTTTTGATATACCAAATTCGAGGAGAAGGGATGATTGGAGATTTATATCTGTAATTTGGATGATACAATGCGATTAGGGTATAAAGACTACAAATATGACACGAAGAAGGACTTTAACTTGTTGGTAAGAAACCTAGTGATTTATCTGGTGAGATCTGGAAGAGGTGTTGCTATTTTTGGGTCTCGAAGGAGGCGAAGGTATACTTATATAGCCCCGTCCCCATGGGCAAGGCTTTTTACTACTTCTTTGCCTCCCTCTTTTCAGAGGCTCTACCCTGGCTTTGAATTGGTTCCTCCCTTTATTGGCGCATCTTCAAGCAATCAGGGCCCCAACATCAACTCACCCTTTCTGATAGGATCAAGGAGGGTCGACTCACTATATATGATAATAGGTTGAACACCTTTTCGAGTGTAAACCCTTTTTAAATATATATAATTTAGATTATATATAACTTTATCAGTACTTGTGTTTTAAATTCTTCCAGGACTAAGCAAAGGCGAACAAATTACACCGAAAGAAACAAAAGAATAAGAGTGGAGCGGGGTCTCGTAAATATTCCCGAACTCGGGATATGCTTTACGAGGTACTTTGTTTTATATTTATAGATATTGTATTTTGAATAGCTTTTAATTATATTCTGAATGAAACAGGGTGTTGAGAATTTGATCCCGGGTGGGAGGGTGGTAGCTAGGGATGAGGCAACTTAAGAAGACATCCCTATTCCTCAAATGGGTGAGTTTTTCGAGGTGGTGGGCAAGAGTAAGAAAACACAGCAGTGTAGGTCCCAGTGTTATAGGAATGCAGATGTAAGTTTATTTTAAAAGTAAAATTTTAATTTTAATTTTATTCATAAATTGATTTTAATAAAAATATTCATGTTTATAATTAAACAGGAATAGTTAAGGGATGTTAGAAAGATCAAGTGACTCAGAGTCAATCGGATGAAGGCTTAGCTCGTGAGTTGTCCCAAAAGGAGCAAATCGATGCGGTGAGAGAAACTGCTAAAAAGGCTGTTGGGTCGCCAAAGAGGAGCTGGACACCGGGTGTGTGTCGACCCCAAAAGAGGAAGAGTCCTTCGACCACCCCGGCACAAGACGAGCATAAAGCGGTGATGATGGAGGCAATAAATGAGCTTCGAGTAGCCCAAGGACTTCCAGAGTAGCCCTGATCGACCATCTACTAGCGTTGAGCCTCCAATGTTTTATCGGGCTGTTGTGAGTGATGCGATGGGATTGATTAACGAGATGAGATTACGTGAAGGTTTGCCCCATTTTCAGCCTATGCCTCCTACTGGTAGTGCATCCGAGAGACTAGTTGATGAAGATGGTGGTTAAGAGATGGGCGAAGATGAAGATGATGATGATGACGAGTCCGAAGGAGAAGAGGAGACCCGTTTATATGGCCTTTAGTTGATTATTTTTAATTATTTTGGTGATGTTATATGACTTTGACTTTGGTTGACTTTGTTTGAATATGTTTGACTTTGGTTGACTTTGGATTATTTTGGTAGTTTAATTAATTAATTTGGTATTTTTATTATTTATTTTGGTTTATAATTGGTATTTTAATTATTAATTGAATTTTTTTTAATAAAAAAAATATGATTATAGAATTATATTTAATTGGAATATTGCAATTAAATATAATTCAGAATGATATTTTTTTATTTTTTTTGAAAAAAATCACTATTAGCGATTACTCGTAGTGGCGAAAACAAAGTATCTGTAGTCCCTAATAATCAACAATTTGCGACTACATGTAGTCTTTAATTGGAAATCAATTTATGACTATAATGTCGTCAGAAATATATAACTAATGGATGACTCCTTTGTAGTCGTCATTAATTAAGATATTTACGACTACACCGGTAGTCGGTAATAATTACGCAATCCATGACTACATCGTAGTCGCAAATACCTAATCACTTCTACCGACTACTTATTAGGCATGCGTCGTTAGTTATGACTTCTAACAATAAAGTTCTCGCGACAAAATTCTTACGATTACATGTAGTCGGCAGAGACCAGAATCGTTTTTCATGCCTACTTTTTTTATCTTTAGCGACTACAGATGTAGCCGTCAGAGGTGTTACGCGGTGTAGTGTTTGTGCCGGAGGATTGAGTATTTTTAGGTAAGAAGGTTTTTCTCCTTATATTGTTTTTGAATTATGGAATGGGGTTATTACTTGTTAGCTGAGTAGTAATCATAAATTTGCATGTTTCATAAAAATAAAGTAGACATAGAGACTGTCTAAAATATCTAAATCTACACATGTTGATTCTTAGAGGTTTCTGGAATTTTGTGGGTGTATATGACTATGAAAATATATAATTTTTGTTTGTTAAAGATCAGATAGTGGTTCTAGTGATTTTTTTTGTCGATGATATATTTTTTGGATAATTATATCTATGGATTATATTTTTTGTCTTGATTTTTTATATCGAAACGTGAATCGTGGATCATAAAATTCATATCAAACTTTAGAAGCATACCATCAATGATGTATAATATGATGTATTCAGAATTTTTAAGCTAAATTTTCTATATACAATTTACAAGTTTGACCAAACAAATTTTTTATATATTGATGTGAAAATATATCGATGCTTTTTAATTTTGTGACTTCTATGAGATGTTTTAGTAATTTATAATTTAAAGATAATTTCCTTGGGGTAACTTGTTTTGGAAGTGAAGCTCATAAAATATTATGATTAGACATGAATGGTATCGAATTGGTTAGACTTGATCGATTCGTTCACGATTCTGCACTTCTACGATGCATCTTTTAATATCTTATAATTGTGTTATCATAAGAATAGTATAATTTCATGAACTATGTATTAGAGAGAATCTCATAACGTTTTGGGCTTGAGATATATTTTCAAATGAATGTTGAGAATATTTTTATTTTTCTTTATTTTTGTAGAATTATATCTCTTGTCTCTTTGGATCGAAAGGAAATGGAATAATACTGGATGAGAGATTAAAGTATTATGTTCCTCGCTTGTCACCACAATCTACCCTTGCGCTATGTTCCACTATCAAAGTTGATTATTCTATCTTAATATGAACATCAATTCCTTCCCGTGTGATGTCTCCTCATTTGTGATAATAAAATATACATCTTAGACATCATTTTAGCTGTATTTATTAGTTTATATGTCGATTTTAGCTTAGTTTAGTGCACTTTCCTATTTTGAGTCTTGATTTAGTAACATGATATTTTTAGAGCATATTGGGTTTAATTGTTTATTTAGTGTGAAGCTTTAAAGATAATTATGGAGATTAATTAGAGTCCAAGTCAAATACTACAAGATATGGAAAGAAGATAAACATGGAAATTGGAGATAAAGGAAAAACAGCTAAAAACATGAAAAAGGAAAAGCTGCCTAAATCTGAATTTCTGCAGCTACGCCTAAGAAGTGGTACATAACTCCAAAAGCAAGCCGATTTTGGAAGATTCCTTTCATAGGGACGTAGATAATTCGCTGAGGATTCTTTTGGTATATTCTAGAGCAAAAACCGACCAATAACGAAGAAGATATGCTCAAAACAGTTCAGCAGTAATTATCTTACGAATTTGGGTTGGGCTTGGAGTCCATTACTTAACCCTTCCTCCAAGAAACGAATTAGGTCAACCTATACACTATGAATACAGCCTCTTGACACTCTTAAATCATCCTTGGTGAAACCTTAAACTAAGAGGAAGCTTACAACACAAGAAAAGAAGTCTGGACGGAGCTGTTCATCATAATGTCTTCTTCTACCTTTAAATTTGTAATTTCTTTCTTTTCTTGCATGAACTAAATTTCTTTAGCTTGAGTTTTAGCATATATGTATGAACCCTAGTTTTGATTGACATCTATCTAATTTGGGAACTTAATGTTTTAAATTGAATTATAGTTTTTATTCTCTGTTTATGTGTTTGGATTTATACTCTGTGTTCTTGTGGACTGCAGCAATTTAGAATTACCATCTAGTAGTTAGGTCATTATTGATAACGATGTTTAATTACATGTTTAGCACATAACGTCTAGTATTCGGTTTAGATCTGACAAATCAACCTAACTAGATAATCACTATGGTTTAGTACATGTTACTATTTACCAATTACAGGAAAAGTTTGCTCAGAAAGCCTTATTGACACAGGTAAATCTTATTTAAAACTACCTAGCGTAATTGGAACCGATTATTGAAATACTACATAATTCACCCTTACATGTTTAGAACAGCAAAACTAGTGGGGATTACATGCTAATGACTCAAGCTATATTCTCATATTACTTCTTCTTCATATTTAATTTTCTGTCTTTAAATTCTTAGTTTTAATTTAGTTTAATCAAAAACCAAACAAATATCTATTTGTCTTTATTTTTCTTGCGTTTAGTTTTTCTAGCTTTAATTAATTGCACTTGTTTATTGCATAAGATTCCCCTAACCTTCGTAGTCTCTGCGGAACGAATCTTACTTATTTTCTAAATCTTGCATACGATCTGTATACTTGCAGAACCGTGCTCAGCTTAGGGTGTTTATTTGCACTTATTTATCACGTTATTTATCACACCCTAGGCCGTACCAAGTTTTTGGTGCCGCTGCCGGGGACTACATTGTTAGTCCTTGTGCATATATCTTGTGCTTTTATTTCAGTTAGTTCTGTTTTACGCATTTTGTCTTTTAGTTTTGATTTATAGATAGTTACAGATGGAGAACCCAATGAGACTTGGGCTACCCAACGAGTTTAGAGTGGAGCCACGAGGAATTCGCGCTCCAGAAATCCAAGCCGCTAAATTTAAGCCTGATCCAGGGATGCTAACTCAGTTCGCAACTCATGGATTATTCAACGGTACTGCACATCAAGATCCGATCTGATATATTCATAAATTCATAAATTCATGCAAATCTGTGATGCTTTATCGTAAGAGGAGTTACTAGGGAACAAATGTATTACGTGATGTTCCAGTTCTTCTTGACCGGAGGTGCAATCGATTGGTATGATACCCAATACCCTCATGTTATTCCAGATTGGGACAAGCTTCAAGCAAGATTCCTACACTGCTTCTATCCGGTTAGTAGACGTTTAAAATATATGTTGGAGCTTGAGCCATTCATACAGGAAGACAGAGAGAGTTTGGGTGAAGCATGGTTACGATTTACAGAAAAGAAGGCGAGATGTCCATATCATCAATCCTCGCCGGAATATTATTTAACCTTGTTTTATGGAGGCCTTAATGACAAATCAAGAGAGAAAGCATATTCGTTAGGAAACGCCGGTTTTGTGTTACTAGCCCATAAAGAAGCTGAGTTGGGGATGGAAAGAATTCTTGAGAACGAGAGAAGTTGGCCAAAGAAACCAGAAAAAGAAGACACTTCAGAATCTCTGAAGCTTAAAGAATTGGCCCAACAAGTCGAAGAGCTACAAGAACATGCCCGAACAATTGCTCAGGTGAATGTGGTACGTGCAATTCCTTCGTGTCCTGGTTGTGGATCAAGAAATCATGTGTGGGAAGGATGTATGAATAATCCAGCAGTAGTTCCGTTACATATCCGCAAGATAACTGTTATTCTAATGGTTATACTTATCCTCAAGAAAGCTACGCAAATTATAAACAACCTCCACAACAAAGAAGTTGGGTCAGAAATCAAGAGATGTATCATCAACCCCAACCTTAATCATATAATCCACAACAACCTATTCAGAAAAAGGCACCAATTGTTAAGAAAGCGTGTCAAGAAACGAAGAAAGAACCACCTAAACAATCAATGCAACTGGCAAAACAAGAACAAATCCAAAGCTTGAATTCGAGTATGGCTAAACTAATGCAAGCAGTTGAAACCAGTATAAGTCGTAGCCAACAGAAGATTCAAGCCCAGCAGAAGATAATTAAGAAACTAGAGCATACTTTATCACATATGGCAAGTACATTACAAAATCGGCCTAAAGGGCAACTTCCAAGTGATACTATTGCTCCTAGAGATGATTCATGCCATGTAGTTGAATTACGAAGTGGAAAACAATTACCTCCACCAAGAAGAGAGCCTGAGCCAATCTCTATTCCAGAAAAGGGGGGAGAAGAAATAATCAAAGATACAGTAGAGGAGGTAGTTAAACCGAAGAGTGTCCAAGCCGAGACACCTGAAAAGACAAGAAAACCAGTGGAACTTAATACACGCCCTCCACCACCATACCCTTCACGTGTCAGAAAGAAGGACAATGACCTGGAATTCAAGAAGTTCGTTGACATGTTGAAAAAATTAGAGGTTAATATACCGCTTGTTGAAGCTCTCAAGAGGATGCCAACGTATCTTAAATTCATGAAAGACATTCTCTCCAACAAACGAAGTATAGAAACTGGGGAGACAATTGGATTGCCTATGGAGTGTAGTGCTATATGTCAAAGTAAGTTGTCACCAAAGCTAGAAGATCCCGGAAGTTTCACAATTCCCATCGGCATTGGAGATAGTTGGACCGGGAAAGAATTATGTGATTTAGGCGCGAGCATCAATCTCATGCCTAGATCCCTGTTCGAGAAGCTTAATATTGGAGAAGCAGTACCTACATCTGTGGTATTACAAATGGAGGATCGCTCCCTTTCACGACCAATATGTAAAATTGAATATGTTTTAGTTAAAGCTGGCTCTTTTATTTTTCCTTGTGATTTTATTATTCTTGACTACGACGCAGATAAGAATGTCCCCATTATCTTTGGTAGACCATTCTTAGCCACGGGGCGTACACTAATTGATGTTGAGAATGGTGAGTTGATCATGAGAGTACAAGATGAGAGAATATAGCTCAGGTTTTGCGAGTATGCAATAATCCTTCTATTTATTCTACTAGTAAATAAGTGTGATAATAACTCTTAGATAAGTAGTCAGGATTCTAAATTCTTCCCTACCCCCGTTCAGGTCGACTAAGGTGGTGACCTAACAATTAACCGGGAACTTAACTAAGGTGCTTATACGCCACTAGGTTCTTACATGAGATTAGCGTGCAAATAATAACTGGTGATTAAATAAAATCCTAAGGACTATCTAGTTAGGCAACTACGTACACTAGACGATTATGTGGTGTTTCAACAATTAGAAACCCCTTCCGGGTGACCATCTAACTACTATTAGTACAACCCTAAATTGATCAGGTTTAAGATAGACAATAAATCTTAGCACATAAAACAAATATATGGTTAAGCAGCTGGAGTCAATTTTAAATAGTTCTCCCAAAGAAAAATAGATAGAAGAAAATATAATTCATAGATTATACATATGCGAAACCCAAGTTATGGGAAATTTAGTTCAAAGTAGAAAGAAATAAACTAAACGAAAGATACATACTGTCAACTTGCTCTCTTGAATGATCTCTAATGATGAATAAAACTTAAAGACTAATTATGAGAGGCAATGACATGTTTACAATAGTTAAAGGGTGTATTTATAGGAGTATAGAAAGCCCAAATTTAGATTTCTTGGAATAGGAGGCAAGTAATTGGACTTCTTTTCCAATTTAAATTTTTCTAAAATATAGGAGAATGGAATAACTGTTGTTGTTTTATTTTGGCCGTAACTTCTTCAATATTGCTCCGATTTTCGCATACTTTTTATCGAAACGACCGTATCGGAAATCTCTACACATTTGATCTGACCATTATTCCTAATTCCGAACCGATTTTTGAGTTATGACCCTTTTAGTGGACCTGGCTGTTGAAATTCAAATTTACTTGGCAACTTTTCCTTTCCTATTTTATCTTTTACTTCCTTTATTTTCAATTTCCATCTTTATCTTCTTTTATTTATCACTTAGAATTTGTTTGACATCTTATTACTTTCCATATATCTTTAAAGCTTCACAATTAACAAAAAAGTAAACTAAATATTCTCTATAAATATTAAATCATCAAATCAAGACAAGAAATAAGAAAAAACTAAAATATAATCAAAAATTGAGTGTTGATTATCCTAATACACCTAAAATGATGTCTCATATATAGATTAAATCATCAAAAACAGAGAGACATCAAGACTCCCAGGTCAAAGTCGTATCGTCCCGATACAATAATGATATAAACAATGAGAAGTCTCTAAATACACACCTAATTCAATTAAGCACAATAGAAAGAGATATCATAATATATAGAATATCAGTAACCATGCTCTTCTGATTCAGAACCCCATATGAATATAAAAGGGATCATCCAAATTATTTTTAAATATCACGTGGCATCGAAAATAATTCACTATATAATTTTTGCCGACAACTGTTTCACATTTATAAAAATGGTTTCTTATCCAAGCTTTGACATGTAATATAATACGTGTACCTACGAGTTTCACATTTAACACATATATTACGCACAAATAACTCTAAATGTGAAAAATCTCCAAAAGAGGGTAAGAAACGAGAATATATCAAATAATAGGGAAAACCCCTCATCTAAGCACAAAAGGAACTTAAAAATATGTCTCAAAATAGGATTTATTTATCACCAAATAAGGGAGACATCAAATGTCTTTCCATTGGATTGCAATTACTTCTCTAATGACACACGAGATAAAATTATGCACGTAGGATATATATTTCTCGTCAAGATAGATGAATATAAATTACCTGTTCCATCGGCTAACTATATCAAATTAAAAAATTAACATGAATTTGACACATTCTAAATATATTTATTGGATACACAAGTTTTTTATTGCATTACCACAATAGAAACTACAGCTACCTTATCAATCAAATTGTATTATAGGTCCCTGAAAATTTTGTCACAGATAGAAAGTGGGTATAAACTCACGACTGCAACTGTAGAGAACATTGATATCAAATTTCTGGATAGATACCCTGAACGTTTTATGTGGATTTAAACTATATAAATCATGAAACTGTGACTAGGGTGAAAAAATACAAAATACCCACTACTAATTTAAACCATTTTATATAACAATTAATGGTTAATAAAAACACTTTATATGAATTAATATGATAAAAATATTTAGTGTTATTTTAGAAAAATTTCAAGGTTTAACAACTATTATTCCATGTTATTCTATAATTTTTAGAAAAAAGAAGCAAAAACTAATAGAATTGCATTAAGAACACCTTATTTAACCCATAAAATAAAATTTGTATTGTCTTTGAAAATATTGCTTCCGCCGATTAAAAACTCCTCTGATAGACAAGTTGTTCTTCTCTTAAAAAACAATAATTTGTGTATACGAAAGATATGAATTAAGCCAAACTCGCATCACGAAATGAATCACCATAATGCTTTACCTACCAAGAATGAGAAAGAGTGCTTGAGGGTATTCTCCCTAATTATAGTATGGAGGGTATTCTCCCTAATTTAGAGTGCATAGTGAAAAATATTAAAATTCATGTTTACCTTTTTCTTTTCTCATTGTATCCCCATCTCGTCATTTTGGGAGATAGTTAACTTATGTTTTTTACCCACCAAGATTTATTGTATAGATTTTTTGTAGGAAATTAGATCAAACTTTTTATTAACTTAAACATATAAGACTTTCATCCAATATTTAATGATCCAATATTTAATAATAATCGTTAATTATAATGGCAAGACATATGTAAATAAATTAATCAGAAAAGTTACCACAATTAATTTTTTAGGTTAAATATAAGGTATATTTTATACACTACTAAAAGTTATATTGAACCATTCAATATGGTATGAAAGACTTTTCCTATTTATTAACCTAACTAGGGATGACAGTGGTTACGATTTTAATTAGAAACCGATGGATTATCGAACCGAATAAAAACCGATTATGTAACCGTGGTTAAATCCGTTACAGTTTGCTTTTAAAAAGTGAAACCAATGGTTAAAACCGTTAGGTTATGGTTTTAGATTAAAAAACCCAAAAAACCGAAATCCGTTATATATATAAATATAAATCCGATTTTATTTTACCTACTAAAAATAAAACCGTATGACCAAAAACCCGTTTATTATCATCTATTTTTGTATATTTTATAGTAATATAGATAAAAAGGTATTTTCATATCTCAAAATTAAAATCTAAATATTATAATTAATAATAGAAGTAACAAAACGTTATTTAATTAAAGATCAACATAATATTTTATATATTGGTGATTTTTCATGTAGTTGTGATCTTGTTTCAATATTTTCAATATATTTAGCGAGTTATAGTTTGGCAAGTCACCATAGGTAGGTTAGGAATCCTACTGCGAGAGGGACGCCTCGCGAGCCGGGTTATGGTTAAAATCCAAAAAACCGAATCTGAATTATTCAGATATGGTTTTGAAAAGTAAGTCCGGTTAAATCGTTTTGTTATTGATAAATTAAATGAATATGTACATGGTTTTGGATTTTTTTTCAATAATCAGATCCGTTGTCATCCAACCCAACACACAGAACGTAAGCCCAAGCAAAGCTATTGGCAAATGGGCTGGAGATAAGAGAACAATTTAATGATATTTACTTCCCATTTAACTACTATGTAACTAGTCTACACATCATGGGCCTTATCCATTCTTAGGATTTAAACAAGAATTTACCCTAATAACAAAGATGTCCGCCGCAGAAAAAGTTAGAACTGCAAAATTAAGCCACTCCTCTCTTTGTGTATATCGAGGTAAAGTTTCCTCTCCATGTACATATACATTGGTAAAATTAGGTAAAATTGTATTATATCTTACTCAAATTTTTTTCCTGTATTTGTTTATATGGTTTAACTAAATTTAATTTTATTTATTTTTTGGCAGAATAATTAAAAATTGATGTTCTTCTGAGTAATTTTATTGAGTCCTTTGGATTGGTAAAACTAAGAGTTTCATCAATGGAAAAAAACTTAAATAAAAATGAGTTGTCCTGTATACTAAGAGACGTTCTCTTAATCAAGGTATGTGATTTATTTTAGTTTCCACGTTGCAAGGGATAAGAAAAATCTTGAACCCAATTACACTATGAGTCCCTGTATAATGTGAAAATTGCAATATAGGCCAGCATTATTGGTCCTTAGGAAAGAGGTAAAAGAGTTGTGTATGGCATGTAATTTGTCTCTCCTATAAAAAATTGAAAAATATAGGATTAGATTTTTCATTTTTTGCAACTAGAAAGTCATGCAATACAATTCAAACAAAAATATTTTGTATTCTTTTATTCATACATATCATCGAGTGTTGTTTGATTACAGGAAGGCGATCGTTGGTCATGAAATTTCAAGAAAATAGAAAAATTATATAATTAACTTGGTAAGTTTATTAATTTGTTGTTATGCTTCATATGATGCTTAATAACAGATGATCAACCCTTAATATTTAACTAATTGTTCTAATGATGGTAAATATTAGTTTGGTAATAGATGTGTTTAATTTTGATTAAAAGAATAAAAGCAAGTAATTGTGTGGATGATAAAATATTACGTGTACACAATTGAACATTAAACAAACGATTAGTAAAAGTTATGTAGACCAATATTGAATACACAAATAAAGAGTGTGTTATTAGGTGTAAAGAATAACCATTTGAGTATGTCATTGAATTAATTCTGGACCGATATGACATTTTTTGCTCCAGATACTGCTCAAGCAATAACTCTTGTTAGAGTATATTATTTGTTGAAGTCAGATATGTAATTTTGGTAGCTGAAAGGGAAAGAGAGGGAAGCAAATATCTCTTGCTTTTAAAGCCGTGCCGGAGAGAAGATCTGCTGAAATATGTCGAAAAATAATACTCCATCAAGTGAGTTCTCCATCAGACCGAATGAAGGCATCAATTTAGTGGTGAACTTGAATTCAAGTCCATCAGATCAGTTTGGAGTTTGTCCCAGCTTCAAAAGTTTTGTGAAAGGCAAAAGTCACAGTCCAGATCCTGCTCATGTTTTGCTCATGTTTCTGCTCCAGCTTCAGCTCTTACTCCAGATCCTTATCCTGCTCCATCTCTTACTCTAGATCCTTCTCCTACTCCTGCTCCTGCTCCGGTTCAAGCTCTGGGTCCAGTTCAAGTTCCTTCTGTTATACTTTCACCGGCTACTGAAAACAACAACAGATTCAATGAGCTCAGCGATCTTGTTTCAAGGTTGTTTGATGACCTTTCTCTGTTCGACTTTTATGCTTCTCAAGTAAGTCAATACAATCTTATTTAATATTAAACATTTCACTTACCATTTCTAATGCTCTGTATGTCTATCTTTATTTGTAGGATACATTTGAGGACCCTCCTGCTCCAGGTGCATGGTAATTTTTTATCCTAGTAGATAATTTGATTAATTCTTTAAATATGTTCCCATTGTAATCAACTTTTTTTTTGGATCTTTCATTTTTGCAGGAAAGTAGGAAAAATGTCTCAGTCCTCTAAATCCAAACGCAGGCACAAGAGAAAGAGACAAGAGACTTCTTAGTCGGAAAGTGACAATGATGATGATCATTGGGGTTTGAGACCCCGTAGAAGGTCTAAACTGTTAGTACAAAAGGTATGTCCACTTTTTCTAAAATAATTTTGTTACGGTCACTATAAACAGATTTGTTCTTTTAATCTTTACTTGGAGACACTCAAGTGTAACTCATGATGGACTAAATGCACACAACCCCCTTTAACTATATCTAATCCCTGATTTTGTCCATAAACTTTAAAAAACAATTTAAACCTCCTTAAACTTTTTTTCCGTAGTTGTTAACTGAGTATGCAAATTTACTATTATACTCTTTCAAACTACCGCACCTTTAACTTTTCATGACTCATTCTTCCCCTTTTAGTTCCTCGCTCTAAACACAACTCATTTTTAGACAAATCTTCCTTGACTAGATTTTCAATTAGATTTACATCCAAAAGAAGTCAAGATTATTTGTGGACCCATATGTTTTTGGATAGAAACGTAATTTAGGGAGTGTTGAATATTTTTTTATGTTGTGTTGGGGCACCTTTTGTTTTTTAATAGTTGTGTACAATCTTAATTAGGGTCTTTTGTTATAATTTTGTTATAATGTTTATCTCATCTGGTTGTGAGTGCTTATGTGCATATACCCTCTAATTCTGCAGATATAACCATTTGTGTAAGGGAGTGACTTGGAATTCAACCTCAAAATATGATGCGGGCAAATCGGTCTTTCATAGATTTATTGGTCGGAAGTTTCTCGAGTTTTTATCTTTCTTGAATTTCTAAAGTCAAACAAAGATATTTAATATAAGTTATAATTCCCACATTGTAAAAAAAATTTCTTTTTACTTATGAAAATATATCAAACAGAAGATGGTCTCATTTGCAGGCAAGATCAGAATTAAACAAAATATTGTAAAACAGCATGAGCATCTGGAACTTTTTGAAGTTGGGTAATTTTTTCAAATTCAGCAAAAATACCATGCAAAGTGTCGAAAAATTCTTGCATATCATATAAATAACCTATATTTAGATAAGGTCCTCTATTTAATTCACTCACATATTAAGAAATATGACCGTATTAAAAAGGTTTCAATATCTGCTCCAAGTCCATGGACCTATATAACAATATAACTCTTTAAATCTTCTTGACAACAAAATTAAATCCAAAAGATATTACATAATATTGAATATTTTAATAAGTGAACTTACATCAAGGCGATCGGAGCCAAAAGTCATTATAACATCATTTACATCTTCTACCCTCCATGGAGTGTCAATTTCTTTACCCACATTTTTACAATCTACAATAACATTTTACATTTTGATCTAACCATGAAGATTGATTTTGTAGTAACACGCCCCTAGCAAATGCAGAATCATTTGTTTACTTCTTCTTGAGTTTTACAAAAGATATTCCTTTTACTTAGAAGCTATTATCACACAGAAGATGAAATTACAGAGAAGTCATATAAGTTCATTACATAGCAGATATAGAGAATGACAAAACTGCCCCTCAAGGTTGAAAAATTAGATTTATATTTCAGTAAGTAATTGTTTGCTAACATAAATCATAAATCTATATATAAAATCATCTTGGGGTATCCATACTGGAAGAAGCCGATCATAAAATGAGAAAGTAGCATCAAAAGAAAGCGAACCATGTTTATTGTACGTTTCAATCACATCAGGTTTAATTCCATCTATCTTCACAATAGGATATCCATTGTGCATAAGTGCTGTTAATACCAATATCTATTTAGAGGAACGAAAATGTTCTCCACATTTCTCTTTCAGACAATTCCTTGAACATGATAAGTACAAACGACCATAACTTTTATTCATCCTAAAAGAGAAGCTCAAAAGAATTATAAAATCCAGCTTACAATGAAATGTCAATCAAAATATACTGACCCGAGGTTTCAAGTGTATGAAGAAGGGGCCACATTTGCAGGATTCCACCTAATGTGAAATTCAGGAATGTGGATAAATTATTGTTATAGTTAATATTATGTTTCTAACAATTGGTGCTCTTTTTTAAATGGTTTTCTGGGTCTGGTTTTGAGTATGAACAACGTTTCTTAATGAATGATGATTTTGGTTTGGTAATTTTTTGTTTGTTTTTTCTATAATGAATATATTGTGCTCTTTTATAAGGTTTTGATCTTTGGTACTGCAATTTTGAAAGGTAGTGTACTAATTTTGGTTGAATGAGCATTTTTCTAATGTTCATAATTGTAAAAAATGATGGAAAAGTACTTTACTGCACAAAAGTTTACGAAAAAACTAAAGGACTGTAATTAAAAAAAACTAAAGGACTGTAATTAAAATCAACACGATTACAATAAGTTTCACTTTTTATAGAGGTTTCAACCTTTGGGAACTATACGGGGTGCCTAATTTTCAAAGGGAGATAGAAACTCCTGCCTATGCCTAAGTAGCCATAATATATGGAGACACCATGAAAGTGAAGATTATGCGAATCATTGAACATTTACAATATTACAATAATAAATTATGTACAATACAAACAAATTGATCAACAATGAGATGAAACAATATCGAGAGTCATGAGAACCGACTAGATTTTCGAAAAAAGTTAATTCGACATAACCAAACCTTTCGTAAAACAAATTATTGCCATGTCAAGTAAAATTTATATGAACTCAATTTCTCTTGCTTGTTTCATAGTAGGTGGACGTTATTGCGATTATTCGTGTTAGCTGATCTTGAATTCCCAATGCCCCTAGTTAAGTTTTCAATAGGTCTCTAGAGTGATGCTGACTTGGTAAAAAATAGGACTTATATTCATATAAATACAAGACATAATGTTAAAGCAAGCAATATGTACAAATAAGATTTCTAGCACAAATCTGATTTCTAGTATATATTTAATAGGATTAACTGAATTTGTTGTCTTTTTTTGTTTTTTTGGAATAAGGAATATATTTAAAATAAATTTAAAGTACAGATAATAAGTTCAGCCTATCCATGACGGTGGGTTATCAAGATTAAGAATCTCGACTAACTAGGTTGTAATATAGTTTGTAAAACAAATATAGTGGTGTTGACTAGGGTGTGATAAAAATAAGATAGTAAAAGCAGATAAACGATTACTAAACACGTTACTCACTGCAAGTATCGCAGGTCGTACGCAAGTTTTAATGATAAGTCAGATTCGTTCTCAGGGACTTAGTGTGTTATACGAATAGGTCAACAGAATAGCGTAGCGGATAATAGTTTAAAGACAAGAAAATAAATGAATATGAAGTGAAGAGATTAATGATTAAACTAAACAAAATAAAGACAAGTAAATAAAATATGAAAGAATAAGATGAGAGAATATAGCTCAGGTTTTGCTAGTATGCACTAATCCTTCTATTTATTCTACTAGTTAATAAGTGTGATAATAACTCTTAGATAAGTAGTCAGGATTCTAAATTCTTCCCTACCCCCTTTCAGGTCGACTAAGGTGGTGACCTAACAATTAACCGGGAACTTAACTAAGGTGCTTATACGCCACTAGGTTCTTACATGAGACTAGCGTGCAAATAATAACTGGTGATTAAATAAAATCCTAAGGACTATCTAGTTAGGCAACTACGTACACTAGACGATTATGTGGTGTTTCAACAATTAGAAACCCCTTCCGGGTGACCATCTAACTACTATTAGTACAACCCTAAATTGATCAGGTTTAAGATAGACAATAAATCTTAGCACAGAAAAAATATATATGGTTAAGCGGCTGGAGTCAATTTTAAAATTGTTCTCCCAAAGAAAAATAGATAGAAGAAAATATAATTCATAGATTATACATATGCAAAACCCAAGTTATGGGAAATTTAGTTCAAAGTAGAAAGAAATAATCTAAACGAAAGATACATACTGTCAACTTGCTCTCTTGAATGATCTCTAATGATGAATAAAACTTAAAGACTAATTATTAGAGGCAATGACATGTTTACAATAGTTAAAGGGTGTATTTATAGGAGTATAGAAATCCCAACTTTAGATTTCTTGGAATAGGAGGCAAGTAATTGGACTTCTTTTCCAATTTAAATTTTTCTAAAATAAAGGAGAAGGGAATAACTGTTGTTGTCTTATTTTGGCCGTAACTTCTTCAATATTGCTCCGATTTTCGCATACTTTTTATCGAAACGACCGTATCGGAAATCTCTACACATTTGATCTGACCATTATTCCTAATTCCGAACCGATTTTTGAGTTATGACCCTTTTAGTGGACCTGGCTGTTGAAATTCAAATTTACTTGGCAACTTTTCCTTTCCTATTTTATCTTTTACTTCCTTTATTTTCAATTTCCATCTTTATCTTCTTTTATTTATCACTTAGAATATGTTTGACATCTGATTACTTTCCATATATCTTTAAAGCTTCACAATTAACAAAAAAGTAAACTAAATATTCTCTATAAATATTAAATCATCAAATCAAGACAAGAAATATGAAAAAAACTAAAATATAATCAAAAATTGAGTGTTGATTATCCTAATACACCTAAAATGATGTCTCATATATAGATTAAATCATCAAAAACAAAGAGACATCAAGACTCCCAGGTCAAAGTCGTATCGTCCCGATACAATAATGATATAAACAATGAGAAGTCTCTAAATACACACCTAAGTCAATTAAGCACAATGGAAAGAGATATCATAATATATAGAATATCAGTAACCATGCTCTTCTGATTCAGAACCCCATATGAATATAAAAGGGATCATCCAAATTATTTTTAAATATCACGTGGCATCAAAAACAATTCACTATATAATTTTTGCCGACAACTGTTTCACATTTATAAAAATGGTTTCTTATCCAAGCTTTGACATGTAATATAATACGTGTACCTACGAGTTTCACATTTAACACATATATTACGCACAGATAACTCTAAATGTGAAAAATCTCCAAAAGAGGGTAAGAAACGAGAATATATCAAATAATAGGGAAAGCCCCTCATCTAAGCATAAAAGGAACTTAAAAATATGTCTCAAAATAGGATTTATTTATCACCAAATAAGGGAGACATCAAATGTCTTTCCATTGGATTGCAATTACTTCTCTAATGACACACGAGATAAAATTATGCACGTAGGATATATATTTCTCGTCAAGATAGATGAATATAAATTACCTGTTCCATCGGCTAACTATATCAAATTTAAAAATTAACATGAATTTGACACATTCTAAATATATTTATTGGATACACAAGTTTTTTATTGCATTACCACAATAGAAACTACAACTACCTTATCAATCAAATTGTATTATAGGTCCCTGAAAATTTTGTCACAGATAGAAAGTGGGTATAAACTCACGACTGCAACTGTAGAGAACATTGATATCAAATTTCCGGATAGATACCCTGAACGTTTTATGTGGATTTAAACTATATAAATCATGAAACTGTGACTAGGGTGAAAAATACAAAATACCCACTACTAATTTAAACCATTTTATATAACAATTAATGGTTAATAAAAACACTTTATATGAATTAATATGATAAAAATATTTAGTGTTATTTTAGAAAAATTTCAAGGTTTAACAACTATTATTCCATGTTATTCTATAATTTTCAGAAAAAAGAAGCAAAAACTAATAGAATTGCATTAAGAACACCTTATTTAACCCATAAAATAAAATTTGTATTGTCTTTGAAAATATTGCTTCCGCCGATTAAAAACTCCTCTGATAGACAAGTTGTTCTTCTCTTAAAAAACAATAGTTTGTGTATACGAAAGATATGAATTAAGCCAAACTCGAATCACGAAATGAATCACCATAATGCTTTACCTACCAAGAATGAGAAAGAGTGCTTGAGGGTATTCTCCCTAATTATAGTATGGAGGGTATTCTCCCTAATTTAGAGTGCATAGTGAAAAATATTAAAATTCATGTTTACCTTTTTCTTTTCTCATTGTATCCCCATCTCGTCTTTTTGGGAGATAGTCAACTTATATTCTTTACCCACCAAGATTTATTGTATAGATTTTTTGTAGGAAATTAGATCAAACTTTTTATTAACTTAAACATATAAGACTTTCATCCAATATTTAATAATAATCGTTAATTATAATGGCAAGACATATGTAAATAAATTAATCAGAAAAGTTACCACAATTAATTTTTTAGGTTAAATATAAGGTATATTTTATAAACTACTAAAAGTTATATTGAACCATTCAATATGGTATGAAAGACTTTTCCTATTTATTAACCTAACTAGGGATGACAGTGGTTACGATTTTAATTAGAAACCGACGGATTATCGAACCGAATAAAAACCGATTATGTAACCGTGGTTAAATCCGTTACGGTTTGGTTTTAAAAAGTGAAACCGATGGTTAAAACCGTTAGGTTATGGTTTTAGATTAAAAAACCCAAAAAACCGAAATCCTTTATATATATAAATATAAATCCGATTTTATTTTACCTACTAAAAATAAAACCGAATTACCAAAAACCCGTTTATTATCATCTATTTTTGTATATTTTATAGTAATATAGATAAAAAGGTATTTTCATATCTCAAAATTAAAATCTAAATATTATAATTAATAATAGAAGTAACAAAACGTTATTTAATTAAAGATCAACATAATATTTTATATATTGGTGATTTTTCATGTAGTTGTGATCTTGTTTCAATATTTTCAATATATTTAGCGAGTTATAGTTTGGCAAGTCACCAGAGATAGGTTAGGAATCCTACTGCGAGAGGGACGCCTCGCGAGCCGGGTTATGGTTAAAATCCAAAAAACCGAATGCGAATTATTCAGATATGGTTTTGAAAAGTAAGTCCGGTTAAATCGTTTTGTTATTGATAAATTAAATGAATATGTACATGGTTTTGGATTTTTTTTCAATAATCCGATCCGTTGTCATCCCTAAACCCAACACACAGAACGTAAGCCCAAGCAAAGCTATTGGCAAATGGGCTGGAGATAAGAGAACAATTCAATGATATTTACTTCCCATTTAACTACTATGTAACTAGTCTACACATCATGGGCTTTATCCATTCTTAGGATTTAAACAAGAATTTACCCTAATAACAAAGATGCCGCCGCAGAAAAAGTTAGAACTGCAAAATTTAGCCACTCCTCTCTTTGTGTATATCAAGGTAAAGTTTCCTCTCCATGTACATATACATTGGTAAAATTAGGTAAAATTGTATTATATCTTACTCAATTTTTTTTGCTGTATTTGTTTATATGGTTTAACTAAATTTAATTTTATTTATTTTTTGGTAGAAAAATTAAAAATTGATGTTCTTTTGAGTAATTTTATTGAGTCCTTTGGATTGGTAAAACTAAGAGTTTCATCAATGGAAAAAAACTTAGATAAAAATGAGTTGTCCTGTATACTAAGAGACGTTCTCTTAATCAAGGAATGTGATTTATTTTAGTTTCCACGTTGCAAGGGATAAGAAAAGTCTTGATCCCAATTACACTATGAGTCCCTGTATAATGTGAAAATTGCAATATAGGCCCGCATTAATGGTCCTTAGGAAAGAGGTAAAAGAGTTGTGTATGGCATGTAATTTGTCTCTCCTATAAAAAATTGAAAAATATAGGATTAGATTTTTCAGTTTTTGCAGCTAGAAAGTCATGCAATACAATTCAAACAAAAATATTTTGTATTTTTTTATTCATACATATCATCGAGTGTTGTTTGATTACAGGAAAGCGATCGTTGGTCATGAAATTTCAAGAAAATAGAAAAATTATATAATTAACTTGGTAAGTTTATTCATTTGTTGTTATGCTTCATATGATGCTTAATAACAGATGATCAACCCTTAATATTTAACTAATTGTTCTAATGATGGTAAATATTAGTTTGGTAATAGATGTGTTTAATTTTGATTAAAAGAATAAAAGCAAGTAATTGTGTGGATGATAAAATATTATGTGTACACAATTGAACATTAAACACACGATTAATAAAAGTTATGTAGACCAATATTGAATACACAAATAAAGAGTGTGTTATTAGGTGTAAAGAATAACCATTTTAGTATGTTATTGAATTAATTCTGGACCGATATGACATTTTTTGCTCCAGATCCTGCTCAAGCAATAACTCATGTTAGAGTATATTATTTGTTGAAGTCAGATCTGTAATTTTGGTAGCTGAAAGGGAAAGAGAGGGAAGCAAATATCTCTGGCTTTTAAAGCCGTGCCGGAGAGAAGATCTGCGGAAATATGTCGAAAAATAATACTCCATCAAGTGAGTTCTCCATCAGAACGAATGAAGGCATCAATTTAGTGGTGAACTTGAATTCAAGTCCATCATATCAGTTTGGAGTTTGTCCCAGCTTCAAAAGTTTTGTGAAAGGCAAAAGTCACAGTCCAGATCCTGCTCATGTTTTGCTCATGTTTCTGCTCCAGCTTCAGCTCTTACTCCAGATCCTTATCCTGCTCCATCTCTTACTCTAGATCCTTCTCCTACTCCTGCTCCTGCTCCGGTTCTAGCTCTGGGTCCAGTTCAAGTTCCTTCTGTTATACTTTCACCGGCTACTGAAAACAACAACAGATTCAATGAGCTCAGCGATCTTGTTTCAAGGTTGTTTGATGACCTTTCTCTGTTCGACTTTTATGCTTCTCAAGTAAGTCAGTACAATCTTATTTAATATTAAACATTTCACTTACCATTTTTCATGCTCTGTATGTCTATCTTTATTTGTAGGATACATTTGAGGACCCTCCTGCTCCAGGTGCATGGTAATTTTTTAACCTAGTAGATAATTTGATTAATTCTTTAAATATGTTCCCATTGTAATTAAATTTTTTTTTTGGATCTTTCATTTTTGCAGGAAAGTGGGAAAAAAGTCTCAGTCCTCTAAATCCAAACGCAGGCACAAGAGAAAGAAACAAGATACTTCTTAGTCGGAAAGTGACAATGATGATGATCATTGGGGTTTGAGACCCCGTAGAAGGTCTAAACGGTTAGTACAAAAGGTATGTCCACTTTTTCTAAAATAATTTTGTTACGGTCACTATAAACAGATTTGTTCTTTTAATCTTTACTTGGAGACACTCAAGTGTAACTCATGATGGACTAAATGCACACAACCCCCTTTAACTATATCTAATCCCTGATTTTGTCCATAAACTTTAAAAAACAATTTAAACCTCCTTAAACTTTTTTTCCGTAGTTGTTAACTGAGTATGCAAATTTACTATTATACCCTTTCATACTACCGCACCTTTAACTTTTCATGACTCATTCTTCCCCTTTTAGTTCCTCGCTCTGAACACAACTCATTTTTAGACGAATCTTCCTCGACTAGATTTTCAATTAGATTTACATCCAAACGAAGTCTAGATTATTTGTGGACCCATATGTTTTTGGATAGAATTGTAATTTAGGGAGTGTTGAATATATTTTTATGTTGTGTTGGGGCACCTTTTGTTTTTTAATAGTTGTGTACAATCTTAATTAGGGTCTTTTGTTATAATTTTGTTATAATGTTTATCTCATCTGGTTGTGAGTGCTTATGTGCATATACCCTCTAATTCTGCAGATATAACCATTTGTGTAAGGGAGTGACTTGGAATTCAACCTCAAAATATGATGCGGGCAAATCGGTCTTTCATAGATTTATTGGTCGGAAGTTTCTCGAGTTTTTATCTTTCTTGAATTTCTAAAGTCAAACAAAGATATTTAATATAAGTTATAATTCCCACATTGTAAAAAAATTTCTTTTTACTTATGAAAATATATCAAACAGAAGATGGTCTCATTTGCAGGCAAGATCAGAATTAAACAAAATATTGTAAAACAGCATGAGCATCTGGAACTTTTTGAAGTTGGGTAATTTTTTCAAATTCAGCAAAAATACCATGCAAAGTGTCGAAAAATTCTTGCATATCATATAAATAACCTATATTTAGATAAGGTCCTCTATTTAATTCACTCACATATTAAGAAATATGACCCTATTAAAAAGGTTTCAATATCTGCTCCAGGTCCATGGACCTATATAACAATATAACTCTTTAAATCTTCTTGACAACAAAATTAAATCCAAAAGATATTACATAATATTGAATATTTTAATAAGTGAACTTACATCAAGGCGATCGGAGCCAAAAGTCATTATAACATCATTTACATCTTCTACCCTCCATGGAGTGTCAATTTCTTTACCCACATTTTTACAATCTACAATAAAATTTTACATTTTGATCTAACCATGAAGATTGATTTTGTAGTAACACGCCCCTAGCAAATGCAGAATCATTTGTTTACTTCTTCTTGAGTTTTACAAAAGATATTCCTTTTACTTAGAAGCTATTATCACACAGAAGATGAAATTACAGAGAACTCATATGAGTTCATTACATAGCAGATATAGAGAATGACAAAACTGTCCCTCAAGGTTGAAAAATTAGATTTTGATTTCAGTAAGTAATTGTTTGCTAACATAAATCTATATATAAAATCATCTTGGGGTATCCATACTGGAAGAAGCCGATCATAAAATGAGAAAGTAGCATCAAAAGAAAGCGAACCATGTTTATTGTATGTTTCAATCACATCAGGTTTAATTCCATCTATCTTCATAATAGGATATCCATTGTGCATAAGTGCTGTTAATACCAATATCTATTTAGAGGAACGAAAATGTTCTCCACATTTCTCTTTCAGACAATTCCTTGAACATGATAAGTACAAATGACCATAACTTTTATTCATCCTAAAAGAGAAGCTCAAAAGAATTATAAAATCCAGTTTACAATGAAATGTCAATCAAAATATGCTGACCCGAGGTTTCAAGTGTATGAAGAAGGGGCCACATTTGCAGGATTCCACCTAATGTGAAATTCAGGAATGTGGATAAATTATTGTTATAGTTAATATTATGTTTCTAACAATTGGTGCTCTTTTTTAAATGGTTTTCTGGGTCTGGTTTTGAGTATGGACAACTTTTCTTAATGAATGATGATTTTGGTTTGGTAATTTTTTGTTTGTTTTTTCTATAATGAATATATTGTGTTCTTTTATAAGGTTTTGATCTTTGGTACTGCAATTTTGAAAGGTGGTGTACTAATTTTGGTTGAATGAGCATGTTTCTAATGTTCATAATTGTAAAAAATGATGGAAAAGTACTTTATTGCACAAAAGTTTACGAAAAAACTAAAGGACTGTAATTAAAAAAAAAACTAAAGGACTGTAATTAAAATCAACACGATTACAATAAGTTTCACTTTTTATAGAGGCTTCAACCTTTGGGAACTATACGGGGTGCCTAATTTTCAAAGGGAGATAGAAACTCCTGCCTATGCCTAAGTAGCCATAATATATGGAGACACCATGAAAGTGAAGATTATGCGAATCATTGAACATTTACAATATTACAATAATAAATTATGTACAATACAAACAAATTGATCAACAATGAGATGAAACAATATCGAGAGTCATGAGAACCGACTAGATTTTCGAAAAAAGTTAATTCGACATAACCAAACCTTTCGTAAAACAAATTATTGCCATGTCAAGTAAAATTTATATGAACTCAATTTCTCTTGCTTGTTTCATAGTAGGTGGACGTTATTGCGATTATTCGTGTTAGCTGATCTTGAATTCCCAATGACCCTAGTTAAGTCTTCAATAGGTCTCTAGAGTGATGCTGACTTGGTAAAAAATAGGACTTATATTCATATAAATACAAGACATAATGTTAAAGCAAGCATTATGTACAAATAAGATTTCTAGTATATATTTAATAGGATTAACTGAATTTGTTGTCTTTTTTTGTTTTTTTGGAATAAGGAATATATTTAAAATAAATTTAAAGTACAGATAATAAGTTCAGCCTATCCATGACGGTGGGTTATCAAGATTAAGAATCTCGACTAACTAGGTTGTAATATAGTTTGTAAAACAAATATAGTGGTGTTGACTAGGATGTGATAAAAATAAGATAGTAAAAGCAGATAAACGATTACTAAACACGTTACTCACTGCAAGTATCGCAGGTCGTACGCAAGTTTTAATGATAAGTCAGATTCGTTCTCAGGGACTTAGTGTGTTATACGAATAGGTCAACAGAATAGCGTAGCAGATAATAGTATAAAGACAAGAAAATAAATGAATATGAAGTGAAGAGATTAATGATTAAACTAAACAAAATAAAGACAAGTAAATAAAATATGAAAGAATAAGATGAGAGAATATAGCTCAGTTTTTGCGAGTATGCACTAATCCTTCTATTTATTCTACTAGTTAATAAGTGTGATAATAACTCTTAGATAAGTAGTCAGGATTCTAAATTCTTCCCTACCCCCTTTTAGGTCGACTAAGGTGGTGACCTAACAATTAACCGGGAACTTAATTAAGGTGCTTATACGCCACTAGGTTCTTACATGAGACTAGCGTGCAAATAATAACTGGTGATTAAATAAAATTCTAAGGACTATCTAGTTAGGCAAGTCCTCCTAGATCACTACGTACACTAGACGATTATGTGGTGTTTCAACAATTAGAAACCCCTTCCGGGTGACCATCTAACTACTATTAGTACAACCCTAAATTGATCAGGTTTAAGATAGACAATAAATCTTAGCACATAAAACAAATATATGGTTAAGCGGCTGGAGTCAATTTAAAATAGTTCTCCCAAAGAAAAATAGATAGAAGAAAATAAAATTCATAGATTATAAATATGAAAAACCCAAGTTATGGGAAATTTAGTTCAAAGTAGAAAGAAATAAACTAAACGAAAGATGCATAATGTCAACTTGCTCTCTTGAATGATCACTAATGATGAATAAAACTTAAAAACTAATTATGAGAGGCAATGACATGTTTACAATAGTTAAAGGGTGTATTTATAGGAGTATAGAAAGCCCAAATTTAGATTTCTTGGAATAGGAGGCAAGTAATTGGACTTCTTTTCCAATTTAAATTTTTCTAAAATATAGGAGAAGGGAATAAATGTTGTTGTCTTATTTTGGCCGTAACTTCTTCAATATTGCTCCGATTTTCGCATACTTTTTATCGAAACGACCGTATCGGAAATCTCTACACATTTGATCTGACCATTATTCCTAATTCCGAACCGATTTTTGAGTTATGATCCTTTTAGTGGACCTGGCTGTTGAAATTCAAATTTACTTGGCAACTTTTCCTTTCCTATTTTATCTTTTACTTTCTTTATTTTCAATTTCCATCTTTATCTTCTTTTATTTATCACTTAGAATTTGTTTGACATCTGATTACTTTCCATATATCTTTAAAGCTTCACAATTAACAAAAAAGTAAACTAAATATTCTCTATAAATATTAAATCATCAAATCAAGACAAGAAATAAGAAAAAAACTAAAATATAATCAAAAATTGAGTGTTGATTATCCTAACACACCTAAAATGATGTCTCATATATAGATTAAATTATCAAAAACAGAGAGACATCAAGACTCCCAAGTCAAAGTCGTATCGTCCCGATACAATAATGATATAAACAATGAGAAGTCTCTAAATACACACCTAAGTCAATTAAGCACAATAGAAAGATATATCATAATATATAGAATATCAGTAACCATGCTCTTCTGATTCAGAATCCCATATGAATATAAAAGGGATCATCCAAATTATTTTTAAATATCACGTGGCATCGAAAACAATTCACTATCTAATTTTTGCCGACAACTGTTTCACATTTATAAAAATTGTTTCTTATCCAAGCTTTGACATGTAATATAATAAGTGTACCTACGAGTTTCACATTTAACACATATATTACGCACAAATAACTCTAAATGTGAAAAATTTCCAAAAGAGGGTAAGAAACGAGAATATATCAAATAATAGGGAAAACCCCTCATCTAAGCACAAAAGGAACTTAAAAATATGTCTCAAAATAGGATTTATTTATCACCAAATAAGGGAGACATCAAATGTCTTTCCATTGGATTGCAATTACTTCTCTAATGACACACGAGATAAAATTATGCACGTAGGATATATATTTCTCGTCAAGATGGATGAATATAAATTACCTGTTCCATCGGCTAACTATATCAAATTTAAAAATTAACATGAATTTGACACATTCTAAATATATTTATTGGATACACAAGTTTTTTATTGCATAACCACAATAGAAACTACAGCTACCTTTTCAATCAAATTGTACTATAGGTCCCTGAAAATTTTGTCACAGATAGAAAGTGGGTATAAACTCACCACTGCAACTGTAGAGAACATTGATATCAAATTTCCGGATAGATACCCTGAACGTTTTATGTGGATTTAAACTATATAAATCATGAAACTGTGACTAGGGTGAAAAATACAAAATACCCACTACTAATTTAAACCATTTTATATAACAATTAATGGTTAATAAAAACACTTTATATGAATTAATATGATAAAAATATTTAGTGTTATTTTAGAAAAATTTCAAGGTTTAACAACTATTATTCCATGTTATTCTATAATTTTCAGAAAAAAGAAGCAAAAACTAATAGAATTGCATTAAGAACACCTTATTTAACCCATAAAATAAAATTTGTATTGTCTTTGAAAATATTGCTTCCGCCGATTAAAAACTCCTCTGATAGACAAGTTGTTCTTCTCTTAAAAAACAATAGTTTGTGTATACGAAAGATATGAATTAAGCCAAACTCGCATCACGAAATGAATCACCATAATGCTTTACCTACTAAGAATGAGAAAGAGTGCTTGAGGGTATTCTCCCTAATTATAGTATGGAGGGTATTCTCCCTAATTTAGAGTGCATAGTGAAAAATATTAAAATTCATGTTTACCTTTTTCTTTTCTCATTGTATCCCCATCTCGTCTTTTTGGGAGATAGTTAACTTATATTTTTTACCCACCAAGATTTATTGTATAGATTTTTTGTAGGAAATTAGATCAAACTTTTTATTAACTTAAACATATAAGACTTTCATCCAATATTTAATGATCCAATATTTAATAATAATCGTTAATTATAATGGCAAGACATATGTAAATAAATTAATCAGAAAAGTTACCACAATTAACTTTTTAGGTTAAATATAAGGTATATTTTATACACTACTAAAAGTTATATTGAACCATTCAATATGGTATGAAAGACTTTTCCTATTTATTAACCTAACTAGGGATGACAGTGGTTACGATTTTAATTAGAAACCGACGGATTATCGAACCGAATAAAAACCGATTATGTAACCGTGGTTAAATCCGTTACAGTTTGGTTTTAAAAATTGAAACCGATGGTTAAAACCGTTAGGTTATGGTTTTAGATTAAAAAACCCAAAAAACCAAAATCCGTTATATATATAAATATAAATCCGATTTTATTTTACCTACTAAAAATAAAACCGAATGACCAAAAACCCGTTTATTATCATCTATTTTTGTATATTTTATACTAATATAGATAAAAAGGTGTTTTCATATCTCAAAATTAAAATCTAAATATTATAATTAATAATAGAAGTAACAAAACGTTATTTAATTAAAGATCAACATAATATTTTATATATTGGTGATTTTTCATGTAGTTGTGATCTTGTTTCAATATTTTCAATATATTTAGCAAGTTATAGTTTGGCAAGTCACCAGAGGTAGGTTAGGAATCCTACTGCGAGAGGGACGCCTCGCGAGCCGGGTTATGGTTAAAATCCAAAAAACCGAATCCGAATTATTCAGATATGGTTTTGAAAAGTAAGTCCGGTTAAATCGTTTTGTTATTGATAAATTAAATGAATATGTACATGGTTTTGGATTTTTTTTCAATAATCCGATCCGTTGTCATCCCTAAACCCAACACACAGAACGTAAGCCCAAGCAAAGCTATTGGCAAATGGGCTGGAGATAAGAGAACAATTCAATGATATTTACTTCCCATTTAACTACTATGTAACTAGTCTACACATCATGGGCTTTATCCATTCTTAGGATTTAAACAAGAATTTACCCTAATAACAAAGATGCCGCCGCAGAAAAAGTTAGAACTGCAAAATTAAGCCACTCCTCTCTTTGTGTATATCGAGGTAAAATTTCCTCTCCATGTACATATATATTGGTAAAATTAGGTAAAATCGTATTATATCTTACTCAATTTTTTTTGCTGTATTTGTTTATATGGTTTAACTAAATTTAATTTTATTTATTTTTTGGCAGAATAATTAAAAATTGATGTTCTTCTGAGTAATTTTATTGAGTCCTTTGGATTGGTAAAACTAAGAGTTTCATCAATGGAAAAAAACTTAGATAAAAATGAGTTGTCCTGTATACTAAGAGACGTTCTCTTAATCAAGGTATGTGATTTATTTTAGTTTCCACGTTGCAAGGGATAAGAAAAATCTTGAACCCAATTACACTATGCGTCCCTGTATAATGTGAAAATTGCAATATAGGCCCGCATTATTGGTCCTTAGGAAAGAGGTAAAAGAGTTGTGAATGGCATGTAATTTGTCTCTCCTATAAAAAATTGAAAAATATAGGATTAGATTTTTCATTTTTTGCAGCTAGAAAGTCATGCAATACAATTCAAACAAAAATATTTTGTATTTTTTTATTCATACATATCATCGAGTGTTGTTTGATTACAGGAAGGCGATCGTTGGTCATGAAATTTCAAGAAAATAGAAAAATTATATAATTAACTTGGTAAGTTTATTAATTTTTTGTTATGCTTCATATGATGCTTAATAACAGATGATCAACCCTTAATATTTAACTAATTGTTCTAATGATGGTAAATATTAGTTTGGTAATAGATGTGTTTAATTTAGATTAAAAGAATAAAAGCAAGTAATTGTGTGGATGATAAAATATTATGTGTACACAATTGAACATTAAACACACGATTAATAAAAGTTATGTAGACCAATATTGAATACACAAATAAAGAGTGTGTTATTAGGTGTAAAGAATAACCATTTGAGTATGTCATTGAATTAATTCTGGACCGATATGACATTTTTTGCTCCAGATCCTGCTCAAGCAATAACTCTTGTTAGAGTATATTATTTGTTGAAGTCAGATCTGTAATTTTGGTAGCTGAAAGGGAAAGAGAGGGAAGCAAATATCTCTTGCTTTTAAAGCCGTGCCGGAGAGAAGATCTGCGGAAATATGTCGAAAAATAATACTCCATCAAGTGAGTTCTTCATCAGAACGAATGAAGGCATCAATTTAGTGGTGAACTTGAATTCAAGTCCATCAGATCAGTTTGGAGTTTGTCCCAGCTTCAAAAGTTTTGTGAAAGGCAAAAGTCACAGTCCAGATCCTGCTCATGTTTTGCTCATGTTTCTGCTCCAGCTTCAGCTCTTACTCCAGATCCTTATCCTGCTCCATCTCTTACTCTAGATCCTTCTCCTACTCCTGCTCCTTCTCCGGTTCTAGCTCTGGGTCCAATTCAAGTTCCTTCTGTTATACTTTCACCGGCTACTGAAAACAACAACAGATTCAATGAGCTCAGCGATCTTGTTTCAAGGTTGTTTGATGACCTTTCTCTGTTCGACTTTTATGCTTCTCAAGTAAGTCAATACAATCTTATTTAATATTAAACATTTCACTTACCATTTTTCATGCTCTGTATGTCTATCTTTATTTGTAGGATACATTTGAGGACCCTCCTGCTCCAGGTGCATGGTAATTTTTTATCCTAGTAGATAATTTGATTACTTCTTTAAATATGTTCCCATTGTAATCAACTTTTTTTTTGGATCTTTCATTTTTGCAGGAAAGTGGGAAAAAAGTCTCAGTCCTCTAAATCCAAACGCAGGCACAAGAGAAAGAGACAAGAGACTTCTTAGTCGGAAAGTGACAATGATGATGATCATTGGGGTTTGAGACCCCGTAGAAGGTCTAAACGGTTAGTACAAAAGGTATGTCCACTTTTTCTAAAATAATTTTGTTACGGTCACTATAAACAGATTTGTTCTTTTAATCTTTACTTGGAGACACTCAAGTGTAACTCATGATGGACTAAATGCACACAACCCCCTTTAACTATATCTAATCCCTGATTTTGTCCATAAACTTTAAAAAACAATTTAAACCTCCTTAAACTTTTTTTCCGTAGTTGTTAACTGAGTATGCAAATTTACTATTATACCCTTTCATACTACCGCACCTTTAACTTTTCATGACTCATTCTTCCCCTTTTAGTTCCTCGCTCTGAACACAACTCATTTTTAGACGAATCTTCCTCGACTAGATTTTCAATTAGATTTACATCCAAAAGAAGTCCAGATTATTTGTGGACCCATATGTTTTTGGATAGAACCGTAATTTAGGGAGTGTTGAATATTTTTTTATGTTGTGTTGGGGCACCTTTTGTTTTTTAATAGTTGTGTACAATCTTAATTAGGGTCTTTTGTTATAATTTTGTTATAATGTTTATCTCATCTGGTTGTGAGTGCTTATGTGCGTATACCCTCTAATTCTGCAGATATAACCATTTGTGTAAAGGAGTGACTTGGAATTCAACCTCGAAATATGATGCGGGCAAATCTTTTGCGAAACATTCACCGTCATCATTTGACAGGATAACATGGTCTTTCATAGATTTATTGGTCGGAAGTTTCTCGAGTTTTTATCTTTCTTGAATTTCTAAAGTCAAACAAAGATATTTATTATAAGTTATAACTCCCACATTGTAAATTTTTTTTCCTTTTACTTATAAAAATATATCAAACAGAAGATGGTCTCATTTGCAGGCAAGATCAGAATTAAACAAAATATTGTAAAAACAGCATAAGCATCTGGAACTTTTTGAAGTTGGGTAATTTTTTCAAATTCAGCAAAAATAGCATGCAAAGTGTCGAAAAATTCTTGCATATCATATAAATAACCTATCTTTAGATAATGTCCTCTATTTAATTCACTCACATATTAAGAAATATGACCCTATTAAAAAGGTTTCGATATCTGCTCCACGGCCATGGACCCATATAACAATATAACTCTTTAAATCTTCTTGACAAAAATATATAGTATATTTTAATATGTGAACTTACATCAAGGCTATCGGAGCCAAAAGTCATTATAACAGCATTTACATCTTCTACCCTCCATGGAGTGTCAATTTCTTTACCCAAATTTTTACAATCTGCAATAACAATTTACATTTTGATCTAACCATGAAGATTGATTTTGTAGTAACACGCCCCTAGCAAATGCAGAATCATTTGTTTACTTCTTCTTGAGTTTTACAAAAGATATTCCTTTTACTTAGAAGCTATTATCACACAGAAGATGAAATTTTAAAGAAGTCATATGAGTTCATTACATAGCAGATATAGAGAATGACAAAACTGCCCCTTAAGGTTGAAAAATTAGATTTATATTTCAGTAAGTAATTGTTTGCTAACATAAATCTATATATAAAATCATCTTGGGGTATCCATACTGGAAGAAGCCGATCATAAAATGAGATAGTAGCATCAAGAGAAAGCGAACCATGTTTATTGTACGTTTCAATCACAGCAGGTTTAATTCCATCTATCTTCACAATAGGATATCCATTGTGCATAAGTGCTATTAATACCAATATCAATTTAGAGGAACGAAAATGTTCTCAACATTTCTCTTTCAGACAATTCCTTGAACATGATAAGTACAAAGGACCATAACTTTTATTCATCCTAAAAGAGAAGCTCAAAAGAGTTATAAAATCCAGTTTACAATGAAATGTCAATCAAAATATACTGACCCGAGGATTCAAGTGTATGAAGAAGGGGCCACATTTGCAGGATTCCACCTAATGTGAAATTCAGGAATGTGGATAAATTATTGTTATAGTTAATATTATGTTTCTAACAATTGGTGCTCTTTTTTAAATGGTTTTCTGGGTCTAGTTTTGAGTATGGACAACTTTTCTTAATGAATGATGATTTTGGTTTGGTAATTTTTTGTTTGTTTTTTCTGTAATGAATATATTGTGTTCTTTTATAAGGTTTGATCTTTGGTACTGCAATTTTGAAAGGTGGTGTACTAATTTTGGTTGAATGAGCATTTTTCTAATGTTCATAATTGTAAAAAATGATGGAAAAGTACTTTACTGCACAAAAGTTTACGAAAAAACTAAAGGACTGTAATTAAAAAAATCTAAAGGAATGTAATTAAAAAACTAAAGGAGTGTAATTAAAATCAACACGATTACAATAAGTTTCACTTTTTATAGAGGCTTCAACCTTTGGGAACTATACGGGGTGCTAATTTTCAAAGGGAGATAGAAACTCCTGCCTATGCCTAAGTAGCCATAATATATGGAGACACCATGAAAGTGAAGATTATGCGAATCATTGAATATTTACAATATTACAATAATAAATTATGTACAATACAAACAAATTGATCAACAATGAGATGAAACAATATCGAGAGTCATGAGAACCGACTAGATTTTCGAAAAAAGTTAATTCGACATAACCAAACCTTTCGTAAAACAAATTATTGCCATGTCAAGTAAAATTTATATGAACTCAATTTCTCTTGCTTGTTTCATAGTAGGTGGACGTTATTGCGATTATTCGTGTTAGCTGATCTTGAATTCCCAATGCCCCTAGTTAAGTCTTCAATAGGTCTTAGAGTGATGCTGACTTGGTAAAAAATAGGACTTATATTCATATAAATACAAGACATAATGTTAAAGCAAGCATTATGTACAAATAAGATTTCTAGTACAAATCTGATTTCTAGTATATATTTAATAGGATTAACAGAATTTGTTGTATTTTTTTGTTTTTTGGAATAAGGAATATATTTAAAATAAATTTAAAGTACAGATAATAAGTTCAGCCTATCCATGACGGTGGGTTATCAAGATTAAGAATCTCGACTAACTAGGTTGTAATATAGTTTGTAAAACAAATATAGTGGTGTTGACTAGGATGTGATAAAAATAAGATAATAAAAGAAGATAAACGATTACTAAACACGTTACTCACTGCAAGTATCGCAGGTCGTACGCAAGTTTTAATGATAAGTCAGATTCGTTCTCAGGGACTTAGTGTGTTAAACGAATAGGTCAACAGAATAGCGTAGTAGATAATAGTTTAAAGACAAGAAAATAAATGAATATGAAGTGAAGAGATTAATGATTAAACTAAACAAAATAAAGACAAGTAAATAAAATATGAAAGAATAAGATGAGAGAATATAGCTCAGGTTTTGCGAGTATGCACTAATCTTTCTATTTATTCTTCTAGTTAATAAGTGTGATAATAACTCTTAGATAAGTAGTCAGGATTCTAAATTCTTCCCTACCCCCTTCCAGGTCGACTAAGGTGGTGACCTAACAATTAACCGGAAACTTAACTAAGGTGCTTATACGCCACTATGATCTTACATGAGACTAGCGTGCAAATAATAACTAGTGATTAAATAAAATCCTAAGGACTATCTACTTAGGCAAGTCCTCCTAGATCACTACGTACACTAGACGATTATGTGGTGTTTCAACAATTAGAAACCCCTTTTGGGTGACCATCTAATTACTATTAGTACAACCCTAAATTGATCAGGTTTAAGATAGACAATAAATCTTAGCACATAAAACAAATATATGGTTAAGCGGCTGGAGTCAATTTAAAATAGTTCTCCCAAAGAAAAATAGATAGAAGAAAATAGAAATTCATAGATTATACATATGCAAAACCCAAGTTATGGGAAATTTAGTTCAAAGTAGAAAGAAATAAACTAAACGAAAGATGCATACTGTCAACTTGCTCTCTTGAATGATCTCTAATGATGAATAAAACTTAAAGACTAATTATGAGAGGCAATGACATGTTTACAATAGTTAAAGGGTGTATTTATAGGAGTATAGAAAGCCCAAATTTAGATTTCTTGGAATAGGAGGCAAGTAATTGGACTTCTTTTCCAATTTAAATTTTTCTAAAATATAGGAGAAGGGAATAACTGTTGTTGTCTTATTTTGTCCGTAACTTCTTCAATATTGCTCCGATTTTCATATACTTTTTATCGAAACGACCGTATCGGAAATCTCTACACATTTGATCTGACCATTATTCCTAATTCCGAACCGATTCTTGAGTTATGACCCTTTTAGTGGACCTGGCTGTTGAAATTCAAATTTACTTGGCAACTTTTCCTTTCCTATTTTATCTTTTACTTCCTTTATTTTCAATTTCCATCTTTATCTTCTTTTATTTATCACTTAGAATTTGTTTGACATCTGATTACTTTCCATATATCTTTAAAGCTTCACAATTAACAAAAAAGTAAACTAAATATTCTCTATAAATATTAAATCATCAAATCAAGACAAGAAATATGAAAAGAACTAAAATATAATCAAAAATTGAGTGTTGATTATCCTAATACAGCTAAAATGATGTCTCATATATAGATTAAATCATCAAAAACAGAGAGACATCAAGACTCCCAGGTCAAAGTCGTATCGTCCCAATACAATAATGATATAAACAATGAGAAGTCTCTAAATACACACCTAAGTCAATTAAGCACAATGGAAAGAGATAGCATAATATATAGAATATCAGTAACCATGCTCTTCTGATTCAGAACCCCATATGAATATAAAAGGGATCATCCAAATTATTTTTAAATATCACGTGGCATCGAAAACAATTCACTATCTAATTTTTGCCGACAACTGTTTCACATTTATAAAAATGGTTTCTTATCCAAGCTTTGACATGTAATATAATACGTGTACCTACGAGTTTCACATTTAACACATATATTACGCACAAATAACTCTAAATGTGAAAAATCTCCACAAGAGGGTAAGAAACGAGAATATATCAAATAATAGGGAAAACCCCTCAGCTAAGCACAAAAGGAACTTAAAAATATGTCTCAAAATAGGATTTATTTATCACCAAATAAGGGAGTCATCAAATGTCTTTCCATTGGATTGCAATTACTTCTCTAATGACACACGAGATAAAATTATGCACGTAGGATACATATTTCTCGTCAAGATAGATGAATATAAATTACATGTTCCATCGGCTAACTATATAATATTTAAAAATTAACATGAATTTGACACATTCTAAATATATTTATTGGATACACAAGTTTTTTATTGCATTACCACAATAGAAACTACAACTACCTTTTCAATCAAATTGTACTATAGGTCCCTGAAAATTTTGTCACAGATAGAAAGTGGGTATAAACTCACCACTGCAACTGTAGAGAACATTGATATCAAATTTCCCGATAGATACCCTGAACGTTTTATGTGGGTTTAAACTATATAAATCATTAAACTGTGACTAGGGTGAAAAATACAAAATACCCACTACTAATTTAAACCATACTATATAACAATTAATGGTTAATAAAAACACTTTATATGAATCAATATGATAAAATTATTTAGTGTAATTTTAGAAAAATTTCAAGGTTTAACAACTATTATTCCATGTTATTCTATAACTTTCAGAAAAAAGAAGCAAAAACTAATAAAATTGCATTAAGAACACCTTATTTAACCCATAAAATAATATTTGTATTGTCTTTGAAAATATTGCTTCCGCCGATTAAAAACTCCTCTGATATACAAGTTGTTCTTCTCTTAAACAACAATAGTTTGTGTATACGAAAGATATGAATTAAGCCAAACTCGCATCACGAAATGAATCACCATAATGCTTTACCTACCAAGAATGAGAAAGAGTGCTTGAGGGTATTCTCCCTAATTATAGTATGGAGGGTATTCTCCCTAATTTAGAGTGCATAGTATAAAATATTAAAATTCATGTTTACCTTTTTCTTTTCTCATTGTATCCCTATCTCGTCTTTTTGGGAGATAGTTAACTTATGTTTTTTACCCACCAAGATTTATTGTATAGATTTTTTGTAGGAAATTAGATCAAACTTTTTATTAAATTAAACATATAAGACTTTCATCCAATATTTAACGATCCAATATATAATAATAATCGTTAATTAAAATGGCAAGACATATGTAAATAAATTAATCAGAAAAGTTACCACAATTAATATTTTAGGTTAAATATAAGGTATATTTTATACACTACTAAAAGTTGTATTGAATCATTCAATATGGTATGAAAGACTTTTCCTATTTATTAACCTAACTAGGGATGGCAGTGGATACGATTTTAATATTAGAAACCTACGGATTACCGAACCGAATAAAAACCGATTATGTAACCGTGGTTAAATCCGTTACGGTTTGGTTTTAAAAAGTGAAACCAATGGTTAAAACCGTTAGGTTATGGTTTTAGATTAAAAAAACCCAAAAAACCGAAATCCGTTATATATATAAATATAAATCCGATTTTATTTGACCTACTAAAAATAAAACCGAATGACCAAAAACTCGTTTATTATCATTTATTTTTGTATATTTTATAGTAATATAGATAAAAAGGTATTTTCATATTTCAAAACTAAAATCTAAATATTATAATTAATAATAGAAGTAACAAAACGTTATTTAATTAAAGATCAACATAATATTTTATATATTGGTGATTTGTCATGTAGTTGTGATCTTGTTTCAATATTTTCAATATATTTAGCGAGTTATAGTTTGGCAAGTCACAAGAGCGAGGTGAGGTTAGGAATCCTACTGCGAGAGGGACGCCTCGCGAGCCGGGTTATGGTTAAAATCCAAAAAACCGTTTAAAAAACCGAATCCGAATTATTCAGATATGGTTAAATCGTTTTGTTATTGATAAATTAAATGAATATGTACATGGTTTTGGATTTTTTTTGCAATACTCTGATCCGTTGTCATCCCTAAACCCAACACACAGAACGTAAGCCCAATCAAATGTATTGGCAAATGGGCTGGAGAGAAGAGAACAATTCAATGATATTTACTTCCCATTTAACTACTATGTAACTAGTCTACACATCATGGGCCTTATCCATTCTTAGGATTTAAACAAGAATTTACCCTAATAACAAAGATGCGGCCGCAGAAAAAGTTAGAACTGCAAAATTAAGCCGACTCCTCTCTTTGTGTATATCGAGGTAAAGTTTCCTCTCCATGTACATATACATTGGTAAAATTAGGTAAAATTGTATTATATCTTACTCAATTTTTTTGCTGTATTTGTTTATATGGTTTAACTAAATTTAATTTTATTTATTTTTTGGCAGAATAATTAAAAATTTATGATCTTTTGAGTAATTTTATTGAGTCCTTTGGATTTGTAAAACTAAGAGTTTCATCAATGGAAAAAAACTTAAATAAAAATGAGTTAGTCCTGTATACTAAGAGAAGTTCTCTTAATCAAGGTATGTGATTTATTTTAGTTTCCACGTTGCAAGGGATAAGAAAAATCTTGAACCCAATTACACTATGAGTCCCTGTATAATGTGAAAATTGCAATATAGGCCCGCATTATTGGTCCTTAGGAAAGAGGTAAAAGAGTTGTGTATGGCATGTAATTTGTCTCTCCTATAAAAATTGAAAAATATAGGATTAGATTTTTCAGTTTTTGCAGCTAGAAAGTCATGCAATACAATTCAAACAAAAATATTTTGTATTTTTTTATTCATACATATCATCGAGTGTTGTTTGATTACAGGAAAGCGATCGTTGGTCATGAAATTTCAAGAAAATAGAAAAATTATATAATTAACTTGGTAAGTTTATTAATTTGTTGTTATGCTTCATATGATGCTTAATAACAGATGATCAACCCTTAATATTTAACTAATTGTTCTAATGATGGTAAATATTAGTTTGGTAATAGATGTGTTTAATTTAGATTAAAAGAATAAAAGCAAGTAATTGTGTGGATGATAAAATATTATGTGTACACAATTGAACATTAAACACACGATTAATAAAAGTTATGTAGACCAATATGGAATACACAAATAAAGAGTGTGTTATTGGGTGTAAAGAATAACCATTTGAGTATGTCATTGAATTAATTCTGGACCGATATGACATTTTTTGCTCCAGATCCTGCTCAAGCAATAGCTCTTGTTCCTGTCGGAATATATTATTTGTCGTAGTCAGATCTGTGATTTTGGTAGCTGAAAGGGAAAGAGAGGGAAGCAAATATCTTTTGCTTTCAAAGCTGTGCCGGAGAGAAGATCTGCGGAAATATGTCGAAAAATAATACTCCATCAGGTGAGTTCTCCATCAGACCAAATGAAGGCATAAATTTAGTGTCCATCAGATCAGTTTGGAGTTTGTCCCAGCTTCAAAAGTTTGGTGAAAGGCAAAAGTCACATTCCAGATCCTGCTCATGTTTCTGCTCCAGCTTCACCTCTTACTCCAGATCCTTCTCCTGCTCCATCTCTTACTCTAGATCCTTCTCCTACTTCCAGTTCCTTTTGTTATACTTTCACCGGCTACTGAAAACAACAACAGATTCAATGAGCTCAGCGATCTTGTTACAAGATTGTTTGATGACTTTTCTCTGTTCGACCTGCTCCAGGTGCATGGTAATTTTTTATCCTAGTAAATAATTTGATTACTTCTTTAAATATGTTCCCATTGTAATCAACTTTTTTTTGGATCTTTCATTTTTGCAGGAAAGTGGGAAAAAAGTCTCAGTCCTCTTATCCAAACGCAGGCACAAGAGAAAGAGACAAGAGACTTCTTAGTCGGAAAGTGACAATGATGATGATCATTGGGGTTTGAGACCCCGTAGAAGGTCTAAACGGTTAGTACAAAAGGTATGTCCACTTTTTCTAAAATAATTTTGTTACGGTCACTATAAACAGATTTGTTCTTTTAATCTTTACTTGGAGACACTCAAGTGTAACTCATGATGGACTAAATGCACACAACCCCCTTTAACTATATCTAATCCCTGATTTTGTCCATAAACTTTAAAAAACAATTTAAACCTCCTTAAAATTTTTTTCCGTAGTTGTTAACGGAGCATGCAAATTTACTATTATACCCTTTCATACTACCGCACCTTTAACTTTTCATGACTCATTCTTCCTCTTTTAGTTCCTCGCTCTGAACACAACTCATTTTTAGACGAATCTTCCTCGACTAGATTTTCAATTAGATTTACATCCAAAAGAAGTTTAGATTATTTGTGGACCCATATGTTGTTGGATAGAATTGTAATTTAGGGAGTGTTGAATATATTTTTATGTTGTGTTGGTGCACCTTTTGTTTTTTAATAGTTGTGTACAATCTTAATTAGGGTCTTTTGTTATAATTTTGTTATAATGTTTATCTCATCTGGTTGTGAGTGCTTATGTGCATATACCCTCTAATTCTGCAGATATAACCATTTGTGTAAGGGAGTGACTTGGAATTCAACCTCAAAATATGATGCGGGCAAATCGGTCTTTCATAGATTTATTGGTCGGAAGTTTCTCGAGTTTTTATCTTTCTTGAATTTCTAAAGTCAAACAAAGATATTTAATATAAGTTATAATTCCCACATTGTAAAAAAAATTTCTTTTTACTTATGAAAATATATCAAACAGAAGATGGTCTCATTTGCAGGCAAGATCAGAAATAAACAAAATATTGTAAAACAGCATGAGCATCTGGAACTTTTTGAAGTTGGGTAATTTTTTCAAATTCAGCAAAAATACCATGCAAAGTGTCGAAAAATTCTTGCATATCATATAAATAACCTATATTTAGATAAGGTCCTCTATTTAATTCACTCATATATTAAGAAATATGACCCTATTAAAAAGGTTTCAATATCTGCTCCAGGTCCATGGACCTATATAACAATATAACTCTTTAAATCTTCTTGACAACAAAATTAAATCCAAAAGATATTACATAATATTGAATATTTTAATAAGTGAACTTACATCAAGGTGATCGGAGCCAAAAGTCATTATAACATCATTTACATCTTCTACCCTCCATGGAGTGTCAATTTCTTTACCCACATTTTTACAATCTACAATAAAATTTTACATTTTGATCTAACCATGAAGATTGATTTTGTAGTAACACGCCCCTAGCAAATGCAGAATCATTTGTTTACTTCTTCTTGAGTTTTACAAAAGATATTCCTTTTACTTAGAAGCTATTATCACACAGAAGATGAAATTACAGAGAACTCATATGAGTTCATTACATAGCAGATATAGAGAATGACAAAACTGTCCCTCAAGGTTGAAAAATTAGATTTTGATTTCAGTAAGTAATTGTTTGCTAACATAAATCTATATATAAAATCATCTTGGGGTATCCATACTGGAAGAAGCCGATCATAAAATGAGAAAGTAGCATCAAAAGAAAGCGAACCATGTTTATTGTATGTTTCAATCACATCAGGTTTAATTCCATCTATCTTCATAATAGGATATCCATTGTGCATAAGTGCTGTTAATACCAATATCTATTTAGAGGAACGAAAATGTTCTCCACATTTCTCTTTCAGACAATTCCTTGAACATGATAAGTACAAACGACCATAACTTTTATTCATCCTAAAAGAGAAGCTCAAAAGAATTATAAAATCCAGTTTACAGTGAAATGTCAATCAAAATATGCTGACCCGAGGTTTCAAGTGTATGAAGAAGGGGCCACATTTGCAGGATTCCACCTAATGTGAAATTCAGGAATAAGGATAAATTATTGTTATAGTTAATATTATGTTTCTAACAATTGGTGCTCTTTTTTAAATGGTTTTCTGGGTCTGGTTTTGAGTATGGACAACTTTTCTTAATGAATGATGATTTTGGTTTGGTACTTTTTTGTTTGTTTTTTCTATAATGAATATATTGTGTTCTTTTATAAGGTTTTGATCTTTGGTACTGCAATTTTGAAAGGTGGTGTACTAATTTTGGTTGAATGAGCATGTTTCTAATGTTCATAATTGTAAAAAATAATGGAAAAGTACTTTATTGAACAAAAGTTTACGAAAAAACTAAAGGACTGTAATTAAAAAAAAACTAAAGGAATGTAATTAAAATCAACACGATTACAATAAGTTTCACTTTTTATAGAGGCTTCAACCTTTGGGAACTATACGGGGTGCCTAATTTTCAAAGGGAGATAGAAACTCCTGCCTATGCCTAAGTAGCCATAATATATGGAGACACCATGAAAGTGAAGATTATGCGAATCATTGAACATTTACAATATTACAATAATAAATTATGTACAATACAAACAAATTGATCAACAATGAGATGAAACAATATCGAGAGTCATGAGAACCGACTAGATTTTCGAAAAAGTTAATTCGACATAACCAAACCTTTCGTAAAACAAATTATTGCCATGTCAAGTAAAATTTATATGAACTTAATTTCTCTTGCTTGTTTCATAGTAGGTGGACGTCATTCCGATTATTCGTGTTAGCTGATCTTGAATTCCCAATGCCCCTAGTTAAGTCTTCAATAGGTCTCTAGAGTGATGCTGACTTGGTAAAAAATAGGACTTATATTCATATAAATACAAGACATAATGTTAAAGTAAGCATTATGTACAAATAAGATTTCTAGTACAAATCTGATTTCTAGTATATATTTAATAGGATTAACTGAATTTGTTGTCTTTTTTTGTTTTTTTGGAATAAGGAATATATTTAAAATAAATTTAAAGTACAGATAATAAGTTTAGCCTATCCATGACGGTGGGTTATCAAGATTAAGAATCTCGACTAACTAGGTTGTAATATAGTTTGTAAAACAAATATAGTGGTGTTGACTAGGATGTGATAAAAATAAGATAGTAAAAGCAGATAAACGATTACTAAACACGTTACTCACTGCAAGTATCGCAGGTCGTACGCAAGATTTAATGATAAGTCAGATTCGTTCTCAGGGACTTAGTGTGTTATACGAATAGGTCAACAGAATAGCGTAGCAGATAATAGTATAAAGACAAGAAAATAAATGAATATGAAGTGAAGAGATTAATGATTAAACTAAACAAAATAAAGACAAGTAAATAAAATATGAAAGAATAAGATGAGAGAATATAGCTCAGTTTTTGCGAGTATGCACTAATCCTTCTATTTATTCTACTAGTTAATAAGTGTGATAATAACTCTTAGATAAGTAGTCAGGATTCTAAATTCTTCCCTACCCCCTTTTAGGTCGACTAAGGTGGTGACCTAACAATTAACCAGGAACTTAACTAAGGTGCTTATACGCCACTAGGTTCTTACATGAGACTAGCGTGCAAATAATAACTGGTGATTAAATAAAATTCTAAGGACTATCTAGTTAGGCAAGTCCTCCTAGATCACTACGTACACTAGACGATTATGTGGTGTTTCAACAATTAGAAACCCCTTCCGGGTGACCATCTAACTACTATTAGTACAACCCTAAATTGATCAGGTTTAAGATAGACAATAAATCTTAGCACATAAAACAAATATATGGTTAAGCGGCTGGAGTCAATTTAAAATAGTTCTCCCAAAGAAAAATAGATAGAAGAAAATATAATTCATAGATTATAAATATGAAAAACCCAAGTTATGGGAAATTTAGTTCAAAGTAGAAAGAAATAAACTAAACGAAAGATGCATAATGTCAACTTGCTCTCTTGAATGATCACTAATGATAAATAAAACTTAAAAACTAATTGTGAGAGGCAATGACATGTTTACAATAGTTAAAGGGTGTATTTATAGGAGTATAGAAAGCCCAAATTTAGATTTCTTGGAATAGGAGGCAAGTAATTGGACTTCTTTTCCAATTTAAATTTTTCTAAAATATAGGAGAAGGGAATAACTGTTGTTGTCTTATTTTGTCCGTAACTTCTTCAATATTGCTCCGATTTTCGCATACTTTTTATCGAAACGACCGTATCGGAAATCTCTACACATTTGATCTGACCATTATTCCTAATTCCGAACCGATTTTTGAGTTATGACCCTTTTAGTGGACCTGGCTGTTGAAATTCAAATTTACTTGGCAACTTTTCCTTTCCTATTTTATCTTTTACTTCCTTTATTTTCAATTTCCATCTTTATCTTCTTTTATTTATCACTTAGAATTTGTTTGACATCTGATTACTTTCCATATATCTTTAAAGCTTCACAATTAACAAAAAAGTAAACTAAATATTCTCTATAAATATTAAATCATCAAATCAAGACAAGAAATAAGAAAAAAACTAAAATATAATCAAAAATTGAGTGTTGATTATCCTAACACATCTAAAATGATGTCTCATATATAGATTAAATCATCAAAAACAGAGAGACATCAAGACTCCCAGGTCAAAGTCGTATCGTCCCGATACAATAATGATATAAACAATGAGAAGTCTCTAAATACACACCTAAGTCAATTAAGCACAATGGAAAGATATATCATAATATATAGAATATCATTAACCATGCTCTTCTGATTCAGAACCCCATATGAATATAAAAGGGATCATACAAATTATTTTTAAATATCACGTGGCATCGAAAACAATTCACTATCTAATTTTTGCCGACAACTGTTTCACATTTATAAAAATGGTTTCTTATCCAAGCTTTGACATGTAATATAATAAGTGTACCTACGAGTTTCACATTTAACACATATATTACGCACAAATAACTCTAAATGTGAAAAATCTCCAAAAGAGGGTAAGAAACGAGAATATATCAAATAATAGGGAAAACCCCTCATCTAAGCACAAAAGGAACTTAAAAATATGTCTCAAAATAGGATTTATTTATCACCAAATAAGGGAGACATCAAATGTCTTTCCATTGGATTGCAATTACTTCTCTAATGACACACGAGATAAAATTATGCACGTCGGATATATATTTCTCGTCAAGATGGATGAATATAAATTACCTGTTCCATCGGCTAACTATATCAAATTTAAAAATTAACATGAATTTGACACATTCTAAATATATTTATTGGATACACAAGTTTTTTATTGCATTACCACAATAGAAACTATAGCTACCTTTTCAATCAAATTGTACTATAGGTCCCTGAAAATTTTGTCACAGATAGAAAGTGGGTATAAACTCACCACTGCAACTGTAGAGAACATTGATATCAAATTTCCGGATAGATACCCTGAACGTTTTATGTGGATTTAAACTATATAAATCATGAAACTGTGACTAGGGTGAAAAATACAAAATACCCACTACTAATTTAAACCATTTTATATAACAATTAATGGTTAATAAAAACACTTTATATGAATTAATATGATAAAAATATTTAGTGTTATTTTAGAAAAATTTCAAGGTTTAACAACTATTATTCCATGTTATTCTATAATTTTCAGAAAAAAGAAGCAAAAACTAATAGAATTGCATTAAGAACACCTTATTTAACCCATAAAATAAAATTTGTATTGTCTTTGAAAATATTGCTTCCGCCGATTAAAAACTCCTCTGATAGACAAGTTGTTCTTCTCTTAAAAAACAATAGTTTGTGTATACGAAAGATATGAATTAAGCCAAACTCGCATCACGAAATGAATCACCATAATGCTTTACCTACTAAGAATGAGAAAGAGTGATTGAGGGTATTCTCCCTAATTATAGTATGGAGGGTATTCTCCCTAATTTAGAGTGCATAGTGAAAAATATTAAAATTCATGTTTACCTTTTTCTTTTCTCATTGTATCCCCATCTCGTCTTTTTGGGAGATAGTTAACTTATATTTTTTACCCACCAAGATTTATTGTATAGATTTTTTGTAGGAAATTAGATCAAACTTTTTATTAACTTAAACATATAAGACTTTCATCCAATATTTAATGATCCAATATTTAATAATAATCGTTAATTATAATGGCAAGACATATGTAAATAAATTAATCAGAAAAGTTACCACAATTAACTTTTTATGTTAAATATAAGGTATATTTTATACACTACTAAAAGTTATATTGAACCATTCAATATGGTATGAAAGACTTTTCCTATTTATTAACCTAACTAGGGATGACAGTGGTTACGATTTTAATTAGAAAGCGACGGATTATCGAACCGAATAAAAACCGATTATGTAACCGTGGTTAAATCCGTTACAGTTTGGTTTTAAAAATTGAAACCGATGGTTAAAACCGTTAGGTTATGGTTTTAGATTAAAAAACCCAAAAAACCAAAATCCGTTATATATATAAATATAAATCCGATTTTATTTTACCTACTAAAAATAAAACCGAATGACCAAAAACCCGTTTATTATCATCTATTTTTGTATATTTTATAGTAATATAGATAAAAAGGTGTTTTCATATCTCAAAATTAAAATCTAAATATTATAATTAATAATAGAAGTAACAAAACGTTATTTAATTAAAGATCAACATAATATTTTATATATTGGTGATTTTTCATGTAGTTGTGATCTTGTTTCAATATTTTCAATATATTTAGCAAGTTATAGTTTGGCAAGTCACCAGAGGTAGGTTAGGAATCCTACTGCGAGAGGGACGCCTCGCGAGCCGGGTTATGGTTAAAATCCAAAAAACCGAATCCGAATTATTCAGATATGGTTTTGAAAAGTAAGTCCGGTTAAATCGTTTTGTTATTGATAAATTAAATGAATATGTACATGGTTTTGGATTTTTTTTCAATAATCCGATCCGTTGTCATCCCTAAACCCAACACACAGAACGTAAGCCCAAGCAAAGCTATTGGCAAATGGGCTGGAGATAAGAGAACAATTCAATGATATTTACTTCCCATTTAACTACTATGTAACTAGTCTACACATCATGGGCTTTATCCATTCTTAGGATTTAAACAAGAATTTACCCTAATAACAAAGATGCCGCCGCAGAAAAAGTTAGAACTGCAAAATTAAGCCACTCCTCTCTTTGTGTATATCGAGGTAAAGTTTCCTCTCCATGTACATATATATTGGTAAAATTAGGTAAAATTGTATTATATCTTACTCAATTTTTTTTGCTGTATTTGTTTATATGGTTTAACTAAATTTAATTTTATTTATTTTTTGGCAGAATAATTAAAAATTGATGTTCTTCTGAGTAATTTTATTGAGTCCTTTGGATTGGTAAAACTAAGAGTTTCATCAATGGAAAAAAACTTAGATAAAAATGAGTTGTCCTGTATACTAAGAGACGTTCTCTTAATCAAGGTATGTGATTTATTTTAGTTTCCACGTTGCAAGGGATAAGAAATCTTGAACCCAATTACACTATGAGTCCCTGTATAATGTGAAAATTGCAATATAGGCCCGCATTATTGGTCCTTAGGAAAGAGGTAAAAGAGTTGTGAATGGCATGTAATTTGTCTCTCCTATAAAAAATTGAAAAATATAGGATTAGATTTTTCATTTTTTGCAGCTAGAAAGTCATGCAATACAATTCAAACAAAAATATTTTGTATTTTTTTATTCATACATATCATCGAGTGTTGTTTGATTACAGGAAGGCGATCGTTGGTCATGAAATTTCAAGAAAATAGAAAAATTATATAATTAACTTGGTAAGTTTATTAATTTTTTGTTATGCTTCATATGATGCTTAATAACAGATGATCAACCCTTAATATTTAACTAATTGTTCTAATGATGGTAAATATTAGTTTGGTAATAGATGTGTTTAATTTAGATTAAAAGAATAAAAGCAAGTAATTGTGTGGATGATAAAATATTATGTGTACACAATTGAACATTAAACACACGATTAATAAAAGTTATGTAGACCAATATTGAATACACAAATAAAGAGTGTGTTATTAGGTGTAAAGAATAACCATTTGAGTATGTCATTGAATTAATTCTGGACCGATATGACATTTTTTGCTCCAGATCCTGCTCAAGCAATAACTCTTGTTAGAGTATATTATTTGTTGAAGTCAGATCTGTAATTTTGGTAGCTGAAAGGGAAAGAGAGGGAAGCAAATATCTCTTGCTTTTAAAGCCGTGCCGGAGAGAAGATATGCGGAAATATGTCGAAAAATAATACTCCATCAAGTGAGTTCTTCATCAGAACGAATGAAGGCATCAATTTAGTGGTGAACTTGAATTCAAGTCCATCAGATCAGTTTGGAGTTTGTCCCAGCTTCAAAAGTTTTGTGAAAGGCAAAAGTCACAGTCCAGATCCTGCTCATGTTTTGCTCATGTTTCTGCTCCAGCTTCAGCTCTTACTCCAGATCCTTATCCTGCTCCATCTCTTACTCTAGATCCTTCTCCTACTCCTGCTCCTTCTCCGGTTCTAGCTCTGGGTCCAATTCAAGTTCCTTCTGTTATACTTTCACCGGCTACTCAAAACAACAACAGATTCAATGAGCTCAGCGATCTTGTTTCAAGGTTGTTTGATGACCTTTCTCTGTTCGACTTTTATGCTTCTCAAGTAAGTCAATACAATCTTATTTAATATTAAACATTTCACTTACCATTTTTCATGCTCTGTATGTCTATATTTATTTGTAGGATACATTTGAGGACCCTCCTGCTCCAGGTGCATGGTAATTTTTTATCCTAGTAGATAATTTGATTAATTCTTTAAATATGTTCCCATTGTAATCAACTTTTTTTTTGGATCTTTCATTTTTGCAGGAAAGTGGGAAAAAAGTCTCAGTCCTCTAAATCCAAACGCAGGCACAAGAGAAAGAGACAAGAGACTTCTTAGTCGGAAAGTGACAATGATGATGATCATTGGGGTTTGAGACCCCGTAGAAGGTCTAAACGGTTAGTACAAAAGGTATGTCCACTTTTTCTAAAATAATTTTGTTACGGTCACTATAAACAGATTTGTTCTTTTAATCTTTACTTGGAGACACTCAAGTGTAACTCATGATGGACTAAATGCACACAACCCCCTTTAACTATATCTAATCCCTGATTTTGTCCATAAACTTTAAAAAACAATTTAAACCTCCTTAAACTTTTTTTCCGTAGTTGTTAACTGAGTATGCAAATTTACTATTATACCCTTTCATACTACCGCACCTTTAACTTTTCATGACTCATTCTTCCCCTTTTAGTTCCTCGCTCTGAACACAACTCATTTTTAGACGAATCTTCCTCGACTAGATTTTCAATTAGATTTACATCCAAAAGAAGTCCAGATTATTTGTGGACCCATATGTTTTTGGATAGAACCGTAATTTAGGGAGTGTTGAATATTTTTTTATGTTGTGTTTGGGCACCTTTTGTTTTTTAATAGTTGTGTACAATATTAATTAGGGTCTTTTGTTATAATTTTGTTATAATGTTTATCTCATCTGGTTGTGAGTGCTTATGTGCATATACCCTCTAATTCTGCAGATATAACCATTTGTGTAAGGGAGTGACTTGGAATTCAACCTCGAAATATGATGCGGGCAAATCTTTTGCGAAACATTCACCGTCATCATTTGACAGGATAACATGGTCTTTCATAGATTTATTGGTCAGAAGTTTCTAGAGTTTTTATCTTTCTTGAATTTCTAAAGTCAAACAAAGATATTTATTATAAGTTATAATTCCCACATTGTAAATTTTTTTTCTTTTTACTTATGAAAATATATCAAAAAGAAGATGGTCTCATTTGCAGCCAAGATCAGAATTAAACAAAATATTGTAAAACAGCATGAGCATCTGGAACTTTTTGAAGTTGGGTAATTTTCAAATTCAGCAAAAATACCATGCAAAGTGTCGAAAAATTCTTACATATCATATAAATAACCTATATTTAGATAAGGTCCTCTATTTAATTCACTCACATATTAAGAAATATGACCGTATTAAAAAGGTTTCAATATCTGCTCCAGGTCCATGGACCTATATAACAATATAACTCTTTAAATCTTCTTGACAACAAAATTAAATCCAAAAGATATTACATAATATTGAATATTTTAATAAGTGAACTTACATCAAGGCGATCGGAGCCAAAAGTCATTATAACAGCATTCACATCTTCTACCTTCCATGGAGTGTCAATTTCTTTATCCACATTTTTACAATCTACAATAACATTTTACATTTTGATCTAACCATGAAGATTGATTTTGTAGTAACACGCCCCTAGCAAATGCAGAATCATTTGTTTACTTCTTCTTGAGTTTTACAAAAGATATTCCTTTTACTTAGAAGCTATTATCACACAGAAGATGAAATTATAGAGAAGTCATATAAGTTCATTACATAGCAGATATAGAGAATGACAAAACTGCCCCTCAAGGTTGAAAAATTAGATTTATATTTCAGTAAGTAATTGTTTGCTAACATAAATCTATATATAAAATCATCTTGGGGTATCCATACTGGAAGAAGCCGATCATAAAATGAGAAAGTAGCATCAAAAGAAAGCGAACCATGTTTATTGTACGTTTCAATCACATCAGGTTTAATTCCATCTATCTTCACAATAGGATATCCATTGTGCATAAGTGCTGTTAATACCAATATCTATTTAGAGGAACGAAAATGTTCTCCACATTTCTCTTTCAGACAATTCCTTGAACATGATAAGTACAAACGACCATAACTTTTATTCATCCTAAAAGAGAAGCTCAAAAGAATTATAAAATCCAGCTTACAATGAAATGTCAATCAAAATATACTGACCCGAGGTTTCAAGTGTATGAAGAAGGGGCCACATTTGCAGGATTCCACCTAATGTGAAATTCAGGAATGTGGACAAATTATTGTTATAGTTAATATTATGTTTCTAACAATTGGTGCTCTTTTTTAAATGGTTTTCTGGATCTGGTTTTGAGTATGAACAACGTTTCTTAATGAATGATGATTTTGGTTTGGTAATTTTTTGTTTGTTTTTTCTATAATGAATATATTGTGCTCTTTTATAAGGTTTTGATCTTTGGTACTGCAATTTTGAAAGGTGGTGTACTAATTTTGGTTGAATGAGCATTTTTCTAATGTTCATAATTGTAAAAAATGATGGAAAAGTACTTTACTGCACAAAAGTTTACGAAAAAACTAAAGGACTGTAATTAAAAAAAACTAAAGGACTGTAATTAAAATCAACACGATTACAATAAGTTTCACTTTTTATAGAGGCTTCAACCTTTGGGAACTATACGGGGTGCCTAATTTTCAAAGGGAGATAGAAACTCCTGCCTATGCCTAAGTAGCCATAATATATGGAGACACCATGAAAGTGAAGATTATGCGAATCATTGAACATTTACAATATTACAATAATAAATTATGTACAATACAAACAAATTGATCAACAATGAGATGAAACAATATCGAGAGTCATGAGAACCGACTAGATTTTCGAAAAAAGTTAATTCGACATAACCAAACCTTTCGTAAAACAAATTATTGCCATGTCAAGTAAAATTTATATGAACTCAATTTCTCTTGCTTGTTTCATAGTAGGTGGACGTTATTGCGATTATTCGTGTTAGCTGATCTTGAATTCCCAATGCCCCTAGTTAAGTCTTCAATAGGTCTTAGAGTGATGATGACTTGGTAAAAAATAGGACTTATATTCATATAAATACAAGACATAATGTTAAAGCAAGCATTATGTACAAATAAGATTTCTAGTACAAATCTGATTTCTAGTATATATTTAATAGGATTAACTGAATTTCTTGTCTTTTTTTGTTTTTTTGGAATAAGGAATATATTTAAAATAAATTTAAAGTACAGATAATAAGTTCAGCCTATCCATGACGGTGGGTTATCAAGATTAAGAATCTCGACTAACTAGGTTGTAATATAGTTTGTAAAACAAATATAGTGGTGTTGACTAGGGTGTGATAAAAATAAGATAGTAAAAGCAGATAAACGATTACTAAACACGATACTCACTGCAAGTATCGCAGGTCGTACGCAAGTTTTAATGATAAGTCAGATTCGTTCTCAGGGACTTAGTGTGTTATACGAATAGGTCAACAGAATAGCGTAGCAGATAATAGTTTAAAGACAAGAAAATAAATGAATATGAAGTGAAGAGATTAATGATTAAACTAAACAAAATAAAGACAAATAAATAAAATATGAAAGAATAAGATGAGAGAATATAGCTCAGGTTTTGCGAGTATGCACTAATCCTTCTATTTATTCTACTAGTTAATAAGTGTGATAATAACTCTTAGATAAGTAGTCAGGATTCTAAATTCTTCCTACCCCCTTTCAGGTCGACTAAGGTGGTGACCTAACAATTAACCGGGAACTTAACTAAGGTGCTTATACGCCACTAGGTTCTTACATGAGACTAGCGTGCAAATAATAACGGGTGATTAAATAAAATCCTAAGGACTATATAGTTAGGCAACTACGTACACTAGACGATTATGTGGTGTTTCAACAATTAGAAACCCCTTCCGGGTGACCATCTAACTACTATTAGTACAACCCTAAATTGATCAGGTTTAAGATAGACAATAAATCTTAGCACATAAAACAAATATATGGTTAAGCGGCTGGAGTCAATTTTAAAATAGTTCTCCCAAAGAAAAATAGATAGAAGAAAATATAATTCATAGATTATACATATGCAAAACCCAAGTTATGGGAAATTTAGTTCAAAGTAGAAAGAAATAAACTAAACGAAAGATGCATACTGTCAACTTGCTCTCTTGAATGATCTCTAATGATGAATAAAACTTAAAGACTAATTATGAGAGGCAATGACATGTTTACAATAGTTAAAGGGTGTATTTATAAGAGTATAGAAAGCCCAAATTTAGATTTCTTGGAATAGGATGCAAGTAATTGGACTTCTTTTCCAATTTAAATTTTTTCTAAAATATAGGAGAAGGGAATAACTGTTGTTGTCTTATTTTGTCCGTAACTTCTTCAATATTGCTCCGATTTTCGCATACTTTTTATCGAAACGACCGTATCGGAAATCTCTACACATTTGATCTGACCATTATTCCTAATTCCGAACCGATTTTTGAGTTATGACCCTTTTAGTGGACCTGGCTGTTGAAATTCAAATTTACTTGGCAACTTTTCCTTTCCTATTTTATCTTTTACTTCCTTTATTTTCAATTTCCATCTTTATCTTCTTTTATTTATCACTTAGAATTTGTTTGACATCTGATTACTTTCCATATATCTTTAAAGCTTCACAATTAACAAAAAAGTAAACTAAATATTCTCTATAAATATTAAATCATCAAATCAAGACAAGAAATATGAAAAAAACTAAAATATAAGCAAAAATTGAGTGTTGATTATCCTAATACACCTAAAATTATGTCTCATATATAGATTAAATCATCAAAAACAGAGAGACATCAAGACTCACAGGTCAAAGTCGTATCGTCCCAATACAATAATGATATAAACAATGAGAAGTCTCTAAATACACACCTAAGTCAATTAAGCACAATGGAAAGAGATAGCATAATATATAGAATATCAGTAACCATGCTCTTCTGATTCAGAACCCCATATGAATATAAAAGGGATCATCCAAATTATTTTTAAATATCACGTGGCATCGAAAACAATTCACTATCTAATTTTTGCCGACAACTGTTTCACATTTATAAAAATGGTTTCTTATCCAAGCTTTGACATGTAATATAATACGTGTACCTACGAGTTTCACATTTAACACATATATTACGCACAAATAACTCTAAATGTGAAAAATCTCCACAAGAGGGTAAGAAACGAGAATATATCAAATAATAGGGAAAACCCCTCAGCTACGCACAAAAGGAACTTAAAAATATGTCTCAAAATAGGATTTATTTATCACCAAATAAGGGAGACATCAAATGTCTTTCCATTGGATTGCAATTACTTCTCTAATGACACACGAGATAAAATTATGCACGTAGGATACAATTTCTCGTCAAGATAGATGAATATAAATTTCATGTTCCATCGGCTAACTATATAATATTTAAAAATTAACATGAATTTGACACATTCTAAATATATTTATTGGATACACAAGTTTTTTATTGCATTACCACAATAGAAACTACAACTACCTTTTCAATCAAATTGTACTATAGGTCCCTGAAAATTTTGTCACAGATAGAAAGTGGGTATAAACTCACCACTGCAACTGTAGAGAACATTGATATCAAATTTCCCGATAGATACCCTGAACGTTTTATGTGGGTTTAAATTATATAAATCATTAAACTGTGACTAGGGTGAAAAATACAAAATACCCACTACTAATTTAAACCATACTATATAAAAATTAATGGTTAATAAAAACACTTTATATGAATTAATATGATATAATTATTTAGTGTAATTTTAGAAAAATTTCAAGGTTTAACAACTATTATTCCATGTTATTCTATAACTTTCAGAAAAAAGAAGCAAAAACTAATAAAATTGCATTAAGAACACCTTATTTAACCCATAAAATAATATTTGTATTGTCTTTGAAAATATTGCTTCCGCCGATTAAAAACTCCTCTGATATACAAGTTGTCCTTCTCTTAAACAACAATAGTTTGTGTATACGAAAGATATGAATTAAGGCAAAAGTCGCATCACGAAATGAATCACCATAATGCTTTACCTACCAAGAATGAGAAAGAGTGCTTGAGGGTATTCTCCCTAATTATAGTATGGAGGGTATTCTCCCTTTAAAATTCATGTTTACCTTTTTCTTTTCTCATTGTATCCCCATCTCGTCTTTTTGGGAGATAGTAAACTTATGTTTTTTACCCACCAAGATTTATTGTATAGATTTTTTGTAGGAAATTAGATCAAACTTTTTATTAAATTAAACATATAAGACTTTCATCCAATATTTAACGATCCAATATTTAATAATAATCGTTAATTAAAATGGCAAGACATATGTAAATAAATTAATCAGAAAAGTTACCACAATTAATTTTTTTGGGTTAAATATAAGGTATATTTTATACACTACTAAAAGTTATATTGAATCATTCAATATGGTATGAAAGACTTTTCCTATTTATTAACCTAACTAGGGATGGCAGTGGATACGATTTTAATATTAGAAACCGACGGATTACCGAACCGAATAAAAAACCGATTATGTAACCGTGGTTAAATCCGTTACGGTTTGGTTTTAAAAAGTGAAACCAATGGTTAAAACCGTTAGGTTATGGTTTTAGATTAAAAAAACCCAAAAAACCGAAATCCGTTATATATATAAATATAAATCCGATTTTATTTGACCTACTAAAAATAAAACCGAATGACTAAAAACTCGTTTATAATCATTTATTTTTGTATATTTTATAGTAATATAGATAAAAAGGTATTTTCATATCTCAAAACTAAAATCTAAATATTATAATTAATAATAGATGTAACAAAACGTTATTTAATTAAAGATCAACATAATATTTCATATATTGGTGATTTGTCATGTAGTTGTGATCTTGTTTCAATATTTTCAATATATTTAGCGAGTTATAGTTTGGCAAGTCACAAGAGCGAGGTGAGGTTAGGAATCCTACTGCGAGAGGGACGCCTCGCGAGCCGGGTTATGGTTAAAATCCAAAAAACCGTTTAAAAAACCGAATCCGAATTATTCAGATATGGTTAAATCGTTTTGTTATTGATAAATTAAATGAATATGTACATGGTTTTGGATTTTTTTTGCAATACTCTGATCCGTTGTCATCCCTAAACCCAACACACAGAACGTAAGCCCAATCAAATGTATTGGCAAATGGGCTGGAGAGAAGAGAACAATTCAATGATATTTACTTTCCATTTAACTACTATGTAACTAGTCTACACATCATGGGCCTTATCCATTCTTAGGATTTAAACAAGAATTTACCCTAATAACAAAGATGCGCCGCAGAAAAAGTTAGAACTGCAAAATTAAGCCGACTCCTCTCTTTGTGTATATCGAGGTAAAGTTTCCTCTCCATGTACATATACATTGGTAAAATTAGGTAAAATTGTATTATATCTTACTCAATTTTTTTGCTGTATTTGTTTATATGGTTTAACTAAATTTAATTTTATTTATTTTTTGGCAGAATAATTAAAAATTTATGTTCTTTTGAGTAATTTTATTGAGTCCTTTGGATTTGTAAAACTAAGAGTTTCATCAATGGAAAAAAACTTAAATAAAAATGAGTTGTCCTGTATACTAAGAGAAGTTCTCTTAATCAAGGTATGTGATTTATTTTAGTTTCCACGTTGCAAGGGATAAGAAAAATCTTGAACCCAATTACACTATGAGTCCCTGTATAATGTGAAAATTGTAATATAGGCCCGCATTATTGGTCCTTAGGAAAGAGGTAAAAGAGTTGTGTATGGCATGTAATTTGTCTCTCCTATAAAAAATTGAAAAATATAGGATTAGATTTTTCAGTTTTTGCAGCTAGAAAGTCATGCAATACAATTCAAACAAAAATATTTTGTATTTTTTTATTCATACATATCATCTAGTGTTGTTTGATTACAGGAAAGCGATCGTTGGTCATGAAATTTCAAGAAAATAGAAAAATTATATAATTAACTTGGTAAGTTTATTAATTTGTTGTTATGCTTCATATGATGCTTAATAACAGATGATCAACCCTTAATATTTAACTAATTGTTCTAATGATGGTAAATATTAGTTTGGTAATAGATGTGTTTAATTTAGATTAAAAGAATAAAAGCAAGTAATTGTGTGGATGATAAAATATTATGTGTACACAATTGAACATTAAACACACGATTAATAAAAGTTATGTAGACCAATATTGAATACACAAATAAAGAGTGTGTTATTGGGTGTAAAGAATAACCATTTGAGTATGTCATTGAATTAATTCTGGACCGATATGACATTTTTTGCTCCAGATCCTGCTCAAGCAATAGCTCTTGTTTCTGTCGGAATATATTATTTGTCGTAGTCAGATCTGTGATTTTGGTAGCTGAAAGGGAAAGAGAGGGAAGCAAATATCTTTTGCTTTCAAAGCTGTGCCGGAGAGAAGATCTGCGGAAATATGTCGAAAAATAATACTCCATCAGGTGAGTTCTCCATCAGACCAAATAAAGGCATAAATTTAGTGTCTATCAGATCAGTTTGGAGTTTGTCCCAGCTTCAAAAGTTTGGTGAAAGGCAAAAGTCACATTCCAGATCCTGCTCATGTTTCTGCTCCAGCTTCACCTCTTACTCCAGATCCTTCTCCTGCTCCATCTCTTACTCTAGATCCTTCTCCTACTTCCAGTTCCTTTTGTTATAATTTCACCGGCTACTGAAAACAACAACATATTCAATGAGCTCAGCGATCTTGTTACAAGATTGTTTGATGACTTTTCTCTGTTCGACTTTTATGGACCCTCCTGCTCCAGGTGCATGGTAATTTTTTATCCTAGTAAATAATTTGATTACTTCTTTAAATATGTTTCCATTGTAATCAACTTTTTTTTGGATCTTTCATTTTTGCAGGAAAGTGGGAAAAAAGTCTCAGTCCTCTAAATCCAAACGCAGGCACAAGAGAAAGAGACAAGAGACTTCTTAGTCGGAAAGTGACAATGATGATGATCATTGGGGTTTGAGACCCCGTAGAAGGTCTAAACGGTTAGTACAAAAGGTATGTCCACTTTTTCTAAAATAATTTTGTTACGGTCACTATAAACAGATTTGTTCTTTTAATCTTTACTTGGAGACACTCAAGTGTAACTCATGATGGACTAAATGCACACAACCCCCTTTAACTATATCTAATCCCTGATTTTGTCCATAAACTTTAAAAAACAATTTAAACCTCCTTAAACTTTTTTTCCGTAGTTGTTAACGGAGCATGCAAATTTACTATTATACCCTTTCATACTACCGCACCTTTAACTTTTCATGACTCATTCTTCCCCTTTTAGTTCCTCGCTCTGAACACAACTCATTTTTAGACGAATCTTCCTCGACTAGATTTTCAATTAGATTTACATCCAAAAGAAGTCCAGATTATTTGTGGACCCATATGTTTTTGGATAGAACCGTAATTTAGGGAGTGTTGAATATTTTTTTATGTTGTGTTGGGGCACCTTTTGTTTTTTAATAGTTGTGTACAATCTTAATTAGGGTCTTTTGTTATAATTTTGTTATAATGTTTATCTCATCTGGTTGTGAGTGCTTATGTGCGTATACCCTCTAATTCTGCAGATATAACCATTTGTGTAAAGGAGTGACTTGGAATTCAACCTCGAAATATGATGCGGGCAAATCTTTTGCGAAACATTCACCGTCATCATTTGACAGGATAACATGGTCTTTCATAGATTTATTGGTCGGAAGTTTCTCGAGTTTTTATCTTTCTTGAATTTCTAAAGTCAAACAAAGATATTTATTATACGTTATAACTCCCACATTGTAAATTTTTTTCCTTTTACTTATAAAAATATATCAAACAGAAGATGGTCTCATTTGCAGGCAAGATCAGAATTAAACAAAATATTGTAAAAACAGCATAAGCATCTGGAACTTTTTGAAGTTGGGTAATTTTTTCAAATTCAGCAAAAATAGCATGCAAAGTGTCGAAAAATTCTTGCATATCATATAAATAACCTATCTTTAGATAATGTCCTCTATTTAATTCACTCACATATTAAGAAATATGACCCTATTAAAAAGGTTTCGATATCTGCTCCAGGGCCATGGACCCATATAACAATATAACTCTTTAAATCTTCTTGACAAAAATATATAGTATATTTTAATATGTGAACTTACATCAAGGCTATCGGAGCCAAAAGTCATTATAACAGCATTTACATCTTCTACCCTCCATGGAGTGTCAATTTCTTTACCCAAATTTTTACAATCTACAATAACAATTTACATTTTGATCTAACCATGAAGATTGATTTTGTAGTAACACGCCCCTAGCAAATGCAGAATCATTTGTTTACTTCTTCTTGAGTTTTACAAAAGATATTCCTTTTACTTAGAAGCTATTATCACACAGAAGATGAAATTTTAAAGAAGTCATATGAGTTCATTACATAGCAGATATAGAGAATGACAAAACTGCCCCTTAAGGTTGAAAAATTAGATTTATATTTCAGTAAGTAATTGTTTGCTAACATAAATCTATATATAAAATCATCTTGGGGTATCCATACTGGAAGAAGCCGATCATAAAATGAGATAGTAGCATCAAAAGAAAGCGAACCATGTTTATTGTACGTTTCAATCACAGCAGGTTTAATTCCATCTATCTTCACAATAGGATATCCATTGTGCATAAGTGCTGTTAATACCAATATCAATTTAGAGGAACGAAAATGTTCTCCACATTTCTCTTTCAGACAATTCCTTGAACATGATAAGTACAAAGGACCATAACTTTTATTCATCCTAAAAGAGAAGCTCAAAAGAGTTATAAAATCCAGTTTACAATGAAATGTCAATCAAAATATACTTACCCAAGGATTCAAGTGTATGAAGAAGGGGCCACATTTGCAGGATTCCACCTAATGTGAAATTCAGGAATGTGGATAAATTATTGTTATAGTTAATATTATGTTTCTAACAATTGGTGCTCTTTTTTAAATGGTTTTCTGGGTCTAGTTTTGAGTATGGACAACTTTTCTTAATGAATGATGATTTTGGTTTGGTAATTTTTTGTTTGTTTTTTCTGTAATGAATATATTGTGTTCTTTTATAAGGTTTGATCTTTGGTACTGCAATTTTGAAAGGTGGTGTACTAATTTTGGTTGAATGAGCATTTTTCTAATGTTCATAATTGTAAAAAATGATGGAAAAGTACTTTACTGCACAAAAGTTTACGAAAAAACTAAAGGACTGTAATTAAAAAAATCTAAAGGACTGTAATTAAAAAACTAAAGGAGTGTAATTAAAATCAACACGATTACAATAAGTTTCACTTTTTATAGAGGCTTCAACCTTTGGGAACTATACGGGGTGCCTAATTTTCAAAGGGAGATAGAAACTCCTGCTTATGCCTAAGTAGCCATAATATATGGAGACACCATGAAAGTGAAGATTATGCGAATCATTGAATATTTACAATATTACAATAATAAATTATGTACAATACAAACAAATTGATCAACAATGAGATGAAACAATATCGAGAGTCATGAGAACTGACTAGATTTTCGAAAAAAGTTAATTCAACATAACCAAACCTTTCGTAAAACAAATTATTGCCATGTCAAGTAAAATTTATATGAACTCAATATCTCTTGCTTGTTTCACAGTAGGTGGACGTTATTGCGATTATTCGTGTTAGCTGATCTTGAATTCCAAATGCCCCTAGTTAAGTCTTCAATAGGTCTCTAGAGTGATGCTGACTTGGTAAAAAATAGGACTTATATTCATATAAATACAAGACATAATGTTAAAGCATGCATTATGTACAAATAAGATTTCTAGTACAAATCTGATTTCTAGTATATATTTAATAGGATTAACTGAATTTGTTGTATTTTTTTGTTTTTTGGAATAAGGAATATATTTAAAATAAATTTAAAGTACAGATAATAAGTTCAGCCTATCCATGACGGTGGGTTATCAAGATTAAGAATCTCGACTAACTAGGTTGTAATATAGTTTGTAAAACAAATATAGTGGTGTTGACTAGGATGTGATAAAAATAAGATAATAAAAGAAGATAAACGATTACTAAACACGTTACTCACTGCAAGTATCGCAGGTCGTACGCAAGTTTTAATGATAAGTCAGATTCGTTCTCAGGGACTTAGTGTGTTAAACGAATAGGTCAACAGAATAGCGTAGTAGATAATAGTTTAAAGACAAGAAAATAAATGAATATGAAGTGAAGAGATTAATGATTAAACTAAACAAAATAAAGACAAGTAAATAAAATATGAAAGAATAAGATGAGAGAATATAGCTCAGGTTTTGCGAGTATGCACTAATCTTTCTATTTATTCTACTAGTTAATAAGTGTGATAATAACTCTTAGATAAGTAGTCAGGATTCTAAATTCTTCCCTACCCCCTTCCAGGTCGACTAAGGTGGTGACCTAACAATTAACCGGAAACTTAACTAAGGTGCTTATACGCCACTATGATCTTACATGAGACTAGCGTGCAAATAATAACTAGTGATTAAATAAAATCCTAAGGACTATCTACTTAGGCAAGTCCTCCTAGATCACTACGTACACTAGACGATTATGTGGTGTTTCAACAATTAGAAACCCCTTCTGGGTGACCATCTAACTACTATTAGTACAACCCTAAATTGATCAGGTTTAAGATAGACAATAAATCTTAGCACATAAAACAAAAATATGGTTAAGCGGCTGGAGTCAATTTAAAATAGTTCTCCCAAAGAAAAATAGATAGAAGAAAATAGAAATTCATAGATTATACATATGCAAAACCCAAGTTATGGGAAATTTAGTTCAAAGTAGAAAGAAATAAACTAAACGAAAGATGCATACTGTCAACTTGCTCTCTTGAATGATCTCTAATGATGAATAAAACTTAAAGACTAATTATGAGAGGCAATGACATGTTTACAATAGTTAAAGGGTGTATTTATAGGAGTATAGAAAGCCCAAATTTAGATTTCTTGGAATAGGAGGCAAGTAATTGGACTTCTTTTCCAATTTAAATTTTTCTAAAATATAGGAGAAGGGAATAACTGTTGTTGTCTTATTTTGTCCGTAACTTCTTCAATATTGCTCCGATTTTCGCATACTTTTTATCGAAACGACCGTATCGGAAATCTCTACACATTTGATCTGACCATTATTCCTAATTCCGAACCGATTCTTGAGTTATGACCCTTTTAGTGGACCTGGCTGTTGAAATTCAAATTTACTTGGCAACTTTTCCTTTCCTATTTTATCTTTTACTTCCTTTATTTTCAATTTCCATCTTTATCTTCTTTTATTTATCACTTAGAATTTGTTTGACATCTGATTACTTTCCATATATCTTTAAAGCTTCACAATTAACAAAAAAGTAAACTAAATATTCTCTATAAATATTAAATCATCAAATCAAGACAAGAAATATGAAAAAAACTAAAATATAATCAAAAATTGAGTGTTGATTATCCTAATACAGCTAAAATGATGTCTCATATATAGATTAAATCATCAAAAACAGAGAGACATCAAGACTCCCAGGTCAAAGTCGTATCGTCCCAATACAATAATGATATAAACAATGAGAAGTCTCTAAATACACACCTAAGTCAATTAAGCACAATGGAAAGAGATAGCATAATATATAGAATATCAGTAACCATGCTCTTCTGATTTAGAACCCCATATGAATATAAAAGGGATCATCCAAATTATTTTTAAATATCACGTGGCATCGAAAACAATTCACTATCTAATTTTTGCCGACAACTGTTTCACATTTATAAAAATGGTTTCTTATCCAAGCTTTGACATGTAATATAATACGTGTACCTACGAGTTTCACATTTAACACATATATTACGCACAAATAACTCTAAATGTGAAAAATCTCCACAAGAGGGTAAGAAATGAGAATATATCAAATAATAGGGAAAACCCCTCAGCTAAGCACAAAAGGAACTTAAAAATATGTCTCAAAATAGGATTTATTTATCACCAAATAAGGGAGACATCAAATGTCTTTCCATTGGATTGCAATTACTTCTCTAATGACACACGAGATAAAATTATGCACGTAGGATACATATTTCTCGTCAAGATAGATGAATATAAATTACATGTTCCATCGGCTAATTATATAATATTTAAAAATTAACATGAATTTGACACATTCTAAATATATTTATTGGATACACAAGTTTTTTATTGCATTACCACAATAGAAACTACAACTACCTTTTCAATCAAATTGTACTATAGGTCCCTGAAAATTTTGTCACAGATAGAAAGTGGGTATAAACTCACCACTGCAACTGTAGAGAACATTGATATCAAATTTCCCGATAGATACCCTGAACGTTTTATGTGGGTTTAAACTATATAAATCATTAAACTGTGACTAGGGTGAAAAATACAAAATACCCACTACTAATTTAAACCATACTATATAACAATTAATGGTTAATAAAAACACTTTATATGAATTAATATGATAAAATTATTTAGTGTAATTTTAGAAAAATTTCAAGGTTTAACAACTATTATTCCATGTTATTCTATAACTTTCAGAAAAAAGAAGCAAAAAATAATAAAATTGCATTAAGAACACCTTATTTAACCCATAAAATAATATTTGTATTGTCTTTGAAAATATTGCTTCCGCCGATTAAAAACTCCTCTGATATACAAGTTGTTCTTCTCTTAAACAACAATAGTTTATGTATACGAAAGATATGAATTAAGCCAAACTCGCATCACGAAATGAATCACCATAATGCTTTACCTACCAAGAATGAGAAAGAGTGCTTGAGGGTATTCTCCCTAATTATAGTATGGAGGGTATTCTCCCTAATTTAGAGTGCATAGTATAAAATATTAAAATTCATGTTTACCTTTTTCTTTTCTCATTGTATCCCCATCTCGTCTTTTTGGGAGATAGTTAACTTATGTTTTTTACCCACCAAGATTTATTGTATAGATTTTTTGTAGGAAATTAGATCAAACTTTTTATTAAATTAAACATATAAGACTTTCATCCTATATTTAACGATCCAATATTTAATAATAATCGTTAATTAAAATGGCAAGACATATGTAAATAAATTAATCAGAAAAGTTACCACAATTAATTTTTTAGGTTAAATATAAGGTATATTTTATACACTACTAAAAGTTATATTGAATCATTCAATATGGTATGAAAGACTTTTCCTATTTATTAACCTAACTAGGGATGGCAGTGGATACGATTTTAATATTAGAAACCGACGGATTACCGAACCGAATAAAAATCGATTATGTAACCGTGGTTAAATCTGTTACGGTTTGGTTTTAAAAAGTGAAACCAATGGTTAAAACCGTTAGGTTATGGTTTTAGATTAAAAAAACCCAAAAAACCGAAATCCGTTATATATATAAATATAAATCCGATTTTATTTGACCTACTAAAAATAAAACCGAATGACCAAAAACTCGTTTATTATCATTTATTTTTGTATATTTTATAGTAATATAGATAAAAAGGTATTTTCATATCTCAAAACTAAAATCTAAATATTATAATTAATAATAGAAGTAACAAAACGTTATTTAATTAAAGATCAACATAATATTTTATATATTGGTGATTTGTCATGTAGTTGTGATCTTGTTTCAATATTTTCAATATATTTAGCGAGTTATAGTTTGGCAAGTCACAAGAGCGAGGTGAGGTTAGGAATCCTACTGCGAGAGGGACGCCTCGCGAGCCGGGTTATGGTTAAAATCCAAAAAACCATTTAAAAAACCGAATCCGAATTATTCAGATATGGTTAAATCGTTTTGTTATTGATAAATTAAATGAATATGTACATGGTTTTGGATTTTTTTTGCAATACTCTGATCAGTTGTCATCCCTAAACCCAACACACAGAACGTAAGCCCAATCAAATGTATTGGCAAATGGGCTTGAGAGAAGAGAACAATTCAATGATATTTACTTCCCATTTAACTACTATGTAACTAGTCTACACATCATGGGCCTTATCCATTCTTAGGATTTAAACAAGAATTTACCCTAATAACAAAGATGCGGCCGCAGAAAAAGTTAGAACTGCAAAATTAAGCCGACTCCTCTCTTTGTGTATATCGAGGTAAAGTTTCCTCTCCATGTACATATACATTGGTAAAATTAGGTACAATTGTATTATATCTTACTCAATTTTTTTGCTGTATTTGTTTATATGGTTTAACTAAATTTAATTTTATTTATTTTTTGGCAGAATAATTAAAAATTTATGTTCTTTTGAGTAATTTTATTGAGTCCTTTGGATTTGTAAAACTAAGAGTTTCATCAATGGAAAAAAACTTAAATAAAAATGAGTTGTCCTGTATACTAAGAGAAGTTCTCTTAATCAAGGTATGTGATTTATTTTAGTTTCCACGTTGCAAGGGATAAGAAAAATCTTGAACCCAATTACACTATGAGTCCTTGTATAATGTGAAAATTGCAATATAGGCCCGCATTATTGGTCCTTAGGAAAGAGGTAAAAGAGTTGTGTATGGCATGTAATTTGTCTCTCCTATAAAAATTGAAAAATATAGGATTAGATTTTTCAGTTTTTGCAGCTAGAAAGTCATGCAATACAATTCAAACAAAAATATTTTGTATTTTTTTATTCATACATATCATCGAGTGTTGTTTGATTACAGGAAAGCGATCGTTGGTCATGAAATTTCAAGAAAATAGAAAAATTATATAATTAACTTGGTAAGTTTATTAATTTGTTGTTATGCTTCATATGATGCTTAATAACAGATGATCAACCCTTAATATTTAACTAATTGTTCTAATGATGGTAAATATTAGTTTGGTAATAGATGTGTTTAATTTAGATTAAAAGAATAAAAGCAAGTAATTGTGTGGATGATAAAATATTATGTGTACACAATTGAACATTAAACACACGATTAATAAAAGTTATGTAGACCAATATTGAATACACAAATAAAGAGTGTGTTATTGGGTGTAAAGAATAACCATTTGAGTATGTCATTGAATTAATTCTGGACCGATATGACATTTTTTGCTCCAGATCCTGCTCAAGCAATAGCTCTTGTTCCTGTCGGAATATATTATTTGTCGTAGTCAGATATGTGATTTTGGTAGCTGAAAGGGAAAGAGAGGGAAGCAAATATCTTTTGCTTTCAAAGCTGTGCCGGAGAGAAGATCTGCGGAAATATGTCGAAAAATAATACTCCATCAGGTGAGTTCTCCATCAGACCAAATGAAGGCATAAATTTAGTGTCTATCAGATCAGTTTGGAGTTTGTCCCAGCTTCAAAAGTTTGGTGAAAGGCAAAAGTCACATTCCTGATCCTGCTCATGTTTCTGCTCCAGCTTCACCTCTTACTCCAGATCCTTCTCCTGCTCCATCTCTTACTCTAGATCCTTCTCCTACTTCCAGTTCCTTTTGTTATACTTTCACCGGCTACTGAAAACAACAACAGATTCAATGAGCTCAGCGATCTTGTTACAAGATTGTTTGATGACTTTTCTCTGTTCGACTTTTATGGACCCTCCTGCTCCAGGTGCATGGTAATTTTTTATCCTAGTAAATAATTTGATTACTTCTTTAAATATGTTCCCATTGTAATCAACTTTTTTTTGGATCTTTCATTTTTGCAGGAAAGTGGGAAAAAAGTCTCAGTCCTCTAAATCCAAACGCAGGCACAAGAGAAAGAGACAAGAGACTTCTTAGTCGGAAAGTGAGAATGATGATGATCATTGGGGTTTGAGACCCCGTAGAAGGTCTAAACGGTTAGTACAAAAGGTATGTCCACTTTTTCTAAAATAATTTTGTTACGGTCACTATAAACAGATTTGTTCTTTTAATCTTTACTTGGAGACACTCAAGTGTAACTCATGATGGACTAAATGCACACAACCCCCTTTAACTATATCTAATCCCTGATTTTGTCCATAAACTTTAAAAGACAATTTAAACCTCCTTAAACTTTTTTTCCGTAGTTGTTAACGGAGCATGCAAATTTACTATTATACCCTTTCATACTACCGCACCTTTAACTTTTCATGACTCATTCTTCCCCTTTTAGTTCCTCGCTCTGAACACAACTCATTTTTAGACGAATCTTCCTCGACTAGATTTTCAATTAGATTTACATCCAAAAGAAGTCCAGATTATTTGTGGACCCATATGTTTTTGGATAGAACCGTAATTTAGGGAGTGTTGAATATTTTTTTATGTTGTGTTGGGGCACCTTTTGTTTTTTAATAGTTGTGTACAATCTTAATTAGGGTCTTTTGTTATAATTTTGTTATAATGTTTATCTCATCTGGTTGTGAGTGCTTATGTGCGTATACCCTCTAATTCTGCAGATATAACCATTTGTGTAAAGGAGTGACTTGGAATTCAACCTCGAAATATGATACGGGCAAATCTTTTGCGAAACATTCACCGTCATCATTTGACAGGATAACATGGTCTTTCATAGATTTATTGGTCGGAAGTTTCTCGAGTTTTTATCTTTCTTGAATTTCTAAAGTCAAACAAAGATATTTATTATAAGTTATAACTCCCACATTGTAAATTTTTTTTCCTTTTACTTATAAAAATATATCAAACAGAAGATGGTCTCATTTGCAGGCAAGATCAGAATTAAACAAAATATTGTAAAAACAGCATAAGCATCTGGAACTTTTTGAAGTTGGGTAATTTTTTCAAATTCAGCAAAAATAGCATGCAAAGTGTCGAAAAATTCTTGCATATCATATAAATAACCTATCTTTAGATAATGTCCTCTATTTAATTCACTCACATATTAAGAAATATGACCCTATTAAAAAGGTTTCGATATCTGCTCCAGGGCCATGGACCCATATAACAATATAACTCTTTAAATCTTCTTGACAAAAATATATAGTATATTTTAATATGTGAACTTACATCAAGGCTATCGGAGCCAAAAGTCTTTATAACAGCATTTACATCTTCTACCCTCCATGGAGTGTCAATTTCTTTACCCAAATTTTTACAATCTACAATAACAATTTACATTTTGATCTAACCATGAAGATTGATTTTGTAGTAACACGCCCCTAGCAAATGCAGAATCATTTGTTTACTTCTTCTTGAGTTTTACAAAAGATATTCCTTTTACTTAGAAGCTATTATCACACAGAAGATGAAATTTTAAAGAAGTCATATGAGTTCATTACATAGCAGATATAGAGAATGACAAAACTGCCCCTTAAGGTTGAAAAATTAGATTTATATTTCAGTAAGTAATTGTTTGCTAACATAAATCTATATATAAAATCATCTTGGGGTATCCATACTGGAAGAAGCCGATCATAAAATGAGATAGTAGCATCAAAAGAAAGCGAACCATGTTTATTGTACGTTTCAATCACAGCAGGTTTAATTCCATCTATCTTCACAATAGGATATCCATTGTGCATAAGTGCTGTTAATACCAATATCAATTTAGAGGAACGAAAATGTTCTCCACATTTCTCTTTCAGACAATTCCTTGAACATGATAAGTACAAAGGACCATAACTTTTATTCATCCTAAAAGAGAAGCTCAAAAGAGTTATAAAATCCAGTTTACAATGAAATGTCAATCAAAATATACTGACCCGAGGATTCAAGTGTATGAAGAAGGGGCCACATTTGCAGGATTCCACCTAATGTGAAATTCAGGAATGTGGATAAATTATTGTTATAGTTAATATTATGTTTCTAACAATTGGTGCTCTTTTTTAAATGGTTTTCTGAGTCTAGTTTTGAGTATGGACAACTTTTCTTAATGAATGATGATTTTGGTTTGGTAATTTTTTGTTTGTTTTTTCTGTAATGAATATATTGTGTTCTTTTATAAGGTTTGATCTTTGGTACTGCAATTTTGAAAGGTGGTGTACTAATTTTGGTTGAATGAGCATTTTTCTAATGTTCATAATTGTAAAAAATGATGGAAAAGTACTTTACTGCACAAAAGTTTACGAAAAAACTAAAGGACTGTAATTAAAAAAATCTAAAGGACTGTAATTAAAAAACTATAGGGGTGTAATTAACATCAACACGATTACAATAAGTTTCACTTTTTATAGAGGCTTCAACCTTTGGGAACTATACGGGGTGCCTAATTTTCAAAGGGAGATAGAAACTCCTGCCTATGCCTGAGTAGCCATAATATATGGAGACACCATGAAAGTGAAGATTATGCGAATCATTGAATATTTGAAATATTACAATAATAAATTATGTACAATACAAACAAATTGATCAACAATGAGATGAAACAATATCGAGAGTCATGAGAACTGACTAGATTTTCGAAAAAAGTTAATTCAACATAACCAAACCTTTCGTAAAACAAATTATTGCCATGTCAAGTAAAATTTATATGAACTCAATATCTCTTGCTTGTTTCACAGTAGGTGGACGTTATTGCGATTATTCGTGTTAGCTGATCTTGAATTCCAAATGCCCCTAGTTAAGTCTTCAATAGGTCTCTAGAGTGATGCTGACTTGGTAAAAAATAGGACTTATATTCATATAAATACAAGACATAATGTTAAAGCAAGCATTATGTACAAATAAGATTTCTAGTATATATTTAATAGGATTAACTGAATTTGTTGTATTTTTTTGTTTTTTGGAATAAGGAATATATTTAAAATAAATTTAAAGTACAGATAATAAGTTCAGCCTATCCATGACGGTGGGTTATCAAGATTAAGAATCTCGACTAACTAGGTTGTAATATAGTTTGTAAAACAAATATAGTTGTGTTGACTAGGATGTGATAAAAATAAGATAATAAAAGCAGATAAACGATTACTAAACACGTTACTCACTGCAAGTATCGCAGGTCGTACGCAAGTTTTAATGATAAGTCAGATTCGTTCTCAGGGACTTAGTGTGTTAAACGAATAGGTCAACAGAATAGCGTAGTAGATAATAGTTTAAAGACAAGAAAATAAATGAATATGAAGTGAAGAGATTAATGATTAAACTAAACAAAATAAAGACAAGTAAATAAAATATGAAAGAATAAGATGAGAGAATATAGCTCAGGTTTTGCGAGTATGCACTAATCTTTCTATTTATTCTACTAGTTAATAAGTGTGATAATAACTCTTAGATAAGTAGTCAGGATTCTAAATTCTTCCCTACCCCCTTCCAGGTCGACTAAGGTGGTGACCTAACAATTAACCGGAAACTTAACTAAGGTGCTTATACGCCACTATGATCTTACATGAGACTAGCGTGCAAATAATAACTAGTGATTAAATAAAATCCTAAGGACTATCTACTTAGGCAAGTCCTCCTAGATCACTATGTACACTAGACGATTATGTGGTGTTTCAACAATTAGAAACCCCTTCTGGGTGACCATCTAACTACTATTAGTACAACCCTAAATTGATCAGGTTTAAGATAGACAATAAATCTTAGCACATAAAACAAATATATGGTTAAGCGGCTGGAGTCAATTTAAAATAGTTCTCCCAAAGAAAAATAGATAGAAGAAAATAGAAATTCATAGATTATACATATGCAAAACCCAAGTTATGGGAAATTTAGTTCAAAGTAGAAAGAAATAAACTAAACGAAAGATGCATACTGTCAACTTGCTCTCTTGAATGATCTCTAATGATGAATAAAACTTAAAGACTAATTATGAGAGGCAATGACATGTTTACAATAGTTAAAGGGTGTATTTATAGGAGTATAGAAAGCCCAAATTTAGATTTCTTGGAATAGGAGGCAAGTAATTGGACTTCTTTTCCAATTTAAATTTTTCTAAAATATAGGAGAAGGGAATAACTGTTGTTGTCTTATTTTGTCCGTAACTTCTTCAATATTGCTCCGATTTTCGCATACTTTTTATCGAAACGACCGTATCGGAAATCTCTACACATTTGATCTGACCATTATTCCTAATTCCGAACCGATTCTTGAGTTATGACCCTTTTAGTGGACCTGGCTGTTGAAATTCAAATTTACTTGGCAACTTTTCCTTTCCTATTTTATCTTTTACTTCCTTTATTTTCAATTTCCATCTTTATCTTCTTTTATTTATCACTTAGAATTTGTTTGACATCTGATTACTTTCCATATATCTTTAAAGCTTCACAATTAACAAAAAAGTAAACTAAATATTCTCTATAAATATTAAATCATCAAATCAAGACAAGAAATATGAAAAAAACTAAAATATAATCAAAAATTGAGTGTTGATTATCCTAATACAGCTAAAATGATGTCTCATATATAGATTAAATCATCAAAAACAGAGAGACATCAAGACTCCCAGGTCAAAGTCGTATCGTCCCAATACAATAATGATATAAACAATGAGAAGTCTCTAAATACACACCTAAGTCAATTAAGCACAATGGAAAGAGATAGCATAATATATAGAATATCAGTAACCATGCTCTTCTGATTCAGAACCCCATATGAATATAAAAGGGATCATCCAAATTATTTTTAAATATCACGTGGCATCGAAAACAATTCACTATCTAATTTTTGCCGACAACTGTTTCACATTTATAAAAATGGTTTCTTATCCAAGCTTTGACATGTAATATAATACGTGTACCTACGAGTTTCACATTTAACACATATATTACGCACAAATAACTCTAAATGTGAAAAATCTCCACAAGAGGGTAAGAAACGAGAATATATCAAATAATAGGGAAAACCCCTCAGCTAAGCACAAAAGGAACTTAAAAATATGTCTCAAAATAGGATTTATTTATTACCAAATAAGGGAGACATCAAATATCTTTCCATTGGATTGCAATTACTTCTCTAATGACACACGAGATAAAATTATGCACGTAGGATACATATTTCTCGTCAAGATAGATGAATATAAATTACATGTTCCATCGGCTAATTATATAATATTTAAAAATTAACATGAATTTGACACATTCTAAATATATTTATTGGATACACAAGTTTTTTATTGCATTACCACAATAGAAACTACAACTACCTTTTCAATCAAATTGTACTATAGGTCCCTGAAAATTTTGTCACAGATAGAAAGTGGGTATAAACTCACCACTGCAACTGTAGAGAACATTGATATCAAATTTCCCGATAGATACCCTAAACGTTTTATGTGGGTTTAAACTATATAAATCATTAAACTGTGACTAGGGTGAAAAATACAAAATACCCACTATTAATTTAAACCATACTATATAACAATTAATGGTTAATAAAAACACTTTATATGAATTAATATGATAAAATTATTTAGTGTAATTTTAGAAAAATTTCAAGGTTTAACAACTATTATTCCATGTTATTCTATAACTTTCAGAAAAAAGAAGCAAAAAATAATAAAATTGCATTAAGAACACCTTATTTAACCCATAAAATAATATTTGTATTGTCTTTGAAAATATTGCTTCCGCCGATTAAAAACTCCTCTGATATAAAAGTTGTTCTTCTCTTAAACAACAATAGTTTATGTATACGAAAGATATGAATTAAGCCAAACTCGCATCACGAAATGAATCACCATAATGCTTTACCTACCAAGAATGAGAAAGAGTGCTTGAGGGTATTCTCCCTAATTATAGTATGGAGGGTATTCTCCCTAATTTAGAGTGCATAGTATAAAATATTAAAATTCATGTTTACCTTTTTCTTTTCTCATTGTATCCCCATCTCGTCTTTTTGGGAGATAGTTAACTTATGTTTTTTACCCACCAAGATTTATTGTATAGATTTTTTGTAGGAAATTAGATCAAACTTTTTATTAAATTAAACATATAAGACTTTCATCCTATATTTAACGATCCAATATTTAATAATAATCGTTAATTAAAATGGCAAGACATATGTAAATAAATTAATCAGAAAAGTTACCACAATTAATTTTTTAGGTTAAATATAAGGTATATTTTATACACTACTAAAAGTTATATTGAATCATTCAATATGGTATGAAAGACTTTTCCTATTTATTAACCTAACTAGGGATGGCAGTGGATACGATTTTAATATTAGAAACCGACGGATTACCGAACCGAATAAAAACCGATTATGTAACCGTGGTTAAATCTGTTACGGTTTGGTTTTAAAAAGTGAAACCAATGGTTAAAACCGTTAGGTTATGGTTTTAGATTAAAAAAACCCAAAAAACCGAAATCCGTTATATATATAAATATAAATCCGATTTTATTTGACCTACTAAAAATAAAACCGAATGACCAAAAACTCGTTTATTATCATTTATTTTTGTATATTTTATAGTAATATAGATAAAAAGGTATTTTCATATCTCAAAACTAAAATCTAAATATTATAATTAATAATAGAAGTAACAAAACGTTATTTAATTAAAGATCAACATAATATTTTATATATTGGTGATTTGTCATGTAGTTGTGATCTTGTTTCAATATTTTCAATATATTTAGCGAGTTATAGTTTGGCAAGTCACAAGAGCGAGGTGAGGTTAGGAATCCTACTGCGAGAGGGACGCCTCGCGAGTCGGGTTATGGTTAAAATCCAAAAAACCGTTTAAAAAACCGAATCCGAATTATTCAGATATGGTTAAATCGTTTTGTTATTGATAAATTAAATGAATATGTACATGGTTTTGGATTTTTTTTGCAATACTCTGATCAGTTGTCATCCCTAAACCCAACACACAGAACGTAAGCCCAATCAAATGTATTGGCAAATGGGCTTGAGAGAAGAGAACAATTCAATGATATTTACTTCCCATTTAACTACTATGTAACTAGTCTACACATCATGGGCCTTATCCATTCTTAGGATTTAAACAAGAATTTACCCTAATAACAAAGATGCGGCCGCAGAAAAAGTTAGAACTGCAAAATTAAGCCGACTCCTCTCTTTGTGTATATCGAGGTAAAGTTTCCTCTCCATGTACATATACATTGGTAAAATTAGGTAAAATTGTATTATATCTTACTCAATTTTTTTGCTGTATTTGTTTATATGGTTTAACTAAATTTAATTTTATTTATTTTTTGGCAGAATAATTAAAAATTTATGTTCTTTTGAGTAATTTTATTGAGTCCTTTGGATTTGTAAAACTAAGAGTTTCATCAATGGAAAAAAACTTAAATAAAAATGAGTTGTCATGTATACTAAGAGAAGTTCTCTTAATCAGGGTATGTGATTTATTTTAGTTTCCACGTTGCAAGGGATAAGAAAAATCTTGAACCCAATTACACTATGAGTCCCTGTATAATGTGAAAATTGCAATATAGGCCCGCATTATTGGTCCTTAGGAAAGAGGTAAAAGAGTTGTGTATGGCATGTAATTTGTCTCTCCTATAAAAATTGAAAAATATAGGATTAGATTTTTCAGTTTTTGCAGCTAGAAAGTCATGCAATACAATTCAAACAAAAATATTTTGTATTTTTTTATTCATACATATCATCGAGTGTTGTTTGATTACAGGAAAGCGATCGTTGGTCATGAAATTTCAAGAAAATAGAAAAATTATATAATTAACTTGGTAAGTTTATTAATTTGTTGTTATGCTTCATATGATGCTTAATAACAGATGATCAACCCTTAATATTTAACTAATTGTTCTAATGATGGTAAATATTAGTTTGGTAATAGATGTGTTTAATTTAGATTAAAAGAATAAAAGCAAGTAATTGTGTGGATGATAAAATATTATGTGTACACAATTGAACATTAAACACACGATTAATAAAAGTTATGTAGACCAATATTGAATACACAAATAAAGAGTGTGTTATTGGGTGTAAAGAATAACCATTTGAGTATGTCATTGAATTAATTCTGGACCGATATGACATTTTTTGCTCCAGATCCTGCTCAAGCAATAGCTCTTGTTCCTGTCGGAATATATTATTTGTCGTAGTCAGATATGTGATTTTGGTAGCTGAAAGGGAAAGAGAGGGAAGCAAATATCTTTTGCTTTCAAAGCTGTGCCGGAGAGAAGATCTGCGGAAATATGTCGAAAAATAATACTCCATCAGGTGAGTTCTCCATCAGACCAAATGAAGGCATAAATTTAGTGTCTATCAGATCAGTTTGGAGTTTGTCCCAGCTTCAAAAGTTTGGTGAAAGGCAAAAGTCACATTCCAGATCCTGCTCATGTTTCTGCTCCAGCTTCACCTCTTACTCCAGATCCTTCTCCTGCTCCATCTCTTACTCTAGATCCTTCTCCTACTTCCAGTTCCTTTTGTTATACTTTCACCGGCTACTGAAAACAACAACAGATTCAATGAGCTCAGCGATCTTGTTACAAGATTGTTTGATGACTTTTCTCTGTTCGACTTTTATGGACCCTCCTGCTCCAGGTGCATGGTAATTTTTTATCCTAGTAAATAATTTGATTACTTCTTTAAATATGTTCCCATTGTAATCAACGTTTTTTTGGATCTTTCATTTTTGCAGGAAAGTGGGAAAAAAGTCTCAGTCCTCTAAATCCAAACGCAGGCACAAGAGAAAGAGACAAGAGACTTCTTAGTCGGAAAGTGAGAATGATGATGATCATTGGGGTTTGAGACCCCGTAGAAGGTCTAAACGGTTAGTACAAAAGGTATGTCCACTTTTTCTAAAATAATTTTGTTACGGTCACTATAAACAGATTTGTTCTTTTAATCTTTACTTGGAGACACTCAAGTGTAACTCATGATGGACTAAATGCACACAACCCCCTTTAACTATATCTAATCCCTGATTTTGTCCATAAACTTTAAAAAACAATTTAAACCTCCTTAAACTTTTTTTCCGTAGTTGTTAACGGAGCATGCAAATTTACTATTATACCCTTTCATACTACCGCACCTTTAACTTTTCATGACTCGTTCTTCCCCTTTTAGTTCCTCGCTCTGAACACAACTCAGTTTTAGACGAATCTTCCTCGACTAGATTTTCAATTAGATTTACATCCAAAAGAAGTCCAGATTATTTGTGGACCCATATGTTTTTGGATAGAACCGTAATTTAGGGAGTGTTGAATATTTTTTTATGTTGTGTTGGGGCACCTTTTGTTTTTTAATAGTTGTGTACAATCTTAATTAGGGTCTTTTGTTATAATTTTGTTATAATGTTTATCTCATCTGGTTGTGAGTGCTTATGTGCGTATACCCTCTAATTCTGCAGATATAACCATTTGTGTAAAGGAGTGACTTGGAATTCAACCTCGAAATATGATGCGGGCAAATCTTTTGCGAAACATTCACCGTCATCATTTGACAGGATAACATGGTCTTTCATAGATTTATTGGTCGGAAGTTTCTCGAGTTTTTATCTTTCTTGAATTTCTAAAGTCAAACAAAGATATTTATTATAAGTTATAACTCCCACATTGTAAATTTTTTTTCCTTTTACTTATAAAAATATATCAAACAGAAGATGGTCTCATTTGCAGGCAAGATCAGAATTAAACAAAATATTGTAAAAACAGCATAAGCATCTGGAACTTTTTGAAGTTGGGTAATTTTTTCAAATTCAGCAAAAATAGCATGCAAAGTGTCGAAAAATTCTTGCATATCATATAAATAACCTATCTTTAGATAATGTCCTCTATTTAATTCACTCACATATTAAGAAATATGACCCTATTAAAAAGGTTTCGATATCTGCTCCAGGGCCATGGACCCATATAACAATATAACTCTTTAAATCTTCTTGACAAAAATATATAGTATATTTTAATATGTGAACTTACATCAAGGCTATCGGAGCCAAAAGTCATTATAACAGCATTTACATCTTCTACCCTCCATGGAGTGTCAATTTCTTTACCCAAATTTTTACAATCTACAATAACAATTTACATTTTGATCTAACCATGAAGATTGATTTTGTTGTAACACGCCCCTAGCAAATGCAGAATCATTTGTTTACTTTTTCTTGAGTTTTACAAAAGATATTCCTTTTACTTAGAAGCTATTATCACACAGAAGATGAAATTTTAAAGAAGTCATATGAGTTCATTACATAGCAGATATAGAGAATGACAAAACTGCCCCTTAAGGTTGAAAAATTAGATTTATATTTCAGTAAGTAATTGTTTGCTAACATAAATCTATATATAAAATCATCTTGGGGTATCCATACTGGAAGAAGCCGATCATAAAATGAGATAGTAGCATCAAAAGAAAGCGAACCATGTTTATTGTACGTTTCAATCACAGCAGGTTTAATTCCATCTATCTTCACAATAGGATATCCATTGTGCATAAGTGCTGTTAATACCAATATCAATTTAGAGGAACGAAAATGTTCTCCACATTTCTCTTTCAGACAATTCCTTGAACATGATAAGTACAAAGGACCATAACTTTTATTCATCATAAAAGAGAAGCTCAAAAGAGTTATAAAATCCAGTTTACAATGAAATGTCAATCAAAATATACTGACCCGAGGATTCAAGTGTATGAAGAAGGGGCCACATTTGCAGGATTCCACCTAATGTGAAATTCAGGAATGTGGATAAATTATTGTTATAGTTAATATTATGTTTCTAACAATTGGTGCTCTTTTTTAAATGGTTTTCTGGGTCTAGTTTTGAGTATGGACAACTTTTCTTAATGAATGATGATTTTGGTTTGGTAATTTTTTGTTTGTTTTTTCTGTAATGAATATATTGTGTTCTTTTATAAGGTTTGATCTTTGGTACTGCAATTTTGAAAGGTGGTGTACTAATTTTGGTTGAATGAGCATTTTTCTAATGTTCATAATTGTAAAAAATGATGGAAAAGTACTTTACTGCACAAAAGTTTACGAAAAAACTAAAGGACTGTAATTAAAAAAATCTAAAGGACTGTAATTAAAAAACTATAGGAGTGTAATTAACATCAACACGATTACAATAAGTTTCACTTTTTATAGAGGCTTCAACCTTTGGGAACTATACGGGGTGCCTAATTTTCAAAGGGAGATAGAAACTCCTGCCTATGCCTAAGTAGCCATAATATATGGAGACACCATGAAAGTGAAGATTATGCGAATCATTGAATATTTGAAATATTACAATAATAAATTATGTACAATACAAACAAATTGATCAACAATGAGATGAAACAATATCGAGAGTCATGAGAACTGACTAGATTTTCGAAAAAAGTTAATTCAACATAACCAAACCTTTCGTAAAACAAATTATTGCCATGTCAAGTAAAATTTATATGAACTCAATATCTCTTAATTGTTTCACAGTAGGTGGACGTTATTGCGATTATTCGTGTTAGCTGATCTTGAATTCCAAATGCCCCTAGTTAAGTCTTCAATAGGTCTCTAGAGTGATGCTGACTTGGTAAAAAATAGGACTTATATTCATATAAATACAAGACATAATGTTAAAGCAAGCATTATGTACAAATAAGATTTCTAGTACAAATCTGATTTCTAGTATATATTTAATAGGATTAACTGAATTTGTTGTATTTTTTTGTTTTTTGGAATAAGGAATATATTTAAAATAAATTTAAAGTACAGATAATAAGTTCAGCCTATCCATGACGGTGGGTTATCAAGATTAAGAATCTCGACTAACTAGGTTGTAATATAGTTTGTAAAACAAATATAGTTGTGTTGACTAGGATGTGATAAAAATAAGATAATAAAAGCAGATAAACGATTACTAAACACGTTACTCACTGCAAGTATCGCAGGTCGTACGCAAGTTTTAATGATAAGTCAGATTCGTTCTCAGGGACTTAGTGTGTTAAACGAATAGGTCAACAGAATAGCGTAGTAGATAATAGTTTAAAGACAAGAAAATAAATGAATATGAAGTGAAGAGATTAATTATTAAACTAAACAAAATAAAGACAAGTAAATAAAATATGAAAGAATAAGATGAGAGAATATAGCTCAGGTTTTGCGAGTATGCACTAATCTTTCTATTTATTCTACTAGTTAATAAGTGTGATAATAACTCTTAGATAAGTAGTCAGGATTCTAAATTCTTCCCTACCCCCTTCCAGGTCGACTAAGGTGGTGACCTAACAATTAACCGGAAACTTAACTAAGGTGCTTATACGCCACTATGATCTTACATGAGACTAGCGTGCAAATAATAACTAGTGATTAAATAAAATCCTAAGGACTATCTACTTAGGAAAGTCCTCCTAGATCACTACGTACACTAGACGATTATGTGGTGTTTCAACAATTAGAAACCCCTTCTGGGTGACCATCTAACTACTATTAGTACAACCCTAAATTGATCAGGTTTAAGATAGACAATAAATCTTAGCACATAAAACAAATATATGGTTAAGCGGCTGGAGTCAATTTAAAATAGTTCTCCCAAAGAAAAATAGATAGAAGAAAATAGAAATTCATAGATTATACATATGCAAAACCCAAGTTATGGGAAATTTAGTTCAAAGTAGAAAGAAATAAACTAAACGAAAGATGCATACTGTCAACTTGCTCTCTTGAATGATCTCTAATGATGAATAAAACTTAAAGACTAATTATGAGAGGCAATGACATGTTTACAATAGTTAAAGGGTGTATTTATAGGAGTATAGAAAGCCCAAATTTAGATTTCTTGGAATAGGAGGCAAGTAATTGGACTTCTTTTCCAATTTAAATTTTTCTAAAATATAGGAGAAGGGAATAACTGTTGTTGTCTTATTTTGTCCGTAACTTCTTCAATATTGCTCCGATTTTCGCATACTTTTTATCGAAACGACCGTATCGGAAATCTCTACACATTTGATCTGACCATTATTCCTAATTCCGAACCGATTCTTGAGTTATGACCCTTTTAGTGGACCTGGCTGTTGAAATTCAAATTTACTTGGCAACTTTTCCTTTCCTATTTTATCTTTTACTTCCTTTATTTTCAATTTCCATCTTTATCTTCTTTTATTTATCACTTAGAATTTGTTTGACATCTGATTACTTTCCATATATCTTTAAAGCTTCACAATTAACAAAAAAGTAAACTAAATATTCTCTATAAATATTAAATCATCAAATCAAGACAAGAAATATGAAAAAAACTAAAATATAATAAAAAATTGAGTGTTGATTATCCTAATACAGCTAAAATGATGTCTCATATATAGATTAAATCATCAAAAACAGAGAGACATCAAGACTCCCAGGTCAAAGTCGTATCGTCCCAATACAATAATGATATAAACAATGAGAAGTCTCTAAATACACACCTAAGTCAATTAAGCACAATGGAAAGAGATAGCATAATATATAGAATATCAGTAACCATGCTCTTCTGATTCAGAACCCCATATGTATATAAAAGGGATCATCCAAATTATTTTTAAATATCACGTGGCATCGAAAACAATTCACTATCTAATTTTTGCCGACAACTGTTTCACATTTATAAAAATGGTTTCTTATCCAAGCTTTGACATGTAATATAATACGTGTACCTACGAGTTTCACATTTAACACATATATTACGCACAAATAACTCTAAATGTGAAAAATCTCCACAAGAGGGTAAGAAACGAGAATATATCAAATAATAGGGAAAACCCCTCAGCTAAGCACAAAAGGAACTTAAAAATATGTCTCAAAATAGGATTTATTTATCACCAAATAAGGGAGACATCAAATGTCTTTCCATTGGATTGCAATTACTTCTCTAATGACACACGAGATAAAATTATGCACGTAGGATACATATTTCTCGTCAAGATAGATGAATATAAATTACATGTTCCATCGGCTAACTATATAATATTTAAAAATTAACATGAATTTGACACATTCTAAATATATTTATTGGATACACAAGTTTTTTATTGCATTACCACAATAGAAACTACAACTACCTTTTCAATCAAATTGTACTATAGGTCCCTGAAAATTTTGTCACAGATAGAAAGTGGGTATAAACTCACCACTGCAACTGTAGAGAACATTGATATCAAATTTCCCGATAGATACCCTGAACGTTTTATGTGGGTTTAAACTATATAAATCATTAAACTGTGACTAGGGTGAAAAATACAAAATACCCACTACTAATTTAAACCATACTATATAACAATTAATGGTTAATAAAAACACTTTATATGAATTAATATGATAAAATTATTTAGTGTAATTTTAGAAAAATTTCAAGGTTTAACAACTATTATTCCATGTTATTCTATAACTTTCAGAAAAAAGAAGCAAAAAATAATAAAATTGCATTAAGAACACCTTATTTAACCCATAAAATAATATTTGTATTGTCTTTGAAAATATTGCTTCCGCCGATTAAAAACTCCTCTGATATAAAAGTTGTTCTTCTCTTAAACAACAATAGTTTATGTATACGAAAGATATGAATTAAGCCAAACTCGCATCACGAAATGAATCACCATAATGCTTTACCTACCAAGAATGAGAAAGAGTGCTTGAGGGTATTCTCCCTAATTATAGTATGGAGGGTATTCTCCCTAATTTAGAGTGCATAGTATAAAATATTAAAATTCATGTTTACCTTTTTCTTTTCTCATTGTATCCCCATCTCGTCTTTTTGGGAGATAGTTAACTTATGTTTTTTACCCACCAAGATTTATTGTATAGATTTTTTGTAGGAAATTAGATCAAACTTTTTATTAAATTAAACATATAAGACTTTCATCCTATATTTAACGATCCAATATTTAATAATAATCGTTAATTAAAATGGCAAGACATATGTAAATAAATTAATCAGAAAAGTTACCACAATTAATTTTTTAGGTTAAATATAAGGTATATTTTATACACTACTAAAAGTTATATTGAATCATTCAATATGGTATGAAAGACTTTTCCTATTTATTAACCTAACTAGGGATGGCAGTGGATACGATTTTAATATTAGAAACCGACGGATTACCGAACCGAATAAAAACCGATTATGTAACCGTGGTTAAATCTGTTACGGTTTGGTTTTAAAAAGTGAAACCAATGGTTAAAACCGTTAGGTTATGGTTTTAGATTAAAAAAACCCAAAAAACCGAAATCCGTTATATATATAAATATAAATCCGATTTTATTTGACCTACTAAAAATAAAACCGAATGACCAAAAACTCGTTTATTATCATTTATTTTTGTATATTTTATAGTAATATAGATAAAAAGGTATTTTCATATCTCAAAACTAAAATCTAAATATTATAATTAATAATAGAAGTAACAAAACGTTATTTAATTAAAGATCAACATAATATTTTATATATTGGTGATTTGTCATGTAGTTGTGATCTTGTTTCAATATTTTCAATATATTTAGCGAGTTATAGTTTGGCAAGTCACAAGAGCGAGGTGAGGTTAGGAATCCTACTGCGAGAGGGACGCCTCGCGAGTCGGGTTATGGTTAAAATCCAAAAAACCGTTTAAAAAACCGAATCCGAATTATTCAGATATGGTTAAATCGTTTTGTTATTGATAAATTAAATGAATATGTACATGGTTTTGGATTTTTTTTGCAATACTCTGATCAGTTGTCATCCCTAAACCCAACACACAGAACGTAAGCCCAATCAAATGTATTGGCAAATGGGCTTGAGAGAAGAGAACAATTCAATGATATTTACTTCCCATTTAACTACTATGTAACTAGTCTACACATCATGGGCCTTATCCATTCTTAGGATTTAAACAAGAATTTACCCTAATAACAAAGATGCGGCCGCAGAAAAAGTTAGAACTGCAAAATTAAGCCGACTCCTCTCTTTGTGTATATCGAGGTAAAGTTTCCTCTCCATGTACATATACATTGGTAAAATTAGGTAAAATTGTATTATATCTTACTCAATTTTTTTGCTGTATTTGTTTATATGGTTTAACTAAATTTAATTTTATTTATTTTTTGGCAGAATAATTAAAAATTTATGTTCTTTTGAGTAATTTTATTGAGTCCTTTGGATTTGTAAAACTAAGAGTTTCATCAATGGAAAAAAACTTAAATAAAAATGAGTTGTCCTGTATACTAAGAGAAGTTCTCTTAATCAAGGTATGTGATTTATTTTAGTTTCCACGTTGCAAGGGATAAGAAAAATCTTGAACCCAATTACACTATGAGTCCCTGTATAATGTGAAAATTGCAATATAGGCCCGCATTATTGGTCCTTAGGAAAGAGGTAAAAGAGTTGTGTATGGCATGTAATTTGTCTCTCCTATAAAAATTGAAAAATATAGGATTAGATTTTTCAGTTTTTGCAGCTAGAAAGTCATGCAATACAATTCAAACAAAAATATTTTGTATTTTTTTATTCATACATATCATCGAGTGTTGTTTGATTACAGGAAAGCGATCGTTGGTCATGAAATTTCAAGAAAATAGAATAATTATATAATTAACTTGGTAAGTTTATTAATTTGTTGTTATGCTTCATATGATGCTTAATAACAGATGATCAACCCTTAATATTTAACTAATTGTTCTAATGATGGTAAATATTAGTTTGGTAATAGATGTGTTTAATTTAGATTAAAAGAATAAAAGCAAGTAATTGTGTGGATGATAAAATATTATGTGTACACAATTGAACATTAAACACACGATTAATAAAAGTTATGTAGACCAATATTGAATACACAAATAAAGAGTGTGTTATTGGGTGTAAAGAATAACCATTTGAGTATGTCATTGAATTAATTCTGGACCGATATGACATTTTTTGCTCCAGATCCTGCTCAAGCAATAGCTCTTGTTCCTGTCGGAATATATTATTTGTCGTAGTCAGATATGTGATTTTGGTAGCTGAAAGGGAAAGAGAGGGAAGCAAATATCTTTTGCTTTCAAAGCTGTGCCGGAGAGAAGATCTGCGGAAATATGTCGAAAAATAATACTCCATCAGGTGAGTTCTCCATCAGACCAAATGAAGGCATAAATTTAGTGTCCATCAGATCAGTTTGGAGTTTGTCCCAGCTTCAAAAGTTTGGTGAAAGGCAAAAGTCACATTCCAGATCCTGCTCATGTTTCTGCTCCAGCTTCACCTCTTACTCCAGATCCTTCTCCTGCTCCATCTCTTACTCTAGATCCTTCTCCTACTTCCAGTTCCTTTTGTTATACTTTCACCGGCTACTGAAAACAACAACAGATTCAATGAGCTCAGCGATCTTGTTACAAGATTGTTTAATGACTTTTCTCTGTTCGACTTTTATGGACCCTCCTGCTCCAGGTGCATGGTAATTTTTTATCCTAGTAAATAATTTGATTACTTCTTTAAATATGTTCCCATTGTAATCAACTTTTTTTTGGATCTTTCATTTTTGCAGGAAAGTGGGAAAAAAGTCTCAGTCCTCTAAATCCAAACGCAGGCACAAGAGAAAGAGACAAGAGACTTCTTAGTCGGAAAGTGACAATGATGATGATCATTGGGGTTTGAGACCCCGTAGAAGGTCTAAACGGTTAGTACAAAAGGTATGTCCACTTTTTCTAAAATAATTTTGTTACGGTCACTATAAACAGATTTGTTCTTTTAATCTTTACTTGGAGACACTCAAGTGTAACTCATGATGGACTAAATGCACACAACCCCCTTTAACTATATCTAATCCCTGATTTTGTCCGTAAACTTTAAAAAACAATTTAAACCTCCTTAAACTTTTTTTCCGTAGTTGTTAACGGAGCATGCAAATTTACTATTATACCCTTTCATACTACCGCACCTTTAACTTTTCATGACTCATTCTTCCCCTTTTAGTTCCTCGCTCTGAACACAACTCATTTTTAGACGAATCTTCCTCGACTAGATTTTCAATTAGATTTACATCCAAAAGAAGTCCAGATTATTTGTGGACCCATATGTTTTTGGATAGAACCGTAATTTAGGGAGTGTTGAATATTTTTTTATGTTGTGTTGGGGCACCTTTTGTTTTTTAATAGTTGTGTACAATCTTAATTAGGGTCTTTTGTTATAATTTTGTTATAATGTTTATCTCATCTAGTTGTGAGTGCTTATGTGCATATACCCTCTAATTCTGCAGATATAACCATTTCTGTAAGGGAGTGACTTGGAATTCAACCTCGAAATATGATGCGGGCAAATCGGTCTTTCATAGATTTATTGGTCGGAAGTTTCTCGAGTTTTTATCTTTCTTGAATTTCTAAAGTCAAACAAAGATATTTAATATAAGTTATAATTCCCACATTGTAAATTTTTTTTCTTTTTACTTATGAAAATATATCAAATAGAAGATGGTCTCATTTGCAGGCAAGATCAGAATTAAACAAAATATTGTAAAACAGCATGAGCATCTGGAACTTTTTGAAGTTGGGTAATTTTTTCAAATTCAGCAAAAATACCATGCAAAGTGTCGAAAAATTCTTGCATATCATATAAATAACCTATATTTAGATAAGGTCTTCTATTTAATTCACTCACATATTAAGAAATATGACCCTATTAAAAAGGTTTCAATATCTGCTCCAGGTCCATGGACCTATATAACAATATAACTCTTTAAATCTTCTTGACAACAAAATTAAATCCAAAAGATATTACATAATATTGAATATTTTAATAAGTGAACTTACATCAAGGCGATCGGAGCCAAAAGTCATTATAACAGCATTCACATCTTCTACCCTCCATGGAGTGTCAATTTCTTTATCCACATTTTTACAATCCACAATAACATTTTACATTTTGATCTAACCATGAAGATTGATTTTGTAGTAACACGCCCCTAGCAAATGCAGAATCATTTGTTTACTTCTTTTTGAGTTTTACAAAAGATTTTCCTTTTACTTAGAAGCTATTATCACACAGAAGCTGAAATTACAGAGAAGTCATATAAGTTCATTACATAGTAGATATAGAGAATGACAAAACTGCCCCTCAAGGTTGAAAAATTAGATTTTGATTTCAGTAAGTAATTGTTTGCTAACATAAATCTATATAAAAAATAATATTGGGGTATCCATACTAGAAGAAGCCGATCATAAAACGAGAATGTAGCAATAAAAGCAAGCGAACCATATTTATTGTACGTTTCAATAAAATCAGGTTTAATTCCATCTATCTTGACAATAGAAAATCCATTGTGCATAAGTGCGGTAAATACCAATATCTATTTAGAGGAACGAAAATGTTCTCCACATTTCTCTTTCAGACAATTCCTTGAACATGATAAGTACGAATGACCATAAATTTTATTCATCCTAAAAGAGAAGTTCAAAAGAATTATAAAATATAGTTTACAAAGAAACGTCAATCAAAATATACTGACTTGAGGTTTCAAGTGTATGAAGAAGGGGCCACATTTGTAGGATTCCACCTAATGTGAAATTCATGAATGTGGATAAATTATTGTTATAGTTAATATTATGTTTCTAACAATTGGTGCTCTTTATTAAATGGTTTTATGGGTCTGGTTTTCAGTATGGACAACTTTTCTTAATGAATGATGATTTTGGTTTGGTAATTTTTTTGTTTGTTTTTTCTGTAATGAATATATTGTGTTCTTTTATAAGGTTTTGATCTTTGGTACTGCAATTTTGAAAGGTGGTGTACTAATTTTGGTTGAATGAGCATTTTTCTAATGTTCATAATTGTAAAAATGATGGAAAAGTAGTTTACTGCACAAAAGTTTACGAAAAAACTAAAGGACTGTAATTAAAAAAAACTAAAGGACTGTAATTAAAATCAACACGATTACAATAAGTTTCACTTTTTATAGAGGCTTCAACCTTTGGGAACTATACGGGGTGCCTAATTTTCAAAGGGAGATAGAAACTCCTGCCTATGCCTAAGTAGCCATAATATATGGAGACCCCATGAAAGTGAAGATTATGCGAATCATTGAACATTTACAATATTACAATAATAAATGATGTACAATACAAACAAATTGATCAACAATGAGATGAGACAATATCGAGAGTCATGAGAAACGACTAGATTTTCGAAAAACGTTAATTCACATAACCAAACCTTTCGTAAAACAAATTATTGCCATGTCAAGTAAAATTTATATGAACTCAATTTCTCTTTCTTGTTTCACAGTAGGTGGACGTTATTGTGATTATTCGTGTTAGCTGATCTTGAATTCCCAATGCCCCTAATTAAGTCTTCAATAGGTCTCTAGAGTGATGCTGACTTGGTAAAATATAGGACTTATATTCATATACATACAAGACATAATGTTTAAGCAAGCATTATGTACAAATAAGATTTCTAGTAAAAATCTGATTTCTAGTATATATTTAATAGGATTAACTGAATTTGTTGTTTTTTTTTGTTTTTTGGAATAAGGAATATATTTAAAATAAATTTAAATACAGATAATAAGTTCAGCCTATCCATGACGGTGGGTTATCAAGATTAAGAATCTCGACTAACTAGGTTGTAATATAGTTTGTAAAACAAATATAGTGGAGTTGACTAGGATGTGATAAAAATAAGATAATAAAAGCAGATAAACGATTACTAAACACATTACTCACTGCAAGTATCGCAGGTCGTACGCAAGTTTTAATGATAAGTCAGATTCGTTCTCAGGGACTTAGTGTGTTATACGAATAGGTCAACAGAATAGCGCAGCAGATAATGGTTTAAAGACAAGAAAATAAATGAATATGAAGTGAAGAGATTAATGATTAAACTAAACAAAATAAAGACAAGTAAATAAAATATGAAAGAATAAGATGAGAGAATAAAGCTCAGGTTTTGCGAGTATGCACTAATCCTTCTATTTCTTCTACTAGTTAATAAGTGTGATAATAACTCTTAGATAAGTAGTTAGGATTCTAAATTCTTCCCTACCCCATTCCAGGTGGACTAAGGTGGTGACCTAACAATTAACCGGGAACTTAACTAAGGTGCTTATACGCCACTAGGTTCTAACATGAGACTAGCGTGCAAATAATAACTGGTGATTAAATAAAACCTTAAGGACTATCTAGTTAGGCAAGTCCTCCTAGATCACTACGTACACTAGACGATTATGTGGTGTTTCAATAATTAGAAAACCCTTCCGGATGACCATCCAACTACTATTAGTACAACCCTAAATTGATCAGGTTTAAGATAGACAATAAATCTTAGCACATAAAACAAATATATGGTTAAGCGGCTGGAGTCAATTTAAAATAGTTCTCCCAAAGAAAAATAGATAGAAGAAAATAGAATTCATAGATTATACATATGCAAAATCCAAGTTATGGAAAATTTAGTTCAAAGTAGAATGAAATAAACTAAACGAAAGATGCATACTGTCAACTTGCTCTCTTGAATAATCTCTAATGATGAATAAAACTTAAAGACTAATTATGGGAGGCAATGACATGTTTACAATAGTTAAAGGGTGTATTTATAGGAGTATAGAAAGCCCAAATTTAGATTTCTTGGAATAGGAGGCAAGTAATTGGACTTATTTTCCAATTTACATTTTCCTAAAATATAGGAGAAGGGAATAACTGTTGTTGTCTTATTTTGGCCGTAACTTCTTTAATATTGCTCCGATTTTCGTATATGTTTTGTCGAAACGACCGTATCGGAAATCTCTACACATTTGATCTGACCATTATTCCTAATTCCGAATCGATATTTGAGTTATGACCCTTTTAGTGGACCTGGCTGTTGAAATTCAAATTTACTTGGCAACTTTTCCTTTCCTATTTTATCTATTACTTCCTTTATTTTCAATTTCCATCTTTATCTTCTTTTATTTATTTCTTAGAATTTGTTTGACATCAAATTACTTTCCATATATCTTTAAAGCTTCACAATTAATAAAAAAGTAAACCAAATATTCTCTATAAATATTAAATCATCAAATCAAGACAAGAAATATGAAAAAAACTAAAATATAAGCAAAAATTGAGCGTTGACTATCCTAATACACCTAAAATGATGTCTCGTATATATATTAAATCATCAAAAACAGAGAGACATCAAGACTCACAGGTCAATGTCGTATCGGCCCGATACAATAATGATATAAACAATGAGAAGTCTCTAAATACACACCTAAGTCAATTAAGAACAATGGAAAGAGATAGCATAATATATAGAATATTAGTAACCATGCTCTTCTGATTCAAAACCCCATATGAATATAAAAGGGATCATCCAAATTATTTTTAAATATCACGTGGCATCGAAAACAATTCACTATCTAATTTTTGCCGACAACTGTTTCACATTTATAAAAATGGTTTCTTATCCAAGCTTTGACATGTAATATAATACGTGTACCTACGAGTTTCACATTTAACACATATATTACGCACAAATAACTCTAAATGTGAAAAATCTCCAAAAGAGGGTAAGAAACGAGAATATATCAAATAATAGGGAAAACCCCTCATCTAAGCACAAAAGGAACTTAAAAATATGTCTCAAAATAGGATTTATTTATCACCAAATAAGGGAGGCATCAGATGTCTTTCCATTGGATTGCAATTACTTCTCTAATGACACATGAGATAAAATTATGCACGTAGGATATATATTTCTCGTCAAGATAGATGAATATAAATTACCTGTTCCATCGGCTAACTATATCAAATTTAAAAATTAACATGAATTTGACACATTCTAAATATATTTATTGGATACACAAGTTTTTTATTGCATTACCACAATAGAAACTACAACTACCTTTTCAATCAAATTGTACTATAGGTCCCTGAAAATTTTGTCACAAATAGAAAGTGGGTATAAACTCACCACTGCAACTGTAGAGAACATTGATATCAAATTTCCCGATAGATACCCTGAACGTTTTATGTGAATTTAAACTATATAAATCATTAAACTGTGAATAGGGTGAAAAACACAAAATACCCACTACAAATGTAAACCATACTATATAACAATTAATGGTTATTAAAAACACTTTACATGAATTAATATGATAAAAAAATTTAGTGCTATTTTAGAAAAATTTCAAGGTTTAACAACTATTATTCCATGTTATTCTATAATTTTCTTGAAAAAAGAAGCAAAAATTAATAAAATTGCATTAAGAACACCTTATTTAACCCATAAAATAATATTTGTATTGTCTTTGAAAATATTGCTTCCGCCGATTAAAAACTCCTCTAATAGACAAGTTGTTCTTCTCTTAAAAAACAATAGTTTGTGTATACGAAAGATATGAATTAAGCCAAACTTGCATCACGAAATGAATCAACATAATGCTTTACCTAACAAGCATGAGAAAGAGTGCTTGAGGGTATTCTCCCTAATTATAGTATGGAGGGTATTCTCCCTAATTTAGTGTGCATAGTGAAAAATATTAAAATTCATGTTTACCTTTTTCTTTTCTCATTGTATCCCCATCTCGTCTTTTTGGGAGATAGTTAACTTATGTTTTTTACCCACCAAGATTTAATGTATAGATTTTTTGTAGGAAATTAGATCAAACTTTTTATTAACTAAAACATATAAGACTTTCATCCAATATTTAATAATAATCGTTAATTATAATGGCAAGACATATGTAAATAAATTAATCAGAAAAGATACCACAATTAATTTTTTAGGTTATATATAAGGTATATTTTATACACTACTAAAATTTATATTGAACCATTCAATATGGTATGAAAGGCTTTTCCTATTTATTAACCTAACTAGGGATGGGAGTGGTTACGATTTTAATTAGAAACCGACGGATTACCGAACCGAATAAAAACCGATTATGTAACCGTGGTTAAATCCGTTACGGTTTGGTTTTAAAAAGTGAAACCGATGGTTAAAACCGTTAGGTTATGGTTTTAGATTAAAAAAACCCGAAAAACCGAAATCCGATTTTATTTTACCTACTAAAAATAAAACCGAATGACCAAAGACCCGTTTATTATCATCTATCTTTGTATATTTTATAGTAATATAGATAAAAAAGTATTTTCATATCTCAAAACTAAAATCTAAATATTATAATTAATAATAGAAGTAACAAAACGTTATTTAATTAAAGATCAACATAATATTTTATATATTGGTGATATGTCATGTAGTTGTGATCTTGTTTCAATATGTACATGGTTTTGGATTTTTTTTCAATAATCCGATCCGTTGTCATCCATAAACCCAACACACAGAACGTAAGCCCAAGCAAAGCTATTGGCAAATGGGCTGGAGATAAGAGAACAATTCAATGATATTTACTTCCCATTTAACTACTATGTAACTATGTAACTAGTCTACACATCATGGGCCTTATCCATTCTTAGGATTTAAACAAGAATTTACCCTAATAACAAAGATGCCGCTGCAGAAAAAGTTAGAACTGCAAAATTAAGCCACTCCTCTCTTTGTGTATATCGAGGTAAAGTCTTCTTTCCATGTACATATACATTGGTAAAATTAGGTAAAATTGTATTATATCTTACTCAAATTTTTTTGCTGTATTTGTTTATATGGTTTAACTAAATTTAATTTTATTTATTTTTTGGCAGAATAATTAAAAATTGATGTTCTTCTGAATAATTTTATTGAGTCCTTTGGATTTGTAAAACTAAGAGTTTCATCAATGGAAAAAAACTTAGATAAAAATGAGTTGTCCTGTATACTAAGAGACGTTCTCTTAATCAAGGTATGTGATTTATTTTAGTTTCCACGTTGCAAGGGATAAGAAAAATCTTGAACCCAATTACACTATGAGTCCCTGTATAATGTGAAAATTGCAATATAGGCCCGCATTATTGGTCCTTAGGAAAGAGATAAAAGAGTTGTGTATGGCATGTAATTTGTCTCTCCTATAAAAAATTGAAAAATATAAGATTAGATTTTTCAGTTTTTGTAGCTAGAAAGTCATGCAATACAATTCAAACAAAAATATTTTGTATTTTTTTATTCATACATATCATCGAGTGTTGTTTGATTACAGGAAAGCGATCGTTGGTAATGAAATTACAGAGAAGTCATATGACTTCATTGTTGAGAATAAATAAAGTTTATGTAAACTCAGCAAAATATAACTTGAACCACGTTTATTGAATAACACTCAAAGAGTTTATATCCTATTACAATTCTAACTGAAAGCAAAAATCTAGCATGAGATAACAAGATTCCTAAACAATAGGAACTTATTCAAACTACCTGATAAACATAATTGACTAAGTAAAACGATTAAATCTTATCATTCCCTCCCTTAAACCAATTGCAGAATGCAATTAATTTATATCTGTAACTTCAATTAGTTTATATCTGTAACTTCATGAATTCCTAGAAGCTTTCTAAATTTCTGAAATGCTTCTAATTTTAACGGTTTAGTCATCAAATCAGCTACCTGCTCATGAGTTCCACAATGAACTAATTCAACTTTACCATCCTTTGTAATATCTCTCAAGAAATGATATCGCACATCAATGTGCTTACTTCTCCCATGCATAACTGGATTTTTAGAAAGCTTAATTGTTGAACTATTATCACACATAATGGTAGCACAACCTTCCTGCATATAATTTAGTATCTCTAACACCCTGCTCATCCATATAGCTTGACACGCACAAGAAGCAGCTGCTATGAATTCAGCTTCAGTTGTTGACAAAGTAACTATGGGTTGTTTCTTGGACAACCATGAAACAGCTCCTGAGCTTAAAATAAATACATAACCAGACGTGCTTTTACGATCATCTACATCACCTGCATAGTCACTATCCGTAAAAGCTTGTAGTTTCTCGACTTTCCCTCCCTTCTTGTACATAATCCCATAGTTTGTGGTCCCTCTTAAATACCTCAATATCCTTTTGGCAAATTGTAAGTGAAGTTCAGTAGGTTTAGCCATGTATCGACTGATTAGGCTAACACTAAACATTATATCTGGACGAGTTGCCGTAAGATACATTAAACTTCCCACTAATTGCTTGAAGTACGTTTCATCAACCGGGGTTCCATGATCATCTTTACTTATTTTAGAACCTGGTACAGTTGGAGTGCTCATGGGGTTACTTTCAACCATTCCAAATCGCTGCAATACTTCAACCAGATACTTTCTTTGACAAATGAAGTTGCCATTAGTCTTCTGCAACACCTCAATACCCAAGAAAAATCTCATCTTTCCCAAGTCAGTCATGTCAAACACTTTCATCATAGACTTCTTGAATTCAATCATCATATTTTCATCATCACCCGTGTATATTAAATCATCCACATAAATACTAACTATTAATACTTTACCTTCATTGTTTCTCTTTGTGAATAAAGTTTGTTCATTTGGGCAATTCTGAAAACCTTCACTAAGAAAATGAGACTCGATACGACTAAACCAAGCTCGCGGAGCTTGCTTTAAACCGTATAATGCTTTACGCAACTTGTATACCATATGCTCGCTTCCTTTCTTTTAATAACCCTTTGGTTGCTCCACATATACATCCTCGTCGAGTTTACCATTAAGAAAGGCTGACTTGACATCTAGTTGGTAAATCATCCAGCTTCTTTGAGCAGCAATTGCAACTATCATTCTTATTGTATCCATTCGAGCTACTGGAGCAAAAACTTCAGTGAAATCTACTCCTTGTTGTTGAGAGTATCCCTTTGCCACCAATCGCGCTTTATACTTATCAACTTCTCCTAACTCGTTTAACTTTGTTTTGTATATCCATTTAACTCCAATGATTTTTGCTTCATTCGGCAACTCAGTAAGTTTCCAGGTATGATTTTTTTCAATGGAATTAATTTCCATGTCCATTGCCCGTCTCCATTTTGAACTCTTCACAGCTTCTTCATAATTTATAGGGTCTGAAGACACAGCTTCTGAAGAGACAGCTAAAGCCATGTGTAGTTCAGTTTCTTCATCGGATAAAATCTCTCCAGTAACATAGTCTTTCATCCAAACCGGGGCCTTGGTAATTCTTCTTCCCCCTATTTCAGACGCTTGGATCGATGAAGGTTGTGTATCATTCCCTGGTACTTGACATTCTTCAAAAATTTCAGCTTCTTCATTGCTTTCACTAGATGAATCTTGTGTTTCATTGTCTATTTCATTATCTGGTGTATTGGTTTCGGCATCACCCCATTCAAGGTCCAACGACACATTCTCTTCATAGCTTTCATCCCACTTCCACTGTCTATCTTCTTCAAATACCACATCTCTACTAGTCACTACTCTTTTCGATATTGGATCATACAGTTTGTACCCTTTTGATTCTTCACTAACTCCAAGAAGAACACACTCAAAACTTTTGTTCTCGAGCTTAGTCCTCCAAGCTTCTGGCACGTGGACATGAGCAACACCCAAAGACTCTGAAATGTTCCACCGAAGGCTTTACACCAGACCATGCTTCTTCGGGTGTGACATTTATGACAGGTGTTGTAGGACTTCTATTTAAAACGTATATGATCCAATTGACGGCCTCTGGCCAAAAGTTTTTCGGAATTTTCTTTTCGGAGAGAACTGAACGAACCAAATTCATTAGTGTTCGATTTTTTCTCTCAGCTACTCCGTTTTGTTGCGGGGTGTAAGCAACAGTAAGTTGTCTTTTGATGCCACATTGTCTGCAAAAATCATTAAACTCGTTCGAGGTAAATTCACCTCCTCTATCACTACGTAAACATTTAATATTCATGTTTGTCTCTTTCTCAACTAATTTTTTAAAGCATTTGAATGAATTTAAAGCTTCTGATTTTTCTACTAAAAAATAAACCCAAGCTTTCCTACTGAAGTCATCAATGAAGCATAAGATATACCTTTTTCTGCTATTCGACGCAGGGGTTATTGGCCCACAGATGTCTGCGTGTATAAGCTCCAGCTTTTGAGTTGATCTCCATGTACTCTTTTTAGGTATAGAATCTCGATGTTGCTTCCGTTTCAAACAATCAGTACACATCCTTGTGGTTGGCAAAAGATGAGGTAATCCAAGAACCATCTTTTTATTTTGTAACATTTTTAAACCTTTATGGCTTAAATGACCATATCGCCGATGCCATAAGTGAGTAAGGTCTTGTGCACTTGTGTGGAAACATGACTCATTTTTTTCTTGTACATTTGCAAGCAAGACGAACATCCGATTTGCAGACATATTAGTTTGGATAATTAACCCTTTATTTGGATGATAAATCTTGCATATTCCATCGTAAATAAGTATTGCAAGTCCTTTTTCTTGTAATTGTCCCATACTCAGTAGGTTGTTCTTGAGTTCTGGAACATAGAACACTCCTGTAATGACATGATTAAAACCATTTACTCGTAATCGGATACTTCCTTTTCCTTTTACTGTCATTTTGGTGTTATTTCCGAGCTTTACTTGATGTCTAAAAGTATCATCTAATTCATTGAACATCATTGCATCTCCACACATGTGATTAGAACAACCTGAGTCCAGAAACCATGCATCCTTGCGCTCGACTTGATTCTCTTCTATATGAGCCATGAGTAACATCTCTTCGTGTTCATCTAATTCAGCATAGTTAGCCTGTTTTTCCCAAGTTGGACATTCATATTGAAAATGTCCGAGCTTGTGACAACGATAACATTCCACGGTGGCTTTCAAGAAATTTTGTCGCCCTCTGCCTCGACCTCTTCCTCTAAAATTGCCTCTGCCATGTCCTCTTCCTCCATTTCTCTCATCCACAGTAACTTTTAAGGCCTGCTCTTCTCCATTGCTTCTGTGAAATTTTTGTTCATGCACAATGAGTGAACTTTGCAATTCATCTACTGTGAGTAAATCAATATCCTTCGATTCTTCAATTGAGACAACTACGTAATTGAACTTTTCTGTTAGAGTTCGAAGGATTTTCTCCACAATAGTAACATCTTTCATTTTTTCCCCATTCACCCTCATTTTATTAGCTACTGTCATAACACGAGCAAAATATTCACTAATATTTTCACTTTCCTTCATTTCCAGAGTTTCGAACTCTCTCCTCAAAGCTTGAAGAATTGAGCGCTTCACTCTAGCGCTCCCTTCGAATTTCTTCTTCATCGAGTCCCATATCTTCTTAGCGGTGTCTTTTACCAATATGGTTTCCAGCGTGCTTCTGTCAATTGATTGGAAAAGATAATTTTTCACCTTAAGATCTTTCAACTTTAGTTCCTCAAGCCTTTTTTGTTGTTCGGCTGTCAAAGTTGCTCCTTCTTTTGGTTCCTCATATCCGATCTCGACCAAACTCCAGTACTCTTTGGATCTTAAGAAATTCTCCATAAGCATACTCCAATGATCGTAGTGACCATCGAAGCGTGGAATAGCTGGTTGAACGAAAGAACCTTCACTTGACATTTTTCTCAAACTCTTGTGTTTAAATCTCTCTTGGTTTGCAAGTCAATTCAAAGACCGCGGCCTTCCTCTCTCAGACCCAGTGCTGGCTCTGATACCACTTGTTGAGAATAAATAAAGTTTATGTAAACTCAGCAAAATATAACTTGAACCACGTTTATTGAATAACACTCAAAGAGTTTATATCCTATTACAATTCTAACTGAAAGCAAAAATCTAGCATGAGATAACAAGATTCCTAAACAATAGGAACTTATTCAAACTACCTGATAAACATAATTGACTAAGTAAAACGATTAAATCTTATCATTCCCTCCCTTAAACCAATTGCAGAATGCAATTAATTTATATCTGTAACTTCAATTAGTTTATATCTGTAACTTCATGAATTCCTAGAAGCTTTCTAAATTTCTGAAATGCTTCTAATTTCAACGGTTTAGTCATCAAATCAGCTACCTGCTCATGAGTTCCACAATGAACTAATTCAACTTTACCATCCTTTGTAAGATCTCTCAAGAAATGATATCGCACATCAATGTGCTTACTTCTCCCATGCATAAATGGATTTTTAGAAAGCTTAATTGTTGAACTATTATCACACATAATGGTAGCACAACCTTCCTGCATATAATTTAGTATCTCTAAAACCCTGCTCATCCATATAGCTTGACACGCACAAGAAGCAGCTGCTATGAATTTAGCTTCAGTTGTTGACAAAGTAACTATGGGTTGTTTCTTGGACAACCATGAAACAGCTCCTGAGCTTAAAATAAATACATAACCAGACGTGCTTTTACGATCATCTACATCACCTGCATAGTCACTATCCGTAAAAGCTTGTAGTTTCTCGACTTTCCCTCCCTTCTTGTACATAATCCCATAGTTTGTGGTCCCTCTTAAATACCTCAATATCCTTTTGGCAAATTGTAAGTGAAGTTCAGTAGGTTTAGCCATGTATCGACTGATTAGGCTAACACTAAACATTATATCTGGACGAGTTGCCGTAAGATACATTAAACTTCCCACTAATTGCTTGAAGTACGTTTCATCAACCGGGGTTCCATGATCATCTTTACTTATTTTAGAACCTGGTACAATTGGAGTGCTCACGGGGTTACTTTCAACCATTCCAAATCGCTGCAATACTTCAACCAGATACTTTCTTTGACAAATGAAGTTGCCATTAGTCTTCTGCAACACCTCAATACCCAAGAAAAATCTCATCTTTCCCAAGTCAGTCATGTCAAACACTTTGAAATTCATGAATGTGGATAAATTATTGTTATAGTTAATATTATGTTTCTAACAATTGGTGCTCTTTATTAAATGGTTTTATGGGTCTGGTTTTCAGTATGGACAACTTTTCTTAATGAATGATGATTTTGGTTTGGTAATTTTTTTGTTTGTTTTTTCTGTAATGAATATATTGTGTTCTTTTATAAGGTTTTGATCTTTGGTACTGCAATTCTGAAAGGTGGTGTACTAATTTTGGTTGAATGAGAATTTTTCTAATGTTCATATTTGTAAAAAATGATGGAAAAGTACTTTACTACACAAAAGTTTACGAAAAAACTAAAGGACTGTAATTAAAATCAGCACGATTACAATAAGTTTCACTTTTTATAGAGGCTTCAACCTTTGGGAACTATACGGGGTGCCTAATTTTCAAAGGGAGATAGAAACTCCTGCCTATGCCTAAGTAGCCACAATATATGGAGACACCATGAAAGTGAAGATTATGCGAATCATTGAACATTTACAATATTACAATAATAAATTATGTACAATACAAACAAATTGATCAACAATGAGATGAAACAATATCGAGAGTCATGAGAACCGACTAGTCTTTTGAAAAAAGTTAATTCACATAACCAAACCTTTCGTAAAAAAAATTATTGCCATGTCAAGTAAAATTTATATGAACTCAATTTCTCTAGCTTGTTTCACAGTAGGTGGACGTTATTGCGATTATTCGTGTTAGCTGATCTTGAATTTCCAATGCCCCTAGTTAAGTCTTCAATAGGTCTCTAGAGTGATGCTGACTTGGTAAAAAATAGGACTTATATTCATATAAATACAAGACATAATGTTTAAGCAAGCATTACCTACAAATAAGATTTCTAGTACAAATCTGATTTCTAGTATGTATTTAATAGGATTAACTGAATTTGTTTAAGCCCAAATTTGGTCTTCTTGGAATAGGAGACAAGTAATTGGACTTATTTTCCAAATTAAAGTCATTTCCTAAAATATAGGAGAAGGGAATAATTGTTGTTGTCTTATTTTGGCCGTAACCTTTTCAATATTGCTCCGATTTTCGCATACTTTTTATCGAAACGACCGTATCGGAAATCTCTACACATTTGATCTGAGCATTATTCCTAATTCCCAACCAATTTTTGAGTTATGACCCTTTTAGTGGACTTGGCTGTTGAAATTTAGATTTACTTGGCAACTTTTTCTTTCCTAATTTATCTTGTACTTCCTTTATTTTCAATTTCCATCTTTATCTTCTTTTCTTTATCTCACAGAATTTATTTGACATCTGATTACTTTCCATATATCTTTAAAGCTTCACAATTAAAAAAAAATTATAATAAATATTCTCTAAAAATAATAAATCATCAACTCAAGACAAGAAATAAGAAAAATCTAAAATAGAAGCAAAAATTGAGTGTTGACTATCCTAATACACCTAAAATGATGTCTCATATATAGATTAGATCATCCAAAATAGGGAGACATCAAGACCCCCAAGTCAAAGTTGTATCGTCCCGATACAATAATGATATAAACAATGAGAAGTCTCTAAATACACACCTAAATCAATTAAGCACAATGGAAATAGATAGCAGAACATATAGAATAAACTCAAAGCAACTACTCTGAAAATTTCATGTAATAATATTTACAAACTAATTTAGTTGCACACCTTTTATATCCACGATCACATAGATTGAAATCAAGATTATATTAGTTTCGCGTTGTAAGAAGAAGAGGTTTTACTCATTTTGCCAAGGATGCTATAAAGTGTTCATCGAACTTCACCATTATCCAAAGATCCACTTAACTACTTTCTATTTGCTCAATCACTTCTAGATCACATAGGAAAGAATCATAAGATCTTTAAGGTTGTAATGTTTGCCTAGGGACGGTATGATAAGTATATTTGGATAATTTAGTGTAAGCTTTTGGCTCTCTCCTTACTAGCCATCGAATAATCGCCCTAGAGTTTGAGTTACTTTCATAAAACGTTCTCACTCAACCCGAATATTTTGATGCACAAAGTAGCATCCCCTATAACCTAATTCTAAAGCATAAAGATGTTCACATAAAAATTCCACTTTGCCAGTCCAAATATATATATATATATATATATATATATTATTTTCATATCAATTTTTTCGTTTGTATAGCTATGACTCTCTTTTTGATGTTGAGATATCATGCTATTTTTTTCTCATATTTTTTTTTCCTTTTCATTCTTTTCATCTTTTTGCGTTTACTCTTACCCCGACATAAGGTTACAATATAATAAACCTGTGAATCATCATCAATATATAGAATAGAGCACAATTAATAAGCTAAAAAATTCTCACACCAATAAAGATTCCCATAATGGTGGACCCACCACCCAAACTTAAGCTCTAAAACAATTGTCTATGCATCGCGATTCGAGTGCAGGTCATATGAAAAGTTCCTAAATTCTAAAGGTATATGACTTATAATGTGGCTAATAAAAAGGCTTTAGAAAGGATAGAAGGGGCTGAGAAGGATATACTATAATAATTTGGAATGCAAGCTAAAAGAAAACAAGGGGCTTATGAAAGAACCGCCTTAATCACGTTCTAAACTATACTCTCTTACCTTTAGCACTTTCATCAAATGGGTTTATCAACTAGCTTGGATCTCACGGCCTACACACCACTCACGACTCCCTAAGATCGAACATACTTTCTATCGCATTGCTTACTAATCTTTTCTTTACTAACAATGTGTGTTTCCTACAAATACTCGAAGCATACAAAATAAAACAACTCATAAACATACTACTTATTATCATTAACTTACTATGCTTATGCTTTCAACCTATTAAACACAATCTACATCTAAATTCAATGTATCAAAAATTTAAATTTCTACATAAAACAGAAAAATCACGTAAAATGGAGATGAGAAACAACTAATCCCCACACCCCCAACTCAAATATGAGACGTGTCCCCACGACTCTAAAAAGACTCTTAAAAGAAATAAAAATATTGCAAACAAAGCATATACATAAATGGTATGGAAGAAAGAGAACATACTCTCGAGGCTAGTGCCTTGCATTATCGACATCCAAGATAGGATTTACTGGATCTTTCTTTAATTTCTCAAGGAGTGTCATGATGTGCAACTGATTAGCTTGGATTTGTGCCACATCATCGGCAAAGAATGTTTGAGCTGCTTCGATTTTATTCAATCGCTCCTCCACCTTTTCTTGCCAAATACGATCCTCTTAATCTTTTGAGAGTTTCGTAACTCTAGCTCCTCTCAAATTTACATTCAATTGCACAATTCTCGATCTTCTAGTATGGTACCAGCAACACCTCGTAATGCCCCGATGAAAAATAAAACTTTCCCAAATGAGTGTGGGTATTGCAATCAGATTAGTCACTCTTTCTTGCATTACCACTCGAGCTTGTCGATTCCACAAAAGGTTAAATTCGGACATAATGCGAACGAGTACTACATCAAACCCAACAGAAACTCTGACGGGAATAATCTACTTTTTTAAGGGAAACACTGTTTGTGCTGCTACCACCGCGACTATTGAAGGATATTTTTCTCCAGCCTCTAACCTACCCGCCTTAACCCTTTCTATATATGATCTTCGGGATATTCTTCAATAAGCTTTAGCTTAGTCTAGAAACCCCCGTTCTACCGCTCTCTCCACCACATCTTGTCCTTCTACTTGGTATTTTTACTCTTCTTGTTAAAATCATATCACATTTGTTTCTTATTATTTGATAAATCTCTCGTCCACCTCCCATGCCCCTTCTATATACATGTTTGATGGTGCATCTATGGGCATTATCCACGTAGGACCTGTCTCCCCAACAAAAGCTTAATTTAGTATTACTTATCTCGTTTCAAAACTTACTATTAGATTCTCATTATTTTATAAATCTCTCATCCACTCCAATGCCCCGTCTATATACATTGTCGATGGTGCATCTATGGGAATTATCCACATTGGATCTGTCTCCGCAACAAAAGCTTAATTTAGTATCACTTATCTCGGTCCAAAACTTACTAGTAGTATCAACTCTAACGTCCATCTTTTTTATCTTGCCTCATACAAAATAAAGTGAAAAAGCGCAAAACAAAATTTCAATCCCAGCAACCTAGTAGGAAAACTTCCAGCTTTTTGGTGTCATCTGCTTAGGCTTCGATCAAATGACTAGAGTTGGTGTTTTGAATCACAAATGTGTCGAATGGCACAAGGAAGGGACATGCGAAGATCCGACCGTGAAAAATGTTCACAGGGAAAATATACTTCTATGATCTCAAATGCGTCAAAAGAAAAAAAGACCTTTTTCGGTAGGGCATGATCTAATATCTCCTCCATGGTAAAAAAACAAAATATAATCGAAGGCATACACTTGTTGATAATCCCATGAGAAAGAATCACATTGGGATATTTATGGAAAGAGTATATGATTTATATCCTTGTGTAATAGTTTAGATAATTAAGATACATCATTTGGGTTGATTTTTGATGTTTAATTGTGGGATTTATCCCTTGATCTAATGTTATTTGACTTTTAGGTAATATTAGTCGATATATGTATTTTTCTATCAGATTGAGATAATATGTGTGTTAAGATACATGGATTTTATTAGACCCCAATATGAAGCTAAAAAGTCAAATAGTCATAAAGAAACCTTAAAAAAAGTAACAAAGCAAGCCAAGAAGTCTATCTGAAGTTCAACAATAATAGTAGGCAAACTGTTTCCATCAATTTTTGAAGACCATAACTCATAATTAGTTAATATTTTCATCATCAAAATTGAAGTTCAAGATATCCCTTCATGTTTTTATTGCGTGAAAAGAAACAATTTGCAATATGTACTTGAATTGAAAAAGTTATTGATGTTTTAAACAAGACGTGGAGTTGTCCAGATGTGAAGAGTCTATTGGGCCACTTTTGACAATCAAGTTGGTCCAATTGAACTAAAATGGGGTTGAAGACTATATATACTAATTATTAGCCTAAAAAACATATCACTTGCCATATTTTGGAGAAATAAACGTTGAGAGTAAGGGTAAGAAGCAAGGAGTTCATCCAAAATCTCTTATTTCACATATTTGTCATCAGAATTAGTGTAATTTTCATCAATTTCCCATTATGTCTTTAATTATGACTCTTTTAGCTATTGTTTCCTTTTATTCCATAATGAACAAATTTGTTAGTATCTTAAGATACTTAACAGTATAAACCCTAATTATTGATTTCGATTATATGTATGAATTTGGAATTTTTTTTTATCAACAGTAAAAAAATTTATAGCTGAAACATTGTTCATACATTTAAGAGCACTAAAAAACGAGCCTCGGGGTATAACAGCTAGAAAGAAAATAGCTATTTACATAACATCAAGATATTAATTTCTAACTATTACTATTACATTTTTTCCCCTATATAGCAATTCATTCTTTAAAAATTTTCTTTAGCTCCCACTTTTCTGCAATTTACAGTCTCTCATCTTTACTCTTAAATTTTTTCATACCATTTATCTTAATAGAGAGGCAGTATTGTATCCTCCTATTAATTTCCTCCTCATTACTCACTTTCCCACCATGTAAGTTTGCATTTCTATTCTACCATATGTAATAAATGAAAGCAGTAAACCACCCAGAGTATATAACTTCCATGAAATTACCACTCACTTGTGCAAAAAAATTCAATTAGATCATTCCAGCAGTTGGCATATTAATACCACATTTCAAGAAGTAGCATTTTAGAATTCTAGCAGAAAAAGGACACAACACAAAAATGTGATCTCTATCCTCTATGCAACCATGACATATCTCGCATAATCCATTTATCTGCACACCCCACTTCAACATACAAGATTTAGTAGGTAACCTATCTAAATTTGCTAGCCAAGAACAAAAGGCATTTTTTTGTATTTTTACTTTATTCCAAACAACTCTAGTCCACTCCAAGACCTGTCCTTGCTCAGCAATTTCCCACATTGTTTTCTTGAAATAAAACTTACCTTTAACATTGGTTCTCCATATCATTTTATCCTCAGCCCCATTCAAAACAGGTAAGGCTTCTTTAATCCACTGAGTGAAGGAGACAGGTGCCATCTCCCTCTGATGAAACATTTGCTAACTGTCTTGTTAAGCCACAAGGGACAATCATGTGTGTCTCTATGCAAATATGAGCTAACATTTTCACCTTTCACCCAGTTATCCCAGAATATATATGTCCTATCCCCATTATTGACTTTATGAGTTATGAAAGAATGAGCCAAACTTCTCAACTTCAGAATGTTACATCAAGTCCAAGATAAATCTTGTTTAATGGTGTAATTCCATACACAAGCCCCTTTAAATATGTTATTGTAAGCCCAAAGGCTAAGCATATTCTTACCTCTTATATACATCCTCCAAAACACACCAAGAAGACAAACTTTATTCATGATCTCAATGTTTGGTATATTAAGGCCCCCAAAAGCTTTACCTCTACAAACATCCACCAAGCAACCTTTGCACCTTTTTCCCCTCAAGATTCCCTTTCCAAAGGAAACTTTCCATTTCCTTGTTCAATTTATATATTACATTCTTTGGTATTAGAAACACACGACACCAATAAAGAATTTTACTCATTAAAACCACTCGAATTAGTTCAAGCCTGCCAGCATAAGTAAGCAATTTGATACTCCATCTACTAGTATTCTCGCAAATCCCATCTATCAACTTATTCGAATCACATAAACTCAGTTTTTTAGAGTTTAGAGGTACACCAAGGTACCTCACAGGTAGAAAACCTTCCTTGACATTCAAAATGTTTGACACCTCAATTTTAACCATATCAGTTGTATTCCCAAAATAAGCTTCACTCTTATCCTTATTCATCCTCAACCCTGAAAGTCTTGCAAATATTTCAAGACCCTCTCTTACCAATAATGAAGATTTAATAGTAGGCTTCATAAAAATTAGCAGATCATCTGCAAATATTATGTGGTTCAGTTGCATTGTCTCACATTTATAATGAAATTCGAATTCCTTGTTTTTGCCAATCATATTAAACAAAGATGTGAATACCTGCATACATAACACAAAAAGATAAGGGGACAGTGGGTCCCTTTGTCTTATCCCCCTTTTACCTTCAAAATAACCCACTAGTTCACCATATATACATACTGAATAAGTAGGGGTAGATATACACATTTCAATCCACTGTATCATAAGCTTCTTGTAAGTCTACATTAATTGTACTATTATATTATCTCCAATATGCCTATCACACACAAAGGCAGCTTGGTTATAGTTTATAAGATAGCTCAGTACCTTCTTGATTCTAGTAGTGATAACTCTTGAGAGTGTCTTGTATGGAGTATTTACACATGATACAAGCCTAAACTATTTGACACTACTAGGCATCTGAGTCTTAGGAATGAGTGATATGTTAGTAGCATTAGCTTCCTTTAACATTTTCTTAGTCTCCATTGTTTCTTGTATAGCTTTACAGAGGTCTTCCCCCACAATCTCCCAAGCATCCTTATAAAATCCAGAAGTGAACCCATCTGGGCCAGGACACTTTGTTTGATCTATGGCAAAAAACGCATCTTTTATCTCCTTATTGGTTACAAGGCTATTTAGGTAATTATTCTGCTCATCAGTCAATGTGATATTTAAAAGTTGTTTTAAGGTGTCAGTAGAACACACTTATTGATGGGAGTCCTCAGTTCTAATCAGATCAATATAAAACTTTAGAAATTCTTCTTGTATTTGAGCTGGAGTAGTTAATAATACACCATTCTCACCAACTAAGGTAGTAATCTTGTTCCTAGCTTGTCTAGCCTTAATGATTCTGTAATAATATCCAGAGCTACAATCACTTTCCTTAGACCAAGTGTCCCTTGCCTTTTGTTTCAAGATCTGCTGCTCATATAACATAGCTTCCTCCAATTATTGTAAAGCAATTCTCTCCTCTGCCATAATAGCCTTAGTTCATTTACCACACATTATAGAATTTTGTAGTTCTTCAAGTATATTCCTCATTTAATTGATGTATTGAGGAGTTTTCTTGAAGTACTTATTATTAAATATCTTTAAAGACTTCTTAACTGATCTTTGTTTAGCATATAGTGTATACATTGCAGACCCTCTTACCTTAATGTCCCAAGCCTTCTTTCAAGAAAATAAAAATTAATAATATGAAAATAAAAATTGCATATAATTTGAGTTTTTGTGGCCTAAAAGTGTTTAAATAAAAATATAGGGATCAATTTGAAATTTAAAAAAATGAAAACACCATCTTGGAATTAATTGGGAATTTTTATGATATTAAAAGGACTACTAAACAAATTACTCAAATTTTGTAAATTAATATATTGGGACTAAAATGCAATGTTCCATGAAAATTAAATATAACAAAAAATAATTAAAATGGATTTTTAAAAGTAAATGAAAAAAAATAAATTTGTATATTTAAAAAATTAATATTTTGAAAAAAAATAACAATTTATAAAAAAAAAAGTTTAAAAATAGTAAAAGGACCCATTTGTAAATTTAATAAATATTTAAAAACAAAATTATATTTTATTTATTTATTACTGTATGACTAATATAATTTTTTTGTGTAACACAGATTGTATTTGGTTGGAATATTGGATGTATTATTTTAATTTTAGAGTTATCTAATTTATATCGATTATTTTATTTGTTATTGTAATATTTATTTTGTATTTAAATTGTATTTAATTTATATTTCATTTGTAATAATTTGGTGATGTAATAATTTAGATTTAATTATTATTTATCTCTTTCAAATAAATTGCAAAATATTGGATGACTGGCGTGATCTCTAGGACACACGGAGGGGACGGTGGGGGCCGAGACCTGAACCAAAATCCGAAAAGAAACCTTGATAACTGTAACACCCAAGACGGTAAATAAAAAATTTATATCATAAATAATTTTAAATGTAACTTATATTATAATTAAATATAATTTAAAACAGAACCAGTTAAGCGGAAAGTACGAGGAAATGCGGCACTAAAATCTGCCATTAGGGCACTAAAAGTTGTCGGGTATCCACTGCTGATCGATTTCTGTATTTTAAACGACACGTGGAACCCATCTGGTAAGTATGGGAAATACCTTAGCCAGGTGATTGGGCTAACTGTTCGAGAGAAGATACCGCCATGCTACAAATCGTGGAGTAAAGTTCCAATAAGCCGACAAAATATCTGCTATTTAGAGATTATCGGTAAATATTAATACTTATATATATTAATTTATTAATTTAATTTAACATTAAAAATAATCTTCAATGTAGCAATTTTTTGATATACCAAATTCGAGGAGAAGGAATGATTGGAGATTTATATCTGTAATTTGGATGATACAATGCGATTAGGGTATAAAGACTACAAATATGACACGAAGAAGGACTTTAACTTGTTGGTAAGAAACCTAGTGATTTATCTGATGAGATCTGGAAGAGGTGTTGTGATTTGTGGGTCTCGAAGGAGGCGAAGGTATACTTATATAGCCCCGTCCCCATGGGCAAGGCTTTTTACTACTTCTTTGCCTCCCTCTTTTCAGAGTCTCTACCCTGGCTTTGAATTGGTTCCTCCCTTTATTGGCGCATCTTCAAGCAATCAGGGCCCCAACATCAACTCACCCTTTCTGATAGGATCAAGGAGGGTCGACTCACTATATATGATAATAGGTTGAACACCTTTTCGAGTGTAAACCCTTTTTAAATATATATAATTTAGATTATATATAACTTTATCAGTACTTGTGTTTTAAATTCTTCCAGGACTAAGCAAAGGCGAACAAATTACACCGAAAGAAACAAAAGAATAAGAGTGGAGCGGGGTCTCGTAAATATTCCCGAACTCGGGATATGCTTTACGAGGTACTTTGTTTTATATTTATAGATATTGTATTTTGAATAGCTTTTAATTATATTCTGAATGAAACAGGTTGTTGAGAATTTGATCCCGGGTGGGAGGGTGGTAGCTAGGGATGAGGCAACTCAAGAAGACATCCCTATTCCTCAAATGGGTGAGTTTTTCGAGGTGGTGGGCAAGAGTAAGAAAACACAGCAGTGTAGGTCCCAGTGTTATAGGAATGCAGATGTAAGTTTATTTTAAAAGTAAAATTTTAATTTTAATTTTATTCATAAATTGATTTTAATAAAAAAATTCATGTTTATAATTAAACAGGAATAGTTAAGGGATGTTAGAAAGATCAAGTGACTCAGAGTCAATCGGATGAAGGCTTAGCTCGTGAGTTGTCCCAAAAGGAGCAAATCGATGCGGTGAGAGAAACTGCTAAAAAGGCTGTTGGGTCGCCAAAGAGGAGCTGGACACCGGGTGTGTGTCGACCCAAAAAGAGGAAGAGTCCTTCGACCACCCCAGCACAAGACGAGCATAAAGCGGTGATGATGGAGGCAATAAATGAGCTTCGAGTAGCCCAAGGACTTCCAGAGTAGCCCTGATCGACCATCTACTAGCGTTGAGCCTCCAATGTTTTATCGGGCTGTTGTGAGTGATGCGATGGGATTGATTAACGAGATGAGATTACGTGAAGGTTTGCCCCATTTTCAGCCTATGCCTCCTACTTGTAGTGCATCCGAGAGACTAGTTGATGAAGATGGTGGTTAAGAGATGGGCGAAGATGAAGATGATGATGATGACGAGTCCGAAGGAGAAGAGGAGACCCGTTTATATGGCCTTTAGTTGATTATTATTAATTATTTTGGTGATGTTATATGACTTTGAATTTGGTTGACTTTGTTTGAATATGTTTGACTTTGGTTGACTTTGGATTATTTTGGTAGTTTAATTAATTAATTTGGTATTTTTATTATTTATTTTGGTTTATAATTGGTATTTTAATTATTAATTGAATTTTTTTTAATAAAAAAATATGATTATAGAATTATATTTAATTGGAATATTGCAATTAAATATAATTCAGAATGATATTTTTTTATTTTTTTTGAAAAAAAATCACTATTAGCGATTACTCGTAGTGGCGAAAACAAAGTATCTGTAGTCCCTAATAATCAACAATTTGCGACTACATGTAGTCTTTAATTGGAAATCAATTTATGACTATAATGTCGTCAGAAATATATAACTAATGGATGACTCCTTTGTAGTCGTCATTAATTAAGATATTTACGACTACACCGGTAGTCGGTAATAATTACGCAATCCATGACTACATCGTAGTCGCAAATACCTAATCACTTCTACCGACTACTTATTAGGCATGCGTCGTTAGTTATGACTTCTAACGATAAAGTTCTCGCGACAAAATTCTTACGATTACATGTAGTCGGCAGAGACCAGAATCGTTTTTCATGCCTACTTTTTTTATCTTTAGCGACTACAGATGTAGCCGTCAGAGGTGTTACGCGGTGTAGTGTTTGTGCCGGAGGATTGAGTATTTTTAGGTAAGAAGGTTTTTCTCCTTATATTGTTTTGAATTATGGAATGGGGTTATTACTTGTTAGCTGAGTAGTAATCATAAATTTGCATGTTTCATAAAAATAAAGTAGACATAGAGACTGTCTAAAATATCTAAATCTACACATGTTGATTCTTAGAGGTTTCTGGAATTTTGTGGGTGTATATGACTATGAAAATATATAATTTTTGTTTGTTAAAGATCAGATAGTTGTTCTAGTGATTTTTTTTGTCGATGATATATTTTTTGGATAATTATATCTATGGATTATATTTTTTGTCTTGATTTTTTATATCGAAACGTGAATCGTGGATCATAAAATTCATATCAAACTTTAGAAGCATACCATCAATGATGTATAATATGATGTATTCAGAATTTTTAAGCTAAATTTTCTATATACAATTTACAAGTTTGACCAAACAAATTTTTTATATATTGATGTGAAAATATATCGATGCTTTTTAATTTTGTGACTTCTATGAGATGTTTTAGTAATTTATAATTTAAAGATAATTTCCTTGGGGTAACTTGTTTTGGAAGTGAAGCTCATAAAATATTATGATTAGACATGAATGGTATCGAATTGGTTAGACTTGATCGATTCGTTCACGATTCTGCACTTCTACGATGCATCTTTTAATATCTTATAATTGTGTTATCATAAGAATAGTATAATTTCATGAACTATGTATTAGAGAGAATCTCATAACGTTTTGGGCTTGAGATATATTTTCAAATGAATGTTGAGAATATTTTTATTTTTCTTTATTTTTGTAGAATTATATCTCTTGTCTCTTTGGATCGAAAGGAAATGGAATAATACTGGATGAGAGATTAAAGTATTATGTTCCTCGCTTGGCACCACAATCTACCCTTGCGCTATGTTCCACTATCAAAGTTGATTATTCTATCTTAATATGAACATCAATTCCTTCCCGTGTGATGTCTCCTCATTTGTGATAATAAAATATACATCTTAGACATCATTTTAGCTGTATTTATTAGTTTATATGTCGATTTTAGCTTAGTTTAGTGCACTTTCCTATTTTGAGTCTTGATTTAGTAACATGATATTTTTAGAGCATATTGGGTTTAATTGTTTATTTAGTGTGAAGCTTTAAAGATAATTATGGAGATTAATTAGAGTCCAAGTCAAATACTACAAGATATGGAAAGAAGATAAACATGGAAATTGGAGATAAAGGAAAAACAGCTAAAAACATGAAAAAGGAAAAGCTGCCTAAATCTGAATTTCTGCAGCTACGCCTAAGAAGTGGTACATAACTCCAAAAGCAAGCCGATTTTGGAAGATTCCTTTCATAGGGACGTAGATAATTCGCTGAGGATTCTTTTGGTATATTCTAGAGCAAAAACCGACCAATAACGAAGAAGATATGCTCAAAACAGTTCAGCAGTAATTATCTTACGAATTTGGGTTGGGCTTGGAGTCCATTACTTAACCCTTCCTCCAAGAAACGAATTAGGTCAACCTATACACTATGAATACAGCCTCTTGACACTCTTAAATCATCCTTGGTGAAACCTTAAACTAAGAGGAAGCTTACAACACAAGAAAAGAAGTCTGGAAGGAGCTGTTCATCATAATGTCTTCTTCTACCTTTAAATTTGTAATTTCTTTCTTTTCTTGCATGAACTAAATTTCTTTAGCTTGAGTTTTAGCATATATGTATGAACCCTAGTTTTGATTGACATCTATCTAATTTGGGAACTTAATGTTTTAAATTGAATTATAGTTTTTATTCTCTGTTTATGTGTTTGGATTTATACTCTGTGTTCTTGTGGACTGCAGCAATTTAGAATTACCATCTAGTAGTTAGGTCATTATTGATAACGGTGTTTAATTACATGTTTAGCACATAACGTCTAGTATTCGGTTTAGATCTGACAAATCAACCTAACTAGATAATCACTATGGTTTAGTACATGTTACTATTTACCAATTACAGGAAAAGTTTGCTCAGAAAGCCTTATTGACACAGGTAAATCTTATTTAAAACTACCTAGCGTAATTGGAACCGATTATTGAAATACTACATAATTCACCCTTACATGTTTAGAACAGCAAAACTAGTGGGGATTACATGCTAATGACTCAAGCTATATTCTCATATTACTTCTTCTTCATATTTAATTTTCTGTCTTTAAATTCTTAGTTTTAATTTAGTTTAATCAAAAACCAAACAAATATCTATTTGTCTTTATTTTTCTTGCGTTTAGTTTTTCTAGCTTTAATTAATTGCACTTGTTTATTGCATAAGATTCCCCTAACCTTCGTAGTCTCTGCGGAACGAATCTTACTTATTTTCTAAATCTTGCATACGATCTGTATACTTGCAGAACCGTGCTCAGCTTAGGTTGTTTATTTGCACTTATTTATCACATTATTTATCACACCCTAGGCCGTACCAAGTTTTTGGTGCCGCTGCCGGGGACTACATCGTTAGTCCTTGTGCATATATCTTGTGCTTTTATTTCAGTTAGTTCTGTTTTACGCATTTTGTCTTTTAGTTTTGATTTATAGATAGTTACAGATGGAGAACCCAATGAGACTTGGGCTACCCATCGAGTTTAGAGTGGAGCCACGAGGAATTCGCGCTCCAGAAATCCAAGCCGCTAAATTTAAGCCTGATCCAGGGATGCTAACTCAGTTCGCAACTCATGGATTATTCAACGGTACTACACATCAAGATCCGATCTGATATATTCATAAATTCATAAATTCATGCAAATCTGTGATGCTTTATCGTAAGAGGAGTTACTAGGGAACAAATGTATTACGTGATGTTCCAGTTCTTCTTGACCGGAGGTGCAATCGATTGGTATGATACCCAATACCCTCATGTTATTCCAGATTGGGACAAGCTTCAAGCAAGATTCCTACACCGCTTCTATCCGGTTAGTAGACGTTTAAAATATATGTTGGAGCTTGAGCCATTCATACAGGAAGACAGAGAGAGTTTGGGTGAAGCATGGTTACGATTTGCAGAAAAGAAGGCGAGATGTCCATATCATCAATCCTCGCTGGAATATTATTTAACCTTGTTTTATGGAGGCCTTAATGACAAATCAAGAGAGAAAGCATATTCGTTAGGAAACGCAGGTTTTGTGTTACTAGCCCCTAAAGAAGCTGAGTTGGGGATGGAAAGAATTCTTGAGAACGAGAGAAGTTGGCCAAAGAAACCAGAAAAAGAAGACACTTCAGAATCTCTGAAGCTTAAAGAATTGGCCCAACAAGTCGAAGAGCTACAAGAACATGCCCGAACAATTGCTCAGGTGAATGTGGTACGTGCAATTCCTTCGTGTCCTGGTTGTGGATCAAGAAATCATGTGTGGGAAGGATGTATGAATAATCCAGCAGTAGTTCCGTTACATATCCGCAAGATAACTGTTATTCTAATGGTTATACTTATCCTCAAGAAAGCTACGCAAATTATCAACAACCTCCACAACAAAGAAGTTGGGTCAGAAATCAAGAGATGTATCATCAACCCCAACCTCAATCCTATAATCCACAACAACCTATTCAGAAAAAGGCACCAATTGTTAAGAAAGCGTGTCAAGAAACGAAGAAAGAACCACCTAAACAATCAATGTAACTGGTAAAACAAGAACAAATCCAAAGCTTGAATTCGAGTATGGCTAAACTAATGCAAGCAGTTGAAACCAATATGAGTCGTAGCCAACAGAAGATTCAAGCCCAGCAGAAGATAATTAAGAAACTAGAGCATACTTTATCACATATGGCAAGTACATTACAAAATCGGCCTAAAGGGCAACTTCCAAGTGATACTATTGCTCCTAGAGATGATTCATGCCATGTAGTTGAATTACGAAGTGGAAAACAATTACCTCCACCAAGAAGAGAGCCTGAGCCAATCCCTATTCTAGAAAAGGGGGGAGAAGAAATAATCAAAGATACAGTAGAGGAGGTAGTTAAACCGAAGAGTGTCCAAGCCGAGACACCTGAAAAGACAAGAAAACCAGTGGAACTTAATACACGCCCTCCACCACCATACCATTCACGTGTCAGAAAGAAGGACAATGACCTGGAATTCAAGAAGTTCGTTGACATGTTGAAAAAATTAGAGGTTAATATACCGCTTGTTGAAGCTCTCAAGAGGATGCCAACGTATCTTAAATTCATGAAAGACATTCTCTCCAACAAACGAAGTATAGAAACTGGGGAGACAATTGGATTGCCTATGTAGTGTAGTGCTATATGTCAAAGTAAGTTGCCACCAAAGCTAGAAGATCCCGAAAGTTTCACAATTCCCATCGGCATTGGAGATAGTTGGACCGGGAAAGAATTATGTGATTTAGGCGCGAGCATCAGTCTCATGCCTAGATCCCTGTTCGAGAAGCTTAATATTGGAGAAGCAGTACCTACATCTGTAGTATTACAAATGGAGGATCGCTCCCTTTCACGACCAGTATGTAAAATTGAATATGTTTTAGTTAAAGCTGGCTCTTTTATTTTTCCTTGTGATTTTATTATTCTTGACTACGACGCGGATAAGAATGTCCCCATTATCTTTGGTAGACCATTCTTAGCCACGGGGCGTACACTAATTGATGTTGAGAATGGTGAGTTGATCATGAGAGTACAAGATGAGAGAATATAGTTCAGGTTTTGCGAGTATGCAATAATCCTTCTATTTATTCTACTAGTAAATAAGTGTGATAATAACTCTTAGATAAGTAGTCAGGATTCTAAATTCTTCCCTACCCCCTTTCAGGTCGACTAAGGTGGTGACCTAACAATTAACCGGGAACTTAACTAAGGTGCTTATACGCCACTAGGTTCTTACATGAGACTAGCGTGCAAATAATAACTGGTGATTAAATAAAATCCTAAGGACTATCTAGTTAGGCAACTACGTACACTAGACGATTATGTGGTGTTTCAACAATTAGAAACCCCTTCCGGGTGACCATCTAACTACTATTAGTACAACCCTAAATTGATCAGGTTTAAGATAGACAATAAATCTTAGCACATAAAACAAATATATGGTTAAGCGGCTGGAGTCAATTTTAAAATAGTTCTCCCAAAGAAAAATAGATAGAAGAAAATATAATTCATAGATTATACATATGCAAAACCCAAGTTATGGGTAATTTAGTTCAGAGTAGAAAGAAATAAACTAAACGAAAGATACATACTGTCAACTTGCTCTCTTGAATGATCTCTAATGATGAATAAAACTTAAAGACTAATTATGAGAGGCAATGACATGTTTACAATAGTTAAAGGGTGTATTTATAGGAGTATAGAAAGCCCAAATTTAGATTTCTTGGAATAGGAGGCAAGTAATTGGACTTCTTTTCCAATTTAAATTTTTCTAAAATATAGGAGAAGGGAATAACTGTTGTTGTCTTATTTTGGCCGTAACTTCTTCAATATTGCTCCGATTTTCGCATACTTTTTATCGAAACGACCGTATCGGAAATCTCTACACATTTGATCTGACCATTATTCCTAATTCCGAACCGATTTTTGAGTTATGACCCTTTTAGTGGACCTGGCTGTTGAAATTCAAATTTACTTGGCAACTTTTCCTTTCCTATTTTATCTTTTACTTCCTTTATTTTCAATTTCCATCTTTATCTTCTTTTATTTATCACTTAGAATTTGTTTGACATCTGATTACTTTCCATATATCTTTAAAGCTTCACAATTAACAAAAAAGTAAACTACATATTCTCTATAAATATTAAATCATCAAATCAAGACAAGAAATAAGAAAAAAACTAAAATATAATCAAAAATTGAGTGTTGATTATCCTAATACACCTAAAATGATGTCTCATATATAGATTAAATCATCAAAAACAGAGAGACATCAAGACTCCCAGGTCAAAGTCGTATCGTCCCGATACAATAATGATATAAACAATGAGAAGTCTCTAAATACACACCTAAGTCAATTAAGCACAATGGAAAGAGATATCATAATATATAGAATATCAGTAACCATGCTCTTCTGATTCAGAACCCCATATGAATATAAAAGGGATCATCCAAATTATTTTTAAATATCATGTGGCATCGAAAATAATTCACTATATAGTTTTTGCCGACAACTGTTTCACATTTATAAAAATGGTTTCTTATCCAAGCTTTGACATGTAATATAATACGTGTACCTACGAGTTTCACATTTAACACATATATTACGCACAAATAACTCTAAATGTGAAAAATCTCCAAAAAAGGGTAAGAAACGAGAATATATCAAATAATAGGGAAAACCCCTCATCTAAGCACAAAAGGAACTTAAAAATATGTCTCAAAATAGGATTTATTTATCACCAAATAAGGGAGACATCAAATGTCTTTCCATTGGATTGCAATTACTTCTCTAATGACACACGAGATAAAATTATGCACGTAGGATATATATTTCTCGTCAAGATAGATGAATATAAATTACCTGTTCCATCGGCTAACTATATCAAATTAAAAAATTAACATGAATTTGACACATTCTAAATATATTTATTGGATACACAAGTTTTTTATTGCATTACCACAATAGAAACTACAGCTACCTTATCAATCAAATTGTATTATAGGTCCCTAAAAATTTTGTCACAGATAGAAAGTGGGTATAAACTCACGACTGCAACTGTAGAGAACACTGATATCAAATTTCTGGATAGATACCCTGAACGTTTTATGTGGATTTAAACTATATAAATCATGAAACTGTGACTAGGGTGAAAAAATACAAAATACCCACTACTAATTTAAACCATTTTATATAACAATTAATGGTTAATAAAAACACTTTATATGAATTAATATGATAAAAATATTTAGTGTTATTTTAGAAAAATTTCAAGGTTTAACAACTATTATTCCATGTTATTCTATAATTTTTAGAAAAAAGAAGCAAAAACTAATAGAATTGCATTAAGAACACCTTATTTAACCCATAAAATAAAATTTGTATTGTCTTTGAAAATATTGCTTCCGCCGATTAAAAACTCCTCTGATAGACAAGTTGTTCTTATCTTAAAAAACAATAGTTTGTGTATACGAAAGATATGAATTAAGCCAAACTCGCATCACGAAATGAATCACCATAATGCTTTACCTACCAAGAATGAGAAAGAGTGCTTGAGGGTATTCTCCCTAATTATAGTATGGAGGGTATTCTCCCTAATTTAGAGTGCATAGTGAAAAATATTAAAATTCATGTTTACCTTTTTCTTTTCTCATTGTATCCCCATCTCGTCATTTTGGGAGATAGTTGACTTATGTTTTTTACCCACCAAGATTTATTGTATAGATTTTTTGTAGGAAATTAGATCAAACTTTTTATTAACTTAAACATATAAGACTTTCATCCAATATTTAATGATCCAATATTTAATAATAATCGTTAATTATAATGGCAAGACATATGTAAATAAATTAATCAGAAAAGTTACCACAATTAATTTTTTAGGTTAAATATAAGGTATATTTTATACACTACTAAAAGTTATATTGAACCATTCAATATGGTATGAAAGACTTTTCCTATTTATTAACCTAACTAGGGATGACAGTGGTTACAATTTTAATTAGAAACCGATGGATTATCGAAGCGAATAAAAACCGATTATGTAACCGTGGTTAAATCCGTTACAGTTTGGTTTTAAAAAGTGAAACCGATGGTTAAAACCGTTAGGTTATGGTTTTAGATTAAAAAACACAAAAAACCGAAATCCGTTATATATATAAATATAAATCCGATTTTATTTTACCTACTAAAAATAAAACCGAATGACCAAAAACCCGTTTATTATCATCTATTTTTGTATATTTTATAGTAATATAGATAAAAAGGTATTTTCATATCTCAAAATTAAAATCTAAATATTATAATTAATAATAGAAGTAACAAAACGTTATTTAATTAAAGATCAACATAATATTTTATATATTGGTGATTTTTCATGTAGTTGTGATCTTGTTTCAATATTTTCAATATATTTAGCGAGTTATAGTTTGGCAAGTCACCAGAGGTAGGTTAGGAATCCTACTGCGAGAGGGACGCCTCGCAAGCCGGGTTATGGTTAAAATACAAAAAACCGAATCTAGATTATTCAGATATGGTTTTGAAAAGTAAGTCCGGTTAAATCGTTTTGTTATTGATAAATTAAATGAATATGTAGATGGTTTTGGATTTTTTTTCAATAATCAGATCCGTTGTCATCCAACCCAACACACAGAACGTAAGCCCAAGCAAAGCTATTGGCAAATGGGCTGGAGATAAGAGAACAATTCAATGATATTTACTTCCCATTTAACTACTATGTAACTAGTCTACACATCATGGGCCTTATCCATTCTTAGGATTTAAACAAGAATTTACCCTAATAACAAAGATGCCGCCGCAGAAAAAGTTAGAACTGCAAAATTAAGCCACTCCTCTCTTTGTGTATATCGAGGTAAAGTTTCCTCTCCATGTACATATACATTGGTAAAATTAGGTAAAATTGTATTATATCTTACTCAAATTTTTTTCCTGTATTTGTTTATATGGTTTAACTAAATTTAATTTTATTTAGTTTTTGGCAGAATAATTAAAAATTGATGTTCTTCTGAGTAATTTTATTGAGTCCTTTGGATTAGTAAAACTAAGAGTTTCATCAATGGAAAAAAACTTAGATAAAAATGAGTTGTCCTGTATACTAAGAGACGTTCTCTTAATCAAGGTATGTGATTTATTTTAGTTTCCATGTTGCAAGGGATAAGAAAAATCTTGAACCCAATTACACTATGAGTCCCTGTATAATGTGAAAATTGCAATATAGGCCCGCATTATTGGTCCTTAGGAAAGAGGTAAAAGAGTTGTGTATGGCATGTAATTTGTCTCTCCTATAAAAAATTGAAAAATATAGGATTAGATTTTTCATTTTTTGCAGCTAGAAAGTCATGCAATACAATTCAAACAAAAATATTTTGTATTTTTTTATTCATACATATCAACTAGTGTTGTTTGATTACAGGAAGGCGATCGTTGGTCATGAAATTTCAAGAAAATAGAAAAATTATATAATTAACTTGGTAAGTTTATTAATTTGTTGTTATGCTTCATATGATGCTTAATAACAGATGATCAACCCTTAATATTTAACTAATTGTTCTAATGATGGTAAATATTAGTTTGGTAATAGATGTGTTTAATTTTGATTAAAAGAATAAAAGCAAGTAATTGTGTGGATGATAAAATATTATGTGTACACAATTGAACATTAAACAAACGATTAGTAAAAGTTATGTAGACCAATATTGAATACACAAATAAAGAGTGTGTTATTAGGTGTAAAGAATAACCATTTGAGTATGTCATTGAATTAATTCTGGACCGATATGACATTTTTTGCTCCAGATACTGCTCAAGCAATAACTCTTGTTAGAGTATATTATTTGTTGAAGTCAGATATGTAATTTTGGTAGCTAAAAGGGAAAGAGAGGGAAGCAAATATCTCTTGCTTTTAAAGCCGTGCCGGAGAGAAGATCTGCTGAAATATGTCGAAAAATAATACTCCATCAAGTGAGTTCTCCATCAGACCGAATGAAGGCATCAATTTAGTGGTGAACTTGAATTCAAGTCCATCAGATCAGTTTGGAGTTTGTCCCAGCTTCAAAAGTTTTGTGAAAGGCAAAAGTCACAGTCCAGATCCTGCTCATGTTTTGCTCATGTTTCTGCTCCAGCTTCAGCTCTTACTCCAGATCCTTATCCTGCTCCATCTCTTACTCTAGATCCTTCTCCTACTCCTGCTCCTGCTCCGGTTCTAGCTCTGGCTCCAGTTCAAGTTCCTTCTGTTATACTTTCACCGGCTACTGAAAACAACAACAGATTCAATGAGCTCAGCGATCTTGTTTCAAGGTTGTTTGATTACCTTTCTCTGTTCGACTTTTATGCTTCTCAAGTAAGTCAATACAATCTTATTTAATATTAAACATTTCACTTACCATTTTTAATGCTCTGTATGTCTATCTTTATTTGTAGGATACATTTGAGGACCCTCCTGCTCCAGGTGCATGGTAATTTTTTATCCTAGTAGATAATTTGATTAATTCTTTAAATATGTTCCCATTGTAATCAACTTTTTTTTTGGATCTTTCATTTTTGCAGGAAAGTAGGAAAAATGTCTCAGTCCTCTAAATCCAAACGCAGGCACAAGAGAAAGAGACAAGAGACTTCTTAGTCGGAAAGTGACAATGATGATGATCATTGGGGTTTGAGACCCCGTAGAAGGTCTAAACTGTTAGTACAAAAGGTATGTCCACTTTTTCTAAAATAATTTTGTTACGGTCACTATAAACAGATTTGTTCTTTTAATCTTTACTTGGAGACACTCAAGTGTAACTCATGATGGACTAAATGCACACAACCCCCTTTAACTATATCTAATCCTGATTTTGTCTATAAACTTTAAAAAACAATTTAAACCTCCTTAAACTTTTTTTCCGTAGTTGTTAACTGAGTATGCAAATTTACTATTATACTCTTTCATACTACCGCACCTTTAACTTTTCATGACTCATTCTTCCCCTTTTAGTTCCTCGCTCTAAACACAACTCATTTTTAGACGAATCTTCCTTGACTAGATTTTCAATTAGATTTACATCCAAAAGAAGTCAAGATTATTTGTGGACCCATATGTTTTTGGATAGAACCGTAATTTAGGGAGTGTTGAATATTTTTTTTATGTTGTGTTGGGGCACCTTTTGTTTTTTAATAGTCGTGTACAATCTTAATTAGGGTCTTTTGTTATAATTTTGTTATAATGTTTATCTCATCTGGTTGTGAGTGCTTATGTGCATATACCCTCTAATTCTGCAGATATAACCATTTGTGTAAGGGAGTGACTTGGAATTCAACCTCAAAATATGATGCGGGCAAATCGGTCTTTCATAGATTTATTGGTCGGAAGTTTCTCGAGTTTTTATCTTTCTTGAATTTCTAAAGTCAAACAAAGATATTTAATATAAGTTATAATTCCCACATTGTAAAAAAAATTTCTTTTTACTTATGAAAATATATCAAACAGAAGATGGTCTCATTTGCAGGCAAGATCAGAATTAAACAAAATATTGTAAAACAGCATGAGCATCTGGAACTTTTTGAAGTTGGGTAATTTTTTCAAATTCAGTAAAAATACCATGCAAAGTGTCGAAAAATTCTTGCATATCATATAAATAACCTATATTTAGATAAGGTCCTCTATTTAATTCACTCACATATTAAGAAATATGACCGTATTAAAAAGGTTTCAATATCTGCTCCAGGTCCATGGACCTATATAACAATATAACTCTTTAAATCTTCTTGACAACAAAATTAAATCCAAAAGATATTACATAATATTGAATATTTTAATAAGTGAACTTACATCAAGGCGATCGGAGCCAAAAGTCATTATAACATCATTTACATCTTCTACCCTCCATGGAGTGTCAATTTCTTTACCCACATTTTTACAATCTACAATAACATTTTACATTTCAGTAAGTAATTGTTTGCTAACATAAATCTATATATAAAATCATCTTGGGGTATCCATACTGGAAGAAGCCGATCATAAAATGAGAAAGTAGCATCAAAAGAAAGCGAACCATGTTTATTGTACGTTTCAATCACATCAGGTTTAATTCCATCTATCTTCACAATAGGATATCCATTGTGCATAAGTGCTGTTAATACCAATATCTATTTAGAGGAACGAAAATGTTCTCCACATTTCTCTTTCAGACAATTCCTTGAACATGATTAGTACAAACGACCATAACTTTTATTCATCCTAAAAGAGAAGCTCAAAAGAATTATAAAATCCAGCTTACAATGAAATGTCAATCAAAATATACTGACCCGAGGTTTCAAGTGTATGAAGAAGGGGCCACATTTGCAGGATTCCACCTAATGTGAAATTCAGGAATGTGGATAAATTATTGTTATAGTTAATATTATGTTTCTAACAATTGGTGCTCTTTTTTAAATGGTTTTCTGGGTCTGGTTTTGAGTATGAACAACGTTTCTTAATGAATGATGATTTGGTTTGGTAATTTTTTGTTTGTTTTTTCTATAATGAATATATTGTGCTCTTTTATAAGGTTTTGATCTTTGGTACTGCAATTTTGAAAGGTGGTGTACTAATTTTGGTTGAATGAGCATTTTTCTAATGTTCATAATTGTAAAAAATGATGGAAAAGTACTTTACTGCACAAAAGTTTACGAATAAACTAAAGGACTGTAATTAAAAAAAACTAAAGGACTGTAATTAAAATCAACACGATTACAATAAGTTTCACTTTTTATAGAGGCTTCAACCTTTGGGAACTATACGGGGTGCCTAATTTTCAAAGGGAGATAGAAACTCCTGCCTATGCCTAAGTAGCCATAATATATGGAGACACCATGAAAGTGAAGATTATGCGAATCATTGAACATTTACAATATTACAATAATAAATTATGTACAATACAAACAAATTGATCAACAATGAGATGAAACAATATCGAGAGTCATGAGAACCGACTAGATTTTCGAAAAAAGTTAATTCGACATAACCAAACCTTTCGTAAAACAAATTATTGCCATGTCAAGTAAAATTTATATGAACTCAATTTCTCTTGCTTGTTTCATAGTAGGTGGACGTTATTGCGATTATTTCGTGTTAGCTGATCTTGAATTCCCATTGCCCCTAGTTAAGTTTTCAATAGGTCTCTAGAGTGATGCTGACTTGGTAAAAAATAGGACTTATATTCATATAAATACAAGACATAATGTTAAAGCAAGCAATATGTACAAATAAGATTTCTAGCACAAATCTGATTTCTAGTATATATTTAATAGGATTAACTGAATTTGTTGTCTTTTTTTGTTTTTTTGGAATAAGGAATATATTTAAAATAAATTTAAAGTACAGATAATAAGTTCAGCCTATCCATGACGGTGTGTTATCAAGATTAAGAATCTCGACTAACTAGGTTGTAATATAGTTTGTAAAACAAATATAGTGGTGTTGACTAGGGTGTGATAAAAATAAGATAGTAAAAGCAGATAAACGATTACTAAACACGTTACTCACTGCAAGTATCGCAGGTCGTACGCAAGTTTTAATGATAAGTCAGATTCGTTCTCAGGGACTTAGTGTGTTATACGAATAGGTTAACAGAATAGCGTAGCGGATAATAGTTTAAAGACAAGAAAATAAATGAATATGAAGTGAAGAGATTAATGATTAAACTAAACAAAATAAAGACAAGTAAATAAAATATGAAAGAATAAGATGAGAGAATATAGCTCAGGTTTTGCGAGTATGCACTAATCCTTCTATTTATTCTACTAGTTAATAAGTGTGATAATAACTCTTAGATAAGTAGTCAAGATTCTAAATTCTTCCCTACCCCCTTTCAGGTCGACTAAGGTGGTGACCTAACAATTAACCGGGAACTTAACTAAGGTGCTTATACGCCACTAGGTTCTTACATGAGACTAGCGTGCAAATAATAACTGGTGATTAAATAAAATCCTAAGGACTATCTAGTTAGGCAACTACGTACACTAGACGATTATGTGGTGTTTCAACAATTAGAAACCCCTTCCGGGTGACCATCTAACTACTATTAGTACAACCCTAAATTGATCAGGTTTAAGATAGACAATAAATCTTAGCACATAAAAAAAATATATGGTTAAGCGGCTGGAGTCAATTTTAAAATTGTTCTCCAAAAGAAAAATAGATAGAAGAAAATATAATTCATAGATTATACATATGCAAAACCCAAGTTATGGGAAATTTAGTTCAAAGTAGAAAGAAATAAACTAAACGAAAGATACATACTGTCAACTTGCTCTCTTGAATGATCTCTAATGATGAATAAAACTTAAAGACTAATTATGAGAGGCAATGACATGTTTACAATAGTTAAATGGTGTATTTATAGGAGTATAGAAAGCCCAACTTTAGATTTCATGGAATAGGAGGCAAGTAATTGGACTTCTTTTCCAATTTAAATTTTTCTAAAATAAAGGAGAAGGGAATAACTGTTGTTGTCTTATTTTGGTCGTAACTTCTTCAATATTGCTCCGATTTTCGCATACTTTTTATCGAAACGACCGTATCGGAAATCTCTACATATTTGATCTGACCATTATTCCTAATTCCGAACCGATTTTTGAGTTATGACCCTTTTAGTGGACCTGGCTGTTGAAATTTACTTGGCAACTTTTCCTTTCCTATTTTATCTTTTACTTCCTTTATTTTCAATTTCCATCTTTATCTTCTTTTATTTATCACTTAGAATATGTTTGACATCTGATTACTTTCCATATATCTTTAAAGCTTCACAATTAAAAAAAAAGTAAACTAAATATTCTCTATAAATATTAAATCATCAAATCAAGACAAGAAATAAGAAAAAAAACTAAAATATAATCAAAAATTGAGTGTTGATTATCCTAATACACCTAAAATGATGTCTCATATATAGATTAAATCATCAAAAACAGAGAGACATCAAGACTCCCAGGTCAAAGTCGTATCGTCCCGATACAATAATGATATAAACAATGAGAAGTCTCTAAATACACACCTAAGTCAATTAAGCACAATGGAAAGAGATATCATAATATATAGAATATCAGTAACCATGCTCTTCTGATTCAGAACCCCATATGAATATAAAAGGGATCATCCAAATTATTTTTAAATATCACGTGGCATCGAAAACAATTCACTATATAATTTTTGCCGACAACTGTTTCACATTTATAAAAATGGTTTCTTATCCAAGCTTTGACATGTAATATAATACGTGTACCTACGAGTTTCACATTTAACACATATATTACGCACAAATAACTCTAAATGTGAAAAATCTCCAAAAGAGGGTAAGAAACGAGAATATATCAAATAATAGGGAAAACCCCTCATCTAAGCATAAAAGGAACTTAAAAATATGTCTCAAAATAGGATTTATTTATCACCAAATAAGGGAGACATCAAATGTCTTTCCATTGGATTGCAATTACTTCTCTAATGACACACGAGATAAAATTATGCACGTAGGATATATATTTCTCGTCAAGATAGATGAATATAAATTACCTGTTCCATCGGCTAACTATATCAAATTTAAAAATTAACATTAATTTGACACATTCTAAATATATTTATTGGATACACAAGTTTTTTATTGCATTACCACAATAGAAACTACAACTACCTTATCAATCAAATTGTATTATAGGTCCCTGAAAATTTTGTCACAGATAGAAAGTGGGTATAAACTCACGACTGCAACTGTAGAGAACATTGATATCAAATTTCCGGATAGATACCCTGAACGTTTTATGTGGATTTAAACTATATAAATCATGAAACTGTGACTAGGGTGAAAAATACAAAATACCCACTACTAATTTAAACCATTTTATATAACAATTAATGGTTAATAAAAACACTTTATATGAATTAATATGATAAAAATATTTAGTCTTATTTTAGAAAAATTTCAAGGTTTAACAACTATTATTCCATGTTATTCTATAATTTTCAGAAAAAAGAAGCAAAAACTAATAGAATTGCATTAAGAACACCTTATTTAACCCATAAAATAAAATTTGTATTGTCTTTGAAAATATTGCTTCCGCCGATTAAAAACTCCTCTGATAGACAAGTTGTTCTTCTCTTAAAAAACAATAGTTTGTGTATACGAAAGATATGAATTAAGCCAAACTCGCAATACGAAATGAATCACCATAATGCTTTACCTACCAAGAATGAGAAAGAGTGCTTGAGGGTATTCTCCCTAATTATAGTATGGAGGGTATTCTCCCTAATATAGAGTGCATAGTGAAAAATATTAAAATTCATGTTTACCTTTTTCTTTTCTCATTGTATCCCCATCTCGTCTTTTTGGGAGATAGTTAACTTATATTTTTTACCCACCAAGATTTATTGTATAGATTTTTTGTAGGAAATTAGATCAAACTTTTTATTAACTTAAACATATAAGACTTTCATCCAATATTTAATAATAATCGTTAATTATAATGGCAAGACATATGTAAATAAACTAATCAGAAAAGTTACCACAATTAATTTTTTAGGTTAAATATAAGGTATATTTTATAAACTACTAAAAGTTATATTGAACCATTCAATATGGTATGAAAGACTTTTCCTATTTATTAACCTAACTAGGGATGACAGTGGTTACGATTTTAATTAGAAACCGACGGATTATCGAACCGAATAAAAACCGATTATGTAACCGTGGTTAAATCTGTTACGGTTTGGTTTTAAAAAGTGAAACCGATGTTTAAAACCGTTAGGTTATGGTTTTAGATTAAAAAACCCAAAAAACCGAAATCCGTTATATATATAAATATAAATCCGATTTTATTTTACCTACTAAAAATAAAACCGAATTACCAAAAACCCGTTTATTATCATCTATTTTTGTATATTTTATAGTAATATAGATAAAAAGGTATTTTCATATCTCAAAATTAAAATCTAAATATTATAATTAATAATAGAAGTAACAAAACGTTATTTAATTAAAGATCAACATAATATTTTATATATTGGTGATTTTTCATGTAGTTGTGATCTTGTTTCAATATTTTCAATATATTTAGCGAGTTATAGTTTGGCAAGTCACCATAGGTAGGTTATGAATCCTACTGCGAGAGGGACGCCTCGCGAGCCAGGTTATGGTTAAAATCCAAAAAACCGAATCCGAATTATTCAGATATGGTTTTGAAAAGTAAGTCCGGTTAAATCGTTTTGTTATTGATAAATTAAATGAATATGTACATGGTTTTGGATTTTTTTTCAATAATCCGATCCGTTGTCATCCCTAAACCCAACACACAGAACGTAAGCCCAAGCAAAGCTATTGGCAAATGGGCTGGAGATAAGAGAACAATTCAATGATATTTACTTCCCATTTAACTACTATGTAACTAGTCTACACATCATGGGCTTTATCCATTCTTAGGATTTAAACAAGAATTTACCCTAATAACAAAGATGCCGCCGCAGAAAAAGTTTGAACTGCAAAATTTAGCCACTCCTCTCTTTGTGTATATCAAGGTAAAGTTTCCTCTCCATGTACATATACATTGGTAAAATTGGGTAAAATTGTATTATATCTTACTCAATTTTTTTTGCTGTATTTGTTTATATGGTTTAACTAAATTTAATTTTATTTATTTTTTGGTAGAAAAATTAAAAATTGATGTTCTTTTGAGTAATTTTATTGAGTCCTTTGGATTGGTAAAACTAAGAGTTTCATCAATGGAAAAAAACTTAGATAAAAATGAGTTGTCCTGTATACTAAGAGACGTTCTCTTAATCAAGGAATGTGATTTATTTTAGTTTCCACGTTGCAAGGGATAAGAAAAGTCTTGATCCCAATTACACTATGAGTCCCTGTATAATGTGAAAATTGCAATATAGGCCTGCATTATTGGTCCTTAGGAAAGAGGTAAAAGAGTTGTGTATGGCATGTAATTTGTCTCTCCTATAAAAAATTGAAAAATATAGGATTAGATTTTTCAGTTTTTGCAGCTAGAAAGTCATGCAATACAATTCAAACAAAAATATTTTGTATTTTTTTATTCATACATATCATCGAGTGTTGTTTGATTACAGGAAAGCGATCGTTGGTCATGAAATTTCAAGAAAATAGAAAAATTATATAATTAACTTGGTAAGTTTATTCATTTGTTGTTATGCTTCATATGATGCTTAATAACAGATGATCAACCCTTAATATTTAACTAATTGTTCTAATGATGGTAAATATTAGTTTGGTAATAGATGTGTTTAATTTAGATTAAAAGAATAAAAGCAAGTAATTGTGTGGATGATAAAATATTATGTGTACACAATTGAACATTAAACACACGATTAATAAAAGTTATGTAGACCAATATTGAATACACAAATAAAGAGTGTGTTATTAGGTGTAAAGAATAACCATTTTAGTATGTCATTGAATTAATTCTGGACCGATATGACATTTTTTGCTCCAGATCCTGCTCAAGCAATAACTCATGTTAGAGTATATTATTTGTTGAAGTCAGATCTGTAATTTTGGTAGCTGAAAGGGAAAGAGAGGGAAGCAAATATCTCTGGCTTTTAAAGCCGTGCCGGAGAGAAGATCTGCGGAAATATGTCGAAAAATAATACTCCATCAAGTGAGTTCTCCATCAGAACGAATGAAGGCATCAATTTAGTGGTGAACTTGAATTCAAGTCCATCATATCAGTTTGGAGTTTGTCCCAGCTTCAAAAGTTTTGTGAAAGGCAAAAGTCACAGTCCAGATCCTGCTCATGTTTTGCTCATGTTTCTGCTCCAGCTTCAGCTCTTACTCCTGATCCTTATCCTGCTCCATCTCTTACTCTAGATCCTTCTCCTACTCCTGCTCCTGCTCCGGTTCTAGCTCTGGGTCTAGTTCAAGTTCCTTCTGTTATACTTTCACCGGCTACTGAAAACAACAACAGATTCAATGAGCTCAGCGATCTTGTTTCAAGGTTGTTTGATGACCTTTCTCTGTTCGACTTTTATGCTTCTCAAGTAAGTCAGTACAATCTTATTTAATATTAAACATTTCACTTACCATTTTTCATGCTCTGTATGTCTATCTTTATTTGTAGGATACATTTGAGGACCCTCCTGCTCCAGGTGCATGGTAATTTTTTATCCTAGTAGATAATTTGATTAATTCTTTAAATATGTTCCCATTGTAATCAACTTTTTTTTTGGATCTTTCATTTTTGCAGTAAAGTGGGAAAAAAGTCTCAGTCCTCTAAATCCAAACGCAGGCACAAGAGAAAGAAACAAGAGACTTCTTAGTCGGAAAGTGACAATGATGATGATCATTGGGGTTTGAGACCCCGTAGAAGGTCTAAACGGTTAGTACAAAAGGTATGTCCACTTTTTCTAAAATAATTTTGTTACGGTCACTATAAACAGATTTGTTCTTTTAATCTTTACTTGGAGACACTCAAGTGTAACTCATGATGGACTAAATGCACACAACCCCCTTTAACTATATCTAATCCCTGATTTTGTCCATAAACTTTAAAAAACAATTTAAACCTCCTTAAACTTTTTTTCCGTAGTTGTTAACTGAGTATGCAAATTTACTATTATACCCTTTCATACTACCGCACCTTTAACTTTTCATGACTCATTCTTCCCCTTTTAGTTCCTCGCTCTGAACACAACTCATTTTTAGACGAATCTTCCTCGACTAGATTTTCAATTAGATTTACATCCAAAAGAAGTCTAGATTATTTGTGGACCCATATGTTTTTGGATAGAATTGTAATTTAGGGAGTGTTGAATATATTTTTATGTTGTGTTGGGGCACCTTTTGTTTTTTAATAGTTGTGTACAATCTTAATTAGGGTCTTTTGTTATAATTTTGTTATAATGTTTATCTCATCTGGTTGTGAGTGCTTATGTGCATATACCCTCTAATTCTGCAGATATAACCATTTGTGTAAGGGAGTGACTTGGAATTCAACCTCAAAATATTATGCGGGCAAATCGGTCTTTCATAGATTTATTGGTCGGAAGTTTCTCGAGTTTTTATCTTTCTTGAATTTCTAAAGTCAAACAAAGATATTTAATATAAGTTATAATTCCCACATTGTAAAAAAAATTTCTTTTTACTTATGAAAATATATCAAACAGAAGATGGTCTCATTTGCAGGCAAGATCAGAATTAAACAAAATATTGTAAAACAGCATGAGCATCTGGAACTTTTTGAAGTTGGGTAATTTTTTCAAATTCAGCAAAAATACCATGCAAAGTGTCGAAAAATTCTTGCATATCATATAAATAACCTATATTTAGATAAGGTCCTCTATTTAATTCACTCACATATTAAGAAATATGACCCTATTAAAAAGGTTTCAATATCTGCTCCAGGTCCATGGACCTATATAACAATATAACTCTTTAAATCTTCTTGACAACAAAATTAAATCCAAAAGATATTACATAATATTGAATATTTTAATAAGTGAACTTACATCAAGGCGATCGGAGCCAAAAGTCATTATAACATCATTTACATCTTCTACCCTCCATGGAGTGTCAATTTCTTTACCCACATTTTTACAATCTACAATAAAATTTTACATTTTGATCTAACCATGAAGATTGATTTTGTAGTAACACGCCCCTAGCAAATGCAGAATCATTTGTTTACTTCTTCTTGAGTTTTACAAAAGATATTCCTTTTACTTAGAAGCTATTATCACACAGAAGATGAAATTACAGAGAACTCATATAAGTTCATTACATAGCAGATATAGAGAATGACAAAACTGTCCCTCAAGGTTGAAAAATTAGATTTTGATTTCAGTAAGTAATTGTTTGCTAACATAAATCTATATATAAAATCATCTTGGGGTATCCATACTGGAAGAAGCCGATCATAAAATGAGAAAGTAGCATCAAAAGAAAGCGAACCATGTTTATTGTACGTTTCAATCACATCAGGTTTAATTCCATCTATCTTCACAATAGGATATCCATTGTGCATAAGTGCTGTTAATACCAATATCTATTTAGAGGAACGAAAATGTTCTCCACATTTCTCTTTCAGAAAATTCCTTGAACATGATAAGTACAAACGACCATAACTTTTATTCATCCTAAAAGAGAAGCTCAAAAGAATTATAAAATCCAGCTTACAATGAAATGTCAATCAAAATATACTGACCCGAGGTTTCAAGTGTATGAAGAAGGGGCCACATTTGCAGGATTCCACCTAATGTGAAATTCAGGAATGTGGATAAATTATTGTTATAGTTAATATTATGTTTCTAACAATTGGTGCTCTTTTTTAAATGGTTTTCTGGGTCTGGTTTTGAGTATGAACAACGTTTCTTAATGAATGATGATTTTGGTTTGGTAATTTTTTGTTTGTTTTTTCTATAATGAATATATTGTGCTCTTTTATAAGGTTTTGATCTTTGGTACTGCAATTTTGAAAGGTGGTGTACTAATTTTGGTTGAATGAGCATTTTTCTAATATTCATAATTGTAAAAAATGATGGAAAAGTACTTTACTGCACAAAAGTTTACGAAAAAACTAAAGGACTGTAATTAAAAAAAACTAAAGGACTGTAATTAAAATCAACACGATTACAATAAGTTTCACTTTTTATAGAGGCTTCAACCTTTGGGAACTATACGGGGTGCCTAATTTTCAAAGGGAGATAGAAACTCCTGCCTATGCCTAAGTAGCCATAATATATGGAGACACCATGAAAGTGAAGATTATGCGAATCATTGAACATTTACAATATTACAATAATAAATTATGTACAATACAAACAAATTGATCAACAATGAGATGAAACAATATCGAGAGTCATGAGAACCGACTAGATTTTCGAAAAAAGTTAATTCGACATAACCAAACCTTTCGTAAAACAAATTATTGCCATGTCAAGTAAAATTTATATGAACTCAATTTCTCTTGCTTGTTTCATAGTAGGTGGACGTTATTGCGATTATTCGTGTTAGCTGATCTTGAATTATCAATGCCCCTAGTTAAGTCTTCAATAGGTCTAGAGTGATGTTGACTTGGTAAAAAATAGGACTTATATTCATATAAATACAAGACATAATGTTAAAGCAAGCATTATGTACAAATAAGATTTCTAGTACAAATCTGATTTCTAGTATATATTTAATAGGATTAACTGAATTTGTTGTCTTTTTTTGTTTTTTTGGAATAAGGAATATATTTAAAATAAATTTAAAGTACAGATAATAAGTTCAGCCTATCCATGACGGTGGGTTATCAAGATTAAGAATCTCGACTAACTAGGTTGTAATATAGTTTGTAAAACAAATATAGTGGTATTGACTAGGGTGTGATAAAAATAAGATAGTAAAAGCAGATAAACGATTACTAAACACGTTACTCACTGCAAGTATCGCAGGTCGTACGCAAGTTTTAATGATAAGTCAGATTCGTTCTCAGGGACTTAGTGTGTTATACGAATAGGTCAACAGAATAGCGTAGCAGATAATAGTTTAAAGACAAGAAAATAAATGAATATGAAGTGAAGAGATTAATGATTAAACTAAACAAAATAAAGACAAGTAAATAAAATATGAAAGAATAAGATGAGAGAATATAGCTCAGGTTTTGCGAGTATGCACTAATCCTTCTATTTATTCTACTAGTTAATAAGTGTGATAATAACTCTTAGATAAGTAGTCAGGATTCTAAATTCTTCCCTACCCCCTTTCAGGTCGACTAAGGTGGTGACCTAACAATTAACCGGGAACTTAACTAAGGTGCTTATACGCCACTAGGTTCTTACATGAGACTAGCGTGCAAATAATAACTGGTGATTAAATAAAATCCTAAGGACTATCTAGTTAGGCAACTACGTACACTAGACGATTATGTGGTGTTTCAACAATTAGAAACCCCTTCCGGGTGACCATCTAACTACTATTAGTACAACCCTAAATTGATCAGGTTTAAGATAGACAATAAATCTTAGCACATAAAACAAATATATGGTTAAGCGGCTGGAGTCAATTTTAAAATAGTTCTCCCAAAGAAAAATAGATAGAAGAAAATATAATTCATAGATTATACATATGCAAAACCCAAGTTATGGGAAATTTAGTTCAAAGTAGAAAGAAATAAACTAAACGAAAGATGCATACTGTCAACTTGCTCTCTTGAATGATCTCTAATGATGAATAAAACTTAAAGACTAATTATGAGAGGCAATGACATGTTTACAATAGTTAAAGGGTGTATTTATAGGAGTATAGAAAGCCCAAATTTAGATTTCTTGGAATAGGAGGCAAGTAATTGGACTTCTTTTCTAATTTAAATTTTTCTAAAATATAGGAGAAGGGAATAACTGTTGTTGTCTTATTTTGTCCGTAACTTCTTCAATATTGCTCCGATTTTCGCATACTTTTTATCGAAACAACCGTATCGGAAATCTCTACACATTTGATCTGACCATTATTCCTAATTCCGAACCGATTTTTGAGTTATGACCCTTTTAGTGGACCTGGCTGTTGAAATTCAAATTTACTTGACAACTTTTCCTTTCCTATTTTATCTTTTACTTCCTTTATTTTCAATTTCCATCTTTATCTTCTTTTATTTATCACTTAGAATTTGTTTGACATCTGATTACTTTCCATATATCTTTAAAGCTTCACAATTAACAAAAAAGTAAACTAAATATTCTCTATAAATATTAAATCATCAAATCAAGACAAGAAGTATGAAAAAAACTAAAATATAAGCAAAAATTGAGTGTTGATTATCCTAATACACCTAAAATTATGTCTCATATATAGATTAAATCATCAAAAACAGAGAGACATCAAGACTCACAGGTCAAAGTCGTATCGTCCCAATACAATAATGATATAAACAATGAGAAGTCTCTTAATACACACCTAAGTCAATTAAGCACAATGGAAAGAGATAGCATAATATATAGAATATCAGTAACCATGCTCTTCTGATTCAGAACCCCATATGAATATAAAAGGGATCATCCAAATTATTTTTAAATATCACGTGGCATCGAAAACAATTCACTATCTAATTTTTGCCGACAACTGTTTCACATTTATAAAAATGGTTTCTTATCCAAGCTTTGACATGTAATATAATACGTGTACCTACGAGTTTCACATTTAACACATATATTACGCACAAATAACTCTAAATGTGAAAAATCTCCACAAGAGGGTAAGAAACGAGAATATATCAAATAATAGGGAAAACCCCTCAGCTAAGCACAAAAGGAACTTAAAAATATGTCTCAAAATAGGATTTATTTATCACCAAATAAGGGAGACATCAAATGTCTTTCCATTGGATTGCAATTACTTCTCTAATGACACACGAGATAAAATTATGCACGTAGGATACATATTTCTCGTCAAGATAGATGAATATAAATTACATGTTCCATCGGCTAACTATATAATATTTAAAAATTAACATGAATTTGACACATTCTAAATATATTTATTGGATACACAAGTTTTTTATTGCATTACCACAATAGAAACTACAATTACCTTTTCAATCAAATTGTACTATAGGTCCCTGAAAATTTTGTCACAGATAGAAAGTGGGTATAAACTCACCACTGCAACTGTAGAGAACATTGATATCAAATTTCCCGATAGATACCCTGAACGTTTTATGTGGGTTTAAACTATATAAATCATTAAACTGTGACTAGGGTGAAAAATACAAAATACCCACTACTAATTTAAACCATACTATATAACAATTAATGGTTAATAAAAACACTTTATATGAATTAATATGATAAAATTATTTAGTGTAATTTTAGAAAAATTTCAAGGTTTAACAACTATTATTCCATGTTATTCTATAACTTTCAGAAAAAAGAAGCAAAAACTAATAAAATTGCATTAAGAACACCTTATTTAACCCATAAAATAATATTTGTATTGTCTTTGAAAATATTGCTTCCGCCGATTAAAAACTCCTCTGATATACAAGTTGTTCTTCTCTTAAAAAACAATAGTTTGTGTATACAAAAGATATGAATTAAGCCAAACTCGCATCACGAAATGAATCACCATAATGCTTTACCTACCAAGAATGAGAAAGAGTGCTTGAGGGTATTCTCCCTAATTATAGTATGGAGGGTATTCTCCCTAATTTAGAGTGCATAGTATAAAATATTAAAATTCATGTTTACCTTTTTCTTTTCTCATTGTATCCCCATCTCGTCTTTTTGGGAGATAGTTAACTTATGTTTTTTACCCACCAAGATTTATTGTATAGATTTTTTGTAGGAAATTAGATCAAACTTTTTATTAAATTAAACATATAAGACTTTCATCCAATATTTAACGATCCAATATTTAATAATAATCGTTAATTAAAATGGCAAGACATATGTAAATAAATTAATCAGAAAAGTTACCACAATTAATTTTTTAGGTTAAATATAAGGTATATTTTATACACTACTAAAAGTTATATTGAATCATTCAATATGGTATGAAAGACTTTTCCTATTTATTAACCTAACTAGGGATGGCAGTGGATACGATTTTAATATTAGAAACCGACGGATTACCGAACCGAATAAAAACCGATTATGAAACCGTGGTTAAATCCGTTACGGTTTGGTTTTAAAAAGTGAAACCAATGGTTAAAACCGTTAGGTTATGGTTTTAGATTAAAAAAACCCAAAAAACCGAAATCCGTTATATATATAAATATAAATCCGATTTTATTTGACCTACTAAAAATGAAACCGAATGACCAAAAACTCGTTTATTATCATTTATTTTTGTATATTTTATAGTAATATAGATAAAAAGGTATTTTCATATCTCAAAACTAAAATCTAAATATTATAATTAATAATAGAAGTAACAAAACGTTATTTAATTAAAGATCAACATAATATTTTATATATTGGTGATTTGTCATGTAGTTGTGATCTTGTTTCAATATTTTCAATATATTTAGCGAGTTATAGTTTCGCAAGTCACAAGAGCGAGGTGAGGTTAGGAATCCTACTGCGAGAGGGACGCCTCGCGAGCCGGGTTATGGTTAAAATCCAAAAAACCGTTTAAAAAACCGAATCCGAATTATTCAGATATGGTTAAATCGTTTTGTTATTGATAAATTAGATGAATATGTACATGGTTTTGGATTTTTTTTGCAATACTCTGATCCGTTGTCATCCCTAAACCCAACACACAGAACGTAAGCCCAATCAAATGTATTGGCAAATGGGCTGGAGAGAAGAGAACAATTCAATGATATTTACTTCCCATTTAACTACTATGTAACTAGTCTACACATCATGGGCCTTATCCATTCTTAGGATTTAAACAAGAATTTACCCTAATAACAAAGATGCGGCCGCAGAAAAAGTTAGAACTGCAAAATTAAGCCGACTCCTCTCTTTGTGTATATCGAGGTAAAGTTTCCTCTCCATGTACATATACATTGGTAAAATTAGGTAAAATTGTATTATATCTTACTCAATTTTTTTGCTGTATTTGTTTATATGGTTTAACTAAATTTAATTTTGTTTATTTTTTGGCAGAATAATTAAAAATTTATGTTCTTTTGAGTAATTTTATTGAGTCCTTTGGATTTGTAAAACTAAGAGTTTCATCAATGGAAAAAAACTTAAATAAAAATGAGTTGTCCTGTATACTAAGAGAAGTTCTCTTAATCAAGGTATGTGATTTATTTTAGTTTCCACGTTGCAAGGGATAAGAAAAATCTTGAACCCAATTACACTATGAGTCCTTGTATAATGTGAAAATTGCAATATAGGCCCGCATTATTGGTCCTTAGGAAAGAGGTAAAAGAGTTGTGTATGGCATGTAATTTGTCTCTCCTATAAAAATTGAAAAATATAGGATTAGATTTTTCAGTTTTTGCAGCGAGAAAGTCATGCAATACAATTCAAACAAAAATATTTTGTATTTTTTTATTCATACATATCATCGAGTGTTGTTTGATTACAGGAAAGCGATCGTTGGTCATGAAATTTCAAGAAAATAGAAAAATTATATAATTAACTTGGTAAGTTTATTAATTTGTTGTTATGCTTCATATGATGCTTAATAACAGATGATCAACCCTTAATATTTAACTAATTGTTCTAATGATGGTAAATATTAGTTTGGTAATAGATGTGTTTAATTTAGATTAAAAGAATAAAAGCAAGTAATTGTGTGGATGATAAAATATTATGTGTACACAATTGAACATTAAACACACGATTAATAAAAGTTATGTAGACCAATATTGAATACACAAATAAAGAGTGTGTTATTGGGTGTAAAGAATAACCATTTGAGTATGTCATTGAATTAATTCTGGACCGATATGACATTTTTTGCTCCAGATCCTACTCAAGCAATAGCTCTTGTTCCTGTCGGAATATATTATTTGTCGTAGTCAGATCTGTGATTTTGGTAGCTGAAAGGGAAAGAGAGGGAAGCAAATATCTTTTGCTTTCAAAGCTGTGCCGGAGAGAAGATCTGCGGAAATATGTCGAAAAATAATACTCAATCAGGTGAGTTCTCCATCAGACCAAATGAAGGCATAAATTTAGTGTCCATAGATCAGTTTGGAGTTTGTCCCAGCTTCAAAAGTTTGGTGAAAGGCAAAAGTCACATTCCAGATCCTGCTCATGTTTCTGCTCCAGCTTCACCTCTTACTCCAGATCCTTCTCCTGCTCCATCTCTTACTCTAGATCCTTCTCCTACTTCCAGTTCCTTTTGTTATACTTTCACCGGCTACTCAAAACAACAACAGATTCAATGAGCTCAGCGATCTTGTTACAAGATTGTTTGATGACTTTTCTCTGTTCGACTTTTATGGACCCTCCTGCTCCAGGTGCATGGTAATTTTTTATCCTAGTAAATAATTTGATTACTTCTTTAAATATGTTCCCATTGTAATCAACGTTTTTTTGGATCTTTCATTTTTGCAGGAAAGTGGGAAAAAAGTCTCAGTCCTCTAAATCCAAACGAAGGCACAAGAGAAAGAGACAAGAGACTTCTTAGTCGGAAAGTGACAATGATGATGATCATTGGGGTTTGAGACCCCGTAGAAGGTCTAAACGGTTAGTACAAAAGGTATGTCCACTTTTTCTAAAATAATTTTGTTACGGTCACTATAAACAGATTTGTTCTTTTAATCTTTACTTGGAGACACTCAAGTGTAACTCATGATGGACTAAATGCACACAACCCCCTTTAACTATATCTAATCCCTGATTTTGTCCATAAACTTTAAAAAACAATTTAAACCTCCTTAAACTTTTTTTCCGTAGTTGTTAACAGAGCATGCAAATTTACTATTATACCCTTTCATACTACCACACCTTTAACTTTTCATGACTCATTCTTCCCCTTTTAGTTCCTCGCTCTGAACACAACTCATTTTTAGACGAATCTTCCTCGACTAGATTTTCAATTAGATTTACATCCAAAAGAAGTCCAGATTATTTGTGGACCCATATGTTTTTGGATAGAACCGTAATTTAGGGAGTGTTGAATATTTTTTTATGTTGTGTTGGGGCACCTTTTGTTTTTTAATAGTTGTGTACAATCTTAATTAGGGTCTTTTGTTATAATTTTGTTATAATGTTTATCTCATCTGGTTGTGAGTGCTTATGTGCATATACCCTCTAATTCTGCAGATATAACCATTTGTGTAAAGGAGTGACTTGGAATTCAACCTCGAAATATGATGCGGGCAAATCTTTTGCGAAACATTCACCGTCATCATTTGACAGGATAACATGGTCTTTCATAGATTTATTGGTCGGAAGTTTCTCGAGTTTTTATCTTTCTTGAATTTCTAAAGTCAAACAAAGATATTTATTATAAGTTATAACTCCCACATTGTAAATTTTTTTTCCTTTTACTTATAAAAATATATCAAACAGAAGATGGTCTCATTTGCAGGCAAGATCAGAATTAAACAAAATATTGTAAAAACAGCATAAGCATCTGGAACTTTTTGAAGTTGGGTAATTTTTTCAAATTCAGCAAAAATAGCATGCAAAGTGTCGAAAAATTCTTGCATATCATATAAATAACCTATCTTTAGATAATGTCCTCTATTTAATTCACTCACATATTAAGAAATATGACCCTATTAAAAAGGTTTTGATATCTGCTCCAGGGCCATGGACCCATATAACAATATAACTCTTTAAATCTTCTTGACAAAAATATATAGTATATTTTAATATGTGAACTTACATCAAGGCTATCGGAGCCAAAAGTCATTATAACAGCATTTACATCTTCTACCCTCCATGGAGTGTCAATTTCTTTACCCAAATTTTTACAATCTACAATAACAATTTACATTTTGATCTAACCATGAAGATTGATTTTGTAGTAACACGCCCCTAACAAATGCAGAATCATTTGTTTACTTCTTCTTGAGTTTTACAAAAGATATTCCTTTTACTTAGAAGCTATTATCACACAGAAGATGAAATTTTAAAGAAGTCATATGAGTTCATTACATAGCAGATATAGAGAATGACAAAACTGCCCCTTAAGGTTGAAAAATTAGATTTATATTTCAGTAAGTAATTGTTTGCTAACATAAATCTATATATAAAATCATCTTGGGGTATCCATACTGGAAGAAGCCGATCATAAAATGAGAAAGTAGCATCAAAAGAAAGCGAACCATGTTTATTGTACGTTTCAATCACAGCAGGTTTAATTCCATCTATCTTCACAATAGGATATCCATTGTGCATAAGTGCTGTTAATACCAATATAAATTTAGAGGAACGAAAATGTTCTCCACATTTCTCTTTCAGACAATTCCTTGAACATGATAAGTACAAAGGACCATAACTTTTATTCATCCTAAAAGAGAAGCTCAAAAGAGTTATAAAATCCAGTTTACAATGAAATGTCAATCAAAATATACTGACCCGAGGATTCAAGTGTATGAAGAAGGGGCCACATTTGCAGGATTCCACCTAATGTGAAATTCAGGAATGTGAATAAATTATTGTTATAGTTAATATTATGTTTCTAACAATTGGTGCTCTTTTTTAAATGGTTTTCTGGGTCTAGTTTTGAGTATGGGCAACTTTTCTTAATGAATGATGATTTTGGTTTGGTAATTTTTTGTTTGTTTTTTCTGTAATGAATATATTGTGTTCTTTTATAAGGTTTGATCTTTGGTACTGCAATTTTGAAAGGTGGTGTACTAATTTTGGTTGAATGAGCATTTTTCTAATGTTCATAATTGTAAAAAATGATGGAAAAGTACTTTACTGCACAAAAGTTTACGAAAAAACTAAAGGACTGTAATTAAAGAAATCTAAAGGACTGTAATTAAAAAACTAAAGGAGTGTAATTAAAATCAACACGATTACAATAAGTTTCACTTTTTATAGAGGCTTCAACCTTTGGGAACTATACGGGGTGCCTAATTTTCAAAGGGAGATAGAAACTCCTGCCTATGCCTAAGTAGCCATAATATATGGAGACCCCATGAAAGTGAAGATTATGCGAATCATTGAACATTTACAATATTACAATAATAAATGATGTACAATACAAACAAATTGATCAACAATGAGATGAGACAATATCGAGAGTCATGAGAAACGACTAGATTTTCGAAAAACGATAATTCACATAACCAAACCTTTCGTAAAACAAATTATTGCCATGTCAAGTAAAATTTATATGAACTCAATTTCTCTTTCTTGTTTCACAGTAGGTGGACGTTATTGTGATTATTCGTGTTAGCTGATCTTGAATTCCCAATGCCCCTAATTAAGTCTTCAATAGGTCTCTAGAGTGATGCTGACTTGGTAAAATATAGGACTTATATTCATATACATACAAGACATAATGTTTAAGCAAGCATTATGTACAAATAAGATTTCTAGTAAAAATCTGATTTCTAGTATATATTTAATAGGATTAACTGAATTTGTTGTTTTTTTTTTGTTTTTTGGAATAAGGAATATATTTAAAATAAATTTAAATACAGATAATAAGTTCAGCCTATCCATGACGGTGGGTTATCAAGATTAAGAATCTCGACTAACTAGGTTGTAATATAGTTTGTAAAACAAATATAGTGGAGTTGACTAGGATGTGATAAAAATAAGATAATAAAAGCAGATAAACGATTACTAAACACATTACTCACTGCAAGTATCGCAGGTCGTACGCAAGTTTTAATGATAAGTCAGATTCGTTCTCAGGGACTTAGTGTGTTATGCGAATAGGTCAACAGAATAGCGTAGCAGATAATGGTTTAAAGACAAGAAAATAAATGAATATGAAGTGAAGAGATTAATGATTAAACTAAACAAAATAAAGACAAATAAATAAAATATGAAAGAATAAGATGAGAGAATATAGCTCAGGTTTTGCGAGTATGCACTAATCTTTCTATTTATTCTACTAGTTAATAAGTGTGATAATAACTCTTAGATAAGTAGTCAGGATTCTAAATTCTTCCCTACCCCCTTCCAGGTCGACTAAGGTGGTGACCTAACAATTAACCGGAAACTTAACTAAGGTGCTTATACGCCACTATGATCTTACATGAGACTAGCGTGCAAATAATAACTAGTGATTAAATAAAATCCTAAGGACTATCTACTTAGGCAAGTCCTCCTAGATCACTACGTACACTAGACGATTATGTGGTGTTTCAACAATTAGAAACCCCTTCTGGGTGACCATCTAACTACTATTAGTACAACCCTAAATTGATCAGGTTTAAGATAGACAATAAATCTTAGCACATAAAACAAATATATGGTTAAGCGGCTGGAGTCAATTTAAAATAGTTCTCCCAAAGAAAAATAGATAGAAGAAAATAGAAATTCATAGATTATACATATTCAAAACCCAAGTTATAAGAAATTTAGTTCAAAGTAGAAAGAAATAAACTAAACGAAAGATGCATACTGTCAACTTGCTCTCTTGAATGATCTCTAATGATGAATAAAACTTAAAGACTAATTATGAGAGGCAATGACATGTTTACAATAGTTAAAGGGTGTATTTATAGGAGTATAGAAAGCCCAAATTTAGATTTCTTGGAATAGGAGGCAAGTAATTGGACTTCTTTTCCAATTTAAATTTTTCTAAAATATAGGAGAAGGGAATAACTGTTGTTGTCTTATTTTGGCCGTAACTTCTTCAATATTGCTCCAATTTTCGCATACTTTTTATCGAAACGACCGTATCGGAAATATCTACACATTTGATCTGACCATTATTCCTAATTCCGAAACGATTCTTGAGTTATGACCCTTTTAGTGGACCTGGCTGTTGAAATTCAAATTTACTTGGCAACTTTTCCTTTCCTATTTTATCTTTTACTTCCTTTATTTTCAATTTCCATCTTTATCTTCTTTTATTTATCACTTAGAATTTGTTTGACATCTGATTACTTTCCATATATCTTTAAAGCTTCACAATTAACAAAAAAGTAAACTAAATATTCTCTATAAATATTAAATCATCAAATCAAGACAAGAAATAAGAAAAAAACTAAAATATAATCAAAAATTGAGTGTTGATTATACTAATACACCTAAAATGATGTCTCATATATAGATTAAATCATCAAAAACAGAGAGACATCAAGACTCCCAGGTCAAAGTCGTATCGTCCCGATACAATAATGATATAAACAATGAGAAGTCTCTAAATACACACCTAAGTCAATCAAGCACAATGGAAAGAGATAGCATAATATATAGAATATCAGTAACCATGCTCTTCTGATTCAGAACCCCATATGAATATAAAAGGGATCATCCAAATTATTTTTAAATATCACGTGGCATCGAAAACAATTCACTATCTAATTTTTGCCGACAACTGTTTCACATTTATAAAAATGGTTTCTTATCCAAGCTTTGACATGTAATATAATACGTGTACCTACGAGTTTCACATTTAACACATATATTACGCACAAATAACTCTAAATGTGAAAAATCTCCAAAAGAGGGTAAGAAACGAGAATATATCAAATAATAGGGAAAACCCCTCATCTAAGCACAAAAGGAACTTAAAAATATGTCTCAAAATAGGATTTATTTATCACCAAATAAGGGAGACATCAAATGTCTTTCCATTGGATGCAATTACTTCTCTAATGACACACGAGATAAAATTATGCACGTAGGATATATAGTTCTCGTCAAGATAGATGAATATAAATTACCGGTTCCATCGGCTTACAATATCAAATTTGAAAATTAACATGAATTTGACACATTCTAAATATATTTATTGGATACACAGATAGAAAGTGGGTATAAACTCACCACTGCAACTGTAGAGAACATTGATATCAAATTTCCCGATAGATACCCTGAACGTTTTATGTGGATTTAAACTATATAAATCATTAAACTGTGACTAGGGTGAAAAATACAAAATACCCACTACTAATTTAAACCATTTTATATAACAATTAATGGTTAATAAAAACACTTTATATGAATTAATATGATAAAAATATTTAGTGTTATTTTAGAAAAATTTCAAGGTTTAACAACTATTATTCCATGTTATTCTATAATTTTCAGAAAATAGAAGCAAAAACTAATAGAATTGCATTAAGAACACCTTATTTAACCCATAAAAAAATTTGTATTGTCTTTGAAAATATTGCTTCCGCCGATTAAAAACTCCTCTGATAGACAAGTTGTTCTTCTCTTAAAAAACAATAGTTTGTGTATACGAAAGATATGAATTAAGCCAAACTCGCATCACGAAATGAATCACCATAATGCTTTACCTACCAAGAATGAGAAAGAGTGCTTGAGGGTATTCTCCCTAATTATAGTATGGAGGGTATTCTCCCTAATTTAGAGTGCATAGTGAAAAATATTAATATTCATGTTTTCCTTTTTCTTTTCTCATTGTATCCCCATCTCGTCTTTTTGGGAGATAGTTAACTTATATTTTTTACCCACCAAGATTTATTGTATAGATTTTTTGTAGGAAATTAGATCGAACTTTTTATTAACTTAAACATATAAGACTTTCATCCAATATTTAATAATAATCGTTAATTATAATGACAAGACATATGTAAATAAATTAATCAGAAAAGTTACCACAATTAATTTTTTAGGTTAAATATAAGGTATATTTTATACACTACTAAAAGTTATATCGAACCATTCAATATGGTATGAAAGACTTTTCCTATTTATTAACCTAACTAGGGATGACAGTGGTTACGATTTTAATTAGAAACCGACGGATTATCGAACCGAATAAAAACCGATTATGTAACCGTGGTTAAATCCGTTACGGTTTGGTTTTAAAAAGTGAAACCGATGGTTAAAACCGTTAGGTTATGGTTTTAGATTAAAAAACCCAAAAAACCGAAATCCGTTATATATATAAATATAAATCCGATTTTATATTACCTACTAAAAATAAAACCGAATGACAAAAAACCCGTTTATTATCATCATCTATTTTTGTATATTTTATAGTAATATAGATAAAAAGGTATTTTCATATCTCAAAATTAAAATCTAAATATTATAATTAATAATAGAAGTAACAAAACGTTATTTAATTACTGATCAACATAATATTTTATATATTGGTGATTTTTCATGTAGTTGTGATCTTGTTTCAATATTTTCAATATATTTAGCGAGTTATAGTTTGGCAAGTCACCAGAGGTAGGTTAGGAATCCTACTGCGAGAGGGACGCCTCGCGAGCCGGGTTATGGTTAAAATCCAAAAAACCGAATCCGAATTCTTCAGATATGGTTTTGAAAAGTAAGTCCGGTTAAATCGTTTTGTTATGGATAAATTAAATGAATATGTACATGGTTTTGGATTTTTTATCAATAATCCGATCCGTTGTCATCCATACACCCAACACACAGAACGTAAGCCCAAGCAAAGCTATTGGCAAATGGGCTGGAGATAAGAGAAGAATTCAATGATATTTACTTCCCATTTAACTACTATGTAACTAGTCTACACATCATGGGCCTTATCCATTCTTAGGATTTAAACAAGAATTTACCCTAATAACAAAGATGCCGCCGCAGAAAAAGTTAGAACTGCAAAATTAAGCCACTCCTCTCTTTGTGTATATCGAGGTAAAGTCTTCTTTCCATGTACATATACATTGGTAAAATTAGGTAAAATTGTATTATATCTTACTCAAATTTCTTTGCTGTATTTGTTTATATGGTTTAACTAAATTTAATTTTATTTATTTTTTGGCAGAATAATTAAAAATTGATGTTCTTCTGAGTAATTTTATTGAGTCCTTTGGATTTGTAAAACTAAGAGTTTCATCAATGGAAAAAAACTTAGATAAAAATGAGTTGTCGTGTATACTAAGAGACGTTCTCTTAATCAAGGTATGTGATTTATTTTAGTTTCCACGTTGCAAGGGATAAGAAAAATCTTGAACCCAATTACACTATGAGTCCTTGTATAATGTGAAAATTGCAATATAGGCCCGCATTATTGGTCCTTAGGAAAGAGGTAAAAGAGTTGTGTATGGCATGTAATTTGTCTCTCCTATAAAAAATTGAAAAATATAGGATTAGATTTTTCAGTTTTTGCAGCTAGAAAGTCATGCAATACAATTCAAACAAAAATATTTTGTATTTTTTTATTCATACATATCATCGAGTGTTGTTTGATTACAGGAAAGCTATCGTTGGTCATGAAATTTCAAGAAAATAGAAAAATTATATAATTAACTCTGTAAGTTTATTAATTTGTTGTTATGCTTCATATGATGCTTAATAACAGATGATCAACCCTTAATATTTAACTAATTGTTCTAATGATGGTAAATATTAGTTTGGTAATAGATGTGTTTAATTTAGAGTAAAAGAATAAAAGCAAGTAATTGTGTGGATGATAAAATATTATGTGTACACAATTGAACATTAAACACACGATTAATAAAAGTTATGTAGACCAATATTGAATACACAAATAAAGAGTGTGTTATTAGGTGTAAAGAATAACCATTTGAGTATGTCATTGAATTAATTCTGGACCGATATGACATTTTTTGCTCCAGATCCTGCTCAAGCAATAACTCTTGTTAGAGTATATTATTTGTTGAAGTCAGATCTGTAATTTTGGTAGCTGAAAGGGAAAGAGAGGTAAGCAAATATCTCTTGCTTTTAAAGCTGTGCCGGAGAGAAGATCTGCGGAAATATGTCGAAAAATAATACTCCATCAAGTGAGTTCTTCATCGGGACGAATGAAGGCATCAATTTAGTGGTGAACTTGAATTCAAGTCCATCAGATCAATTTGGAGCTTGTCCCAGCTTCAAAAGTTTTGTGAAAGGCAAAAGTCACAGTCCAGATCCTGCTCATGTTTTGCTCATGTTTCTGCTCCAGCTTCAGCTCTTACTCCAGATCCTTATCCTGCTCCATCTCTTACTCTAGATCCTTCTCCTACTCCTGCTCCTGCTCCGGTTCTAGCTCTGGGTCCAGTTCAAGTTCCTTCTGTTATACTTTCACCGGCTACTGAAAACAACAACAGATTCAATGAGCTCAGCGATCTTGTTTCAAGGTTGTTTGATGACCTTTCTCTGTTCGACTTTTATGCTTCTCAAGTAAGTCAATACAATCTTATTTAATATTAAACATTTCACTTACCATTTTTCATGCTCTGTATATCTATCTTTATTTGTAGGATACATTTGAGGACCCTCCTGCTCCAGGTGCATGGTAATTTTTTATCCTAGTAGATAATTTGATTAATTCTTTAAATATGTTCCCATTGTAATCAACTTTTTTTTGGATCATTCATTTTTGCAGGAAAGTGGGAAAAAAGTCCCAGTCCTCTAAATCCAAACGCAGGCACAAGAGAAAGAGACAAGAGACTTCTTAGTCGGAAAGTGACAATGATGATGATCATTGGGGTTTGAGACCCCGTAGAAGGTCTAAACGGTTAGTACAAAAGGTATGTCCACTTTTTCTAAAATAATTTTGTTACGGTCACTATAAACATATTTGTTCTTTTAATCTTTACTTGGAGACACTCAAGTGTAACTCATGATGGACTAAATGCACACAACCCCCTTTAACTATATCTAATCCCTGATTTTGTCCATAAACTTTAAAAAATAATTTAAACCTCCTTAAACTTTTTTTCCGTAGTTGTTAACTGGGTATGAAAATTTACTATTATACCCTTTCATACTACCGCACCTTTAACTTTTCCTGACTCATTCTTCCCCTTTTAGTTCCTCGCTCTGAACACAACTCATTTTTAGACGAATCTTCCTCGACTAGATTTTCAATTAGATTTACATCCAAAAGAAGTCCAGATTATTTGTGGACCCATATGTTTTTGGATAGAACCGTAATTTAGGGAGTGTTGAATATTTTTTTATGTTGTGTTGGGGCACCTTTTGTTTTTTAATAGTTGTGTACAATCTTAATTAGGGTCTTTTGTTATAATTTTGTTATAATGTTTATCTCATCTGGTTGTGAGTCCTTATGTGCATATACCCTCTAATTCTGCAGATATAACTATTTCTGTAAGGGAGCGACTTGGAATTCAACCTCGAAATATGATGCGGGCAAATCGGTCTTTCATAGATTTATTGGTCGGAAGTTTCTCGAGTTTTTATCTTTCTTGAATTTCTAAAGTCAAACAAAGATATTTAATATAAGTTATAATTCCCACATTGTAAATTTTTTTTCTTTTTACTTATGAAAATATATCAAATAGAAGATGGTCTCATTTGCAGGCAAGATCAGAATTAAACAAAATATTGTAAAACAGCATGAGCATCTGGAACTTTTTGAAGTTGGTTAATTTTTTCAAATTCAGCGAAAATACCATGCAAAGTGTCGAAAAATTCTTGCATATCATATAAATAACCTATATTTAGATAAGGTCTTCTATTTAATTCACTCACATGTTAAGAAATATGACCCTATTAAAAAGGTTTCAATATCTGCTCCAGGTCCATGGACCTATATAACAATATAACTCTTTAAATCTTCTTGACAACAAAATTAAATCCAAAAGATATTACATAATATTGAATATTTTAATAAGTGAACTTACATCAAGGCGATCGGAGCCAAAAGTCATTATAACAGCATTCACATCTTCTACCCTCCATGGAGTGTCAATTTCTTTATCCACATTTTTACAATCCACAATAACATTTTACATTTTGATCTAACCATGAAGATTGATTTTGTAGTAACACGCCCCTAGCAAATGCAGAATCATTTGTTTACTTCTTTTTGAGTTTTACAAAAGATTTTCCTTTTACTTAGAAGCTATTATCACACAGAAGATGAAATTACAGAGAAGTCATATAAGTTCATTACATAGCAGATATAGAGAATGACAAAACTGCCCCTCAAGGTTGAAAAATTAGATTTTGATTTCAGTAAGTAATTGTTTGCTAACATAAATCTATATAAAAAATAATCTTGGGGTATCCATACTAGAAGAAGCCGATCATAAAACGAGAATGTAGCAATAAAAGCAAGCGAACCATATTTATTGTACGTTTCAATAAAATCAGGTTTAATTCCATCTATCTTGACAATAGAAAATCCATTGTGCATAAGTGCGGTAAATACCAATATCTATTTAGAGGAACGAAAATGTTCTCCACATTTCTCTTTCAGACAATTCCTTGAACATGATAAGTACGAATGACCATAAATTTTATTCATCCTAAAAGAGAAGTTCAAAAGAATTATAAAATATAGTTTACAAAGAAACGTCAATCTAAATATACTGACTTGAGGTTTCAAGTGTATGAAGAAGGGGCCACATTTGTAGGATTCCACCTAATGTGAAATTCATGAATGTGGATAAATTATTGTTATAGTTAATATTATGTTTCTAACAATTGGTGCTCTTTATTAAATGGTTTTATGGGTCTGGTTTTCAGTATGGACAACTTTTCTTAATGAATGATGATTTTGGTTTGGTAATTTTTTTGTTTGTTTTTCTGTAATGAATATATTGTGTTCTTTTATAAGGTTTTGATCTTTGGTACTGCAATTTTGAAAGGTGGTGTACTAATTTTGGTTGAATGAGCATTTTTATAATGTTCATAATTGTAAAAATGATGGAAAAGTAGTTTACTGCACAAAAGTTTACGAAAAAACTAAAGGACTGTAATTAAAAAAAACTAAAGGACTGTAATTAAAATCAACACGATTACAATAAGTTTCACTTTTTATAGAGGCTTCAACCTTTGGGAACTATACGGGGTGCCTAATTTTCAAAGGGAGATAGAAACTCCTGCCTATGCCTAAGTAGCCATAATATATGGAGACCCCATGAAAGTGAAGATTATGCGAATCATTGAACATTTACAATATTACAATAATAAATGATGTACAATACAAACAAATTGATCAACAATGAGATGAGACAATATCGAGAGTCATGAGAAACGACTAGATTTTCGAAAAACGATAATTCACATAACCAAACCTTTCGTAAAACAAATTATTGCCATGTCAAGTAAAATTTATATGAACTCAATTTCTCTTTCTTGTTTCACAGTAGGTGGACGTTATTGTGATTATTCGTGTTAGCTGATCTTGAATTCCCAATGCCCCTAATTAAGTCTTCAATAGGTCTCTAGAGTGATGCTGACTTGGTAAAATATAGGACTTATATTCATATACATACAAGACATAATGTTTAAGCAAGCATTATGTACAAATAAGATTTCTAGTAAAAATCTGATTTCTAGTATATATTTAATAGGATTAACTGAATTTGTTGTTTTTTTTTTGTTTTTTGGAATAAGGAATATATTTAAAATAAATTTAAATACAGATAATAAGTTCAGCCTATCCATGACGGTGGGTTATCAAGATTAAGAATCTCGACTAACTAGGTTGTAATATAGTTTGTAAAACAAATATAGTGGAGTTGACTAGGATGTGATAAAAATAAGATAATAAAAGCAGATAAACGATTACTAAACACATTACTCACTGCAAGTATCGCAGGTCGTACGCAAGTTTTAATGATAAGTCAGATTCGTTCTCAGGGACTTAGTGTGTTATGCGAATAGGTCAACAGAATAGCGTAGCAGATAATGGTTTAAAGACAAGAAAATAAATGAATATGAAGTGAAGAGATTAATGATTAAACTAAACAAAATAAAGACAAGTAAATAAAATATGAAAGAATAAGATGAGAGAATAAAGCTCAGGTTTTGCGAGTATGCACTAATCCTTCTATTTCTTCTACTAGTTAATAAGTGTGATAATAACTCTTAGATAAGTAGTTAGGATTCTAAATTCTTCCCTACCCCATTCCAGGTGGACTAAGGTGGTGACCTAACAATTAACCGGGAACTTAACTAAGGTGCTTATACGCCACTAGGTTCTAACATGAGACTAGCGTGCAAATAATAACTGGTGATTAAATAAAACCCTAAGGACTATCTAGTTAGGCAAGTCCTCCTAGATCACTACGTACACTAGACGATTATGTGGTGTTTCAATAATTAGAAAACCCTTCCGGATGACCATCCAACTACTATTAGTACAACCCTAAATTGATCAGGTTTAAGATAGACAATAAATCTTAGCACATAAAACAAATATATGGTTAAGCGGCTGGAGTCAATTTAAAATAGTTCTCCCAAAGAAAAATAGATAGAAGAAAATAGAATTCATAGATTATACATATGCAAAATCCAAGTTATGGAAAATTTAGTTCAAAGTAGAAAGAAATAAACTAAACGAAAGATGCATACTGTCAACTTGCTCTCTTGAATAATCTCTAATGATGAATAAAACTTAAAGACTAATTATGGGAGGCAATGACATGTTTACAATAGTTAAAGGGTGTATTTATAGGAGTATAGAAAGCCCAAATTTAGATTTCTTGGAATAGGAGGCAAGTAATTGGACTTATTTTCCAATTTACATTTTCCTAAAATATAGGAGAAGGGAATAACTGTTGTTGTCTTATTTTGGCCGTAACTTCTTTAATATTGCTCCGATTTTCGTATACTTTTTGTCGAAACGACCGTATCGGAAATCTCTACACATTTGATCTGACCATTATTCCTAATTCCGAATCGATATTTGAGTTATGACCCTTTTAGTGGACCTGGCTGTTGAAATTCAAATTTACTTGGCAACTTTTCCTTTCCTATTTTATCTATTACTTCCTTTATTTTCAATTTCCATCTTTATCTTCTTTTATTTATTTCTTAGAATTTGTTTGACATCAAATTACTTTCCATATATCTTTAAAGCTTCACAATTAATAATAAAGTAAACCAAATATTCTCTATAAATATTAAATCATCAAATCAAGACAAGAAATATGAAAAAAACTAAAATATAAGCCAAAATTGAGCGTTGACTATCCTAATACACCTAAAATGATGTCTCGTATATAGATTAAATCATCAAAAACAGAGAGACATCAAGACTCACAGGTCAATGTCGTATCGGCCCGATACAATAATGATATAAACAATGAGAAGTCTCTAAATACACACCTAAGTCAATTAAGAACAATGGAAAGAGATAGCATAATATATAGAATATTAGTAACCATGCTCTTCTGATTCAGAACCCCATATGAATATAAAAGGGATCATCCAAATTATTTTTAAATATCACGTGGCATCGAAAACAATTCACTATCTAATTTTTGCCGACAACTGTTTCACATTTATAAAAATGGTTTCTTATCCAAGCTTTGACATGTAATATAATACGTGTACCTACGAGTTTCACATTTAACACATATATTACGCACAAATAACTCTAAATGTGAAAAATCTCCAAAAGAGGGTAAGAAACGAGAATATATCAAATAATAGGGAAAACCCCTCATCTAAGCACAAAAGGAACTTAAAAATATGTCTCAAAATAGGATTTATTTATCACCAAATAAGGGAGACATCAGATGTCTTTCCATTGGATTGCAATTACTTCTCTAATGACACATGAGATAAAATTATGCACGTAGGATATATATTTCTCGTCAAGATAGATGAATATAAATTACCTGTTCCATCGGCTAACTATATCAAATTTAAAAATTAACATGAATTTGACACATTCTAAATATATTTATTGGATACACAAGTTTTTTATTGCATTACCACAATAGAAACTACAACTACCTTTTCAATCAAATTGTACTATAGGTCCCTGAAAATTTTGTCACAAATAGAAAGTGGGTATAAACTCACCACTGCAACTGTAGAGAACATTGATATCAAATTTCCCGATAGATACCCTGAACGTTTTATGTGGATTTAAACTATATAAATCATTAAACTGTGAATAGGGTGAAAAACACAAAATACCCACTACAAATGTAAACCATACTATATAACAATTAATGGTTATTAAAAACACTTTACATGAAATAATATGATAAAAAAATGTAGTGCTATTTTAGAAAAATTTCAAGGTTTAACAACTATTATTCCATGTTATTCTATAATTTTCTAGAAAAAAGAAGCAAAAATTAATAAAATTGCATTAAGAACACCTTATTTAACCCATAAAATAATATTTGTATTGTCTTTGAAAATATTGCTTCCGCCGATTAAAAACTCCTCTGATAGACAAGTTGTTCTTCTCTTAAAAAACAATAGTTTGTGTATACGAAAGATATGAATTAAGCCAAACTCGCATCACGAAATGAATCAACATAATGCTTTACCTAACAAGCATGAGAAAGAGTGCTTGAGGGTATTCTCCCTAATTATAGTATGGAGGGTATTCTCCCTAATTTAGTGTGCATAGTGAAAAATATTAAAATTCATGTTTACCTTTTTCTTTTCTCATTGTATCCCCATCTCGTCTTTTTGGGAGATAGTTAACTTATGTTTTTTACCCACCAAGATTTAATGTATAGATTTTTTGTAGGAAATTAGATCAAACTTTTTATTAACTTAAACATATAAGACTTTCATCCAATATTTAATGATCCAATATTTAATAATAATCGTTAATTATAATGGCAAGACATATGTAAATAAATTAATCAGAATACCACAATTAATTTTTTAGGTTATATATAACGTATATTTTATACACTACTAAACTTTATATTGAACCATTCAATATGGTATGAAAGGCTTTTCCTATTTATTAACCTAACTAGGGATGGCAGTGGTTACGATTTTAATTAGAAACCGACGGATTACCGAACCGAATAAAAACCGATTATGTAACCGTGGTTAAATCCGTTACGGTTTGGTTTTAAAAAGTGAAACCGATGGTTAAAACCGTTAGGTTATGGTTTTAGATTAAAAAAACCCGAAAAACCGAAATCCGATTTTATTTTACCTACTAAAAATAAAACCGAATGACCAAAGACCCGTTTATTATCATCTATCTTTGTATATTTTATAGTAATATAGATAAAAAAGTATTTTCATATCTCAAAACTAAAATCTAAATATTATAATTAATAATAGAAGTAACAAAACGTTATTTAATTAAAGATCAACATAATATTTTATATATTGGTGATTTGTCATGTAGTTGTGATCTTGTTTCAATATGTACATGGTTTTGGATTTTTTTTCAATAATCCGATCAGTTGTCATCCATAAACCCAACACACAGAACGTAAGCCCAAGCAAAGCTATTGGCAAATGGGCTGGAGATAAGAGAACAATTCAATGATATTTACTTCCCATTTAACTACTATGTAACTAGTCTACACATCATGGGCCTTATCCATTCTTAGGATTTAAACAAGAATTTACCCTAATAACAAAGATGCCGCCGCAGAAAAAGTTAGAACTGCAAAATTAAGCCACTCCTCTCTTTGTGTATATCGAGGTAAAGTCTTCTTTCCATGTACATATACATTGGTAAAATTAGGTAAAATTGTATTATATCTTACTCAAATTTTTTTGCTGTATTTGTTTATATGGTTTAACTAAATTTAATTTTATTTATTTTTTGGCAAAATAATTAAAAATTGATGTTCTTCTGAATAATTTTATTGAGTCCTTTGGATTTGTAAAACTAAGAGTTTCATCAATGGAAAAAAACTTAGATAAAAATGAGTTGTCCTGTATACTAAGAGACGTTCTCTTAATCAAGGTATGTGATTTATTTTAGTTTCCACGTTGCAAGGGATAAGAAAAATCTTGAACCCAATTACACTATGAGTCCCTGTATAATGTGAAAATTGCAATATAGGCCCGCATTATTGGTCCTTAGGAAAGAGGTAAAAGAGTTGTGTATGGCATGTAATTTGTCTCTCCTATAAAAAATTGAAAAATATAAGATTAGATTTTTCAGTTTTTGTAGCTAGAAAGTCATGCAATACAATTCAAACAAAAATATTTTGTATTTTTTTATTCATACATATCATCGAGTGTTGTTTGATTACCGGAAAGCGATCGTTGGTCATGAAATTACAGAGAAGTCATATGACTTCATTGTTGAGAATAAATAAAGTTTATGTAAACTCAGCAAAATATAACTTGAACCACGTTTATTGAATAACACTCAAAGAGTTTATATCCTATTACAATTCTAACTGAAAGCAAAAATCTAGCATGAGATAACAAGATTCCTAAACAATAGGAACTTATTCAAACTACCTGATAAACATAATTGACTAAGTAAAACGATTAAATCTTATCATTCCCTCCCTTAAACCAATTGCAGAATGCAATTAATTTATATCTGTAACTTCATGAATTCCTAGAAGCTTTCTAAATTTCTGAAATGCTTCTAATTTCAACGGTTTAGTCATCAAATCAGCTACCTGCTCATGAGTTCCACAATGAACTAATTCAACTTTACCATCCTTTGTAAGATCTCTCAAGAAATGATATCGCACATCAATGTGCTTACTTCTCCCATGCATAACTGGATTTTTAGAAAGCTTAATTGTTGAACTATTATCACACATAATGGTAGCACAACCTTCCTGCATATAATTTAGTATCTCTAACACCCTGCTCATCCATATAGCTTGACACGCACAAGAAGCAGCTGCTATGAATTCAGCTTCAGTCAACCATGAAACAGCTCCTGAGCTTAAAATAAATACATAACCAGACGTGCTTTTACGATCATCTACATCACCTGCATAGTCACTATCAGTAAAAGCTTGTAGTTTCTCGACTTTCCCTCCCTTCTTGTACATAATCCCATAGTTTGTGGTCCCTCTTAAATACCTCAATATCCTTTTGGCAAATTGTAAGTGAAGTTCACTAGGTTTAGCCATGTATCGACTAATTAGGCTAACACTAAACATTATATCTGGACGAGTTGCCGTAAGATACATTAAACTTCCCACTAATTGCTTGAAGTACGTTTCATCAACCGGGGTTCCATGATCATCTTTACTTATTTTAGAACCTGGTACAATTGGAGTGCTCATGGGGTTACTTTCAACCATTCCAAATCGCTGCAATACTTCAACCAGATACTTTCTTTGACAAATGAAGTTGCCATTAGTCTTCTGCAACACCTCAATACCCAAGAAAAATCTCATCTTTCCCAAGTCAGTCATGTCAAACACTTTCATCATAGACTTCTTGAATTCAATCATCATATTTTCATCATCACCCGTGTATATTAAATCATCCACATAAATACTAACTATTAATACTTTACCTTCATTGTTTCTCTTTGTGAATAAAGTTTGTTCATTTGGGCAATTCTAAAAACCTTCACTAAGAAAATGAGACTCGATACGACTAAACCAAGCTCGCGGAGCTTGCTTTAAACCGTATAATGCTTTACGCAACTTGTATACCATATGCTCGCTTCCTTTCTTTTCATAACCCTTTGGTTGCTCCACATATACATCCTCGTCGAGTTTACCATTAAGAAAGGCTGACTTGACATCTAGCTGGTAAATCATCCAGCTTCTTTGAGCAGCAATTGCAACTATCATTCTTATTGTATCCATTCGAGCTACTGGAGCAAAAACTTCAGTGAAATCTACTCCTTGTTGTTGAGAGTATCCCTTTGCCACCAATCGCGCTTTATACTTATCAACTTCTCTTAACTCGTTTAACTTTGTTTTGTATATCCATTTAACTCCAATGATTTTTGCTTCATTCGGCAACTCAGTAAGTTTCCAGGTATGATTTTTTTCAATGGAATTAATTTCCATGTCCATTGCCCGTCTCCACTTTGAACTCTTCACAGCTTCTTCATAATTTATAGGGTCTGAAGACACAGCTTCTGAAGAGACAGCTAAATCCATGTGTAGTTCAGTTTCTTCATCGGATAAAATCTCTCCAGTAACATAGTCTTTCATCCAAACCGGGGCCTTGGTAATTCTTCTTCCCCCTATTTCAGACGCTTGGATCGATGAAGGTTGTGTATCATTCCCTGGTACTTGACATTCTTCAAAAATTTCAGCTTCTTCATTGCTTTCACTAGATGAATCTTGTGTTTCATTGTCTATTTCATTATCTGGTGTATTGGTTTCGGCATCACCCCATTCAAGGTCCAACGACACATTCTCTTCATAGCTTTCATCCCACTTCCACTGTCTATCTTCTTCAAATACCACATCTCTACTAGTCACTACTCTTTTCGATATTGGATCATACAGTTTGTACCCTTTTGATTCTTCACTAACTCCAAGAAGAACACACTCAAAACTTTTGTTCTCGAGCTTAGTCCTCCTAGCTTCTGGCACGTGGACATGAGCAACACACCCAAAGACTCTGAAATGTTCCACCGAAGGCTTTACACCAGACCATGCTTCTTCGGTTGTGACATTTATGACAGGTGTTGTAGGACTTCTATTTAAAATGTATATGATCCAATTGACGGCCTCTGGCCAAAAGTTTTTCGGAATTTTCTTTTCGGAGAGAACTGAACGAACCAAATTCATTAGTGTTCGATTTTTTCTCTCAGCTACTCCATTTTGTTGCGGGGTGTAAGCAACAGTAAGTTGTCTTTTGATCCCACATTGTCTGCAAAAATCATTAAACTCGTTCGAGGTAAATTCACCTCCTCTATCAGTACGTAAACATTTAATATTCATGTTTGTCTCTTTCTCAACTAATTTTTTAAAGCATTTGAATGAATTTAAAGCTTCTGATTTTTCTACTAAAAAATAAACCCAAGCTTTCCTACTGAAGTCATCAATGAAGCATAAGATATACCTTTTTCTGCTATTCGACGCAGGGGTTATTGGCCCACAGATGTCTGCGTGTATAAGCTCCAGCTTTTGAGTTGATCTCCATGTACTCTTTTTAGGTATAGAATCTCGATGTTGCTTCCCTTTCAAACAATCAGTACACATCCTTGTGGTTGGCAAAAGATGAGGTAATCCAAGAACCATCTTTTTATTTTGTAACATTTTTAAACCTTTATGGCTTAAATGACCATATCGCCGATGCCATAAGTGAGTAAGGTCTTGTGCACTTGTGTGGAAACATGACTCATTTTTTTCTTGTACATTTGCAAGCAAGACGAACATCCGATTTGCAGACATATTAGTTTGGATAATTAACCCTTTATTTGGATGATAAATCTTGCATATTCCATCGTAAATAAGTATTGCAAGTCCTTTTTCTTGTAATTGTCCCATACTCAGTAGGTTGTTCTTGAGTTCTGGAACATAGAACACTCCTGTAATGACATGATTAAAACCATTTACTCGTAATCGGATACTTCCTTTTCCTTTTACTGTCATTTTGGTGTTATTTCCGAGCTTTACTTGATTTCTAAAAGTATCATCTAATTCATTGAACATCATTGCATCTCCACACATGTGATTAGAACAACCTGAGTCCAGAAACCATGCATCCTTGCGCTCGACTTGATTCTCTTCTATATGAGCCATGAGTAACATCTCTTCGTGTTCATCTAATTCAGCATAGTTAGCCTGTTTTTCCCAAGTTGGACATTCATATTGAAAATGTCCGAGCTTGTGACAACGATAACATTCCACGGTGGCTTTCAAGAAATTTTGTCGCCCTCTGCCTCGACCTCTTCCTCTAAAATTGCCTCTGCCATGTCCTCTTCCTCCATTTCTCTCATCCACAGTAACTTTTAAGGCCTGCTCTTCTCCATTGCTTCTGTGAAATTTTTGTTCATGCACAATGAGTGAACTTTGCAATTCATCTACTGTGAGTAAATCAATATCCTTCGATTCTTCAATTGAGACAACTACGTAATTGAACTTTTCTGTTAGAGTTCGAAGGATTTTCTCCACAATAGTAACATCTTTCATTTTTTCCCCATTCACCCTCATTTTATTAGCTACCGTCATAACACGAGCAAAATATTCACTAATATTTTCACTTTCCTTCATTTCCAGAGTTTCGAACTCTCTCCTCAAAGCTTGAAGAGTTGAGCGCTTCACTCTAGCGCTCCCTTCGAATTTCTTCTTCATCGAGTCCCATATCTTCTTAGCGGTGTCTTTTACCAATATGGTTTCCAGCGTGCTTCTGTCAATTGATTGGAAAAGATAATTTTTCACCTTAAGATCTTTCAACTTTAGTTCCTCAAGCCTTTTTTGTTGTTCGGCTGTCAAAGTTGCTCCTTCTTTTGGTTCCTCATATCCGATCTCGACCAAACTCCAGTACTCTTTGGATCTTAAGAAATTCTCCATAAGCATACTCCAATGATCGTAGTGACCATCGAAGCGTGGAATAGCTGGTTGAACGAAAGAACCTTCACTTGACATTTTTCTCAAACTCTTGTGTTTAAATCTCTCTTGGTTTGCAAGTCAATTCAAAGACCGCGGCCTTCCTCTCTCAGACCCAGTGCTGGCTCTGATACCACTTGTTGAGAATAAATAAAGTTTATGTAAACTCAGCAAAATATAACTTGAACCACGTTTATTGAATAACACTCAAAGAGTTTATATCCTATTACAATTCTAACTAAAAGCAAAAATCTAGCATGAGATAACAAGATTCCTAAACAATAGGAACTTATTCAAACTACCTGATAAACATAATTGACTAAGTAAAACGATTAAATCTTATCATTCCCTCCCTTAAACCAATTGCAGAATGCAATTAATTTATATCTGTAACTTCAATTAGTTTATATCTGTAACTTCATGAATTCCTAGAAGCTTTCTAAATTTCTGAAATGCTTCTAATTTCAACGGTTTAGTCATCAAATCATCTACCTGCTCATGAGTTCCACAATGAACTAATTCAACTTTACCATCCTTTGTAAGATCTCTCAAGAAATGATATCGCACATCAATGTGCTTACTTCTCCCATGCATAACTGGATTTTTAGAAACCTTAATTGTTGAACTATTATCACACATAATGGTAGCACAACCTTCCTGCATATAATTTAGTATCTCTAACACCCTGCTCATCCATATAGCTTGACACGCACAAGAAGCAGCTGCTATGAATTCAGCTTCAGTTGTTGACAAAGTAACTATGGGTTGTTTCTTGGACAACCATGAAACAGCTCCTGAGCTTAAAATAAATACATAACCAGACGTGCTTTTACGATCATCTACATCACCTGCATAGTCACTATCCGTAAAAGCTTGTAGTTTCTCAGCTTTCCCTCCCTTCTTGTACATAATCCCATAGTTTGTGGTCCCTCTTAAATACCTCAATATCCTTTTGGCAAATTGTAAGTGAAGTTCAGTAGGTTTAGCCATGTATCGACTGATTAGGCTAACACTAAACATTATATCTGGACGAGTTGCCGTAAGATACATTAAACTTCCCACTAATTGCTTGAAGTACGTTTCATCAACCGGGGTTCCATGATCATCTTTACTTATTTTAGAACCTGGTACAATTGGAGTGCTCACGGGGTTACTTTCAACCATTCCAAATCGCTGCAATACTTCAACCAGATACTTTCTTTGACAAATGAAGTTGCCATTAGTCTTCTGCAACACCTCAATACCCAAGAAAAATCTCATCTTTCCCAAGTCAGTCATGTCAAACACTTTGAAATTCATGAATGTGGATAAATTATTGTTATAGTTAATATTATGTTTCTAACAATTGGTGCTCTTTATTAAATGGTTTTATGGGTCTGGTTTTCAGTATGGACAACTTTTCTTAATGAATGATGATTTTGGTTTGGTAATTTTTTTGTTTGTTTTTTCTGTAATGAATATATTGTGTTCTTTTATAAGGTTTTGATCTTTGGTACTGCAATTTTGAAAGGTGGTGTACTAATTTTGGTTGAATGAGCATTTTTCTAATGTTCATATTTGTAAAAAATGATGGAAAAGTACTTTACTGCACAAAAGTTTACGAAAAAACTAAAGGACTGTAATTAAAATCAGCACGATTACAATAAGTTTCACTTTTTATAGAGGCTTCAACCTTTGGGAACTATACGGGGTGCCTAATTTTCAAAGGGAGATAGAAACTCTTGCCTATGCCTAAGTAGCCACAATATATGGAGACACCATGAAAGTGAAGATTATGCGAATCATTGAACATTTACAATATTACAATAATAAATTATGTACAATACAAACAAATTGATCAACAATGAGATGAAACAATATCGAGAGTCATGAGAACCGACTAGTCTTTTGAAAAAAGTTAATTCACATAACCAAACCTTTCGTAAAACAAATTACTGCCATGTCAAGTAAAATTTATATGAACTCAATTTCTCTAGCTTGTTTCACAGTAGGTGGACGTTATTGCGATTATTCGTGTTAGCTGATCTTGAATTCCCAATGCCCCTAGTTAAGTCTTCAATAGGTCTCTAGAGTGATGCTGACTTGGTAAAAAATAGGACTTATATTCATATAAATACAAGACATAATGTTTAAGCAAGCATTACCTACAAATAAGATTTCTAGTACAAATCTGATTTCTAGTATGTATTTAATAGGATTAACTGAATTTGTTTAAGCCCAAATTTGGATTTCTTGGAATAGGAGACAAGTAATTGGACTTATTTTCCAAATTAAAGTCATTTCCTAAAATATAGGAGAAGGGAATAATTGTTGTTGTCTTATTTTGGCCGTAACCTTTTCAATATTGCTCCGATTTTCGCATACTTTTTATCGAAACGACCGTATCGGAAATCTCTACACATTTGATCTGAGCATTATTCCTAATTCCCAACCAATTTTTGAGTTATGACCCTTTTAGTGGACTTGGCTGTTGAAATTTAGATTTACTTGGCAACTTTTTCTTTCCTAATTTATCTTGTACTTCCTTTATTTTCAATTTCCATCTTTATCTTCTTTTCTTTATCTCACAGAATTTATTTGACATCTGATTACTTTCCATATATCTTTAAAGCTTCACAATTAAAAAAAAATTATAATAAATATTCTCTAAAAATAATAAATCATCAACTCAAGACAAGAAATAAGAAAAATCTAAAATAGAAGCAAAAATTGAGTGTTGACTATCCTAATACACCTAAAATGATGTCTCATATATAGATTAGATCATCCAAAATAGGGAGACATCAAGACCCCCAAGTCAAAGTTGTATCGTCCCGATACAATAATGATATAAACAATGAGAAGTCTCTAAATACACACCTAAGTCAATTAAGCACAATGGAAATAGATAGCAGAACATATAGAATAAACTCAAAGCAACTACTCTGAAAATTTCATGTAATAATATTTACAAACTAATTTAGTTGCACACCTTTTATATCCACGATCACATAGATTGAAATCAAGATTAGATTAGTTTCGCGTTGTAAGAAGAAGAGGTTTTTTACTCATTTTGCCAAGGATGCTATAAAGTGTTCATCGAACTTCACCATTATCCAAAGATCCACTTAACTACTTTCTATTTGCTCAATCACTTCTAGATCACATAGGAAAGAATCATAAGATCTTTAAGGTTGTAATGTTTGCCTAGGGACGGTATGATAAGTATATTTGGATAATTTAGTGTAAGCTTTTGGCTCTCTCCTTACTAGCCATCGAATAATCGCCCTAGAGTTTGAGTTACTTTCATAAAACGTTCTCACTCAACCCGAATATTTTGATGCACAAAGTAGCATCCCCTATAACCTAATTCTAAAGCATAAAGATGTTCACATAAAAATTCCACTTTGCCAGTCCAAATATATATATATATATATATATATATATATATATATATATATATATATATATATATATATATTATTTTCATATCAATTTTTTCATTTGTATAGCTATGACTCTCTTTTTGATGTTGAGATATCATGCTATTTTTTTCTCATATTTTTTTTTTCCTTTTCATTCTTTTCATCTTTTTGCGTTTACTCTTACCCCGACATAAGGTTACAATATAATAAACCTGTGAATCATCATCAATATATAGAATAGAGCACAATTAATAAGCTAAAAAATTCTCACACCAATAAAGATTCCCATAATGGTGGACCCACCACCCAAACTTAAGCTCTAAAACAATTGTCTATGCATCGCGATTCGAGTGCAGGTCATATGAAAAGTTCCTAAATTCTAAAGGTATATGACTTATAATGTGGCTAATAAAAAGGCTTTAGAAAGGATAGAAGGGGCTGAGAAGGATATACTATAATAATTTGGAATGCAAGCTAAAAGAAAACAAGGGGCTTATGAAAGAACCGCCTTAATCACGTTCTAAACTATGCAATTTCATCATTCTCTTACCTTTAGCACTTTCATCAAATGGGTTTATCAACTAGCTTGGATCTCACGGCCTACACACCACTCACGACTCCCTGAGATCGAACATACTTTCTATCGCATTGCTTACTAATCTTTTCTTTACTAACAATGTGTGTTTCCTACAAATACTCGAAGCATACAAAATAAAACAACTCATAAACATACTACTTATTATCATTAACTTACTATGCTTATGCTTTCAACATATTAAACACAATCTACATCTAAATTCAATGTATCAAAAATTTAAATTTCTACATAAAACAGAAAAATCACGTAAAATGGAGATGAGAAACAACTAATCCCCACACCCCCAACTCAAATATGAGACGTGTCCCCACGACTCTAAAAAGACTCTTAAAAGAAATAAAAATATTGCAAACAAAGCATATACATAAATGGTATGGAAGAAAGAGAACATACTCTCGAGGCTAGTGCCTTGCATTATCGACATCCAGGATAGGATTTACTGGATATTTCTTTAATTTCTCAAGGAGTGTCATGATGTGCAACTGATTAGCTTTGATTTGTGCCACATCATCGACAAAGAATGTTTGAGCTGCTTCGATTTTATTCAATCGCTCCTCCACCTTTTCTTGCCAAATACGATCCTCTTAATCTTTTGAGAGCTTCGTAACTCTAGCTCCTCTCAAATTTACATTCAATTGCACAATTCTCGATCTTCTAGTATGGTACCAGCAACACCTCGTAATGCCCCGATGAAAAATAAAACTTTCCCAAATGAGTGTGGGTATTGCAATCAGATTAGTCACTCTTTCTTGCATTACCACTCGAGCTTGTCGATTCCACAAAAGGTTAAATTCGGACATAATGCGAACGAGTACTACATCAAACCCAACAGAAACTCTGACGGGAATAATCTACTTTTTTAAGGGAAACACTGTTTGTGCTGCTACCACCGCTACTATTGAAGGATATTTTTCTCCAGCCTCTGACCTACCCGCCTTAACCCTTTCTATATATGATCTTCGGGATATTCTTCAATAAGCTTTAGCTTAGTCTAGAAACCCCCGTTCTACCGCTCTCTCCACCACATCTTGTCCTTCTACTTGGTATTTTTACTCTTCTTGTTAAAATCATATGACATTTGTTTCTTATTATTTGATAAATCTCTTGTCCACCTCCCATGCCCCTTCTATATACATGTTTGATGGTGCATCTATGGGCATTATCCACGTAGGACCTGTCTCCCCAACAAAAGCTTAATTTAGTATTACTTATCTCGTTTCAAAACTTACTATTAGATTCTCATTATTTTATAAATCTCTCATCCACTCCAATGCCCCGTCTATATACATTGTCGATGGTGCATCTATGGGAATTATCCACATTGGATCTGTCTCCGCAACAAAAGCTTAATTTAGTATCACTTATCTCGGTCCAAAACTTACTAGTAGTATCAACTCTAACGTCAATCTTTTTTATCTTGCCTCATACAAAATAAAGTGAAAAAGCGCAAAACAAAATTTCAATCCCAGCAACCTAGTAGGAAAACTTCCAGCTTTTTGGTGTCATCTGCTTAGGCTTCGATCAAACGACTAGAGTTGGTGTTTTATATCACAAATGTGTCGAATGGCACAAGGAAGGGACATGCGAAGATCCGACCCTGAAAAATGTTCACTGGGAAAATATACTTCTATGATCTCAAATGCGTCAAAAGAAAAAAAGACCTTTTTCGGTAGGGCATGATCTAATATATCCTCCATGGTAAAAAACAAAATATAATCGAAGGCATACACTTGTTGATTATCCCATGAGAAAGAATCACATTGGGATATTTATGGAAAGAGTATATGATTTATATCCTTGTGTAATAGTTTAGATAATTAAGATACATCATTTGGGTTGATTTTTGATGTTTAATTGTGGGATTTATCCCTTGATCTAATGTTATTTGACTTTTAGGTAATATTAGTCGATATATGTATTTTTCTATCAGATTGAGATAATATGTGTGTTAAGATACATGGATTTTATTAGACCCCAATATGAAGCTAAAAAGTCAAATAGTCATAAAGAAACCTTAAAAAAAGTAACAAAGCAAGCCAAGAAGTCTATCTGAAGTTCAACAACAATAGTAGGCAAACTGTTTCCATCAATTTTTGAAGACCATAATTCATAATTAGTTAATATTTTCATCATCAAAATTGAAGCTCAAGATATCCCTTCGTGTTTTTATTGCGTGAAAAGAAACAATTTGCAATATGTACTTGAATTGAAAAAGTTATTGATGTTTTAAACAAGACGTGGAGTTGTCCAGATGTGAAGAGTCTATTGGGCCACTTTTGACAATCAAGTTGGTCCAATTGAACTAAAATGGGGTTGAAGACTATATATATTAATTATTAGCCTAAAAAACATATCACTTGCCATATTTTGGAGAAATAAACGTTGAGAGTAAGGGTAAGAAGCAAGGAGTTCATCCAAAATCTCTTATTTCACATATTTGTCATCAGAATTAGTGTAATTTTCATCAATTTCCCATTATGTCTTTAATTATGACTCTTTTAGCTATTTTTTCCTTTTATTCCATAATGAACAAATTTGTTAGTATCTTAAGATACTTAACAGTATAAACCCTAATTATTGATTTGGATTATATGTATGAATTTGGAATTTTTTTTTATCAACAGTCAAAAATTTTATAGCTCAAACATTGTTCATACATTTAAGAGCACTAAAAAACGAGCCTCGGTATAACAGCTAGAAAGAAAATAGCTATTTACATAACATCAAGATATTAATTTCTAACTATTACAATTACATTTTTTCCCCTATACAGCAATTCATTCTTTAAAATTTTTCTTTAGCTCCCACTTTTCTGCAATTTGCAGTCTCTCATCTTTACTCTCAAATTTTTTCATACCATTTATCTTAATAGAGAGGCAGTATTGTATCCTCCTATTAATTTCCTTCTCATTACTCACTTTCCCACCATGTAAGTTTGCATTTCTATTCTACCATATGTAATAAATGAAAGCAGTAAACCACCCAGAGTATATAACTTCCATGAAATTACCACTCACTTGTGCAAAAAAAATTCAATTAGATCATTCCAGCAGTTGGCATATTAATACCACATTTCAAGAAGTAGCATTTTAGAATTCTAGCAGAAAAAGGACACAACACAAAAATGTGATCTCTATCCTCTATGCAACCATGACATATCTCGCATAATCCATTTATCTGCACACCCCACTTCAACATACAAGATTTAGTAGGTAACCTATCTAAATTTGCTAGCCAAGAACAAAAGGCATTTTTTTGTATTTTTACTTTATTCCAAACAACTCTAGTCCACTCCAACACCTGTCCTTGCTCAGCAATTTCCCACATTGTTTTCTTGAAATAAAACTTACCTTTAACATTGGTTCTCCATATCATTTTATCCTCAGCCCCATTCAAAACAGGTAAGGCTTCTTTAATCCACTGAGTGAAGGAGACAGGTGCCATCTCCCTCTGATGAAACAGTTGCTAACTGTCTTGTTAAGCCACAAGGGACAATCATGTGTGTCTCTATGCAAATATGAGCTAACATTTTCACCTTTGACCCAGTTATCCCAGAATATATATGTCCTATCCCCATTATTGACTTTATGAGTTATGAAAGAATAAGCCAAACTTCTCAACTTCAGAATGTTACATCAAGTCCAAGATAAATCTTGTTTAATGGTGTAATTCCATACACAAGCCCCTTTAAATATGTTATTGTAAGCCCAAAGGCTAAGCATATTCTTACCTCTTATATACATCCTCCAAAACACACCAAGAAGACAAACTTTATTCATGATCTCAATGTTTGGTATATTAAGGCCCCCAAAAGCTTTACCTCTACGAACATCCACCAAGCAACCTTTGCACCTTTTTCCCCTCAAGATTCCCTTTCCAAAGGAAACTTTCCATTTCCTTGTTCAATTTATATATTACATTCTTTGGCATTAGAAACACACGACACCAATAAAGAATTTTACTCATTAAAACCACTCGAATTAGTTCAAGCCTGCCAGCATAAGTAAGCAATTTGATACTACATCTACTAGTATTCTCGCAAATCCCATCTATCAACTTATTTGAATCACATAAACTCAGTTTTTTAGAGTTTAGAGGTACACCAAGGTACCTCACAGGTAGAAAACCTTCCTTGACATTCAAAATGTTTAGCACCTCAGTTTTAACCATATCAGTTGTATTCCCAAAATAAGCTTCACTCTTATCCTTATTCATCCTCAACCCTGAAAGTCTTGCAAATATTTCAAGACCCTCTCTTACCAATAATGAAGATTTAATAGTAGGCTTCATAAAAATTAGCAGATCATCTGCAAATATTATGTGGTTCAGTTGCATTGTCTCACATTTATAATGAAATTCGAATTCCTTGTTTTTGCCAATCATATTAAACAAAGATGTGAATACCTGCATACATAACACAAAAAGATAAGGGGACAGTGGGTCCCTTTGTCTTATCCCCCTTTTACCTTCAAAATAACCCACTAGTTCACCATATATACATACTGAATAAGTAGGGGTAGATATACACATTTCAATCCACTGTATCATAAGCTTCTTGTAAGTCTACATTAATTGTACTATTATATTATCTCCAATATGCCTATCACACACAAAGGCAGCTTGGTTATAGTTTATAAGATAGCTCATTACCTTCTTGATTCTAGTAGTGATAACTCTTGAGAGTGTCTTGTATGGAGTATTTACACATGATACAAGCCTAAACTATTTGACACTACTAGGCATCTGAGTCTTAGGAATGAGTGATATGTTAGTAGCATTAGCTTCCTTTAACATTTTCTTAGTCTCCATTGTTTCTTGTATAGCTTTACAGAGGTCTTCCCCCACAATCTCCCAAGCATCCTTATAAAATCCAGAAGTGAACCCATCTGGGCCAGGACACTTTGTTTGATCTATGGCAAAAAACGCATCTTTTATCTCCTTATTGGTTACAAGGCTATTTAGGTAATTATTCTGCTCATCAGTCAATGTGATATTTAAAAGTTGTTTTAAGGTGTCAGTAGAACACACTTATTGATGGGAGTCCTCAGTTCTAATCAGATCAATATAAAACTTTAGAAATTCTTCTTGTATTTGAGCTGGAGTAGTTAATAATACACCATTCTCACCAACTAAGGTAGTAATCTTGTTCCTAGCTTGTCTAGCCTTAATGATTCTGTAATAATATCCAGAGCTACAATCACTTTCCTTAGACCAAGTGTCCCTTGCCTTTTGTTTCAAGATCTGCTGCTCATATAACATAGCTTCCTCCAATTATTGTAAAGCAGTTCTCTCCTCTGCCATAATAGCCTTAGTTCATTTACCACACATTATAGAATTTTGTAGTTCTTCAAGTATATTCCTCATTTGATTGATGTATTGAGGAGTTTTCTTGAAGTACTTATTATTAAATATCTTTAAAGACTTCTTAACTGATCTTTGTTTAGCATATAGTATATACATTGCAGACCCTCTTACCTCAATGTCCCAAGCCTTCTTTCAAGAAAATAAAAATTAATAATATGAAAATAAAAATTGCATATAATTTGAGTTTTTGTGGCCTAAAAGTGTTTAAATAAAAATATAGGGATCAATTTGAAATTTAAAAAAATGAAAACACCATCTTGGAATTAATTGGGAATTTTTATGATATTAAAAGGACTACTAAACAAATTCCTCAAATTTTGTAAATTAATATATTGGGACTAAAATGCAATGTTCCATGAAAATTAAATATAACAAAAAATAATTAAAATGGATTTTTAAAAGTAAATGAAAAAAAAAAAAAATTTGTATATTTAAAAAATTAATATTTTGAAAAAAAATAACAATTTATAAAAAAAAAAGTTTAAAAATAGTAAAAGGACCCATTTGTAAATTTAATAAATATTTAAAAACAAAATTATATTTTATTTATTTATTACTGTATGACTAATATAATTTTTTTGTGTAATACAGATTGTATTTGGTTGGAATATTGGATGTATTATTTTAATTTTAGAGTTATCTAATTTATATCGTTTATTTTATTTGTTATTGTAATATTTATTTTGTATTTAAATTGTATTTAATTTATATTTCATTTGTAATAATTTGGTGATGTAATAATTTAGATTTAATTATTATTTATATCTTTCAAATAAATTGCAAAATATTGGATGACTGGCGTGATCTCTAGGACACACGGAGGGGACGGTGGGGCCGAGACCTGAACCAAAATCCGAAAAGAAACCTTGATAACTGTAACACCCAAGACGGTAAATAAAAAATTTATATCATAAATAATTTTAAATGTAACTTATATTATAATTAAATATAATTTAAAACAGTACCAGTTAAGCGGAAAGTATGAGGAAATGCGGCACTAAAATCTGCCATTAGGGCACTAAAAGTTGTCGGGTATCCACTGCCGATCGATTTCTGTATTTTAGACGACACGTGGAACCCATCTGGTAAGTATGGGAAATACCTTAGCCAGGTGATTGGGCTAACTGTTCGAGAGAAGATACCGCCATGCTACAAATCGTGGAGTAAAGTTCCAATAAGCCGACAAAATATCTGCTATTTAGAGATTATCGGTAAATATTAATACTTATATATATTAATTTATTAATTTAATTTAACATTAAAAATAATCTTCAATGTAGCAATTTTTTGATATACCAAATTCGAGGAGAAGGGATGATTGGAGATTTATATCTGTAATTTGGATGATACAATGCGATTAGGGTATAAAGACTACAAATATGACACGAAGAAGGACTTTAACTTGTTGGTAAGAAACCTAGTGATTTATCTGATGAGATCTGGAAGAGGTGTTGTGATTTGTGGGTCTCGAAGGAGGCGAAGGTATACTTATATAGCCCCGTTCCCATGGGCAAGGCTTTTTACTACTTCTTTGCCTCCCTCTTTTCAGAGGCTCTACCCTGGCTTTGAATTGGTTCCTCCCTTTATTGGCGCATCTTCAAGCAATCAGGGCCCCAACATCAACTCACCCTTTCTGATAGGATCAAGGAGGGTCGACTCACTATATATGATAATAGGTTGAACACCTTTTCGAGTGTAAACCCTTTTTAAATATATATAATTTAGATTATATATAACTTTATCAGTACTTGTGTTTTAAATTCTTCCAGGACTAAGCAAAGGCGAATAAATTAAACCGAAAGAAACAAAAGAATAAGAGTGGAGCGGGGTCTCGTAAATATTCCCGAACTCGGGATATGCTTTACGAGGTACTTTGTTTTATATTTATAGATATTGTATTTTGAATAGCTTTTAATTATATTCTGAATGAAACAGGGTATTGAGAATTTGATCCCGGGTGGGAGGGTGGTAGCTAGGGATGAGGCAACTCAAGAAGACATCCCTATTCCTCAAATGGGTGAGTTTTTCGAGGTGGTGGGCAAGAGTAAGAAAACACAGCAGTGTAGGTCCGAGTGTTATAGGAATACAGATGTAAGTTTATTTTAAAAGTAAAATTTTAATTTTAATTTTATTCATAAATTGATTTTAATAAAAAAAATTCATGTTTATAATTAAACAGAAATAGTTAAGGGATGTTAGAAAGATCAAGTGACTCAGAGTCAATCGGATGAAGGCTTAGCTCGTGAGTTGTCCCAAAAGGAGCAAATCGATGCGGTGAGAGAAACTGCTAAAAAGGCTGTTGGGTCGCCAAAGAGGAGCTGGACACCGGGTGTGTGTCGACCCAAAAAGAGGAAGAGTCCTTCGACCACCCCGGCACAAGACGAGCATAAAGCGGTGATGATGGAGGCAATAAATGAGCTTCAAGTAGCCCAAGGACTTCCAGAGTAGCCCTGATCGACCATCTACTAGCGTTGAGCCTCCAATGTTTTATCGGGCTGTTGTGAGTGATGCGATGGGATTGATTAACGAGATGAGATTACGTGAAGGTTTGCCCCATTTTCAGCCTATGCCTCCTACTGGTAGTGCATCCGAGAGACTAGTTGATGAAGATGGTGGTTAAGAGATGGGCGAAGATGAAGATGATGATGATGACGAGTCCGAAGGAGAAGAGGAGACCCGTTTATATGGCCTTTAGTTGATTATTTTTAATTATTTTGGTGATGTTATATGACTTTGACTTTGGTTGACTTTGTTTGAATATGTTTGACATTGGTTGACTTTGGATTATTTTGGTATTTTAATTAATTAATTTGGTATTTTTATTATTTATTTTGGTTTATAATTGGTATTTTAATTATTAATTGAATTTTTTTTAATAAACAAAATATGATTATAGAATTATATTTAATTGGAATACTGCAATTAAATATAATTCAGAATGATATTTTTTTGTTTTTGTGAAAAAAAATCACTATTAGCGATTACTCGTAGTGGCGAAAACAAAGTATCTGTAGTCCCTAATAATCAACAATTTGCGACTACATGTAGTCTTTAATTGGAAATCAATTTATGACTATAATGTCGTCAGAAATATATAACTAATGGATGACTCCTTTGTAGTCGTCATTAATTAAGATATTTACGACTACACCGGTAGTCGTTAATAATTACGCAATCCATGACTACATCGTAGTCGCAAATACCTAATCACTTCTACCGACTACTTATTAGGCATGCGTCGTTAGTTATGACTTCTAACGATAAAGTTCTCGCGACAAAATTCTTACGATTACATGTAGTCGGCAGAGACCAGAATCGTTTTTCATGCCTACTTTTTTATCTTTAGCGACTACAGATGTAGCCGTCAGAGGTGTTACGCGGTGTAGTGTTTGTGCCGGAGGATTGAGTATTTTTAGGTAAGAAGGTTTTTCTCCTTATATTGTTTTTGAATTATGGAATGGGGTTATTACTTGTTAGCTGAGTAGTAATCATAAATTTGCATGTTTCATAAAAATAAATTAGACATAGAGACTGTCTAAAATATCTTAATCTACACATGTTGATTCTTACAGGTTTCTGGAATTTTGTGGGTGTATATGACTATGAAAATATATAATTTTTGTTTGTTAAAGATCAGATAGTTGTTCTAGTGATTTTTTTTGTCGATGATATATTTTTTGGATAATTATATCTATGGATTATATTTTTTGTCTTGATTTTTTATATCGAAACGTGAATCGTGGATCATAAAATTCATATCAAACTTTAGAAGCATACCATCAATGATGTATAATATGATGTATTCAGAATTTTTAAGCTAAATTTTCTATATACAATTTACAAGTTTGACCAAACAAATTTTTTATATATTGATGTGAAAATATATCGATGCTTTTTAATTTTGTGACTTCTATGATATGTTTTAGTAATTTATAATTTAAAGATAATTTCCTTGGGGTAACTTGTTTTGGAAGTGAAGCTCATAAAATATTATGATTAGACATGAATGGTATCGAATTGGTTAGACTTGATCGATTCGTTCACGATTCTGCACTTCTACGATGCATCTTTTAATATCTTATAATTGTGTTATCATAAGAATAGTATAATTTCATGAACTATGTATTAGAGAGAATCTCATAACGTTTTGGGCTTGAGATATATTTTCAAATGAATGTTGAGAATATTTTTATTTTTCTTTATTTTTGTAGAATTATATCTCTTGTCTCTTTGGATCGAAAGGAAATGGAATAATACTGGATGAGAGATCAAAGTATTATGTTCCTCGCTTGGCACCACAATCTACCCTTGCGCTATGTTCCACTATCAAAGTTGATTATTCTATCTTAATATGAACATCAATTCCTTCCCGTGTGATGTCTCCTCATTTGTGATAATAAAATATACATCTTAGACATCATTTTAGCTGTATTTATTAGTTTATACGTCGATTTAGCTTAGTTTAGTGCACTTTCCTATTTTGAGTCTTGATTTAGTAACATGATATTTTTAGAGCATATTGGGTTTAATTGTTTATTTAGTGTGAAGCTTTAAAAATAATTATGGAGATTAATTAGAGTCCAAGTCAAATACTACAAGATATGGAAAGAAGATAAACATGGAAATTGGAGATAAAGGAAAAACAGCTAAAAACATGAAAAAGGAAAAGTTGCCTAAATCTGAATTTCTGCAGCTACGCCTAAGAAGTGGTAGATAACTCCAAAAGGAAGCCGATTTTGGAAGATTCCTTTCATAGGGACGTAGATAATTCGCTGAGGATTCTTTTGGTATATTCTAGAGCAAAAACCGACCAATAACGAAGAAGATATGCTCAAAACAGTTCAGCAGTAATTATCTTACGAATTTGGGTTGGGCTTGGAGTCCATTACTTAACCCTTCCTCCAAGAAACGAATTAGATCAACCTATACACTATAAATACAGCCTCTTAACACTCTTAAATCATCCTTGGTGAAACCTTAAACGAAGAGGAAGCTTACAACACAAGAAAAGAAGTCTGGAAGGAGCTGTTCATCATAATGTCTTCTTCTACCTTTAAATTTGTAATTTCTTTCTTTTCTTGCATGAACTAAGTTTCTTTAGCTTGAGTTTTAGCATATATGTATGAACCCTAGTTTTGATTGACATCTATCTAATTTGGGAACATAATGTTTTAAATTGAATTATAGTTTTTATTCTCTGTTTATGTGTTTGGATTTATACTCTGTGTTCTTGTGGACTGCAGCAATTTAGAATTACCATCTAGTAGTTAGGTCATTATTGATAACGGTGTTTAATTACATGTTTAGCACATAACGTCTAGTATTCGGTTTAGATCTGACAAATCAACCTAACTAGATAATCACTATGGTTTAGTACATGTTACTATTTACCAATTACAGGAAAAGTTTGCTTAGGAAGCCTTATTGACACAGGTAAATCTTATTTAAAACTACCTAGCGTAATTGGAACCGATTATTGAAATACTACATAATTCACCCTTACATGTTTTGAATGCCAAAACTAGTGGGGATTACATGCTAATGACTCAAGCTATATTATCATATTACTTCTTCTTCATATTTGATTTTCTGTCTTTAAATTCTTAGTTTTAATTTAGTTTAATAAAAAACCAAACAAATATCTATTTGTCTTTATTTTTCTTGCGTTTAGTTGTTCTAGCTTTAATTAATTACACTTGTTTATTGCATAAGATTCTCCTAACCTTCGTAGTCTTTACGAAACGAATCTTACTTATTTTCTAAAACTTGCATACGATCTGTATACTTGCAGAACCGTGCTCAGCTTAAGGTGTTTATTTGAACTTATTTATCACATTATTTTATCACACCCTAGGCCGTACCACCGTGTTTCTTTGTTTAGCATAAGTCACCATAAATATTATTTATTTGTTTTTCGTTTATCAGCATATCGATTTTATATCATTAAATTTTATATTTTGTTTTGGGAAGGAGAAAAAAACAAAACAAAACCATAGATTAGCACATCCCAAGTTTAAAAAAACTTGTATCCATTTGTATATGTGCTTTCATTGATTATCTATTTAGCATTCCTTAGAATATGATTTGATTACCGGTTGAATCTTCTAGTGAGATGATGTAATGAAACTAATCCCATATGTTCCTCCAACTCGACTATTTTCTTCATCACCGACTACACCGACCAATTGTTTACTGACGATGATACTACTTAAAGGTTATCAGAGAGAATAGCTTTCTCACTGATTTTTGAAACCATGCAGGCTTATATATCAACTCAGACACGTAATATCTTTACAACGTTAGATAAAAAATTGGGAATCTATAAGTAATCTAGCCATTTCTTTGTTTTTCTGTTTACTTTCTCATTCTTTTTCTATCATTATCCTTCACTCATATAAATGATGCTGGTTATAGCCTTTTCCTTAAATTACTCGAAATAGGCTTTCGGAAGACAATACAAACTATCACCCGAGAAATAGTAAAATCTCCAACAAAGGATTTGTTTGACAATATGAATACATACTCTCTATAACTATTTGTTGGTATATATATTTTTTTAGGTTGTTTTAATGTGACAATTCTATAAATTGTTGAGTGTTAATTAGTGTCTATCATATCTCTCATCTTTCATCATATTTTGCATGACCCTTTAGAAAAAATTATTTGGAGACATCTTTCAAATCCTTCACTTTTTACCTTTTAACATTCATTTTATCATATACTTCTACATGTCATATCTCATTGTGTGTGTAATTTTTACATGAGGTGAACTACATACTTCCTCACATACTATTTCTATTCACTTCTTATTATTTATTTAAGTTTGTTGTGTTAATTGTAATACACTCATTATGAGTAAATTACTATTTTTGTAATCGAACACTTATTATAAACACTAAGCATGTTCAGGGAGTCATTCAGATCCAATCATTACTCATCGCCAATTACCCATCACCGACGATATTTATAAGTAGTAAAACAACTTTAGTGTTTACATAGGTCATGGGCTAGGTTTAAATGACCTAAACCATCTCAAAAACGTTTTCCTCCAAGAGGGGAATAGTTCGAGTCAATGACGGTTGAAATTTTTTTAACTTTTTCGTTATGAAAAATATCAGTACGCACGTGCTCCTAATTTAGAATTCCATATGGATAAAAAAGGGGCCATCCAGATTAATTTTAAATATCACGTGGCAACAAAAACAATTCACTTTCTAATTTTGGTCGACAACTGTTTCACATTTATAAAAATGGTTTCTTTAGTCCTCTGCTATTGGTTTCCTTCTTTTATCTCCTTTATTCAACTTATTATCCATGCTTTGACATGTAATATAATACGTGTACCTACGATTTTCACATTTAACACATAAATTACGCGCAAATATCTCTAAATGTGACAAGTCCCCAAACGAGGGTAAGAAGCAAGAATATATCAAATAATAGGGAAAACCCCTCATCTAAGCACAAAAGGAACTTAAAAATATATCTCAAAATAGGATTTATTTATCACCAAATAAGGGAGACATCAAATGTCTTTCCATTGGATTGCAATTACTTCTCTAATGACACATGAGATAAAATTAAGCACGTGGGATAGATATTTCTCGTCAAGATACATGAATTTAAATTACCCATTCCATCGGCTAACTATATCAAATTTGACAATTAACAAGAAGTTAACACATTTTGAATATATTTATTGGATACACAATTTTTATATTGCCTAAAACCACGAGAGAAACGACATTTACCTTTGTTATCAAATCGTACTATAGGTCCCTGAAATTTTCGTCACAGAAAGTGGGTATAAACTCACCACTGCAACTATAGAGACCTTTTATATCAAATTGCCCTATAGATCTCTTAAAATATCAGTGTGGGTTTAAGCTACGTAAATCATTATACTGTGAATAGGTTGAAAAATACCAAATACCCATTACTAATTTAAACAATTCTATATAAAAATTAATGGTTAATAAAACAATTTATATCAATTAATAATGCATAAAAAAGTTTAGTGTTATTTTAGAAAAATTACAAGGTTTAACTACTATTTTTCCATGTTACTCAATAATTTTAAAAACAAAGAAGCAAAAACTAATAAAATCGCCATAAGAACACCTTATTTAACCCATAAACTAATATTTGTTTATTATCTTTGAAAATATTGCTTCTGCCAATTAAAAATTCCTTTGATGGACAAGTTGTTCTTCTCTTCAAAAATAGTAGTTTGTGTATACGAAGGATATGAACCAAGCCAAACTCGCATCAAGAAATGAATCACCATAATGCTTTACCTACCAAGAATTAGAAAGAGTGCTTGAAAGTTAAATTCATGAAAGATTGTTTTTACAACGACCATATATATGATTTGGTAAATTCAGAACAAGTTTAGTATGAAGGGTATTAGCTAATTTAGAGTGCATAGTGAAAAAATTTAAAATTTATGTTTACCGTTTTCTTTTCTCATTGTATCCACATCTCGTCTTTTTGGGAGATAGTTGATAACCTGGTGGTGTCGCCTAAGGTGTGATAAAATAATGGATAAAATAAGTGCAAATAAACACCGTAGGCTGAGAACGGGTTTGCAAGTATACATGACGTATGCAAGTTTTAATGATAAATAAGATTCGTTCCTCAGAGACTACGAAAGTTAGGTAGAACTTATGCAATTTATCAAGTGTAGATATAAAAGCTAGAACAGGTAATACACAAGAAATAAAAGACTAAAATATTTTTGTATGGTTTTTAATAAAGGAAAATTAAACTAATAATTTAAGACGGAAAATTAAATAAGCGAAGAACAGATAGTATGAAAGTTTGGTCTGAGAAATTAGCAAGTAATCCCCACTAGTCTTGTCTATTCTAAACATGTAAGGGTGAATCATGTAGTATTGCAATAATCTGCCTCAATTGCAAGGTAGTTTCAAATAGGGTTATCTTGTGTCAATAGGGTCCTAAGCAAACTTTTCCTACAATTGATTAAATGGTGAGTACACCAAACCCTAATGATTATATAGTTAGGTTGGGTTGTCAGGACCAAATCCGTACACTAGATGTTATGTGTTGGTTCTATAGTTAAATATGCCTATCGAACTATTATTAAGGTAACCCTATACTCGTGCACTAGCAAGAAAACAGACAATAAATCAAAACACATAAACACATAAATAAAACGTGAATTCAATTTAAATACGATGGTATCCCAAATTAGATAGACGTTTAAACAAATCTAGGGTTAATACATATATTCTAAATCTCAACGATAAAACAAATTAATTCATACTAAGAGAATAAAAGAAAACAATTACAAATCTGAAGGTTGAAGAAGACATGATATGGTGTTCAGCTCCTTCCAGACTTCTCTTCTTGTGTTGTACGCTTCTTCCTGCCTTAAGGACTAGCCAAGGATGTGTTTCTTCTGATAAGAGGGTGTATTTATAGGGTATAGGAAACCCTAAAACGTCTCTTGGAGTATAAGATAGGTGTTGAACTCCAAGCCCAACTCAAATTCATAACCCTAAAATATAGAAAAGGTAATACGCAAGAAATAAAAGACTAAATATATTTTTATTTCGTTTTTAATAAATGAAAATTAAACTAATAATTTAATGACAGGGTATTAAATAAGCGAAGAACATATAGTATGAAAGTTTAGCCTGAGCAAGTAATCCCCACTAGTCTTGTATATTCTAAACATGTAAGGGTGAATCATGTAGTATTGCAATAAGTGGACTCAATTGCGAGGTAATTTCAAATAGGGTTATCCCGTGCCAATGGGGTCCTAAGCAAGCTTTTCCTACAATTTATTAAAAGGTGAATACACCAAACCCTTATGATTATCTAGTTAGGCTGGGTTGTCAGGACCAAATCCGTACACTAGATGTTATGTGTTGGTTCCATAGTTAAATATGCCTATATAACTATTATTAAGGTAATCCTATACTCGTGCGCTAGCAAGGAAAACAGACAATAAATCAAAACACATAAACACAGAAATAAAACATGAATTCAATTTAAATACGATGGTATCCCAAATTAGATAGACGTTTAAACAAATCTAGGGTTAATACATATATTCTAAATCTCAATGATAGAACAAATTAATTCATACTTAGAGAATAAAAGAAAACAATTACAAATCTGAAGGTTGAAGAAGACATGATATGGTGTTCAGCTCCTTCTAGACTTCTCTTCTTGTGTTGTACGCTTCTTCCTGGCTTAAGGACTAGCCAAAGATGTGTTTCTTCTGATAAGAGGGTGTATTTATAGCGTATAGGAAACCCTAAAACGTCTCTTGGAGTATAAGATAGGTGTTGAACTCCAAGCCCAACTCAAATTCATAACCCTAAAATATAGAAAAGGTAAGATTTTGATGTTGTTTTGTTTTGGCCGTAACTGCTTCAATACTTATCCGCTTGATGCTTTCCAATAGTAGAAACTCATCGTCTTGGAAAGCTCTATGACTTTGATTTAGACCATTCTTCCAAATTCCTAGCCAATCTTGAGTTAAGATCACTTTTATGCTCGTAGCTGCTGGAATTCAGATTTATTTGACAACTTTATCTTTTCATTTTCCATATTTCTTGCCTTTATCTCCAATTCCCATGTTTATCCTCTTTCCTTTATCTCTTAGAATTAACTTAACATCAAATCAATTACCATATATCTTTAAAGCTTTACAATTAACAAACAATTAAACCCAATATGCTCTAAAAATAATAAATAATTAAATTAAGACACAAAATAGGAAAGTGTACTAAATCATAAGAAAATCGACATATATCCTAATAAATACACCTAAAATGATGTATCCAACTAAGATTAAATCATCACAAATGGGGAGACATCAAGACCCCCAACTCATATTTGTATCGTCCATATATAATAAAAATAAAGAATAGTAGGGTAGTCAATTTTTAAACAAGAAGAAGAAGTAGGAGGAGAATAAGAACAGAACACAATGAATGATCCTAGAGCATAATACCTAAAAAGTCTCATGCAGTAATGCTCAAGAAATAATGCACACGTATGATTAATATATACATAATCAACAATCTATAAATTCAAGTCCAGATTAATTTCGCAATGCCAGAAGGAGAGGTCTCAACTCAGACCGTGCTAATGGCTATAGGTTGTTCATAGGTCCTAATATAGTATCCAATGGTCCACTTACCTACAACCTAATAGCTCAATTGTTTCTCCAACAAGTAGCTAAAAATCCTAAGGTCTTTACGGTTTAACTTCCCTTAAGGACGGTGTGGTATATTTGGATAATGAAAAGTGAGCTTTTGGCTCTCTCCTCACATTCCATCAACGAATCTCCCTAGAGCTTGAGTTTTCACTCGAAGATGTTCTCACTCAACCCAATTTTTGATGCTTTTGATGTGCATCCCCAATTAATTCCAAATAAAACCTTTTCATGATGATATACAAATTCCACTTTTCCGGTCCAAATATATATTCTTTTCAATTTTTTTGTATAGCTATGACTCTCTTTTTGATGTTGAGATATCATGTTATATTTTTAATATATTTTTTCTTTTAAATTCATGTTTTTAAGCTTTTTTCATTTGCTCTTACCCCGACAAAGAGTTACAATAATAACTTTTTCATCATCAATAAAATCACAATTACAATTGACCAAACCCAATGTCCCTAATGATGAAACCCACCACCCAAGCTCTAAAAACGACTTTTCTCAGGTTTTGCGATTCGAGTGCGGGTCATATAGATAAGTCCTACAAACTAAGGGGTATCGTTTATAATGTGGTTAAATAAAAGGCTCTAGAAAGGCTTAGAGGGGTTAAGACGGATAAATAATAACAATAATCAAATAAAAGAGTGAGAAAGCTAAAAGGCTTCAAGTGGCTTCAATATGAAAGAACTGCCTTATTCACTTTTCTAACTACCAGATTTTGTGACTTTTTCAATACTAGTTTATAGACAAGCGGGTTTTCAACTTTTCAAACCTCATGTTCTACGCACCAAATAACTCTCCCTAAGTTTCAACATAACTTCTTAGCATTGCTCATTAACTTTTTTATCTTTTATTTCATGTATGCATACTAAACATATTTATGCCATCTTTCAAAAACATACTATTTACTATCATTTACCTAATTAAATCATGATCAATAGGTAAATTCAACATAATCTATGCCTATTCAAACCCAAAAATTTTAAATTTTATGCAAAAACAAAAAGGGAAGATGAGGACAACGAATCCCCACCCCCAACTCAAAAGTGAGCCGTGTCCCCACGACTCGAATAAGACTTAAGAAAGAAATAAAATTTAAAATTAGCACACATATTGCACATAGAAAAATGATAGGGAAGAAAGAAAACATACTCTTCGAGGCTATTGCCTCGCACTATCGACATCCAAGATAGGATTTGCTTGATTTTTATTTAATTGCTCAAGGAGTGTTATGAAGTGCTCCTTTTCTTCTTTTGAAAGTTGCATAATTTCTCTAAAACTTTCATGATCCAAGCATTGTCAATATTGTTACTCATCTTAAACTCAAGTGTCTCTCCTTCACCAAAATCACGTTTGCATTCCGAACAAGACACGTGATCGTAGTAGGATATTTCATTAAATAATGAGATAGGAGAGACCGAAAATCGCATCACCTCCTCATAGATTAACTGTGCCACATCCTCTTCTTCTCCCCTCAAAATACAGTTCAACAAGATAGTGTTTTTTAGAACGCCTTACCATGAACGTAAACCAACCCAATCTTTCACCAAATCTAAAGAATCTTCTTGTATTCTCCTTTACCACTTCTTCTTCAAATACTTTCTTATAAGAAAAAGGAAGTTCCTATAATTGTTTCTTCGCAGAAGCTATCAGGGTCCTTGCAGCTTTCTCTTTTTCTTCGGGTGCAGGACCTTCGATCTATAGAGGTTGTGTTGTTTTCTTCATTAAAGTTGGAACCTTTTTGCCCATTGAATTAAACACAGCTAGCTGACCTCTCTTCTCTTGACTTGTTTTACCCTTTGTGTTGGAACTAGAACTTTTCTCACATGATTTCTTCTCAATAGAACCCAATACCTTGTTTTTCTCCATCTCCCTTACAGTAGATATTGTTTATGTTCTCTTAGTCATCTCAATTGACCCCCAACTTAAAGCTTTAACCACTCTTGAAATTTGAAACTCTTGATTATTGGTTGTAAAAGCTTTATCTGGGTTAGGAACGGTGTTTTGATGATGATTCTCTATGTGGATAAGATGGATCCTTGATGGATTGATATGGATCTAAGAAATTGTTGGATGAATTTCTGAAATTTAAGCTTTTAATTTTTGGATTCAATGTGTTTTGGTATGATATGGGTGGTTGAATCTTTTTTGTAATGATGTGGAGAGAAGATTTGATGGTTTTTAGTGTGATTGGGTGTTTTGATTTTAGGGAAGGTTTGATGAAGCTTTAATGGAGTTGGGAGAGGTTTGGAGAAGAAAGAGACGCTTAAGGATTGTAAAATGCGTAATAGACTAACCTTCTATTCTTTATACTCTAAAAAATGATTTTTTTCTCTCTCCAGCGGCGCGGACCGGTATACTGCCGGTATGGGCTGGCATACTGGTGAGCTGCTCCTTGAAAACTCTTCTTCGGCAAAAAACCCTATTCACGAACCCGAGGCCTCGTGTTTTTGTCTGACCGGCATACTGGCGGTATGGGTCGGCATACCGGTGCGCAATTTCTCAAACATGTACCTCTCGGCAAAGAACCCGAGTCGTGTACCCGAGGGCTCGTGTTTTTGACCCGCCGGCTCGTGTTTTTTACCCGCCGGCTTACCGGTCGTGTGACCAGCATACCGTTGGGTAGGTCAGAATGTGCACAAAAAATTTTGTTTTTTATTTTACCTCCAAATCAGGTTTTCTCCATTCCATTGGATAGATCTTGAAATAATATGCGATTTAGACTCGAAAAAAAGTGTATTCCGATACCCGAGCGCAAAGTTATGCCAGTTCGAAGTTTTTGTAAAATTTCTCGCGCTGATTGGTGCGGTGCACCGCAAATTCTTGCCGTGTACCGCGAAAAAGCTCTATCCAGCCATTTTAAACTCCAAAATTATTTTCACTTTTTCACCTCAAACTCAGACCCTTGCATACCTACACACCAAAAACACTTATACATTTCTTATTACTGCAATATGCACTAAAAAAGCAAGATTATTAATATTTGGCATGCGAAATTTGAATCCCTTGCCTTTCACCAAAAGTTCTGGGGTGTATGCGTGTCTTTTGGTAAATTTATATCATTTGTAGCTTTGCACTCCTCTTGCAATCCATTCATCTCTTCAGTTTCTAAACTTCGTTTGTTAGAAAGAACGTCCTTCATGAATTTAAGATATTTTGGCATTCTTGTGAGAGCTTCTATAAACGGGATGTTGATATCTATCTTGTTCACCATGTCAAGGAACTTCTTGAATTCTTTTTCATTGTTCTGCTTTTTGACACGTGATGGGAATGGTGGAGTAGGGAGGAGGACGTGTATTATTTACCACTGAGCTCTCTTTCTTATCTGGTGTCTTCTCTGGGACACTCTGTTGTTCAATTACCTCTTCAACCTTATCTTCAATTTCTTCTTTAACCACTTTTTCAGGAATAGAGGTTGGTTCTGGTTCTACTCTACTAGGCGTAGGTAATTGGTTTCCGCTTCTTAATTCAACTACATGACAAGCATGATCTTCGGGAGCAATAGTGTCACTTGGGAGTTGCCCTTTTGGCCTGTTTTTTGAAGTGTACTCGACATGTGTGACAGTGTATGCTCGAGATTCTTGATTACCTTGGACTGGTTTTGGATTCTTTGATAGCTCGTCTTCATATTTTCTTAAACTACTTTCATCATTGCAGCCATACTTGAATCCAAACTCGAAGGTTTCTTTTGTGTATCTTGTTGCATTGAATATTGAGGTGGTTCTTGATAAGCTTCAGTGTAAATTGGTGCTTCTTGATAGATAGTTTTATAGATCTGCTCTTCTTGATAGCTAGGTTGTGGTGGATAGTAAGATTGAGGTCGAGTTTGATAATAAGTCTCTTGATTTCAGACCCAATTTTGATTCTGTGGGGACTGATAATTAGCGTAACTTCCTTGAGGATGATAATAACCATTAGAATAATGGTTTCTTTGATGAGATAGGAAGAAATTTGAAGCTATATTATTCATGCAATTCTCCCACGAATAGTTTCTTGTTCCACAACCTGGACATAAAGGTAAAGTATGTACTAGATTCACCTGAGCTATTGTTCGCGCTTGTTCTCGTAATTCCTTGAGTTGTTGGTTTAGCTCTATGAGCCTTAGAGATTATAAGGTCTCTTCTTGTTTTTCTGATTCAATCGTTCAACTTCTCTCGGTCTCGAGAACTTTCTCCATAATATTTTCAGCTTCTTCAGGATCTTATAATACAAAACCTTTATCTCCTAACAAATATGCTCTTCTTCTGGACTCGTTATTGAGTCCTCCATAGAACATGGTTAATGAATATTCTGGCGATGATACATGGAATGGACATCTCGCCTTCATCTCATTAAAACGTAACCATGCTTCACCAACACTCTCTCCGTCTTCCTGCTTAAATTGTTCAAGCTCCAACATATCTTTTAATCTTCTACTAACCGGATAGAATCGGTCTAGGAATTTGGATTGAAACTTGTCCCAATCTGGAATAAAATCAGGGTGTTGGGTATCTTACCAACCGCTTGCACTTCCGGTCAAAAAGAACTGGAACACAATGTAGTACATTTTCTCCTTTGTAGCGCCTTTAATGATATAAGCGTCACAGATCTGCATGAATTTCGGAACATACCAGACCGGATCTTGTTGTGCAACACCGCTAAATTGTCCATGATTCGCAAACTGCGCTATCATGCCTGGATCTGGTCTAAATTTAGCGGCTTGGATTTCTGGAGTGCGGATTCCTCGTGGTTGCACTATGAATGTGATGGGAAGATCAAGTCTCCTCGGGCTTGCCATATGTAAAATCTGTAAAAACAAAAACTAAAAGAAAAAGCGTAAAATTGAACTCACTGAAATATAAGCACTAAATAAATGCACAAGGACTAACGATGTAGTCCTTGGCAGCGGCGCCAAGAACTTGGTGTCGCCTAAGGTGTGATAAAATAATGGATAAAATAAGTGAAAATAAACACCCTAAGCTTAGCACGGTTCTGCAAGTATACGGGACGTATGCAAGTTTTAATGATAAATAAGATTCGTTCCTCAGAGACTACGAAAGTTAGGAAGAACTTATGAAATTTCTCAAGTGCAGATATAAAAACTAGAATAGGTAATACGCAAGAAATAAAAGACTAAATATATTTTTATTTGGTTTTTAATAAAGGAAAATTAAACTAATAATTTAATGACAGGATATTAAATAAGCGAAGAACATATAGTATGAAAGTTTAGCCTGAGCAAGTAATCCCCACTAGTCTTGTATATTCTAAACATGTAAGGTTGAATCATGTAGTATTGCAATAAGTGGACTCAATTGCGAGGTAGTTTCAAATAGGGTTATCCCGTGTCAATGGGGTCCTAAGCAAACTTTTCCTACAATTTATTAAAAGGTGAATACACCAAACCCTTATGATTATCTAGTTAGGCTGGGTTGTCAGGACCAAATCCGTACACTAGATGTTATGTGTTGGTTCCATAGTTAAATATGCCTATCTAACTATTATTAAGGTAATCCTATACTCGTGTACTAGCAAGGAAAACAGACAATAAATCAAAACACATAAATAGAGAAATAAAACATGGATTCAATTTAAATACGATGGTATCCCAAATTAGATAGATGTTTAAACTAATCTAGGTTTCATACATATATGTTAAATCTAAATGATAAAACAAATTAATTCATACTAAGATAAGAAAAGAAAACAATTACAAATCAGAAGGTTGAAGAAGACAGTATATGGTGTTCAACTCCTTCCAGACTTCTCTTCTTGTACTGTAAGCTTCTTCCTGGCTTAAGGACTAGCCAAGGATGTGTTTCTTCTGATAAGAGGGTGTAGGAAACCCTAAAAGATTTCTTGGAGTATACACATTCCAATAGTCGAAACCGATCATCTCGGAAATATATTTAACTTTGATTTAGACCATTCTTCCAAATTACTAGCCAATCTTGAGTTATGATCACTTTTGTGCTCGTAGCTCCTGGAATTCAGATTTATTTGACAACTTTATCTTTTCCTTTTTCATATTTCTTACCTTTATCTCCAATTTCCATGTTTATCCTCTTTCCTTTATCTCTTAGAATTAACTTGACATCTAATTAATTACCATATATTTAAAGGTTCACAATTAACAAACAATTAAACCCAATATGCTCTAAAAATAATAAATAAGTAAATTAAGACACAAAATAGGAAAGTGTACTAAATTATAAGAAAATCTACCTATATCCTAATAAATACACCTAAAATGATGTCTTAAACTAAGATTAAATCATCACAAATGAGGAGACAGTAATACTTCATTTGATGGTTAATAACGAATGGTCAACCCTTGATGTTGAACACATTTTTCTAAAGATGGTAAATTTTAGTTCCTCAATGAGTGTGTTAAATATGGATTGAAGAAGTAAAATCAAGTGATTGTGTATGGATGATTAATAATTATGTGTACACAATTTAAAATCTAACACACGATTAAAAGTTATGTATACCAATATTGAATACGCCAATAAAGAGTGCGTTATTGTGCATAAAGAAAAATAGTTTTAGTATGTCACTGAATTGATTTTGCACCTATTTGTATTTTTTTTGTTCTAGATTGTAATACCTCTTTAACTAACAAATATGGAAGCGTTTATTAGTGTACTTATACTCATATATCCCCCTATGTTCCATTTTGAGTTGCTTGATTTCTTTTAAGATTAGTAATAAATGCAATTCATGTTCCCTAGATCGTAAACCTTTCGAAGGAAAAGTAAGATACCCTCTTGGTGTAGTATATGAGCATCGATTGTAACAACTAGACAAACTTGATTCTTTACTTCTCAAATGATTTGAATTGGTATTGAATTTTCAGATCGTTATGCCTTCCATTATGTGTAACTTGATATGGATCTGTAATGAGAAAGTAGAAATGATAGAGAAGAGAGAGTTGCCTCTAAATCCAAGAAATATGACAATAGCTCAAGGTCTTTCATAGAAAACTTAGTGGATAATGAAGCAATAATAGAGGTTATAGCATAAGGCAATGGATCACGAAGCCTTTCATTATCTTTTACTTGATGAAGATCTTAATTCTCACGAGATACATACTTATATGATCGTGATTTTGGATCATTAACAATTTCATTTATGTGATTTTAGTTTAGTGTCAAAACTACGTATGGTTCAAATGAGTATCTTAAAATTTTCAAAAATATATTCGTAGATTTTAATGTGGATCTTGTTGAGGTTGAAAATTGATTGTTGTTTTCTTTAGGGAGTTTCTACTTTGTATTTAGAACTTATTGTTGACTAGGCCGGAGAGAATATTTATGTTGGATAATGTCTTAAAGGAAAAGGAATGTCTTGTTATTTAAGTACTCGTGAGATCAGAGGAATAATTAAATCTAGTGGTCTAATACAAAAAAAAACTACGGTGCTCAACCTAGTCATCATTAGCATCAAAGGAATAATTATTTACACTAACAACACCATTAAAAGGGTTTTTATTTGAACAATATTTTCTTCTCAACTCTATCAACATACATGGGCTCAGATGCATATCTATATACAAATACAAATCTTTTAAGTCTATTTGATCTCTTCTTATATAATTTTAGGAAGATACTCTTTAATTTATGAAAACTATTAACTAATAGTATGTATATTTTTTTTTTTGATAAGTGGATGAATTGAGTCTTGATGAAGCAGTAGATGAATAGGGTCTTGATGAAGATTTGTTTAAGTGTTGTATCAGTGTTCATAGAATAACAATTTTAAAATTCTTCCATAAATATTCAATGTGAAAAAATGTTACCGTTTATTCTTTTTCTTGTGTAATTATTCAACTGTTGCGAATTATAATTACTGTTGGTGATTGTTTGTTCTATTTTTTGTTTTAATTATGCAACTTTTCACTTCTTTTGACAGGTAATGGGTATGTATATATTTGGCAAAATTTTACAAAAAATGAATACCTAGTCTGCATATCTAAGTCTGACTAGTCTTCCTATATTGGATTGGTGTTGATAATTTTACTTTTGGGTCTTCAAATGTAATATTTGAAGATCCCATTTGTCTTGCTCTTAAATATCTCTCAGAAATATATATAATAATATTTAATTAAGGGTAAAACTGGTATGAAAAATAAAAAAGTGTTTTAATTTTCTAACGTGATATATTTGGAAACAACTCTCTTTAGTATAAATAAAAACCTTATGCGAACGGAGGAAGTAATAATTATGTAAAATTGTATTTAGGGTTGTTAGTGATGATTTGTTAATAATGTTTATCATATCTGGTTTGGTATTGCATTGTATTGTAATCGAAAATGTCATTCAAATTATCGTGTCTTTTGATCGAGTAGTGAACTTTTGCAAGACCTAGATCTACCTAATGATTTTCGAGGAGACGGTAGACTACTAAGGAAGTCTCTCATGGTATTCGTATACATAAATTATGTAGAAAACCCAAAAGAAAATTGTGATGACATTTGGGTTATGGAAGAGTATGAATTCGCAGAATATTGTAGGAAACAAGTTAGTGTTGGCTCTCTTCTAGGAATTATATATTCTCTCATGTTGTGAAAGAATCAGGCCATCCTTTTAAAAAGTTTTCAAGGACATCTACTCAAAAGAAGGAGTCACAGAGTGACAACGATGACGAGGATTGGTTTTTCAGATCATAAGAAGGAATGCTCGTACATGGTCCAAAAAGCTATCGCCAAAGGTAGGAATGTATCTCTACCTTTTTACCAAATCTTCTTTTGATCTTTTTATGGGGACACTCAAGTGTTACGATTTTCTGAATCTTTTTTTTTTCCAAAGTAAACTTCTCTGTCTTAATAAACATAGTTTTTCATTTTCCTTTTGCAGTGAGTTGGAAGGCAACAGATTTTGGAAAATTCAAGTAAATATAGTTTTTGCCTGAAGATTGAGTACTTTTAGGTAAGAAGGTTTTTTTCCTTATATTGTGTTTGAACTGTGGAATGAGGTTATTACTTGTTAGTAGAGTAGTAATCCTAAATTTGTATGTTTCATGAAAATAAAGTAGACGTAGAGAGTTCGGTCACTGTCTAAAATATTTAAATCTACACATGTTGATTCTTGCAGGTTGCTGGAATTTGGTGCGAGTAAAATTTTGTGGGACTTAATGGACTGGAACAAGTATATGACTCCGACACTATTTAATTTTTGTTTGTTAATGATCCGATAGTTTCTCTAGTGATTTTTTTTGTCAAGGATATATTTATTAGATAATTATATCTATGAATTATATTTTTTATTTGAATTTTTATATCGAAACGTGAATCATGGACCATACAATTCATATTAAAATTTAGAAGCATACTATAATTGACGTGTATTCAGAATTTTTTGAAGCTAAATTTTCTGTATATAATTAACAACTTTGACCAAACAAAAAAAAATTTATGTTGATGTGAAAATATATGGATGCTTTATAATATTGTGAGTTCTATGAAATGTTTTATTAATTTATAATTTAAATAAAATGTCCTTGGGGTAACTTATTTTGGAAGTGAAGCTAATAAAATATTATGATTTGACACGAATCATACTGAATCGGTTAGACTTGATCGATTCGTTCACGATTCTGCACTTATGCATATTTTAATATCTTATAATTTTGTAATATCATTAGAATAGTATATTTTCATGAACTATGTATTGGAAAAAATCTCATAAAATTTTGGGCTTGAGATATATTTGCAAATGAATGTTGACAATTATTGTTATTTTTTCTTTATTTTTCTAATATTATATCTCTTGTCTGTTTGGATCAAAAGGAAATGGAATAACAGTGGATGAGAGATTAAAGTATTATGTGCCTCGCTTAGCACCATAATCTGCCATTGTGCTATGTTCCAGACTCAAAGTTGCTTGATTTCTTTTAAGATTAGTAACCACAATGCAATTCATGTTCACTAGATCTAAAACCTTATGAAGAAAAAGTAAGATACCCTCTTGGTGGAGTATATGAGCATCGATTTTAAGAACTAGACAAACTTGATTCTTTACTTATGAAGTGATTTGACTTGGTATTGAATTTTTGGATAGTATGCTTTCCATTTTGTGTAACTTGATAAGGATTTGTAATAAGAAAGTAGAAATGATAGAGAAAAGATAGTTTCCTCTAAATCCAAGAAATAGGCCAATGGCCCAAGGTCATTCATAGAACACTTAGTGGGTAAAGAAGCAATAATAGAGGTTATAGCGTAGGGCAGTGGGTCTTATGTTTTACTTGATGAAGATATTAATTTTCACAAAAAAGATACTTATATGATGTGATTTTGGATCATTGAAAATTTCATTTATGTGATTCTAGTTTAGTGTCAAAACTAAGCATGGTTCAGATGATGATCTTAAAATTGGTGAAAATATATTATTAGATTTTAATGTTGATCTTGTTGAGGTTGGGAATTGATTGTGGTTTTCTTTGGGGTTTCTAATTTGTATTTAAATCTTATTATTGTTTAGGCGGGAGAGAAGATCTATTTTGGATATTGTCTTAAAGGAATGTTGTGTCATTCTAGTACTCAGTGAGATCGGAGGAAGAATTAAATCTGGTGGTCAAATAAAAAAAAACTAAGGTCACTCAACCAAGTGATCATCAAAGGAACAATTATTTACAGAAACAACACCATTAAAAGGGTTTTTATTTGAACAACCTTTCTTCCCAACTCTATCAATATATCAATATACAAGGGCTTAAATACATATCTATATACAAATACAAATCTCTCTACAAGTCTATTTGATTTCTTCATATATAATTTTAGTAAAATACTCTTTAATTTATCAAAATAATTAGGAAATTGTATGTACCTACTTTAGTTGATCAGTGGATGAATTGAGTCTTGATGAAGTAGTGGAAGAATTGAGTCTTGATGAAGATCTAGTATGTTGTTTAAGTGTTGTATCAATATTTATATAATAGCAATTTCAAGATTCTGCAATAAATATTCAAAGGGAGAAAATATTACCCTTTATTCTTTTTGGGTTGTGTAATTATTCATCTATAACAATCTGAATTTTGGATTCTGTTAATTTTGATTTTGATGTTTTAAATATTTTTTTGTAAATGATAATCATTGTTGGTGAATATTTGTTCTATATTTTAGTTTTAATTCTACAGTTTTTTACTTTTTTGGCAAGTAAATTGTATGTATATATTTAGCCAAATTTTAAAAAAATGAATACTCAGAATTTATCTCCGATTAGTCTTCAAATATTGCATTTACATTTCTTTTTTTGGTAATTTTACTTTTGGGTCTTCAAATGTAACATTTGTAGACCACATTAGTCTTGCTCTTAAATATCTCTTAGAGATATATATTATAATATGTAATTGAGGGTAAAAGTGGTATAAAAACTAAAAAAGTGTTTTAATTTTCAAACATGATAAACATTTGGAAACAACTTTTTTTAGTATAAATAACAACCTTTCGGGAACGGAGAAAGTAATAATTATGTAAATTTGTATTTAGGGTTATTGGTAATGATTTAGTAATAATGTTAATCAGATCTGATTTGGTATTGCATTGTATTGTAATCGGAAACGACATTCAAATTATCGTGTCTTTTGATTGAGTAATGGGATATTGCAAGACCTGGATCTACCTCAAGATTTTCGAGGAGACCGTAGACTACTAAGGAAGTCTCTCATGGTATAAAATTAATCTCTTGCTTTGTTTGCATACATCAATTATAAAGAAAACCCAAAAGAAAATTTGATGATATTTGGGTAATGGAACAGTATGAAGTGGCAGAATCTTAGAGGAAACAAATTTGTGTTGGCTCTCTTTTAGGAATTATATGTCCTCTCATTTTGTGGAAGAATCAGGCCATCCCTTTCCAAAGTATTAAAGGACATTTACTCTAAAGGAGTTAGAGCGTGACAATGATGACGCGGATTGGATTTTCAGACCATAAGGAGCTCGTGTAAGTTCCAAAAAGCTACGCCAAAGGTAGGAATGTATCTCTACCATTTACAAACCTGCTTTTGATCTTTTACTAGGGACACTAGAGTGTTACGATTTTCTGAATCTTTTTTTGCAAAGTAAATTTATCTGTCTTAATAAACATAGTTTTTCATTTTCCTTTTGTAGTGAATTGGAAGGCAAGGAATTTTGGAAAATTCAAGTACATATGTTTTGTGCCAGAGAATTGAGTATTTTTAAGGTAAGAAGGTTTTTCTCCTTATATTGCTTTTAAATTGTGGAATGAGGTTCTTACTTGATTGCTGAGTAGTAATCCTAAATTTGTATATTTCATAAAAATAAAGTAGACATGGAGAGAGTCTGGTCACTGTCTAAAATGTCTAAATCTACACATGTTGATTCTTGCAAGTTGCTGGAATTTTGTGGGAGTACAATTTTGTGGGACTTCATATGACTATGAAACTATTTAATTTTTGTTGGTTAATGATCAGATAGTTGCTCTAGTGATTTTTTTTGTCGAGGTTATATTTATTGGATAATTATTTCGAAGGATTATATTTTTTGTCTTGAATTTTTTATATCAAAATGTGAATCATGGATTATACCATTCATATGAAACTTTAGTAGCATACCATCAATGATGTATTCAGAATTTTTTGAAGCTAAATTTTCTGTATATAATTTACAAGTTTGACCAAACAAAAAATATTTTTTAATTTTGATGTGAAAATATATAAATGCTTTATAATTTTGTGAGTTGTATGAGAGGTTTTAGTAATTTATAGTTTAAAGATAATTTCCTTGGGGTAACTTATTTTGGAACTGAAGCTTATAAAATATTAAGATTTGACATGAATCTTATCAAATCGGTTAGACTTGATCGATTTTTTCACGTTCTGCACTTATACGATGCATCTTTTAATATCATATATTTGTGTAATATAATAAGAATAGTATAATTTCATGAACTATGTATAGGAGAAAATATCATAAAATTTTGGGCTTGAGATATATTTGCAAGTGAATGTTGAGAATTATTGTTATTTTTTCTTTATTTTTCTAGTATTATTTCTCTTGTCTGTTTGATCGAAAGGAAATGGAATAATAGTGGATGAGAGATTAAAGTATTACGTTTCTCGCTTGGCACCACAATCTGCCATTGCGCTATGTTCCACTAACAAAGTTGATTATTCTATTTTAATATGCACATCAATTCCTTCCCGTGTTCCTTTGTTTAGCATAAGTCCCCATATACATTATTTATTTGTTTTTTGTTTATCAGCATATCAATTTTATATCTTTAAATTTTATATTTTTTTTGGACATAGAAACAAACAAAACAAAACCATACATTAGCTAATCCCATAATCCAAAAAAAATTGTATCCATTTGTATATGTTCTTTCATTGAGTATCTATTTAGCGTTCCTTACAATATGATTTGATTGCTCGTTGAATCTTCTAGGGAGATGATGGAACTAAACTGATCCCGTATATTCCTCAAACTCGATTATTTTCTTCATCACAGACTACACCGACTAATTGTTTACTGACAATGACATTACTTCAAGGTTATCGGAGAAAATAGCTTTTTCACTTATTTTGATACCGTGTAGACTTATATATAACTCAAACAAGTAAAATCTTTACAATGTTAGATTCCAAAAAATTGGGAATCTACAAATAATCTAGCCATTTCTTTGTTTTTTCCTTTACTTTCTTATTATTTTTCTGTCTTTAGCCTTCACTCATATAAAACATGTTTGTTGGAGTCTTTTCCTTAAATTACTCGAAATAGGATTTGTGAAGACAATACAAACTATCACCCGAGAAATAGTAAAATCTCTAACAAAGGATTTGTTTGACGATATTAATACCGACTCTCTATTATTATTTGTTGGTACGTATCTTTTTTATGTTATTTTAATGTGACAATTCCATAAATTGTTAAGTGTTAATTAGTGTCTATTATATCTCTCATCTTTCATCTTTTGGCATGATTCTTTAGCAAAAATTCATTTGAGACATCTTTTAAATCCTTCACTTTTTACAATTTTACTTTCATTTTATATATACTTCTAAAGGTCATATCTCATCTTGTGTGTAATTTGTACATGAGGTGAATTACATACTTCCTCTCATACTATTTTAATTCATTTGATATTATTTATTTAAGTTAGTTGTATTAATTGTAATATCCACTCATTATGAGTCGATTACTATTCTTGTAATTGAACACTTATTATATACACTAATCATGTTCAGGGAGTCATTAATATCCGATCATTACCCACTGCTAATTACCATCACCGATGAAGTCATTAAGCGTGCTCAGACACGCACATAATGAGCATGCTAGGTGAACCAAACCGAGTATCTATGACAACCACTATTTATCAGCCATCACCACTACTGACAGTAGTTTTGAGCATGCCCAGTGGTGAATCTTTAACAATACTTCGTATTCTATATTCAACGTAATTTTTATTATTGAGCGTGATCAATAAACGATGTTGACCTATTTCTAATGAGTAACTCGGTATTCAAACCTTAACGGAATTAAATAAAAAATATATACATAAAATAATTACCATAATGCTTACCTACCAAGAATGAGAGAGAGTGCTTGGAATTCCAAGTCATGGAAGATTGTTTTTGCTAAGACCATTAATATGGTTTGGCAAGTTTGGAACATGTTTCGTATGGATGGTGTACTTACTAATTTAGAGGGCGTAATAAAAAAATATTTAAATTCATGTTTACCATTGTCTTTTCTCATTGTATTTTCATCTCGCAATTTCGGGAGATATTTGACTTAGGTTTTTCCCATATAAATTTATTGTATAAACTTCTTGTGTGGGAATGTAGTTCAACCTTTTAATTAACTTAAATATATAAACTTCCATCAAATATGTAAATATTAACCATAATTATAATAATCAGTCATTTGTTAATTTATAAAATTAGAAAGTTACCATAATAAATTTTATTGAGTTCAAAATATACTGCATGTATAAAATAAAATTATATTTATTATTCTGATAAAAAAAGAATAATAGAATGTAAGCCCAATTGAAGTCATTTGCAAATGTGAGGCTGTGAGGCAGAGAAGAGTAAAAAAAATGATTTTTATATCTTTTTAACTAGTCCATTCGGCACGGGCTTATCAATTCTTAGGCCATAAACAAGAATTTACCCTAAAAACAAAAAGGCGAGAAAAAGTTGATACCTCAAAATAAACCGTCCTCTCTGATTGTCAAGAGAGAAAATATACTTGTAGATCGAGGTAAAATTCTCCTCAGATGAAATTCTGTAATATAATATTAATTCTTACTCAAAATTCCTTGTTTTATTTGTCTATATTGTTTAACTAAATTTATTTTTCTATCTTTTCACAGAATAATTAAATATTGATGTTTTCTTGAGTAATTTATTAAGCCTTTTGGGTTTTTCAAATTAAGGGTCTTGTCATGGCAAAAGAGTTAGATAAGAATGAGTCGTCCTGTAAAGTAGAAAGAATTCTATTAATCAAGGTATGTGAATTATTTTAGCTTGTATGTCGCAAGGGATAACAAGAATCTCAAGTGAATTACACTATGAGTCCTTATATACTATGAAAATTGCAGTATATGTCAATATAGGTATGCTTTATTGGTCTCTAAAAAGAGCTTATAGATTTTTAATATTACAAATTATGGGATTAGATTTTCTTGTTTTTGCAATTAAAAAGTAATGCTATATTTAATTCATACAAGAATAGTTTGTAATTTGTGTTCATGCATATCATAGATTATTGTTTAATTTATAGTAAAAGTTGATCATGATACTTCAAAAAAAAGGGACAATCCTATATATATCCTGGTAAGTCTATTAATATTTTTTAATATTCATTTGATGGTTAATAAGAAATGGTCAACCCTTGATGTTGAACATATTGTTCTAGAGATGGTAAATTATAGATCCTTTGTTTAATATGGATTGAAGGAATAAAAACAAGCAATTGTGTATGGAGGATTAAAGATTAGGTGTACACAATTTAAAATCTAACACACGATTAAAAGTTATGTAGACCAATATTGAATACGCCAATAAAGATTCTTTCATTGGGCGTAAAGAACAAAAGTTTTAGTATGTCATTTAATTGATTCTGCACCTATTTGGAATTTTTTTGTTTCTAGATTGTAATACCTCTTTAACTAACATATATGGAAGAATTTATTAGGGTACTTATAATCATATATCCCCCTAAGTTCCGTTTTGAGTTGTTTGATTTCTTTTAAGATTAGTAATCACAATGCAATTCTTGTTCCCTAGATCGTGAAACATTGCGAAGGAAAAGTAAGATACCCCCTTGGTGTAGTATATGAGCATCGATTTTAAGAACTAGATAAACTTGATTCTTTACTTCCAAAGTTATTTGAATTGGTATTGAATTTTTGGATCGTTATGCCTTCCATTATATGTAACTTTTTAAGGATCAGTAATAATAAAGTTGAAATGACAGAGAAGAGAGAGTTGCCTCTATATCCAAGAAATAGGACCATGGCCAAAGGTCTTTCATAGAAAACTTAGTGGGTAAAGAAGCAATAATAGAGGTTATAGTATAAGTCAGTGGATCACGAAGCCTTTCATTATGTTTTACTTGATAAAGATATTAATTTTCACTAGAAAGATACTTATATGATGTGATTTTGGATCATTAACAATTTCATTTATGTGATTCTAGTTTAGTGTCAAAACTAGATATGGTTCGCATGATGATCTAGTATGTTTTTTAAGTGTTGTATAAGTGTTTATATAATATCAATTTCAAGATTCTGCAATAAATATTCAAAGGGAAAAAATATTACTGTTTATTATTTTTGGGTTGTGTAATTATTCATCGGTAACAATCTGAATTTTCGATCATGTTAATTTTGATTTTGATGTTATATATATATATATATATTTTTTAAATGATAATCGTGATTGTTTGTTCAATTTTTTGTTTTAATTCTGCAACTTTTCACTTCTTTTGGCAGGTAATTGGTATGTATATATTTAGCCAAATTTAACAAAATAAAATGAATACCCAGTATTTATCTCCCATTGGTCTTGCTCTTAAATATCTTTTAGAAATATATATTATAGTATGAAATTAAGGGTAAAAGTGGTATAAAATATACTAAAAAAGTGTTTTAATTTTCTAACGTGGCATACATTTGGAAACAACTATTTTTAGTATAAATAACAACCTTTTGGGAATGGAGGAAGTAATAATAATGTAAAATTGTATTTAGGGTTATTTGTAATGATTTGGTAATAATGTTTATCGGATCTGATTCGGTATTGCATTGTATTGTAATAAAAAACGTCATTCAAATTATCGTGTCTTTTGATCGAGTAGTGAGATATTGCAAGACCCAGATCTACCTCAAGATTTCGAAGAGACTGTAGACTACTAAGGAAGTCTCTCATAGTATAAAATAAACCTTTTGCATTGTGCATACATAATCTTCAAAGTAAACCCATAAGAATTTTTTTATGAAATTTGGGTTATGGATGAGTATTAAGTGGCAGAATCTTGGAGAAAACAAAGTTGTGTTGGCCCTCTTTTAGAAAATTATATGTCCTCTCATGTTGTGGAAGAATATGGTCATCCTTTTTCAAAGTATTCAAGGACATGTACTCTAAAGAAGGATTCAGCACGTGACAATGATGACGATGATTGGATTTTCAGTTAATAAGTAGTGCTTGTACAACTTCCAAAAAGCTATCGCCGAAGGTAGGAATGTAACTCTAACTTTTACAAAACCTGTTTTTGATCTTTTGCTGGGGACACTAAAGTGTTACGATTTTCTAAATCCTTTTTTTTGCAAAGTAAATTTCTCTTTCTTAATAAACATAGTTTTTCATTTTCCTTTTGCAGTGAGTTGGAAGGCAATGAATTTTGGAAAATTCAAGTACATATAGTTTGTGCCAGAGGATCGAGTATTTTTTAGGTAAGAAGGTTTTTCTCCTTATATTGTTTTTGAATTGTGGAATGAGGTTGTTACTTGATACCTGAGTAGTAATCCTAAATTTATATGTTTCGTAAAAACAAATTAGACATGGAGAGAGTCTGTCACTATCTAAAATATCTAAATCTACACATGTTGATTCTTACAAGTTGCTGCAATTTTGTGGGAGTACAATTTTGTGGGACTTCATGGACCGGAACAAGTATACGACTCTGAACTATTTAATTTTTGTTTGTTAATGATCAGATAATTTCTTTAGTGATTTTTTTTTGAGGTTATATTTATTGGATAATTATATCTATAGATTATATTTATTGTCTTGAATTTTTCTAACAAAACGTGAATCATGGATTATACAATTCATATCAAACTTTAGAAGTACAATGATGCATGATATGATGTATTCAGAATTTTTTGAAGCTAAATTTTCTGTATATAATTTACAAGTTTGACCAAACAAAAAAATATTTTTATGTTGATGTAAAAATATATGGATGCTTTATAATTTTGTGAGTTCTATGAGTTGTTTTAGTACTTTATAATTTAAAGATAATTTCCTTGGGGTATCTTATTTTTTAACTCAAGCTAATAAAATAATATTATTTGACACGAATCGTATCGAATAGGTTAGACTTGATCGATTCGTTCACAATTCTGAACTCCTATGTTGTATCTTTTAATATGTTTTATAATTGTGCAATGTCATAAGAATAGTATAATTTCATATACTATGGAGAAAATCTCATAAAATTTTGGGCTTGAGATATATTTGCAAATGAATGTTGAGAATTATTGTTATTTTTTCTTCATTTTTCTAGTATTATGTCTCTTGTCTATTTGGGTCGAATGGAAATGGAATAATAGTGAATGAGAGATTAAAGTATTATGTTTCTTGCTTGGCACCACAATCTGCCCTTGCGCTATGTTCCACTATCAAAGTTGATTATTCTATTTTAAAATGCACATCCATTCCTTCCCGTGTTTCTTTGTTTAGCATAAGTCACCATAAATATTATTTATTTGTTTTTCGTTTATCAGCATATCAATTTTATATCATTAAATATTATTTTATATTTTGGACGTAGAAAGAAACAAAACAAAATCATACATTAGCCAATCCTAAATTTCAAAAAAATTATATCCATTTGTATATGTTCTTTAATTGATTATCTATTTAGCATTCCTTACAATATGATTTGATTGCCCGTTGAATCTTCTAGAGAGACTTGATGGAATGAAACTGGTCTTGCATGTTCCTCAAACTCGATTATTTTCTTTATCACCGGCTACACCGACTAATTGTTTGCTGACAATGACATTATTTCAAGGTTATCGGAGAAAATAGATTTCTCACTGATTTTGAAACCGTGCAGACTTATATATCAACTTAAACACGTAATATCTTTACAACGTTAGATTCAAAAAATTTGGGAATCTATAAATAATCTAGCCATTTCTTTGTTTTTTCGTTTACTTTCTCATACTTTTTCTATCTTTAGCCTTTAATCATATACAACATGTTGGTTGGAGATTTTTCCTTAAATTACTCGAAATAGAATTTGGGAAGACAATACAAACTATCACTCGAGAAATATTATAATCTCCAAAAAAGAATTTGTTTGACAATATTAATACAGACTCTCTATTACAATTTGTTGGTATATAATATTTTTTAGGTTGTTTTAATGTGAAAATTTCATAAATTGTTAAGTGTTAATTCGTTTCTATTATATCGCTCATCTTTCATCATATTCTGCATGTTTCTTTAGCAAAACTTCTTTGGAGACATCTTCCAAATCCGTCACCTTTTACCATTTAACTTTCATTTTATCATATACTTTAAAGGTAATATCTCATTGTATGTGTAATTTGTACATGAGGTGAATTACATACTTCCTCACATACTATTTTAATTCAATTCATATCATTTATTTAAGTTTGTTGTATTAATTGTAATATCCACTCATTATGAGTCAATTAATATTCTTGTAATCGAACACTTTTATAAACACTAAGGATGTGCAGGGAGTCATTAAGATCCGACCATTACTCACCGCCAATAATCCATAAATGACGAAGTCATTAAGCATACTTAGACACGCACATAATGAGAATGCTAGGTGAGCCAAACCGAGTATCTAAGACTACCATTATTTATCAGCAATCACCACCAGTACTACCGACAGTAGTATTGAGCATGCTCAGTGGTCGAATGTTTAACAATACTTAGTGTTCTATATTCAACGTAATTTTTATTATTGAGCGTGATTAATAAACGACATTGACCTATTTCTAATGAGAAACTCGGTATTCAAACCTAACGAAATTTAAATATATATGTAAATAAAATAATTACCATAATGCTTACTGCCAAGGATGAGAGAGAGTGCTTGGAATTACAAGTCATGGAAGATTGTTTTTGCAACGACCATAAATATGGTTTGGAAAGTTTGAAACATGTTTCGTATGGAGGGTGTACTCACTAATTTAGAGGGCGTAATAAAAAAATATAAATTCATGTTTACATTTGTCTTTTCTCATTGTATTCTCATCTCGCCTTTTTGGGAGATATTTGACTTAAGTTTTTCCCACATTGATTTATTGTATATACTTCTTGTGTGGGAAGTTGTTCAACCTTTTTATTAACTTAAATATATAAACTTTCATCCAGTATATAAATCATAACCATTAATTATAATAACTAGACATGTGTCAATTTATAAATTAGAAAGTTACCGGGTTCAAAATATATGTGTGTATAAAAAAAATTATTTTTATTAATGTGATAAAAAAGAATACGTGAATGTAGGCCCAAGTGAAGTAATTTGCAAATGCATTAGAGAGAAAAGTAAAAAAAAACAATTATATCTTTTTAACACCAGTCCACTCGGTATGAATTTATCAATTCTTAGGCCATAAACAAGAAGTTACCTTAAAAACACAAACAACGCAGAAAAATTTATACCTCAAAATAAACCGTCCACTCTGATTTTCAAGAGAGAAGAAAAAACTCCTTTGTACGTGTAGATCGAGGTGAAGTTCTCCTCCTATATTGAGATGAAATTTGTAACGTAATATTAATTTTTACTCAAAATTCTTTTTTTATTTGTCTATATTGTTTAACTAAATTTATTTTTTCTATCTTTTCACATATAATTAAATATTGATAGTTTTTGAGTAATTTATTAAGACTTTTGGTATTTTCAAATTAAGGGTCTGGTCATGGCAAAAGAGTTAGATAAGATTGAGTCGTCCAGTAAAGTAGGAAAAGTTCTATTAATCAAGGTATGATAATTATTTTAGCTTCTATGTCGCATGGGATAAAAAAATATCAATTGAATTGCACTATGAGTCTTTATATAATGTGAAAATTGCAGTATAGGTATGCATTATTGGTCCCTAGGAAAGAGCTAAAAGATTTTTAATATCACAAAATATGGGATTAAATTTTATTGTTTTTGCAATTAAAAAACCAAGCTATATTTAATTAACACAAGAATAATTTGTATTTTTGTGTTCATGCATATCATATATCATTGTTTAATTTACAGGATAACGATCGCTAATCGGTTAGACTTGATTCGTTCACGATTCTGCACTTTTATGAAGCATCTTTTAATATCTTATAATTTTGTAGTATCATAAGAATATTATAATTTCATGAACTATGTATCGGAGAAAATCTCATAAAATTTTGGGCTCGAGGTATATTTGCAAATGAATGTTGAGAATTATTGTAATTTTTTCTTCATTTTTCTAGTATTATGTCTCTTGTCTGTTTGGATCGAAAGGATATGAAATAATAGTGGATGAGAGATTAAAGTATTATGTCCCTCGCTTAGCACCACAATCTTTCCCTGCGCTATGTTCCACAATCAAAGTTCATAATATGCACATCAATTCCTTCCCGTGTTTCTATGTTTAGCATAAGTCACCATAAAAATTATTTATTTGTTTTTCGTTTATCAGCATATCAATTTTATATCATTTTATTTAATTTTATTTTTTGGACGGAGAAAGAAACAAAACAAAACCATACATTAGCCAATTCTAAAGTTCAAAAAAATGTATCCTTTGTATATGTGCTTTCATTGATTATCTATTTAGCATTCCTTACAATATGATTTGATTGCCCGTTGAATCTTCTAGGGAGATGATTGAATGAAACTGATCTCACATGTTCTTCAAACTCGATTATTTTCTTCATCACCGGCTACACCGACTAATTGTTTGCTGACAATGACATTATTCAAGGTTATCGGAGAAAATAGATTGTCATTACTTCAAGGTTATCGGAGAAAATAACTTTCTCACTGATTTTGAAACCGTACAGACTTATATATTAACTCAAACACGTGATATCTTTACAACGTTAGATTCCAAAAATTTGGGAATCTGTAAATAATCTAGCCATTTTTTTGTTTTTTCGTTTACTTTGTTATACTTTTTATATCTTTAGCCTTTAATAATATAAAACATGTTGGTTGGAGCATTTTCCTTAAATTACTCGAAATAGGATTTGGGAAGACAATACAAACTATCACTTGAGAAATATTATAATCTCCAACACAATATTTGTTTGACAATTTCAATACAAACTCTCTATTACTATTCATTGGTATATAATCTTTTTTTAGGTTGTTTTAATGTGAGAATTTCATAAATTGTTAAGTGTTAATTAGTTTCTATTATATCGCTCATCTTTCATCATATTCTGCATGATTCTTTAGCAAAAATTCTTTGGAGACATCTTTCAAATCCTTCACCTTTTACCATTTAACTTTCATTTTATCATATACTTCTAAAGGTCATATCTCATTGTGTGTGTAATTTATACATGAGGTGAATTACATACATCCTGACATACTATTTTAATTCATTTCGTATTATTTATTTAACTTCGTTGTATTAATTGTAATATCCACTCATTATGAGGCAATTACTATTCTTGTAATCGAACACTTATTATAAACATTAAGGATGTTCAGGGAGTCATTGAGATCTGACAATTACTCACCGCCAATTACCCATAAACGAAGAAGTCATTAAGCTTGCTCAGACACGCAAATAATGAGCATTATAGGTGAGCCAAACCGAGTATCTAAGACAACCACAATTTATCAGCCATCACCACTAGTACTACCGAAGTAGTATTGAGCATGCTCAGTGGTCGAATCTTTAACAATACTTAGTATTCTATATTCAACGTAATTTTTATTATTGAGCGTAGTCTATATACGACCTTGGCCTATTTCTAATGAACAACTCGGTATTTAAACCTATAAGAAATTAATATATATATATATATATATATATATATATATATATATAAATAAAATAATTACCATAATGCTTACCTGCCAAGAATGAGAGAGAGAGAGTGCTTGCAATTTCAAGTCATGGAAGATTGTTTTTGCAACGACCATTAATTTGGTTTGGCAAGTTTGAAACATGTTTCGTATGGAGGGTGTACTCACTAATTTAGAGGGCGTAATAAAAAATATATAAATTCATGTTTACAGTTGTCTTCTCTTTTTGTATTATCGTCTCGCCCTTTTGGGATATATTTGACTTAAGTTTTTCCCACATAAATTTATTGTATATACATCTTGTGTAGGAAGTTGTTCAACCTTTTTATTAACTTAAGTATATAAATTTTCATCCAATATATAAATCAAAACCATTAGTTATAATAAATAGACATGTGTCAATTTATAAATTAGAAAGTTACCGAGTTCAAAATATACATGTGTATAAAAAAAATTATATTTATTAATCTGATAAAAAAGAATACGTGAATGTAAGCCCAAATGAAGTAATTTGCAAATGGGCTGGAGAGAATAGTAAAAAGATTATATATTTTTAGCTAGTTCACTCGGTATGAGCTTATCAATTCTTAGGCCATAAACAAGAATTTACCCTAAAAACACAAACAACACGCAAAAAAGTTTATACCTCAAAATAAACCATCCACTCTGATTGTCAAGAGAGAAGAAAATGCTCCTTCGTACGTGCGAGGTGAAGTTACCCTCCTATATTGAGATGGAATTTGTAACGTAATATTAATTCTTAATCAAAATTCTTTTTTTTATTTGTCTATATTGTTTAGCTAAATTTATTTTTTCTATCTATTCACAGAATAATTAAATATTGATATTTTTTTGAGTAATTTATCAAGCCTTTTGGTTTTTTAAAATAAAAGGTCTCGTCATGGCCAAAGAGTTGGATAGGAGTTAGATAAGAATGAGTCATCCAGTAAAGTAGGAAAAGTTCTATTAATCAAGGTATGAGAATTATTTTAGCTTCTATGTCACATGGGATAAAAAAATCTCAAGTGAATTGCACTATGAGTCCCTATTAATGTGAAAATTGCAGTATAGGTATGCATTATTGGTCCCTAGGAAAGAGCTAAAAGATTTTTAATATCACAAAATATGGGATTAAATTTTATTGTTTTTGCAATTAAAAAACCAAGCTATATTTAATTAACACAAGAATAATTTGTATTTTTGTGTTCATGCATATCATATATCATTGTTTAATTTACACGAAAACGATCGCTAATCGGTTAGACTAGATCGATTCGTTTACGATTCTGCACTTCTATGAAGCAGCTTTTAATATATTATAATTTTGTAGTATCATAAGTATATTATAATTTCATGAACCATGTATCGGAGAAAATCTCATAAAATATTGGGCTTGAGGTATATTTGCAAATGAATGTTGAGAATTATTGTTATTTTTTTCTTCATTTTTCTAGTATTATGTCTCTTGTCTATTTGGATCGAAAGGAAATGAAATAATATTGGATTAGAGATTAAAGTATTATGTCCCTCCCTTGGCACCTGCCCTTGCGCTATGTTCCACTATCAAAGTTAATTATTCTATTTTATTATGCACATCAATTCCTTCTCGTGTTTCTTTGTTTAGCATAGATCACAATAAATATTATTTATTTATTTTTCGTATATCGTCATATAAATTTTATATTACTAAATTTTATATTTTTTTGCATGGAGAAACAAACAAAAAAAAACCATACATTAGCCAATCCTAAATTTCAAAAAAAATGTATCCATTTGTATATGTGCTTTCATTGATTATCTATTTAGCATTTGTTACAAAATGATTTGATTTCCCTTTTAATCTTCGAGGGAGATGAGAATGAAACTGATCTCATATGTTCCTCAAATTCGATTACTTTCTTCATCACCGCTACATCGACTAATTGTTTGCTGACAATGATATTACTTCAAGGTTATTAGAGAAAATAGTCTTCTCACTGATTTTGAAAGCGTGCAGACTTATATATCAACTCCAACACGTAATATATTTACAATGTTAGATTCCAAAAATTTGGGAATCTATAAATAATCTAGCCATTTCATTGTTTTTTGTTTACTTTCTCATTCTTTTTTTATCTTTAGCCTGCACTCATATACAACATGTTGGTTGGTGGCTTTTCCTTAAATTACTCGAAATTGGATTTGGGAAGACAATACAAAGGAGTTGTTTGACAATATGAATACGGACTCTCTATTACTATTTGTTGGTATATAATATTTTTTAGGTTGTTTTAATGTGACAATTCTACAAATTGTTAAGTATTAATTAGTGTCCATTATATCGCTCATCTTTCTTCATATTCTTCCTAATTCTTTAGCAAATATTCTTTGGAGACATCTTTCAAATCATTCACTTTTTACCATTTAACTTTCATTTTATATACTTCTAAAGGTCATATCTCATTGCGTGTGTAATTTGTACATTAGGGGAATTACATACTTCCTCACATACGATTTTAATTTTTTTCATATTATTTGTTTAAGTTTTTTATATTAATTATAGTTTCCACTCATTATGAGTCAATTACTATTGTTGTAATCGAACACTTATTATAAACACTAAGCATGCTCAGGGAGTCATTCAGTTCCTACCATTACCCACCACCAATTACCCATCACCGACGAAGTCATTAAGCTTGCCCAGACACGCCCATATTGAGCATGAGCCAAACAGAGTATCTTTGACAACCACTATTTATCAGCCATCGCCACCACTTCTACTACCAATATTATTGAGCATGCTCAGTGGTTGAACCTTTAACAATACATAGTATTCTATATTCAACGTAATTTTTATTATTGAGCGTGATCAATAAATGACGTTGACCTATTTCTAAGGAGCAACTCGGTATTCAAACCTTAACGAAATTAAGAAAATATAAATATAAATGAAATAATTACCATAATGCTTACCTGCCAAGAATGAGAGAGTGCTTGAAATTCCAAGTCATGGAGATTGTGTTTACAACGACCATTAATATGGTTTGGCAAGTTTGAAACAGTTTTCGAATGGAGGGTGTACTCACTAATTTAGAGGGCGTAATAAAAAAAATTAAATTCATGTTTACCGTCGTCTTTTCTCATTGTATTCTCATCTGACCTTTTCGGGAGATATTTGACTTAAGTTTTTCCGACATAGATTTATTGTATAGATTTATTGTGTGGGAAAGTAGTTCAACCTTTTTATTAAATTAAATATATAAACTTCCATCCAATATGTAAATCATAACCAATAATTAGACATGTGTCAATTTATAAATTAGAAAGCTACCATAATTAATTTTATTTAGTTCAAAATATACTGTTTATTAATCTGATAAAAAAGAATAAGAGAATGTAAGCCCAATTGAATTCATTTGCAAATGGGCTGGAGAGAAGATTAAAAAACATTATATCTTTTTAACTAGTCTACTTGGTATGAGCTTATCAATTCTTAGGAAATAAACAAGAATATACCCTAAAAACACAAACGCGGCATAGAAAAAGTTGATACCTCAAAATAAATTGTCCACACTTATTGTCAAGAGAGAAGAAAAATGCTCATTTGTATGTGCAGATCGAGGAGAAGTTCTTCTCGTATATTGAGATGAAATTTTGTAAGGTAATATTAATTCTTACTCAAAATTCTTTGTTTCATTTGTCTATATTATTTAACTAAATTTGTTTTTTCTATCTTTTCACAGAATAATTAAATATGGATGTTTTTTGAGTAATTTTTTAAGCCTTTTGGCTTTTTCAAGTTAAAGGGTCTCCTCATGGTAAAAGAGTTAGATAAGAATGAGTCGTCCAGTAGAGTACGAAAAGTTCTATTAATCAAGGTATGAGAATTATTTTAGCTTCTAATGGGATAACAAAGTTCTCAAGTGAATTTCTCTATGAGTCCCTATATATTGTGAAAATTGCAATATAGGTCAGTATATGTATGCATTATTGGTCCCTAAGAAAGAGCTAAAAGATTTTTAATATTACAAAATATGGGGTTAAATTTTCTTGTTTTTGCAATTAAAAAATCATGTTATATTTAATTCACACATGAATAGTTTGTATTTTTGTGTTCATGCATATCATAGAGTATTTTTTTTAATTTACAGGAAAAACGATTGTTGATCATGAGATTTCAAAAAAAGGGGACAATTCTATAGTAATCCTGGTAAGTCTATTAATATGTTGTAATACTTAATTTGATGGTTAATAAGAAATTGTCAACCCTTGATGTTGAACATATTGTTCTAAAGATGGTATATTTTGGTTCGTCAATGAGTGTGTTTAATAGGGATTAAAGAAGTAAAAACAAGTAACTGTGTATGGAGGATTAAAGATTAAGTTTACACAATTTAAAATCTAACACACGATTAAAAGTTATATACAACAATATGAAATACGCCAATAAAGAGTGTGCTATTGGGCATAAGGAACAAAAGTTTAAGTATGTCATTGAATTGATTATGCACCTATTTGATATTTTTTTGTTTCTAGATTGTAATACCTCTTTAACTAACAAAGATGGAAGAACTTATTATGGTACTTATAATCATATACCCCCTATGTTCCATTTTGAGTTGCTTGGTTTTTTTAAGATTAGTAAGCACAATGCAATTCATGTTCCCTAGATCGTAAAACCTTGCGAAGGAAAAGTAAGTACCCTCTTGGTGTAGTATATGAGCATCGGTTTTAAGAACTAGACAAACTTGATTCGTTACTTCTGAAGTGATTTGAATTGGTATTGAATATTTGGATAGTTATGTCTTCCATTATGTGTAACTTGATAATTATCTGTAATGAGAAAGTAAAAATAATAGAGAAGAGAGAGTTGCCTCTAAGTCCAAGAAATAGGCCAATGGCTCAAGGTATTTTATATAGAACTTAGTGGGTAAAGAAGCAAAATAGAGGTTATAGCATAAGGCTGCGGATCATGAAGCCTTTCATTATGTTTTACTTGACGAAGCTATTAATTTTCACGAGAAAGATACTTATATGATGTGATTTGGATCATTAACAATTTAATTTATGTGATTCTAGTTTAGTGTCGAAACTAAGTATTGTTCAAATGATGATTTTAAAATTGTCGAAAATATATTCTTAGATTTTGATGTTTATCGTGTTGAGGTTGAGAATTGATTGTGGGTTTCTTTGGGGTGTTCTAATTTATATTCAAAACTTATTGTTGATGAGGCCGAGAAGATCTATGTGTGATATTGTCTTAAAGGAATGTTGCGTCATTCGTCGGTGAGATCCGTGGAAGAATTAAATCTGATGGTCAAATACAATAAAAACTAAGGCCCTCAACGAAGTCATGATCAAAGGAACATTTATCTACAGTAACAACACCTTTGAAAGGGTTTTTATTTGAACAACCTTTCTTCCCAACTCTATCAAGGTTCAGATACATATCTATATACAAATACAAATCTCTCTACAAGTCTTATTTGATCTTTTCTTATATAATTTTAGTAATATAATCTTTAATTTATCAAAACAATTAGAAAATAGTATGTACCTTTTTTGTTGATCAGTGGATGAATGGAGTCTTGATGAAGCAGTGGCTGAATTGAGTCTTGATGAAGCAGTAGATGAATTGAGTCTTATGAAGATATAGTATGTTGTTTAAGTGTCTATATAATAGAAATTTCAAAATTCCACAATAAATATTCAAAGAGAAGAAATATAACCATTTATTCTTTTTGGGTTCTGTAATTATTCAATGGTAACAATCTGAATTTTGGATTCTGTTAATTTTGATTTTGATGTTATATATATTTTTTTGTAAATGATAATCACTGTTGGTGATTTTTTGTTCAATTTTTTGTTTTAAATCAATACCCAGTATTTATCTATATATGTGACCAGTCTTCAAATATTTCATTTATGTTGCTTTTTTTGATAATTTTACTTTTGGATCTTCAAATGTAACATTTGAAGACCCTATTGGTCTTGATTTTATATATCTTTTAGAAATATTTATTATAATATGTAATTAAGGCTAAAAGTGGTATGAAAAATAAAAAAGTGTTTTAATTTTCTAACGTGACATACATTTGGAAACAGCTAATTTTAGTATAAATAACAATATTTTGGGAACGAAGGAAGTGATAATTATGTAAAATTGTATTTAGGGTTATTGGTAATGATTTGGTAATAAAGTTTATAAGATCTGATTTGGTATTGCATTGTATTGTGATCGGAAACGTCATTTAAATTATCGTTTCTTTTGATCGAGTAGTGAGATATTGTAAGACCTAGATCTACCTCAAGATTTTCGAGAAGACTGTAGACTACTAAGGAAGCCTCTCATGGTATAAAATAAATATCATTTTTTTGCATACATAAATTGTAAAGAAACCCCAAAAGAAAATTTTGATTACATTTGGGTTATGGAAGAGTATGAAGTGGCAAAATCATGGAGGAAACATATTTGTGTTGGCCCTCTTTTAGGAATTATATGTCCTCTCATGTTGTGGAAGAATTAGGTCATCCTTTTTCAAAGTATTCAAGGACATCTACTCTAAAGAAGGACTCAGGGCATGACAATGATGACGAGGATTGGGTTTTCAGACCATAAGGAGGAGTTCTCGTACAAGTTTCCAAGGAAGGAATGTATCTCTACCTTTTACAAAACCTGCTTTTGATATTTTGCTGGGGACACTAAAGTGTTACGATTTTCTGAATTTTTTTTTTTCATAGTAAATTTCTCTGTCTTAATAAACATAGTTTTTCATTTTCCTTTTGCAGTGAGTTGGAAGGCAACAAATTTTGGAAAGTTCAAGTACATATAGTTTGTGCCAAAGGATTGAGTATTTTTTAGGTAAGAAGGTTTTTCTCCTTATATTGTTTTTGAATTGTGGAATGAGGTTGTTACTTGATAGCTGAGTATTAATCCTAAATTTGTATGTTTCATAAAAATAATGTAGACATGGAGAGAATCTGAGCACTGTCTAAAATATATAAATCAACATATGTTGATTCTTCCAAGTTGGTGGAATTTTGTGGGAGTTAAATTTTGTGGGATTTCATGGACTGGAACAAGTATATGACTCTGAAACTATTTAATTTTTGTTTGTTAATGATCAGATATTGCTCTAGTGATTTTTTTGTCGAGGTTATATTTATAGGATAATTATATCTATGGATTATATTTTTTGTCTTAAATTTTTATATCAAAACATGAATATTGAATTATACAATTAATATCAAACTTTAGAAGCATACCATCAATGATGTATGATATGATGTATTCAGAATTTTTTGAAGCTAAATTTTCTATGTATAACTTATTTTGGATCTGAAGCTAATAAAATAATATGATTTGACACGAATCGTATCGAATCAGTTAGATTTGATCGATTCGTTCACGATTCTGCACTTCTACGATGCAACTTTTAATATCTTATAATTGTGTAATATCATAAGAATAGTATAATTCATGAACTATGTATCGGAGAAAATATCATAAAATTTAGGGCTTGACATATAATTACAAACGAATGTTAAGAATTATTGTTACTTTTTCTTTATTTTTCTAGTATTATGTCTCTTGTCTATTTGGATCGAAAGGAAATGGAATAATAGTGGATCAGAGATTAAAGTATTATATTCCTCGCTTGGCACCACAATCTTCCCTTACGCAAAATTGATTATTCTATTTTAATATGCACATCAATTCCTTCTCGTGTTTATTTGTTTAGCATAATTCACCAAAAACATTATTTATTTGTTTTTCGTATATCGTCATATCAATTTTATATTATTAAATTTTATATTTTTTTTGGACGGAGAAACAAACAAAACAAAACCATGCATTAGCCAATCCTAAATTTCAGAAATTTTTTATCCATTTGTATATGTGCTTTCATTTATTATCTATATAGCATTCCTTACAATATGATTTGATTTCCGTTTGAATCTTCTGGGGAGATGATGGAATGAAACTGATCTCATATGTTCCTCAAACTCGATTATTTTCTTCATCACCGGCTACACCGACTAATTTTTTGCTGACAATGACTTTACTTCAAGGTTATCGGAGAAAATAGCTTTCTCACTGATTTTTAAACCGTGCAGACTTATATATCAACTTAAACACGTAATATCTTTAAAACGATAGATTCCAAAAATTTGGAAAACTATAAATAATCTAGCCATTTCTTAATTTTTAAGTTTACTTTCTCATTCTTTTTCTATCATTAGCCTTCACTTATATAAAACATGTTGGTTGGAGCCTTTTCCTTAAATTACTCGAAATAGGATTTGAGAAGACAATACAAACTATCACCTGAGAAATAGAAAAATATCCAACAAATGAATTGTTTGACAATATGAATACGGACTCTCTATTACTATTTGTTGGTATATACTCTTCGTTTAGGTTGTTTTAGTGTAACAATTCCATATATTTTTAAGTGTTAATCAGTGTCCATTATATCGCTCATCTTTCATCATATTCTGCATGACTCTTTAGCAAAAATTCTTTAGAGACATCTTTCAAATCCTTCACTTTTTACCATTTAACTTTCATTTTATCATATACTTCTAAAGGTCATATCTCATTGTGTGTGTAATTTGTACATGAGGTGAATTACATACTTCCTCACATACTATTTTAATTCATTTCATATTATTTTATTTAAGTTTGTTGTATTAATTGTAATATCCACTCATTATGAGTCAATTATTATTCTTGTAACCGAACACTTATTATAAACACTAAGCATGTTCAGGGAGTCATTGAAATCTGATAATTACTCACCTCCAATTATCCATCATCGACGAAGTCATTAAGCTTGCTCAGACACAAACATAATGAGCATGCTCGGTGAGCCAAACCGGGTATATCTGACAACCACTATTTATCTGCCATCACCACTAGTACTACTGACAGTAGTATTGAGCATGCTCAGTGGTCGAATCTTTAACAATACTTCGTATTCTATATTCAACATAATTTTTATTATTGAGCGTGATCAATAAAGGACGGTGACCTATTTCTAATGAGAAACTCGGTATTCAAACGTTACCGAAATTAAAATGCTATAATCATAAAAACAAAATAATTACCATAATGCTTACTTGCAAAGAATGAGAGAGAGTTCTTGGATTTCCAAGTCATGGAAGATTGTTTTTGCAACGACCATTAATATTGTTTGGCAAGTTTGAAACGTGTTTCGTATGGTGTGTGTACTCACTAATTTAGAGGGCGTAATAAAAAATATTTAAATTCATGTTTAGCGTTGTCTTTTCATATTGTATTCTGATCTCGCCATTTCAGGAGATATTTGACTTAAGTTTTTCCCACATAGATTTATTGTACAGACTTCTTGTGTGGGAAAGTAGTTCAACCTTTTTATTAACTTAAATATACAAACTTCCATCCAATATGTAAATCATAACCATTAATTATAATAATTAGACATCTGTAAATTTATAAATTAGAAAGTTACCATAATTAATTTTATTGAGTTTAAAATATACAGTGTATATAAAAAAAATTATATTTATTAATCTGATACAAAAGATTAAGAGAATGTAAGCCCAATATAAAAAAATTTATATTTATTAATCTGATAAAAAAGAATCAGAGAATGTAAGCCCAAGTGAAGTCATTTGCAAATGGGCTGGAGAGAAAAGTAAAAAACATTATATCAACTAGTCCACTCGGCATGGGCTTCTCAATTCTTAGGCCATAAATAAGAATTTACCCTAATAACACAAATGACGCACAGAAAAAGTTTGATACGTCAAAATAAACCGTGGACTCTGATTGTCAAGAGAGAATAAAAATGCTCCTTTGTACGTGTAGATCGAGGTGAAGTTCTCCTCGTATATTGAGATGAAATTACTTAACATAATATTAATTCTTACTCAAAAGTATTTGTTTTATTTTTCTATATTGTTTAAGTAGATTTATTTTCTCTATCTTTTCACAGAATAATTAAATATTGATATTTTTTTGAGTAAATTATTTGCCCTTTTGGGTTTTTCAAATTAAGGGTCTAGTCTTGGCAAAAGAGTTAGATAAGAATGAGTCATCCGGTAAAGTAGGAAAAGTTCCATTAATCAAGGTATTAGAATTATTTTAGCTTGTATGTAGCAAGGATAACAAAAATCAGAAGTGAATCGCACTTTGAGTCCTTATATACTACGAAAATTGCAGTATAGGTCAGTATAGGTATGCATTATTGGTCCCTAACGAAGAGGTAAAAGATTTTTAGTATTACAAAATATGGGAGGAAATTTTTTTTTTTTGCCTTTGCTATAAAACAATCATGCTATATATAATTCACAGGAAAATAGTTTGAATTTTTGTGTTCATGCATATCGTAGAGTATTGTTGATCATGACATTTCAAAAAAAAAGGGACAATCATGTAATTATCTTGGTAAGTCTATTAATATGCTGTGATACTTCATTTGATAGTTAATAACGAATGATCAACCCTTGATATTGAACATATTGTTCTGAAGATGGTAAATTTTAGTTCGTCAATGAGTGTTTTTAATATGTATTGAAGTAGTAAAAACAAGTAATGTGTATGGAAGATTAAAGATTAAGTGTACACAATTTAAAATTTAACACTCGATTAAAACTTATGTAGAACAATATTGAATACGCCTATAAAGAGTTTGTTATTGGACGTAAAGAACAAACATTTTAGTATGTCATTGAATTGATTATGCACCTATTTATATTTTTTCTAGATTGTAATACCTCTTTAACTAACAAAGATGGAAGAATTTAATTAGGGTACTTATAATCATATATCTCATATGTTCCATTTTTAGTTACTTGATTTCTTTTAAGATTAGTAAACCTTGCGAAGGACAAGTAAGATACCCTATTGGTGTAGTATATGAGCATCGATTTTAAGAACTAGACAAACTTGATTCTTTATTTCTGAATTGATTTGAATTGGTATTGAATTTTTGGATCGTTATGCCTTCCATTATGTGTAACTTGATAAGGATCTCTAATGAAAAAGTAGAAATGATAGAGAAGAGAGAGTTACCTCTAAATCCAAGAAATAAGCCAATGGCCCAAGGTCTTTCATAGAAAACTTAGTGGGCAAAGAAGCAAAATAGAGGTTATAGCATAAGGCAGTGGATCACGAAGCCTTTCATTATGTTTTACTTGAGGAAGATATTAATTTTCATGAGAAAGATACATATATGATGTGATTTTTGATCATTATCAATTTTATTTATGTGATTCTAGTTTAGTGTCAAAACTAAGTATGGTACAAATGATAATCTTAAAATTGTCGAAAATATATTATTATATTTAATGTGGATCTTGTTGAGGTTGGGAATTGATCGTGGGTGGATTTCTATGGGGAGTGTGTAATTTGTATTTAAAACTTATTGTTGATTAGGTCGGAAAGAAGATCTATGTTGGATATTGTTTTAAAGGAATATTGTGTCATTCGAGTACTCGGTGAGATTGGAGGAAGAATTAAATCTAGTGGTGAAATACAAAAAAAAAACTATGGCTAGGTCAACCAAGTCATCATCAAAGGAACAATTATTTACAGTAACAACACCATTAAAAGGATTTTTATTTGAACATCCTTTCTACCCAATTCTATCAACATACATGGGTTCAGATACATATCTATATCCGATTACAAATCTCTTTACAAGTCTATTTGATCTCTTCTTATATAATTTGTTAAGATACTCTTTAATTTATAAAAATAATTAACAAATAGTATGTACCTTTTTTTGTTGATCAGTGGATGAATGGAGTCTTGATGAAGAAGCAGTGGATGAATTGAGTCTTGATGAAGATCTAGTATGTTGTTTAAGTGTTGTATCAGTGTTTATATAATAGCGATTTCAAGATTATGCAATAAATATACAAAGGGAAAAAATATTTCCGTTTATTCTTTTTGGGTTGTGTAATTATTCAATGTTTGGATTCTGTTAATTTTGATTTTAAATCATATAAATTTTTTTGTAAATGATAGTCACTCTTTGTGATTGTTTGTTCTCTTTTTATTTTTAATTCTACAGCTTTTCACTTCTTTTGGCACGTAATTGGTATGTATATATTTGGCCAAATTTAACAAAAAAAAATGAATACTAGTATTTATCTATATATCTTATAAGTCTTCAAATATTTCATTGATGTTGCTTTTTTTGATAATTTTACTTTTGGGTCCTCAAATGTAACATTTGAAGACCCTATTGGTCTTTCTCTTAAATATCTCTTAAAAAATATATTATTATAATATGTAATTAAGGGTAAAAGTGGTATGAAAAGTAAAAAAGTGTTTTAATTTTATAAAGAGATATACATTTGGAAACAACTGTTTTTAGTATAAATAACAACCTATTGGGAACTGAGGAAGTAATAATTATGTAAAATTGTATTTAGAAATATTAGTAATGTTTTCGTAATAATGTTTATCAAATCTGGTTCAGTATTGCATGTCACTCAAATTATAATGTCTTTTGGTCGTGTAGTGAGATATTGCAAGACTTACATGTACCTAAATGTTTTCGAGGAGACTGTACACTACTAAGGAAGTCTCTCATGGTATAAAATAAATCTCTTGCTTTGTTTGCATACATAAATTATAAAAAAACCCAAAAGAATATTATGATGACATTTGAGTTATGGAAGAGTATGAAGTGGCAGAATCTTGGAGGAAACAAGTTAGTGTTGGCCATCTTTCTGAAATTATATGTACTCTCATGTTGTGGAAGAATCAGGCCATTATATGTCCTCTCATTTAGTCAAGGACATCTACTTTAAAGAAGGAGTCAGGGAGTAACAACGATGACGAGGATTGGCTTTTCAAACTATAAGAAGGAGTGCTCGTACAAGGCCGAATCTATCGTCGAAGGTAGGAATGTATCTCCATCTTTTACCAAATCTGCTTTTCATCTTTTGCTGGGACACTCAAGTGTTACGATTTACAGAATCTTTTTTTCTGCAAAGTAAAATTCTCTGTCTTAATAAACTTAGTTTGTCATTTTCCTTTTGCAGTGAGTGGGCAGGCAATGAATTTTGGAAAATTCAAGTATATATAGTTTGTGCCGGAGGATTGAGTACTTTTTAGGTAAGAAGGTTTTTCTCCTTATATTAATTTTTAATTGTGGAATGAAGTTGTTACTTGTTAGAAGAGTAGTAATCCTAAATTTGCATGTTTCATCGCTCACTGCCTAAAATATCTAAATCTACACATGTTGATTCCTGCAGGTTGCTAGAATTTTGTAGGAGTACAATTTTGTGGGACTTCATGGTCTGGAACAAGTATTTGACTCTGAAACTATAAAAATTTTGTTTGTTAAAGATCAGATAGCTACTCTAGTTATTTTTTTGAGGATATATTTTTTGGAAATTATATCTCAGGATTATATTTTTTGTCCTGAATATTTATATCGAAACGTAAATCATGGTTCATACAATTCATATCAAACTTTAGAAGCATAAAATCAATGATGTATGATTTGATGTATTCAGAATTCTTTAAGTTAACTTTTCTGTATATAATATACAAGTTTGACCAAACAAAAAAAATTATGTTGATGTGAAAATATATGGATGCTCTATAATTTTGTGAGTTCTATGAGAGGTTTTAGTAATTTATAGTTTAAAGATAATTTCCTTGGGGTAACTTATTTTGGAACTGAAACTAATAAAATATTAAGATTTGACATGATACTTATCAAATCGGTTAGACTTGATCGATTCGTTCACGATTCTGCACTTATACGATGCATCATTCAATATCATATATTTGTGTAATATCATAAGACTAGTATAATTTCATGAACTAATATCATAAAATTTTGGGCTTGAGATATATTTGAAAGTGAATGTTGAGAGTTATTGTTATTTTTCTTCATTTTTCTAGTTTTATTTCTCTGGTCTGTTTGATGGAAAGAAAATGGAATAATAGTGGATGAGAGATTAAAGTATTACGTTTCTCGCTTGGCACCACAATCTGTCATTGCGCTATGTTCCACTAACAAAGTTGATTATTCTATTTTAATATGCACATCAATTCCTTCCCGTGTTCCTTTGTTTAGCATAAGTCCCCATAAACATTATTTATTTGTTTTTTGTTTATCAGCATATCAATTTTATATCATTAAATTTTATATTTGTTTTGGACGTAGAAACAAACAAAGGAAAACCATACATTAGCCAATCCTATATTTCAAAAAATTTGTATCCATTTGTATATGTTCTTTCATTGATTATCTATTTAGCATTCCTTACAATATGATTTGATTGCTCATTGAATTTTCTAGGGAGATGATGGAACTAAACTGATCCCATATATTCCTCAAACTCGATTATTTTCTTCATCACCGACTGCACCGACTAATTGTTTACTGACAATGACATTACTTCTAGGTTATCGGAGAAAATAGCTTTCTCACTGATTTTGAAACCGTGTAGACTTATATATAACTCAAACACGTAATATCTTTACAATGTTAGATTCCAAAAAATTGGGAATCTACAAATAATCTGGCCATTTCTTTGTTTTTTCCTTTACTTTCTTATTATTTTTCTATCTTTAGCCTTCACTCATATAAAACATGTTGGTTGGAGCCTTTTCCTTAAATTACTCGAAATAGGATTTGGGAAGACAATACAAACTATCGCCCGAGAAATAGTAAAATCTCTAACAAAGGATTTGTTTGACGATATGAATACCGACTCCATATTACTATTTGTTGGTATATAATCTTTTTTATGTTATTTTAATGTGACAATTCCATAAATTGTTAAGTGTTAATTAGTGTCTATTATATCTCTCATCTTTCATCTTTCTCAATGATTCTTTAGCAAAAATTCATTTGAGACATCTTTTAAATCCTTCACTTTTTACCATTTTACTTTCATTTTATATATACTTCGAAAGGTCATATCTCATTGTGTGTGTAATTTGTACATGAGGTGAATTACATACTTCCTCTCGTACTATTTTAATTCATTTGATATTATTTATTTAAGTTAGTTGTATTAATTTTAATATCCACTTATTATGAGTCAATTACTATTCTTGTAATTGAACACTTATTATAAACACTAAGCATATTTAGGGAGTCATTGATATCCGATCATTACCCATTGCCAATTACCCATCACCGATGAAGTCATTAAGTGTGCTCAGACACGCACGTAATGAGCATGCTAGGTGAACCAAACCGAGTATCTATGACAACCACTATTTATCAACCATCACCACTACTTCTACCGACAGTAGTATTGAGCATCCTCAGTGGTGAATCTTTAACAATACTTAGTATTCTATATTCAACGTAATTTTTATTATTGAGCGTGATCAATAAACTACGTTGACATATTTCTAATGAGTAACTCGGTATTCAAACCCTAACGGAATTAAATAAAATATATATAAATAAAATAATTACCATAATGCTTACCTGCCAAGAATGAGAGAGATTGCTTGGAATTCCAAGTCATGGAAGATTGTTTTTGCAATGACCATTAATATGGTTTGGCATGTTTTGAACATGTTTAGTATAGATGGTGTACTTACTAATTTAGAGGGCGTAATAAAAAAAAATTAAATTCATGTTTATCGTTGTGTTTTCTCATTGTATTCTCATCTCACCATTTCGGAAGATATTTGACTTATGTTTTTCCCACCTAAATTTATTGTATAAACTTCTTGTGTGGGAATGTAGTTCAACCTTTTAATTAACTTAAATATATAAACTTCCATCAAATATGTAAATATTAACCATAATTATAATAATTAGAAATTTGTCAATTTATAAATTAGAAAGTTACCATAATTAATTTTATTGAGTTCAGAATATACTGCATGTATCAAATAAAATTATATTTGTTAATCTGATAAAAAAGAATAAGAGAATGTAAGCCCAATTTAAGTCATTTGCAAATGTGCGGCAGAGAAGATTAAAAAAAATGATTTTTATATCTTTTTAACTAGTCCATTCGGTATGGGCTTTTATCAATTCTTAGGCCATAAACAAGAATTTACCCTAAAAACAAAGAAGCCAATATTTAAATCACGGTCATTCATTATTAAAACAAAACACATGTCATTAGATTAATGCGATAGTTACTTTTGCAAGTTTAAAACATGGGGTATGTGTATGAATGTAATTGGTGTAGGATCATCCTATATTGGATGGAAGAATTTTCCAAAGTTGATACCTCAAAATAAACCGTCCTCTCTGATTGTCAAGAGAGAAAATATATACTCCTTTGTACGCGTAGATCGAGGTGAAACTCTCCTCGTATATTGAGATGAAATTCTGTAATATAATATTAATTCTTACTCAAAATTTTTTGTTTTATTTGTCTATATTGTTTAACTCAATTTATTTTTCTTTATTTTCACAGAATAATTAAATATTGATGTTCTTTTGAGTAATTTATTAAGCCTTTTGGGTTTTTCAAATTAAGGGTCTCGACATGGGAAAAGAGTTAGATAAGAATGAGTCGTCCAGTAAAGTAGGAATAATTCTATTAATCAAGGTGTGTAAATTATTTTATCTTTTATGTAGCAAGGGATAACAAAAATCTCAAGTGAATTACACTATGAGTCCCTATATACTATGAAAATTGCAGTATAGGTCAATATAGGTATGCATTATTGGTCTCTAAAAAAGTTAATAGATTTTTAATATTAAAAAATATGGGATTAGATTTTCTTCTTTTTGCAATTAAAAAGTCATGCTATATTTAATTCACACAAGAATAGTTTGTATTTTTGTGTTCATGCATATCATAGAGTACTGTTTAATTTATAATAAAATGATAGTTGATCGTGACATTTCAAAAAAATGGGACAATCCTATATATATATCGTGGTAAGTCTATTAATATGTTGTAATATTCATTTGATGGTTAATAAAAAATTGTCAACCATTGATGTTGAACATATTGTTCTAAAGACAGTAAATTATAGATAGTGTGTTTAATATGGATTGAAGGAATAAAAACAAGTAATTGTGTGTGGAGGATTAAAGATTAGGTGTACACAATTTAAAATCTAACACACGATTAAAAGTTATGTAGACCTATATTGAATACGCCAATAAAGATTGTGCCATTGGGCGTAAAGAACAAAAGTTTTAGTATGTCATTGAATTGATTATGCACCTATTTGGAATTTTTTTGTTTCTAGATTGTAATACCTCTTTAACTACCAGAGATGGAAGAATTTATTAGAGTACTTATAATCATATATCCCCCTAAGTTCCATTTTGAGTTGTTTGATTTCTTTTAAGATTAGTAATCACAATGCAATTCTTGTTCCCTAGATCGTAAAACCTTGCGAAGGAAAAGTAAGATACCCTCTTAGTGTAGTATATGAGCATCGATTTTAAGAACTAGACAAAGTTGATTCTTTACTTCCAAAGTTATTTGAATTGGTATTGAATTTTTGGATCGTTATGCCTTCCATTATATGTAAGTAGTTAAGGATCAGTAATAAGAAAGTAGAAATGACAGAGAAGAGAGAGTTTCCTCTAAATCCAAGATATAGGCCAATGGCCAAAGGTCTTTCATAGAAAACTTAGTGGGTAAAGATGCAATAATATAGGTTATAGCATAAGGCAGTGGATCACGAAGCCTTTTATTATGTTTTACTTGATGAAGATATTAATTTTCACTAGAAAAATACTTACATGATGTGATTTAGGATCATTAACAATTTCATTTATGTGATTCTAGTTTAGTGTCAAAACTAATTATGGTTCACATGATGATCTTAAAATTGTCGAAAATATATTCTTAGATTTTAATGTGGATCTTGTTGAGGTTGGGAATTAATTGTGGATTTATTTGGAGGCTTCTAATTTATATTTACAACATATTGTTGATTAGATCGGAGAGAAGATCTATGTTGGATATTGTCCTAAAGGAATGTTGTGTCATTCGAGTACTCGGTAAGTTTGGAAAAGAACTAAATCTGGTGGTCAAATACAAAAAAACTAAGGCCGCTCAACCAAGTAATCATCAAAGGACCAATTATCTAGTGTAACAACACCATTAAAAGGGTTTTTATTTGAACAACCTTTCTTCCCACAACATACAGTGGCTTAGATACACATCTATATACAAATAAAAATCTCTCTACAAGTCTTTTTATCTCTTCTTATATAATTTTAGGAAGATACTCTTTAATTTATCAAAATGATTAGAAAATAGTATGTATCTTTTTTTGTTGATTAGTGGATGAATTGAGTATTGATGAAGCAGTGGATTAATTGAGTCTTGATGAAAATCTAGTATGTTTTTTAATTGTTGTATAAGTGTTTATAGCAATTTCAAGATTCTGCAATAAATATTCAAAGGGAAAAAATACCATTGTTTATTATTTTTGGGTTGTGTAATTATTCAAGAGTAACAATCTGAATTTTCGATCATATTAATTTTGATTTTGATGTTATATATATATATATATTTTAAATGATAATTACTGTTGGTGATTGTTTGTTCTATTTTTTGTTTTAATTCTGCAACTTTTCATTTCTTTTGGCAGGTAATTGGTATGTATATATTTAGCCAAATTTAACAAAAAAAATGAATACCCAGTATTTATCTCCCATTGGTCTTTCTCTTAAATATCTCTTAGAAATATATATTATAATATGAAATTAAGGGTAAAAGTGGTATGAATATAATAAAAAAGTGTTTTAGTTTTCCAACGTGACATACATATGGAAACAACTATTTTTTGCATAAATAATAATCTTTTGGGAATGGAGGAAGTAATAATTATGTAAAATTGTATTTAGGGTTATTTGTAATGATTTGGTAATAACGTTTATCAGATCTGAACGTCATTCAAATTATCGTGTTTTTGATCTAGTAGTAAGATATTGCAAGAACCCAGATCTACCTCAAGATTTTGAAGAGACTGTAGACTACTAAGGAAGTCTATCATAGTATAAAATAAACCTTTTGCTTTGTTTGCATACATAATCTATAAAGATAACCCATAAGAAATTTTTTATGACATTTGGGTTATGGATGAGTATGAAGTGGCAGAATCTTGGAAGAAACAAAGTTGTGTTGGCCCTCTTTTAGAAAATTATATGTCCTCTTTTGTGGAAGAATATGGCCATCCTTATTCAAAGTATTCAAGGACATCTACTCTAAAGAAGGATTCAACACGTGACAATGATGACGATGATTGGATTTTCAGACAATAAGGAGTGCTTGTACAACTTCCAAAAAGCTATCGCCAAAGGTAGGAATGTAACTCTACCTTTTACAAAACCTGCTTTTGATCTTTTGATGGGAGACTAAAGTGTTACGATTTTCTAAATCCTTTTCTTGCAAAGTAAATTTCTCAGTCGTAATAAACATAGTTTTACATTTTCCTTTTGCAGTGAGTTGGAAGACAACGAATTTTGGAAAATTCAAGTACATATAGTTTGTGCCAGAGGATCGAGTATTTTTTAGGTAAGAAGATTTCTCTCCTTATATTGTTTTTGAATTGTGGAATGAGGTTATTACTTCATAGCTGGGTAGTAATCCTAAATTTATATGTTTCGTAAAAACAAAGTAGACATGGAGAGAGTCTGGTCACTGTCTAAAATATCTAAATGTACACATGTTGATTCTTACAAGTTGCTGCAATTTTGTGGGAGTACAATTTTGTGGGACTTCATGGACCGGAACAAGTATACGAATATGAAAATATTTAATTTTTGTTTGTTAATGATCAGATAATTTCTTTAGTGATTTTTTTTCGAGGATATATTTATTGGATAATTATATCTATGGATTATATTTTTTGTCTTGAATTTTTCTTACAAAACGTGAAACATGGATTATACAATTCATATCAAGTTTTAGAAGCATACCATCAATGATGTATGATATGATGTATTCAGAATTTTTTGAAGCTAAATTTTCTATATATAATTTACAAGTTTGACCAAACAAAAAAATATTTTTTATGTTGATGTGAAAATATATGGATGCTTTATAATTTTGTGAGTTCCATGAGATGTTTTAGTAATTTATAATTTAAAGATAATTTCCTTGGGGTATCTTATTTTTGAACTGAAGCTAATAAAATATTATTATTTGACACGAATACGTTAGACTTGATCGATTCGTCCACGATTCTGAAATCCTACGATATATCTTTTAATATCTTATAATTGTATAATGTCATAAGAATAGTATAATTTAATATACTATGGAGAAAATCTCATAAAATTTTGGGCTTGAGATAGATTTGCAAATTAATGTTCAGAATTATTGTTATTTGTTCTTCATTTTTCTAGTATTATGTCTCTTGTCTGTTTGGATCGAATGGAAATGGAATAGTAGTGGATGAGAGATTAAAGTATTATGTTTCTCGCTTGGCACCACAATCTGCCATTGCGCTATGTTCCACTATCAAAGTTGATTATTCTATTTTAATATGCACATCAATTCCTTCCAGTGTTTCTTTGTTTAACATAAGTCACCATAAACATTATTTATTTGTTTTTCGTTTATCAGCATATCAATTTATATCATTAAATTTTATTTTATATTTTGGACGGAGAAAGAAACAAAACAAACCATACATTAGCCAATCCCAAATTTCAAAAAAATTGTATCTATTTGTATATGTGCTTTCATTGATTATCTATTTAGCATTCCTTACAATATGATTTGATTGCCCGTTGAATCTTCTAGAGAGAGTTGATAGAATGAAACTGGTCTCACATGTTCCTCAAACTCGATTATTTTCTTCATCTCCGACTACACCGACTAATTGTTTGCTGACAATGACATTACTTCAAGGTTATCGGAGAAAATCGATTTCTCACTGATTTTGAATCCGTACAGACTTATATATCAATTTAAACACGTAATATCTTTACAACGTTAGATTCCAAAAATTTGGGAATCTATAAATAATCTAGCCATTTCTTTGTTTTTGTCGTTTACTTTCTCATACTTTTTCTATCTTTAGCATTTAATCATATACAACATATTGGTTGGAGCCTTTTCCTTAAATTACTCAAAATAGAATTTGGGAAGAAAATACAAACTATCACCCGAGAAATATTATAATCTCCAATAAATAATTTTTTTGACAATATGAATATTGACTCTCTATTACAATTTGTTGGTAAATAATCTTTTTTAGGTTATTTTAATGTGACAATTTCATAAATTGATAAGTGTTAATTCGTTTATGTTATATTGCTAATCTTTCATCATATTCTACATGATTCTTTAACAAAAATTCTTTGGAGACATCTTTCAAATCCTTCACCTTTTACCATTTAACTTTCATTTATCATATACTCTAAAGGGTTATCTCATTGTATGTGTAATTTGTACATGAGGTGAATTACATACTTCCTCACATACTATTTTAATTCAATTCATATTATTTATTTAAGTTCGTTGTATTAATTGTAATATCCACTCATTATGAGTCAATTACTATTCTTGTAATCGAACGCTTATTATAAACACTAAGGTTGTTCAAGGAGTCATTGAGATCCGACCATTACTCAACGCCAATTACCCATAATTGACGAAGTCATTTAGCTTGCTCAGACACGTACATAATGAGCATGCTAGGTGAGCCAAACCGAGTATCTAAGACAACCACTATTTATCAACAATCACCACCAGTACTACCGACAGTAGTATTGAGCATGCTCAGTGGTCGAATCTTTAACAATACTTAGTATTCTATATTCAACGTAATTTTTATTATTGAGCGTGATCAATAAACGACATTGGCCTATTTCTAATGAGAAACTCGGTATTCAAACCTAACGAAATTTAAATATATATATATATAAAAATAAAATAATTACCATAATGCTTACCTGCCAAGAATGAGAGAAAGTGCTTGGAATTCCAAGTCATGGAAGATTGTTTTGCAACGACCATAAATATGATTTGTAAAGTTTGAAACATGTTTCGTATGGAGGGTATACTCACTAATTAAAGGGCGTAAAAAAAATATATAAATTCATGTTTACAGTTGTCTTTTCTCATTGTATTCTCATCTCGCCCTTTTGGGAGATATTTGACTTAAGTTTTTCCCACATAGATTTATTGTATATACTTCTTGTGTGTGAAGTTGTTCAACCTTTTTATTAACTTAAATTTATAAACTTTCATTCAGTATATAAATCATAACTATTATAATAATTAGACATGTGTCAATTTATAAATTAGAAAGTCACCGAGTTCAAAATATACGTGTGTATAAAAAAATCATTTTTATTAATTATATAAAAAAGAATACGTGAATGTCGGCCCAAGTGAAGTAATTTTCAAATGGATAGAGAGAAAAGTTAAAAACATTATATCTTTTTAACCAGTCCACACTGTATGAGCTTATCAATTCTTAGACAATAAACAATCATTTTGCCTAAAAACACAAACAACTCGCGCAGAAAAATTTATACCTCAAAATAAACCATCTACCCTGATTTTCAAGAGAGAAGAAAAAACTCCTTTGTACGTGTATATCAAGGTGAAGTTCTCCTCCTATATTGAGATGAAATTTGTAACGTAATATTAATTCTTACTCAAAATTCTTTTTTTATTTGTCTATATTGTTTAACTAAATTTATTTTTTCTATCTTTTCACATAATAATTGAATATTAATAGTTTTATAGTAATTTATTAAAACTTTTGGTTTTTTCAAATTAAGGGTCTCGTCATGGCAAGAGCGTTAGATAAGAGTTAGATAAGATTGAGTCGTCCAGTAAAGTAGGAAAAGTTCTATTAATCGAGGTATGAGAATTATTTTAGCTTCTATGTCGCATGGGATGCAAAAATTTCAATTGAATTGCACTATAAGTCCCTATATAATGTGAAAATTGCAGTATAGGTATGCATTATTGGTCCCTAGGAAAGAGCTAAAAGATTTTTTATATTACAAAATATGGGATTAAATTTAATTGTTTTTGCAATTAAAAAATCAAGTTATATTTAATTCACAAAAGAATAGTTTGTATTTTGTGTTCATGCATATCATATATTATTGTTTAATTTACATGAAAACGATTCGTTCACGATTCTGCACTTCTATGATGCATATTTTAATATCTTATAATTGTGTAGTATCATAAGAATATTATAATTTCATGAACTATGTATCGGAGAAAATCACATAAAATTTTGGGCTTGAGGTATAATTGCAAATGAACATTAAAATTATTGTTATTTTTTCTTCATTTTTCTAGTATTATGTCTCTTGTCTGTTTGGATAGAAAGGAAATGAAATAATAGTGGATGAGAGATTAAAGTATTATGTCCCTCGCTTAGCACCACAATCTGCCCATGTGCTATGTTCCACTTTCAAAGTTGATAATATGCACATCAATTCCTTCCCGTGTTTCTTTATTTAGCATAAGTCACCATAAACATTATTTATTTGTTTTTCGTTTATCAGCATATCAATTTTATATCATTAAATTTTATTTTATTTTTTGGACGGAGAAAGAAACAAAACAATACCATACATTAGCCAATCCTAAATTTCAAAAAAAAATGTATCCTTTTGTATATGTGATTTCATTGATTATATATTTAGCATTACTTACAAAATGATTTGATTGCCCGTTGAATCTTTTAGGGAGATGATTGAATGAAATTGATCTCACATGTTCTTCAAGCTCGATTATTTTCTTCATCACCGGCTACACCGACTAATTGTTTGTTGACAATGACATTACTTCAAGGTTATCAGAGAAAATAGCTTTCTCACTAATTTTGAAACAGTGCAGACTTATATACCAACTCAAACACGAAATATCTTTACAACGTTAGATTCCAAAAATTTTGGAATCTATAAATAATTTAGCCATTTGTTTGTTTTTTCGTTTACTTTGTTATACCTTTTCTATCTTTAGCCTTTAATAATATATAACATGTTGGTTGGAGCATTTTCCTTAAATTACTCGAAATAGGATTTGGGAAGACAATACAAACTATCACCCGAGAAATATTATAATCTCCAACAAAATATTTTTTGACAATATGAATACAAACGCTCTATTACTCTTCTTTGGTATATAATCTTTTTTTAGGTTGTTTTAATGTGACAATTTCATAAATTGTTAAGTGTTAAGTAGTTTCTATTATATCGCTCATCATTCATTATTTTCTGCATGATTCTTTAGCAAAAATTATTTGGAGACATCTTTCAAATCCTTCACCTTTTACCATTTAACTTTCATTTTATCATATACTTCTAAAGGTCATATCTCATTGTGTGTGTAATTTATACATGAGGTGAATTACATACTTCCTCACATACTATTTTAATTCATTTCATATTATTTATTTAAGTTCGTTGTATTAATTGTAATATTCACTCATTATGAGTCAATTACTATTCTTGTAATCGAACACTTATTACAAACATTAATGATGTTCAGGGAGTCATTGAGATCTGACCATTACTCACCGCCAATTACACATAAACGACGAAGTCATTAAGCTTGCTCAGACACGCACATAATGAGCATGCTAGGTGAGCTAAACCAAGTATATAAGACAACCACTATTTATCAGCCATTAGCACCAGTACTACCGACAGTAGTATTGCGCATGCTCAGTGGTCGAATCTTTAACAATACTTAGTATTCTATATTCAACATAATTTTTATTATTGAGCGTGATCAATAAACGAACTTAACCTATTTCTAATGAGCAACTCTGTATTCAAACCTTTAAGAAATTAAAAAATATATATAAAAATAAAATAATTACCATAATGCTTGCCTGCCAAGAATGAGAGAGAGTGCTTGGAATTCCAAGTCATGGAAGATTATTTTTGCAACGACCATTAATATGCTTTGACAAGTTTGAAACATGTTTCATATGGAGGGTGTACTCACTAATTTAGAGGACGTAATAAAAAATATATAAATTCATGTTTACAGTTGTCTTTTTTCATTGTATTCTCATCTCGCCCTTTTTGGATATATTTGACTTAAGTTTTTCCCACATAGATTTATTGTATATACTTCTTGTGTAGGAAGTTGTTCAACCTTTTTATTAACTTAAGTATATAAACTTTCATCCAGTATATAAATCATAACCATTAATTATAATAATTAGACATGTGTCAATTTATAAATTAGAAAGTTACCGAGTTTTTTATATACGTGTGTATAAACAAAAAGTGTGAGCTTATCAATTCTTAGGCCATAAACAAGAATTTACCCTAAAAACACAAACAACGCTCAAAAAAATTTATACCTCAAAATAAACCGTCCACTCTGATTCTCAAGAGAGAAGAAAATGCTCCTTCGTACGTGTAGATCGAGGTGAAGTTACCTTTCTATAATGAGATGGAATTGTTAACGTAGTATTAATTCTTACTTAAAATTCTTTTTTTATTTGTCTATATTGTTTAACTAAATTTATTTTTTCTATCTTTTCACAGAATAATAAATATTGATATTTTTTGAGTAATTTATTAAGCCTTTTGGTTTTTTCAAATAAAGGGTCTTGTCATGGCAAAAGAGTTGGATAGGAGTTAGATAAGAATGAGTCATCAAGTAAAGTAGGAAAAGTTCTATTAATCAAGGTGTGTGAATTATTTTAGCTTCTATGTCGCATGTGATAAAAAAAATCTTAAGTGAATTGCACTATGAGTCCCTAAATAATGTGAAAATTGCAGTATAGGTATACATTATTGGTCCCTAGGAAAGAGCTAAAAGATTTTTAATATCACAAAATATGGGACTAAATTTTATTGTTTTTGCAATTAAAAAACCAAGCTATATTTAATTCACATAAGTATGGTTTGTATTTTTGTGTTCATGCATATCGTATATCATTGTTTAATTTACAGGAAAACGATCTCTAATCGGTTAGACTTGATCGATTCGTTCACGATTCTGCACTTCTATGATGCATATTATAATATCTTATAATTTTGTAGTATCATAAGAATATTATAATTTCATGGACTATGTATCGGAGAAAATCTCGTAAAATATTGGGCTTGAGGTATATTTGCAAATGAATGTTGAGAATTATTGTAATTTTTCTTCATTTTTCTAGTATTATGTCTCTTGTCTATTTGGATCGAAAGAAAATCAAATAATAGTGGATGAGAGATTAAAGTATTATGACCATCCCTTGGCACCATAATCTGCCCTTGCACTATGTTCCACTATAAAAGTTGATTATTCTATTTTAGTTTGCACATCAATTCCTTCTCGTGTTTCTTTGTTTAGCATAATTCACCATAAACATTATTTATTTATTTTTCGTATATCGTCATATAAATTTTATATTACTAAATTTTATATTTTTTTTGCATCGAGAAACAAACAAAACGAAACCATACGTTAGCAAATCCTAAATTTCAAAAAAAAAAATGTATCCATTTGTATATGTGCTTTCATTGATTATCTATTTAGCATTCCTTACAAAATTATTTGATTGCCCTTTTAATCTTTAAGGGAGATGAGAATGAAACTGATCTCATATCTTCCTCATACTCGATTACTTTCTTCATCACCACTACATCGACTAATTGTTTGCTGACAATGACATTACTTCAATGTTATCGGAGAAAATAGCTTTCCCACTGATTTTGAAAGCGTGCATACTTATATATCAACTCAAACACGTAATATCCTTACAACGTTAGATTCCAAAAATTTTAGAATCTATAAATAATCTAGCCATTTCTTTGTTTTTTTCTTTACTTTCTCGTTCTTTTTCTATCTTTAGTCTTCACTCATATACAACATGTTGGTTGGTGCCTTTTCCTTAAATTACTCGAAATTGTATTTTGGAAGACAATACAAATTATCACCCGAGAAATAATAAAATCTCCAACAAAGGAGTTGTTTGATAATATGACTACAGACTCTCTATTACTATTTGTTGGTATATAATATATTTTAGGTTGTTTTAATGTGACAATTCCATAAATTGTTAATTATTAATTAGTGTCTATTATATCACTCATCTTTCTTCATATTCTGCATGATTCTTTAGCAAAAATTCTTTGGAGACATCTTTCAAATCCTTCACTTTTTACCATTTAACTTTCATTTTATCATATACTTCTAAAGGTCATATCTCATTGTGTGTGTAATTTTACATGAGGTGAATTACATACTTCCTCACATACTATTTTAATTTATTTCATATTATTTATTTAAGTTTTATTTATTTATTGTAGTTTCCACTCATTATGAGTCAATTACTATTCTTGTATTCTTGTAATCGATCACTTATTATAAACACTAAGCATGCTCAGGGAGTCATTGAGTTCCAACCATTACCCATCGTCAATTACCCATCACCGACGAAGTCATTAAGCTTGCCCAGACACGCACATAATGAGCATGCTAGGTGAGCCAATCTGAGATTCTTTGACAACCACTATTTATCAGCCATCGCCACCACTTCTACTAACAGTAGTATTGAGCATGCTCAGTGGTCGAATCTTTAAAAATACATAGTATTCTATATTCAACGTAATTTTTATTATTGAGCGTGATCAATAAATGACGTTAACCTATTTCTAAGGAGCAACTCGGTATTCAAACCTTAACGAAATTAAAAATATATAAATATAAATAAAATAATTACCATAATTCTTACCTGCCAAGAATGAGAGAGAGTGCTTGAAATTCCAAGTCATGGAGATTGTTTTTGCAACGACCATTAATATGGTTTGGCAAGTTTGAAACATGTTTCGAATGGAGGGTGTACTTACTAATTTAGAGGGCGTAATAAAAAAATTAAATTCATGTTTACCGTTGTCGTTTCTCATTGTATTGTCATCTTGCCTTTTCGGGAGATATTTGACTTAAGTTTTTCCGACTTAGATTTATTGTATAGACTTCTTGTGTGGGAAAGTAGATCAACCTTTTTATTAACTTAAATATATAAACTTCCATCCAATATGTAAATCATAACCAATAATTAGACATGTGTCAATTTATAAATTAGAAAGCTACCATAATTAATTTTATTTAATTCAAAATATACGGTGTGTATAAAAATATTATGTTTATTAATCTGATAAAAAAAATAAGAGAATGTAAGCCCAATTGAATTCATTTTCAAATGGGATGGAGAGAAAAGTAAAAAACATTATATCTTTTTAACTACTCTACTTGGTATGGTCTTATCAATTCTTAGGCAATAAACAAGAATTTACCCTAAAAACATAAACGCCGGCACAGAAAAAGTTGATACCTCAAAATAAATTGTCCACTCTTATTTTCCAGAGAGAAGATAAATGCTCATTTGTATGTGTAGATCGAGGAGAAGTTCTCCTCGTATATTGAGATGAAATTCTGTAAGGTAATATTAATTCTTACTCAAAATTCTTTGTTTCATTTGTCTATATTATTTAACTAAATTTATTTTTTCTATCTTTTCACATAATAATTAAATATGGATGTTTTTTGAGTAATTTTTTAAGCCTTTTGGCCATTTCAAGTTAAGGGTCTCCTCATGGTAAAAGAGTTAGATAAGAATGAGTCACAGTAAAGTAGGAAAAGTTCTATTAATCAAGATATGAGAATTATTTTAGCTTCTAATGGGATAACAAAAATCTCAAGTGAATTTCTCTATGAGTCCCTATATACTGTTAAATTTGCAATATAGGTCAGTATAGGTATGAATTATTGGTCCCTACGAAATAGCTAAAAGATTTTTAATATTACAAAATATGGGGTTAAATTTTCTTGTTTTTGCAATTAAAAAATCATGTTATATTTAATTCATACATGAATAGTTTGTATTTTTCTGTTCATGCATATCATAAAGTATTTTTTTAATTTACAGAAAAACGATTGTTGATCATGACATTTCAGAAAAAGGGGACAATTCTATAGTAATCCTGGTAAGTCTATTAATATGTTGTAATACTTAATTTGATGGTTAATAAGAAATAGTCAACCCTTGATGTTGAACATATTATTCTAAAGATGGTATATTTTGGTTCTTCAATGAGTGTGTTTAATAGGGATTGAAGAAATAAAAACAAGTAATTGTGTATGGAGGATTAAAGATTAAGTGTACACAATTTAAAATCTAACACACAATGAAAAGTTATATAGAACAATATTGAATACGCAAATAAAGAATGTGTTATTGAGCATAAAGAACAAAAGTTTTAGTATGTCATTGAATTAATTATGCACCTATTTGATATTTTTTTTGTTTCTAGATTGTAATACCTCTTTAACTAACAAAGATGGAAGAACTTATTATGGTACTTATAATCATATACCCCCTATGTTCCATTTTGAGTTGCTTGGTTTTTTTAATATTAGTAATCACAATGCAATTCATGTTCCCTAGATCATAAAACCTTGCGAAGGAAAAGTAAGTACCCTCTTGGTGTAGTATATGAGCATCGGTTTTAAAAACTATACAAACTTGATTTGTTACTTCCGAAGTGATTTGAATTGGTATTAAATTTTTTTATCGTTATGTCTTCCATTATGTGTAACTTGATAAGGATCTGTAATGAGAAAGTAGAAATAATAAAGAAGAGAGAGTTGCCTCTAAATCAAATAAATAGGCCAATGGCCCAAGGTCTTTCATAGAAAACTTAGTGAGTAAGAAGCAAAATAGAGGTTATAGCATAAGGTAGTGGATCATGAAGCCTTTCAGTATGTTTTACTTGATGAAGATATTAAATTTCACGAGAAAGATACTTATATGATGTGGTTTTGGATCATTAACAATTTAATTTATGTGATTCTAGTTAGTGTCAAAACTAAGTATGGTTCAAATGATGATTTTAAAATTGTTGAAAATATATTCTTAGTTTTTAATGTTTATCTTGTTGAGGTTGAGAATCGATTGTGGGTTTCTTTGAGGTGTTATAATTTGTATTCAAAACTTATTGGTGATGAGGCCGGCGAGAAGATCTATGTGTGATATTGTCTTAAAGAATTGTTGTGTCATTCAAGTACTCGGTGAGATCCTTGGAAGAATTAAATCTGGTTTTCAAATACAATAAAAACTAAGGCCCTCAACAAAGTCATCATCAAAGGAACGTTTATCTACAGTAACAACACCTTTGGAAGGGTTTTTGTTTGAACAACCTTTCTTCCCAACTCTATCAAGTCTATTTGATCTCTATCAAGGCTCAGATACATATCTATATAGAAATACAAATATCTCTACAAGTCTATTTGATCTCTTCTTATATAATTTTAGTAATATAATTATTAATTTATCAAAATAATTAGAAAATAGTATATACCTTTTTTGTTGATCAGTGGATGAATGGAGTCTTGATGAAGCAGTGGGTGAATTGAGTCTTGATGAAGCAGTGGATGAATTGAGTCTTATGAAGATATAATATGTTGTTTAAGTGTTATATTAGTGTTTATATAATAGAAATTTCAAGATTCCGCAATAAATATTCAAAGAAAAAAAATATAACCATTTATTCTTTTTGGGTTCTGTAATTATTCAACGGTAACAATCTGAATTTTGGATTCTATTAATTTTGATTTTGATGTTATATATATTTTTTTGTAAATGATAATCACTGTTGGTGATTTTTTGTTCAATTTTTTGTTTCAAATCAATACCCAGTATTTATCTCTATATCTGACCAGTCTTCAAATATTGCATTTATGTTGCTTTTTTTGATAATTTTACTTTTGGATCTTCAAATGTAACATTTGAAGACCCTATTGGTCTTGATTTTATATATCTCCTAGAAATATTTATTATAATATGCAATTAAGGGTAAAAGTGGTATGAAAAATAAAAAAGTGTTTTAATTTTCTAGCGTGACATACATTTGGAAACAACTAATTTTAGTATAAATAACAACCTTTTGGGAACGAAGGAAGTGATAATTATGTAAAACTGTATTTAGGGTTATTGGTAATGATTTGGTAATAAAGTTTATAAGATCTGATTCGGTATTGCATTGTATTTTGATCGGAAACGTCATTCAAATTATCGTGTCTTTTGATCGAGTAGTGAGATATTGTAAGAACTGGTACCTCAAGATTTTCGAGAAGCCTGTAGACTACTAAGGAAGTCTCTCATGGTATAAAATAAATCTTTTTTTTTGCATACATAAATTATAAAGAAACCCCAAAAGAAAATTTTGACTACATTTGGGTTAAGGAAGAGTATGAAGTTGCAAAATCTTGGAGGAAACATATTTGTGTTGGCCCTCTTTTAGGAATTATATGTCCTCTCATGTTGTGGAAGAACCAGGTCATCCTTTTTCAAAGTATTCAAGGACATCTACTCTAAAGAAGGACTCAGGGCGTGACAATGATGACGAGGATTGGCTTTTCAGACCATAAGAAGGAGTTCTCGTACAAGTTCCCAAGGTAGGAATGTATCTCTACCTTTTACAAAACCTCCTTTTGATATTTTGCTGGGGACACTAAAGTGTTACGATTTTCTGAATCTTTTTTTTGCATAGTAAATTCCTCTGTCTTAATAAACATAGTTTTTCATTTTCCTTTTGCAGTGAGTTGGAAGGCAACAAATTATGGAAAATTAAAGTACATATAGTTTGTGCCAAAGGATTGAGTATTTTTTAGGTAAGAAGGTTTTTCTCCTTATATTGTTTTTGAATTGTGGAATGAGGTTGTTACTTGATAGCTGAGTATTAATCCTAAATTTGTATGTTTCATAAAAATAATGTAGACATGTATAGAGTCTGGGCACTGTCTAAAATATATAAATCAACATGTGTTGATTCTTCCAAGTTGGGTAAATTTTATGGGAGTACAATTATGCGGGACTTCATGGACAGGAACAAGTATATGACTCCGATACTATTTAATTTTTGTTTGTTAAGGATCAGATTTTACTCTAGTGATTTTTTTGTCGAGGTTATATTTATTGGATAATTATATCTATGGATTATATTTTTTGTCTTACATTTTTATATCAAAACATGAATCTTGGATTAGACAATTCATATCAAACTTTAGAAGCATACCATCAATGATGTATGATATGATGTATTCAGAATTTGTTGAAGCTAAATTTTCTGTGTATAATTTACAAGTTTTGCCCAAACAAAAAAAAGAGTTGTATATGTTGATGTGAAAATATATGGATGCTTAATAATTTTGTGAGTTCTATGAGTTGTTTTAGTAATTTATAATTTGAATATAATTTCCTATGGGTTTTTGGAACTAAAGCTAATAAAATAATATGATTTGACACGAATCGTATTGAATCGGTTAGACTTGATCGATTCGTTCACGATTCTGCACTTCTACGATGCAACTTTTAATATCTTATAATTGTGTAATATCATAAGAATAGTATAATTTCATGAACTATGTATCGGAGAAAATATCATAAAATTTAGAGTTTGAGATATATTTGCAAATGAATTTAAGAATTATTGTTATTTTTTCTTTATTTTTCGACTATTATGACTCTTGTCTGTTTGGATCAAAAGGAAATGGAATAATAGTGGATGAGAGATTAAATTATTATGTTCCTCGCTTGGCACCACAATCTTCCCTTACGCAAAATTAATTGTTCTATTTTAATATGCACGTCAATTCCTTCTCGTGTTTATTTGTTTAGCATAAGTCACCAAAAATATTATTTATTTGTTTTTCGTATATCGTCATATCAATTTTATATTATTAAATTTTATATTTTTTTTGGACGGAGAAACTAACAAAACAAAACCATTCATTAGCCAATCCTAAATTTCAGAAAAATTGTATCCATTTGTATATGTGCTTTCATTGATTATCTATTTAGCATTCCTTACAATATGATTTGATTTCCCTTTGAATCTTCTGAGAAGATGATGGAATGAAACGGATCTCATATGTTCCTCAAACTCCATTATTTTCTTCATCACCGGTTACACCGACTAACTTTTTGCTCACAATGACTTTACATTCAGGTTATCGGAGAAAATAGCTTTCTCACTGATTTTGAAACAGTGCATACTTATATATCAACCCAAACACGTAATATCTTTAAAACGTTAGATTCCAAAAATATGGGAATCTATAAATAATCTAGCCATTCCATAGTTTTTTCTTTTACTTTCTCATTCTTTTTCTATCATTAGCCTTCACTTATATACAACATGTTGGTTGGAGCCTTTTCCTTAAATTACTCGAAATAGGATTTGAGAAGACAATACAAACTATCACCCGAGAAATAGTAAAATCTCCAACAAATGAATTATTTGACAATATGAATACGGACTCTCTATTACTATTTGTTGGTATATAGTCTTCTTTTCGGTTGTTTTAATGTGACAATTCCATATATTTTTAAGTGTTAATTAGTGTCCATTATATCGCTCATCTTTCATCATATTCTGCATGATTCTTTAGCAAAAATTCTTTGGAGACATCTTTCAAATCCTTCACTTTTTACCATTTAACTTTCATTTTATCATATACTTCTAAAGTTCATATCTCATTGTTTGTGTAATTTTTACATGAGGTGAATTACATACTTCCTCACATACTATTTAAATTTATTTCATATTATTTATTTAAGTTTGTTGTATTAATTGTAATATCCACTTATTATGAGTCAATTATTATTCTTGTAATCGAACTCTTATTATAAACACTAAGCATGTTCATGGAGTCATTGAAATCTGACAATTACTCACCGCCAATAATCCATCACCGACGACGTCATTAAGCTTGCTCATACACGAACATAATGAGCACGCTAGGTGAGTCAAACCGGGTATATCTAACAACCACTATTTATCAGCCATCACCACCAGTACTACTGACAGTAGTATTGAGCATGCTCAGTGGTCGAATCTTTAACAATACTTCGTATTCTATATTCACCGTAATTTTTATTATTGAGCGTGATCAATAAAGGACGTTGACCTATTTCTAATGAGAAACTCAGTATTCAAACCTTAACGAAATTAAAAAGCTATACACATAAAAACAAAATAATTACCATAATGCTTACATGCAAAGAATGAGTGAGAGTTCTTGGAATTCCAAGTCATGGAAGATTGTTTTTGCAACGACCATTAATATGGTTTGGCAAGTTTGAAACATGTTTTGTATAGGGTGTGTACTCACTAATTTAGAGGGCGTAATAAAAAATATTTAAATTCATGTTTACCGTTGTCTTTTCTTATTGTATTCTCAACTCGCCATTTCAGGAGATATTTGACTTAAGTTTTTACGACATAGATTTGTTGTACAGACTTCTTGTGTGGGAAAGTAGTTCAACGTTTTTATTAACTTAAATATACAAACATCCATCCAATATGTAAATCATAACCATTAATTATAATAATTAGACATGTGTCAATTTATAAATTAGAAAGTTACCATAATTAATTTTATTGAGTTCAAAATATACCGTGTGTATAAAAAAAATTTATATTTATTAATTTGATAAAAAGAATAAAAGAATGTAAGCCCAAGTGAAGTCATTTGCAAATGGGTTGGAGAGAAAAGTAAAAAACATTATATCAACTAGTCTACTCAGCATGGGCTTATCAATTCTTAGGCCATAAATAAGAATTTACCCTAAAAACACAAATGACGCACATAAAAAGTTGATACCACAAAACAAACTATCCACTCTGATTGTCAAGAGAGAAGAAAAATGCTCCTTTGTACGTGTAGATCGAGGTGAAGTTCTCCTCGTATATTGAGATTTAATTCTGTAATATAATATTAATTCTTACTCAAAATTATTTGTTTTATTTTTCTATATGGTTTAACTAGATTTATTTTTTCTATTTTTTCACAGAATAATTAAAGGGGCAACGCCCAATTAATTACGCGGAGAAGGTAAGTATTCCCTATTAATTACAACTTCAACTTAATTCCCAATTAAGCACAAAATATTACCCAATTACCAAAATATCCTTCTACCTATTATTAATTACTTTAATTATATATTTTATTAATTATAGTTTAATATTTATTTATTTTTTTCAGATTTTTTTTAAATAATTTTTTTTTCGAAATTTTTTTTTTTCAAAAATTATTTTGTTTTCGAAAAATATTTTGTTGGAAATTTTTTTTTCGAATTTTTTTTTTTTCGAATTTTATTTTTGTCGATTTTTTCCCCCGGAATTTTTTTTTCCATGATAACATGATGTAAGATTAGTACATATGATAATTGTGTGTTAAAGTAACACAAAATCATATGTGTTGTGTGTTGCATGAACACCCAATATGTATAATATTGAGTTGCTTAAACACACATAAATAACAAATTGTGTGATACATGAACACAAAATCAGACAGACAGAATATTTGTACACAAAGGTATTTAATAATGTATATGTAGGCTGATTATGTGTTCATGCAACACGCAATTGCTGAAAGTATGTGTTACAGTAACACACAACAGTGTGGGTTTTGTGTTGGTAAGACACACAATGCGTTTATCATTTGCAGTTTTGCGTTGCTTAAACACACACAAATAACAATTGTGTGTTGCAGGAACACAGAATTAGATATACAGAATATTTGTACACAGTAATAGATAATAGTGTACAGATAGTCTGAACATCTGATTGTGTGTTAATGTAACACACAATTGCTTGATGTGTGAGTTACAGTAACACAAAACAGTATGGACTTGTGTGTCATTTACAGTTTTGCGTTGATTAAACACACAACAAATAACTATTGTGTGTTGCAGGAACACAGAATAAGATATACAGAATATTTGTATACAGAAATAGATAATAGTGTACAGATAGTCTGAAAATCTGATTGTGTGTTAATGTAACACACAATCGCTTGATGTATGAGTTACAGTAACACAAAACAGTATGGACTTGTGTGTTAATGAAAAATCTTCGAAAATATTTTTCGAAAAAAAAATATTTTTCCAAAAAAAAAAAATATTTTTCCAAAAAAAAAAAATTTCCAAAAAAAAAAAATTTCCAAAAAAAAAAAAAATTTCAAAAAAAAAATATATAATTTTCGAAAAAAAAAAATTCAAAATTTTTTTTTTTTTCAGAAAAAAAAAATTCGAAAAAAAAAAAATTTAAAAAAATAAATTCAGATATTAAATATAGAAATATAATATAAATATATAATAAAATAAAATAAATATAAGGGCAATAATGGAAGGTAAATATGGCCAAGTGCTTATTTGAGAATTAAGTTGAAAATTTGTGAGTAAGTAGGAAGTAATTTCCTCCTTCTTTTTTTTTGAGAATGAAAAGTGAGAAAGTGTAATTAATTGAGAATTATCTCATAATTAAATATTGATGTTTTTTTGAGTAATTTATTTGACCTTTTGGGTTTTCCAAATTAAGGGTCTAGTCATGGCAAAAGAGTTGGATAAGAATGAGTCATCCGGTAAAGTAAGAAAAGTTCCATTAATCAAGGTATTAGAATTATTTTAGCTTGTATGTAGCATGGGATAACAAAAATCTCAAGTGAATCGCACTATGAGTCCTTATATACTACGAAAATTGCAGTAAAGGTCAGTATAGGTATGCATTATTGGTCCCTAAGGAAGAGGTAAAAGATTTTTAATATTACAAAATATGGGATTAAATTTTTTTTTGCATTTGCAATAAAAAAATCATGCTATATTTAATTCACAAGAAAATAGTTTGAATTTTGTGTTCATGCATATCGTAGAGTATTGTTGATCATAACATTTCAAAAAAAAGTGGAAAATCATGTAATTATACTGGTAAGTCTATTAACATGCTGTGATACTTCATTTGATGGTTAATAACGAATGGTCAACCCTTGATATTGAACATATTGTTCTGAAGATGGTAAATTAGTGTTTTTAATATGTATTGAAGGAGTAAAAACTAGTAATGTGTATGGAAGATTAAAGATTAAGTGTACACAATTTAAAATTCAACACTCGATTAAAATTTATGTAGACCAATATTGAATACGCCTATAAAGAGTTTGTTATTAGGCGTAAAGAACAAATGTTTTAGTATGTCATTGAATTGATTATGCACCTATTTAGATTTTATTTAGATTGTAATACCTCTTTAACTAACAAAGATGGAAGAATTAATCAGGGTACTTATAATCATATATCCCATATGTTCCATTTTTAGTTACTTGATTTCTTTTAAGATTAGTAATCACAATGCAATTTATGTTCCCTAGAAAGTAAAACCTTGCGAAGGAAAAGTAAGATACCCTATTGGTGTAGTATATGAGCATCGCTTTTAAGAACTAGACAAACTTGATTCTTTACTTCTGAATTGATTTGAATTGGTATTGAATTTTTAGATCGTTATACCTTCCATTATGCGGAAGAATCGATTTTAAGAACTAGACAAACTTGATAAGGATCTCTAATGAAAAAGTAGAAATGATAGAGAAGAGAGAGTTACCTCTAAATCCAAGAAATAAGACAATGGCCCAAGGTCTTTCATAGCAAACATAGTGGGCAAAGAAGCAAAATAGAGGTTATAGCATAAGGCAGTGTATCACTAAGCCTTTCATTTTGTTTTACTTGATGAAGATATTAATTTTCACGATAAAGATACTTATATGATGTGATTTTGGATCATTATCAATTTCATTTATGTGATTCTAGTTTAGTGTCAAAACTAAGTATGGTACAAATGATGATCTTAAAGTTGTCGAATATATATTCTTAGATTTAATGTGGATCTTGTTGAGGTTGGGAATTGATCATGGATTTCTATGGGGAGTTTGTAATTTGTATTTAAAACTTATTGTTGATTAGGTCGTAAAGAAGATCTATGTTGGATAATGTCTTAAAGGAATGTTGTGTCATTCGAGTACTCGGCGAGATTGGAGGAAGAATTAAATCTAGTGGTCGAATAGAAAAAAACTAAGGCTAGCTCAACCAAGTCATCATCAAAGGAACAATTATTTACAGTAACAACACCATTAAAAGGGTTTTTATTTGAACATCCTTTCTACCCAATTCTATCAACATACAGGGGGCTTAGATACATATCTATATACGAATACAAATCTCTTTACAAGTCTATTTGATCTCTTCTTATATAATTTGGTAAGATACTCTTTAATTTATCAAAATAATTAACAAATAGTATATACCTTTTTTTGTTGATCAATGGACGAATTGAGTCTTGATGAAGCAGTGGATGAATTGAGTCTTGATGAAGATCTAGTATGTTGTTTAAGTGTTGTATCCGTGATTTCATGATTATGCAATAAATATACAAATGGAAAAAATATTTCCGTTTATTCTTTTTGGGTTGTGTAATTATTCAACGTTTGGATTCTGTTAATTTTTATTTTAAATCATATAAATTTTTTTGTAAATTTGATAATCATTCTTGGTGATTGTTTGTTCTCTTTTTATTTTAATTCTGCAGCTTTTCACTTCTTTTTGCAGGTAATTGGTATGTATATATTTGGCCAAATTTAACCAAAAAAAATGAATACCAGTATTTATCTATATATCTTATAAGTCTTCAAATATTTCATTGATGTTACTTTTTTTTGATAATTTTACTTTTGGGTCTTCAGATGTAACATTTAAAGACCCCATTGGTCTTTTTCTTAAATATCTGTTAGAAAAATATATTATTATAATATGTAATTAAGGGTAAAAGTGGTATGAAAAGTAAAAAAGTGTTTTAATTTTCTAAAGAGATATACATTTGGAAACAACTATTTTTAGTATAAATAACAACCTATTGGGAACTGAGTAAGTAGTAATTATGTAAAATTGTATTTAGAAATATTAGTAATGATTTGGTAATAATGTTTATCAAATCTGGTTCAGTATTGCATGTCATTCAAATTATCATGTCCTAAAGATTTTCGAGGAGACTGTACACTACTAAGGAAGTCTCTCACGGTATAAAATAAATCTTCTGCTTTGTTTGCATACATAGATTATAAATGAAACCCAAAAGAACATTATGATGACATTTGGGTTATGGAAGAGTATGAAGTGGTAGAATCTTGGAGGAAACAAGTTAGTGTTGGCCATCTTTCTGGAATTATATGTCCTCTCATGTTGTCGAAGAATCAGGCCATTATATGTCCTCTCATGTAGTTAAGGACATCTACTTTAAAGAAGAAGTCAGTGAGTAACAACGATGATGAGGATTGGGTTTTAAGACTATAAGAAGGAGTGCTCATACAAGGTCCAAATCTATCGTCGAAGGTAGGAATGTATCTCCATCTTTTACCAAATCTGCTTTTGATCTTTTGCTGGGGACACTCAAGTGTTACGATTTACAGAATCTTTTTTTCTACAAATTAAATTTCTCGGTCTTAATAAACTTAGTTTGTCATTTTCCTTATGTAGTGAGTGGGAAGGCAACGAATTTTGGAAAATTCAAGTATATATAGTTTGTGCCGGAGGATTGAGTATTTTTTAGGTAAGAACGTTTTTCTCCTTATATTATTTTTTAATTGTGGAATGAGGTTGTTACTTGTTAGTAGAGTAGTAATCCAAAATTTGCATGTTTCATCGTTCACTGTCTAAAATATCTAAATCTACACATGTTGATTCCTGCAGGAGTACAATTTTGTGGGACTTCATGGACGGGAACAAGTATATGACCCTGAAACTATTAAATTTTTGTTTGTTAAAGATCAGATAGCTGCTCTAGTGATTTTTTTGTTGAGGATATATTTTTTGGAAATTATATATCAGAATTATATTTTTTGTCTTGAATATTTATATCGAAACGTATATCATGGATCATACAATTCATATCAAACTTTAGAGGCATACAATCAATGATGTATGATTTGATGTATTTAGAATTTTTTAAGCTAAGTTTTCTGTATATAATATACAAGTTTGACCAATCAAAAAAAATTATGTTGATGTGAAAATATATCGATGCTTTATAATTTTGTGTGTTCTATGAGATGTTTCAGTAATTTATAATTTAATGATAATTTCCTTGGGGTAACTAATTTTGGAACTGAAGCTAAGAAAATATTATGATTTGACACGAATCGTATCGGATCCGTTAGACTTGATCGATTCGTTCACGATTCTGCACTTCTGTGATGCATCTTTTAATATCTTATAATTGTGTAATATCATAAGATTAGTATAAATTCATGAACTATGTATCGGAGAAAATCTCATAAAATTTTGGGGTTGAGATATATTTGCAAATGAATGTTGAGAATTATTGTTATTTTTTCTTTATTTTTCTAGTATTATATCTCTTGTCTTATTGGATCAAAAGGAAATGGAATAATAGTGAATGAGAAAATAATGTGTTATGTTCCTCGATTGGTACCATAATCTGCCCTTGCGCTATGTTCCACTATCAAAGTTGATTATTCTATCTTAATATGCACATCAATTCCTTCCTGTGTTTCTTTGTTTAGCATAAGTCACCATAAACATTATTTATTTGTTTTTCATTTATCAGCATATCAATTTTATATCATTAAATTTATATTTTGTTTTTAGATGGAGAAACAAACAAAACTAAACTATACATTAGCCAATCCCAAATTTCAAAAGAAATCGTATCCATTTGTATATGTGTATTCATTGATTATCTATTTAGTATTCCTTACAATATGATTTGATTGCCCGTTGAATCTTCTAGGGAGATGATGGAATGAAATTGGTGTCATATGTTCCTCAAACTCGATTATTTTCTTCATCACTGGCTACACCGGCTAATTGTATGCTGACAATGACATTACTTCAAGATTATCGGAGAAAATAGCTTTCTCACTGATTTTGAAACCAAGCTTATATATCAACTCAAACACGTAATATATTTACAACGTTAGATTCCAAAAATTTAAAATTTATATATAATCTAGCCATTTCTTTGTTTTTTCGTTTACTTTCTCATTCTTTTTCTATCTTTAGCCTTCACTCATATACAAAATATTTGTTGGAGCCTTTTCCTTAAATTACTCGAAATAGGATTTGGGAAGACTATACAAACTATCACCGGAGAAATAGTAAAATCTCCAACAAAGGATTTGTTTGACAATATGAATAAAAACTCTCTGTTACTATTTGTTGATATATAATCTTTTTTTAGGTTGTTTTAATGTGACAATTCCATAAATTGTTTAGTGTTAATTAGTTTTATTATATTGCTCATCTTTCATCATATTCTGCATCATTCTTTAGAAAAAAATCTTTGGAAACATCTTTCAAATCCTTCACTTTTTGCCATTTAACTTTCATTTTATCATATACTTCTAAAGGTTATATATCATTGTGTGTGTAATTTGTACATGAGGTGAATTACATACCTCCTCACATACTATTTTAATTCATTTCATATTATTTATTTGAGTTTGTTGTATTAATTGTAATATCCACTCATTATGAGTCAATTACTATTCTTGTAATCGAACACTTATTATAAACACTAACGTTTTCAGGGATTCATTGAGATCCGACCATTACTCACCGCCAATTATCCATCATCGACAAAGTCATTAAGCTTGCTCAGACACGCAAATAATGAGTATGCTAGGTGAGCCAAATCGAGTATCTCTGACAACCACTATTATCAGCCATCACATCAGTACTACCGACAGTAGTATAAGCATGATCTGTGGTCGAATCTTTAACAATACTCAGTATTCTATATTTAACGTAATTTTAATTATTGAACGTGATCAATAAACGGCGTTGAACTATTTCTAATGAGAAACTCGTTATTAAAACCTTAACGAAATTAAAACAGATAGGAATATAAATAAAACAATTACCATAACGCTTACCTGCCAAGAATGAGAGAGAGTGCTTGGAAGCCCAAGTCATGGAAGATTGTTTTTGCAACGACCATTAATATGGTTTGGCAAGATTTAAACATGTTTCGTATGGAGGGTGCACTTACTAATTTAGAGGGTGTAATAAAAAATATTTAAATTCATGTTTACCGTTGTCTTTTCTCATTGTATTCTCATTTCGCCCTTTTGGGAGATATTTGAGTTAAGTTTTTTCCACATGGATTTATTGTATAGACTTTTTGTGTGGGGAAAGTAGTTCAACCTTCTCATTAACTTAAATATATAAACTTCCATCCAATATGGAAATCATAACCATTAATTATAATAATTAGAATTGTGTTAATTTATAAATTTGAAAGTTACCATAATTAATTTTATTGAGTTAAAGATATACGTATGTATAAAAAAAATTATATTTATTATTCTGATAAAAATGAATAAGAGAATATAATCCCAAGTGAAGTCATTTGCAAATGGGCTAGAGAGAAGAGTAAAAAACAATGATTTATATATTTTTTTATCTAATCCTGTCGAAATGGGTTTATCAATTCTTAGGCCATAAACAATAATTTAACCTAAAAACAAAAAGAAAAAAAAATTTAGAACCTCAAAATAAACCGTCCACTACGATTGTCAAGAGAAATACTCCTCGTATATTGAGATGAAATTCTGTAACGTCATATTAATTCTTACTCAAAATTTTTTATTTTATTTGTCTATATTGTTTAAATATATTTATTTTTTTCTATCCTTTCACAAAATAATTAATATTGATGTTTTTTTGAGTAATTCAGTAAGCCTTTTAGTTTTCTCCAATCAAGGGTCTCGTCATGGAAAAAGAGTTATATAAAAATGAGTCTGTCTGGTAAAGTAGAAAAAGTTCTCTTCTTTAAGGTATGTGAATCATTTTAGCTTCTATGTTGCAAGGGATAACAAAAATCTCAAGTGGATTGCACTATGAAGTATAGGTCGGTATATATATACATTGTTAGTCTCAAATAAAGAGGTAAAATATTTTTAATATTACAAAATATGGGATTACATTTTATTGTTTTTGCAATTAAAAAGTCATGCTATATTTAATCCACACAAGAATAGTTTGTATTTTTTTGTTCATGCATATCATATTGTATTATTTAATTTACATGTACACGATTGTTGATCATTACATTTCAAAAAAAGGGGACAATCCTATAATTATCCTGATAAGTCTATTAATATGCTATAATACTTCATTTGATGGTTAATACGAATGGTCAACCCTTGATGTTGAACATATTATTCTAAAGAGTGTAAATTTTAGTTCGTCAATGAGTGTGTTTAATATGGATTGAAGGAGTAAAAACAAGTAATTGTGTATGGGATATTAAAGATTAAGTGTACACAATTCAAAACCTAACACACGATTAAAATTTATTTAGACCAATACTGAATACGCCAATGAAGAGTGTGTTATTAGGCGTAAAGAACAAAAGTTTTAGTATGACATTGAATTGATTATGCACATATTTGGAATTTTTTTCTTTCTAGATTGTAATAGCTCTTTAACTAACAAATATGGAAGAATTTATTCGGTTACTTAAAATCATATATACCCCTATGTTCCATTTGGAGTTGCTGGATTTCTTTTAAGATTAGTAATCACAATGCAATTCATGTTCCCTAGATCGTAAAACCTTGCGAAGGAAATGTAAGATACCCTCTTGGGGTAGTATATGAGCATCAATTTTATGAACTAGACAAACTTGATTCGTTACTTCGAAAGGATTTGAGTTGGTATTGAATTTTTGTATCGTTATGTCTTCCATTATGTGTAACTTGATAAGAATCTGTAATGAGAAAGTAGAAGTGATCGAGAAGAGAGAGTTGCCTCTAAATCCAATAAATAGGCCAATGGCCCGAGGTCTTTCATAGAAAACTTAGTGGTTAAATAAGCAATAATAGAGGTTATAGCATAAGGCAGTGGATCACGAAGCCTTTCATTATGTTTTACTTGATGAAGATATTAATTTTCACAAGAAAGATACTTATATGATCTGATTTTGGATCATTAAAAACACTACTACAGTTTTGATAATTAGAGACGACTTTCGTCTTTAATGACCATAAATTTAGTCTCTAGAGACATAACATTTTGGTCTTTAGAGACGACATTTCGTCTCTAATAAGTGGTCTCTAAAGGTTCGTAGGTAAAGATATCTTTAGAAACGACATGTGACATGTCGTGGGGATTGACCATTAGTCATTAGATACGACATAATTCGTCGGTAAAGATGTCGTCTCATTAGAGACGAAATCCATCGTCCTTATTGTTGTTTTATTATTAGAGACGACTTGTTTGGTTTCTATTGATAAGTGACGAAAGGTTACTAGTCTTTACCAACTAGGTTATTACCAACTACTAAAGTCGTCGGTAACGACCCTTATTTTATTTATAATATTTAAATATTTATTTTATTATTTAATTTTTTATATTTAATTTTAGCTACCAAAAAATAATAACAAAATTAAGTAAAAAGTTTAGAAATTAAAATATCGATTGATATATTATAATATCATGAAAAGAAGTAATTTAAAATCTAATATACAAACAAAAGATCAAACATTAAAGTACCACATAAACTATAAAAGTCTAAAATACAATTTTTGAAAGAAACAAAACTCATAATACGTAGAACACAGACTTTCTGAGAGCTCAGAGTCTAAGAAAACCCATATTCACAGTAATTATGGAACTCTTATAATCAACAAATGAACGGCTTATTGTCAAGAAATCGTCATATTTAGCCACCTCAAAAATAGTATCTTCATTTGTGTGAGAAATATTGCTTTCTTTTGCATTAACATTCACATTCAAAAGGTCAACTGCTCCATTGCATCAGCCACATAATTTTCTCTTAAAATGTAAACCTGCACATAATATATATGCGCCCATCACATTCATTTACAATGATTATTCTAGAGAAAAATATGAAAATTATACCTTAAACTAGAACATGCTCACTAATTAAAAATGAACAACATCACTTATTTGCGATTTATGATTACGAGAAAATCTTGTCCAGCTTGTACTAAAAAAAAATATTAAGCAAGGAAATTTATAGTGTGTTGTTCACCGTTTTCTCCCACCAATACAATCAACTCATCAAGATTTGGCTTGTGGTACTTGCAAAATTTCACAACAAGACACTGTAATCCAGAATTTAGTTTTTGGAGAGATGTGTGAAATAGTGTATGAACAGGATACTCACCAAATAGCAAATTCTGATAACTTGATGAAGATGGAAAATTGTTGATCTAAATTAGCTTCAATCTTTTTTGCTCTTTTCATGATGGAATTAGACTGTATTGATAATTTTATTGACCTGCTCGTTTCCCTTGATCTCTTGGTCCCTATGCCAATTTCAACCTGCATATAAAATCAACACTTGATACGTGTTGAAATGTTAACAACAAAACTAAATGCAAGCATGTATTATATTTGTGACATAATTTTACAATTGCTCCATGAGCATTTACAGGGTGGTTCTGCAATTTAATTTGAAATAGAGACAGAAATAAATAGGCATTTTTCTGTGAAGCCGTAAATTAAGAAATGTATGAGTAGGACGCTATCAAATCTATTTTTTAGACTTTTGAAGGGTTAATAATCTTGTAAATCTAAATTAGATATTCAGAAACATAAAACATCTATTTAGATAATATATCAAAACAGAATTATAATATCATGATATTTATATATCCATTTACTACAATTGATCTCTTTAAACTTTTCTTGTGCACCCTTAATTTTGTTTTGTTATGAGAGAAGTCTGCAGTAAAAGTAACAAACTATTTTAGATTGCATTATTGCCATAATCATACTATGGTTATGGTTCATCTAAACGACATAAATAACAATAATGTACTTCTATCACATAATTTTATTCTATAAGGACTTCTACAGTAATTAACTCAGAAAAATTAACAGAAATTTCAAGCAAACTTAATTACAAATCCATACCACACAATCTAAACCTTTTGTTGTGTAAGACATAACACAGAACAACTAGATTAACTAAATATACTTAACTTATTTAAAATCTATTTCATCTTAACTGAATTGATCTGATGTAAAAGTACCTTGTAAGGGTCGCAGAGGGAGTGTTATCCACGGCGGCATCGATAAAGAAAAGACGGTTTCAGCTGGGTGGTCACTGGAGGAGAACTGAACGGTGGTGTGGGAGATTTGGAGGGTGGAATGGAGGCGTGGGAGATTTGGAAGGTGAGGTAATTTTAGATGGTCAGGGAAGAGAAACCAAAATGTTTGACACTATTAGTGTATAAATAAAGTAGAGCGGAAGCAAGAATAATACCGTCATTATTTTTGGCCAATTTTTTAGTTTTATTTTTAGAAACTAATAATTACAGTATTTAAATACTATAGAATCAAATGACACAAATTAATTAAAAATTATTTTTTAAATATAGAATAACCTAGTTTAATTATATTTCTATATAAAAAATACAATAACACAATCATGAATGATATAACACTAAATCAAATATGAAAAACAAAATCAAAAGAGATTAAAAGAATTACAAATATAATAATCGTCAATTTCGGTTATATGATCAAATAAAATCAATTACAATAACATAAAACTAATATGTCTTGTAACCTTTCGGGAATATGAACTTACCAAAATGTTGATGTATATCGGTGGTTCCACCAAGTCATCTTCGTACTCATCACATGTGTTATCTGGAAATTTTTCATCATCTTCAAAAATTTGATCGTACCCCAACTCCTTTAGATCAATCTCAATGCTTTATCCGGTATTCAAACGTTATTGCCCCTATTTGTGTGTCACTGATTAAAGGAATCGTGATAGGTGTTACAGTTTCGTCACCCCACAGATCAGGACTCCATCTATGTCGATTATTTACTGCGTATACCACTTTTCACCCTTTCTATGACTTCATTGCATTTATTTATTTATATAAAAGACTCTTTTTGCATGGGTAGCAAGAATATAAGGCTAGTCACTCCACCAGAAGGAAGTTGTGTTGTTCCTGGTTGCTCTGTGTTCCATCCTCCTCTTTAACTCGTCGGTGTTATACCATTTACACTTAAACAACACAACTGAATAATTATTACTAAACATGAACTTCAAAATTTTGACAGATTCACCGTAACAAGAAACACAATCGGTGATTGTGTAAACCCCGTAATATTGAGTCACTCTTTTTCCCATTTTACACAAGTTACCCAGTTGACACTGTTTACACCATCCATGAATCGTTTTCGGGTGAGTTTTTTCTTAATTACTGACTGGAAGTGAAGTCTTATGTTCATTGTACATAAGAATTAGCATTACATATATACACTTACTTGTAAATGGTTAATACGTAACCATATTCAAGATTACTTTTATCATATATTGTTCGATCTCATCGCAGTTGTGGAGAATGTACCAATCAATTCTATCTTTTTCCTCGTGTGGTAGGTTACAAAACTCTATTTTACTTACTAATTGACACTAAATCTTAAACACTAAATTTGTTTGGGTTCCGCGAGAAAATCACCATATCTACCCAGTTTATTGAATTTTGTTTTTTTCTTCTTGTAATAACCCGGTTTATTGAAGGACATTTATGTTTTGAATAGTGTAAATGTGTAAAGCTTGCAATATAAATAAGTAGATAGCAAGGAATTAAATACTAAAGATATTTATTTTGTTTTCAACCATTATATTTAAACAATAAAGTATGACAAGAATGAAAACTATGATTCAAGTTAACACTAAAGTATATGAAATAAAAGATGACTATTAGATAAGAAGGTTGCTTGAGGTATTGCTAGTAATTACTTATGTCGCTAAGTTATTTGTTTTATCGATAAGGGCGGGTTAGTGATTGACGTATTAGTCGGGATTCAACCATCCTCCTAACTCGTGTAGGTAGCTTAGAAGACAATATTTCCTCAGTAGAGACACTATTAAATGGCTCTAGAATGAGTTCTGATGATGGAAGTGCTAACCCTATTGACTACCTAATCGGGCAAGACCTCCTGGTTCAACATCTCACACTAGGCGCATATACGCTAGGTATGCAACTAAACCCCCCCCCTCACATGTGTAAGCTCAATTACAATAGATACCCACTACTTGGACATAGCACCGTAGGAAGATTCATCTTTTCTAAACTGATGACGAATAGGTTACATCTGTTTGTGATCAAAATACACAGCACCATTACTCATCCACAAGGATGGTGTAGAATCCATGCATTTAGGGCAAGATTTGCAACCTTGACCTGAACATCCTGAAGTGTATGACATAGTTGGGTAATCATTAGTCCTAAAAAACAACCAAACCTTCATTACAAATTCTCCTTACGTATGGGCATCATACGTGAGGAGCTACATGTCCCATAACATTTCCAATCATCAATAATAGGACAGAGAAAGACATCAATATATTTACCTAGTGAACGCGGACTTGGAATCAACAAAGTAAGCATAAAAGTGGTTTCCTTTATGCATAACCATCGTGGCAAATTGTAGATTGTAAGTATAACATGCGACATGCTATACGAGTTGTTTTGCATAGAGAAAGATAAAAATCCATCGATACCCAAACCCCATCTTACATTACACAGTTCACTAGCAAACTCAATATGCCGCTCATCAAACTTTTTCCAACTAATACAATATCAACTGGATGACGTAAAACATCGTCGCCTGTACTTTGTCCGATATGGTGTCAAATCACGTTTCTGGCGGTGTGTCTCAAAGAAAACATTCTCTACAACCTTGGCGTAATAGGAAAATAACACAGTTTCTTATGTGGAACTTTCTTCCCTTTCTTCGGACCCCACCTAGATTAATCATATTTTGGGAACTTCTCAAGTTTTTCATTCTATTTATAATACAAAACACAGTCAATCTATATTTATTCTAGTAGTCTATAAAATTTATACAATAGACAACAATTTTTCGTCTCTAATGAGATGAATTTTCGTCCATAATGACCACGTGTCAATAAACACGACAAATGTCGAGAATATGTAGTCTCTAAAGATCAACATCAATAAAGACGACATCAATTTTAACTTAATTTAAATAAAAAATAAATTCAAAAAAGTAGTCTAGAAAGATGTTTATTAAGACGAAAACCTGTAGTCTCTAATCATCTTGTCTCTAAAAATGCTAAATGTAGTAGTGCAATCTCATTTATTTGATTCTAGTTTAGTTTCAAAACTACGTATGGTTCAAATGATGATCTTAAAATTGTCGAAAATATATTCTGAAACTTAATGTGGATCTCGTAGAGGTTCGGAATTGATCGTGGTTTTCTTTGTGGCTTCTATTTTATATTTAAAACTTATTGTGGATTAGGCCGAAGAGAAGATCTATGTTGAATAATGTCTTAAAGGAATTTTGTGTCATTCGAGTACTAGGTGAGATCGGAGGAAGAATTAAATCTAGTGATCGAATACAAAAAAAACTAAGGCCGCTCAACCAAGTAATCATTGGCATCAAAGAAACAATTATTTACAGAAACATTACCATTAAAAGGGTTTTTATTTGAACAACCTTTCTTCTAAACTCTATAAACATACATGGCTTAGATAAATATCTATATACAAATACAAATCTCTCTACAAGTCTATTTGATCTCTTACTATATAATTTTAATAAGATACTCTTTAATTTATCAAATCAATTAGCAAATAGTATGTACTTTTTTTTTGGATGAATTGAGTCTTGATGTTAGCAGTGGATGAATTGAGTCTTGTTGCAGATTTGGTATGTTGTTTAAGTGTTGTATTAGTGTCTATAGAATATTTAATGGTAACAATCTGAATTTTGGATTTTGTTCATTTTGATTTTGATGTTATATATATATATATATATATATATATATTTGTAAATAATAATCACTGTTGGTGATTGTTTGTTCTATTATTTGTTTTAATTTTGAAGTTTTAAACTTCTTTTTACAGGTAATTGGTATGTATATATTTGGCCAAATTTAACAAAAAAAATGAGTACCCAGTCTTTGTCTCTATATCTGACCAATCTTCAAATATTGCATTAGTGTTGCTTTTTTTCATAATTTTACTTTTGGGTCTTCTTGCTATTAAATATTTCTTAGAAAGATATATTATAATATTTAATTAAGGGTAAAAGTGGTATGTAAAGGTAAAAATAGTTTTAATTTTCTAAAGTGATATACATTTGGAAACAACTATCTTTAGTATAAATAACAACCTTATGTGAACAGAAGAAGTAATAATTATGTAAAATTGTATTTAGGGTTATTGGTAATGATTTGGTAATGATGTTTATCAGATCTGGTTCGTAATTGCATTGTATTTCAATCAGAAACGTCATTCAAATTATTGTTTCTTTTGATCGAGTAGTGTGATATTACAAGACCTAGATCTACCTCAAGGTTTTCGAGGAGACTGTAGATTACTAAAGAAGTCTCTCATAGTAAAATATAAATCTCTTGCTTTGTTTGCATACATAATTATAAAGAAAACCCAAAAGAACATTATGATGACATTTGAGTTATGGAAGAGTGTGAAGTAGTAGAATCTTGGAGGAAACAAGTTAGTGTTGGCCCTCTTTCAGAAATTATATGTCCTCTCATGTTGTGGAAGAATCGGGCCATCCTTTTTCAAAGTATTCAAGGACATCTACTCTAAAGAATGAGTTAGGGAGTGACAATGATGACGAGGATTTGGTTTTCAGACCATACGAGGAGTGATCGTAAGAGGTCCAAAAAGAAATCTTCGTATGTAGGAATGTATCTCCACCTTTTACCAAATCTACTTTTGATCTTGCTGGGACACTCAAGTGTTACGATTTTCTGAATCTTTTTTTTGCAAAGTAAATTATCTGTCTTAATAAACATAGTTTTTCATTTTCTTTTGTAGTACGTTGGAAGGCAACGAATTTTGGAAAATACAAGTATATATAGTTTGTGTAACAGGATTGAGTATTAGGTAAGAAGGTTTATCTTCTTATAATGTTTTCGAATTGTCGAATGAGGTTGTTACTTGTTAGCTTAGTAGTAATCCTAAATTTGCATGTTTCATAAAAACAATGTAGACACAGGGAGTTCTGTCACTCTCTAAAATATCTAAATCTACACATGTTGATTCTTGCAGGTTGCTGGAATTTTGTGGGAGTACAATTTTGCAGGACATCATGGATTGTAACAAGTATATGAATGTGAAACTATTTCATTTTTGTTTGTTAAAGATTAGATAAGGTCTCTAGTAATTTTTTTGTCGAGGATATATTTTTTGGATAATTATATATGTGGATTATATTTTTTGTCTTGAATTTTTATATCGAAACATGAATCATGGATCATACAATTCATATCAAACTTTAGAAGCATACCATCAATGATGTATGATATGATGGATTCATAATTTTTAAGCTAAATTTATAGAATATAATTTACAAGTTTGACCAAAAAATTTTTTTTAATGTTGATGTGAAAATATATTGATGCTTTATAATTTTTTGAGTTCTATGAGATGTTTTAGTAATTTATAATTCATAGATAATTTCTTGGGGTAACTTATTTTGGAAGTGAAGCTAATAAAATATTATCATTTGACACGAATTGTATCAGATCGGTTAGACTTGATTGATTAGTTCACGATTCTGCACTTCTACGATGCATCTTTTAATATCTTATAATCCTGAAATATCATAAAAATAGTGTAATTTCATGAACTATGTATCGGAGAAAATCTCATTAAAAATTTGGCTTGAGATATATTTGCAAATGAATATTGAGAATTTTGTTCGGATCGAAAGGAAATGGAATAATAGTGGATGAGAGATTAAAGTATTATGTTCCTCGCTTGGAAATACAATACACCCTTCACTATGCTCAACTATCAGAGTTGATTATTCTTTCTTAATATTCACATCAATTCCTTCACATGTTTCTTTTCTTAGCATAAGTCACCATAAACACTATTTATTTGTTTTTGTTTTTTAGCATATCAATTTTTTATCATTAAAGATTATATTTTTTTTATGGAGAAACAAACAAAACAAAACCATACATTAGCCAATCCTAAATTTCAAAAAAATTTATATCCATTTGTATATGTGCTTTCATTGATTATCTATTTAGCAGTCCTTACAATATGATTTGATTTTCTGTTAAATCTTCTAGGGAGGTGATGGACTGTAACTGATCCCATATGTTCCTCAAACTCGATTATTTTCTTCATCGCCGGCTACACCGACCTATTGTTTGTTGACGATGACATTATTTCAAGGTTATCGGAGAAAATAACTTTCCCATTGATTTTTAAACCGTACAGGCTTATATATCAACTAAACACGTAATATCTTTACAACTTTAGATTTAAAAAAATTTGGGAATATATAAATAATCTAGCCATTTCCTTGCTTTTTCGTTTACTTTCTCTTTCTTTTCCAACTTTAGCCTTTACTCATATATGACATGTTGGTTGGAGCCTTTTTCTTAAATTACTCGAAATAGGCTTTGGGAAGACAATACATACTTTAGCCCGAGAAATAGTAAAATCTCCAACAAAGGATTTGTTTGACAATCTGAATTCGAACTCTCAATTACTATCTGTTGGTATATAATTTTTTTCTAGGTTGTTTTAATGTGACAATTCCATAAATTGTTTAAGTGTTAATTAGTGTCTATTATATCGCTCGTCTTTCAACATAATCTGCATGATTCTTTAGATAAAATTCTTTGGAGACATCTTTCAAATCCTTCACTTTTTACTAGTAAACTTTCACGTTATCATATACTTCTAAAGGTCATATCTCATTGTGTGTATAATTTGTATATGAGGTGAATTAAATACTTCTTCACATACTATTTTAATTCATTTCATATTATTGATTTAAGTTTGTTGTATTAATTGTAATATCCACTAAATATGAGTCAATTACTATTCTTGTAGTCGAATACTTATTATAAACACTAATCATGTTCAGGGAGTTATTGAGATCCGACCATTACTCACCGCCAATTATACATCACCGACGAAGTCTTTAAGGTTGCTCAGACACTTATATAATTAGCATGCTAGGCGAGCCAAACCGAGTATCTCTGACAACTACTATTTATCAACCATCACCACCAGTACTACCGACAGTAGTATTGAGCATGCTTAGTGGTCGAATCTTTAAAGATACTTAGTATTCTATATTCAACGTAATTTTTATTATTGAGCGTGAATTATAAATGACGTTGACCTACTTTTAATGAGAACTTGGTATTAAAACCTTAACAAAATTAAAAAATACAACTTTAAATAAAACAATTACCATAATGCTTACCTGCCAAGAATGAGAGAGAGTGCTCGGAAGTCCAAGTCATGGAAGATTGTTTTTTAAACGACCATTAGTATGGTTTGGCAAGTTTGAACCATGGTGCGTATGAAGGGTGTACTCCCTAATTTAGAGGGCTTAATAAAATATAGTTAAATTCATGTTTACTGTTGTCTTTTCTCATTGTATTCTCATCTCGACCTTTCAGGAGATATTTGACTTATGTTTTTTCCCTATAGATTTATTGTATAGACTTCTTGTGTTGGAAATTAGTTCAACCTTTTTATTAACTTAAATATATAAATTTCCATCCAGTATGTAAATAATAACCATTAATTATAATAATAAGGCATGTGTCAATTTATAAATTAGAAAGTTACCATAATTAATTTTATTGAGTTCAAAATATACGGTATATGTCATAAAACGTGTAAAATTAATATTTGAAAATTCAATATAGGATAAAAAAATTCCTTTTCATTAACCTGATTAAAAAGAATAAGAGAATGTAAGCCCAGGAGAAGTCATTTGCAAATGGGCTGGAGAGAAGAGTAAAAAACAATGATTTTGATATATTTTTAACTAGTCCACTCGGCATGGGTTTATCAATTCTTAGGCCATAAACAAGAATTCACCCCAAAAAACAAAGACGCCATTCAGAAAAAGTAAGAACCTCAAAATAAACCATCTACTCTAATTGTCAAAAGAGAAGAAAAACACTTCACTGTGTACATCGAGGTGAAGTTCTCCTCGTATATTGAGATGAAATTTTGTAACGTCATATTAATTTTTACTCTTTATTTGTTTTATTTGTCTATATTGTTTAACTAAATTTATTTTTTCTAAATTTTCACAAAATAATTAAATATTGATGTGTTCATGCATATAATAGAATATTGTTCAATTTACAGGAAAACTATCGTTGATAATGACATCTCAAAAAAAGGGGACCATCCTATAATTATCTTTGTAAGTCTTTTAATATGCTATAATAGTTCATTTGATGGTTAATAACGATTGGTCAACCCTTGATGTTGAACATATTGTTTCTAAAGATGGTAAGTTTTAGTTCGTCAATGAGTGTGTTTAATATGGATGGAAGGAGTTAAAACAAGTTTGTGTTGTCCCTCTTTTAGGAATTATATTTCCTCTCATGTTGTGGAAGAATCATGCCATCCTTTTCCAAAGTATTCAAGGACATCTACTCTAATGAAAAAGAAGAATATATTCTTAAAAAGATCGGCCATTACTGGAACAACTACAAATGCAAGTTAATGAAGAATATAATGACTCTATTTTATACAAAAGAGAAAAGTGTGTCTTCTATTCGTAAAAACATTCCAGAGGGACTACAAATAGAATAATGGTTACCATTCATTGATGATACACTATATAAAGAAACTGAGGTAAGAAGTATCATCACGCACGTTTCATAAGAGTAAAAATTGGTAGATAACCATTGGGGCTAGCTCAATGGCCAGGACCTTGTCTCTCATTTAGGAGGTACAGGGTTCGAGTCCCCTCAGCCTTGTTAGCCTTGTTATTTCTTAAGCCCTTAAAGGGGGTAAACAAGAGGTGCAAGGTTCGAGTCCCCTCCCTGAACATGGGTAGCCTAGTTCTGATTAAGTGGGAGTATGCATAAGGAGGCATGTATATTTCCTATGGGAATAGACATGGTGCGCTTAAGCTATCCCGGACACCCATACATCAAAAAATATTGGTGGATAATTGAGGTTGAAATGAAACAAAAACACTGCTTACCAAGAAAAAAGAAAAAGAAAATCAGGTTATGAATAAATGATGTTTGGGTTAAATATGTCACATCTTGTTAGTCATAATTTTTTTATAAAAGTCATAAACTTAGTTTAAATAGTGACTATTTTTTTTTATCTTGTTTGAAAAAGTGTGTTTTTAGAAAAATGTAAGTACCCTAATTTGTTTATTTTCTAATCTAGTTCTACTTTTTGACTTGTTGCTTCTTTGATGTGACCCATAAATTACATAAGAAATTAGATTTTGTGGAGTAAAAATTATCAATATTTCTTGAAAATTGATTGAATTATTATTTACATAATCCCCTGTTTTCAAGTTCATCAATTGTAAGCACGGTGTTACACCATCAAGCACATAAATCCTACTATTATTATTATGTTGAAACCTAAACTGAGTTATATATTCATTCTCTTTCATGTCTTGTATTTTTAAAAGGAAATGTCAGAAATTGGTGGAATGTAAGCGTGAGAAAAAATTAAAATATTTAGTCAAAAACAATATTTTATATATAATTACTCACTTATGCAATTCCTATAGTTGGCTCAATTGTTTTGTTTAGTTTTTAAGTAAAATTTTGAACATCGGGTCCTTCATATAATGCAAATAGTCATTTAGGTCCTTTAAAAATTGTATTGCATCTCGTCTTGTATGAATCCAAACAATTTATTTGGATTTTTGAATATTTTCATTGTAATATTTTGAGGATGATAAATTAGCTGACTTTATTCTATATCATTATTTGATAGGCGATTTCAGAACAAAAACAGAATATTAGAGCACTGCAAGCTGAATTCCATACTTGCGAAAGCAAAACCTTTGCAAGTGTTACTCTAGAGTTCATACGAGAAGGTTTATTAGACAAACCTTATACGCAGCGGATTGGAATGAAGAGTCCTGAATTTAGTCTTCCTGTACTTGATTGAATTGGAATGAATGAATCGCTTCTGCTATCTGGTCATAACTTAAATTACTAGAACTAAACTCTTTATTTTCACCACCTATATGTCTCAGAAGTATCTATGGTGTGTTATTGATTTGGAGAGAAAAAGAATTGTACCCTTTAAGATGTTGACTGTGTTGTGATTTCGTGAGAAAGAGAGGCTCTATTTATAGAGCTGGAGAGTTTGTTTATTACCTGTTAATAAACCACTCTCCCACTAATAAACCAACTCTCCCACTTTCTCCACTTCCTCCACCATCTAAGTGGAAAGTTATCAAAGATAATTTCCATGTATGCTCATGTCTTTCCCATCATGGGTGAAATGGAATAAAAACTATTTTTTATTTCTTTCATTCTCCCACTCGCACATGATGGAGTTACAATCATTCCCTTTAGGTACATGCATTTAAATGTACCATTCATCATTTTTTTCTCAAATCTTCTCATATACACATTTCTATAATAATTCACTATACTTGACAAAATAGGTCGTGCGACCGACAAGCATACGAGCATACTTAATTAATAACCTGTTAGGGTACATAGTTTCTCAAATAAAACATCATTCCTTACGTATCTTGTAGTACCCTAGACTAATAATTTGTTGTATCATATTCCAATAACTCTGAACCCTTTAAATTTATATCACATCGTTTATGTGATAAAAAAGAGTTCACTGACATAACTTCATGTGTCTCACTATCATGTCATAGTCCAAATTGACTTACATGATCGGTACCTACAAGCACACACTTTGATACATAATTTTAGTATTCCCTTTACACTTAGATCCTTTTACATTGATTACGTTGCTTTCCCAAACATACCCCATTAGACCGAATCATTCATGATCATTGTTAGTATGTTCAAAGTAGCATACACCTAATAAAAATATGCAGACATAGTCAAAAGTAATAAGGGAACAATTTTGAAAAAATAAAAAGAAGATCCAATGAGAGTACACCTAAGGAGGAGCAAGGCTTTTTATTTTAAGGGGTAGGGGTGGGTTTAGAGAAAATAAAAAGAAGTATCCAAAAAAAAAAACGTTAGAAAATTTTGGGGCCAAGTGAATATCATAAGCTATTAATACAAAAAGATTTAGCGTAAATTTTATATTTTTAAAAATTAGGGCATGGCCTCGGTATGATTGTGGTTCTTCCATTGAGGTTATTTAATGGAATGAGAGAGTACCGAAAATTAAACAACACTTTATGTGTATAAACAAAAAATACAAAATATCTGTGTGAATCGTTTAGCATGACTTTCTAGCAACAAAAAATAAAAAAAACTAATCCTATGTTTTGCAATTGTTTATACGAGAGACAAATTCCATGTCATACAAAACTCTTTTAACTCTTTCCAAAAAACCAATAATTGCGGACCTATACTACAATTTTCATATTATATAGGGACCATAGTGTAATTCAGTTCAAGTTTTTTTCATCCTTTGCAGCATGAAAACAAAAATAAATCACATACCTTGATTAAGAGAACTTCTCCTAATTTATAGGATAATTTATTTTTATCTAACTTTTTTGCCAGTGATGAAACCGTTAGTTTTACAAATCCAAAAGACTCAATAAAATTACTCAGAAGAACATCAATTTTCAACTATTCTGTGAAATTATAGAAAAAATTAAATTTAGTTAAACCATATAAACAAATATAGCAAAAAGAATTTGAGTAAGATTTAATATACCTCTACCTAATTTTATATATGTATATGTACATGGTGAAGAAACTTTACATCTGATATACACAAAGAGAAGAGGAACTTTATTTTGCAGGTCTAACTTTTTATGTGGCGTCTTTGTTATAAGGGTAAATTTTTGTTTAAAACCTAAGAATGGATAAGGCCCATGCTGTGTAGACTAGTTACATAGTTATAAAATGGGACGTAAGTATCATTGAATTGGACTTTTCTCTCAAGCCCATTTGCCAATAACATTACTTGGGCTTACGTTGTATGTCGGGTTAATAAATAGGAAAAGTCTTTCATCCTATATTGAATGGTCCAAAATAACTTTTGATAATTTATGAAATATACCTTATATTTAACATAAAAATACTAATTGTGGTAACTTTTTTAATTAATCTATTGATACATGTCTTGTTATTATAATTAAAGATTATAATTAAATATTGGACCATCAAATATTGGATGAAAGTCTAATATACTTAAGTTAATAAAAAGGTTGAGCTAGTTTCCCACAAAAAATTTATACAATAAATCTAGGTGGGTAAAAAACATAAGTATACTATCTCCCCGAAAGACGAGATGAGGATACAATGAGAAACGAACACAGTAAACATGAATTTTAATATTTTTCACTATGCACTCTAAATTAGGGAGCATACCCTCCATACTAAACTTGTTCTGAATTTACCAAATCATATATATGGTCGTTGCAAAACCAATCTTTCATGAATTGAACTTTCAAGCACTCTTTTTCATTCTTGGCATGTAAATCATTATGGTGATTCATTTCCTGATGTGAATTTGGCTTGGTTCATGTCTTCCGTACATACAAACTATTATTCTCTAAGAGAAGAACAACTTGTCTATCAGAGGAGGCTTTAATCGGCGGAATTAATATTTTAAAAGACAATGAACAAATATTTATTTTATGGGTTAAATATGGTTTTCTTAGGTCGTTTTTATTAGTTTTTGCTTCTTTTTTCTGAATATTATTGAGAAACATGGAATAATAGTTGTTAAAGCTTGAAATTTTTCTAAACTAACACTAAATTTTTTTATGCTTTATTTATTGTTATAAAGTGTTTTTGTTAACCATTAATTGTTATATATTATCATTTAAATTAGTAGTAGGTATTTGGTATTTTTGACTCTTTTCACAGAATAATGGTTTATGTAGTTTAAACCCACATAGATCTTTCAAGGGACCTAAAGTGAAATTTGATATCAAAGGTCTCTACAGTTGCAATGGTGAGTTTATACCCACTTCTGTTTGTGACAGAACTTTCAGGGGCATATAGTACAATTTGATAACAAAGAGCCTTTTGTTGCAATAAAAAACTTGGGTATACAATAACTATATTCAAAATGTTTTAACCTCATTTTAATTCTCAAATTTGATATAGTTAGCCGATAGAACGGGTAATTTATATTCAAGTATCGTGACGAGAAATATCTGTCCCACGTGCACAATTTTATCTTTGTGTTATTAGAGAAGTATGTTGCAATCCAATGTACATACATTTGATGTCTCCCTTTTTTGGTGATAAATAAATCCTATTTTGAGACATTCTTCTGATTTCCTTTTGTGCTTAGATGATGTATTTTCCCTATTATTTTCCCTATTCTTGTTTCTTATTCTCTTTTGGAGAATTGCCAAATTTAGAGCTATTTGTGCGTAATTTATGTGCTAAATGTGAAACTCTTAGGTACACGGATTATATTATATGTCAAAGCATGGATAATAAGTTGAGTAAATGAGATCAAAGAAGGAAACCCATAGCATAGGACTAAAGAAACCGTTTATAGAAAAGTGAAGGAGTTGTCGGCCAAAATTAGAAAGTGAATTATTTTCAATGCCTCGTGATATTTACAAATAATTTAAATGATTCCTTTTATATCTATATGGGGATCTGAATTAGGAGCGTGTGGATACTGATATCTTTCTACTCAGATCCGTAATGACGAAGTCATAAATTTTGCAGTCGATGTGACTTGAACCAATCCCCTCTTCGAGGAAAACGTTTTTGGGATGGGTTAGGTCATTTAAACCTAGCCCATGACCTATGTAAACTCTAAAACCGTTTTACCACTTATAAATATCCTCTCCAAACATTAGAAATCATTCCTTGGACTAGAGCTTACCTTTAATCAATAATTCATAACAAAAGTGATCATAAGGATCTAGAGAATGAAGAATCAAGTTTGGACCTTCAACGCATCAATTCTACACTCTATATCTCTATTCTTTGACCAAATTATATTTGCATGATTTTGTATTTAATTTAATTTTAAGACTTTTATTCAAATATTCAGTTATGCACTAATTTTTATTTAGCTTAGGATTGTTTATGTATAAATCTAGTTTTGCTGTTTTATTTGTTCTTTTGAGTATTACAATAAATTAAGTTTTGCATCTATTATGTATACACCTTGATATAGATACTAATCTTATTTTGGAAAAATGATATTGATTAGACTAAGTAATTGAGCTTGCACACAAAAGGGGAGTGGGTTCTAATTATTGATTAGTGTATACGTGCTTGGTGTACGCTAGTGAGCCCGAGGTCTTCAATAGCCAAGTAGCCACTAAGGTTTGTCTTCATCTCTCAGAATATGAATATGTGAGATTCCTAAGTCAACCCTTACATGATTTAGGAAGACTTTAGAGTCCTAGTTAATAAGAAAAAACAATTATTTCAAGAACCATTAAATCAATATGATTAGTCGCATAATTGCAGTTTTAACTGATATATTCCTTGAATAATTATTTATATTATTTATAAAACAAAACAAACACTTCTTATTTTTATCTTTTAAATCAACAGATTTAAAAACATCTACGGTAGTATTGAACACAGATTGAAATAACTACCTAAATCCCTGAGGAACGAACATTATTTACTTATTATTATTTGTAACAACCCGTACACTTGTAGTGAGTTAATCGTGTTTTTGAGATGTGTGCACTTTTAGATAATTGTTTTATCACACCTATGGACACACCAACATTGAACAGTGTTCAATGTTTATGAGTATTCCCTAGGTGGATACAAGAAATGCCGCATTGACGGAAGGATGGTTATTCTACATAGTTTTGGTTGTTTGTAAGTAGTGGGTGTATACCAAAATTTATCTACAATATTGGGTTGATAACCACATTTATGTGTTTATTTAGTGGGTGATATACACTTGTATGCATAATTTAATGGGTTTATACAAACTCGTCTATATTAGGTATTGAATTGGTTACTTTAATACTAAAGTTAATGTTTTTGTAGCAATTATCATCTATCTTCCCTATATAGGAAGGTAGGCAAGGCTCATGTTTTTTAATAAATTTTATATCTTTTTACTTTTTTTAAGCCCATATGAGGAAAATGTTAAAAATTATGCCCTTTTTTCATTGTCACGTGTAAGGATACATTAGTTTATCCTTGTTTTTGCAATTGGTTAGACATATTGTAACAGTTTTTATTACCATATTGATTTTATATTTATTGTGGTTGTTCGAACCCCACAATTGTCAGTGATCAAGGACCTATAAACAACAATCAATATAACACTAAACACTAAGTACTATGTAAAGACATATTAAACTGAACTAAGAACTCTGTAAACCCAAGATAGACTAAACTTGATATGTGAGAGTTTAAAATAAAAACCTGATTATTTAAGGTGGTTGGTATATGCCTACCGATTACATGTAAACCCACCAATTTAACATTTATCTTGTTTAATCATCAATGACATCGTTTTCAAGGTATGTTATAACAACATATAGTACTAACTTGGTGGGTATAAACCCATGTTATGTATTTTGTATCCACTACTATACAGTTAGGTAGTCTATAGATAGTGGGTACTTGTCATCCCCCAAAGCGGAATATAAAATCAACATTGAGAGGGTGACTTTCCACAAGTGTATGGGTCGTTGTCAAGTAATAATTTGATAAGTGTTGTATTAACGTATGTGATACATGTGATTGGAATTAAAATAATATAGAGTTGTGAAATAAATGGCAAATAAATAAATAATATGTTGTTGATTTTTTTTGTGGGACTAGTATGCAATAAAGTATAAATGATTAACTAAAGAACAAATAATTACCATACTAAAAAGATAAGAAGGGATGAGAAGTATGCTTATTATTGCGGGTAATCCACCTAATCTACTATTTAATCATTATTAGTTATGAAAGAGAATTAGACCTTTCACATTAGTCGGGATTCAAAAGTCCTTCTAACTCCTGGCGGTAGCTTTGAAATAAACTTCAACACTTCTATGAGACTTGGGTAAGGACACCTTATATCACATCCTGCTCTAATAGGACATTATTGGCGTAACATGTCGTGTATTAAGAAGGGTAGTCTCCCTATGAATGCAAGACACTTCTATCAATTCTTAAATTCATCACACGATTCTAGTAAGTAATCTGAATATCTAAATCATAATCGTCGAAATATATAGTTATTTTCAGTCAAAGGAGATATCTCTGAAACAATAAATCATTACATTAGTCTATCGAAAAACATTTAATCAAGTCCTACGAAACACATTCACTAAAATAAAACAGAGAACTGTTATTTATCGTGCTTGAATATCTCTAGAGCTTTATTGAAATTCAGCCAATCACTCTTTACTAGCCGCGTCTAATAATTCTATTAAGAAAGACATATTTTTTCAAAAGAATGAGACAAACTCAGTAACAGGTAATTCTCGAAAAAATACCTTGCTACCGTTAAAATATACATGTCCGTCTACATTTAAATTAGCTAAAACAAATCATAATGTGCTTAAAGTTTATACAATAGCCTCCTTTAAGTTTTATTAAAATTCACTTTCACTTTTATTTATAACAGATATAATATTGTCTTAAGTAGCTTGACTACGAAATAATATTAAATTATTGCCTGATCATTTTTAGTACTAGGTGACAAATATCTCACAATGCCATTATAGTTTCAACTCTATAAATGAAACATTAATATGCTTTAACTAAAAAAAGGATTACCAATATAAGTTGAGACCAAAAATGTATTCCATGCTACTAATTATATCGTAAAATTTTAAGAAAATATTACAATTAAAGTAAATATTAATTATCTAGTTCTTCGCCAACTATCAAAATTCAATTATTTACTTCTGCCAAGATAAGGGTCGGAAGTCGGTTGTTTATCCCTGCCAAGGGTCAGAATACGGCTGTTTATCCCAGCCAAATGTCAGAATTCCGCTATTTATCCCCCGCCAAGGGTCAAAGTTCATTAAACTCTTACCAATTAAAATATAATCAATTATATTCATTGTGTAACTAATTGATTCATGGATAGGCATATATACTGTTGATAACAATTTTCTACACTTTCAAATAAATATAATGCTTCTTCATTGCACCTATTAAGTAACATACTTATATTACACATTGAGCAGTATATTTTCCCTTTCTATTCCTATTATTTATCTACGTAAATGGTTATCTGTAGGTTTAAAGCAAGTTAAACATATTTGCTCAGTTCTCACTTATCAACACAGTAGTGTATCATGGTTACTTACTTCTCCTCTATTCAGTAAGGCACCTTTCTAATTTCTATATAGTATATTTACACTATTAATTGGTTTTATTACACTATCCGATCGGTTAGCATTTATTTAAAATATCAACCCTAATTATTTAAAATCTACGAATAATATACCGATGAACTAGAATATTTTTAAAGCATATATGCATCTGTATATGGGTATAATCGTTTTATGGAAGGTGAGAATTAAACCCACTTACCTTCTTTTGTACTTGTGGCCCTATCGTTGTTACGCTGTCTCATGAATTTTCCAGAGAAAAAACTGGGGTTGTTTTTCTTCAAACTTTCGGCTGCACCTCCTTTTTCTGCTGAAGCTTATATAAATTTCCCTTTAGAAACCTTCTTGTTCATTTATTTTATACTTATCATTATAACCCAAAACACATTCATTTAAGAGGACAATGGGCCCATCCATATAACTAAAGTCACATAAAACATTTTCTTATTTAATCAGTAAGCATATATCTATATCAATTGCACTCTATAATCCTATTTGGGATATCGTATCCTCCCCATCTTAAAGAAATTTTTGTCCCCAAAACTAACATAACTTGGTCTAGGAAGATGTAGAGATACTTTGTGTGAGCTTCATCTTCCAACATCCATGTTGTACCAATGGGTTCTTCATCAAAAGTCAAGTTTTCTCTTAAATGCACATCCTCATGGCTTAACAAGTGGGTTGGATAAGGTATATACCTCCTCAATTGAGAAATATGAAACTGCAATGGTGGTAAGGCCAAACGATATGCCACACTTCTGATATCTTACAAGACTTCAAAAGGTCCAATAGAACGCGGATTCAACTTTCCACGACTACCAAACCACACAACCCCTTTTGTTGGTGATACCCTTACAAACACATGATCTCCTACCTCAAAAATCATATTTTTCCTTCGGATATCAACCCAACTCTTTTGACGATCTTGAGCTGTCTTAATCCTGGCTCGAATAATCATAACCTTTTCCTCGGTTTCTTCAATCAATTTGGGTCCTAACGATTTCTTCTTACCAAGATCCCAATATAAAGGTGTGCGACACTTTTTCCATAAAGTGCTTCAAATGGAGACATACCAATGCTTGCCTGAAAATATTATTATAAGCAAACTCTACAAGGGTGAGGTTCTTGTCCCAACCATCTCGAAGGTCGAATACACACGCTCACAACATATCTTCTAGAATTTGTATAGTTCTCTCACTTTGTCCATCTGTTTGAGGGCGGTAGGTAGAACTCATCATCAATTTTTTCTCCATATATTTTTGAAAGCTTTTCCAAAAATGAGAAGTAAATCGCGTATCCCGATCTAATAATTTTCTTTGGGACCCATGAAGTCTCACTATCTCGGTGATGTATAATTCAGGCAAGGGGTCAATTGATGTCCCATATCGAAAGGGCAAAAAGTGTGTCGATTTTGTTAATCTATCTACTTTTACCCGTACAACATCATATCTTCCTTTATTGTTTGGTAATCCGGTCACAAAGTCCATATCCATACACTCCTAGTTCCACTACGGTATACTTATTGGTTGTAATAACCCAGTGGGATTTTGATGTTTCGCTTTAACCCTCTGACACGTGAGACATTTAGACATATAATCTCTGACCTCCCTTTTCATGTTTCTCCACCAAAAAAGACCCTTCAAATTATGATTCATTTTTTTCTCTCTAGGGTGTATAGAAAAATGAGACACATGTGCTTCATCTAGTATTTCTCTTTTAATAATTGGGTTGTGGGGTACACATATTCTTCCTTTGAACCTCAAGGTACCATCATCGTGAACTTGGAAATCAGTTGGTTCCCCACCTCCTAACTGTTTGCGAACACTTTCTAGGTACAGATCTTTTCCTTGTGCCACCTTAATCCTTTCTACTAGGGTCGGTTGTAACGTTATATGTGCTAGAGTTGCACCACCTTTCTTATGGGATACCTCAAGTTTTAATTTTTCAAACTCATCAAGTAACTCTATTTGTGATGTGAGTAATGACGCCATACTAATATATGTCCTCTGGCTTAGGGCATCAACCACTTTGTTTGCTTTTTCAGGATGTTACTGTGTTTTCAAATCATAATCCTTTATTATCTCCAGCCACCATCGTTGTCTTAGATTTAAATCTTTTTGCGTAAAAAGATACTTCAAACTTTGATGGTCAATGAACACTTTGCAAGTAACCCCGTACAAATAATGTCTCTATATTTTTAAAGCGAATACTACCGCTTCCAATTCCAAGTCATGGGTCGCATAGTTCTGGTTATAGTTAGTTTTAACAATTGTTGCTGTCTTTTTAATGGTTTTTTGCGTCTGGTTTTGAGTATGGACAACATTGCTGTACTGAATGATTATTTTGGTTTGGTAATTTTTTGTTTGTTTTTTCTGTAACGAATATATTGTGTTTTTATAAGGTTTTGATGTTTAGTACTGCAATTTTGAAAGGTGGTGTACCAATTTTGGTTGAAAGAGCATTTTTTTTATGTTCATTACTGTAAAGAATGACGAAAAAGTAGTTCACTACATTACAAAAAAACTAAAGCACTGTAATTAAAATTAGCACAATTATGATAAGTTGCACTTTATAGAGGATTCACACTTTAGAAACTATACGGTTGCCTAATATTCAAAGAAAGATAGAAACTCCTGCCTAGATATATTAAAGTAGCCAAAATTTTTTTTGGAGACACCATGAAAGTGAAGATTATGCGAATCATTGAATATTTACAAAATTACAATAAGAAATGATCAATAATGAGATGAAACAATATCGAGAGTCATGAGAACCGACTAGATTTTTGAAATGAGTATATCCGACTTAACCAAGCCTTTCATAAAACTGATGGCTGCCTGTCACGAAAAATTTATATGAACTCAATTTTCTTACTTGTTTCACAGTAAGTGGACGTTATTGGGATTGTTCATGTTAGCTGATTTTGAATTCCCAATGCCCCTATTTAGGGCTTCAATAGGTCAAGGAAAATCTGGAGTGATACTGACTTGGTAATAAGGGACTTATATTCATATAAATACAAGACATAATGTTTAAGCAAGCATTATGTACAAATCTAATTTCTAGTATATATTTAACAGGGCTAACTGAATTTTATATTTTTTTGTTTTTTGGTGAAAGAATATATATAAAATAAAGTTAAAGTACAAATAATAAGTTTAGCCCACCCATGACGGTGGGTTATCAAGATTAAGAATCTCGACTAACTGGGTTGTAATATAGTTTGTAAAACAAATATAGTGAGTATGTTAATCGAAATTTTGAACTACAAAAATACTCATAGGTTTTAAAAGGATCAAGAAGTCTACCATATATAAGTCAATGTGTAACTAATAAAGATGGGTATAAAAGTTCATTTTTCCTTGAGATAATGTTAAGTGCTCGTTAACCCAACACAATTTGCTACCAAGAATTTTGGAAAGGAACATAAAAAATTATGTGCATACTTATACTACTATTGCACACTAAAACAATATAATTTGTTACTTTAACGAAACTCGATCTTGTTGAAACATATTGCCCTTTCTCTAAGCATGGGTTTAATTACATGCTTAGTTGGTTTAATTTAGAATTCATAATAGATAATGATAAGTTGCACTACTAGTTTTAATGTTATGCTACATAATAAACTAAAATGTATTATTCCAGGATATATTTAGCTATTTTGCATTCAACAATCCCCATAAAAATAGATTAACCAACAAACAAATTAAATAGAAATATGGATATCTTTAATTATAGAATAATATGTAAAAAAAATTTGTTGTAGATTTATATTATAATTAAATTGAATTCTGTGTATAAATTTAATTTAATCGCCTAATATTGGAAAACAATAATTTGTAAGAATTTCTAACCTATGATTGTATTGATAAATTATTATTTTATCTTCAATTTAGAATGTATTATAACCTAAATCATGAATATTTGAAGTTTAATAGGTGTCTATTAGGTATAACAGAAAGTTTAGAAATTTAAGTCTTTAATCATTAAAAAGAAAAAATTATCCCCTAAATTCTACGTTGGCAAATCAACATAGATTTTACAAAAGAAAAAAACTAAGCCTTCTTCTTGAAATCGATTTTGATAAAAAAAATAAAACTAGCTTCTTCCATGTGTTTTCTATAGAAATATTGGCATGATACTCTAATAGAGTGAATTGTTACAGAAAATGTAGACGGTAATTAAGGGTTTTTAAACAAAATAGTATTCCGCGAGTGGCGTCAAAGTGGTTAAGTTTCACATAAAAACTAATGTAGGTTAATAAAGATACTAAAAGATTGATACGTGAGTGGTACGTGCCAACTTGAGCGACAAAAATCTCACAAAAAATTATGCATATAATCCATATACGTGGGTTTTATTGGTTTTAAACAACGCATCACAAAAAATATTTTCCTTTGTTAGGAGTAGCTCCTCTTTCGGTTCATTTAATTCATATACGCTCTAATTTAAAATGAAAAAGTACCATTTTGTATGTTATATTATAAATTACATAAAATAAAAACTGTAATTTTTTAAATTATCATTTTCTCACTTTATATAATTTGACACGAAATATTCCTTAATAAATTAATTATTTTTTTATTTTTACTTTTTATCATTTAAACAATGTTATCACTTTTCCTTTGATTCATTTACTACTCTTATATTCCTATAATTTTATTTCTTTTCACAACGTGAATCCAAAATATACATAAAATATCTGATTAAAAGAAATGTTATTATTGATTAATTGATTTCTGCATATATGTAATGATAAGTACCATTCTAATCTACAACTATCTATAATATTATGCATAAATAATAATTTTTGTATTTGATTCTCATTTTTATCCATTCTCACCATTTATAATTTAAAATGACCAAATAACTTTACACTAAACATTAATCCCTACAAATACCAATCACAAATTAACATAATATTAAAAAATATATATAATTTTAACATACTTTGAAAAGTAGTCCAAAAAAATATATTAGACATTATTGGTGAAATTATAATATAATTGAAAACTAGCATAATTAAGTATTATTGGTGAAATCACAAAGTGAACATCTAGCTAACCTATGTTGAAATCCTACCCATGTCTTGCTTACGCTCTCTCCATCGTCATGGAAAAATTGTCAAACTCCATTTGATGTTCCAGTCTCATGCTTTGTGGATAATAGAGATCCAAGAATTTTGCTTTGTTTTGGTCCCATGACGTGATTGAATCAGATGGTTGACTATATAACCAGAAAAACAAAAACATAAAGTATTACAGTTGCTTGCGAGTGACACCTTGAGTCATGTGGGTATCACAAATCTGCATAAAGTTCTAAATCTGCACCCCAACCGACACCATTCATCGTAAAAAAAAAGTCACGCCTCTAAAAGCTATTGAGGGGGACATTATATTGAGAATCAAACCTTCACGGTAAAGGGCCATCTGATGAAGAGTTATCACAAAAGTAAGTACGTGAAGCAAGGAGAGTTGATGTATCTACTAGTACCAGAGTACAATTCGAGGTAACTATGCCGAACTTTAAACGACGTTAAGCAAAAGTGCTATTGGGAGATATCCAAAAATATAATAGGTTTATTGTACTTTCATTAACATTAGTATTCTATTTTTAGTAGTTTATAGTTTAATAAGTGTACACTATGCATAACGAGATGGGTATTGCAGTTTGTATAATGTTAAGGTAAAAATCAGCGAATTTTGAGGTAATAAAAGAAGGTTAAAGCGGAGAATGGTGATGTACGGGGATATTAGGGCCTCCATTGGGAAAAGGTACTGGTATGCCAGGAAATTTTCTTCAAATCAATATGGGAATTTTTTTGTGAATTTAATATTTTTCAAAGAGTTATTGTAAAAATAAGAAATCAATGATTTTATTCAGCTAGGTCGCACCTCACAATACCTATACCGTGAATATGGTGCTTTAGTGAGTTTTGACGAGAACCTCAGGGTCTTGTAGGTCATGACCTTGGATTACCTGGGATACATACCATGCCCCTCAAGACTTCTTGGTGATTTTTTAAGCTAGGTCACGACCTTGAATTACTTAGGCCACACCCCTAGCTATTGATCCATATAGTAGTTTCTCTAATATGACTCAGTGTTGCGTATCATATGTGTCTACATCGCGTCTCAAGTGGATAAAGGTGGTTCGACCAAACGAAATAGTGGAACCAGGGTTAACCTCTTATTTTCTATGTCAATACCTAGGTTGATTCGAGTAAAAATATAAAAAAAAGTCTAAATTATTAGTTTAAATGAAAGAAAAATTTAACTTAGTAAAAAAAATTCAATTAACATTTCTCTCTTTCATCAACTGGAAAGTCACACTTATATTAAATAATTTACGACATAACATATATTGGATCTTCCTCAAACAACTTTAAGTCACGATTAAGATATTAATTTCAACTGTTTTTGTACAGAAAAACATCATATTATTGCGAGAACATTAAACTCTTCAAGGGTAGTTTCTAAATTTTGGAAATTCATATTTCCAAAATGGTTCAAAATGTTATTTGTGCTAAATTCAAGCATATCATTTCGGTTTGGAAGAATTGAAATTGGATTGAGACAAGGTGACAAGCTTACATTTACGGAGTAGCTTCTTTCTAATGAATGAGTTCCAGAAATTCTTGATGCCATTATTTGTTCTTCCAGGCAAATAGTTAGCTATCTCATCTCATCTGCACACAAACCAAAACAAAACAAAACAGAATTTTAGTCAGGTGATAATTCTCCAATTCATTAAAGAAAAATATACCTATTGCCAAGATGTATTTTAAGCTCGACTATTACATTTTCTTCTTAAGTAGTAAAATCATGATGTTTTAGATCTGCCTCAAGTAGTTTAACCATCACAAAGTTGATATGAAAAAAATTATTCTTGTATTTGAGTTTAGGGTTTTTTACCTCATCCAGTTGCCATGGCCATGGACAGTAATGAAGTTGATAAGTTTTTCATCTTCATAACTATTCTGTTGTCATAGCAATTGTGATGATCCATTGTGTATATATATATATATGAAAACAAGACGTGCGAATCTAAATATGAAAAAGAAACATAAAAAAGATTAATATAATAAAAATTATGAAGAAGATCCAATGAGAGTACACCTAAGGAGGAACAAGGCTTTTTATTTTAAGGGGTGGGGTGGGTTTAGAGAAAATAAAAAGAAGTATCCAAAACAAAAAGTTAGAAAATTTTGGGGCCAAGTGAATATCATAAGCTATTATTACAAAAGAATTTAGCGTAAATTTTATATTTTAAAAAATTAGGGGGCAATGGCCTCCGGGATGATTGTGGTTCTTCCATTGAGGTTATTTAATTGACTGAGAGAGTACCGGGAGAGTGAGGGTTCAGGATTTGGTGAGAAACCTTTTAAGGAGAGAAGAATCACAGGTTGTGAAATATGTGACTGAAGTGAGATGAGGATCGTATTATATAGGCATTTCCACTCGTGTGTGTGCGTGTGCGTGTGCGTGTGGGTATGCATTTCGAATAGTTGCATAGTCTAGACATTTCATAAGTGTAGCCTATCACCTCATATATTGGACATAAATGAGATAAATGTGCGTCATTAATTGTCCTTTATTGCAAAATTTTGACTTTTCTTTTCTATAATCCACTTAGTGTGAGCGTAAGAGAAATTAAACATACTATCCTTAGCTAATTTGAAATATTTAGAAAGATGATGAATAATTTAGGATAGAATGTTAATTAATGACACTCTATTTACTAAATACCTTGTAATACACTGGACTGTAGACATATCTATTTGATTGCATGTGTGAACATGCCAAACAACATTCAAAAATGCATTGTGATTAGACGTGTAGTTTTGACACGTCAAAAGTGTGGCCTATCACCTTTCTCATTCATAAATTAATTATGCATAAATGAGATACATATGTGATATTAATTGTCCTTTATTAAAAAAATTGATTTTTTAAATTACCTTTGTAGTGTGAACATAAGATAAATTAATACCAACCACGACCATAAACTATTGACACGTCAAAAGTAAGGCCTATAACCTCTTTCATTGATGACTTAATTGGACTTTAATGAAATAAAGGTATGACATTATTCGTCATTTATTGCAATATTTTGAATTTTTTTCATTATTGTATGATATACTTAGTGTGAACAGATAAAAAAATTTAGGACTCTTTTAGGATACAATGTTGATATGTGACTCTTTATTTACTTGTTTAATAAAAAGAAAATTTTAATGGAAAACTAGTATATGTGACATACAATGTACACATTCTTAAATTATGTTTTAGCTTCCACGGTGACTAAGTAGGTGTTAAAAGGGAGCTTATCAAAAGCATAATTGTGATATACAATGTACACTTACTTTTATTCTTTTAATCCAAATTAAACACATTAATCACCAAACACAAATTTACCATATTCAGAATAATATGTTAAACAAGGGTTTACCATATATTATTAAGCATCATATAAATCATTACAAAATATTGATAGACTTACCAAGTTAATTATATAACTGTCCTATTTTCTTGAAATGTCATGACCAACTATCGTTTTCCTGAAAATTAAACAACACTCTATGTGTATAAACAAAAAATACAATATATCTGTGTGAATTGTATAGCATGACTTTCTAGCAACAAAAAATAAAAAAAAACTAATACTATGTTTTGAAATTGTTTATAGGAGAGAAAAATTACATGTCATACAAAATTTTTTTAGCTCTTTCCTAAAAACCAATAATTGCGGACCTATACTACAATTTTCACATTATATAGGACCATAGTGTAATTCAGTTCAAGTTTTTTTCATCCTTTGCATCATGAAAACTAAATTAAATCACATACCTTGATTAAGAGAACTTCTCCTAATTTATAGGATAACTCATTTTTATCTAACTTCTTTGCCATTGATGAAACCGTTAGTTTTACAAATCCAAAAGACTCAATCAAATTACTTAGAAGAACATCAATTTTCAACTATTCTGTGAAATTATAGAAAAAATTAAATTTAGTTAAACCATATAAATAAATATAGCAAAAAGAATTTGAGTAAGATATAATATACCTTTACCTAATTTTATATATGTGTATGTACATGGTGAAGAAACTTTACCTCTGATATACACAAAGAGAAGAGGAACTTTATTTTGCAGGTCTAACTTTTTATGCTGCGTCTTTGTTATTAGGGTAAATTTTTGTTTAAAACCTAAGAATGAATAAGGCCCATGCTGTGTAGACTAGTTACATAGTAATAAAATGGGACGTAAGTATCAATTAATTGGACTTTTCTCTCCAGCCCATTTGCCAATAACGTTACTTGGGCTTACGTTCTATGTAGGGTTAATAAATTGGAAAATTCTTTCATCCTATATTGAATGGTCCAAAATAACTTTTAGTAGTTTATGAAATATACCTTATATTTAACATAAAAAACTAATTGTGGTAACTTTTTTAATTAATCTATTGATACATGTCTTGTTATTATAATTAAAGATTATAATTAAATATTGGACCATCAAATATTGGATGAAAGTCTTATATACTTAAGTTAATAAAAAGGTTAGATCTACTTTTGTACAAAAAATTTATACAATAAATCTAGGTGGGTAAAAAACATAAGTATACTATCTCAAAGAAAGACGATATGAGGATACAATGAGAAACGAACACAGTAAACATGAATTTTTATATTTTTCACTATGCACTCTAAATTAGGGAGCATACTCTCCATAGTAAACTTGTTCTGAATTTACGAAATCATTATATGGTCGTTGCAAAACCAAGCTTTCATGAAATGAACTTTCAAGCACTCTTTTTCATTCTTGGCAGGTAAATCATTATGGAGATTCATTTCCTGATGTGAGTTTGGCTTGGTTCATATCTTCCGTATATACAAACTATTATTTTTCATTCATAATAGATAATGATAAGTTGCACTACTAGTTTTAATGTTATGCTACATAATAAACTAAATCGTATTATTCCAGGATATATTTAGTTATTTTGCATTCAACAATCACCAGAAAAATAGATTAACCAACAAACAAATTAAATAGAAATCTGGATATCTTTAATTATAGAATTATAAGTAAAAAAAAATTGTTGTAGATTTATATTATAATTAAATTAAATGCTGTGTATAAATTTAATTTAATTTAAATAATTTTAAAGGACTTTTTAATTAATGGATTAAATAGGTGGAGTGGTGGTTAAAGTACTCTCTAGATAAAGAAGTCATGTCATCATATTTTACTAGAGTTTAATGACCCTCTGTATCTATTAATTATAGTCAGTGTATATTCAATATATTGTAATTATAGTTTGTGTATTTTCAATATATTGTAGTTATAGCTACGGTGTCTTGTGAATTCCATAAATAGATCGATTAGATTAAATAAGTTTTTATTGAGAAAACCAATACTCTCCAACATAAACACATAACTATATTACATTTAAATTATCAATTTATACAATAAAATCAATCTATCAAATTTTTTTTATATATATGAGAGCCACTTTTGACTCGCGGTCATTTTGATTCCAATAATATTCGATCCAGCGTGGTCTAACAACTACACCAACTATTGATCTTAATCTTTCAATTTTTTAACATGGTATCAAAACTCTTACTTCATTGTCATCGTTATTTTTCATCATTGAAATCTCCAAAATCATTATTCGAAAATTTCGATAAAAAAAATTGAATATGATATTACCTATAAATTCTTCATTAAATATTAAGATAAAGTCAAACAATATACCAAACGAAATATCTCGTCGAGACGATTCTGAATACAAAAAAAATCACTACCACGAGAGAATTAACGCGTCCCGTGGGACCCCCCGACAACCACCACATATTCCACTTGTAGTGATAATAAAAATGCAAAAAAAATTGTTATTTGGAGAGATTGAGGGAGCTCGGTGTGATTTATCATGTTTTTTCATGATGACTTTCAGACAATTTATGCATCTTTACTCCACCATACACCATGTCCTACCATGGAACAATCTGTTCAAGAACTCATATCCAAAGAAACTCACATTCAATCGCACAAGTCTCGATCTTCTAGTATTATACTAGCAACACCTCGTAATGCCGCAATGAAAAAAAAACTTTCCCAAATGAGTGTGGGTATTGCCATCAGATTAGTCACTCTTTCTTGCATTGTCCGACTCGAGCTTGTCGAATCCACAAAATGTAAAATCTGGACATCATTTGAACGAGTACTATATCAAACCCAACAGAAACACTGACGTGAATCTATTTAAATCTAATTTTAGTAAGGGAAACAATGTTTGTGCTGCTGCCACCACTACAATTGAAGGATATTCTTCTCCTGCCTCGGACCTACCCGTCTCAATCATTTCTATATATGATCTTCAGTATATTCTTCAATGGGTTTAAGCTTAGTCTAGACACCCCCGTTCTACCGCTCTCTCCACCATATCTGGTCCGTCTACTTTGTATTTTTACTCTTCTTGTTAAAATCATATGAAATTAGATTCTCATTATTTGATAAATTTCTTATCCACCTCCCATGCCACTTCTAAATACATTTCCGATGGTGCATCTATGGGCTTTATCCACGTAGGATCTATCTCCCCAACAAAAGCTTAATTTAGTATCACTTATCTTGTTTCATAACTTACTATTAGATTCTCATTATTTGATAAATCTCTCATCCACCTCCCATGCCCCATCTATATACATTTCTTATGGTTCATCTATGGGCATTATCCGTAAGGATCAGTCTCCCCAACAAAAGCTTAATTTAATATCACTTATCTCGATACAAAACTTACTATTAGTATCAACCCTAACATCCAGCTTTGTGATCTTTCCTCATACAAAATTAAGTGAAAAATTGCAAAACCAGATTTCAATCCCAGCAACCTAGTAGAAAAACTTCCTGATTACGCGTGTCATCCTCTTGGGCTTCGATCAAACGACTAACGTTTGTGTTTTGAATCACGAATATGTCGAAGGCGCACAAGGAAGGGACATGCAAATATATGACCCTAAAAAAAGGCTCACATGGAAAATCTAATTCTATGACCTCAAACGCATAAAAAAAAACTTTTTCGGAAGGGCAGGATCTAATATCTTCTCCATGGTAAAAACACAAAATAAAATCGAAGGCGTACGCTTGTTGATAATCCCCACGAGCAAGAATCACATTAGGATTTTCGGGGAAAGAGTATATGATGTCTATTTGTATGTAATAGTTTAAATACTTAAGATACATCATTTGGGTTGATTTTTTATTTTAAATTGTGGGATTTATCCCTTGATCTAATGTTATTTGAGATTTAGCTAATATTGGTTGATATATGTGTTTTTCAATCAGTTTGAGATAATTTGTGTGTTAAGAGCGTAGATCTTATGTACATGGACGATATTAGACACCATTATGAAGCTACGAAGTAAAATAGTCATGAAGGAACATTTTAGGTTCACTCGGGAGAGATTCTTATTGTTAGATAACAACATCTAATTACTCTACAAAGACTTAAGGTGTATAATTAATTCCCAGTTAGCAACAACACCCTAAATTTCCTTTAGAGTTACAATTAAGTCTCTATCATAAATTGTGATCAATATGAGTGTCTTGGACTATGTTTCTCTCCATCCTTTAAAACATTTATTTTATTTTACTTACTTAATTTATTATTTAATTCATAACTTCATATAAATTCTCAACAAAAAACCAAATAAATCTTTTTAGTTGTTAATAAATTTCTAAACTTGAAATAAAAGTTCCATATTAGCTTGTTAATCCTTATGGAGACAGGTTTATTTATTATATATTATTAATTGCGGCTACTTGTATACTTGCGAGTTTTGATTTTTCAAGTATTGATCGTATGTCAGACTTTGGACGACACCAATATATAAGTAGCACGCCATATGTCTGCAGGAGATGAGCACCCGTGGATCGAGGCCTTAGTTGGTCTCGGAGAGGTATTCATTTTTTGTGCAAGAGAGAGCGATCTAAAGAATAGGAGAACTAAATAAAACATGTGAGAATATATAACGGATATACTCTCACTATTGTATATATATATATATATGTGATATAATCGTAATTTCTCTCCTTCAATTGGTGCAGGTATTGCGATTATGTTTTTCCGCTGCTTTACAACACTACACCGCGTCCTTCTTTCCGCGACTACACTTGAAGTCGCGAAAGAAGGAAATAGAGTCACAAAAGCCAAAATGGGGCTTTACCGACTACTTGTAGTTGTTACTAGTTAGTCGTTGAAAAGTGGTCTATAAAGAGTATATCTAACAAAAAAGCACATAAGTAGTCGTAAATACTCATATTGCATTTACAACTACACCTGTAGTCGTAAATAACTATTACCTTTGCCGACTACAACTTGTTGTCGTTATTTAGTACCTTTAACGACGACAACATAGTCGTTATTTAGGGGCATTCATGACTACATATATATTTATTAGCGACTAAACATGTAGTTGTTGATAACTTATTATTTTCGACGACTTATTTAGTCGCCAGAGATACCTAATTAGTATGAAACAAAAGTATATAAGAACACTAGAGAATGTATATATATATATATATCAATCAAAGATGTGGACATTTATCTATGAGATATATATACAAAAATATACTTTAAAACATGCATAATCCCCTTGGTGGTACAGACGTATCTTATCATAATTAAATCATGGTACAATACCTATTTTTATTAAATAAAATGCAAGACTCAAAACTATTTAGCCCCCTGTTAGTCACGTCATTTATAATTAGTTTTGTTGAGTTAATTCATCTAATAATAGAATATTAATAATTTCACATCCTCTAAGTAGTCCAAACTAAAAAAGTAAAATTAATAAATTAATTTATTATCGAACAATACAGATTTTTATAATTTGTACTAAAACTACAAGTCCACCCTAGTAGTCAGATCAAAACATGCAAACTTAACAAATTTTAAAAAGTATACTTACGATAAACAGTCTCACAAAATATTATATATATCGTTTAATAGACTCAATAATTTATATTAGCAAGTGGGAATAAATTGGGATTCATAATCCAAATTTTGAATAAAGGTAATATTCAAACTATTAAGGAATTTTTATTTTCATAGTGAATAGAAATTTAATATCATATCATATATAATATATAAAAAATATAAGCATAAGTTTCCTTCATAAATAAAATACTAAATATGCAAATATAATATACATGCAATCTCCTTATTAGACACCACTAACTTAGGAGAAGCAAACAATGAACAAAATAAAAAAAACAATCTATTTCTTTATATCACATTGTAATATCAATACCCGTACCACTTGAAGGAGGGCAATGACGATTATCTCACACACATATATACAACAGTGATAGTATATTGGTTATATATTCTCACATGTTTTATTTAGTTCTCCTCTTCTTTGGATTCCTCTCTCTGCACAAAAAATGGATCCCTTTCCGAGACCAACATAGGCTCTCAGTCACGGGTGCTAATCTTCTATAAACATATGGCGTGCTACTTATATATTGTTGTCCTCTAAAGTGTTATATACAATCAATACTCGAAAGATCAAAACTCACAAGTATGCAAGTAGCCACAAATAATATTATATAGTAAATAAACCCGTCTCCATAAGAATTAACAAGCTAATATGGAACTTTTATTTCATGTTTAGAAATTCGTTAACAACTAAAAAGATTAAATTTAAAAAATTATGTGGTTTTTTGTTTAAAATTTATATGAAGGTAAGAATTAAGTAATAAATTAAATAAGCAAAACAAACTAAAGGTTTTGAAAGAAGGAAAGACACATAACCCAAAACACTCAAACTGACCACTAGTTATGATAGGGAATTAATTGTAACTCTAAGGGAAAAATAGGGTGTTGTTGCTAATCGATAATTAATTATACACCTTAAGTCTCTACAGAGTAATTAGGTGTTATTATTTAACAATAGAAACCTCTCCCAAGTGAACCTACAATGTTATCTAAAGATTAAGTCAATTTACCCTCACTCGATTGCCTAATTAGTTTAGCTCATCCGATTCTTCAACTCCAGAAGTTGTAAATTATCATAGGTCCAATACTAATTTATTCCTTCGAGCGTAATCTAATCGTTAATTATACCTATTGATGTAGTCACTGTTAAAGAATTCAAGCATAAAGAATAAGAATAATCAATACAACGAAAATCTATAGTTTATTTAAATACAAAATTCCAAATTCATACATATAATCCAAATCAATAACTAGGGTTCATATTGGCGTCAAAGTGGTTAAGTTTCACAGAAAAACTAATGTAGGTTTATAATTAGACATCATATACTCTTTCCTCAAGAATCCTAATGTGATTCTTTCTCATGGTATTATTAACAAGCGCACACCTTTGATTTTATTTTGTGTTTTTAGATATTAGATCCTTCCCTTCCAAAAAGGTCTTTTTTTTTTCTTTTGTCGCGGGTGATGTCACTGAAGTAGATTTTCCTTGTGAGCATTTTTTCAGGGATGGATCTTCGCATGTCCCTTCCTTGTGCTCATTCGACACATTCGTGATTCAAAACATCAATGTTGGTCATTTGATCGAAGCCCAATCAGTTGACACCAAGAAGAAGGAAGTTTTTCTAATAGGTTGCTGGGATTAAAACTTTGTTTTGCGCTTTTTCACTTTATTTTGTATGAGGCAAGATGACAAAGATGGATGTTAGAGTTGATACTAATAGTTAGTTTTGGAACGAGATAAGTGATACTATATTAAGTTTTTGATTGGGAGACAGATCCTACGTGGTTAATGCCCATAGATGCACCGTAGACAATGTATAAAGATGGGGCATCAGAGGTGGATGAGAATTTTATCAAATAATTAGAATCTGATGTCATATGATTTTAACAAGAAGAGTAAAAATACTAAGTAGACGGACCAGATGTGGTGGAGATAGCGGTAGTACGGGGGTGTCTAGACTAAACTAAAACGTATCGAATAATATCCTAAAGATCATATATATAAATGGTTGAGGGGGTGGGTCAAAGGCAAGAGCATAATATCCTTTAATAGTAGTGGTGGCAGCAGCACAAACATTTTTTCCCTTATCCGATTAGAGTTTCTATTGTGTTTGATGTTGTACTCTTTAAGATGATGTCCAGATTTTACGTTTTGTAGAATCGATAAGCTCGAGTCGAGCAATGCAAGAAAGAGTGACTAATCTGATGGCAATACCCACACACATTTGGGGAAGTTTTATTTTTCCTTGGGGCATTATAAGGTGTTGCTAGTACCATACTAGAAGATCGAGATTTGTTCCATTGAATGTGAGTTTCCTCGGATATGAGTTATTGAACAGATTGTTCCAAGGTAGGACATGGTGTGGGGTGGAGTAAAGATGCATAAATTGTCTCAAAGTCATCATAGAAAACCATGATACATTACACCGATCTCCTTCAATCTCTCCAAATAACAATTTTTTGCATATTTATTATCACTCCAAGTGGGTTCTATGGTGGTGGTTGGGCTGGCGCGTGGGACGCATTAAAACTCCCGTGGTAGTGATTTTTTTTGGATTTGGAGTTGTCTCGACGAGATCTCGCATTCGGTATGTTGTTTGACTATATCTTGAGATTGGATGAAGAATTTATAAGTAATATCATATTCAAATATATTGATCAAAATTTTCAAATAATGATTTTGGTGATTTCGATGGTGCAAAAAGACGATGACAATGGATTAAGAGTTTGATACCATGTTAAAAAATTGAGAGATTAAGATCGATAGGTTGTGTAGTGGTTAGACTATGCTAGTGATCGAATTTTATTGGAGTCAAAATGATCGCGAGTCCACAGTGGCTCTTATATACATTAAAAAATTGAGAGATTGATTTATTGTATAGATGTAATTTTAATGTATAATAGTTATGTGATTTCTCAATAAAAACTTGTTTAATTTAATAGATATATTTATAAAATTCACAAAATACACTAGCTAAAAATTACAATATATTGAATACACACAAACTATAATTACAATATATTGAATATACACTAACTATAATTTATAGATACACAATTCATTTTAAACTGAGAGTCGTTAAACTCTAGTGAGATATGATCACATGACTTCTTTATTACCAAGGTACTTTAACCACCAGGGCACCTATTTTTTTATGGTAAGTAGGTGTTTTGGGCCAACATGTGCGCTCCCGCAAGAAATATGCAATCATTCTTTTGCATACCTCGGTTTGGATCCCCTGAGTATGGTAACCTAGTTCTATTTACCCGAAGTACCCACATAACTATACTTCTTTTATCTTTGCGCTAATTATAAACCTACATTAGTTTTTCCGTGAAACTTAACCACTTTGACGCCACTCGTGGTTGATCGTTTTTGTTTTATAATTTGGACTACTATTTTGTTTAAAAAACCCTTAATTACCCTCTAAATTTTCTGTAACAATTTACTCTATTAAAGTATCACGCCAATCTTTCTATAAAAACACATAGAAGAAGCAAGTTTTTTTCCAAAATCGATTTTTCAGGTGAAGGCTTGGTTTCTTTCTTTTGTAAAATTTACGTTGATTTGCAAACATATAATTTATGGAATAAACTTTTCTTTTTAATGATTAAAGACTTAAATTTCAAACTTTCTGTTATACCTGATAGACCCCTATGTTAAACTTCTAAAATTCATGACTTAAGTTATAATACATTCTAATTGAAGATAAAATAATAATTTATCACTATAATCATATTTTAAAAATTCTTGCGAATTATCGTATTCCAATATTAGGAGCTTAAATTAAAATGATAGATAGAATTTCATTTAATTATAATATAAATGTACAACAATTTTTTTTACTTATAATTCAATAATTAAAAATTTCATGATTTCTATTTTTATTTGTTTGTCTGTTAATCTATTTTTCTGGTACTTGTTGAATGCAAAATAGCTAAATATATCTTGGAATAATATGATATAGTTCATTATGTAGCATAACATTAGAACCAGTAGTACAATTTAACATTATCTATTATGAGTTCTAAATGTAACTAACTAAGCGAGTAACTTAACCCATGCTGAGAGAAATGGCAATATGATTCCTCAAGATTGAGTTTAATTCAATTAACATATTCTATATTTTTAGTGTGTAGTAGTAGTATAAGTCTGCATATAATTTTTTATCTTCATTTCCAGAATTCTTGGTAGCAAATTGTGCTGGGTTAACTAGCAATTAACATTATCTCAAGGCAAAACGAACTTTTATGCCCATCTTTATTAGTTACACATTGACTTATCTATATGATAGACTTTTCGTTCATTTTAAAACCTATAAGTATTTTTGTAGTTCAAAACATCGATTAACATACTGTCTATATTTTTATTACAAACTATATTACAACTTAGTTAGTCGAGATTCTTCAGCTTGATAACATCCATCATGGGTGGGCTAAACTTATTATCTGTACTTTAACTTTATTTTATATAAATATATATATATATATATATATATATATATATATATATATATTCTTTCACCAAAAAACAAAAAAAAATAACAAATTCAGTTAGTCCTGTTACATATATACTAGAAATCAGATTTGTACTAGAAATCAGATGTGTACATAATGCTTTCTTAAACATTATGTATTGTATTTATATGATTATAAGTCCTCTTTTTTACCAAGTCAGCATCACTCCAGATTTTCCCTGACCTATTGAAGACATAAATAGGGGCATTGGGGATTCAAGATCAGCTAACATGAACAATCGCAATAACGTCCACTTACTTTGAAACAAGTAATAGAAATTGAGTTAATATAGATTTTACTTGACAAGGAAACAATTAGTTTTACAAAATGCTTGGTTATGTCGAATAAACTCTATTCAAAATCTAGTTGGTTCTCATGACTCTCGATATTGTTTCCTCTCAGTGTTGATCAATTTGTTTGTATTGTACATGATTTCTTATAGTCATCTTGTAAATGTTGAAAGATTCGCATAATCTTCACTTTCGTGGCGTCTCCCTATATTATGTCTACGTCTAATATATTGAGGCATGAGTTTCTATCTCTCTTTGAAATCGAAAGGGTTATGATAATCAGGTTGCAGATCATTTGTCGCGTCTCGAAGGTTCTGATTTTAATGGTTGACCAAAAGTTGGTCAAGGAAGAGTTTCCCGATGAGAGTCTATTTTCTATATACGCAACTGGTACTCCCTTGTATGCATACATAGAAAATCTTATTGTGAGGGGTTCTTTTATTGAAGGAGCTATCTCAAAAGAAAGGAAGAGATTAATCCACCGTGCAAAACAGTTATTTTGGGAGGATCCTTTCTTCTACAAAACATGTGGAGATGTGATAGTGAGAAGATGCATACCTAAGTGTGATATTCAATCAATGGTTGCTAGTTGTCATGACTCACCCAATGGAGGAAACTTCAAAGGTGATTGTATAGCCGCAAAGGTACTTCAATGTGGTTTCTATTGGCCTACTTTACATAAAGACTGTCATGAATATGTCAGAAGTTGTCATACATGTCAATTCACCGGTTATATATCTAAGAGAGACGAATAGCCACGTAATAATGTTCTTGAAGTTGAGATATTTGATACATAGAGTATTAATTTCATGGGTCCCTTTGTAGCATCTAATGGAAATCAATACATCCTATTAGATGTTGACTATGTGTCTAAATGGTAGAGGTTGTAGCTCTACCAATGAATGATTCGCGAGTGGTGATAAAGTTCTTGAAGTCATACATCTTTTCTAGACATGGTATACCTAGAGTTATTATCAGTGATGGAGGTTCTCATTTTGTGAATAGATACTTGAAGGAGATTTAAGAGAAGTATGGGGTGACACATCTTGTAGCCACAACTTATCATCCACAAGAAAATGGTCAAGCTGAGGCCTCCAATCGTGAGAACAAATCCATTTTAGAGAAGACTGTAGGGCCCAGCGCAAAGATTGGTCAGTAAAATTAGATGACACATTATGGGAATATCTAAATATGTTTAAGACACTCGTTGGTGCATCTCCATATCATATGTTTTATAGTAAGGCTTGTCACTTACCTCTTGAGCTTGAATTAGGTTCATATTGGGCGACAGCGGAGATAAACATGGATCCTACTTTAGCCAATGAGAAACGTATGATGAAACTAAATGAACTTGATGAGTTTCGATTACATGCCTATGAGAATGCTAAATTTTACAAGGAAAAGACAAGGATATGAAATGATAATCGCATTCGTGAAAAGAAGTTTGAAGTTGGACAAATAGTTCTGAAATACAGCCCCAAGTTTAGTAATAATCAAGGTAAGTTGAGATCAAAGTGGTCTGGTCTTTATAATGTGATCAAGGTCAAACCTAATGGAGCTATAGAAATTGAGCATCCAATCGAGCATCACACCTTCATGGTGAATGGGTATCGTTTGAAAATCTATCATGTAGGCGAGGATATCAATCGCATGGAAGATCCATATCCATGGGAGGCCATGTACCTCCTCAAAGCTGCATAAATGCGACAGGTAACCTGTTGAGCTTAACGATGTTAAACAAAAGGCATTTTGATTATATATTACTTTATTGCGTTCACGTCTTTTAAATTCCTAGGGTGAATTAGAGTAATTGTTGTTTATTAGTGTTTAATTTTTAAGAAATGATAAAAGGTTAATTTAATGATTACATGAGTAAAAGGCTTGAGTTTTGGGTAGGTAATACGTTAAAGAAAAAAAATTTGGTTGTTAAAACAGGAGACCACTGGGACCCCGGTTTAGTAATAACCGTGAACCCGGTTATCGACTGTTGACCAACCATTCTACACAAAAGACGTGTTGCGTCGTGATTTGCGCTCATCGAAAAAAACCGGGGTCGCTGACCGGGATCCCTGTTACGGTGCTATAGCTCCCTGAACTTTCTGACCTCGAACCAAGTGGGCGCAAGAATTTAGTGCGAAAAGTGGGCAAGACATGCAGAAGATAACAGGGTACCCAGTTGTCGCTAACTGCTAACCTGGTTCACGTAGGCAAATCTCTGACCTCAAAAATCATACACCTAACATTTTGTTGTGTACAGAAAAAAATAATCGCGACTCAGCGACACCAACCGGGCCCCCGCTCATCTTCAACCGGTAACCCGGTTGCATTACAGAAGGTCGGGTTTTGTGAATCCTTAATGGTTTTAACATTCTTTCTTTGTCTTCTCTCACCAGAAACTCCATTATTCCATCCCAAAGCTCCTTATAACTCAGAAAATCATCATCAAAACACCATAACATCATCAAATCTTCTTCCTAAACACCACAAAAACACACAATCAACCCATAATCCTTCCGAAACACCATTAAATTTTAACTTTTATCTAAGAAATTTTCTTCATCCAAACCATACCTTGGGTCCTTAAACCTCTCCAAACAACAAACATAATATTTACCCATCTCATATCTCACCTTAATCTTCCTTTATCTATCCTCAAAACATCAATGTTCAAAACTTTTCTCTAGTTTTTGAATTTTCGAAATTTTGAGTTTGGGGTGCATTGAGATGACATACAGAACCGATTCCTTGTTCTATAATCGTAAGACAATAAGTAATTGCGGAACTAGAAACACTTCTGGAGCCACTCCAGACAAAGCTATCGAGATTCCAGATTTGAGTTCTATACCTAAGATTGGAGAAGTAAAGACTACTATGAAGAGGAAAGAGAACTCAAGTGTGGCTACTCCTAAAAAGCTTAAATTGGAAGAAAAATATGTTGAAGAACAAGTTTCTAACAAACCCATGCCGGAACAAAGGACTACGTGGATAAAGATGATAGGTATAAGCCTAAGAGAGCCTTTGTTGGTTGTAATGAGCAAGTTCGTGAGCGAGTGGCTACTTTAAAGTTTGGTGTAGAGAAAGGATTTCCTTCAGGTATTATGAACGGTGTATTTAAAGATTATGCTATAACATGTGACAAGTTTGGTTGGAAAGAACTGAGAAAAAGAGATCTCACGCTTCTCCCTGCCTTGGTTCGTTAGTTTTATGGAGAACTAGTTTTTGCGAACAGTCAATCAATTATCCTACGCAAAAAGGTACCGCCTTTCTCAATAGAGCTTATTCGGGAAACATTGAAATTACTAAACTTGACTGGTTCATGCCCGTACCATGAAGAAATTATTGATGGATCCTTCGAATATGAATCTTTTTACGATCAAGTCCTGATTCGTGGGCGACTTCCCATCCCCGTAGGAGAAAGATATGCATGTCAGGTAATGAGTTGCGATTTGCTACCACACGCTAAAGTATGGTCCTATTTCATAATCCCTAAATCTTTTGCAATAATCGTAATTCGGATTAAAAAAACACCTTATTTTCATAAAGTGTATTCTAGAGAAGAAAGAAATTGATGTTTCCAGTGTTATTTATAACCTTATAATGGAATTCGAAAAATCCCCTATTCTTCAAAGATCTCATATTCCCGTGCACCATAACTGCGATTTGTTTATCAGCAACGATACCACAGAATAATGAAGAGGATGAGCCTACAGAAAAAGGGGAAGATATGAAGGAAAAATCAATTGAGGATGTCCATGAAGGAGCTGCGAAATTGGATATAGACCTAGACAAGCCCTTTGGGGAGGGGAAAGGTGCTAGACCTCCTACACACAAGAAGAAGACAGTGAAAGTGAACGAGTTGGAAGAACGAATGAGGACCTTAGAGGATAAACATGATGAGTTGATAGCAGTTGTGGGAAAGGTAACAAAAGAGTTGGTACTCATAAAGACTATTCTAGAGAGGTTGAGCACTTCACAGTATGAGACCTACACAATGCTTAAGTTAGGAGTCCAAACTGCACGCAACAATGGAAACCGGCTTAGTGCTGATTAAGATACGTTTCCTTCTCCCTTTTCTCATTATTAGTGTACAATATTTTATTTGCTTTATTGAGACTTTTAGAGTCGTGGGGACACGACTCATTTTTTAGTTTGGGGTGAGGTTCGTTGCCTTATCCCACAATAAAGTTAATTGAGGGCTGCGTTTGAATGTAGAGTATTTTAAATGTCCCCATTAAGCATACAATTTATGGATTTATGATAGAGAATAGTAGACTTTATGGGTTAATGTAAAACGCAGTTTAATTGCATGCAAACATTAGGTAATTGATCTGAAAAATTAATGAACAATGCAAAAGAAGTAAACTTGTACTTACGGAAAATGAGTGATTTGTAGAACGTGAGATCCAAATAAGTAGAGAACCCACACAGATATGAACTAGAGGCAATCTATGTAACTAGAAAAATGATAGAGGCAATTCTTTGATAGCCATTTGAAATTTTTTAGCTTTCTATCCCATGATATATTTATATCCTTCTTAGCCCCAGTTTTAGCCTTTAAGCATTTCTTTTGTCACCAAAATATAAGCCCATATTCCCTTAGTTTATTAAAAATTTCTATATGACCCGCACTTGAATCACGATCCTAAGACTTCTTGTTTTGAGCAGGAGTTTGGGTTGGCGGATTTCATTATTGGGAAAGTACATTGGGAGGGATTTGTATGCGTATGTATTTATGCCCAGTTGTTGATGAGATATTTTTTGTAACCTTTTGCCGGGGTCTTTGAAAAAAAGTTATAAAGTTGTCAAAGCAGAAGACATTTGGGAACCCGGTCATCACTAACCGGGAACCCAGATATCAATTATTGAAACAAAAGGATGAAAAAGAAAAGTAAAAAATAATAAATAAAGTAACCGGAAAAGTGGAAGTTTTGGAAATCATATTAGTGCTTTTATAGTTAAAGGGTGTAATTTTAGGAGTATAGGACGCAAGTAATTGGACTTCTTTACCAAATCAAATTCGTTTCCTAAACTATATTAGAAGGGAATAACCACGGATGTCTTATTTCGGCTATAACTTCTTCAATATTTCTCCGATTTTTGCCTACTTTATATGGAAACGACCGTATCGGAAAGTTCTACATTTTTGCTTTCGATCATTATTCCAAATTCGAAACATATGTTGAGTTATGACCCTTTCTGTAAACGTAGCTGCTGAAATTCAGATTACTTGACAACTTTTACTTTCCTATTTTATCTTTTACTTCCTTTATTTCCAATTTTTCATCCTTATCTTCTTTTCTTTATCTCTTATAACTGATTTGACATCTAATTAATTTTCATATATCTTTAAAGCTTCACAATTAACTAACAATTTAAACTAAATAGTTCTCTAAAAACAATAAATCATCAAATCAAGAAATAAGAATATACTAAAATATAAGCAAGAATAGAGTCTTGACTATCCTAATACACCTAAAATGATGTCTCCAATATAGATTAAATCATAAAAAAAGGGAGACATCAAGACCCCAAACTCAAAGTTGTATCGTCCCGATACAGTAAAGATATAAACAAAAGGATGTCTTTAAATACACAGCTAAGTCAATTAAGCATAGTAGAAAGAGATAGCAGAATATATAGAATAAACTCAAAGAAAACTACTCTGAAAATTTCATGTAATAATATTTACAAACTAATTTATTTGCACACCTTTCATATCCACGATCACACGGCTTGAATTCAAGATTAGATTAGTTTTGCAATGTAAGAAGTAGAAGTTATTTACTCAGCTTAGTAAGGAGGCTATAGATTGTTCGTCGAACTTCACCAGTATCCAAAGGTCCACTTAACTACTCTCTATTAGTTCAATCACTTCTAGATCACATAGGAATGAATCATAAGGTCTTTAAGGTTGTAATGTTGGCTTAGGGACGGTATGATAAGTATATTTAGATAATTTAGAGTGAGCTTTTGGCTCTCTCCTCACTAGCCATCAAAGAATCTCCCTAGATCTTGAGTTACTCTCATAAAACATTCTCACTCAACCCAATGATTTTGATGCACAAAGTAGCATCCCTTATAACCCAATACTAAAGCATAAATATGTTCACATAAAAATTCCACTTTGCCGGTCCAAATATATATATATATATATATATATATATATATATATATCATGTTATTTTTTTCTCATTATTTTTTCCTTTTCATTTTTTTCACCTTTTTACATTTACTGTTACCCCGGCAAAGGGTTACAATTTAATAAACATGTGAATTATCATCAATATATAGAACAGAGCACAATTAATAAGCTCAAAAATTTCCCAAACCAATAACAATTCCCAAAATGGTGGACCCACCACCCAAAACTCAAGCTCTAAAACAATTTGCATCGCGATTCGAGTGTGGGTCATATAGAGAAGTCCTAAATTCTAAAGGGATATGGCCTATAATGTGGCTAATAAAAAGGATTTAGAATGGCTAGAAGGGACTGGGAAGGATATAATATAATAATCTGGATAGCAAGCTAAAAGGCAACAAGGGTCTTATGAAAGAACCGTCTTAATCACGTTTAGAATGTTCATCAAATAGGTTTATTAAAAAGCTTGGATATCACGGCCTTCACACGACTCACGGGTCCGTGAGATCGAACATACTTTCTATCGCATTGCTGACTAATCTTTGCTTCACTAACAATGTGTGTTTCTTGCAAATACGCAAAGCATACAATATCAAACAGCTCATAAACATACTACTTTCTATCATTATCTTACCAAGCTTATGCTTTCAAGATATTAAACACACTCTACATCTAAATTCCATGTATCAAAAATTTTAATTTCTACATAAAACATAAAAATCACGTAAAATGGAGATGAGAAACAACGAATTCCCACACCCCCAACTCAAAGACGAGGCATGTCCCCACGACTCGAAAAAGACTCGAAAAAGAAATTAAAATAAGCAAATAAAGCATATACAGAAATGGTATGATATTAGCAACATCTCGTAATCCCCCGATGAAAAATAAAACTTTCCCAAATGAGTGTGGGTAATGCAATCAGATTAGTCACTCTTTCTTTCATTGCAAGACTCGAGCTTTTCGATTCCTCAAAAGGTAAAATCCGAACGTCATGCGAACGAGTACTATATCAAACCCAACAGAAACTCTAACGGGAATAATTTAATTTTTTTAAGGGAAAAAAGTTTATGCTGCTACCACCACTACTATTGAAGGATATTTTTCTCCTGTCCCTGACCTACCCACCTCAACCATTTTAAATATGATCTTCAGGATATTATTCAATAAGTTTTAGCTTAGTCTAGAAACCCACGTTGTACCTCTCTCTCCACCACATCTAGTCCTTCTACTTGGTATTTTTACTCTTCTTGTTAAAATCATATGACATTAGATTCTCATTATTTGATAAATCTCTCCTTTACCTCCCATGCCCCGTCTACATACATGTTCGATGGTGCATCTATCGGAATTATCCACGTAGGACTATAAATATAACCCAAAGAAGGACTATTACTTGTTGGAGAACAAACCGAGTGACTTGTCTGATGAGATTTGAGAGAAGAGTTGTAAGTTATTGGGTTTGGCCCGCGAAGGTCTATTATTATTTCTTTATTTATTTTATTATTTATAATATATAATGTTATTAATATTTGTATTTTAAATAAACCACCACCAGGCTAAGATGAATAAAGAAAATCGAAAGATGGTCAAGAACCAAAGTGGGGCAAGGTCTCGAAAATATTCCTAAACTAGAGATATTTTTTACGAGGTAGTTAATTTTGTATATAGGTTTTCAAAATATTTAGAATATTGATTAATTTTTTTGAGTGAAGCAGGTTATTCTAAAGGTGACACCGGATGGGATGATGATAGTGACTGATGGGGCTACTCAAGAACAAATCCCGATTCCATAAATGAGTGAGTTTTCAAGGTTGTAATTAAAAATAAAAATAGGAAGCAGTGAGGGCGTATAATTTTAAGAATACGGATGTAAGTTAATTTTTAAAATAAATTTTTAATTATAATTTTATTAATTATTTGACTTTAATATTAATTTATTTTTTACATGCCTTTAATTAAACATAAAATGTTAAAGAGGAAGTTGAAAGAGAAAGTGACCAAGAGTCAATCTGGGTCATCTGAAACTCAAGAATTGACCTCAGGATCTCGTAGGTCATGACCTTGGATTACCTGGGATACATATCATGCCCCTCAAGACTTCTTGGTGATTTTTTAAGCTAGGTCACGACCTTGAGTTACTTAGGCCACACCCCTAGCTATTGATCCATATTGTAGTTTCTCTAATATGAATCAGTGTTGCGTATCACATGTGTCTACATCGCGTCTCAAGTGGATAAAGGTGGTTCAACCAAACGAAATAGTGGAACCAGGGTTAACCTCTTATTTTCTAGGTCAATACCTAGGTTGATTCGAGTAAAAATATAAAAATAAAGTCTAAATTATTAGTTTAAATGAAAGAAAAATTTAACTTAGTAAAAAAATTCAATTTACATTTCTCTCTTTCATCAACTAGAAAGTCACACTTATATTAAATAATTTACGACATAACATATATTGGATCTTTCTCAAACAACTTGAAGGGTAGTTTCCAAATTTTGGAAATTCATATTTCCAAAATGGTTCAAAATGTTATTTGTGCTAAATTCAAGCATGTCATTTCGGTTTGGAAGAGTTGAAATTGGATTGAGACAAGGTGACAAGCTTACGTTTACGGAGTACCTTCTTTCTAATGATTGAGTTTCGGAAATTCTTGATGCCATTATTTGTTCTTCCAGGCAAATAGTTAGCTATCTCATCCCATCTGCACACAAACCAAAACAAAACAAAACAGAATTTTAGTCACGTGATAATTCTCCAATTCATTAAAGAAAAATATACCTATTGCCAAGATGTATTTTAAGCTCGACTATTACATTTGCTTCTTAAGTAGTAAAATCATGACGTTTTAGATCTGCCTCAAGTAGTTTAACCATCACAAAGTTGATATGAAAAAAAATTATTCTCGTATTTGAGTTTAGGGTTTTTAACCTGCATTTTTTGGAAGCTCCATCCAGTTGCCATGGCAATGGACAGTAATGAAGTTGATAAGTTTTTCATCTTCATAACTATTCTGTTGTCGTAGCAATTGTGATGATCCATTGTGTCTATATATATGAAAACAAGACGTGCAAATCTAAATATGACAAAGAAACATAAAAAGATTAATAGAATAAAAATTATGAAGAAGATCCAATGAAAGTACACCTAAGGAGGAGCAAGGATTTTTATTTTAAGGGGTGGGGGTGGGTTTAGAGAAAATAAAATGAAGTATCCAAAAAAAAAGTTAGAAAATTTTGGGTCCAAGTGAATATCATAAGCTATTGATACAAAAAAATGTAGCGTAAATTTTATATTTTAAAAAATTAGGGGGGCATGGCCTCCCGTATGATTGTGGTTCTTCCATTGAGGTTATTTAATGGAATGAGAGAGTACCGGGAGAGTGAGGGTTCAAGATTTTGTGAGAAAACTTTTAAGGAGAGAAGAATTACAGGTTGTGAAATATGTGACTGAAGTGAGATGAAGATCGTATTATATAGGCATTTCGAATAGTTGCATAGTCTAGAAATTTCAAAAGTGTGGCCTATCACCTCATATATTGGACATAAATGAGATAAATGTGTGTCATTAATTGTCCTTTATTGCAAAATTTTGAAATTTTTTTTGAAATATTTAGAAAGATGATGAATTATTTAGGATAGAATGTTAATAAATGACACTCTATTTACTAAATTCCTTGTAATACACTGGACTCTAGACATCTCTATTCGATTGCTCGTGTGAACATGCCAAACAACATGCAAAAATGCATTGTGATTAGACGTGTAGTTTTGACACGTCAAAAGTGTGGCCAATTACCTTTCTCATTCATAAATTAATTATGCATAAATGAGATACATATGTGATATTAATTGTCCTTTATTAAAAAAATAATTGATTTTTTAAATTACCTTTGTAGTGTGAACATAAGATAAATTAATACCAACCACGACCATAAACTCTTGACACGTTAAAAGTAAGGCCTATAACCTCTTTCATTGATGACTTAATTGGACTTTAGTGAAATAAAGGTATGACATTATTCGTCATTTATTGCAATATTTTGAATTTTTTTCATTATTGTATAATATACTTAGTGTGAACAGATAAAAAAAATTAGGACTCTTTTAGGATACAATGTTGATATGTGACTCTTGGTTTACTTGTTTAATAAAAAGAAATTTTTAATGGAAAACTGGTATCTGTGACATACAATGTACACATTCTTGAATTATGTTTTAGCTTCCACGGTGACTAAGTAGGTGTTAAAAGGGAGATTATCAAAAGCATAATTGTGATATACAATGTACACTTACTTTTATTCTTTTAATCCAAATTAAACACATTAATCACCAAACACAAATTTACCATATTCAGAATAATATGTTAAACATTAAGGGTTTACCATATATTATTAAGCATCATATAAATCACTACAACATATTGATAGACTTACCAAGTTAATTATATAACTGTCCTATTTTCTTGAAATGTCATGACCAACTATCGTTTTCCTGAAAATTAAACAACACTCTATGTGTATAAACAAAACATACAAAATATTTGTGTGAATTGTATAGCATGACTTTCTAGCAACAAAAAATAAAATAAAAACTAATCGTATGTTTTGCAATTGTTTATAGCAGAGTTACATGTCATACAAAACTCTTTTAGCTCTTTCCTAAAAACCAATAATTGCGGACCTGTACTACAATTTTCACATTATATAGGGACCATAGTGTAATTTAGTTCAAGTTTTTTTCATCCTTTGTAGCATGAAAACAAAAATAAATCACATACCTTGATTAAGATAACTTCTCCTAATTTATAGGATAACTCATTTTTATCAAACTTTTTTGCCATTGATGAAACCGTTAGTTTTAAAAATCCAAAAGACTCAATAAAATTACTCAGAAGAACATCAATTTTCAACTATTCTGTGAAATTATAGAAAAAATTAAATTTAGTTAAACCATATAAACAAATATAGCAAAAAGAATTTGAGTAAGATATAATATACCTTTACCTAATTTTATATATGTATATGTACATGGTGACGAAACTTTACCTCTGATATACACAAAGAGAAGAGAAAAAATACAAAGTATTTGTGTGAATTGCAGGTCTAACTTTTTATGCGGCGTCTTTGTTATTAGGGTAAATTTTTGTTTAAAACCTAAGAATGGATAAGGCCCATGCTGTTTAGACTAGTTACATAGTAATAAAATGGGACGTAAATATCATTGAATTGGACTTTTCTCTCCAGCCTGTTGCCAATAACGTTACTTGGGCTTACGTTCTATGTTGGGTTAATAAATAGGAAAATTCTTTCATCCTATATTGAATGGTCTAAAATAACTTTTAGTAGTTTATGAAATATACCTTATATTTAACATAAATAAACAAATTGTGATAACTTTTTAAATTAATATATTGATACATGTCTTGTTATTATAATTAAAGATTATAATTAAATATTGGACCATCAAATATTGGATGAAAGTCTTATATACTTAAGTTAATAAAAAGGTTGAGCTACTTTCCCACAAAAAATTTATACAATAAATCTAGGTGGGTAAAAAACATAAGTATACTATCTCCCAGAAAGACGAGATGATGATACAATGAGAAACGAACACAGTAAACATAAATTTTAATATTTTTCACTATGCACTCTAAATTAGGGAGCATACCCTCCATACTAAACTTGTTCTGAATTTACCAAATCATATATATGGTCGTTGCAAAACCAATCTTTCATGAATTGAACTTTCAAGCACTCTTTTTCATTCATGGCAGGTAAATCATTATAGTGATTCATTTCCTGATGTGAGTTTGGCGTTGTTCATATCTTCCGTATATACAAACAATTATTTTCTAAGAGAAGAACAACTTGTCTATCAGAGGAGGCTTTAATCGGCGGAATTAATATTTTCAAAGACAATGAACAAATATTTATTTTATGGGTTAAATATGGTGTTCTTAGGTCGTTTTTATTAGTTTTTGCTTCTTTTTTCTGAATATTATTGAGAAACATGGAATAATAGTTGTTAAAGCTTGAAATTTTTCTAAACTAACACTAAATTTTTTTTATCCTTTATTAATTGATATAAAGTGTTTTTGTTAACCATTAATTGTTATATACAATTATTTAAATTAGTAGAAGGTATTTTGTATTTTTGACCATTTTCACAGAATAATGGTTTATGTAGTTTAAACCCACATAGATCTTTCAAGGGACCTAAAGTGAAATTTGATATCAAAGGTCTCTACAATTGCAGTGGTGAGTTTATACCCACGTTCTGTTTGTGACAGAACTTTCAGGGGCATATAGTACAATTTGATAACAAAGAGCTTTTTGTTGCAATAAAAAACTTGTGCATACAATAACTATATTCAAAATGTTTTAACCTCATTTTAATTCTCAAATTTCATATTGTTAGCCGATAGAACGGGTAATTCATATTCAAGTATCGTGACGAGAAATATCTGTCCCACGTGCACAATTTTCTCTCGTGTGTTATTAGAGAAGTATGTTGCAATCCAATGTAAAGACATTTGATGTCTCCCTTTTTTGGTGATAAATAAATCCTATTTTGAGACATTCTTCTGATTTCCTTTTGTGCTTACATGAGGTATTTTCCCTATTATTTTCCATATTCTTGTTTCTTATTCTCTTTTGGAGATTTGCCAAATATAGAGCTATTTGTGCGTAATTTATGTGCTAAATGTGAAACTCTTTGGTACACGGATTATATTATATGTCAAAGCATGGATAATAAGTTGAGTAAATGAGATCAAAGAAGGAAACTAATAGTAGAGGACTAAAGAAACCGTTTATGGAAAAGTGAAGGAGTTGTCGGCCAAAATTAGAAAGGTAATTATTTTCAATGCCTCGTGATATTTACAAATAATTTGGATGATCCCTTTTATATATATATATGGGATCTGAATTAGGAGCGTGTGGATATTGATATTTTTCAACTCGGATCCGTAATGAAGAAGTCATAAATTTGGCAGTCGATGTGACTTGAACCAATCCCCTCTTGGAGGAAAACGTTTTTGGGATGGGTTAGGTCATTTAAACCTAGCCCATGACCTATGTAAATCCTAAAACCGTTTTACCACTTATAAATATCCTCTCCAAACATTAGAAATCATTCCTTGGACTAGAGCATACCTTTAATCAATAATCATAACAAAAGTGATCATAAGGATCTAGAGAATGAAAAATCAAGTTTGGAGCTTCACCGCATCAATTCTAAACATATATCTCTATTCTTTGGCTAAATTATATTGGCATGATTTTGTATTTAATTTAATTTAATTTTAAGACTTTTATTCAAAGATTCAATTATGCACTAATTTCTATTTAGTTTAGGATTGTTTATGTATAAATCTAGTTTTGCTGTTTTATTTGTTCTTTTGAGTATTACAATAAATTAAGTTTTGCATCTATTAGGTATACACCTTGATAGATACTAATCTTATTTTGGACAAATGATATTGATTAGACTAAGTAATTGAGCTTGCACCCAAAAAGGGGTAGTGGGTTCTGATTATTGATTAGTGTATACGTGCTTGGTGTACGCTAGTGAACCCAAGGTCTTGAATAGCCAAGTAGCCACTAAGGTTTGTCTTCATCTCTCATAATATGAATATGTGAGATTCCTAAGTCAACCCTTACAGGATTTAGGAAGACTTTAGAATCCTAGTTAATAAGAAAAACCAATTATTTCAAGAACCATTAAGTCAATATGATTAGTCGCATAATTGCAGTTTTAACTGATATATTCCTTGAATAATTATTTATATTATTTATAAAACAAAACAAACACTTCTTATTTTTATCTTTTAAATTAATAGATTTTAAAACATCTACGGTAGTATTGAACACGAATTGAAATAACTACCTAAATCCCTGAGAAACGAACATTATTTACTTATTATTATTTGTAACAACCCGTACACTTGCGGAGAGTTAATCGTGTTTTTGAGATGTGTGCACTTTTAGATAATTGTTTTATCACACCTATGGACACACCAACATTGAACAGTGTTCAATGTTTATGAGTATTCCCTTGGTGGATACAAAAATGCCGCATTGACGGAAGGATGATTATTCTACATAGTTTTGGTTGTTTGTCAGCAGTGGGTGTATACCAACATTTATCTACAATATTGGGTTGAAAACCACATTTATGTGTTTATTTAGTGGGTTGATATCCACTTGTATGCATAATTTAATGGGTATATACAAACTCGTCTGTATTAGGTATTGTATTGGTTACTTTAATACTAAAGTTAATGTTTTTGTAGCAATTATCATCTATCTTCCCTATATAGGAAGGTAGGCAAGGCTCATGTTTATTAATAAATTTTATATTTTTTCACTTTTTTTAAGCCCATATGAGGAAAATGTTAAAAATTATGCCCTTTTTTCATTGTCACGTGTAAGGATACATTTGTTTATCCTTGTTTTTGCGATTGGTTAGACATATTATAACATTGTTTATTACGATATTGATTTTATATTTATTGTGGGTGTTCGAACCCCACAATTGTCAGTGATCAAGGACCTATAAACAACAATCAATATAACACTAAACACTAAGTACTATATAAAGACATATTAAACTAAACTAAGAACTCTGTAAACCCAAGATAGACTAAACTTGATATGTGAGAGTTTAAAATGAAAACCTGATTATTTAAGGTGGTTGGTATATGCCTACCGATTACATGTAAATCCACCAATTTAACATTTATCTTGTTTAATCATCAATGACATCGTTTTCAAGGTATGTTATAACAACATATAGTACTAACTTGGTGAGTATAAACCCATGTTATGTATTTTGTATCCACTACTATACAGTTAGGTAGTCTATAGATGGTGGGTACTTGTCGTCCCCCAAAGCGGAATATAAAATCAACATTGAGAGGGTGACTTTCCACAAGTGCATGGGTCGTTGACAAGTAATAATTTGATAAGTGTTGTATTAACGTCTGTGATAAATGTGATTAGAATTAAAATAATGTAGAGTTGTGAAATAAATGGCAAATAAATAAATAATATATTGTTGATTTTTTTTATGGGACTAGTATGCAATAAAGTATAAATGATTAACTAAAGAACAAATAATTACAATACTAAAAAGATAAGAAGGGATGAGAAGTATGCTTATTCTTGCGGGTAATCCACCTAATCTATTATTTAATCGTTATTAGATATAAAAGAGAATTAGGCCTTTCACATTAGTCAGGATTCAAAAGTCCTTCTAACTCCTGTCGGTAGGTTTGAAATAAACTTCAACACTTCTATGAGACTTGGGTAAGGACACCTTATGTCACGCCCTGATCTAATAGGACATTATTGGCGCAACATGTCGTGTATTTAGAAGGGTAGTCTCCCTATGAATGCAAGACAATTCTATCAATTCTTAAATTCATCACACGATACTAGTAAGTAATCTGAATATCGAAATCATAATCCTCGAAATATATAGTTACTTTCAATCAAAGGAGATATATCTGAAACAATAAATCATTACATTAGTCTATCAAAAAACATTTAATGAAGTCCTACGAAACACATTCACTAAAATAAAACAGAGAACTATTATTTATCGTGCTTGAATATCTCTAGAGCTTTATTGAAATTCTGCCAATCACTCTTTACTAGCCGCGTCTAATAATTCTATCAAGGAAGACATATTCTTTCAAAAGAATGAGACAAATCTCGGGTAATTCTCGAAAAAATACCTTGCTACCTTTAAAATATACATGTCCGTCTACATTTAAATTAGCTAAAACAAATCATAATGTGTTCAAAGTTTATACAATAGCCTCCTTTAAGTTTTATTAAAATTCACTTTCACTTTTATTTATATCACATATAGTATTGTCTTAAGTAGCTTAACTACGAAATAATATTAAATTATTGCCTGATCATTTTTAGTACTAGGTGACAGATATCTCACAATGCCATTACAATTTCAACTCTATAAATGAAACATTAATATGCTTTAACTAAAAAAAAGGATCTACCAATATAAGTTGAGACCAAAAATGTATTCCATGCTACTAATTATATCATAGAATCTTAAGAAAATATACCAATTAAAGTAAATATTAATTATCTAGTTCTTCGCCACGATCAAAATTCAATTATTTACTTCTGCCAAGATTTAGCGGTCAGCTGTTTATCTTCCATCAAGGGTCGGAAGTCGGTTGTTTATCCCCACCAAGGGTCAGAATACACGACTGTTTATCCCAGCCAAGTGTCAGAATTCCGCTACTTATCCCCCGCCAAGGGTCAAAGTTCATTAAACTCTTATCAATTAAAACATAATCAATTATATTCATTGTGTAACTAATTGATTCATGGATAGGCATATATACTGTTGATAACAATTTTCTACACTTTCAAATAAATATAATGCTTCTTCATTGCACCTATTAAGTAACATACTTATATTACACATTGAGCGGTATATTTTCCCTTCCTATTCCTATTATTTATCTACGTAAATGGTTATATGTAGGTTTAAAGCAAGTTAAACATATTTGCTCAGTTCTCACTTAACAATACAGTAGTGTATCATGGTAACGTACTTCTCCTCTATTCAGTAAGGCACCTTTCTCATTTCTATACAGTATATTTACGATATTAATTGGTTTTATTACACTATCCGATCGGTTAGCATTTCTTAAAAATATCAACCCTAATTATTTAAAATCTAAGAATAATATACCAAATGAACTAGAATATTTTTAAAGCATATATGTATTTGTATATGGGTATAATCGTTTTATGGAAGGTGATAATTAAACCCACTTACCTTCTTTTGTACTTGTGGCCCTATTGTTGTTACGTGATTTCATGAACTTCCCAGAGAAAGAACTGGGGTTGTCTTTCTTCAAACTTTCGGCTGCACCTCCTTTTTCTGCTGAAACTTATATAAATTTCCCTTTAAAAACCTTCTTGTTAAGTTATTTTATACTTATCATTATAACCCAAAACACATTCATTTAATAGGACAATAGGCTCATCCATATAACTAAAGTCTAATAAAACATTTTCTTATTTAATCAGTAAGCATATATCTATATCAATTGCACTCTATAATCCTATTTGGGATATCATATCCTCCCCATCTTATAGAAATTTTCGTCCCCAAAACTAACATTACTATGTCTAGGAAGATTTAGAGATGCTTTTTGTGCGCTTCATCTTCCAACATCCATGTTGTACCAATGGGTTCTTCATCAAAAGTCAAGTTTTCTCTTAAATGCACATCCTCGTGGCTTAACACGTGGGTTGGATAAGGTATATACCTCCTCACTTGAGAAATATGAAACTGCAATTGTGGTAAGGCCAAATGATATGCCACACTTCTCTTACAAGACTTCAAAAGGTCCAATATAACGTGGATTCAACTTTCCACGACTACCAAACCACACAACCCCTTTTGTTGGTGATACCCTTACAAACACATGATCTCGTACCTCAAAAATCATATTTTTCCTTCGGATATCAACCCAACTCTTTTGACAGTCTTAATCCTGGCTCGAATAATTTTAAGCTTTTCCTCGGTTTCTTCAATCAATTTGGGTCCTAGCGATTTTTTCTTACCAAGATCCCAATATAATGGTATGCGACACTTTTTTCATAAAGTGCTTCAATTGGAGACATACCAATGCTTGCCTGGAAACTATTATTATAAGCAAATTCCACAAGGGTGAGGTTCTTGTCCCAACAATCTCCAAGGTTGAATACACACGCTCGCAACATATCTTCTAGAATTTGTATAGTTTTCTCACTTTGTCCATCTGTTTGAGGGCAGTAGGTGGAACTCATCATCAATTTTGTCTCCATTGATTTTCGAAAGTTTTTCCAAATATGAGAAATAAATCTCGTATCCCGATCTAATAATTTTCTTTGGGACCCATGAAGTCTCACTATCTTGGTGATGTATAATTCAGCCAAGGGGTCGATTGATGTCCCATATCGAAAGGGAAAAAAGTGTGTCAATTTTGTTAATCAATCTACAATTACCCATAAAACATCATATCTTCCTTTATTGTTTGGTAATCTGGTCACAAAGTCCATATCCATACACTCCCAGTTCCACTGCGGTATACTTAGTGGTTGCAATAACCGAGTGGGATTTTGATGTTTCGCTTCAACCCTCGGACACGTGAGACATTTAGACACATAATCTCCGACCTCCCTTTTCATGTTTTTCCACCAAAAACGACCCTTCAAATTATGATTCATTTTTGTCTCTCTAGGGTGTATAGAAAAATGAGACACATGTTCTTCATCTAGTATTTCTCTTTTAATAATTGGGTTGCGGGGTACACATATACTTCCTTTGAACCTCAAGGTACCATCATCGTGAACTTGGAAATCAGTTGGTTCACCACCTCCTAACTGTTTGCAAACACTTTCTAGGTACAGATCTTCTCCTTGTGCCACCTTAATCCTTTCTACTAGGGTCGGTTGTAACGTTATATGTGCTAGAGTAGCACCACCTTTCTTATGGGATACCTCAAGTTTTAATTTTTCAAACTCATCAAGTAACTCTCTTCGTGATGTGAGTAATGACGCCATACTACTATATGTCCTCTGGCTTAGGGCATCAACCACTTTGTTTGCTTTTTCAGGATGTTACTGTGTTTTCAAATCATAATCCTTTATTAACTCCAGCCACCTTCGTTGCCTTGAATTTAAATCTTTTTGCGTAAAAAGATACTTCAAACTTTGATGGTCAATGAACACTTCGCAAGTAACCCTGTACAAATAATGTCTCCATTTTTATAAAGCGAATACTACCGCTTCCAATTCCAAGTCATGGGTCGCATAGTTCTGGTTATAGTTAGTTCTAACAATTGGTGCTGTCTTTTTAATGGTTTTTTTGCGTCTGGTTTTGAGTATGGACAACATTTCTGTAATGAATGATGATTTTGGTTTGGTAATTTTTTGTTTGTTTTTTCTGTAATAAATATTTTGTGTCTTTATAAGGTTTTGATGTTTAGTACTGCAATTTTGAAAGGTGGTGTACCAATTTTGGTTGAAGGAGCATTTTTTATGTTCATTACTGTAAAGAATGATGAAAAAGTAGTTAACTACATTACAAAAAAACTAAAGCACTGTAATTAAAATTAGCACAATTACGATAAGTTGCACTTTATAGAGGAATCACACTTTAGGAACTATACCGTTGCCTAATATTCAAAAAAGATAGAAACTCCTGACTAGATATATTAAAGTAGCCATAATTTTTTGCAGACACCATGAAAGTGAAGATTATGCGAATCATTGAATATTTACAAGATTACAAAAGAAATGATGTACAATACAAACAAATTGATCAATAATGAGATGAAACAATATCGAGAGTCATGAGAACAGACTAGATTTTTTAAATGAGTATATTCGACTTAACCAAGCCTTTCATAAAACTAATTGCTGCCTGTCACGAAAAATTTATATGAACTCAATTTTTCTTACTTGTTTCACAGTAAGTGGACGTTATTGGGATTGTTCATGTTAGCTGATCTTGAATTCCCAATGCCCCTATTTAGGTCTTCAATAGGTCAAGGAAAATCTGGAGTGATACTGACTTGGTAAAAAGGGACTTATATTCATATAAATACAAGACATAATGTTTAAGCAAGCATTATGTACAAATCTGATTTCTAGTATATATTTAACAGGACTAACTGAATTTGATATTTTTTTTGTTTTTTGGTGAAAGAATATATATAAAATAAATTTAAAGTAAAAATAATAAGTTTAGCCCACCCATGACGATGGGTTATCAAGATTAAGAATCTCGACTAACTGGGTTGTAATATAGTTTGTAAACCAAATATAGTCAGTATGTTAATCGAAATTTTGAACTATAAAAATACTCATAGGTTTTAAAAGGATCAAGAAGTCTACCATATATAAGTCAATGTATAACTAATTAAGATGGGTATAAAAGTTAATTTTTCCTTGAGATAATGTTAAGTGCTCGTTAACCCAACACAATTTGCTACCAAGAATTCTTGAAATGAACATAAAAAATTATATGCATACTTATACTACTATTGCACACTAAAACAATATAATTTGTTACTTTAATGAAACTCGATCTTGTTGAAACATATTGCCCTTTTCTTTAAGCATGGGTTTAATTACACGCTTAGTTAGTTAAATTTAGAATTCATAATAGATAATGATAAGTTGCACTACTAGTTTTAATGTTATGCTACATAATAAACTAAATCATATTATTCCAGGATATATTTAGTTATTTTGCATTCAACAATCACCAGAAAAATAGATTAACCAAAAAACAAATTAAATAGAAATCTGGATATCTATAATTATAGAATTATAAGTAAAAAAAATTTGTTGTAGATTTATATTATAATTAAATTAAATTTTGTGTATAAATTTAATTTAATCGCCTAATATTGGAAAACAATAATTTGCAAGAATTTCTAACCTATGATTGTATTGATAAATTATTATTTTATCTTTAATTTAGAATGTATTATAACCTAAATCATTAATATTTAACGTTTAACAAGGGTCTATTAGGTATAACAGAAAGTTTAGAAATTTAAGTCTTTAATCATTAAAAAGAAAAAATTATCCCCTAAATTCTATGTTTGCAAATCAACGTAGATTTTACAAAATAAAAAAACTAAGCCTCCTTCTTGAAATCGATTTTCAAAAAAAAAAATAACTAGCTTCTTCCATGTGTTTTCTATAGAAATATTGGCATGATACTTTAATAGAGTGAATTGTTACAGAAAATGTAGACGGTAGTTAGGGGTTTTTAACCAAAATAGTATTCCGCGAGTGGCGTCAAAGTGGTTAAGTTTCGCAGAAAAACTAATGTAGGTTAATAAAGATAGTAAAAGATTGATACGTGGGTGATACGTGCCAACTTGAGGGACGGAAAATCTCACAAAAAATTATGCATATAATTCATATACGTGGGTTTTATTTGTTTTAAACGACGCATCACAAAAAATATTTTCCTTTGTTAGGGGTAGCTCCTCTTTCAGTTCATTTAATCCATATACGCTCTAATTTAAAATGAAAAAGTACCATTTTGTATGTTATATTATAAATTACATAAAATAAAAACTGTAATTTTTTATAGAGTAATGATATTTATCACCCTTTTTTTGCTTCACTCTTATATCACCTCCTACGTGGAGGTCTTAACCACCAATCAGAGTGTTTTTCTTTCCTAATTACTTTTTTTCGCTCTCTTTGATTTAATGCCACATTAGGTGACACATATGGGTGATATAAGGGTGAAGCAAAAAGGGGTGATAAATATCATTACTCTTTTTTAAATTATCATTTCCGCACTTTTTATAATTTGACACGAAATATTCCATAATAAATTATTTTCTTTTTTTATTTTTATTTTTTATCATTTAAACAATGTTATCACTTTTCCTTCGATTCATTTACTATTCACATATTCCTATAATTTTATTTCTTTTAACAACGTGAATCCAAAATATACATACAATATCTGATTAAAAGAAATGTTATTATTGATTAATTGATTTCTGCATATATGTAATGACTATAAGTACTATTCTAATCTACAACTATCTATAATATTATGCATAAATAATAATTTTTGTATTTAATTCTCATTTTTATCCATTCCCACCATTGATAATTTAAAATGACCAAATAACTTTACACTGAACATTAATCCCTAGAAATACCAATCACAAATTAACATAATATAAAATAAAAAATTAACATACTTTGATTAGTAGTCCAAAAAAATATATTAGACATTATTGGTGAAATTATAATATAATTGAAAACTAACATAATTAAGTATTATTGGTGAAATCACAAAGTGAACATCTAGCTAACCTATGTTGAAATCCTACCATGTCTTGCTTACGCTCTCTCCATCGTCATGGAAAAATTGTCAAACTCCATTTGATCTTCCTGTCTCATGCTTTGTGGATAATAGAGATCTAAGAATTTTTCTTTGATTTGGTCCCATGACGTGATTGAATCAGATGGTTGACTATCTAACCATTCAGTCCCATCTCTGATTTAGAAAATCAAAAACATAAAGTATTACAGTTGCTTGCGAGTGACACCTTGAGTCATGTGGGTATCACAAATTTGCATAAAGTTCTAAATCTGCACCCCAACCGACACCATTCATCGTCACAAAAAAAGTCACGCCTCTAGGAGCTATTGAGGGGGACATTATATTGAGAATCAAACCTTCATGGTATAGGGCCATCAGATGAAGATTTATCACAAAAGTAAGTACGTGAAGCAAGGAGAGTTGACGTATCTACTAGTAGAAGAGTACAATTCGAGGTAACTATGCCTGAACATTAAACGACGTTAATCAAAAGTGCTATTGGGAGAAATCCCAAAATATAATAGGTTTATTGCACTTTCATTAACTTTAGTATTCTATATTTAGTAGTTTATAGTTTAATAAGTGTACACTATGCATAACGAGATGGGTATTGTAGTTTGTATAATGCGAAGGTAAAAATCAGAGAATTTTGAGGTAAAAAAAGAAGGTTAAAGCGGAGAATGGTGAAGTACAGGGATATTAGGGCCTCCATTGGGAAAAGGTACTGGTATGCCAGGAAATTTTCTTCAAATCAATATTGGAATTTTTTTGTGAATTTAACATTTTTTCAAAGAGTTATTGTAAAAATAAGAAATCAATGATTTTATTCAACTAGGTCGCACCTCACAATACCTATACCGTGAATATGGTGCTTTAGTGAGTTTTGACGAGAATCTCAGGATCTCGTAGGTCATGACCTTGAATTACCTGGGATGCATATCAGGCCCCTCAAGACTTCTTGGTGATTTTTAAGCTAGGTCACGACCTTGAATTACTTAGGCCACACCCCTAGCTATTGATCCATATAGTAGTTTCTCTAATATGACTCAGTGTTGCGTATCACATGTGTCTACATCGTGTCTCAAGTGGATAAAGGTGGTTTGACCAAACGAAATAGTGGAGCCAGGGTTAACCTCTTCTTTTCTAGGTCAATACCTAGGTTGACTCGAGTAAAAATATAAAAAAAGGCTAAATTATTAGTTTAAATGAAAGAAAAATTTAACTTAGTAAAAAAAATTCAATTAACATTTCTCTCTTTCATCAACTGGAAAGTCGCACTTATATTAAATAATTTACGACATAACATATATTGGATCTTCCTCAAACAACTTGAATTCACGATTAAGATATTAATTTCAACTGTTTTTCTACAAAAAAACATCATATGATTGCGAGAAAATTAAACTCTTGAAGGGTAGTTTCCAAATTTTTAAAATGCATATTTCCGAAATGGTTCAAAATGTTATTTGTGCTAAATTCAAGCATGTCATTTCGGTTTGGAAGAATTGAAATTGGATTGTTAGACAAGGTGACGAGCTTACGTTTACGGAGTAGCTTCTTTCTAATGATTGAGTTCCAGAAATTCTTGATGCCATTATCTGTTCTTCCAGGCAAATAGTTAGCTATCTCATCCCATCTGCCCACAAACCAAAACAAAACAAACCAGAATTTGAGTCACGTGATAATTCTCCAATGCATTAAAGAAAAATATACCTATTGCCAAGATGTATTTTAAGCTCGACTATTACATTTGCTTCTTCAGTAGTAAAATCATGACGTTTTAGATCTGCCTCAAGTAGTTTAACCATCACAAAGTTGATACGAAAAAAATTATTCTCGTATTTGAGTTTAAGGTTTTTTACCTACATTTTTTGGAAGCTCCATCCGGTTGCCATGGCCATGGACAGTAATGAAGTTGATAAGTTTTTCATCTTCATAACTATTCTGTTGTCATAGCAACTGTGATGATCCATTGTGTCTATATATATATGAAAACAAGACGTGCGAATCTAAATATGACAAAGAAACATAAAAAAGATTAATAGAATAAAAATTATGAAGAAAATCCAATGAGAGTACACCTAAGGAGGAACAAGGCTTTTTATTTTAAGGGGTGGGGTGGGTTTAGAGAAAATAAAAAGAAGTATCCCAAAAAAAAGTTAGAAAATTTTGGGGCCAAGTGAATATCATAAGCTATTAATACAAAAAAATTTAGCGTAAATTTTATATTTTAAAAAATTAGGGGGGCATGGCCTCCGGGATGATTGTGGTTCTTCCATTGAGGTTATTTAATTGACTGAGAGAGTACCGGGAGAGTGAGGGTTCAGAATTTGGTGAGAAACCTTTTAAGGAGAGAAGAATCACATGTTGTGAAATATGTGACTGAAGTGAGATGAGGATTGTATTATATAGGCATTTCCACTCGTGTGTATGCGTGTGCGTGTGGGTATGCATTTCGAATAGTTGCATAGTCTAGACATTTCAAAAGTGTAGCCTATCACCTCATATATTGGACATAAATGAGATAAATGTGTGTCATTAATTGTCCTTTATTGAAAAAATTTGAATTTTCTTTTTTATAATCCACTTAGTGTGAGCGTAAGAGAAATTAAACATACTATCCTTAGCTAATTTGAAATATTTAGAAAGATGATGACTTATTTAGGATAGAATGTTAATTAATGACACTCTATTTACTAAATTCCTGGTAATACACTGGACTTTAGACATCTCTATTTGATTGCATGTGTGAACATGCCAAACAACATGCAAAAATGCATTGTGATTAGACGTGTAGTTTTGACACGTCAAAAGTGTGGCCTATCACCTTTCTCATTCATAAATTAATTATGCATAAATGAGATACATATGTGATATTAATTGTCCTTTATTAAAAAAATTGATTTTTTAAATTACTTTTGTAGTGTGAACATAAGATAAATTAATACCAACCACGACCATAAACTCTTGACACGTCAAAAGTAAGGCCTATAACCTCTTTCATTGATGACTGAATTGGACTTTAATGAAATAAAGGTATGACATTATTCGTCCTTTATTGCAATATTTTGAATTTTTTTCATTATTGTATCATATACTTAGTGTGAACAGATAAAAAAAATTAGGACTCTTTTAGGATACAATGTTGATATGTGACTCTTTATTTACTTGTTTGATAAAAAGAAAATTTAACTTCAAAACTGGTATTTGTGACATACAATGTACACATTCTTGAATTATGTTTTAGCTTCCACGGTGACTAAGTAGTGTTAAAAGGGAGCTTATCAAAAGCATAATTGTGATATACAATGTACACTTGCTTTTATTCTTTTAATCCAAATTAAACACATTAATCACCAAACACAAATTTACCATATTAAGAATAATATTATAAACATTGAGGGTTTACCATATATTATTAAGCATCATATAAATCATTACAACATATTGATAGACTTACCAAGTTAATTATATAACTGTCCTATTTTCTTGAAATGTCATGAGCAACTATCGTTTTTCTGAAAATTAAACAACACTCTATGTGTATAAACAAAAAATACAAAATATCTGTGTGAATTGTATAGCATGACTTTCTAGCAACAAAAAATAAAAAAACTAATCCTATGTTTTGCAATTGTTTATAGGAGAGAAAAATTACATGTCATACAAAAATCTTTTAGCTCTTTCCTAAAAACCAATAATTGCGGACCTATACTACAATTTTCACATTATATAGGGACCATAGTGTAATTCAGTTCAAGTTTTTTTCATCCTTTGCATCATGAAAACGAAAATAAATCACATACTTTGATTAAGAGAACTTCTCCTAATTTATAGGATAACTCATTTTTATCTAACTTTTTTGCCATTGATGAAACCGTTAGTTTTACAAATCTAAAAGACTCAATAAAATTACTCAGAAGAACATCAATTTTCAACTATTCTATGAAATTATAGAAAAAATTAAATTTAGTTAAACCATATAAATAAATATAGCAAAAAGAATTTGAGTAAGATATAATATACCTTTACCTAATTTTATATATGTATATGTACATGGTGAAGAAACTTTACCTCTGATATACACAAAGAGAAGAGGAACTTTATTTTGCAGGTCTAACTTTTTATGCGGCGTCTTTGTTATTAGGGTAATTTTTTATTTAAAACCTAAGAATGGATAAGGCCCATGCTGTGTAGACTACTTACATAGTAATAAAATGGGACGTAAGTATCATTGAATTGGACTTTTCTCTCCAGCCCATTTGCCAATAACGTTACTTGGGCTTACGTTCTATGTAGGGTTAATAAATTGGAAAATTCTTTCATCCTATACTGAATGGTCCAAAATAACTTTTAGTAGTTTATGAAATATACCTTGTATTTAACATATAAAACTAATTGTGGTAACTTTTTTAATTAATCTATTGATACATGTCTTGTTATTATAATTAAAGATTATAATTAAATATTGGACCATCAAATATTGGATGAAAGTCTTATATACTTAAGTTAATAAAAAGGTTGATCTACTTTCTCACAAAAAATTAATACAATAAATCTAGGTGGGTAAAAAACATAAGTATACTATCTCAAAGAAAGACGATATGAGGATACAGTGAGAAACGAACACAGTAAACATGAATTTTAATATTTTTCACTATGCACTCTAAATTAGGGAGCATACTCTCCATAGTAAACTTGTTCTGAATTTACAAAATCATTATATGGTCGTTGCAAAACCAATCTTTCATGAATTGAACTTTCAAGCACTCTTTTTCATTCTTGGCAGGTAAATCATTATGGTGATTCATTTCCTGATGTGAGTTTGGCTTGGTTCATATCTTCCGTATATACAAACTATTATTTTTCATTCATAATAGATAATGATAAGTTGCACTACTAGTTTTAATGTTATGCTACATAATAAACTAAATCGTATTATTCCAGGATATATTTAGTTATTTTGCATTCAACAATCACCAAAAAAATAGATTAACCAACAAACAAATTAAATAGAAATCTGGATATCCTTAATTATAGAATTATAAGTAAAAAAAATTGTTGTAGATTTATATTATAATTAAATTAAATGATGTGTATAAATTTAATTTAATTTAAGTAATTTTAAAGGACTTTTTAATCAATGGATTAAATAGGTGGAGTGGTGGTTAAAGTACTCTCTAGATAAAGAAGTCATGTGATCATATTTTACTATAGTTTAATAACTCTCTGTATCTATTAATTATAGTTAGTGTATATTCAATATATTGTAATTATAATTTGTGTATTTTTAATATATTGTAGTTATAGCTACGGTGTTTTGTGAATTCCATAAATAGATCGATTAGATTAAATAAGTTTTTATTGAGAAAACCAATACTCTCCAACATAAACACATAACTATATTACATTTAAATTATCAATTTATACATTAAAATTAATCTATCAAAAAAAATTAATATATATGAGAGCCACTTTTGACTCGCGGTCATTTTGATTCCAATAATATTCGATCCAGCGTGGTCTAACAACTACACCAACTATTGATCTTATTCTTTCAATTTTTTAACATGGTATCAAAACTCTTACTTCATTTTCATCGTTATTTTTCATCATTGAAATCTCCAAAATCATTATTCGAAAATTTCGATAAAAAAAATTGAATATGATATTACCTATAAATTCTTCATTAAATATTAAGATAAAGTCGAACAATATACCAAACGAAATATCTCGTCGAGACGATTCTGAATACAAAAAAAATCACTACCACGAGAGAATTAACGCGTCCCATGGGACCCCCCGACAACCACCACATATTCCACTGGTAGTGATAATAAAAATGCAAAAACAATTGTTATTTGGAGAGATTGAGGGAGCTCGGTGTAATTTATCATGTTTTTTCATGATGACTTTCAGACAATTTATGCATCTTTACTCCACCATACACCATGTTCTACAATGGAACAATCTGTTCAAGAACTCATATCCAAAGAAACTCACATTCAATCGCTCAAGTCTCGATCTTCTAGTATTGTACTAGCAACACCTCGTAATGCCCCAATGAAAAAAAACCCTTCCCAAATGAGTGTGGGTATTGCCATCAGATTAGTCACTCTTTCTTGCATTGTCCGACTCGAGCTTGTCGAATCCACAAAATGTAAAATCTGGACATCATTTGAACGAGTACTATATCAAACCCAAAAGAAACTCTGACGTGAATCTATTTAAATCTAATTTTAGTAAGGGCAACAATGTTTGTGCTGCTGTCACCACTACAATTGAAGGATATTCTTCTCCTGCCTCGGACCTACCCGTCTCAATCATTTCTATATATGATCTTCAGTATATTCTTCAATGGGTTTTAGCTTAGTCTAGACACCCCCGTTCTCCCGCTCTCTCCACCATGTCTGGTCTGTCTACTTTGTATTTTTACTCTTGTTAAAATCATATGAAATTAGATTCTCATTATTTGATAAATTTCTTATCCACCTCCCATGCCACTTCTAAATACATTTCTGATTGTGCATCTATGGGATTTATCCACGTAGGATCTGTCTCCCCAAAAAAATCTTAATTTAGTATCACTTATCTTGTTTCAAAACTTACAATTAGATTCTCATTATTTGATAAATCTCTCATCCACCTCCCATTCCCCATCTATATACATTTCTTATGGTTCATCTATGGGCATTATCCGTAAGGATCAGTCTCCCCAACAAAAGCTTAATTTAATATCACTTATCTCGATACAAAACTTACTATTAGTATCAACCCTAACGTCCAGCTTTGTGATCTTTCCTCATACAAAATTAAGTGAAAAATTGCAAAACCATATTTCAATCCCAGCAACCTAGTAGGAAAACTTCCTGATTACGCGTGTCATCCTCTTGGGCTTCGATCAAACGACTAACGTTTGTGTTTTGAATCACGAATATGTCGAAGGCGCACAAGGAAGGGACATGCAAAGATCTGACCCTAAAAAAAGGCTCACATGGAAAATCTAATTCTATGACCTCAAACGCATAAAAAAAAACTTTTTCGGAAGGGCAGGATCTAATATCTTCTCCGTGGTAAAAACACAAAATAAAATCGAAGGCGTACGCTTGTTGATAATCCCCACGAGCAAGAATCACATTAGGATTTTCGGGGAAAGAGTATATGATGTCTATCTGTTTGTAATAGTTTAAATACTTAAGATACATCATTTGGGTTAATTTTTTATTTTAAATTGTGGGATTTATCCCTTGATCTAATGGTATTTGAGTTTTAGCTAATATTGGTTGATATATGTGTTTTTCAATCAGTTTGAGATAATTTGTGTGTTAAGAGCGTAGATCTTATGTACATGGACGATATTAGACATCAATATGAAGCTAGGAAGTAAAATAGTCATGAAGTAACATTTTAGGTTTACTCGGGAGATATTCCTATTGTTAGATAACAACATCTAATTACTCTACAGAGACTTAAGGTGTATAATGAATTCCCAGTTAGCAACAACACCCTAAATTTCCCTTAGAGTTACAATTAAGTCTCTATCATAAATTGTGATCAGTATGAGTGTCTTGGACTATGTTTCTCTCCATCCTTTAAAACCTTTATTTTATTTTACTTATTTAATTTATTATTTAATTCATAACTTCATATAAATTCTCAAAAAAAAACCAAATAAATCTTTTTAGTTGTTAACGAATTTCTAAACTTGAAATAAAAGTTCCATATTAGCTTGTTAATCCTTATGGAGACAGGTTTATTTACTATAAATTATTAATTGCGGCTACTTGTATACTTGCGAGTTTTGATCTTTCGAGTATTGATCGTATGTCAGACTTTGGACGACACCAATATATAAGTAGCACGACATATGTCTGCAGGAGATGAGCACCCGTGGATCGAGGCCTTAGTTGGTCTCGGAGAGGGATTCATTTTTTGTGCAAGAGAGAGCGATCCAAAGAATAGGAGAACTAAATAAAACATGTGAGAATATATAACGGATATAACCGATTCCTTGTTCTATAATCGTAAGACAATAAGTAATTGCGGAACTAGAAACACTTCTGGAGCCACTCCAGACAAAGCTATCGAGATTCCAGATTTGAGTTCTATACCTAAGATTGGAGAAGTAAAGACTACTATGAAGAGGAAAGAGAACCTAAGTGTGGCTACTCTCTATTAGCTCAATCACTTCTAGATCACATAGGAATGAATCATAAGGTCTTTAAGGTTGTAATGTTGGCTTAGGGACGGTATGATAAGTATATTTAGATAATTTAGAGTGAGCTTTTGGCGCTCTCCTCACTAGCCATCAAAGAATCTCCCTAGATCTTGAGTTACTCTCATAAAACGTTCTCACTCAACCCAATGATTTTGATGCACAAAGTAGCATCCCTTATAACCCAATACTAAAGCATAAATATGTTCACATAAAAATTCCACTTTGCCGGTCCAAATATATATATATATATATATATATATATATATCATGTTATTTTTTTCTCATTATTTTTTTCCTTTTCATTCTTTTCACCTTTTTACATTTACTCTTACCCCGGCAAAGGGTTACAATTTAATAAACATGTGAATTATCATCAATATATAGAACAGAGCACAATTAATAAGCTCAAAAATTTCCAAACCAATAACAATTCCCATAATGGTGGACCCACCACCCAAAACTCAAGCTCTAAAACAATTTGCATCGCGATTCGAGTGTGAGTCATATAGAGAAGTCCTAAATTCTAAAGGGATATGGCTTATAATGTGGCTAATAAAAAGGATTTAGAAAGGCTAGAAGGGACTGGGAAGGATATAATATAATAATCTGGATAGCAAGCTAAAAGGCAGCAAGGGTCTTATGAAAGAACCGCCTTAATCACGTTTAGAACGTTCATCAAATAGGTTTTTCAAAAAGCTTGGATATCACGGCCTTCACACGACTCACGGGTCCGTGAGATCGAACATACTTTCTATCGCATTGCTGACTAATCTTTGCTTTACTAACAATGTGTGTTTCTTGCAAATACGCAAAGCATACAATATTAAACAGCTCGTAAACATACTACTTTCTGTCATTATCTTACCGAGCTTATGCTTTCAAGATATTAAACACACTCTACATCTAAATTCCATGTATCAAAAATTTTAATTTCTACATAAAACAGAAAAATCACGTAAAATGGAGATGAGAAACACCGAATTCCCACACCCCCAACTCAAAGACGAGGCTTGTCCCCACGACTCGAAAAAGACTCGAAAAAGAAATTAAAATAAGCAAATAAAGCATATACAGAAATGGTATCATATTAGCAACATCTCGTAATCCCCCGATGAAAAATAAAACTTTCCCAAATGAGTGTGGGTAATGCAATCAGATTAGTCACTCTTTCTTTCATTGCCCGACTCGAGCTTGTCGATTCCTCAAAAGGTAAAATCCGAACGTCATGCGAACGAGTACTATATCAAACCCAACAGAAACTCTAACGGGAATAATTTAATTTTTTTAAGGGAAAAATGTTTATGCTGCTACCACCACTACTATTGAAGGATATTTTTCTCCTGCCCCTGACCTACCCACCTCAACCATTTTAAATATGATCTTCAGGATATTATTCAATAAGTTTTAGCTTAGTCTAGAAACCCACGTTGTACCTCTCTCTCCACCACATCTAGTCCTTCTACTTGGTATTTTTACTCTTCTTGTTAAAATCATATGACATTAGATTCTCATTATTTGATAAATCTCTCATTTACCTCCCATGCCCCGTCTACATACATGTTCGATGGTGCATCTATGGGAATTATCCACGTAGGACTATAAATATAACACAAAGAAGGACTATTACTTGTTGGAGAACAAACCGAGTGACTTGTCTGGTGAGATTTGGGAGAAGAGTTGTAAGTTATTGGGTTTGGCCCGCGAAGGTCTATTATTATTTCTTTATTTATTTTATTATTTATAATATATAATGTTATTAATATTTGTATTTTAAATAAACCACCACCAGGCTAAGATGAATAAAGAAAATCGAAAGAAGGTCAAGAACCAAAGTGGGGCAAGGTCTCGAAAATATTCCTAAACTAGAGATAATTTTTACGAGGTAATTAATTTTGTATATAGGTTTTCAGAATATTTAGAATATTAATTAAATTTTTTGAATGAAGCAGGGTATTCTAAAGGTGACCCCGGATGGAATGATGATAGTGACTGATATGGCTACTCAAGAACAAATCCCTATTCCATAAATGGGTGAGTTTTCAAGGTTGTAATTAAAAATAAAAATAGGAAGCAGTGAGGGCGTATAATTTTAAGAATACGGATGTAAGTTAATTTTTAAAATAAATTTTTAATTATAATTTTATTAATTATTTGACTTTAATCTTAATTTATTTTTTACATGCCTTTAATTAAACAGAAAGTGTTAAAGAGGAAGTTGAAAGAGAAAGTGACCAAAAGTCAATCTGGGTCATCTGAAACTCGTGACTTGACGCTGAAAGAGCAAGTGGAGGCGGTGAAGGAAACGAAAAGGAGGTTATGGAGTCGCCAAAAAGGAGTTGGACATCGGGCCAACCGAAAGAGGAAGCGTGTCTCGGGTCCTTCAACTACCCCGGCCCAAGACGAGCAGAACGCGCATATGATGACAGCCATAAACAAGCTTCGAGTAGTACAAGGACTGGCACCTAATACAACCCCTACTTCACCCTCTACTAGCACTGCTCCTCTAGTTTACTCGCAGGCTGTTGTGACCGACGCGATGGATTTGATTAATCAAATAAGACTACAACAGGGTTTGACCCCTTTCCCTCCTATGCCACAAAACCCTACTACTCAACCTTCAGCATCTTGTGCATCTAAGAGTCGAGGTAAATAAGATGGTGAGGATGGTGAAGAAAGTGATTCTGGAAAGAGGATGATTAATTTGAAGGAGAGGAAGAGACTCCTTTATATAGCCATTAGTTTCGGCTATTTTGGTGGTTTGATTGTAATTTTGTTTATTTAATCGTATTTTGGCTATGTTTGACTTTTGGTTGAATTTTATTTTGACTTTTGGTTGATTTTTGTTAATTCCGTTTGAATCGATGCATTAATATATATTATTTGATTTTAATTAATTATTTGTTTTTATTGGTATTCTTAATTATTAATTGTATTATTTTTAATAAATAAGTAAAAGATATGTTTTTGAATTATATTTAATTACAATATTTATTAAATATTGCAATCAAATATAATTCAAAAGCATATTTTTATTTATTTTTTGAAAAAATAATGTCATTCGCGACTACTTGTAGTCTTCGTAGACAATTGGATGTAGTTGGTTTTCCTATTATAGAAATTTATCACCCTCGAATCGTTTCTCACATCTCACTCTGAAGCATACTTGATGCTAACAAACTGACTGGAAGCATGAAAATTTCATCGATACGATCGATACCTCTGACCATTGTTCCCGATGAGAATAACAATGTGGAGTGGGAAGCTTACATGAACCATTATGATAATTGACTATCAATATATTACATTCAATACTTGACCGGATGATGGATTTGTTCAATTGATATATATATATATATATATATATATATATATATATGCACATGGGAACCCCAAAGAAAATATAAAGTCACTACCTAAGATAAAATATTCAGATATTTGAGGGTGTCCAATCATAATGACTAAACCCTTGGGAAGGTAAAATACCACGTTCCATATACAACTTAGTATAAGGTAAAGAGAACCTCTCCTATTCCTTTCTATTACCAAACTAAGAATTAATTTCATGGTGAGAACCTCAAAGTTTTAGTGAAAAGCCCTTATCAAGGCAACAAAAATCGAAGAGGAAAATTCTCATATCTAAAAAAAATCTCTTATCACGAGGTCTTGCCAAGCTAGATAGACAATAAGGTTAGAATTATTACGCCAAACCATTGCCTAAGGTGTCCTTACCCAAGTCACTTAGTAGTGTTGAGGTAGATTTTTGAGCTACCGACAATTGTTAGAAGGACTTTTGAATCCCGGCTAATGTGAATGGCCTAATTCATCTTTATATTTAATAACTATTAAATAGTTGAGTATGTGGGTTACCCGCAAAAATTAAGCATACTTCTCATCCATTCTTTTCTTATTAGTATTTTAATTATTTTTTCTTTAGTTAATCATTTATATTTTATTACATATTAGTCCCATAAACAAAAATCCAACATATATTATTTATTTATTTATCATTTATTTTGCAACTCTACATTGTTTTAGTTTCAGAACACATTTATCACAACATTGATAGTCCATCTAGAGACGTTAACCCAACACTTATCAAATTATTACTTGTCAACGACCCATACAGTTGTGAGAAGTCACCCTCTCAATGTTTATTTTATATCCCACTTTGGGAGACGACAAGTACCCACCAATCTATAAAATAACCTAATTATAGTAGTTTATTCAAAATACATAAGATGGGTTTATACCCACCAATTTATTACTATATGTTGTTATAACATACCTTAAAAACGATGTCATTGAGGACTGAACAAGGGAAATGTTATATTGGTGGCTTTACAAGTAAGCGGTGGGCATATACTAACCACCTTAAATAATCAGGTTTTCATTTAAAACTCTCACATATTAAGTTTAGTCTTTCTTGGGTTTACAGAGTCCTTAGTTTAGTTTACTGTGGGTTTACATAGTGCTTAGTTTTAGTGTTATATTTATTGTTGTTTATAGGTACTTGATTACTGATAATTGAGGGGGTTTAAACACTCACAATAAACATAAAATCAATATGGTAATAAACAATGTTATAAGATGTCTAACCAGTCGCAAAAACAAGAATAAACAAATGTATCCTTATACGTGACAATGAAAAAAGGGAATAATTGTAAACATTTGTCTCCCATAGGGTTACGAAAAAGTAAAATAACATGAGCCTTTCCCACTTTCTTATATGGGGAATATAGATGATAATTGGTACTGAAACATTAATTTTAGTATTAAAAATAACCAATACAATACCTAATACAGACAAGCTTGTATATACCCACTAAATTATGCATACAAGTGGATATCAACCCACTAAATAAACACATAAATGTGGGTATCAACCCAATATTATAAGTAAAAGTGGGTATACACCCACTAGTTACAAACAACCACAACAATGTAGAATAATCATCCTTCCGTCAATACGGCATTTCTTGTACCCACCAAGTGAATACTCATAAACACTGAACACTGTTCAATTATGGTGGGCCCATGTGTGTAATAAAATAATGATATAAAATCACACACATCTCGAAAACACGATTAACTCTTCGCAAGTGTACGGGTTGTTACATGTAATAATAAGTAAATAAAGTTTGTTCCGCAGGAATTTAGGTAGTTCTTTCAATTCGTGTTCAAAACTTACGTATATGTTTTAAGATCTTTCGATTTGAAAGATAAAAATAAGAAGTGTTTGATTTGTTTGATAAATAATATAAATAATTATTCAAGAAAGATAGCAATTAAGATTGCAAGTATGCGCCTAATTATATTGACTTAGTGGTTCTAGAAATAATTGGTTGTTCTTATTAACGAGGATTCTAAAGTCTTCCTAACTCATGTAGGGGTCGACTTATAAAGCTCACATACTCATATTCAGAGAGATTAAGAAAAACCTTAGCGGCTACTTGGCTATTTAATACCTTGGGTTAATTAGCAGCCACATATACACTAACCAATAATTAGAACACCCTGCCACTTTTGGGTGCAAGCTCAATTATTTGGTCTAATAAATATCATTTTTACAAAATAATATTAGTATTTGTTTCAAGGTGTGTACCTAGTAGATGCAAAACATAATTTATTTTAAAACTCAAAACAACAAATAAAACTGTAAAACTAGATTTCTACATAAATAATTCTAAACTAAATAGAAATTAGTGCATAATTGAATCTTTAAATTAAAATATTAGAAATAAATTACTTATAAAATAATTCTAATTCTAATTTACCCAAAGAATTGAGATAGAGAGGTGTAGAATTGATCCAGTGAAGCTCCAAACTTGAATCTTAATTATCTAGATCCTCATGATCTCTTTTATGATGAATTATTGATCAAAGGTAAGCTCTGGCGACCAAGGACTAAATTTATAATGTTAGAAGAGGATATTTATAATTGGTAAAACGAATTTAATGTTCACATAGGTCATGGGCTAGGTTTAAATGACCTAACCCATCTCAAAAATGTTTCCTCGAACAGGGGACTGGTTCGACTCATGCCTGCTGCAAATTTTTTATCTTTTTCGCTACAGATCTGAGTTGAAAAATATTAGTAACCACAGGCTCCTAATTCAGAATCCCATATGGATATAAAAGGGATCATCCAAATTATTTTTAAATATCACGTGGCATCGAAAATAATTTACTATTAAATTTTGGCCGGCAACTATTTCACATTTATAAAAAAATGGCTTCTTTAGTCCTCTGCTATTGGTTTCGTTCTTTGATCTCCTTTACTCAACTTCTTATCCATGCTTTGACATGCAAAATACTACCTGTACCTACGAGTTTCACATTTAACACATAAATTATGCACAAATAGCTCTAAATTTGACAAATCTTCAAAAGAAGGTAAGAAATGAGAATATATCAAATAATAGGGAAAACACCTCATCTAAGCACAAAAGGAACGTAAAAGTATGTCTCAAAATATTATCTATCTATTACCAAATAAGGGAGACATCAAATGTCTTTCCATTGGATTACAATTACTTCGCTAATGACACACGAGATAAAATTATGCACATGGGATAGATATTTTTCGTCAAGATACATGAATATAAATTACCCGTTCTATCGGCTAACTATATCAAATTTTATACTTAACATGAAACTAACCCATTTTGAGTATAGTTATTGAATACACAAGTTTTTATTGCATAAAACCACAATAAAAACTCAGTTACCTTTGTTATCAAATTGCACTATAGGTCCCTGAAAATTCTGTCATAGACAGAAAGCGGGTATAAACTCACCACTGCAACTATAGAGACCTTTGATATCAAATTTCCCTATAGATCCCCTAAAAGATCTGTGTGGGTTTAAACTACATAAATCATTATACTGTGAATAGGGTGAAAAATACCAAATACCACTACTAATTTAAACAACACTATATAACAATTAATGGATAATAAAAACACTTTATATCAATTAATAAAGGATAAAAAAATTTAGTGTTATTTTAGAAAAATTTCTTATTTAACAACTATTATTCCATTTTACTCAATAATTTTCAGAAAAAAGAAGCAAAAACTAATAAAATCGCAATAATAACACCATATTTATCCCATAAAATAATATTTGTTTACTGTCGTTGAAAATATTGCTTCCGCCGATTAAAAACTCCTCTGATGGACAAGTTGTTCTTCTCTTAAAAAATAATAGTTTGTGTATACGAAAGATATGAACCAAGCCAAACTCGCATCAGGAAATGAATCACCATAATGCTTTACTTGCCAAGAATGAGAAAGAGTGCTTGAAAGTTCAATTCATAAAAGATTGTTTTTGCAACAACCATATATATAATTTGGTAATTTCAAAACAAGTTTAGTATGGAGGGCATTCTCCCTAATTTAGAGTGCATAGTGAAAAATATTAAAATTCATGTATACAATTTTTTTTTCTCAATGTATCCACATCTTGTCTTTTTGGGAGATAGTTGACTTATGTTTTTTACCCACCTAGATTTATTCTATAGATTTTTTGTGGAAAATTAGATCAAACTTTTTATTAACTCAAATATATAAGAATTTTATCCAATATTTAATTATCCAATATTTAATCATAATCGTTAATTATAATAGCAAGAAATATGTCAATAGATTAATTAGAAAAATTACTACAAGTAGTTTTTTAGGTTAAATATAAGGTATATTTCATACACTACTTGATGTCTCCTCATTTGTGATGATAAAATCTATTTCCAAGACATCATTTTAGGCGTATTTATTAGTTTATAGGTCAATTTTAGCTTGAATTAGTGTACTTTCCTAATTTGGGTCTTGAAATGAATATTTATTATTTTTAGAGCATATTGGGTTTAATTACTTATTTAGTGTGAAGCTTTAGAGATATATGGTAATTAATTAGAGTCCAAGTTGGTTCAAAAAGCTAAAGGAAAGAAGATAAACATGGGAATTGAAGATAAGGAAGTAAAAGCTAAAAATTTGGAAAAAGAAAAACTGCCTTAATTCTGAATTTCTGCACCTACGACCACAAATCAGCTTATATCATAAAATCGGTGAGAAATCTGGAGGAACGGTCAAGTGAAAAGTTGGAGATATTTCCGAGAAGATTAATTTCGACTACTCATACGCGTCAATCGGATGATTATTGAAGCTGCTAGGACCAAAACAAAAACGGAGCTGATTCCATGTTTTCGGGCTACGAATTTGAGTTGGGCTAGGAGCCCAATATTTACCTTCTCCTTCAAGAAAACAATTAGGTCAACCTATACACCATAAATACAGCCTCTTAACACTAGAAAATCATCCTTGGTGAAACATTAAGCCAAGAGGAAGTTTACAACACAAGAAAAGAAGTCTGGAAGGAGATGTTCATCAATAATGTCATCTTCAACCTTTGAATTTGTAATTTTTTTCTTTTCTTCTATTAGTATGAATAAATTTCTATTAGCTTGAGTTTTAGCATATATGTATGAACCCTAGTTTCTGTTGACATCTATCTAATTTGGAAATTATATGTTTTAAATTGAATTATTGTTTTTATTCTCTGTTTATGTGTTTGGATTTATATTCTGTGTTCTTGTGGATCGCGACCATATAGAATTACCATCTAGTAGTTAGGTCACCATTGACAACGGTGTTTAATTACAAGTTTAGCACATAACGTCTAGTGTACGGTTTAGATCTGACAAATCAACCTAGCTAGATAATTAACATGGTTTAGTGTATTGCTATTTACCAATTGCAGGAACAGTTTACTTAGGACTCCTTATTGACACAGGTAAACCCTATTTAAGTACCTAGCGCAATTGGAACCGATTATTGTAGTACTACATAATTCACCTTTACATGTTTAGAACGGCAAAACTAGTGCAGATTACATGCTATTTACTCAAGCTAAACTCTCATACTAAACTTCTTCTCCTGCATTTAAATTTCTGTCTTTACTTATTAGTTTAATTTAGTTAATTGAAAATCAGATAAAAATCTATTGTCTTTACTTTTTCTGTGTTTTATTTATTCTAGCTTTTAATATTTGCACTTGATTATTGCATAAGATTTCCCTAACCTTCGTAATCTCTGCGATACGAATCATACTTAATCATTAAAACTTGCATACGATCTGTATACTTGCAAAACTGTGCTAGATTAGGGTGATTTATTGCACTTATTAATATTCTATTTTAATCACACCCTAGTCGACACCAAGTTTTTGGCGCCGCTGCCGGGGACTACATCGTTAGTCCTTGTGCATATATCTTGTGATTTTATTTTAGTTAGTTCTATTTTACGCTTTTGTCTTTTTAGTTTTTGTTTTATAGATAGTTACAGATGGAAAATCCAAGAGACTTGAGTTACCCATCGAATTACGAGTGCAACCACGCGAAATCCGCGCTCCAGAAATCCAAGCAGCTAAATTTAGGCCTGATCCAGGGATGTTAACGCAATTTGCAAGTCATGGACTATTTAGCGGTGCTGCACAACAAGATCTGATCCGATATATTCAGAAATTCATGCAAATCTGTGATACTTATATCGTAAGAGGAGTTACTAAGGAGCTGGTGTATTACATAATGTTCCAGTTCTTCTTGACCGGAGGTGCAAGCAATTGGTACGATACCCAATATCCTCATGTCATTCCAGATTGGGATAAGCTTCAAACAAGATTACTAGACCGCTTCTATCCGGGTAGTAGACGATTAAAAGATATGTTGGAGCTTGAACAGTCTATGCAGGAAGACGGAGAAAGTTTGGGTGAAGCATGGTTACGATTTAATGAAAAGAAGGCGAGATGTCCATACCATAAATCATCGACAGAATATTATTTAACCTTGTTCTATGGAGGACTTAATAACAATTCAAGGGCAAAAGCAGATGTGTTAGGAAACAAAGGTTTTGTGTTACTAGATCCTGCAGAAGCTAAAACTTTTATGGAGAGGATTCTTGAGAACGAGAGAATTTGGCCAAGTGAACCAGAAAAAGAAGACACTTTAGAATCTCTGAAGCTTAAAGAATTGAGCCAACAACTCGAAAAACTGCAAGAACAAGCTCGAACAATCTCTCAAGTAAATTTAGTACGTGCAATACCTTTGTGTTCAGGTTGTGGATCAAGAAATCATGTGTGGGAAAGGTGTATGAATAATCAAGCCTCAGCTTCCTCCACATATCCTCAAAATAACTATTATTCTAATGGTTATGATTATCCGCAAGAATGCTACGCTAATTATCAACAACCTCCACAACAATGGGTTGGGGCAGAAATCATGAGCCTTATCATCAACCCAACCTCAATCGTACTGTCTACCACAACCTATACATCGAAAGGTGCCCATTGTTGAAAAATCTTATCAAGAACCACCAAAACAATGAATGCAGCTGGCAAAGAAAGAACAAACATTGAGCTTGAATTCGAGTATACTAAACTGATGCAAGCAATTGAAAACAATATGAGTCGTAGCCAACAAAAAATTCAAGCCTAGCAAAAGGTAATCAAGAAACTCGAGCATACTCTAACACATATGGCAAGTACATTGCAAAATAGGCCAAAAGGGCAACTTCCAAGTGATACTATTGCTCCTCAAGATGATGCTTGTCATGCAGTTGAATTGCGGAGTGGAAAACAACTACCTCCACCTAGAAGAGAACCAGAACCAATCCCTATTCCAGAAAAGGGGGGGAGAAGAAACAACAGAAGATACAGTAGAAGAGGTAGTTGAACCAAAGAGTGTCCAAGCCAAGACACCTAAAAAAATGAAAAACTCAGTGGAACTTAATACACGCCCTCCACCACCATACCCTTCACGTGTCAGAAAAAAGGACAATGACCTGGAATTCAAGAAGTTCGTTGACATGGTGAGCAAGTTAGAGATTAATATGCCGTTTGTAGAAGCTTTCAAGAGAATGCCGTAATATCTAAAATTCATGAAGGACATTCTTTCGAACAAACGAAGTATAGAAACTGGGGAAACAATTTGATTGCATTTGGAGTGTAGTGCTATTTGTCAAAACAAGTTACCACCGAAGCTAGAAGATCCCAGAAGTTTTACAATTCCCATTGACATTGGAGACAGTTGGACCGGGAAAGCATTATGTGATTTAGGCGCGAGTATCAATCTCATGCCAAGATCCCTGTTCGAGAAGCTTAATATAGGAGAGGTAGTACCCACATCTGTGGTATTACAAATGGCAGATCGATCCCTCTCACGACCAGTAGGTAAAATTGAAGATGTTTTAGTTAAAGCTGGTACTTTTATTTTTCCTTGTGATTTTATTATTCTTGACTACGAAGAGGATAATAATGTCCCCATCATCTTGGGTAGACCATTCTTAGCCACGGGGCGTACACTAATAGATGTTGAGAATGGTGAGTTGATCATGAGGGTACAAGACGAACATGTACGATTCAATGTGTTTAAGGCTATGAAGTTACCAAATTCGAAAGATGAATGTTTCAAAATAGATGTCATCGGAAAAATTACACAGAAGTCTTCAATGAAGCAAGCTTAGATGATGATCTTGACGAGGCCTTAACACTTGAATCACAAGAGGAAAACGAGATAACTCCTGACGAAGTTGCTGCATTGGGATCAAATATACGAGAACTACTTCGAGAATCAGGGGACATTGAACTTATAAAGCAACCATCCATAATATGTCCACCTGTTCTCGAAGAAAAACCCCTTCCATATCATCTACGCTATGCATATTTAGGTACGAACAAAACTTTGTCTGTTATTATTTCTGCTAACCTTTCAGGTCTTCAAGGGAAGAAGCTACTTCATGTACTTCGCGCTAACAAAGAAGCAATCAGACGGACTATTGCCGACATCAAGGGAATTAGTCCGTCCGTTTGCAAACACAAAATTATTCTTGAGAACGAAGGTGGGCGATCTATAGAGGGACAAAGAAGACTCATGCCGGCTATGAAAGAAGTGGTTAGGAAGGAGGTAATTAAGTTGTTAGATGGAGGAATTATTTATCCGATTGCTAGCAGTGATTGGGTCAGTCCAGTGCAATGTGTTCCAAAGAAAGGAGGTATCACTACCATCCTTAATGATCAAGGTGAAGCCATACCATTAAGAACAGTTGTGGGGTGACGAGTGTGCATGGATTACCGAAGACTCAACAAAGCTACAAAGAATGATCACTTCCCGCTACCATTCATTGATCAGATGTTAGACAGACTCGGACGGAGAGAGTATTATTGTTTCCTTGACGGATATTCGGGCTATAATCAGATTTGTGTTGATCAACACAAAACAACTTTTACTTGTCCGTTTGGCACCTTTGCTTATAGAAGGATGTCGTTTGGTTTATGTAATGCACCTGCCATGTTCCAGAGGTGCATGATGGCTATAGTTTGGGACATGATTGATAAATACTTGGAGGTTTTTATGGATGATTTTTCGGTGTTTGGAGATAGTTTTGATGATTGTTTAAATAATCTTGAGAAAGTCCTTGTGAGATGTAAAGAAAAAGATCTTGTGCTTAATTGGGAAAAATGCCACTTCATGGTTCAAGAGAGAATTGTGTTGGGACATAAATTTTCGAAGGCAGGGATGGAGTTTGATCGTGCTACAAATGAAGTTATCAAAACATTACCACCTCCCGTTTCTGTAAAAGGAGTGAGAAGTTTCTTGGGTCACGCAGGATTTTACCTAAGATTTATTAAAGATTTCTCCAAGATCACCAAACCGCTTTGCTCTTTACTTGAAAAGGATACTTCTTTTAACTTTACTGACGAATGTCTTCAAGCGTTTTTGAAGATTAAGGAGAAACTGATATCCACATCTATTATTATACCTCTTCATTGGAAAGCTTCGTTTGAACTTATGTGCGATGCTAGTGATCACGCTATGAGTGTTGTGTTGGGACAGAGTAAAGACAAGATCTTCCACACGATTTATTATGCAAGTAAGACCTTCAACGCTGCCCAGATGAATTATACAGTAACAGAGAAAGGAATGTTGGCCGTAGTATATGCTTTTGATAAATACCGTTCCTATCTGATTGGGAAGAAAACTATTGTATACACGGACCATTCAGCTATCAGATACCTTATGGAGAAAAAGGACGCTAAGCCGCGTCTTATTAGAAGCGTACTGTTGCTTTAAGAGTTCGACATAGATATTCGAGACCGAAAGGGATGCGAGAATCAAGTTGTTGATCATTTATCAAGGCTTGAAGGATCTAATGCAAACAAGGAACCATTGTTTATTAAAGAGGTATTCCCTGATGAAAAACTTTTTGCTATTAAAGATGCATTTGTGCCATGGTATGTAGATCTAGTCAACCTCATCGTGAGTGGTGTATTCCCCAAGGATATCCACCCACAACAAAGACAAAGATTATCTCACCAGGCTAAACAATACTATTGGGATGAACCGTACCTCTGGAAAATTTGTAGTGACCAAGTAGTTAGACGATGTGTTCATGAAGGCGAACTTGATAAGATTATAGCAAGCTGTCATGGATCACCATATGGAGGTCTCTTTAAAGGCGATAGAGCTGCAGCTAAAATTCTTCAATCTGGTTTCTATTGGCCTACCCTAGACAGATATTGTCATCGTTTTGTCCAGTCATGTCAAAGATGCCAGTTCATTGGTAATATATCGAAAAGGGACGCGATGCCGCTTAACAATATTCTAGAAGTCGAAATCTTTGATGTATGGGGAATAGATTTCATGGGACCTTTCATCACTTCCCATGGTAATCTTTATATTTTGCTTGCGGTATATTATGTATCAAAATGGGTAGAAGCAGTGGCAACACCAAAAAACGATGCGCAAACAGTAATTAAATTCTTAAAGACAAACATCTTTTCAAGACATGGTACACCATGTGTTCTCATTAGTGATAAAGGTACCCATTCATAAATGCTCAACTAAGAAACCTTCTTCGTAAGTTTGGAGTGAGACACCGCATTTCAACCGGTTATCACCCACAAACTAACGGTCAAGCTGAAGTTTCCAATCGGGAAATCAAATCTATTCTTGAGAAGATCGTGAACAAAACGAGGAAAGATTGGTCGTTAAAGCTAGATGATGCTCTCTTGGCTTACAAAACATCATTTAAAACACCAGTTGGGGCATCTCCATATCGCATAGTTTACGGCACAGCGTGTCATCTACCTATTGAGATTGAAGCTCGAGCCTTCTGGGCTATTAAAACTCTGAATCTAGATCCAGAACTGGCCGGGAAACAAAGGTTGATGCAATTGAACGAGTTGGAGGAGTTTCGCTATCTTGCCTATGAAAATTCACGCCTCTACAAGGAGAAAACAAAGAGATGGCATGATAGGCGACTCCGTCCAAAGCATTTCGAGAGAGAACAAAAGGTACTATTATATAACTCTCGATTCTCGAACTACCCAGGAAAGCTTAAATCCCGTTGGGGAGGACCTTACATTGTAACGAAAGTCACACCTCATGGAGCGATTGAAATTGAACATCCAACTGAGCAAAGTACATTCATGGTGAATGGCCAGCGTTTGAAAAGATACCATGACAGTGAAGACTTTGGACGAGAGGAGACAATCCATCTCGTAGAAAACGCTTAGCCTGAGGTACACATCTAACTCAAAGACGTTAACAAAAGTGCTCTTGGGAGACACCCCTTGTTTTTAATTGCTTTTTAGATTAGTTTATTTCTTTGTAGTGTATAATTTTAAGTTAGTATAGATTTTAATTGTGTTTACAAGCTAATAGGAGAGAAAGGTAGTGTGTTATTGTGCAAGAAGTGAGTTTGGTGTCAAAAGGAAACACTTGGAAAAATTCGCAGGTCAGTCCGGTCGCGCCATGAAAAACTCGTGACCACGGGTTAATGACTCGGGTTTTCTGCCGAGAGTTCGAAAATCGAAGGTTCACAGGTCCGGTATACCGCGCCTCACGTCCGGTATACCACATGAGAAATAACCCGTGACCACGGGTATAAGACTCGGGTTTTTTGCCGAGGAGTGAAAAAAAAAGTGCCTAGCTACGGTATACTGCACCATATGTCCGGTGCACCGCGCTAGGTAGGTTTTGAGGAATTTTATTCCTATTCCAACTCTTACCTTATCAAACATAACCCTAGCCTCCTCTACACGAAATTTTCAGCCCCAAACACTATAAATACACCTTGAAACTTGTACAAACCTCCACAATTAACACAACAACATCAATAATTCTCTCCTGCATCCTCCATAAATACAATTTCTTCATCAAATTCATCACACTACACCATTAAACACCATCAAGAACATCAAGATTTCAAGATTTCTTCCAAGATTCATCAAGAAACATTTCTCTCTCATCAATTCCAAGCAACAACCTCAACCTACACCAATTTTACTTAAACGTTTAATTCATCCTTGGTATAACTTGAGTTGTGGGTAAATCAAACATGACAAAAAGATCTGATGCTATGCAATACAAGAGAAAGTGTACCATCCTTGGAAAGAATAAGAAATTCCCTGGAGCCACCATTAAAAAGCCTATTAACCTTGATAAGGCTACTGAAGAATCAAAAGAAAAGGCACCAGCACAACCACTACCAAAGAAATTAACTGCTTGAATGTATGTACCAGCAAGGCCTATGAAAAAGACAAAGATTCATGATCAAGGTTCTTCTACTTCTTCCTCTAAAGAAAATTCTGATATTCCCCCATGGCCCCTTAAATTACAACATGAAGTTGAACGTTTACGCGAAAAAAACAGAGAACTTTGGGTGGAAATTACACAGATGCAGTCACAGTTGGAAGATGTAACCATGAACATGGAAATTGACAATTATTCTGCTCCATCTTCTTCGGAGGAGGAGGACATAATGGATCTCTATGGCCAGCCAGGTACGCCACTCTAATTATTTTCTTAATAGCTTGTATGCATTAGGTAGTTTAGTTAGTTTTAATTTTTATTTCTTTCTTGAGTCTTTTTCGAGTCGTGGGGACACGACTCACTTTTGAGTTGGGGGTGGGGATTCCTTGTCCTCATCTTCTTTTTGTTTTTGCATAAAATTTAAAATTTTTAGGTTTAATTAAGGCATAGAATATGTTGAATGTCCTATGTGAGCATTATTTTAATTAGGTCAATGATAGTAAGTAGTATGTTTTTGAAAGATGTTAAAAATATGTTTAGCATGCATGTATGAAAACAGGAAATAAAAGATAGGAAAGTTAATGAGCAATGCTAAGAATTCACGTTGAAACTTAGGGAAAGTTATTTGGTGTGTAGAACGTGAGGTTTGAAATTAGTTGAAAACCTGCTTATCTATGAACTAATAATGAAAAAGTAACAAAATCCGGTAGTTAGAAAAATGAATAAGGCAGTTCTTTCATATTGAAGCCACTTGAAGCCTTTATACTTTCTCACCCTTTTATTTGATTATTGTTATTATTTTTCCGTCTTAGCCCCTCTGAGCCTTTCTAAAGCCTATTACTGAACCACATTATAATCCATACCCTTAGTTTGTAGGACTTATCTATATGACCCGCACTCGAATCGCAAAACCTGAAACAAGTCGTTTTAGAGCTTGAGTTTGGGGTGGTGGGTTTCATCATTGGGAACATTGTGATTTAGAAATCGTAATTGTGATAGTATTGATGATGAAAAAGTTATTATTGTAACCCTTTGTCGGGGTAATAGTGAATGGAAAGGAAGCTACGAGCTAAAATTGACAACAAGGGCATAAAAAGAAAAATATATATATTTGAAAAATAGCGTGATATCTCAACATTAAAAAGAGAGTCATAGCTGTCAAAAGAAAAAATTGATATGAAAAGAATATATATATTCGGACCGGCAAAGTGGAATTTGTATGTCATCACAAAAGGTTTTAATTTGGATTATTGGGGATGCAATTCAAAAGCATCAATAAATTGGGTCTAGTGAGAATATCTTTGAGTGAAACTCAAGCTTTAGGGCGATTCGTTGATGGCTAGTGAGGAGAGAGCCAAAAGCTCACTTTTCATTATCCAAATATACCACACCGTCCCTAAGCCATGTTATAACCAAAGACCTTAGGATTTCTAACTACTTGATGGAGAACCAATTGAGCTATTAGGTAGTAGGTAAGTGGACCATTGAATGCTATATTAGGGCCTATAATCAACCTATAGCCAGTAGCATGAACTAAGTTATCAACCTCTCCTTCTGGCATTGCGAAATTAATCTTGACTTGAATTTATGAATTGTTGATTACGTGTAGATTGAGCATACTTGTGCATTATTTCTTGAGCATTACTGCATGAGACTTTTTAGGTATTATGCTCTAGGATCATTCATTATGTTTTGTTCTTATTCTCCTCCGGCTTCTTCTTCTTGTTTATTTGACTACCCTTCTGTTATCGGGAGCATACAACTTTGAGTTGGGGGTCTTGATGTCTCCTCATTTGTGATAAAAAAATCTATTTCCGAGACATCATTTTAGGCGTACTTATTAGTTTATAGATCGATTTTAGCTTGAATTAGTGTACTTTCCTGATTTGGGTCTTGAAAGGACTATTTATTATTTTTAGAGCATATTGGGTTTAATTACTTATTTAGTGTGAAGCTTTAGAGATATATGGTAATTAATTAGAGTCCTAGTTGGTTCAAAAAGCTAAAGGAAAGAAGATAAACATGGGAATTGAAGATAAGGAAGTAAAAGCTAAAAATATGAAAAAAAGAAAAACTACCTTAATTCTGAATTTCTGCACCTACGACCACAAATCAGCTTATATCATAAAATCGGTGAGAAATCTGGAGGAACGGTCAAGTGAAAAGTTGGAGATCTTTCCGAGAAGATTAATTTCGACTACTCATACGCGTCAATCGGATGAGTATTGAAGATGCTAGGACCAAAACAAAAACGGGGTTGATTCCATGTTTTTGGGCTACGAATTTGAGTTGGGCTAGGAGCCCAATATTTACCTTCTCCTTCAAGAAAACGATTAGTTCAACCTATACACTATAAATACATCCTCTTAACACTATAAAATCATCCTTGGTGAAACCTTAAGCCAAGAGGAAGCTTACAACACAAGAAAAGAAGTCTGGAAGGAGCTGTTCACCAATAATGTCATCTTCAACCTTTGAATTTGTAATTTCTTTCTTTTCTTTCATTAGTATGAACTAATTTCTATTAGCTTGAGTTTTAGAATATATGTATGAACCCTAGTTTTGGTTGACATCTATCAAATTTGGGAATTCTATGTTTTAAATTGAATTATTGTTTTTATTCTCTGTTTACGTGTTTGCATTTATATTCTGTGTTCGTGTGGATCACGACCATATATAATTACCATCTAATAGTTAGGTCACCATTGACAACGGTGTTTAATTACAAGTTTGCACATAACATCTACTGTACGGTTTAGATCTGACAAATCAACCTAGCTAGATAATCACAATGGTTTAATGTATTGCTATTTACCAATGTTAGGAACAGTTTGCTTAGGACTCCTTATTGACATAGGTAAACCCTATTTAAAACTACCTAGTGCAATTGGAACCGATTATTGAAGTACTACATAATTCACCCTTACATGTTTACACGGCAAAACTAGTGAGGATTACATGTTATTTACTCAAGCTAAACTCTCATACTAAACTTCTTCTCTTGCATTTAAATTTCTGTCTTTACTTATTAGTTTAATTTAGTTAATTGAAAATCAAATAAAAATCTATTGTGTTTACTTTTTCTGCGTTTTATTTATTCTAGCTTTTAATATTTGCACTTGATTATTGCATAAGATTCCCCTAACCTTGTAGTCTCTGCGGAACGAATCTTACTTAATCATTAAAACTTGCATACGATCTGTATACTTGCAGAACCGTGATAGATTAGGGTGATTTATTGTACTTATTTTTATTCTATTTTTATCACACCCTAGTCGACACCACTACTGAAAGTTATATTGAACCATTCAATATAGGATGAAAGAATTTTCCTATTTCTTAACCCAGCTCATATAACGTAAGCCCAAGTAACCCTGTTGGCAAATGGGCTAGAGAGAAGAGAAAAATTAAATGATATTTACTCCCACTTAACTACTATGAAACTAGTATAAACATCATGGGCTTTATCCATTCTTAGGATTTAAACAAGAATTTACCCTAATAACAAAGACATAGAAGAAAAGGTTAGACTGCAAAATAAAGTCCGCTCTTCTCTTTGTGTATATCAAGGTAAAGTTTCCTCTCCATGTACATATACATTGGTAAAATTAGGCAAAATTGTATTATATCTTACTCAAATTTTTTTGATTTATTTGTTTATATAGTTTAACTAAATTTAATTTCATTTATTTTTTCACAGAATAATAAAAAATGATGTTCTTCTGAGTAATTTTTTTTTTATTTTTTTTTTTTGTCTATTGTTACAAAAATTAGACATTACATTTATACAACAAATTAAATGGGTCTAAACTATGTTTTGTAAGATCTAGCTTTAGATGGTCTAAAACTCCTAGCTTTCTTATCTCCTTAGACGCTATGTCAGCCAATTTATTACGATCCCTTAAGATGTGATAAACTCTCCATTCAGGAAATCTTTGTATCCAATTCCAAATAACTTCAATTAAAGGATGGTATCTCCAATCTGTTTTTCTTATCTTGTAAATTTCTTGTACTGATTCCAAACTGTCCGTGTAGAAGTTCACTTTCCTGTGATTGTGTTCCTCCGAATATTTCATTGCTTGTATTATCGCCCAAATTTCACCTTCTTTTGCACTTCTTAATTTTTTCCTTTTTCCTATTGTATGTTCAATTTTACCTTCTTTATTAATTCCTAACGATGCTATACCACCTGGCTCTTGTATGTTTATGAATAATTTTATTGAGTCTTTTGTGTTTGTAAAACTAAGAGTTTCATCAATGGAAAAAAAAATTAGATAAAAATTAGTTGTCCTATAAACTAAGAGACGTTCTCTTAATCAAGGTATGCGATTTATTTTAGTTTCCATGTTGCAAGGGATAAGAAAAATCTTGAACCAAATTACACTATGGGTCCCTATATAATGTGAAAATTGTAGTATAGGCATGCATTATTAGTTCTTAGGAAAGATTTAAAAGAGTTGTGTATGACATGTAATTTGTCACTCCTATAAACAATTGAAAAATATAGGATTAGATTTTTTAGTTTTTGCGGCTACAAAGTCATGCAATACAATTCAAACAAAAATATTTTGTATTTTTTCATTCATGTATATCATTGAGTGTTGTTTGATTTACAGGAAAACGATCATTGGTCATGACATTTCAAGAAAATAGAACATTTATATAATTAACTTGGTAAGTCTATTAATTTGTTGTAATGCTTCATATGATGCTTAATAACAAATGATCAACCCTTAATATTTAACTTATTGTTCTAAAGATGGTAAATTTTAGTTTGGTAATGGATGTGTTTGATTTGGATTAAAAGAATAAAAAGCAAGTAATTGTGTGTGGATGATAAAATATTATGTGTACACAATTGAACATTTAACACACGATTAATAAAAGTTATTTAAACCAATATTGAATACACCAATAAAGAGTGTGTTATTGGGTGTAAAGAATAACCATTTTAGTATGTCATTGAATTAATTTTGCACCTATATGGCATTTTTACTCCAGATCCTGCTCATGTTGTTGTTGTTGTTCCTATCGAAGTATATTATTTGTTGGAGTCAGATATGTGATTTTGGTAGCTGGAAAGGGAGAGAGAGGAAATAAAATATCTTTTGCTTTTAAAGCCATGCCGGAGAGAAGATCTGCGGAAATATATCAAAAAATAATATTCCATCAATTGAGTTCTCAATCAGATCGAATGAAGGCATAAATTTAGTGGTGGACTTGAATTCAAGTCCATCAGATCAGTTTGGCGTTTTGGCTTTTGTCTCTGCTGTAAAAGTTTTTTGTAAGGCAAAAGTCACAGTTCAGATCCTGCTCAAGTTTTTGCTCCAGCTCTTACTCCAGATCCTTCTTCTACTCCAGCTCCTGCTCCGGTTCTAACTCTGTTCTGTTCCAGTTCCTTCTGTCATACTTCCAGCGGCTACTGAAGACAACAACAAACTCAATGAGCTAAGGGATCTTGCTTTAAGGGTGATGACCCATCTGTCTTTTATGCTTCTCAAGTATGTCAATACAATCTCATCTAATTTTAAACAGTTCGCTCATTATTTCTCATGCTCTGTATGTTTCTCTTTGTTTGCAGGAAAAACTGGAGGATCCTCCTGCTCCAGGTGTAGGGTAATTTTTTTCCCAGTAAATAATTTAATTAATTCTTCAAATATGGTCCTATTGTAATAAACTTTTTTTTGGATTTCTTATTTTTGCAGGAAAGTCAAAATAATGTCCCAGTCTGCTAAATCCAAACTCAGGCGTAAAAGAAAGAGACAAGAGACTTCTGAGTCAGATAGTGACAGTGATGGTGATCATTTCATTTTGAGACCATATAGAAGGTCTAAACTAGTAGTACAAAAGATATTTCCACTTTTTCTAGAATAATTTTTTTACAGTCATGATATCTCTGTAGATTTTTATTTCTCTAAATAATTGTTTGCTAACATAAAGCTATATACGAAAATAATCTTGAGGTATCCATAATAGAAGAAGCCGATAATAACTTAAGCAAGTAGCAACATAACCAAGCTAACCATGTTTATTGTAAGTTTCAATAACATCAGGTTTAATTCCATATATGTTCACAAATAGAAAATCCATTGTGCATAAGTGTTGATAATACCAATATCTCTTTAGAGGAACTAAAACGTTCTCCACATTATTCCTTTAGACAATTCCCTGAACATGATATGTACAAATGACAATAAATTTTATTCATACTCAAAGAGAAGCTCAAAACGAGTATAAAATCCAGTTTACAAACAAATGTCAATGAAAATATACTGACCTGAGGTTTCAAGTGTATGAAGAAAGTGCCCACATTTGCAGGATTCCACCTAATGTGAAATTCATGAATGTGCATAAATTATGGTTATAGTTAGTTCTAACAATTGGTTCTCTCTTTTTAATGGTTTTTTATGTCTGGTTTTGAGTATGGACAACTTTTCTGTAATGAATGATGATTTTGGTTTGGTAATTCTTTGTTTGTTTTTTCTGTAATGAATATATTATGTTTTTATAAGGTTTTGATGTTTGGTACTACAATTTTGAAAGGTGGTGTACCAATTTTGGTTGAATGAGCATTTTTTTAAAGAATGATGGAAAAGTAGTTCACTGCATTACGAAAAAACTAAAGCACTATAATTAAAATCAACACAATTACGATATGTTGCACTTTATAGAGGATTCACACTTTGAAGAACTATACGGTTGCCTAATATTCAAAGAGAGATAGAAACTCCTGCCTAGATATATTAAACGTAGCCATAATATATGGAGACACGATGAAAGTGAAGATTATTCGAATCGTTGAATATTTACAAGATTACGATAAGAAATGATGTACAATACAAACAAATTGATCAACAATGAGATGAAACAATATCGAGAGTAATGAGAACCGAATAGATTTTTGAAATGATTTTATTCGACTTAACCAAGCCTTTCATAAAACTAATTGCTGCCCTGTCAAGTAATATTTATATGAACTCAATTTCTCTTACTTGTTTCCCAGTAAGTGGACGTTATTGCAATTGTTCATGTTAGCTGATCTTTAATTCCCAATGCCCCTATTTAGGTCTTCAAAAGGTTAGGGAAAATCTGGAGTGATGCTGACTTGGTAAAAAAGGGACTTATATTCATATAAATACAAGACATAATTGTTTAAGCAAGCATTATGTACAAATCTGATTTCTAGTACAAATCTGATGTATAGTATATATTTAACAGGACTAACTGAATTTGTTAAAGTACAAATATTAAGTTTAGCCACCCATGACTGTGGGTTATCAAGATTACTCGGTTGTAATATAGTTTGTAAAAAAATATAGTCAGTATGCTAATCGAAATTTGAACTACAAAAACACTCATATGTTTTAAAAGGATCAAGAAGTCTACCATATATAAGTCAATGTGTAATTAATAAGTATGGGTATAAAAGTTCATTTTTTTCTTGAGATAATGTCAAGTGCTCGTTAACCTAACACAAATTTCTACTAAGAATCTGGAAATGAACATAAAAAAATTATGTGCTTACTTATACTACTACTGCACACTAAAACAATAGAATCTGTTACTTGAAAGAAACTCAATCTTGTTGAAACATATTGCCCTTTCTCTAAGGATGGGTTTAATTACACGTTTAGTTAGTTACATTTAGAATTAATAATAGATATTGATAAGTTGCACTACTAGTTTTAATGGTATGCTACATAATAAACTACATCATATTATTCTGGGATATATTTAGCTATTTTGCATTCAGACAATTACCAGAAAAATAGATTAACGAACAAACAAATTAAATAGAAATCTGAAAATCTTTAATTATAGAATTATAAGTAAAAAAGAATTGTTACAGATTTATATTGTAATTAAAATAAATTCTATGTATGAATTTAATTTAAGCGCCTAATATTGGAAAACAATAATTCGCAAGAATTTCTAACCTATAATTGCATTGATAAATTATTATTTTATCTTCAATTTAAATTGTATTATATCCTAAATCATATATTTTTTATGTTTAATAGGGGTCTATTAGGTATACCAGAAAGTTTAGAAAGTTAAGTCTTTAATCGTTAAAAAGAAAAAATTATCCCTTAAATTCTATGTTGGAAAATCAACATAGATTTTATAAAAAAAAAACCAAGCCTACTTCTTGAAATCGATTTTGAAAAAAAATAACTAGCTTCTTCTATGTGTTTTCTGTAGAAAGATTGGAATGATACGATTGAATTGTTACAGAAAATGTAGAGGGTAATTAAGGGTTTCTAAACAAAATAATAGCCCGCTAGTGGCGTCAGAGTGGTTAATAATAATTACCGCAAAGATAGTAAAAGATTGTTACGTGGGTGGTGATACGGGTCAACTTGTTCAATGAAAAATATCACTAAAATTATACAAACTTTAAGTAATTTTAAAGGACTTTTTAATTAATGGGTTAAATAGGTGGAGTGGTGGTTAAAGTACTCTGTTGATAAGAAGTCATGTGATGATATATTACTAGAGTTTAATGACTCTTTGTATCTATTAATTATAATTAGTGTATATTCAATATATTGTAATTATAGTTTGTGTATTTTCAATATATTGTAGTTATAGATAGGGTATTTTGTGAATTCCATAAATAGATATATTAGATTAAACAAGCTTTTATTGAGAAAACCAATACTCCCCGACATAAACACATACCTATATTACATTAAAATTATCAATTTATACAATAAAATCAATATATCCAAAAAAATTAATATATATGAGAGCCACTTTTGACTCGCGGTCATTGTGACTCCAGTAAAATCCAATCCAGCGTGGTCTAACCACTACACCAACTATCGATCTTAATCTCTCAATTTTTTAACATAGTATCAAAACTCTTACTTTATTGTCATCATTTTTTTCATCATTGGAATCTCCAAAATCATTATTCGAAAATTTCGATCAAAAAAATTGAATATGAGATTACCTATAAATTCTTCATTCAATCTCAAGATATAGTCAAAAATATACCAAAACGAAAGATCTCATCGAGACGAATCTGAATACAAAATAAATCACTACCACGAGAGAATTAACGCGTCACATGGGACGCCCTAACAACCACCACATAATCCATTTGGAGTGATGATAAAGATGCAAAAAAAATTGTTATTTGGAGAGATTGAGAGAGACCGGTGTAATTTATCATGGTTTTTCATGATGACTTTGAGACAATTTATGCAACTTAACTCCACCGTACACCATGTCCTACCATGCAACAATCTGTTCAAGAACTCATATCCGAGGAAACTCACATTCAATCGCACAAGTCTCTATATTTTAGTATGGTACTAGCAACATCTCGTAATACCCCATTGAAAAAAAAATTCCCAAATTAGTGTAGGTATTGTCATCATATTAGTCACTCTTTCTTGCATTTCCCGACTCGAGCTTGTCGAATCCACAAAAGGTAAAATCCAGACATCATTTGAGCGAGTACTATATCAAACCCAACAAGAATCTATTTAAATCTAATTTTTTTAATGGCAACAATGTTTGTTCTGCTGCCACCACTACTATTGAAGGATATTCTTCTCCTGCCTCTGACCTACCCGTCTCAACCATTTCTATATATGTTATTCAGTATATTCTTCAATGGGTTTTAGCTTAGTCTTGAAACCCTCATTCTACCGCTCTCTCCACCACATCTGGTTCGTCTACTTTGTATTTTTACTCTTCTTGTTAAAATCATATGAAATTAGATTCTCATTATTTGATAAATCTCTCATCCACCTCCCATGCCACGTCTAAATACATTTTTGGTGGTGCATCTATGGGCATTATCCATGTAAGATCTGTCTCCCCAACAACAGCTTAATTTAGTATAACTTATCTTGTTGCAAAACTGACTATTAGATTCTCATTATTTGTAAATCTCTCATCCACCTCCCATGCCCCGTCTATATACATTTATTATGGTGCATCTATGGGCATTATACACATAGCATCTATCTCCCCAACAAAAACTTAATTTAGTATATCTTATCTCGTTCCAAAACTTACTATTAGTATCAACTCTAACGTCCAGCTTTGTGATCTTGCCTCATCCTAAATAAAGTGAAAAATCGTAAAAACAAAATTTCAATCCCAGCATCCTAGTAGGAAAACTTCCAGATTCTGTGTGTCATCTGCTTGGGCTTCGATCAAAGGACTAACATTTGTGTTTTGAATCACGCATGTGTCGAAGGCGTACAAGGAAGGTACATGCAAAGATCCGACCCTAAAAAAATGCTCACATGGAAAATCTAATTCTGTGACCTCAAACGCATAAAAAAAATACCTTTTTTGGAAGAGCGGGATCTAATATCTCCTCCATGGTAAAAACACAAAATAAAATCTAAGGCGTACGCGTGTTGATAATCCCACGAGCAAAAATCACATTAGGATTTTTAGGGGAAGAGTATATGATGTCTATCCATTTTGAAATAGTTTAAATACTTAATATACATCATTTGGGTTGATTTTTTATCTTTAATTGTGGGATTTATCCCTTGATCTAATGTTATTTGAGTTTTAGCTAATATTAGCTGATATATGTATTTTTCGATCAGTTTGAGATGATTTGTGTGTTAAGTGCGTAGATCTTATGTACATGGATGTTATTAGACCCCAATATGAAGCTAGGAAGTCAAATAGTCATAAATAAACCCAAAAAAAATAACAAAAGAAGCCAAGAAATCAATTTAAAGTTCAACAAGAATAGTAGGCAAATTGTTTCCATCAATTTTTAAAGACCATAACTCATAATTAGTGATTATTCTGATCATCAAAATTGTAGCTCAAGATATCCCTTCGTGTTTAGATTGAGTGGAAACAAACAATTTGCAATATGGACTTGAATTGAAAAAGTTATGGATTTTTTAAACAAGGCCCGAAGTTGTCAAGATGTAGAAGAGTCTATTGGGCCACTTTTGAGTCAATTAAGTTAACCCAATTGAACTAAATTGTCGTTGAAGACTATATATACTAGTTATTAGCCTCAAAAGATATGACTTGACATATTTTGTAGAAATAAAGGCTGAGAGTAAGGGTAAGAAGCAAGGAGTTAATCCAAAATCCCTTATTTCACATATTTGTCATCATAATTAGTTTAATTTTCATTAATTTTTTATTAAATGTCTTTAATTATGAATCTTTTAGCTATTGTTTAATTTTATTCCATTATGAACGAATTTGGTAGTATCTTAAGATGCTTAACAGTATAAACCATAGTTATTGATTTGGAATATATTGTATGAATTTGGAATTTTGCATTTAAATAAACTATAGATTGTCATTGTATTAATTATCCTTATTCTTTATGCATAAATTCTTTAATAGTGACTATATGAATAGACTTAATTAACGATTAGATTACGCTCGAAGGAGAGAATTAGTAGTGGACCTATGATAAGTTACACCTTGTGGAGTTGAAAACTCGGAAGAGCTAAACTAATTAGGCAATCGAGTGAGGGTAAATAGTTTTAATCTTTAGATAAAATTTTAGGTTCACTTGGGAGAGATTCATATTGTTAGATAACAACATCTAATTACTCCATATAGACTTAAGGTGTATAATTAATCCCCGATTAGCAACAACACCCTATTTTCCCTTAGAGTTACAATTAAGTCTCTATCATAACTAGTGATCAGTATGAGTGTATTGGACTATGTTTCTCTCCATCCTTTAAAAACCTTTATTTTATTTTGCTTATTTAATTTATTATTTAATTCTTAACTTCGTATAATTGTTCAACAAAAAACCAAATAAAAATACAAATTTAATCTTTTTAGTTTATTAACGAATTTCTAAAATTGAAATAAAAGTTCCATATTAGCTTGTTAATCCGTATGGAGACGGGTTTATTTACTATATATTATTAATTGCGGCTACTTGTATACTTGCAAGTTTTGATCTTTCGAGTATCAATCGTATATCACACTTTGGAAGACATCAATATATAAGTAGCACGCCATATGTCTACAGGGGATGGCCACCTGTGGTTCGGGGACTAACTTGGTCTCGGAGAGGGATCCATTTTTTGTGCAAAAGAGATCGATCTAAAGAAGAGGAGAACTAAATAAAACATGTGAGAATATATAACGGATATGCTCTCACTGTTGTATATATATGTATGTGATATAATCGTAATTTCTCTCCTTCAATTGGTGCATGTATTGCGATTATGTTTTTCCGATGCTTTACAACACTACGCCACGTCCTTCTTTCCGCGACTACAATTGTAGTCGCGAAAGAAGGAAATAGTAGTCGTAGAAGCCAAAATTGGGCTTTACTGGCTACTTGTAGTCGTTACTAGTTAGTCATTGAAAAGTAGACGTGAAAGAGTATATTTATCGACAAAAGCATATTAGTCGTAAACATTCATATTACATTTACGACTACAACTTTAGTTGTAAATAACTAATACCTTTGCCGACTACAACTTATTGGTGTTATTTAGTACATTTAACGACGACAGCATAATCATTATTTAGGGGCATTCACGACTACATATATATTTATTAGAATTAGAATTCATAGATTATACATTATGCAAAACCCAAGCTATGGGGAGTTTAGTTCATACCTGATGGAAATAAACTAAAAGAAATTACAAAAGACATCATCTTGCTCTCTACAATAAACTGGAAGAATAAAACTCTAAAAACTAATTACTATGAGGCAAGGATGATTTACAAGTGATATGAGGGTGTATTTATAGGTGTTTAGAAGACCTAATTCGTTTTCTTGAGGAAGAGATAAAGTATTGGACTCCTAGCCCAACTCAAATTCGTATGGAAATAAAGATAAACACTGCTACCAAAAGAATCCTCACAGAATTATCTTTGTCCCTATGAAAGGAAATTACCAAAATCGGCCTATTTCTTGGGGGTAAATAGCACTTCTTTAGGCGTGTGCTGCAGAATCCCAGATTTAGGCAACTTTTCCTTTTCCATCTTTTTAGCTTTTGTTTCCTTATCTCCAATTACCATGCTAATCTCCTTCCATAAGTTGTAGTCTTTGACTTGGACTCTAATTAATCTCCATAATTATTTTTAAAACTACACACTAAATAAACAATTAAACCCAATATGCTCTAAAAATATTATTTTACTAAATCAAGACTCAAAATAGGAAAGTGCACTATTTCTCAAGAAAATCGACATTGATGACTTCTAAATCACTAAAAATGATGTCTCATGTTAATATAAATCTATTACAAATGAGGAGACATCACCAATTTAGTTAGGTCATTTCTAATTAGTTTTGTTGAGTTAACCCATCGAATAATAGAATATTAATAATTTCACATCCTCTAAGTAGTCCAAACTAAAAAAGTAAAATTAATCAATTAATCTATTATCAAACAATATAAATTTTTTTAATTTGTACTCGAACTACAAGTCCACCTGGTAGTATGATCAAAACTTACAAACTTAACAAATTTTAAAAAATATACTTACGACAAAAAGTCTCACGAAATATTATATATATCGTTTAATAGACTCAATAATTTTTATTATCAAGTGGGAATAAATTTGGATTCATAATCCAAATTTTGAATAAAGGCAATATCCAAAATATTAAGGAATTTTTTTTCATAATGAATAAAAATTATATATCATATCATATATAATATATCCAAAATATAAGCATGTATTTCCTTCATAAATAAAATACTAAATATGCAAATATAATATACCTGCAATCTCCTTATTAGCTACCAGTAACTTAGGAGATACAAACAATGAACAAAAGAAAAAAACAATCTATATCTTTGTATCACATTGTAAAGCAGAAAAACATAATCGCAATACTCGTATCACATATATATATGTACAACACTGAGAGTATATTGGTTATATATTCTCACATGTTTTACTTAGTTCTACTTTTTTTGGATCTCTCTCTATTGCAAAAAAATTGATCCCTCTTCGAGACCAACTTAGGCTCCGTGCTACGGGTGCTCATCTCCTGCAGACATATGGCGTGTTACTTATATATTTCTGTCTTCTAAAGTGTGATATACGATCAATAATCGAAAGATAAAAATTCAAAAGTATACACGTAGCCGCAAATAATATTATATAGTAAATAAACCCGTCTCCATAAGGATTAACAAGCTAATATGGAACTTTTATTTCAAGTTTAGATATTCATTAACAACTAAAAAAATTAAATTAAAAAAAATTATGTGGTTTTTTGTTAAAAAATTATATGAAGGTAAGAATTAAGTAATAAATTAAATAAGCAAATAAAACTAAAGGTTTTGAAAGGATGGAGAGAAACATAGCCTAAGACACTCAAACTGATCACTAGTTATGATAGGGACTTAATTGTGAATCTAAGGGAAAAATAGGGTGTTGTTGCTAATCGAGAATTAATTATACATCTTAAGTCTCTACAAAGTAAGTAGGTGTTGTTATCTAACAATAGGAACCTCTTCCGAGTGAACCTACAATGTTATCTAATGATTAAGTCAATTTACCCTCACTCGATTGCTAGGTCTTCTGATTCTTCAACTCCAGAAGGTGTAAATTATCATAGGTCCAATACTAATTTCCTCCTTCGAGTGTAATCTAATCGTTAATTATACCTATTCATGTAGTCACTGTTAAAGAATTCAAGCATAAAGAACAAGGACAATTAATACAACAAAAATCTATAGTTTATTTAAATAAAAAATTCCGAATTCATACATATAATCCAAATCAATAACTAGGGTTCATACTATTAACTATGTTAAGATACTAACAAATTTGTTCATAATGGAATAAAAGGAGACAATATCTAGAAGAGTCATAATTAAATATATAATGGAAAACTAATGTAAATTACACTAATTATGATGACAAATATATGAAATAAAGGATTTTGGATGAACTCCTTGCTTCTTACCCTTACTCTTAATATTTATTTCTCTAAAATATGGCAAGTCATATGTTTCGAGGCTAATAACTAGTATATATAGTCTTCAACCACAATTTAGTTCAATTGGGCCAACTTAATTGAGTAAAAAGTGGCCCAATGGACTCTACATCTAAATAACTTTGGGTCTTGTTTAAAACAATAATAATTTTTTCAACTCAAGTCCATATTGCAAATTGTTTCTTTGCGCGCAATCTAAATACGAAGGGATATCTTGAGCTTCAATTTTAGTTATCAGATTATTCACTAATTATGAGTTATGGTCTTCAAAAATTGATAGAACCAGATGCCAATAATTTGTCTACTATTCTTGTTGAACTTCGAATAGACTTCTTGGCTCCTTTTGCTACTTTGTTTTGGGTTTCTTCATGACTATTTGACTACCTAGCTTCATAATGGGGGCTAATATAATTCATGTACATAAGATCTTTACACTTAACACACAAATTATCAAAAACTGATCGAAAAATACATATATCGACCAATATTACCTAAAATGCAAATAATGTTAGATCAAGGGATAAATCCTACAATTAAACATAAAAAATAAACCCAGATTATGTATCTTAAGTGTCTAAACTATTACAAAAGGATAGACATCATATACTCTTTTCCCAAGAATCCTAATGTGATTCTTGCTCATGGTATTATTAACAAGCGTACGCCTTTGATTTTATTTTGTGTTATTAGATATTAGATCCTTCCCTTCCGAAAAAGGTCTTTTTTTCTTTTGACGCGTGTGGGGTCACGGAAGTAGATTTTCCTTGTGAGCATTTTTCAGGGTTAGATCTTCGCATGTCCCTTCCTTGTGCTCATTCGTCACATTCGTGATTCAAAACACCAATGTTAGTCGTTTGATCAAAGCCCAATCAGATGACACCAAGAAGTAGGAAGTTTTTCCTAATAGGTTGCTGGGATTAAAACTTTGTTTTGCGCTTTTTCACTTTATTTTGTATGAGGCAAGATCCCAAAGCTGGATGTTAGACGTTATACTAAGAGTAAGTTTTCGAACGAGATAAGTGATACTAAATTAATCTTTTGTTTGGGAGACAGATCCTACATGGATAATGCCCATAGATGCACCATCGACAATGTATGAAGACGGGGAATCGGAGGTGGATGAGAATTTTATCAAAGAATGAGAATCTAATGTCATATGATTTTAACAAAAAGAGTAAATTACTAAGTAGACGGACAAGATGTGGTGGAGAGAGCGGTAGAACGGGGGTGTCTAGACTGAACTAAAACCTATTTAAGAATATCCTAAAGTTTATATATAGAAATGATTGAGGGGGTGGGTTAAAGTCAAGAGCAGAATATCCTTTAGTAGTAGTGGTGGCAGCAGCACAAACATTGTTGCCATTAAACATTGTATTTAAATAGATTCCCATCAGAGTTTCTGTTGTGTTTGATGTAGTACTCTTTTGGATGGTGTTCGGATTTTATCTTTTGTAGAATCAACAAGCTTGAGTCGGGCAATGCAAGAAAGAGTGACTAATCTGATGGCAATACTCACACACATTTGGGGAAGTTTTATTTTTCCTTGGAGAATTAAAAGGTGTTGCTAGTACCATACTAGAAGATCGAGATTTGTTCAATTGAATGTGAGTTTCCTCGGATATGAGTTCTTGAACAGACTTTTCGAAGGTAGGACATGGTGTGCGGTGGAGTAAATATGCATAAATTGTCTCAAAGTCATCATGAAAAACCATGATAAATTACACCGGGCTCCCTCAATCTCTCCAAATAACAATTTTTTTCATATTTATTATCACTCCAAGTGGGTTCTGTGGTGGTGGTTGGGGTGGCGTGTTGGACGCATTAATACTCCCGTGGTAGTGATTTTTTTAGATTTGGGATTGTCTCGACGAGATCTTGCGTTTGGTATGTTGTTTGACTATATCTTGAGATTGGATGAAGAATTTATAGGTAATATCATATTCAAATATTTTGATCAAAATTTTCAAATAATGATTTTGGTGATTTCGATGGTGGAAAAAAACTATGACAATGGATTAAGAGTTTGATACCATGTTAAAAAATTGAGAGATTAAGAACGATAGGTTGTGTAGTGGTTGGACTACGCTGGTGGTCGAATCTTATTGGAGTCAAAATGATCACGAGTCCATAGTGACTCTTATATAGATAAAAAAAATTGAGAGATTAATTTATTGTATAAATATATAATTTTAGTTTATTATAGTTATGTGTTTTCTCAATAAAAACTTATTTAATCTAATAGATATATTTATGAAATTCACAAAATACACTAGCAAATAATTACAATATATTGAATACACACAAACTATAATTACAATATATTAAATATACACTAACTATAGTTAATACATACACAATTCATTTTAAACTGAGTCATCAAACTCTAGTGAGATATGATCACATGGCTTCTTTATTACCAGAGTACTTGAACCACCAGGCCACCTATTTAATCCATTAATTAGGAAATCCTTTAATATTACTTAAAGTTTTATCTTTTTTTTTGTGGTAATGTTAAACTTCTAAAATTCATGATTTAGGTTATAATACATTCTAATTGAAGATAAAATAATAATTTATCACTACAATCATATTTTAGAAATTCTTGTGAATTATTGTATTCCAATATTAGGAGCTTCAATTAAAATGATACGTAGAATTTAGTTATAATATAAATCTTCAACAAATTTTTTTACTTATAATTCTATAATTAAAAATTTCCTGATTTCTATTTTTATTTGTTTGTTGGTTAATCTATTTTTCTAGTACTTGTTGAATGCAAAATAGCTAAATATATCTTGGAATAATATGATATAGTTCATTATGTAGCATAACGTTAAAACCAATAATGCAATTTATTATTATCTATTATGAGTTAATGTAACTAACTAAGCGTGTAAATTAACCCATGATTAGAGAAACGACAATATGATTCCACACGATTGAGTTTTGTTCAAGTAACATATTCTATTGTTTTAGTGTGTAGTAGTAGTATAAGTCTGCATATAATTTTTAATGTTCATTTCTAGAATTCTTGGTAGCAAATTGTGTTGGGTTAACTAGCAATTGACATTATCTCAAGGCAAAACAAACTTTTATGCTCATCTTTATTAGTTACACATTGACTTATCTATATGGTAGACTTTTTGATCATTTTAAACGTATGAGTATTTTTGTAATTCAAAACTTCGATTAGCATACTGTCTATATTTGTTTTACAAACTATATTACAACTATGTTAGTCGAGATTCTTAAACTTGATAATCACCATCATGGGTGGGCTGAACTTATTATTTGTACTTTAACTTTATTTTATATATATATATATATATATATTCTTTCACCAAAAAAAAAAAAAACAAATTCAGTTAGTCCTATTACATATATACTAGAAATTCAGATTTGTACTAGATATCAGATTTGTACATAATGATATCTTAAACATTATGTCTTGTATTTATATGATTATAAGTCCTCTTTTTTACCAAGTCAGCATCACTCCAGATTTTCCTTGGCCTATTGAAGACATAAATAGGGGCATTGGGGATTCAAGATCAACTAACATGAACAATCCCGTCCACTTACTGTGAAACAAGCAAGATAAATTGATTTAATATAAATTTTACTTGACGAGGCAACAATTAGTTTTAAGAAAGGCTTGGTTATGTCGAATAAACTCTATTCACAAATATAGTCGGTTCTCATGATCTCGATATTGTTTCATCTCACTGTTGATCAATTTATTTGTATTGTACATAATTTCTTATTGTAATCTTGTAAATGTTCAATGATTTGCATATCTTGACTTTCATGGTGTCTCCATATATTATGGCTACGTCCAATGATGCAGGAGTTTCAATCTCTCTTTGAATATTAGGCAACCGTATAGTTCCTAAAGTGTGAAGTCTCTATAAAGTGCAACTTATCGTAATTGTGTTGATTTTAATTACAGGGCTTTAATTTTTTCATAAACTTTTGTGCAGTGAAGTACTTTTGCATCATTTTTTACAATTATAAACATGATAAAATGCTCATTCAACCAAATTTGGTTCAAAGCTTTCAAGACAAGGAGGAGAAGTGAGAATTAAAGTCTTGAATCAAGCGGAGGAATTAAAGGTAAGAATTAATTTTCCGAAGAGTTGACTAGAAAAGCTACAAATCTGGAAGACTATTACTAATTGCTGATTTTGAGCCACTTAGCCACTGATTTAGCCTTGGACCCCTAAAATATGAAAGCTCCGTCTTTGAGTTAGGAATATTTGGGGACTAGAATCAGGTGATATGGAGTTACGGTCATTTTACCAACAGATGTACAATGTACATCAGTTACGGGATTTGGAGTTGGACTTGGGTTTTTTATTATTTAAATAATTATCATTAAGTAAAAATCCCATTCCTAATATTTTATTATAAATAGATCTTAGACATCCTTTTTACATACGCTTCAATTTTAAAAAGAGAGAGTCAGAGTAGAAGGCAGAGAATAGCTAGAGCTAGAGGAATCCCTTTCTTCCAACAACAGTCAATCCAACACAAAATTAGGTTTCTATTTGTATTCTGTAATTTAGGAACATGTCTATATTTTATTCTATTTTAGTTTCTAATTCGAACATGAGCTAAATCATTTAGTACTTGAGAATCGCATTATGGGTTGAACCCTAATCTATCTAATTTATGTATTCTGAAATTGGGATATGATTATTTAATTTAAATTCGGTATTTTGTGTTGGCTATTATCTTATTCTTAATTACTATTTTTGAAGTCAAGAATCACCATAGGATTTATAAATTAGGCTATTCACTTTAGTGGAGAAGTGAACACCTTGATGGAAGGTTTAATTACGGACTTAGGTAATAGATGTGTAATATTCGTCAATGACCTTGACGGACTTGACTAACTATGCAGCAAATGAGGTAAGAGACTTAACCGTTTGAAAGTAGATATAATCACCCTGATGGGGTTTATAGTACCGTAGGATAGCTCCTATATCCACCCTGACGGGGGTTAGGAGATATTAGAGTCCTGAGTAACACAATAATACCAGTTTAGCCCTTAACCAAAAGTAGTAATTCGACAGATTTAGGTGAAACCCTTAAGAGGCTCAAGTAATCTTCTTATCTATATACGTGACTGATAGTAAATAATGACTACTTTGTAGTCAGTAGTGATAATAAATAACGACAACATATTGTAGTCGGAAATGGTAGTCAATTTATTACTACAGTTGTAGTCGTTAATGTCACATGAGTATTAACGACTACATATGTGCATTAATCGCTAAAGATACTCTTTAGCGACCAGTTTTCAGCGACTAATTATTAACGACTACAAGTAGTCAGCAAAGCACAAACTTGTCTTTTGCGATTATTTTTTCCACCTTTCGCGACTACAATTGTAGTCGTGGGACGCGGTTTAGTGTTAGTACTAGATAAGGGATCAACCTCAGGAGTTATCTTGGATTGGTTCAATGACAACCACTTATTAATTCTAATTTTTATTGGTTTTAATTATTTCTCTACACAATATGTACAATATATGAATCATAATCCCACTTATGCTTAGATACTACACTAAGCTTTGATACCAACTTCTCACGCTCCGGAAAACGTGACTACTCTATCTAATTTAGTATAATAAAAGTACATTCTACTAAAATAAACAACTATTCATTACAATACATTGATTTAAATTTAAATATATACAAACTAATAAATACACAAATATATTCATGCTCTGCAACCTGCTCATCTGCTACTGACCATTACCCAAATACTTAAGTCAACTCCTATCTGAAAGGGTGGGGGAAAATGGGATGAGCTACCACTGGCTCGGTGAGAACATAAATAATGGTCATATGTAGACTTTAACCTATGGCAGTAATTATATTAAAAACGTTGTCATTGAACTGTTATAAGTCTAAATATAAATCAAGCATTCATAAATAAATAAATAAATAAATTAGATAAGTGTATACATCAAACTAGGCAGCCCATACGATCCAGCAGAATATGTACACCAAGTAATAATCACGTTGCAAAGGATACTATTATCTTGCCTTTATGACTTCCGCCGCAAAATTCGATACCTAAGTATTCCCACTAGTAATACCCCGGGTACAACGAACCTACGACCATTGGGCAATGAACTCTCCATCACACGCGCCAGGTGGGACTAGATCATGATGGTCGTGTTAACCCTGGAAAGCCCGTCGCCGCTTAGTGCAATACTATTGTATCATGTCGAATGATCGATCGATAAATATATCAGATATGAAATGACTAAATAGGTCGATTCAACAACGATAGCAATTAAACGATAATGGATAGATGTGGAAGTAGGTCGTGATATCCCTGTTATAAAAGCACATAATAACGATATAATACAATTAATTCAACAATAACTAGACAATATAATTTAGATAAATAATAACACATAGAGTCCAAAAGTATCGAATTAAAATATTATTGCATAATTTAAAATATGGTTAAATATAAACATATTAAACATTATTTAAACTCTTACCATAAAATAGGCTATTTACGACTATTGTATCAGATGGTCGCCCTCCTAATCTAAACAACCATAATTTCTCCATCTCTAAACAAACTCACTGATTTATGGTATAAATCTCTAATTTAATATTGTAATATATTTATTTGATATTTTGTTATATTGACTAAGTACCTTGTGATAATAATTTTCCTACAACCATCCTGCTTTTATAAGGAAATCTCATATTATTTTTTTTAATTCGTATGGGATATATATATTCCTTAGTAATATTTTATGAATTATTAAAACATGTCATATGTCCAATTATTTCCTACAAGTGGCATATCACATTTATTTTAACTTAGTGCATTCTTTTCTTTCTTGTTTCTTTTCGTTATAAGTTTTACTTCTTTCTGTTACTTATTTATTTTCAAATTATTAATTATAAAACCAATATATAGATGAGTGATCTATTAAATAATGAGAATTTGATGTCATATGATTTGAACAAGAAAAGTAAAAAACCAAGTAGACGCACCAGATGTGGTGGAAAAAGCGATAGAAGATGGGTGTCTAGACTGAGCAAATTACCTATGAAGAATATCCCGAATATCATATATATAAATGGTTTAGACGGGTCGGTCAAAGGACGGAGCAGCATATCCTTCAATAGTAGATGTGACAGCAGCACAATAGGACTTAGCAAAATTTGGATTTAAATAAATTCTTTTGAGAATTTTTGTTAGGGTTGATGTATTACTTGTTCAGATGAAGTCCGGATTTCAGCTTTTGTGAAATCGGAAAACTAGAGTCGGGCAATGCACGAAAGATTGACTAGTCAGATGACAGTACCTACACTTATATCGGAAAGTTTGACTTTTTATTAGGGAATTATGAGGTGTGGCTAGTACGATACTAGAAGATCGAGGATTGTGCAATTGAAGGTAAGTTTCCTCGGATATGATTTCTTGAACAGATTGTTCCAAGGTAGTATATGGTGTGTGGTGCAGTAAAGTCATCATCAAGACCATGAAAAATTACAAAAGGCGTCCTCAATAAATAACACTTATTTAACATCTTTATTATCACTCCAAGTGGGTTATGTGGTGGTGGCTGCAGTGGCACGTGGGACGCGTTAATGCTCCTGTGGTAGTGATTTTTTTGGATCTGGAACGTCTCGGCGGGATCTTTTGTTTGGTATGTTGTTTGACTATATTTTGAGATCCGATGATGAAGATGCAAACACAAGACTTCTTTTTTTATAACCAGAGTACTTTAACCATCCGGCCTATTTAATCTATTAATTTAAAAAGCACATGAAAATTACTTATAATTTTATATGCTTTTTGTGGTACGTGGGTGGTTCGACCCAACTCGCAAGCTCCCACGAGACATATGCAATCCTATTTATTCATACCCAGGTTCGAATCCTCTACTTGAACATGGGTAACCGAGTTTTGATTTACCAATAATATGAGGCTTGCATATTTTCGTGGGATTAGTCGTGGTGGCGCAAGTTGGTCTGAACCACCCACTTAACAGTTTTTTATCTTTGAGCTAATTATTAACCTATATGAGTTTTTCTGTGAAACTTAATCACTTTGACATAACTCGCGCTCGGTGGTTATAGTTTTAAAATTTGGACTACTATTTTGTGAAAAAACCTTTAGTTACCATCTACAGTTTATGTATCAATTAATAATATAAAACTATCAGGCCAGTTTTTCTACAGAAAACACATTGAAGAACCTCGATTGTTGTTTTCAAAATCGTTTCTTCTAGAAGAAGGCTTAGTTTTTTTTTAAATCCAGGTTGATTTGCAGACATAGAATCTAGGGGATAAAATTTTCTTTTTAATGATTGAAGTTTTAAATTTTAAACTTTTTGTTATACCTAATAGACCCCTGTGTTAATATTCGAAGACTCGTGATTTAGGTTATATTATATTCTTAATTGAAGATAAAATAATCATATAGCAACTAGTTGGGTTAGCTCCACTGCCATGAGTCTTGCTATTTCTTCAACCCTGAAAGGGGAGGTGAAACAATCCCGGAGCACCCATGTACCAAAAAAACATTTATCATTATAATCATAGGTTTTAAAATTCTAGCTAATTATTATTTTCTAATATTAGGCGCTTAAATTGAAATGATACATAGAAATTAATTTAATTATAATATAAATTTACAATAAAAAATAATTATGTGTAATTTCTTCTTCTCCTTTTTCGTGAAACTATTCCTCAAGTAAGACAGCCTTATTTACTGATTTCCAGATTTCTATTTTTGTTTGTTTGTTAGTTAATTTTTTTCCTGATACTTGTTTAATGCAAAATAGCGAAATATACCCTAGAGTAATACAATATAGTTGATTATTTAGCATAACATTGAGACCAATAATGCAATTTATTAATATCTTGTCTGAATTCTAAATATAACTAATTAAATGAGTGTGTAATTAAATCCGTGCTCAAAGAAATGTCAATATGACTCCACAAGATTGAGTTTCTTTTAAGTAAAAAATGTTATTGTTTTAGTAGTAGTAGTATAAGTCTGCATATAATTTTTGTTGTTTATTTCCAGAATTATTGGTAGCAAATGGTGTTGGGTTAACGAGCAATTGACACTACCTCAAGCCAAAACGAACTTTTATACCCATCTTTATTTGTTACACATTGACCTATATATATGTTAGACTTCTTGATCCTTTTCAAACCTATGAGTATTTTTTTAGTTCAAAATTTCGATTAGCACACTAACTATATTTGTTTTACATACTATATTACAACACAGTTAGTCGAGATTCTTAAGCTTGATAACCCACCGTCAGGGGTCGGATGAACTTATTATCTATACTTTAACTTTATCTCATATATATTCTTTCACCAAAAAACAAAAAACAAAAATTCAGTTAGCCTTGCTTAGTATATACTAGAAATCAGATTTGTACTAAAAATCAGATATGTACATAATGCTTGCTTAAACATAATGTGTTGTATTTATATGAATATAAGTCCTCTTTTTTACCAAGTCAGCATCACTCTTGATTTTCCTTGACCTATAGAAGACCTAAATAGGGGCATTGGGAATTCAAGATTAGATAACACAAACAATCGGCAATAATGACCACTCACTGTGGAACAAGCAAGAGAAATGGAGTTAATACAAATTTTACTTGACTAGCAGCAATTAATAAATTATTGTGCAAGTGAACTGTTATTTCATCATTTTTGTACAGTTATGAACATAAAAAATGCACATTCAACCATAATTTGTACACCACCTTTCAAAATTGCAGTAACCAACATCAAAACCTAATAAAAGAACACTATATATTCATTACACAAAAAATAAACAAAAAATCACCAAAGCAAAATCATCATTAATTACACAAAATTTGTCCATACTCAAAACCAAACCCAAAAAACCATAAAAAGAAGAGCACCAATTATTAAGAAACATAATATTAATTATAATAACCCTAATTTATCCATATTCATGAATTTCACATTAGGTGGAGTCCTGTCACTACAAATGCGGCCCCTTCTTCATACACTTTAAACCTCAGGTCAGTATATTTTGATTGACATTTGTTTGTAAACTTGTTTTTCTAATGGTTTTGAGCTTCTCTTCGAGTATGAATAAAGTTTATAGTCATGTGTACGTCTCATGTTCAGGGAATTGTCTGAAAGAGATATGTGGAGAACATGTTAGTTCCTCTAAAGAGATATTGGTATTAACATCTCTTATGCACAATGGATTTTCTATTGTGAAAATCGATGGAATTAACCTGATGTGATTGAAACATACAATAAACATAGTTCGCTTTCTTATATTACTACTTTTTCATTTTATGATCGGCTTCTTTGAGTATGGATACCCCTAGATGATTATCATATATAGATGTATGTTATCAAACAATTACTTTACTGAAATCAAAGTCTATTTTTTCAACCTTGAGGGGTAGTTTTGTCATTTTTCTATATCTGCTATGTAATAAACTCATATGACTTCTCTAAAATTTCATCTTCTTATAAGTAAAAAAAAAAAAATTTGTAAAACTCAAGAAGAAGTAAACAAGTGAATCTGCATTTGCTAGTGGCGTGTTACTGCAAAATCAGTCTTCATGGTTGGATCAAAATGTAAAATGTTATTGGAGATTGTAAAATTATGGGTAATGCAATTGACACTCCAGGAAGGGTACACAGATGCAAATGATGTTACAATAACTTTTGACTCCTATCACCTTCGTGTAAGTTTACTTATTGAAATATGCAATATTACTTAATATCTTTTGGATTTAATTTTGTTGTCACAAAAGATTTAATGAGTAATATTGTTATATTTATTGACAAAAAAGAGTAATATTGTTTTGTTATGGATTATTGCCCAAGAAACACCTCAAGTTAGAATTAATTCCCTCTCATTCCAACCATCATTTTTTTGCCCGTAAAAGGCCACATATATATTTTGTTTTTTCCTTTTCTTTCCCATAAAAAGAGTCGTTTGATTTATGGGAAGCTTCCCATAACTCAAACAATATTGTTTTGTTATGGCTTATTGTCCAAGAAACACCTCATGTTAGAATTAATTCCCTCTCATTCCAACCATCATTTATTTTGCCTGTAAAAGGCCACATATATTTTTTTTCATTTTTTTCCCATAAAAAGAGTCGTTTGAGTTATGGGAAGCTTCCCATAACTCAAACATTGAGTAATGGGAAGCTTCCCATAACTTAGATTTCGAGTGTTGGAAAGTTTCCCATAACTCACTGTTTTCAGTGTCTTTTATGTGCAAGGATGTAAGGTGGCAGGTGCTTATTAGGCATTAACCCTATTGTTATATAGGTGAATGGGCCTGATCAGATATTGACACCTTGTTAATAGGGCCATACTGTTTAATATGTGAGTGGATTAAAATATAGGATTGTATCTAAAGATAGGTTATTTGTATGATATGCAGGATTTTTTTAACACTTTGCATGCTATTTTTGTTAAATATCAAGAAATTACCCAACTTCAAAAAGTTCCAGATGCTTGTTTTTTACAATATTATATATATGTATATTTATAAGTAAAAGGAAAAATTTCTTACAATATGGGAGACATAAACTTATAATAAATATCATTGTTTCACTTTGTAAATTCAAGAAAAAAAAACTAAAGAAACTTGCGACCAATGCATCCATGAAAGACCATATTATCCTGTCAAATGATGATGATGATTGTATCGCATAAAATTTGCATGAATCATAATTTGAGGTTGAATTCCAAGTCCCACCCATATACAAATGGTTATATCTGCAGAATTAGAGGGCATGTGCACATTAGCACTTAAATGATAGCTCACATATTAATTAAGATTGTGAAAAGTGTAATAAAAAACGCAAAGACGACTCTTTCCTGTACCAAAAGATGTGCAATAACAAAAGACCTTAAAACTATACCTTTTTGTGCATAAAAAACTGCACAAAAAAATAGTAAAAGGACCCATAGAATTTCACTTTCGTGCACCTGCAAACATCACAAAAGCACAGTAACTGACGTATGTTTCACCGAACCAGATCGGTGAACATTAGTACCAAATCATAAGCAAAACCCCTAACTACATTTGTACACAACTATTAAATAAACAAAAGGTGCTAAAACAAACCATAAAATAATAGTCAACCTTCCTAAAATTACGGTTCTATAAAAAAAATTTGGGACCACAAATTATCTTGGATTCTTTTGGATGCAAACCTAATTGCAAAATCTAGTCCAGGAAGATTTTGTCTAAAGAAGGGATCTGAAAGGATAAGAATGATTCATAAAAAGTAAAAAGGTACAGTTATATGAAAGGGTATTATAGTAAATTGGAATACTAAGAAAAACAACAAATTTAAGGAGGTTTGAATTTTTTTTAGAAGTTTACGGACAAAATAAGGTAGAAAATAGTTAATGGGGGTCGGGTGCACTTAGGCCATCATGAGTTACACGTGAGTGTCTCCGACAAAAGATTAGAAACAGAGAATTGTGTATAATGACTATAACAAAATTATTTTAAAAAAAAGTGAACATACCTTTTGTACTACCCATTTAGACGTTCTATGAAGTCTAAAAACCCAATCATCATCATCACTGTCACTCTCCGACTCAAAAGTCTCATGTCTCTTTCTCTTGGGCCCGCATTTGGATTTAGCTGACTTAGTCTTTTTTTGCACTTCTCTACAAAAATATAAAATCCAAAAAACAAACTTTATTACAATGAGACCATATTTGAAGAATTAATCGAATTATTTACTGGAAAAAAATTACCTTGTAGCAAAAGCAGGAGAATCCTCAAGTGTTTCCCAGTAAATAAAGAGAGACATACAGAGCATGAGAAATGGTGAGTGAAAATTTTAAAGTAAGATGAGATTGTATTGACTTACTTGAGAAGCATAAGAGACGAGCCGGGATTGGTCATGGACCACCGTTGAAGAAATATCGATGAGGATGTTGAGTTTGTAAAAGTCTTTAGTAGGCGCAAGAACTATAGCGGAAGGAACTAGAGCAAGAACAAGAGCAAAATCTGGAGTAGGAATTGGACTGTGTATTTTGGCATTCACAAATTATTATATCGGCAGAATTAGAGGACATGTGCACATTAGAACTCACAATTGATAGTTGACATATTAATTAAGATTGTGCAAAATCTAATAAAAACACCTGAAGACTGCAATTTTTTGTGCATAAAAAAAAGTCAATAACGAAACACCTTACAACTATACTTTTTTGTGCATAAAAAAACTACACAAATATTATTGTAAAAAGAACCTTAAAATTGCAATTTAGTGCACCTAAAAACATCACAAAAGTGTAGTGATTTCCGTATGCTTCACCTAACCAGATCCGATAAACATTATTGCCAAATCATAACCAAAAAACCTAATTACAATTGTCCAATTGTAACCAAAATAATATTCAACAATTTCTAAATTATGGTACTATGAAAAACATATGGGACCACAAATAAGCTAGGCTTCTTTTGGATGCAAGTCTAAAGATTAGAACCAGAAAATTGTGTATGATGACTGTAACAAAATTATTTGAGAAACAGTGGACATACCTTTCGTACTACCCATTTAGACTTTCTAAGAGGTTTGAAAATCAAATCTTCATCATCATGTCACTCTCCGACTCAGAAGTCTCCTACTCTTTCTCTTACGTCTGGGTTTGGATTTAGCGGACTAAGGCTTTCTTTCCTGTTTTCTGCCACGATGAAAAATCCAAAAAACAAACTTGATTAGAATTGGACCACATTGAATAAATAATCATCGGAGGTTTTATAAACATATTTATCTCCGGCCTAATCAAAAATAAGTTTTGTATACAAATTTCAACGTCCCAAAGAAAACCACAATAAACTCCCAACCTGAACGAGATTCACATTTGAATCCATAAATATAGTGAGGATATATATATATATATACGACAACCTTATCATTTGAACCATGCGTAGTTTTGAAACTAAATTAGTATCACATAGATGAAGGTGTTAATGATCCGAAATCGCACCATATAAGTATCAATCTCATGAGCGTTGAGATTCTTATCAAGTAACATATAATGCAAGACATAGCTACAGAATCAATTCAATGACATACTAAAACTACAAACTCTTTATTGATGTATTTAGTCTACATAACTCTTATTAATCGTGTTTTAGATGTTAAATTGTGTACACATAATAAAATTACTTTCTTTTACTTATTTTAATCCAAATTAAAAACACCCATTTCCAAAATAAAATTTACCATCTTTAGACCAATAAGTTAAATATTGAGGGTTGACCTATTAACCATTATATGAAGCATTACAATATTTTGATAGACTTACCAGGTATTTACTGTCCTTTTTACTTGAAATGTCATGATCAACAATCATTGTCCTGTAAATTAAACAACACTCTATGATATGCGTGAACAAAAAAAAAGAGACTACTTTTATGTGAATTGTATAACATGACTTTCTAGCTGCAAAAACTAGAAAACCTAAACCCATATACTGAAATTGTCTATATGAGAGTCAAATCACATGCGTGACTTTCTTATCGACCAATAATGGAGACCTATATTGTAATTTTTACATTATATATGGACCCATAGTGCAAATAGATTCGAGATTTTTTAATTCCTTGCAACATTGAAACTAAAATAAATCACATACCTTTTAAGATAACTTCTCCTTGTTTATAGGACAACTCATTCTTATCTAGCTTTTTTTCCATTGAAAATATTAGTTTTTCAAACCCAAAACACTCTATAAAATTACTTAGAACATTATGAATATTTGATTATTTTGTGAAAAGATAAAAGAACTTAAATTTAGTTAAACCATATAAACAAATACAACAAAAAAATTGAGTAAGAAATAATATAATGTTACTGAATTTCACCTAGTTATACACGAATGAGGACTTCACCTCGATATACACGAAGATGAGTGTTTTTCTTTTCCAGACAATAAGAGTAGACGGTTTATATTGCACTTCTAAGATTTTCTATGGCATCTTTGTTTAAGGCCCAAGAATGGATAAATCCCATAATAAGTAGACTAGTTATGTAGTAATTAAATAGAACGTAAAGGTATAAAAATCATTTTTTTACTCTTCTCTCCAGCCCGTTTTCCAATTATGTTACCTGGGCTTACATTCTTTTATTTTCTATTACTGGGTTAGTAGATATAAAAATTCTTTCATCCTATATTTAAGGTCCAATATTACTCTTATTTGTTTTATGACATATAATCCTTATATTTTAAACTCAAAAAAAAAGTAGGTGTGGTGACTTTCTAATTAATCTAATAACACATGTCTTGTTATTATAATTTATATATTGGGCCATTAAATATTGGGTGAAAATATTATATATTTAAGTTAATAATCCCCTCTGTACAGAGTTGAGGAAGAACCATGACCAAACCTTCAATAACACACCAAAACACTATCAAAGCATTCACCCATCTTTTATATTTGGAGGTGAAGAATTTGTTTTTGTGAAGAAGAAGGAGTTAAAAAATAGGATTTACATTGTAAGAAACCCTAAATATTCTCTTCATCTTGTCCGAACCGTCCTGCAGTGGTATGCAACTAGATGGGCCAATGTACCGTTCCTCTAATGTGTTATAGCTATTGTCACGACGCTTGTGCGCTAATTTGGTTGTCGATAGGGCCAGTATACGGTGCAAATTCTCCAATACTTATGACTTGCTTGACTGTGGACGTACCATTATGATGGTTTGTTCGGTGCACGGTAGTACCGTTCTATGGGTCGGCATACCGTTCCGCTCGTCCAAGTCTTTTGTTGCTTTACACCATGTCGCCTTTCTTCGCCACGGTCTTTCTTCGCGACCTATATAGCACTGAAAGTGGTCGGTATACCGTTCGAGCATCAAAACTTTTTGTCCTTTTGAACCATGGGGTCAGCGTTGTGACGGTATGGGGGCAAGCTGTACACCACATGTAGGGGACGGTATGCCATTTGTGGCGCTGTGAACACAAAATTCTAAATCTTTTCACCCTAAAATCAAAATTATACCTACCTACACAAAAAAATGCTATACTTTTCTCTCACATTACCTTTAATAACACCAATACATATAAATAAACACTAAATTTTAATAAAACGCACTACAAAATCAATAAACCAATCTACACATGGGTTTTCATCCTTATTTGAATTTTCTTTAATGTCGTCAAGCTCGACAAGTTACCTCTCATGCTACGTGGATTCGAGGAGGTACATTATCTTTACACGGTCTGGATCTTCCTCCGGAATGGTATCCTCGTCTTCTCGGCTGGAAGCTCAATTTCTATAGCTCCATGAGGCGTAACCTAGTAACAACAAATGGACCTGACCAGCTTGATCTCAACTTCCCCAGATAATTGCTGACCTTGGAGTTGTACTTGAGGTTCTCTTTCCCCACTTTAAGTGTTTTATTTAGAATCCTTATCATGCCATTTCCTGGTTTTTTCTTTGTAGAGGTTTGCATTCTCGTGAGCATGAAAACAGAACTTATCAAGCTCTTTAAGTTTCATCATTCTTTCCTCTTTGACCAATAGAGGATATATGTTTAACTCTTTTATCACCCAATATGCTCTTAAATCAAGCTTAACTGGTAAGTGACAAGCCTTACCATGCACCATTCGATATGGGGATGCACTTAGGGGCTTCTTGAAAGTTGTTCTATAAGTTCATAACATATGATCTAACTTCGTTGACCAATCTTTTCTCACTGGTCCAACATTCTTCTCGATAATAGATTTTATCTCTCACTTACAAATTTTGAATTGACCGTTTGTTTGAGGATGATATGCGGTAGACATTCTATGCCTCACTCTATATATGACGAGTACCTCTTTCAAATATTTGTTCAAGAAATGCGTACCTTCATCACTAATGATGACTCTTAGTGTCCCATGTCTTGTGAAAATATGTGACTTCAAAAATTTAATTATCACTCTTGCATCATTGTGGGTAAATCCACTACTTCAACCAATTTTTACACGTAATCAACTTTTGTTAAGATGTGTCGATTTCCATGGGGTGACACAAATGGTCCCATGAAATGAATTCCCCAAACATCAAAATTTCCACCTTCAACACATTGTTGAGTGGCATCTCATCAAACCTCAAAATATTTCCATTGATATGGCATATTTTACATTGCTTGACATATATGTGACAGTCTTTATAAATAGTGGGCCAATAAAAACTAGATTGAAGTACCTTAGCGGTTGTTCAATCACCCTTGAAATGTCGTCCGTATGGTGAGTCGTGACAACTTTCTACAACATCACAATATTTCATGTTATGGTACACATTTTCAAATCATCTAATCACTACATACCTTGACTGTGAACGGATCTTCCCAAAACAATTTCTTAGCACGGTGAGTCAATCTCTTCTTCTATTATGGCTTTCTTGCGATAGGAAATGATCCACTCACAATAAGATCAGCAATATCTGCATATCAAGGAACAAATTTCATAATTACCATGAATAACTATTCATAGGTAAATACCTCTTTGACCGACTCTGGTCCATTTTTGACATTAAAGCATTCAAGGAGAGACAAACGATCAGCTACTGGATTCTCGCTCCCCTTCTGGTCTCGAATCTCTAAGTCAAACTCTTGAACCAAAATCACCCACATGCGGCTTTGCATCCTTCTTCTCCATAAGGTTCTTGATTGCGGAATGGTCTGTGTATACAATAACATTTTCTCCAAGAAGATAAGAACACAACTTATCAAACGCATATACCACGACCAACAACTTCTTCTTAGTTACGGTATTGTGCACCTGTGATAGTCTTGCTCACATAATAAACAATATGAAATATTGTATATCTTATGTTGACCCAACACGACACCTATAGCAAGATCACTTGCATCACATATAACCTCTAATAGAAGACTCCAATAAAGGGGAGTTACAACTGGTGTAGAGATAAGTTTCTCCTTGTTTGCCAAAATCGCTTCCATGCATAAATCATTAAATTGAAACTTCACATATTTTTCAAAAAACTTACACAATGGTTTGAAAATTTTAGAAAAATCTTAATGAGCTTGTGGTAAAAAGCTGCATGTCCAAGAAACTTCTCACACCTTTAACAGAAACAGGATGTGGAATGGTTTTGATTACCTCGATATTTACACGGTCATCCTCGATACCCGTACTCAGAAACTTGTGCCCAACACGACCCCCTCACAAACTATGAAATGGAATTTCTCCCAATTCAAAACAAGATCAGTCTCTTTACAGTGAATCAAAAGCTTCTCCAAGTTGTTTAGGCAATCATCAAACTCATCACCAAACACTGAGAAGTCATCCAAAAGTACCTCCAAGAACTTATCAATCATGTCCTTAGATATCACCATCATACACTGCTGGAACGTGTCCGGTTCATTGCATAGCCATAACGGCATCCTTCGAATGAAAATTTTATTGTAGCCCAAATAGCGATCAAGGTGGTTCTGGGTTGCTCAGCTAGTCCACACAAATGTGACTGTAGCCCGAATAGCCATCGAGGAAGCTATAATATTCTTTAACCGCAATTTTATCTAACATATGGTCTATGAACGGTAAAGGGATATGATTCTTCTTCGTGGCCTTGTTAAATTTTCGATAATCCATACACACTCTCCAACCCACAACTATTTTCGATGGTATGAGTTCATTCTGATCATTATGGATGGTAGTAATTCCTTATTCCTTTGGCACACATTAACCCGGTCTCACCCATTCGCTATTAGATATGGCGAAAATCATCCCTGCATAATTTTATATCTTCCTTTCTCACCACTTCCTTCATTACCGACACACGTCTCCTTTGACCCTCAACTGATCGTACCTTTTAAGAATGATCTTGTGTTGGCAAATGTTGGGTCTAATGCTTTGATGTCAGTAATAGTCTGTCTTTTTCTAAACCCAAAGCACACACAACTTTCCCGCTTGATTACATGTCAAGTTAGCGGAAACAATAACAGGTAATGTATCATTTTCACGTAAATAAGCATACCTCAAATGCGAAGGTAGTGGTTTTTCTTCAAGTTTTGGTGGAGATTCGATAGATAATCCTTTTAGTGGTTCTATATCCACCTATCCTCAATTTTGTTCTTAGCATGGGTTACCTCTTGGTCTTCCACCTTATGAATTTAAAGACACAAGAACATTGGCTAGCTCTTCGTGTAACATATCATCATAAATATTTTCATCATATACCTCAAGTATGACAAACTAGAGGATGTCTATGTGAAACATGCCTTGAATCGGAAAACTTCATGGACTTGAACACATTAAACTTGACCTCTTTATCTTGCACTCGCATAATTACTTCTCCACTTTATAAATTAATCAATGTATGCGAAGTGGCTAAGAATGACCGCCACAAAATGACTGGCAGACACGCCCATCCAGGTCAATGTCGCACACTTGGCATTTAGATGCATGTTCTGTAATTAAACCCTCACATCAAGTGTTTGCTTAATTACAACAACCACCCACTACTTGTACGGAGCGTAGATGTTACATATAAATCAATGAAATTAATGAAGAAGAATCTCAATTAAAAAAAATTCAATCCCAAATACAATAAATCGTGAAACAACTAGACATAGGTTCTTACAAAGCAAAATTAAAGCAATGAGGTCAGTTCATGAATAAAAAGAAAAAATTAATAAAAGATAATGCAAGAATCATGATTAATATACAAAATGGAAGGGAATAATTCTTAGTATTGAGGGGATTTGGATATTGTATGAAAGAGAGTCGTTGGCTTCATTGAAACACCCTTCTTGTCTTCTACTCCTCCTCCTCCTGCTTATGAGCGCCTCCTTATTCTAATGTTTTGATCGATCATTCTTGAATAATTTGATGTGTATTTCAATGATAATAGTATGGGGATGCTTGGAGGCTTATATAATAAGTGGAAAAAGGATTTTAAACCTGTGTTTTCTTAACATATTTCAAGTTCGAACCCTGGAAACAGTTTTTAGCATACCTCTTCATCTCAACCCCGAATTTACTTTTGTCACCTCCCACACGACACTGACTTCAAGATACATCCAAATAAAAAGGAATTGGGTCGATATCTCTGATCAATCAATCGTGTCGACTGAAACAATCAAATGAGTTTTCTCCAGTCACCGCCCTAACTTTCTAAAATGACTCTAAGCTCAATTTCCGCCTTGCACTAGGGTCTATCTTGAAATTTTGAATTTATAAACTCAATATTGGAACCTTTTATCAACCATGTACCTAATTAATACACACATAAAACACAATTAAGGCACAAAATCTATATAGATAGTATTGTATCCAAAACAAGAAGCAAAATTACACGATACCAAATAATAGGGAAAATCCCTCACTTTCCCCGAAAGGGATGTCGTCCGATGGGTACACTGGCTTGATAAAATCCCAAATAATGTCTCCTGAATAGATTAATCCATCACAAAAAGAGAGACATCAAGACCTCAAACTCAAAGTTTTGTCACCCTGACAAAGTAAAAAGAAAATTAGAGTTTAGCAGGGCCTAAGTCCAATCAAGCCATAAAGAATAGAAATATAGCATTAATGAACGAAACTAAATAAATTATGTCAAAAAGTATCATATAGTACAATTAAAAAACTAAATCAAATATATACCTATGAAATATACAATCCATACAAATTAATTTAAAGATCAAAGTAGTTTTGCAATCCGCGAAGTTAGAACTGTCTTAGTTCACAATGGTGACTATAGGGTGTTCCTCGATCATCTCATAGTTTCTAAGGCCCATCCAACTACTCTCTATAATGTGAAAGCTCCTAAATTGTATAGTCAAGAATCCTAAGGTGTTTAAGGTTGCAATGTAGACTTAGGGTAGGTGTGATATGTATATTTTGATAATTTAGAGTGAGCTTTTGGCTCTCTCCTCACTAGCCATCAACGAGTTTCCCTAGATTTTAAGTTGCACTCAAAAATGTTCTCACTCATCCTTATTTGATGCACTTATTCGCATCCCCAATAACCCAAATGAAACCCTTTCATGATCACCTAAAGAAATTCCACTTTGCCGGTCCAGAACATATTTTTTTCTTTTGTTAGTAGAAATGAATCTTTTTTTATGTGAGAAGTCATGTCCCTATTTTTCTTTTTCTTTCTCATTTATATCTATTTTCTTCTTTTCTTTTTCAATTCTTGTTCATTTTCAATTCTTTGTCTTTTTACCCCGGTAAATGGTTACAATATACATAAATGTGATCAAAAAGCGCAATTACATAAACCTGGTTACAATATGAATATTTTTTGTTTTGTTTCAAATTTCGATTAGCACACTGCCTATATCTGTTTTACAAACTATAATCCACCGTCAGGTCTAGTCTGAACTTCTGTACTTTATCTTTATCTTATATATATTCTTTCACAAAAAAAAAAATCTAACAAATTTAGTAAGCCCTGTTAAGTATATACTATAAATTAGATTTACATTACGTCTTGTATTGATATGAATATAGGTCAGCATCACTCTAGATTTTCCCTATACAAGACTTAGATAGAGGCATTTTGAATTCAAGATAAGTTAACACGAACAATCAGCAATTATGTCGAATTATTGTTGAACAAGCAAGAGAATGGAGTTAACATAAATTTTACTTGACAGGGTAGCAATTAGTAAAATGAAAGGTTTGGTTATGTCGAATAAAATCTTTTCAAAAATCTAGTCGATTCTCACGATTCTCGATATTGTTTCATCTCATTGTTGATCAATTCATTTGTGGTATACATTATTTCATATTGTAATATTGTATATGATGAAAAATTTCATCATCTTTACTCTCATGGTGTCACTATTAATTATGGATATGTTTAATATATCTAGGCTGGAGTGTATTTATTTCAGTGACCTTTTTGAATAATAGGCAACCTTAAAGTATGATGCCTCTATGAAGATGTGTTTAGTAACATTTAAACTTATTGTAATTGTGTTAATTTGAATTTAAACATAATTTAGTTTTTTGTACACTTTTGTGCAGATAACTGCTTTTTCATCTTTTTTGTGTAGTTAAGTTCAGTAAAAAAAATGTACATTTAACAAAAATTTGTACAACGCCTTCGAAAAATGCAGTCATTCAAACATTTAATTTAACATCAAAACCCAAGAAAAAATCACAAAACCACTACATCATATTCATTGCAAAAAAACACAAAAAATTAACAAAACCGACAAATCATTTTCATTAAACAATAAACAAACAAAAAATCACAATAGCAGCTTGACTTTAATCCAGATCTTCAAAACACGCCACTATATCTGTAGAATTGGAAAACATAAGCACATTAGCACTCACAATTGATATTTGAAATATTAATTAAGATTGCACAAAGAGTAATAAAAAACCTGAAGACTGCACTCACATTAGCACCTTAACACTTTCGTGCACCAAAAAATGTGCAATGACAAAACACCTTTTTCTTGGGGTAAAAAACTATAAAACACCTTAAAACTATATTTTATCGTGGATAAAAAGACTACAGAAAAGCTATAGTAAAAATAACCTTATAATTTCACTTTCGTGCACCTGAAAACAACACAAAAGTGCAGTAATTGACATATGCTTCACCGAACCAGATCCGATAATATTTATACCAAATCATAACCAAAAATCCTAATCACAGTTGTACACAACTATTAAAAAAAACAGGTGCCACAACACACCATAAAATAATATTCAACAGTATATGGGACCACAAATATTCTGGGTTTGTTTTGGATGCAAATCTAATTGAAAAATCTAGTCGAGAAAGATTTGGTCTAAAAAAGTGATGTCTTTAAAGCGAGAGATCCGAAAGGAGACAATGAGTCATGAAAAGTAAAAAGGCATGGTTATATGAAAGGGTATAATAGTAAATTGGCATTACGCAGTTAACAACTGACGGAAAAAAAACAAGTTTAAGGAGGTTTGAATTGTTTATTACAGTTTATGGCCAAAATTACGTACTAGAAAATTGTTACAGGGGGTCACGTGCACTTAGGCCATCATGAGTTACACTTGAGTTCAGTGTCTCCAACTAAAGATTAGAAGCAGAGAATTGTGTATGATGACTGTCACAAAATTATATAAAAAAAAGTGCACATACCTTGCGTACTACCCGTTTAGATAAACCTTCTACGGGGTCTCTTGTCTATTTCTCTTGCGTCCACATTTGGATTTAGCGGACTGATACTTTTTTCTCACTCTCATGCAAAATTGAAAAATCCAAATAACAAAGTTAGTTACAATTGGACCACATTTTAAGAATGAATCGAATTATTTAATGGAAGAAAAAAAAATTACCCTGCAGCAAGAGCAGGAGGATCCTCAGGTGTTTCCTGCAAACAAAGAGAGATATACAGAGCATGATAAATGGTGAGTCAAATGTTTAAAATTGGATGAGATTGTATTGACTTACTTGAGAAGCATAAAAGTCGAATAGAGACGGGTCATCAGAAAACCTTGAAGCAAGATCGCTGAGCTCATTGATTCTGTCGTTGTCTTCAGTAGCCTCTGGAACTACATAAGGAACTGGAACAGGAACCATAGCTAGAAACGGAGCAGGAGCAGGATCTGGAGTAAGAGCTGGAGCTGGAGCAGGAGAAGGATCTGGAGTAAGAGCTGGAGCTAGAGCTGGAGCTGGACGGTGACTTTAACCTTTCACAAAACATTTACAGCAGGGACAAACGCCAAACTGATCTGATGGACTTGAATTCAAGTCCACCACCAAATTTATGCCATCATTCCATCTGATGGAGTATTATTTTTCGACATATTCCGCAGATCTTCTCTCCGACACGGGTTTAAAAGCAAAAGATATTTGATTTCCTCTCTTTCCCTTTCCACCTACCAAAATCACAAATCTGACTCCGACAAACAATATTACGCCGCAGAACCTTGATTTCTATAAAGGGATATATATACGTATGAGCCTTCAGTTAACTACCGTAAACCCTAGCTATAATAGGCTTTAAGATTTTCGGTAACCCATATAACCGGCCCAATTAACCTCTATGTAATCTTAATTGCAAATTAGGACCTCGGAAAAAAAACACAATAAATTCCTCTTACCACAATATAGTGAGGATATATTTTGGACCACAATATAGTGATGATATATTTCGGAAACCAACAATTTGTACATCTCGACCATGAGTAGCTTTGACGTAATACTCAACACTATGCACTCAATTAGTATCACATAATGGAAGGCTTTAGATACTTTTCTATTTATTAATCAGTTATAACTTAACTGCATTCTGTTAGTATATTAGTGTCATGTATCTTCATTTAATAGTTATAACTCAAAACTTTGGTATATACAAATATGCATTCAAGTCGGAATAAAATTCTATTTCAGCAACTCTCTTCTTCGCCATATTGATTTTTAAAGAAACCTCAAGATCATTTATTAACTTGTTGTCTTTCTTTTCACAAATTATAATCACCATTTGTAGAATATCCTACAATTTTTTTCGCATTAGAAGAACATTTCTCAATAACTCACATTGTTGCCAAATTTATGTGGTTGACCTATCTTCTGAATGATTTCAAAGTGCCTCTTATCACTCCCCTCTTCTAGGTTGTGATAACAAGTCAGCTCTTTCATTGGCCATTAATCTTGTATGTATTTTACTCAAGAACCAAGCATATAGGTGTGACTACTACTTTATTAGATTTCACGTTGCTCTTACAGCTTTGGAGCTTACATACATACATACCACCCAAGAACAAGTGCCTCATCTTTTTACTAAATGACTTTAAGCTAAAGTTTTTGGTTATCTTATATGATGCAAACTTCCATTCAGTGAAGTGTTAAGGAATATACTAAACATACTTCTCCAGCTGCAATCTGTTAGTGTATTAGTACTTTTGTATATATATTTAACAGCTGTAAATCATTTTCAACAATATACCATTATGATTGATATGTATGTATAATTGTTTAGTGATTACCTATGTTAAAACAAGTGTCAAACAACTCAAAGAGGGTATATATATATATTTATATATATGATAATAAGTACCCTAACAAATGCTTACATCTTTGTTAGATCAGAGATTTTACAATCTATAGACAAAAAACATGCAAAATATAAGACATTCTTTATTAGCGTATACAATAGTTGTCTACATAATCTTTATTCCTCCATTACTTGCTTTTACTCCTCTAATCCAATTCGAACACACAGATTGCCAAACTAAAAGTTACCATTTTTTTACACAATAAGTGAATTAGTACAGCTAATATGAATCAATAGAGTATAATCATGCAAGAAAATATAATCCCATATTTCGAAAAATCACAAAATTAGATGGACCCATTTTAGGCATATACCTTTAAATGGGAAATCAATGAATCAGCATTTTGCACATGAGATGCCAAATCACATGCTTGACACAACTCTTGAAGCTATTTTTATATAGTTTCTTAATATTGAGACGGAAATCTACAGATTTCAAACTTGACACCGAATTAAGTAAGTATCTTAACATGGATATAAAAACTTGTTAACTGAATTAAATAGTCAAACTTGATGAATTACCTTCATCCAATAATAGTATCTGTTTCATCATTCTCTATATTGTTTATTATTGAAGTCATGCATCTTAATGTAAAATGTTCATATATTGCTCAAAAAATTGATTAGGCTATGCTAATATCATGTCTTCTCATCACTTGTAAAAGCTGGAGCCACATGACATTTAGGACCTCAGATTTTAAAATAAAATAAATAATCTACCCCTATACAAAAACATATATTATTAGCTTATCGTCCCAACATAAGGACCTATACTGCAATTAAGTCGGATATTTATTTGCGGTGCACCCCCTTCCCCAACAAAATATCCTGGCTCTGCCATTGCATCACTTTTACTTATATAAGGTTATGTAAGAATCATATACCCTAATTAAAAGAATTTCCAAAGGATTTCTGAGTACTAGCCGTAGCTAGTTTCCCACAACTTATCTTACCTAACTCTTTGTCATGTGTTGGCAAAACCCTTAATTTTACAAGACCTCGAAAAATAGTTAGAAAGACAATATCATCAACCTTAAATATTTTTCTCTTCACGATATATTTTATTATTCAGTCGCATCTCCATATCAAGTAAAAGCTTTCACTGAAATTATCCAAATCACTATCTTAATTCAAATCTTGAAAAAAAAAATCCATATATTTGAAGCTTAATTAATAAATACCCAAAAATCTCAAAATAACACACATAACATAACAACCGAGAGAGATAAGATTGAAGAAAATAAATATATACAGACAGCAACAAATATAACGTTAACCAATTTCACCTTAATGTACGAAGGAGTGCTGTTAGAAGTATTTCTGCGTGTTTATATTTAGGGCCGAAGGATTTTTTTCAATTCCTTTTTTTAAGTCACCCAATTTTATCTTTTTTTTTTTTGCGGTCGATAGATTTTTTTTTTTTTTTTTTGTAAAACGTTTATTTATTAAAGATAGAGCAAATTCCGGTTTTAGGCTATTACCTATAATTTAGAAGTATTTTTTGCCAAACTTTCAAAAAACATTTTTAGGCCAAACATATTTAAAATGCCTATTTTTTTATCATTTCACTAATTTCATGATTTCATGAGATATTACATTGATTTTAAGGACAATTTAGGCATTTCAAATCAACTATATGTTTATTTGAATGTATTGCAAATTAGGAACTCTATCGAAAGTGTCCAAATTGTCCTAAAAATATATGAAATATCTCATGAAATTAGTGAAAGGACGTTTTGAATACGTTTGGTCTAAAAATGTTATTTTTGAAACATTTAGCCTAAAAATAGAATTTTCTCTTAAAGATACCAATAGTTTCCTAAATACATCACCCGATACCACTATTAATCACGAATTAGACGCCTCTTGGTTTTTCAGGAATATGTAATCTGGCGGTAGATTCGAATGCATGGCTTAGTTATTTACAAAGAATTCGTACTACAAACAAAGGATCCTATACTCTTTGATTGGAATTTAAATAAGCGTTGTTTTTTCTAATTTAGACGTATTTAATTAATAGTTGTGGGAAGGAGTTGTGTTTACAATACGTGTAAAAGTTTGGGATGGTGAAAATAGTGTGTTGTTTGAATAAAGGGTGATTGATTCGTTAGATCTTAAAGATTTTTATTCAAAGACCACTAGAATGGTAGCGATTACAATTTAAATTTGACAGATTATTAAATCAAATAGAAACTTCTTATGTAATTGTGGTTAAATCCTTTAAAGTTTGGTTTTGAAAAGTGTAAACGGATTTTAAAATAGTTAACTTATGATTTAAGATTTTTTTTTTTTTAAATCATTTATATATAAAATTGCTAATTCCATTTTATATATTAAAGTCCATATCCTTATATAATTTAAATACCATTCTTCAAAGTCCATATTTTTTTACTTTTTAATCGTCCCAAACACAACCTATTGATCATTGAGTATGTATGCATTTCTACTTTCTAATTACTATTTCATTATTAATTTATTTTAGCTTTTAGATCACATATCTACCTATAAGATAAAACTTCACAATGCAAAGATGATAAAAAAGTTAGGATTTTCAAATTAATGCTTTGCTAACATTCACCATTAACTCTTCAATATTTTAAGAGTTGTGAGATCTTTGGATACTTGTTTTATTAAAGTTTTTTATCAGGGTTCTTAATTCTTACATTAACTTCGATGATTTTCCTTGAAATAACGAATGCAACGGAATAAATTTCGTAAAAAATGGTCTTGAAATGAAAAGATATGATTTTTTGAAGTGTAATGAATATTTATTGTTTTGAACGGTTGGAGAAGTTGACTATAAACTACGTTGTTTTGGCATTTCAAAATTAAAAATGACAAAAAATCAACAATTTAACATTTATGTGGGTCAACTGTTGACCAATAAGTAGTTAGCATAAGTGACGCTAACTATTGGGCTATATGGTTTTTTAGTTATGTGTATTGTCGTTTTTAAGATAATGGCAAATGATATATTTTTTGTGCTAGATTTACAGAAAAATAAGAAAATTTAGCTAGTAGTATTGTAAGACAACATATCTTTAATATGTGATTCGTTGGGTCGTTCTATTTAAGTTTCAAAACTGTAATTTTGCGGCTAAGGTGATTCGTTGGTTGTCTTGATAGGTGGAGTATTTATCACTCTTAATTTCTGATTGTATTTTGTACAATAATTTTTTTCTTGAAAAATGTTTGTGTTAGTGACGTATTTATGAAAATATTCAAACACTCGTCTCCTCTATGTTCGAAATCAAATTAACCACTAAATTTTATAATTCGTTCATGTTCATCATTGGTTCCATTAATTATATATTAATTTTTATGACTATTTGGAATAGAAGAAAATATTTTGATAGTTAAAGTTGACCATGTTTACTAGTGATCCGATAAAGATGAAAACATTTATGATATACTTCGGATAGGTTAATTAGTGTATCTTAAATGTATTTGATACATGACCTTCTTGTTTAATATATTATATATTTTCTATTTCACAAACACACACACATATATATATATATATATATATATATATAAGTATGAGTATAGATTTAAACCTTCAATATTTTATAATAGATAAAACTATCAATTTTTCAATAAACAATATTAATAATAACGGTAAATCACACAATATGACAACCTTATATCAATGAAGAATAAAAATATAAATCTGATTTTGATTTATTAAATTTAAATCTAAAATTGTACAGATACACATGTTCAGATAGATTCGAGTAAAATTTACCATATATAATATATTATAAAAATACAAACTAATACTAAAATTAAACTTATATAAGAAACAAACAAGTTTAATATTTTTCAAGTAATAATTTGTAGTCTATTGATATATTTAACTGTAATTAATATTATTAAAATATTAAAATATTTTACTTATCTTTATTAGATAAATGAGAATTTAAATTTAGGTAAAATAGTTTCTTATATTATGACTAAAAATATATTAAAAAATAGTAAGTTAAAAATCTTATTGTATTGGAAAAATATTGTTTTTTTAAATTGTAAACAAAAGAGAAGAAGAATTCGTATGGCCAGCAGCCGCCTGGAGGACAGCAGCTAAGGATGTTTGGGAAGTAGCATCAGCGCTTGGAAGGAGTTCTAGGCTCTGGTTCTGGTTTGCGGCAAGAAGAGGAGGTGCAGCGGCTGGAACTTGCTGAAATGTACGATCAGATGCAGCATAGCTCACGAAAGGAATACAATACAATTGCACAAGGAGCGAATCAGGTGAACTTTAATGAGAAAAAGTGGTGGGGTGATTTGCTAGCGCGTAAAAGGAAAATAAATGGGATTGAACAAAAGTATATTGTGGTTGCGTATATTTGGCATTTATGGGTTGAAAGAAATAACCGGATTTTTTATCCTTTAGCAAAGAAAAGAACGCATAATGAACTACGAGCTATTATCTTTAACGCTGCGAGTGATTATGCGCGTGCGTGGGGAGTCAAAAGAGATAACAGGTTAATTGGATAGGCAAAAATTATCCTAGTTAAATAGGTTAAACCAGAAGTGGACGTTAAATTTAATGCGGATGGTGCCGATGATGCAGTGAGATCTAGAGATGGTGTAGGTGGGCTTTTTCGAATTAAGAATGACGATTATCTAGGAGGTTTTGCGAGGAGTTGCGTAGCACGGACTCCTTTTGAGGCGGAACTCCTCGCTTTGTCAAGGTTATGATTCTCTCACTATTAAAATAGACTCGAATGAATTGCACGCGCTAGTGAAGGCGGTGCGAATTCAAGAGACTTTTCAAATGATATAATATGTGCTTGTCGCGAAATACTGGCATTTAAAGAGAATTTTAAGTTCGTTTGGAATTATCAAGAAACGAATAATTGTGCGAATTGGATGGCGAAGTTTGGAGTAAAGAGTGTAGAGGGGCCTTCCGCGTTTAGAAACCCACCACCAGATGAAATATGACGATCGTCACTTATAGGTTGTACCCAGAATAACCTCGTCTCTAGAGTAACTCTTACCAACCAAGAGGTCAAGATCCATATCAGGGAAATAAGAATTTTAATCGACTTGCTCCTCCACAACATCCTACCAATGACGCTTATACCGATAATTTAGCTCAGAAAGGTTTACCATATATCCTCAAGAGGGAGTTGTGGGAGATAAACTGGTAAAATTTTGTATGGATCTGATGACAACTAATATGCAATCACAGAACGAGAAGTTAAGAGGACAAGAAGCTTCAATTTAGATTTTAGGTACACAAGTAGAAAAAATGAATAAAGTTCTTACTAATATTATGGAACCGAAAGAATTAAAAGATATCGAAGGAGGTGATGCCAATTTTGGGTTAGAAGCTTGTAAGGCTATTTGCCTTGGGATTGAAGAGAATAAGGAGTTACAGCATGCTGCAAAAATTGTCGTGGAAATTCCACAAACTGAAGAAGAACCAACCAAGTCTAGCCCAGAAGACTCTAACTGTTCTGAAGATGAAGATTCATCCGCGAGATCCGACTTTATAAACCTTTTGAGAGATATGCAAGAAGATATTAGATCAGTTATGGAATTACAAGCTGCTACAGCTAAAGAGAAAGAGAAAGAAGCCTCAAAAGAGCTGAAAGATCAAGTTGCACTTGCTGTGCAAGAAAAGAAAGAAGAAGAGAAGTTGAATTCCCCACCAGTTGTTCAATCAATTTCACCAACTATTCATAAGACAAATCCGAAGGTAGACATTGAAATCAAGACATTTGTAGAGGCGTGTACTCCTGAAAATATCAACGCCCAGATGCTTGAGATTGCGAAGAAAGGGATTATACCGCTACAAGTATTCACGCAAGTCATTCCAGAGAAAAAAGCGAGTGTAGTAGCCAAGAAAGAGACTATGAGAGTCTCAAGAAGAGTTGAGAGAGAGTTACCGTTACAGCTCAAAGATCCAGGAAGCTTTAATCTTCCTATTCGAATAAATGGTATGCTCAAGATGAAAGATATGTGTGATGTGGGTTCAGGTGCGAATCTTATGCCAAAGTTTGTATTCGATAGACTTGGACTTCAGAAAGCAGAGAAAGCTCTGGTGAAGCAGCAGTTTGAAGATAATTTGGTTACCAAGACATGGGGAACAGTGGAAGACGTACACGTCCGAATAGGTAATATCACCATCCCTACTGATTTTGTTATTCTTGAGTTTGATGAAAATAACAAAGTCCCAATTATAATTGGAAGGCCCTTCATGGCCACAAGTCGGAGCATCATCAACTTCCAGGAAGGGACAATCACCCTTCATGCTAAAAAAGTATCCGAGACATTCCATGTCTGGGGTAAGAAACCTCAGAAGTTAGATCCCACAGTTCCCATCATCCAAAACCTTTCACATCATCGTGTCCTAGAAACAATCCACGCAAAACCTGTGGAAATGAGCCAAATATTGAGTTTAAGGTCGGCCATGAAGTTGTATGGAAAGCCCACAAACCAGAGAATAGGCCACGAAGTCACAAAGACTCGTGGATGGGACAATTTATAGTCACTGAAGTTGCTTCAGCTAAAGTGATAGAGATCAGGCCCATGAGGGGCATCAAACGAAAGTTAGTTGACTTTCATATCCTTACTCGTTGCTGGGAGGCTATATTCGCAAATCTTGATAGAGGTAACACGTCTAACTTTAAAAGGCGTTAAGTAAAAGTGTTGTACGAAGACAACCCGCAATTTTTTATGTCATTTAAATTTTGTTTAAGTTAGTGGTTTTTAGTTTATATTGCACAATCGAGAAAGGTATGAGTGTTTCTGATGTTCATGTACTTAAGAAATCAAGTTAGGGAAAGAAATACGAAAAATCGGCGAAAACTAGACCACTCTTGCGGTGTACCACATAAGAAGTCCGTTGCATCGCAGGTCAAAAACCATGGCGACGGTTTTGAACTACGGTCCAATGCCTAGACAAGGGCGACAAAACCGTATCAAGAAGAGCGACTACGGTCTGAACATAAGAGGGGTCTGGTTCACCACACCAACCCTCCAGTGTACAGCACGAGCAAAAACTGAGGCGACGATTTTCAATTACTGTTCATTGCCGAGACCAGCTACCCAAAACCGTATCGACAACTCAAGACCATGGTTTTTCAACCCTTGACTCTGGTTTGCCGCGCCAGACGTTTGGTGCACCGCACGACGCCACCAGATTTAGATCTGAAGGGTTATAAGTTGGGTTTTAAAGAAGAGGTTAGTTTTTACAAGAATTTATCAATCCTTAAGCCTCTCTTTCTTCCCCAAACCTCTCCTAACTCCATTAAAGCTTCACCAGACCTTCACCAAACATCAAAACAGTACCCAATCACCATAAATTTTACATCCAATCCTTTCCCCACATCATTATCAAGAAGATTCAACCACCCATATCATATCAAAACACTTTGAATCCAAGAATCAAAAACATAAATTTCCAAAATTTCACCCAACAATTTCTTAGATCCATACAATCAAAGAAGAATTCTACTGGTGGCTCCTGGTGTGTTAAAAATTTAATGCGAAAAAAAGGAACCACAATACCGCAAGTGTACGGTTGTCCAAGTAATACTCCGACAAGTCGGGTTTCGTTCTCAGGGATTGGACAGGTATAACCCAAGTGTTCAACAGATAAATAGTAATAATTGCAAATACAGAAAATAAAAGATAAAAGATATTTATTTGGTTTCGAGTTATTAAACTACTAGACGCAAAGAAATAAATTACTGGAAATAATTACTAAAGGACTAAGACGTAAATATGAGCTATATTTGAGTCTCGCTAGGGAATCACCTAAACTTACCTAATTAATGCTTTCTTTAAGGGCAGAACTGATATTTCTATATTAGTCGGGACTCTGTAATCTCCTAGCCCCCATCAGGGTGGACCTAGGAGCTATTCTCAGATGTTACAAACCCCATCAGGGCGATTATAAACCACCTTCGAATGAATACTATTTTACCCAATTGGCTATAAGGTTAACTAAGTCCGTCAGGATCAATAATTTCTACCTTACGTTTATTATCTAGTTCAGTAATTAAACCCCCCGTCAAGACGATCACTTCCCCACCAAAGTGAATAGCTTAATTACTATGACCTATCTCTGATTAGCTAAGTCATTGATAGTGAAATTAATATAAAATAAGAAACAATATGAAATACCTAATTTAAATTAAACTAGAAACTCATCCCAAATTGAAATACATGAGTTAAATAAATTAGGGTTCATCCCATTACGATTCTCAAGTAATTAAGGTTTAGCTCATATTAAAAATAAAAAAAATTAATAACTTAATACTGTACATGTTCCTAATAACAGAAATAAAATAAGAACCTAGATAGAGGAATTGGCTTCTGCTCTTGCTTCTGCCTCTTGACGCTATCTCTAAGGATGATATAAATTGAATGAATTGTGAGAGGTACTGAATAATGAGGTCTAAGAGGTGTATTTATAGGTGTTAGCAAGCCCTAGGTCGAATTACTTGGAGTGGAAGACAAGTCAAAAATTCTTTAATTCGTAACCCTAAAATCTAGGAAAGGTAAGATTCTGCTGCTGATTTGAGTTGGTCATATATTTTTCAATACTTATCCGTTTGAGGAGTTCCAATATATGAAACTGTTTGTCTCGGAAAGAGCTTTCTATTGGTGCAGACCACTCGTCTAGAATCCTATCCAATCTTTAGTTATGGGCTTATCTTTGAAACATGACTGGAATTTCAGATTCATAAGGCAGCTTTATCTTTTCCTTCTTTGCATATATCCTTCCTTAATCTTCTTATTTCCATGTAAATCTCTTTCCTTTCCTTCTCTAACTCGACTTGCTCTCTGAGTAATTACCATTTATCTTTTAAAGCTTCACATTAAATAAATAATTAAACCGCATATGCTTAAAAATAATAAATTAATAATTCAAGAAATAGAAATAGGAAAGTGCACTCTAAAAATAGAAACTTGACTCAAATACTTCCTAACACACTAAAAATAAGTTAAGACTCTAATTCCCACTTCTCCACCTTGTATTGAAATTTAAGAACATACTAACTTTGCACTAAAAACAATCAAATTTACGCACAAAAGCTCTAAAAACGCAAATAGTCAATTTTCAAGGGGAGAAACTGCAATATGATCAAATATGCATAAAAGTTTATCTCATAAGTCAATAATTCACCTAAAATGATGTCTCCAGAGGGCTAATATTTAGAACATATAGGGAGACATCACCTACCCATATTGAGAATCATCATCATAACACCTTTCCTAACCCAAATAAAGCCTGGTCAACCTATAATCAAGAGTTTCAAATTTCAAGAGTGGTTAAAACTTTGAGTTGGAGGTCAACTGAGATGACAATAAGAACAGAAACATTATCTACTGTTAGTGAGATGAAGAAGAATCAAAGTAAGGTATTGGGTTTTTGTGAGAAGAAATCAATTGAGAAAAGTTCAAGTTCCAACATAAAAAGCAGGTCCAGAAAATAGAGAAAACCTAGCTATGGTAAATTCAAAAAGCAAAAAGGTTTCAACTTTCATAAGGAAGACACCACAACCTTTCCATATCGAGAGTCATGTGCCAGAGATTAAGGAAGATTCCAAGGCCTTGGTAGCTTCAGCAATGAAACACTTACCGGAACTTCCTTTGGATTATGAGAGAGTATTTGAAAAAGAAGTTGGAGAAGGTGAATACAATAGATTATTAGAGATGGGAGATAAATTTGGTTGGTATACATTCATGTTACGAAGATCGATATGTAGAGAGTTAGTTTTCGATTTCTATTTAGGCCTATTTAGCCAAGATAGTAATGGTTGTGTTCCAGTTATAGGCAAGTTAGTTCCTTTTACAGTTGAAGAGATTCGAAACCACTTCCAGTTTAAGAAATTGTTCGGACCATGTAAGTATAAAGAAGCGGTGGAGAATATCACGACTTTTGATTGGAACCTACTTTTTGAGCATGTATTAGATAAGGAGAAAGTGCAAGCAAATAAGGGAGAATTGAAGGCACCTTGGACTTACAAATATCTCCAAGCAGATACAAATGTGTTGCACCATTTCCTTACATCAAATGTCTTTTGAAACCTAAGAACCTCGGAGGTAACTAAGAATAACGTAATCTTGTTAAATTGTATTTTAAAGGGAGAAGAAGTGGATGTGGCACAAGTGACCTTTGAGAAGGTGATGTGATTTTTGGTCTCTCCTACTTCGTTATTTAATTTAAAATATCCTACTATGATCACGTGCCTTGTGCAGAAAGTGAGTGTTATTCCGGGTAAAGAAGAGAAGCTAATGTATAATATGATGAACAATATTGAAAACAATTGGATCAAGATATTTTTTAGAGTAGCGGGAGTTACGTAACTTTCAAAAGAAGAATATGATCGTATTTGGCAAGAGAAAATGGAGGAGTGATTAAAAAAAGTCGAAGCAGATCATACTTTATTGGCCAACAATGTGGCACAAATCAAAGCTAATCAAGTGCACATCATGACACTCCTTGCGAAATTAGAGAAATATCCAGTAAATCCAATATTGGATGTCGATAATGCGAGGCAATAGCCTCGAGAGTATGTTCTCTTTCTTCCTTACCATTTCTATATATGCTTTATCTGTTTATTTTAATTTATTTTTAGAGTCTTTTTCGAGTCGTGGGGACACGTCTCCTTTTTGAGTTTGGGGTGAAGGGATTCGTTGTCTCTCATCTCTATTTTTATGTGATTTTCCGTTTTACGTAGACATTAAATTTTTTGATACATTGGATTTAGATGTAGAGTGTGTTTAATAGATTAAAAGCATAAGCTCAGTAAGATAATGATAGAAAGTAGTATGTTTATGACCTGCATTATTTTGTATGCTTTGAGTATTTGCATGAAAACACACATTGTTGGTAAAGAAAGGATTAGTTAGAAATGCGATAGAAAGTATAATCGATCTCAGGGAGCCACGAGTGGTGTGTAGGCCGTGAGATCCAAGCTAGTTGATAAACCCACATGATGAATGTGCTAAAGGTAAGAGAATAACGAAATTGCATAGTTTAGAAAGTGATTAAGGCAGTTCTTGCATAAGCCCATTGTTGCCTTTAGCTTGTTGTCCAAATTAATATTTTAAACCCTTCTATCCTTTCTAAAGCCTTTTTATTAGCCATGTTATAAGCCATATCCCTTTAGATTTTAAGACTATTCCATATGACCCGCACTCGAAATGCGATGCATAGACAATTGTTTTAGAGCTTGAGTTTGGGGTGGTGGGTCCACGATTATGGGAATTGTAATTGAACTAGGGATTTTTGAGCTTATTAATTGTACTCTGTTCTATATGTTGATGATGATTCATAGGTTTATTATATTGTAAACCTTTTCAGGGTAAAAGTAAATGAAAAAAGCCGAAAAGCATGAAAAGAAAAAATATGAAAAGAAATAGCGTGATATCTCAACATCAAAAAGAGAGTCATAGCTATACAAAAAGAAAGAAAAATTGATTTGAAATGAATATATATAAATATATATGGACCGGCAAGGTTGAATTTTTATGTGAACATCTTATGCTTTAATTGGGTTATTTGGGATGCTACTGTGTGCATCAAGAAAATCATTGGGTTGGGTGAGAAACGTTTTATGAGAGTAACTCAAGCTCTAGGGCAATTCGTTGATGGCTAGTAAGGAGAGAGCCAAAAGCTCACTCTAAATTATCCAAATATACTTATCATACCGTCCCTAAGCCAAACATTACAACCTTAAAGACCTTATGATTCTTTGCTATGTAATCTAGAAGTGATTGAGCCAATAGAGAGTAGTTAAGTGGATATTCGGATACTAGTGAAGTTCGATAAACAATCTCTAGCTTCCTTGGTAAACTAAGTAAAGATCCTCTCCCTCCTACATTGCAAAGCTAGTCTAATCTTGAATTCAAGCAGGTATGTAGTTTGTAAATATTATTACATAAAATTTTTAGAGTAGTTGCTTTGAGCCTATTCAATATATTCTGCTATCTTCTTGCCCTCTGTGCTTAATTGACCTAGGTGTGTATTTAGAAACTTCCCTCTGTTCTCATCTTTACTGTATCGGGACGATACAACTTTGAGTTAGGGGTCTTGATGTCTCCCTATTTGTGATGATTTAATCTTAGTTGGAGACATCATTTTTTTAAGAATTATGGAAATTATACCCAATTTTTATTAGAATTGTTGTATTTTCTTATTTCTTGTCTTGATTTGATGATTTATTATTTTTAGAGCATATTCCGTTTAATTGTTTGTTAATTGTGAAGCTTTAAAGATATGTTGTAATTAATTAGACGTCAAATCAATTCCAAGAGATAAAGGAAAGAAGATAATGACGGAAATTGGAGATAACGGAAGGAAAAGATAAGTATGGAAAGATAAAGTTGTCAAATAAATTTGAATTCCAGCAGCCACGTCCATTAAAGTGATCATAACTCAAAATTCGCTGGGAATTTTGAAGAATGGTCTGCAACAAAGTTGTAGAGCTTTCCGAGACGATCATTTTCGATATACAGAACGTGTCAATTGGAGCAATATTGAAGAAGTTACGGCCAAAACATAACAAAAACAGTTTATTACCTTTCAATATTTTAAGGTTACGAATTTGAGTTGGACTAGAGGTCCAATTACTTGTCTTCCAACTCCAAGAAAACGTTTTAGGGCTTCTTAGACCCCTATAAGTACACCCTTAAACTATTGTAAACATGTCCTTACCTCCTACAATCAAAATTTCATCATTAGAGATCATTCAAGAGAGCAAGTTGACAGTATGTATCTTTCGTTTATTTCTTTCTAGTATGAACTAATTTTTCCATAACTTGGGTTTTGCATATGTATAATCTATGAATTCTATTTTCTTCTTACTATGTTTCTTTGGGAGAATTGTTTTAAATCGATTCTAGCTGCATAACCATATTTTTTTTATGTGCTTTGATTTATTGTCTGTCTTAAACCTGATTAATTTAGGGTTGTGGTAATAGTAGTAAGATGGTCACCCGCAAGGGGTGTCTAATTATTGAAACAGCACATAAGCGTCTAGTGTGCGGTAGTGATCGTGAAGGAGTCATTAGGGTTTAATTTAATCACCGATCATCATTAAAAGGGAAGTCTAATTTAGGAACCTAGTGGCGTAGGAGCGCCCTATTTAAATCCCCTTGTGATTGTGAGGTCGCCACCCTAGTCCATCCTGACGGGGATAGGGAGGAATTTATAATCCTGACTACTTATCTAAGAGCTATTTTCACCCTTATTACCAGTAGAAGAAATAGAAGGATTAGTGCATACGAGCAAATCCTATGCAATATTTTCTCAACTGTATTCTCTCATATTTATTTCATTGTCTTTTATTTTTAGTTAATCATTAATCTCTCCATCAATCATCTCTATTTTCTGTCTTTTAACTATTAATTGCTACTCTGATTTAGTTACCCATAAGCATAACACACTTAAGTCTTTGAGGAACGAATCTTCTTATCATTAGAACTTGCATACGTCCTGTAATACTTGCAATACCGTGTTACGTTTAGGGTGATTATTTGCTTTATTATATCTTATTTTTATCACACCATAGGTGACACCAAATATGTGAAAAAATAGCATGATATCTCAACATCAAAAAGAGAATCATAGTTATACAAAAAGAAAAAAATTGATACGAAAAGAGAATATATTTGGACCAGCAAAGTGTAATTTTTATGTGAACATCTTTATGCTTTTTTTTGGGTTATTGGGGATGCTACTTTGTGCATCAAGAAAATCATTGGGTTGAGTGAGAACGTTTTATGAGAGTAACTCAATCTCTAGGGCGATTCGTTGATGACTAGTGAGGAGAGAGCCAAAAGCTCACTCTAAATTATCCAAATATACTTATCATACTGTCCCTGTGCCAACATTATAACCTTAAAGACCTTATGATTCTTTACTATGTTATATAGAAGTGATTGAGCCGATAGAGAGTAGTTAAGTGGATCTTTGAATACTAGTGAAGTTCGATGAATAATTTATAGCCTCCTTGGTAAACCGAGTAAAGATCCTCTCCTTCTTACATTGCGAAGCTAATCCAATCTTGAGTTCAAGCCGTGTTGATTGTAGATATGACGAGTATGCAGGTATGTAGTTTGTAAATATTATTACACGAAATTTTCTGAGTAGTTGCTTTAAGTCTATTTTATATATTTTGATATCTTCTTTCCCACTATGCTTGATTGAATTAGGTGTGTATTTAGAGATTTTCCTTTGTTTTTATCTTTATTGTATTGGGACGATACAACCTTGAGTTCGGGGTCTTGATGTCCCCCTATTTGTGATGATTTAATCTTAGTTGGAGACATTATTTTTAGGAATTATTAAGAAGTTATACTCGATTATTATTAGAATTGTTTTATTTTCTTATTTCTTCTCTTGATTTGATGATTTATTATTTTTAGAGCATATTTGGTTTAATTGTTTTTTAATTGTGAAGTTTTAAAGATATATGGTAATTAATTAGATTCCAAATCAATTCCAAAGAGATAAAGGAAAGAAGATAATGATGTAAATTGGAGATAAAGGAAGGAAAAGATTAAATAGGAAAAGAAAAGTTGCCAAGTAAATCTGAATTTCAGCAGCCACGTCCACAAAAGTGATCATACCTCAAGATTGGTTGGGAATTTTGAAGAATAGTCTGAAAAAAAATGTAGAGCTTTCTGAGTTGATCAGTTTCGATATAAATAACGCGTCAATCGGAGCAATATTGAAGAATTTACGTCCAAAACAAGACAACAACAATTTATTACCTTTTCTATATTTTAGGGCTACGACTTTGATATGGAAAAGAGTTCTATTACTTGCCCTCTACTCCAAGAAATCCGAATTAGGGCTTCCTATACTCCTATAAATACACCCTTTTAAGTATTGTAAACTTGTCCTTGCCTCCCTCAATTAGTCCTTAAGTTTATTCATCATTAGAGATCATTCAAGAGAGAAAGTTGAAAGTATGTATCTTTATTTTAGTTTATTTCTTTCTAGTATGAACTAATTTTCCCATCACTTTTGGGTTTTGCATATGTATAATCTATGAATTCTATTTTCTTCTATATATGTTTCTTTGGGAGAATTATTTTAAATTGATTCTAGCTGTTTAACCATATATTTGTTTTATATGCTTTGAATTATTGTTTGTCTTAAACCTGATCAATTTAGGGCGGTCTAATAGTAGTTAGATGGTCACTCGGAAGGGGTGTCTAATTATTGAAACACCACATAAACGTTTAGTGTGCGGTAGTGATCCGGAAGGGATTGCCTAACTAGATAGTCCTTAGGGTTTGATTTATCACCGATCGTTATATGCATGCCAGTCTCATCCAAGAAGCTAGTGGCGTAGGAACACCTTAGTTAAGTCCCTAGTCCACCCGGAAGGGGGTAGGGAGGAATTTAGAATCCTGACTACTTATTTAAGAGCTTTTATCACCCTTATTAACTAGTAGAATAAATTGAAGGACTAGTGCATTCGAGCAAAACCTGAGCTATATTTTCTCATCTTATTCTTACATCTTTTATTTTATTGTCTTTTATTTTATTTAGTTATTAATTTCATCTTCTCAATCAGCATATATATTTGTTTCTCCTGTCTTTAATTATAAATTGCTACTCGAATTTATTTACTCATAAGCATAACACACTAAGTCTCTTACTAGTAAAACTTGCATACGAACTGAGATACTTGCAGCGAGTAACGTGTTTAGTTTAGGGTGTTAGTGCATCATTATCCATATTTATTTATCATTATTTTATCACACCTTATGCGACACCAGTTGCTCTCGTGTTACCTTGGAAATATGGGAATTGCCAAAGAACGTAGGAATAATGAAACAAGACCTTACTCTAGCACGCGGTAGCAAGTCGCTACCCAATACCTGAACTTGATATCTTTCTCTCTCGGGTACGGGGTCTAGCCCACAAATCAAGACTTGATTGTAAAATGATTTCCATTCGAAGTTATCATCATTAATTTCCTCAAGGTATTTGCATGGACCCTTCAAGTTTGGTAGTTTAAATACCTCACGAATATACTCTATTGAGAATGGAACTACCTTCTTTCGTAATTGAATTGCTTCTCCATTCCAAAAAATCAACTCTTCATAACATTCTTGAACCATGGTTGGAATATAAGCAAGACTTCTCTTCATCAACTCTTTCCATCCAAACTTGTCACATGTCACCGCATAATCTTTGAATTTACCGTTCATAAAACTTGCCAGAAATCCTTTCTCAACACCAAAATTCAAAGAAGCAACCCGTTCATGAACTTGATATTATCAACTCACAAATGCTCTCTGTGTCTTTGTAGCCACCATTCTTCGGACATAACGTTGTTCCTTCTCGGGCTCACTAGCAATTGGTTTCTCAACTTTATCCTCTCCCAAGATAGGCTCTTCATGTGGTTTCTTACTTGGGTTCTCATCTCTTTATGTTCTTCGTAAGTTCTCCAACCATAGGCCTTTAACTCGAATCTGAATTTCAATCGCTTTTTCTAGAGTAGCCCCAAGAGAATTTATAGTCCTGGAATTATTTAGCATCTTTCGATTATAGCAAAGTGAATCGATCATGTTCGTCATCTCACACAACCCCAAAATCAAAACTTCAAATATTCAAAAACTAGAGATGAAAGTTAAGATTTTTGATATTTTGACGGTGGAAAAACAAGGCTTGTGGTGGTATATGAGATGGGTAATGGATATTTCAAGGTTTTGGAGAGGTATAATGGCTAAAGTATAAGATTTGATGAAGGAAACTTTTGGGATAATAGTGGAGATTTAATGGTGGTTTGGAAGAATTTGTGAGATGTATATGTGCTTTGGTGGTGTTTAGAGGGAATATTTGATGATTATGTGCTTTCGTGGTGTTTAAAGGGAAGACTTGATAATCATGTGATTTGGTGATTTGATGATGGATTTCCAGTTTATTTGGAGCTTGGGGTCGTAACTATGGTGTTTCTTGTGAAAAAAGTCAAAGAAAGAGGCAAAATCCCTTAAGGATTAGGGTTCTACCGACTTATAATTCCTAACCGGGATCCCGTTTGGCAGAGAATGGGTTCCCAGTTGGGTGATTTTATTCTCGCATTTTTTTTCATTCGAAACCTTGAGTTGCGTGTAAGCCTTCGTCATCCAGAGAGTTGCCTTCATGAACCGGGTTCCTGTTTGGTAGAGACTGGGTTTTCGTTCATGAGACATCTGACTCACCTACGAGTCACGTATAAGAGACAATCATTCAGTAGCTTGGAAACAAACAACTCACAAACCAGGTTCCCATTTGGTAGAGACCGGGTTCCATGTTGTGACCCTTCGAATTTTGTCCGTCGCACACAATAGTTGAGTGTAAACCTTCGACATCCAGTGAATTGGTGATACAAAAACTCTTCAACCGGGTTCCCATTTGGTAGACACCGGGTTCCTGGTTGTGACCCTTTAAATTTTGTCTGTTGCACCCAATAGTTGCGTGTAAGCTTTTGATATCCAGTGAGTAGGTGATACAACAGTTCTTCAACCGGGATCCCGTTTGGTAGAGAACGGGTTCCCAGTTTCCCCGCGTTGACACCACCTTGTGTTGTGTGTACGAGGCTGTCATCTAGTAAGTTTGACATACGAAACCGTGTTCCCGTATGGTAGAGACTAGGTTCCAGGTCGCAAATGTAAAAAGCCACATAAGCACTCCTGAGTCGCGTCTACGTGGCTGGTCTTCCAAACGGGTTCCCAGTTTGCGTCTGTGCTTGATGTTATTCTGCCATGCAGATTCGCTTCATCTTTCACACCTATCACCCCAAACTCAAGTTTTAACACTTGCAAACATAAAAAGCACTCCTTTCTCATTTCTTAAAAAATTACTCTAATACACATCAACTTACACATAAAGCATTAAACTATTATACAGTTAAAGTGGCTTTTGTTTAACGTCGTTAAGCTTCGACGGGTTACCTCTCGCAGTAAGCAGCTTCAAGGAGGTACATGACCTCCCTGGTATGTAGACATTTCTTGCGAGTAGTATCCTCGCCTCGATGGTAGACTTTCAACCAATGACCGTTCACCATAAAGGTGCTATGCTCGATTGGATGTTCAATCTCTATAGATCCATGAGGCGTTACTTTGGTCACAACATAAGGACCTAGTCTTCTGTCCAACTTCAAATTTTTCTCTCGAATTCGATTATCATGCCATTTTTTTGTCTTTTCTTTGTAAATCTTAGGATTTTCATAGGCATGAAACCAAAACTCATCAAATTCATTTATCTTCATCAATCAATTCTCGTCGGATAGAGTAGGATCCAAGTTCAACTCTGCTATTGCCCAATATGCACCTAATTCAAGCTCAAGAGGTAAGTGACAATCCTTACCATAAACCGTGCAATACGGAGATGCACCAACGGGGGTTTTGAATGCAGTGCGATACGCCCATAATGCATCATCTAGGTTCATTGACCAATCCTTACGTGTTGGTCCAACGGTCTTCTCTAGAACGTATTTGATCTCTCGCTTAGAGACCTCAACTTGACCGTTTGCTTGTGGATGATAAGTAGTAGTTACTCGATGTCTCACCCCATACTTCTCTAAAACTACCTTCATGTACTAGTTAGCAAAATGTAATCCTCCGTCGCAAATGATAACTCTAGGTATCTCATGTCTCGTGAAGATGTGTGATTTCAAGAACTTTATCACCATTGACGAATCATTTAGAGGTAGAGCTAAATCCTCAACACACTTTGACACGTAATAAACAGCTAGTAGAACATTATTACGTGACATCTCATCTCTCTTTGATATATTACCGGTATATTGGCATCTGTGACACTCTTTAACATATGCATGACAATTTTTATTTAAAGTAGGCCAATAAAACCCATACTGAAGTACCTTTGTAGCTGTACGATCAACCTTGAAGTGTCCTCCGGAAGGTGAATCATGAAAAAACTTGAACAAACCACACGAACTTGGCTCCAAGGTATGCATCTTCTAACTATCTGGTCACTACATACTTTGAAAAGGAAAGGATCTTCCAAAAAGAATTGTTTAGTACGGTGAACTGACCTCTTCTTCTCTTGTGAGTTAGATCCCTCACGAAAGGATCCACTCACAATGAGATTTGCTATATCTGCATACCACGGAGTACCAATTCCGGTCACCATGAACAAACTCTCATCAGAAAATTATTCCTTGACCAACACTGGTCCACTATTAACATTGGAACCCTCGAGACGCGACAAATGATCTGCAACCTGATTATCACTCCCCTTTGATCTCAAATCTCTAAGTTAAAATGTTAAAAAAAATTACCCATCTAATCAATTGCGGCTTTGTATCCTTCTTTTCCATAAAGTATTTAATCACAAAATGATTTGTGTATACGGCAATTTTTGCCCCAAAGAGATATGAACAAAAAAATGCATATACAACAGCCAACAACTCCGTCTAGGTCATGTTATAATTTACTTGAGAACTTGTGAAAGTCTTAATAGCATAATAAATGGTATGGAATACCTTCGCTTTGCGCTGACACAATACCGCACCCATAGAAAGATCACCAGCATCACACATAACCTCGAAAAGAACGTCCTAATCAGGAGGAAAACAATAGTTGTGGAGATAAGCTTCTCTTTGATTTCTGAAAATGCCGCCATACAAGCTTCATCAAAAAGGATTTTGGTGTCCTTCTCGAGTTAGTTGCACAACGGCTTGACGATCTTGGAGAAATCCTTGATGAAACGACGGTAGAACCGAGCGTGACCCAAGAAACTTCTTACCCCTTTAACAGAAATAGGATGTGGAAGAGTCCTGATCACTTCTATATTTTCACAATCAACCTCCAAACCTGTACTCAAAACCTTATTTCTAAACACTATCCCCTTAAGACCCATGAAGTGACATGTCTCCCAATTCAGAACTAGATCGGTTTCCTTACAACGAACTAAGACCTTTTCTAGATCTGAAAACAATCGTCGAAATTATCACAAGAAACTAGAAACGTTATCCATGAGTACCTCAAGGAACCGATCAATCATATCCCATAGTATTGCCATCATACACCTCTGGAAAGTGGGGTGCATTACATAATCCAAATGGAATCCTTTGAAAGGAAAAAGTGCCAAAGGGACATGTGAAAGTGGTCGTATTTTGGTCTTTAGAATCTACACATATCTGATTATAAAAAGAATACCCATCATGAAAGAAATAATACTCTCTCCCTGCTATCTTATCCAACATCTGGTATATGAATAGAAGAGGAAAATGGTATTTTTTGGTGCCTTTGTTCAACTTAAGATAATCCATACACACTCTCCAATCAAAAACGGTTCTCGAGGGTATGGCTTCATTCTGATCATTCTAGATAGTAGTGATACCACCCTTCTTCGGTACGCATGGAACTGGACTCACCCGCTCGCTTCTAGATATGGGAAAGATGATTCTTCTATCCAGTAACTTTATCACCTCTTTTCTTACAACCTCTTTCTTCACTAGCATCAAACCCCTTGTCCCTCAACTGAGCATGCACTCTGAGAATGATCTTTTGTTGGCAAATGGTTGAACTAATACATTTTATATCAGCAATAGTCCACCCAATTTCCTCTTTGATAACTCGCAACACACGCATCAGGTTATCTTCTTGATGACTCATTAAATTTGCTGAAACAATAATATGTAAAGTATTATTAGTACCCAAATAAGCATACCTCAAGTGTTACGGGAGTGACTTTTCTTTGAGTATTAGAGGAGACTTAATGGATGGTTTCTTTTGAGGCTCAATCTCCCCCGATTATCTCACTTGTTCGTAGGCAAGACGCCTAGGCTTTGCATTTTCAGAATTTAGAGCTGACATAGTTTCAACAAGCTCTTCTATCATCTCAGGTAAGTAAAGCGTTAGTGCTGCCTGCAAGACATCATCAAAATTAATCTCATCAAATACCTCTTGAGTGACATAATCAATGTCATACATACATAAATAATCGTCCTTAGAATTAGGAAACTTTATTGCCCTAAACACATTGAACTTTACCTCCTTGTCTTGAAAACGCATGATTAATTCTCCATTTTATACATCAATAAGAGTACGCCCTGTGGCTAGGAATGGTCTTTCCAAAATGATGGGGACATTCCTATCCGCGTCGTAGTCAAGTATAATAAAATCACATGGAAATATAAAAGCACCCGCATTAACGAGGACATCTTCCAACTTTTTCTCAGGACGAGCAAGGGATCTATCCGCCATTTCCAAGACCACGGTGGTTGGACTAGCAATATTAATCTTCAATTTCTTAAAAATTGATCTCGACATGAGATTAATACTCGCACCCAAATCAATTAGAGCTCTTCATTGCCACTCCTCACCAATGGAAATAGGAATATTAAAACTCCCATGATCAATAAATTTTGGTGGCAACTTACTCTATAAATAGAACTACACTGCTCTGGCAAACCTACCATTTCTCCCTCAAGGCATCTCCTTGTCAGATAGCGCATCCTTCAAAAAATTCACGTAATTTGGCATTCCTTGGATGGCATCCAGAAACAGAAAATTTATATTTGTCTTACTAACCATATTCATAAATTTCTGAAAATGTCTTTGATCTCCTTTCTTCTAGACTCTTGATGGAAATGGCGGAGGAGGGTGATTCTCTTCCACTACAATATATTTCTTAGACTGTTTCTCTGGAATTTTCTCAACCCCATCTTTAACTGGTTCTCCTTCTATCTCCCCCACATCCTTTACCGTATTGGATTTGACAGATGTTTATTTTTTTCATAACGGGAAGGTGGTGGTGGTAATTTCTTCCCACTCCTTAGCATAATAGCTTTACAATATATTCTCTGTCTTGGAACATCAGTGTAACTTGGGAGTTGACCTCGTGGACGTTAATTTAGCTGCTTTGCCATTTTTGATACTTGATTCGCGATATTGAACACATTAGATTGTTTATTCAACTTTGCATTGGCAGCTTGTTGTTCTTTTTGACTCCTATGCCACATGAGGATAAGTGCTTGCTAATATTGTTGATATTCACTCATTGAACCTTTGTGAGGATGAGTAGGTAGGGATTTTTGATTTAAATTTTTGGCATAGGAGTTGTGAGCAGGTTGTCTCAGAGCTTGATTTACATAATGTTGTCCCCCTTAGGTAGTTATTCTGTGGTCTCGGTTGGTAGTTATTTCCTTGGGTTCGTGGATGATACACATAAGTTAGATTTGCAGCCCCATTCAGTTTTGAATATCGGAAACCAGGATGGTTTCTGTTTGGTTGCCCATAATCTCTAAGACTCTGGATTTCTTTGATAACTCTCTCAATCATGATCCTGTACTCCACAGTTCGAACACCCATATAATTCTTGTATAAGATTCACATCATCTCTTCTACTTGTAACACCTTCCTTGACAGCTATAGTAAGTTGACTTATTTGTTGCTCGAATGTTGTTTTTAATTCTTCTTTCATCACACACAACTTTTCATCGATTGCGCTTCCAATTTCTCGGTGAACTATACCTCGAACTGGTGTTCTCATGGTTTGCTACCCCATCTCATTCTTCACCATTTTGTCCAAAATCATTGTTGCGTGGCCGGGAATAACCATCAAGAATCCACCTTTGCATAACAAATCTAAATCCTTTCTTGACTTTCCATCCAGACCTTTATAGAACATTGGCAGTTGTTGATCTTCTGAATAACCGTGCTCTGGAACTCGCCTTAAACATATCTTAATTCTTGTCCAACACTTTTCGACTAACTCCTCATTCTCTTGACAAAACTAAGTTAACTCTAACTGTGCGTCCAACCTCATGTTTCTTGGATAAAATGGTCAAAGAAAACGGTTTGTAATTCATCCCAAGTGGTGATTCAATCTCGCAGTTGTTGATCAAGCCACTCACTTGCTGCACCTGTGAGAAAGAATGGAAAATTCACAAGATACATATGTTCTCGTGTCACACCTTGCGTAATGTATCGCATCGCATATCTATACGAACTTCTTCATGGCTCTAACCGCATCTTCACTGGCCAGTCCTCGAAAATTTCCAAAGTCTCGAAATTGAGTCAATATTACCCGGATCAGATTTGAATCTAGCAACTAGAATATCTGGAAGGCCAGCACCTAATGCCACTAATCAGAAGGTTTATGTTTAGGAGGCTGCATGAACCATGGATTGTATTCATGTTGGACTTGAGCATTTTCAACTTGTTGAGGTTGAACCTCTTGAATAACTGGATTTTCTAAGGTTATCTGCCACCTCTTTCTCTAGCCTACATCATTCTCTTTCTCTTTCCAATAATCTCATAGTATCGCCTTAGGATATGAGGCCATACACCAAACCTAAAAGACCTGAAAAGAACAAAAACACAAGCCAAGCGTAAAACACAAAATAACAATTAACTCTATTTAAAAGAAATAAACACAAAAATCACACGTCGCAATCTCCGGCAGCGGCGCTAAAATCTTGGTTGCTCCAAGAGTGTGATAAAAATAAACACTAAATATGAGGAGCAACTAACCGCAAGTGTACAGGTTGTTCCAAATAATAGATAAGATATAAGGTTTTTCGTTTTCACAGGGATTGCAAGGTAAGATTGATGTTTAAATAGTAAAGTAGATTTGATTTTAGAAATACATAAAGTAGATATTTGTTTTGGTTTTGAATATTAAAAGACTAAACGAAATAATATTGAGTAAAATAAACTACACTAAGAATTTAAACTAAAGAGATTACGTAAATATGAGAGAGATATTCGAGCCTTCCTAGGGAATCACCTAATCACAATCTAATGAATTCGTTTAAAGGGAAAAGAGGGGAACTGATATTAGTTGGGATTATAATATCTTCCTAACTCCCGTTAGGGTAGACTTAGGAAGCTATTTTACGGTATTACAAATCCTGTCAGTGCGACTATAACTACTTTCAAATAATTATGATTAAACCCAATTGCTTATGTGGTTAGTTCAGGTTGCTAGGCTCAGTAACGAACACCACGCGTATCAATTCTAGTTTTGTAATTAAACCCCTTCCAGATGACCGCCTCCACTAGAATGTAACCTAATTACTAAAATCTATCTTTAATTTGATCCTAATTAACGACATTAATAAATACAAGAATAGAATCAATATGCAGTTACTCGACTTAATTTAGATTGACACAGTCCCAAAAAAAAAATTAAATTGAAAACTAGGGTTCATCCCCAAAATGCGAGTCGTAGGTATTTAGGAGTTCAGCTAATATTGGAATACATAAAATTAATAAAATTAACTAAATACACAATTCTTAATTACTGAAATAAATTGAAAATAACCTAATTGGAATGGCTTACGTTATTGTTGAAGAAGAAAGATTTCTCCACCTTCTGCTTCTCTACTTCCAAGCTTCCTCTCTCTTTAAAGTGTGTTGATTAATGAGGCTTAAGGAGCCTTTTATATTGATTAAAAACGGATAGGCTCATCTTGGGATTAATTAAATGATTAAGGGCACAAATTTGTTGTATTATTCCCGCATTGTTGTACATCACTCTAGTAAAACATGTGTAACTTGTGTATCTAATTCCAAATCCACGGAAACATCTTCTCAAATTTCACTAACTCAAAGGTCCATCTTTTTCATTTGAACCACCAAGTCAGAATTTGAACCGTTTGGGCTTAAGAAGGTCTAGAAGTGACGATTTTCTAGTTTTCAATGCTCCTCCACCTTCACTAAAGTGATGTCTTTTGCTCCTTTTTCACTTTCTCTTGATCTTGGACTTTGAACTTCACTTCTTCTATTCATCTTGGTGCCTCCTAGGTACCATGTACCTAAGAACTTCACACTAAACAAGCAAATTAATGCACAAAAGTTCTAAAAGTGACAATAATACAAATTCAAACGAAGAAAGTGAAATATAGCCAAATATGCCTATAAAACTATCAACTAAGTCCAAATTTAACCTAAAATGATGTCTTCTAACGGGATTTATCTATCACAAACAGGGAGACATCAAAATACTCTTAAGGAGATGATCGAGGATACAACCATGTCGATGTTATGTTAGTGGCATGAATGATTATACTCATAATAGGATACCTGGTCATGGAATTTAATACATCGAAGAGCAATGTTTAAAGTGACTAGGACAGTCAAGACAACTAGTGTTATCCTCAATAATGAACAACTTATGTCTCCATATTTGCGATATAAAAATATAGTTTGGAGACACCACTTTTTAGGTGTATTATTGATGTGGAATCAGGTGATTTGGACTTACGACGTGAAAGTTACGCTTGTTTTACTGGGGTATGTGCAGCAGATGCCGGAATTACTAATTGAACTTGGGCCCTTAATCATTTAATTAGATAAGACAATGGCCCAATCCGTTTTTACTTAGTATAAAAATATATTCAGACCTCATTTTTTGATATGCTTCATAATTTCCAACTTTCAGAAGACAACAAAATGGCAGAATAAAGAGCAAGAGTTGGAGAAAACACTTTTCTTCAACAACAGCTCAATACGTTCGTTTAATTAGGTTTAGTCTTAATTTTGTTTTTAGGAAACATGTATGCTTTTAATTTATTTATTGTTTTTAATTCGGATATGAGCTAAACATTTAATGCTTGAGAATCACAACATGGGTTAAGCCGTAGTTTATGCAATTTAATGTTTTTTCAAATTTTGGATTATTTTATTTAGTTCAAGTTGGGTATTTTGTATTGATTATTATCATATGCTTGTTTACTATTTTTACTTTGGCCAATTAAAAATAGGGTTGAGTAATTAAGCTATTCACTAGTGGCAGTGATCACATTGACGGGGGGGGGGGGGGGGGTGGTGGGGTCAATTGCAGGCCTAGGTAGTAAACGTGTGGTGTTCGTCAATGATCTTGAAGGGCTTGACTAACCACACAGCCGATTGGGTTAAATACTCTAACATCCAAAAGTAGCTTATAATCGCCCTGACGGGGTTTGTAATACCGTAGGATAGCTCATAAGTCTACTTGATGGGAGTTAGGAGATATTAGAGTCCCGACTAGTACACAAATACCGACTTCTCCCTTAAATGAAAGCATTGATTGTATGAACTTAGGTAGGTCAATTGCGAGACTCAAGTACATCTCTCATCTTTGTGTCCATGATCTTTAGTCTTTAATTTATTTATTTTCTGTTAACCTTTAGTAACTTCTTTATTCGTGTCTAGTAGTTTAATAATTGCAAACCGAACAAATATATCTTTTATCCTTTATTTTCGAATTTGCAATTACTTCTATTTATCCTTTAAACACATTCATCGTACCTCGCAGTCCCTAAAACTAAATCTCTTATTATTTATCTATTACTTGGAACGACCCGCACACTTGTGTTTAGTTGCTCCTCCTATTTAGTGTCGATTGTTATCAGACTCTAGGAGCGACTATGTTTTTTGCGCTGCTACCTGGGATTTTAGCTTCTGACCTCTGTGTTTAAACCTTCAGTAGTTTTAATTGTTATTTTATATTTTACGCTTGGCTTGTGTTTTTGTCTTTTTCAGGTTCTTATGTTCTAGTGTATGTACTCGGACCCTGGGGCATAATAAGATCTGCTAGGAATCATCAAAGAGAACTATGTAAGCTAGAGAAAGAAATGGCCACGTTAAACAACAACAATCCTCGGGTGGAAGTGGATGAGAATGGGTATACTTTAGCCCCAAATTCTCAAGTTCCAAACAATCAAAATCAAATAATTCCCCCTCCACCTATAGGAAATGCTCAACTATAATTAGGATACGATCCATGGTTAGTGAAAGCTCTTAAACAACAACCATTCAAAGCACATGAAACAGGTGTTGGCCCTCCAGATATTCAAGTTGTTAGATTTAGACCCGATCCAAGTATGGTAAATCAATTCCGAGACTTCGGAAACTTTCGAGGAGTGTCTTGAGAAGATGCAATTCTTGCAGTATAGAAATTTATGCAGATATGTGATGTGTATATTACACAAGGTGTAACTAGAGAACAAATGTACATCGTGACTTTTAGATTTTTCCTCATGGACGCAGCGAGTGAGTGGAATAATCAACAACAAAGAGGTCAAATAACTAATTTGGATGAGTTACAAAAAACTTTCATTGACTGTTATTATCCGAGAAATATGAGGTTGAACGCACAACTTGAATTGACATCATTCAAGTAAGAACAAGGTGATCCCTTAGGTACATGTTGGACCCGGTTTCAAATATGCCTAGAAAGATTAATAGATCATGGTTTGTCTGAAGAGAAACAGATGTCCATATTTTATAAAGGCCTTAAGGGACATTTGAGAAAATATTTGGATTTCTTATGTAGAGGAGGATTCTTACTGGTAATGCCAAACCATGCAAAAATAATATTAGACAGAACAATGAAGAATGAGATGGGATGGAGTACCGTGAGAACACCTACCCGAGGTGCAGTTTATCGAGATAGTGGTGCCGGAATTGATGACAATTTCTCTTCATTTGAGAACAAAATGAAGGATACACTTGAGCAAGAATCGAAACTGCTTACTTTAGCTGTCAAAGAAAGTTTTCCAGGAAGAAGAGATGATGTGAACGTTAAGTAAGAAGTTTATGGGTGTTCAAATTGTGGTGTACATGATATGAATTGGGAGAATTGTCAAAGCAATCCAGAGTCCGTGATGTTTGTTTCCAACCTAGGGAACTATAATTCAGGTGGTCAAGTCAGCCAAACAGAAACCATCCTAGTTTCCAGTATTCAAATCCAAATAGGGCCGTAAATCCTACATATGCGTATCAAACACGACCCCAAGGGAAAGACTATCAACTAAGTCCACATAATAATTGCTAAGAGGGACAACATTATGGAAATCAAACCCAAAGACAACCTGTTCAAGATACCTATACCGATAATCTAAACCAAAAGGCATGACCCGCTCAACCTCAAGAAGGTGCATTGGATGATCAACAATCTTTACAAATGCTCATTGCTATTTCACATAACTCACAACAAGACCAGCAATCTTTCAATACCAAATTTAACAAACAGACTGCCACATTCAAAATCTTAGAGAATCAAGTAGCTCAAATGGCAAAGCAGATAAATCAGCGTCCACAAGGGCAACTCCTAAGTGACACCGAAGTTCTGATACATAGAGAAGATTGTAATGCCATTGCGCTCAGAAGCGGTAAGAAATTATCACTACCAACTTTTCCCATTATAAAAGTAAAAGAAACAATTGTAAAAAAGAAAATAGTAAAGGATGTGGTGCAGAAAGAAGGTGAACCAGCTATAACTGAGGAAGAAGTTAAGAAAAATCCATAAAAGCAAAGAAGAAAGATGTTGTAGTGAAAGAGAATCGCCCTCTTCACCTTTCCCCTCGAGAGTTCATAAGAAAGGAGATATGAATGAATATCAGAAATTCATGAATGTGGCGAGTAAGATTATTGTTAATTAGCCATTTTTGGATACTATTTGAGGAATACCAAAGTACGTAAAACTCATGAAAAGAGCGATCACTAACAAACACACGTATCTTGAGAATGAAATGGTGGGTTTGCCAGATAAGTGTAGTGTGATATTCAAAAGTAAGTTGCCACCTAAATTGGTTGATCCTGTGAGTTTTAATATTCCCATTTCTATTGGTGAGGAGTGGCATGGGAGAACTCTGTGTGATTTGGGTGCAAGTATTAATCTTATGAAGAGATCGGTTTTTGAGAAGTTGAAGATAGGGAATGAAAGTCTATCCACCATGGTCTTGCAAATGGCTAATAGATCCCTCGCACATCCAGAGGGAAGGGTGGAAGATATCCTCGTCAAGGCAGGAAACTTAATTTTTCCTTCTAATTTTATTATACTTTACTACGATGCGGATAGGAATGTTCCCGTCATTTTGGGAAGACCATTCCTAGCCACGAGGCGTACTCTTATTGATGTAGAGAATGGAGAATTAATAATTTGTGTTCAAGACGAGGAGGTAAAGTTCAACGTATTTAGGGCAATGAATGTCTCGGATTTCAAGGACGAATGTTTCTAGGTGGATGACATTGATCATGCTATGCAAGAGGTATTTAATGAGATGAATTTTGATGATATCTTGTAGGCTGCCCTAACACTTGACTTACTCGAGATGATGGAAGAGCTTGCCGAAACAGTGGTAGCTCTAAATTCTGAAAATACAAAGCCTAGGCGTCTTGCCTATGAGCCAGTGCAAGAATCAAAGGAGATAAAACCTCAAAAGAAACCATCTATTGAGTCTCCTCCTTAATTCGAGGAAAAGCCGCTTCTGTCACACTTGAGGTATGCTTATTCAGGTACTAACAATACTTTACCCGTTATTGTTTCAGCTACTTTAACAGGTCCTTAAGAAGATAAACTATTGCATGTACTACGAGCTAACAAAGAGGAAATTGGATGGACTACTGTTGATAGCAAAGGTATTAGTCCTACAATTTTCTAACACAAAATCATTCTGGAAGATGAAAGTACATGCTCAGTTGAAGGACAAAGGAGGTTGATGACAGTGATGAAGGAGGAGGTCAAGAAAGAAATAATCAAGTTATTAGATGCGGGGATCCTCTTTCCCATATCTAATAGCGAGTGGGTGAGCCTAGCTCAATTTGTGTTAAAGAAGGGTGGTATCAATACTATTAAGACTTGAGTTTGGGGTGCTAGGTGCAAAAAAGACGGGGAGTGTTTGCGTGGAAAAAGTGGTTTTTAAACAGGCGACAACCGGGAACCCGGTTAGCTCTAACCAGGAACACGATTAGCTATTGTTGACCAGCTACGTAGATGCAACTCATTTTTGTGTCATCGACTTTTGACATTCGCGCTCCATGTCATGACCGAGATCCCGGTTGCTGCTAACCAGGATCACGGTTACAACAATGATGTTTGCCCAACCTACTGGATGATGGCCTCCCACGCGCAGCTTTTTGGTGTGAAAAACTGAAAAGTGAAGGCTCACAACCAGGGACCCGGTTATCACCAAACGGGTACTGGATGATGGGAGCATACGCATACCATTTTGGTGCGAAAAGAGGACTACAATCGGGAACCCAGTTATCACCGAATGGAAACCCGGTTAAAGAAGGGGAGCTACTGGTTTTGAACAACCTACAAGCAAATAAATGTTGCAAATTAAAATTAAATTGTGAGAATAAGCGTGACCAACCGGGCACCCGGTTATCACCAAACGGGAACCCGGTTAGCTCACTGTAAGTCGGCCAGTTTGAAACCTTAAGAGATTAAACGTCCTTTCTTTGCCTTCCTCCACAAGAAACACAATTATTCTTACCCCAAGCTTCATATAAACCTGAAACCATCATCAAAACACCACAATTTCATGAAATCTTCTCTATAAAAACCACAAAACCACATACCCAACTCATAAATCCTTCCAAAACACCAATAAATCTCAACTTTTATCCAAATTTTTTACTTTATCAAAGCTTTTACTTGAGACCTTAAGACTCTTCAAAATCTTCAAATATTCACTACCCATCTAATTTCTTAACTTTCCTCTAGTTTTTGAAGTTTTGAGTTTGGGGTTGTTTGAGACGACAAACATGACCAATTTCTTATGTTATAATCTGAAGTTGAGAGCTAATTCAAGTCAAGGAACTCTCTTGGGGAAACCTCGGAGAAAGCATTTGTAATTCCGGATTCAAGTTCAAAATCTAAGAATGGAGAAAACCAGATTTTGAAGAGAAAGGAGAACCCAAGTAAGGCAACACATGGAAAAGACGTCTTGGAAGAGGATAAGAGTGACGAACATATTGCTAGGGAACCCTTGATAGAACATATAATTGAGCATAGAAAGATGATGGATTCTAAGCCAGAATGATCCGTTGTTAGTTGGAAAGATTAAGTTCGTGAACGAGTTACTACTTTGAAGTTTGGTGTAGAGAAAGGATTTCCTCCCGGTATTGTGAACGGTGAATTTAAGTATTATGCGATAACCCGTGACAAGTTTGGGTGGCAAGAATTGAGAAAGAGAGATCTCACGTACATTCCTACCTTGGTTCGTGAATTTTATGAAGAATTGTTTTTTGTGAATGGTGACGCAACTCAATTACGCAAAAAGGTCATTCCTTTCTCAATGGAGTTTATTCGTGAAACATTGAAATTTACCAAAGTTGAAGGGTCCATGCAAATACCATGAGGCAATTAATGATAATTCCTTCAAATGGAAACTGCTTTACGATCGAGTCTTAATTTGTGGGTGAACGCCTATCCCCGAAGGAGAAAGATAATAAGGTCAAGTATTAAGTAGTGACTTGCTACCACGCACCAAAGTATGGTCTCGTTTCACTATTCCTACATTCTTTGGCAGTAACCATATTCCAGAGGTAACGAAAGAGCAACTTATTTTTATAAAGTGTATTCTTAAGAAGAAATAAATCGATGTTGCTCGTGTTATCTATAATCTCATCATGGAATTCACAAAGGCCCCTATTATTCAACGCAACCTCAAATTTTCATGCACAATAACCGCTATTAGTGTGGCAGCTAACATACCACACAGGAATGAAGAGGACGAACCTACAGAAGAAGGGGAAGTAATGAAAGAAAAATTGATAGCGAATGTCCATGAGGAAGCTGTGAAATTGGATATAGAACTAGACAAGCCCTTTGGCGAAGAGAGAGGTGCTAGACCTCAAACAAGAAAGAAGAAGACTACCAAAGAAAACGAGTTAGAAGAAAGAATGGGCAAAATAGAGGACAAACATGACGAAATGACATCATCCATGGATAAGGTAACAAGAGAGTTGGTGTTCATAAAGAATATTTTAGAGAGGGTGAGAAATTTGAAATATGCCACCTACACAATTCCTAAGAAGAATGCCCAACTTGAACGCGAGAATGAACACAATCAGCCAAGTGCTGATTAAGATATGTTTTCCTTATCCCTTCTTCTCATTATTAGTGTATATTAGTTTATTTACTTTATTAGGTCTCTTCTCTATGATTACAACCTTCGTATTAAAGATCCTTATCAAGTTACACATAATGGAGGCATAACGATATAAAAATCCAATACCAAGTCAAATAATGGAAATGAAAAGCCACATTTTTTTTGATGTCTTGAGAATTAAAGAATCAAATTTGTCTAATTATTAAGATCGATCCTCTTATACTAAATTAGAGGGTAATTTACTTTTCCTTCACAAGGTTTTATGAACTGAGCAAGAATTTCTTTGTGAATACTAATCTTAAAAGAAGTCAAGCAACTCAAAATGGAACATATGAGTATATATGATGCTAAGTACCCTAATAAATTCTCCCATCATTGTTTATTAAAGAGGTATTCCAATCTAGAAAAAAATACCAAACAGGTGTCGAATCAATTCAATGACATACTAGAATTGTTATTCTTTACGCCCAATAACACACTTTTAATTGGTGTATCCAATATTAATCTATATAAATTTTAATAATCGTGAGTTAGATGTTCAATTTTTTTATACATAATCTTTTATCCTCCACACGCAATTACTTTCTTTTACTCCTTTAATCAAAATTAAACACACCCATTACCAAACTAGAATTTAACATCTTTAGAACAATAAGTTAAATATTAAGAATTGACCATTTGTTATTAACCATCATATGAAGCATTACAACATATAATAGAATTACAAGGTTAATTATATAATTGTCCCTTTTTCTTGAAATGTCATGACCAACTATATTCTTTAAATTAAACAACACACTCTATGATATGCATGAAAAGAAAAATACAAACTATCTTTGTGTGAATTGTATATCATTTCTTTGTATCTACTAAATCTTGAAATATAATCTCATATTTTTCAATTGTTAGAGTCAAATCACATGTCCGATACAACTCTTTTAACTCTTTCATAGGGACCTATATAGGAACCAATAGTGTAATTCGGTTTGAGATTTTTTTATCACTTGGAACATAGAAGTTAAAATAAATCATATACCTTGATTAATAGAACTTTTTCAAGTTTATAGTAAAACTCAATCTTATCTAAGTCTTTTTCTATTGACGGTTTATTTTGCAGTTCTAACTTTTCCAACGGGTGTCTTTGTTTTTAGGGTAAATTCTTGTTTAAGGCCTGAGAATGGATAAGACCCCTATTAAGTGGACTATTTACATAGTAATTAAATGGGAAGTAAAGAAATTTTTTTGTTGATTTTTCCTCTTCTATCCGGCCCATTTGCCAATGACGTTACTTGAGATTAAATTCTTTATCGGGTTAATAAATAGAAACTAAATTTCCTCCTATATTGAATGGTTCAATATTACTTTTAGTTTTTTATTGACATATAATTTATATTTTAAAATCCAAAAAACTAATTGTGATAGCTTTCTAATTAATTTACTAACATATATCTTGTTATTATAATTAATAATTATGATTGACATATTGAAACCTCAAATATTGGATAAATTGTTATACGTTTAAGTTATAAATATGTTGAGCTACTTTCCTCCACAAAAAGTCTATACAATAAAACTAGGTGGAAAAAAAAAGTCAACTATTTTCAAAAAAAGGCGAGATGGTGATACAATGAGAAAAAACATCTGTAAACATGAAATTAATATTTTTTACTATTCTCTCAAAATTAGGGAGCATACCTTTCATACTAAACTTGTTCAAAACTTGCCAAATAATATATATGGTCGTTGCAAAAACAATCTTTCATGACTTAAACTTCCAAGCACTCTTTCTCATTCTTGGCAAGTCAAACATTACGGTGATTCATTTCCAGACGCGAGTTTGTCCTAGTTCATACATTTTGTACACACAAACTAATGTTTTCGAACAGGAAAAAAACTGGGCCATTAAAGGATTTTTTAGTCGGCTAAAGTAATATTTCCAAAGATAATAAACAAATATTAATTTTATGGGTTTTTTTAGTCAAAAATAAAACCTTCATTAAACATAAAATATTACAGATTATCCGATACTCGTAGGTTCAAAGTCAAGCCTAAGAAGAGTAGCTAATTGGGAAGGAGGGAAGCTACTCCAAAGGCCAAACAATTCTCCTTTGAGTTTTTGTTTGGCCACCCAATCCGCTGTCTTGTTTTTTTCTCTCCTAAGAAAGGATATTTCTACATTATATAGTTCCTTACAAAGGATAATATTTTAACCAAAACCTTAGTCAAACTAGAAATATTACATTTAGCATTAACTTGATTAACTAATATAGCATTTGTACTTCCCAATAGGAGGGGGGACCATTTGAGATTTGAAGAGTTAGCTACTTCTGTGGTATCATTGAGATAAAGGCTTTCTGAAATATCACCTCTCAAGTTTGTAACTCCAAAAACAGTACCTGAGGTATTGTTTTGAGTAGCCTCAGAGATTTTAAGATTAGCACTTTTATACTCATCATAGGCCATAATACATTTTTGCATAGTAAGCAAAGGGTCAGGAGATATTCCTCTAAATAAAAACTCAGTTCTTCCTTTCCATATAAACCAGCAAATATACATTGTTACTTCACTAAGATCAGGAAGTATGTCTATTTTTTCAATGGAGCTTATTTCTTAAACAAGAAATCCATTTAATAAATTTATGCGAGGGATCAGCAGTTGAGATAAAAGATAATGGACTAACAAGCCAAACAGCTCTTGCCCAAGAGCAATGAAAAAGCAAATGTTCCACAGTTTCATCACAAGAGCCACAAAGTTTACAAATTGGGGAAGGAGAGGATCTCTTTTATATCTATTCATGTTTGTAGCAAGAACATTACCACAACACTTCCACACAATTTTTTTAATTTTTGGCATAACATTCAATTGCCAAATGAAATTCCAATCAATTGTTTCCAATCTAAAAGAAGTTGATCCTTTTTTTGTATTCTTTTTCATTTCAAGGATTTGTTGAGCCTTCCAAATCTGATTATAGCATTCCTTAACTCTAACATCTCCACACAAGGAACCAGTCCAAAAGGGAGTGTCAACAGAGTAGAATAAAAGAATGGCTAATGAGTAGATGGTTGCTACAACTGAATCCTCAAATAAGTCTTGTAACAGAGGTACATTCCAATCCTTTGAGCGTAGAATTAACTGTGAAACAAATTCAATTTCACACCCTAGAGGTTTAACAATATGAGGGTCAGAAGGGATCCATTTATCCCTCCAAATAGAGATTTTCTTACCATCACTAATAGACCAGTGTAATTTATCTATAAAGCAGCTTCTCCCCTCAATCAAGCTGTTCCAACCCCAAGAGAAATTACATTTCAAAGAGGCTTCAATAAAGTAAGTTTCAGGAATGTATTTGCCTTTAAAGACTTTATGAAGTAGAGAATCTTCATTTTCGAGAAATTTCCAAGCATTTGAAGATAGTAGAGCAAGGTTTTGAGTATGAAAATCTTTAAAACCCAATCCACCATCTTCTTTAGCTGAGACCAAAGTTTGACATTTAATCCAATGGCTTCTAGATTCACCTTGATTATTCCAGTAGAAATTAGAAACCAGAGATGTTAAATGAGATGTAAGCTTTTTTGGGATAAAAAAAACTGACATAATATAATTAGGTATTGAGCCTATTATAGCTTTAATTAGAATTTCTTTCCCACTTTTAGAAAGTAGTTTAGTTTCCCAACTATCCATTCTTTTCATAATCATTTCAATGAGCCATTCCAAAGATTTAACTTTAGAAATTCCCCAAGAGGAGGGAATCCCAAGATACTTACCAAGGTCTTGAAGTTTATTCCTTCTAAGCAAGGAGCTTAGTTTATTCTTGACCCAGGAGGAGTATTTCTACTAAAGAGCACACCACTTTTATTTAGATTCACCTTTTGTCCAGATGCAAAGAAATACCAATTAAGTGCTGTAACAAAAATTTCAATATTATACTCATCAGCTTCAAGAAAGAAGAGGCTATCATCTGCAAAGAGCAGATGTGTTAACATAGGAGCTTTATTTGCCAGTTTAATCCCTTTGAGAAGGTCAATTTGAACATAGTATTCAATGAGAGAGGATAAAGCTTGTGTGACTAGACAAAATAAATAAGGAGAAATAGGATCTCCTTGTCTATTACCTTTATGAGGTTCATCAATAAAATGTAGATCCCCATTAATTTTTACCATATAAGTAACTGAGGAAATGCAGTTTTCAATCCATTTAATCCAACTAGAATGAAATCCCATATTCCTCATTAAATCAATTAGAAAATACCACTCGATATTCTCATATCCCTTGGACATATAAGCCTTTATAGCCAAAAAATATTTCTTTGAACTTCTTTTATTTTTGAGGAAATGGCTAACCTCCTGAGCAATCAAGATATTCTCAAAGATTAATCTCCCAGGGATAAAGGCTGTTTGTGTTTCAGAGACTACATTTTCCATCCAAGGCTGTAATCTTGTAGCTAATATTTTAGAGATAACTTTATAAATGAAATTTACGCAACTAATAGGTCCAAAAGAGGCAACCAAATATGGATTATTAACTTTTGGAATCAGCGCAATAATAGTACTATTTATATCTTTTAGTGATGTATTATTCATCATGAAATTATCCACCAGAGCAAGAATGTCATATCTAATCTCATCCCAAAACTTCCTAAAGAAGAAGCCTCCAAAGCCATCAGGGCCTGGGGATTTATCACTCCCCAGAGCCCAAACAACATTTTTAACATCCTCCAAGGTAACCTTTTTTATTAAACATTCATTCATCTCATCTGTTACATTTTTTTGATCCTATGAAGAATAGGCTCATAAAATCTTTTACCATTTGATTTATAGACTTTATTGTAATAATTCTTAATCTCAGTCATAATATCTTCTTTTTCATGTAACCAATCACCATTCTCATTTTTAATTTGAGAAATGTGATTTAAATTTTGTTTTGCTTTAGTAACAGCATGATAATATTTTGTATTTTTCTCTCCCAATTTAAGCCACAAATTTCTAGATCTCAATTGCTAGTACAATTCCTCTTTTTCCCATTGAATTTCTAGATCATTATTAAGTATTTCCAGCTTTATTTTATTTCTTTCCGAGAAGGGACTGTTAAATAGCTTCTCAATCTGAGCTAGAGAAGTTATTATGAGTAATATATTGTTAAGAACTCTCTTCCTAGCCCAGAGAGAAACATATTTATTAATATGTTTAAGTTTCAGACCAAATTTGAGAACACCTGAGAAAGAATCAAAAAGTTTAGTCTTCCATTTATCCAATATAAGATTACAAAAAGATTCTTCAAATAACCAACTCTTATCAATCAGGTACCTATTTTCAGAAGAAGATTTAGAAATACCATGATTTAATAAAATAGGAGAATGATCTGAGCTTACAGGAGGTAAAACAGAGCACCAAGAGTTTGGAAATTTAGAAATCCATTCCTCATTCACAAGAATCCTATCAAGCTTTTGCTTAATGAGTTGGTTGCCACTTCTCTTATCTGACCAATAGAAGTTACATCCCTTATCTGATAACTCAGTAAGATTATTAGAACAAATAGTAGAGTTAAATAAATCTATCAAAATTTTATGAGAATTGCATAAATCTCCTCCCAACTCTTCAGATGGGAATCTAATAATATTGAAATCCCCCATAAGACATCTACTAAGAGAAGTTTGAGGTAAAGAATTAATCTTATCCATGAATGGGGGTTTATCTGCATCCACTGGAGGACCATACACAAAAACCATCTCACACTTTCCCATCATTTTAAAATCATATAGGCAGTGAATTAAGTTCTTATCAGAACTTATAACATTTAGTTTATCTGGTATTTTAGCAAAAATAGTCAAACCACCTGATAAACCTATTAGGTCAACATAATCAACAAAACTTAAACGAAGTTTTAAACTAATTTTAGAAACAAAAGTAGATTTATTCTTAGTCTTAGACAGAAAAAGTACCTCAATTTGGTGAGCCTTAACCATGTCAAATAGGCTCAATTTTGTCAAGGCTGTTGCTACACCTTGACAGTTTCAAGCTAGAATCATCTTGGGTTTTGGGGTTGATTTGGGTCAACCCCGCAAAACACTTCTAAGTCATGAGCTTCCAAATCACCATCTTCTTCCCACTTAACTGCACCATCTTCTGTATCATCATTCACAAAGTCTAAGGCATCTGCCATCTCATCATCTTCTCCCTTGAAGGGAGAAGAGAGAGTTGCAGGGACCTGAGACACTTCTTCATCATCAATTGGTAGACCAAGATCAGATCTAACCTGTTGAGTGCGGTTCTTATTTCTTTCCAGAGAACCAAAACAAATATAATAGATTGTACCAAATTCCCTCGCTCTTTCTTAACTTTGCAATTCTCCTCAATTATATCACCTCAATTGTTTTGAACCATATTTTTATTCTTCAAAGGTCTTTTAGCCCTCTTCTTACCAGCTTGACCTTTATTATCTGCTTTGAAGACAAAATCATTGGTTCTATTCTCACTTTCAGTAAACCTTATCCAATTACCCAATTTATTAATAAGCTTTGTGGGGTTATCACAATTCTTTTCTTCATGAGATAATATACCACACACATGACAGAAATCAAAGAGTTTTTCGAATTTAAATGAAATCCAAACAGACTGTCCACTAGAGATTTTAAACATAAACCCAGAAGATAGTGGAATTTTAATTGCAATGTTAACTCGAGCTCTAACAGTTTTAACATCTTTAAAGTTATCATGGTCAGGTAACTAAACTGTAAGAACTTTTCCCAATCTAGAAGCAATCTTAGCAACATTAGCTTCTTTAAGAAACAGAGGTGGAATACCAAAAATACGAACTCAGAAAGTGGTTTCATCAAGTAATAAGGGATTTTGAATACACTCGTCAAACTTTTGAACAAGAACATGAAAGACAAAAACATGAAAAGGTCTATTAAGCCAAACTATTTCCAAATCCTCTTGCTTTTCAAAGCTCACCACACAAAGATTTATACCTCGTTTATCCAATGAAATCATTCCAGAAATTCCCCAATATTGGATAATAACTTTTTTAAGATAGTTGAGGTTGATGTTACATGTCGCAATAACTCTCACAAACAGTTTAGGTTCCTCAAAGGCTGCATAAATAGCTTCTCGATCTGGCAAAAGAGTAAAGTCTTCCTCTGACCCGTTCATCCCATCATCTTTAATAAGCGCCATAAAGGCGGAGAGAGGGAGATCCAAGTTCAGAAGATAAATGTAAATGTAAAGTCGAAAAAGAAAGAGATCGATATTCGAACAAATCTGATATCAGCAAAAGTGATGTATATCAGATCGAACTTCATAGATCGGAGGAGTAAAGGAAGAAATCAGAGATGGAGAGAGAGAGGAGGCGGAGGGTAGGGTTTAACGATGGTGGATTTGGTGGTGGTAGGGATCGGGAAAGGCATCTCGGGATGCGTAATTTTATGGGTTTAATATAGCGTTTTTATGGAGATTTTATTAGTTTTTGCTTCTTTATTATGAATGTTAATGAGTAAAAGTGAGTAATAGTTGTTAAACCCTGAAAACTTTGTAAAATAACACTAAATACTTTATCCTTTATTAATTGATATAAATTGTTTCTATTAACCATAATGGTTATATAATATTATATAAATTAGTAGTGTTTATTTGGTATTTGGACCTATTAACAAAATAATGACTTATGTAATTTATACTCATAAAAATCTTATGGAGACCTACATTGCAATTTGATAACAAAGGTCTCTATAGTGGTGAGTTTTTACCCATTTTCTGTCTGTGACAGAATTCTCAAGAACCTATAGCACAATTTGATAACAAAGGTCATTGTAGTTTTAATGGCTGTTGTATACCCACTTTCTGTCTATGAAATCGATTTTTTAGGAACCTATAGTGCAATTTGATAATAAAGAGCCTTATGTTACGATAAAAATCTTGTTTACCGAATAATTATACTCAAAATGTGTTAACCTAATATTAATTGTCAAATTTGATATAGATTGCCAATGGAACGCGTAACTTATATTCAAGCGCCGAAAGAAGAGATACCAAATTTATATCCCACGTCCGCAAACTTATCTCTCATGTGACATTATAGAAGTATGTTGTTAACAAATGGAAAGACATTGAACATAGTTCATTGTTTACGAGTATTCACTTGGCGGATACAAGAAATGCCGCATTGACAGGGATGATGATTATTCTACATTGTTATTGGTGTTTGTAACTAGTGGGTGTTTACCCACTTTTACCTACAATATTGGTTAATACCCACATTTATGTATTTATTTATGAGGTTGATATCCACTTGTATGCATAATTTAGTGGGTATATACAAACTTGTCTGTATTAGGTATTGTATTGGTTATTTCTAGTACTAAAGTAAATGTTTTAAAACCAATTATCATCTATCTTCCGAATATCGTTATATGGACAAGGCTCATTCTTATTAAACTATTTTTTATATTTTTGGACTATTTTTAAGCCTATGTGAGGCAAATGTTTAAAATTATGGCCTTTTTTAGTTGTTACGTGTAAGAATACATTTATTTATCCTTGTTTTGCGATGGATTAGACATCTTAAAGCAGTGTTTCATACCATATTTAATTTAATTTTTAGTGTGAGTGTTCAAACCCCAAAATTCTTAGTGACCAAGGACCTATAACCAACAATCAGTATAACACTAAACACTAAGCACTATCCAAACCCACAATAAACTAAATTGAGAACTCTGTAAACCTAGGAAAGACTAAACTTAATATGTGATATTTTAAAATGAAAACCTGATTATCTAAGGTGGTTGGTATATGCCCACCTGTTACATGTAAACCCACAAATTTAACATTTTCCCTTGCTCAATCCTCAGTGACATCGTATTCAAGGCATTTTATAACAACATAATGTAAACATTTGGTGGGTATAAACCCATATTATGTATTTTGTTCCCACTACTATACATTTAGGTAATCTATAGATTGGTGGGTACTTGTCGTCTCTCAAAACGTGATATAAAATCAACACTAGAGAGGGTGACTCCCCGCAAGTGTATGGGCCATTGACAAGTAATAACTTGATAAGTGTGTGGTTCGTCTCTACATGGACTAATAAAGTTGAGATATAAAAAAGAATGTGTTTAGAAAGTAAAATAATGCAGAGATGCGAAATAAATGATAAATAATCTTTGTTGGATTTTTGTTTAAGGGACTAAGATGCAATAAAATATAATTTTTAACAAAAGAAAAAACATTAAATCGCTAAAAGTTAAGAAGGGATTAGAAGTATGCTTGATTCTTTCGGGTAATCCTCCTTACCAAATATTTAATCATTATTTGATATAAGGGCGGATTGGGCCTTTCACATTTGTTGGGATTTAAAAGTACTTCTAACTTCATTCGGTAGCTTAGCTTAGAACGCAACCTCAACACTACTAGGGGACTTGGGTAAGGACACCCTAGGTAATGACTTGGCGTAAAAATTCTAACTCTATTGACTATCTAGGTAGGCAAGACCTCACAGTCCGCTACCGCACACTAGATGCTAATATACTAGTTTCGAAATCCGGCCCCCCTCCCTAGTGTAAGCTAAAAAGAGTTATTGGTATTTATTCTAGAAATAAGGGAAAAAATTGACTCTTCCAAAGATTACTTTACAACGAGATCTCACTCGCGGGGGTGGTGTCTTTAATGCAAATCAACTAGGGACTAGACGGTAAATTATTGAATATAAGGGAGATTCTTCTTCGAAAAATATTTATAAGGGACCTCGTAACAGTTTTATTCATAGTTGTTGTAAAAACGTTTGAGTTTGATTGAGTTTCAAATTAGTTTCTAAACAGAGTATATACAGAACAGAAAGTAAAGAACACATGATATATCGTGGTTCGACAAAAAGTTATCTACATCCACATTGGGATCCGAGCGCTGATCCACTTTAACCACTGTTGTCGATGATTAGACTTATCACTCTTACAATAAAACACAAACATATTCACCAAATCCTAAGAATAGAAATCGCTAATTGATGTCTCCCCGTTTGTGATGATTTAATCTTAGTTGGAGACATCATTTTTAGTGTTTTAGAAGTCTAATTACTCGATTTTTCTATGTATTAGTGCACTGTCCTATTTCTTGGCTTGATTTAATGATTTATTATTTTTAGAGCATATTGGGTTTATTTGTTTGTTAAATGTAACGCTTTAAAGATATATATGGTGATTAATTAGATGCCAAATCAATTATAAGAGATAAAGGAAATAAGATATGCATGGAAATTGGAAATAAAGAAAGGAAACGATGAGATATGAAAAGATAAAGTTGTCAAATAAATCGGAATTCCAGAACCTACGACCATAGAAGTGATCATAACTCACGATTAGCTGAGAATTTGGAAGAATGGTCTGAAGCAAAGTTATAGAGCTTTCTGAGACGATCAGTTTAGACATTCGGAACGTGTCAAACGGAGTTGAAACGAAGAAGATACGGCCAAAACAAAACAGCGGCAGATTATTACCTTTTCTATATTTTAGGGTTACGAATTTGAGTTGGGCTTGGAGTCCAATTCACTTGTCTTCCACTCTAAGAAAATGAACCAGGTCTTCTAAACACCTATAAATACACCCTTTAAACCTTTGTAAACAATCCTTACCTCTCATAAGTTAGTCCTTAAGTTTCTATCATTAGAGTTATTGAAGAGAGCAAGATGACATCTTTGTATCATTGAACTAATTTTCCCATAGTTTGGGTTTAGCATTATGTATAATATATGAATTCTATTTTCTTTATATCTAAGTTTCTTTTGGAATCATATTTTTTAATCTGATTCTAGCTACTTAACCATATATTTGTTTTCTGTGCTTTGATTTATTGTCTGTCTTAAACCTGATCAATTTAGGGCTTTGCTAATAGTAGTTAGATAGTCGTCCGGAAGGGGTGCCTAATTATTGAAACACCACATAAGCGTCAAGAATAAGGAATTGGTCTTGACAACACCAGCCTAACTAGATAGTCATTAAGGTTTATTTTCATCACCAACCGTCCTTAGTAGGTAGGACTACACCTAGGGCCCAAGTGGCACATGTTAACCCTTTGTGAGTTCCCTCGTGATTGTGAGGTTGCCACCTTACTTAGCTCTCCGAGGTTAGGGGGAATTTAGAATCCTGACTACATATCTAAGAGCTATTGTCTCCCTTATAAACTAAAATTGATAGAAAGAATTAGAAGGATTAGTGCATACTAGCAAATACCTAAGCTATACTCTCTCATCTCATATTCTCTCATATTTATTTTATTGCCTTTTAATTTTTTTAGTTTAATCAATCATCTCTCAATTAATCATCTTTAGTTTCTGTCTTTTAATTATTAATTGCTACTCTGAATTATTTGCTCATTCGTATAACACACTAAGTCCATGAGAACAAATTCTTCTCATCATTAAAACTTGCATACGTCATGTAATACTTGCAGTACTGTGCTTGTCTAGGGTGATTAGTGCATTGTTTTCCTGATTTATTTATCATATTTTTATCACACCCTAGGCGACACCACTAATTCAACACAATACTCAGCTACGATGTATATCTATACTTGAATCAGTGTGATTCAAGTAATATACATGATTTAGCTAACTATTATAAAATATCTCAAACCTTGAATACAAAAATTCGAGCAAACCCTAAGTTTGACTCTAAAGAGGCGAGAGAGAATATCTGAAAGAGTGAACGAAGAGAATGAGTTAGATTGTGAAGAGATTAGCCTTTTATATGGCAATTCTAAGTTTTCATTCTTGGTTGTCCATATCAAATAAGATCAACCGCTCAAAAGATTTTCGTGTTTACTAATCTAACCGGCGTCGTAGAAGCTTAAGTGATAAAGTCAAATGGTCAAGCCAATTTGGAAATAGGAATTGACCTGATCAAATAGTCAGCAAACTACACTTCACATATTACTACAACAGTGTTGTTAACTTCACGAAAGGGGCTATATGGGTTGTCAAAAATTCTGACTCTGAGCTACAAAAGAAGGTTAGTTTTACTCCTGGTGGAGATATTATGTCTAAAAATGGGGGCCTGAGATATCAATTCTTATATGCAGAAAGAACTCATACACAACAAGTTATTAGAGGAGAATTTCGCTATGATAAAACTGAATTTAAACGGGTGTATAATCCTAATCATTTCGTTCTGAATATAACCATTTAGATGGTGAGATGATTGGTGCTTAAAGAGAAGAAGAGACGTTCACGTTAGTTAAGAGCAGGAAAACCAAAAGATTGAGGCGAGAGCGAATAAAAAATTTACGTATTCAAAAATATTAACGAAAAGTCGCAGTCCTCGTGATTGGAGAAGAAGGGAAATGTTCGATGGATACCAATATTATAAGGGTGCGAACCCCCCAACCCCCAATGATCTAACAACAATAATTAGAAGGTTTCTTGCAGGTCCCACACTCGCGAAGGGGTGCTCATCCTCTCCTAACGCTTTGTATTTTCTTATTCCGCTGTTACTTATGTTGCTATCTGTTTCAGCTCTTGATAGCTCAGTTTATTTAGCTGTTGATTATTCTGTTTTTCATTCGTTGGTTCGAGATGTCGAGTTTTGGATATTAGATATTTGGTTTTGAATGTTCGAGTTTTCGTATTTCGGGTATTCGTGAGGTCATATATAAGGCGTTTGTGATGTCGAGTTATTGGTGGTTAAGATGTCGCGTTTTGAGGTCCTTTTTTACTTTCAGAATAGTTAGCTGGTCACAGGTCTTTTTGTTTAAATTATTAAATGAATGATGATTTAATTTATTAATTCTTTATTACTCTTGGGAGAAGTGGGAAAAAGCTGTTTGTGTTCTAATAGTCCCACCTTAAAATTTGAGAAGAAATTGTTGGAATTACTATAATTAAAGAGTTATATTTTATTAATTATTTCTTTATCTTGGGAAAAGTGGGAACTTTTTATGTGTTAAAAATTCTCACCTAGAAAATGGAGAAGAAGATAAAAGACAAACCGACACAGAATTGATGGCTCTTTAATTCGGCAGTTACGGGAGTTACAAGAGTTTGGTCCAGAAAAACAACTGCATTAATGAGCTTTTATCACCGACCATTAATGTGCATTTATGTGACAGTTTTTTGGTTCACTTCTTCTCCTATAAATAGTGACTTTTTCACTTGCATTTCAAGGAAAAAAAGATAGAATTTTTTTATAGAGATTCGAATAGAGAGAACAAAGAAATTCAGAAAAATAAAATACTCTTTTCTCCATAATTAGTCAAATTGGATTTACATAGAGATTAAAGTATTAGAGGGGTATGATTGGTAGAGATACCGTTACTCCGGGAATATCTTTTTTAACACCGCTACACCTTATTTTGTGTGTATCTGTATCTAGGTTTCTTTTCTGATTATTTCATGTAAGTTCTATTTTCCAAATTATTGTAATAGTTGTAGTATTACATTTATTTGGAATACCTTTATATTATGTTTTTTCATTTTCTTGTAATAGATGTAGTATTACATTATTTGGAATCTCTATTTTTATAAAATCCATTTTCCATTTTTTCAGTGATATTTTTAGATTTATCCAACAATTTTTAAAATATATTACTTTTATGTCACTGGTTGTTTTAGAAATGTTTTTTCCTATCTCGGCAGTTGCTTCATAATTGAAGCAAAGGCCTTTTCCCGACGTGACTATGTTGGAGCCTTTCAATGGTTCCAATTACAAACGTTGGGAACAAAAAAGCCATTGATATGCCTTGAACAACATGAACTAGACCTTTCTGTTCTCGAGGTACTCCCTACCATTGATGCCAATGGGAAATATAACAAAGAACTACATGCTAGGTTTCTGACTCTAAAAGTTGGGTTCAAGAAAGCTAATTATGTGGTTAGAGGATGGATCTTGGATAATGTGACGAACCCCACCTTTTATTTGTTTGCCTTTGAGAATTCAACAAAGACTATCTGTGAAACGGTTCAGAAAAGACATAGGGGTGATGATTCTGATGAGAATAAGTATGTCACCGAGAAATGACCCAATAAGATCCAGTTGGTCCCATACAATTCCGAAAGTGAATCGACTCAAGGATAAGTCCATATTTTTTCATATTTAAATATGTTTTAGGATTACTTTGACCCCTACTCGCTTATACAACCACCCTTCAACTCTTGTTGCACTAACTATCATTCACAAACATGATTATACACCGGTTGGAAGTTAAATCTATATGTGAATGAAAATTTAGATGAAGATTCTATATATGTCCACCTTACTAATGAAATAGTATATCAATAAAAGATGGGTCAGTTTGTATTACACTTTTGTCAATATGTGTATGACATGATCCAGTTTTGGTACTTACTTCTTTTATTCTTCTATTCGTGAATAAAATATGTGGGAGAAGCTAATACTAATGATAAAATTCATTAGAGTAAATAATGGAATTTACCTTAGTTAGTATCACTTTGTTGGAAAGGTTTGACTCCGTTGATATAATGTTTGGTAAACTTCCTTATTATACTGGTATGCATGAATAAGAGAATTGTGGGTTGGGGGGGAGGTGTACCTCTTAATGAATATGAAATAATTATAAGGAATATGACGTTCTTAATGAACTATCCTCAACTTGGTATTTTCCATCTTGTAAAAAGACTCAAGTGGCGACAATTGGGTTATTATTTGTCATTCAATAAAGTGCGAGAGAGGTACTATTGATTTATATCTGCGTTTTAAAATAAATCATGTAGTTCTTGAAGGTTTTTAGTTATGCAAACTGGGTAACATATAAATTATTAATGAAATGGTTGATTCATTTACTAAGAAACTTAACTGGGAGAGTAATCCTGGAAATATTGAGTTATAGGACTAGAACCGATTAATGGGTAACCTATGACTAATAATTATATATGACGCACCGACTTCCTATTTATATAGTGTAAATTGTGCATACATGAGAAAATTAAAACTTAATAAATTCGCGAGATACATAATGAGACTGAGCTTTATTGCTCTTAATGATCTCAAAATCTGAGAGGGGTTGGCTAATGAGGCTAGACGCTCATGGAGCTAACTTATGTGTAAGGAAAGGGGGTGTTTGAGGAATTTGTAACCATCAGTCGAGTAGAGTATGTGTCGTAAGGGTCTTGATCGAAAACCGTCAAGTTTATGAGTACGTTCATTGATATGTTTTTGGTGGTTGCCTCACTTCACTACGTGTCAATTCAAATCAAAATATATTGCCACTTAAGTAAAATTCACCTAAATGCTAGTGTTTATGGAAACCTGTTCACCTTCTCTCCCAAATAACTTGAGTGGAGGATTGTTGGAATTATTAAATGAATGATGATTTAATTTATTAATTCTTTCATGCTCTTGGGAGAAGTGGAAAAAAACTATTTGTGTTCTAATAGTCTCACCTTACAATTTGAAAAGAAATTATTGGAATTACTAAAATTAAAGAGTTCTATCTTATTAATTCTTTCTTTATTTTGGGAAAAGTGTAAAAACTTTTTATGTATTAAAAAGTCTCACCTAGAAAATGGAGAAGAAAATAAAAGACAAATCGACAAAGAATTGATGGCTCTTTAATTCAGCAGTTACGGGAGTTACAAAAGTTTGGTCAAGAAAAACAGTTGCATTAATGAGCTTTTTTCATCGACCATTAATGTGCATTTATGTGACAGTTTTTTGGTTTACTTATTCTCCTATAAATAGTGAATTTGTCACTTGCATTTCGAAGAAAAAAAGATAGAATTTTTTATAGAGAATCGAATAGAGAGAACTAAGAAATTCAGAAAAATAAAATACTCTCTTCTCCATAATTAGTCAAATCGGATTTGACATAGAGATTAAAGTATTAGATAAATACCATTGTTAGAGATAATGGTACTCCCGGAATATCTTTTTAACGCCACTACACCTTATTTTGTGTGTATTTATATCCAGGTTTCTTTTCTGATTTTTTCATGTAAATTCTGTTTTCTAAATTATTGTAATAGTTGTAGTAATACATTTATTTGGAATACTATTATATTATGTTTTTCCATTTTCTTGTAATAGATGTCAGGGTGGCGATCAGTCCGTTTCGGACCGGTCCTTAGCGGATCTGAGCCTTACCGGGCCGGTCCGACTTACCGGTTCCACTCTGTCTGTCCAGTTCTAGAGTAGTTAAGTGGAAGGTCTGAACCGTTAATGGTGACCGGTTAAACCGGTCCGGTTCCGGGTCTGGTCCCGTTCTTGCCGGTTCTAACCAGATATTTTTTTTGGGGTTTAATAAATGTTGAATTTTATGAATTTTATATTTTTAAAAATTGATTTATAAAGGAGTTTTTTAAAGATAATTTTAACAACATGTTTTTTATTCATATTTGAGTTATATTTTATATATTTGTTTATTTAAAAGCATAAATTATTATTTTCTTGACTTACTAAAATTATTTTGTTCATACTTAATTTGTTGCTATTTTTACATTGTTATCTGTTAGACTGTTATTGATAAAATGTGTATCTTCTACTAATTAGTCATACAAATACAATCTAGACATATAAAATATATTGATTAAATAAATTACAAGTTATAATAAAATAAATTGTTACAATTATACTTGAGATAATACATAACAAAGTACACTGCAACAACACATGTGAGAAAAAAGGGGGGTGCGGTTGGTGGATGTGCCCATAGAATTTAGGCTGCCTACGTACCTTATCAGTAAGTAGCGTGAAATGCATACTCCGAAAAGGATCAAGCCACCACGTAATTCTTTTATCCCCCTTGGTACAACTGTTAGTAAGTTTTTTGATAAATAACTTTAAATATATAAATCTACGAGAAAGAACTCACCACTCGTCTTCATCAGCCTGGTATGATTCTGAAGGACCTGAACCGTCAATTGAGCTAGACAAGTTGAATGCTAAATTCTCGTCTTTAGATAAAGCATCCAATTGGTCCCGTGTTCGGGTGTCTGCCTTCATCCAGTCTTGTAGCTCCACCACCCTTTCTAATGTGGACCCGATCATACTCTAATACTGATTGGGAAGTTGTTTCTTACCCTCACTGAAAGCCGACTCTGATGGAACTGAGGAAACTGGTATAGTGAGCAGGTCACGTGCCATGAGAGACAAAACAGGTCCGCTAGGATATTTTCTCCGATAACTCAGGATATCGAAGTCTTCCACTGCGTCTCATGGGCAGACTTAAGGTAAAATGTTAGATCATTAATTGTGTCTTGGTTGGTGCTTTGTGTCGCTGCGTTTGATGTGGCTATCATCTTTGCAGCTCTGGATCTCACAACACCCACTTGTACTGGTTGTGGGATAGCGGTGATCTACCATTGCGACATAACCTATCATTACAAGTCTTGTCCAGGTCACACATTATCTCCTCTACTTTCTTCATGTAGGCATCAGTCTTAATGTCGGAGTAACCCATATTTAAAGAAATTGTTAAGATAAATTCCCTTGTATACGATAACTTGTAACGCACATCAAGGACACAACATATCTCAAAAACGTATGGGAAAAGGGTAGTACTTCAAGAAATTGTACATCATCGGTATAATTATATCTTGGACTCCATTAGTTAAAGAAATATACTTCATATGTAAAGCCATGTCACAAACCATTTCTAATACCCAGTGACTCGTAGGAGTGTATGTTACCGATAAACTACGGTTGTGTAGGTAAAAAGCTGGAGAAAACCCACTAATTGGCTAATAGTATCCTAATCTCTACTTTTAATAAAGTTGTCGGCCAAGTTCTCGTTGTTGATGCTTGTTAAAATATCCTTATACTCCAACGCACATTCCAATGTCAAGTGTGTCGAACTCTATCTGGTAGGACAGACTAAACGACATCTCTTATATTTAACACATGTAGACTTGCATTTACTTTTAAAGGCCCTCATTAATGCTGGAGTATTTCTAATACATATGGACACTTTTTTAATCTACTTCACTATATTAGGTCCCACAATCTTCTTACCTAACACTACGTTATAAGTCACACCAACACCCTCAATACCGTCGTTTACTATCAAATTAATTATATGAAAGTTACACCGGATATGAAATAGCTCGTGAGTGTCTGATAAGGTCGGGAATAGTGGCAACCATATTTGTGTCGTTGTCAAACGTACACGAAAGTACACGACCAGAAATATTATAGGTCAACGCGGTAGCAGTTATTAAACCGTTGATGTTATTGCTAGTGGGACGTTCAGTCACTACACAAAAATATATTATGCGTTTCCGGAGTAACCACTTTGGATCAATCTAATGCCAGGTTATTCCGAGTATCTTCATGCCATTTTTGGCTTCCCACATGTCGATTATTAAGCAACACCTGCTGCTTAGATTTTTAAGCTCGTCCACAAGACTAACCTTAAGCTCATTATATATTTTTTTCATAACAGTCATTAGATTAGTCCTTGGTATAGGATCGTAACATGGTCGCGATCCACAAGAACATAGAATATAAATCCAAACACATAAACAGAGAATAAAAACTATAATTCAATTTAAAACATAGAATTCTCAAATTAGATAGATGTCAACCAAAACTAAGGTTCATACATATATGCTAAAACTCAAGCTAAAAGAAATTTAGTTCATACTAATGGAAGAAAAGAAAGAAATTACAAATTCAAAGGTAGAAGAAGACATTGTTGATGCACAGCTCCTTCCAGACTTCTTTTCTTGTGTTGTAAGCTTCCTCTTGGCTTAAGGTTTCACCAAGGATGATTTTCTAATGTTAAGAGGTTGTATTTATAGTGTATAGGTTGACCTACACGTTTTCTTGAAGGAAAAGGTAAATATGGGCTCCAAGCCCAACTCAAATTCGTAGCCCAAAAACATGCAATCAGTCACGTTTTTCTTTTGGTCCCAACAGTTTCAATACTTATCTGTTTGACGCCTATGAGTATAACAAATTCATCGTCTCGGTAAGATCTTCAACTTTGCTCTTTACCGTTTCTCAAAGTTTCTCACTGTTTTTAAGATATAAGCTGATTTGTGGTCGTAGGTGCAGAAATTCAGAATTAAGGCAGCTTTTCCTTTTCCATGTTATTAGCTTTTACTTCCTTGTCTTCAATTTCCATGTTTATCTTCTTTTCTTTAGCTCTTTGAACCAACTTGGACTCGAATTAATTACCATATATCTCTATAGTTTCACACTAGATAAATAATTAAACCCAATATGCTATAAAAATAATAATTAATTAATTCAAGACCCAAAATAGGAAAGTGTACTAAATCAAGCTATAATCGACCTATAAACTAATAAATACGCCTCAAATGATGTCTCGGAAATAGGTTTTATTATCACAAATGAGGAGACATCAATTGGTCCGACCTAGTGGAACTATTAAAATGCCTCCATAAGTGAGATTCAGTCAAAGCATACACAATCCACTCATATGTATCATCTCTTCCATGAACATAGTTCTCTGGAAATTCATACTCCCATAAGATATCGAGATCCCTTTGCAACTCTCTCGGCAAAGTTCTGCGAAGGAATTCAACCTTGTGATCTTCACATATGATATCATCCCAATTGATGACATCTTGAATCAACCTATTCACAATTGCTACATGTTTCACCAAAGTGTGATTAGGTCTCTTCCTATGGCAGAGTGCTCAGATATTGTTTCTCAAAGCTTGTCTTTGTTTAGGTGTCCTTGCTCGACTTGGTGTATGAACCCTTAATGGTCCATTTGGATTTCTTACCTTTATATGAAGCACTCGGTAATCTCTCAATAGCCAGAGCCTCGTTTCCTGTGATCCCCTGGATCGTGTTTCCATCATTTTCTACATATATAATAAATTAAGAACGATAAAAATTACACCAAAATCGATTAAAGGGAAAAACAGATTTACAACATCTTTCCACGAACCTTGTTCATTAACAATAACATAATGCAGCAAATCTGGTAATGCTACTAGTCACTAGAACTAACTATGTAGCAAACAATTCACAATACTAAACTAGTAGATAAAAAAATTCACATGACAGTTAGATAAAAAAAATTCACACATGACATTACTATAATTCACATGTACTACAACATATGCATCTAATATATATATATACATATATATATATATATTCGATAGAAGAAAAAAAAACTTCCTTTTTTTTCTCGACAAAACAAAAAAAATGCTTTCTTTTCTATTTTTTTTCAACAAAAATTATTACTTGATCTAATTAACCAATTCAAGCTCTGATACCAATTGAAAATATTAATTATATACATGGAAAGAGGATTTATTTGTGTTTACCACTTGAGCAACGGAAAAAGCGAATACAAAATTGGATTGTTGCGATCACGGATCTTCTCATAGTGAAGAAGAACCTTTGTTCACAACCTAAGAGCCTCAGACTTTTGATTCTATGTGTTTTTTCGAAGAGCAGAGAAAAGGAATAGTTAGAGAGGAAGCGTTGAATTGTTCTGATAGAATTGGAATTTTTTCAGACTCTTATCTATAAAATAACTAATGGATAGTCTTTTATAAGATAATGGGGTTGGGTGGTTTTTCCACGTACAACTCCCAATATATATTTTGAATTTAAAATTCAAAATATACCATTTAACTAATTATGGGCGGACAAGAAATAAATACTAAATAAAATATATTTTTTATTTATTTTATTTCTTTTAGAAAAGATGTTTTTCTTTTCGTGTTTGAAATTTTGCATATCTCCATTGTCATTATGATTGCTTGTGCCTCTTCTTCAAAAATGGTATCGCAGAAGTTTGTCTTTTGATGTTCAATACTTACACTAATCCTCTTATGTTAATTCTTTCCAAATCCCATCATTGTCTTTCATTATCATGGTTATGTTCCCTTTCCTTCTTTGAATAGTAGATATGTAAAAATATTTGGTATTTTTATCTTCATATTTAATCCAAATCTATCTCGACCTGTCCGATCAGTATTTTTCTTTATTTTTGTATGCTATTTTGATTGTTTCTCTTCTTGTTGACATTGTTATGAAGGATCCATATTAGCCAATTCCATCAATCTACTTTTTAAATCTTGAATTTGTCTCATGTGATTTTTAAATTTTTTCTACTTCCTTGCTTTAGAGAGTTAATGGTATTGTCCCTTTTTCCAACAAACAGTAGGTGTGAGACCTCAGTTCCCGGATTCCTTTATGCACTACAAGAAAAAAGGACACACAATGACGATATTTATAGGTTTTCATGAAAATAATTATCTTCATTGTAGATAATTGTGACGGTTCAACAACCGTCATCTGAACGTCATGTATGAAACCGTCATTGTTTGTCTATCATCCGCAAACATGATCGTCACAACTAAATAACTTTCTTGACGATTTAGAGATCGCCATCTTAATAAAAAATCATTGATGCTTCCAAGACAAGTGACATTATTAACAAATGTACAATAATGACACTTATTCAGTCGTCCTATAAATTATCAATTCATAATATAATATATACAAAAAATTATATTTACGAAAATTCAAATACCATCATATAAATAATAAATTATTGACGCCTCTGACACTAGTGTCGTATTAGAAAATGTGTAATAATGACACTTTTTCAACCACCATAACATATTATTTATTCATATTACTAAATAAAAAAAGAAAAAATTGTGTAACATATTTAACACAAATTCATATATTAAATTTATATAATAATTTGATTACATAACACTTAATAATAGAAACCCTATAAATTTTTGTAGTAAAATAAATAATTTAATATACTTATAACATCATCACAAACTAATTTTACAAACTCAATAACCAACTAATTCAACTGATTTTGCTAACCTTATTAAGGACAACGCCGGAAGTAGAGTGGTGGTGAATTTGGGATTGTTTTTATTTATTCATTCATTGTATATCATCTAGCATAAAATAGATATTTGTTTCAAAACAATTCAAAAAAATGCAGTATAAGACCAAATTAATCACTCCAAAGTCACGACATGGGACCGACAAAACCTCCATGACACCCCCCTCCCCGTATAAGCTATTCTGAGCGCATTACTTCACATAAGGTATAAGGCTTCCAACGGTCATGAAATGGCCATTGTAGGATCTGTGTAAAAATATAGTAAACAATAATGATGCGATACGGGCTACGACATATATTAAAAACAAAAATTTAATATTTAAATTAAGAGTAATGATATATACCACCCAAAATCATACCACCCAATGATGTGGTGTGAATTGGTTGGCTATAAAATCGTTAATCTATTTATTTTCTTGGTCTAATTAACGATTTATTACCAACTAATTCATGTCACTGGGTGGTATGATTTTGGGTGGTATATATCATTACTCTTAAGTTAAATAAGAATAAAAAATAAAATTAATAATTTACGGTACAATGGGCGTGTCGGGCTGACCTCACTTGACATAATGATACGAGACAACGTAATATATATAAAAAATCTTACCCGGATCCGTCTCTCCCATTGATCGAGTCAGGACAAGACGAGACAGTTCAAGGGATGAGTGATCAAGTTTATGTTGATATAATTGTTTATAATATATATTTTTTTAAAAGGATAAATAAATAATAGAAAAATGAAAATATAAAGAAAATATATATATATATATAGTTTTGGCAATGATTATATATATTCAGATTTTTAACAACCGTCCAGAAATTAGTTTTTTGGTGACGATTTTTAAAAATCGTCTAGAAATTGGTTTAACTATTGACTATTCAAATAAGCGTCATAAAAAAAGTGAAGGTCAAATTTTTTAATTGACGGTTGGAATAATTGTCATTAAAAAACCGTGCTTGATTAGGTATTTTTCTTGTAGTAATGTTGCCTTTCTTACATGGTAGCATTGTTCATGTTCTACCCAAAAGATTCAAATCAGAAACATCGTTTTCCTTGTATCATCGATGAATCATATTGCAGAATGAGCGGAGAGTAATTTGATCCAATTGATAGTGGTACAAAAACTTGCACATCTGGAAACTTGTTAATCCAACATTGGAAGCAAATGCCCGATCAAGTTTAACCTTGACAAGATTATAATCCTGGCGTCGTTTAGTCCAAGTAAAGAAACACCCATAAAACTGAACTTCAACAAAACTATTATTCAAAATAAACTTATTGTAAGTTCAGTAAGATATCACAAGTTATCCATTTTTTGTACTTAAGAATACGTAAAAATTATTATCTCACATCAATTAAGGGTTGTGTGAATTGTGGGAGTCCGTCTAATGGTATAAATATGGACTATTGATAGATTGTACGGGAATCTTGCACTAGCAAAAAAACTTTGAAGTGAAACACATCTACCGAGAGGTTCATGGGTGTGAAAACTGACTCGTCAGGTTGGAAGTAGAGTCATTAAATATGCTGGTGCAGACCGATATTCTGGATATTTCCCGGTACCCTACCCTCCTTAGGTTTGGGAAGGGGAAACGTCTAACCACTGGGTTGATAGAACATTCACACTTCATATAACCATTCTAAAACAAAATAATAATCATACACACTTTTATCAATGATATCACATGACATTTATGCACATGATTAAGTTCTTCCCATGTGGCTTAGAACCCCAACTTTTGTCTTGAGTGAGCGGGAAATGTCGATACGTGACAAATACCCATCTCAATCTGCTAATGTCCTCATATCATATCATTTTGTTGTCGACTTTGAGAAACCACGCCATCTGCCCAAGGAGACTGATATAATAGTGGGGGTTCCATAGTGATAGAATTAAAAATTGTTAAAGGAGATTGAGCTAGTAAAAAGGAGATAAAGGTATGTAATTCATTATTAGGAGTGTAGTGAAACCTTTGTTTCACTTATTTGATTGATTATTTATCAATTTTATCTATAGTTGACAATTGTATCACTGAATGTATGCATAGATTAATGTAAGTCTATATATTTGCTTGAGAAAATATCTTTGAAAGTGATCATTGTCGATCTAAACAAAGGTGAGAAAAAGTGAAAGGTATCAACTTTAACCAATGAACCTCAAGATATTTTATGTACTTGAGGAGTAAGTTTCTGTCGAGATTGTTTACAATATGATGTCAATGCCAGAGAAAGGTGACACAACTCAACAAAGGAGGGACATGGAGGCTTATCGTGCAGGGAAGTTGAAGAATTCCACTGCTCAAAGAATTCGTATTAGTTACATGCATGATGACCAAGTCTAGGAGTATTAGTAGTGTTGATATTTGACTCACGTCCATTGAACAAATGTATTGATTATATTAAGTGTTTTTAGGGAAAGAAGTAGTCTTAGCTTAATAATCATCTTTGAAGCTTAAAAGGATAGTCTTCCAAGGTGACTAGATTCATTGGTTGGTTGAGTTTTAAGGACATATGAATAGGCAATTGGTGTCGCCTAGGGTGTGATAAAAATAAGATAAATATAACCCACAAAACAATGCACTTTCACCCTAGACAAGCACGGTACCGCAAGTATTACAATACGTATGCAAGTTCTACTGATAAGTTGAATTCGTTCTCAGGGGCTTAGTTTGTTAAATGAATGGGTAAATAATAACGAGTAAGAAGTCATTAATTAATAGACAGAAAATAAAAAGGAATGATTCGAGATAATTAACTAAACCACGGAAAAATAAAAGACAATAATTAAAAGAAAAGAAATATAAGATGAGAAGTATAGCATAGGTTTTGCTAGTATGCACTAATCCTTCTAATTCTTTCTATCAAATCTAGTTAATAAGGGAAATAATTAGCTCTTAGATACTTAGTCAGAATTCTAAATTCCCATACCTTATACCTTGAGAGAGACGAAGGGGGCTACAGACACACCATGAGGCTGGTTTAAATAGGGTTTTCCTGCGCAACTAGGGCCCTAAGCAATCAATTTCCAAACATGGTGATAGTGATTAAATTATACCCTATTGACTATCTAGTTAGAATTAGTGTTGTCGAGACCAATATCGACACTAGACGTTATGTGGTGTTTCAATAATTAGACACCCAGCTAAGGTGATCATCTAACTACTATTAAGGTAATCCTATACTCGTGCACTAGCAAGGAAAACATATAATTCCCAAAGAAGCTTAGACAGAAAGAAATTATAATTCATAGATTATACATGATGCAAAACCCAAGCTATGGGAAACTTAGTTCATACCTGAAGGAAATAAACTAAAAGAAATAATGAAAGACTTCATCTTGCTCTCTACGATAATTCTGATGATAATAAACCTAAGGACTAATACTATGAGGCAAGGATGATTTACAAGTGATATAAGGGTGTATTTATAGGTGTTTAGAAGCCCTAATTCGTTTTCTTGAAGGAGGATGTAAGTAGTGGACTCCTAGCCCAACTCAAATTCGTAACCCTAAAATATGAAATCAGACCCGTTTTTGTTTTGGTTCTAACAACTTCATTTCTTATCCGTTTGACGCGTATGAGTAGTCAAAATTCATCGTCTCGGAAAGATATTTAACTTTACTCTTGACCGTTTCTCCAAATTCCCCACCTATTTTGAGATATAAGTTGATTTGTGGTCGTGGGTGGTTAAATTCAGATTTATGGCAGCTTTTCCATTTCCATATTTTTAGCTTTTCTTTCCTTATCTCCAATTTCCATGCTTATCTTCTTTCCTTATCTCTTAGTCTTTGACTTGGACTCTAATTAATCTTCATAATTATCTTTAAAGTTTCACACTAAATAAATAATTAAACCCAATATGCTCTAAAAATAATAATTTACTAAATCAAGACTAGAAATAGGAAAGTGTAACATTTCTCAAGAAAATCGACTTGAAAGACTTATAAATCACTAAAAATGATGTCTCATCTTAATATTAATCTATCACAAATGAGGAGACATAAAGACCCCCAACTCAAAGTTGTATCGTCCCGATACAATAAAGATAAAAACAAAGGGAAGTCTTTAAATACACACCTAGGTAATTTTAACACAATGGGAAGAATATAGATGAATATATAGAATAGACATAAAGTAACTACTCAGAATATTTCATGCCATAATATTCATAAACTACATACTTGTACACTTCTCATATCCATAGTCAACACAGTTTGAATTCGAGATCAGATAAGTTTCGCAATGTAAGAAGGATTGGGACTTTACTCAGTCTACCAAGGAAGCTATAGATTGTTCATCGACGTTTACTAGTATCCAAAGATCCATTTAACTACTCTCTATTGGCTTAATCACTTCTCGATTACATAGCAAAGAATCAAAATGTCTTTAAGGTTGTAATTTAGGCTTAGGGACGGTATGATAATATATTTGGATAATTTAGAGTGAGCTTTTGGCTCTCTCCTCACTAGCCATCAACGAAACGCCCTAGAGCTTGAGTTACTCTAATAAAACGTTTCTCACTCAACCTAATGAGTTCTTTGATGCACAATGTAGAATCCCCAATAACCCAATTAAAGCATAAGATGTTCACATAAAAATTCCACTTTGCCGGTCCGAATATATATTCTTTTCAAATCAATTTTTTTCTTTTGTATAGCTATGACTCTCTATTTTTAATGTTCGAGATATCACGCTATTTTTTTTTATAAATTATGCATTTTCAAACTTTAGCCCGTAGCTTCTTTTTCATTCACTATTTCCCAGGCAAAGGGTTACAATATAAACTTGTGAATCATCATCAATATAAAGAAAGGAGCACAATTAATAAGCTCAAAAAAATCCCAAGTCAATAATATTTCCCATAATGGTGGACCCACCACCCCAAACTCAAGCTCTAAAACAATTGTCTATGCATCGCGATTCGAGTGCGGGTCATATGGAAAAGTCCTACAATCTAAAGGGATATGGATTATAATATGGCGAAATAAAGCGGCTTTAGAAAGGCCAGAAGGGGTTGAGAAGGATATAAAATATTAAATCAAATAACAGGGTGAGAAGGTATAAAAAGGCTTCAAATGGCTTCAATATGAAAGAACTGCCTTAATCATTTTCTACACCATGTAATTTCGTTATTCTCTTACCTTTAGCACTTTCATCAAATGGGTTTGTCAACTAGCTTGGATCTCACGGCCTACACACTACTCAAGGTTCCCTGAGATCGAATTTACTTTCTATCGCATTGCTTACTAATCTTTTCTTTACTATCAATGTGTGTTTTCCTGCAAATACTCAAAGTATAAAAAATAAAATAGCTCATAAACATACTACTTACTATCATCCATTCACTGAGCTTATGTTTTTAAGCTATTAAACACACTCTACATCTAATTCACATGTATCAACAATTTTAATTTCTACCTAAAAACAGAAAAATGGAGATGAGAGACAACAAATCCCTACACCCCCAACTCAAAAATGAGCCGTGTCCCCACGACTCGAAAAATAATTTAAAACTAGCAGATAAAGCATTTACAGAAATGGTAAGGAAGAGAGAGAACATACTCTCGAGGCTATTGCCTCGCATTATCGATATTCAAGATAGGATTTGCTTGATCTTTCTTTAATTTCTCAAGGAGTGTCATGATGTGCACTTGATTGGCTTTGATTTGTGCCACATCTTCAGCTAAGGAAGTTTGAGCTTCTTCGAAATTGTTTAAACGCTCCTCCATCTTCTCTTGCCAACTTTGCTCCTTTTCTTCTTTTGAGACTTGCGTAGAAACCGCTCCTCTTAAGACTTTCATGATCCAAGCATTATCAATAGTACTCTTTTCAAATTCGAATTTCTCTTCTTCACCCAAAATAACATTCGCTTTTTTGCACAAGACACGTGATCATAGTAGGATATTTAACATTATAAACTTATTTAGGAGAGACCGGAAATCGCATCACCTCCTCATAGATCAACTGTGCCACATCCACTTCTTCTCCTCTCAAAATAAAAATCCAAAAGTAAAGCGTTCTTCTTACTCACATCCAAAGTTCTTGTGTTTCCAAAGACATTAGGAATAAGGAAATTGTGCCAAACACTAGCATCCGGTTGAAGATATTTGTAAGGCCAAGGTGCCTTCAATTCTCCCTTATGTGATTGCACTTTATCTTTGTCTAAAACATGCTCAAAAAGTAATTCCCCATAAAAGATATTTCGTTTAGCCACCGCTTCACTATACTTGCACGGTCCAACCAATTTCTTAAACTGGAAGTGGTTTCTAATCTCTTTAACTGTGAAAGAAACTAACTTTCCTCGAATCGGAACACAACCTGCACTATCTCGGCTAGAGTGACCTAAATAGAAATCTAAAACTAACCCAATCTTTTACCAAGCACCAAATATCTTTTATACTCCCCTTTACCAACTTCTTCATCGAATACTTTCTCATAAGCAAAAGGTAGCTCCTTTAATTGTTTCTCTGCAGAAGCTATCAAGGCCTTTGAAGCTTTCTCTTTATCTTCTGGTGTAGGACCTTTGAATGGAAGAGGTCGTGTTTTCTTCTTGGAATAGAGTGGAACCCTTTTTCCCATAACATTTAAACATAGCCGACTTACCTCCCTTTTCATCATCTATTTTACCCTTTGGATTAGAACTAGAACCTTTGTTACTTGATTTCTTCTCAATTGGACCCAATACCTTGCTTTTCTTCATCTTCCTCTTGTTAGAGAATGTTTCTATTCTTTGAGTCATCTCAATTAACCCCCAACTCAAAGCTTTAACAACTCTTGACAATTGAAACTCTTGATTATAAGTTGAACAAGCTTTATTTGGGTTAGGAAATCTGAATTGATGATGAATTTCTATGTGGGTAAGATGAATTCTTGATGGATTGGTATGAATCTAAGAAATTGTAGGAAGAATTTTTAAAATTTAAGTTTTTGATTCTTCACTTCAATGTGTGTTTGGTGAGATTTTGGTGATTGACTCTCTTTTGTAATGATGTGGAGAGAAGATTTAATGTGTTTTTATGATGATTGGGTAGTGTTTTGATGTTTGGTGAAGGTTTGATGAAGCTTCAATGGAGTTGGGAGAGGTTTGGAGAAGAAAGAGAAGGTTAAGGATTCTAAAATTCGGAATATACCAACCTCTTCTTCTTTATAACCCAAAAAACGAAGCTTTTTTCTCTCTCCAGCGGCGCTGACTGGCTTACCGGCCATAAGGCCCGGTATACCGGTGTTGGAGCTACTTGAATCCCGAGTTACGTCAAAATACCCGAGTCTTGAACATGTGGGCACGGGTTTCTTGTCTGACCGGCGTACCGGAGAATTGACCGGCATACCGGTGCTGGACTCCTTCAAATTTTTATCTTTCTGTCTTGCACACGTTACGATACCCGTGGGCACGGGTTTTTGACCTGGCCGGCTTACCGGAGAATTGACCGGCATACCAGTGATGGAATTTCTCGAAAGCTAACCTTCTGCCTTTAACACGTGGCCTTACCCATGGGCTCGGGTTTTCTGACCGCCGGCTTACCAGTGTTAATGGCCGGTATACCGATGCTGGAATCTGAATATACTCAAAAAATTTGTTTTTTCTCTCAAATCTCGATTTTTCTAGCACCTAAACATCAAAAACACTAATACCTTTCTCAAATATGTAATATCAACTAAAAATAACTAATCTAAACACAAACTAAAAACATGAAAACATAAAAAATTGCGGGTTGTCTCTCGTACAGCACTTTTATTAAATGTCTTTTAAAGGTAGACGCGTTACCTCTATCAAGATTTGCGAATATAGCCTCCCCAACAACGAGCAAGGCTAGAAACGTCAACTAATCTGCGCTTGATCCCCTTTTTGGGTCTGATTTCTATCACCTTAGCTGAAACAACCTTAGTGATGATGAATGGTCCCATCCACGAGTCTTTGAAACTTTGTGGCCTATTTTCGCGTTCGTGAGCTTTCCATAAGACTTCATGGCCAACCCCAAACTCAATGTTTGGCTCAGTGTCCACAGGTTTTACATGGATCTTCTCTGTAGGGACTTTGTGATGTGAAAGGCTGTGGATGACAGGAACGATGGGATCTAACTTCCTCGGTTTCTTACCCAAGACATAGAATGTCTCGGACACGTTCTTAGCATGAAGGGTAATGGTCCCTTCTTGGAAGTTGATGACACCCTGACTTGTGGCCATGAAAGGTCATCCAAGTATGATTGGAACTTGCTTATCTGCATCAAACTCAAGTATAATAAAGTCAGTAGGGATGGCGATACTACCTGCTCGGACAAGAAAGTCCTCCACTGTTCCACATGTCTTGGTAACTGAGTTGTCAGCAAAATGCAACTTCACTGGAGCTTTCTCTGATCTCTGAAGTTCTAGTCTCTCGAACACGGACGTAGGCATAAGATTCACACCAGAACCCACATCATACATTGCTTTCACTTTGAGCATACCATTTATTTGAATAGGAAGGTTAAAACTTCCCGGATCTTTGAGTTTCAATGGTAACTCTTTTTCACTTCTTCTTGAGACTCTTAAGTTCTCTCTCTTGGCTTCTACACTTGCTTCTTTCTTAGGAATAACTTGCGTAAAAACTTGTTGTGGTGTAAGCCCTTTCTTCGCAATCTCAAGCATTTAGGCGTTGATATTCTCAGTAGTGTACGCCTCTACAAATGTCTTGAGTTCAATGTCATCCTTTGGATTTGTATCAGGAATGGTTGATGACATTGTTTGAACAACTGGTGGCGAATCCACCTTCTTTTCTTCTTTATCTTCTTGCACAGTATGTGCAACTTCAACTTCAACTCTTGGTTCTGTCGAGGCTTCTTCCTCTTTTTCTTTAGCCAACTCAACTTGAAACTCCATTACCGATCTAATTTCTTCTTGCATATCCTTCAGAAGCTGTATAAATTCGGATTTTTCTGAATCTTCCTCCACATTACTCTCAAAACAGTTAGAGTCCACGGGGTTAGACTTGATTGATTCTTCTTCGGTACTCGGAACTTCCATGGCACTATCGGCAGCATGTGGTACTTCCTTCTTTTCTTCAATCTCAACGCAAATTGCTTTACAAGCTTCGAACCCAACATTGTCAAAACCTCCTTCGATAGCCTTCAATTCTTTTTGTTCCATAATGCTTGTCAAAACTTTTTTCATCTGTTCTACTTGAGTACCTAAAAACTGAATTGAAGCTTCTTGTTCTCGTAACTTCTCGTTCTGGGAATGCATATTAGTGGTCATAAGATCCATAAATTTCGTTAATTGTTGATTATCCATAGCTCCCTCTTGAGGATACTGTGGTAAGGCTTTCTGAGCTAACGAATCGGTATAGGTATCTTGAACAGGTTGTTGTGGGGAGCAGGTCTATTCTGATATATATTTTGATACTAACCTCTTGGTTAGAAAGAGTTATTCTAGGAGCGTGGTTGATAATGACCAGGATTAGCGGCCCCCTTTGGGTTTGAATACTGCATACCCGGATGCTTCCTGTTACCAAATTGATAACCTCCTCTGTTGGATATGAAATAAACATATTGTGGATTTCCTTCGCATTATTCCCAAGTATGATCCATAGCCCCACAATGTGGACAACCTTGTGCTTCATGCACTACATTCGCTGCGGCTAAATTTCTCTGCATCTCAAGCTTAAGTTCTTTGATTTGATTCTCTAGAGCGAATAATTGAGCTGAGTTTGCAGTTTCTGCATCTAATCAAAGCGTACCTCGGGTTTTTGTAATAGGAGCTCGCGAAGATGACCAACTCCTTTCTTGTTCAATGCAGTTTTCTAAAACCTCGGTAGCTTCAACAGGGTCCATGGACACGAAATTTCCTTTCCCAAGGTTATCCACCTTCAATGTACTTTCTCTTTTGATACCTTCATAGAATATAGCTAACTGTAGAGAGGGGGTGTAACCATGAAGCGGACATCTAGCTAACTTCTTTTGAAACCTTGTCCATGCTTCTCCTACTTCTTATCCATCTTCTTGAAAAAACTTTGCAAGCTCGCTTTGGTCTTTGAGTCTCATACTATTCGGATAAAAACGGTTAAAGAAAGCGGCTTGGAGTTCGGTCCATGAATTAATTTTCCCTGGTGGTTGCCTATCTAGCCACTCACCAGCTCTACCGGTCAGAAAGAACGAAAACATATGGCAGTAAGTTGCTCGCGTGTAATGCTTGGAGTAACATAAGCGTCACAAATTTACATAAACTTCATAATCGCTCTGACCGGATCTTGAATTGTTGTACCACTGTAGAGTCCAAAACTTTGAAACTGACTAAGCATACCAGGATCAGGTCTAAATTTAATATTTTGGATCTCCGGAGGACGGTAACCTATCGGTTGAACATGAAACGACACTCTCAAGCCTGGAAGGTCTTGTTCAACTCGGTTCTGATTATTGTTGTTTCCGTTACCTCTTCCTTGTGGTGGTTGTAAATGTCCTAAAGGACCTAGGACTCTCGGATCTACTGGTGGATCTATTGGATCTCGTACGTCTGCCATAGCTCTTCTTAAGGCTATTTCTTCACGAACACGACTGTTATAAATCTCTCGGGCTCTGGTAAAGGAGGCAAAAGATTCACTGTTAAAACCTGAAAAAGACTAAAGCAAACCACAAGCGTAAATCGGAAAATAAAAACTAAATACTGAAAAATAAAATTTAACTAAAAACTACTACTCGAAATATATAGCCCACACGCTAGCGAGACACAAGTCCCCGGCAGTGGCGCCAAAAACTTGGTGTCGCCTAGGGTGTGATAAATATAAGATAAATATAAGCCAGAAAAAAAATGCACTTTCACCCTAGACAAGCACGGTAATACAAGTATTACAGGACGTATGCAAGTTCTAATGATAAGTTGAATTCGTTCTCAGGGACTAAGTGTGTTAAACGAATGGGTAAATAATAACGAGTAAGAAGTAATTAATTAAGAGACAGAAAATAAATGGGAATGATTCGAGATAATTAATTAAACTACGGAAAAATAAAAGACAATAATTAAAAGATAAGAAATATGAGATGAGAAGTATAGCTTAGATTTTGCTAGTATGCACTAATCCTTCTAATTCTTTCTATCAAATCTAGTTAATAAGGGCGATAATTAGCTCGTAGATACTTAGTTAGGATTCTAAATTCCCATACCTTAGACCTTGAGAGCGACTAAGGGGGCTACGGACACACCACGAGGCTGGTTTAAATAGGGTTTTCCTGCGCAACTAGGGCCCTAAGCAATCAATTTCCAAACATGGTGATAGTGATTTGATTATACCCTAATGACTATTTAGTTAGGATTAGTGTTGTCAAGACCAATATCAACACTAGACGTTATGTGGTGTTTCAATAATTAGACACCCAGCTAAGGTGATCATCTAACTACTATTAAGGTAATCCTATACTCGTGCACTAGCAAGGAAAACAGTCATTAAATCAAAACACATAAACAAATATATAGGTAAGAAGCTAATATCAAATTAAAACATATAATTCCCAAAGAAGCTTAGACAGAAAGAAATTATCATTCATAGATTATACATGATGCAAAATCCAAGCTATGGGAAAATTAGTTCATACCTGAAGGAAATAAACTAAAAGAAATAATGAAAGACTTCATCTTGCTCTCTACAATAATTCTGATGATAATAAACCTAAGTACTAATTACTATGAGGCAAGGATGATTTACAAGTGATATAAGGGTGTATTTATAGGTGTTTAGAAGCCCTAATTCGTTTTCTTGAAGGAGGATGTAAGTAGTGGACTCCTAGCCCAACTCAAATTCGTAACCCTAAAATATGAAATCAGACCCGTTTTTGTTTTGGTTCTAACAACTTCATTTCTTATCCGTTTGACGCGTATGAGTAGTCAAAATTTATCTTCTCAAAAAGATCTTTAACTTTGATCTTGTCAGTTTCTCCAAATTCCTCACCGAGTTTGAGATATAAGCTGATTTGTGGTCGTGGGTGGTGAAATTCAGATTTATGCCAACTTTTCATTTTCCATATTTTTAGCTTTTCTTTCCTTATCTCCAATTTCCATGCTTATCTTCTTTCCTTATCTCTTAGTCTTTGACTTGGACTCTAATTAATCTCCATAATTATCTTTAAAGCTTCATACTAAATAAATAATTAAACCCAATATGCTCTAAATGTTTTTTTATTAAATCAAGACTAGAAATAGAGAAGTGTAACATTTCTCAAGAAAATCGACAAGAAAGACTTCTAAATCACTAAAAATGATGTCTCATCCTAATATTGATTCATCACAAATGAGGAGACATCAGCAATATATGTGTAATGTTTGAATATGAGAAGCGAGAAGATGATGAAGAAGAGAAAAGGAATAGAACATGAGAGATCCAAGAGTAATAATCACATAGGAAAGTTAAATGTGAGTGTGTCACGATCCTATAGTGGTTAGAGGTTGGGGTGAGTGTGAGAGTTATTTGTTCTTTCTTTTGTGAGAGGGTTTCAGGTATTTACGTGCAAAGACAAAGTTGTAATAGTGTGAGTGGTTATATTGAATTACTTTGTCGATGTAGGTTTTTTTGGCCGAACCAGGTAAAATATTGTTGTTTGTTTCATTTAAGTTTTCTTATGTGCATGATCCTAGAAGGAAAGTCTGATATTTCAATATAATAATAGTACCTCACTACATTTGAAATGTGAAATATTTATCAACGAGGATTTTTGGGGGTAGTATATTGAAATTTGCGCAGGTACTTACAATAAGAGACATAATTAAAGAATGGACTCAAGATCGTCGGTCATATCCTTACTAAAAAAATGTGTTCAAGTTGTGATCTGATCTCTTCCACGTGACTAGGAGCAGATACAAGTGATTTTGACTCACAATGTTATCATAACAAATTTAATGATGCAACTCGCCGCATTTCCATTGAAGATGAGAGGCTCGAAGAAATGAAGTCTTAAAGTCAAGCCTAGGTATTTTGGTCAATCTCCCAAAGGTAGAGCGTATAAGCGCAATAGTCATTGGAAGATAAAGGATGGTAACAAGACTAGTGGAAAGATAAACAAAAAGAATGAAAAGAATGAGGGTATACGACCCTAAAAGAATAAAGATAGAACAAGATTAAATTCTATCAACTGTGACAAAATTTTACTTGCGAGTGTGACGATCCTAAGAAGGTAGCAAAATCTTCTTCTTGTGTTTTTTCATGTGTAGCATGCAATGTCTTTCTTGTTGAATCTTATTTTTTGTGGACTATGGATTCTGAAGAGATTTTCTATGTAGTTAAGGACTAAGAGGTCTTTGATATCTAAAAACTATTCATACGTGTACATCATACAAGGAAATAAAAATAAGCATGAGGGAAATTACAAAAATAACAACAACAATCCACGATTTATTTAAATAAGAAATCCCAAATCCATACAAATAAGTCTTAATTAATAGTGGTTCATACCCAAGCATCTCAAGCTACTAAAAAATTTAGTTCATCATGCAAGAAAAAGGAAGTAAAATAAATAAAATACATAATTTAGGAAGAATTACACTAATTAAAGAAATAAGTGTTGTTCTTGAACTCCTTGCCTCTTGACCTTTGATCTCCACATTTCTAAATCTTCAATAGGATAAGTTGTTCCAATATAGGTTTTAGCTCATACAAGTCAACTTAAGTGAAATTTAAGTGGCCCATTGGACTCTTCTAAATCTGGATAACTTTGGGTCTATGTAGTAAAACTCGTATAACTTTCACGTCACAACACGGAATTGGACACCCTTTTCGCCACGTGTACTAGACTTCATGATATAAATTGTATAAAACTTTAATCAGCTAATTAACAATAAATTATTTTGTATGATTTTTGCAAGTTGACACAAGAATCTTGCCGAGACTTCTTGGTGAGCTTTAACTAGACTTCTCGGCTCCTTTTTGTGACTTGACTAGGGTTCCTTCTTATCTACTTGGATTAATATTGGGTTCTAATATTATCCATGTACCTAGGATTTTAACACTTAACACATATATTACCTAAAAAATGTTCCAAATATATATAAATTCAAGAGTAGACCACTAAATCAAAATATGACAAATATAAGGGATAAATTCCACAATTAAACACTTAACCCCCTATAAAATGATGTTTCAAGAGTATAAAATTCATGAAAAAAGGTGATACATCACCTTATGTCAAGTAATAAAGGTCATAAGTGTGAGGGATTCTCTAAATCTAGGGTTGATAAATTATAGACAAGCTAAAGAGCCTAAGGTAAAACTATTGAGCACTTAAGGACAAAGATTCTTAAACTTTATAACTAGTACTAATAGAATATAAGAACAAAAATTTAAGTAAGTAAATGAAATATAAATCAAGCATTATATAAAAGATAAGGGAAAGAATATACGTGAGCGTTTATAGTGGTTCGGTTTCTCTACATCCACTGCCTAGGGTCACCCCATAAGATTCTCAAGCTTCTCCACTAACCTCCTTGATATCTCTTCCAGGTGAGATATAAACCATTAAAATGATGGGTTTTCAGGCTAAACCACAACCTAAACACTCAACCAATATCTAAACAAATTCAAACAAATTTGACACTAACTTCACATGCACAAACTAATCTCAAGTGCGTGTGTGAGTATATGAGTAACTTCACACCAAATATGACATATATTGCGTGTGTGAGTGTGTGAGTAATTAAGCTGAAGAGAGGATAGCACGCAAATTACAAATCACATTAACCGACTTGGATCAAGAAAAATTAATCGAGGAGAGAATTAAATCTAGGTACCTATGTTTTTATCTCTTCAATTGAATCTATATCACCGGAGCTCAAGCTCGCATACAAATCAGAAGTAGCGGAGGCGCTGTGCTAATGTAAGATGAGGAAGCTATAAAATGATAAAAGAGATAGGGTGTGAAGGATATTTTCACCGGAGTTAGGCCTTTAATCAATAGCATATCCAGGAATACAATCGATAGCAGAGCTAGGCACCGGGGCTCATCAAATTAGGAGCTAGGAGTTGAGAGAGCTTTTCAGGTGAGCCAGGCATTCAATCGATATCAGAGCTAAGGCGGAGATGATGTGGATATAAGGTGTGTCGGCAGTGGAGGTGGTTTTGAGAATCAGTAAGGAAGTGAGGCAACATGAGATGATGTGAAGAGAAGAGGTGAGGCGAGAGAGGAAGAGATGAGGCGACGTGAGGTGAGGCAACGTGAGACTGAGATGAGGTTGTGAGGCAAAATTAATGAGTAAATAAGGTATTGAGGTGTGGTGAGAAGTGGTGAGGCGGTGAAGGTGAGGTGGAGATGAGGTGAGGCTGAGATTAGGTGTCGTCGATGAAGGTATAGGAGTAGGTGAGGAGGTGAGGTTGAGCTCAGGTGTTGTGAAGTGAAATGTCTTCTGTGTGTGTTTGGAAATGTGAGTGGATTACGATTAAAATAATAGAAAATGTGAGTGGAGAAAAAACTAGAAGAGATATGTGTGTTATTTGTTTAGAAGAAAAAAAGAGATAGAGAGAGAGAGAGAGAGAGAGAAAATTATTTGTATTTTATTTTTTAGTAACTTACATATAGCAAGGGTATTTTAGGAAATTATTACGTTTTTAGTAATTGATAGATCTAGACCGTCGGTTGTGGCATATTTCTTTCACTCATAGGTTCCTTGATGTTACATAGATCTTCTTTCCTTTTTAACTATTTTCTTTCTTTTTATAAAGATAAGATATGATGAATTTGTATTACGGTAGTATCTAAAATCCACCATGCATCCCAATCAACGTGGCATCTTTAAATAAACATCAGTATTTTTTTTGGGAAATGAAACACAATTGAAATTGACAAATTAATATTTTGTTACATAAAGTACGCGATAAATGTCTATTAATAAGAAATTGATTCGAAAGTTAAGTTGATTCTGATGAGTTGTTAGATAATATTTCGTAAATGCATGAAATAATGGAGGCATCGAGAATAATGTTTCCTTAGGTAATTTTTTTTTTGAAAAGTTGAGGGGTTTATAAAGTGTTGCAAGTAGGGACCAATAATGCAACTTTTTGATAACATAGGAACCTACCATGCAATTATTTTATAATATAGTGACCTATCAACCATAATAATATAGGGACCTGGTGCAGTTTATGCATAATATAGGGACCTGGTATGGTTTATGAATAATATTAGGACATCTCGTGCATTTTTGCATTGTATAGGGACCTGATACAGTGTTCGCATAATATAAGGACCTATCATGCAATTTTTTGTATAGTAGTAAGATTTTTTCATAATATATGGACCTATAATGCAATTTTTGCATAGTATAGGGACATGGTACAGGTTTTGCATAATATAGATACCTATCGTGGATTTTCCCAAAGTATAGGGTCTTGGTAAAGTTTTTGCATAATATAGGGACGTATCATGCCAACTTTACAAATTATAGTGACCTGGTACGATTTTTGCATATTTATAGGGATTCATCACGCAATATTTGCATAATATAGGGATTTGGTAAGTATTTTTCATAATATAGGGACCTATCGAGTTTTTTTTTGCATAGTGTAGGGGCTTGGTACATTGTTTACATAATATAGGGATGTATAATGCAATTTTTGCATCATAGAGGGGCTTGGTACAATTTTCGCATAATATAGGACCTGATATAGTTTTTCTTTGTCAAATGGGATTTTACTCAAGTCTTGACCATGTTTACGATGATAGTCGGTGACTCGATTTAAAGAAACGATTCGGATATAGATATATTTATTCTATATTCGAACCTGGACCCTCCATCCTATTGGGCTTTTGGGACTTAGGCTCAAGCCATCTGGACCAGCCCAAACTTTGTCTTTGTTTGTAAACGTTGTATTTTATATTTGAAACATGTGTCTTCAAATTAAACATTACAACTCTTTGCCGAGCCACATTTTCATCTTCTATAAATAGTTGTTCAACTCAAACATTTTCTTCATTACGTTTTAAAGCATTAAGCATCAAAATTATAAGAGAGAGATAGAAAGAAGTAACTTTATTAAGTTCGTTGAAATTATTAAGAATTCATTTGTCAGTTTTTTTGATTAGTTTTGACGTTGTATCCCGGAGGTTGAAGGCAACAAACATAAGACACCGGTACGTGACCTAAATACCTTAAAGATATCAGATCCAATCTGAGCCTCGACAAGTAAAGTTATTTATTTATTCACTTTTATTTTATTTCTGCATTAGTTTTTATATTGTTTTTCTGGTTTATACAAACAAAACACAACAATTTAAGGTATTTATGATTCACGATGTATAAACCATTTTTCCTTTAGTTTTATAAACTTTACTTCTGCAAAATTTCTTGGTCTGAAAATGGAAATGAAAATGAATTGAAATAAAGGGTCGATTCTCCTATATATACTCTAATGGTATTTTTTACTAATAAGATTTTGGTGGCCTCTATTTAGAATTTTCTTTTTGGTTACATGAGTTCCGGGCTAACTTGCACGCACCCGACTAATCCCACGGAGATATACATGTCTCCCCATATATCTATTTAAAATATTGTAGAAACCAAGTCCTCTTGAGCCATTAAAAGAGTTTCCAAGACCCCTTGGATCAATCAAACTATATATATTATATACACTTAGAAATATAATTATGAACTAATTTACCATGTGATTCTAATTTCATCCATACAAATGCTTCATTATATCTAGCAATTCATCATATTTATAATTAGGGTGTGTACACCAAATTTCACTTATAAATTTGAGTTTTGTAATGCCATTTTTTAACGAAATTTTGTTTCCTATGATGAGAAGTCTTTTAGAAGTGAAAGAACTACAAAATAAGGAAATGATTGTATTCGCTTGAGTGAGTTTTGGCCATAGGGATATGCTAAAAGCAAAATAAAAAGAAAGAACTTTCACAACACCACAATCAAAATTAAGGAAGTTTTAAAGTTTCCTATTAATATGAGGTTTTTTAGCTAGAACTCTAAGAATAAAATTACATCACAAAATTAGTGCCCAATATGTATACCATTAAGGTAGATATCATGTCTAAAATTTGAGTGTGTCAAAACTTTTCATAATGAATGAATGATTAAATATAGACTTAGGAAATAAATATCTTTACTTCTAACTCTGCCGCAGTCAATGTGATATGAAACTGTACAAATTAGCTTCTAAAACGTACCACTGATATGCATGATATTTCTTGTACATTATCCAAACATGCTGTTGTTGGGTCCTGTGTGTTATAAAATAAAATGCTAAAGTTAAGGACTCAAAATCCGCAAGTGTACGGTTGTCCAAGTAATAAACCGATAAATCGGATTCGTTCGCAGGGACGGATTAGGTACAATTCAGGTGTGGATCAATCAGTGATTTAATTGCTAGTGCAGAAAAAGTAAATGATATGAATTTTGTTTAATAACTAAGACGCGAATAAATTTAAAACTAAATTAAGCAAAGAAAATAAATGAAAATAAATAAAGATAAGTAGACGCAAGAATGAGAAGTGGTACTTGAGTCTCGAAGGGTTTCACCTTAATCTATTCAATCAATGTTTCCGTTTAAGGGCTGAATTGGTATTAAGTATTAGTCGCGATTCTAGCTTCTCCTAACCCCCGTCAAGGTGGACTTAGGAGCTATCATAGGGTGTTACAAACCCCGTCAGGTTGATTATAATCCACCTTTGAATGATCAAGTATTTACCCAATTGGCTATATGGTTAACTAGCCCGTCAGGGTCAATGATTTTCACCTTACGTCTATTACCTAGTTTTGTAATTAAACCCCCCGTCAAGGCGATCACTTTGTCACTTTAGTGAATAGCTTAACTACTATTCCCTATATTTGATTCGCGACGTCAAAAAAAGTAAATAAATGCAAAGTAATAGTCAATACGAAATTACCCAATTCAATTTAAAGTTTTCAATCCCAAATTCAAAACCATTAAAGCGATTGATGTCTCCTCATTTGTGATAGATTTATGTTAATATGAGACATCATTTTTAGTGATTTAGGAAGTCTTCTAGTCGATTTTCTTAAGAAATAGTGCACTTTCCTATTTTGAGTCTTGATTTAGTAAATTATTATTTTTAGAGCATATTGGGTTTAATTATTTATTTAGTGTAAAGATTTAAAGATAATTACGTAGATTAATTAGAGTCCAAGTCAAAGACTACAAGATATGAAAATAGATAAGCATGGTAATTGGAGATAAGGAAAGAAAAGCTAAAATCATGGAAAAGGAAAAGCTGTATTAAATCTGAATTTCTGCAGCTACGTCTAAAGAAGTGGTGATAACTCCAAAACCGAGCGGATACTGGAAGATCCCTTTCATCGGGACGTAGATAATTCCGTGAGGATTCTTTTGGTATCTTATGGGCTACAAACCGACCAATAACGAAGAAGATATGATTAAAACAGGTCAGCAGTAATTATCTTTATTTCCATACGAATTAGAGTTAGGCTTTGAGTCCACCACTTACTTCTCCTTCAAGAAAACGAATTAGGGCTTCCAAGACACCTATAAATACACCCTTATACCATTGTAAACATTTCCTTGCTCAGTTTCAAGCTTAGGCTTAGTCCTTACTTGTATTTTCTCACTTTCAAATAATAGCTTAGTTTTTATATTTATTATTCATCCTTAGTATCAAGCTATTCATCCAAGAAGCAAGCTGACCTATAGAGGAAGACAAGAAGAAGAAGTTGGAGAGTGACAAACTCCTCTTCTACATCTCACATTCTCTATATTTAGGGTATTTAGTTATAGATTGTGGCTTCACCATATTTCTAAACTTTTATTCTGTAAGTTTTACTTTTAATTGTTGGGTTATTATTTTGTCTTAAATTCATAATACTATTTGTTATTTTAATTGACTGAGCTTGGCGTATATTGTTATTATGTGTTTTTACTTATTGTTCCAACCCTACATTTGGCCAATCTTAGGATTATTCTTAGTTATTGACAACACCACATAATCGTTTAGTTTTGATCATTTGCCTAACTAGATAGCCATAAAGGTTTGATTTAATCACACATCATTACTCAGGAATCCTTGGTAGTGGATAGGTTGCTACTAAGCCTAATAGAGGCTAGGTAGAATTTAGAATCCTGGTTAATATATAATGCTTAATCTGTGACAGGTTAGAATAACAACTTAGTAAAAAAGACTCTTATTAGTGACCCTAATCTATTAGACTTACATTCATATTTATTTATCTGCATTTATATTTACTTATTTCATATCAGATAATTATTCATCCTTTTTATATTTTTATCTAAAACATCTAAATTCATCTATGCTTGTTAAACATAAGTAGATCTAACGGATACAATCCCTGCGAACGAACTTGACTTATCATTAAAACTTGCAAACGATCTGTGATACTTGCAGTGAGTTCCGTGGTTATCAAGGGTGTGTGCTCTTTATTATTATCTTGTTTTATCTGTTATTTTATCACACCTTTGCCCCTACCAGCGATTCTCAAGTACTTAAAGAATTTAGCACATGTTAATATTAAAAACTACTGAAATAAAATAAACAACATCCATTGTCAATTACAGAAATAAAATTTACGAACCTAATTGAAGGATTCATATGACTGTTGTTGGAAGAATTGAAGAATTCATTTTCACTAATGGTGGAGTAGATTATTATGCGGGGTGATCTAAAAGGATTAAGAAAATAGTGAATAATACATAGGATATTGGAGAGTAGGTTTTCATCCTATAAGACCTAGTGGAAATCTTATTTATTTGAAGGTACCTCAAGGAGGAACAAATAATAAAGTACTCTTATATAATACAAAAAACACTAAAAGGTAAGAAAAAGTTTTCAAGTGTTGGCATTGTTCATCTCTGGCCTCCGGCCTCCAACCACGGACCACCACCCACCACCCACCACCCACCGCCGAAAAAAAGTATAGTGTATCGTAAAAAGATATTGAGTATCAGCATTAAAACGGTGAGTATCTGAATAAAACATAAAGTAATATTCAAAAAATACAGAGTACTCCATAAAAAATACAGAGTACTCCATAAAAAAGATAGAGTACTCGATACAAAATATAGAGTATTATTAAAACACAAAGAGTATTACTAAAAACATTATTTTTTATCTAAATTTCAACTATCTATTATAATACAGATAATACACAAACAAAAAAATATAGAGTATTACTATTACAACCAACTAAAAAAAGAAAATACAGATAATACACGAACAAAAAAAAAATTGGAGCATTCGAACGGAGTCATCATCTTCCACCACTAGCACAAACAGAGGTCAAAGCTCGCACCAACGAAGAAGAAAATGTGTCTTCGCTGGAGCTTCGCCGGAGATCTCTCGCTCTTTAAAGGAGTTTTCTATGGCAGGCGAGTTTCGACTTCGAGATCGAGCATGCGAGGCTTCTCTCACCAGATCTGCCCCGAGCCTCGACTTTGTTCTCTGTTGAAGACGAAGTCACAACATTTGCAGGCGAGCTTCGAGATCGAGCAGTGGTCTCAAACTCGAGTTCCATGGCCGCAGTCTAGTTTGTCAAACTAATATCTGAAGCTTCGTCGTTTCCTATATACATGGACACGAACGCAAAAGATGCTAGAAAAGCTTCAAACGACGATTAGAAACGGCGGATGAAGGAGCTCAAACGGTGACCAGAAGCGGCGGTTGTAGGAGCTTGGAGACCTTCTCGGCAGTCTTCATGACCGGAGAGCTGAGCTGCTTCACCACGACTTCGTCTTCACTGCCATAGCTACGAAGGGGAGCAAGTTGGCTTCATCTCACGTCGGAGATGAATGAGGTCGGGGATGGTTTTCTTGCAAGGTGTTAGAGAGAGATTTAAAAATGGATTGGGAAATAGGGTTACGAGAAAAGGGAAAGTGAGGAGAGAGAATGAAATAAATTCTAATAAAAAGTAGTATATATAGGAAAAAAACAAAAGGGGGGTAAAGATGTAATTATATTTATTAATTATAGTGTAAATTCTTATTTGAGATCTTTAGTAAGAAGAGAAGGTAAGTAGGGTTGGTAAAGGAGATAAGGGGGTGTCTTCAAGACCCGTTGGTTGAAAGTCTCTTAAAAATATAATTTCATTACATCATTTATTATCGAACTATGTGGGTGTTTTATTTAAAGTATGGATGAAATGATGTTTTTACATGCATAAGGTATAAACTTACATTTAGCAAAATTTAGGTTATTTTTTTATGTTTTGTCCTGACAAATCAATACATTTTTTTTGTCCTTTTTTGTGAACCACTAAATTTGTCGTAATGTTTGTTTTTTTAATAAGTGGGTCGTTTTTTATTTCAATTTTCAAAAAAAAAAAACAGGTTTTCATTTAAGGCTTACGAGCCCATTAGACTAAATAAAATAAAAAATACCTCGATTTAGTCCAGTTGAATTCAACAAATACCCAAAAACAAACCCTAAGAAAACGAGATTGTTTCCCTAGACCACATATATTGATGTGTTAATGTGTAATAGTGTTGTGAAATTGTTTTGTATTCTATAACCTAAAATGCTTCTTCAAAAACTGTTTTTTATCTAAGATCTTGATATTTTACTTTAAAATTATATTAGGTCAGTTCAAGGTAATCTTCTGTTTATATTCACGAATCTTTTATAACTGAAAATTAAATTTTCTTGTTGTGTATAATTCATGGATACACCACATATCCAGCCAAATGTATTTTAATAAAGGTATTAAAATTGTATAATGCAATTTTTATCTCATTATTATCTTGAAATCTACCATTTTAAATAAAATAAAATTAGTTTATTAATAATTGAAATAAAATCAAACTAATTTGAAATATTTAAAATGACATATGATTACGCTAATACATACGTTTTTATATAATTTATCAATATATGCAATATATTTTTCATTTTCTCAAAACATTGATATTCAATTTGTAATATTTTTATACAGGTTTTTCTATTCAATGGAAAATTTAAATTATATCAAAATCAAGATCATTGGCCAGGACATTTCAAAACAAGCTCAAATATTATTTTTCAAACAAGTGAGCGATTTTATTATTATGGTTTGTGTTATCTTTCTTTTTATTTTTTTGTAAAATGATAGTTGTGGGCTCGACTAGCCGAAATGCGAAGTGAAATTTATAATTCGAGAGGGTGATTTTGCTTAAGTTTGTCAAGTCTTCTGCTTATAAAAGGGACACCCAATAACTCATGTCTTTGACTTATTGTGTTTTACTAAATTACCATAATATCCTTGAAAAATAAAAACTAAAAAAGAAATTTAACTTGGAGCCTCGAAAATTTAAAAATGGGGAGTTTTAAAAAAAAACTTATTTCTCCTCCCTGTGTAAAATTTCACTTAACCCCTCAATTTTCAAGTTTTTTTAAAATAAAACTAACCTTATTTTTTAGTTTATTGCATTATACATCCCTATATTTGACAAAATGCACTATGAGATTTGCATGTATCTTGGCACAACTATCCTGATGGTATGTGTTGAGAAATCTTATTATGTCCATTTTTTCATTTCACACAACTCATGGATTAGTCGGGAAATCAATTCTATACTTTTTGTCTATATTTCTTTACACAATGACCATACATAATGACAAAAATATTACTTTGTTGAGCTGATGCATGTAATAGTTTGAGATGGAATTATTCCGTCTTTAGAATGTAGCATGAACCGTGTTTTAATTTTGATTAAAGGAGTAATATAAACCTTATGTATAAATAACTAAGACATAATTTTAATATTTTTTTATTTATTTTGCAAGTATAGGGTTAGTAATTTGTTATATATACTTCTTCAACAAATAAATAAGATAATTATAATATTTTTCTATCTAATTCTACCTCTTTTTACCATATTGAAAGGTGTTTTATGTCTCAAATTCGAGAAATTTAAGGATGTGTCGTTATTTTTTCTTATGTTTAGTAGGTGGAGAGAGTTAACACTAAAAGTTCATGTCAATTTCATTGTGATGTCAAAAAGTATTAATACGGATACAATACAACACCTAGGCACAAATTGAGAAGAAGAATGTAAAATCATAAGCATAATTTAATTCTTTTTATGAAATGTTTAGATCTTAATATTGAATGGACTGATTTATATTGAATGAAACACGTGTTATTTTTAACATTCGTGTCTTTAGGCACGGATAATAACTAGTAGGTATATATTTCTCAGTGAATTGCACTACAGATACCTATATTACACATTACACAGTTATATTTTTATTTTCGAAAGCATATTAATATATTAGATTGAAATAGTTCAAAATATTACAAATCAATCTACCCTCTGGTTATTATTTTGTAAAATCTTAATTATTGAGTCAAAATGTTAGAGTTCTATTTTAAAGATTTTGCTTGGCAACTGGCTCATTGTTGGTTCTAGGTTTTTTTTTTTTAAAAATTAAGGTATACTTGTTATTTGTTAAAAGGTCTCAGAAATGGAGATTATGGTACAACCAAACACCACTCAAGTGTCTAGTCTTGAAATTCTTTCTGCTCTTGTCGAGAAGTTTAGCTATGTAACAAAATAATAAGCTTAAGCTATTATAGATAGAGAATTAAAATAAATATTTATGCTTTCAACATTTCAAATACAGGAGACATTTGAGGAAATAGATCTTGAAGACAATCTTCCAAAGCAGATTGTAGTTCTAACTTCAGGGACGAATAGTTACTCAAATTCATCTGTTAGCTATACTAAGTTTCAAGGCCATGGTAACTTGTCTCTCTACCTTTTTTCATCATTATTCAATATCTATGTATGTATTTGACTGAGCTCTTGAATTGGTATCTGTACAGGTTGAACCATCATCCAGATTCAAATTCCATTGCAGCTGAACTGATGGAAAAAGTAAATCCATCAAACTTTGTAGCGAGATCAAGGCCTATAGATACAGAAGCTCGAGAAAAGGCAAAGAAAATCGTGAAGGAAATGAGATTGTGAAAAATAGAGTTGAAAAATAGAGCTTTAGCCCAAGGGCAAGCTTATTCTTAGAAAAACAGATCACTATAAAAAATCTTGTTAATGTTTTGCAACAAGGTTTTGGTGCGAGACTACAAACTAACTTTCAAAAGGTGTTGTTAGAGGAAAAGGGAATGTCAATATAAAATTATTTGTTTGTTACAGATGAAAAACAAAATGAATTAGTAACTATCCAAAAGTTATTCAATACACATAGCTCTATCCCGAATTTTGGAAATTTCGTGTCATCCAACATTGATATTGACAATGCGGAAGGTCATAGTAAATGTTGGAAACAGTGTGTTAGAGAAAATATTTCAAGAACACCAAGAGTATGGAAAAAGAACAAAAGAGGATAATCAAAACGAGCCAATGGGAAGGGAAATAGAAAATCTATCGAGTATGTCATCGGGGAAAAGGAAGTCACTCTTGCGCTGGTCAAAAGAACTCCAAGATAAATTTTTTATAGCTATTGATATTTTGGGCGTAGAAAGTAAGAATACTTATATGATCCTAGATATAAAATTTGTCACACCCCCAAAATCTCCCAACATGAGTTCCTTAGTCACTAATTGGAAGATAATTCTTCTAAGATGCACTCGATTTATGTTCTAAAGGTTCCCCTTAGGTTGATTTTGGAAGTGTGATAAAATATATATTCTATAAGATACTTCTCTTTCCTTTTTCTATGTTTCTTTATTTATATTATGATTCCTTAGTTTTAATGTCTGCTCACATTTTTCTTTTTGCTTACTTTTTCATCACAGGAGCTCGTCCAAAATCGATTTTAAAATTGATGGGGACAACCCACTTGACCGTTCATCTGGTAGTCATTTACAAGTAGTTTTATCTTATTAAAGTAAGTTTCACAATCTAATCCTTCATTCACCATAATATCCTTCAAAACAAAAACTACAAAAGTAATAGGAAGAGGTCATTAGCTTGGCGCAAATAGCTAAAGGAAAACTAAGAAAGATTGTGTTCCAAATATATTATAGAGATATTATTTGCTGGTACTCCTTGATTCTTTTTATGCATTTTACCCCTTGTGGTGTACAATAAGTGCACTCGACCTCCCTGAAGTTTCAAAAGTGCAGCCTACCTCCTTGTGGTATTAAAATATTGCACCCAGCCCCTGTGGTTTCAAAAAGTGCACCCTACACCCCTTTGCCGAGATGGAGCCACCTTAGTGACGGGCCCTACCCCTGATTTCCCAAAAAGTAAATAAATAATATTATTATCTTACACCCCTACATTTTCAGAATCTTTCACTTGGCCCCCCAATTGTCAAATTTTTATTTTATTAAACTTTATAATTTATATTATTTGTTCGATAATTTTGATTATATTATGATAAACTATATATTATTTTGTACAATATAGGGACTTATAGCGTAATTAGTTTTAACTAAATAATATCAAGACCTGTAGGGCAATTTTTTTATAACATAGAGACCTAAAAAAACATTTTTTTCATAACTTAGGGGCCCATAGTGCATTTTTTGTAAATTGTAGGGACCTGTAGTGTATTTAATTCGATTGTTGTCATAACCGGGAATTCACATAGATAGGATCATACTGAATCGATTTTTTAATTTTTTTCGTTTGAAAATTTAAAATGCAGGTTTTGAAGTCGAGGAGTGAAGTAGATGTGAGGCAAGACAACGCATATGATAACATTATCGTGCTTGAAACTCTGTGGCTGAAGCAGACTTTCGGAGCCAAGCTGCAATTTGATCCCTCCGTTGATTAGAGAATACTACAAATAGAAAAAAAAACTGGGAATTTGGAAACGAAAACTTGAATATTTATGTGTTGCAATAGTTGATTACAAAGTTGTAGATTATCTTAGAGCTATAAACTTTATGGTTAATGTTTGTTTAATTTAACGAGACATCATATGTGTAATTTTGGAATCTTTAGATGCTTATATAGAAGTTTTATTATAGCATGATGTGTTGGATTTTATCAGAAATTTTTAGTGTAAGTGGCAAATCCTTTTTTGTGTCATTTTTCTAGGATTGTCGTCTTACCTTATTGTGAAAAGGATTCCTCAGATGTCTTCAAGCTGACTGTAATAGAATTGATGAATAAAGAAGTCAAGAGTAGTCTATTCTCTCCTCTGAAGTGGTCCTTTTATTGATATTTTAGTAGTAAAGGGTCTGTTCTTTTTGGACGGAGAAGAAAACTAAACAATTTACCTATCCTACCAACATATCATCCTAAGTTTGTCAAAGCAGTCGTGAATAGTTTTCATATTAAAAAAAGTAGTTGTTGTCATGTGTCTTGCGTCTTTTTGCCAGTTAATCTACCTTGAAGTTGAGGTGTTTTGGAATGTATTTGTAGATGGATTCCCCAAGCTCTTCAACCATGTGCTTGATTTTCCTCGATTCTACAAATGACTGCTAACACATGTTAATACCCTGAATGAGATCAAAGATATTTGAAAATGAAAAAATTAATTAGATACAAGGCAAGAGGATTTATGTGTGTTTACCTCTTGAGCAGCGGAAAAAGTGAAAAAAAAAATTGGATTGCTGCGATCACGGATCTTCTCACAGTGAAGAAGAACCTTTGTTCACAACCTAAGTGTCTCAGACTTTTGATTCTATGTGTTTTTCTTGAAAGCGGAGAAAAGAAATAGTTAGAGAGGAAGCGTTGAATTGTTCAGTTAGAATTGAAATTCTTTCATACTTTTATCTATAAAATAACAGATGGATAGTCTTTTATAAGATAATGGGGTTGGGTGATTTTTCCACGTAGAACTCCCAATATATATTTTGAATTTAAAATTCAAATAACCCAATTAACTAATTATGGGCGAACAAGAAATAAATACTAAATAAAATATATATTTTATTTATTTTATTTCTTTCATTCTCCCACTCTTCCATAATAAAGTTATATCTTATCCATGAGATCCACATCACATCATTTTATATCCCCTCATATTCACACCTGAATCAAAATATCATCATACTTGGCAAATAGGTCGTGCGACCAGCAAGCATACGAGCGTACGTTACTAATAACCTGTTAGGGTATATAGTTGCTCTAAATAGTTCTCATCTGTTAAGTATCCTGCAATACCCCAGACTAACAATATGTTGTAACATGTTAGAGTAACTCTGACCCTTCAAATTTATATCACAACTACTATGTGAAAAAGAGTTCACTGTCATTTCGTTTATGTGTCTCACTATCATGTTATAGTCCGTATTGACTTACATGATTGGTTAATATGCAATCACACATTTTGATACACAATTCTAGTCTTTCCTTTACACTTATATCCTTTTATATTGATTAGGTTGCTTTCCCAACATACCCCATTAGACCGAATCATTCATGATCATTGATAATGTGTTCAAAGTAGCATACACATAATCAAGATATCAAGATATAGTCAAAAGTAATAAGGGAACAAATCAAAGGTATCACACAAGGAAGAAAAAGGGATCAATTCTTCACTTCCTTTTGGTCGAAAGAACACGTGGTATGACACACGTGTTATGGTATTATTACTAAAGGTCTATCGGAATAGTCAAATAACCACTTCATTTGATTTCTCCTAAGGGTATATAAATAGAACAAAAGAGGAGACATCAAATCGCACGGACTTTATGGTTTTAGCGTAGGCTTAGGGATGGTATGGAATGTATATTTGGTAAATTTGAAGTGAGCTTTTGGCTCTCTCCTCACTTACCATAAAAAATCTGTCCTTGAGCTTGAGTTTACACTGGAATATTGTTTTCACTCAACCCATTTGACGCACTAGTTAGCGTCCCCAATATTACCAATAAACACTAAAGATGATTTCCAACACTTTTCACGTTGCCGATTACTTTATATTTTTTTTGTATAAGATGCCCTTGACCATCGTTTTGATGTGAATAGTCATGACTCATATATTTTTTTTATTCTTCTTCCCCATTTTTTTATGAAGACCCCGGAAAAGGGTTACAAATAATAAATCATCAAAAATTTTCCGCATAACTACAAACGCATACAAATCCCCTCCCAATTTAGTCTCCCAATAATGAAACCACCACCCCAAACTCAAGCTCAAGACAGGAAGTCTCTGAATTGTGATTCAAGTGCAGGTCATATGGTAATGCCTATTCATCTAAAGGGATGTGGGCACATATTATGGCGACAAAAGAAAGGCTTAAAGGCTAAAAATGGGGCTAAGGCGGATAATATTATATTAAGGGATAAAAAGATAAAAAGTCTCAAAGGGCTAACAAAGAACTGCCTCTATCATTTTCCTAGTTATATAGCTCGCCTCTAGTTCATACATAAGTGGGTTCTCTACTAATTTGGATCTCACGTTCTACAAACCAAACATTTTCCTTAAGTACAAGTTTAATTCTTTTGCATTGTTCATTAATTCTACCTATCAATTACCTATGTTTGCATGCAATCTAAATGCGTTTTATATTAACTCCTAAAGTCTACTATTGTCAATCATAAATTCATAAAAACTTTGCTTAATGGGGACATTTAAAATGCTCTACAGTCAAACGCAACCCTAAAATTAATTTTATTGAAAGCAATTAAAACAAATAACACATAAAAATTGGGATGAGGCAACGAACCTCACAATAAACTAAAAAATGAGTCGTGTCCCCACGACTTGAAAAGACTCGATAAAGCAATTAAACTATTTTACACTAATAAATGAGAAGGTTAGGAAAACGAATCTCAACCAACACTAGGCTACTTTTCAGTGTTGCGTCCAAGTTGGGTCATCTTCTTAAGCATTGTGTAAATGACATGTTGGGAATCACCCAACCTATCCAATCTTTTTTTCATAAAGACCAACTCTCTTGTGACGCTTCCTGATAGATTTCAACACCTCTTCATGACTCTCCTCTAAAGCTTTCATTCTTTCAATAACCTCATGATCTTTGGCAACTTTAACTTTGTGTTTACGAGGTCGCACCTTAATCTATTTTCCAAAAGGCTTGTCTAACTCAATCCCATTCTTCTTGGCTTCACTATAAATATTCGCAATTGAAATTGATTTGAGATTTGTACCTCTTTCGACCGGTTCATCCTCAATGTTCCGAAGCGGCACCTTTGCGGCAAAACAGATTTTTGTGATGGTGCACGGGAACTTGAGGTTGTGTGCACTAATGGGATTATTCGTATGAGCCATGATGAAATTATAAATTATTCGAGCTACATCAATCTCCTTCTTCTCAATAATGCATTTAATGAAGATTAGTTGGTCACGTTTTACCTCGGATATGTGATTGTTACCAAAGAATGTAGGAATAATAAAACGAGACCATGCTCTCGCACGTGACAATAAATCACTACTAAAAGCTTGACTTTCATACCTAGCACCTTGGGGAATGGGCAGAGTACCATGAATCTGAACACTTTGATAAAACGATTCCCATTCGAATGTCGGATTGTTAAGCTCCTCTTGGTATTGGCATGGGCCTCTTAAATCTGGTAGGTTCAGTACCTTACGAATAAGCTCAACTGAGAAAGAAATAATCTTCTGAAGGAGTTCAACAGCGTTACAATTCGCAAAGACTAATCCTTCATAAAATTCTCGAACCAAAGTCGGAATATAGCTCAAGTCTCTTTCTCTCAGTTCTCTCCACCCAAATTTATCACATGTAACCACGTAACCTTTGAATTCACCGTCCGTTATATTCAACGAAAATCCTTTCACAACACCAAAAGCAATACTAGCAAACCTCTCATGAACTTGGTCTTCCAAAGGAACTAATGGCTTCTTAGGCTTAGGTTTCATAGCCATTGTTTTTCTTTTCACAGAACATGGAGGAATAATTGGATCACTTACCTCTTTCTCTTCATATTTGCATTAATCCATGATAGTTTCTTCAGGATCCACATTACTTGGGTTCTCTTTCCTCTCCAAAGTCTTCTCAACTTCCTCACTAGGCACCTTAGAACGTGAATCCGGAATTTCAATGGAATTAGCTGAAGTAGTTCCAATAGTGTTAGGATTAACTCTTCATCTTATAGCACAAGGAATCAGTCATGTTCGTCATCTCAATGAACCCCAAACTCAAAACTTATAAAATTCAAAATCTAGATAAAAGTTTTGAACTTTGATGTTTTGAGGATTAAGAAAGAAGGTTTAAGGTGTTGTACGAGATGGGTAATGAATATCTAATGGAGGAGAAAAAGTTTAATGGGTAATATTGAAGGTTTGATGAAGGAAAAGGAAGGATTAAAGTGAAGAATTTTGGTGTTTGGTGGAAGGATTTTATGTTGATTTTGTGTAAGGAGTGGTTTAGAGGGAAAGATTTGATGTGTTTTGGTGTTTTGATGATGTTTTGCATATATTTGCTGAAGTTTGGTTCGTCAATAATGGAGTTGTGTGTGAGAGGTTGTGTCAAAGAAAAGAGAACATGGTAACATAGGTATTAGGGTTTAAAGTCGGCGGCTGCACCGGTATACCGGTGGATCGACCGGCTTACCGGCACCATTATCTCGTCAAATTCTCGTGTATCTAATGGATGCAGATCATAGTTGCATGGAAGGTGTCGAGTTACAGTGAGTTGACCGGCATATACCGGTCAGAAGGCCGGCTAGCCGGTCACAAATGGAATTTGTCGGCACAATTTCTTTTTGAGCGACGCAATATATAGTTGCGTGGAATGGCACTTCGAACAGTAGCTCGTGCTGTAGCGAAAATTTTTTACCGGCTAGCCAGTCCCATTCCTTGAAATTTCGGCGATGCACTTTATAACTACGTGGAAGTGCCTCCAAGACAATAGCTCGCGCAGTGATGTAATTTCTCGACAGGTATACCGGCCAGCTGACCGGCTAGCCAATCACGCGAATGACTTTTTTGGCGACAAACTTTATAGTTGCGTGTAATTGGTCCGCGGACAGAATGCTTGATCCTCATTGACCGGCATACCGCTCAAATGAAAGGCTAGCCGGTGCGAGTGCTCAGATTTTTGACCAAAACACGCTTTTTCTTGCATCTCACACCTGTTAACCCAAACTCATGGATTAAGTACCTGTAGTCATCAAAATACTGTGTGTGTTTTATTTAAAGTATGGATGAAATGATGTTTTTACATGCATAAGGTATAAACTTACATTTAGCAAAATTTAGGTTATTTTTTTATGTTTTGTCCTGACAAATCAATACATTTTTTTTCGTTTTTGTGTATGTATACATACACACATATCAACCACTAAAATTTCCAGTAATGTTTGTTTCTTTAATAAGTGAGTCGTTTTTCATTTCAATTGTCAAGAAAAAAAAGAGATTTTCATTTAAGGCTTGCAAGCCGATTAGACTAAATAGTATAAAAAATACATCAATTTAGTCCAGTTGAATTCAACAAATACCCAAAAACAAACCCAAAGAAAACGAGATTGTTTCCCTAGACCCAAAACACAACCATATTCTAGACTATATAAAAATCCATAAATCAGAATAAATTGGCATATCAGATCCTCAATTCCTCTTTATATTCTGATTTTTGCATCCACTCTCACCTTCGACAAACAAACATAACTTCCCAATGTGTTTTTTCTTATAGATCTACAATTCTATGGGAGATCTGGAAGACATTTATTCCAGAAGAAGAAATTATTTTACTCAAGTAAGAATTTTATAAGTAAAATATTGTTTTGGTTATTGTAATAAATATAATCGTCAATACACATGTTATATTGATGTGCTAATGTGTAATAGTGTTGTGTAATTAGCCGTAATGTTTGTTTCTTTAATAAGAGGGTCGTTTTTTATTTCAATTTTCAAAAAAAAAAACAGGATTTCTTTTAAGGCTTGCATGCCCATTAGACTAAATAAAATAAAAATACATCAATTTAGTCTAGTTGAATTCAACAAATACCCAAAAACAAACCCAAAGAAAACGAGATTGTTTCCCTATACCCAAAACACAACCATATTCTAGATTATATAAAAATCCAGAAATCAGAATATATTGGCATATCAGATCCTCAGTTCCCCTTTACATCCCAATTTTTTCATCCACTCTCACCTTCGACAAACAAACATAAATTCCCAATGTGTTTTTTCTTATAGATCGACAATTCTATGGGAGATCTGGAAGTCATTTATTTCAGAAGAAGAAATTATTTTACTTGGGTAAGAATTTTATAAGTAAAATATATTTTTGGTTATTGTAATAAATATAATCGTCAATACATATGTTATATTGATGTGTTAATGTGTAATAGTGTTGTGAAACTGTGTTGTATTCTATAAACTAAAAGTCTTCTTCAAATATTGTTTTTCATCTAAAAGCTTGATATTTTACTTTAAAATTATATTAGGCCAGTTCAAGGTAATCTTCAGTTTATATTCATGAATCTTTTATAAGTGAAAATTAAATTTTCTCGTTGTGTATAATTCATTGATACACCACCTATTCTGCCATATGTATTTTAAGAAAGGTATTAAAATAGTATAATACAATTTGTATCTGATTGTTATCTTGAAATCTATCATTTTAAAATAAAATAAAATTAGTCTATTAATAATTGAAATATTATCAAACTAATTTGAAATATTTAAAATGACATATGATTACGCTAATACATACGTTTTTATATAATTTATCAATATATTTAGTAAAATTTAAAATAACAAAATATTTGAGTGTTATGCAATATATTTTTCATTTTCTCAAAACATTGATATTCAATTTGTAATTTTTTTATACAGGGTTTTCTATTCAATGAAAAAATTAAATTATATCAAAATCAAGATCATTGTCCATGACATTTCAAAATCAAGCTTAAATATTATATTTCAAACAAGTGAGTGATTTTATTATGATGGTTTGTGTTAACTTTCTTTTTTATTTTTTTATAAAATGATAGTTGTGGGCTCGACTAGCCGAAATGCGAAGTGAAATTTATAATTCGAGATGGTGATTTTGCTTAAGTTTGTCAGTCTTCTGTTTATAAAAGGGACACTCAATAACTCATGGCTTTGATTTATTGTGTTTAACTAAATTACTATAATATCCTTGAAAAATAAAAACTAAAAAAGAAATTTCACTTGGATCCCCGAAAATTTAAAAATGGAGATTTTTTTTTAAAAACAAAAATACTTATTTCTCCTCCCTATGTAAAATTTCACTTAACCCCTCAATTTTCAAGTTTTTTTAAATAAAACTAATCTTATTTTTGAGTTTATTGCATTATACGTCCCAATATTTGAAAAAATGCACTATGAGATTTGCATGTATTTTAGCACAACTATCCAGATGGTATGTGTTAAGAAATTTTATTATGTCCATTATTTCATTTCACACAACACATGGATTAGTCGGGAAATTAATTCTATACTTTTTGTTTATATTTCTTTACACAATGACCATACATAATTACGAAAATATTACTTTGTTGAGCTGATGCATGTAACAGTTTGAGATGGAATTATTTCGTCTTTAGCATGTAGCATGAAGGTGTTTTAACTTTAATTAAAGGATTGATATAAACCTTATGTATGAATAACTAAGACATAATTTTAAAATTTTTTAATTTATTTTGCAAGTATAGGGTTAGTAATTTGTTATATATACTTCTTCAACAAATAAATAAGATAATTATAATATTTTTCTATCTAACTCTACCTCTTTTTACCATATTGAAAGATTTTTTATGTCTCAAGTACGCCAATTTAAGGATGTGTCGTTATTTTTTCTTATGTTTAGTAGGTGGAAAGAGTTAACACTAAAAGTTCATGTCAATTTTATTGTGAAGTCAAAAAATATTAATTGGATACAATACTACACTTAGGCACAAATTGAGAAGAAGAATGTAAAATCATAAGCATAATTTGATTCTTTTTATGAAATGCTTAGATCTTTATATTGAATGGACTGATTTATATTGAATGAAACATGTGTTATGTTTAACATTCGTGCCTTCATACATGGGCAATAACTAGTATGTATATATTTCTCAATGAATTGGACTATAGATACCTATATTACACAGTTATATATTTATTTTAGAAAGCATATTAATATATTAGATAGAAATAGTTCAAAATATTACAAATCAATCTACCCTCTAATCTGGTTATTATTTTGTAAAATCTTAATTATTGAGTCAAAATGTTAGAGTTCTATTTCAGAAATTTTGTTTTGCAATCCAGTCAACTGGCTCATTGTTGCTTCTAGTTTTTTTCTTCAAAATTAAGGTATACTTGTCATTTGTTAAAAGGTCTCAGAGATGGAGATTATGGTACAACCAAACACCACTCAAGTGTCTAGTATTGAAATTCTTTCTGCTCTTGTCGAGAAGTTTAGCTATGTAACAAAATAATAATCTTAAGTTATTATAGATAGAGAATTAAAATAAATATTTATGCTTTCAACATTTCATTTACAGGAGACATTTGAGGAAATAGATCTTGAAGACAATCTTCCAAAAAAGATTGTAGTTCTAACTTCAGGGACGAATAGTTACTCAAATTCATCTGTTAGCTGTACTATGTTTCAAGGCCATGGTAACTTGTCTCTCTACCTTTTTTCATCATTATTCAATATCTATGTATGTATTTGACTGAGCTCTTGAATTGGTATCTGTACAGGTTGAACCATCATCCAGATTCAAATTCCATTGCAGCTGAACTGATGGAAAAAGTAAATCCATCAAACTTTGTAGCGAGATCAAGGTCTATAGATACAGAAGCTCGAGAAAAGGCAAAGAAAATCTAGAAGGAAATGAGATCTTTCTTTACTGAGACTTCTGATAACGGACATGATTCTGTTACTTATGACCAAGATCTACAAACCAACGAGGAAGTACAACTCCGGGGCCCACGGTTGTTCCCACTCCAGGGTACTAATGATCGTGCAAAGCTTTCAAGGAAGAGGAAATGCGTATGGGATGAAAAGACTATCCTCACGAACAAGTAAGTAATTTTTATTATTATGGTTCATGTATTCTTTCTTTATGTTTTTCAAAAACGGATATAGATGTGGGCCCAAGGTATGGCCGGGATGCGAAGTGATATTTGAAGCTCGGGATGGACATTTGGCCTCTTTTTGCAAACCGGCCAAGTGCACTCGACCTCCTTCAAGTTTCAAAAGTGCAGCCTACCTCCTTGTGGTTTCAAAAAGTGCGCCCTACACCCCTTTGCGGAGATGGAGCCACCTTAGTGACTGACCCTACCCCTGATTTCCCAAAAAGTAAATAAATCATATTATTATCTTATGCCCCTACATTTTCAGAATCTTTCACTTGGCCCCCCAATTGTCAAATTTTTATTTTATTGAACTTTATAATTTATATTATTTCTTTGATAATTTTGTTTGTATTATATTAAACAATATATTATTTTGGATAATATAGGGACTTATAGTGTAATTAGTTTTAAATAAATAATATCAAGACCTGTAGGGTAATTTTTTTATAACATAGAGACCTAAAAAACAATTTTTGCATAACTTAGGGGTCCATAGTGCATTTTTTGTAAAGTGTAGGGACCTGTACTGTAATTATTTTGATTGTTGTCATAACCGGGAATTCACATAGATAGGATCATACTGAATCGATTTTTTAATGTTTTTCATTTGAAAATTTAAAATACAGGTTTTGAAGTTGAGGAGTGAAGTAGATGTGAGGCAAGGCAAGACAACGCATATGATGAAATTATCGTGCTGGAAACTCAGTGGCTGAAGCAGACTTTCGGAGCCGAAGCTGCACTTTGATCCCACCGTTGATTAGAAAATACTACAAATAGAAAAAGAAAAACCGGGAATTTGGAAACAGAAACATGAATATTTATGTGTTGCAATAGTTGATTACAGAGTTGTAGATTATCTTAGAGCTATAAACTTTCTGGTTAATGTTTGCTTAATTTAATGAGACCTCATATGTGAAATCTTTAGATGCTTATATAGAAATTTTATTATAGCATGATGTGTTGGATTTTATCAGAAATTTTTAATGTAAGTGGCAAATCCTTTTTTGTGTCATTTTTCTAGGATTGTCGTCTTACCTTATTGTGAAAAAGATTCCTCAGATGTCTTCAAGCTGACTGTAATAGAATTGATGAATAAAGAAGTCAAGAGTAGTCTATTCTCTCCTCTGAAGTGGTCCATTTTATTGATATTTTAGTAGTAAAGGGTGTGTTCTTTTTGGACGGAGAAGAAAACTAAACAAATTACCTATCCTACTAATATATCATCCCAAGTTTGTCAAAGCAGTCGTGAATAGTTTTCATATTAAAAAAAGTAGTTGTTGTCATGTGTCTTGCGTCTTTTTGCCAGTTAATCTACTTTGAAGTTGAGGTGTTTTGAAGTGTATTTGAAGATGAATTCTCTAACCTCTTCAACCATGTGCTTGATTTTCTTGATGATAGGTTTGATTCTACAAATGACCGCCGTCACATGTTAATATCCTGAATGAGTTCAAAGATATTTGAAAAGATGGTTTTTCTTTTCATGTTTGAAATCTTTGCATATCTCCATTGTCATTATGACTGTATGTGCCTTTTCTTCAAAAATGGTATCGCAGAAGTTTCTCTTTTGATGTTCAATTCTTACACTAGTCCTCTTAAGTTAATTCTTTCCAAATCCGATCATTGTCTTTGATTATCAGGGTTATGTTTCCTTTCCTCTTTGAATATAGATATATAAAAATATTTGGTATTTTATTTTCATATTTAATCTAAATCTGTCTTGACCTGTCCGATCAGTATTTTTCTTTATTTTTGTATGCTATTTTGAATGTTTCTCTTATTCGTTTCTTTTCTTGTTGACATTATTATGAAGGATCAATATTAGCCAATTCCATCAATCTACTTTTTAAATCTTGAAATTGTCTCATATGATTTTTAAATTTCTTCTACTTCATTGCTTTAGAGAGTTAATGGTATTGTCCCTCTTTCCAACAAACAGTAGGAGTGAAACCTCAGTTCCCGGATCCCTTTATGCATTACAAGAAAAAAGGAAATACAATGACACAATTTATAGGTTTTCATGACGATAATTATCGTCATCGTAGATAATTGTGACGGTTCAACAACAGTCATCTGAATGTCATGTATGAAACCTTCATTATTTTGCCTATCATCCGTCAAACATAATCGTCACAACTAAATAACTTTCTTGGCGATTTAGAGATCACCGTCTTAATAACAAATCATTGATGCCTCCAATACAAGTGACATTATTATCAAATGTGAAATAATGACACTTATTCAGTTGTCCTATAAAATTATCAATTCATAATATAATATATATATAAAAAATTATGTTTACGAAAATTCAAATGCTATCATATAAATAATAAATTATTGACGCCTCTGACACTAGCGCCGTATTAGAAAATGTGTAATAATGACACTTTTTCAACCGTCATAACAAATTAACGATTCATATTATTAAATAAATAAATAAATTATGTAACATATTTAACACAAATTCATATATTAAATTTATATAATAATTTGATTACGTAACACTTAACAATAGAAACCCTATAAATTTTTGTAGTAAAATAACTAAGTTAATATACTTATAACATCATCACGAACTAATTTTACAAACTCAATAACCAACTAATTCAACTAATTTTGCTAACCTTATTAAGGACAATGCCGGAAGTTAAGTGGTGGTGAATTTGGGATTTTTTTATTTATTCATTCATTGTATATCATCTAGCATCAAATAAATATTTGTTTCAAAATAATTCAAAAAATGCAGTATAAGACCAAATTGATCACTCCAAAGTCACGGCATGGGACCCACAAAACCTCCACGACATCTTCCTCCCCGTATAAGCTATTCTGAACCCATCACTTTCACATATGGTATAAGGCTTCCAACGGTCATAAAATGGCCATTGTAGGATTTGTGTAGAAATATAGTAAACAATAATGATACGAGACGGGCCGCGACATATATTAAAAATAAAAATTTAACATTTAAGTTAAGAGTAATGATATATACCACTCAAAATCATACCACCCAATTACCACCCAATGATGTGGCGTGAATTGGTTGGCTATAAATCGTTAATCTATTTATTTTCTTGATATAATTAACGATTTATTACCAACTAATTCACGTCACTGGGTGGTATGATTTTGGGTGGTATATATCATTACTCTTAAGTTGAATAAGAATAAAAAATAAAATTAATAATTTACGGTACAATGGGCATATGACGGGATGACCTTACTTGACATAATAGTACGAGACAGCCTAGTATATATAAAAGAATCTTACCCAGATCCATCTCGCCCATTAATCGAGTCAGAACAAGACGAGACAGTTCAAGGGATGAGTGATCAAGTTTATGTTGATATAATTGTTTATAATATATAATTTTTTTAAAAGGATATATTAGAAAAATGAAATTAAAAAAAATAAAAAATATATATAGTTTTGGTGATGATTATATATATTCAGATATTTAAGAACCGTCCAGAAATTAGTTTTTCGGTGACGATTTTTTAAAATCGTCTAGAACATGATTTAACTATTGACTACTCAAATAAGCGTCATAAAAAAATGGAGGTCAAATTTTTTAATTGATGGTTGGAACAATTGCCATTAAAAAATCGTCCTTGTATAGGTATTTTTCTTGTAGTGATGTTGCCTTACTTACATGGTAACATTGTTCATGTTCTACCCAAAATGATTCAAATCAGAAACATCGTTTTCCTTGTCTCATCAATAAATCATATTGCAGAATGAGATGAGAGTGATTTGATCCAAATGATAGTGGTACAAACACTTGCACATTTGGAAACTTATTAATCCAACATTGGAAGCGAATTCCCGATCAAGTTTAACCTTGACAAGATTATAATCCTGACGTCGTTTAGTCCAAGTAAAAAACATCCATAAGACTGAACTTCAACAAAACTATTATTCAAAATAAACTTATTGTAAGTTCAGAAATGTATCACAAGCTATCCATTTTTGGTACTTAAAAATAGGTAAAGAAAATTATCGCACATTAATTAAGGGTGGTGTGAATTGCGGGAGTCCGTTCAATGGTATAAATATGGACTATTGATAGATTGTACAGGAATCTTGCACTGGCACAAAAACTTCGAAGTGAAACACATCTACCGAGAGGTTAATGGTTGTGCAGACTGACTCGTCAGAATGGAAGTAGAGTCATTAAATATGCAATATCTATAATTAACTCTAAAGCACCTAAAAAAATTTAAAATCCTCTAAGGCCACTAATATTTTTTTAAAATGCAATTTAACCCCTAAAAATTTTCAAAATACAATTTTACCACTAAAGTTTATTAAATTATCTCTAAAGCACCTAAAATTTTTAAAATCCTCTAAGACCACCAATATTTAAAAAAAAAATGCAATTTAACCCATAATATTTTTTTAAAATACAATTTTACAACTAAAGTTTATTAAATTATCTCTAAGGCACCTAAATTTTTTATAAGTCCTCCAAGACCACTAATATTTAAAAAAAATGCAATTTAACCCCTAATATTTTTTTAAAGTGCAATTTTACCCAAAAATATCTAAAATTATCTCTAAAGCACCTAAATTTTTTAATAATCTTCTAAGGCCGCTAATATTTTTAAAAATGCAATTTAACCCCTAATACTTTTTAAAATTACAGTTTACCACTAAAGTTTATTAAATTATCTCTAAAGCACCTAAATTTTTTAAAGGTCCTCTAAGGCCACTAATATTTTTTAAAATGCAATTTATCCCATAATAATTTTTTAATATGCAATTTAACCCCTAGACATCAAAAACTAACTCTAAAGCACCTAAAAAATTAAAACTCCTCTAAGGCCACTAATATTTTGGAAATTTACAATTTAACCCCTAATATTTTTTAAATTTACAATTTAACCCCTAATATTTTTTTAAATGCAATTTAACACAAATTTAAAATGCAACAAAAAATCCAAAATATAGCAACTAAATTCTAAGTGATATCTAAGTTATTAGCTAAAATTTCAATGACCTAAAATCTAAGAAATTTCTTTCTAAATTCCAAAATATCGCAACTAAATTCCAAAGAATTAAAAAATCCTTTACATTATTGGAACTCGAACTTTTCTTACTTGATTTCTTTTCAATAAAATCCAATACCTTGCTTTTCTTCATCTCCCTTACAGTAGATAATGTTTATGGTCTCTTAATCGTCTCAATTGACCCCCGACTCAAAGCTTTAACCACTCTTGAAATTGAAACTCTTGATTATTGGTTGAACAAGCTTTATTTGGGTTAGGAAAGGTGTTTTAATGATGATTCTCTATATGGGTAACATGGAGTCTTCATGGATTGGTAAGGATTTAAGAAATTGTTGGATGAATTTCTGAAATTTAAGCTTTTGATTCTTGGATTCAATGTGTTTTGGTATGATATAGGTGGTTGAATATTCTTTGTAATGATGTGGAGAAAGGATTAGATGTGTTTTTGTGGTGATTGGGTAGTGTTTTGATGTTTAGGGAAGGTTTGATGAAGCTTTAATGGAGTTGAGCGAGGTTTGGAGAAGAAAGTGAGGCTTAAGGATTGTAAAATTCGGACTAGAACTCACCTCCTCTTCTTTATAACCTTAAAAACGCAATTTTTTCTCTCTCTAGCGGTGTCGGGCAGTATACCGGCCGTAGGGCCCGGTATACCGGTGCTGGAGCTCCTTGAAACCCATGTTACGGCAAAATACCCAAGCGTGCACACGCGGGGATGGGTTTTTGTTCTGGACGGTATACCGGAGGAATAGCCCGGTATACCGGAGTGGTTGTCCTTCGAAAACCAACTTTCTGGATTGAACACGTGACGACACCCATGGCCTCGGGTTTTCTGATCTGCGGTATACCGCCGCTAAGGCCCGGTTAACCGGTGGCAGGTCAGAATACTCCCAAAAAAACTTTGTTTTTCCTCCCAAACTCGATTTATTTAATACATGAACATCAAAAACACTAATACCTTTCTCAAATATGCAATATCAACTAAAAATAACTAAACTAAACATGAATTAAAAACCTAAAAACGTAAAATTTTGCGGGTTGTCTCACGTATAGCACTTTTATTTAACGTCTTTTAAAGTTAGACGTGTTACCTCGGTCATGGTTCGCGAAAATTAAATTCCTTACCTCTAACTCCCACGAACTTCTCAGCTCTATTCTTCGTATTCATGGATGGTTTCATCCAAAAGTTTTGGGGTAAAGGTGTGTCTTGTGGTAACTTTAGTTCTTTTGTAGCATTACACTCCTCTGGCAATCCATTCGTCTCTTTGGTTTCTACGCTTCGTTTGTTAGAAGGAATGTACTTCATGAACTTACGATATTTTGACATTCTTGTGAGAGCTTCTAAAAACGGGATGTTGATCTTTAACTCGTTCACCATGTCAAGGAACTTCTTCAATTCTTTTTCATTGTTCTGATTTTTGACACGTGACGGGAATGGTGGAGGAGGACGTGTGTTGGTTACCACTGGGCTCTCTTTCTTTTCTGGTGTCTTCTCTGGGACACTCGTTTGTTCAATTACCTCTTCCACCTTGTTATTAATTGTTTCTTCAACCACTTTTTCAGGAATAGAGGTTGGTTCTGGTTCTACTCTAGGCGGAGGTAATTTTTTTCAACTTCTTAATTCAACTGCATGACAAGCATCCTCTTCTGGAGCAACAATATCACTTGGGAGTTGCCCTTTTGGCCTATTTTGCATTGCACTCGCCATTTGTGATATTGTATGCTCAAGATTATTAATTACCTTGGATTGGGTTTGGATTCTTTGCTGACTCGTCTTCATATTTTCTTCAACTAGTTTCATCATTGAAGCCATACTTGAATTCAATCTCGAAGGTTGCTTTTGTGTAGCTTGTTGCATTGAATATTGAGGTGGTTCTTGATAAGCGTCTTTATAAACTGGCGCTTCTTGATATATTTCTTTATAGATCGGCGCTTCGTGATAGATAGGTTGTGGTGGATAGTAAGATTGAGGTCAAGGTTGATAATAAGTCTCTTGAATTCCGACCCAATTTTGATTATGTGGGGGCTGATAATTAGTGTAACTTCCTTAAGGATGATAATAACCATTAGAATAATGGTTTCTTTGATGAGATACGAAGGAAATTGAAGCTATATTATTCATGCAATTCTCCCACGAATGGTTTCGTGCTCCACGACCTGGACATAAAGGTAAAGTAGGTACTAGCTTCACCTGAGCTATTGTTCGCGCTTGTTCTCGTAATTCCTCAAGTTGTTGGTTTAACTCTTTAAGCCTTAGAGATTCTAAGGTCTCTTTCTGTTTCAATCGGCCAACTTCTCTCGGTCTCAAGAACGTTCTCCATAATATTTTCAGCTTCTTCAGATCTAATAACACAAAACCTTTATCTCCTAACAAAACCTTTATCTCTTCTTCTGGACTCGTTATTGAGTCCTCCATAGAACATGGTTAATGATTATTCTGGCTATGATACATGGAATGGACATCTCGCCTTCATCTCGTTAAAACGTAACCATGCTTCACCCAAACATTCTCCGTCTTCCTGCCTAAATTGTTCGAGCTCCAACATATCTGTTAATCTTCTACTAACCGGATAAAATCGGTCTAGGAACTTGGATTGAAGCTTGTCCAAATCTGGAATAACGTGAGGGTGTTGGGTATCATACCAATCGCTTGCACTTCCGGTCAAAAAAAACTGGAACATAATGTAATACATATGCTCCTTTGTAACGCCTTAAATGATATAAGCGTCACAGATCTGCATAAAATTTCTGAACATACCGGACCAGATCTTTCTGTGCAGCACCGCTAAATTGTCCATGATTTGCAAACTGCACTATCATCCCTGGATCTGGTCTAAATTTAGCAGCTTGGATTTCTGGAGTGCGAATTCCGCGTGGTTGCACTCTAAAAGAGATTTGTACATAAAGTCTCCTTGGATTGTCCATCTGTAAAAATCTGTAAAGACAAAACTAAAAGAAAAAAGCGTAAGATAGAACTAACCAAAATAAAGGCACTAAATAATTGCACAAGGACTAACGATGTAGTCCCCGGCAGCGGCGCCAAAAACTTGGTGTCGCCTAAGGTGTGATAAAATAATGAATAATTTAAGTGCAAATAAACACCCTAGGCTGAGCACAGTTCTGCAAGTATTACAAGACGTATGCAAGTTTTAATGATAAATAGAATTCGTTCCTCAGAGACTACGAAAGTTAGGAAGAACTTAAGCAATTTATCTAGTACAGATAATAAAGCTAGAATAATAATACGCAAGAGAAGGAAAGATAGAAAGATTTTTATTTGATTTTTAATAAAGGAAAATTAAACTAATAAACTAAAGACAGAAAACTAACTAAGCTAAGAACAAATAGTATGATAGTTTAGCCTGAGTATTTAACAAGTAATCCCCACTAGTTTTGCCGTTATAAACATGCAAGGGTGAATCATGTAGTATTTCAATGTTCGGTTTCAATTGCGCTAGGTAGATAATTTTAGGGTTTACCTATGTTAATAAGAACCTAAGTAATCTTTTCCTGCAATTGATTAAATGGCAATATACCAAACCTTAGTGAAATTCTAGTTAGGTTGATTTGTCAGGTCTAAACCTTGTTCTATACGCTATGTGTTGTTCCCAATAATTAAATATATCTTAGCTATTGACTATCTAACTATTATTAAAGTAAAGTAATCCTATACGTTGTACACCGCAAAGAAAACAGATTATAAGTCAAACACATAGACAGAGAAATGAAACATGAATTCAATTTAAAACATATAATTCCCAAATTAGATAGATGTCAATCAAAAGTAGGGTTCATACATATATGCTAAAACTCAAGCTAAATTTATTTAATTCATACTAAGAAAATAAAAGAAAAGAATTACATAATTGAAGGTTGAAGAAGACATGATTGATGCACAGCTCCTTCCAGACTTCTCTTCTTGTGTTGTAGCTTCTTCCTGACTTAAGGTTTAGCTAAGGATGATTTTCTTATGATAAGAGGTTGTATTTATAGGGTATAGGAAGCCCTAATTTGTTTTCTTGAAGGAGAAGGTAAGTAATAGACTCGAAGCCCAACTCAAATTCGTAACCCTAAAATATAGAATCAGCCCCATTTTTGTTTTGGTCATAACAACTTTAATACTTATCTTCTTGACGCATATGAGTACCCAAAATTCATCCTCTCGGAAATATCTTAAACTTTTCTCTTGAACGTTCTTCCAAATTCCTCGCTGATTTTGAGATATAAGCCAATTTGTGGTCGTGGATGATGAAATTCAGATTTATTTGACAGCTTTATCTTTCCATACTTTAGCGTTTGTTTCCTTATCTCCAATTTCCATGTTTATCCTCTTTCCTTTAGGTCTTAGACTTTGACTTGGACTCTAATTAATTACCATATATATTTAAAGTTTCACACTAAATAAATAATTAAACCCAATATGCTCTAAAAATAATAAATAATTAATTCAAGACACAAAATAGGAAAGTGTACTAAATCATGATAAAATCGACATATACTCTAATAAATACACCTAAAATGATGTCTCCAACTAGGATTAATTCATGACAAATAGGGAGACATCACCGACCTTCAATACTTGGTGTGATCTCCAATGCTAGAGAAGGATATAGATACTCTCCAAGCTTGTAATGACTTTATTAGGCTTAAAGAGACCGATAAGAGAGTGGTCGATGCCTATCAAAAGGATAAAGAGTTGGAGGATTAACTTCACCAGGATAAGGAAGTGGCTAAGAAAGATATCGAGGACGATTTTAAACTGATCAGGATGGACTATTGTAAGCCTTCCAATCAACTTGTTGGGTATCAAGGGTATATGCAATGTATTTAAGATATACTCAAAAGGAACCTTGATTTTGATGAAGTGGTGAATACATCAGATCTTCCTTTGCCTCCTAACCCTTTTCTTTAAATTCCTTCTTCAGTTACTTTCAACAAAGAGATAACAGATGCATCAGATTTTAATAACTATGGTGAACCGGAAGAAGTTGTACATGCCGCTGAGATAATAATTATGGTTGAAGATGAGGAGTTTGTTGAAGATAGAGATAAGCAGGTTGTTGGTGATTACGCCGAGGAAATTGTTGGGAAGAAAAATATGGAGATAGAGAATAACAAAGAAAAATAATAATAGAAAAAGTAAAGGAGACACATGATTTATGTGGTTTGTATATTACATATGTCCATGGGGTTCACACCGTTTTACTATGTTATAGAAAACCCTGAATAAGAAGAATAACTCTCTTCTATTTTCTACAAGAATCATTCTTATGTTTTCTCATAAGTGTATATGATGTCTCCCTATTTGTGATGAATTTATCTAGCTTGGAGACATCATTTTAGGAGTATTCATTAGGATATAGGTCGATTTTCTCATGATTTACTACACTTTCCTATTTCTTGTCTTGATTTAATTATTTATTATTTTAGAGCATATTGGGTTTAATTTGTTTATTTAGTGTGAAACTTTACAGATATAGATGAGAATTAATTAGATTCCAAATCAATTATAAGAGATAAAGGAAAGAAGATATGCATGGAAATTGGAGATAAAGGAAGGAAAGGATAAGTATGGAAAGATAAAGCTGCCAAATAAATCTAAATTACAGCACTCACGACCATAAAAGTGATCATAACTCAAAATTGGCTAGGAATTTGGAAGAATGGACTGAAGCAAAGTCATAGATATTTCCGAGACGATCAGTTTCGACATATGGAACGTGTCAAACGAAGTTGAAACGAAGAAGTTACGGCCAAAACAAAACAACTACTAATTATTACCTTTTCTATATTTTAGGGTTACGAATTTTAGTTGGGCTAGGAGTCTAAGTTACTTGTCTTCCACACCAAGAAAAAGAATTAGGTCTTCCTATACCCTATAAATACGCCCTTTAATCATAAGAAACACATCCTTGGCAAACCTTAAGCCAAGAGGAAGCTTACAACAAGAGAAGAGAAGTCTAGAAGGAGCTGAACACCATATTATGTCTTCACAAGCCTTCAAATTTGTAATTGTTTTCTTTTCTTCTTCTAGTATGAACTAAATTACTTTTAGCTTGAGATTTAGCATATATGTATGAACCCTAGTTCTTGTTTAAACGTCTATCTAATTTGGGATACCATTGTATTTAAATTGAATACATGTTTAATTCTCTGTTTTATGTGCTTTGATTTATTGACTGTTTTCCTTGCGGTGTGCAACGTATAGGATCACCTTAATAGTTGTTAGATTGTCACCCGGAAGAGGTGTTTAACTATTGAAACATCACATAAACGTTTAGTATATGGAATTGTTTCTGACAATACCAGCCTAACTAGATAATCACTAAGGTTTAATTTAATCACCAATCACCATTAGTAGGTAAGACTGCACTTAGGACCCTGGTGGAGATATATAATCCTATTTCGGGTCTCCTCGTGGTTGAAAGGTCGCCACCCTAGTTCGCTCTCTGGAGATAGGGAGGAATTTAGAATCCTGAACATTGCAATTCTACATAATTCACCCTTACATGTTTAGAATAAACAAGGCTAGTGGGGATTACTTGCTAGTTTCTCGAGCTAAACTCTCATATTATCTTCTATTCATAATTAATTTTCTGCTTTTAATTTATTTAGTTTCATTTTCTATTTAAAAAAACCCAATAAAAATTCTATTGTCTTTTACTTTCTTGCGGATTATTCCTTCTAGATTTTATATTTGCACTTGATATTTGCATAAGTTTTCTTCCTAACTTTCGTAGTCTCTGAGGAACAAATCTTATTTATCAGTAAAACTTGCATCGTTCTGTATAATTGTAGAACCGTGCTAGCCTAGGGTGTTTATTTTCACTTATTTTATCTATTAGTTTATCACGCCCTAGGCGACACCAAGTTTTTGGCGCCGCTGCCGGGGACTACATCGTTAGTCCATGTGCATTTATTTAGTGCTTTTTATTTCAGTTAGTTCTATTTTACGCTTTTTCTTTAGTTTTGTATTTACAAGTTTTTACAGATGGTAAGCCCGAGGAGACTTGATCTTCCTATCTCATTCAGAGTGCAACCGAGAGGAATCTGCACTCTAGAAAACCAAGCCGCTAAATTTAGACTAGATCCAGGCATGATAGCGCAATTTGCGAGTCAAGGACAATTTAGTGGTGCTGCACAACAAGCTTTGGTCTGCTATGTTCAAAAATTCATGAAGATCTGTGATGCTATATAATTAAAGGCGTTACAAAGGAGCAGATGTATTACGTTATGTTCCAGTTCTTTTTAGCCGGAGGTGTATGCGAGTGGTACGATTCCCAACGCCCCGATGTTATTTCAGATTGGGACAAGCTTCAATCCAAATTCCTAGACCGATTCTGTTTGGTTAGTAGACATTTAAAAGACATGTTGGAGCTTGAACAATTTATGAAAGAAGAAGGGGAAAGTGTTGGTGAAGCATGGTTACGTTTTAACGAGAAGAAGGCGAGATGTCCATTCCATGTATCATCACAAGAATATTCATTAACCATGTTCTATGGAGGACTCAAAAACAAATCCAAGGCAAGAGAAGATTTGTTAGGAGATAAAGGTTTCGTATTATTAGATCCTGAAGAAACTGAAACTATTATGGAGAAAGTTCTCGAGACCGAGAGAAGTTGGCCGATTGAATCAAAAAAACAAGAAGAGACCTCAGAAGCTCTGAGACTCGAAGAATTAAACCAAAAAATCAAGGAATTACGAGAACAAGCACGAACAATAGCTCATGTAAATCTAGTACATACTTTACCTTCATAACCTGGTTGTGGGGCAAGAAATCATTCGTGGGAGAAGTGTACGAATAATCCAGTCTTCGTATCTCATCAAAGAAACCATTATTCTAATGGTTATTATCATCCTCAAGTAAGTTACGCTAATTATCAGTCCCCACAGAATCAAAATTGGGTCAGAAATCAAGAGACTTATTATCAACATCGACCTCAATCTTACTATTCACCACAACCTATCTATTGATAAGCGCCAATATATATAGAAGCTTATCAAGAACCACCTCAATACACCATCCAACAAGCTACACAGAAGCAAAACAATACGAGTTTGGATTCAAGTATGGCTGCGATGATGAAACTAGTTGAAGAAAATATGAAGATGAGCCAGCGAAGACTCCAAACCCAATCCAAAGTAATCAAGAATCTCGAACATACGCCGTCACAAATGGAGAGTACACTTCAAAACAGGCCAAAATGGCAGCTCCCAAGTGATACTATTGCTCCAGAAGATGATGCTTGTCATGCAGTTGAATTAAGAAGTGGAAAAAAATTACCTCCGCCGAGAGAAAAACAAATACCAACCTCTATTCCTGATAAAGTTGTTGAAGAAACAGTAGAAGACAAGGTCGAAGAGGTAGTTGAACCAAAGAGTGTCCCAGAAACGACACCAGAAAAGAAAGAGAGCTCAGGGGTAAACAATACACGTCCTCCTCCACCATAACCGTCACGTGTCAAAAACAAGAACAATGAAGAAGAATTCAAGAAGTTCATTGACATGGTAAACAAGTTAGATATCAACATCCTGTTTTTAGAAGCTCTCAAAAGAATGCCAAAATATCTTAAATTCATGAAGGACGTTCTTTCTAACAATCGAAGTTTATAAACTGAGGAGATGAATGTATTGCCAGAGGAGTGTAATGCTACATATCAAATAAAGTTACCACAAGACGTGCATACACTCAAGAACTCTTGATTGGGACCATCCATGGCTATAAAGAATAGATCTGAGAAGTTCGTGTGAGTGAAAGACAAGGGATTCAAATTTCGCATGCCAAATATTAATAAACTTTCTTGTTTCTGGTGAGGTGATGTTCAACCATGACTGAGGTAACACGTCGAACTAAACGACGTTAAACAAAAGTGTTGTACGGTAGACAACCCGCAAATTTTTTATGTTTTCATGTTTTTAATTCATGTTTGGTTTAGTTGTTTGTAGTTGATATTGCATAATTGAGAAAGGTATTAGTGTTTTTGATGTTCAGGTATTAAAGAAATTGAGTTAAGGAAGAAAAAGAAATTTTTGGGTATATTCTGACCTGCTCGCCGGTATACTGCCCATATCGCTGGTAGCCGGTGAGCCAAAATATAGTGCCACGGTTTTACGAATCAGGTTCCAGGCCGAGACGAGGCTTTTCGAAAAAATTTCATCGCCGATATGCCGCCCCTACCATCGGTATATTGATGTCCAAAAATCGTGACACGGTTTTATGACTCAGGTTCATTGCCGAGAGCAACAAGGGAAAGACTATGGTCGCATTGGTCGACGCGGTTTATGATGTCATCGAGCGGTATGCCGCCATAACGCCAGTATACCGGTCAGAGACGCTGGAGAGAGAAATGTTTTGCGTTTTGTAGGTTATAAAGAGAAGAAGGTTAGTCTATTACGAATTTATCAATACTTTACACCTTCTTTCTTCCCCAAACCTCTCCCAACTCCATTAAAGCTTCAACAAACCTTCACCAAACATCAAAACACTACCAAATCACCATGAATTTACATCCAAATCCTCCCCTACATCATTACAAAGAAGATTCAATCACCCAAATCATTTCTAAACACCTAGAATCCAAGAATCAAAACCATGAATTTCAAAATCTTTTTCCAAAATTCCTTAAACCCATATCATCAAAGCTTGATTCCATCGTACCCACATAAAAAATTATCATCCTTACACCTTTCCTAACCCAAATAACACTTTATCTATCTATAATCAAAAGGTAGTTCAAGAGTGTTTAAACCTTTGAGTTGGGGGTCAAAAGAGATGATGAAAAGAATAGAGATATTATCAAGTGTTAAGGGAGATGAAGTATCAAAGAAAGGTAATGAGTAAGATCAAGAATAAACCAATTGAGATGGGTACTAGTTCGGGAATAAATTACAAGGTAAATCGGGTCAAGTAAGTAGAGGAAAGCATGTAGTGGTGAAATCAAAGAGCAAAAAGGTTTAAAATTTCATAGAGAAGACACCATAACCTCTTCCTATCAAGATCCCTCTACCCAAGATGAGCAAAATCTTCTGGGAAGCTAGTAGCTGTTGCCACAACAACATATTCCTGGATAAACACCTTCACATAAGAAAATATTTGAGAAACAAAATTGGAGAAGATAAGTAAGAGGTTTCTAGGGTGATATGATTGATTTGGATAAATCACAGAAGAAGGTAATGGAATGTGAAATTGGTGATATTAGAAGTTTACATACAAGAAAATCACTGCACCCTATCTTGGGTATCGATCATGCGAGGCAATAGCCTCGAAGAGTATGTTTAATTTCTTCCCTACCATTTATTTATGTGCAATATGTGTGTTTAGATTAAATGTTATTTCTTTATTGAGTCTTTTCGAGTCGTGGGGACACGACTCACTTTTGAGTTGGGGGTGGGGATTCGTTGTCCTCATCTTCCTTTTTCTTTTTGCATAAAATTTAAAAATCTTAGGTATGAATTGGCATAGAATACATTAAATGTACCTATTGAGCATGATCTAATTAAGTCAATGACAGTAAGTAGTATGTTTTTGAACGATGTTACAAATATGTTTAGTATGCATGTATGAAAACTAGAAATAAAAGATAGAAAAGTTAATGAGCAATGCTAAGAAGTCATCTTGAAACTTAAGGAGAGTTATTTGGTGTGTAGAACGCGAGGTTTGAAATTAGTTGAAAACCCTCTTATATATGAACTAGTAGTAAAAAAGTAACAAAATCTGGTAGTTAGAAAAGTGAATAAGGCAGTTCTTTTATATTTGAAGCCACTTGAAGCCTTTTTAGCTTTCTCACCCTTTTATTTGATTATTATTATTATTATTATAATTATTATTATTATAATTATTATTATTATTATTATTATTTATCTGTCATAGCCCTATGAGCCTTTCTAAAGCCTTTTAATTAAATAAATTATAAACCATACCCCTTTAGTTTATAAGACTTATCCATATGACCCGCACTCGAATAGAAAAACCTGAGACAAGTCATTTTTAGACCTTGAGTTTGGGGTGGTGGGTTTCATCATTAGGGAACAATGGGTTTGGAAAATTGTAATTGTGATATTATTGATGGTGTAAAGGTTATTATTGTAACCCTTTGTCGGGGTAATAGTAAATGAAAAAAGCTGAAAAGTATGAATTGAAGAGTAAATCTGAAAAAATAGCATGATATCTCAACATCAAAAAGAGTGTCATAGCTATACAAAAGAGAAAAAATGAACATAAAATATATGTGGACCGGCAAAGTAGAATTTTGTATCATCATAGACAAAAAATTTACTTGGGTTATTTGGGGATGCACATTAAGACATCAAAAATTGGGTTGAGTGAAAACTCAAGCTCTAGGGCGATTCGTTGATGGAATGTGAGGAGAGAGCCAAAAGCTCACTTTTCATTATCCAAATATACCATGCCGTCTCTAAGCCAAGTTATAACCATAAAGACCTTAGGGTTTCTAGCTACTTAGTGAAGAAACAATTGAGCTATTAGGTTGTAGGTGAGTGGACCATTGGATGCTATATTAGGACCTATGACCAACCTATAGCCATTAACATGAACTGAGTTGAAAACCTCTCCTTCTGGCGTTGCTAAGTTAATCTGGACTTGAATTTATGGAATGTTGATTATGTGTATACTAAGCATACGTGTGCATTATTTCTTGGGCATTACTACATGAGACATTTTAGATATTTTTCTCTAGGATCATTCATTGTGTTCTATTCTTATTCTCCTCCTACTTCTTCTTCTCTGTTATTTGACTACCCTACTGTTCTTTATCTTTATTGTATCAGGACGATACAACTTTGAGTTGAGCGTCTTGATGTCTCCCTATTTGTGATGAATTTATCTAGCTTAGAGACATCATTTAGGTGTATTTATTAGGATATAGGTCGATTTTCTCATGATTTACTACAATTTCCTATTTCTTGTCTTGATTTAATTATTTATTATTTTTAGAGCATATTGGGTTTAATTTGTTTATTTAGTGTGAAGCTTTATAGATATAGATGGGAATTAATTAGATGTCAAATCAATTCTAAGAGATAAAGGAAAGAAGATATGCATGGAAATTGGAGATAAAGGAAGGAACTGGTAAGTATGGAAAGATAAAGCTATCAAATAAATCTGAATTCCAGCATCCATGACCATAGAAGTGATCATAACTCAAGATTGGCTAGGAATTAGGAAGAATGGTCTGAAGCAAGGTTATATAGCTTTCCGAGACGATCAGTTTCGAGATATGGAATTGGTCAAACAGAGTTGAAACGAATAAGTTACGGCCAAATTAAACAGCGACAGATTATTACCTTTTCTATATTTTAGGGTTACGAATTTGAGTTGGGCTAGGAGTCTAAGTTACTTGTCTTCCACTCCAAGAAAACGAATTAGGTCTTCATATACCCTATAAATACACCCTTTAATCAGAAGAAACACATTCTTGGCAAACCTTAAGCCATGAGGAAGCTTGCAACAAGAGAAGAGAAGTCTGGAAGGAGCTGAACACCATATTATGTCTTCATAAGCCTTCAAATTTGTAAATGTTTCCTTTTCTTCTTCTAGTATGAACTAAATTACTTTTCTCTTAAGATTTAGCATATATGTATGAACCCTAGTTCTTGTTTAAACGTCTATCTAATTTGGGATACCATCTTATTTAAATTGAATTAATGGTTTATTCTCTGTTTTATGTGCTTTGATTTATTTACTACTTTCCTTGCGGTGCGCAACGTATAGAATCACTTTAATAGTAGTTAGATGGTCACCCGGAAGGGGCGTTTACCTATTGAAATACCACATAAACGTTTAGTATATGGAATTGGTTCTGACAATACAAGCCTAACTAGATAATCACTATGCTTTAATTTAATCACCAATTACCATTAGTAGGTAAGACTGCACTTAGGACCCTGGTGGCGCTAGATAATCCTATTTCCGGTCTCCTCATGGTTGAAAGCTCTCCGTCCTAGTTCGCTCTCCGGGGATAGGGAGGAATTTAGAATCCTGCCTATTGCAATTCTTCATAATTCTTTTTTTTATCAAACCTACCATTTTATATCCACAAAATGACAAGTACAAATCAAACCCTACTTGTTTTTGACTAAAAAACAAGCATGGCTAGGAAAACAAACCCCTATACAACATTTACTAGAAAGTAAACCTATCAACTTCCAATACAACCTATACAACCATTGCTAGAAAAATAAATCAAATTAAAAGCACCCTATACAACTATTGCTAGGAAATTAAACCCTATACAACAATTTCTAAAGTCTTATACTAGGTCCAAGCTCCAAGCTATCTTCCTTGATCTTCTTGTTCTCCTCCCTTGAGTACTCCATGTAGCTTCCATCTTGCTATCAATCTCATATTCTCAACACTCCTTTTAAATAACTTTCTATTCCAAAGTGTGTATTGAACATCTTTCACAACTATTTTCACAATATCCTCGTATTTAGGATGCATCTTCTTAAACTCTTTTTTATTCCTCACATCCCAAATACAATAAAGAAAGCTAAGAAAGGTAATATTTGATATGGTATCTTTTAAGGTGTTACTATCAAACTTAAGCCTAAAATCAAGCCTTTCCTCCCAAGTATTACCCAAGTTGTGCCAATTATGAAGAGCACAAATCTCCTTCCAAGCAAAAGGGTGAATTCTTCATAATTCACCCTTACATGTTTAGAATAAACAAGGCTAGTTGGGATTACTTGCTATATTCTCGAGCTAATCTCTCATACTATCTTCTCTTCATATTTAATTTTCTGCTTTTAATTTATTTAGTTTCATTTTCTATTTACAAAAACCCAATAAAAATTCTATTGTCTTTTACTTTCTTGCGTATTATTTCTTCTAACTTTCATATTTGCACTTGATATTTGCATAAGTTCTTCCTAACTTTCGTAGTCTCTGAGGAACGAATCTTATTTATCAGTAAAACTTGCATACGTCTTGTCTACTTGCAGAACCGTGCTAGCCTAGAGTGTTTATTTGCGCTTATTTTAGCTATTAGTTTATCACGCCCTAGGAGACACCAGTATAACTCCCACTTACTTTTTTGGTCTCACAACTCTATTGGTTGATGTTCATACAACCCCCGTACACATCCAACTCCAACATGTTGTGGGAATGTAATATGATACAAAGAACTACAAACTATGTAGCCACACACATACACATATACATACATATATATATATAGGAAATATTACTTAGAGAATAAGTCTATTAATCTCTTAATATATTATTACTTGAACCTCAAGTCAAGTAATATCTTTCTTGTTCTCCAAGTTTTCTTGAATAATTGATTTTGGATTTAAAGCCACAACCCAACAATTCCTCCTTTTGCGAGAAGTCTCAATAATCTTCACAACAACTTGAAACTTTTCCAAGTTTACTCAAGTTTTTGACATTTATATCCTTCTTAATTTCTAAGGCTACGTCGCCTTTCAGATAACTTTTTTTGTCGAGGCTGCATTGGTCTTTCAGGTAACTCAGTTTTCCATGGCTACGTTGGCCTTGTGGGTAACTCTATTTTTTGAGGTTAGGGAGGTCTTTCAAATAAATCTATTTGTCGATGGTATATTGGTCTTTTGGATAACTATGTTTGTTTGAGATTCCCACAAATATGTGAAGCTTTGTTTATCAAAGACTCATAGTCTACTTCATGTGATCAACAAACCTTATGCTCCTTTTCTTTGAGGTATAATTCTTGCTTGTGTTTGTAAGAAATTTTTGTAACTTGAATATGCATGGTTAGTTATTTCTCTTACTCCACGCCATGACCATCGAAACTGGGTAATCTACTTTACTTGCTACCGAGACTTTGCGTACCAATGTCGATGATTCTCAGAGCTTTGCTTTTGAATTTTGATGATTAATTGGTCTTTTATTTTGAATTTTGATGCTTTTTCGGTCTCTTATTTGAAATGTCGATGTTTAATCGGTCTTTTCTTTAGAACGGTGATCATTACCGTTTTTTTATTTAGAATATCAATGCTTCATCGATCCTTTCTCTCAAATGTCAATTATTCATCGGTATTTTATTTAGAATGTAAATGATTCATCGGTATTTGCTTACAATATCTCTTGCGGAATAAAATAAAGGTTTTACATGTCGCCAAGTTTGCATTCACCATTGATATTGTTTAGCCTTTATTCTCCAAATTTTATTTCATCACAAAGACCACGTTGGTCTTACAAAGTTTCCTTTGACCATCGAGACTACCTCGGTGATGTCTCCGTTTTTTTCTAAATATATACTCTTAGGAGACATCATTTTAGGTGAATAATAGACTTATTTGATAGAATTTTATGATTAATTTGATATATTACACCTTCTCCCCTTGGAATTATGTTATTTGCATTTTTAGAACTTTTGTGCGTTAATTTGTTTGTTTTTAGTATAAATTTCTTAGGTCCATGGATGCCTTGGAGTACCAAGATAAGGAGGAGAAGTGAGAATTAAAGTCTTAAATCGAGTAAGGGGTCAAAAGCAAGAAAAGAGTACCCGAAGAGTTGACTAAAAGAGCTGAAAATCTGCAAAGCAGTCACTAACTGCTAATTTCAACCCACTTCGGCACTTATTCAGACCTAGAGATCTGAAAGCGAAAGTTGTGTCTTTGAGTTAGGAAAGGTTACGGCCGTTTTACTAAAAGCTATATAGCAGTTATTGGAATTCTAATTTTGACTTGGGATTTTCAACATTTGACTTATTATTATCAATTAAAAGCCCACTCCAAATTACACTAGTATAAATAGGCTTTTAGACCTCGTTTTTACATACTCTTCATTATTTTAAAAGAAAGAGTCAAAGCAAAAAGACAGAGGAGATAACTAGAGCTAGAGAATTTCATTTTTTCCAACAGCATCCCAATCCGATCCTTAAATTAGGTTATTAATTTTATTTCTGTAATTTAGAATAACGAAAGCTTTCAATTTATTTTTAGTTTTTATTCAAACATGATCTAAATTTCTTAGTACTTGAGAATCGCACTATTGGGTTGAAGCCCTAGTTCATGTAATTTATGTTTTCCCAAATTTGGGATTTATGACCTAATTTAAGCTGGATAATTTTTCGCTGGATATTATTTTATGCTCATTTACTATTTCTTTTTGGTACAGCTAGAAATAGGTTTTAGTAATTGGGCTATTCACTTTAGTGGCGAAGTGATCATTCGACAAAGGGGTTTGATTACAGAATTAGGTAATATCCGTGTGATGTCGGTTATTGACCGACAGACTTGACTATCACATAGCCAAAGAGGTAAAGAACTTCACATCCGTAAGTAAACTTACTACATTAGAGGGGTTTGTCTTACCATAGGATAGCTTCTAGGTCCACCCAACAGAGGGCCAGGAGATATTAGAGTCCTGACTAGTATTAAATTACTGGCTTAGCTCTTAAACGAAAACATTAATCAGATTAACGTAGGTGGATCCCTTGTGAGACTCAAGTATATCTCTCATCTCTGCGTCTACTTTTATTACTTGTATTATAGTTAAGCATTTTAATATTTTATTGTATTGCAACTTTAGTCCTAATACGAAACTAAACAAAAATCTTAATATTTTACTTTTCTCTTTAAACAATTATCTCTACTATTTAGATTAATACCAGTTTTATAACTATCTTTCCCTGAGAATGAAATATGTATTATTTACACATTACTTGGAACGACCCGTACACTTGCGGGTAGTGTCACTCTCTTTGGGGGTGGTAATTTTATCATACACCAAGAGACACCACTTGGACATACAATTTTAATTTGATCGCCAAGCGCCCGTCAGTCTTACAAACTTTTCTTTTATCGCTTAGACTACGTCAGTCTTACAAATTTATCTTTGATTACCAAGACTATGTCGGTCTTACTGGTTATTTTATATTAAGTCATGTAGCTTGGGCTTACCCTAAGGTTAGTGTGAATAATTATGTGTCCTACCTTATGTATTATTTGCGCATGCTTCAGTTCTATGACATTTTTATCGAACCCTTGGCTTTACCAGAGCTTTAGGGTCGGTGTGCCATCATAGCTAGTCTTGTTTTGCCAGAGTTGCTGGTATTATGATTTGTAAGGCAATGCAGAATCGGTCTTAGGGAAAAATTAAATTAAATTTTATTTCCAGGTCGGTAATCCATTGGTGGGCCCCCATAGTCGATGATCTTGGAGAATCAGAAAAGTTTTTTACACTCTACTGACTTTTTTAGGTAGAGAATCCATTATTCGACCCCCCCCCCCCAGTCGATGATCTTAAGGAATAAATCAGGCCGAGAATCCATTGGCTGACCCCCTATGGGAGCCAAGATTTTTGTTACAATCTATCGACCTTTTCATGTCAGTAATATTTTTCGTGATTCATCTGTTTGTTTTTATGCATTCCAGAACAACAAAAGAAATCCAATTATGTGATTTATTATTACCAGGTTTATGGGGTCTCAACCGTTTCCGTGGTCAAGATACCTGTTTGATGAATTCACGTAAGTGCTCGTTATTTGAGGAGTTAGGCAGCTATCGGTTGCTTTGATCCTCTAAGATATAAGTTCTTGGATATGTTTTCTTGATCACGGCATACGACCCTTCCCAATTGTCTCTGAACATCAGTTTCTTTTCATTCGTAAAAAATTCAACCTTTAGTAATACCGGATAAACAACTTTTATGTTATTAAGCAAACCTTCTTGTGAAAAGCTTGGGTCACAACTAGCTTCACCAAATTTGTTAGGAGATTGATATTTCCCTCTCCTCCTCTGTAATATCTAATCCCCCTTCGTATTATCGTCATCGGTGTTCAATCTAAAGATGGAAAATCTTGAGTTAAGAGTGGTTATGCCGATTGGTATTACTGCCTCGCACCCATACACTAAGTTGTAAGCAGTTTCATTGGTACATTTCATCTCCCAACGTGTAATTAAAATAATATAGCAAATCAATACCTCGAGAGATCACTTCCCGCTAGTGTACGAGTCATTTGCAAGTAATAAGTAAGTATAACACTGCTCTCGATAGGAACTAAAGTCATTAATATAAGCTCATGTTCTTTAAGAGTGATTGATTTTTTATAACTAAAATACATAAATAAAGATATAGATATATGTTTGGTTTTCTTTAACTAATTCAAGAATTAAGACTAATTAATTGATAATAAAGAAAGTAAATAAAATAAGAAGAATATAGATGAGAGTATAACTCAAGTTGCAAGTACTCCACTATCGTGACAATGATCATTCCTAGTTATAAGAGTGACTTCTGGGTTATTCTTTGTTAGGCGGGATTCTAACTTCCTTATAACTCCTGCCAGGGTAGTTTAGAAGTCTGCCTAACTTTACTAGATTCCTCAGGTGAGATTATTCAACACAAAAGATCGGCGCTACAATTACTTGACCTATGTTATTATCCAACTAGGCAAGCTTGTCAGGATCACCACCGCACACCAAACGAATATGAACTAGTTATGTTCCTAAACCCCATGTCAAAGTGACAGTTTAAGGTACGAATGCCAATTTATAGTTGATCAAGTTATAAAAAAACATAAATTAATTCAATTCAAATGCAACAAAATAAAGAACATAGTTCAATTAAATTAAAATATCCCAAATAACATTAAAAACGAATCATAGTCAATTGAGGTAAATACAATTATTCAACTCAAGTTAAAAGAAATTTAGTTCATGATTAAAGAAATAAAACTAACTAGTAAAAATCTTAGAATCGTGTTTAAGACAAGAAACTAATACTAATTACCTTAATACTGTAGATGGAATTGTGAATAAGTGGTGTAGTAGGGCTACAACTTCTAGTCTCCCAGCCTTCCTCTTTTCTCCAGGTGTGTGTCTTGATGAATAATGACTTGGTAACCCTTTTCTAAACTTAGGGTCTGTTTGGAAGTTCTTAAAGAGTAAAAAAATACTTTTAGAATAAAATTTAAATATTCTAAACTCATTAAAAATAATTTTAAAATCTAGAATTATTTTATGTGCTTTTTTTAAGAAACGCCAATGTGGTGCTTCTTCCAAAAGTGTCTTTTAGGGTCTAAAACACTTCTAAAGATTTACACTTTACATTTAATTTATGGTATATATAAAGGGTTTATAAACGTTTTATGAGTTGTGAGCCCCTTTTAATTGACCTAATCCAACCCAAAAACATTTTTTAAGGAAAAGTTGAATAGTTTGGGGCACGACAGCAACAACTTTAACAACTTCTTCAAATCACACACCATCAGTTCCTACATGATACTAACTTCAAGTACTATCTATAAACTAGAAATATCTTCCATAATATTCATCAATTTCATGTGGTGACATCAACAAGTCGATTTCTAAATCTAGCCGGCAACTGATCTCGCTTTCCAAAACTTCCTTCTTTGTCCTTTAATGCCTTGACTTGGGTTTTACCTTCCTTTTTCGAATTATTATCCTACTCTTGGTATATAATAGGATAAAAGTACCTAAGAGATGCACTCTTAACACATAATTTACCGACAAATCGGCCTTAAAGTGATAATTCTACAAAACTAGTCAAAATATAAGGAATAATACCTCCAATATGCACAATAAAACCCTAAAAGATGTCTTGTAACTAAATTAATCTATCACATAAAAGGATACATCAGTACTTGAGTGTACTGCTATTCATATCCCCATAATACCCCAGGCAATACTTTAGGCCATTTCTTTTTACGTCTGCTCTTTTTTACAGCTAACTCTCAGATGATGGTACTTTAATAACCCCTACTTAATTTTTACATTCAGGATGTGTGAGAGAGGAATAAGAAAGTTTCATCCCTATATATCCACATTGTTCTTGGAATTAGGTGGATGCAAATTTAGTTCCATGATCGGTAATTATCATGTACGATACCCCTTATTGACATATTATGTTTTGCCATATGAATTTTCAAACATTTGTGTGGTTACTACGGGTACTGCTCTGGCATCTACCCAAAGGGTGAAGTAATCCACAGTGACATATATGAATTTTTTCTACGATGTGCTTGTTGGTAGTGGCTTGATGATTTCCAATCCAAATATGCCAAGTACTTGATATAGGCATCATGTCCATCAATGGATGCCTTTGTATTGGCTTGTGTTCCCGACAAGTTCTACATGACTTTAATAGTCATAGGAATTTTTTGTCATTGTTGGATAAAAATAACCCTACATTGTCATTATCTTTTTATGTATCTATACCCGATATAATTTCCACAGATTCATTCGTGTATCGTTTTGAGCATTTGTTTTCCTTCCTCGATTCTTACACATTTTAAAATATGCCATTCCTACCATATTTTATATAAATATGTACCTCACATGGTGAATCTCTTTTCTCAGAAATAAGGGCTCGAGCTTACTTCTTATTCTCAAGCATTATTCCATCCCTAACGTATGCCACAATCTCTTCCATCCAAGTTTCTTCAACATCTATGAGTAATACCTCTTCTTCCTTGATGGTAGAGACGCTAAGTTGGTCAACAAATTGTAAGGTTACCCCATTTCCAACTCTATTTTCAAGTATCTTTCGAGCTAAAGCATCGGCTCATGTGTTCTTCGCTCTAGGGACATGAATCATTTGAAAGGAGTCAAACACGATCCTCAAATTATTAATATTTTATCGATATGCTTCCATCGTTTGGCTTCCATTGTTTGATTCGGGTTTGCATATGCTCGATTCATTTACTCGTAAACCAACTGAGAACTTGTGTATAATTTTACCTTTTGCAATTCTAACATGAGTGTTGTTTTCACTACTTATAAAAGCGCCTCATGACCAACTTCGTTGTTTGTTGCCTTAAATAATAAATTTACAGAGAAGTTGTATGTTTTTTGTTGAGATCGATGAGTAAAAGTCATGCCCCACTACCTTCTTTTCCTAAAGCTCTATCCACTTAAATCACCCAACTTTTCCAATCATCTACTTCCATCGGTTCTGGTTCTTGGGTGCAGTGAAATCAACTAAGAAGTCTGCTAATGGATTATATTCAATCGTAGTCTGACCCTTAAAGATTATGTCATACTCGCTTGATTTAATATCCCATTTCACTCAGCGCTCGACACTTCTGGTTTTGATGAAATTTGTCTCAAGGGTAAACCAGTTAGATCTTTTATTTGATTTGTTTCAAACTAAGCTTTCAATTTTCTTGTCGAGTGTAACATTTGCATTCCGAAGGATGCCATTTGGTTTATGTAATCCACCAACCACATTCCAGAGATTATGATGACAATTTTTTGGGACATGATTGATAAGTTCTTGGAGTTATTTATGGATGACTTCTCTATGTTTGGTGATAACTTTTATGATTGTCTCGTCAAATGATGTCTCCCTATTTTTGATATATTAATATATACTTGAGACATCATTTTAGGGATATTTAGTAATTAATTTCGGTATTTTTTCCCATTTATTCTTCCCTTTACACTTTCTTGTCTAGTTTTAGGTGTTTGCTATTTGTGAGCTTTTGCGCGTACTTTATGTGTTATTTGTGTAGCACTTGGGTATATGGAAGATATTACACCTATGGAAACTAATTTTAAGTTGAAAAGTAAATGAAATATCTTAGTCAAACTCAAAAAGAAAGAGTTTGGATATATTTGGAAAGTAAAGAAGCTATCAAAACTTCACATACATCCAATAATTAAATTGCTGCAGAAATTCAGTCAGGAATTAGTAGGAGCCTTTTATTTGAGGAGATATATCTTTCAATTGCGGTCGTTTCCATATAAATAACATTACATTTAGATAAGTAACGAAGGAGATACAACCAAATCAATATTTGCAAAGATTTATCATGTCCTACAAGTTATGAATACGAATTTTGGTAATATCAGGACTCCTTAACTTGGAGATTACTCAATATTTTGACCAAAGGCCTATATATAAATATCTTCCTTAGAGAAATCATCCTTGGTCAGTACTTAATCATCTAAAGACCAAGAGGAAGCTTACATCAAGAGAAGAGAAGACAAGAAGGAGTTGGACACTATTCATGCCATTCCAACCCCTCAACTTTGTAATTTCTTACTTTCTTTCTTTCTCTAGTATGAACTTATTCTGACTAGCTTGAGATTAGCATAAGGGTATGAACCATAGACTTGTTTTATATCTATTTTGATTTGGGATGTCCTTTTACATTTAATTGATTAGTTGTGTTATATCTGTTTGTATGTGTTTTGATGTATTGTCTGTAGTTCTTGCAGTGGCCAACGTATAGGTGATGTCTCCCCATTTGTGATGATTTAATATTAGTTGGAAACATCATTTTTAGTGTTTTAGGAAGTGTAGTAGTCGATTTTCTCATGTATTATTGCACCTTCCTATTTCTTGTCTTGATTTAATGATTTATTATTTTTAGAGTATATTTGGTTTAATTATTTATTTAGTGTGAAGTTTTAAAGATATATATGGAGATTAATTAGATGTCAAGTCAATTCTAAGAGATAAAAAAAGATATGCATGGAAATTGGAGATACGGAAACAAAAGATAAGATATGGAAAGATAAAGTTGCCAAATAAATCTGAATTCCAACACCTATGACCATAAAAGTAATCATAACTCAAGATTGGATAGGAATTTAGAAGAATGGTCCGAAGCAAAGTTAAAGAGCTTTCCGACACGATCAGTTTCGACTATTGGAACGCGTCGAACGTATAAGTATTGAAGGAGTTACGGCCAAAACAAAACAGCGGCAGATTATTACCTTTTCTATATTTTAGGGTTACGAATTTGAGTTGGGTTTGGAGTCCAAGTTACTTGTCTTCCACTCCAAGAAAAACGAATTAGGTCTTCCTAAACACCTATAAATACAACCTTAAACCATTGTAAACATTTCCTTGCTCAGTGCCAAGTATAGGCTTAGTCCTTACTTGTATTTTCTCAGTTTTAAATAATAGCATAGTCCTTAATTTAATATCCATCCTTAGTATCAAGCTATTCATCCAAGAAGCAAGCTGGCATATAGAGGAAGACAAGAAGCACGAAGTTGGAGAGTTACAAACTCCTCTTCTACATCTCTCCTTCTCTATATTTAGGGTAATTAGCTATAGATTTGTGGCTTCACCATATTTCTAAGCTTTTATTCGGTAAGTTTTACTTTTAATTGTTGGGTTATTATTTTGTCTACATTCATTAATACTATTTGTTATTTTAATTGATTTGAGTTTGGGGTATATTGTTATTGTGTGTTTTGAATTATTGTTACAACCCTATATTTGGCCAATCTTAGGACTATTCTTAGTTATTGACAACACCACATAATCGTCTAGTAGTGACTTACCTAGATAGCCATAAAGGTTTGATTTAACCACCAATCATTACTCAAGGTTTCTTTACCCAAGATCCTGGTGGTGGAGAGGTTGCTCCTAAGTCCACCCTGACGGAGGTTAGGTAGAATTTAGAATCATGGTTAATATATAATGCTCAATTCACCATAAGATTAGAATAACTTAGTAATAGACTCATATTAATGACCCTAATTTATCTAACTTACGTTCATATTTATTTATCTGCATTCTTATTTATTATTTCTCTTCAAATAATTATTCCTCTTATTATATTTTATTTTAAATATCTAAATTTATCTACGATTATTGAATACAAGTATGTCTAATGGATTAAATTCTTGCGAACGAACTTGACTTATCATTAAAACTTGCAAACGATCTGTAATACTTGCAGTGAGTTTCTCGTGGTAGACAAGGTTGTGTGTCCTTTATTATTATCTTATTTATCTGTTTATTTATCACACATTTGCCCCCACACAGTTTTTGGCGCCGCTGTCGCGGATTTATCTTTAAGTTAAATCTATCTTGTGTTTATTTAGTGTAGAAGTTTTTATTTGTTTTCAGTTTTACGCGTTCTTTTTGTTTTTGTATTTCTCAGGGTTTAAATTGATAATCAAAAGTTAGATCTGGGATTTCTCGGTCAATTCTTAGTGCAACCTATTGGGATTCGCATCCCAACTATTCAAGTCGTTCGATTCAAGCCTGATCCTGACTTGATTAATCAATTCGCGACTATGGGAAATTTAGTGGTAATACACTTCAAGATCCGGTCCAATCTGTTCAGAAATTCATGCAATTCTATGATACCTACATTAACGATGGTGTTACGCAAGAACAGATGTATTATTTAATGTTTCAATTTTTCTTGACCGGGGAAGAAATCGATTGGTTAGATGATCAACCTCCCGAGCTAATAACAAATTGGGACAAGCTTCAAGCAAGATTCTTTGATCAATTAAATCCTACAAGTATGAGAGTGAAAGGAAATATTGGAGCTTATGAATTTCTTACAAGAAGCCGAAGAGAGTGTTGGCGAAGCATGGACGCTATTTCAAAAGAAGTTAGCAAGATGTCCAGTACACAGATACACGCCAGAATTACAATTATCCATGTTCTATAATGGACTCAATAGAGAGTCAAGGATGAGATTAGATGATATGGGTCATGGTAGTTTTGTCTCTATGGATCCGAAAGAAGCAAAGAGTGGTATGGAAACAATCATCGAGACCGACATAAGTTGGCCACAATCACAAACTCCTACCACTAGCTTAGAAACAGAGGCGAGGTTTTCAAGATTGCAAGATCAAATACAACAACTCGCTATAACAGTTAAGGAAAGAATCCAAATGACGCCTCAACAGTCATACCTGCAAGAACAAGCCTATGAAAATCAAGCTAATCATCCACCAAGCTGCAATGTGCACATGGAAGTCAAGCTCCATCACATCCTCAAGAAGACATCACTGAGTTAAAAGAGACTATTAGTCAATTCATCAACTTCTCGAAGGACAATATGAGAAGACTTGAGTCAAAGATTGATGCATCAGTAGTGCAAAGCCTGCAACAACAGAATCAAGATCTGAAACAACATAATCAACTTTTAGAGAAGAATGTGATGCGGCTCACTACAGTCATAGAACAAATGCAAATTTAAATCCTACAATTGACCCAAAATACAACTAATAACATTAAGAAGATCCAATACTTTGACGACAAGGTTAAGACTATTAGTCTTCAAGCTAAAAAGATGAAGGAAGAGCTACCATCTCCATCAAAAGGGGATGTCCTACCAAACACGTCAAACGTAGACAGGATGAACTTAGATGAGATAATTGTTGAAGATTGGGTTGACGAGGTTGAACACGATGAAAGTAAGAAGCCAAGAGTGGTTGATGAATGATGTCTCCTTAATTGTTCTTATTTTCGACCCTTAGGAGACATCATTTTTTATGTTTATTTGAATATTTGGATAGACTTTTGAGTTAAAAATGCAATAATTCGGAATTCCCATTTTATTTCTAGTATTTTTAATTTATTAAACTTTTGCGCGTAATCTTGTGTATTTTAGTAAAAAGTTTGTAGGTTTTGAATATTAGCTAGGAATGGAATCCGAGAGAAGAGTCAAAGATCACGAGATAGAGTAAAGACTTAAAGATAAATCCCGAAAGAATTGTTTTTAAAGCTGCAAATCTGTTTTCCAGGCCAAAGATTGCTGATTTCAAGGCGCTTAAGAGTTGATTTAGCCGCTGACCTTTGGAGAGAAAACATTCCTTATCGAGTTACGGAAATTTAGCAATTGATTTCAGGTCAATCGGAGGTGTAACGAAGCGGGAAAAGCCGTTTTAGTGAAGGTGTATCAGAAGTTACGGGATTTTGGGCTTAGAATTTGGGCTTGGACATTTAATTAGTGTTTTATTATTAGGTCCAAGCCCTAATCCGTTTTTCTACTTATAAAAGGAGGCATTGACTTCTATTTTTCATACAATTCATTCTTTACAATTAAAAACATCAGAGAGAAGCAACAGAAGGAAGAAAGAAGAAGCTGCAAGAGCTGGAGAGGGTCTATATCTCCATTCTCAGTCATTCCTATTCCGGAAATTAGGTTTCTTTTATATTTTATTTGTAAGACAATATGAATTCCTTTACTTTTAATTTAGTTCTCGTTTTAATTAGTATGAGCTAAACATTTATTAGTGCTTGAGAATGCTTTATGGGTGAATCCCAATTCTATTTAATTTCATGTCCTGAATTTGGGTTTCTGTTAATTAAATCGAATTGGGTCTTTTACATTTTTCTTTAATTTGTGTTTATTTACTATTATTGACATGATCAATTAATAATAGGGCTTGGTATCTAGGCTATTCCAATTAGTGGCGATTGGATCACCTTGACGGGGGGTTTAGGTACTGAAATAATTACAGAATATAAAATATAAACTATTTGACTTTGACGAGCGTAGTTAATTTAATGGCCAATGAGGTAATTTAGCTTAATCATTCGAAAGTGGATCATATTTACCCTGACGGGACTAGTGACACTCTAGAATAGCCTTGTAGTCCACCCTGACGGGGGTACAAGGATTATTGAATCCCGACCAATGTCAATTGACCAATTTGACCCTTAAACAAAATAGGTTATGAAATAGAATTCGGAGGATCCCTTGCGTTCTCAAGTGCTATCTTCTCATACTGCGTTTTACCTTTATTTACTTGCGTCTTAGTTAGTTATTTATATTTTCGCATTAGTCTTTCATACTTAGGATTAATATAAACCAACCAATCAATCAATATATCTTTTACTTGCTTGCATAAGTGCAATCAATCATTAATAGATAAGCATTGTAGTCAACCATCTCGTCCTTGGAACGAATCTGTTTTATCAACTATATTACTTGGTACAACCGTACACTAGCGGTTGTGGTTCGATTATTTATTGCATATTTTTAGAACACAGAAAGGACCACCAAGTTTTGGCGCCGCTTCCGGGGACGGTAGCGTGTGACCGCAATGTTTATCCTTTAGTGATAGTTTCATTTATTTTTATTTCAGTTTTACGCTTTTTGTTTGTTCAGTTCTTTTCAGGTTTTTAGGTTTGGTGTATGCAAAGAAGACTCTTTAAGGATCTAGAGCCAACACCTCCGATCCTTAATAATCCAGAATCGTTAATCAGACTTGCTAACAAGAGAAGGAGAGAACAAGAAGCTTTAGAAGTAGAAGAATTAATTAACAGAATGGAGAACATTAATATTCAGAATCAACAAAACAATAACGGTCAAGCTCAGAGAGTGATTCATCAAGATCCGTGGTTTGTTAATGGTCCACCAGAAGTTCCATTCCGTGCTCCTGCTCTAGGAGTAGGTGCTCCAAATATAGATGTTCCGAGGTTTCGTCCAGATTCGGGTATGTTAGCTCAATTCCAAAATTTTGGAAATTTTCGTGGTAAAGCTGGAGAAGATCCTCTTAGAGCAGTACAGAAATTTAAGCAGATATGTGATTCTTATATCACACAAGGAGTTTCAAGAGAACAAATGTATTTTGCTGCGTTTAAATTTTTTGTTATTGATGGAGCAAGTGAATGGCACGATACACAAGATCCTACAAGGATAACAAACTGTGACCAATTAGAAACTGCTTTCTTTGACAGGTATTACCCAAGTAATATGAGGTTAGATGATCAACTTGAATTAACACATTTCCGTCAAGAGTATGATGAAACTTTGGGTAAAAGCTGGACAAGATTTCAGATGTGTTTACGTAGAGTTCCCGATCATGGCTTTTCAGAACAACAACAGCTAAAAATCTTTTACAGAGGCCTTGATGGGACTTCAAGAGAAAAATTGGATTTTCTATGTGGTGCGGGATATCTTCAAGTTCAACCAGTTCATGCAAAAATCATCCTAGAAAGAACAGTAAAGAATGAAGTTGGGTGGAATACCGTAAGAAAACCAGTTAGAGGAGGAGTCAATAATGTTAATATCGAAGAAAAGTTTGCTACGCTAGAGACAAAGATTCAAACCACACTAGAATAACAATTGAGACAACTCACTTTAGCCGTGAAAGAAGGTTTTTCGAATAAAAGAGGTGAGGTAAAGGTTGCACAAGAGGTGTATGGATGTGAGTATTGTGGTGTTAATGATCATAGTTGGGAGAATTGTCAAAATAATCAAGAATCCGTGATGTTTGTCTCCAACAGAGGTAACTTTAATTCGAATGGTAATGGATATCAACCTAACAGAAACCATCCTGGGTATCAATATTCAAATCCTAGTGGGGCAGCCAATCCTACATATGCGTATCAGCCTCACCCCCAAGGTAACAATTTCAATCCAAGACCACAAAATAATTATCAAGGAGGACAGAATCAGGGAAATTATGTTCAGAGACAAGCTCCTCAAGATAGTTATAATGAAACCATGAACCAAAAAGCCTTATCTGCCCATCCACAAGAAGGTGTAGTTACCCTTCAGAAAACCGTAGAAAGTTTAATTGCTCTTCAGACGCAAGCTATGGAACGTCAACAAGCATATGACGCAAACATGAAGTTATTATAGAATCAGATAAATCAAATTAATAAACAACTGAATCAACGTCCACAAGGGAAACTCCCTAGCGATACTGAGAATCCAATCTATATCGAAGACTGTAAAGCTATTACTCTCAGAAGTGGTAAGAACCTTCCTCCACCTCCTTTTCCGGTTATGAAAGAAAAAAAAGTTAGAAAAGAAAAGGATGTGGTGGATAAAGATAAAGAAGTTGAAGTAGAAGAAGTGGAGAGGCCTGTTGAAGTTCCGAAAAAGAAAGATGATACTATAATAAACCGTCCTCCTCCACCATTTCCATCGAGAATTCAATAGAAGGGTGATATGGCTGATTATCAAAAATTCTTTAACAAGGTAAGAGGTCTTAGCATAAATATTCCGTTACTAGAAGCTATTCGAGATGTACCCAAGTATGCTAAGTTTTTGAAAAGAGCTCTCACCAACAAAAGGCCGTATTGCGATAATGAGATGATTGGTCTTCCTGAAGAATGTAGCGCCATTTGTCAAAGTAAGTTACCTCCAAAGTTAGTTGATCCTGGGAGTTTCACAATTCCGATCTCGATTGGAGAAGAATGGAAAGGTAAGCCACTTTGTGATTTGGTGCAAGCATCAATCTTATACCCAAATCGATCTTTGATAAGCTTAATATCGAAGCAAGACCCACTTCTATGGTCTTGCAAATGGTGGATCGATCTCTTGCACATCCGGAAGGCCGAATCGAAGATGTCCTCGTTAAGGCAGGTACGTTAATTTTTCCCGCTGATTTCGTTATACTTGATTACGACGCGGATAGGAATGTCCCATCATTTTGGGAAGACCATTCCTAGCCACGGGGCGTACCTTGATTGATGTAGAGAACGGAGAAATGATTATGAGAATCCAAGACGAGGAAATGAAGTTTAATGTGTTTATACCTATGAAGTTTCCGGATTCCAAGGAAGAATGTTTTCGTATAGATGTAATGGAACCGGTAAGAAAAGAGCCAATTAATGTCGTGGACACTTTAGGAATGGAGGAGAAAGAGCTACGAAAGAAACCACCAATTAAAGCTCCTTTATACCCTAAAAATCCACAACTCAATCATACGAAGAAGAAAGAGAAAGCACGTGCCACGAAGGTTCCGAAGGAACCTAAGAAAGAAAGAAAGAAAAAGGGGTTCAAAGTAGGTGAAGAAGTAGCTATGAAGAAACCAAATCCCCCTCCAAAGGTACGTAAACCAAAAAGTTCTTGGCTAGGACCATTCATGGTCACGAAGGTTATCTCAGATAAACTAGTGGGCATAAAAGCTAAGGGATGCAAATTTCGAGTTGCAAATATTGACAACTTCACTCATTGCTGGGGAGGTTATGTTAATGACTAAAGAACGAGGTAACCCGTCAAGCTTAACGACGTTAAACAAAAGCCATTTCTTGTATATTAGTTCAAGTTTTTATTTTTTGTAGTTTAAATTTGTTTGATTTTCGTTTATTTAGTGTTTATTAGTAAGAAATGAGGAAGGGTAGTTGTTTTTGATGATTTCAGGGGTAAAAAGGTCATGAGTTTGGGGTCGAAAGGGCGAAAATAGAGGAATTTGTGGTGTTCCAGGGGCAAACCGGGTACCCGCATTTGCAAATGCGGGTACCCAGTTTCGAAAGCTAAAAATTCCAACTTTCAGACCCAGCGTCTTGGGTCCCGCGTTTTGCTGTGTCACCACTACGTTTTGCTGCGTTTTGATTCACGCCATCGACGCAAACCGGGTTCCCGCATTTGCAAATGCGGGTACCCGGTTTCGGAGCTGTAATTTTCCAAATTCTCTGACCCGGCGTCTTGGGAGGTTGCGTTTTGGTGCGTCTTGGCTCGCGCCATCGATGAAAAACCGGGTACCCGCATTTGCAAATGCGGGAACCCAGTTTCGAAGGGCATTTCTCTGACCCAGTGTTTTGGCTGCGTTTTGAGGTATATTGAAAAAAAAGAAAAAAAAAGAAAAGAAATATATATTACTGCGTCATTTATTGCATCAGACGCCAAAAAAAAACTATTTTTTTTCGCGCCGACACAGCGACGCGAAACTGGGGCCCCGCATTTGCAAATGCGGGTACCCGGTTTCTTCTGTGACAGGGTCGTTTGAAGCTTTTTAACCCTAGATTTTTACCTCTTTCTTCAAACCAGCCTCCAAAAACACTCCCAAAACCCATAATTTCCTGAACATCATCATCTACAACCACACAATCATCGAATCCTACCCTCTTTCATCACAAAGACATACAATCAATTCATCTCCTATCCAAATAACCATGAAATTCCCACTTTTCTCCAATTGTTCTTCATACAAGCTTCAAATTAAATCCAATTCCCTCTTCCCCCACATCAATTTGCCTTTACCCATCTCATATTCCACCATACTCTTCAAATCTTAAGCCTCAAAACATCAAAAGTTCTATGCCTTAGCTTCTCACTATTTGAAGTTTTGAGTTTGGGGTGGAAAGAGATGCTTATCAGAACCGTTTTCATGTGTACTTATCGAAGGAATTCTCCAAGAAACAGAAACACTTTTGGTACTGTTCAAGAACAAGCTATTGAGATTCCTAATTCGCGTTGCAAACACAAGACTGGCGAGGTTAAAAATTAAAGCTAATCCTAAGAAGAGAGACGTGATTGAGGAACCTGAAAGTGAGGAAGAAAATGATCCGATAATGAGTTGGAATAAAAAATCAAGGTGTTGGAAGAGAATCAGGATACGAGGTGCGCTATTTTGGGAAACGTTACAAACAAGTTGAACTTTGTTTGTTCAAAGCACAACTTACGATGTCTAGACGCTAGATAAAGTTCATGGACGCAACACCGATAACCAGCCACGCGCTGGTTCAGATACGTTTTCTAATCCTTCTCATTTAGTGTAGATTATTTTACTGCTTTGAGTCTTTTCGAGTCGTGGGGACACGACTCATTTTTGAGTTTGGGGTGGGGTTCGTTGCCTCATCCCAGTTTTTATGTGTTATATGTTTTATTTGCTTTCAATAAAATAATTTTCGGAGTTGCGTTTGACTGTAGAATATTTTAAATGTCCCTTTAAGCATACTTTTGTTAAATCTATGATAGTAAATAGTGAACTTTAGGGATTGATATAAAACGCACTTAGAATTGCATGCGAACATAAGTAATTGATAGGAAAAATTAATGAACAATGCAAATGAAGTAAGCTTGTAGTTAAGGAATATGTTTGGTGTGTAGAACTTGAAATCTTAATTAGTAGAGAACCCACCTAGATATGAACTAAAGGCAAGCTATGTACTTAGGAAAATGATAGGGGCAGTTCTTTGTTAGCCATTTGAAGCCTTTTAGCTTGCTATCCCTTATTATAATTTTATCCGTCTTAGCCCAATTTTGAGCCTTAAGCCTTTTCTTTTGTAGCCACGATATGAGCCCATTATCCTTTAGATTATTAGGCATTACCAAATGACCCGCACTTGAATCACAATCCTGAGACTAGTCTCGAGCTTGAGTTTGGGGTGGTGGGACCACATTTGGGAAGATACATTGGGAAGGGATTATATGTGTTTGTATTGAGGCACAAAAATGTAGATGATATTATTATTTGTAACCCTTTGCCGGGATTTGAAAAGAAAAAAGAGAAAAAGAAAAAAAATATTATAAGAGACATGACCTTACACATCAAAACGAGGGTCATGGGTATCTTGTACAAAAAAAAAAGAAAAAAATGAAAAAAGAAAATAAAAAGAAAGAAAGAATAAAATAAACCGGCAAAATGGAATATTTTTGGAAATCATCTTAGTTTTTATTGGGTTGACATGGGGACGCAACATTGGTGCGTCAATTGGGTGAGTGAGAACATTTTTTAGCGTAAACTCAAGCTCAAGGACTTTGTTGATGGTAAGTGAGGAGAGAGCCAAAAGCTCACTTCAAATTTACCAAATATACATCCACACCGTCCTTAAGCCAGTATTAAACCATAAAGACCTCTTGATTCTTAAGTACATAGTGAATTTATGATTCTGTTGATAGGAAATATATTAGGTGGAGCGTTCAAAGCGAGTTAGGATTGAGGAACACCCTATAGCCATCATACAGAGATGAGTACAAGTGTAATCTTCAAGCATTGCGACTTTAATTTTATGATTGAGATTATTTATATTCGATGTTGCATGATAAGTGTATGTATATATTAGTTCCTAGAGTTTGTCTATATGAGATTTATCTTAAGAATTGCTTTAGGTGTATTTGCTTACTTCTATTTGTTCTTGCGTTTAATTCTACCCCTTGTTTTGTTTTGTTTTGCTTTGTCGGGACGACAAAGGTTTGAGTTGGGGGTCTCGATGTCTCCTTAATTGTTCTTATTTTAGACCCTTAGGAGACATCATTTTTTATGTTTATTTGAATATTTGGATAGACTTTTGAGTTAAAAATGCAATAATATGGAATTCCCATTTTATTTCTAGTATTTTTAATTTATTAAACTTTTGCGCGTAATCTTGTGTATTTTAGTGAAAAGTTTGTAGGTTTTGAATATTAGCTAGGAATGGAATCCGAGAGAAGAGTCAAAGATCACGAGATAGAGTCAAGACTTAAAGATAAATCCCGAAAGAATTGTCTTTAGAGCTGCAAATCTGTTTTCCAGGCCAAAGATTGCGGATTTCAAGGTTCTTAAGAGTTGATTTAGCCGCTGACCTTTGATGAGAAAACATTCCTTATCGAGTTACGGAAATTTAGGAACTGATTTCAGGTCAATCGGAGTTGTAACGAAGCGGGAAAAGCCGTTTTAGTGAAGGTGTATCAGAAGTTACGGGATTTTGGGCTTGGACATTTAATTAGTGTTTTATTATTAGGTCCAAGCCCTAATTCGTTTTTCTACTTATAAAAGGAGGCCTTGACTTCTATTTTTCATACAATTCATTCTTTACAATTAAAAACATCAGAGAGAAGCAACAGAAGGAAGAAAGAAGAAGCTGCAAGAGCTGGAGAGGGTCTATATCTCCGTTCTCAGTCATTCGTATTCCGGAAATTAGGTTTCTTTTATATTTTATTTGTAAGACAATATGAATTCCTTTACTTTTATTTTAGTTTTCGTTTTAGTTAGTATGAGCTTAACATTTATTAGTGCTTGAGAATGCTTTATGGGTGAATCTCAATTCTATTGAATTTCATGTCCTGAATTTGGGTTTCTGTTAATTAAATCGAATTGGGTCTTTTACATTTTTCTTTAATTTGTGCTTATTTACTATTATTGACCTGATCAATTAATAATAGGGCTTAGTATCTAGGCTATTCCAATTAGTGGCGATTGGATCACCTTGGCGGGGGGTTTAGGTACAGAAATAATTACAGAATATAAAATATAAACTATTTGACTTTGACGAGCGTAGTTAATTTTATGGCCAATGAGGTAATTTAGCTTAATCATTCTAAAGTGGATCATATTTACCCTGACGGGACTAGTGACACTCTAGAATAGCCTTGTAGTCCACCCTGACGGGGGTACAAGGATTATTGAATCCCGACCAATGTCAATTGACCAATTTGACCCTTAAACAGAATAGGTTATGAAATAGAATTCGGAGGATCCCTTGCGTTCTCAAGTGCTATCTTCTCATACTGCGTTTTACCTTTATTTACTTGCGTCTTAGTTAGTTATTTATATTTTCTCATTAGTCTTTCATACTTAGGATTAATATAAACCAACCAATCAATCAATATATCTTTTACTTGCTTGCATAAGTGCAATCAATCATTAATAGATAAGCATTGTAGTCAACCATCTCGTCCTTGGAACGAATCTGTTTTATCAACTATATTACTTGGGACAACCGTACACTTGCGGTTGTGGTTCGATTATTTATTGCATATTTTTAGAACACACAAAGGACCACCAATGAACCAAGAATTGAATAGAGAAGTAGATTAAGAGAACCACCCCTACATTGCTATTATCCGGTAAAGGAGAAACAAGAGAAGTGTATGGAAGCGTTAAAATAAGTGAAAATTAACGTCCCTTTAGTCGAAGCTATGAAAGGAAGGCAAAACTATGATAGATTCTTTATGGAGGCACTCTCCAATAAGGAAAGGTTCACAAGATACAAGTCTGTGGCATTCAATAAATGGATATCACCACAAGTTCAAAGAAGATTACCACCGAAGCGTAAAGATCCTGGAGATTTTAACCTCTCAATCAAAATAGGTGGTATATTTTATGGAAAAGCAATGTGTGATTTAGGGGCAAGTGTAAATATCATGCCCAAAAGTATATTCAAGAAGATTGGTATTAGTGATGTGAAATCGACATCCGTAATCTTACAACTTGCTGATCAATCAATAGCAAAACCGTGGGGAGTAATCGAGGACGTGCCCGTCCAAGTAGGTAACCTTGTTATTCCCACAGACTTTATTATTATTGACTATAAAGCAGATAAGAATGTCCCATTTATTCTTGGGTGTCCATTCCTAGCTACCAGCGACACCATAGTGAATGTGAATGAAGGAATCGTGACTCTTAGTGTTGAAGATGATTCTGAAACATTCTATGGTTTAGGAAAGAAGAAGAAAAAGAAGTCACAATAATTGTATCCAATCAGAGTTGTAACCAGGAAGCCAGAACCTGTAAGCCCCCAAGAAACCATGGGAAAAGAAATTGAGTTTGGGGTAGGAGACAAGGTAGCATGGAAACCTCCCTTTCCCAAACATAACAGTTCTTGGATAGGGCCATACGTCATCACACAAATTATCGTAGCAGGAGTGTTCGAAATAAAATCTATAGAGGGTTACAAGCTCAAGTTGGTAAGTGTCAATCACCTGATTCACTGCCACAGAGGCTATAAAAAGAAATAATCGAGGTAACTCGTCTAACATTGAAAGACGTTAAACAAAAGTGCCCTTGGATGACATCCCATAGTGATTTATGTTGTTATATTTTAGTTTAGATTAGTTGTTTTTAGTTGATATTGCATTATTGAGGAAGGTATTAGTGTATTTGATGTTCAAGTATTAAAGAAATCGAGTTAGGCAGGAAAATCATAAATTTTAGGCATATAACTAGACCTGCCAGCCGGTATGCCGGCCATATGACCGGTAAGCCAGCGGGTCCAAAAGGGTGCCCACGGTTCATGCGTCGAGTTCCTTGCCGAGAGATGAATTTTCGAACATTGCCGCACCGGTATGTTGGGCATACCAGCGGTATGCCGGTGAGCGAAAAAGGGGTGCCCACGGGTTCGAGAATCAGGTTTATTGTCGAAGCGAGTTTTTTCGAAGAGCAGCATCGGTATGTCGGCCCGTGCCACTGGAGAGAGAAAAGGTTTGGGTTTTTTAGGTTATAAAGAAGAGGAGGTGAGTTCTAGTCCGAATTTCTCAATTCTTAAGCCTCAATTTCTTCTCCAAACCTCTTCCAACTCCATTAAAGCTTCAACAAACCTTCACCAAACATCAAAAGACTACCATATCACCATAATTTCACATCAAAATCCTTCCCTACATCGTTACAAAGAGGATTCAACCATCCAAATCATATCAAAACACCTAGAATTCAAGAATCAAGAGCCTAAATTTTCAAAATTCAACCAACAATTTCTTAGATCCATACCAATCAAGGAAGAATTCATCCTACCCACATAGAGAATTATTAACATAACACCCTTACTAACCCACATAAAGCCTATTCCACCTATGATCAAGAGTTAAAAATTTCAAGAGTGTTTAAAGTTTTGAGTTGGGGTCAAAAGAGATGATAAAAGGAATAGAAATATTATCAAGTGTTATGGGAGATGAAGTATCAAATCAAGGTAATGGGTAAGTCAAGAATAAATCAATTGAGATGGGTACTAGTTCGGGAACAAACAAGAAGGATAATTCGAGTCAAGCAATTAGAGAGGAAACGGTTTTTGGTGGATTCAAATCTTAAAAAGCAAGCAATTGTGATTAGGGAGCAGAAGATGCCAATACCTCTTCTAATCAAAGATTCATATATCCAAGATGAACAAAACTTCTGGGACGCTAGTAGCTGTTGCCAAAACATATTCCTGGATAAACACCTTCACATGAGAGAGTATTCAAGAGAAAAGTTGGAAGAAGATAAAAAAGAGATTTATAGAGTGTAATTGACTGGTAAGAAGATGTAAGGGAAAGCGACGCGTACATGAAAGCACTACACCCTATTCCGGGTATTAATCAAGCGAGGCAATAACCTCGAATAGTATGTTTTCTTTCTTCCTTACCATATCTTTATGTGCAATATCTGTAAAAAAATTATTTTTTTTATTTTTTTATTGAGTCTTTTCGAGTCGTGGGGACACAACTCATTTTTGAGTTTGGGGTGTGGGGATATGTTGTCCCTCATCTCCATTTTTAAGTGTTTTATTGTTTTTTAGGTAAAATTTAAAATTTTGAGAGAAGGATTAGATGTATGTAGAGTGTGTTTAATAGCTTGAAAGCATGAGCTCAGTAAGTTAATGATAGAAAGTAGTATGTTTATGAGCTGCTTTATTTTGTATGGTTTGGGTATTTGCAGGAAAACACACATTGAGAATAAAGAAAAGATTAGTTAGCAATGCGATAGAAAGTATGTTCGATCTCAGGGAGCCTTGAGTGGTTTGTAGGCCGTGATATCCAAGCTAGTTTAAACCCATTTGATGAACGTGCTAAAGGTAAGAGAATGACGAAATTGCATAGTTTAGAAAATGATTAAGGCGGTTCTTTCATAAGCCCCTTGTTGCCTTTTAGCTTGCTGTCCATTTATAATATTTTATATCCTTCTCAGCCCCTTCTAGCCTTTCTAAAGCCTTTTTATTTCGCTACATTACAAGCCATATCCCTTTGGATTATAGGACTTTTCCATATAACCCGCACTCGAATCGCGATGCATAGACAATTGTTTTAGAGCTTGAGTTTGGGTTGGTGGGTCCACCATTATGGGAATTATTATTGGGTTAGGATTTTTGAGCTTATTAATTGTGCTATGTTCTATATATTGATGATGATTCACAGGTTTATATTGTAACCCTCTGTCGGGGTAATAGTAAATGAAAAAAGCTGAAAAGTATGAAAAGTATGAAAAGAAAAGAATATACGAGAAAAAAATAGCATGATATCTCAACATCAAAAAGAGAGTCATAGGTAACAACAACAACAACTACGACGACGACGACGACGACAACAACAACAACAACAACAACAACAACAATTGAAAACTAAGTCTACTGGTTTTGATTTATAAGTACTTGGTCAAGAAAAATAAATTTAGTAGGTTTATAAATCTTAACAACTATTACTTAAGCTATTATAAATTAAACAACTAAACATATCAAACTAAAAATGCGATCCACATGTCCCTGGGAAAATAGATAATAAGTACTGATACTAATTCTATAATATATCGTATATGATTTATTATAATTCCACCCTGTAAAAATATGCCTCCAATTAGTACTGGAGCCCCATGATCAACATGTGGCTCAAGCTCCCTCTCTTGTGTTGAAGCCAACACTAGATGAAGCGCCGACTCGGAAGCTGGCTCAACACGTGGCTCAAGCTCCCTCTCTTGTGTTGATGCCAACACTAGATGAAGCGTCGACTCGGATTCTGGTTCAAGACGTGGGTCAAGATCCTCAATCCTTTCCTCTGCTCTCTCTCTCTTGCGGATTCAATGTCTGTAACTCCAAATCCTCCACCAATTCTTAGTCAGGAAGGTTCGCAAGTTGGTTCGCTGGGTAGCGGTAATGGATATAATGGTGTCCCAGACACACAATAAATGAAACCACATTTGTCACCTGTTAATACGAATCAAAAAAATTAAGAATTTGTTTTACATTTAAAAGGGAATAAAACAAGAAGATACGTACTAAAAAAATCTGGAGCGGACTAAATAACAATATTATCCAAACGACACTACTAAAGGTTGGCAGGAATAGTGAGAGAAATGACATGTGGTCGACTAGCTGTGTGGTCCTCACAATCATCTGCCAAAAAAAATGAACTTTATAGTTTAGAATAAGTTATTAAATATTTTTAATAATGTAAAGTAAGAGTAAATACATATCGCTTTTGACCCCAATCCATAAATATCGTTCCATATATTCAATATAGTACCAGATAATCTGATAATCGGATTACGTACAAGTTTATCATCACCCAAAAGAATGTCGCAGTAAATATATCCGATAACTATTACTTTATAGTCATGAATACTTACATTATAAATACTTTATTACTATAAAGTAATAGTTATCAGATATATTTACTGCGACATTCTTTTGGATGATGATAAACTTGTACATAATCTGATTATCAGATTATCTGGTACTATTGTGAATATAGGGAACGACATTTATGTATTGGGGTCGAAAGCGATATGTATTTCCTCTTACTTTACATTATTAAAAATATTTTCTAACTTATTGTTAACTATAAAGTTCAATTTTTTTGGCAGATGATTGTGAGAGCCACACAAGAAGTCGACCACATGTCATTTCTCTCACTATTCCTGCCGACCTTTAGTAGTGTCGTTTGGATAATATTTTTATTTAGTCCGCTCCAGATTTTTTTAGTACGTATCTTCTTATTTTATTCCCTTTTAAATGTAAAATAAATTCTTAATTTTGTTAATTCGTATTAACAGGTGACAAATGTGGTTTCATTTATTGTGTGTCTAGGACACCATTATATCCATTACCGCTACCTAGCGAACCAACTTGCAAACCATCCTGACCAAGAATTGGTGGAGGATTTGGAGTTGCAGACATTGAATCCGTCAAGAGAGAGAGAGCAGAGGAAAGGATTGAGGATCTTGACCCACGTCTTGAACCAGAATCCGAGTCGACGCTTCATCTAGTGTTGGCATTAACACAAGAGAGGGAGCTTGAGCCATGTGTTGAGCCAGCTTCCGAGTCGGCGCTTCATCTAGTGTTGGCTTCAACACAAGAGAGGGAGCTTGAGCCACGTGTTGAGCCAGCTTCCGAGTCGGCGCTTCATCTAGTGTTGGCTTATACACAAGAGAGGGAGCTTGAGCCACATGTTGATCATGGGGCTCCAGTACTAATTGGAGGCATATTTGTACAGGGTAGAATTACAATAAATCATATACGATATATTATAGAATTAGTATCAGTACTTATTATCTATTTTCCAGGGACATGTGGATCGCATTTTGCGTTTGATATGTTTAGTTGTTTAATTTATAAAAGCTTAAGTAATAGTTGTTAAGACTTATAAACCTACTAGATTTATTTTTCTTGACCAAGTACTTATAAATAAAAACCTGTAGACTTAGTTTTCTATTATTATTGTTAATATTATTATTATTGTTGTTGTTGTTGTTGTCGTTGTTGTCATTGTTATCGTTGTTTTAATCGTTGTCGTTGTTGTTGTTGATATCTTCAAAAAAAGTTGATTTGTTTCACGTTCTTCTTTGGTAAGCTTTTCACCTCCTTCTTGAACTAAGAGAGTCCTAAAGTACAACTCCAAATTCAAGAATTATCCGGGAAAATTGAGATCAAAATGGTCGGTTCCATTTATTGTTACTAAAGTCACGCCGCATGGAACTATAGAGATTAAAGACTCAACCGAACATCGCACCTATATAATAAATGGTCATCCAATAAGTAAGATTAATTCTAACCGATGACCATTCTCTTGTGGTTTGCTTCCAATGGGGAATGCCCCACTCGCAATAAGATTAAAAATATGTACATACCTATTATTGCAATAAGTAGGGTTATATTGATTAACCTAACCTCAACTTAGTAATATGTGGTGTAGCATATTCTGGTATTATTGCAAGTCATTGCTTGCGACCGTGTTAATAATATTTGTAAAGGTAATCTGAATATAATACATATGATTTTGCATTACGTAGACTCATAAGTATAATATTGGAATATTATAGGGAAAATCCAGTCAATTCAAACATGGTAGGTAGAGGACAAGGATCGTTTAAACCGATCCTTGATATACAAAGTATTCATCAGTAGGAGTTCAGTCGTGTTTCTATAATGGAGTAGTTACACGATTTTTGGTTGGATAATAGGTTTATCCTAATATATTGAAAAGTCAGGGTACATATGTCATTGGGTCCATCCTCTAAAAGCTGAGTTAATTTATATGGCTATAATTTTAGTAGGGTTTCCCAAAATAGATTACGATGGAGACAAAAATTGAAAGGTATTTCTAATTTTTATTTTAATAGACATAAGGAAAATTATATTTTATACTATTTATTAGTTTAATATAATATTAAAATGAAAAATAATATATTATTTCATTATTATGTTGTTATTTATTAGTTACTTGATAAATAAGGATCAAGATAAAGATTAATTAATAAATTTATCGTATATTTAAGGAGAGCTAGTCTAGGAATCAACCTCTTTTACTATTAATTGAAAAAAATTAGATTTGATTCTTTAAGATAAAAACTAATAAAAGGTGATTTTCTTAGACTTGATCACACATTCCATCACATAGAGAAAACCCATATTTTATGATTCTTTTCCTTGCCCCAAACCTGCTAAGAGAGTAATTAGGATCTTCCAATTTTTTTCAGTTCTTGCTCTTTGACATTAAAATTTCCAAGAATCATAACTTTAACAACCAACAAGCCCACTCTCAATAGACACGACATTAATAGTGTAGTAGAGGGGAAGATCAAGAGATTTTAGAGGAAATATTGTAGCAAGAACCTTGAGGTTCGGTAGTTATTCTTCAGCAGTTTCTACCTACAATTACTCGTTGAAAAATTACCAACCGGTAATTTTTAACGTAAACATTACTGGCACTATGTTCTGTTTGAATACCAAGGGTAGGAATTTTAGGAAAAATTAAGAGATCAAATTAATTATAGTATGGGTTTGATAGTTTATCCACTACAAAATTTTGTTTAACATGCCTCTGGCCTCTACATATCGATTCCGAGGGATAGGTCTAAGGAGAAATCGTGGCAAAAACTTAAGTTAATCTTTAGACATGTTAATTGAATCCAAACGGTTCAACCTACGTGGTTACTCTGGTTAGAAATGGATTAAATATGTAGAATTAGTGAGTCTGGCGGATAGGTATAAAAGGAGGCCACCGCGGTAAAACCTTGATTTAGCTGTTAGACATGTTAAATTGAGTTCCGATTGTTCAACCTATGCGTATACTCTAGTTAAACATTGTTTGAATCCTCCAATGTGGTTATTCAGCCCTAGTGTTAGGCCTAACGGGTCACTCCGGGGAGAACCTTGAGTATCATTTACACAGTTAAAATTGAGTCCAGTCGATTCAACTTACGCGACTGGACTCAATTTTAACTGTGTAGATCCTCTGGTACAGTTTTGAAGGCTGGTACCAACGCAACAATGTCCCTTCAATAACGCATAGATACGATTGTTCAAATATGTTTCCAACATCGGATGACTTACTAGTGGGGTCGCTACCTCAAGTAAAAATTCTAGAACTTATCTCAACTAGGACCTCGGGTAAAAATACTTTGATTTCCGCGATCACACATCAAATAATAAACCCTGACCTAATCTCAGTCGGGACCTCGAGTAAAAATACTTTGATCTCCGCAATCACTTAAATGAAAAACATCGACTTGATCTTAATCTGAACATCGAGTAAAAATACTTTGATCTCTACTATCACTCCTCAAATAAAATCAGACCCATTTTAAATCAGGATATCAGGTAAAATAGGTCGATCTTCATGATCGCTTATCATATAAAAATCTTGATCTAACAAAACATCGAATAAAACCAAAACTTTGTTCCGAAATGGAACTAAACGGTTAGAAAGATTAACTACTCAAAATAGAAATCCAAGTAAAAAAGAGAATAATTTTATATTCTAAATACAAAAACAAAAGGCATTGACTCATACAAGAAAAAAGAAAATGGAAAATGAAAAGAAAAATGCTACAAAGTTCATGCCCAATAGCCCATTAAAAAATTGATCTTTTGGAGAGCACTTTCCTGGGCATCAGTCGATCTACTACTCATCGAGTTAAGGATCACCAATGTCTCGTAAATCCAGAATGATGAAATCAGTGAAGAGCTAGGAACGAGAAAAAATATGCTAGGGATATCGCATACCTCTATGATATAAATAATTTTTTAGAGTTAAAAGGAACCAACATTTCCTCCATAAAGAAGTCCAATAATAAAACTGAATGAGTGTTTTTATTTATTATTACAAGAGAAAAGGCTGCATTAAGGCTCCTAGGATGGGAATATACATGAGCCATGTGCCATATGTCTCCCATGGATAAACTGAAAGGTTGGGGCACGTTCTACATGAGCCATGTGCCATATGTCTCCCATGGATAAACCGAAAGGTTGGGGCACGTTTTCTTTGACAATACTTCGACTGTGACACCATAAAATAAGAAGAACAAAGAAATATGGCAAAGCCAAAAAGGAGAACAGTAGAAAGAAACTATCACTTCAACGCATAAATATGCGACAAAGCTAGAGAAGAGGGATAGGCGTGCATTAAAGATGTGTCATTTAAATAGTTGAGGCCAAGAAGTCTTGATGACCAGTCTTGGGAAAGTAAGCGCTAAACATGTGCGTGTGGTTAAAAAAAGGGAAGAATCATCCACTACACAATATCATAATTAAGATATGGCGCCCTTTTATGGCTAATATGCCACGTTTCACTAAATATACAATAGACCCCATATGAATAGAGGCAAACACCCCTTTAAAGATCATATTTAAGAGGTGAGAATGTTAGCCGAGGAGGCCTAGATCAACCCAACCCCTTTAATGCATCTCTATGGTGCAAAGGAAGTCAAATAAGATATGGTCAAAAAATAATATGAGTTGTAAACACTCTTATTCAAAATTATTCCAATTACAAGAAAATGGCATCGATTGCTATCCGATAAACAATTTTGAGTATCTAAAGAAATTATTTAATCTCGAAATCAATGAAGAAAACTCCTCCCCAAATATCCAGTCAAGTTCCTATTGAATATCAAATGTCTCATAACAAAGTTGAAAAGTACCACGAGAACACTCAATCATAATATGTAACATTGTAGAGGAGATGTCATGCATACTAATCTCTCTGAATGATCAATCGCCTTGGACAATTCTTCTTTCATACTAAGGATCCCATTGAGTCTTGTTGGCCTCGCAAAGAGACTCAATCTCGGTTGTCTCGTCATGGAGAGTGTTTATATTCAAGTACACCGATTGATACATGTAGGCCATTTGATCGCAATCCTTCTGCATTGCACTGATAGGTGCGTCGTAGGCTACTAAAGAAGTACCCACCTAGCTAACTGCTTCTTGAAGTGAACGATTGGACCATAATCAAGAAAAGGTTTGTACTTCCCCCTCTTTCCAGCTTAATTTCTTTCATATGAATTCGATACCTGAAGGGAAGGAGATCGTCCTTGGAGTATTGTTGTGGAGAGCCATGAATCTCAAACAACGGTCAAAAGAGTAAGGGAACAAGTCAAGTCGGGTGGTCATACATAAGCATACGTTACCAAGATGCATGGTAGAGTCGGTTGAGATAATCAAGGGAAGGATAAACCTTGAGAAGTTTAGTCAAATCGATGTTCAAATCCATGACTCAAGGGTACAATGGGAAAAACCCCACAATGAAGCTTCAACAACTCTTTTCCAAAAACTAAACTTTTAAAGGTGGTTTACTAGAATGGGTAAATTAGGCAAAGGTGAAAATAAAATCTCAACTACTTCACAAAAGAGAAATATATCCCCATTTATTCAACAAAAACTACGAGCACATCAACCTGATCTAGCGACATCAAATCTAAAGTGTTTGAAACAAGAACCCAAGCCCATCAACCATCGTTCACTTAAGCGTTTGAAACTCTTCGCGAAACTTCATCGAATCATTCAAGGTATATTTTTATGTAAATTTTTTATAATAGTTTCCTTGATATATAAATTTCATTAAATTTATCAGCTTCATCGAATCAACTCTTGCACGTGATTAAAAGATCCTTCCATTTATTAACAAACTTATTACCTTGTGTGTACAAGGATTTGGGTAGCTAATTAAGCTCAACCGCTTCTTTAAAATTTTGTGACATGCATTTTAATGTAAAGTTAATACTTACATGGTGCTGTAATGGGCTATGATCGAGAAAAGGGTACCAATGCATCCTCCAATGATATGTGTGATGTCCATCTGTGAAGAATAAAAAAAAACAAAGTTAAAAGCATAAAAACTGCAAGAAATTTAAGGACAAGAATAATAGGTCCAAGATTGCACATAATTGGATTATTTGTAATAGTTTGACAAATCTTTATTTCAAATAATGAACTGACATTATTAAAATCTCATAATTTCCTCACTAGTAACTATAACCACTACAACTATCTTACTATGGCGAGGCTTAACCAGGAGAAGTATCTCACATGATTAATTGAGTAGTATGAAAAAATAATTGGCTATGAAACTTGGTTAATCTTTTATAGTTGGTGGTATGTCGAATCATGTAAATTCACCCCGAAACACAAACGATGCATACATTGATAGAAAAATACCGACTTAACAATAAATTTAGATGGATAGATAGAGGAACAATGAGCTATAGGGTTCAATTGTTGATACAAAGGGAGTTTTTGCACAACCTGTATTTTATGACCATGTGATCAATGGGGTTACTGACCTTTGTGACTTACCAAGGGGTCTTGCTGGGTTCATCATCGATGGGATTCAATACTGATCGCAACAATGGTGAATTGTGACAAAGCTAGTGACAAATCTCTTTTCCTAGATTATTTTGTAGAATATCGTTTTCGTTTTGGTTTGATAACTTAGACATGAACTATGGGTGGATTTAAAATTTTGTTAACGTTATATTTTCAATTCTTCAGATACAAAAAAAAACATTTGTTCTTAGGATGTAAATGCAGTATTTAAAACTTTTGGATGTATTTAGAAGAGAGAATTCAATTGAGAATTTGTTGGATTTTTTTATACTTTAAAATCTAAGAGTATTCAATTAAGATGTTAAAAGGTCTTTTAAATTTAGATTTATTTAATAGGGATTTTAAAAACTCTTTTAAATCTATATGTATTCAACCCAGATTCTTTTAAATCCATCAAATTTTTTAAGTATTCAAAATCATTGGACTCTCCAAATAATTGGATTTTACAGATATTTAGCCTTTGTTTATAAATAAAAAAACTTTTTACAAATCAATAAGTAAAAACAGAGATTTTGTAAATTCTAAGCAAAAATATTAATGACTGAGATAATAAATAAATCTGGTTAGTTCTCTTAATAAATAATTACCTTTTTTTAAAAAAAAAATTCTATGTTTAAAAAAAATAAAAGGTAATCATATTAAAATGCCATTGATCTGTTTTAAAATAATCCTTCGACCAATTGTTTTTTTAAAATCATTGCTCTGTTAGCTACAGTAAAAAAAATTGTCTAGAAGAATGCAAGTTTCATATGTCGTATAATTTACTTTGTCTTAATTTACGTTAGAAGCATCATAGACAGAAACTTTTTTCATTAAGGTGTTTTTAAATTTAATCTGTCTTTAATCTTTGAAATTGATTAATTAACTTGAGAATAGTTAAAAATGTAGAATTAAAAGTTTCTGATATTACTTGTTTTTATTTAATTAAAGTTTAGGTCCCTATTTTAGTTTTGAGTGGCTTCCTAATCTTAATATCTATTATTTATTTATTTATATAATTTGATGTATATTTTATTTTAGAACAATATCAATTCTAATAAAGTCCATTAAAATCTGGATTAAGAATCCATCAAACTTTATATGATATTAAAAAGAACTTGTTAGACTCTATATAGAATTAAAATAATATGTACAATCTACAAAGTCTATGGATTTTAAAAATTCAAAAAATCCTACAAATTTCTAAGTAAATACACTTTCTTATTGTTGTTTTGTGTTGCGGATTTAGATTCATTTGGAACTTATTAACTTTAATATTTGTGACCAAAAGTGTTTTTTTTAAGTTAAAGGGACCTATAATGTAATTTTTGCATAATACAATCTATGTTCTTATAAAATGCAGTTAAGCACAAATATTCTTATAGGGGTCTGTTATTTTACAAACAACTATTCAAGCAGAAAAAGATGGGAGTAATTTGGTTATAAAGGCGAATAAATACTTGTGAAAGCAAAGGAATTTTAAATAAAACAATGGATATATACTACTCAAAATTATATTATCCAATTATCACCCATGATGTGGTATGAATTAGTTGTAGGACTGGATCTAGGCAAGAGCAATCAGGGCGACCCTCTAGGGGATCCAAAAATTGTCATATATATATATAGACATAAGTAGTAACGGTTTTCTTGATATTACAAAAATGTTTCTTAGTTGAATTGGTAGATGTGTGGTGCATTTATGATATTTTCTTAGGTTCGATTCGATTCTCCTTAGAAGCAAAAAAAAAATCGGGTTATATTTCATATTTCATTATAACTAATGAATCAATCATTTGAACAAGTTAAGTAATTTAATATTTTAAATTAAACTAACTCATGATATTTATTAAAATAATTAATTAAATTTTACATATTTCAATTCGATATATTAATTTTTTTCTCTTAAATTTAATATAAATAAATTTATTATAACCAATGAAACGATATATATTGATAAAGCTAAGTATTAGTTTTATGATAATTTTAAGAAAATTAAGTAATTTTGTATTATATATATATATTTAAAATTAAATCAACTTATGATATCTATTAAGAAATTTAATAAAAAATTTCAACCTTCAACTAAAAATTGTTTTTCTCAATCTAAAATGTGCATGTAGAAAAATTGTTGTCTAATAAAATTCACACACGTACCTTATTAATATTTATATATCTACAAATTCACACACGTACCTTATTAAAATTCACGCAACAAATAAAAAAACTATAATTTATTGATTATTTAAAATTTAGACTTGTAGAAACTAAGAGAAAATGAAAATTTATTTAGATCTTTTGAGCAATTAACTCTAAATATTTATATATCTACTAAAGAGTAGTATATATATTTTAAATCAAATTGAGTTACGTTCCGTATTTAAATATTTGATTAAATTTTCTCGCATTTCAACTATAAGATATATGTATTTTCTGACAAAAAAGTATAAGTATGTATTTTTATTTAGTTTAAATTTTATATATCTTCTAAAAAAGTAAAATATTTTAAATTACAAATAAAAATATAAAAAATCAATGAAAATTTAGGTATTCACTAAATCCAATATCTGGTGGGAATTTTATGCAATATATAAATTGAAAGTCGTCGATTGTATTGAAAATTTTACTTTTCAATCTTTTTTTTTTAAATTAGTTGTTTAAGGGTTCAATTTAAAATTTTATTCGAACCCTATAAATTATCAGGACTGACTCGAATTATATTGACTATAATATTTATATGCTTAGCATAAGGACTCGTGACATATAAAACTTCGTATGTGCTTAAATGTTATCAATATACTTCAATTTGAAATAAAAAAGAGTTATCAATATACTTCATTACACGATTATGTCATGTGGTGTTTTGTCATCATCATCAATATAGGTGATATAGATAGCATATTATCATATTTTGAGTATGATGTATTGCCAAATCTAGCTGTACTTTTTTTTTGTCCAAATCTAGCTGTACTTAATAATATGTGATAGAGTAATAAATTATGTTGTCGGTATAAAAGATGAGCCTTCTCATAGATTAATTTTAATTTTAAAGTTTCTTTAATATATGATTGGTGATTTGGAATAAAAAAAAAAGTAATCAACATTTTGATACAAGGATGTTATTCCGTTTACCGCCTCTTTTGTTGGACGTTAGTCAACACACCACCCGATAAGTAAAATACAATTTTAAATAAGGGCGGTCATTCGACCACCATTCTTAACAGAAAAAAATTGTAACAACACATCATAAAACTATTACGGGAAGAGATAGGAAATACCACACCGACCAAACACCTACCGCCCGCCGTCGTGCCACCGCCGTTCGCCGTCCCTTGCCTTTCTTCCAACCGATTCAAGCCTCGTAAACGTGAAGAGGGCGGCTCCGGTCAACCCCGACGGTCAATGCCGGTCAACTCAGTCTTTCTTTTTTTTATAATTCTGGGCGTCTCTGGTCAACCCCGACGGTCAAAGCCGGTCAACTCAAGCTCTTTATTTTTTTTACTTTTTTTTTAAAATTCTGTGCGGCTCCGGTTAACTCATGCTTGTTTTTTAATTTTTTTTTTCAAAAAAAATTCTGGGCGGCTCCGGTCAACTCAAGTTTTTTTTTAAACTTTTTTTTAAATTCTGGACGGCTCCGGTCAACTCAGGTTTTTTTTTTGTTTTTTCAAGAAAAAAATCCGGGCGGCCCTTGTCAACTCCGGTTAAATGTAGTTTCACAACTACATTTTTGTACTTTCACAACTACATTTTTGTAGTTGCACAACTACACTTTTGTATCTGTACCTGCAACTACACTTTTGTACTTCTCCAACTATATTTTTGTAGTTGCATTACTACATTTTTATATTGAGACTACGTTTTAGTAGTTGCAGAACTACATTTTTGTAGTTGCACAACTACATTTTTATATTTACATAACTATATTTTTGTAGTTACAAAACTACATTTTTGTAGTTACAGAACTACGGACAACTACATTTTTATAGTTGCAGTTCCGGTACAAATATTCGACAAAATCCGTTGGAGATGGAAAATTAAAAAAAAATCAAAATAATTCGAAAAAACTCACAGTGATATATTTTTATCCGGTAATTGTAAAAAACTAAATAAAAAAATCTCGCCGGAGTTGACCGACGTTGACCACCAAAGTTGACCGGTGGCCGCCCAGAGTTTTTTAAAAAGTAAAAAGAAAAAAAAATCTCGCCGGAGTTGACCGAGGTTGACCGGCGTTGACCAGTGGCCGCCAAATTTTTTTTTTAAAACTTTAAATAAAAATAATAATCTCGCGGGAGTTGACCCTTGTCCGCCGGAGTTGACCAGTGGCCGTCCAGGATTTTTTCAAAAAAAAAGTAAAAAAAAGAACGCCGGAGTTGACCCTTGACCGCCAGAGTTGATCGACGGTTGGAGTTGACTGTCCAACAGTCATAGTGATAATAAAATAAATAAATAATTTATTAATTATAATATATTTGAATTAGAAAATGGTATTTTAGAGAAAAAAAAATTAGTAGTGGCCTAAATGTAGAAGAAAGATGGTAAATAAGACCTATAGTAAAAATTAAAATATTGTTTAGCATAATCTTGGAAGTTTAACGCTACTTTAGGTCTAAAATGAAATTAACTCGCTCTTATATCAACGAAGGTAAAAAAATATGTTTATAAAAAAAAATTCTTTTTTTTTTCCATCCAACTATTAATTACACAAAATTTATTATGAATATTTTCTAACATAAAAATTCCTAATCTAAACAAAAATATTTTCTTTTTTTCTTTTTTTCTTTTTTTTTATAACCTTTTTTCTTTTATTAGAATATAAACAAACCCTTAATGAGAAGAGCATGGTGGGATTGAGGGGAAGAGGAGGGAAAAGAAAGAGGGGGTCAAGGGAAAAGAAGGCTTACCTACTAGGTTTTCGGTTAAAACGCACGGTTTCTTGAATAGAATAGAGACATTCAATATGCATCTTGAATTTTACCATCTTAGCTATTAGGTAGAGTCAAACTAAATTGGTAGGTAGAGACATTCAATACAATTAATATTCCATTCGTAGTGACTCTTTATTTACCTACTATTTTTGAAAAAAGGAACATTTTTATTTAATATGAAGAAATGAAACTAAAAAACAAAAGTTTGAAACCATTATTTACAATAATAATTGATAAGAAAAAAAAACTTTATTAATAACAACTACACCTTGAAAGTATTGATAACAATATCATCTCGATATACAAGAACACAATATGAAGCTAGAAGGAAATTTCAATAACAACAAGATAAAGAAGACACGAATATGCATAGCAGAAGGACAGGCAGATAATTCTTCGGGCTAAGGTTAAAAAAAAGGACATAGAAAATATATTGGGTACAAAGAACCATTGGACAATAAAGAGGACGAGAGCGGTTATCAGTTTAATTCTCTATATGAATTTCCAGAAATATAAGGTATGTAAATATAAGGTTCGTTTTAGGAATTATATTATTCTACTTAATGGTATTATAAGCAAGTATAAGATCGTTGGTCTCCAAAGAAGCACTGCTAATAATAAGATAGCACATATTAAAAAAAAAATTGGAATTGTCTTGCTCTTACCTTATATACTGTGAGATACAGGGGAGATGGGTTTTGTCGAAAACAGTTTGGGGATGCAGGATCGATTTGCTAAGGGAATCATCAAAGGTCATGGATTCTCCACGGGATATATAAAGTCAGGACAATAATAAAAGATCGATGGCTAACCTACATAAAATCGATGGCCTGTATAAGATCGATGGTATATATATAGAAAATCAGGAAGCAAAAGATGATCAGGAAGCAAAAGATGATCTGAAAGAAGCAGGGATGGAATTGTAATAGGAAAGGCTAAGATGGTAAGAAGGATTTTTAGTGATGATAACATGAAACAAATTACACTTGAATATGTAATTACAGAAGTTAATGAGGAAGAGGAAAATGTTGGATATTTTGTTTTAAATCAGAAATTAAAAAAACTAAAAGTAATAGATATAGTGTAGAAGAGGCGACTGTGATGAAACTCTTTATGAAAGTAGGGTTCAATGGTCTACGAATTTGATAGAGGATGAAGGATGAAGGATGGCGCAGGAGAAATGTTCGGATATGAGAACAGTGGGGAAGAAGATTATATGGATTACACTAAACTTACGGACACCTAATTCTATATAATGTAATCGAGATCGCTTTCGGTGTTCCTTTTTTTTTTTTTTTTGTCGAAGCTTTCCGTGTTCCACTAATTCAATTATATACCCTTAATGGATTCCTTACCGTTGTGAATTAAGTGAGAGTTGTTGAAGGTCATTGTCGGTAGCAATTTCCTGGATCTCGAACCGCTGCTTGCATGTGACTATTAACTAGTTCGGTAAAATTTTCTGCATTCACACTAATTCAATTCTTGTGAGTTTTTTTTTAGAAATTTGACAGTGACTTCATCTTGAATGTTAATAAACCACTTCTTCTCTTGATTAGAAAACCATCAAGGTGGACATTTCTAACTACTACAAATTGGATTTTCTTACATATAATTGATTGCGTCCTTTTTTTTTTCTTTTTTGTCAATAATTGGGTCTTCTTAAATGGTTGAAAATGACTTTAAGTTTGAAGCGATTCAAAATTTTTATAAGGTGATATTATAGTTTATAATTGTTTGATTTATTTATGATTTTTAATTATCTCAATACCTTTTATATTTAAAATTAGGGATAACAATGGTTAAGATGTTAACCGTAACCGATGAATATTCGATACGTAAAAAATTCGTTAATGGAACCGATAATACATCGATGAGAGTTTACTTCTCACGAAACGTAACCGATTGATAATCCGTTAGAATTTGGTTTTTACAATAATCTATAAATAATATTATTATTTCCAATGATTTATTTTGATTCAGAAAGCAAAAATGGAGGAAAAACAAAAATGCAGAAATGACAAAAATGAAAATTATCAGAAAACCTGTTACTGATCGAGGCTAGGATTGGATCCTATGTCTTTAAGGTTTATTAGCCACGCACTGGTGTCTTACGTTTTGTAATGGGTTCAACCTCCAGGATACAACGATCAACACTGCAAATATCGGACACTTGAAAATCTGCAGAACTTCGAACTTTAAATGGTGTTTAATCTCTCTCTTTTATGTTATTTGTTTGTAAAAAAATAATTGAATGAATGAAAACTAGTTTTGGCCATGTATTTATAGGTGTAGAAGCACCTGTTTAAATCTAACTCGCAACGTTTCAGACATGGGAGATGACGTTTGAGGAAGAAGATGTTTCAGGAAAGATTAGAACGTTACAATTCAAAATTAAAATGATAGCCCAAGCCCTTTTAATTTTACAAAAGTATAGTCCAAATCAAGCCAAGCCCAAGCCCAAAAGTGGATGCCCTTAAGGGCCAAATTCTTAAGTGCTAAGAACTTTATATATATATATATATATATATATATATATATATATATATATATATATATATATATATATATATATATATATATATATATATTTTCTAGTTTTAAAAAAACTCTTCCTATACCTCAAATTTAACACTCAACTTCTCATTCACCTTTCATTTGTTTTACACAAGTGAATACATAAAATTCATTACCGAAGTAAGACGAAAAACTTTAGTTTTTGTCCTGACTTATAACGAGGTCTAAGACCCACGAAAAAAATTGAGTTAAAGTAAGAAATTTCACTTGGGTAAATTACCCAAATGATAACATTTCCCACATGAATGAAATTGACTGGTCATAATGCATATGAAAAACAAAATGAGAGAGAAAAATATGGAAGAATACTACGTCGAGAAAGGTAGCTTTTGGCCTTGAACCTTCTCTAGTAAGGGCTATCGGATTTACTTGCTAACCAGTGAACTTGATGTCTTGAACTGTTCAGCTTTGATGTAAATCAAGTCAATAGAACTTACATAGTACCCTGCCGACCATTATATGGTTCTCACGGTTGTGTCCATTTTTGGCCCTGGACAACTCCTGGATTCATGAGTAATTTTTTAGAAAATCAGCCTTTCAAAATTTTCTTAGGAGCGGCCCTCACTCCTTTACTCATATAGGTGGTCTCTTGTCAAGAGTATCATATAATACCCTATCTTTTAATTTAAGATACAAGAACCATTAAAAGCTTTTCTTAACCTCATCTTTGTACAAGAAGCATTGTATTTAGGTTCTAGGAATGGTTTCGAGAGAAATCCCCACAATGCTTAGCACCGAGTTGCTTTTTGCATAATTCGGTTTTCCCTTTGAACTTAGATCATGGGATCTCCAATCTACTAAGTAGGGTTTCCATTATGGCAACTCATTTCAATTGGCTTTAGACCCATTCCCCTAGATAAGTTACGCACTTTCTCTTTTGGTAATCCTTTAGTCAAGGGATCTGCAATGTTATACTTTGACCTTACATAGTCAATTGTGCTAACCCCATTTGAGAGAAGTTGTCTTACGGTATTGTGTCTACGACGTATATGTCTAGACTTACCATTATACATTTCATTTGAGGCTCTACCGATGGCAGCCTGACTATCACAGTGTATGTAGATAGCTGACACTGGTTTTGACCAATTAGGAAAATCTTCTAGGAAATTACGAAGCCATTCGGCTTCCTCAACAGCTTTATCCAAAGCTATAAATTCAGATTCCATGGTGGATCTAGCTATACATGTTTGTTTAGAAGATTTCCACGAGACTGCTGCTCCTCCTAACATAAAGACAAATCCGCTCGTGGATTTTGAGTCGGAGGAATCAGATATCCAGTTAGCATCGCTATATCCTTCTAATACAGCTGGTTCTCCAGTGTAGTGCAATCCTTCGTTCAGAGTGTATCTCAAGTACCGTAGAACTCTTACTATTGCAATCCAGTGATCTCTTCCGATATTTATTGTAAATCTACTTAACTTACTAACTGCATGTGCAATATCAGGCCTTGTGCAGTTCATTAAGTACATTAGACTTCCAATTATACGAGAATACTCTAACTGATTGATTGTATCGCCAGTATTCTTTGTCAAGTGTAGATTTACGTCAACTGGAGTCTTTGCGATATTAGTATCGCCTTTACTAAACTTAGTTAGTATTTTTTCAATATAATGGGATTGATTTAATACCAAACCCTCAGATTTTCTCATTATCTTAATACCTAAGATAACATCAGCAATGCCTAAGTCTTTCATGTCGAACTTACTTGAGAGCATCTTCTTTGTAGAAGTGATTATGTCATTATTACTCCCAATAATTAACATATCGTCTACATATAAACAAACAATGACATATTATTTATCAATGCCTTTTACATATACACATTTGTCACACTCATTTATTTTGAAGCCATTACCAATCATGACTTTATCAAATTTTTTATTCCATTGTTTAGGTGCTTGCTTCAATCCATATAAGGATTTGTTCAGCCTACACACCTTCCTTTCTTTTCCCGGAACTTTATAACCTTCGGGTTGTTCCATATAGATTTTCTCTTTAAGTTCCCCATTGAGAAAAGCTGTTTTAACATCCATTTGATGAATTTCAAGCTTATAGATCGATGTTATTGCAATAAGCATTCTTATGGATGAAATTCTGGTTACTGGTGAAAAGGTATCAAAATAGTCAAGTCCTTCTTTTTACTATAACCTTTTACTACCAGTCTTGCCTTATATTTCTCGATAGATCCATCAGTTTTCAATTTTACTTCCCAGTGGTTTACTCCCAGGGGGGAGATCTACTAACTCCCACGTATGGTTCTGTATGATAGAATCTATCTCACTTTTAACCGCTTCTTTCCAATAAGGAGCTTCTGGAGTAGACATAGCTTCTTTAAAAGTTCGTGGTTCATCTTCCAATAAAAAGGTAAGGAAGTCAGGACGAAAAGAAGTAGAGGTTCTCATTCTCATACTTCTTCTCGGTTTATCGTTATCTTGTAATGATTCTTGGTCCTTCTCTCGATGACCATCTTCTATGTCAACATGAGTCCTTTTTAAAGAACTTCGTCCTTGTGTCAACATGAGTCCTTTTTAAAGAACTTCGTCCTTGTTTCAAAGAAATATGCATTTCTTGATTCAATTACCGTGTTAACACTGATGTCAACATTGTTTGATCGATACACAAGAAACCGATAGGCTGCACTATTGTGAGCATATCCAATGAATACACAGTCTATCGTTTTTGGTCTTATCTTGACCATTTTTGGTGCTGGAACAGCAACCTTTGCTAAGCATCCACACACTTTTAAGTATTTGAACGAAGGAGGATTTCCTTTCCAAAGTTCGTAGGGGGTCTTATCTAGTTTCTTGTGGGGTACTTTATTAGATATATGATTTGCACTAAGCAAAGCTTCTCCCCACAAGTTTTGCGGTTCTCCCGAGTTTATCAAAAGAGCATTCATCATTTCTTTTAAAGTACGGTTCTTGCGTTCTGCAACACCGTTTTGTTGAGGCGAATAAGGGGTTGTTGTTTGATGGATTATTCCATGTTCAGGACAATATTCTTCAAAAGGAGAAACATATTCTCCTTCCCTATCCGTTCTGAGATTTTTTGATCTTTTTACTTAGTTTATTCTCAACCTCAGTTTTATATTGCTTAAATGCTTCTAAGGCCTCATCCTTATTATGAAGCAAGTAGATATAGCAATATCTTGTGCAATCGTCTATAAAGGTAATGAAGTATTTCTTACCACTTCTAGTTTGCACGACCTTTAAGTCACATAAGTCACTGTGAATTAACTCTAAAGGTTCTGATGACCTTTCAACATTTTTAAACGAGTTTCTTGTCAACTTGGACTCTACGCATATCTCACATTTTTCTTGAGATTTAATGTTAACATTTGGTAACAAACCATCGTTTACAAGTTTAGTTAATGAACCAAAATTAACATGTCCAAATCTATCATGCCATAAATTAGGAGAATCCAACAAGTAAGCGGAAGAAAAATTCTTATTCATCACATCAGTTGTTACATTTTTAGGAGGTGCCACGGTCATTACATTTAGCTTAAACAGGCCATCACATAGGTACCCCTTGCCTACATACATCTCATTTTTCGAAAGTACAAATTTATCAGCTACAAATACAAGCTTAAATCCGGCCTTGTTAAGTAAGGAACTAGAAACCAGATTCTTACGAATATCAGGTACATGCAGCACATTGTTTAAGGTTAACTCCTTTCCAGAGGTCATCTTTAGCACAACTTGCCCCACTCCTTGAACTTTTGAGGTTGACGAATTTCCCATATAAAGAATTTCTTCATTTGGAGACGTCTTGTAGGTCTTGACCATGTTTTTCTCCGAACACATATGCCTTGTTGCTCCGGTGTCAACCAACAACTGTTTAGGGTTTCCAACGAGATTCACCTCAGAAATCATTGCAGCGAGATTCATCTCTTCAACACCATCAGAAAGCTCCGTCATATTTGCTTGACTATTGTTACCTTTCTTCTGGTTACCTTGTTCCTTCTTGTTTCGACAATCTTTTGCGCAATGACCATGTTTGCCACAGTTGTGACAATTTCCATCAAACTTAGCCTTCTTCTTGTTGTCAGTAGATTGTCCTTGCCTTTTCCGTTTGTTGTTGTGGTTAGACCTCGGTTGTTCCACAACATTAACCTTGGCTTCAAACGAACGAAAGTTACTTCCTTTCTCGGCTAGTCGGTGTCTTCTTCAATCCTCAACCAAACGATTAAATCTTCAAGACTGATTTGCTTGCGCTTGTTCTTCAGATAGTTCTTGAAGACTTTGTACATTGGTGGTAATTTTTAAACCAATGCAGCAACTTGGAAGGATTCCACCAATCTCATTCCTTCAGCATCTAACTCATGTAGTATTAACTGAAACTGCTGCACCTGCGACATCAGAGACTTCGAGTCTACCATTTTAAACTCAAAAAACTTACCAACCACAAACTTTTTAGTACCGACGTTGATGTCTCCTCATTTGTGATAGATTTATATTAGGATGAGACATCAGTTTTAGTGATTTAGAAGTCATAATAGTCGATTTTCTTGAGAAATAGTGCACTTTCCTATTTTGAGTCTTGATTTAGTAAAATAATGTTTTTAGAGCATATTCGGTTTAATTATTTATTTAATGTGAAGCTTTAAAGATAATTATGGAGATTGATTAGAGTCCAAGTCAAAGAATTCAAGATATGGAAAGAGATAAGCATGGAAATTGGAGATAAGGAAACAAAAGCTAAAAACATGGAAAAGGAAAAGCTGCCTTAATCCTGAATTTCTGCACCTACGACCACAAATCAGCTTATATCTCAAAAACGGTGTGGAATTTGGAGAAACGTTCAAGAGAAAAGTTGAAGATCTTTCCGATACGATGAATTTGGTATACTCATATGCGTCAAACGGATGAAAACTGAAGCCGCTAGGACCAAACGAAAAACGGGTCTTATTTCATGTTTTTAGGGTTACGAATTTGAGTTGGGCTCGGAGTCCATTACTTAACCTCTCCTTCAAGAAAAAGAATTAGGTCTTCTAAACACCTATAAATACACCCTTATTTCACTTGTAAATCATCCTTGCCTCATAGTAATTAGTTCTTAAGTTTTTATTCTTCAAGTTTATTGTAGAGAGCAAGATGATGTCTTTTATTATTTCCTTTAGTTTATTTCCTTCAGGTATGAACTAAACCTCCCATAGCTTGGGTTTTGCATCATGTTGATGTCTCCTCATTTGTGATAATAATATCTATTTCCGAGACATCATTTTAGGCGTATTTATTAGTTTATAGGTCGAATTCAGCTTGATTTAGTATACTTTCCTATTTTGGGTCTTGAATTAATTAATTATTATTTTTAGAGCATATTGGGTTTAATTATTTATTTAGTGTGAAGGTTTAGAGATATATGGTAATTAATTAGAGTCCAAGTTGGTAAAGAGAGCTAAAGGAAAGAAGATAAACATGGAAATTGAAGATAAGGAAGTAAAAGCTAAAAACATGGAAAAGGAAAAGCTGTCTTAAATATGAATTTCTACAGCTACGTCTAAAGAAGTGGTGATAACTCCAAAACCAAGCCGATTTTGGAAGATTCCTTTCATAGGGACGTAGATAATTCTGTGAGGATTCTTTTGGTATCTTATGGAGCAAAAACCGACCAATAACGAAGAGGATACGAAGTCAGCAGTAATTATCTTTATTTCCATACAAATTAGAGTTGGGCTTGGAGTCCACCACTTACTTCTCCTTCAAGAAAACGAATTAGGTCAACCTATACACTATAAATAGAGCCTCTTAACATTAGAAAATCATCCTTGTCCAGACCTTAAGGCCAAGAGGAAGCTGCAACACAAGGGAAGAAGTCTGGAAGGAGCAGAACACCATATGTCTCCTTCAACCTTTGATTCTGTAATTCTTTTCTCTTCTTTTCTTTGTATGAATTAATTTCTATTAGTTTGAGTTTTAGCATATATGTATGAACCCTATTTTTGATTGACATCTATCTAATTTGGGAATTCTATGTTTTAAATTGAATTATTGTTTTTATTCTCTATTTATGTGTTCGGATTTATATTCTGTGTTCTTGTGGAACCTAGGCCATATAGAATTACCATCTAGTATTTAGGTCCCATTGACAACGGTGTTTAATTACATGTTTAGCACATAACGACTAGTATTCGGTTTAGATCTGACAAATCAACCTAACTTGATAATCACCATGGTTTAGTACATGTGACTATTTACCAATTACAGGAACAGTTTTCTTAGGAAGCCTTATTGACACATGTAAATCCTATTTAAAACTACCTAGCGTAATTGGAACCGATTATTGAAATACTACATAAGTCACCCTTACATGTTTAGAACGGCAAGACTAGTGGGAATTACATGCTATTTACTCAAGCTAACTTTCATACTATCTTCTTTTCTTTTATTTATTTTCTGTCTTTAGGTTATTAGTTTAGTTTTATTACTTATAAACCAAATAAATATTGTCTATCTTTTTTTTCTATTTGTGTATTATCTTTTCTATCTTTCATATTTGCACTTGATAATTTCCATAAGTTCTCTCTAACTTTCGTCAGTCTCTGAGGAACGAATCTTCTTATCATTAAAACTTGCATACGTCCTGTAATACTTGCAGTACTGTGTTAGCTTAGGGTGTTTATTTGCATCTAAATTATATCATCTTTTTATCACACCTTAGGCCACACCAAGTTTTTGGCGCCGCTGCCGGGGACTACATCATTAGTCCTTGTGCAATTATCTTGTGCTTATATTTTAGTTAGTTCTATTTTACGCTTTTCTTTTTAGTTTTTATTTTACTGATTTTTTTTAGGCGAGAGCAGATTTATTAGGAGATAAAGGTTCCGTATTATTAGATCTTGAAGAAGCTAATACCATTATGGAGAATTTTCGTGAACCCAAGAGAAGTTGGTCGTTTGAATCAGAAAAACAAAAAGAGACTTTAGAAGCTCTAAAGCTCAAAGAGTTAAACCAACAACTTGAGGAATTACGAGAACAAGCGCGAGAAATAGCTCATAGAAATCTAGTACATACATCACCTTCATGTCCTAGTTGTGGAGCAAGAGATCACTCGTGGGAATATTGCATGAATAATCTAGCTTCAATTTCCTTCCTACCTTATCAAAGAAACCATTATTATGATGGTTATTATCAATCCCAAGGAAATTACGCTGATTATCAGCCCCCACAGAATTACAATTGGGTCGGAAATCAACAGACTTATTATCAACCACGACCACAATCTTATTATCCTCCACAACCTATCTATCAAGAAGCGCCGATTTATAATGAAACTTATCAAGAACCACTTTCTTATTCAATGCAACAAATCATACAAGAACAGCCTTCGAGTTTGAATTCAAGCATGGCTAAGATAATGAACCTAATTGAAGATATGGAGATTAGCCAGCAAAGATTCCAAAACTCATCCAATGCGCTTAAGAAGATTGAGCATACAATGTCACAAATGGTGAATAAACTTCAAATCTTTGCAAAAGGGAAACTCCGAAGTGATATTAGTGCTCCAGAAACAATGTTTGTCATGCAGTTGAATTAAGAAGTGGAAAAAAACTACCTCCACCAAGACCAGAACCAGAACCAGTCCCTATTCCAGAAAAGGGGGGAGAAGAAACAACAGAAGATACAGTCGAAGAGGTAGTTGAACCAAAAAGTGTCCCAAAGAAGACACCAGAAAAGAAAGAGAGCCCAGTGGTAACCAACACATGTCCTCCACCACCATACCCTTCACGTGTCAGAAAAAAGGACAATGACCTGGAATTCAAGAAGTTCGTTGACATGGTGAGCAAGTTAGAGATTAAAATACCGTTTGTAGAAGCTCTCAAGAGAATGCCGAAATATGTAAAATTCATGAAGGACATTCTTTCTAACAAACAAAGATTCGAAACTGAGGAGATGAGTGGATCACCAGAGGAGTGTAATACTATCGAGTTACCACCAGAAACACCCCTTCCCACGAAATCTTGGATGGCACCATCCATGATTATGAAAAATCGAGCAGAAAAGTTCGTGGGAATTAGAGGCAAAGGGTGGAAATTTTTTCATTCTTAATCGAGGTAACACGTCTAACTTTAAAAGACGTTAAACAAAAATGCTGTACGGGAGACAACCCGCAAATTTTTTTAGTTTTTATGTCTTTTACGTTTTAGTTTATGTTTTGTTTAGTTGTTTTTAGTTGATATTGCATATTTGAGAAAGGTATTAGTGTTTTTGATGATTAGGTATTGGAGAAATCGAGTTAGGGAAGGAGAACAAAATTGTTTGGAAAAGCTGAAGCAGCGCTGCGGTATACCGGACCTCAGCCCCGGTGTACCGCAGGGGAAGAAACCCGTACCACGGGTAGATGCCACGGGTTTTATACCGAGACGAAAAAAATCACATCAGATGCTTGGTGGGTCCTGGTGTGTTATAAAATTAAGTGCGAAAATAAAGGAACCACAATTACCGCAAGTGTACGGTTGTCCAAGTAATATTCGATAAATCGAGTTCGTTCTCAGGGACGGATTAGGTTCAACTCCAGTATTAATCAGATAGAAAGAATAATTGTTTAACAGAAAAGTAAAATAATAGATTTTTGTTTGGTTTTCTTAAAACTAAAGACGCAACTAATAAAAACTAAATTAAATTAAATAAAAGCAAATAAAATACTGACTTCAGATAAGAGAATTACTTGAGTCTCACAAAGAATCCTCCTAACTAATATAATCTATGTTACGTTTAAGGGTAGAATTGGTATTAGTATACTAGTCGGGAATCTAATATCTCCTAGCCCCCGTCAGGGTGGACCTAGAAGCTATCCTACGGTATTACAAACCCCGTCAGGGTGAATATAAGCTACTTTCAGATGAATACTATTTTACCTCTTTGGCTATGTAAATCATATGACTTTCGTCCATTACACGGGTATTACCTAAGTCTGTATTCAAACCCCCCTGTCGGATGATCCATACGCCACTATATGGAATAACCTATATACTAAAAGCTAATTCTAGTTTTTCCTAAAAGAATTAGTAATGAAAACAAAGTAATATCCAATATATAAAACTCAATCCTATTTAAATCTAACCAATCTGATGTCTCCTCATTTGTGATAGTAAAATTTACTCATGAGACATCATTTTAGGCTTATTTATTAGTTTATAGGTTGATTTTAGCTTATTATAGTGCACTTTCCTATTTTGGGTCTTGATTTGTAGAATTATTATTTTTAGAGCATATTGGGTTTAATTGTTTATTTAGTGTGAAGCTTTAAAGATAATTATGGAGATTAATTAGAGTTCAAGTCAAAGAAAACAACTTATGGAAGGAGATATGCATGGAAATTGGAGATAAGGAAATAAAAGCTAAAAAGATGGAAAAGGAAAAGCTGCCTAAATCTGGGATTCTGCATACACGTCCAAAGATATGCGTTTTTACCTAAGAAATTGGCCGAATTTGGTAATTTCCTTATAAAGGGCCTAGATAATTCTGTTGCGATTCTTTTGGTATCTTATGGAGCTCAATCCGACCAATAACGAAGAAGATACACTCAAAACAGCGTAGCAGTGTTTATCTTTATTTCCTTACGAATTTGAGTTGGGCTAGGAGTCAATTACTTAGAGTTATCTCCAAGAAACGAATTAGGTCAACCTCTACACTATAAATACAGCCTCTTAACACTCTAAAATCATCCTTGGTGAAACCTTAAACCAAGAGGAAGCTTAGAACACAAGAGAGAAGTCTGGAAGGAGCTGTTATCAACAATGTCTTCTTCTACCTATAGATTTGTAATTTCTTTCTTTTCTTTCATGAACTAAATTTCTTTAGCTTGAGTTTTAGCATTAATGTATGAACCCTAGTTTTGATTGACATCTATCTAATTTGGGAATTTAATGTTTTAAATAGAATTATAGTTTTTATTCTCTGTTTATGTGTTTGGATTTATATTTTGTGTTCTTGTGGACTGCAGCCATTAGAATTACCATCTAGTAATTAGGATACCATTGACAACGGTGTTTAATTGCATGTTTAGCACATAACGTTTAGTTTTAGGTTTGATCTGACAACCCAACCTAGCTAGATAATCACTATGGTTTAGTCTTTGTGACTATTTACCAATTACAGGAAAAGTTTGCTTAGGAAGCCTTATTGACACATGTAAATCCTATTTTAAACTACCGATAGCATATTGGAACCGATTAGGGAAATATTACATAATTCACCCTTACATGTTTAGAACGGCAAAACTAGTGGGGATTACATGCTAATAACTTAAGCTATATTCTCATATCACTTCTCTTTCATATTTATTTTCCGTCTTTAAATTTCTTAGTTTTAATTTAATTTATTAGAAAATCAAACAAAAATCTATTTGTCTTTACTTTTATTTGCGTTTAGTTGTTCTATCTTAAATTTATTTGCACTTGGTATTTGCATAAGATTATCCTAATCTCTGTAGTCTCTGCGGAACGAATCTTTATCTAAAACTTGCATACGATCTGTATACTTGCAGAACCGTGTAGTTCTAGGGTGTTTTTGCACTTTATTTATATATTATTTTATCACACCCTAGGCCCCACCAAGTTTTTGGCGCCGCTGCCGGGGACTACATCGTTAGTCCTTGTGCATATATCTTGTGCTTTTATTTTTAGTTAGTTCTATTTTACGCTTTTGTTTTTAGTTTTTGTTTTTCAGATTTAGTTACAGATGGAGAACCCAAGGAGACTTGAGCTACCCATCGAATTTATAGTGGAGCCACGAGGAATTCGCGCTCCAGAAATCCAAGCCGCTAAATTTAAACCTAATCCTAGGATGCTAACTCAATTTGTATCTCATGGATTATTCAGCGGAGTTGCACATCAAGATCCGATCCGATATATTCAGAAATTCATGCAGATCTGTGATGCTTATATCGTAAGAGGAGTTACTAGGGAGCAAGTATATTACCTGATGTTCCAGTTCTTCTTGACAGGATGTGCAAGCGATTGGTATGATACCCAATACCCTCATGTTATTCCAGATTGGGACAAGCTCCAAGCAAGATTCCTAGACCGTTTCTATCCGGTTAGTAGACGTTTAAAAGATATGTTGGAGCTTGAACAATTTATACAGAAAGAGGAAGAGAGTTTGGGTGAAGCATCGTTACGATTTACAGATAAGAAGGCGAGATGTCCATATCATAGATCCTCGCCGGAATATTACTTAACCTTGTTTTATGGATTCCTTAATGACAAATAAAGAGAAAAAGCAGATTCGTTAGGAAACGCAGGTTTTGTGTTACTAGACCCTGAAGAAGCTGAGTTGGGGATGGAGAGAATTCTTGAGAACGAGAGAAGTTGGCCAAAGAAATCAGCAAAGGAGAACACTTCAGCATCTCTGAAACTTGAAGAATTGGCTAAACAACTCGAAGAACTTAAGGAAGAAGCCCGAATAATTGCTCAGGTGGATACGGTACACACAATTCCTTCGTGTTTTGGTTGTGGATCAAGAAATCATGTGTGGGCAGGATGTATGAATAATCCAGCAGTAGCTTCCGTTCAAAATCCTCAAGATAACTATTACTCTAATGGTTATGATTATCCTCAAGAAAGCTACACTAATTATCAACAACCTCCACAACAAAAGAGTTGGGACAGAAAACAAGAAACTTATCATCAACCCCAACTTCCATCTTATAATCCACCACAACCTATTCAGAAAAAGGCACCCCTTGTTAAAACTTGTCAAGAACCAAAGAAAGATCCACCTAAACAATCAATGCAATTGGCAAAACAAGAACAACTCCAGAGTTTGACTTCGAGTATGACTAAATTAATGCAAACAGTTGAGAAGAAAATGAGTCATAGCCAACAGAAAGTTTGAAACCAGGAGAAGATTATCAAGCAACTAGAGCATACTATATCACAGATGGCGAGTACATTACAAACGAGGCCAAAAGGGAAACTCCCAAGTGATACTATTGCTCCTAGAGATGACTCTTGCCATGCAGTTGAATTGCAAAGTGGAAAACAACTGCCTCCACCACGACCAGAACCAGAACAAGAGCCAATCCCTGTTCCAGAACAAAGGAGGGAAGAAATAATCAGAGATACAGTCAAGGAGGTAGTTAAACCAAAGAGTGTCCAAACTGAGACACCTGAAAAGACAAGAAAACCTATGGAAATCAATACACGCCCTCCACCACCATAACCTTCACGTGTCAGAAAGAAGGACAATGATCTAGAATTCAAGAAGTTTATTGACATGTTGAAGAAATTGGAAGTTAATATACCCCTTGTTGAAGCTCTCAAGAGGATGCCAACCTACATGAAATTCATGAAAGACATTCTCTCCAACAAGCGAAGTATAGAGACTGGGGAACCAATTGGATTACCTAGGGAGTGCAATGCTATATGTTAGAGTGAGTTGCCACCAAAGCTAGAAGATCCCGGAAGTTTTACAATTCCCATCGGCATTGGAGATAGTTGGACCGGGAAAGTATTATGTGATTTAGGCGCGAGCATCAATCTTATGCCTAGATCCCTGTTCGAGAAGCTTAATATCGGAGAAGTAGTACCCACATCTGTGGTATTACAAATGGCGGATTGCTCCCTCTCACGACCAATAGGTAAAATTGAAGATGTTTTAGTGAAAGATGGCTCTTTTATTTTTCCTTGTGATTTTATTATTCTTGACTACGACGCGGATAAGAATGTCCCCATCATTTTGGGTAGACCATTCTTAGCCACGGGGCGTACACTAATTGATGTTGAGAATGGTGAGTTGATCATGAGAGTACAAGGCGAACATATACGATTTAATGTGTTTCAGGCTATGAAGTATCCTAAAGCAAAAGACGAGTGCTTCAAAGTAGAGGTAATCGAAAAAATTACGCAAGAAATTTTCAATGAAGAAAGCTTAGATAATGATCTTGACGAAGCCTTAGTACCTGAAACACCAGAACTCGAGATTCCCCCTGAGGAAGTTGCTGCATTAAACGTGCGAGAACTACTTCGAGAACCAGGTGACATTGAACCAATGAAACAACCATCTATAATATGTCCACCTGTTCTCGAAGAAAAACCACTTCCAGATCACGTACGCTATGCATATCTAGGTACGAACAAAACTTTGCCTGTTATTATCTCTGCTAACCTTTCAGGTCCTCAAGAGGAGAAGCTACTTCAAGTACTTCGCACAAACAAAGAAGCAATCGGATGGACTATTGCCGACATCAAGGGAATTAGTCCTTCCGTTTGCAAGCACAAAATCATTCTTGAGAACGAAGGTGGGCGATCTATAGAAGGACAGAGAAGACTCATGCCAGCTATGAAAGAAGTAGTGAGGAAGGAAGTTATCAAGTTGTTAGACGCAGGAATTATCTATCCGAGTGCTAGCAGTGATTGGGTCAGTCAAGTACAATGTGTTCCAAAGAAAGGAGGTTTCACTACCATCCTTAATGATCAAGGCGAAGCCATACCATCAAGACCAGTTGTGGGGTGGCGAGTGTGCATGGATTACCGAAGACTGAACAAAGCAACAAAGAAAGATCACTTCCCGCTACCATTCATTGACCAGATGCTAGACAAACTTGCAGGGAGAGAATACTATTGTTTCCTTGACGGATATTCGGGTTATAATCAGATTTGTGTGGATCCCCTCGATCAACACAAAACAACTTTTACATGTCCGTTCGGTACTTTTGCTTATAGAAGAATGCCGTTTGGTTTATGCAATGCACCTGCCACGTTCCAGAGGTGCATGATGGCTATATTTTGGGACATGATTGATAAATACTTGGAGGTTTTTATGGATGATTTTTCGGTGTTTGGAGATAGTTTTGACGATTGTTTGAATAATCTTGAGAAAGTCCTTGTGAGATGTAGAGAAAAAGATCTTGTGCTTAATTGGGAAAAATGCCACTTCATGGTTCAAGAGGGAATTGTGTTGGGACATAAAGTTTTGAAGGCAGGGATGGAGGTTGATCGTGCTAAAATTGAAGTTATCAAAACACTACCACCTCCGGTTTCTGTTAAAGGAGTGAGAAGTTTCTTGGGTCACGCAGGATTTTATCGAAGATTTATTAAAGATTTCTCCAAGATCGCCAAACCGCTTTGCTCTTTACTTGAAAAGGATACTCCTTTTAAATTTACTGAAGAATGTCTTCAAGCGTTTTTGACGATTAAGGAAAAACTAATCTCTACACCTATTGTTATACCTCCTGATTGGAAAGCTCTGTTTGAACTTATGTGCGATGCTAGTGATCACGCTATGGGTGTTGTGTTGGGACAGAGGAAAGACAAGATTTTCCACACAATTTATTATGCAAGTAAGACTTTCAACGCTGCCCAGATGAATTATACAGTAACGGAGAAAGAGATATTGGTCGTGGTTTATGCCTTCGATAAATTTCGTCCCTATCTGGTTGGGAAGAAAACTATTGTATACACGGACCATTCAGCTATCAGGCACCTCATGGAGAAAAAGGACGCTAAGCCGCGTCTCATTAGATGGGTACTGTTGCTTCAAGAATTCGACATAGATATTCGAGACCGAAAAGGATGCGGTAATCAAGTTGTTGATCATTTATCAAGGCTCGAAGGATCTAATGCGAACAAAGAACCATTGTTGGTTAAAGAGGTATTCCCTGATGAACAACTTTTTGCTATTAAACGTGCTTTTGTGCCATGGTATGCAGATCTAGTCAACCTCATTGTGAGTGGTGTCTTTCCCAAAATTTTCCACCCACAACAAAGACAAAGATTGAGTCACCAGGCCAAACAGTATTATTGGGATGAACCGTACCTCTGGAAGATTTGTAGTGACCAAGTGGTTAGAAGATGCGTACATGAAGGTGAAATGGAGAAAATCATTGAAGGTTGTCATAGTTCACCTTATGGAGGTCACTTTAAAGGCGATAGAACCGCAGCTAAAATTCTTCAATCCGGATTCTATTGGCCTACCATACACAAAGATTGTCATCGTTTCGTCCAGTCATGTGACAGATGCCAGCACACTGGCAATATATCAAAGAGAGACGCGATGCCGCTTAATAACATTCTTGAAGTCGAAATCTTTGATGTATGGGGAATAGATTTCATGGGACCTTTCATCACTTCCTATGGAAATCTTTGTATTTTGCTTGCGGTAGACTATGTATCAAAATGGGTAGAAGCAGTGGCAACACCAAAGAACGATGCTCAAACTGTGATCAAATTCTTAAAATCAAACATCTTTTCAAGACATGGTACGCCACGTGTGCTAATCAGTGATAAAGGTACCCATTTTCTTAATGCTCCCCTGAGACATTTTCTTCGAAAGTTTGGAGTGAAACACCGTACTTCAACCGGTTATCACCCACAAACTAACTGTCAAGCTGAAGTTTCCAACCGGGAAATCAAATCTATTCTTGAGAAGACCGTGAACAAATCGAGGAAAGATTGGTCTTTAAAGCTAGATGATGCGCTCTGGGCATACAGAATAGCATTTAAAACACCAGTTGGGGCATCTCCATATCGCATGGTCTACGGCAAAGCGTGTCATCTACCGATTGAACTTGAAGCTCGAGCCTACTGGGCTATTAAAACTCTGAATCTAGATCCAGACATGGCCGGGAAGCAAATGATGATGCAGTTGAATGAGTTGGAGGAGCTTCGTAATCTTGCCTATGAAAATTCACGTCTCTATAAGGAGAAAACAAAGCGATGGCATGATAAACGGCTCCGTCCAAAGCATTTCGAGATTGGACAGAAGGTTTTATTATACAACTCTCGATTTTCGAACTACCCAGGAAAGCTTAAATCCCGTTGGGGAGGACCTTACATTGTTACCAAAGTCACACCGCATGGAGCGATTGAGATTGAAAATCCAGCCGAGCAACGGACATTCATGGTGAATGGCCAGCGTTTGAAGAGATACTATGACAGTGAGGACTTTGGGCAAGGGGAGAAAATCTACCTTGTCGAATGCGCTTAGCCTGAGGTACACGTCTAACTCAAAGACGTTAAACAAAAGTGCTCTTGGGAGACACCCCTTGTTTTTAATTGCTTTTTAGATTAGTTGTTTTTGCTTTGTAGTGTATAATATTAAGTTAGTGTATATTTTTAATTGTGTTTACAAGCTAATAGGAGAGAAAGGTAGTGTGTTATTGTGCAGGAAACGAGTTTGGGGTCGAAAGGAAAAAAATTGGAGGAACTCAAGGCCTGGTGCGGACTACCCCCGCGGACTACCCCATGGTCCGCAGGGATGCACCGTGCCCAAAAAACCCGTACCACGGTCGGGTACCACGGGTTTTATCCAGAAAGAAGAAAAAATTCGACCTGAAGGCACGGTACACCGGACCCTAGTCCGCACGCCTCAAACGCGTGCCACGGGGTCGGGTACCACGGGTTTTTTGACGGACATGGTGCGGACCATCCCCTGCACCGCACCCCTGGTCCGCACGCCCAAAACACGTGCCACGGGGTGCTAGCTCGGGTATTATCCAGTGGGCAAAAATTTGGAGCAGCAGAAGCTGCGGTATACCGCATGATTCGTCCGGTGCACCGCAGGAGGCGGTTTGTGGAGGAATTATTTTCCTAATCAAATTCTTACCTTATGAGATTAACCCTAGCCTTCCATACACGAATTTTTCAGACCCAAACCCTATATAAACATCTTAAAGCTTGTGCAAACCTTCACAATTAACACAACAACTCATCAAATCCTCTCTATCATCTTCCATAAACACAATCCTTCATCAAATCCATCACACTACACCATCAAAACACCATCAAATTCAACAAGCTTTAAAGAGTTTTTCCAAGATCTATCAACAAACCTTTCTCTTTCATCAATTCCAAGCAACAACATCAAGCTAAACCAATTTTCCTTAAACTTTTAATCCATCCTTGGTATAACTTGAGTTGTGGGTGAAACAAGCATGACTAACAGATCTGAAGCTATGGAATACAAGAGAAAGTGTTCAATCCTTGGGAAGAACAAGAAATTGCCTGGAGCCACCATTGAAAAACCCATCAATCTTGATGAGGTTTCTGAAGAATCAAAAGAACAGGCACCTGAACAACCACTACCAAAGAAGAGATTAACTGCTAGAATGTCCACACCATCAAGGAGGCCTTTGGATAAAATAAAAATACAAGACCAAGGTTCTTCTACCTCTTCCTCTGAAATTGTTTATGATCTTCCTCCTTAGGCTATCAAGTTACAGAACGAAGTTGAAAGATTAAGTGAAGATAACAAAGACCTTTGGGTAGAAATCATGCAATTGGAAACACTGGTAGATAATTTGACCTTGTACAAAGATGTAGATGATTACACCGATCCCTCAGCTTCAGAAAATGAGGATGATATGATGGATCTCTATGGCCAACCAGGTAGGTCATTCTAATTTTTCTCAATAGCTTGTATGCATTAGGTAGTTTAGTTAGTTTTAAATTTTATTTCATGCTTGAGTCTTTTTCGAGTCGTGGGGACACGACTCACTTTTGAGTTGGGGGTGGGGATTCGTTGTCCTCATCTTCTTTTCGTTTTTGCATAAAATTTAAAATTTTTAGGTTGAATTAAGGCATATAATATTTTGAATGTACCTATTTGAGCATGATTTTATTAGGTCAATGATAGTAGGTAGTATGCTTTTGAAAGATGCAAACAAATTTGTTTAGATGCATGTATGAAAACAGGAAATAAATGATAGAAAAATTAATGAGCAATGCTAAGAAATCACGTTGAAACTTAGGAATAGTTATTTGGTATGTAGAATGTGAGGTTTGAAATTAGTTGAAAATCCACTTGTCTATGAACTAATAATGAAAACGTAACGAAATCCGGTAGTTAGAAAAATGACTAAGGCAGTTCTTTCATGATAAAACACTTGAAGCCTTTAGACTTTCTCACCCTTTTGTTTGATATTATTGTTATTTATCCGTCTCAGCCCCTCTGAGCCTTTCTAAAGCCTTTTATTGAAACACATTATAATCCATACCCTTAGTTTTTAGGACTTATCTATATGACCCGCACTCGAATCGCAAAACCGGAGACAAACTCGTTTTAGAGCTTGAGTTTGGGGTGGTGGTTTTCATCATAAGGGAACTTTGGGATTGGGAATTATCTTTGTGATTTTATTGATGATGAATTGTGATTATTGTAACCCTTTGCCGGGGTAATAGTGAATGAAAAAGAAGCTACGAGCTAATTTTGCCAACAAGGGCATAAAAATAAAATATATATATGAAAAAAAATAGTGTGATATCTCAACATCAAAAGAGAATCATAGCTATACAAAAGAAAAATTGAATTAAAAAGAGAATATATATTCGGACCGGTAAAGTGGATTTCATATCATCAAAGGTTTTAATTGGGATTATTGGGGATGCACATTAAAAAGCATCAATAAATTTGGTTGAGTGAGAACATCTTCGAGTGAAAACTCAAGCTCTAGGGCGATTAGTTGATGGCTAGTGAGGAGAGAGCCAAAAGCTCACTTTTCAATATCCAAATATACCACATCCGTCCTTAAGCCAAGTTATAACCAAGACCTTAGGATTTTTAACTACTAGATGAAGAAACAATTGAGCTATTAGGTAGTAGGCAAGTGGACCATTGGATGCTAGATTTGGAACCTATGAACAACCTATAGCCATTAACCTGAACTAAGTTATCATCCTCTCTTTCTGGCATTGCGAAATTAATCTTAACTTGAATTTAGGGAATGTTGATTACATGTGTATTAAGCATATTTGTGCATTATTTCTTGAGCATTACTACATGAGATTTTTTGGAATTTATGCTCTAGGATCATTCATTATATTTGTGTTCTTGTTCTCCTCCGACTTCTTCTTGTTTATTTTGACTACCCTACTGTTCTTTACTTTTATTATATCAGGACGATACAACTTTGAGTTGGGGGTCTTGATGTCTCCTCATTTGTGATAGTAAAATATACTCATGAGACATCATTTTAGGCTTATTTATTAGTTTATAGGTTGATTTTAGCTTATTATAGTGCACTTTCCTATTTTGGGTCTTGATTTGTAGAATTATTATTTTTAGAGCATATTGGGTTTAATTGTTTATTTAGTCTGAAGCTTTAAAGATAATTATGGAGATTAATTAGAGTCCAAGTCAAAGACAACAACTTATGGAAGGAGATATGCATAGAAATTGGAGATAAGGAAATAAAAGCTAAAAAGATGGAAAAGGAAAAGCTGCCTAAATCAAGGATTCTGCATACACGTCCAAAGATATGCGTTTTTACCTAAGAAATAGGCCGAATTTGGTAATTTCCAAGGGCCTAGATAATTCTGTTTCGATTCTTTTGGTATCTTATGGAGCTCAATCCGACCAATAACGAAGAAGATACACTCAAAACAGCGCAGCAGTGTTTATCTTTATTTCCTTACGAATTTGAGTTGGGCTAGGAGTCCATTACTTAGAGTTATCTCCAAGAAACGAATTAGGTCAACCTCTACACTATAAATACAACCTCTTAACACTCTAAAATCATCCTTGGTGAAACCTTAAACCAAGAGGAAGCTTATAATACAAGAGAGAAGTCTGGAAGGAGCTGTCATCAACAATGTCTTCTTCTACCTATAGATTTGTAATTTCTTTCTTTTCTTTCATGAACTAAATTTCCTTAGCTTGAGTTTTAGCATTAATGTATGAACCCTAGTTTTGATTGACATCTATCTAATTTGGGAATTTAATGTTTTAAATAGAATTATAGTTTTTATTCTCTGTTTATGTGTTTGGATTTATATTCTGTGTTCTTGTGGACTGCAGCCATTAGAACTACCATCTAGTAATTAGGATACCATTGACAACGGTGTTTAATTGCATGTTTAGCACATAACGTTTAGTTTTAGGTTTGATCTGACAACCCAACCTAGCTAGATAATCACTATGGTTTAGTCTTTGTGACTATTTACCAATTACAGAGAAAGTTTGCTTAGGAAGCCTTATTGACACAGGTAAATCTTATTTTAAATTACCGATAGCATATTGGAACCGATTAGGGAAATATTACATATTTCACCCTTACATGTTTAGAACGGCAAAACTAGTGGGGATTACATGCTAATAACTTAAGCTATATTCTCATATCACTTCACTTTCATATTTATTTTCTGTCTTTAAATTTCTTAGTTTTAATTTAGTTTATTAGAAAATCAAACAAAAATCTATTTGTCTTTACTTTTATTTGCGTTTAGTTGTTCTATCTTTAATTTATTTGCACTTGGTATTTGCATAAGATTCTCCTAACCTCTATAGTCTCTGCGGAACTAATCTTTATCTAAAACTTGCATACGATTTGTATACTTGCAGAACCGTGTAGTTCTAGGGTGTTTTTGCACTTTATTTATATCTTATTTTATCACACCCTAGGCCCCACCACAATCCCGAATTCAAAACATACAAAACAATTAATTAAGGTTCATCCTTTTATTGCGATTCTCAAGTATATAAAAGTTTAGCTCATGGCAATATTAAAGACTGAAACTAAATAGAAAGACATCATATTCAATTACAGAAAATAAATATATAACCTAAGGATTAGATGACTGTTGATGAAAGAACAGAATTCCTCCAGCTCTAGCTCCTCCTTTGCCTTCTTGCTCTGAAGTGGTTGACTCTCTCTCTAACGATGTATGAATTGTGTAAAATATGAGAGGTTATTGTGACGCTCTCTCTCTAAGGATTTTATGAATTGAAAGTTTAATGAGAGGTACTGAATTATGAGGTCTAAGGGGTGTATTTATAGGTGTTGGAAGACCCTAGGTCGAATTTGCTTGGAGTGGAAGACAAGTCAAAGACTCTTAAATTCGTAGTTCTAAATTCTAGGAAAGATAAGATTTGCTGCTGATTTGATTTGGTCATATCTGTTTCAATACTTATCCGTTAGAGAAGTTCCAATATATGAAACCACTTGTCTTGGAAAGATCTTTCTATTGGTGCAGACCATTCGTCCAGAATCCATGCCAATAATTAATTATGATTTAATCTCTAAAACGTGGCTGGATTTTCAAATTTCAAAAGGCAGCTTTATCTTTTCCTCCTTTGAATAAATCTTTCATAAATCTTCTTATTTCCATGTAAATCCTTTTTCCTTTCATCTTTATCTTGACTTGGTCTCTAAGTAATTACCATTTACCTTTTAAAACTTCACATTAAATAAATAATTAAACCGCGTATGCTTAAAAAGAATAAATCAATAAATCAAGAAAACGAAATAGGAAAGTGTACTCTAAAAATAGAAGCTCGACTCAAAATCATTTCCTAACACTCTAAAATACACTAAGACTTTATACTCACTTTTTCTCCTTGGATTGGTCTTTCATGAGATTCAAGAACCAATTAACTTTGCATTAAAAATAGTCAAATTTACGCACAAAAGCTCAGATTCTGCAAATAGTTAATTTCCAAGGGGAGAAAGTGCAATATGATCAATTAAGCCTAAAATTCTATCAAATACTCCCTCCGTTCCACTTAATTTGTCCACTTAGCTTTTCACAAATATTAAGAAACATAATAAATGCATTCACCGTTACAAAAATGCCCCTAATAAAGTATCTTGATATCTTAAATATGTATTAAAAATATAAATTCTAATATTTTAATAAGGGTAATAGTGGAAAAAGTAGGGAAAAAAGTGTCTTAAACTCCTAAGTGGACAATATATTTGGAACATTATTTTTAGTATGTGGACAAATTAAGTGGAACGGAGGGAGTAAGTCATTTATTCACCTAAAAGGATGTCTCCAAGGGACTAATAATTAGAACAAATCGGGAGACATCAAGACCCCAAACTCAAACCTTTGTCGTCCCGACAAAGTAAAATAAAAACAAAGGATCTTTTAGGTGAACGCAGAAGGTAGAATCTAGAAAATAATCCCAAAGCACAACTTAAAACAAATTTCATATAGTCTAATCTAGGAATTAATATACACATACACTGATCATGCAAAATCAAACACAAAATAATATCAATCCAAAATTAATTTCACAATGCTAGAAGGTTACGCTTATTACTTATCTCAAGATGGTGGCTATAGGGTGTTCCTCGATCTTAACTTGCTTTGAATGCTCCACTTAGAATATTCCCTATTAACTCACTGCGCATCTAGGAATCACGAGGTCTTTACGGTTTTAGCATAGGCTGAAGGACGGTATGGTATGTATATTTGGTAAATTTGAAGTGAGCTTTTGGCTCTCTCCTCACTTACCATCAACAAACTATCTAAGAGCTTGAGTTTACACTCGAATAATGTTCTCACTCAACCCAATTGACGCGCTTAATTAGCGTCCCCAAATTAACCCAATAAGCACTAAGGATGATTCACTTAAAAATTCCACTTTGCCGGTCCGAATATATTTTCTTTTCAAATTTCTTTTCTTTTCTTATAGCTATGACTCTCTTTATGATGTTGAGATATCATGCTATTTTTCATAGTTATGCCTATTCATAACTGGAGCTCGAAGCTTCTTTTCCATTCACTATTACCCCGGCAAAGGGTTATAATATAATAAACCTGTGAATCATCATCATGTATAGCACAAAGAATCATTGATAAGCTCAAAAATCCCAACCCAATGTAAATTCCCATATAGTGGACCCACCACCCCAAACTCAAGCTCAAGACAGGAAGTCTCAGGATCGTGATTCAAGTGCGGGTCATATGGTCATGCCTAATAATTTAAAGGGAAATTGACTTATAATGTGGCGACAAAAGAAAGGCTTAAAGGCTAAAAATTTATCTAAGAAGGATAAAATTAATTCAGGGATAAAAGGCCAAAAAGGATTCAAAGGGCTAACAAAGAACTGCCTTTATCATCTTCCTATTTACACAATTTATCTCTAGTTCATACCTAAGTGGGTTCTCTACTCATTTAGATCTCACGTTCTACAAACCACCTATTATCCTTAAGTACAAGTTTACTTCGTTTGCATTGTTGATTAATTTTTCCTATCAATTATCTCATATTTGCATGCAATCAAAGTTCAGTTTACACTAACTCCTAAAGCAACTATTTTCTATCATAAATTCATGAAAAGCATGCTTGATGGGGGCATTTAAAATACTCTACAGTCAACGCAACCGAAAGATTAATTAAAAAAAAACAGTAAAACACATAAAATTGGGATGAGGCAACGAACCCCACCCCAAACTAAAAAATGAGTCGTGTCCCCACGACTCGAAAAAGACTCAATAAAGCGAATAAACAAATAAAAAAAATAAGAAAGGGATAGGAAAACGTATCTGAACCAGCACGAAGCTGGTTTCCATGGTTGCGTGTAGGTTGAGCTCCTTGTGTTGCGTAGGTGGCATGTTGAACATTGCTCACTCCACGTAATTATAATTTGCATAAGCTCCAACTCTTTTGTGATTTTTCCTATGGGTTTCAACACCTCATCATGATTATCCTCCCAAAATTCTTTCAACTACATCTTTCTACACCCAAAAGTTTACTAAGATGTTCTCCAACTTCTTCTTCCTCTCCACGGTATTCTTGACCTTCCAATCTTCGTCATCTCAATGAACCCCAAACTTAAAACTTCAAATAATTAAAAACTAGAGAAGAGTTTTGAAATTTGACGTTTTGAGGATTTGTAATGAAGGATTTTGGTGTTATATGAGATGGGTAATGAATATTTAATAGCTTGAGGAAGGTTTAATGAATAAGATTGAAGCTTTGATGAAGAGGCTTAAGGTTGAAGGAGAAGATTTCTTGATTTTCTTGAAGGATTGTGGTGTTGGATGTGTGTTTGGAATGGATTAGGAGGAAGGATTTAATGTTCTTGGGTGTTGTAGTGGTCTTTGTGCAGGTATATAAAGGTTAGGATCTGGAAAATTCGTATTGGGGGAGGCTAGGGTTAAGTTTGGTAAGGTAGGAGTTTGATTAGGTAAGAAACTCTTCACAAACCGCCTCTAGGCGGTATACCGGGCATAACCTCCGGTATACCGGACCCAACAGCTCCTCATTTTTTCGTCTCGGCCAAGACCCCGTGATATCCAACCCGTGGTACGGGTTTTTCAACCAGCGGTATACCGGAGGTATGGCCCGGTATACCGGAGGTATGGCCCGGTATACCGGACCGCGCATCGATTCCTTTTTCTCGTCTCGGCAAACAACCCGCGTTAGTAACCCGTGGCACGGGTTTTTTCCACTTTTCAATTTCTCGTCTTCTAGCGGTATACCGGGGTTCTGGGGCGGTATACCGGACCTCGCGCCGAATTTTTCCCTTTAATTTCCTAGCACCCCAAACTCGATTCCTGCACCATTAACACACTTCCTTTCTCATTTCTTTTAAAAGTAGACATTAAAACTCGACACTAACTTAGAATTATACATTAGGAATTTAAAAACTTAAAGAAAAATTAAACATGGGTTGTCTCCCAAGAAGCACTTTTGTTTATTACGTCTTTAAGTTCGACGCGTTACCTTCCATGAAGATGGTATTGAGGCCCTTGCGGTTCTCCTCCGCTTAAATTCGCCTCGTCCTTGGCATGTAAGTTTTTGAACCTTCCCCCTTAAAATTTTATTCAATCGATCTCTGAAAGGGGGAGGGTAGTATCTCCGTTTCGCCTTCTTACTTTCACGACGAAACGTATTCTTCACCACACGATAGTAGATAACCGTCCTCAACGGTATAAGCACATTTTTATTCTCTTTAATCTCGCAATCCTCTTTAAAGTGTGGTGGGTAGGTGCTTCTCCGTGCCGCTTTACTCTCGCGGTGTATCACCTTTCTTGCGTAGCACCTATTGATCATTTGTAGTAATAGAGGTAATTCCAATATGTTATCTCTAATGATGAGTTGTGGTGGAGATAGTGATTGGTGAACTTTTTGTGGTGGAGATTCAACTTCTATTGTATTGTGAACTTTGAATTCTTCAGTTGATACCTCAACCACTTCACATTCGTCTTTGCTTTCAACCCAATCTTCCACTATTACTTCATCATATTCTTGATGTGGAATCTTGCTAATCTCGATCACCTCTTCTTCTTGTTCGCGTTCTGTATCTTGATCATGTGCACATACCTTAGGAATAGCAACCTCAGTTTCAATTTCTAGGATTTTCGTTGCTACTCCTTCTTCCACCATGCTAATAGGATTGTCAACCACATGGTGGTCTTCATTTATTACCGGCATGATGGTCATATCACTATCATTAATATCTTCCTTCAACACCTCATCCTCAACTACTTCTTCCAGTTGATCTCTTCCATCTCTCGGGGGAGTGGAATCTTCACAATACATACTACCCCATTCTTCTACCATCTGTTGCATGTGTGCTTGGATGGCGTTTGTCTCTTCTACTAAGCGCTGGAGTTTAGAACGTATCTCATTGTCAATTTCTTGCTGATAGTGATGAGGTGGAGAGTTTTGAATGTTTTCAACCCATTGGTTGTTCCATGCTTGCTCTTGTTGATAGTGATATGATGGTTGTTGTTGATTATTCCCGATCCATTGATTGTTCCATCCTTGCTCTTGCGGGTATTGATAAGACTGTTGGTAGAAGTTACTACCCCATTGTTGTTGCCCCAAAGAGTCTTCCCAATAGTTATCTGGATCGGGATCCGGGTAATGTCCTCTATACATCTTCAATAAAACCTCTTGATCATTACCTGAATAAAAATCTGTACAACAAAAACAAAAACCAAGCATAAAACTAAAAAAAAAAACAATTAAAACTACTAAAGAAACACCGGGGTCAGTATTCCTGCCTGTCACGCAGGTGACCCGGGTTCGATCCCCGGCAGCGGCGCCAAAAACTTGGTGGGTCCTGGTGTGTTATAAAATTAAGTGCAAAAATAAAGGAACCACAATTACCGCAAGTGTACGGTTGTCCAAGTAATATTCGATAAATCGAGTTCGTTCTCAGGGACGGATTAGGTTCAACTCCAGTATTAATCAGATAGCAGGAATAATTGTTTAACAGAAAAGTAAAATAATAGATTTTTGTTTGGTTTTCTTAAAACTAAAGATGCAACTAATAAAAACTAAATTAAATTAAATAAAAGCAAATAAAATACTGACTTCAGATAAGAGAATTACTTGAGTCTCGCAAAGAATCCTCCTAACTAATATAATCTATGTTACGTTTAAGGGTAGAATTGGTATTAGTATACTAGTCGGGAATCTTATATCTCCTAGCCCCCGTCAGGGTGGACCTAGAAGCTATCCTACGGTATTACAAACCCCGTCAGGGTGAATATAAGCTGCTTTCAGATGAATACTATTTTACCTCTTTGGCTATGTAAATCATATGACTTTCGTCCATTACACGGGTATTACCTAAGTCTGTATTCAAACCCACCTGTCGGATGATCCATACGCCACTATATGGAATAGCCTAAATACTAAAAGCTAATTCTAGTTTTTCCTAAAAGAATAAGTAATGAAAACAAAGTAATATCCAATATATAAAACTCAATCCTATTTAAATCTAAGCAATCCCAAATTCAAAACATAGAAAACAATTAATTAAGGTTCATCCTTTTATTGCGATTCTCAAGTATATAAAAGTTTAGCTCATGGCAATATTAAAGACTGAAACTAAATAGAAAGACATCATATTCAATTACAGAAAATAAATATATAACCTAAGGATTAGATGACTGTTGATGAAAGAACAAAATTCCTCCAGCTCTAGCTCCTCCTTTGCCTTCTTGCTCTGAAGTGGTTGACTCTCTCTCTAAGGATGTATGAATTGTGTAAAATATGAGAGGTTATTGTGACTCTCTCTCTAAGGATTTTATGAATTGAAAGTTTAATGAGAGGTACTGAATTATGAGGTCTAAGGGGTGTATTTATAGGTGTTGGAAGACCCTAGGTCGAATTTGCTTGGAGTGGAAGACAAGTCAAAGACTCTTAAATTCGTAGCTCTAACTTCTAGGATAGATAAGATTTGCTGCTGATTTGATTTGGTCATATCTTTTTCAATACTTATCCGTTTGAGAAGTTCCAATATATGAAACCACTTGTCTTGGAAAGATCTTTCTATTGGTGCAGACCATTCGTCCAGAATCCATGCCAATATTTAATTATGATTTAATCTCTAAAACGTGGCTGGATTTTTAGATTTCAAAAGGCAGCTTTATCTTTTCTTCCTTTGAATAAATCTTTCCTAAATCTTCTTATTTCCATGTAAATCTTCTCTCCTTTCATCTTTATCTTGAATTGGTCTCTAAGTAATTACCATTTACCTTTTAAAGCTTCACATTAAAAAAATAATTAAACCGCATATGCTTAAAAAGAATAAATCAATAAATCAAGAAAACGAAATAGGAAAGTGTACCCTAAAAATAGAAGCTCGACTCAAAATCATTTCCTAACACTCTAAAATACACTAAGACTTTATACTCACTTTTTCTCCTTGGATTGGTCTTTCATGAGATTCAAGAACCAATTAACTTTGCATTAAAAATAGTCAAATTTACGCACAAAAGCTTAGATTCTACAAATAGTTAATTTCCAAGGGGAGAAAGTGCAATATGATCAATTAAGCCTAAAAGTCTATCAAATAAGTCATTTATTCACCTAAAAGGATGTCTCCAAGGGGCTAATAATTAGAACAAATCGGGAGACATCAATGCTGCGTTATACCGAACCCTATACCGGAGGTCCAAAACCCGTAACACGGGTATGAGGCGCGTGATTTTTGACGAGACGGAAAATTTTGGTGCACTGATAGGTGTTGTATACCGGACCATATGCGCGGTATACCGCAGGTTGCCGCTAGAGAGAGAAAACTACGGATTCGAGTTTATAAAAGAGGGTAATGCCCATTATTCCGAATTTAGTAAACCTCAAGCCTCTCTTTCTTCTCCAAACCTCTCCCAACTCCATTGAAGCTCATAAAAACCTTCACTAATCATCAAAACACTACCCAATCACCATGAAAACACATCATATCCTTTCTCCACATCATTACAAATAAGATTCAACCACCCATATCATACCAAAACACCTTGAATCCAAGAATCAAAAGCTTAAATTTCAAAAATTCATTATATAATTTCTTAAATCCATACCAATCCATGAAGAATCCATCTTACCCACATAGAGAATTATCATCAAATCACCTTTCCTAACCCAAATTAAGCTTGTACAACCAATAATTCAAAAGTTCAAATTTCAAGAGTGGTTAAAGCTTTGAGTTAGGGGTCAATTGAGATGATTAAGAGAACATGAACATTATTTACTGTAAGGGAGATGAAGAAAAGCAAGGTATTGGATTTAATTGAGAAGAAATCAAGTGAGAAAATACCTAGTTCTAATTCAAAGGGTAAAACAAGTCAAGAGAAGAGAGGTTAGCATGCTGTGTTGATTCAATGGGCAAAAAGGTTCTAACTTTAGTGAAGAAGACAACACAACCTCTATAGATCGAAGACTCTACACCTGAAGAAAAAGAGAAAGCTTCAATGGCCATGATAGCTTCTCCGAGGAAACAATTAAAGGAACTACCTTTTTCTTATAAGAAAGTATTTGAAGAAGAAGTTGAAGGAGAATACATGAAGATTCGTGGAGATTTGGAAAGATTAGGTTGGTCTACGTTAATGGTAAGACGTTCTAAAAAACGTTCTTTCTGTTAAATTGTATTGTGTGAGAAGAAAAAGAGGATGTGGCATAGTTGATCTATGAGGAGGTGATACGATTTTCGATCTCTCCCATGTCGTATTTAATGCAATATCCTACTATGATCACGTGTCTTGGGTGAAGAAGAAACACGTGAGTTTAAGATGAATAACAATATTGACAATGCTTGGATCATTAAAGTTTTGAGAGTAATTACACAACTTTCAAAAGAAGGAAAGGAATAAATCACAACACTCCATAAGCAATTAAAGAAAATCCAGCAAATCCTACTTTGGATATCGATAAGGCGAGGTAATAGCCTCGAAGAGTATGTTTTCTTTCTTCCCTACCATTTATTTATGTGCAATATGTATGCTAATTTTAAATTTTATTCTTTCTTGAGTCTTTTTCGAGTCGTGGAGACACGACTCATTTTTAAGTTGAGGGTGGGGATTCGTTGTCCTCATCTTCCTTTTTGTTTTTACATAAAATTTAAAAAAATTTGGGTTGAATTAAGGCATAGAATATGTTGAATGTACCTATGTGAGCATGATTTAATTAGTTCAATGATAGTAAGTAGTATGTTTTTGAAAGATGTCACAATTTTGTTCAGCATGCATGTATGAAAACAGGAAATAAAAGATAAAAAAGTTAATGAGCAATGCTAAGAAGTATGTTGAAACTTAGGGAAATTATTTGGTGTGTAGAACGTGAGGTTTGAAATTAGTTGAAAACCCACTTGACTATTAACTAATAATGAAAAGTAATGAAATCTGGTAGTTAGAAAAATGAATAAGGCAGTTCTTTCATGTAAAAACACTTGAAGCCTTTTTATACCTTCTCACCCTCTTTATTTGATTATTGTTATTATTTATCCGTCTTAACCCCTCTGAGCCTTTCTAAAGCCTTTTTTGAAACACATTATAATTCTTACCCTTAGTTTGTAGGACTTATCTATATGACCCGCACTCGAATCGCAAAACCTGAAACAAGTTGTTTTAGAGCTTGAGTTTGGGGTGGTGGGTTTCATCATTAGGGAACATATGGGATTTGGGAATTGTAATTGTGATTTTATTGATGATGAAAAAGTTGTTATTATAACCCTTTGCCGGGGTAATAGTGAATGGAAAAGAAGCTACAAGCTAAATTTGCCAACAAGGGGATAAAAAGAATGAATATATGTAAGAAAAAATAGCGTGATATCTCGAACATCAAAAAGAGAGTCATAGCTATGCAAAAGAAAAATTGATATGAAAAGAATATATATTCGGACCAGCAAAGTGGAATTTGTATATCATCAAAAAAGGTTTTAATTGGGAGTATTGGGGATGCATATTAAAAGCATCAATAAATTGGGTTGAGTAAGAACATCTTCGAGTGAAAACTCAAGCTCTAGGACGATTCGTTGATGGCTAGTGAGGAGAGAGCCAAAAGCTCACTTTTCATTATCCAAATATACCACACCCGTCCTTAAGCCAAGTTATAACCAAAGACCTTAGGATTTCTAACTGCTTGGTGGAGAAACAATTGAGCTATTAGGTAGTAGGTAAGTGGACCATTGGATGCTATATTAGGACCTATGAACAACCTATAGCCATAAACACGAACTAAGTTATCATCCTCTCCTTCTGGCATTGCGAAATTAATCTTGACTTGAATTTATGGATTGTTGATTACATGTGTATTAAGCATAATTGTGCATTATTTCTTGAGCATTACTACATGATACTTTTAGAAATTTTTCTATAGGATCATTCATTATGTTCTGTTCTTATTCTCCTCCGACTTCTTCTTCTTGTTTATTTAACTACCCTACTGTTCTTTACTTTTATTGTGTCGGGACGATACAACTTTGAGTTGGGGGTCTTGACGTCTCCTCATTTGTGATAATAAAATCTATTTCCGAGACATCATTTTAGGCGTATTTATTAGTTTATAGGTCGAATTCAGCTTGATTTAGTACACTTTCCTATTTTGGGTCTTGAATTAATTAATTATTATTTTTAGAGCATATTGAGTTTAATTATTTATTTAGTGTGAAGGTTTAGAGATATATGGTAATTAATTAGAGTCCAAGTTGGTAAAGAGAGCTAAAGGAAAGAAGATAAACATGGAAATTGAAGATAAGGAAGTAAAAGCTAAAAACATGGAAAAGGAAAAGCTGTCTTAAATCTGAATTTCTACAGCTACGTCTAAAGAAGTGGTGATAACTCCAAAACCAAGCCGATTTTGGAAGATTCCTTTCATAGGGACGTAGATAATTCTATGAGGATTCTTTTGGTATCTTATGGAGCAAAAACCGACCAATAACGAAGAAGATACGATAAAAACAAGTCAGTAGTAATTATCTTTATTTCCATACGAATTAGAGTTGGGCTTGGAGTCCACCACTTACTTCTCCTTCAAGAAAACGAATTAGGTCAACCTATACACTATAAATACAGCCTCTTAACATTAGAAAATCATCCTTGGCCAGACCTTAAGGCCTAGAGGAAGCTGCAACACAAGGGAAGAAGTCTGGAAGGAGCAGAACACCATATGTCTCCTTCAACCTTTGATTCTGTAATTCTTTTCTCTTCTTTTCTTTGTATGAATTAATTTCTATTAGTTTGAGTTTTAGCATATATATATGAACCCTAGTTTTGATTGACATCTATCTAATTTGGGAATTCTATGTTTTTAATTGAATTATTGTTTTTATTCTCTGTTTATGTGTTTGGATTTATACTCTGTGTTCTTGTGGAACCTAGGCCATATAGAATTACCATCTAGTAGTTAGGTCACCATTGACAACAGTGTTTAATTACATGTTTAGCACATAAAGTCTAGTATTCGGTTTAGATCTGACAAATCAACCTAACTAGATAATCACCATGGTTTAGTACATGTGACTATTTACCAATTACAGGAACAGTTTGCTTAGGAAGCCTTATTGACACAGGTAAATCATATTTAAAACTACCTAGCGTAATTGGAACCGATTATTGAAATACTACATAATTCACCCTTACATGTTTAGAACGGCAAGACTAGTGGGGATTACATGCTATTTACTCAAGCTAACTTTCATACTATCTTATTTTCTTTTATTTATTTTCTGTCTTTAGTTTATTAGTTTAGTTTTATTACTTAAAAACCAAATAAATATTTGTCTATCTTTTCTTTCTATTTGCGTATTATCTTTTCTATCTTTCATATTTGCACTTGATAATTTGCATAAGTTCTCTCTAACTTTCGTCAGTCTCTGAGGAACGAATCTTCTTATCATTAAAACTTGCATACGTCCTGTAATACTTGCAGTACTGTGTTAGCTTAGGGTGTTTATTTGCATCTAAATTATATCATCTTTTTTATCACACCTTAGGCCACACCACATGTAAAATCTATGAATTCTAATTTCTTTCTATCTAAGTTTCTTTGGGAATTACATGTTTTATTCTGATATTAGCTTCTTACCTTTATATTTGTTTATGTGTTTTGATTTAATGACTGTTTTCGTTGTTAGTGAACGAGTATAAGATTACCTTAATAGTAGTTAGATGATCACCTTAGATGGGTGTCTAATTATTGAAACACCACATAACGTCTAGTGTCGATATTAGTCCTGACAAAACTGATTCTAACTAGATAGTCATTAGGGTATGAATTAATCACTATCACCATGTATGGAAATTGATTGCTTAGGGCCTTAGTAGCGTTTGATAACCATATTTGAACCAGCCTCGTGGTGTGTCCGTAGCCCCCTTAGTCGCTCTCAAGGTCTAAGGTATGGGAATTTAGAATCCTGACTAAGTAGTCAAGAGCTAATATTCTCCCTTACTAACTAGATTTAATAGAAAGAATTAGAAGGATTAGTGCATACTAGAAAACCCTAAGCTATACTTCTCATCTCGTATTCTTCGTATTTATTTTACTGTCTTTTATTTTCTTTAGTTTAATTTAAGAATTTCGAAATCTATTCCTTTTATTTCCTGTCTTTTAATTATTTACTTCTTACTCGTTATTGCTACCCATTCGACTAGCACACTAAGTCCCTGAGAACAAACTTTCTTATCATTAAAACTTGCATACGTCCTGTAATACTTGCAGTACTATGCCTGTCTAGGGTGAGAGTGCGTAGTTTTCTTGACTTATATTTATCTTATTTTTATCACACCCTAGGCGACACCAAGTTTTTGGCGCCGCTGCCAGGGACTTGTGTCTCGTTAGCGTGTGGGCTATCTATTTCGAGTAGTAGTTTTTAATTAATATTTTTTTTTCAGTATTTAGTTTTTATTTTTCCGGATCTACGCTTGTGGTTTGCTTTAGTCTTTTTTAGGTTTCACAGTGTTTAATTCTTGGCCTCCGTTATCGGAGCCTGAGAGGAGCTTCAGACCTTATAATAAACGTGTTCGTGAGGAAAGAGCCTTAAGAAGAGCTATGGCACAAGAGCAGTTAAATTCACTTGGAATCCCACCTGAGGGATTACAATACTATGCACCAGGAGGACCACCACTGATGTCTCCTCATTTGTGATAATAAAATATACTTCTGAGACATCATTTTAGGCTTATTTATTAGTTTATAGGTTGATTTTAGCTTAGTTTAGTGCACTTTCCTATTTTGGGTCTTGATTTAGTAACATAATATTTTTAGAGCATATTGGGTTTAATTGTTTATTTAGTGTGAAGCTTTAAAGATAATTATGGAGATTAATTAGAGTCCAAGTCAAAGACTACAACTTATGGAAAGAGATTTACATGGTAATTGAAGATAAAGGAAACAAAGGCTAAAAACATGGAAAAGGAAAAGCTGCCTAATCTGAATTTCTGCAGCACACGCCTAAAGAAGTGGTAATTACTCCTACAAGGAAGCCGATTTTGAAAGATTCCTTTCGTCGGGACAAAGATAATTCTGTTACGATTCTTTTGGTATCTTATGGAGCTCAAACCGACCAATAACGAAGAAGATATGCCCAAAACGGTCCAGCAGTGTTTATCTTTATTTCCTTACGAATTTGAGTTGGACTTGGAGTCTATTACTTGGTCTTATCTCCAAGAAACGAATTAGGTCAACCTATACACTATAAATACAGCCTCTTAACACTCTTAAATCATCCTTGGTGTAAAACCAAGAGGAAGCTTACAATATAAGAGAGAAGTTTGGAAGGAGCTGTTCATCAACAATGTCTTCTTCTACCTTTAGTTTTATAATTTCTTTCTTTTCTTTCATGAACTAAATTTCTTTAGCTTGAGTTTTTAGCATATATGTATGAACCCTAGTTTTGATTGACATCTATCTAATTTGGGAACTTAATGTTTTAAATAGAATTATAGTTTTATTCTCTATTTATGTGTTTGGATTTATATTCTGTGTTCTTGTGGACGGCCTCCATATAGAATTACCATCTAGTAGTTAGGTCACCATTGACAACGGTGTTTAATTGCATGTTTAGCACATAACGTTTAGTTTTAGGTTTGATCTGACAACCCAACCTAGCTAGATAATCACTATGGTTTAGTTCTTGTGACTATTTACCAATTACAGGAAAAGTTTGCTTAGAAAGCCTTATTGACACAGGTAAATCCTATTTGAAACTACCGATAGCGAATTGGGACCGATTAGGGAAATACTACATAATTCACCCTTACATGTTTAGAACGGCAAAACTAGTGGGGATTACATGCTAATAACTTAAGCTATATTCTCATATCACTTCTCTTTCATATTTATTTTCTGTTTTAGTTAATTATTTTATCAAATCCATCTTTATTTGTCTTAACTTTTATTTGCGTCTAGTTGTTCTAGCTTTAATTTATTGCACCTGATTATTGGATAAGATTCCTCTAACTTTCGTAGTCTCTGCGGAACGAATCTTAATCTTTTAACTAAAACTTGCATACGATCTGTATACTTGCAGAACCGTGTAGCTTTAGGGTGTTATTTGCACGTTATTTATATCTTATTTTATCACACCCTAGGCCCCACCAAGTTTTTGGCGCCGCTGCCGGGGACTACATCGCTAGTCCTTGTGCAATTATCTTGTGCTTTTATTTTAGTTAGTTCTATTTTACGCTTTTCTTTTTAGTTTTTGTTTTACAGATTTTTTTTAGGCGAAAGCTGATTTATTAGGAGATAAAGGTTTCGTGTTATTAGATCTCGAAGAAGCTAATGCATGATGGAATCTCTAAAGCTCAAGGAGTTAAACCAACAACTTGAGGAATTACGAGAACAATCGCGAAAACTAGCTCAGAGGAATCTAGTACATACCTTACCTTCCTGTCCTGGTTGTGGAGCAAGGGATCACTCGTGGGAATATTGCATGAATAATCCAGCCTCAATTTCCTTCATGCCTTATCAAAGAGACCATTATTATGATGGTTATTATCAATCCCAAAGAAATTACGCTGATTATCAGCCCCCACAGAATTACAATTGGGTCTGAGATCAACAGACTTATTATCATAATAACCATTATCATGATGATTATTATCAACCACGACCACAATCTTACTATCCTCAACAACCTATCTATCAAGAAGCGCCGATTTATAATGAAGCTTATCAAGAACCACCTCCTTATTCAATGCAGCAAACCGTACAAGAACAACCTTCGAGTTCGAATTCAACCATGGCTAAGATAATGAACCTAATTGAAAATATGGAGATTAGCTAGCAAGAATTCCAAAACTCACAGAATGCGCTTAAGAAGATGGAGCAGACAGTGTCACAAATGGTGAATAAACTTCAAACCTTTGCAGAAGGGCAACTCCGAAGTGATACTAGTGCTCCAGAAAACAAAGTTTGTCATGCAGTTGAATTACGAAGTGGAAAACAACTACCTCCACCAAGACCAGAACCAGAACCAGTCCCTATTCCAGAAACGGGGGGAGAAGAAACAACAGAAGATAAAGTCGAAGAGGTAGTTGAACAAAAAAGTGTCCAAGAGAAGACACCAGAAAAGAAAGAGAGCCCAGTGGTAACCAACACATGTCCTCCTCCACCATTCCCTTCACGTGTCAGAAAGGACAATGACCTGGAATTCAAGAAGTTCGTTGACATGGTGAGCAAGTTAGAGATTAAAATACCGTTTGTAGAAGCTCTCAAGAGAATGCCAACATATATAAAATTTATGAAGGACATTCTTTCTAACAAACGAATATTCGAAACTGAGGATATGAGTGGATCACCAGAGGAGTGTTATCCTATCGAGTTACCACCAGAAACACCCCGTCCCACAAAATCTTGGATGGCACCATCCATGATTATAAAGAATCGAGCTGAAAAGTTCGTGGGAATTAGAGGCAAAGGGTGGAAATTTCGTCATCCTTAATCGAGGTAACACGTCTAACTTTGAAAGACGTTAAATAAAAGTGTTGTACGGTAGACAACCCGTAATTTTTAAGTTTTTATGTGTTTTACGTTTTTAGTTTATGTTTAGTTTAGTTGTTTTTAGTTGATATTGCATATTTGAGAAAGGTATTAGTGTTTTTGATGATTAGGTATTGGAGAAATCGAGTTAGGGAAGAGAAAACAAAAATTTTCGGAGATTCTAACCAGCTGCGCGGTATACCGGACCTCATCCGCGGTATACCGCGGGAAGTGATCTTTCTTTGTTGCTTTGTTTAGTCTTCGGTAATCCATGCACACTCGCCACCCCACAACTGGTCTTGATGGTATGGCTTCGCCTTGATCATTAAGGATGGTAGTGATACCTCCTTTCTTCGGAACACATTGCACTGGACTAACCCAATAACTGCTAGCAATCGGATAGATAATTCCTGCATCTAACAACTTGATAACTTCCTTCCTCACCACTTCTTTCATAGTTGGCATGAGTCTTCTCTGTCCTTCTATAGATCGCCCACCTTCGTTCTCAAGAATGATTTTGTGTTTGCAAACGGAAGGACTAATTCCCTTGATGTCGGCAATAGTCCATCTGATTGCTTCTTTGTTTGCGCGAAGTACTTGAAGTAGCTTCTCCTCTTGAGGACCTGAAAGGTTAGCAGAAATAATAACAGGCAAAGTTTTGTTCGTACCTAGATATGCATAGCGTAGATGATCTGGAAGTGGTTTTTCTTCTAGAACAGGTGGACATATTATAGATGATTGTTTCATTGGTTCAATGTCACCTGGTTCTCAAAGTAGTTCTCGCACATTTGATCCTAATGCAGCAACATCTTCAGGGGGAATCTCGAGTTCCTCTGGTGATTCAAGTGCTAAGGCCTCGTCAAGATCATCATCTAAGCTTGCTTCATTGAATACTTCTTGCGCCATTTTTCCGATGACATCTATTTTGAAGCATTCATCTTTTGACTTTGGTAACTTCATAGCCTGAAACACATTGAATCGTATCTGTTCGCCTTGTACTCTCATGATCAACTCACCATTCTCAACATCAATTAGTGTACGCCCCGTGGCTAAGAATGGTCTACCCAAGATGATGGGGACATTTTTATCCGCGTCGTAGTCAAGGATAATAAAATCGCAAGGAAAAATAAAAGAGCCAGCTTTAACTAAAACATCTTCAATTCTACCTATTGGTCGTGAGAGGGAGCGATCCACCATTTGTAATACCACAGATGTGGGTACTACTTCTCCAATGTTAAGCTTCTCGAACAGGGTCTAGGCATGAGATTGATGCTCGCGCCTAGATCACATAATGCTTTCCTGGTCCAGCTATCTCCAATGCCGATAGGAATTGTAAAACTTCTGGGATCTTCTAATTTTGGTGGCAACTCACTTTGACATATAGCACTGCACTCCCTAGGTAATCCAATTGTTTCCCCAGTCTCTATACTTCGCTTGTTGGAGAGAATGTCTTTCATGAATTTAAGATAGGTTGGCATTCTCTTGAGGGCTTCAACAAGGGGTATATTAACTTCCAATTTCTTCAACATGTCAATGAACTTCTTTAATTCCAGGTCATTGTCCTTCTTTCTGACACGTGAAGGGTATGGTGGTGGAGGGCGTGTATTGAGTTCCACTGGTTTTCTTGTCTTTTCAGGTGTCTCGGCTTGGACACGCTTTGGTTTAACTACCTCCTCAACTGTATCTCTGATTGTTTCTTCCCCCCTTTGTTTTGGAATAGGGATTGGTTCTTGTTCTGGTTCTGGTCTTCGGGGAGGTAGTTGTTTTCCACTTCTCAATTCAAGTGCATGGCAAGAATCATCTCTAGGAGCAATAATATCACTTGGGAGTGGCCCTTTTGGCCGATTTTGTAATGTACTCGCCATCTGTGATATAGTATGCTCTAGTTGCTTGATAATCTTCTCCTTGGTTCGAACTTTCTGTTGGCTATGATTCATTTTCTTCTCAACTGTTTGCATTAATTTAGCCATACTCGAATTCAAGCTCTGGAGTTGTTCTTGTTTTGCCAGTTGCATTGATTGTTTAGGTGGATCTTTCTTTGGTTCTTGACAAGCTTTTTCAACAATGGGTGACTTTTTCTGAATAGGTTGTGATGGATTATAAGATTGAAGTTGGGGTTGATGATAAGTTTCTTGCTTTTTGACCCAACTCTTTTGCTGTGGAGGTTGTTGATAATTGGTGTAGCTTTCTTGAGGATAAGTATAACTATTAGAATAATAGTTATCTTGAGGATATTGAATGGAAGCTGCTGCTGGATTATTCATACACCCTTCCCACACGTGATTTCTTGATCCACAACCAGGACACGAAGGAATTGTGCGTACCGTATTCACCTGAGCAATTGTTCGGGCTTGTTCTTATAGTTCTTCAAGTTGTTTAGCCAATTCTTTAAGTTTCAGAGATTCTGAATTGTTTTCTTTTTCTGCTTTCTTTGGCCAACTCCTCTCGTTCTCAAGAATTCTTTCCATCCCCAACTCAGCTTCTTCAGGATCTAGCAACACAAAACCTGCGTTTCCTAACGAATCTGCTTTCTCTCTTGATTTATCATTAAGGCCTCCATAAAACAAGGTTAAATAATATTCCGGCAAGGATCTATGATAAGGGCATCTCGCCTTCTTCTCTGTAAATCGTAACCATGCTTCACCCAAACTCTCTTCATCTTTCTGTATAAATTGTTCAAGCTCCAACATATCTTTTAAACGTCTACTAACCGGATAGAAACGGTCTAGGAATCTTGCTTGGAGCTTGTCCCAATCTGGAATAACATGAGGGTATTGGGTATCATACCAATCGCTTGCACATCCGGTCAAGAAGAATTGGAACATCAGGTAATATACTTGCTCCCTAGTAACTCCTCTTACGATATAGGCATCACAGATTTGCATGAATTTCTAAATATATCGGATCGGATCTTGATGTGCAACTCCGCTGAATAATCCATGAGATGCAAAATGAGTTAGCATCCCAGGATCAGGTTTAAATTTTGCGGCTTGGATTTCTGGAGCGCGAATTCCTCGTGGCTCCACTCTAAATTCGATGGGTAGCTCAAGTCTCCTTGGGTTCTCCATCTGTAACTAAATCTGAAAAACAAAAACTAAAAACAAAAGTGTAAAATAGAACTAACTAAAATTAAAAGCACAAGATATATGCACAAGGACTAACGATGTAGTCCCCAGCAGCGGCGCCAAAAACTTGGTGGGGCCTAGGGTGTGATAAAATAAGATATAAATAAAGTGCAAAAACACCCTAGAACTACACGGTTCTGCAAGTATACAGATCGTATGCAAGTTTTAGATTGAGATTCGTTCCGCAGAGACTACGAAGGTTAGAAGAATCTTATGCAAATATCAAGTGTAAATAATTAAGCTAGAACAACTAAACGCAATTAAAAGTAAAGACAAATAATGATGGATTGAGAAAATAATTATCTAAACTAAAACTAAGAATTAAAAGACAGAAAATAAAGAATAAAGAGAAGTGATATGAGAATATAGCTTAAATTATTAGCATGTAATCCCCACTAGTTTTGCCGTTCTAAACATGTAAGGGTGAATTATGTAGTATTTCCCTAATCGGTCCCAATTCGCTATCGGTAGTTTAAAATAGGATTTACCTGTGTCAATAAGGCTTCCTAAGCAAACTTTTCCTGTAATTGGTAAATAGTCACAAGAACTAAACCATAGTGATTATCTAGCTAGGTTGGGTTGTCAGATCAGACCTAATACTAGACGTTATGTGCTAAACATGCAATTAAACACCGTTGTCAATGGTGACCTAATTACTAGATGGTAATTCTAATGGCTGCAGTCCACAAGAACACAGTCCAAACACATAAACAGAGAATAAAAACTATAATTCTATTTAAAACATTAAATTCCCAAATTAGATAGATGTCAACTCAAAACTAGGGTTCATACATGATGTCTCCCCATTTGTGATAGATTTATATTAGGATGAGACATCATTTTTAGTGATTTAGAAGTCATTAGAGTCGATTTTCTTGAGAAATGCTACACTTTCCTATTTTGAGTCTTAATTTAGTAAAATAATATTTTTAGAGTATATTGGGTTTAATTATTTATTTAGTGTGAAGCTTTAAAGATAATTATGGAGATTAATTAGAGTCCAAGTCAAAGACTACAAGATATGGAAAGAGATAGACATGGTAATTGGAGATAAGGAAATAAAAGCTAAAAACATGGAAAAGGAAAAGCTGCCTTAATCCTGAATTTCTGCACCTACGACCACAAATCAGCTTATATCTCAAAAACGGTGTGGAATTTGGAGAAACGGTCAAGAGAAAAGTTTTTGAGCTTTCCGAGACGATCAATTTGGTATATTCATACGCGTCAAACGGATGAATATTGAAGCTGTTAGAGCCAAAAGAAAATCGGACCTGATTTCATGTTTTTAGGGTTACGAATTTGAGTTGGGCTTGGAGTCCACTACTTACTTCTCCTTCAAGAAAACGAATTAGGTCTTCCTAAACACCTATAAATACACCCTTAAACCATTGTAAACATGTCCTTGCTCAGTTCTAAACATTAGCTTAAATTATAAACAATAGCTTAGTCCTTTACATTAATATTCATCCTTAGAATCAAGTTATTCATTCAGGAAGCAAGCTGACCTGTAGAGGAAGACAAGAAGAAGAAGATTGGAGACTGACAAACTCCTCTTCTACATCTCACCTTCTCTATATTTAGAGTAATTAGCTATAGATCTATTCTCAACCATATTTCTAAGCTTTTATTCTGTAAGTTTTACTTTTAATTGTTGGGTTATTATTTGGTCTTTAATTCATAAATACTATTTGTTATTTTAATTGATTGAGCTTGGCGTATATTGTTATTATGTGTTTTGACTTATTGTTACACCTTAGATTTGGCCAATCTTAGGATTATTCTTAGTTATTGACAACACCACATAATCGTCTAGTTTTGATCCCTTGCCTAACTAGATAGCCATTAAGGTTTGATTTAATCATAAATCATTACTTAGGAATCCCTAATAATGGAGAGGTTGCTCCTAAGTCTAAAAAAGGCTAGGTAGAATTTAGAATCCTGGTTAATATATAATGCTTAATCTGTGACAGGTTAGAATAACGATTTAGTAATAGACTCATATTAGTAATCCTAATTTATTTTACATACATTCATATTTAGTTATTTGTTTCTATTATTTAATTGCGTAGATTGTTATTTCATCTTTTTATATTTTTATTTAAAACATCTAAATTCATCTACGCTTGTTAAATATAAGTAGATCTAACGGATACAATCCCTGCGAACGAACTTGACTTATCATTAAAACTTGCAAACGATCTGTGATACTTGCAGTGAGTTCCGTGGTTCTCAAGGGTGTGTGCTCATTATTATTATTCTTATTTATCTATTTATTTACCACACCTTTGCCCCCACCAATACATTAATGCTAAAACTCAAGCTAAAGAAAATTAGTTCATGAAAGAAAAGAAAGAAATTATAAAGCTAAAGGTAGAAGAAGACATTGTTGATGACAACTCCTTCCAGACTTCTCTCTTGTGTTCTAAGCTTCCTCTTGGTTTAAGGTTTCACCAAGGAGGATTTAAGAGTGTTAAGAGGCTGTATTTATAGTGTATAGGTTGACCTAATTCGTTTCTTTAGAGATAAGTTAAGTAATAGACTCCTAGCCCAACTCAAATTCGTAAGGACATAAAGATAAACACTGCTGGACCGTTTGGAGCGTATCTTCTTCGCTATTGGTTGGATTGAGCTCCATAAGATACCAAAAGAATCGTAACAGAATTATCTTTGCACTTATGAAAGGAATCTTCCAAAATCGGCCTAGTTATTAGGTAAAATAACACTTCTTTAGACGTATGCTGCAGAAATTCAGATTAGGCAGCTTTTCTTTTTCCATGTTTTTAGCCTTTGTTTCCTTATCTCCAATTTCCATGCAAATCTCCTTCCATAAGTTGTAGTCTTTGACTTGGAATCTAATTAATCTCCATAATTATCTTTAAAGCTTCACACTAAATAAACAATTAAACCCAATATGCTCTAAAAATATTATGCTACTAAATCAAGACCCAAAATAGGAAAGTGCACTAAACTAAGCTAAAATCAACCTATAAACTAATAAATAAGCCTAAAATGATGTCTCATGAGTAGATTTTATTATCACAAATGAGGAGACATCAGCTGCTTCCACTCCAAAGTTTAGAATTTTGAGTTCTAAATTATTCCCACTTGATAATTACAAATTATTGAGTTTATTTAAACGATATATAAGATATTTCATGAGACTTGTCCATCGAAAATAGAGTTTCAAGTTTGTTAAGTTTACAAGTTTTGATCTGACTACCAGGTGGACTTGTAGTTCGAGTACAAATTGTAAAATTCTAGATTGTTTGATAATAGGATTTACTTATTGGTTTCACGTTTTTAGTCTGGACTACCCAGAGGATGTGGTATTGATAATATCCGATTATAGGATGGATTAACTCAACAAAACTTAATAGAAACGACCTGACTACCAGAAGGCTAAATAGTTTTGAGTCTCGCATTTTATTTGATAAAATAGGTAATGTACCACACTTTAATTATGAGTGAGGAACTACCTGACTACCAGGGGGCTAATTCATGTTTTAAAGTATCATTATTCACTTTAATAATGCGTGAGAAACGACCTGACTACCAGGGGCTCATTCATGTTTTAAAGTTTCCAATTATATATCTCTAAGATAATAGTCCATATCTTTGACAATTATATAATAGTGTTCTTAAAGCGTTGTTCCCTATTCCTTCCTATGATTAGATTTCTCGATTTTTCTGCAAAATCACTTCTCAAATCATCACAAGTTGGTTGTTAATCTAAAGATTTGTGACCGCAACTTGAGAGTCTTTGTTATGCACATGAGACTCATTGATATGCTCAATGAGCTATTGACTAATGTGTCTCTTGAGGATGAATAGAATGTATATGATGCATGTCTAAAGTAATATGAACCTAGTAATGGTACTATGTGTATATTCTTGTATCCATGAGTTATAACTCCAAAAGACATTTTAAGCATGATATTCCCATGAATCCTTAAATATATTTAGAAGATGTATAAGTAACTTTGTATGACCGTTAGATACCAGATATATAATACCAAGAAACAAGGTAAGCGCATTAATGGAAATTGTTTCTATAATTTCTTAAACTTCTATTAATTACACAGAAAGGGTATTGGATACTCGTAGTAGTTTAGAAATATGCAGAATGTTGCATATTCTAAAAATTAATAGACAAACAAGAATAAGAGAAGTTAAATTACAATTTCGGTAATGGAGCAATTGTTGCAACCACAATTGTAATAACTAATTCTTTAAAGATACATATGACAATTCATATTGTAAGAAAATTATTTTGTTCGTAAACTTGTTTTCGAACAAAAATGGTCATCTGATCATAAGAGTTATGGTGTATTAATGTAATATAAAATGACCAATGGAGTTTTTCATAGTGATGAATTACACCTCATTGGATGCTTACAATATGGTGATTATAATTGCCTAAAGTAACTACGTAACAGTGTTATAGTTGTTTCTGGTCATAAATCGAAATAGATAATCGCACTAACCAAACCTTATCTTTGGTGTTATAGACTAAGTCATAAATTGTGAGAAAAAGTTTACTAGTTTCACAAGGAAGATTTCCTTGAAGAATACGATTTTGAATCATATGAAACTTGTGAGACTTATCTCAATGAAATATGACTAAATCTCATTTTGATGAAAATGGAGACAATGTTAATGAGTTCTTATGTCCACTATATAATGATGTGTGTGGTTAATCTAAACTTCAGCCAAATATAGTTATTCTTACTTCATCTCCTTCACAAACTATATAACAGATATAGATGTGTTTACCAAATGTAACACCAATATAAATAATTTGAAGTGTTCAAATTACTATTGAGTGAATTTGAAAGCAAGTATATAAGAGTATGAAGGAAGTAAGGTGAATATCTTAGCAATGAATTAATAGATTATCTATGACAAAATTAGATTTTGTCTCAGTGATTCACTAGGTTTTAAATATTCCTATGGGATTATGTTTTAAAGTCAATTGTATATTTAATGAACTCTTAGGTCCCACTAAACAGTCGATAAAATCCATATATGGTATGCAGATGATATAAATCAAACCTTAAAATGTAGAATTTGAAATGTTTGATTAATACTAAACGACTTATGATGGCTAAGCTTGATTTTGTATCTTTCAAATATAGATTTGTTGGATACCCAAAGAAAATAACGAGGTAATATTTCCACACCAATTTGAACACAAAGGGTTTGTGGTAAGGCAGACAACCATTATAGATTGGAATTCCATAGTGAAGGAATTCATAATGTAGAAATAGATCATAGTGAAATAAAGATTTCAGAGTTATTTATACAAGCTAAAGGGCATCTGATGCATGCCAATCTTTCTTTCCTTGATGAGTTAATAGTTTGATTTAATGTTCAAGTCTCACACTTTGAGGAATTAGGGACGATTAATGAACCTTTCTTGGAAAAAGGAAGTTAACAAAATCAAGAGAAAGAAGAATTTATTGTACACAAGCCTCTTAAAGGTTATACATATATCATCATACACCAAAATCAATTGTAATAATGGTGATATTTGATGAGGAAATCATATGGATGATAACCCATCAAGTGATGATCCTAAAACCATATGAAGAGGCTATGACTAGTCTAGATAGTGACAAGTGGTTAAGAATTATAGAATCTGAATTAGTATCTATAAGAATCAACAAAATATAGTACTTTGGTTGAATCTTCAATAGATGTAAGATGCATTTGTAGTAAATGGATGCTAGGGAAATAATTGGATTAGACGTTAAGGTAGAGACATATAACGTTGGTGGTCCTTTATGTGTTCTAAAATAAATGCAATAAATAATCGAACCACAACCGCAAGTGTACGGTTGTCCCAAGTAATATAGTTGATAAAACAGATTCGTTCCAAGGACGGGATGGTTGACTACAATGCTTATCAAGTAATGATTGGTTGCACTTATGAAAGCAAGTAAAATATATAATGATTGTTTGTTTGTTTTTATTATTCTAAGTAATGAAAGACTAAATGGAAAATGCAAATAATTAACTAAGACGTAAGTAAATAAAAGTAAAACGCAAGTATGAGAAAGCAGTACTTGAGATACACAAGGATTTCATCTAACTCTTATTTATTCCATGTCTCGTTTAAGGGACAAATTGGTAAAAAGTAATGGTCGGGATTTTAAGGTCATCCTTACCCCCGTCAGGGTGGACTAAGGAGCTACTCTTAAATGCTACAAACCCCGTCAGGGTGATTATAGTCCATTCTCAAGTGATTAAGTTTATTTTACCCAATTGGCCATAAGATTAATTACGCTCGTCAGAGTCAAATAATTTCTATCCTACATTCATTAATTATTTCTGTACCTAAACCCCCCGTCAAGGTGATCCAATCGCCATTAATTGGAATAGCCTAGATACTAAGACCTATGATTGGTTAATTACGTCAATTATAGTTATTAAGAATAAATTAATGAAAAATACCTAATACCGAATTTGATTTCAATTGTAAAAATCCCAAATACAAAAGCATAGAATAAAATAGAATCAAAATCAATCCATAATGCGATCTCAAGCACTAATTAAAATTAGCTCATAATTGGAAAAACTAAGAAAATAAATAAAAAGGAATTCATAATTGTTTTACAGAAAGGAAAATAGAAACCTAATTAGGAAGATGAATTGGCTGCAACGTGGAGATATAGATAGTCTCCAACTCCAAGCTTCTTTTCTTCTTGACGCTCTCTTCTAATGATGTTTTAATTTGAAGAATATAATGAGAGGTGTTTGACTCTCTCTCTAAGGATTTGTAAATTGAAGAAAATATGAGAGGTACTGAATAATGAGGTCTAAAGACCTATTTATAATCATAAAATCGGATTAGGGCTTTTACTTAAGGATTAAGTAAAAATTAGAAAAGCCCAAGTCCACTAATTAAGCCCAAATCCCGTAACTGCTGATACACCTTCACTAAAACGGCTTTTCCCGCATCGTTATGACCCCGATTGACCTCATTCCAGTTGCTAAAGTTCCGTAACTCGATAAGGAACATAATCTCTTCAAGGGTCAGCGGCTAAATCATCTCTTAAGCACCTCGAAATCAGCAATCTATGGCCTGGAAAATAGATTTTCAGCTCTAAAAATAATATCTTCGGGATTTATCTTTAAGTCTTGACTCCATATCATGATCTTTGACTTTCTCCTTGGATTCCTCTTCTAGCTAACATCTAAAACCTGTAAACTTTACACTAAAAATACCAATATTACGCGCAAAAGTTTAATAAATCAAAATTACTAGAAATAAAATGGAAATTTCGGATTATTGCATATTAGCACCAAAAGTCTATCTAAATAATCAAATAAACACAAAAAATGATGTCTCCCAATGGCATAAAATTAGAACATTTAGGGAGATATCAAGACCCCCAACTCAAACCTTTGTCGTCCCGACAAAGCAAAACTAAATAAAACAAGGGGAATGAAGTAGATGCAAGAGAAAATAGAAGCTAGCAAATAAACCCTAAAGCAATGCTAAAGATAAATCTCATATAGCAAACATTAAGAACTAACATATACATACACTAATCATGCAACATCAAACATAAATAATCTCAATCATAAAATTAAAGTCGCAATGCTTGAAGGTTACACTTGTACTCATCTCTATGATGGCTATAGGGTGGTCATTAATCCTAACTCGCTTTGAACGCTCCACCTAGCGTATTCCCTATCAACAGAATCATAAATTCACTATGCACTTAGGAATCACGAGGTCTTTATGGTTTTAATAATGGCTTAAGGACGGTGTGGATGTATATTTGGTAAATTTGAAGTGAGCTTTTGGCTCTCTCCTCACTTACCATCAACAATGTCCTCGAGCTTGAGTTTACGCTAAAAAATCTTCTCACTCACCCATTTGACGCGCTAATGTTGCGTCCCCAATGTCAACCCAATATAAACTAAGATGATTTTTCAAAATATTCCACTTTGCCGGTTTATTTAAAACTTTCTTTTCTTTTTATTTTTTTTTGTACAAGATACCCACGACCATCATTTTGATGTGAAAGGTCACGTCTCTTATAATTTTTTTTTTCTATTGATCTTTTTCAAATCCCGGCAAAGGGTTACAAATAATAATATCATCTTTTATTTTCGTGCCTAATACAAACACATAAATCCCCACCCAATGAATTTTTCCAAATGTGGACCCTCCACCCCAAACTCAAGCTCGAGACAGGTCTCAGGATCGTGATTCAAGTGCGGGTCATTTGGTAATGCCTAATAATCTAAGGGATAATGGGCTTATATCGTGGCTACAAAAGAAAGGCTTAAGGCTCAAAATTGGGCTAAGACGGATAAAATTAATATAAGGGATAGCAAGCTAAAAGGTTTCAAATGGCTAACAAAGAACTGCCCCTATCATTTTCCTAAGTACATAGTTCGTCTTTAGTTCATATCTAAGTGGGTTCTCTACTAATTTAGATCTCACGTTCTACAAACCAAACATTTTCCTTAAGTACAAGCTTACTTCTTTTGCATTGTTCATTAATTTTTCCTACTCATTATCTATGTTTGCATGCAATTAAAGTGCGTTTTATGTTATTCCCTAAAGTCTACTATCTACTATCATAGATTCATCAAAAGTATGCTTAAAAGGGACATTTAAAATCTTCTACAGTCAAACGCAACTCCTAATTAATTTATTGAAAGCAATTAAAAACAAATAAACACATAAAAACTGGGATGAGGCAACGAACCCCACCCCAAACTCAAAAATGAGTCGTGTCCCCACGACTCGAAAAGACTCAATAAAGCAATTAAACTAATATACACTAAATGAGAAAGGATAGGAAAACATATCTGTATCGGCACTAGGCCGATTACGTGTAGTCTCATGTTGAAGTTTTGAATACTTCGAACTCTCATGTCATATTTTCCAAGTCTTCATCTTTTCCTAACCCTCTAAATCATCATCTCTTCTACGAAAATCTTTCCTCAACATCCAACTTTTTATCTTCATCATGTTCTTCGTACCTTTTCCAACCTTCATGGTCATCTTTGATGACCCCAAACTCAATTTTTCACCTACTTAAAGATTACTTGCAAAATATATAATATTAATATGCTCAAACAATTCACAATTCCTCCGCTAAATAACTAAAATAAATCTTAATTCCCAACTGGTAATAGAAATAAAAGAATAGTTCTAGCTATTTTACCGGATTGGCCATGGAATTTATGATGATTTGATACCTTGCACTTGCAATCTCCAACCTTCAAATTACCAAAGCTTTTGATGAAATTTGTGTCTCTTGATATTGTTGAAAGTGGCACAGTAGTGGAATTTGTGATTTAGTTGAGATGGGTATTTAATATCTATGGTGTTGGAAAGGTTTAAAGGATATAATTTAAGCTTTGGTGAAGAAATTTTTGGGTTAAAACTTGAATTTCTTGGTGTTTTTGGAAAGATTTGTGATTGATTATGTGTTGGGATGATGTTTAGAGGTAAGGATTGGTGATATATTGGTGTTTTGATGATGGAATTTAAGTGTTTTTGGAGCTTTGGTTCGTCATCAATGGTGCTAAGTGGAGACGCAACCACGAGACGCAACTAATGCCGGGCCTCAAAACGCTGGGTCAGAAACTTTTATCTGTTCATACGAAATTTTCGACTTCACCATTGGATAGAGCTCGAAAAGTTATGCGGTTTAGGCTCAAGAAAAAGTTAATTCCGACCTCCGAGCGTCAAGTTATGATCTTCCGAAGTTTTGATACCTGGGGTACAGCACCGAAAACGGGTACCCGCATTCTACAAACCGGGTACCCGGTTTCTACTGTATTGGAACCCAAAATTTTCATTCTTTTTCGTTCTAGGTATCCCAAACTCGTGACCTTTACTCCTGTAATCATCAAAAACACCAACCTTTCTCATTTCTTAAAAATAAACACTAAATAAATAACCATTACTCTAATTCACACTAAGAATTTAAAAGACATGAAAGCAATTTAAAACATGGGTTGTCTCCCAAGAAGCACTTTTGTTTATTACGTCTTTAAGTTCGACGCGTTACCTTCCATGAAGATGGTATTGAGGCCCTTGCGGTTCTCCTCCGCTTGAATTCGCCTCGTCCTTGGCATGTAAGCTTTGAAACCTTCCCCCTTAAAATTTTATTCAATCGATCTCTGAAAGGGGGAGGGTAGTATCTCCGTTTCGCCTTCTTGCTTTCATGGCGAAACTCGTTCTTCACCACACGATAGTAGATAACCGTTCTCGACGGTATAAGCTCATTTGTATTTTCTTTAATCTCGCGTTCCTCTTTAAAGTGTGGTGGGTAGGTGCTTCTCCTTGCCTCTTTACTCTCGCGGTGTAGCACCTTTCTTGCGTAGCACCTATTGATCATTTTTAATAATAGAGGTGATTCCGATATTTTATCTCTAATGATGACTAGTGGTGGAGATAGGGATTGGTGAACTTTTTGTGGTGGGAATTCGATTTCTCTTTTATTATGAAGCTTTAACTCTTCAATTGATTTCTCAACCACTTCACATTCGTCTTCGCTTTCAATCCAATCTTCCACTATTACTTCATCATATTCTCGATGTGGAATCTGAATCTCGATCACCTCTTCTTCTTGTTTGCGTTCAGTATCTGGATCATGTGCACGCACCATAGGAATAGCAATCTCAGCTTCAATTTCTAAGATTTTTGTTGCTACTCCTTCTTCCACCATGCTAATAGGATTGTTAACCACATAGTGGTCTTCATTTATAACCGGCATGATGGTCATATCACTATCAATAGTATCTTCCTTCAACACCTCCTCCTCAACTACTTCTTCCAGTTGATCTCTTCTATCCCTCGGGGGAGTGGAATCTTCATAAGACATACTACCAGTTTCAACTAAGTTAGGAGGGTTGTTTCGGGCAGCCATTTCATCTAGGCTCTGTTGTATGAGTGCATGGGTGGCTTTGAATTCCTCATCTCTTGCCTTACGCTCTGGTTCTCCTGCTTGAAATTCCTCGCGTAGGCGATTAACTCTCTCTAGTAGTGTCTCTTGCTGATAGTGTTGAGGTGAAGTCTGTTGAATGTTTTCAACCCACTGGTTGTTCCATTCTTGCTCGTGTTGATAGTGATATGGTGTTTGTTGTTGAGTACTTCCGATCCATTGATTGTTCCATCCTTGCTCTTGCGGGTATTGATAAGGTTGTTGGTAGAAGTTACTACCCCATTGTTGTTGTCCCGAAGAGTCTTCCCAATAGTCATATGGATCGGGATCTGGGTAATGTCCTCTATACATCTTTAATTAAATTTCTTGATCATTACCTGAATAAAGCACCTGTAAAAACAAAACAAAACAAACACAAGCGTAAAACTGAAAAATAAAAATAAATGCAACTGTCACTAAAGGATAAACACCGTGGTCACACGCTACCGTCCCCGGCAGCGGCGCCAAAAACTTGGTGGTCCTTTATGTGTTCTAAAATAAATGCAATAAATAATCGAACCACAACCGCAAGTGTACGGTTGTCCCAAGTAATATAGTTGATAAAACAGATTCGTTCCAAGGACGGGATGGTTGACTACAATGCTTATCAAGTAATGATTGGTTGCACTTATGAAAGCAAGTAAAAGATATAATGATTGTTTGTTTGTTTTTATTATTCTAAGTAATGAAAGACTAAATGGAAAATGCAAATAATTAACTAAGACGTAAGTAAATAAAAGTAAAACGCAAGTATGAGAAAGCAGTACTTGAGATACACAAGGATTTCATCTAACTCTTATTTATTCCATGTCTCGTTTAAGGGACAAATTGTTAAAAAGTAATGGTCGGGATTTTAAGGTCATCCTTACCCCCGTCAGGGTGGACTAAGGAGCTACTCTTAAATGCTACAAACCCCGTCAAGGTGATTATAGTCCATTCTCAAGTGATTAAGTTTATTTTACCCAATTGGCCATAAGATTAATTACGCTCGTCAGAGTCAAATAATTTCTATCCTACATTCATTAATTATTTCTGTACCTAAACCCCCCGTCAAGGTGATCCAATCGCCACTAATTGGAATAGCCTAGATACTAAGACCTATGATTGGTTAATTACGTCAATTATAGTTATTAAGAATAAATTAATGAAAAATACCTAATACCCAATTTGATTTCAATTGTAAAAATCTCAAATACAAAAGCATAGAATAAAATAGAATCAAAATCAATCCATAATGCGATCTCAAGCACTAATTAAAATTAGCTCATAATTGGAAAAACTAAGAAAATAAATAAAAAGGAATTCATAATTGTTTTACAGAAAGGAAAATAGAAACCTAATTAGGAAGATGAATTGGCTGCAACGTGGAGATATAGACAGTCTCCAACTCCAAGCTTCTTTTCTTCTTGACGCTCTCTTCTAATGATGTTTTAATTTGAAGAATATAATGAGAGGTGTTTGACTCTCTCTCTAAGGATTTGTAAATTGAAGAAAATATGAGAGGTACTGAATAATGAGGTCTAAAGACCTATTTATAATCATAAAATCGGATTAGGGCTTTTACTTAAGGATTAAGTAAAAATTAGAAAAGCCCAAGTCCACTAATTAAGCCCAAATCCCGTAACTGCTGATACACCTTCACTAAAACGGCTTTTCCCGCTTCGTTATGACCCCGATTGACCTCATTCCAGTTGCTAAAGTTCCGTAACTCGATAAGGAACATAATCTCTTCAAGGGTCAGCGGCTAAATCATCTCTTAAGCACCTCGAAATCAGCAATCTATGGCCTGGAAAATAGATTTTCAGCTCTAAAAATAATATCTTCGGGATTTATCTTTAAGTCTTGACTCCATATCATGATCTTTGACTTTCTCCTCGGATTCCTCTTCTAGCTAACATCTAAAACCTGTAAACTTTACACTAAAAATACCAATATTACGCGCAAAAGTTTAATAAATCAAAATTACTAGAAATAAAATGGAAATTTCGGATTATTGCATATTAGCACCAAAAGTCTATCTAAATAATCAAATAAACACCAAAAATGATGTCTCCCAATGGCATAAAATTAGAACATTTAGGGAGACATCAAACGTCCTTCTAATTGCTAAGAGTTTAAATCAAAAGGAAAACATCAGTTATGGTGAATTCCTTTTCTCGTAGCAATGCTTAGTTTATTTCAGATTCTACTATTGGTAACTACATACTATTATTATGAGATATGGTCATATCATGTGAAAACAGTTTTCACTAAATGGGAGTCTATCACGTCCTTAAGACCAATCCTTAAGGTCTCATATTTCCATTTATTCATAATAAAAATATGTAAGTTCCAAAAATCCATTTAATGGATTCATTAAATGTCACTAAGTTGGATTACTCTCTTTTATACAATCAAATAGTTTGATTTTATAATTTTAGAGTAAGAGTCATAAGAGTACAAAGGACTGTTTGGAGTAGACTCATCTTCCTAGTGTTATATGTAGATGACATATTATCACATAAGGATGTGATATACCAACCAATCAGATAAACCAAGTTTTTTGATTGTCTAATAGTTCTCCATGAAAGATTTAGGAAAGTAGCTTATATTTTTGAATTGGGATCTATAGAAATAGATCAAAGAAGCTACTTGACCTATATCAATATTTGTACATTTATACTATTTTTGAAGTATTACATGGAAATTCCAAGAGAAGCTATTTAACAATAGGCTTTGGAATTACTCTTAGTGGAAGGGTTCGTCCTAGGACCCTAAAAGTAAGAATGAATGTGTATAGTCCTATTTGTTAAAACAATAAGGATCTATCTAGCATACCATGAAAAATGTATAAAGCCTGAAGTGTGCTACACGCTAGGAGTAACGAGTAAGTATGAAAGTAACCTTGATGGAGAATGTTGGAAAGTAGTAAAGACTTTCCTTAAGTACTTAAGAAGTATTAAGGACCAATTCCTCATATATGGAGAATACAAGTTGAAGCTAAATGGGTATATAGATGCTTGTTTTGCTTTAAGCATTGATGATAGAAAAATCAACATAAGTTGTGTATATATAGAGGAGAAGTGAATCGGAATAGTTCCAATAAAGACACTGTAGCAGATTTCGGTTACTAGAAGTAGAATACATAGCAGCATAAGATGCAACTATGACAATGGTTTGGATAGAATAGTTCTTTATATATACATAGTGTGGTTTTCACAATGTAGATATTGTTTCTTTATACAATGAAAAAATTTGAGATATTGTATGATTATAGAAACCTAGAATAAACTATAGGTCCAAACAAATTTCGCAGTAGTACCGCTTGATTCGAGATATGATTGAACATGATGATGTTCACATTCAATAGGTATAAGAAAGGAAAATGATGTATATCTATTCATCTAAGTGTGTCTATCAGAAGAGTCCGATGAGAACAAATTGTTTATGAATTATGGTACTTGAACGATTGGGTCTAGGCCAAGTGGGAGATTGTTGGAATTATGCCCTAGCCCCGATTGTCTTGTAATGAATTGAACACAAGTGTTTACTGTATACGATAATAGTTATCAATACATTATTGATTAAAGAAATTGTTTCCTTGAATCTATGGCAAACTTTTATGATTATGGTATTCATCTACATAATATAAAGGCAAATCCTTGATTAAGTTACGAACTAGATATCATAAGGTGTTATGATAATGAGAATCTATCTCATAGGACTTAATCTAATATTGTTCTTAATCGTAGGATCATCAAATTAGGACCTCGATGATCCGGTTAGATTAATATGTAGCTAACAAGTATTTATTGGATAAATATCGGTAGTTCTCGTTTACCGAGTTAGGTGCATAGATAATGCACATAGAGATGTGATTATCGAACCGACTAAAGCTAGATATTCCTAATGGTTAATTACCTTGAACTGTCAAGTGGGTTAATCTCTATAAGGACTTAAATGCTTGTAAGCCTTTGACCTGAGATCATCACTATAGTTGTATATGTGCTTGTTGTGTTTTGATACTGGACTACTAGTGTGTCATAATGCTAGTCGAAAGGATATTGGACGCAACTAAGTATATATCTTCCTACGGATGAGTCAAGATGGAATCTATCAACTCTAGGTAAAGAGTTTGAGCTCTACGATGTCATAAGATTATAACGATTGTATCAAATCCTTGGCCAAGGTGATGGAATGAATGAAGAAAGGAGTTTCTTAGGTCATTCGTCAATCGTTGATAATCGCCATGTAACGTAGTTGATTTTCTAATGGGATTTGACAGATATACCATATCCCAGGATGATTCGGAGCTGTAAAGATAGAGGGATTACATGTATAATCCTTTACCGGGTTCTTTGTACAGAGTTACTTCACGTTATCCGGTCGTTGGGGAGTGTTGTTAGACGCCAACCTCGATTAGTAGATAACTAAGTTAACTACTACTAGTTTAACGATGAACCCACGTAGTCGCACACTAACGAGTGCATTGATCTTCCTTCATGTTATTAATTGGTTTTATTATCGGATAATAGATATTAATTAATTATATACTTGGAATATTAGTATATTAATTTGCTAGCACAAATTAATATTCTAATACGAGACCAAATTGAGAAAAAAAAAGAAGGAGAGAAAAGGAAAAAAAAGTGATAGGTTCGTGGATCGAACCACGTACCTCTAATAGTGTGAAATGTGTCACTAACCGTTGGGCTAGTCACGTCATTTGTATAATGTAAGAGGTCCAAGTGAACCAGATTATTAAGATAATCAATTCTCATTATACGTTTATGACATTTCATCTCCTGCCTTTTCATTTTCTCTCTAAAAGTTATTATATGATAATAAGTTATCATTAGACATACATAATTTTTACCATCAGTTTTTCTCTCAAGAAAAAAACCATAGAAAACAAAAGGTCTCTCATTGTCTCCAAGTCAGAATTGGATTCTGAAAGTAAGGATCAAACTCGGTGTGCAAAGCGTGGATGCTTCAAGATTTTAAAGCTGGGTTAGTCCAATTCGATTCTCATACAAAGCGTTAAGGTATGTAATCGAAACTTTGTTTCTGTTTAAATTCTTAAATCGCAACTAGATGGTTTTTTTTATTGCAACCGAATTATATATGAGATATAATTGAGTTGCAATATTCCTTCAATTGACGACTATCTAACGGCTCAATCACTTCTAGATTACATAGCAAAGAATCAAAATGTCTTTAGGGTTGTTGGCTTAGGGACGGTATGATAAGTATATTTGGATAATTTAGAGTGAGCTTTTGGCTCTCTCCTCACTAGCCATCAACGAATCGCCCTAGAGCTTGAGTTACTCTCATAAAACGTTCTCACTCATCCCAATGAATTACTTGATGCACAAATTAGCATCCCCAATATCCCAATTAAAGCAATAAGATGTTCACATAAAAATTACTCTTTGCCGGTCCAAATATATATTCTTTTCATATCAATTTTTTTATTTTGTATAGCTTTGACTCTCTTTTGGATGTTGAGATATCATGCTATTTTTTTCATAAATATTTTCTTTTCTTTTCATGCTTTTCAGCCTTTTTAATTTACTCTTACCCCGACAAAGGGTTACAATATAATAAACATGTGAATCATCATCAAAATATAGAACAGATCACACTTAATAAGCTCCAATATCCCAACCCAATAATATTTCCCATAATGGTGGACCCACCACCCCAAACTCAATCAATAAAACAATTGTCTATGCATCGCGATTCGAGTGCGGGTCATATGGAAAAGTCCTATAATCTAAAGGGATATGGCTTATAATGTGGATAGTAAAAAGGCTTTAGAAAGGCTAGAAGGGGCTGAGAAGGATATATAATAATAAAATGGACAGCAGGCTAAAAGGAAACAAGGGGCTTATGGAAGAACCGCCTTAATCACTTTCTTAACTATGCAATTTCGTCATTCTCTTACCTTTTGCACGTTCATTAAATGGGTTTATCAACTAGCTTGGGTCTCACGACCTACACACCACTCATGGCTCCCTGAGATCGAACATACTTTCTATCGCATTGCTAAGTAATCTTTTCTGTACTATCAATATGTGTTTTCCTACAAATACTCAAAGCATACAAAATAAAGAAGCTCATAAACTTACTACTTTCTATCATTAATTACTAAGCTTATGCTTTCAAGCTATTAAACACACTCTACATCTAATCCATCTCTTAAAATTTTCAAAAAATTTCAAATTTCTCTAAAAAAACCACAGTATATCACATAAAAATGGAGATGAGGGAAAACGAATCCCAACACCCCAACACCCCAACTCAAAAATGAGTCGTGTCCCCACGACTCGAAAAGACTCAATAAAATAAAAACAACAAATATTGCATATAGAGAAATGGTAAGGAAGAAAGAAAACATACTCTTCAAGGCTATTGCCTCGCTTGATTAATACCCAAGATAGGGTGCAATGATTTCGTTGTGTGTAACCTTCATGTATCACCAATTTCGCTTTCCCTTACATCCTCTTGTGCTCCATCCCAATCAATATCACTCTAGAGATCTCTTATGTTTACCATCTTCTCCAACTTTGTTCTCGAATACTCTCTCATGTGAAAGTGTTTGATGTCTCCTCATTTGTGATACTGAAATCTATTTCCGAGACATCATATTAGGCGTATTTATTAGTTTATAGGTCGATTTTAGCTTGATTTAGTACACTTTCCTATTTTGGGTCTTGAATTAATTAATTATTATTTTTAGAGCATATTGGGTTTAATTATTTATTTAGTGTGAAACTTTAGAGATATATGGTAATTCATTAGAGTCCAAGTTGGTAAATAGAACTAAAGGAAAGAAGATAAACATGGAAATTGAAGATAAAGGAAAGAAAAGCTAAAAACATGGAAAAGGAAAAGCTGTCTTAAATCTGAATTTCTGCACCTACGACCACAAATCAGCTTATATCTTAAAAACAGTGAGGAATTTGGAGAAACGGTCAAGAGCAAAGTTGAAGATCTTTCCGAGACGATTAATTTGGTATACTCATACACATCAATCGGAGATATATTGAAGCTGTTAGGAGCAAAAGAAAAACGGGGTTGATTGCATGTTTTTGGGCTACGAATTTGAGTTGGGCTTGGAGCCATAGTTACCTTTTCCTTCAAGAAAACGAATTAGGTCAACCTATACACTATAAATACAGCCTCTTAACACTCTTAAATCGTCCTTGGTGAAACCTTAAACCAAGAGGAAGCTTACAACACAAGAAAAGAAGTCTGGAAGGAGCTGTTCATCAAGATGTCTTCTTCGACCTTTGAATTTGTAACTTCTTTCTTTTCTTGCATTAGTATGAACTAAATTTCTTTAGCTTGAGTTTAGCATATATGTATGAATCCTAGTTTTGATTGACATCTATCTAATTTGGGAATTCTATGTTTTAAATTGAATTATTGTTTTTATTCTCTGTTTATGTGTTTGGATTTATATTATGTGTTCTTGTGGAACCTAGGCCATATAGAATTACCATCTAGTAATTAGGTCACCAGTGACAACGGTGTTTAATTACATGTTTAGCACATAACGTCTAGTATTCGGTTTAAATCTGACAAATCAACCTAACTAGATAATCACTATGGTTTAGTATATATTACTATTTACCAATTACAGGAACAGTTTGCTTAGGACGCCTTATTGACATAGGTAAATCCTATTTAAAACTACCTAGCGTAATTGGAACTGATTATTGAAATACTACATAATTCACCCTTACATGTTTAGAACGGCAAAACTAGTGGGGATTACATGCTATTGACTCAAGCTATATTCTCATACTACTTCTTCTTTCGTATTTATTTTCTGTCTTTAAATTCTTAGTTTAATTTAGTTTAATCAAAAACCAAATAAATATCTATTTGTCTTTACTTTTTCTGCTTTTTATTTGTTCTAGCTTTAATTATCTGCACTTGATTATTGCATAAGATTCCCCTAACCTTCGTAGTCTCTGCGGAACGAATCTTACTTATTTTCTAAAACATGCATACGATATGTATACTTGCAGAACCGTGCTAGCTTAGGGTGTTTATCTGCACTTTATTTATATCATATTTTATCACACCCTAGGCCGTACCAAGTTTTTGGCGCCACTGCCAGGGACTACATCGTTAGTCCTTGTGCATATATCTTGTGCTTTTATTTCAGTTAGTTATATTTTACGCTTTTGTCTTTTAGTTTTTGTTTTATAGATAGTTACAGATGGAGAACCCAAGGAGACTTGAGCTACCCATCGAATTCAGAGTGCAACCAAGAGGAATTCGCACTCCAGAAATCCAAGCCGCTAAATTGAAGCCTGATCCAGGGATGATAACTCAGTTTGCAACTCATGGATTATTCAGCGTTGCTGCACACCAAGATCCGATCCGATATATTCAGAAATTGATGCAAATCTGCGATGCTTATATTGTAAGAGGAGTTACTATGGAACAAGTGTATTACGTGATGTTCCAGCTCTTCTTGACCGGAGGTGCAAGCAATTGATATGATACCCAATACCCTCATGCCCTCATGTTATTCCAGATTGGGACAAGCTTCAAGCAAGATTCCTAGACCGCTTCTATCCAGTTAGTAGACGTTTAAAAGATATGTTGGAGCTTGAGCAATTTATACAGGAAGACGGAGAGAGTTTGGGTGAAGCATGGTTAAGATTTACAGAAAAGAAGACGAGATGTCCATACCATAAATCATCGCCAGAATATTATTTAACCTTGTTTTATAAAGGACTTGATGACAATTCGAGGGAGAAAGCAGATTCGTTAGGAAACACAGGTTTTGTGTTACTAGATCCTGAAGAAGCTAAGTTGGGGATGGAGAGAATTCTTGAGAACGAGAGAAGTTGGCCCAAGAAACCAGAAAAAGAAAACACTTCAGAATCTCTGAAGCTTAAAGAATTGGCCCAACAAATCGAAGAACTACAAGAACAAGCCCGAACAATTGCTCAGGTAAATGTAGTACGTGCAATTCCTTCGTGTCCTGGTTGTGGATCAAGAAATCATGTGTGGGAAGGATGTATGAATAATCTAGCAATAGCTTCCGTTACATATCCCCAAGATAACTATTATTCTAATTGTTATACTTATCCTCAAGAAAGCTACGCTAATTATCAACAACCTCCACAACAAAGAAGTTGGGTCAGAGATCAAGAAACTTATCATCAACCCCAACCTCAATCTTATAATCCGCCACAACCTATTCAGCAAAAGGCACCCATTGTTGAGAAAGCTTGTCAAGAAACGAAGAAAGATCCACCTAAACAATCAATGCAACTGGCAAGGAAAGAACAAATCCCAAGCTTGAATTCGAGTATGGCTAAATTGATGCAAGCAATTGAAAACAATATGAGTCGTAGCCAACAGAAGATTCAAGCCCAACAGAAGGTAATCAAGAAACTAGAGCAAACTTTATCACATATGGCAAGTACATTACAAAATAGGCCGAAAGGGCAACTTCCAAGTGATACTATTGCTCCTAGAGATGATTCTTTTCATGCAGTTGAATTGCGAAGTGGAAAACAACTATCTCCACCAAGACCAGAAACAGAACCAATCCCTATTCCAGAAAAAGGGGGAGAAGAAACAACCAAAAATACAGTAGAGGAGGTAGTTAAACCGAAGAGTGTCCAAGCCGAGACACCAGAAAAGACGAGAAAACTAGTGGAACTTAATACACGCCCTCCACCACCATAACCTTCATGTCTCATAAAGAAGGACAATGACCTGGAATTCAAGAAGTTCGTTGACATGTTGAGCTAGTTAGAGATTAATATGCCGTTTGTTGAAGCTCTCAAGAGAATGCCAAAATATCTGAAATTCATGAAGGACATTCTTTCTAACAAACGAAGTATAGAAACTGGGGAAACAATTGGATCTCCTGTGGAGTGTATTGCTATACGTCAAAACAAGTTACCACCGAAGCTAGAAGATCCCGGATGTTTTAATTCCCATCGGCATTGGAGATAATTGGACCGGGAAAGCATTATGTGATCTAGGCGCGAGTATCAATCTCATGCCAAGATCCCTGTTCGAAAAGCTTAATATAGGAGAGGTAGTACCCACATCGGTGGTATTACAAATGGCGGATCGCTCCCTCTCACGACCAGTAGGTAAAATTAAAGATGTTTTAGTTAAAGCTGGTTCTTTTATTTTTCCTTGTGATTTTATTATTCTTGACTACAACGCGGATAATAATGTCTCCATCATCTTGGGCAGACCATTCTTAGCCACGGGGCGTACACTAATTGATGTTGAGAATGGTGGGTTGATCATGAGGGTACAAGACGAATAGATATCATTCAATGTGTTTAAGGCTATGAAGTTAACGAATTAGAAAGATGAATGTTTGAAAATAGAAGTCATCGGAAAAATTGCGCAAGAAGTCTTCAATGAAGCAAGCTTAGATGATGATCTTGACGAAGCCTTGACACTTGAATCACAAGAGGAACTCGAGATTCCCCCTGAAGATGTTGTTGCATTAGGATCAAATGTACGAGAACTACTTCGAGAATCAGGTGACATTGAACCAATGAAACAACCATCCATAATATGTCCACCTGTTCTCGAAGAAAAGCCGCTTCCAGATCATCTACGCTATGCATATCTAGGTACGAATAAAACTTTGCCTGTTATTATTTCTGCTAACCTTTCAAGTCCTCAAGAGGAGAAGCTACTTCATGTACTTAGAGCAAACAAAGAAGCAATCGGATGGACTATTGCCGACATCAAAGGAATTAGTCCTTCCGTTTGCAAACACAAAATCATTCTTGAGAACGAAGGTGGGCGATCTATAGAGGGACAAAGAAGACTCATGCCAGCTATGAAAGAAGTGGTGAGAAAGGAAGTTATCAAGTTGTTAGACGCAGGAATTATCTATCTGATTGCTAGCAGTGATTGGGTTAGTCCAGTGCAATGTGTTCCAAAGAAAGGAGGCATCACCACCATCCTTAATGATAAAGGTGAAGCCATACCATCAAGAACAGTTGTGGGGTGGCGAGTATGCATGGATTACCGGAGACTCAACAAAGCTACAAAGAAAGATCACTTCCCGCTACCATTCATTTATCAGATGCTAGACAAACTTGCAGGGAGAGAGTATTATTGTTTCCTTGACGGATATTCGGGTTATAATCAGATTTGTGTGGATCCCCTTGATCAACACAAAACAACTTTTACTTGCCCGTTTGGTACTTTTGCTTATAGAAGAATGCCGTTTGGTTTATGTAATGCACCTGCCACGTTCCAGAGGTGCATGATGGTTATATTTTGGGACATGATTTATAAATACTTGGAGGTTTTTATGGATGATTTTTCGGTGTTTGGAGATAGTTTTGATGATTGTTTGAATAATCTTGAGAAAGTCCTTGTGAGATGTAGAGAAAAAGATCTTGTGCTTAATTGGGAAAAATGCCACTTCATGGTTCAAGAAGGAATTGTGTTGGGACATAAAGTTTCGAAGGCAGGGATGGAGGTTGATCGTGCTAAAATTGAAGTTATCAAAACATTACCACCTCCAGTTTTTGTAAAAGGAGTGAGAAGTTTCTTGGGTCATGCAGGATTTTATCGAAGATTTATTAAAGATTTCTCCAAGATTGCCAAACCGCTTTGTTCTTTACTTGAAAAGGATACTCCTTTTAACTTTACAGACGAATGTCTTCAAGCGTTTTTGACGATTAAGGAGAAACTGATCTCCACACCTATTGTTATACCTCCTGACTGGAAAGCTCTGTTTGAACTTATGTGCGATGCTAGTGACCATGCTATGGGTGTTGTGTTGGGACAGAGGAAAGACAAGATCTTCCACACGATTTATTATGAAAGTAAAACTTTCAACGCTGCCCAGATGAATTAAACAGTAACGGAGAAAGAGATGTTGGTCGTGGTTTATGCTTTTGATAAATTTTGTTCATATCTGATTAGAAAGAAGACTGTTGTATACACGGACCATTCAGCTATCAGGTACCTTATGGAGAAAAAGGACGCTAAGCCGTGTCTTATTAGATGGGTACTGTTGCTTCAAGAATTCGACATAGATATTCGAGACTGAAAGGGATGCGAGAATCAAGTTGTTGATCATTTATCAAGGCTCGAAGGATCTGATGCGAACAAAGAACCATTGTTGGTTAGAGAGGTATTCCCTGATGAACAACTTTTTGCTATTAAAAATACGTTTGTGCCATGGTATGCAGATCTAGTCAACCTCATCGTGAGTGGCGTATTCCCTAAGGATATCCACCCACAACAAAGACAAAGATTATCTCACCAGGCTAAACAGTACTATTGGGATGAACCGTACCTCTGGAAGATTTGTAGTGATCAAGTTGTTAGACGATGTGTTCATGAAGGCGAAGTTGACAAGATCATCGCAAGTTGTCATAGTTCACCTTATGGAGGTCACTTTAAAGGCGATAGAACTGCAGCTAAAATTATTCAATCCGGATTCTATTGGCCTACCCTACACAAGGATTGTCATCGTTTTGTCCAGTCATGTCAAAGATGCCAGTTTACTGGTAATATATCAAAAAGAGACGCGATGCCGCTTAACAACATTCTAGAAGTTGAAATCTTTGATGCATGGGGAATAGATTTCATGGGACCTTTCATCACATCCCATGGGAATCTTTATATTTTGCTTGCAGTAGATTATGTATCAAAATGAGTAGAAGCAGTGGCAACACCGAAGAACGATGCTCAAATAGTGATCAAATTCTTAAAAACAAACATCTTTTCAAGACATGGTACGCCACGTGTTCTCATCAGTGATAATGGTACCCATTTTATTAACGCTCCACTGAGAAAATATCTTCGTAAGTTTGGAGCGAGACACCGTATTTCATCTGGTTATCACCCACAAACTAACGGTCAAGCTGAAGTTTCCAACCGGGAAATCAAATATATTCTTGAGAAGACCGTGAATAAAACGAGGAAAGATTGGTCTTTAAAGCTAGATGATGCTCTCTGGGCTTACTAAACAATATTTAAAACACCAGTTGGGGCATCTCCATATCGCATGGTCTACGGCAAAGCGTGTCATCTATCTATTGAACTTGAAGCTCGAGCCTTCTTGGCTATTAAAACTCTGAATCTAGATCCAGAACTGGCCGGGAAACAAAAGATGATGCAGTTGAACGAGTTGGAGGAGTTTCGCTATCTTGCCTATGAAAATTCACGTCTCTACAAGGAGAAAACAAAAAGATGGCATGATAGGCGACTCCGTCCAAAGCATTTCGAGAGAGGACAAAAGGTTTTACTATACAACTCTCGATTTTCGAACTACCCAGGAAAGCTTAAATCCCGTTGGGGAGGACCTTACATTGTTACAAAATTCACACCTCATGGAGCGATTGAAATTGAACACCCAAATGAGCAAAGGACATTCATGGTGAATGGCCAGTGTTTGAAGAGATACCATGACAGTGAAGACTTTGGACGAGAGGAGACGATCCATCTCCTAGAAAGCGCTTAGCCTGAGGTACACGTCTAAATCAAAGACGTTAAACAAAAGTGCTCTTGGGAGACACCCCTTGTTTTAATTTCTTTTTAGATTAGTTTATTGCTTTGTAGTGTATAATTTTAAGTTAGTGTATATTTTTAATTGTGTTTACAAACTAATAGGAGAGAAAGGTAGTGTGTTATTGTGTAGGAAATGAGTTTGGGGTCAAGGAAAATTTTTGGAAAAAATTCGCAGGCAGGTCCGGTATACCGCGCCTCACGCCCGGTATACCGCGCCTGGAAAAACCCGTGACACGGGTACGCTGACTCGGGTTTATTGCCGAGAGAATTTTTTTTGAACATGTGAGGTCTGGTATAACGCGGCATAGGTGCGGTATACCGCAGAGGCAAAAACCCGTGACACGGGTAGGGAAGCTCAGGTTTTTTGACGAGAAGAGAAAAGTTGGATAGCTGATGGGTCTGGTATACCGCGGTATAGATCCGGTACACCGGACTATGGCGGTTTGTGAAGATTTTAAGGCCTATTCAACTTCTTACCTTAACAAACTTAACCCTAACCCCTCCCACACGAAATTTTCAGACCCAAACACTATATATAGACCTTAAAGCTTGTACAAACCTTCACAATTAACACAACAAATCCAATAATTCTCTCCTCCGTCCTCCATGAACACAAATTCTTCATCAAATTCATCACACTACACCATTAAACACCATCAAATTTATCAATCTTTCAAGAATTCTTCCAAGATACATCAAGAAACCTTTCTCTTTCATCTGTTCCAAGCAACAACCTCAAGCTAAACCAATTTCTCTTAAACTTTTAATTCATCCTTGGTTTAACTTGAGTTGTGGGTAAATCAAACATGACTAATCGATGTGATGCTATGGAATACAAGAGAAAGTGCACCATCCTTGGGAAGAATAAGAAATTGCCTGGAGCCACCATTGAAAAGCCTATCACCATTGATGAGGCTACTGGAGAATCAAGAGAAAAGGCACCAGCACAAGCACTACCAAAGAAGTTGCAAGAATGTCTGTATCAGCTAGGCCTTTGAAGAAGATAAAGATTCATGACCAATGTTCTTCTACTTCTTCCTCTAAGATTGATCATGATCTTCCCCCATGGGCTCTTAAATTACAACATAGAGTTGAAAGATTACAGAAAGAAAACAAAGAACTTTGGGTGGAAGTTATACAGATGCAATCACAGCTGGAAGATATAACCTTGGAAAGGGATATTGATAGTTATTCTGATCCCTCTGTGTCAGAAGAGGAAGAGGACAAAGTGGATCTCTATGGCCAGCCAGGTAAGCCATTCTAATTCTCTTTTCTTAATAGCTTGTATGAATTAGGTAGTTTAGTTAGTTTTAATTTTAAATTTTATTGTTCTTGAGTCTTTTTCGAGTCGTGGGGACACGGCTCACTTTTGAGTTGGGGGTGGGGATTCGTTGTCCTCATCTTCTTTTCGTTTTTGCATAATATTTAAAATTTTTAGGTTGAATTAAGGCATAGAATATTTTGAATGTACCTATTTGAGAATGATTTTATTAGGTCAATGATAGTAAGTAGTGTGTTTTTGAAAGATGTACAAGTTTGTTTAGATACATGTATGAAAACAGGAAATAAAGGATAGAAAAGTTATTGAGCAATGCTAAGAAATCACGTTGAAACTTAGGGAGAGTTATTTGGAATGTAGAACGTGAGGTTTGAAATTAGTTGAAAACCCGCTTATCTATGAACTAATAATGAAAACGTAACGACATCTGGTAGTTAGAAAAATGAATAAGGCAGTTCTTTCATGATAAAACACTTGAAGCCTTTTTATACCTTCTCACCCTTTATTTGATTATTGTTATTAATTGTCCGTCTTAACCCCTCTGAGCCTTTTCTAAAGCCTTTTTATTGAACCACATTATAATCCATACCCTTAGTTTGTAGGACTTATCTATATGACCCGCATTCGAATCGCAAAACCTGAAACAAGTTGTTTTTAGAGCTTGAGTTTGGTGTGGTGGGTTTCATCTGTAGGGAACATTGGGATTTGGGAATTATATTTGTGATTATATTGATGATAAAATTGTTATGATTGTAACCCTTTGCCGGGGTAATAGTGAATGAAAAAGAAGTTACTAGCTAAATAGGCCAAAAAAGCATAAAAAGAAAGAATATATATATGAAAAAATAGCGTGATATCTCAACATCAAAAAGAGAGTCATAGCTATACAAAAGAAAATTGATATGAAAAGAATATATATTCGGACCAGCAAAGTGGAATTTGTATATCATCATAAAAGGTTTTATTTGGGATTAATTGGGGATGCACATCAAAAGCATCAATAAATTGGGTTGAGTGAGAACATCTTCGAGTGAAAACTCAAGCTCTAGGGTGATTCGTTGATGGTTAGTGAGGAGAGAGCCAAAAGCTCACTTTTCATTATCCAAATATAACACACCCATCCTTAAGCCACGTTATAACCAAAGACCTTAGGATTTCTAACTACTTGGTGGAGCAACAATTGAGCTATTAGGTAATAGGTGAGTGGACCATTGGATGCTATATTAGGACCTATGAACAACCTATAGCCATTAACATGAACTAAGTTATCATCCTCTCCTTCTGGCATTGCGAAATTAATCTCGGCTTGAATTTATGGATTGTTGATTATGTGTATATTAAGCATACTTGCGCAGTATTTCTTGAGCATTACTACATTAGACTTTTTAGATATTTTGCTCTAGGATCATTCATTATGTTCTGTTCTTATTCTCCTCCGACTTCTTCTTCTTGTTTATGACTACCCTTTTGTTCTTTACTTTTATTGTATCGGGACGATACAACTTTGAGTTGGGGGTCTTGATGTCTCCTCATTTGTGATAATAAAATCTATTTCCGAGACATCATTTTAGGCGTATTTATTAGTTTATAGGTCGATTTTAGCTTGATTTAATACACTTTCCTATTTTGGGTCTTGAATTAATTAATTATTATTTTTAGAGCATATTGGGTTTAATTATTTATTTAGTGTGAAGATTTAGAGATATATGGTAATTAATTAGAGTCCAAGTTGGTAAAGAGAACTAAAGGAAAGAAGATAAACATGGAATTGAAGATAAAGGAATGAAAAGCTAAAAACATGGAAAAGGAAAAGCTGCCTTAAATCTGAATTTCTGCAGCTACGACCACAAATCAGCTTATATCTTAACAACGGTGAGGAATTTGGAGAAACGGTCAAGAGCAAAGTTGAATACATTTCCGAAACGATGAATTTGGTATACTCATACGCATCAATAGGAGAAATACTGAAGCTGTTAGGACCAAAAGAAAACGGGGCTGATTGCATGTTTTTGGGCTACGAATTTGAGTTGGGCTTGGAGCCCATAGTTACCTTTTCCTTCAAGAAAACGAATTAGGTCAACATATACACTATAAATACAGCCTGTTAACACTCTTAAATCATCCTTGGTGAAACCATAAACCAAGAGGAAGCTTACAACACAAGAAAAGAAGTCTGGAAGGAGCTGTTCATCAAGATATCTTCTTCTACCTTTTAATTTGTAACTTCTTTCTTTTCTTGCATTACTATGAACTAAATTTCTTTAGCTTGAGTTTAGCATATATGTATGAACCCAATTTTTGATTGACATCTATCTAATTTTGGAATTCTATGTTTTAAATTGAATTATAGTTTTTATTCTCTGTTTATGTGTTTGGATTTATATTCTGTGTTCTTGAGGAACCTAGGCCATATAGAATTACCATCTAGTAATTAGGTCACCAGTAACAACGGTGTTTAATTACATGTTTAGAACATAACGTCTAGTATTCGGTTTAGATCTGAAAATCAACCTAACTAGATAATCACTATGGTTTAGTATATATTACTATTTACCAATTACACGAACAGTTTGCTTAGGAAGCCTTATTGACACAGGTAAATCCTATTTAAAACTACCTAGCGTAATTGGAACTGATTATTGAAATACTACATAATTCACCCTTACATGTTTAGAACGGCAAAACTAGTGGGGATTACATGCTATTGACTCAAGCTATATTCTCATACTACTTCTTCTTTCGTATTTATTTTCTATCTTTAAATTCTTAGTTTAATTTAGTTTAATCAAAAACCAAATAAATATCTATTTGTCATTACTTTTTCTGCGTTTTATTTGTTCTAGCTTTAATTATCTGCACTTGATTATTGCATAAGATTCCCCTAACCTTCGTAGTCTCTGCGGAACGAATCTTACTTATTTTCTAAAACTTGCATACGATCTGTATAATTGCAGAACCGTGCTAGCTTACGGTGTTTATCTGCACTTTATTTATATCATATTTTATCACACCCTAGGCCGTACCAGTGTTCATCCAGGAATATTTTGTTGTGGCAACAGCTACTAGCGTCCCAGAATCTTTGCTCATCTTTGGTTAAAGGATGCTCGATTTATAGAGGTTGTGGTGTCTTCCTTATGAAATTTGAAACCTTTTTGCTCTTTCAATTTACCACATCTAGCTTTCCTCTATCTCTTGATCCGATTTACCTTGTAGTTTATTCCTAGACTAGTACCCATCTCAATTGATTTATTCTTGATCTTACCAAATACCTTGCTTTGATACTTCATCTCCCTTAACATTTGATAAAATATTTATTCTTTTTATCATCTCTTTTGACCCCCAACTCAAAGCTTTGAACACTCTTTAAATTTGTAACTCTTGATCATAGGTGGAACAAGCTTTATTTGGGTTAGGAAAGGTGTTATGATGATAATTCTCTATGTGGGTATGATGGAATCAAGCTTTAATGATATGGGTTTAAGGAATTTTGGATGAATTTTGAAAATTTAGGCTCTTGATTCATGGATTCTAAGTGTTTTGATATGATTTGGGTGGTTGAATCTTCTTTGTAAGGATGTAGGGAATGATTTGGATGTGAATTCATGGTGATTTGTTTGTGTTTTGATGTTAGGTGGAGGTTTAGTGAAGCTTTAATGGTGTTGGGAGAGATTTGGAGAAGAAAGTGAGGCTTAAGGATTGAGAAATTCGGACTAGAACTCACCTCTTCCTCTTTATAACCTAAAAAACGCGAAAATTTTCTCTCTCCAGCGGCGCTGGGCGGTATACCGGTGGTATGGCCCGGTATACCGGAGCTGCTGCTCCTTGAATTCCATGCTTCGTTAAAAAACACGAGTTGTGAACGTGGGCTTGGGTTTTGGTCTGTCCGGTATAGCGGAGGAATGGCCCGGTATACCTGTACTGTTATACTTCGAAAATTAACTCCCTATAATGAACACGTGACTAGTACCCGTGGGCTCGTGTTTCTGACCCGCGGTATACCGCCGATAAAGCCCGGTATACCGGTGGCAGGTCAGAACATGCCCCAAAAATTTCCGTTTTTTCTCCCAATCTCGATTTTCTTAGTACATGAACATCAAAAACACTAATACCTTCCTCAATAATGCACTATCAACTAAAAGAAATGTGTAACTATATAATATATACTAAAAAAAATAAACTAAGAAAGCAATTAAAGCTTGGGGTGTCTCCCAAGAGCACTTTTATTTAACGTTATTTAAAGTTTGACGGGTTACCTCCATTATCCTTTGAGTATGTAGCCTCCCCAGCAATGGGTGAGGCTATGTATGTCTACAATTCGCAGCTTTTGACCTCTCAAAGGTCGTATCTCTATTGATTTTGATGTCACCACTCGAGTAACAACAAATGGTCCCGTCCACGCATTTTTGAAACCTCGTGGCCTATTATCTTGTTTGGAGGCCTTCCAAGCAACTACGGTTCCGACCCCAAACTCATCTTTAGCTTTCCTCTTCACGGGGTCATGGTGGTGGTCCTTCTTTTTAACCTCTTTAGATACTTATGGAACAATGGGGAACTCAAGCGGCACCTCCTCTAGAATTTTGTCCAAAACAAGGGATGTTTCAAAACTTTCTTTTGTTATGAGGGCCACGTTTTCAATCTCGCTCTCTACACTCGCATTCTCATTTGTTTCCGGAATAACTTCTGTGAATACTTGTTGCGGTGTGAGTTCTTTTGTATCACTTTCAAGCATTTGGGTGTAGGTTTTGTTTTCTTTGCACACCTCTACAAATGCTTTATCGGTGTCACCAATTGAATGATTCGTATTTATAGGATTGGGTGGTGACATCAATGGAGTACTAGGTGGTGAATCCATCCTAGTATCTTCTTTTTCTATATCTTTTGTAACCAAGACCTCAATATTTGATTCCTCTAAACGTGGCTTGGTTGGGTTTTCCATGGATGTAATCTTCCCTTCACAAGGTTTAATTTCAATTTCGACTCACTAACCAACAATTGACTCATCTATGCTTAGCGTGGTTGATTCTTCTATTGTTGGAATCTCTAGTTCACTAGGTGCAACTTGTGGCGATTCCACTTCCTTCTCTTCTTGAAGGCTAAACTCTGTAGCTACATCGAACCAAACATCACTATCAATTTGAATGGCCTCATCATCAAAATTTGTACTTTGGTCTGTTTGCACAGATGGTACTTGTTGTAATTGCTCAATTGTTTTTGTGAGTTGCGTCAATCGTTGCTCCACTAATTGATGCTTTTGTTACATGACTTGCAAGAATGATATGATAGCATCGCTTTTCGCATTTAAACAATTGAGGGATTATTCCAACTTTCTGAGCCTAAATTCATGATCCGTCAAGCTCCCCCGTGTCAAATTCTCAAAAGTAAATATTTTATCAAAAGAGTCTTGTAGTTGTTCCAACCAGGACTGTGGTGGAATTTGACCTTGATAACGAGACATCAAAAGTGGTGGATTTTGCTCTTGATAAGGGGAAATCTCCATACCTAAAGAAAAATCTGAAAAGAGACTAAAGCAAAACAAACATAAAACTGAAAACAACTAAAACTACCAACCTAACTTAAACACAAATAAAATAACCGCTATAAGTCCCCGGCAGCGGCGCCAAAAACTTGGTGGGTCCTTGTGTGTTATAAGATAATGCAATAAAAGTAAATAATCCATAGACCGAAAGTGTACGGGTCGTACCAAGTAACAGATAAGTATATACGGGAAAATCGTCTCCACAAGGATTTAAGTAGTTATTCTAACTTCGTGTTCGATATTAGAATAGATAGTTATAATTGTTTTAATTGAAAAGATAAATAGCAAAGGAGTTTGTTTTCTAAGTAAGTAAATATAATAAACAATAAATAATTATGCAAATAAGATACAGATATGCAAGTATGAATCTTTCCTATTGAATTTATGATTACTAAGAATAAGGGTGAATGGGAAATTTCACAATAGTCAGGACTCTATAATCTCCTAAGCCCCGTCAGGGTGGACTTAGGAGCTATCCTACGGTATTACAAACCCCGCCAGGGATATTATAAGCTACTTTCATATGATTAATATCTATACCCAATTGGCTACGTTGTTAGTCAAGCCCGTCAGGATCAATAACGGATACCACGCGTCTATATTCTATGTCTGTAATTAAATCCCCCATCAAGGCGATCACTTCCCGTCAGGGTCAATGATTTTTACCTTACGTCTATTACCTAGTTCCGTAATTAAACCCCCGTCAAGGTGATCACTTAGCCACTTAAGTGAATAGCTTAACTAATAATCCCTATATTTGATTGGCGACGTAAAAAACAGTAAATAAATGAAAAGTAATAGTCAATACGAAATTGCCCAATTCAATTTAAAGTTTGCAATCCCAAATTCAAAAACACTAATTCAATAAATTGGGGCTTAACCAATTAAAGCGATTCTCAAGTACTTACAGAATTTAGCTCATGCTAATATTAAAAACTACTGAAATAAAATAAAAATCATTCAGTGTCAATTACAAAAATAAAATTAAGAACCTAATTGAAGGATTGATATGACTGTTGTTGGAAGAATTGATTCTCCAGCTTCAACTTTTTCTCTCCTTTTTGCTTCCTTGACTTCTCTCTGGTGTTTTAATTCTTTGTAATATGAGTTGTGTCTGAAAAATGAAGTCTAAGGCTTATATGTAGTGGGAAAAACGGATTGGGCTTTACTCTGAGGAGGAAAATAGGTTAAATGAAATAAAAGCCCAATCCTAAATGAAATCCCGTAACTGGTGTGTGGCTGTAACTTTTGCGTCCGGACTCAGAATCACTTCGTTCAAGTTGGAAAATCTTCCTGACTCAGAGACGCATATGCCTTAGTTTATGCTCCAAGGCTGGATTAGTGGCTAAGATACTCAAAAACGGTGATTTGTAACCACATTTCAGATTCCATTCCCATCTACTTAATTCTTCGAATCAACTTTTCTCGCCTTTGAATTTTACGCTCAATCCAAGACTTCAATTCTTGTTTCTTCTCCTTGTCTTGATACTCCATTAAATCATAGACCTAAGAACTTTAAATTAAAAGCAAACAAATTATACGCACAAAAGTTCTAAAACACAAATAGTATAAATTCAAGGGAAGAAATCGCAATATAACCAAATAAGCTTAAAAGTCTAACACATAAGTCAATTAATCACCTAAAATAATGTCTCCTGAGGGTATATAATTAGAACAAAAAGGGAGACATCAGCTGCCAGATTTCACTCTTAATACTTATTTTAACTATTGTTATAACATCGCCTCCAGTTAGAGCAAGTAATTCAATTGGGGAAAGTTATAAAATAATTGGAAACGCAAAAAAATTTAGAAGAATTAGAGTTCAAATAGAAGGAAATGTAAAATTTTCCACTAAACATGAAAATGAAGTACAAGCCAAATATGTTACTAAATAATAGTAGAAGAAAAATTATAAATAACCAAAATGTTTACCGTTGTTGTAATTTATTAAACAAAACCTCCCTCAAATATTATTGATTAAACTTTTAAACTTGAGAGAAGTTTTCTAAATCAATACCTCATGTGGAATATCCAACTAAAATACATTAGCATTGTCATACTCATTAGTATAGATAATAGTTATGGTATTAGTTGGAGATGACTCAAGTGATGCATCAATAAATAATATTCACCTTCAATATCCCTTTCAACAGATTTCCTAGAAACATCATGATATTTTATCACCATAAAAAGAAAAATACAAAGATATCAACATAAAATTCTAAATTGCGAACTCAAACAAAGACAAGAGGACATCAACTAAAGATGATCAAACTGATGAACCTTTCTTCACATTGTATTTCACTGACAGTTAATGCAACCAAGTTTTCATTTTCACTAATGGTGGAGTAGATTATTATGCGGGGTGGTCTAAAAGGATTAAAAAAATGGTGAATGATACATAGGATCTTGGAGAGTAGATTTTCGTCCTATAAAAACTAGTGGAAATCTTATTTCTTTGAAGGTACCTTAAAGATGAATAAACACTAAAGTACTCTTATATAATACAAAAAATACTAAAAGGTAAAAAAAGTAGTTAAGTGTTGGCATTGTTCATCTCTGGCCTCCGGCCTCTAGCCACAGACCACTACCCACCACCCACCGCCGAAAAAATGTATAGTGTATCGTAGAATAATATTGAGTATCGGCATTAAAACAGTGATTATCTGAATAAAACACAAAGTAATATTCAAAAAGTACAGAGTACTCCATAAAAAATACAGAGTACTCCATAAAAAATACAGAGTACTCCATAAAAAATATAGAGTATTATTAAAACACAAAGATTATTACTAAAAACATTAATTCTTATTTATATTTCTACCAGCTATTACGATACAGATAATAATACACACAAAAAATATAGATTATTACTATTACAACGAACTAAAAAAAAGAAAAAAAATACAGATAATACACGAACAAAAAAAACAAATGGGAGCATTCGAACGGAGTCGTCATCTTCCACCACTAGCACAAACGGAGGTAAAAGCTCGCACCACCGAAGAAGAAAATGTGTCTTCACCGGAGCTTCGCCGGAGATCTCTCGCTCTTTAAAGGAGTTTTCTATGGCAGGCGAGTTTCGACTTCGAGATCAAGCAGGCGAGGCTTCTCTCACCACATCTGCCCCGAGCCACGACTTTGTTCTCCGTTGAAGACGAAATCACAAGATTTGCAGGCGAGCTTCGAGATCGAGGAGTGGTCTCAAACTAGAGTTCCATGGCCGCAGTCTAGTTTGTCAAACTGAGATCTAAAGCTTTGTCATTTCCTATATCCATGGCCACGAACGAAGAAGATGCTAGAGAAGCTTCAAACGGCGACCAGAAACGGCGGATAAAGGAGCTCAAACGGTGACCAGAAGCGGCGGTTGTAGGAGCTCGGAGATCTTCCCTGCAGTCTTCATGACCGGAGAGCTGAGCTGCTTCACCACGACTTCGTCTTCACTTCCATAGCTACGAAGGGGAGCAAGTTGGCTTCATCTCACGTCGGAGATGAATGAGGTCGGGGACGGTTTTCTTGAGAGATGTTGAAGGATTGATGAGAGAGATTTAAAATGGATTGGGAAATACGGTTACAAGAAAAGGGAAAGTAAGGAGAAAAAATGAAATAAATTCTAATAAAAAATAGTATATATAGGAAAAAACAAAATGGGGTAAAGATGTAATTATATGTTTTGATTATAGTGTAAGTTCTTATTTGAGTTCTTTAGTAAGAAGAGAAGGTAAGTAGGGTTGGGAAAGGAGATAAGGGGGTGTCTTCAACACCCGTTGGTTGAAAGTCTCTTAAAATCTAATTTGATTACATCATTAATTATCCAACTATATGGGTGTTCTATTTAAAGTATGGATGAAATGATGTTTTTACATGCATAAGGTATAAACTTATATTTAGCAAAATTTAGGTGATTTTTTTATGTTTTGTCCTAACAAATCAATACATTTTTTTGTAGTTTTTTGTGTATGTATACATACACATATATCAACCACTACATTTGCCGTAATGTTTGTTTCTTTAATAACTGAGTCGTATTTCATTTCAATTTTCAAAAAAGAAAAACAGGTTTTGTTTGAAAGCTTCCGAGCCCATTAAACTAAATAAAATAAAAGATACATCAATTTAGTCCAATTGAATTTAACAAATACCAAAAAACAAACCCAAAGAAAACGAGATTGTTTCCCTAGACCCAAAACACAACCATATTCTGGACTATATTAAAATCCACAAATCAGAATAAATTGGCATATCAGATCCTCAATTCCCCTTTACATCCCGATTCTTTCATCCACCCTCACCTTCGACAAACAAACATAACTTTCCAATGTGTTTTTTCTTATAGATCTACAATTCTAATGGAGATCTGGAAGACATTTATTCCAAAAGAAGAAATTATTTTACTCGGGTAAGAATTTTATAAGTAAAATGTTGTTTTGGTTATTGTAATAAATATAATCGTCAATACAAATGTTATATTGATTTGTTAATGTGTAATAGTGTTGTGAAATTGTTTTGTATTCTATAAACTAAAAGTCTTCTTCAAAAATTGTTTTTCATCTAAAAACTTGATATTTTACTTTAAAATTATATTAGGTCAGTTCAAGGAAATCTTCAGTTTATATTCACAAATCTTTTATAAGTGAAAATTAAATTTTCTTGCTGTGTATAATTTATGGATACACCACATATTCCGCCATATGTATTTTAATAAAGGTATTAAAATCGTATAGTATAATTTTTATCTCATTGTTATCTTGAAATCTACCATTTTCAAATAAAATAAAATTAGTCTATTAATAATTGAAATATTATCAAACTAATTTGAAATATTTAAAATGAAATATGATTACGCTAATTCATACGTTTTTATATAATTTATCAATATATATAGTAAAATTTAAAATAACAAAGATATTTTCTTATTTTCTCAAAACATTGATATTTTTGTATGCAAAAAAAAACATTGATATTCAATTTGTAATTTTTTTATACAGGTTTTTATATTCAATGGAAAATTTAAATTATATCAAAATCAAGATCATTGGTCATGACATTTCAAAATCAAGATCAAATATTATTTTTCAAACAAGTGAGTGATTTTATTAACATGGTTTGTGTTATCTTTATTTTTATTTTTTTGTAAAATGATAGAGTTGGGCTCGACTAGCCGAAATGCGAAGTGAAATTTATAATTCGAGATGGTGATTTTGCTTAAGTTTGTCAGTCTTCTTCTTATAAAAGGGACACTCAATAACTCATGGCTTTGACTTATTGTGCTTTAATAAATTACCATAATATCCTTGAAAAATAAAAACTAACAAAGAAATTTCACTTGGACCTCTGAAAATTTAAAAATGCGGATTAAAAAAAAAACTTATTTCTCCTCCCTATGTAAAATTTCACTTTCACTCCTCAATTTTCAAGTTTTTTTAAATAAAACTAACCTTATTTTTGAGTTTATTGCATTATACGTCCCAATATTTGAAAAAATGCACTATAAAATTTGCATGTATCTTGGCACAACTATCCTGATGGTGGGAGTTGAGAAATCACACCATTCAAAAATGCTTAAAATTTGAATATATTATGCATAATATAGATACTTTTAGTGCATTTTTTGCAATATAGAGGGACCTAATCTCACATCTTATTACCCAAATGTTGCAGGTTATACAAGCACTGGATAGGAGATTCAAGTAACATAGTATGTAAGAGACAAAAACTCCCTCACACAGCTTTGCATGCATGTAAAGCCGAGAAGATCTCGAATTTTTCCAAGAGCCTCACGGAGCCTATAATCCCCTGTAAGTTAGTTCATTGTTGATTATCATGTACCATCCTAAACTATATTTTTCCATAACAACCAATTATAGTCCATGCACGACCTTCAGAGAATGAAAAATCTCGTAAGAAGAAGCAATGAGAAGTGGAAGAGGTCATTAGCTTGGCGCAAATAGCTAAAGGAAAACTAAGAAAGGTTGTGTTCCAAATATATTTTAGAGATATTATTTGCTGGTACTCCTTGATTCTTTTTATGCATTTTACCCCTTTTGGTGTACAATAAGTGCACTTGACCTCCTTGAAGTTTCAAAAGTGCAGCCTACCTCCCTGTGGTATTAAATTATTGCACCCAGCCCCAATGTGGTTTCAAAAAGTGCGCCCTACACCCCTTTGCTGAGATGGAGCCACCTTAGTGACGGCCCCTACCCCTGATTTCCCAAAAAGTAAATAAATCATATTATTATCTCATGCCCCTACATTTTCAGAATCTTTCACTTGGCCCCCCAATTGTCAAATTTTTATTTTATTAAACTTTATAATTTATATTATTTCTTTGATAATTTTGTTTGTATTATATTAAACTATATATTATTTTGTATAATATATGGACTTATAGTGTAATTAGTTTTAAATAAATAATATCAAGACCTGTAGGGCAACTTTTTTATAACATATGAGGAGTGAAGTAGATGTGAGGCAAGACAATGCATATGATGACATTATCGTGCTGGAAACTCCGTGGCTGAAGAAGACTTTCGGAGCCGAAGCTGATTAGAAAATACTACAAATAGAAAAAGAAAAACCGGGAATTTGGAAACGGAACATGAATATTTATGTGTTGCAATAGTTGATTACAGAGTTGTTGATTATCTTAGAGCTATAAACTTTCTGGTTAATGTTTGCTTAATTTAATGAGACCCTATATGTGTAATTTTGGAATCTTTAGATGCTTATATAGAAATTTTATTATAGCATTATGTGTTGGATTTTATCAGAATTTTTTAATGTAAGTGGCAAATCCTTTTTTGTGTCATTTTTCTAGGATTGTCGTCTTACCTTATTGTGAAAAAAGATTCCTTAGATGTCTTCAAGCTGACTGTAATAGAATTGATGAATGAAGCAGTCAAGAGTAGTCTATTCTCTCCTTTGAACTGGTCCTTATTGTTGATATTTTTGTAGTTAAGGGTGTGTTCTTTTTGGACGGAGAAGAAAACTAAACAATTTACCTATCCTACTAATATATCATCCCATGTTTGTCAAAGCAGTCGTGAATGCTTTTTATATTGAAAGAAGTAGCTGTTGTCATGTGTCTTGCGTCTTTTCACCAGTTAATCTACCATAGAGTTGAGGTGTTTTGGAATGTATTTGAAGATGAATTCTCCAACCTCTTCAATCATGTGCTTGATTTTCCTCACTATAGATTTGATTCTATAAATGACCGCCGACACATGTTAATACCCTGAATGAGTTCAAAGATATTTTGAAAATGAAAAAATTAATTTGATACAAGACAAGAGGATTTATGTGTGTTTACCTCTTGAGAAGCGGAAAAAGCGAATAAAAAATTGGATTGATGCGATTACGGATCTTCTCACAGTGAAAAAAACTTTTGTTCACAACCTAAGAGTCTTAGACTTTTGATTCTATGTGTTTTTCTTGAGAGCAGAGAAAAGAAATAGCTAGAGAGGAAGCGTTGAATTGTTCTGATAGAATTGGAATTTTTTCAGACTCTTATCTATAAAATAACTGATGGATAGTCTTTTATAAGATAATGGGGTTGGGTGATTTTTCCACGTACAACTCCCAATATATATTTTGAATTTAACATTTAAAATATACCACTTAACTAATTATGGGTGGACAAGAAATAAATACTTAATAAAATATATATTTTATTTATTTCATTCTCCCACTAGTCCATAATAAGGTTATATCTTATCCATGAGATCCACATCACATCATTTTATATCCTCTCATATTCACACTGAATCAAAATATCATCATACTTGGCAAATAAGTCGTGCGACCAGCAAACATACGAGCGTACGTTACTAATAACTTGATAGGGTACATAGTTGCTCAAAATAGTTCTCATCTGTTAAGTATCCTGCAGTATCCCACACTAACAATATGTTGTATCATATTACAGTAACTCTGACCCCTTCAAATTTATATCACAACTACTATGTGAAAAAGAGTTCACTGTCATTTCGTTTATGTGTCTCACTATCATGTTATAGTCTGTATTGACTTACATGATCGGTTAACCTGCAAGCACACATTTTGATACACAATTCTAGTCTTCCCTTTACACTTATATCCTTTTATATCTATTAGGTTGCTTTCCCAAACATACCCCATTAGACCGAATCATTCATGTTCATCGGTAATATGTTCAAAGTAGCATACACCTAATCAAGATATAATCAAAAGTAATAAGGGAACCAATCAAAGGTATCACACAGTGAAGAAAATGGATCAATTCTTCACTTCCTTTTGGTCATAAGCACACGTGGTATGACACACGTGTTATGGTATTATTCATATATCTCAAAATTGTGTGTCGCAATTTTACAAATACCATACAGATATATAATTAGACAAGTCTCGTTGCCTAATATGAATTCTTCGATCGATCAACCTTTCTATGAAATCAATCAAGAAATTCATATCTGGCTATATAGACTAAGTAGATAGTGGGATTCTACTTCGATCATAATATAAGCTTAACAAGGTTTATCCATGTTTATGATCTCATATTAACACTTAGTTAAGGCGACAATCTTAACTCAACTTATCTTAAGGGTTCTTCACTACTATGAGTTGCTCTCATCTTTGCGCACTTCTTATTCCAAAGGCGATTGCCCGTGTGACATGGCCAATCTCAGTCTATAGGACATGCATACTTACAAAATCAAACGCAATATATAATACATATCAAACATGATATAATTAAAATAAACAGTTAAATAAACATATTAATGGAAATATATACATGAATGCATATTAACTAGCAATAATTCGTACTTTATATCTTGCTTAATACTATAGATCTAACATGATCCATGAATACATCTCTTGGGATGGCCTTCGTGAATGGATCAGCAAGCATATTGCGTGTGGGTACATATTGAAAAGTAACATCCTTTTCTGCAATTATATCTCTAACGAAGTTGTACTTTATATCAATGTGTTTGGTGTTGCTATGATATTTTGGATCTTTCACATAAGCCATTTCATCTTAATTATCACAATATATTATAATTGGACTCCCACTATCACCAGAGAATCCTAAATGTTCGAAGAACCTTTTTAACCAAACAACCTTCTGAACCGCAGCTGAGCAAGCTACAAACTCAGCTTCCATCGTTGACAAAGCTACACAGGTTTGTTTCTTGCTACTCCAAGAAACTGCGCAATTATTTAGCAAGAACACATAACCAGAAGTGGATTTACGCCCATCTATATCACAAGCCCTATCTGTGTCTGTATATCTTTCTAGGCGTAATCTATCTCCTCGAAAGAATAAGGCATGATCTTTAGTGCCTTTTAGATATCTCAATATCCTTTTCACAGCTTTCCAATGCTCTTGTCCAGGGTTCGATTGGAAACGCCTAACTAAACCTACTGCATAACATAAATCTGGTCTCGTACAAATCATACCATACATAAGACATGACACTAGAATATGTTACTGTTGACATTTTTTGTTTCTCTTCTGTAGTACTAGGACACTGATGTCTCCCTGTTTGTTCTAATTATTAGCCCTTTGGAGACATCATTTTAGGTGAATAAATGACTTATTTGATAGACTTTTAGGCTTATTTGATCATATTGCACTTTCTCCCCTTGGAAATTAACTATTTGCAGAATCTGAGCTTTTGTGCGTAAATTTGATTGTTTTTAATGCAAAGTTAATTGGTTCTTAAATTTCATGAAAGACCAATCCAAGAAGGAGAAGTGAGAATTAAAGTCTTAGTGTATTTTAGAGTGTTAGGAAATGTTTTTTACTCGAGTTTCTATTTTTAGAGTGCACTTTCCTATTTCTATTTCTTGATTTATTGATTTATTCTTTTTAAGCATATTCGGTTTAATTATTTATTAATGTAATTGCTTAGAGACCAAGTCAAGATAAAGGAGTAAAGGAAAGAAGATTTACATGGAAATAAGAATATTTAGGAAAGATATATGCAAAGAAGGAAAAGATAAAGCTGCCTTATGAATCTGAAATTCCAGCCACGTTTCAAAGATTAATCCATAACTAAAGATTGAATAGGAATTTGGACGAGTGGTCTGCGCCAATAGAAAGCTCTTTCCAAGACAAGCAGTTTCATATATTGGAACTCCTCAAACGGATAAGTATTGAAAAAGATATGACCAAATCAAATCAGCAGCAAAATCTTACCTTTCCTAGAATTTAGGGCTACGAATTTAAGAGTTCTTAACTTGTCTTCCACTCCAAGTAAATTCGACCTAGGGTTCCCTAACACCTATAAATACACCCCTTAGCCTCCTCTTTTCACACACTTCAGAGAATTACACAAAAGGCTTAAGGTTTTCAAGTTAGAGCAAGAAAGCAAGGAGAAGCTAGTGCTGGAGGAATCCTGTTCTTCCATCAGCAGTCATCCTACCCTTTAGGTTTTTAATTTATCTTTTGTACTTGAACATGAATTCCTTTTATTTTATGTTAGTCTTTAATTTTCTTATGAGCTAAATTTCTTTATACTTGAGAATCGCATTAAAGGGATGAACCTTAATTAATTAATCTATGTTTTGAATTTGGGATTGTTTAGATTTAAATTTAATTGAGTTTTATATATTGGATATTACTTTGTTTTCATTACTAATTCTTTTAGGAACAACTAGAATTAGCTTTTAATATTTGGGCTATTCACTTTAGTGTCAAAGTGGTCATCCGACAGGGGGGGTTTGAATAGAGATCTAGTTAATACTTGTGTAATGTCTGTTATTGACCGACATACTTAACTAGTTACATAGCCAATGAGGTAAATCCATATATTCCGAAGAGGCATATTCGACCATACAGGTGTTTATGATACTTTAGGATAGCTTCTAGGTCCACCCGACAGGGGGCTAGGAGATATTAGAGTCCCGACTAATATTATAATTATAATTCTACCCTTAAAGATAACATAGATTATATTGATTAAGTGGATTCCTTGCGAAACTCAAGTATCTCTCTTATCTGAAGTTAGTCTTTTATTTGATTTATTTCCTTTTTGTTAATTTAAATTTAGTCTTTACTTTATTTGCAATTTTAATTTACAAAAACCAAACAAAAATTCTTATCTTTTATTTTCTGTTTAGCAATTATTCCTACTACTTGATTAATATTTGGGTTGAACCTAATCCGTCCCTGAGAACGAACTTGATTATCATATATTACTTGGGACAACCGTACACTTGCGGTTAAGTGGTTCCTCTTTATTTATCACTTTATTTTATAACACCCTAGGACCCACCAGACACATGTCGAGAGTTAAGTTTATTCCCTTTGCTACATGAGTGTCAATGGCATTGCACGTAGTCATACCAAAGTGCTCAAGTATATTCATGATGTAAGGTTCTTGAGATAAAGATAATAGTCTTCTAGACTTATCTCTTTGAATCTTAACACCAAGAATATAATTTGCTTCTCCCATATCTTTCATATCGAATTGAGAAGCTAGCCACTCCTTATTAGCTTGAATAAACTCTTTATCATTCCCAGCTAATAGGATGTCATCCACATATAGAGATAAAATTATGAAATTTTTCTTGCAACGTTTAATATAAACACAGTGGTCTTCACTGGTCATCTCAAATCGATTTTACGAGATGAATTCATGAAATCTTAAATTCCAATGTCTCGAGGCTTGCTTAAGACCATAGATTGATTTCAGCAATCTACACACTTTATTCCCTTAATCATTTTCAATGAAACCCGAGGGTTGTTCCATGAAAATTACCTCTTCTAAATCTCCATTTAGAAATGCAGTTTTAACATCCATTTGGTGCAACTCCAGATCGAGATGCGCCACAATAGCTAAAATAAGACGTATTGAGGTAAATCTAACAACAAGAGAAAAGTTTCCTCAAAATCTATTCCTTCCCGTTGAGTATAGCCTTTCGCTACCAAGCAAGCTTTATACCTATCAATGGAATTGTCAGTTTTCCTCTTTATTTTGAGAACCCATTTGTTCCCAATTGCCTTACGTCCTTTCGGGAGATCAACCAGTTCCCATACCTAGTTTTCTTCATCGACTCCATTTCTTCTTCCATCGCTGTTCTCCATTCATTCTTAGCAGGACATGAAAGTGCTTCATTAACTGTTCGAGGTTCTTATTTGTCTTGTGGAGTTATCATAAAGACTTCTCCTTCGATTTCAAATCGACGACGAGGAACTAAACCTCCAGCACTTCTCTTAAGTTGAGAATCTTGAGAAATAGGATTACTAGGTGATGCAATGGTTTCTTCCGTCTCAAGATGAAGAGGAGTGTCTGTCTCTATTTCTTGAGTATGTGTTACCTCATCAGGTGTCATATTTGTTTGCATATCATCTTTCTGAATCTCATTTGATTCACATAAGATGAAATTTCTATCAACCTCACCCATGCTAGGAAAATAATTCTCTAAGAATGTAACATCTCGTGACTCAATTTCTGTAAGACCCCCATCATTATGTTCACCAATAAACACATCTCCTTTAGAGTGATCTGGGTATCTAATAAGGATACATTTCTTACCTCTTGGACCTAACTTCCCATACTTATGAGATATATCATGAACATAGCCTGCCGATCCCCAAGGTCGCAAGTATGACAGATTAGGTTTCCTACATGTCCATAGTTCATAAGGAGTTGATGGAATAGTCTTTGTGGGAACTTGGTTAAGTATATACCAGGCGGTACGCAAGGCATCTCCCCAATAAGATATTGGAATATTTGCTTGTGCCATCATATACCTAACCATTTCTAGGAGTGTTCTATCCCGCCTTTCAGCCACACCATTCTGTTGTGGTGTTCAAGGAATTGTAAGTTGCCTTACTATCCCTGTTTCATAACACATTTCTTTAAACTGACCAGGTGGATATTCACATCCTCAATCGGTTCTTAGGGTTTTCACCTTCCTCTCTAACTTATTTTCCACTTCATTGATAAATGTTATAAAACATTTCAATGCTTCAGATTTGTGAGAAATCAGGTAGACATAACCAACCCTAGTGAAATCATCTATAATAGTGATGAAATAACGTTCACCACGTCTAGTTTGAACACTCATTGGGCCACAGATGTCTGGATGAATTACTTGTAATGGGTACTCGACTCGTTTAGCCTTTCAAATGGTTTTCGTTTTGATTTACCTGCTAGACAATTTTCACAAGTTGGCTTGAATTTAGTCAACGAACCCAGAAGTTTCGCCTTCACCAACAGATTCATACGGTCTTGTCCAATATGACCTAATCTACCATGCCATACATTTTCTTCTACATTAGAATTACTAGAAGAATAAGTATTAGTAGAAAAGAAACTACTTACATAATAACTATTAAACGAGTTATCATCATCTAGTACAATTAAACCATGCGAAATAAAACCAGAACCATAATACTTAGTGTCATAATAGATATCTACTTTTTTGTTATGAAAATGCATATTAAAACCTAATCCTAGAAGAATAGTGACCGAGACTAAGTTCCGTCGAATGGCAGGTGCGTAAAGTACATCATGCAGGTACAAGGTTTGACCGCCTCGCAAGTTCACCTTGCAAGTGCCAACTCCTTTGACTTCAACTTTATTGTTGTCTCCTACATATATCCACCTTGATCCCTCTGGAATCCGATGGTACTCTACATATGCCTCTCGGTCTTTGGCTACATGGTATGTTGCTCCTGAATCCACAATCCAGAAAGGATTAGAATCAGCTAGCAATACAGTATTGGTAACATAAGTCAAATTACAAGAAGTAAATGACATTGCTACCTTTCTGGGCTCGCTGCACTCGTGAGCAAAGTGACCCAATTTGTCACAGTTAAAGCATTTCATCTTACTCTGTCTTTCTTCTTACGGAAACGTTTTTCCTTATTGTTACCACCCTTCTTGTTCTTCGTCTTGGAGACATGCTCATTTCGGTTCTTCTTCCCATTGTTCTTGTGTTTATTGCCAGAAACTTTGTGGGAACTTGACTCAGTAACATAAGCATGACCCTGAGGCTTAATTGCATCTAGACGTTCATCTTTTAATGTCACATGACGAGCAACATCATTAAAGGTTTTGATGTTGCCATTGTGAGTCAAGTTTATCTTCAAATTCTCCCAGTTATTTGGAAGAGATTGGATCACAGCTTGAACTTGATGTTCACCAGTAAAGTTATGACCTGCATTCTTAAGTTCCCTAATCATGTTAGACATATCTCGAAGATGTTGTTGCATGGTTTGATTAGGCTTATTATTGCAAGTGTCAAACTTAATGGTCAATTGACACAACTTAGTCACAGTCGTACCACCACACTTCTCATTAAGAGGATTCCACATCTGGTGAGCAGTGAGGTATCATTGACATTCATAGACAAGATCGTCATTCATAGAGCCTATCAAGATGCCTCTTGCAGTGGAATCTTTCTTTTTCCACTTCTCATAAGCCTCCATGTCCCTTCTGTTTTGAGTTGTGTTGCCTTCCCCAGGCTGAGCCATGACGTTGTTAATAGCCTCAAGAACATCTTGCTCTTCTAGATCATATTGTATCTTGAGCTTTCTAAGGTTATAGTTCTCACCATTCATCTTTTCTCCTTTGTTGAGATCAGCAATGATGGTTTTTTATGCAATTTTCTCTATAAAGTAAGAGATTTCCATTAATAACATACATATATTTAACAACTCTAAGCTATTAATGCAAATGGAATGAATAAGAAAGATAAAAGAATAAGTGATAAAGAAAGTTCACTATGTTCCCGATCATGAATCACCATATTTTGTTTGTCTTAATCAGTCAATCAATTTCATTAACTGCAAAATTAAGTTCTTCTAGAACTCCCACTTACTCTGACATAAATAGAGCGATATTGTATGAAAATAAACAACTAAAGCATAAAAGCAAAGAAAACTAGTTGAATTCATACATAACTGAAATACATGTTCAAGAAAGAAAATATAGAATCAAATGGAATAAAAACAACTAATGTAATTTCTAGCGAATATGGAATGAGAAACATCTAAGAAAAACAACCTACTAAGCAAACTACCTACTACAAGTTCAACTAGCAAACACTTTTCATATCCAAAACCTTAATTTTTCAATCGGAAAATATCTATAAACATCAGTAGTTCCATAATGCATTCCACAGTTGCATTGGTCCGACCTAGTGGAACTATGAAAATGCCTCCATAAGTGAGATTCAGTCAAAGCATACACAATCCACTCATATGTATCATCTCTTCCATGAACATAGTTCTCCGGAAATTCATACTCCCATAAGATATCGAGATCCCTTTGCAACTCTCTCGGAAAAGTTCTGCGAAGGACTTCAACCTTGTGATCTTCACATATGATATCACTCCAATTGATGACATCTTGAATCAACCTATTCACAATTGCTACATGTCTCACCAAAGTGGGATTAGGTCTCTTCCTATAGCGGAGTGCTCAGATACTGTTTCTCAAAGCTTGTCTTTGTTTAGGTGTGGTGTATGAACCCTTAATGGTCAATTTGGATTTCTTACGTTCCTATGAAGCACTCGGTAATCTCTCAGTAGCCAGAGCCTCGATTCCTGTGATCCCCTGGATCGTTTTTCCATCAGAACTAGTAACTAGAACTAACTATGTAGTAGATAAAAAAATTCACATGACAGTTAGATAAAAAAATTCACACATGACATTACTATAATTCACATGTACTACAACATATGCATCTAATATATATATATATATATATATATATATATATATATATATATATATATATATATATATATATATATATGTATATATATTCGAGAGAAGAAAAAAAACTTCCTTTTTTTTCTCGACAAAACAAAAAAATGCTTTCTTTTTTATTTTTTTTCAAAAAAAATAATTACTTGATCTAATTAACCAATTCAAGCTCTGATACCAATTGAAAAAATTAATTAGATACATGGAAAGAGGATTTATGTGTGTTTACCACTTGAGCAACAGAAAAAGCGAATAAAAAATTGGATTGCTGCGATCACGGATCTTCTCATAGTGAAGAAGAACCTTTGTTCACAACCTAAGAGCCTCAGACTTTTGATTCTATGTGTTTTTCTTAAGAACAGAGAAAAGAAATAGTAAGAGAGGAAGCGTTGAATTGTTCTGATAGAATTGGAATTTTTTCAGACTCTTATCTATAAAATAACTGATGGATAGTCTTTTATAAGATAATGGGGTTGGGTGGTTTTTCCACGTACAACTCCCAATATATATTTTGAATTTAAAATTCAAAATATACCAATTAACTAACTATGGGCGGACAAGAAATAAATACTAAATAAAATATATTTTATATTTATTTTATTTCTTTTAGAAAAGATGTTTTTCTTTTCATGTTTGAAATTTTGCATATCTCCATTGTCATTATGATTGCTTGTGCCTCTTCTTCAAAAATGGTATCGCAGAAGTTTGTCTTTTGATGTTCAATTCTTACACTAGTCCTCTTATGTTAATTCTTTCCAAATCCCCTCATTTGTTAGCCTCACCTTGTTTTTATTCCCGTTTTAATATTCGACAAATCATTATTTAAACTAAAATTCATTTTGGTATCACTTAAAATGTTTTCCAAAACCCCTCATTAGATTAGTTGTGTTTACTTCATTGTTACTTAGCTTGAAATTCAAAATAGCAGCCCCGCGGTACACCGGACGAGTGACGCGGTACACCGTAGGTCACGGACCAGAAGCACGGTGCACTAGATGGCCCGACCAGTAAGCTCAGAAATCTGCACGGTACACCGGACCTTTGTCACGGTACACCGGACCACTACACGGAGCAGGGATGCGGTACACTACATAGTTCGACCAGTAAGCTCAAAAGTTAGTCGAACAGTCATGCGGTGCACCGGACCATATCCGCGGTACACCGCACGAGAGGGTTTCAGCACTATTACTAGAGGACAAAGCTTATATCCGTTAGAGATAAAATAGATCCGTTGGAGAGAAGCCTTATGACTGTTGGATCATCTTTTCAGCTATAAAATGGAGTTCATTCAAGACACAACTTAAGCCTTCCATCTACCAATCTCAAGAGCAATTAATTCTATCATTCAAGGAGGTTTCAAAGGAGCATTCAAGTCATATTTATTGTGAAGCTAATTAGTTCTATCTACTCATTTTAGGAGTTTAGTTACAAAGCTTTTATAAGCACCCCTAAACACTTTTTCCCTTTCCTCTTAGTTCTTGTAATAGATTAAGAGAGTAGTGTGAGCATAGGTTTATGCTTGGTTCCTTGTGTTGGTGATAACACAAGTGTATTTCCTTCAAAGGGTTTTTGAAGTGGTTGTAAGGGTTTGTATCTCACCCGGTTAAGAGTTACGAAGATTAGTTGAGAATCTTGCAAATCCTAAGGAGGCTTCCTTAGGTAGTGGATGTAGGGAAACCGAACCACTATACATCGTTGTGTATCGTATTCTATCTCTACACTCTTTATATTTCCGCACTCTATATGCTTGATAAAATGCCTACTTGAATAGTTTGATATTATTGTCTATTAGGATTATCTAGTTTTATACTATTTAGTTTGCTAATACAATAGGATTCAAATTAGCTTTTAATTTTATTTACTTGAAATAAAATTAGCCGATTAATTTCTATTGTCCTATTCAACCCCCCTTCTAGGACGCATATAGTATATCAATTGGTATCAGAGCCTAGCTCTATTGTACTTAATCGTTTCTAGAGTTAATACGATATGGATTCTAATCAACCGGAAGGTTCATGTTCTACTAGACCTCCGCTTTTTGTAGGAAAAGACTACTTTGGATGGAAAAAGAAGATGGAGATTCATGTGAAAGGAATCGATTACTTTTTATGGATGGCTATCAAAAAGGGTCCTTATATTCCATACGTTGCCGGAAGTACAACGGAGGTAAAAGATGAAGATGATTACAATGATCAAGACATAGCTAAACTTACCAAAAACAACAAAGCTATGAACATCCTCATAAATGGATTAAGTGTCACGGAATATGCTAGAGTGAGTGAATGCAATTCCGCTCATGAAATGTGGCAACTCTTGGAGCTATCATATCAAGGAACGGAAGATATTAAGGAAACCAAGATTGGTCTCTTTATCACTAAGTATGAGCTTTTTCGTATGGAGCCCGATGAAGCCTTGAATGCTATGCATCAAAGATTTTCTAACATTGTTAACACTTTGAAGACTCTTGGTCAAGAGTACACCAACAAGGAACAATGTCGAAAAATCTTATTTGCTCTTCCAAGGAAATACAAGACAAAAATCAACTCTATAAGGGATACTAAAGATCTTTCAAAAATGACGGTCCATGAACTCATTTGCAACCTCATGACGGAAGAGCTTGTGCTTGAAGAAGAAAAGATAAGAGATGATGAGGAGAAAAAGATTAAGAAATCTATTGCTTTCCATGCCATGAGTACCAAGTTGAAAGAACGAAAAGAAAGGAAGGATAGTGAAGAAGAAAATTCACATGAAGAAGAAACTAGTGAAGATGAAGGAGTAGCTATGTTGGCAAGAGATATGAAAAAATTCATGAGATACAAACGCTTTGCCAAGAAAGGAAGTTCTTCCTCACCTTACAAGAAGAATGATAGAGCTATCAAACAAGATGAACCCACTTGCTATCATTGCAAAAAGGTTGGTCACATCAAAACCTATTGTCCTCTTCTTCAAAAGGAGAAACCTAAGAGAGCAATGCATGCTAATATCACTTGGGACACTCAAAATTCGGAGGAAGAAGAAAGTGACAATGAAAATGTTAATCTTGTTGCCTTTATGGGAAAACTTGAGAATGATGAAGATGCTTCTTCGGATGATGATACCGGTACTACTCACTTTGCCTTTATGGCAAATCATGATGAGGTAACTCCTAATTCCAAACTCTCTTTAACTAATGATGATGCTAGTGAACAAGATATTCATGAGGCATTTGATTCTCTTTATAATGATTTTTTAAATTCTATTGAAACAAACAAAGTTTTAACAAAAGATTTAGAATTTGAGAAAAATAGAACTAAAGAGGTTTTGAAAGCTTTGGAAGATTGTCAAAATCTTTGTGATGAATGTATAGATGAAAATGAAAAACTTCATCTTATTGAGAAAAATCTTTTGGAAGAAAAAGCTTTATTAGAGAAAAAGATTTTTGATCAAAATGCTATTATTTTGAAATTTACTAGTGGGCAAGAAAACTTGGATTTGATTTTAGGTTCTCAAAGAATGGCTTGTGAAAAAAGCGGTGTTGGATATGATCCATTCACTCACCAAAAACCTTTGAAAAATGTCTTTGTAAAATCAAAAATTTCAAATGCAATTCCATCCTCTTCAAAATCTTCTATCACTTGCACCTATTGTGAAAAACTTGGTCATGATGCATCTCATTGTTACTATCGTAAATTATTAGATTTGGGATCTCTTGTGCCAATTTGGAAAAGACCTAAATGGGTCTTAAAAAGAAAATCCACTAACCCTCATGGACCCAATCCAAATTGGGTACCTAAAGCTTAAATTACTTGTTGTTTGTAGGGGTTGAGCATCAAGAAGCAAAATATATGGCTACTTGATAGTGGATGCTCAAGACACATGACCGGAAATCCATCATTATTTACAAATTTATATAAAACTAAAGGTGATAAAGTTACTTTTGCCGACAACACTAAGAAACGCGTTTTGGGTAAAGGTAACATTGGTAATATGGACTCTTTACTTATCTCTAATGTGTTACTTGTTGAGGGTCTCTCTTTTAACTTGCTTAGTATTAGTCAACTTTGTGATGTTGGTTTTAGTGTTAAATTTGAAGCATCTAGATGTGTTGTTTTCAAAAATGATGAGTTAGATACTATGTTTATTGCAAAAAGATCGGATAATGTTTTTGTTGTTAATCTTGAAAGTCTTATGTGCAAAAATATTAAATGCTTATCCGTGGTTAATGATAGTTGGCTTTGGCATAGACGTCTAGGACATGCTAGCATGGATTTAATTTCAAAATTATCTAGAAAAAATCTTGTTGTTGGTTTGCCTATTTACAAATTTGATAAAGATAAATTATGTGATGCATGTCAACTTGGTAAACAACATCGTTCATCTTTTAAATCCATTAATAAGGTCATCACCGTTAGGCCACTTCAATTATTGCATATGGACCTTTTTGGTCCCGTTGATGTCACTAGTCTAGGAGGGTCTAGGTATGTCTTTGTTGTTGTTGATGATTACACTAGATTCACATGGGTGATGTTCCTTGCTTTGAAAAGTGATGCCTTCAATGAATTTGCAAAACTTTGTAGAAAGGTGCAAAATGAGAAAGGCTACTCTATTACATGCATTCGTAGTGATAATGGTAGTGAATACGTGAATTCTCCTTTTGTGCATTTTTGTGATGAATTTGGGATTGAGCATAATTTTTCGGCCCCTAGAACTCCCCAACAAAATGGGGTAGTGGAAAGGAAAAACCGAACTCTACAAGAAATGGCTAGAACAATGCTAAAAGAACATAGCTTGCCTACATACTTTTGGGGTGAAGCCGTTCATACGGCTTGTTATGTGTTAAATAGAGTTCTTATTAGACCCCTTATTAAGAAAACCCCTTATGAGCTTTGGAATGGTAGACCACCAACTATTGCTTATTTTCGTGTTTTTGGGTGCAAATGTTTTATCCTAAACACTAGGGACTATTTGGGAAAATTTGATGCTAAATCGGATGAAGGCATTTTTCTTGGTTATTCCACTAAAGGAAAAGCCTATCGCATTTTCAACAAACGTACTCGTACCATTGAGGAATCTATGCATGTTGACTTTGATGAGACTAATCCGTTTTGTATCAAGAAAGTGGTAGATGTTGTTGAAGATACTCCACTAGATCAACCCTTAGAATATCCTACTCAAGAAGTCAAATCTCATGAAGAATCTCTTAAGGAAAATGATCAAGTGTTAAATGAAGCTAGTACGGATTTACCAAGGTGTTGGAAACATATCAAAGATCACCCAAGTGAATTAATTCTAGGTGATCCAAAAGAAGGTGTTACCACTCGCTCCCGTATTATTGCTCTTTGTGCTCATCAAGCATTCTTATCTCAAATTGAGCCCAAGAATATTAAAGAAGCTTTGTTAGATGATCATTGGATTAATGCTATGCATGAGGAATTAAATCAATTTGAGCGTAGCAAAGTTTGGACATTAATGGAGAAACCAATTGGCCCCACTATTATTGGCACTAAGTGGATATTTCGCAACAAGCTAGATGACACCGGCATCATTACTAGAAATAAAGCAAGGTTAGTTGCTCAAGGGTACAATCAAGAAGAAGGTATTGATTTCGATGAAACTTTTGCTCCCGTAGCTAGACTTGAATCTATTCGTATGCTACTTGCTTTTGCTTGTTATATGAATTTTAAACTTTACCAAATGGATGTCAAAAGTGCTTTTTTAAATGGTTTTATAGACGAGGAAGTTTTTGTTAAACAACCTCCGGGTTTTGAAGATCCAAAATTTCCAAATCATGTTTTTAAACTTTCAAAGGCTTTATATGGTTTAAAACAAGCTCCTCGTGCTTGGTATGAACGATTAAGCAAATTTTTATTAGATGATGGTTTTAAAAGAGGAAAAATTGACTCCACTTTATTTATAAAAAGGTCTTCAAAAGATATCCTTCTTGTTCAAATTTATGTGGATGATATTATATTTGGTGCTACTAATGAAAATCTTTGTGAGAATTTTTCTAAAAGCATGCATAAGGAATTTGAGATGAGCATGATGGGAGAATTAAATTACTTTCTTGGACTTCAAATCAAGCAAATGAAAGATGGTATCTTTGTCAATCAAGCCAAATACACAAGAGAATTGATCAAAAAATTTGGCCTTGAAGATGCAAAGGAAATTGGAACTCCAATGAGCACATCCACAAAATTAGACAAAGATGAAGATGGTAAGGATGTTGATGAGAAACTATATCGAGGTATGATTGGTAGCTTACTTTATCTAACCGCTTCTAGACCCGATATTATGTTCCCCGTGTGTCTTTGTGCTAGATTTCAATCTTCTCCCAAAGAAACCCATCTTAGTGCCGTTAAGCGTATTTTTAGGTATTTGAAAGGAACCCTTAGTCTAGGACTTTGGTACCCAAGATTTACCTCCTTTGAACTAATAGGTTATTCGGATGCCGATTATGCCGGTTGTAGACTTGATAGGAAGAGCACTAGTGGTAGTTGCCAATTCTTAGGTCAATCCCTTGTCTCATGGTCTAGTAGAAAACAAAATAGTGTTGCTTTATCCACGGCCGAAGCCGAATATGTTGCGGCCGGAAATTGTGTGACTCAAATTCTTTGGATGAAACAAACCTTACTAGATTTTGGCCTAGAGTATGATCGTGTTCCCATTCGTTGTGATAACACTAGTGCTATAAATCTTACCAAAAATCCCATTCAACACTCTAGAACAAAACACATAGAAATCCGCCATCATTTTATCCGTGATCACACTCAAAAAGGGGACATTGTACTTGAATTTGTTACCTCCGAAAATCAATTAGCCGATATCTTTACCAAACCTCTACCCCAAGATCTTTTTGAGAAAATTCGGTGTGAAATTGGCATGCAAATTCTCTAGCTTTTCTTTCTTGCCATTAGTGTTTAGTACTTTTTGTGTATATATTTTTGTGGCTAATATTTTCTTGATGTTTTAGGGTCCTTGAAGCTTCTAATTGTTATCCATTTATTCCTTTGGTCCTTGTTTTTACTCAAAATGTGTTTTGACCCCTTAAAATTTTCAAAATCATATCATTTGTTCTTTTTGTTGTTGACAAAGGGGGAGAAATTTTAGTTAACTTTTTCAAATGCATTTTGTGAGGGGGAGTTTTATAAAAACTCTAGTGATTAGGTTGAGGGGGAGTTTTTGATCAAAACTTAATCTTAGGCATCTTCAAAAGTTTATGATTTGTCAAACATCAAAAAGGGGGAGATTGTTAGCCTCACCTTGTTTTTATTCCCGTTTTAATATTCGACAAATCATTATTTAAACTAAAATTCATTTTGGTATCACTTAAAATGTTTTCCAAAACCCCTCATTAGATTAGTTGTGTTTACTTCATTGTTACTTAGCTTGAAATTCAAAGTAGCAGCCCCGCGGTACACCGGACGAGTGACGCGGTACACCGTAGGTCACGGACCAGAAGCACGGTGCACTAGATGGCCCGACCAGTAAGCTCAGAAATCTGCACGGTACACCGGACCTTTGTCACGGTACACCGGACCACTACACGGAGCAGGGATGCGGTACACTACATAGTCCGACCAGTAAGCTCAAAAGTTAGTCGAACAGTCATGCGGTGCACCGGACCATATCCGCGGTACACCGCACGAGAGGGTTTCAGCACTATTACTAGAGGACAAAGCTTATATCCGTTAGAGATAAAATAGATCCGTTGGAGAGAAGCCTTATGACCGTTGGATCATCTTTTCAGCTATAAAATGGAGTTCATTCAAGACACAACTTAAGCCTTCCATCTACCAATCTCAAGAGCAATTAATTCTATCATTCAAGGAGGTTTCAAAGGAGCATTCAAGTCATATTTATTGTGAAGCTAATTAGTTCTATCTACTCATTTAGGAGTTTAGTTACAAAGCTTTTATAAGCACCCCTAAACACTTTTTCCCTTTCCTCTTAGTTCTTGTAATAGATTAAGAGAGTAGTGTGAGCATAGGTTTATGCTTGGTTCCTTGTGTTGGTGATAACACAAGTGTATTTCCTTCAAAGGGTTTTTGAAGTGGTTGTAAGGGTTTGTATCTCACCCGGTTAAGAGTTACGAAGATTAGTTGAGAATCTTGCAAATCCTAAGGAGGCTTCCTTAGGTAGTGGATGTAGGGAAACCGAACCACTATACATCGTTGTGTATCGTATTCTATCTCTACACTCTTTATATTTCCGCACTCTATATGCTTGATAAAATGCCTACTTGAATAGTTTGATATTATTGTCTATTAGGATTATCTAGTTTTATACTATTTAGTTTGCTAATACAATAGGATTCAAATTAGCTTTTAATTTTATTTACTTGAAATAAAATTAGCCGATTAATTTCTATTGTCCTATTCAACCCCCCTTCTAGGACGCATATAGTATATCATCATTGTCTTTCATTATCATGGTTATGTTTCCTTTCCTTCTTTGAATAGTAGATGTGTAAAAATATTTGGTATTTTTATCTTCATATTTAATCCAAATCTATCTCGACCTGTCCGATCAGTATTTTTCTTTATATTTGTATGCTATTCTGATTGTTTCTCTTCTTGTTGACATTGTTATGAAGGATCCGTATTATCCAATTCCATCAACCTACTTTTTTAAATCTTGAATTTTTCTCATGTGATTTTTAAATTCTTCTACTTCCTTGCTTTAGAGAGTTAATGGTATTGTCCCTCTATTTCCAACAAACAGTAGGAGTGAGACCACAGTTCCCGGACTCCTTTATGCACTACAAGAATAAAGGACACACAATGACGATATTTATAGGTTTTCATGAAGATGATTATCTTCATTGTAGATAATTGTGACGGTTCAACAACCGTCATCAGAACGTCATGTATGAAACCATCATTGTTTGTCTATCATCCACCAAACATAATCGTCACAACTAAATATCTTTCTTGACGATTTAGAGATCGCCATCTTAATAACAAATCATTGACGCTTCCAAGACAAGTGACATTATTAATAAATGTAAAATAATGACACTTATTCAGTCGTCCTATAAATTATCAATTCATAATATAATATAGATACAAAAAATTATATTTACGAAAATTCAAATACCATCATATAAATAATAAATTCTTGACGCCTCTGACACTAGCTTCGTATTATAAAATGTGTAATAATGACACTTTTTCAACCATCATAACATATTATCTATTCATAATACTAAATACAAAAAAGAAAAAATTGTGTAACATATTTAACACAAATTTATATATTAAATTTATATAATAATTTGATTACATAACACTTAATAATAGAAACCCTATAAATTTTTGTAGTAAAATAAATAATTTAATATACTTATAACATCATCACGAACTAATTTTACAAACTCAATAACCAACTAATTCAACTGATTTTGCTAACATTATTAAGGACAACGCCGGAAGTAGAGTGGTGGTGAATTTGGGATTGTTTCTATTTATTCATTCATTGTATATCATGTAGCATAAAATAGATATTTGTTTCAAAACAATTCAAAAAATGCAGTATAAGACCAAATTGATCACTCCAAATTCACGGCATGGGACCCATGAAACCTCCACGACATCCCCCTCCCCGTATAATCTATTTGAGCGCATTACTTCACATATGGTATAAGGCTTCCAATGTCATGAAATGGCCATTGTAGGATTTGTGTAAAAATATAGTAAACAATAATGATGCGATACGGGCTACGACATATATTAAAAATAAAAAATTAATATTTAAGTTAAGAGTAATGATATATACCACCCAAATACCACCCAATGATGTGATGTGAATTGGTTGGCTATAAAATCGTTAATCTATTTATTTTCTTGGTCTAGTTAACGATTTATTACCAACTAATTCATGTCACTGGGTGGTATGATTTTGGGTGGTATATATCATTACTCTTAAGTTAAATAATAATAAAAAATAAAATTAATAATTTACGGTACAATGGGCGTGATGCGCTGACCTCACTTGACATAATGATACGAGACAACGTAATATATATAAAAAATCTTACCCGAATCCGTCTCTCCCATTGATCGAATCAGGACAAGACGAGACAGTTCAAGGGATGAGTGATCAAGTTTATGTTGATATAATTGTTTATAATATATATATTTTTTAAAGGATAAATAAATAATAGAAAAATGAAAATATAAAGAATATATATATATATAGTTTTGGTGATGATTATATATATTCAGATTTTTAACAACCATCCAAAAATTAGTTTTAGGGTGACGATTTTTTGAAATCGTCTAGAAATTGGTTTAACTATTGACTATTCAAATAAGCGTCATAAAAAAAGTGAAGGTCAAATTTTTTAATTGACGGTTGGAACAATTGCCATTGAAAAACCGTCCTTGTATGTGTATTTTTCTTGTAGTGATGTTGCCTTTCTTACATGGTAACATTGTTCATGTTCTACCCAAAAAGATTCAAATCAGAAACATCGTTTTCCTTGTCTCATCGATGAATCATATTGCAGAATGAGCGGAGAGTGATTTGATCCAATTGATAGTGGTACAAAAACTTGCACATTTGGAAACTTGTTAATCCAACATTGGAAGCAAATGCCCGATCAAGTTTAACCTTGACAAGATTATAATCTTGGCGTCGTTTAGTCCAAGTAAAAAAACACCCATAAAACTGAACTTCAATAAAACTATTATTTAAAATAAACTTATTGTAAGTTCAGTAAAATATCACGAGCTATCCATTTTTGGTACTTAAGAATACGTAAAAATTATTATCTCACATCAATTAAGGGTGGTGTGAATTGTGGGAGTCCGTCTAATGGTATAAATATGAACTATTGATAGATTGTACAGGAATCTTGCACTAGCAAAAAAACTTTGAAGTGAAACACATCTACCAAGAGGTTCATGGGTGTGAAAACTGACTCGTCAGGATGGAAGTAGAGTCATTAAATATGCTACTGCAGACCGATATTCTGGATGTTTCCCGGTACCCTACCCTCCTTAGGTTTGGGAAGTGGAAATGTCTAACCACTGGGTTGATAGAACATTCACACTTCATATAACCATTCTAAAACAAAATAATAATCATACACACTTTTATTAATGATATCACATGACATTTATGCACATGAGTAAGTTCTTCCCATGTGGCTTAGAACCCCAACTTGTGTCTTGAGTGAGCGGGAAATGTCGATACGTGACAAATACCCATCTCAATCTGCTAATGTCCTCATGTCATATCATTTTGTTGTCGACTTTGAGAAACCACGCCATCTGCCCAAGGAGACTGATATAATAGTGGGAGTTCCATAGTGATAGAATTAAAAATTGTTAAAGGAGATTGAGCTAGTAAAAAAGAGATAAAGGTATGTAATTCATTATTGGGAGTGTAGTGAAACCTTTGTTTCACTTATTTGATTGATTATTTATCAATTTTATATATAGTTGACAATTGTATCACTGAATGTATGCATAGATTAATGTAAGTCTATATATTTGCTTGAGAAAATATCTTTGAAAGTGAGCATTGTCGGTCTAAACAAAGGTGAGAAAAAGTGAAAGGTGTCAACTTTAACCAATGAACCTCAAGATATTTTATGTACTTGAGGAGTAAGTTTCTCTCGAGATTGTTTACAATATGATGTCCATGCCAGAGAAAGGTGACACAACTCAACAAAGGAGGGACATGGAGGCTTATCGTGCAGGGAAGTTGAAGGATTCCACTGCTCAAAGAATTCGTATTAGTTACATGCATGATGACCAAGTCTAGGAGTATCAGTAGTGTTGATATTTGACTCACGTCCATTGAAAAAATGTATTTATAATATTAAGGGGTTTTTGGGAAAGAAGTAGTCTTGGCTTAATAATTGTCTTGGAAGCTTAAAAGGATAGTCTTCCAAGGTGACTAGATTCATTGGTTGGTTAAGTTTTAAGGACCTATAAATAGGCAATTGGTGTCGCCTAGGGTGTGATAAAAATAAGATAAATATAACCCAGAAAACAATGCACTTTCACCCTAGACAAGCACGGTACTGCAAGTATTACAGGACGTATGCAAGTTTTAATGATAAGTTGAATTCGTTCTCAAGGACTTAGTGTGTTAAACGAATGGGTAAATAATAACGAGTAAGAAGTAATTAATTAAAAGACAGAAAATAAAAGGGAATGATTCGAGATATTTAATTAAACTACGGAAAAATAAAAGACAATAATTAAAATATAAGAAATATGAAATGAGAAGTATAACTTAGGTTTTGCTAGTATGCACTAATCATTCTAATTCTTTCTATCAAATCTAGTTAATAAGGGAGATAATTAGCTCTTAGATACTTAGTCAGGATTCTAAATTCCCATACCTTAGACCTTGAGAGCGACTAAGGGGTCTACAGACACACCACGAGGCTGGTTTAAATAGGGTTTTCCTGCGCAACTAGGATCCTAAGCAATCAATTTTCAAACATGGTGATAGTGATTAAATTATACCCTAAGGACTATCTAGTTAGAATTAGTGTTGTCAAGACCAATATCGACACTAAACTTTATGTGGTATTTTAATAATTAGACACCCAACTAAGGTGATCATCTAACTACTATTAAGGTAATCCTATACTCGTGCACTAGCAAGGAAAACAATCATTAAATCAAAACACATAAACAAATATATAGGTAAGAAGCTAATATCAGATTATAACATATAATTCCCAAAGAAGCTTAGACAGAAAGAAATTATAATTCATAGATTATACATGATGCAAAACCCAAGCTATGGAAAAATTAGTTCATACCTGAAGGAAATAAACTAAAAGAAACTCTCTACAATAATTCTGATGATAATAAACCTAAGGACTAATTACTATGAGGCAAGGATGATTTACAAGAGATATAAGGGTGTATTTATAGGTGTTTAGAAGCCCTAATTCGTTTTCTTGAAGGAGAAGGTAAGTAGTGGATTCCTAGCCCAACTCAAATTCGTAACCCTAAAATATGAAATCAGACCCGTTTTTTGTTTTTGTCCTAACAGCTTCAATTTTTATCCGTTTGATGCGTATGAGTAGTCGAAATTCATCTTCTCGGAAAGATCCTTAACTTTGCATTTGACTGTTTCTCCAAATTCCCGACCGATTTTGAGATATAAGCTGATTTGTGGTCGTGGGTGGTGAAATTCAGATTTATGGCAGCTTTTCCTTTTCCATATTTTTAGCTTTTCTTTCATTATCTCCAATTTCCATGCTTATCTTCTTTCCTTATCTCTTAGTCTTTGACTTGGACTCTAATTAATCTCCATAATTATCTTTAAAACTTCACACTAAATAAATAATTAAACCCAATATGCTCTAAAAATAATAATTTACTAAATTAAGACTAGAATAAGGAAAGTGTAACATTTCTCAAGAAAATCGACTAGAAAGACTTCTAAATGACTAAAAATGATGTCTTATCCTAATATTAATTCATCACAAATGCGGAGACATCAAGACCCCCAACTCAAAGTTGTATCGTCCCGATACAATAAAGATAAAAACAAAGGGAAGTCTTTAAATACACACCTAGGTAATTTTAACACAATGGGAAGAACATAGCAGAATATATAGAATAGACATAAAGAAGCTACTCAGAAAATTTTATGTAATAATATTCACAAACTACATACCTGTACACTTCTCATATCCATAGTCAACACGGTTTGAATTCAAGATTAGATTAGTTTCGCAATGTAAGAAGGAGAGGAACTTTACTCAGTTCACCAAGGAAGCTATAGATTGTTCATCGAACTTCACTAGTATCCAAAGATCCATTTAACTACTCTCTATTGGCTCAATCACTTCTCAATTACATAGAAAAGAATCAAAAGGTCTTTAAGGTTGTAATTTAGGCTTAGGGACGGTATGATAGTATATTTAGATGATTTAGAGTGAGCTTTTGGCTCTCTCCTCACTAGCCATCAACGAATCACCCTAGAGCTTGAGTTAGTCTCATAAAGTAGGATCCCCAATAACCCAATTAAAGCATAAGATGTTCACATAAAAATTCCACTTTGCCGGTCCGAATATATATTTTTTTCAAATCAATTTTTTTCTTTTGTATAGCTATGACTCTCTATTTTTAATGTTCGAGATATCATGCTATTTTTTTTTATAAATTATGCATTTTCAAACTTTAGCTCGTAGCTTCTTTTTCATTCACTATTACCCCAGCAAAGGGTTACAATATAAACCTGTGAATCATCATCAATATAAAGAATAGAGCAAAATTAATAAGCAAAAAAATCCGAACGCAATAATATTTCCCATAATTGTGGACCCACCACCCCAAACTCAAGCTCTAAAACAATTGTCTCTGCATCGCGATTCGAGTGCGGGTCATATGGAAAAGTCCTACAATCTAAAGGGATATGGCTTATAACGTGGCTAAATAAAGTGGCTTTAGAAAGGCTAGAAGGGGCTGAGAAGGATATAAAATATTAAATCAAATAACAGGGTGAGAAGGTATAAAAAGGCTTCAAATGGCTTCAATATGAAAGAACTGCCTTAATCATTTTATACACCATGTAATTTCGTTATTCTCTTACCTCTAGCACTTTTATCAAATGGGTTTGTCAACTAGCTTGGATCTCACGACCTACACACTACTCAAGGTTCCCTGAGATCAAACATACTTTCTATCGCATTGCTTACTAATCTTTTCTTTACTATCAATGTGTGTTTTCCTGCAAATACTCAAAGTATACAAAATAAAACAGCTCATAAACATACTACTTACTATCATCAATTCACTGAGCTTATGCTTTTAAGCTATTAAACACACTCTACATCTAATTATCATGTATCAAAATTATTAATTTCTACCTAAAAACAGAAAAATGGAGATGAGAGACAACGAATCTCCACACCCCCAACTCATAAACGAGCCGTGTCCCCACGAATCGAAAAAGACTCGAAAAAGAATTTTAAAATTAGTAGATAAAGCATTTATAGAAATGGTAAGGAAGAAAGAGAACATACTCTCGAGGTTATTGCCTCGCATTATCGATATCCAAAATATAGGATTTTCTTGATCTTTCTTTAATTTCTCAAGGATAGTCACGATGTGCACTTGATTGGCTTTGATTTGTGCCATATCTTTGGCTAAGGAAGTTTGAGCTTCTTCGAAATTGTTTAGACGCTCCTCCATCTTCTCTTGCCAACTTTGCTCCTTTCCTTCTTTTGAGACTTGCGTAGAAACAGCTCCTCTCAAGACTTTCATGATCCAAGCATTATCAATAGTACTCTTTTTAAATTCAAATTTCTCTTCTTCTTCCAAAATAACATTCGCTTTTTTGCACAAGACACGTGATCATAAAAGGATATTTAACATTATAAAATAATTTAGGAGAGACCGGAAATGGCATCACCTCCTCAAAAATCAATTGTGCCACATCCACTTCTTCTACTCTCAAAATACAATCCAAAAGTAAAGCGTTCTTCTTAGTCACATCCAAAGTTCTTGTGTTTCCAAAGACATTAGGAATAAGGAAATTGTGCCAAACTCTAGCATCCGGTTGAAGATATTTGTAAGGCCAAGGTGCCTTCAATTCTCCCTTATGTGATTGCACTTTCTCTTTGTCTAAAACATGCTCAAAAAGTAATTCCTCATCAAAGATATTTTGTTTAGCCACCGCTTCACTATACTTGCACGGTCCAACCAATTTCTTAAACTGGAAGTGGTTTCTAATCTCTTTAACTGTGAAAGGAACTAAATTTCCTCGAATCAGAACACAACCTTCACTATCTTGGCTAGAGATACTTAAGCAGAAATCTAAAACTAACTCATGACAAAAATCAGAACGTCTTACCATGAATGTAGACCAACCCAATCTTTCACCAAGCTCCAAGAAACTCTTATACTCTCACGTACCAACTTCTTCATCGAATACTTTCTCATAAGCAAAAGGTAGCTCCTTTAATTGTTTCTCTGCAGAAGCTATCAAGGCCTTTGAAGCTTTCTCTTTATCTTTGGGTGTAGGACCTTTGAATGGAAGAGGTCGTGTTTTATTCTTGGAATAGAGTGGAACCCTTTTTCCCATAGAATTATACATAGCCGACTTACCTCCCTTTTCATCATCTATTTTACCCTTTGGATTAGAACTAGAACCTTTGTTACTTGATTTCTTCTCAATTGGACCCAATACCTTGCTTTTCTTCATCTCCCTCTTGTTAACTAATGTTTCTATTCTTTGAGTTATCTCAATTAACCCCCAACTCAAAGCTTTAGCAACTCTTGAAAATTGAAACTCTTGATTATCTATTGAACAAGCTTTATTTGGGTTGGGAGAGGTGAATTGATGATGAATTTCTATGTGGGTAAGATGAATTCTTTATGGATTGGTATGAATCTAAGAAATTGTAGGAAGAATTTTTAAAACTTGGTGTCGCCAAGGGTGTGATAAAAATAAGATAAATATAAGCCAGAAAACAATGCACTTTCACCCTAGATAAGCACGGTACTGCAAGTATTACAGGACGTATGCAAGTTCTAATGATAAGTTGAATTCGTTCTCAGGGACTTAGTGTGTTACACGAATGGGTAAATAATAACGAGTAATAAGTAATTAATTAAAAGACAGAAAATGAATGGGAATGATTCGAGATAATTAATTAAACTACGGAAAAATAAAAGACAATCATTAAAAGATAAGAAATATGAGATGAGAAGTATAACTTAGGTTTTGCTAGTATGCTGGTGGTCCTTTGTGTGTTCTAAAAATAATGCAATGAATAATCGAACCACAACCGCAAGTGTACGGTTGTCCCAAGTAGTAATTCTGATAAATCAGATTCGTTCCAAGGACGGAATGGTTGATCACAGTGTCTAGCAAATAGTGATTGATGCACTTGTGAAAATAAAAGACAATAATATATTTGTTTGGTTTTTGTTAGAAGACTACTGAATGAAAGACAAATATTAAATTGCAAATAAAAGCTAAAACGCAAGTAAATTGATGTAAAACGCGATATGAGAAGTAGCACTTGAGAACGCAAGGATCCTCCCTATCCTATTTCTTAACTTATGTTGTTTAAGGGCTAAATTAGTCAATTACAATGGTCGGGATTCTAATATCCTTATACCCCCGTCAGGGTGGACTATAAGGCGATCCTAAAGTGTCACTAGTCCCGTCAGGGTAAATATGATCCACCGTTGGATGATTAAGTGTTATTACCTCATTGGCCCTAGGATTAGCTAAGCTCGTCAGAATCATTAACTTCTATCCTAGATTGAATAAATAGTTCCGTATTTAAACCCCCCGTCAGGATGATCCAATTGCCACTTATTGGAATAGCCTAAATACTATTACCTGTTCCTAGTTCATGACGCTAAAAACAGTAAACATTCATAATTTATCGAAAAGAGTAAAAGCCCTAATTTAGTTTAATTCATTAAAACCCAAATTCAACATTCGTTAATTAATAAGAATTGGGATTCACCCATTGTTTGTTCTCAAGCACTAAATAAAACTTAGCTCATATTAAAAAGAAATACAAAATTAAAATTAAAGGAATTCATATTGTTTACAGAATTAAAAAGATAAAAGAACCTAATTTCCGGAATCGGAATGACTACGAACGGAGATATAGACCCTCTCCAGCTCTTGTAGCTTCTTCTCCTTCCTTTAGTTGCTTCTCTCTGGTGTTTTTAATCTTGCAGAATGTGAATTGTATCTAAAATAGAAGTCAAGGGCTGATTTTATAGTTAGAAATTCGGACTTGGACCTAGGCTTTTAATTAAATGAAATATAAAAGGCCCAAGTCCACTAACTTAGCCCAAAATCCCGTAACTGCTGATATGCCTTCACTAAAACTGCTTTTCCCGATGCGTTACAACTCCGATTGACCTCATTCCAGTTGCTAAAGTTCCGTAATTCGATAAGGAATGATTTCTCTTCAAAGGTCAACAGCTAGATCATCGCTTAAGCACCTCGAAATCAGCAATCTATGGCCTGGAAAATGGATTTTCAGCTCTAAAAATAATATCTTCGGGATTTCTTTTCAAGTCTTGACTCTATCTTTTGATCTTTGACTTCCTCCTTAGACTCCTCTTCTAGCTAACATCTAAAACCTGTAAAATACTCACTAAAAATACCAATATTACGCGCAAAAGCTTAATAAATCAAAAATGCTAGAATTAAAAGAGGAAAATCATATTATTGCATATTTAGCCCAAAAGTCTATCGAAATGATTAAATAAACACCAAAAATGATGTCTCCTAAGGGTCGAAAATAAGAACATTTAAGGAGACATCAAGACCCCCAACTCAAACCTTTGTCGTCCCGACAAAGCAAAACAAAACAAAACAAGGGGTAGAAGTACACGCAAGAACAAATAGAAGCTTAGCAAATAAACCTAAAGCAATTCTTAAGATAAATCTCATATAGCAAAACTTTAAGAACTAACATATACATACACTAATCATGCAAAATCAAACCTAAATAATCTCAATCATAAAATTAAAGTTGCAATGCTTGAAGGTTACACTTGTACTCATATCTGTATGATGGCTATAGGATGGTCATTAATCATAAATCGCTTTGAATGTTCCACCTAAATATTCCCTATCAACAGAAGTATAAATTCACTATGTATTTAAGAATCAAGAGGTCCTTATGGTTTTAATATTGGCTTAAGGACGGTATGGATATATATTTGGTAAATTTGAAGTGAGCTTTTGGCTCTCTCCTCACTTACCATCCACATGTCCTCGAGCTTGAGTTTACGCTCAAAAATGTTCTCACTCACCCATTTGACGCGCTAATGTTGCGTCCCCAATGTCAACCCAAATAAAACTAAGATGATTTCCAAAAATATTCCACTTTGCCGGTTTATTTTATTCTTTCTTTCTTTTTATTTTTTTTTTTATTATTTTTTTTTTTTCAACTTTCGGCAAAGGGTTACAATAATATATCATCTTCATTTCTGTGTCTCAATATAAACACATATCATCCCTTCCCAATGTAAATTCCCAAAATGTGGACCCTCCACCCCAAACTCAAGCTCGAGACAAGTCTCAGGGTTGTGATTCAAGTGCGGGTCATTTGGTCATGCCTAATAATCTAAAGGATAATGGGCTTATATCGTGGCTACAAAAGAAAGGCTTAAGGCTCAAAATTGGGCTAAGACGGATAAAATTATAATATTAGGGATAGCAAGCTAAAGGTTTCAAATGGCTAACAAAGAACTGCCCCTATCATTTTCCTAAGTACATAGCTTGTCTTTAGTTCATATCTAGGTGGGTTCTCTACTAATTAAGATTTCACGTTCTACACACCAAACATATTCCTTAAGTACAAGCTTACTTCATTTGCATTGTTCATTAATTTTTCCTATCAATTACCTATGTTCGCATGCAATTGTAAGTGCGTTCTATATCAGTCCCTAAAGTCCACTATTTACTATCATAGATTCATCAAAAGTATGCTTAAAGGGACATTTAAAATCTTCTATAGTCAAACGCAACTCCGAAAATTATTTTTATTGAAAGCAAATAAAACATATAACACATAAAAATTGGGATGAGGCAACGAACCCCACCCCAAACTCAAAAATGAGTCGTGTCCCCACGACTCGAAAAGACTCAACGCAATAAAAAATAAACTAATCTAACTAAAATGCGAAAGGGATAGAAAACGTATCTTAACCAGCTCGAGGCTGGTTATCGGTGTTGCGTCCATGAACTTTCTCCTGCATAAGAATACCATAGGTGGCATGTTGAATTGTGCTCACCCCCGTTAACATGTTTCGGAGAAGTTCTAACTCTTTTGTAACGTTTCCTAAAGATGCAATCATCTTCACTTGGTTCTCTTCTAACACCTTCACTTTAGCTTCCAACTCATCAGTTGTATGCATCTTCTTCTTTGGAGGAGCTCTAGCATTCCTTGTTGCTTTAACCACTTCATCATGAATATTCTTGATCAACGTTAAACCCATGCTCTCACACACTACAACACGATCAATCTCTGCGTCTTTACGCGGAACCTTTGCGTCTAAACACAAAGTAGTGACGGTACAAGGAAATTTGAGATTTTGTTGTGAAGTAGGAATTTTAGCAAATTCCATGATGGTATCATATATCACACGAGCAACATCCATGGGTTTCTCCTCAATAATACATTTAATGAACAAAAGATGCTCCTTCTTCACTTCCGATATGTGTTTAACTCCGAAGAAGGTAGGGATTATGAAACGTGACCAAATCTTAGCACATGGTAGCAAGTTACTACTATACATCTGTCCAGGATATCTCTCTCCTTCGGGAATTGGGCGGGCCCCATCAATAGTCACTTTCCCCCAAAGGGATTCATAGTCAAACGAAGGCTTTTTAAGAGATTCTTGAAACGGACATATTCCGGAAAACTCGGGTAGTTTTAATGATTTACGAATAAGCTCAACGGAGAAAGGAACTACCTTTTTGCGAATAATAACAGCTTCCTTTGAGAAGGCGATTCCTTCATAAAAATCTCGCACCAAGGTAGGAATATACTCAAGCTTCCTTTCTCTCAATTCCTTCCAACCCAATTTATCACAAGTAACACCATAATCTTTATAAGCACTAGTCATAATACCTTTAGGAAGATTCATCTCCTCACCAAACTTCAAAAATTCAATTCGATCACGAACCTGAGTTTCCCAAGGAACGAAGACTCTCTTAGGCTTGTGAGCCCAAGCTTTCCTACGCGGAGCTTTCGGTTGTTGCACTGGTTCTTCGGGAATTACTAGTTCAGTTTCTTTAACCTCTTCTTCAACTTCTTCCTCACTTTCTTCATCACTCTCATCAATTAACCTGCTCTTTTTCGGATTAGCCTTACTTGGATTTTCTTTTCGTTTCGGAGCAATTGGGTTTTGGACAGTCTTTTTGGATCGTGAATCCGGAATCTCAATTGCTTGGTCTGGGCTAGCTCCAACAGTGTTCCTGTTTCTTGGTATGTTTCTTCGATAGTTACACATGGAATCGGTTCTGTTAGTCATCTTTTTTCACCCCAAACTCAAAACTTCAAATAGAGAAAAAGCTAGAGAAAAGCTTTGAAATTTGATGTTTTGAGGCTTAAAACTTGAAGAACTAGGTGTTATATGAGATGGGTTAAGGTTATTAGAGAGAGATTTTGAAAGAATTTGGTTTAATTTCAAGGTTGGGAAGAGGAAATTTTTGGAGAAAAGGTGAAATTTGATGATGTTTTGTAGAAGCTATGAGTTGATTTTGTGTTTTTGTGATGATAGAAGGCTTGATTTGATGATTTTATAGCTGTTTGTTGATGATTTTCGGAGTAGGTGGAGGCAAGAATTCGGATTATAAGGTTTGGCTTGGAAAAGAGGCAAAAACTAGGTTTAATGAAGTTAAAACCGCCTCTCGTAACAGCTGGCCGGTATGCCTTCGGATTCGCCGGTATGCCGGCAGAGAGGTCGGCGAAATTTTTTTTTTTTTTTTTTTTTTTTTTTTACCTCAAAACGCAAGTGCATTGCGTCGTCGCTGACGCAATGGTCAGGGAATTTGAAATCCTTGACCGGCTAGCCGGCGGATTCGCCGGTATGCCTGTGAAATCTCGATGGCGCATTTGATGACGCAGCAACCTTGCGTCATCGCTGACGCAAGGACCAGAACATTCTTCCTCGTTGGCCGGCTAGCCGGCGGATTCCCCGGCAGCGGCGCCAAAAACTTGGTGGTCCTTTGTGTGTTCTAAAAATAATGCAATGAATAATCGAACCACAACCGCAAGTGTACGGTTGTCCCAAGTAGTAATTCTGATAAATCAGATTCGTTCCAAGGACGGAATGGTTGATCACAATGTCTAGCAAATAGTGATTGATGCACTTGTGAAAATAAAAGACAATAATATATTTGTTTGGTTTTTGTTAGAAGACTACTGAATGAAAGACAAATATTAAATTGCAAATAAAAGCTAAAACGCAAGTAAATTGATGTAAAACGCGATATGAGAAGTAGCACTTGAGAACGCAAGGATCCTCCCTATCCTATTTCTTAACTTATGTTGTTTAAGGGCTAAATTAGTCAATTACAATGGTCGGGATTCTAATATCCTTATACCCCCGTCAGGGTGGACTATAAGGCGATCCTAAAGTGTCACTAGTCCCGTCAGGGTAAATATGATCCACCGTTGGATGATTAAGTGTTATTACCTCATTGGCCCTAGGATTAGCTAAGCTCGTCAGAATCATTAACTTCTATCCTAGATTGAATAAATAGTTCCGTATTTAAACCCCCCGTCAGGATGATCCAATTGCCACTTATTGGAATAGCCTAAATACTATTACCTGTTCCTAGTTCATGACGCTAAAAACAGTAAACATTCATAATTTATCGAAAAGAGTAAAAGCCCTAATTTAGTTTAATTCATTAAAACCCAAATTCAACATTCGTTAATTAATAAGAATTGGGATTCACCCATTGTTTGTTCTCAAGCACTAAATAAAACTTAGCTCATATTAAAAAGAAATACAAAATTAAAATTAAAGGAATTCATATTGTTTACAGAATTAAAAAGATAAAAGAACCTAATTTCCGGAATCGGAATGACTACGAACGGAGATATAGACCCTCTCCAGCTCTTGTAGCTTCTTCTCCTTCCTTTAGTTGCTTCTCTCTGGTGTTTTTAATCTTGCAGAATGTGAATTGTATCTAAAATAGAAGTCAAGGGCTGATTTTATAGTTAGAATTTCGGACTTGGACCTAGGCTTTTAATTAAATGAAATATAAAAGGCCCAAGTCCACTAACTTAGCCCAAAATCCCGTAACTGCTGATATGCCTTCACTAAAACTGCTTTTCCCGATGCGTTACAACTCCGATTGACCTCATTCCAGTTGCTAAAGTTCCGTAATTCGATAAGGAATGATTTCTCTTCAAAGGTCAACAGCTAGATCATCGCTTAAGCACCTCGAAATCAGCAATCTATGGCCTGGAAAATGGATTTTCAGCTCTAAAAATAATATCTTCGGGATTTCTTTTCAAGTCTTGACTCTATCTTTTGATCTTTGACTTCCTCCTTAGACTCCTCTTCTAGCTAACATCTAAAACCTGTAAAATACTCACTAAAAATACCAATATTACGCGCAAAAGCTTAATAAATCAAAAATGCTAGAATTAAAAGAGGAAAATCATATTATTGCATATTTAGCCCAAAAGTCTATCGAAATGATTAAATAAACACCAAAAATGATGTCTCCTAAGGGTCGAAAATAAGAACATTTAAGGAGACATCATATGCACTAATCCTTCTAATTATTTCTATCAAATATAGTTAATAAGGGAGATAATTAGCTCGTAGATACTTAGCCAGGATTCTAAATTCCCATAACTTAGACCTTGAGAGAGACTAAGGGGTCTACGGACACACCACGAGGCTGGTTTAAATAGGGTTTTCCTGCGCAACTAGGGTCCTAAGCAATCAATTTTCAAACATGGTGATAGTGATTAAATTATACCCTAATGACTATCTAGTTAGGATTAGTGTTGTCAAGAACAATATCGACACTAGACGTTATGTGGTGTTTCAATAATTAGACACCCAGCTAAGGTGATCATCTAACTACTATTAAGGTAATCCTATACTCGTGCACTAGCAAGGAAAACAGTCATTAAATCAAAACACATAAACAAATATATAGGTAAGAAGCTAATATCAGATTATAACATATAATTCCCAAAGAAGCTTAGACAGAAAGAAATTATAATTCATAGATTATACATGATGCAAAACCCAAGCTATGGGAAAATTAGTTCATACCTGAAGAAAATAAACTAAAAGAAATAATGAAAGACTTCATCTTGCTCTCTACAATAATTCTGATGATAATAAACCTAAGGACTAATTACAATGAGGCAAGGATGATTTACAAGTGATATAAGGGTGTATTTATAGGTGTTTAGAAGCCCTAATTCGTTTTCTTAAAGGAGAAGGTAAGTAGTGGACTCCTAGCCCAACTCAAATTCGTAACCCTAAAATATGAAATCAGACCCGTTTTTGTTTTGGTCCTAACAACTTCAATTATTATCCGTTTGACGCGTATGAATAGTCGAAATTCATCTTCTCGGAAATATCCTTAACTTTTCTCTTGACTATTTCTCCAAATTCCCCACCGATTTTGAGATATAAGCTGATTTGTGGTCGTGGGTGGTGAAATTCAGATTTATGGCAGCTTTTCATTTTCCATATTTTTAGCTTTTCTTTCCTTATCTCCAATTTCTATGCTTATCTTGTTTCCTTATCTCTTAGTCTTTGACTTGGGCTCTAATTAATCTCCATAATTATCTTTAAAGCTTCGTACTAAATAAATAATTAAACCCAATATGCTCTAAAAATAATAATTTACTAAATGAAGACTAGAAATAGGAAAGTGTAACACTTCTCAAGAAAATCGACTAGAAAGACTTCTAAATCACTAAAAATGATGTCTCATCCTAATATTAATTCATCACAAATGAGGAGACATCAGCAATATATGTGTAATGTTTGAATATGAGAACCGAGAAGATGAAGTAGAAGAGAAAAAGAATAGAAAATGAGAGATCCAAGAGTAAGAATCATATAGGAAATTTAAATGTGAGTGTGTCACGATCCTATAGTGGTTAGAGGTTGGGGTGAGTGTGAGAGTTATTTGTTCTTTCTTTTGTGATAGGGTTTCACATATTTACGTGCAAAGACAAAGTTGTAATAGTGTGAGTGGTTATATTGAATTACTATGTGGATGTAGGTTTTTTTGGCCAAACCAGGTAAAATATTGTTGTTTGTTTCATTTAAGTTTTCTTATGTGCACGATCCTAGACGGAAAGTCTGATATTTCAAAATAATAATTGTACCTCACTACATTTGAAATGTGAAATATTTATCAAGGAGGATTTTTGGGGGTAGTATATTGAAATTTGCGCAGGTACTTACAATAAGAGACATAACTAAAGAATGTACTCAACATCGTCGGTCATATTCTTACTAAAAAAATGTGTTTAAGTTGTGATCTGATCTCTTCCACGTGACTAGGAGCAGATACAAGTGATTTTGACTCACAATGATATCATAACAAATTTAATGATGCAACTCGCCACGTTTCCATTGAAGATGAGAGGCTCGAAGAAATGAAGTCTTAAAGTCAAGCTTATGTATTTTGGTCAGTCTCCCAAGGTAGAGCGTATAAGCGCAATATTCATTGGAAGATAAAGGATGGTAACAAGACTAGTGGAAAGATAAACAAAAAGAATGAAAATAATGAGGGTATACGACCCTAAAAGAATAAAGATAGAACAAGATTAAATCCTATCAACTGTGACAAAATTTTACTTGCGAGTGTGACGATCCTAAGAAGGTAGCAAAATCTTCTTCTTGTGTTTTTTCATGTGTAGCATGCACTGTCTTTCTTGTTGAATCTTATTTTTTGTGGACTATTGATTCCGAAGAGATTTTCCATGTAGTTAAGGACTAAGAGGTCTTTGATATCTAAAAACCCTTCATACGTGTACATCATACAAGGAAATAAAAATAAGGATGAGGGAAATTACAAAAATAACAACAACAATCCACGATTTATTTAAATAAGAAATCTCAAATCCATACAAATAAGTCTAAATTAATAGTGGTTCATACCCAAGCATCTCAATTTACTAAAAAATTTAGTTCATCATGGAAGAAAAAGGAAGTAAAATAAATAAAAGACATAATTTAGGAAGAATTACACTAATTAAAGAAATAAGTGTTGTCTTTCTTTTAAAGGGAGGAAGTAAAGGGGAGGAACAAAGCCTTCTTGACTTCTTGATCTCCTTGCCTCTTGACCTTTGATCTCCACATTTCTAAATCTTCAATAGGATAAGTGGTTCCAATATAGGTTTTAGCTCATACAAGTCAACTTAAGTGAAATTTAAGTGGCCCATTGGACTCTTCTAAATCTGGATAACTTTGGGTCTATGTATAAAAACTCGTATAACTTTCACGTCACAACACGAAATTGGACACCCTTTTCACCACGTGTACTAGACTTTATGATATAAATTGTGTGAAACTATAATCAGCTAATTAACAATAAATTATTTTGTAAGATTTTTGCAAGTTGACACAAGAATCTTGCCGAGACTTCTTGGTGAGCTTTAACTAGACTTCTCGGCTCTTTTTTGTGACTTGACCAGGGTTCATTTTTATCTATTAGACCACTTGGATTAATATTGGGTTCTAATATTATCCATGTACCTAGGATTTTCACACTTAACACATATATTACCTCAAAAATGTTCCAAATATATATAAATTCAAGATTAGACCACTAAATCAAAATATGACAAATATAAGGGATAAATTCCACAATTAAACACTAAACCCCCTATAAAATGATGTTTCAAGAGTATATTAATTCATGAAAAAAGGTGATAAATCACCTAGTGTCAAGTAATAAAGGTCATAAGTGTGAGGGAATTTTAAATCTAGGGTTGATAAATTCTAGACAAGATAAAGAGCCTAAGGTAAAACTATTGTGCACTTAAGGACAAAGATTCTTAAACTTTATAACTAGTACTAATAGAATATAAGAACAAACATATAAGTAAGTAAATGAAATATAAATTAAGAATTATTTAAAAGATAAGGGAATGAATATAAGTGAGTGTTTATAGTGGTTCGGTTTCTCTACATCCACTACCTAGGGTCACCCCATAAGATTCTCAAGCATCTCCGTTAAGCTCCTTGATATCTCTTCCATGTGAGATATAAACCATTAAAATGAGGGGTTTTCAGGATAAACCACAACCTAAAAACTCAACCAAAATTTGAACAAATTCAAACAAATTTGACACTAACTTCACATGCACAAACTAATCTCAACTGCGTGTGTGAGTATATGAGTAACTTCACACTAAATATGACATAGATTGCGTGTGTGAGTGTGTGAGTAATTAAGCTGAAGAGAGGATAACACGCAAATTACAAATCACATTACCTGACTTGGATCAAGAAAAATTAATCGAGGAGAGAATTGAATTTAGGTACCTATGTTTGTATCTCTTCAATTGAATCTATATCACCAGAGCTCAAGCTCGCATGCAAATCAGAAGTAGCGGAGACGCTGTGCTAATGTAAGATGAGGAAGCTATAAAATGATAAAAGAGATAGGATGTGAAGGAGATTTTCACCGGAGTTAGGCCTTTAATCAATAGCATATCCAGGAATACAATCGATAGCAGAGCTAGGCACCGGGGCTCATCAAATTCGGAGCTAGGCGTTGAAAGAGCTTTTCAGGTGAGTCAGGCATTGAATCGATATCAGAGCTGACGCGGAGATGATGTGGATTTGAGGTGTGTCGGTAGTGGAGGTGGTTTTGAGAATCAGTAAGGAAGTGAGGCAACATGATATGATGTGAAGAGAAGAGGTGGGGCGAGAGAGGGAGAGATGAGGCGACGTGAGGTAGGGAGGTGAGGCAACGTGAGACGGAGATGAGTTTGTGAGGCAAAAGGGATGAGTAGATGAGGTATTGAGGTGAGGTAAGAAGTGGTGAGGCGGTGAAGGTGAGGTGGAGATGATGTGAGGCTGAGATGAGGTGTCATCGGTGAAAGTATAGGAGTAGGTGAGGAGGTGAGGTTGAGCTCAGGTTTTGTGAAGTGAAATGTCTTCTGTGTGTGTTTGGAAATGTGAGTGGATTTGATTAAAATAATAGAAAATGTGAGTGGAGAAAAATCTGGAAGAGATATGTGTGTTATTTGTTTAGAAGAAAAAAAGGGGGAAAGAGAGAGAGAGAGAGAGAGAGAGAGAGAGAGAGAGAGAGAGAGAGAGAGAGAGAGAGAGAGAGAGAGAGAGAATTATTTGTATTTTATTTTTTAGTAACTTACATATAGAAAGGGTATTTTAGAAAAAATTTAAATTTTTAGTAATTGATATATCTAGACCGTCGGTTGGGGCGTATGTCTTTCACTCATAGGTACCTTAATGTAACATAGATCTTCTTTCCTTTTTAACTATTTTCTTTCTTTTTATTAAGATAAGATATGATGAATTTGTATTACGGTAGTATCTAAAATCCACCATGTATCCCAATCAACGTAGCATCTTTAAATAAACATCAGTAGTTTTTTGGGAAATGAAACACAATTGAAATTGACAAATTAATATTTTGTTACATAAAATACGTGATAAATGTCGGTTAACAAGAAATTGATTCGAAAGTTAAGTTAATTCTGATAAGTTGTTAGATAATATTTCGTAAATGCATGAAATAACGGAGGCATCGAGAATAATGTTTCGTTAGGGGTTTGTTTTTTGAAAAGCTGAGGGGTTTATAAAGTGTTGCAAGTAGGGACCAATAATGCAACTTTTTGATAACATAGGAACCTACCATGCAATTATTTTATAATATAGTGACCTATCAGCCATCATAACATAGGGACATGGTGCAGTTTATGCATAATATAGGGACCTGGTATGGTTTATGAATAATATAAGGACATCTCATGCATTTTTGCATTGTATAGGGACCTGATACAGTGTTCGCATAATATAAGGACCTATCATGCAATTTTTTGTATAGTAGTAAGATTTTTTCAGAATATAGGGACCTATAATGCAATATTTGCATAGTATAGGGACATGGTACAGGTTTTGCATAATATAGATACCTATCGTGGATTTTCCCAAAGTGTAGGGTCTTGGTATAGTTTTTGCATAATATAGGAACGTATCATGCCAACTTTACAAATTATAGTGACGTGGTACGATATTTTCATATTTATAGGGAATCATCATGCAATATTTGCTTAATATAGGGATTTGGTAAGTATTTTTCATAATATAGGGACCTATCGTGTTTTTTTTGCATAGTGTAGGGGCTTGGTACATTGTTTACATAATATAGGGACGTATAATGCATTTTTTGCATCATATAGGGGCTTGGTACAATTTTCGCATAATATAGGACATGATACAGTTTTTCTTTGTCAAATGTGATTTTACCCAAGTGTTGACCATGTTTACGATGATAGTCGGTGATTCGATTTAAAGAAACGATTCGGATATAGATACGTTTATTCTATATTCGAACCTGGACCCTCCATCCTATTGGGCTTTTGGGACTTAGGCTCAAGCCATCTGGACCAGCCCAATCTTTATCTTTGTTTGTAAACGTTGTATTTTATATTTGAAACACGTGTCTTCAAATTAAACATTACAACTCTTTGCCGAGCCACATTTTCATCTTCTATAAATAGTTGTTAAACTCAAACATTTTCTTCATTCAGTTTTAAAGCATTAAGCATCAAAATTATAAGAGAGATAGAAAGAAGTAGCTTTATTAAGTTCGTTGAAATTCTTAAGAATTCATTTGTTAGTTTCTTATGAATAGTTTTGACGTTGTATCCTGAAGGTTGAAGGCAACAAACATAAGACACCGGTACGTGACCTAAATACCTTAAAGATATCAGATCCAATCTGAGCCTCGACAAGTAAAGTTATTTATTAATTTACTTTTATTTTATTTATGCATTAGTTTTTATATTGTTTTTCTGGTTTATACAAATAAAACACAACAATGTAAGGTATTTATGATTCACGATGTATAAACCATAAAACTTTTTCCTTTAGTTTTATAAACTTTACTTTTGCAAAATTTCTTGGTCTGAAAATGGAAATGAAAATGAATTGAAATGAAGGGTTGATTCTCCTATATATACTCTAATGGTATTTTTTACTCATAAGATTTTGGTGGCCTCTATTTAGAATTTTCTTTTTGGTTACATGGGTTCCGGGCTAACTTGCGCGCACCCATAAATCCCACAGACATATACATGTCTCCCCATATATCTATCTAGAATATTGTAGAAACCAAGTCCTCTTGAGCCATAATAAGAGTTTCCAAGACCCCTTGGATCAGCCAAACTATATATATTAGATACACTTAGAAATATAATTATAAACTAATTTACCATGTGATTCTAATTTCATCCATAAAAATGCTTCATTATATCTAGTCATTAACAATTCATCATATTTATAATTAGGTTGTGTACGCCAAATTTCACTTATAAATTTGAATTTTGTAATGCCATTTTTTAACGAGATTTTGTTTTCTATGATGAAAAGTCTTTTTGAAGTGAAAGAACTACAAAATAAGGAAATGATTGTATTCGCTTGAGTGAGTTTTGGCCATAGGGATATGCTAAAAGCAAAAGAAAAAGAAAGAACTTTCGCAACACCACAATCAAAATCAAGGAAGTTTTAAAGTTTCCTATTACTATGAGGTTTTTTAGCTAGAACTCTAAGAATAAAATTACATCACAAAATTAGTGCCCAATATGTGTATCATTAAGGTAGATATCATGTCTAAAATTTGAGTGTGTCAAAACTTTTCATAATGAATGAATGATCAAATATAGACTTAGGAAATAAATATCTTTACTTCTAACTCTGTCGCAGTCAATGTGATATGAAACTGTACAAATTAGCTTCGACAACGTACCACTGATATGCATCATATTTCTTGTACATTATCCAAACATGCTGCTGGTGGGTCCTGTGTGTTATAAAATAAAATGCTAAAGTTAAGGACTCACAATCTGCAAGTGTACGGTTGTCCAAGTAATAACCCGATAAATCGGATTCATTCGCAGGGACGGATTAGGTACAACTCAGGTGTGGATCAATCAGTGATTTAATTGCAAGTGCAGAAAAAGTAAATGATATGAATTTTGTTTTGAGTTTTGTTTAATAACTAAGACGCGAATAAATTTAAAACTAAATTACGCAAAGAAAATAAATGCAAATAAATAAAGATGAGTAGACGCAAGAATGAGAAGTGGTACTTGAGTCTTGAAGGGTTTCACCTTAATCTATTCAATAAATGTTTCCGTTTAAGGGCTGAATTGGTATTCAGTATTAGTCGGGATTCTAGCTTCTCCTAACCCCCGTCAGGGTGGACTTAGGAGCTATCCTAGGGTGTTACAAACCTCGTCAGGGTGATTATAATCCACCTTTGAATGATCAAGTATTTACCCAATTGGCGATAAGGTTAACCAAGCCTGTCAGGGTCAATAATTTTTTTTTACCTTAGGTCTATTACCTAGTTCCGTAATTAAACCCCCCGTCAAGGCGATCACTTTGCCACTTAAGTGAATAGCTTAACTACTGATCCCTATATTTGATTCGCGACGTCAAAAACAGTAAATAAATGCAAAGTAGTAGTCAATACGAAATTACTCAATTCAATTTAAAGTTTCCGATCCCAAATTCAAAAACACTAATTCAATAAATTGGGGCTTAACCAATTAAAGCGATTCTCAAGTACTTAAAGAATTTAGCTCATGCTAATATTAAAAACTACTGAAATAAAATAAAAAAGCATTCATTGTCAATTACAGAAATAAAATTAAGAACCTAATTGAAGGATTGATATGACTATTGTTGGAAGAATTGATTCTCCAGCTTTAGCTTTTTCTCTCCTTTTTGCTTCCTTCACATCTCTCTTGTGTTTTAATTCTTTGTAATATGAGTTGTGTCTTAAAAAATGAAGTATAAGGCTTATATGTAGTGGGAAAAACAGATTGGGCTTTACTCTAAGGAGGAAAACAGGTTAAATGAAATAAAAGTCCAATCCTTAATGAAACCCCGTAACTGGTGTGTAGCTGTTACTAAAACAGCTGTAACATTTGCGTCCAGACTCGGAATCACTTTATTCAACTTGGAAAATCTTCCTGACTCAGAGATGCATCTGTCTTATTTTTTGCTCTAAGGCTGGATCAGTGGCTAAGATACTCAAACACGGTGATTTGTAAAAGTATTCCAGATTTTGTTCCCATATACTTAACTTCGAATCAACTTTTCTCGCCTTTGACTTTTACGCTCAATCCAAGACTTTAATTCCCTTTTCTTCTCCTTGTATTGATACTCCATCCAATCATCAACCTAAGAACTTTACACTAAAAACAAACAAATTAACTCACAAAAGTTCTAAAACACAAATAGTATAAATTCAAGGGAAGAAATCGCAATATAACAAAATAAGGTTAAAAGTCTAACACATAAGTCAATTAAACACCTAAAATGGTGTATCCTAAGGGAATATAATTAGAACAAAAAGGGAGACATCAGTTGCAGGATTTCACTCTTAATACTTATTTCAACTATTGTTATAACATCGCCTCCATTTAGAGCAAGTCATTCAATTGGGGAAAGTTATAATATAATTAGAAACGCAAAAACATTTAGAAGAATTAGATTTCAAATGGAAGGAAATGTAAAATTTGCCACTAAACATAAAAATGAAGTACAAGTCCAAATATGTTACTAAATAATAGTAGAAGAAAAATTATAAATAACCAAAATGTTTACCGTTGTTGTAATTTATTAAACAAAACCTCCCTCAAATATTATTGATTAAACTTTTAAACTTGAGAGAAATTTTCTAAATCAATACCTCATGTGGAATATCCAACTAAAATACATTAGCATTGTCATACTCATTAGTATAGATAATAGTTATGGTATTAGTTAGAGATGACTCAAGTGATGCATCAATAAATAATATTCACCTTCAATATCCCTTTCAAAAGATTTCCTAGAAACATCATTATGTTTTATCACCATAAAAAGAAAAATACAAAGATATCAACATAAAATTCTAAATTGTGAACTCAAACAAAGACAAGAGGACATTAACTAAAGATGATCAAACTGATGAACCTTTCTTCACACTGTATTTCATTGACAGTTAATGCAACCAAGTTTTCATTTTCACTGATGGTGGAGTAGATTATTATGCGGGGTGATCTAAAAGGATTAAAAAAATGGTGAATGATACATAGGATCTTGGAGAGTAGATTTTCGTTCTATAAGAACTAGTGGAAATCTTATTTTTTTGAAGGTACTTCAAGGATGAACAAATAATAAAGTACTCTTGTATAATACAAAAAACACTAAAAGGTAAAAAAAATTTGTTAAGTGTTGGCATTGTTCATCTCTGGCCTCCGGCCTCCAGCCACGGACCACCACCCACCGCCGAAAAAAAGTATAGTGTATCGTAAAAAAATATTGAGTATCGGCATTAAAACGGTGAGTATCTGAATAAAACATAAAGTAATATTCAAAAAATACAGTGTACTCCATAAAAAATACAGAGTACTCCATAAAAAATATAGAGTACTCGATACAAAATATAGACTATTATTAAAACACAAAGAGTATTACTAAAAACATTAATTTTTATCTAAATTTCAACTAGCTATTACAATACAGATAATACACAAACAAAAAAAATATAGAGTATTACTATTACAACCAGCTAAATAAAGAAAAAATACAGATAATACACGAACAAAAAAAAAAGAAATGGGAGCATTCGAACGCAGTCGTCATCTTCCACCACTAGCACAAACGGAGGTCAAATCTCGCACCACCGAAGAAGAAAATGTGTCTTCGCTGGAGCTTCGCCGGAGATCTCTCACTCTTTAAAGGAGTTTTCTATGGTAGGAGAGTTTCGACTTCGAGATCGAGCAGGCGAGGCTTCTCTCACCAGATCTGCCCCGAGCCTCGACTTTGTTCTCCGTTGAAGACGAAGTCACAAGATTTGCAGGCGAGCTTCGAGATCGAGCAGTCGTCTCAAACTCGAGTTCCATGGCCGCAGTCTAGTTTGTCAAACTAAGATCTGAAGTTTCGTCGTTTCCTATATACATGGCCACGAACGAAGAAGATGCTAGAGAAGCTTCAAACGAGGACCAGAAACGGCGGATGAAGGATCTCAAAAGGTGGCCAGAAGCGGCAGTTGTAGGAGCTTGGAGACCTTCTCGGCAGTCTTCATGACCGGAGAGCTGAGCTGCCTCACCACGACTTCGTCTTCACTGCCATAGATACGAAGGGGAGCAAGTTGGCTTCATCTCACGTCGGAGATGAATGAGGTGTGGGACGGTTTTCTTGAGAGGTGTTAGAGAGAGATTTAAAAATGGATTGGGAAATAGGGTTACGAGAAAAGGGAAAGTGAGGAGAGAGAAGGAAATAAATTCTAATAAAAAATAGTATATATAGGAAAAAAACAAAAGGGGGTAAAGATGTAATTATATTTTATAATTATAGTGTAAATTCTTATTTCAGGTCTTTAGTAAGAAGAGAAGGTAAGTAGGGTTGGTAAAGGAGATAAGGGGGTGTCTTCAAGACCCGTTGGTTGAAAGTCTCTTAAAAATTTCATTACATCATTAATTATCGAACTATGTGTGTGTTTTATTTAAAGTATGGATGAAATGATGTTTTTACATGCATAAGGTATAAACTTACATTTAGCAAAATTTAGGTTATTTTTTTATGTTTTGTCCTGACAAATCAATACATTTTTTTGTCGTTTTTTTCGAACCACTAAATTTGCCGTAATGTTTGTTTCTTTAATAAGTGAGTCGTTTTTCATTTCAATTTTCAAAAAAAAAAGAACAGGTTTTCATTTAAGGCTTGCGAGCCCATTAGACTAAATAAAATAAAAAGTACATCAATTTAGTCCAGTTGAATTTAACAAATACCCAAAAACAAATCCAAAGAAAACGAGATTGTTTCCCTAGGCCCAAAACACAACCATATTCTAGACTATATAAAAATCCACAAATCAGAATAAATTGGCATATCAGATCCTCATTTCCCCTTTACATCCCGATTTTTTCATCCACTCTCACCTTCGACAAACAAACATAACTTTCCAATGTATTTCTTCTTATAGATCTAAAATTCTATGGGAGATCTGGAAGACATTTATTCCAGAAGAATAAATTATTTTACTCGGGTAAGAATTTTATGAGTAAAATATTGTTTTGGTTATTGTAATAAATATAATCGGCAATACATATGTTATATTGATGTGTTAATGTGTAATAGTGTTGTGAAATTGTTTGGTATTCTATAACCTAAAAGTCTTCTTCAAAAATTGTTTTTTATCTAAGAGCTTGATATTTAACTTTAAAATTATATTAGGTCAGTTCAAGGTAATCTTCCATTTATATTCACGAATCTTTTATAAGTGAAAATCGAATTTTCTTGTTGTGTATAATTCATGGATACACCACATATTCCGCCAAATGTATTTTAATAAAGGTATTAAAATCGTATAATACAATTTTTATCTCATTTATCTTGAAATCTACCATTTTAAAATAAAATAAAATTAGATTATTAATAATTGAAATATTATCAAACTAATTTGAAATATTTAAAATGACATATGATTACGCTGATACATACGTTTATATATAATTTATCAATATATTTAGTAAATTTTAAAATAACAAAGATATTTGAGTATTATGCAATATATTTTTCATTTTCTCAAAACATTGATATTCAATTTGTAATTTTTTTATACAGGTTTTTCTATTCAATGGAAAATTTAAATTATATCAAAATCAAGATCATTGGCCATGATATTTCAAAATCAAGCTCAAATATTATTTTTCAAATAAGTGAGTGATTTTATTATTATGGTTTGTGTTCTCTTTCTTTTATTTTTTTGTAAAATGATAGTTGTGGGCTCGACTAGCCGAAATGCGAAGTGAAATTTATAATTCGAGAGGGTGATTTTCCTTAAGTTTGTCAAGTCTTCTGCTTATAAAAGGGACACCCAATAACTTATGGCTTTGACTTATTGTGCTTTTTTAAATTACCATAATATCCTTGAAAAATTTAAAAATGCGAGTTTTTAAAAAAAAAACTTAATTCTCCTCCCTTTGTAAAATTTCACTTAACCCCAAATGTTCAAGTTTTTTTTTAAATTAAACTAATCTTATTTTTTAGTTTATTGCATTATACGTCCCTATATTTGACAAAATACACTATGAGATTTGCATGTATCTTGGCACAACTATCCTGATGGTATGTGTTGAGAAATCTTATTATGTCCATTTTTTCATTTCACACAAACTCATGGATTAGTCGGGAAATTAATTCTATACTTTTTTTCTATATTTCTTTACACAATGACCATACATAATGACAAAAGTTATTCAATACACATAGCTCTATCCCGAATTTTGGAAATTTCGTGTCATCCAACATTGATATTGACAATGCAGGTCACAGTAAATCTTGGAAACAGTGTGTTAGAGAAAACATTTCAAGAACACCAAGAGTATGGAAAAAGAACAAAAGAGGATAATCAAAACGAGCCAATGGGAAGGGAAATAGAAAATCTACCGGGTACGTCATCGGGGAAAAGGAAGTCACGCTTGCGCTGGTCAAAAGAACTCCAAGATAAATTTTTGATAGCTATTGATATTTTGGGCGTAGAAAGTAAGAATACTTATATGATCCTAGATATAAAATTTGTCACACCCCCAAAATCTCCCAACATGAGTTCCTTAGTCACTAATTGGAAGATAATTCTTCTAAGATGCACTCCATTTATGTTCTAAAGGTTCCCCTTAGGTTGATTTTGGAAGTGTGATAAAATATATATTCTATAAGATACTTCTCTTTCCTTTTTCTATGTTTATTTATTTATATTATGATTCCTTAATTTTAATGTCTGCTCACACTTTTCTTTTTGCTTACTTTTTCATCACAGGAGGTCGTCCAAAATCGATTTTAAAATTGATGGGGACAACCCACTTGACGGTTCATCATATTGGTAGTCATTTACAGGTAGTTTTATCTTATTAAAGTAAGTTTCACAATCTAATCCTTGATTCACCATAATATCCTTTAAAACAAAAACTACAAAAGTAATAGGAAGAGGTCATTAGCTTGGCGCAAATAGCTAAAGGAAAACTAAGAAAGGTTGTGTTCCAAATATATTATAGAGATATTATTTGCTGGTACTCCTTGATTCTTTTTATCCATTTTACCCCTTGTGGTGTACAATAAGTGCACTCGACCTCCCTGAAGTTTCAAAAGTGCAGCCTACCTCCTTGTGGTATTAAAATATTGCACCAGTCCCCCTGTGGTTTCAAAAAGTGCGCCCTACACCCCTTTGCCGAGATGGAGCCACCTTAGTGACGGGCCCTATACCTGATTTCCCAAAAAGTAAATGAATCATATTATTATCTTACGCCCCTACATTTTCAGAATCTTTCACTTGGCCCACCAGTTGTCAAATTTTTATTTTATTAAACTTTATAATTTATATTTTTTCTTTAATAATTTTGATTATATTACGATAAACTATATATTATTTTGTATAATATAGGGACTTATAGCGTAATTAGTTTTAAATAAATGATATCAAGACCTCTAGGACAATTTTTTTATAACATAGAGACCTAAAAAAACATTTTTGCATAACTTAGTGGTCCATAGTGAATTTTTTGTAAAGTGTAGGGACCTGTAGTGTAATTAATTCGATTGTTGTCATAACCGGGAATTCACATAGATAGGATCATACTAAATCGATATTTTAATTTTTTTCATTTGAAAAATTAAAATGCAGGTTTTTAAGTCGAGGAGTTAAGTAGATGTGAGGCAAGACAACGCATATGATGACATTATCGTGCTGGAAACTCTGTGGCTGAAGCAGACTTTCGGAGCCGAAGCTGCAGTTTGATCCCACCGTTGATTAGAAAATACTACAAATAGAAAAAGAAAAACTGGGAATTTGGAAACGGAAACATGAATATTTATGTGTTGCAATAGTTGATTATAGAGTTGTAGATTATCTTAGAGCTATAAACTTTCTGGTTAATGTTTGTTTAATTTAATGAGACATCATATGTGTAATTTTGGAATCTTTAGATGCGTATATAGAAAATTTATTCTAGCATGGCGTGTTGGATTTTATCAGAAATTTTTAATGTAAGTGGCAAATCCTTTTTTGTGTGATTTTTCTAGGATTGTCGTCATACCTTATTATGAAAAAGATTCCTCAGATGTCTCCTCTGAATGAAGCAGTCAATAGTCTATTCTCTCCTCTGAACTGTTCCTTTTTATTGATATTTTAGTAGTAAAGGGTGTGTTCTTTTTGGACGGAGAAGAAAACTAAACAATTTACCTATCCTACTAACATCATCCCAAGTTTGTCAAAGCAGTCGAGAATGGTTTTCATATTAAAAGAAGTAGTTGTTGTCATGTGTCTTGCGTCTTTTTGCCAGTTAATCTACCTTGAAGTTGAGGTGTTTTGGAATGTATTTGAAAATGGATTCTCCAATCTTTTCAACCATGTGCTTGATTTTCCTCACTATAGGTTTGATTCTACAAATGATTGCCGACACATGTTAATACCCTGAATGAGTTCAAAGATATTTGAAAATGAAAAAATAATTAGATACAAGGCAAGAGGATTTATGTGTTGGATTAATGCTTTATATTTCTTAATTAAAATGTGTAAATGTTAATCTGATAATGTTTTTTTAAGAGAAGAGGAAGAGACTTAGATTAATATAGAGGATTAACTAAGACTCTTCCCATTCCCTTTGAGAAGTGGAAAAGACTTAACCAAGCTTAACCAGGAGAGTAGTCCTGGAGACGTCGAGGGGGATGGGGTTGAAAACCCATAATGGGGAACATGTGACCAATGGGTCAATGTGATTCTCTCCATCCCTATGGCTCAAAACAAAATCGTCTTAAAATTCATAGCCACTTGTGGTGGTCCTGTTGAGAAGGACTTGATGAATAAGACGTATTGAGTGTTTAAACTCATAGAGAATTCATAGCTTAAATAGTGGTCCTTTAGAGAAGGACTTGATGAATTCATGGGTAATCACGAGACCCAAACTTCAAAATAGAATGTTAAAAGGAGACGTCCTTAAATAATCTTTAAATGAGGAAATCAAAAGTTCATACCCCTTAAAGGGTGGTTCTTAGAGAAAGACTTGATGATCTGAAAGGTGATGTTCGAGTGAACTATAGCTTTCAGCAGGGTAGAGTATGTGCTGTGGGGGTCTCGATCGAAAACCGTTAAAGTTCAAGAGTAAGTTCACTTAAACGGAATTCGGTGGTTGCCTCACTTCACTACGTTTCAATTCAAATCGAAAGATATTGACACTTAAGTACAATTCACCCAACAACTGATAGGTATAGAAACCTGATCACTGTCTCTCCAAAAGACACTGAGTAGGGGATTGTAGGATTAATGCTTTATATTTGTTAATTTAAATGTGTAAACGTTAATCCGATCACGTTCTTTTAGGAGAAGAGGAAGAGACTTAGATTAATATAGAGGATTAACTAAGACTCTTCCCATTCCCTTTGAGAAGTGGAAAATGACTACTTTTGTGAATGTTTTTGTCCCACATAGGAGGTGAGTAAAAAAGTTTATCTACTTAATTAAACTCACCTATGTTTTCTTATCACAAGAGCTAGTCACTATGCAAGCTAAAAGGGAACAAGAAAGCCCCCACACGCGCGCACCACCACCCCCCGGGCCGGCCCGGCGTGAGGAGTTGGGGAGTTGGAGGAGTCAAAAAATAAAAAATGAAATGGATTTTCCTACCAAACGTAGAGACAAGTCTCCACCAATCACGCACGCGTTAAAGAATAAGAATATTCCAACAGATGTTACAAGGAGATAGTCAACACGTGGGAATATCAAGGTCAAAGCTGTTACAAAATATAAAAAACGTGGAGGTTAAAAGCCAATCAAAACCGTCAACCCAATCAAGTCAATTCCGGGAGGGAATCGTGGGAGTTAATGGGGACGTTTCTGAATGGCTTGATTCTTCCTCTCCTCTCCCCTATATAAAGAGCTCTCACTCCACTCATTCCAGCTACGAAATACACAATAAAGAAAAAACACTCTGCCTCACCTTCTCTCTAAAAACTAGTTACGTTTTAGTTTTCCGTTAGAGATACAGTCTGCCGAAATATCTTTTTAACGACCGTCGGTGACTCTATTTTTCTTTTCATTTCCGTGTAACTGTATTTCCATTTGAATTTCCGTGTAATTGTTCTTTGATTTTCATTGTAATCGTAATTCAGTTTTCTTGTAATAGTTAGTTTACATTAAAATTGTTTTTACTTCTTTTGTTTTTCCTTGGAAACCATTTCTGTTGTGAAACCGATGATTATTTAATCACAATTTAAAAAGATATTCATTTCATTTTCTCACCGGTCATTTTTGAAAATGGCTCTTCCTATTTCGGTCGTTGGTTCTTCTTTGAACACAAAGCCACTTCTCGACGCGAACAAGTTGGAACCCCTTAATGGTTCTAACTACAAGCGTTGGGCGCAAAAAATTATGACTTGCCTTGAACAGTATGAACTCGACTTTGCTATAGTCGAGGCTCATCCACTTTTGGAATTTGGAGCTCATACTGAACAAGAGCTAGCTAGGCATGCTACCCTCGAATCCAGGTTCAAAAGAGCTAATACCATGGCTCGGGGCTGTATGTTGAACAATGTTACTAATTCCATATTTGATCTCCTTGCCAAAGAGAAATCGGCAAAGGTCATATGGGAAACTTTCGAGAAGAAATATGGGGCTGATTATTCTGGAAAGAAAAAGTATGTGACTGGGAATTAGTATAATTTTAGACTTACGGATCAGAAACCCATGACTGAACAACTTCATGTGTACGAGAACCTATGCGCGGAGGTAATCGTCGAAGGCATGAAGATGTGTAAAATTCTTCAAGCCAACATTTTGCTTGAGAAAGTTCCCCCATCTTGGAGTGAATACCGCAACCACCTCAAACACAAAAAGAAATAAATGACCCTCCAAGAGCTCATCAGCCACATCCAAGTCGAAGAAGCAAATCGAATAAAGGATAAGTCAATCTATTTCCATTCTCATTCCTCGAAAGCTAATCTCGTCGAAGGTTCTGGCCAAGGTAACTAAGACAGGTTCAAAGGGAAGGGAAAGCAACAAGGTGGAGGATTCAAAACCTCTGGTAAGATTCAAAAACCTAAAGGGGCCTGTTATTGTTGTGGCAAAGAAGTACATAGAGCGTTCGAATGTTCCCTTAGGGCTGGCCAGGGTCCCAAAGCTGCCGCTAATCCGACTGAGACCGAAGAAATAGTCTTCGCGGTAATGGTTGAGGTAAAATTGGTAGAGAACAAGAGTGAGTGGAACCTTGACACTGGAGCTTCTCGCCATTTCTGCGCAAACAAAGCCTTGTTCAAGAAATTCGAAAAGGCAACTGATGGTGAGTGTGTGTACTTGGGTGACTCTTCCACCGCTACAGTTCTCGGGCAAGGTCAGGTTCCCCTCAAACTCACCTCAGGTAAGATTCTTGAACTGAATGATGTTCTCTTCGTCCCCTCTCTCCGTAGGAACTTAGTTTCTGGGGCTCTTCTTAACAAAGTTAGTCTCAAACTTGTCTTCGAGGGGGGGAAAGTCATTATCACCAAAAATTAGGAGTTCGTGGGGAAAGGGTACTGGTGGTCCTTTGTGTGTTAAAAAATAAATGCAAATGTAATCGAACCACAACCGCAAATGTACGGTTGTCCCAAGTAGTAATAAGTGATTCTAGGATCGTTCGCAGGGACGGTTTGGTTAACTACAATGCTTATCGAATAATGAATGGTTGCACTTTTGAAAGCAAATAAAGATAATATGATTGATTTGGTTTTTGTATTAATTCTAATGAATGAAAGACTAATTATAAAATGCAAATAAATAGTAAAACGCAAGTAAATAAGTGTAAACGTAGTATGAGAAGATAGCACTTGAGAACGCAAGGGATCCTCCTAATTCTATTTCATAACTTGTTCTGTTTAAGGGCTAAATTGGTCAATTACAATGGTCGGGATTCTAAATTCCTTATACCCCCCGTCAGGGTGGACTATAAGGCTATCCTAGAGTGTCACTAGTCCCGTCAGGGTAAATATGATCCACTTTTAGATGTTTAAGTTAATTACCACATTGGCCCTAGAATTAGCTAAGTTCGTCAGAATCAATAGCTTCTATTTTAGATTGAATAAATAATTCTGTACCTAAACCCTCCGTCAGGATGATCCAATCGCCACTAATTGGAATAGCCTAGATACTAACACCTGTTCTTAGTTCATGACTCTAAAAACAGTAAATAAGCTTAATTTATCAAAAAGAGTAAAAACCCCAATCTAATTTAATTTAACAGAAACCCAAATTCAGGACATGAAATTCAATAGAATTGGGAATTACCCATAAAGCATTCTCAAGCACTAAAATATGTTTAGCTCATACTAATTAAAAAGAAAACTAAATTAAATGTAATGGAATTCATATTGTCTTACAAAATTAAAGATAAAGAAAACCTAATTTCCGGAATCGGAATGGCTGAGAACGGAGATATAGACCCTCTCCAGCTCTTGACAGCTTCTTCTTTCTTCCTTCTGTTGCTTCTCTCTGATATTTTAATTTGTAAAAAGTGAATTCTGTGAAAAATAGAAGTCCAGAGCTCCTTTTATAAGTAGAAAAACGGATTAGGGCTTGGACCTAATAATAAAACACTAATTAAATGTCCAAGCCCAACTTCTAAGTCCAAAATCCCGTAACTGCTGCATCACCTTCACTAAAACGGCTTTTCCCGCTTCGTTATAACTCTGATTGACTTGATTCCAGTTGCTAAAGTTCCGTAACTCGATAAGGAATGTTTTTCTTCAAAGGTCAGCGGCTAAATAATTTCTTAAGCGCCTCGAAATCAGAAATATTTGGCCTGTTTTCCAAATTTGCAACTCTAAAATCAAATTCTTTCAGGATTTATCTTCAAGTCTTGACTCCATATCACGATCTTTGACTCTCTTCTCGGATTCCATTCCTAGATAATAATCAAAACCTACAAACTTTCCACTAAAATACACAAGATTACGCGCAAAAGTTTAATAAATCAAAATTACTAGAAACAAAATGGAAATTCCGGATTATTACATTTTTAACTCAAAAGTCTATCAAAATATTCAAATAAACACAAAAAATGATGTCTCCCAAGGGTCGAAAATAAGAAAAATTAGGGAGACATCAAGACCCCCAACTCAAACCTTTGTCGTCCCGACAAAGTAAAACAAAACAAAGGGGTAGAAGTAAGCGTATACACAAGTAGAAGCTAGCAAATACACCTAAAGCAAGTCTTAAGATAAATCTCATATAAAAAACTATAGAAACTAATATACACATACACCTAAAATGCAACATCAAACATAAGTAATCTCAATCATAAAATTAAAGTCGCAATGCTTGAAGGTTACACTTGCACTCATCTCTGTATGATGGATATAGGGTGGTCATTAATCCTAAATCGTTTTGAACGCTCCACCTAGCATATTCCCTATCAACATAATCATAAATTCACTATGTACTTAAGAATCACGAGGACTTTATGGTTATAATATTGGCTTAAGGACAGGTGTGGATGTATATTTGGTAAATTTGAAGTGAGCTTTTGGCTCTCTCCTCACTTACCATCAACAAAGTCCTCGAGCTTGAGTTTTCGCTCAAAAATTGTTCTCACTCACCCATTTACGCAACAATTTAGCGTCCCATGTCTACCCACTATATACAAGATGATTTTCAGAAAATTCCACTTTGCCGGATGTTTTATTCATACATATTTTTCTTTTTCTTTTCTTTTTTCTTTTTTTTTGTACTGATCGAAACCGGGTTCCCGCATTTGGCGAATCCGGGTACCCGGTCCTTACTGTATGATTTTTCGAAATTTTTCATTTTTTCTTTCTTTTTCATTTTTCTTCATTCCCGGCAAAGGGTTACAAGTATCTATCATTTGCAATTGTGCTACAATACAAAGCACATCAATCCCTACCCATTTAGTTCCCCATAAGTGGTCCCACCACCCCAAACTCAAGCTCGAGACATGTCTCAAGATTGTGATTCAAGTGCGGGTCATATGGTCATGCCTAATAATCTAAGGGATAATGGCTTATATCGTGGCTACAAAAAAAAGGCTAAAGGCTCAAAGTGGGCTAAGACGGATAATAATTAACACAAGGGATAGAAGGCTAAAAAGGCACAAATGGCTAACAAAGAACTGCCCCTATCATTTTACTAAGTACATAGCTTGTCTTTAGTTCATATCTAGGTGGGTTCTCTACTAATTAGGATTTCACGTTCTACACACCAAACATATTCCTTAAGTACAAGCTTACAACATATTCCTTAAGTACAAGCTTACTTCATTTGCATTGTTCATTAATTTTTCCTATTAATTACCTATGTTTGCATGCAATTTTAAATGCGTTTTATACCAATCCCTAAAGTCCACTATTTACTATCATCGTTCATCAGAAGTATGCTTAAAGGGATATTTAAAAATTTCTACAGTCAAACGCAACTCCGAAAATTATTTTATTGAAAGCAAATAAAACACATAACACATAAAAACTGGGATGAGGCAACGAACCCCACCCCAAACTCAAAAATGAGTCGTGTCCCCACGACTCGAAAAGACTCAAAAAAGCATTTAAACTAATCTAAAATAAGAGGAAGGATTAGAAAACGTATCTTAACCAGCGCGTGGCTGGTTACCGGTGTTGCGTTCTGGACCTTTATATCGCGTAACAGCATCATAAATCACGTTCTGAAGTGTATTTACGTCTAAGATCAAATTTCGAAGCAGGTCCAATTCTTTTGTAACGTTTCCCAAGGTAGCAATCATCTTCTGTTGATTCTCTTCAAACACCTGAATCTTTGATTCCAACTCAGGAACAGTCTTCGCTTTCTTTGATAGTGGAGTTCTAGGACTCTTGGTAGCTCGTGTTGCTTCCTCATGGATATTCTTAATCGTGCTCAATGCTATGCTCACACCAACAGAAACACTGTCAATATATGTGTTCTTGCGTGGAATCTTTGCGTCTAGACACAACTAAGTAATAGTGCACGGGAACTTGAGATTTTGTTGTTTCATTGGGGATTTCGCGAACTCCATGATTGTGTCATAAATAATCTTAGCAACGTCAAATGGTTTCTCCTCCAAAACACACTTAATAACAATCGAAATCGAAAGAAGAGTCATTAAGAGTTTCTTGGAAAAGACATAGTCCAGAAAAGTTGGGTAATTTCAAGGCTTCCCGAATACGTTCAACAGAGAAAGGAACTACCTTTTTGCGGATATCAATTGCTTAACGGGAGGTAGCTAGACCTTCATAGAATTCTCGCACAAAAGTAGGAATAAACTCAAGCTTCCTTTCTCGTAATTCTTTCCAACCAAACTTATCACAAATCACAGCATATTCCTTGTGTTCACTACTCATAATACCCTTAGGAAAGTTTGTCTCCTCACCAAACTTCAAAAATTCAATTATTTCACGAACCTGAGTATTCCAACAAGTATAAACCCTCTTAGGCTTGTGGGCCCACATCTTCATACGCGGAGGTTTCTGTTGAACTGGTATTTCCGGAACTTCTTGTTCAGTGTCATCCTCAATGTTCTTCTCAATTTCCTCTTCTTGTTCCTTCTCACTTTTTGGCTCATCAATTAATCTTCTCTTTTGACCTGTGATTTCTTTTCTCTTGGGATCAAGCTTATCTTCATCAATTTTTCTTTTAGGACGCGAATCAGGAATCTCAATAGCTTGGTCTTGGGAACCACCAATGGTGGTTTTCTTTCTAGGAGCAGTTCTTCGGAAATCACCGGTTCTATTAGTCATCCCTTTCCACCCCAAACTCAAAACTTCAAATAGTTAGAAACTTAGAGAAAAAGTTTAGAAATTTGATGTTTTGAGGCTTAGGAATTGAAGAACTAGGTGGAATATGAAATGGGTTTTGTTCAATTTGAATGGGAGAAGAATGAATTAGGTTTAATTTAAGGATTTGGGTGAAGAAAAATCTTGGGAAAAACTAAGGATTTGATGTTATTTTGGAGAGTAAGTGAGTTGATCTTGTGTTTTTGTGGTGAAAGAGGGTAGGATTTGATGATATATAAAGGTTTCAATGATGATTTTCGGAGGTGGGAAAACTATTGGTGAGTTTTAGGTAAAAACTTGCAGAAGAGGCTAAGAAAACAAGGTTAAAACACTCAAAACCGACATCACAGCTTCAAAAATCGGGTTTCCGTATTTGTGAAATGCGGGTTCCCGGTTCCGCGTCGCTGTGACGGCGCGGAAAATTTCTTAAAAGAACTTTTTTATATATACCTCAAGACGCACCAATACGCTGGATCCCAAGACGCGGGGTCAGAACTTTTGCTCGCCAAAACCGGGTTCCCGCATTTGTGAAATGCGGGTTCCCTGATTTTCGTCGATGGTGCGAGCCAAGACGCACCAAAACGCAGCCTCTCAAAACGCCGGGTCAGAGAATTTGGAAAATTACAGCTCTGAAACCGGGTACCCGGTTTGCCAAATGCGGGTTCCCGGTTTTTCGTCGATGGCGCGACTCAAAACGCAATGAGACGCAACCTCCAAGACCCTGGGTCAGAGATTTTCAAAAGTTACAACACCAAAACCGGGTTCCCGCATTTGTGAAATGCGGGTTCCCGGTTCCGACGCTGTGTCGTGAACCAAAATGCCCAATGTTGCGTGGATTAGGTTGGTACCAACTCCAAAACCGGGTTCCCGGATTTTGCGAAACCGGGTACCCGGTTTCTCCTGGACATCCAACTTATTTTTCTCCTATTTTTGCCTTATCGACCCCAAACTCGTGACCTTTTTACCCCTGAGATCATCAAAAAACAACTACCCTTCCTCATTTCTTAATAATAAACACTAAAATTACGAAAATCAAACTATTTTACATTGCGAAAATTTTAAAACTCAGCTAATATACAAAGAATTGGCTTTTGTTTAACGTCGTTAACCTCGACGGGTTACCTCACGCTTCTAAGGAGTCTCGAGGAGGTACATGACCTCCCCGGGATGTGGATCTTCCGAGCGGTTGGTATCTTCACCTCCATGGTATATCTTTAATCTATGACCGTTCACCATGAAGGTACGGTTCTCTAGCGGATGTTCTATTTCTATAGCTCCATGAGGTGTAACTTTGGTCACAATGTATGGACCCGACCACTTAGACCTTAACTTACCCGGATAATTGCTGGACTTTGAATTATACTTCAATACTCTTTGCCCCACTTCAAAGTTCTTTGCACGAATCCGATTGTCATGCCATTTCTTCGTGTTTTCTTTGTAAAGTTTAGTATTTTCATAGGCATTTAATTGGAATTCGTCAAGTTCATTAAGCTTCATCATACGATTCTTTCCGGCTAAGATAGGATCTAAATTCAACTGCGCAATCGCCCAATAGGCACCCATTTCAAACTCTAGAGGTATGTGACAAGCCTTACCATATACCATACGATAGGGAGATGCACCAACTGGAGTCTTGAACGCAGTACGATAGGCCCACAACGCATCATCTAACTTCATTGACCAATCTTTTCTTGTAGGACCAACGGTTTTCTCTAGGATTTACTTGACTTCACGATTCGATACTTCAGCTTGACCATTGGATTGTGGATGATATGCAGTAGATACACGATGTCTTACTCCATACTTCTCTAGAACAGTCTTCAAATATTTATTAACGAAATGAGATCCTCCATCGCTAATAATCACTCTAGGTGTGCCATGTCTAGTAAAAATATGTGACTTCAAGAACTTAATCACCACTCGTGACTCATTGGTAGGTAAAGCCACCGCTTCTACCCACTTAGACACGTAATCAACAACTAATAAGATGTAGAGGTTACCATTTGAAGGAACGAAAGGACCCATAAAGTCTATACCCCAAACATCGAATATTTCAACTTCTAACACATTATTACGTGTCATCTCATCCCTCTTGGATATGTTTCCGGTAAACTGGCATCTCATGCACCTCTTAACATATTCATGACAATCTTTAATAAGAGAAGGCCAGTAAAAACCTGATTGGAATACCTTAGCAGCAGTTCTATCTCCCTTGAAATGTCATCCATTGAGTGAATCATGGCATCCAGCTATAATGGCTTCAGTCTCTTCCCTTGCTACACATCTTCGTATCATTTGGTCAGCACAAACTTTGTAGAGGAAAGGATCCTCCCAAAAGAACTGTTTAGCACGATGAGCTAACCTCTTTCTTAAATGATAAGTAGATCCTTCAGGAAAAACACCACTCACCACTAAATTTGCAATATATGCATACCAAGGGGCTTCATAATCACGAACCATGAATAAACTCTCATCCGGAAACTCTTCTCTAACTGCTTCAGTACCACTATTCATCTCTGAACCTTCTAAACGCGATAGATGATCTGCAACCTGATTCTCACAACCATTTCTATCTTTGATCTCTAAATCGAACTCTTGAAGCAATAAAACCCATCTGATTAACCTCGGCTTCGCATTTTTCTTTTCCATAAGATATCTAATCGCGGAATGATCTGTATAAACAATAACTTTCGCTCCAAGAAGATAAGAGCGAAATTTATCAAATGAATATACTACTGCTAGCAACTCTTTTTCTGTAACTGTGTAATTAATTTGAGCACCATTAAAAGTTTTACTAGCATAGTAAATCGAATGAAAAATCTTCTCTTTTCTCTGACCCAATACAGCTCCCATACACAAATCACTCGCATCACGCATAACCTCAAACGGCAAATTCCAATCTGGAGGTAATACTATAGGAGCAGAAATAAGCTTTTCCTTGATTGCTTGGAAAGCCGCTAAGCAAGCTTCATCAAAAAGGAATTTGGAATCCTTTTCAAGTAAGTTGCATAGCGGTTTAGCAATCTTAGAAAAGTCTTTAATAAAACGCCTATAAAAGCCAGCATGGCCCAAAAAACGTCTAACCCCTTTAACAGAAACAGGAGGGGGAAGAGTTTTAATTACCTCAATCTTTGCTCTATCAACCTCTAATCCAGCACCTGAAACTTTGTGACCCAGAACAATACCTTCGCGAACCATGAAATGACACTTCTCCAAGTTTAAAACCAAATCTGTTTCCTTGCATCTGATTAACACTTTCTCCAAGTTATCTAAACATCTATCAAAATCATCACCAAACACGGAGAAATATTCCATAAACACTTCAAGGAAATTATTGATCATATCCCAGAAGATGGCCATCATACATCTTTGAAAGGTAGCAGGAGCATTACACAACCCAAAAGGCGTTCTGCGATATACAAAAGTGCCAAAGGGGCATGTAAATGTAGTTTTATGTTGATCTTCTGGAGCCACGTAAATCTGATTATACCCGGAATAACCATCCAAGAAGCAATAGTACTCTCTTCCGGCTAATTTATCTAGCATTTGATCAATGAAGGCAAGAGGGAAATGATCTTTTCTGGTGGCCTTGTTCAGTTTCCTGTAATCCATGCAAACTCTCCAACCAACTACCGTTCTTGAAGGAATCGCCTCATTTTTATCATTAAGAATTGTTGTCATTCCTCCTTTCTTCGGTACACACTGAACCGGACTCACCCATTCACTACTCGAGATGGGATAAATAATCCCCGCGTCTAAAAGCTTGATCACCTCTTTCTTCACTACATCCTTCATAACGGGCATTAATCTCCTTTGACCTTCAACTGAGCGTGCGTTGTCATCTTCAAGTATGATTTTGTGTTGACAATAGGATGGAATAATGCATTTGATGTCAGCAATTGTCCAACCTATTGCCTCTTTGTTGGCTCTCAACACACGCAACAGTTTATCTTCTTGAGGACCTGTTAAATTTGCTGAAACAATAATAGGTAGAGTTTCATTAGTACCTAAATACGCATACCTCAAATGTGCTGGTAATGGCTTTTCTTCCAATTCCGGAGGAGATTCAATCGAAGGCTTCTTTTTAGGAATAATCTCCCCCGGTTCTCTCACAGGTTCATAGGCAAGACGCCTATACTTCGGATTTTCAGAATTGAGAGCTGCCACTGTTTCGGCAAGCTCTTCCATCATCTCAGGCATATCTAATGTTAAAGCGGCATGCAAAATATCATCATAATTACAACAATCAAATACCTCTTGCGATGCCTGCTCAACTACATCCATGCGGAAACAATCTTCTTGAGAATCTAGAAATTTCATAGCTCGAAATACATTGAATTTGACCTCCTCGTCTTGTATCCTCATCGTTAATTCGCCATTTTCTACATCAATCAATGTACGCCCCGTGGCTAGGAATGGTCTTCCAAAAATAATGGGGACATTCCTATCCGCGTCGTATTCAAGGATAACGAAATCAACAGGAAATATAAGCGTACCTGCCTTAACGAGGACAACTTCAATTCGGCCTTCAGGATGTGCAAGAAACCTGTCCGCCATTTGCAAGACCATAGAAGTAGGTCTTGCTTCTCAAATTTTTAGCTTAGCAAAGATCGATTTGGGCATCAAATTGATGCTCGCACCCAAATCGCATAGTGCTTTTCCTTTCCATTCTTCCCCAATTGATATCGGAATAGTGAAACTCCCTGGATCAACTAACTTTGGAGGTAATTTACTCTGACAAATCGCACTACACTCTTCAGGAAGACCAATCATCTCATTATCACAATAAGGCCTTTTATTAGTGAGGGCCCTCTTCAAAAACTTCGTATACTTAGGAATATCTCGAATAGCCTCTAGTAACGGAATATTAATACTTAGGCCCTTCACTCTATTAAAGAACTTTGAAAACTCAGCCAAATCATCCTTTTTCTGAACTCGAGATGGAAACGGTGGTGGAGGGCGATTACTAACAACATCATCTTTCTTCTTTGGAATCTCAATCGGCCTTTCTATTTCTCCAATCTCAACATCTTTCTCTTTCTCTTTCTCACTCACTTCCTTCTCTTTTCTTGGAACTTCTTTCTCTTTCATAATTGGAAAAGGAGGTGGAGGAAGGTTCTTACCACTTCTTAGTGTAACAGCTTTGCAATCTTCATGTTGTCTTGGATTTTCTGTGTCACTAGGGAGTTGCCCTTGTGGACACTGATTAAGCTGTTTTGCGAATTGATCCATCTGATTCTGTAATAGCTTCATATTTGCATCAGATGCTTGTTGACGTTCCATAGCTTGTGTCTGAAGAGCAATTAAACTTTCAACCGTTTTCTGAAGGGTAACTACTCCTTCTTGTGGATGGGCAGGTAAGGCTTTTTGGTTCATGGTTTCATCGTAAGTGTTTTAAGGAGCTTGTCTCTGAACATAATTTCCCTGATTTTGTCCTCCTTGATAATTGTTGTGTGGTCATGGATTGAAATTGTTACCTTGGGGACGCGGCTGATACGCATATGTAGGATTTGCTGCCCCACTAGGATTTGAATATTGAAACCCAGGATGGTTTCTGTTAGGCTGATATCCATTACCACTCGAATTAAAGTTACCTCTATTGGAGACAAACATCACGGATTCTTGGTTATTCTGACAATTTTCCCAACTATGATCATTAACCCCGCAATATTCACATCCATACACCTCTTGTGCAACCTTTACCTCACCTCTTTTGTTCGAAAATACTTCTTTCACGGCTAAAGTAAGTTGTCTCAATTGTTGTTCTAGTGTGGATTGAATCTTGGTTTCTAAGGAGTTGAACTTTTCTTCAATGTTGACATTATTAACTCCTCCTCTAACTGGTATTCTTGCGGTATTCCACCCAACTTCATTATCAACTTTTCTATCCAAAATAATTCTTGCATACGCAGGTTGAACTCGCAAAAACGCACCTCCACACAACAAATCTAAATCTTTCCTAGAGCCACCTTCAAGACCATTATAAAAAATCTTCATCTGTTGTTGTTCGGTAAGGTCATGATTCGGGACTCTTCGCAAACATCTTTGAAATCTAGCCCAACTTTTACCCAAAGTCTCATTATACTCTTGCTTGAAATTGTGTCAACTCTAGCTCAGCATCTAACCTCATATTAGACGGATAATACCTGTTGTAAAACGCAGTCTCTAATTGTTCCCAGTTTGTTATCTTTGTAGGATCTTGTGTATCGTGCCATTCACTCGCTCCATCTATAACGAAAAATCGAAACACAGCAAAGTACATTTGTTATTTTGAAACTCCTTGTGTGATGTAAGAATCACATATCTGCTTGAATTTCTGTACTGCTCTAAGAGGATCTTCTCCATCTTTACCACGAAAATTTCCAAAATTTTGGAACTGAGCTAACATACTCGAATCTGGACGAAACCTCGGAACATTTATGTTTGGAGAACCTACTCCTATAGCAGGAGCACGGAATGGAACTTCTGGTGGACCATTAATAAACCATGGAATATGATTAATCACCATCTGAACTTGGGCTGGATTAGGATTTAGTGGTTGAACTTGAGGAATAATGCCTGGTGGTGCTAGAGGTTGACCATTTGCGTCTAGCTGACCTTGTCCGTTATTTTGTTGGTTCTGAATATTGATATTCTGCATTCTGTTAATTAATTCTTCTACTTCTCTAGCTTCTTGTTCTCTTCTTCTTTTGTTAGCAAGTCTGAATAACGATTCTGTATTATTAAGGATCGGAGGTGTTGGCTCGAAATCCTTAAAGAGTCTTCTTCGCATACACCAAACCTAAAAACCTAAGAAAAATAAACAAACAAAAAGCGTAAAACTGATAAAATAAAATAAATGCAACTACCCCTAAAGCAGGAGCACGGAATGGAACTTATTCTGGACCGTTAACAAACCAGGGATCTTGATTATTCGCCATTTCTTTTTCTTGTTCTCTTCTTTTCTTGTTAGCAAGTCTGATTAATGATTCTTGATTATTAAGGATTGGAGGTGTTGGTTCTTGATCCTTAAAGAGTCTCCTTCGCATACACCAAACCTAAAGACCTGAAAAAGACGAACAAACAAAAAGCGTAAAACTGATAAAACTAAAAATAAAAATAAATGCAACTATCACTAAAGGATAAACACCGTGGTCACACGCTACCGTCCCCGGCAGCGGCGCCAAAAACTTGGTGGTGCTTTGTGTGTTCTAAAATAAATGCAAATGTAATCGAACCACAACCGCAAGTGTACGGTTGTCCCAAGTAGTAATAAGTGATTCTAGGATCGTTCGCATGGACGGTTTGGTTAACTACAACGCTTATCGAATAATGAATGGTTGCACTTTTGAAAGCAAATAAAAATAATATGATTGATTTGGTTTTTGTATTGATTCTAATGAATGAAAGACTAATTATAAAATGCAAATAAATTGTAAAACGCAAGTAAATAAGTGTAAAACGCAGTATGAGAAGATAGAACTTGAGAACGCAAGGGATCCTCCTAATTCTATTTCATAACTTGTTCTGTTTAAGGGCTAAATTGGTCATTTACAATGGTCGGGATTCTAAATTCCTTATACCCCCATCAGGGTGGACTATAAGGCTATCCTAGAGTGTCACTAGTCCCGTCAGGGTAAATATGATCCACTTTTAGATGTTTAAGTTAATTACCACATTGGCCCTAGAATTAGCTAAGTTCGTCAGAATCAATAGCTTCTATTTTAGATTGAATAAATAATTCCGTACCTAAACCCTCCGTCAGGATGATCCAATCGCCACTAATTGGAATAGCCTAGATACTAACACCTGTTCTTAGTTCATGACTCTAAAAAACAGTAAATAAGCTTAATTTATCGAAAAGAGTAAAAGCCCCCAATCTAATTTAATTTAACAGAAACCCAAATTCAGGACATGAAATTCAATAGAATTAGGAATTACCCATAAAGCATTCTCAAGCACTAAAATGTGTTTAGCTCATACTAATTAAAAAGAAAACTAAATTAAATGTAATGGAATTCATATTGTCTTACAAAATTAAAGATAAAGAAAACCTAATTTCTGGAATCGGAATGGCTGAGAACGGAGATATAGACCCTCTCCAGCTCTTGACAGCTTCTTCTTTCTTCCTTCTGTTGCTTCTCTCTGATGTTTTAATCTGTAAAAAGTGAATTGTTTGAAAAATAGAAGGCCAGAGCTCCTTTTATAAGTAGAAAAACGGATTAGGGCTTGGACCTAATAATAAAACACTAATTAAATGTCCAAGCCCAATTTCTAAGCCCAAAATCCCGTAACTGCTGAATCACCTTCACAAAAACGGCTTTTCCCGCTTCGTTATAACTCCGATTGATTTGATTCTAGTTGCTAAAGTTCCGTAACTCGATAAGGAATGTTTTCTCTTCAAAGGTCAGCGGCTAAATCATTTCTTAAGCGCCTCTAAATCAGCAATCTTTGGCCTATTTTCCAGATTTGTAGCTCTAAAATCAAATTCTTCCGGGATTTATCTTCAAGTCTTGACTCCATATCATGATCTTTGACTCTCTTCTCGGATTCCATTTCTAGCTAATAATCAAAACCTACAAACTTTCCACTAAAATACACAAGATTACACGCAAAAGTTTAATAAATCAAAATTACTAGAAACAAAATGGAAATTCCGGATTATTACATTTTTAACTTAAAAGTCTATCAAAATATTCAAATAAACATAAAAAATGATGTCTCCCAAGGGTCGAAAATAAGAACAATTAGCGAGACATCAGGTACCTTAATAATGACTTGTTTGTTTTAAACATTGTAACACTTAATGAGAATGCATCTAATTCTGCGTATATTGTTGAGTATGTTCAAACGTGGCATGGTAGACTAGGCCATTTAAATGTTGCGTCTATTAAAAGGCTTAAAAATCTTGGACTAATACCCGTTCACAATGTGGATGACTTTGAAAAATATCAAATATGTGTAGAGTCCAAACTTGCGAAAAAACCTTTTAAACCCGTTACCACGAGACAAAGTAAATTGCTTGAATTAGTTCATTCGGACTTAGCTGATTTTAAAAACTCCGCTAGTAGAGGAGGAAAACTTTATTACACAACTTTCGTAGATGACTACTCTAGGTTTACTAAAGTTTATCTTCTTAAATCTAAAGATGAGGCGGAAAATGCGTTTTTAAAATATAAAGCCGAAGTTGAAAACCAACTAGACTGTAAAATCAAACGACTTAGGTTCGATAGAGGAGGCGAGTATATTTCAAATTCCCTTAAAGAGTTTTGTGAAACAAATGGGATTATCCACGAACTTAGTGCCCCTTATACACCCCAACAAAACGGCATAGCAGAAAGAAACAATAGGTCCCTTAAAGAGACTATGAATGCCATGTTAATAAGTTCAGGTTTACCAAACAACATGTGGGGGGAAGCTGTCTTATCAGCCTATTATGTACTTAATAGGGTACCAAATAAATCCCTAGAAAAGAATCCTTATGAGATGTGGAAGGGTTTTCCACCAAACATGAAATTTTTAAAAGTATGGGGGTGCCTAGCCAAAGTCAAACTACCTGATTTTAAAACTGTCACCGTTGGACCCAAAACCGTTGACTCAATTTTCATAGGGTATGCTCAAAATAGTGCGGTATACAGATTCTTGTCCTTAGAAGATAACTCTATTTGTGAATCTAGAGATGCTGAGTTCTTTGAACATGTTTTCCCTTTGAAAGATTTAAATACTGTCAATGCTTTTTTACCTGTTGATAACTTATCTACTAGTGATTTTTTACCTCTTTGTGATGTTTTTCCTAACCCCTCCACTTCCATGGAGCCTAGTAGTATTCCCGAGGAAGAACCTAGTAGAAGTAAGAGGCGTAGGATCGAGTCCAGCTTCGGCCCTGACTTTATAACAGCCTTTATGACCGAAGGTTTTCACATTGATCTATTAAACAAACAGGTAGTCAACTGCCTCCTCATGGAGGAAGACCCAAAAACTTATGATGATGCTTTAAAATCTATAGATGCTAGTTTTTGGAAAGAGTCCATTAATAGTGAACTTGAGTCAATTAAAAGTAACCATACCTGGGAATTAATCAACTTACCTAGGGGTAGCAAACCTATTAGTAGCAAATGGATTTTTAAGAAAAAGTTGAGACCCGATGGCTCAATAGAAAAATTCAAAGCAAGACTTGTTATTAAGGGCTTCACCCAAAAGAAAGGTTTAGACTACTTTAACACTTATTCCCCAGTGACCAAAATTGCCACGATAAGAACCCTCATTGCTCTAGCCGTCATTCATGAACTTGTAATACATCAAATGGATGTCAAAACCGCGTTCCTGAATGGAGATCTAGATGAAGAGATCTACATGGCTCAACCTAAAGGGTGTGTGGTCCCTGGTCAAGGGGACAAAGTGTGTAAGTTGAAAAAATCCTTGTATGGTTTGAAACAGGCACCGAAAAAGTGGTATGAAAAACTAGATAGTACTCTCATTTCAGATGGTTTTATAGCTAACACTTCTGACTCATGTGTTTACTCCAAGGTAACAAATTCAGAGTGTGTTATCATCTGCCTCTATGTAGATGGCATGCTCATCTTGGGTACTACTATTCATATTATAATTGAGACTAAACGCTTCTTGTCTTCCAGATTCGACATGAAGGATATGGGAGAAGCTGATGTAATACTTGGGGTAAAAATCATTAGGAGCAGTAATGGTATTACCCTGAATCAGTCTCATTACGTAGAAAGGATGCTGAAGAAGTTCAATTCCTTTGAGGTAACGCCTGTAAATACTCCTTATGATTCTAGCATTAATTTATCCAAACATGTTGGGGATGCTGTATCCCAAAATGAATATGCTAAAATCATAGGAAGTGTGATGTTCTTGATGAACTATACTCGACCCGATATTGCCTATGCCGTGAGTAGACTTAGTCGCTATACACATAACATGAGTATTGACCACTGGGATGCACTTCGCCGTCTATTAAAATACTTGAGGGGTACCATCGATCTAGGCTTGCGCTATAACAAATTCCCTGCAGTCCTTGAGGGTTTTCGTGATGCAAACTGGATCTCTGACAATGACGAAGTAAACTCCACCAGTGGTTATGTGTTCTCCTTAGGGGGAGGTGCTGTATCGTGGAAGTCTTCCAAACAGACTTGTTAGCACGCTCCACCATGGAGTCTGAGTTCATAGCACTAGAGTTAGCTGGGCAAGAAGCTGAGTGGTTGAGAAGTCTCTTATCGGATGTGCCACTTTGGGAAGGAAGTGCCACACCTATATGTATCCAATGTGATTCACAAGAAGCCATTGGAGTCGCTCATAATAGTGCCTATAATGGGAAGAAGAGACATATTCGCATCAGACATGGGTCAGTAAGACATTTACTGAAAAATGGTGTGATAGCCTTGGAATATGTACGATCAGAGAACAACCTAGCTGACCCGTTTACCAAAGGCTTAACCAGGAGAGTAGACCTGGAGACGTCGAGGGGGATGGGGTTGAAAACCATTAATGGGGAACAAGTTACCAATGGGTCAATGTGATTCTCTCCATCCCTATGGCTCAAAACAAAATCGTTTTAAAATTCATAGCCACTTGTGGTGGTCCTGTTGAGAAGGACTTGATGAATAAGACGTACTGAGTGTTTAAACTCATAGAGAATTTATAGCTTAAATGGTGGTCCTTTAGAGAAGGACTTGATGAATTCAAGGGTAATCACGAGACCCAAACTTCATAATAGAATGTTAAAACGAGACGTCCTTAAACAATCTTTAAATGAAGAAATCAAAAGTTCATAGCCCTTAAAGGGTGGTTCTTAGAGAAAGACTTGATGATCTGAAAGGTGATGTTCGAGGGAACTATAGCTTTCAGCAGGGTAGAGTATGTGTTGTGGGGGTCTCGATCGAAAACCGTTAAAGTTCAAGAGTAAGTTAACTTAAACGGAATTCGGTGGTTGCCTCACTTCACTACGTTTCAATTCAAATCGAAAGATATTGACACTTAAGTACAATTCACCCAAAAACTGATAGGTATAGAAACCTGATCACTGTCTCTCCAAAAGACACTGAGTAGGGGATTGTTGGATTAATGCTTTATATTTGTTAATTTAAATGTGTAAACGTTAATCCGATCATGTTCTTTTAGGAGAAGAGGAAGAGACTTAGATTAATATAGAGGATTAACTAAGACTCTTCACATTCCCTTTGAGAAGTGGAAAAGACTACTTTTGTGAATGTTTTTGTCCCACATAGGAGGTGAGTAAAAAATTTTATCTACTTAAATAAACTCACCTATGTATTCTTATCACAAGAGATAGTCACTATGTAAGCTAAAAGGGAACAAGGAAGCCCCCACACGCGCGCACCACCACCACCACCCACCCGCCCGGCCCGGCACCGGCGACGGCGTGGGTTGTGGGGTCGTAGGGGAGTTGGGAAGTCAAAAAATGAAAAATGAAATGGATTTTCCTTCCAGATCTTATAGTGGTCGTTGACAACTCAAACTCAAACGTATAGACAAGTGTCCACCAATCACGCATGCGTTAAAGAATAAGAATATTCCAGCAGCTGTTATAAGGAGATAGTCAACACGTGGGAATATCAAGGTCAAAGCTGTTACAGAATATAAAAAACGTGGAGGTTAAAAGCCAATCAAAACCTTCAACCCAATCAAGTCAATTCCGGGAGGGAATCGTGGGACTTAATGGGGACGTTTCTGAATGGCTTGAGTCTTCCTCTCCTCTCCCCTATATAAAGATCTCTCACTCCACTCATTCCAGCTACGAAATACACAAGAAAGAAACTCTGTTTTTCTTTTCATTTCCGTGTAAATGTATTTCCATTTGAATTTCCGTGTAATTGTTATTCGATTTTCATTGTAATCGCAATTCAGTTTTCTTGTAATAGTTAGTTTACATTAAAATTGTTTTTACTTCTTTTGTTTTTACTTGGAAACCATTTCTGTTGTGAAACCGGTGATTATTTTAATCACATTATGTGTGTTTACCTCTTGAGCAGCGGAAAAGTGAATAAAAAATTGGATTGCTGCGATCATGGATCTTCTCACAGTGAAGAAGAACCTTTGTTCACAACCTAAGTGTCTCAGACTTTTGATTCTATGTGTTTTTCTTGAGAGCAGAGAAAAGAAATAGTTAGAGCGGAAGCGGTGAATTGTTCAGATAGAATTGAAATTTTTTCAGACTCTTATCTATAAAATAACTGATGGATAGTCTTTTTTAAGATAATGGGGTTGGGTGATTTTTCCACGTACAACTCCCAATATATATTTTGAATTTAAAATTTAAATATACCAATTAACTAATTATGGGCGGACAAGAAATAAATACTAAATAAAATATATATGTTATTTATTCTATTTTTGTCATTCTCCCACTCGTGCATAATAAAGTTATATCTTATTCATGAGATTCACATCACATCATTTTATATCCTCTCATATTCACACCTGAATCAAAATATAATCATACTTGGCAAATAGATCGTGCGACCAGCAAGCATACAAGCGTATGTTACTAATAACCTGTTAGGGTACATAGTTGCTCAAAATAGTTCTCATCTTTTAAGTACCCCTTCAAATTTATATCAAAACTACTATGTGAAAAAGAGTTCACTGTTATTTCGTTTATGTGTCTCACTATCATGTTATAGTCCGTATTGACTTACATGATCAGTGAACCTGCAAGAACACATTTTGATACACAATTCTAGTCTTCCCTTTACACTTATATCCTTTTATATTGATTAGGTTGCTTTCCCAAACATACCCCATTAGACCGAATCATTCATGATCATTGGTAATGTGTTCAAAGTAGCATACACATAATCAAGATATCAAGATATAGTCAAAAGTAATAAGGGAACAAATCAAAGGCATCACACAGTGAAGAAAAAGGGATCAATTCTTCACTTCTTTTTGGTCGAAAGCACACGTGGTATGACACACGTGTTATGGTATTATTACTAAAATTCTATCGGATTAGTCAAATAATCACCTAATTTGATGTCTCCTAAGGGCACATAAATAGAGCAAAAGAGGAGACATCAAATCACGAGGACTTTATGGTTTTAGCGTAGGCTTAGGGACGGTATGGAATGTATATTTGTTAAATTTGAAGTGCTATTTTGGCTCTCTCCTCACTTACCATCAACAAACTTTCCTTGAGCTTGAGTTTACACTAGAATATTGTTCTCACTCAACCCATTTGACGCACTAGTTAGCGTCCCCAGAATTACCCAATAAACACTAAAGATGATTCCAACACTTTCCATGTTGCCAGTTACTTTATATTGTTTTTTGTATAAGATGCCCATGACAATCGTTTTGATGTGAATAGTCATGTCTCATATATATTTTTTATTCTTCTTCCCCTTTTTTTTCAAAGACCCCGACAAAGGGTTACAAATAATACATCATCAAAAAAATTCGTATAACTACAAACCCATATGAATCCCCTCCTAATGTAGTCTCCCAATGATGAAACCACCACCCCAAACCCAAGCTCAAGACAGGAAGTCTCAGGATTGTGATTCAAGTGTAGGTCATACGGTAATGCCTAGTCATCTAAAGGGACGTGGGCTCATATTATGGCGACAAAAGAAAGGCTTAAAGGCTAAAAATGGGGCTAAGGCGGATAATATTATATTAAATGATAGAAAGCTAAAAAGGCTCAAAGGGCTAACAAAGAACTGTCTCTATCATTTTCCTAGTTATATAGCTCGCCTCTAGTTCATACCTAAGTGGGTTCTCTACTAATTTGGATCTCACGTTCTACAAACCAAACATTTTCCTTAAGTACAAGTTTAATTCTTTTGCATTGTTCATTAATTCTACCTATCAATTACCTATGTTTGTATGCAATCTAAATGCGTTTTATACTAACTCCTAAAGTCTACTATTGTCTATCATAAATTCATAAAAATTTTGCTTAATGGGGACATTTAAAATGCTCTACAGTCAAACGCAACCCTAAAATTAATTTTATTGAAAGCAATTAAAACAAATAACTCATAAAAATTGGGATGAGGCAACAAACCCCACCCTAAACTCAAAAACGAGTCGTGTCCCCACGACTCGAAAAGGCTCGATAAAGCAATTAAACTTTTTTACACTACTAAATGAGAAGGTTGGGAAAACGTATCTCAACCAGCACTAGGCTGGTTTTCAGTGTTGCGTCCAAGTTGGGTCATCTTCTTAAGCATTGTGTAAACGACATGTTGGGAATTACCCAACCTATCCAATATTTTTTTCATAAATACCAAATCTTTTGTGACGCTTCCTATATATTTTAACACCTCTTCATGTCTCTCCTCTAAAGCTATCATTCTTGTAATAACCTCATGATCTTTGGCAACTTTAACTTTGCGTTTAGGAGGTCGCGCCTTAGTCTCTTTTCCAAAAGTCTTGTCTAACTCAATCCCATTCTTCTTGGATTCACTATAACTATTCTCAATTGAAATCTATTTGAGATTTGTAACTTTTTCGATCGGTTCATCCTCAATGTTCTGAAGTAGCACCTTTGCGGCAAAACAGATTTTTGTGATGGTGCATGGGAACTTGAGGTTGTGTGCACTAATGGGATTCTTCGTATAGTCCATGATGGAATTATAAATTATTCGAGCTACATCAATCTCCTTCTTCTCAATAATACATTTAATAAAGATTAGTTGGTCATGTTTTACCTCGGATATGTGATTGTTACCAAAGAATGTAGGAATAATAAAACGGGACCATGCTCTCGCACGCGACAATAAATCACTACTAAAAGCTTGACCTTCATACCTAGCACCTTGGGGAATGGGCAGAGTCCCATGAATCGGAACACTTTTATAAAACGATTCCTATTCGAATGTCAGATTGTTAAGCTCCTCTTGGTATTGGCATGGGCCTCTTAAATATGGTAGGTTCAGTACCTTATGAATATGCTCAACTAAGAAAGGAATAATCTTCTTACGGAGTTCAACAGCGTTACCATTCGCAACGACTAATCCTTCATAAATTCTCAAAACATAGTCGGAATATAGCTCAAATTTCTTTCTCTCCGTTCTCTCCATCCAAATTTATCACATGTAAACACGTAATCTTCGAATTCAATGTCCATTATATTCAACGAAAATCCTTTCTCAACACCGAAAGCAATACTAGCAACCCTCTCATGAACATAGTCTTTCCAAGAAACTAATGGCTTCTTAGGCTTAGGTTTCGTAGCCATTGTTTTTCTTCTCACAGAACGTGGAGAGATAATTGGATCACTTCACTCTTTCTCTTCATCTTTGCCTTCATCCATGATAGGTTCTTCAGGAACCACAGAACTTGGGTTCTCTTTCCTCTTCATAGTCTTCTCAACTTCCTCACAAGGCACCTTAGAACGTGAATCCGGAATTTCAATGGAATTAGCTGTTGTAGTTCCAATACTGTTAGGATTAACTCTTCCTCTTATAGCACAAGGAATCAGTCATGTTCGTCATGTTGTGTTTTATTTGTATAAACCAGTAAAACAATATAAAACTAAAGCAGAAATAAAATAAAAGTACATATAAATAAATAACTTTACTTGTCGAGGCTCGGATGGGATCTCGATGTCTTTAAGGTATTTAGGCCACGTACCGGTGTCTTACGTTTGTTGGCTTCAACCTCCAGGATACAACAACGAACTATTCAAAATAAACTGACACACGAATTCTTGAGAATTTCGACGAACTTATTAATGATGCTTCTTTCTATCTCTCTCTCTCTTATAATTTTAATGCTTTGATAAATGAATGAATGAAAATGTTTGAGTTGGCCAACTATTTATAGAAGATGAATAGGTGAATTTGGCAAAAGAGTTGTGATGGTTCATTTGAAGATACGTTATATTAAAAGACACAACGTTTAGTTTAGTATAGAAGACCAAAACATAAGCTGGTCCAGATGGTATGAAAGTTTGGCCCAAAAGCCCACTAACTTGGAGGCCCAGATTCAAAGCCCAGCAGTACCCTTTTTTTTCTTGCTTTGCTTTGCTTCATAACCAAAAGAAAAATAAAATAAATAACATGTATTATTATTATTTTTTCCTTTCTTTTAATTTCTTCAAATTCTATGACTCAATTTCTCATTCAACTTCAAATGATTCTTACTAGTTGAATGTATTATGCTAATCTTTATAAATAGAATAAAAGATCATCAATATTCGAATCATTTCTTTAAATTGAGTCACCCACGATCATCGTAAACATGGTCATCCCTTGGGTAAAAATCTCATTTGACCAACACGACATCTCAATGAACCCCAAACTCAAAACTTCAACATTTCAATAACTAGAGAAAAGTTTTGAACTTTGATGTTTTGAGGATTAAGAAAGATGGCTTAAGGTGTTGTACGAGATGCGTAATGAATAAAAATGGAGGAAAAGAAGTTTAATGGGTAATATTGAAGGTTTGATGAAGGAAAGTGAAGGATTAAAGTGAAGAATTTTGGTCTTTGGTGGAAGGATTTGATGTTATTTATGTGTTAGGAGTGGTTTATAGGGAACGATTTGATGTTTTGGTGTTTTGATGATGTTCTACAGGTATTTGCTGAAGTTTGGTTCGTCAATAATGGAGTCGTCTGTAAGAGGTTGTGTCCAAGAGAAGAGAACATGGTAACATAGGTATTAGGGTTTAAAGTCGGCGGCTGCACCGGTATACCGGTGGATCGACTGGCTTACCGGCCCCATTATCTCGTCAAATTCTCGTGTATCTCATGGACGCAAATCATAGTTTCATGGAAGGTGTCGAGTTATAGTGAGTTGACCGGCATATACCGGTCAGAAGGCCGGCTAGCCGGTCACAAATGGAATTTTTCGAAACAATTATTTTTTGAGCGACGCAATATATAGTTGCGTGGAATGGAACTTCGAACAGTAGCTCGTGCTGTAGCGAACATTTTTGACCGGCATACCGGTCAGCTGACCGGCTAACCGGTCGCATTCCTTTAAATTTCGGCGACGCACTTTATAGCTGCCTGGAAGTGCCTGCAAGACAGTAGCTCGCGCTGTGATGCAATTTCTCGACCGGTATACCTGTCAGCTGACCGGCTAGCCGGTCGCGCGAATGACTTTTTCTGCGACACACTTTATAGTTCCGTGTAATTGGTCCACGGACACAATGTTTGATCCTCGTTGACCGGCATACAGGTCAAATGACCGGCTAGCCGGTGCGATAGATCAGATTTTTTACCACAACACGCTTTTCTTGCGTCTCACACCTGTTAACCCCAAACTCATGGATTAAATACCTGTAATCATCAAAACACTAGACCTTTATCATTTATTTTTAAGAGTATACACTAATAAACAACACTTAAGCTAAATCATACTACTGAACTGAAAGAATTTTGACTGAATTAAACTAATATACATATGGAATGGTTTTTTTAACATCGTTAAGCTCGACAGGTTACCTCTCGCTTCTAGCGAGCTTCGAGGAGGTACATGACCTCTCCGAGATGTGAATCTTCCGAGCGATTGATATCCTCTCCTCCATGATAAGTTTTCAATCGCTGACCATTCACCTTAAAGGTGCGGTCCTCGATTGGATGTTCAATCTCTATAGCTCCATGAGGCGTAACTTTGGTCACAATGTAAGGACCAGACCACTTCGATCTCAACTTACCCAGATAATTTCTTAACTTTGAGTTGTATTTTAGGACCCTTTGGCCAACTTCAAACCTTTTCTCACGGATACGATTATCATGCCATCTCTTAGTGTTCTCTTTATAAAGTTTAGATTCTCATAGGCATGTAATCGAAACTCATCAAGTTCATTTAACTTCATCATACGATTCTCACTGGCTAAAGTAGGATCTATATTCAACTGCACTATAGCCTAATATGCACCTAATTCAAGTTCAAGAGGTAAGTGACAAGCCTTACCATATACCATACGATACGGAGATGCACCAACTGAATGTTTGAACGCAGTACGATAAACCCACAATGCATCATCTAACTTCATCGACCAATATTTTCTTGTGGGGCCAACAGTCTTCTTTAGGATAGATTTGACCTCTCGATTAGATACCTCACCTTGACAATTGTCTTGTGGATGATAATCGGTAGATACACGATGTCTTATCCCATGCTTGCCTAGATCTGTCTTCAAATATTTGTTCACAAAGTGTGAACCTCCATCACCGATAATAACTCTAGGTGTGCCATGTCTAGTGAAGATATGTGACTTCAAAAATTTTATCACTACTCGCGAATCATTAGTTGGTAGAGCTACAACCTTCACCTATTTGGACACGTAGTCAACATCTAATAGGATGTATTGATTTCCATTGGATGGTACAAAGGGACCTATGAAATCAATACCCCAAACATCAAATATTCCCACTTCATGAACATTATTACGTGGCATATCATCCCTCTTGGATATGTTACCAGTAAACTAGCATCTATCACATTTCTTAACTGATGTCTCCCCATTTGTGATGATTTAATCTTAGTTGGAGACATCATTTTTAGTGTTTTAGGAATTCTAGTAGTTGATTTTCTCATGTACTGTTGCACTTTCCTATTTCTTGTCTTGATTTAATGATTTATTATTTTTAGAGCATAGTGAGTTTAATTTATTTATTTAGTGTGAAGCTTTAAAGATATATATGGATATTAATTAGATGACAAGTCAATTCTAAGAGATAAAGGAAAGAAGATATACATGGAAATTGGAGAAAAGAAAGGAAAAGCTAGGATATGGAAAGATAAAGTTGTCAAATAAATCTGAATTACAGCATCCACGACCAAAAAAGGGTTTATATCTTAAGATTGGTCAGGAATTTGGAAGAATGGTGTGAAGCAAAGTTAAAGAGCTTTCCGAGACGACCCGTTTCGACTATTGGAACGCGTCAAACGGATAAGTATTGAAGGAGTGACGTCCAAAACAAAACAGCGGCAAATTATTACCTTTTCTATATTTTAGGGTTACGAATTTGAGTTGGGATTGGAGTCTAAGTTACTTGTCTTCCACTCCAAGTAAATGAACCAGGTCTTCCTAAACACCTATAAGTACACCCTTAAAACATTTTAAACATGTCCTTGCTCAGTGCCAAGCATAGACTTAATCCTTGCTTGGATTTTCTCAATTTTAAATAGTAGCTTAGTCCTTTAATTTAATATTTATTCTTAGTATCAAGCTATTCATCCAAGAAGCAAGCTGACCTATAGAGGAAGACAAGAAGCACGAAGTTGGAGAGTGACAAACTCCTCTTCTACATCTCACCTTCTCTCTATTTAGGGTAATTAGCTATAGATTTGTGGCTTCACCATATTTCTAAGCTTTTATTCTATAAGTTTTACTTTTTATTGTTGGGTTATTATTTTGTCTTTAAATTCATTAATACTATTTGTAATTTTAATTGATTTGAGCTTGGTGTATATTGTTCTTATGTGTTTTGACTTATTGTTCCAACCCTAGATTTGGCCAATCTCAGGACTATTCTTAGTTATTGACAACACCACATAATCGTCTAGTAGTGACCCTATCTAGATAGCCATAATGGTTTGATTTAACCACCAATCATTACTCAAGGTTTCTTTACCCAAGATCCTAGTAGTGGAGAGGTTGCTCCTAAGTCCACCCTGACGGGGGTTAGGTAGAATTTAGAATCCCGGTTAATATATAATGATCAAATCACTATAAGGTTAGAATAATAACCTAGTAATAGACTCATATTAGTGACCCTAATTTATTTGTCTTACATTCATATTTATTTATCTGTATTCGTAATTGTTTATTTCATATCAGATATTAATTCATCTTATCATATTTTTATCTAAACATCTAAATTCATCTACCCTTACTGAATACAAGTAGATCAAACGGATTAAATCCCTGCGAACGAACTTGACTTATCATTAAAACTCGCAAACGATCTGTAATACTTGCAGTGAGTTTCTCGTGGTAGTCAAGGGCATGTGTCCTTTATTATTATCTTATTTCTCTATTTATTTATCACCCCTTTGCCTCCACCATTAACATACTCATGACAATCCTTATGTAAAGTAGGCCAATAAAAACAAGATTGTAATACCTTAGCAGCTGTTTGATCGCCTTTGAAATGTCCTCCATAGGGTGAATCATGACAGCCCACAACTACTGACAACACATCACTCTCAGGTATGCATATTCTTACCATTTGATCACCACATACTTTGTAGAGGAAAGGATCCTCCCAAAAGAATAGTTTAGCACGGATTATTAGTCTCTTCTTATCTTGTGAAGTAGATCCTTGATAGAAAAGAAATACTCACAATAAGATTTGCGATATTTGCATACCAAGAAGCACCATCATAAATAGAAAATAAACTCTCATCTGGAAACTCTTCTCTAACCACTTCAGGACCACTATTCGATTCAAACCTTAAAGACGAGACAAATGATCTGCAACTTGATTATCACAACCTTTCCTATCTCGAATCTCTAAATCGAACTCTTGTAACAATAAAACCCATCTGATTAAACGTGGCTTAGCATCTTTCTTCTCCATAAGGTACTTAATAGCAAAATGATCGGTAAATACAACAATTTTCGCCCCAAGGTGGTAGGAACGAAACTTGTCAAATGCATAAACAACAACTAAAAGTTCCTTCTCAGTCACTGTATAATTTATCTGTGCACTAGTGAAGGTCTTACTTGCATAGTAGATAGAATGGAATAACTTATCTTTTCTCTGACCCAACACAGCACCCATAGCTAAATCACTAGCATCACAAATAACTTCAAACGGAATCTTCCAATCAGGAGGTAATACAATAGGCGCAGTAATAAGCTTCTCTGTAATCTCTTAAAATGCCTTCATGCAAGCTTCATCAAAAAGGAATTTGGAGTCCTTCCCGAGTTACACAAAGGCTTGGCGATCTTGAAAAAATCCTTGATAAAATGGCGATAGAAACCAGCATGGCCTAAAAAGCTTTTCACCCCTTTTACAAAAATAGGAGGGGTAAGGGTCTTAATTACCTCAATCTTAGCATGATCAACTTCGAGACCTGAACTCGAGACCTTATGTCCTAACACTATAACTTCACGAACCATAAAATGGTATTTTTCCAAATTCAAAACCAAGCCAGTTTCCTTGCATCTAATCAATCCCTTCTCCAAGTTTTGTAAATACTCATCAAAGTTATCACCAAGCATAGAAAAGTCATCCATAAATACCTCAAGGAAATTATCGATCTTATCCCAAAAAATCGCCATCATACATCTCTGAAAAGTAGCAGGTGCATTACATAGTCCAAATGGCATCCTTCGAAAGGCAAAGGTACCAAAAGGACATCTAAAAGTGGTCTTGTCTTGGTCTGCTGGATCTACATAAATTTGATTGTACCCTAAATAGCCATCCAAAAAGCAGTAATATTCCCTACCAGCCAATTTATCCAACATCTGATCTATGAAAGGGAGTGGAAAGTGATCTTTTCTAGTAGCATTGTTCAACTTACGATAATCCATACACACTCTCTCCAACCAACAACGGTCGTCAAAATGGCTTTATTCTAAGCATTTAGGATGGTAGTGATACCACCCTTCTTTGGTACGCATTGAACTGGACACACCCATTCACTACTAGCTATGGGATAAATGATTCCCGCATCTAGTAACTTAATAACTTCTTTCTTCACCACTTCTTTCATAGCTATCATTAATCTCCTTTTGCCTTCAACTGAGTGTGCAATATTATTTTCTAGAATAATTTTGTGTTGGCAATAGGAGGGACTAATACCTTTGATGTCAGCAATAGTCTAACCAATCACCTCTTTATTAGTTCTTAGTACACGCAACAGTTTATCTTCTTGAGGACCTGTTAAATTTGATGAAACCATAACAGGTAGATTGTCATTAGTACCTAAATACGCATATCTCAAGTGTGATGGTAACGGTTTTTCTTCCAATCACCAAGGAGATTTAATGGATTATTTCTTTTTAGTAACTATCTCCCCCGATTCTCTCACATGTTCATAGGCAGGACGCCTATATTTCGGATTCTCTGAATTAAGAGATGCCACTATTTCGGAAAGCTCTTCCATCATCTCAGGTAAGTTAAGTGTTTAGGCAGCCTTCAAGATATCATCATAATTAAAATAATCAAATACCTCTTGCGTGGCATGTTCTGCTATATCCATTCAAATTTGACTTCTTCCCAAAAAAAATTTAAAGAAAAAACCTCCATATCCATCAGGCCCAGGTGATTTGTCACTACCCCAAGACCAAACTGCAACTTTAACCTCATCAAGTGAGACTTGAGAAATCAAGCATTCATTCATTTGATATGTAACCACTTTCTTGATCTTATGTAAAATAGGATCATAAAATCTTTCTCCATTAGATCTAAACACATTATTATAATATGTCTTAATCTCATGGATTATATCTTTTTTTTCATAAGTCCAATCTTCATTCTCCTTTTTAATACAAGAGATACGGTTAATTGTTCTATTAATTTTAGTAGCAGCATGATAATATTTCGTATTCTTATCACCCAACTTAAGCCAATTATTTCAAGATCTAAGTGCCCAGTACATCTCCCCCTTCTTCCAAAGGATTTCCAAATTCTTACTCAAGTTATCCAACTATTCTTTTTTCGAAACCGAGTAGGGACAATTAAATAGCTTCTCCATCTGAGCTAGAGAAGATTTTATGAGCAACCTATTATTTAGTACTCTCTTCCTAGCACACAGAGAAACATATTTATTAATATGTTTGAGTTTGCAACAAAATTTTTTGAGACCTGAAAAAGAATAAAATATTTTAGTATGCCATTTATCAAGAATAATTTGACAGAAAGAGTTTTCTATGAGCCAACTCTTTTCTATCAGACATCTATTAATCTTAGGTAAGTTAGACATACCATGAAAAATAATAATTGGGGAGTGATATGAACCTACAAGATGTAAAATAGAGCACCAAGAGTTTGGAAACTTAGACATCCATTGGTTATTCACCAAGATTCTATCAAGTTTCTGTTTGATGAGATGGTTGCCATTCCTCTTGGTAGACCAAGAGAAATTACATCCTTTACTACTCATCTCAACAAGATCATTAGTACTTATAACAGAATTAAAAGATTCCATATTATTTTTATGTAAATTTCCAATTTCTCCTTCTAATTTCTCACATAAAAATCTGATAAGATTGAAGTCTCCCATAATACATCTACATTTCTTCGTAAAATGTAGTCTGAGAGCCTTTTAATAAATTTTTGTTTATCTACTTCAATAGGAGGACTATACACAAAAACCACTTCACAGAAACCCATATGTACAAAATCATATGAGCAGTGAATTACATTTTTATCAGAAGTGATAAGGTTAAAATTATCCGTATTCTTAACAAAAATTGCTAATCCACGAGATAATCCTTCAGGGTCCATATGAGCAACAAGCTTCATATTAATTTTAGAACTTAAATTTGACACAACATTAAATTTATTTTTAGATTCTGAAAGAAAAATTAGCTCAAAATGGTGATCCTTAACCCTATCAACTAGGCTCAGTTCTGTCAAGGACGTTCCCGCCCCTTTACAGTACTAAGCTTGTATCATTGATGATTTTTGGGTTGAAGAGGGTCAACCCCACAAACCACCTCTAAGTCAAGACCTTCTGAGTATCATTCTTCTTCCCACTTATCCTCATTCTCAGCATTACCATTCTTATCACCTAAATATGCCTCTGCCATCTCATCATCATCCCCAAACATAGGGTTGTTGTGAGTTGCAGGGAGTTGTTAAAGTTCATCTTCCTCAAGGGGCAGCCCAAGATCATCTCTGACTTGCATAGTATGATTTTTATTCCCCTCAAGAGACCCAAAGCGAATGTTGTTATCAGAGTTAGTAGTAATAGATGGGTCAATCAAAACCTTAGGGCTACTTCTTTTAATTGGGCTGGAATTAGGCCCACAAAGAGTATTAACCTCACCAAGCTAAGAGTCCTAATAGAAGATTTGAAGGCCACTCCTTCAGCACACTTAGGGCCCAAGATGACTTTAGGTAATTGGTGTCGCCCAAGGTGTGATAAAAATATGTATAAAATAAGTGAAAATAAACACCCTAAGCTGAGCATGGTTCTGCAAGTATACAGATCGTATGCAAGTTTTAATGAATAAGTAGAATTCGTTCCTCAAGGACTACAAAGGTTAAGAAGAACTTATGCAAAAATCAAGTGCAGTTATGAGAGGTAGAATAATAATACGCAAGGGTAAAGAAGAGAAAGATAGATTTTTATTTGATTTTCACTGAAGGAAACTAAACTACTAAATTAAAAGAGAGAAAATAAATAAAAGAAAAGAAGAGAGTATGAGAGTTTAGCTTGAGTAATTAGAAAGTAATCCCCACTAGTTTTGTCATTCTAAACATGTAAGGTATGAATCATGTAGTATTTCAATAGTTTGGTTTCAATTGCGCTAGGTAGTTTCAAATAGGGTTTACTTGTGTCAATAAAAACCTAAGCAAACTGTTCTTGCAATTGATTAAATCGAAATACACTAAACCATTGACTATCTAGTTAGGCTGAATTGTCAGATCAAACCTTATTCTGGACGTTATGTGCTAATTCTATAGTCAAATATACCAGTTATATGATGTCTCTCTATTTGTTCTAATTATTAGCCCCTTTGAGACATCCTTTTAGGTGAATAAATGACTTATGTGATAGAATTTTAGGCTTATTTAAAAATATTTCACTTTCTCCACTTGGAAATTAACTATTTGCAGATTCTGAGCTTTTGTGCGTAAATCTGACTATTTTTAGAGAAAAGTTAAGAGGTTCTTGAATTTCATGAAAGGCCAATCCATGGAGGAGAAGTGAGAATAAAGTCTTAGGGTATTTTAGTGTGTTAGGAAGTATTTGTACTCGAGTATCTATTTTTAGAGTGTGCTTTCCTATTTCTATTTCTTAAATTATTGATTTATTCTTTTTAAGCATATGCGGTTTAATTATTTATTTAATATGAAGCTTTAAAAGATATATGGTAATTACTTAGAGACCAAGTCGGGATAAAGAAGTAAATGAAAGAAGATTTACATGGAAATAAGAAGCTTTAGGGAAGATATATACAAAGAAGGAAAAGATAAAGCTGCCTTATGAATATAAAATTCCAGCCACGTTTCAAAGACGAGTCCATGCCTATATCGGCTAGGAATCTGGACGAGTGGTCTGCACCAATGGAAAGCTCTTTCCGAGAAAAGCGATTTCATATATTGGAACTCCTCAAAAGGATAAGTATTGAAGGAGATATGACCAAATCAAATCAGCAACAGAATCTTACCTTTCCTAGAATTTAGGGCTACGAATTTGAGAGTTCTTAACATGTCTTCCACTCCAAGTAAATTCGACCTAGGGTTCCCTAACACCTATAAATACACCCCTTAGCCTCCTCTTTTCACACACTTCAGAGAATTACACAAGAGGCTTAAGGTTTTCAAGTCAGAGCAAGAAGGCAAGGAGTAGCTAGTGCTAGAGGAGTCATGATCTTCCATCATCTGTCATCTTACCCTTTAGGTTCTTTATTTTCTTTATGTAATTAGAAACTATGTCTTTTATTTATTTAATTTTAGTTTTCCATTCCGTTATGAACTAATTTCTTGAGTACTTGAGAATCTCTATATGGGTTGAACTTAATTCTGTTTAATTTATGTTTTCTAAATTTGGGATTTAATGGTTTAAATTAGACTAGGTATTTTGTGTTGACTATAATTTTATTTTAATCACTAATTTTGAAGTCATGAATCAAACTTATCTCATAGTAATTAGGTTATTCCATATAGTGGCGTATGGATCACCTTGACGGGGGGTTTAATTACAGACTTAGATAATAGACGCATAGTATCCGTTATTGACCTTGACGGGCTTAACTAACAATGCAGCCAATGAGGTAAATTAGTATTCATATGAAAGTAGCTTATATTCACCCTGACGGAGTTTGCAATACCGTAGGATAGCTCCTAAGTCCACCCTGACGGGGGTTAGGAGATATTAGAGTCCCGACTAGCACAATAATACCAGTTTAGCCCTTAAACATAAGCATGAATTAGATAGGTTAGGTGAATACCTTGCGAGGATCAAGTACTCTTTCTCATCTGAAGTTTCAAGTCTCTTTTATTTTCTTTCTTTTATTTCTGTAATTTATTTTCTTGCATCTTCTAATTTATAAAAACAAAACAAATATCTTATCTTTTATTTTTCTGTCAAGCAATTATTCTTACTTTTCGATTAATACCTGAGTTGTGCCTAATCCATCCCTGCGAACGAACTTGTTATCATATATTACTTGGACAACCGTACACTTGCGGTTAAGTGGTTCCTTTATTTTCATCTCTTAATTTATAAACACACCATGACCCACCAAGTTTTTGGCGCCGCTGCCGGGGACGGTAGCGTGTGACCCCGGTGTTAATCTTTAGTAGTTTAATTATTAGTTTAGTTTTAGTTTTATTTTTCAGTTTTACGCTTTGGGTTGTCTTTCTTTCTCAGGTTTACAGGTTTTGGTTTATGCGTGATGATATCGTGATTCTTGCAAATCCCGAAAACCTAGTTCGAGAAGCAAGTAAAAGAAAGAGAGAAGCTAAAGAAAAAGAGTTAGAGGAGCAATTAGCAAGAGAAACAATGGCTGAGAATTAGGAACTCAACCCTCTTCTTTTTCCTGTTGTTCCACAAGTTCAACCTCTTCAGAACAATGATCCGTGGTTCATCAATGGCCCTGAAGAAGCTCCATTTAGAGCTCTTGCCCTCAGAATTGGCCCAAAAAATATTAATGTCGAGAGGTTCAGACCCGATCCTGGTATGTTATCTCAATTTCATAGTTATGGCAATTTCCGAGGAGCACCTGGCGAAGATCCAATCCGTGCTGTACAGAAGTTAATGCAAATTTGCGATTCTTATATTACGCAAGGAGTAACTAGAGTGCAAATGTGTTTTGCTAATTTAGATACTTCATTATTGATGGAGCAAGTGAGTGGCATGATTCTCAAGAACCCGAAACAATTACAACATGGGACGCATTACAAACTGCGTTCTTCGATGGATACTACCCAACAAATATGAGATTAGATGCGGAAGTTGAAATAACTTCATTCAAACAAGATCAAGACGAGACGCTGGGTAGAAGTTGGAAGAGATTTCAGATTTGCTTAAGAAGAGTCCCTGATCATGGCCTCACAGAGATTCAACAGATGAAGATATTTTACCGAGGACTTGATGGCTCTTCAAGAAAGGATCTAGACTTACTTTGTGGTGGTGGATTACTACAGGTACAACCAGTCCATGCTAAGATTATTTTGAATAGAACAGTTACGAATGAACTAGGTTGGAATACTGTGAGAACACCTATTCGAGGTGGAAATAGTGCATTGATCGAAGTAAAATTAACCGCCATGGAAAATAAACTTGATCAACAATTAAAACAACTTACTCTCGCTGTTACAAAGCGTGTTGCAGGTAAAAGAGAAGAAGTTAATGTCACACAAGAAGTTTATGGGTGTTCTAACTAAGGTACGCAAGATCATGAATGGGAGCAATGTCAAAACAATCCAGAATCCGTAATGTTTGTTTCCAACCGAGGTAACTATAACTCAAGTGGTCAAGGTTATCAACCGAATAGAAACCATCCGGGTTTCCAATATGCGAATTTAAATGGGGCTGCTAATCCAACTTATGCATATCAACCACGCCCCTAAGGCAATAACTTTCAACCAAGACAACAAAATAATTACCAAGGTGGACAAGCGTACGAAAATCAAGCTCAGAGACAACCTCCTCAAGATGCTTATAACGACACCATGAACTAGAAAGCTTTTCCGTCTCAACCTCAAGAAGGTGCATTAGATGTGCAACAAAACTTGACGAAACTAATCAACATTCAACAAATTACGGCCGCGGCACTTAAATTGATGGAAACTCATATGGCTCAGATGGCAAAGCAATTGAATTAACGTCAACAAGGACAATTACCGAGTGACACTGAAGAACCCAAGCAAAGAGAAGATTGTAATGCGGTAACACTTAAAAGTGGTAAGAATCTCCCACCACCTCCTTTTCCCGTGATGAATGAAAAGGAAACAACTGTGAAAGGAAAACCGGCAAAGGATGTGACGGAGAAAGAAGATGAAGTAGTAGAAGTGGAGAAGATACCAGAAAAGCCAAAGAAGCCAGATACTACAGTAACCCGTCCTCCTCCACCTTTTCCCTCGAGAGTTCAGAAGAAAGGCGATATGGCTGACTATCAGAAATTCTTGAATGTGATACGTGGTCTTAATATTAACATTCCATTCTTAGATTCCATTAGAGATGTGCCGAAATATGTCAAATTCCTAAAGAGAGCCATCGCCAACAAAAGACCACACCTTGACAATGAGATGATAGGTTTGCCTGAAGAATGTAGTGCCATATGCCAAAGCAAATTGCCACCAAAACTACTTGATCCTGGGAGTTTTACGATTCCTATTTCCATTAGCAATGAGTGGCAAGGTAAAGCTTTGTGTGATTTGGGAGCGAGTATTAATCTCATGCCCAAATCAATTTTCGACATGTTGAAGATAGGAGAAGCAAGGCAGACATCCATGGTCTTACAAATGGCTGACAGATCCCTCGCACATCCAGAGGGACGCGTAAAAGATGTCCTCGTCAAGGCAGGTACTTTAATTTTTCCCGTTGATTTTGTTATTCTTGAATACAACGCGGATAGGAATGTACCCATCATCTTGGGACGACCATTCCTAGCCACGGGGCGTACTGTTATTGATGTAGAAAACGGAGAATTAACAATGCGAATCCAAGACGAGGAGGTAAAGTTCAACGTGTTTAGGGCAATGAAGTTTCCAGATTTGCGAGAAGACTGTTTCCAATTGGAAGTAATTGAGTTAGCCACACGAGAAGTATGGGAATACATGAACTTTGGCGATATCTTTCAATCTGCCCTAACACTTGACTTACCAAAGCCAATAGAAGAGTTAGCCGAAATAGTGGCAGCTCTTAACTCTGGATATCCGAAGCAGAAGCGGCTCACTTATGAACCTGTTTGAGAACTGGGGGAGATAGTTCTTAAAAATAAACCATCTATCGAAGATCCCCCGAAATTAGAAGAAAAGCCGCGTCCGACATACCTAAGGTATGCGTATTTAGGTACTAACAAAACTCTGCCTGTTATTGTTTCAGCTACTTTAACAAGTCTTCAAGAAGAAAAGCTGTTGCGCATACTGCGAGCTAACAAAGAGGCGATTGGTTAGACTATTGCTGACATCAAAGGTATTAGTCCTTCCTATTGCCAACACAAGATCATTCTGGACGATGAAAATGCGCGCTCGATCGAAGGACAAAGAAGATTGATGCCAGCTATGAAGGAAGTGGTGAAGAAAGAGGTTATCACGTTGCTAGACACAGGAATCATCTATCCTATTGCTAGCAGTGAATGGATGAGTCCAGTTCAATGCGTACCAAAGAAGGGTGGTATTACTACCATCTTGAATGAAGAAAATGAAGCCATACCCTCAAGGACCGTTGTTTGTTGGAGTGTGTGTATGCATTACCGTAAGTTGAACAAGGCCACCAGAAAAAATCACTTCCCTCTTCCGTTTATTGATCAGATGTTAAACAAGTTAGCTGGTAGAGAATATTATTTCTTTTTGGATGGGTATTCAGGATACAATCAGATTTATGTAGATCCAAAAGACAACCACAAGACCACTTTTACCTGTCCTTTTGGTACCTTTTCCTTTCGAAGGATGCCATTCAGATTATGTAATGCACCTGCTACTTTTCAAAGATGTATGATGGCAATTTTTTGGGACATGATCGATGATTTCCTTGAGGTATTTATGTATGATTTCTCTTTGTTTGGTGATAACTTTGATGAGTGTTTACGGAACATAGAGAAGGTGTTGGTTAGATGCAAGGAGACTGATTTGGCTTTGAACTGGGAAAAATGTCACTTTATGGTTCGTGAAGATATAGTGTTGGGGCACAAGGTTTCGAGTTCGGGTTTGGAAGTCGATCGCGCAAAGATTGAGGTAATCAAAACTCTTCCCCCTCCGATTTCTGATAAAGGGGTAAGAAGTTTTTTACGTCACACTGGTTTTTACCGACGTTTCATCAAGGACTTCTCCAAGATCTCTAAGCCATTGTGTAACTTACTTGAAAAGGACGCCAAATTCCTTTTTGATGAAGCTTGCATGGTGGCCTTTCAAAAGATTAAGGAGAAGCTTATTTCTGCACCAATTGTATTACCTCCTGATTGGAAGATTCCGTTTGAAGTTATGTGTGATGCTAGTGATCTTGCTATGGGTGCTATTCTGGGACAACAAAAAGATAAGGTATTTCATTCCATCTACTACGCTAGTAAGGTATTTACAAGTGCTCAAGTGAATTATACCGTAACTGAGAAGGAGTTACTAGTTGTAGTATATGCATTCGGCAAATTTCGTTCCTATCTTCTTGGGGCGAAAGTTGTTGTTTTTACTGATCATACTGCAATTAGATACCTTATGGAAAAGAAAGATACTAAGTCGTGCTTAATTAGATGGGTTTGACTTAGAAATCTGAGATCGAAAGGGTTGTGATAATCAGGTTGCAGATCATTTGTCACGTCTTGAAGGTTTAGAGCTTAATAGTGATCCTGAGTTGGTTCGAGAGGAGTTCCCTGATGAGAGTTTATTTTCTATACATGATGGTATTCCTTGGTATGCTGACATTGTGAATCTTATTGTGAGTGGTAACTTTTATCAAGGAGCCACATCACAAGACAAGGAAAGATTGATTCATTGTGCTAAACAATTCTTTTGGGAGGATCCTTTCATCTACAAAGTGTGTAGTGATCAAATGGTGAGAAGATGCATACCTGAGAGAGATGTTTGGGCAGTGATTGCGAGTTGTCATGACTCTCCATACGGAGGACACTTCAAAGGTGACCGCACAGCTGCTAAGGTACTACAATCTGGTTTTTATTGGCCTACTTTACATAAGGATTGTCATGAGTATGTTCAGAAGTGTCATAGATGCCAGTTTACTGGAAATATATCCAAGAGGGATGAGATGCCACGTAATAATGTTCTTGAAGTTGAGATATTCGATGTATGGGGTATTGATTATATGGGTCCTTTTGTACCATCTAACAAGAATCTTTACATCCTACTAGCTGTCGATTACCTATCTAAATGGGTAGAGGCTGTAGCTCTACCAACTAATGATTCGCGAGTAGTGATTAAATTCTTAAAATCACATATCTTCACTAGACATGGTACACCTAGAATTATTATCAGTGATGGAGGTTCACACTTTATGAACAAATATCTGTAGACAGTTCTAGAGAAGTTTGGTGTGAGACATCGTGTATCTACCGCGTATCATCCGCAAGCCAATGGTCAAGCTGAGGTCTCTAATCGAGAGGTCAAATCTATTTTGGAGAAGACTGTTGGCCCCACACGAAAAGATTGATCTATGAAGCTAGATGATGCGTTGTGGGCTTATCGAACTGCGTTTAAAACTCCAGTTGGTGCATCTCCGTATCGTATGGTGTTTGGTAAGGCTTGTCACTCACCACTTGAACTTGAATTAGGTGCATACTAGGCTATAGCGCAGTTGAATTTAGATCCTACATTGGCCGGTGAGAATCGTATGATGAAGCTGAATGAACTTGATGAGTTTCGATTACATGCCTATGAAAACGCGAAGCTTTACAAATAAAACACGAAGAGGTGGCATGATAATCGCATCCGTGCAAAGACGTTCGAAGTGGGATAGAGGGTCCTAAAATACAACTCCAAGTTCAGCAATTATCCGGGAAAGTTGAGATCGATGTGGTCTGGTCCTTACATTGTGACCAAAGCTACGCCTCATGGAGCTATAGAGATTGAGCATCAAACTGAACACCGCACCTTTATGGTGAACGGTCATTGTCTGAAAATCTATCATGGAGGCGAGGATACTAATCACATGGTGGATCCACATCATGGGGAGGTCATGTACCTCCTCGAAGCTGAATAGTTGCGAAAGGGTAACCCGTCAAACTTAACGACGTTAAACAAAAGCCAGTTCATTGTATATTAGTTTATTTCTTTATGTTTTTCAATTCCTAGTGTATAATTCTAAGTTAGTGTTGAGTTTTTGTGTCTACTTTTAAAATAAATGAGAAAGGTAGTGTGTTAATGGTGCAGGAAATGAGTTTGGGGTGCTAAGGAACGAAAAGGAATAATCTGCTGCTCTGACCGGCTAGCCGGCCAGACCACGGGCATGCTGGCGGAGCAGAACACGTGCCTACGGGTCCAAGGCTCGGGTTGTTTGCCGAGAGATAGAGAAAATTCGACAAGTCGCACCGGCTAGCCGGTCACACGACTGGTATGCCGGCCAGAAGAAAACTCGTGGCCACGGGTAGATAGGCTCGATTATTTTGACGGAGTTCACCCCTGGACAAAAAGCAGCATCGGCTAGCCGGTCACAGGACCGGTATGCCGGCGAACAGAAAACACGTGGCCTCGGGTCGCGACACGGGTTCAAAGCCGAGAGGTACAAAAATACACATGCCGAGCACAGGCTAGCCGGCCATATCCGCCGGTATGCCGGTCAGCATGGCGGTTTGAAGAATTTGTTTCCTAATACACTTCTTACCTTATCACAAGCAAACCCTAGCCTTCCCCATACGAATTTTCCAGCTCCCAACCTTATAAATACACCTTGAAGCTTGATTAAACCTCCTTAACAAACACAATAACATCAATAATTCTCTCCTCCATCCTCCATAAACACATCCTCTTCATCAAATTCATCACAAAACACCATTAAACACCATCAAGATCATCAAGCTTTCAAGAATTCTTCCAAGATTCATCAAGAAAATTCCTTCCTTCATTTAATCCAAGCAAAAAACTCAAGCTACACCAAGTTTTCTTAACTTTATTCTATCCTTGGTATAACTTGAGTTTGGGGTCAAATAAACCATGACAAACCGAACATATGCTTTGGATTATAAGAGGAAGTGTTGTATCATAGGGAAGAACAAGAATTTTCCTGGTTCTACAATTGAAAAGGTCATCAATCTTGATGAGCCTATTGAAAAAAAATAAGAAGAAAAGGCACCTGCACCACCATTACACAAGAAATTAACAGCAAGGATGAGGGTATCATCAAAGCCTAAATAAAAGACACAAGTTCAAGATCAAGGTTCTTCTTCTTCTCAAACTAATTCTTGTATTCCTTCATGGGCTCTCAAATTGCAACATGAAATCGAACTTTTGAGAGAATACAACAAAGCACTTTGGATGGAAATTACACAGATTGAGTCAACATTGGAAGAGGTAACTACGAACATGGAAATTGATAATTATTCTTCTCCTTCGGAGGAGGACATGATGGATCTTTATGGCCAGGTACCCCGTTCGAATTCTTCTTCTTTATTGATGGTAGACACTAGTTAGGTAGTTAGTTTAATTTTATTGCTTTATTGAGTCATTTTCGAGTCGTGGGGACACGACTCACTTTTGAGTTTGGGGTGGGGTTCGTTGCCTCATCCCAATTTTTTCCGATTTACATGCTTTCAATAAAATTAATCTTAGAGTTGCGTTAACTGTAGAGGATTTTAAATGCTCCCATCAAGCATGCTTTTTATGAATTTATGATAGAAAATAGTTGACTTTAGGGGTTAGTATAAAACGCACTTAGATTGCATGCAAATATGAGATAATTGATAGGAAAAATTAATGAACAATGCAAAAGAAGTAAACTTGTGCTTAAGGATAATGGGTGGTTTGTAGAACGTGAGATCTAAATGAGTAGAGAACCCACTTAGGTATGAACTAGAGGCAATATATGTAGATAGGAAGATGATAGAGGAAGTTCATTGTTAGACCTTTGAATCCTTTTGGCCTTCTATCCCTGAATTAATTATATCCTTCTTAGCCAAATTTTTAGCCTTTAAGCCTTTCTTTTGTCTCCACATTATAAGCCAATATCCCTTTAGATTGTTAGGCATGACCATATGACTCGCACTTGAATCACGATCCTGAGACTTCCTGTCTTGAGCTTGAGTTTGGGGTGGTGGGTCCAGTATATGGGAATTTACATTGGGTTGGGATTTTTGGAGCTTATAAATTATGCTTTGTGCTATATTATGATGATGATTCACATGTTTAATATATTGTAACCCTTTGCCGGGGTAATAGTGAATGAAAAAGAAGCTACGAGCTAAAGTTATGAAAAGGCATAACTATGAAAAAATATCATGATATCTCAAAATTAAAAAGAGAGTCATAGCTATACAAAAGAAAAGAAAAAAATGAATTGAAAAGAACATATATATTCGGACCAGCAAAGTGGAAATTTTTATGTGAGTCGTCCTTAGTTCTTATTGGGTTAATTTGGGGACGCTAATTAAGCATGTCAATTGGGTTGAGTGAGAACGTTATTCGAGTGTAAACTCAAGCTCTTCGACAGTTTGTTGGTGGTAAGTGAGGAGAGAGCCAAAAGCTCACTTCAAATTTACCAAATATACATACCATATCATCCTTCAGCCTATGCTAAAACCGTAAAGACCTCGTGATTCCAAGATGCACAGTGAGTTAATAGGGAGTATGCTAAGTAGAGCGTTCAAAGCAAGTAAATATCGAGGAACACCCTATAGCCACCATCTTGAGATAAGTAATAAGCGTAACCTTCTAGCATTGTGAATTTAATTTTGGATTGATATTATCTTGTGTTTGATTTTTGCATGATAAGTGTATGTCTATATTAATTCCGAGATTAGACTATATGAGATTTGTTTTAAGTTGTGCTTTGGGAATATTTTCTAAATTCTACCTTCTGCGTTCACCTAAAAGATCCTTTATTTTTATTCTACTTTGTCGGGACGACAAAGGTTTGAGTTTGGGGTCTTGATGTCTCCCTATTTGTTCTAATTATTAGCCTCTTGGAGACATCCTTTTAGGTGAATAAATGACTTATGTGATAGACTTTTAGGCTTATTTGATCATATTGCACTTTCTCCCCTTGGAAATTAACTATTTGCAGATTCTGAGCTTTTGTGCGTAAATTTGACTATTTTTAGTGTAAAGTTAAGAGAATCTTGAATTTCAAGAAAGACCAATCCAAGGAGGAGAAGTGAGAATAAAGTCTTAGGGTATTTTAGTGTTTTAGGAAGTATTTGTACTCAAGTATCTATTTTTAGAGTGTGCTTTCCTATTTCTATTTCTTAAATTATTGATTTATTCTTTTTAAGCATATGCAGTTTAATTATTTATCTAATGTGAAACTTTAAAACATATATGTTAATTACTTAGAGACCAAGTCGAGATAAAGAAGTAAAGGAAATAATATTTACATGGAAATAAAAAGATTTAGGGAAGATATATGCAAAGAAGGAAAAGATAAAGTTGCCTTATGAATCTGAAATTTCAGCCACGTTTCAAAGACGAGTCCATAACTAAAGATTGGCTAGAAATCTGGATTAGTGATCTGCACCAATGGAAAGCTCTTTGCGAGGCAAGCGGTTTCATATATTGGGACTCCTCAAACGGATAAGTATTGAATGAGATATGACTAAATCAAATTAGCAACAGAATCTTACCTTTCTTAGAATTTAGGGCTACGAGTTTTAGAGTTCTTAACTTGTCTTCCACTCCAAGTAAATTCGACCTAGGGTTCCCTAATACCTATAAATACACCCCTTAGCCTCCTCTTTTCACACACTTCAGATAATTACACAAGAGGCTTAAGATTTTCAAGTCAGAGCAAGAAAGCAAGGAGAAGCTAGTGCTGGAGGAGTCCTGTTCTTCCATCATCAGTCATCTTACCCTTTAGGTTCTTTATTTTCTTTCTATAATTTGAAACTATGTCTTTTATTTATTTAATTTTAGTTTTCCATTCCGTTATGAACTAATTTCTTTAGTACTTGAGAATCGCTATATGGGTTGAACTTAATTTTGTTTAATTTATGTTTTCTGAATTTGGATTTAATGGTTTAACTTAGACTAGGTATTTTGTGTTGACTATTTGTTTATTTTAATCACTAATTTTGAAGTCATGAATCAAACTTAGCTCAAAGTAATTAGGCTATTCCATATAGTGGCGTATGTATCACCTTGATAGGGGGGGGGGGTATAATTACAAACTTAGATAATAGACGCGTAATATCCATTATTGACCCTGACGGGCTTAACTAACCATGCAGCCAATGAGGTAAATTAGTATTCATCTGAAAGTAGCTTATATTCACCCTGTCGGGGTTTGTAATACCGTAGGATAGCTCCTAAGTCTACCCTGACGGGGGTTAGGAGATATTAGAGTCCGGACTAGCACAATAATACCAGTTTAGCCCTTATACAGAAGCATGAATTAGATAGGTTAGGTGAAACCCTTGCGAGGATCAAGTATTCTTTCTCATCTGAAGTTTCAAGTCTCTTTTATTTACTTTATTTTATTTCCGTAATATATTTTCTTGCATCTTTTAATTTATAAAAACAAAATAAAAATCTTATCTTTTATTTTTCCGTCAAGCAATTATTCTTACTTTTCGATTAATACCTAAGTTGTGCCTAATCCGTCCCTGCGGACGAACTTGTTATCATATATAACTTGGACAACCGTACACTTGCGGTTAAGTGGTTCATTTATTTTCAGCTCTTAATTTATAAACACACCATGACCCACCATTATCTAACTACTATGATGGTAATCCTATATGTTTGCAACCATAATGAACACATAATATAAATCCAACACATAAACAGAGAAATCAAAACATAAACTCAATCAAATTAGATAGATGTCAACCAAAACTAGGGTTCATACATATATGCTAAAACTCAAGCTAAATTTATTTAATTCATACTAAGAAAAGAAAAGAAAAGAATTACATAATTAAAGGTTGAAGGAGACATAATTGATGCACAGCTCCTTCCAAACTTCTCCTCTTGTTGTAAGCTTCTTCCTGACCTTAAGGTTTGGTCAAGGATGATTTTCTAATGTTAAGAGGTTGTATTTATAGTGTATAGGTTGACCTAATTCGTTTTCTTGAACGAGAAGGTAAGTGTTGGACTCCTAGCCCAACTCAAATTCGTAGCCCAAAAACATGGAATCAGGCCCGTTTTTGTTTTGGTCTTAACAGCTTCAATACTTATCCGATTGACGCGTATGAGTAGTCTAAATTCATCGTATCGGAAAGATCTTTAACTTTTCTCCTGACCGTTGCTCCAAATTCCTCACCAGTTTTGAGATAGAAGCTGATTTGTGGTCGTAGGTGCTGGAATTCAGATTTAAGATAGCTTTTCCTTTTCCATATTTTTAGCTTTTGTTTCCTTATCTTCAATTTCCATGTTTATCTTCTTTCCTTTAGCTCTTGGAACCAACTTGGACTCTAATTAATTACCATATATCTCTAAAGCTTCACACTGAATAGATAATTAAACCCAATTTGCTCTAAAAATAATAAATAATCAATTCAAGACACAAAATAGGAAAGTGTACTAAATCATGAGAAAATCGACCTATACTCTAATAAATACGCCTAAAATGATGTCTCCAAGATATATATTAAATCATCACAAATGAGGAGACATTAGTAATATAAGGAGAGATTGGACCATATTAACATGGCCCACCTTATCATTCTACATACAAGAGTCATCCTCTTTAGCTAGAGCCTTTTGATTCTGAACTCTGTTTTTATTCTTTAAAGGTTTCTTAACTTTCTTCTTAGCAAGGTTTCCTCCACTCTCAGCCTTAAAAACAAATCATTAGTTTTCTTCTCAGTTCAAGAGTATCTTATCCAATTTCCCAGTTTATACAAGAGTTTTGTTGGGTTATAACGATTTTTCTCCTCATGTGAAACAATTCCACAGACATGACAGAAATCAAAGAGCTTCTCATACTTGACCGATTGACTATTTGAAATCTTAAAAATAAACCCAGACATAAGGGGCTTATATACAAGGCAGCTGATACGAGCTCTAACTGTTGAATTTTCCTTAAAATTATCAGGGTTAGGAAGTTCAGTTTTACAAACTTGACCAAGCTTAGCAACAATTTTCATCACATTTCCATCCTTAGAAATAAGGGAGGAATACCCGAAACCCTTACCCAGAAAGAAGTTTCATTTAAAACATCAGGGTTTTCAATACATTCATCATATTTTTTATCAAGAACATGGAAACCAAACATATGATACGGTCTATTCTCCTACACAGTGTCTAAATCCTTTTATTCCTCAAAAGTAACAACACATAGATTCGTACCACGTTTATTAATCGAAATTCTACCAGCTATACCCCAATGTTGGATTATAATATTTTTAAGGTAGTTCAAGTTAATATTACCTAAAGAAATAACTCTAATTTCATCATCATATCCATCTTTCCCGTCGTCTTTAATGTCCACCATTAAAGCGTTAGACAGAGAAAATCAGCTCTTTAAAAGATAAGAGTGAATGTGAAATAAAAAACACACGAAATCGATATTCTTATATATCTTAACCCTAGGATAGAGATATATATAATCAAACTTCATAAGGAGAAGTAAAAAAGGGGAGGAGAGAAAATCGGCACCAGAAAAGAGAGGATATGAAGGCTTAGAAGGGATGGGATCGGAGATGGTTGTGGTTTGGGATGTCATCTCAGGAGTCGGGTAAAGGAGAGTCTAATAGAGTATAATGAATGAGTTCCAAGTTTTTGTTTTCTTTATTTTGTTTTCTTATTTTGTAACAATGAAATAGAAAATAGACCGTGTTCAATAATTTTTAAAATTTTGAATAACTAAAATATAACACTTTCAACAGAGATGATCGCCGTAGTCTTCTCAACCATCGATAAGTTATAGAAAACAACATTTTTTTGTCAACATAGGAAATAACATCAAGACTTCACAAAATTCATCAACTTCATCCCCATCAGTTCCTATTTTACATCGGATCACAAGAACAGGTTTTTTTATCTTTTGTTTTTTAACTTTTCTCATCTTCTAGGGGTTTCAGGGGTTCAAGTTATGAACTCTTTCTTGGACGGCAAGCATCTAGACACCTTTATTAACATGTATCTTAACAAGGATACTCATCGGCATAATCTTAGCAAGATGAATTATAATACTAAAATTAACAACAAGGAGTGAATTACCATATATACCAATTTTTTTCCAACAATTTCCCTTATCAAGATAGGACAAAGCTAACTATCTTATTCTACTTTCATATTACAGAGTTTCTCTCTGAGAAAGAAGACGAATGCTACCAATACTGATTTGGTAATCATACAAGCTTTTAATAGCAAAGAAGGATTACAAGATTTTAATTACAAAGGTACTGCTACTAATATTTATAAATTAATAGTATGAAATGTAAAATAGAAAATTTTCCCATGTTTATCAGAGATGGAATTTGTCTTACTATAGACACAGGTAAAGATAGGAATATTAAGAGGCGGTTTCTGTTTAATGTCTCAGTTTACATGTCTATTTTCTACAAGATTAGTGGATCATTAATTGAAGATTTCAGTATTTTCACATCTTATAAGGGCCTTAATGACACTTTGATGTCTCCCTATTTGTTCTAATTCTTAGCCCATTGGAGACATCCTTTTAGGTGAATAAATGAGTTATTTGATAGACTTTTAGGCTTATTTGATCATATTGCACTTTCTCCCCTTGGAAATTAACTATTTGCAGAATCTGAGCTTTTGTGCGTAAATTTGACTATTTTTTATGCAAAGTTAATTGGTTCTTGAATTTCATGAAAGACCAATCCAAGAAGAAGAAGTGAGAATAAAGTCTTAGTGTATTTTAGAGTGTTAGGAAATGATTTTTAGTCGATTTTCTATTTTTAGAGTACACTTTCCTATTACGTTTCTTGATTTATTGATTTATTCTTTTTAAGCATATGCGGTTTAATTATTTATTTAATGTGAAGTTTTAAAAGATAAATGGTAATTACTTAGAGACCAAGTTAGGATAAAGAAGTAAGGAAAGAAGATTTACATAGAAATAAGAAGATTTGGGAAAGATTTATTCAAAGAAGGAAAAGATAAAGCTGTCTTGTGAATCTGAAATTCCAGCCACGTTTTAGAGATTAATTCATAATTAAAGATTGGAAAGGATTCTGGACGAATGGTCTACACCAATAGAAAGAGATTTCCAAGACAAGCAGTTTCATATATTGGAACTTCTCAAACGGATAAGTATTGAAAAAGATATGATCAAATCAAATCAGCAGCAAATCTTACCTTTTCTAGAATTTAGGGCTACGAATTTAAGAGTCTTTGACTTGTCTTCCACTCCAAGCAAATTCGACCTAGGGTCTTCCAAAACCTATAAATACACCCCTTAGACCTCATAATTCAGTACCTCTCACAATTTATTTAATTCATACATCCTTAGAGAGAGAGTCAACCACTTCAGAGCAAGAAGGCAAAGGAGAAGCTAGTGCTGGAGGAATTCTGTTCTTCCATCAACAGTCATCTAATCCTTAGGTTATATATTTCTTTTCTGTAATTAAATATGATGTCTTTCTATTTAATTTCAGTCTTTAAATTTATCATGAGCTAAACTTTTATATACTTGAGAATCGCAATAAAGGGATGAACCCTAATTAATTTAATCTTTGTTTTGAATTTGGGATTGTATGATTTAATTTGAGTTGAGTATTAGATATTGGATATTACTTTGTTCTTATTTACTAATTCTTTTCCGCGCAATTAGAATTAGCTTTTAGTATTTGGTCTATTCACTTTAGTGGCGAAGCGATCATCCGACAGGGGGGTTTGAATACAGACTTAGGTAATACCAGTGTAATGGACGAAAGTCATATGATTTACATAGCCAAAGATGTAAAATATTATTCATATGAAAGTAGCTTATATTCACCCTGACGGGGTTTGTAATACCGTAGGATAGCTTCTAGGTCCACCCTGACGGGGGCTAGGAGATATTATATTCCCGACTAGTATACTAATTCCAATTCTACCCTTAAACATAGCATTGATTATATTAATTAAGAGAATTCTTTGCGAGACTCAAGTATCTATCTTATCTGAAGTCAGTCTTTTATTTGCTTTTATTTATTTTAATTTATTTTTTATTATTTTCATCTTTAGTTATTAGAAAACCAAACAAAAATCATATTATTTTACTTTTCTGTAAACAATTATTCTTACTATTGGATTAATAATGGAGTTGAACCTAATCCGTCCCTAAGAACAAACTTGATTATCATATATTACTTGGGACAACCGTACACTTGCGGTTAAGTGGTTCCTTTTACTTTCGTACTTAATTTTATAACACACCAGGACCCACCAAGTTTTTGGCGCCGCTACCGGCGACGGTAGCGTGAGACCCCGGTGTTAATCTTAGTAGTTGTAATTGTTTATTTATTTTTTCAGTTTTACGCTTGGTTTTTGTTTTTGTTGTACATATTTTTATTCAGGTAATGATCAAGAGGTTTTATTGAAAATGTATAGAGGACATTACCCGGATCCCGATCCATACGAATATTGGGAAGACTCTTCGGGACAACAACAATGGGGTAGTAACTTCTACCAACAATCCTATCAATACCCGCAAGAGAAGGATTGGAACAACCAATGGATCGCGAATAATCAACAACAATCATCATATCACTATCCCCAGGAGCAAGGATGGAACAACCAATGGGTTGGAAACATTCAACAACCTCCACCTCATCACTATCAGTAAGAAATTGACAATGAGATACGTTCTAAACTCCAGCACTTAGTAGAAGAAACAAACGCCATCCAAGCACGCATGCAACAGATGGTAGAAGAATGGGGTAGTATGTCTTATGAAGATTCCACTCCCCCAAGGGATGGAAGAGATCAACTGGAACAAGTAGTTGAAGAGGAGGTGTTGAAGGAAGATACTATAGATAGTGATATGACCATCATGCCGGTTATAAATGAAGACCATCATGTGGTTGACAATCCTATTAGCATGGTGGAAGAAGAAGTAGCAACCAAAATCCTAGAAATTGAAACTGAGATTGCTATTCCTATGGCGCGTGCACATGATCAAGACACTGAACGCAAACAAGAAAAAGAGGTGATCGAAATTAAGATTTCACATCAAGAATATGATGAAGTAATAGTGGAAGATTGGGTTGAAAGCGAAGACGAATGTGAAGTGGTTGAGGAATCAATTGAGCTTCATAATAAAAGAGAAGTCGAATCTCCACCACAAAAAGTTCACCAATCACTATCTCCACCAAAAGTCATCATTAGAGATAAAAAATCGGAATCACCTCTATTACTACAAATGATCAATAGGTGCTACGCAAGAAAGGTGCTACACCGCGAGAATAAAGCGGCAAGAAGTAGCACCTACCCACCACACTTTAAAGAGGAACGCGAGATTAAAGAGAATAGAAATGAGCTTAGAACGGAGATACTACCCTCCCCCTTTCAGAGATCGATTGAATAAAATTTTAAGGGGGAAGGTTCTAAAGCTTACGTGCCAAGGACGAGGCGAATTCAAGCGGAGGAGAACCGCAAGGGCCTCATTACCATCTTCATGGAAGGTAACGCGTCGAACTTAAAGACGTGATAAACAAAAGTGCTTCTTGGGAGACAACCCATGTTTAATTTTTCTTTAAGTTTTTCAATTCCTAGTGTATAATACTAAGTTAGTGTCGAGTTTTAGTGTCTACTTTTAAAAGGAATGAGAAAGGTAGTGTGTTAATGGTGCAGGAATTGAGTTTGGGGTGCTAGGAATGGGATTCAGCGCGAGGTCCGGTATACCGCCCTAGAACCCCGGTATACCGTAGGAAGAGAACACGTGTCACGGGTTACTACCGCGGGTTTTATACAGAAGTAAGAAAAAATTTCGATGCGCGGTCCGGTATACCGCGTGAGATGTCCGGTATACCGCAGGGAAAAACCCGTACCACGGGTTAGGTACCGCGGGTTTTTGGACGTAAAAGAGATATTGAACAGTAGCAAAAAACCCGTGCCACGGGGTATATATCACGGGTTCTTGGCAGAGACGAAAATTTGGAGCAGCAGAAGCTGCGGTATACCGCAGGTCATGCCCGGTATACCGCGCTATGTCGGTTTTGAAGAGTCTTCACCTTATAAGCTTCTTACCTTGTCAAGACTAAACCCTAGCCTCCCCCAATACGAATTTTTCAGAACTTAACCCTTATATACCTGCACAAAGACCACTACAACACCCAAGAACATTAAATCCTTCCTCCTAATCCATTCCAAACACACATCCAACACCACAATCCTTCAAGAAAATCAAGAAATCTTCTTTTTCAACCTTAAGCCTCTTCATCAAAGCTTCAATCCTATTCATTAAACCTTCCCCAAGCTATTAAATATTGATTACCCATCTCATATGATACCATAATCCTTCATTACAAATCCTCAAAACATCAAATTTCAAAACTCTTCTCTAGTTTATGATTATTTGAAGTTTTGAGTTTGGGGTTCATTGAGATGTCAAAGATTGGGAAGACAAGAATACCATGAAGAGGAAAAGGAAGTTGGAGAACCTCTTATTAAACTTTTGGGTGTTGAAAGATGTAGTTGAAAGAATTTTGGGAGGATAATCATGAAGAGGTGTTGAAACCCATAGGAAAAATCACAAAAGAGTTGGAGCTTATGCAAATCATATTACGTGGTGTGAGCAATGTTCAACATGCCACCTACGCAACACAAGGAGCTCAACCTACACGCAACCAAGGAAACCAGCTTCGTGCTGGTTCAGATACGTTTTCCTATCCCTTTCTTATTTGTTTTATTTGTTTATTTGCTTTATTGAGTCTTTTTCGAGTCGTGGGGACACGACTCATTTTTGAGTTTGGGGTGGGGTTCGTTGCCTCAACCCAATTTTATGTGTTTTACTGTTTTTTTTTAAATTAATCTAAGGGTTGCGTTGACAGTAGAGTGTTTTAAATGCCCCCATCAAGCATGCTTTTTGTGAATTAATGATAGAAAATAGTTGACTTAGGAGTTAGTGTAAACTGTACTTTGATTGCATGCAAATATGAGATAATTGATAGGAAAAATTAATGAACAATGCAAAAGAAGTAAACTTGTGCTTAAGGATAATAGGTGGTTTGTAGAACGTGAGATCTAAATGAGTAGAGAACCCACTTAGGTATGAACTAGAGGCAAGTTGTGTAAATAGGAAGATGATAGAGGCAATTCTTTGTTAGCCCTTTGAATCCTTTTTTTTGGCCTTCTATCCCTGAATTAATTTTATCCTTCTTAGACAAATTTTTAGCTTTTAAGCCTTTCTTTTGTCGCCACATTATAAGCCAATATCCCTTTAGATTATTAGGCATGACCATATGACCCGCACTTGAACCACGATCCTGAGACTTCCTGTCTTGAGCTTGAGTTTGGGGTGGTGGGTCCACTATATGGGAATTTATATTGGGTTGGGATTTTTTTTAGCTTATCAATGGTGCTTTGTGCTATAATATGATGATGATTCACAGGTTTATTATATTGTAACCCTTTGCCGGGGTAATAGTGAATGGAAAAGAAGCTTCGAGCTCAAGTTATGAATAGGCATAACTGTGAAAAATAGCATGATATCTCGACATTTAAAAGAGAGTCATAGCTATACAAAAAGAAAAAAATGAATGATTTGAAAAAGAAAATATATTCGGACTGGCAAAGTGGAAATTTTTAGGTGAATCATCTTTAGTGCTTATTGGGATAATCTGGGGACGCTAATTAAGCGCGTCAAATGGGTTGAGTGAGAACGTTATTCGAGTGTAAACTCAAGCTCTTGGACAGTTTGTTGATGGTAAGTGAGGAGAGAGCCAAAATCTCACTTCAAATTTACCAAATATACATACCATACCGTCCTTCTGCCTACGCTAAAACCGTAAAGACCTCGTGATTCCTAGATGCACAGTGAGTTAATAGGGAATATGCTAAGTGGAGCGTTCAAAGCAAGTAAAGATCGAGGAACACCCTATAGCCACCATCTTGAGATAAGTAATAAGCGTAACCTTCTAGCATTGTGAAATAAATTTTAAGTTGATATTATTTTCTGTTTGATTTTGCATGATAAGTGTAGGTGTATATTAATTCCTAGATTAGACTATATGAAATTTGTTTTAAGTTTTCCTTTGGGATTATTTTCTAGATTCTACCTTCTGCGTTCACCTAAAAGATCCTTTGTTTTTATTTTACTTTGTCGGGACGACAAAGGTTTGAGTTTGGGGTCTTGATGTCTCCCTATTTGTTCTAATTCTTAGCCCATTGGAGACATCCTTTTAGGTGAATAAATGAGTTATTTGATAGACTTTTAGGCTTATTTGATCATATTGCACTTTCTCCCCTTTGAAATTAACTATTTGCAGAATCTGAGCTTTTGTGCGTAAATTTGACTATTTTTAATGCAAAGTTAATTGGTTCTTGAATTTCATGAAACACCAATCCAAGGAGAAGAAGTGAGAATAAAGTCTTAGTGTATTTTAGAGTGTTAGGAAATGATTTTTAGTCGAGTTTCTATTTTTAGAGTACACTTTCCTATTTCGTTTCTTGATTTATTCATTTATTCTTTTTAAGCATATGCGGTTTAATTATTTATTTAATGTGAAGCTTTAAAAGATAAATGGTAATTACTTAGAGACCAAGTCAAGATAAAGATGAAAGGAAAGAAGATTTACATGGAGATAAGAAGATTTAGGAAAGATTTATTCAAAGAAGGAAAAGATAAAGCTGCCTTGTGAATATGAAATTCCAGCCTTGTTTTAGAGATTAATTTATAATTAAATATTGGCAAGGATTCTAGAAGAATGGTTTGCACCAATAGAAAGAGCTTTCCAAGACAAGCAGTTTCATATATTGGAACTTCTCAAACGGATAAGTATTGAAAAAGATATGACCAAATCAAATCAGCAGCAAATCTTACCTTTTCTAGAATTTAGGGCTACGAATTTGAGAGTCTTTGACTTGTCTTCCACTCCAAGCAAATTCGACCTAGGGTCTTCCAACACCTATAAATACACCCCTTAGACCTTATAATTCAGTACCTCTCACAATTTATGTAATTCATACATCCTTAGAGAGAGAGTCAACCACTTCAGAGCAAGAAGGCAAAGGAGAAGCTAGTGCTGGAGGAATTCTGTTCTTCCATCAATAGTCATCTAATCCTTAGGTTATATATTTCTTTTCTGTAATTAAATATGATGTCTTTCTATTTAATTTCAGTCTTTAAATTTATCATGAGCTAAACTTTTATATACTTGAGAATCGCAATAAAGGGATGAACCCTAATTAATTTAATCTTTGTTTTGAATTTGGGATTGTATGATTTAATTTGAGTTGATTATTAGATATTGGATATTACTTTGTTCTTATTTACTAATTCTTTTCCGCGCAATTAGAATTAGCTTTTAGTATTTGGGCAATTCAATTTAGTGGCGAAGTGATCATCCGACAAGCGGGTTTGAATACAGACTTAGGTAATACCCGTGTAATGGACGAAAGTCATATGATTTAAATAGCCAAAGAGGTAAAATATTATTCATCTGAAAGTAGCTTATATTCACCGTGACGGGGTTTGTAATACCGTAGGATAGCTTCTAGGTCCACCCTGACGGGGGCTAGGAGATATTAGATTCCCGACTAGTATACTAATTCCAATTCTACCCTTAAACATAGCATTGATTATATTAATTAGGAGAATTCTTTGCGAGACTCAAGTATCTATCTTATCTGAAGTTAATCTTTTATTTGCTTTTATTTATTTTAATTTAGTTTTTATTATTTGCATCTTTAGTTATTAGAAAACCAAACAAAAATCATATTATTTTACTTTTCTGTAAACAATTATTCTTACTATCTGATTAATACTGTAGTTGAACCTAATCCGTCCCTAAGAACGAACTTGATTATCATATATTACTTGGGACAACCGTACACTTGCGGTTAAGTGGTTCCTTTTACTTTCGTACTTAATTTTATAACACACCAGGACCCACCACACTTGGAATACATGAAAAAAAATATTATAATTCGGAAAATACTACCACTCGACACCTCGTTCACAACAACAGACTTGGGGCTTATGCTATTAACAACAAAGACGCGGTGGGAGATGTAGTGTAAGGTATAATCATTTCCATGCAAACTCCTCGTCAATATCAAGGCACAATTATTCCTATTAAATAGATCAAAGGTTTTCAATAGTTTCCTAGTAAGTCTGTAAAACCATTCCAACTTCCCATCTTTTTTTACACTCTCAAAATCTCACATTTTTCCATTTTAAGACCTTAGCTCACAATAGAATTTTATTCTACATTTCTCTTAGGTGTAATCTGCATACTATCTCTTCACATATGGCAACGACACACTTTTACCCATCGTTCATTTGAACTAAACAAATGGGTAAACCCTTGGAGTCATTAGTTAGGTATCAAAACCAAAAGGATTGAACCAGTGCGTGAGGAACCTTACCTTCTTATCACAGCAGTGGGTGGTACTACAGTATTTCTACATGGTTTCCTTAAACACACCAGAGATAGATGGGGAGTTAGAGGTGTTTTCCGTCTTACAGAGGTGGAAGAAAATGTGTTTAAGCTTGAAGCTTTCCAAAGAGGAGAGCTCGAGAGGTTATGGAATCGTCGCCCATGAATATTCATAGGTATGCACTTTGGTTTTACTCCTTGTCAACAATTCGTAGATCCTTTAACAGTTTGTAGAGAATATTCTTCCATTTGGGTTCAATCAATAAGTTTAGATTTTATCCAAAACACAGAGGAAACGTTACTAGCAATTTCACCATATTTCTCGGAACAAGAGGACATTGACTTCCCAAACGTCGTCACTTCTGACGTCAAGATTCTCCCTTTTAGGATTATATTTAAAATCAAACAATCTCTTCTTCTTGAGTGCTACTTATCCCAAGAGAAGGAGGCAGGATGGATTACTTTTAGATACGAAAATGTGGGACCACTTTGTTTCAAATGTGGGTGTATTGGCCATCGAGATGACAAGTGTAACATTGTTATTATCCAAGAGATTGAGGACCCAGATGAGCGGAGCAAGGCAATGTGGACACTAGCTAACATTGCAAGATACCCTCCTACTCAACATATTTATAGAATAAGGAAGAAAATTGGCAACAGGTTTGAGAAAGCTGTTAAACAATTTAATTGGGATGGAGAAGGGGAAGGACATTCCAGAAAGGCCAAGGTAGAGAAAGAGGGAAACCATAGAGACCATACAATCAAGACACTGATATGGGAAGGTATTCACAAGTAAAGAAAACTTGTGAAAAAAGACAACAAGAACATTGGGACCAAAGGTTTGATGGAGGGCATCCTGAAAAAGCAGTCCAAGAGAATGATTTTAGAGGACCAGGCTTGCTACACGAAGTAGTACAAGAAACTTTGTAAGGATATCAGGCGCGGAAACAGCAAGAAGATAGAAATGACAGACAAGGGTTGAATTTGAACATTGCGCAACTAGAAATAGGAAACACTAGTAGCAACACACCTACTAGGTTTGACACCTCCAGAGAGATAGCTCGAAGAAATGGGAAGAAGAAAGTTCAGTTATGAAAGGATACGAGTGGTTACAAACATAGAACAGAAAAACCAATAACAGAACAATAGAGAAAAGTGGGAGATTATCCGACAAAAAAAAGAAGGAGATTATCATGTCAAATATTCTTCTAACATTTCCTATCATATCAAACTCATATTTCAAGGCATCTTTCAAGTTATTTATAAGCGACAGATAATTTCATATAATCAAAACATCATCAACATATAAAAGAACGTAAAGCGCATAGTTATATTTCCAAGTAAAGTAAAAACAAGCAAAATATTGTGATATATTGAAACCAACGGATAAAAAAAGAATCAAACCTCTTATACCATTGTCTTTTGAACTATTTCAATCCATATAATGATTTCTTTAAGAGACATACATGATCATGCAACTTGGAATCATGGTATCCTTCAGGATTTCTCATGTAAATAGTTTCAACAGGATCAACATGCAAGAAAGCTGTCTTAACATCCAACTGCTTAATTTCAAGATTAAGACAGGATGCATATGCTAACACAATTTTACTAATTTTAAACTCAATCACATGAGGGAAAATTTCAGTAAAGACAACGCCTTCCCTTTGAGTATAGCTATTAGCAAAAAGTCTAGCTTTAATTCTAGGTGGTCAGAATCTAAGCTACCTTCTTTTAGTTTATAAAGCCTTCTACAATCAACTAGTTTATCATCTTTAGTTTTAATAGCTAAAGTCCAAGTATTATTAAGTAAAATGGAATTGAATTATGAATTCATACCATTTACCCAAAGTTTTTACTCAGAACTTACTAGGGCTAGTATCTTCTCATTATTAACTTGTTGTGTCGTATGAGGTAGCAAACAAGCTCGAAAGGTGGATTATGATTACCATATATCAAACCCACATTTTAAGTAAAATTTACATAATTAAAAACATGCTTAAGTTCTAACCAATTATCATAGCAAGGATTAGTCATGTATCAACTGGTGGTGGTCCTTTGTGTGTTCTAAAATAAATGCAAATGTAAATCGAACCACAACCGCAAGTGTACGGTTGTCCCAAGTAGTATGTATGATAATACAGATTCGTTCCAAGGACGGATGGTTGATCACAATGTTTAGCAAGTAGTGATTGATGCACTTATGAAAAATAAAAGACAATAAAATGTTTGTTTGGTTTTGTTTATTAATTCTAAATAAATGAAAGACAAATATTAAATGTAAATGAAAGCTAAGACGCAAGTAAAATAAGTGAAAACGCAATATGAGATGTAGTACTTGAGAACGCAAGGATCCTCCTAATATTATTTCCTAACTTATGTTGTTTAAGGGCTAAATTGGTCAATTACAATGGTCGGGATTCTAAATTCCTTATACCCCCGTCAGGGTGGACTATAAGGCAATCCTAAAGTGTCACTAGTCCCGTCAGGGTAAATATGATCCACCGTTGGATGTTTAAGTGTTTTACCTCGTTGGCCCTAAAATTAGCTAAGTTCGTCAGAATCAATAGCTTCTATTTCAGATTCAATAAATATTTCCGTACCTAAACCCTCCGTCAGGATGATCCAATCGCCACTAATTGGAATAGCCTAGATACTAATACCTAATCTTAGTTCGCGACTCTAAAATCAGTAAATAATCACAAATTATTGAAAAGAGTAATGAACCCAATATAATTTAATTTAATCTAAACCCAAATTCAACATTCGTTATTTCATAAAATTAAGATTCACCCGTCGTTTGTTCTCAAGCACTATGGAAAGCTTAGCTCATATTAAAATTAAAAACTAAATTAAAAGAAAGGGAATTCATATTGTTTACAAAATTAAAATATAAAAAGAACCTAATTTCCGGAATTGGAATGACTACGAACGGAGCTATAGACCCACTCCAGCTCTTGTAGCTTCTTCTTCTTCCTTCTGTTGCTTCTCTTTGGTGTTTTAATCTTGTGGAATATGAATTGTGTTGACTCTCTCTCTAAGGATTTGTAAATTGAAGGAAAATATGAGAGGTGAGAAATAATGAGGTCAAAAACTCCTTTTATAAGGTTAAAAACGGATTAGGGCTTGGACCAGAAAATAAAACACTAATTAAATGTCCAAGCCCAAATTCTAAGCCCAAAATCCCGTAACTGCTGATACACCTTCACTAAAACGGCTTTTCCCGATGCGTTACAACTCCGATTGACCTCATTCCAGTTGCTAAAGTTCCGTAACTTGATAAGGAATGATTTCTCTTCAAAGGTCAACAGCTAAATCATCGCTTAAGCACCTCGAAATCAGCAATCTATAGCCTGGAAAATGGATTTTCAGCTCTAAAAATAATATCTTCGGGATTTCTTTTCAAGTCTTGACTCCATATCATGATCTTTTGACTTTCTCCTCGGATTCCTCTCCTAGCTAACATCTAAAACCTGTAAAATCTTCACTAAAATACCAATATTACGCGCAAAAGCTTAATAAAACAAAAATGCTAGAAATAAAAGAGGAAAATCATATTATTGCATATTTAGTCCAAAAGTCTATCAAATTGATTAAATAAACACAAAAAATGATGTCTCCTAAGGGTCGAAAATAAGAACATTTAAGGAGACATCAAGACCCCCAATTCAAACCTATGTCGTCCCGACAAAGCAAAACAAAACAAAACATCGGGTAGAAGTAAGCGTAAGAACAAATAGAAGCTAGCAAATAACCCTAAAGCAATTCTTAAGATAAATCTCATATAGCAAAACTTTAAGAGCTAACATATACATACACTAATCATGCAAAATCAAACATAAATAATCTCAATCATAAAATTAAAGTTGCAATGCTTGAAGGTTACACTTGTACTCATCTCTGTATGATAGCTCTAGGGTGGTCATTAATCATAAATCGCTTTGAATGTTCCACCTAAATATTCCCTATCAACAGAATTATAAATTCACTATGTACTTAAGAATCAAGAGGTCTTTATGGTTTTGATATTGGATTAAGGACGGTATGGATATATATTTGGTAAATTTGAAGTGAGCTTTTGGCTCTCTCCTCACTTACCATCCACATGTCCTCGAGCTTGAGTTTACGCTCAAAAATGTTCTCACTCACCCATTTGACGTGCTAATGTTGCGTCCCCATATCAACCCAATGAAAACTAAGATGATTTCCAAAAAATATTCCACTTTGCCGATTTATTTATTCTTTCTTTATTTTTATTTTCTTGTTTCATTTCTTTTCTTCTTCTTTTTTTTCTACAAGATACCCATGACCATCATTTTGATGTGAAAGGTCATGTCTCTTATAAATTTTTCTTTCTTCTTTTTTTTTTTTTTTTTTTCTATTTTATTTTCAAATCCCGGCAAAGGGTTACAAATAATAATATCCTCTACATTTTTGTGCCTCAATACAAACACATATAATCCCTTCCCAATGTATCTTCCCAAATGTGGTCCCACCATCCCAAACTCAAGCTCGAGACAAGTCTCAGGGTTGTGATTCAAGTGCGGGTCATTTGGTCATGCCTAATAATCTAAAGGATAATGGGCTTATATCGTGGCTACAAAAGAAAAGGCTTAAGGCTCAAAATTGGGCTAAGACGGATAAAATTATAATAAGGGATAGCAAGCTAAAAGGCTTCAAATGGCTAACAAAGAACTGCCCCTATCATTTTCCTAAGTACATAGCTTGTCTTTAGTTCATATCTAGGTGGTTCTCTACTAATTAGGATTTCACGTTCTACACACCAAACATATTCCTTAAGTACAAGCTTACTTCATTTGCATTGTTTATTAATTTTTTCCTATCGATTACCTATGTTCGCATGCAATTGTAAGTGCGTTTTATGTTATTCCCTAAAGTTCACTATTTACTATCATTGATTCATCAAAAGTATGCTTAAAGGAACATTTAAAATCTTCTATAGTCAAACGCAACTCCGAAAATTATTTTATTGAAAGCAATTTAAAGCAAATAAACACATAAAACTGGGATGAGGCAACGAACCCCACCCCAAACTCAAAAATGAGTCGTGTCCCCACGACTCGAAAAGACTCAAAGAAATAAAATAATTTACACTAAATGAGAAGGGAAAGAAAACGTATCTGAACCAGCGCGAGGCTGGTGTCGGTGTTGCGTCCAAGTTGAGGTTTTGAATTCTTCTTCATCAATGGTTGCGTTAAAATTGTTCTTCATTACCTCGAACTTCTTCAAATTTTCCCACGTTTTCATTTATTACTTGCCCTCTAAGCATCATCTCTTCTATCAAAATCTTCCTCAATACCCAATTCTCTTTCTTCACCATGTTCTTCGTACCTTTCCTAACCTTTATGGTCATCTCCGATGACCCCAAACTCAAAGCTTCAAGACCCTCAAAAGGTTTGGATAAAATTGTGATTTTAGTGTTCTTGAAGGTTTGGGTTTGAATTATGGATTGTTTAGCGCTGGGTCATGGATATTTCAAGGTTTGGGAAAGGATTAATGGATAAATTTTAGCTTTGGTGAAAGAAAAATTGGTTTAAAGTGTACAGATTTGGTATTTTGGAAGTTTAATGGTTTGATTGTGATCTTGGATGATGTTTAGAGGGAACGATTGGTGGTATGATGTTGTTTTGATGATGATTTTAGGAGTAGTTGGAAGCTAGGATTCGTCAATGGAGGCTTAGCATGAGAAAGAGGCTAAAAATATTGGGATTTAAACCCTTAAAACCGCCGATCACAGCAGTTGACCGGCTAGCCGGCGGTTGACCGGCATGCCGGTCACTGTGTCGGCGAAAAATAAATTTTCGAAAAAAATTTTGTACTCTTTTTTTTTTTTTTTTTTTTACCTCTGACGCAGCCTTCTTGCGTCGTCGCTGACGCAGTGATCAAAAAGTCCAGCTTCTTCGGCCGGCTAGCCGGCGGATACGCCGGCATGCCGGCGAAATGTCGATGGCGCATTTCAAGACGCAGCAACCTTGCGTCGTCGCTGACGCAAGGACCAGAGACTCTTCCTCCAGTTGGCCGGCTAGCCGGCGGATTCGCCGGCATGCCGGTGGATTTCTCGCTGGCGCGAATGGTGACGCAGCAATGCTGCGTCATCGCTGACGCAGTGGTCAGAGAGTTTGGGGGTCTTCAGCGTTTTTGGCCGGTATGCCGGCATATCCGCCGGCTAGCCGGTCAAACCTGCTGTTGACTCCATAATTTTCCGTTTTCTCCTCGTTTTGACCCCAAACTCATGACCCTTTTACCCCTGCAATCATAAAAAACAACTACCCTTCCTCATTTCTTAAAAATAAACACTAAATAAAGAACCATTACTCTAATTTACACTAAGAATTTAAAAGACATGAAAGCAATTTAAAACATGGGTTGTCTCCCAAGAAGCACTTTTGTTTATTACGTCTTTAAGTTCGACGCGTTACCTTCCATGAAGATGGTATTGAGGCCCCTGCGGTGTTCCTCCGCTTAAACTCGCCTCTTCCTTGATGTAAAAGCTTAAGAACCTCCCCCCTTTGAATATTATTCAATCGATCTCTAAAAGGAGGTGGGTAAGTACTTCGTTTCGCCTTCTTACTTTCATGACGAAACTCATTTTCCACCACATTGGAGTAGATAACCGTTCTCAACGGTATAAGCTTATTTTTATTCCTTGTTTCAATCTCAGATTCATCTTTAAAATGTGGTGGGTAAGTGCTTCTCCTTGCCTTTTTGCTCTCGCGGTGTGGCACCTTGCTTGTATAACACATATTGATCATTTGTGGTACTCGAGGTGATTCTGATTTTTCATCTTTAATAATGATTCGTGGTAGAGATGGTGATTGGTGAACTTTTTGTGGCGGATATTCAATTTCTATTTTATCTTTAACCTTTAATTCTTCAATTGATTCTCCAACCATTTCATATTCATCTTCCCTTTCAACCCAATCTTCCACTATTACCTCATAATATTCTTTATTTGGATTTTCTATAACCTCGATCACCACCTCTTCTTGTTTGCGCTCTATATCTTGATCATGTGTATACACCTTAGGAATAGCAATCTATGTGTTCATTTCTAGGGTTTGCGTTGCTACTCCTTCTTCCACTATGCTAACAAGATTCTCACCTTCTTTCAACACCTCCTCCTCAACAACTTCTTCCAATTGATCTGTTCCATCCCTCGAGGGAGTGGGACCTTCATAAGACTTACTACCACTTTCAGCTAAGTTAGGAGAGTTGTTTCGGGAATCCCTTTCATCTAGCATCTGTTGTATGTGTGCATGGGTGGCTTTGAATTCCTCGTCTCTTGCCTTACGCTCTGGTTCTCTTGCCTGAAATTCCTCGAGTAGGCGATTGGCTTTCTCTAGTAGTGTATCTTGTTGATCCTGATGAGGTGGATACTGTTGAATGTTTTCAACCCACTGGTTGTTCCATTCATGCTCTTGTTGATAGTGATATGGCGTTTGTTGTTGATTATTCCCGATCCATTAATTGTTCCATCCTTGCTCTTGCGGGTATTGATATGGTTGTTGATAAGAATTTATACCCCATTGTTGTTGTCCCGAAGAGTCTTCCCAATAGTCAAATGGACCAGGATTTGGGTAATGTTCTCTATACATCTTTAATTAAATTTCTTAATCATTACCTGAATAAAGCACCTGTAAAAACAAAACAAAACAAACACAAGCGTAAAACTGAAAAATAAAAATAAATGCAACTATCACTAAAGGATAAACACCGTGGTCACACGCTACCGTCCCCGGCAGCGGCGCCAAAAACTTGGTGGTCCTTTGTGTGTTCTAAAATAAATGCAAATGTAAATCGAACCACAACCGCAAGTGTACGGTTGTCCCAAGTAGTATGTATGATAATACAGATTCGTTCCAAGGACGGATGGTTGATCACAATGTTTAGCAAGTAGTGATTGATGCACTTATGAAAAATAAAAGACAATAAAATGTTTGTTTGGTTTTGTTTATTAATTCTAAATAAATGAAAGACAAATATTAAATGTAAATGAAAGCTAATATGCAAGTAAAATAAGTGAAAACGCAATATGAGATGTAGTACTTGAGAACGCAAGGATCCTCCTAATCTTATTTCCTAACTTATGTTGTTTAAGGGCTAAATTGGTCAATTACAATGGTCGGGATTCTAAATTCCTTATACCCCCGTCAGGGTGGACTATAAGGCAATCCTAAAGTGTCACTAGTCCCGTCAGGGTAAATATGATCCACCGTTGGATGTTTAAGTGTTTTACCTCGTTGGCCCTAAAATTAGCTAAGTTCGTCAGAATCAATAGCTTCTATTTCAGATTCAATAAATATTTCCGTACCTAAACCCTCCGTCAGGATGATCCAATCGCCACTAATTGGAATAGCCTAGATACTAATACCTAATCTTAGTTCGCGACTCTAAAATCAGTAAATAATCACAAATTATTGAAAAGAGTAATGAACCCAATCTAATTTAATTTAATCTAAACCCAAATTCAACATTCGTTATTTCATAAAATTAAGATTCACCCGTTGTTTGTTCTCAAGCACTATGGAAAGCTTAGCTCATATTAAAATTAAAAACTAAATTAAAAGAAAGGGAATTCATATTGTTTACAAAATTAAAATATAAAAAGAACCTAATTTCCGGAATTGGAATGACTACGAACGGAGCTATAGACTCACTCCAGCTCTTGTAGCTTCTTCTTCTTCCTTCTGTTGCTTCTCTTTGGTGTTTTAATCTTGTGGAATATGAATTGTGTTGACTCTCTCTCTAAGGATTTGTAAATTGAAGGAAAATATGAGAGGTGAGAAATAATGAGGTCAAAAACTCCTTTTATAAGGTTAAAAACGGATTAGGGCTTGGACCAGAAAATAAAACACTAATTAAATGTCCAAGCCCAAATTCTAAGCCCAAAATCCCGTAACTGCTGATACACCTTCACTAAAACGGCTTTTCCCGATGCGTTACAACTCCGATTGACCTCATTCCAGTTGCTAAAGTTCCGTAACTTGATAAGGAATGATTTCTCTTCAAAGGCCAACAGCTCAATCATCGCTTAAGCACCTCGAAATCAGCAATCTATAGCCTGGAAAATGGATTTTCAGCTCTAAAAATAATATCTTCGGGATTTCTTTTCAAGTCTTGACTCCATATCATGATCTTTTGACTTTCTCCTCGGATTCCTCTCCTAGCTAACATATAAAACCTGTAAAATCTTCACTAAAAATACCAATATTACGCGCAAAAGCTTAACAAAACAAAAATGCTAGAAATAAAAGAGGAAAATCATATTATTGCATATTTAGTCCAAAAGTCTATCAAATTGATTAAATAAACACCAAAAATGATGTCTCCTAAGGGTCGAAAATAAGAACATTTAAGGAGACATCAACTGGGTAGAGATATAAATACAGACAAATCAAGCTTAGTTATAATCATGGCATACATAAGATATAAAGTCACTTTAGAGTAAGGAATATTTTCCATTTTCATAATATCAGATTTTGTTTTGGGCCACAACTGTTAAGACAACACAAAATGACCAGCCAAAGGTATTTGTACATTTTTGTAATTCAAATTACCAAACTTAGTAATTATCTTTCGCAAGTAAGGTCCTTAATGTAATTAATATGCAATTGATCTATCCCTATCAATCATCATGTCAAGTATTCTTCTAACATTTCCTATCATATCAATCTCATATTTCAAGGCATCTTTCAAGTTATTTATAAGCGACAGATAATTTCATGTAATCAACATATAAAAGAACGTAAAGCCCATAGTTATGTTTTCAAGTAAAGTAAAAACAAGCAAAATATTGTGATATATTGAACCCAATGGATAAAAAAAGAATCAAACCTCTTATACCATTGCCTTTGGTTCTGTTTCAATCCATATAAGGATTTTTTCAAGAGACATACATGATTATGCAACTTGGAATCATGGTATCTTTCAGGCTTTCTCATGTAAATAGTTTCATCAAGATCAACATGCAAGAAAGTTGTCTTAACATCCAACTGCTTAATTTCAAGATTAAGAAATGATGCATATGCTAACACAATTTTAATAATTTTGAACTCAATCACGTGAGGGAAAATTTCAGTAAAGCCAATGCCTTCCCTTTGAGTATAACTCTTAGCAAAAAGTCTAGCTTTAATTCTAGGTGGTCAAAATCCGAGCTACCTTCTTTTAGTTTATAAAGCCTTCTACACTCAACTAGTTTATCATCTTTAGGTTTAATAACTAAAGTCCAAGTATTATTAAGTAAAATGGAATTGAATTATGAATTAATACCGTTTACCCAAAGTTTTTACTCGGAACTTACTCGGGCTAGTATCTTCTTATTATTAACTTGTTGTGTCGTATGAGGTAGCCAACAATCTCAAAAGTCGGATTATGATTACCATATATCAAACCCACATTTAAAGTAAAATTTATATAATTAAAAACATGCATACGTTCTAACCAATGATCATAGCAAGAATTAGACATGTATCTACTGGATAGAGATATAGAGACAGACAAATCAAGCTTAGTTCTAATCATGGCATACATAAGATATCCAATCACTTTAGAGTAAGGAATATTTTCCATTTTCATAATATCAGATTGTGTTTTGGGCCACAACTGTTTAGACAACACAAAATGACCAGACAAAGGAATTTGTATATTTTTGTAATTCAAATTACCAAACTTAGTAATAATCTTTCGCAAGTAAGGTCCTTATTGTAATTTAATATGCAATTGATCTATCCCTATCAATCATCATGTCAAGTATTCTTCTAAAATTTCCTATCAAATCAAACTCATATTTTAAGGCATCATTCAAGTTATTTATAAGCGACAGCTAATTTCATATAATCAACATATCATCAACATATAAAAGAACGTAAAGCCCATAGTTATCTTTCCAAGTAAAGTAAAAACAAGCAAAATATTGTGATATATTGAACCTAATGGATAAAAAAAGAATCAAACCTCTTATACCATTTCCTTTGGGACTGTTTCAATCCATATAAATTTTTTTTTAAGAGACATACATGATTATGCAACTTGAAATCATGGTATTCTTCAGGCTTTCTCATGTAAATAGTTTCATCAAGATCAAAAAGCAAGAAAGCTGTCTTAACATCCAACTGCTTAAGTACAAAATTAAGACAGGATGCATATGCTAACACAATTTTAATAATTTTAAACTCAATCACATGAGGGAAAATTTCAGTTAAGACAATGCCTTCCCTTTTAGTATAGCTATTAGCAAAAAGTCTAGCTTTAATTCTAGGTGGTCAGAATCTAAGCTACCTTCTTTTAGTTTATAAAGCATTCTACATTCAACAAGTTTATCATCTTTAGGTTTAATAGCTAAAGTCCAAGTATTATTAAGTAAAATGGAATTGAATTATGAATTCATACCATTTACCCAAAGTTTTTACTCGGAACTTACTCGGGCTAGTATCTTCTCATTATTAACTTGTTGTGCCGTATGAGGTAGCAAACAAGCTCAAAAGGTGGATTATGATTACCATATATCAATCCCACATTTCAAGTAAAATTTACATAATTAAAAACATGCTTAAGTTCTAACCAATGATCATAGCAAGGATTAGACATGTATCTAATGAGTAGAGATATAAAGACAGACAAATCAAGCTTAGTTCTAATCATGGCATACATAAGATATAAAATCACTTTAGAGTAAGGAATATTTTCCATTTTCATAATATCAGATTGTGTTTTGGGCCACAACTGTTTAGACAACACATAATGACAAGCCAAAGGTATTTGTACATTTTTGTAATTCAAATTACCAAACGTAGTAATTATCTTTCGCAAGTAAGGTCCTTAATGTAATTTAATATGCAATTGATCTATCCCTATCAATCATCATGTCAAATATTCTTCTAACATTTCCTATCATATCGATCTCATATTTCAAGGCATCTTTCAAGTTATTTATAAACGACAGATAATTTCATATAATCAACATATCATCAACATATAAAAGAACGTAAAGCCCATAGTTATCTTTCCAAGTAAAGTAAAAACAAGCAAAATATTATGATATATTGAACCCAGTGGATAAAAAAAGAATCAAACCTCTTATAACATTGCCTTTGGGACTGTTTCAATCCATATAAGTATTTTTTCAAGAGACATACATAATCATGCAACTTGGAATCATGGTATCCTTCAGGCTTTCTCATGTAAATAGTTTCATCAAGATCAACATGCAACAAAGTTGTCTTAACATCCACCTGCTTAAGTTCAAGATGAAGACATGATGCATATGCTAACACAATTTTAATAATTTTGAACTCAATCACATGAGGGAAAATTTCAGTAAAGTCAATGCCTTCCCTTTGAGTATAGCTCTTAGCGAAAAGTCTAGCTTTAATTCTAGGTGGTCAGAATCTGAGCTACCTTCTTTTATTTTGTAAAGCCTTCTACATTTAACTAGTTTATCATCTTTAGGTTTGATAACTAAAGTCCAAGTATTATTATGTAAAATGGAATTGAATTATGAATTCATACCATTTACCCAAAGTTTTTATCCTTAGAACTTAATCGGGCTAGTATCTTCTCATTATTAACTTGCTGAGCCGTATGTGGTAGCAAACAAGCTCAAAAGGTAGATTATGATTATCATATACCAAACCCACATTTAAAGTAAAATTTAAATAATTAAAAACATGCTTAAGTTCTAACAAATGATCATAGCAAGGATTAGACATGTATCTACTGGGTAGAGATATAGAGACAGACAAATCAAGCTTAGTTCTAATCATGGCATACATAATATATCAAATCACTTTAAAGTAAGGAATATTTTCTATTTTCATAATGTCAGATTGGGCCACAACTGTTTAGACAACATAAAATGACCCGTCAAAGGATTTTGTATACTTTTGTAATTCAAATTACCAAACTTAGTAATATCTTTTGCAAATAAGGTCCTTAATGTAATTTAATATGCAATCCATCTATCCCTATCAATCATCATGTCAAGTATTCTTCTTACATTTCCTATCATATCAATCTCATATTTCAAGACATCTTTCAAGTTATTTATAAGAAACAGATAATTTCATATAATCAACATAGTATCAACATATAAAAGAACTAAAGCCCATACTTATCTTTTCAAGTAAACTAAAAACAAGCATAATATTGTGATTATTGAACCCAATGGATAAAAAAAGAATCAAATCTCTTATACCATTGCCTTTGGGACTGTTTCAATCCATATAAGGAAATTTTCAAGAGACATACATGATTATGCAACTTGGAATCATGGTATCCTTCAGGCTTTCTCATGTAAATAGTTTCATCAAGATCAACATGCAAGAAAGCTGTCTTAACATCCAACTACTTAATTTCAAGATTAAGACATGATGCATATGCTAACACAATTTTAATAATTTTTAAACTCAATCACATGAGGGAAAATTTCAATAAAGCCAATGCCTTCCCTTTGAGTATAGCTCTTAGCAAAAAGTCTAGCTTTAATTCTAGGTGGTCAGAATCTAAGCTACCTTCTTTTTTTAGTTTATAAAGTCTTCTACATTCAACTAGTTTATCATCTTTAGGTTTAATAACTAAAGTCCAAGTATTATTAAGTAAAATGGAATTTAATTATGAATTAATACCGTTTACCCAAAGTTTTTACTCGGAACTTACTCGGGCTAGTATCTTCTCATTATTAACTTGTTGTGCCGTATGAGGTAGCAAACAAGCTCAAAAGGTGGATTATGATTACCATATATCAATCCCACATTTCAAGTAAAATTTACATAATTAAAAACATGCTTAAGTTCTAACCAATGATCATAGCAAGGATTAGACATGTATCCAATGGGTAGAGATATAAAGACAGACAAATCAAGCTTAGTTCTAATCATGGCATACATAAGATATAAAATCACTTTAGAGTAAGGAATATTTTCCATTTTCATAATATCAGATTTTGTTTTGGGCCACAACTGTTTAGACAACACATAATGACAAGCCAAAGGTATTTGTACATTTTTGTAATTCAAATTACCAAACGTAGTAATTATCTTTCGCAAGTAAGGTCCTTAATGTAATTTAATATGCAATTGATCTATCCCTATCAATCATCATGTCAAATATTCTTCTAACATTTCCTATCATATCAATCTCATATTTCAAGGCAACTTTCAAGTTATTTATAAGCGACAGATAATTTCATATAATCAACATATCATCAACATATAAAAGAACGTAAAGCCCATAGTTATCTTTCCAAGTAAAGTAAAAACAAGCAAAATATTATGATATATTGAACCCAGTGGATAAAAAAAGAATCAAACCTCTTATAACATTGCCTTTGGGACTGTTTCAATCCATATAAGTATTTTTTCAAGAGACATACATGATCATGCAACTTGGAATCATGGTATCCTTCAGGCTTTCTCATGTAAATAGTTTCATCAAGATCAACATGCAACAAAGTTGTCTTAACATCCATCTGCTTAAGTTCAAGATGAAGACATGATGCATATGCTAACACAATTTTAATAATTTTGAACTCAATCACATGAGGGAAAATTTCAGTAAAGTCAATGCCTTCCCTTTGAGTATAGCTCTTAGCGAAAAGTCTAGCTTTAATTCTAGGTGGTCAGAATCTGAGCTACCTTCTTTTATTTTGTAAAGCCTTCTACATTTAACTAGTTTATCATCTTTAGGTTTGATAACTAAAGTCCAAGTATTATTATGTAAAATGGAATTGAATTATGAATTCATACCATTTACCCAAAGTTTTTATCCTTAGAACTTAATCGGGCTAGTATCTTCTCATTATTAACTTGCTGAGCCGTATGTGGTAGCAAACAAGCTCAAAAGGTAGATTATGATTACCATATACCAAACCCACATTTAAAGTAAAATTTAAATAATTAAAAACATGCTTAAGTTCTAACAAATGATCATAGCAAGGATTAGACATGTATCTACTGGGTAGAGATATAGAGACAGCCAAATCAAGCTTAGTTCTAATCATGGCATACATAATATATCAAATCAGTTTAGAGTAAGGAATATTTTCCATTTTCATAATGTCAGATTGGGCCACAACTGTTTAGACAACATAAAATGACCCGTCAAAGGATTTTGTATACTTTTGTAATTCAAATTACCAAACTTAGTAATATCTTTTGCAAATAAGGTCCTTAATGTAATTTAATATGCAATCCATCTATCCCTATCAATCATCATGTCAAGTATTCTTCTAACATTTCCTATTATATCAATCTCATATTTCAAGACATCTTTCAAGTTATTTATAAGCAACAGATAATTTCATATAATCAACATAGTATCAACATATAAAAGAACTAAAGCCCATACTTATCTTTTCAAGTAAACTAAAAACAAGCATAATATTGTGATTTATTGAACCCAATGGATAAAAAAAGAATCAAATCTCTTATACCATTGCCTTTGGGACTGTTTCAATCCATATAAGGAAATTTTCGAGAGACATACATGATTATGCAACTTGGAATCATGGTATCCTTCAGGCTTTCTCATGTAAATAGTTTCATCAAGATCAACATGCAAGAAAGCTGTCTTAACATCCAACTACTTAATTTCAAGATTAAGACATGATGCATATGCTAACACAATTTTAATAATTTTTGAACTCAATCACATGAGGGAAAATTTCAATAAAGCCAATGCCTTCCCTTTGAGTATAGCTCTTAGCAAAAAGTCTAGCTTTAATTCTAGGTGGTCAGAATCTAAGCTACCTTCTTTTTTTAGTTTATAAAGTCTTCTATATTCAACTAGTTTATCATCTTTAGGTTTAATAACTAAAGTCCAAGTATTATTAAGTAAAATGGAATTGAATTATGAATTAATACCATTTACCCAAAGTTTTTACTCGAAACTTACTCGGGCTAGTATCTTCTCATTATTAACTTGTTGTGCCGTATGAGGTAACCAACAATCTCAAAAGTAGGATTATTATTACAATATATCAAACCCACATTTAAAGTAAAATTTACATAATCTAAAACATGCTTAAGTTCTAACCAATGATCATAGAAAGGATTAGACATCTATCTATTGGGTAGAGATATAGAGACAGACAAATCAAGCTTAGTTCTAATCATGGCATACACAAGATATCCAATAACTTTAGAGTAAGGAATATTTTCCATTTTCATTATATCAGATTGTGTTTTGGGCCACAACTGTTTAGGAAACACAAAATGACCAGCCAAAGGAATTTGTAATTTTTTGTAATTCAAATTAACAAACTTAGTAATAATCTTTTGCAAGTAAGGTCCTTAATGTAATTTAATATGCAATTGATCTATCCCTATCAATCATCATGTCAAGTATTCTTCTAAAATTTCCTATCAAATCAAACTCATATTTTAAGGCATCATTCAAGTTATTTATAAGCGACAGCTAATTTCATATAATCAACATATCATCAACATATAAAAGAACGTAAAGCCCATAGTTATCTTTCCAAGTAAAGTAAAAACAAGCAAAACATTGTGATATATTGAACCCAATGGATAAAAAAAGAATCAAACCTCTTATACCATTGTCTATGGGACTGTTTCAATCCATATAAGGATCTTTTCAAGAGAAATACATGATCATGCAACTTGGAATCATAGTATCCTCAGGCTTTCTCATGTAAATAGTTTTATCAGGATCAACATGAAAGAAAGCTGTCTTAACATCCAACTGCTTAATTTCAAGATTAAGACAGGATGCATATGCTAACACAATTTTAATAATTTTGAACTCAATCACATGTCAGTAAAGACAATGCCTTCCCTTTGAGTATAGCTCTTAGCAAAAAGTCTAGCATTAATTCTAGGTGGTCAGAATCCAAGCAACCTTCTTTTAGTTTATAAAGCCTTCTACATTCAACTAGTTTATCATCTTTAGGTTTAATAACTAAATTCCATGTATTATTAAGTAAAAAGGAATTGAATTATGAATTCATACCATTTACCCAAAGTTTTTACTCGGAACTTATTCGGGCTAGTATCTTCTCATTAATAACTTGGTGTGCCGTATGAGGTAGCCAACAATCACAAAAGTCAGATTATTATTAGAATATATCAAACCCACATTTCAAGTAAAATTTACATAATTAAAAACATGCTTACGTTCTAACCAATGATCATAGCATGGATTAGACATGTATCTACTGGGTAGAGATATAGAGACAGACAAATCAAGCTTAGTTCTAAACATGGTATACATAAGATATCCAATCACTTAAGAGTAAGAAATAATTTCCATTTTCATAATATCAGACTGTGTTTTGTGCCACAACTGTTTAGACAACACAAAATAACCAGCCAAAGGAATTTGTACATTTTTGTAATTCAAATTACCAAACTTTATAATTATCTTTCGCAAGTAAGGTCCTTAATGTAATTTAATATGCAATTGATCTATCCCTATCAATCATCATGTCAAGTATTCTTCTAACATTTCCTATCATATCAATCTCATATTTCAAGACATCTTTCAAGTTATATATAAGCAACAGATAATTTCATATAATCAACATATTATCAACATATAAAAGAACGTAAAGCCCATACGTATCTTTTCAAGTAAACTAAAAACAAGCATAATATTGTGATATTTTGAACCAATGGATAAAAAAAGAATCAAAACTCTTATACCATTGCCTTTGGGACGGTTTCAATCCATATAAGGATTTTTTCAAGAGACATACATGATTATGCAACTTGGAATCATGGTATCCTTCAGGCTTTCTCATGTAAATAGTTTCATCAAAATCAACATACAAGAAAGCTATCTTAACATCCAACTACTTAATTTCAAGATTAAGACATGATGCATATGCTAACACAATTTTAATAATTTTTGAACTCAATCACATGAGGGAGAATTTCAATAAAGCCAATGCCTTCCCTTTGAGTATAGCTCTTAGCAAAAAGGCTAGCTTTAATTCTAGGTGGTCAAAATCCGAGCTACCTTCTTTTAGTTTATAAAGCCTTCTTCATTCAACTAGTTTATCATCTTTAGGTTTAATAACTAAAGTCCAAGTATTATTAAGTAAAATGGAATTGAATTATGAATTAATACCATTTACCCAAAGTTTTTACTCGGGCTAGTATCTTCTCATTATTAACTCGTTGTGCCGTATGAGGTAGCCAACTATCTCAAAAGTCGGATTATGATTACCATATATCAAACCCACATTTAAAGTAAAATTTACATAATTAAAAACATGCATACATTCTAACCAATGATCAAAGCAAGGATTAGACATGTAACTACTGGATAGAGATATAGAGATAGACAAATCAAGCTTAGTTCTAACCATGGCATACATAAGATATCCAATCACTTTAGAGTAAGGAATATTTTCCATTTTCATTATATCATATTGTGTTTTGGGCCACAACTGTTTAGACAACACAAAATTACCAGCCAAAGGAATTTGTACATTTTTGTAATTCAAATTACAAAACTTAGTAATAATCTTTCGTAAGTAAGGTCCTTATTATGATTTAATATGCAATTAATCTATCCCTATCAGTCATCATGTCAAGCATTCTTCTAACATTTTCTATCATATCAAACTCATATTTTAAGGCATCATTCAAGTTATTTATAAGCGACAACTAATTTCATATAATCAACATATCATCAACATATAAAAGAACGTAAAGCCCATAGTTATCTTTCCAAGCAAAGTAAAAACAAGCAAAACATTGTGATATATTGAACCCAATGGATAAAAAAAGAATCAAACCACTTATACCATTGCCTTTGGGACTGTTTCAATCCATATAAGGATCTTTTTCAAGAGAAATACACGATCATGCAACTTGGAATCATAGTATCCTCAGGCTTTCTCATGTAAATAGTTTTATCAGGATCAACATGAAAGAAAGTTGTCTTAACATCCAACTACTTAATCTCAAGATTAAGACAGTATGCATATGCTAACACAATTTTAATAATTTTGAACTCAATCACATGTCTGTAAAGACAATGCCTTCCCTTTGAGTATAACTCTTAGCAAAAAGTCTAGCTTTAATTCTAGGTGGTCAGAATCCAAGCTACCTTCTTTTAGTTTATAAAGCCTTCTACATTCAACTAGTTTATCATCTTTAGGTTTAATAACTAAATTCCATGTATTATTAAGTAAAAAGGAATTGAATTATGAATTCATACCATTTACCCAAAGTTTTTACTCGGAACTTACTCGGGCTAGTATCTTCTCATTATTAACTTGGTGTGCCGTATGAGGTAGCCAACAATCTCAAAAGTCGGATTATTATTACAATATATCAAACCCACATTTAAAGTAAAATTTACATAATCTAAAACATGCTTAAGTTCTAACCAATGATCATAGAAAGGATTAGACATCTATCTATTGGGTAGAGATATAGAGACAGACAAATCAAGCTTAGTTCTAATCATGGCATACACAAGATATCCAATAACTTTAGAGTAAGGAATATTTTCCATTTTCATTATATCAGATTGTGTTTTGGGCCACAACTGTTTAGAAAACACAAAATGACCAGCCAAAGGAATTTGTAATTTTTTGTAATTCAAATTAAAAAACTTAGTAATAATCTTTTGCAAGTAAGGTCCTTAATGTAATTTATTATGCAATTGATCTATCCCTATCAATCATCATGTCAAGTATTCTTCTAACATTTCCTATCATATCAATCGCATATTTCAAGACATCTTTCAAGTTATATATAAGCAACAGATAATTTCATATAATCAACATATTATCAACATATACAAGAACGTAAAGCCCATACGTATCTTTTCAAGTAAACTAAAAACAAGCATAATATTGTGATATTTTGAACCAATGGATAAAAAAAGAATCAAAACTCTTATACCATTGCCTTTGGGACGGTTTCAATCCATATAAGGATTTTTTCAAGAGACATACATGATTATGCAACTTGGAATCATGGTATCCTTCAGGCTTTCTGATGTAAATAGTTTCGTCAAGATCAACATGCAAGAAAGCTATCTTAACATCCAACTACTTAATTTCAAGATTAAGACATGGTGCATATGCTAACACAATTTTAATAATTTTTGAACTCAATCACATGAGGGAAAAATTCAATAAAGCCAATGCCTTCCCTTTGAGTATAGCTCTTAGCAAAAAGGCTAGCTTTAATTCTAGGTGGTCAAAATCCGAGCTACCTTGTTTTAGTTTATAAATCCCTCTACATTCAACTAGTTTATCGTCTTTAGGTTTAATAACTAAACTCCAAGTATTATTAAGTAAAATGGAATTGAATTATGACTTAATACCATTTACGCAAAGTTTTTACTCGGAACTTACTCGGGCTAGTATCTTCTCATTATTAACTCGTTGTGCCGTATGAGGTAGCCAACTATCTCAAAAGTCGGATTATGATTACCATATATCAAACCCACATTAAAGTAAAATTTACATAATTAAAAACATGCATACGTTCTAACCAATGATCATAGCAAGGATTAGACATGTAACTACTGGATAGAGATATAGAGACAGACAAATCAAGCTTAGTTCTAACCATGGCATACATAAGATATCCAATCACTTTAGAGTAAGGAATATTTTCCATTTTCATAATATCATATTGTGTTTTGGGCCACAACTGTTTAGACAACACAAAATGACCAGCCAAAGGATTTTGTACATTTTTGTAATTTAAATTACAATACTTTGTAATAATCTTTCGCAAGTAAGGTCCTTATTGTGATTTAATATGCAATTAATCTATCCCTATCAATCATCATGTCAAGCATTCTTCTAACATTTTCTATCATATCAAACTCATATTTTAAGGCATCATTCAAGTTATTTATAAGCGACAGCTAATTTCATATAATCAACATATCATCAACATATAAAAGAACGTAAAGCCCATAGTTATCTTTCCAAGTAAAGTAAAAACAAGCAAAACATTGTGATATATTGAACCCATTGGATAAAAATTGAATCAAACCACTTATACCATTGCCTTTGGTACTGTTTCAATCCATATAAGGATCCTTTTCAAGAGAAATACACGATCATGCAACTTGGAATCATAGTATCCTCAGGCTTTCAAATGTAAATAGTTTTATCAGGATCAACATGAAAGAAAGTTGTCTTAACATCCAACTGCTTAATTTCAAGATTAAGACAGGATGCATATGCTAACACAATTTTAATAATTTTGAACTCAATCACATGTCTGTAAAGACAATGCCTTCCCTTTGAGTATAGCTCTTAGCAAAAAGTCTAGCTTTAATTCTAGGTGGTCAGGATCCAAGCTACCTTCTTTTAGTTTATAAAGCCTTCTACATTCAACTAGTTTATCATCTTTAGGTTTAATAACTAAATTCCATGTATTATTAAGTAAAAAGGAATTGAATTATGAATTCATACCATTTACCCAAAGTTTTTACTCGGAACTTACTCGGGCTAGTATCTTCTCATTATTAACTTGGTGTGCCGTATGAGGTAGCCAACAATCTCAAAAGTCGGATTATTATTACAATATATCAAACCCACATTTAAAGTAAAATTTACATAATCTAAAACATGCTTAAGTTCTAACCAATGATCATAGAAAGGATTAGACATCTATCTATTGGGTAGAGATATAGAGACAGACAAATCAAGCTTAGTTCTAATCATGGCATACACAAGATATCCAATAACTTTAGAGTAAGGAATATTTTCCATTTTCATTATATCAGATTGTGTTTTGGGCCACAACTGTTTAGAAAACACAAAATGACCAGCCAAAGGAATTTGTAATTTTTTGTAATTCAAATTAACAAACTTAGTAATAATCTTTTGCAAGTAAGGTCCTTAATGTAATTTATTATGCAATTGATCTATCCCTATCAATCATCATGTCAAGTATTCTTCTAACATTTCCTATCATATCAAACTCATATTTCAAGGCATCTTTCAATTTTTATAAGCGATACATAATTTCATATAATCAACATATCATCAACATATAAAAGAACATAGAGCCCATAGTTATCATTCCAAGTAAAGTAAAAACAAGCAAAATATTGTGATATATTGAACCTAATGGATAAAGAAACCTCTTATACCATTGCCTTTGGGACTTTTTCAATCCATATAAGGATTTATTTAGGAGACATACATGATCATGAAACTTGGAATCATGGTATCTTCAGGCTTTCTCATGTAAATAGTTTTATCAGGATCAACATGCAAGAAAGTTGTCTTAACATCCAACTGCTTAATTTCAAGATTAAGACAGGATCCATATGCTAACATAATTTTAATTATTTTGAACTCCATCACATGAGGGAAAATTTCAGTAAAGTCAATGCCTTCCATTTGAGTATAGCTCTTAGCAAAAAGTCTAGCTTTAATTCTAGGTGATCAGAATCCGAGCTACCTTCTTTTAGTTTATAAAGCCTTCTACATTCAACTAGTTTATCATATTTAGGTTTAATAACTAAAGTACAAGTATTATTAAGTAAAATGGAATTGAATTTTGAATTCCTACCATTTACGCAATGTTTTTATCCTTAGAATTTATAACATCAAGATAAGAGTAAGACAAAAAAATCCTAACCTCAATTGCATGAGTTAAGGTAGTATAAACTAAGTCCGCATAGAAATACCTGTTAGGAGCGTTAGGCACTCTTCTTTGCCTATCTATAGCCAAGTATTAGTCTTGAATTCCTTTTACTGTTGAATCATCCAAGTGTTCAGCCTCCTCAGCTCAAGGTCCATCAGACTGCTCAACACCTTCATCATTTACTGGGGTTAATCCAGTTGATGGCCTCCAATAGAAGAGTCAACTGACTGTCCAGGGTTAATTTTTCCACCTTAAATTCATATTCCACAATATAACCACTTGGGGTAGACAAAGTATCATTACTTGTATCTGAAGAATTTTGCAAAGAAATGTTAACTCATCAAATATAAGATCTCTACTTAAAAATATTTTAAACCCAAACTAGTTGTTTTATCCCACAACATGTAACCTTTCAACCCAAAATATTGTTGATATACCAACATAATACATTTAATGGACCTATGATCAAGTTTTTCATCCTTAGTATGACCATAAGCAACATGCTGAAAAATTATTAAGTGAGACAAGTCAGGAGTCTTCTCAGTCCAGGCTTCTATATGTGATTTGAATTCAACGTACCTGTTTTAACTCCTATATATCAAATAAGTTGCATTGTACAAATCTTCCCCCCAAAAAGATTTTGGTAAACCAGAATTAAATAAAATACTTCTAACTTTTTCTAAAAGAGTTATGTTTATTCTCTCAACAACCCTGTTTTTTCAAGGGATTTTTCTAAAAGTAATGTCTCGAAATCACATTTTCTTTGAAAAAAGTTCAAAGTATTCATTATAAATCTCAAGCCCAATATTAGTTCTAAAAACTCTAACAACTTTACCATATTGTTTTCTCTCTAAAATTTTCCACTCTTTGATTTTAGAAAAAGTGTCATATTTTGTTTTCAATAAAAAAGTACACACCTTTCTACAAAAATCATCCATAATAGACAAAAAGTATTGAAACTTACCAAGGGAACGATACCTTTCAGGGCCCTATAAGTTAGCATGAAAATACTTTAGGAAGTTTGAGGCTAGGTGCAACCAAACCTTAATGTTAACCCTGCTTTGCTAAAAAAAATTCACAGAAAGATAAATCACAAATGAAATCCTTACAAAAGAATCCTTGATTACTTATCAAAGAGATCCCCTTGGTGTCGGTTAGGGAGTGATAAAATAAGGATAAATAAAGATGAAACTAACACCCTAAAAAAACATGTTACTCACTACAAGTATTGCAGATCGTACGCAAGTTTAATGATACGTAGAATTCGTCCTCAGAGACTACAAAAATTAGGAGAACGTACGAAAATATGAAGTGCAGATAAAAGAAGTTAGATTAATAATAGACTCTGAAATATTTTTGGGTTTTGAAGACTCTAAAAAATTAACTAAATAAAATAAAGATTGCAAAATAAATAAAGAGAAAGAAATAGTATTAGAGTTTAGCTCGAGATCTCACAAGTAATCCCCAATAGCCTTGTGTTATAACCTATTTATGTAAGGGAGGATTGTGTGATATGAAATAACCAGAATTCTATGTTCCTCCTAAACCCTTTCCGGGTGGACATAGGTGGCGATCTAACAAAGACCAGGGGACTTGGGTAAGAGACCCTGCGCAATGATCGGTGTTTAATCTCAAACCCTAGTGACTATCTAGTTAGGCAATCACTTCCGGATCACTACAGCACACTAGACGTTTATGTGGTGTTTCAAAAGTTAAACACCCCTTACTGGTGACCATCTAACTACTATTAAGGTAATCCTATACGTTGTACACCACAAGAACTACAAACAATACATCAAAGCACATAAAAAGAGAGATATCAACACTAATTTCAATTAAATGAAAAGGACATCCCAAATTAAAATAGATATAAATAAGAAAATATATTCTTAAATTGAAGGGTTGGAAAGGCATGAATGGTTGTCCAACTCCTTCTGGTCTTCTCTTTTGTTCGTGTAAGCTTCCTTTTGGTCTTTAGATGATTAAGGACTGACCAAGGATGATTTATCTAAGGTATGAATGGATATGCATAGGCCCTTGGTCGAAATTAGGAGTAATCCCAATGTTAAGGAGTCCTATCATACCAAAATTCGTATGCCTAACTTGTTGAAGAGGATAAACCTTCGCATATATTGATTTGGTCATATATCCTTCGTTACTAATCGGAATTTAATGTTATTCATATGGAAATGAGCGCTTTTGAAAGATATATCTTCTCATATAAAAAGACACTCTTAATTTTAGACCGATTTTCTACAGATAATTAATTAGTGGATGTATGTGCAGTTTTGATAGTTTTTTTACTTTCCAAATATATCCAAACTCTTCTTTTTTTACCTTGACTAAGGGATTTACTTTACTTTTCCACTTTAAATTGGTTTCCATATGTTTAATAACTTCCATATACCTAAGTGATACATAAATAATACACAAATTACGCGCAAAAGTTCACAAAATAGCAAAACACCTAAAACTAGACAAGAAAGTGTAATGTGTAAATAAATGGAGAAAACCCCAGAAATTAATAACTGAATAACCCTAAAATGATGTCTCAAGTATAGATTAATATATCACATGTAGGGAGAAATCACCCTTGCTAGCTCATATTCCCAAGCCTCAGGTGTCAATTCAGCGCAGTTGCACTCTTAAAATATAAAACAACATTAGATAAACAAGAACTAAGATTTCCATTGAGAACATACAATCTATTAACTTAGTAACAGATAAAAGCTTAGAATTCCTATATACATGAATGGTACCCTTAGACACTTCATACACACAACCAAGATCATCAAGAGCACCCAAAGAATTCAAGTTTCTTTTTCAAAGTAATCGATTTTTCATCATACATTTTAAGTTTTCTCTTACCAACACCCTTAACATCACATCTTTAATCATTTTTCATATAAACAGTTTCATTGCTATTTCCAAAAATATCAGGACACATATGAAAGGTGCAACCAGAATTAAGTATCTAATTTATATTACTAGACTTATTTGTGATATTCAATAATTCACATACATCAACATATATCTTTGGCATTTAGGATACATTAGATTCATTATTACCACCAGTCAATTTGTTATTTAGTTTAAAATAATTTTTCTTTAAATGTCCAACTTTACCACAATGAAAACATTTTTGAGTTTCTTTAGACTTAGTATTATTGTTATGAAAAGTCTTCTTATTTTTATTCGTAGCTAAGACATGTATAGTATCTGTTCTCGGTTTAATAAACAAATATGAGCAAGTTCTACTTTGTTTAATTTTATTTTCTCTAGATTGAAAGACTCAATCACTTTATTCAAAGTATGGACAATACTCACATATTGAAGCACATCTTTAAAAACTTGATAAAAATCAGAAATAGTGTTTAAAATAATCATGCATTTATTAGTAGCATCTAAGGCTAGAGGGGTAAAATTTAACATTAAAGTCATTTTTATAAATTCATCAATGTTATAATCCAACGATTTACTCGGATCTATTTTATAGCTAAACAAAGATCCTTTCAAGAAAGCCAAGTTTGGTAAAGACTTAATAGAATAGAGAGAGTCCCGCTTACCCTAGAGTTCAAGTGCAGTATCAGATCCATATACCTTCCGAATAACTGAATCAGACAGGTTAAAGAGCAATACATTGAATGCTTCTTTATTTATTTCTCTGACATTGTCCAAGAGATTTTTAGGACATAGTTTTATGTTCTCAATAAAATCATGCCTGACCTTATGATAAGACAGTAGCGCCTTCATCTTATTCTTCCATACACCAAAGTAAATTTTTCCATCATAGTCTGACATCTCAATACAAGTTGTAACCATCAGGTTAGTACACAATAAATATAGATTATTACAAACCATTAATATAGAAACTTGAAAGTATGAAAATTCTTTGTAAATCACGAGTTAATAGATCTACCCGATATAAAAAAAATTGAAAAGTCTCCAAGGAGATCTGAATATATGAAAACATTTTGGAAAAAATTTAAAGATTTTCAAAAAACTAGAAACACAAAATTAAAACCCAAAAAATTTATAGAAGTTGAATCGGCTTTTAGATTTTGATCATTAAACTCTAGAAAAGTAAAAAATATAGGATATGTATAATTGATTTAAACTTGCTTTGCTGCCACAATTGTAAAAACAGTTAGATCTTAAGATTTGATTTTTGAATAGTTTTTAGAAAAGAGTTTTAAACAGACAATTAAAAACACCAAGATTTATCGTGGTCGACAAATTATCTACGTCCACTTTGGGCTCCAGTGAGAAAAGCTCCGTCCACTATATTAACTGCCCCTATAGATTACACTTGTTACTCAACAATATTCAAAAAATCAAAAAGAAACCATCAAGCTATCAGCTAATCTAAACTACCAAAACCAATTCCCCAGCCTAAATATATAATAATCAAGATTTATACAAGATATTACAGAAGAATTCAACACAATCGATCTAGAAGATAAACCCTAAATATATTTTTGAGAGACGAGAAACAAGACTGACAAATTTGAAAACAAGAGAACGTGCCATTTGAGTGCCTTATATATGGACTTTAATCCATGTTTGCTTAATAAATGAAGTCGTATTGGACTCAAGTCCAATAGCCCATAAAAAATTTCATCCCAAATAATAAGATCAAAACTGACGTTAAATCAAACACACTTCACAAATATATCCATCCAAATCCAACACACTTTTTAGTTAGTTTTTTTTTGTTCAGGGGAAATAAGGAAGGCTAAAATCAAAAGTTATTTTATAAAATGATTAACCTCTTTGTTCTTTTGATGTTTACATATAGTTTAATTTATTTTTTTTATAAGAAAGACTGTGATTTTGATGGGTAATGTGTGATTGAAAAATTAAGATTAAAAATTTAAAAAAAAATGATAAATTATTTATTTATATTTTGAATATTTTTAAATATCTATTTAAATTTGTTCTTGGATCATTTTTATAAAATGATGTTTATTGAAATATAGTTTTTGAATTTTATTTACAGAAAGATTGTTGATAATGACATTTCAAAATTGAAATACCTAAAAATATTTTAGGTAAGTCTAATCTATCCTAAACTCCTAAAAGTAGATGGAATGTACTAGATTTTAAATTGATGATAAATTTTAGTTAAATAATACATTACTTAAGTAGTCATATGGTTTTAGTGAATTGAAGAGGTTACTAATTATATTATAAATCTATCATACTATCTCACAAATTAATTTTGATTTCTATCATAGATATTGTTTTTTCTTATCTATAAAAATTGATAATTTTAAACAATTATGTTTACTATAATTTTTTTGTGTAGACAATAAATAAGGTCTTACATACCTAGTTGAGATTTTCTGAATACATTGTTTTTCTTTCTATTTTTGGCTTGGGGTTTACTATTCTTGTCATTATCTTAACAATTGAGGTTAATTGCAAGGGGTTTTCATGCAACAATTGATGTTTCCTATTTTCAATTCATGGTTCACACTTGTTGTGTATATAATATTAGCCCACAACGTCCATTCAACTTCTCTCGATGTTTTGAGTATTTAAGTCGTTATAATACTCGCACCTTGATGTTGTGAGCATTTAAGTCGTTATAATACTCGCACCTTACACATATAACTCATTCTCCAGTTTTCTTGTATATCGGAATGCGTGAAGTTAGGAAAATTGATCCAAGTTGTAGCTAGGTGTAGTTCGTTTCTTCTACTACTTTCTTAATGGGAAATGAGTGGGATCAACTAGATTTGTTATTGGGCAAACACATTACTTGTTCCGATGAATCTCCTTGTTAGATATATGATCCAAATTCTTCTTTGTAAGGTCTGACCCACTTAGTTTTAAACTATCTCTATTTACCTATAAATACGTATAGGTTATTAGTTAGCCCGATCAATTGACAACAACCATTAAGTTCTCATTTGTAATCAATACTCTATAATAATATATTATCCTCTTCCCGTGGTTTTTTCCCGTTTTGGGTTTTCCACGTATAGCAGCGTTCCTTTTGTTTCTTGTTTATTTTTGTATCGATTATTCCGCGATCCTAATTCTAATGAAGTGGTATCAGAGCTAAGGATTAAAAGAATGAAAGACAAAAAAATTAGGGTTTCTGTCAGAAGAGAGAAGATCGGAGAAAAAGAACAGATATTATTATAATTTGTCAAACCGTGATGATATTTCAATCAAAAAATATATTCGTATTCCTTGTCAGGAAACGAATTTTTTGGGTACTAATTCTGCACAATTTAGTTGAGTTTTTTTTGGAAAAATTTGGAATTGAAAAATAATTAATATATTTGTTCCGAATTTTACCTCGTATCTTGAGATTTCGATATTATTTGTAGAAATTTATTGAATCAAAGTTATTCCAATTGTTCTTGCGGACAAAACGATATCAAAACTATCATATTTGATCGAGTATTGGTCAAGTTCGAATCAAGTTATGGTTTACCGAATTTGGTTTAATTTTTTTAGATTTGTTCGACCTTTTATTGAAGATCTATATACGCAAAGTTGTTATTCATGGTCTAAGGATCAAAACAGTATATGACTTATCAAGTTTCATTAGGAATCAAAAGAGATATCAAGGATCAAAACGACATCTTAATTTTTTATTTTCGTCCAGTATAAATGGAGAAAATATTGGGTTTTATATTTTGTTTTTAGGCGGGTCGGTTTTGCTGTAAATGGGCGAAGAAGATGACTATTTAAAAAAAAGTTTGAATGTTATGCAATAAGCGTGAATAGTTGTTTATATGATGCGAAAAGTAGATAATTTAAAACTTTGCTTGGTTTTTGTTTAAGGACTTAAGTGCGAATAAAGTAAAATATTAAATTTATTAATGCAAATAAATGAGATGCAAGTAAATTAAATATGAGTAAACGCAAGGACGAGAAGTAGTACTTGAGTTTCGCAAGGGTTTCGCCTAAACCTATTTAATCAATGCTTCCGTTTAAGGGGTGAATCCGGATTTGGTATTAGTTGGGATTTGAGTTTCTCCAAACCCCCGTCAGGATGGAGCTATCCTAGGGTATTACAAACCCCGTAAGGGCGATTATTAGCTACCTTTGAATGTTCAACTGTTTTACCCAATTGACTAAAAGATTAACTAAGTCCGTCGTTATCAATAATTTATATCTTACATCTATTATCTAATTCTGCAACTAAACTCCCCGTCAAGGTGATCATTACGCCACTACAATGAATAACTTAATTAATAATTCCTATTCTTGATTCATGAATTCAAAGACAATTAATGAATTCAAGATAATAGAAAATACTTGATTACACAATTAAAATTAAATCATTCAATCCCAAATTTGAAAACACTAATTAAATAAATTGGGGCTCAACCCATTAAAGCGATTCTCAAGCACAAATGAATTTAGTTTATAATGGAATTAAAAACAAAAGAAAATAAATTAAAAAAACTCATTGTCAATTACAGAAATACAAGATAGAACCTAATTAAAGAGTTGAATTGACAGTTGATGGAAGAATTGTTTCTCTAACTTTAGTTTCTTCTCTCCTTTTGCTTTTGACTTTTCTCTCTGACGTTCTGACTTTTGTAAATTGAGTTGTGTATAAAATAAGAGTCAAAACGTCTATTTATAATGTTAAAATTGGAGTTGGGCTTAACTTAAATAAATTAGTGAAATGTTAGATGACCCAAGTCCAATCTTCTAATTGGAATCTCGTAACTGGTGTGTAGCCTTCACTAAATCGGCAGTAACATTCTCAAATCAACTCTAAATTGACCCGTTGAAGTTTCTAAATCTTCATAACTCAATAAGGAATAAATCATTTTTACAACTCAGAGGCTAAATCTACGTCTATGTGGCTCAAAATCAGAAATTAATATCAGCCTTCCAGATTTGCAATTTCAACTTGTCAACTCTTCGGGATATTTCTTCTCGCCTTTGACTTCTTTACACGATCTAAGACTTTAATTCTCGATTCCTCTCCTTGATAGCATCATGGACCTACAAACTTTGCACTAAAACAGCCCATTTAGCGTGTAAAAGCTTAATAAATAAAAAACACTAAAATCCAAGGAGGGAAACTGAAATGTAACGAATTAACAGTAAAAGTCTATAAATTTCGTCAAATAATCAACAAAAATGATGTCTCCTAATCGCATATAATTACAACAAAAAGGGATACATCATCATTGCGAGGTTATAATAACTTGCATTGTAAATATAAAGTTTGAGTTATATGTGTTTACTACATTGTAGCATTGCTCGTGAGAAAAATCTTATTTGCGGAGTTTCCCCTTAGTACTCTAGAAAGGTTTAGGATGATTTTTAGTTTCTTGATTAGTTTCTTCAAAATATATTTCACCTGTATAATTATAATATATGCTAATTCAAGGATAAAAGCATTATGGTCTATATAATAAAACCTTACCCAAATAGATAGGTACAAAAGCTAATATCCATACATATATATATTATATATATATATATGTATGGATATTAGCTTTTGTACCTATCTATTTGGGTAAGGTTTTATTATATAGACCATAATGCTATTATCCTTCATATGGCATATATTATTAATGTGAAAAAATTATAGTATAGATGTTACTGGTGTAAACCTTTGTAGGAATATCACCACGCACACAACTAAGTCCACTAGGTATTGATCAATCAAACATGTAATGTTTTACTATTGTGATCCTAGAATGATGTAAATTATCAGAGAGAATAAACCTTTGTAGGAATATCACCACGCACACAACTAAGTCCACTAGGTATTGATCAATCAAACATGTAATGTTTTACTATTATTATTTATAAATTATTTTATTTATATTTTTCATATTTATAAATACTTATTTAATTTTCCTGTTGAATCTTGTTTTCTATTAATGCTTATTAAAATATATTTTTAAAATTTTCTTTACAGGAAGATCGGTGATCATGACATTTTAATATTAAAATATGTAAAAATATTTTAGGTAAGTCTTGTCTATTCTAAACTCCTAAAAATAGATGGTATATATTCGATTTTAAATCGATGATAAATTCTAGTTAACTAACACATTACTTGAGTAATCATATGGTTTTAGTGATTTGGAGATGTTACTAATTATATCATAAATCTATAATACTATCTCACAAATTAATTTTAATTGCTATCATTGATATTGTCTCTTCTTATCTATAAAAACTGACCATTTTAAATAATTATGTTTACTATATTTATTTTTTGTGTAGATAATAAGTAAGGTCTTACATACTAATTTGAGCATTTCCGAATACATTTTACTTCTTTCTGTATTTATTGAGGTGGGTACGGGGTTAGGGTTTATGATTAATTTTTCTTACCATTATCTTAACAATTGAGGTGAATTGCAAGAGGTTTTTTATGAATTTTTTCATTTCATTTCATGGTTCACACTTGTTATGTATATAATTAAGACCCAAAAAATCCATGCAACTTCTCTTGATATTTTTTAGCATACCCGCACCTTACACATGTCACTTATTCTCCAATTTCCTCGTATATCAAAATTAGTGAAGCTAGGAAAATTGATCCAAGGTGTAGTTTTCTGTAGTTCATTTCTTCTACTACCCACTCAATGGGAAATGAGATGTATCAACAAGATATGTTATTGGGCGCACACATTACTCGATCTTATGAATTTTCATTAATAATCCGAGTGTTCTTGTTCTGGCTTCTTGGACTCTTTCATATTCGGCTTGGAAGGAGAAAAAAAGGAGGGATCCTTTCCAATTACATGTAGAACATATACCTGATCTGAAAGATGGGGTTGATCCAAGATTTTTCCTGGGGTTAAACGTATACACTCAGCGAGGTTTGGGGAGGACTGAAAAATCGAATATTTAGGCTAATAAAAATAGGGCTAAAAGTTTGGTTGGGAGAGGGGGTTTAAGCCCATTTATACATAGTTTTTTGTAAATTAGATAAATTTTGCAATGTAACTTGAGATGGGGACAGGGTTGCTGCCACTAGCATCTCTGTCTTGAAGGCTTTTGTCTTGACACGTAATAGCCGCCACGAGTGTACATCGTGAGTATGAGATTTGGAAGCCTTGTCAATGTCGGGATTTTGTTCACACAGTGAGAGGCTAAGTTGTTCGTGATCGTCTGTAGCTGCCTCGACACAGAACAAATTATGAGAGACCGACCAAGCATTTGCTCTTGAAATTTCGCCCGAAAAATTGGTTTCTTCGTAAAAAGAATGATCTAGTTTCCTTTTTTCCTAGCATTATAAGCCTAAATCCATTTAAACTTTTCTTAAACTGGTGAATTGACCTTCATGGGTGATTTTTGTTGTGAATCCAGGCCATAAAGGAAAATTTCCAATTTTTTCTTACATTGACGATTTTTCTCAATCCCTTCACGAGTAGCATTGCATATATCGAGCCCCTTTATACTATGTTCAAATAAATCGTACACAAGCTTATCACGGTTGTCTTAGCCATCTAGTCTAGTGAAAATTCACGAGTAAAAATCATACCAAGGAAATTTGTTGTACTCTATTGTGTAGCCGACTACATCAACATAATTTATTTGATGTATGAAACTTTACTAAATTGAAGTTTTGTGCTAGAATACATATGAAACTATCTAAATATACAGTTGTTTACCATCGTAAGGACGGAGAATTTTGTCCTCATTAAACACGTTTAATTTATTACTTATTTGGCATCCGGCGAATATTTTGTTAGCAACTTAAATTTAATTTGTCACTCGACTTAAAAATATGTCGGGGTAAATTCATAAATTGAAGAATGCAGTTTTCCCCTGATTTATTTTCATTAAGTTCCTTGAAATAGTAATTATGAAATGCAGCTCTTATATATAGGTTGACAATCTTTGTTTATTTCCCTTGCAGATCGTTCACCCTAAAGAGTATCAATAGTTTTTAAACTTTTTTCAAGATGTCGAGGAAAACTTTTGAGTACATTTTCTCACTCATGGTGGAAAATATGAGTGGAGAGTAGCTTTAGCTCCGGGAATTCTTTAGTCTCAATAGGTGACTCATTTGGTGCACAACACTCAACTCTTTCTCAAATTACTTGGCGATTTGTTGAAGCTATTGAAGAAATAGATGTTCATCATTTAACTTGGCCTTCAACAGAATATAAAATGGAGCAAATTAAATCCAAGTTCAAAGATCTTTCTGGTTTACCTAACTGTTGTGGTGCAATTGACTTCACACACATTGGAATAAAGGTTACCAAGTCTGAACGAGGAGATGACATGTTGTGTGATCGCAAGAACAACCATACCATGATATTGCAGGCGATAGTTGACCCAGGTTCCATGATGTGGTGTCTGGATTTACATCTTGTTAAAGATATAAAGTTTATAACTATAGAAGGTCATAGGTTTATTAGCAGTGTAAATATCTTAGATTGATTTTAGTGTAAGTTTGATTGATTTAGATCCTTAGTTTATCGTTTCCATTTAACTATATAAGTACTTAAAATTTATTAGAGAAATTTACAGAAAATATAATCTTCTTACAAAAGTTATCATTCTATGAATCTTAATCAATTAGGGTTTCGTCCAAAATTCTTTTCTCCTTATTCAGTTGTTCTCTGTTCCGCCACAAATATGTCCAACTCACACGCCCATCAATTACTTCTTATTTTAATTGTTTTATTTTTATTTTGGTCTCGTCGACGATCTGTTGCTTCATTTATTTGAGTTTTTTTTTTTGGTTTCTGGAAGCCATTCTATAATAGAGAATAACACTACTCTTATAATACTAATTCGGAACAATGGTCTACATTTGTTGAAACTGTGTTAGATTCACTTCAAAAGGGTAAATCTCAGAAAGAAGAATCACAAAATACCGAATATTGGAAAGCTGAGGATAACTCTATTCCCATGATACTATGGAATTCAATGGAGCCAGATATTTGATCCACTGTACACACCTTTAATACCACAAAGAAATTGTGAGATCACCTACAATCCACATATTCTAGAAAACCTAGCATGGAACACGCTTATTGAATTTCTCACGCACATGCAAGATGTGAACAAGGTGATGCAATTCTACCCGAGCACTTCACGAAATTCACGAAATTATCTGATGAGATGAGTAAGTTATTTCCCTTCGGCTCGGAGTAAGTAAATTTAGCCACAACAATGGGAACAACTCAATACACTCACATTTATTGGAGGTATGTCATCAAAAATTTCCTCACACGACCGATCCTTCTTGGTCGGACAACTATACAATCACTGTCAGCTACCTATCATCTTCTAAGGTAAATGTTTCCAGCTGATGGAATTAATTCATCTCATATTACTGAACACTCAGCATTAGTGGCAAATTTTTACAAATTTAAGAGCACAAGTTAGTCATTTGTGAAAGGAGGAAGAGAATATGAAGACACTTCAAATTCTAGTAACTATAAGAATGTGCGTGTCGCTATTGCAAAGAGTGGGGTCACATGAAGTAGGATTTCCCTAAGAGCCCAAAAGGTCCACCACACCCTCCTCGTGCTCAAGTAGCTTTTGTCGACCAATCACCCAGCGACCGCACCAATTCAGATGAAGTTGTTACACTTATTTGGTGACTTGAGCAATTAGGCTTCTCTCGTGCCAACATGAATTCTCAGCCGCTGACTCAAAGGGCTACTTTATCTCACCCATGTATGACTTCCAACTATTTTATAGAATCAAAATCATCATGGATTGTTAATTCAGGTGCTACTAACCACTGGTAACAAAAATATACTGTCAGGACTTGCCACTACTTTACAACCACCTGTCCCAATAGTTAATGGCTCTACATGTAATATAGAAGGACTTGGATACACCAATATTTCTCAAAACATGATTTTATCATCTTTCTTATTTGTTCCTTCTTTTCCTGAAAACCATTTGTCTGTAAGAAAAATAATAGAACAAATATACTGATCTGTCATCTTCACCCCAACTAAATGCACATTTTAGGAACTAGGGACGAACAGGTTGATTGGAACTTCATATATGGAAAAGGAATTGTATTGCATGGAGAGATCACCTCAGTGAGTGGCATACCTGAGTACTAATAGTGCTAAGGAGGTTCATTATCAGTTAGGGCATCCATCTCTCCAGGTTTTGAAGAAATTCCTCCTGAATTTCAGACTATTTCAGAATTAGTTTGTGAGTCATGTGTCCAGGGAAAGCATGCTTGTGATTACCACCACATAGAGTCAATTGTCGGGCTCACGATATTCTTGATTTAGTGCATTCTGATGTATGGGGTTAGTGTCCAGTTTCATCTATATTAGATTTTTGATATTTTGTTACTTATGTGGATGATTTCTCTCGTGCAACTTGGCTTTTTGTTATTAAATCTAGACAAGAGATTTTTGCAAACTTTTCAGAAATTTGTTCTTTTGTGAAAACTCATTTTGACGCCAATGTTAAAACTCTTCGTAGTGACAATGGCAAAGAAATTTTTTCAAAAGATTTTTTTAAATTTATGATGGATAACGGTTTTGTCCATGAATTATCATGTGCTTATACAACTCAACAAAATAGAATGGACGAAATAAAGAATAGACACATACTTGAGATGGCTCGTACTATGTTAATACATGGCCATGTCCCTTATAGTTTTTGAGTCGATGTGGTTCTAACTGCGTATTATCTAATAAATAGGATGCCAACCTCCGTCCTTGATGGTGTAGTACCCTATAAAGTTTTATTTCCTTCTACACCTTTATTCCCTATTTCACCCAAGATCTTTGGGCGTGCCTATTATGTGTATGATAATCGACCAGGGAGTACGAAACTTGATCGCAAGTCTCTTCGATGTATTTTTCCAGGTTATTCTAGAACTCAAAAAGGTTATCGATGTTATTGTCCAAATTTTAGAAAGTACTTTGTTTCATTTGATGTTATTTTATTGAGTCTGTACCGTTTTTCTTAAAATCTGAATCCAGTAATTCTCCACCAATCATGACTATTCTGAAATATCCAGAGTTTCACATCGTCTCTTCTTCAAACCTGATAAGGTAAAGGAATCGTATATTCTGATCAAGGACATAGTAGAATTGCAGTGTCTACTAATGCCGATTGGGTGGGGTGTACCACTATTCGAAGGTCTACTACTTGATATTGTGTTTTCTTTGGTGGTAACCTTATATCCTGGAAAAGTAAGAAGCATACAACTATATGTGGATCCAGTGCAAAGTCAGAATACCACGCAATGGAAAACACAATATGTGAATAAGTTTGGAAAAAGCGTTTACTCAACAAACTAGGTGTTCACCATGATGGTTTGATGAAGCTACATTGTGATAATCAGTCTGCTTTACATATCGCCAAGAACCAAGTCTTTCATAAGAGCACGAAGCATATTGAGGTAGATTATCATTTTAATAGAGTTTTTGTCATAGGAAAATCTTCTTGTTCCCCATGTATTCAAATAATTCACGTTCGATAAATCTCCAGCTTACTGACATTCTAAACAAGGCTCTTCGCAAAAACTCCAATTAATATTGTATGTACCAATTTGGGTATGTTCGACATATATACTCCAACTTGCGGAGAAGTGTTAAAGATAGAAAGTTTATAACTATAGATAGTTAGATGTTTATTAACGATGTAAATATCTTAGATTGATTCTGACAATGTACATATGGTGGGTCCAGGTGTGTTATAAAATAATGCAATAAAAGTAAAGAAATAAAGGATCCACAGACCGCAAGTGTACGGGTCGTTTCAAGTAATAAATACGGGATATCGTCTCCACAGGGATTTAAGTAGTTATTCTAACTTTGTGTTCAATATTAGAATAGATAGTTCTAAATGTTTTAACTAAAAAAATAAGTAGCAAAGGAGTTTGTTTTCTAATTTACTAAATAAAATAAATAATTAATAATAAATAATTATGTAAATAAGATAAGGATATGCAAGTACGAATCTATCCTATTAAATTTATGATTCCTAAGAATAAGGGTGAATGGGAAATTTCACAATAGTCAGGCTTCTATAATCTCCTAACCCGCGTCAGGGTGGATTTAGGAGCTATCCTACGATATTAGAAACCCCTTCAGAGAAATTATAAGCTACGTTCTGATGATTAAGATCTATACCCAATTGGCTACATGATTAGTCAAGCCCGTCAGGGTCAATAACAGATACCACACGTCTATATTCTAGTTTTGTAATTAAACCCCCCGTCACGGTGATCACCTCCACTAGTGAATAGCCTAATTACTAAAACCTACCCTTGATTCGCGACGTCAATGTTAGTAAACTAGCACAAGAATATAGTCAATGAAAATTAAAAACCAATTCACTTAAATACTAAAATCCCAGATTCAAACTAAAACAGAAATATAATTACAATCTTAAATTGAAATTATGCATAATAAAACTTTTGAATAAATAGCTTAGAAATACCTCATAGATAAAATTGATCTAATACTAATTTACCCAAAGAATAGAGATGGAGAAGTGTTGAATTGATGTAGATAAGCTCTAGCTCATGCTTCTTCCTCCTCTAGATCCTCCTGATTGTTTATATAGTAATTTATGTATGTATATTCAGCTTATGAAGCCAAGGGATGATTTTCTAAGGTTTAGAACTGATATATAGGTACTAGGTTAAAATATTTGAGTAGGGACCAAGTAAAAGAGTCCAAGCCCAACTCAAATTCTTAAGTAGATAAGGATAATATCTGGTGACTTGTTTTGACCATATCTCCTTCGTAACTGGGCCGTTTTTGGCCCGTATGATACCAAAAGAATCCTCACAGAAATGTCTCTCTACCTATAAAAGAGATCATCCATAATTGTCTCAGATTTGGAGTCATCGTTACTACATTAGACGTAGCTGCAGAAATTCAAATTTATTTGACAGCTTTTCTTTTCCTAATTGAACTCGGTTTCCTTCTATCTCCTAATTTCTTCAAGATCTTCTTTCCTTATTTTCTTTTAATTGACTTGTCATATAATTTATTTCCATATTCTCTTTAAAGCTTCGCATTAACACACAAATTAAACCAAATATGCTCTAAAAATAATAATTCATCAAATCAAGACAAGAAATATGAATATTACGAATTAAGCACAAAAGTCAATATAGAAAGACCATTTTCTACCTAAAATGATGTCTCCTAAGGACTTATATTTAGAACAATTAGGAAGACATCAAGACCCCCAACTCAAACTTGTATCGTCCCAATACAATAAAAAATAAGAACATAGGGAAGTCTCTAAAATATCAGCTAAGTCAATTAAGCACATGGGAGAAGAAGATATCAGAATATATAAAATAAATTCAAAGCATATACTTAGAAAATTTCATGTAATAATATCTACAAACTACATACCTGCACACTTGTCATATCTACAATCAACACGGCTTGAATTCAAGATTGGATTAGCATCGAAATGTAAGAAGGAGAGGATCTTTACCCAGTTTACCAAGGAGGCTATAGATTGTTCATCGAACTTCACTAGTACCCAAAGATCCACTTAATTGCTCTCTAACGACTCAATCACTTCTAGATTACATAGCAAAGAATCATAAGGTCTTTTCTAAGCAAGATGTTAGGCCCATTATGAATGTTGATTAAAAAATTGTAGTAGTAGTATGTGGAATATAAAAGATCGTGTTTTTATATGACATTTTTTGTAATAAATGCTTTAAAGGTTCGAGTTAATTTCATCATTGTAAAATTACTTCATATTGGATTAAGTATTGCTCGCATCTTCATAGGAGGATTATTATATAATCTTCGAAGGCTAGTTTCATAAAGAAAGATACGTAATTTACTATCTCAAGTTGTTATGTTTTCTTATACATGTCTTTGTTTACTAGGCATATAGATGTTGAAAACTTTCTAATTAAAGTGTATGAAAGTACAGTATGAAGGCTCAAATTGATTCTATTGGAATTGAAGGTTGAAACAAATGACCTACCCGCTAATGCACATGGCATTATTGAAGGTGATAACAAGATTTTCTTAGAGCTCAACACTAACGGTCATGATGACGTAAGAGAAGAAGAGGAGGCTTCATTCACTATGTAAAAGAGTAAATGAAAGAGATGTACTAGGATTTTATCCCCTTCAAACAAAAAATAAGGGTCTTAGAACAGATGGCAAAATTCTTTGTGTTTTTGATAATTTATCTCCAAAACATAGTCCTTCACATAATGTTCTTGATAGTGAACATGTTTGTAAGATCGCGGTTTATATATTTTTGAATCTATGTCATATTTTGTTTTATATGGATTCTTTGTCAGAATTTATTTGATGTCAGAGCATCGCCATACTTTTTGTTTGATGCCAAGGCATTAATCAAACTTTGTGTGATGCCGAGGCTTTTTCATACTTTTTTTTGATTGACACATGCAAAGAGAAAGAAGTATATATATATATGTTTATTATTATTATTAGTAGTAATGTTATTATTATTATTTTTATAGCGTTTTCGCTTGCTGATGGCTTTGATCCTGCAAAACTTCTTTTATCGTCGAGGCTTCGTCAGTATTAATAAATATTATTTGACTATTGAGACTTTTTTGGTTTTAATAAACTTCTTCGGTTGTTGATACTGCGTCGCTCTTACAAAATTTCTTTGATTATTGACACTACGTCGGTCTTACAAAAAGTTTTTGATTGCTGAGATTGTCATTATTACCAAGCCTTTTTTATTACAGAGAGAGTGTCGCTCATATGAATATTTTTTAATTGTCGAGACTACGTTGGTCTTACAAACTTTTTTTATATCTCCTTCACAAAAAAAGAGTTTCTGGCTGTCTGTGTCATCACATCGATATTTAACGACACAATGAATTATTTACTTCAAGATAACCTTCTTGGCAACAATATAATTGGTATTTTTTACAAGGCTAAGTTCGAGTTAATTACCATATCTACGTTCTTCTCATTTCCAAGGCTAAGTTTGACTTAATAACCAAATCTTTGGCTGTCTCATTTCTAAGACTATATTAGACTAATTTACCAGAGTTATGTTGGTCTCATTGTCGAGGCTGCGTCAGATTATCTACTAGAGCTATCTTGGTCATATTTTTTAGACTACATCAGAGTTATTTACCATAACTATGTCAAAATTATTATTGAGGCAATATCAGACGTATTTTGCCTGAGATTTGTCGATTTCGTTGTTATACAATTGACCGCTAATTTAGGCCGATCATGATTTCGTTATCGGCTTGCCAGAGGGTTTAGACTTTCTTAGGCTATATAATATGGTATTTTATGTCATAGTAGCCAATCTTTTTTATACAAAAGGAGCCAATATTTTATGCTACCAGATCTCTTCTATTATGCTACAGGAGTTGGTCTTTAAAGCTATAGGAGCTTGTATTTTATGTTCAAGGAGCTACTCTTTTTAGCAGAGATCTTGGTATTTTGATTGATCACAATGCGGAATTGGTGTTGGTTAATTTTTTTACAGTCTATCAACTTTTTTGGGAGCCAAACCCCATATTTGATGATCTTAGGTTGACGAGAAAAATTTGTTACATTCTATCTAGTTTTTATGTCAGTAATCTTTTTAGGATTCTTTTAAAGATTTCAATTTGTCTTTGTAGTTCTTGTTATTATAAAAAACCCCTCAAGAAGGAACCAGGATAGTGTTGAAAATTACAATGGATTGACATGAATATTAGTTAATTTTAAATTTTGAAACACAACTTTTTTTAAGTAACTGACATTCTCTTACTGTTTCTTATCTTCGATTTTTTTTTTGTGATATTATATTGTATGAGAACTACCACATGTGTCCTTCTTTGTCACTTCTTGCATATCTCGTCTCTAATTGTCAAGTTTCATTAACAATTGATCTAGATATTTCATTACCATCGGTGGACTCTCGTTACACTAGCAGTTGTCGGCATAGCAAGAATATAGAGTACAACACATTTGGTGGTGGTCGGTATTGGCGGAATGTATGGTTTGATGCCTCCTTTACCCACCGGTATTGGATGATAAGGTTCAATTAGGGGTGAGCACGGTTCGGTTCGGCTTGGTTTTTGCCATAACCAAAACCAAAACCGAATGGTTCGGTTTTTAGAGGTGCCGGTACCGAACGGTTTTCATCGGTTTTGTTTTGTCAGTTTTCGGTTCCGTATATTTTCGGTTTTGGTATGTGTTTAATTCGATAGTTGAATAGATTTCAAGTTCGTTTACATGAGATATTTTATTTTAAAAAAAATTCATATATTAAATGTTTGATTTTCATGTTATTCACCCATGTATGAAAATTGTATCTTTGCAACTCAAATATTGTGCATTAATCATAAACAAATTATTTTAGAGGAATATTTACAAAAATTAATATGAATGCTTTACGTTCAACGAATTTCAATAAAAGAAGGTTCCTTTTAAGATATATCGACTAATGAATTATGTAAAGATATGTTGCACATTATGACATTTTTAGGGGCAGTGCATGTCATATATCTTTTCAAACTTTACTCTATTGTCTATACCATTGAAATAATCTCTCCAGAAATAAAAATTAAATTCGAGAATGTCTTAGTTTATGTAGAGACAAACTTTTTCGGTTTTTTAAAAAGCTTATACCGACCGAACGTTTTTTTCAATATTTAGTTTTTTGCTGTTCGACTTTTGAGGTTTTTTTGGATCGGTTAATTTTTTTGGTTTTGTTTTGCTCTCCCTTACCTGAAACCCTAAAAAAGAAGAAAGAAGAGAGAAATTACAACTCATCCCTATATTGAGTTGCTCAATTTATCTCATAAACATTCTAGAATGGCATAGGCATCACCTAACCTATATTTCCAAGAAAAGAAAGAAACAATACGTAATTTAATCATTCATGATAAGATTGCCTTAGGATTCCTCCCATACTTTCTAATATTTCTTAGGTTCGACTACTACTAAGTCCATTATCTAATAGGTAAAAAAATCTTTGGCAGAATTTGGCAAATACTATTCATTTGTTTGAAGTTTAAAAAATAAATATTAGGTTTAAATTCTAATGTATCGAAATGTAAATTTAAGTTTCTAACTACTCTAATATAGTCAAATTTTCAAATATATAACCCAATATATTACATTTACCAACATCTATAGCCTGTTAAGTAAGTTATTTCTCTTTTTGTAACAAGAAGTTCTACTAATTCATATCTTCTGTACTTTAATATAGGTCCTTAAAATTATGTATTAGAAATTTTAATATATGTCACTAAATTAAAAAATGACTTAATTGCCATTATAGGTTCCTACTTAATTTATTTTGAGTTTATTGAACAATAATTCCCTATATTAAATTTACAAGAAATTGCTTCATTATAATTGACGAAGATCTTCGTCATAAACAAATATTTACAGTAGACAAGGTTATGGAGTTACTCGCTCCTCTTGTTCCTCATATACCTAGTATAGTTGCAGCTCCAACACTATTATACTTTCATATGGTCATATAAGGCCTAGTTAACTCCTAAAACTAGAATACTGGCTAGGTGACCAAGGTTTATGTCAATGCTTGGATGTGTGTATATTGTTATCATATGGGGTAAATATCATATAGTTGTATACAAAAGATCTGATCCAGGTGGAATTGGAAATGTATGAATAAGAGTAGATTATGCGTTTTTGGTCTTTTGATGGTGAAAGGAAACACATCCATTATTTTGGTAGTTTCTTTCGATGTATAAAAGAAAGGAACATAGTATTAAGAGGTTCTTTCATGATCACACAAACTATAAGAGTCTTTGAAGAAATCAATTTTTTTTTCCAGTTCATGTTACAATTTTTTATAGAGATTCTTAACCTTAATGAAATCAAAATTAACATAATTATGACTTTCCATATTCTAAATTCTTGTGGTTTTATATGATAGAATATGGACTTATAGATCCACAATTTTTTTACCTTCTATTTTCTAATACATCTGTGACACATTATAATTTTGGTAAGATTCAATCTCAGGACCTATTGTCTTTTTTTCGAAAATACAGATTGTATTAGAATGGAGAAAAAAAGTTCCAAGGTGGCGGATCGGTGGGAGGATAAGATGACAAAAAATCCAACATAAAAAACTAACTCGAGTCAAACTTTCCAAAAATTCTCATTCTTCGAGGAGTTACATGAGTAGTTGGGGGGATTATAGATTCAACTGTTAGGATCAACATCAATGTAGACAAATACCGATCAAGACGACATTCACAAATCTTAATGATGCAAAATCATTACCCAATCTCTAAAAGTGTCACTAAAAGAATTGGTAATATTTTTGTTTGTTCGTAATGGCTCGACACTTGTAATATATACCCATGTAGTTACATATAAATATGTTGATCCAGTAGGAAGTGAAACCAAATGTTCTAGTCTTCTAAGAAATCATGTTTTGTTTGTTCAATGTTCCATGTTACAACAATTAATTGTAGGGATATTTTACCTTAATTAAATCAAAATAAACATGATTATGTCTCGACATGTTTTTTAGTTTTTATACTCTTTTAGGATATCCAAGAATTAATTTATTTTTTATTTTCTAATACATCTGAGAGCCATTTTGACTTGGGTAAAATTAGATCTCAAGATATCTTAGTCGCGCCGAAAAGAATTAAATACTCTAGCCGCTAGAACTATCGATTTCGGATCCTCGCTCTTTCTAATTATCCTGATAAAAAATATACAATCAATTGAATATTACACCATAACGATTAAAAACACATCCTGAAAGAAATTAAAAAAATTAAAATACCACCACACAACCATAAATATCACACAAATCTCCACATATGCTTATCACTTATGCTAAAAATAACCACTTTATCCCTACCATATGTTGTTTTTTTGTACTCATAAGAAAAGAAACACCTGACTACAATATATTCAAAATTATTAAAATCAAAACCTTCAACTTTGATATATCCCCTCTCTTTCTAATCGTCCTGATAAAATATATACAATCAATTGAATATTACCATTATTCCAGTTGTTATCCCAAAGATTTCTATAACACGATTTGCTAAAACATCAATCAATGGATCGATCTTCGAAGAATAAGAAAAAGAACCATAGCTAAATACAATTTATGCATATATTTTATGAATAGTCGAATGTTCCACATTTTTTTTGATGGATTTGTAAAGTTATGAATAAGTTCACAACAGTCAGTGAAGATAGATGTTGTATGTTGTTGGTTCAAATTAGTCATTTTGCATGCCTCTTGCAACACTAGAGGTTCACTCTCTAGCATAGATTTTATCCCAAAAATTTCTTATTATTATGACACAACGAGACTAATGAAATACCTACCCCCTCCCATTCATAGGCAAATAAAACGTTACAAACTTTTTCTATCGACAGAACCCAGTTGCTTAGTCTGTATACTGTCAACTTGGTCGGCTTCATGAAGATTGTGATTAACATTTGAAATCTAGTACCAAACATTTACAAACAAATCTTCCATAAGATTAAGATCATAAGTTCGTTGAAACGCCAGTATGATCGTTCTATTTAATACCTTCAAAATATTCTTCGTACATGTTTTTTAGATTTGTCAGAATGAGATAACAAGGAAAGAAATAAAAATTCTGCTAACTCAACCCCAATCAGTAAACCTTTTAACAATCATGATAACCAATTTCCAATATGTTCTTGGACTTGTAACTGCACATGATGAAGTAGCACATTAATTTTTTCGTTGAAAATATTTTTATTAACCAAGTATATGAATTTATATTGGAAATTTGAGTTCTAGACATATTTTCAAATATATATATATATATATATATATATATATATATATATATATATATATATATATATATATATATATATATATATATATATATATATATATATATATATGTAATAGAATTCCCCGTACCTGAAGATACTTGGGCTAAAATGAATTATAATGGATTGTATGAAATTTATAATTTAATTTATATCTACACTTGAATAAAAATAATATATAAATAAGCTTATAAATTATTCTATTACTTGAGTAATAATCATATATATATAAATGAAGAAACCTCAAAGAAGCAGTCTCCAACTAAACACAATATGAGGGAGGAGTAATCAGAATAAGGCCTAAGCCCATTCTTTTCACGAACCAAATGGGCTTAAGCCCAGGGTGGTGGATAAGATTCATAAGTTTGACAAATAAGAAAAATATAAGATTCATAACGCAAAGAGAAGAAAAACATTATCAAATCAGACATAGAAAAAGATTCATCATCCAGAATCATCAAGAGTACACTCACGAAAAAAGTAGACACACACTACTACTCACAAAAGTCTCAAAGACACAAATTTAACAAACTTAACTACAAATTGTTTTCAAAAACCATCCAGGGTCAACTTATGTTGCTCATTAACACCCTTGACCCCACCATTTTTACACTTCACTTCAATCCAACAGAAGAAAATATGCCGATTCTGACTTAGCAGCATAACCATACTTCGAAGTACTATTCTTTTTATGCACCGCCGTAACTTTCCCACTCCCCGCCTTCTGATGAAAACTAACAATCAATTTCGAACATTCCCTAAACAAAAAAAAATTACTATTATTATTTTCCCGAAAAAAAAAATCCCCACTTACAAAAGTTGATCATCAAAGTAGCATGTATACTATTCACATGTCTTATTCCACTACTTAGCCCCATTAATACTACACTGTGCAGTAAAAATAGCAGCTGCAGCTAATAAAAAAGGTGAAAATCGAAGAATTTGTTACTCAACTAAGCATAACTCGATTATAACAAACGATAAAAGCTCCAATTTTCTATCAGATTGAGCAGCTTTAAGAAACCTTATCATGAACACATATGGAGTAGGTACTCATAAATTGAACTGTAAAGTATTAACGATTACTCTCTCCATATCAAGTACTTCTTGTCTAGTATAAGCTTTATCAGATATGACTATAAAATCTTCCACAACAGGTACAGAAACTTCTTCATATTTGCAAGTGAGAAGCATAGTTGTTACTCCAACTAATTGAAGTTTCTTTCTTGTGATAGTTCTTAAAGCTAAGAATCTATCGATAATATTCACTGTTAAATATAATGTCTCTTCCAATAATTTAAATTTGTAATGAACCTCAATTAGCCAATAGATTAGAATACATATCATCCGTTCATTTAGAACTGATTGCTTTGCCATATAATCTGGCTGCACTTAGCTAGAAATCTGCAATACATATAATCGTAAATCAATAATCAATTCACTTAATTGACTTAATTTAATTATATATATATTAAATATATATAAATGAAATATAAAAATGAAGTATTGGTTTTTAGCTTAACCTGATCTTTCAATAAAGTAATTGTTTCAAAATGTGTCAAAGAAAATCCATCAATCTGTAAGGAAAAAGAAAAAGCAGAACTTGTTAATTGCATAATTGGTCCCTGTGTTATGAAAAATAATCAATTTTACCCCTGTTTTTAGGGACTAATTATGCAATTAACCCTACAAACAATCATATAAAATTATGAATTCTCAAATTCAAAGAAATTTCATTTATAAGAACAAACAATAATATTATGTATGTTATGTGTAGCTAAGCTGAGATGTGTAACAGTTAAAACATGGAAACACATCTAGTGATAAAGCATGAGAAACATATAGTAGTCACATAACCAACATGTATAACACACAATTAATTAAAAATTACTGCTTATATACATTGCGTAATAACAAACCTCATGTAACTTTTGGGGTCTGCCTTTTGATTCTACAGGGGAATCTTTTCAACACTAAGAAAAGCCTACACGGAATAAAAATGTAAGAGGTAAAATAAAAAATAGAAAATACAACAAAAAATAACTAACTAACCTTCCATCATATATAAGAAACCCTAACGCTGCAAATAACTATTCTTGGAAATGACCGAAGAATTTTCCGAGAAAAATCTTGAAATAAGAGGTGAAGCGTATTTAAAGGTAACTGTATGTACCAACATATCACATTCAATTTATGTTCTTTATCACTGTTAGAATCTTCAACCTAAAGCCAAACAATCCCATCTCGTGATCCAATTAATCACCGCAATTTTACAGCCTCTTCTTTAGCTATTAATGAATAGTTTTATAATTCCAAAACTATACCCACAAATAATATAAATTAGATATGATTTTCATGATAAAAAAACCTATATATATAGATTGAAAGAAAATTGACTTTTTGGGGCATTGGATCGAACACCTTCCACGCAAAATATTGGCTATTGTATTTTGTAGAGAACACCTTCCACGCGAAATATTCGCTATTGTATTTTGTAGAGACCAAAGGAGAAATTGAGTGAGAGATTAGTTTGAAATGGATTCGCTGGCTGTGTGAAACTGGGCCTGGTTGTTGGGATTTGAATAGTGGCTTGAGGCGGTGGTGTCCCTGGCGCCAGAATCGATCGACAACTCCTTTTTATATTACATAACTCCATTCTTCTGGACCAAGAATTCAATTGCTAACCTAATTGACAAATATAAAATAAATCGAGAGGGAGATGGACGGCGAGGTATCTTGTTGGAGTAGTTCCGGAGGAGGATTGAACGACGCCGTGGATGTGGATCGAGAGGTGAATGAACTGGTGAGAGAGCTGTGCGGGAGAGACCTGAGAGTTTATTTTTATTGTGAAATGAAATGAACTGATATTTTTTTGAATTTTATTTTTTAATAGCTAATATATATACAAAGGGTAAATTAGGAAGTATTTAATTTTTTAATCAATGGAATGATCTTGAACGTTGCCAGTGCTTAGCAATATATATATATGGATATATATTTATATATATCACTAAATCCAAATACAATAATATTTAAAATTTTCAATTCTAATTATTCAATAAAATTAAAATGAAAATAATTTTTTTTTAGATAATAGAATTTGTAAACTCAACAATATCATTCCTAATCACTATGTATAATATGTCACACATCATCGTTCAAACACTAATCGCAGCTCCAAACCTCTATTTCAGGTATACATAAACATTACAAATCTTAAAAGTGATACCAGTTTTCACATCTATGCAATTATCTTCTTCTTTCTGAATCAACTTCTTAATATTTTATTCCACCATAAATCTCCGATACTTTCTCTTTGTTCTAATAAATGTGTTGTCCTCTACAAGCTAATCTCTAATCAAAATTTGGTCTTTAACAATTCACATATTAGATCTATGGTCATTATATTTCAATTATATAGTAATATTTTTACTCGGCAGAAAGGTGAGTTTATTGTTCACATTTTGAAAATTATTTTTATTCTTGTGTTATTTTGAAGAACAAAAAATATGTTACGTTGATGGATTTATATGGTCAATTTTTATTTTTTCTGTATTTGGCACTCTATAAATTTTGCACATATATAAATAATTGGTTGTGAAGTCATATATAAATAAATAACAAGTATATACAATGTTTTGTCATTACTTACCTACACCATTAATCATATGTAAATAAAGCCATATGTTGTATAATCTAAAGCCCAACTAAACTAGGCATATCATCCCAAACTACTATATATACATATATGTTTAACCTAATTCTGGAATTCAACACTTTTATTCTTTTCTCTCGACTTATACCATTCGTTACATTTTCTTCAAAAATTGTTTTTCCAGAATTGTTGTTTATATATTGAAACATATAGAGTTCTTTAAAATGTGCTCCAATTCTCAATAAATGTAAGTAAGCTAGTCTAGGCTATGCAATATGCTAGTGGTTCTGACATTTCATAATCATTTTTCTTCTTAATAGGATGATTATGATTAAATATCATGGCCAACTATCAAATTGTAGAATTTTTTTAATGATGGAAATACGCCCAATTAATATAACCCTTTGAGATGTTAAATCAGTACCAAATTTAATTTTAAGATATAATATTTAAAAATTTGAACTTTATTATTTCAATTTAGTAATTCAAATACAGTTATTATCACAAATATTATTCTTGTGATGTTTTCGATAATAGTTATTATTTGATCTATTTAATATCCAAACTAAAATATTTTAATAAAGGCAAAAAAGATATAAATTTAAATTTTCACTAATATAAAAAATACAATAACATTATTCTAAATAAACCATTGATTAGACTTAATTTTTTCTACAATTTCTTTTTTATTTGATGATTAATATTATTTTATTTATATTATAAATTCTTTAAAATATAAATAATCTAGAACGCGTCGAATTTACTATATTCCTTTTGTCTATAGAAAAGTATAAAAAAAACTCAACCTGATTTGCAAAAGTGTTTAATTTCAAGATATGTTTTTTCTTATATTTCATTTCAAAATTAATTGCTGATTTAATCATTTTTGGACTACAGCTACCCTAACATATTAGATTTTCAATTAAAATTATATAGACTACTTATTCTATATTTTTTTAAAACCAACTAATGGGTCTCTTTTCTATTGACGGGATCATTTAGTTTTTTTAATCGAGAAATTTGTAGTCAAAATTAACAATCTAGGTTGATTTTGTTAATTATTATTTTGCTGAAATTTTTCACACCTAATAATTTTTTTTGTACTTTGTAATCAACAATCTATTAATATAATATATTTTTATGAATAATATAGTTTACATATTTTTCAGTCACATACATTAAAAGATTGTTATTATTTTGAAAAAGAAAAAAATAGTCACATTAATAAGAAAATTAGAAAGTCAAATGAAAAATGATTTATTAAAGTAGTCATATTATATGAATTTATTGTTATTCATAACATATTAATCGACTAAAATATACTATAAAATTATATAGAATAAAGAATAAAAGATATGATCCGTTATAACAATTGTAAATTTAATCGCACAGTAGGAAATTTTTAGGAAGAATAATGTACTATGTTGTCTAATATCTTAATATTTATAATATTATTTATATAATAAAAAATATATCCTTGTTTATTATATATCTTTCTTCCATATAGCTATTTATCTACAATTAAAATAAAGATTTTTTATCTTTTATTTCTTCGGAGTATTGTTTTCTATGATAATTCTAATAATATATAGATTTATTTTATAACATTACGTTTCAAAATTTATATGATATTTATAAATGATTTTTATTGTCCATATTATTTTTCTAATGTTAATTAAAATAAAATAAAAAATTTATGTATGTTTTAATTTTAAAAAAACAATTCTTATAAATTTTGTTTTAACATATACATGTTATTTATTTTTTAAATAAAGAGAAAATCAACTTATATATTTAGATATGTTAAGGAATGATTTAAAAAATTAGGAGCTTACAAATTGAAGTAATAGTTATCCAACTGATGTCTTATATCCTGACATCTATACATGTAGCGATCGAATTTAAACCACAACCTTGAGGTTAATACTGATGACACCACGTGTCTTATTTAACTTCTAACGAGCTAAGATTAGAATTTTATTTAAACATCATTTCTTTATCAAGATTGTGTCTACGATAAGTTATAACTTAATATTCTTGTTTTGTGCTTATCACTTGATATGCTCGTATTGATTGGAAATGTTATCATATTTTTTATAATACGAGGTTAAGGGTATCTTCTCCTTATACCTTGTTTAACGGGGTCATTCCTTATCTACTTCGATAAGATCGAGATTATATACATTGACTTATAGTTGCGATCAAAAATTAAAATAAACACTTTTCTTCTTCGTTCATATATCAAGTCTAACTACAATCTTTAAAGTGAATAGTCTTCAGTTGACTTCTTCAGACAACCTTGCTTTCAAAATTAAATATTTATTTATTTATATCTTTTTATCATAATGTCACATTCTTTGGATTTTCTCCCATGTATTGGTTTTCATCAATTACATGTAACTTTATTGATGGCAACCCATCTTATGTACACCATGATTCTTTAAACCTATTGACCCCATAGCGTATATTACTTTGAACTATTATTTAAATCCAAACGTAAGAGATGACGCTTTGGTAGGGGAAGTAAAAATTCTCATTTATAACGAGAATACCCCTTGTCGGTCTAAAAGGAAGGCTATAGTGAAATTAATTTCTGACCTTTTTGTTTTATCAAAATGAATAATATGTTCATTCAAAAATCATATTGTGAACTCTTACTTTATTTTAAATATATAGCCGACAAGGTAAAGATTATAATTTAAGAAGAACCCAAGTAAGTATGTGAGGCTTCTATTGGTGTGATAGTTTTGTATCTTTGAGGTTTTAACATGGCAATGAGATGCCTATTTTATCCTTTCATAGATGACCTGTTGACAATTTACTCTTTTCGGCTTGGCAGGCTATGTATTAATGTTTGGGGTAGGATATCCGCCTTTTAGACTATCTATTTGAAGAATATCAATTATAATGTCTATATTAATATTTTTTGGCTTCGTATAAAATTTTAAAAAAAAAGCCAAGCTATTTTAATATAAGATCCAATGAGACCTTCAATGAAACAAAAATTTAAGGTAGATGATATATTTTTTATCCTATTAAAAATGACCATACACATACATCGATTTTTTGACAATATATTTAGCCATTTGGGTTGTATGGGATGTTTGTAATTGTTATATAACTCCAAATATACATCCCTATTTGTATTGAGTGATTTATTTTCTGAGCAAGATTTTAGGCCCATTATGAATGTTGATGAAAAAATTATTGTAGTAGTATGTGGAATATAAATGATCGTGTTTTTATATTAGATTTTTTGTAATAAATGATTTAAAGGTTCGAGTTAATTTCATCATTGTAAAATTACTTAATATTGGATTAGGTATTCCTCGCATCTTCGGAGGATGATTATTATATAATCTTTGAAGGCTAGTTTCATAAATAAACTACCTAATTTACTCTTTCAAGTTGCGATGTTTTCTTATACATGCCTTTGTTTACTAAGCATATGGATGTTGAAAACTTTCTAATTAAAGTTTATGAAAGTACTTTTATGAAGGTTCAAATTGATTCTAACGGAATTGAAGGTTAGAACAAGTGGCCTACCCACTGATGCACATAGCATTATTGAAGGTGATAACAAGAATTTCTTAGATCTCAACACTAAGGGTCATGATGACGTAAGAGAAGAATATGAGGCTTCAGTCACCGTGTGAAGGAGTAAATTAAAGAGACGTACTAGGGGTTTATCCCCTTGAAACAGAGTAAATAAGGGTCTTAGAGCAGATGGCAAACTTCTTTGTGTTTTTGATAATTAATCTCCAAAACATAGTTTTTCACAAAATGTTCCTGATAGTGTACATGTTCGTAAGATCGCGGTTTATGTATTTATGAATCTATGCCACGTCTTTATTGATATTTTGGTGGTATATTCAATTGAGATATATATATATATATATATATATATATATATATATATCTATATAAATGGAAATATAAAATAAGGAAGGTGTTGATTTTTCAATTATTAGAAAAATGCCCTATTGCACTATAACAACTAACATGACACCCACCTTCGAGATGGGGTATGTCATAGTTTGTCATATAAGCTAGTATACTAACGTTATACTTCCTTCCACTACGATGATTTTCTTAGCCACTTACCCAAAATAGTTTGATATGCTTATTTTAAACATTCAAGAAATGGTTGTATGATACCTATAGTTGTGTTAGGAGTGAAGAGTACAAAACATTTGTTGAGATTTGTAGAATAGGTAAGAGGAAATTTAATATTTCACATGACCTCATTTAGGAAATGGATTTTAAGCATGTCTATTTTGAGGACTAAATTTTAATTGTCTGGGAAAAGAAGTTATATCACACTCGGATATGACACTATTATTTATACTACTTAGAGATTGCATATAAAGATAGACAGGTAAGATGATAGAGGGTCTCCTTGTCAGATTTTCCTTTGACTGATAATATAAAGGTAAAATGTATATGATCACGACAAGAACTTGTGATACAGTTGACACACATTTAATAATGAAAGACACCTTAGATCGTATTCCTAGTTTTACGAGTACTTGTTCAATAGTATTTCATTAAACTTATCATAATTTTGTTGCATATAATTTTTAGTATGGTATACACATCCTTTCATATGGGTGTTCATCCTCTTGAATGTATGTAGAGCTTTATTGAAAAATTATCATATTTTCTTTGATATCTCTTTCCTCATATGAATGTATCATGGACTAAAGATACTACTTTCAACATTAAGGTTTTCATTCCAAGGATATGTATTTTAGAAATAATTTTTTTAAAACTTTTACCAAGCTTCTGCAAAACCTCGTTTTTGGAAATTAAAACTATAATGGTTCATGTGAATATACCAATATTAGGCTTCTATTAATGAAGACTTTATTCGACCCGAAATTGTTCTTGACCATGAGATACTAGCGTATTTTGTAAAATATACATTTGAAATCATTATTAAAGGGATCAAATAGAAAAGAGTTACCAAATTACCTCCTTGTATGTATAATAACATACCTTTATTAAGAGTAATACTGGATATCGCCCAAAATCGCATCACCCTTTTATCATCTCCTAGGTGGACCAACCGTAAAGAAGAGAGAAAATAATAAATCAGGAAAGAGAAATCATATGATTGGTTAATTTAAAATCCACCTATGAGGTGAGAAAAGGGTGATGCGATTTGGGGTGATATCCAGCATTACTCCTTTATTAATTCAGTTGTAATATAAAATAAGGATATGTATCATGTTTGGGCAGTAAGCACAACGACCCATATCATTGAGCCCCACCAAACTATAAGATCATAACTATGAAACCCTACTAACAATATGAACAATATCAATCTATCACCCTATATAGGTTTCAATTGATGGATATGTTAAACAAAATATTTTGAAACGCCGGCTCTTTGTTGCAAGTAGACACAACACACCATTTTCAAATCCTATGTTTACTACAAAAACACAACACGCCATCTTCAAACACCAGATTTACAACAAAAACTGCAAATTATATTCACTTGTAAAAGGTAACTATATTATAACACGGGTTTTTAGATTTATAGGATTAATTTTTTTATTCTTTTTTATGATTTAAAACGACTATGATGTACAATCTGAAACTAGAATAAATAGTTTAGAGATTAAAAAATATAAATTAAAATATTAAATTATTTTATAAACTGATTTAAATTATCCATAATTATAAAAAATTTCATTGAAATGGATAAATTTTCTTTAGTTTTGTTGTACTTATTAAATATCTCTAAAAATTTATTTTTTATTAATTGAAATTTTAAATTTAATTTGTAATAATCTTTATAATATAGATTTTTTTGATTTTATTGTTTAGTTTACAGGAAAAAGATCGTTAGTCATGACATTTCAATAAAGGAGAAATTCTCCATAAAATTCTTGGTAAGTCTTCACCATTGTAATAGTTATTATGTTTGATATGTATCTAATTATCTTATACACAGACAATAAGGTCACAATATATATTATGAGATTGCTAAATTCACTTCATTATGAATGTAAATAATAAGAATTTCTATTTGAATAGCTTTTAAATTTTTGTTTTAGGTGTCAAAAACCCTAAATTTTGTTAATCATGTGGTAACTTTCAGAATACTTTACCAAGATATATGGTTAGTGCATAAGATTATATTCAGTTATGGTAAATAAAATAGTTAAGGTTTATTTTAACAATATAAGATTAGATACCCATGTAGTAAATTACTAGCATAAGTAAAACCTTTAGATTCTAGTGTTTCTATCGCACTATCAAAAGTTCTCATATATGTTATTTTTTTCATTCCACAAAAGGTTTACATTTTGTTTACCAACAAATTTAAAAAATAGTTTTTAGATTCTATATGTACTAGTATATTCTTCCTAAAATGTCTTAAAATTTTGAATCATTTTTGTGATTTTTTTAATATTTGAATAGGTCTAGATTTCTCATAAAGAATATAAATTGTCTTTGATAAAGATAAATACATCCAATACCCCCTAAACTTTGACTATTTTGATAGTTTACCCCTACTAGATATTTTTGGACTGAATGCCCCTTAAAAGTCATTTTAGTGACTCGATGCCCCTCGTTCATGTGTGGCCACTTTTTAATTAAAAATTCATTTTTTTGAATTACTCATCCCACGTCTTCTTCTTCAAATTCTTTTCTCCAAAACTTCTTCTCCATGATTAAATCCCTTATCTTCAAATTTCATATTAAAAAAAATAGAAATTAAAACAATATGAATCAAAAAATATAGTGAATGTATGACAATCAAAGATTGGATTAGAAAGTGAAACAAAGCAATCAATTCCATCTTTTTTAGTTGCTGTTTCACTTAATTTATCACTTGCTTTTCCATTTCCAGATAAGGAAGAAAATGTGACATCATCATCTACACCTGAACATGGTTCTGGAATTCATTGCGTTTATTTAGAGAAGGAATCAGGAGGGACTAGAGGTGTAAATTCTATAGTGGAGATTTAATAATTTTCACCTCTTTGTTTATTTATTTGTTTTATTATCTTAAAGCTTAAGATTTTCAAGATATACTTTTGTTTCTTTTTAAATTTTAGTTTTTGCAAGTGCGGATAGTTGGGCGTTTGTATATAGAGGATGTTATATCATGGTATTTGCATGTTTGTGGTGACTTTTAAAGATTTTTAGATTACTTATAAAACCAACCTACTTTGGGGATTCTTGAATTATTTTTCTAAATTTATTAAACTTTTTAGGATTTGTTTTGTGCTCCGCCCTCAATTAGGTTTTAATAAGTCGTGTTTTTATTTAGTGTGGTTTTGTATGTGCATGCTATACCATGATATTTATGTTTGTATGCATGCGACCCCTTTCCGTTTATATTTTTGTTACGCTTGACATGCGCATTCGTTGTCAATGCGATTAGTAATCTATTTTTAGCATTTTTATAAGCTTTTTTGGGACACGCGCACACAGAGAGATTATTCATATAGTTTAGCTATAATATTATGCACACCAACTTATCGCTACTTTCTCTATTCCCACCCTACCCCAATAAATATTCTTAAAACCTTGTACTGTGTACGGCCCTTCACCGGAATTGCAAAACACCGGAATTGCAAAGTATTTTTCTGGTTTAGGATGTTCACGAGGAGTTCAAATCACGAGGTTTTAGCTTTCGTACGTTTGTGTTACAAAAGTGGTAGTTTGGTTTTGTTTCATAGTGATGTGTTTCGTCGCGACGGTTGGTGGTTTGGTAGAGAGCAGATGGTAAGAGCTTCTTATCTGCCTTATTAGGAGTTGTGGATGGTAAGATATGTAGTGGATATCTTGTGTATTGAGACCCCCTTTCCTGGCTTACTTCCAAAACAGTCGGCTATTGAGACCCCCTTTCCCGCGGCTAGTGAGACACTTTTTTCCAGCTCCCTTCCAAAATAGTCGGCTACTGAGACCCATTTCTCGGCTCCCTTCCAAATTAGAGTCGACTATTGAGACCCACTTTCAGCTCATTTCTAAAATATAGACGGCTATAATGCTCCTATTTCCTAGCTCACTTATAAAAGGAGTCGCCTATTGATACGTACGCTTATTTATTGCCTTTTAATTTAAAGATTTTAATTTTTAACCTCTCAATTGTTCATCTTTATTTTCTATCTTTTAATTAATTACTTTCTACTTGTACTATTTGTTCATTCGTATAACACACAAAGTCCCTCCGAACGAACTTTCTTATCATTAAAACTTGCATACGTCGTGTAATACTTACAATACCATGCTTGTCTAGGGTGCTTTAATGCATCGTTTTCAGCGTTTATTTATCATATTTTTATCACATCCTAAGCGACACCAAAGGGTTGAGGGTGAATTATGGAGCCTTTAAGGGCCTTTTTCTGATGCTCTCAAGAAGATACGTGAGATTAACTTGAACAAGAAGAATGCTTGAGAATTGATTGAGCGGGAGCCCTCGAATAATATTGAAAATCGGCTGAAATCAAATTCCATTCCTTCTCTATATGATCTTTCCTTATGTGTCCTTATTAAGAACCGGAGGGATTAATGACTCTATACCATGTTCCCAATATAATAGGCAAAAATTAACAAATGCTCTTTGCAATGAACGAAAACTAAACAATTACATATTAGATCTCCTTTTACAAGATTCTTACCTGAGCTACACATAAGAGACAGCTCATGGTTAGCAGATTCCTCATTTGTCAAGAGTTTTGCAAATCTAGATGTCACTGATTTAAGGGTAATTTTTTATGGTTTGTCTGCATAATATAACATGTTTTTAGTAGAGGGACATGACACTTAACGGCCAAAATGGATGGAAACTATTAATAAGGGGCAACGAGTCACCAAAATGAAGTTTAAGGCATCCAGTCTCAAAAAATCTAGTAGGGGGTAAACTTTAAAAACAAGCAAAGTTTAGTAGGTATTTGATGTATTTACTCTTTTCTAAATAAATAATCTTTTGTAAACAACAATTTTGAGGATTGGTTACAACCTTCCGTGGATTAAGGTAATACTATTGTGACAAACAATAATTTTAAGCAAAATTTTATCGTAAATCTAAAATTTATTCCATGGGGTTCACTAAATTTGACATTAATAATATTACACTTACATTTGCAAGCATTAAAGTTTGTATGAGATTCGTTCTTATATATAAACGTGATTGCGTTTTCAATAAGGTTAAACAAATTTTTAGTCATTTATGATAGTTTTTTTGGCTCATTTGGATTATATAATTTAGAACTCAAAATAGTTTTGTACAATATTTTTCATACAAGCGATTTTGTATTTTTACGTTTTCACCCCATTTTTTATGGTTCAACAATGTTTTCATCAATCACAATGTTTTCTTTTGGCTCATTTGATTATCTAATTTAGAATCAAAATATAGTTTTGCACAATATTTTTTATATAAGGGATTTCGTATTTTTATATTTTCACCTGATATATAATAAAAAGATCATACTAAAAAAAATTGTCTTATGGAATACTTACACTAATACTTTAAGTGGGACATTCAATGATTACTTGAAATATATCTCCATGGTGTCTCAGGTGAATCTAATAACTATATTAGTTGTGATCTTGATTAAGAACTTGTATGTAAACTTCTTTCCACTACCATGTTAAACCCCTAATTTACTTCACACAATTTGGCTCACATACCTCAATTTCTTCCACGTTAAAACCATAAGTCAATTCACATAATTTAGCTTACATACCTAAATGTAAGATGGAGCGAGATACGAGTCAAGTGGGAAAGGGAAAAAGATAGATGTCAATCTTGAAAAAAAATGAAACACTAAATTGGAAGTATAAATGTTTATTTGACACATGCACTCATCAGTTGTTTTGAATAATGAGTTATGTATGTACATAATTGTTATTTTGGTATACATTTTTCCTTGTACGTAAACATAACAATATTTCACATCAGTTTACAACTTACTGGGGAATCAGAAATTTCATATCAATTGTTGTACTAATACTAAAACGCACTAGTTAAAATTTATCTATTTTTTTGTTGGTTTTAATTTTAACAGAAAAATATGGGATCTCCTTTAGACAAAAACGGATTAGCTACATCAAAATAGCTGCGATTGCAAAAGCCAAACTATATTTTCTCCAATATTCATCGAATCTACTTTTCAATTTCAACTAAAAATTACTTATAAAATCCTCTTTATTTTGACACCATCCAATCAACTGTAAATGAAGATCCCATATATAAGGGAAGTACGTGTTTGCAGTTGAACTTGTGTTTCCTTCAAAAGAATTAGTAGCTTCAATGAAGAATTTTAAGAAACCGGTAATACAATACAATGCAAAAATGGAATACAACAGATCTTGTTCATCCTGAAGAGGGAAAGCTTTCATGTATGCTCCTCAACAAACATCAGACCATAGTTGAAGGTTTTAAGGCTCAAGTGTGTCGGAGAAAAAACGGATGTTGGCTATGAGACTTCAACAAAGGAGACCATGGCATTAATTAATATGGAGTAGTAACAATCTAATGTTTTGCTAAACATTGGTCATGTAATTGTAGTCTTACTTTTTAGTAAAAATAAACACATGTACGTCTATGTTGTAATATTAGGTTGAATGCCTATTTGATGAATGGAATTATAGATATCTTTAATTTTCTTATTATTTTTATTTTGTTTACAAGAAATAATCATCGGACTATTAATAAGATCAAATTAGACAATGTTGACTACTCATCCGGGGCAAACAGACCCAAGTACCTTCCTCTATAATGTTTGTGAGGATAGAGTAGGAGAAAAATGAACAATCATATGAAGATTTTTTGTTTCAAAAATTAATCTAGTTCTATTTTTGCTTTCATATTAGTTGATTAATATTAAAATATTTTTTCGTAGTAATTGGGAACGATAACATGGTATAGTTTGTGAAAGTACAATGAAATAAATTGTACAAAAATTGATATCAAAGTCGAACTCAAAGCTATAAACACATTAAATTACCAAGAGAACTTCTGTCACTCAAGTCTTAGTAGTCAGCACTACTAGAGAATACGACAACAAAAATTAAAGAGAGAGCATATGAAATAAAAAATCAAAATTTGAAACAAATAATATGGTGTGTTTATTTGCACAATTAATAAATAAAAAAATTATCTTCTCATATTTCTCTCTTATTGTAAGAGACGTGAGCTTAAGACGCCAAATGTCTTCTTGAATATAGATTTTTGTGTGGATTCATCAAAGTGCAAGCTACTGTATTTTATTACTCTTTCCTCCAACAATTTGTTTTTGTAGAATACACTCTCATATAAGCGCCTTGATTTGTAATGGATCTTTGAATAATATTTATGGAAGCCATCCCAACCTTAGTGTAGTTGGGGACTTACTTCCTCGGACTTTCGTTTGTTTACATGCCAAAAACTTGCCTGGACTTATTGGAACTCCATATTCTGTAGAATATTTTGGACACTTCATATGTGGCACACTTTTACCCATTGATGCTCCGTTTGCATGACAAAAAATTTCGAATACCACATATAATTTATTTTACTTTAACACCTCATCTAGATTATTAGTATCTTGCTATTAAACGTTCCTTAAATTATATTCAAAGGAGTTTTCTTTTGTGGTGCCTCGAGGAGGATTCAAAGTTTTTCTGATTAACTTTCCTTAGTGTTTACTCGAATTCTTCCAACTTTTTATTTTTAATGGGGTTTTATGTTGTTAGTGCTTCCAATTGTTCACAAGGACTCATCGGGGTAGCGAGCTGGTATCAACGTTATTTCGCCGATGATGGAGAGTGTCTTCACTACATAAATTACTATTATGCTTTCGTGTTGAGGCCTCCTCCTTTAACTTCTTCTCCTTGGGTCTCTCATATTTACATAGACCATGTTGTTATTTTCCCTTTGATCATTTGTCCTTCTAGATAGAGATTTTTTAATGTGTTTATCCTTCTTCCTTGCATGTTTGTAACCTTTACATTCATATTATTTTTATTTATTGTTTTTTAGTCATCCATTGTTTTCTTATGATGTTTCTTATAACCATTTTCGTTGGGGAACATAAATCATATGTCAATTTTTCGTCGGTGGCTATTTTAATGTCAAATATTCTCTGATATTTGTTATATGCCGAGGCATCATCGAAATTTTCATTGAATTCAATGCTTCATCAGACTATGTGTGATGACAATGATATGTCATATTTTGTTTGATATGGATTCTTTGTCGGAATTTATTTGATGTCAGAGCATCCCCATACTTTTTGTTTGATGCCGAGGCTTTTTCATACTTTTTTTTGATTGACACATGCAAAGAGAAAGAAGTATATATATATATATATGTTTATTATTATTATTATTATTAGTAATTTTATTATTATTATTTTATAGCGTTTCCGCTTGCTAATGGCTTTGATCCTGCAAAACTTCTTTTATCGTCGAGGCTTCGTCAGTATTACTAAATATTATTTGACTATTGAGACTTTTTTGGTCTTAATAAACTTCTTCGGTTGTTGATATTGCGTCGCTCTTACAAAATTTCTTTAATTATTGACACTACGTCGGTCTTACAAAAAGTTTTTGATTGCTGAGATTGTCATTATTACTAAACCTTTTTTAGTACAGAGAGAGTGTCGCTCATATGAATATTTTTTAATTGTCGAGACTACGTTGGTCTTACAAATTTTTTTTATATCTCCTTCACAAAAAAAGAGCTTCTGGTTGTCTGTGTCATCACATCGATATTTAACGACACAGCGAATTATTTACTTCAAGATAACCTTCTTGGCAACAATATAATTGGCATTTTGTTAAATATTTGTATTAGTAGTGCAAATATATATAATGTATTTATTAGGTTGTTGATAAGATCAAACAGTTACTAGCCGTTATTAGCAGTTGTTAGCAGTTGTGTAATAGGAACCCTATATATGTATGTATTCTATCTGTAAAATTCAATAAAAAAGTTTCATTTCAATCTCTTATCATCTGGTTTGAATTCTTCTCTTTCTCATAAACAATGTTTTGCTTTCAATCAATTAATGTTTGTATTCACAAACACTAACAATTGGTATCAGAGCTTTCTTCTTAAGGGATCTGTGGTTAGTTGATTTGAAGAAATTAAACAAATGTAAGCAGGAACAAATTTTTCTTCAATTTCTCCTCCCATCTTTGATGGAGAAAATTATCAAATGTGGGTTGTAAGAATGGAGACATATCTGGAAGCTTTGGATCTTTGGGATGTAGTGGAAGTAAATTATGAAGTTCCTAATTTACCAGATAATCCTACCATGGGCCAAATGAAAAATCATAAAGAGAAGAAAACCAAAAAATCAAAGGCAAAAGCATGTTTGTTTGCCGCTGTATCACCAACGATCTTCACAAGGGTTATGTCACTTAAAACCGCAAAAGAAATCTGGGACTACCTTAAAGGAGAATATGAAGGCGATGACAGGATAAAAGGTATGAAAGTTTTAAATTTAATCAGAGAGTTTGAAATGCAAAAGATGTTGGAATCTGAAACAATTAAAGAGTATTCAGATAAACTTCTGAATATTACTAATAAAGTAAGATTACTTGGATCCATATTTTCTGATTCTAGAATTGTAGAAAAAATTCTTGTTACTGTGCCTGAAAGATATGAAGCCACCATCACAACTTTAGAAAATACTAAAGATTTGTCGAAGATTACATTGTCAGAGATATTAAATGCCTTACAGGCACAAGAGCAAAGAAGAATGATGAGGCAAGACGGATCAGTTTAGGGAGCACTTCAAGCCAAACATGATGAAAAGAACCAGAAAAAATTTCAAACAAAAGGGGAAGGATCAAGTTACAATGTTAATAAACATAAGGGGGTTTCAAAGGGAAATTATCCTCCTTGCAAGCATTGTGGAAAGAAAGGTCATGTCCCTTTTAAATGTTTTAGAAGACCTGATGCGAAGTGTACAAAATGCAACAAAATTGGACATGAAGCTATCATTTGTAAAGAAAAGGGAAAACAAGAAGATGCAGAAGAAGATACTCAAATTGTTGAAGAAGAGGAAGAGGATCAACTTTTTGTGGCAACTTATTTTTCAAGTAGTGGTTCAAATGATTGTTGGTTAATTGATAGTGGTTGTACTAACCACATGACTTACGATAAGGATTTATTAAAGGAAATGGAGGCCACAAAAATAAGCAAAGTCAGAATTGGGAATGGCAAACACATTGCTGTGAAAGGCAAAGGAACTATAGCAATCACAAGCTGTAATGGTACAAAAATTATCACTGGTGTACACTATGTTCCTGAAATTGACCAGAACTTGTTGAGTGTTGGTCAACTACTTGAAAAGGGATTCAAGGTGTTATTTGAAGACAAGTGTTGCATGATTAAAGATACTTCTGGGCAAGAACTATTCAAAGTTAAAATGAGAGGGAAATGTTTCTCATTTGATCCAGTGGAGGAGGAGCAAAGTGCATTCTCAGCCATAGAAAGTATCACTGAAGTTTGGCACAAAAGGTTGGGCCATTATCATCACTCTGGACTTCTTTTGATGCAGAAAAAGGAAATGGCAAAAGATTTACCGAATCTAGAAGAAACAATTTCAAATTGTCAAGCATGCCATTTTGGAAAACAAAGTAGACAACCATTTCCAAACGCAACATGGCGAGCATCACGAATATTGCAACTCATCCATACTGACTTGGCGGGTCCTCAACGAACACCATCTTTGAAAGGTAGTCTTTACTATATTGTTTTCATTGATGATCTAACAAGAATGTGTTGGATTTATTTTTTGAAAACAAAGTCTGAAGTTGCTAGAGTATTTTGGAACTTCAAGAAAAAGGTTGAAAATCAAAGTGGTTGCAAAATTCAAACTGTTAGATCAGATAATGGGAAGGAGTACACTTCAGAAGAATTTAATATGTTCTGTGAGGAGGCAGGTATTGAACATCAACTTACGGCTCCTTATACTCCACAACAAAATGGTGTCAGTGAAAGAAGAAATAGATACATCTTGAACATGACACGGTGCATGTTACACGAGAAAAATTTGCCAAAATTTTTTTGGGCTGAGGCTGCCCACACATCTGTGTTCCTGCAAAATAGACTTCTAACCAAAGCTGTCAAGGACAAAACGCCATTTGAAGCATGGTACGGATACAAGCCCTATTTGATTTTTCTAAAAATATTTGGTTGTCTATGCTTTACTTCTGTTCCAAAAGTCAAGTGTGACAAACTTGATAAAAGAGCTGTTCCTGGAATCTTTGTTGGATATAGCACAATATCAAAAGCTTACAGAATCTTTCAGCCTGACTCTGGCAAAATAATTATCTCCAGAGATGTTCAATTTGTTGAAAATAAAGAATGGAACTGGGAGAGTCCAAATGGAGTGAATAAAAGTGACACCAATCTTATATTGCCTCAAGAAATTCTCAACGAACAATCTCATGACACATTGCAAAATGAGAATGAAGATGATGTTCCAATTAGAGGCACAAGACTATTATCTGACATCTCCCAAAGGTGTAATGTTGCTGTTTGTGAGCCTGCGGGGTATGAGGATGCTAAAAAGGATGAAAAGTGGATGAATGCAATGCAAGAAGAATTACACATGATAAGAAAAAACAATACGTGGAAGCTTGTAGATAGACCACATGACAGAAAAATTATTGGAGTTAAGTGGGTTTTCAGAACAAAGTTAAATGCTGATGGTTCTATCAACAAGCATAAAGCACGATTGGTGGTCAAGGGATATGCTCAAATTTTTGGAGTAGATTATTCTGAGACATTTGCACTTGTGGCCAGACTTGACACGACGATCAGATTGCTTTTAGCCCTTGCGGCCTAGAAGAATTGGAAAGTTTTTCAACTTGATGTCAAGTCAGCCTTCCTCAATGGATTTTTGAATGAGGAAATATATGTTGAGCAACCTGAAGGTTTTGTGGAAGAGGGTCAAGAAGAAAAAGTCTATTTGCTAAAAAAGGCACTTTATGGCTTAAAACAAGCACCACGGGCTTGGTACAGCAGAATAGGTAATCATTTACTCATAGGTAATCATTTACTCAGTTTGGGTTTCAAGAAAAGTGTATCTGAGTTTACTCTCTATGTTAAACATGATGGTGTTGATTTTCTCATCATATCTCTATATGTTGATGATCTTCTAGTGACAGGGAGCAATGCAAGTCAGATTGATCAATTCAAGTTAGAGATGAATAAAGCATTTGAGATGACTGATCTTGGCTTAATGACGTACTTTCTTGGCATGGAGGTCAAACAAGGCAAAGATGAATTTTTCATTTGTCAAAAGAAATATGCAAGAGAGATCTTGAAGAAGTTTAAAATGGAGGATTGTAAGAGTATTAATACTCCAATGAATCAAAAAGAAAAATTGTCAAAGCAAGATGGAACAACAAAGGTAGATGAAGCACATTTCAGAAGTCTTGTTGGATGTTTAATGTACTTGACAGCAATTAGACCGGATATTCTAAATGTTGTGAGTATTTTATCTCGGTTCATGAATTGTCCAAGTGAAACTCATCTACAATGTGCAAAAAGGGTTGTAAGATATATCAAGGGGACAATAAACTATGGTGTAAAATTCAAGAGATGTTCAAAGTTCAACTTGTTGGGTTTTTCAGATAGTGATTGGGCTGGTTCAGTAGATGATATGAAAAGTACATCTGGTCATTGCTTTGCATTGGGTTCAAATGTTTTCTCTTGGAGTTCAAAGAAACAAGATACAGTTGCACAATCCTCGGCAGAAGAAGAATTTGTGGCAGCAACTCCAGCAGTGAATCAAGCAATATGGCTTAGAAAAATTCTGAGTGACCTACATCTTGAACAAGAAGAAAGTACAAATATCTTTGTTGATAATCAAGCAGCAATTGCCATCTCTCATAATCCAGTGTTCCATGGAAAAAAAAAACATTTCAATATCAAGTTGTTTTTTCTGAGAGAAGTTCAAAAGAGCGGAGATGTCAATCTTCTCTATGTCAAAACAGAAGATCAAGTTGCTGATATCTTCACCAAGCCTTTACCAACTAGCAAATTTGAGTTCTTACGACAAAAATTTGGGATTTGCAGCTCCTAATCCAAGGAGGAGTGTTAAATATTTGTATTAGTAGTGCAAATATATATAATGTATTTATTAGGTTGTTGATAAGATCAAACAGTTACTAGCCGTTATTAGCAGTTGTTAGCAGTTGTGTAATAGGAACCCTATATATATATGTATTCTATCCGTGTAAAATTCAATAAAAAAGTTTCATTTCAATCTCTTATCATCTGGTTTGAATTCTTCTCTTTCTCATAAACAATTTTTTGCTTTCAATCAATTAATGTTTGTATTCACAAACACTAACAGTATTTTTTACAAGGCTAAGTTCGACTTAATTACCATATCTACGTTCTTCTCATTTCCAAGGCTAAGTTTGACTTAATAACCAAATCTTTGGTTGTCTCATTTCTAAGACTATATTAAACTAATTTACCAGAGTTATGTTGGTCTCATTGGCTGCGTCAGATTATCTACTAGAGCTATCTTGGTCATATTTTTTAGACTACATCAGAGTTATTTACCATAACTATGTCAAAATTATTATTGAGGCAATATCAGACGTATTTTGCCTGAGATTTGTCGATTTCGTTGTTATACAATTGACCGCTAATTTAGGCCGATCATGATTTCGTTATCGGCTTGCCAGAGGGTTTAGACTTTCTTAGGCTATATAATATGGTATTTTATGTCATAGTAGCCAATCTTTTTTATACAAAAGGAGCCAATATTTTATGCTACCAGATCTCTTCTATTATGCTACAGGAGTTGGTCTTTAAAGCTATAGGAGCTTGTATTTTATGTTCAAGGAGCTACTCTTTTTAGCAGAGATCTTGGTATTTTGATTGATCACAATGCGGAATTGGTGTTGGTTAATTTTTTTTACAGTCTATCAACTTTTTTGGGAGCCAAACCCCATATTTGATGATCTTAGGTTGACGAGAAAAATTTGTTACATTCTATCTAGTTTTTATGTCAGTAATCTTTTTAGGATTCTTTTAAAGATTTCAATTTGTCTTTGTAGTTCTTGTTATTATAAAAAACCCCTCAAGAAGGAACCAGGATAGTGTTGAAAATTACAATGGATTGACATGCACATTAGTTAATTTTAAATTTTGAAACACAACTTTTTTTAAGTAACTGACATTCTCTTACTGTTTCTTATCTTCGATTTTTTTTTTGTGATATTATATTGTATGAGAACTACCACATGTGTCCTTCTTTGTCACTTCTTGCATATCTCGTCTCTAATTGTCAAGTTTCATTAACAATTGATCTAGATATTTCATTACCATCGGTGGACTCTCGTTACACTAGCAGTTGTCGGCATAGCAAGAATATAGAGTACAACACATTTGGTGGTGGTCGGTATTGGCGGAATGTATGGTTTGATGCCTCCTTTACCCACCGGTATTGGATGATAAGGTTCAATTAGGGGTGAGCACGGTTCGGTTCGGCTTGGTTTTTGCCATAACCAAAACCAAAACCGAATGGTTCGGTTTTTAGAGGTGCCGGTACCGAACGGTTTTCATCGGTTTAGTTTTGTCAGTTTTCGGTTTCGTATATTTTCGGTTTTGGTATGTGTTTAATTCGATAGTTGAATAGATTTCAAGTTCGTTTACATGAGATATTTTATTTTAAAAAAAATTCATATATTAAATGTTTGATTTTCATGTTATTCACCCATGTATGAAAATTGTATCTTTGCAACTCAAATATTGTGCATTAATCATAAACAAATTATTTTAGAGGAATATTTACAAAAATTAATATGAATGCTTTACGTTCAACGAATTTCAATACTAGAAGGTTCCTTTTAAGATATATCGACTAATGAATTATGTAAAGATATGTTGCACATTATGACATTTTTAGGGGCAGTGCATGTCATATATCTTTTCAAACTTTACTCTATTGTCTATACCATTGAAATAATCTCTCCAGAAATAAAAATTAAATTCGAGAATGTCTTAGTTTATGTAGAGACAAACTTTTTTGGTTTTTTAAAAAGCTTATACCGACCGAACGTTTTTTTCAATATTTAGTTTTTTGCTGTTCGACTTTTGAGGTTTTTTTGGATCGGTTAATTTTTTTGGTTTTGTTTTGCTCTCCCTTACCTGAAACCCTAAAAGAGAAGAAAGAAGAGAGAAATTACAACTCATCCCTATATTGAGTTGCTCAATTTATCTCATAAACATTCTAGAATGGCATAGGCATCACCTAACCTATATTTCCAAGAAAAGAAAGAAACAATACGTAATTTAATCATTCATGATAAGATTGCCTTAGGATTCCTCCCATACTTTCTAATATTTCTTAGGTTCGACTACTACTAAGTCCATTATCTAATAGGTAAAAAAATCTTTGGCAGAATTTGGCAAATACTATTCATTTGTTTGAAGTTTAAAAAATAAATATTAGGTTTAAATTCTAATGTATCGAAATGTAAATTTAAGTTTCTAACTACTCTAATATAGTCAAATTTTCAAATATATAACCCAATATATTACATTTACCAACATCTATAGCCTGTTAAGTAAGTTATTTCTCTTTTTGTAACAAAAAGTTCTACTAATTCATATCTTCTGTACTTTAATATAGGTCCTTAAAATTATGTATTAGAAATTTTAATATATGTCACTAAATTAAAAAATGACTTAATTTCCATTATAGGTTCCTACTTAATTTATTTTGAGTTTATTGAACAATAATTCCCGATATTAAATTTACAAGAATTTGCTTCATTATAATTGACGAAGATCTTCGTCATAAACAAATATTTACAGTAGACAAGGTTATGGAGTTACTCGCTCCTCTTGTTCCTCATATACCTAGTATAGTTGCAGCTCCAACACTATTATACTTTCATATGGTCATATAAGGCCTAGTTAACTCCTAAAACTAGAATACTGGCTAGGTGACCAAGGTTTATGTCAATGCTTGGATGTGTGTATATTGTTATCATATGGGGTAAATATCATATAGTTGTATACAAAAGATCTGATCCAGGTGGAATTGGAAATGTATGAATAAGAGTAGATTATGCGTTTTTGGTCTTTTGATGGTGAAAGGAAACACATCCATTATTTTGGTAGTTTCTTTCGATGTATAAAAGAAAGGAACATAGTATTAAGAGGTTCTTTCATGATCACACAAACTATAAGAGTCTTTGAAGAAATCAATTTTTTTTTCCAGTTCATGTTACAATTTTTTATAGAGATTCTTAACCTTAATGAAATCAAAATTAACATAATTATGACTTTCCATATTCTAAATTCTTGTGGTTTTATATGATAGAATATGGACTTATAGATCCACAATTTTTTTACCTTCTATTTTCTAATACATCTGTGACACATTATAATTTTGGTAAGATTCAATCTCGGGACCTATTGTCTTTTTTTCGAAAATACAGATTGTATTAGAATGGAGAAAAAAGTTCCAAGGTGGCGGATCGGTGGGAGGATAAGATGACAAAAAATCCAACATAAAAAACTAACTCGAGTCAAACTTTCCAAAAATTCTCATTCTTCGAGGAGTTACATGAGTAGTTGGGGGGATTATAGATTCAACTGTTAGGATCAACATCAATGTAGACAAATACCGATCAAGACGACATTCACAAATCTTAATGATGCAAAATCATTACCCAATCTCTAAAAGTGTCACTAAAAGAATTGGTAATATTTTTGTTTGTTCGTAATGGCTCGACACTTGTAATATATACCCATGTAGTTACATATAAATATGTTGATCCAGTAGGAAGTGAAACCAAATGTTCTAGTCTTCTAAGAAATCATGTTTTGTTTGTTCAATGTTCCATGTTACAACAATTAATTGTAGGGATATTTTACCTTAATTAAATCAAAATAAACATGATTATGTCTCGACATGTTTTTTAGTTTTTATACTCTTTTAGGATATCCAAGAATTAATTTATTTTTTATTTTCTAATACATCTGAGAGCCATTTTGACTTGGGTAAAATTAGATCTCAAGATATCTTAGTCGCGCCGAAAAGAATTAAATACTCTAGCCGCTAGAACTATCGATTTCGGATCCTCGCTCTTTCTAATTATCCTGATAAAAAATATACAATCAATTGAATATTACACCATAACGATTAAAAACACATCCTGAAAGAAATTAAAAAAATTAAAATACCACCACACAACCATAAATATCACACAAATCTCCACATATGCTTATCACTTATGCTAAAAATAACCACTTTATCCCTACCATTTGTTGTTTTTTTGTACTCATAAGAAAAGAAACACCTGACTACAATATATTCAAAATTATTAAAATCAAAACCTTCAACTTTGATATATCCCCTCTCTTTCTAATCGTCCTGATAAAATATATACAATCAATTGAATATTACCATTATTCCAGTTGTTATCCCAAAGATTTCTATAACACGATTTGCTAAAACATCAATCAATGGATCGATCTTCGAAGAATAAGAAAAAGAACCATAGCTAAATACAATTTATGCATATATTTTATGAATAGTCGAATGTTCCACATTTTTTTTGATGGATTTGTAAAGTTATGAATAAGTTCACAACAGTCAGTGAAGATAGATGTTGTATGTTGTTGGTTCAAATTAGTCATTTTGCATGCCTCTTGCAACACTAGAGGTTCACTCTCTAGCATAGATTTTATCCCAAAAATTTCTTATTATTATGACACAACGAGACTAATGAAATACCTACCTCCTCCCATTCATAGGCAAATAAAACGTTACAAACTTTTTCTATCGAGAGAACCCAGTTGCTTAGTCTGTATACTGTCAACTTGGTCGGCTTCATGAAGATTGTGATTAACATTTGAAATCTAGTACCAAACATTTACAAACAAATCTTCCATAAGATTAAGATCATAAGTTCGTTGAAACGCCATTATGATCGTTCTATTTAATACCTTCATAATATTCTTCGTACATGTTTTTTAGATTTGTCAGAATGAGATAACAAGGAAAGAAATAAAAATTCTGCTAACTCAACCCCAATCAGTAAAGCTTTTAACAATCATGATAACCAATTTCCAATATGTTCTTGGACTTGTAACTGCACATGATGAAGTAGCACATTAATTTTTTCGTTGAAAATATTTTTATTAACCAAGTATATGAATTTATATTGGAAATTTGAGTTCTAGACATATTTTCAAATATATATATATATATATATATATAATAGAATTTCCCGTACCTGAAGATACTTGGGCTAAAATGAATTATAATGGATTGTATGAAATTTATAATTTAATTTATATCTACACTTGAATAAAAATAATATATAAATAAGCTTATAAATTATTCTATTACTTGAGTAATAATCATATATATATAAATGAAGAAACCTCAAAGAAGCAGTCTCCAACTAAACACAATATGAGGGAGGAGTAATCAGAATAAGGCCTAAGCCCATTCTTTTCACGAACCAAATGGGCTTAAGCCCAGGGTGGTGGATAAGATTCATAAGTTTGACAAATAAGAAAAATATAAGATTCATAACGCAAAGAGAAGAAAAACATTATCAAATCAGACATAGAAAAAGATTCATCATCCAGAATCATCAAGAGTACACTCACGAAAAAAGTAGACACACACTACTACTCACAAAAGTCTCAAAGACACAAATTTAACAAACTTAACTACAAATTGTTTTCAAAAACCATCCAGGGTCAACTTATGTTGCTCATTAACACCCTTGACCCCACCATTTTTACACTTCACTTCAATCCAACAGAAGAAAATATGCCGATTCTGACTTAGCAGCATAACCATACTTCGAAGTACTATTCTTTTTATGCACCGCCGTAACTTTCCCACTCCCCGCCTTCTGATGAAAACTAACAATCAATTTCGAACATTCCCTAAACAAAAAAAAATTACTATTATTATTTTCCCAAAAAAAAAAATCCCCACTTACAAAAGTTGATCATCAAAGTAGCATGTATACTATTCACATGTCTTATTCCACTACTTAGCCCCATTAATACTACACTGTGCAGTAAAAATAGCAGCTGCAGCTAATAAAAAAGGTGAAAATCGAAGAATTTGTTACTTAACTAAGCATAACTCGATTATAACAAACGATAAAAGCTCCAATTTTCTATCAGATTGAGCAGCTTTAAGAAACCTTATCATGAACACATATGGAGTAGGTACTCATAAATTGAACTGTAAAGTATTAACGATTAATCTCTCCATATCAAGTACTTCTTGTCTAGTATAAGCTTTATCAGATATGACTATAAAATCTTCCACAACAGGTACAGAAACTTCTTCATATTTGCAAGTGAGAAGCATAGTTGTTACTCCAACTAATTGAAGTTTCTTTCTTGTGATAGTTCTTAAAGCTAAGAATCTATCGATAATATTCACTGTTAAATATAATGTCTCTTCCAATAATTTAAATTTGTAATGAACCTCAATTAGCCAATAGATTAGAATACATATCATCCGTTCATTTAGAACTGATTGCTTTGCCATATAATCTGGCTGCACTTAGCTAGAAATCTGCAATACATATAATCGTAAATCAATAATCAATTCACTTAATTGACTTAATTTAATTATATATATATTAAATATATATAAATGAAATATAAAAATGAAGTATTGGTTTTTAGCTTAACCTGATCTTTCAATAAAGTAATTGTTTCAAAATGTGTCAAAGAAAATCCATCAATCTGTAAGGAAAAAGAAAAAGCAGAACTTGTTAATTGCATAATTGGTCCCTGTGTTATGAAAAATAATCAATTTTACCCCTGTTTTTAGGGACTAATTATGCAATTAACCCTACAAACAATCATATAAAATTATGAATTCTCAAATTCAAAGAAATTTCATTTATAAGAACAAACAATAATATTATGTATGTTATGTGTAGCTAAGCTGAGATGTGTAACAGTTAAAACATGGAAACACATCTAGTGATAAAGCATGAGAAACATATAGTAGTCACATAACCAACATGTATAACACACAATTAATTAAAAATTACTGCTTATATACATTGCGTAATAACAAACCTCATGTAACTTTTGGGGTCTGCCTTTTGATTCTACAGGGGAATCTTTTCAACACTAAGAAAAGCCTACACGGAATAAAAATGTAAGAGGTAAAATAAAAAATAGAAAATACAACAAAAAATAACTAACTAACCTTCCATCATATATAAGAAACCCTAACGCTGCAAATAACTATTCTTGGAAATGACCGAAGAATTTTCCGAGAAAAATCTTGAAATAAGAGGTGAAGCGTATTTAAAGGTAACTGTATGTACCAACATATCACATTCAATTTATGTTCTTTATCACTGTTAGAATCTTCAACCTAAAGCCAAACAATCCCATCTCGTGATCCGATTAATCACCGCAATTTTACAGCCTCTTCTTTAGCTATTAATGAATAGTTTTATAATTCCAAAACTATACTCACAAATAATATAAATTAGATATGATTTTCATGATAAAAAAACCTATATATATAGATTGAAAGAAAATTGACTTTTTGGGGCATTGGATCGAACACCTTCCACGCGAAATATTGGCTATTGTATTTTGTAGAGAACACCTTCCACGCGAAATATTCGCTATTGTATTTTGTAGAGACCAAAGGAGAAATTGAGTGGGAGATTAGTTTGAAATGGATTCGCTGGCTGTGTGAAACTGGGCCTGGTTGTTGGGATTTGAATAGTGGCTTGAGGCGGTGGTGTCCCTGGCGCCAGAATCGATCGACAACTCCTTTTTATATTACATAACTCCATTCTTCTGGACCAAGAATTCAATTGCTAACCTAATTGACAAATATAAAATAAATCGAGAGGGAGATGGACGGCGAGGTATCTTGTTGGAGTAGTTCCGGAGGAGGATTGAACGACGCCGTGGATGTGGATCGAGAGGTGAATGAACTGGTGAGAGAGCTGTGTGGGAGAGACCTGAGAGTTTATTTTTATTGTGAAATGAAATGAACTGATATTTTTTTGAATTTTATTTTTTAATAGCTAATATATATACAAAGGGTAAATTAGGAAGTATTTAATTTTTTAATCAATGGAATGATCTTGAACGTTGCCAGTGCTTAGCAATATATATATATGGATATATATATTTATATATATCACTAAATCCAAATACAATAATATTTAAAATTTTCAATTCTAATTATTCAATCAAATTAAAATGAATTTTTTTTTTTTTAGATAATAGAATTTGTAAACTCAACAATATCATTCCTAATCACTATGTATAATATGTCGCACATCATCGTTCAAACACTAATCGCAACTCCAAACCTCTATTTAGGTATACATAAACATTACAAATCTTAAAAGTGATACCAGTTTTCACATCTATGCAATTATCTTCTTCTTTCTGAATCAACTTCATATTTTATTCCACCATAAATCTCCGATACTTTCTCTTTTTTCTAATAAATGTGTTATCCTCTACAAGCTAATCTCTAATAAAAAATTGGTCTTTATCAATTCACATATTAGATCTATGGTCATTATATTTCAATTATATAGTAATATTTTTACTCGACAGAAAGGTGAGTTTATTGTTCACATTTTGAAAATTATTTTTATTCTTGTGTTATTTTGAAGAACAAAAAATATGTTACGTTGATGGATTTATATGGTCAATTTTTATTTTTTCTGTATTTGGCACTCTATAAATTTTGCACATATATAAATAATTGGTTGTGAAGTCATATATAAATAAATAACAAGTATATACAATGTTTTGTCATTACTTACCTACACCATTAATCATATGTAAATAAAGCCATATGTTGTATAATCTAAAGCCCAACTAAACTAGGCATATCATCCCAAACTACTATATATACATATATGTTTAACCTAATTCTGGAATACAACACTTTTATTCTTTTCTCTCGACTTATACCATTCGTTACATTTTCTTCAAAAATTGTTTTTCCAGAATTGTTGTTTATATATTGAAACATATAGAGTTCTTTAAAATGTGCTCCAATTCTCAATAAATGTAAGTAAGCTAGTCTAGGCTATGCAATATGCTAGTGGTTCTGACATTTCATAATCATTTTTCTTCTTAATAGGATGATTATGATTAAATATCATGGCCAACTATCAAATTGTAGAATTTTTTTAATGATGGAAATACGCCCAATTAATATAACCCTTTGAGATGTTAAATCAGTACCAAATTTAATTTTAAGATATAATATTTAAAAATTTGAACTTTATTATTTCAATTTAGTAATTCAAATACAGTTATTATCACAAATATTATTCTTGTGATGTTTTCGATAATAGTTATTATTTGATCTATTTAATATCCAAACTAAAATATTTTAATAAAGGCAAAAAAGATATAAATTTAAATTTTCACTAATATAAAAAATACAATAACATTATTCTAAATAAACCATTGATTAGACTTAATTTTTTCTACAATTTCTTTTTTATTTGATGATTAATATTATTTTATTTATATTATAAATTCTTTAAAATATAAATAATCTAGAACGCGTCGAATTTACTATATTCTTTTTGTCTATAGAAAAGTATAAAAAAAACTCAACCTGATTTGCAAAAGTGTTTAATTTCAAGATATGTTTTTGTCTTATATTTCATTTCAAAATTAATTGCTGATTTAATCATTTTTGGACTACAGCTACCCTAACATATTAGATTTTCAATTAAAATTATATAGACTACTTATTCTATATTTTTTTAAAACCAACTAATGGGTCTCTTTTCTATTGACGGGATCATTTAGTTTTTTTAATCGAGAAATTTGTAGTCAAAATTAACAATCTAGGTTGATTTTGTTAATTATTATTTTGCTGAAATTTTTCACACCTAATAATTTTTTTTGTACTTTGTAATCAACAATCTATTAATATAATATATTTTTATGAATAATATAGTTTACATATTTTTCAGTCACATACATTAAAAGATTGTTATTATTTTGAAAAAGAAAAAAATAGTCACATTAATAAGAAAATTAGAAAGTCAAATGAAAAATGATTTATTAAAGTAGTCATATTATATGAATTTATTGTTAATCATAACATATTAATCGACTAAAATATACTATAAAATTATATAGAATAAAGAATAAAAGATATGATCCGTTATAACAATTGTAAATTTAATCGCACAGTAGGAAATTTTTAGGAAGAATAATGTACTATGTTGTCTAATATCTTAATATTTATAATATTATTTATATAATAAAAAATATATCCTTGTTTATTATATATCTTTCTTCCATATAGCTATTTATCTACAATTAAAATAAAGATTTTTTATCTTTTATTTCTTCAGAGTATTGTTTTCTATGATAATTCTAATAATATATAGATTTATTTTATAACATTACGTTTCAAAATTTATATGATATTTATAAATGATTTTTATTGTCCATATTATTTTTCTAATGTTAATTAAAATAAAATAAAAAATTTATGTATGTTTTAATTTTAAAAAAACAATTCTTATAAATTTTGTTTTAACATATACATGTTATTTATTTTTTAAATAAAGAGAAAATCAACTTATATATTTAGATATGTTAAGGAATGATTTAAAAAATTAGGAGCTTACAAATTGAAGTAATAGTTATCCAACTGATGTCTTATATCCTGACATCTATACATGTAGCGATCGAATTTAAACCACAACCTTGAGGTTAATACTGATGACACCACGTGTCTTATTTAACTTCTAACGAGCTAAGATTAGAATTTTTTTTAAACATCATTTCTTTATCAAGATTGTGTCTACGATAAGTTATAACTTAATATTCTTGTTTTGTGCTTATCACTTGATATGCTCGTATTGATTGGAAATGTTATCATATTTTTTATAATACGAGGTTAAGGGTATCTTCTCCTTATACCTTGTTTAACGGGGTCATTCCTTATCTACTTCGATAAGATCGAGATTATATACATTGACTTATAGTTGCGATCAAAAATTAAAATAAACACTTTTCTTCTTCGTTCATATATCAAGTCTAACTACAATCTTTAAAGTGAATAGTCTTCAGTTGACTTCTTCAGACAACCTTGCTTTCAAAATTAAATATTTATTTATTTATATCTTTTTATCATAATGTCACATTCTTTGGATTTTCTCCCATGTATTGGTTTTCATCAATTACATGTAACTTTATTGATGGCAACCCATCTTATGTACACCATGATTCTTTAAACCTATTGACCCCATAGCGTATATTACTTTGAACTATTATTTAAATCCAAACGTAAGAGATGACGCTTTGGTAGGGGAAGTAAAAATTCTCATTTATAACGAGAATACCCCTTGTCGGTCTAAAAGGAAGGCTATAGTGAAATTAATTTCTGACCTTTTTTTTTATCAAAATGAATAATATGTTCATTCAAAAATCATATTGTGAACTCTTACTTTATTTTAAATATATAGCCGACAAGGTAAAGATTATAATTTAAGAAGAACCCAAGTAAGTATGTGAGGCTTCTATTGGTGTGATAGTTTTGTATCTTTGAGGTTTTAACATGGCAATGAGATGCCTATTTTATCCTTTCATAGATGACCTGTTGACAATTTACTCTTTTCGGCTTGGCAGGCTATGTATTAATGTTTGGGGTAGGATATCCGCCTTTTAGACTATCTATTTGAAGAATATCAATTATAATGTCTATATTAATATTTTTTGGCTTCGTATAAAATTTAAAAAAAAAGCCAAGCTATTTTAATATAAGATCCAATGAGACCTTCAATGAAACAAAAATTTAAGGTAGATGATATATTTTTTATCCTATTAAAAATGACCATACACATACATCGATTTTTTGACAATATATTTAGCCATTTGGCTTGTATGGGATGTTTGTAATTGTTATATAACTCCAAATATACATCCCTATTTGTATTGAGTGATTTATTTTCTGAGCAAGGTTTTAGGCCCATTATGAATGTTGATGAAAAAATTATTGTAGTAGTATGTGGAATATAAATGATCGTGTTTTTATATGAGATTTTTTGTAATAAATGATTTAAAGGTTCGAGTTAATTTCATCATTGTAAAATTACTTAATATTGGATTAGGTATTCCTCGCATCTTCGGAGGATGATTATTATATAATCTTTGAAGGCTAGTTTCATAAATAAACTACCTAATTTACTCTTTCAAGTTGCGATGTTTTCTTATACATGCCTTTGTTTACTAAGCATATGGATGTTGAAAACTTTCTAATTAAAGTTTATGAAAGTACTTTTATGAAGGTTCAAATTGATTCTAACGGAATTGAAGGTTAGAACAAGTGGCCTACCCACTTATGCACATAGCATTATTGAAGGTGATAACAAGAATTTCTTAGAGCTCAACACTAAGGGTCATGATGACGTAAGAGAAGAATATGAGGCTTCAGTCACCGTGTGAAGGAGTAAATTAAAGAGACGTACTAGGGGTTTATCCCCTTGAAACAGAGTAAATAAGGGTCTTAGAGCAGATGGCAAACTTCTTTGTGTTTTTGATAATTAATCTCCAAAACATAGTTTTTCACAAAATGTTCCTGATAGTGTACATGTTCGTAAGATCGCGGTTTATGTATTTATGAATCTATGCCACGTCTTTATTGATATTTTGGTGGTATATATAATTGAGATATATATATATATATATTTATATAAATGGAAATATAAAATAAGGAAGGTGTTGATTTTTCAATTATTAGAAAAATGCCCTATTGCACTATAACAACTAACACGACACCCACCTTCGAGATGGGGTATGTCATAGTTTGTCATATAAGCTAGTATACTAACCTTATACTTCCTTCCACTACGATGATTTTCTTAGCCACTTACCCAAAATAGTTTGATATGCTTATTTTAAACATTCAAGAAATGGTTGTATGATACCTATAGTTGTGTTAGGAGTGAAGAGTACAAAACATTTGTTGAGATTTGTAGAATAGGTAAGAGGAAATTTAATATTTCACATGACCTCATTTAGGAAATGGATTTTAAGCATGTCTATTTTGAGGACTAAATTTTAATTGTCTGGGAAAAGAAGTTATATCACACTCGGATATGACACTATTATTTATACTACTTAGAGATTGCATATAAAGATAGACAGGTAAGATGATAGAGGGTCTCCTTGTCAGACTTTCCTTTGACTGATAATATAAAGGTAAAATGTATATGATCACGACAAGAACTTGTGATACAGTTGACACACATTTAATAATGAAAGACACCTTAGATCGTATTCCTAGTTTTACGAGTACTTGTTCAATAGTATTTCATTAAACTTATCATAATTTTGTTGCATATAATTTTTAGTATGGTATACACATCCTTTCATATGGGTGTTCATCCTCTTGAATGTATGTAGAGCTTTATTGAAAAATTATCATATTTTCTTTGATATCTCTTTCCTCATATGAATGTATCATGGACTAAAGATACTACTTTCAACATTAAGGTTTTCATTCCAAGGATATGTATTTTAGAAATAATTTTTTTTAAAACTTTTACCAAGCTTCTGCAAAACCTCGTTTTTGGAAATTAAAACTATAATGGTTCATGTGAATATACCAATATTAGGCTTCTATTAATGAAGACTTTATTCGACCCGAAATTGTTCTTGACCATGAGATACTAGCGTATTTTGTAAAATATACATTTGAAATCATTATTAAAGGGATCAAATAGAAAAGAGTTACCAAATTACCTCCTTGTATGTATAATAACATACCTTTATTAAGAGTAATGCTGGATATCGCCCAAAATCGCATCACCCTTTTATCATCTCCTAGGTGGACCAACCGTAAAGAAGAGAGAAAATAATAAATCAGGAAAGAGAAATCATATGATTGGTTAATTTAAAATCCACCTATGAGGTGAGAAAAGGGTGATGCGATTTGGGGTGATATCCAGCATTACTCCTTTATTAATTCAGTTGTGATATAAAATAAGGATATGTATCATGTTTGGGCAGTAAGCACAACGACCCATATCATTGAGCCCCACCAAACTATAAGATCATAACTATGAAACCCTACTAACAATATGAACAATATCAATCTATCACCCTATATAGGTTTCAATTGATGGATATGTTAAACAAAATATTTTGAAACGCCGCCTCTTTGTTGCAAGTAGACACAACACACCATTTTCAAATCCTATGTTTACTACAAAAACACACGCCATCTTCAAACACCAGATTTACAACAAAAACTGCAAATTATATTCACTTGTAAAAGGTAACTATATTATAACACGGGTTTTTAGATTTATAGGATTAATTTTTTTATTCTTTTTTATGATTTAAAACGACTATGATGTACAATCTGAAACTAGAATAAATAGTTTAGAGATTAAAAAATATAAATTAAAATATTAAATTATTTTATAAACTGATTTAAATTATCCATAATTATAAAAAATTTCATTGAAATGGATAAATTTTCTTTAGTTTTGTTGTACTTATTAAATATCTCTAAAAATTAATTTTTTATTAATTGAAATTTTAAATTTAATTTGTAATAATCTTTATAATATAGATTTTTTTGATTTTATTGTTTAGTTTATAGGAAAAAGATCGTTAGTCATGACATTTCAATAAAGGAGAAATTCTCCATAAAATTCTTGGTAAGTCTTCACCATTGTAATAGTTATTATGTTTGATATGTATCTAATTATCTTATACACAGACAATAAGGTCACAATATATATTATGAGATTGCTAAATTCACTTCATTATGAATGTAAATAATAAGAATTTCTATTTGAATAGCTTTTAAATTTTTGTTTTAGGTGTCAAAAACCCTAAATTTTGTTAATCATGTGGTAACTTTCAGAATACTTTACCAAGATATATGGTTAGTGCATAAGATTATATTCAGTTATGGTAAATAAAATAGTTAAGGTTTATTTTAACAATATAAGATTAGATACCCATGTAGTAAATTACTAGCATAAGTAAAACCTTTAGATTCTAGTGTTTCTATCGCACTCTCAAAAGTTCTCATATATGTTATTTTTTTCATTCCACAAAAGGTTTACATTTTGTTTACCAACAAATTAAAAAAATATTTTTTAGATTCTATATGTACTAGTATATTCTTCCTAAAATGTCTTAAAATTTTGAATCATTTTTGTGATTTTTTTAATATTTGAATAGGTCTAGATTTCTCATAAAGAATATAAATTGTCTTTGATAAAGAGTAAATACATCCAATACCCCCTAAACTTTGACTATTTTGATAGTTTACCCCTACTAGATATTTTTGGACTGAATGCCCCTTAAAAGTCATTTTAGTGACTCGATGCCCCTCGTTCATGTGTGGCCACTTTTTAATTAAAAATTCATTTTTTTGAATTACTCATCCCACGTCTTCTTCTTCAAATTCATTTCTCCAAAACTTCTTCTCCATGATTAAATCCCTTATCTTCAAATTTCATATTAAAAAAAATAGAAATTAAAACAATATGAATCAAAAAATATAGTGAATGTATGACAATCAAAGATTGGATTAGAAAGTGAAACAAAGCAATCAATTCCATCTTTTTTAGTTGCTGTTTCACTTAATTTATCACTTGCTTTTCCATTTCCAGATAAGGAAGAAAATGTGACATCATCATCTACACCTGAACATGGTTCTGATAATTCATTGCGTTTATTTAGAGAAGGAATCAGGAGGGACTAGACTAGAGGTGTAAATTCTATAGTGGAGATTTAATAATTTTCACCTCTTTGTTTATTTATTTGTTTTATTATCTTAAAGCTTAAGATTTTCAAGATATAATTTTGTTTCTTTTTAAATTTTAGTTTTTGCAAGTGCGGATAGTTGGGCGTTTGTATATAGAGGATGTTATATCATGGTATTTGCATGTTTGTGGTGACTTTTAAAGATTTTTAGATTACTTATAAAACCAACCTACTTTGGGGATTCTTGAATTATTTTTCTAAATTTATTAAACTTTTTAGGATTTGTTTTGTGCTCCGCCCTCAATTAGGTTTTAATAAGTCGTGTTTTTATTTAGTGTGGTTTTGTATGTGCATGCTATACCATGATATTTATGTTTGTATGCATGCGACCCCTTTCCGTTTATATTTTTGTTACGCTTGACATGCGCATTCGTTGTCAATGCGATTAGTAATCTATTTTTAGCATTTTTATAAGCTTTTTTGGGACACACGCACACAGAGAGATTATTCATATAGTTTAGCTATAATATTATGCACACCAACTTATCGCTACTTTCTCTATTCCCACCCTACCCCAATAAATATTCTTAAAACCTTGTACTGTGTACGGCCCTTCACCGGAATTGCAAAACACCGGAATTGCAAAGTATTTTTCTGGTTTAGGATGTTCACGAGGAGTTCAAATCACGAGGTTTTAGCTTTCGTACGTTTGTGTTACAAAAGTGGTAGTTTGGTTTTGTTTCATAGTGATGTGTTTCGTCGCGACGGTTGGTGGTTTGGTAGAGAGCAGATGGTAAGAGCTTCTTATCTGCCTTATTAGGAGTTGTGGATGGTAAGATATGTAGTGGATATCTTGTGTATTGAGACCCCCTTTCCTGGCTTACTTCCAAAACAGTCGGCTATTGAGACCCCCTTTCCCGCGGCTAGTGAGACACTTTTTTCCAGCTCCCTTCCAAAATAGTCGGCTACTGAGACCCATTTCTCGGCTCCCTTCCAAATTAGAGTCGACTATTGAGACCCACTTTCAGCTCATTTCTAAAATACAGACGGCTATAACGCTCCTATTTCCTAGCTCACTTATAAAAGGAGTCGCCTATTGATACGTACGCTTATTTATTTCCTTTTAATTTAAAGATTTTAATTTTTAACCTCTCAATTGTTCATCTTTATTTTCTATCTTTTAATTAATTACTTTCTACTTGTACTATTTGTTCATTCGTATAACACACAAAGTCCCTCCGAACGAACTTTCTTATCATTAAAACTTGCATACGTCGTGTAATACTTACAATACCATGCTTGTCTAGGGTGCTTTAATGCATCGTTTTCAGCGTTTATTTATCATATTTTTATCACATCCTAAGCGACACCAAAGGGTTGAGGGTGAATTATGGAGCCTTTAAGGGCCTTTTTCTGATGCTCTCAAGAAGATACGTGAGATTAACTTGAACAAGAAGAATGCTTGAGAATTGATTGAGCGGGAGCCCTCGAATAATATTGAAAATCGGCTGAAATCAAATTCCATTCCTTCTCTATATGATCTTTCCTTATGTGTCCTTATTAAGAACCGGAGGGATTAATGACTCTATACCATGTTCCCAATATAATAGGCAAAAATTAACAAATGCTCTTTGCAATGAACGAAAAATAAACAATTACATATTAGATCTCCTTTTACAAGATTCTTACCTGAGCTACACATAAGAGACAGCTCATGGTTAGCAGATTCCTGATTTGTCAAGAGTTTTGCAAATCTAGATGTCACTGATTTAAGGGTAATTTTTTATGGTTTGTCTGCATAATATAACATGTTTTTAGTAGAGGGACATGACACTTAACGGCCAAAATGGATGGAAACTATTAATAAGGGGCAACGAGTCACCAAAATGAAGTTTAAGGCATCCAGTCTCAAAAAATCTAGTAGGGGGTAAACTTTAAAAACAAGCAAAGTTTAGTAGGTATTTGATGTATTTACTCTTTTCTAAATAAATAATCTTTTGTAAACAACAATTTTGAGGATTGGTTACAACCTTCCGTGGATTAAGGTAATACTATTGTGACAAACAATAATTTTAAGCAAAATTTTATCGTAAATCTAAAATTTATTCCATGGGGTTCACTAAATTTGACATTAATAATATTACACTTACATTTGCAAGCATTAAAGTTTGTATGAGATTCGTTCTTATATATAAACGTGATTGCGTTTTCAATAAGGTTAAACAAATTTTTAGTCATTTATGATAGTTTTTTTGGCTCATTTGGATTATATAATTTAGAACTCAAAATAGTTTTGTACAATATTTTTCATACAAGCGATTTTGTATTTTTACGTTTTCACCCCATTTTTTATGGTTCAACAATGTTTTCATCAATCACAATGTTTTCTTTTGGCTCATTTGATTATCTAATTTAGAATCAAAATATAGTTTTGCACAATATTTTTTATATAAGGGATTTCGTATTTTTATATTTTCACCTGATATATAATAAAAAGATCATACTAAAAAAAATTGTCTTATGGAATACTTACACTAATACTTTAAGTGGGACATTCAATGATTACTTGAAATATATCTCCATGGTGCCTCAGGTGAATCTAATAACTATATTAGTTGTGATCTTGATTAAGAACTTGTATGTAAACTTCTTTCCACTACCATGTTAAACCCCTAATTTACTTCACACAATTTGGCTCACATACCTCAATTTCTTCCACGTTAAAACCATAAGTCAATTCACATAATTTAGCTTACATACCTAAATGTAAGATGGAGCGAGATACGAGTCAAGTGGGAAAGGGAAAAAGATAGATGTCAATCTTGAAAAAAAAATGAAACACTAAATTGGAAGTATAAATGTTTATTTGACACATGCACTCATCAGTTGTTTTGAATAATGAGTTATGTATGTACATAATTGTTATTTTGGTATACATTTTTCCTTGTACGTAAACATAACAATATTTCACATCAGTTTACAACTTACTGGGGAATCAGAAATTTCATATCAATTGTTGTACTAATACTAAAACGCACTAGTTAAAATTTATCTATTTTTTTGTTGGTTTTAATTTTAACAGAAAAATATGGGATCTCCTTTAGACAAAAACGGATTAGCTACATCAAAATAGCTGCGATTGCAAAAGCCAAACTATATTTTCTCCAATATTCATCGAATCTACTTTTCAATTTCAACTAAAAATTACTTATAAAATCCTCTTTATTTTGACACCATCCAATCAACTGTAAATGAAGATCCCATATATAAGGGAAGTACGTGTTTGCAGTTGAACGTGTGTTTCCTTCGAAAGAATTAGTAGCTTCAATGAAGAATTTTAAGAAACCGGTAATACAATACAATGCAAAAATGGAATACAACAGATCTTGTTCATCCTGAAGAGGGAAAGCTTTCATGTATGCTCCTCAACAAACATCAGACCATAGTTGAAGGTTTTAAGGCTCAAGTGTGTCGGAGAAAAAACGGATGTTGGCCATGAGACTTCAACAAAGGAGACCATGGCATTAATTAATATGGAGTAGTAACAATCTAATGTTTTGCTAAACATTGGTCATGTAATTGTAGTCTTACTTTTTAGTAAAAATAAACACATGTACGTCTATGTTGTAATATTAGGTTGAATGCCTATTTGATGAATGGAATTATAGATATCTTTAATTTTCTTATTATTTTTATTTTGTTTACAAGAAATAATCATCGGACTATTAATAAGATCAAATTAGACAATGTTGACTACTCATCCGGGGCAAACAGACCCAAGTACCTTCCTCTATAATGTTTGTGAGGATAGAGTAGGAGAAAAATGAACAATCATATGAAGATTTTTTGTTTCAAAAAGTAATCTAGTTCTATTTTTGCTTTCATATTAGTTGATTAATATTAAAATATTTTTTCGTAGTAATTGGGAACGATAACATGGTATAGTTTGTGAAAGTACAATGAAATAAATTGTACAAAAATTGATATCAAAGTCGAACTCAAAGCTATAAACACATTAAATTACCAAGAGAACTTCTGTCACTCAAGTCTTAGTAGTCAGCACTACTAGAGAATACGACAACAAAAATTAAAGAGAGAGCATATGAAATAAAAAATCAAAATTTGAAACAAATAATATGGTGTGTTTATTTGCACAATTAATAAATAAAAAAATTATATTCTCATATTTCTCTCTTATTGTAAGAGACGTGAGCTTAAGACGCCAAATGTCTTCTTGAATATAGATTTTTGTGTGGATTCATCAAAGTGCAAGCTACTGTATTTTATTACTCTTTCCTCCAACAATTTGTTTTTGTAGAATACACTCTCATATAAGCGCCTTGATTTGTAATGGATCTTTGAATAATATTTATGGAAGCCATCCCAACCTTAGTGTAGTTGGGGACTTACTTCCTCGGACTTTCGTTTGTTTACATGCCAAAAACTTGCCTGGACTTATTGGAACTCCATATTCTGTAGAATATTTTGGACACTTCATATGTGGCACACTTTTACCCATTGATGCTCCGTTTGCATGACAAAAAATTTCGAATACCACATATAATTTATTTTACTTTAACACCTCATCTAGATTATTAGTATCTTGCTATTAAACGTTCCTTAAATTATATTCAAAGGAGTTTTCTTTTGTGGTGCCTCGAGGAGGATTCAAAGTTTTTCTGATTAACTTTCCTTAGTGTTTACTCGAATTCTTCCAACTTTTTATTTTTAATGCGGTTTTATGTTGTTAGTGCTTCCAATTGTTCACAAGGACTCATCGGGGTAGCGAGCTGGTATCAACGTTATTTCGCCGATGATGGAGAGTGTCTTCACTACATAAATTACTATTATGCTTTCGTGTTGAGGCCTCCTCCTTTAACTTCTTCTCCTTGGGTCTCTCATATTTACATAGACCATGTTGTTATTTTCCCTTTGATCATTTGTCCTTCTAGATAGAGATTTTTTAATGTGTTTATCCTTCTTCCTTGCATGTTTGTAACCTTTACATTCATATTATTTTTATTTATTGTTTTTTAGTCATCCATTGTTTTCTTATTATGTTTCTTATAACCATTTTCGTTGGGGAACATAAATCATATGTCAATTTTTCGTCGGTGGCTATTTTAATGTCAAATATTCTCTGATATTTGTTATATGCCGAGGCATCATCGAAATTTTCATTGAATTCAATGCTTCATCAGACTATGTGTGATGACAATGATATGTCATATTTTGTTTGATATGGATTCTTTGTCGGAATTTATTTGATGTCAGAGCATCCCCATACTTTTTGTTTGATGCCGAGGCTTTTTCATACTTTTTTTTGATTGACACATGCAAAGAGAAAGAAGTATATATATATATGTGTGTTTATTATTATTATTATTATTATTAGTAATTTTATTATTATTATTTTATAGCGTTTCCGCTTGCTAATGGCTTTGATCCTGCAAAACTTCTTTTATCGTCGAGGCTTCATCAGTATTACTAAATATTATTTGACTATTGAGACTTTTTTGGTCTTAATAAACTTCTTCGGTTGTTGATATTGCGTCGCTCTTACAAAATTTCTTTAATTATTGACACTACGCCGGTCTTACAAAAAGTTTTTGATTGCTGAGATTGTCATTATTACTAAGCCTTTTTTAGTACAGAGAGAGTGTCGCTCATATGAATATTTTTTAATTGTCGAGACTATCGTTGGTCTTACAAATTTTTTTTATATCTCCTTCACAAAAAAAGAGCTTCTGGTTGTCTGTGTCATCACATCGATATTTAACGACACAGCGAATTATTTACTTCAAGATAACCTTCTTGGCAACAATATAATTGGCATTTTGTTAAATATTTGTATTAGTAGTGCAAATATATATAATGTATTTATTAGGTTGTTGATAAGATCAAACAGTTACTAGCCGTTATTAGCAGTTGTTAGCAGTTGTGTAATAGGAACCCTATATATGTATGTATTCTATCTGTAAAATTCAATAAAAAAGTTTCATTTCAATCTCTTATCATCTGGTTTGAATTCTTCTCTTTCTCATAAACAATGTTTTTTTTTTTGATCAAACTTACCATTTTATATCCACAAAATGACAAGTACAAATCAAACCCCTACTTGTTTTTGACTCAAAAACAAGCATGGCTAGGAAAAACAAACCCTATACAACATTTACTAGAAAATAAACCAATCAACTTGCAAACAACCTATACAACCATTGCTATAAAATAAATCAAAGTAAAGTAAAAAAACCCTATACAACCATTGCTAGGAAACCCTATACAACAATTGCTAAAGTCTTATACTAGGTCCAATCTCACTTGAGTACTCCATGTAGCTTCCATCTTGCCACCAATCTCATATTCTCAACACTCCTCTTAAATAGCTTTCTATTCCAAAGTGTATATTGAACATCTTTCACAACTATTTTCACAATATCCTCATATTTGGGATATATCTTCTTAAACTCTTGTTTATTCCTCACATCCCAAATACAATAAAGAAAACTAAGGAAAGTAATGTTAGATATAGTATCTTTTAAGGTGTTACCACTAAATTTAAGCATAAAATCAAGCCTTTCTTCCCAAGTATTACCCGAGTTGTGCCAATTGTGAAGAGCACAAATCTCCTTCCAAGCCAAAGTAGTGAGTTTGCACTTCACAAATAAATGATCCCTAGATTCATGATCTTCAAAGCAAAGGTTGCACATCTTATCCACTTCCATACCCCACTTACTAAGCCTATCCTTTGTGCTTAACCTATCCTTACAAATTAACCAAGCACAAAACTTGTGCTTTGGCATACTTCATTTATGCCACACCACACTATACCATTTAGTTTTCTCATTAGGACCCCTTAGATCATACATAACATCCGAGGTCCTAAAGCCTTTATCTCCCCATCTTATAGTGTCATGTTCATCATTAAGCACCATATCCTTTACCACCTCATACACCTTGTTAAGCCTAGGTGGAAATCTCCACCTCTTCCCCACATAATAGTCCACCACCTTTTTGTTTATATTGTAATTACCCAAAGAGATAGTATCCTTTTTATCACAAATATCACCAACACACTTCCCTTTTATCCATCTATCATCTAACATATAGGTTCTCTTGCCATTTCCAACCTCATGTATAATATATTTAAAAGCAAGGTACCTTACATTAAGCATAGCTCTCCATGTCCAAGGAAGACTATTATCACATGTAATGCTCCATATACTCTTGTTCCTTAGCCAATTTGAGTAGACCCATTGAGACCAAATATTATCTTTATAGCCATACATTCTCCAAAAAGCTTTAAGTATAGCAACTTGATTGATTTGGAGAAGATTAGGTATGCCTAGTCCTCCATTTTCCTTGCTTTGACATAATTCTTTCCAAGCCACTTTAGCACCATGAAAATCATTAGTATTACCTTTCCAAAGGAACCTACTCAAGAGTGATTCTATCTCATGAATAACTCCCATTGGAAGTATCATTACATTACACCAATATCTTGCTTTACTTTGTAAAACACTTTTGATTAAATGAAGCCTTCCCGCAAATGTAAGAAATTTATGCATCCATCCTTCAACACTTCCCACAATATTATTAATAAGGGTAGCACACATTAGGCTATTAGGACCTTTTGTAGTTAAAGGAGCCCCAAGATATCTAACAGGAAGTTTGCCCTTTTTAACATTGAGAATACAACTCAAATCATCATGAAGGACTTTATTACAACCTCCCATATAAAGCTCACTCTTTTCAGGGCTTATTTTAAGGCCGGAGAGTCTAGAGAAGAGATCTAGGCCTTGTTTTAGTCTCATAGCCGAGTCTTTATCACCATTAAAGAAAACTAAACAATCATCCGCAAATATAAGGTGGTTCAAACCCATTCTAGCACAATTAGGGTGATAAGTAAAAGCTTGATTGTTTGCCACTTTCTCAAGAATAGAAGAGAAACCTTGCATACATATAACAAATAGATAAGGAGATAAAGGATCACCTTGTCTTAGTCCTCTTTCTCCTTTGAAATAACCACACACACTACCATTAATGCACAAAGAGAACATAGGTGTTGAAATACACATCTTGACCCAAGATATAAGCTTTTTATCAAATCCCATAATTTGAAGTAGTTGGAATAAGTACCTCCAATTAATTGTATCAAAAGCCTTTTGAAGATCAATATTTAAAGTACATCTTGGACTCAAGTCCTTCCTATCATAACCTGTCACCACACTTTGAGCAACTAATATATTATCCGAAATACTTCTACCTCCCACAAAAGCAGCTTGATTATTAGATATAATCTTCTCAAGACTCTTCTTCATCCTATTAGCAATGATTTTAGATATAGCTTTATAGAGGATATTACAACAAGCAATGGGTCTAAAACTCTTTACTGAAGTGGGGTTTTTAACCTTGGGAATAAGAACAAGATTAGTAGCATTAATTTGCTTCAAAATTTGTCTATTCTTGAAGGATTCCTTTATAGCATTACAAACATCCTCCCCAATAATATTCCAAGTAGCTTTGAAGAAAGCACTATTAAAACCATCTGGGCCAGGAGCTTTTGAGATGTCAATAGAGAAAATAGCTTCTTTAATCTCCTTATTAATAATGTCTTTCACCATATCTTTTGCTTCTTCCTTAGTGATAGCTTTATTAACAAGCTTGTTTAAACATCTAGAGCTAACACTTTCTTCATATACATCCTTAGTACCAATTAAACTAGTATAGTACTTAATAAATTCATCATGAATAGCCTCATCATCAACAACAGTATCACCATTATCAGTCACAATAGATGCAACTCGGTTATGAGTGATTCTAGCCTTGATACTCTTGTGATAAAGGGTAGTACTACAATCACCTTTTTGTGCCCAAGTAATTCCAGATTTTTGCTTTAGAATCTCCTCTTGAATATTGAGAAGATGCATAAGTTTGTCCCTAAGCTCCTTCTCAATAGTAAGCATAGATTGATCACCATTCATAAGCATGATTTGTACCTTCTCAAGCTCCTCTTTAAGCTCCATTATTTCTTTAGTAGAGTGATAAAAATATTTTCTATTGAAGATCTTCAAAGCTTTCTTTACTTCCTTCAATTTATTCACCACTTTATACATCATACTCCCTTTAACTTCATATTTCCACACCTTTTCAATCAAAGGCAGAAATTCATCATGATCAATCCAAACATTAAAAAATTTAAAAGATGAAGGTTTAGTATTAGAACTCCCCTGAATTTTGAGGATAAGATTAGAGTGATCTGAAATTCCAGGAGCTTCAACCATCAAATGAGACTTGAAGCAAGTGAACCAAGCATCATTTATAAAAATTTTGTCAATTTTACTAGATATAAAACCTTCTATTCTTCTATTAGTCCAAGTGTAGTAACACCCTTGGCTAGGATGTTCAACCATCCCATTATCCTTAATACAATCAACAAATTCATGAGAACTCTTATGTAGGCTAGTGCAACCCATTCTTTCATCAACTTTAGTAATTTCATTATAATCCCCACACCAAATACAAGGAGAGTCCCCATTAATAACCATCCATTCACCAAGTGTTTCCCAAAGAATCATCCTTTTTTCATCATCATTATCCGCATATACCATCACACAATTAAAAGTTTTCTTATTATATATATCATGTACCTCAAGGAAGATGGCTTGGCTAGTTGAATTAAGACACTTTACATCCAAAGCATTCTTATTCCACTTTACACATATTCTCCCTCTTTCATCCTTATCATGATTAGTTATTGTACCCCAATTACTCAAATAAGTGTTGTGAAACTTATTGTAGCTTTGTAGGGTCATTTTAGTCTCCAATAAACCAACTAGATCAACTTTTTTATCTTGTATAACATGAATAACTTCTTTTTGTTTGAGGTTTTGATTCAAACCTCTAACATTCCAAGAGCTAATTATCATTTAAATCCGGAGGTTCTCTTTCTCTATGGGTACTTCCCACAAATCTATTAAAAGCCTCTTCAAGGTTTTCATTAGCCACATGTAAAGCACAAAAGGGGTTACTTAACTCCCCTACAAGAGTATTATAATTGTAGGCACCTTCTCTTGGTGTGCTAGGGGTTATTTCTTTCCCCTTTGCACTACTACTTCCCACATTTTGAGGTGGAGGTGTATTTGTGTTTTTGGTGTTAGGAATATGAACTTCATCATCCTTCTTCTCCTTTTGCTTTCTTTGCACTACCCTCCATTCTTCAACCCTTTTTTGAACTTTGTTTTGGTTTGGTTGGTGATTAGCTTGGTTTGGTTTGGGTTGGTGGTTTACTTGGTTTGGTTTAGGGTGGTTATAGATTTGGTTTGGTTTAGGTCTCTCCTTGATAGGTTCTTTCCTTCCTTGGCTACAATTAGTCTCCTTATGCCCCAAATCCTTACAATTAGAGCATCTTGGGGGTAACCACTCATAGTAAGCCTCCACCACATGAATCCCATCCTCCTCAAGATCAACCTTCACCCTTTTAACAAGCTCCTTTGTCATATCTACTTCAATACATACTCTAGCAAAGCTTAGCCTATTTTTTGTCTTAGTGATTGGGTCCATTTGGAGTGGAATACCCAAGGCACTACTAATATAGCTTAACCCATCTTTATTCCACAAGTGTAAAGGTACCTTTCTCAATTTAACCCATAATGGGACTTTAGTCAAATCAAGCTTATCAAATTTCATGTTAGGTTCCCACTTTCTCAATATCATAATTCTACCATTTACATGCCAAACTTGCTCTAATATGTTATTGCATTCTTGCTCACCTTTGAATTTGAATAGAAACACTTCCATATCCGTAGACTTTATTTCAACTTGACCACAATTTCTCCATTGAGCATTAACCATACTTCTAACCATGTGATATTGAGGAGCTTCTCCAAAAAATTGTCCAACTAAGCAATTATCCCACTCCTCAATTCCACTCTTCACTAAATCTCTAGGTGGCTTAACCATGAGTTCATCTTCTACTAGACTAGGAGCAAAGTACTTTAGTTTCAAGTCTTGGTCACTTTTCTTGAACAATTCTGTCCATTTACCTTGCTTTCTATTGTTTTCCTCGATAATTTCAACCTCGGAATCATCCTTCTCCTCCACACTTTGACCTTGTGCTACTCCCAAGAGGGTACTTTCATTAGGTGGAGAAATTAACCCAATTCCTGCACCAATTCCTGCACCTAAAGTGGAGTAATCCTCCTTGTGACTCACATTCAAGCTATTCTCGAGAGGATTAGGAGCCTCACCCTCAAGTAGGGGCCCATCTTGGCCGTTCATCCCCTCAATCATTGTACACTCAACGATTTGAGTAGCTTGGATGCTTTCACTGGAGCTAAGTAAGGTTAAATTCTCAGTTTTAGTTTCTGATCCTCTTTTAGACATTTCATCAAACATGTTGTCCTCATAACTTAAAATGCTCTCCTTCCTACTTGAATCATACTCTACACCCCCTTCCACACTTTTACTCATCAGATTTACTCGTTTTGCACAGAAAAATTATTACTAACTTGAATAACAGGAGTAGCAGGTATATATTTACCTTGTACAGGCACTAACTCCCCTTCAGGCACATTTGGTTCAATACTGTTCTGATTTCCTTTTTTTCCAGCCTTCTTCCTCGGCGCCATTGGATCAGTCTTGAAACTAGGAGCTCAACAAAAAAAGAATTACTGAAATCGGTGAAGATTTGAGCAAAAAAACCCAGAAAAACGAGTTTCAATCGGATATTTAAAGCACAAAAATCGGAGATGATTTTTGCACAAATTAATTTGTTGATTCTGCACGGAAAAGAATGCGTGATTGTGTAATTATTGCCCAATAATATCACTTTCCAGATTAGCTTTTCCAAATAACTTGGATACTACACTCACGTAACTTCACACACCAATAAATCCGCGCGTCACCCTCACTCCCCTTCTTCACCTTCACACACGTCCGACACTAAAGTCCCACTCAGATTTCCACTTTCTCAAACTTGAATAAATTCCAGTCGCCAATCAGAATTAAACCAAAAGAAATTTAAAAGCCAAGAAATTAAACCCCAAATGAATTAAAAAAATAGAGAATGAAGAATTTTCAAGCTCCGGTCAAACTCCGGTCAAACCACCTGTCAATCACCGGTCAGACTCCAGCCATAGCATCGGAGAGTCATCGGGGCTGGTGGGGGGTCAACTTCGGTCAACGGGAGTCAAAGCTTAGTCAAACTTTGACTAAAACTTCAAACCCTAGAGAGAGAAAGAAGAGAGAAGGGAGAGGATTGTGTGTTTTAGGTGTTGTGTGTGTTTTTTAGTTTCTAGAGTTTGCTCCATAAACAATGTTTTGCTTTCAATCAATTAATGTTTGTATTCACAAACACTAACAATTGGTATCAGAGCTTTCTTCTTAAGGGATCTGTGGTTATTTGATTTGAAGAAATTAAACAAATGTAAGCAGGAACAAATTTTTCTTCAATTTCTCCTCCCATCTTTGATGGAGAAAATTATCAAATGTGGGTTGTAAGAATGGAGACATATCTGGAAGCTTTGGATCTTTGGGATGTAGTGGAAGTAAATTATGAAGTTCCTAATTTACCAGATAATCCTACCATGGGCCAAATGAAAAATCATAAAGAGAAGAAAACCAAAAAGTCAAAGGCAAAAGCATGTTTGTTTGCCGCTGTATCACCAACGATCTTCACAAGGGTTATGTCACTTAAAACCGCAAAAGAAATCTGGGACTACCTTAAAGGAGAATATGAAGGCGATGACAGGATAAAAGGTATGAAAGTTTTAAATTTAATCAGAGAGTTTGAAATGCAAAAGATGTTGGAATCTGAAACAATTAAAGAGTATTCAGATAAACTTCTGAATATTGCTAATAAAGTAAGATTACTTGGATCCATATTTTCTGATTCTAGAATTGTAGAAAAAATTCTTGTTACTGTGCCTGAAAGATATGAAGCCACCATCACAACTTTAGAAAATACTAAAGATTTGTCGAAGATTACATTGTCAGAGATATTAAATGCCTTACAGGCACAAGAGCAAAGAAGAATGATGAGGCAAGAAGGATCAGTTGAGGGAGCACTTCAAGCCAAACATGATGAAAAGAACCAGAAAAAATTTCAAACAAAAGGGGAAGGATCAAGTTACAATGTTAATTAACATAAGGGGGTTTCAAAGGGAAATTATCCTCCTTGCAAGCATTGTGGAAAGAAAGGTCATGTCCCTTTTAAATGTTTTAGAAGACCTGATGCGAAGTGTACAAAATGCAACAAAATTGGACATGAAGCTATCATTTGTAAAGAAAAGGGAAAACAAGAAGATGCAGAAGAAGATACTCAAATTGTTGAAGAAGAGGAAGAGGATCAACTTTTTGTGGCAACTTATTTTTCAAGTAGTGGTTCAAATGATTGTTGGTTAATTGATAGTGGTTGTACTAACCACATGACTTACGATAAGGATTTATTAAAGGAAATGGAGGCCACAAAAATAAGCAAAGTCAGAATTGGGAATGGCAAACACATTGCTGTGAAAGGCAAAGGAACTATAGCAATCACAAGCTGTAATGGTACAAAAATTATCACTGGTGTACTTTATGTTCCTGAAATTGACCAGAACTTGTTGAGTGTTGGTCAACTACTTGAAAAGGGATTCAAGGTGTTATTTGAAGACAAGTGTTGCATGATTAAAGATACTTCTGGGCAAGAACTATTCAAAGTTAAAATGAGAGGGAAATGTTTCTCATTTGATCCAATGGAGGAGGAGCAAAGTGCATTCTCAGCCATAGAAAGTATCACTGAAGTTTGGCACAAAAGGTTGGGCCATTATCATTACTCTGGACTTCTTTTGATGCAGAAAAAGGAAATGGCAAAAGATTTACCGAATCTAGAAGAAACAATTTCAAATTGTCAAGCATGCCATTTTGGAAAACAAAGTAGACAACCATTTCCAAACGCAACATGGCGAGCATCACGAAAATTGCAACTCATCCATACTGACTTGGCGGGTCCTCAACGAACACCATCTTTGAAAGGTAGTCTTTACTATATTGTTTTCATTGATGATCTAACAAGAATGTGTTGGATTTATTTTTTGAAAACAAAGTCTGAAGTTGCTAGAGTATTTTGGAACTTCAAGAAAAAGGTTGAAAATCAAAGTGGTTGCAAAATTCAAACTGTTAGATCAGATAATGGGAAGGAGTACACTTCAGAAGAATTTAATATGTTCTGTGAGGAGGCAGGTATTGAACATCAACTTACGGCTCCTTATACTCCACAACAAAATGGTGTCAGTGAAAGAAGAAATAGATACATCTTGAACATGACACGGTGCATGTTACACGAGAAAAATTTGCCAAAATTTTTTTGGGCTGAGGCTGCCCACACATCTGTGTTCCTGCAAAATAGACTTCTAACCAAAGCTGTCAAGGACAAAACGCCATTTGAAGCATGGTACGGATACAAGCCCTATTTGAATTTTCTAAAAATATTTGGTTGTCTATGCTTTACTTCTGTTCCAAAAGTCAAGTGTGACAAACTTGATAAAAGAGCTGTTCCTGGAATCTTTGTTGGATATAGCACAATATCAAAAGCTTACAGAATCTTTCAGCCTGACTCTGGCAAAATAATTATCTCCAGAGATGTTTAATTTGTTGAAAATAAAGAATGGAACTGGGAGAGTCCAAATGGAGTGAATAAAAGTGACACCAATCTTATATTGCCTCAAGAAATTCTCAACGAACAATCTCATGACACATTGCAAAATGAGAATGAAGATGATGTTCCAATTAGAGGCACAAGACTATTATCTGACATCTACCAAAGGTGTAATGTTGCTGTTTGTGAGCCTGCGGGGTATGAGGATGCTAAAAAGGATAAAAAGTGGATGAATGCAATGCAAGAAGAATTACACATGATAAGCTTGTAGATAGACCACATGACAGAAAAATTATTGGAGTTAAGTGGGTTTTCAGAACAAAGTTAAATGCTGATGGTTCTATCAACAAGCATAAAGCACGATTGGTGGTCAAGGGATATGCTCAAATTTTTGGAGTAGATTATTCTGAGACATTTGCACTTGTGGCCAGACTTGACACGACGATCAGATTGCTTTTAGCCCTTGCGGCCTAGAAGAATTGGAAAGTTTTTCAACTTGATGTCAAGTCAGCCTTCCTCAATGGATTTTTGAATGAGGAAATATATGTTGAGCAACCTGAAGGTTTTGTGGAAGAGGGTCAAGAAGAAAAAGTCTATTTGCTAAAAAAGGCACTTTATGGCCTAAAACAAGCACCACGGGCTTGGTACATCAGAATAGGTAATCATTTACTCAGTTTGGGTTTCAAGAAAAGTGTATCTGAGTTTACTCTCTATGTTAAACATGATGGTGTTGATTTTCTCATCATATCTCTATATGTTGATGATCTTCTAGTGACAGGGAGCAATGCAAGTCAGATTGATCAATTCAAGTTAGAGATGAATAAAGCATTTGAGATGACTGATCTTGGCTTAATGACGTACTTTCTTGGCATGGAGGTCAAACAAGGCAAAGATGAATTTTTCATTTGTCAAAAGAAATATGCAAGAGAGATCTTGAAGAAGTTTAAAATAGAGGATTGTAAGAGTATGAATACTCCAATGAATCAAAAAGAAAAATTGTCAAAGCAAGATGGAATAACAAAGGTAGATGAAGCACATTTCAGAAGTCTTGTTGGATGTTTAATGTACTTGACAGCAATTAGACCGGATATTCTAAATGCTGTGAGTATTTTATCTCGGTTCATGAATTGTCCAAGTGAAACTCATCTACAATGTGCAAAAAGGGTTGTAAGATATATCAAGGGGACAATAAACTATGGTGTAAAATTCAATAGATGTTCAAAGTTCAACTTGTTGGGTTTTTCAGATAGTGATTGGGCTGGTTCAGTAGATGATATGAAAAGTACATCTGGTCATTGCTTTGCATTGGGTTCAAATGTTTTCTCTTGGAGTTCAAAGAAACAAGATACAGTTGCACAATCCTCGGCAGAAGAAGAATTTGTGGCAGCAACTCCAGCAGTGAATCAAGCAATATGGCTTAGAAAAATTCTGAGTGACCTACATCTTGAACAAGAAGAAAGTACAAATATCTTTGTTGATAATCAAGCAGCAATTGCCATCTCTCATAATCCAGTGTTCCATGGAAAAAAAAAAACATTTCAATATCAAGTTGTTTTTTCTGAGAGAAGTTCAAAAGAGCGGAGATGTCAATCTTCTCTATGTCAAAACAGAAGATCAAGTTGCTGATATCTTCACCAAGCCTTTACCAACTAGCAAATTTGAGTTCTTACGACAAAAATTTGGGATTTGCAGCTCCTAATCCAAGGAGGAGTGTTAAATATTTGTATTAGTAGTGCAAATATATATAATGTATTTATTAGGTTGTTGATAAGATCAAACAGTTACTAGCCGTTATTAGCAGTTGTTAGCAGTTGTGTAATAGGAACCCTATATATGTATGTATTCTATCCGTGTAAAATTCAATAAAAAAGTTTCATTTCAATCTCTTATCATCTGGTTTGAATTCTTCTCTTTCTCATAAACAATTTTTTGCTTTCAATCAATTAATGTTTGTATTCACAAACACTAACAGTATTTTTTACAAGGCTAAGTTCGACTTAATTACCATATCTACGTTCTTCTCATTTCCAAGGCTAAGTTTGACTTAATAACCAAATCTTTGGCTGTCTCATTTCTAAGACTATATTAAACTAATTTACCAGAGTTATGTTGGTCTCATTGGCTGCGTCAGATTATCTACTAGAGCTATCTCGGTCATATTTTTTAGACTACATCAGAGTTATTTACCATAACTATGTCAAAATTATTATTGAGGCAACATCAAGACGTATTTTGCCCGAGATTTGTCGATTTCGTTGTTATACAATTGACCGCTAATTTAGGTCGATCATGATTTCGTTATCGGCTTGCCAGAGGGTTTAGACTTTCTTAGGCTATATAATATGGTATTGTATGTCATAGTAGCCGATCTTTTTTATACAAGAGGAGCCAATATTTTATGCTACCAGATCTCTTCTATTATGCTACAGGAGTTGGTCTTTAAAGCTACTGGACCTTGTATTTTATGCTCAAGGAGCTACTTTTTTTGGCAGAGATCTTGGTATTTTGATTGATCACAATGCGGAATTGGTGTTAGTAAATTTTATTTACAGTCTATCAACATTTTTGGGAGCCAAACCCCATATTTTGTGATCTTAGGTTGACGAGAAAAATTTATTACATTCTATCTAGTTTTTATGTCAGTAATCTTTTTAGGATTCTTTTAAAGATTTCAATTTGTCTTTGTAGTTCTTGTTATTATAAAAAACCCCTCAAGAAGGAACCAGGATAGTGTTGAAAATTACAATGGATTGACATGCACATTAGTTAATTTTAAAATTTGAAACACAACTTTTTTAAGTAACTGACATGCTCTTACTGTTTCTAATCTTCGATTTTTTTTGTGATAGTATATTGTATGAGAACTATCACATGTGTCCTTCATTGTTACTTCTTGCATATCTCGTCTCTAATTGACAAGTTTCATTAACAATTGATCTAGATATTTCATTACCATAAGCAAACTCTCGTTACACTAGCAGTTGTCAGCATAGCAAGAATAAAGAGTACAACACATTTGGTGGTGGTCGGTATTGGCGGAATGTATGGTTTGATGCCTTCTTTACCCACCAGTATTTGATGATAAGGTTCAATTAGGGGTGAGCCCGGTTCGCCTCGGTTTTTGCCATAACCAAAACCGAAACCGAATGGTTCGGTTTTTAGAGGTGCCGGTACTGAACGGTTTTCATCGGTTTAGTTTTGTCAGTTTTCGGTTCCGTATATTTTCGGTTTTGGTATGTGTTTAATTCGATAGTTGCACTACTAAAAAAATAAGTATTCACAGCAATTATCAAGGTCAAAGGCGGCTAATTATAAGTGATGTGTATTAATAGACGAGAGTTAGCTAATTGCCGCGAAGAGTGCCGTCTATAAAGATCATGCCTATATAAAGACGACACAAACAAAATTGCCGCCTAACTGCCGCCTATGTTTATTTTTCTTTATGGCTTTTTCAGGACACTGGCGCCTATTATATATCATAGTTGTACATTTATATGACATAAATGGTAGTTTTAAACTGCCGTATATAAAAAGAACAATTTTAATATATTCTTACATATATGTATTGTTGATCAAAAATAAAAATATATATTTAACTAAAAGAACTATTTAATATAAAAAATATCAGAATTCAATTAAAATATATTCATTCACATAAAAAGTGTACAAATCCTAATATTTTCTGTCATTTATTGTCAAGCCAATTAAAAATCAGAAATAAAAATTACAAAATTATTAAATTTCCTAATATACATTCATAAAGATAGTTAAACAACCAAAAATTTCAAACAAAATTTTCAAAACTTCTTTATTACTTTTTCAATCATTTATATCTTTTATTACTTTTTCAATCATCCATATCCCAATTGCAAAAAGAATCTTCAAACTTTTTTTACTATTTTGACATTCATCCATACTCCCATTGCCATAACTTCTCTTGCTTCAAGCTGTAAAATTAATATCAAATTAATGAATAATTTAGTAATATTTTATATACCAGTATTATATTGAATGTAAAACTGCGTACTTTTGCATTAAGTTCTCTAATCATGGCATCATTTTTTACTTTACTCTCCATTAATAATTCATTACACTCTTTTTCATTGTTTTATTACTTTTCATCAAATTTTCAACTTGACCCGTAATAGTCTGAATCTTTTTTGAAGTTTCAGATGAATGAATTTTTCGAAGTTTCAGATGAATGATAATTGTTATACCCATACCTCGATGGTGTAGGTTCCATTCCTTTCCCTCATAAGCGTGTTATGATGTAGTCCATCTGAATACAAGAAATATAACTTAGGATTATGCTTAAAACTTAAAATGAGTCATGAAATAACTTACGGATTTCGCAAGCTCTTTAGCTTTATCATCATTAAAATCAAGGGTAGACATAATCTTTGCCCTACCGATTCTTTCTCTAATCATATTCCAAGAAGAAAATGTGTATTTCTTTTTTCACCATCTTCACCTGCTCTTAAAACATCCAGTGTCTAACAAGTAAAGGACTTCTATGCACCTATTAAAACAATGGGGAATAATTGACAAAGTAAATGATGAGAACATAAGACTTTAAATTTTTGGTGATTTCCCAATCAAGAGTCCTATTAACTGGTTCAGTTAAAAAAAGGATGCTCATGACTGAAAAAGTACATGTCGGATTTACCTAACAAGTTAACAGTTTCATCTCGAACTTTGAATAAAGTAATCTCTTTTTCCCTCACAACTTTGCGGCTAAACTTGTTCCTGATAAACCAATACGTAAGCAAATTATGGGGAAACTGAACCATTAGTCCCTGTATTATGCGAAACATCATAAATACCCTCGGGGTAGATTTGCAATGGTTATGTATAATACATGGATGAATGGTGCAATCAACCAATATATTTAGCTAACAATCAGATGTATACGAAATAACATAAAAATTACTGTAAAAAAGAACACGTACATTCAACCAATATACCCATTAGCAAAGGTTCAGTTCCAGTTTTGGGATACTTGAGCTTCCTTGCTACCAATTCAACCATTGCAACAGAAGATATATTCCTACATATTTTGATGATCAGAAACATAGAAACAAGAAAATTTTATAGCTTAATGATAAAAAAGAGGTTTTATTTTACTAGTGAGACATGTAAAAAACCTACCTCAGAGTACAAAACCCAAACACCCAAGCATTAATAACCAATAAATTCGTGCATATAAAGATTTAAGAAAAACTATATTAGTAAACCATATCATGAAACCTTTATTAAACACACCCCAACACAGAAGAAGAACAAGAATGACAATAAATGAGAAAGGTAAAACCTTTGCGGGTATGGAAACACACCTAAGCTTTAGTCTGTATTCCCTTCCTATCCCTGTTATCAACTCCAATGGTATTTTCGCAAGCTGAAAAATCTACTCTGAAATGAGTATGATTCAATGACTCAATTCATCTAATTTAATTAATTAAAGCCTCATCTTTATCACACACATATCAGTTTATTGACATACAATAATTGTAAAATTAATCATGATATGAGCATTTGTTAATATATAACTAGTTCAATTTTGATTAATTACCTAAAGCTAGTAATTAGGGTAAACTTTGGAATTTATTGAAATTATAAAATATTAATAAATTATGAATATTAAAATTACATAATTATATTAATCTTAAGAGAGATTTAAATGTCTATAACAAATGAGAAGAAGAAATGAAGACCTTAAAAATTGAATGTAGTGTGCTAAAAATGTAAAAAGTAAGATAGAAAAATTGCAGCATGTGGTTTTTCAAAGGATTTTTACATCATTTATTATTCTAGGCTGCTTTTGAATGGTTTTGAGATAGACAGAAAGAAGAAATGGGAGTTTGCAATGAGTCTAGTCCATTATGATGTTTGAGTTTCGTAAAATTGACGCATTTCCCTAGCGTTAAGTGGTTTCTTAAATTATTAGAAAAATTTATTGTTCCACTACAGAGTAATCTTTGTATCTTGACAGGACTAATAGTGCAATTAACTTTTTAAATAGGTAACATGAATAATAGGGTAATTTTTTAAAGTGACATAATTACAAACACTTTTAGTACAATATACAAAAGCTTACATATCATAAATTCAATTACTATATATCATACATTTTATGATTCGGCATTCAAAAAATATTACATTCACCAATTTAATTAAGAACACCAACAAATAAAACATAAAAATCGACGATTCGAAAGTGAAGAAGAAATTTAACATACCTTAGTAACGATGAGTGTTGTGAGGAGACCTGACTGAAATAACAAAAGAGAGATAGTTTCAAGGATAAAGGTTTTTGATATATGATAATAGACCAACGATCTGGCTTTTTGTTTTACTTTTTTGGTTGAGAGGGTTTGGGGCGTTTGGGGCTAATAAGCGGGGAATAAAGATTAAGAGGGAAACAAAATGATATTAAGTAGGAAATATGGTGTGATATTAAAGAAAAACTAATAAATATATAACTTTTTTTACTTTTTATAAAATTTAATTCCACTGAAAAAATTTTGTTATACATATATACTAACTTTTTTTTAAATATTCTATAAAATATATTTTTATATTCATAATTTTGTATAGTCAAAATAAATTATTATTTATATCAATAAATTGATTATTCATTCTTTTAATTTAATTATTATTTTAAAATAATATGTAATAAACAGTGTTATAAAAATATAAATTTCACCCCAAAAAATATGATTGAAATAATTTTTATCACCAAACATTAACTTGTTCATAAATAAAAAATTAAAATATCTCAAAATTATAACTAATGAAAAATATTATAATACAATTTTCATTAATATCATGTCGGGTCCAATCTCTTTCGTCCAAATTTGATAGTCATAAAGGTCGTGTTTTTAAACATAGAAATTTTATCTCCATTATTATCTTCATAAACATTTTCTATAATATTCTCTTGTAGTTGAAACCAACCGATTTTTACAAATATCATACAACTCCCCAAAGGTTGTTTTAATCATATTTTTTCATGGAGGATTCAAATATTATTTCACGTAAAATGCTTGTTGAACCTAAGATGGTATAATAAATGACCCATGGAGAATGTTTTTCCATGTATTAATTTTCCATTGTAGTTCAAATTTCACACTTTTGTCTCGCATTATATCAACCCAATTGCAACAAAATAACACAACCTTATATCTAGTAGAGTAATTTTAATTCAGTTGTGTATCAAGACACGTCGGTGTGCTTATATCAATATCAAAGGATCTAGCCTTTTAGTATGAGTTGCTCCCTTAAATGTACCACCACTTGAAAGTATACTTGTCTCTTTCTATAGGATCGATATCATTATTCGACATGACCGACTGAAAATTGTCTCAATTCTATCAAAAGATCTAGAGCAATATAACCTTATGTAATAAATCCTTCCGGGTGGGCTCTGTTGTTGTTGTCATACCATTTGAATAATTTCAAACACCTAATATGACATTTTGAATGATTATATGTGCTTACAAAAAGTCAAACATTGTGGTTAAAATATCAAAATGTTATAACGATACCTTTCAAATAGGTATATGTATATCTATCAAGACTGAAATGAACCCAAATTTGGATGTGTTTTTTTTATATCAAACAAAATATTAGTATTTATTATATTAAGTTAATAAAAATAAGAAAAAAAACACGCTTCAAATTTTTTGCTTCATTTTGGACGCCCTATTTATTTTTATAAACCATAGAAATTAGTAAAAAAAATTATTTTAAAAATGTATGACTATAGACGGAGGTTTAATTAGACGAGTTCTATCCAATACATGGCAATTGGCGAGATTGCCGCCTATGTAAAGTACCCTTATATAATAGGCTACATTTACTTAAAACCGCCGCCAATTAAATGACGCCTAGGTGAATTTTTAGTAGTGTTGGATAGATTTCAAGGTCGTTTACATGAGATATTTTATTTTTAAAAAAAATTCATATATTAAGTGTTTGATTTTCATGTTATTCACCCATGTATGAAAATTGTATCTTTGCAACTCAAATATTGTGTATTAATCATAAGAGTAATGATATATGTCACCCCTTTTTATGTCACCCTTTTATCACCCTTCTTTATATATGTTCTGATTTCCTTGAATAGAAGATAGAGAAAAATTAAATAGGATAGAGAAATCAATTCATTGGTACATGTAGGCATACACGTAGGAGGTTATAAAAGGGTGATACAAAAAGGGTGACAAATATCATTACTCTAATCATAAACAAATTATTTTAGAGGAATATTTAACAAAATTAATATGAATGCTTTACGTTCAACGAATTTCAATAAAAGAAGGTTCTTTTTAAGATATATCGACTAATGAATTATGTCAAGATATGTTGCACATTATGACATTGTTAGGGGCAGTGCATGTCATATATCTTTTCAAACTTTACTCTATTGTCTATACCATTGAAATAATCTCTCTAGAAATAAAAATTAAATTCGAGAATGTCTCAGTTTATGAATTTTTTTTTGGTTTTGTTTTTTCTGTTCAGTTTAGCATAGAAAAACCGTACCGAGACAAACTTTTTCGTTTTTTTAAAAAGCTTATACCGAACCGAACAATTTTTTTCAATATTTGGTTTTTTGCGGTTCGACTTTTGAGGTTTTTTAGGATCGGTTCATTTTTTTGGTTTTCTTTTGCTCTCCCTTACCGGAAACCCTAAGAGAGAAGAAAGAAGAGAGAAATTACAACTCATCCCTATATTGAGTTGCTCAATTTATCTCATAAACATTCTAGAATGGCCTAGGCATCACCTAACCTATATTTCCAAGAAAAGAAAGAAACAATACGTAATTTAATCATTCATGTTAAGATTGCCTTAGGATTCCTCCCATACTTTCTAATATTTCTTAGGTTTGACTACTACTATGTCCATTATCTAATAGGTAAAAAAATCTTTGGCAGAATTTGGCAAATACTATTCATTTGTTTGAAGTTTAAAAAATAACTATTAGGTTTAAATTCTAATGTATTGAAATGTAAATTTAAGTTTCTAACTACTCTAATATAGTCAAATTTTCAAATATATAACACAATATATTACATTTACCAACATCTATAGCCTGGTAAGTAAGTTATTTCTCTTTTTGTAACAAGAAGTTCTACTAAATCATATCTTCTGTATTTTAATATAGGTCCTTACAATTATGTATTCAGAAATTGTAATATATGTCACTAAATTAAAAAATTACTTAATTGCCATTATAGGTTCCTACTTAATTTATTTTGAGTTTATTGAACAAAAATTCCCTATATTAAATTTACAAGAAATTGCTTCATTATAATTGACGAAGATCTTCGTCATAAACAAATATTTACAGTAGACAAGGTTATGGAGTTACTCGCTCCTCTTGTTCCTCATATACCTAGTATAGTTGTAGATCCAACACTATTATACTTTCATATGGTCATATGAGGCCTAGTTAGCTCCTACAACTAGAATACTAGCTAGGTGACCAAGGTTTATGTCAATGCTTGGATGTGTGTATATTGTTATCATATGGGGTAAATATCATATAGTTGTATACAAAAAATCTGATCCAGATGGAAATGGAAATGTATGAATAAGAGTAGATTATGCGTTTTTGGTCTTTTGATGGTGAAAGGAAACACATCCATTATTTTGGTAGTTTCTTTCGATGTATAAAAGAAAGGAACATAGTATTAAGAGGTTCTTTCATGATCACGCAAACTACAAGAGTCTTTGAAGAAATCAATTTTTTTTTCCAGTTCATGTTACAATTTTTTATAGAGATTCTTAACCTTAACGAAATCAAAATTAACATAATTATGACTTTCCATATTCTAAATTCTTGTGGTTTTATATGATAGAATATGGACTTATAAATCCACAATTTTTTTTATCTTCTATTTTCTAATACATCTGTGACACATTATAATTTTGGTAAGATTCAATCTCAGGACCTATTTTCTTTTTTTCGAAAATACAGATTGTATTAGAATGGAGAAAAAAAGTTCCAAGGTGGCGGATCGGTGGGGGATAAGATGACAAAAAAGCCAACATAAGAAACAAACTCGAGTCAAACTTTCCAAAAATTCTCATTCTTCGAGGAGTTACATGAGTAGTTAGGGGGAATATAGATTCAACTGTTAGGAGCAACATCAATGTAGACAAATACCGATCAAGACGACATTCACAAATCTTAATGATGGAAATCATTACCCAATCTCTAAAAATACCACTAAGAGAATTGGTAATATTTTTGTTTCTTCGTAATGGCTCGACCCTTGTAATATATGCCCATGTAGTTACATATAAATGGGTTGATCTAGTAGGAAGTAAAACCAAATGCTCTAGTCTTCTAAGAAATCATGTTTGGTTTGTTCAATGTTCCATGTTACAACAATTAATTGTAGGGACATTTTACCTTAATTAAATCAAAATAAACATGATTATGTCTCGACATGTTTTTTAGTTTTTATACTCTTTTAGGATATCCAAGAATTAATTTAATTTTTATTTTCTAATACATCTGAGAGCCATATTGACTTGGGTAAAATTAGATCTCAAGATATCTTAGTCGCGCCGAAAAGTGTTAAATACTCTAGCCGCTAGAACTATCGATTTCGGATCCCCGCTCTTTCTAATTATCCTGATAAAAAATATACAATCAATTGAATATTACAGCATAACGATTATAAACACATCCTGAAAGAAATTAAAAAAATTAAAATACCACCACACAACCATAACTATCACACAAATCTCCACATATGCTTATCACTTCTGCTAAAAATAACCACTATATCCCTACCATTTGTTGTTTTTTTGTACTCATAAGAAAAGAAACACCTGACTACAATATATTCAAAATTATTAAAATCAAAACCTTCAACTTTGATATATCCCCTCTCTTTATATACAATCAATTCAATATTACCATTATTCCAGTTGTTATCCCAAAGATTTCTATAACACGATTTGCTAAAACATCAATCAATGGATCGATCTTCGAAGAATAAGAAAAAGAACCATAGCTAATTACAATTTATGCATATATTTTAATAATAGTCGAATGTTCCACATTTTTGTTGATGGATTTGTAAAGTTATGAATAAGTTCACAACAGTCATTGAAGATAGATGTTGTACGTTGTTGGTTCAAATTAGTCATTTTGCATGCCTCTTGCAACACTAGAGGTTCACTCTCTAGCATAGATTTTATCCCAATTTTTTTTATTATTATGATTAATTACATATTTTCTTATGACACAACGAGACTAATGAAATACCTACCTCCTCCCATTCATAGGCAAAAGAAACGTTACAAACTTTTTCTATCGACAGAACCCAGTTGCTTAGTCTGTATACTGTCAACTTGGTCGGCTTCATGAAGATTGTGATTGACATTTGAAATCTAGTACCAAACGTTTACAAACAAATCTTCCATAAGATTAAGATCATAAGCTCGAGAGGATGTTAATTTTGTTTTTTTTTTTTAATTTTAGTTTTTGCAAGTGCGGATAGTTGGGCGTTTGTATATAGAGGATGTTATATCATGGTATTTGCATGTTTGTGGTGACTTTTAAATATTTTTAGATTACTTATAAAACCCACCTACTTTGGGGATTCTTGAATTATTTTCCTAAATTTATTAAACTTTTTAGGATTTGTTTTGTGCTCCGCCCTCAATTAGGTTTTAGTAAGTCGTGTTTTTATTTAGTGTGGTCTTGTATGTGCATGCTATACCATGATATTTATGTTTGTATGCATCCGACCCCATTCCGTTTATATTTTTGTTACACTTGACATGCGCATTCGTTGTCAATGCGATTAGTAATCTATTTTTAGCATTTTTATAAGCTTTTTTAGGACACGCGCACATGGAGAGATTATTCATATAGTTTAGCTATATTATTATGCACACCAACTTATCGCTACTTTATCTATTCCCACCCTACCCCAATAAATATTCTTAAAACCTTGTACTGTGTACGACCCTTCACCGGAATTGCAAAACACCGGAATTGCAAAGTATTTTGCTGGTTTAGGATGTTCACGAGGAGTTCAAATCACGAGGAGTTCAAATCACGAGGTTTTAGCTTTCGTATGTTTTTGTTACAAAAGTGGTAGTTTGGTTTTGTTTCATAGTGATGTGTTTCGTCGCGACGGTTGGTGGTTTGGTAGAGAGTAGATGGTAAGAGCTTCTTATCTGCCATATTAGGAGTTGTGGATGGTAAGATATGTACTAGATATCTTGTGTATTGAGACCCCCTTTCTTGGCTTACTTCCAAAACAGTCGGCTATTGAGACCCCTTTTCCCGCGGCTACCGAGACACTTTTTTCCAGCTGGCTACTGAGACCCATTTCTCGGCTCCCTTCCAAATTAGAGTCGACTATTGAGACCCCCTTTCAGCTCATTTCTAAAATATAGACTGCTAAAACGCTCCTATTTCCTAGCTCACTTATAAAAGGAGACGCCTATTCATACGTACGCTTATTTATTGCCTTTTAATTTAAAGATTTTAATTTTTAACCTGTCAATCGTTTATCTTTATTTTCTATCTTTTAATTAATTACTTTCTACTTGTACTATTTGTTCATTCGTATAACACATAAAGTCCCTGAGAATGAACTTTCTTATTATTAAAACTTGCATACGTCGTGTAATACTTACAATACCATGCTTGTCTAGGGTGCTTTAGTGCATTGTTTTCAGCGTTTATTTATCATATTTTTATCACATCCTAAGCGACACCAAAGGGTTGAGGGTGAATTAGGGAGCCTTTAAGGTCCTTTTTCTGATGCTCTCAAGAAGATACGTGAGATTAACTTGAACAAGAAGAATGCTTGAGAATTGATTGAGTGGGAGCCCTCGAATATTATTGAAAATCGGCTGAAATCAAATTCCATTCCTTCTCTATTTGATCTTTCCTTATGTGTCCTTATTAAGAACGTTGAGGGATTAATTACTCTAGACCATGTTCCCAATATAATAGGCAAAAATTAACAAATGCTCTTTGCAATGAACGAAAAATAAACAGTTACATATTAGATCTCCTTTTACAAGATTCTTACCTGAGCTACACATAAGAGACAGCTCATGGTTAGCAGATTCTTGATTTGTCAAGAGTTTTGCAAATATAGATGTCACTGATTTAAGGGTAATTTTATATGGTTTGTCTGCATAATATAACATGTTTTTAGTAGAGGGACATGACACTTAACGGCCAAAATGGATGGAATCTATTAATAAGGGGCAACGAGTCACCAAAATGAAGTTTAAGGCATCCCGTCTCAAAAAATCTAGTAGGGGGTAAACTTTACAAACAAGCAAAGTTTAGTAGGTATTGGATGTATTTAATCTTTTCTAAATAAATAATCTTTTGTAAACAACAATTTTGAGGATTAGTTACAACCTTCCGTGGATTAAGGTAATACTATTGTGACAAACAATAATTTTAAGCAAAATTTTATCGTAAATCTAAAATTTATTCCATGGGGTTCACTAAATTTGACATTAATAATATTACACTTACATTTGCAAGCAATAAAGTTTGTATGAGATTCGTTCTTATATATAAACGTGATTGCGTTTTCAATAAGGTTAAACAAATTTTTAGTCATTTATGATAGTTTTTTTTGGCTCATTTGGATTATATAATTTAGAACCCAAATATAGTTTTGTACAATATTTTTCATACAAGCGATTATGTATTTTTACGTTTTCACCCCATTTTTTATGGTTCAAGAATGTTTTCATCAATCACAATGTTTTCTTTTGGCTCATTTGATTAACTAATTTAGAATCAAAATATAGTTTTGCACAATATTTTTTATATAAGGGATTTCGTATTTTTATATTTTCACCTGATATATAATAAAAAAATCATACTAAAAAAATTGTCTTATGGAATACTTACACTAATACTTTAAGTGGGACATTCAATGATTACTTGTAATATATCTCCATGGTGCCGCAGTTGAATCTAATAACTATATTAGTTGTGATCTTGATTAAGAACTTGTATGTAAACTTCTTTCCACTACCATGTTAAACCCCTAATTTACTTCACACAATTTGGCTCACATACCTCAATTTCTTCCACGTTAAAACCATAAGTCAACTCACATAATTTAGCTTACATACCTGAATGTAAGATGGAGCGAGATACGAGTCAAGTGGGAAAGGGAAAAAAATGAAACACTAAATTGGAAGTATAATTGTTTATTTGACACATGCACTAATCAGTTGTTCTGAATAATGAGTTATGTATGTACATAAATGTTATTTTGGTATACATTTTTCCTTGTACGTAAACATAACAATATTTCACATCAGTTTACAACTTACTGGGGAATCAGAAATTTCATATCAATTGTTGTACTAATACTAAAACGCACTAGTTAAAATTTATCTATTTTTTTGTTGGTTTTAATTTGAACAGAAAAATATGGGATCTCCTTTAGACAAAAACGGATTAGCTACATCAAAATAGTTGCGATTGCAAAAGCCAAACTATATTTTCTCCAATATTCATCGAATCTACTTTTCAATTTCAACTAAAAATTACTTATAAAATCATCTTTATTTTGACACCATTCAATCAACTGTAAATGAAGATCCCATATATAAGGAAAGTACGTGTTTGCAGTTGAACTTGTGTTTCCTTCAAAAGAATTAGTAGCTTCAATGAAGAATTTTAAGAAACCGGTAATACAATACAATGCAAAAATGGAATACAACAGATCTTGTTCATCCTGAAGAGGGAAATCTTTCATGTATGCTCCTCAACAAACATCAGACCATAGTTGAAGGTTTTAAGGCTCAAGTGTGTTGGAGAAAAAACGGATGTTGGCCATGAGACTTCAACAAAGGAGACCATGGCATTAGTTAATATGGAGTAGTAACAATCTAATGTTTTGCTAAACATTGGTCATGTAATTGTAGTCTTACTTTTTAGTTAAAATAAACACATGTACGTCTATGTTGTAATATTAGGTTGAAAGCCTATGTGATGAATGTAATTATAGATATCTTTAATTTTCTTATTATTTTTATCTTGTATACAAGAAATAATCATCGGACTATTAATAAGATCAAAGTAGACAATGTTGACTACTCATCTGGGGCAAACAGACCCAAGTACCGTCCTCTATAATGTTTGTGAGGATAGAGTAGGAGATAAATGAACAATCATATGAAGATTGTTTGTTTCAAAAAGTAATCTAGTTCTATTTTTGCTTTCATATTAGTTGATTAATATTAAAAGATTTTTTCGTAGTGATTGGGAACGATAACATGGTATAGTTTGTTAAAGTACAATGAAATAAATTGTACAAAAATTGATATCAAAGTCGAACTCAAAGCTATAAACACATTAAATTACCAAGAGAACTTCTGTCACTCAAGTCTTAGTAGTCAGCACTACTAGAGAATACGACAACAAAAATTAAAGAGAGAGCATATGAATTAAAAAATCAAAATTTGAAACAAATAATATGGTGTGTTTATTTGCACAGTTAATAAATAAAAAAATTATGTTCTCATATTTCTCTCTTATTGTAAGAGACGTGATCTTAAGACGCCAAATGTCTTCTTGAATATAGATTTTTGTGCGGATTCATCAAAGTGCAAGCTACTGTATTTTGTTACCCTTTGCTCCAACAATTTGTTTTTGTAGAATACACTCTCATATAAGCGCCTTGATTTGTAATGGATCTTTGGATAATATTTATGGACGCCATCCCAACCTTAGTGTAGTTGGGGACTTACTTCCTCGGACTTTTGTTTGTTTACATGCCAAAAACTTGCCTGGACTTATTGGAACTCCATATTCTGTAGAATATTTTAGACACTTCATATGTGGCACACTTTTACCCATTGATGCTCCTTTTGCATGACAGAAAATTTCGAATACCACATATAATTTATTTTACTTTGACACCTCGTCTAGATTATTAGTATCTTGCTATTAAACGTTCCTTAAATTATATTCAAAGGAGTTTTCTTTTGTGGTGCCTCGAGGAGAATTCAAAGTTTTTCTGATTAACTTTCCTTAGTGTTTACTCGAATTCTTCCAACTTTTTATTTTTTATGGGGTTTTATGTTGTTAGTGCTTCCAATTGTTCACAAGGACTCACCGGGTAGCGAGCTGGTGTCAACGTTATTTCGGCGATGATGGAGAGTGTCTTCACTACATAAATTACTATTATGCTTTCGTGTTGAGGCCTCCTCCTTTCACTTCGTCTCCTTGGGTCTCTCATATTTACATAGACCATGTTGTTATTTTCCCTTTGATCAGTTGTCCTTCTAGATAGAGATTTTTTAATGTGTTTATCCTTCTTCCTTGCATGTTTGTCCCCCTTACATTCATATTATTTTTATTTATTGTTTTTTTAGTCATCCATTGTTTTCTTATTATGTTTCTTATAACCATTTTCGTTGGGGAACATAAATAATATGTCAATTCTTCGTCGGTGGCTATTTTAATGTCAAATATTCTCTAATATTTGTTATATGCCGAGGCATCATCGAAATTTTCATTGAATTCAATGCTTCATCAGACTATGTGTGATGACAATGATATGTCATATTTTGTTTGATATGGATTCTTTGTCGGAATTTATTTGATGTCAAAGCATCGCCATACTTTTTGTTTAATGCCAAGGCATTAATCAAACTTTGTGTGATGCCGAGGCTTTTTCATACTTTTTTTGATTGACACATGCAAAGAGAAATAAGTATATATATATATATATGTTTATTATTATTATTAGTAGTAATTTTATTATTATTATTTTATAGCGTTTCCGCTTGCAGATGGCTTTGATCCTGCAAAACTTCTTTTATCGTCGAGGCTTCGTCAGTATTACTAAATATTATTTGACTATTGAGACTTTTTTGGTCTTGATAAACTTCTTCAAAATTTCTTTGATTATTGACACTACGTCGGTCTTACAAAAAAAATTTTATTGCTGAGATTGTCATTATTACCAAGCCTTTTTTATTATAGAGAGAGTGTCGCTCATATGAATATTTTTTAATTGTCGAGACTACGTTGGTCTTACAAACTTTTTTTATATCTCCTCCACAAAAAAGAGCTTCTGGCTGTCTGTGTCATCACATCAATATTTAACGAGACAGTGAATTGTTTACTTCAAGATAACCTTCTTGGCAACAATATAATTGGTATTTTGTACAAGGCTAAGTTCGACTTAATTACCATATCTACGTTCTTCTCATTTCCAAGGCTAAGTTTGACTTAATAACCAAATATTTGGCTGTCTCATTTCTAAGACTATATTAGACTAATTTACCAGAGTTATGTTGGTCTCATTGTCGAGGATGCGTCAGATTATCTACTAGAGCTATCTCGGTCTTATTTTTTAGACTACATCAGAGTTATTTACCATAATTATGTCAAAATTATTATTGAGGCAAGATCAAGACGTATTTTGCCCGAGATTTGTCGATTTCGTTGCTATACAATTGACCGCTAATTTAGGTCGATCATGATTTCGTTATCGGCTTGCCAGAGGGTTTAGACTTTCTTAGGCTATATAATATGGTATTTTATGTCATAGTAGCCGATCTTTTTTATACAAGAGGAGCCAATATTTTATGCTACCAGATCTCTTCTATTATGCTACAGGAGTTGGTCTTTAAAGCTATAGGAGCTTGTATTTTATGCTCAAGGAGCTACTTTTTTTGTTAGAGATCTTGGTATTTTGATTGATCACAATGCGAAATTGGTGGTAGTTAATTTTTTTTACAGTCTATCAACTTTTTTGGGAGCCAAACCCCATATTTGGTTTGTAGGGACATTTTACAACAATTAATTGTAGGGACATTTTACCTTAATTAAATCAAAATAAACATTATTATGTCTCGACATGTTTTTTAGTTTTTATACTCTTTTAGGATATCCAAGAATTAATTTATTTTTTATTTTCTAATACATCTGAGAGCCATTTTGACTTGGGTAAAATTAGATCTCAAGATATCTTAGTCGCGCAGAAAAGTGTTAAATACTCTAGCCGCTAGAACTATCGATTTCGGATCCCCGCTCTTTCCAATTATCCTGATAAAAAATACAAGCAATTGAATATTACACCATAACGATTAAAAACACATCCATGAATGAAATTAAAAAAAAATTAAAATACCACCACACAACCATAACTATCACACAAATCTCCACATATGCTTATCACTTATGCTAAAAATAACCACTTTATCCCTACCATTTGTTGTTTTTTTTTATTCATAAGTAAAGAAACACCTGACTACAATATATTCAAAATTATTAAAATCAAAACCTTCAACTTTGATATATCCCCTCTCTTTATATACAATCAATTTAATATTACCATTATTCCAGTTGTTATTCCAAAGATTTCTATAACACGATTTGCTAAAACATCAATCAATGGATCGATCTTCGAAGAATAAGAAAAAGAACCATAGCTAATTACAATTTTTGCATATATTTTAATAATAGTCTAATGTTCCACATTTTTGTTGATGGATTTGTAAAGTTATGAATAAGTTAACAACAGTTAGTGAAGATAGATGTTGTATGTTGTTGGTTCAAATTAGTTATTTTGCATGCCTCTTGCAACACTAGAGGTTCATTTTCTAGCATAGATTTTATCCCAAAAATTTCTTATTATTATGATTAATTACAAATTTTATTATGACACAACGAGACTAATGAAATACCTACCTCCTCCCATTCATAGGCAAAAGAAACGTTACAAACTTTTTCTATCAACAGAACCCAGTTGCTTAGTCTGTATACTGTCAACTTGGTCGGCTTCATGAAGATTGTGATTAACATTCGAAATGTAGTACCAAACATTTACAAACAAATCTTCCATAAGATTAAGATCATAAGTTCGTTCTATTTAATACCTTGAAAATATTCTTCGTACATATTTTTTAGATTTGTCTGAATGAGATAACAAGGAAAGAAATAAACATTATGCTAATTCAACCCCAATCAGTAAAGCTTTTAACAATCTTGATAATCAATTTCCAATATGTTCTTGGACTTATAACTCCACCTGATGAAGTAGCACATTAATTTTTTTGTAAAAAATATTTTTATTAACCAAGTATATGAATTTATGTTGGAAATTTGTGTTCTAGACATATTTTCAAATATATATATAATAGAAATGCCACGTACCTGAAGGTACTTGGGCTAAAATGAATTATAATGGATTGTATGAAATTTATAATTTAATTTATATCTACACTTGAATAAAAATAATATATAAATAAGCTTATAAATTATTCTATTACTTGAGTAATAATCATATATATAAATGAAGAAACCTCCAAGAAGCAGTCTCCAACTAAACACAATATGAGGGAGGAATAATCAGAATAAGGCCTAAGCCCAATCTTCTCACGAACCAAATGGGCTTAAGCCCAGGGTGGTGGATAAGATTCATAAGTTTGACATATAAGAAAAATATAAGATTCATAATGCAAAGAGAAGAAAAACATTATCAAATCAGACAAAGAAAAAGATTCATCATCCAGAATCATCAAGAGTACACTCACGAAAAAAGTAGACACACACTACTACTCACAAAAGTCTCAAAGACACAAATTTAACAAACTTAACTACAAATTGTTTTCAAAAACCATCCAGGGTCAACTTATGTTGCTCATTAACACCCTTGACCGCACCATTTTTACACTTCACTTCAATCCAAAAGAAGAAAATATGTTGATTCTAACTTAGCAGCATAACCATACTTCGAAGTACTATTCTTTTTATGCACCACCGTAACTTTCCCACTCCCTGCCTTCTGATGAAAACTAACCATCAATTTCGAACATTCCCTAAAAAAAATTACTATTATTATTTTCCCGAAAAAAAAAATCCCCACTTACAAAAGCTGATCATCAAGGTAGCATGTATACTATTCACATGTTTTATTCCACTGCTTAGCCCCATTAATACTACACTGTGCAGTAAAAATAGTAGCTTCCGCTAATAAAGAAGGTGAAAATCGAAGAATTTGATACTCAACTAAGCATAACTCGATTATAACAAACGATAAAAGCTCCAATTTTCTATTAGAACACATATGGAGTAGGTACTGATAAATTGAACTGTAAAGTATTAAAGATTAATCTCTCCATATCAAGTACTTCTTGTCTAGTATAAGTTTTATCAGATATGACTATAAAATCTTTCACAACAGGTACAAAAACTTCTTCATATTTGCAAGTGAGAAGCATAGCCGTTACTCCAACTAATTGAAGTTTCTTTCTTGTGATAGTTCTTAAAGCTAAGAATCTATCGATAATATTCACTGTTAAATATAATGTCTCTTCCAATAATTTAAATTTGTAATGAACCTCAATTAGCCAATAGATTAGAATACATCTCATCCATTCATTTAGAACTGATTGCTTTGCCATATAATCTGGCTGCACTTAGCTAGAAATCTGCAATACATATAATCGTAAATTAATAATCAATTCACTTAATTTATTTAATTTAATTATATATATATATATATATTAAATATATATAAATGAAATATATAAATGAAGTATTGGTATTTAGCTTAACCTGATCTTTCAATAAAGAAATTGTTTCAAAATGTGTCAAAGCAAATCCATCAATCTGTAAAGAAAACGAAAAATCAGAACTTGTTAATTGCATAATTTGTCCTTGTGTTATGAAAAATAGTCAATTACACCCCTGTTTTTAGGGACTAATTATGCAATTAACCCTACAAACAATCATATAAAATTATGAATTCTCAAATTCAAAGAAATTCTATTTATAAAAACCAACAATAATATTATGTATGTTATGTGTAGCTAAGCTGAGATGTGTAACAGTTAAAACACGGAAACACATCTAGTGATAAAGCATGAGAAACATATAGTAGTCACATAACCGACATGTATAACACACAATTAATTAAAAATTACTGCTTATATACATTGCGTAATAACAAACCTCATGTAACTTTTGGGGTCTGCCTTTTGATTCTACAGGGGAATCTTTTCAACACTAATAAAAGCCTACATGGAATAAAAATGTAAGAGATAAAATAAAAAATGGAAAATACAACAAAAAAATAACTAACTAACCTTCCATCATATATAAGAAACCCTAACGCTGCAACTAACTATTCTTGGAAATGACCGAAGAATTTTCCGAGAAAAATCTTGAAATAAGAGGTGAAGCGTATTTAAAGGTAACTGTATGTACCAACATATCAAATTCAATTTCTGTCTCAGAATCTTCAACCTAAAGCCAAAGAATCCCATCTCGTGATCCGATTAATCACCGCAATTTTACAGCCTCTTCTTTAGCTATTAATGAATAGTTTTATAATTCCAAAACTATACTCACAAATAATATAAATTAGATATGATTTTCATGATAAAAAAACCTATATATATAGATTGAAAGAAAATTGACTTTTTGGGGCATTGGATCGAACACCTTCCACGCGAAATATTCGCTATTGTATTTTGTAGAGAACACCTTCCACACGAAATATTCGGTATTGTATTTTGTAGAGACCGAAGGAAAAATTGAGTGAGATTAGTTTGAAATGGATTCGCTGGCTGTGTGAAACCTGGTTGTTGGGATTTGAATAGTGGCTTGATGGAGCGGCGGTGAGGCGGTGGTGTCCCTGGCGCCAGAATCTATCGACAACTCCTTTTTATATTACATAACTCCATTCTTCTGACCAAGAATTAAATTGCTAACCTAATTGACAAATATAAAATAAATCGAGAGGGAGATGGACGACGAGGTATCTTGTTGGAGTAGTTCCGGAGAAGGATTGAACGACGCCCGTGTATGTGGATCGAGAGGTGAATGAACGGGTGAGAGAGCTGTGTGGGAGAGACCTGAGAGTTTTTTTTTTATTGTGAAATGAAATGAACTGGTATGTTTTTAGAATTTTATTTTTTAATAGCTAATATATATACCAAGGGTAAATTAGGAAGTATTTAATTTTTTAATTAATGGAATGATCTTGAACATTGCCAGTGACATATTTTTACCTAAGAATCGATCTGGACCGTTCTTTATACCTCTTAACAATATATATATGGATATATATTTATATATATCACTAAATCCAAATACAATAATATTTAAAATTTTCAATTCTAATTATTCAATAAAATTAAAATGAAAATAATTTTTTTTTTAGATAATAGAATTTGTAAACTCAACAATATCATTCCTAATCACTATGTATAATATGTCACACATCATCGCTCAAACACTAATCGCAGCTCCAAACCTCTATTTCAGGTATACATAAACATTACAAATCTTAAAAGTGATACCAGTTTTCACATCTATGCAATTATCTTCTTCTTTCTGAATCAACTTCTTAATATTTTATTCCACCATAAATCTCCGATACTTTCTCTTTTTTCTAATAAATGTGTTGTCCTCTACAAGATAATCTCTAATCAAAAATTGGTCTTTATAAATTCACATATTAGATCTATGGTCATTATATTTCAATTATATAGTAATATTTTTACTCGGCAGAAAGGTGAGTTTATTGTTCACATTTTGAAAATTATTTTTATTCTTGTGTTATTTTGAAGAACAAAAAATATGTTACGTTAATGGATTTATATGGTCAATTTTTATTTTTTCTGTATTTGACACTCTATAAATTTTGCACATATAAATAATTGGTTGTCAAGTCATATATAAATAAATAACAAGTATATACAATGTTTTGTCATTACTTACCTACACCATTAATCATATGTAAATAAAGTCATATGTTGTATAATCTAAAGCCCAACTAAACTAGGCCTATCATCCCTAACTACTATATATACATATATGTTTAACCTAATTCTGGAATACAACACTTTTATTCTTTTCTCTCGACTTATACCATTCGTTATATTTTCTTCAAAAATTGTTTTTCCAGAATTGTTGTTTATATAAAAAGATATAAATTTAAATTATCACTAATATAAAAAATACAATAACATTATTTTAAATAAACTATTGATTAGACTTAATTTTTTCTACAATTTCTTTTTTATTTGATGATTAATATTATTTTATTTATATTATAAATTCTTTAAAATATAATTAGAAAAGTATAAAAAAAACTCAACCCGATTTGCAAAAGTGTTTAATTTCAAGATATGTTTTTGTCTTCTATTTCAATTTAAAATTAATTGCTGATTTAATCACTTTTGGACTACAACTACCCTAACATATTAGATTTTCAACTAAAATTGTATAGACTACTTATTCTATATTTTTTTAAACCCAACTAATGGGTCTCTTTTCTATCGACGGGATCATTTTAGTTTTTTTAATCGAGAAATTTGTAGTCAAAATTAACAATCTAGGTTGATTTTGTTAATTATTATTTTGCTTAAATTTATCACACCGAATAATTTTTTTTGTACTTACCTAAATGTAATCAACAATCTATTAATATAATATATTTCTATGAATAATATATTTTATATATTTTTCAGTCACATACATTAAAAGATTGTTATTATTTTGAAAAATATAAAAATAGTCACATTAATAAGAAAATTAGAAAGTCAAATGAAAAATGATTTATTAAAGTAGTAATATTATATGAATTTATTATTAATCATAACATATTAATCGACTAAAATATACTATAAAATTATATAGAATAAAGAATAAAAGATATGATCCGTTATAACTATTGTAAATTTAATCGCACAGTAGGAAATTTTTAGGAAGAATAATGTACTATGTTGTCTAATATCTTAATATTTATAATATTATTTATATAATAAAAAATATATCCTTGTTTATTATATAACTTTCTTCCATATAGCTATTTATCTACAATTAAAATAAAGATTTTTTATCATTTATTTCTTCGGAGTATTGTTTTCTATGATAATTCTAATAATATATAGATTTATTTTATAACATTACGTTTCAAAATTCATATGATATTTATAAATTATTTTTATTGTCCATATTATTTTTCTAATGTTAATTAAAATAAAATAAAATTTTATGTATGTTTTAATTTTACAAAAAACAATTCTTATAAATTTTGTTTTAACATATACACGTTGTTTATTTTTTAAATAAAGAGAAAATCAACTTATATATTTAGATATGTTAAGGAATGATTTCAAAAATTAGGAGCTTACAAAATGAAGTAATAGTTATCCAACTGATGTCTTATATCCTGAGATCTATACATGTAGCGATCAAATTTAAACCACAACCTTGAGGTTAATACTGATGACACCACGTGTCTTATTTAATTTCTAACGAGCTAAATTAGAATTTTTTTTAAACATCATTTCTTTATCAAGATTGTGTCTATGATAAGTTATAACTTAATATTCTTGTTTTGTGCTTATCACTTGATATGCTCGTATTGATTGGAAATGTTATCATATTTTCTATAATACGAGGTTAAGGGTATCTTCTCCTTATACCTTGTTTAACTGGGTCATTCCTTATCTACTTCAATAAGATCGAGATTATATACATTGACTTATAGTTGCGATCAAAAATAAAAAAACACTTTTCTTCATCTTTCATATATCAAGTCTAACTACAATCTTTATAGTGAATAGTCTTCAGTTGACTTCTTCAGAAAACCTTGCTTTCAAAATTAAATATTTATTTATTTATATCGTTTTATCATAATGTCACAATCTTTGGATTTTTCTCCCATGTATTGGTTTTCATCAATTACATGTAACTTTATTGATGGCAACCCATCTTATGTACACCATGATTCTTTAAACCTATTGACCCCATAGCGTATATTACTTTGAACTATTGTTTAAATCAAAACATAAGCAATGACGCTTTGGTAGGGGAAGTAGAAATTATCATTTATATCGAGAATACCCCTTGTCGGTCTAAAAGGAAGGCTATAGTAAAATTAATTTCTGACCTTTTTTTTTTGTCAAAATAAATAATATGTTCATTCAAAAATCATATTGTGATCTCTTACTTTATTTTAAATATATAGCCGACAAGGTAGAGATTATAATTTAAGAAGAACCCAAGTAAGTCTGTGAGGCTTCTATTGGTGTAATAGTTTTGTATCTTTGAGGTTTTAACATGGCAATGACATGCCTATTTTATCCTTTCATAGATGACCTGTTGAAAATTTACTCTTTTCGGTTTGGCAAGCTATGTATTAATGTTTGGGGTAGGATATCCGCCTTTTAGACTATCTATTTGAAGAATATCAATTATAATGTCTATATTAATATTTTTTGGCTTCGTATAAAATTTTAAAAAAAGCCAAGCTATTTTAATATAAGATCCAATGAGACCTTCAATAAAACAAAAATTTAAGGTAGATGATATATTTTTTATCCTATTAAAAATGACCATACACATACATCGATTTTATGACAATATATTTAGCCATTTGGGTTGTATGGGATGTTTGTAATTGTTATATAACTCCAAATATACATCCCTATTTGTATTGAGTGGTTTCTTTTCTAAGCAATATTTTAGGCCCATTATGAATGTTGATGAAAAAATTATTGTAGTAGTATGTGGAATATAAATGATCGTGTTTTTATATGAGATTTTTTGTAATAAATGATTTAAAGGTTCGAGTTAATTTCATCATTGTAAAATTACTTAATGTTGGATTAGGTATTCCTCGCATCTTCGGAGGATGATTATTATATAATATTTGAACGCTAGTTTCATAAATAAATTACCTAATTTACTATTTCAAGTTGCGATGTTTTCTTATACATGCCTTTGTTTACTAAGCATATGGATGTTGAAAATTTTCTAATTAAAGTTTATGAAAGTACTTTTATGAAGGTTCAAATTGATTCTAACGGAATTGATGGTTAGAACAAGTGGCCTACCCACTGATGCACATAGCATTATTGAAGGTGATAACAAGAATTTCTTAGAGCTCAACACTAAGGGCCATGATGACGTAAGAGAAGAATATGAGGCTCCAGTCACCGTGTGAAGGAGTAAATGAAAGAGACGTACTAGGGGTTTATCCCCTTGAAACAGAGTAAATAAGGGTCTTAGAGCAGATGGCAAACTTCTTTGTGTTTTTCATAATTAATCTCCAAAACATAGTTTTTCACAAAATGTTCCTGATAGTGTACATGTTCGTAAGATCGCGGTTTATGTATTTATGAATCTATGCCACGTCTTTATTGATATTTTGGTGGTATATATAATTGAGATATATATATATATATAAAATGGAAATATAAAATGAGGAAGGTGTTGATTTTTCAATTATTAGAAAAATGCCCTATTGCACTATAACAACTAGCACGACACCCACCTTCGAGATGGGGTATGTCATAGTTTGTCATATAAGCTAGTATACTAACCTTATACTTCCTTCCACTACGATGGATTTCCTAGCCACTTACCCAAAATAGTTTGATATGCTTATTTTAAACATTCAAGAAATGGTTGTATGATACCTATAGTTGTGTTAGGAGTGAAGAGTACAAAACATTTGTTGAGATTTGTAGAATAGGTAAGAGGAAATTTAATATTTCACATGACCTCATTTAGGAAATGGATTTTAAGCATGTCTATTTTGAAGACTAAATTTTAATTATCTGGGAAAAGAAGTTATATCAAAGTCGGATATGACACTATTATTTATACTACTTAGAGATTGCATATAAAGATAGATAGGTAAGATGATAGAGGGTCTCCTTGTCAGATTTTCCTTTGACTGATAATATAAAGGTAAAATGTATATGATCACGACAAGAACTTGTGATACAGTTGACACACATTTAATAATGAAAGACACCTTAGATCGTATTCCTAGTTTTACAAGTACTTGGTCAATAGTATTTCATTAAACTTATCATAATTTTGTTGCATATAATTTTTAGTATGGTATACACATCCTTTCATATGGGTGTTCATCCTCTTGAATGTATGTAGAGCTTTATTGAAAAATTATCATATTTTCTTTGATATCCCTTTCCTCATATGAATGTAGCATGGACTAAAGATACTACTTTCAACATTAAGGTTTTCATTCCAAGGATATGTATTTTAGAAATAATTTTTTATACTTTTACCAAGCTTCTGCAAAACCTCGTTTTTGGAAATTAAAACTATAATGGTTTATGTGAATATACCAATATTAGGCTTCTATTAATGAAGACTTTGTTCGACCCGAAATTGTTCTTGACCATGAGATACTAGCGTATTTTGTAAAATATACATTTGAAATCATTATTAAAGGGATCAAATAGAAAAGAGTTACCACATTACCTCCTTATATGTATAATAACATACCTTTATTAAGAGTAATGCTGGATATCGCCCCAAATCGCATCACCCTTTTATCACCTCCTAGGTGGACCAACCGTACAGAAGAGAGAAAATAATTAATCAGGAAAGAGAAATCATATGATGGGTTAATTTAAAATCCACCTAGGAGGTGAGAAAAGGGTGATACGATTTGGGGTGATATCCAGCATTACTCCTTTATTAATTCAGTTGTAATATAAAATAAGGATATGTATCATGTTTGGGCAGTAAGCACAACGACCCATATCATTGAGCCCCACCAAACTATAAGATCATAACTATGAAACCCTACTAACAATATCAACAATATCAATCCATCACCCTATATAGGTTTCAATTGATCGATATGTTAAAAAAAATATTTTGAATGCCGCCTCTTTGTTGCAAGTAGACACAACACACCATTTTCAAATCCTATGTTTACTACAAAAACACAACACACCATCTTCAAACCCTAGATTTACAACAAAAACTGCAAATTATTTTCACTTGTAAAAGGTAACTATATTATAACACGGGTTTTTAGATTTATAAGATTAATTTTTTTATTCTTTTTTATGATTTAAAACGACTATGGTGTACAATCTGAAACTAGAATAAATAGTTTAGAGATTAAATAATATAAATTAAAATATTAAATTATTTTATAAACTGATTTAAATTATCCATAATTATTAAAAATTTCATTGAAATGGATAAATTTTCTTTAGTTTTGTTGTACTTATTAAATATCTCTAAAAATTAATTTTTTATTAATTGAATTTTTAAATTTAATATGTGATAATCTTTATAATATAGATTTTTTTGATTTTAGTGTTTAGTTTACAGGAAAAAGATCGTTAGTAGTGACATTTCAATAAAGGAGAAATTCTCCATAAAATTCTTGGTAAGTCTTCACCATTCTAATATATATTATGTTTGATATGTATCTAATTATCTTATACACAGACAATAAGATCACAATACATATTATGAGATTGCTAAATTCACTTCATTATGAATGTAAATAATAAGAATTTCTATTTGAATAGCTTTTAAATTTTGGTTTTAGGTGTCAAACCTAAATTTTGTTAATCATATGGTAACTTTCACAATACTTTACCAAGATATATAGTTAGTGCATAAGATTATATTTAGTTATGGTAAATAAAATAGTTAAGGTTTATTTTAACAATATAAGATTAGATACCCATGTGGTAAATTACTAGCATACGTAAAACCTTTAGATTCTAGTGTTTCTATCGCACTCTCAAAAGTTCTCATATATGTTATTTTTTCATTCCACAAAAGGTTTACATTTTGTTTACCAACAAATTAAAAAAATAGTTTTTAGATTCTATATGTACTAGTATATTCTTCCTAAAATGTCTTAAAATTTTGAATCATTTTTGTGATTTTTTTAATATTTGAATAGGTCTAGATTTTTCATAAAGAATATAAATTGTCTTTGATAAAGAGTAAATACATCCAATACCCCCTAAACTTTGACTATTTTGATAGTTTACCCCCTACTAGATATTTTTGGACTGGATGCCCCTTAAAAGTCATTTTAGTGACTCGTCGCCCCTCGTTCATGTGTGGCCACCATTTAATTAAAAATTCATTTTTTTGAATTACTTATCCCACGTCTTCTTCTTCAAATCCTTTTCTCCAAAACTTCTTCTCCATGATTAAATCCCGAATCTTCAAATTTCATATAAAAAAAATAGAAATTAAAACAATATGAATCAAAAAATATAGTGAATGTATGACAATCAAAGACTGGATTAGGAAGTGAAAAAAAGCAATCAATTCCATCTTTTTTAGTTGCTGTTTCACTTAATTTATCACTTGCTTTTCCATTTCCAGATAAGGAAAAAAATGTGACATCATCATCTTCACCTAAACATGGTTCTGATAATTCTTTGCGTTTATTTGGAGAAGGAATCAGGAGGGACTAGAGGTGTAAATTCTATAGTGGAGATTTAATAATTTTCACCTATTTGTTTATTTATTTGTTTTATTATCTTAAAGCTTAAGATTTTCAAGATATAATTTTGTTTCTTTTTAAATTTAAGTTTTTGCAAGTGCGGATAGTTGGGCGTTTGTATATAGAGGATGTTATATCATGGTATTTGCATGTTTGTGGTGACTTTTAAAGATTTTTAGATTACTTATAAAACCCACCTACTTTGGGGATTCTTGAATTATTTTTCTAAATTTATTAAACTTTTTAGGATTTGTTTTGTGCTCCGCCCTCAATTAGGTTTTAGTAAGTCGTGTTTTTATTTAGTGTGGTCTTGTATGTGCATGCTATAACATGATATTTATGTTTGTATGCATGCGACCCTTTTCCGTTTATATTTTTGTTACACTTGACATGAGCATTCGTTGTCAATGCGATTAGTAATCTATTTTTAGCATTTTTATAAGCTTTTTTGGGACATGCGCACATGGAGAGAGTATTCATATAGTGTAGCTATATTATTATGCACACCAACTTATCGCTACTTTCTCTATTCCCACCCTACCCCAATAAATATTCTTAAAACCTTGTACTGTGTACGGCCCTTCACCGGAATTGCAAAACACCGGAATTGCAAAGTATTTTGCTGGTTTAGGATGTTCACGAGGAGTTCAAATCACGAGGTTTTAGCTTTCTTACGTTTGTGTTACAAAAGTGGTCGTTTGGTTTTGTTTCATAGTGACGTGTTTCGTCGCGACGGTTGGTGGTTTGGTAGAGACTAGATGGTAAGAGCTTCTTATCTGCCTTATTAGGAGTTGTGGATGGTAAGATATGTAGTGTATATCTTGTGTATTGAGACCCCCTTTCCTAGCTTACTTCCAAAACAGTCGGCTATTGAGACCCCCTTTCCCCGCGGCTACTGAGACACTTTTTTCCAGCTGGCTACTGAGACCCATTTCTCGGCTCCCTTCCAAATTAGAGTCGGCTATTGAGACCCCCTTTCAGCTCATTTCTAAAATGTAGACGGCTATAACGCTCCTATTTCCTAGCTCACTTATAAAAGGAGTCGCCTATTGATACGTACACTTATTTATTGCCTTTTAATTTAAAGATTTTAATTTTTAACCTCTCAATCGTTCATCTTTATTTTCTATCTTTTAATTAATTACTTTCTACTTGTACTATTTGTTCATTCGTATAACACACAAAGTCCCTGAGAACGAACTTTCTTATCATTAAAACTTGCATACGTCGTGTAATACTTACAATACCATGCTTGTCTAGGGTGCTTTAGTGCATTGTTTTCAGCGTTTATTTATCATATTTTTATCATATCCTAGGCGACACCAAAGGGTTGAGGGTGAATTAGGGAGCCTTTACGGTCCTTTTTCTGATGCTCTCAAGAAGATAAGTGAGATTAACTTGAACAAGAAGAATGCTTGAGAATTGATTGAGTGGGAGCCCTCGAATAATATTGAAAATCGGCTGAAATCAAATTCCATTCCTTCTCTATTTGATCTTTCCTTATGTGTCCTTATTAAGAACGTTGAGGGATTAATTACTCTAGACCATGTTCCCAATATAATAGGCAAAAATTAACAAATGCTTTTTGCAATGAACGAATAATAAGCAGTTACATATTAGATCTCCCTTTACAAGATTCTTACCTAAGATACACATAAGAGACAGCTCATGGTTAGCAGATTCTTGATTTGTCAAGAGTTTTGCAAATATAGATGTCACTGATTTAAGGGTAATTTTATATGGTTTGTCTGCATAATATAACATGTTTTTAGTAGAGGGACATGACATTTAACGGCCAAAATGGATGGAATCTATTAATAAGGGGCAACGAGTCACCAAAATGAAGCTTAAGGCATCCCGTCTCAAAAAATCTAGTAGGGGATAAACTTTACAAACAAGCAAAGTTTAGTAGGTATTGGAAGTATTTACTCTTTTCTAAATAAATAATCTTTTGTAAACAACAATCTTCCGTGGATTAAGGTAATACTATTGTGACAAACAATAATTTTAAGCAAAAGTTTATCGTAAATCTAAAATTTATTCCATGGGGTTCACTAAATTTGACATTAATAATATTACACTTACATTCGCAAGCATTAAAGTTTGTATGAGATTCGTTCTTATATATAAACGTGATTGCGTTTTCAAAAAGGTTAAACAAATTTTTAGTCATTTATGATAGTTCTTTTGGCTCATTTGGATTATATAATTTAGAACTCAAATATAGTTTAGTACAATATTTTTCATACAAGCGATTTTGTATTTTTACGTTTTCACCCCAATTTTTATGGTTCAACAATGTTTTCATCAATCACAATGTTTTCTTTTGGCTCATTTGATTATCTAATTTAGAATCAGAATATAGTTTTGCACAATATTTTTTATATAAGGGATTTTGTATTTTTATATTTTCACCTAATATATAATAAAAAAAAATCATACGAAAAAAAATTGTCTTATGGAATACTTACACTAATACTTTAAGTGGGACATTCAATGATTACTTGTAATATATCTCCATGGTGCCTCAGGTGAATCTAATAACTATATTAGTTGTGATCTTGATTAAGAACTTGTATGTAAACTTCATTCCACTACCATGTTAAACCCCTAATTTACTTCACACAATTTGGCTCACATACCTCAATTTCTTCCACGTTAAAACCATAAGTCAATTCATATAATTTAGCTTACATACCTGAATGTAAGATGGAGTGAGATACGAGTCAAGTGGGAAAGGGAAAAGGATAGATGTCAATCTTGAAAAAAAAATGAAACACTAAACTGGAAATATAATTGTTTATATGACACATGCACTCATCAGTTATTCTGAATAATGAGTTATGTATGTACATAATTTTTATTTTGGTATACATTTTTCCTTGTACGTAAACATAACAATACTTCACATCAGTTCAGAAATTTCATATCAATTGTTGTACTAATACTAAAACGCACTAGTTAAAATTTATCTATTTTTTGTTGGTTTTAATTCGAACAAAAAAATATGGGATCTCCTTTAGACAAAAACGGATTAGCTACATCAAAATAGTTGCGATTGCAAAAGCCAAACTATATTTTCTCCAATATTCATCGAATCTACTTTTCAATTTCAACTAAAAATTACTTATAAAATCATCTTTATTTTGACACCATTCAATCAACTGTAAATGAAGATCCCATATATAAGGGAAATACGTGTTTGCAGTTTAACTTGTGTTTCCTTCAAAAGAATTAGTAGCTTCAATGAAGAATTTTAAGAAACCGGTAATACAATACAATGCAAAAATGGAATACAACAGATCTTGTTCATCCTGAAGAGGGAAATCTTTCATGTATGCTTCTCAACAAACATCAGACCATAGTTGAAGGTTTTAAGGCTCAAGTGTGTTGGAGAAAAAACGGATGTTGGCCATGAGACTTCAACAAAGGAGACCATGGCATTAGTTAATATGGAGTAGTAACAATCTATTTTTTGCTAAACATTGGTCATGTAATTGTAGTCTTACTTTTTAGTTAAAATAAACACATGTACGTCTATGTTGTAATATTAGGTTGAATGCCTATTTGATGAATGGAATTATAGATATCTTTAATTTTCTTATTATTTTTATTTTGTATACAATAAATAATCATCGGACCATTAATAAGATAAAAGTAGACAATGTTGACTACTCATCCGGGGCAAACAGACCCAAGTACCGTCCTCTATAATGTTTGTGAGGATAGAGTAGGAGATAAATGAACAATCAAATGAAGATTATTTGTTTCAAAAAGTAGTCTAGTTTTATTTTTGCTTTCATATTAGTTGATTAATATTAAAAGATTTTTTCGTAGTAATTGGGAACGATAACATGGTATAGTTTGTGAAAGTACAATGAAATAAATTGTACAAAAATTGATATCAAAGTCGAACTCAAAGCTATAAACACATTAAATTACCAAGAGAACTTCTGTCACTCAAGTCTAAGTAGTCAGCACTACTAGAGAATACGACAACAAAAATTAAAGAGAGTGCATATGAAATATAAAATCAAAATTTGAAACAAATAATATGGTGTGTTTATTTGCACAGTTAATAAATAAAAAAATTGTGTTCTCATATTTCTCTCTTATTGTAAGAGACGTGAGCTTAAGACGCCAAATGTCTTCTTGAAAATAGATTTTTGTGCAGATTCATCAAAGTGCAAGCTACTGTATTTTGTTACCCTTTCCTCCAACAATTTGTTTTTGTAGAATACACTCTCATATAAGCGCCTTGATTTGGAATGGATCTTTGGATAATATTTATGGACGCCATCCCAACCTTAGTGTAGTTGGGGACTTACTTCCTAGGACTTTCGTTTGTTTACATGCCAAAAACTTGCCTGGACTTATTGGAACTCCATATTTTGTAGAATATTTTAGACACTTCATATGTGGCACACTTTTACCCATTGATGCTCCTTTTGCATGACAGAAAATTTCGAATACCACATATAATTTATTTTACATTGACACCTCGTCTAGATTATTAGTATCTTGCTATTAAACGTTCCTTAAATTATATTCAAAGGAGTTTTCTTTTGTGGTGCCTCGAGGAGAATTCAAAGTTTTTCTGATTAACTTTCCTTAGTGTTTACTCGAATTCTTCCAACTTTTTATTTTTTATGGGGTTTTATGTTGTTAGTGCTTCCAATTGTTCACAAGGACTCATCGGGGTAGCGAGCTGGTGTCAACGTTATTTCGCCGATGATGGAGAGTGTCTTCACTACATAAATTACTATTATGCTTTCGTGTTGAGGCCTCCTCCTTTCACTTCGTCTCCTTGGGTCTCTCATATTTACATAGACCATGTTGTTATTTTCCCTTTGATCAGTTGTCCTTCTAGATAGAGATTTTTTAATGTGTTTATATTCTTCCTTGCATGTTTGTCTCCCTTACATTCATATTATTTTTATTTATTGTTTTTTTAGTCATCCATTGTTTTCTTATTATGTTTCTTATAACCATTTTCGTTGGGGAACATAAATAATATGTCAATTCTTCGTCGGTGGCTATTTTAATGTCAAATATTCTCTGATATTTGTTATATGCCGAGGCATCATCGAAATTTTCATTGAATTCAATGCTTCATCAGACTATGTGTGATGACAATGATATGTCATATTTTGTTTGATATGGATTCTTTGTCGGAATTTATTTGATGTCAGAGCATCGCCATACTTTTTGTTTGATGCCAAGGCATTAATCAAACTTTGTGTGATGCCGAGGCTTTTTCATACTTTTTTTTGATTGACACATGCAAAGAGAAATAAGTATATATATATATATTTATTATTATTATTATTATTATTAGTAATTTTATTATTATTATTTTATAGCGTTTCCGCTTGCTGATGGCTTTGATCCTGCAAAACTTCGTTTATCGTCGAGGCTTCGTCAGTATTACTAAATATTATTTGACTATTGAGACTTTTTTGGTCTTGATAAACTTCTTCGGTTGTTGATATTGCGTCGCTCTTACAAAATTTCTTTGATTATTGACACTACGTCGATCTTACAAAAAGTTTTTGATTGCTGAGATTGTCATTATTACCAAGCCTTTTTTTATTACAGAGAGAGTGTCGCTCATATGAATATTTTTTTAATAGTCGAGACTACGTTGGTCTTACAAACTTTTTTTATATCTCCTTCACAAAAAAGAGTTTCTGGCTGTTTGTGTCATCACATCGATATTTAACGACACAGTGAATTATTTACTTCAACATAACCTTCTTGGCAACAATATAATTGGTATTTTGTACAAGGCTAAGTTCGACTTAATTACCATATCTACGTTCTTCTCATTTCCAAGGCTAAGTTTGACTTACTAACCAAATCTTTGGCTGTCTCATTTCTAAAACTATATTAGACTAATTTACCAGAGTTATGTTGGTCTCATTGTCGAGGATGCGTCAGATTATCTACTAGAGCTATCTCGGTCTTATTTTTTAGACTACATCAGAGTTATTTACCATAACTATGTCAAAATTATTATTGAGGCATGATCAAGACGTATTTTGCCCGAGATTTGTCGATTTCGTTGTTATACAATTGACCGCTAATTTAGGTCGATAATGATTTCGTTATCGGCTTGCCAGAGGGTTTAGACTTTCTTAGGCTATATAATATGGTATTTTATGTCATAGTAGCCGATCTTTTTTATAAAAGATGAGCTAATGTTTTATGCTACCAGATCTCTTCTATTATGCTACAGGAGTTGGTCTTTAAAGCTATAGGAGCTTGTAGTTTATGCTCAAGGAGCTACTTTTTTTGGCAGAGATCTTGGTATTTTGATTGATCACAATGCGGAATTGGTGTTAGTTAATTTTTTTTACAGTCTATCAACTTTTTTGGGAGCCAAACCCCATATTTGATGATCTTAGGTTGACGAGAAAAATTTGTTACATTCTATCTAGTTTTTTATGTCAGTAATCTTTTTAGGATTCTGTTAAAGATTTCAATTTGTCTTTGTAGTTCTTGTTATTATAAAAAAACCCCTCAAGAAGGAAACATGATAGTGTTGACAATTACACTGGATTGACATGCACATTAGTTAATTTTAAAATTTGAAACACAACTTTTTTTAAGTAACTGACATGCTCTTACTGTTTCTAATCTTCGATTTTTTTGTGATATTATATTGTATGAGAACTACCACATGTGTCCTTCATTGTTACTTTTTGCATATCTCGTCTCTAATTGACAAGTTTCATTAACAATTGATCTAGATATATCATTACCATCGGCGAACTCTCGTTACACTAGCAGTTGTCGGCATAGCAAGAATATAGAGTACAACACATTTGGTGGTGGTCGGTATTGGCGGAATGTATGGTTTGATGCCTTCTTTACCCACCGGTATTGGATGATATGGTTCAATTAGGGGTGAGCACGGTTCGCCTCGGTTTTTGCCATAACCAAAACCGAAACCGAATGGTTCGGTTTTTCGAGGTGCCGGTACCAAACGGTTTTCATCAGTTTAGTTTTGTTAGTTTTCGGTTCCGTATATTTTCGGTTTTGGTATGTGTTTAATTCGATAGTGCACTACTAAAAAATTAAGTATTCACAGCAATTATTAGGGTCAAAGGCGGCTAATTATATGTGATGTGTATTAATAGACGAGAGTTAGCTAATTGCCGCGAAGAGTGCCGTCTATAAAGCTCACGCCTATATAAAGACGACACAAACAAAATTGCCACCTATTCAACTATGCATTGGCGGTAGTTGTCTCAAAAGTGCCGCCTATGTTTATTTGTCTTAATGGCTTTTTTAGGACACTGACGCCTATTATATATCATAGTTGTACATTTATATGAGATAAATGGTAGTTTTAAACTGCCGTATATAAAAAGAACAATTTTAATATATTCTTAGATATATGTATTGTTGATTAAAAATAAAAATATATATTTAACTAAAAGAACTATTTAATATAAAAAATATCAGAATTCAATTAAAATATATTCATTCACATAAAAAGTGTACAAATCCTAATACTTTCTGTCATTTATTGTCAAGCCAATTAAAAATCAGAAATAAAAATTACAAAATTCTTGAATTTCCTAATATACATTCATAAAGATAGTTAAACAACCAAAAATTTCAAACAAAATCTTCAAAACTTCTTTATTAATTTTTCAATGATCCATATCTTTTATTACTTTTTCAATCATCCATATCCGAATTGCAAAAAGAATCTTCAAACTTTTTTTACTATTTTGACATTCATTCATACTCCCATTTCCATAACTTCTCTTGCTTCAAGCTGTAAAATTAATATCAAAATTAATGAATAATTTAGTAATATTTTATATACCAGTATTATAATGAATGTAAAACTTCGTACTTTTGCACTAAGTTCTCTATTCATGGCATTATTTTCGACTTTACTCTCCATTAATAATTCATTACACTCTTTTTCATTGTTTTATTACTTTTCATCAAATTTTCAACTTGACCAGTAATAGTCTGAATCTTTTCCGAAGTTTCAGATGAATGAATTTTCCGAAGTTTCAGATGAATGATAATTGTTATACCCATACCTCGATGGTGTAGGTTCCATTCCTTTCCCTCATACGCGTGTTATGATGTAGTCCATCTGAATACAAGAAATATAACTTAGGATTATGCTTAAAACTCAAAATGAGTCAGAAATAACTTACGGATTTCGCAAGCTCTTTAGCTTTATCATCATTAAAATCAAGGGTAGACATAATCTTTGCCCTACCGAGTCTTTCTCTAATCATATTCCAAGAAGAAAATGTGTATTTCTTATTTCACCATCTTCACCTGCTCTTAAAACATCCATTGTCTAACAAGTAAAGGACTTCTATGCACCTATTAAAACAATGGGAAATAATTGACAAAGTAGATGATGAGAACATAAGACTTTAATTTTTTGGTGATTTCCCAATCAAGAGTCCTATTAACTGGTTGAGTTAAAAAAAGGATGCTCATGACTGAAAAAGTACATGTCGGATTTACCTAACAAGTTAACAGTTTCATCTCGAACTTTGAATAAAGTAATCTCTTTTTCCCTAACAACTTTGCGGCTAAACTTGTTCCTGATAAACCAATACGTAAGCAAATTATGGGGAAACTGAACCATTAGTCCGTGTATTATGCGAAACATCATAAATACCCTCGGGGTAGATTTGCAATGGTTATGTATAATACATGGATGAATGGTGCAATTAACCAATATATTTAGCTAACAATCAGATGTATACGAAATAACTTAAAAAATACTGTAAAAAAGAACACGTACATTCAACCAATATCCCCATTAGCAAAGGTTCAGTTCCAGTATTGGGATACTTGAGCTTCCTTGCTACCAATTCAACCATTGCAACAGAAGATATATTCCTACATATTTTGATGATCAGAAACATAGAAACGAGAAAATTTTATAGCTTAATGATAAAAAGAGGTTTTATTTTACTAGTGGGACATGTAAAAAACCTACCTCAGAGTACAAAATCAAAACACCCAAGCTTTAATAACCAATAAATTCGCGCATATAAAGATTTAAGAAAAACTATATTAGTAAACCAAATCATGAAACCTTTATTAAACACACCCCAACACAGAAGAAGAACAAGAATGACAATAAATGAGAAAGGTAAAACCTTTGCGGGTATGGAAACACACCTAAGCTTGCAATTAATAATTGTTAAATATAGGTGACACCATGTGATCATTTCTTTCATGCGGGTTGTTTGTTACGATGGATGGATATCAAGATGGAGTGTCCTACTTGTCGTCGCCCTCTTCCACCTGCTTGACCAACCCCCAACACATTCTTCTTAGGCCTAAATTTGTAAATTTGCGGTAAATTTACTTCACTTCTATTTTTTTTTCTTTTTTAATCTTATGTGGCTTTTAATTCTATGAATATTTTGTTTCTTTTATTTAAATGTACGCACTTGTAGAATAACTAATGCAAATTAATTAATATCAAGGCCTTTAATGCATTTTTTTTGCATAATGTAAGGACCTAATGTGCAATTTTGCAAAATATAGGGACCTCTAGTACAATTCTACATAATATAGGGACCTATATTGCAATTTTGCCTAATATTGGGACCTATAGTAGTATAGTGCATTTTTGTATAATATAGTGACCTATAGTAGTATATTGTAATTTTGCAGAATATAGGGACCTAGAGTGCAATTTTGTATAATACAGGTACCTATAGTTTAATTTTGCATAATATAGAGACCTAGAGTGCAATTTTGCATATTATAGGGACTTATAGTAGTATAGTGTAATTTTGCATATTATAGGGACTTATAGTGCAGTTGATATGGGGAAAAAAATCGGAAATAATCTTCAGAATCTTTATTTGGTCCCCCTAACTTCTAAAATCAATTCTATTAATTGTATGAAAAATTTGTTTTTATATAATAAAATAAAAATATAGGTTATTTTGTATGATATATGAGTTTGTACTATAATTCATTCAAAATAAATTAATAAATTAATATAAGACGTATAGGGATATATATATATATATATATATATTGCAGATTTTGTTTAATTTAGGAACTTATATTGCAATTTTTGTATAATATAGGGACCTATAGTGCAATTAATTGGTATTGAGAACTCTTTGGTTTTTGGTGTTTCAGGGTAGAAGAGGAATTAACAAAGGATCAATGTTAATACATTGTGAGAATATGATGATTTGATATAATAGATGTATGTATGTATTATGTATAATAAAATAGTTATGTAATATTTCGATGAAGCTTTGTTACTTAATTAGAGATTGATTTTCTATTGAGATATTTTCATTTTTATCTCTTAAACCTAAGGTTTTACATTTTTTCAAGCTGCTGATTCAACATAGATGTATATTTTTCCATATTTAGTAGTGCTTTATTTTAATTTATTTTAATTTTAATTAATGAATGTATAATATACATGGCAATATGCTTGGCTCTTGCATGAAAAACAGGGTTCAATTCTATAACTCTTTAGTCACACCACACCACAAGAGTAACTATCAATCATAAATTTCTAAATTTTAACTTGATTTGGAAAAATTTATGGATAAAAAAAAAGAAAGAAAAATTTATGGATCTAAAAGTTATAGTTTAGTGGTCAAAGTATTCTACACTTTTCGAGTGAAGGACTCGTTATCTTGCAATTGAATATTTTCAAAATTAATTTTTTTATTAGATTTATTAGAAAATAAAAAGATAAAAAAAATTCATTGATGGATATGTCCCATCACATTCTATCCTACAAAATTATGGGAATTGAAAATAGAAAACTACTTAAGAGATTTAAAAGCCCCTCTTATAAATACGAACATTTTTATTTAATGTATTCTTTTATTAAATGTTACAAACAAATTTTAATAATATATACCAAAATCTATCTACCTATTATATTTTTCTTTATGTTTTTTTTATTATATATATATATATATATATATTAATTTTCAAAACCCTAAACATTCATTTCTTTTTGTTTTCTCTCTTATCTCCTTTTTTTCTAAACCTCACGATGATTTTTTTTTCACCTATTTGTCTTTCATTTTCTTTTGCAGCCATGGTTGCTGGAACTTCATAGATCTTGAAGATCATGGCTCGCATATATAGTCACGAGCATCTACTTCACGAGAGAAGATGAGGTTCGACGATCCGCCCGTTGTTGCTCTGGCGAAGGATATGCAGAGGTTCGAGTTTGAAGATTTTCGTTGTTCGTGAGTGAAGACTTTTGCAGTGATTTGAGGCAAAGGTGAGCGTGACCTCCGCCGGAGATATATGGAGCTTTGAGCTTTGGCTGTAGAATTGTCTTTTTCTTTCTTGTTCGAATATCCTTTTCTTTTTCTTAGTAGATAATTTTTTACTTCTATGAATAAATGTATTTTAGTTTATGTTTATTATTTTCTCCCTAAATAATTCTTGTATTGTTAATTCTAAAAAATCTCAATAGTTTATCGCAAAACTCAGGATTTTCACCAGATACTCGGTAACTTTCCCCAATACTCAGTAAAATCCTCGATTATACAAAAACCTGCATTTTAGTCCCTGTATTATCCAAATAATGTAGTATATGTCCCTATATCAGGATGCCCCTGATTTTATTTTTGTTAATTGCATTACAGGTCCTTATGCCAATACTTTTGATATTTATGACATAATTGCATTATAAGTCTCTATATTATGCAAAAAATGCACTATAGTTCCTTAAATTATGCAAAAAAGGAATTAAAGGTCGCTATATTATGCACAAAAAAAATACTTTAGGTCCCTAAATTATGTGTTCCCTAGAGTTGGGACTTTTGAGTGATTCTGAGCTCAAGTGCTCTAGTTTAAAGGTGTCGGTTATAGTCATAGTTGGGCCAAGATGTCTAGTACAAATTATACAAAGGTTGAGCCATTTGGGCCATGTTTGAAGGTGTAATGAGTATTTGAAGACGAGATTTCGTAAATGGAAGACAAATTGTCATTTCCTGAAATAGATTTTATTCGAGTAATAGAGGATGCTACAACTTTGGTGAGATTAGAACCTGCTTATAGAAATTTGGAAAATATGGTTTCTTCGGTTGACGTCAGGGCTTTGTATGGATATTGGTAGGATGAGTTACGGTTTGTTGGAGTTGATTGAGGAGGAAGGGGTTTATGCCTCGAGAATAATTATTAAGAGCGACAAAGATAATCAAAAGAATAGTCTAAATACCGAAAGATAATAAATGATAATGTAAACCCATCCACATAATATGTTTTTTGTTCTTCAAAATAACACAAGAACAAGAATAATTTAAAACATAGAAACAATAAACTCACCTCTCCACCACCAGTAAGGGTATGAATCCATAATTAAATTATAATGATCATTGATCTTGATTGGAGACTGGATCGTATAAGAAAAAAATTATTCCAAAAAAAGATAAGAAATGGATATCGATGGTAGAATAGGATAACTACAGAGATGTGAAGAGTGGTATGACTTTTGAGGTGTATAACATTAATTGAAGTGGAGATAAAGCGAAGTGAGAATTATGGCTTGGACGATGATATGTGATATTTAATAGTTAATAGTGATTAGAAATGACATCGTTTGAGTATTTACAAATTCAATCCATAACTATCTACAACTGTCACTAATAAAAAGACCAATATAAAGATGACAACCTTACATTTGATACCTAATTAGACAACAAAATAATTTTAGAACTATAGCTACCACTCCCCATAATCAGCTATCAACAATATTATTGTTTTTGCTTTTTACTTAGAATCAGAAGAAAGGACCCAACTTCTTTTGGTATATTTCAAACAACTGTATGTAATGGAGGATGGCCAATTTTTCAAATTCTTCAAGCATCTCCGGATATTGTGCTCGGATTTCTGAAACCTACAGAGTTTTTCCAGTTCTCCGGATCACATTAAATAAAATAATATTTGAAAGCTTTAATCCTGAAACATTACAACACAATTTTTCAGTCACAAACTAATGAAAATTAAACTAAAAATAGTCATACCTTGATGAATCTATCTCACTAAATTTCCGAAAACAAATCACCTGCACACATCCATTATAAACAACTTTTTGAAGTATACCAAAAGAAGCTGGATCATTTCTTCTGATTCTAAGTAAAAAACATAAACAATACTCTTGTTAATAAATGATTATGGGGAGTGGTAGCTATCGTTCTCAAATTTTTTTGTAGTCTGATTGGGTATCAAATGTAAGGTGTCATTTTTATATTGGTCCTTTTATGAGTGACAGTTGAAAATAGATATGGATTGAATTTATGTTTCATGGCCTTTAACTGACAGAGTTATATAAATTTTTCTTTGAAAGGGTGCTAATATACAAATTATTAATTTAAAATATGCTAAGTTTAAAAAAACTCTGATAGCAAAACATGTATTTAATCTTCATTCACATATACTTAATCAGTAGGTAAATGATACCAAAACAAAACTTATATTTGTTTATCTAGAAAATATAAATATTACATAAAAGTAATTCACCAATCCACAAAAAAGCATAAAAATTATTCAAAAATTCAATTAAAGAACCAAAGTGACAAATATAAAAAAAACTAAATTGATAAATATACATCCGTCAACCCATTAATATTTTGCAATTTCTATTTCGAAATAACAATGAAATAAGAATAATTTAGAAAATTGAAAAAATAATCACACCTGTCTAACTAGTATAGATAGGAATCTATAATCGAAATGTAATGACTATCGATCTAATAGGTAAGCATAATATCGACAACACTTGATTAGAGAATGAATTTCATAGGACAAAACTATAACTGGAGGAAGAAAAGAAGATCTGTGGTGAAATAGAATAAGAAGAAGTTGATTTAGAGAGATAGAGATTATTACGGAGATGTAAAGAATAACATATCTTTTGAGGTGTGTGTAATGTTTACACATAACTGGGATGAGGCGGCTGTTAGGGTTTGGACGATGATATTTGAAATTTATAGTTAAGAGTAACTAGAAACGACACCATTAAATATTACAATTTCCTTTTTTATTTTCAAATACATTTTAAATTATAAAATTGAAGTTCTTAATTAATAAGAATAAAAAATAAAAAATATTATTATATTTGACTTTAAAGAATTATATTATATATTTGAAAATATGTCTAGAAATTGAATGTTCGAAAAAAATCCATATATTTGGTTAGAATATGTGAAACATATGTGTTCTAAATCTCCTTACATCATAGTTTATTGGACAAAATTTATTTTTCAAATTAGAATTGAGTTACAAGACCAAGAATATATTGGATATTGGTTTATCATGATTGTTAAAAGGTTTGAGGTGGGTTGGGATGAACAAATGTTTATTTGCTTTCTTTTTCATCATCTACAAGGCGGTATGAAAGAATTTTATGACCGTATTAAATTAACATATTGCATTTGAAGGACCTTATTATCTTAATCTCACAAAAGTTTTATTTAAAATTATCTTACTAGATATCAAATGTTAATCCCAATCTTCAAGAAGGTGAAAGTATTAAGATTAAATAACTGAGTTATGTTGACCAAAAGGCATTATAGGTCCCCATGTTATACAACTGTATTATGCAAATACTATAGTATAGGTCCCTATATCAGGATTCCCCTGATTTTATTTTTGTTAATTGCACTACAGGTCCGTATGCCAATACTTTTGATATTTATGACATAATTGCATTATAAGTCTCTATTTTATGCATAAAATGCACTATAGGTCCTTAAATTATGCAAAAAAGAAATTATAGGTCCCTATATTATGCACAAAAAAAATACTATAGGTCCCTAAATTATGTGTTCACTAGAGTTGGGACTTTTGAGTGATTCTAAGCTCAAGTGCTCTAGTTTAAAGGTGTTGGTTATAGTCATAGTTGGGCCAAGATGTCTAGTACAAATTATACAAAGGTTGAGCCATTTGGGCCATGTTTGAAGGTGTAATAAGTATTTATAGAGGATATTTCGTAAATGGAAGACAAATTGTCATTTCCTGAAATAGATTTTATTCGAGTTATAGAGGATGCTACAACTTTGGTGAGATTAGAAACCACTTATAGAAGTTTGGAAAAGATGGTTTCTTCAGTTGACGTCAGGGCTTTGTATGGATATTGGTAGGATGATTTATGGTGTGTTGGAGTTGATTGAGAAGGAAGGGGTTTATGCCTCGAAAATAATTATTAAGAGCGACAAAGATAATCAAAAGAATAGTCTAAATACCCAAAGATAATAAATGATAATGTAAACCCATCCACATAATATGTTTTTTGTTCTTCAAAATAACACAAGAACAAGAATAATTTAAAACATAGAAACAATAAACTCACCTCTCCACCACCAGTAAGGGTATGAATCCATAATTAAATTATAATGATCTTTGATCTTGATTGGAGACTGGATCGTATAAGAAAAAAATTATTCCAAAAAAAGATAAGAAATGGATATCGACGGTAGAATAGGATAACTGCAGTGATGTGAAGAGTGGCATGACTTTTGAGGTGTATAACATTAATTGAAGTGGAGAAGCGGAGCAGCGATAAAGTGAAGTGGAAATTATGGCTTGAACGATGATATGTGATATTTAATAGTTAATAGTGATTAGAAATGACATCGTTTGAGTATTTACAAATTCAATCCATAACTATTTACAACTGTCACTAATAAAATGACCAATATAAAGATGACAACCTTACATTTGATACCTAATTAGACAACAAAATAATTTTAGAACTATAGCTACCACTCCCCATAATAAGCTATCAACAATATTATTGTTTTTTCTTTTTACATAGAATCAGAAGAAAAGACCCAACTTCTTTTGGTATATTTCAAACAACTGTATATAATGGAGGATGGCCAATTTATCAAATTCTTCAAGCATCTCCGGATATTGTGCACGGATATCTGAAACCTACAGAGTTTTTCCAGTTCTCCGGATCACATTAAATAAAATAATATTTGAAAGCTTTAATCCTGAAACATTACAACACAATTTTTCAGTCACAAACTAATGAAAATTAAACTAAAAATAGTCATACCTTGATGAATCTATCTCACTAAATTTCCGAAAACAAATCACCTGCACACATCCATTATAAACAGTTTTTTGAAATATGCCAAAAGAAGCTGGATCCTTTCTTCTGATTCTAAGTAAAAAACATAAACAATACTCTTGTTAATAAATGATTATGGGGAGTGGTAGCTATCGTTCTCAAATTTTTTTGTAGTCTGATTGGGTATCAAATGTAAGGTGTCATTTTTATATTGGTCCTTTTATGAGTGACAGTTGAAAATAGATATGGATTGAATTTATGTTTCATGGCCTTTAACTGACAGAGTTATATAAATTTTTCTTTGAAAGGGTGCTAATATACAAATTATTAATTTAAAATATGCTAAGTTTAAAAAAAACTCTGATAGCAAAACATGTATTTAATCTTCATTCACATATACTTAATCAGTAGGTAAATGATAACAAAACAAAACTTATATTTGTTTATCTAGAAAATATAAATATTACATAAAAGTAATTCACCAATCCAAAAGAAAAAGCATAAAAATTATTCAAAAATTCAATTAAAGAACCAAAGTGACAAATATAAAAAAAAACTAAATTGATAAATATACATCCGTCAACCCATTAATATTTTGCAATTTCTATTTCGAAATAACAATGAAATAAGAATAATTTAGAAAATTGAAAAAATAAACACACCTGTCTAACTAGTATAGATAGGAATCTATAATCGAAATGTAATGACTATCGATCTGATAGGTAAGCATAATATCGACAACACTTGATTAGAGAATGAATTTCATAGGACAAAACAATAACTGAAGGAAGAAAAGAAGATCTGTGGTGAAATAGAATAAGAAGAAGTTGATTTAGAGAGATAGAGATAATTACGGAGATGTAAAGAATAACATATCTTTTGAGGTGTGTGTAATGTTTACACATAACTGGGATGAGGCGGCTGTTAGGGTTTGGACGATGATATTTGAAATTTATAGTTAAGAGTAACTAGAAACGACACCGTTAGATATTACAATTTCCTTTTTTTTTCAAATACATTTTAAATTATATAATTGAAGTTCTTAATTAATTAGAATTAAAAATAAAAAATATTATTATATTTGACTTTGAAGAAATATATTATATATTTGAAAATATGTCTTATAATTAAACGTTCTAAAAAAATCCATATATTTGGTTAGAAGATGTGAAACATATGTGTTCTAAATGTCCTTACATCATAGTTTTTGGACAAAATATATCTTTCAACTTAGAATTGAGTTACAAGACCAAGAATATATTGGATATTGGTTTATCAAGATTGTTAAAAGGTTTGAGGTGGTTCGGGATGAACAAATGTTTATTGCTTTCTTTTTCATCTTCTACAAGGCAGTATGAAAGAATTTTATGACCGTATTAAATTAACATATTGCATTTGAAGGACCTTATTATCTTAATCTCACAAAAGTTTTATTTAAAATTATCGTACTAGATATCAAATGTTAATCCCAATCTTCAAGAAGGTGAAAGTATTAAGATTAAATAACTGAGTTATGTTGACCAAAAGGCATTATAGGTCCCCATGTTATACAACTGTATTATGCAAATACTGTAGTATAGGTCCCTATATCAGGATTCCCCTGATTTTATTTTTGTTAATTGCACTACAGGTCCGTATGCCAATACTTTTGATATTTATGACATAATTGCATTATAAGTCTCTATATTATGCATAAAATGCACTATAGGTCCTTAAATTATGCAAAAAAGAAATTATAGGTCCCTATATTATGCACAAAAAAATACTATAGGTCCCTAAATTATGTGTTCACTAGAGTTGGGACTTTTGAGTGATTCTAAGCTCAAGTGCTCTAGTTTAAAGGTGTTGGTTATAGTCATAGTTGGGCCAAGATGTCTAGTACAAATTATACAAAGGTTGAGCCATTTGGGCCATGTTTGAAGGTGTAATGAGTATTTATAGAGGATATTTCGTAAATGGAAGACAAATTTGTATTTCCTGAAATAGATTTTATTCGAGTTATAGAGGATGCTACAACTTTGGTGAGATTAGAAACCACTTATAGAAAGTTTGGAAAAGATGGTTTCTTCAGTTGACGTCAGGGCTTTGTATGGATAGTGGTAGGATGATTTATGGTGTGTTGGAGTTGATTGAGAAGGAAGGGGTTTATGCCTCGAGAATAATTATTAAGAGCGACAAAGATAATCAAAAGAATAGTCTAAATACCCAAAGATAATAAATGATAATGTAAACCCATCCACATAATATGTTTTTTGTTCTTCAAAATAACACAAGAACAAGAATAATTTAAAACATAGAAACAATAAACTCACCTCTCCACCACCAGTAAGGGTATGAATCCATAATTAAATTATAATGATCTTTGATCTTGATTGGAGAATGGATCGTATAAGAAAAAAATTATTCCAAAAAAAGATAAGAAATGGATATCGATGGTAGAATAGGATAACTGCAGTGATGTGAAGAGTGGCATGACTTTTGAGGTATATAACATTAATTGAAGTGGAGAAGCGGAGCAGCGATAAAGTGAAGTGGAAATTATGGCTTGAACGCTGATATGTGATATTTAATAGTTAATAGTGATTAAAAATGACATCGTTTGAGTATTTACAAATTCAATCCATAACTATTTACAACTGTCACTAATAAAATGACCAATATAAAGATGACAACCTTACATTTGATACCTAATTAGACAACAAAATAATTTTAGAACTATAGCTACCACTCCCCATAATAAGCTATCAACAATATTATTGTTTTTGCTTTTTACTTAGAATCAGAAGAAAAGACCCAACTTCTTTTGGTATATTTCAAACAACTGTATATAATGGAGGATGGCCAATTTATCAAATTCTTCATGCATCTCCGGATATTGTGCTCGGATTTCTGAAACCTACAGAGTTTTTCCAGTTCTCCGGATCACATTAAATAAAATAATATTTGAAAGCTTTAATCCTGAAACATTACAACATAATTTTTCAGTCACAAACTAATGAAAATAAAAATAAAAATAGTCATACCTTGATGAATCTATCTCACTAAAATTCCGAAAACAAATCACCTGCACACATCCATTATAAACAACTTTTTGAAATATACCAAAAGAAGCTGGATCCTTTCTTCTGATTCTAAGTAAAAAACAAAAACAATACACTTGTTAATAACTGATTATGGGGAGTGGTAGCTATCGTTCTCAAATTATTTTGTTGTCTGATTGGGTATCAAATGTAAGGTGTCATTTTTATATTGGTCTTTTTATTAGTGACAGTTGAAAATAGATATGGATTGAATTTATGTTTCATGGCCTTTCACTGACATAGTCATATAAATTTTTCTTTGAAAGGGTGCTAATATACAAATTATTAATTTAAAATATGCTAAGTTTACAAAAAAACTCCTATAACAAAACATGTATTTAATCTTCATTCACATATACTTAATTCAGTAGGTAAATGATAACAAAACAAAACTTATATTTGTTTATCTAGAAAATATAAATATTACATAAAAGTAATTCACCAATCCAAAAGAAAAAGCATAAAAATTATTCAAAAATTCAATTAAAGAACCAAAGTGACAAATATAAAAAAAAAACTAAATTGATAAATATACATCCGTCAACCCATTAATATTTTGCAATTTCTATTTCGAAATAACAAAGAAATAAGAATAATTTAGAAAATGGAAAAAATAAACACACCTGTCTAACCAGTATAGATAGGAATCTATAATCGAAATGTAATGACTATCGATCTGATAGGTAAGCATAATATCGACAACACTTGATTAGAGAATGAATTTCATAGGACAAAACAATAACTGAAGGAAGAAAAGAAGATCTGTGGTGAAATAGAATAAGAAGAAGTTGATTTAGAGAGATAGAGATAATTACGGAGATGTAAAGAATAACATATCTTTTGAGGTGTGTGTAATGTTTACACATAACTGGGATGAGGCGGCTGTTAGGGTTTGGACGATGATATTTGAAATTTATAGTTAAGAGTAACTAGAAACGACACCGTTAGATATTACAATTTCCTTTTTTTTTCAAATACATTTTAAATTATATAATTGAAGTTCTTAATTAATTAGAATTAAAAATAAAAAATATTATTATATTTGACTTTGAAGAAATATATTATATATTTGAAAATATGTCTAGAAATTAAACGTTCTAAAAAAATCCATATATTTGGTTAGAAGATGTGAAACATATGTGTTCTAAATGTCCTTACATCATAGTTTTTGGACAAAATATATCTTTCAACTTAGAATTGAGTTACAAGACCAAGAATATATTGGATATTGGTTTATCAAGATTGTTAAAAGGTTTGAGGTGGGTCGGGATGAACAAATGTTTATTGCTTTCTTTTTCATCTTCTACAAGGCGTGTATGAAAGAATTTTATGACCGTATTAAATTAACATATTGCATTTGAACGACCTTAATTATTATCTTAATCTCACAGAACTTTTAATTAAAATTATCGTACTAGATATCAAATGTTAATCCCAATCTTCAAGAATGTGAAAGTATTAAGATTAAATAACTGAGTTATGTTGACCAAAAGGCATTATAGGTCCCCATGTTATACAAAACCCTTCATTTTAGTCCCTGTATTATGCAAATATTGTAGTATAGGTCCCTATATCAGGATGCCCCTGATTTTATTTTTGTTAATTGCACTACAGGTCCTTATGCCAATACTTTTGATATTTATGACATAATTGCATTATAAGTCTCTATATTATGCAAAAAATGCACTATAGGTCCTTAAATTATGAAAAAAAGGAATTATAGGTCCCTATATTATGCGCAAAAAAATACTATAGGTCCCTAAATTATGTGTTCACTAGAGTTGGGACTTTTGAGTGATTCTGAGCTCAAGTGCTCTAGTTTAAAGGTGTTGATTATAGTCATAGTTGGGCCAAGATGTCTAGTACAAATTATACAAAGGTTGAGCCATTTGGGCCATGTTTGAAGGTGTAATGAGTATTTGAAGAGGAGATTTCGTAAATGGAAGACAAACTGTCATTTCCTGAAATAGATTTTATTCGAGTAATAGAGGATGCTACAACTTTGGTGAGATTAGAAACCGCTTATAGAAGTTTGGAAAAGATGGTTTCTTTGTATGGATATTGGTAGGATGATTTACGGTGTGTTGGAGTTGATTGAGGAGGAAGGGGTTTATGCCTCGAGAATAATTATTAAGAGCGACAAAGATAATCAAAAGAATAGTCTAAATACCGAAAGATAATAAATGATAATGTAATCCCATCCACATAATATGTGTTTTGTTCTTCAAAATAACAAAAGAACAAGAATAATTTAAAACATAGAAACAATAAACACACCTCTCCACCACCAGTAAGGGTATGAATCCATAATTAAATTATAATGATCATTGATCTTGATTGGAGACTGGATCGTATAAGAAAAAAATTATTCCAAAAAAAGATAAGAAATGGATATCGATGGTAGAATAGGATAACTGCAGTGATGTGAAGAGTCGTATGACTTTTGAGGTGTATAACATTAATTGAAGTAGAGCAGCGGAGCAGCGATAAAGTGAAGTGGAAATTACGGCTTGAACGATGATATGTGATATTTAATAAATGACATTGTTTGAGTATTTACAAATTCAATCCATAACTATTTATAACTATCACTAATAAAATGACCAATATAAAGATGACAACCTTACATTTGATACCTAATTAGACAACAAAATAATTTTAGAACTATAGCTACCACTCTCCATAATAAGCTATCAACAATATTATTGTTTTTGCTTTTTAGTTAGAATCAAAAGAAAGGATCCAACTTCTTTTGGTATATTTCAAACAACTGTATATAATGGAGGATGGCCAATTTTTCAAATTCTTCAAGCATCTACAGATATTGTGCTAGGATTTCTGAAACCTACAGAGTTTTTCCAGTTCTCCGGATCACATTAAATAAAATAATATTTGAAAGATTTTATCCTAAAACATTACAACACAATTTTTCAGTCACAAACTAATGAAAATTAAACTAAAAATAGTCATACCTTGATGAATCTATCTCACTAAATTTCCGAAAGCAAATCACCTGCACACATCCATTATAAACAGCTTTTTGAAATATACCAAAAGAAGCTGGATCCTTTCTTCTGATTCTAAGTAAAAAACAAAAACAATAATCTTGTCAATAACTGATTATGGGGAGTGGTAGCTATCGTTCTCAAATTATTTTGTTGTCTGATTGGGTATCAAATGTAAGGTGTCATTTTTATATTGGTCTTTTTATTAGTGACAGTTGATAATAGATATGGATTGAATTTATGTTTCATGGCCTTTCACTCACAGAGTTATATAAATTTTTCTTTGAAAGGGTGCTAATATACAAATTATTAATTTAAAATATGCTAAGTTTACAAAAAAACTCTGATAACAAAACATGTATTTAATCTTCATTCACATATACTTAATTCAGTAGGTAAATGATAACAAAACAAAACTTACATTTGTTTATCTAGAAATATAAATATTACATAAAAGTAATTGACTAATCCAAAAGAAAAACATAAAAATTATTCAAAAATTCAATTAAAGAAACAATGTGACAAATATAAAAAAAACTAAATTGATAAATATACATCCGTCAACCCATTAATATTTTGCAATTTCTATTTCGAAATAACAATGAAATAAGAATAATTTAGAAAATAGAAAAAATAAACACACATGTCTAACCAGTATAGATAAGAATCTATAATCGAAATGTAATGACTATCGATCTGATAGATAAGCATAATATGATAATATCGACAACACTTGATTGGAGAATGAATTGCATAGGACATAACATTATCTGAAGGAAGAAAAGAAATGAAGATCTGTGGTAAAATAGAATAAGAAGAAGTTGATTTAGAGAGATAGAGATAATTACGGAGATGTAAAGAATGACATATATTTTGAGGTGTGTGTAATGTTTACACATAACTGGGATGAGGCGGATGTTAGGGTTTTGGACTATGATATTTGAAATTTATAGTTAAGAGTAACTAGAAACGACACCGTTAAATATTACAATTTCCTTTTTTCTTTTCAAATACATTTTAAATTATAAAATTGAAGTTCTTAATTAATAAGAATAAAAAATAAAAAATATTATTATATTTGACTTTAAAGAAATATATTATATATTTGAAAATATGTATAGAAATTGAATGTTCGAAATAAATCCATATATTTGGTTAGAAGATGTGAAACATATGTGTTCTAAATGTCCTTACATCATAGTTTATTGGACAAAATTTATCTTTCAAATTAGAATTGAGTTACAAGACCAAGAATATATTGGATATTGGTTTATAAAGATTGTTAAAAGGTTTGAGGTGGGTTGGGATGAACAAATGTTTATTGCTTTCTTTTTCACCTTCTACAAGGCGGTATGAAAGAATTTTATGACCGTATTAAATTAACATATTGCATTTGAAGGACCTTATTATCTTAATCTCACAAAAGTTTAATTTAAAATTATCGTACTAGATATCAAATGTTAATCCCAATCTTCAAGAAGGTGAAAGTATTAAGATTAAATAACTGAGTTATGTTGACCAAAAGGCATTATAGGTCTCCATGTTATACAAAAACCTGTAGTTTAGTCCCTATATTATGCAAATAATATAGTATAGGTCCCTATATCAAGATGGCCCTGATTTTATTTTTATTAATTGCATTACAGGTCCTTATGCCAATACTTTTGATATTTATGACATAATTGCATTATAAGTCTCTGTATTATGCATAAAATGCACTATAGGTCCTTAAATTATGCAAAAAAGAAATTATAGGTCCCTATATTATGCACAAAAAAATACTATTGGTTCCTAAATTATGTGTTCACTAGAGTTGGGACTTTTGAGTGATTCTAAGCTCAAGTGCTCTAGTTTAAAGGTGTTGGTTATAGTCATAGTTGGGCCAAGATGTCTAGTACAAATCATACAAAGGTTGAGCCATTTGGGCCATGTTTGAATGTGTAATTCGTAAATGGAAGACAAATTGTCATTTCCTGAATTAGATTTTATTCGAGTTATAGAGGATGCTACAACTTTGGTGAGATTAGAAACCGCTTATAGAAGTTTGGAAAAGATGGTTTCTTCAGTTGACGTCAAGGCTTTGTATGGATATTGGTAGGATGATTTACGGTGTGTTGGAGTTGATTGAGGAGGAAGGGGTTTATGCCTCGAGAATAATTATTAAGAGCGACAAAGATAATCAAAAGAATAGTCTAAATACCGAAAGATAATAAATGATAATGTAAACCAACCACATAATATGTTTTTTGTTCTTCAAAATAACACAAGAACAAGAATAATTTAAAACATAGAAACAATAAACTCATCTCTCCACCACCAGTAAGGGTATGAATCCATAATTAAATTATAATGATCATTGATCTTGATTGGAGACTGGATCGTATAAGAAAAAAATTATTCCAAAAAAATATAAGAAATGGATATCGATGGTAGAATAGGATAAATGCAGTGATGTGAAGAGTGATATGACTTTTGAGGTGTATAACAGTAATTGAAGTGGAGCAGCGATAAAGTGAAGTGGAAATTATGGCTTGAACGATGATATGTGATATTTAATAGTTAATAGTGATTAGAATAGACATCGTTTGAGTATTTACAAATTCAATCCATAACTATTTACAACTGTCACAACCTGACATTTGATACCTAATTAGACAACAAAATAATTTTAGAACTATAGCTACCACTCCCCATAATAAGCTATCAACAATATTATTGTTTTTGATTTTTACTTAGAATCAAAAGAAAAGACCCAACTTCTTTTGGTATATTTCAAACAATTGTATATAATGGAGGATGGCCAATTTTTCAAATTCTTCAAGCATATCCGGATATTGTGCTCGGATTTCTGAAACCTTCAGAGTTTTTCCAGTTCTCCGGATCACATTAAATAAAATAATATTTGAAAGCTTTAATCCTGAAACATTACAACACAATTTTTCAGTCACAAACTAATGAAAATTAAACTAAAAATAGTCATACCTTGATGAATCTATCTCACTAAATTTCCGAAAACAAATCACCTACACACATCCATTATAAACAGCTTTTTGAAATATACCAAAAGAAGCTGGATCCTTTCTTCTGATTCTAAGTAAAAAAAATAAACAATACTCTTGTTAATAAATGATTATGGGAGTGGTAGCTATCGTTCTCAAATTTTTTTGTAGTCTGATTGGGTATCAAATGTAAGGTGTCATTTTTATATTGGTCCTTTTATGAGTGACAGTTGAAAATAGATATGGATTGAATTTATGTTTCATGGCCTTAAACTGACAGAGTTATATAAATTTTTCTTTGAAAGGGTGCTAATATACAAATTATTAATTTAAAATATGCTAAGTTTAAAAAAAACTCTGATAGCAAAACATGTATTTAATCTTCATTCACATATACTTAATTAGTAGGTAAATGATAACAAAACAAAACTTATATTTGTTTATCTAGAAAATATAACTATTACATAAAAGTAATTCACCAATCCAAAAAAAAGCATAAAAATTATTCAAAAATTCAATTAAAGAACCAAAGTGACAAATATAAAAAAAAACTAAATTGATAAATATACATCCGTCAACCCATTAATATTTTGCAATTTCTATTTCGAAATAACAATGAAATAAGTATAATTTAGAAAATTGAAAAAATAAACACACCTGTCTAACTAGTATAGATAGGAATCTATAATCGAAATGTAATGACTATCGATCTGATAGGTAAGCATAATATCGACAACACTTGATTAGAGAATGAATTTCATAGGACAAATAAATAACTGAAGGAAGAAAAGAAGATCTGTGGTGAAATAGAATAAGAAGAAGTTGATTTAGAGAGATAGAGATTATTACGGAGATGTAAAGAATAACATATCTTTTGAGGTGTGTGTAATGTTTACACATAACTGGGATGAGGCGGCTGTTAGGGTTTGAACGATGATATTTGAAATTTATAGTTAAGAGTAACTAGAAACGACACCATTAAATATTACAATTTCCTTTTTTATTTTCAAATACATTTTAAATTATAAAATTGAAGTTCTTAATTAATAAGAATTAAAAATAAAAAATATTATTATATTTGACATTAAAGAATTATATTATATATTTGAAAATATGTCTAGAAATTTAATGTTCGAAAAAAATCCATATATTTGGTTAGAATATGTGAAACATATGTGTTCTAAATGTCCTTACATCATAGTTTATTGGACAAAATTTATTTTTCAAATTAGAATTGAGTTACAAGACCAAGAATATATTGGATATTGGTTTATCATGATTGTTAAAAGGTTTGAGGTGGGTTGGGATGAACAAATGTTTATTTGCTTTCTTTTTCATCTTCTACAAGGCGGTATGAAAGAATTTTATGACCGTATTAAATTAACATATTGCATTTGAAGGACCTTATTATCTTAATCTCACAAAAGTTTTATTTAAAATTATCGTACTAGATATCAAATGTTAATCCCAATCTTCAAGAAGGTGAACGTATTAAGATTAAATAACTGAGTTATGTTGACCAAAAGGCATTATAGGTCCCCATGTTATACAACTGTATTATGCAAATACTGTAGTATAGGTCCCTATATCAGGATTCCCCTGATTTTATTTTTGTTAATTGCACTACAGGTCCGTATGCCAATACTTTTGATATTTATGACATAATTGCATTATAAGTCTCTATATTATGCATAAAATGCACTATAGGTCCTTAAATTATGCAAAAAAGAAATTATAGGTCCCTATATTATGCACAAAAAAATACTATAGGTCCCTAAATTATGTGTTCACTAGAGTTGGGACTTTTGAGTGATTCTAAGCTCAAGTGCTCTAGTTTAAAGGTGTTGGTTATAGTCATAGTTGGGCCAAGATGTCTAGTACAAATTATACAAAGGTTGAGCCATTTGGGCCATGTTTGAAGGTGTAATGAGTATTATAGAGGATATTTCGTAAATGGAAGACAAATTGTCATTTCCTGAAATAGATTTTATTCGAGTTATAGAGGATGCTACAACTTTGGTGAGATTAGAAACCACTTTTAGAAGTTTGGAAAAGATGGTTTCTTCAGTTGACGTCAGGGCTTTGTATGGATATTGGTAGGATGATTTATGGTGTGTTGGAGTTGATTGAGAAGGAAGGGGTTTATACCTCGAGAATAATTATTAAGAGCGACAAAGATAATAAAAAGAATAGTCTAAATACCCAAAGATAATAAATGATAATGTAAACCCATCCACATAATATGTTTTTTTTCTTCAAAATAACACAAGAACAAGAATAATTTAAAACATAGAAACAATAAACTCACCTCTCCACCACCAGTAAGGGTATGAATCCATAATTAAATTATAATGATCTTTGATCTTGATTGGAGACTGGATCGTATAAGAAAAAAATTATTCCAAAAAAAGATAAGAAATGGATATCGATGGTAGAATAGGATAACTGCAGTGATGTGAAGAGTGGCATGACTTTTGAGGTGTATAACATTAATTGAAGTGGAGAAGCGGAGCAGCGATAAAGTGAAGTGGAAATTATGGCTTGAACGATGATATGTGATATTTAATAGTTAATAGTGATTAGAAATGACATCGTTTGAGTATTTACAAATTCAATCCATAACTATTTACAACTGTCACTAATAAAATGACCAATATAAAGATGACAACCTTACATTTGATACCTAATTAGACAACAAAATAATTTTAGAACTATAACTACCACTCCCCATAATAAGCTATCAACAATATTATTGTTTTTGCTTTTTACTTAGAATCAGAAGAAAAGACCCAACTTCTTTTGGTATATTTCCAACAACTGTATATAATGGAGGATGGCCAATTTATCAAATTCTTCATGAATCTCCGGATATTGTGCTCGGATTTCTGAAACCTACAGAGTTTTTCCAGTTCTCCGGATCACATTAAATAAAATAATATTTGAAAGCTTTAACAAACTAATGAAAATTAAACTAAAAATAGTCATACCTTGATGAATCTATCTCACTAAATTTCTGAAAGCAAATCACCTGCACACATCCATTATAAACAACTTTTTGAAATATACCATAAGAAGCTGGATCCTTTCTTCTGATTCTAAGTAAAAAACAAAAACAATAATCTTGTTAATAACTGATTATGGGGAGTGGTAGCTATCATTCTCAAATTATTTTGTTGTTTGATTGAGTATCAAATGTAAGGTGTCATCTTTATATTTGTCTTTTTATTAGTGACTGTTGAAAATAGCTATGGATTGAATTTATGTTTCATGGCCTATCACGGACAGAGTTATATAAATTTTTCTTTGAAAGGGTGCTAATATACAAATTATTAATTTAAAATATGCTATGTTTACAAAAAAACTCTAATAACAAAACATGTATTTGTTCTTCATTCACATATACTTAATTCAGTAGGTAAATGATAACAAAACATAACTTATATTTATTTATCTTGAAAATATAAATATTACATAAAAGTAATTCACCCATCCAAAAGAAAAAGCATAAAAACTATTCAAAAATTCAATTAAAGTACCGAAGTGACAAATACAAAAAAAAAACTAAATTGATAAATATACATCTGTCAACCCATTAATATTTTGCAAATTCTATTTTGAAATAACAAAGAAATAAGAATAATTTTGAAAATGGAAAAAATAAACACACCTGTCTAACCAGTATAGATAGAAATCTAATCGAAATGTAATGACTATCGATCTGATAGGTAAGAATAATATCGACAACACTTGATTGGAGAATGAATTGCATAGGACAAAACATTAACTGAAGGAAGAAAAGAAATGAAGATCTGTGGTGAAATAGAATAAGAAGAAGTTGATTTAGAGAGATAGAGATAATTACGGAGATGTAAAGAATGACATATCTTTTGAGGTGTGTGTAATGTTTATACATATTTGGGGTGGGGTGGCTCTAAGGGTTTGGACGATAATTTGTGACTTATAGTCAAGAGTGAGTAGGAGCCGAATTAGGATCCTCTCCTAACTTGAATTCAATACTAACCATCCTAACTCCAATTACAATTAAGTAATTGGTTTTTAGTATTATTTTTATTTATTATTGAATTACTATGTGAGATATAATAGGAAGAGAGAGAAATAAATTATAAATAAAAATAATACTAAAAACCAATTACTTAATTGTGATTGGAGTTAGGATGGATAGTATTGAATTCAAGTTAGGAGAGGATCCTAATTCGTAGGAGCCATACCTTTCAAATATTTACAATTTTTTCATTTTTTATTTTTCTTTTGAAATAAATTTTAAGTTATGTAATTTATGTTCTTAAATAATTAGGATTAAAAATAAAAAATGTTATTATATTTGATTTTAACTAAATATATTATATATTTGAAAATATGTCTAGAACTTGAATGTTTTAATAACAATCCATATATGAAGTGCATAAGTATGTTATCCTAACAAATTGTGGAGATCTTATTGAAGATGTGGAACATATGTGTTTTAAATTTCCTTACATCATAGTTTATTGGGCAAATTTTATCTTTATTAGAATTGAGTTACAAGAGCAAGAATATATTGAAGATTGGTTTATCAAGACTGGTAAAAGATTTTTTGATGTGCTGAGAAAAACGAACTTATGTTGTTTTCCTTGTTATCTTCTAAAAGATGCGTATGGAATTTTTTTATGATCGTATTAGATTGAACATTTAAAAATGATTGTACCAGATTTCAAATGTTAATCCCAATCTTTTGTAACGTTTCTTTTCTTTATGAATGGGAGCAGACAAGTATTTTGGTAGTCTCGTTGGATCATAATGATTCTACTATTGATAATAATGTTAAGAAAATTCAGACAAAATATCCATTAAAGAGTAGCATACAACATGGCTACTTTGAACCAACAACATACAACATCTATCTTTATCAACTGTCGTAAACTTATTCATATCTTCACAAACCTACCGAGAACAAAGTAGAACATTTGCCCGATCATGGAACATATCCATAAATGGTAATATAAATTTGATTGTGTATTTTTAATGTAGACAGTTAGAAAGAACGGGATAGATTGAAGTGAAAGGTTTTGATTTTAGTAGCTTTGAATATATTGTCGTTTGTTTTTTCATTTTTTTCTTTGAGTACAAAAATTCAAAAAATGATAGGGATAATGTTTTTAATGTTTGGCATAAGTGATGGACATAAGTAGAAATTAGTGTAATAGTTAGGCCTAAAAGGTGGTGGTGTGGCCAGGCTAGTGTTGTGGTGGTAATAGTTAGGCTCTGTGTTTTAATTATTACTTTATTTTATTTTTTAAAATATTTTTATGTATTTTGGTAAAAATTTACTAAACAAGAATTGAATTATGCTCTGTAAGTCAACTTTACTCGATTTTCTTAAACTTTTTTCAAATACATCTGAGAGCCATATTGACTTTTTGTAACATATGAGAGGACTCGTGGTTATTGTAACTTGTGTGAAGTTTGATCTAAAACCTTTTGGTCACTAATAGTAGTCTAGCTAGTAGAACAACTATCAATCATAATTTTCTAACTTTTACCTTTATTTAGGTTCTAAAACCGATAGCTTTAGTGATAGTTCTAGTGATTAGTGGTTAGAGCAATTTTCTAACTTTTAACTTTACTTAGAAACTTTCATGGATCTAAAATTGATAGTTATAGTGATAGTTCTAGTGGTGAGACTATTTAAAACTTCTCATATGACTAAGATGTCCCGAGATCTAATATTACCGAAGTTAAAATAACTCTTAAATTATTAAAAAATAAAAATAAATTAATTCATGGATATGTACCATCATATCCTACAAAACATGGAGAATCAAAAAACATGTTAAGACATAATTATGTTCATTTTGATTTTGTTATGGTAAAAGGTCCCTATAATGGGTGTTTGAGAAAAAGATTGGAGCAGACGGGCTTTATAAGCCCGTCTGGTTGCTAAAGAGTTTAATCAAAAGGAAGGAATCGATTATGAGGAAACCTTTTTCCTCGTAGCAATGCTCAAATTTATTCGGATTCCACTTGCAATAGCTACATAACTTTATTGAATGGGGAGCTCAAGAAGGATGTCTATATGACTCAGCCTACCGGTTTCACATCTCCATCTCATCCTAGTAATATATGCAAGCTTCATGGATTGAAGCAAACGTCACAAATTTGGAATCTTCGCTTCCATACAACAATTAAAGAGTTTGGTTTTGTAAGATGCAAGGAGGAGCCATGTGTGTACAAAAGGACTAGTGGGAGTACAATCATATTCCTGGTGTTATATGTAGATGACATATTACTATTAGGTAATGGTATACCAGCAATGCAACACACCAAGATTTGGTTATCCGACTAGTTCTCCATGAAGGATTTAGGAAAAGCAGCAGATATTCTAGGAATCAAGGTCTATAGAGATTGATCAAAGAAGCTACTTGGCCTATCTCAATCCTTATACATAGATACTATCTTGAAGAGGTGTCAAATGGAAAATTCCATAAAGGGCTATATTCCAATAGGCTCTGGAATTACTCTTAGTAGGGGGGATTGTCCCAAGACCCTAGAGGAAAGAGTACGCATGAGTAAGGTACAATATGCTAGCGCAGTGGGATCCATCATGTGTGCCATGACATGTACTAGACCTGAAGTAGCCTACGCGCTAGGAGTAGAGAGTAGATACCAAGGTAACCTAGGAGAGGAACATTGGGAAGTTGTAAAAACCATCCTTAAGTACTTATTCTTTCTATCTTATTAGGACTCTAAGACATATAAAAGATAAATACATAACAAAATTTTATAAATTAACGGTAATGTAGAATTCTAATATAAATCATTAAAATACATAGATAATTATTTAAGTTGGTGGTATAAATATAGGATAGAAGACTAAGCTTCCGAATGAGTTCGTCTCACTTCAACTCAACTAATATCATATTTTCTACTAACTAGTCAATTTCTAGTCTATTTAGCAAATACAACTATAAGATTGTTTAAATAAGAGGAATAATATTCTAGAACAAATCAAGAATTAACTCTTAAAGAAAATTAGTATACATACGATGAAGATTAATTCGTAAAGTTTCCGTTTAACAGCAAAAGCTTAAACATATACAACCTCTTTAATTTAGCAATGGAAGAATGAAAAGTTGAAATATGTATACTCACGAGTCACCTAAATCAACATCTTCTTGCTCTATTTGATGCAAATGCCCATCTGAACTTGAGTATCGCCCCTTCCCGATGCTTTTGGAGGATTCCTCTTTGCCTGTACTCTTTTATATCGAGCAATGAACTTCTCGAACTTCATTGACACGTATAAAAGAAGTTAGACAATTTACTCTATTGTATCCGCGCATAGAAGCATTTAAATTGAGCTATCATTAAATAAATTAGAGATATAACAAGACAAGTACAATAACATGTAGAATGAATTAAGTTCACTCACATCTTCTTGATTCTTATTCTTTTCTTTTGGCTGCTTCGCCTTTTTTTGTACGGGGATGGTTCTGAAATCATATCTCTTAGTCTACAATACTCAGGTAATGAAATTTTTAATTATGGTTAATATAAATGAATCACTAACCTCTTCGTGAAAATTCATAGAATGGATGTACATATCAAAATCCGTGTCCGCCCTAAAAACACGCCGATTAGTCATGCCTTTTCGACAGGTAGGGCAACTCCTTTTCCTATCAATATATGAATTTTGATTACATTATCTAACAAATTTTTAGTAAATATATATATATAATGTTTACTCTATACCCTATGCGTATTGCCTTCTCAATGCATTCCTTACAGAACCGTTTCATGCAACACTGCGCAACTCGAGCATTCTTGATTGTGTCTATTCGTGTAAAGCATATCAATGGTGAGCAAAATCATATAATAATTAATTAATTTATTAGCATAATTAATCCTTAATAGTGAATATCGAAGCAAAGCTATATAGAATGAACATTACCTAGACAGATTGGAAAATGTACTTCTTTAAGAGCGATTTCAGAAGAATTGGTTCTTTTGTTGATCTCCTAGAAAAGTAAAGTTACATGAGGGAAAGGTACATAAGCGTCTGCATCCGAATTTATACACATCAGTTATTATAAACCAATAAATACATTACTTCAACTTAGTATTAGTTTTACAAAGCAAAAGTATATACATTTTACTCACTAAATTATACATATTTAACTCAATCTTTTGCAAGATATTTGGCTCCTTTACGAATTAATTATCCAGAGTGAATATTTTCTATAATCTAAATAATTTTCTAAATTTCTTACCAAAATTCTGAAACTTTAAATTCCTATATAGATATAACTAATTTTTTCTTAGAATTTACAGAGATTTTCATTTACATATGAGGTTGCCAACTACAAAGAGTTTTTTAAATGTAGCACATTTTAGATAAATAAATGGCATATAAGAATCATTTAATTTTTCTTTAGTTAAAAAGAAGGATTAGACAAATGTTCATTCTTAAATTCTCATTTACTCCGATCCCCAATATCTTAGAAAAAGTCATTTTAAAGTTAGTGTTTTTCTTCAATCTATTTACCTAATAAATTCTAGTTTTTCTATACAAGTTTCTCCTTTAATTACATGAATTTAGGGAATTATTTTCCGTTATGGCATATTTTACAATCATCCATTGTAATGTAAAAGAATTATTCATATTCTCCAATTACTTATTGTAAGGTACAAAAGTTATTTTATATTATTTTGAACATTAAAAATTCATTTGATGATTTTGTACTTATAATCTTTATAATGAAATATAATTATCTTAAATTTTTATTTTTTAAAAAAATCTTCCTACATGTTTTATATTTTTTCATTTTTAGTTAGTATTAAATTTTCATCTACCAACAATGGTAATAATAGTATGCCTTTCATTGGCTGAGTTACACTAATTTTTCTTTTAAAAGGTGCTAATATACTAATTATTTATTTAAAATATTCTCTTTTTATAAAAATCTTTATAACAAAATATGTATTTGTTCCTTATTTACATTTATTTAATTAAGTATGTAAGTGATAACAAACATAACTGATTTTTGTTTGTCTAGAAAATAAAGATGTTATAAAAATGCAATCCATCTATCCAAAAGAAATAGCACAAAAATAATTTAAAAATTCAAATGCAAGATAAGAACCTAAAGTGGTAAATACAAAAAAAAAACAAAATTGATAAATTTACATGTATCAACCCATTAATATTTTGCAAATCTTTTTTTTTTGAAATAAACGATAAGAGTAATGATATATACCACCTAAATCCATACCACCTAAGTATACCACCCATGACGTGGCATGAATTGGTTGGCTAAAAGTCTTTAATCAATTTATTTTCTTGATTTAATTCATGCCACGTCATGGGTAGTAATTGGGTGGTATATATCATTACTCAAAAATAAATAAGAAAAATTTATAAAATGGAAAAAATAAACGCACCTCTCTAACTATTATAGATATAAATCTATATTTGAAATGTAATGACCATCGATAAGATAAGTAAGCAGATAATGAACAACACTTGGTTGGAGAATGGACTGCATAGGACATAACATTAACTGAAGAAAGAGAAGAAATTGAGTTTTGTGGTGAAATATAATAAGAAGAAGTTTATTTAGAGAGAAGCAGATAAGTGCGGACATGTGAAGAATGATATATGTTTTGAGGTGTGTGTAATGTTTACACATAACTGAGATGAGGCGTCTGTTAGGGTTTGGACGATGATATTGAAATTTATAGTTAAGAGTAACTAGAAACGACACAATTTCCATTTTTTTTCAAATACATTTTAAATCATATAATTGAAGTTCTTAATTAATAAGAATTAAAAATAAAAAATATTATTATATTTGACTTTGAAGAAATATATTATATATTTGAAAATATGTCTAGAAATTAAACGTTCGAAAAAAATCCATATATTTGGTTAGAAGATGTGAAACATATGTGTTCTAAATGTCCTTACATCATAGTTTTTGGACAAAATTTATCTTTCAACTTAGAATTGAGTTACAAGACCAAGAATATATTGGATATTGGTTTATCAAGATTGTTAAAAGGTTTGAGGTGGGTCGGGATGAACAAATGTTTATTGCTTTCTTTTTCATCTTCTACAAGGTGTGTATGAAAGAATTTTATGACCGTATTAAATTATCATATTGCATTTGAACGACCTTAATCATTATCTTAATCTCACAGAAGTTTTAATTAAAATTATCGTACTAGATATCAAATGTTAATCCCAATCTTCAAGAAGGTGAAAGTATTAAGATTAAATAACTGAGTTATGTTGACCAAAAGGCATTATAGGTCCCCATGTTATACAAAAACCTTCATTTTAGTCCCTGTATTATGCAAATATTGTAGTATAGGTCCCTATATCAGGATGCCCCTGATTTTATTTTTGTTAATTGCACTACAGGTCCTTATGCCAATACTTTTGATATTTATGACATAATTGCATTATAAGTCTCTATATTATGCAAAAAATGCACTATAGGTCCTTAAATTATGCAAAAAAGGAATTATAGGTCCCTATATTATGCACAAAAAAATACTATAGGTCCCTAAATTATGTGTTCACTAGAGTTGGGACTTTTGAGTGATTCTGAGTTCAAGTGCTCTAGTTTAAAGGTGTTGATTATAGTCATAGTTGGGCCAAGATGTCTAGTAAAAATTATACAAAGGTTGAGCCATTTGGGCCATGTTTGAAGGTGTAATGAGTATTTGAAGAGGAGATTTCGTAAATGGAAGACAAATTGTCATTTCCTGAAATAGATTTTATTCGAGTAATAGAGGATGCTACAACTTTGGTGAGATTAGAAACCGCTTATAGAATTTTGGAAAAGATGGTTTCTTTGTATGGATATTGGTAGGATGATTTACGGTGTGTTGGAGTTGATTGAGGAGAAAGGGGTTTATGCCTCGAGAATAATTATGAAGAGCGACAAAGATAATCAAAAGAATAGTCTAAATACCGAAAGATAATAAATGTTAATGTAATCCCATCCACATAATATGTGTCTTGTTCTTCAAAATAACAAAAGAACAAGAATAATTTAAAACATAGAAACAATAAACTCACCTCTCCACCGCCAGTAAGGGTATGAATCCATAATTAAATTATAATGATCATTGATCTTCATTGGAGACTGGATCGTATAAGAAAAAAATTATTCCAAAAAAAGATAAGAAATGGATATCGATGGTAGAATAGGATAACTGCAGTGATGTGAAGAGTGGCATGACTTTTGAGGTGTATAACATTAATTGAAGTGGAGCAGCGGAGCAGCGATAAAGTGAAGTGGAAATTATGTCTTGAACGATGATATGTGATATTTAATAGTTAATAGGGATTAGAAATGACATTGTTTGAGTATTTACAAATTCAATCCATAACTATTTATAACTATCACTAATAAAATGACCAATATAACGATGACAACCTTACATTTGATACCTAATTAGACAACAAAATAATTTTAGAACTATAGCTACCACTCTCCATAATAAGCTATCAACAATATTATTGTTTTTGCTTTTTAGTTAGAATCAAAAGAAAGGATCCAACTTCTTTTGGTATATTTCAAACAACTGTATATAATGGAGGATGGCCAATTTTTCAAATTCTTCAAGCATCTACGGATATTGTGCTAGGATTTCTGAAACCTACAGAGTTTTTCCAGTTCTCCGGATCACATTAAATAAAATAATATGTAAAGAATAAGAAGAAGTTGATTTAGGGAGATAGAGATAATTACGGAGATGTAAGGAATTACATATATTTTGAGGTGTGTGTAATGTTTACACATAACTGGGATGAGGCGGATGTTAGGGTTTTGGACGATAATAGTTAAATTTATAGTTAAGAGTAACTAGAAACGACACCGTTAAATATTACAATTTCCTTTTTTCTTTTCAAATACATTTTAAATTATAAAATTGAAGTTCTTAATTAATAAGAATAAAAAATAAAAAATATTATTATATTTGACTTTAAAGAAATATATTATATATTTTAAAATATTTATAGAAATTGAATGTTCGAAAAAAATCCATATATTTGGTTAGAAGATGTGAAACATATGTGTTCTAAATGTCCTTACATCATAGTTTATTGGACAAAATTTATCTTTCAAATTAGAATTGAGGTACAAGACCAAGAATATATTGGATATTGGTTTATCAAGATTGTTAAAAGGTTTGAGGTGGGTTGGGATGAACAAATGTTTATTGCTTTCTTTTTCACCTTCTACAAGGCGGTATGAAAGAATTTTATGACAGTATTAAATTAACATATTGCATTTGAAGGACCTTATTATCTTAATCTCACAAAAGTTTTATTTAAAATTATCGTACTAGATATCAAATGTTAATCCCAATCTTCAAGAAGGTGAAAGTATTAAGATTAAATAACTGAGTTATGTTGACCAAAAGGCATTATAGGTCCCCATGTTATACAAAAACCTGCATTTTAGTCCCTATATTATGCAAATAATATAGCATAGGTCCCTATATCAAGATGCCCCTGATTTTATTTTTATTAATTGCATTACAGGTCCTTATGCCAATACTTTTGATATTTATGACATATAAGTCTCTATATTATGCATAAAATGCACTATCGGTCCTTAAATTATGCAAAAAAGAAATTATAGGTCCCTATATTATGCACAAAAAAAATACTATAGGTCCCTAAATTATGTGTTCACAAGAGTTGGGACTTTTGAGTGATTCTAAGCTGAAGTGCTCTAGTTTAAAGGTGTTGGTTATAGTCATAGTTGGGCCAAGATGTCTAGTACAAATTATACAAAGGTTGAGCCATTTGGGCCATGTTTGAATGTGTAATTCGTAAATGGAAGACAAATTGTCATTTCCTGAATTAGATTTTATTCGAGTTATAGAGGATGCTACAACTTTGGTGAGATTAGAAACCGCTTATAGAAGTTTGGAAAAGATGGTTTCTTCAGTTGACGTCAGGGCTTTGTATGGATATTGGTAGGATGATTTACGGTGTGTTGGAGTTGATTGAGGAGGAAGGGGTTTATGCCTCGAGAATAATTATTAAGAGCGACAAAGATAATCAAAAGAATAGTCTAAATACCGAAAGATAATAAATGATAATGTAAACCCATCCACATAATATATTTTTTGTTCTTCAAAATAACACAAGAACAAGAATAATTTAAAACATAGAAACAATAAACTCACCTCTCCACCACCAGTAAGGGTATGAATCCATAATTAAATTATAATGATCATTGATCTTGATTGGAGACTGGATCGTATAAGAAAAAAATTATTCCAAAAAAATATAAGAAATGGATATCGATGGTAGAATAGGATAAATGCAGTGATATGAAGAGTGATATGACTTTTGAGGTGTATAACGTTGAAGTGGAGGTGAAGTGGAAATTATGGCTTGAACGATGATATGTGATATTTATTAGTTAATAGTGATTAGAAATGACATCGTTTGAGTATTTACAAATTCAATCCATAACTATTTACAACTGTCACAAATAAAATAACCAATATAAAGATGACAACCTTACATTTGATACCTAATTAGACAACAAAATAATTTTAGAACTATAGCTACCACTCCCCATAATAAGCTATCAACAATATTATTGTTTTAGATTTTTACTTAGAATCAGAAGAAAAGACCCAACTTCTTTTGGTATATTTCAAACAATTGTATATAATGAAGGATGGCCACTTTTTCAAATTCTTCAAGCATCTCCGGATATTGTGCTCGGATTTCTGAAACCTACAGAGTTTTTCCAGTTCTCCGGATCACATTAAATAGAATAATATTTGAAAGCTTTAATCCTGAAACATTACAACACAATTTTTCAGTCACAAACTAATGAAAATTAAACTAAAAATAGTCATACCTTGATGAATCTATCTCACTAAATTTCTGAAAACAAATCACCTGCACACATCCATTATAAACAGCTTTTTGAAATATACCAAAAGAAGCTGGATCCTTTCTTCTGATTCTAAGTAAAAAACATAAACAATACTCTTGTTAATAAATGATTATGGGGAGTGGTAGCTATCGTTCTCAAATTATTTTGTAGTCTGATTGGGTATCAAATGTAAGGTGTCATTTTTATATTGGTCTTTTTATTAGTGACAGTTGAAAATAGATACGGATTGAATTTATGTTTCATGGCCTTTCACTGACATAGTCATATAAATGTTTCTTTGAAAGGGTGCTAATATACAAATTATTAATTTAAAATATGCTAAGTTTACAAAAAAACTCCTATAACAAAACAGTTATTTAATCTTCATTCACATATACTTAATTCAGTAGGTAAATGATAACAAAACAAAAAGTATATTTGTTTATCTAGAAAATATAAATATTACATAAAATTAATTCACCAATCCAAAAGAAAAAGTATAAAAATTATTCAAAAATTCAATTAAAGAACCAAAGTGACAAATATAAAAAAAAACTAAATTGATAAATATACATCCGTCAACCCATTAATATTTTGCAATTTCTATTTCGAAATAACAAAGAAATAAGAATAATTTAGAAAATGGAAAAAATAAACACTCCTGTCTAACCAGTATAGATAGGAATCTATAATCGAAATGTAATGACTATCGATCTGATAGGTAAGCATAATATCGACAACACTTGATTGGAGAATGAATTGCATAGGACAAAACATTAACTGAAGGAAGAAAAGAAATGAAGATCTGTGGTGAAATAGAATAAGAAGAAGTTGATTTAGAGAGATAGAGATAATTACGGAGATGTAAAGTATAACATATCTTTTGAGGTGTGTGTAACGTTTACACATAACTGGGATGAGGCGGCTGTTAGGGTTTGGACGATAATATTTGAAATTTATAGTTAAGAGTAACTAGAAACGACACCGTTAGATATTACAATTTCCTTTTTTCTTTTCAAATACATTTTAAATTATAAAATTGAAGTTCTTAATTAATAAGAATTAAAAATAAAAAATATTATTATATTTGACTTTAAAGAAATATATTATATATTTGAAAATATGTCTAGAAATTTAATGTTCGAAAAAAATCCATATATTTGGTTAGAAGATGTGAAACATATGTGTTCTAAATGTCCTTACATCATAGTTTATTGGACAAAATTTATCTTTCAAATTAGAATTGAGTTACAAGACCAAGAATATATTGGATATTGGTTTATCAAGATTGTTAAAAGGTTTGAGGTGGGTTGGGATGAACAAATGTTTATTGCTTTCTTTTTCATCTTCTACAAGGCGGTATGAAAGAATTTTATGACCGTATTAAATTAACATATTGTATTTGAAGGACCTTATTATCTTATTCTCACAAAAGTTTTATTTAAAATTATCGTACTAGATATCAAATGTTAATCCCAATCTTCAAGAAGGTGAAAGTATTAAGATTAAATAACTGAGTTACGTTGACCAAAAGGCATTATAGGTCCCCATGTTATACAAAAACCTGCATTTTAGTCCCTGTATTATGCAAATACTGTAGTATAGGTCCCTATATCAGGATTCCCCTGATTTTATTTTTGTTAATTGCACTACAGGTCCTTATGCCAATACTTTTGATATTTATGACATAATTGCATTATAAGTCTCTATATTATGCAAAAAATGCACTATAGGTCCTTAAATTATGCAAAAAAGAAATTATAGGTCCCTATATTATGCACAAAAAAAAAATACTTTAGGTCCCTAAATTATGTGTTCACTAGAGTTGGGACTTTTGAGTGATTCTTAGTTCAAGTTCTCTAGTTTAAAGGTGTTGGTTATAGTCATAGTTGGGCCAAGATGTCTAGTACAAATTATACAAAGGTTGAGCCATTTGGGCCATGTTTGAAGGTGTAATGAGTATTTGAAGAGGAGATTTCGTAAATGGAAGACAATTTGTCATTTCCTGAAATAGATTTTATTCGAGTAATAGAGGATGCTACAACTTTGGTGAGATTAGAAACCGCTTATAGAAGTTTGGAAAAGATGGTTACTTTGTATGGATATTGGTAGGATGATTTACGGTTTGTTGGAGTTGATTGAGGAGGAAGGGGTTTATGCCTCGAGAATAATTATTAAGAGCGACAAAGATAATCAAAAGAATAGTCTAAATACCGAAAGATAATAAATGATAATGTAATCCCATCCACATAATATGTGTTTTGTTCTTCAAAATAACACAAGAACAAGAATAATTTAAAACATAGAAACAATAAACTCACCTCTCCACCACCAGTAAGGGTATGAATCCATAATTAAATTATAATGATCATTGATCTTGATTAGAGACTGGATCGTATAAGAAAAAAATTATTCCAAAAAAAGATAAGAAATGGATATCGATGGTAGAATAGGATAACTGCAGTGATGTGAAGAGTGGCATGACTTTTGAGGTGTATAACATTAATTGAAGTGGAGCAGCGATAAAGTGAAGTAAGAATTATGGCTTGGACGATGAGATGTGATATTTAATAGTTAATAGTGATTAGAAATGACATCGTTTGAGTATTTACAAATTCAATCCATAACTATCTACAACTGTCACTAATAAAAAGACTAATATAAAGATGACAACCTTACATTTGATATCTAATTAGACAACAAAATAATTTTAGAACTATAGCTACCACTCCCCATAATCAGCTATCAACAATATTATTGTTTTTGCTTTTTACTTAGAATCAGAAGAAAGGACCCAACTTCTTTTGGTATATTTCAAACAACTGTATGTAATGGAGAATGGCCAATTTTTCAAATTCTTCAAGAATCTCCGGATATTGTGCTCGGATTTCTGAAACCTACAGAGTTTTTCCAGTTCTCCAGATCACATTAAATAAAATAATCTTTGAAAGCTTTAATCCTGAAACATTACAACACAATTTTTCAGTCACAAACTAATGAAAATTAAACTAAAAATAGTCATACCTTGATGAATCTATCTCGCTAAATTTCCGAAAGCAAATCACCTTGCACAGATCCATTATAAACAACTTTTTGATGTATACCAAAAGAAGCTGGATCATTTCTTCTGATTCTAAGTAAAAAACAAAAACAATAATCTTGTTAATAACTGATTATGGGGAGTGGTTTGGGTATCAAATGTAAGGTGTCATCTTTATATTGGTCTTTTTATTAGTGACCGTTGAAAATAGCTATGGATTGAATTTATGTTTCATGGCCGAGTTATATAAATTTTTCTTTGAAAGGGTGCTAATATACAAATTATTTATTTAAAATATTCTATGTTTACAAAAAACTCTGATAACAAAACATGTATTTGTTCTTCATTCACATATACTTAATTCAGTAGGTAAATGATAACAAAAAATAACTTATATTTGTTTATCTAGAAAATATAAATATTACATAAACGTAATTCACCAATCCAAAAGAAAAAGCATAAAAATTATACAAAAATTCAATTACATTAAAGAAACGAAGTGACAAATACAAAAAAAATAAATAAATATATAAATATACATCTGTCAACCCATTAATATTTTGCAATTTCTATTTCGAAATAACAAAGAAATAAGAATAATTTAGAAAATGGGAAAAATAAACGCACCTGTCTAACCAGTATAGATAAAAATCTATAATCGAAATGTAATGACTATCGATCTGATAGGTAAGCATAATATCGACAACACTTGATTGGAGAATGAATTGCATAGGACAAAACATTAACTGAAGGAAGAAAAGAAATGAAGATCTGTGGTGAAAGAGAATAAGAAGAAGTTGATTTAGAGAGATAGAGATAATTACGGAGATGTGAAGAATGACATATCTTTTGAGGTGTGTGTAATGTTTATACATATTTGGGGTGGGGTGCCTCTAAGGGTTTGCACGATAATTTGTGACATTTTATAGTCAAGAGTGAGTAGGAGCCACACCACTCAATTATTTACAATTTTTTCATTTATTATTTTTCTTTTGAAATAAATTTTAAGTTATATAATTTATGTTCTTAAATAATTAGAATTAAAAATAAAAAATGTTATGATATTTGATTGTAACGAAATATATTATATATTTGAAAATATGTCTAGAACTTGAATGTTTTAATAACAATCCATATATTTTGTCAGAAACGCATAAGTATGCAATCCTAACAAATCGTGGAGATCTTATTGAAGATGTGGAACATATGTGTTTTAAATTTCCTTACATCATAGTTTATTGGGCAAATTTTATCTTTATTAGAATTGAGTTACAAGAGCAAGAATATATTGAAGATTGGTAAAAGATTTTTTGATGTGCTGAGGTAAACGAACGTTTGTTGTTTTCCTTGTTATCCTCTAAAAGATGCGTATGGAATTTTTTATGATCGTATTAGATTGAACGTTTGAAAATGATAGTACCAGATTTCAAATGTTAATCCCAATCTTTTGTAACGTTTCTTTTCTTTATGAATTGGAGCAGACAAGTATTTTGGTAGTCTCGTTGGATCATAATGATCCTACTATTGATAATAATGTTAAGAAAATTCAGACAAAATATCCATTAAAGAGTAGCATACAACATGGCTACTTTGAACCACAACATACAACATCTATCTTTATCAACTGTCGTAAAGTTATTCATATCTTCACAAACCTACCGAGAACAAAGTAGAACATTTGCCCGATCATGGAACATATCCATAAATGGTAATATAAATTTGATTGTGTATTTTTAATGTAGACAGTCAGAAAGCACGAGATAGATTGAAGTGAAAGGTTTTGATTTAGGTAGCTTTGAATATATTGTCGTTTGTTTTTTCATTTGTTTCTTTGAGTTAAAAAAAGCAAAAAATGATAGGGATAATGTTTTTAATGTTTGGCATAAGTGATGGACATAAGTAGAGATTAGTTTAATAGTTAGGCCTAAAAGGTGGTGGTGTGGCCAGGCTAGTGTTGTGGTGGTAATAGTTAGGCTTAGTGTTTTAATTATTATTTTATTTTTCAAAATATTTTTATGTATTTTGGTAAAAAATACCTAAATAAGAATTGAATTTTGCTCTGTAAGTCAACTTTACTCGATTTTCTTAAACTTTTTTCAAATACATCTGAGAGCCATATTGACTTTTTATAACATATGTGAGGACTCGTGGTTATTTTAACTTGTGTGAAGTTTGATCTAAAACCTTTTGGTCACTGATAGTAGTCTATCTAGTAGAACAACTATCAATCTTAATTTTCTAACTTTTAACTTTATTTAGGTTCTAAAACCGATAACTTTAGTGATAGTTCTAGTGATTAGTGGTTAGAGACATTTTCTAACTTTTAACTTTACTTAGAAACTTTCATGGATCTAAAATTGATAGTTTTAGTGATAGTTCTAGTGGTGAGATTATTTAACATTTCTCATATGACTAAGATGTACCGAGATCTAATATTACCGAAGTTAAAATAACTCTTAAATGTATTAAAAAATAAAAATAAATTCATTCATAGATATGTACCATCATATCCTACAAAACTAGGAGAATCAAAAAAAATGTTAAGACATAATTAAGTTCATTTTGATTTTGTTAAGGTAAAAGGTCCCTATAATGGGTGTTTAAGAAAAAGATTGTAGCAGACGGACCTATAAAGCCCGTCTGGTTGCTAAAGAGTTTAATCAAAAGGAAGGAATCGATTATGAGGAAACCTTTTTCCTTGTAGCAATGCTCAAATTTATTCGGATTCCACTTGCAATAGCTACATATTATGATTACGAGATATGGAAGATGGATGTGAAAACAACTTTATTGAATGGGGAGCTCAAGAAGGATGTCTATATGACTCAGCCTAAGGGTTTCACATCTCCATCTCATCCTAGTAATATATGCAACCTTCAAAGATCCATTTATGGATTGAAGCAAATGTCACAAAGTTGGAATCTTCGCTTCCATACAATAATTAAAGAGTTTGGTTTTGTAAGATGCGATGAGGAGCCATGTGTGTACAAATGGACTAGTGGTTGTACAAATATATTTCTGGTGTTATATGTAGATGACATATAACTATTAGGTAATGGTATACCAGCAATGCAACACACCAAGATTTGGTTATCCGACCAGTTCTCCATGAAGGATTTAGGAAAAGCAGCAGATATTCTAGGAATTAAGATCTATAGAGATAGATCAAAGAAGCTACTTGGCCCATCTCAATCCTTATACATATATACTATCTTGAAGAGGTATCAAATGGAAAATTCCAAAAGGGCTATTTACCAGTAGGCTCTGGAATTACTCTTAGTAGGGGGGATTGTCCCAAGACCCTATAGGAAAGAGTACGCATGAGTAAGGTACCATATGCTAGCGCAGTGGGAACCATCATGTATGCCATGACATGTACTAGACCTGAAGTAGCCTACGCGCTAGTAGATACCAAGGTAACCTAGGAGCGGAACATTGGGAAGTTGTAAAAACCATCCTTAAGTACTTATTCTTTCTATCTTATTAGGACTCTAAGACATATAAAAGATAATTACATAACAAAATTTTATAAATTAACGATAATGTAGATTGCTAATATAAATCATTAAAATACATAGATAATTATTTAAGTTGGTGGTATAAATGTAGGATAGAAGACGAAGCTTCCGACTGAGTTCGTCTCACTTCAACTCAGCTGATATCATATTTTCTACTGACTAGTCAATTGCTAGTCTATTTAGCAAATACAACTATAAGATTGTTTAAATAAGAGGAATAATATTCTAGAACAAATCGAGAATTAACTCTTAAAGACAATTAGTATACATACGATGAAGATTAATTCGTAAAGTTTCCGTTTAATAGCAAAAGCTTAAACATATACAACCGCTTTAATTTAGCAATGGAAGAATGAAAAGTTGAAATATGTATACTCACGAGTCACCTAAATCAACATCTTCTTCCTCTATTTGATGTAAATTCCCATCTGAACTTGAGTATCGCCTCTTCCCTGATGCTTTTGGAGGATTCCTCTTTGCCGGTACTCTTTTATATCGAGCAATGAACTTCTCGAACTTCATTGACACGTATAAAAAGAAGTTAGACAATTTAATCTTTTGTACGCATAAAAGCATTTAAATTGAGCTATCATTAAATAAATTAGAGATATAACAAGACAAGTACAATAACATGTAGAATGAATTAAGTTCAGTCACATCTTCTTGATTCTTATTCTTTTCTTTTGGCTGCTTCGCCGTTTTTTGAAGGGGGATGGTTCTGAAATCATATCTCTTAGTCTACAAGACTCAAGTAATGAAAATTTAAATTATGGTTAATATAAATGAATCACTAACCTCTTCGTGAAAATTCATAGAATGGATTTACATATCAAAAATCCGTGTCCGCCCTCAAAACACGCCGATTAGTCATGCCTTTTCGACAGGTAGGGTAGCTCCTTTTCCTATCAATATATGAATTTTGATTACATTATCTAACAAATTTTCAGTAAATAAATAAATATATATATAAAATGTGTACTCCATATCCTATGCGTATTGCCTTCTCAATGCATTCCTTACAAACCGTTTCATGCAACACTGCGCAACTCGAGCATTCTTGATTGTGTCTATTCGTGTAAAGCATATCAATGTTGAGAAATATCATATAATAATTAATTTATGTATTAACATAATTAATCATTAATAGTGAATTTTCTGATTTCAGAAGCAAAGCTTTATAGAATGAACATTACCTTGGCAGATTGGAAAATGTACTCCTTTAAGAGCGATTTCAGAAGAATTGGTTCTTTTGTTGATTTCCTAGAAAAATAAAGTGACATGAGGGAAAGGTACATAAGCGTCTGCATCCGAATTTATACACATCAATTATTACAAACCAATAAATATATTACTTCAACTTAGTATTATTTTTACAAAGCAAAAGTATATACATCTTACTCACTAAATTATACATATTTAACTCAATTTTTTGCAAGACATTTGGCTCCTTTACTAATTAATTATCCAGAGTGAATATTTTCTATAATCTAAATTTTTTTCTAAATTTCTTACCAAAATTCTGAAACTTTAAATTCCTATATAGATATAACTAATTTTTGCTTAGAATTTACAGAGATTTTCATTTACCTATGAGGTTGCCAACTACAAAGAGTTTTTTAAAACATAGCACGTTTTAGATAAATAAATGACATATAAGCATCATTTAATTTTTATTTAGTTAAAAATATGATTAGACAAATGTTCATTCTTAAATTCTCATTTACTCCGATCTCCAATATCGTATAAAAAGTCATTTGAAAGTTAGTGTTATTCTTCAATCTATTTACCTAATAAATTCTAGTTTTTCTATACAAGTTCCTCCTTTAATTACATGAATTGTAGGGAAGTATTCTCCACCATGGCGTATTTTGCAATTATCCATTGTAATGTAATATAATTATTTCATATTCTCCAATTACCTATTGTAAGGTACAAAAGTTATTTTATATTATTTTGAACATTAAAAATTCATTTGATGATTTTATACTTATAATCTTTATAATGAAATATAATTATCTTAAATTTTTATTTTTTTAAAACTCTTCCTACATGTTTTATATTTTTTCATTTTTAATTAGTGTTAAATTTTTATCTACCAACAATGGTAATAATAGTATGCCTTTCACTGGCAGAGTTACACTAATTTTTCTTTTAAAAGATGCTAATATACTAATCATTTATTAAAAATATTCTATTTTTATAAAAATCTTGATAACAAAATATGTATTTGTTCCTCATTTACATATATTCAATTAAGTATGTAACAGATAACAAACATAACTGATATTTGTTTGTCCAGAAAATAAAGATATTATAAGAATGCAATATATCGATCCAAAAGAAACAACACAAACATAATTTAAAAATTCAAATGCAACATAAGAACCTAAAGTGGCAAATACCAAAAAAACAAAATTGATAAATTTACATGTATCAACCAATTAATATTTTGCAAATCTCTTTTTTCGAAATAAAAAATAAATAATAACAATTTATAAAATGGAAAAAATAAACGCACCTCTCTAACTATTATAGATATAAATCTATATTTGAAATGTAACGACCATCGATCAGATAAGTAAGCAGATAATGAACAACACTTGGTTGGAGAATGGACTGCATAGGATATAACATTAACTGAAGAAAGAGAAGAAATTGAATTTTGTGGTTTAATTTAATAAGAAGAAGTTTATTCACAGAGAAGGAGATAAGTGCGGACATGTGAAGAATGATATACGTTTTGAGATGCGTGTAATGTTTACACATAACTGGGATGAGGCGGCTGTTAGGGTTTGGACGATATATTTGAAATTTATAGTTAAGAAATACTTAATTAATAAGAATTAAAAATAAAAAATATTATTATATTTGACTTCAAAGAAATATATTATATATTTGAAAATATGTATAGAAATTGAATGTTTGAAAAAAAATCCATATATTTGGTTAGAAGATGTGAAACATATGTGTTTTAAATGTCCTTACATCATAGTTTATTGGACAAAATTTATCTTTCAAATTAGAATTGAGTTACAAGACCAAGAATATATTGGATATTGGTTTATAAAGATTGTTTAAAGGTTTGAGGTGGGTTGGGATGAACAAATGTTTATTGTTTTCTTTTTCATCTTCTACAAGGTGTGTATGAAAGAATTTTATGACCGTATTAAATTAACATATTGCATTTGAACGACCTTATTATCTTAATCTCACAAAAATTTTATTTAAAATTATCGTACTAGATATCAAATGTTAATCCCAATCTTCAAAAAGGTGAAAGTATTAAGATTAAATAACTGAGTTATGCTGACCAAAAGGCATTATAGGTCCCCATGTTATATAAAAACCTGCATTTTAGTCCTTGTATTATGAAAATAATGTAGTATAGGTCCCTATATCAAGATGTCCCTGATTTTATTTTTGTTAATTGCACTACAGGTCCTTATGCTAATACTTTTGATATTTATGACAGAATTGCATTATAAGTCTCTATATTATGCAAAAAAAACACTATAGGTCCTTAAATTGTGCAAAAAATGAATTATAGGTCCCTATATTATGCACAAAAAATACTATAGGTCCCTAAATTATGTGTTCCCAAGAGTTGGGACTTTTGAGTGATTCTGAGCTCAAAGTGCTCTAGTTTAAAGGTGTTGGTTATAGTCATAGTTAGGCCAAGATATCAAGTACAAATTATACAAAGGTTGAGCCATTTGGGCCATATTTGAAGGTGTAATGAGTATTTGAAGAGGAGATTTCGTAAATGGAAGACAAATTGTCATTTCCTGAAATAGATCTTATTCGAGTAATAGAGGATGCTACAACTTGGTGAGATTATAAACCGCTTATAGAAGTTTGGAAAAGATGGTTTCTTCAGTTGACGTCAGGGCTTTGTATGGATATTGGTAGGATGATTTACGGTGTGTTGGAGTTGATTGAGGAGGAAGGGGTTTATGCCTCGAGAATAATTATTAAGAGCGACAAAGATAATCAAAAGAATAGTCTAAATACCGAAAGATAATAAATGATAATGTAAACCCATCCACATAATATATTTTTTGTTCTTCAAAATAACACAAGAACAAGAATAATTTAAAACATAGAAACAATAAACTCACCTCTCCACCACCAGTAAGGGTATGAATCCATAATTAAATTATAATGATCATTGATCTTGATTGGAGACTGGATCTAAGAGAAAAATCATTCCAAAAAAAGATAAGAAATGGATATCGATGGTAGAATAGGATAACTGCAGAGATGTGAAAAGTGGTATGACTTTTGAGGTGTATAACATTAATTGAAGTGGAGCAGCGGAGCAGTGATAAAGTGAAGTGGAAATTATGGCTTGAACGATGATATGTGATATTTAATAGTTAATAGTGATTAGAAATGACATCGTTTGAGTATTTACAAATTCAATCCATAACTATTAACAACTGTCACTAATAAAAAGACCAATATAAAGATGACAACCTTACATTTGAGACCTAATTAGACAACAAAATCATTTTAGAACTATAGCTACCACTCCCCATAATAAGCTATCAACAATATTATTGTTTTTTCTTTTTACTTAGAATCAGAAGAAAGGACCCAAATTCTTTTTGTATATTTCAAACAGCTGTATATAATGGATGATGACCAATTTTTCAAATTCTTCAAGCATCTATGGATATTGTGCTCGGATTTCTGAAACCTACAGAGTTTTTCCAGTTCTCCGGATCACATTAAATAAAATAATATTTGAAAGCTTTAACAAACTAATGAAAATTAAACTAAAAATAGTCATACCTTGATGAATCTATGTCACTAAATTTCCGAAAGCAAATCACCTGCACACATCCATTATAAACAACTTTTTGAAATATACCATAAGAAGCTGGATCCTTTCTTCTGATTCTAAGTAAAAAACAAAAACAATAATCTTTTTAATAACTGATTATGGGGAGTGGTAGCTATCATTCTCAAATTATTTTGTTGTTTGATTGGGTATCAAATGTAAGGTGTCATCTTTATATTGGCCTTTTTATTAGTGACGGTTGAAAATAGCTATGGATTGAATTTATGTTTCATGGCCTTTCACGGACAGAGTTATATAAATTTTTCTTTGAAAGGGTGCTAATATACAAATTATTAATTTAAAAAATGCTATGTTTACAAAAAAACTCTGATAACAAAACATGTATTTGTTCTTCATTCACATATACTTAATTCAGTAGGTAAATGATAACAAAACATAACTTATATTTATTTATCTTGAAAATATAAATATTACATAAAAGTAATTCACTAATCCAAAAGAAAAAGAATAAAAATTATTCAAAAATTCAATTAAAGAACCGAAGTGACAAATACAAAAAAAAAAACTAAATTGATAAATATACATCTGTCAACCCATTAATATTTTGCGAATTCTATTTTGAAATAACAAAGAAATAAGAATAATTTAGAAAATGGAAAAAATAAACACACCTGTCTAACCAATATAGATAGAAATCTAATCGAAATGTAATAACTATCGATCTGATAGGTAAGAATAATATCGACAACACTTGATTGGAGAATGAATTGCATAGGACAAAACATTAACTGAAGGAAGAAAAGAAATGAAGATCAAGAAGTTGATTTAGAGAGATAGAGATAATTACGGAGATGTAAAGAATGACATATCTTTTGAGGTGTGTGTAATGTTTATACATAACTGGGATGAGGCGGATGTTAGGGTTTTGGACGATGATATTTGAAATTTATAGTTAAGAGTAACTAGAAACGACACCGTTAAATATTACAATTTCCTTTTTTCTTTTCAAATACATTTTAAATTATAAAATTGAAGTTCTTAATTAATAAGAATAAAAAATAAAAAATATTATTATATTTGACTTTAAAGAAATATATTATATATTTGAAAATATGTATAGAAATTGAATGTTCGAAAAAAATCCATATATTTGGTTAGAAGATGTGAAACATATGTGTTCTAAATGTCCTTACATCATAGTTTATTGGACAAAATTTATCTTTCAAATTAGAATTGAGTTACAAGACCAAGAATATATTGGATATTGGTTTATCAAGATTGTTAAAATGTTTTAGGTGGGTTGGGATGAACAAATGTTTATTGCTTTCTTTTTCATCTTCTACAAGGCGGTATGAAAGAATTTTATGACCGTATTAAATTAACATATTGCATTTGAAGGACCTTATTATCTTAATCTCACAAAAGTTTTATTTAAAATTATCGTACTAGATATCAAATGTTAATCCCAATCTTCAAGAAGGTGAAAGTATTAAGATTAAATAACTGAGTTATGTTGACCAAAAGGCATTATAGGTCCCATGTTATACAAAAACCCGCAGTTTAGTCCCTATATTATGCAAATAATATAGTATAGGTCCCTATATCAAGATGCCCCTGATTTTATTTTTATTAATTGCATTACAGGTCCTTATGCCAATACTTTTGATATTTATGACATAATTGCATTATAAGTCTCTATATTATGCATAAAATGCACTATAGGTCCTTAAATTATGCAAAAAAGAAATTATAGGTCCCTATATTATGCACAAAAAAAATACTATAGGTCCCTAAATTATGTGTTCACTAGAGTTGGGACTTTTGAGTGATTCTAAGCTCAAGTGCTCTAGTTTAAAGGTGTTGGTTATAGTCATAGTTGGGCCAAGATGTCTAGTACAAATTATACAAAGGTTGAGCCATTTGGGCCATGTTTGAAGGTGTAATTCGTAAATGGAAGACAAATTGTCATTTCTAGAATTAGATTTTATTCGAGTTATAGAGGATGTTACAACTTTGGTGAGATTAGAAACCGCTTATAGAAGTTTGGAAAAGATGGTTTCTTCAGTTGACGTCAGGGCTTTGTATGGATATTGGTAGGATGATTTACGGTGTGTTGGAGTTGATTGAGGAGGAAGGGGTTTATGCCTCGAGAATAATTATTAAGAGCGACAAAGATAATCAAAAGAATAGTCTAAATACCGAAAGATAATAAATGATAATGTAAACCCATCCACATAATATGTTTTTTGTTCTTCAAAATGACACAAGAACAAGAATAATTTAAAACATAGAAACAATAAACTCATCTCTCCACCACCAGTAAGGGTATGAATCCATAATTAAATTATAATGATCATTGATCTTGATTGGAGACTGGATCGTATAAGAAAAAAATTATTCCAAAAAAATATAAGAAATGGATATCGATGGTAGAATAGGATAACTGCAGTGATGTGAAGAGTGATATGACTTTTGACGTGTATAACAGTAATTGAAGTGGAGCAGCGATAAAGTGAAGTGGAAATTATGGCTTGAACGATGATATGTGATATTTAATAGTTAATAGTGATTAGAAATGACATCGTTTGAGTATTTACAAATTCAATCCATAACTATTTAGAACTGTCATAAATAAAATAACCAATATAAAGATGACAACCTTACATTTGATACCTAATTAGACAACAAAATAATTTTAGAACTATATCTACCACTCCCCATAATAAGCTATCAACAATATTATTGTTTTTGCTTTTTACTTAGAATCAGAAGAAAAGACCCAACTTCTTTTGGTATATTTCAAACAATTGTATATAATGGAGGATAGCCAATTTTTCAAATTCTTCAAGCATCTCCGGATATTGTGCTCGGATTTCTGAAACCTACAGAGTTTTTCCAGTTCTCCGCATCACATTAAATAAAATAATATTTGAAAGCTTTAATCCTGAAACATTACAACATAAGTTTTCAGTCACAAACTAATGAAAATTAAAACAAAAATAGTCATACCTTGATGAATCTTTCTCACTAAATTTCCGAAAACAAATCACCTGCACACATCCATTATAAACAACTTTTCGAAATATACCAAAAGAAGCTGGATCCTTTCTTCTGATTCTAAGTAAAAAACAAAAACAATACACTTGTTAATAACTGATTATGGGGAGTGGTAGCTATCGTTCTCAAATTATTTTGTTGTCTGATTGGGTATCAAATGTATGGTGTCATTTTTATATTGGTCTTTTTATTAGTGACAGTTGAAAATAGATATTGATTGAATTTATGTTTCATGGCCTTTAACTGACAGAGTTATATAAATTTTTCTTTGAAAGGGTGCTAATATACAAATTATTAATTTAAAATATGCTAAGTTTACAAAAAAACTCTAATAGCAAAACATGTATTTAATCTTCATTCACATATACTTAATTCAGTAGGTAAATGATAACAAAACAAAACTTATATTTGTTTATCTAGAAAATATAAATATTACATAAAAGTAATTCACCAATCCAAAAGAAAAAGCATAAAAATTATTCAAAAATTCAATTAAAGAACCAAAGTGACAAATATAAAAAAAAACTAAATTGATAAATATACATCCGTCAACCCATTAATATTTTGAAATTTCTATTTCGAAATAACAAAGAAATAAGAATAATTTAGAAAATGGAAAAAAAAAACTAAATTGATAAATATACATCCGTCAACCCATTAATATTTTGCAATTTCTATTTCGAAATAACAAAGAAATAAGAATAATTTAGAAAATGGAAAAAATAAACACACCTGTCTAACTAGTATAGATAGGAATCTATAATCGAAATGTAATGACTATCGATCTGATAGGTAAGCATAATATCGACAATACTTGATTAGAGAATGAATTTCATAGGACAAAACAATAATTGAAGGAAGAAAAGAAGATCTGTGGTGAAATAGAATAAGAAGAAGTTGATTTAGAGAGATAGAGATTATTACGGAGATGTAAAGAATAACATATCTTTTGAGGTGTGTGTCATAACTGGGATGAGGCGGCTGTTAGGGTTTGGACGATGATATTTGAAATTTATAGTTAAGAGTAACTAAAAACGACACCATTAAATATTACAATTTCCTTTTTTCTTTTCAAATACATTTTAAATTATAAAATTGAAGTTCTTAATTAAAAAGAATTAAAAATAAAAAATATTATTATATTTGACTTTAAAGAAATATATTATATATTTGAAAATATGTCTAGAAATTGAATGTTCGAAAAAAATCCATATATTTGGTTAGAAGATGTGAAACATATGTGGTCTAAATGTCCTTACATCATAGTTTATTGGACAAAATTTATTTTTCAAATTAGAATTGAGTTACAAGACCAAGAATATATTGGATAATTGTTTATAATGATTGTTAAAAGGTTTGAGGTGGGTTGGGATGAACAAATGTTTATTGCTTTCTTTTTCATCTTCTAAAAGGCGGTATGAAAGAATTTTATGACCGTATTAAATTAACATATTGCATTTGAAGGACCTTATTATCTTAATCTCACAAAAGTTTTATTTAAAATTATCGTACTAGATATCAAATGTTAATCCCAATCTTCAAGAAGGTGAAAGTATTAAGATTAAATAACTGAGTTATGTTGACCAAAAGGCATTATAGGTCCCCATGTTATACAAAAACCTGCATGTTAGTCCCTGTATTATGCAAATACTGTAGTATAGGTCCCTATATCAGGATTACCCTGATTTTATTTTTGTTAATTGCACTACAGGTCCGTATGCCAATACTTTTGATATTTATGACATAATTGCATTATAAGTCTCGATATTATGCATAAAATGCACTATAGGTCCTTAAATTATGCAAAAAAGAAATTATAGGTCCCTATATTATGCATAAAAAAAATACTATAGGTTCCTAAATTATGTGTTGACTAGAGTTGGGACTTTTGAGTGATTCTAAGCTCAAGTGCTCTAGTTTAAAGGTGTTGGTTATAGTCATAGTTGGGCCAAGATGTCTAGTACAAATTATACAAAGGTTGAGCCATTTGGGCCATGTTTGAAGGTGTAATGAGTATTTGAAGAGGAGATTTCGTAAATGGAAGACAAATTGTCATTTCCTGAAATAGATTTTATTCGAGTTATAGAGGATGCTACAACTTTGGTGAGATTAGAAACCGCTTATAGAAGTTTGGAAAAGATGGTTTCTTCAGTTGACGTCAGGGCTTTGTATGGATATTGGTAGGATGATTTACGGTGTGTTGGAGTTGATTGAGGAGGAAGGGGTTTATGCCTCGAGAATAATTATTAAGAGCGACAAAGATAATCAAAAGAATAGTCTAAATACCCAAAGATAATAAATGATAATGTAAACCCATCCACATAATATGTTTTTTGTTCTTCAAAATAACACAAGAACAAGAATAATTTAAAACATAGAAACAATAAACTCACCTCTCCACCACCAGTAAGGGTATGAATCCATAATTAAATTATAATGATCATTGATCTTGATTGGAGACTGGATCGTATAAGAAAAAAATTATTCCAAAAAAAGATTAGAAATGGATATCGATGGTAGAATAGGATAACTGCAGTGATGTGAAGAGTGGCATGACTTTTGAGGTGTATAACATTAATTGAAGTGGAGAAGCCGAGCAGCGATAAAGTGAAGTGGAAATTATGGCTTGAACGATGATATGTGATATTTAATAGTTAATAGTGATTAGAAATGACATCGTTTGAGTATTTACAAATTCAATCCATAACTATTTACAACTGTCACTAATAAAATGACCAATATAAAGATGACAACCTTACATTTGATACCTAATTAGACAACAAAATAATTTTAGAACTATAGCTACCACTCCCCATAATAAGCTATCAACAATATTATAGTTTTTGCTTTTTACTTAGAATCAGAAGAAAAGCCCCAACTTCTTTTGGTATATTTCAAACAACTGTATATATATAATGGAGGATGGCCAATTTTTCAAATTCTTCAAGCATCTCCGGATATTGTGCTCGGATTTCTGAAACCTACAGAGTTTTTCCAGTTCTCCGGATCACATTAAATAAAATAATATTTGAAAGCTTTAATCCTGAAACATTACAACATAATTTTTCAGTCACAAACTAATGAAAATAAAAATAAAAATAGTCATACATTGATGAATCTATCTCACTAAATTTCCGAAAACAAATCACCTGCACACATCCATTATAAACAACTTTTTGAAATATACCAAAAGAAGCTGGATCCTTTCTTTTGATTCTAATTAAAAAACAAAAACAATACACTTGTTAATAACTGATTATGGGGAGTGGTAGCTATCGTTCTCAAATTATTTTGTTGTCTGATTGGGTATCAAATGTAAGGTGTCATTTTTATATTGGTCTTTTTATTAGTGACAGTTGAAAATAGGTATGGATTGAATTTATGTTTCATGGCCTTTAACTGACAGAGTTATATAAATTTTTCTTTGAAAGGGTGCTAATATACAAAGTTTACAAAAAAACTCTGATAGCAAAACATGTATTTAATCTTTATTCACATATACTTAATTCAGTAGGTAAATGATAACAAAACAAAACTTATATATGTTTATCTAGAAAATATAAATATTACATAAAAGTAATTCACCAATCCAAAAGAAAAAGCATAAAAATTATTCAAAAATTCAATTAAAGAACCAAAGTGACAAATATAAAAAAAAAACTAAATTGATAAATATACATCCGTCAACCCATTAATATTTTGCAATTTCTATTTCGAAATAACAAAGAAATAAGAATAATTTAGAAAATGGAAAAAATAAACACACCTGTCTAACTAGTATAGATAGGAATCTATAATCGAAATGTAATGACTATCGATCTGATAGGTAAGCATAATATCGACAACACTTGATTAGAGAATGAATTTCATAGGACAAAACAATAACTGAAGGAAGAAAAGAAGTAGAGATTATTACGGAGATGTAAAGAATAACATATCTTTTGAGGTGTGTGTCATATCTGGGATGAGGCGGCTGTTAGGGTTTGGACGATGATATTTGAAATTTATAGTTAAGAGTAACTAGAAACGACACCGTTAGATATTACAATTTCCTTTTTTCTTTTCAAATACATTTTAAATTATAAAATTGAAGTTCTTAATTAATAAGAATTAAAAATAAAAAATATTATTATATTTGACTTTAAAGAAATATATTATATATTTGAAAATATGTCTAGAAATTTAATGTTCGAAAAAAAATCCATATATTTGGTTAGAAGATGTGAAACATATGTGTTCTAAATGTCCTTACATCATAGTTTATTGGACAAAATTTATCTTTCAAATTAGAATTGAGTTACAAGACCAAGAATATATTGGATATTGGTTTATCAAGATTGTTAAAAGGTTTGAGGTGGGTTGGGATGAACAAATGTTTATTTCTTTCTTTTTCATCTTCTACAAGGCGGTATGAAAGAATTTTATGACCGTATTAAATTAACATATTGCATTTGAAGGACCTTATTATCTTAATCTCACAAAAGTTTTATTTAAAATTATCGTACTAGATATCAAATGTTAATCCCAATCTTCAAGAAGGTGAAAGTATTAAGATTAAATAACTGAGTTACGTTGACCAAAAGGCATTATAGGTCCCCATGTTATACAAAAACCTGCATTTTAGTCCTTGTATTATGCAAATACTGTAGTATAGGTCCCTATATCAGGATTCCCCTGATTTTATTTTTGTTAATTGCACTACAGGTCCTTATGCCAATACTTTTGATATTTATGACATAATTGCATTATAAGTCACTATATTATGCAAAAAAATGCACTATAGGTCCTTAAATTATGCAAAAAAGAAATTATAGGTCCCTATATTATGCACAAAAAAAAAATACTTTAGGTCCCTAAATTATGTGTTCACTAGAGTTGGGACTTTTGAGTGATTCTGAGCTCAAGTGCTCTAGTTTAAAGGTGTTGGTTATAGTCATAGTTGGGCCAAGATGTCTAGTACAAATTATACAAAGGTTGAGCCATTTGGGCCATGTTTGAAGGTGTAATGAGTATTTGAAGAGGAAATTTCGTAAATGGAAGACAAATTGTCATTTCCTGAAATAGATTTTATTCGAGGAATAGTGGATGCTACAACTTTGGTGAGATTAGAAACCGCTTATAGAAGTTTGGAAAAGATGGTTTCTTCAGTTGACGTCAGGGCTTTGTATGGATATTGGTAGGATGATTTACGGTGTGTTGGAGTTGATTGAGGAGGAAGGGGTTTATGCCTCGAGAATAATTATTAAGAGCGCCAAAGATAATCAAAAGAATAGTCTAAATACCGAAAGATAATAAATGATAATGTAAACCCATCCACATAATATGTTATTTGTTCTTCAAAATAACACAAGAACAAGAATAATTTAAAACATAGAAACAATAAACTCACCTCTCCACCACCAGTAAGGGTATGAATCCATAATTAAATTATAATGATCATTGATCTTGATTGGAGACTGGATCGTATAAGAAAAAAATTATTCCAAAAAAAGATAAGAAATGGATATCGATGGTAGAATAGGATAACTGCAGTGATGTGGAGAATGGCATGACTTTTGAGGTGTATAACATTAATTGAAGTGGAGCAGCGATAAAGTGAAGTGGAAATTATAGCTTGAACAATGATATGTGATATCCAATAGTTAATAGTGATTAGAAATGACATCGTTTGAGTATTTACAAATTCAATCCATAACTATTTACAACTGTCACTAATAAAATGACCAATATAAAGATGACAACCTTACATTTGATACCTAATTAGACAACAAAATAATTTTAGAACTATAGCTACCACTCCCCATAATAAGCTATCAACAATATTATTGTTTTTGCTTTTTACTTAGAATCAGAAGAAAAGACCCAACTTCTTTTGCTATATTTCAAACAACTGTATATAATGGAGGATGGCCAATTTTTCAAATACTTCATGCATCTCCGGATATTGTGCTCGGATTTCTGAAACCTACAGAGTTTTTCCAGTTCTCCGGATCACATTAAATAAAATAATATTTGAAAGCTTTAATCCTGAAACATTACAACACAATTTTTCAGTCACAAACTAATGAAAATTAAACTAAAAGTAGTCATACCTTGATGAATCTATCTCACTAAATTTCCGAAAACAAATCACCTGCACACATCATTATAAACAGCTTTTTGAAATATACCAAAAGAAGTTGGATCCTTTCTTCTGATTCTAAGTAAAAAACAAAAACAATAATCTTGTTAATAACTGATTACGGGGAGTGGTAGCTATCGTTCTCAAATTATTTTGTTGTCTGATTGTGTATCAAATGTAAGGTATCATTTTTATATTGGTCTTTTTATTAGTGACATTTGAAAATAGATATGGATTGAATTTATGTTTCATGGCCTTTCACTGACAGAGTTATATAAATTTTTCTTTGAAAGGGTGCTAATATACAAATTATTAATTTAAAATATGCTAAGTTTACAAAAAAACTCTGATAACAAAACATGTATTTAATCTTCATTCACATATACTTAACTTAGTAGGTAAATGATAACAAAACAAAACTTATATTTGTTTATCTAGAAAATATAAATATTACATAAAAGCAATTCACCAATCCAAAAGAAAAAGCATAAAAATTATTCAAAAATTCAATTAAAGAACCGAAGTGACAAATATAAAAAAAACTAAATTGATAAATATACATCCATCAACCCATCAATATTTTGCAATTTCTATTTCGAAATAACAAATAAATAGGAATAATTTAGAAAATGGAAAAAATAAACACACCTGTCTAACCAGTATAGATAGGAATCTATAATCGAAATGTAATGACTATCGATCTCTGATAGGTAAGCATAATATCGACAAGACTTGATTGGAGAATGAATTGCATAGGACAAAACATTAACTGAAGGAAGAAAAGAAATGAAGAGTTGTGGTCAAATAGAATAAGAAGAAGTTGATTTAGAGAGATAGAGATAATTACGGAGATGTAAAGAATGCCATATCTTTTGAGGTGTGTGTAATGTTTACACATAACTAGGATGAGGCGGCTGTTAGGGTTTGGAAGATGATATTTGAAATTTATAGTTAAGGGTAACTAGAAACGACACCATTAAATATTACAATTTTTTTTTCTTTTCAAATACATTTTAAATTATAAAATTGAAGTTCTTAATTAATAAGAATTAAAAAAAAAAAATTATTATATTTGACTTTAAAGAAATATATTATATATTTGAAAATATGTATAGAAATTGAATGTTCTAAAAAAATCCATATATTTGGTTAGAAGATGTGAAACATACGTGTTCTAAATGTCCTTACATCATAGTTTATTGGACAAAAAATTTATCTTTCAAATTAGAATTGAGTTACAAGACCAAGAATATATTGGATATTGGTTTATTAAGATTGTTAAAAGGTTTGAGGTGGGTTGGGATGAACAAATGTTTATTGCTTTCTTTATCATCTTCTACAATGCGGTATGAAAGAATTTTATGACCGTATTAAATTAACATATTGCATTTGAAGGACCTTATTATCTTAATCTCACAAAAGTTTTATTTAAAATTATCGTACTAGATATCAAATGTTAATCCCAATCTTCAAGAAGGTGAAAGTATTAAGATTAAATAACTGAGTTACGTTAACCAAAAGGCATTATAGGTCCCCATGTTATACAAAAACTTGCAGTTTAGTCCCTGCAATATGCAAATAATGTAGTATAGGTCCCTATATCAGATGCCCTGATTTTATTTTTGTTAATGGCATTACAGGTCCTTATGCCAATACTTTTGATATTTATGACATAATTGCATTATAAGTCTCTATATTATGCAAAAAATGCACTATAGGTCCTTAAATTATGCAAAAAAGGAATTATAGGTCGCTATATTATGCACAAAAAAAAATACTTTAGGTCCCTAAATTATGTGTTCACTAGAGTTGGGACTTTTGAGTGATTCTGAGCTCAAGTGTTCTAGTTTAAAGTTTTTGGTTATAGTCATAGTTGGGCCAAGATGTCTAGTACAAATTATACAAAGGTTGAGCCATTTGGGCCATGTTTGAAGGTGTAATGAGTATTTGAAGAGGAGATTTCGTAAATAGAAGACAAATTGTCATTTCCTGAAATAGATTTTATTCGAGGAATAGTGGATGCTACAACTTTGGTGAGATTAGAAACCGCTTATAGAAGTTTGGAAAAGATGGTTTCTTCAGTTGACGTCAGGGCTTTGTATGGATATTGGTAGGATGATTTACGGTGTGTTGGAGTTGATTGAGGAGGAAGGGGTTTATGCCTCGAGAATAATTATTAAGAGCGCCAAAGATAATCAAAAGAATAGTCTAAATACCGAAAGATAATAAATGATAATGTAAACCCATCCACATAATATGTTATTTGTTCTTCAAAATAACACAAGAACAAGAATAATTTAAAACATAGAAACAATAAACTCACCTCTCCACCACCAGTAAGGGTATGAATCCATAATTAAATTATAATGATCATTGATCTTGATTGGAGACTGGATCGTATAAGAAAAAAATTATTCCAAAAAAAGATAAGAAATGGATATCGATGGTAGAATAGGATAACTGCAGTGATGTGGAGAATGGCATGACTTTTGAGGTGTATAACATTAATTGAAGTGGAGCAGCGATAAAGTGAAGTGGAAATTATAGCTTGAACAATGATATGTGATATCCAATAGTTAATAGTGATTAGAAATGACATCGTTTGAGTATTTACAAATTCAATCCATAACTATTTACAACTGTCACTAATAAAATGACCAATATAAAGATGACAACCTTACATTTGATACCTAATTAGACAACAAAATAATTTTAGAACTATAGCTACCACTCCCCATAATAAGCTATCAACAATATTATTGTTTTTGCTTTTTACTTAGAATCAGAAGAAAAGACCCAACTTCTTTTGCTATATTTCAAACAACTGTATATAATGGAGGATGGCCAATTTTTCAAATACTTCATGCATCTCCGGATATTGTGCTCGGATTTCTGAAACCTACAGAGTTTTTCCAGTTCTCCGGATCACATTAAATAAAATAATATTTGAAAGCTTTAATCCTGAAACATTACAACACAATTTTTCAGTCACAAACTAATGAAAATTAAACTAAAAGTAGTCATACCTTGATGAATCTATCTCACTAAATTTCCGAAAACAAATCACCTGCACACATCATTATAAACAGCTTTTTGAAATATACCAAAAGAAGCTGGATCCTTTCTTCTGATTCTAAGTAAAAAACAAAAACAATAATCTTGTTAATAACTGATTACGGGGAGTGGTAGCTATCGTTCTCAAATTATTTTGTTGTCTGATTGTGTATCAAATGTAAGGTATCATTTTTATATTGGTCTTTTTATTAGTGACATTTGAAAATAGATATGGATTGAATTTATGTTTCATGGCCTTTCACTGACAGAGTTATATAAATTTTTCTTTGAAAGGGTGCTAATATACAAATTATTAATTTAAAATATGCTAAGTTTACAAAAAAACTCTGATAACAAAACATGTATTTAATCTTCATTCACATATACTTAACTTAGTAGGTAAATGATAACAAAACAAAACTTATATTTGTTTATCTAGAAAATATAAATATTATATAAAAGCAATTCACCAATCCAAAAGAAAAAGCATAAAAATTATTCAAAAATTCAATTAAAGAACCGAAGTGACAAATATAAAAAAAAACTAAATTGATAAATATACATCCATCAACCCATCAATATTTTGCAATTTCTATTTCGAAATAACAAATAAATAGGAATAATTTAGAAAATGGAAAAAATAAACACACCTGTCTAACCAGTATAGATAGGAATCTATAATCGAAATGTAATGACTATTGATCTCTGATAGGTAAGCATAATATCGACAAGACTTGATTGGAGAATGAATTGCATAGGACAAAACATTAACTGAAGGAAGAAAAGAAATGAAGAGTTGTGGTCAAATAGAATAAGAAGAAGTTGATTTAGAGAGATAGAGATAATTACAGAGATGTAAAGAATGCCATATCTTTTGAGGTGTGTGTAATGTTTACACATAACTAGGATGAGGCGGCTGTTAGGGTTTGGAAGATGATATTTGAAATTTATAGTTAAGAGTAACTAGAAACGACACCGTTAAATATTACAATTTTTTTTTCTTTTCAAATACATTTTAAATTATAAAATTGAAGTTCTTAATTAATAAGAATTAAAAAAAAAATATTATTATATTTGACTTTAAAGAAATATATTATATATTTGAATATATGTCTAGAAATTGAATGTTCGAAAAAAATCCATATATTTGGTCAGAAGATGTGAAACATATGTGTTCTAAATGTCCTTACATCATAGTTTATTGGACAAAATTTATCTTTCAAATTAGAATTGAGTTACAAGACCAAGAATATATTGGATATTGGTTTATCAAGATTGTTAAAAGGTTTGAGGTGGGTTGGGATGAACAAATGTTTATTGCTTTCTTTTTCATCTTCTACAAGGCGGTATGAAAGAATTTTATGACCGTATTAAATTAACATATTGCATTTGAAGGACCTTATTATCATAATCTCACAAAAGTTTTATTTAAAATTATCGTACTAGATATCAAATGTTAATCCCAATCTTCAAGAAGGTGAAAGTATTAAGATTAAATAACTGAGTTATGTTGACCAAAAGGCATTATAGGTCCCCATGTTATACAAAAACCTGCATTTTAGTCCCTGTATTATGCAAATACTGTAGTATAGGTCCCTATATCAGGATGCCCCTGATTTTATTTTTGTTAATTGCACTACAGGTCCTTATGCCAATACTTTTGATATTTATGACATAATTGCATTATAAGTCTCTATATTATGCAAAAAATGCACTATAGGTCCTTAAATTATGCAAAAAAGGAATTATAGGTCCCTATATTATGCACAAAAAATACTATAGGTCCCTAAATTATGTGTTCACTAGATTTGGGACTTTTGAGTGATTCTGAGCTCAAGTGCTCTAGTTTAAATGTGTTGGTTATAGTCATAGTTGGGCCAAGATGTCTAGTACAAATTATACAAAGGTTGAGCCATTTGGGCCATGTTTGAAGGTGTAATGAGTATTTGAAGAGGAGATTTCGTAAATGGAAGACAAATTGTCATTTCCTGAAATAGATTTTATTCGAGGAATAGTGGATGCTACAACTTTGGTGAGATTAGAAACCGCTTATAGATGTTTGGAAAAGATGGTTTCTTCAGTTGACGTTAGGGCTTTGTATGGATATTGGTAGGATGATTTACGGTGTCTTGGAGTTGATTGAGGAAGAAGGGGTTTATGCCTCGAGAATAATTATTAAGAGCGACAAAGATAATCAAAAGAATAGTCTAAATACCGAAAGATAATAAATGATAATGTAAACCCATCCACATAATATGTTTTTTGTTCTTCAAAATAACACAAGAACAAGAATAATTTAAAACATAGAAACAATAAACTCACCTCTCCACCACCAGTAAGGGTATGAATCCATAATTAAATTATAATGATCATTGATCTTGATTGGAGACTGGATCGTATAAGAAAAAAATTATTCCAAAAAAAGATAAGAAATGGATTTCGATGGTAGAATAGGATAGCTGCAGTGATGTGAAGAGTGGCATGACTTTTGAGGTGTATAACATTAATTGAAGTGGAGCAGCGAAAAAGTGAAGTGGAAATTATGGCTTGAACGATGATATGTGATATTTAATAGTTAATAGTGATTAGAAATGACATCGTTTGAGTATTTACAAATTCAATCCATAACTATTTACAACTGTCACTAATAAAATGACCAATATAATGATGACAACCTTACATTTGATACCTAATTAGACAATAAAATAATTTTAGAACTATAGCTACCACTCCCCATAATAAGCTATCAACAATATTATTGTTTTTGCTTTTTACTTAGAATTAGAAGAAAAGACCCAACTTCTTTTGGTATATTTCAAACAACTGTATATAATGGAGGATGGCCAATTTTTCAAATTCTTCAAGCATATCCGGATATTGTGCTCGGATTTCTAAAACCTACAGAGTTTTTCCAGTTCTCCGGATCACATTAAATAAAATAATATTTGAAAGCTTTAATCCTGAAACATTACAACACAATTTTTCAGTCACAAACTAATGAAAATTAAACTAAAAATAGTCATACCTTGATGAATCTATCTCACTAAATTTCCGAAAACAAATCACTTGCACAAAGTAAAAAACAAAAACAATAATCTTGTTAATAACTGATTATGGGGAGTGGTAGCTATCGTTCTCAAATTATTTTGTTGTCTGATTGGGTATCAAATGTAAGGTGTCATTTTTATATTGGTCTTTTTATTAGTGACAGTTGAAAATAGATATGGATTGAATTTATGTTTCATGGCCTTTCACTGACAGAGTTATATAAATTTTTCTTTGAAAGGGTGCTAATATACAAATTATTAATTTAAAATATGCTAAGTTTACAAAAAAACTCTGATAACAAAACATGTAATTAATCTTCATTCACATATACTTAATTCAGTAGGTAAATGATAACAAAACAAAACTTATATTTGTTTATCTAGAAAATATAAATATTACATAAAACTAATTCACCAATCCAAAAGAAAAAGCATAAAAATTATTCAAAAATTCAATTAAAGAACCGAAGTGACAAATATAAAAAAAAATCTAAATTGATAAATATACATCCGTCAACCCATCAATATTTTGCAATTTCTATTTCGAAATAACAAAGAAATAAGAATAATTTAGAAAATGGAAAAAATAAACACACCTGTCTAACCAGTATAGATAGGAATCTATAATCGAAATGTAATGACTTAGGTAAGCATAATATCAACAACACTTAATTGGAGAATGAATTGTATAGGACAAAACATTAACTGAAGGAAGAAAAGAAATGAAGATCTGTGGTGAAATAGAATAAGAAGAAGTTGATTTAGAGAGATAGAGATAATTACGGAGATGTGAAGAATGACATATCTTTTGAGGTGTGTGTAATGTTTATACATATTTGGGGTGGGGTGGCTCTAAGGGGTTGGACGATAATTTGTGACATTTTATAGTCAAGAGTGAGTATGAGCCACACCAATCAAATATTTACAATTTTTTCATTTATTATTTTTCTTTTGAACTAAATTTTAAGTTATATAATTTATGTTCTTAAATAATTAGAATTAAAAATAAAAAATGTTATTATATTTGATTTTAACGAAATATATTATATATCTGAAAATATGTCTAGAACTTGAATGTTTTAATAACAATCCATATATTTTGTCAGAAGTGCATAAGTATGTTATCCTAACAAACTGTGGATATCTTATTGAAGATGTGGAACATATGTGTTTTAAATTTCCTTACATCATAGTTTATTGGGCAAATTTTATCTTTATTAGAATTGAGTTACAAGAGCAAGAATATATTGAAGATTGGTTTATCAAGATTGGTAAAAGATTTTTTGATGTGCTGAGATAAACGAACGTTTGTTGTTTTTCTTGTTATCTTCTAAAAGATGTGTATGGAATTTTTTTATGATCGTATTAGATTGAACGTTTGAAAATGATTGTACTAGATTTCAAATGTTAATCCCAATCTTTTGTAACATTTCTTTTCTTTATGAATGGGAGCAGACAAGTATTTTGGTAGTCTCGTTGGATCATAATGATTCTACTATTGATAATAATGTTAAGAAAATTCAGACAAAATATCCATTAAAGAGTAGCATACAACATGGCTACTTTGAACCAGCAACATACAACATCTATCTTTATCAGCTGTCGTAAACTTATTCATATCTTCACAAACCTACCGAGAACAAAGTAGAACATTTTCCCGATCATGGAACATATCCATAAATGGTAATATAAATTTGATTGTGTATTTTTAATGTAGACAGTTAGAAAGAACGAGGTAGATTGAAGTGAAAGGTTTTGATTTTAGTAGCTTTGAATATATACTCGTTTGTTTTTTCATTTTTTTCTTTGAGTACAAAAAAACAAAAAATGATAGGGATAATATTTTTAACGTTTGGCATAAGTGATGGACATAAGTAGAAATTAGTGTAATAATTAGGCCTAAAAGGAGGTGGTGTGGCCAGGCTAGTGTTGTGGTGGTAATAGTTAGGCTCGGTGTTTTAATTATTATTTTATTTTATTTTATTTTTCAAAATATTTTTATGTATTTTGGTAAAAAATAACTAAACAAGAATTGAATTTTGCTCTATAAGTCAACTTTACTCGATTTTCTTAAACTTTTTTCAAATACATCTGAGAGCCATATTGACTTTTTGTAACATATGAGAGGACTCGTGGTTATTTTAACTTGTGTGAAGTTTGATCTAAAACCTTTTGGTCACTGATAGTATTCTAGCTAGTAGAACAACTATCAATCTTAATTTTCTAACTTTTACCTTTATTTAGGTTCTAAAACCGATAGCTTTATGGATAGTTCTAGTGATTAGTGGTTAGAGCAATTTTCTAACTTTTAACTTTACTTAAAACTTTCATGGATCTAAAATTGATTGTTTTTGTGATAGTTCTAGTGGTGAGATTATTTAACACTTCTCATATGACTAAGATGTCCCGAGATCTAATATTACCGAAGTTAAAATAACTCTTAAATGTATAAAAAAATAAAAATTAATTAATTCATGGATATGTACCATCATATCTTACAAAACTAGGAGAATCAAAAAACATGTTAAGACATAATTATGTTCATTTTGATTTTGTTAAGGTAAAAGGTCCCTATAATGGGTGTTTAAGAAAAAGATTGGAGCAGACGGACCTATAAAGCCCGTCTGGTTGCTAAAGAGTTTAATCAAAAGGAAGGAATTGATTATGAGGAAACCTTTTTCCTTGTAGCAATGCTCAAATTTATTCGGATTCCACTTGCAATAGCTACATATTATGATTACGAGATATGGAAGATGGATGTGAAAACAACTTTATGGAATGGGGAGCTCAAGAAGGATGTCTATATGACTCGGCCTAAGGGTTTCACATCTCCATCTCATCCTAGTAATATATGCAAGCTTCAAAGATCCATTTATGGATTGAAGCAAACGTCACAAATTTGGAATCTTCGATTCCATACAATAATTAAAGAGTTTGGTTTTGTAAGATGCGATGAGGAGCCATGTGTGTACAAAAGGACTAGTGGTTGTACAATCATATTCATGGTGTTATATGTAGATGACATATTACTATTAGGTAATGGTATACCAACAATGCAACACACCAAGATTTGGTTATCCGACCAGTTCTCCATGAAGGATTTAGGAAAAGCAGCAGATATTCTAGGAATTAAGATCTATAGAGATAGATCAAAGAAGCTACTTGGCCCATCTCAATCCTTATACATAGATACTATCTTGAAGAGGTATCAAATGGAAAATTCCAAAAAGGGCTATTTACCAATAGGCTCTGGAATTACTCTTAGTAGGGGGGATTGTCCCAAGACCCTAGAGGAAAGAGTACGCATGAGTAAGGTACCATATGATAGCGCAGTGGGATCCATCATGTATGCCATGACATGTACTAGACCTGAAGTAGCCTACGCGCTAGGAGTAGAGAGTAGATACCAAGGTAACCTAGGAGATGATCATTGGGAAGTTGTAAAAACCATCCTTAAGTAATTAAGAAGAACTAAGGACCAATTCCTCATCTATGGAGATTGTGTGCTGAAACTAAATGGGTATACAGATTCTAGTTTTGCTTCAGACAAGGACGATAGAAAATCAATATCTGGATATGTGTTCACACTAAATGGAGGAGCGGTGAGTTGGAAAAGTTCCAAGCAAGCTACTGTAGCTGATTCGGTCACTGAAGCAGAATATATAGCAGCATGTGATGCAGCTAAGGAAGCTGTTTGGATGAAGAAGTTCTTAACAGAACTTGGCGTGGTTCCTACGAAAAAGAAAGTTGTTCCTTTATATTGTGACAATACTGGAGCTATTGCAAAATCCAAGGAACCTAGATCACACCATCGATCCAAACATGTTCTGCAAAAGTACCATCTGATTCGAGAGATTGTGGAGCGTGAAGATGTTCAAATTCAAAAAGTAGAAGGAAAGGAAAACTCAGCAGATCCCTTTACCAAAGCGCTTGGGTAAAAGGAGTTTGACAAGCACAAGATGAAAATAGAATTGTGTTTCTTGAGCAATTGGGTCTAGTTCAAGTGAGAGATTGTTGGGATTATACCCCACACCCCATCGACTTGTAATAAAATTGAACATTAGCGATTGATCATATTTTGATGATTTATACTTTTAACTCTAAAAGAAATGTTTCTTTATATATTGTGGCATGCATTTATCTTATTATATTAAATATATATTATAATTGCGGATCCTTGGTTAAGTTTAGGTCTAGATATCATAAGGAGTTATGAAAATGAGAATCTATCCCATATGACTTAACCTGAAAAGTTCTTAATCAAAAGATCATCGAGTTAGGACCTTGATGATCCGGTTAGATTAATATGTAGCTAACAAGTATTTATTGGATAAATATCGGTAGTTCTCGTTTACCGAGTTAGGTGCATAGGTAATGCACATATAGATGAGATTATCGAAACGACTAAAATCTAGAGATTCCTAATTAATGGTTAATTACCTTGAACTGTCAAGTAGGTTAATCTCTAGAAGGAATTTTATGCTTGTAACCCTTTGACCTAAGATCATCACTACTGTTGTGTATATGCTTGTTGTGTTTTGATACTGGACTAGTGTGTCATAATGCTAGTCAAAAGGATATTGGACAAAACTAAGTATATATACTTCTAGGGATGAGTCAAGATGGAATCTATCAACTCTAGGTAAAGAGTTTGAGCTCTACTATGTCATAAGATTATAACGATTGTATCAAATCCTTGGCCAAGGTGATAGAATGGATGAAGAAAGGAAAAAACTATACATCTTATTCACTAAATCATACCTGTTTAACTCAATTTTACAAATATTTTTGTCTCCTTTACTAATTATCCCAGGCGTATTTTTTCTATAATCTAAAGATTTTTCCTAGATATCTTACCAAATTTTTAGCAATTTAAATTCCTATATAGATATAAGTAATTTGTGCGTGGAATTTTGGAAAACTTTATTTGACATTTGATTAATAACGTTGGCCATTTATAACAAAACATAATATGTTCTTCATTTACATATGATTAACTAGGTAGGTCAAGATAACAACACATAGCTTATATATGTTTGTCTAGAAAATTTAGATATTTCCTAAAAGTAATCCATCGATGGAAAAGAAAAAACATAAAGATAATCAAAATAATCAAATGCAACAAAACGAACCTAAAGTGACAAATACCCAAAAAACAAATCGATAAATTTAAATGTGTCAACCCATTAACATTTTGCAAATGGTTTCTATTTTTTATATGAGAATAATTTAGAAAATGAAAAAATTAAATGCACCTCAGTAACCATTGATGATTTGAATTTTAATTGAAATGTAATGGCCATCGAATCAGATAGGTGAGCAGATAAAAAACAACACTTGATTGGAGATCGGTCTGCCTAGGACAAACAAAACATTATACATAAGAAAGAGGATAAATTGAGATTCGTGGTGGAATAGAATATGAAAAAGTTCATTTAGAAAAAAGGTGATAAAAGCGGGAGATATGAAAAGTGATATGGATTTTGAGGTGTGTAATGTTTATGTATAATTGAAGTGTAGCGGAGATCATGATTTAAATGATGACGTGTGGTATTTTATAAATTAAGAGTGAGTGAGTAGAAACTATATCGTCATTATTTATAAATTCTTTTTTTGATTCTTTTTTCTATCATTATTTTCAAATACATTTTAAATCATATGATTTATGTGATTAAATAATTAAATAATCAAATAAAAAATATTAATATTTAATTTTAAATGACTATATTATATATTTTTAAAATATGTCTACAACTTCAATATTCCAACAAAATCCATAAATTTGTTTATAAATGTTGTTGGAGTGTGATCCTAACAAAATTGTGGGGACAATATTGAAGATGGGTTTGATAAAAATGTTCTTATTTCATAATTATTGGGCTAATTTTATCTTTCAAATTAGAATAAGTTACAAGACCAAGAATATATATTAGAGAGTAATTTATTAAGATTGTTAAGAGGTTTTCAGAACTATGCGTATGAAAGAATTTATGAACATAAAAAATGAACGATCGTATTGTGTTTCAATAGACCTATGATCTTAATCTCATGGAAGTTTTGTTTGGAAATGTTTTGTACCAGATTTTCAATATTAATTACAATTTGCAAGAAGGCGAAAGTATTCAGATTAACCAACTGAATTTTGCCGGTAGATAATCTTTTGTGACGTTTCTCACGGTCAACCGCACCTCCTCTCGGGTAGAATGGGCAGCTTGAAGAACAATTCAAAAACTCTAGTGATGAAGTAGCTTCTGATGTCTTAGGAGGGTTTCAAGTTTCGCCTGAGACTCAAAAACCTTTGATGATTTTCACATTGTTGTGAATGGAGTTTTCATAGATTCTGAGCTCCGAGAACATCTCGTATCTCCATGATCGTTTACTCCCTGGAGTTTACTCTGTGCAAATTACCTGCACGAATGATATTCAAATTTGTTAAAACAACTGAAAGTATTTGAGGTTGTAAATTCACTAAATATAGGTGAGAGTTCAAGATATGGGATAAATCTTTACGATGTTTTGAATTGTTGAGTATGAATGTTGGGTTTTTAAGAGTGAGGTAGCTAGGTTGATTAGTTTTGCATTTGATTCTGAAACTAAAAAGTATTGGGATGCTAAAATTGAAAGAGTTCAATGCGAAGAGAAGATTATGTTTCTTGAAGCTAAGCTTAACTTTTCCTACACGTTTTATATATATTTTTTAGTTTTAATTAGTGTTACAATCTCATCTACCAAGAACAGTTGAGAATAGTATGCCTTTTATGGACAAATTTATACTAATTTTTTTCAAAGGGTGCTAATAAACTAATTATTTATTAAAAATATACTATGGTTACAAAAAACTTGATAACTGAACATGTATTTCTTCTTCATTTACATATACTTAATTAAGTAGGTACGCATGTGATAGCAAAACATAGCTTATATTTTTTTGTCTAGAATATATATATATATATATATATATATATATATATATATATATATATATATATATATATATATATATATATATATAAAATATATTAGGGCTGCACAAGCGGATCCGAAAATCCGCAAAACCGAAAAAACCGACCCCACCCGACCCTAAATTAACCGAACCCGCCCACCCGCCCATCCGTTAGGGGTTTTTTTTTTTTACTTTGGGTCGGACTGCGGGCTGGGGTACCCCAGATCCGCGGGTCCCCAACCCAATCCGAATTTCCATTTTTTTTATATAATATGTATATAAAATATTTTATAAAACTAAAAAACAAAAACCCTTCCACACTCGAAAGGTCACTCACGCGTATTACACCTTTATTTCTCTCTCTCATACCTTACCCACTCTGTCTTCTCACCTCTCTCTCGAAGCCCCCATTTTCTCTGTTCTTCACCCTAACCCTAAATCGTAGCCAGCTTTTTCTCAGCTCATCTTCTCTATCCCGTCAAATCCCGCTGGTTAATAGGGGGTCTAGTACACCGCATTAAACATTTCCACCTAAATTAATGGGTCGCATTAATTGCTTGAATGATTTCCGTCAGTTGCTACCGTGGTTGTGTTATCTGACCATGGTTAAGGTGTTTGAGAGTTTATATGCTTGGTTACTAGAGGATAACGGATTAGTTGAAGCCTATAAAAGCTTTAAAGGCTCGATTTGGGATTTCTTAAATCTATTGCCGATTAAATCAGGTATTATGCGCTTATATCTAACCCGTGTTTCTCTTTATTCATCTGTGTTATTAATGAATTGATTGAGTAGTATTGTTGGCTTTGAAATGAAAAACCCTAATTGATTTTGAGAAATTGAAAAGGAAATTATCTGATTTGAAAAGGAATTGAGTTTTAAATTGGTTTTGTAATTGTTATAGCTTTCTGATGATGATGATTTATGATGTTTTAAGTTATGATGATGATTTATGATGTTTTTCTGATGTATATTTTCATGTACTACTCTCGCAAACGCTTGGGTTTTGGATGCTTAATGCTTTGATTGTTTTTCCAGTGTCAGATAAGATAATAATACAATAACTCTTCATTCACTGATTTTGTAATTAATTATGTATTGAGAAATGTAGAATACAGTTTAATAGAAGCTTCATTGTTCTTCAATGAAGAGTTTAATGGAAAAATGGATGATGTTGTATAATTTCTAATGTCTTCATACATTATTTTTGCATGTACTACTCTCGCAAGTTTGGATTGGCTTTTGGATTATTAATCCTCTGTGTGTTTTGTCAATGTCAGATAAGGTAATTAGACTTCAAGATTTTATTCTAACATATTGTTTAGCTATTGTAGAATGTATATCACAAGTTTTTGACTAAGTGTTTATGTGTTAATTGCAGATATAAATTGTGTAATGGTTATTGTAAATGAGGCAACAACTGATCTTAGCTCTTCAACACAAACTGAGGGAGTTAAATAAACTCCTGATGATGCTACTACTTTAACTAAACATACACCTCCAGTAGGTGCAAAACAACCTGATGCTAAGAAGCTTAAGATAATTGATGATTGTTGGACAGTTTTTGATCCTATAATAGATGAGGCAAATGTAAGGAGAGGTGTGTGTAAGTATTGTGAAACTTCTTATGCAGCTGATTCAAGAAGACATGGTACTTCTAATATGCTCAACTATATAATTCATAGGAGATGCAAAAAGTATCCATTCTACCCCCCTCTAGAAGGTGGACAAACTTAGTTATTGTTAAACAAAGATGAGTTTGGTGGTGGAGTAGCTACTTATGTGTTCTCAGCTGAGGCTTGTACTAAAGCTTTGGCTGAAATGGTTATCTTGGATGAGTTGTCTTTCAGATTTGTGGAGGGTATTGGTTTTAAAAAATTCTGTAATGTGATGCAACCCAAGTATGTTAAGATTCCATCAAGGATGACTATAATGAGGAAATGTATGTCAATATATGGTGAGGAAAAGAATGAGCTTAAATTTTTTTTGAAGGGAATGCGCATTAGTATGACAACAGATTGTTGGACTTCTAATCAAAATCTATCTTATATGTGTCTCACAGCCCATTATATTGATTGTGAATGGGTACTTCAAAAAAGAATCATCGGGTTTTGTATGGTTGAGGACCATAAGGGGGAAACAATAGGCATAGTTGTTGAATCAATACTTAAGGAGTGGGAGATTGACTCATATCTGTGTTTAACAGTTGACAATGCCTCTTCAAATACTGTCACTATTAAATACTTGGTTAAAAATGCTGGACACAAACCAAAAACCCTATTAAATCACGAGTTGCTTCATGTAAGGTGTTGCGCACATATCTTGAATCTTATTGTAAGGGAAGGACTTTCTGAAATTGAAGCTTCTATTAAAAATATACGCGAGGCCGTAAGATATGTAAGGTCCTCTCCTTCTCTTTCTACTTCATTTAAAGAGTCTATGGCTAATTGTTCTATTGAATCAAAGGCTTTACTAAGTCTTGATGTCCCAACTAGATGAAATTCAACTTATAAAATGCTAGAATCTGCCATTAAGTTTGAGACAGTTTTTTCTACAATGAATGAACATGATGACAACTATAAGGAATTCTTTGTTACTGATTGTGAAAGACCATCTCCTAATTTTGTTGATTGGCAAAATGCTGCATCTTTTGTTGAGTTTCTGAGATTATTTTACAACTCAACAAAGAAATTTTTAGGAACTTTGTTTGTTACTTCAAACCTGTTCTATGATGAAATAGTTATAATTTGGGAAAAAATTGAAGAACTGTGTGGATCAGATGATGAGGTTTTGAAGGAAATGGCTATTAATATGAAGGGAAAATTCCTTAAATACTAGGGAATCCAAAGTATTAATATATTGTTATATGTTGCAGTTGTGTTGGATCCAAGGAAAAAATTACAATATTTAACTTGCTACTTTAACTTTATGTATACTCCAGCTCAATCAAGTGCTTTGATTGCAAGAGTTGAAGATGTTTTAACTCGGCTATTTGGTTGCTACTCAAAAACAGTTGCTCCTGGAACTGGAAAATCCAATTCTGGTCCTGAAGTGACTAATATTGAGTCCAATATTGTTCTTGGGAATAGGTTTCAATCTTTCATGGCTGAAAAAAACATTTCCAAGGGCAATGAACTTCAAAGATACCTCAATGAAGAGGTTGAGGAAATGACAGATAAATTTGATGTTCTTAGTTGGTGGAAATTCAATTCTTTCAGATTCAAAGCATTATCTGAGATGGCAAGGCATGTCTTAGCTGTCCCTGTTTCAACAGTTGCTTCTGAATCTGCTTTTAGCACTAGTGGTAGAGTTCTTGACCAATTCAGAAGTTCTTTATCTCCAAAAACAGTGGAGGCACTTATTTGTACTCAAAATTGGTTGAAATCTACACTACCAATTAATTTAAACACTTCAAAAAAACTAATTGAGGATTTGGAAGCTGAATTAGGTATATTACTGTAATGTTAAGTTTTTTTGGGATTTCTTATTTGCTACACAATCTGACTTTGTGTTTGTTTATACTTTTTTTTTGTTTAACAGGTTATTTAGGCTTGGATGAGTTGAGTGAGACCACCACCGAGTCCACTATAACCCATCTGTAACCAATGACCTTAAGGTATAAATCACCGACTCTTTTATATTATCTCAAGGAATTTCAGTTTTCAACTTCTATTGTTTTGCATCTCCCTACTTCCTTTCATTAGAGGCCTATGATTATGTTTTAAACTATATATATTTATGAGGCTATGGTAATTAAGGAAAACAAGGTTGAGTTGGCAACAGTTTTAGTTGGAATTGAGAGTAACTTTTGATATTTAAAAGTAGTCCTTGTCCCTTTGTCCTGAGGTGATCCCTAAGGCCAATGATGAACTTATAATCTGAGGCTAAAATATAACAAATTCCATTTCCATTTTGTTGAAAAAATCAGGAAAATTGCAGCTGGATTGAAAATTGGAAGAAGTAGCAAGGTTTTTGGAAGCAAAGAAGAAAATGCAACCAATTTTGTACATCTTCTCTATTTTGCACAATAGAGGTTGCATTTAAACTTATTTGACTGTAAAATTTGTATAAGTACTATAATTTTGATTTGGTTTTGTGTAATTTGTAACTTGTCTAACTTCTCTAATGGTTTTGTGTAACTTGTAATGGTTTGGTCATATGGTGTAATATCTAAGCTGTAATGTTAATTTGTAATGTAAGTTGTAACTCCTATTAGGAAAGTTACTATATATAGTAACTTTCTTATTTTGTTAAGTTTCTATATATGGAATGTTTTGGAAATTTTCAATTTTTTTAAGTACTTTTACTTTGTGTTGACCAGACCCGCACCCGAGCCAAACCGCACCCAACCCGCGGGTACCCAACCCGTTCAGATTTAGAGAATTAAAATAGGGTTAGGGTCTTAATTTTCCAAACCCGCACACCTCGGATTGGGTGAAGGGTTTAGCACTTCGGGTCGGATAACCGACCCGTGTGCAGCCCTAATATATATATATATATATATATATATATATAAGTAATTCATCAACCGTTTTTGCATGATATAGGGGCCTATAGTACATTTTTTGCATGATATAGTAACGTATAGTGCAATTTTGTCATAATATAGGGACCTATAGTACAATATTTGCAAAATATAGGGCACTTAAGTCAATATTGACGCTAATTTCAAAGGAGTGCATTCTTGAAAAAGAGCGTCCGAATCTAATAAAATGTGTAAAGAATTGTGTATATATATAATATTAAGGACCTAAAGTGCAATTAATGATTGTTAAATATAGGTGACACCATGTGATCATTTCTTTCATGCGGGTTGTTTATTACGATGGATGGATATTAAGATGGAGTGTCCTACTTGTCGTCTCCCTCTTCCACCTTCTTGACCAACACATTCTTTTTAGGCCTAAATTTGTAAATTTTGGGTAAATTTACAAAACTTTTAATTTTTTCTAATCTTATGTGGATTTTCTAATTTTGCAGAATATAGGGACCTAGAGTGCAATTTTGTATAATATAGGGACCTATAGTGCAATTTTGCAGAATATAGGGACCTAGTAGTATAGTATAATTTTTCATATTATAGGGACTTATAGTGCAATTGATATGGAAAAAAAATTTGACATAATCTTCAGAATCTTCATTTTGTCCACCTAACTTCTAAAATCAATCTTATTAATTGTATAAAAAATTTGTTTTTATATAAATAAATTAAAATATAGGTTATTTTGTATGATTTATGTGCTTATACTGTAATTCATTAAAAATAAATTAATATAAGGCGTATAGGGATAAATATTGCAAATTTTATTTAAATTATGAACTTATATTGCAATTTTTGTATAATATAGGACATATAGTGCAATTAATTGGTATTGAGAATTCTTTGGTTTTTGGTGTTTCAGGGTAGAGGAGGAATTAACAAAGGATCAATGTCAATACATTGTGAGAATATGATGATTTGATATAATAGGTGTATGTATGTATTATGTATAATAAAATAGTTATGTAATATTTCGATGAAGTTTTGTTACTTAATTAGAGATAGATTTACTATTGAGATATTTTAATTTTTATCTCTTAAACCTAAGGTTTTACATTTTTTCAAGCTGCTGATTCAACATAGATGTATATTTTTCCATATTCAGTAGTATTTTATTTTTATTTATTTTAATTTTAATTAATGAGTGTATAATATACATGGCAATGCTTGGCTCATGCATGAAAAACAGGGTTCAATTCTATAACTCTTTAGTCACACCACGCCACAAGAGTAACTATCAATCATAAATTTCTAAATTTTAACTTTATTTGGAAAAATTTATGGATAAAAAAAAAAAAAATTATGGATCTAAAAGCTATAGTTTAGTGGTAAAAGTTTTCTACACTTTTCGAGTGAGGGACTCGTTATCTTGCAATTGAATATTCTCAAAATTAATTTTTTATTAGATTTATTAGAAAATAAAAAGATAAAAAAAATCCATTGATGGATATGTCCCATCACATTCTACCCTACTAAATTATGGGAATTTAAAATAGAAAACTACCTAAGAGATTTAAAACCACCTCTTATAAATACGAACATTTTTACTTAATGTTTTCTTTTATTAAATGTCATAAACAAATTTTAATAATATATACCAAAATCTATCTACCTATTATATTTTTTATATATTTTTTATTATATATATATATATATATATTAATTTTTAAAACCCTAAACATTCATTTCTTTTTCTTCTCTCTCTTATCTTCTTTTTTTTTCTAAACCTCACGATGATTATTTTTTCACCTATTTGTCTTTCATTTTCTTTTGCAGCCATGGTTGCTGGAACTTCATAGATCTTAAGGATCATGGCTCACATATATAGTCACGAGCATCTACTTCACGAGAGAAGATGAGGTTCGACGTTCCGCCCGTTGTTGCTCTGGCGAATGATATGCAGAGGTTCGAGTTTGAAGATTTTCGTCATTCGTGAATGAAGACTTTCACAGTGATTCGAGGCAAAGGTGTGCGTGACCTCCGCCGGAGATATATGGAGCTTTGAGCTTTGGCTGTAGATCTGAACTGTCTTTTTCTTTCTTGTTCGAATATCCTTTTCTTTTTCTTAGTAGATAATTTTTTACTTCTATGAATAAATGTATTTTAGTTTATCTTTATTATTTTCTCCCTAAATAATTCTTGTATTATTAATTCTAAAAGAATCTCAATAGTTTATCACAATACTAAGAATTTTCACCAGATACTCGGTAACTTTCCCAATACTCAGTAAAATCCCCGATTATTCAATTTTTTGGGAGCACTCAATTCTTTTTCCTGAGTACTTAGTAATTTTTCCGAGTACTCAGTACTTTTTCGGACAACTTAGTATTTTTTCCGAGTACTCAGAGTTTTTTACGGAGGCACTAGTGGTGGTCTGCGGTATCGGTAGTGGTTGGTGGGTTGTGGTCGGAGCTGGAAGGTATTGATACTTAGGGAAGAGGGGGAGAGAAAAATGGTAATAGAGTAAAGAAAAAAATGATAAGGGAGGAACGAAAAAAATGATAATGGAGGAGAGAGAAGAATCTATTTTTGTCTTATATATACCTTAAGGTTATTATTAACCCACAATATTTCAAAGACTTATTTAGAAAATAGTGGTTTAGGGTATCACTTTTTGGGCATATAGATGGTCTCCAAGACTACATGAATAATTAACCCTTGAAAATATGACAAGTCATAATTATGTTCATTTCTATTTTGTTAAGGTTCAAGCTTTCTATAATTAATTGTAGTAACATGAACTAGAAATAGGTTTTTCTAAACTTCAAACTAATAAATAGTGTTCAAGAACTTTTGCCTAAGATTTGTTTACCTTCTAGAAAATGGCCTTAGAATTAGTCAAAACTAAGAACTTTAGGAACTTTGGGAGGTTTCTTAAGGTTATCTTGGCATGACCGATTAATTTACGTCTAAGTTATTTCAGGTCCTAAAAATAGTCCAGCCTATGCTTAGGCCATTTAGAAGGTTTGTGAGGTGTATCAAGCAACTCAACTCAATAGGGGGAATAGGTTGTGGTATCTCTCTTCTCTCTAGGGGTTAGGTGTAGACTAGGGTGTTCTTAAGTCTTGGAGAAAACAAATTTTTTACCATAAACTTATTCTTTTATCTTATTAGGACTCTAAGACATATAAAAGATAAATACATAACAAAATTTTATAAATTAACGATAATTTAGATTGCTAATATAAATCATTAAAATACATAGATAATTATTTAAGTTGGTGGTATAAATGTAGGATAGAAGACGAAGATTCTGACTGAGTTCGTCTCACTTCAACTCAACTAATATCATATTTTCTACTGACTAGTCAATTGCTAGTCTATTTAGCAAATACAACAATAAGATTGTTTAAATAAGAGGAATAATATTCTAGAACAAATCAAGAATTAACTCTTAAAGACAATTAGTATACATACGATGAAGATTATTTCGTAAAGTTTCCGTTTAACAGCAAAAGCTTAAACATACACAACCACTTTAATTTAGCAATGGAAGAATGAAAAGTTGAAATATGTATACTCACGAGTCACCTAAATCAACATCTTCTTGCTCTATTTGATGTAAATTCCCGTCTGAACTTGAGTATCGCCTCTTCCCTGATGCTTTTGGAGGATTCCTCTTTGCAGGTACTCTTTTATATCGAGCAATGAACTTCTCAAACTTCATTGACACGTATAAAAAGAAGTTAGACAATTTAATCTTTTGTATCCGCGCATAAAAGCATTTAAATTGAGCTATCATTAAATAAATTAGAGATATAACAAGACAAGTACAATAACATGTAGAATGAATTAAGTTCACTCACATCTTCTTGATTCTTATTCTTTTCTTTTGGCTGCTTCATCTTTTTTTGAAGGGGGATGGTTCCTGAAATCATATCTCTTAGTCTACAAGACTCAAGTAATGAAAATTTAAATTATGGTTAATATAAATGAATCACTAACCTCTTCGTGAAAATTCATAGAATGGATGTACATATCAAAATCCGTGTCCGCCCTCAAAACACGCCGATTAGTCATGCTTTTTCAACAGGTAGGGCAGCTCCCTTTCCTCTCAATATATGAATTTTGATTACATTATCTAACAAATTTTAAGTAAATTTATATATATATATATATATATATATATATAAAATGTGTACTCCATACCCTATGCGTATTGCCTTCTCAATGCATTCCTTACAGAACCGTTTCATGCAACACTACGCAACTCGAGCATTCTTGATTGTGTCTATTCATGTAAAGCATATCAATGGTGAGCAAAATCTTATAATAATTAATTTATTTATCAACATAATTAATCATTAATAGTGAATATTCTGATTTAAGAAGCAAAGCTATATAGAATGAACATTACCTAGGCAGATTGGAAACTGTACTTCTTTATGAGCGATTTCAGAAGAATTGGTTCTTTTGTTGATCTCCTACAAAAATAAAGTGACATGAGGGAAAGGTACATAAGCGTGTGCATCCGAATTTATACACATCAATTATTACAAACCAATAAATACATTACTTCAGCTTAGTATTCTTTTTACAAAGCAAAAGTATATACATCTTACTCACTAAATTATACATATTTAACTCAATTTTATGCAAGATATTTGGCTCCTTTACTAATTAATTATCCATAGTGAATATTTTCTATAATATAAAGAATTTTCTAAATTTCTAACAAAAATTCTGAAACTTTAAATTCCTATATAGATATAATTAATTTTGTTTAGAATTTACAGAGATTTTCAATTATCTACGAGGTTGCCAACTACAAAGAGTTTTTTAAACATAGCACGTTTTAGATAAATAAATGACATATAAGCATCATTTAATTTTTCTTTAGTTAAAAATAGGATTAGACGAATGTTCATTCTTAAATTCTCATTTACTCCGATCTCCAATATCTTATAAAAAGTCATTTGAAAGTTAGAGTTATTCTTCAATCTATTTACCTAATAAATTCTAGTTTTTCTATACAAGTTCCTCCTTTAATTACATGAATTTTAGGGAATTATTCTCCACCATGACATATTTTACAATTGTCCATTGTAAAGTAAAATTATTATTTCATATTCTCCAATTACCTATTGTAAGGTACAAAAGTTATTTTATATTATTTTGAACATTAAAAATTCATTTGATGATTTTATACTTATAATCTTTGTAATGAAATATAATTATCTTAAATTTTTATTTTTTTAAAATTCTTCCTACATGTTTTATATTTTTTCATTTTTAATTTAGAAAATTTAGATATTTCCTATATTTGTTTGTCTAGAAAATTTAGATATTTCCTAAAAGTAATCCATCAATGCAAAAGAAAAAACATAAAGATAATCAAAATAATCAAATGCAACAAACAACCTAAAGTGACAAATACCCGAAAAACAAATTGATAAATTTTAATGTGTCAACCCATTAACATTTTGCAAATCGTTTCTATTTTTTGAAATGAGAATAATTTAGAAAGTGAAAAAATTAAACGCACCTCACTAACCATTCATGATATGAATTTTAATTAAAATGTAATGACCATCGAATCGGAAAGGTGAGCAGATAAAAAACAACACTTGATTGGGGATCGGTCTGCCAAGGACAAACAAAACATTATACATAAGAAAGAGGATAAATTGAGATTCGTGGTGGAATAGAATATGAAAAAATTGATTTAGAAAAAAGGTGATAAAAGCTGGAGATGTGAAAAGTGATATGGATTTTGAGGTGTGTAATGGTTATGTATAATTGGAGTGTGGCGGAGATCATGATTTAAATGATGACGTGTGTTATTTTATAAATTAAGAGTGAGTGAGTAGAACTATATCGTCATTATTTATAAATTCTTTTTTTGATTCTTTTTCCTATCATTGTTTTCAAATACATTTTAAATCATATGATTTATGTGATTAAATAATTAAATAATTAAATAAAAATATTAATATTTAATTTTAATGGACTATATTATATATTTTTAAAATATGTCTACAACTTGAATATTCCAACAAAATCCATAAATCTGGTTATTAGATGTGGTTGGAGTGAGATCCTAACAAAATTGTGGGGACAATATTGAAGATGGGTTTAATACAAATGTTCTTATTTTATAATTTTTTGGGCTTATTTTATCTTCCAAATTAGAATAAGTTACAAGACCAAGAATACATATTAGAGATTAGTTTATTAAGATTGTTAAAAGATTTTCAGGATTATGCGTATGAAAGAATTTATGAACATACAAAATGAACGATCATATTGTGTTTCAATAGACCTATGATCTTAATCTCATGGAAGTTTTGTTTGGAAATGTTTTGTACCAGATTTTCAATATTAATTACAATTTGCAAGAAGGCGAAAGTATTTAGATTAACCAACTGAATTTTGCCGATAGATAATCTTTTGTGACGTTTCTTACGGTCAGCCGCACCTCCTCTCGGGTAGAATGGGCAGCCTGAAGAACAATCCAAAAACTCTAGTGATGAAATAGCTTCTGGTGTCTTAGGAGGGTTTCAAGTTCCGCCTGATACTCAAAAACCTTTGATGATTTTTTACGTTGTTGTTAATGGAGTTTGCATAGATTATGAGCTTCCAGAACATACCTGAAGAAACGATTAGGAGCTTTGTTGCAGTAAAATAAATCTCGTATCTCCATGATCGTTTACTCCCTGGACTTTACTCTGTGCAAATTACTTGCGGGAATGATATTCAAATTTGTTAACACAACTGAAAGTATTTGAGGTTGTAAATTCACTAAATCTAGGTTAGAGTTCAAGATATGGGATAAATCTTTACGATGTTTTGAATTGTTGGGTATGAATGTTGGGTTTTTATGAATGAGGTAGTTGATTAGTTTTGCATTTAATTCTGAAACTAAAAAGTATTGGGATGCTAATATTGAAAGAGTTCAATGCGAAGATTATGTTTCTTGAGGCTAAACTTAATTTTTCCTACACGTTTTATATATTTTTAGTTTTAATTAGTGTTACAATCTCATCTACCAACAACGGATGAGAATAGTATGCCTTTCATGGACAAATTTATACTAATTTTTTTCAAAGGGTGCTAATATACTAATTATTTATTAAAGAGGCAATTACCAATACCACCCTAGAAGGAGGTGATATTGTCCATAAAAGTTATGTCTAATATTAAAAACATAACTAGACAATAGTACCCTAAACTAAATATTCCCACCAAACTAAATTTTTTTTCCGCCAAAAAATTTCCGACCAAATTTTTACGGCAAATTTTTTTTCCCACCAAATTTTTCCGGCCAATTTTTTTTACACCAAATCTTTCCGGCCAAATTCTTTCCAACGAAACAAAATTCCCACCAAAATTTATGTGTTGTTATTTGGTGGGAAAAATTCCACCAAATTAAATTTGGAAGTCTATGTACCAAAATGATGAACAAGGCTCTGCCTAGTTGAGCTAACCCCAACTCTTTTAGGAAACAAAGAATTTGCTCAACTCTTTTTTCTTTTTCTAAAAACTTGTGATTTTTATTCCCCCATTTTTTCCCTTAAAACTTGTAATTTTTTTCTTTCTACATAGGACCTTAAGTTTTATATCTAGAATGCTGAGGCTCTCAAATCCGTAATTTTATATCTTTGTTTTTGGACATAAGTAATTTTATATCTAGAATTAACTAATATCTCATCTGTTTATTGTATATTTATTTTTGACTAAAAAGAAAACTGTATATTTGTTTAAATCTATATTAATCAACACTAAAATGATTATCTTTATGAAATGTAAATTGTAGCCTTTTAGGTAGGTCTACTCCATATATATTGTGAGCCTTTGTAGTTCAAAATCAACTCATTTCTCACTTCTGACACAAAAATGCAAACTCCATCTCCAAAGCAAAAGAAGCAAATCTGTGGTTGGGGTTCTCAATGACCAATACTGAAGCTAACTTTTAATTAGTTGGTTCTCATTACAACCCCATATTTCATTGACAAACACGCAAAACACGTATGAAAGAAGAAATTTACTTTGACAAGATAAGTAGATGGTCATACCAATACTGCTAATTAACGTTTGATATAGCTGAGAATCAACAACCATACTTCAGTAATAGAAGGGAAATTCATATTTAAGTAATAAAAGTGGAAAGTAGACATTTAGTTGACATTATAATACACACAAATATCTATCCTATTCCTATTCATATTCCTCCACCTTTAACTCAATAATACACCAACTTCTCTCTACTCTTCTGCTCCTGCATAACTCTTCTATATATCCTTATCATTTATAATATATATAATAAGCGAGAAAAAGAAGAATATATAATATTTATTATATATATTACCTTTAAAGAACCTCCTTTGATATACTCCATTAATATAATAGACTGTAAAATACGTTTCTCCGAATTTCCATCTGATGAAGTAACCCATTTTGATGATATTTTATGACCGTAAAGTTCAACTATACAAGGATGTTGTTTCAAAACAGACATCATTCTTACTTCTCCTAGACAATTATACTCAAAACTCACGATATCTTCTCGAGATGTACCGTTTACTTCTAAACTTTGCACCTAAAATACGTAATTTTGTTATAATTATATTTAGCCAAAAAAGTTAAAAATGTTACTCACCTTAGCCGCTGAATCGATTGATCCAAGTTTAGATTGAACAATACTTGAAGCTAATTTTCCATTTTCATCGGATATAGAAAGAAAAGAACAGTCTGATACAGGAACATTAATACGATTCAAAGGTATATACCTGAGAAAAAAGACACGTTTGACTAAGTCAACTAAACTACTTATAAACTATATTGAACATTGTACAAAATTACCTTAAAAGTATTCAGAATCGGTTTCTTCTCTTACATCTTGTGGATGACACGAATGTATTACACAGCATCCACTTTTATCAGTTGCTATCACAAAGCAATTTTCTGCTATCTCGCTAAAACATGCTGTCATGAATAAAATCAAACCAAACATTAGCGTTTTATAACAATTTAATAAATCGCTCAAAATCTGTAAATATGAAGTTTCCTCAAAATGGAACACCAATAAAAAACCCATCTTGTATATTACTCATTAAAATCGATCATTAAAATCGAACTATTGAAAAGCGAAACTTAATCTTAGTTAAATTTAAAGTGAAGGAACAACGAGTAAAGCTCAGCAGCAGCTGAAACAAACCCAAGTGAGTCACTTTTAGTTGTTTTAGAACAAACCACACAAAAATCTCTTTTGCAGTATTTGATGAAATAATAATATAGAACATCAGAAGTGAAATAACCTCCATATTCTTCTAAAATATCGATTTCTTCATCACAAATCGAACTCCTCTAGACCCTTCAAAATCTAATTGATATAAACGATCAAAATTACCTTATTCCTCGACCGTTCCTTTGCTTTATCCATGGAGGAGAGATCGGAAATAGCAGGGTGGTGGATGGTGACGGCTATGGTGGTGGTGGATGGTGAAGGAGAGAGAACGTATTATTTTTCTTTTATTTTCACCTAATAAGAAATAATATATATTTGATTAGTTATATAGGGACAAAAAAGGAAACTAAATTATTTTAGGGGACTTTTACAAACAAAAAATTTGATAACAGAGCATGTATTTCTTTTTCATTTACATATATATATATATATATATATATATATATATATGTATATATAAGTAATTCATCAATCCAAACGAAAAAACATAAAAAATATTCAAAAATTCAAATGCATTTAAAAATCTAAAATGGCAAATACCAAAAAATTCCAAATTAATAAATTTACATGTGTTTGCCCATTAATATTTTACTGTTTCTATTTAAAAATAAAGAAGAAATAAGAATACTTTAGAAAATAGAAAAAATGAACGCACCTCTCTAATTTATATAGATATAAATCTATAACTGAAATATAATGACCATCGATCTAATAAGTAAGCAAATAATGAACACTTGATTGGAGAATGGACTGAATAGGACAAAAAATTAACATAAAAAAGAGAAGAAATGGAGATCTGTGGTGAACTAGAATAAGAAGAAGTTGATTTAGAAAGAATGAGATAACTGCCGGAGATGTGAGAATAATGATATACCTTTTGAGGTGTGTGTAAAATACATAATTGAGGTGTGGCGGCTGTTAGGTTTTTGAAGGATGATATGTTACATTTTATAGGTAAGAGTGATTAGAAACTACACGTCAAATATTTAATTTTTTTGAAATAAATATTAAGTTATATGATTTTTGTTCGTAATTAATTAGAATAAAAAATAAAAAAATATTAGTATATTTAATTTTAACAAAATATATTATATATTTAAAAATATGTTTAGAACTTGATGTTGACCAAAATTTCATATATCTTATTGAAGATGTGGAACATATATGTTTTAAATTTCCTTACATCATAGTTTATTGTGAAAATTATATCTTCAAATTAAAAATGAGTTGCAATATCAAAACATACATTGCAGGTTTAACATGATTGTTAAAAGGTTTTCTGGTGGACTAAAATAAAGGAATGTTTATTGATTTCCTTATTATCTTTTGGAATGTGAGAATGAAAGAATTTTATGAACATATTAAATTCAATATAGGAACCTATAGTGTAATTTTGCAGAATATAAGGACTTATAGTGCAATTTTGCAAAATATAGGGACATACGATACAATTTTACATATTATAGGGACCATAGTGCAATTGATATGGAAAAAATCGAAAATAATCTTTAGAATCTTCACTTGGTCTCCCCAACTTCTAAAATCAATCTTATTAATTGTATTTCTATGAAAATTTTGTTTTTATGCATAATAAAATTAAAATATAGGTTATATTATATGATATATGGGCTTAAACTGAAATTCATTAAAATAAATTAATATAAGGCCTATAAGGATATATATTACAGATTTTGTTATATTTAGGAACCTATAAATATTGTAATTTTTGTATAATATGGGGACCTATAGTGCAATTAACTTGACAATGATATTTCAGAATAGAAGAGAAATTAATAGAAGATCGATGTCAATACATTGCTAGCAAAGATAAAGGAAGATTCACTATAGGTGTATGTATTATGTATAATAATATTCATGTAATATTTTGATAAAGCGTGATTATAATTTGTTACTTAAGTAAAGATAGATTTTCTATTGATTCACAGATTATCAACTTTGAATTATGAGTATGTAAATTTATTTATTTCAAAACAATTATATATACATATATTTATTTACTCAAAAAATAAAATAAAATAAGTACAAACCTTCTGTATTAAATCAAGGATACGTCGTTCAAGAAATAAGTTTGGCAGAATTGTCAACATTTGAAAATTATAAATTTGATTAAAAAAACACTTAACATTTTGATTTTATATAAATTATATATATATTTTTAATTAATATAAGGGAATTATTTATTACAATACTATTTTATTATTTAAAGAAATGTAATATTGAAAAAAAAGTGTCTTAATACTTAAAAAAGAAAAAGACAAAACACCTTTTTCTAGAAATCTGGAATAAAGATTAACGAGTTATCAATTCAGTAGGTAAATGATAACAAAACAAAACTTACATTTGTTTATCTAGAAATATAAATATTACATAAAAGTAATTGACTAATCCAAAAGAAAAACATAAAAATTATTCAAAAATTCAATTAAAGAACCAATGTGACAAATATAAAAAAAACTAAATTGATAAATATACATCCGTCAACCCATTAATATTTTGCAATTTCTATTTCGAAATAACAATGAAATAAGAATAATTTAGAAAATAGAAAAAATAAACACACATGTCTAACCAGTATAGATAGGAATCTATAATCGAAATGTAATGACTATCGATCTGATAGATAAGCATAATATGATAATATCGACAACACTTGATTGGAGAATGAATTGCATAGGACATAACATTATGTGAAGGAAGAAAAGAAATGAAGATCTGTGGTAAAATAGAATAAGAAGAAGTTGATTTAGAGAGATAGAGATAATTACGGAGATGTAAAGAATGACATATATTTTGAGGTGTGTGTAATGTTTACACATAACTGGGATGAGGCGGAGGTTAGGGTTTTGGACTATGATATTTGAAATTTATAGTTAAGAGTAACTAGAAACGACACCGTTAAATATTACAATTTCCTTTTTTCTTTTCAAATACATTTTAAATTATAAAATTGAAGTTCTTAATTAATAAGAATAAAAAATAAAAAATATTATTATATTTGACTTTAAAGAAATATATTATATATTTGAAAATATGTATAGAAATTGAATGTTCGAAATAAATCCATATATTTGGTTAGAAGATGTGAAACATATGTGTTCTAAATGTCCTTACATCATAGTTTATTGGACAAAATTTATCTTTCAAATTAGAATTGAGTTACAAGACCAAGAATATATTGGATATTGGTTTATAAAGATTGTTAAAAGGTTTGAGGTGGGTTGGGATGAACAAATGTTTATTGCTTTCTTTTTCACCTTCTACAAGGCGGTATGAAAGAATTTTATGACCGTATTAAATTAACATATTGCATTTGAAGGACCTTATTATCTTAATCTCACAAAAGTTTAATTTAAAATTATCGTACTAGATATCAAATGTTAATCCCAATCTTCAAGAAGGTGAAAGTATTAAGATTAAATAACTGAGTTATGTTGACCAAAAGGCATTATAGGTCTCCATGTTATACAAAAACCTGTAGTTTAGTCCCTATATTATGCAAATAATATAGTATAGGTCCCTATATCAAGATGGCCCTGATTTTATTTTTATTAATTGCATTACAGGTCCTTATGCCAATACTTTTGATATTTATGACATAATTGCATTATAAGTCTCTGTATTATGCATAAAATGCACTATAGGTCCTTAAATTATGCAAAAAAGAAATTATAGGTCCCTATATTATGCACAAAAAAATACTATTGGTTCCTAAATTATGTGTTCACTAGAGTTGGGACTTTTGAGTGATTCTGAGCTCAAGTGCTCTAGTTTAAAGGTGTTGGTTATAGTCATAGTTGGGCCAAGATGTCTAGTACAAATCATACAAAGGTTGAGCCATTTGGGCCATGTTTGAATGTGTAATTCGTAAATGGAAGACAAATTGTCATTTCCTGAATTAGATTTTATTCGAGTTATAGAGGATGCTACAACTTTGGTGAGATTAGAAACCGCTTATAGAAGTTTGGAAAAGATGGTTTCTTCAGTTGACGTCAAGGCTTTGTATGGATATTGGTAGGATGATTTACGGTGTGTTGGAGTTGATTGAGGAGGAAGGGGTTTATGCCTCGAGAATAATTATTAAGAGCGACAAAGATAATCAAAAGAATAGTCTAAATACCGAAAGATAATAAATGATAATGTAAACCATCCACATAATATGTTTTTTGTTCTTCAAAATAACACAAGAACAAGAATAATTTAAAACATAGAAACAATAAACTCATCTCTCCACCACCAGTAAGGGTATGAATCCATAATTAAATTATAATGATCATTGATCTTGATTGGAGACTGGATCGTATAAGAAAAAAATTATTCCAAAAAAATATAAGAAATGGATATCGATGGTAGAATAGGATAAATGCAGTGATGTGAAGAGTGATATGACTTTTGAGGTGTATAACAGTAATTGAAGTGGAGCAGCGATAAAGTGAAGTGGAAATTATGGCTTGAACGATGATATGTGATATTTAATAGTTAATAGTGATTAGAATAGACATCGTTTGAGTATTTACAAATTCAATCCATAACTATTTACAACTGTCACAAATAAAATAACCAATATAAAGATGACAACCTTACATTTGATACCTAATTAGACAACAAAATAATTTTAGAACTATAGCTACCACTCCCCATAATAAGCTATCAACAATATTATTGTTTTTGATTTTTACTTAGAATCAAAAGAAAAGACCCAACTTCTTTTGGTATATTTCAAACAATTGTATATAATGGAGGATGGCCAATTTTTCAAATTCTTCAAGCATATCCGGATATTGTGCTCGGATTTCTGAAACCTTCAGAGTTTTTCCAGTTCTCCGGATCACATTAAATAAAATAATATTTGAAAGCTTTAATCCTGAAACAGTACAACACAATTTTTCAGTCACAAACTAATGAAAATTAAACTAAAAATAGTCATACCTTGATGAATCTATCTCACTAAATTTCCGAAAACAAATCACTTGCACAAAGTAAAAAACAAAAACAATAATCTTGTTAATAACTGATTATGGGGAGTGGTAGCTATCGTTCTCAAATTATTTTGTTGTCTGATTGGGTATCAAATGTAAGGTGTCATTTTTATATTGGTCTTTTTATTAGTGACAGTTGAAAATAGATATGGATTGAATTTATGTTTCATGGCCTTTCACTGACAGAGTTATATAAATTTTTCTTTGAAAGGGTGCTAATATACAAATTATTAATTTAAAATATGCTAAGTTTACAAAAAAACTCTGATAACAAAACATGTAATTAATCTTCATTCACATATACTTAATTCAGTAGGTAAATGATAACAAAACAAAACTTATATTTGTTTATCTAGAAAATATAAATATTACATAAAACTAATTCACCAATCCAAAAGAAAAAGCATAAAAATTATTCAAAAATTCAATTAAAGAACCGAAGTGACAAATATAAAAAAAAATCTAAATTGATAAATATACATCCGTCAACCCATCAATATTTTGCAATTTCTATTTCGAAATAACAAAGAAATAAGAATAATTTAGAAAATTGAAAAAATAAACACACCTGTCTAACCAGTATAGATAGGAATCTATAATCGAAATGTAATGACTTAGGTAAGCATAATATCAACAACACTTAATTGGAGAATGAATTGTATAGGACAAAACATTAACTGAAGGAAGAAAAGAAATGAAGATCTGTGGTGAAATAGAATAAGAAGAAGTTGATTTAGAGAGATAGAGATAATTACGGAGATGTGAAGAATGACATATCTTTTGAGGTGTGTGTAATGTTTATACATATTTGGGGTGGGGTGGCTCTAAGGGGTTGGACGATAATTTGTGACATTTTATAGTCAAGAGTGAGTATGAGCCACACCAATCAAATATTTACAATTTTTTCATTTATTATTTTTCTTTTGAACTAAATTTTAAGTTATATAATTTATGTTCTTAAATAATTAGAATTAAAAATAAAAAATGTTATTATATTTGATTTTAACGAAATATATTATATATCTGAAAATATGTCTAGAACTTGAATGTTTTAATAACAATCCATATATTTTGTCAGAAGTGCATAAGTATGTTATCCTAACAAACTGTGGATATCTTATTGAAGATGTGGAACATATGTGTTTTAAATTTCCTTACATCATAGTTTATTGGGCAAATTTTATCTTTATTAGAATTGAGTTACAAGAGCAAGAATATATTGAAGATTGGTTTATCAAGATTGGTAAAAGATTTTTTGATGTGCTGAGATAAACGAACGTTTGTTGTTTTTCTTGTTATCTTCTAAAAGATGTGTATGGAATTTTTTTATGATCGTATTAGATTGAACGTTTGAAAATGATTGTACTAGATTTCAAATGTTAATCCCAATCTTTTGTAACATTTCTTTTCTTTATGAATGGGAGCAGACAAGTATTTTGGTAGTCTCGTTGGATCATAATGATTCTACTATTGATAATAATGTTAAGAAAATTCAGACAAAATATCCATTAAAGAGTAGCATACAACATGGCTACTTTGAACCAGCAACATACAACATCTATCTTTATCAGCTGTCGTAAACTTATTCATATCTTCACAAACCTACCGAGAACAAAGTAGAACATTTTCCCGATCATGGAACATATCCATAAATGGTAATATAAATTTGATTGTGTATTTTTAATGTAGACAGTTAGAAAGAACGAGGTAGATTGAAGTGAAAGGTTTTGATTTTAGTAGCTTTGAATATATACTCGTTTGTTTTTTCATTTTTTTCTTTGAGTACAAAAAAACAAAAAATGATAGGGATAATATTTTTAACGTTTGGCATAAGTGATGGACATAAGTAGAAATTAGTGTAATAATTAGGCCTAAAAGGAGGTGGTGTGGCCAGGCTAGTGTTGTGGTGGTAATAGTTAGGCTCGGTGTTTTAATTATTATTTTATTTTATTTTATTTTTCAAAATATTTTTATGTATTTTGGTAAAAAATAACTAAACAAGAATTGAATTTTGCTCTATAAGTCAACTTTACTCGATTTTCTTAAACTTTTTTCAAATACATCTGAGAGCCATATTGACTTTTTGTAACATATGAGAGGACTCGTGGTTATTTTAACTTGTGTGAAGTTTGATCTAAAACCTTTTGGTCACTGATAGTATTCTAGCTAGTAGAACAACTATCAATCTTAATTTTCTAACTTTTACCTTTATTTAGGTTCTAAAACCGATAGCTTTATGGATAGTTCTAGTGATTAGTGGTTAGAGCAATTTTCTAACTTTTAACTTTACTTAAAACTTTCATGGATCTAAAATTGATTGTTTTTGTGATAGTTCTAGTGGTGAGATTATTTAACACTTCTCATATGACTAAGATGTCCCGAGATCTAATATTACCGAAGTTAAAATAACTCTTAAATGTATAAAAAAATAAAAATTAATTAATTCATGGATATGTACCATCATATCTTACAAAACTAGGAGAATCAAAAAACATGTTAAGACATAATTATGTTCATTTTGATTTTGTTAAGGTAAAAGGTCCCTATAATGGGTGTTTAAGAAAAAGATTGGAGCAGACGGACCTATAAAGCCCGTCTGGTTGCTAAAGAGTTTAATCAAAAGGAAGGAATTGATTATGAGGAAACCTTTTTCCTTGTAGCAATGCTCAAATTTATTCGGATTCCACTTGCAATAGCTACATATTATGATTACGAGATATGGAAGATGGATGTGAAAACAACTTTATGGAATGGGGAGCTCAAGAAGGATGTCTATATGACTCGGCCTAAGGGTTTCACATCTCCATCTCATCCTAGTAATATATGCAAGCTTCAAAGATCCATTTATGGATTGAAGCAAACGTCACAAATTTGGAATCTTCGATTCCATACAATAATTAAAGAGTTTGGTTTTGTAAGATGCGATGAGGAGCCATGTGTGTACAAAAGGACTAGTGGTTGTACAATCATATTCATGGTGTTATATGTAGATGACATATTACTATTAGGTAATGGTATACCAACAATGCAACACACCAAGATTTGGTTATCCGACCAGTTCTCCATGAAGGATTTAGGAAAAGCAGCAGATATTCTAGGAATTAAGATCTATAGAGATAGATCAAAGAAGCTACTTGGCCCATCTCAATCCTTATACATAGATACTATCTTGAAGAGGTATCAAATGGAAAATTCCAAAAAGGGCTATTTACCAATAGGCTCTGGAATTACTCTTAGTAGGGGGGATTGTCCCAAGACCCTAGAGGAAAGAGTACGCATGAGTAAGGTACCATATGATAGCGCAGTGGGATCCATCATGTATGCCATGACATGTACTAGACCTGAAGTAGCCTACACGCTAGGAGTAGAGAGTAGATACCAAGGTAACCTAGGAGATGATCATTGGGAAGTTGTAAAAACCATCCTTAAGTAATTAAGAAGAACTAAGGACCAATTCCTCATCTATGGAGATTGTGTGCTGAAACTAAATGGGTATACAGATTCTAGTTTTGCTTCAGACAAGGACGATAGAAAATCAATATCTGGATATGTGTTCACACTAAATGGAGGAGCGGTGAGTTGGAAAAGTTCCAAGCAAGCTACTGTAGCTGATTCGGTCACTGAAGCAGAATATATAGCAGCATGTGATGCAGCTAAGGAAGCTGTTTGGATGAAGAAGTTCTTAACAGAACTTGGCGTGGTTCCTACGAAAAAGAAAGTTGTTCCTTTATATTGTGACAATACTGGAGCTATTGCAAAATCCAAGGAACCTAGATCACACCATCGATCCAAACATGTTCTGCAAAAGTACCATCTGATTCGAGAGATTGTGGAGCGTGAAGATGTTCAAATTCAAAAAGTAGAAGGAAAGGAAAACTCAGCAGATCCCTTTACCAAAGCGCTTGGGTAAAAGGAGTTTGACAAGCACAAGATGAAAATAGAATTGTGTTTCTTGAGCAATTGGGTCTAGTTCAAGTGAGAGATTGTTGGGATTATACCCCACACCCCATCGACTTGTAATAAAATTGAACATTAGCGATTGATCATATTTTGATGATTTATACTTTTAACTCTAAAAGAAATGTTTCTTTATATATTGTGGCATGCATTTATCTTATTATATTAAATATATATTATAATTGCGGATCCTTGGTTAAGTTTAGGTCTAGATATCATAAGGAGTTATGAAAATGAGAATCTATCCCATATGACTTAACCTGAAAAGTTCTTAATCAAAAGATCATCGAGTTAGGACCTTGATGATCCGGTTAGATTAATATGTAGCTAACAAGTATTTATTGGATAAATATCGGTAGTTCTCGTTTACCGAGTTAGGTGCATAGGTAATGCACATATAGATGAGATTATCGAAACGACTAAAATCTAGAGATTCCTAATTAATGGTTAATTACCTTGAACTGTCAAGTAGGTTAATCTCTAGAAGGAATTTTATGCTTGTAACCCTTTGACCTAAGATCATCACTACTGTTGTGTATATGCTTGTTGTGTTTTGATACTGGACTAGTGTGTCATAATGCTAGTCAAAAGGATATTGGACAAAACTAAGTATATATACTTCTAGGGATGAGTCAAGATGGAATCTATCAACTCTAGGTAAAGAGTTTGAGCTCTACTATGTCATAAGATTATAACGATTGTATCAAATCCTTGGCCAAGGTGATAGAATGGATGAAGAAAGGAAAAAACTATACATCTTATTCACTAAATCATACCTGTTTAACTCAATTTTACAAATATTTTTGTCTCCTTTACTAATTATCCCAGGCGTATTTTTTCTATAATCTAAAGATTTTTCCTAGATATCTTACCAAATTTTTAGCAATTTAAATTCCTATATAGATATAAGTAATTTGTGCGTGGAATTTTGGAAAACTTTATTTGACATTTGATTAATAACGTTGGCCATTTATAACAAAACATAATATGTTCTTCATTTACATATGATTAACTAGGTAGGTCAAGATAACAACACATAGCTTATATATGTTTGTCTAGAAAATTTACATATTTCCTAAAAGTAATCCATCGATGGAAAAGAAAAAACATAAAGATAATCAAAATAATCAAATGCAACAAAACGAACCTAAAGTGACAAATACCCAAAAAACAAATCGATAAATTTAAATGTGTCAACCCATTAACATTTTGCAAATGGTTTCTATTTTTTATATGAGAATAATTTAGAAAATGAAAAAATTAAATGCACCTCAGTAACCATTGATGATTTGAATTTTAATTGAAATGTAATGGCCATCGAATCAGATAGGTGAGCAGATAAAAAACAACACTTGATTGGAGATCGGTCTGCCTAGGACAAACAAAACATTATACATAAGAAAGAGGATAAATTGAGATTCGTGGTGGAATAGAATATGAAAAAGTTCATTTAGAAAAAAGGTGATAAAAGCGGGAGATATGAAAAGTGATATGGATTTTGAGGTGTGTAATGTTTATGTATAATTGAAGTGTAGCGGAGATCATGATTTAAATGATGACGTGTGGTATTTTATAAATTAAGAGTGAGTGAGTAGAAACTATATCGTCATTATTTATAAATTCTTTTTTTGATTCTTTTTTCTATCATTCTTTTCAAATACATTTTAAATCATATGATTTATGTGATTAAATAATTAAATAATCAAATAAAAAATATTAATATTTAATTTTAAATGACTATATTATATATTTTTAAAATATGTCTACAACTTCAATATTCCAACAAAATCCATAAATTTGTTTATAAATGTTGTTGGAGTGTGATCCTAACAAAATTGTGGGGACAATATTGAAGATGGGTTTGATAAAAATGTTCTTATTTCATAATTATTGGGCTAATTTTATCTTTCAAATTAGAATAAGTTACAAGACCAAGAATATATATTAGAGAGTAATTTATTAAGATTGTTAAGAGGTTTTCAGAACTATGCGTATGAAAGAATTTATGAACATAAAAAATGAACGATCGTATTGTGTTTCAATAGACCTATGATCTTAATCTCATGGAAGTTTTGTTTGGAAATGTTTTGTACCAGATTTTCAATATTAATTACAATTTGCAAGAAGGCGAAAGTATTCAGATTAACCAACTGAATTTTGCCGGTAGATAATCTTTTGTGACGTTTCTCACGGTCAACCGCACCTCCTCTCGGGTAGAATGGGCAGCTTGAAGAACAATTCAAAAACTCTAGTGATGAAGTAGCTTCTGATGTCTTAGGAGGGTTTCAAGTTTCGCCTGAGACTCAAAAACCTTTGATGATTTTCACATTGTTGTGAATGGAGTTTTCATAGATTCTGAGCTCCGAGAACATCTCGTATCTCCATGATCGTTTACTCCCTGGAGTTTACTCTGTGCAAATTACCTGCACGAATGATATTCAAATTTGTTAAAACAACTGAAAGTATTTGAGGTTGTAAATTCACTAAATATAGGTGAGAGTTCAAGATATGGGATAAATCTTTACGATGTTTTGAATTGTTGAGTATGAATGTTGGGTTTTTAAGAGTGAGGTAGCTAGGTTGATTAGTTTTGCATTTGATTCTGAAACTAAAAAGTATTGGGATGCTAAAATTGAAAGAGTTCAATGCGAAGAGAAGATTATGTTTCTTGAAGCTAAGCTTAACTTTTCCTACACGTTTTATATATATTTTTTAGTTTTAATTAGTGTTACAATCTCATCTACCAAGAACAGTTGAGAATAGTATGCCTTTTATGGACAAATTTATACTAATTTTTTTCAAAGGGTGCTAATAAACTAATTATTTATTAAAAATATACTATGGTTACAAAAAACTTGATAACTGAACATGTATTTCTTCTTCATTTACATATACTTAATTAAGTAGGTACGCATGTGATAGCAAAACATAGCTTATATTTTTTTGTCTAGAATATATATATATATATATATATATAAAATATATTAGGGCTGCACAAGCGGATCCGAAAATCCGCAAAACCGAAAAAACCGACCCCACCCGACCCTAAATTAACCGAACCCGCCCACCCGCCCATCCGTTAGGGGTTTTTTTTTTTTACTTTGGGTCGGACTGCGGGCTGGGGTACCCCAGATCCGCGGGTCCCCAACCCAATCCGAATTTCCATTTTTTTTATATAATATGTATATAAAATATTTTATAAAACTAAAAAACAAAAACCCTTCCACACTCGAAAGGTCACTCACGCGTATTACACCTTTATCTCTCTCTCTCATACCTTACCCACTCTGTCTTCTCACCTCTCTCTCGAAGCCCCCATTTTCTCTGTTCTTCACCCTAACCCTAAATCGTAGCCAGCTTTTTCTCAGCTCATCTTCTCTATCCCGTCAAATCCCGCTGGTTAATAGGGGGTCTAGTACACCGCATTAAACATTTCCACCTAAATTAATGGGTCGCATTAATTGCTTGAATGATTTCCGTCAGTTGCTACCGTGGTTGTGTTATCTGACCATGGTTAAGGTGTTTGAGAGTTTATATGCTTGGTTACTAGAGGATAACGGATTAGTTGAAGCCTATAAAAGCTTTAAAGGCTCGATTTGGGATTTCTTAAATCTATTGCCGATTAAATCAGGTATTATGCGCTTATATCTAACCCGTGTTTCTCTTTATTCATCTGTGTTATTAATGAATTGATTGAGTAGTATTGTTGGCTTTGAAATGAAAAACCCTAATTGATTTTGAGAAATTGAAAAGGAAATTATCTGATTTGAAAAGGAATTGAGTTTTAAATTGGTTTTGTAATTGTTATAGCTTTCTGATGATGATGATTTATGATGTTTTAAGTTATGATGATGATTTATGATGTTTTTCTGATGTATATTTTCATGTACTACTCTCGCAAACGCTTGGGTTTTGGATGCTTAATGCTTTGATTGTTTTTCCAGTGTCAGATAAGATAATAATACAATAACTCTTCATTCACTGATTTTGTAATTAATTATGTATTGAGAAATGTAGAATACAGTTTAATAGAAGCTTCATTGTTCTTCAATGAAGAGTTTAATGGAAAAATGGATGATGTTGTATAATTTCTAATGTCTTCATACATTATTTTTGCATGTACTACTCTCGCAAGTTTGGATTGGCTTTTGGATTATTAATCCTCTGTGTGTTTTGTCAATGTCAGATAAGGTAATTAGACTTTAAGATTTTATTCTAACATATTGTTTAGCTATTGTAGAATGTATATCACAAGTTTTTGACTAAGTGTTTATGTGTTAATTGCAGATATAAATTGTGTAATGGTTATTGTAAATGAGGCAACAACTGATCTTAGCTCTTCAACACAAACTGAGGGAGTTAAATAAACTCCTGATGATGCTACTACTTTAACTAAACATACACCTCCAGTAGGTGCAAAACAACCTGATGCTAAGAAGCTTAAGATAATTGATGATTGTTGGACAGTTTTTGATCCTATAATAGATGAGGCAAATGTAAGGAGAGGTGTGTGTAAGTATTGTGAAACTTCTTATGCAGCTGATTCAAGAAGACATGGTACTTCTAATATGCTCAACTATATAATTCATAGGAGATGCAAAAAGTATCCATTCTACCCCCCTCTAGAAGGTGGACAAACTTAGTTATTGTTAAACAAAGATGAGTTTGGTGGTGGAGTAGCTACTTATGTGTTCTCAGCTGAGGCTTGTACTAAAGCTTTGGCTGAAATGGTTATCTTGGATGAGTTGTCTTTCAGATTTGTGGAGGGTATTGGTTTTAAAAAATTCTGTAATGTGATGCAACCCAAGTATGTTAAGATTCCATCAAGGATGACTATAATGAGGAAATGTATGTCAATATATGGTGAGGAAAAGAATGAGCTTAAATTTTTTTTGAAGGGAATGCGCATTAGTATGACAACAGATTGTTGGACTTCTAATCAAAATCTATCTTATATGTGTCTCACAGCCCATTATATTGATTGTGAATGGGTACTTCAAAAAAGAATCATCGGGTTTTGTATGGTTGAGGACCATAAGGGGGAAACAATAGGCATAGTTGTTGAATCAATACTTAAGGAGTGGGAGATTGACTCATATCTGTGTTTAACAGTTGACAATGCCTCTTCAAATACTGTCACTATTAAATACTTGGTTAAAAATGCTGGACACAAACCAAAAACCCTATTAAATCACGAGTTGCTTCATGTAAGGTGTTGCGCACATATCTTGAATCTTATTGTAAGGGAAGGACTTTCTGAAATTGAAGCTTCTATTAAAAATATACGCGAGGCCGTAAGATATGTAAGGTCCTCTCCTTCTCTTTCTACTTCATTTAAAGAGTCTATGGCTAATTGTTCTATTGAATCAAAGGCTTTACTAAGTCTTGATGTCCCAACTAGATGAAATTCAACTTATAAAATGCTAGAATCTGCCATTAAGTTTGAGACAGTTTTTTCTACAATGAATGAACATGATGACAACTATAAGGAATTCTTTGTTACTGATTGTGAAAGACCATCTCCTAATTTTGTTGATTGGAAAAATGCTGCATCTTTTGTTGAGTTTCTGAGATTATTTTACAACTCAACAAAGAAATTTTTAGGAACTTTGTTTGTTACTTCAAACCTGTTCTATGATGAAATAGTTATAATTTGGGAAAAAATTGAAGAACTGTGTGGATCAGATGATGAGGTTTTGAAGGAAATGGCTATTAATATGAAGGGAAAATTCCTTAAATACTAGGGAATCCAAAGTATTAATATATTGTTATATGTTGCAGTTGTGTTGGATCCAAGGAAAAAATTACAATATTTAACTTGCTACTTTAACTTTATGTATACTCCAGCTCAATCAAGTGCTTTGATTGCAAGAGTTGAAGATGTTTTAACTCGGCTATTTGGTTGCTACTCAAAAACAGTTGCTCCTGGAACTGGAAAATCCAATTCTGGTCCTGAAGTGACTAATATTGAGTCCAATATTGTTCTTGGGAATAGGTTTCAATCTTTCATGGCTGAAAAAAACATTTCCAAGGGCAATGAACTTCAAAGATACCTCAATGAAGAGGTTGAGGAAATGACAGATAAATTTGATGTTCTTAGTTGGTGGAAATTCAATTCTTTCAGATTCAAAGCATTATCTGAGATGGCAAGGCATGTCTTAGCTGTCCCTGTTTCAACAGTTGCTTCTGAATCTGCTTTTAGCACTAGTGGTAGAGTTCTTGACCAATTCAGAAGTTCTTTATCTCCAAAAACAGTGGAGGCACTTATTTGTACTCAAAATTGGTTGAAATCTACACTACCAATTAATTTAAACACTTCAAAAAAACTAATTGAGGATTTGGAAGCTGAATTAGGTATATTACTGTAATGTTAAGTTTTTTTGGGATTTCTTATTTGCTACACAATCTGACTTTGTGTTTGTTTATACTTTTTTTTTGTTTAACAGGTTATTTAGGCTTGGATGAGTTGAGTGAGACCACCACCGAGTCCACTATAACCCATCTGTAACCAATGACCTTAAGGTATAAATCACCGACTCTTTTATATTATCTCAAGGAATTTCAGTTTTCAACTTCTATTGTTTTGCATCTCCCTACTTCCTTTCATTAGAGGCCTATGATTATGTTTTAAACTATATATATTTATGAGGCTATGGTAATTAAGGAAAACAAGGTTGAGTTGGCAACAGTTTTAGTTGGAATTGAGAGTAACTTTTGATATTTAAAAGTAGTCCTTGTCCCTTTGTCCTGAGGTGATCCCTAAGGCCAATGATGAACTTATAATCTGAGGCTAAAATATAACAAATTCCATTTCCATTTTGTTGAAAAAATCAGGAAAATTGCAGCTGGATTGAAAATTGGAAGAAGTAGCAAGGTTTTTGGAAGCAAAGAAGAAAATGCAACCAATTTTGTACATCTTCTCTATTTTGCACAATAGAGGTTGCATTTAAACTTATTTGACTGTAAAATTTGTATAAGTACTATAATTTTGATTTGGTTTTGTGTAATTTGTAACTTGTCTAACTTCTCTAATGGTTTTGTGTAACTTGTAATGGTTTGGTCATATGGTGTAATATCTAAGCTGTAATGTTAATTTGTAATGTAAGTTGTAACTCCTATTAGGAAAGTTACTATATATAGTAACTTTCTTATTTTGTTAAGTTTCTATATATGGAATGTTTTGGAAATTTTCAATTTTTTTAAGTACTTTTACTTTGTGTTGACCAGACCCGCACCCGAGCCAAACCGCACCCAACCCGCGGGTACCCAACCCGTTCAGATTTAGAGAATTAAAATAGGGTTAGGGTCTTAATTTTCCAAACCCGCACACCTCGGATTGGGTGAAGGGTTTAGCACTTCGGGTCGGATAACCGACCCGTGTGCAGCCCTAATATATATATATATATATATATATAAGTAATTCATCAACCGTTTTTGCATGATATAGGGGCCTATAGTACATTTTTTGCATGATATAGTAACGTATAGTGCAATTTTGTCATAATATAGGGACCTATAGTACAATATTTGCAAAATATAGGGCACTTAAGTCAATATTGACGCTAATTTCAAAGGAGTGCATTCTTGAAAAAGAGCGTCCGAATCTAATAAAATGTGTAAAGAATTGTGTATATATATAATATTAAGGACCTAAAGTGCAATTAATGATTGTTAAATATAGGTGACACCATGTGATCATTTCTTTCATGCGGGTTGTTTATTACGATGGATGGATATTAAGATGGAGTGTCCTACTTGTCGTCTCCCTCTTCCACCTTCTTGACCAACACATTCTTTTTAGGCCTAAATTTGTAAATTTTGGGTAAATTTACAAAACTTTTAATTTTTTCTAATCTTATGTGGATTTTCTAATTTTGCAGAATATAGGGACCTAGAGTGCAATTTTGTATAATATAGGGACCTATAGTGCAATTTTGCAGAATATAGGGACCTAGTAGTATAGTATAATTTTTCATATTATAGGGACTTATAGTGCAATTGATATGGAAAAAAAATTTGACATAATCTTCAGAATCTTCATTTTGTCCACCTAACTTCTAAAATCAATCTTATTAATTGTATAAAAAATTTGTTTTTATATAAATAAATTAAAATATAGGTTATTTTGTATGATTTATGTGCTTATACTGTAATTCATTAAAAATAAATTAATATAAGGCGTATAGGGATAAATATTGCAAATTTTATTTAAATTATGAACTTATATTGCAATTTTTGTATAATATAGGACATATAGTGCAATTAATTGGTATTGAGAATTCTTTGGTTTTTGGTGTTTCAGGGTAGAGGAGGAATTAACAAAGGATCAATGTCAATACATTGTGAGAATATGATGATTTGATATAATAGGTGTATGTATGTATTATGTATAATAAAATAGTTATGTAATATTTCGATGAAGTTTTGTTACTTAATTAGAGATAGATTTACTATTGAGATATTTTAATTTTTATCTCTTAAACCTAAGGTTTTACATTTTTTCAAGCTGCTGATTCAACATAGATGTATATTTTTCCATATTCAGTAGTATTTTATTTTTATTTATTTTAATTTTAATTAATGAGTGTATAATATACATGGCAATGCTTGGCTCATGCATGAAAAACAGGGTTCAATTCTATAACTCTTTAGTCACACCACGCCACAAGAGTAACTATCAATCATAAATTTCTAAATTTTAACTTTATTTGGAAAAATTTATGGATAAAAAAAAAAAAATTTATGGATCTAAAAGCTATAGTTTAGTGGTAAAAGTTTTCTACACTTTTCGAGTGAGGGACTCGTTATCTTGCAATTGAATATTCTCAAAATTAATTTTTTATTAGATTTATTAGAAAATAAAAAGATAAAAAAAATCCATTGATGGATATGTCCCATCACATTCTACCCTACTAAATTATGGGAATTTAAAATAGAAAACTACCTAAGAGATTTAAAACCACCTCTTATAAATACGAACATTTTTACTTAATGTTTTCTTTTATTAAATGTCATAAACAAATTTTAATAATATATACCAAAATCTATCTACCTATTATATTTTTTATATATTTTTTATTATATATATATATATATTAATTTTTAAAACCCTAAACATTCATTTCTTTTTCTTCTCTCTCTTATCTTCTTTTTTTTTCTAAACCTCACGATGATTATTTTTTCACCTATTTGTCTTTCATTTTCTTTTGCAGCCATGGTTGCTGGAACTTCATAGATCTTAAGGATCATGGCTCACATATATAGTCACGAGCATCTACTTCACGAGAGAAGATGAGGTTCGACGTTCCGCCCGTTGTTGCTCTGGCGAATGATATGCAGAGGTTCGAGTTTGAAGATTTTCGTCATTCGTGAATGAAGACTTTCACAGTGATTCGAGGCAAAGGTGTGCGTGACCTCCGCCGGAGATATATGGAGCTTTGAGCTTTGGCTGTAGATCTGAACTGTCTTTTTCTTTCTTGTTCGAATATCCTTTTCTTTTTCTTAGTAGATAATTTTTTACTTCTATGAATAAATGTATTTTAGTTTATCTTTATTATTTTCTCCCTAAATAATTCTTGTATTATTAATTCTAAAAGAATCTCAATAGTTTATCACAATACTAAGAATTTTCACCAGATACTCGGTAACTTTCCCAATACTCAGTAAAATCCCCGATTATTCAATTTTTTGGGAGCACTCAATTCTTTTTCCTGAGTACTTAGTAATTTTTCCGAGTACTCAGTACTTTTTCGGACAACTTAGTATTTTTTCCGAGTACTCAGAGTTTTTTACGGAGGCACTAGCGGTGGTCTGCGGTATCGGTAGTGGTTGGTGGGTTGTGGTCGGAGCTGGAAGGTATTGATACTTAGGGAAGAGGGGGAGAGAAAAATGGTAATAGAGTAAAGAAAAAAATGATAAGGGAGGAACGAAAAAAATGATAATGGAGGAGAGAGAAGAATCTATTTTTGTCTTATATATACCTTAAGGTTATTATTAACCCACAATATTTCAAAGACTTATTTAGAAAATAGTGGTTTAGGGTATCACTTTTTGGGCATATAGATGGTCTCCAAGACTACATGAATAATTAACCCTTGAAAATATGACAAGTCATAATTATGTTCATTTCTATTTTGTTAAGGTTCAAGCTTTCTATAATTAATTGTAGTAACATGAACTAGAAATAGGTTTTTCTAAACTTCAAACTAATAAATAGTGTTCAAGAACTTTTGCCTAAGATTTGTTTACCTTCTAGAAAATGGCCTTAGAATTAGTCAAAACTAAGAACTTTAGGAACTTTGGGAGGTTTCTTAAGGTTATCTTGGCATGACCGATTAATTTACGTCTAAGTTATTTCAGGTCCTAAAAATAGTCCAGCCTATGCTTAGGCCATTTAGAAGGTTTGTGAGGTGTATCAAGCAACTCAACTCAATAGGGGGAATAGGTTGTGGTATCTCTCTTCTCTCTAGGGGTTAGGTGTAGACTAGGGTGTTCTTAAGTCTTGGAGAAAACAAATTTTTTACCATAAACTTATTCTTTTATCTTATTAGGACTCTAAGACATATAAAAGATAAATACATAACAAAATTTTATAAATTAACGATAATTTAGATTGCTAATATAAATCATTAAAATACATAGATAATTATTTAAGTTGGTGGTATAAATGTAGGATAGAAGACGAAGATTCTGACTGAGTTCGTCTCACTTCAACTCAACTAATATCATATTTTCTACTGACTAGTCAATTGCTAGTCTATTTAGCAAATACAACAATAAGATTGTTTAAATAAGAGGAATAATATTCTAGAACAAATCAAGAATTAACTCTTAAAGACAATTAGTATACATACGATGAAGATTATTTCGTAAAGTTTCCGTTTAACAGCAAAAGCTTAAACATACACAACCACTTTAATTTAGCAATGGAAGAATGAAAAGTTGAAATATGTATACTCACGAGTCACCTAAATCAACATCTTCTTGCTCTATTTGATGTAAATTCCCGTCTGAACTTGAGTATCGCCTCTTCCCTGATGCTTTTGGAGGATTCCTCTTTGCAGGTACTCTTTTATATCGAGCAATGAACTTCTCAAACTTCATTGACACGTATAAAAAGAAGTTAGACAATTTAATCTTTTGTATCCGCGCATAAAAGCATTTAAATTGAGCTATCATTAAATAAATTAGAGATATAACAAGACAAGTACAATAACATGTAGAATGAATTAAGTTCACTCACATCTTCTTGATTCTTATTCTTTTCTTTTGGCTGCTTCATCTTTTTTTGAAGGGGGATGGTTCCTGAAATCATATCTCTTAGTCTACAAGACTCAAGTAATGAAAATTTAAATTATGGTTAATATAAATGAATCACTAACCTCTTCGTGAAAATTCATAGAATGGATGTACATATCAAAATCCGTGTCCGACCTCAAAACACGCCGATTAGTCATGCTTTTTCGACAGGTAGGGCAGCTCCCTTTCCTCTCAATATATGAATTTTGATTACATTATCTAACAAATTTTAAGTAAATTTATATATATATATATATATATATAAAATGTGTACTCCATACCCTATGCGTATTGCCTTCTCAATGCATTCCTTACAGAACCGTTTCATGCAACACTACGCAACTCGAGCATTCTTGATTGTGTCTATTCATGTAAAGCATATCAATGGTGAGCAAAATCTTATAATAATTAATTTATTTATCAACATAATTAATCATTAATAGTGAATATTCTGATTTAAGAAGCAAAGCTATATAGAATGAACATTACCTAGGCAGATTGGAAACTGTACTTCTTTATGAGCGATTTCAGAAGAATTGGTTCTTTTGTTGATCTCCTACAAAAATAAAGTGACATGAGGGAAAGGTACATAAGCGTGTGCATCCGAATTTATACACATCAATTATTACAAACCAATAAATACATTACTTCAGCTTAGTATTCTTTTTACAAAGCAAAAGTATATACATCTTACTCACTAAATTATACATATTTAACTCAATTTTATGCAAGATATTTGGCTCCTTTACTAATTAATTATCCATAGTGAATATTTTCTATAATATAAAGAATTTTCTAAATTTCTAACAAAAATTCTGAAACTTTAAATTCCTATATAGATATAATTAATTTTGTTTAGAATTTACAGAGATTTTCAATTATCTACGAGGTTGCCAACTACAAAGAGTTTTTTAAACATAGCACGTTTTAGATAAATAAATGACATATAAGCATCATTTAATTTTTCTTTAGTTAAAAATAGGATTAGACGAATGTTCATTCTTAAATTCTCATTTACTCCGATCTCCAATATCTTATAAAAAGTCATTTGAAAGTTAGAGTTATTCTTCAATCTATTTACCTAATAAATTCTAGTTTTTCTATACAAGTTCCTCCTTTAATTACATGAATTTTAGGGAATTATTCTCCACCATGACATATTTTACAATTGTCCATTGTAAAGTAAAATTATTATTTCATATTCTCCAATTACCTATTGTAAGGTACAAAAGTTATTTTATATTATTTTGAACATTAAAAATTCATTTGATGATTTTATACTTATAATCTTTGTAATGAAATATAATTATCTTAAATTTTTATTTTTTTAAAATTCTTCCTACATGTTTTATATTTTTTCATTTTTAATTTAGAAAATTTAGATATTTCCTATATTTGTTTGTCTAGAAAATTTAGATATTTCCTAAAAGTAATCCATCAATGCAAAAGAAAAAACATAAAGATAATCAAAATAATCAAATGCAACAAACAACCTAAAGTGACAAATACCCGAAAAACAAATTGATAAATTTAAATGTGTCAACCCATTAACATTTTGCAAATCGTTTCTATTTTTTGAAATGAGAATAATTTAGAAAGTGAAAAAATTAAACGCACCTCACTAACCATTCATGATATGAATTTTAATTAAAATGTAATGACCATCGAATCGGAAAGGTGAGCAGATAAAAAACAACACTTGATTGGGGATCGGTCTGCCAAGGACAAACAAAACATTATACATAAGAAAGAGGATAAATTGAGATTCGTGGTGGAATAGAATATGAAAAAATTGATTTAGAAAAAAGGTGATAAAAGCTGGAGATGTGAAAAGTGATATGGATTTTGAGGTGTGTAATGGTTATGTATAATTGGAGTGTGGCGGAGATCATGATTTAAATGATGACGTGTGTTATTTTATAAATTAAGAGTGAGTGAGTAGAACTATATCGTCATTATTTATAAATTCTTTTTTTGATTCTTTTTCCTATCATTGTTTTCAAATACATTTTAAATCATATGATTTATGTGATTAAATAATTAAATAATTAAATAAAAATATTAATATTTAATTTTAATGGACTATATTATATATTTTTAAAATATGTCTACAACTTGAATATTCCAACAAAATCCATAAATCTGGTTATTAGATGTGGTTGGAGTGAGATCCTAACAAAATTGTGGGGACAATATTGAAGATGGGTTTAATACAAATGTTCTTATTTTATAATTTTTTGGGCTTATTTTATCTTCCAAATTAGAATAAGTTACAAGACCAAGAATACATATTAGAGATTAGTTTATTAAGATTGTTAAAAGATTTTCAGGATTATGCGTATGAAAGAATTTATGAACATACAAAATGAACGATCGTATTGTGTTTCAATAGACCTATGATCTTAATCTCATGGAAGTTTTGTTTGGAAATGTTTTGTACCAGATTTTCAATATTAATTACAATTTGCAAGAAGGCGAAAGTATTTAGATTAACCAACTGAATTTTGCCGATAGATAATCTTTTGTGACGTTTCTTACGGTCAGCCGCACCTCCTCTCGGGTAGAATGGGCAGCCTGAAGAACAATCCAAAAACTCTAGTGATGAAATAGCTTCTGGTGTCTTAGGAGGGTTTCAAGTTCCGCCTGATACTCAAAAACCTTTGATGATTTTTTACGTTGTTGTTAATGGAGTTTGCATAGATTATGAGCTTCCAGAACATACCTGAAGAAACGATTAGGAGCTTTGTTGCAGTAAAATAAATCTCGTATCTCCATGATCGTTTACTCCCTGGACTTTACTCTGTGCAAATTACTTGCGGGAATGATATTCAAATTTGTTAACACAACTGAAAGTATTTGAGGTTGTAAATTCACTAAATCTAGGTTAGAGTTCAAGATATGGGATAAATCTTTACGATGTTTTGAATTGTTGGGTATGAATGTTGGGTTTTTATGAATGAGGTAGTTGATTAGTTTTGCATTTAATTCTGAAACTAAAAAGTATTGGGATGCTAATATTGAAAGAGTTCAATGCGAAGATTATGTTTCTTGAGGCTAAACTTAATTTTTCCTACACGTTTTATATATTTTTAGTTTTAATTAGTGTTACAATCTCATCTACCAACAACGGATGAGAATAGTATGCCTTTCATGGACAAATTTATACTAATTTTTTTCAAAGGGTGCTAATATACTAATTATTTATTAAAGAGGCAATTACCAATACCACCCTAGAAGGAGGTGATATTGTCCATAAAAGTTATGTCTAATATTAAAAACATAACTAGACAATAGTACCCTAAACTAAATATTCCCACCAAACTAAATTTTTTTTCCGCCAAAAAATTTCCGACCAAATTTTTACGGCAAATTTTTTTTCCCACCAAATTTTTCCGGCCAATTTTTTTTACACCAAATCTTTCCGGCCAAATTCTTTCCAACGAAACAAAATTCCCACCAAAATTTATGTGTTGTTATTTGGTGGGAAAAATTCCACCAAATTAAATTTGGAAGTCTATGTACCAAAATGATGAACAAGGCTCTGCCTAGTTGAGCTAACCCCAACTCTTTTAGGAAACAAAGAATTTGCTCAACTCTTTTTTCTTTTTCTAAAAACTTGTGATTTTTATTCCCCCATTTTTTCCCTTAAAACTTGTAATTTTTTTCTTTCTACATAGGACCTTAAGTTTTATATCTAGAATGCTGAGGCTCTCAAATCCGTAATTTTATATCTTTGTTTTTGGACATAAGTAATTTTATATCTAGAATTAACTAATATCTCATCTGTTTATTGTATATTTATTTTTGACTAAAAAGAAAACTGTATATTTGTTTAAATCTATATTAATCAACACTAAAATGATTATCTTTATGAAATGTAAATTGTAGCCTTTTAGGTAGGTCTACTCCATATATATTGTGAGCCTTTGTAGTTCAAAATCAACTCATTTCTCACTTCTGACACAAAAATGCAAACTCCATCTCCAAAGCAAAAGAAGCAAATCTGTGGTTGGGGTTCTCAATGACCAATACTGAAGCTAACTTTTAATTAGTTGGTTCTCATTACAACCCCATATTTCATTGACAAACACGCAAAACACGTATGAAAGAAGAAATTTACTTTGACAAGATAAGTAGATGGTCATACCAATACTGCTAATTAACGTTTGATATAGCTGAGAATCAACAACCATACTTCAGTAATAGAAGGGAAATTCATATTTAAGTAATAAAAGTGGAAAGTAGACATTTAGTTGACATTATAATACACACAAATATCTATCCTATTCCTATTCATATTCCTCCACCTTTAACTCAATAATACACCAACTTCTCTCTACTCTTCTGCTCCTGCATAACTCTTCTATATATCCTTATCATTTATAATATATATAATAAGCGAGAAAAAGAAGAATATATAATATTTATTATATATATTACCTTTAAAGAACCTCCTTTGATATACTCCATTAATATAATAGACTGTAAAATACGTTTCTCCGAATTTCCATCTGATGAAGTAACCCATTTTGATGATATTTTATGACCGTAAAGTTCAACTATACAAGGATGTTGTTTCAAAACAGACATCATTCTTACTTCTCCTAGACAATTATACTCAAAACTCACGATATCTTCTCGAGATGTACCGTTTACTTCTAAACTTTGCACCTAAAATACGTAATTTTGTTATAATTATATTTAGCCAAAAAAGTTAAAAATGTTACTCACCTTAGCCGCTGAATCGATTGATCCAAGTTTAGATTGAACAATACTTGAAGCTAATTTTCCATTTTCATCGGATATAGAAAGAAAAGAACAGTCTGATACAGGAACATTAATACGATTCAAAGGTATATACCTGAGAAAAAAGACACGTTTGACTAAGTCAACTAAACTACTTATAAACTATATTGAACATTGTACAAAATTACCTTAAAAGTATTCAGAATCGGTTTCTTCTCTTACATCTTGTGGATGACACGAATGTATTACACAGCATCCACTTTTATCAGTTGCTATCACAAAGCAATTTTCTGCTATCTCGCTAAAACATGCTGTCATGAATAAAATCAAACCAAACATTAGCGTTTTATAACAATTTAATAAATCGCTCAAAATCTGTAAATATGAAGTTTCCTCAAAATGGAACACCAATAAAAAACCCATCTTGTATATTACTCATTAAAATCGATCATTAAAATCGAACTATTGAAAAGCGAAACTTAATCTTAGTTAAATTTAAAGTGAAGGAACAACGAGTAAAGCTCAGCAGCAGCTGAAACAAACCCAAGTGAGTCACTTTTAGTTGTTTTAGAACAAACCACACAAAAATCTCTTTTGCAGTATTTGATGAAATAATAATATAGAACATCAGAAGTGAAATAACCTCCATATTCTTCTAAAATATCGATTTCTTCATCACAAATCGAACTCCTCTAGACCCTTCAAAATCTAATTGATATAAACGATCAAAATTACCTTATTCCTCGACCGTTCCTTTGCTTTATCCATGGAGGAGAGATCGAAAATAGCAGGGTGGTGGATGGTGACGGCTATGGTGGTGGTGGATGGTGAAGGAGAGAGAACGTATTATTTTTCTTTTATTTTCACCTAATAAGAAATAATATATATTTGATTAGTTATATAGGGACAAAAAAGGAAACTAAATTATTTTAGGGGACTTTTACAAACAAAAAATTTGATAACAGAGCATGTATTTCTTTTTCATTTACATATATATATATATATATATATATATATATATATATATATATATATATATATATATATATATATATGTATATATAAGTAATTCATCAATCCAAACGAAAAAACATAAAAAATATTCAAAAATTCAAATGCATTTAAAAACCTAAAATGGCAAATACCAAAAAATTCCAAATTAATAAATTTACATGTGTTTGCCCATTAATATTTTACTGTTTCTATTTAAAAATAAAGAAGAAATAAGAATACTTTAGAAAATAGAAAAAATGAACGCACCTCTCTAATTTATATAGATATAAATCTATAACTGAAATATAATGACCATCGATCTAATAAGTAAGCAAATAATGAACACTTGATTGGAGAATGGACTGAATAGGACAAAAAATTAACATAAAAAAGAGAAGAAATGGAGATCTGTGGTGAACTAGAATAAGAAGAAGTTGATTTAGAAAGAATGAGATAACTGCCGGAGATGTGAGAATAATGATATACCTTTTGAGGTGTGTGTAAAATACATAATTGAGGTGTGGCGGCTGTTAGGTTTTTGAAGGATGATATGTTACATTTTATAGGTAAGAGTGATTAGAAACTACACGTCAAATATTTAATTTTTTTGAAATAAATATTAAGTTATATGATTTTTGTTCGTAATTAATTAGAATAAAAAATAAAAAAATATTAGTATATTTAATTTTAACAAAATATATTATATATTTAAAAATATGTTTAGAACTTGATGTTGACCAAAATTTCATATATCTTATTGAAGATGTGGAACATATATGTTTTAAATTTCCTTACATCATAGTTTATTGTGAAAATTATATCTTCAAATTAAAAATGAGTTGCAATATCAAAACATACATTGCAGGTTTAACATGATTGTTAAAAGGTTTTCTGGTGGACTAAAATAAAGGAATGTTTATTGATTTCCTTATTATCTTTTGGAATGTGAGAATGAAAGAATTTTATGAACATATTAAATTCAATATAGGAACCTATAGTGTAATTTTGCAGAATATAAGGACTTATAGTGCAATTTTGCAAAATATAGGGACATACGATACAATTTTACATATTATAGGGACCATAGTGCAATTGATATGGAAAAAATCGAAAATAATCTTTAGAATCTTCACTTGGTCTCCCCAACTTCTAAAATCAATCTTATTAATTGTATTTCTATGAAAATTTTGTTTTTATGCATAATAAAATTAAAATATAGGTTATATTATATGATATATGGTCTTAAACTGAAATTCATTAAAATAAATTAATATAAGGCCTATAAGGATATATATTACAGATTTTGTTATATTTAGGAACCTATAAATATTGTAATTTTTGTATAATATGGGGACCTATAGTGCAATTAACTTGACAATGATATTTCAGAATAGAAGAGAAATTAATAGAAGATCGATGTCAATACATTGCTAGCAAAGATAAAGGAAGATTCACTATAGGTGTATGTATTATGTATAATAATATTCATGTAATATTTTGATAAAGCGTGATTATAATTTGTTACTTAAGTAAAGATAGATTTTCTATTGATTCACAGATTATCAACTTTGAATTATGAGTATGTAAATTTATTTATTTCAAAACAATTATATATACATATATTTATTTACTCAAAAAATAAAATAAAATAAGTACAAACCTTCTGTATTAAATCAAGGATACGTCGTTCAAGAAATAAGTTTGGCAGAATTGTCAACATTTGAAAATTATAAATTTGATTAAAAAAACACTTAACATTTTGATTTTATATAAATTATATATATATTTTTAATTAATATAAGGGAATTATTTATTACAATACTATTTTATTATTTAAAGAAATGTAATATTGAAAAAAAAGTGTCTTAATACTTAAAAAAGAAAAAGACAAAACACCTTTTTCTAGAAATCTGGAATAAAGATTAACGAGTTATCAATTCAGTAGGTAAATGATAACAAAACAAAACTTACATTTGTTTATCTAGAAATATAAATATTACATAAAAGTAATTGACTAATCCAAAAGAAAAACATAAAAATTATTCAAAAATTCAATTAAAGAACCAATGTGACAAATATAAAAAAAACTAAATTGATAAATATACATCCGTCAACCCATTAATATTTTGCAATTTCTATTTCGAAATAACAATGAAATAAGAATAATTTAGAAAATAGAAAAAATAAACACACATGTCTAACCAGTATAGGTAGGAATCTATAATCGAAATGTAATGACTATCGATCTGATAGATAAGCATAATATGATAATATCGACAACACTTGATTGGAGAATGAATTGCATAGGACATAACATTATGTGAAGGAAGAAAAGAAATGAAGATCTGTGGTAAAATAGAATAAGAAGAAGTTGATTTAGAGAGATAGAGATAATTACGGAGATGTAAAGAATGACATATATTTTGAGGTGTGTGTAATGTTTACACATAACTGGGATGAGGCGGATGTTAGGGTTTTGGACTATGATATTTGAAATTTATAGTTAAGAGTAACTAGAAACGACACCGTTAAATATTACAATTTCCTTTTTTCTTTTCAAATACATTTTAAATTATAAAATTGAAGTTCTTAATTAATAAGAATAAAAAATAAAAAATATTATTATATTTGACTTTAAAGAAATATATTATATATTTGAAAATATGTATAGAAATTGAATGTTCGAAATAAATCCATATATTTGGTTAGAAGATGTGAAACATATGTGTTCTAAATGTCCTTACATCATAGTTTATTGGACAAAATTTATCTTTCAAATTAGAATTGAGTTACAAGACCAAGAATATATTGGATATTGGTTTATAAAGATTGTTAAAAGGTTTGAGGTGGGTTGGGATGAACAAATGTTTATTGCTTTCTTTTTCACCTTCTACAAGGCGGTATGAAAGAATTTTATGACCGTATTAAATTAACATATTGCATTTGAAGGACCTTATTATCTTAATCTCACAAAAGTTTAATTTAAAATTATCGTACTAGATATCAAATGTTAATCCCAATCTTCAAGAAGGTGAAAGTATTAAGATTAAATAACTGAGTTATGTTGACCAAAAGGCATTATAGGTCTCCATGTTATACAAAAACCTGTAGTTTAGTCCCTATATTATGCAAATAATATAGTATAGGTCCCTATATCAAGATGGCCCTGATTTTATTTTTATTAATTGCATTACAGGTCCTTATGCCAATACTTTTGATATTTATGACATAATTGCATTATAAGTCTCTGTATTATGCATAAAATGCACTATAGGTCCTTAAATTATGCAAAAAAGAAATTATAGGTCCCTATATTATGCACAAAAAAATACTATTGGTTCCTAAATTATGTGTTCACTAGAGTTGGGACTTTTGAGTGATTCTGAGCTCAAGTGCTCTAGTTTAAAGGTGTTGGTTATAGTCATAGTTGGGCCAAGATGTCTAGTACAAATCATACAAAGGTTGAGCCATTTGGGCCATGTTTGAATGTGTAATTCGTAAATGGAAGACAAATTGTCATTTCCTGAATTAGATTTTATTCGAGTTATAGAGGATGCTACAACTTTGGTGAGATTAGAAACCGCTTATAGAAGTTTGGAAAAGATGGTTTCTTCAGTTGACGTCAAGGCTTTGTATGGATATTGGTAGGATGATTTACGGTGTGTTGGAGTTGATTGAGGAGGAAGGGGTTTATGCCTCGAGAATAATTATTAAGAGCGACAAAGATAATCAAAAGAATAGTCTAAATACCGAAAGATAATAAATGATAATGTAAACCATCCACATAATATGTTTTTTGTTCTTCAAAATAACACAAGAACAAGAATAATTTAAAACATAGAAACAATAAACTCATCTCTCCACCACCAGTAAGGGTATGAATCCATAATTAAATTATAATGATCATTGATCTTGATTGGAGACTGGATCGTATAAGAAAAAAATTATTCCAAAAAAATATAAGAAATGGATATCGATGGTAGAATAGGATAAATGCAGTGATGTGAAGAGTGATATGACTTTTGAGGTGTATAACAGTAATTGAAGTGGAGCAGCGATAAAGTGAAGTGGAAATTATGGCTTGAACGATCATATGTGATATTTAATAGTTAATAGTGATTAGAATAGACATCGTTTGAGTATTTACAAATTCAATCCATAACTATTTACAACTGTCACAAATAAAATAACCAATATAAAGATGACAACCTTACATTTGATACCTAATTAGACAACAAAATAATTTTAGAACTATAGCTACCACTCCCCATAATAAGCTATCAACAATATTATTGTTTTTGATTTTTACTTAGAATCAAAAGAAAAGACCCAACTTCTTTTGGTATATTTCAAACAATTGTATATAATGGAGGATGGCCAATTTTTCAAATTCTTCAAGCATATCCGGATATTGTGCTCGGATTTCTGAAACCTTCAGAGTTTTTCCAGTTCTCCGGATCACATTAAATAAAATAATATTTGAAAGCTTTAATCCTGAAACAGTACAACACAATTTTTCAGTCACAAACTAATGAAAATTAAACTAAAAATAGTCATACCTTGATGAATCTATCTCACTAAATTTCCGAAAACAAATCACCTACACACATCCATTATAAACAGCTTTTTGAAATATACCAAAAGAAGCTGGATCCTTTCTTCTGATTCTAAGTAAAAAACATAAACAATACTCTTGTTAATAAATGATTATGGGGAGTGGTAGCTATCGTTCTCAAATTTTTTTGTAGTCTGATTGGGTATCAAATGTAAGGTGTCATTTTTATATTGGTCCTTTTATGAGTGACAGTTGAAAATAGATATGGATTGAATTTATGTTTCATGGCCTTAAACTGACAGAGTTATATAAATTTTTCTTTGAAAGGGTGCTAATATACACATTATTAATTTAAAATATGCTAAGTTTAAAAAAAACTCTGATAGCAAAACATGTATTTAATCTTCATTCACATATAATTAATTAGTAGGTAAATGATAACAAAACAAAACTTATATTTGTTTATCTAGAAAATATAACTATTACATAAAAGTAATTCACCAATCCAAAAAAAAGCATAAAAATTATTCAAAAATTCAATTAAAGAACCAAAGTGACAAATATAAAAAAAACTAAATTGATAAATATACATCCGTCAACCCATTAATATTTTGCAATTTCTATTTCGAAATAACAATGAAATAAGTATAATTTAGAAAATTGAAAAAATAAACACACCTGTCTAACTAGTATAGATAGGAATCTATAATCGAAATGTAATGACTATCGATCTGATAGGTAAGCATAATATCGACAACACTTGATTAGAGAATGAATTTCATAGGACAAATAAATAACTGAAGGAAGAAAAGAAGATCTGTGGTGAAATAGAATAAGAAGAAGTTGATTTAGAGAGATAGAGATTATTACGGAGATGTAAAGAATAACATATCTTTTGAGGTGTGTGTAATGTTTACACATAACTGGGATGAGGCGGCTGTTAGGGTTTGAACGATGATATTTGAAATTTATAGTTAAGAGTAACTAGAAACGACACCATTAAATATTACAATTTCCTTTTTTATTTTCAAATACATTTTAAATTATAAAATTGAAGTTCTTAATTAATAAGAATTAAAAATAAAAAATATTATTATATTTGACATTAAAGAATTATATTATATATTTGAAAATATGTCTAGAAATTTAATGTTCGAAAAAAATCCATATATTTGGTTAGAATATGTGAAACATATGTGTTCTAAATGTCCTTACATCATAGTTTATTGGACAAAATTTATTTTTCAAATTAGAATTGAGTTACAAGACCAAGAATATATTGGATATTGGTTTATCATGATTGTTAAAAGGTTTGAGGTGGGTTGGGATGAACAAATGTTTATTTGCTTTCTTTTTCATCTTCTACAAGGCGGTATGAAAGAATTTTATGACCGTATTAAATTAACATATTGCATTTGAAGGACCTTATTATCTTAATCTCACAAAAGTTTTATTTAAAATTATCGTACTAGATATCAAATGTTAATCCCAATCTTCAAGAAGGTGAAAGTATTAAGATTAAATAACTGAGTTATGTTGACCAAAAGGCATTATAGGTCCCCATGTTATACAACTGTATTATGCAAATACTGTAGTATAGGTCCCTATATCAGGATTCCCCTGATTTTATTTTTGTTAATTGCACTACAGGTCCGTATGCCAATACTTTTGATATTTATGACATAATTGCATTATAAGTCTCTATATTATGCATAAAATGCACTATAGGTCCTTAAATTATGCAAAAAAGAAATTATAGGTCCCTATATTATGCACAAAAAAAAATACTATAGGTCCCTAAATTATGTGTTCACTAGAGTTGGGACTTTTGAGTGATTCTAAGCTCAAGTGCTCTAGATTAAAGGTGTTGGTTATAGTCATAGTTGGGCCAAGATGTCTAGTACAAATTATACAAAGGTTGAGCCATTTGGGCCATGTTTGAAGGTGTAATGAGTATTATAGAGGATATTTCGTAAATGGAAGACAAATTGTCATTTCCTGAAATAGATTTTATTCGAGTTATAGAGGATGCTACAACTTTGGTGAGATTAGAAACCACTTTTAGAAGTTTGGAAAAGATGGTTTCTTCAGTTGACGTCAGGGCTTTGTATGGATATTGGTAGGATGATTTATGGTGTGTTGGAGTTGATTGAGAAGGAAGGGGTTTATACCTCGAGAATAATTATTAAGAGCGACAAAGATAATAAAAAGAATAGTCTAAATACCCAAAGATAATAAATGATAATGTAAACCCATCCACATAATATGTTTTTTTTTCTTCAAAATAACACAAGAACAAGAATAATTTAAAACATAGAAACAATAAACTCACCTCTCCACCACCAGTAAGGGTATAAATCCATAATTAAATTATAATGATCTTTGATCTTGATTGGTGACTGGATCGTATAAGAAAAAAATTATTCCAAAAAAAGATAAGAAATGGATATCGATGGTAGAATAGGATAACTGCAGTGATGTGAAGAGTGGCATGACTTTTGAGGTGTATAACATTAATTGAAGTGGAGAAGCGGAGCAGCGATAAAGTGAAGTGGAAATTATGGCTTGAACGATGATATGTGATATTTAATAGTTAATAGTGATTAGAAATGACATCGTTTGAGTATTTACAAATTCAATCCATAACTATTTACAACTGTCACTAATAAAATAACCAATATAAAGATGACAACCTTACATTTGATACCTAATTAGACAACAAAATAATTTTAGAACTATAACTACCACTCCCCATAATAAGCTATCAACAATATTATTGTTTTTGCTTTTTACTTAGAATCAGAAGAAAAGACCCAACTTCTTTTGGTATATTTCCAACAACTGTATATAATGGAGGATGGCCAATTTATCAAATTCTTCATGAATCTCCGGATATTGTGCTCGGATTTCTGAAACCTACAGAGTTTTTCCAGTTCTCCGGATCACATTAAATAAAATAATATTTGAAAGCTTTAATCCTGAAACATTACAACACAATTTTTCAGTCACAAACTAATGAAAATTAAACTAAAAATAGTTATACCTTGATGAATCTATCTCACTAAATTTCCGAAAACAAATCACCTGCACACATCCATTATAAACAGCTTTTTGAAATATACCAAAAGAAGCTGGATCCTTTCTTCTGATTCTAAGTAAAAAACATAAACAATACTCTTGTTAATAAATGATTATGGGGAGTGGTAGCTATAGTTCTCAAATTTTTTTGTAGTCTGATTGGGTATCAAATGTAAGGTGTCATTTTTATATTGGTCCTTTTATAAGTGACAGTTGAAAATAGATATAGATTTAATTTATGTTTCATGGCCTTTAACTGACAGAGTTATATAAATTTTTCTTTGAAAGGGTGCTAATATACAAATTATTATTTTAAAATATGCTAAGTTTAAAAAAACTCTGATAGCAAAACATGTATTTAATCTTCATTCACATATACTTAATCAGTAGGTAAATGATAACAAAACAAAACTTATATTTGTTTATCTAGAAAATATAAATATTACATAAAAGTAATTCACCAATCCAAAAGAAAAAGAATAAAAATTATTCAAAAATTCAATTAAAGAACCAAAGTGACAAATATAAAAAAAACTAAATTGATAAATATACATCCGTCAACCCATTAATATTTTGCAATTTCTATTTCGAAATAACAATGAAATAAGAATAATTTAGAAAATTGAAAAAATAAACACACCTGTCAAACTAGTATAGATAGGAATCTATAATCGAAATGTAATGACTATCGATCTGATAGGTAAGCATAATATCGACAACACTTTATTAGAGAATGAATTTCATAGGACAAAACAATAACTGAAAGAAGAAAAGAAGATCTGTGGTGAAATAGAATAAGAAGAAGTTGATTTAGAGAGATAGAGATTATTACAGAGATGTAAAGAATAACATATCTTTTGAGGTGTGTGTAATGTTTACACATAACTGGGATGAGGCGGCTGTTAGGGTTTGGACGATGATATTTGAAATTTATAGTTAAGAATAACTAGAAACGACACCATTAAATATTACAATTTCCTTTTTTATTTTCAAATACATTTTAAATTATAAAATTGAAGTTCTTAATTAATAAGAATTAAAAATAAAAAATATTATTATATTTGACTTTAAAGAATTATATTATATATTTGAAAATATGTCTAGAAATTGAATGTTCGAAAAAAATCCATATAATTGGTTAGAATATGTGAAACATATGTGTTCTAAATGTCCTTACATCATAGTTTATTGGACAAAATTTATTTTTCAAATTAGAATTGAGTTACAAAACCAAGAATATATTGGATATTGGTTTATCATGATTGTTAAAAGGTTTGAGGTGGGTTGGGATGAACAAATGTTTATTTGCTTTCTTTTTCATCTTCTACAAGGCGGTATGAAAGAATTTTATGACCGTATTAAATTAACATATTGCATTTGAAGGACCTTATTATCTTAATCTCACAAAAGTTTTATTTAAAATTATCGTACTAGATATCAAATGTTAATCCCAATCTTCAAGAAGGTGAAAGTATTAAGATTAAATAACTGAGTTATGTTGACCAAAAGGCATTATAGGTCCCCATGTTATACAACTGTATTATGCAAATACTGTAGTATAGGTCCCTATATCAGGATTCCCCTGATTTTATTTTTGTTAATTGCACTACAGGTCCGTATGCCAATACTTTTGATATTTATGACATAATTGCATTATAAGTCTCTATATTATGCATAAAATGCACTATAGGTCCTTAAATTATGCAAAAAAGAAATTATAGGTCCCTATATTATGCACAAAAAAGATACTATAGGTCCCTAAATTATGTGTTCACTAGAGTTGGGACTTTTGAGTGATTCTAAGCTCAAGTGCTCTAGTTTAAAGGTGTTGGTTATAGTCATAGTTGGGCCAAGATGTCTAGTACAAATTATACAAAGGTTGAGCCATTTGGGCCATGTTTGAAGGTGTAATGAGTATTATAGAGGATATTTCGTAAATGGAAGACAAATTGTCATTTCCTGAAATAGATTTTATTCGAGTTATAGAGGATGCTACAACTTTGGTGAGATTAGAAACCACTTTTAGAAGTTTGGAAAAGATGGTTTCTTCAGTTGACGTCAGGGCTTTGTATGGATATTGGTAGGATGATTTATGGTGTGTTGGAGTTGATTGAGAAGGAAGGGGTTTATACCTCGAGAATAATTATTAAGAGCGACAAAGATAATAAAAAGAATAGTCTAAATACCCAAAGATAATAAATGATAATGTAAACCCATCCACATAATATGTTTTTTTTTTCTTCAAAATAACACAAGAACAAGAATAATTTAAAACATAGAAACAATAAACTCACCTCTCCACCACCAGTAAGGGTATGAATCCATAATTAAATTATAATGATCTTTGATCTTGATTGGAGACTGGATCGTATAAGAAAAAAATTATTCCAAAAAAAGATAAGAAATGGATATCGATGGTAGAATAGGATAACTGCAGTGATGTGAAGAGTGGCATGACTTTTGAGGTGTATAACATTAATTGAAGTGGAGAAGCGGAGCAGCGATAAAGTGAAGTGGAAATTATGGCTTGAACGATGATATGTGATATTTAATAGTTAATAGTGATTAGAAATGACATCGTTTGAGTATTTACAAATTCAATCCATAACTATTTACAACTGTCACTAATAAAATGACCAATATAAAGATGACAACCTTACATTTGATACCTAATTAGACAACAAAATAATTTTAGAACTATAACTACCACTCCCCATAATAAGCTATCAACAATATTATTGTTTTTGCTTTTTACTTAGAATCAGAAGAAAAGACCCAACTTCTTTTGGTATATTTCCAACAACTGTATATAATGGAGGATGGCCAATTTATCAAATTCTTCATGAATCTCCGGATATTGTGCTCGGATTTCTGAAACCTACAGAGTTTTTCCAGTTCTCCGGATCACATTAAATAAAATAATATTTGAAAGCTTTAATCCTGAAACATTACAACACAATTTTTCAGTCACAAACTAATGAAAATTAAACTAAAAATAGTTATACCTTGATGAATCTATCTCACTAAATTTCCAAAAACAAATCACCTGCACACATCCATTATAAACAGCTTTTTGAAATATACCAAAAGAAGCTGGATCCTTTCTTCTGATTCTAAGTAAAAAACATAAACAATACTCTTGTTAATAAATGATTATGGGGAGTGGTAGCTATAGTTCTCAAATTTTTTTGTAGTCTGATTGGGTATCAAATGTAAGGTGTCATTTTTATATTGGTCCTTTTATAAGTGACAGTTGAAAATAGATATAGATTGAATTTATGTTTCATGGCCTTTAACTGACAGAGTTATATAAATTTTTCTTTGAAAGGGTGCTAATATACAAATTATTATTTTAAAATATGCTAAGTTTAAAAAAAACTCTGATAGCAAAACATGTATTTAATCTTCATTCACATATACTTAATCAGTAGGTAAATGATAACAAAACAAAACTTATATTTGTTTATCTAGAAAATATAAATATTACATAAAAGTAATTCACCAATCCAAAAGAAAAAGCATAAAAATTATTCAAAAATTCAATTAAAGAACCAAAGTGACAAATATAAAAAAAACTAAATTGATAAATATACATCCGTCAACCAATTAATATTTTGCAATTTCTATTTCGAAATAACAATGAAATAAGAATAATTTAGAAAATTGAAAAAATAAACACACCTGTCAAACTAGTATAGATAGGAATCTATAATCGAAATGTAATGACTATCGATCTGATAGGTAAGCATAATATCGACAACACTTGATTAGAGAATGAATTTCATAGGACAAAACAATAACTGCAGGAAGAAAAGAAGATCTGTGGTGAAATAGAATAAGAAGAAGTTGATTTAGAGAGATAGAGATTATTACAGAGATGTAAAGAATAACATATCTTTTGAGGTGTGTGTAATGTTTACACATAACTGGGATGAGGCGGCTGTTAGGGTTTGGACGATGATATTTGAAATTTATAGTTAAAAATAACTAGAAACGACACCATTAAATATTACAATTTTTTTTTATTTTCAAATACATTTTAAATTATAAAATTGAAGTTCTTAATTAATAAGAATTAAAAATAAAAAATATTATTATATTTGACTTTAAAGAATTATATTATATATTTGAAAATATGTCTAGAAATTGAATGTTCGAAAAAAATCCATATAATTGGTTAGAATATGTGAAACATATGTGTTCTAAATGTCCTTACATCATAGTTTATTGGACAAAATTTATTTTTCAAATTAGAATTGAGTTACAAAACCAAGAATATATTGGATATTGGTTTATCATGATTGTTAAAAGGTTTGAGGTGGGTTGGGATGAACAAATGTTTATTTGCTTTCTTTTTCATCTTCTACAAGACGGTATGAAAGAATTTTATGACCGTATTAAATTAACATATTGCATTTGAAGGACCTTATTATCTTAATCTCACAAAAGTTTTATTTAAAATTATCGTACTAGATATCAAATGTTAATCCCAATCTTCTAGAAGGTGAAAGTATTAAGATTAAATAACTGAGTTATGTTGACCAAAAGGCATTATAGGTCCCCATGTTATACAACTGTAGTATAGGTCCCTATATCAGGATTCCCCTGATTTTATTTTTGTTAATTGCACTACAGGTCCGTATGCCAATACTTTTGATATTTATGACATAATTGCATTATAAGTCTCTATATTATGCATAAAATGCACTATAGGTCCTTAAATTATGCAAAAAAGAAATTATAGGTCCCTATATTATGCACAAAAAAAATACGATAGGTCCCTAAATTATGTGTTCACTAGAGTTGGGACTTTTGAGTGATTCTAAGCTCAAGTGCTCTAGTTTAAAGGTGTTGGTTATAGTCATAGTTGGGCCAAGATGTCTAGTACAAATTATACAAAGGTTGAGCCATTTGGGCCATGTTTGAAGGTGTAATGAGTATTTATAGAGGATATTTCGTAAATGGAAGACAAATTGTCATTTCCTGAAATAGATTTTATTCGAGTTATAGAGGATGCTACAACTTTGGTGAGATTAGAAACCACTTATAGAAGTTTGGAAAAGATGGTTTCTTCAGTTGACGTCAGGGCTTTGTATGGATATTGGTAGGATGATTTATGGTGTGTTGGAGTTGATTGAGAAGGAAGGGGTTTATGCCTCGAGAATAATTATTAAGAGCGACAAAGATAATCAAAAGAATAGTCTAAATACCCAAAGATAATAAATGATAATGTAAACCCATCCACATAATATGTTTTTTTTTCTTCAAAATAACACAAGAACAAGAATAATTTAAAACATAGAAACAATAAACTCACCTCTCCACCACCAGTAAGGGTATGAATCCATAATTAAATTATAATGATCTTTGATCTTGATTGGAGACTGGATCGTATAAGAAAAAAATTATTCCAAAAAAAGATAAGAAATGGATATCGATGGTAGAATAGGATAACTGCAGTGATGTGAAGAGTGGCATGACTTTTGAGGTGTATAACATTAATTGAAGTGGAGAAGCGGAGCAGCGATAAAGTGAAGTGGAAATTATGGCTTGAACGATGATATGTGATATTTAATAGTTAATAGTGATTAGAAATGACATCGTTTGAGTATTTACAAATTCAATCCATAACTATTTACAACTGTCACTAATAAAATGACCAATATAAAGATGACAACCTTACATTTGATACCTAATTAGACAACAAAATAATTTTAGAACTATAGCTACCACTCCCCATAATAAGCTATCAACAATATTATTGTTTTTGCTTTTTACTTAGAATCAGAAGAAAAGACCCAACTTCTTTTGGTATATTTCAAACAACTGTATATAATGGAGGATGGCCAATTTATCAAATTCTTCATGCATCTCCGGATATTGTGCTCGGATTTCTGAAACCTACAGAGTTTTTCCAGTTCTACGGATCACATTAAATAAAATAATATTTGAAAGCTTTAATCCTGAAACATTACAACATAATTTTTCAGTCACAAACTAATGAAAATAAAAATAAAAATAGTCATACCTTGATGAATCTATCTCACTAAAATTCCGAAAACAAATCACCTGCACACATCCATTATAAACAACTTTTTGAAATATACCAAAAGAAGTTGGATCCTTTCTTCTGATTCTAAGTAAAAAACAAAAACAATACACTTGTTAATAACTGATTATGGGGAGTGGTAGCTATCGTTCTCAAATTATTTTGTTGTCTAATTGGGTATCATATGTAAGGTGTCATTTTTATATTGGTCTTTTTATTAGTGACAGTTGAAAATAGATATGGATTGAATTTATGTTTCATGGCCTTTCACTGACATAGTCATATAAATTTTTCTTTGAAAGGGTGCTAATATACAAATTATTAATTTAAAATATGCTAAGTTTACAAAAAAACTCCTATAACAAAACATGTATTTAATCTTCATTCACATATACTTAATTCAGTAGGTAAATGATAACAAAACAAAACTTATATTTGTTTATCTAGAAAATATAAATATTTCAAAAAAGTAATCTACCAATCCAAAAGAAAAAGCATAAAAATTATTCTAAAATTCAATTAAAGAACCAAAGTGACAAATATAAAAAAAAACTAAATTGATAAATATACATCCGTCAACTCATTAATATTTTGCAATTTCTATTTCGAAATAACAAAGAAATAAAAATAATTTAGAAAATGGAAAAAATAAACACACCTGTCTAACCAGTATAGATAGGAATCTATAATCGAAATGTAATGACTATCGATCTGATAGGTAAGCATAATATCGACAACACTTGATTGGAGAATGAATTGCATAGGACAAAACATTAACTGAAGGAAGAAAAGAAATGAAGATCTGTGGTGAAATAGAATAAGAAGAAGTTGATTTAGAGAGATAGAGATAATTAGGGAGATGTAAAGAATAACATATCTTTTGAGGTGTGTGTAATGTTTACACATAACTGGGATGAGGCGGCTGTTAGGGTTTGGACGATGATATTTGAAATTTATAGTTAAGAGTAACTAGAAACGACACCGTTAGATATTACAATTTCCTTTTTTCTCTTCAAATACATTTTAAATTATAAAATTGAAGTTCTTAATTAATAAGAATTAAAAATAAAAAATATTATTATATTTGACTTTAAAGAAATATATTATATATTTGAAAATATGTCTAGAAATTTAATGTTCGAAAAAAATCCATATATTTGGTTAGAAGATGTGAAACATATGTGTTCTAAATGTCCTTACATCATAGTTTATTGGACAAAATTTATCTTTCAAATTTGAATTGAGTTACAAGACCAAGAATATATTGGATATTGGTTTATCAAGATAGTTAAAAGGTTTGAGGTGGGTTGGGATGAATAAATGTTTATTGCTTTCTTTTTCATCTTCTACAAGGCGGTATGATAGAATTTTATGACCGTATTAAATTAACATATTGCATTTGAAGGACCTTATTATCTTAATCTCACAAAAGTTTTATTTAAAATTATCGTACTAGATATCAAATGTTAATCCCAATCTTTAAGAAGGTGAAAGTATTAAGATTAAATAACTGTGTTACGTTGACCAAAAGGCATTATAGGTCCCCATGTTATACAAAAACCTGCATTTTAGTCCCTGTATTATGCAAATACTGTAGTATAGGTCCCTATATCAGGATTCCCCTGATTTTATTTTTGTTAATTGCGCTACAGGTCCTTATGCCAATACTTTTGATATTTATGACATAATTGCATTATAAGTCTCTATATTATGCAAAAAATGCACTATAGGTCCTTAAATTATGCAAAAAAGAAATTATAGGTCCCTATATTATGCACTAAAAAAAATACTTTAGGTCCCTAAATTATGTGTTCACTAGAGTTGGGACTTTTGAGTGATTCTGAGCTCAAGTGCTCTAGTTTAAAGGTGTTGGTTATAGTCATAGTTGGGCCAAGATGTCTAGTACAAATTATACAAAGGTTGAGCCATTTGGGCCATGTTTGAAGGTGTAATGAGTATTTGAAGAGGAGATTTCGTAAATGGAAGACAAATTGTCATTTCTTGAAATAGATTTTATTCGAGTAATAGAGGATGCTACAACTTTGGTGAGCTTAGAAACCGCTTATAGAAGTTTGGAAAAGATGGTTTCTTTGTATGGATATTGGTAGGATGATTTACGGTGTGTTGGAGTTGATTGAGGAGGAAGGGGTTTATGCCTCGAGAATAATTATTTAGAGCGACAAAGATAATCAAAAGAATAGTCTAAATACCGAAAGATAATAAATGATAATGTAATCCCATCCACATAATATGTGTTTTGTTCTTCAAAATAACAAAAGAACAAGAATAATTTAAAACATAGAAACAATAAAATCGATTCCTTTGAAAACGAGATACGAGTGATTGTCATGTATAAGTTAGAGTTTCTTTGCTATGTAGTTTATTTTGGTAGTTCGTTTCAAATGTTAGTCTTTGATTTTATTTGGTTATTTGTTTACCAAACATGTTTTTTCATTTATGTATGAATTCAACTAGATTATTTGCTTTTATGTTATTAGTTGTTTAGTTTTCATACATTTTTGCTCTATTCATGTTAGAGTGAGTGGGAGTTCTTGAAGAACTTAATTTTGCAGTTAATGAAATTGATTGAATGGTTAAGACAAACAAAATATAGTGGTTCATGATTGGGAACATAGTGAACTTTCTTTATCACTTATTTTGTTATCTTTCATATTCATTATGTTTGCATTAATAGCATAGAGTTGTTAAATAAATGTATGACACTAATGGAAATCTCTTACTTTATAGAGAAAATGGCATCGAAAACCATCATTGCTGATCTCAACAAAGGAGAAAAGATGAATGGTGAGAACTATAACCTTTGGAAGCTCAAGATACACTATGTTCTAGAAGAGCAAGATGTTCTTGAGGCTGTTAACAATGTCATGGCTCAGCCCGAGGAAGGCAACACAGCTCAAAACAGAAGGGACATGGAGGCTTATGAGAAGTGGAAAAAGAAAGATTCCACTGCAAGAGGCATCTTGATAGGCTCCATGAATGACGATCTTGTCTATGAATGTCAACGATACCTCACTGCTCACGAAATGTGGAATGCTCTTAAGGAGAAGTATGGGGGTACGACTGTGACTAAGTTGCGTCAATTGACCATTAAGTTTGACACTTGCAAGAAGAAGCCTAATCAAACCATGCAACAACATCTCCGAGAGATGTCTAACATGATTAGGGAACTTAAGAATGCAGGTCAAAACCTTATGGATGAACAACAGGTTCAAGCTGTGATCCGATCTCTTCCAAATAACTGGGAGCATTTGAAGATAAAATTGACTCACAATGACAACATCAAAACGTTTGATGATGCTGCTCGTCATGTGACATTGGAAGATGAACGTCTAGATGCAATTAAGCCTCAGGGTCAGGCTTATGTTGCTGAGTCAAGTTCCCACAAAGTTTCTGTCAATAAGTGCAAGAACAATGGGAAGAAGAACGGAAATGAGCATGTTTCCAAGAAGAACAAGAAGGGTGGTAACAATAATGGAAAACGTTTCCGTAAGAAGAAAGACAAGAGTAAGATGAAATGCTTTAACTGTGAGAAAATGGGCCACTTCGCTCGCGAGTGCAGCGAGCCCAGAAAGGTAGCAATTTCATTTACTTCTTGTAATTTTACTTATGTTACCAGTACTGTATTGCTTGCTGATTCTAATCCTTTGTGGACTGTGGACTCAGGAGCGACAGACCATGTAGCCAAAGACCGAGAGGCATATGTAGAGTACCGTCGGATTCCAGAGGGATCAAGGTGGATATATGTAGGAGACAACAATAAGGTTGAAGTGAAAGGAGTTGGCACTTGCAAGTTGAACTTGCGAGGTGGTCAAACCTTGTACCTGCATGATGTACTTTACGCACCTGATATTCGACGGAACTTAGTCTCGGTCACTGTTCTTCTAGGATTAGGTTTTAATTTGCATTTTCATAACAAACAAGTAGATATCTATTATGATGCTAGGTATTATGGTTCTGGTTTTATTTCGCATGGTTTAATTGTACTAGATGATGATAAATCGTTTAATAGTTATTGTTTAAGTAGTTTCTTTTCCACTAATACTTCTTCTTCTGGTAATTCTAATGTAGAAGAAAATGTATGGCATGCTAGATTAGGTCATATTGGTCAAGACCGTATGAATTTGTTGGCTAAGGCGAACCTTTTGGGTTCGTTGACTAAAGTCAACTTGCCAACTTGTGAAAATTGTCTAGCAGGTAAAGCAAAACGGAAACCATTTGGAAAGGCTAAACGAGTCGAGTACCCATTACAAGTAATTCATTCAGACATCTGTGGCCCAATGAGTGTTCAAACTAGACGTGGGGAACGTTATTTCATCACTTTCATAGATGATTTCACTAGGTTTGGTTATGTCTACCTGATTTCTCACAAATCTGAAGCATTGAAATGTTTTATGACATTTATCAATGAAGTGGAAAATCAGTTAGAGAGGAAGGTGAAAAACCTAAGAACCGATCGAGGACGTGAATATCTATCTGATCAGTTTAAAGAACTGTGTGATGAAAAAGGGATAGTAAGGCAACTTACAATTCCTAGAACACCATAACAGAATGGTGTGGCTGAAAGGAGGAATAGAACACTCCTAGAAATGGTTAGGTCTATGATGGCACAAGCAAATCTTCCAATATCTTATTGGGGAGATGCCTTGTTAACCGCCTGTTATATACTTAACCGAGTACCCACAAAGACTATTCCATCAACTCCTTATGAACTATGGACAGGTAGGAAACCAAATCTGTCATACTTGCGACCTTGGGGGTTGGCAGGCTATGTTCATGATCTATCTCATAAGTATGGGAAGTTAGGTCCAAGAGGTAAGAAGTGTATCTTTATTAGATACCCAGATCGCTCTAAAGGATATGTGTTTATTGGTGAACATAATGATGGGGGTCTTACTGAAATTGAGTCACGAGATGTTACATTCTTAGAGAATGATTTTCCTAGCAGAGGTGAGGTTGACAGAAATTCCATTTTATGTGAATTAAATGAGATTCAGGAAGATGATATGCAAACAAATGTGACGCCTGATGAGGTAACACATACTCAAGAAATAGAGACGGACACTCCTCTAAATCTTGAGACGGAAGAAACCATTGCATCATCTAGTAATCCTATTTCTCAAGATTCTCAACTTAAGAGAAGTGCTAGAGGTTTAGTTCCTCGTCATCGATTTGAAATCGAAGGAGAAGTCTTTATGATAACTCCACAAGACGAAGATGAACCTCGAACAGTTAATGAAGCACTCTCATGTCCCGCTAAGAATGAATGGAGGAAAGCAATGGAAGAAGAAATGGAGTCGATGAAGAAAAACTAGGTATGGGAACTGGTTGATCTCCCGAAAGGACGTAAGGCAATTGAGAATAAATGGGTTCTCAAAATAAAGAGAAAACCTGACAATTCCATTGACAGGTATAAAGCTCGCTTGGTAGCGAAAGGCTATACTCAACGGGAAGGAATAGATTTTGAGGAAACTTTTTCTCCTGTTGTTAGATTTACCTCAATACGTCTTATTTTAGTTATAGTGGCGCATCTCGATCTGGAGTTGCACCAAATGGATGTTAAAACTGCATTTCTAAATGGAGATTTAGATGAGGTAATTTTCATCGAACAACCCTCGGGTTTCATTGCAAAAGATCAAGAGAATAAAGTATGTAGATTGTTGAAATCAATATATGGTCTTAAGCAAGCCTCGAGACAGTGAATTTGAGATTTCATGAAGTCATCTCGTCAAATGGATTTGAGATGATAAGTGAAGACCACTCTGTTTATATTAAACATTCCAAGAAAAATTTCATGATTTTATCTCTATATGTGGATGACATCCTATTAGCTGGGAATGATAAAGAGTTTATTCAAGCTAACAAGGAGTGGCTAGCTTCTCAATTTGATATGAAAGATATGGGAAAAGCAAATTATATTCTTGGTGTTAAGATTCACAGAGATAGGTCTAGAAGACTATTATCTCTATCTCAAGAACCTTACATCATGAATGTACTTGAGCGCTTTGGTATGACTACGTGCAATGCCATTGACACTCCTGTAGCAAAGGGAATAAATTTAACTCTCGACATGTGTCCTAGTACTACAGAAGAAAAACAGAAAATGTCAACAGTACCATATTCTAGTGCCATTGGTAGTCTTATGTATGTTATGATGTGTACGAGACCAGACATTTGTTATGCAGTAGGTTTAGTTAGTCGTTTTCAATCGAACCCGGGACAAGAGCATTGGAAAGCTGTGAAAAGGATATTGAGATACCTAAAAGGCACCAAAGATCATGCCTTATGCTTTCGAGTAGATAGATTACGCCTAGAGGGATATACAGACGCTGATTGGGCTGGTGATATAGATGGACGTAAATCCACTTCAGGTTATGTATTCTTGCTAAATAATTGCGCAATCTCATGGAGTAGCAAGAAACAAACCTGTGTAGCTTTGTCAACGATGGAAGCTGAGTTTGTAGCTTGCTCAGCTGCGGTTCAGGAGGTTGTTTGGTTAAAAAGGTTCTTTGAACATTTAGGATTCTCTGGTGATAGTGGGAGCCCAATAACAATATACTGTGATAGTCAAGTTGCAATGGCTTATGTGAAAGATCCAAAATATCACAGCAAGACCAAACACATTTATATAAAGTATAACTTCGTTAGAGATATAATTGCACAAAAGGATGTTACTTTGCAATATATACCCACACGCAATATGCTTGCTGATCCATTCACAAAAGCTATCCCAAGGGATGTATTCATGGATCATGTTAGATCTATAGGATTAAGCAAGATATAATGTATGAATTATTGCTAGTTTATGTGCATTCATGTATATATTTCCATTAGTATGTTTATTTAACTGTTTATTTTAATGATATCATGTTTGATATGTATTATATATATTGCGTGTGATTTTGTAAGTATGTATGTCCTATAGACTGAGATTGGCCCTGTCACACGGGAAACGCCTTTGGCATAAGAAGTGCGCAAAGATGAGACTAACTCATAGCAGTGAAGAACCCTTAAGATAACTTGAGTTAAAGATAGTCGCCTTAACTAAGTGTTAAGATGAGATCATAAACATGGATAAGCCATGTTAAGCTTATATTATGATCGAAGTAGAATCCCACTATCTACTTAGTCTATAATAGGCAGATATGAATTGCTTGATTGATTTCATAGAAGGGTTGATCGATCGAAGAATTCATCTTAGGCAACGAGGCTTGTCTAATTATATATCTGTATTGTATTTGTAAAATTGTGACATACAATTTGAGATATATGAATAATACCATAACACGTGTGTCATACCACGTGTGCTTTCGACCAAAAGGAAGTGAAGAATTGATCCCTGTTTCTTCACTGTGTGATACCTCTGATTTGTTCCCTTATTACTTTTGACTATATCTTGATATTTTTATTAGGTGTATGCTACTTTGAGCACATTACCAATGATCATGAGTGATTCGGTCTAATGGGGTATGTTTGGGAAAGCAACCTAATCAATATAAAAGGATATAAGTTTAAAGGGAAGACTAGAATTGTGTATCAAATGTGTGCTTGCAGGTTAACCGATCATGTAAGTCAATACGGACTATAACATGATAGTGAGACACATAAACGAAATGACAGTGAACTCTTTTTCACATAGAAGTTGTGATATAAATTTGAAGGGGTCAGAGTTACTGTAATATGATACAACATATTGTTAGTCTGGGGTACTACAAGATACGTAAGGAATGAGATTTCATTTGAGCAACTATGTACCCTAACAGGTTAATAGTAACATATGCTCGTATGCTTGTCGGTCGCACGACCTATTTGTCAAGTATGATGAATTATTGTAGTAGTGTGTATATGAGAGATTTTTGAGAGATTTTGATGTATGGGACTTTGTGATGCATGTACCTAATAGTACGATGGTAAACCCATCATGTGCGAGTGGGAGAATGAAAGAAATAAAATAAAATAAATATTATTTTATTCCATGTCACCCATGATGGGGTAATATGAACGCACTCTGAGAAGTTAGTCAGGAAGTTACAATGGTAACTTGCCCACTAAGAGAGATGGGGATAGTGGAGATAATGGAGATAGTTGAGTGATGGTTTATTATCAGTTAATAAACCAACGCTCCTATCCCTCTATAAATAGGAGTCTGCTTCTCCTCTCCAGACACAACAAACACAACAGCAAAAATTCTTCTCCCGTTAAATCAATCTTTTCCATTACACTTAAACAAGAAATTCTCAGACTCTTAGGTGGTGAAAACAAAGGGCTTGATTCTAGTAATTAAGTTCACGATCAGAAAGTAAGAATTCAGAAAGCATGAATTCAGAAATCAATCCGCTGCGTTAGAAGGTTTGTCTAAATCCTTTACTATTTAATTTCATAGGTAACAAACAAAATAACTTTAGAACTATAGCTACCACTCTCCATAATAAGCTATCAACAATATTATTGTTTTTGCTTTTTAGTTAGAATCAAAAGAAAGGATCCAACTTCTTTTGGTATATTTCAAAGAACTGTATATAATGGAGGATGGCCAATTTTTCAAATTCTTCAAGCATCTACGGATATTGTGCTAGGATTTCTGAAACCTACAGAGTTTTTCCAGTTCTCCGGATCACATTAAATAAAATAATATTTGAAAGCTTTAATCCTGAAACATTACAACACAATTTTTCAGTCACAAACTAATGAAAATTAAACTAAAAATAGTCATACCTTGATGAATCTATCTCACTAAATTTCCGAAAACAAATCACCTGCACACATCCATTATAAACAGCTTTTTGAAATATACCAAAAGAAGCTGGATCCTTTCTTCTGATTCTAAGTAAAAAACATAAACAATACTCTTGTTAATAAATGATTATGGGAAGTGGTAGCTATCGTTCTCAAATTATTTTGTTGTCTGATTGGGTATCAAATGTAAGGTGTCATTTTTATATTGGTCTTTTTATTAGTGACAGTTGAAAATAGATATGGATTGAATTTATGTTTCATGGCCTTTCACTGACATAGTCATATAAATTTTTCTTTGAAAGGGTGCTAATATACAAATTATTAAATTAAACTATGCTAAGTTTACAAAAAAACTCCTATAACAAAACATGTATTTAATCTTCATTCACATATACTTAATTCAGTAGGTAAATGATAACAAAACAAAACTTATATTTGTTTATCTAGAAAATATAAATATTACATAAAAGTAATTCACCAATCCAAAAGAAAAAGCATAAAAATTATTCAAAAATTCAATTAAAGAACCAAAGTGACAAATATAAAAAAAAACTAAATTGATAAATATACATCCGTCAACCCATTAATATTTTGCAATTTCTATTTCGAAATAACAAAGAAATAAGAATAATTTAGAAAATGGAAAAAATAAACACACCTGTCTAAACAGTATAGATAGGAATCTATAATCTAAATATTTTGCAATTTCCATTTTTTTTCAAATACATTTTAAATTATATAATTGAAGTTCTTAATTAATAAGAATTAAAAATAAAAAATATTATTATATTTGACTTTGAAGAAATATATTATATATTTGAAAATATGTCTAGAAATTAAACGTTCGAAAAAAATCCATATATTTGGTTAGAAGATGTGAAACATATGTGTTCTAAATGTCCTTACATCATAGTTTATTGGACAAAATTTATCTTTCAAATTAGAATTGAGTTACAAGACCAAGAATATATTGGATATTGGTTTATCAAGATTGTTAAAAGGTTTGAGGTGGGTTGGGATGAACAAATGTTTATTGCTTTCTTTTTCATCTTCTACAAGGCGGTATGAAAGATTTTTATGACCGTATTAAATTAACATATTGCATTTGAAGGACCTTATTATCTTACTCTCACAAAAGTTTTATTTAAAATTATCGTACTAGATATCAAATGTTAATCCCAATCTTCAAGAAGGTGAAAGTATTAAGATTAAATAATTGAGTTACGTTGACCAAAAGGCATAATAGGTCCCCATGTTATACAAAAACCTGCATTTTAGTCCCTGTATTATGCAAATACTGTAGTATAGGTCCCTATATCAGGATTCCCCTGATTTTATTTTTGTTAATTGCACTACAGGTCCTTATGCCAATACTTTTGATATTTATGACATAATTGCATTATAAGTCTCTATATTATGCAAAAAATGCACTATAAGTCCTTAAATTATGCAAAAAAGAAATTATAGGTCCCTATATTATGCACACAAAAAAATACTTTAGGTCCCTAAATTATGTGTTCACTAGAGTTGGGACTTTTGAGTGATTCTGAGCTCAAGTGCTCTAGTTTAAAGGTGTTGGTTATAGTCATAGTTGGGCCAAGATGTCTAGTACAAATTATACAAAGGTTGAGCCATTTGGGCCATGTTTGAATGTGTAATGAGTATTTGAAGAGGAGATTTCGTAAATGGAAGACAAATTGTCATTTCCTGAAATAGATTTTATTCGAGTTATAGAGGATGCTACAACTTTGGTGAGATTAGAAACCGCTTATAGAAGTTTAGAAAAGATGGTTTCTTTGGTTGACGTCAGGGCTTTGTATGGATAATGGTAGGATGATTTACGGTTTGTTGGAGTTGATTGAGGAGGAAGGGGTTTATGCCTCGAGAATAATTATTAAGAGAGACAAAGATAATCAAAAGAATAGTCTAAATACCGAAAGATAATAAATGATAATGTAAACCCATCCACATAATATGTTTTTTGTTCTTCAAAATAACACAAGAACAAGAATAATTTAAAACATAGAAACAATAAACTCACCTCTCCACCACCAGTAAGGGTATGAATCCATAATTAAATTATAATGATCATTGATCTTGATTAGAGACTGGATCGTATAAGAAAAAAATTATTCCAAAAAAAGATAAGAAATGGATATCGATGGTAGAATAGGATAACTGCAGTGATGTGAAGAGTGGCATGACTTTTGAGGTGTATAACATTAATTGAAGTGGAGCAGCGATAAAGTGAAGTGAGAATTATGGCTTGGACGATGATATGTGATATTTAATAGTTAATAGTAATTAGAAATGACATCGTTTGAGTATTTACAAATTCAATCCATAACTATCTACAACTGTCACTAATAAAAAGACTAATATAAAGATGACAACCTTACATTTAATATCTAATTAGACAACAAAATAATTTTAGAACTATAGCTACCACTCCCCATAATCAGCTATCAACAATATTATTGTTTTTGCTTTTTACTTAGAATCAGAAGAAAGGACCCAACTTCTTTTGGTATATTTCAAACAACTGTATGTAATGGAGGATGGCCAATTTTTCAAATTCTTCAAGCATCTCCGGATATTGTGCTCGGATTTCTGAAACCTACAGAGTTTTTCCAGTTCTCCGGATCACATTAAATAAAATAATCTTTGAAAGCTTTAATCCTGAAACATTACAACACAATTTTTCAGTCACAAACTAATAAAAATTAAACTAAAAATAGTCATACCTTGATGAATCTATCTCGGTAAATTTCCGAAAGCAAATCACCTTGCACAGATCCATTATAAACAACTTTTTAAAGCATACCAAAAGAAGCTGGATCATTTCTTCTGATTCTAAGTAAAAAACAAAAACAATAATCTTGTTAATAACTGATTATGGGGAGTGGTTTGGGTATCAAATGTAAGGTGTCATCTTTATATTGGTCTTTTTATTAGTGACCGTTGAAAATAGCTATGGATTGAATTTATGTTTCATGGCCGATTTATATAAATTTTTCTTTGAAAGGGTGCTAATATACAAATTATTTATTTAAAATATGCTATGTTTACAAAAAAACTCTGATAACAAAACATGTATTTGTTCTTCATTCACATATACTTAATTCAGTAGGTAAATGATAACAAAACATAACTTATATTTGTTTATCTAGAAAATATAAATATTACATAAACGTAATTCACCAATCCAAAAGAAAAAGCATAAAAATTATACAAAAATTCAATAACATTAAAGAACCGAAGTGACAAATACAAAAAAAAAAAAACTAAATATATAAATATACATCTGTCAACCCATTAATATTTTGCAATTTCTATTTCGAAATAACAAAGAAATAAGAATAATTTAGAAAATGGGAAAAATAAACGCACTTGTCTAACCAATATAGATAAAAATCTATAATCGAAATGTAATGACTATCGATCTAATAGGTAAGCATAATATCGACAACACTTGATTGGAGAATGAATTGCATAGGACAAAACATTAACTGAATGAAGAAAAGAAATGAAGATCTGTGGTGAAATAGAATAAGAAGAAGTTGATTTAGAGAGATAGAGATAATTACGGAGATGTGAAGAATGACATATCTTTTGAGGTGTGTGTAATGTTTATACATATTTGGGGTGGGGTGGCTCTAAGGGTTTGCATGATAATTTGTGACATTTTATAGTCAAGAGTGAGTAGGAGCCACACCACTCAATTATTTACAATTTTTTCATTTATTATTTTTCTTTTGAAATAAATTTTAAGTTATATAATTTATGTTCTTAAATAATTAGAATTAAAAATAAAAAATGTTATTATATTTGATTTTAACGAAATATATTATATATTTGAAAATATGTCTAGAACTTGAATGTTTTAATAACAATCCATATATTTTGTCAGAAACGCATAAGTATGCTATCCTAACAAATCGTGGAGATCTTATTGAAGATGTGGAACATATGTGTTTTAAATTTCCTTACATCATAGTTTATTGGGCAAATTTTTTTTTTTTTTTTTTGATCAAACTTACCATTTTATATCCACAAAACGACAAGTACAAATCAAACCCCTACTTGTTTTTGACTCAAAAACAAGCATGGCTAGGAAAAACAAACCCTATACAACATTTACTAGAAAATAAACCTATCAACTTGCAAAAACCTATACAACCATTGCTATAAAAAAATAAAACCCTATACAACCATTGCTAGGAGAACCTATACAACAATTGCTAAAGTCTTATACTAGGTCCAAGCTCCAATCTATCCTCCTTGATCCTCTTTCTTTCCTCACTTGAGCACTCCATGTAGCTTCCATCTTGCCACCAATCTCATATTCTCAACACTCCTCTTAAATAACTTTCTATTCCAAAGTGTATATTGAACATCTTTCACAACTATTTTCACAATATCCTCATATTTGGGACATATCTTCTTAAACTCATGTTTATTCCTCATATCCCAAATACAATAAAGAAAACTAAGGAAAGAAATGTTTGATATAGTATCCTTTAAAGTGTTACCATTGAATTTAATCATAAAGTCAAGTCTTTCTTCCCAAGTACCACCCGAGTTGTGCCAATTGTGAAGAGCACAAACCTCCTTCCAAGCCAAAGTTGTGAACTTGCACTTCACAAATAAATGATCCCTAGATTCATGCTCTTCAAAGCAAAGGTTGCACATCTTGTCCACTTCCATACCCCACTTGCTAAGCCTATCCTTTGTACTTAACCTATCCTTACAAATTAGCCAAGCACAAAACTTGTGCTTTGGCATACTCCATTTATGCCACACCACACTATACCATTTAGTTTTCTCATTAGGACCCCTTAGATCATACATAACATCCAAGGTCCTAAAGCCCTTATCTCCCCATCTAATAGTGTCATGCTCATCCTTAAGCACCATATCCCTTACCACCTCATACACCTTATTAAGCCTAGGTGGAAATCTCCACCTCTTTCCCACATAATAGTCCACCACCTTTTTGTTAATATTGTAATTTCCCAAAGAGATAGTATCCTTTTTCCCACAAATATCACCTACACACTTCCCTTTTATCCATCTATCATCTAACATATATGTTCTCTTACCATTTCCAACCTCATGAACAATATATTTAAAAGCAAGGTACCTTATATTAAGCATAGCTCTCCATGTCCAAGGAAGGCTATTATCACAAGTAATGCTCCATATACTCTTGTTCCTAAGCCAATTTGAGTAGACCCATTGAGACCAAATATTATCTTTATAGCCATACATTCTCCAAAAAGCTTTGAGGATAGCAACTTGATTGATTTGGAGAAGATTAGGTATGCCTAGTCCTCCATTTTCCTTACTTTGACATAGTTCTTTCCAAGCCACTTTAGCACCATGGAAATCATTAGTATTACCTTTCCAAAGGAATCTACTCAAGAGTGATTCTATCTCATGAATAACTCCCATTGGAAGTATCATTACATTACACCAATACCTAGCTTTACTTTGTAAAACACTTTTGATTAAATGAAGTCTTCCCGCAAATGTAAGAAATTTATGCATCCACCCTTCAACACTTCCCACAATATTATTAATAAGGGTAGCACACATTAGGCTATTAGGACCCTTTGTAGTTAAAGGAGCCCCAAGATATCTAACCGGAAGTTTGCCCTTTTTAACATTGAGAATACAACTCAAATCCTCATGAAGGTCTTTATTACAACCTCCCATATAGAGCTCACTTTTTTCAGGACTTATTTTAAGGCCGGAGAGTCTAGAGAAGAGATCTAGGCCTTGTTTTAGTCTCATAACCGAGTCTTTATCACCATTAAAGAAAACTAAGCAATCATCCGCAAAAATAAGGTGATTCAAACCCATTCTAGCACAATTAGGGTGATAAGTAAAAGCTTTATTATTTGCCACTTTCTCAAGAATAGAGGAGAAACCTTGCATACATATAACAAATAGATAAGGAGATAAAGGATCACCTTGTCTTAGTCCTCTTTCTCCTTTGAAATAACCACATACACTACCATTAATGCACAAAGAGAACATAGGAGTTGTAATGCACATTTTGACCCAAGATATAAGCTTTTTATCAAATCCCATGATTTGTAATAGTTTGAATAAGTATCTCCAATTAATTGTATCAAAAGCCTTTTGGAGATCAATATTTAAAGTACATCTTGGACTCAAGTCCTTCCTATCATAGCCGGTCACCACACTTTGAGCAACCAATATATTATCCGATATACTTCTACCTCCCACAAAAGCGGCTTGATTATTAGATATAAGCTTCTCAAGACTCTTCTTCATCCTATTAGCAATGATTTTAGATATAGCTTTATAGAGGATATTGCAACAAGCAATGGGCCTAAAGCTCTTTACTGAAGTGGGGTTTTTAACCTTAGGTATAAGAACAAGATTAGTAGCATTAATTTGCTTCAAAATTTGTCTATTCTTGAAAGTTTCCTTTATAGCAGTACAAACATCCACACCAATAATACTCCAAGTAGCTTTGAAGAAGGCACTATTAAAACCGTCTGGGCCAGGAGCTTTTGAGATGTCAATAGAGAAAATAGCTTCTTTAATCTCCTTATTAGTAATATCTTTCACCATATCTTTTGCTTCTTCCTTAGTAATAGCTTTATTAACAAGCTTATTTAAACAACTTGAGCTAACACTCTCTTCATAAACGTCCTTAGTACCAATTAAACTAGTATAGTACTTAATAAACTCATCATGAATAGCCTCCTCTTCATCCACAACATCACCATTTTCAGTCACAATAGATGCAACTCGGTTTTGAGTGATTCTTGCCTTGATACTCTTGTGATAAAGGGTAGTACTACAATCACCTTTTTGTGCCCAAGTAATTCCAGATTTTTGCTTTAGAATCTCCTCTTGAATATTGAGAAGATGCATAAGTTTGTCCCTAAGTTCCTTCTCAATAGTAATCATAGATTGATCCCCATTCATAAGCAATATTTGTGCCTTCTCAAGCTCCTCTTTAAGCTCCATTATTTCTTTAGTAGAGTGATGAAAATATTTTCTATTGAAGATCTTCAAAGCTTTCTTTACTTCCTTCAATTTATTCACCACTTTATACATCATACTCCCTCTTACTTCATATTTCCACACCTTTTCAATCAAAGGCATAAATTCATCATGATCAATCCAAATATTAAAAAATTTAAAAGATGAAGGTTTAGTATTAGAACTCCCCTGAATTTTGAGGATAAGATTAGAATGATCCGAGATTCCGGGAGCTTCAACCATCAAGTGAGATTTGAAACAAGTGAACCAAGCATCATTTATAAACATTTTATCAATTTTACTAGATATAAACCCTTCTACTCTTCTATTAGTCCAAGTGTAATAACACCCTTGGCTAGGATGTTCAACCATCCCATTATCCTTTATACAATCAACAAATTCATGAGAACTCTTATGAAGGCTAGTGCAACCCATTCTTTCATCAACTTTAGTAATTTCATTATAATCCCCACACCAAATACAAGGAGAGTCCCCATTAATAACCATCCAATCACCAAGTGTTTCCCAAAGAGTCACCCTTTTTTCATCATCATTATCCGCATATACCATCACACAATTAAAAGTATTCTTATTATATATATCATGTACCTCAAGGAAGATGGCTTGGCTAGTTGAATTAAGACACTTTACATCCAAAACATTCTTATTCCACTTTACACATATTCTCCCTCTTTCATCCTTATCGTGATTAGTTATTGTACCCCAATTACTCAAATAAGTGTTGTGAAACTTGTTGTAGCTTTGTAGGGTCATTTTAGTCTCCAATAAACCAACTAGATCAACTTTTTTATCTTGTATAACATGAATAACTTCTCTTTGTTTGAGGCTTTGATTCAAACCTCTAACATTCCATGAGCTAATTATCATTTAAATCCGGAGGTTCTCTTTCTCTATGGGCACTTCCCACAAACCTATTCAAAGCCTCTTCAAGGTTTTCATTAGCCACATTTAAAGCACAAAAGGAGTTACTTAACTCCCCTACAAAGGTATTAGAATTGTAAGCACCTTCTCTAGGTGTGCAAGGGTTTATTTCTTTCCCCTTTGCACTACTACTTCCCACATGTTGAGGTGGAGGTGTATTTGTGTTTTTGGTGTTAGGAACATGAACTTCATCTTCCTTCCTCTCCTTTTGCTTTCTTTGCACTACCCTCCATTCTTCAACCCTCTTTTGAACTTTGTTTTGGTTTGGTTGGTGATTATCTTGGTTTGGTTTGGGTTGGTTGATTTGGTTTTGTTTAGGTTGGTTTTGGTTTGGTTTAGGCCTCTCCTTGATAGGTTCTTTTCTTCCATGGCTACAATTAATCTCCTTATGCCCCAAAGCCTTACAATAAGAGCATCTTGGAGGTAACCACTCATAGTAAGCCTCCACCACATGAATCCCATCCTCCTCAAGATCTACCTTCACCCTTTTAACAAGCTCCTTTGTCATATCTACTTCAACACATACCCTAGCAAAGCTTAGCCTATTTTTTGTCTTAGTGATTGGGTCCATTTGGAGAGGAATACCCAAAGCACTACTAATGTAGCTTAAACCATCCTTATTCCACAAGTGTAATGGTACCTTCCTTAGTTTAACCCATAATGGGACCTTGGTTAAATCAAGCTTATCAAATTTCATGTTAGGTTCCCACTTTCTCAAGATCATAATTCTACCATTTACATGCCAAACTTGCTCTAATATGTTGTTGCATTCTTGCTCACCTTTGAATTTGAATAGAAACACTTCCATATCCGTAGACTTTATTTCTACTTGACCACAATTTCTCCATTGAGCATTAACCATACTTCTAACCATGTGATATTCAGGAGCTTCTCCAAAGAATTGTCCAACTAAGCAATTATCCCACTCTTCTATTCCATTTTTAACTATATCTCTAGGTAGTTTAACTATTAGTTCATCATTTACTTGATTTGGAGCAAAATATTTAAGCTTCAAATCTTGATCACTCCTTTTGAATAACTCTGTCCATTTCCCCTGTTTTATACTATTTTCCTCAAGAATTCCCATCTCAGATTCATCCTCCTGATCTATATTTCGACCTTGTGCTACTCCCAGGAGATTACTTCCACTAGGTGAAGAATTTATCCCAATATCAGCTTCTAAAGTGGTGTAATTTTCCTTGTGACTTACATTCAATCTACTCTCGAGAGGATTAGGAGCCTCACCCTCGGATAAGGCCTCATCTTGGCTGTTCATCCCTTCAATCGCTGTACACTCAGCAATTTGAGTAGCTTGGATGCTTTCACTGGAGCTAAGTAAGGTTAAATTCTCAGTTTCAGTTTCTGTTCCTCTTTTAGACTTTCCATCGAACACGTTATCTTCATTACTTAAAAAGCTATCCTTCCTACTTGAATCATACTCTACACCCTTTTCAACACTTCTACTCGCCGAATTTACTCGTTTTGTAGCAGAAAAATTGTTGCTAACTTGAATAACAGGATTAGCAGGTGTATATTTACCTTGTACAGGTATAATTCCTGCTCCAGGGTCTATTTCTGCTGTGCTATCCTTTGCTTTCTTGTTACCAACCTTCTTCCTCGGGGCCATTGAATCAAGCTTGAAATTAGAAGCTCAACAAAAAAAGAATCACTAAAAACGATTGAGAATTGAGCGAGAAATCACAAAAATTCGAGAAGCACTGCTGTAAAATAAGAAAACGAAATCGGGAGTAATTTGCACGAAATTTTTTGTTGATTTGCACGGAAACAATTGTTGATAATTCAGCAATCAAACTGCAATTATTTCCCAATTATTATCTCACCAATATACAAACAACTTCTTTCTCGTTATATGTCACGCGTGAATTACACCTCCAATATACACACAACGTTACTTCACGTGCCTTCAACACCACCGAACAAAGCGTCCAGCTAGGATTCCACTATCTTCATTCTGAATTAATTTCCAATTACCAACTCAAATTAAACAATGGAAATTAATTCCTAAAAAATAAAGGAAATGAAGAACAATTCAACTCCGGTCAACTGTGGTCAAACCACCAGTCAATCGCCGGTCAAACTCCAGCCAAAGCGTCGGAGAGTCATCGGTGATGGTGGTGGTCAACTGTTGGTCAACGAGAGTCAAAAGAATAGTCAAACTTTGACTAAAGCTTCAAACCCTAGAGTGAGAAAGAAGAGAGAAGGGAGAAAATTTTTTTTTTTATTTTTTATCTTTATTAGAATTGAGTTACAAGAGCAAGAATATATTGAAGATTGGTAAAAGATTTTTTGATGTGCTGAGATAAACGAACGTTTGTTGTTTTCCTTGTTATCTTCTAAAAGATGCGTATGGAATTTTTTATGATCGTATTAGATTGAACGTTTGAAAATGATAGTACCAGATTTCAAATGTTAATCCCAATCTTTTGTAACGTTTCTTTTGTTTATGAATTGGAGCAGACAAGTATTTTGGTAGTCTCGTTGGATCATAATGATTCTACTATTGATAATAATGTTAAGAAAATTCAGACAAAATATCCATTAAAGAGTAGCATACAACATGGCTACTTTGAACCACAACATACAACATCTATCTTTATCAACTGTCGTAAAGTTATTCATATCTTCACAAACCTACCGAGAACAAAGTAGAACATTTGCCCGATCATGGAACATATCCATAAATGGTAATATAAATTTGATTGTGTATTTTTAATGTAGACAGTCAAAAAGAACGAGGTAGATTGAAGTGAAAGGTTTTGATTTAGGTAGCTTTGAATATATTGTCGTTTGTTTTTTCATTTGTTTCTTTGAGTACAAAAAAGCAAAAAATGATAGGGATAATGTTTTTAATGTTTGGCATAAGTGATGGACATAAGTAGAGATTAGTGTAATAGTTAGGCCTAAAAGGTGGTGGTGTGGCCAGGCTAGTGTTGTGGTGGTAATAGTTAGGCTTAGTGTTTTAATTATTATTTTATTTTTCAAAATATTTGTATGTATTTTGGTAAAAAATAACTAAATAAGAATTGAATTTTACTCTGTAAGTCAACTTTACTCGATTTTCTTAAACTTTTTTCAAATACATCTGAGAGCCATATTGACTTTTTGTAACATATGTGAGGACTCGTGGTTATTTTAACTTGTGTGAAGTTTGATCTAAAACCTTTTGGTCACTGATAGTAGTCTATCTAGTAGAACAACTATCAATCTTAATTTTCTAACTTTTAACTTTATTTAGGTTCTAAAACCGATAGCTTTAGTTATAGTTCTAGTGATTAGTGGTTAGAGACATTTTCTAACTTTTAACTTTACATAGAAACTTTCATGGATCTAAAATTGATAGTTTTAGTGATAGTTCTAGTGGTGAGATTATTTAAAACTTCTCATATGACTAAGATGTACCGAGATCTAATATTACCGAAGTTAAAATAACTCTTAAATGTATTAAAAAATAAAAATAAATTAATCCATGGATATGTACCATCATATCCTACAAAACTAGGAGAATCAAAAAAATGTTAAGACATAATTAAGTTCATTTTGATTTTGTTAAGGTAAAAGGTCCCTATAATGGGTGTTTAAGAAAAAGATTGGAGCAGACGGACCTATAAAGCCCGTCTGGTTGCTAAAGAGTTTAATCAAAAGGAAGGAATCGATTATGAGGAAACCTTTTTCTTTGTAGCAATGCTCAAATTTATTCGGATTCCACTTGCAATAGCTACATATTATGATTACGAGATATAGAAGATGGATGTGAAAACAACTTTATTGAATGGGGAGCTCAAGAAGGATGTCTATATGACTCAGCCTAAGGGTTTCACATCTCCATCTCATCCTAGTAATATATGCAACCTTCAAAGATCCATTTATGGATTGAAGCAAATGTCACAAAGTTGGAATCTTCGCTTCCATACAATAATTAAAGAGTTTGGTTTTGTAAGATGCGATGAGGAGCCATGTGTGTACAAATGGACTAGTGGTTGTACAAATATATTCCTGGTGTTATATGTAGATGACATATAACTATTAGGTAATGGTATACCAGCAATGCAACACACCAAGATTTGGTTATCCGACCAGTTCTCCATGAAGGATTTAGGAAAAGCAGCAGATATTCTAGGAATTAAGATCTGTAGAGATAGATCAAAGAAGCTACTTGGCCCATCTCAATCCTTATACATAGATACTATCTTGAAGAGGTATCAAATGGAAAATTCCAAAAGGGCTATTTACTAATAGGCTATGGAATTACTCTTAGTAGGGGGGATTGTCCCAAGCCCCTAGAGGAAAGAGTACGCATGAGTAAGGTACCATATGCTAGCGCAGTGGGAACCATCATGTATGCCATGACATGTACTAGACCTGAAGTAGCCTACGCGCTAGTAGATACTAAGGTAACCTAGGAGAGGAACATTGGGAAGTTGTAAAAACCATCCTTAAGTACTTATTCTTTCTATCTTATTAGGACTCTAAGACATATAAAAGATAATTACATAACAAAATTTTATAAATTAACGATAATGTAGATTGCTAATATAAATCATTAAAATACATTGATAATTATTTAAGTTGGTGGTATAAATGTAGGATAGAAGACGAAGCTTCTGACTGAGTTCGTCTCACTTCAACTCAGCTGATATCATATTTTCTACTGACTAGTCAATTGCTAGTCTATTTAGCAAATACAACTATAAGATTGTTTAAATAAGAGGAATAATATTCTAGAACAAATCAAGAATTAACTCTTAAAGACAATTAGTATACATACGATGAAGATTAATTCGTAAAGTTTCCGTTTAACAGCAAAAGCTTAAACATATACAACCGCTTTAATTTAGCAATGGAAGAATGAAAAGTTGAAATATGTATACTCACGAGTCACCTAAATCAACATCTTCTTGCTCTATTTGATGTAAATTCCCATCTGAACTTGAGTATCGCCTCTTCCCTGATGCTTTTGGAGGATTCCTCTTTGCCGGTACTCTTTTATATCGAGCAATGAACTTCTCGAACTTCATTGACACGTATAAAAAGAAGTTAGACAATTTAATCTTTTGTACGCATAAAAGCATTTAAATTGAGCTATCATTAAATAAATTAGAGATATAACAAGACAAGTACAATAACATGTAGAATGAATTAAGTTCACTCACATCTTCTTGATTCTTATTCTTTTCTTTTGGCTGCTTCGCCGTTTTTTGAAGGGGGATGGTTCTGAAATCATATCTATTAGTCTACAAGACTCAAGTAATGAAAATTTAAATTATGGTTAATATAAATGAATCACTAACCTCTTCGTGAAAATTCATAGAATGGATTTACATATCAAAAATCCGTGTCCGCCCTTAAAACACGCCTATTAGTCATGCCTTTTCGACAGGTAGGGTAGCTCCTTTTCCTATCAATATATGAATTTAGATTATATTATCTAACAAATTTTCAGTAAATAAATGAATATATATATAAAATGTGTACTCCATATCCTATGCGTATTGCCTTCTCAATGCATTCCTTACAAACCGTTTCATGCAACACTGCGCAACTCGAGCATTCTTGATTGTGTCTATTCGTGTAAAGCATATCAATGGTGAGAAATATCATATAATAATTAATTTATGTATTAACATAATTAATCATTAATAGTGAATTTTCTGATTTCAGAAGCAAAGCTTTATAGAATGAACATTACCTAGGCAGATTGGAAAATGTACTCCTTTAAGAGCGATTTCAGAAGAATTGGTTCTTTCGTTGATTTCCTAGAAAAATAAAGTGACATGAGGGAAAGGTACATAAGCGTCTGCATCCGAATTTATACACATCAATTATTACAAACCAATAAATACATTACTTCAACTTAGTATTATTTTTACAAAGCAAAAGTATATACATCTTACTCACTAAATTATACATATTTAACTCAATCTTTTGCAAGACATTTGGCTCCTTTACTAATTAATTATCCAGAGTGAATATTTTCTATAATCTAATTTTTTTTCTAAATTTCTTATCAAAATTCTGAAACTTTAAATTCCTATATAGATATAACTAATTTTTGCTTAGAATTTACATAGATTTTCATTTACCTATGAGGTTGCCAACTACAAAGAGTTTTTTTAAACATAGCACGTTTTAGATAAATAAATGGCATATAAGCATCATTTAATTTTTATTTAGTTAAAAATATGATTAGACAAATGTTCATTCTTAAATTCTCATTTACTCCGATCTCCAATATCGTATAAAAAGTCATTTGAAAGTTAGTGTTATTCTTCAATCTATTTACCTAATAAATTCTAGTTTTTCTATACAAGTTCCTCCTTTAATTACATGAATTGTAGGGAAGTATTCTCCACCATGGCGTATTTTGCAATTATCCATTGTAATGTAAAATAATTATTTCATATTCTCCAATTACCTATTGTAAGGTACAAAAGTTATTTTATATTATTTTGAACATTAAAAATTCATTTGATTTTATACTTATAATCTTTATAATGAAATATAATTATCTTAAATTTTTATTTTTTTAAAGTTCTTCCTAAATGTTTTATATTTTTTCATTTTTAATTAGTGTTAAATTTTTATCTACCAACAATGGTAATAATAGTATGCCTTTCACTGGCAGAGTTACACTAATTTTTCTTTTTAAAGATGCTAATATATTAATCATTTATTTAAAATATTCTATTTTTATAAAAATATTGATAACAAAATATGTATTTGTTCCTCATTTACATATATTTAATTAAGTATGTAACTGATAACAAACATAACTGATATTTGTTTGTCCAGAAAATAAAGATATTATAAGAATGCAATATATCGATCCAAAAGAAACAACACAAACATAATTTAAAAATTCAAATGCAACATAAGAACCTAAAGTGGCAAATACCAAAAAAACAAAATTGATAAATTTACATGTATCAACCAATTAATATTTTGCAAATCTCTTTTTTCGAAATAAAAAATAAATAATAACAATTTATAAAATGGAAAAAATAAACGCACCTCTCTAACTATTATAGATATAAATCTATATTTGAAATGTAACGATCAGATGAGTAAGCAGATAATGAACAACACTTGGTTGGAGAATGGACCGCATAGGATATAACATTACCTGAAGAATGAGAAGAAAATGAGTTTTGTGGTGAAATTTAATAAGAAGAAGTTTATTTAGAGAGAAGGAGATAAGTGCGGACATGTGAAGAATGATATACGTTTTGAGGTGTGTGTAATGTTTACACATAACTGGGATGAGGCGGCTGTTAGGGTTTGGACGATATATTTGAAATTTATAGTTAAGAAATACTTAATTAATAAGAATTAAAAATAAAAAATATTATTATATTTGACTTTAAAGAAATATATTATATATTTGAAAATATGTATAGAAATTGAATGTTTGAAAAAAAATCCATATATTTGGTTAGAAGATGTGAAACATATGTGTTTTAAATGTCCTTACATCATAGTTTATTGGACAAAATTTATCTTTCAAAATAGAATTGAGTTACATGACCAAGAATATATTGGATATTGGTTTATAAAGATTGTTTAAAGGTTTGAGGTGGGTTGGGATGAACAAATGTTTATTGCTTTCTTTTTCATCTTCTACAAGGTGTGTATGAAAGAATTTTATGACCGTATTAAATTAACATATTGCATTTGAACGACCTTATTATCTTAATTTCACAAAAATTTTATTTAAAATTATCGTACTAGATATCAAATGTTAATCACAATCTTCAAAAAGGTGAAAGTATTAAGATTAAATAACTGAGTTATGCTGACCAAAAGGCATTATAGGTCCCCATGTTATACAAAATCCTGCATTTTAGTCCCTGTATTATGAAAATAATGTAGCATAGGTCCCTATATCAGGATGCCCCTGATTTTATTTTTGTTAATTGCACTACAGGTCCTTATGCCAATACTTTTGATATTTATGACATAATTGCATTATAAGTCTCTATATTATGCAAAAAAGCCACTATAGGTCCTTAAATTGTGCAAAAAATGAATTATAGGTCCCTATATTATGCACAAAAAATACTATAGGTTCCTAAATTATGTGTTCCCTAGAGTTGGGACTTTTGAGTGATTCTGAGCTCAAAGTGCTCTAGTTTAAAGGTGTTGGTTATAGTCATAGTTAGGCCAAGATATCAAGTACAAATTATACAAAGGTTGAGCCATTTGGGCCATATTTGAAGGTGTAATGAGTATTTGAAGAGGAGATTTCGTAAATGGAAGACAAATTGTCATTTCCTGAAATAGATCTTATTCGAGTAATAGAGGATGCTACAACTTTGGTGAGATTAGAAACCGCTTATAGAAGTTTGGAAAAGATGGTTTCTTCAGTTGACGTCAGGGCTTTGTATGGATATTGGTAGGATGATTTACGGTGTGTTGGAGTTGATTGAGGAGGAAGGGGTTTATGCCTCAAGAATAATTATTAAGAGCGACAAAGATAATCAAAAGAATAGTCTAAATACCGAAAGATAATAAATGATAATGTAAACCCATCCACATAATATGTTTTTTGTTCTTCAAAATAACACAAGAACAAGAATAATTTAAAACATAGAAACAATAAACTCACCTCTCCACCACTAGTAAGGGTATGACTCAATAATTAAATTATAATGATCATTGATCTTGATTGGAGACTGGATCGTATAAGAGAAAAATTATTCCAAAAAAAGATAAGAAATGGATATCGATGGTAGAATAGGATAACTGCAGAGATGTGAAGAGTGGCATGACTTTTGAGGTGTATAACATTAATTGAAGTGGAGCAGCGGAGCAGTGATAAAGTGAAGTGGAAATTATGGCTTGAACGATGATATGTGATATTTAATAGTTAATAGTGATTAGAAATGACATCATTTGAGTATTTACAAATTCAATCCATAACTATTTACAACTGTCACTAATAAAAAGACCAATATAAAGATGACAACCTTACATTTGAGACCTAATTAGACAACAAAATAATTTTAGAACTATAGCTAACACTCCCCATAATAAGCTATCAACAATATTATTGTTTTTTCTTTTTACTTAGAATCAGAAGAAAGGACCCAAATTCTTTTTGTATATTTCAAACAGCTGTATATAATGGATGATGACCAATTTTTCAAATTCTTCAAGCATCTCTGGATATTGTGCTCGGATTTCTGAAACCTACAGAGTTTTTCCAGTTCTCCGGATCACATTAAATAAAATAATATTTGAAAGCTTTAACAAACTAATGAAAATTAAACTAAAAATAGTCATACCTTGATGAATCTATCTCACTAAATTTCTGAAAGCAAATCACCTGCACACATCCATTATAAACAACTTTTTGAAATATACCATAAGAAGCTGGATCCTTTCTTCTGATTCTAAGTAAAAAACAAAAACAATAATCTTGTTAATAACTGATTATGGGGAGTGGTAGCTATCATTCTCAAATTATTTTGTTGTTTGATTGAGTATCAAATGTAAGGTGTCATCTTTATATTGGTCTTTTTATTAGTGACTGTTGAAAATAGCTATGGATTGAATTTATGTTTCATGGCCTATCACGGACAGAGTTATATAAATTTTTCTTTGAAAGGGTGCTAATATACAAATTATTAATTTAAAATATGCTATGTTTACAAAAAAACTCTAATAACAAAACATGTATTTGTTCTTCATTCACATATACTTAATTCAGTAGGTAAATGATAACAAAACATAACTTATATTTATTTATCTTGAAAATATAAATATTACATAAAAGTAATTCACCCATCCAAAAGAAAAAGCATAAAAATTATTCAAAAATTCAATTAAAGTACCGAAGTGACAAATACAAAAAAAAAAAACTAAATTGATAAATATACATCTGTCAACCCATTAATATTTTGCAAATTCTATTTTGAAATAACAAAGAAATAAGAATAATTTTGAAAATGGAAAAAATAAACACACCTGTCTAACCAGTATAGATAGAAATCTAATCGAAATGTAATGACTATCGATCTGATAGGTAAGAATAATATCGACAACACTTGATTGGAGAATGAATTGCATAGGACAAAACATTAACTGAAGGAAGAAAAGAAATGAAGATCTGTGGTGAAATAGAATAAGAAGAAGTTGATTTTGAGAGATAGAGATAATTACGGAGATGTAAAGAATGACATATCTTTTGAGGTGTGTGTAATGTTTATACATATTTGGGGTGGGGTGGCTCTAAGGGTTTGGACGATAATTTGTGACTTATAGTCAAGAGTGAGTAGGAGCCGAATTAGGATCCTCTCCTAACTTGAATTCAATACTAACCATCCTAACTCCAATTACAATTAAGTAATTGGTTTTTAGTATTATTTTTATTTATTATTGAATTACTATGTGAGATATAATAGGAAGAGAGAGAAATAAATTATAAATAAAAATAATACTAAAAACCAATTACTTAATTGTGATTGGAGTTAGGATGGATAGTATTGAATTCAAGTTAGGAGAGGATCCTAATTCGTAGGAGCCATACCTTTCAAATATTTACAATTTTTTCATTTTTTATTTTTCTTTTGAAATAAATTTTAAGTTATGTAATTTATGTTCTTAAATAATTAGGATTAAAAATAAAAAATGTTATTATATTTGATTTTAACTATATATATTATATATTTGAAAATATGTCTAGAACTTGAATGTTTTAATAACAATCCATATATGAAGTGCATAAGTATGTTATCCTAACAAATTGTGGAGATCTTATTGAAGATGTGGAACATATGTGTTTTAAATTTCCTTACATCATAGTTTATTGGGCAAATTTTATCTTTATTAGAATTGAGTTACAAGAGCAAGAATATATTGAAGATTGGTTTATCAAGACTGGTAAAAGATTTTTTGATGTGCTGAGAAAAACGAACTTATGTTGTTTTCCTTGTTATCTTCTAAAAGATGCGTATGGAATTTTTTTATGATCGTATTAGATTGAACATTTAAAAATGATTGTACCAGATTTCAAATGTTAATCCCAATCTTTTGTAACGTTTCTTTTCTTTATGAATGGGAGCAGACAAGTATTTTGGTAGTCTCGTTGGATCATAATGATTCTACTATTGATAATAATGTTAAGAAAATTCAGACAAAATATCCATTAAAGAGTAGCATACAACATGGCTACTTTGAACCAACAACATACAACATCTATCTTTATCAACTGTCGTAAACTTATTCATATCTTCACAAACCTACCGAGAACAAAGTAGAACATTTGCCCGATCATGGAACATATCCATAAATGGTAATATAAATTTGATTGTGTATTTTTAATGTAGACAGTTAGAAAGAACGAGGTAGATTGAAGTGAAAGGTTTTGATTTTAGTAGCTTTGAATATATTGTCGTTTGTTTTTTCATTTTTTTCTTTGAGTACAAAAATTCAAAAAATGATAGGGATAATGTTTTTAATGTTTGGCATAAGTGATGGACATAAGTAGAAATTAGTGTAATAGTTAGGCCTAAAAGGTGGTGGTGTGGCCAGGCTAGTGTTGTGGTGGTAATAGTTAGGCTCTGTGTTTTAATTATTACTTTATTTTATTTTTTAAAATATTTTTATGTATTTTGGTAAAAATTTACTAAACAAGAATTGAATTATGCTCTGTAAGTCAACTTTACTCGATTTTCTTAAACTTTTTTCAAATACATCTGAGAGCCATATTGACTTTTTGTAACATATGAGAGGACTCGTGGTTATTGTAACTTGTGTGAAGTTTGATCTAAAACCTTTTGGTCACTAATAGTAGTCTGGCTAGTAGAACAACTATCAATCATAATTTTCTAACTTTTACCTTTATTTAGGTTCTAAAACCGATAGCTTTAGTGATAGTTCTAGTGATTAGTGGTTAGAACAATTTTCTAACTTTTAACTTTACTTAGAAACTTTCATGGATCTAAAATTGATAGTTATAGTGATAGTTTTAGTGGTGAGATTATTTAAAACTTCTCATATGACTAAGATGTCCCGAGATCTAATATTACCGAAGTTAAAATAACTCTTAAATTATTAAAAAATAAAAATAAATTAATTCATGGATATGTACCATCATATCCTACAAAACATGGAGAATCAAAAAACATGTTAAGACATAATTATGTTCATTTTGATTTTGTTATGGTAAAAGGTCCCTATAATGGGTGTTTGAGAAAAAGATTGGAGCAGACGGGCTTTATAAGCCCGTCTGGTTGCTAAAGAGTTTAATCAAAAGGAAGGAATCGATTATGAGGAAACCTTTTTCCTCGTAGCAATGCTCAAAGTTATTCGGATTCCACTTGCAATAGCTACCTAACTTTATTGAATGGGGAGCTCAAGAAGGATGTCTATATGACTCAGCCTACCGGTTTCACATCTCCATCTCATCCTAGTAATATATGCAAGCTTCATGGATTGAAGCAAACGTCACAAATTTGGAATCTTCGCTTCCATACAACAATTAAAGAGTTTGGTTTTGTAAGATGCAAGGAGGAGCCATGTGTGTACAAAAGGACTAGTGGGAGTACAATCATATTCCTGGTGTTATATGTAGATGACATATTACTATTAGGTAATGGTATACCAGCAATGCAACACACCAAGATTTGGTTATCCGACTAGTTCTCCATGAAGGATTTAGGAAAAGCAGCAGATATTCTAGGAATCAAGGTCTATAGAGATTGATCAAAGAAGCTACTTGGCCTATCTCAATCCTTATACATAGATACTATCTTGAAGAGGTGTCAAATGGAAAATTCCATAAAGGGCTATTTTCCAATAGGCTCTGGAATTACTCTTAGTAGGGGGGATTGTCCCAAGACCCTAGAGGAAAGAGTACGCATGAGTAAGGTACAATATGCTAGCGCAGTGGGATCCATCATGTGTGCCATGACATGTACTAGACCTGAAGTAGCCTACGCGCTAGGAGTAGAGAGTAGATACCAAGGTAACCTAGGAGAGGAACATTGGGAAGTTGTAAAAACCATCCTTAAGTACTTATTCTTTCTATCTTATTAGGACTCTAAGACATATAAAAGATAAATACATAACAAAATTTTATAAATTAACGGTAATGTAGAATTCTAATATAAATCATTAAAATACATAGATAATTATTTAAGTTGGTGGTATAAATATAGGATAGAAGACTAAGCTTCCGAATGAGTTCGTCTCACTTCAACTCAACTAATATCATATTTTCTACTAACTAGTCAATTTCTAGTCTATTTAGCAAATACAACTATAAGATTGTTTAAATAAGAGGAATAATATTCTAGAACAAATCAAGAATTAACTCTTAAAGACAATTAGTATACATACGATGAAGATTAATTCGTAAAGTTTCCGTTTAACAGCAAAAGCTTAAACATATACAACCTCTTTAATTTAGCAATGGAAGAATGAAAAGTTGAAATATGTATACTCACGAGTCACCTAAATCAACATCTTCTTGCTCTATTTGATGCAAATGCCCATCTGAACTTGAGTATCGCCCCTTCCCGATGCTTTTGGAGGATTCCTCTTTGCCTATACTCTTTTATATCGAGAAATGAACTTCTCGAACTTCATTGACACGTATAAAAGAAGTTAGACAATTTACTCTATTGTATCCGCGCATAGAAGCATTTAAATTGAGCTATCATTAAATAAATTAGAGATATAACAAGACAAGTACAATAACATGTAGAATGAATTAAGTTCACTCACATCTTCTTGATTCTTATTCTTTTCTTTTGGCTGCTTCGCCTTTTTTTGTACGGGGATGGTTCTGAAATCATATCTCTTAGTCTACAATACTCAGGTAATGAAATTTTTAATTATGGTTAATATAAATGAATCACTAACCTCTTCGTGAAAATTCATAGAATGGATGTACATATCAAAATCCGTGTCCGCCCTAAAAACACGCCGATTAGTCATACCTTTTCGACAGGTAGGGCAACTCCTTTTCCTATCAATATATGAATTTTGATTACATTATCTAACAAATTTTTAGTAAATATATATATATAATGTTTACTCTATACCCTATGCGTATTGCCTTCTCAATGCATTCCTTACAGAACCGTTTCATGCAACACTGCGCAACTCGAGCATTCTTGATTGTGTCTATTCGTGTAAAGCATATCAATGGTGAGCAAAATCATATAATAATTAATTAATTTATTAGCATAATTAATCCTTAATAGTGAATATCGAAGCAAAGCTATATAGAATGAACATTACCTAGACAGATTGGAAAATGTACTTCTTTAAGAGCGATTTCAGAAGAATTGGTTCTTTTGTTGATCTCCTAGAAAAGTAAAGTTACATGAGGGAAAGGTACATAAGCGTCTGCATCCGAATTTATACACATCAGTTATTATAAACCAATAAATACATTACTTCAACTTAGTATTAGTTTTACAAAGCAAAAGTATATACATTTTACTCACTAAATTATACATATTTAACTCAATCTTTTGCAAGATATTTGGCTCCTTTACGAATTAATTATCCAGAGTGAATATTTTCTATAATCTAAATAATTTTCTAAATTTCTTACCAAAATTCTGAAACTTTAAATTCCTATATAGATATAACTAATTTTTTCTTAGAATTTACAGAGATTTTCATTTACATATGAGGTTGCCAACTACAAAGAGTTTTTTAAATGTAGCACATTTTAGATAAATAAATGGCATATAAGAATCATTTAATTTTTCTTTAGTTAAAAAGAAGGATTAGACAAATGTTCATTCTTAAATTCTCATTTACTCCGATCCCCAATATCTTAGAAAAAGTCATTTTAAAGTTAGTGTTTTTCTTCAATCTATTTACCTAATAAATTCTAGTTTTTCTATACAAGTTTCTCCTTTAATTACATGAATTTAGGGAATTATTTTCCGTTATGGCATATTTTACAATCATCCATTGTAATGTAAAAGAATTATTCATATTCTCCAATTACTTATTGTAAGGTACAAAAGTTATTTTATATAATTTTGAACATTAAAAATTCAATTGATGATTTTGTACTTATAATCTTTATAATGAAATATAATTATCTTAAATTTTTATTTTTTTAAAAAATCTTCCTACATGTTTTATATTTTTTCATTTTTAGTTAGTATTAAATTTTCATCTACCAACAATGGTAATAATAGTATGCCTTTCATTGGCTGAGTTACACTAATTTTTCTTTTAAAAGGTGCTAATATACTAATTATTTATTTAAAATATTCTCTTTTTATAAAAATCTTTATAACAAAATATGTATTTGTTCCTTATTTACATTTATTTAATTAAGTATGTAAGTGATAACAAACATAACTGATTTTTGTTTGTCTAGAAAATAAAGATGTTATAAAAATGCAATCCATCTATCCAAAAGAAATAGCACAAAAATAATTTAAAAATTCAAATGCAAGATAAGAACCTAAAGTGGTAAATACAAAAAAAAAACAAAATTGATAAATTTACATGTATCAACCCATTAATATTTTGCAAATCTTTTTTTTTTGAAATAAACGATAAGAGTAATGATATATACCACCTAAATCCATACCACCTAAGTATACCACCCATGACGTGGCATGAATTGGTTGGCTAAAAGTCTTTAATCAATTTATTTTCTTGATTTAATTCATGCCACGTCATGGGTAGTAATTGGGTGGTATATATCATTACTCAAAAATAAATAAGAAAAATTTATAAAATGGAAAAAATAAACGCACCTCTCTAACTATTATAGATATAAATCTATATTTGAAATGTAATGACCATCGATAAGATAAGTAAGCAGATAATGAACAACACTTGGTTGGAGAATGGACTGCATAGGACATAACATTAACTGAAGAAAGTGAAGAAATTGAGTTTTGTGGTGAAATATAATAAGAAGAAGTTTATTTAGAGAGAAGCAGATAAGTGCGGACATGTGAAGAATGATATATGTTTTGAGGTGTGTGTAATGTTTACACATAACTGAGATGAGGCGTCTGTTAGGGTTTGGACGATGATATTGAAATTTATAGTTAAGAGTAACTAGAAACGACACAATTTCCATTTTTTTTCAAATACATTTTAAATCATATAATTGAAGTTCTTAATTAATAAGAATTAAAAATAAAAAATATTATTATATTTGACTTTGAAGAAATATATTATATATTTGAAAATATGTCTAGAAATTAAACGTTCGAAAAAAATCCATATATTTGGTTAGAAGATGTGAAACATATGTGTTCTAAATGTCCTTACATCATAGTTTTTGGACAAAATTTATCTTTCAACTTAGAATTGAGTTACAAGACCAAGAATATATTGGATATTGGTTTATCAAGATTGTTAAAAGGTTTGAGGTGGGTCCGGATGAACAAATGTTTATTGCTTTCTTTTTCATCTTCTACAAGGTGTGTATGAAAGAATTTTATGACCGTATTAAATTAACATATTGCATTTGAACGACCTTAATCATTATCTTAATCTCACAGAAGTTTTAATTAAAATTATCGTACTAGATATCAAATGTTAATCCCAATCTTCAAGAAGGTGAAAGTATTAAGATTACATAACTGAGTTATGTTGACCAAAAGGCATTATAGGTCCCCATGTTATACAAAAACCTTCATTTTAGTCCCTGTATTATGCAAATATTGTAGTATAGGTCCCTATATCAGGATGCCCCTGATTTTATTTTTGTTAATTGCACTACAGGTCCTTATGCCAATACTTTTGATATTTATGACATAATTGCATTATAAGTCTCTATATTATGCAAAAAATGCACTATAGGTCCTTAAATTATGCAAAAAAGGAATTATAGGTCCCTATATTATGCACAAAAAAATACTATAGGTCCCTAAATTATGTGTTCACTAGAGTTGGGACTTTTGAGTGATTCTGAGTTCAAGTGCTCTAGTTTAAAGGTGTTGATTATAGTCATAGTTGGGCCAAGATGTCTAGTACAAATTATACAAAGGTTGAGCCATTTGGGCCATGTTTGAAGGTGTAATGAGTATTTGAAGAGGAGATTTCGTAAATGGAAGACAAATTGTCATTTCCTGAAATAGATTTTATTCGAGTAATAGAGGATGCTACAACTTTGGTGAGATTAGAAACCGCTTATAGAAGTTTGGAAAAGATGGTTTCTTTGTATGGATATTGGTAGGATGATTTACGGTGTGTTGGAGTTGATTGAGGAGGAAGGGGTTTATGCCTCGAGTATAATTATGAACAGCGACAAAGATAATCAAAAGAATAGTCTAAATACCGAAAGATAATAAATGTTAATGTAATCCCATCCACATAATATGTGTCTTGTTCTTCAAAATAACAAAAGAACAAGAATAATTTAAAACATAGAAACAATAAACTCACCTCTCCACCACCAGTAAGGGTATGAATCCATAATTAAATTATAATGATCATTGATCTTCATTGGAGACTGGATCGTATAAGAAAAAAATTATTCCAAAAAAAGATAAGAAATGGATATCGATGGTAGAATAGGATAACTGCAGTGATGTGAAGAGTGGCATGACTTTTGAGGTGTATAACATTAATTGAAGTGGAGCAGCGGAGCAGCGATAAAGTGAAGTGGAAATTATGGCTTGAACGATGATATGTGATATTTAATAGTTAATAGGGATTAGAAATGACATTGTTTGAGTATTTACAAATTCAATCCATAACTATTTATAACTATCACTAATAAAATGACCAATATAACGATGACAACCTTACATTTGATACCTAATTAGACAACAAAATAATTTTAGAACTATAGCTACCACTCTCCATAATAAGCTATCAACAATATTATTGTTTTTGCTTTTTAGTTAGAATCAAAAGAAAGGATCCAACTTCTTTTGGTATATTTCAAACAACTGTATATAATGGAGGATGGCCAATTTTTCAAATTCTTCAAGCATCTACGGATATTGTGCTAGGATTTCTGAAACCTACAGAGTTTTTCCAGTTCTCCGGATCACATTAAATAAAATAATATGTAAAGAATAAGAAGAAGTTGATTTAGGGAGATAGAGATAATTACGGAGATGTAAAGAATTACATATATTTTGAGGTGTGTGTAATGTTTACACATAACTGGGATGAGGCGGATGTTAGGGTTTTGGACGATAATAGTTAAATTTATAGTTAAGAGTAACTAGAAACGACACCGTTAAATATTACAATTTCCTTTTTTCTTTTCAAATACATTTTAAATTATAAAATTGAAGTTCTTAATTAATAAGAATAAAAAATAAAAAATATTATTATATTTGACTTTAAAGAAATATATTATATATTTTAAAATATTTATAGAAATTGAATGTTCGAAAAAAATCCATATATTTGGTTAGAAGATGTGAAACATATGTGTTCTAAATGTCCTTACATCATAGTTTATTGGACAAAATTTATCTTTCAAATTAGAATTGAGGTACAAGACCAAGAATATATTGGATATTGGTTTATCAAGATTGTTAAAAGGTTTGAGGTGGGTTGGGATGAACAAATGTTTATTGCTTTCTTTTTCACCTTCTACAAGGCGGTATGAAAGAATTTTATGACCGTATTAAATTAACATATTGCATTTGAAGGACCTTATTATCTTAATCTAACAAAAGTTTTATTTAAAATTATCGTACTAGATATCAAATGTTAATCCTAATCTTCAAGAAGGTGAAAGTATTAAGATTAAATAACTGAGTTATGTTGACCAAAAGGCATTATAGGTCCCCATGTTATACAAAAACCTGCATTTTAGTCCCTATATTATGCAAATAATATAGCATAGGTCCCTATATCAAGATGCCCCTGATTTTATTTTTATTAATTGCATTACAGGTCCTTATGCCAATACTTTTGATATTTATGACATATAAGTCTCTATATTATGCATAAAATGCACTATCGGTCCTTAAATTATGCAAAAAAGAAATTATAGGTCCCTATATTATGCACAAAAAAAATACTATAGGTCCCTAAATTATGTGTTCACTAGAGTTGGGACTTTTGAGTGATTCTAAGCTGAAGTGCTCTAGTTTAAAGGTGTTGGTTATAGTCATAGTTGGGCCAAGATGTCTAGTACAAATTATACAAAGGTTGAGCCATTTGGGCCATGTTTGAATGTGTAATTCGTAAATGGAAGACAAATTGTCATTTCCTGAATTAGATTTTATTCGAGTTATAGAGGATGCTACAACTTTGGTGAGATTAGAAACCGCTTATAGAAGTTTGGAAAAGATGGTTTCTTCAGTTGACGTCACTGCTTTGTATGGATATTGGTAGGATGATTTACGGTGTGTTGGAGTTGATTGAGGAGGAAGGGGTTTATGCCTCGAGAATAATTATTAAGAGCGACAAAGATAATCAAAAGAATAGTCTAAATACCGAAAGATAATAAATGATAATGTAAACCCATCCACATAATATGTTTTTTGTTCTTCAAAATAACACAAGAACAAGAATAATTTAAAACATAGAAACAATAAACTCACCTCTCCACCACCAGTAAGGGTATGAATACATAATTAAATTATAATGATCATTGATCTTGATTGGAGACTGGATCGTATAAGAAAAAAATTATTCCAAAAAAATATAAGAAATGGATGTCGATGGTAGAATAGGATAAATGCAGTGATATGAAGAGTGATATGACTTTTGAGGTGTATAACGTTGAAGTGGAGGTGAAGTGGAAATTATGGCTTGAACGATGATATGTGATATTTATTAGTTAATAGTGTTTAGAAATGACATCGTTTGAGTATTTACAAATTCAATCCATAACTATTTACAACTGTCACAAATAAAATAACCAATATAAAGATGACAACCTTACATTTGATACCTAATTAGACAACAAAATAATTTTAGAACTATAGCTACCACTCCCCATAATAAGCTATCAACAATATTATTGTTTTAGATTTTTACTTAGAGTCAGAAGAAAAGACCCAACTTCTTTTGGTATATTTCAAACAATTGTATATAATGAAGGATGGCCACTTTTTCAAATTCTTCAAGCATCTCCGGATATTGTGCTCGGATTTCTGAAACCTACAGAGTTTTTCCAGTTCTCCGGATCACATTAAATAGAATAATATTTGAAAGCTTTAATCCTGAAACATTACAACACAATTTTTCAGTCACAAACTAATGAAAATTAAACTAAAAATAGTCATACCTTGATGAATCTATCTCACTAAATTTCTGAAAACAAATCACCTGCACACATCCATTATAAACAGCTTTTTGAAATATACCAAAAGAAGCTGGATCCTTTCTTCTGATTCTAAGTAAAAAACATAAACAATACTCTTGTTAATAAATGATTATGGGGAGTGGTAGCTATCGTTCTCAAATTATTTTGTAGTCTGATTGGGTATCAAATGTAAGGTGTCATTTTTATATTGGTCTTTTTATTAGTGACAGTTGAAAATAGATACGGATTGAATTTATGTTTCATGGCCTTTCACTGACATAGTCATATAAATGTTTCTTTGAAAGGGTGCTAATATACAAATTATTAATTTAAAATATGCTAAGTTTACAAAAAAACTCCTATAACAAAACAGTTATTTAATCTTCATTCACATATACTTAATTCAGTAGGTAAATGATAACAAAACAAAAATTATATTTGTTTATCTAGAAAATATAAATATTACATAAAATTAATTCACCAATCCAAAAGAAAAAGTATAAAAATTATTCAAAAATTCAATTAAAGAACCAAAGTGACAAATATAAAAAAAAACTAAATTGATAAATATACATCCGTCAACCCATTATTATTTTGCAATTTCTATTTCGAAATAACAAAGAAATAAGAATAATTTAGAAAATGGAAAAAATAAACACTCCTGTCTAACCAGTATAGATAGGAATCTATAATCGAAATGTAATGACTATCGATCTGATAGGTAAGCATAATATCGACAACACTTGATTGGAGAATGAATTGCATAGGACAAAACATTAACTGAAGGAAGAAAAGAAATGAAGATCTGTGGTGAAATAGAATAAGAAGAAGATGATTTAGAGAGATAGAGATAATTACGGAGATGTAAAGTATAACATATCTTTTGAGGTGTGTGTAATGTTTACACATAACTGGGATGAGGCGGCTGTTAGGGGTTCGACGATGATATTTGAAATTTATAGTTAAGAGTAACTAGAAACGACACCGTTAGATATTACAATTTCCTTTTTTCTTTTCAAATACATTTTAAATTATAAAATTGAAGTTCTTAATTAATAAGAATTAAAAATAAAAAATATTATTATATTTGACTTTAAAGAAATATATTATATATTTGAAAATATGTCTAGAAATTTAATGTTCGAAAAAAATCCATATATTTGGTTAGAAGATGTGAAACATATGTGTTCTAAATGTCCTTACATCATAGTTTATTGGACAAAATTTATCTTTCAAATTAGAATTGAGTTACAAGACCAAGAATATATTGGATATTGGTTTATCAAGATTGTTAAAAGGTTTGAGGTGGGTTGGGATGAACAAATGTTTATTGCTTTCTTTTTCATCTTCTACAAGGCGGTATGAAAGAATTTTATGACCGTATTAAATTAACATATTGCATTTGAAGGACCTTATTATCTTATTCTCACAAAAGTTTTATTTCAAATTATCGTACTAGATATCAAATGTTAATCCCAATCTTCAAGAAGGTGAAAGTATTAAGATTAAATAACTGAGTTACGTTGACCAAAAGGCATTATAGGTCCCCATGTTATACAAAAACCTGCATTTTAGTCCCTGTATTATGCAAATACTGTAGTATAGATCCCTATATCAGGATTCCCCTGATTTTATTTTTGTTAATTGCACTACAGGTCCTTATGCCAATACTTTTGATATTTATGACATAATTGCATTATAAGTCTCTATATTATGCAAAAAATGCACTATAGGTCCTTAAATTATGCAAAAAAGAAATTATAGGTCCCTATATTATGCACAAAAAAAAAATACTTTAGGTCCCTAAATTATGTGTTCACTAGAGTTGGGACTTTTGAGTGATTCTGAGTTCAAGTTCTCTAGTTTAAAGGTGTTGGTTATAGTCATAGTTGGGCCAAGATGTCTAGTACAAATTATACAAAGGTTGAGCCATTTGGGCCATGTTTGAAGGTGTAATGAGTATTTGAAGAGGAGATTTCGTAAATGGAAGACAATTTGTCATTTCCTGAAATAGATTTTATTCGAGTAATAGAGGATGCTACAACTTTGGTGAGATTAGAAACCGCTTATAGAAGTTTGGAAAAGATGGTTACTTTGTATGGATATTGGTAGGATGATTTATGGTGTGTTGGAGTTGATTGAGGAGGAAGGGGTTTATGCCTCGAGAATAATTATTAAGAGCGACAAAGATAATCAAAAGAATAGTCTAAATACCGAAAGATAATAAATGATAATGTAATCCCATCCACATAATATGTGTTTTGTTCTTCAAAATAACAAAAGAACAAGAATAATTTAAAACATAGAAACAATAAACTCACCTCTCCACCACCAGTAAGGGTATGAATCCATAATTTAATTATAATGATCATTGATCTTGATTGGAGACTGGATCGTATAAGAAAAAAATTATTCCAAAAAAAGATAATAAATGGATATCGATGGTAGAATAGGATAACTGCAGTGATGTGAAGAGTGGTATGACTTTTGAGGTGTATAACATTAATTGAAGTGGAGCAGCGATAAAGTGAAGTGGAAATTATGGCTTGAACGATGATATGTGATATTTAATAGTTAATAGTGATTAGAAATGACATTGTTTGAGTATTTACAAATTCAATCCATAACTATTTATAACTGTCACTAATAAAATAACCAATATGAAGATGACAACCTTACATTTGATACCTAATTAGACAACAAAATAACTTTAGAACTATAGCTACCACTCTCCATAATAAGCTATCAACAATATTATTGTTTTTGCTTTTTAGTTAGAATCAAAAGAAAGGATCCAACTTCTTTTGGTATATTCCAAACAACTGTATATAATGGAGGATGGCCAATTTTTCAAATTCTTCAATCATCTACGGATATTATGCAAGGATTTCTGAAACCTATAGAGTTTTTCCAGTTCTCCGGATCACATTAAATAAAATAATATTTGAAAGCTTTAATCCTGAAACATTACAACACAATTTTTCAGTCACAAACTAATGAAAATTAAACTAAAAATAGTCATACCTTGATGAATCTATCTCACTAAATTTCCGAAAGCAAATCACCTGCACACATCCATTATAAATAGCTTTTTGAAATATACCAAAAGAACCTGGATCCTTTCTTCTGATTCTAAGTAAAAAACAAAAACAATAATCTTGTCAATAACTGATTATGGGGAGTGGTAGCTATCGTTCTCAAATTATTTTGTTGTCTGATTGGGTATCAAATGTAAGGCGTCATTTTTATATTGGTCTTTTTATTAGTGACAGTTGAAAATAGATATGGATTGAATTTATGTTTCATGGCCTTTCACTGACATAGTCATATAAATTTTTCTTTGAAAGGGTGCTAATATACAAATTATTAATTTAAAATATGCTAAGTTTACAAAAAAACTCTGATAATAAAACATGTATTTAATCTTCATTCACATATACTTAATTCAGTAGGTAAATGATAACAAAACAAAACTTATATTTGTTTATCTAGAAATATAAATATTACATAAAAGTAATTCACTAATCCAAAAGAAAAACATAAAAATTATTCAAAAATTCAATTAAAGAACCAATGTGACAAATATAAAAAAAAACTAAATTGATAAATATACATCCGTCAACCCATTAATATTTTACAATTTCTAATTCGAAATAACAAAAAAATAAGAATAATTTAGAAAATGGAAAAAATAAACACACCTGTCTAACCAGTATAGATTGGAATCTATAATCGAAATGTAATGACTATAGGTAAGCATGATATCGACAACACTTGATTGGAAAACTAATTGCATAGGACAAATTATTAACTGAAGGAAGAAAAGAAATGAAGATCTGTGGTGAAATAGAATAAGAAGAAGTTGATTTAGAGAGATAGAGATAATTACGGAGATGTAAAGAATAACATATCTTTTGAGGTGTGTGTAATGTTTACACATAACTGGGATGAGGCGGCTGTTAGGGTTTGGACGATGATATTTGAAATTTATAGTTAAGAGTAACTAGAAACGACACCGTTAGATATTAAAATTTCCTTTTTTCTTTTCAAATACATTTTAAATTATAAAATTGAAGTTCTTAATTAATAAGAATTAAAAATAAAAAATATTATTATATTTGACTTTAAAGAAATATATTATATATTTGAAAATATGTCTAGAAATTTAATGTTCGAAAAAAATCCATATATTTGGTTAGAAGATGTGAAACATATGTGTTCTAAATGTCCTTACATCATAGTTTATTGGACAAAATTTATCTTTCAAATTAGAATTGAGTTACAAGACCAAGAATATATTGGATATTGGTTTATCAAGATTGTTAAAAGGTTTGAGGTGGGTTGGGATGAACAAATGTTTATTGCTTTCTTTTTCATCTTCTACAAGGCGGTATGAAAGAATTTTATGACCGTATTAAATTAACATATTGCATTTGAAGGACCTTATTATCTTACTCTCACAAAAGTTTTATTTAAAATTATCGTACTAGATATCAAATGGTAATCTCAATCTTCAAGAAGGTGAAAGTATTAAGATTAAATAACTGAGTTACGTTGACCAAAAGGCATTATAGGTCCCCATGTCATACAAAAACCTGCATTTTAGTCCCTGTATTATGCAAATATGTAGTATAGGTCCCTATATCAGGATTCCCCTGATTTTATTTTTGTTAATTGCACTACAGGTCCTTATGCCAATATTTTTGATATTTATGACATAATTGCATTATAAGTCTCTATATTATGCAAAAAATGCACTATAGGTCCTTAAATTATGCAAAAAAGAAATTATAGGTCCCTATATTATGCACAAAAAAAAATACTTTAGGTCCCTAAATTATGTGTTCACTAGAGTTGGGACTTTTGAGTGATTCTGAGTTCAAGTTCTCTAGTTTAAAGGTTTTGGTTATAGTCATAGTTGGGCCAAGATGTCTAGTACAAATTATACAAAGGTTGAGCCATTTGGGCCATGTTTGAAGGTGTAATGAGTATTTGAAGAGGAGATTTCGTAAATGGAAGATCAATTGTCATTTCCTGAAATAGATTTTATTCGAGTTATAGAGGATGCTACAACTTTGGTGAGATTAGAAACCGCTTATAGAAGTTTGGAAAAGATGGTTTCTTCGGTTGACGTCAGGGCTTTGTATGGATAATGGTAGGATGATTTACGGTTTGTTGGAGTTGATTGAGGAGGAAGGGGTTTATGCCTCGAGAATAATTATTAAGAGAGACAAAGATAATCAAAAGAATAGTCTAAATACCGAAAGATAATAAATGATAATGTAAACCCATCCACATAATATGTTTTTTGTTCTTCAAAATAACACAAGAACAAGAATAATTTAAAACATAGAAACAATAAACTCACCTCTCCACCACCAGTAAGGGTATGAATCCATAATTAAATTATAATGATCATTGATCTTGATTAGAGACTGGATCGTATAAGAAAAAAATTATTCCAAAAAAAGATAAGAAATGGATATCGATGGTAGAATAGGATAACTGCAGTGATGTGCAGAGTGGCATGACTTTTGAGGTGTATAACATTAATTGAAGTGGAGCAGCGATAAAGTGAAGTGAGAATTATGGCTTGGACGATGAGATGTGATATTTAATAGTTAATAGTGATTAGAAATGACATCGTTTGAGTATTTACAAATTCAATCCATAACTATCTACAACTGTCACTAATAAAAAGACTAATATAAAGATGACAACCTTACATTTGATATCTAATTAGACAACAAAATAATTTTAGAACTATAGCTACCACTCCCCATAATCAGCTATCAACAATATTATTGTTTTTGCTTTTTACTTAGAATCAGAAGAAAGGACCCAACTTCTTTTGGTATATTTCAAACAACTGTATGTAATGGAGAATGGCCAATTTTTCAAATTCTTCAAGAATCTCCGGATATTGTGCTCGGATTTCTGAAACCTACAGAGTTTTTCCAGTTCTCCGGATCACATTAAATAAAATAATCTTTGAAAGCTTTAATCCTGAAACATTACAACACAATTTTTCAGTCACAAACTAATGAAAATTAAACTAAAAATAGTCATACCTTGATGAATCTATCTCGCTAAATTTCCGAAAGTAAATCACCTTGCACAGATGCATTATAAACAAGTTTTTGATGTATACCAAAAGAAGCTGGATCATTTCTTCTGATTCTAAGTAAAAAACAAAAACAATAATCTTGTTAATAACTGATTATGGGGAGTGGTTTGGGTATCAAATGTAAGGTGTCATCTTTATATTGGTCTTTTTATTAGTGACCGTTGAAAATAGCTATGGATTGAATTTATGTTTCATGGCCGAGTTATATAAATTTTTCTTTGAAAGGGTGCTAATATACAAATTATTTATTTAAAATATGCTATGTTTACAAAAAAACTCTGATAACAAAACATGTATTTGTTCTTCATTCACATATACTTAATTCAGTAGGTAAATGATAACAAAAAATAACTTATATTTGTTTATCTAGAAAATATAAATATTACATAAACGTAATTCACCAATCCAAAAGAAAAAGCATAAAAATTATACAAAAATTCAATTACATTAAAGAAACGAAGTGACAAATACAAAAAAAATAAATAAATATATAAATATACATCTGTCAACCCATTAATATTTTGCAATTTCTATTTCGAAATAACAAAGAAATAAGAATAATTTAGAAAATGGGAAAAATAAACGCACCTGTCTAACCAGTATAGATAAAAATCTATAATCGAAATGTAATGACTATCTATCTGATAGGTAAGCATAATATCGACAACACTTGATTGGAGAATGAATTGCATAGGACAAAACATTAACTGAGGGAAGAAAAGAAATGAAGATCTGTGGTGAAAGAGAATAAGAAGAAGTTGATTTAGAGAGATAGAGATAATTACGGAGATGTGAAGAATGACATATCTTTTGAGGTGTGTGTAATGTTTATACATATTTGGGGTGGGGTGCCTCTAAGGGTTTGCACGATAATTTGTGACATTTTATAGTCAAGAGTGAGTAGGAGCCACACCACTCAATTATTTACAATTTTTTCATTTATTATTTTTCTTTTGAAATAAATTTTAAGTTATATAATTTATGTTCTTAAATAATTAGAATTAAAAATAAAAAATGTTATGATATTTGATTTTAACGAAATATATTATATATTTGAAAATATGTCTAGAACTTGAATGTTTTAATAACAATCCATATATTTTGTCAGAAACGCATAAGTATGCAATCCTAACAAATCGTGGAGATCTTATTGAAGATGTGGAACATATGTGTTTTAAATTTCCTTACATCATAGTTTATTGGGCAAATTTTATCTTTATTAGAATTGAGTTACAAGAGCAAGAATATATTGAAGATTGGTAAAAGATTTTTTGATGTGCTGAGGTAAACGAACGTTTGTTGTTTTCCTTGTTATCCTCTGAAAGATGCGTATGGAATTTTTTATGATCGTATTAGATTGAACGTTTGAAAATGATAGTACCAGATTTCAAATGTTAATCCCAATCTTTTGTAACGTTTCTTTTCTTTATGAATTGGAGCAGACAAGTATTTTGGTAGTCTCGTTGGATCATAATGATCCTACTATTGATAATAATGTTAAGAAAATTCAGACAAAATATCCATTAAAGAGTAGCATACAACATGGCTACTTTGAACCACAACATACAACATCTATCTTTATCAACTGTCGTAAAGTTATTCATATCTTCACAAACCTACCGAGAACAAAGTAGAACATTTGCCCGATCATGGAACATATCCATAAATGGTAATATAAATTTGATTGTGTATTTTTAATGTAGACAGTCAGAAAGCACGAGATAGATTGAAGTGAAAGGTTTTGATTTAGGTAGCTTTGAATATATTGTCGTTTGTTTTTTCATTTGTTTCTTTGAGTTAAAAAAAGCAAAAAATGATAGGGATAATGTTTTTAATGTTTGGCATAAGTGATGGACATAAGTAGAGATTAGTTTAATAGTTAGGCCTAAAAGGTGGTGGTGTGGCCAGGCTAGTGTTGTGGTGGTAATAGTTAGGCTTAGTGTTTTAATTATTATTTTATTTTTCAAAATATTTTTATGTATTTTGGTAAAAAATACCTAAATAAGAATTGAATTTTGCTCTGTAAGTCAACTTTACTCGATTTTCTTAAACTTTTTTCAAATACATCTGAGAGCCATATTGACTTTTTGTAACATATGTGAGGACTCGTGGTTATTTTAACTTGTGTGAAGTTTGATCTAAAACCTTTTGGTCACTGTTAGTAGTCTATCTAGTAGAACAACTATCAATCTTAATTTTCTAACTTTTAACTTTATTTAGGTTCTAAAACCGATAACTTTAGTGATAGTTCTAGTGATTAGTGGTTAGAGACATTTTCTAACTTTTAACTTTACTTAGAAACTTTCATGGATCTAAAATTGATAGTTTTAGTGATAGTTCTAGTGGTGAGATTATTTAACACTTCTCATATGACTAAGATGTACCGAGATCTAATATTACCGAAGTTAAAATAACTCTTAAATGTATTAAAAAATAAAAATAAATTCATTCATAGATATGTACCATCATATCCTACAAAACTAGGAGAATCAAAAAAAATGTGAAGACATAATTAAGTTCATTTTGATTTTGTTAAGGTAAAAGGTCCCTATAATGGGTGTTTAAGAAAAAGATTGTAGCAGACGGACCTATAAAGCCCGTCTGGTTGCTAAAGAGTTTAATCAAAAGGAAGGAATCGATTATGAGGAAACCTTTTTCCTTGTAGCAATGCTCAAATTTATTCGGATTCCACTTGCAATAGCTACATATTATGATTACGAGATATGGAAGATGGATGTGAAAACAACTTTATTGAATGGGGAGCTCAAGAAGGATGTCTATATGACTCAGCCTAAGGGTTTCACATCTCCATCTCATCCTAGTAATATATGCAACCTTCAAAGATCCATTTATGGATTGAAGCAAATGTCACAAAGTTGGAATCTTCGCTTCCATACAATAATTAAAGAGTTTGGTTTTGTAAGATGCGATGAGGAGCCATGTGTGTACAAATGGACTAGTGGTTGTACAAATATATTTCTGGTGTTATATGTAGATGACATATAACTATTAGGTAATGGTATACCAGCAATGCAACACACCAAGATTTGGTTATCCGACCAGTTCTCCATGAAGGATTTAGGAAAAGCAGCAGATATTCTAGGAATTAAGATCTATAGAGATAGATCAAAGAAGCTACTTGGCCCGTCTCAATCCTTATACATATATACTATCTTGAAGAGGTATCAAATGGAAAATTCCAAAAGGGCTATTTACCAATAGGCTCTGGAATTACTCTTAGTAGGGGGGATTGTCCCAAGACCCTATAGGAAAGAGTACGCATGAGTAAGGTACCATATGCTAGCGCAGTGGGAACCATCATGTATGCCATGACATGTACTAGACCTGAAGTAGCCTACGCGCTAGTAGATACCAAGGTAACCTAGGAGCGGAACATTGGGAAGTTGTAAAAACCATCCTTAAGTACTTATTCTTTCTATCTTATTAGGACTCTAAGACATATAAAAGATAATTACATAACAAAATTTTATAAATTAACGATAATGTAGATTGCTAATATAAATCATTAAAATACATAGATAATTATTTAAGTTGGTGGTATAAATGTAGGATAGAAGACGAAGCTTCCGACTGAGTTCGTCTCACTTCAACTCAGCTGATATCATATTTTCTACTGACTAGTCAATTGCTAGTCTATTTGGCAAATACAACTATAAGATTGTTTAAATAAGAGGAATAATATTCTAGAACAAATCGAGAATTAACTCTTAAAGACAATTAGTATACATACGATGAAGATTAATTCGTAAAGTTTCCGTTTAATAGCAAAAGCTTAAACATATACAACCGCTTTAATTTAGCAATGGAAGAATGAAAAGTTGAAATATGTATACTCACGAGTCACCTAAATCAACATCTTCTTCCTCTATTTGATGTAAATTCCCATCTGAACTTGAGTATCGCCTCTTCCCTGATGCTTTTGGAGGATTCCTCTTTGCCGGTACTCTTTTATATCGAGCAATGAACTTCTCGAACTTCATTGACACGTATAAAAAGAAGTTAGACAATTTAATCTTTTGTACGCATAAAAGCATTTAAATTGAGCTATCATTAAATAAATTAGAGATATAACAAGACAAGTACAATAACATGTAGAATGAATTAAGTTCACTCACATCTTCTTGATTCTTATTCTTTTCTTTTGGCTGCTTCGCCGTTTTTTGAAGGGGGATGGTTCTGAAATCATATCTCTTAGTCTACAAGACTCAAGTAATGAAAATTTAAATTATGGTTAATATAAATGAATCACTAACCTCTTCGTGAAAATTCATAGAATGGATTTACATATCAAAAATCCGTGTCCGCCCTCAAAACACGCCGATTAGTCATGCCTTTTCGACAGGTAGGGTAGCTCCTTTTCCTATCAATATATGAATTTTGATTACATTATCTAACAAATTTTCAGTAAATAAATAAATATATATATAAAATGTGTACTCCATATCCTATGCGTATTGCCTTCTCAATGCATTCCTTACAAACCGTTTCATGCAACACTGCGCAACTCGAGCATTCTTGATTGTGTCTATTCGTGTAAAGCATATCAATGGTGAGAAATATCATATAATAATTAATTTATGTATTAACATAATTAATCATTAATAGTGAATTTTCTGATTTCAGAAGCAAAGCTTTATAGAATGAACATTACCTTGGCAGATTGGAAAATATACTCCTTTAAGAGCGATTTCAGAAGAATTGGTTCTTTTGTTGATTTCCTAGAAAAATAAAGTGACATGAGGGAAAGGTACATAAGCGTCTGCATCCGAATTTATACACATCAATTATTACAAACCAATAAATACATTACTTCAACTTAGTATTATTTTTACAAAGCAAAAGTATATACATCTTACTCACTAAATTATACATATTTAACTCAATCTTTTGCAAGACATTTGGCTCCTTTACTAATTAATTATCCAGAGTGAATATTTTCTATAATCTAAATTTTTTTCTAAATTTCTTACCAAAATTCTGAAACTTTAAATTCCTATATAGATATAACTAATTTTTGCTTAGAATTTACAGAGATTTTCATTTACCTATGAGGTTGCCAACTACAAAGAGTTTTTTAAAACATAGCACGTTTTAGATAAATAAATGACATATAAGCATCATTTAATTTTTATTTAGTTAAAAATATGATTAGACAAATGTTCATTCTTAAATTCTCATTTACTCCGATCTCCAATATCGTATAAAAAGTCATTTGAAAGTTAGTGTTATTCTTCAATCTATTTACCTAATAAATTCTAGTTTTTCTATACAAGTTCCTCCTTTAATTACATGAATTGTAGGGAAGTATTCTCCACCATGGCGTATTTTGCAATTATCCATTGTAATGTAATATAATTATTTCATATTCTCCAATTACCTATTGTAAGGTACAAAAGTTATTTTATATTATTTTGAACATTAAAAATTCATTTGATGATTTTATACTTATAATCTTTATAATGAAATATAATTATCTTAAATTTTTATTTTTTTAAAACTCTTCCTACATGTTTTATATTTTTTCATTTTTAATTAGTGTTAAATTTTTATCTACCAACAATGGTAATAATAGTATGCCTTTCACTGGCAGAGTTACACTAATTTTTCTTTTAAAAGATGCTAATATACTAATCATATTTTAAAAATATTCTATTTTTATAAAAATCTTGATAACAAAATATGTATTTGTTCCTCATTTACATATATTCAATTAAGTATGTAACAGATAACAAACATAACTGATATTTGTTTGTCCAGAAAATAAAGATATTATAAGAATGCAATATATCGATCCAAAAGAAACAACACAAACATAATTTAAAAATTCAAATGCAACATAAGAACCTAAAGTGGCAAATACCAAAAAAACAAAATTGATAAATTTACATGTATCAACCAATTAATATTTTGCAAATCTCTTTTTTCGAAATAAAAAATAAATAATAACAATTTATAAAATGGAAAAAATAAACGCACCTCTCTAACTATTATAGATATAAATCTATATTTGAAATGTAACGACCATCGATCAGATAAGTAAGCAGATAATGAACAACACTTGGTTGGAGAATGGACTGCATAGGATATAACATTAACTGAAGAAAGAGAAGAAATTGAATTTTGTGGTTTAATTTAATAAGAAGAAGTTTATTCACAGAGAAGGAGATAAGTGCGGACATGTGAAGAATGATATACGTTTTGAGATGCGTGTAATGTTTACACATAACTGGGATGAGGCGGCTGTTAGGGTTTGGACGATATATTTGAAATTTATAGTTAAGAAATACTTAATTAATAAGAATTAAAAATAAAAAATATTATTATATTTGACTTCAAAGAAATATATTATATATTTGAAAATATGTATAGAAATTGAATGTTTGAAAAACATCCATATATTTGGTTAGAAGATGTGAAACATATGTGTTTTAAATGTCCTTACATCATAGTTTATTGGACAAAATTTATCTTTCAAATTAGAATTGAGTTACAAGACCAAGAATATATTGGATATTGGTTTATAAAGATTGTTTAAAGGTTTGAGGTGGGTTGGGATGAACAAATGTTTATTGTTTTCTTTTTCATCTTCTACAAGGTGTGTATGAAAGAATTTTATGACCGTATTAAATTAACATATTGCATTTGAACGACCTTATTATCTTAATCTCACAAAAATTTTATTTAAAATTATCGTACTAGATATCAAATGTTAATCCCAATCTTCAAAAAGGTGAAAGTATTAAGATTAAATAACTGAGTTATGCTGACCAAAAGGCATTATAGGTCCCCATGTTATACAAAAACCTGCATTTTAGTCCCTGTATTATGAAAATAATGTAGTATAGGTCCCTATATCAAGATGTCCCTGATTTTATTTTTGTTAATTGCACTACAGGTCCTTATGCTAATACTTTTGATATTTATGACAGAATTGCATTATAAGTCTCTATATTATGCAAAAAAAACACTATAGGTCCTTAAATTGTGCAAAAAATGAATTATAGGTCCCTATATTATGCACTAAAAATACTATAGGTCCCTAAATTATGTGTTCCCAAGAGTTGGGACTTTTGAGTGATTCTGAGCTCAAAGTGCTCTAGTTTAAAGGTGTTGGTTATAGTCATAGTTAGGCCAAGATATCAAGTACAAATTATACAAAGGTTGAGCCATTTGGGCCATATTTGAAGGTGTAATGAGTATTTGAAGAGGAGATTTCGTAAATGGAAGACAAATTGTCATTTCCTGAAATAGATTTTATTCGAGTTATAGAGGATGCTACAACTTTGGTGAGATTAGAAACCGCTTATAGAAGTTTGGAAAAGATGGTTTCTTCAGTTGACGTCAGGGCTTTGTATGGATATTGGTAGGATGATTTACGGTGTGTTGGAGTTGATTGAGGAGGAAGGGGTTTATGCCTCGAGAATAATTATTAAGAGCGACAAAGATAATCAAAAGAATAGTCTAAATACCGAAAGATAATAAATGATAATGTAAACCCATCCACATAATATATTTTTTGTTCTTCAAAATAACACAAGAACAAGAATAATTTAAAACATAGAAACAATAAACTCACCTCTCCACCACCAGTAAGGGTATGAATCCATAATTAAATTATAATGATCATTGATCTTGATTGGAGACTGGATCTAAGAGAAAAATTATTCCAAAAAAAGATAAGAAATGGATATCGATGGTAGAATAGGATAACTGCAGAGATGTGAAAAGTGGTATGACTTTTGAGGTGTATAACATTAATTGAAGTGGAGCAGCGGAGCAGTGATAAAGTGAAGTGAAAATTATGGCTTGAACGATGATATGTGATATTTAATAGTTAATAGTGATTAGAAATGACATCGTTTGAGTATTTACAAATTCAATCCATAACTATTAACAACTGTCACTAATAAAAAGACCAATATAAAGATGACAACCTTACATTTGAGACCTAATTAGACAACAAAATAATTTTAGAACTATAGCTACCACTCCCCATAATAAGCTATCAACAATATTATTGTTTTTTCTTTTTACTTAGAATCAGAAGAAAGGACCCAAATTCTTTTTGTATATTTCAAACAGCTGTATATAATGGATGATGACCAATTTTTCAAATTCTTCAAGCATCTATGGATATTGTGCTCGGATTTCTGAAACCTACAGAGTTTTTCCAGTTCTCCGGATCACATTAAATAAAATAATATTTGAAAGCTTTAACAAACTAATGAAAATTAAACTAAAAATAGTCATACCTTGATGAATCTATGTCACTAAATTTCCGAAAGCAAATCACCTGCACACATCCATTATAAACAACTTTTTGAAATATACCATAAGAAGCTGGATCCTTTCTTCTGATTCTAAGTAAAAAACAAAAACAATAATCTTTTTAATAACTGATTATGGGGAGTGGTAGCTATCATTCTCAAATTATTTTGTTGTTTGATTGGGTATCAAATGTAAGGTGTCATCTTTATATTGGCCTTTTTATTAGTGACGGTTGAAAATAGCTATGGATTGAATTTATGTTTCATGGCCTTTCACGGACAGAGTTATATAAATTTTTCTTTGAAAGGGTGCTAATATACAAATTATTAATTTAAAATATGCTATGTTTACAAAAAAACTCTGATAACAAAACATGTATTTGTTCTTCATTCACATATACTTAATTCAGTAGGTAAATGATAACAAAACATAACTTATATTTATTTATCTTGAAAATATAAATATTACATAAAAGTAATTCACTAATCCAAAAGAAAAAGAATAAAAATTATTCAAAAATTCAATTAAAGAACCGAAGTGACAAATACAAAAAAAAACTAAATTGATAAATATACATCTGTCAACCCATTAATATTTTGCGAATTCTATTTTGAAATAACAAAGAAATAAGAATAATTTAGAAAATGGAAAAAATAAACACACCTGTCTAACCAATATAGATAGAAATCTAATCGAAATGTAATAACTATCGATCTGATAGGTAAGAATAATATCGACAACACTTGATTGGAGAATGAATTGCATAGGACAAAACATTAACTGAAGGAAGAAAAGAAATGAAGATCAAGAAGTTGATTTAGAGAGATAGAGATAATTACGGAGATGTAAAGAATGACATATCTTTTGAGGTGTGTGTAATGTTTATACATAACTGGGATGAGGCGGATGTTAGGGTTTTGGACGATGATATTTGAAATTTATAGTTAAGAGTAACTAGAAACGACACCGTTAAATATTACAATTTCCTTTTTTCTTTTCAAATACATTTTAAATTATAAAATTGAAGTTCTTAATTAATAAGAATAAAAAATAAAAAATATTATTATATTTGACTTTAAAGAAATATATTATATATTTGAAAATATGTATAGAAATTGAATGTTCGAAAAAAATCCATATATTTGGTTAGAAGATGTGAAACATATGTGTTCTAAATGTCCTTACATCATAGTTTATTGGACAAAATTTATCTTTCAAATTAGAATTGAGTTACAAGACCAAGAATATATTGGATATTGGTTTATCAAGATTGTTAAAATGTTTTAGGTGGGTTGGGATGAACAAATGTTTATTGCTTTCTTTTTCATCTTCTACAAGGCGGTATGAAAGAATTTTATGACCGTATTAAATTAACATATTGCATTTGAAGGACCTTATTATCTTAATCTCACAAAAGTTTTATTTAAAATTATCGTACTAGATATCAAATGTTAATCCCAATCTTCAAGAAGGTGAAAGTATTAAGATTAAATAACTGAGTTATGTTGACCAAAAGGCATTATAGGTCCCCATGTTATACAAAAACCCGCAGTTTAGTCCCTATATTATGCAAATAATATAGTATAGGTCCCTATATCAAGATGCCCCTGATTTTATTTTTATTAATTGCATTACAGGTCCTTATGCCAATACTTTTTATATTTATGACATAATTGCATTATAAGTCTCTATATTATGCATAAAATGCACTATAGGTCCTTAAATTATGCAAAAAAGAAATTATAGGTCCCTATATTATGCACAAAAAAAATACTATAGGTCCCTAAATTATGTGTTCACTAGAGTTGGGACTTTTGAGTGATTCTAAGCTCAAGTGCTCTAGTTTAAAGGTGTTGGTTATAGTCATAGTTGGGCCAAGATGTCTAGTACAAATTATACAAAGGTTGAGCCATTTGGGCCATGTTTGAAGGTGTAATGAGTATTTGAAGAGGAGATTTCGTAAATGGAAGACAAATTGTCATTTCCTGAAATAGATTTTATTCGAGTTATAGAGGATGCTACAACTTTGGTGAGATTAGAAACCGCTTATAGAAGTTTGGAAAAGATGGTTTCTTCAGTTGACGTCAGGGCTTTGTATGGATATTGGTAGGATGATTTACGGTGTGTTGGAGTTGATTGAGGAGGAAGGGGTTTATGCCTCGAGAATAATTATTAAGAGCGACAAAGATAATCAAAAGAATAGTCTAAATACCGAAAGATAATAAATGATAATGTAAACCCATCCACATAATATGTTTTTTGTTCTTCAAAATGACACAAGAACAAGAATAATTTAAAACATAGAAACAATAAACTCATCTCTCCACCACCAGTAAGGGTATGAATCCATAATTAAATTATAATGATCATTGATCTTGATTGGAGACTGGATCGTATAAGAAAAAAATTATTCCAAAAAAATATAAGAAATGGATATCGATGGTAGAATAAATAACTGCAGTGATGTGAAGAGTGATATGACTTTTGACGTGTATAACAGTAATTGAAGTGGAGCAGCGATAAAGTGAAGTGGAAATTATGGCTTGAACGATGATATGTGATATTTAATAGTTAATAGTGATTAGAAATGACATCGTTTGAGTATTTACAAATTCAATCCATAACTATTTACAACTGTCATAAATTAAATAACCAATATAAAGATGACAACCTTACATTTGATACCTAATTAGACAACAAAATAATTTTAGAACTATAGCTACCACTCCCCATAATAAGCTATCAACAATATTATTGTTTTTGCTTTTTACTTAGAATCAGAAGAAAAGACCCAACTTCTTTTGGTATATTTCAAACAATTGTATATAATGGAGGATAGCCAATTTTTCAAATTCTTCAAGCATCTCCGGATATTGTGCTCGGATTTCTGAAACCTACAGAGTTTTTCCAGTTCTCCGGATCACATTAAATAAAATAATATTTGAAAGCTTTAATCCTGAAACATTACAACATAAGTTTTCAGTCACAAACTAATGAAAATTAAAACAAAAATAGTCATACCTTGATGAATCTTTCTCACTAAATTTCCGAAAACAAATCACCTGCACACATCCATTATAAACAACTTTTCGAAATATACCAAAAGAAGCTGGATCCTTTCTTCTGATTCTAAGTAAAAAACAAAAACAATACACTTGTTAATAACTGATTATGGGGAGTGGTAGCTATCGTTCTCAAATTATTTTGTTGTCTGATTGGGTATCAAATGTATGGTGTCATTTTTATATTGGTCTTTTTATTAGTGACAGTTGAAAATAGATATTGATTGAATTTATGTTTCATGGCCTTTAACTGACAGAGTTATATAAATTTTTCTTTGAAAGGGTGCTAATATACAAATTATTAATTTAAAATATGCTAAGTTTACAAAAAAACTCTGATAGCAAAACATGTATTTAATCTTCATTCACATATACTTAATTCAGTAGGTAAATGATAACAAAACAAAACTTATATTTGTTTATCTAGAAAATATAAATATTACATAAAAGTAATTCACCAATCCAAAAGAAAAAGCATAAAAATTATTCAAAAATTCAATTAAAGAACCAAAGTGACAAATATAAAAAAAACTAAATTGATAAATATACATCCGTCAACCCATTAATATTTTGAAATTTCTATTTCGAAATAACAAAGAAATAAGAATAATTTAGAAAATGGAAAAAAAAAAACTAAATTGATAAATATACATCCGTCAACCCATTAATATTTTGCAATTTCTATTTCGAAATAACAAAGAAATAAGAATAATTTAGAAAATGGAAAAAATAAACACACCTGTCTAACTAGTATAGATAGGAATCTATAATCGAAATGTAATGACTATCGATCTGATAGGTAAGCATAATATCGACAATACTTGATTAGAGAATGAATTTCATAGGACAAAACAATAATTGAAGGAAGAAAAGAAGATCTGTGGTGAAATAGAATAAGAAGAAGTTGATTTAGAGAGATAGAGATTATTACGGAGATGTAAAGAATAACATATCTTTTGAGGTGTGTGTCATAACTGGGATGAGGCGGCTGTTAGGGTTTGGACGATGATATTTGAAATTTATAGTTAAGAGTAACTAAAAACGACACCATTAAATATTACAATTTCCTTTTTTCTTTTCAAATACATTTTAAATTATAAAATTGAAGTTCTTAATTAAAAAGAATTAAAAATAAAAAATATTGTTATATTTGACTTTAAAGAAATATATTATATATTTGAAAATATGTCTAGAAATTGAATGTTCGAAAAAAATCCATATATTTGGTTAGAAGATGTGAAACATATGTGGTCTAAATGTCCTTACATCATAGTTTATTGGACAAAATTTATTTTTCAAATTAGAATTGAGTTACAAGACCAAGAATATATTGGATAATTGTTTATAATGATTGTTAAAAGGTTTGAGGTGGGTTGGGATGAACAAATGTTTATTGCTTTCTTTTTCATCTTCTAAAAGGCGGTATGAAAGAATTTTATGACCGTATTAAATTAACATATTGCATTTGAAGGACCTTATTATCTTAATCTCACAAAAGTTTTATTTAAAATTATCGTACTAGATATCAAATGTTAATCCCAATCTTCAAGAAGGTGAAAGTATTAAGATTAAATAACTGAGTTATGTTGACCAAAAGCCATTATAGGTCCCCATGTTATACAAAAACCTGCATGTTAGTCCCTGTATTATGCAAATACTGTAGTATAGGTCCCTATATCAGGATTACCCTGATTTTATTTTTGTTAATTGCACTACAGGTCCGTATGCCAATACTTTTGATATTTATGACATAATTGCATTATAAGTCTCGATATTATGCATAAAATGCACTATAGGTCCTTAAATTATGCAAAAAAGAAATTATAGGTCCCTATATTATGCATAAAAAAAATACTATAGGTTCCTAAATTATGTGTTCACTAGAGTTGGGACTTTTGAGTGATTCTAAGCTCAAGTGCTCTAGTTTAAAGGTGTTGGTTATAGTCATAGTTGGGCCAAGATGTCTAGTACAAATTATACAAAGGTTGAGCCATTTGGGCCATGTTTGAAGGTGTAATGAGTATTTGAAGAGGAGATTTCGTAAATGGAAGACAAATTGTCATTTCCTGAAATAGATTTTATTCGAGTTATAGAGGATGCTACAACTTTGGTGAGATTAGAAACCGCTTATAGAAGTTTGGAAAAGATGGTTTCTTCAGTTGACGTCAGGGCTTTGTATGGATATTGGTAGGATGATTTACGGTGTGTTGGAGTTGATTGAGGAGGAAGGGGTTTATGCCTCGAGAATAATTATTAAGAGCGACAAAGATAATCAAAAGAATAGTCTAAATACCCAAAGGTAATAAATGATAATGTAAACCCATCCACATAATATGTTTTTTGTTCTTCAAAATAACACAAGAACAAGAATAATTTAAAACATAGAAACAATAAACTCACCTCTCCACCACCAGTAAGGGTATGAATCCATAATTAAATTATAATGATCATTGATCTTGATTGGAGACTGGATCGTATAAGAAAAAAATTATTCCAAAAAAAGATTAGAAATGGATATCGATGGTAGAATAGGATAACTGCAGTGATGTGAAGAGTGGCATGACTTTTGAGGTGTATAACATTAATTGAAGTGGAGAAGCCGAGCAGCGATAAAGTGAAGTGGAAATTATGGCTTGAACGATGATATGTGATATTTAATAGTTAATAGTGATTAGAAATGACATCGTTTGAGTATTTACAAATTCAATCCATAACTATTTACAACTGTCACTAATAAAATGACCAATATAAAGATGACAACCTTACATTTGATACCTAATTAGACAACAAAATAATTTTAGAACTATAGCTACCACTCCCCATAATAAGCTATCAACAATATTATAGTTTTTGCTTTTTACTTAGAATCAGAAGAAAAGCCCCAACTTCTTTTGGTATATTTCAAACAACTGTATATATATAATGGAGGATGGCCAATTTTTCAAATTCTTCAAGCATCTCCGGATATTGTGCTCGGATTTCTGAAACCTACAGAGTTTTTCCAGTTCTCCGGATCACATTAAATAAAATAATATTTGAAAGCTTTAATCCTGAAACATTACAACATAATTTTTCAGTCACAAACTAATGAAAATAAAAATAAAAATAGTCATACCTTGATGAATCTATCTCACTAAATTTCCGAAAACAAATCACCTGCACACATCCATTATAAACAACTTTTTGAAATATACCAAAAGAAGCTGGATCCTTTCTTTTGATTCTAATTAAAAAACAAAAACAATACACTTGTTAATAACTGATTATGGGAGTGGTAGCTATCGTTCTCAAATTATTTTGTTGTCTGATTGGGTATCAAATGTAAGGTGTCATTTTTATATTGGTCTTTTTATTAGTGACAGTTGAAAATAGGTATGGATTGAATTTATGTTTCATGGCCTTTAACTGACAGAGTTATATAAATTTTTCTTTGAAAGGGTGCTAATATACAAATTATTAATTTAAAATATGCTAAGTTTACAAAAAAACTCTGATAGCAAAACATGTATTTAATCTTTATTCACATATACTTAATTCAGTAGGTAAATGATAACAAAACAAAACTTATATATGTTTATCTAGAAAATATAAATATTACATAAAAGTAATTCACCAATCCAAAAGAAAAAGCATAAAAATTATTCAAAAATTCAATTAAAGAACCAAAGTGACAAATATAAAAAAAACTAAATTGATAAATATACATCCGTCAACCCATTAATATTTTGCAATTTCTATTTCGAAATAACAAAGAAATAAGAATAATTTAGAAAATGGAAAAAATAAACACACCTGTCTAACTAGTATAGATAGGAATCTATAATCGAAATGTAATGACTATCGATCTGATAGGTAAGCATAATATCGACAACACTTGATTAGAGAATGAATTTCATAGGACAAAACAATAACTGAAGGAAGAAAAGAAGTAGAGATTATTACGGAGATGTAAAGAATAACATATCTTTTGAGGTGTGTGTCATAACTGGGATGAGGCGGCTGTTAGGGTTTGGACGATGATATTTGAAATTTATAGTTAAGAGTAACTAGAAACGACACCGTTAGATATTACAATTTCCTTTTTTCTTTTCAAATACATTTTAAATTATAAAATTGAAGTTCTTAATTAATAAGAATTAAAAATAAAAAATATTATTATATTTGACTTTAAAGAAATATATTATATATTTGAAAATATGTCTAGAAATTTAATGTTCGAAAAAAAATCCATATATTTGGTTAGAAGATGTGAAACATATGTGTTCTAAATGTCCTTACATCATAGTTTATTGGACAAAATTTATCTTTCAAATTAGAATTGAGTTACAAGACCAAGAATATATTGGATATTGGTTTATCAAGATTGTTAAAAGGTTTGAGGTGGGTTGGGATGAACAAATGTTTATTTCTTTCTTTTTCATCTTCTACAAGGCGGTATGAAAGAATTTTATGACCGTATTAAATTAACATATTGCATTTGAAGGACCTTATTATCTTAATCTCACAAAAGTTTTATTTAAAATTATCGTACTAGATATCAAATGTTAATCCCAATCTTCAAGAAGGTGAAAGTATTAAGATTAAATAACTGAGTTACGTTGACCAAAAGGCATTATAGGTCCCCATGTTATACAAAAACCTGCATTTTAGTCCTTGTATTATGCAAATACTGTAGTATAGGTCCCTATATCAGGATTCCCCTGATTTTATTTTTGTTAATTGCACTACAGGTCCTTATGCCAATACTTTTGATATTTATGACATAATTGCATTATAAGTCACTATATTATGCAAAAAAATGCACTATAGGTCCTTAAATTATGCAAAAAAGAAATTATAGGTCCCTATATTATGCACAAAAAAAAAATACTTTAGGTCCCTAAATTATGTGTTCACTAGAGTTGGGACTTTTGAGTGATTCTGAGCTCAAGTGCTCTAGTTTAAAGGTGTTGGTTATAGTCATAGTTGGGCCAAGATGTCTAGTACAAATTATACAAAGGTTGAGCCATTTGGGCCATGTTTGAAGGTGTAATGAGTATTTGAAGAGGAAATTTCGTAAATGGAAGACAAATTGTCATTTCCTGAAATAGATTTTATTCGAGTTATACAGGATGCTACAACTTTGGTGAGATTAGAAACCGCTTATAGAAGTTTGGAAAAGATGGTTTCTTCGGTTGATGTCAGGGCTTTGTATGGATAATGGTAGGATGATTTACGGTTTTGTTGGAGTTGATTGAGGAGGAAGGGGTTTATGCCTCGAGAATAATTATTAAGAGAGACAAAGATAATCAAAAGAATAGTCTAAATACCGAAAGATAATAAATGATAATGTAAACCCATCCACATAATATGTTTTTTGTTCTTCAAAATAACACAAGAACAAGAATAATTTAAAACATAGAAACAATAAACTCACCTCTCCACCACCAGTAAGGGTATGAATCCATAATTAAATTATAATGATCATTGATCTTGATTGGAGACTGGATCGTATAAGAAAAAAATTATTCCAAAAAAAGATAAGAAATGGATTTCGATGGTAGAATAGGATAACTGCAGTGATGTGAAGAGTGGCATGACTTTTGAGGTGTATAACATTAATTGAAGTGGAGCAGCGGAGCAGCGATAAAGTGAAGTGGAAATTATGGCTTGAACGATGATATGTGATATTTAATAGTTAATAGTGATTAGAAATGACATCGTTTAAGTATTTACAAATTCAATCCATAACTATTTATAACGGTCACTAATAAAATGACCAATATAAATATGACAACCTTACATTTGATACCTAATTAGACAACAAAATTATTTTAGAACTATAGCTACCACTCCCCATAATAAGCTATCAACAATATTATTGTTTTTGCTTTTTACTTAGAATAAAAAGAAAAGACCCGACTTCTATATAATGGAGGATGGCCAATTTTTCAAATTCTTCAAGCATCTCCGGATATTGTGCTCGGATTTCTGAAACCTACAGAGTTTTTCCAGTTCTCCGGATCACATTAAATAAAATAATATTTGAAAGCTTTAATCCTGGAACATTACAACACAATTTTTCAGTCACAAACTAATGAAAATTAAACTAAAAATAGTCATACCTTGATGAATCTATCTCACTAAATTTCCGAAAACAAATCACCTGCACACATCCATTATAAACAGCTTTTTGAAATATACCAAAAGAATTCTTCTGATTCTAAGTAAAAAACAAAAACAATAATCTTGTTATGGGGAGTGGTAGCTATCATTCTCAAATTATTTTATTGTCTGATTGGGTATCAAATGTAAGGTGTCATTTTTATATTGGTCTTTTTATTAGTGACAGTTGAAAATAGATATGGATTGAATTTATTTTTTAATGGCCTTTCACTGACAGAGTTATATAAATTTTTCTTTGAAAGGGTGCTAATATACAAATTATTAATTTCAAATATGTTAAGTTTACAAAAAAAACTCCGATAACAAAACATGTATTTAATATTCATTCACATATACTTAATTCAGTAGGTAAATGATAACAAAATAAAACTTACATTTGTTTATCTAGAAAATATAAATATTACATAAAAGTAATTCACCAATCCAAAAGAAAAAACATAAAAATTATTCAAAAATTCAATTAAAGAACCAAAGTGACAAATATAAAAAAAACTAAATTGATAAATATACATCCGTCAACACATTAATATTTTGCTATTTCTATTTCGAAATAACAAAGAAATAAGAATAATTTAGAAAATGGAAAAAATAAACACACCTGTCTAACCAGTATAGATATGAATCTATAATCGAAATGTAATGACTATCGATAGGTAAGCATAATATCGACAACACTTGATTGGAGAATGAATTGCATAGGAAAAAAGATTAACTGAAGGAAGAAAAGAAATGAAGATCTGTGGTGAAATAGAATAAGAAGAAGTTGATTTAGAGAGATAGAGATAATTAGGGAGATGTAAAGAATAACATATTTTTTGAGGTGTGTGTAATGTTTACACATAACTGGGATGAGGCGGCTGTTAGGGGTTCGACGATGATATTTGAAATTTATAGTTAAGAGTAACTAGAAACGACACCTTTAAATATTACAATTTTCTTTTTTCTTTTCAAATACATTTTAAATTATAAAATTGAAGTTCTTAATTAATAAGAATTAAAAAAAATTATTATATTTGACTTTAAAGAAATATATTATATATTTGAAAATATGTATAGAAATTGAATGTTCTAAAAAAATCCATATATTTGGTTAGAAGATGTGAAACATACGTGTTCTAAATGTCCTTACATCATAGTTTATTGGACAAAAAATTTATCTTTCAAATTAAAATTGAGTTACAAGACCAAGAATATATTGGATATTGGTTTATTAAGATTGTTAAAAGGTTTGAGGTGGGTTGGGATGAACAAATGTTTATTGCTTTCTTTATCATCTTCTACAATGCGGTATGAAAGAATTTTATGACCGTATTAAATTAACATATTGCATTTGAAGGACCTTATTATCTTAATCTCACAAAAGTTTTATTTAAAATTATCGTACTAGATATCAAATGTTAATCACAATCTTCAAGAAGGTGAAAGTATTAAGATTAAATAACTGAGTTACGTTAACCAAAAGGCATTATAGGTCCCCATGTTATACAAAAACTTGCAGTTTAGTCCCTGCAATATGCAAATAATGTAGTATAGGTCCCTATATCAGATGCCCTGATTTTATTTTTGTTAATGGCATTACAGGCCCTTATGCCAATACTTTTGATATTTATGACATAATTGCATTATAAGTCTCTATATTATGCAAAAAAATGCACTATAGGTCCTTAAATTATGCAAAAAAGGAATTATAGGTCGCTATATTATGCACAAAAAAAAATACTTTAGGTCCCAAATTATGTGTTCACTAGAGTTGGGACTTTTGAGTGATTCTGAGCTCAAGTGTTCTAGTTTAAAGTTGTTGGTTATAGTCATAGTTGGGCCAAGATGTCTAGTACAAATTATACAAAGGTTGAGCCATTTGGGCCATGTTTGAAGGTGTAATGAGTATTTGAAGAGGAGATTTCGTAAATAGAAGACAAATTGTCATTTCCTGAAATAGATTTTATTCGAGGAATAGTGGATGCTACAACTTTGGTGAGATTAGAAACCGCTTATAGAAGTTTGGAAAAGATGGTTTCTTCAGTTGACGTCAGGGCTTTGTATGGATATTGGTAGGATGATTTACGGTGTCTTGGAGTTGATTGAGGAGGAAGGGGTTTATGCCTCGAGAATAATTATTAAGAGCGCCAAAGATAATCAAAAGAATAGTCTAAATACCGAAAGATAATAAATGATAATGTAAACCCATCCACATAATATGTTATTTGTTCTTCAAAATAACACAAGAACAAGAATAATTTAAAACATAGAAACAATAAACTCACCTCTCCACCACCAGTAAGGGTATGAATCCATAATTAAATTATAATGATCATTGATCTTGATTGGAGACTGGATCGTATAAGAAAAAAATTATTCCAAAAAAAGATAAGAAATGGATATCGATGGTAGAATAGGATAACTGCAGTGATGTGGAGAATGGCATGACTTTTGAGGTGTATAACATTAATTGAAGTGGAGCAGCGATAAAGTGAAGTGGAAATTATAGCTTGAACAATGATATGTGATATCCAATAGTTAATAGTGATTAGAAATGACATCGTTTGAGTATTTACAAATTCAATCCATAACTATTTACAACTGTCACTAATAAAATGACCAATATAAAGATGACAACCTTACATTTGATACCTAATTAGACAACAAAATAATTTTAGAACTATAGCTACCACTCCCCATAATAAGCTATCAACAATATTATTGTTTTTGCTTTTTACTTAGAATCAGAAGAAAAGACCCAACTTCTTTTGCTATATTTCAAACAACTGTATATAATGGAGGATGGCCAATTTTTCAAATTCTTCATGCATCTCCGGATATTGTGCTCGGATTTCTGAAACCTACAGAGTTTTTCCAGTTCTCCGGATCACATTAAATAAAATAATATTTGAAAGCTTTAATCCTGAAACATTACAACACAATTTTTCAGTCACAAACTAATGAAAATTAAACTAAAAGTAGTCATACCTTGATGAATCTATCTCACTAAATTTCCGAAAACAAATCACCTGCACACATCATTATAAACAGCTTTTTGAAATATACCAAAAGAAGCTGGATTCTTTCTTCTGATTCTAAGTAAAAAACAAAAACAATAATCTTGTTAATAACTAATTACGGGGAGTGGTAGCTATCGTTCTCAAATTATTTTGTTGTCTGATTGTGTATCAAATGTAAGGTATCATTTTTATATTGGTCTTTTTATTAGTGACAGTTGAAAATAGATATGGATTGAATTTATGTTTCATGGCCTTTCACTGACAGAGTTATATAAATTTTTCTTTGAAAGGGTGCTAATATACAAATTATTAATTTAAAATATGCTAAGTTTACAAAAAAACTCTGATAACAAAACATGTATTTAATCTTCATTCACATATACTTAACTTAGTAGGTAAATGATAACAAAACAAAACTTATATTTGTTTATCTAGAAAATATAAATATTACATAAAAGCAATTCACCAATCCAAAAGAAAAAGCATAAAAATTATTCAAAAATTCAATTAAAGAACCGAAGTGACAAATATAAAAAAAAACTAAATTGATAAATTTACATCCATCAACCCATCAATATTTTGCAATTTCTATTTCGAAATAACAAATAAATAGGAATAATTTAGAAAATGGAAAAAATAAACACACCTGTCTAACCAGTATAGATAGGAATCTATAATCGAAATGTAATGACTATCGATCTCTGATAGGTAAGCATAATATCGACAAGACTTGATTGGAGAATGAATTGCATAGGACAAAACATTAACTGAAGGAAGAAAAGAAATGAAGAGTTGTGGTCAAATAGAATAAGAAGAAGTTGATTTAGAGAGATAGAGATAATTACGGAGATGTAAAGAATGTCATATCTTTTGAGGTGTGTGTAATGTTTACACATAACTAGGATGAGGCGGCTGTTAGGGTTTGGAAGATGATATTTGAAATTTATAGTTAAGAGTAACTAGAAACGACACCGTTAAATATTACAATTTTTTTTTTCTTTTCAAATACATTTTAAATTATAAAATTGAAGTTCTTAATTAATAAGAATTAAAAAAAAAATATTATTATATTTGACTTTAAAGAAATATATTATATAATTGAATATATGTCTAGAAATTGAATGTTCGAAAAAAATCCATATATTTGGTCAGAAGATGTGAAACATATGTGTTCTAAATGTCCTTACATCATAGTTTATTGGACAAAATTTATCTTTCAAATTAGAATTGAGTTACAAGTCAAAGAATATATTGGATATTGGTTTATCAAGATTGTTAAAAGGTTTGAGGTGGGTTGGGATGAACAAATGTTTATTGCTTTCTTTTTCATCTTCTACAAGGCGGTATGAAAGAATTTTATGACCGTATTAAATTAACATATTGCATTTGAAGGACCTTATTATCATAATCTCACAAAAGTTTTATTTAAAATTATCGTACTAGATATCAAATGTTAATCCCAATCTTCAAGAAGGTGAAAGTATTAAGATTAAATAACTGAGTTATGTTGACCAAAAGGCATTATAGGTCCCCATGTTATACAAAAACCTGCATTTTAGTCCCTGTATTATGCAAATACTGTAGTATAGGTCCCTATATCAGGATGCCCCTGATTTTATTTTTGTTAATTGCACTACAGGTCCTTATGCCAATACTTTTGATATTTATGACATAATTGCATTATAAGTCTCTATATTATGCAAAAAATGCACTATAGGTCCTTAAATTATGCAAAAAAGGAATTATAGGTCCCTATATTATGCACAAAAAATACTATAGGTCCCTAAATTATGTGTTCACTAGATTTGGGACTTTTGAGTGATTCTGAGCTCAAGTGCTCTAGTTTAAATGTGTTGGTTATAGTCATAGTTGGGCCAAGATGTCTAGTACAAATTATACAAAGGTTGAGCCATTTGGGCCATGTTTGAAGGTGTAATGAGTATTTGAAGAGGAGATTTCGTAAATGGAAGACAAATTGTCATTTCCTGAAATAGATTTTATTCGAGGAATGGTGGATGCTACAACTTTGGTGAGATTAGAAACCGCTTATAGATGTTTGGAAAAGATGGTTTCTTCGGTTGACGTTAGGGCTTTGTATGGATATTGGTAGGATGATTTACGGTGTCTTGGAGTTGATTGAGGAGGAAGGGTTTATGCCTCGAGAATAATTATTAAGAGCGACAAAGATAATCAAAAGAATAGTCTAAATAGCGAAAGATAATAAATGATAATGTAAACCCATCCACATAATATGTTTTTTGTTCTTCAAAATAACACAAGAACAAGAATAATTTAAAACATAGAAACAATAAACTCTACTCTCCACCACCAGTAAGGGTATGAATCCATAATTAAATTATAATGATCATTGATCTTGATTGGAGACTGGATCGTATAAGAAAAAAATTATTCCAAAAAAAGATAAGAAATGGATTTCGATGGTAGAATATGATAGCTGCAGTGATGTGAAGAGTGGCATGACTTTTGAGGTGTATAACATTAATTGAAGTGGAGCAGCGAAAAAGTGAAGTGGAAAGTATGGCTTGAACGATGATATGTGATATTTAATAGTTAATAGTGATTAGAAATGACATCGTTTGAGTATTTACAAATTCAATCCATAACTATTTACAACTGTCACTAATAAAATGACCAATATAATGATGACAACCTTACATTTGATACCTAATTAGACAATAAAATAATTTTAGAACTATAGCTACCACTCCCCATAATAAGCTATCAACAATATTATTGTTTTTGCTTTTTACTTAGAATTAGAAGAAAAGACCCAACTTCTTTTGGTATATTTCAAACAACTGTATATAATGGAGGATGGCCAATTTTTCAAATTCTTCAAGCATATCCGGATATTGTGCTCGGATTTCTGAAACCTACAGAGTTTTTCCAGTTCTCCGGATCACATTAAATAAAATAATATTTGAAAGCTTTAATCCTGAAACATTACAACACAATTTTTCAGTCACAAACTAATGAAAATTAAACTAAAAATAGTCATACCTTGATGAATCTATCTCACTAAATTTCCGAAAACAAATCACTTGCACAAAGTAAAAAACAAAAACAATAATCTTGTTTATAACTGATTATGGGGAGTGGTAGCTATCGTTCTCAAATTATTTTGTTGTCTGATTGGGTATCAAATGTAAGGTGTCATTTTTATATTGGTCTTTTTATTAGTGACAGTTGAAAATAGATATGGATTGAATTTATGTTTCATGGCCTTTCACTGACAGAGTTATATAAATCTTTCTTTGAAAGGGTGCTAATATACAAATTATTAATTTAAAATATGCTAAGTTTACAAAAAAACTCTGATAACAAAACATGTAATTAATCTTCATTCACATATACTTAATTCAGTAGGTAAATGATAACAAAACAAAACTTATATTTTTTTATCTAGAAAATATAAATATTACATAAAACTAATTCACCAATCCAAAAGAAAAAGCATAAAAATTATTCAAAAATTCAATTAAAGAACCGAAGTGACAAATATAAAAAAAAATCTAAATTGATAAATATACATCCGTCAACCCATCAATATTTTGCAATTTCTATTTCGAAATAACAAAGAAATAAGAATAATTTAGAAAATGGAAAAAATAAACACACCTGTCTAACCAGTATAGATAGGAATCTATAATCGAAATGTAATGACTTAGGTAAGCATAATATCAACAACACTTAATTGGAGAATGAATTGTATAGGACAAAACATTAACTGAAGGAAGAAAAGAAATGAAGATCTGTGGTGAAATAGAATAAGAAGAAGTTGATTTAGAGAGATAGAGATAATTACGGAGATGTGAAGAATGACATATCTTTTGAGGTGTGTGTAATGTTTATACATATTTGGGGTGGGGTGGCTCTAAGGGGTTGGACGATAATTTGTGACATTTTATAGTCAAGAGTGAGTATGAGCCACACCAATCAAATATTTACAATTTTTTCATTTATTATTTTTCTTTTGAACTAAATTTTAAGTTATATAATTTATGTTCTTAAATAATTAGAATTAAAAATAAAAAATGTTATTATATTTGATTTTAACGAAATATATTATATATCTGAAAATATGTCTAGAACTTGAATGTTTTAATAACAATCCATATATTTTGTCAGAAGTGCATAAGTATGTTATCCTAACAAACTGTGGATATCTTATTGAAGATGTGGAACATATGTGTTTTAAATTTCCTTACATCATAGTTTATTGGGCAAATTTTATCTTTATTAGAATTGAGTTACAAGAGCAAGAATATATTGAAGATTGGTTTATCAAGATTGGTAAAAGATTTTTTGATGTGCTGAGATAAACGAACGTTTGTTGTTTTTCTTGTTATCTTCTAAAAGATGTGTATGGAATTTTTTTATGATCGTATTAGATTGAACGTTTGAAAATGATTGTACTAGATTTCAAATGTTAATCCCAATCTTTTGTAACATTTCTTTTCTTTATGAATGGGAGCAGACAAGTATTTTGGTAGTCTCGTTGGATCATAATGATTCTACTATTGATAATAATGTTAAGAAAATTCAGACAAAATATCCATTAAAGAGTAGCATACAACATGACTACTTTGAACCAGCAACATACAACATCTATCTTTATCAGCTGTCGTAAACTTATTCATATCTTCACAAACCTACCGAGAACAAAGTAGAACATTTTCCCGATCATGGAACATATCCATAAATGGTAATATAAATTTGATTGTGTATTTTTAATGTAGACAGTTAGAAAGAACGAGGTAGATTGAAGTGAAAGGTTTTGATTTTAGTAGCTTTGAATATATACTCGTTTGTTTTTTCATTTTTTTCTTTGAGTACAAAAAAACAAAAAATGATAGGGATAATATTTTTAACGTTTGGCATAAGTGATGGACATAAGTAGAAATTAGTGTAATAATTAGGCCTAAAAGGAGGTGGTGTGGCCAGGCTAGTGTTGTGGTGGTAATAGTTAGGCTCGGTGTTTTAATTATTATTTTATTTTATTTTATTTTTCAAAATATTTTTATGTATTTTGGTAAAAAATAACTAAACAAGAATTGAATTTTGCTCTATAAGTCAACTTTACTCGATTTTCTTAAACTTTTTTCAAATACATCTGAGAGCCATATTGACTTTTTGTAACATATGAGAGGACTCGTGGTTATTTTAACTTGTGTGAAGTTTGATCTAAAACCTTTTGGTCACTGATAGTATTCTAGCTAGTAGAACAACTATCAATCTTAATTTTCTAACTTTTACCTTTATTTAGGTTCTAAAACCGATAGCTTTAGGGATAGTTCTAGTGATTAGTGGTTAGAGCAATTTTCTAACTTTTAACTTTACTTAAAACTTTCATGGATCTAAAATTGATTGTTTTTGTGATAGTTCTAGTGGTGAGATTATTTAACACTTCTCATATGACTAAGATGTCCCGAGATCTAATATTACCGAAGTTAAAATAACTCTAAATGTATAAAAAAATAAAAATTAATTAATTCATGGATATGTACCATCATATCTTACAAAACTAGGAGAATCAAAAAACATGTTAAGACATAATTATGTTCATTTTGATTTTGTTAAGGTAAAAGGTCCCTATAATGGGTGTTTAAGAAAAAGATTGGAGCAGACGGACCTATAAAGCCCGTCTGGTTGCTAAAGAGTTTAATCAAAAGGAAGGAATTGATTATGAGGAAACCTTTTTCCTTGTAGCAATGCTCAAATTTATTCGGATTCCACTTGCAATAGCTACATATTATGATTACGAGATATGGAAGATGGATGTGAAAACAACTTTATGGAATGGGGAGCTCAAGAAGGATGTCTATATGACTCGGCCTAAGGGTTTCACATCTCCATCTCATCCTAGTAATATATGCAAGCTTCAAAGATCCATTTATGGATTGAAGCAAACGTCACAAATTTGGAATCTTCGCTTCCATACAATAATTAAAGAGTTTGGTTTTGTAAGATGCGATGAGGAGCCATGTGTGTACAAAAGGACTAGTGGTTGTACAATCATATTCATGGTGTTATATGTAGATGACATATTACTATTAGGTAATGGTATACCAACAATGCAACACACCAAGATTTGGTTATCCGACCAGTTCTCCATGAAGGATTTAGGAAAAGCAGCAGATATTCTAGGAATTAAGATCTATAGAGATAGATCAAAGAAGCTACTTGGCCCATCTCAATCCTTATACATAGATACTATCTTGAAGAGGTATCAAATGGAAAATTCCAAAAAGGGCTATTTACCAATAGGCTCTGGAATTACTCTTAGTAGGGGGGATTGTCCCAAGACCCTAGAGGAAAGAGTACGCATGAGTAAGGTACCATATGATAGCGCAGTGGGATCCATCATGTATGCCATGACATGTACTAGACCTGAAGTAGCCTACGCGCTAGGAGTAGAGAGTAGATACCAAGGTAACCTAGGAGATGATCATTGGGAAGTTGTAAAAACCATCCTTAAGTAATTAAGAAGAACTAAGGACCAATTCCTCATCTATGGAGATTGTGTGCTGAAACTAAATGGGTATACAGATTCTAGTTTTGCTTCAGACAAGGACGATAGAAAATCAATATCTGGATATGTGTTCACACTAAATGGAGGAGCGGTGAGTTGGAAAAGTTCCAAGCAAGCTACTGTAGCTGATTCGGTCACTGAAGCAGAATATATAGCAGCATGTGATGCAGCTAAGGAAGCTGTTTGGATGAAGAAGTTCTTAACAGAACTTGGCGTGGTTCCTACGAAAAAGAAAGTTGTTCCTTTATATTGTGACAATACTGGAGCTATTGCAAAATCCAAGGAACCTAGATCACACCATCGATCCAAACATGTTCTGCAAAAGTACCATCTGATTCGAGAGATTGTGGAGCGTGAAGATGTTCAAATTCAAAAAGTAGAAGGAAAGGAAAACTCAGCAGATCCCTTTACCAAAGCGCTTGGGTAAAAGGAGTTAGACAAGCACAAGATGAAAATAGAATTGTGTTTCTTGAGCAATTGGGTCTAGTTCAAGTGAGAGATTGTTGGGATTATGCCCCACACCCCATCGACTTGTAATAAAATTGAACATTAGCGATTGATCATATTTTGATGATTTATACTTTTAACTCTAAAAGAAATGTTTCTTTATATATTGTGGCATGCATTTATCTTATTATATTAAATATATATTATAATTGCGGATCCTTGGTTAAGTTTAGGTCTAGATATCATAAGGAGTTATGAAAATGAGAATCTATCCCATATGACTTAACCTGAAAAGTTCTTAATCAAAAGATCATCGAGTTAGGACCTTGATGATCCGGTTAGATTAATATGTAGCTAACAAGTATTTATTGGATAAATATCGGTAGTTCTCGTTTACCGAGTTAGGTGCATAGGTAATGCACATATAGATGAGATTATCGAAACGACTAAAATCTAGAGATTCCTAATTAATGGTTAATTACCTTGAACTGTCAAGTAGGTTAATCTCTAGAAGGAATTTTATGCTTGTAACCCTTTGACCTAAGATCATCACTACTGTTGTGTATATGCTTGTTGTGTTTTGATACTGGACTAGTGTGTCATAATGCTAGTCAAAAGGATATTGGACAAAACTAAGTATATATACTTCTAGGGATGAGTCAAGATGGAATCTATCAACTCTAGGTAAAGAGTTTGAGCTCTACTATGTCATAAGATTATAACGATTGTATCAAATCCTTGGCCAAGGTGATAGAATGGATGAAGAAAGGAAAAAACTATACATCTTATTCACTAAATCATACCTGTTTAACTCAATTTTACAAATATTTTTGTCTCCTTTACTAATTATCCCAGGCGTATTTTTTCTATAATCTAAAGATTTTTCCTAGATATCTTACCAAATTTTTAGCAATTTAAATTCCTATATAGATATAAGTAATTTTTGCGTGGAATTTTGGAAAACTTTATTTGACATTTGATTAATAACGTTGGCCATTTATAACAAAACATAATATGTTCTTCATTTACATATGATTAACTAGGTAGGTCAAGATAACAACACATAGCTTATATATGTTTGTCTAGAAAATTTAGATATTTCCTAAAAGTAATCCATCGATGGAAAAGAAAAAACATAAAGATAATCAAAATAATCAAATGCAACAAAACGAACCTAAAGTGACAAATACCCAAAAAACAAATCGATAAATTTAAATGTGTCAACCCATTAACATTTTGCAAATGGTTTCTATTTTTTATATGAGAATAATTTAGAAAATGAAAAAATTAAATGCACCTCAGTAACCATTGATGATTTGAATTTTAATTGAAATGTAATGGCCATCGAATCAGATAGGTGAGCAGATAAAAAACAACACTTGATTGGAGATCGGTCTGCCTAGGACAAACAAAACATTATACATAAGAAAGAGGATAAATTGAGATTCGTGGTGGAATAGAATATGAAAAAGTTCATTTAGAAAAAAGGTGATAAAAGCGGGAGATATGAAAAGTGATATGGATTTTGAGGTGTGTAATGTTTATGTATAATTGGAGTGTAGCGGAGATCATGATTTAAATGATGACGTGTGGTATTTTATAAATTAAGAGTGAGTGAGTAGAAACTATATCGTCATTATTTATAAATTCTTTTTTTGATTCTTTTTTCTATCATTCTTTTCAAATACATTTTAAATCATATGATTTATGTGATTAAATAATTAAATAATCAAATAAAAAATATTAATATTTAATTTTAAATGACTATATTATATATTTTTAAAATATGTCTACAACTTGAATATTCCAACAAAATCCATAAATTTGTTTATAAATGTTGTTGGAGTGTGATCCTAACAAAATTGTGGGGACAATATTGAAGATGGGTTTGATAAAAATGTTCTTATTTCATAATTATTGGGCTAATTTTATCTTTCAAATTAGAATAAGTTACAAGACCAAGAATATATATTAGAGAGTAATTTATTAAGATTGTTAAGAGGTTTTCAGAACTATGCGTATGAAAGAATTTATGAACATAAAAAATGAACGATCGTATTGTGTTTCAATAGACCTATGATCTTAATCTCATGGAAGTTTTGTTTGGAAATGTTTTGTACCAGATTTTCAATATTAATTACAATTTGCAAGAAGGCGAAAGTATTCAGATTAACCAACTGAATTTTGCCGGTAGATAATCTTTTGTGACGTTTCTCACGGTCAACCGCACCTCCTCTCGGGTAGAATGGGCAGCTTGAAGAACAATTCAAAAACTCTAGTGATGAAGTAGCTTCTGATGTCTTAGGAGGGTTTCAAGTTTCGCCTGAGACTCAAAAACCTTTGATGATTTTCACATTGTTGTTAATGGAGTTTTCATAGATTCTGAGCTCCGAGAACATCTCGTATCTCCATGATCGTTTACTCCCTGGAGTTTACTCTGTGCAAATTACCTGCACGAATGATATTCAAATTTGTTAAAACAACTGAAACTATTTGAGGTTGTAAATTCACTAAATATAGGTGAGAGTTCAAGATATGGGATAAATCTTTACGATGTTTTGAATTGTTGAGTATGAATGTTGGGTTTTTAAGAGTGAGGTAGCTAGGTTGATTAGTTTTGCATTTGATTCTGAAACTAAAAAGTATTGGGATGCTAAAATTGAAAGAGTTCAATGCGAAGAGAAGATTATGTTTCTTGAAGCTAAGCTTAACTTTTCCTACACGTTTTATATATATTTTTTAGTTTTAATTAGTGTTACAATCTCATCTACCAAGAACAGTTGAGAATAGTATGCCTTTTATGGACAAATTTATACTAATTTTTTTCAAAGGGTGCTAATAAACTAATTATTTATTAAAAATATACTATGATTACAAAAAACTTGATAACTGAACATGTATTTCTTCTTCATTTACATATACTTAATTAAGTAGGTACGCATGTGATAGCAAAACATAGCTTATATTTTTTTGTCTAGAATATATATATATATATATATATATATATATAATATATTAGGGCTGCACAAGCGGATCCGAAAATCCGCAAAACCGAAAAAACCGACCCCACCCGACCCTAAATTAACCGAACCCGCCCACCCGCCCATCCGTTAGGGGTTTTTTTTTTTTACTTTGGGTCGGACTGCGGGCTGGGGTACCCCAGATCCGCGGGTCCCCAACCCAATCCGAATTTCCATTTTTTTTATATAATATGTATATAAAATATTTTATAAAACTAAAAAACAAAAACCCTTCCACACTCGAAAGGTCACTCACGCGTATTACACCTTTATCTCTCTCTCTCATACCTTACCCACTCTGTCTTCTCACCTCTCTCTCGAAGCCCCCATTTTCTCTGTTCTTCACCCTAACCCTAAATCGTAGCCAGCTTTTTCTCAGCTCATCTTCTCTATCCCGTCAAATCCCGCTGGTTAAAAGGGGGTCTAGTACACCGCATTAAACATTTCCACCTAAATTAATGGGTCGCATTAATTGCTTGAATGATTTCCGTCAGTTGCTACCGTGGTTGTGTTATCTGACCATGGTTAAGGTGTTTGAGAGTTTATATGCTTGGTTACTAGAGGATAACGGATTAGTTGAAGCCTATAAAAGCTTTAAAGGTTCGATTTGGGATTTCTTAAATCTATTGCCGATTAAATCAGGTATTATGCGCTTATATCTAACCCGTGTTTCTCTTTATTCATCTGTGTTATTAATGAATTGATTGAGTAGTATTGTTGGCTTTGAAATGAAAAACCCTAATTGATTTTGAGAAATTGAAAAGGAAATTATCTGATTTGAAAAGGAATTGAGTTTTAAATTGGTTTTGTAATTGTTATAGCTTTCTGATGATGATGATTTATGATGTTTTAAGTTATGATGATGATTTATGATGTTTTTCTGATGTATATTTTCATGTACTACTCTCGCAAACGCTTGGGTTTTGGATGCTTAATGCTTTGATTGTTTTTCCAGTGTCAGATAAGATAATAATACAATAACTCTTCATTCACTGATTTTGTAATTAATTATGTATTGAGAAATGTAGAATACAGTTTAATAGAAGCTTCATTGTTCTTCAATGAAGAGTTTAATGGAAAAATGGATGATGTTGTATAATTTCTAATGTCTTCATACATTATTTTTGCATGTACTACTCTCGCAAGTTTGGATTGGCTTTTGGATTATTAATCCTCTGTGTGTTTTGTCAATGTCAGATAAGGTAATTAGACTTCAAGATTTTATTCTAACATATTGTTTAGCTATTGTAGAATGTATATCACAAGTTTTTGACTAAGTGTTTATGTGTTAATTGCAGATATAAATTGTGTAATGGTTATTGTAAATGAGGCAACAACTGATCTTAGCTCTTCAACACAAACTGAGGGAGTTAAATCAACTCCTGATGATGCTACTACTTTAACTAAACATACACCTCCAGTAGGTGCAAAACAACCTGATGCTAAGAAGCTTAAGATAATTGATGATTGTTGGACAGTTTTTGATCCTATAATAGATGAGGCAAATGTAAGGAGAGGTGTGTGTAAGTATTGTGAAACTTCTTATGCAGCTGATTCAAGAAGACATGGTACTTCTAATATGCTCAACTATATAATTTATAGGAGATGCAAAAAGTATCCATTCTACCCCCCTCTAGAAGGTGGACAAACTTAGTTAGTGTTAAACAAAGATGAGTTTGGTGGTGGAGTAGCTACTTATGTGTTCTCAGCTGAGGCTTGTACTAAAGCTTTGGCTGAAATGGTTATCTTGGATGAGTTGTCTTTCAGATTTGTGGAGGGTATTGGTTTTAAAAAATTCTGTAATGTGATGCAACCCAAGTATGTTAAGATTCCATCAAGGATGACTATAATGAGGAAATGTATGTCAATATATGGTGAGGAAAAGAATGAGCTTAAATTTTTTTTGAAGGGAATGCGCATTAGTATGACAACAGATTGTTGGACTTCTAATCAAAATCTATCTTATATGTGTCTCACAGCCCATTATATTGATTGTGAATGGGTACTTCAAAAAAGAATCATCGGGTTTTGTATGGTTGAGGACCATAAGGGGGAAACAATAGGCATAGTTGTTGAATCAATACTTAAAGAGTGGGAGATTGACTCATATCTGTGTTTAACAGTTGACAATGCCTCTTCAAATACTGTCACTATTAAATACTTGGTTAAAAATGCTGGACACAAACCAAAAACCCTATTAAATCACGAGTTGCTTCATGTAAGGTGTTGCGCACATATCTTGAATCTTATTGTAAGGGAAGGACTTTCTGAAATTGAAGCTTCTATTAAAAATATACGCGAGGCCGTAAGATATGTAAGGTCCTCTCCTTCTCTTTCTACTTCACTTAAAGAGTCTATGGCTAATTGTTCTATTGAATCAAAGGCTTTACTAAGTCTTGATGTCCCAACTAGATGAAATTCAACTTATAAAATGCTAGAATCTGCCATTAAGTTTGAGACAGTTTTTTCTACAATGAATGAACATGATGACAACTATAAGGAATTCTTTGTTACTGATTGTGAAAGACCATCTCCTAATTTTGTTGATTGGCAAAATGCTGCATCTTTTGTTGAGTTTCTGAGATTATTTTACAACTCAACAAAGAAATTTTTAGGAACTTTGTTTGTTACTTCAAACCTGTTCTATGATGAAATAGTTATAATTTGGGAAAAAATTGAAGAACTGTGTGGATCAGATGATGAGGTTTTGAAGGAAATGGCTATTAATATGAAGGGAAAATTCCTTAAATACTAGGGAATCCAAAGTATTAATATATTGTTATATGTTGCAGTTGTGTTGGATCCAAGGAAAAAATTACAATATTTAACTTGCTACTTTAACTTCATGTATACTCCAGCTCAATCAAGTGCTTTGATTGCAAGAGTTGAAGATGTTTTAACTCGGCTATTTGGTTGCTACTCAAAAACAGTTGCTCCTGGAACTGGAAAATCCAATTCTGGTCCTGAAGTGACTAATATTGAGTCCAATATTGTTCTTGGGAATAGGTTTCAATCTTTCATGGCTGAAAAAAACATTTCCAAGGGCAATGAACTTCAAAGATACCTCAATGAAGAGGTTGAGGAAATGACAGATAAATTTGATGTTCTTAGTTGGTGGAAATTCAATTCTTTCAGATTCAAAGCATTATCTGAGATGGCAAGGCATGTCTTAGCTGTCCCTGTTTCAACAGTTGCTTCTGAATCTGCTTTTAGCACTAGTGGTAGAGTTCTTGACCAATTCAGAAGTTCTTTATCTCCAAAAACAGTGGAGGCACTTATTTGTACTCAAAATTGGTTGAAATCTACACTACCAATTAATTTAAACACTTCAAAAAAACTAATTGAGGATTTGGAAGCTGAATTAGGTATATTACTGTAATGTTAAGTTTTTTTGGGATTTCTTATTTGCTACACAATCTGACTTTGTGTTTGTTTATACTTTTTTTTTTGTTTAACAGGTTATTTAGGCTTGGATGAGTTGAGTGAGACCACCACCGAGTCCACTATAACCCATCTGTAACCAATAACCTTAAGGTATAAATCACCGACTCTTTTATATTATCTCAAGGAATTTCAGTTTTCAACTTCTATTGTTTTGCATCTCCCTACTTCCTTTCATTAGAGGCCTATGATTATGTTTTAAACTATATATATTTATGAGGCTATGGTAATTAAGGAAAACAAGGTTGAGTTGGCAACAGTTTTAGTTGGAATTGAGAGTAACTTGTGATATTTAAAAGTAGTCCTTGTCCCTTTGTCCTGAGGTGATCCCTAAGGCCAATGATGAACTTATAATCTGAGGCTAAAATATAACAAATTCCATTTCCATTTTGTTGAAAAAATCAGGAAAATTGCAGCTGGATTGAAAATTGGAAGAAGTAGCAAGGTGTTTGGAAGCAAAGAAGAAAATGCAACCAATTTTGTACATCTTCTCTATTTTGCACAATAGAGGTTGCATTTAAACTTATTTGACTGTAAAATTTGTATAAGTACTATAATTTTGATTTGGTTTTGTGTAATTTGTAACTTGTCTAACTTCTCTAATGGTTTTGTGTAACTTGTAATGGTTTGGTCATATGGTGTAATATCTAAGCTGTAATGTTAATTTGTAATGTAAGTTGTAACTCCTATTAGGAAAGTTACTATATATAGTAACTTTCTTATTTTGTTAAGTTTCTATATATGGAATGTTTTGGAAATTTTCAATTTTTTTAAGTACTTTTACTTTGTGTTGACCAGACCCGCACCCGAGCCAAACCGCACCCAACCCGCGGGTACCCAACCCGTTCAGATTTAGAGAATTAAAATAGGGTTAGGGTCTTAATTTTCCAAACCCGCACACCTCGGATTGGGTGAAGGGTTTAGCACTTCGGGTCGGATAACCGACCCGTGTGCAGCCCTAATATATATATATATATATATATAAGTAATTCATCAACCGTTTTTGGATGATATAGGGGCCTATAGTACATTTTTTGCATGATATAGTAACGTATAGTGCAATTTTGTCATAATATAGGGACCTATAGTACAATATTTGCAAAATATAGGGCACTTAAGTCAATATTGACGCTAATTTCAAAGGAGTGCATTCTTGAAAAAGAGCGTCCGAATCTAATAAAATGTGTAAAGAATTGTGTATATATATAATATTAAGGACCTAAAGTGCAATTAATGATTGTTAAATATAGGTGACACCATGTGATCATTTCTTTCATGCGGGTTGTTTATTACGATGGATGGATATTAAGATGGAGTGTCCTACTTGTCGTCTCCCTCTTCCACCTTCTTGACCAACACATTCTTTTTAGGCCTAAATTTGTAAATTTTGGGTAAATTTACAAAACTTTTAATTTTTTCTAATCTTATGTGGATTTTCTAATTTTGCAGAATATAGGGACCTAGAGTGCAATTTTGTATAATATAGGGACCTATAGTGCAATTTTGCAGAATATAGGGACCTAGTAGTATAGTATAATTTTTCATATTATAGGGACTTATAGTGCAATTGATATGGAAAAAAAATTTGACATAATCTTCAGAATCTTCATTTTGTCCACCTAACTTCTAAAATCAATCTTATTAATTGTATAAAAAATTTGTTTTTATATAAATAAATTAAAATATAGGTTATTTTGTATGATTTATGTGCTTATACTGTAATTCATTAAAAATAAATTAATATAAGGCGTATAGGGATAAATATTGCAAATTTTATTTAAATTATGAACTTATATTGCAATTTTTGTATAATATAGGACATATAGTGCAATTAATTGGTATTGAGAATTCTTTGGTTTTTGGTGTTTCAGGGTAGAGGGGGAATTAACAAAGGATCAATGTCAATACATTGTGAGAATATGATGATTTGATATAATAGGTGTATGTATGTATTATGTATAATAAAATAGTTATGTAATATTTCGATGAAGTTTTGTTACTTAATTAGAGATAGATTTACTATTGAGATATTTTAATTTTTATCTCTTAAACCTAAGGTTTTACATTTTTTCAAGCTGCTGATTCAACATAGATGTATATTTTTCCATATTCAGTAGTATTTTATTTTTATTTATTTTAATTTTAATTAATGAGTGTATAATATACATGGCAATGCTTGGCTCATGCATGAAAAACAGGGTTCAATTCTATAACTCTTTAGTCACACCACGCCACAAGAGTAACTATCAATCATAAATTTCTAAATTTTAACTTTATTTGGAAAAATTTATGGATCAAAAAAAAAAAAATTTATGGATCTAAAAGCTATAGTTTAGTGGTCAAAGTTTTCTACACTTTTCGAGTGAGGGACTCGTTATCTTGCAATTGAATATTCTCAAAATTAATTTTTTATTAGATTTATTAGAAAATAAAAAGATAAAAAAAAATCCATTGATGGATATGTCCCATCACATTCTATCCTACTAAATTATGGGAATTTAAAATAGAAAACTACCTAAGAGATTTAAAACCACCTCTTATAAATACGAACATTTTTACTTAATGTTTTCTTTTATTAAATGTCATAAACAAATTTTAATAATATATACCAAAATCTATCTACCTATTATATTTTTTATATATTTTTTATTATATATATATATATATATATATTAATTTTTAAAACCCTAAACATTCATTTCTTTTTCTTCTCTCTCTTATCTCCTTTTTTTTTCTAAACCTCACGATGATTATTTTTTCACCTATTTGTCTTTCATTTTCTTTTGCAGCCATGGTTGCTGGAACTTCATAGATCTTAAGGATCATGGCTCACATATATAGTCACGAGCATCTACTTCACGAGAGAAGATGAGGTTCGACGTTCCGCCCGTTGTTGCTCTGGCGAACGATATGCAGAGGTTCGAGTTTGAAGATTTTCGTCATTCGTGAATGAAGACTTTCACAGTGATTCGAGGCAAAGGTGTGCGTGACCTCCGCCGGAGATATATGGAGCTTTGAGCTTTGGCTGTAGATCTGAACTGTCTTTTTCTTTCTTGTTCGAATATCCTTTTCTTTTTCTTAGTAGATAATTTTTTACTTCTATGAATAAATGTATTTTAGTTTATCTTTATTATTTTCTCCCTAAATAATTCTTGTATTATTAATTCTAAAAGAATCTCAATAGTTTATCACAATACTAAGAATTTTCACCAGATACTCGGTAACTTTCCCAATACTCAGTAAAATCCCCGATTATTCAATTTTTTGGGAGCACTCAATTCTTTTTCCTGAGTACTTAGTAATTTTTCCGAGTACTCAGTACTTTTTCGGACAACTTAGTATTTTTTCCGAGTACTCAGAGTTTTTTACGGAGGCACTAGCGGTGGTCTGCGGTGATCGGTAGTGGTTGGTGGGTTGTGGTCGGAGCTGGAAGGTATTGATACTTAGGGAAGAGGGGGAGAGAAAAATGGTAATAGAGTAAAGAAAAAAATGATAAGGGAGGAACGAAAAAAATGATAATGAAGGAGAGAGAAGAATCTATTTTTGTCTTATATATACCTTAAGGTTATTATTAACCCACAATATTTCAAAGACTTATTTAGAAAATAGTGGTTTAGGGTATCACTTTTTGGGCATATAGATGGTCTCCAAGACTACATGAATAATTAACCCTTGAAAATATGACAAGTCATAATTATGTTCATTTTTATTTTGTTAAGGTTCAAGCTTCCTATAATTAATTGTAGTAACATGAACTAGAAATAGGTTTTTCTAAACTTCAAACTAATAAATAGTGTTCAAGAACTTTTACCTAAGATTTGTTTACCTTCTAGAAAATGGCCTTAGAATTAGTCAAAACTAAGAACTTTAGGAACTTTGGGAGGTTTCTTAAGGTTATCTTGGCATGACCGATTAATTTACGTCTAAGTTATTTCAGGTCCTAAAAATAGTCCAGCCTATGCTTAGGCCATTTAGAAGGTTTGTGAGGTGTATCAAGCAACTCAACTCAATAGGGGGAATAGGTTGTGGTATCTCTCTTCTCTCTAGGGGTTAGGTGTAGACTAGGGTGTTCTTAAGTCTTGGAGAAAACAAATTTTTTACCATAAACTTATTCTTTTATCTTATTAGGACTCTAAGACATATAAAAGATAAATACATAACAAAATTTTATAAATTAACGATAATTTAGATTGCTAATATAAATCATTAAAATACATAGATAATTATTTAAGTTGGTGGTATAAATGTAGGATAGAAGACGAAGATTCTGACTGAGTTCGTCTCACTTCAACTCAACTAATATCATATTTTCTACTGACTAGTCAATTGCTAGTCTATTTAGCAAATACAACAATAAGATTGTTTAAATAAGAGGAATAATATTCTAGAACAAATCAAGAATTAACTCTTAAAGACAATTAGTATACATACGATGAAGATTATTTCGTAAAGTTTCCGTTTAACAGCAAAAGCTTAAACATACACAACCACTTTAATTTAGCAATGGAAGAATGAAAAGTTGAAATATGTATACTCACGAGTCACCTAAATCAACATCTTCTTGCTCTATTTGATGTAAATTCCCGTCTGAACTTGAGTATCGCCTCTTCCCTGATGCTTTTGGAGGATTCCTCTTTGCAGGTACTCTTTTATATCGAGCAATGAACTTCTCAAACTTCATTGACACGTATAAAAAGAAGTTAGACAATTTAATCTTTTGTATCCGCGCATAAAAGCATTTAAATTGAGCTATCATTAAATAAATTAGAGATATAACAAGACAAGTACAATAACATGTAGAATGAATTAAGTTCACTCACATCTTCTTGATTCTTATTCTTTTCTTTTGGCTGCTTCATCTTTTTTTGAAGGGGGATGGTTCCTGAAATCATATCTCTTAGTCTACAAGACTCAAGTAATGAAAATTTAAATTATGGTTAATATAAATGAATCACTAACCTCTTCGTGAAAATTCATAGAATGGATGTACATATCAAAATCCGTGTCCGCCCTCAAAACACGCCGATTAGTCATGCTTTTTCGACAGGTAGGGCAGCTCCCTTTCCTCTCAATATATGAATTTTGATTACATTATCTAACAAATTTTAAGTAAATTTATATATATATATATATATATATATATATATATATAAAATGTGTACTCCATACCCTATGCGTATTGCCTTCTCAATGCATTCCTTACAGAACCGTTTCATGCAACACTACGCAACTCGAGCATTCTTGATTGTGTCTATTCATGTAAAGCATATCAATGGTGAGCAAAATCTTATAATAATTAATTTATTTATCAACATAATTAATCATTAATAGTGAATATTCTGATTTAAGAAGCAAAGCTATATAGAATGAACATTACCTAGGCAGATTGGAAACTGTACTTCTTTATGAGCGATTTCAGAAGAATTGGTTCTTTTGTTGATCTCCTACAAAAATAAAGTGACATGAGGGAAAGGTACATAAGCGTGTGCATCCGAATTTATACACATCAATTATTACAAACCAATAAATACATTACTTCAGCTTAGTATTCTTTTTACAAAGCAAAAGTATATACATCTTACTCACTAAATTATACATATTTAACTCAATCTTATGCAAGATATTTGGCTCCTTTACTAATTAATTATCCATAGTGAATATTTTCTACAATATAAAGAATTTTCTAAATTTCTAACAAAAATTCTGAAACTTTAAATTCCTATATAGATATAATTAATTTTGTTTAGAATTTACAGAGATTTTCAATTATCTACGAGGTTGCCAACTACAAAGAGTTTTTTAAACATAGCACGTTTTAGATAAATAAATGACATATAAGCATCATTTAATTTTTCTTTAGTTAAAAATAGGATTAGACGAATGTTCATTCTTAAATTCTCATTTACTCCGATCTCCAATATCTTATAAAAAGTCATTTGAAAGTTAGAGTTATTCTTCAATCTATTTACCTAATAAATTCTAGTTTTTCTATACAAGTTCCTCCTTTAATTACATGAATTTTAGGGAATTATTCTCCACCATGACATATTTTACAATTGTCCATTGTAAAGTAAAATTATTATTTCATATTCTCCAATTACCTATTGTAAGGTACAAAAGTTATTTTATATTATTTTGAACATTAAAAATTCATTTGATGATTTTATACTTATAATCTTTGTAATGAAATATAATTATCTTAAATTTTTATTTTTTTAAAATTCTTCCTACATGTTTTATATTTTTTCATTTTTAATTTAGAAAATTTAGATATTTCCTATATTTGTTTGTCTAGAAAATTTAGATATTTCCTAAAAGTAATCCATCAATGCAAAAGAAAAAACATAAAGATAATCAAAATAATCAAATGCAACAAACAACCTAAAGTGACAAATACCCGAAAAACAAATTGATAAATTTAAATGTGTCAACCCATTAACATTTTGCAAATCGTTTCTATTTTTTGAAATGAGAATAATTTAGAAAGTGAAAAAATTAAACGCACCTCACTAACCATTCATGATATGAATTTTAATTAAAATGTAATGACCATCGAATCGGAAAGGTGAGCAGATAAAAAACAACACTTGATTGGGGATCGGTCTGCCAAGGACAAACAAAACATTATACATAAGAAAGAGGATAAATTGAGATTCGTGGTGGAATAGAATATGAAAAAATTGATTTAGAAAAAAGGTGATAAAAGCTGGAGATGTGAAAAGTGATATGGATTTTGAGGTGTGTAATGGTTATGTATAATTGGAGTGTGGCGGAGATCATGATTTAAATGATGACGTGTGTTATTTTATAAATTAAGAGTGAGTGAGTAGAACTATATCGTCATTATTTATAAATTCTTTTTTTGATTCTTTTTCCTATCATTGTTTTCAAATACATTTTAAATCATATGATTTATGTGATTAAATAATTAAATAATTAAATAAAAATATTAATATTTAATTTTAATGGACTATATTATATATTTTTAAAATATGTCTACAACTTGAATATTCCAACAAAATCCATAAATCTGGTTATTAGATGTGGTTGGAGTGAGATCCTAACAAAATTGTGGGGACAATATTGAAGATGGGTTTAATACAAATGTTCTTATTTTATAATTTTTTGGGCTTATTTTATCTTCCAAATTAGAATAAGTTACAAGACCAAGAATACATATTAGAGATTAGTTTATTAAGATTGTTAAAAGATTTTCAGGATTATGCGTATGAAAGAATTTATGAACATACAAAATGAACGATCGTATTGTGTTTCAATAGACCTATGATCTTAATCTCATGGAAGTTTTTTTTGGAAATGTTTTGTACCAGATTTTCAATATTAATTACAATTTGCAAGAAGGCGAAAGTATTTAGATTAACCAACTGAATTTTGCCGATAGATAATCTTTTGTGACGTTTCTTACGGTCAGTCGCACCTCCTCTCGGGTAGAATGGGCAGCCTGAAGAACAATCCAAAAACTCTAGTGATGAAATAGCTTCTGGTGTCTTAGGAGGGTTTCAAGTTCCGCCTGATACTCAAAAACCTTTGATGATTTTTTACGTTGTTGTTAATGGAGTTTGCATAGATTATGAGCTTCCAGAACATACCTGAAGAAAAGATTAGGAGCTTTGTTGCAGTAAAATAAATCTCGTATCTCCATGATCGTTTACTCCCTGGACTTTACTCTGTGCAAATTACTTGCGGGAATGATATTCAAATTTGTTAACACAACTGAAAGTATTTGAGGTTGTAAATTCACTAAATCTAGGTTAGAGTTCAAGATATGGGATAAATCTTTACGATGTTTTGAATTGTTGGGTATGAATGTTGGGTTTTTATGAATGAGGTAGTTGATTAGTTCTGCATTTAATTCTGAGACTAAAAAGTATTGGGATGCTAATATTGAAAGAGTTCAATGCGAAGATTATGTTTCTTGAGGCTAAACTTAATTTTTCCTACACGTTTTATATATTTTTAGTTTTAATTAGTGTTACAATCTCATCTACCAACAACGGATGAGAATAGTATGCCTTTCATGGACAAATTTATACTAATTTTTTTCAAAGGGTGCTAATATACTAATTATTTATTAAAGAGGCAATTACCAATACCACCCTAGAAGGAGGTGATATTGTCCATAAAAGTTATGTCTAATATTAAAAACATAACTAGACAATAGTACCCTAAACTAAATATTCCCACCAAACTAAATTTTTTTTCCGCCAAAAAATTTCCGACCAAATTTTTACGGCAAATTTTTTTTCCCACCAAATTTTTCCGGCCAATTTTTTTTACACCAAATCTTTCCGGCCAAATTCTTTCCAACGAAACAAAATTCCCACCAAAATTTATGTGTTGTTATTTGGTGGGAAAAATTCCACCAAATTAAATTTGGGAGTCTATGTACCAAAATGATGAACAAGGCTCTGCCTAGTTGAGCTAACCCCAACTCTTTTAGGAAACAAAGAATTTGCTTAACTCTTTTTTCTTTTTCTAAAAACTTGTGATTTTTATTCCCCCATTTTTTCCCTTAAAACTTGTAATTTTTTTCTTTCTACATAGGACCTTAAGTTTTATATCTAGAATGCGGAGGCTCTCAAATCCGTAATTTTATATCTTTGTTTTTGGACATAAGTAATTTTATATCTAGAATTAACTAATATCTCATCTGTTTATTGTATATTTATTTTTGACTAAAAAGAAAACTGTATATTTGTTTAAATCTATATTAATCAACACTAAAATGATTATCTTTATGAAATGTAAATTGTAGCCTTTTAGGTAGGTCTACTCCATATATATTGTGAGCCTTTGTAGTTCAAAATCAACTCATTTCTCACTTCTGACACAAAAATGCAAACTCCATCTCCAAAGCAAAAGAAGCAAATCTGTGGTTGGGGTTCTCAATGACCAATACTGAAGCTAACTTTTAATTAGTTGGTTCTCATTACAACCCCATATTTCATTGACAAACACGCAAAACACGTATGAAAGAAGAAATTTACTTTGACAAGATAAGTAGATGGTCATACCAATACTGCTAATTAACGTTTGATATAGCTGAGAATCAACAACCATACTTCAGTAATAGAAGGGAAATTCATATTTAAGTAATAAAAGTGGAAAGTAGACATTTAGTTGACATTATAATACACACAAATATCTATCCTATTCCTATTCATATTCCTCCACCTTTAACTCAATAATACACCAACTTCTCTCTACTTTTCTGCTCCTGCATAACTCTTCTATATATCCTTATCATTTATAATATATATAATAAGCGAGAAAAAGAAGAATATATAATATTTATTATATATATTACCTTTAAAGAACCTCCTTTGATATACTCCATTAATATAATAGACTGTAAAATACGTTTCTCCGAATTTCCATCTGATGAAGTAACCCATTTTGATGATATTTTATGACCGTAAAGTTCAACTATACAAGGATGTTGTTTCAAAACAGACATCATTCTTACTTCTCCTAGACAATTATACTCAAAACTCACGATATCTTCTCGAGATGTACCGTTTACTTCTAAACTTTGCACCTAAAATACGTAATTTTGTTATAATTATATTTAGCCAAAAAAGTTAAAAATGTTACTCACCTTAGCCGCTGAATCGATTGATCCAAGTTTAGATTGAACAATACTTGAAGCTAATTTTCCATTTTCATCGGATATAGAAAGAAAAGAACAGTCTGATACAGGAACATTAATACGATTCAAAGGTATATACCTGAGAAAAAAGACACGTTTGACTAAGTCAACTAAACTACTTATAAACTATATTGAACATTGTACAAAATTACCTTAAAAGTATTCAGAATCGGTTTCTTCTCTTACATCTTGTGGATGACACGAATGTATTACACAGCATCCACTTTTATCAGTTGCTATCACAAAGCAATTTTCTGCTATCTCGCTAAAACATGCTGTCATGAATAAAATCAAACCAAACATTACCGTTTTATAACAATTTAATAAATCGCTCAAAATCTGTAAATATGAAGTTTCCTCAAAATGGAACACCAATAAAAAACCCATCTTGTATATTACTCATTAAAATCGATCATTAAAATCGAACTATTGAAAAGCGAAACTTAATCTTAGTTAAATTTAAAGTGAAGGAACAACGAGTAAAGCTCAGCAGCAGCTGAAACAAACCCAAGTGAGTCACTTTTAGTTGTTTTAGAACAAACCACACAAAAATCTCTTTTGCAGTATTTGATGAAATAATAATATAGAACATCAGAAGTGAAATAACCTCCATATTCTTCTAAAATATCGATTTCTTCATCACAAATCGAACTCCTCTAGACCCTTCAAAATCTAATTGATATAAACGATCAAAATTACCTTATTCCTCGACCGTTCCTTTGCTTTATCCATGGAGGAGAGATCGGAAATAGCAGGGTGGTGGATGGTGACGGCTATGGTGGTGGTGGATGGTGAAGGAGAGAGAACGTATTATTTTTCTTTTATTTTCACCTAATAAGAAATAATATATATTTGATTAGTTATATAGGGACAAAAAAGGAAACTAAATTATTTTAGGGGACTTTTACAAACAAAAAATTTGATAACAGAGCATGTATTTCTTTTTCATTTACATATATATATATATATATATATATATAAGTAATTCATCAATCCAAACGAAAAAACATAAAAAATATTCAAAAATTCAAATGCATTTAAAAACCTAAAATGGCAAATACCAAAAAATTCCAAATTAATAAATTTACATGTGTTTGCCCATTAATATTTTACTGTTTCTATTTAAAAATAAAGAAGAAATAAGAATACTTTAGAAAATAGAAAAAATGAACGCACCTCTCTAATTTATATAGATATAAATCTATAACTGAAATATAATGACCATCGATCTAATAAGTAAGCAAATAATGAACACTTGATTGGAGAATGGACTGAATAGGACAAAAAATTAACATAAAAAAGAGAAGAAATGGAGATCTGTGGTGAACTAGAATAAGAAGAAGTTGATTTAGAAAGAATGAGATAACTGCCGGAGATGTGAGAATAATGATATACCTTTTGAGGTGTGTGTAAAATACATAATTGAGGTGTGGCGGCTGTTAGGTTTTTGAAGGATGATATGTTACATTTTATAGGTAAGAGTGATTAGAAACTACACGTCAAATATTTAATTTTTTTGAAATAAATATTAAGTTATATGATTTTTGTTCGTAATTAATTAGAATAAAAAAATAAAAAAATATTAGTATATTTAATTTTAACAAAATATATTATATATTTAAAAATATGTTTAGAACTTGATGTTGACCAAAATTTCATATATCTTATTGAAGATGTGGAACATATATGTTTTAAATTTCCTTACATCATAGTTTATTGTGAAAATTATATCTTCAAATTAAAAATGAGTTGCAATATCAAAACATACATTGCAGGTTTAACATGATTGTTAAAAGGTTTTCTGGTGGACTAAAATAAAGGAATGTTTATTGATTTCCTTATTATCTTTTGGAATGTGAGAATGAAAGAATTTTATGAACATATTAAATTCAATATAGGAACCTATAGTGTAATTTTGCAGAATATAAGGACTTATAGTGCAATTTTGCAAAATATAGGGACATACGATACAATTTTACATATTATAGGGACCATAGTGCAATTGATATGGAAAAAATCGAAAATAATCTTTAGAATCTTCACTTGGTCTCCCCAACTTCTAAAATCAATCTTATTAATTGTATTTCTATGAAAATTTTGTTTTTATGCATAATAAAATTAAAATATAGGTTATATTATATGATATATGGGCTTAAACTGAAATTCATTAAAATAAATTAATATAAGGCCTATAAGGATATATATTACAGATTTTGTTATATTTAGGAACCTATAAATATTGTAATTTTTGTATAATATGGGGACCTATAGTGCAATTAACTTGACAATGATATTTCAGAATAGAAGAGAAATTAATAGAAGATCGATGTCAATACATTGCTAGCAAAGATAAAGGAAGATTCACTATAGGTGTATGTATTATGTATAATAATATTCATGTAATATTTTGATAAAGCGTGATTATAATTTGTTACTTAAGTAAAGATAGATTTTCTATAGATTCACAGATTATCAACTTTGAATTATGAGTATGTAAATTTATTTATTTCAAAACAATTATATATACATATATTTATTTACTCAAAAAATAAAATAAAATAAGTACAAACCTTCTGTATTAAATCAAGGATACGTCGTTCAAGAAATAAGTTTGGCAGAATTGTCAACATTTGAAAATTATAAATTTGATTAAAAAAAACACTTAACATTTTGATTTTATATAAATTTTATATATATTTTTAATTAATATAAGGGAATTATTTATTACAATACTATTTTATTATTTAAACAAATGTAATATTGAAAAAAAAGTGTCTTAATACTTAAAAAAGAAAAAGACAAAACACCTTTTTCTAGAAATCTGGAATAAAGATTAACGAGTTATCAATTGATTTGTTGGAAAAAAAAATCATTTGATTTGGTTTTTGCTTTTGGATTCTGCTTCCAAAGTGATTGCTTGGTAGGGTTGACTGACTTATTCTCCATAATAAAGGTTTTCTATAAGATATTTTCTAAAGTATAGCGTTGAAGAAAAACTCTCTTGTCTACTCTGAAAATGCATAGTATTAATCTCTTTTAAGTCTTTTTATTCTTTATCATAATTAGCCTAATCTATACCCCTTTATCTTTCTACCAAGTCAAAGAATTCGTAAAATTCACAAAGGTGTTTCATTGTGGAGGATCAAAACTTGGTAATCCTTTCTACGGAGATGCACGGCCTGAAAATTGCAGGTTTCCAGGTTTTTTGTTGAAGTGTGTAGAAGATGTTCCGTTTATTACAATCCAATCCGTAACATATCGTGTCATTTCCGTCAATAGAACAACACAAGCTCTTAAAGTTGCTAGAAGATTTATGGAGTAATCTTTGTCCCTCGTCTTTATATAATACGACCATGGATTTAAAAATCTTTGATTATGGTGCCAATTACCATAACACAACTCTTTACAATGGGTGCTCTCTAATTCCAGGACAACCTTTGTTGCGCGCTTCCAAATCATTTTGATCGTATTGTCAATAAAAGTACAAGCCTCAGCTTTTACTTAGACAAAAGAAGCACTTTTTCCTGATTATTCTAGTATGGTGAGATGCAACAATTCTATTAACGTTCTTGTTAATTCGGAAACCTTTTCAAGGTTAGAAAGTCTTAAGTTTACGGAAAGGAAATTACAATTAGCTCTTGCAAGTGGCTTTGAGGTAAGATGGTTTTCAAACAACACACGATGTAACCAATGTATTCTAACAGATGGGCAATGTGGATACAACTCGAGTTCAAGTTCATTTATTTGCTATTGCATGAATGGTCAATATCCTCTTACATGTGGTGCTAGAGGTCTTATGCCCAATTCCGAACTCTTTCGTATGTGGGCACTATCCTTACTCTAGTGAATAGATGTTTAATCTTTTTTTTTATCATAAACTAGTAATTGATCTCTCAATTTTCTACAAGACTATCCCCCATATTTTAAAAGGTATTTGGGAATACAATATTCTCTGAAGAGTAAAATCCATATATTTAATCTTGATAATAATTTGAAGGATATATACTTTTATATGTTATTTATTGAACGATTTTACTTTTAAAATTGTATCTATATATGTAACTTGAAAACTTGTATATATATATATATATATAAAATATAATGATTTTTGTTAACGTGCAAAACTGTGTCGTACAGCTCGGGTTTGAAAAATTGACTTATCGCAGCTTGGTCCCGAAATGCTGTTAGGATTTGCCTTACGTTTTTTTTTGGAAAAACCTTAATAAATATTAGCCCCATCTTCCAGCATAAAGATAAGATTTAATGTTTTTTCTGAACTGGAAATGAAACCAAAAAGAAAAAGTCAAACTCGAACCTCACTAAATATTTCAAGTTTTAGATTCTCTAGATAAAATTCTCGAATTCTTCCGGTTTCCCTTCATGTACCCGTGTTTCTAGATGTATGCTTTATGGATCACTTACTATCGTTAAAATCGTTTTGATTCCAATGAAATTCAATTTCATTCTAATAAAATTCGATTTCAGGATCTCTAAGTCTCTATGGAATATTCTGACCAGTAGACCAACTATTGACCTTCGCCTTTACATTAAAGTGTTTCATTCCATGTTAGAGTTTATATTCTTCATCATCCTTTGTCTCGGTCTCCCCGTTAGTTTTTTTTCCAAACAGTTTAACTCATAATATTTAAAGTGTTATTTATAGAATATTTTATAAATTTTTTAAAGATAATGTAGACATTTCAAATAAACATAAAAGAAATAAACTATTTTATTTAAAATGTTTAAATTATTTTCAAAATTTAGAAAATATTTAACGAAACTAGTGAAATAGTCTAAAAATGACATATATAAATATATTTGACTTAAGATGATATTTTAAAATATTTGGTTTAAAAATGCTTTTAGGCTTTAAACAATATCTATTTTTGTTATTTGCTTTTATAATAATGACTAGATAAATCATATTCTCAATAAATCAATTTTCACTCACCATTTTTCTGCTAAATGTCAATCTTGCAGCAGCAGATGCATCTGGACATGCGACGATTCCACTATTCATTATTATCATAATAGGTAAAACTAAAATGGTCTTCTAGGCATTTCACTTTTATAGTGGCTTTCTTTTTTAATATTGCAGCGAACGCTGAACATACTTATGTATTTTACTCCAGAAATCACTTATATGGCCTCCATGTAACTTATCTTGTTCCATTAGATATAATTAATTTAACTTTCTATATACAGCATAAGTACTTACTTCTCAGTGCGATTGTAATCTCGTGTACACTTTACCGATATAGAAAAAATTGTTTCAAGTTGTTAGGTAAACAGAGGGTATATAGAAGAAATGACCCAAATGTTGAAGAATTTATGAGAAACTGTGGATCTTTTGCTCCAAAATAGTATAGCTATACAAAAATTAAGAAAATAACAAACTCATTGAAGGAGAAACTTGGGAAAGGTGGATATGGTTGTGTATATAAAGGAAAGCTACCCGATGGCCGTTTAGTAGCTGTGAAGGTCTTGAATGATACAAAAGGTAATGGAGAAGATTTTATCAATGAAGTTTCATTAGTAAAACTTCTCATGTAAATGTAGTCACTTTGTTGGTTTTTTGCTACATCAAGAGAAGAGCATTAATCTATGAATTCATGGTTAATGGATCTTTAGACAAGTTCATATACAAAAATGTAATGCTAAATGATGAGTGTCACTTGGAGTGGAAAACATTGTACGAGATTACTATTGGAATCGCACGAGGTTTGGATTACTTACACTGAGGTTTGAGTACAAGAATTGTTCACTTTGATATTAAACCTCACGACTGGCTAAATTATCCGAGAAAAAACAAAGTATTTTATCGGCGTTTACTGCTAGAGGAACACCTGGTTATATAGCTCTAGAAGTGATTTTTAGACACCTTGGAGAGGTTTCTCATAAATCCGATATCTATAGTTATGGGATGATGATTCTTGAAATGGTCGGAGTGAGGAAGAATATAGCGGAAGTAGTTAGAAGTAGTGAAATTTACTCTCCTCAGTGGATATATGAGTATCTTGAGCTAGGAACTGAGATAAATATACAAGCTATTACATGTGAAGAGGAAGAAGAGATTACTAGGAAGATTATTTTAGTTGGCTTATGGTGTATTCAGAAAAATCTGATTGTTCGGCCAACGATTTGTAAGGTGGTGTAGATGCTTAAAGGTAGCCTTCACTCCTTGCAAATTCCACCGAAACCTTTCTTGTATTCTCCTAAACGGTCTCCTGAAAATGAGAAGTCATTTATAGAATCTTCCACTTAAATTTAATGAAAGCTACTCTCTCTATAGTCTATACTAACTAAAGATATTTCACCTAGGAATTTCATGTTTTTTAGTCTGAATAGATAATGTTGTCGTGTTGCCTTGATCAATCTTTTCAGCACCATATGTTTGCTTTTTCCAGTTAGAACATTTGCAGAGATTTATAACATGCCCCATTGTAATTTTTCTGTAAAATTCCTACGGTTGGGGAATATATTAACTACAAATGAAAATTAAAGTCACAAACTTGGCAATATCTTAACAGGATGTATTTTTTTTGTTCTAAAAGATTTTTCATTAATATTTTAAAAGTTACAACTTATTTAACCAATCAACGAAAGGGACGCATCTAGAGCAAAAAAATGATTGGGTTAGAAAGGGAGTTAACCAATTCCGAAGACACGTTCTTGGTCATTTAATCTGTAACTTGTTTTTTTCTCTTAAAACAAATGCGTATAAAGAGTTACAAGATTCATCAACAAATTAAATACTATGAATTATATTACGAATACTCGGGTTACCACTAATACTAAGATTGTTTGCGAGAGCGTCTATCAAGGCTTTACCAAAATTCTCAACAATGCATTTAATTATTTGTGATCTCTTGCCCAAATACAAGCTTTCAAGATCCCTAAAACTTTAGCCTCCATTTCACTCTCAACAACAATATCCTAAGCATTGCATTTGATAACACCACATTTGAAGTCCCTAATAAAACACTTGATAGATGACTTATTAGATGAAAAAGATGCATCATATTTTATCTTGAGAATATTCATCGGTTATGGGGACCACTTACAATTTTATTTATTAAACACGTATTGTTTAGACAAAAAAAAAAGATTTATGAGGCTGAGGTTATGTAGGTGTTATAGATCATCTAGACCATCTTTATTTAAACATGTTAGATTAGATTAACAATTTATTTGTTGAAAATATATAACTAGCGATGAAGGGTGAAGAAGCGAGATGATATTCTTGACGACATACATTGAGTAAACAACTATTCTTGCAGCACTGCGATCAAAATATATAGAAACAAAGGGTTCTTTGTATAAACCTTGTGGCTCTATCCGAACAATGATTTAGACCTCCTTTAATCTTCCTCATCTTGCACTACGTTTATCCATGTGTCTTACTCGGTGCGTGTGATATAAACTTATAAGTTTCCCACATATGGTGCCATTAATTGAACGTTACACTACTAGATATTAAAAGCATCTCTTAGACTTTGAAAATATATGTTATGGAAAGGTCTCTTCGCATTGGGGTTTCTACCTGGATCGGGGCTCTAGATCTTGTTTCATGCAAACCATGGTTACTCACCAAAGGGTGGGATCTGAATGACACTTTGGCGATCAAGGTAGTTTGAGGCTAAAATCTATTCAAGCAGAGTTGCAAATATATAGTGCACATACCTCTACTATTTGGGAACATGAATAATGTACATGAGCCCAATAAGGCACATAGCCGCCAGATGGACTATCGTCTTCATATAAGGGGTGTCAAGAAAGTTGATTACCTTAGGGTCCTCGTAAGGGATTTTGGTCAGAATTGTTCATGAGCCTACCTTAAATGTGAGCAGAGGTCGTTATTGTCCGAGTGGTGCACTAGTTGTGTTGACTCTTCGGTCGAGCTCCTAATCTCACTAGAAAGGTGAATAATAGGTACAAAATCCTCCCAAAATGAAGACTCTACATTTTGGATGCTGGCATGTCTTTACGATAAGGGTATCAAGGTGGAAATAAAAGGTTAATATTTCGATTTTTTGGTTTTTGTAAAACTCCATAGATGCAGTTTTTGACAATATGATGATTAACTTTGAATCATCAGTATGTAAAATTGAAGTATCCCAATGAGATCTATGTGTTGTAATAAAAAATTCAAAAAAATCCATATGTTGAAATTTATGTTGTTGGTTTTAAAATTGCAAACGTACATATATTTTTGCTCGGTTGTCAGATTTAGGCGAATTGAGGCTAAATCTCGTTTGTGTTTTATTTATATTTGAGAATTTTAGGGATTAAATTATAACTTGTTATGCTAAGTCTCATCCGAAAAAGATAATTACACAAAAATAAGGATGGATATCGCGTCTCTTAGGTTTAATTTCATTTTTCGTGTATTTGAAAACTATAAATTAACTAAATAAGAAATGGATTGCGCTATATAGATGTGGGTATGTTTCTAATAATGCTAGATGCTTTTATTTAATAAGAAGACAAGTTTTGAGTTGCATTAATTATACATATATGGGAATGTTAATTACAGAAATTAGGGTACTTGTACATTTATTTTGAATGATCGAAATTATATATACATTTAAAATTTAGAGTTATTGTGTATTAACTAATATATATAAATAGCGACAAAATATATACATCATTTAGTTGATAAGAGCAACAAAAAATAATTAAAAGAACAATCTTATTAAGATTAAAATGTAAAATGTACTTTTTATTACATTGAAGAGTCATAAAGTTCATGTCCAGTTCCTAATAACCATAATAACTATGACTTTACTTCCACAATCTATTCTTGACAATATTTTTGAATTTATTCCGTATTTTTATCAGAATGATCAAAATTTATATATGATCTCCCTCTTTCATAGTCTAAGTCCAAAACAACAAGACAGAGGTAAATTATCCAAAAACTACAACTCTATAATAAGACCATTAAAAGTATATATACATGTTCATGTGCATTTACATGAATGTTTACATTGTACAAATTTGCATTTTTACAAGACTAAGGATCTTTAAAGTTGGTGTAAAAGATATTAGGAGTTTGTCCTTGTGCTTGAGCTTGATGAACATCAAGCTGAAATTCTTGCACCTTTAAGATACATAAGTGCATGCGCGTTTCATTCAAAAGTTAGAATTTATTCACATCAACTATTACAAGCCAAATAGATACATTAATTCAACTTAGTATTCTTTTACAAAGGAAAAAACTATACATCTTATTCACTAAATCATACCTATTTAACTCAATTTTACAAAGATTTTTGTCTCCTTTACTAATTATCCCAGACAAATATTTTCTATAATCTAAATATTTTTCCTAAATTTCTACCAAATTTTTAACAATTTAAATTCCTATATAGATATAACTAATTTTTTCATGGAATTTTTGAAAACTTTATTTGACATCTGCCATTGATAACAAAACATAATATGTTCTTCATTTATATATGATTAACTAGGTAGGTCAACGGTAACAACACATATCTTATATTTGTTTGTCTAGAAAATTTAGATATTTCCTAAAAGTAATCCATCAATGAAAAAGAAAAAACATAAAGATAATCCAAATAATCAAATGCAACAAACGAACCTAAAGTGACAAATACCAAAAAAACAAATCAATAAATTTACATGTGTCAACCCATTAATATTTTGCAAATCGTTTCTATTTTTTGAAATGAGAACAATTTAGAAAATGAAAAAATTAAACGCACCTCACTAACCACTATTGATGATATGAATTTATAATTAAAATGTAATGACCATCGAATCCGAAAGGTGAGCAGATAAAAAACAACACTTGATTGGAGATCGGTCTGCCTAGGACTAACAAAACATTATACATAAGAAAGAGGAGATATTGAGATTCGTGGTGGAATAGAATATGAAAAAGTTGATTTAAATAGAACGAGATAAAAGCTAGAGATGTGAAAAGTGATATGGCTTTTGAGGTGTGTGTAATGTTTATGTATAATTGGAGTGTGGCGGAGATCATGATTTAAATGATGATGTGTGGTACTTTATAAATTAAGAGTGAGTGAGTAGAAACTACATCGTCAGTATTTATAAATTCTTTTTTTGATTCTTTTTTCTATCATTGTTTTCAATTACATTTTAAATCATATGATTTATGCGATTAAATAATTAAATAAAAATATTAATATTTAATTTTAATGGAACATATTATATATTTTTAAAGTATGTCTACAACTTGAATATTCCAACAAAATCCGTAAATTTGGTTATAAATGCGGTTGGAGTGTGATCCTAACAAAATTGTGGGGATAATATTGAAGATGGGTTTAATATAAATGTTCTTATATCATAATTTATTAGGCTAATTTTTTCTTTCAAATTAGAATAAGTTACAAGACCAAGAATATATATTGGAGATTAGTTTATCAAGATTTTTAAAAGGTTTTCGGGACTATGCGTATGAAAGAATTATATGAACATATTAAAATGAACGATTGTATTGCGTTTTAATAGACCTATGATCTTAATCTAAATTTGTTTGGAAAAGTTTTGTACCAGCTTGTCAATATTAAATACAATATACAAGAAGGCGAAAGTACTCAGATTAACCAACTGAATTTTGCTGATAAATAATATTTTGTGACGTTTCTCACGGTCAGCCGCACCTCCTCTCGGGCAGGGAACTTGAAGAACAATCCAAAAACTCTAGTGATGAATTAGCTTCCGAAGTATTTGGAGGGTTTCAAGTTCCTCCCAAGACTCAAAACCTTTGATGATTTTCATGTTGTTGTTGATGGAGTTCGCATAGATTCTGAGCTTCCAGTTGATGGAGTTCGCATAGATTCTGAGCTTCCAGAACATACTCGAAGAAAATATTACGAGCTTTTTTGCAGTAAAATCTCGTATCTCCATGATCGTTTACTCCCTAAACTGTACAGCAAATTAGATGTGCAAATTACCTGCGGGAATGATATTCAAATTTGTTAACACAACTGAAAGTATTTGAGGTTGTAAATTCACTACATCTAGGTGAGAGTTCAAGATATGGGATAAATCTTTATGATGTTTTGAATTGTTGGGTATGACTGTTGGGTTTTTAAGAGTGAGGTAGGTTGATTAGATTTGCATTTGTTTCTGAAACTAAAAAGTATTGGGATGCTAATATTGAAAGAGTTCAGTGTGAAGAGGAGATTATGTTTCTTGAAGCTAAGCTTAATTTTTCCTAAACGTTTTATATTTTTTAATTTTAATTAGTGTTACAATTTCATCTACCAACAATCGGTTGAGAATAGTATGCCTTTCATGGACAAATTTATACTATTTTTTTTTTCAAAGGGTGCTAATGTACTATTATTTATTAAGAATATACTATGTTTACAAAAAACTTGATAACAAAACATATATTTCTTCTTCATTTACATATACTTAATTAAGTAGGTACTTCAGTGGTAGCAAAACAAAACTTTTATGTATATATATATATAAGTAATTCATCAATCCAAACGAAAAAAACATAAAAATTATTTAAAAATTCAAATGCATTTAAAAACCTAAAATGACAAATACCAAAAAATTCCAAAGTAATAAATTTACACGTGTCCGTCCATTAATATTTTACGATTTCTATTTAAAAATAAAGAAGAAATAAGAATACTTTAGAAAATAGAAAAAATGAACGCACCTCTCTCATTTATATAGATATAAATCTATTATTGAAATATAATGACCATCGATCTAATAGGTAAGCAAATAATGAACAACACTTGATTGGAGAATGGACTGAATAGGACAAAAAATTAACATAAGAAAGAGAAGAAATGGAGATCCTTGGTGAACTAGACTAAGAAGAAGTTGATTTAGAAAGAATGAGATAACTGCAGGAGATGTGAGAATAGTAATATACCTTTTGAGGTGTTTGTAAAATACATAATTGAGGTGTGGCAGCTGTTAGGTTTTTGAAGGATGATATGTTACATTTTATAGGTAAGAGTGATTAGAAACTACACGTCAAATATTTAATTTTTTTTGAAATAAATATTAAGTTATATGATTTATGTTCTTAATTAATTAGAATAAAAAAAAAAAATATTAGTATATTTAATTTTAACAAAATATATTATATATTTAAAAATATGTTTAGAACTTGATGTTGACCAAAATTTCATATATCTTATTGAAGATGTGGAACATATATGTTTTAAATTTCCTTACATCATAGTTTATTGTGAAAATTATATCTTCAAATTAAAAATGAGTTGCAATATCAAAAAATACATTGCAGGTTTGACATGATTGTTAAAAGGTTTTCTGGTGGACTGGGATAAAGGAATGTTTATTGATTTCCTTATTATCTTTTGAAATGTAAGAATGAAAGAATTTTATGAACATATTAAATTCAATATAGGAACCTATAGTGTAATTTTCCAGAATATAAGGACTTATAGTGCAATTTTGCAAAATATAGGGACATACGATGCAATTTTACATATTATAGGGACCTATAGTGCAATTGATATGGAAAAAATCGAAAATAATCTTTAGAATCTTCACTTGGTCTCCCCAACTTCTAAAATCAATCTTATTAATTGTATTTCTATGAAAATTTTGTTTTTATGCATAATAAAATTAAAATATAGGTTATATTATATGATATATGGGCTTAAACTGAAATTCATTAAAATAAATTAATATAAGGCCTATAAGGATATATATTACAGATTTTGTTATATTTAGGAACCTATAAATATTGTAATTTTGTATAATATGGGGACCTATAGTGCAATTAACTTGACAATGATATTTCAGAATAGAAGAGAAATTAATAGAAGATCGATGTCAATCCATTACTAGCAAAGATAAAGGAAGATTCACTATAGGTGTATGTATTATGTATAATAATATTCATGTAATATTTTGATAAAGCGTGATTATAATTTGTTACTTAAGTAAAGATAGATTTTCTATTGATTCACAGATTATCAACTTTGAATTATGAGTATGTAAATTTATTTATTTCAAAACAATTATATATACATATATTTATTTACTCAAAAAATAAAATAAAATAAGTACAAACCTTCTGTATTAAATCAAGGATACGTCGTTCAAGAAATAAGTTTGGCAGAATTGTCAACATTTGAAAATTATAAATTTGATTAAAAAAAACACTTAACATTTTGATTTTATATAAATTATATATATATTTTTAATTAATATACGGGAATTATTTATTACAATACTATTTTATTATTTAAACAAATGTAATATTGAAAAAAAAGTGTCTTAATACTTAAAAAAGAAAAAGACAAAACACCTTTTTCCAGAAATCTGGAATAAAGATTAACGAGTTATCAATTGATTTGTTGGAAAAAAAATCATTTGATTTGGTTTTTGTTTTTGGATTCTGCTGCCAAACTGGTTGCTTGGTAGGGTTGACTGACTTATTCTCCATAATAAAGGTTTTCTATAAGATATTTTCCGAAGTATAGCGTTGAAGAAAAACTCTCTTGTCTACTCTGAAAATGCATAGTATTAATCTCTTTTAAGTCTTTTTATTCTTTATCACAATTAGCCTAATCGATACCCCTTTATCTTTCTACCAAGTCAAAGAATTCGTAAAATTCACAAAGGTGATTCATTGTGGAGGATCAAAACTTGGTTATCCTTTCTACGGAGATGCACGGCCTGAAAATTGCAGGTTTCCAGGTTTTTTGTTGAAGTGTGTAGAAGATGTTCCGTTTATTACAATCCAATCCGTAACATATCGTGTCCTTTCCGTCAATAAAACAACACAAGCTCTTAAAGTTGCTAGAAGATTTATGGAGTAATCTTTGTCTCTCGTCTTTATATAATACGACCATGGATTTCAAAATCTTTGATTATGGTGCCAATTACCATAACACAACTCTTTACAATGGGTGCTCTCTAATTCCAGGACAACCTTTGTTGCGCGCTTCCAAATCATTTTGATCGTATTGTCAATAAAAGTACAAGCCTCAGCTTTTACTTAGACAAAAGAAGCACTTTTTCCTGATTATTCTAGTATGGTGAGATGCAACAATTCTATTAACGTTCCTGTTAATTCGGAAACCTTTTCAAGGTTAGAAAGTCTTAAGTTTACGGAAAGGAAATTACAATTAGCTCTTGCAAGTGGCTTTGAGGTAAGATGGTTTTCAAACAACACACGATGTAACCAATGTATTCTAACAGATGGGCAATGTGGATACAACTCGAGTTCAAGTTCATTTATTTGCTATTGCATGAATGGTCAATATCCTCTTACATGTGGTGCTAGAGGTCTTATGCCCAATTCCGAACTCTTTCGTATGTGGGCACTATCCTTACTCTAGTGAATAGATGTTTAATCTTTTTTTTTATCATAAAGTAGTAATTGATCTCTCAAATTTCTACAAGACTATCCCCCATATTTTAAAAGGTATTTGGGAATACAATATTCTCTGAAGAGTAAAATCCATATATTTAATCTTGATAATAATTTGAAGGATATATACTTTTATATGTTATTTATTGAACGATTTTACTTTTAAAATTGTATCTATATATGTAACTTGAAAACTTGTATATATATATATATATAAAATATAATGATTTTTGTTAACGTGCAAAACTGTGTCGTACAGCTCGGGTTTGAAAAATTGACTTATCGCAGCTTGGTCCCGAAATGCTGTTAGGATTTGCCTTACGTTTTTTTTTGGAAAAACCTTAATAAATATTAGCCCCATCTTCCAGAATAAATATAAGATTTAATGTTTTTTCTGAACTGGAAATGAAACCAAAAAGAAAAAGTCAAACTCGAACCTCACTAAATATTTCAAGTTTTAGATTCTCTAGACAAAATTCTTGAATTCTTCCGGTTTCCCTTCATGTACCCGTGTTTCTAGATGTATGCTTTATGGATCACTTACTATCGGTAAAATCGTTTTGATTCCAATAAAATTCAATTTCATTCTAATAAATAAAATTCGATTTTAGGATCTCTAAGTCTCTATGGAATATTCTGACCAGTAGACCAACTATTGACCTTCGCCTTTACATTAAAGTGTTTCATTCCATGTTAGAGTTTATATTCTTCATCATCCTTTGTCTCGGTCTCCCCGTTAGTTTTTTTTTCAAACAGTTTAACTCATCATATTTAAAGTGTTATTTATAGAATATTTTATAAATTTTTTAAAGATAATGTAGACATTTCAAATAAACATAAAAGAAATAAACTATTTTATTTAAAATGTTTAAATTATTTTTAAAATTTAGAAAATATTTAACGAAACTAGTGAAATAGTCTAAAAATGACATATATAAATATATTTGACCTAAGATGATATTTTAAAATATTTGGTTTAAAAATGCTTTTAGGCTTTAAACAATATCTATTTTTGTTATTTGCTTTTATAATAATGACTAGATAAATCATATTCTCAATAAATCAATTTTCACTCACCATTTTTCTGCTAAATGTCTATCTTGCAGCAGCAGATGCATCTGGACATGCGACGATTCCACTATTCATTATTATCATAATAGGTAAAACTAAAATGATCTTCTAGGCATTTCACTTTTATAGTGGATTTCTTTTTTAATATTGCAGCGAACGCTGAACATACTTATGTATTTTACTCCAGAAATCACTTATATGGCCTCCATGTAACTTATCTTGTTCCATTAGATATAATTAATTTAACTTTCTATATACAGCATAAGTACTTACTTCTCAGTGCGATTGTAATCTCGTGTACACTTTACCGATATAGAAAAAATTGTTTCAAGTTGTTAGGTAAACAAAGGGTATATAGAAGAAATGACCCAAATGTTGAAGAATTTATGAGAAACTGTGGATCTTTTGCTCCAAAATAGTATAGCTATACAGAAATCAAGAAAATAACAAACTCATTGAAGGAGAAACTTGGGAAAGGTGGATATGGTTGTGTATATAAAGGAAAGCTACCCGATGGCCGTTTAGTAGCTGTGAAGGTCTTGAATGATACAAAAGGTAATGGAGAAGATTTTATCAATGAAGTTTCATTAGTAAAACTTCTCATGTAAATGTAGTCACTTTGTTGGTTTTTTGCTACATCAAGAGAAGAGCATTAATCTATGAATTCATGGTTAATGGATCTTTAGACAAGTTCATATACAAAAATGTAATGCTAAATGATGAGTGTCACTTGGAGTGGAAAACATTGTACGAGATTACTATTGGAATCGCACGAGGTTTGGATTACTTACACTGAGGTTTGAGTACAAGAATTGTTCACTTTGATATTAAACCTCACGACTGGCTAAATTATCCGAGAAAAAACAAAGTATTTTATCGGCGTTTACTGCTAGAGGAACACTTGGTTATATAGCTCTAGAAGTGATTTTTAGACACCTTGGAGAGGTTTCTCATAAATCCGATATCTATAGTTATGGGATGATGATTCTTGAAATGGTCGGAGTGAGGAAGAATATAGCGGAAGTAGTTAGAAGTAGTGAAATTTACTTTTCTCAGTGGATATATGAGTATCTTGAGCTAGGAACTGAGATAAATATACAAGCTATTACATGTGAAGAGGAAGAAGAGATTACTAGGAAGATTATTTTAGTTGGCTTATGGTGTATTCAGAAAAATCTGATTGTTCGGCCAGCGATTTGTAAGGTGGTGGAGATGCTTAAAGGTAGCCTTCACTCCTTGCAAATTCCACCGAAACCTTTCTTGTATTCTCCTAAACGGTCTCCTGAAAATGAGAAGTCATTTATAGAATCTTCCACCTAAATTTAATGAAAGCTACTCTCTCTATAGTCTATACTAACTAAAGATATTTCACCTAGGAATTTCATGTTTTTTAGTCTGAATAGATAATGTTGTCGTGTTGCCTTGATCAATCTTTTCATCACCATATGTTTGCTTTTTCCAGTTAGAACATTTGCAGAGATTTATAACATGCCACATTGTAATTTTTCTGTAAAATTCCTACGGTTGGGGAATATATTAACTACAAATGAAAATTAAAGTCACAAACTTGGCAATATCTTAACAGGATGTATTTTTTTTGTTCTAAAAGATTTTTCATTAATATTTTAAAAGTTACAACTTATTTAACCAATCAACGAAAGGGACGCATCTAGAGCAAAAAAATGATTGGGTTAGAAAGGGAGTTAACCAATTCCGAAGACACGTTCTTGGTCATTTAATCTGTAACTTGTTTTTTTCTCTTAAAACAAATGCGTATAAAGAGTTACAAGATTCATCAACAAATTAAATACTATGAATTATATTACGAATACTCGGGTTACCACTAATACTAAGATTGTTTGCGAGAGCGTCTATCAAGGCTTTACCAATATTCTCAACAATGCATTTAATTATTTGTGATCTCTTGCCCAAATACAAGCTTTCAAGATCCCTAAAACTTTAGCCTCCATTTCACTCTCAACAACAATATCCTAAGCATTGCATTTGATAACACCAAATTTGAAGTCCCTAATAATACACTTGATAGATGACTTATTAGATGAAAAAGATGCATCATATTTTATCTTGAGAATATTCATAGGTTATGGGGACCACTTACAATTTTATTTATTAAACACGTATTGTTTAGACAAAAAAAAGATTTATGAGGCTGAGGTTATGTAGGTGTTATAGATCATCTAGACCATCTTTATTTAAACATGTTAGATTAGATTAACAATTTATTTGTTGAAAATATATAACTAGCGATGAAGGGTGAAGAAGCGAGATGATATTCTTGACGACATACATTGAGTAAACAACTATTCTTGCAGCACTGCGATCAAAATATATAGAAACAAAGGGTTCTTTGTATAAGCGTTGTGGCTCTATCCGAACAATGATTTAGACCTCCTTTAATCTTCCTCATCTTGCACTACGGTTATCCATGTGTCTTACTCGGTGCGTGTGATATAAACTTATAATTTTCCCACATATGGTGCAATTAATTGAACGTTACACTACTAGATATTAAAAGCATCTCTTAGACTTTGAAAATATATGTTATGGAAAGGTCTCTTCGCATTGAGGTTTCTACCTGAATCGAGGCTCTAGATCTTGTTTCATGCAAACCATGGTTACTCACCAAAGGGTGGGATCTGAATGACACTTTGGCGATCAAGGTAGTTTGAGGCTAAAATCTATTCAAGCAGAGTTGCAAATATATAGTGCACATACCTCTACTCTTTGGGAACATAAATAATGTATATGAGCCCAATAAGGCACATAGCCGCCAGATGGACTATCGTCTTCATATAAGGGGTATCAAGAAAGTTGATTACCTTAGGGTCCTCGTAAGGGATTTTGGTCAGAATTGTTCATGAGCCTACCCTAAATGTGAGCAGAGGTCGTTATTGTCCGAGTGGTGCACTAGTTGTGTTGACTCTTCGGTCGAGCTCCTAATCTCACTAGAAAGGTGAATAATAGGTACAAAATCCTCCCAAAATGAAGACTCTACATTTTGGATGCTGGCATGTCTTTACGATAAGGGTATCAAGGTGGAAATAAAAGGTTAATATTTCGATTTTATTGGTTTTTGTAAAACTCCATAGATGCAGTTTTTGACAATATGATGATTAACTTTGAATCATCAGTATGTAAAATTGAAGTATCCCAATGAGATCTATGTGTTGTAATAAAAAATTCAAAAAAATCCATATGTTGAAATTTATGTTGTTGGTTTTAAAATTGCAAACGTACATATATTTTTGCTCGGTTGTCAGATTTAGGCGAATTGAGGCTAAATCTCGTTTGTGTTTTATTTATATTTGAGAATTTTAGGGATTAAATTATAACTTGTTATGCTAAGTCTCATCCGAAAAAGATAATTACACAGAAATAAGGATGGATATCGCGTCTCTTAGGTTTAATTTCATTTTCCGTGTATTTGAAAACTATAAATTAACTAGATAAGAAATGGATTGCGCTATATAGATGTGGGTATGTTTCTAATAATGCTAGATGCTTTTATTTAATAAGAAGACAAGTTTTGAGTTGCATTAATTATACATATATGGGAATGTTAATTACAGAAATTAGGGTACTTGTACATTTATTTTGAATGATCGAAATTATATATACATTTAAAATTTAGAGTTATTGTGTATTAACTAATATATATAAATAGCGACAAATATATACATCATTTAGTTGATAAGAGCAACAAAAAATAATTGAAAGAACAATCTTATTAAGATTAAAATGTAAAATGTACTTTTTATTACATTGAAGAGTCATAAAGTTCATGCCCAGTTCCTAATAACCATAATAACTATAACTTTACTTCAACAATCTATTCTTGACAATATTTTTGAATTTATTCCGTATTTTTATCAGAATGATCAAAATTTATATATGATCTCCCTCTTTCATAGTCTAAGTCCAAAACAACAAGATAGAGGTAAATTATCCAAAAACTACAACTCGATAATAAGACCATTAAAAGTATATATACATGTTCATGTGCATTTACATGAATGTTTACATTGTACAAATTTGCATTTTTACAAGACTAAGGATCTTTAAAGTTGGTGTAAAAGATATTAGGAGTTTGTCCTTGTGCTTGAGCTTGATGAACATCAAGCTGAAATTCTTGCACCTTTAAGATACATAAGTGCATGCGCGTTTCATTCAAAAGTTAGAATTTATTCACATCAACTATTACAAGCCAGATAGATACATTACTTCAACTTAGTATTCTTTTTACAAAGGAAAAAACTATACATCTTATTCACTAAATCATACCTATTTAACTCAATTTTACAAAGATTTTTGTCTCCTAAACTAATTATCCCAGACAAATATTTTCTATAATCTAAATATTTTTCCTAAATTTCTACCAAATTTTAACAATTTAAATTCCTATATAGATATAACTAATTTTTTCATGGAATTTTTGAAAACTTTATTTGACATCTGATCAATAATATTGGCCATTGATAACAAAACATAATATGTTCTTCATTTATATATGATTAACTAGAACAGTAACAACACATATCTTATATTTGTTTGTCTAGAAAATTTAGATATTTCCTAAAAGTAATCCATCAATGAAAAAGAAAAAACATAAAGATAATCCAAATAATCAAATGCAACAAACGAACCTAAAGTGACAAATACCAAAAAAACAAATCAATAAGTTTACATGTGTCAACCCATTAATATTTTGCAAATCGTTTCTATTTTTTGAAATGAGAACAATTTAGAAAATGAAAAAATTAAACGCACCTCACTAACCACTATTGATGGTATGAATTTATAATTTAAATGTAATGACCATCGAATCCGAAAGGTGAGTAGATAAAAAACAACACTTGATTGGAGATCGGTCTGCCTAGGACTAACAAAACATTATACATAAGAAAGAGGAGATATTGAGATTCATGGTGGAATAGAATATGAAAAAGTTGATTTAAATAGAACGAGATAAAAGCTAGAGATGTGAAAAGTGATATGGCTTTTGAGGTGTGTGTAATGTTTATGTATAATTGGAGTGTGGCGGAGATCATGATTTAAATGATGATGTGTGGTATTTTATAAATTAAGAGTGAGTGAGTAGAAACTACATCGTCAGTATTTATAAATTCTTTTTTTGATTCTTTTTTCTATCATTGTTTTCAATTAAATTTTAAATCATATGATTTATGCGATTAAATAATTAAATAAAAATATTAATATTTAATTTTAATGGAACATATTATATATTTTTAAAGTATGTCTACAACTTGAATATTCCAACAAAATCCATAAATATGGTTATAAATGCGGTTGGAGTGTGATCCTAACAAAATTGTGGGGATAATATTGAAGATGGGTTTAATATAAATGTTCTTATATCATAATTTATTAGGCTAATTTTTTATTTCAAATTAGAATAAGTTACAAGACCAAGAATATATATTGGAGATTAGTTTATCAAGATTTTTAAAAGGTTTTCGGGACTATGCGTATGAAAGAATTATATGAACATATTAAAATGAACGATTGTATTGCGTTTCAATAGACCTATGATCTTAATCTAAATTTGTTTGGAAAAGTTTTGTACCAGCTTGTCAATATTAAATACAATATACAAGAAGGCGAAAGTACTCAGATTAACCAACTGAATTTTGCTGATAAATAATATTTTGTGACGTTTCTCACGGTCAGCCGCACCTCCTCTCGGGCAGAACGGGAACTTGAAGAACAATCCAAAAACTCTAGTAATGAATTAGCTTCCGAAGTATTTGGAGGGTTTCAAGTTCCTCCCAAGACTCAAAACCTTTGATGATTTTCATGTTGTTGTTGATGGAGTTCGCATAGATTCTGAGCTTCCAGTTGATGGAGTTCGCATAAATTCTGAGCTTCCAAAACATACCCGAAGAAAATATTACGAGTTTTGTTGCAGTAAAATCTCGTATCTCCATGATCGTTTACTCCCTAAACTGTACAGCAAATTAGATGTGCAAATTACCTGCGGGAATGATATTCAAATTTGTTAACACAACTGAAAGTATTTGAGGTTGTAAATTCACTACATCTAGGTGAGAGTTCAAGATATGGGATAAATCTTTATGATGTTTTGAATTGTTGGGTATGACTGTTGGGTTTTTAAGAGTGAGGTAGGTTGATTAGTTTTGCATTTGTTTCTGAAACTAAAAAGTATTGGGATGCTAATATTGAAAGAGTTCAGTGTGAAGAGGAGATTATGTTTCTTGAAGCTAAGCTTAATTTTTCCTAAACGTTTTATATTTTTTAATTTTAATTAGTGTTACAATCTCATCTACCAACAATCGGTTGAGAATAGTATGCCTTTCATGGACAAATTTATACTATTTTTTTTTTCAAAGGGTGCTAATGTACTATTATTTATTAAGAATATACTATGTTTACAAAAAACTTAATAACAAAACATATATTTCTTCTTCATTTACATATAATTAATTAAGTAGGTACTTCAGTGGTAGCAAAACACAACTTTTATGTATATATATATATAAGTAATTCATCAATCCAAACGAAAAAAACATAAAAATTATTTAAAAATTCAAATGCATTTAAAAACCTAAAATGACAAATACCAAAAAATTCCAAATTAATAAATTTACACGTGTCCGTCCATTAATATTTTACGATTTCTATTTAAAAATAAAGAAGAAATAAGAATACTTTAGAAAATAGAAAAAATGAACGCACCTCTCTCATTTATATAGATATAAATCTATTATTGAAATATAATGACCATCGATCTAATAGGTAAGCAAATAATGAACAACACTTGATTGGAGAATGGACTGAATAGGACAAAAAATTAACATAAGAAAGAGAAGAAATGGAGATCCTTGGTGAACTAGACTAAGAAGAAGTTGATTTAGAAAGAATGAGATAACTGCCGGAGATGTGAGAATAATAATATACCTTTTGAGGTGTTTGTAAAATACATAATTGAGGTGTGGCAGCTGTTAGGTTTTTGAAGGATGATATGTTACATTTTATAGGTAAGAGTGATTAGAAACTACACGTCAAATATTTAATTTTTTTTGAAATAAATATTAAGTTATATGATTTATGTTCTTAATTAATTAGAATAAAAAAAAAAAATATTAGTATATTTAATTTTAACAAAATATATTATATATTTAAAAATATGTTTAGAACTTGATGTTGACCAAAATTTCATATATCTTATTGAAGATGTGGAACATATATGTTTTAAATTTCCTTACATCATAGTTTATTGTGAAAATTATATCTTCAAATTAAAAATGAGTTGCAATATCAAAAAATACATTGCAGGTTTGACATGATTGTTAAAAGGTTTTCTGGTGGACTGGGATAAAGGAATGTTTATTGATTTCCTTATTATCTTTTGAAATGTAAGAATGAAAGAATTTTATGAACATATTAAATTCAATATAGGAACCTATAGTGTAATTTTGCAGAATATAAGGACTTATAGTGCAATTTTGCAAAATATAGGGACATACGATGCAATTTTACATATTATAGGGACCTATAGTGCAATTGATATGGAAAAAATCGAAAATAATCTTTAGAATCTTCACTTGGTCTCCCCAACTTCTAAAATCAATCTTATTAATTGTATTTCTATGAAAATTTTGTTTTTATGCATAATAAAATTAAAATATAGGTTATATTATATGATATATGGGCTTAAACTGAAATTCATTAAAATAAATTAATATAAGGCCTATAAGGATATATATTACAGATTTTGTTATATTTAGGAACCTATAAATATTGTAATTTTGTATAATATGGGGACCTATAGTGCAATTAACTTGACAATGATATTTCAGAATAGAAGAGAAATTAATAGAAGATCGATGTCAATCCATTACTAGCAAAGATAAAGGAAGATTCACTATAGGTGTATGTATTATGTATAATAATATTCATGTAATATTTTGATAAAGCATGATTATAATTTGTTACTTAAGTAAAGATAGATTTTCTATTGATTCACAGATTATCAACTTTGAATTATGAGTATGTAAATTTATTTATTTCAAAACAATTATATATACATATATTTATTTACTCAAAAAATAAAATAAAATAAGTACAAACCTTCTGTATTAAATCAAGGATACGTCGTTCAAGAAATAAGTTTGGCAGAATTGTCAACATTTGAAAATTATAAATTTGATTAAAAAAACACTTAACATTTTGATTTTATATAAATTATATATATATTTTTAATTAATATACGGGAATTATTTATTACAATACTATTTTATTATTTAAACAAATGTAATATTGAAAAAAAAGTGTCTTAATACTTAAAAAAGAAAAAGACAAAACACCTTTTTCCAGAAATCTGGAATAAAGATTAACGAGTTATCAATTGATTTGTTGGAAAAAAAAATCATTTGATTTGGTTTTTGTTTTTGGATTCTGCTTCCAAACTGATTGCTTGGTAGGGTTGACTGACTTATTCTCCATAATAAAGGTTTTCTATAAGATATTTTCCGAAGTATAGCGTTGAAGAAAAACTCTCTTGTCTACTCTGAAAATGCATAGTATTAATCTCTTTTAAGTCTTTTTATTCTTTATCACAATTAGCCTAATCGATACCCCTTTATCTTTCTACCAAGTCAAAGAATTCGTAAAATTCACAAAGGTGATTCATTGTGGAGGATCAAAACTTGGTTATCCTTTCTACGGAGATGCACGGCCTGAAAATTACAGGTTTCCAGGTTTTTTGTTGAAGTGTGTAGAAGATGTTCCGTTTATTACAATCCAATCCGTAACATATCGTGTCCTTTCCGTCAATAAAACAACACAAGCTCTTAAAGTTGCTAGAAGATTTATAAAGTAATCTTTGTCTCTCGTCTTTATATAATACGACCATGGATTTCAAAATCTTTGATTATGGTGCCAATTACCATAACACAACTCTTTACAATGGGTGCTCTCTAATTCCAGGACAACCTTTGTTGCGCGCTTCCAAATCATTTTGATCGTATTGTCAATAAAAGTACAAGCCTCAGCTTTTACTTAGACAAAAGAAGCACTTTTTCCTGATTATTCTAGTATGGTGAGATGCAACAATTCTATTAACGTTCCTGTTAATTCGGAAACCTTTTCAAGGTTAGAAAGTCTTAAGTTTACGGAAAGGAAATTACAATTAGCTCTTGCAAGTGGCTTTGAGGTAAGATGGTTTTCAAACAACACACGATGTAACCAATGTATTCTAACAGATGGGCAATGTGGATACAACTCGAGTTCAAGTTCATTTATTTGCTATTGCATGAATGGTCAATATCCTCTTACATGTGGTGCTAGAGGTCTTATGCCCAATTCCGAACTCTTTCGTATGTGGGCACTATCCTTACTCTAGTGAATAGATGTTTAATCTTTTTTTTTATCATAAAGTAGTAATTGATCTCTCAAATTTCTACAAGACTATCCCCCATATTTTAAAAGGTATTTGGGAATACAATATTCTCTGAAGAGTAAAATCCATATATTTAATCTTGATAATAATTTGAAGGATATATACTTTTATATGTTATTTATTGAACGATTTTACTTTTAAAATTGTATCTATATATGTAACTTGAAAACTTGTATATATATATATATATAAAATATAATGATTTTTGTTAACGTGCAAAACTGTGTCGTACAGCTCGGGTTTGAAAAATTGACTTATCGCAGCTTGGTCCCGAAATGCTGTTAGGATTTGCCTTACGTTTTTTTTTGGAAAAACCTTAATAAATATTAGCCCCATCTCCCAGAATAAATATAAGATTTAATGTTTTTTCTGAACTGGAAATGAAACCAAAAAGAAAAAGTCAAACTCGAACCTCACTAAATATTTCAAGTTTTAGATTCTCTAGACAAAATTCTTGAATTCTTCCGGTTTCCCTTCATGTACCCGTGTTTCTAGATGTATGCTTTATGGATCACTTACTATCGGTAAAATCGTTTTGATTCCAATAAAATTCAATTTCATTCTAATAAATAAAATTCGATTTCAGGATCTCTAAGTCTCTATGGAATATTCTGACCAGTAGACCAACTATTGACCTTCGCCTTTACATTAAAGTGTTTCATTCCATGTTAGAGTTTATATTCTTCATCATCCTTTGTCTCGGTCTCCCCGTTAGTTTTTTTTCCAAACAGTTTAACTCATAATATTTAAAGTGTTATTTATAGAATATTTTATAAATTTTTTAAAGATAATGTAGACATTTCAAATAAACATAAAAGAAATAAACTATTGTATTTAAAATGTTTAAATTATTTTTAAAATTTAGAAAATATTTAACGAAACTAGTGAAATAGTCTAAAAATGACATATATAAATATATTTGACCTAAGATGATATTTTAAAATATTTGGTTTAAAAATGCTTTTAGGCTTTAAACAATATCTATTTTTGTTATTTGCTTTTATAATAATGACTAGATAAATCATATTCTCAATAAATCAATTTTCACTCACCATTTTTCTGCTAAATGTCTATCTTGCAGCAGCAGATGCATCTGGACATGCGACGATTCCACTATTCATTATTATCATAATAGGTAAAACTAAAATGATCTTCTAGGCATTTCACTTTTATAGTGGATTTCTTTTTTAATATTGCAGCGAACGCTGAACATACTTATGTATTTTACTCCAGAAATCACTTATATGGCCTCCATGTAACTTATCTTGTTCCATTAGATATAATTAATTTAACTTTCTATATACAGCATAAGTACTTACTTCTCAGTGCGATTGTAATCTCGTGTACACTTTACCGATATAGAAAAAATTGTTTCAAGTTGTTAGGTAAACAAAGGGTATATAGAAGAAATGACCCAAATGTTGAAGAATTTATGAGAAACTGTGGATCTTTTGCTCCAAAATAGTATAGCTATACAGAAATTAAGAAAATAACAAACTCATTGAAGGAGAAACTTGGGAAAGGTGGATATGGTTGTGTATATAAAGGAAAGCTACCCGATGGCCGTTTAGTAGCTGTGAAGGTCTTGAATGATACAAAAGGTAATGGAGAAGATTTTATCAATGAAGTTTCATTAGTAAAACTTCTCATGTAAATGTAGTCACTTTGTTGGTTTTTTGCTACATCAAGAGAAGAGCATTAATCTATGAATTCATGGTTAATGGATCTTTAGACAAGTTCATATACAAAAATGTAATGCTAAATGATGAGTGTCACTTGGAGTGGAAAACATTGTACGAGATTACTATTGGAATCGCACGAGGTTTGGATTACTTACACTGAGGTTTGAGTACAAGAATTGTTCACTTTGATATTAAACCTCACGACTGGCTAAATTATCCGAGAAAAAACAAAGTATTTTATCGGCGTTTACTGCTAGAGGAACACTTGGTTATATAGCTCTAGAAGTGATTTTTAGACACCTTGGAGAGGTTTCTCATAAATCCGATATCTATAGTTATGGGATGATGATTCTTGAAATGGTCGGAGTGAGGAAGAATATAGCGGAAGTAGTTAGAAGTAGTGAAATTTACTTTTCTCAGTGGATATATGAGTATCTTGAGCTAGGAACTGAGATAAATATACAAGCTATTACATGTGAAGAGGAAGAAGAGATTACTAGGAAGATTATTTTAGTTGGCTTATGGTGTATTCAGAAAAATCTGATTGTTCGGCCAGCGATTTGTAAGGTGGTGGAGATGCTTAAAGGTAGCCTTCACTCCTTGCAAATTCCACCGAAACCTTTCTTGTATTCTCCTAAACGGTCTCCTGAAAATGAGAAGTCATTTATAGAATCTTCCACCTAAATTTAATGAAAGCTACTCTCTCTATAGTCTATACTAACTAAAGATATTTCACCTAGGAATTTCATGTTTTTTAGTCTGAATAGATAATGTTGTCGTGTTGCCTTGATCAATCTTTTCATCACCATATGTTTGCTTTTTCCAGTTAGAACATTTGCAGAGATTTATAACATGCCACATTGTAATTTTTCTGTAAAATTCCTACGGTTGGGGAATATATTAACTACAAATGAAAATTAAAGTCACAAACTTGGCAATATCTTAACAGGATGTATTTTTTTTGTTCTAAAAGATTTTTCATTAATATTTTAAAAGTTACAACTTATTTAACCAATCAACGAAAGGGACGCATCTAGAGCAAAAAAATGATTGGGTTAGAAAGGGAGTTAACCAATTCCGAAGACACGTTCTTGGTCATTTAATCTGTAACTTGTTTTTTTCTCTTAAAACAAATGCGTATAAAGAGTTACAAGATTCATCAACAAATTAAATACTATGAATTATATTACGAATACTCGGGTTACCACTAATACTAAGATTGTTTGCGAGAGCGTCTATCAAGGCTTTACCAATATTCTCAACAATGCATTTAATTATTTGTGATCTCTTGCCCAAATACAAGCTTTCAAGATCCCTAAAACTTTAGCCTCCATTTCACTCTCAACAACAATATCCTAAGCATTGCATTTGATAACACCACATTTGAAGTCCCTAATAATACACTTGATAGATGACTTATTAGATGAAAAAGATGCATCATATTTTATCTTGAGAATATTCATAGGTTATGGGGACCACTTACAATTTTATTTATTAAACACGTATTGTTTAGACAAAAAAAAAGATTTATGAGGCTGAGGTTATGTAGGTGTTATAGATCATCTAGACCATCTTTATTTAAACATGTTAGATTAGATTAACAATTTATTTGTTGAAAATATATAACTAGCGATGAAGGGTGAAGAAGCGAGATGATATTCTTGACGACATACATTGAGTAAACAACTATTCTTGCAGCACTGCGATCAAAATATATAGAAACAAAGGGTTCTTTGTATAAGCGTTGTGGCTCTATCCGAACAATGATTTAGACCTCCTTTAATCTTCCTCATCTTGCACTACGGTTATCCATGTGTCTTACTCGGTGCGTGTGATATAAACTTATAAGTTTCCCACATATGGTGCAATTAATTGAACGTTACACTACTAGATATTAAAAGCATCTCTTAGACTTTGAAAATATATGTTATGGAAAGGTCTCTTCGTATTGGGGTTTCTACCTGGATCGGGGCTCTAGATCTTGTTTCATGCAAACCATGGTTACTCACCAAAGGGTGGGATCTGAATGACACTTTGGCGATCAAGGTAGTTTGAGACTAAAATCTATTCAAGCAGAGTTGCAAATATATAGTGCACATACCTCTACTCTTTGGGAACATAAATAATGTATATGAGCCCAATAAGGCACATAGCCGCCAGATGGACTATCGTCTTCATATAAGGGGTATCAAGAAAGTTGATTACCTTAGGGTCCTCGTAAGGGATTTTGGTCAGAATTGTTCATGAGCCTACCCTAAATGTGAGCAGAGGTCGTTATTGTCCGAGTGGTGCACTAGTTGTGTTGACTCTTCGGTCGAGCTCCTAATCTCACTAGAAAGGTGAATAATAGGTACAAAATCCTCCCAAAATGAAGACTCTACATTTTGGATGCTGGCATGTCTTTACGATAAGGGTATCAAGGTGGAAATAAAAGGTTAATATTTCGATTTTATTGGTTTTTGTAAAACTCCATAGATGCAGTTTTTGACAATATGATGATTAACTTTGAATCATCAGTATGTAAAATTGAAGTATCCCAATGAGATCTATGTGTTGTAATAAAAAATTCAAAAAAATCCATATGTTGAAATTTATGTTGTTGGTTTTAAAATTGCAAACGTACATATATTTTTGCTCGGTTGTCAGATTTAGGCGAATTGAGGCTAAATCTCGTTTGTGTTTTATTTATATTTGAGAATTTTAGGGATTAAATTATAACTTGTTATGCTAAGTCTCATCCGAAAAAGATAATTACACAGAAATAAGGATGGATATCGCGTCTCTTAGGTTTAATTTCATTTTCCGTGTATTTGAAAACTATAAATTAACTAGATAAGAAATGGATTGCGCTATATAGATGTGGGTATGTTTCTAATAATGCTAGATGCTTTTATTTAATAAGAAGACAAGTTTTGAGTTGCATTAATTATACATATATGGGAATGTTAATTACAGAAATTAGGGTACTTGTACATTTATTTTGAATGATCGAAATTATATATACATTTAAAATTTAGAGTTATTGTGTATTAACTAATATATATAAATAGCGACAAATATATACATCATTTAGTTGATAAGAGCAACAAAAAATAATTGAAAGAACAATCTTATTAAGATTAAAATGTAAAATGTACTTTTTATTACATTGAAGAGTCATAAAGTTCATGCCCAGTTCCTAATAACCATAATAACTATAACTTTACTTCAACAATCTATTCTTGACAATATTTTTGAATTTATTCCGTATTTTTATCAGAATGATCAAAATTTATATATGATCTCCCTCTTTCATAGTCTAAGTCCAAAACAACAAGATAGAGGTAAATTATCCAAAAACTACAACTCGATAATAAGACCATTAAAAGTATATATACATGTTCATGTGCATTTACATGAATGTTTACATTGTACAAATTTGCATTTTTACAAGACTAAGGATCTTTAAAGTTGGTGTAAAAGATATTAGGAGTTTGTCCTTGTGCTTGAGCTTGATGAACATAAAGCTGAAATTCTTGCACCTTTAAGATACATAAGTGCATGCGCGTTTCATTCAAAAGTTAGAATTTATTCACATCAACTATTACAAGCCAGATAGATACATTACTTCAACTTAGTATTCTTTTTACAAAGGAAAAAACTATACATCTTATTCACTAAATCATACCTATTTAACTCAATTTTACAAAGATTTTTGTCTCCTTTACTAATTATCCCAGACAAATATTTTCTATAATCTAAATATTTTTCCTAAATTTCTACCAAATTTTTAACAATTTAAATTCCTATATAGATATAACTAATTTTTTCATGGAATTTTTGAAAACTTTATTTGACATCTGATCAATAATATTGGCCATTGATAACAAAACATAATATGTTCTTCATTTATATATGATTAACTAGAACAGTAACAACACATATCTTATATTTGTTTGTCTAGAAAATTTAGATATTTCCTAAAAGTAATCCATCAATGAAAAAGAAAAAACATAAAGATAATCCAAATAATCAAATGCAACAAACGAACCTAAAGTGACAAATACCAAAAAAACAAATCAATAAGTTTACATGTGTCAACCCATTAATATTTTGCAAATCGTTTCTATTTTTTGAAATGAGAACAATTTAGAAAATGAAAAAATTAAACGCACCTCACTAACCACTATTGATGATATGAATTTATAATTTAAATGTAATGACCATCGAATCCGAAAGGTGAGTAGATAAAAAACAACACTTGATTGGAGATCGGTCTGCCTAGGACTAACAAAACATTATACATAAGAAAGAGGAGATATTGAGATTCATGGTGGAATAGAATATGAAAAAGTTGATTTAAATAGAACGAGATAAAAGCTAGAGATGTGAAAAGTGATATGGCTTTTGAGGTGTGTGTAATGTTTATGTATAATTGGAGTGTGGCGGAGATCATGATTTAAATGATGATGTGTGGTATTTTATAAATTAAGAGTGAGTGAGTAGAAACTACATCGTCAGTATTTATAAATTCTTTTTTTGATTCTTTTTTCTATCATTGTTTTCAATTAAATTTTAAATCATATGATTTATGCGATTAAATAATTAAATAAAAATATTAATATTTAATTTTAATGGAACATATTATATATTTTTAAAGTATGTCTACAACTTGAATATTCCAACAAAATCCGTAAATATGGTTATAAATGCGGTTGGAGTGTGATCCTAACAAAATTGTGGGGATAATATTGAAGATGGGTTTAATATAAATGTTCTTATATCATAATTTATTAGGCTAATTTTTTATTTCAAATTTGAATAAGTTACAAGACCAAGAATATATATTGGAGATTAGTTTATCAAGATTTTTAAAAGGTTTTCGGGACTATGCATATGAAAGAATTATATGAACATATTAAAATGAACGATTGTATTGCGTTTCAATAGACCTATGATCTTAATCTAAATTTGTTTGGAAAAGTTTTGTACCAGCTTGTCAATATTAAATACAATATACAAGAAGGCGAAAGTACTCAGATTAACCAACTGAATTTTGCTGATAAATAATATTTTGTGACGTTTCTCACGGTCAGCCGCACCTCCTCTCGGGCAGAACGGGAACTTGAAGAACAATCCAAAAACTCTAGTAATGAATTAGCTTCCGAAGTATTTGGAGGGTTTCAAGTTCCTCCCAAGACTCAAAACCTTTGATGATTTTCATGTTGTTGTTGATGGAGTTCGCATAGATTCTGAGCTTCCAGTTGATGGAGTTCGCATAGATTCTGAGCTTCCAGAACATACCCGAAGAAAATATTACGAGTTTTGTTGCAGTAAAATCTCGTATCTCCATGATCGTTTACTCCCTAAACTGTACAGCAAATTAGATGTGCAAATTACCTGCGGGAATGATATTCAAATTTGTTAACACAACTGAAAGTATTTGAGGTTGTAAATTCACTACATCTAGGTGAGAGTTCAAGATATGGGATAAATCTTTATGATGTTTTGAATTGTTGGGTATGACTGTTGGGTTTTTAAGAGTGAGGTAGGTTGATTAGTTTTGCATTTGTTTCTGAAACTAAAAAGTATTGGGATGCTAATATTGAAAGAGTTCAGTGTGAAGAGGAGATTATGTTTCTTGAAGCTAAGCTTAATTTTTCCTAAACGTTTTATATTTTTTAATTTTAATTAGTGTTACAATCTCATCTACCAACAATCGGTTGAGAATAGTATGCCTTTCATGGACAAATTTATACTATTTTTTTTTTCAAAGGGTGCTAATGTACTATTATTTATTAAGAATATACTATGTTTACAAAAAACTTAATAACAAAACATATATTTCTTCTTCATTTACATATAATTAATTAAGTAGGTACTTCAGTGGTAGCAAAACACAACTTTTATGTATATATATATATAAGTAATTCATCAATCCAAACGAAAAAAACATAAAAATTATTTAAAAATTCAAATGCATTTAAAAACCTAAAATGACAAATACCAAAAAATTCCAAATTAATAAATTTACACGTGTCCGTCCATTAATATTTTACGATTTCTATTTAAAAATAAAGAAGAAATAAGAATACTTTAGAAAATAGAAAAAATGAACGCACCTCTCTCATTTATATAGATATAAATCTATAATTGAAATATAATGACCATCGATCTAATAGGTAAGCAAATAATGAACAACACTTGATTGGAGAATGGACTAAATAGGACAAAAAATTAACATAAGAAAGAGAAGAAATGGAGATCTGTGGTGAACTAGAATAAGAAGAAGTTGATTTAGAAAGAATGAGATAACTGCGGAGATGTGAGAATAATGATATACCTTTTGAGGTGTGTGTAAAATACATAATTGAGGTGTGGCTGCTGTTAGGTTTTTGAAGGATGATATGTTACATTTTATAGGTAAGAGTGATTAGAAACTACACGTCAAATATTTAATTTTTTTTGAAATAAATATTAAGTTATATGATTTATGTTCGTAATTAATTAGAATAAAAAATAAAAAAATATTAGTATATTTAATTTTAACAAAATATATTATATATTAAAAATATGTTTAGAACTTGATGTTGACCAAAATTTCATATATCTTATTGAAGATGTGGAACATATATGTTTTAAATTTCCTTACATCATAGTTTATTGTGAAAATTATATCTTCAAATTAAAAATGAGTTGCAATATCAAAAAATACATTGCAGGTTTAACATGATTGTTAAAAGGTTTTCTGGTGGACTGGGATAAAGGAATGTTTATTGATTTCCTAATTATCTTTTGAAATGTGAGAATGAAAGAATTTTATGAACATATTAAATTCAATATAGGAACCTATAGTGTAATTTTGCAGAATATAAGGACTTATATTGAAATTTTGCAAAATATAGGGACATACGATGCAATTTTACATATTATAGGGACCTATAGTGCAATTGATATGGAAAAAATCGAAAATAATCTTTAGAATCTTTACTTGGTCTCCCCAACTTCTAAAATCAATCTTATTAATTGTATTTCTATGAAAATTTTGTTTTTATGCATAATAAAATTAAAATATAGGTTATATTATATGATATATGGGCTTAAACTGAAAATCATTAAAATAAATTAATATAAGGCCTATAAGGATATATATTACAGATTTTGTTATATTTAGGAACCTATAAATATTGTAATTTTTGTACAATATGGGGACCTATAGTGCAATTAACTTGACAATGATATTTCAGAATAGAAGAGAAATTAATAGAAGATCGATGTCAATACATTGCTAGCAAAGATAAAGGAAGATTCACTATAGGTTTATGTATTATGTATAATAATATTCATGTAATATTTTGATAAAGCATGATTATAATTTGTTACTTAAGTAAAGATAGATTTTCTATTGATTCACAGATTATCAACTTTGAATTATGAGTATGTAAATTTATTTATTTCAAAACAATTATATATACATATATTTATTTACTCAAAAAATAAAATAAAATAAGTACAAACCTTCTGTATTAAATCAAGGATACGTCGTTCAAGAAATAAGTTTGGCAGAATTGTCAACATTTGAAAATTATAAATTTGATTAAAAAAACACTTAACATTTTGATTTTATATAAATTATATATATATTTTTAATTAATATACGGGAATTATTTATTACAATACTATTTTATTATTTAAACAAATGTAATATTGAAAAAAAAGTGTCTTAATACTTAAAAAAGAAAAAGACAAAACACCTTTTTCTAGAAATCTGGAATAAAGATTAACGAGTTATCAATTGATTTGTTGGAAAAAAAAAATCATTTGATTTGGTTTTTGTTTTTGGATTCTGCTTCCAAAGTGATTGCTTGGTAGGGTTGACTGACTTATTCTCCATAATAAAGGTTTTCTATAAGATATTTTCCAAAGTATAGCGTTGAAGAAAAACTCTCTTGTCTACTCTGAAAATGCATAGTATTAATCTCTTTTCAGTCTTTTTATTCTTTATCACAATTAGCCTAATCTATACCCAAGTCAAAGAATTCGTAAAATTCACAAAGGTGATTCATTGTGGAGGATCAAAACTTGGTTATCCTTTCTACGGAGATGCACGGCCTGAAAACTGCAGGTTTCCAGGTTTTTTGTTGAAGTGTGTAGAAGATGTTCCGTTTATTACAATCCAATCCGTAACATATCGTGTCCTTTCCGTCAATAAAACAACACAAGCTCTTAAAGTTGCTAGAAGATTTATGGAGTAATCTTTGTCCCTCGTCTTTATATAATACGACCATGGATTTCAAAATCTTTGATTTTGGTGCCAATTACCATAACACAACTCTTTACAATGGGTGCTCTCTAATTCCAGGACAACCTTTGTTGCGCGCTTCCAAATTATTTTGATCGTATTGTCAATAAAAGTACAAGCCTCAGCTTTTACTTAGACAAAAGAAGCACTTTTTCCTGATTATTCTAGTATGGTGAGATGTAACAATTCTATTAACGTTCCTGTTAATTCGGAAACCTTTTCAAGGTTAGAAAGTCTTAAGTTTACGGAAAGGAAATTACAATTAGCTCTTGCAAGTGGCTTTGAGGTAAGATGGTTTTCAAACAACACACGATGTAACCAATGTATTCTAACAGATGGGCAATGTGGATACAACTCGAGTTCAAGTTCATTTATTTGCTATTGCATGAATGGTCAATATCCTCTTACATGTGGTGCTAGAGGTCTTATGCCCAATTCCGAACTCTTTCGTATGTGGGCACTATCCTTACTCTAGTGAATAGATGTTTAATTTTTTTTTTTATCATAAAGTAGTAATTGATCTCTCAATTTTCTACAAGACTATCCCCCATATTTTAAAAGGAATTTGGGAATACAATATTCTTTGAAGAGTAAAATCCATATATTTAATCTTGATAATAATTTGAAGGATATATACTTTTATATGTTATTTATTGAACGATTTTACTTTTAAAATTGTATCTATATATGTAACTTGAAAACTTGTATATATATATATATAAAATATAATGATTTTTGTTAACGTGCAAACTGTGTCGTACAGCTCGGGTTTGAAAAATTGACTTATCGCAGCTTGGTCCCGAAATGCTGTTAGGATTTGCCTTACGTTTTTTTTGGAAAAACCTTAATAAATATTAGCCCCATCTTCCAGCATAAATATAAGATTTAATGTTTTTTCTGAACTGGAAATGAAACCAAAAAGAAAAAGTCAAACTCGAACCTCACTAAATATTTCAAGTTTTAGATTCTCTAGACAAAATTCTTGAATTCTTCCGGTTTCCCTTCATGTACCCGTGTTTCTAGATGTATGCTTTATGGATCACTTACTATCGGTAAAATCGTTTTGATTCCAATAAAATTCAATTTCATTCTAATAAAATTCGATTTCAGGATCTCTAAGTCTCTATGGAATATTCTGACCAGTAGACCAACTATTGACCTTCGCCTTTACATTAAAGTGTTTCATTCCATGTTAGAGTTTATATTCTTCATCATCCTTTGTCTCGGTCTCCCGGTTAGTTTTTTTTCCAAACATTTTAACTCATAATATTTAAAGTGTTATTTATAGAATATTTTATAAATTTTTTAAAGATAATTTAGACATTTCAAATAAACATAAAAGAAATAAACAATTTTATTTAAAATGTTTAAATTATTTTTAAAATTTAGAAAATATTTAACGAAACTAGTGAAATAGTCTAAAAATGACATATATAAATATATTTGACTTAAGATGATATTTTAAAATATTTGGTTTAAAAATGCTTTTAGGCTTTAAACAATATCTATTTTTGTTATTTGCTTTGACTAGATAAATCATATTCTCAATAAATCAATTTTCACTCACCATTTTTCTGCTAAATGTCTATCTTGCAGCAGCAGATGCATCTGGACATGCGACGATTCCACTATTCATTATTATCATAATAGGTAAAACTAAAATGGTCTTCTAGGCATTTCACTTTTATAGTGGTTTTCTTTTTTAATATTGCAGCGAACGCTGAACATACTTATGTATTTTACTCCAGAAATCACTTATATGGCCTCCATGTAACTTATCTTGTTCCATTAGATATAATTAATTTAACTTTCTATATATAGCATAAGTACTTAATTCTCAGTGCGATTGTAATCTCGTGTACACTCTACCGATATAGAAAATATTGTTTCAAGTTGTTAGGTAAACAAAGGGTATATAGAAGAAATGACCCAAATGTTGAAGAATTTATGAGAAACTGTGGATCTTTTGCTCCAAAATAGTATAGCTATACAGAAATTAAAAAAATAACAAACTCATTGAAGGAGAAACTTGGGAAAGGTGGATATGGTTGTGTATATAAAGGAAAGCTACCCGATGGCCGTTTAGTAGCTGTGAAGGTCACTACACCGCGTCAAGCTACTAGCGACTACATGAGTAGTCGCTAGAAGTTAGTTCATGGTTGGTATAAGTTAGTTCATTGTCGTTAGAAGCTAAACCTTACGACTACTGGGCAATAAGTAGTCGTTAGAACTTGGGTTGGTATTAACGACTACAATGTAGTCGCTAGATTACGCAACTCTTAGCGACTACTTTGTAGTCGAGAAATGTGAACAACATCAACGACTACAAAGTAGTCGTTAATTTCTAGAGATATTGCGACTACATTTTGTAGTCAATGTCGACTACTATGTAGTCGGTAATAATAATTTTTTATTTTTAAAAAAATAAAAAAACACAATTTTCGAATTTTTTTTAATTGCATTTCTGTAATTAAAAATAATTCGAAAATCATATTTTTTTATTTTTTTTAAAAATAAAAAATATAAAAATAATAATAAAATTAACAATTCTAAATAATTAATTAAAATATTAAATTAAACCAAATTCAAACCCGGTCAAGCCAGGTCAAAGTCAAACCCGGTCAAGCCAGGTCAAAGTCAAACCTGGTCAAGCCAGGTAAAAGTCACCAAACATAAAACCATTACATAAGTCTTAGTACAAACCAAAAAAAATAAAGTCTTAATCCGAAAAGTCTTAAAATAAAATAAATAAAACATCACTAAAATCCTTGCCGTCTATAAATGTCTTCCTCATTCCCGAGCACGTCATCATCTTCATCCAAATCAATATCCATCTCAACATCTTCACCACTACTACTACTATCATCATCTGAGTCATCGCCAGGAGGAGTGGGGCCCGCATTCATAGGCTGGAAGGGGGCCTCGCCTTTATCCGCCCTCAACTGATTAACGTATGCGATGGCATCATTCACAGTAGCCATCGAAAAAGGTGCAGGCGCGGTGCTAGTAGAATCTTCAGGGCGGGGGAATGAGAGAAGACCGCTGGACACTCGGAGCTCGTTAATAGCCGCCATCATCTCCTCGTGTTGCTCGTTCCGGGCTGGAGTAGTCTTAGCCTTGTTCTTCGATTTTCCCGGACGGCCAATGCCCGGAATAAAGCTCCACTTCGGTGACCCAACCTCCTTCGCGGTCCTACTCACGTAATCGTATTGCTCCTTTTGACTCAATCCTCCCCAATCGCCTGACTCTGATTGACTTTGAGTCACCTTTTCCTTCATCGCGTCCTTGAGCAATTTCCGTTACATAAAAAACAATATATCAATTAAAATTTATAATAAATGAAAAAATTAATTAAAACAATATAATATAGAAAAACTTACATCGGCTCTTTCGTACCCCACGGACCTCCACTCTTTCGTCTTCTTTGTCTTCCGCACCACCTCGTAAAAAGCACCCATACGCGGAATCGGGATGTCTTGTTGGGTAGACTCATCCCTTATCACCAGATTCCCTCCCGGGATTAATTCTTCACCCTGTTTCAAGAAAATAAAGAATATTCAAAATAAATTATAAATTAATTAAAAAAAATTTACTTAAATAAAAAATTACCTCGTATAGCATATCCCGAGTTCGGGAATACCTCCTCGACCCCGCTCCACTCTTGTTTTTCTGCTTTTCTCGATTCTTTTGATTTTCTTTTGCTTGATTCTGAAAAAATATAAAATTCATTTATTAATAAAAACAATTATAATTTTAAATATATACGAAAATTAAAATTAATCAAAAATTCACCTTAGCTTTTCTCGAGCCCCAATACTCGCAGCACAAAGCCCACGCCTCATCTGACATCCAATCCGGCTTCAAACCCTTTCTCCAATAATGCTTCTTCACGTAATGTTTGTAATCCTTATATCTCATCCTCATTGTGTCGTCCAAATTCCCAAAAATCTTGTTCCAATCTTTCCTCTTTCTCCAATCATTTATGTTAAAATATTTCTGTAAAAAAAATACATTAGTTAAATTTAAATAAGAATAATAAATTAAGTTAAAAAAATTTTAACAATTAAATTAAATACCGATAATCTCTTAATAACAGCGTTTTTGTCCGCCTCCGGCACTTTTTTCCAAGACGGGTGATAGAGCGGAATCCTCTCTCGTACTGCGATTCCAATAACTTGAGCAACGTGGTGCCCGTACTTGCCTGTCGGACTCCACGTGTCGTCTAACGCACAAAAGTTGACCGGCAAAGGCCACCCAACTTCCTTAAGTGCCTTCATCGCAGTCTTTAAGGCACCTCCACCCCTTGTTCTCCGTCTAGGGGGATCTGTTTTAACATTACATTAACTATTAGTGACTTTATTTTTTAACAAAGGATTGACTTAAATTTGTTTTTTTACCAGGCTGGTTTGCACAGTCGGCTAGGTTTCGGTTCGGATTCTCGTTTGGGTCCCTCCCACCACCAGCCCCTCCGTGCTGTCGAGTCATGACATCGGCCATCTAGCAATTTATAGGTAAATTAAAATACAGAATAAAAAATAACATAAAAAATACTAAATTATTACATCACCAAAAATAAAAAACATGAAAATAAACATTCCTATATATATTTTTAAATTGCATAATAGTCCTTATTTAATTTTTCTAAAGTTGCATAAAAATTCCTATATATTTTTTTAAATTGCATAAAAGTCCCTAAAGTGCATATTTAATTTTTCTTAAATAGCATAAAAATTCCTAAATATTTTTTAAAATTGCATAATAGTCCCTAAAATCCATATTTAGTTTTTCTTAAATTTCATGAAAGTCCCTATGTTGTTTTAAATTGCATAAAAGTCCCAATTTATTTTTTCTAAAATTTCATGAAAGTCCTTATTCATTATTATAAAATTGCATAAAGGTCCTTATATATTTTTTTAAATTGCATAAAGGTCCCTATATATTTTTTAACACATAACAAAGATTAAAAATTTGCATAAAGGTCCCTATATATTTTGTAACACATAACAAAGATTAATCTAACATTTTCTAAAAAACATAACAAAGATTAAAAAAATTCCAAAAAATCATCCTACTAAAATTTCAACCAAAAACCATGAATAACTTGTTTAAATTAACAAAAACCAAACCCTATTAACACTAATCATTCTCGGAATTAAGAATCAAGCATCAAAAAAAGGAAAAAAATTTAAGTAGATTTCACAAATTAATTTTTTCACCCATTTAACATCAATTTTTGGTTTAAAAAATTCATACAACACTCTAATTACACCCTACTATTTTCGGAATTAAAAATAACATGTAATCATCAAATAAAAAAAAAGACATGAAAATTAAAAATCAAAAATTGGTTGGAATACTAACCTTTTTGGATGAAATTGGAGATGATTTGGTGTTGAATCCATACCATATTGATTCGGATTGAAACACAAACAAAAAAAAATTAATTAGAAATGTAAAAATGGAGGAAAGAAGCTTAATATAAGGTTGAAAATGGAAGAGAATGAGATTTGGTGTTGGATTAGCTTACCTTTGATCAAGATACGGTGTTGGAATGGAATGGAATCGCCCCTTGGAGTGGTTGAATGAAGCTCTCGTTTTTCAGAAATTTTGTTTGAGGAATGAGAGTGAAGAATGAGCTCTCGGTTTAGATATAGGGTTTTCTTTCTAGCGACTACTTTGCGTAGTCGCTAGAAACAAGAATGTAGTCGCTAGATTGGTGGTTACTTACACGTGTCTTGATATTGACCACGTCAACGAGTCTTTAGCGACTACAATGTAGTCGCTAGATTGTAAAGTAAAACGCGTGTACATTGAGTGGGCGGGAAAACTGACCGCCATGGTTTTGGGGAATTTATTTCGTTGTCTAGCGACTACAATGTAGTCGCTAGTGCTCTAGAATCATTAGCGACTAGTTCATGTACATGAACTAGTCGCTATAAGTAAAATGTAGTCGCTAGAATTTTTTTTTTTTTTCCAAAAAAAAACACTAAACACTATACAATTATCCAATATTTTAATTCAATACCAAATAATCATTTAAATTAAAGTTGAGTGTTTGGAGTCAAAGTTGAGTGTTTGGAGTCAAAGTTGAGTGTTTAGAGTCAAAGTTAAGTGTTTAAAGTCAAAGTTAAGTGTTTGTGGTCAAAGTTAAGTGTTTGTGGTCAAAGTTAAGTGTTTGTGGTCAAAGTTGAGTGTTTGTGGTCAAAGTTAAGTGTTTAGAGTCAAAGTTGAGTGTTTGTGGTCAAAGTTGAGTGTTTAGAGTCAAAGTTAAGTGTTTAAAGTCAAAGTTAAGTGTTTGTGGTCAAAGTTAAGTGTTTGTGGTCAAAGTTAAGTGTTTGTGGTCAAAGTTGAGTGTTTGTGGTCAAAGTTAAGTGTTTAGAGTCAAAGTTAAGTGTTTAGAGTCAAAGTTAAGTGTTTAGAGTCAAAGTTGAGTGTTTGTGGTCAAAGTTAAGTGTTTGTGGTCAAAGTTAAGTGTTTAAAGTCAAAGTTAAGTGTTTAGAGTCAAAGTTGAGTGTTTAGAGTCAAAGTTGAGTGTTTGTGGTCAAAGTTAAGTGTTTAGAGTCAAAGTTAAGTGTTTAGAGTCAAAGTTAAGTGTTTAGAGTCAAAGTTGAGTGTTTGTGGTCAAAGTTAAGTGTTTGTGGTCAAAGTTAAGTGTTTGTGGTCAAAGTTGAGTGTTTGTGGTCCAAGTTAAGTGTTTAGAGTCAAAGTTAAGTGTTTAGAGTCAAAGTTAAGTGTTTGTGGTCAAAGTTAAGTGTTTGTGGTCAAAGTTAAGTGTTTAGAGTCAAAGTTGAGTGTTTGTGGTCGAAGTTGAGTGTTTAGAGTCAAAGTTAAGTGTTTAGAGTCAAAGTTAAGTGTTTAGAGTCAAAGTTGAGTGTTTAGAGTCAAAGTTAAGTGTTTAGAGTCAAAGTTGAGTGTTTGTGGTCAAAGTTAAGTGTTTAGAGTCAAAGTTAAGTGTTTAGAGTCAAAGTTAAGTGTTTGTGGTCAAAGTTAAGTGTTTGTGGTCAAAGTTAAGTGTTTAGAGTCAAAGTTGAGTGTTTGTGGTCAAAGTTAAGTGTTTGTGGTCAAAGTTAAGTGTTTAGAGTCATAGTTAAGTGTTTAGAGTCAAAGTTGAGTGTTTGTGGTCAAAGTTAAGTGTTTGTGGTCAAAGTTGAGTGTTTGTGGTCAAATCACCCAAATATAAAAAGTTTAAGTAATGAAAATGTTTTAATACAAATAAACCCAAAAAAAAAACTCCTACTCAGAATCATATCCACTAACAACTATAGGTTCGCCATCACTATCAACCTCAATGGGTTCTTCCTCATCACCGTACTCATCCAAGGTGTCATCTTCAATTTCCTCGTTTTCATCAACAACCGTATCAAAATTCAAAGCAACAAAAAAATGAGCAGGGTCAATCTCGATCTCCTCAGTGGATGCCAAGTTCACCGAATCGGAAATCGTCTCGGTATTCACTAAAGGGATATCGACACTCGTATCCCCACCAGTGGGTATTGACTCTGCACCCCATAACTCAGGACTCCATCCATGTCTATTATTGAGTTCCCATACTACTTTCCAACCTTTTTGTGATTTCCTTAAACTAATCTCGTCTATGTAAAAAACTTTTTTTGCTTGAGTAGCTAAGATGTATGGCTCTGATTGCCAAAAAAAATTAGACGTGTTGACAAGGGTTACCCCATGCTTTTTCCTCGGTTTACTCGTGTCATACCAATTACACTCGAACAGCACAACAGAACAGTCATCGTCATATGTGATCTCTACAACCTTGACCAATTCACCGCAAAACGGTACTCCATTGTAGATGGCGGATACCCCGTAATCTTGTGTCACCCTTGTTTCACCCTTTCCTTTAGTGACCCATTTAACACCATTCACAACACATGAATCGTACTTATAAACTGCACCATGAGACTTACTAGCCAATGAAATCATCTCACTTGTAGCGAATGCATCACCTTCTTTTTCCATTTCATAAACCTACAAGGATAAACAGTTATAACAATGTTTCCTAAAATGGAATATTAATTTTTTATTTGAATGGATCTATACCTTATGCAGAAACCAGTCTCGGAAATTTTGCCGGTGTTTCCTATCTTTTTCGTCTCGGGAACCCGATAACGTGGCTTTGTGTTCTCTGCACATTTGACGATCAACAATGAATTAACATTTATTAAATAAATTAAATAAACATTCAATAAATAAATTGAAACCTTACGTCATCAATTGTTGGATTTCATCGCAATTAAGTAGGATATACCAGTCGATTTGCTCCTTCTCGTTGTAATGCAAATTACCATACTCTTTTTTACCTATAGGAATACATTGGCTCTTAAATACGGACAAATCTTTAGGTTGAGCTTCGATATCGGTATATCTACCCGGATCATTAAACTTTGTTTTTTCTTCTTTAAGGTAACGCGATATGAATGTCAAAGTCTCCTCTACAACGTATCCCTCGGCGATTGAACCCTCTGCCCTAGCCGGGTTTCGTATGTACTCCTTTAATTTCTTTAGATACCGCTCAAACGGGTACATCCAACGCATCTGAACCGGTCCCCCTAACAAAGCCTCGTCGTATAAATGAATGACCAAGTGGATCATTATATCGAAAAACGCGGGAGGTAAAATCATCTCTAGTCTACACATAACTTCAACCACTTTCTTCTTCTCCTTTTCTAACTTTTTCCGACTTAGATTTTTATTACACACAACTCTAAAAACATTGGCTAGACCGATAATCGCGTCACTAATCGCTTTGTCTTCGAAAAGCCCTGGGAGACTAGCCACGAATAGGTATTGCATCATCACGTGACAGTCGTGAGATTTCATTCCTATAATCTTGCCTAAGTCGCTTTGAACGTTATTTCTCAAACTCGATGCGAATCCATCGGGAAACTTCTGTGCCTTCAACCAATCAAGAAATACTTTCCTTTTTTCGGTGGTTAACGTATAATTAGCTCGAGGCATTACATTCTTACCATTTTTCTCTTGCAACCACAAATCTGGCCTGATCTTCATTTCCTTGAGATCAATTCTCGCTTTCACGTTGTCTTTGTTAAGTTTTCCATCAAGACCTATTACTGTGCCAAGAAGAGCATCACACACGTTTTTCTCGCAATGCATAACATCAATGTTATGTTTCAACAGGTTTTCGGACCAATAAGGTAAACGATAGAAAATACTCTTTTTCTTCCAATTGAATCGCCGATTAACATCAGGCTTCACGATCTTTCCCCCAAAGTCCTTGTGTTTCCCGGGAAGCAGAATGGGAAGGCCATCTAACTGTGTCTGAATATCGGCAGGTTTATATTTCTTCGGTGGGCGCCTATCAGTGGCTTCCTTGTACAAAACTTTTTCGTCTCTAAAAGGATGTTTGATAGGTAACCAACGTCTGTGGTCGAAGTAAGCAACCCCTTTCTTCACGCTCAATGACGGAGTAGAATCCATGCATTCTGGACAAGCTTTGTAACCTTGACCCGACCATCCCGAGGTGTATGTCCTAGCGGGAAAATCGTTAGTCGTAGACAACAAACAAACCTTCATAGTAAACTCTTCCTTCTTGTGGGCATCATAAGTAATAATCCCTTTACCCCACAACTCGTCCAACTCATCTATAACAGGACGAAGAAAGACGTCCATGTCTTTGCCGGGTTAACGGGGTCCCGGAATCAACAAACAAAGCTGGAATGTCGTCTCCTTCATACACTCCCACGGTGGTAAGTTGTAGACGGTCAGTATAACCGGCCACATGCTGTACGAGTTGTTTTGCATAGAGAATGGGCAAAAGCCATCGATACCCAAACCCAAGAAGACGTTCCGAGGTTCACTAGCAAACTCGGGATTTAACTGAACAAATCTCTTCCAACTGTCTCCGTCAACTGGATGACGCAACAAATCTGGATCTGTATTCTTCCCTGTTTGGTGCCAGATCATATTTTCGGCAGTGTGCCTCGAAGCATAAAGTCGCTGCAGCCTAGGGGCAATCGGGAAATATCTGAGTTTCTTATGCGCTACTTTCAGACCCTTCTTCGGGTCCCATCTGGATTCATTACATACTGGACACTTTTCAAGGGAGGCATTCTCCTTGTAATACAAAGCACAATCGTTCACGCAAACATCGATGGTATCGTAACCCATACCTAAATTTTTTAACTTCTTGTTGCACGCCTCGTATGAATCGGGCAACGTATGAGGTTTGGGCAACACACGGCATAAAAGCTGAAGCAACTCGGTGAAAGACGTGTTAGACCACTTGTTCTTCACCTTCACGTGCAGTAGCTTCGCAATGAAATTTAACGAACTCATGACATCACAACCAGGGTATAACTCGGTCTCTAAATCGGAAAACATCTTTTCGAATTTGTCACGAGCTGTACTGTTAGAGTCTGTCATCTCGGTGTCACCAGAATTACCACCAACCTCGTAATTAGGTCTCAAATCATCGTATACATCAAACATTTCATTTTCTTCATATCGAGTCTCTGGAATATCCTCGGGCTCACCAAGCTTTGTCCAAATATCATACGTCTCCAGAAACCCATGCAGTAACAGATGTGACCTAACTTTGTCAACCGGATACCTACGATAATTCGAACACTGATTACACGGACAATAAATTGTTTCTTCACCAGGATGTTTATTTTTTTCAGCAAAAGCAAGGAATGGTTCTATCCCCTTAATGAATTCACGCGAAACTTTATGAGCCGTACCAATCCAACTCTTATCAATACCCGAAGCCATAGTCAACTATTACAATATGAAAGAATACAACATAAATAAAATGAAAGAAAAAAATTATTACATCACCAACTAAATACATTAAAATAAAACGAGAAAAAATTATTATATCACCGATTACATAAATGAATAAAAAAAATTATTACATCACCGATTAAATAAATAAATATAAAATGAAAAAAATTATTACATCACCGATTAAATAAATAAATATAGAATTAAATGCACACAAAATATCACATCACCAAATAAATGCATAAATATAACATTAAAAGCATACAAAATATAGCAACATACAATAACATATCATACAAATATATATATATATATATATATATATACTTAATATAATTATTTATAATTCACATGAAATTAATAAATGATTATAGATATATACATAATGATATTATATATTTAGCATTAACTATAGAATTGTAATCAAATAAGGAAAGGATGAAAAAGACACATACTTTTGGGCAAATTCGGAAGGGAAAATTGATAATTGAGGCGGTCCCACGTTGATGTTTGACCCGGGAAAGCTTGTCCACGTGCTGAAATACCTAATAAGTGATAATATTTACCATTTATTATACAATTGCATGAAAGTATAAGAAATTTGAAAGAGTTTTATGGAACAAAAAATACCTACTTTTGGGCAAATTTGGAATGAAAAATTCATGATTGAGGCGGGCCCACGTTGATGTTTGACCCGGGAAAGCTTGCCCACGTGTTGAAATACCTAATAAGTGATACTATTTAACATTTACTACACAATTGAATGAAAGTAAAAGATATATTGAAAGAGTTTTATGGAACAAAAAATACCTACTTTTGGGCAAGTTTGGAAATAAAAATTGATAATTGAGGCGGTCCCACTTGATGATTGAACCGGGAAAGCTTTTCCAAGTGTTGAAATAATTTTTCATGATGAATTGTTGAAAAAAGTTGGGAGAGATTTGAGAGAAAGAAAGAGAAATTATAAAATAATGGTGTATTGGGTAAAGCAATTCGCAAGTCACTGTTGGAAAACACGCTACACTACTCGCGACTACACGTGTAGTCGGCAAATAGTCAACAGTAGTCGTTAGAAATTACTACTAACGACTACATAAAGTAGTCGTTAAAGATGTAGACTCTAGCGACTACACGTTGGCAGTGGGAAAATAATTAAAAAATACTAAAACCCATTAACGACTACTTACTAATTATTAACGACTACAACCTGTAGTCGAAAAAAGCAAAAATTATTAACGACTACTTGGTAGTCGCGAAACATACCATGTAGTCGTTAGAGATTTGTAGTCGAGAATGCTTCCATCTTTAGCGACTACATCCTGTAGTCGCAAGAAATTTAGTCGCTAGAGACTTGTGCGGGAGTAGTGGGTCTTGAATGATACAAAAGGTAATGGAGAAGATTTTATCAATGAAGTTTCGTTAGTAAAACTTCTCATGTAAATATAGTCACTTTGTTGGTTTTTTGCTACATCAAGAGAAGAGCATTAATCTATGAATTCATGGTTAATGGATCTTTAGACAAGTTCATATACAAAAATGTAATGCTAAATGATGAGTGTCACTTGGAGTGGGAAACATTGTACGAGATTACTATTGGAATCGCACGAGGTTTGGATTACTTACACTGAGGTTTGAGTACAAGAATTGTTCACTTTGATATTAAACCTCACGACTAGCTAAATTATCCGAGAAAAAACAAAGTATTTTATCGGCGTTTACTGCTAGAGGAACACCTGGTTATATAGCTCTAGAAGTGATTTTTAGACACCTTGGAGAGGTTTCTCATAAATCCGATATCTATAGTTATGGGACGATGATTCTTGAAATGGTCGGAGTGAGGAAGAATATAGCGAAAGTAGTTAGAAGTAGTGAAATTTACTTTCCTCAGTGGATATATGAGTATCTTGAGCTAGGAACTGAGATAAATATACAAGCTATTACATGTGAAGAGGAAGAAGAGATTACTAGGAAGATTATTTTAGTTGGCTTATGGTGTAATCAGAAAAATCTGATTGTTCGGCCAGCGATTTGTAAGGTGGTGGAGATGCTTAAAGGTAGCCTTCACTCCTTGCAAATTCCACCGAAACCTTTCTTGTATTCTCCTAAACGGTCTCCTGAAAATGAGAAGTCATTTATAGAATCTTCCACTTAAATTTAATGAAAGCTACTCTCTCTATAGTCTATACTAACTAAAGATATTTCACCTAGGAATTTCATGTTTTTTAGTCTGAATAGACAATGTTGTCGTGTTGCCTTGATCAATCTTTTCAGCACCATATGTTTGCTTTTTCCAGTTAGAACATTTGCAGAGATTTATAACATGCCCCATTGTAATTTTTCTGTAAAATTCCTACGGTTGGGGAATATATTAACTACAAATGAAAATTAAAGTCACAAACTTGGCAATATCTTAACAGGATGTATTTTTTTTGTTCTAAAAGATTTTTCATTAATATTTTAAAAGTTACAACTTATTTAACCAATCAACGAAAGGGACGCATCTAGAGCAAAAAAATGAATGGGTTAGAAAGGGAGTTAACCAATTCCGAAGACACGTTCTTGGTCATTTAATCTGTAACTTGTTTTTTTCTCTTAAAACAAATGCGTATAAAGAGTTACAAGATTCATCAACAAATTAAATACTATGAATTATATTACGAATACTCGGGTTACCACTAATACTAAGATTGTTTGCGAGAGCGTCTATCAAGGCTTTACCAATATTCTCAACAATGCATTTAATTATTTGTGATCTCTTGCCCAAATACAAGCTTTCAAGATCCCTAAAACTTTAGCCTCCATTTCACTCTCAACAACAATATCCTAAGCATTGCATTTGATAACACCATATTTGAAGTCCCTAATAATACACTTGATAGATGACTTATTAGATGAAAAAGATGCATCATATTTTATCTTGAGAATATTCATAGGTTATGGGGACCACTTACAATTTTATTTATTAAACACGTATTGTTTAGACAAAAAAAAAGATTTATGAGGCTGAGGTTATGTAGGTGTTATAGATCATCTAGACCATCTTTATTTAAACATGTTAGATTAGATTAACAATTTATTTGTTGAAAATATATAACTAGCGATGAAGGGTGAAGAAGCGAGATGATATTCTTGACGACATACATTGAGTAAACAACTATTCTTGCAGCACTGCGATCAAAATATATAGAAACAAAGGGTTCTTTGTATAAGCGTTGTGGCTCTATCCGAACAATGATTTAGACCTCCTTTAATCTTCCTCATCTTGCACTACGGTTATCCATGTGTCTTACTCGGTCCGTGTGATATAAACTTATAAGTTTCCCACATATGGTGCAATTAATTGAACGTTACACTACTAGATATTAAAAGCATCTCTTAGACTTTGAAAATATATGTTATGGAAAGGTCTCTTCGCATTGGGGTTTCTACCTGGATCGGGGCTCTAGATCTTGTTTCATGCAAACCATGGTTACTCACCAAAGGGTGGGATCTGAATGACACTTTGGCGATCAAGGTAGTTTGAGACTAAAATCTATTCAAGCAGAGTTGCAAATATATAGTGCACATACCTCTACTCTTTGGGAACATGAATAATGTATATGAGCCCAATAAGGCACATAGCCGCCAGATGGACTATCGTCTTCATATAAGGGGTGTCAAGAAAGTTGATTACCTTAGGGTCCTCGTAAGGGATTTTGGTCAGAATTGTTCATGAGCCTACCCTAAATGTGAGAAGAGGTCGTTATTGTCCGAGTGGTGCACTAGTTGTGTTGACTCTTCGGTCGAGCTCCTAATCTCAGTAGAAAGGTGAATAATAGGTACAAAATCCTCCCAAAATGAAGACTCTACATTTTGGATGCTGGCATGTCTTTACGATAAGGGTATCAAGGTGTAAATAAAAGGTTAATATTTCGATTTTATTGGTTTTTGTAAAACTCCATAGATGCAGTTTTTGACAATATGATGATTAACTTTGAATCATCAGTATGTAAAATTGAAGTATCCCAATGAGATCTATGTGTTGTAATAAAAAATTCAAAAAAATCCATATGTTGAAATTTATGTTGTTGGTTTTAAAATTGCAAACGTACATATATTTTTGCTCGGTTGTCAGATTTAGGCGAATTGAGGCTAAATCTCGTTTGTGTTTTATTTATATTTGAGAATTTTAGGGATTAAATTATAACTTGTTATGCTAAGTCTCATCTGAAAAAGATAATTACACAAAAATAAGGATGGATATCGCGTCTCTTAGGTTTAATTTCATTTTCGTGTATTTGAAAACTATAAATTAACTAAATAAGAAATGGATTGCGCTATATAGATGTGGGTATGTTTCTAATAATGCTAGATGCTTTTATTTAATAAGAAGACAAGTTTTGAGTTGCATTAATTATACATATATGGGAATGTTAATTACAGAAATTAGGGTACTTGTACATTTATTTTGAATGATCGAAATTATATATACATTTAAAATTTAGAGTTATTGTGTATTAACTAATATATATAAATAGCGACAAAATATATACATCATTTAGTTGATAAGAGCAACAAAAAATAATTAAAAGAACAATCTTATTAAGATTAAAATGTAAAATGTACTTTTTATTACATTGAAGAGTCATAAAGTTCATGCCCAGTTCCTAATAACCATAATAACTATGACTTTACTTCCACAACATATTCTTGACAATATTTTTGAATTTATTCCGTATTTTTATCAGAATGATCAAAATTTATATATGATCTCCCTCTTTCATAGTCTATGTCCAAAACAACAAGACAGAGGTAAATTATCCAAAAACTACAACTCTATAATAAGACCATTAAAAGTATATATACATGTTCATGTGCATTTACATGAATGTTTACATTGTACAAATTTGCATTTTTACAAGACTAAGGATCTTTAATGTTGGTGTAAAAGATCTTAGGAGTTTGTCCTTGTGCTTGAGCTTGGTGAACATCAAGCTGAAATTCTTGCACCTTTAAGATACATAAGTGCATGCGCGTTTCATTCAAAAGTTAGAATTTATTCACATCAACTATTACAAGCCAGATAGATACATTACTTCAACTTAGTATTCTTTTTACAAAGGAAAAAACTATACATCTTATTCACTAAATCATACCTATTTAACTCAATTTTACAAAGATTTTCGTCTCCTTTACTAATTATCCCAGACAAATATTTTCTATAATCTAAATATTTTTCCTAAATTTCTACCAAATTTTTAACAATTTAAATTCCTATATAGATATAACTAATTTTTTCATGGAATTTTTAAAAACTTTATTTGACATCTGATCAATAATATTGGCCATTGATAACAAAACATAATATGTTCTTCATTTATATATGATTAACTAGGTAGGTCAACGGTAACAACACATATCTTATATTTGTTTGTCTAGAAAATTTAGATATTTCCTAAAAGTAATCCATCAATGAAAAAGAAAAAACATAAAGATAATCCAAATAATCAAATGCAACAAACGAACCTAAAGTGACAAATACCAAAAAAACAAATCAATAAATTTACATGTGTCAACCCATTAATATTTTGCAAATCGTTTCTATTTTTTGAAATGAGAACAATTTAGAAAATGAAAAAATTAAACGCACCTCACTAACCACCATTGATGATATGAATTTATAATTAAAATGTAATGACCATCGAATCCGAAAGGTAAGCAGATAAAAAACAACACTTGATTGGAGATCGGTCTGCGTAGAACTAACAAAACATTATACATAAGAAAGAGGAGATATTGAGATTCGTGGTGGAATAGAATATGAAAAAGTTGATTTAAATAGAACGAGATAAAAGCTAGAGATGTGAAAAGTGATATGGCTTTTGAGGTGTGTGTAATGTTTATGTATAATTGGAGTGTGGCGGAGATCATGATTTAAATGATGACGTGTGGTACTTTATAAATTAAGAGTGAGTGAGTAGAAACTACATCGTCAGTATTTATAAATTCTTTTTTTGATTCTTTTTTCTATCATTGTTTTCAATTACATTTTAAATCATATGATTTATGCGATTAAATAATTAAATAAAAATATTAATATTTAATTTTAATGGAACATATTATATATTTTTAAAGTATGTCTACAACTTGAATATTCCAACAAAATCCGTAAATTTGGTTATAAATGCGGTTGGAGTGTGATCCTAACAAAATTGTGGGGATAATATTGAAGATGGGTTTAATATAAATGTTCTTATATCATAATTTATTAGGCTAATTTTTTCTTTCAATTAGAATAAGTTACAAGACCAAGAATATATATTGGAGATTAGTTTATCAAGATTTTTAAAAGGTTTTCGGGACTATGCGTATGAAAGAATTATATGAATATATTAAAATGAACGATTGTATTGCGTTTCAATAGACCTATGATCTTAATCTAAATTTGTTTGGAAATTTTTTGTACCAGCTTGTCAATATTAAATACAATATACAAGAAGGCGAAAGTACTCAGATTAACCAACTGAATTTTGCTGATAAATAATATTTTGTGACGTTTCTCACGGTCAGCCGCACCTCCTCTCGGGCAGAACGGGAACTTGAAGAACAATCCAAAAACTCTAGTGATGAATTAGCTTCCGAAGTATTTGGAGGGTTTCAAGTTCCTCCCAAGACTCAAAACTTTTGATGATTTTCATGTTGTTGTTGATGGAGTTCGCATAGATTCTGAGCTTCTAGTTGATGAAGTTCGCATAGATTCTGAGCTTCCAGAACATACCCGAAGAAAATATTACGAGCTTTGTTGCAGTAAAATCTCATATCTCCATGATCGTTTACTCCCTAAACTGTACAGCAAATTAGATGTGCAAATTACCTGCGGGAATGATATTCAAATTTGTTAACACAACTGAAAGTATTTGAGGTTGTAAATTCACTACATCTATGTGAGAGTTCAAGATATGGGATAAATCTTTATGATGTTTTGAATTGTTGGGTATGACTGTTGGGTTTTTAAGAGTGGGGTAGGTTGATTAGTTTTGCATTTGTTTCTGAAACTAAGATGGGGTATGTCATAGTTTGTCATATAAGCTAGTATACTAACCTTATACTTCCTTCCACTACGATGGATTTCCTAGCCACTTACCCAAAATAGTTTGATATGCTTATTTTAAACATTCAAGAAATGGTTGTATGATACATATAGTTGTGTTAGGAGTGAAGAGTACAAAACATTTGTAGAGATTTGTAGAATAGGTAAGAGAAAATTTAATATTTCACATGACCTCATTTAGGAAATGGATTTTAAGCATGTCTATTTTGAGGACTAAATTTTAATTGTCTGGGAAAAGAAGTTATATCAAACTCGGATATGACACTATTATTTATACTACTTAGAGATTGCATATAAAGATAGATAGGTAAGATGATAGAGGGTCTCCTTGTCAGATTTTCCTTTGACTGATAATATAAAGGTAAAATGTATATGATCACGACAAGAACTTGTGATACAGTTGACACGCATTTAATAATGAAAGACACCGTATATCGTATTCCTAGTTTTACGAGTACTTGTTGAATAGTATTTCATTAAACTTATCATAATTTTGTTGCATATAATTTTTAGTATGGTATACACATCCTTTCATATGGGGGTTCATCCTCTTGAATGTATGTAGAGATTTATTGAAAAATTATCATATTTTCTTTGATATCTCTTTCCTCATATGAATGTAGCATGGACTAAAGATACTACTTTCAACATTAAGGTTTTCATTCCAAGGATATGTATTTTAGAAATAATTTTTTAATACTTTTACCAAGCTTCTGCAAAACCTCGTTTTTGGAAATTAAAACTATAATGGTTCATGTGAATATACCAATATTAGGCTTCTATTAATGAAGACTTTGTTCGACCCGAAATTGTTCTTGACCATGAGATACTAGCGTATTTTGTAAAATATACATTTGAAATCATTATTAAAGGGATCAAATAGAAAAGAGTTACCAAATTACCTCCTTATATGTATAATAACATACTATAAATCGGAAAAGAGAAATCATATGATTGGTTAATTTAAAATCCACCTAGGAGGTGAGAAAAGGGTGATGCGATTTGGGGTGATATCCAGCATTACTCCTTTATTAATTCAGTTGTAATATAAAATAAGGATATGTATCATGTTTGGGCAGTAAGCACAACGACCCATATCATTGAGCTCCACCAAACTATAAGATCATAACTATGAAACCCTACTAACAATATCAACAATATCAACAATATCAATCCATCACCCTATATAGGTTTCAATTGATGGATATGTTAAACAAAATATTATGAATGCCGCCTCTTTGTTGCAAGTAGACACAACACACCATTTTCAAATCCTATGTTTACTTAAAAAAACACAACACAACATCTTCAAACCCTAGATTTACAACAAAAACTGCAAATTATTTTCACTTGTAAAAGGTAACTATATTATAACACGGGTTTTTAGATTTATAGGATTAATTTTTTTATTCTTTTTTATGATTTAAAACTACTATGGTGTACAATCTGAAACTAGAATAAATAGTTTAGAGATTAAAAAATATAAATTAAAAAATTAAATTATTTTATAAACTGATTTAAATTATCCATAATTATAAATTTTTTCATTGAAATGGATAAATTTTCTTTGGTTTTGTTGTACTTATTAAATATCTCTAAAAATTAATTTTTTATTAATTGAATTTTTAAATTTAATTTGTGATAGTCTTTATAATATAGATTTTTTTGATTTTAGTGTTTAGTTTACATGAAAAAGATCGTTAGTCGTGAAATTTCAATAAAGGAGAAATTCTCCATAAAATTCTTGGTAAGTCTTCACCTTTCTAATAGTTATTATGTTTGATATGTATCTAATTATCTTATACACAGACAATAAGATCACAATATATATTATGAGATTCCTAAATTCACTTCATTATGAATGTAAATAATAAAAATTTCTATTTGAATAGCTTTTAAATTTTGGTTTTAGGTGTCAAAAACCCTAAATTTTGTTAATCATGTGGTAACTTTCAGAATACTTTACCAAGATATATGGTTAGTGCATAAGATTATATTTAGTTATGGTAAATAAAATAGTTAAGGTTTATTTTAACAATATAAGATTAGATACCCATGTGCTAAATTACTAGCATACGTAAAACCTTTAGATTCTAGTGTTTCTATCGCACTCTCAAAAGTTCTCATATATGTTATTTTTTCATTCCACAAAAGGTTTACATTTTGTTTACCAACAAATTAAAAAAATAGTTTTTAGATTCTATATGTACTAGTATATTCTTCCTAAAATGTCTTAAAATTTTGAATCATTTTTGTGATTTTTTTAATATTTGAATAGGTCTAGATTTCTCATAAAGAATATAAATTGTCTTTGATAAAGAGTAAATACATCCAATACCCCCTAAACTTCGACTATTTTGATAGTTTACCCCCTACTAGATATTTTTGGACTGGATGCCCCTTAAAAGTCATTTTAGTGACTCGATGCCCCGCGTTCATGTGTGGCCACTTTTTAATTAAAAATTCATTTTTTTGAATTACTTATCACACGTCTTCTTCTTCAAATCCTTTTCTCCAAAACTTCTTCTCCATGATTAAATCCCGAATCTTCAAATTTCATATAAAAAAATAGAAATTAAAACAATATTAATCAAAAAATATAGTGAATGTATGACAATCAAAGATTGGATTAGAAAGTGAAACAAAGCAATCAATTCCATCTTTTTTAGTTGCTGCTTCTCTTAATTTATCACTTGCTTTTCCATTTCCAGATAAGGAAGAAAATGTGACATCATCATCTACACCTAAACATGGTTCTGATAATTCATTGCGTTTATTTGGAGAAGGAATCAGGAGGGACTAGAGGTGTAAATTCTATAGTGGAGATTTAATAATTTTCACCTCTTTGTTTATTTATTTGTTTTATTATCTTAAAGCTTAAAATTTTCAAGATATAATTTTGTTTCTTTTTAAATTTTAGTTTTTGCAAGTGCGGATAGTTGGGCGTTTGTATATAGAGGATATTATATCATTGTATTTGCATGTTTGTGGTGACTTTTAAAGATTTTTAGATTATTTATAAAACCCACCTACTTTGGGGATTCTTGAATTATTTTCTAAATTTATTAAACTTTTTAGGATTTGTTTTGTGCTCCGCCCTCAATTAGGTTTTAATAAGTCGTGTTTTTATTTAGTGTGGTGTTTTATGTGCATGCTATACCATGATATTTATGTTTGTATGCATGCGACCCCTTTCCGTTTATATTTTTGTTACACTTGACATGCGCATTCGTTGTCAATGCGATTAGTAATCTATTTTTAGCATTTTTATAAGCTTTTTTGGGACATGCGCACACGGAGAGATTATTCATATAGTTTAGCTATATTATTATGCACACCAAATTATCGCTACTTTCTCTATTCCCACCCTATCCCAATAAATATTCTTAAAACCTTGTACTGTGTACGGCCCTTCACCGGAATTGCAAAACACCGGAATTGCAAAGTATTTTGCTGGTTTAGGATGTTCACGAGGAGTTCAAATCACGAGGTTTTAGCTTTCGTACGTTTGTGTTACAAAAGTGGTCGTTTGGTTTTGTTTCATAGTGACGTGTTTCGTCGCGACGGTTGGTGGTTTGGTAGAGACTAGATGGTAAGAGCTTCTTATCTGCCTTATTAGGAGTTGTGGATGGTAAGATATGTAGTGGATATCTTGTGTATTGAGACCCCCTTTCCTGGCTTACTTCCAAAACAGTCGGCTATTGAGACCCCCTTTCCCCGCGGCTACTGAGACACTTTTTTCCAGCTGGCTACTGAGACCCATTTCTCGGCTCCCTTCCAAATTAGAGTCGACTATTGAGACCCCCTTTCAGCTCATTTCTAAAATATAGACGGCTATAACGCTCCTATTTCCTAGCTCACTTATAAAAGGTGTCGCCTATTGATACGTACGCTTATTTATTGCCTTTTAATTTAAAGATTTTAATATTTAACCTCTCAATCGTTCATCTTTATTTTCTATCTTTTAATTAATTACTTTCTACTTGTACTATTTGTTCATTCGTATAACACACAAAGTCCCTGAGAACGAACTTTCTTATCATTAAAACTTGCATACGTCGTGTAATACTTACAATACCATGCTTGTTTAGGGTGCTTTAGTGCATTGTTTTCAGCGTTTATTTATCATATTTTTATCACATCCTAGGCGACACCAAAGGGTTGAGGGTGAATTAGGGAGCCTTTACGATCCTTTTTCTGATGCTCTCAAGAAGATAAGTGAGATTAACTTGAACAAGAAGAATGCTTGAGAATTGATTGAGTGGGAGCCCTCGAATAATATTGAAAATCGGCTGAAATCAAATTCCATTCCTTCTCTATTTGATCTTTCCTTATGTGTCCTTATTAAGAACGTTGAAGGATTAATTACTCTAGACCATGTTCCCAATATAATAGGCAAAAATTAACAAATGCTCTTTGCAATGAACGAAAAATAAACAGTTACATATTAGATCTCCTTTTACAAGATTCTTACCTAAGATACACATAAGAGACAGCTCATGGTTAGCAGATTCCTGATTTGTCAAGAGTTTTGCAAATATAGATGTCACTGATTTAAGGGTAATTTTATATGGTTTGTCTGCATAATATAACATGTTTTTAGTAGAGGGACATGACACTTAACGGCCAAAATGGATGGGATCTATTAATAAGGGGCAACGAGTCACCCAAATGAAGTTTAAGGCATCCAGTCTCAAAAAATCTAGTAGGGGGTAAACTTTACAAACAAGCAAAGTTTAGTAGGTATTGGATGTATTTACTCTTTTCTAAATAAATAATCTTTTGTAAACAACAATCTTCCGTGGATTAAGGTAATACTATTGTGACAAACAATAATTTTAAGCAAAATTTTATCGTAAATCTAAAATTTATTCCATGGGGTTCACTAAATTTGACATTAATAATATTACACTTACATTTGCAAGCATTAAAGTTTGTATGAGATTCGTTCTTATATATAAACGTGATTGCGTTTTCAAAAAGGTTAAACAAATTTTTAGTCATTTATGATAGTTATTTTGGCTCATTTGGATTATATAATTTAGAACTCAAATATAGTTTTGTACAATATTTTTCATACAAGAGATTTTGTATTTTTACGTTTTCACCCCAATTTTTATGGTTCAACAATGTTTTCATCAATCACAATGTTTTCTTTTGGCTCATTTGATTATCTAATTTAGAATCAAAATATAGTTTTGCACAATATTTTTTATATAAGGGATTTTGTATTTTTATATTTTAACCTGATATATAATAAAAAAAAATCATACTAAAAAAAATTGTCTTATGGAATACTTACACTAATACTTTAAGTGGGACATTCAATGATTACTTGTAATATATCTCCATGGTGCCTCAGGTGAATCTAATAACTATATTAGTTGTGATCTTGATTAAGAACTTGTATGTAAACTTCTTTCCACTACCATGTTAAACCCCTAATTTACTTCACACAATTTGGCTCACATACCTCAATTTCTTCCACGTTAAAACCATAAGTCAATTCACATAATTTAGCTTACATACCTGAATGTAAGATGGAGCGAGATACGAGTCAAGTGGGAAAGGGAAAAGGATAGATGTCAATCTTGAAAAAAAAATGAAACACTAAACTGGAAATATAATTGTTTATTTGACACATGCACTCATCAGTTGTTCTGAATAATGAGTTATGTATGTACATAATTTTTATTTTGGTATACATTTTTCCTTGTACGTAAACATAACAATATTTCACATCAGTTTACAACTTACTGGCGAATCAGAAATTTCATATCAATTGTTGTACTGATACTAAAACGCACTAGTTAAAATTTATCTATTTTTTTGTTGGTTTTAATTTGAACAAAAAAATATGGGATCTCCTTTAGACAAAAACGGATTAGCTACATCAAAATAGTTGCGATTGCAAAAGCCAAACTATATTTTCTCCAATATTCATCGAATCTACTTTTCAATTTCAACTAAAAATTACTTATAAAATCATCTTTATTTTGACACCATTCAATCAACTGTAAATGAAGATCCCATATATAAGGGAAGTACATGTTTGCAGTTTAACTTGTGTTTCCTTCAAAAGAATTAGTAGCTTCAATGAAGAATTTTAAGAAACCGGTAATACAATACAATGCAAAAATGGAATACAACAGATCTTGTTCATCCTGAAGAGGGAAATCTTTCATGTATGCTCCTCAACAAACATCAGACCATAGTTGAAGGTTTTAAGGCTCAAGTGTGTTGGAGAAAAAACGGATGTTGGCCATGAGACTTCAACAAAGGAGACCATGGCATTAGTTAATATGGAGTAGTAACAATCTAATTTTTGCTAAACATTGGTCATGTAATTGTAGTCTTACTTTTTAGTTAAAATAAACACATGTACGTCTATGTTGTAATATTAGGTTGAATGCCTATTTGATGAATGGAATTATAGATATCTTTACTGTTCTTATTATTATTATTTTGTATACAATAAATAATCATCGGACTATTAATAAGATAAAAGTAGACAATGTTGACTACTCATCCGGGGCAAACAGACCCAAGTACCGTCCTCTATAATGTTTGTGAGGATAGAGTAGGAGATAAATGAACAATCATATGAAGATTATTTGTTTCAAAGAGTAGTCTAGTTCTATTTTTGCTTTCATATTAGTTGATTAATATTAAAAGATTTTTTCGTAGTAATTGGGAACGATAACATGGTATAGTTTGTGAAAGTACAATGAAATAAATTGTACAAAAATTGATATCAAAGTCGAACTCAAAGCTATAAACACATTAAATTACCAAGAGAACTTCTGTCACTCAAGTCTTAGTAGTCAGCACTACTAGAGAATACGACAACAAAAATTAAAGAGAGAGCATATGAAATAAAAAATCAAAATTTGAAACAAATAATATGGTGTGTTTATTTGCACAGTTAATAAATAAAAAAATTATGTTCTCATATTTCTCTCTTATTGTAAGAGACGTGAGCTTAAGACGCCAAATGTCTTCTTGAAAATAGATTTTTGTGCGGATTCATCAAAGTGCAAGCTACTGTAATTTGTTACCCTTTCCTCCAACAATTTGTTTTTGTAGATTACACTCTCATATAAGCGCCTTGATTTGGAATGGATCTTTGGATAATATTTATGGACGCCATCCCAACCTTAGTGTAGTTGGGGACTTACTTCCTCGGACTTTCGTTTGTTTACATGCCAAAAACTTGCATGGACTTATTGGAACTCCATATTTTGTAGAATATTTTAGACACTTCATATGTGGCACACTTTTACCCATTGATGCTCCTTTTGCATGACAGAAAATTTCGAATACCACATATAATTTATTTTACATTGACACCTCGTCTAGATTATTAGTATCTTGCTATTAAACGTTCCTTAAATTATATTAAAAGGAGTTTTCTTTTGTGGTGCCTCGAGGAGAATTCAAAGTTTTTCTGATTAACTTTCCTTAGTGTTTACTCGAATTCTTCCAACTTTTTATTTTTTATGGGGTTTTATGTTGTTAGTGCTTCCAATTGTTCACAAGGACTCATCGGGGTAGCGAGCTGGTGTCAACGTTATTTCGCCGATGATGGAGAGTGTCTTCACTACATAAATTACTATTATGCTTTCGTGTTGAGGCCTCCTCCTTTCACTTCGTCTCCTTGGGTCTCTCATATTTACATAGACCATGTTGTTATTTTCCCTTTGATCAGTTGTCCTTCTAGATAGAGATTTTTTAATGTGTTTATATTCTTCCTTGCATGTTTGTCTCCCTTACATTCATATTATTTTTATTTATTGTTTTTTTAGTCATCCATTGTTTTCTTATTATGTTTCTTATAACCATTTTCGTTGGGTAACATAAATAATATGTCAATTCTTCGTAGGTGGCTATTTTAATGTCAAATATTCTCTGATATTTGTTATATGCCGAGGCATCATCGAAATTTTCATTGAATTCAAAGCTTCATCAGACTATGTGTGATGACAATGATATGTCATATTTTGTTTGATATGGATTCTTTGTCGGAATTTATTTGATGTCAGAGCATCGCCATACTTTTTGTTTGATGCCAAGGCATTAATCAAACTTTGTGTGATGCCGAGGCTTTTTCATACTTTTTTTTGATTGACACATGCAAAGAGAAATAAGTATATATATATATATATGTTTATTATTATTATTATTATTATTAGTAATTTTATTATTATTATTTTATAGCATTTCCGCTTGCTGATGGCTTTGATCCTGCAAAACTTCTTTTATCGTCGAGGCTTCGTCAGTATTACTAAATATTATTTGACTATTGAGACTTTTTTGGTCTTGATAAACTTCTTCGATTGTTGATATTGCGTCGCTCTTACAAAATTTCTTTGATTATTGACACTACGTCGATCTTACAAAAAGTTTTTGATTGCTTAGATTGGCATTATTACCAAGCCTTTTTAATTACAGAGAAAGTGTCGCTCATATGAATATTTTTTAATAGTCGAGACTACGTTGGTCTTACAAACTTTTTTTATATCTCCTTCACAAAAAAGAGTTTCTGGCTGTTTGTGTCATCACATCGATATTTAACGACACAGTGAATTATTTACTTCAACATAACCTTCTTGGCAACAATATAAATGGTATTTTGTACAAGGCTAAGTTCGACTTAATTACCATATCTACGTTCTTCTCATTTCCAAGGCTAAGTTTGACTTAATAACCAAATCTTTGGCTGTCTCATTTCTAAGACTATATTAGACTAATTTACCAGAGTTATGTTGGTCTCATTGTCGAGGATGCGTCAGATTATCTACTAGAGCTATCTCGGTCTTATTTTTTAGACTACATCAGAGTTATTTACCATAACTATGTCAAAATTATTATTGAAGCATGATCAAGACGTATTTTGCCCAAGATTTGTCGATTTCGTTGTTATACAATTGACCGCTAATTTAGGTCGATAATGATTTCGTTATCGGCTTGCCAGAGGGTTTAGACTTTATTAGGCTATATAATATGGTATTTTATGTCATAGTAGCCGATCTTTTCTATAAAAGAGGAGCCAATGTTTTATGCTACCAGATCTCTTCTATTATGCTACAGGAGTTGGTCTTTAAAGCTATAGGAGCTTGTATTTTATGCTCAAGGAGCTACTTTTTTTGGCAGAGATCTTAGTATTTTGATTGATCACAATGCGGAATTGGTGTTAATTAATTTTTTTTACAGTCTATCAACTTTTTTGGGAGCCAAACCCCATATTTGATGATCTTAGGTTGACGAGAAAAATTTGTTACATTCTATCTAGTTTTTATGTCAGTAATCTTTTTAGGATTCTGTTAAAGATTTTAATTTGTCTTTGTAGTTCTTGTTATTATAAAAAAAACCCTCAAGAAGGAACCAGGATAGTGTTGATAATTACACTGGATTGACATGCACATTAGTTAATTTTAAAATTTGAAACACAACTTTTTTTAAGCAACTGACATGCTCTTACTGTTTCTAATCTTCGATTTTTTTTGTGATATTATATTGTATGAGAACTACCACAGGTGTCCTTCATTGTTACTTTTTGTATATCTCGTCTCTAATTGACAAGTTTCATTAACAATTGATCTAGATATTTCATTACCATCGGCGAACTCTCGTTACACTAGCAGTTGTCGGCATAGCAAGAATATAGAGTACAACACATTTGGTGGTGGTCGGTATTGGCGGAATGTATGGTTTGATGCCTTCTTTACCCACCGGTATTGGATGATATGGTTCAATTAGGGGTGAGCACGGTTCGGCTCGGTTTTTGCCATAACCAAAACCGAAACCGAATGGTTCGGTTTTTAGAGGTGCCGGTACCGAACGGTTTTCATCAGTTTAGTTTCGTTAGTTTTCGGTTCTGTATATTTTCGGTTTTGGTATGTGTTTAATTCGATAGTGCACTACTAAAAAAATAAGTATTCACAGCAATTATTAGGGTCAAAGGCGGCTAATTATAAGTGATGTGTAGACGAGAGTTAGCTAATTGCCGCGAAGAGTGCCGTCTATAAAGCTCACGCCTATATAAAGACGACACAAACAAAATTGCCACCTATTCAACTATGCATTGGCGGTAGTTGTCTCAAAACTGCCGCCTATGTTTATTTGTCTTTATGGCTTTTTTAGGACACTGACGCCTATTATATATCATAGTTGTACATTTATATGAGATAAATGGTAGTTTTAAACTGTCGTATATAAAAAGAACAATTTTAATATATTCTTAGATATATGTATTGTTGATTAAAATTAAAAATATATATTTAACTAAAAGAACTATTTAATATAAAAAATATCAGAATTCAATTAAAATATATTCATTCACATAAAAAGTGTACAAATCCTAATACTTTCTGTCATTTATTGTCAAGCCAATTAAAAATCAGAAATAAAAATTACAAAATTCTTAAATTTCCTAATATACATTCATAAAGATAGTTAAACAACCAAAAATTTCAAACAAAATCTTCAAAACTTCTTTATTACTTTTTCAATGATCCATATCTTTTATTACTTTTTCAATCATCCATATCCGAATTGCAAAAAGAATCTTTAAACTTTTTTTACTATTTTGACATTCATTCATACTCCCATTTCCATAACTTCTCTTGCTTCAAGCTGTAAAATTAATATCAAAATTAATGAATAATTTAGTAATATTTTATATACCAGTATTATAATGAATGTAAAACTTCGTACTTTTGCAGTAAGTTCTCTATTCATGGCATTATTTTCGACTTTACTCTCCATTAATAATTCATTACACTCTTTTTCATTGTTTTATTACTTTTCATCAAATTTTCAACTTGACCAGTAATAGTCTGAATCTTTTCCGAAGTTTCAGATGAATGAATTTTCCGAAGTTTCAGATGAATGATAATTGTTATACCCATACCTCGATGGTGTAGGTTCCATTCCTTTCCCTCATACGCGTGTTATGATGTAGTCCATCTGAATACAAGAAATATAACTTAGGATTATGCTTAAAACTTAAAATGAGTCATGAAATAACTTACGGATTTCGCAAGCTCTTTAGCTTTATCATCATTAAAATCAAGGGTAGACATAATCTTTGCCCTACCGACTCTTTCTCTAATCATATTCCAAGAAGAAAATGTGTATTTCTTATTTCACCATCTTCACCTGCTCTTAAAACATCCATTGTCTAACAAGTAAAGGACTTCTATGCACCTATTAAAACAATGGGGAATAATTGACAAAGTAGATGATGAGAACATAAGACTTTAATTTTTTGGTGATTTCCAAATCAAGAGTCCTATTAACTGGTTCAGTTAAAAAAAGGATGCTCATGAATGAAAAAGTACATGTCGGATTTACCTAACAAGTTAACAGTTTCATCTCGAACTTTGAATAAAGTAATCTCTTTTTCCCTCACAACTTTGCGGCTAAACTTGTTCCTGATAAACCAATACGTAAGCAAATTATGGGGAAACTGAACCATTAGTCCGTGTATTATGCGAAACATCATAAATACCCTCGGGGTAGATTTGCAATGGTTATGTATAATACATGGATGAATGGTGCAATTAACCAATATATTTAGCTAACAATCAGATGTATACGAAATAACTTAAAAATTACTGTAAAAAAGAACACGTACATTCAACCAATATCCCCATTAGCAAAGGTTCAGTTCCAGTATTGGGATACTTGAGCTTCCTTGCTACCAATTCAACCATTGCAACAGAAGATATATTCCTATATATTTTGATGATCAGAAACATAGAAACGAGAAAATTTTATAGCTTAATGATAAAAAAGAGGTTTTATTTTACTAGTGAGACATGTAAAAAACCTACCTCAGAGTACAAAATCAAAACACCCAAGCTTTAATAACCAATAAATTCGCCCATATAAAGATTTAAGAAAAACTATATTAGTAAACCATATCATGAAACATTTATTAAACACACCCCAACACAGAAGAAGATCAAGAATGACAATAAATGAGAAAGGTAAAACCTTTGCGGGTATGGAAACACACCTAAGCTTTAGTCTGTATTCCCTTCATATACCTGTTATCAACTCCAATGGTATTTTCGCAAGCTGAAAAATCTACTCTGAAATGAGTATAATTCAATGACTCAATTCATCTAATTTAATTAATTAAATCCTCATCTTTATCACACACATATCAGTTTATTGACATACAATAATTGTAAAATAAATCATGATATGAGCATTTGTTAATATATAACTAGTTCAATTTTGATTAATTACCTCAAGCTCGTAATTAGGGTTAACTTTGGAATTTATTGAAATTATAAAATATTAATAAATTATGAACATTAAAGTTACATAATTATATTAATCTTAAGAGAGATTTAAATGTCTATAACAAATGCGAAGAAGAAATAAAGACCTTAAAAATTGAATGTAGTGCGCTAAAAATGTAAAAAGTAAGATAGAAAAATTGCAACATGTCATTTTTCAAAGAGTTTTTACATCATTTATTATTCTAGACTGCTTTTGAAACGTTTTGAGATAGACAGAAAGAAGAAATGGGAGTTTACAATGAGGCTAGTCCATTATGATGTTTGAGTTTCGTAAAATTGAAGCATTTCCCTAGCGTTAAGTGGTTTCTTAAATTATTAGAAAAATTTATTGTTCCACTACTGACCACTACTGAGTAATCTTTGTATCTTTACAAGACTAATAGTGCAATTAACTTTTTAAATAGGTAACATGAATAATAGGGTAATTTTTTTAAGTGACATAATTACAAACACTTTTAGTACAATATACAAAAGCTTACATATCATAAATTCAATTACTATATATCATACATTTTATGATTCGGCATTCAAAAAATATTACATTCACCAATTTAATTAAGAACACCAACAAATAAAACATAAAAATCGACGATTCGAAAGTGAAGAAGAAATTTAACATACCTTAGTAACGATGAGTGCTGTGAGGAGACCTGACTGACATTACAAAAGAGAGATAGTTTCAAGGATAAAGGTTTTGGATTTATGATTATAGACCAACGATCTGACTTTTTGTTTACTTTTTTGGTTGAGAGGGTTTGGGGCGTTTGGGGCTAATAAGCGGGGAACAAAAATTAAGAGGGAAACAAAATGATATTAAGTAGGAAATATGGTGTGATATTAAAGAAAAACTAATAAATATATTACTTTTTTTACTTTTTATAAAATTTAATTTCACTGAAAAAAATTTGTTATACATATATATTAACTTTTTTTTAATTATTCTATAAAATATATTTTTATATTCATAATTTTGTATGTCAAAATAAAATATTATTTATATCAATAAATTGATTATTCATTCTTTTAATTTAATTATTATTTTTAAAATAATATGTAATAAACAGTGTTATAAAAATATAAATTTCGCCCCAAAAAATATGATTGAAATAATTTCTATCACCAAACATTAACTTGTTCATAAATAAAAAATTAAAATATCTCAAAATTATAACTAATGAAAAATATTTTAATTACAATTTTAATTAATATCATCTCGGGTCCAATCTCTTTCGTCCAAATTTGATAATCATAAAGGTCGTGTTTTTAAACATAGAAATTTTATCTCCATTATTATCTTCATAAACATTCTCTATAATATTCTCTTGTAGTTGAAACCAACCGATTTTTACAAATATCATACAACTTCCCAAAGGTTGTTTTAATCATATTTTTTCATGGAGGATTCAAATAGTATTTCATGTAAAATGCTTGTTGAACCTAAGATGGTATAATAAATGACCCATGGAGAATGTTTTTCCATGTATTAATTTTCCATTGTAGTTCAAATTTCACACTTTTGTCTCGCATTATATCAACCCAATTGCAACAAAATAACACAACCTTATATCTAGTAGAGTAATTTTAATCCAGTTGTGTATCAAGAGACGTCGGTGTGCTTATATCAATATCAAAGGATCTAGCCTTTTAGTATGAGTTGCTCCCTTAAATGTACCACCACTTGAAAGTATACTTGTCTCTTTCTATAGGATCGATATCATTATTCGACATGACCGACTGAAAATTGTCTCAATTCTATCAAAAGGTCTAGAGCAATATAACCTTATGTAATAAATCCTTCCGGGTGGGCTCTGTTGTTGTTGTTGTTGTCATACCATTTGAATAATTTCAAACACCTAATATGAAATTTTGAATGATTATATGTGCTTACAAAAGTCAAACATTGTGGTTAAAATATCAAAATGTTATAACGATACCTTTCAAATAGGTATATGTATATCTATCAAGACTGAAATGAACCCAAATTTGGATGTGTTTTTTTTATATCAAACAACATATTAGTATTTATTATATCAAATTAATTAAAATAAGAAAAAAACATGCTTCAAATTTTTTCTTCATTTTGGACGCCCTATTTATTTTTATAAACCATAGAAATTAGTAAAAAAAAATTATTTTAAAAATATATGACTATAGACGGAGGTTTAATTAGACGAGTTCTATCCAATACATGGCAATTGGCGAGATTGCCTCCTACGTAAAGTACCCTTATATAATAGGCTACATTTACTTAAAACCGTCGCCAATTAAATGACGCCTAGGTGAATTTTTAGTAGTGTTGGATAGATTTCAAGGTCGTTTACATGAGATATTTATTTATTTATTTAAATTCATATATTAAGTGTTTGATATTCATGGTATTCACCCATGTTTTAAAATTGTATCTTTGAAACTCAAATATTGTGCATTAATCATAAACAAATTATTTTAGATGAATATTTACAAAAAATTAATATGAATGCTTTACGTTCAACGAATTGCAATAAAAGAAGGTTCCTTTTACGATATATCGACTAATGAATTATGTAAAGATATGTTGCACATTGTGACATTGTTAGTGGCAGTACATGTCATATATCTTTTCAAACTTTACTCCATTGTCTATACCATTGAAATAATCTCTCTAGAAATAAAAATTAAATTCGAGAATGTCTCATTTTATGTATTTTTTTTGTTTTTGTTTTTTCTGTTCAGTTTAGCATAGAAAAACCGTACCGAGACAATCTTTTTCGGTTTTTTAAAAAGCTTATACCGAACCGAACGGTTTTTTCAATATTTGGTTTTTTGCGGTTCGACTTTTGAGGTTTTTTTGGATCGGTTCATTTTTTTGGTTTTGTTTTGCTCTCCCTTACCTGAAACCCTAAGAGAGAAGAAAGAAGAGATAAATTACAACTCATCCCTATATTGAGTTGCTAAATTTATCTCATAAACATTATAGAATGGCCTAGGCATCACCTAACCTATATTTCCAAGAAAAGAAAGAAACAATACGTAATTTAATCATTCATGTTAAGATTGCCTTAGGATTCCTCCTATACTTTCTAATATTTCTTAGGTTCGACTACTACTAAGTCCATTATCTAATAGGTAAAAAAATCTTTGGCAGAATTTGGAAAATACTATTCATTTGTTTGAAGTGTAAAAAATAACTATTAGGTTTAAATTCTAATGTATCGAAATGTAAATTAAAGTTTCGAACTACTCTAATATTGTCAAATTTTCAAATATATAACACAATATATTACATTTACCAACATCTATAGCCTGGTAAGTAAGTTATTTCTCTTTTTGTAACAAGAAGTTATACTAATTCATATCTTCTGTATTTTAATATAGGTCCTTACAATTATGTGCTCAGAAATTGTAATATATGTCACTAAATTAAAAAATTACTTAATTGCCATTATAGGTTCCTACTTAATTTATTTTGAGTTTATTGAACAAAAATTCCCTATATTAAATTTACAAGAAATTGCTTCATTATAATTGACGAAGATCTTCGTCATAAACAAATATTTACAGTAGACAAGGTTATGGAGTTACTCGCTCCTCTTGTTCCTCATATACCTAGTATAGTTGCCGCTCCAACACTATTATACTTTCATATGGTCATATGAGGCCTAGTTAGCTCCTACAACTAGAATACTAGCTAGGTGACCAAGGTTTATGTCAATGCTTGGATGTGTGTATATTGTTATCATATGGGGTAAATATCATATAGTTGTATACAAAAGATCTGATCCAGATGGAAGTGGAAATGTATGAATAAGAGTAGAATATGCGTTTTTGGTCTTTTTGGTAGTTTCTTTCGATGTATAAAAGAAAGGAACATAGTATTAAGAGGTTCTTTCATGATCACACAAACTTAAAAAGTCTTTGAAGAAATCAATTTTTTTTCCAGTTCATGTTACAATTTTTTATAGAGATTCTTAACCTTAACGAAATCAAAATTAACATAATTATGACTTTCCATATTCTAAATTCTTGTTGTTTTATATAATAGAATATGGACTTATAGATCCACAATTTTTTTTATCTTCTATTTTCTAATACATCTGTGACACATTATAATTTTGGTAAGATTCAATCTCAGGACCTATTGTCTTTTTTTCGAAAATACAGATTTTATTAGAATGGAGAAAAAAAGTTCCAAGGTGGCGGATCGGTGGGGGGATAAGATGACAAAAAAGCCAACATAAGAAACTAACTCAAGTCTAACTTTTCAAAAATTCTCATTCTTCGAGGAGTTACATGAGTAGTTGGGGGGATTATAGATTCAACTGTTAGGAGCAACATCAATGTAGACAAATACCGATCAAGACGACATTCACAAATCTTAATGATTGAAATCATTACCCAATCTCTAAAAGTACCACTAAAAGAATTGGTAATATTTTTGTTTCTTCGTAATGGCTCGACCCTTGTAATATATACCCATGTAGTTACATATAAATGGGTTGATCCAGTAGGCAGTGAAACCAAATGTTCTAGTCTTCTAAGAAATCATGTTTGGTTTTTTCAATGTTCCATGTTACAACAATTAATTGTAGGGACATTTTACCTTAATTAAATCAAAATAAACATGATTATGTCTCGACATGTTTTTTAGTTTTTATACTCTTTTAGGATATCCAAGAATTAATTTATTTTTTATTTTCTAATACATCTGAGAGCCATTTTGACTTGCGTAAAATTATATCTCAAGATATCTTAGTCGCGCCGAAAAGTGCTAAATACTCTAGCCGCTAGAACTATCGATTTCGGATCCCCGCTCTTTCTAATTATCCTGATAAAAAATATACAATCAATTGAATATTACACCATAACGATTCAAAACACATCCTGAAAGAAATTAAAAAAATTAAAATACCACCACACAACCATAACTATCACACAAATCTCCACATATGCTTATCACTTATGCTAAAAATAACCACTTTATCCCTACCATTTGTTGTTTTTTGTACTCATAAGAAAAGTAACACCTGACTAAAATATATTCAAAATTATTAAAATCAAAACCTTCAACTTTGATATATCCCCTCTCTTTATATACAATCAATTGAATATTACAATTATTCCAGTTGTTATCCCAAAGATTTCTATAACACGATTTTCTAAAACATCAATCAATGGATCGATCTTCGAAGAATAAGAAAAAGAACCATAGCTAATTAAAATTTATGCATATATTTTAATAATAGTCGAATGTTCCACATTTTTGTTGATGGATTTTTAAAGTTATGAATAAATTCACAACAGTCAGTGAAGATAGATGTTGTATGTTGTTGGTTCAAATTAGTCATTTTGCATGCCTCTTGCAACACTAGAAGTTCACTCTCTAGCATAGATTTTATCCCAAAAATTTCTTATTATTATGATTAATTACATATTTTATTATGACACAACGAGACTAATGAAATGCCTACCTCCTCCCATTCATAGGCAAAAGAAACGTTACAATCTTTTTCTATCGACAAAACCCAGTTGCTTAGTCTATATACTGTCAGCTTGGTCGGCTTCATGAAGATTGTGATTAACATTTGAAATCTAGTACCAAATATTTACAAACAAATCTTCCATAAGATTAAGATCATAAGTTCGTTCTATTTAATACCGTGAAAATATTCTTCGTACATATTTTTTAGATTTGTCAGAATGAGATAACAAGGAAAGAAATAAACATTATGCTAACTCAACCCCGATCAGTAAAGCTTCTAACAATCTTGATAACCAATTTCCAATATGTTCTTGGACTTATAACTCCACCTGATGAAGTAGCACATTAATTTTTTCGTAAAAAATATTTTTATTAATCAAGTATATGAATTTATGTTGGAAATTTGTGTTCTAGACATATTTTAAAATATATATATTTAATAGAAATGTCACGTACCTGAAGGTACTTGGGCTAAAATGAATTATAATGGATTGTATGAAATTTATAATTTAATTTATATCTACACTTGAATAAAAATAATATATAAATAAGCTTATAAATTATTCTATTACTTGAGTAATAATCATATATATAAATGAAGAAACCTCCAAGAAGCAGTCTCCAACTAAACACAATATGAGTGAGGAGTAATCAGAATATGGCCTAAGCCCATTCTTTTCGCGAACCAAATGGGCTTAAGCCCAGGGTGGTGGATAAGATTCATAAGTTTGACAAGAAAAAGATTCATCATGTTGGAGTAGTTTCGGAGGAGGATTGAACGACGCCGTGGATGTTACCTAATTTACTCTTTCAAGTTGCGATGTTTTCTTATACATGTCTTTGTTTACTAAGCATATGGATGTTGAAAACTTTCTAATTAAAGTTTATGAAAGTACTTTTATTAAGGTTCAAATTGATTCTAACGGAATTGAAGGTTAGAACAAGTGGCCTACCCACTGATGCACATAGCATTATTGAAGGTGATAACAAGAATTTCTTAGAGCTCAACACTAAGGGTCATGATTACATAAGTGAAGAATATGAGGCTTCAGTCACCGTGTGAAGGAGTAAATGAAAGAGACGTACTAGGGGTTTATCCCCTTGAAAAAGAGTAAATAAGGATCTTAGAGCAGATGGCAAACTTCTTTGTGTTTTTGATAATTAATCTCCAAAACATAGTTTTTCAAAAAATGTTCCTGATAGTGTACATGTTCGTAAGATCGCGGTTTATGTATTTATGAATCTATGGCACGTCTTTATTGATATTTTGGTGGTATATATAATTGAGATATATATATATATATATATATATATATATATATATAAATGGAAATATAAAATGAGGAAGGTGTTGATTTTTCAATTATTAGAAAAATGCCCTATTGCACTATAACAACTAACACGACACCCACCTTCGAGATGGGGTATGTCATAGTTTGTCATATAAGCTAGTATACTAACCTTATACTTCCTTCCACTACGATGGATTTCCTAGCCACTTACCCAAAATAGTTTGATATGCTTATTTTAAACATTCAAGAAATGGTTGTATGATACCTATAGTTGTGTTAGGAGTGAAGAGTACAAAACATTTGTTGAGATTTGTAGAATAGGTAAGAGGAAATTTAATATTTCACATGACCTCATTTAGGAAATGGATTTTAAGCATGTCTATTTTGAGGACTAAATTTTAATTGTCTGGGAAAAGAAGTTATATCAAACTCGGATATGACACTATTATTTATACTACTTAGAGATTGCATATAAAGATAGATAGGTAAGATGATAGAGGGTCTCCTTGTCATATTTTCCTTTGACTGATAATATAAAGGTAAAATGTATATGATCACGACAAGAACTTGTGATACAGTTGACACGCATTTAATAATGAAAGACACCTTAGATCGTATTCCTAGTTTTACGAGTACTTGTTGAATAGTATTTCATTAAACTTATCATAATTTTGTTGCATATAATTTTTAGTATGGTATACACATCCTTTCATATGGGGGTTCATCCTCTTGAATGTATGTAGAGATTTATTGAAAAATAATCATATTTTCTTTGATATCTCTTTCCTCATATGAATGTAGCATGGACTAAAGATACTACTTTCAACATTAAGGTTTTCATTCCAAGGATATGTATTTTAGAAATAATTTTTTAATACTTTTACCAAGCTTCTGCAAAACCTCGTTTTTGGAAATTAAAACTATAATGGTTCATGTGAATATACCAATATTAGGCTTCTATTAATGAAGACTTTGTTCGACCCGAAATTGTTCTTGACCATGAGATACTAGCGTATTTTGTAAAATATACATTTGAAATCATTATTAAAGGGATAAAATAGAAAAGAGTTACCAAATTACCTCCTTATATGTATAATAACATACTATAAATCGGGAAAGAGAAATCATATGATTGGTTAATTTAAAATCCACCTAGGAGGTGAGAAAAGGGCGATGCGATTTGGGGTGATATCCAGCATTACTCCTTTATTAATTCAGTTGTAATATAAAATAAGGATATGTATCATGTTTGGGCAGTAAGCACAACGACCCATATCATTGAGCTCCACCAAACTATAAGATCATAACTATGAAACCCTACTAACAATATCAACAATATCAACAATATCAATCCATCACCCTATATAGGTTTCAATTGATGGATATGTTAAACAAAATATTATGAACGCCGCCTCTTTGTTGCAAGTAGACACAACACACCATTTTCAAATCCTATGTTTACTTAAAAAAACACAACACACCATCTTCAAACCCTAGATTTACAACAAAAACTGCAAATTATTTTCACTCGTAAAAGGTAACTATATTATAACACGGGTTTTTAGATTTATAGGATTAATTTTTTTATTCTTTTTTATGATTTAAAACTACTATGGTGTACAATCTAAAACTAGAATAAATAGTTTAGAGATTAAAAAATATAAATTAAAATATTAAATTATTTTATAAACTGATTTAAATTATCCATAATTATAAATTTTTTCATTGAAATGGATAAATTTTCTTTGGTTTTGTAGTACTTATTAAATATCTCTAAAAATTAATTTTTTATTAATTGAATTTTTAAATTTAATTTGTGATAGTCTTTATAATATAGATTTTTTTGACTTTAGTGTTTAGTTTACATGAAAAAGATCGTTAGTAGTGAAATTTCAATAAAGGAGAAATTCTCCATAAAATTCTTGGTAAGTCTTCACCTTTCTAATAGTTATTATGTTTGATATGTATCTAATTATCTTATACACAGACAATAAGATCACAATATATATTATGAGATTCCTAAATTCACTTCATTATGAATGTAAATAATAAAAATTTCTATTTGAATAGCTTTTAAATTTTTGTTTTAGGTGTCAAAAACCCTAAATTTTGTTAATCATGTGGTAACTTTCAGAATACTTTACCAAGATATATGGTTAGTGCATAAGATTATATTCAGTTATGGTAAATAAAATAGTTAAGGTTTATTTTAACAATATAAGATTAGATACCCATGTGCTATATTACTAGCATACGTAGAACCTTTAGATTCTAGTGTTTCTATCGCACTCTCAAAAGTTCTCATATATGTTATTTTTTCATTCCACAAAAGGTTTACATTTTGTTTACCAACAAATTAAAAAAATAGTTTTTAGATTCTATATGTACTAGTATATTCTTCCTAAAATGTCTTAAAATTTTGAATCATATTTGTGATTTTTTTAATATTTGAATAGGTCTAGATTTCTTATAAAGAATATAAATTGTCTTTGATAAAGAGTAAATACATCCAATACCCCCTAAACTTTGACTATTTTGATAGTTTACCCCCTACTAGATATTTTTGGACTGGATGCCCCTTAAAAGTCATTTTAGTGACTCGATGCCCCGCGTTCATGTGTGGCCACTTTTTAATTAAAAAATCATTTTTTTGAACTACTTATCCCACGTCTTCTTCTTCAAATCCTTTTCTCCAAAACTTCTTCTCCATGATTAAATCCCGAGTCTTCAAATTTCATATAAAAAAATAGAAATTTAAACAATATTAATCAAAAAATATAGTGAATGTATGACAATCAAAGATTGGATTAGAAAGTGAAACAAAGCAATCAATTCCATCTTTTTTAGTTGCTGCTTCTCTTAATTTATCACTTGCTTTTCCATTTCCAGATAAGGAAGAAAATGTGACATCATCATCTACACCTAAACATGGTTCTGATAATTCATTGCGTTTATTTGGAGAAGGAATCAGGAGGGACTAGAGGTGTAAATTCTATAGTGGAGATTTAATAATTTTCACCTCTTTGTTTATTTATTTGTTTTATTATCTTAAAGCTTAAAATTTTCAAGATATAATTTTGTTTCTTTTTAAATTTTAGTTTTTGCAAGTGCGGATAGTTGGGCGTTTGTATATAGAGGATGTTATATCATGGTATTTGCATGTTTGTGGTGACTTTTAAAGATTTTTAGATTACTTATAAAACCCACCTACTTTGGGGATTCTTGAATTATTTTCTAAATTTATTAAACTTTTTAGGATTTGTTTTGTGCTCCGCCCTCAATTAGGTTTTAATAAGTCGTGTTTTTATTTAGTGTGGTCTTGTATGTGCATGCTATACCATGATATTTATGTTTGTATGCATGCGACCCCTTTCCGTTTATATTTTTGTTACACTTGACATGCGCATTCGTTGTCAATGCGATTAGTAATCTATTTTTAGCATTTTTATAAGCTTTTTTGGGACATGCGCACACGGAGAGATTATTCATATAGTTTAGCTATATTATTATGCACACCAAATTATCGCTACTTTCTCTATTCCCACCCTATCCCAATAAATATTCTTAAAACCTTGTACTGTGTACGGCCCTTCACCGGAATTGCAAAGTATTTTGCTGGTTTAGGATGTTCACGAGGAGTTCAAATCACGAGGTTTTAGCTTTCGTACGTTTGTGTTACAAAAGTGGTCGTTTGGTTTTGTTTCATAGTGACGTGTTTCGTCGCGACGGTTGGTGGTTTGGTACTAGATGGTAAGAGCTTCTTATCTGCCTTATTAGGAGTTGTGGATGGTAAGATATGTAGTGGATATCTTGTGTATTGAGACCCCCTTTCCTGGCTTACTTCCGAAACAGTCGGCTATTGAGACCCCCTTTCCCCGCGGCTACTGAGACACTTTTTTCCAGCTGGCTACTGAGACCCATTTCTCGGCTCCCTTCCAAATTAGAGTCGACTATTGAGACCCCGTTTCAGCTCATTTCTAAAATATAGACGGCTATAACGCTCCTATTTCATAGCTCACTTATAAAAGGAGTCGCCTATTGATACGTACGCTTATTTATTGCCTTTTAATTTAAAGATTTTAATTTTTAACCTCTCAATCGTTCATCTTTATTTTCTATCTTTTAATTAATTACTTTCTACTTGTACTATTTGTTCATTCGTATAACACACAAAGTCCCTGAGAACGAACTTTCTTATCATTAAAACTTGCATACGTCGGTTAATACTTACAATACCATGCTTGTCTAGGGTGCTTTAGTGCATTGTTTTCAGCGTTTATTTATCATATTTTTATCACATCCTAGGCGACACCAAAGGGTTGAGGGTGAATTAGGGAGCCTTTACGATCCTTTTTCTGATGCTCTCAAGAAGATAAGTGAGATTAACTTGAACAAGAAGAATGCTTGAGAATTGATTGAGTGGGAGCCCTCGAATAATATTGAAAATCGGCTGAAATCAAATTCCATTCCTTCTCTATTTGATCTTTCCTTATGTGTCCTTATTAAGAACGTTGAAGGATTAATTACTCTAGACCATGTTCCCAATATAATAGGCAAAAATTAACAAATGCTCTTTGCAATGAACGAAAAATAAACAGTTACATATTAGATCTCCTTTTACAAGATTCTTACCTAAGATACACATAAGAGACAGCTCATGGTTAGCAGATTCCTGATTTGTCAAGAGTTTTGCAAATATAGATGTCACTGATTTAAGGGTAATTTTATATGGTTTGTCTGCATAATATAACATGTTTTTAGTAGAGGGACATGACACTTAACGGCCAAAATGGATGGAATCTATTAATAAGGGGCAACGAGTCACCAAAATGAAGTTTAAGGCATCCAGTCTCAAAAAATCTAGTAGGGGGTAAACTTTACAAACAAGCAAAGTTTAGTAGGTATTGGATGTATTTACTCTTTTCTAAATAAATAATCTTTTGTAAACAAAAATCTTCCGTGGATTAAGGTAATACTATTGTGACAAACAATAATTTTAAGCAAAATTTTATCGTAAATCTAAAATTTATTCTATGGGGTTCACTAAATTTGACATTAATAATATTACACTTACATTTGCAAGCATTAAAGTTTGTATGAGATCCGTTCTTATATATAAACGTGATTGCGTTTTCAAAAAGGTTAAACAAATTTTTAGTCATTTATGATAGTTCTTTTGGCCCATTTGGATTATATAATTTAGAACTCAAATATAGTTTTGTACAATATTTTTCATACAAGCGATTTTGTATTTTTACGTTTTCACCCCAATTTTTATGGTTCAACAATGTTTTCATCAATCACAATGTTTTCTTTTGGCTCATTTGATTATCTAATTTAGAATCAAAATATAGTTTTGCACAATATTTTTTATATAAGGGATTTTGTATTTTTATATTTTCACCTGATATATAATAAAAAAAAATCATACTAAAAAAAATTGTCTTATGGAATACTTACACTAATACTTTAAGTGGGACATTCAATGATTACTTGTAATATATCTCCATGGTGCCTCAGGTGAATCTAGTAACTATATTAGTTGTGATCTTGATTAAGAACTTGTATGTAAACTTCTTTCCACTACCATGTTAAACCCCTAATTTACTTCACACAATTTGGCTCACATACCTCAATTTCTTCCACGTTAAAACCATAAGTCAATTCACATAATTTAGCTTACATACCTGAATGTAAGATGGAGCGAGATACGAGTCAAGTGGGAAAGGGAAAAGGATAGATGTCAATCTTGAAAAAAAAATGAAACACTAAACTGGAAATATAATTGTTTATTTGACACATGCACTCATCAATTGTTCTGAATAATGAGTTATGTATGTACATAATTTTTATTTTGGTATGCATTTTTCCTTGTACGTAAACATAACAATATTTCACATCAGTTTACAACTTACTGGGGAATCAGAAATTTCATATCAATTGTTGTACTAATACTAAAACGCACTAGTTAAAATTTATCTATTTTTTTGTTGGTTTTAATTTGAACAAAAAAATATGGGATCTCCTTTAGACAAAAACGGATTAGCTACATCAAAATAGTTGCGATTGCAAAAGCCAAACTATATTTTCTCCAATATTCATCGAATCTACTTTTCAATTTCAACTAAAAATTACTTATAAAATTATCTTTATTTTGACACCATTCAATCAACTGTAAATGAAGATCCCATATATAAGGGAAGTACGTGTTTGCAGTTTAACTTGTGTTTCCTTCAAAAGAATTAGTAGCTTCAATGTAGAATTTTAAGAAACCGGTAATACAATACAATGCAAAAATGGAATACAACAGATCTTGTTCATCCTGAAGAGGGAAATCTTTCATGTATGCTCCTCAACAAACATCAGACCATAGTTGAAGGTTTTAAGGCTCAAGTGTGTTGGAGAAAAAACGGATGTTGGCCATGAGACTTCAACAAAGGAGACCATGGCATTAGTTAATATGGAGTAGTAACAATCTAATTTTTGCTAAACATTGGTCATGTAATTGTAGTCTTACTTTTTAGTTAAAATAAACACATGTACGTCTACGTTGTAATATTAGGTTGAATGCCTATTTGATGAATGGAATTATAGATATCTTTAATTTTCTTATTATTTTTATTTTGTATACAATAAATAATCATCGGACTATTAATAAGATAAAAGTAGACAATGTTGACTACTCATCCGGGGCAAACAGACCCAAGTACCGTCCTCTATAATGTTTGTGAGGATAGAGTAGGAGATAAATGAACAATCATATGAAGATTATTTGTTTCAAAGAGTAGTCTAGTTCTATTTTTGCTTTCATATTAGTTGATTAATATTAAAAGATTTTTTCGTAGTAATTGGGAACGATAACATGGTATAGTTTGTGAAAGTACAATGAAATAAATTGTACAAAAATTGATATCAAAGTCGAACTCAAAGCTATAAACACATTAAATTACCAAGAGAACTTCTGTCACTCAAGTCTTAGTAGTCAGCACTACTAGAGAATACGACAACAAAAATTAAAGAGAGAGCATATGAAATAAAAAATAAAAATAAAAATTTGAAACAAATAATATGGTGTGTTTATTTGCACAGTTAATAAATAAAAAAATTATGTTCTCATATTTCTCTCTTATTGTAAGAGACGTGAGCTTAAGACGCCAAATGTCTTCTTGAAAATAGATTTTTGTGCGGATTCATCAAAGTGCAAGCTACTGTAATTTGTTACCCTTTCCTCCAACAATTTGTTTTTGTAGAATACACTCTCATATAAGCGCCTTGATTTGGAATGGATCTTTGGATAATATTTATGGACGCCATCCCAAACTTAGTGTAGTTGGGGACTTACTTTCTCGGACTTTCGTTTGTTTACATGCCAAAAACTAGCCTGGACTTATTGGAACTCCATATTTTGTAGAATATTTTAGACACTTCATATGTGGCACACTTTTACCCATTGATGCTCCTTTTGCATGACAGAAAATTTCGAATACCACATATAATTTATTTTACATTGACAACTCGTCTAGATTATTAGTATCTTGCTATTAAACGTTCCTTAAATTATATTCAAAGGAGTTTTCTTTTGTGGTTCCTCGAGGAGAATTCAAAGTTTTTCTGATTAACTTTCCTTAGTGTTTACTCGAATTCTTCCAACTTTTTATTTTTTATGGGGTTTTATGTTGTTAGTGCTTCCAATTGTTCACAAGGACTCATCGGGGTAGCGAGCTGGTGCCAACGTTATTTCGCCGATGATGGAGAGTGTCTTCACTACATAAATTACTATTATGCTTTCGTGTTGAGGCCTCCTCCTTTCACTTCGTCTCCTTGGGTCTCTCATATTTACATAGACCATGTTGTTATTTTCCCTTTGATCAGTTGTCCTTCTAGATAGAGATTTTTTAATGTGTTTATATTCTTCCTTGCATGTTTGTCTCCCTTACATTCATATTATTTTTATTTATTGTTTTTATAGTCATCCATTGTTTTCTTATTATGTTTCTTATAACCATTTTCGTTGGGGAACATAAATAATATGTCAATTCTTCGTCGGTGGCTATTTTAATGTCAAATATTCTCTGATATTTGTTATATGCCGAGGCATCATCGAAATTTTCATTGAATTCAATGGTTCATCAGACTATGTGTGATGACAATGATATGTCATATTTTGTTTGATATGGATTCTTTGTCGGAATTTATTTGATGTCAGAGCATCGCCATACTTTTTGTTTGATGCCAAGGCATTAATCAAACTTTGTGTGATGCCGAGGCTTTTTCATACTTTTTTTTGATTGACACATGCAAAGAGAAATAAGTATATATATATATGTTTATTATTATTATTATTATTAGTAATTTTATTATTATTATTTTATAGCGTTTCCGCTTGCTGATGGCTTTGATCCTGCAAAACTTCTTTTATCGTCGAGGCTTCGTCAGTATTACTAAATATTATTTGACTATTGAGACTTTTTTGGTCTTGATAAACTTCTTCGGTTGTTGATATTGCGTCGCTCTTACAAAATTTCTTTGATTATTGACACTACGTCGATCTTACAAAAAGTTTTTGATTGCTGAGATTGTCATTATTACCAAGCCTTTTTAAATACAGAGTGAGTGTCGCTCATATGAATATTTTTTAATAGTCGAGACTACGTTGGTCTTACAAACTTTTTTTATATCTCCTTCACAAAAAAGAGTTTCTGGTTGTTTGTGTCATCACATCGATATTTAACGACACAGTGAATTATTTACTTCAACATAACCTTCTTGGCAACAATATAATTGGTATTTTGTACAAGGCTAAGTTCGACTTAATTACCATATCTACGTTCTTCTCATTTCCAAGGCTAAGTTTGACTTAATAACCAAATCTTTGGCTGTCTCATTTCTAAGACTATATTAGACTAATTTACCAGAGTTATGTTGGTCTCATTGTCGAGGATGCGTCAGATTATCTACTAGAGCTATCTCGATCTTATTTTTTAGACTACATCAGAGTTATTTACCATAACTATGTCAAAATTATTATTGAGGCATGATCAAGACGTATTTTGCCCGAGATTTGTCGATTTCGTTGTTATACAATTGACCGCTAATTTAGGTCGATAATGATTTCGTTATCGGCTTGCCAGAGGGTTTAGACTTTATTAGGCTATATAATATGGTATTTTATGTCATAGTAGCCGATCTTTTTTATAAAAGAGGAGCCAATGTTTTATGCTACCAGATCTCTTCTATCATGCTACAGGAGTTGGTCTTTAAAGCTATAGGAGCTTGTATTTTATGCTCAAGGAGCTACTTTTTTTGGCAGAGATCTTGGTATTTTGATTGATCACAATGCGGAATTGGTGTTAGTTAATTTTTTTTACAGTCTATCAACTTTTTTGGGAGCCAAACCCCATATTTGATGATCTTAGGTTGACGAGAAAAATTTGTTACATTCTATCTAGTTTTTATGTCAGTAATCTTTTTAGGATTCTGTTAAAGATTTTAATTTGTCTTTGTAGTTCTTGTTATTATAAAAAAACCCCTCAAGAAGGAACCAGGATAGTGTTGATAATTACACTGGATTGACATGCACATTAGTTAATTTTAAAATTTGAAACACAACTTTTTTTAAGTAACTGACATGCTCTTACTGTTTATAATCTTCGATTTTTTTTGTGATATTATATTGTATGAGAACTACCACACATGTGTCCTTCATTGTTACTTTTTGCATATCTCGTCTCTAATTGACAAGTTTCATTAACAATTGATCTAGATATTTCATTACCATCGGCGAACTCTCGTTACACTAGCAGTTGTCGGCATAGCAAGAATATAGAGTACAACACATTTGGTGGTGGTCGGTATTGGCGGAATGTATGGTTTGATGCCTTCTTTACCCACCGGTATTGGATGATATGGTTCAATTAGGGGTGAGCACGGTTCGGCTCGGTTTTTGCCATAACCAAAACCGAAACCGAATGGTTCGGTTTTTAGATGTGCCGGTACCGAACGGTTTTCATCAGTTTAGTTTTGTTAGTTTTCGGTTCCGTATATTTTCGGTTTTGGTATGTGTTTAATTCGATAGTGCACTACTAAAAAGATAAGTATTCACAGCAATTATTAGGGTCAAAGGCGGCTAATTATAAGTGATGTGTATTAATAGACGAGAGTTAGCTAATTGCCGCGAAAAGTGTCGTCTATAAAGCTCACGCCTATATAAAGACGACACAAACAAAATTGCCACCTATTCAACTATGCATTGGCGGTAGTTGTCTCAAAACTGCCGCCTATGTTTATTTGTCTTTATGGCTTTTTTAGGACACTGACGCCTATTATATATCATAGTTGTACATTTATATGAGATAAATGGTAGTTTTAAACTGTCGTATATAAAAAGAACAATTTTAATATATTCTTAGATATATGTATTGTTGATTAAAAATAAAAATATATATTTAACTAAAAGAACTATTTAATATAAAAAATATCAGAATTCAATTAAAATATATTCATTCACATAAAAAGTGTACAAATCCTAATACTTTCTGTCATTTATTGTCAAGCCAATTAAAAATCAAAAATAAAAATTATAAAATTCTTAAATTTCCTAATATACATTCATAAAGATAGTTAAACAACCAAAAATTTCAAACAAAATCTTCAAAACTTCTTTATTACTTTTTCAATGATCCATATCTTTTATTACTTTTCCAATCATCCATATCCGAATTGCAAAAAGAATCTTCCAACTTTTTTTACTATTTTGACATTCATTCATACTCCCATTTCCATAACTTCTCTTGCTTCAAGCTGTAAAATTAATATCAAAATTAATGAATAATTTAGTAATATTTTATATACCAGTATTATAATGAATGTAAAACTTCGTACTTTTGCACTAAGTTCTCTATTCATGGCATTATTTTCGACTTTACTCTCCATTAATAATTCATTACACTCTTTTTCATTGTTTTATTACTTTTCCTCAAATTTTCAACTTGACCAGTAATAGTCTGAATCTTTTCTGAAGTTTCAGATGAATGAATTTTCCGAAGTTTCAGATGAATGTTAATTGTTATACCCATACCTCGATGGTGTAGGTTCCATTCCTTTCCCTCATATGCGTGTTATGATGTAGTCCATCTGAATACAAGAAATATAACTTAGGATTATGCTTAAAACTTAAAATGAGTCATGAAATAACTTACGGATTTCGCAAGCTCTTTAGCTTTATCATCATTAAAATCAAGGGTAGACATAATCTTTGCCCTACCGAGTCTTTCTCTAATCATATTCCAAGAAGAAAATGTGTATTTCTTATTTCACCATCTTCACCTGCTCTTAAAACATCCATTGTCTAACAAGTAAAGGACTTCTATGCACCTATTAAAACAATGGGGAATAATTGACAAAGTAGATGATGAGAAAATAAGACTTTAATTTTTTAGTGATTTCCCAATCAAGAGTCCTATTAACTGGTTCAGTTAAAAAAAGGATGCTCATGACTGAAAAAGTACATGTCGGATTTACCTAACAAGTTAACAGTTTCATCTCGAACTTTGAATAAAGTAATCTCTTTTTCCCTCACAACTTTGCGGCTAAACTTGTTCCTGATAAACCAATACGTAAGCAAATTATGGGGAAACTGAACCATTAGTCCGTGTATTATGCGAAACATCATAAATACCCTCGGGGTAGATTTGCAATGGTTATGTATAATACATTGATGAATGGTGCAATTAACCAATATATTTAGCTAACAATCAGATGTATACGAAATAACTTAAAAATTACTGTAAAAAAGAACACGTACATTCAACCAATATCCCCATTAGCAAAGGTTCAGTTCCAGTATTGGGATACTTGAGCTTCCTTGCTACCAATTCAACCATTGCAACAGAAGATATATTCCTATATATTTTGATGATCAGAAACATAGAAACGAGAAAATTTTATAGCTTAATGATAAAAAAGAGGTTATATTTTACTAGTGAGACATGTAAAAAACCTACCTCAGAGTACAAAATCAAAACACCCAAGCTTTAATAACACATAAATTCGCGCATATAAAGATTTAAGAAAAACTATATTAGTAAACCATATCATGAAACCTTTATTAAACACACCCCAACACAGAAGAAGAACAAGAATGACAATAAATGAGAAAGGTAAAACCTTTGCGGGTATGGAAACACACCTAAGCTTTAGTCTGTATTCCCTTCCTATCCCTGTTATCAACTCCAATGGTATTTTTGCAAGCTGGAAAATCTACTCTGAAATGAGTATGATTCAATGACTCAATTCATCTAATTTAATTAATTAAATCCTCATCTTTATCACACACATATCAGTTTATTGACATACACTAATTGTAAAATAAATCATGATATGAGCATTTGTTAATATATAACTAGTTCAATTTTGATTAATTACCTAAAGCTCGTAATTAGGGTTAACTTTGGAATTTATTGAAATTATAAAATATTAATAAATTATGAACATTAAAGTTACATAATTATATTAATCTTAAGAGAGATTTAAATGTCTATAACAAATGCGAAGAAGAAATAAAGACCTTAAAAATTGAATGTAGTGCGCTAAAAATGTAAAAAGTAAGATAGAAAAATTGCAGCATGTCGTTTTTCAAAGAGTTTTTACATCATTTATTATTCTAGACTGCTTTTGAAACGTTTTGAGATAGACAGAAAGAAGAAATGGGAGTTTACAATGAGGCTAGTCCATTATGATGTTTGAGTTTCGTAAAATTGAAGCATTTCCCTAGCGTTAAGTGGTTTCTTAAATTATTAGAAAAATTTATTGTTCCACTACTGACCACTACTGAGTAATCTTTGTATCTTTACAAGACTAATAGTGCAATTAACTTTTTAAATAGGTAACATGAATAATAGGGTAATTTTTTTAAGTGACATAATTACAAACACTTTTAGTACAATATACAAAAGCTTACATATCATAAATTCAATTACTATATATCATACATTTTATGATTCGGCATTCAAAAAATATTACATTCACCAATTTAATTAAGAACACCAACAAATAAAACATAAAAATCGACGATTCGAAAGTGAAGAAGAAATTTAACATACCTTAGTAACGATGAGTGCTGTGAGGAGACCTAACTGACATTACAAAAGAGAGATAGTTTCAAGGATAAAGGTTTTGGATTTATGATTATAGACCAACGATCTAACTTTTTGTTTACTTTTTTGGCTGAGAGGGTTTGGGGCGTTTGGGGCTAATAAGCTGGGAACAAAAATTAAGAGGGAAACAAAATGATATTAAGTAGGAAATATGGTGTGATATTAAAGAAAAACTAATAAATATATTACTTTTTTTACTTTTTATAAAATTTAATTTCACTGAAAAAAATTTGTTATACATATATATTAACTTTTTTTAATTATTCTATAAAATATATTTTTATATTCATAATTTTGTATAGTCAAAATAAAATATTATTTATATCAATAAATTGATTATTCATTCTTTTAATTTAATTATTATTTTTAAAATAATATGTAATAAACAGTGTTATAAAAATATAAATTTCGCCCCAAAAAATATGATTGAAATAATTTCTATCACCAAACATTAACTTGTTCATAAATAAAAAATTAAAATATCTCAAAATTATAACTAATGAAAAATATTATAATACAATTTTAATTAATATCATCTCGGGTCCAATCTCTTTCGTCCAAATTTGATAATCATAAAGGTCGTGTTTTTAAACATAGAAATTTTATCTCCATTATTATCTTCATAAACATTCTCTATAATATTCTCTTGTAGTTGAAACCAACCGATTTTTACAAATATCATACAACTTCCCAAAGGTTGTTTTAATCATATTTTTTCATGGAGGATTCAAATATTATTTCATGTAAAATGCTTGTTGAACCTAAGATGGTATAATAAATGACCCATGGAGAATGTTTTTCCATGTATTAATTTTCCATTGTAGTTCAAATTTCACACTTTTGTCTCGCATTATATCAACCCAATTGCAACAAAATAACACAACCTTATATCTAGTAGAGTAATTTTAATCCAGTTGTGTATCAAGAGACGTCGGTGTGCTTATATCAATATCAAAGGATCTAGCCTTTTAGTATGAGTTGCTCCCTTAAATGTACCACCACTTGAAAGTATACTTGTCTCTTTCTATAGGATCGATATCATTATTCGACATGACCGATTGAAAATTGTCTCAATTCTATCAAAAGGTCTATAGCAATATAACCTTATGTAATAAATCCTTCCGGGTGGGCTCTGTTGTTGTTGTTGTCATACCATTTGAATAATTTCAAACACCTAATATGAAATTTTGAATGATTATATGTGCTTACAAAAGTCAAACATTGTGGTTAAAATATCAAAATGTTATAACGATACGTTTCAAATAGGTATATGTATATCTATCAAGACTGAAATGAACCCAAATTTGGATGTGTTTTTTTTTATATCAAACAACATATTAGTATTTATTATATCAAGTTAATAAAAATAAGAAAAAAACATGCTTCAAATTTTTTGCTTCATTTTGGACGCCCTATTTATTTTTATAAACCATAGAAATTAGTAAAAAAAAATTATTTTAAAAATATATGACTATAGACGGAGGTTTAATTAGACGAGTTCTATCCAATACATGGCAATTGGCGAGATTGCCTCCTACGTAAAGTACCCTTATATAATAGGCTACATTTACTTAAAACCGTCGCCAATTAAATGACGCCTAGGTGAATTTTTAGTAGTCTTGGATAGATTTCAAGGTCGTTTACATGAGATATTTATTTATTTTTTTAAATTCATATATTAAGTGTTTGATATTCATTGTATTCACCCATGTATTAAAATTGTATCTTTGAAACTCAAATATTGTGCATTAATCATAAACAAATTATTTTAGAGGAATATTTACAAAAATTAATATGAATGCTTTACGTTCAAAGAATTGCAATAAAAGAAGGTTCCTTTTAAGATATATCGACTAATGAATTATGTAAAGATATGTTGCACATTATGACATTGTTAGTGGCAGTACATGTCATATATCTTTTCAAACTTTACTCCATTGTCTATACCATTGAAATAATCTCTCTAGAAATAAAAATTAAATTCGAGAATGTCTCAGTTTATGTATTTTTTTTGGTTTTGTTTTTTCTGTTCAGTTTAGCATAGAAAAACCGTACCGAGGCAATCGTTTTCGGTTTTTTAAAAAGCTTATACCGAACCGAACGTTTTTTTCAATATTTGGTTTTTTGCGGTTCGAATTTTGAGGTTTTTTTAGATCGGTTCATTTTTTTGGTTTTGTTTTGCTCTCCCTTACCTGAACCCTAAGAGAGAAGAAAGAAGAGAGAAATTACAACTCATCCCTATATTGAGTTGCTAAATTTATCTCATAAACATTCTAGAATGGCCTAGGCATCACCTAACCTATATTTCCAAGAAAAGAAAGAAACAATACGTAATTTAATCATTCATGTTAAGATTGCCTTAGGATTCCTCCCATACTTTCCAATATTTCTTAGGTTCGACTACTACTAAGTCCATTATCTAATAGGTAAAAAAATCTTTGGCAGAATTTGGAAAATACTATTCATTTGTTTGAAGTGTAAAAAATAACTATTAGGTTTAAATTCTAATGTATCGAAATGTAAATTAAAGTTTCTAACTACTCTAATATTGTCAAATTTTCAAATATATAACACAATATATTACATTTACCAACATCTATAGCCTGGTAAGTAAGTTATTTCTCTTTTTGTAACAAGAAGTTCTACTAATTCATATCTTCTGTATTTTGATATAGGTCCTTGCAATTATGTGCTCAGAAATTGTAATATATGTCACTAAATTAAAAAATTACTTAATTGCCATTATAGGTTCCTACTTAATTTATTTTGAGTTTATTGAACAAAAATTCCCTATATTAAATTTACAAGAAATTGCTTCATTATAATTGACGAAGATCTTCGTCATAAACAAATATTTACAGTAGACAAGGTTATGGAGTTACTCGCTCCTCTTGTTCCTCATATACCTAGTATAGTTGCCGCTCCAACACTATTATACTTTCATATGGTCATATGAGGCCTAGTTAGCTCCTACAACTAGAATACTAGCTAGGTGACCAAGGTTTATGTCAATGCTTGGATGTATGTATATTGTTATCATATGGGGTAAATATCATATAGTCGTATACAAAAGATCTGATCCAGATGGAAGTGGAAATGTATGAATAAGAGTAGATTATGCGTTTTTGGTCTTTTTGGTAGTTTCTTTCGATGTATAAAAGAAAGGAACATAGTATTAAGAGGTTCTTTCATGATCACACAAACTATAAAAGTCTTTGAAGAAATCAATTTTTTTTCCAGTTCATGTTACAATTTTTTATAGAGATTCTTAACCTTAACGAAATCAAAATTAACATAATTATGACTTTCCATATTCTAAATTCTTGTTCTTTTATATGATAGAATATGGACTTATAGATCCATAATTTTTTTTATCTTCTATTTTCTAATACATCTGTGACACATTATAATTTTGGTAAGATTCAATCTCAGGACCTATTGTCTTTTTTTCGAAAATACAGATTTTATTAGAATGGAGAAAAAAAGTTCCAAGGTGGCGGATCGGTGGGGGGATAAGATGACAAAAAAGCCAACATAAGAAACTAACTCAAGTCTAACTTTCCAAAAATTCTCATTCTTCGAGGAGTTACATGAGTAGTTGGGGGGATTATAGATTCAACTGTTAGGAGCAACATCAACGTAGACAAATACCGATCAAGACGACATTCACAAATCTTAATGATTGAAATCATTACCCAATCTCTAAAAGTACCACTAAAAGAATTGGTAATATTTTTGTTTCTTCGTAATGGCTCGACCCTTGTAATATATACCCATGTAGTTACATATAAATGGGTTGATCCAGTAGGCAGTGAAACCAAAAGTTCTAGTCTTCTAAGAAATCATGTTTGGTTTTTTCAATGTTCCATGTTACAACAATTAATTGTAGGGACATTTTACCTTAATTAAATCAAAATAAACATGATTATGTCTCGACATGTTTTTTAGTTTTTATACTCTTTTAAGATATCCAAGAATTAATTTATTTTTTATTTTCTAATACATCTGAGAGCCATTTTGACTTGCGTAAAATTATATCTCAAGATATCTTAGTCGCGCCGAAAAGTGCTAAATACTCTAGCCGCTAGAACTATCAATTTCGGATCCCCGCTCTTTCTAATTATCCTGATAAAAAATATACAATCAATTGAATATTACACCATAACGATTCAAAACACATCCTGAAAGAAATTAAAAAAATTAAAATACCACCACACAACCATAACTATCACACAAATCTCCACATATGCTTATCACTTATGCTAAAAATAACCACTTTATCCCTACCATTTGTTGTTTTTTTGTACTCATAAGAAAATAAGCACCTGACTAAAATATATTCAAAATTATTAAAATCAAAACCTTCAACTTTGATATATCCCCTCTCTTTATATACAATCAATTGAATATTACCATTATTCCAGTTGTTATCCCAAAGATTTCTATAACACGATTTTCTAAAACATCAATCAATGGATCGATCTTCGAAGAATAAGAAAAAGAACCATAGCTAATTAAAATTTATGCATATATTTTAATAATAGTCGAATGTTCCACATTTTTGTTGATGGATTTTTAAAGTTATGAATAAGTTCACAACAGTCAGTGAAGATAGATGTTGTATGTTGTTGGTTCAAATTAGTCATTTTGCATGCCTCTTGCAACACTAGAGGTTCACTCTCTAGCATAGATTTTATCCCAAAAATTTCTTATTATTATGATTAATTACATATTTTATTATGACACAACGAGACTAATGAAATGCCTACCTCCTCCCATTCATAGGCAAAAGAAACGTTACAATCTTTTTCTATCGACAAAACCCAGTTGCTTAGTCTATATACTGTCAGCTTGGTCGGCTTCATGAAGATTGTGATTAACATTTGAAATCTAGTACCAAATATTTACAAACAAATCTTCCATAAGATTAAGATCATAAGTTCGTTCTATTTAATACCTTGAAAATATTCTTCGTACATATTTTTTAGATTTGTCAGAATGAGATAACAAGGAAAGAAATAAACATTATGCTAACTCAACCCCAATCAGTAAAGCTTCTAACAATCTTGATAACCAATTTCCAATATGTTCTTGGACTTATAACTCCACCTGATGAAGTAGCACATTAATTTTTTCGTAAAAAATATTTTTATTAATCAAGTATATGAATTTATGTTGGAAATTTGTGTTCTAGACATATTTTAAAATATATATATATAATAGAAATGTCACGTACCTGAAGGTACTTGGGTTAAAATGAATTATAATGGATTGTATGAAATTTATAATTTAATTTATATCTACACTTGAATAAAAATAATATATAAATAAGCTTATAAATTATTCTATTACTTGAGAAATAATCATATATATAAATGAAGAAACCTCCAAGAAGCAGTCTCCAACTAAACACAATATGAGGGAGGAGTAATCAGAATAAGGCCTAAGCCCATTCTTTTCGCGAACCAAATGGGCTTAAGCCCAGGGTGGTGGATAAGATTCATAAGTTTGACAAGAAAAAGATTCATCATGTTGGAGTAGTTCCGGAGGAGGATTGAACGACGCCGTGGATGTGGATCGAGAGGTGAATGAACGGGTGAGAGAGCTGTGTGGGAGAGACCTGAGAGTTTTTTTATTATTGTGAAATGAAATGAACTGGTATTTTTTTAGAATTTTATTTTTTAATAGCTAATATATATACCAAGGGTAAATTAGGAAGTATTTAATTTTTTAATTAATGGAATGATCTTGAACGTTACCAGTGACATATTTTTACCTAAGAATCGATTTGGACCGTTCTTTATACCCCTTAGCAATATATATATGGATATATATTTATATATATCACTAAATCCAAATACAATAATATTTATAATTTTCAATTCTAATTATTCAATAAAATTAAAATGAAAATAATTTTTTTTAGATAATAGAATTTGTAAACTCAACAATATCATTCCTAATCACTATGTATAATATGTCACACATCATCGTTCAAACACTAATCGCAGCTCCAAACCTCTATTTCAGGTATACATAAACATTACAAATCTTAAAAGGGATACCAGTTTTCACATCTATTCAATTATCATCTTCTTTCTGAATCAACTTCTTCATATTTTATTCCACCATAAATCTCCGATACTTTCTCTTTTTTCTAATAAATGTGTTGTCCTCTACAAGCTAATCTCTAATCAAAAATTGGTCTTTAACAATTCACATATTAGATCTATGGTCATTATATTTCAATTATATAGTAATATTTTTACTAGGCAGAAAGGTGAGTTTATTGTTTTCATTTTGAAAATAATTTTTATTCTTGTGTTATTTTGAAGAACAAAAAATATGTTACGTTTATGGATTTACATGGTAAATTTTTATTTTTTCAGTATTTGGCACTCTATAAATTTTGCACATATATAAATAATTGGTTGTGAAGTCATATATAAATAAATAACAAGTTTATACAATGTTTTGTCATTACTTACCTACACCATTAATCATATGTAAATAAAGCGATATGTTGTATAATCTAAAGCCCAACTAAACTAAGCCTATCATCCCTAACTACTATATATGCATATATGTTTAACCTAATTCTGGAATACAACACTTTTATTCTTTTCTCTCAACTTATACCATTCGTTATATTTTTTTTCAAAAATTGTTTTTTCAGAATGGTTGTTTATATATTGAAACATATAGAGTTCTTTAAAATGTGCTCCAATTCTCAAAAAATGTAAGTAAGCTTGTCTAGGCTATGCAATATGCTAGTGGTTCTAACATTTCATAATCATTTTTCTTCTTAATAGGATGATTATGATTAAATATCATGGCCAACTATCAAATTGTAGAATTTTTTTAATGATGGAAATACGCCTAATTAATGTAACCCTTCGAGATGTTAAATCAGTACCAAATTTAATTTTAAGATATAATATTTAAAAATTTGAACTTTATTATTTCAATTTAGTAATTCAAATACAGTTATTATCACAAATATTATTCTTGTGATGTTTTCTATAATAGTTATTATTTGATCTATATGAAATTAATATCCAAACTAAAATATTTTAATAAAAGCAAAAAAGATATAAATTTAAATTATCACTAATATCAAAAATACAACAACATTATTTTAAATAAATCATTGATTAGACTTAATTTTTTCTAGAATTTCTTTTTTATTTGACGATTAATATTATTTTATATATTATAAATTCTTTGAAATATAAATAATCTAGAACGCGTCGAATTTACTATATTCTTTTTGTCTATACAAAAGTATAAAAAAAAACTCAACCTGATTTGCAAAAGTGTTTAATTTCAAGATATGTTTTTGTCTTATATTTTATTTCAAAATTAATCGCTGATTTGGACTACAACTACCCTAACATATTAGATTTTCAACTAAAATTATATAGACTACTTATTCTATATTTTTTTAAAACCAACATATGGGTCTCTTTTCTATCGACGTGATCATTTAGTTTTTTTAATCGAGAAATTTGTAGTCAAAATTAACAATCTAGGTTGATTTTGTTAATTATTATTTTGCTGAAATTTATCACACCTAATAATTTTTTTTGTACTTACCTAAATGTAATCAACAATATATTAATATAATATATTTTTATGAATAATATAGTTTATATATTTTTCAGTCACATACATTAAAAGATTGTTATTATTTTGAAAAAGAAAAAAATAGTCACATTAATAAGAAAATTAGAAAGTCAAATGAAAAATGATTTATTAAAGTAGTAATATTATATGAATTTATTATTAATCATAACATATTAATCGACTAAAATATACTATAAAATTATATAGAATAAAGAATAAAAGATATGATCCGTTATAACTAGTGTAAATTTAATCGCACAATAGGAAATTTTTAGGAAGAGTAATGTACTATGTTGTCTAATATCTTAATATTTATAATATTATTTATATAATAAAAAATATATCCTTGTTTATTATATATCTTTCATCCATATAGCTATTTATCTACAATTAAATAAAGATTTTTTATCATTTATTTCTTCGGAGTATTGTTTTCTATGATAATTCTAATAATATATAGATTTATTTTATAACATTATGTTTCAAAATTCATATGATATTTACAAATGATTTTTATTGTCCATATTATTTTTCTAATGTTAATTAAAATAAATAAAAATTTATGTATGTTTTAATTTTACAAAAAACAATTCTTATAAATTTTGTTTTAACATATACATGTTATTTATTTTTTAAATAAAGAGAAAATCAACTTATATATTTAGATATGTTAAGGAATGATTTCAAAAATTAGGAGCTTACCAAATGAAGTAATAGTTATCCAACTGATGTCTTATATCCTGACATCTATACATGTAGCGATCGAATTTAAACCACAACCTTGAGGTTAATACTGATGACACCACGTGTCTTATTTAACTTCTAACGAGCTAAGATTAGAATTTTTTTTAAACATCATTTCTTTATCAAGATTGTGTCTAGGATAAGTTATAACTTAATATTCTTGTTTTGTGCTTATCACTTGATATGCTCGTATTGATTGGAAATATTTTCTATAATACGAGGTTAAGGGTATCTTCTCCTTATACCTTGTTTAACTGGGTCATTCCTTATCTACTTCGATAAGATCGAGATTATATACATTGAATTATAGTTGTGATCAAAAATTAAAAAAAAAACACTTTTCTTCTTCGTTCATATATCAAGTCTAACTACAATCTTTAGAGTGAATAGTCTTCAGTTGACTTCTTTAGACAACCTTGCTTTCAAAATTAAATATTTATTTATTTATATCGTTTTATCATTATGTCACAATCTTTGGATTTTTCTCCCATGTATTGGTTTTCATCAATTACATGTAACTTTATTGATGGCAACCCATCTTATGTACACCATGTTTCTTTAAACCTATTGACCCCATAGCGTATATTACTTTGAACTATTGTTTAAATCCAAACATAAGCGATGACGCTTTAGTAGGGGAAGTAAAAATTCTCATTTATATCAAGAATACCCCTTGTCGGTCTAAAAGGAAGGCTATAGTAAAATTAATTTCTGACCTTTTTTTTTGTCGAAATGAATAATATGTTCATTCAAAAATCATATTGTGAACTCTTACTTTATTTTAAATATATAGCTGACAAGGTAGAGATTATAATTTAAGAAGAACCCAAGTAAGTATGTGAGGCTTCTATTGGTGTGATAGTTTTGTATCTTTGAGGTTTTAACATGGCAATGAGATGCCAATTTTATCCTTTCATAGATGACCTGTTGAAAATTTACTCTTTTCGGCTTGGCAAGCTATGTATTAATGTTTGGGGTAGGATATCCGCCTTTTAGACTATCTATTTGAAGAATATCAATTATAATGTCCATATTAATATATTTTGGCTTCGTATAAAATTTAAAAAAAAAATCCATGCTATTTTAATATAAGATCCAATGTGACCTTCAATGAAACAAAAATTTAAGGTAGATGATATATTTTTTATCCTATTAAAAATGACCATACACATACATCGATTTTTTGACAATATATTTAGCCATTTGGGTTGTATGGGATGTTTGTAATTGTTATATAACTCCAAATATACATCCCTATTTGTATTGAGTGATTTCTTTTCTAAGCAAGATTTTAGGCCCATTATGAATGTTGATGAAAAAATTATTTTAGTAGTATGTGGAATATAAATGATCGTGTTTTTATATGAGATTTTTTGTAATAAATGATTTAAAGGTTCGAGTTAATTTCATCATTGTAAAATTACTTAATATTGGATTAGGTATTCCTCGCATCTTCGGAGGATGATTATTATATAATCTTTGAAGGCTAGTTTGATAAATAAATTACCTAATTTACTCTTTCAAGTTGCGATGTTTTCTTATACATGTCTTTGTTTACTAAGCATATGGATGTTGAAAACTTTCTAATTAAAGTTTATGAAAGTACTTTTATGAAGGTTCAAATTGATTCTAACGGAATTGAAGGTTAGAACAAGTGGCCTACCCACTGATGCACATAGCATTATTGAAGGTGATAACAAGAATTTCTTAGAGCTCAACACTAAGGGTCATGATTACATAAGTGAAGAATATGAGGCTTCAGTCACCGTGTGAAGGAGTAAATGAAAGAGACGTACTAGGGGTTTATCCCCTTGAAACAGAGTAAATAAGGGTCTTAGAGCAGATGGCAAACTTCTTTGTGTTTTTGATAATTAATCTCCAAAACATAGTTTTTCAAAAAATGTTCCTGATAGTGTACATGTTCGTAAGATCGCGGTTTATGTATTTATGAATCTATGGCACGTCTTTATTGATATTTTGGTGGTATATATAATTGAGATATATATATATAAATGGAAATATAAAATGAGGAAGGTGTTGATTTTTCAATTATTAGAAAAATGCCCTATTGCACTATAACAACTAACACGACACCCACCTTCGAGATGGGGTATGTCATAGTTTGTCATATAAGCTAGTATACTAACCTTATACTTCCTTCCACTACGATGGATTTCCTAGCCACTTACCCAAAATAGTTTGATATGCTTATTTTAAACATTCAAGAAATGGTTGTATGATACCTATAGTTGTGTTAGGAGTGAAGAGTACAAAACATTTGTTGAGATTTGTAGAATAGGTAAGAGGAAATTTAATATTTCACATGACCTCATTTAGGAAATGGATTTTAAGCATGTCTATTTTGAGGACTAAATTTTAATTGTCTGGGAAAAGAAGTTATATCAAACTCGGATATGACACTATTATTTATACTACTTAGAGATTGCATATAAAGATAGATAGGTAAGATGATAGAGGGTCTCCTTGTCAGATTTTCCTTTGACTGATAATATAAAGGTAAAATGTATATGATCACGACAAGAACTTGTGATACAGTTGACACGCATTTAATAATGAAAGACACCTTAGATCGTATTCCTAGTTTTACGAGTACTTGTTGAATAGTATTTCATTAAACTTATCATAATTTTGTTGCATATAATTTTTAGTATGGTATACACATCCTTTCATATGGGGGTTCATCCTCTTGAATGTATGTAGAGATTTATTGAAAAATTATCATATTTTCTTTGATATCTCTTTCCTCATATGAATGTAGCATGGACTAAAGATACTACTTTCAACATTAAGGTTTTCATTCCAAGGATATGTATTTTAGAAATAATTTTTTAATACTTTTACCAAGCTTCTGCAAAACCTCGTTTTTTGAAATTAAAACTATAATGGTTCATGTGAATATACCAATATTAGGCTTCTATTAATGAAGACTTTGTTCGACCCGAAATTGTTCTTGACCATGAGATACTAGCGTATTTTGTAAAATATACATTTGAAATCATTATTAAAGGGATCAAATAGAAAAGAGTTACCAAATTACCTCCTTATATGTATAATAACATACCTTTATTAAGAGTAATGCTTGATATCGCCCCAAATCGCATCACCCTTTTATCACCTCCTAGGTGGACCAACCGTAAAGAAGAGAGAAAATAATAAATCAAGAAATAGAAATCATATGATTGGTTAATTTAAAATCTACCTAGGAGGTGAGAAAATGGTGATACGATTTGGGGTGATATCCATCATTACTCCTTTATTAATTCAGTTGTAATATAAAATAAGGATATGTATCATGTTTGGGCAGTAAGCACAACGACCCATATCATTGAGCCCCACCAAACTATAAGATCATAACTATGAAACCCTACTAACAATATCAACAATATCAATTCATCACCCTATATAGGTTTCAATTGATGGATATGTTAAACAAACTATTTTGAACGCCGCCCCTTTGTTGCAAGTAGACACAACACACCATTTTCAAATCCTATGTTTACTTAAAAAACACAACACACCATCTTCAAACCCTAGATTTACAACAAAAACTGCAAATTATTTTCACTTGTAAAAGGTAACTATATTATAACACGGGTTTTTAGATTTATAGGATTAATTTTTATATTCTTTTTTATGATTTAAAACGACTATGGTGTACAATCTGAAACTAGAATAAATAGTTTAGAGATTAAAAAATATAAATTAAAATATTAAATTATTTTATAAACTGATTTAAATTATCCATAATTATAAAAAATTTCATTGAAATGGATAAACTTTCTTTAGTTTTGTTGTACTTATTAAATATCTCTAAAAATTACTTTTTTATTAATTGAATTTTTAAATTTAATTTGTGATAATCTTTATAATATAGAGTTTTTTGATTTTAGTGTTTAGTTTACAGGAAAAAGATCGTTAGTCATGACATTTCAATAAAGGAGAACTTCTCCATAAAATTCTTGGTAAATCTTCACCATTCTAATAGTTATTATGTTTTATATGTATCTAATTATCTTATACACAGAATAAGATCACAATATATATTATGAGATTGCTAAATTCACTTCATTATGAATGTAAATAATAAGAATTTCTATTTGAATAGCTTTTAAATTTTGGTTTTAGGTGTCAAAAACCCTAAATTTTGTAAATCATGTTGTAACTTTCACAATACTTTACCAAGATATATGGTTAGTACATAAGATTATATTCAGTTATGGAAAATAAAATAGTTAAGGTTTATTTTAACAATATAAGATTAGATACCCATGTGGTAAATTACTAGCATACGTAAAACCTTTAGATTCTAGTGTTTCTATCGCACTCTCAAAAGTTCTCATATATGTTATTTTTTCATTCCACAAAAGGTTTACATTTTGTTTACCAACAAATTAAAAAAATAGTTTTTAGATTCTATATGTACTAGTATATTCTTCCTAAAATGTCTTAAAATTTTGAATCATTTTTGTGATTTTTTTAATATTTGAATAGGTCTAGATTTCTCATAAAGAATATAAATTGTCTTTGATAAAGAGTAGATACATCCAATACCCCCTAAACTTTGACTATTTTGATTCGTTCATGTGTGGCCACTTTTTAATTAAAAATTCATTTTTTGAATTACTTATCCCACGTCTTCTTCTCCAAATCCTTTTCTCCAAAACTTCTTCTCCATGATCAAATCCCGAATCTTCAAATTTCATATAAAAAAAATAGAAATTAAAACAATATGAATCAAAAAATATAGTGAATGTATGACAATCAAAGATTGGATTAGGATGTGAAACAAAGCAATCAATTCCATCTTTTTTAGTTGCTGCTTCACTAAATTTAACACTTGCTTTTCCATTTCCAGATAAGGAAGAAAATGTGACATCATCATCTACATCATCATGGTTCTGATAATTCATTACATTTATTTGGAGAAGGAATCAGGAGGGACTAGAGGTGTAAATTCAATAGTGGAGATTTAATAATTTTCACCTCTTTGTTTATTTATTTGTTTTATTATCTTAAAGCTTAAGATTTTCAAGATATAATTTTGTTTCTTTTTAAATTTTAGTTTTTCCAAGTGCGGATAGTTGGGCGTTTGTATATAGAGGATGTTATATCATGGTATTTGCATGTTTGTGGTGACTTTTAAAGATTTTTAGATTACTTATAAAACCCACCTACTTTGGGGATTCTTGAATTAATTTTCAAAATTTATTAAACTTTTTAGGATTTGTTTTGTGCTCTGCCCTCAATTAGGTTTTAATAAGTCGTGTTTTTATTTAGTGTGGTCTTGTATGTGCATGCTATACCATGATATTTATGTTGGTATGCATGCGACCCCTTTCCGTTTATATTTTTGTTACACTTGACATGCGTATTCGTTGTCAATGCGATTAGTAATCTATTTTTAGCATTTTTATAAGCTTTTTTGGGACACGCGCACATGGAGAGATTATTCATATAGTTTAGCTATATTATTATGCACACCAACTTATCACTACTTTCTCTATTCCCACCCTACCCCAAAAATATTCTTAAAACCTTGTACTGTGTACGGCCCTTCACCGGAATTGCAAAACACCGGAATTGCAAAGTATTTCGCTGGTTTAGGATGTTACGAGGAGTTCAAATCACGAGATTTTAGCTTTCGTACGTTTGTGTTACAAAAGTGGTCGTTTGGTTTTGTTTCATTGTGACGTGTTTCGTCGCGACGGTTGGTGGTTTGGTAGAGAGTAGATGGTAAGAGCTTCTTATCTGCCTTATTAGGAGTTGTGGATGGTAAGATATGTAGTGGATATCTTGTGTATTGAGACCCCCTTTCCTGGCTTACTTCCAAAACAGTCGGCTATTGAGACCCCCTTTCCCCGCGCTACTGAGACACTTTTTTCGAGCTGGCTACTGAGACCTATTTCTCGGCTCCCTTCCAAATTAGAATTGACTATTGAGACCCCCTTTCAGCTCATTTCTAAAATATAGTCGGCTATAACGCTCCTATTTCCTAGCTCACTTATAAAAGGAGTCGCCTATTGATACGTACGCTTATTTATTGCCTGTTAATTTAAAGATTTTAATTTTTAACCTCTCAATGTTTCATCTTTATTTTCTATCTTTTAATTAATTACTTTCTAATTGTACTATTTGTTCATTCGTATAACACAAAAAGTCCCTGAGAACGAACTTTCTTATCATTAAAACTGGCATACGTCGTGTAATACTTACAATACCATGCTTGTCTAGGGTGCTTTAGTGCATTGTTTTCAGCGTTTATTTATCATATTTTTATCACATCCTAGGCGAAACCAAAGGGTTGAGGGTGAATTAGGGAGCCTTTAAGGTCCTTTTTCTGATGCTCTCAAGAAGATACGTGAGATTAACTTGAACAAGAAGAATGCTCGAGAATTGATTGAGTGGGAGCCCTCGAATAATATTGAAAATCGGCTGAAATCAAATTCCATTCCTTCTCTATTTGATCTTTCCTTATGTTTCCTTGTTAAGAACGTTGAGGGATTAATTACTCTAGACCATGTTCCCAATATAATAGGCAAAAATTAACAAATGCTCTTTGCAATGAACGAAAAATAAACAGTTACATATTAGATCTCCTTTTACAAGATTCTTACCTGAGCTACACATAAGAGACAGCTCATGGTTAGCAAATTCCTGATTTGTCAAGAGTTTTGCAAATATAGATGTCACTGATTTAAGGGTAATTTTATATGGTTTGTCTGCATAATATAACATGTTTTTAGTAGAGGGACATGACACTTAACGGCCAAAATGGATGGAATCTATTAATAAGGGGCAACGAGTCACCAAAATGAAGTTTAAGGCATCCAGTCTCAAAAAATCTAGTAGGGGGTAAACTTTACAAACAAGCAAAGTTTAGTAGGTATTGGATGTATTTACTCTTTTCTAAATAAATAATCTTTTGTAAACAACAATTTTGAGGATTAGTTACAACCTTCCGTGGATTAAGGTAATACTATTGTGACAAACAATAATTTTAAGCAAAATTTTATCGTAAATCTAAAATTTATTCCATGGGGTTCATTAAATTTGACATTAATAATATTACACTTACATTTGCAAGCATTAAAGTTTGTATGAGATTCGTTCTTATATATAAACGTGATTGCGTTTTCAATAACGTTAAACAAATTTTTTGTCATTTATGATAGTTCTTTTGGCTCATTTGGATTATATAATTTAGAACTCAAATATAGTTTTGTACAATATTTTTCATACAAGCGATTTTGTATTTTTACGTTTTCACCCCAAGTTTTATGGTTCAACAATGTTTTCATCAATCACAATGTTTTCTTTTAGCTCATTTGATTATCTAATTTCGAATCAAAATATAGTTTTGCATAATATTTTTTATATAAGGGATTTCGTATTTTTATATTTTCACCTGATATATAATAAAAAAAATCATACTAAAAAAAATTGTCTTATGGAATACTTACACTAATACTTTAAGTGGGACATTCAATGATTACTTGTAATATATCTCCATGGTGCCTCAGGTGAATCTAATAACTATATTAGTTGTGATCTTGATTAAGAACTTGTATGTAAACTTCTTTCCACTATCATGTTAAACCCCTAATTTACTTCACACAATTTGACTCACATACCTCAATTTCTTCCACGTTAAAACCATAAGTCAATTCACATAATTTAGCTTACATACCTGAATGTAAGATGGAGCGAGATACGAGTCAAGTGGGAAAGGGAAAAGGATAGATGTCAATCTTGAAAAAAATGAAACACTAAATTTGAAGTATAATTGTTTATTTGACATATGCACTCATCAGTTGTTCTGAATAATGAGTTATGTATGTACATAATTGTCATTTTGTATACATTTTTCCTTGTACGTAAATATAACAATATTTCACATCAGTTTACAACTTACTGGGGAATCAGAAATTTCATATCAATTGTTGTACTAATACTAAAACCCACTAGTTAAAATTTATCTATTTTTTTGTTGGTTTTAATTTGAACAGAAAAATATGGGATCTCCTTTAGACAAAAACGGATTAGCTACATCAAAATAGTTGCGATTGCAAAAGCCAAACTATATTTTCTCCAATATTCATCGAATCTACATTTCAATTTCAACTAATAATTACTTATAAAATCATCTTTATTTTGACACCATTCAATCAACTATAAATGAAGATCCCATATATAAGGGAAGTACGTGTTTGCAGTTGAACTTGTGTTTCCTTCAAAAGAATTAGTAGCTTCAATGAAGAATTTTAAGAAACCGGTAGTACAATACAATGAAAAAATGGAATACAACAGATCTTGTTCATCCTGAAGAGGGAAATCTTTCATGTATGCTCCTCAACAAACATCAAACCATAGTTGAAGGTTTTAAGGCTCGAGTGTGTTGGAGAAAAAACGGATGTTGGCCATGAGACTTCAACAAAGGAGACCATGGCATTAGTTAATATGGAGGAGTAACAATCTAATGTTTTGCTAAACATTGGTCATGTAATTGTAGTCTTACTTTTTAGTTAAAATAAACACATGTACGTCTATGTTGTAATATTAGGTTGAATGCCTATTTGATGAATGGAATTATAGATATCTTTAATTTTCTTATTATTTCTATTTTGTATACAAGAAATAATCATCGGACTATTAATAAGATCAAAGTAGACAATGTTGACTACTCATCTTGGGCAAACAAACCCAAGTACCGTCCTCTATAATGTTTGTGAGGATAGAGTAGAAGATAAATGAACAATCATATGAAGATTATTTGTTTCAAAATGTAATCTAGTTCTATTTTTGCTTTCATATTAGTTGATTAATATTAAAAGATTTTTTCGTAGTAATTGGGAACGATAACATGGTATAGTTTGTGAAAGTACAATGAAATAAATTGTACAAAAATTGCTATCAAAGTCGAACTCAAAGCTATAAACACATTAAATTACCAAGAGAACTTCTGTCACTCAAGTCTTAGTAGTCAGCACTACTAGAGAATACGACAACAAAAATTAAAGAGAGAGCATATGAAATAAAAAATCAAAATTTGAAACAAATAATATGGTGTGTTTATTTGCACAGTTAATAAATAAAAAAATTATGTTCTCATATTTCTCTCTTATTGTAAGAGACGTGAGCTTAAGACGCCAAATGTCTTCTTGAATATAGATTTTTGTGCGGATTCATCAAAGTGCAAGCTACTGTATTTTGTTACCCTTTCCTCCAACAATTTGTTTTTGTAGAATACACTCTCATATAAGAGCCTTAATTTGTAATGGATCTTTGGATAATATTTATGGACGCCATCCCAACCTTAGTGTAGTTGGGGACTTACTTCCTCGGACTTTCGTTTGTTTACATGCCAAAAACTTGCCTGGACTTATTGGAACTCCATATTCTGTAGAATATTTTAGACACTTCATATGTGGCACACTTTTACCCATTGATGCTCCTTTTGCATGACAGAAAATTTCGAATACCACATATAATTTATTTTACTTTGACACCTCGTCTAGATTATTAGTATCTTGCTATTAAACGTTCCTTAAATTATATTCAAAGGAATTTTCTTTTGTGGTGCCTCGAGGAGAATTCAATGTTTTTCTGATTTACTTTCCTTAGTGTTTACTCGAATTCTTCCAACTTTTTATTTTTTATGGGGTTTTATGTTGTTAGTGCTTCCAATTGTTCACAAGGACTCATCGGGGTAGCGAGCTGGTGTCAACGTTATTTCGCCGATGATGGAGAGTGTCTTCACTACATAAATTACTATTATTATTTCGTGTTGAGGCCTCCTCCTTTCACTTCGTCTCCTTGGGTCTCTCATATTTATATAGACCATGTTGTTATTTTCCCTTTGATCAGTTGTCCTTCTAGATAGAGATTTTTTAATGTGTTTATCCTTCTTCCTTGCATGTTTGTCCCCCTTACATTCTTATTATTTTTATTTATTGTTTTTTTAGTCATCCATTGTTTTCTTATTATGTTTCTTATAACCGTTTTCGTTGGGGAACATAAATAATATGTCAATTCTTCGTCGGTGGCTATTTTAATGTCAAATATTCTCTGATATTTGTTATATGCCGAGGCATCATCGAAATTTTCATTGAATTCAATGCTTCATCAGACTATGTGTGATGACAATGATATGTCATATTTTGTTTGATATGGATTCTTTGTCGGAATTTATTTGATGTCAGAGCATCGTCATACTTTTTGTTTGATGCCAAGGCATTAATCAAACTTTGTGTGATGTCGAGACTTTTTCATACTTTTTTTTGATTGACACATGCAAAGAGAACTAAGTATATATATATATATATATATATATATATATATATATATATATATATATATATATATATGTGTTTATTATTATTATTATTAGTAGTAATTTTATTATTATCATTTTATAGCGTTTCCGCTTGCTGATGGCTTTGATCCTGCAAAACTTCTTTTATCGTCGAGGCTTCGTCAGTATTACTAAATATTATTTGACTATTGAGACTTTTTTGGTCTTGATAAACTTCTTCGGTTGTTGATATTGCGTCGCTCTTACAAAATTTCTTTGATTATTGACACTACGTCGGTCTTACAAAAAGTTTTTGATTGCTGAGATTGTCATTATTACCAAGCCTTTTTTATTACAGAGAGAGTGTCTCTCATATGAATATTTTTTAATTGTCGAGACTACGTTGGTCTTACAAACTTTTTTTATATCTCCTTCACAAAAAAGAGCTTCTGGTTGTCTGTGTCATCACATCGATATTTAACGACAAAATGAATTATTTACTTCAAGATAACCTTCTTGGCAACAATATAATTGGTATTTTGTACAAGGCTAGGTTTGACTTAATAACCAAATCTTTGGCTGTCTCATTTCTAAGACTATATTAGACTAATTTACCAGAGTTATGTTGGTCTCATTGTCGAGGATGCATCAGATTATCTACTAGAGCTATCTCGGTCTTATTTATTAGACTACATCAGAGTTATTTACCTTAACTATGTCAAAATTATTATTGAGGCAAGATCAAGACGTATTTTGCCCAAGACTTGTCGATTTCGTTGTTATACAATTGACCGCTAATTTAGGTCGATCATGATTTCGTTATCGGCTTGCCAGAGGGTTTAGACTTTCTTAGGCTATATAATATGGTATTTTATGTCATAGTAGCCGATCTTTTTTATACAAGAGGAGCCAATATTTTATGCTACCAGATCTCTTCTATTATGCTACAGGAGTTGGTCTTTAAAGCTATAGGAGCTTGTATTTTATGCTCAAGGAGCTACTTTTTTTGGCAGAGATCTTGGTATTTTGATGGATCACAATGCGAAATTGGTGTTAGTTAATTTTTTTACAGTCTATCAACTTTTTTGGGAGCCAAACCCCATATTTGATGATCTTAGGTTGATGAGAAAAATTTGTTACATTCTATCTAGGTTTTATGTAAGTAATCTTTTTAGGATTCTTTTAAAGATTTCAATTTGTCTTTGTAGTTCTTGTTATTATAAAAAACCCCTCAAGAAGGAACCAGGATAGTGTTGACAATTACACTGGATTGACATGCACATTAGTTAATTTTAAAATTTGAAACACAACTTTTTTTAAGCAACTGACATGCTCTTACTGTTTCTAATCTTTGATTTTTTTTGTGATATATTGTATGAGAACTACCACATGTGTCCTTCATTGTTACTTCTTGCATATCTCGGCGAACTCTCGTTACACTAGCAGTTGTCGGCATAGCAAGAATATAGAGTACAACACATTTGGTGGTGGTCGGTATTGGCGGAATGTATTGTTTGATGCCTTCTTTACCCACCGGTATTGGATGATAAGGTTCAATTAGGGGTGAGCACCGTTCGCCTCGGTTTTTGCCATAACCAAAACCGAAACCGAATGGTTCGGTTTTTAGAGGTGCCGGTACCGAACGGTTTTCATCGGTTTAGTTTTGTCAGTTTTCTGTTCCGTATATTTTCGGTTTTGGTATGTTTTTAATTCGATAGTGCACTACAAAAAAAATAAGTATTCACAGTAATTATTAGGGTCAAAGGCGGCTAATTATAAGTGATGTGTATTAATAGACGAGATTGCCGCGAAAAGTGCCGTCTATAAAGCTCACGCCTATATAAAGACGACACAAACAAAATTGCCACCTATTCAACTATGCATTGGCGGTAGTTGTCTCAAAACTGCCGCATATGTTTATTTGTCTTTATGGCTTTTTTAGGACACTGACGCCTATTATATATCATAGTTGTACATTTATATGACATAAATGGTAGTTTTAAACTGCCGTATATAAAAAGAACAATTTTAATATATTCTTACATATATGTATTGTTGATTAAAAATAAAAATATATATTTAACTAAAAGAACTATTTAATATAAAAAATATCAGAATTCAATTAAAATATATTCATTCACATAAAAAGTGTACAAATCCTAATACTTTTTGTCATTTATTGTCAAGCCAATTAAAAATCAGAAATAAAAATTACAAAATTCTTAAATTTCCTAATATACATTCATAAAGATAGTTAAACAACCAAAAATTTCAAACAAAATCTTCAAAACTTCTTTATTACTTTTTCAATCATCCATATCTTTTATTACTTTTTCAATCATCCATATCCTAATTGCAAAAAGAATCTTCAAACTTTTTTTACTATTTTGACATTCATCCATACTCCCATTGCCATAACTTCTCTTGCTTCAAGCTGTAAAATTAATATCAAAATTAATGAATAATTTAGTAATATTTTACCAATATTATAATGAATGTAAAACTGCGTACTTTTGCACTAAGTTCTCTAATCATGGCATCATTTTCGACTTTACTCTCCATTAATAATTCATTACACTCTTTTTCATTGTTTTATTACTTTTCATCAAATTTTCAACTTGACCGAAGTTTCAGATGAATGAATTTTCCGAAGTTTCAGATGAATGATAATTGTTATACCCATACCTCGATGGTGTAGGTTCCCTTCCTTTCCCTCATACGCGTGTTATGATGTAGTCCATCTGAATACAAGAAATATAACTTAGGATTATGCTTAAAACTTAAAATGAGTCATGAAATAACTTACGGATTTCGCAAGCTCTTTAGCTTTATCATCATTAAAATCAAGGGTAGACATAATCTTTGCCCTACCGAGTCTTTCTCTAATCATATTCCAAGAATAAAATGTGTATTTCTTATTTCACCATCTTCACTTGTTCTTAAAACATCTAGTGTCTAACAAGTAAAGGACTTCTATGCACCTATTAAAACAATGGGGAATAATTGACAAAGTAAATGATGAGATCATAAGACTTTAATTTTTTGGTGATTTCCCAATCAAGAGTCCTATTAACTGGTTCAGTTAAAAAAAGGATGCTCATGACTGAAAAAGTACATGTCGGATTTACCTAACAAGTTAACAGTTTCATCTCGAACTTTGAATAAAGTAATCTCTTTTTCCCTCACAACTTTGCGGCTAAACTTGTTCCTGATAAACCAATACGTAAGCAAATTATGGGGAAACTGAACCATTAGTCCCTGTATTATGCAAAACATCATAAATACCCTCGGGGTAGATTTGCAATGGTTATGTATAATACATGGATGAATGGTGCAATTAACCAATATATTTAGCTAACAATCAGATGTATACGAAATAACTTAAAAATTACTGTAAAAAAAAACACGTACATTCAACCAATATCCCCATTAGCAAAGGTTCAGTTCCAGTGTTGGGATACTTGAGCTTCCTTGCTGCCAATTCAACCATTGCAACAGAAGATATATTCCTACATATTTTGATGATCAGAAACATAGAAACGAGAAAATTTTATAGCTTAATGATAAAAAAGAGGTTTTATTTTACTAGTGAGACATGTAAAAAACGTACCTCAGAGTACAAAACCCAAACACCCAAGCTTTAATAACCAATAAATTCGCGCATATAAAGATTTAAGAAAAACTATATTAGTAAACCATATCATGAAACCTTTATTAAACACACCCCAACACAGAAGAAGAACAAGAATGACAATAAATGAGAAAGGTAAAACCTTTGCGGGTATGGAAATACACCTAAGCTTTAGTCTGTATTCCCTTCCTATCGCTGTTATCAACTCCAATGGTATTTTCGCAAGCTGAAAAATCTACTCTGAAATGAGTATGATTCAATGACTCAATTCATCTAATTTAATTAATTAAAGCCTCATCTTTATCACACACATATCAGTTTATTGACATACAATAATTGTAAAATAAATCATGATATGAGCATTTGTTAATATATAACTAGTTCAATTTTGATTAATTACCTAAAGCTCGTAATTAGCGTAAACTTTGGAATTTATTGAAATTATAAAATATTAATAAATTATGAACATTAAAGTTACATAATTATATTAATCTTAAGAGAGATTTAAATGTCTATAAGAAATGCGAAGAAGAAATAAAGACCTTAAAAATTTAATGTAGTGCGCTAAAAATGTAAAAAGTAAGATAGAAAAATTGCATCATGTCGTTTTTCAAAGGGTTTTTACATCATTTATTATTCTAGGCTACTTTTGAACAGTTTTGAGATAGACAGAAAGAAGAAATGGGAGTTTGCAATGAGGCTAGTCCATTATGATGTTTGAGTTTCGTAAAATTGACGCATTTCCCTAGCGTTAAGTGGTTTCTTAAATTATTAGAAAAATTTATTGTTCCACTACTGAGTAATCTTTGTATCTTGACAGGACTAATAGTGCAATTAACTTTTTAAATAGGTAACATGAATAACAAGGTAATTTTTTTAAGTGAAATAATTACAAACACTTTTAGTACAATATACAAAAGCTTACATATCATAAATTCAATTACTATATATCATACATTTTATGATTCGGCATTCAAAAAATATTACATTCACCAATTTAATTAAGAACACCAACAAATAAAACATAAAAATCGATGATTCAAAAGTGAAGAAGAAATTTAACATACCTTAGTAACTATGAGTGATGTGAGGAGACCTGACTAACATTACAAAAGAGAGATAGTTTCTGACATTACAAAAGAGAGATAGTTTCAAGAATAAAGGTTTTTGATTTATGATAATAGACCAACGATCTGGCTTTTTGTTTTACTTTTTTGGTTGAGAGGGTTTGGGGCGTTTGGGGCTAATAAGCGGGAAACAAAAATTAAGAGGGAAACAAAATGATATTAAGTAGGAAATATGGTGTGATAGTAAAGAAAAACTAATAAATATATAACTTTTTTTACTTTTTATAAAATTTAATTCCACTGAAAAAAATTTGTTATACATATATATTAACTTTTTTTTAATTATTCTATAAAGTATATTTTTATATTCATAATTTTGTATAGTCAAAATAAAATATTATTTATATCAATAAATTGATTATTGATTCTTTTAATTTAATTATTATTTTTAAAATAATATGTAATAAACAGTGTTATAAAATATATATTTCGCCCCAAAAAATATGATTGAAATAATTTCTATCACCAAACATTAACTTGTTCATAAAAATTAAAATATCTCAAAATTATAACTAATGAAAAATATTATAATACAATTTTCATTAATATCATCTCGGGTCCAATCTCTTTCGTCCAAATTTGATAATCATAAAGGTCGTGTTTCTAAACATAGAAATTTTATCTCCATTATTATCTTCATAAACATTTTCTATAATATTCTCTTGTAGTTGAAACCAACCGATTTTTACAAATATCATACAACTCCCCAAAAGTTGTTTTAATCATATTTTTTCATGGAGGATTCAAATATTATTTCACGTAAAATGCTTGTTGAACCTAAGATGGTATAATAAATGACCCATGGAGAATGTTTTTCCATGTATTAATTTTCCATTGTAGTTCAAATTTCACACTTTTGTCTCGCATTATATCAACCCAATTGCAACAAAATAACACAACCTTATATCTAGTAGAGTAATTTTAATTCAGTTGTGTATCAAGACACGTCAGTGTGCTTATATCAATATCAAAGGATCTAGCCTTTTAGTATGAGTTGCTCCCTTAAATGTACCACCACTTGAAAGTATACGTGTCTCTTTCTATAGGATCGATATCATTATTCGACATGACCGGCTGAAAATTGTCTCAATTCTATCAAAAGATCTAGAGCAATATCACCTTATGTAATAAATCCTTCCGGGTGGGCTCTGTTGTTGTTGTTGTTGTCATACCATTTGAATAATTTCAAACACCTAATATGACATTTTGAATGATTATATGTGCTTACAAAAAGTCAAACATTGTGGTTAAAATATCAAAATGTTATAACGATACCTTTCAAATAGGTATATGTATATCTATCAAGACTGAAATGAACCCAAATTTGGATGTGTTTTTTTATATCAAACAACATATTAGTATTTATTATATTAAGTTAATAAAAATAAGAAAAAAACATGCTTCAAATTTTTTGCTTCATTTTGGACGCCCTATTTATTTTTATAAACCATAGAAATTAGTAAAAAAAAATTATTTTAAAAATATATGACTATAGACAGAGGTTTAATTAGACGAGTTCTATCCAATACATGGCAATTGGCGAGATTGCCGCCTATGTAAAGTACCCTTATATAATAGGCTACATTTACTTAAACCGCCGCCAATTAAATGACGCCTAGGTGAATTTTTAGTAGTGTTGGATAGATTTCAAGGTCGTTTACATGAGATATTTTATTTTTTTAAAAAATTCATATATTAAGTGTTTGATATTCATGTTATTCATCCATGTATTAAAATTGTATCTTTGCAACTCAAATATTGTGCATTAATCATAAACAAATTATTTTAGAGGAATATTTACAAAAATTAATATGAATGCTTTACGTTCAACGAATTGCAATAAAAGAAGGTTCCTTTTAAGATATATCGACTAATGAATTATGTAAAGATATGTTGCACATTATGACATTGTTAGGGGCAGTACATGTCATATATCTTTTCAAACTTTACTCCATTGTCTATACCATTGAAATAATCTCTCTAGAAATAAAAATTAAATTCGAGAATGTCTCAGTTTATGTATTTTTTTTTGGTTTTGTTTTTTCTGTTCAGTTTAGCATAGAAAAACTTTACCGAGACAAACTTTTTCGGTTTTTTAAAAAGCTTATACCGACCCGAACGTTTTTTTCAATATTTGGTTTTTTGCGGTTCGACTTTTGAGGTTTATTTGGATCGGTTCATTTTTTTGGTTTTGTTTTGCTCTCCCTTACCTGAAACTCTAAGAGAGAAGAAAGAAGAGAGAAATTACAACTCATCCCTATATTGAGTTGCTCAATTTATCTCATAAACATTCTAGAATGGCCTAGGCATCACCTAACCTATATTTCCAAGAAAAGAAAGAAACAATACGTAATTTAATCATTCATGTTAAGATTGCCTTAGGATTCCTCCCATACTTTCTAATATTTCTTAGGTTCGACTACTACTAACTCCATTATCTAATAAGTAAAAAATCTTTGGCAGAATTTGGCAAATACTATTCATTTGTTTGAAGTGTAAAAAATAACTATTAGGTTTAAATTCTAATGTATCGAAATGTAAATTTAAGTTTCTAACTATTCTAATATAGTCAAATTTTCAAATATATAACACAATATATTACATTTACCAACATCTATAGCCTAGTAAGTAAGTCATTTCTCTTTTTGACACAAGAAGTTCTACTAATTCATATCTTCTGTATTTTAATATAGGTCCTTACAATTATGTATTCAGAAATTGTAATATATGTCACTAAATTAAAAAATTACTTAATTGCCATTATAGGTTCCTACTTAATTTATTTTGAGTTTATTGAACAAAAATTCCCTATATTAAATTTACAAGAAATTGCTTCATTATAATTAACGAAGATCTTCGTCATAAACATATATTTACAGTAGACAAGGTTATGGAGTTATTCGCTCCTCTTGTTCCTCATATACCTAGTATAGTTGCAGCTCCAACACTATTATACTTTCATATGGTCATATGAGGCCTAGTTAGCTCCTACAACTAGAATACTAGATAGGTGACCAAGGTTTATGTCAATTCTTGGATGTGTGTATATCGTTATCATATGGGGTAAATATCATATAGTTTTATACAAAAGATCTGATCCAGATGGAAGTGGAAATGTATGAATAAGAGTAGATTATGCGTTTTTGGTCTTTTGATGGTGAAAGGAAACACATCCATTAATTTGGTAGTTTCTTTCGATGTATAAAAGAAAGGAACATAGTATTAAGAGGTTCTTTCATGATCACACTAACTATAAGAGTCTTTGAAGAAATCGATTTTTCTTCCAGTTCATGTTACAATTTTTATAGAGATTCTTAACCTTAACGAAATCAAAATTAACATAATTATGACTTTCCATATTCTAAATTCTTGTGGTTTTATATGATAGAATATGGACTTATAGATCCACAATTTTTTTTATCTTCTATTTTCTAATACATCTGTGACACATTATAATTTTGGTAAGATTCAATCTCAGGACCTATTGTCTTTTTTCGAAAATACAGATTGTATTAGAATGGAGAAAAAAAGTTCCAAGGTGGCGGATCGGTGGGGGGATAAGATGACAAAAAAGCCAACATAAGAAACTAACTCGAGTCAAACTTTCCAAAAATTCTCATTCTTCGAGGACTTACATGAGTAGTTGGGGGGATTATAGATTCAACTGTTAGGAGCAACATCAATGTAAACAAATACCGATCAAGACGACATTCACAAATCTTAATGATGGAAATCATTACCCAATCTCTAAAAGTACCACTAAGAGAATTGGTAATATTTTTGTTTCTTCGTAATGGCTCGACCCTTTTAATATATACCCATGTAGTTACATATAAATGGGTTGATCCAGTAGGAAGTGAAACCGAATGTTCTAGTCTTCTAAGAAATCATGTTTGGTTTGTTCAATGTTCCATGTTACAACAATTAATTTTAGGGACATTTTACCTTAATTAAATCAAAATAAACATGATTATGTCTCGACATGTTTTTTTAGTTTTTATACTCTTTTAGGATATCCAAGAATTAATTTATTTTTTATTTTCTAATACATCTGAGAGCCATTTTGACTTGCGTAAAATTATATCTCAAGATATCTTAGTCGCGCCGAAAAGTGCTAAATACTCTAGCCGCTAGAACTATCGATTTCGGATTCCCGCTCTTTCTAATTATCCTGATAAAAAATATACAATCAATTGAATACCACCACACCATAACGATTAAAAACACATCCTGAAAGAAATTAAAAAAATTAAAATACCACCACACAACCATAACTATCACACAAATCTCCACATATGCTTATCACTTATGCTAAAAATAACCACTTTATCCCTACCATTTGTTGTTTTTTGTACTCATAAGGAAAGAAACACCGGACTACAATATATTCAAAATTATTAAAATTAAAACCTTCAACTTTGATATATCCCCTCTCTTTATATACAATCAATTAAATATTACCATTGTTCCAGTTGTTATCCCAAAGATTTCTATAACACGATTTGCTAAAACATCAATCAGTGGATCGATCTTCGAAGAATAAGAAAAAGAACCATAGCTAATTACAATTTATGCATATATTTTAATAATAGTCGAATGTTCCACATTTTTGTTGATGTATTTTTAAAGTTATGAATAAGTTCACAACAGTCAGTGAAGATAGATGTTGTATGTTGTTGGTTCAAATTAGTCATTTTGCATGCCTCTTGCAACACTAGAGGTTCACTCTCTAGCATAGATTTTATCCCAGAAATTTCTTATTATTATAATTAATTACATATTTTATTATGACACAGCGAGACTAATGAAATACCTACCTCCTCCCATTCATAGGCAAAAGAAACGTTACAAACTTTTTCTATCGACAGAACCCAGTTGCTTAGTCTGTATACTGTCAGCTTGGTCGGCTTCATGTAGATTGTGATTAACATTTGAAATCTAGTATCAAACATTTACAAACAAATCTTCCATAAGATTAAGATCATAAGTTCGTTCTATTTAATACCTTGAAAAAATTCTTCGTACATATTTTTTAGATTTGTCAGAATGAGATAACAAGGAAAGAAATACACATTATGCTAACTCAACCCCAATCAGTAAAGCTTCTAACAATCTTGATAACCAATTTCCAATATGTTCTTGGACTTATAACTCCACCTGATGAAGTAGCACATTAATTTTTTCGTAAAAAATATTTTTATTAACCAAGTATATGAATTTATGTTGGAAATTTGTGTTCTAGACATATTTTCAAATATATATATATATAATAGAAATGCCACGTACCTGAAGGTACTTGGGCTAAAATGAATTATAATGGATTGTATGAAATTTATAATTTAATTTATATCTACACTTGAATAAAAATAATATATAAATAAGCTTATAAATTATTCTATTACTTGAGTAATAATCATATATATAAATGAAGAAACCTCTAAGAAGCAGTCTCCAACTAAACACAATATGAGGGAGGAGTAATCAGAATAAGGCCTAAGCCCATTCTTTTCACGAACCAAATGGGCTTAAGCCCAGGGTGGTGGATAAGATTCATAAGTTTAACATATAAGAAAAATATAAGATATGCAAAGAGAAGAAAAACATTATCAAATCAGACAAAGAAAAAGATTCATCATCCAGAATCATCAAGAGTACACTCACGAAAAAAGTAGACACACACTACTACTCACAAAAGTCTCAAAGACACAAATTTAACAAACTTAACTACAAATTGTTTTCAAAAACCATCCAGGGTCAACTTATGTTTCTCATTAACACCCTTGACCCCACCATTTTTACACTTCACTTCATTCCAACAGAAGAAAATATGTCGATTCTGACTTAGCAGCATAACCATACTTCGAAGTACTATTCTTTTTATGCACCACCGTAACTTTCCCACTCCCCGCCTTCTTATGAAAACTAACCATCAATTTCGAACATTTCCTAAAAAAAAAATTACTATTATTATTTTCCCGAAAAAAAAAATCCCCACTTACAAAAGTTGATCATCAAAGTAGCATGTATACTATTCACATGTCTTATTCCACTGCTTAGCCCCATTAATACTATATTGTGCAGCAAAAATAGCAGCCGCTAATAAAGAAGGTGAAAATCGAAGAATTTGATACTCAACTAAGCATAACTCGATTATAACAAACGATAGAAGCTCCAATTTTCTATCTGAACACATATGGAGTAGGTACTGATAAATTGAACTGTAAAGTATTAAAATTTAATCTCTCCATATCAAGTACTTCTTGTCTAGTATAAGCTTTATCAGATATGACTATAAAATCTTCCACAACAGGTACAAAAACTTCTTCATATTTGCAAGTGAGAAGCATAGTTGTTACTCCAACTAATTGAAGTTTCTTTCTTGTGATAGTTCTTAAAGCTAAAAATCTATCGATAATATTCACTGTTAAATATAATGTCTCTTCCAATAATTTAAATTTGTAATGAACCTCAATTAGCCAATAGATTAGAATACATCTCATCCATTCATTTAGAACTGATTGCTTTGCCATATAATCTGGCTGCACTTAGCTAGAAATCTGCAATACATATAATCGTAAATTAATAATCAATTCACTTAATTAATTTAATTTAATTATATATATATATATATATATATATATATATATATATTAAATATATATAAATGAAATATATAAATGAAGTATTGGTATTTAGCTTAACCTGATCTTTTAATAAAGAAATTGTTTCAAAATGTGTCAAAGCAAATCCATCAATCTGTAAGGAGAAAGAAAAATCAGAACTTGTTAATTGCATAATTGGTCCCTGTGTTATGAAAAATAGTCAATTAATCCCCTGGTTTTAGGGACTAATTATTCAATTAACCCTACAAACAATCATATAAAATTATGAATTCTCAAATTCAAAGAAATTCCATTTATAAGAACCAACAATAATATTATGTATGTTATGTGTAGCTAAGCTGAGATGTGTAACAGTTAAAACACGGAAACACATCTAGTGATAAAGCATGAGAAACATATAGTAGTCACATAACCAACATGTATAACACACAATTAATTAAAAATTACTGCTTATATACATTGCGTAATAACAAACCTCATGTAACTTTTGGGTTCTGCCTTATGATTCTACAGGGGAATCTTTTCAACACTAAGAAAAGCCTACACGGAATAAAAATGTAAGAGATAAAATAAAAAATGGAAAATAAAACAAAAAATAACTAACTAACCTTCCATCATATATAAAAAACCCTAACGCTGCAAATAACTATTCTTGGAAATGACCGAAGAATTTTCCGAGAAAAATCTTGAAATAAGAGGTGAAGCGTATTTAAAGGTAACTGTATGTACCAACATATCAAATTCAAGTTCTGTTCTTTATCACTGTCAGAATCTTCAACCTAAAGCCAAATAATCCCATCTTGTGATCGGATTAATCACCGCAATTTTACAGCCTCTTCTTTTGCTATTAATGAATAGTTTTATAATTCCAAAACTATACTCACAAATAATATAAATTAGATATTATTTTCATGATAAAAAAAACTATATATATAGATTGAAAGAAAATTGACTTTTTGGGGCATTGGATCGAACACCTTCCAGGTGAAATATTCGCTATTGTATTTTGTAGAGAACACCTTCCACGCGAAATATTCGCTATTGTATTTTGTAGAGACCAAAGGAGAAATTGAGTGAGAGATTAGTTTGAAATGGATTCGCTGGCTGTGTGAAACTGGGCCTGGTTGTTGGGATTTGAATAGTGGCTTGAGCGGTGGTATCCCTGGCGCCAGAATCGATCGACAACTCCTTTTTATATTACATAACTCCATTCTTCTGGACCAAGAATTCAATTGCTAACTTAATTGACAAATATAAAATAAATCGAGAGGGAGATGGAAGGCGAGGTATCTTGATGGAGTAGTTCCGGAGGAGTATTGAACGATATTTATCACACCTAATAATTTTTTTTGTACTTACCTAAATGTAATCAACAATCTATTAATATAATATATTTTTATGAATAATATAGTTTATATATTTTTCAGTCACATACATTAAAAGATTGTTATTATTTTGAAAAAGAAAAAAATAGTCACATTAATAAGAAAATTAGAAAGTCAAATGAAAAATGATTTATTAAAGTAGTAATATTATATGAATTTATTATTAATCATAACATATTAATCGACTAAAATATACTATAAAATTATATAGAATAAAGAATAAAAGATATGATCTGTTATAACTAGTGTAAATTTAATCGCACAATAGGAAATTTTTAGGAAGAATGATGTACTATGTTGTCTAATATCTTAATATTTATAATATTATTTATATAATAAAAAATATATCCTTGTTTATTATATATATTTCTTCCATATAGCTATTTATCTACAATTAAAATAAAGATTTTTTATCATTTATTTCTTCGGAGTATTGTTTTCTATGATAATTCTAATAATATATAGATTTATTTTATAACATTACGTTTCAAAATTCATATGATATTTACAAATGATTTTTATTGTCCATATTATTTTTCTAATGTTAATTAATAAAAAAAATTTATGTATGTTTTAATTTTACAAAAAACAATTCTTATAAATTTTGTTTTAACATATACATGTTATTTATTTTTTAAATAAAGAGAAAATCAACTTATATATTTAGATATGTTAAGGAATGATTTCAAAAATTAGGAGCTTACAAAATGAAGTAATAGTTATCCAACTGATGTCTTATATCCTGACATCTATACATGTAGCGATCGAATTTAAACCACAACCTTGAGGTTAATACTGATGACACCACGTGTCTTATTTAACTTCTAACGAGCTAAGATTAGAATTTTTTTAAACATCATTTCTTTATCAAGATTGTGTCTAGGATAAGTTATAACTTAATATTCTTGTTTTGTGCTTATCACTTGATATGCTCGTATTGATTGGAAATGTTATCATATTTTCTATAATACGAGGTTAAGGGTATCTTCTCCTTATACCTTGTTTAACTGGGTCATTCCTTATCTACTTCGATAAGATCGAGATTATATACATTGACTTATAGTTGCGATCAAAAATTAAAAAGAAAACACTTTTCTTCTTCGTTCATATATCAAGTCTAACTACAATCTTTAGAGTGAATAGTCTTCAGTTGACTTCTTCAGACAACCTTGCTTTCAAAATTAAATATTTATTTATTTATATCGTTTTATCATAATGTCACAATCTTTGGATTTTTCTCCCATGTATTAGTTTTCATCAATTACATGTAACTTTATTGATGGCAACCCATCTTATGTACACCATGATTCTTTAAACCTATTGACCCGATAGCGTATATTACTTTGAACTATTGTTTAAATCCAAACGTAAGCGATGACGCTTTGGTAGGGGAAGTAGAAATTCTCATTTTTATCGAGAATACCCCTTGTCGGTCTAAAAGGAAGGCTATAGTAAAATTAATTTCTGACCTTTTTTTTTTGTCGAAATGAATAATATGTTCATTCAAAAATCATATTGTGAACTCTTACTTTATTTTAAATATATAGCCGACAAGGTAGAGATTATAATTTAAGAAGAACCCAAGTAAGTATGTGAGGCTTCTATTGGTGTGATAGTTTTGTATCTTTGAGGTTTTAACATGGCAATGAGATGCCTATTTTATCCTTTCATAGATGACCTGATGAAAATTTACTCTTTTCGGCTTGGCAAGCTATGTATTAATGTTTGGGGTAGGATATCCGCCTTTTAGACTATCTATTTGAAGAATATCAATTATTATGTCTATATTAATATATTTTGGTTTCGTATAAAATTTTAAAAAAAAAGCCAAGCTATTTTAATATAAGATCCAATGAGACCTTCAATGAAACAAAAATTTAAGGTAGATGATATATTTTTTATCCTATTAAAAATGATCATGCACATACATCGATTTTTTGACAATATATTTAGCCATTTGGGTTGTATGGGATGTTTGTAATTGTTATATAACTCCAAATATACATCCCTATTTGTATTGAGTGATTTCTTTTCTAAGCAAGATTTTAGGCCCATTATGAATGTTGATGAAAAAATTATTGTAGTAGTATGTGGAATATAAATGATCGTGTTTTTATATGAGATTTTTTGTAATAAATGATTTAAAGGTTCGAGTTAATTTCATCATTGTAAAATTACTTAATATTGGATTAGGTATTCCTCGCTGATGTCTCCCTAATTGTTCTTATTTTCGACCCTTAGGAGACATCATTTTTGGTGTTTATGTAATCAATTTGATAGACTTTTGGACTAAATATGCAATAATATGATTTTCCTCTTTTATTTCTAGCATTTTTAGTTTATTAAGCTTTTGCGTGTAATATTGGTATTTTTAGTGTAAAGTTTACAGGTTTTAGATGTTAGCTAGAAGAGGAACCCGAGGAGAAAGTCAAAGATCACGAGATAGAGTCAAGAGTTGAAGATAAATCCCGAAGATATTATTTTTAGAGCTGAAAATCTGTTTTCCAAGCCATAGAGTGCTGATTTCGAGGTGCTTAAGCGATGATTCAGCCGCTGACCTTTGAAGAAAAAACATTCCTTATCGAGTTACGGAACTTTAGCAACTGGAATGAGGTCAATCGGAGTCATAACGCATCGGGAAAAGCCGTTTTAGTGAAGGCATATCAGCAGTTACGGGATTTTGGGCTAAGTTAGTGGACTTGGGCCTTTTATATTTCATTTAATTAAAAGCCTAGGTCCAAGTCTGAATTTGCACTTATAAAAGGAGGTCTGGACTTCTATTTTTCATACAATTCACATTCCACGAGATTAAACACCAGAGAGAAGCAACAGAAGGAAGAAAGAAAAAGCTGCAAGAACTGGAGAGGGTCTATATCTCCGTTCTCAGTCATTCCAATTCCGGAAATTAGGTTCTTTTTATATTTAATTTTGTAATCAATTATGAATTCCATTTATTTTAATTTAGTTTTTCTTTTTAATATGAGCTAAGCTTTTCATAGTGCTTGAGAACAATTAATGGGTGAATCCCAATCGTATTGAATAAAGAATGTTGAATTTGGGTTTATGTTAAATTAAATTAGATTGGGGCTTTTACTCTTTTCTTTAAATTGAGATTATTTACTGTTTTTAGCGTCATGAACTAGGAACAGGTGTTAGTATTTAGGCTATTCCAATTAGTGGCGATTGGATCATCCTGACGGAGGGTTTAAATACAGAACCATTTATTCAATCTAGGATAGAAACTATTGATTCTGACGAACTTAGCTAATTTTAGGGCCAATGAGGTAATAAAACTTAAACATCCAAAGGTGGATCATATTTACCCTGACGGGACTAGTGACACTCTAGGATCGCCTTATAGTCCACCCTGACGAGGGTATAAGGAATTTAGAATCCCGACCATTGTAATTGACCAATTTAGCCCTTAAACAACATAAGTTAGGAAATAGGATTGGGAGGATCCCTGCGTTCTCAAGTACTACTTCTCATACTGCGTTTTCACTCATTTTACTTACGTCTTAGCTTTTAATTGCATTTTACAAGTTATCTTTCATTTAGTAGTTTTAATATCAAAAACCAAACAAACATATTTTATTTACTTGCTTTCATAAGTGCAACCAATCATTATTTGTTAAACATTGTAGTCAACCATCCCGTCCTTGGAACGAATCTGTTTTATCATATATACTACTTGGGACAACCGTACACTTGCGGTTGTGGTTCGATTATTTATTGAATTTATTTTGAACACACAAAGGACCACCAAGTTTTTGGCGCCGCTGCCGGGGACGGTAGCGTGTGACCACGGTGTTTATCCTTTAGTGATAGTTGCATTTATTTTATTTTATCAGTTTTACGCTTTTTGTTTGTTTATCTTTCTCAGGTTTTTAGGTTTGGTGTATGCGAAGCAGGCTATTCAAGGATCTAGAGCCAACACCTCCGATCCTTAGTAATCCAGAATCGTTGATCAGACTTGCTAACAAGAGAAGAAGAGAACGAGAAGCTTTAGAGGTAGCAGAATTAATTAACAGAATGGAAGAGATCAATCTTCAAGATCAACAAAATAATCAACCAGGTCAACTAGGCGCAGGTGGCCAACCTTTAGCTCCACCTGGCCTAATTCCTCCAGTTCCACCATTGAATCCTAATCCTCAAGTTCAGATAGTGATGAATCAAGATCCGTGGTTTACTAATGGCCCACCAGAAGTTCCATTCCGTGCTCCTGCTATAGGAGTAGGTGCTCCAGATATTAATGTTCCGCGATTCCGTCCAGATTCGGGTATGTTAGCTCAATTCCAAAATTTTGGGAATTTTCGTGGTAGACCATCAGAAGATCCTCTTAGAGCAGTACAGAAATTTAAGCAGATATGTGATTCGTATATCACACAAGGAGTTTCAAGAGAACAGATGTATTTCGCTGCATTTAAATTTTTTGTTATTGATGGAGCGAGTGAATGGCATGATACGCAAGATCCTACGAAGATAACCAACTGGGACCAATTAGAAACTGCTTTCTTTGACAGGTATTACCCAAGTAACATGAGGTTAGATGCTGAATTAGAATTGACGCATTTCCGTCAAGAATATGATGAAACTGTGGGTAAGAGTTGGACAAGATTCCATATGTGTTTACGTAGAGTTCCCGCTCATGGCTTTTCAGAACAACAACAACTAAAAATCTTTTACAGAGGCCTTGATGGAAATTCGAGAGAGAAATTGGGTACGCTATGTGGTGCAGGTTTTCTTCAAGTTCAACCCGCTCATGCTAAAATCATTTTAGAGAGAACAGTCAAGAATGAAGTGGGATGGAATTCAGTAAGAACACCGGTTAAAGGAGTGAATAATGTTGATATGGAAGAAAAATTTGCTACGCTTGAGAATAAGATTCAGAATACTATAGAGCAACAATTGAAGCAGCTTACTTTAGCTGTAAAAGAAGGATTTTCGGGTAAGAAAGTAGCTGTGCATGCTGCACAAGAGGTATACATGTGTTCGATTTGCAGAGTAGATGATCATGATAAGGAAAATTATCCGAATAACCGAGAGTCTGTGATGTTTATGTCCAACAGAGGTAATTTCAATTCAAGTGGTAATGGATATCAGCCTAACAGAAACCATCCTGTGTTTCAATACTCAAATCCTAATGGGGCAGCCAATCCTACATATGCGTATCAGCCGCGTCCCCAAGGTGACAACTATAATCCAAGACCACACAACAATTATCAAGGAGGACAAAATCAAGGTAATTATGTACAAAGACAAGCTCCTCAGAATACTTATGATGAAAATTTGAACCATAAAGCCTTACATGCACATCCACAAGAAGGAGTAGTTACCCTTCAGAAAACGGTTGAAAGTTTAATTGCTCTTCAGACACAACCTATGGAACGTCAAAATGCATCTGAAGCAAACATGAAGTTGTTACAGAATCAGCTAAGTCAAATTAATAAACAACTGAATCAACGTCCACAAGGACAACTTCCTAGCGATACTGAGAATCCATTACAACGTGAAGATTGCAAGGCTGTTACATTAAGAAGTGGTAAGAACCTTCCTCCACCTCCTTTTCTCGTTATGAAAGAAAAAGAAGTTCCAAGAAAAGAAAGGGAAGTGGGTGAGAAAGAAAAAGAGAATGAGAAAGATAGTGAGGTTGAAGAAATAGATAGACCAAGAGAAGTTCCGAAAAAGAAAGATGATATTGTGATCAATCGCCCTCCACCACCGTTTCCATCTCGAGTTCAGAAAAAGGGTGATTTGGGTGATTTTCAGAAATTCTTTAATAGAGTGAAGGGCCTAAGTATTAATATTCCGTTACTAGAGGCGATTCGAGATATTCCTAAGTACACGAAATTTTTGAAGAGGGCCCTCACTAACAAAAGGCCTTATTGTGATAACGAGATGATTGGCCTTCCTGAAGAGTGTAGTGCGATTTGCCAAAGTAAATTACCTCCAAAGTTAGTTGATCCTGGGAGTTTCACAATTCCGATATCAATTGGAGAAGAATGGAAAGGAAAAGCGCTGTGTGATTTGGGGGCAAGCATCAATTTGATGCCCAAGTCAATCTTTGATAAGCTTAAAATTGGAGACACAAGACCCACTTCTATGGTCTTGCAAATGGCGGACAGGTCTCTTGCACATCCTGAAGGCCAAATTGAAGATGTCCTCGTTAAGACAGGTACACTTATATTTCCCGTTGATTTCGTAATACTTGAGTACGATGCAGATAGAAATGTCCCCATTATTTTGGGTAGACCATTCCTAGCTACAGGGCGTACATTAATCGATGTAGAGAATGGCGAATTAACGATGAGGATTCAAGACGAGGAAGTCAAATTCAATGTATTTCGAGCTATGAAATTTCCAGATTCTCAAGAAGATTGTTTCCGAATGGATGTAGTTGAACAGGCATCGCAAGAGGTATTTGATTGTTTAAATTTTGATGATATTTTGCAGGCTGCTTTGACATTAGATTTGCCGGAGATGATGGAAGAGTTTGCCGAAACAGTGGCAGCTCTCAATCTTGAAAATCCGAAATATTGGCGTTGGTGGTCCTTTGTGTGTACTAAAATTAATGCAAAAGATAATCGAACCACAACCGCAAGTGTACGTTTATCCCAAGTAGTATAACTGATAAAACAGATTCGTTCCAAGGACGGGATGGTTGACTACAATGCTTATCTATTAATGATTGAACGCACTTATGAAAGCAAATAGAGATAATATGTTTGTTTGGTTTTGTATTAATGCTAAATAAATGAAAGACAATTATTAAAATGCAAATTAAAGCTAAGACGCAAGTAAAATGATGTAAAACGCAATATGAGAAGTAGAGCTTGAGAACGCAAGGATCCTCCCAATCTTATTTCCTAACTTATGTTGTTTATGGGCTAAATTGGTCAATTACAATGGTCGGGATTCTAAATTCCTTATACCCCCGTCAGGGTGGACTATAAGGCGATCCTAGAGTGTCACTAGTCCCGTCAGGGTAAATATGATCCACCTTTGGATGTTTAAGTTTTATTACCTCATTGGCCCTAGAATTAGCTAAGTTCGTCAGAATCAATAGCTTCTATCCTAGATTGAATAAATGGTTCTGTATTTAAACCCGCCGTCAGGATGATCCAATTGCTACTAATTGGAATAGCCTAAATACTAATACCTGTTCCTAGTTAATGACGCTAAAAACAGTAAATAATCTCAATTTATAGAAAAGAGTAAAAAGCCCCAATCTAATTTAATTTAACAGAAACCCAAATTCAACATTCGAAATTCAATAAGATTGGGATTCACCAATTAATTGTTCTCAATCACTAAGAAATGTTTAGCTCATATTAAAAAGAAAAACTAAATTAAATGTAAAGGAATTCATAGTGATTACAAAATTAAAAGATAAAAGAACCTAATTTCCGGAATAGGAATGACTACGAACGGAGATATAGACCCTCTCCAGCTCTTGTAGTTTCTTCTTTCTTCCTTCAGTTGCTTCTCTCTGGTGTTTTAATCTTGCAGAATGTGAATTGTATCTTAAATAGAAGTCCAGACCTCCTTTTATAAGTGCAAATTCGGACTTGGACCTAGGCTTTTAATTAAATGAAATATAAAAGACCCAAATCCACTAACTTAGCCCAAAATCCCGTAACTGCTAATATGCCTTCACTAAAACGGCTTTTCCCGATGCGTTATGACTCCGAATGACCTCATTCCAGTTGCTAAAGTTCTGTAACTCGATAAGGAATGTTTTCTCTTCAAAGGTCAGCGGCTAAATCATCGCTTAAGAACCTTGAAATCAGCAATCTATGGCCTGGAAAATGGATTTTCAGCTCTAAAAATAATATCTTCGGGATTTATCTTCAAGTCTTGACTCTATCTCTTGATCTTTGACTTTCTCCTTGGATTCCTCTTCTAGCTAACATCTAAAACCTGTAAACTTTACACTAAAAATACCAATATTACGCGCAAAAGCTTAATAAATTAAAAATGCTAGAAATAAAAGAGGAAAATCATATTATTGCATATTTAGTCCAGAAGTCTATCAAATTGATTAAATAAACACCAAAAATGATGTCTCCTAAGGGTCTAAAATAAGAACAATTAAGGAGACATCAAGACCCCCAACTCAAACCTTTGTCGTCCCGACAAAGCAAAACAAAACAAAACAAGGGGTAGAAGTAAACGCAAGAACAAATAGAAGCTAGCAAATAAACCTAAAGCAATTCTTAAGATAAATCTCATATAGCAAAACTTTAAGAACTAACATATACATACACTAATCATGCAACATCAAATATAAATAATCTCAATCATAAAATTAAAGTCGCAATGCTTGAAGGTTACACTTGTACTCATCTCTGTATGATGGCTATAGGGTGGTCATTAATTTTTTCGCAAAAAATATTTTTATTAACCAAGTATATGAATTTATGTTGGAAATTTGTGTTCTAGACATATTTTCAAATATATATATATAATAGAAATGCCACGTACCTGAAGGTACTTGGGCTAAAATTAATTATAATGGATTGTATGAAATTTATAATTTAATTTATATCTACACTTGAATAAAAATAATATATAAATAAGCTTATAAATTATTCTATTACTTGAGTAATAATCATATATATAAATGAAGAAACCTCCAAGAAGCAGTCTCCAACTAAACACAATATGAGGGAGGAGTAATAAGAATAAGGCTTAAGCCCATTCTTTTCACGAACCAAATGGGCTTAAGCCCAGGGGTGGTGGATAAGATTCATAAGTTTGACATATAAGAAAAATATAAGATTCATAATGCAAAGAGAAGAAAAACATTATCAAATCAGACAAAGAAAAAGATTCATCATCCAGAATCATCAAGAGTACACTCACGAAAAAAGTAGACACACACTACTACTCACAAAAGTCTCAAAGACACAAATTTAACAAACTTAACTACAAATTGTTTTCAAAAACCATCCAGGGTCAACTTATGTTGCTCATTAACACCCTTGACCCCACCATTTTTACATTTCACTTCAATCCCACTCCCGGTCTTCTGATGAAAACTAACCATCAATTAATAACATTCCCTAAACATAAAAAAATTACTATTATTATTTTCCTGAAAAAAAAGCCCCACTTACAAAAGCTGATCATCAAAGTAGCATGTATACTATTCACATGTCTTATTCCACTGATTAGCCCCATTAATACTACACTGTGCAGTAAAAATAGCAGCTGCCGCTAATAAAGAAGGTGAAAATCGAAGAATTTAATACTCAACTAAGCATAACTCGATTATAACAAACGATAAAAGCTCCAATTTTCTATCATAACACATATGGAGTAGGTACTGATAAATTGAACTGTAAAGTATTAAAGATTAATCTCTCTATATCAAGTACTTCTTGTCTAGTATAAGCTTTATCAGATATGACTATAAAATCTTCCACAACAGGTACATAAACTTCTTCATATTTGCAAGTGAGAAGCATAGTTGTTACTCCAACTAATTGAAGTTTCTTTCTTGTGATAGTTCTTAAAGCTAAGAATCTATCGATAATATTCACTGTAAAATATAATGTCTCTTCCAATAATTTAAATTTGTAATGAACCTCAATTAGCCAATAGATTATAATACATCTCATCCGTTCATTTAGAACTTATTGCTTTGCCATATAATTGGCTGCACTTAGTTAAAAATCTGCAATACATATAATCGTAAATTAATAATCAATTCACTTAATTTATTTAATTTAATTATATATATATTAAATATATATAAATGAAGTATTAGTATTTAGCTTAACCTGATCTTTCAATAAAGAAATTGTTTCACAATGTGTCAAAGCTAATCCATCAATCTGTAAGGAGGAAAAAGAAATATCAGAACTTGTTAATTGCATAATTGGTCTCTGTGTTATGAAAAATAATTGGACTAATTCTGCAATTAACCCTACAAACAATCATATAAAATTATGAATTCTCAAATTCAAAGAAATTCCATTTATAAGAACCATCAATAATATTATGTATGTTATGTGTAGCTAAGCTGAGATGTGTAACAGTTAAAATACGGAAACACATCTAGTGATAAATCATGAGAAACATATAGTAGTCACATAAACAACATGTATAACACACAATTAATTAAAAATTACTGCTTATATACATTGCGTAATAACAAACCTCATGTAACTTTTGGGTCTGCCTTTTGATTCTACGGGAGAATCTTTTCAACATTAACAAAAGCCTACACGGAATAAAAATGTAAGAGATAAAATAAAAAATGGAAAATACAACAAAAAATAACTAACTAACCTTCCATCATATATAAGAAACCGTAATGCTGCAAACAACTATTCTTGGAAACGAGCGAAAGTAAAATCTTGAAATAAGAGCTGAAGCGTATTTAAAGGTAGTATGTACCAACATATCAAATTCAATTTATGTTCTTTATCACTTTCAGAATCTTCAACCTAAAGCCAAACAATCCCATCTCGTGACCCGATTAATCACCGCAATTTTACATCCTCTTCTTTAGCTATTACTGAATAGTTTTATAATTAAAAAACTATACTCACAAATAATATAAATTAGATATGATTTTCATGATAAAAAAAACCTATATATATAGATTGAAAGAAAATTGACTTTTTGGGGCATTGGATCGAACACCTTCCACGCGAAATATTCGCTATTGTAATTTGTAGAGAACACCTTCCACGCGAAATATTCGCTATTGTATTTTGTAGAGACCGAAAGGGAAATTGAGTGAGAGATTAGTTTGAAATGGATTTGCTGGCTGTGTGAAACTAGGCCTGATTGTTGGGATTTAAATAGTGGCTTGATGGAGATGGTGTCCCTGGCGCCAGAATCGATCAACAACTCCTTTTTATATTACATAACTCCATTCTTCTGGACCAAGAATTCAATTGCTAACCTAATTGACAAATATAAAATAAATCTAGAGGGAGATGGACGATTGAACGACGCCGTGGATGTGGATCGAGAGGTGAATGAACGGGTGAGAGAGCTGTGTGGGAGAGACCTGAGAGTTTTTTTTTATCGTGAAATGAAATGAACTTGTATTTTTTTAGAATTTTATTTTTTAATAGCTAATATATATACCAAGGGTTAGTTAGGAAGTATTTAATTTTTTAATTAATGGAATAATCTGGAACGTTGCCAGTGACATATTTTTACCTAAGAATCGATATGGGCCGTTCATCATCGTTCAAACACTACTCGCAGCTCCAAACCTCTATTTCAGGTATACATAAACATTACAAATCTTAAAAGTGATACCAGTTTTCACATCTATGCAATTATCTTCTTCTTCATATTTTATTCCACCATAAATCCCCGATACTTTCTCTTTTTTCTAATAAATGTTTTGTCCTCTACAAGCTAATCTCTAATAAAAAATTGACCTTATCCATTCACATATTAGATCTATGGTCATTATATTTCAATTATATAGTAATATTTTCACTCGGCAGAAAGGTGAGTTTATTGTTTTCATTTTGAAAATTATTTTTATTCTTGTGTTATTTTGAAGAACAAAAAATATGTTACGTTGATGGATTTACATGGTAAATTTTTATTTTTTCTGTATTTGGCACTCTATAAATTTTGCACATATATAAATAATTGGTTGTGAAGTCATATATAAATAAATAACAAGTTTATACAATGTTTTGTCATTACTTACCTACACCATAAATCATATGTAAATAAAGTCATATGTTGTATAATCTAAAGCCCAACTAAACTAGGCCTATCATCCCTAACTACTATATATACATATATGTTTAACCTAATTCTGGAATACAACACTTTTATTCTTTTCTCTCGACTTATACCATTCGTTATATTTTCTTCGAAAATTGTTTTTCCAGAATTGTTGTTTATATATTGAAACATATAGAGTTCTTTAAAATGTGCTCCAATTCTCAAAAAATATAAGTAAGCTAGTCTAGGCTATGTAATATGCTAGTGGTTCTAACATTTCATAATCATTTTTCTTCTTAATAGGATGATTATGATTAAATATCATGGCCAACTATCAAATTGTAGAATTTTTTTAATGATGGAAATACGCCCAATTAATGTAACCCTTTTAGATGTTAAATCAGTACCAAATTTAATTTTAAGATATAATATTTAAAAATTTAAACTTTATTATTTCAATTTAGTAATTCAAATACCGTTATTATCACAAATATTATTCTTGTGATGTTTTCTATAATAGTTATTGTTTGATCTATATGAAATTAATATCCAAACTAAAATATTTTAATAAAAGAAAAAAAGATATAAATTTAAATTATCACTAATATAAAAAATACAATAACATTATTTTGAATAAACCATTGATTAGACTTAATTTTTTCTACAATTTCTTTTTTATTTGATGATTAATATTATTTTATTTATATTATAAATTCTTTAAAATATAAATAATCTAGAACGCGTCGAATTTACTATATTCTTTTTGTCTATAGAAAAGTATAAAAAAAACTCAACCTGATTTGCAAAAGTGTTTAATTTCAAGATATGTTTTTGTCTTATATTTCATTTCAAAATTAATTGCCGATTTAATAACTTTTGGACTACAACTACCCTAACATATTAGATTTTCAACTAAAATTATATAGACTACTTATTTTATATTTTTTTAAAACAAACTAATGTGTCTCTTTTCTATCGACGGGATCATTTAGTTTTTTTAATCGAGAAATTTGTAGTCAAAATTAAAAATCTAGGTTGATTTTGTTAATTATTATTTTGCTGAAATTTATCACACCTAATAATTTTTTTTGTACTTACCTAAATATAATCAACAATCTATTAATATAATATATTTTTATGAATAATATAGTTTACATATTTTTCAGTCACATACATTAAAAGATTGTTATTATTTTGAAAAAGGAAAAAATAGTCACATTAATAAGAAAATTAGAAAGTCAAATGAAAAATGATTTATTAAATTATTAATATTATATGAATTTATTATTAATCATAACATATTAATCGACTAAAATATACTATAAAATTATATAGAATAAAGAATAGAAGATATGATCCGTTATAACTAGTGTAAATTTAATCGCACAGTAGGAAATTTTTAGGAAGAATAATGTACTATGTTGTCTAATATCTTAATATTTATAATATTCTTTATATAATAAAAAATATATCCTTGTTTATAATATATCTTTCTTCCATATAGCTATTTATCTACAATTAAAATAAAGATTTTTTATCATTTATTTCATCGGAGTATTGTTTTCTATGATAATTCTAATAATATATAGAATTAATTTATAACATTTCGTTTCAAAATTCATATGATATTTATAAATGATTTTTATTGTCCATATTATTTTTCTAATGTTAATTAAAATAAAAAATAATTATGTATGTTTTAATTTTACAAAAAACAATTCTTATAAATTTTGTTTTAACATATACATGTTATTAATTTTTTAAATAAAGAGAAAATCAACTTATATATTTAGATATGTTAAGGAATGATTTCAAAAATTAGGAGCTTACAAAATGAAGTAATAGTTATCCAACTGATGTCTTATATCCTGACATCTATACATGTAACGATCGAATTTAAACCACAACCTTGAGGTTAATAATGATGACACCACGTGTCTTATTTAACTTCTAACGAGCTAAGATTAGAATTTTTTTAAACATAATTTCTTTATCAAGATTGTGTCTAGGACAAGTTATAACTTAATATTCTTGTTTTGTGCTTATCACTTGATATGCTCGTATTTATTGGAAATGTTATCATATTTTCTATAATACGAGGTTAAGGGTATCTTCTCCTTATACCTTGTTTAACTGGGTCATTCCTTATCTACTTCGATAAGATCGAGATTATATACATTGACTTATAGTTGCGATCAATATTAAAAAAAACACTTTTCTTCTTCGTTCATATATCAAGTCTAACTACAATCTTTAGAGTAAATAGTCTTCAATTGACTTCTTCAGACAACCTTGCTTTCAAAATTAAATATTTATTTATTTATATCGTTTTATCATAATGTCTCAATCTTTTGATTTTTCTCCCATGTATTGGTTTTCATCAATTACATGTAACTTTATTGATGGCAACCCATCTTATGTACAACATGATTCTTTAAACCTATTGACCCCATAGCGTATATTACTTTGAACTATTGTTTAAATCCAAACATAAGGATGACGCTTTGGTAAGGGAAGTAGAAATTCTCATTTATATCGAGAATACCCCTTGTCGGTCTAAAAGTAAGGCTATAGTAAAATTAATTTCCGACCTTTTTTTTGTCAAAATGAATAATATGTTCATTCAAAAATCATATTGTGAACTCTTACTTTATTTTAAATATATAGCCGACAAGGTAGAGATTATAATTTAAGAAGAATCCAAGTAAGTATGTGAGACTTCTATTGGTGTGATAGTTTTGTATCTTTGAGGTTTTAACATGGCAATGAGATGCCTATTTTATCCTTTCATAAATGACCTGTTGAAAATTTACTGTTCTCGGCTTGGCAAGCTATGTATTAATGTTTGGGGTAGGATATCCACCTTTTAGACTATCTATTTGAAGAATATCAATTATAATATCTATATTAATATTTTTTGGCTTCGTATAAAATTTTAAAAAAAAGCGAAGCTATTTTAATATAAGATCCAAAGAAGCCTTCAATGAAACAAAAATTTAAGGTAGATGATATATTTTTTATCCTATTAAAAATGACCATACACATACATCGATTTTTTGACAATATATTTAGCCATTTGGGTTGTATGGGATGTTTGTAATTGTTATATAACTCCAAATATACATCCCTATTTGTATTGAGTGATTTCTTTTCTAAGCAAGATTTTAGGCCCATTATGAATGTTGATGAAAAAATTATTGTAGTAGTATGTGGAATATAAATGATCGTGTTTTTATATGAGATTGTTTGTAATAAATGATTTAAAGGTTCGAGTTAATTTCATCATTGTAAAATTACTTTATATTGGATTAGGTATTCCTCGCATCTTCGGAGGATGATTATTATATAATCTTTGAAGGCTAGTTTCATAAATAAATTACCTAATTTACTCTTTCAAGTTGCGATGTTTTCTTATACATGCCTTTGTTTACTAAGCATATGGATGTTGAAAACTTTCTAATTAAAGTTTATGAAAGTACTTTTATGAAGGTTCAAATTGATTCTAACAGAATTGAAGGTTAGAACAAGTGGCCTACCCACTGATGCAGATAGCATTATTGAAGGTAATAACAAGAATTTGTTAAAGCTCAACACTAAGGGTCATAATGACGCAAGAGAAGAATAGGAGGCTTCAGTCACCGTGTAAATAAGGGTCTTAGAGCCGATGGCAAACTTCTTTGTGTTTTTGATAATTAATCTCCAAAACATAGTTCTTCACAAAATGTTCCTGATAGTGTACATGTTCGTAAGATCGCGGTTTATGTATTTATGAATCTATGCCTCGTCTTTATTGATATTTTGGTGGTATATATAATTGATATATATATATATATATATATATATATATATAAATGGAAATATAAAATGAGGAAGGTGTTGATTTTTCAGTTATTAGAAAAATGCCCTATTGCACTATAACAACTAACACGACACCCACCTTCGAGATGGGGTATGTCATAGTTTGTCATATAAGCTAGTATACTAACCTTATACTTCGTTCCACTACAATGGATTTCCTAGCCACTTACCCAAAATAGTTTGATATACTTATTTTAAACATTCAAGAAATGGTTGTATGATACCTATAGTTGTGTTAGGAGTGAAGAGTACAAAACATTTGTTGAGATTTGTAGAATAGGTAATAGGAAATTTAATATTTCACATGACCTCATTTAGGAAATGGATTTTAAGCATGTCTATTTTGAGGACTAAATTTTAATTGTCTGGGAAAAGAAGTTATATCAAAGTCGGATATGACACTATTATTTATACTACTTAGAGATTGCATATAAAGATAGATAGGTAAGATGATAGAGGGTCTCCTTGTCAGATTTTCCTTTGACTGATAATATAAAGGTAAAATGTATATGATCACGACAAGAACTTGTGATACAGTTGACCCACATTTAATAATGAAAGACACCTTAGATCGTATTCCTAGTTTTACGAGTACTTGTTCAATAGTATTTCATTCAACTTATCATAATTTTGTTGCATATCATTTTTAGTATGGTATACACATCCTTTCATATGTGTGTTCATCCTCTTGACTGTATGTAGAGCTTTATTGAAAAATTATCATATTTTCTTTGATATCTCTTTCCTCATATGAATGTAGCATGGACTAAAGATACTAGTTTAAACATTAAGGTTTTCATTCCAAGGATATGTATTATATAAATAATTTTTTAATACTTTTACCAAGCTTCTGCAAAACCTCGTTTTTGGAAATTAAAACTATAATGGTTCATGTGAATATACCAATATTAGACTTCTATTAATGAAGACTTTGTTCGACCCGCAATTGTTCTTGACCATGAGATACTAGCGTATTTTGTAAAATATATATTTGAAATCATTATTGAAGGGATCAAATAGAAAAGAGTTACCAAATTACCTCCTTATATGTATAATAACATACCTTTATTAAGAGTAATGCGGAATATCGCCCCAAAGAGAAATCATATATATGATTGTTTAACTTAAAATCCACCTAGGAGATGAGAAAAGGGTGATGCGATTTGGGGTGATATCCAGCATTACTCCTTTATTAATTCAGTTGTAATATAAAATTAGGATATGTATCATGTTTGGGCAGTAAGCACAACGGCCCATATCATTGAGCCCCACCAAACTATAAGATCATAACTATGAAACCCTACTAACAATATCAACAATATCAATCCATCACCCTATATAGGTTTCAATTGATGGATATGTTAAACAAAATATATTGAACGCCGCCTCTTTGTTGCAAGTAGACACAACACACAATTTTCAAATCCTATGTTTACTACAAAAACACAACACACCGTCTTCAAACCCTAGATTTACAACAAAAACTGCAAATTATTTTCACTTGTAAAAGGTAACTATATTATAACACGGGTTTTTAGATTTATAGGATTAATTTTTTTATTCTTTTTTATGATTTAAAACGACTATGGTGTACACTATGAAACAAGAATAAATAGTTTAGAGATTAAAAAATATAAATTAAAATCTTAAGTGATTTTATAAACTGATTTAAATTATCCATAATTTTAAATTTTTTCATTGAAATGGATAAATTTTCTTTAGTTTTGTTGTACTTATTAAATATCTCTAAAAATTAATTTTTTATAAATTGAATTTTTAAATTTAATTTGTGAGAATCTTTATAATATAGTTTTTTTTATTTTAGTGTTTAGTTTACAGGAAATAGATCGTTAGTCATGACATTTTAATAAAGTAGAAATTCTCCATAAAATTCTTGGTAAGTCTTCACCATTCTAATAGTTATTATGTTTGATATCTATCTAATTATCTTATACACAGACAATAAGATCACAATAAATATTGTGAGATTGCTAAATTCACTTCATTATGAATGTAAATAATAAGAATTTCTTTTTGAATAGCTTTTAAATTTTGGTTTTAGGTGTCAAAAACCCTAAATTTTGTTAATCATGTGGTAACTTTCACAATACTTTACCAAGATATATGGTTAGTGCATAAGATTATATTCAGTTATGGTAAATAAAATAGTTAAGGTTTATTTTAACAATATAAGATTAGATTCCCAATGTGGTAAATTACTAGCATATGTAAAATTGTTTAGATTCTAGTGTTTCTATGCACTCTCAAAAGTTCTCATATATGTTATTTTTTCGTTTCATAAAAGGTTTACATTTTGTTTACCAACAAATTAAAAAAATAGTTTTTAGATTCTATATGTACTAGTATATTCTTCCTAAAATGTCTTAAAATTTTGAATCATTTTTGTGATTTTTTTAATATTTGAATAGGTTTAGATTTCTCATAAAGAATATAAATTGTCTTTGATAAAGAGTAAATACATCCAATACCTCCTACTAGATATTTTTGGTCTGGATGCCCCTTAAAAGTCATTTTAGTGAATCGTTGCCCCTCGTGTGGCCACTTATTAATTAAAAATTCATTTTTTTAAATTACTTATCCCACATCTTCTTCTTCAAATCCTTTTTTCCAAAACTTCTTCTCCATGATTAAATATCGAATCATCAAATTTCATATAAAAAAAATAGAAATTAAAACAATATGAATCAAAAAATATAGTGAATGTATGACAATCAAAGATTGGATTAGGAAGTGAAACAAGGCAATCAATTCCATCTTTTTTAGTTGCTGCTTCACTTAATTTATCACTTGCTTTTCCATATCCAGATACAGAAGAAAATGTGACATCATCATCTACACCTAAACATCGTTCTGATAATTCATTGTGTTTATTTGGAGAAGGAATCAGGAGGGACTAGAGGTGTAAATTCTATAGTGGAGATTTAATAATTTTCACCTCTTTGTTTATTTATTTGTTTTATTAGCTTAAAGCATAGGATTTTCAAGATATAATTTTGTTTCTTTTTAAATTTTAGTTTTTGCAAGTGCGGATAGTTGGGCGTTTGTATATAGAGGATGTTATATCATGGTATTTGCATGTTTGTGGTGACTTTTAAAGATTTTTAGATTACTTAGAAACCCCACCTACTTTGGGGATTCTTGAATTATTTTTCTAAATTTATTAAACTTTTTAGGATTTGTTTTGTGCTCCGCCCTCAATTAGGTTTTAATAAGTCGTGTTTTTATTTAGTGTGGTCTTGTATGTACATGCTATACCATGATATTTATGTTTGTATGCATGCGACCCCTTTCCGTTTATATTTTTGTTACACTTGACATGCGCATTCGTTGTCAATGCGATTAGTAATCTATTTTTAGCATTTTTATAAGCTTTTTTGGGACACGCGCACACGGAGAGGTTATTCATCTAGTTTAGCTATATTATTATGGACACCAACTTATCGCTAATTATTCCATTCCCACCCTACCCCAATAAATATTCTTAAAACCTTGTATTGTGTACGACCCTTCACCGGAATTGCAAAACACCGGAATTGCAATGTATTTTGCTGGTTTAGGATGTTCACGATGAGTTCAAATCACGAGGTTTTAGCTTTCGTACGTTTGTGTTTCAAAAGTGGTAGTTTGGTTTTGTTTTATAGTGATGTGTTTCGCCACGACGGTTGGTGGTTTGGTAGAGAGTAGATGGTAAGAGCTTCTTATCTGCCTTATTAGGAGTTGTGGATGGTAAGATATGTAGTGGATATCTTGTGTATTGAGACCCCCTTTCCTGGCTTGGCTTACTCTACTGAGACACTTTTTTCCAGTTCCCTTCCAAAATAGTCGGCTACTAAGCCCATTTCTAGGCTCCCTTCCAAATTAGAGTCAGACTATTGAGACCCCCTTTCAGCTTATTTCTATAATATAGACGGCTATAACGCTCATATTTCCTATCTCACTTATAAAAGGAGTCGCCTATTGATACGTACGCTTATTTATTGCATTTTAATTTAAAGATTTTAATTTTTAACCTCTCAATTGTTCATCTTTATTTTCTATCTTTTAATTAATTACTTTCTACTTGTACTATTTGTTCATTCGTATAACACACAAAGTCCCCGAGAACTAACTTTCTTATCATTAAAACTTGCATACGTCGTGTAATACATACAATACCATGCTTGTCTAGGGTGCTTTAGTGCATCGTTTTCAGCATTTCTTTATCATATTTTTATCACATCCTAGGCGACACCAAAGGGTTGAGGGTGAATTAGGGAGCCTTTAAGATCCTTTTTCTGATGCTCTCAAGAAGATACGTGATATTAACTTGAACAAGAAGAATTCTTGAAAATTGATTGAGTGGGAGCCCTCGAATAATATTGAAAATCGGCTGAAATCAAATTCCATTCCTTCTCTATTTGATCTTTCCTTATGTGTCCTTATTAAGAACGTTGAGGGATTAATTACTCTAGACCATGTTCCCAATATAATAGGCAAAAATTAACAAATGCTCTTTGCAATGAACGAAAAATAAACAGTTATATATTATATCTCCTTTTACAAGATTCTTAGCTGAGCTACACATAAGAGACAGTTCATGCTTAGCAGATTCCTAATTTGTCAAGAGTTTTGCAAATCTAGATGTCACTGATTTAAGGGTTATTTTATATGGTTTGTCTGCATACTATAACATGTTTTTAGTAGAGGGACATGACACTTAACGGCCAAAATGGATGGAATCTATTAACAAGGGGTAACGAGTCACCAAAATGAAGTTTAAGGGCATCCAGTCTCAAAAAATCCAGTAGGGGGTAAACTTTAAAAACAAGCAAAGTTTAGGAGGTATTGGATGTATTTACTCTTTTCTAAATAAATAATCTTTTATAAACAACAATTTTGAGAATTAGTTAAAACAATCTTTTATGGATTAAGGTAATACTATTGTGACAAACAATAATTTTAAGCAAAAATTTATCGTAAATCTAAAATTTATTCCATAGGGTTCACGAAATTTGACATTAATAATATTACATTTACATTTGCAAGCATTAAAGTGTGTATGAGATTCGTTCTTATATGTAAACGTGATTGCGTTTTCAATAAGGTTAAACAAATTTTTAGTCATTTATGATAGTTCTTTTGGCTCATTTGGATTATATAATTTAGAACTCAAATATAGTTTTGTACAATATTTTTCATACAAGTTTTGTATTTTTACGTTTTCACCCCATTTTTTATTGTTCAACAATGTTTTCATCAATCACAATGTTTTCTTTTGGCTCATTTGATTATCTAATTTAGAATCAAAATATAGTTTTGCACAATATCTTTTATATAAGGGATTTCGTATTTTTATATTTTTACCTGATATATAATAAAAAAATCATACTAAAAAAAATTGACTTATGGAATACTTACACTAATACTTTAAGTGGGACATTCAATGATAACTTGTAATATATCTCCATGATGCCTCAGGTGAATCTAATAACTATATTAGTTGTGATATTGATTAAGAACTTGTATGTAAACTTCTTTCCACTACCATGTTAAACCCCTAATTTACTTCACATAATTTGGCTCAAATACCTCAATTTCTTCGACGTTAAAACCATAAGTAAATTCACATAATTTAGCTTACATACCTGAATGTAAGTTGGAGCGAGATACAAGTCAAGTGGGAAAGGGAAAAAGATAGATGTCAATCTTGAAAAAAAAAATGAAACACTAAATTGGAAGTATAATTGTTTATTTGACACATGCACTCATCAGTTGTTTTGAATAATGAGTTATGTATGTACCTCATTGTCTTTTTGGTATACATTTTTCCTTGTACGTAAACATAACAATATTTCACATCAGTTTACAACTTACTGGGAATCAGAAATTTCATATCAATTGTTGTACTAATACTAAAACGCACTAGTTAAAGTTTATCTATTTTTTTGTTAGTTTTAATTTGAACAGAAAAATATGGGATCTCCTTTAGACAAAAACGGATGAGCTACATCAAAATAGCTGCGATAGCAAAAGCCAAACTATATTTTCTCCAATATTCATCGAATCTACTTTACAATTTCAACTAAAAATTACTTATAAAATCATCTTTATTTTGACACCATTCAATCAACTGTAAATGAAGATCCCATATATAAGGGAAGTACGTGTTTGCAGTTGAACTTGTGTTTCTTTCAAAAGAATTAGTAGCTTCAATGTAGAATTTTAAGAAACCGGTAATACAATACAATGCAAAAATGGAATACAACAGATCTTGTTCATCCTGAAGAGGGAAATCTTTCATGTATGCTCCTCAACAAACATCAGACCATAGTTGAAGGTTTTAAGGCTCAATTGTGTTGGAGAAAAAACGGATGTTGGCCATGAGACTTCAACAAAGGAGACCATGGCATTAGTTAATATGGAGTAGTAACAATCTAATGTTTTGCTAAACATTGGTCATGTAATTGTAGTCTTACTTTTTAGTAAAAATAAACACATGTACGTCTATGTTGTAATATTAGGTTGAATGCCTATTTGATGAATGGAATTATAGATATCTTTAATTTTCTTATTATTTTTATTTTGTATACAAGAAATAATCATCGGACTATTAATAAGATCAAAGTAGACAATTTTGAGTACTCATTCCGGGGAAAACAGACCCCTGTACCTTCCTCTATAATGTTTGTGAGGATAGTGTAGGAGATAAATGAACAATCATATGAAGATTTTTTGTTTCAAAAAGTAATCTAGTTCTATTTTTGCTTTCATATTAGTTGATTAATATTAAAAGATTTTTTCGTAGTAATTGGGAACGATAACATGGTATAGTTATTGAAAGTACAATGAAATAAATTGTACAAAAATTGATATCAAAGTCGAACTCAAAGCTATAAACACATTAAATTACCAAGAGAACTTTTGTCACTCAAGTCTTAGTAGTCAGCACTACTAGAGAATACAACAACAAAAATTAAAGAGAGAGCATATGAAATAAAAAATCAAAATTTGAAACAAATAATAGGGTGTGTTTATTTGCACAATTAATAAATAAAAAAATTATGTTCTCATATTTCTCTCTCATTGTAAGAGACGTGAGCTTAAGACGCCAAATATCTTCTTGAATATAGACTTTTGTGCGGATTCATCAAAGTGCAAGCTACTGTATTTTGTTACCCTTTCCTCCAACAATTTGTTTTTGTAGAATACACTCTCATATAAGCGCCTTGATTTGTAATGGATCTTTGGATAATATTTATGGACGCCTTCCCAACCTTAGTGTAGTTGGGGACTTACTTCCTCAGACTTTCGTTTGTTTACATGCCACAAACTTGCCTGGACTTATTGGAACTCCATATTCTGTAGAATATTTTAGACACTTCATATGTGGCACAATTTTACCCATTGATGCTCCTTTCGCATGACAAAAAATGTCGAATACCACATATAATTTATTTTACTTTGACACCTCGTCTAGATTATTAGTATCTTGCTATTAAACGTTCCTTAAATTATATGCAAAGGAGTTTTCTTTGTGGTGCCTCGAGGAGAATTCAAAGTTTTTCTGATTAACTTTCCCTAGTGTTTACTCGAATTCTTCCAACTTTTTATTTTTTATGGGGTTTTATGTTGTAAGTGCTTCCAATTGTTCATAAGGACTCATCGGGGTAGCGAGCTGGTGTCAACGTTATTTCGCCGATGATGGAGAGTGTCTTCACTATATAAATTACTATTATGCTTTCGTGTTGAGGCCTCCTCCTTTCACTTCGTCTCCTTGGGTCTCCTATTTACATAGACCATGTTGTTATTTTCCCTTGTCTGATAATTTTTCCTTCTAGATAGAGATTTTTTAATGTGTTTATCCTTCTTCCTTACATGTTTGTCCCCCTTACATTCATATTACTTTTAGTTATTGTTTTTTAGTCATCCATTGTTTGCTTATTATGTCTCTTATAACCAATTTCGTTGGGGAACATAAATAATATGTCAAATCTTCGTCGGTGGCTATTTTAATGTCAATATTCTCTGATATTTGTTATATGTCGAGGCATCATCGAAATTTTCATTGAATTCAATGCTTCATCAGACTATGTGTGATGACAATGATATGTCATATTTTGTTTGATATGGATTCTTTGTCGGAATTTTATTTGAGGTCAGAGCATCGCCATAATTTTTGTTTGATGCTAAGGCATTAATCAAACTTTGTGTGATGCCGAGGCTTTTTCATACTTTTTTTTGATTGGCACATGCAAAGAGAAAGAAGTATATATATACATATATATATGTGTTTATTATTATTATTAGTAGTAGTAATGTTATTATTATTTTTTTATAGCGTTTCCGCTTGCTGATGGCTTTGATCCTGCAAAACTTCTTTTATCGTCGAGGCTTCGTCAGTATTACTAAATATTATTTGACTATTGAGACTTTTTTGGTCTTAATAAACTTCTTCGGTTGTTGATATTGCGTCGCTCTTACAAAATTTCTTTGATTATTGACAGTACGTCGGTTTTACAAAAAGTTTTTGATTGCTGAGATTGTCATTATTACCAAGCCTTTTTAATTATAGAGAGAGTGTCGCTCATATGAATATTTTTTAATTGTCGAGACTACGTTTGTCTTACAAACTTTTTTTATATCTCCTTCACAAAAAAAGAGCTTCTAACTGTCTGTGTCATCACATCGATATTTAACGACACAGTGAATTATTTACTTCAAGATAACCTTCTTGGCAACAATATAATTGGTATTTTTTACAAGGCTAAGTTCGACTTAATTAACATATCTACGTTCTTCTCATTTCCAAGGCTAAGTTTGACTTAATAACCAAATCTTTGGCTGTCTCATTTCTAAGACTATATATTAGACTAATTTACCAGAGTTATGTTGGTCTCATTGTCGAGTCTGCGTCAGATTATCTACTAGAGCTATCTCGGACTTATTTTTTAGACTACATCAGAGTTATTTACCATAAATATGTCAAACTTATTATTGAGGCAACATCAGACGTATTTTGCCCGAGATTTGTCGATTTCGTTGTTATACAATTGACCGCTAATTTAGGTCGATCATTATTTCGTTATCGGCTTGCCAGAGGGTTTAGACTTTCTTAGGCTATATAATATGGTATTTTATGTCATAGTAGCCGATCTTTTTTATAAAAGAGGAGCTACTGTTTTATGCTACCAGATCTCTTCTATTATGCTACAGGAGTTGGTCTTTAAAGCTATAGGAGCTTGTATTTTATGCTCAAGGAGCTACTTTTTTTGGCAGAGATCTTGGTATTTTGATTGATCACAATGCGGAATTGGTGTTAGTTAATTTTTTTTACAGTCTATCAACTTTTTTGGGAGCCAAACCCCATATTTGATGATCTTAGGTTGATGAGAAAAATTTGTTACATTCTATCTAGGTTTTATGTCAGTATTCTTTTTAGGATTCTTTTAAAGATTTCAATTTGTCTCTGTAGTTCTTGTTATTATAAAAAACCCCTCAAGAAGGAACCAGGATAGTGTTGAAAATTACAATGGATTGACATGCACATTAGTTAATTTTAAAATTTGAAACACAACGTTTTTTAAGTAACTGACATGCTCTTACTGTTTCTTATCTTCGATTTTTTTTGTGATATTATATTGTATGAGACCTACCACATGTGTCCTTCTTTGTTACTTCTTGCATATCTCGTCTCTAATTGACAAGTTTCATTAACAATTGATCTAGATGTTTCATTATCATCGGTGGGCTCTCGGTACACTAGCAGTTGTCGGCATAGTAAGAATATAGAGTACAACACATTTGGTGGTGGTCGGTATTGGCAGAATGTATGGTTTGATGCCTTCTTTACCCACCGGTATTGGATGATAAGGTTCAATTAGGGGTGAGCACGGTTCGGCTCGACTCGATTTTTGCCATAACCAAAACCGAAACCGAATGGTTTGGTTTTTAGAGGTGCCGGTACCGAACGGTTTTTATTGGTTTAGTTTTGTCAGTTTTCGGTTCCGTATATTTTCGGTTTTGGTATGTGTTTAATTCGATAGTTGGAAAGATTTCAAGGTCGTTTACATGAGATATTTTATTTTTCAAAAAAATTCATATGTTAAGTGTTTGATTTTCATGTTATTCACCCATGTATGAAAATTGTATCTTTGCAACTCAAATATTGTGCATTAATCATAAACAAATTATTTTAGAGGAATATTTACAAAAATTAATATGAATGCTTTACGTTCAATGAATTTCAATAAAAGAAGGTTCCTTTTAAGATATATCGACTAATGAATTATGTAAAGATATGTTGCACATTATGACATTTTTAGGGGCAGTGCATGTCATATATCTTTTCAAACTTTACTCTATTATCTATAACATTGAAATAATCTCTCTAGAAATAAAAATTAAATTCGAGAATGTCTTAGTTTATATATTTTTTTTGGTTTTGTTTTTTCTAGTTCAGTTTAGCATAGAAAAACAGTACCGAGACAAACTTTTTCGGTTTTTTAAAAAGTTTATACCGAACCAAATGTTTTTTTCAATATTTGGTTTTTTTCGGTTCGACTTTTGAGATTTTTTTGGATCGGTTCTTTTTTTGGTTTTGTTTTGCTCTCCCTTACCTGAAACTCTAAGAGAGAAGAAAGAAGAGAGAAATTACAACTCATCCCTATATTGAGTTGCTCAATTTATCTCATAAACATTCTAGAATGGCATAGGCATCACCTAACCTATATTTCCAATAAAAGAAAGAAACAATACGTAATTTAATCATTCATGATAAGATTGCCTTAGGATTCCTCCCATACTTTCTAATATTTCTTAGGTTCGACTACTACTAAGTCCATTATATGATAGGTAAAAACATCTTTGGCAGAATTTGGCAAATACTATTCATTTGTTTGAAGTGTAAAAAATAACTATTAGGTTTAAATTCTAATGTATCGAAATGTAAATTTAAGTTTCTAACTACTCTAATATAGTCAAATCTTCAAATATATAACACAATATATTCCATTTACCAACAACTATAGCCTTTTAAGTAAGTTATTTCTCTTTTTGTAACAAGAAGTTCTACTAATTCATATCTTCTATATTTTAATATAGGTCCTTACAATTATGTATTCAGAAATTGTAATATATGTCACTAAATTAAAAAATGACTTAATTGCCATTATAGGTTCCTACTTAATTTATTTTGAGTTTATTGAACAATAATTCCCTATATTAAATTTACAAGAAATTGCTTCATTATAATTGACGAAGATCTTCGTCATAAACAAATATTTACAGTAGACAAGGTTATGGAGTTACTCGCTCCTCTTGTTCCTCATATACCTAGTATATATAGTTGCAGCTCCAACACTATTATACTTTCATATGGTCATATGAGGCTTAGTTAGCTCCTACAACTAGAATACTAGCTAGGTGACCAAGGTTTATGTCAATGCTTGGATGTGTGTATATTGTTATCATATGGGGTAAATATCATATAGTTGTATACAAAAGATCTAATCCAGATGGAAGTGGAAATGTATGAATAAGAGTAGATTATTCGTTTTTGGTCTTTTGATGGTGAAAGGAAATACATCCATTATTTTGGTAGTTTCTTTCGATGTATAAAAGAAAGGAACATAGTATTAAGAGGTTCTTTCATGATCACGCAAACATAAGAGTCTTTGAAGAAATCAATTTTGTTTCCAGTTCATGTTACAATTTTTTATAGAGATTCTTAACCTTAACGAAACCAAAATTAACATAATTATGACTTTCCATATTCTAAATTCTTGTGGTTTTATATGATAGAATATGGACTTATAGATCCACAATTTTTTTATCCTATTAAAAATGACCATACACATACATCGATTTTTTGACAATATATTTAGCCATTTGGGTTGTATGGGATGTTTGTAATTGTTATATAACTCCAAATATACATCCCTATTTGTATTGAGTGATTTATTTCTAATCAAGATTTTAGGCCCATTATGAATGTTGATGAGATTTTATATGAGATTTTTTATATTAAATGATCGTGTTTTTATATGAGATTTTTTGTAATAAATGATTTAAAGGTTCGAGTTAATTTCATCATTGTAAAATTACTTAATATTGGATTAGGTATTCCTCGCATCTTCGGAGGATGATTATTATATAATCTTTGAAGGCTAGTTTCATAAATAAATTACCTAACTTACTCTTTCAAGTTGCGATGTTTTCTTATGCATGCCTTTGTTTACTAAGCATATGGATGTTGAAAACTTTCTAATTAAAGTTTATGAAAGTACTTTTATGAAGGTTCAAATTGATTCTAACGGAATTGAAGGTTAGAACAAGTGGCCTACCCACTGATGCACATAGCATTATTGAAGGTGATAACAAGAATTTCTTAGAGCTCAACACTAAGGGTCGTGATGACGTAAGAGAAGAAGATGAGGCTTCAGTCATCGTGTGAAGGAGTAAATGAAAGAGACGTACTAGGGGTTTATCCCCTTGAAACAGAGTAAATAAGGGTCTTAGAGCAGATGGCAAACTTCTTTGTGTTTTTAATAATTAATCTCCAAAACATAGTTTTTCAAAAAATGTTCCTGATAGTGTACATGTTCGTAAGATCGCGGTTTATGTATTTATGAATCTATGCCACGTCTTTATTGATATTTTGGTGGTATATATAATTGATATATATATATATATATATATATGGAAATATAAAATGAGGAAGGTGTTGATTTTTCAATCATTAGAAAAATGCCCTATTGCACTATAACAACTAACACGACACCCACCTTAGAGATGGGGTATGTCATAGTTTGTCATATAAGCTAGTATACTAACCTTATACTTCCTTCCACTTCGATGGATTTCGTAGCCACTTACCCAAAATAGTTTGATATGCTAATTTTAAACATTCAAGAAATGGTTGTATGATACATATAGTTGTGTTAGGAGTGAAGAGTACAAAACATTTGTTGAGATTTGTAGAATAGGTAAGAGGAAATTTAATATTTCACATGACCTCATTTAGGAAATGGATTTTAAGCATGTCTATTTTGAGGATTAAATTTTAATTGTCTGGGAAAAGAAGTTATATCAAACTCGGATATGACACTATTATTTATACTACTTAGAGATTGCATATAAAGAGAGATAGGTAAGATGATAGAGGGTCTCCTTGTCAGATTTTCCTTTGACTGATAATATAAAGGTAAAATGTATATGATCACGACAAGAACTTGTGATACAGTTGACACGCATTTAATAATGAAAGACACCTTAGATCGTATTCCTAGTTTTACGAGTACTTGTTGAATAGTATTTCATTAAACTTATCATAATTTTGTTGCATATAATTTTTAGTATGGTATACACATCCTTTCATACGGGGGTTCATCCTCTTGAATGTATGTAGAGCTTTATTGAAAAATTATCATATTTTCTTTGATATCTCTTTCCTCATATGAATGTAGCATGGACTAAAGATACTACTTTCAACATTAAGGTTTTCATTCCAAGGATATGTATTTTAGAAATAAAGTTTTAATACTTTTACCAAGCTTCTGCAAAACCTCGTTTTTGGAAATTAAAACTATAATGGTACATGTGAATATACCAATATTAGGCTTCTATTAACGAAGACTTTGTTCGACCCGAAATTGTTCTTGACCATGAGATACTAGCGTATTTTGTAAAATATACATTTGAAATCATTATTAAAGGGATCAAATAGAAAAGAGTTACCAAATTACCTCCTTATATGTATAATAACATACTATAAATCGGGAAAGAGAAATCATATGATTGGTTAATTTAAAATCCACCTAAGAGGTAAGAAAAGGGTGATGCGATTTGGGGTGATATCCAGCATTACTCCTTTATTAATTCAGTTGTAATATAAAATAAGGATATGTATCATGTTTGGGCAGTAAGCACAACGACCCATATCATTGAGCTCCACCAAACTATAAGATCATAACTATGAAACCCTACTAACAATATCAACAATATCAACAATATCAATCCATCACCCTATATAGGTTTCAAATGATGGATATGTTAAACAAAATATTATGAACGCCGCCTCTTTGTTGCAAGTAGACACAACACACCATTTTCAAATCCTATGTTTACTTACAAAACACAACACACCATCTTCAAACCCTAGATTTACAACGAAAACTGCAAATTATTTTCACTTGTAAAAGGTAACTATATTATAACACGGGTTTTTAGATTTATAGGATTAATTTTTTTATTCTTTTTTATGATTTAAAACGACTATGGTGTACAATCTGAAACTAGAATAAATAGTTTAGAGATTAAAAAATATAAATTAAAATATTAAATTATTTTATAAACTGATTTAAATTATCCATTATTATAAATTTTTTCATTGAAATGGATAAATTTTCTTTGGTTTTGTTGTACTTATTAAATATCTCTAAAAATAAATTTTTTATTAATTGAATTTTTAAATTTAATTTGTGATAATCTTTATAATATATATTTTTTTGATTTTAGTGTTTAGTTTACATGAAAAAGATCGTTAGTCGTGACATTTCAATAAAGGAGAAATTCTCCATAAAATTCTTGGTAAGTCTTCACCATTCTAATAGTTATTATGTTTGATATGTATCTAATTATCTTATACACAGACAATAAGATCACAATATATATTATGAGATTGCTAAATTCACTTCATTATGAATGTAAATAATAAAAATTTCTATTTGAATAGCTTTTAAATTTTGGTTTTAGGTGTCAAAAACCCTAAATTTTGTTAATCATGTGGTAACTTTCAGAATACTTTACCAAGATATATGGTTAGTGCATAAGATTATATTCAGTTATGGTAAATAAAATAGTTAAGGTTTATTTTAACAATATAAGATTAGATACCCATGTGCTAAATTACTAGCATACGTAAAACCTTTAGATTCTAGTGTTTCTATAGCACTCTCAAAAGTTCTCATATATGTTATTTTTTCATTCCACAAAAGGTTTACATTTTGTTTACCAACAAATTAAAAAAATAGTTTTTAGATTCTATATGTACTAGTATATTCTTCCTAAAATGTCTTAAAATTTTGAATCATTTTTGTGATTTTTTTAATATTTGAATAGGTCTAGATTTCTCATAAAGAATATAAATTGTCTTTGATAAAGAGTAAATACATCCAATACCACCTAAACTTTGACTATTTTGATAGTTTACCCCCTTCTAGATATTTTTTTACTGGATGCCCCTTAAAAGTCATTTCAGTGACTCGATGCCCCGCGTTCATGTGTGGCCACTTTTTAATTAAAAATTCATTTTTTTGAATTACTTATCCCACGTCTTCTTCTTCAAATCCTTTTCTCCAAAACTTCTTCTCCATGATTAAATCCCAAATCTTCAAATTTCATACAAAAAATTTAGTGAATGTATGACAATCAAAGATTGGATTAGGAAGTGAAACAAAGCAATCAATTCCATCTTTTTTAGTTGCTGCTTCACTTAATTTATGACTTGCTTTTCCATTTCCAGATAAGGAAGAAAATGTGACATCATCATCTACACCTAAACATGAATCTGATTTGGAGAAGGAATCAGGAGGGACTAGAGGTGTAAATTCTATAGTGGAGATCTAATAATTTTCACCTCTTTGTTTATTTATTTGTTTTATTATCTTAAAGCTTAAGATTTTTAAGATATAATTTTGTTTCTTTTTAAATTTTAGTTTTTGCAAGTGCGGATAGTTGGGCGTTTGTATATAGAGGATGTTATATCAAGGTATTTGCATGTTTGTGGTGACTTTTAAAGATTTTTAGATTACTTATAAAACCCACCTACTTTGGGGATTCTTTAATTATTTTTCTAAATTTATTAAACTTTTTAGGATTTGTTTTGTGCTCCGCCCTCAATTAGGTTTTATTAAGTCGTGTTTTTATTTAGTGTGGTCTTGTATGTGCATGCTATACCATGATAATTATGTTTGTATGCATGCGACCCCTTTCTGTTTATATTTTTGTTACACTTGATATGAGCATTCGTTGTCAATGCGATTAGTAATCTATTTTTAGCATTTTTATAAGCTTTTTTGGGACACGCGCACATGGAGAGATTATTCATATAGTTTAGCTATATTATTATGCACACCAACTTATCGCTACTTTCTCTATTCCCACCCTACCCCAATAAATATTCTTAAAACCTTGTACTGTGTGCGGCCCTTCACCGGAATTGCAAAACACCGGAATTGCAAAGTATTTTGCTGGTTTAGGATGTTCACGAGGAGTTCAAATCACGAGGTTTTAGCTTTCGTACGTTTGTGTTACAAAAGTGGTCGTTTGGTTTTGTTTCATTGTGACGTGTTTCGTCGCGACGGTTGGTGGTTTGGAAGAGAGTAGATGGTAAGAGCTTCTTATCTGCCTTATTAGGAGTTGTGGATGGTAAGATATGTAGTGGATATCTTGTGTATTGAGACCCCCTTTCCTGGCTTACTTCCAAAACAGTCAGCTAATGAGACCCCCTTTCCCAGCTGGCTACTGAGACCTATTTCTCGGCTCCCTTCCAAATTAAAGTCGACTATTGAGACCCCCTTTCAGCTCATTTCTAAAATATAGACGGCTATAACGCTCCTATTTCCTAGCTCACTTATAAAAGGAGTCGCCTATTGATACGTACGCTTATTTATTGCCTTTTAATTTAAAGATTTTAATTTTTAACCTCTCAATCGTTCATCTTTATTTTCTATCTTTTAATTAATTACTTTCTACTTGTACTATTTGTTCATTCGTATAACACACAAAGTCCCTGAGAACGAACTTTAAAACTTGCATACGTCGTGTAATACTTACAATACCATGCTTGTCTAGGGTGCTTTAGTGCATTGTTTTCAGCGTTTATTTATCATATTTTTATCACATCCTAGGCGACACCAAATGGTTGAGGGTGAATTAGGGAGCCTTTAAGGTCCTTTTTCTGATGCTCTCAAGAAGATACGTGAGATTAACTTGAACAAGAAGAATGCTTGAGAATTGATTGAGTGGGAGCCCTCGAATAATATTGAAAATCGGCTGAAATCAAATTCCATTCCTTCTCTATTTGATCTTTCCTTATGTTTCCTTATTAAGAACGTTGAGGGATTAATTACTCTAGACCATGTTCCCAATATAATAGGCAAAAATTAACAAATGCTCTTTGCAATGAACGAAAAATAAACAGTTACATATTAGATCTCCTTTTACAAGATTCTTACCTGAGCTACACATAAGAGACAGCTCATGGTTAGCAAATTCCTGATTTGTCAAGAGTTTTGCAAATATAGATGTCACTGATTTAAGGGTAATTTTATATGGTTTGTCTGCATAATATAACATGTTTTTAGTAGAGGGACATGACACTTAACGGCCAAAATGGATGGAATCTATTAATAAGGGGCAAGGAGTCACCAAAATGAAGTTTAAGGCATCCAGTCTCAAAAAATCTAGTAGGGGGTAAACTTTACAAACAAGCAAAGTTTAGTAGGTATTGGATGTATTTACTCTTTTCTAAATAAATAATCTTTTGTAAACAACAATTTTGAGGATTAGTTACAACCTTCCGTGGATTAAGGTAATACTATTGTGACAAACAATAATTTTAAGCAAAATTTTATCGTAAATCTAAAATTTATTCCATGGGGTTCACTAAATTTGACATTAATAATATTACACTTACATTTGCAAGCATTAAAGTTTGTATGAGATTCGTTCTTATATATAAACGTGATTGCGTTTTCAATAACGTTAAACAAATTTTTAGTCATTTATGATAGTTCTTTTGGCTCATTTGGATTATATAATTTAGAACTCAAATATAGTTTTGTACAATATTTTTCATACAAGCGATTTTGTATTTTTACGTTTTCACCCCAATTTTTATGGTTCAACAATGTTTTCATCAATCACAATGTTTTCTTTTAGCTCATTTGATTATCTAATTTAGAATCAAAATATAGTTTTGCATAATATTTTTTATATAAGGGATTTCGTATTTTTATATTTTCACCTGATATATAATAAAAAAAATCATACTAAAAAAAATTGTCTTATGGAATACTTACACTAATACTTTAAGTGGGACATTCAATGATTACTTGTAATATATCTCCATGGTACCTCAGGTGAATCTAATAACTATATTAGTTGTGATCTTGATTAAGAACTTGTATGTAAACTTCTTTCCACTATCATGTTAAACCCCTAATTTACTTCACACAATTTGGCTCACATACCTCAATTTCTTCCACGTTAAAACCATAAGTCAATTCACATAATTTAGCTTACATACCTGAATGTAAGATGGAGCGAGATACGAGTCAAGTGGGAAAGGGAAAAGGATAGATGTCAATCTTGAAAAAAAATGAAACACTAAATTGGAAGTATAATTGTTTATTTGACATATGCACTCATCAGTTGTTTTGAATAATGAGTTATGTATGTACATAATTGTCATTTTGTATACATTTTTCCTTGTACGTAAACATAACAATATTTCACATCAGTTTACAACTTACTGGGGAATCAGAAATTTCATATCAATTGTTGTACTAATACTAAAACGCACTAGTTAAAATTTATCTATTTTTTTGTTGGTTTTAATTTGAACAGAAAAATATGGGATCTCCTTTAGACAAAAACGGATTAGCTACATCCAAATAGTTGCGATTGCAAAAGCAAAACTATATTTTCTCCAATATTCATCGAATCTACATTTCAATTTCAACTAAAAATTACTTATAAAATCATCTTTATTTTGACACCATTCAATCAACTATAAATGAAGATCCCATATATAAGGGAAGTACGTGTTTGCAGTTGAACTTGTGTTTCCTTCAAAAGAATTAGTAGCTTCAATGAAGAATTTTAAGAAACCGGTAATACAATACAATGAAAAAATGGAATACAACAGATCTTGTTCATCCTGAAGAGGGAAATCTTTCATGTATGCTCCTCAACAAACATCAGACCATAGTTGAAGGTTTTAAGGCTCAAGTGTGTTGGAGAAAAAACGGATGTTGGCCATGAGACTTCAACAAAGGAGACCATGGCATTAGTTAATATGGAGGAGTAACAATCTAATGTTTTGCTAAACATTGGTCATGTAATTGTAGTCTTACTTTTTAGTTAAAATAAACACATGTACTTCTATGTTGTAATATTAGGTTGAATGCCTATTTGATGAATGGAATTATAGATATCTTTAATTTTCTTATTATTTTTATTTTGTATACAAGAAATAATCATCGGACTATTAATTAGATCAAAGTAGACAATGTTGACTACTCATCTGGGGCAAACAGACCCAAGTACCGTCCTCTATAATGTTTGTGAGGATAGAGTAGGAGATAAATGAACAATTATATGAAGATTATTTGTTTCAAAATGTAATCTAGTTCTATTTTTGCTTTCATATTAGTTGATTAATATTAAAAGATTTTTTCGTAGTAATTGGGAACGATAACATGGTATAGTTTGTGAAAGTACAATGAAATAAATTGTACAAAAATTGCTATCAAAGTCGAACTCAAAGCTATAAACACATTAAATTACCAAGAGAACTTCTGTCACTCAAGTCTTAGTAGTCAGCACTACTAGAGAATACGACAACAAAAATTAAAGAGAGAGCATATGAAATAAAAAATCAAAATTTGAAACAAATAATATGGTGTGTTTATTTGCACAGTTAATAAATACAAAAATTATGTTCTCATATTTCTCTCTTATTGTAAGAGACGTGAGCTTAAGACGCCAAATGTCTTCTTGAATATAGATTTTTGTGCGGATTCATCAAAGTGCAAGCTACTGTATTTTTTACCCTTTCCTCCAACAAATTGTTTTTGTAGAATACACTCTCATATAAGCGCCTTGATTTGTAATGGATCTTTGGATAATATTTATGGACGCCATCCCAACCTTAGTGTAGTTGGGGACTTAATTCCTCGGACTTTCGTTTGTTTACATGCCAAAAACTTGCCTGGACTTATTGGAACTCCATATTCTGTAGAATATTTTAGACACTTCATATGTGGCACACTTTTACCCATTGATGCTCCTTTTGCATGACAGAAAATTTCGAATACCACATATAATTTATTTTACTTTGACACCTCGTCTAGATTATTAGTATCTTGCTATTAAACGTTCCTTAAATTATATTCAAAGGAGTTTTCTTTTGTGGTGCCTCGAGGAGAATTCAATGTTTTTCTGATTAACTTTCCTTAGTGTTTACTCGAATTCTTCCAACTCTTTATTTTTTATGGGGTTTTATGTTGTTAGTGCTTCCAATTGTTCACAAGGACTCATCGGGGTAGCGAGCTGGTGTCAACGTTATTTCGCCGATGATGGAGAGTGTTCACTACATAAATTACTATTATTATTTCGTGTTGAGGCCTCCTCCTTTCACTTCGTCTCCTTGGGTCTCTCATATTTACATAGACCATGTTGTTATTTTCCCTTTGATTAGTTGTCCTTCTAGATAGAGATTTTTTTAATGTGTTTATCCTTCTTCCTTGCATGTTTGTCCCCCTTACATTCATATTAGTTTTAGTTGTTGTTTTTTTAGTCATCCATTGTTTGCTTATTATGTCTCTTATAACCAATTTCGTTGGGGAACATAAATAATATGTCAATTCTTCGTCGGTGGCTATTTTAATGTCAAATATTCTCTGATATTTGTTATATGTCGAGGCATCATCGAAATTTTCATTGAATTCAATGCTTCATCAGACTATGTGTGATGACAATGATATGTCATATTTTGTTTGATATGGATTCTTTGTCGGAATTTATTTGATGTCAGAGCATCGTCATACTTGAACAAGGCATTAATCAAACTTTGTGTGATGTCGAGACTTTTTCATACTTTTTTTTGATTGACAAATGCAAAGAGAACTAAGTATATATATATATATGTGTGTTTATTATTATTATTATTAGTAGTAATTTTATTATTATTATTTTATAGCGTTTCCGCTTGCTGATGGCTTTGATCCTGCAAAACTTCTTTTATCGTCGAGGCTTCGTCAGTATTACTAAATATTATTTGACTATTGAGACTTTTTTGGTCTTGATAAACTTCTTCGGTTGTTGATATTGCGTCGCTCTTACAAAATTTCTTTGATTATTGACACTACGTCGGTCTTACAAAAAGTTTTTTATTGCTGAGATTGTCATTATTACCAAGCCTTTTTTATTACAGAGAGAGTGTCGCTCATATGAATATTTTTTAATTGTCGAGACTACGTTGGTCTTACAAACTTTTTTTATATCTCCTTCACAAAAAAGAGCTTCTGGTTGTCTGTGTCATCACATCGATATTTAACGACACAGTGAATTATTTACTTCAAGATAACCTTCCTGGCAACAATATAATTGGTATTTTGTACAAGGCTAAGTTCGACTTAATTACCATATCTACGTTCTTCTCATTTCCAAGGCTAAGTTTGACTTAATAACCAAATCTTTGGCTGTCTCATTTCTAAGACTATATTAGACTAATTTACCAGAGTTATGTTGGTCTCATTGTCGAGGATGCGTCAGATTATCTACTAGAGCTATCTTGGTCTTATTTATTAGACTACATCAGAGTTATTTACCATAACTATGTCAAAATTATTATTGAGGCAAGATCAAGACGTATTTTGCCCAAGATTTGTCGATTTCGTTGTTATACAATTGACCGCTAATTTAGGTCGATCATGATTTCGTTATCGGCTTGCCAGAGGGTTTAGACTTTCTTAGGCTATATAATATGGTATTTTATGTCATAGTAGCCGATCTTTTTTATACAAGAGGAGCCAATATTTTATGCTACCAGATCTCTTCTATTATGCTACAGGAGTTGGTCTTTAAAGCTATAGGAGCTTGTATTTTATGCTCAAGGAGCTACTTTTTTTGGCAGAGATCTTGGTATTTTGATTGATCACAATGCAGAATTGGTGTTAGTTAATTTTTTTACAGTCTATCAACTTTTTTGGGAGCCAAACCCCATATTTGATGATCTTAGGTTGATGAGAAAAATTTGTTACATTCTATCTAGGTTTTATGTAAGTAATCTTTTTAGGATTCTTTTAAAGATTTCAATTTGTCTTTGTAGTTCTTGTTATTATAAAAAACCCCTCAAGAAGGAACCAGGATAGTGTTGACAATTACACTGGATTGACATGCACATTAGTTAATTTTAAAATTTGAAACACAACTTTTTTTAAGCAACTGACATGCTCTTACTGTTTCTAATCTTTGATTTTTTTTGTGATATTATATTGTATGAGAACTACCACATGTGTCCTTCATTGTTACTTCTTGCATATCTCGGCGAACTCTCGTTACACTAGCAGTTGTCGGCATAGCAAGAATATAGAGTACAACACATTTGGTGGTGGTCGGTATTGGCGGAATGTATGGTTTGATGCCTTCTTTACCCACCGGTATTGGATGATAAGGTTCAATTAGGGGTGAGCACGGTTCGGCTCGGTTTTTGCCATAACCAAAACCGAAACCGAATGGTTCGGTTTTTAGAGGTGCCGGTACCAAACGGTTTTCATCGGTTTAGTTTTGTCAGTTTTCGGTTCCGTATATTTTCGGTTTTGGTATGTGTTTAATTCGATAGTGCACTACTAAAAAAATAAGTATTCACAGAAATTATCAGGGTCAAAGGCGGCTAATTATAAGTGATGTGTATTAATAAACGAGATTGCCGCGAAGAGTGCCGTCTATAAAGCTCACGCCTATATAAAGACGACATAAACAAAATTGCCACCTATTCAACTATGCATTGGCGGTAGTTGTCTCAAAACTGCCGCCTATGTTTATTTGTCTTTATGGCTTTTTAGGACACTGACGCCTATTATATATCATAGTTGTACATTTATATGACATAAATGGTAGTTTTAAAATGCCGTATATAAAAAGAACAATTTTAATATATTCTTACATATAAGTATTGTTGATTAAAAATAAAAATATATATTTAACTAAAAGAACTATTTAATATAAAAAATATCAGAATTCAATTAAAATATATTCATTCACATAAAAAATGTACAAATCCTAATACTTTTTGTCATTTATTGTCAAGCCAATTAAAAATCAGAAATAAAAATTACAAAATTCTTAAATTTCCTAATATACATTCATAAAGATAGTTAAACAACCAAAAATTTCAAACAAAATCTTCAAAACTTCTTTATTACTTTTTCAATCATCCATATCTTTTATTACTTTTTCAATCATCCATATCCCAATTGCAAAAAGAATCTTCAAACTTTTTTTACTATTTTGACATTCATCCATACTCCTATTGCCATAACTTCTCTTGCTTCAAGCTGTAAAATTAATATCAAAATTAATGAATAATTTAGTAATACTTTACCAGTATTATAATGAATGTAAAACTGCGTACTTTGGCACTAAGTTCTCTAATCATGGCATCATTTTTTACTTTACTCTCCATTAATAATTCATTACACTCTTTTTCATTGTTTTATTACTTTTCATCAAATTTTTAACTTGACCAGTAATAGTCTGAATCTTTTCCGAAGTTTCAGATGAATGAATTTTCCGAAGTTTCAGATGAATGATAATTGTTATACCCATACCTCGATGGTGTAGGTTCCATTCCTTTCCCTCATACGCGTGTTATGATGTAGTCCATCTGAATACAAGAAATATAACTTAGGATTATGCTTAAAACTTAAAATGAGTCATGAAATAACTTACGGATTTCGCAAGCTCTTTAGCTTTATCATCATTAAAATCAAGGGTAGACATAATCTTTGCCCTACCGAGTCTTTCTCTAATCATATTCCAAGAATAAAATGTGTATTTCTTATTTCACCATCTTCACCTGTTCTTAAAACATCCAGTGTCTAACAAGTAAAGGACTTCTATGCACCTATTAAAACAATGGGGAATAATTGACAAAGTAGATGATGAGAACATAAGACTTTAATTTTTTGGTGATTTCCCAATCAAGAGTCCTATTAACTGGTTCAGTTAAAAAAAGGATGCTCATGACTGAAAAAGTACATGTCGGATTTACCTAACAAGTTAACAGTTTCATCTCGAACTTTGAATAAAGTAATCTCTTTTTCCCTCACAACTTTGCGGCTAAACTTGTTCCTGATAAACCAATACGTAAGCAAATTATGGGGAAACTGAACCATTAGTCCCTGTATTATGCGAAACATCATAAATACCCTCGGGGTAGATTTGCAATGGTTATGTATAATACATGGATGAATGGTGCAATTAACCAATATATTTAGCTAACAATCAGATGTATACGAAATAACTTAAAAATTACTGTAAAAAGAACACGTACATTCAACCAATATCCCCATTCGCAAAGGTTCAGTTCCAGTGTTGGGATACTTGAGCTTCCTTGCTACAAATTCAACCATTGCAACAGAAGATATATTCCTACATATTTTGATGATCAGAAACATAGAAACGAGAAAATTTTATAGCTTAATGATAAAAAAGAGGTTTTATTTTACTAGTGAGACATGTAAAAAACCTACCTCAGAGTACAAAACCCAAACACCCAAGCTTTAATAACCAATAAATTCGCGCATATAAAGATTTAAGAAAAACTATATTAGTAAACCATATCATGAAACCTTTATTAAACACACCCCAACACAGAAGAAGAACAAGAATGACAATAAATGAGAAAGGTAAAACCTTTGCGGGTATGGAAACACACCTAAGCTTTAGTCTGTATTCCCTTCCTATCCCTGTTATCAACTCCAATGGTATTTTCGCAAGCTGAAAAATCTACACTGAAATGAGTATGATTCAATGACTCAATTCATCTAATTTAATTAATTAAAGCCTCATCTTTATCACACACATATCAGTTTATTGACATACAATAATTGTAAAATAAATCATGATATGAGCATTTGTTAATATATAACTAGTTCAATTTTGATTAATAACCTAAAGCTCGTAATTAGGGTAAACTTTGGAATTTATTGAAATTATAAAATATTAATAAATTATGAACATTAAAGTTACATAATTATATTAATCTTAAGAGAGATTTAAATGTTTATAAGAAATGCGAAGAAGAAATAAAGACCTTAAAAATTGAATGTAGTACGCTAAAAATGTAAAAACTAAGATAGAAAAATTGCATCATGTCGTTTTTCAAAGGGTTTTTACATCATTTATTATTCTAGGCTACTTTTGAACGGTTTTGAGATAGACAGAAAGAAGAAATGGGAGTTTGCAATGAGGCTAGTCCATTATGATGTTTGAGTTTCGTAAAATTGACGCATTTCCCTAGCGTTAAGTGGTTTCTTAAATTATTAGAAAAATTTATTGTTCCACTACTGAGTAATCTTTGTATCTTAGTGCAATTAACTTTTTAAATAGGTAACATGAATAACAGGGTAATTTTTTTAAGTGAAATAATTACAAACACTTTTAGTACAATATACAAAAGCTTACATATCATAAATTCAATTACTATATATCATACACTTTATGATTCGGCATTCAAAAAATATTACATTCACCAATTTAATTAAGAACACCAACAAATAAAACATAAAAATCGATGATTCGAAAGTGAAGAAGAAATTTAACATACCTTAGTAACGATGAGTGCTGTGAGGAGACCTGACTGACATTACAAAAGAGAGATAGTTTCAAGGATAAAGGTTTTTGATTTATGATAATAGACCAACGATCTGGCTTTTTGTTTTACTTTTTTGGTTGAGAGGGTTTGGGGCGTTTGGGGCTAATAAGCGGGGAACAAAAATTAAGAGGGAAACAAAATGATATTAAGTAGGAAATATGGTGTGATATTAAAGAAAAACTAATAAATATATAACTTTTTTTACTTTTTATAAAATTTAATTCCACTGAAAAAAATTTGTTATACATATATATTAACTTTTTTTTAATTATTCTATAAAATATATTTTTAAATTCATAATTTTGTATAGTCAAAATAAAATATTATTTATATCAATAAATTGATTATTCATTCTTTTAATTTATTTATTATTTTTAAAATAATATGTAATAAACAGTGTTATAAAATATATATTTCGCCCCAAAAAATATGATTGAAATAATTTCTATCACCAAACATTAACTTGTTCATAAAAATTAAAATATCTCAAAATTATAACTAATGAAAAATATTATAATACAATTTTCATTAATATCATCTCGGGTCCAATCTCTTTCGTCCAAATTTGATAATCATAAAGGTCGTGTTTTTAAACATAGAAATTTTATTTCCATTATTATCTTCATAAACATTTTCTATAATATTCTCTTGTAGTTGAAACCAACCGATTTTTACAAATATCATACAACTCCCCAAAAGTTGTTTTAATCATATTTTTTCATGGAGGATTCAAATATTATTTCACGTAAAATGCTTGTTGAACCTAAGATGGTATAATAAATGACCCATGGAGAATGTTTTTCCATGTATTAATTTTCCATTGTAGTTCAAATTTCACACTTTTGTCTCGCATTATATCAACCCAATTGCAACAAAATAACACAACCTTATATCTAGTAGAGTAATTTTAATTCAGTTGTGTATCAAGACACGCCGGTGTGCTTATATCAATATCAAAGGATCTAGCCTTTTAGTATGAGTTGCTCCCTTAAATGTACCACCACTTGAAAGTATACGTGTCTCTTTCTATAGGATCGATATCATTATTCGACATGACCGACTGAAAATTGTCTCAATTCTATCAAAAGATCTAGAGCAATATAAACTTATGTAATAAATCCTTCCGGGTGGGCTCTGTTGTTGTTGTTGTCATACCATTTGAATAATTTCAAACACCTAATATGACATTTTGAATGATTATATGTGCTTACAAAAAGTCAAACATTGTGGTTAAAATATCAAAATGTTATAACGATACCTTTCAAATAGGTATATGTATATCTATCAAGACTGAAATGAACCCAAATTTGGATGTGTTTTTTTATATCAAACAACATATTAGTATTTATTATATTAAGTTAATAAAAATAAGAAAAAAACACGCTTCAAATTTTTTGCTTCATTTTGGACGCCCTATTTATTTTTATAAACCATAGAAATTAGTAAAATAAAAATTATTTTAAAAATATATGACTATAGACGGAGGTTTAATTAGACGAGCCGCCTTTCCAATACATGGCAATTGGCGAGATTGCGCCTATGTAAAGTACCCTTATATAATAGGCTACATTTACTTAAAACCGCCGCCAATTAAATGACGACTATGTGAATTTTTAGTAGTGTTGGATAGATTTCAAGGTCGTTTACATGAGATATTTTATTTTTTTAAAAAATTCATATATTAAGTGCTTGATATTCATGTTATTCACCCATGTATTAAAATTGTATCTTTGCAACTCAAATATTGTGCATTAATCATAAACAAATTATTTTAGAGGAATATTTACAAAAATTAATATGAATGCTTTACGTTCAACGAATTGCAATAAAAGAAGGTTCCTTTTAAGATATATCGACTAATGAACTATGTAAAGATATGTTGCACATTATGACATTGTTAGGGGCAGTACATGTCATATATCTTTCCAAACTTTACTCCATTGTCTATACCATTGAAATAATCTCTCTAGAAATAAAAATTAAATTCGAGAATGTCTCAGTTTATGTATTTTTTTGGTTTTGTTTTTTCTGTTCAGTTTAGCATAGAAAAACCTTACCGAGACAAACTTTTTCGGTTTTTTAAAAAGCTTATACCGACCCGAACGTTTTTTTCAATATTTGGTTTTTTGCGGTTCGACTTTTGAGGTTTTTTTGGATCGGTTCATTTTTTTGGTTTTGTTTTGCTCTCCCTTACCTGAAACTCTAAGAGAGAAGAAAGAAGAGAGAAATTACAACTCATCCCTATATTGAGTTGCTCAATTTATCTCATAAACATTCTAGAATGGCCTAGGCATCACCTAACCTATATTTCCAAGAAAAGAAAGAAACAATACGTAATTTAATCATTCATGTTAAGATTGCCTTAGGATTCCTCCCATACTTTCTAATATTTCTTAGGTTCGACTACTACTAAGTCCATTATCTAATAAGTAAAAAATCTTTGGCAGAATTTGGCAAATACTATTTATTTGTTTGAAGTGTAAATAATAACTATTAGGTTTAAATTCTAATGTATCGAAATGTAAATTTAAGTTTCTAACTACTCTAATATAGTCAAATTTTCAAATATATAACACAATATATTACATTTACCAACATCTATAGCCTGGTAAGTAAGTTATTTTTTCTTTTTGACACAAGAAGTTCTACTAATTCATATCTTCTGTATTTTAATATAGGTCCTTACAATTATGTATTCAGAAATTGTAATATATGTCACTAAATTTAAGAATTACTTAATTGCCATTATAGGTTCCTACTTAATTTATTTTGAGTTTATTGAACAAAAATTCCCTATATTAAATTTACAAGAAATTGCTTCATTATAATTGACGAAGATCTTCGTCATAAACATATATTTACAGTAGACAAGGTTATGGAGTTACTCGCTCCTCTTGTTCCTCATATACCTAGTATAGTTGCAGCTCCAACACTATTATACTTTCATATGGTCATATGAGGCCTAGTTAGCTTCTACAACTAGAATACTAGATAGGTGACCAAGGTTTATGTTAATTCTTGGATGTGTGTATATTGTTATCATATGGGGTAAATATCATATAGTTGTATACAAAAGATCTAATCCAGATGGAAGTGGAAATGTATGAATAAGAGTAGATTATGCGTTTTTGGTCTTTTGATGGTGAAAGGAAACACATCCATTAATTTGGTAGTTTCTTTCGATGTATAAAAGAAAGGAACATAGTATTAAGAGGTTCTTTCATGATCACACTAAATATAAGAGTCTTTGAAGAAATCAACTTTTTTTTTCCAGTTCATGTTACAATTTTTTATAGAGATTCTTAACCTTAACGAAATCAAAATTAACATAATTATGACTTTCCATATTCTAAATTCTTGTTGTTTTATATGATAGAATATGGACTTTAAGATCCACAATTTTTTTTATCTTCTATTTTCTAATACATCTGTGACACATTATAATTTTGGTAAGATTCAATCTCAGGACCTATTGTCTTTTTTTGAAAATACAGATTGTATTAGAATGGAGAAAAAAAGTTCCAAGGTGGCGGATCGGTGGGGGGATAAGATGACAAAAAAGCCAACATAAGAAACTAACTCGAGTCAATCTTTCCAAAAATTCTCATTCTTCGAGGAGTTACATGAGTAGTTGGGGGGATTATAGATTCAACTGTTAGGAGTACCATCAATGTAGACAAATACCGATCAAGACGACATTCACAAATCTTAATGATGGAAATCATTACCCAATCTCTAAAAGTACCACTAAAAGAATTGGTAATATTTTTGTTTCTTCGTAATGGCTCGACCCTTGTAATATATACCCATGTAGTTACATATAAATGGGTTGATATAGTAGGAAGTGAAACCGAATGTTCTAGTCTTCTAAGAAATCATGTTTGGTTTGTTCAATGTTCCATGTTACAACAATTAATTTTAGGGACATTTTACCTTAATTAAATCAAAATAAACATAATTATGTCTCGACATGTTTTTTTAGTTTTTATACTCTTTTAGGATATCCAAGAATTAATTTATTTTTTATTTTCTAATACATCTGAGAGCCATTGTGACTTGCGTAAAATTATATCTCAAGATATCTTAGTCGCGCCGAAAAGTGCTAAATACTCTAGCCGCTAGAACTATCGATTTCGGATTCCCGCTCTTTCTAATTATCCTGATAAAAAATATACAATCAATTGAATACCACCACACCATAACGATTAAAAACACATCCTGAAAGAAATTAAAAAAATTAAAATACCACCACACAACCATAACTATCACACAAATCTCCACATATGCTTATCACTTATGCTAAAAATAACCACTTTATCCCTACCATTTGTTGTTTTTTATACTCATAAGAAAAGAAACACCGGACTACAATATATTCAAAATTATTAAAATCAAAACCTTCAACTTTGATATATCCCCTCTCTTTATATACAATCAATTGAATATTACCATTATTCCAGTTGTTATCCCAAAGATTTCTATAACACGATTTGCTAAAGCATCAATCAGTGGATCGATCTTCGAAGAATAAGAACAAGAACCATAGCTAATTACAATTTATGCATATATTTTAATAATAGTCGAATGTTCCACATTTTTGTTGATGGATTTTTAAAGTTATGAATAAGTTCACAACAGTCAGTGAAGATAGATGTTGTATGTTGTTGGTTCAAATTAGTAATTTTGCATGCCTCTTGCAACACTAGAGGTTCACTCTCTAGCATAGATTTTATCCCAGAAATTTCTTATTATTATAATTAATTACATATTTTATTATGACACAGCGAGACTAATGAAATACCTACATCCTCCCATTCATAGGCAAAAGAAACGTTACAAACTTTTTCTATCGACAGAACCCAGTTGCTTAGTCTGTATACTGTCAGCTTGGTCGGCTTCATGAAGATTGTGATTAACATTTGAAATCTAGTACCAAACATTTACAAACAAATCTTCCATAAGATTAAGATCATAAGTTCGTTCTATTTAATACCTTGAAAATATTCTTCGTACATATTTTTTAGATTTGTCAGAATGAGATAACAAGGAAAGAAATACACATTATGCTAACTCAACCCCAATCAGTAAAGCTTCTAACAATCTTGATAACCAATTTCCAATATGTTCTTGGACTTATAACTCCACCTGATGAAGTAGCACATTAATCTTTTCGTAAAAAATATTTTTATTAACCAAGTATATGAATTTATGTTGGAAATTTGTGTTCTAGACATATTTTCAAATATATATATATATATAATAGAAATGCCACGTACCTGAAGGTACTTGGGCTAAAATGAATTATAATGGATTGTATGAAATTTATAATTTAATTTATATCTACACTTGAATAAAAATAATATATAAATAAGCTTATAAATTATTCTATTACTTGAGTAATAATCATATATATAAATGAAGAAACCTCCAAGAAGCAGTCTCCAACTAAACACAATATGAGGGAGGAGTAATCAGAATAAGGCCTAAGCCCATTCTTTTCACGAACCAAATGGGCTTAAGCCCAGGGTGGTGGATAAGATTCATAAGTTTGACATATAAGAAAAATATAAGATTCATAATGCAAAGAGAAGAAAAACATTATCAAATCAGACAAAGAAAAAGATTCATCATCCAGAATCATCAAGAGTACACTCACGAAAAAAGTAGACACACACTACTACTCACAAAAGTCTCAGAGACACAAATTTAACAAACTTAACTACAAATTGTTTTCAAAAACCATCCAGGGTCAACTTATGTTGCTCATTAACACCCTTGACCCCACCATTTTTACACTTCACTTCAATCCAACAGAAGAAAATATGTCGATTCTGACTTAGCAGCATAACCATACTTTGAAGTACTATTCTTTTTATGCACCGCCGTAACTTTCCCACTCCCCGCCTTCTTATGAAAACTAACCATCAATTTCGAACATTTCCTAAAAAAAAAATTACTATTATTATTTTTCCGAAAAAAAAAATCCCCACTTACAAAAGTTGATCATCAAAGTAGCATGTATACTATTCACATGTCTTATTCCACTGCTTAGCCCCATTAATACTACACTGTGCAGCAAAAATAGCAGCTGCCGCTAATAAAGAAGGTGAAAATCGAAGAATTTGATACTCAACTAAGCATAACTCGATTATAACAAACGATAGAAGCTCCAATTTTCTATCAGAACACATATGGAGTAGGTACTGATAAATTGAACTGTAAAGTATTAAAGATTAATCTCTCCATATCAAGTACTTCTTGTCTAGTATAAGCTTTATCAGATATGACTATAAAATCTTCCACAACAGGTACAAAAACTTCTTCATATTTGCAAGTGAGAAGCATAGTTGTTACTCCAACTAATTGAAGTTTCTTTCTTGTGATAGTTCTTAAAGCTAAAAATCTATCGATAATATTCACTGTTAAATATAATGTCTCTTCCAATAATTTAAATTTGTAATGAACCTCAATTAGCCAATAGATTAGAATACATCTCATCCATTCATTTAGAACTGATTGCTTTGCCATATAAACTGGCTGCACTTAGCTAGAAATCTGCAATACATATAATCGTAAATTAATAATAAATTCACTTAATTTATTTAATTTAATTATATATATATATATATTAAATATATATAAATGAAATATATAAATGAAGTATTGGTATTTAGCTTAACCTGATCTTTTAATAAAGAAATTGTTTCAAAATGTGTCAAAGCAAATCCATCAATCTGTAAGGAAAAAGAAAAATCAGAACTTGTTAATTGCATAATTGGTCCCTGTGTTATGAAACATAGTCAATTACAGCCCTGTTTTTAGGGACTAATTATGTAATTAACCCTACAAACAATCATATAAAATTATGAATTCTCAAATTCAAAGAAATTCCATTTATTAGAACCAACAATATTATTATGTATGTTATGTGTAGCTAAGCTGAGATGTGTAACAGTTAAAACACGGAAACACTTCTAGTGATAAAGCATGAGAAACATATAGTAGTCACATAACCAACATGTATAACACACAATTAATTAAAAATTACTGCTTATATACATTGCGTAATAACAAACCTCATGTAACTTTTGGGTTCTGCCTTTTGATTCCACAGGGGAATCTTTTCAACACTAAGAAAAGCCTACACGGAATAAAAATGTAAGAGATAAAATAAAAAATGGAAAATAAAACAAAAAATAACTAACTAACCTTCCATCATATAAGAAACCCTAACGCTGCAAATAACTATTCTTGGAAATGACCGAAGAATTTTCCGAGAAAAATCTTGAAATAAGAGGTGAAGCGTATTTAAAGGTAACTGTATGTACCTACATATCAAATTCAATTTCTGTTCTTTATCACTGTCAGAATCTTCAACCTAAAGCCAAACAATCCCATCTTGTGATCTGATTAATCACCGCAATTTTACAGCCTCTTCTTTAGCTATTAATGAATAGTTTTATAATTCCAAAACTATACTCACAAATAATATAAATTAGATATGATTTTCATGATAAAAAAACCTATATATATAGATTGAAAGAAAATTGACTTTTTGGGGCATTGGATCGAACACCTTCCACGTGAAATATTCGCTATTGTATTTTGTAGAGAACACCTTCCACGCGAAATATTCGCTATTGTATTTTGTAGAGACAGAAGGAGAAATTGAGTGAGAGATTAGTTTGAAATGGATTCGCTGGCTGTGTGAAACTGGGCCTGGTTGTTGGGATTTGAATAGTGGCTTGAGCGGTGGTATCCCTGGCGCCAGAATCGATCGACAACTCCTTTTTATATTACATAACTCCATTCTTCTGGACCAAGAATTCAATTGCCAACTTAATTGACAAATATAAAATAAATCGAGAGGGAGATGGACGGCGAGGTATCTTGATGGAGTAGTTCCGGAGGAGTATTGAACGACGCCGTGGATGTGGATCGAGAGGTGAATGAACGGGTGAGAGAGCTGTGTGGGAGAGACCTGAGATTTTTTTATTTATTGTGAAATGAAATTAACTGGTAGTTTTTTAGAATTTTATTTTTTAATAGCTAATATATATACCAAGGGTAAATTAGGAAGTATTTAATTTTTTAATTAATGGAATGATCTTGAACGTTGCCAGTGACATATTTTTACCTAAGAATCGATTTGGGCCGTTCTTTATACCCTTTAGCAATATATATATATATATATATATGGATATATATTTATATATATCACTAAATCCAAATACAATAATATTTATAATTTTCAATTCTAATTATTCAATAAAATTAAAATTAAAATAATTTTTTTTAGATAATAGAATTTGTAAACTCAACAATATCATTCCTAATCACTATGTATAATATGTCACACATCATCGTTCAAACACTAATCGCAGCTCCAAACCTCTATTTCAGGTATACATAAACATTACAAATCTTAAAAGTGATACCAGTTTTCACATCTATGCAATTATCTTCTTCTTTCTGAATCAACTTCTTCATATTTTATTCCACCATAAATCTCCGATACTTTCTCTTTTTTCTAATAAATGTGTTGTCCTCTACAAGCTAATCTCTAATCAAAAATTGGTCTTTATCAATTCACATATTAGATCTATGGTCATTATATTTCAATTATATAGTAATATTTTTTACTCGGCAGAAAGGTGAGTTTATTGTTCACATTTTGACAATTATTTTTATTCTTGTGTTATTTTGAAGAACAAAAAATATGTTACGTTGATGGATTTATATGGTCAATTTTTATTTTTTCTGTATTTGGCACTCTATAAATTTTGCACATATATAAATAATTGGTTGTGAAGTCATATATAAATAAATAACAAGTTTATACAATGTTTTGTCATTACTTACCTACACCATTAATCATATGTAAATAAAGCCATATGTTGTATAATCTAAAGCACAACTAAACTAGGCCTATCATCCCTAACTACTATATATACATATATGTTTAACCTAATTCTGGAATACAACACATTTATTCTTTTCTCTCGACTTATACCATTCGTTATATTTTCATCAAAAATTGTTTTTCAGAATTGTTGTTTATATATTGAAACATATAGAGTTCTTTAAAATGTGCTCCAATTCTCAAAAAATGTAAGTAAGCTAGTCTAGGCTATGCAATATGCTAGTGGTTCCAACATTTCATAATCATTTTTCTTCTTAATAAGTTGATTATGATTAAATATCATGGCCAACTATCAAATTGTAGAATTTTTTTAATGATGGAAATACGCCTAATTAATGTAACCCTTTGAGATGTTAAATCAGTACCAAATTTAATTTTATGATATAATATTTAAAAATTTGAACTTTATTATTTCAATTTAGTAATTCAAATACAGTTATTATCACAAATATTATTCTTGTGATGTTTTCTATAATAGTTATTATTTGATCTATATGAAATTAATATCTAAACTAAAATATTTTAATAAAAGCAAAAAAGATATAAATTTAAATTATCACTAATATAAAAAATACAATAACATTATTTTAAATAAACCATTGATTAGACTTAATTTTTTCTACAATTTCTTTTTTATTTGATGATTAATATTATTTTATTTATATTATAAATTCTTTCAAATATAAATAATCTAGAACGCGTCGAATTTACTATATTCTTTTTGTCTATAGAAAAGTATAAAAAAAACTCAACCTGATTTGCAAAAGTGTTTAATTTCAAGATATGTTTTTGTCTTATATTTCATTTCAAAATTAATTGCTGATTTGGACTACAACTACCCTAACATATTAGATTTTCAACTAAAATTATATAGACTACTTATTCTATATTTTTTTAAAACCAACATATGGGTCTCTTTTCTATCGACGGGATCATTTAGTTTTTTTAATCGAGAAATTTGTAGTCAAAATTAACAATCTAGGTTGATTTTGTTAATTATTATTTTGCTGATATTTATCACACCTAATAATTTTTTTTGTACTTACCTAAATGTAATCAACAATCTATTAATATAATATATTTTTATGAATAATATAGTTTATATATTTTTCAGTCACATACATTAAAAGATTGTTATTATTTTGAAAAAGAAAAAAATAGTCACATTAATAAGAAAATTAGAAAGTCAAATGAAAAATGATTTATGAAAGTAGTAATATTATATGAATTTATTATTAATCATAACATATTAATCGACTAAAATATACTATAAAATTATATAGAATAAAGAATAAAAGATATGATCCGTTATAACTAGTGTAAATTTAATCGCACAATAGGAAATTTTTAGGAAGAATGATGTACTATGTTGTCTAATATCTTAATATTTATAATATTATTTATATAATAAAAAATATATCTTTGTTTATTATATATATTTCTTCCATATAGCTATTTATCTACAATTAAAATAAAGATTTTTTATCATTTATTTCTTCGGAGTATTGTTTTCTATGATAATTCTAATAATATATAGATTTATTTTATAACATTACGTTTCAAAATTCATATGATATTTACAAATGATTTTTATTGACCATATTATTTTTCTAATGTTAATTAATAAAAAAAATTTATGTATGTTTTAATTTTACAAAAAACAATTCTTATAAATTTTGTTTTAACATATACATGTTATTTATTTTTTAAATAAAGAGAAAATCAACTTATATATTTAGATATGTTAAGGAATGATTTCAAAAATTAGGAGCTTACAAAATGAAGTAATAGTTATCCAACTGATGTCTTATATCCTGACATCTATACATGTAGCGATAGAATTTAAACCACAACCTTGAGGTTAATACTGATGACACCACGTGTCTTATTTAACTTCTAACGAGCTAAGATTAGAATTTTTTTAAACATCATTTCTTTATCAAGATTGTGTCTAGGATAAGTTATAACTTAATATTCTTGTTTTGTGCTTATCACTTGATATGCTCGTATTGATTGGAAATGTTATCATATTTTCTATAATACGAGGTTAAGGGTATCTTCTCCTTATACCTTGTTTAACTGGGTCATTCCTTATCTACTTCGATAAGATCGAGATTATATACATTGACTTATAGTTGCGATCAAAAATTAAAAAGAAAACACTTTTCTTCTTCGTTCATATATCAAGTCTAACTACAATCTTTAGAGTGAATAGTCTTCAGTTGACTTCTTCAGACAACCTTGCTTTCAAAATTAAATATTTATTTATTTATATCGTTTTATCATAATGTCACAATCTTTGGATTTTTCTCCCATGTATTGGTTTTCATCAATTACATGTAACTTTGTTGATGGCAACCCATCTTATGTACACCATGATTCTTTAAACCTATTGACCCCATAGCGTATATTACTTTGAACTATTGTTTAAATCCAAACGTAAGCGATGACGCTTTGGTAGGGGAAGTAGAAATTCTCATTTATATCGAGAATACCCCTTGTCGGTCTAAAAGGAAGGCTATAGTAAAATTAATTTCTGACCTTTTTTTTTGTCGAAATGAATAATATGTTCATTCAAAAATCATATTGTGAACTCTTACTTTATTTTAAATATATAGCCGACAAGGTAGAGATTATAATTTAAGAAGAACCCAAGTAAGTATGTGAGGCTTCTATTGGTGTGATAGTTTTGTATCTTTGAGGTTTTAACATGGCAATGAGATGCCTATTTTATCCTTTCATAGATGACCTGTTGAAAATTTACTCTTTTCGGCTTGGCAAGCTATGTATTAATGTTTGGGGTAGGATATCCGCCTTTTAGACTATCTATTTGAAGAATATCAATTATAATGTCTATATTAATATATTTTGGCTTCGTATAAAATTTAAAAAAAAAAGCCAAGCTATTTTAATATAAGATCCAATGAGACCTTCAATGAAACAAAAATTTAAGGTAGATGATATATTTTTTATCCTATTAAAAATGATCATACACATACATCGATTTTTTGACAATATATATAGCCATTTGGGTTGTATGGGATGTTTGTAATTGTTATATAACTCCAAATATACATCCCTATTTGTATTGAGTGATTTCTTTTCTAAGCAAGATTTTAGGCCCATTATGAATGTTGATGAAAAAATTATTGTAGTAGTATGTGGAATATAAATGATCGTGTTTTTATATGAGATTTTTTGTAATAAATGATTTAAAGGTTCGAGTTAATTTCATCATTGTAAAATTACTTAATATTGGATTAGGTATTCCTCGCTGATGTCTCCCTAATTGTTCTTATTTTCGACCCTTAGGAGACATCATTTTTGGTGTTTATGTAATCAATTTGATAGACTTTTGGACTAAATATGCAATAATATGATTTTCCTCTTTTATTTCTAGCATTTTTAGTTTATTAAGCTTTTGCGCGTAATATTGCTATTTTTAGTGTAAAGTTTACAGGTTTTAGATGTTAGCTAGAAGAGGAACCCGAGGAGAAAGTCAAAGATCACGAGATAGAGTCAAGACTTGAAGATAAATCCTGAAGATATTATTTTTAGAGCTGAAAATCTATTTTCCAAGCCATAGAGTGCTGATTTTGAGGTGCTTAAGCGATGATTTAGCCGCTGACCTTTGAAGAAAAAACATTCCTTATCGAGTTACGGAACTTTAGCAACTGGAATGAGGTCAATCGGAGTCATAACGCATCGGGAAAAGCCGTTTTAGTGAAGGCATATCAGCAGTTACGGGATTTTGGGCTAAGTTAGTGGACTTGGGCCTTTTATATTTCATTTAATTAAAAGCCTAGGTCCAAGTCCAAATTTGCACTTATAAAAGGAGGTCTGGACTTCTATTTTTCATACAATTCACATTCCACAAGATTAAACACCAGAGAGAAGCAACAGAAGGAAGAAAGAAAAAGCTGCAAGAACTGGAGAGGGTCTATATCTCCGTTCTCAGTCATTCCAATTCCGAAAATTAGGTTCTTTTTATATTTAATTTTGTAATCAATTATGAATTCCATTTATTTTAATTTAGTTTTTCTTTTTAATATGAGCTAAGATTTTCATAGTGCTTGAGAACAATTAATGGGTGAATCCCAATCGTATTGAATAAAGAATGTTGAATTTGGGTTTATGTTAAATTAAATTACATTGGGGCTTTTACTCTTTTCTTTAAATTGAGATTATTTACTGTTTTTAGCGTCATGAACTAGGAACAGGTGTTAGTATTTAGGCTATTCCAATTAGTGGTGATTGGATCATCCTGACGGAGGGTTTAAATACAGAACCATTTATTCAATCTAGGATAGAAGCTATTGATTCTGACGAACTTAGCTAATTCTAGGGCCAATAAGGTAATAAAACTTAAACATCCAAAGGTGGATCATATTTACCCTGACGGGACTAGTGACACTCTAGGATCGCCTTATAGTCCACCCTGACGAGGGTATAAGGAATTTAGAATCCCGACCATTGTAATTGACCAATTTAGCCCTTAAACAACATAAGTTAGGAAATAGGATTGGGAGGATCCCTGTGTTCTCAAGTACTACTTATCATACTGCGTTTTCACTCATTTTACTTGCGTCTTAGCTTTTAATTGCATTTTACAAGTTATCTTTCATTTAGTAGTTTTAATATCAAAAACCAAACAAACATATTTTATTTACTTGCTTTCATAAGTGCAACCAATCATTATTTGTTAAACATTGTAGTCAACCATCCCTTCCTTGGAACGAATCTGTTTTATCATATACACTACTTGGGACAACCGTACACTTGCGGTTGTGGTTCGATTATCTATTGAATTTATTTTGAACACACAAAGGACCACCAAGTTTTTGGCGCCGCTGCCGGGGACGGTAGCCTGTGACCACGGTGTTTATCCTTTAGTGATAGTTGCATTTATTTTAATTTATCAGTTTTACGCTTTTTGTTTGTTTATCTTTCTCAGGTTTTTAGGTTTGGTGTATGCGAAGAAGGCTATTCAAGGATCTAGAGCCAACACCTCCGATCCTTAGTAATCCAGAATCGTTGATCAGACTTGCTAACAAGAGAAGAAGAGAACGAGAAGCTTTAAAGGTAGCAGAATTAATTAACAGAATGGAAGAGATCAATCTTCAAGATCAACAAAATAATCAACCAGGTCAACTAGGCGCAGGTGGCCAACCTTTAGCTCCACCTGGCCTAATTCCTCCAGTTCCACCATTGAATCCTAATCCTCAAGTTCAGATAGTGATGAATCAAGATCCGTGGTTTACTAATGGCCCACCAGAAGTTCCATTCCGTGCTCCTGCTATAGGAGTAGGTGCTCCAGATATTAATGTTCCGCGATTCCGTCCAGATTCGGGTATGTTAGCTCAATTCCAAAATTTTGTGAATTTTCGTGGTAGACCATCAGAAGATCCTCTTAGAGCAGTACAAAAATTTAAGCAGATATGTGATTCGTATATCACACAAGGAGTTTCAAGAGAACAGATGTATTTTGCTGCGTTTAAATTATTTGTTATTGATGGAGCGAGTGAATGGCATGATACGCAAGATCCTACGAAGATAACCAACTGGGACCAATTAGAAACCGCTTTGTTTGACAGGTATTACCCAAGTAACATGAGGTTAGATGCTGAATTAGAATTGACGCATTTCCGTCAAGAATATGATGAAACTGTGGGTAAGAGTTGGACAAGATTCCAGATGTGTTTACGTAGAGTTCCCGCTCATGGCTTTTCAGAACAACAACAGCTAAAAATCTTTTACAGAGGCCTTGATGGAAATTCGAGAGAGAAATTGGATACGCTATGTGGTGCAGGTTTTCTTCAAGTTCAACCAGCTCATGCTAAAATCATTTTAGAGAGAACAGTCAAGAATGAAGTGGGATGGAATTCAGTAAGAACACCGGTTAAAGGAGTGAATAATGTTGATATGGAAGAAAAATTTGCTACGCTTGAGAATAAGATTCAGAATACTATAGAGCAACAATTAAAGCAGCTTACTTTAGCTGTAAAAGAAGGATTTTCGGGTAAGAAAGTAGATGTGCATGCTGCACAAGAGGTATACATGTGTTCGATTTGCAGAGTAGATGATCATGATGAGGAAAATTGTCCGAATAATCAAGAGTCCGTGATGTTTATGTCCAACAGAGGTAATTTCAATTCAAGTGGTAATGGATATCAGCCTAACAGAAACCATCCTGGGTTTCAATACTCAAATCCTAATGGGGCAGCCAATCCTACATATGCGTATCAGCCGCGTCCCCAAGGTAACAACTATAATCCAAGACCACACAACAATTATCAAGGAGGACAAAATCAAGGTAATTATGTACAAAGACAAGCTCCTCAGAATACTTATGATGAAAATTTGAACCATAAAGCCTTACCTGCCCATCCACAAGAAGGAGTGGTTACCCTTTAGAAAACGGTTGAAAATTTAATTGCTCTTCAGACACAAGCTATGGAACGTCAAAATGCATCTGAAGCAAACATGAAGTTGTTACAGAATCAGCTAAGTCAAATTAATAAACAACTGAATCAACGTCCACAAGGACAACTTCCTAGCGATACTGAGAATCCATTACAACGTGAAGATTGCAAGGCTGTTACATTAAGAAGTGGTAAGAACCTTCCTCCACCTCCTTTTCCCGTTATGAAAGAAAAAGAAGTTCCAAGAAAAGAAAGGGAAGTGGGTGAGAAAGAAAAAGAGAATGAGAAAGATAGTGAGGTTGAAGAAATAGAAAGACCAAGAGAAGTTCCGAAAAAGAAAGATGATATTGTGATCAATCGCCCTCCACCACCGTTTCCATCTCGAGTTCAGAAAAAGGGTGATTTGGGTGATTTTCAGAAATTCTTTAATAGAGTGAAGGGCCTAAGTATTAATATTTCGTTACTAGAGGCGATTCGAGATATTCCTAAGTACACGAAATTTTTGAAGAGGGCCCTCACTAACAAAAGGCCTTATTGTGATAACGAGATGATTGGCCTTCCTGAAGAGTGTAGTGCGATTTGCCAAACTAAATTACCTCCAAAGTTAGTTGATCCTGGGAGTTTCACAATTCCGATATCAATTGGAGAAGAATGGAAAGGAAAAGCGCTGTGTGATTTGGGGGCAAGAATCAATTTGATGCCCAAGTCAATCTTTGATAAGCTTAAAATTGGAGACACAAGACTCACTTCTATGGTCTTGCAAATGGCAGACAGGTCTCTTGCACATCCTGAAGGCCGAATTGAAGATGTCCTCGTTAAGACAGGTACACTTATATTTCCCGTTTATTTCGTAATACTTGAGTACGATGCAGATAGAAATGTCCCCATTATTTTGGGTAGACCATTCCTAGCTACAGCGCGTACATTAATCGATGTAGAGAATGGCGAATTAACGATGAGGATTCAAGACGAGGAAGTCAAATTCAATGTATTTCGAGCTATGAAATTTCCAGATTCTCAAGAAGATTGTTTCCGAATGGATGTAGTTGAGCAGGCATCGCAAGAGGTATTTGATTGTTTAAATTTTGATGATATTTTGCAGGCTGCTTTACATTAGATTTGCCGGAGATGATGGAAGAGCTTGCCGAAATAGTGGCAGCTCTCAATCTTGAAAATCCGAAATATAGGCGTTGGTGGTCCTTTGTGTGTACTAAAATTAATGCAAAAGATAATCGAACCACAACCGCAAGTGTACGATTATCCCAAGTAGTATAACTGCTAAAACAGATTCGTTCCAAGGACGGGATGGTTGACTACAATGCTTATCTATTAATGATTGAATGCACTTATGAAAGCAAATATAGATAATATGTTTGTTTGGTTTTGTATTAATGCTAAATAAATGAAAGACAATTATTAAAATGCAAATAAAAGCTAAGACGCAAGTAAAATGATGTAAAACGCAATATGAGAAGTAGCACTTGAGAACGCAAGGATCCTCCCAATCTTATTTCCTAACTTATGTTGTTTAAGGGCTAAATTGGTCAATTACAATGGTCGGGATTCTAAATTCCTTATACCCCCGTCAGGGTGGACTATAAGGCGATCCTAGAGTGTCACTAGTCCCGTCAGGGTAAATATGATCCACCTTTGGATGTTTAAGTTTTATTACCTCATTGGCCCTAGAATTAGCTAAGTTCGTCAGAATCAATAGCTTCTATCCTAGATTGAATAAATGGTTCTGTATTTAAACCCTCCGTCAGGATGATCCAATTGCTACTAATTGGAATAGCCTAAATACTAATACATGTTCCTAGTTCATGATGCTAAAAACAGTAAATAATCTCAATTTATAGAAAAGAGTAAAAAGCCCCAATCTAATTTAATTTAACAGAAACCCAAATTCAACATTCGAAATTCAATAAGATTGGGATTCACCCATTAATTGTTCTCAAGCACTAAGAAATGTTTAGCTCATATTAAAAAGAAAAACTAAATTAAATTTAAAGGAATTCATAGTGATTACAAAATTAAAAGATAAAAGAACCTAATTTCCGGAATAGGAATGACTACGAACGGAGATATAGACCCTCTCCAGCTCTTGTAGCTTCTTCTTTCTTCCTTCAGTTGCTTCTCTCTGGTGTTTTAATCTTGCAGAATGTGAATTGTATCTAAAATAGAAGTCCAGACCTCTTTTTATAAGTGCAAATTCGGACTTGGACCTAGCTTTTAATTAAATGAAATATAAAAGGCCCAAGTCCACTAACTTAGCCCAAAATCCCGTAACTGCTGATATTTCTTCACTAAAACGGGTTTTCCCGATGCGTTATGACTCCGAATGACCTCATTCCAGTTGCTAAAGTTCCGTAACTCGATAAGGAATGTTTTCTCTTCAAAGGTCAGTGGCTAAATCATCGTTTAAGAACCTTGAAATCAGCAATCTATGGCCTGGAAAATGGATTTTCAGCTCTAAAAATAATATCTTCGGGATTTATCTTCAAGTCTTGACTCTATCTCTTGATCTTTGACTTTCTCCTTGGATTCCTCTTCTAGCTAACATCTAAAACATGTAAACTTTACACTAAAAATACCAATATTACGCGCAAAAACTTAATAAATTAAAAATGCTAGAAATAAAAGAGGAAAATCATATTATTGCATATTTAGTCCAAAAGTCTATCAAATTGATTAAATAAACACAAAAAATGATGTCTCCTAAGGGTCGAAAATACGAAAAATTAAGGAGACATCAAGACCCCCAACTCAAACCTTTGTCGTCCCGACAAAGCAAAACAAAACAAAACAAGGGGTAGAAGTAAACGCAAGAACAAATAGAAGCTAGCAAATAAACCTAAAGCAATTCTTTAGATAAATCTCATATAGCAAAACTTTAAGAACTAACATATACATACACTAATCATGCAACATCAAATATAAATAATCTCAATCATAAAATTAAAGTCGCAATGCTTGAAGGTTAAACTTGTACTCATCTCTGTATGATGGCTATAGGGTGGTCATTAATCCTACCTTACTTTGAACGCTCCACCTAGTATATTCCCTATCAACAGAATTATAAATTCACTATGTACTTAAGAATCACGAGGTCTTTATGGTTTTAATAATGGCTTAAGGACGGTATGGATGTATATTTGGTAAATTTGAAGTGAGCTTTTGGCTCTCTCCTCACTTACCATCAACAATGCCCTCGAGTTTGAGTTTACGCTCAAAAATGTTCTCACTCACCCATTTGACGCGCTAATGTTGCGTCCCAAATGTCAACCCAAATAAAACTAAGATGATTTCCAAAAATATTCCACTTTGCCGATTTATTTAATCTTTCTTTTTATTTTCTTTTTCATTTCTTTTCTTTTTTTTGTACAAGATACCCATGACCATCATTTTGATGTGAAAAGTCATGTCTCTTATATATTTTTTTTCTTTTTCTCTCTTTTTTTTTTTCATTACTCGGCAAAGGGTTACAAATAATAATATCATCTACATTTTTGTACCCCCCATAAAACACATATGATCCCTTCCCAATGTAAATTCCCAAATGTGGACCCTCCACCCCAAACTCAAGCTCGAGACACGTCTCAGGGTTGTGATTCAAGTGCGGGTCATTTGGTCATGCCTAATAATCTAAAGGATAATGGGCTTATATCGTGGCTACAAAAGAAAAGGCTTAAGGCTCAAACTTGGGCTAAGACGGATAAAATTATAATTAGGGATAGCAAGCTAAAAGGCTTCAAATGGCTAACAAAGAACTTCCCCTATCATTTTCCTAAGTACACAGCTTGTCTTTAGTTCATATCCAGGTGGGTTCTCTACTAATTAGGATTTCACATTCTACACACCAAACATATTCCTTAAGTACAAGCTTACTTCATTTGCATTGTTCATTAATTTTTCCTATCAATTACCTATGTTCGCATGCAATTGTAAGTGCGTTTTATGCTATTCCCTAAAGTACACTATTTACTATCATAGATTCATCAAAAGTATGCTTAAAGGAACATTTAAAATCTTCTATAGTCAAACGCAACTCCGAAAATTATTTTATTGAAAGCAGATAAAACACATAACACATAAAAACTGGGATGAGGCAACGAACCCCACTCCAAACTCAAAAATGAGTCCTGTCCCCACGACTCGAAAAGACTCAACGCAATAAGAATAAACTAACTAACTAAAACGCGAAAGGGATAGAAAACGTATCTTAACCAGCGTGAGGCTGGTTATCGGTGTTGCGTCCATGAACTTTCTCTTGCGTAAGTATACCATAGGTGGCGTGTTGAATTGTGCTCACCCCCATTAACATGTTTCGGAGAAGTTCTAACTCTTTTGTAACGTTTCCCAAAGACGCAATCATCTTCACTTGGTTCTCTTCTAACACCTTCACTTGCGCGTCCAACTCATTGGTGGTATGCATCTTCTTCTTTGGAGGAGCTCTAGGATTTCTTGTTGCTTTTAACACCTCATCATGAATATTCTTGATCAAAGTTAAACCCATACTCTCACCCACTACAACACGATCAATCTCTGCGTCTTTACGCGGAACCTTTGCGTCTAAGCACAAAGTAGTGATGGTACAAGGAAATTTGAGATTTTATTGCGAAGTAGGAATTCGAGCAAATTCCATGATGGTATTATATATCACACGAGCAACATCTATAGGTTTCTCCTCAATAATACAGTTAATGAACAAAAGATGCTCCTTCTTCACTTCCGATATGTGCTTAACTCCGAAGAAGGTAGGGATTATGAAGCGTGACCAAATCTTAGCACATGGTAGCAAATTACTACTATACATTTGTCCGGGATATCTCTCTCCTTCGGGAATTGGGCGGGCCCCATCAACAAGCACTTTCCCCCAAAGGGATTCATTATCAAACGAAGGTTCTTTTAGAGACTCTTGAAACGGACATATTCCGGAAAATTCGGGTAATTTCAATGATTTACGAATAAGCTCAACGGAGAAAGGAACTACCTTTTTGCGAATAACAACTGCTTCTTTGGAGAAGGCGATTCCTTCATAAAAATCTCGCACCAAGGTAGGAATATACTCAAGCTTCCTTTCACGCAATTCCTTCCAACCCTGTTTATCACAAGTAATACCATAATCTTTATAAGCACTAGTCATAATACCCTTAGGAAGATTCATCTCCTCACCAAACTTCAAAAATTGAATTCTATCACGAACCTGAGTATCCCATGGAACGAAGACTCTTTTAGGCTTTTGAGCCAAGCTTTCCGACGCGGAGCTTTCGGTTGTTGCACTGGTTCTTCGGGAACTTCTTGTTCAGTTTCTTCCTCAATCTTTTCTTCAACTTCTTCCTCACTTTCTTCTTCAACTTCTTCCTCACTTTCTTCATCACTCTCATCAATTAACCTACTCTTTTTCGGATTAGCCTTGCTTGGATTTTCTTTTCCTTTCGGAGCAATTGGGTTTTGGACAGTCTTTTTGGATCGCGAATCCGGAATCTCAATTGCTTGGTCTGGGCTAGCTCCAACATTGTTCCTGTTTCTTGGTATGTTTCTTCGATAGTTACACATGGAATCGGTTCTGTTAGTCATCTCTTTTCACCCCAAACTCAAAACTTCAAATAGAGAAAAAGCTAGAGAAAAGCTTTGAAATTTGATGTTTTGAGGCTTAAAACTTGAAGGATTAGGTGGAATATGAGATGGGTTAAGGTTATTGGAGAGGGATTGTGAAAGAATTTGGTTTAATTTCAAGGTTGGGAAGAGGGAATTTATGAAGAAAAGATGAATTTAGGTGATGTTTTGGAGAAGCTATGAGTTGCTTGTGTGTTTTTGTGATGAAAGAAGGCTTGATTTGATGATTTTATAGTTGTTTGTTGATGATTTTCGGAGTAGGTGGAGGCAAGGATTCGGAATAAAAGGTTTGGCTTGGAAAAGAGGCAAAATAACTAGGTTTAATCAACTCAAAACCGCCTCTCGCAATAGGTGGCCGGCTAGCCGGCAGATTCGCCGGCATGCCGGTCGCGAGGGCGGCGGAAAAAATTACTAAATTCGATTTTTTTTTTACCTCAAAATGCAAGCTTCTTGCGTCGTCGCTGACGCAGTTATCAGAGAACTTGACATCACTGGCCGGCTAGCCGGCGGAATCGCCGGCATGCCGACGGAATGTCGATGGCGCATTTCGAGACGCAGCAACCTTACGTCGTCGCTGACGCAAGGACCAGAAACTTTTCTCCAGTTGGCCGGCTAGCCGGTCAGTGACCAGTATGCCGGTGGATTCTCGCTGGCGCGAATGGTGACGCAGCAACGCTGCGTCATCGTTGACGCAGTGGTCAGAGAGTTGGGGTCCTTCAGCTCTTTTGGCCGGTATGCCGGCCAGCTCGCCGGCTAGCCGGTAAAACCTGCTGTGGACTTCAAATTTTTTCGTTTTCTCCTCGTTTTGACCCCAAACTCATGACCATTATACCCCTGAAATCATCAAAAACAAACACCCTTCCTCATTTCTTAAAAATAAACACTAAAATCAACGAAAACTTAACTAATTTACACTATGGAAATTGAAATACTTAAACTAATATACAAGAAATTGGCTTTTGTTTAACGTCGTTAAGCTCGACGGGTTACCTCATTCTTTAGTCATTGACATAACCTCCCCAGCAGTGAGTGAGGTTGTCAATATTTGCAACTCGAAATTTGCATCCCTTGGCTTTTATGCCCACTAGTTTATCTGAGATAACCTTCGTGACCATGAATGGTCCTAGCCAAGAACTTTTCGATTCACGTACCTTTGGAAGGGGAATTGGTTTCTTCATAGCTACTTCTTCACCTACTTTGAACCCCTCTTTCTTTCTTTCTTTCTTAGGTTCTTTCGGAACCTTCGTGGCACGTGCTTTCCCTTTCTTCTTCGCTTGATTGAGTTGTGGATTTTTTGGGTATGGTGGAGCTTTAATTGGTGGTTTCTTTCGTAGCTCTTTCTCCTCCACTCCTAAAGTGTCCACAACATTAATTGGCTCTTTTCTTACCGGTTCCATTACATCTATACGAAAACATTCTTCCTTGGAATCCGGAAACTTCATAGGTCTAAACACATTAAACTTCATTTCCTCGTCTTGGATTCTCATAGTCATTTCTCCGTTCTCTACATCAATCAAGGTACGCCCCGTGGATAGGAATGGTCTTCCCAAAATAATGGGGACATTCCTATCCGCGTCGTAATCAAGTATAACGAAATCAGCGGGGAAAATTAACGTACCTGCCTTAACGAGGACATCTTCGATTCGGCCTTCCGGATGTGCAAGAGATCGATCCGCCATTTGCAAGACCATAGAAGTGGGTCTTGCCTCAATATTAAGCTTTTCAAAGATTGATTTGGGCATAAGATTTATGCTTGCACCCAAAGCACATAGTGCCTTGCCTTTCCATTTTTCTCCAATCGAGATCGGAATTGTGAAACTCCCAGGATCAACTAACTTTGGAAGTAATTTACCTTGAGAAATAGCACTACATTCCTCAGGGAGACCAATCATCTCATTATCACAATACGGCCGTTTGTTTGTGAGGGCTCTTTTAAAAAACATAGCATACTTGGGTACATCTCGAATGGCTTCTAGCAACGGAATATTTATGCTAAGACCTCTTACCTTGTTAAAGAATTTCTGATAATCGGCCATATCACCCTTCTTTTGAACTCGCGATGGAAATGGTGGAGGAGGACGGTTTATTATAGTATCATCTTTCTTTTTCGGAACTTCTCTTGGTCTTTCTAGTTCTTCAACCTCACTATCTTTCTCATTCTCTTTCTCTTTCTCACCCACTTCCTTCTCTTTTCTTGGAACTTCTTTCTCTTTCATAACGGGAAAAGGAGGTGGAGGAAGGTTCTTACCACTTCTTAATGTAACAGCATTGCAATCTTCGCGTTGTATTGGATTCTCAGTATCGTTAGGAAGTTGTCCATGTGGACGTTGATTCAGTTGTTTATTAATTTGACTTAGCTGATTCTGGAACAACTTCATATTTGCTTCGGCTGCATTTTGACGTTCCATAGCTTGTGTTTGAAGAGCAATTAAACTTTCAACTGTTTTCTGAAGGGTAACTACTCCTTCTTGTGGATGGGAAGGTAAGGCTTTCTGGTTCAAATTTTCATCATAAGTATTCTGAGGAGCTTGTCTTTGTACATAATTACCTTGATTTTGTCCTCCTTGATAATCGTTGTGTGGTCTTGGATTATAATTGTTACCTTGGGGACGCGGCTGATACGCATAGGTAGGATTGGCTGCCCCATTAGGATTTGAGTATTGAAACCCAGGATGGTTTCTGTTAGGTTGATATCCATTACCACTCGAATTGAAGTTACCTCTATTGGACATAAACATCACGGACTCTTGATTATTCGGACAACTTTCCTCATCATGATCATCTACCCTACAAATCGAACACATATAAACCTCTTGTGCAGCATGCACAGCTACCTTCTGACCCGAAAATCCTTCTTTTACAGCTAAAGTAAGTTGCTTCAATTGTTGCTCTATAGTATTCTGAATTGTATTCTCAAGCGTAGCAAATTTTTCTTCCATATCAACATTATTCACTCCTTTAACCAGTGTTCTTACTGAATTCCACCCAACTTCATTCTTGACTGTTCTCTCTAAAATAATTTTAACCGGTTGAACTTGAAGAAAACCTGCACCACATAACGTATCCAATTTCTCTCTTGAAGTCCCATCAAGAACTCTATAAAAGATTTTTAGCTGTTGTTGTTCTGAAAAGCCATGAGTGGGAACTCTACGTAAACACATCTGGAATCTTGTCCAACTTTTACCCACAGTTTCATCATATTCTTGACAGAAATGCGTCAATTCTAATGCAGCATCTAATCTCATGTTACTTGGGTAATACCTGTCAAAGAAAGCAGTCTCTAATTGATCCCAGTTGGTTATCTTCGTAGGATCTTGCGTATCGTGCCTTTCACTTGCTCCATCAATAACAAAAAATTTAAACGCAGCAAAATACATTTGTTCTCTTGAAACTCCTTTTGTGATGTAAGAATCACATATCTGCTTAAACTTCTGTACTGCTCTAAGAGGATCTTCTGATGGTCTACCACGAAAATTCCCTAAATTTTGGAATTGAGCTAACATACCCGAATCCGGACGGAATCGCGGAACATTAATATCTGGAGCACCTACTCCTATAGCAGGAGCACGGAATGGAACTTCTGGTGGGCCATTAGTAAACCACATATCTTGATTCATCACTATTTGAACTTTAGGATTAGGATTCAATGGTGGAATTGGAGGAATAGCGCCTGGAGCCAAAGGTTGGCCATTTGCGCCTAGTTGACCTGGTTGATTATTTTGTTGATCGTGAAGATTTATCTCTTCCATTCTGTTACTTAATTCTTCTACCTCTAAAGCTTCTCGTTCTCTTCTTCTCCTGTTAGCAAGTCTGATCAACGATTGTGGATTACTAAGGATCGGAGGTGTTGGCTCTAGATCCTTGAATAGCCTTCTTCGCATACACCAAACCTAAAAACCTGAAAAAGCTAACAAATAAAAAGCGTAAAACTGATAAAATAAAATAAATGCACTATCACTAAAGGATAAACACCGTGGTCACACGCTACCGTCCCCGGCAGCGGCGCCAAAAACTTGGTGGTCCTTTGTGTGTTCTAAAATAAATGCAAAAGATAATCGAACCACAACCGCAAGTGTACGGTTGTCCCAAGTAGTATAACTGATAAAATAGATTCGTTCCAAGGACGGGATGGTTGACTACAATGCTTATCTATTAATGATTGAATGCACTTATGAAAGAAAATAGAGATAATATGTTTTTTTGGTTTTGTATTAATGCTAAATAAATGAAAGACAATTATTAAAATGCAAATAAAAGCTAAGACGCAAGTAAAATGATGTAAAACGCAATATGAGAAGTAGCACTTGAGAACGCAAGGATCCTCCCAATCTTATTTCCTAACTTATGTTGTTTAAGGGCTAAATTGGTCAATTACAATGGTCGGGATTCTAAATTCCTTATACCCCCGTCAGGGTGGACTATAAGGCGGTCCTAGAGTGTCACTAGTCCCATCAGGGTAAATATGATCCACCTTTGGATGTTTAAGTTTTATTACCTCATTGGCCCTTGAATTAGCTAAGTTCGTCAGAATCAATAGCTTCTATCCTAGATTGAATAAATGGTTCTGTATTTAAACCCTCTGTCAGGATGATCCAATTGCTACTAATTGGAATAGCCTAAATACTAATACCTGTTCCTAGTTCATGACGCTAAAAACAGTAAATAATCTCAATTTATAGAAAAGAGTAAAAAGCCCCAATCTAATTTAATTTAACAGAAACCCAAATTCAACATTCGAAATTCAATAAGATTGGGATTCACCCATTAATTGTTCTAAAGCACTAAGAAATGTTTAGCTCATATTAAAAAGAAAAACTAAATTAAATGTAAAGGAATTCATAGTGATTACAAAATTAAAAGATAAAAGAACCTAATTTCCGGAATAGGAATGACTACGAACGGAGATATAGACCCTCTCCAGCTCTTGTAGCTTCTTCTTTCTTCCTTCGGTTGCTTCTCTCTGGTGTTTTAATCTTGCAGAATGTGAATTGTATCTAAAATAGAAGTCCAGACCTCCTTTTATAAGTGCAAATTCGGACTTAGACCTAGGCTTTTAATTAAATGAAATATAAAAGGCCCAAGTCCACTAACTTTGCCCAAAATCCCGTAACTGCTGATATGCCTTCACTAAAATGGCTTTTCCCGATGCGTTATGACTCCGATTGACCTCAGTCCAGTTGCTAAAGTTCCGTAACTCGATAAGGAATGTTTTCTCTTCAAAGGTCAGCGGCTAAATCGTCGCTTAAGCACCTTGAAATCAGCAATCTATGGCCTGGAAAATTGATTTTCAGCTCTAAAAATAATATCTTCGGGATTTATCTTCAAGTCTTGACTCTATCTCTTGATCTTTGACTTTCTCCTTGGATTCCTCTTCTAGCTAACATCTAAAACCTGTAAATTTACACTAAAAATACCAATATTACGCGCAAAAGCTTAATAAATTAAAAATGCTAGAAAAAAAAGAGGAAAATCATATTATTGCATATTTAGTCCAAAAGTCTATCAAATTGATTAAATAAACACAAAAAATGATGTCTCCTAAGGGTCGAAAATAAGAACAATTAAGGAGACATCAGTCGTCTTGCCTATGAACCTGTGAGAGAACCGGGGGAGATTATTCCTAAAAAGAAGCCTTCAATTGAATCTCCTCCGGAATTGGAAGAAAAACCATTGCCAGCACACTTGAGGTATGCATATTTGGGTACTAATGAAACTCTACCTGTTATTGTTTCAGCTAATTTAACAGGTCCTCAAGAAGATAAACTGTTGCGTGTGTTGAGAGCCAACAAAGAAGCAATAGGTTGGACAATTGCTAACATCAAAGGCATTAGTCCATCCTATTTTCAACACAAAATTATACTTGAAGATAACAACGCACGCTCAGTTGAAGGTCAAAGGAGATCGATGCCCGTGATGAAGGATGTAGTGAAGAAAGAGGTGATCAAGCTTTTAGATGCGGGGATTATCTATCCCATTTCGAGTAGTGAATGGGTGAGCCCAGTTCAGTGTGTACCGAAGAAGGGAGGAATGACAACAGTTCTGAATGACAAAAATGAGGCGATTCCTTCAAGAACGGTAGTTGGGTGGAGAGTTTGCATGGATTACAGAAAGCTGAACAAAGCCACCAGAAAGATCACTTCCCTTTACCCTTCATCGATCAAATGTTAGATAAATTAGCCGGAAGGGAATATTACTGTTTCTTGGATGGTTACTCCGGGTACAATCAGATTTACGTGGCTCCAGAAGATCAATACAATACTACCTTTACATGCCCATTTGGTACTTTTGCATATCGTAGAATGCCATTTGGGTTGTGTAACGCTCCCGCTACTTTTCAACGATGCATGATGGCCATCTTCTGGGATATGATTGATAATTTCCTGGAAGTGTTTATGGACGATTTCTCCGTGTTTGGTGATGATTTTGATAAGTGTTTGGATAACTTGGAGAAAGTGTTGGTGAGATGCAAAGAAACAGACTTGGTGTTAAACTGGGAGAAGTGTCATTTCATGGTTCGCGAAGGTATTGTTCTGGGTCACAAAGTTTCGAGTTCTGGGTTAGAGGTTGATAGAGCGAAGATAGAGGTAATTAAAACTCTTCCCCCTCCTATTTATGTTAAAGGGGTAAGGAGTTTTCTTGGCCATGCTGGCTTCTATAGACGATTTATTAAGGATTTTTCTAAGATTGCTAAACCGTTATGCAACTTACTCGAAAAGGATTCCAAATTCCTTTTTGATGAAGCTTGTTTAACGGCCTTCAAAGCAATCAAAGAAAAGCTTATTTCTGCTCCTATAGTGTTACCTCCAGATTGGAATTTACCGTTTGAAGTTATGTGTGATGCAAGTGATTTGTGTATGTGAGCTGTATTGGGACAGAGGAAAGAGAAGGTTTTTCATTCGATTTACTATGCTAGTAAAACTTTAAGTGGTGCTCAGATTAATTACACAGTTACAGAAAAGGAGTTACTAGCAGTTGTATATTCATTTGATAAATTTCGCTCTTATCTTCTTGGAGCGAAAGTTATTGTTTATACAGATCATTCCGCGATCAGACATCTTATGGAAAAGAAGGATGCGAAACAAAGGCTAATCAGATGGGTGTTATTGCTTCAAGAGTTAGATTTAGAGATCAAAGATAGAAAGGGTTGTGAGAATCAGGTTACAGATCATCTCTCGCAGTTAGAGGGTTCAGAGATGAATAGTGGTACTGAAGCAGTTAGAGAAGAGTTTCCGGATGAGAGTTTATTCGTTGTTCGAGATTATGAAGCTCCGTGGTATGCAGATATTGCAAATTTAGTGGTGAGTGGTGTTTTTCCTGAAGGTTCTACTTATCAAGAAAGAAAAAGGTTAGCTCATCGTGCAAGACAGTTCTTTTGGGAGGATCCGTTCCTCTATAAAGTTTGTGCTGACCAAATGATACGAAGATGTGTAGCAAGGGAGGAGACTGAAGCCATTATAGTTGGATGCCATGATTCATTATATGGAGGATATTTCAAAGGAGATAGAACTGCTGCGAAGGTATTCCAATCAGGTTTTTACTGGCCTTCTCTTGTTAAAGATTGTCATGAATATGCTAAGAAATGCACGAGATGCCAGTTTACCGGAAACATATCCAAAAGGGATGAGATGCCGCGAAATAATGTGTTAGAAGTTGAAATATTCGATGTTTGGGGTATAGACTTTATGGGTCCTTTCGTTCCTTCAAATGGTAGCCTCTACATCTTATTAGCTGTCGATTATGTGTCTAAGTGGGTAGAAGCGGTTGCTTTACCTACCAATGATTCACGAGTAGTGATCAAGTTCTTGAAATCACATATTTTCACTAGACATGGCACACCTAGAGTGATTATTAGCGATAGAGGATCTCATTTCGTTAATAAATATCTGAAAACTGTTCTAGAGAAGTATGGAGTAAGACACTGTGTATATACTGCATATCATCCACAATCCAATGGTCAACCTGAAGTTTCGAATCGTGAAGTCAAGTCAATCCTAGAGAAAACCGTTGGTCCTACAAGAAAAGATTGGTCAATGAAGTTAGATGATGCGTTGTGGGCCTATCGTACTGCGTTCAAAACTCCAGTTGGTGCATCTCCCTATCGTATGGTGTATGGTAAGGCTTGTCACTTACCTTTAGAGCTTGAAATGGGTGCCTATTGGGCGATTACGCAGTTGAATTTAGATCCTATCTTAGCCGGAAAGAATCGTATGATGAAGCTTAATGAACTTGACGAATTCCGGTTGCATGCTTATGAAAATGCCAAACTTTACAAAGAAAACACGAAGAAATGGCATGACAATCGGATTCGTACAAAGAACTTTGAAGTGGGGCAGAGAGTATTGAAGTATAACTCAAAGTTCAGCAATTATCCGGGTAACTTAAGATCTAAGTGGTCAGGTCCATACATTGTGACCAAAGTTACACCTCATGGGGCGATAGAAATAGAACATCCGCTAGAGAACCGTACCTTTATGGTAAACGGTCACAGATTGAAGATATACCATGGAGGTGAAGATACCAATCGCTCGGAATATCCACATCCCGGGGAGGTCATGTATCTCCTCGAAACTCCTTAAGAGCGTGAGGTAACCCGTCGAGCTTAACGACGTTAAACAAAAGCCAATTCTTTGTATATTAGCTGAGTTTTTAATTTTTCGCAATTTAGAATAGTTTGATTTTCGTAATTTTAGTGTTTATTATTAAGAAATGAGGAAGGGTAGTTGTTTTTGATGATTTCAGGGGTAAAAATGTCATGAGTTTGGGGTCGATGAGGCGAAAATATGAGAAAATTGGTTGGATGTCCAGGAGAAACCGGGAACCCGGTTTCGCAAAAACCGGGAACCCGGTTTTGGAGCAGGTACCAACCATTTTAACGCAACACTTGGCGTTTTGGGTTCACGATACAGCGTCGGAACCGGGAACCCGGTTTTGGTGTTGTAACTTCTGAAAATCTCTGACCTAGCGTCTTGGTGGCTTGCGTTTTGCTGCATTTTGGTTCGCGCCATCGACACAAAACCAGGAACCCGCATTTGGCAAAACCGGGTACCCGGTTTCGGAGCTGTAATCTTCCAAAAGTTCTGACCCAGCGTTTTGGGGTCCTTTGTTTTGGCGCGTCTTGACTCGCGCCATCGAGAAAATCCGGGTACCCGCATTCCACAGAACCGGGAACCCGGTTTCCGCGAGTAAAATCTCTGACCCCGCGTCTTGAGGTCCAGCGTTTTGAAAAAAAAAAAAAATCTTTAAGTTAGTTTTCCGCGCCGTCACAGCGACGCGGAACCGGGATCCCGGTTTTCCAAAACCGGGAACCCGGTTTGAAAGCTGTGAGAGGCGGTTTTGAGTGTTTTAACCTAGTTTTCTTAGTCTCTTTTTCCTAGTATATATCATCAAATCCTACCCTCTTTCACCACAAAAACACAAAATCAACTCACCTCCTCTCCAAAATAACATCACATCCTTAGTTTTTCCCAAGATTTTTCTTTACCCAATCCTTAAATTAAACCCAATTCTTTCTTCTCCCATCCATATTAAACAAGACCCATCTCATATTCCACCTAGTTCTTCAATTCCTAAGCCTCAAAACATCAAAATTCTAAACTTTTTCATTATTTGAAGTTTTGAGTTTGGGGTGGAAAGAGATGACTAACAGAACCAGTGATTTCCGAAGAACTGCTCCTAGAAGAAAGACCACCATTGGTGGTTCCCAAGATCAAGCTATTGAGATTCCTGATTAGCGTCCTAAACGAAAAATTGATGAAGTTAAGCTTGATTCTAACAGAACAGAAATCACAGGTCAAAAGAGAAGATTAATTGATGAGATAGAAAGTGAGAAGGAACCAGAAGAGGAAATTGCGAAGAACATTGAGGAGGAAACTGAACAAGAGGTTCTGGAAGTACCACTTCAACAGAAACCTCCGCGTATGAAGATGTGGGCCCACAAGCCTAAGCGGGTTTATACTTGTTGGAATACTCAGGTTCGTGAAAGAATTGAATTTTTGAAGTTTGGTGAGGAGACAAATTTTCCTAAGGGTATTATGAGTAGTGAACACAAGGAATATGCTGTGACATGTGCTAAGTTTGGTTGGAAAGAGTTGCAAGAAACGAAGCTTGAGTTTATTCCTACCTTTGTGCGAGAATTTTACGAAGGTTTAGCTACCTCCCGTGATGCAATTGATATCCGCAAAAAGGTAGTTCCTTTCTCTATTGAACGTATTCGGAAATCATTGAAATTACCCAACTTTTCTGGAACATGTCATTTCCAAGAAACTCTTAATGACCCTTCTTTCGATTTTGAATCCCTTTAGGGGACCGTGCTTGTTAATGGGGCTAGCCCAATTCCTGAAGGAGAAAGATACTGGACAGTTTTACAGCAGTAGTTTGACACCTCGTGCGAAGGTTTGGTCTCATTTCGTAATACCCACTTTCTTTGGTATTAAACACACTTCCGAGTTGAAGAAAGAGCACGTATTTGTTATTAAGTGTATTTTGGAGGAGAAACCATTTGATGTTGCTAAGATCATTTATGATACAATCATGGAGTTCGCGAAATCACCAATGAAACAACAAAATCTGAAGTTCCCTTGTACTATTACTCAGTTGTGTCTAGACGCAAAGATTCCGCGTAAGAACGCAGATATTGATGTTGTTTCAGTTGGCGTAAGTATAGCTTTGAGCACAATCAAGAATATCCATGAAGAAGCAACACAAGCTACCAAGAGTCCGAGAACTCCTCAATCAAAGAAAGCGAAGACTGTACCTGAGTTGGAATCAAAGATTCAGGTGTTGGAAGAGAATCAGGAGAAGATGATTGCTACCTTGGGAAACGTTACAAAAGAATTGGACCTACTTCGAAATTTGATCTTAGGCGTAAATACACTTCAAAACGCGATTTATGATGCTGTTACGCGAGATAAAGGTCCAGAACGCAACACCGATAACCAGCCTCGCGCTGGTTGAGATACGTTTTCTAAACTTTCCTCTTAGTGTAGATTAGTTTAAATACTTTATTGAGTCTTTTCGAGTCGTGGGGACACGACTCATTTTTGAGTTTGGGGTGTTCGTTGCCTCATCCCAGTTTTTATGTGTTATTTGTTTTATTTGGTTTCAATAAAAGAATTTTCGTAGTTGCGTTTGACTGTAGAAATTTTTAAATATCCCTTTAAGCATAATTTTGATGAATCAATGATAGTAAAAAGTGGACTTTAGGGATTGATATAAAACGCATTTAGAATCGCATGCAAACATAGGTGATTAATAGGAAAAATTAATGAACAATGCAAATGAAGTAAGCTTGTACTCAAGAAATATGTTTGGTGTGTAGAACGTGAAATCCTAATTAGTAGAGAACCCCCTAGATATGAACTAAAGACGAGCTATGTACTTAGGAAAATGATAGAGGCAGTTCTTTGTTAGCCATTTGTAACCTTTTAGCCTTCTATCCCTTGTATTAATTATTATCCGTCTTAGCCCACTTTGAGCCTTTAGCCTTTTTCTTTGTAGCCACGATATAAGCCATTATCCCTTAAATTATTAGGCATGACCATATGACCCGCACTTGAATCACAATCCTGAGACATGTCTCGAGCTTGAGTTTGGGGTGGTGGGACCCCTTATGGGGAATTTAATGGGTTGGGATTGATGTGCTTTGTATTGTAGCACAATTGCAGATGATATATACTTGTAACCCTTTGCCGGGAATGAAGAAAAATGAAAAAGAAAGAAAAAAATGAAAAATTTCGAAAAATCATATAGTAGGAACCGGGAACCCGGTTTGCATCTGTACAAAAAAAAAAGGAAAAAAAAGAGAAAAGAAAAGAAAAAGAAAAATATGAATGAATAAAACACCCGGCAAAGAGGAATTCTGAAAATCATCTTGTTTATAGTGGGTAGACATGGGACGCTAAATTGTTGCGTATATGGGTGAGTGAGAACATCTTTTGAGCGTTAACTCAAGCTCGAGGACATTGTTGATGGTAAGTGAGGAGAGAGCCAAAAGCTCACTTCAAATTTACCAAATTTACATCCACACCCGTCCTTAAGCCAATATTATAACCGTAAAGACCTCGTGATTCCTAAGTTCATAGTGAATTTATGATTATGTTGATAGGAAATATACTAGGTGGAGCGTTCAAAGCGATTTAGGATTAATGACCACCCTATAGCCATCATACAGAGATGAGTACAAGTGTAACCTTCAAGCATTGCAACTTTAATTTTATGATTGAGATTATTTATGTTTGATGTTGCATTCTAGATGTATGTGTATATTAGTTTCTAGAGCTTGCTATATGAGATTTATTTTGAGAATTGCTTTAGGGTTTATTTGTTAGCTTCTACCTGTTTATACGTTTCCTTCTACCCCTTGTATTGTTTCGTTTTGCTTTGTCGGGACGACAAAGGTTTGAGTTGGGGGTCTTGATGTCTCCCTAATTGTTCTTATTTTCGACCCTTAGAAGACATCATTTTTTGTGTTTACGTAATCAATTTGATAGACTTTTGGACTAAATATGCAATAATATGATTTTCCTCTTTTATTTCTAGCATTTTTAGTTTATTAAGCTTTTGCACGTAATATTGGTATTTTTAGTGTAAAGTTTACAGGTTTTAGATGTTAGCTAGAAGAGGAACCCGAGGAGAAAGTCAAAGATCACGAGATAGAGTCAAGACTTGAAGATAAATCCCGAAGATATTATTTTTAGAGCTGAAAATCTGTTTTCCAGGCCATAGAGTGCTGATTTCGAGGTGCTTAAGCGATGATTTAGCCGCTGACCTTTGAAGAGAAAACATTCCTTATCGAGTTACGGAACTTTAGCAACTGAAATGAGGTCAATCAGATTCATAACGCATCGGGATAAGCCGTTTTAGTGACGGCATATCAGCAGTTACGGGATTTTGGGCTAAGTTAGTGGACTTGGGCCTTTTATATTTCATTTAATTAAAAGCCTAGGTCCAAGTCCGAATTTGCACTTATAAAAGGAGGTCTGGACTTCTATTTTTCATACAATTCACATTCCACAAGATTAAACACCAGATAGAAGCAACATAAGGAAGATGAAGGGAGAGGGTCTATATCTCCGTTCTCAGTCATTCCAATTCCGGAAATTAGGTTCTTTTTATATTTAATTTTGTAATCAATTATGAATTCCATTTATTTTAATTTAGTTTTTCTTTTTAATATGACCTAAGCTTTTCATAGTGCTTGAGAACAATTAATGGGTGAATCCCAATTGTATTGAATAAAGAATGTTGAATTTGGGTTTATGTTAAATTAAATTAGATTGGGGCTTTTACTCTTTTCTTTAAATTGAGATTATTTACTGTTTTTAGCGTCATGAACTAGGAACAGGTGTTAGTATTTAGGCTATTCCATTTAGTGGCGATTGGATCATCCTGACGGAGGGTTTAAATACAGAACCATTTATTCAATCTAGGATAGAAGCTATTGATTCTGACGAACTTAGCTAATTCTAGGGCCAATGAGGTAATAAAACTTAAACATCCAAAGGTGGATCATATTTACCCTGACGGGATTAGTGACACTCTAGGACCGCCTTATAGTCCACCCTGACGGGGGTATAAGGAATTTAGAATCCCGACCATTGTAATTGACCACTTTAGCCCTTAAACAACATAAGTTAGGAAATAGGATTGGGAGGATCCCTGCGTTCTCATGTACTACTTCTCATACTGCGTTTTCACTCATTCTACTTGCGTCTTAGCTTTTAATTGCATTTTACAAGTTATCTTTCATTTAGTAGTTTTAATATCAAAAACCAAACAAACATATTTAATTTACTAGCTTTCATAAGTGCAACCAATCATTATTTGTTAAATATTGTAGTCAACCATCCCGTCCTTGGAACGAATCTGTTTTATCATATATACTACTTGGGACAACCGTACACTTGCGGTTGTGGTTCGATTATTTATTGCATTTATTTAGAACACACAAAGGACCACCACTCGCATCTTCGGAGGATGATTATTATATAATCTTTGAAGACTAGTTTCATAAATAAATTACCTAATTTACTCTTTCAAGTTGCGATGTTTTCTTATACATGCCTTTGTTTACTAAGCATATGGATGTTGAAAACTTTCTAATTAAAGTTTATGAAAGTACTTTTATGAAGGTTCAAATTGATTCTAACGGGATTGAAGGTTAGAACAAGTGGCCTACCCACTGATGCACATAGCATTACTGAAGCTGATAACAAGAATTTCTTAGAGCTCAACACTAAGGGTCATAATGACGTAAGTGAAGAATATGAGGCTTCAGTCACCGTGTGAAGGAGTAAATGAAAGAGACGTACTAGGGGTTTATCCCCTTGAAACAGAGTAAATAAGGGTCTTAGAGCAGATGGCAAACTTCTTTGTGTTTTTGATAATTAATCTCCAAAACATAGTTTTTCACAAAATGTTCCTGATAGTGTACATGTTCGTAAGATCGCAGTTTATGTATTTATGAATCTATACCACGTCTTTATTGATATTTTGGTGGTATATATAATTGAGATATATATATATATATATATATATAAATGGAAATCTAAAATGAGGAAGGTGTTGATTTTTCAATTATTAGAAAAATGCCCTATTGCACTATATCACCTAACACGACACCCACCTTCGAGATGGGGTATGTCATAGTTTGTCATATAAGCTAATATACTAACCTTATACTTCCTTCCACTACGATGGATTTCCTAGCCACTTACCCAAAATAGTTTGATATGCTTATTTTAAACATTCAAGAAATGGTTGTATGATACCTATAGTTGTGTTAGGAGTGAAGAGTACAAAACATTTGTTGAGATTTGTAGAATAGGTAAGAGGAAATTTAATATTTCACATGACCTCATTTAGGAAATGGATTTTAAGCATGTCTATTTTGAGGACTAAATTTCAATAGTCTGGGAAAAGAAGTTATATCAAAGTCGGATATGACACTATTATTTATACTACTTAGAGATTGCATATAAAGATATATAGGTAAGATGATAGAGGGTCTCCTTGTCAGATTTTCCTTTGACTGATAATATAAAGGTAAAATGTATATGATCACGACAAGAACTTGTGATACAGTTGACACACATTTAATAATGAAAGACACCTTAGATCGTATTCCTAGTTTTACGAGTACTTGTTCAATAGTATTTCATTCAACTTATCATAATTTTGTTGCATATAATTTTTAGTATGGTATACACATCCTTTCATATGGGTGTTCATCCTCTTGAACTTATGTAGAGCTTTATTGAAAAATTATCATATTTTCTTTGATATCTCTTTCCTCATATGAATGTAGCATGGACTAAAGATACTACTTTCAACATTAAGGTTTTCATTCCAAGGATATGTATTTTAGAAATAATTTTTTAATACTTTTACCAAGCTTCTGCAAAACCTCGTTTTTGGAAATTAAAACTATAATGGTTCATGTGAATATAACAATATTAGGCTTCTATTAATGAAGACTTTGTTCGACCCGAAATTGTTCTTGACCATGAGATACTAGCGTATTTTATAAAATATACATTTGAAATCATTATTAAAGGGATCAAATAGAAAAGAGTTACCACATTACCTCCTTATATGTATAATAACATACCTTTATTAAGAGTAATGTTGGATATCGCCCCAAATCGCATCACCCTTTTATCACCTCCTAGGTGGACCAACCGTAAAGAAGAGAGAAAATAATAAATCAGGAAACAGAAATCATATGATTGGTTAATTTAAAATCCACCTAGGAGGTGAGAAAAGGGTGATACGATTTGGGGTGATATCCAGCATTACTCCTTTATTAATTCAGTTGTAATATAAAGTAAGGATATGTATCATGTTTGGGAGTAAGCACAACAACCCATATAATTGAGCCCCACCAAACTATAAGATTATAACTATGAAACCCTACTAACAATATCAACAATATCAATCCATCACCCTATATAGGTTTCAATTGATGGATATGTTAAACAAAATATTTTGAACGCCGCCTCTTTGTTGCAAGTAGACACAACACACCATTTTCAAATCCTATGTTTACTTAAAAAACACAACACACCATCTTCAAACACTAGATTTACAACAAAAACTGCAAATTATTTTCACTTGTAAAAGGTAACTATATTATAACACGGGTTTTTAGATTTATAGGATTAATTTTTTTATTCTTTTTTATGATGTAAAACGACTATGGTGTACAATCTGAAACTAGAATAAATAGTTTAGAGATTAAAAAATATAAATTAAAATATTAAATTATTTTATAAACTGATTTAAATTATCCATAATTATAAATTTTTTCATTGAAATGGATAAATTTTCTTTAGTTTTGTTGTACTTATTAAATATCTCTAAAAATTAATTTTTTATTAATTGTATTTTTAAATTTAATTTGTGATAATCTTTATAATATAGATTTTTTTGATTTTAGTGTTTAGTTTACAGGAAAAAGATCGTTAGTCATGACATTTCAATAAAGGAGAAATTCTCCATAAAATTCTTGGTAAATCTTCACCATTCTAATAGTTATTATGTTTGATAGGTATCTAATTATCTTATACACAGACAATAGGATCACAATATATATTATGAGATTGCTAAATTCACTTCATTGTGAATGTAAATAATAAGAATTTCTATTTGAATAGCTTTTAAATTTTGGTTTTAGGTGTCAAAAACCCTAAATTTTGTTAATCATGTGGTAACTTTCACAATACTTTACCAAGATATATGGCTAGTGCATAAGATTATATTCAGTTATGGTAAATAAAATAGTTAAGGTTTATTTTAACATTATAAGATTAGATACCCATGTGGTATATTACTAGCATACGTAAAACCTTTAGATTCTAGTGTTTCTATCGCACTCTCAAAAGTTCTCATATATGTTATTTTTTCATTCCACAAAAGGTTTATATTTTGTTTACCAACAAATTAAAAAAATAGTTTTTAGATTCTATATGTACTAGTATATTCTTCATAAAATGTCTTAAAATTTTGAATCATTTTTGTGATTTTTTTAATATTTGAATAGGTCTAGATTTCTCATAAAGAATATAAATTGTCTTTGATAAAGAGTAAATACATCCAATACCCTCTAAACTTTGACTATTTTGATAGTTTACCCCCTACTAGATATTTTTGGACTGGATGCCCCTTAAAAGTCATTTTAGTGACTCGTTGCCCCTCGTTCATGTGTAGCCACTTTTTAATTAAAAATTCATTTTTTTGAATTACTTATCCCACGTCTTCTTGTTCAAATCCTTTTCTCCAAAACTTCTTCTCCATGATTAAATCCCGAATCTTCAAATTTCATATAAAAAAGAATAGAAATTAAAATAATATGAATCAAAAAATATAGTGAATGTATGACAATCAAAGATTGGATTAGGAAGTGAAACAAAGCAATCAATTCCATCTTATTTAGTTGCTGCTTCACTTAATTTATCACTTGCTTTTCCATTTCCAGATAAGGAAGAAAATGTGACATCATCATCTACACCTAAACATGAATCTGATAATTCATTGCGTTTATTTGGGGAAGGAATCAGGAGGGACTAGAGGTGTAAATTCTATAGTGGAGATTTAATAATTTTCACCTCTTTGTTTATTTATTTGTTTTATTATCTTAAAGCTTAAGATTTTCAAGATATAATTTTGTTTCTTTTTAAATTTTAGTTTTTGCAAGTGCGGATAGTTGGGCGTTTGTATATAGAGGATGTTATATCATGGTATTTGCAGTTTTGTGGTGACTTTTAAATATTTTTAGATTACTTATAAAACCCACCTACTTTGGGGATTCTTGAATTATTTTTCTAAATTTATTAAACTTTTTAGGATTTCTTTTGTGCTCCGCCCTCAATTAGGTTTTAATAAGTCGTGTTTTTATTTAGTGTGGTCTTGTATGTGCATGCTATACCATGATATTTATGTTTGTATGCATGCGACCCCTTTCCGTTTATATTTTTGTTACACTTGACATGCGCATTCGTTGTCAATGCGATTAGTAATCTATTTTTAGCATTTTTATAAGCTTTTTTGGGACACGCGCACACGGAGAGATTATTCATATAGTTTAGCTATATTATTATGCACACCAACTTATCGCTACTTTCTCTATTCCCACCCTACCCCAATTAATATTCTTAAAACCTTGTACTGTGTACGGCCCTTCACCGGAATTGCAAAACACCGGAATTGCAAAGTATTTTGCTGGTTTAGGATGTTCACGAGGAGTTCAAATCACGAGGTTTTAGCTTTCGTACGTTTGTGTTACAAAAGTGGTAGTTTGGTTTTGTTTCATAGTGATGTGTTTCGTCGCGACGGTTGGTGGTTTGGAAGAGAGTAGATGGTAAGAGCTTCTTATCTGCCTTATTAGGAGTTGTGGATGGTAAGATATGTAGTGGATATCTTGTGTATTGAGACCCCCTTTCCTGGCTTACTTCCAAAACAGTCGGCTATTAAGACCCCCTTTCCCCGCGGCTACTGATACACTTTTTTCCAGCTGGCTACTGAGACCCATTTCTCGGCTCCCTTCCAAATTAGAGTCGACTATTTAGACCCCCTTTCAGCTCATTTCTAAAATATAGACGGCTATAACGCTCCTATTTCCTAGCTCACTTATAAAAGGAGTAGCCTATTGATACGTACGCTTATTTATTGCCTTTTAATTTAAAGATTTTAATTTTTAACCTCTCAATCGTTCATCTTTATTTTCTATCTTTTAATTAATTACTTTCTACTTGTACTATTTGTTCATTCGTATAACACACAAAGTCCCTGAGAACGAACTTTCTTATCATTAAAACTTGCATACGTCGTGTAATACTTACAATACCATGCTTGTCTAGGGTGCTTTAGTGCATGGTGTTTAGCGTTTATTTATCATATTTTTATCACATCCTACGTGACACCAAAGGGTTGAGGGTGAATTAGGGAGCCTTTAAGGTCCTTTTTCTGATAAGAAGCTATTGTATTTTGTTGAGTGCAAGCTATTGTATTTTGTTACCCTTTCCTCCAACAATTTGTTTTTGTAGAATACACTCTCATATAAGCGCCTTGATTTGTAATGGATCTTTGGATAATATTTATGGACGCCATCCCAACCTTAGTGTAGTTGGGGACTTACTTCCTCGGACTTTCGTTTGTTTACATGCCAAAAACTTGCCTGGACTTATTGGAACTCCATATTCTGTAGAATATTTTAGACACTTCTTATGTGGCACACTTTTACCCATTGATGCTTCTTTTGCAAGAAAGAAAATTTCGAATACCACATATAATTTATTTTACTTTGACACCTCGTCTAGATTATTAGTATCTTGCTATTAAACGTTCATTAAATTATATTCAAAGGAGTTTTCTTTTGTGGTGCCTCGAGGAGAATTCAAAGTTTTTCTGATTAACTTTTCTTAATGTTTACTCGAATTCTTCCAACTTTTTATTTTTTATGGGGTTTTATGTTGTTAGTGCTTCCAATTGTTCACAAGGACTCATCGGGGTAGCGAGCTGGTGTCAACGTTATTTCGCCGATGATGGAGAGTGTCTTCACTACATAAATTACTATTATGCTTTCGTGTTGAGGCCTCCTCCTTTCACTTCGTCTCCTTGGGACTCTCATATTTACATAGACCATGTTGTTATTTTCCCTTTGATCAGTTGTCCTTCTAGATAGAGATTTTTTAATGTGTTTATCCTTCTTCCTTGCATGTTTGTCCCCCTTACATTCATATTATTTTTATTTATTGTTTTTTTAGTCATCCATTGTTTTCTTATTATGTTTCTTATAACCATTTTCGTTGGGGAACATAAATAATATGTCAATTCTTCGTCGGTGGCTATTTTAATGTCAAATATTCTCTGATATTTGTTATATGCTGAGGCATCATCAAAATTTTCATTGAATTCAATGCTTCATCAGACTATGTGTGATGACAATGATATGTCATATTTTGTTTGATATGGATTCTTTGTTGGAATTTATTTGATGTCAGAGCATCGGCATACTTTTTGTTTGATGCCAAGGCATTAATCAAACTTTGTGTGATGCCGAGGCTTTTTCATACTTTTTTTTGATTGACACATGCAAAGAGAAATAAGTATATATATATATATGTTTATTATTATTATTATTATTATTAGTAGTAATTTTATTATTATTATTTTATAGCGTTTCCGCTTGCTGATGGCTTTGATCCTGCAAAACTTCTTTTATCGTTGAGGCTTCGTCAGTATTACTAAATATTATTTGACTATTGAGACTTTTTTGGTCTTGATAAACTTCTTCGGTTGTTGATATTGCGTCGCTCTTACAAAATTTCTTTTATTATTGACACTACGTCGGTCTTACAAAAAGTTTTCGATTGCTGAGATTGTCATTATTACCAAGCCTTTTTTATTACAGAGAGAGTGTCGCTCATATGAATATTTTTTAATTGTTGAGACTACGTTGGTCTTACAAACTTTTTTTATATCTCCTTCACAAAAAAGAGCTTCTGGCTGTCTGTGTCATCACATCGATATTTAACGACACAGTGAATTATTTACTTCAAGATAACCTTCTTGGCAACAATATAATTGGTATTTTGTACAAGGCTAAGTTCGACTTAATTACCATATCTACGTTCTTCTCATTTCCAAGGCTAAGTTTGACTTAATAACCAAATCTTTGGTTGTCTCATTTCTAAGACTATATTAGACTAATTTACCAGAGTTATGTTGGTCTCATTATCGAGGATGCGTAAGATTATCTACTAGAGCTATCTCGGTCTTATTTATTAGACTACATCCGAGTTATTTACCATAACTATGTCAAAATTATTATTGAGGCAAGATCAAGACGTATTTTGCCCAAGATTTGTCGATTTCGTTGTTATACAATTGACCGCTAATTTAGGTCGATCATGATTTCGTTATCGGCTTGCCAGAGGGTTTAGACTTTCTTAGGCTATATAATATGGTATTTTATGTCATAGTAGCCGATCTTTTTTATAAAAGAGGAGCCAATATTTTATGCTACCAGATCTCTTCTATTATGCTACAGGAGTTGGTCTTTAAAGCTATAGGAGCTTGTCTTTTATGCTCAAGGAGCTACTTTTTTTGGCAGAGATCTTGGTATTTTAATTGATCACAATGCGGAATTGGTGTTAGTTTATTTTTTTTACAGTCTATCAACTTTTTTGGGAACCAAACCCCATATTTGATGATCTTAGGTTGACGAGAAAAATTTGTTACATTCTATCTAGTTTTTATGTCAGTAATCTGTTTAGGATTCTTTTAAAGATTTCAATTTGTCTTTGTAGTTCTTGTTATTATAAAAAACCCCCAAGAAGGAACCAGGATAGTGTTGACAATTACACTGGATTGACATGCACATTAGTTAATTTTAAAATTTGAAACACAACTTTTTTTAAGTAACTGACATGCTCTTACTATTTCTAATCTTCGATTTTTTTGTGATATTATATTGTATGAGAACTACCACATGTGTCCTTCATTGTTACTTCTTGCATATCTCGTCTCTAATTGACAAGTTTCATTAACAATTGATCTATATATTTCATTACCATCGGCGAACTCTCGTTACACTAGCAGTTGTCGGCATAGCAAGAATATAGAGTACAACACATTTGGTGGTGGTCGGTATTGGCGGAATGTATGGTTTGATGCCTTCTTTACCCACCGGTATTGGATGATAAGGTTCAATTAGGGGTGAGTACGGTTCGGCTCGGTTTTTGCCATAACCAAAACCGAAACCGAATGGTTCGGTTTTTAGAGGTGCCGGTACCGAACGGTTTTCATCGGTTTAGTTTTGTCAGTTTTCGGTTCCGTATATTTTCGGTTTTGGTATGTGTTTAATTCGATAGTGCACTACTAAAAAAATTCACAGCAATTATCAGGGTTAAAGGCGGCTAATTATAAGTGATGTGTATTAATAGACGAGAGTTAGCTAATTGCCGCGAAGAGTGCCGTCTATAAAGCTCATGCCTATATAAAGACGACACAAACAAAATTGCCACCTATTCAACTATGCATTGGCGGTAGTTGTCTCAAAACTGCCGCCTATGTTTACTTGTCTTTATGGATTTTTTAGGACACTAACGCCTATTATATATCATAGTTGTACATTTATATGACATAAATGGTAGTTTTAAACTGCCGTATATAAAAAGAACAATTTTAATATATTCTTACATATATGTATTGTTGATTAAAAATAAAAATATATATTTAACTAAAAGAACTATTTAATATAAAAAATATTAGAATTCAATTAAAATATATTCATTCACATAAAAAGTGTACAAATCCTAATACTTTCTGTCATTTATTGTCAAGCTAATTAAAAATCAGAAATAAAAATTACAAAATTCTTAAATTTTCTAATATACATTCATAAAGATAGTTAAACAACCAAAAATTTCAAACAAAATCTTCAAAACTTTTTTATTACTTTTTCAATCATCCATATCTTTTATTACTTTTTCAATCATCCATATCCCAATTGCAAAAAGAATCTTTAAACTTTTTTTACTATTTTGACATTCATCCATACTCCAATTATTGACATTCTTTAAACTTCTCTTGCTTCAAGCTGTAAAATTAATATCAAAATTAATGAATAATTTAGTAATATTTTATATACCAGTATTATAATGAATGTAAAACTGCGTACTTTTGCACTAAGTTCTCTAATCATGGCATCATTTTCGACTTTACTCTCCATTAATAATTCATTACACTCTTTTTCATTGTTTTATTACTTTTCATCAAATTTTCAACTTGACCAGTAATAGTCTGAATCTTTTCCGAAGTTTCAGATGAATGAATTTTCCGTAGTTTCAGATGAATGATAATTGTTATACCCATACCTCGATGGTGTAGGTTCTATTCCTTTCCCTCATACACGTGTTATGATGTAGTCCATCTGAATACAAGAAATATAACTTAGGATTATGCTTAAAACTTAAAATGAGTCATGAAATAACTTACGGATTTCGCAAGCTCTTTAGCTTTATCATCATTAAAATCAAGGGTAGACATAATCTTTGCCCTACCGAGTCTTTCTCTAATCATATTCCAAGAAGAAAGTGTGTATTTCTTATTTCACCATCTTCACCTGCTCTTAAAACATCCAGTGTCTAACAAGTAAAGGACTTCTATGCACCTATTAAAAAAATGGGGAATAATTGACAAAGTAGATGATGAGAACATAAGACTTTAATTTTTTGGTGATTTCCCAATCAAGAGTCCTATTAACTGGTTCAGTTAAAAAAAGGATGCTCATGACTGAAAAAGTACATGTCGGATTTACCTAACAATTTAACAGTTTCATCTCGAACTTTGAATAACGTAATCTCTTTTTCTCTCACAACTTTGCGGCTAAACTTGTTCCTGATAAACTAATACGTAAGCAAATTATGGGGAAACTGAACCATTAGTCCCTGTATTATGCGAAACATCATAAATACCCTCGGGGTAGATTTGCAATGTTATGTATAATACATGGATGAATGGTGCAATTAACCAATATATTTAGCTAACAATCAGATGTATACAAAATAACTTAAAAATTACTGTAAAAAAGAACACGTACATTCAACCAATATCCCCATTAGCAAAGGTTCAGTTCCAGTGTTGGGATACTTGAGCTTCCTTGCAACCAATTCAACCATTGCAACATAAGATATATTCCTACATATTTTGATGATCAGAAACATAGAAACGAGAAAATTTTATAGCTTAATGATAAAAAAGAGGTTTTATTTTACTAGTGAGACATGTAAAAAACCTACCTCAGAGTACAAAACCCAAACACCCAAGCTTTAATAACCAATAAATTCGCGCATATAAAGATTTAAGAAAAACTATATTAGTAAATCATATCATGAAACCTTTATTAAACACACCCCAACACAGAAGAAGAACAAGAATGACAATTAATGAGAAAGGTAAAACCTTTGCGGGTATGGAAACACACCTAAGCTTTAGTCTGTATTCCCTTCCTATCCCTGTTATCAACTCCAATGGTATTTTCGCAAGCTGAAAAATCTACTCTGAAATGAGTATGATTCAATGACTCAATTCATCTAATTTAATTAATTAAAGCCTCATCTTTATCACACACATATCAGTTTATTGACATACAATAATTGTAAAATTAATCATGATATGAGCATTTGTTAATATATAACTAGTTCAATTTTGATTAATCACCTAAAGCTCGTAATTAGCGTAAACTTTGGAATTTATTGAAATTATAAAATATTAATAAATTATGAACATTAAAGTTACATAATTATATTAATCTTAAGAGAGATTTAAATGTCTATAACAAATGCGAAGAAGAAATAAAGACCTTAAAAATTGAATGTAGTGCGCTAAAACTGTAAAAAGTAAAATAGAAAAATTGTAGCATGTCGTTTTTCAAAGGGTTTTTACATCATTTATTATTCTAGGTTGCTTTTGAACGGTTTTGAGATAGACAGAAAGAAGAAATGGGAGTTTGCAATGAGGCTAGTCCATTATGATGTTTGAGTTTCGTAAAATTGACGCATTTCCCTAGCATTTCCCTAGCATTTCCCTAGCGTTAAGCGGTTTCTTAAATTATTAGAAAAATTTATTGTTCCACTACTGAGTAATCTTTGTATCTTGACAGGACTAATAGTGCAATTATCTTTTTAAATAGGTAACATGAATAACAAGGTAATTTTTTTAAGTGACATAATTACAAACACTTTTAGTACAATATACAAAAGCTTACATATCATAAATTCAATTACTATATATTATACATTTTATGATACGACCTTAATTAAGAACACCAACAAATAAAACATAAAAATCGACGATTCGAAAGTGAAGAAGAAATTTAACATACCTTAGTAACGATGAGTGATGTGAGGAGACCTGACTGACATTACAAAGGAGAGATAGTTTCTGACATTACAAAAGAGAGATAGTTTCAAGGATAAAGGTTTTTGATTTATGATAACAGACCAACGATCTGGCTTTTTGTTTTACTTTTTTGGTTGAGAGGGTTTGGGGCTAATAAGCGGGGAACAAAAATTAAGAGGGAAACAAAATGATATTAAGTAGGAAATATGGTGTGATATTAAAGAAAAACTAATAAATATATAACTTTTTTTACTTTTTATAAAATTTAATTCCACTGAAAAAAATTTGTTATACATATATATTAACTTTTTTTTTAATTATTCTATAAAATATATTTTTATATTCATAATTTAGTATAGTCAAAATAAAATATTATTTATATCAATAAATTGATTATTCATTCTTTTAATTTAATTATTATTTTTAAAGTAATATGTAATAAACAGTGTTATAAAAATATAAATTTCGCCCCAAAAAATATGATTGAAATAATTTCTATCACCAAACATTAACTTGTTCATAAATAAAATATTGAAATATCTCAAAATTATAACTAATGAAAAATATTATAATACAATTTTCATTAATATCATCTCGGGTCCAATCTCTTTCGTCCAAATTTGATAATGATAAAGGTCGTGTTTTTAAACATAGAAATTTTATCTCCATTATTATCTTCATAAACATTTTCTATAATATTCTCTTGTAGTTGAAACCAACCGATTTTTACAAATATCATACAACTCCCCAAAGGTTGTTTTAATCATATTTTTTCATGGAGGATTCCAATATTATTTCACGTAAAATGCTTGTTGAACCTAAGATGGTATAATAAATGACCCATGGAGAATGTTTTTCCATGTATTAATTTTCCATTGTAGTTCAAATTTCACACTTTTGTCTCGCATTATATCAACCCAATTGCAACAAAATAACAAAACCTTATATCTAGTAGAGTAATTTTAATTCAGTTGTGTATCAAGACACGTCGGTGTGCTTATATCAATATCAAAGGATCTAGCCTTTTAGTATGAGTTGCTCCCTTAAATGTACCACCACTTGAAAGTATACTTGTCTCTTTCTATAGGATCGATATCATTATTCGACATGACCGACTGAAAATTGTCTCAATTCTATCAAAAGATCTAGAGCAATATAACCTTATGTAATAAATCCTTCCGGGTGGGCTCTGTTGTTGTTGTTGTCATACCATTTGAATAATTTCAAACACCTAATATGACATTTTGAGTGATTATGTGCCCGTTTGGAAGTGCTTTTTTGGATAAGCACTTAAAAGTGCTTTTAGCATTTTAAGAGTTTTTTTGACTTTGAAAAGCACTTTTTTGAGAAGCACCAAATAGGTGCTTCATAAAAAAAGCACTTAAAATAATTTTAGATTTCAAGATTATTTTTAATAATTTTTTTAAAATTTGAATTTTATTCTAAAAGCGTTTTTTTACTCCAAAATAAGCACTTCCAAACGGGCCCTATATGTGCTTACAAAAAGTCAAACATTGTGGTTAAAATATCAAAATGTTATAACGATACCTTTCAAATAGGTATATGTATATCTATCAAGACTGAAATGAACCCAAATTTGGATGTGTTTTTTTATATCAAACAACATATTAGTATTTATTATATTAAGTTAATAAAAATTAAGAAAAAAACACGCTTCGAATTTTTTGCTTCATTTTGGACGCCCTATTTATTTTTATAAACCATAGAAATTAGTAAAAAAAAATTATTTTAAAAATATATGACTATAGACGGAGGTTTAATTAGACGAGCCGCCTTTATTCTATCCAATACATGGCAATTGGCGAGATTGCCGCCTATGTGAAGTACCCTTATATAATAGGCTACATTTACTTAAAACCGCCGCCAATTAAATGACGCCTAGGTGAATTTTTAGTAGTGTTGGATAGATTTCAAGGTCGTTTACATGAGATATTTTATTTTTTTAAAAAATACATATATTAAGTGTTTGATTTTTATGTTATTCACCCATGTATGAAAATTGTATCTTTGCAACTCAAATATTGTGCATTAATCATAAACAAATTATTTTAGAGGAATATTTACAAAAATTAATATGAATGCTTTACGTTCAACGAATTTCAATAAAAGAAGGTTCCTTTTATGATATATCGACTAATGAATTATGTAAAGATATGTTGCACATTATGACATTGTTATGGGCAGTGCATGTCATATATCTTTTCAAACTTTACTCTATTGTCTATACCATTGAAATAATCTCTCGAGAAATAAAAATTAAATTCGAGAATGTCTCAGTTTATGTATTTTTTTTGGTTTTTTTTTTCAGTTCAGTTTAGCATAGAAAAACCGTTCCGTGACAAACTTTTTCGGTTTTTTAAAAAGCTTATACCGAACTGAACGTTTTTTTCAATATTTGGTTTTTTGCGGTTCGACTTTTGAGGTTTTTTTGGATCGGTTCATTTTTTTGGTTTTGTTTTGCTCTCCCTTACCTGAAACTCTAAGAGAGAAGAAAGAAGAGAGAAATTACAACTCATCCCTATATTGAGTTAATCAATTTATCTCATAAACATTCTAGAATGGCCTAGGCATCACCTAACCTATATTTCCAAGAAAAGAAAGAAACAATACGTAATTTAATCATTCATGTTAAGATTGCCTTAGGATTCCTCCCATACTTTCTAATATTTCTTAGGTTCGACTACTACTAAGTCCATTATCTAATAGGTAAAAAAATCTTTGGCAGAATTTGGCAAATACTATTCATTTGTTTGAAGTGTAAAAAATAACTATTAGGTTTAAATTCTAATGTATCGAAATGTAAATTTAAGTTTCTAACTACTCTAATATAGTCAAATTTTCAAATATATAACACAATATATTACATTTACCAACATCTATAGCCTGGTAAGTAAGTTATTTCTCTTTTTGTAACAAGAAGTTCTACTAATTCATATCTTCTGTATTTTAATATAGGTCCTTACAATTATGTATTCTGAAATTGTAATATATGTCACTAAATTAAAAAATTACTTAATTGCCTTTATAGGTTCCTACTAATTTATTTTGAGTTTATTGAACAAAAATTCCCTATATTAAATTTACAAGAAATTGCTTCATTATAATTGACGAAGATCTTCGTCATAAACAAATATTTACAGTAGACAAGGTTATGGAGTTACTCGCTCCTCTTGTTCCTCATATACCTAGTATAGTTGCAGCTCCAACTCTATTATACTTTCATATGGTCATATGAGGCCTAGTTAGCTCCTACAACTAGAATACTAGCTAGGTGACCAAGGTTTATGTCAATGCTTGGATGTGTGTATATTGTTATCATATGGGATAAATATCATATAGTTGTATACAAAAGATCTGATCCAGATGAAAGTGGAAATGTATGAATAAGAGTAGATTATGCGTTTTTGGTCTTTTGATGGTGAAAGGAAACACATCCATTATTTTGGTAGTTTCTTTCGATGTATAAAAGAAAGGAACATAGTATTAAGAGGTTCTTTCATGATCACACAAACTATAAGAGTCTTTGAAGAAATCAATTTTTTTTTCCAGTTCATGTTACAATTTTTTATAGAGATTCTTAACCTTAACGAAATCAAAATTAACATAATTATTACTTTCCATATTCTAAATTCTTGTGGTTTTATATGATAGAATATGGACTTATAGATCCACAATTTTTTTTTATCTTCTATTTTCTAATACATCTGTGACACATTATAATTTTGGTAAGATTCAATCTCATGACCTATTGTCTTTTTTTCGAAAATACAGATTGTATTAGAATGGAGAAAAAAAGTTCCAAGGTGGCGGATCGGTGGGGGGATAAGATGACAAAAAAGCCAACATAAGAAACTAACTCGAGTCAAGCTTTCCAAAAATTCTCATTCTTCGAGGAGTTAGATGAGTAGTTGGGGGGATTATAGATTCAACTGTTAGGAGCAACATCAATGTAGACAAATACCGATCAAGACGACATTCACAAATCTTAATGATGGAAATCATTACCCAATCTCTAAAAGTACCACTAAAAGAATTGGTAATATTTTTGTATCTTCGTAATGGCTCGACCCTTGTAATATATACCTATGTAATTACATATAAATTTGTTGATCCAGTAGGAAGTGAAACCAAATGTTCTAGCCTTCTAAGAAATCATGTTTGGTTTGTTCAATGTTCCATGTTACAACAATTAATTGTAGGGACATTTTACCTTAATTAAATCAAAATAAACATGATTATGTCTCGACATGTTTTTTAGTTTTTATACTCTTTTAGGATATCCAAGAATTAATTTATTTTTTATTTTCTAATATGTCTGAAAGCCATTATGACTTGCGTAAAATTATATCTCAAGATCTCTTAGTCGCGCCGAAAAGTGCTAAATACACTAGCCGCTAGAACTATCGATTTCGGATCCCCGCTCTTTCTAATTATCCTGATAAAAAATATGCAATCAATTGAATATTACACCATAACGATTAAAAACACATCCTGAAAGAAATTAAAAAAATTAAAATACCACCACACAACCATAACTATCACACAAATCTCCACATATGCTTATGACTTATGCTAAAAATAACCACTTTATCCCTACCATTTGTTGTTTTTTTGTACTCATAAGAAAAGAAACACCTGACTACAATATATTCAAAATTATTAAAATCAAAACCTTCAACTTTGATATATCCCCTCTCTTTATATACAATCAATTGAATATTACCATTATTCCAGTTGTTATCCAAAAGATTTCTATAACACGATTTGCTAAAACATCAATCAATGGATCGATCTTTGAAGAATAAGAAAAATAACCATAGCTAATTACAATTTATGCATATATTTTAATAATAGACGAATGTTCCACATTTTTGTTGATGGATTTGTAAAGTTATGAATAAGTTCACAACAGTAAGTGAAGATAGATGTTGTATGTTGTTGGTTCAAATTAGTCATTTTGCATGCCTCTTGCAACACTAGAGGTTCACTCTCTAGCATAGATTTTATCCCAAAAATTTCTTATTATTATGATTAATTACATATTTTATTATGACACAACGAGACTAATGAAATACCTACCTCCTCCCATTCATAGGCAAAAGAAACGTTACAAACTTTTTCTATCGACAGAACCCAGTTGCTTGTATACTGTTAACTTGGTCGGCTTCATGAAGATTGTGATAAACATTTGAAATCTAGTACCAAACATTTACAAACAAATCTTCCATAAGATTAAGATCATAAGTTCGTTCTATTTAATACCTTGAAAATATTTTTCGTACATATTTTTTAGATTTGTCAGAATGAGATAACAAGGAAAGAAATAAACATTATGCTAACTCAACCCCAATCATTAAAGCTTTTAACAATCTTGATAACCAATTTCCAATATGTTCTTGGACTTATAACTCCACCTGATGAAGTAGCACATTAATTTTTTCGTAAAAAATATTTTTATTAACCAAGTATATGAATTTATGTTGAAAATTTGTGTTCTAAACATATTTTCAAATATCTATATTATATTACAAGCTTTTTTTATAAGTAGTGGCCAGAATCGATTCTGGTCAAACATAAGTGGTGGCCAGGATCATTTTTGGCCCCACCTATCATTAATTCAATAATAAAAAATAAAGACAAAAAACATTCTATTTTGTAATTACCGTTTCTCATTAATATACCATTTTGTAATAAAGTCCTAAAAATACCATATTTATTTCAATCAATTATGTTAAAAAAGATAAAAAAAACATAATAATAAAATATTTTACCTACATTCTTTCTCTCCGCTCTTCCTTCTCCCTCTATCACACATTACCAGAGCTTCAAAGTAGGATTAAACGAAGCCATGACTCCCTCACATAGGTCTGTTCTTTTCTCCCTCCTCCGCCACCGTCCCTCTTTTCCCTCAGCCTACCCTACGAAGAGAAGTATAAGTTGCTTAATATTTTTTAATTCTTCTTTTCTCATGTTCCATTTATTTACAGAAATGGAATTATCAACCCGAGTTGGTATAGAACCCAAATTAAAGGTAAAAAATGGAATTATTTTTAACCAAATCTGATCACTTTTACAATTATTCTTAACCTAGAGTGAGCAATATGGTGTTACACTGCATTTTCCACCACTAAGGTAAAATGATATAATTTTTAAACTAATCTTATCGACAAGCCAAGAAAACCGGCGCCGCTCGAGTACCTTTCTCCACCATCATCAACCTGGCTTGGCTACGCCATCAACAATCGTAGAACCCATAGAAATTAAGTTAAAATTATTTACTTTTTAACCTATTCTCACTATCAATTATTTATTTACTGAAATGGAATTATCAACCCGACTTGGCAAAGAACCCAAATTAAAGGTAAAAAATGGAATTATTTTTAACCTAATCTCATCACTTTTACAATTATTCTTAACCTAGAGTGAGCAATATGGTGTTACACTGTATTTTTTGAATTGTTTTGCAGTAAATATCCATTTGGCTCAACTGATGGAGGTAGCAATTTGGTCTTACAGTGTATTTTTTTAACCGTAGGTTATCAATGTGGTCTTGAACTGCATTATTTAACTGTAAATATTCATCTGGCGCAACTGTTGGAGTGATCAATTTAGTAATTTAGCGTTATAATGCATTTTTTGAATTGTTTTGCAGTAAATACCCATTTGGCTCAACTGCTGTATTTTTTATCGGTAAGTTATCAATTTGGTCTTACACTGCATTTTTTAAATGTTTTGCAATAAATATCCACTTGGCACAACTGCTGAAGTGAGTAATTTAGTGTTGTAATGCATTTTTTGAATTTTTTTGCAGTAAATATCCATTTGGAGCAACTGATGGATTGAGCTATTTGATCTTACACTGCATTTTTTAATTGTTTTGTAGAAAATATCAATTATCCACACTGCAGTAAATATCATTTGTTAAACAAGTAAAAACATGAATTTTAGTAATATTTTGGATTATACTTATAGATGACAGTTTGCGATACTTTAAATTCTGCAACTGATGAAGAGATGTCTGCAGATAGTAGAGTTTTTGTGATGGGTGAAGAGGTACCTTTACAAAATTCCATTTTCTCAATTCATGAGTACAATTTTATGTGACTTTGTTATCTTTTCGGATTTGAAATTTTTTTTACCCAGGCTGGTGAATACCAAGGTGCATACATAGAGAGAAAATGCCTTTCAAGTTTGATAGTGGAAGGATGCTTTAATCTTGGAGGGCTTATTCTCTCTTCAACTACTCTCTTTTCTCTCTCCAATATGGTAAATCATTTACCTTCTCATCTCATTCATTTTTTATTTATCTTTTAGAATTTTGCATTGTTTAATTCGCATAGATATTTAACTGCCCTAACTTGAACGAGATTTCACTGGATTTTTTTAGGCAAGAGAATGCCATAACTAATCTCACCACAATTGAAGATTGTTTGGGTTGAAATTGCCCCCGCCTTGAAAGTATCCACATTTCTTGATCTCGCCTTTCACATTCAGTTGCATTAGCTCTAAGAGCTGCTAATTTCATGTCTGTAATAGTTTTATGCTTTTTGTAAAGAAGAGTTTTATTCATATGATTAAAGTTTAATATGAATCTATTGATAAATTTCATGTAAATTTTTTGACTTTTTTTGTACTTTCATGTGATCAATATGCATCTGAGCTTTGTGGTTTTTAATTGTAGATTTGTATTTTTTTAATTATTTTGCAGTAAGTCGGCAATTTGGTCTTACATTGATTTTTTTTTTAATTATTTTGCAGAAAATATCATTTAGCTCAACTGATGGAGTGAGCAATTTCGAATTACACAACATTTTTTTAAATATTTTGCCACTTTTTTATTTGTTTCATTTCGCACCATTTAGTGTAAATCGCCCAACATACACCGTTCTTGAAATTGAAAGTAACAAAGGACCAATGTGCAATTTACAAAGTAAAGAGCATGTATAATGACTGTAAGAAGTAGTGTTTTTCTGAGCAAAAATTATCTGCCCTTCTTTGCGTTTCATGGATCTCTTTGTACCAGTTAAAACTGGTTTGTAACTGAAGAAATATGCGTCATTCTTAGTTTCGCAAAAATGATAAAAAGTGACTTCTGATTAAAGTGTATATGCCCAACTCATTGACATAATCTTTTAATGTATAAAGTGGATTGTCGATATTGAGAATTAATTCATTTGAATCAGGTATGCGTGTTACTTTGTATGTAGTAAATTTAGAATCGTGCATGCGTGTGAGTGTATCAAAAACAATAAATAAGTGAAAAATTATTAGTTTATAGTTGTTGATCTTGATTAGTATGTAGAATAATCCATATTTGTTACTTTTAATAGAAACTGTTAGTATTATGAATTACTTCCAGTGAATCAAAGTTTCTTAAGTTTTTGTGATAAGCCATCTCTTGAAAAGATCTTTTCTTCCAAGAAGCCAGTTTTTTTTCCTGTTATGAAACTCTTTTGCTATATACTCTTTGACATATAAAAACATGGTCCCTTTGATTTATTTTTCTTATGTAATATGTTCTGATTTAGTGTTTGATTTCACTATAGCACATAAACACGTCTTATTTTTTGCCAAGGCAAAAATAACCATTCCATATTAGTAATTTGATTTGTGTGTGCATACCACATGGACCAATAATGTAATTATTAAGCTCTCTATTTGTTTGTGTCTATACCATAGGGTCCAATAGTGTAATTATGTGTAAATGATGGACCGTATCGTATTTTGTAGGAAACTGAAGAGTATCAAGCTGTAAATGTAACTGTGAAAACAGATATATGGAATTTTGAGTTGATACACATTATATAGGCGGTGATTGCATTGCTATGAATAACTCAGGGACTGATTTGTGTAAGAACAAAAGTAAAGGGTTTAAGTTTAAAATGTTGATAGATGTTGGTACTGATTTTCATAACCAGTCTCTTGCATCTTATGGGAACTTATTCTATGCGGATACAAATAATTTTATTGTTTTAGTTGGGGGTGATATAATTTTAGGCGAGATTTCAAAAATTTAGATAATTCAGGGTCATAATTTTTCTGCCTCTTTAGCAACAGCTAATATCTTTAAAATCAAACGGAGTAGAGGACTCAAGGGACCGGGTGTAATATAATTATTATAACTTTATCACCCTAGGTAAATTTGATCATTTTATTTTTCTTGCTTTTATTTTTGAATTTTAGATTTTTTTAAATTTAGAGACGTTATGAACTTAATATTCACTTCCATCCATTATTATTTTCTCTACCTTTGTAAAGATAAAATACTACCATTATTGGTTGATTTATAATCAATCATTAAATAACATTCTTTACCTTTATAAAAAATATCTATATTACATACGAAGATATAACAAACTAACCATAAAACACTAAAATCTTCTAAACTTTTCAACAACTCCGCATATCTTTCAAAAATGCCTATAATGTATTATACAAAATTGCATTATGGGTTCATATAATTATATTTTAGAATTGTCTAAATTTTTTGAAGTGTCTTCAGACACGGGCTATACCTAGTATATATATATAATAGAAATGCCATGTACCTGAAGGTGCTTGGGCTAAAATGAATTATAATGGACTGTATGAAATTTATAATTTAATTTATATCTACACTTGAATAAAAATAATATATAAATAAGCTTATAAATTATTCTATTACTTGAGTAATAATCATATATATAAATGAAGAAACCTCCAAGAAGCAGTCTCCAACTAAACACAATATGAGGGATGAGTAATCAGAATAAGGCCTAAGCCCATTCTTTTCACGAACCAAATGGGCTTAAGCCCAGGGTGGTGGATAAGATTCATAAGTTTGACATATAAGAAAAATATAAGATTCATAATGCAAAGAGAAGAAAAACATTATCAAATCAGACAAAGAAAAAAATTCATCATCTAGAATCATCAAGAGTACACTCACGAAAAAAGTAGACACACACTACTACTCACAAAAGTCTCAAAGACACAAATTTAACAAACTTAACTACAAATTGTTTTCAAAAACCATCCAGGGTCAACTTATGTTGCTCATTAACACCCTTGACCCCACAATTTTTACACTTCACTTCAATCCAACAGAAGAAAATATGTCGATTCTGACTTAGCAACATAACCACACTTCGAAGTACTATTCTTTTAATGCACCGCCGTAACTTTCCCACTCCCCGCCTTCTGATGAAAACTAACAATCAATTTCGAACATTCCCTAAACAAAAAAAATTACTATTATTATTTTCCCGAAAAAAAAATCCCCACTTACAAAAGCTGATCATCAAAGTAGCATGTATACTATTCACATGTCTTATACCACTGCTTAGCCCCATTAATACTACACTGTGCAGTAAAAATAGCAGCTGCCGCTAATAAAGAAGGTGAAAATCGCAGAATTTGATACTCAACTAAGCATAACTCGATTATAACAAACGATAAAAGCTCCAATTTTCGATCAGAACACATATGGAGTATGTACTGATAAATTGAACTGTAAAGTATTAAAGATTAATCTCTCCATATCAAGTACTTCTTGTCTAGTATAAGCTTTATCAGATATGACTATAAATTCTTCCACAACAGGTACATAAACTTCTTCATATTTGCAAGTGAGAAGCATAGCTGTTACTCCAACTAATTGAAGTTTCTTTCTTGTGATAGTTCTTAAAGCTAAGAATCTATCGATAATATTCACTGTTAAATATAATGTCTCTTCCAATAATTTAAATTTGTAATGAACCTCAATTTGCCAATAGATTAGAATACATCTCATCCATTCATTTAGAACTGATTGCTTTGCCATATAATCTGGCTGCACTTAGCTAGAAATCTGCAATACATATAATCGTAAATTAATAATCAATTCACTTAATTTATTTAATTTAATTATATATATATTAAATATATAAAATGAAATATATAAATGAAGTATTGGTATTTAGCTTAACCTGATCTTTCAATAAAGAAATTGTTTCAAAATGTGTCAAAGCAAATCCATCAATCTGTAAGGAAAAAGAAAAATCAGAACTTGTTAATTGCTTAATTGGTCCCTGTGTTATGAAAAATAGTCATTACACCCCTGTTTTTAGGGACTAATTATGCAATTAACCCTACAAACAATCATATAAAATTATGAATTCTCAAATTCAAAGAAATTCCATTTATAAGAACCAACAATAATATTATGTATGTTATGTGTAGCTAAGCTGAGATGTGTAACAGTTAAAACACGGAAACACATCTAGTGATAAAGCATGAGAAACATATAGTAGTCACACAATTAATTAAAAATTACTGCTTATATACATTGCGTAATAACAAACCTCATGTAACTTTTGGGTTCTGCCTTTTGATTCTACATGGGAATCTTTTCAACACTAAGAAAAGCCTACACGGAATAAAAATGTAAGAGATAAAATAAAAAACGGAAAATACAACAAAAAATAACTAACTAACCTTCCATCATATATAAGAAACCCTAACGCTGCAAATAACTATTCTTGGAAATGACCGAAGAATTTTCTGAGAAAAATCTTGAAATAAGAGGTGAAGCGTATTTAAAGGTAACTGTATGTACCAACATATCAAATTCAATTAATGTTCTTTATCACTGTCAGAATCTTCAACCTAAAGCCAAACAATCCCATCTCGTGATCCAATTAATCAGCGCAATTTTACAGCCTCTTCTTTAGCTATTAATGAATAGTTTTATAATTCCAAAACTATACTCACAAATAATATAAATTAGATATGATTTTCATGATAAAAAAACCTATATATATAGATTGAAAGAAAATTGACTTTTTGGGGCATTAGAGCGAACACCTTCCACGCGAAATATTCGCTATTGTATTTTGTAGAGACCGGAAGAGAAATTGAGTGAGAGATTAGTTTGAAATGGATTCGCTGGCTGTGTGAAACTAGGCTTGGTTGTTGGGATTTGAATAGTGGCTTGATGGAGCGGCGGTGAGGCGGTGGTGTCCCTGGCGCCAGAATCGATCAACAACTCCTTTTTATATTACATAACTCCATTCTTTTGGACCAAGAATTCAATTGCTAACCTAATTGACAAATATAAAATAAACCGAGAGGGAGATGGACGGCGAGGTATCTTGTTGGAGTAGTTCCGGAGGAGGATTGAACGAAGCCGTGGATGTGGATCGAGAGGTGAATGAACGGGTGAGAGAGCTGTGTGGGAGAGAACTGAGAGTTTTTTTATTATTGTGAAATGAAATGAACTGGTATTTTTTTAGAATTTTATTTTTTAATAGCTAATATATATACCAAGGGTAAATTAGGAAGTATTTAATTTTTTAATTAATGGAATGATCTTGAACGTTGCCAGTGACATATTTTTCCCTAAGAATCGATCTGGGCCGTTCTTTATACCCCTTAGCAATATATATGGATATATATTTATATATATCACTAAATCCAAATACAATAATATTTATAATTTTCAATTCTAATTATTCAATAAAATTAAAATGAAAATAATTTTTTTTTCGATAATAGAATTTGAAAACTCAACAATATCATTCCTAATCTCTATGTATAATATGTCACACATCATTGTTCAAACACTAATCGTATCTCCAAATCTCTATTTCAGGTATACATAAACATTACAAATCTTAAAAGTGATACTAGTTTTCACATCTATGCAATTATCTTCTTTTTTCTGAATCAACTTCTTCATATTTTATTCCACCATAAATCTCCGATACTTTCTCTTTTTTCTAATAAATGTGTTGTCCTCTACAAGCTAATCTCTAATCAAAAATTGGTCTTTATCAATTCACATATTAGATCTATGGTCATTATATTTCAATTATATAGTAATATTTTTACTCGGCAGAAAGGTGAGTTTATTGTTCACATTTTGAAAATTATTTTTATTCTTGTGTTATTTTGAAGAACAAAAAATATGTTACGTTGATGGATTTATATGGTCAATTTTTATTTTTTCTGTATTTGGCACTTTATAAATTTTGCACATATATAAATAATTGGTTGTGAAGTCATATATAAATAAATAACAAGTTTATACAATGTTTTGCCATTACTTACCTACACCATTAATCATATGTAAATAAAGCCATATGTTGTATAATCTAAAGCCCAACTAAACTAGGCCTATCATCCCTAACTACTATATATACTTATATGTTTAACCTAATTCTGGAATACAACACTTTTATTCTTTTCTCTCTACTTATACCATTCGTTATATTTTCTTCAAAAATTGTTTTTCCAGAATTGTTGTTTATATATTGAAACATATAGAGTTCTTTAAAATGTGCTCCAACTCTCAAAAAATGTAAGTAAGCTAGTCTAGGCTATGCAATATGCTAGTGGTTCTAACATTTCATAATCATTTTTCTTCTTAATAGGATGATTATGATTAAATATCATGGCCAACTATCAAATTGTAGAATTTTTTTAATGATGGAAATACGCCCAATTAATGTAACCCTTTGAGATGTTAAATCAGTACCAAATTTAATTTTAAGATATAATATTTAAATATTTGAACTTTATTATTTCAATTTAGTAATTCAAATACAGTTATTATCACAAATATTATTCTTGTGATGTTTTCTATAATAGTTATTATTTGATCTATATGAAATTAATATCCAAAATAAAATATTTTAATAAAAGAAAAAAAGATATAAATTTAAATTATCACTAATATAAAAAATACAATAACATTATTTTAAATAAACCATTGATTAGACTTAATTTTTTCTATAATTTCTTTTTATTTGATGATTAATATTATTTTATTTATATTATAAATTCTTTAAAATATATATAATCTAGAACGCGTCGAATTTACTATATTCTTTTCGTCTATAGAAAAGTATAAAAAAAACTCAACCTGATTTGCAAAAGTGTTTGATTTCAAGATATGTTTTTGTCTTATATTTCATTTCAAAATTAATTGCTGATTTGGACTACAACTACCCTAACATATTAGATTTTCAACTAAAATTATATAGACTACTTATTCTATATTTTTTTAAAACCAACATATGGGTCTCTTCTCTATCGACGAGATCATTTAGTTTTTTAAATCGAGAAATTTGTAGTCAAAATTAACAATCTAAGTTGATTTTGTTAATTATTATTTTGCTGAAATTTATCACACCTAATAATTTTTTTTTGTACTTACCTAAATGTAATCAACAATCTATTAATATAATATATTTTTATGAATAATATAGTTTATATATTTTTCAGTCACATACATTAGAAGATTGTTATTATTTTGAAAAAGAAAAAAATAGTCACATTAATAAGAAAATTAAAAAGTCAAATGAAAAATGATTTATTAAAGTAGTAATATTATATGAATTTATTAATCATAACATATTAATCGACTAAAATATACTATAAAATTATATAGAATAAAGAATAAAAGATATGATCCGTTATAACTAGTGTAAATTTAATCGCACAGTAGGAAATTTTTAGGAAGAATAATGTACTATGTTGTCTAATATCTTAATATCTTAATATTTATAATATTATTTATATAATAAGAAATATATCCTTGTTTATTATATATCTTTCTTCCATATAGCTATTTATCTACAATTAAAATAAAGATTGTTTATCATTTATTTCTTCGGAGTATTGTTTTCTATGATAAAATTAAAAAATGATTTATATTGTCCATATTATTTTTCTAATGTTAATTAAAATTAAAAAAAATTTATGTATGTTTTAATTTTACAAAAAACAATTCTTATAAATTTTGTTTTAACATATACATGTTACTTATTTTTAAATAAAGAGAAAATCAACTTATATATTTAGATATGTTAAGGAATGATTTCAAAAATTAGGAGCTTACAAAATGAAATAATAGTTATCCAACTGATGTCTTATATCCTGACATCTATACATGTAGCGATCGAATTTAAACCACAACCTTGAGGTTAATACTGATGACACCACGTGTCTTATTTAATTTCTAACGAGCTAAGATTAGAATTTTTTTTAAACATCATTTCTTTATCAAGATTGTGTCTAGTATAAGTTATAACTTAATATTCTTGTTTTGTGCTTATCACTTGATATGCTCGTATTGATTGGAAATGTTATCATATTTTCTATAATACGAGGTTAAGGGTAAACTTTGTAATTTATTGAAATTATGAAATATTAATAAATTATGAACATTAAAATTACATAATTATATTAATCTTAAGAGAGATTTAAATGTCTATAGCAAATGCGAATAAGAAATGAAGACCTTAAAAATTGAATGTAGTGCGCTAAAAATGTAAAAAGTAAGATAGAAAAATTGCAGCATGTCGTTTTTCAAAGGGTTTTTACATCATTTATTATTCTAGGCTACTTTTGAACGGTTTTGAGATAGACAGAAAGAAGAAATGGGAGTGCAATTAACTTTTAAAAAAGATAGACAGTAATCTTTGCATTTTGACAGGACTAATAGTGCAATTAACTTTTAAATAGGTAACATGAATAACAGGGTAATTTTTTAAGTGACATAATTACAAACACTTTTAGTATAATATACAAAAGCTTACATATCATAAATTCAATTACTATATATCATACATTTTATGATTCGGCATTAAAAAAATATTACATTCACCAATTTAATTAAGAACACCAACAAATAAAACATAAAAATCGAAGATTCGAAAGTGAAGAAGAAATTTAACATACCTTAGTAACGATGAGTGCTGTGAGGAGACCTTACTGACATTACAAAAGAGAGATAGTTTCTGACATTACAAAAGAGAGATAGTTTCAAGGATAAAGGTTTTTGATTTATGATAATTGACCAACGATCTGGCTTTTTGTTTTACTTTTTTGGTTGAGAGGGTTTGGGGCGTTTGGGGCTAATAAGCGGGGAACAAAAATTAAGAGGGAAACAAAATGATATTAAGTAGGAAATATGGTGTGATATTAAAGAAAAACTAATAAATATATAACTTTTTTTACTTTTTATAAAATTTAATTCCACTGAAAAAAATTTGTTATACATATATATTAACTTATTTTTAATTATTCTATAAAATATATTTTTATATTCATAATTTTGTATAGTCAAAATAAATTATTATTTATATCAATAAATTGATTATTCATTCTTTTAATTTAATTATTATTTTAAAATAATATGTAATAAACAGTGTTATAAAAATATAAATTTCGCCCCAAAAACTATGATTGAAATAATTTCTATCACCAAACATCAACTTGTTCATAAATAAAAAATTAAAATATCTCAAAATTATAACTAATGAAAAATATTATAATACAATTTTCATTAATATCATCTCGGGTCCAATCTCTTTCGTCCAAATTTGATAATCATAAAGGTCGTTTTTTTAAACATAGAAATTTTGTTTTCATTATTATCTTCATAAACATTTTCTATAATATTCTCTTGTAGTTGAAACCAACCGATTTTTACAAATATCATACAACTCCCCAAAGGTTGTTTTAATCATATTTTTTTATGGAGGATTCAAATATTATTTCACGTAAAATGCTTGTTGAACCTAAGATGGTATAATAAATGACCCATGGAGAATGTTTTTCCATGTATTAATTTTCCATTGTAGTTCAAATTTCACACTTTTGTCTCGCATTATATCAACCCAATTGCAACAAAATAACACAACTTTATATCTAGTAGAGTAATTTTAATTCATTTGTGTATCAAGACACGTCGGTGTGCTTATATCAATATCAAAGGATCTAGCCTTTTAGTATGAGTTGCTCCCTTAAATGTACCACCACTTGAAAGTATACTTGTCTCTTTCTATAGGATCGATATCATTATTCGACATGACCGACTGAAAATTGTCTCAATTCTATTAAAAGATCTAGAGCAATATAACCTTATGTAATAAATCCTTCCGGGTGGGCTCTGTTGTTGTTGTTGTCATACCATTTGAATAATTTCAAACACCTAATATGACATTTTGAGTGATTATATGTGCTTACAAAAAGTCAAACATTGTGGTTAAAATATCAAAATGTTATAACGATACCTTTCAAATAGGTATATGTATATCTATCAAGACTGAAATGAACCCAAATTTAGATTTGTTTTTTTTATATCAAACAACATATTAGTATTTATTATATTAAGTTAATAAAAATAAGAAAAAAACACGCTTCAAATTTTTTGCTTCATTTTGGACGCCCTATTTATTTTTATAAACCATAGAAATTAGTAAAAAAATTATTTTAAAAATATATGACTATAGACGGAGGTTTAATTAGACGAGCCACCTTTATTCTATCCAATACACGGCAATTGGCGAGATTGCCGCCTATGTAAAATACCCTTATATAATAGGCTACATTTACTTAAAACTGCCGCCAATTAAATGACGCCTAGGTGAATTTTTAGTAGTGTTGGATAGATTTCAAGGTCGTTTACATGAGATATTTTATTTTTAAAAAAAATACATATATTAAGTTTTTGATTTTCATGTTATTCACCTATGTATGAAAATTGTATCTTTGCAACTCAAATTTTGTGCATTAATCATAAACAAATTATCTTAGAGGAATATTTACAAAAATTAATATGAATGCTTTACGTTCAACGAATTTCAATAAAAGAAGGTTCCTTTTAAGATATATCGACTAATGAATTATGTAAAGATATGTTGCACATTATGACATTATTATGGGCAGTGCATGTCATATATCTTTTCAAACTTTACTCTATTTTCTATACCATTGAAATAATCTCTCTAGAAATAAAAATTAAATTCGAGAATGTCTCAGTTTATGAATTTTTTTTGGTTTTTTTTTCTGTTCAGTTTAGCATAGAAAAATCGTACCGAGACAAACTTTTTCGGTTTTTTAAAAAGCTTATACCGAACCGAACGTTTTTTTCAATATTTGGTTTTTTGCGGTTCGACTTTTGAGATTTTTTGGATCGGTTCATTTTTTTGGTTTTGTTTTGCTCTCCCTTACCTGAAACTCTAAGAGAGAAGAAAGAAGAGAGAAATTACAACTCATCCCTATATTGAGTTGCTCAATTTATCTGATAAACATTCTAGAATGGCCTAGGCATCACCTAACCTATATTTCCAAGAAAAGAAAGAAACAATACGTAATTTAATCATTCATGTTAAGATTGCCTTAGGATTCCTCCCATACTTTCTAATATTTCTTAGGTTCGACTACTACTAAGTCCATTATCTAATAGGTAAAATAATCTTTGGCAGAATTTGGCAAATACTATTCATTTGTTTGAAGTGTAAAAAATAACTATTAGGTTTAAATTATAATGTATCGAAATGTAAATTTATGTTTCTAACTACTCTAATATAGTCAAATTTTCAAATATATAACAGAATATATTACATTTACTAACTTCTATAGCCTAGTGAGTAAGTTATTTCTCTTTTTGTAACAAGAAGTTCTACTAATTCATATCTTCTGTATTTTAATATAGGTCCTTACAATTATGTATTCAGAAATTGTAATATATGTCACTAAATTAAAAAATTACTTAATTTCCATTATAGGTTCCTACTTAATTTATTTTGAGTTTATTGAACAAAAATTCCCCATATTAAATTTACGAGAAATTGCTTCATTATAATTGACGAAGATTTTCGTCATAAACAAATATTTACAGTAGACAAGGTTATGGAGTTACTCGCTCCTCTTGTTCCTCATATACCTAGTATAGTTGCAGCTCCAACACTATTATACTTTCATATGGTCATATGAGGCCTAGTTAGCTCCTACAACTAGAATACTAGCTAGGTGACCAAGGTTTATGTCAATGCTTGGATGTGTGTATATTGTTATCATATGGGGTAAATATCATATAGTTGTATACAAAAGATCTGATCCAGATGGAAGTGGAAATGTATGAATAAGAGTAGATTATGCGTTTTTGGTCTTTTGATGGTGAAAGGAAACACATCCATTATTTTGGTAGTTTCTTTCGATGTATAAAAGAAAGGAACATAGTATTAAGAGGTTCTTTCATGATCACGCAAACTATAAGAGTCTTTGAAGAAATCAATTTTTTTCCAGTTCATGTTACAATTTTTTATAGAGATTCTTAACGTTAACGAAATAAAAAATTAAAATAATTATGACTTTCCATATTCTAAATTCTTGTGGTTTTATATGATAGAATATGGAGTTATAGATCCACAATTTTTTTTATCTTCTATTTTCTAATACATCTGTGACACATTATAATTTTGGTAAGATTCAATCTCAGGACCTATTGTCTTTTTTTCGAAAATACAGATTGTATTAGAATGGAGAAAAAAAGTTCCAAGGTGGCGGATTGGTGGGGGGATAAGATGACAAAAAAGCCAACATAAGAAACTAACTCGAGTCAAACTTTCCAAAAATTCTCATTCTTCGAGGAGTTACATGAGTAGTTGGGGGGATTATAGATTCAACTGTTAGGAGCAACATCAATGTAGACAAATACCGATCAAGACGACATTCACAAATCTTAATGACGGAAATCATTACCCAATCTCTAAAAGTACCACTAAAAGAATTGGTAATATTTTTGGTTCTTCGTAATGGCTCGACCCTTGTAATATATACCCATGTTGTTACATATAAATGGGTTGATCCAGTAGGAAGTCAAACCAAATGTTCTAGTCTTCTAAGAAATCATGTTTGGTTTGTTCAATGTTCCATGTTACAACAATTAATTGTAGGGACATTTTACCTGAATTAAATCAAAATAAACATGATTATGTCTCGCATGGTTTTTAGTTTTTATACTCTTTTAGGATATCAAAGAATTAATTTTTTTTTTATTTTCTAATACATCTGAGAGCCATTTTGACTTGGGTAAAATTAGATCTCAAGATGTCTTAGTCGCACCGAAAAGTGTTAAATACTCTAGCCGCTAGAACTATCGATTTCGGATCCCCGCTCTTTCTAATTATCCTGATAAAAAATATACAATCAATTGAATATTACACCATAACGATTAAAAACACATCCTGAAAGAAATTAAAAAAATTAAAATACCACCACACAACCATAACTATCACACAAATCTCCACATATGCTTATCACTTATGCTTAAAATAACCACTTTATCCCTACCATTTGTTGTTTTTTTGTACTCATAAGAAAAGAAACACCTGACTACAATATATTCAAAATTATTAAAATCAAAACCTTCCACTTTGATATATCCCCTCTCCTTATATACAATCAATTGAACATTACCATTATTCCAGTTGTTATCCGAAAGATTTCTATAACACGATTTGCTAAAACATCAATCAATGGATCGATCTTCGAAGAATAAGAAAAAGAACCATAGCTAATTACAATTATGCATATATTTTAAAAATAGTCGAATGTTCTACGTTTTTGTTGATGGATTTGTAAAGTTATGAATAAGTTCACAACAGTCAGTGAAGATAGATGTTGTACGTTGTTGGTTCAAATTAGTCATTTTGCATGCCTCTTGCAACACTAGAGGTTCAATCTCTAGCATAGATTTTATCCCAAAAATTTCTTATTATTATGATTAATTACATATTTTATTATGACACAACGAGACTAATGAAATACCTACCTCCTCCCATTCATAGGCAAAAGAAACGTTACAAACTTTTTTTATCGACAGAACCTAGTTGCTTAGTCTGTATACTGTCAACTTGGTCGGCTTCATGAAGATTGTGATTAACATTTGAAATCTAGTGCCAAACATTTACAAACAAATCTTCCATAAGATTAAGATCATAAGTTCGTTGAAATGCCAGTATGATCGTTTTTAATACCTTGAAAATATTCTTCGTACATATTTTTTAGATTTGTCAGAATGAGATAACAAGGAAAGAAATAAACATTCTGCTAACTCAACCCCAATCAGTAAAGCTTTTAACAATCTTGATAACCAATTTCCAATATGTTCTTGGACTTATAACTCCACCAGATTAAGTAGCACATTAATTTTTTCGTAAAAAATATTTTTATTAACCAAGTATATGAATTTATGTTGGAAATTTGAGTTCTAGACATATTTTCAAATATATATATATATAATAGAAATGCCACAAGGTACTTGGGCTAAAATTAATTATAATGGATTGTATGAAATTTATAATTTAATTTATATCTACACTTGAATAAAAATAATATATAAATAAGCTTATAAATTATTCTATTACTTGAGTAATAATCATATATATGAATGAAGAAACCTCCAAGAAGAAGTCTCCAACTGAACACAATATGAGGGAGGAGTAATCAGAATAAGGCCAAAGGCCATTCTTTTCACGAACCAAATGGGCTTAAGCCCAGGGTGGTGGATAAGATTCATAAGTTTGACATATAAGAAAAATATAAGATTCATAATGAAAAGAGAAGAAAAACATTATCAAATTAGACAAAGAAAAAGATTCATCATCCAGAATCATCAAGAGTACACTCACGAAAAAAGTAGACGCACACTACTACTCACAAAAGTCTCAAAGACACAAATTTAACAAACTTAACTACAAATTGTTTTCAATAACCATCCAGGGTCAACTTATGTTGCTCATTAACACCCTTGACCCCACCATTTTTACACTTCACTTCAATCCAACAGAAGAAAATATGTCGATTCTGACCTAGCAACATAATCATACTTCGAAGTACTATTCTTTTTATGCACCTCCGTAACTTTCCCACTCCCCGCCTTCTGATGAAAACTAAGCATCAATTTCGGACATTCCCTAAACAAAAAAAAATTACTATTATTATTTTCCCGAAAAAAAAAATCCCCACTTACAAAAGCTGATCATCAAAGTAGCATGTATACTATTCACATGTCTTATTCCACTGCTTAGCCCCATTAATACTACATTGTTCAGTAAAAATAGCAGCTGCCACTAATAAAGAAGGTGAAAATCAAAGAATTTAATACTCGACTAAGCATAACTCGATTATAACAAACGATAAAAGCTCCAATTTTCTATCAGAATACATATGGAGTAGGTACTGATAAATTGAACTGTAAAGTATTAAAGATTAATCTCTCTATATCAAGTACTTCTTGTCTAGTATAAGCTTTATCAGATATGACTATAAAATCTTCCACAACAGGTACAGAAACTTCTTCATATTTGCAAGTGAGAAGCATAGTTGTTACTCCAACTAATTGAAGTTTCTTTCTTGTGATAGTTCTTAAAGCTAAGAATCTATCGATAATTTTTACTGTTAAATATAATGTCTCGTCTAATAATTTAAATTTGTAATGAACCTCAATTAGCCAATATATTATAATACATCTCATCCGTTCATTTAGAACTGATTACTTTGCCATATAATCTGGCTGCACTTAGCTAAAAATCTGCAATACATATAATCGTAAATTAATAATCAATTCACTTAATTTATTTAATTATATATATATATTAAATATATATAAATGAAATATATAAATGAAGTATTAGTATTTAGCTTAACCTGATCTTTCAATAAAGAAATTGTTTCAAAATGTGTCAAAGCAAATCCATCAATCTGTAAGGAAAAAGAAAAATCAGAACTTGTTAATTGCATAATTGGTCCCTGTGTTATGAAAAATAGTCAATTACACCCTGTATTTAGGGACTAATTCTGCAATTTACCCTACAAACAATCATATAAAATTATGAATTCTCAAATTCAAAGAAATTCCATTTATAAGAACCAACAATAATATAATGTATGTTATGTGTAGCTAAGCTGAGGTGTGTAACAGTTCAAATACGGAAACACATCTAGTGATAAATCATGAGAAACATATAGTAGTCACATAACCAACATGTATAACACACAATTAATTAAAAATTACTGTCTATATACATTGCGTAATAACAAACCTCATGTAACTTTTGGGTCTGCCTTTTGATTCTACAGAGGAATCTTTTCAACATTAAGAAAAGCCTACACGGAATAAAAATGTAAGAGATAAAATAAAAAATGGAAAATACAACAAAAAATAACTAACTAACCTTCCATCATATACAATAAATCCTAACGCTGCAAATAACTATTCTTGGAAATGAGCGAAGAATTTTCCTAGAAAAATCTTGAAATAAGAGCTGAAGCGTATTTAAAGGTAACTGTATGTACCAACATATCAAATTCAATTTCTGTTCTTTATCACTTTCAGAATTTTCAACCTAAAGCCAAACAATCCCATCTCGTGACCCGATTCCAAAACTATACTCACAAATAATATAAATTAGATATGATTTTCATGATAAAAAAACCTATATTTATAGATTGAAAGAAAATTGACTTTTTGGGGCATTGGATCGAACATCTTCCACGCAAAATATTTGCTATTGTATTTTGTAGAGAACACCTTCCACGCGAAATATTCGCTATTGTATTTTGTAGAGACCGAAAGAGAAATTGAGTGAGAGATTAGTTTGAAATTGATTAGCTGGCTGTGTGAAACTAGGCCTGGTTGTTGGGATTTGAATAGTGGCTGGTGTCCCTGGCGCCAGAATCGATCAACAACTCCTTTTTATATTACATAACTCCATTCTTCTGGACCAAGAATTCAATTGCTAACCTAATTGACAAATATAAAATAAATCGAGAGGGAGATGGACGCCGATGTATCTTGTTGGAGTAGTTCCGGAGGAGGATTGAACGAGGCAGTGGATGTGGATCGAGAGGTGAATGAACGGGTGAGAGAGCTGTGTGGGAGAGACCTGAGAGTTTTTTTTTATTATGAAATGAAATGAACTAGTATTTTTTTAGAATTTTATTTTTTAATAGCTGATATATATACCAAGGGTTAGTTAGGAAGTATTTAATTTTTTAATTAATGGAATGATCTGGAACGTTGCCAGTGACATATTTTTACCTAAGAATCGATCTGGGCCGTTCTTTATACCCCTTAGCGATATATATATGGATATATATTTATATATATCACTAAATCCAAATACAATAATATTTAAAATTTACAATTCTAATTATTCAATAAAATTAAATTGAAAATAATTTTTTTTTTAGAAAATAGAATTTGTAAACTCAACAATATCATTCCTAATCACTATGTATAATATGTCACACATCATCGTTCACATCTATGCAATTATCTTCTTCTTTCTTAATCAACTTCTTCATATTTTATTCCACAATAAATCCTCGATACTTTCTCTTTTTTCTAATAAATGTGTTGTCCTCTACAAGCTAATCTCTAATAAAAAATTGGTCTTTAAAAATTCACATATTAGATCTATGGTCATTATATTCAATTATATAGTAATATTTTTACTCGGCAGAAAGGTGAGTTTATTGTTTTCATTTTGAAAATTATTTTTATTCTTGTGTTATTTTGAAGAACAAAAAATATGTTACGTTGATGGATTTACATGGTAAATTTTAATTTTTTTTGTATTTGGCACTCTATAAATTTTGCACATATATAAATAATTGGTTGTGAAGTCATATATAAATAAATAACAAGTTTATACAATGTTTTGTCATTACTTACATACACCATTAATCATATGTAAATAAAGCCATATGTTGTATAAACTAAAGCCCAACTAAACTAGGTCTATCATCCCTAACTACTATATATACATATATGTTTAACCTAATTCTAGAATACAAACCTTTTATTCTTTTCTCTCGACTTATACCATTCGTTATATTTTCTTCAAAAATTATTTTTCCAGAATTGTTGTTTATATATTGAAACATATAGAGTTCTTTAAAATGTGCTCCAATTCTCAAAAAATGTAAGTAAGCTAGTCTAGGCTATGCAACATGCTAGTGGTTCTAACATTTCATAAACATTTTTTTTCTTAATAGGATGATTATGATTAAATATCATGGCCAACTATCAAATTGTAGAATTTTTTTAATGATGGAAATACGCCCAATTAATGTAACCCTTTGAGATGTTAACTCAGTACCAAATTTAATTTTAAGATATAATATTTAAAAATTTGAACTTTATTATTTCAATTTAGTAATTCAAATACAGTTATTATCACAAATATTATTCTTGTGATGTTTTCTATAATAGTTATTGTTTGATCTATTTGAAATTAATATCCAAACTAAAATATTTTAATAAAAGCAAAAAAGATATAAATTTAAATTATCACTAAAATAAAAAATACAATAACATTATTTCGAATAAACCATTGATTAGACTTAATTTTTTCAACAATTTCTTTTTTATTTGATGATTAATATTATTTTATTTATATTATAAATTCTTTAAAATATAAATAATCTTGAACGCGTCGAATTTACTATATTCTTTTTGTCTATAGAAAAGTATAAAAAAAACTCAACCTGATTTGTAAAAGTGTTTAATTTCAAGATATGTTTTTGTTTATATTTCATTTCAAAATTAATTGCCGATTTAATCACTTTTGGACTACAACTACTCTAACATATTAGATTTTCAACTAAAATTATATAGACTACTTATTTTATATTTTTTTAAAACAAACTAATGAGTCTCTTTTCTATCGACGGGATCATTTAGTTTTTTTAATCGAGAAATTTGTAGTCAAAATTAACAATCTAGGTTGATTTTGTTAATTATTATTTTGTTGAAATTTATCACACCTAATAATTTTTTTTGTACTTACCTAAATGTAATCAACAATCTATTAATATAATATATTTTTATGAATAATATAGTTTATATATTTTTCAGTCACATACATTAAAAGATTGTTATTATTTTGAAAAAAAAATAGTCACATTAATAAGAAAATTAGAAAGTCAAATGAAAAATGATTTATTAAAGTATTAATATTATATGAATTTATTATTAATCGTAAAATAATAATCGACTAAAATATAATATAAAATTATAGAGAATAAAGAATAAAAGATATGATCCATTATAACTAGTGTAAATTTAATCGCACAGTAGGAAATTTTTAGGAAGAATAATGTACTATGTTGTCTAATATCTTAATATTTATAATATTATTTATATAATAAAAAAATATCCTTGTTTATAATATATCTTTCTTCCATATATCTATTTATCTACAATTAAAATAAAGATTTTTTATCATTTATTTCTTCGGAGTATTGTTTTCTATGATAATTCTAATAATATATAGATTTATTTTATAACATTACGTTTCAAAATTCATATGATATTTATAAATGATTTTTATTGGCCATATTATTTTTCTAATGTTAATTAAAATAAAAAAAATTATGTATGTTTTAATTTTACAAAAAACAATTCTTATAATTTTGTTTTAACATATACATGTTATTAATTTTTTAAATAAAGAGAAAATCAACTTATATATTTAGATATGTTAAGGAATGATTTCAAAAATTAGGAGCTTACAAAATGAAGTATTAGTTATCCAACTGATGTCTTATATCCTGACATCTATACATGTAACGATCGAATTTAAACCACAACCTTGAGGTTAATAATGATGACACCACGTGTCTTATTTAACTTCTAACGAGCTAAGATTAGAATTTTTTTAAACATAATTTCTTTATCAAGATTGTGTCTAGGATAAGTTATAACTTAATATTCTTGTTTTGTGCTTATCACTTGATATGCTCGTATTGATTGGAAATGTTATCATATTTTCTATAATACGAGGTTAAGGGTATCTTCTCCTTATACCTTGTTTAACTGGGTCATTCCTTATGTACTTCGATAAGATCGAGATTATATACATTGACTTATAGTTGCGATCAAAAACAAAAAAAACACTTTTCTTCTTCGTTCATATATCAAGTCTAGCTATAATCTTTAGAGTAAATAGTCTGCAGTTGACTTCTTCAGACCTTGCTTTCAAAATTAAATATTTATTTATTTATATCGTTTTATCATAATGTCTCAATCTTTTGATTTTTCTCCCATGTATTGGTTTTCATCAATTACATGTAACTTTATTGATGGCAACCCATCTTATGTACAACATGATTCTTTAAACCTATTGACCCTATAGCGTATATTACTTTGAACTATTGTTTAAATCCAAACATAAGCGATGACGCTTTGGTAGGGGAAGTAGAAATTCTCATTTATACAATAATATTTAAAATTTAAAATTCTAATTATTCAATAAAATTAAATTGAAAATAATTTTTTTTTTTTTAGAAAATAGAATTTGTAAATTCAACAATATCATTCCTAATCACTATGTATAATATGTCACACATCATCGTTCAAACACTAATCGCAGCTCCAAACCTCTATTTCAGGTATACATAAACATTACAAATCTTAAAAGCGATACCAGTTTTCACATCTATGCAATTATCTTCTTCTTTCTGAATCAACTTCTTCATATTTTATTCCACCATAAATCCCCGATACTTTCTCTTTTTTCTAATAAATGTGTTGTCCTCTACAAGCTAATCTCTAATAAAAAATTGGTCTCTTTCAATTCACATATAAGATCTATGGTCATTATATTTCAATTATATAGTAATATTTTTACTCGGTAGAAAGGTGAGTTTATTGTTTTCATTTTGAAAATTATTTTTATTCTTGTGTTATTTTGAAGATCAAAAAATATGTTACATTGATGGATTTACATGGTCAATTTTTATTTTTTCTGTATTTGGCACTCTATAAATTTTGCACATATATAAATAATTTGTTGTGAAGTCATATATAAATAAATAATAAGTACATACAATGTTTTGTCATTACTTACCTACACCATTAATCATATGTAAATAAAGCCATATGTTGTATAATCTAAAGCCCAACTAAACTAGGCCTATCATCCCTAACTACTATATATACATATATGTTTAACCTAATTCTGGAATACAACACTTTTATTCTTTTCTCTCGACGTTATATTTTTTTCAAAAAATTGTTTTTCCAGAATTGTTGTTTTTATATTGAAACATATAGAGTTCTTTAAATTGTGCTTCAATTCTCAAAAAATGTAAGTAAGCTAGTCTAGGTTATGCAATATGCTAGTTGTTCTGACATTTCATAATCATTTTTCTTCTTAATAGGATGATTATGATTAAAATATCATTGTCAACTATCAAATTGTAGAATTTTTTTAATGATGGAAATACGCCCAATTAATATAACCCTTTGAGATGTTAAATCAGTACCAAATTTAATTTTAAGATATAATATTTAAAAATTTGAACTTTATTATTTCAATTTAGTAATTTAAATACAGTTATTATCACAAATATTATTCTTGTGATGTTTTCTATAATAGTTATTATTTGATCTATATGAAATTAATATCCAAACTAAAATATTTTAATATCCAAAAGCAAAAAAGATATAAATTTAAATTATCACTAATATAAAAAATACAATAACATTATTTTAAATAAACCATTGATTAGACTTAATTTTTTCTACAATTTCTTTTTTATTTGATGATTAATATTATTTTATTTATATTATAAATTTTTTAAAATATAAATAATCTAGAACGCGTCGAATTTACTATATTCTTTTTGTCTATAGAAAAGTATAAAAAAAACTCAACCTGATTTGCAAAAGTGTTTAATTTCAAGATATGTTTTTGTCTTATATTTCATTTCAAAATTAATTGCTGATTTAATCACTTTTGGACCACAACTACCCTAACATATTAGATTTTCAACTAATATTATATAGACTTCTTATTCTATATTTTTTTAAAACCAACATATGGGTCTCTTTTCTATCGACGGGATCATTTAGTTTTTTTAATCAAGAAATTTGTAGTCAAAATTAACAATCTAGGTTGATTTTGTTAATTATTATTTTGCTAAAATTTATCATACCTAATAATTTTTTTTGTACTTACCTAAATGTAATCAACAATCTATTAATATAATATATTTTTATGAAAAATATAGTTTACATATTTTTCAGTCACATACATTAAAAGATATATTGTTATTATTTTGAAAAAGAAAAAAATAGTCACATTAATAAGAAAATTAGAAAGTCAAATGAAAAATGATTTATTAAAGTAGTAATATTATATGAATTTATTATTAATCATAACATATTAATCGACTAAAATATACTATAAAATTATATAGATTAAAGAATAAAAGATATGATCCGTTATAACTAGTGTACATTTAATCGCACAGTAGGAAATTTTTATGAAGAATAATGTACTATGTTGTCTAATATCTTAATATTTATAATATTATTTATATAATAAAAAATATATCCTTGTTTATTATATATTTTTCTTCCATATAGCTATTTATCTACAATTAAAATAAAGATTTTTTATCATTTATTTATTCGGAGTATTGTTTTCTATGATAATTCTAATAATATATAGATTTATTTTATAACATTACGTTTCAAAATTCATATGATATTTATAAATGATTTTTATTGTCCATATTATTTTTCTAATGTTAATTAAAATAAAAAAAATTATGTATGTTTTAATTTTACAAAAAACAATTCTTATAAATTTTGTTTTAACATATACATGTTATTAATTTTTTAAATAAAGAGAAAATCAACTTATATATTTAGATATGTTAGGGAATGATTTCAAAAATTAGGAGCTTACAAAATGAAGTAATAGTTATCCAACTGATGTCTTATATCCTGACATCTATACATGTAGCGATCGAATTTAAACCACAACCATGAGGTTAATACTAATGACACCACGTATCTTATTTAACTTCTAACGAGCTAAGATTAGAATTTTTTTAAATTTCATTTCTTTATCAAGATTGTGTCTAGGATAAGTTATAACTTAATATTCTTGTTTTGTGCTTATCATTTGATATGCTCGTATTGATTGGAAATGTTATCATATTTTCTATAATACGAGGTTAAGGGTATCTTCTCCTTATACCTTGTTTAACTGGGTCATTCCTTATCTACTTCGATAGGATCGAGATTATATACATTGACTTATAGTTGCGATAAAAAATAAAACAAACACTTTTCTTCTCCGTTCGTATATCAAGTCCAACTACAATCTTTAGAGTGAATAGTCTTCAGTTGACTTCTTCAGACAACATTGCTTTCAAAATTAAATATTTATTTATTTATATCGTTTTATCATAATGTCTCAATCTTTGGATTTTTCTCCTATGTATTGGTTTTCATCAATTACATGTAACTTTATTGATGGCAACCCATCTTATGTACAACATGATTCTTTAAACCTATTGACCCCATAGTGTATATTACTTTGAACTATTGTTTAAATCCAAACATAAGCGATGACGCTTTGGTAGGGGAAGTAGAAATTCTCATTAATATCGAGAATACCCCTTGTCGGTCTAAAAGGAAGGCTATAGTAAAATTAATTTCTGACTTTTTTTTTTGTCAAAATGAATAATATGTTCATTCAAAAACCATATTGTGAACTCTTACTTTATTTTAAATATATAGCCGACAAGGTAGAGATTATAATTTAAGAAGAACCCAAGTAAGTATGTGAGGCTTCTATTGGTGTGATAGTTTTGTATCTTTGAGGTTTTAACATGGCAATGAGATGCCTATTTTATCCTTTCATAGATGACCTGTTGAAAATTTACTCTTTTCGGCTTGGCAAGCTATGTATTAATGATTGGGGTAGGATATCCGCCTTTTAGACTATCTATTTGAAGAATATCAATTATAATGTCTATATTAATATATTTTGGCTTCGTATAAAATTTAAAAAAAAAACCAAGCTATTTTAATATAAGATCCAATGAGACCTTCAATGAAACAAAAATTTAAGGTAGATGATATATTTTTTGTCCTATTAAAAATGACCATACACATACATCTATTTTTGACAATATATTTAGTCATTTGGGTTGTATGGGATGTTTGTAATTGTTATATAACTCCAAATATACATCCCTATTTGTATTGAGTGATTTCTTTTCTAAGCAAGATTTTACGCCCATTATGAATGTTGATGAAAAAGTTATTGTAGTAGTATGTGGAATATAAATGATCGTGTTTCTATATGAGATTTTTTGTAATAAATGATTTAAAGGTTTGAGTTAATTTCATCATTCTAAAATTACTTAATATTGGATTAGGTATTCCTCGCATCTTCGGAGGATGATTATTATATAATCTTTGAAGGCTAGTTTCATAAATAAATTACCTAATTTACTCTTTCAAGTTGCGATGTTTTCTTATACATGCCTTTGTTTACTAAGCATATGGATGTTGAAAACTTTCTAATTAAAGTTTATGAAAGTACTTTTATGAAGGTTCAAATTGATTCTAACGGAATTGAAGGTTAGAACAAGTGGCCTACCCACTGATGCACATAGCATTATTGAAGGTGATAACAAGAATTTCTTAGAGATCAAGACTAAGGGTCATGATGACGTAAGAGAAGAATAAGAGGCTTCAGTCACCGTGTGAAGGAGTAAATGAAAGAGACGTACTAGGGGTTTATCCCCTTCAAACAGAGTAAATAAGGGTCTTAGAGAAGATGGCAAACTTCTTTGTTTTTTTGATAATTAATCTCCAAAACATAGTTCTTCACAAAATGTTCCTGATAGTGTACATGTTCGTAAGATCGCGGTTTATGTATTTATGAATCTATGCCATGTCTTTATTGATATTTTGGTGGTATATATAATTGATATATATATATATGGAAATATAAAATGAGGAAGGTGTTGATTTTTCAATTATTAGAAAAATGCCATATTGCACTATAACAACTAACACGACACCCACCTTCGAGATGGGGTATGTCATAGTTTGTCATATAAGCTAGCATACTAACCTTATACTTCCTTCCACTACGATGGATTTCCTAGCCACTTACCCAAAATAGTTTGATATACTTATTTTAAACATTCAAGAAATGGTTGTATGATACTTATAGTTGTGTTAGGAGTGAAGAGTACAAAACATTTGTTGAGATTTGTAGAATAGGTAAGAGGAAATTTAATATTTCACATGACCTCATTTAGGAAATGGATTTTAAGCATGTCTATTTTGATGACTAAATTTTAATTGTCTGGGAAAAGAAGTTATATCAAAGTCGGATATGACACTATTATTTATACTACTTAGAGATTGCATATAAAGATAGATAGGTAAGATGATAGAGGGTCTCCTTGTCAGATTTTCCTTTGACTGATAATATAAAGGTAAAATGTATATGATCACGACAAGAATTTGTGATACAGATGACACACATTTAATAATGAAAGACACCTTAGATCGTATTCCTAGTTTTACGAGTACTTGTTCAATAGTATTGCATTCAACTTATCATAATTTTGTTGCATATCATTTTTAGTATGGTATACACATCCTTTCATATGGGTGTTCATCCTCTTGAATGTATGTAGAGCTTTATTGAAAAATTATCATATTTTCTTTGATATCTCTTTCCTCATATGAATGTAGCATGGACTAAAGATACTAGTTTCAATATTAAGGTTTTTATTCCAATGATATGTATTTTAGAAATAATTTTTTAATACTTTTACCAAGCTTCTGCAAAACCTCGTTTTTGGAAATTAAAACTATAATGGTTCATGTGAATATACCAATATTAGGCTTCTATTAATGAAGACTTTGTTCGACCCGAAATTGTTCTTGACCATGAGATACTAGCGTATTTTGTAAAATATACATTTGAAATCATTATTAAAGGGATCAAATAGAAAAGAGTTACCAAATTACCTCCTTATATGTATAATAACATACCTTTTTAATTCAGTTGTAATTTAAAATAAGGATATGTATCATGTTTGGGCAGTAAGCACAACGGCCCATATCATTGAGCCCTACCTAACTATAAGATCATAACTATGAAACCCTACTAACAATATTAACAATATCAATCCATCACCCTATATAGGTTTCAATTGATTGATATGTTAAACAAAATATTTTGAACGCCGCCTCTTTGTTGCAAGTAGACACAACACACCATTTTAAAATCCTACGTTTACTAAAAAACACAACACACCATCTTCAAACCCTAGATTTACAACAAAAACTACAAATTATTTTCACTTGTAAAAGGTAACTATATTATAACACGGGTTTTTAGATTTATAGGATTAATTTTTTTATTCTTTTTTATTATTTTAAACGACTATGGTGTACAATCTGAAACTAGAATAAATAGTTTAGAGATTAAAAAATATAAATTAAAATCTTAAATTATTTTATAAACTGACTTAAATTATCCATAATTATAAATTTTTTCATTGAAATGGATAAATTTTCTTTAGTTTTGTTGTACTTATTAAATATCTCTAAAAATTAATTTTTTATTAATTGAATTTTTAAATTTAATTTGTGATAATCTTTATAATATAGATTTTTTTGATTTTAGTGTTTAGTTTACAGGAAAAAGATAGTTAGTCATGACATTTCAATAAAGGAGAAATTCTCCATAAAATTCTTGGTAAGTCTTTACCATTCTAATAGTTATTATGTTTGATATGTATCTAATTATCTTATACACAGACAATAGGATCACAATATATATTATGAGATTGCTAAATTCACTTCATTATGAATGTAAATAATAAGAATTTCTATTTGAATAGCTTTTAAATTTTGGTTTTAGGTGTCAAAAACCCTAAATTTTGTTAATCATGTGGTAACTTTCACAATACTTTACCAAGATATATGGCTAGTGCATAAGATTATATTCAGTTATGGTAAATAAAATAGTTAAGGTTTATTTTAAAATTATAAGATTAGATACCCATGTGGTATATTACTAGCATACGTAAAACCTTTAGATTCTAGTGTTTCTATAGCACTCTCAAAAGTTCTCATATATGTTATTTTTTCATTCCACAAAAGGTTTACATTTTGTTTACCAACAAATTAAAAAAATAGTTTTTAGATTCTATATGTACTAGTATATTCTTCCTAAAATGTCTTAAAATTTTGAATCATTCTTGTGATTTTTTTAATATTTTAATAGGTCTAGATTTCTCATAAAGAATATAAATTGTCTTTGATAAAGAGTAAATACATCCAATACCCCCCCTAAACTTTGACTATTTTGATAGTTTACCCCCTACTAGATATTTTTGGACTGGATGCCCCTTAAAAGTCATTTTAGTGACTCGTTGCCCCTCGTTCATGTGTGGCCACTTTTTAATTAAAAATTCATTTTTTTGAATTACTTATCCCACGTCTTCTTCATCAAATCCTTTTCTCCAAAACTTCTTCTCCATGATTAAATCTCGAATCTTCAAATTTCATATAAAAAAAATAGAAATTAAAACAATATGAATCAACAAATATAGTGAATGTATGACAATAAAAGATCGGATTAGGAAGTGAAACAAATTAATAAATTCCATCTTTTTTAGTTGCTGCTTCACTTAATTTATCACTTGCTTTTCCATTTCCAGATAAGGAAGAAAATGTGACATCATCATCTACACCTAAACATGGTTCTGATAATTCATTGCGTTTATTTGGAGAAGGAATCAGGAGGGACTAGAGGTGTAAATTCTATAGTGGAGATTTAATAATTTTCACCTCTTTGTTTATTTATTTGTTTTATTAGCTTAAAGCTTAAGATTTTCAAGATATAATTTTGTTTCTTTTTAAATTTTAGTTTTTGCAAGTGCGGATAGTTGGGCGTTTGTATATAGAGGATGTTATATCATGGTATTTGCATGTTTGTGGTGAATTTTATAGATTTTTAGATTACTTATAAAACCCACCTACTTTGGGGATTCTTGAATTATTTTTCTAAATTTATTAAACTTTTTAGGATTTGTTTTGTGCTCCGCCCTCAATTAGGTTTTAATAAGTCGTGTTTTTATTTAGTGTGGCCTTGTATGTGCATGCTATACCATAATATTTATGTTTGTATGCATGCGACCCCTTTCCGTTTATATTTTTGTTACACTTGTCATTCGCATTCGTTGTCAATGCGATTAGTAATCTATTTTTAGCATTTTTAAAAGCTTTTTTGGGACACGCGCAAACGGAGAGGTTATTCATCTAGTTTAGCTATATTATTATGCACACCAACTTATCGCTACTTTCTCCATTCCCACCCTACCCCAATAAATATTCTTAAAACCTTGTAATGTGTACGGCCCTTCACCGGAATTGCAAAGTATTTTGCTGGTTTAGGATGTTCACGATGAGTTCAAATCACGAGGTTTTAGCTTTCGTACGTTTGTGTTACAAAAGTGGTAGTTTGGTTTTGTTTCATAGTGATGTGTTTCGTCGCGACGGTTGGTGGTTTGGTAGAGAGTAGATGGTAAGAGCTTCTTATCTGTCTTATTAGGAGTTGTGGATGGTAAGATATGTAGTGGATATCTTGTGTATTGAGACCCGCTTTCCTGGCTTACTTCCAAAACAGTCGGCTATTGAGACCCCCTTTTTCCGCGGCTACTGAGACACTTTTTTCCAGCTCCCTTCCAAAATAGTTGGCTACTGAGACCCATTTCTCGGCTCCCTTCCAAATTAGAGTCGACTATTGAGACCCCCTTTCAGCTCATTTCTAAAATATAGACGGCTATAACTCTCCTATTTCCTAGCTCACTTATAAAAGGAGTCGCCTATTGATATGTACGCTTACACTAGGTAGCATCAAAGCAGGCCTACAAAAGAATAAGATAACAAAAAAGTAAATATCCAAATAATTGCACTATAGGTCCCTATGGGGGAAATAATGCAACTATTAAAGAGTAGGTTATGATCACTAACACCAACTATTCCTAGAATTTCACTTTTACATGTATAGACAAAACTAGTCAGGAAACAACTCTTATGTTTATTTCCACTACTAAGCATTTGATATCTCCCTCTTGTGCAGAACAACTTCACTATGCGAAAAAAAATATAAGAAAACTTGAAACTCCTCGACATGAAACTGAACAAGCATACAGGAAGTGACTATCTTTACCTCAGCAGAGGCTAATTAAGCAATTTTCATATCAGATAAGAACAAATAACAAGTATAAAAATGGAGAAGGAATTACTAATTATATCAGAGAGTTCTTGACTTGACATTGCGGATCCTAAAACCACCTTGGAAAAAAGAGTGAAGTGACCTCAAATTGGGAGCCAAATCAATCCCTGTAAAACTCGCATATTTATTATCACTCTTAAATTCAATCACACGCCCCTTTCGTGATCTTAAGAAATGCAACTTCCATTTAAGGTTATAAATAACATTTTCCCCCCTGTATAGACTTTATTTTGTTACAGGATCCTGTATAGAGCAAGTAAATTTTTTTTAGATACGTATTTCATTTTCACCTGTATAGACAAAACTGACGCGATTGTAATGATTTCTTCAGAACATCCTGATTTGTATGAAGCTAATATCCTTTTCGAAATAATAGGATCCTGTAACAAAATCAAACATTAATAAAATGTTATTTTGTAAGTTTTGCATCATCATCTAATATGTTATGTGAATAAAGTACTTCAAGTGCTCTATTATAGCTTTAGGTGAAGGAGAAGCTGGCCAATCAAAACCAAGTATATTATCTATTCCTAAAGCCTTTAACTGTCACATAAAAAAAGACCAATAAAGTCAAACAAGTGATTTCTTTTCCTAAAAGTCATCAACTTAAACAACATATATACCTGAATCACACACATACAAGGTTTGATCTTTGAATATCTAGAATACCCTCACATGGCATTTCATTAACAAAATATTCTTCTGTATATAACCTGGATTATGATACAATAATATATTTCATTTTACTTTAACCCAAAATAAATAAATAAAATATATTTCCGCACCTATAACATTTCCCTGGCCATACTCTTCCAGCTCGACCAGTTCTATTATTTAGCAGATGCTTTAGATATTGATGCCACTACTAAATTCTAAATATCCAAGATCTAAAATTTATCAATTAAAGAAGAATCAAATTTGGTTTTGAATATACTTAACTATTGCACCAAGACAAAAGTAAAATATAAAATACCAGACTATAAAGTCGTTGTTTTGATAAGCCACTATCGATTACATAGACAATACCTTAAAAAAATTGAATTATTCAGATATGATATATATACACATGTCATAGTTTAATTTGAATGATGTTTCAGCTATATTTGTTGATATTACAACCTTTCTCTTACTTCTTAGAGTTAGAGAAAATATCAGATGCTAGTAAAAATAATAAGTGAAAAGTTTTCTAAGAATGATAAATAGGTGGTAATACCATATCTTAGATATAAATAACTGATATGCTCTCAGTGTGAAAATCCCGGATAAAGAGGCAATAACATTAGCCCTGCAGGTAAATTTGTATGTGATTTCAAATTCTGTAAACTAATTTTGAAAAAAAAACTGTGAAAAGTTACAATATCAATATTAAGAGTACCTTAATTTTCCTCTAATGCACCAATATTATCTTGATCAGTGAATAACACTAAGATATCTTCCATTGACTCCTATAAAACAATAAATAAATAATTTGCATAACAATTTGATAATATAAAAAATAAGAATGAAAATACGTGTTCATTGATTGAGAGTATTGTTGAAACAGCTGTTCGAAGATAATAGGTTCTTCAACATAGTAAACTTTTACATTAAATCCTCTACCCTGATATATCAAAAGTATAATAAAAAATAAAAATATAAGGACCTATAGTGCAGTTAACTCGAATTTAACGGACTCATAAAGTAAATAACCTGTTGAGATTTGTAGCTGATGATCCCCAAAGATAAAGAATCCTGAAAATGAGTAATAAAACACTTGAAACTAAAGATAACAATGTCTATTTTGATTTCTAAAAAACAACCCAAATAGCTAAAGTTGCTATTAATATTTTTACTGTCAAATCTTTTCTCCTCCTTAACACCACATCTTCAACTGTTTGAAAAGAAAATATTACATGTTTAGTCCTTATCTTGCAAAAGTAACGTTTAGTCCTTTATCTTTTGATTTTGTGACAACTTTGCAAAGTTATTTTAGTCTTTTATCATATTAATAAACTAAGGTTTTCTTTTGAAGATCAGCTTTTACTGTACAGCTTCGTGGGTTGTAGATAAATCTAGATTATTATATATATATTATATATTATATATTATATATATATATAGCTTATCAACTCAAAGGAAAAAATAATAAATTATTGTGACTATTTCTATATACAGAAAAAGAAAGTTTAATAAAAGTATCAGTCATGCACTATTCGTAAGCAGCAAAACTTTGACCTGCCTTCAAGACTATATTTATATCCTAGTAGCATCCCACCTTTATGTCAAAAAAAAAAGTAAACATGTAAGGACCTGTAGTGCAATTAGAATCCCAAGCAAAACAACATGAAAAAGATATATAAACTATATAAAGAGCGAAACAAACAAAAATCACTATTTTAAATCACTAACCTTTAGGAATTTTACTGATACATTATTAATCCTAAAAAGGAAGGAACTTTATATGAATACTCTAGAACAATTCGATGCTCTTTCCAGGCATTGAGATAACTATCTTGACCCCATCCATGACAAGGCAACAAGTAAACCCTTGGTTAGGTAGTTATCTACGTTCTTTGGCACAGGTAAGTACATAGTGAGGACCTATGGAGTACAATATATCCAAAAATATCAGTACTACACATTGGTCCCTGTGTTATGCAAAACAGTTATATAGACCTCAGTGTGTTCAACGGTAGTAAGTATATCACTGTTTTATTCAAATGTACACCTTTGGAGGGGTAGATTTGGAAGCTAGTGTATAAGATGGGTATATCTGGCCATTAGTAGCATAAAGCAAGGACCAATGATGTAATTTACTAGCCCTTTTCTAAGGGTACTATAAGTTAAAAAGAAATGACGAGGTGAAAGATTAGATACGTAATATATACAAATAGAAGTTTTATCGAACCTATCAGTTCTAGCTAAAGCTAGCAAAATAATGGAAAATTTATTTATATAATTAGAACTACACATTTGAATATACATGTACAAATTGACTTATCCATTTCAAAATCAACTCCTCCAATTTGTAAATGGAAGATAATTAAATTCAAAATGAAAGATGAACACGAGAAGAATCTCACAATCGCAATTAAGAAGCTATATAACTTAAATATGCAATCAATCACTTCGTGAACAAGGATTAACAGATTTCAGAATATCAATTGTAGTTGTGAGAAGCAAACAAATTAAAGGAAAGAAAAAAAACTAACTCTAGGGTTTGGACTCATTATGGAATTCAACAAAAGCTTTGGCTTGTGATTGTCGAGTTCCATGGATACTATAGTCCAACCTTTATTTGTTACAAATAAAGATTATGTTATAAAATAAGAAGATCTCAAAGGGCACCATGTACTCCAGTTCATCAATGCTTTATAGCATTTTATCAAACAGTTGGTTTGAATTTGAATATAGCTAATAAAATTAATTTAATCTTTGTTCATCATAACAACAAACACTATGCGATTCAAACTAATTACCATATTAGACAAACTTTAATCAAATCAAGTTGAGATACTTACTCTCTCGTTGAAATTTATCCTCTGAGATTTGAAAGCTGCAGGTTTGGATTTGATCAGCCTGAATTGTAGCCGAGTAACACTTAACAGACTGTAATGATTAATGTGATAAAGTAAATACGTGGAAGTAGAGCAGATAAGTGGAAGCCATGAAGGATCAAAGTCACGTGTAAACCCAAGAATTATAATAAGAATGATAACGGTTACCGTTAGCCTATGATCTATATATAGATCATATATAAGGAATGCAGAAAATAAATATTGTCTTTAAGTTCAGTTTATTTAGTTTAATTAGTCTTTTCTATTCCTTTAATTCATCATTATCCTTGTACATACATTATCTATTAATAAATCAAAATTCATTACAAATTTGGTGCTTCAATTGAGAGTCTATGGAAGATGGTAATCGACTAAAGTTGATAGAAGAGGCATTCAAAAAATTTCAAGATGAAACTGCCTTGAACTGCGCGTCTGGATTTGTACATAGCCCTTACAGAAACTGTTGTACTCTTGTTAAAAAGAATTAACAATCAATTCACGGGTGAAGGCAAGCAATCCAACAACTATATGAATAGAATGTTGGAAAATATTTTATCCAGGAGTTATGATGGATATTAAGATTAAACATATAAAATAAATCATTTTTCAAAAATGTGTTTGGGTACGATAAATATTTTAATAGTTTTTCTTCTTTTGTACAATAAAATTTAGATTAACTTTAACATCAATGGTATAGAAACATTTATTGTCTTGAACCCTGAGGACAAGGTTCTTTCTGAAGAGGATAGGGATGTAATGATTAATGTGATAAAGTAAATACGTGGAAGTAGATGAATTATAATAAGAATGATAATTGTTCTAGGTTACCATTAGCCTATGATCTATATATAGATCCATATGAATACATCATAAGGAATGCAAAAAATAAATATTGTCTTTAAGTTTAATTTATTTAGTTTAATTAGTCTTTTCTATTCATTTAATTCATCATTATCCTTGTACATACATTATCCTTCAATAAATTATGTTTGTTCATCAAAATTTATTTCACATACGTGTCATTGGAGGATCCATCATGCCAGAGAGGTTAGTGGTACATTTCAGTCGCTAACGTTTGGAGACAACAAATCTAGAATTGATTTAATAAATGTTAGCCATACTAAAATTGAAGAATCGTGAATTAGATGATATAGACCGACAACTGTGGAGGGGTAATGGCAGCGAAGATGATGAATTCGGAGCTCAGACGAAAGTTAGTTAAATAAATACGAATGTAAATGTATGTATTGATCGATAGATGACAAGATTTTAAGGGAGAAGATGAAAAATGAAATTAGGGTTGAGAAGATAATATGGGGATTAGATAAAAGAGATCTGATTATGTGTAATTCTTAATTTATTATCTTTAATGGAGGACGAAGATAAATTGCACAGAGATATAACTAAATGTGTTTTTATAATTTTATTATACTGACGAAGAATTTTATATCTTTAAAAAATAATAATTATAACTTTAATATTATATCATTTGTATTTTTATATGTATTTTTTATTTTTATATATATATATATATTTATTTTAATTTTCAAAAGTTATATTAATAACCACTCTTAAGTTATGAAGTGGAAAAATATGTAAATAGCTCACTGTATTAATGTGAGTGGAAATTGTTAGATGTAATAGACTACTCTATTAAGGGAAACTAGACAAAAATAACATTGATCTTTTTTTAACAACTAATTCATGAGGGGTAAGGAAAAAAGAGTTGGCATATCACAGTTTACCATTTTTTACTTCGATTTCACAAAAAACCATTATTTGCTGACATCATTTTATTATCTCGAAAGCATTTGGTGATAATGAAACTCAGTGGTTCTTCTTTGTTCTTCTTTAGATCCCAATCCATAGTACATAACCTTAAGAGTCTTTACTTCATATCCGCAGCTTCTAAAAAAACCCCTCTTTCTGGCGACTAAAATTGAATTTAATTTTAATATACAAATGTGTGGATTTGTAACAGAATGTAACCGGCATGGTATGACAGAGGAATCTATGAAATCTTGTCAAATGGAACAAAATGTTATACAATCAAGGGTTGAGGGTGAATTAGGGAGCCTTAAAGGTCCATTTTCTAATGCTCTCAAGACGATACGTGAGATTAACTTGAACAAGAAGAACGCTTGATAATTGATTGATTTGGGGAGCCCACGAATAATATTGAAAATTGGCTAAAATAAAGCTACATTCCTTCTCTGTTTGATCTTTCCTTAGGTGTCCTTATTAAGAACGTTGATGGATTAGTTTCTCTAGACTATGTTCCCAATATAATAAGGCAGAAATTAACCAATGTTCTTTGCGATGATCGAAAAATAAACAGTCACATCTTAGATCTCCTTTAAATAGGATTCTTACCTGAGCTACACATCTAAGACTACTCATGGTTAGCAGATTCCCAATTTGTCAGGAGTTTTGCAAATCTAGATGTCACTGATTTAATGGGTGATTTAATATTATTTGTCTACATACTATAAGATGATTTTAGTGAATGGACATGACACTTAACGGCCAAAATAGACGGAATCTATTAACAAGGGGCAACGAGTGACGAAGATGAAGTTCAAGGGCATCCAGTATCAAAAAATCTAGTAGGAGGTAAACTGTTGAAACAAGAAAAGTTTGGAAGGTATTGGATGTATTTACTCTTCTCTAAATAACAATATTTTGTAAACAACTATTTTGAGGATTAGTTACAACCTTCCGTGGGTGAAGATAATACTATTGTGACAAACCATAATTTTAAGCAAAATTTTATCGCAAATCTAGAATTTTTATCGATGGAGTTTACTAAATTTGACATTAATAATATTACACTTACATTTGCAAGCATTGAAGTGTGTACGAGATTCGTTCTTACGTATAAACGTGATTGCGATATCAATAAGGTTAAACAATTTTCTTCTCATTTATGATAGTTTGTACAATATTGTTCATATAAGAGATTTTGTATTTTTACGTTTTCACCCCATTTTTTATGGTTCAACAAATTTTTTGTCAATCTCAATGTTTTCTTTTGGCTCATTTGATTATCTAATTTAGAATCCAAATATAGTTTTGCACAATATTGTTTATATAAGGGATTTTGTATTTTTATGTTTTCACCTTATATATAATAAAAAATTCATACTAAAAGTTGTCTTATGGAATACTTAAACTAATACTTTAAGTGGGACATTCAATGATTACATGAAATATATCTCCATGGTACCTCAAGTGAATTTAATAACTATATTAGTTGCGATCTTGATTATGCAATTGTATGTAAACTTCTTTCCACTACCATGTTAAAACCCTAATTTAGTTCACATATTTTAGCTCGGATATCTCAATTTCTACCATGTTAAAACCATAAGTTAATTCACATAATTTAGCTTACATACCTGAATGTAAGTTGGAGTGAGATAAGAGTCAAGTGGGAAAGGGAAAAAGATAAATTTCAATCTTTAAAAACAATGAAACACTTAATTGGAAGTATATTTATTTATTTGGACACATGCACTCATCAGTAGTTTTGAACAATGAGTTATGTATGTACATAATTGTCTTTTTGGTATACATTGTTCCTTATATGTAAACTTAACAATATTCCACATTGTTGAAAACTAGAGCATCTGAAATTTCATATGAAATGTTGTATTAATACTAAAACACACCATTAAAATTCATCTATTTTTTTGTTGGTTTCAATTTGAACAGAAAATTCTGGGATCTCCTTTAGACTAAATCGAATGAGCTACATCAAAATAGCTACGATTGCAAAAGCCAAACTATATTTTCTCCAATATTCATCGAATCTACTTTTCAATTTCAACTAAAAAATACTTATAAAGTCATCGATCCCATATATCGGGGAAAAATGTGTTTGCAGTTGAACTTGAGTTTCTTTCAAAAGAATTAATAGCTTCTATGAAGAAATTTAAGAAACTATTAATTGAATTTGTTCCTTCCCCTATATACAATGCACAAATGGAATACAACAGATCTTGTTCGTCATAAAGTGGAAAATCTTTCATGTACTCTAACGAAATTTCAAGCATAATATATGGTATGCTTTTCAACCAACATCTGACCATGGTTGAAGGTTTTAAGGCTCAAGTGTTTTGGAGAAAAAATGGATGTTCGTCATGACACTTCCACAAAGGAGACCATGGAATTAGTTAATATTAATATTAAGCTTAAAAAATGGTGCATTAAGATCTATTCTTTTGCTAAACACTGGTTATGTAATTGTAGTCTTACTTTTTATTAAAAATTAACACATGTATGTCTATGTTGTAATATTGGGTTGGATGCCTATTTGATGAATGAAAATATTGATATCTTTTTTTTTTTTCATTTAGTATACAAGAAATAATTATCGAAGTATTAATAAGATCAAAGTAAACAATATTCCTCATTCTAGGGCAATCAGACCCAGACCCAGAACCTTCCTCTGAAATGTTGTGAGGGTACAGTAGGAGATAAATGAACAATCACAGAAAGATTTTTTTTTTCAAAAAATAATCTAGTTCTATTTTTCTTTCATATTAGTTGATTAATATTAAAATATTTTTTCTTAGTAATTGGGAACGATAACATAGTATAGTTTGCGAAAGTACAATGAAATAAATTGTTCAAAAATTGTTATTAAAGTCAAACTCAAAGCTACAAACACATTAAATTACCAAGATAACTTCTGTCACTCAAGTCTTAGTAGTCCATATGTCAATGACCCCAAGATGACCACTACTAGAGTATACGACAACAAAAATTAAAGAGAGAGCATAAGAAATAGAAAATCAAAATTTGAAACAATTAATAGGGTGTGCTTATTGCACAACTAATAAATAAATAAAAATGATGTTCTCATATCTCTCTCCCGTTGTAAGAGACGTGAGCTTAAGATGCCAAATATTTTCTTGAATATATATTTTTGTGCGGATTCATCAAAGTGCAATCTACTGATTTTGTTACTCCTTCCTCCAACAATTTGTTTTTGTAGAATATACTTGGTTTGTAATTGATCTTTGGACAGTATTTCTGGACGCCTTCCCAACCTTAGTATAGTCGGGGACTTACTTCCTCGGAGTTTTGTTTGTTTACATGCCAAAAACTTGTCTGGACTTATTGAAACTCCATATTCTGTAGAAGATTTTTGGCAATTCATATGTGGCACACTTTTACCTATCGATGCTCCTTTTGCATGACAGAAGATGTCGAATACCACATATAATGTATTTTACTTTGACACCTCATCTATATTATTAGTATCTTGCTATTAAACGTTCCTTAATGTATCTTCAAAGGAGTTTTCTTTTGTGGTTCCTTGAGGAGTGACTTCACTGATGATAGAGGGTGTCTTCACTACTTAAATTACTCTTACGCTTTCATGTTGAGGCGTCCTCCTTTCACCTTGTGTCCTTGGGTCTCTCATATGTACATTGAACATTTTGTTATATTCCCCTGCCTGATCATAGATATTTTTTAGTGTGTTTATCCTTCTTCCTTTCATGTTTGACCTTCTTACATTCATATTATTTTTATTTATTTTTATTTTGAGTCATCCCTTGTTGGCTTATTATATCTCTTATACCCATTTTCATTGAGGAACATACATAATATGTCAATTATTCGTCAGTGGCTATTTTAATGCCAAATATTCTACGATATTTGTTTTATGCCGAGGCATCATCAAAATTTTCTTTGAATTCAATGCTTAATCGGACTATGTGTGATGCCATTAATTTGTCAGATTTTGTTTGATATCGAGTCTTTGTCAGACTTTGTTTGATGTCGTAGCTTCTTCATACTTTCTTTTTTGATGCCAAGGCATCATCAAACTTTGTCTGATGCCGAGGACTTTCATACTTTGTTTCTATTGACACATGCAAAGAGAAAGAATTATATATATGTTTTGTATTATTATTATTATTATTATTATTACTATTATTATTACTATTATTATTACTATTATTATGTTCCGGCTTCGATCTTGCAAAGCTTCTTTTATCGTCGAGGATTTGTCGATATTACTAAATATCATATGACTATTAACACTTTTTTGGTCTTAATAAACTTCCTCGGTTGTTGATACTGTGTCGGTCTTACAAAATTTCTTTGATTATCAAGACTACGTCGGTCTTACAAAAAGTTTTTGATTGCTGAGATTGTCAGTATTACAAAACCTTTTTGATTACTGAGAGTGTGTCACTCATATGAAGATTTTTTAATTTTCGAGACTAAGTTGGTCTTACAAACTTTTTTTATATCTCATTCACAAGAAAAGAAGTTGCCGGCTGACTGTGTCATCACATCGATATTTAACGACACAGTGAATTATTTACTTCAAGATAACCTTCTTGCAAACAATATAATTGGAATTTTTTTCAAGGCTAAGATCGACTTAATTACCATATCTACGTACTTCTTGCTTCCAAGTCTAAGTTTGACTTAATAACCAAATCTTTGTCAGTATCATTTCTGAGACTATATTAGACTTATTTACTGGAGTTATGTCGGTCTCATTGTCGAGGTTGCATCAGATCTACTAGAGCTATGTCAATCTTATTTATGAGACTACATGAGAGTTATTTACCATATCTATGTCAAAATTATTAATGAGGCTTCATCAGACATATTTTACTAGAGATTTGTCGATTTCGTTGTTATACCACTCACCGCCAATTTAGGTCGATCATGATTCCGTTGTCGGCTTTTTAGAGGGTTTAGTCTTTTTTAGGCTATATAAGATGATATTTGATGTCATAGTAGCCGATCATTTTTATACCAGAGGAGCTAGTATTTTACGATCTCATCTATTATGCTACAGGAATTGGTCTTTAAAGCTAGAGGACCTTGTGTTTGATGCTCAAGGAGCTACTCTTTTTGCCAAAGATGTTGGTATTTTAATGATCCCAATGCAAAATTGGTATTAGGGATTTTTTGTTACAGTCTATCAACTTTTTTAGGAACCAAACCCCATATTTGATGATCTTAGGTTGACGAGAAAAGTTTGTTACATTCTATCTAGTTTTTATGTCAGTAATATTTTTAGAATTTTTTTGAAGATTTCGATTTGTCTTTGTAGTTCTTGTTGTTATAAAAATCCCCTCAAGAAGGAACCAGGATAGTGTTGAAAATTACAATGGATTGACATGCACATTAGTTAATTTTAAAATTTGAAACACAACATTTTTGAAGTAACTGACTTGCTCTTACTCTTTCTTATCTTTGATTTTTTCTATGATATTATATTGTATGAGAACTACCACTTGTGTCCTTCTTTGTTGCTCTTGCATATGCTGTCTCTAATTGAAAAGTTTCATTAACAATTGATCTAGATATTTCATTACCATCGGCGGACTCTCGTTACCCCAGCAGTCGCCGGCATAGCAAGAATATAAGGTACAACACATTTGGTGGTGGTCGGTATTGGCGGAATGTATGGTTTGACGCCTTCTTTACCCACCGGTAGTGATTGATAAGGTTCAATTAGGGGTGAGCACGGTTCGGCTCCGTTTTTGCCATAAATAAAACCAAAACAAAATGGTTCGGTTTTTAGAGGTACCGCTACCGAACGGAACAGTTTTCATCTGTTCAATTTTGTCAGTTTTCGATTCCCTTTATTTTCAGTTTTGGTATACGTTTAATTCGATAGTTGGATAGATTTCAAGGTTGTTTACATGAGAAATTTATTTTCTAAAAAAATTAATATATTAAGTGTTTGATTTTCATGTTATTCACCCATGTATGAAAATTGCATCTTTGGAACTCAAATATTGTGCATTAATCATAAACAAATTATTTCAGAGGAATATTTTAAAAATTAATATGAATGCTTTACGTTCAACGAATTTCAATAGAAGAAGGTTCTTTTAAGATATATCGACTAATGAATTATGTAAAGATATGTTGCACATTATGATACTTTTAGGGGTTGTGCATGTCATATATGAGAATTTTTGTTTTTAAATTTTACTCTATTGACTATACCATGGACATAATCTCTATAGAAATAGAAATTAAATTGAAGAATGTCTTAATTTATGTATTATTTTCGGTTTTGTTTTTCCTGTTCGGTTTGTCATAGAAAAACCGTACCGAGTCGAACTTTTTTGGTTTTTTAAAAAGTTTATACCAAACTGAATGTTTTTGTCAATTTTTGGTTTTTTCGGTTCGACTTTTGTTGTTTTTTGGGATCGGTTCATTTTTTGGTTTTGTTTTGTTCTCCCCTACCTGAAACCATAAGAGAGAAGAGAGAAATTAATGTTGGAATTATGCCCTAGCACCGATCGTCTTGTAATGAATTGAACAGAAGTGTTTACTGTACATATAAATGGTATTATTACCCAATCTCTAAAAGTGCCACTAAAAGAATTGGTAATATTTTTGTTTCTTCGTAATGGCTCGAACCTTGTAATATATACCCATGTAGTTACATATAAATTGGTTGATTCTGTAGGAAGTGAAACCAAATGTTCTAGTCTTCTAAGAAATCATGTTTGGTTTGTTCAATGTTCCATGTTACAACAATTAATTGTAGGGACATTTTAACTTAATTAAATCAAAATAAACATGATTATGTCTCGACATGTTTTTTAGTTTTTATACTCTTTTAGGATATCCAAGAATTAATTTATTTTTTATTTTCTAATACATCTGAGAGCCATTTTGACTTGGGTAAAATTAGATCTCAAGATATATTAGTCGCGCCGAAAAGTGTTGAATACTCTAGCCGCTAGAACTATCGATTTCGGATCCCCGCTCTTTCTAATTATCCTGATAAAAAATATACAATCAATTGAATATTACACCATAACGATTAAAAACACATCCTGAAAGAAATTACAAAAATTAAAATACCACCACACAACCATAACTATCACACAAATCTCCACATATGCTTATCACTTATGCTAAAAATAACCACTTTATCCCTACCATTTGATATTTTTTTGTACTCATAAGAAAAGAAACACCTGACTACAATATATCTAAAATTATTAAAATCAAAACCTTCCACTTTGATATATCCCCTCTCTTTCTAATCGTCCTGATAAAATATATACAATCAATTGAATATTACCATTATTCCAGTTCTTATCCCAAATATTTCTATAACACGATTTGCTAAAACATCAATCAATGGATCGATCTTCGAAGAAAAAGAAAAACAACCATAGCTAAATACAATTTATGCATATATTTTATGAATAGTCGAATGTTCCACATTTTTGTTGATGGATTTGTAAAGTTATGAATAAGTTCACAACAGTCAGTGAAGATAGATGTTGTATGTTGTTGGTTCAAATTGGTCATTTTGCATGCCTCTTCCAACACTAGAGGTTCACTCTCTAGCATAGATTCTATCCAAAAAATTTCTTATTATTATGATTAATTACATATTTCTCCTCCCATTCATAGGCAAAAGAAACGTTACAAACTTTTTCTATCGACAGAACCTAGTTGCTTAGTCTGTATGCTGTCAACTTGGTCGACTTCATGAAGATTGTGATTAACATTTGAAATCTAGTACCAAACATTTACAAACAAATCTTCCATAAGATTAAGATCGTAAGTTCGTTGAAACGCAAGTATGATTTTTCTATTTAATACCTTGAAACTATTCTTCGTACATATTTTTTAGATTTGTCAGAATGAGATAACAAGGAAAGAAATAAACATTCTGCTAACTCAACCCCAATCAGTAAAGCTTTTAACAATCTTGATAACCAATTTCCAATATGTTCTTGGACTTGTAACTCCACCTGATAAAGTAGCACATTAATTTTTTCGTAAAAAATATTTTTATTAACCAAGTATATGAATTTATGTTGGAAATTTGAATTCTAGACATATTTTGAAATATATATATAATAGAAATTCCCCGTACCTGAAGGTACTTAGGGCTAAAATGAATTATAATGGATTGTATGAAATTTATAATTTAATTTATATCTACACTTGAATAAAAATAATATGTAAATAAGCTTATAAATTATTCTATTACTTGAGTAATAATCATATATATAAATGAAGAAACCTCCAAGAAGCAGTCTCCAACTAAACACAATATGAGGGAGGAGTAATCGGAATAAGGCCAAAGCCCACTCTTTTCACGAACCAAATGGGCTTAAGCCCAGGGTGGTGGATAAGATTCATAAGTTTGACATATAAGAAAAATATAAGATTCATAATGCAAAGAGAAGAAAAACATTATCAAATTACACAAAGAAAAAGATTCATCATCCAGAATCATCAAGAGTACACTCACGAAAAAAGTAGACACACACTACTACTCACAAAAGTTTCAAAGACACAAATTTAACAAACTTAACTACAAATTGTTTTCAAAAACCATCCAGGGTCAATTTATGTTGCTCATTAACACCTTTGACCCCACCATTTTTACACTTCACTTCAATCCAACCGAAGAAAATATGTCGATTCTGACTTAGCAGCATAACCATACTTCGAAGTACTATTCTTTTTATCAACCGCCATAACATTCCCACTCCCCGCCTTCTGATGAAAACTAACCATCAATTTCGAACATTCCCTAAACAAAAAAAAAATTACTATTATTATTTTCCCGAAAAAAAAAAATCCTCACTTACAAAAGCTGATCATCAAAGTAGCATGTATACTATTCACATGTCTTATTCCACTGCTTAGCCCCGTTAATACTACACTGTGTAGTAAAAATAGCAGCGGCAGCTAATAAAGAAGGAAAATCGAAGAATTTGATACTCAACTAAGCATAACTCGATTATAACAAACGATAAAAGCTCCAATTTTCTATCAGATTGAGCAGCTTTAAGAAACCTTATCATGAACACATTTGGAGTAGGTACTCATAAATTGATATGTAAAGTATTAACGATTAATCTCTCCATATCAAGTACTTCTTGTTTAGTATAAGCTTTATCAGATATGACTATAAAATCTTCCACAACAGGTACAGAAACTTCTTCATATTTGCAAGTGAGAAGCATAGCTGTTACTCCAACTAATTGAAGTTTCTTTCTTGTGATAGTTCTTAAAGCTAAGAATCTATCGATAATATTCACTGTTAAATATAATGTCTCTTCCAATAATTTAGATTTGTAATGAACCTCAATTAGCCAATAGATTAGAATACATATCATCCGTTCATTTAGAACTGATTGCTTTGCCATATTATCTGGCTGCACTTAGCTAGAAATCTGCAATACATATAATCGTAAATTAATAATCAATTCACTTAATTGATTTAATTTAATTATATATATATATATTAAATATATATAAATGAATTATATATATGAAGTATTGGTATTTAGCTTAGCCTGATCTTTCAATAAAGAAATTGTTTCAAAATGTGTCAAAGCAAATCCATCAATCAGTAAGGAAAAAGAAAAATCAGAACTTGTTAATTGCATAATTGGTCCCTGTGTTATGAAAAATAGTCAATTACACCCCTGTTTTTAGGGACTAATTATGCAATTAACCCTACAAACAATCATATAAAATTATGAATTCTCAAATTCAAAGAAATTCCATTTATAAGAACCAACAATAATATTATGTATGTTATGTGTAGCTAAGCTGAGATGTGTAACAGTTAAAACACGGAAACACATCTAGTGATAAAGCATGAGAAACATATAGTAGTCACATAACCAACATGTATAACACACAATTATTAAAAATTACTGCTTATATACATTGCGTAATAACAAACCTCATGTAACTTTTGGGGTCTGCCTTTTAATTCTACAGGGGAATCTTTTCAACATTAAGAAAAGCCTACACGGAATAAAAATGTAAGAGATAAAATAAAAAATGGAAAATACCACAAAAAATAACTAACTAACCTTCCATCATATATAAGAAACCCTAACGCTGCAAATAACTATTCTTGGAAATGACCAAAGAATTTTCCGAGAAAATCTTGAAATAAGAGCTGAAGCGTATTTAAAGGTAACTGTATGTACCAACATATCAAATTCAATTTCTGTTCTTTATCACTTTCAGAATCTTCAACCTAAAGCCAAACAATCCCATCTCGTGACCCGATTAATCACCGCAATTTTACAGCCTCTTCTATAGCTATTACTAAATAGTTTTATAATTCCAAAACTATACTTACAAATAATATAAATTAGATATGATTTTCATGATAAAAAAACGTATATATATAGATTGAAAAAAATTGAGTTTTTGGGGCATTGGATCGAACACCTTCCAAGCGAAATATTCGCTATTGTATTTTGTAGAGAACACCTTCCACGCGAAATATTTGCTATTGTATTTTGTAGAGACCGAAGGAGAAATTGAGTGAGAGATTAGTTTGAAATGGATTCGCTTGCTGTGTGAAACTGGGCCTGGTTGTTGGGATTTGAATAGTGGCTTGATGGAGCGGCGGTGAGGCGGTGGTGTCCCTGGCGGCGCCAGAATTGATCGACAGCTCCTTTTTATATTACATAACTTCATTCTTCTTGACCAAGAATTCAATTACTAACCTAATTGACAAATATAAAATAAATCGAGAGGGAGATGGACGACGAGGTATCTTGTTGGAGTAGTTCCAGATGAGGATTGAACGACGCCCGTGGATGTGGATCGAGAGGTGAATGAACTGGTGAGAGAGCTGTGTGGGAGAGACCTGAGAGTTTTTTTATTATTGTGAAATGAAATGAACTGGTATTTTTTTAGAATTTTATTTTTTAATAGCTAATATATATACCAAGGGTAAATTAGGGAGTATTTAATTTTTTAATTAATGGAATGATCTTGAACGTTGCCAGTGACATATTTTTACCTAAGAATCGTTCTGAGCCGTTCTTTATACCCCTTAGCAATATATATATGGATATATATTTATATATATCACTAAATCCAAATACAATAATATTTATAATTTTCAATTCTAATTATTCAATAAAATTAAAATGAAAATAATTTGTTTTTTAGATAATAGAATTTGTAAACTCAACAATATCATTCCTAATCATTATGTATAATATGTCACACATCATCGTTCAAAAACTAATCGCAGCTCCAAACCTCTATTTCAGGTATACATAAACATTACAAATCTTAAAAGTGATACCAGTTTTCACATCTATGCAATTATCTTCTTCTTTCTGAATCATATTCTTCATATTTTATTCCACCATAAATCCCAAATACTTTCTTTTTTTTCTAATAAATGTGTTGTCCTCTACAAGCTAATCTCTAATAAAAAATTGGTCTTTATCAATTCACATATTAGATCTATGGTCATTATATTTCAATTATATAGTAATATTTTTACTCGGCAGAAAGGTGAGTTTATTGTTTTTATTTTGAAAATTATTTTATTCTTGTGTTATTTTGAAGAACAAAAAATATGTTACGTTGATGGATTTACATGGTAAATTTTTATTTTTTCTGTATTTGGCACTCTATAAATTTTGCACATATATAAAGAATTGGTTGTGAAGTCATATATAAATAACTAACAAGTTTATACAATGTTTTGTCATTACTTACCTACACCATTAATCATATGTAAATAAAACTATATGTTGTATAATCTAAAGCCCAACTAAACTAGGCGTATCATCCCTAACTACTATATATACATATATATTTAACCTAATTCTGGAATACAACACTTTTATTCTTTTCTCTCGACTTATATCATTCGTTATATTTTCTTCGAAATTTTTTTTCCAGAATTGTTGTTTATATATTGAAACATATAGAGTTCTTTAAAATGTGCTCCAATTCTCAAAAAATGTAAGTAAGCTAGTCTAGGCTATGCAATATGCGAGTGGTTCTAACATTTCATAATCATTTTTCTTCTTAATAGGATGATTATGATTAAATATCATGGCCAACTATCAAATTGTAGAATTTTTTTAATGATGGAAATACGCCCAATTAATGTAACCCTTTGAGATATTAAATCAGTACCAAATTTAATTTTAAGATATAATATTTAAAAATTTGAACTTTATTATTTCAATTTAGTAATTCAAATACAGTTATTATCACAAATATTATTCTTGTGATGTTTTCTATATTAGTTATTGTTTGATCTATATGAAATTAATATCCAAACTAAAATATTTTAATAAAAGCAAAAAAGATAAAAATTTAAATATCACTAATATAAAAAATACAATAACATTATTTTAAATAAACCATTGATTAGACTTAATTTTTTCAACAATTTCTTTTTTATTCGATGATTAATATTATTTTATTCATATTATAAATTATGTAAAATATAAATAATCTAGAACACGTCGAATTTACTATATTCTTTTTGTCTATATAAAAGTATAAAAAAACTCAACCTGATTTGCAAAAGTGTTTAATTTCAAGATATGTTTTTGTCTTATATTTCATTTCAAAATTAATTGCCAATTTAATCACTTTTTGACTACAACTACCCTAACATATTAGATTTTCAACTAAAATTATATAGACTACTTATTCTATATTTTTTTTAAACCAACTAATGGGTCTCTTTTCTATCGATGGGATCATTTAGTTTTTTTAATCGAGAAATTTGTAGTCAAGATTAACAATCTAGGTTGATTTTGTTAATTATTATTTTGCTGAAATTTATCACACCTAATATTTTTTTTTGTACTTACCTAAATGTAATCAACAATCTATTAATATAATATATTTTTATGAATAATATAGTTTACATATTTTTCAGTCACATACATTAAAAGATTGTTATTATTTTGAAAAAGAAAAAAATAGTCACATTAATAAGAAAATAAAAAAGTCAAATGAAAAATGATTTATTAAATTAGTAATATTATATGAATTTATTATTAATCATAACATATTAATCGACTAAAATATACTATAAAATTATATAGAATAAAGAATAAAAGATATGATTCGTTATGACTAGTGTAAATTTAATCGCATGGTAGGAAATTTTTAGGAAGAATAATCTACTAGGTTGTCTAATATCTTAATATTTATTATATTATTTATATAATAAAAAATATATCCTTGTTTATTATATATCTTTCTTCCATATAGCTATTTATCTACAATTAAAATAAAGATTTTTTATCATTTATTTATTCGGAGTATTGTTTTCTATGATAATTCTAATAATATATAGATTTATTTTATAACATTACGTTTCAAAATTCATATGATATTTATAAATGATTCTTATTATCCATATTATTTTTCTAATGTTAATTAAAATAAAAAAAAAATTATGTATGTTTTAATTTTACAAAAAACAATTCTTATAAATTTTGTTTTAACATATACATGTTATTAATTTTTTAAATAAAGAGAAAATGAAGTAATAGTTATCCAACTGATGTCTTATATCCTGACATCTATACATGTAGCGATCGAATTTAAACCACAACCTTGAGGTTAATACTGATGACACCACGTGTCTTATTTAAATTCTAACGAGCTAAGATTAGAATTTTTTTAAAACATCATTTCTTTATCAAGATTGTGTCTAGGATAAGTTATAACTTAATATTCTTGTTTTGTGCTTATCACTTGATATGCTCGTATTGATTGGAAATGTTATCATATTTTCTATAATACGAGGTTAAGGGTATCTTCTCCTTATACCTTGTTTAACAGGGTCATTCCTTATCTACTTCGATAAGATTGAGATTATATACATTGACTTATAGTTGCGATCAAAAATAAAAAAACACTTTTCTTCTTCGTTCATATATCAAGTCTAACTACAATCTTTAGAGTGAATAGTCTTCAGTTGACTTCTTCAGACAACATTGCTTTCAAAATTAAATATTTATTTATTTATATCATTTTATCATAATGTCTCAATCTTTGGATTTTTCTCCCATGTATTGGTTTTCATCAATTACATGTAACTTTATTGATGGCAACCCATCTTATGTACAACATGATTCTTTAAACCTATTGACCCCATAGCGTATATTACTTTAAACTATTCTTTAAATCCAAACATAAGCGATGACGCTTTGGTAGGGAAAGTAGAAATTCTCATTTATATCGAGAATACCCCTTGTCGGTCTAAAAGGAAGGTTATAGTAAAATTAATTTTTGACCTTTTTTTTGTCAAAAAGAATAATATGTTCATTCAAAAATCATATTGTGAACTCTTACTTTATTTTTAATATATAGCCGACAAGGTAGAGATTATAATTTAAGAAGAATCCAAGTAAGTATGTGAGGCTTCTATTGGTGTGATAGTTTTGTATCTTTGAGGTTTTAACATGGCAATGAGATGCCTATTTTATCCTTTCATAGATGACCTGTTAAAAATTTACTCTTTTCGACTTGGCAAGCTATGTATTAATGTTTGGGGTAGGATATCCGCCTTTTAGACTATCTATTTGAAGAATATCAATTATAATGTCTATATTAATATTTTTTGGCTTTGTATAAAAATTTTAAAAAAAGCCAAGCTATTTTAATATAAGATCCAATGAGACCTTCAATGAAACAAAAATTTAAGGTAGATGATATATTTTTTATCCTATTAAAAATGACCATACACATACATCGATTTTTTGACAATATATTTAGCCATTTGGGTTGTATGGGATGTTTGTAATTGTTATATAACTCCAAGTATACATCCCTATTTGTATTGAGTGATTTCTTTTCTAAGCAAGATTTTAGGCCCATTATGAATGTTGATGAAAAAATTATTGTAGTAGTATGTGGAATATAAATGATCGTGTTTTTATATGAGATTTTTTGTAATAAATGATTTAAAGGTTCGAGTTAATTTCATCATTGTAAAATTACTTAATATTGGATTAGGTATTCCTCGCTTCTTCGGAGGATGATTATTATATAATCTTTGAAGGCTAGTTTCATAAATAAATTACCTAATTTACTCTTTCAAGTTGCGATGTTTTCTTATACATGCCTTTGTTTACTAAGCATATGGATGTGGAAAACTTTCTAATTAAAGTTTATGAAAGTACTTTTATGAAGGTTCAAATTGATTCTAACGGAATAAAAGGTTAGAACAAGTGGCCTACCCACTGATGCACATAGCATTATTGAAGGTGATAACAAGAATTTCTTAAAGCTCAACACTAAGGGTCATGATGACGTAAGTGAAGAATAGGAGGCTTCAGTCACCGTGTGAAGGAGTAAATGAAAGAGACGTACTAGGGGTTTATCCCTTTGAAACAGAGTAAATAAGGGTCTTAGAGCAAATGGCAAACTTCTTTGTGTTTTTGATAATTAATCTCCAAAACATAGTTTTTCACAAAATGTTCCTGATAGTGTACATGTTCGTAAGATCGCGGTTTATGTATTTATGAATCTATGCACGTATTTATTGATATTTTGGTGGTATATATAATTGAGATATATATATATATATAAATGGAAATATAAAATGAGGAAGGTGTTGAATTTTCAATTATTAGAAAAATGCCCTATTGCACTATAACAACTAACACGACACCCACCTTCGAGATGGGGTATGTCATAGTTTGTCATATAAGCTAGTATACTAACCTTATACTTCCTTCCACTATGATGGATTTCCTAGCCACTTACCCAAAATAGTTTTATATGCTTATTTTAAACATTCAAGAAATGGTTGTATGATACCTATAGTTGTGTTAGGAGTGAAGAGTACAAAACATTTGTTGAGATTTGTAGAATAGGTAAGAGGAAATTTAATATTTCACATGACCTAATTTAGGAAATGGATTTTAAGCATGTCTATTTTGAGGACTAAATTTTAATTGTCTGGGAAATGAAGTTATATCAAAGTCGGATATGACACTATTATTTATACTACTTAGAGATTGCATATAAAGATAGATAGGTAAGATGATAGAGGGTCTCCGTGTCAGATTTTCCTTTGACTGCTAATATAAAGGTAAAATGTATATGATCACGACAAGAACTTGTGATACAGTTGACACACATTTAATAATGAAAGACACCTTAGATCGTATTCCTAGTTTTACGAGTACTTGTTCAATAGTATTTCATTCAACTTATCATAATTTTGTTGCATATAATTTTTAGTATGGTATACACATCCTTTCATATGGGTGTCATCCTCTTAAATGTATGTAGAGCTTTATTGAAAAATTATCTTATTTTCTTTGATATCTCTTTCCTCATATGAATGTAGCATGGACTAAAGATACTACTTTCAACATTAAGGTTTTCATTACAAGGATATGTATTTTAGAAATAATTTTTTAATACTTTTACCAAGTTTCTGCAAAACCTCGTTTTTGGAAATTAAAACTATAATATTTCATGTGAATATACCAATATTAGGCTTCTATTAATGAAGTCGACCCGAAATTGTTCTTGACCATGAGATACTAGCGTATTTTGTAAAATATACATTTGAAATCATTATTAAAGGGATCAAATAGAAAAGAGTTACCAAATTACCTCCTTATATGTATAATAACATACCTTTATTAAGAGTAATGCTTGATATCGTCCCAAATCGCATCACCTTTTTATCACCTCCTAGGTGGACCAACCATAAAGAAAAGAGAAAATAATAAATCAGGAAAGAGAAATCATATGATTGGTTAATTTAAAATCCACCTAAGAGGTGAGAAAAGGGTGATACGATTTGGAGTGATATCCATCATTACTCCTTTATTAATTCAGTTGTAATATAAAATAAGGATATGTATCATGTTTGGGCAGTAAGCACAACGGCCCATATCATTGAGCCCCACCAAACTATAAGATCATAACTATGAAACCCTACTAACAATATCAACAATATCTATCCATCACCCTATATAGGTTTCAATTGATGGATATGTTAAACAAAATATTTTTAACGCCGCCTCTTTGTTGCAAGTAGACACAACACACCATTTTCAAATCCTATGTTTACTTAAAAAACACAACACACCATCTTCAAACCCTAGATTTACAACAAAAACTGCAAATTATTTTCACTTGTAAAAGGTAACTATATTCTAACACGGGTTTTTAGATTTATAGGATTGATTTTTTTATTCTTTTTTATGATTTAAAACGACTATGGTGTACAATCTGAAACTAGAATAAATAGTTTAGAGATTAAAAAATATAAATTAAAATCTTAAATTATTTTATAAACTGATTTAAATTATCCATAATTATAAATATTTTCATTGAAATGGATAAATTTTCTTTAGTTTTGTTGTACTTATTAAATATCTCTAAAAATTAATTTTTTATTAATTGAATTTTTAAATTTAATTTGTGATAATCTTTATAATATAGATTTTTTTGATTTTAGTGTTTAGTTTACAGGAAAAAGATAGTTAGTCATGACATTTCAATAAAGGAGAAATTCTCCATAAAATTCTTGGTAAGTCTTCACCATTCTAATAGTTATTATGTTTGATATGTATCTAATTATCTTATACACAGACAATAGGATCACAATATATATTATGAGATTGCTAAATTCACTTCATTGTGAATGTAAATAATAAGAATTTCTATTTGAATAGCTTTTAAATTTTGGTTTTAGGTGTCAAAAACCCTAAATTTTGTTAATCATGTGGTAACTTTCACAATACTTTACCAAGATATATGGCTAGTGCATAAGATTATATTCAGTTATGGTAAATAAAATAGTTAAGGTTTATTTTAACATTATAAGATTAGATACCCATGTGGTATATTACTAGCATACGTAAAACCTTTAGATTCTAGTGTTTCTATCGCACTCTCAAAAGTTCTCATATGTGTTATTTTTTCATTCCACAAAAGGTTTACATTTTGTTTACCAACAAATTAAAAAAATAGTTTTTAGATTCTATATGTACTAGTATATTCTTCCTAAAATGTCTTAAAATTTTGAATCATTTTTGTGATTTTTTTAATATTTGAATAGGTCTAGATTTCTCATAAAGAATAGAAATTATCTTTGATAAAGAGTAAATACATCCAATACCCCCTAAACTTTGACTATTTTGATAGTTTACCCCCTATTAGATATTTTTGGACTGGATGCCCCTTAAAAGTCATTTTAGTGACTCGTTGCCCCTCGTTCATGTGTGGCCACTTTTTAATTAAAAATTCATTTTTTTGAATTACTTATCCCACGTCTTCTTCTTCAAATCCTTTTATCCAAAACTTCTTCTCCATGATTAAATCCCGAATCTTCAAATTTCATATAAAAAAAATAGAAATTAAAACAATATGAATCAAAAAATATAGTGAATGTATGACAATCAAAGATTGGATTAGGAAATGAAACAAAGCAATCAATTCCATCTTTTTTAGTTGCTGCTTCACATAATTTATCACTCACTTTTCCATTTCCAGATAAGGAAGAAAATGTGACATCATCATCTACATCATCATGGTTCTGATAATTCATTGCATTTATTTGGAGAAGGTATCAGGAGGGACTAGATGTGTAAATTCTATAGTGGAGATTTAATAATTTTCACCTCTTTGTTTATTTATTTGTTTTATTATCTTAAAGCTTAAGATTTTCAAGATATAATTTTGTTTCTTTTTAAATTTTAGTTTTTGCAAGTGCGGATAGTTGGGCGTTTGTATATAGAGGATGTTATATCATGGTGTTTGCATGTTTGTGGTGACTTTTAAATATTTTTAGATTACTTATAAAACCCACCTACTTTGGGGATTCTTGAATTATTTTTCTAAATTTATTAAACTTTTTAGGATTTGTTTTGTGCTCCGCCCTCAATTAGGTTTTAATAAGTCTTGTTTTTATTTAGTGTGGTCTTGTATGTGCATGCTATACCATGATATTTATGTTTGTATGCACGCGACCCCTTTCCGTTTATATTTTTGTTACACTTGACATGCGCATTCGTTGTCAATGCGATTAGTAATCTATGTTTAGCATTTTTATAAGCTTTTTTGGGACACGCGCACACGGAGAGATTATTCATATAGTTTAGCTATATTATTATGCACACCAACTTATCGCTACTTTCTCTATTCCCACCCTACCCCAATAAATATTCTTAAAACCTTGTACTGTGTTCGGCCCTTCACCGGAATTGCAAAACACCGGAATTGCAAAGTATTTTGCTGGTTTAGGATGTTCACGAGGAGTTCAAATCACGAGGTTTTAGCTTTCGTACGTTTGTGTTACAAAAGTGGTAGTTTGGTTTTGTTTCATAGTGATGTGTTTCATCGCGACGGTTGGTGGTTTGGTAGAGAGTAGATGGTAAGAGCTTCTTATCTGCCTTATTAGGAGTTGTGGATGGTAAGATATGTAGTGGATATCTTGTGTATTGAGACCCCCTTTCCTGGCTTACTTCCAAAACAGTCGGCTATTAAGACCCCCTTTCCCCGCGGCTACTGAGACTTCCAGCTGGCTACTGAGACCCATTTCTCGGCTCCCTTCCAAATTAGAGTCGACTATTGAGACCCCCTTTCAGCTCATTTCTAAAATATAGACGGCTATAACGCTCCTATTTCCTAGCTCAATTATAAAAGGAGTAGCCTATTGATACGTATGCTTATTTATTGCCTTTTAATTTAAAGATTTTAATTTTTAACCTCTCAATCGTTCATCTTTATTTTCTATCTTTTAATTAATTACTTTCTACTTGTACTATTTGTTCATTCGTATAACACACAGAGTCCCTGAGAACGAACTTTCTTATCATTAAAACTTGCATACGTCGTGTAATACTTACAATACCATGCTTGTCTAGGGTGCTTTAGTGCATCGTTTTTAGCGTTTATTTATCATATTTTTATCACATCCTACGCGACACCAAAGGGTTGAGGGTGAATTAGGGAGCCTTTAAGGTCCTTTTCTGATGCTCTCAAGAAGATACGTGAGATTAACTTGAACAAGAAGAATGCTTGATAATTGATTGAGTGGGAGCCCTCGAATAATATTGAAAATCGGCTGAAATCAAATTCCATTCCTTCTCTATTTGATCTTTCCTTATGTGTCCTTATTAAGAACGTTGAAGGATTAATTACTCTAGACAATGTTCCCAATAAAATAGGAAAAAATTAACAAATGCTCTTTGTAATGAACGAAAAATAAACAGTTACATATTAGATGTCCTTTTACAAGATTCTTACCTGAGCTACACATAAGAGACAGCTCATGCTTAGCAGATTCCCGATTTGTCAAGAGTTTTGCAAATCTAGATGTCACTGATTTAAGGGTAATTTTATACGGTTTGTCTGCATAATATAACATGTTTTTAGTAGAGGGACATGACACTTAACGGCCAAAATGGATGGAATCTATTAATAAGGGGCAACGAGTCACCAAAATGAAGTTTGAGGCATCCAGTCTCAAAAAATCTAGTAGGGGGTAAACTTTAAAAACAAGAAAAGTTTAGTAGGTATTGGATGTATTTACTCTTTTCTAAATAAATAATCTTTTGTAAACAACAATTTTGAGGATTAGTTACAACCTTCCGTGGATTAAGGTAATACTATTGTGACAAACAATAATTTTAAGCAAAATTTTATCGTAAATCTAAAATTTATTCCATGGGGTTCACTAAATTTGACATTAATAATATTACACTTACATTTGTAAGCATTAAAGTTTGTATGAGATTCGTTCTTATATATAAACGTGATTGCGTTTTCAATAAGGTTAACCAAATTTTTAGTCATTTATGATAGTTCTTTTGGCTCATTTGGATTATATAATTTAGAACTCAAATATAGTTTTGTACAATATTTTTCATACAAGCGATTTTGTATTTTTACGTTTTCACCCCATTTTTTATGGTTCAACAATGTTTTCATCAATCACAATGTTTTCTTTTGGCTCATTTGATTATCTAATTCAGAATCAAAATATAGGTTTTCACAATATTTTTTATATAAGGGATTTCATATTTTTATATTTTCACCTGATATATAATAAAAAAATCATACTAAAAAAAATTGTCTTATGGAATACTTACACTAATACTTTAAGTGGGACATTCAATGATTACTTGTAATATTTCTCCATGGTGCCTCAGGTGAATCTAATAACTATATTAGTTGTGATCTTGATTAAGAACTTGTATGTAAACTTCTTTGCACTACCATGTTAAACCCCTAATTTACTTCACACAATTTGGCTCACATACATCAATTGCTTCCACGTTAAAACCATAAGTCAATTCACATAATTTAGCTTACATACCTGAATGTAAGATGGAGCGAGATACGAGTCAAGTGGGAAAAGGAAAAAGATAGATGTCAATCTTGAAAAAAAAAATGAAACACTAAATTGGAAGTATAATTGTTTATTTGCCACATGCACTCATCAATTGTTTTGAATAATGAGTTATGTATTTACATAATTGTTATTTTGGTATACATTTTTCCTTGTACGTAAACATAATAATATTTCACATCAGTTTACAACTTACTGGGGAATCAGAAATTTCATATCAATTGTTGTACTAATACTAAAACGCACTGGTTAAAATTTATCTATTTTTTTGTTGGTTTTAATTTGAACAGAAAAATATGGGATCTCCTTTAGACAAAAACGGATTAGCTACATCAAAATAGTTGCGATTGCAAAAGCCAAACTATATTTTCTCCAATATTCATCGAATCTACTTTTCAATTTCAACTAAAAATTACTTATTAAATCATCTTTATTTTGACACCATTCAATCAACTATAAATGAAGATCCCATATATAAGGGAAGTACGTGTTTGCAGTTGAACTTGTGCTTCCTTCAAAAGAATTAGTAGCTTCAATGAAGAATTTTAAGAAACCGGTAATACAATACAATGCAAAAATGGAATACAACAGATCTTGTTCATCCTGAAGAGGGAAATCTTTAATGTATGCTCCTCAACAAACATCAGACCATAGTTGAAGGTTTTAAGGCTCAAGTGTGTTGGAGAAAAAACGGATGTTGGCCATGAGACTTCAACAAAGGAGACCATGGCATTAGTTAATATGGAGTAGTAACAATCTAATGTTTTGCTAAACATTGGTCATGTAATTGTAGTCTTACTTTTTAGTAAAAATAAACACATGTACGTCTATGTTGTAATATTAGGTTGAATACCTATTTGATGAATGGAATTATAGATATCTTTAATTTTCTTATTATTCTTATTTTGTATACAAGAAATAATCATCGGACTATTAATAAGATCAAAGTAGACAATGTTAACTACTCATCCGGGGCAAACAGACCCAAGTACCTTCCTCTATAATGTTTGTGAGGATAGAGTACGAGATAAATGACAAATCATATGAATATTTTTTGTTTCAAAAAGTAATCTAGTTCTATTTTTGCTTTCATATTAGTTGATTAATATTAAAAGATTTTTTCGTAGTAATTGGGAACGATAACATGGTATAGTTTGTGAAAGTACAATGAAATAAATTGTACAAAATTGATATCAAAGTCGAACTCAAAGCTATAAACACATTAAATTACCAAGAGAACTTCTGTCACTCAAGTCTTAGTAGTCAGCACTACTAGAGAATACGACAACAAAAATTAAAGAGAGAGCATATGAAATAAAAAATCAAAATTTGAAACAAATAATATGGTGTGTTTATTTGAACAATTAATAAATAAAAAAATTATGTTCTCATATTTCTCTCTTATTGTAAGAGACGTGAGCTAAAGACGCCAAATGTCTTCTTGAATATAGATTTTTGTGCGGATTCATTAAAGTGCAAGCTATTGTATTTTGTTACCCTTTCCTCCAACAATTTGTTTTTGTAGAATACACTCTCATATAAGCGCCTTGATTTATAATGGATCTTTGGATAATATTTATGGACGCCATCCCAACCTTAGTGTAGTTGGGGACTTACTTCCTCGGACTTTCGTTTGTTTACATGCCAAAAACTTGCCTGGACTTATTGGAACTCCGTATTCTGTAGAATATTTTAGACACTTCATATGTGGCATACTTTTACCCATTGATTCTCCTTTTGCATGATAGAAAATTTCGAATACCACATATAATTTATTTTACTTTGACACCTCGTCTAGATTATTAGTATCTTGCTATTAAACGTTCCTTAAATTATATTCAAGGGAGTTTTCTTTTGTGGTGCCTCGAGGAGAATTCAAAGTTTTTCTTATTAACTTTCCTTAGTGTTTACTCGAATTCTTCCAACTTTTTATTTTTTATGGGGTTTTATGTTGTTAGTGCTTCCAATTGTTCACAAGGACTCATCGGGGTAGCGAGCTGGTGTCAACGTTATTTCGCCGATGATGGAGAGTGTCTTCACTATATAAATTACTATTATGCTTTCGTGTTGAGGCCTCCTCCTTTCACTTCGTCTCCTTGGGTCTCTCATATTTACATAGACCATGTTGTTATTTTCCCTTGTCTGATAATTTGTCCTTCTAGATAGAGATTTTTTAATATGTTTATCCTTCTTCCTTACATGTTTGTCCCTCTTACATTCATATTACTTTTAGTTATTGTTTTTTTAGCCATCCATTGTTTGCTTATTATGTCTCTTATAACAATTTTTGTTGGGGAACATAAATAATATGTCAATTCTTCGTCGGTGGCTATTTTAATGTCAAATATTCTCTGATATTTGTTATATGTCGAGGCATCATCGAAATTTTCATTGAATTCAATGCTTCATCAGACTATGTGTGATGACAATGATATGTCATATTTTGTTTGATATGGATTCCTTGTCGGAATTTTATTTGATGTCAGAGCATCGCCATACTTATTGTTTGATGCCAAGGCATTAATCAAACTTTGTGTGATGCCGAGGCTTTTTCATACTTTTTTTTGATTGACACATGCAAAGAGAAAAAAGTATATATATATACATATATATATATATATATGTGTGTTTATTATTATTATTATTAGTAGTAATGTTATTATTATTTTTTTATAGCGTTTCCGCTTGCTGATGACTTTGATCCTACAAAACTTCTTTTATCGTCGAGGCTTCGTCAGTATTACTAAATATTATTTGACTATTGAGACTTTTTTGGTCTTAATAAACTTCTTCGGTTGTTGATATTGCGTCGCTCTTACAAAATTTCTTTGATTATTGACACTACGTCGGTCTTACAAAAAGTTTTTGATTGCTGAGATTGTCATTATTACCAAGCCTTTTTTATTATAGAGAGAGTGTCACTCATATGAATATTTTTTAATTGTCGAGACTACGTTGGTCTTACAAACTTTTTTTATATCTCCTTCACAAAAAAGAGCTTCTGGCTGTCTGTGTCATCACATCGATATTTAACGACACAGTGAATTATTTACTTCAAGATAACCTTCTTGGCAATAATATAATTGGTATTTTTTACAAGGCTAAGTTCCATTTAATTACCATATCTACGTTCTTCTCATTTCCAAGGCTAAGTTTGACTTAATAACCAAATCTTTAGCTGTCTCATTTCTAAGACTATATATTAGACTAATTTACCAGAGTTATGTTGGTCTAATTGTCGAGGCTGCGTCAGATTATCTACTAGAGCTATCTCGTTCTTATTTTTTCGACTACATCAGAGTTATTTACCATAACTATGTCAAAATTATTATTGAGGCAACATCAGACGTATTTTGCCCGAGATTTGTCGATTTCGTTGTAATACAATTGACCGCTAATTTAGGTCGATCATGATTTCGTTATCGGCTTGTCAGAGGGTTTAGACTTTCTTAGGCTATATAATATGGTATTTTATGTCATAGTAGCCGATCTTTTTTATACAAGAGGAGCTAATATTTTATGCTACCAGATCTCTTCTATTATGCTAAAGGAGTTGGTCTTTAAAGCTATAGGAGCATGTATTTTATGCTCAAGGAGCTACTCTTTTTGGCAGAGATCTTGGTATTTTGATTGATCACAATGCGGAATTGGTGTTAGTTAATTTTTTTTACAATCTATCAACTTTTTTGGGAGCCAAACACCATATTTGATGATCTTAGGTTGACGAGAAAAATTTGTTACATTCTATCTAGTTTTTATGTCAGTAATCTTTTTAGGATTCTTTTAAAGATTTCAGTTTGTCTTTGTACACTACTACAGATCGGGGATTTACCCACGACTGTTTACCGACGACACGTAAAGTCATCGGTAAACCTTTGTTAATTACCGACGACATACGATTACCCACGAGAAACCTGCCGCCGGTAATTTACCGACGACTATGGTCGTGGGTAAACGCCGAAAAGCCGTCGCTATTTTTTTTCTGTTTTTTTAAATTTTTTTTGCTTGGATTTGTCGTCGGTAACTTACCGACAGCTTGAAAAGTCGTCGTTAAATTCTTGTTTTAGCGACGACGCGTTAAGTTTACCGACGACTTTACGTGTCGTCGGTAAATTTGACGTGCATATATGCGAACAACCTGTATTTTTATCTCCTTAAACCCCAAAAACCCCATTTTTTTCTCCCAATTACTCCCAAAAAAATCAATCAAACTCATTCAAATTTTTTGCAATACCTTCTCCAATTCATATCTAATCATTTGCAAGCTTATAATCAAGGTGGGGCATCATCAACACACAATTTCATCTACAAATATTAGGTAAATTCTTGATTTTTTTTATTTTTTTTATGATCATATTTGGTGTAATTCTTGCAATGTTATGGGTTTAGGTGTATTATTACATTATCAAGGTTGGGACTTCATCATCAATATCCAATTTCTTCCACCAATTAAAGGTATTTTCTTAAAATTTCAAACTTTTTAATTTATTTTTTTATGCATGAATTTTGAATTGTGTATTAGTTGCTATATATATATAGGTTATTATTTTGTATATTTTTTGATTGTCTTGTTATATATTGTGTATAAATCATGCATACATTCATTTATTTCATATATTATATTTCATATATTATGTTTCATATATTTTTTTATTTGTGTATTTATTTATGTGAAATTGTTTATATATTTATTGTGTTGTAATTTTATTTATTTATTTATTATGATGTAATTTTATTTATTTATTTATTTGGGATGTAATTTTATTTATTTATTGGTTTGTATTTATATTCAAGTCATTGGCTTGTAATTTGTGTTATTTATATTCATTGTTTTGTAATTTTTTTTTTCATTTTATCAATTGGGTTGTAATAATTATTTATTTTATTTTCATATGAATGTAGTTGTCTAGTTATCTAAGATTGTTGTAAAGAGATGGCTTTGGATAAGAGTTGGATGGATGCTACGGATTTATTCGATCCAAACTATCTTGTTGGGGTTTTGGGTTTTATCGCATATGCAAAACAACATTCGCAATATGGAGATCTTATTTATTGCCCGTGTAACTATTATAAAAATAATCGTCGATTAGCCTCTCGGACGGTTACGAACCACCTTTATAATGAAGGGATTATAAAGTCGTATCGGGTTTGGATAAAACACAGTGAGAAGCCGGTCGTTCCCGAAGAAATCCCTATTCCGAATAGAGTTAATGAAATTGCCGAGGTTTATGACGATGTGAGACACAGTTACGATGTTGGCGGTCATCAGGGTGACACCGAGATGAGAGGTAGTTTCGAAAAACTGTTTAACGAATTGGAGACAGAATTATATCCGGGTTGTAAAGCGATGAGTTCATTGAACTTCATTGCCAAGCTTATGCATGTAAAGGTAAAGAACAAGTGGACTAACACGTCATTCACCGAGCTATTGGAGTTGATTGGTCGTATTTTGCCCAAACCTCACACTTTGCCCGATTCGTATGATTCATGCAACAAGAAGTTGAAAAGTTTGGGTATGGGGTATATTACCATCGATGTTTGTTTGAACGATTGTGCCATATTTTATAAAGAGTATAAAGACCTCGATAAGTGTCAGTTTGTGGGGAGTCTAGATGGGACCCAAAGAAGGGTATCAAAGTACCACATAAGAAGCTCCGCTATTTTCCGATTGCTCCTAGGTTACAGCGACTATACGCTTCAAAGCACACCGCTGAAGACATGATTTGGCATCATACCAGTAAGAGTGCCGATCCGGATGTGTTCCGTCATCCTGTTGATGGTGATAGTTGGAAGAGATTTGCAGCGCTACACCCTGAGTTTGCTAGCGAACCTCGTAATGTATTTTTGGGTCTCGGTATCGACGAGTTTTGTCCTTTCTCTATGCAAAACAACTCGTATAGCATGTGGCCTGTTATATTAACCGTCTATAACTTGCCACCGTGGTATGCATGAAAGAAACCACTTTACAGCTTTGTTTGTTGATTCCGGGTCCTCGTTCGCCCGGTAAGGACATGGATGTTTACCTCCGCCCTATGATAGATGAGTTGGACGAATTGTGGAGTAAAGGGATCGTTACGTATGATGCCCATACAAAACAAGAGTTTACTATAAAGGTTTGTCTGTTTTCCACCACCAATGATTTCCCTGCTAGGTCATACACTTCAGGATGGTCGGGTCAAGGTTACATGGCTTGCCCGGAATGCATGGATTCCACACCGTCATTGGGTGTGACAAAAGGCGTGGTTTACTTTGACCATAGACGTTGGTTAACCTTCGGACATCGGTTTAGAAAAGATTATGTTTCGTAACAGGTACCACAAATCCGAAACCAAACATATTTTTTTTAATTTTCGAATTGAATTTTTTTTTTATTAAATGTTCTATTGAATTTCTTGTTAATTCCGAGATTATGTGATGTAATTTAGATTTTGAATATGTATTTTGTTGTTAAATATACCATGTAACATGATTTTTTTGTTAATTTTTAGAAAAATTAGGGTTTGGTATAGAAATGTTATTTTTTGATTGATGTTTAGAAATGTAAGGGTTAGTTGTTAATTTGTGTAAGTTAAATATGTTGATATTGGTGAAATTTATGGAAATATGAAAACTCTAGGGACTAAAATGCAATTTTGGGACTAAAATGCAATTTAGGGACTAAAATGCAATTTAAAAAAATTTACATTTTTTAAGAAATTAGGATATTTTAGGCAAATATGAAAACTATAGGGAATAAAAAATGCAATTTAGGGACTCAATTTTAAAACTATGAAATATATATATTTTTTAAAATTTATATGGGTATTTTTGTAATTTTTAATTAAAAAAGATCAAAAATGCAATTTATAGTAAAAATCTTATTTATTAATTTTATTTAAATTATAGATGGCCGATGTGATGCCTAACTACCACCGGGGTGACGGGAACGGAGAAGATCCGAACCCGAATCAACCCCCGAACTTGAACGATTGTAATCAGCCGCCTGGTAAATATAAATTAATTTATAAAATTCAAGTAATATAAATTACTAAATTACATAATATACTATTCTTAAACAGTTAAGCGAAAGAGGAGACCCCGAAATGTCTCGACTCTCAAAACCGCCAACGATGCTAAGGAGAAGCTAGGTGGGCCCCTTCCGGTAGATTTCTGTATCCTCGATGACACGTGGAACCCATTCGGAGAATATGGGAAACACGTGGCCCAAGTGGTGGGTCTCGCGGTTCGAGAATCGGTCCCTCCCTACTACCCCTCGTGGAGTGCTGTCCCGCCTGCACTAAAGACCACGATCCTCGGAAAACTCGAGGAGTTCTTCAACCTCGAGGAGTGGAGGGCCCGCAAAGATTGGAAATTTATTAGCGGGAAGCTAACCTAGTCTCAGTCCGCTGCTTACAGACGGTGGAAGTATGACTTGAAGGCCGATTATGGCGATTCGGATGAGTGTCCACCTGATGTGCTTCCCGAGGATTGGGAGCTAACCCTTGAGATGTTTCATGACCCGAATAAGAAGGTAAAATTTTAATTTAATTATTTTATTATTAAATTATTGTTTATTTATTTTTTTAAGTTGAATTGTAACAGGCTCAGTCGGATATTAATAAGAAGAATCGGCAGAACCAGAAGAAGCCGAACAAGTCTGGTTCTCGGAACCAAACCCAGACCCGCCATGAGATTATCGAGGTATAATTTGTTAAAGTAAAAATAAATTTTATTAGTTATTTAATTTAATTTTTTAATAATTATATTTTTTATGTATATTTTATAGGGTAAGCTGAAGATTAATACGAGGGAGCCCCTGAGCTATATAGACGAGCAGACCCAAGAGGAGGTCCCACTTCCACAGATGGGCGGATACTTCGAGTACTTGGGCTATGATGGGTTGAAGGGCAAATGGGTCGATGATAGATGGGAGCAGGCTAGTGTAAGTTTTTATTTAATTTTAAATTTATTTCTTTGTTAGTTTTTATTTAACTTTAAATTTATTAATTATTTATTTTACATTGTTTTATTACAGGGAGTTTATCCGGAGAAGCTTAAGGAGCGGGTTATCGAGACGGGGACCCAATCGGATGAGGATGTTCCAGTGAAGGAGCAGATAGGAGCGTTGAAGGAGACGGTTCAGGAGGTGATGAAACCGGCTAAGAGTAGACACTGGATCCCTTCGATCGGAGCTGTCTTCAAGAAAAAGAAGGACCCGAAGCTGCCTGTTTCGGACGAGATCGCGAAGAAGAACGCGAGAAAGTTACAGAGGATATTCGACGGGATGAACGAGCTCCGAGCAGTCCAAGGATTACCTTTTATGCCGGCTGACGATGCTCCACCGAGCTCCTCTAGATCCGATGATTTTTTCACGAAGTTGCTCAACGGCCTCAATTAATCGCGTGAAAAGAATGGTCTCGATCCGCTCTCCGATGAAGAAGAAGATAGTAGTGATCGAGGAGAAGATCTATCGGGCCCGTGATTGACTTTCATTTTATTATGTTTAAGACTTTTATTTTATTTAAGTTTATATTTTTTACTTTTATTAAGTTTTTATATAATATTTTGACTTTTAACCCCGGGGTTTGACTTTATTGCCCGTGGTTTGACTTTATTGCCCGGGGTTTGACTACCCGGGTTTATTCATCTTTTTATGAATATAATCCATGATTTCTATTTATATTCATGATTTCATAGTATATTAATTTATAAAAAATCGTAAAACCAATTTAAATTAAAATAAAATTTAAAAATTAAAAATTAAATTAAAAAAAAATTAAATAAAAAATAAATAAAAAATTATAACACCGACGACATTCAAGTAAAGAATGTCGTCGGTAAAGTTTTTAAAATAAAATAAAAAAAAAAATTTGCCGACGACATTCAAGTAATGAATGTTGTCGGTAAGATATTTAAAATAAAAAAAAAACTATTTAATTACTAGGATACCGACGACCATGTTGTCGGTAATTAATTTATTTACCGACAACAATGGTTATCGGTAAAATAGTGCGTTTTACCGGCGACCAGTCAGGCCGTTGTCGGTATGCCAATGTTTACCGACGACTCTTTTTTCGTCGGTAAAAGATGTTGGCTTATCGACGAGGAGACAAAAACGTCGTCGGCAAGGCTGATTTTACCGACTAACTTCTAGGGACGACAGATTACCGACGAGTGGTCGTCGGTAAACATATTTACCGACGAATTTGGTCTTCTTACCGACGACAGCTGTCGTTGGTAAATCCGCGACCTGCTGTAGTGGTAGTTCTTGTTATTATAAAAAACCCCTCAAGAAGGAACCAGGATAGTGTTGAAAATTACAATGGATTGACATGCACATTAGTTAATTTTAAAATTTGAAACACAACTTTTTTTAAGTAACTGACATGCTCTTATTGTTTCTTATCTTCGATTTTTTTTGTGATATTATATTGTATGAGAACTACCACATGTGTCCTTCTTTGTTACTTCTTGCATATCTCGTCTCTAATTGACAAGTTTCATTAACAATTGATCTATATATTTCATTACCATCGGTGGACTCTCGTTACACTAGCAGTTGTCGGCATAGCAAGAATATAGAGTACAACACATTTGGTGGTGGTCGGTATTGGCGGAATGTATGGTTTGATGCCTTCTTTACCCACCGGTATTGGATGATAAGGTTCAATTAGGGGTGAGCACGGTTCGGTTCGGCTCGATTTTTGCCATAACCAAAACCGAAACCGAATGGTTCGGTTTTTAGAGGTGCCGGTACCGAACGGTTTTCATCGGTTTAGTTTTGTCAGTTTTCGGTTCCGTATATTTTCGGTTTTGGTATGTGTTTAATTCGATAGTTGGATAGATTTCAAGGTCGTTTACATGAGATATTTTATTTTTAAAAAAAATTCATATATTAAGTGTTTGATTTTCATTTTATTCACCCATGTATGAAAATTGTATCTTTGCAACTCAAATATTGTGCATTAATCATAAACAAATTATTTTAGAGGAATATTTACAAAAATTAATATGAATGCTTTACGTACAACGAATTTCAATAAAAGAAGGTTCCTTTTAAGATATATCGACTAATGAACTATGTAAAGATATGTTGCACATTATGACATTTTTAGGGGCAGTGCATGTCATATATCTTTTCAAACTTTACTCTATTATCTATACCATTGAAATTATCTCTCTAGAAAAAATTAAATTCGAGAATGTCTTAGTTTATGTATTTTTTTTGGTTTTGTTTTTTCTGTTCAGTTTAGCATAGAAAAACAGTACCGAGACAAATTTTTTTTGTTTTTTAAAAAGCTTATACCGAACCAAACGTTTTTTTCAATATTTGGTTTTTTGCGGTTCGACTTTTGATATTTTTTTGGATCAGTTCTTTTTTTTGGTTTTGTTTTGCTCTCCCTTACCTGAAACCCTAAGAGAGAAGAAAGAAGAGAGAAATTACAACTCATCCCTATATTGAGTTGCTCAATTTATCTCATAAACATTCTAGAATGGCATAGGCATCACCTAAACTATATTTCCAAGAAAAGAAAGAAACAGTACGTAATTTAATCATTCATGATAAGATTGCCTTAGGATTCCTCCCATACTTTCTAATATTTCTTAGGTTCGACTACTACTAAGTCCATTATCTGATAGGTAAAAACATCTTTGGCAGAATTTGGCAAATACTATTCATTTGTTTGAAGTGTAAAAAATAACTATTAGGTTTAAATTCTAATGTATCGACATGTAAATTTAAGTTTCTAACTACTCTAATATAGTCAAATCTTCAAATATATAACACAATATATTACATTTACCAACATCTATAGCCTTTTAAGTAAGTTATTTCTCTTGTTGTAACAAGAAGTTCTACTAATTTATATCTTCTGTATTTTAATATAGGTCCTTACAATTATGTATTCAGAAATTGTAATATATGTCACTAAATTAAAAAATGACGTAATTGCCATTATAGGTTCCTACTTAATTTATTTTGAGTTTATTGAACAATAATTCCCTATATTAAATTTACAAGAAATTGCTTCATTATAATTGACGAAGATCTTCGTCATAAACAAATATTTATAGTAGACAAGGTTATGGAGTTACTCGCTCCTCTTGTTCCTCATATACCTAGTATATAGTTCCAGCTTCAACACTATTATACTTTCATATGGTCATATGAGGCCTAGTTAGCTCCTACAACTAAAATACTAGCTAGGTGACCAAGGTTTATGTCAATGCTTGGATGTGTGTATATTGTTATCATATGGGGTAAATATCATATAGTTGTATACAAAAGATCTGATACAGATGGAAGTGGAAATGTATGAATAAGAGTAGATTATGCGTTTTTGGTCTTTTGATGGTGAAAGGAAATACATCCATTATTTTGGTAGTTTCTTTCGATGTATAAAAGAAAGGAACATAGTATTAAGAGGTTCTTTCATGATCACGCAAACTATAAGAGTCTTTGAAGAAATCAATTTTTTTTCTAGTTCATGTTACAATTTTTTATAGAGATTCTTAACCTTAACGAAATCAAAATTAACATAATTATGACTTTCCATATTCTAAATTCTTGTGGTTTTATATGATAGAATATGGACTTATAGATCCACAATTTTTTTATCTTCTATTTTCTAATACATCTGTGACACATTATAATTTTGGTAAGATTTAATCTCAGTTTTTTTCGAAAATACAGATTGTATTAGAATGGAGAAAAAAAGTTCCAAGGTGGCGGATCGGTGGGGGGATAAGATGACAAAAAAGCCAACATAAGAAACTAACTCGAGTCAAACTTTCCAAAAATTCTCATTCTTCGAGGAGTTACATGAGTAGTTGGGGGGATTATAGATTCAACTGTTAGGAGCAACATCAATGTAGACAAATACCGATCAAGACGACATTCACAAATCTTAATGATGGAAATCATTACCCAATCTTTAAAAGTGCCACTAAAAGAATTGGTAATATTTTTGTTTCTTCGTAATGGCTCGACCCTTGTAATATATACCCATGTAGTTACATATAAATGGGTTGATCCAGTAGGAAGTGAAACCAAATGTTCTAGTCTTCTAAGAAATCATGTTTGGTTTGTTCAATGTTCCATGATACAACAACTAATTGTAGGGACATTTTACCTTAATCAAATCAAAATAAACATGATTATGTCTCGACATGTTTTTTAGTTTTTATACTCTTTTAGGATATCCAAGAATTAATATATTTTTTATTTTCTAATACATCTGAGAGCCATTTTGACTTGCGTAAAATTATATCTCAAGATATCTTAGTCGCGCAGAAAAGTGCTAAATACTCTAGCCGCTAGAACTATCGATTTCGGATCCCCGCTCTTTCTAATTATCCTGATAAAAAAATATACAATCAATTGAATATTACACCATAACGATTAAAAACACATCCTGAAAGAAATTAAAAAAATTAAAAAACCACCACACAACCATAACTATCACACAAATCTCCACATATGCTTATCACTTATGCTAAATATAACCACTTTATCCCTACCATTTGTTGTTTTTTGTACTCATAAGAAAAGAAACACATGACTACAATATATTTATAATTATTAAAATCAAAACCTTCCACTTTGATATATCCCCTCTCTTTCTAATCGTCCTGATAAAATATATACAATCAATTGAATATTACCATTATTCCAGTTGTTATCCCAAAGATTTCTATAACACTATTTGCTAAAACATCAATCAATGGATCGATCTTCGAAGAATAAGAAAAAGAACCATAGCTAATTACAATTAATGCATATATTTTATGAATAGTCGAATGTTCCACATTTTTGTTGATGGATTTTTAAAGTTATGAATAAGTTCACAACATTCAGTGAAGATAGATGTTGTATGTTGTTGGTTCAAATTAGTCATTTTGCATGCCTCTTGCAACATTAGAGGTTCACTCTCTAGCATAGATTTTATCCCAAAAATTTTCTTATTATTATGATTAATTACATATTTTATTATGACACAACGAGACTAATGAAATACCTACCTCCTCCCATTCATAGGCAAAAGAAACACTACAAATTTTTTCTATCGACAGAACCCAGATGCTTAGTCTGTATACTGTCAACTTGGTCGACTTCATGAAGATTGTGATTAACATTTGAAATCTAGTACCAAACATTTACAAACAAATCTTCCATAAGATTAAGATCATAAGTTTGTTGAAACGCAAGTATGATTGTTCTATTTAATACCTTGAAACTATTCTTCGTACATATTTTTTAGATTTGTCAGAATGAGATAACAAGGAAAGAAATAAACATTCTGCTAACTCAAACCCAATCAGTAAAGCTTGTAACAATCTTGATAACCAATTTCCAATATGTTCTTGGACTTGTAACTCCACCTGATGAAGTTGCACATTAATTTTTTCGTAAAAAATATTTTTATTAACCAATTATATGAATTTATGTTGGAAATTGAGTTCTAGACATATTTTCAAATATATATATAATAGAAATTCCCCGTACCTGAAGGTACTTGGGCTAAAATGAATTATAATGGATTGTATGAAATTTATAATTTAATTTATATCTACACTTGAATAAAAATAATATATAAATAAGTTTATAAATTATTTTATTACTTGAGTAATAATCATATATATAAATGAAGAAACCTATAAGAAGCAGTCTCCAACTAAACACAATATGAGGGTGGAGTAATCAGAATAAGGCCAAAGGCCATTCTTTTCACGAACCAAATGGGCCCCAGGGTGGTGGATAAGATTCATAAGTTTGATATATAAGAAAAATATAAGATTCATAATGAAAAGAGAAGAAAAACATTATCAAATTAGACAAGAAAAAGATTCATCATCCAGAATCATCAAGAGTACACTCACGAAAAAAGTAGACACACACTACTACTCACAAAAGTCTCAAAGACACAAATTTAACAAACTTAACTACAAATTGTTTTCAAAAACCATCCAGGGTCAACTTATGTTGCTCATTAACACCCTTGACCCCACCATTTTTACACTTCACTTCAATCCATCAGAAGAAAATATGTCGATTCTGACTTAGCAGCATAACCATACTTCGAAGTACTATTCTTTTTATGCACCGCCATAACTTTCCCACTCCCCGCCTTCTGATGAAAACTAACCATCAATTTCGAACATTCCCTAAACAAAAAAAAAATTACTATTATTATTTTCCCGAAAAAAATCCCCACTTACAAAAGCTGGTCATCAAAGTAGCATGTATACTATTCACATGTCTTATTCCACTGCTTAGCCCCATTAATACTACACTGTGCAGTAAAAATAGCAGCTACAGCTAATAAAGAAGGTGAAAATCGAAGAATTTGATACTCAACTAAACATAACTCGATTATAACAAACGATAAAATCTCCAATTTTCTATCAGATTGAGCAGCTTTAAGAAACCTTATCATGAACACATATGGAGTAGGTACTCATATATTGAACTGTAAAGTATTAACGATTAATCTCTCCATATCAAGTACTTCTTGTTTAGTAAAAGCTTTATCAGATATGACTATAAAATCTTCCACAACAGGTACAGAAACTTCTTCATATTTGCAAGTGAGAAGCATAGCTATTACTCCAACTAATTGAAGTTTCTTTCTTGTGATAGTTCTTAAAGCTAAGAATCTATCGATAATATTCACTGTTAAATATAATGTCTCTTCCAATAATTTAAATTTGTAATGAACCTCAATTAGCCAATAGATTAGAATACATCTCATCCGTTCATTTACAACTGGTTGCTTTTCCATATAATCTGGCTTCACTTAGCTAGAAATCTGCAATACATATAATCGTAAATTAATAATTAATTCACTTAATTGATTTAATTTAATTATATATATCTATATAATAAAGCAAAATGAAACCTAACTTTCCCTACTTATCCTCAAACTTCCTCATTCCTCTCATAATTCCCCCATTCGTCTCATAATTCCCCCATTCTTCTCATTCTTTAATTTATTATATACACACACGCATGAAAATATTAAATAATATAAAATCTATTTAATTTTCATATAAATAAAATTATAAAAATTCAATTTAATTTTCATATAAATAAAATATATTTCTTTTTATTAAAATTTACAAAGTACTAAAAAATTTAAGAATTTTTTCAAAATTTATTATAAGAAAAGTTCAATTAGGTATAATATAAAATTAAGAAAATCACTTTACATTACAATATTTAAATAATTTTTTATTTCTTTTATTTTCTTCGTCAAAACATGTATACTTTTGAAAGATCTCATTTCAACTATATAAAAATAAACTTTTCAACACAAAAAATATATTGATTCATCCAATAAAAATTAGAGAATATTAGAAAGTCAAGATGAAATTCATAAGATAATATATATATGTCTATCATATAAAAATTTAAAATTAATAAACACTTAAAGGATAATTAATAATTAAAATAATCTGATAATTGACCATTAACATTCATTATTCATTATATCTCTATATCTATATAATAAAATACTTTTTTAAACGGGTTGGACCCTCTACAAAAAAAGACGACCATGATCGTCTTGGTCCCTTAATTAATTTCTTCACATTAATTGCTTTAATTTTTTTCTAATAAAAAATTAATTGTCCCTTATCCCACTCCATTAGACATCTAAAAGTTCCGTATTTGATCCACGCTAACCGCAAACCTCTAACCTTAACCTAATTTTTGAACCGTAACCTAAACCTTAACTTTAACCTTAGCCTCAAAGTCAACCTCAACCCCAACCTTTGAATTAAACTTAACATCAACTTCTAACTTAAATTTAACCTTAACCTCAAACTCAACCTCACTTAACATCAACCTTTAGCTTAAATTTAACCTTAACATTAACCTTAAACTTGACGTTAACCTTCTCCTTAACCCTAGCCCTCGACCTAGCCTTAGCCTTAGTGTTAGCCTTAGTCTTAGTCTTAGCCTTAGCCTTGGCCTTACCCTTAGCCTTAGCCTTAGCCTTAGCCTTAGTCTTAGCCGTAGACTTAGCCTTAGCCTTAGCCTTAGTCTTAGCAGTAGCCTTAGCCTTAGCCTTATACTTAGCCTTAGATTTAGCCTTAACCTTTACCTTAGCCTTATCCTTAGCATTAAACTTATCCCTAGCCTCAGTCGTAGCCTCAGTCTTAGCCTTAGCCTTAACCATAACCATAAACTTAACATTAACCTTAAACTTAACCCTTAACCCCTTAACCCCTTAACCCCTTAACCTTAACCTTAACCTTAACCTCAACCTCAACTTTTTAACTAATAACCTTAACCATATCCTTAAACCTAACCTAACATTAACCTTAACCTTAAACTTAAACTTAAACTTCAACATAAACTTCAACTTACACTTCAACTTAAACTTAAACATAAAGTTAAACTTAACCTTATAGTTAACGTTAACCTTACCCTCACCCTTACCCTTAATCTTAACAATAATATTAACCTCAACTTTAACCTTAAACTTAACCGTAACCTTAGATATTACACCTTAAACCTAAACCTTAAACTTTAAACCATAAACGTAATCTTCATCTTCACCTTAACCTCAACCTTAACTTTAAACTTAAAGCTTAAAAATTTACCTTAAAATTAACCTTAACCTTAAACCTTAAACCTTAAACCTCAAACCTTAACCTTTACCTTAACCTTAAACATTAAACCCTAAATTTAACTTTCACCTTCATCTTTACTTTTTTAACCTTTATCTTAACCTTAAAGTTAAAACTTAACTTTAACCTTAATTATAAATTTAATGTTAACTTGAACCATGAACCTTAAACCTTAAACCTTAAACCTTAACCTTAACCTTAATACTTATAAAACCCCTTATTCTTCTCATAATTTCCATATTCTTCTCATAATTAATTAATATAAAATAAAATAAAAAATATAGTTACGTTTTACCTCATATTTTACTCAAGTAAGTAACAAATTTATTTCCTTCAATCTCGGATTTTATAGTATCCAAAAAATAGTGTCGTTTTAATAATAAATATATCTAATATAAACTCATATATGTAGCAAACATACAGATTAATCAAATTGAAAGATGATTACTCATGAAAGACACGTTTAAGCATTCTATTTTTAATAAAATATGTGGCATTCTATACTCAACGTAGTTATATATGTTATATAATAGATATCATGTATAAATTAGAAAAACAATTTTTGCTATAAAAAGACAAAGTTTTGCATTTTATATTTGAATAATAAGAAAAAGAAAAAAATTAATACTTATTTAATTTTTAAATTTACCGTAACCAAAATACGATATCTATATAAAATAGGATACACCTAACTTTTAAATTTTTATCAATATTAAAATATGGCCAAATGAGCATCACAACTTAATTGCATACTTTCTTATTTATTTTTATTACAAGATCGTTTATATAATATGAACTAATCAAACATTTTTTTAAAAATTAATATTATATATCGGAATACTAACATTTACCTTAAATTTATAATATAAAAACATTCCTTACATAACTTCCCAAATGTCTCAACATTCAAATTAACCTTAACCTTAACCTTAACCTGACCTTACCCTTGACCAAAAGCTTGACATTAACCCTTATCCCATAAACTTAAACCTTAACCTTAATATTAACCTTAACTCTTACCTTAACCTCAACCTCAAACTTAAACTTAACCTTAACCTTAACCTTAACTTGATATTTAACCATAGCTTTAGCCTTCACTGTATCCTTAGTCGTAGCCTTAGCCAAAGCCTTAACCTTAACCTTAACCTTAACATTAACCTTATCCTTAACCTCAAAATTAAAATAACCTTTTTTTTGTCAACAACAAGCAAAAGTAAATATTACATCTTAACCCTAGCTAAATAATTATAAAGATCAATAATAGAAGTTGACGGGGTGTCCGAGATGTTGAAACCCCGCTTGGTAACTTTGGCGGCTAGATCTGCAATCTGGTTCAAATCTCTCTTGATATGGAAAATTCTCCATCTCGAGAACCTTTCCATCCATCCGAGTGCTTCACGAATCATTGGCCTGATCTGCCAACTAATGCACCCACCTTTTTAGATACCTTGAACTACTTCAAGGTTGTTAGAATAGAATAAACTATTCTGTATCCGGAGTTCTGCGGCCGCCATCATGGCAAGGAGGACAGCCCAGCTTTCACCTTCAACCGCGGAATTAACTCTTGCGCGCTTGACAACTTTGTGTTCTATTCTGCCATCTTAACATTAACTTTAACCTTAACATTAACATTAACCTTAATTCTAACCTTACCCCTTAACTTATAACCTTAACCATATCCTTAACCTTATCCTTAACCTTATCCTTAACCTTAACCTAACATTAGACTTAACCTTAACCTTAACTTTAATCTTAACCTTAATCTTAACCTTAACCTTGACCTTAACCCTAACCTTAACTTAACCTTAAACTTAACCTTAAACCTAACCTTAACCTTAACCTTAACCTTAATTTGTCTCAATTTTTATGTTTTGAAGTGCCTTAAGGCACGGGTTATACCTAGTATTAAATATATATAAATGAAATATATAAATGAAGTATTGGTATTTAGCTTAACCTGATCTTTCAATAAAGAAATTGTTTCAAAATGTGTCAAAGCAAATCCATCAATCTGTAAGGAAAAAGAAAAATCATAACTTGTTAATTGCATAATTGGTCCCTGTGTTATGAAAAATAGTCAATTACACCCCTGTATTTAGGGACTGATTATGCAATTAACCCTACAAACAATCATATAAAATTATGAATTCTCAAATTCAAAGAAATTCCATTTATAAGAACCAACAATAATATTATGTATGTTATGTGTAGCTAAGCTGAGATGTGAACCAGGTGAGCTAGCTCATCTGGCCAGGGCTCTGTCTCTCAAGTGAGAGGTACAGGGTTCGAATCCCGCAGGCGGCAGAAAGTTGTTAGAGTTTGGAAAGTTCTCTCAAGTGAGAGGTACATGGTTCGAATCCCGCAGGCGGCAGAAAGTTATTAAAGTTTGGAAAAGTTATCTCAAGTGAGAGGTACATGGTTCGAATCCCGTTTGGAAAACTTCTCTCAAGTGAGAGGTACATGGTTCGAATCTCGCAAGCGGAAGAAAGTTATTATGTTTGGAAAGTTTCCAATGTCCGAAACCCTCCCCAGAACATGGGCAACCTAGTTCTGATTGCCTGGAGGTATGGTTGGGGAGGCAGTCATATCTCCCGGGGGACTAGTCGGGTATAAGCCCGGGAACCCTCGTCACAAAAAAAAAAAAAAAAAAAAAAAGATGAGATGTGTAACCGTTAAAACACGGAAACACATCTAGTGATAAAGCATGAGAAACATATAGTAGTCACATAACCAACATGTATATAACACACAATTAATTAAAAATTACTGCTTATATACATTGCGTTATAACAAACCTCATGTAACATTTGGGGTCTGCCTTTTGATTCTACAGGGGAATCTTTTCAACATTAAGAAAAGCCTACACGGAATAAAAGTGTAAGAGATAAAATAAAAAATTGAAAATACAACAAAAAATAACTAACTAACCTTCCATCATAATGAAGAAACCTCCAAGAAGGAGCCTCCAACATCTGAAGCAGTCTCCAAATAACTATTCTTGGAAATGACCGAAGAATTTTTCGAGAAAAATCTTGAAATAAGAGCTGAAGCGTATTTAAAGGTAACTGTATGTACCAACATTTCAAATTCAATTTCTGTTCTTTATAACTGTCAGAATCTTCAACCTAAAGCCAAACAATCCCATCTCGTGACCCGATTAATCACCGCAATTTTACAGCCTCTTCTTTAGCTATTACTGAATAGTTTTATAATTCCAAAACTATACTCACAAATAATATAAATTATATATGATTTTCATGATAAAAAAACCTATATATATAGATTGAAAGAAAATTGACTTTTTGGGGCATTGGATTGAACACCTTCCATGCAAAATATTCGCTATTGTATTTTGTACAGAACACCTTCCACGCGAAATATTCGCTATTGTATATTGTAGAGACCGAAGGAGAAATTGAGTGAGAGATTAGTTTGAAATGGATTCGCTGGCAGTGTGAAACAAGGCCTGGTTGTTGGAATTTTAATAGTGGCTTGATGGAGCGGCGCTGAGGCGGTGGTGTCCCTGGCGCCAGAATCGATCGACAACTCCTTTTTATATTACATAACTTCATTCTTCTGGACCAAGAATTCAATTGCTAGCATATTGCACTATTGCACTATTTGTCAATTATTATAAAAATGCCATATTGCACTATAACAACTAACACGACACCCACCTTCGAGATGGGGTATGTCATAGTTTGTCATATAAGCTAGCATACTAACCTTATACTTCCTTCCACTACGATGGATTTCCTAGCCACTTACCCAAAATAGTTTGATATACTTATTTTAAACATTCAAGAAATGGTTGTATGATACTTATAGTTGTGTTAGGAGTGAAGAGTACAAAACATTTGTTGAGATTTGTAGAATAGGTAAGAGGAAATTTAATATTTCCCATGACCTCATTTAGGAAATGGATTTTAAGCATGTCTATTTTGAGGACTAAATTTTAATTGTCTGGGAAAAGAAGTTATATCAAAGTCGGATATGACACTATTATTTATACTACTTAGAGATTGCATATAAAGATAGATAGGTAAGATGATAGAGGGTCTCCTTGTCAGATTTTCCTTTGACTGATAATATAAAGGTAAAATGTATATGATCACGACAAGAATTTGTGATACAGATGACACACATTTAATAATGAAAGACACCTTAGATCGTATTCCTAGTTTTACGAGTACTTGTTCAATAGTATTGCATTCAACTTATCATCATTTTGTTGCATATCATTTTTAGTATGGTATACACATCCTTTCATATGGGTGTTCATCCTCTTGAATGTATGTAGAGCTTTATTGAAAAATTATCATATTTTCTTTGATATCTCTTTCCTTATATTAATGTAGCATGGACTAAAGATACTAGTTTCAACATTAAGGTTTTTATTCCAATGATATGTATTTTAGAAATAATTTTCTAATACTTTTACCAAGCTTCTGCAAAACCTCGTTTTTGGAAATTAAAACTATAATGGTTCATGTGAATATACCAATATTAGGCTTCTATTAATGAAGACTTTGTTGGACCCGAAATTGTTCTTGACCATGAGATACTAGCGTATTTTGTAAAATATACATTTGAAATCATTATTAAAGGGATCAAATAGAAAAGAGTTACCAAATTACCTCCTTATATGTATAATAACATACCTTTATTAAGAGTAATGCTGGATATCGCCCCAAATCGCATCACTCTTTTATCACCTCCTAGGTGGACCAACCGTAAAGGAGAGAGAAAATAATAAATCAGGAAAGAGAAATAATATGATTGGTTAATTTAAAATCCACCTAGGAGGTGAGAAAAGGGTGATGCGATTTGGGGTGATATCCAGCATTACTCCTTTATTAATTCAGTTGTAATTTAAAATAAGGATATGTATCATGTTTGGGCAGTAAGCACAACGGCCCATATCATTGAGCCCCACCAAACTATAAGATCATAACTATGAAACCCTACTAACAATATCAACAATATCAATCCATCACCCTATATAGGTTTCAATTGATGGATATGTTAAACAAAATATTTTGAACGCCGCCTCTTTGTTGCAAGTAGACACAACACACCATTTTCAAATCCTATGTTTACTTAAAAAACACAACACACCATCTTCAAACCCTAGATTTACAACAAAAACTGCAAATTATTTTCACTTGTAAAAGGTAACTATATTATAACACGGGATTTTAGATTTATAGGATTAATTTTTTTATTCTTTTTTATGATTTAAAACGACTATGGTGTACAATCTGAAACTAGAATAAATAGTTTAGAGATTAAAAAATATAAATTAAAATCTTAAATTATTTTATAAACTGATTTAAATTATCCATAATTATAAAAAATTTCATTGAAATGGATAAATTTTCTTTAGTTTTGTTGTACTTATTAAATATCTCTAAAAATTAATTTTTTATTAATTGAATTCTTAAATTTAATTTGTGATAATCTTTATAATATAGATTTTTTTTGATTTTAGTGTTTAGTTTACAGAAAAAAGATAGTTAGTCATGACATTTCAATAAAGGAGAAATTCTCCATAAAATTCTTGGTAAGTCTTCACCATTCTAATAGTTATTATGTTTGATATGTATCTAATTATCTTATACACAGACAATAGGATCACAATATATATTATGAGATTGCTAAATTCACTTCTTTATGAATGAAAATAATAAGACTTTCTATTTGAATAGCTTTTAAATTTTGGTTTTAGGTGTCAAAAACCCTAAATTTTGTTAATCATGTGGTAACTTTCACAATACTTTACCAAGATATATGGCTAGTGCATAAGATTATATTCAGTTATGGTAAATAAAATAGTTAAGGTTTATTTTAACATTATAAGATTAGATACCCATGTGGTATATTACTAGCATACGTAAAACCTTTAGATTCTAGTGTTTCTATCGCACTCTCAAAAGTTCTCATATATGTTATTTTTTCATTCCACAAAAGGTTTACATTTTGTTTACCAACAAATTAAAAAAATAGTTTTTAGATTCTATATGTACTAGTATATTCTCCCTAAAATGTCTTAAAATTTTGAATCATTTTTGGGATTTTTTTAATATTTTAATAGGTCTAGATTTCTCATAAAGAATATAAATTGTCTTTGATAAAGAGTAAATACATCCAATACCCCCTACACTTTGACTATTTTGATAGTATACCCCCTACTATATATTTTTGGACTGGATGCCCCTTAAAAGTCATTTTAGTGACTCGTTGCCCCTCGTTCATGTGTGGCCACTTTTTAATTAAAAATTCATTTTTTTGAATTACGTATCCCACGTCTTCTTGTTCAAATCCTTTTCTCCAAAACTTCTTCTCCATGATTAAATCTCGAATCTTCAAATTTCATATAAAAAAAATAGAAATTAAAACAATATGAATCAACAAATATAGTGAATGTATGACAATAAAAGATTGGATGAGGAAGTGAAACAAATCAATAAATTCCATCTCTTTTAGTTGCTGCTTCACTTAATTTATCACTTGCTCTTCCATTTCCAGATAAGGAAGAAAATATGACATCATCATCTACACCTAAACATGGTTCTGATAATTCATTGCGTTTATTTGGAGAAGGAATCAGGAGGGACTAGAGGTGTAAATTCTATAGCAGAGATTTAATAATTTTCACCTCTTTGTTTATTTATTTGTTTTATTAGCTTAAAGCTTAAGATTTTCAAGATATAATTTTGTTTCTTTTTAAATTTTAGTTTTTGCAAGTGCGGATAGTTGGGCGTTTGTATATAGAGGATGTTATATCATGGTATTTGCATGTTTGTGGTGACTTTTATAGATTTTTAGATTACTTATAAAACCCACCTACTTTGGGGATTCTTGAATTATTTTTCTAAATTTATTAAAATTTTTAGGATTTGTTTCGTGCTCCGCCCTCAATTAGGTTTTAATAAGTCGTGTTTTTATTTAGTGTGGTCTTGTATGTGCATGCTATACCATGATATTTATGTTTGTATGCATGCGACCCCTTTCCGTTTATATTTTTGTTACACTTGTCATGCGCATTCGTTGTCAATGCGATTAGTAATCTACTTTTAGCATTTTTATAAGCTTTTTTGGGACACACGCAAAAGGAGAGGTTATTCATCTAGTTTAGCTATATTATTATGCACACCAACTTATCGCTACTTTCTCCATTCCCACCCTACCCCAATAAGTATTCTTAAAACCTTGTATGTACGGCCCTTCACCGGAATTGCAAAACACCAGAATTGCAAAGTATTTTGCTGGTTTAGGATGTTCACGATGAGTTCAAATCACGAGGTTTGTTGTGGATGGTAAGATATGTAGTGGATATCTTGTGTATTGAGACCCCCTTTCCTTTCCTGGCTTACTTCCAAAACAGTCGGCTATTGAGACCCCCTTTTCCCGCGGCTACTGAGACACTTTTTTCCAGCTGGCTACTGAGACCCATTTCTCGGCTCCCTTCCAAATTAGAGTCGACTATTGAGACCCCCTTTCAGCTCATTTATAAAATATAGACGTCTATAACGCTCCTATTTCCTAGCTGACTTATAAAAGGAGTAGCCTATTGATACGTACGCTTATTTATTGCCTTTTAATTTAAAGATTTTAATTTTTAACCTCTCAATCGTTCATCTTTATTTTCTATCTTTTAATTAATTAGTTTCTACTTGTACTATTTGTTCATTCGAATAACACACAAAGTCCCTGAGAACGAACTTTCTTATCATTAAAACTTGCATACGTCGTGTAATACTTACAATACCATGCTTGTCTAGGGTGCTTTAGTGCATCGTTTTTAGCGTTTATTTATCATATTTTTATCACATCCTACGCGACACCAAAGGGTTGAGGGTGAATTAGGGAGCCTTTAAGGTCCTTTTTCTGATGCTCTCAAGAAGATACGTGAGATTAACTTGAACAAGAAGAATGCTTGAGAATTGATTGAGTGGGAGCCCTCGAATAATATTGAAAATCGGCTCAAATCAAATTCCATTCGTTCTCTATTTGATCTTTCCTTATGTGTCCTTATTAAGAACGTTGAGGGATTAATTACTCTAGACCATGTTCCCAATATAATTGGCAAAAATTAACAAATGCTCTTTGCAATGAACGAAAAATAAACAGTTACATATTAGATCTCCTTTTACAAGATTCTTAACTGAGCTACACATAAGAGACAGCTCATGGTTAGCAGATTCCTGATTTGTCAAGAGTTTTGCAAATCTAGATGTCACTGATTTAAGGGTAATTTTATATGGTTTGTCTGCATAATATAACATGTTTTTAGTAGAGGGACATGACACTTAACGGCCAAAATGGATGGAATCTATTAATAAGGGGCAACGAGTAACCAAAATGAAGTTTAAGGCATCCAGTCTCAAAAAATCTAGTAGGGGGTAAACTTTAAAAACAAGCAAAGTTTAGTAGGTATTGGATGTATTTACTCTTTTCTAAATAAATAATCTTTTGTAAACAACAATTTTGAGGATTAGTTACAACCTTCCGTGGATTAAGGTAATACTATTGTGACAAACAATAATTTTAAGCAAAATTTTATCGTAAATCTAAAATTTATTCCATGGGGTTCACTAAATTTGACATTAATAATATTACACTTACATTTGCAAGCATTAAAGTTTGTATGAGATTCGTTCATATATATAAACGTGATTGCGTTATCAATAAGGTTAAACAAATTTTTAGTCATTTATGATAGTTCTTTTGGCTCATTTGGATTATATAATTTAGAACTCAAATATAGTTTTGTACAATATTTTTCATACAAGCGATTTTGTATTTTTACGTTTTCACCCCATATTTTATGGTTCAAAAATGTTTTCATCAATCACAATGTTTTCTTTTGGCTCATTTGATTATCTAATTTAGAATCAAAATATAGTTTTTCACAATATTTTTTATATAAGGGATTTCATATTTTTATATTTTCACCTGATATATAATAAAAAAATCATACTAAAAAAAATTGTCTTATGGAATACTTACACTAATACTTTAAGTGGGACATTCAATGATTACTTGTAATATATCTCCATGGTGCCTCAAGTGAATCTAATAACTATATTAGTTGTGATCTTGATTAAGAACTTGTATGTAAACTTCTTTCCACTACCATGTTAAACACCTAATTTACTTCACACAATTTGTCTCACATACCTCAATTTCTTCCACGTTAAAACCATAAGTCAATTCACATAATTTAGCTTACATACCTGAATGTAAGATGGAGCGAGATACGAGTCAAGTGGGAAAGGGAAAAAGATAGATGTCAATCTTGGAAAAAAAACGAAACACTAAATTGGAAGTATAATTGTTTATTTGCCACATGCACTCATCAGTTGTTTTGAATAATGAGTTATGTATGTACATAATTGTTATTTTGTTATACATTTTTCCTTGAACGTAAACATAACAATATTTCACATCAGTTTACAACTTACTGGGGAATCAGAAATTTCATATCAATTGTTGTACTAATACTAAAACGCACTAGTTAAAATTTATCTATTTTTTTGTTGGTTTTAATTTGAACAGAAAAATATGGGATCTCCTTTGGACAAAAACGGATTAGCTACATCAAAATAGTTGCGATTGCAAAAGCCAAACTATATTTTCTCCAATATTCATCGAATCTACTTTTCAATTTCAACTAAAAATTACTTATAAAATCATCTTTATTTTGACACCATTCAATCAACTGTAAATGAAATGAAGATCCCATATATAAGGGGAGTATGTGTTTGCAGTTGAACTTGTGTTTCCTTCAAAAGAATTAGTAGCTTCAATGAAGAATTTTAAGAAACCGGTAATACAATACAATGCAAAAATGGAATACAACAGATCTTGTTCATCCTGAAGAGGGAAATCTTTCATGTATGCTCCTCAACAAACATCAGACCATAGTTGAAGGTTTTAAGGCTCAAGTGTGTTGGAGAAAAAATGGATGTTGGCCATGAGACTTCAACAAAAAGAGACCATGGCATTAGTTAATATGGAGTAGTAACAATCTAATGTTTTGCTAAACAATGGTCATGTAATTGTAGTCTTACTTTTTAGTAAAAATAAACACATGTAAGTCTATGTTGTAATATTAGGTTGAATGCCTATTTGATGAATGGAATTATAGATATCTTTAATTTTCTTATTATTCTTATTTTGTATACAAGAAATAATCATCGGACTATTAATAAGATCAAAGTAGACAATGTTGACTACTCATCCGGGGCAAACAGACCCAAGTACCTTTCTCTATAATGTTTGTGAGGATAGAGTAGGAGATAAATGAACAATCATATGAATATTTTTTGTTTCAAAAAGTAATCTAGTTCTATTTTTGCTTTCATGTTAGTTGATTAATATTAAAAGATTTTTTCGTAGTAATTGGGAACGATAACATGGTATAGTTTGTGAAAGTACAATGAAATAAATTGTACAAAATTGATATCAAAGTCAAACTCAAAGCTATAAACACATTAAATTACCAAGAGAACTTCTGTCACTCAAGTCTTAGTAGTCAGCACTACTAGAGAATACGACAACAAAAATTAAAGAGAGAGCATATGAAATAAAAAATCAAAATTTGAAACAAATAATATGGTGTGTTTATTTGCACAATTAATAAATCAAAAAATTATGTTCTCATATTTCTCTCTTATTGTAAGAGACGTGAGCTTAAGACGCCAAATGTCTTCTTGAATATAGATTTTTGTGCGGATTCATCAAAGTGCAAGCTATTGTATTTTGTTACCCTTTCCTCCAACAATTTGTTTTTTTAGAATACACTCTCATATAAGCGCCTTGATTTGTAATGGATCTTTGGATAATATTTATGGACGCCATCCCAACCTTAGTGTAGTTTGGGACTTACTTCCTCGGACTTTCGTTTGTTTACATGCCAAAAACTTGCCTGGACTTATTGGAACTCCATATTATGTAGAATATTTTAGACACTTTATATGTGGCATACTTTTACCCATTGATGCTCCTTTTGCATGACAGAAAATTTCGAATACCACATATAATTTATTTTACTTTGACACCTCGTCTAGATTATTAGTATCTTGCTATTTAACGTTCCTTAAATTATATTCAAAGGAGTTTTCTTTTGTGGTGCCTCGAGGAGAATTCAAAGTTTTTCTGATTAACTTTCCTTAGTGTTTACTCGAATTCTTCCAACTTTTTATTTTTTATGGGGTTTTATGTTGTTAGTGCTTCCAATTGTTCACAAGGACTCATCGGGGTAGCGAGCTGGTGTCAACATTATTTCGCCGATGATGGAGAGTGTCTTCACTACATAAATTACTATTATGCTTTCGTGTTGAGGCCTCCTCCTTTCACTTCGTCTCCTTGGGTCTCTCATATTTATATAGACCATGTTGTTATTTTCCCTTTGATCATTTGTCCTTCTAGATAGAGATTTTTTTATGTGTTTATCCTTCTTCATTGCATGTTTGTCACCCTTTGTCCCCCTTACTTTCATATTATTTTTATTTATTGTTTTTTTAGTCATCCATTGTTTTCTTATTATGTTTCTTATAACCATTTTCGTTCGGGAACATAAATAATATGTCAATTCTTCGTCGGTGGCTATTTTAATGTCAAATATTCTCTGATATTTGTTATATGCCGAGGCATCATCGAAATTTTCATTGAATTCAATGCTTCATCAGACTATGTGTGATGACAATGATATGTCATATTTTATTTGATATGGATTCTTTGTCGGAATTTATTTGATGTCAGAGCATCGCCATACTTTTTGTTTGATGCCAAGGCATTAATCAAACTTTGTGTGATGCCGAGGCTTTTTCATACTTTTTTTTGATTGACACATGCGAAGAGAAAGAAGTATATATATATATATATATATATGTTTATTATTATTATTATTAGTAGTAATTTTATTATTATTATTTTATAGCGTTTCCGCTTGCTGATGGCTTTGATCCTGCAAAACTTCTTTTATGGTCGAGGCTTCGTCAGTATTACTAAATATTATTTGACTAGTGAGACTTTTTTGGTCTTAATAAACTTCTTCGGTTGTTGATATTGCGTCGCTCTTACGAAATTTCTTTGATTATTGACACTATGTCAGTCTTACAAAAAGTTTTTGATTGCTGAGATTGTCATTATTACCAAGCCTTTTTTATTACAGAGAGAGTGTCGCTCATATGAATATTTTTTAATTCTTGAGACTACGTTGGTCTTACAAACTTTTTTTATATCTCCTTCACAAAAAAAGAGCTTCTGGCTGTCTGTGTCATCACATCGATATTTAACGAGACAGTGAATTAATTACTTCAAGATAACCTTCTTGGCAACAATATAATTAGTATTTTTTACAAGGCTAAGTTCGACTTAATTACCATATCTACGTTCTTCTCATTTCCAAGGCTAAGTTTGACTTAATAACCAAATCTTTGGCTGTCTCATTTCTAAGACTATATTAGACTAATTTACCAGAGTTATGTTGGTCTCATTGTCGAGGCTGCGTCAGATTATCTACTAGAGCTATCTCGGTCTTATTTTTTAGACTACATCAGAGTTATTTACCATAACTATGTCCAAATTATTATTGAGGCAACATCAAGACTTATTTTGCCCGAGATTTATCGATTTCGTTGTTATACAATTGACCGCTAATTTAGGTCGATCATGATTTCGTTATCGGCTTGCCAGAGGGTTTAGACTTTCTTAGGCTATATAATATGGTATTTTATGTCATAGTAGCCGATCTTTTTTATACAAGAGGAGCCAATATTTTATGCTACAAGATCTCGTCTATTATGCTACAGGAGTTGGTCTTTAAAGCTATAGGAGCTTGTATTTTATGCTCAAGGAGCTACTTCTTTTGGCAGAGATCTTGGTATTTTGATTGATCACAATGCGGAATTGGTGTTAGTTAATTTTTTTTACAGTCTATCAACTTTTTTGGGAGCCAAACCCCATATTTGATAATCTTAGGTTGAGGAGAAAAATTTGTTACATTCTATCTAGTTTTTATGTCAGTAATCTTTTTAGGATTCTTTTACAGATTTCAATTTGTCTTTGTAGTTCTTGTTATTATAAAAAACCCCTCAAGAATCCAGGATAGTGTTGAAAATTAAAATGGATTGACATGCACATTAGTTAATTTTAAAATTTGAAACACAACTTTTTTTAAGTAACTGACATGCTCTTACTGTTTCTAATCTTCGATTTTTTTGTGATATTATATTGTATGAGAACTACCACATGTGTCCTTCATTGTTACTTCTTGCATATCTCGTCTCTAATTGACAAGTTTCATTAACAATTGATCTAGATATTTCATTACCATCGGCGAACTCTCGTTACACTAGCAGTTGTCGGCATAGCAAGAATATAGAGTACAACACATTTGGTGTTGGTCGGTAATGGCGGAATGTATGGTTTGATGCCTTCTTTACCCACCGGTATTGGATAATAATGTTTCAATTAGGGGTGAGTACGGTTCGGCTCGATTTTTTCCATAACCAAAACCGAAACCAAATGGTTCGGTTTTTAGAGGTGCCGGTACCGAACGCTTTTCATCGGTTTAGTTTTGTCAGTTTTCGGTTCCGTATATTTTCGGTTTTGGTATGTGTTTAATTCGATAGTTGCACTATTAAAAAAATAAGTATTCACAGCAATTATCAGGGTCAAAGGCGGCTAATTATAAGTGATGTGTATTAATAGACAAGAGTTAGCTAATTGCCGCGAAGAGTGCCGTCTATAAAGCTCACGCCTATATAAAGACGACACAAACAAAATTGCCGCCTATTCAACTATGCATTGGCGGTAGAAGTCTTAAAACTGCCGCCTATGTTTATTTGTCTTTATGGCTTTTTTAGGACACTGACGCCTATTATATATCATAGTTGTACATTTATATGACATAAATGGTAGTTTTAAACTGCCGTATATAAAAAGAACAATTTTAATATATTCTTACATATATGTATTGTTGATTAAAAATAAAAATATATATTTAACTAAAAGAACTATTTAATATAAAAAATATCAGAATTCAATTAAAATATATTCATTCACATAAAAAGTGTACAAATCCTAATACTTTCTGTCATTTATTGTCAAGCCAATTAAAAATCAGAAATAAAAATTACAAAATTCTTAAATTTCCTAATATACATTCATAAAGATAGTTAAACAACCAAAAATTTCAAACAAAATCTTCAAAACTTCTTTATTAATTTTTCAATCATCCATACCTTTTATTACTTTTTCAATCATCCATATCCCAATTGCAAAAAGAATCTTCAAACTTTTTTTACTATTTTGACATTCATCCATACTCCCATTGCCATAACTTGTCTTGCTTCAAGCTGTAAAATTAATATCAAAATTAATGAATAATTTAGTAATATTTTATATACCAGTATTATAATGAATGTAAAACTGCGTACTTTTGCATTAAGTTCTCTAATCGTGGCATCATTTTCGACTTTACTCTCCATTAATTATTCATTACACTCTTTTTCATTGTTTTATTACTTTTCATCAAATTTTCAACTTGACCAGTAATTGTCTGAATCTTTTCCGAAGTTTCAGATGAATGAATTTTCCGAAGTTTCAGATGAATGATAATTGTTATACCCATACCTCGATGGTGTAGGTTCCATTCCTTTCCCTCATACGCGTGTTATGATGTAGTCCATCTGAATACAAGAAATATAACTTAGGATTATGCTTAAAACTTAAAATGAGTCATGAAATAACTTACGGATTTTGCAAGCTCTTTAGCTTTATCATTATTAAAATCAAGGGTAGACATAATCTTTTCCCTACCGAGTCTTTCTCTAATCATATTCCAAGAATAAAATGTGTATTTCTTATTTCACCATCTTCACCTGCTCTTAAAACATCCAGTGTCTAACAAGTAAAGGACTTCTATGCACCTATTAAAACATTGGGGAATAATTGACAATGTAGATGATGAGAACATAAGACTTTAATTTTTTGGTGATTTCTCAATCAAGAGTCCTATTAACTGGTTCAGTTAAAAAAAGGATGCTCATGACTGAAAAAGTACATGTCGGATTTACCTAACAAGTTAACAGTTTCATCTCGAACTTTGAATAAAGTAATCTCTTTTTCCCTCACAACTTTGCGGCTAAACTTGTTCCTGATAAACCAATACGTAAGCAAATTATGGGGAAACTGAACCATAAGTCTCTGTATTATGCGAAACATCATAAATACCCTTGGGGTAGATTTGCAATGGTTATGTATAATACATGGATGAATGGTGCAATTAACCAATATATTTAGCTAACAATCAAATGTATACGTAATAACTTAAAAATTACTGTAAAAAAGAACACATACATTCAACCAATATACCCATTAGCAAAGGTTCAGTTCCAGTGTTGGGATACTTGAGCTTCCTTGCTACCAATTCAACCATTGCAACAGAAGATATATTCCTACATATTTTGATGATCAGAAACATAGAAACGAGAAAATATTATAGCTTAATGATAAAAAAGAGGTTTTATTTTACTAGTGAGACATGTAAAAAACCTACCTCAGAGTACAAAACCCAAACACCCAAGCTTTAATAACCAATAAATTCGCGCATATAAAGATTTAAGAAAAACTATATTAGTAAACCATATCATGAAACCTTTATTAAACACACCCCAACACAGAAGAAGAACAATAATGACAATAAATGAGAAAGGTAAAACCTTTGCGGGTATGGAAACACACCTAAGCTTTAGTCTGTATTCCCTTCCTATCCCTGTTATCAACTCTAATGGTATTTTCGCAACCTGAAAAATCTACTCTGAAATGAGTATGATTCAATGACTCAATTCATCTAATTTAATTAATTAAAGCCTGATCTTTATCACACACATATCAGTTTATTGACATACAATAATTGTAAAATTAATCATGATATGAGCATTTGTTAATATATAACTAGTTCAATTTTGATTAATTATCTAAAGCTCGTAATTAGGGTAAACTTTGGAATTTATTGAAATTATAAAATATTAATAAATTATGAACATTAAAATTACATAATTATATTAATCTTAAGAGAGATTTAAATGTCTATAACAAATACGAAGAAGAAATGAAGACCTTAAAAATTGAATGTAGTGCGCTAAAAATGTAAAAAGTAAGATAGAAAAATTGCAGCATGTCGTTTTTCAAAGGGTTTTTACATCATTTATTATTCTAGGCTGCTTTTGAACGGTTTTGAGATAGACAGAAAGAAGAAATGGGAGTTTGCAATGAGGCTAGTCCATTATCATGTTTGAGTTTCGTAAAATTGACGCATTTCCCTAGCGTTAAGTGGTTTCTTAAATTATTAGAAAAATTTATTGTTCCACTACTGAGTAATCTTTGCATCTTGACATGACTAATAGTGCAATGAACTTTTAAATAGGTAACATGAATAACAGGGTAATTTTTTTAAGTGACATAATTACAAACACTTTTAGTACAATATACAAAAACTTACATATCATAAATTCAATTACTATATATCATACATTTTATGATTCGGCATTCAAAAAATATTACATTCACCAATTTAATTAAGAACACCAACAAATAAAACATAAAAATCTACTATTCGAAAGTGAAGAAGAAATTTAACATACCTTAGTAACGATGAGTGCTGTGAGGAGACCTGACTGACATTACAAAAGAGAGATAGTTTCTGACATTACAAAAGAGAGATAGTTTCAAGGATAAAGATTTTTGATTTATGATAATAGACCAACGATCTGGCTTTTAATTTTACTTTTTTGGTTGAGAGGGTTTGGGGCGTTTGGGGCTAATAAGCGGGGAACAAAAATTAAGAGGGATACGAAATGATATTATGTAGGAAATATGGTGTGTTATTAAAGAAAAACTAATAAATATATAACTTTTTTTACTTTTTATAAAATTTAATTCCACTGAAAAAATTTGTTATACATATATATTAACTTATTTTTAATTATTCTATAAAATATATTTTTATATTCATAATTTTGTATAGTCAAAATAAATTATTATTTATATCAATAAATTGATTATTCGTTCTTTTAATTTAATTATTATTTTAAAATAATATGTAATAAACAGTGTTATAAAAATATAAATTTCGCCCCAAAAAATATGATTGAAATAATGTCTATCACCAAACATTAACTTGTTCATAAATAAAAAATTAAAATATCTCAAAATTATAACTAATGAAAAATATTATAATACAATTTTCATTAATATCATCTCGGGTCCAATCTCTTTCGTCCAAATTTGATAATCATAAAGGTCGTGTTTTTAAACATAGAAATTTTATCTCCATTATTATCTTCATAAACATTTTCTATAATATTCTCTTGTAGTTGAAACCAACCGATTTTTACAAATATCATACAACTCCCCAAAGGTTGTTTTAATCATATTTTTTTTATGGAGGATTCAAATATTATTTCACGTAAAATGCTTGTTGAACCTAAGATGGTATAATAAATGACCCATGGAGAATGTTTTTCCATGTATTAATTTTCCATTGTAGTTCAAATTTCACACTTTTGTCTCGCATTATATCAACCCAATTGCAACAAAATAACACAACCTTATATCTAGTAGAGTAATTTTAATTGAGTTGTGTATCAAGACACGTCGGTGTGCTTATATCAATTTCAAAGGATCTAGCCTTTTTGTATGAGTTGCTCCCTTAAATGTACCACCACCTGAAAGTATACTTGTCTCTTTCTATAGGATCGATATCATTAGTCGACATGACCGACTGAAAATTGTCTCAATTCTATTAAAAGATCTAGAGCAATATAACCTTATGTAATAAATCCTTCCAGGTGGGTTCTGTTGTTGTTGTTGTCATACCATTTGAATAATTTCAAACACCTAATATTACATTTTGAGTGATTATATGTGCTTACAAAAATTCCAACATTGTGGTTAAAATATCAAAATTTTATAACGATACCTTTCAAATAGGTATATGTATATCTATCAAGACTGAAATGAACCCAAATTTGGATGTGTTTTTTTTATATCAAACAACATATTAGTATTTATTATATTAAGTTAATAAAAATAAGAAAAAAACACGCTTCAAATTTTTTGCTTCATTTTGGACGCCCTATTTATTTTTATAAACCATAGAAATTAGTAAAAAAATTTATTTTAAAAATATATGACTATAGACGGAGGTTTAATTAGACAAGCCGCCTTTATTCTGTCCAATACATGGCAATTAGCGAGATTTCCGCCTATGTAAAGTACCCTTATATAAAAGGCTACATTTACTTAAAACCGCCGCCAATTAAATGACGCCTAGGTGAATTTTTAGTAGTGTTGGATAGGTTTCAAGGTTCGTTTACATGAGATATTTTATTCTTTTAAAAAATACATATATTAATTTTTTGATTTTCATGTTATTCACCTATGTATGAAAATTGTATCTTTGCAACTCAAATTTTGTGCATTAATCATAAACAAATTATTTTAGAGGAATATTTACAAAAATTAATATGAATGCTTTACGTTCAACGAATTTCAATAAAAGAAGGTTCCTTTTAAGATATATCGACTAATGAATTGTGTAAAGATATGTTGCACATTATGACATTGTTATGGGCAGTGCATGTCATATATCTTTTCAAACTTTACTCTATTGTCTATACCATTCAAATAATCTCTCTAGAAATAAAAATTAAATTCAAGAATGTCTCAGTTTATGTATTTTTTTTGGTTTTTTTTCTGTTCAGTTTAGCATAGAAAAATCGTACCGAGACAAACTTTTTCGGTTTTTTAAAAAGTTTATACCAAACTGAACGTTTTTTTCAATATTTGGTTTTTTGCGGTTCGAGTTCTGAGTTTATTGAACAAAAATTCCCTTTATTAAATTTACAAGAAATTGCTTCATTATAATTGACGAAGATCTTCATATGAGGCCTAGTTAGCTCCTACAACTAGAATACTAGCTAGGTGACCAAGGTTTATGTCAATGCTTGGATGTGTGTATATTGTTATCATATGGGGTAAATATCATATAGTTGTATACAGAAGATCTGATCCAGATGGAAGTGGAAATGTATGAATAAGAGTAGATTATGCGTTTTTAGTCTTTTGATGGTGAAAGGAAACACATCCATTATTTTGGTAGTTTCTTTCGATGTATAAAAGAAAGAAACATAATATTAAGAGGTTCTTTCATGATCATACAAACTATAAGAGTCTTTGAAGAAATCAATTTTTTTTCCAGTTCATGTTACAATTTTTTATAGAGATTCTTAACCTTAACGAAATCAAAATTAACATAATTATGACTTTCCATATTCTAAATTCTTGTGGTTTTATATGATAGAATATGGACTTATAGATCCACAATTTTTTTTATCTTCTATTTTCAAATACATCTGTGACACATTATAATTTTGGTAAGATTCAATCTCAGGACCTATTGTCTTTTTTCCGAAAATACAGATTGTATTAGATTGGAGAAAAAAAGTTCCAAGGTGGCGGATTGGTGGGGGATAAGATGACAAAAAAGCCAACATAAGAAACTAACTCGAGTCAAACTTTCCAAAAATTCTCATTCTTCGAGGAGTTACATGAGTAGTTGGGGGGATTATAGATACAAATGTTAGGAGCAACACCAATGTAGAAAAATACCGATCAAGACGACATTCACAAATCTTAATGATGGAAATCATTACCCAATCTCTAAAAGTACCACTAAAAGAATTGGTAATATTTTTGTTTCTTCGTAATGGCTCGACCCTTGTAATATATACCCATGTAGTTACATATAAATGGGTTGATCCAGTAGGAAGTGAAACCAAATGTTCTAGTCTTCTAAGAAATCATGTTTGGTTTGTTCAATGTTCCTTGTTACAACAATTAATTGTAGGGACATTTTACCTTAATTAAATCAAAATAAACATGATTATGTCTCGACATGTTTTTTAGTTTTTATACTCTTTTAGGATATCCAAGAATTAATTTATTTTTTATTTTCTAATACATCTGAGAACCATTTTGACTTCGGTAAAATTAGATCTCAAGATATCTTAGTCGCGCTGAAAAGTGTTAAATACTCTAGCCGCTAGAACTATCGATTTCGGATCCCCGCTCTTTCTAATTGTCCTGATAAAAAATATCCAATCAATTGAATATTACACCATAACGATTAAAAAAAATTAAAATACCACCATACAACCATAACTATCACACAAATCTCAACATATGCTTATCACTTATGCTAAAAATAACCACTTTATCCCTACCATTTGTTGTTTTTTTGTACTCATAAAAAAGAAACACCTGACTACAATATATTCAAAATTATTAAAATCAAAACCTTCCACTTTGATATATCCCCTCTCTTTATATACAATCAATTGAATATTACCATTATTCCAGTTGTTATCCCAAAGATTTCTATAACACGATTTGCTAAAACATCAATCAATGGATCGATCTTCGAAGAATAAGAAAATGAACCATAGCTAATTACAATTTATGCATATATTTTAATAATAGTCGAATGTTCCACATTTTTGTTGATGGATTTGTAAAGTTATGAATAAGTTCACAACAGTTAGTGAAGATAGATGTTGTACGTTGTTGGTTCAAATTAGTCATTTTGCATGCCTCTTGCAACAATAGAGGTTCACTCTCTAGCATAGATTTTATCCCAAAAATTTCTTATTATTATGATTAATTACATATTTTATTATGACACAACGAGACTAATGAAATACCTACCTCCTCCCATTCATAGGCAAAAGAAACGTTACAAACTTTTTCTATCGACAGAACCCAGTTGCTTAGTCTGTATACTGTCAACTTGGTCGGCTTCATGAAGATTGTGATTAACATTTGAAATCTAGTACCAAACATTTACAAACAAATCTTCCATAAGATTAAGATCATAAGTTCGTTGAAATGCCAGTATGATCGTTTTTAATACCTTGAAAATATTCTTCGTACATATTTTTTAGATTTGTCAGAATGAGATAACAAGGAAAGAAATAAACATTCTTCTAACTCAACCCCAATTAGTAAAACTTTTAACAATCTTGATAACCAATTTCCAATATGTTCTTGGACTTATAACTCACCTGATGAATTAGCACATTAATTTTTCGTAAAAAATATTTTTATTAACCAAGTATATGAATTTATGTTGGAAATTTGTGTTCTAGACATATTTTCAAATATATATATATATATATAATAGAAATTCCACGTACTGGAAGGTACTTGGGCTAAAATTAATTATAATGGATTGTATGAAATTTATAATTTAATTTATATCTACACTTGAATAAAAATAATATATATATAAGCTTATAAATTATTCTATTACTTGAGTAATAATCATATATATAAATGAAGAAACCTCCAAGAAGTAGTCTCCAACTAAACACAATATGAGGGAGGAGTAATCAGAATAAGGCTTAAGCCCATTCTTTTCACGAACCAAATGGGCTTGGGCTTAAGCCCATGGTGGTGGATAAGATTCATAAGTTTGACATATAAGAAAAATATAAGATTCATAATGCAAAGAGAAGAAAAACATTATCAAATCAGACAAAGAAAAAGATTCATCATCCAGAATCATCAAGAGTACACTCACGAAAAAAGTAGACACACACTACTACTCACAAAAGTCTCAAAGACACAAATTTAACAAACTTAACTACAAATTGTTTTCAAAAACCATCCAGGGTCAACTTATGTTGCTCATTAACACCCTTGACCCCACCATTTTTACACTTCACTTCAATCCAACAGAAGAAAATATGTCGATGACTTAGCAACATAACCATACTTCGAAGTACTATTCTTTTTATGCACCACTGTAACTTTCCCACTCCTCGCCTTCTGATGAAAACTAACCATCAATTTCGAACATTCCCTAAACAAAAAAAAATTACTAATATAATTTTCCCGAAAAAAAAATCCCCACTTACAAAAGCTGATCATCAAAGTAGCATGTATACTATTCACATGTCTTATTCCACTGCTTAGCCCCATTAATACTACACTGTGCAGTAAAAATAGCAGCTGCCGCTAATAAAGAAGGTGAAAATCGAAGAATTTAATACTCAATTAAGCATAACTCGATTATAACAAACGATAAAAGCTCCAATTTTCTATCAGAACACATATGGAGTAGGTACTGATAAATTGAACTGTAAAGTATTAAAAATTAATCTCTCTATATCAAGTACTTCTTGTCTAGTATAAGCTTTATCAGATATGACTATAAAATCTTCCACAACAGGTACATAAACTTCTTCATATTTGCAAGTGAGAAGCATAGTTGTTACTCCAACTAATTGAAGTTTCTTTCTTGTGATAGTTCTTAAAGCTAAGAATCTATCGATAATATTCACTGCTAAATATAATGTCTCTTCCAATAATTTAAATTTGTAATGAACTTCAATTAGTCAATAGATAATAATACATCTCATCCGTTCATTTAGAACTGATTGCTTTGCCATATAATCTAGAAATCTACAATACATATAATCGTAAATTAATAATCAATTCACTTAATTTATTTAATTTAATTATATATATATATATTAAATATATATAAATGAAATATATAAATGAAGTATTAGTATTTAGCTTAACCTAATCTTTCAATAAAGAAATTGTTTCAAAATTGTGTCAAAGCAAATCCATCAATCTGTAAGAAAAAAGAAAATCAAAACTTGTTAATTGCATAATTGGTCCCTGTGTTATGAAAAATAGTCAATTACACCCCTTTATTTAGGGACTAATTCTGCAATTAACCCTACAAACAATCATATAAAATTATGAATTCTCAAATTCAAAGAAATTCCATTTATAAGAACCAACAATAATATTATGTATGTTATGTGTAGCTAAGCTGAGATGTGTAACAGTTAAAATACGGAAACACATCTAGTGATAAATCATTAGAAACATATAGTAGTCACATAACCAACATGTATAACACACAATTAATTAAAAATTACTGCTTATATACATTGCGTAATAACAAACCTCATGTAACTTTTAAGTCTGCCTTTTGATTCTACAGGGGAATCTTTTCAACATTAAGAAAAGCCTACACGGAATAAAAATGTAGGAGATAAAATAAAAAATAGAAAATACAATAAAAAATAACTAACTAACCTTCCGTCATATATAAGAAACCCTAACGCTGCAAGTAACTATTCTTGGAAATGAGCGAAGAATTTTCCGAGAAAAACCTTGAAATAAGAGCTGAAGCGTATTTAAAGGTAACTGTATGTACCAACATATCAAATTCAATTTTTGTTTTTTATCACTTTCAGAATCTTCAACCTAAAGCCAAATAATCCCATCTCGTGACCCGATTAATCACCGCAATTTTACATCCTCTTCTTTAGCTATTGCTGAATAGTTTTATAATTCCAAAACTATACTCACAAATAATATAAATTAGATATGATTTTCATGATAAAAAAACCTATATATATAGATTGAAAGAAAATTAACTTTTTGGGGCATTGGATCGAACACTATTTTGTAGAGACCGAAAGAGAAATTGAGTGAGAGATTAGTTTGAAATGGATTCGTTGGCTGTGTGAAACTAGGCCTGGTTGTTGGGATTTGAATATTGGCTTGATGGAGCGGCTGTGAGGCGGTGGTGTCCCTGGCGACAGAATCAATCAACAACTCCTTTTTATATTACATAACTCCATTCTTCTGGACCTAGAATTCAATTGCTAACTTAATTGACAAATATTAAATAAATCGAGAGGGAGATGGACGGCGAGGTATCTTGTTGGAGTAGTTCCAGAGGAGGATTGAACGACGCCATGGATGAGGATCGAGAGGTGAATGAACGGGAGAGAGAGCTGTGTGGGAGAGACCTGAGAGTTTTTTTTATTGTGAAATGAAATGAACTGGTATTTTTTTAGAATTTTATTTTTTAATAGCTAATATATATACCAAGGGTTAGTTAGGAAGTATTTAATTTTTTAATTAATGGAATGATCTGGAACGTTGCCAGTGACATATTTTTACCTAAGAATCGATCTGGGCCGTTCTTTATACCCCTTAGCGATATATATATATGGAGATATATATATATATATCACTAGATCCAAATACAATAATATTTAAAATTTTCAATTCTAATTATTCAATAAAATTAAATTGAAAATAAACTTTTTTTTTTTGAAAATAGAATTTGTAAACTCAACAATATCATTCCTAATCACTATGTATAATATGTCACACATCATCGTTCAAACACTAATCGCAGCTCCAAATCTCTATTTCAGGTATACATAAACATTACAAATCTTAAAAGTGATACAAGTTTTCACATCTATGCAATTATCTTCTTCTTTCTGAATCATATTCTTCATATTTTATTCCACCATAAATCCCCAATACTTTCTTTTTTTCTAATAAATGTGTTGTCCTCTACAAGCTAATCTCTAATAAAAAATTGGTCTTTATCAATTCACATATTAGATCTATGGTCATTATATTTCAATTATATAGTAATATTTTTACTCGGCAGAAAGGTGAGTTTATTGTTTTCATTTTGAAAATTATTTTTATTCTTGTGTTATTTTGAAGAACAAAAAATATGTTATGTTGATGGATTTACATGGTAAATTTTTATTTTTTCTGTATTTGGCACTCTATAAATTTTGCACATATATAAAGAATTGGTTGTGAAGTCATATATAAATAACTAACAAGTTTATACAATGTTTTGTCATTACTTACCTACACTATTAATCATATGTAAATAAAGCCATATGTTGTATAATCTAAAGCCCAACTAAACTAGGCGTATCATCCCTAACTACTATATATACATATATATTTAACCTAATTCTGGAATACAACACTTTTATTCTTTTCTCTCGACTTATACCATTCGTTATATTTTCTTCGAAATTTTTTTTTCCAGAATTGTTGTTTATATATTGAAACATATAGAGTTCTTTAAAATATGCTCCAATTCTCAAAAAAATGTAAGTAAGCTAGTCTAGTCTATGCAATATGCGAGTGGTTCTAACATTTCATAATCATTTTTCTTCTTAATAGGATGATTATGAATAAATATCATGGCCAACTATCAAATTGTAGAATTTTTTTAATGATGGAAATACGCCCAATTAATGTAACCCTTTGAGATATTAAATCAGTACCGAATTTAATTTTAAGATATAATATTTAAAAATTTGAACTTTATTATTTCAATTTAGTAATTCAAATACAGCTATTATCACAAATATTATTCTTGTGATGTTTTCTATAATAATTATTGTTTGATCTATATGAAATTAATATCCAAACTAAAATATTTTAATAAAAGCAAAAAAGATAAAAATTTAAATTATCACTAATATAAAAAATACAATAACATTATTTTAAATAAACCATTGATTAGACTTAATTTTTTCTACAATTTCTTTTTTATTTGATGATTAATATTATTTTATTTATATTATAAATTCTTTAAAATATAAATAATCTAGAACGCGTCGAATTTACTATATTCTTTTTGTCTATAGAAAAGTATAAAAAAAAACTCAACCTGATTTGCAAAAGTGTTTAATTTCAAGATATGTTTTTGTCTTATATTGCATTTCAAAATTAATTGCCGATTTAATCACTTTTGGACTACAACTACCCTAACATATTAGATTTTCAACTAAAATTATATAGACTACTTATTTTATATTTTTTTAAAACAAACTAATGGGTCTCTTTTCTATCGACGGGATCATTTAGTTTTTTTAATCGAGAAATTTGTAGTCAAAATTAACAATCTAGGTTGATTTTGTTAATTATTATTTTGCTGAAATTTATCACACCTAATATTTTTTTTTGTACTTACCTAAATGTAATCAACAATCTATTAATATAATATATTTTTTTTGAATAATATAGTTTACATATTTTTCAGTCACATACATTAAAAGATTGTTATTATTTTTAAAAAGAAAAAAATAATCACATTAATAAGAAAATTAGAAAGTCAAATGAAAAATGATTTATTAAAGTATTAATATTATATGAATTTATTATTAATCATAACATATTAATCGACTAAAATATACAAAAAGGGTGACAAATATCATTACTCATATAAAATTATATAGAATAAAGAATAAAAGATATGATCCGTTATAACTAGTGTAAATTTAATCGCAAAGTAGGAAATTTTTAGGAAGAATAATGTACTATGTTGTCTAATATCTTAATATTTATACTATTATTTATATAATAAAAAATATATCCTTGTTTATAATAGATCTTTCTTCCATATAGCTATTTATCCACAATTAAAATAAAGATTTTTTATCATTTATTTCTTCGGAGTATTGTTTTCTATGATAATTCTAATAATATATAGATTTATTTTATAACATTACGTTTCAAAATTCATATGATATTTATAAATGATTTTTATTGTCCATATTATTTTCTAATGTTAATTAAAATAAAAAAAATTATGTATGTTTTAATTTTACAAAAAAAAAAGAATTCTTATAAATTTTGTTTTAACATATACATGTTATTAATTTTTTAAATAAAGAGAAAATCAACTTATATATTTAGATATGTTAAGGAATGATTTAAAAAATTAGGAGCTTACAAAATGAAGTAATAGTTATCCAACTGATGTCTTATATCCTGACATCTATACATGTAACGATCGAATTTAAACCACAACCTTGAGGTTAATAATGATGACACCACGTGTCTTATTTAACTTCTAATGAGCTAAGATTAGAATTTTTTTAAACATCATTTCTTTATCAAGATTGTGTCTAGGATAAGTTATAACTTAATATTCTTGTTTTGTGCTTATCACTTGATATGCTCGTATTGATTGGAAATGTTATCATATTTTCTATAATACGAGGTTAAGGGTATCTTCTCCTTATACCTTGTTTAAATGGGTCATTCCTTATCTACTTCGATAAGATCGAGATTATATACATTGACTTATAGTTGCGATCAAAAATAAAAAAAACACTTTTCTTCTTCGTTCATATATCAAGTCTAGCTACAATCTTTAGAGTAAATAGTTTTCAATTGACTTCTTCAGACAACCTTGCTTTCAAAATTAAATATTTATTTATTTATATCGTTTTATCATAATGTCTCAATCTTTTGATTTTTCTCCCATGTATTGGTTTTCATCAATTACATGTAACTTTATTGATGGCAACCCATCTTATGTACAACATGATTCTTTAAACCTATTGACCCCATAGCGTATATTACTTTGAACTATTGTTTAAATCCAAACATAAGCGATGACGCTTTGGTAGGGGAAGTAGAAATTCTCATTTATATCGAGAATACCCCTTGTCGGTCTAAAAGGAAGGCTATAGTAAAAATAATTTCTGACCTTTTTTTTTGTCAAAATGAATAATATGTTCATTCAAAAATCATATTGTGAATTCTTACTTTATTTTAAATATATAGCCGACAAGGTAGAGATTATAATTTAAGAAGAATCCAAGTAAGTATGTGAGACTTCTATCGGTGTGATAGTTTTGTATCTTTGAGGTTTTAACATGGCAATGAGATGCCTATTTTATCCTTTCATAAATGACCTGTTGAAAATTTACTGTTTTCGGCTTGGCAAGCTATGTATTAATGTTTGGGGTAGGATATCCACCTTTTAGACTATCTATTTGAAGAATATCAATTATAATGTCTATATTAATATTTTTTGGCTTCGTATAAAATTATAAAAAAAAGCCAAGCTATTTTAATATAAGATCCAATGAGACCTTCAATGAAACAAAAATTTAAGATAGATGATATATTTTTTATCCTATTAAAAATGACCATACACATACATCGATTTTTTGACAATATATTTAGCCATTTGGGTTGTATGGGATGTTTGTAATTGTTATATAACTCCAAATATACATCCCTATTTGTATTGAGTGATTTCTTTTCTAAGCAAGATTTTAGGCCCATTATGAATGTTGATGAAAAAATTATTGTAGTAGTATGTGGAATATAAATGATCGTGTTTTTATATGAGATTATTTGTAATAAATGATTTAAAGGTTCGAGTTAATTTCATCATTGTAAAATTACTTTATATTAGATTAGGTATTCCTCGCATCTTCGGAGGATGATTATTATATAATCTTTGAAGGCTAGTTTCATAAATAAATTACCTAATTTACTCTTTCAAGTTGCGATGTTTTCTTATACATGCCTTTGTTTATTAAGCATATCGATGTTGAAAACTTTCTAATTAAAGTTTATGAAAATACTTTTATGAAGGTTCAAATTGATTCTAACGGAATTGAAGGTTAGAACAAGTGGCCTACCCACTGATGCACATAGCATTATTGAAGGTGATAACAAGAATTTCTTAAAGCTCAACACTAAGGGTCATAATGACGCAAGAGAAGAATAGGAGGCTTCAGTCACCGTGTAAATAAGGGTCTTAGAGCAGATGACAAACTTCTTTGTGTTTTTGATAATTAATCTCCAAAACATAGTTCTTCACAAAATGTTCCTAATAGTGTTCGTAAGATCGCGGTTTATGTATTTATGAATCTATGCCACGTCTTTATTGATATTTTGGTGGTATATATAATTGATATATATATATATAAATGGAAATATAAAATGAGGAAGTTGTTGATTTTTCAATTATTAGAAAAATGCCCTATTGCACTATAACAACTAACACGACACCCACCTTCGAGATGGGGTATGTCATAGTTTGTCATATAAGCTAGTATACTAACCTTATACTTCGTTCCACTACAATGGATTTCCTAGCCACTTACCCAAAATAGTTTGATATACTTATTTTAAACATTCAAGAAATGGTTGTATGATACCTATAGTTGTGTTAGGAGTGAAGAGTACAAAACATTTGTTGAGATTTGTAGAATAGGTAATAGGACATTTAATATTTCACATGACCTCATTTAGGAAATGAATTTTAAGCATGTCTATTTTGAGGACTAAATTTTAATTGTCTGGGAAAAGAAGTTATATCAAAGTCGGATATGACACTATTATATATACTACTTAGAGATTGCATATAAAGATAGATAGGTAAGATGATAGAGGGTCTCCTTGTCAGATTTTCCTTTGACTGATAATATAAAGGTAAAATGTATATGATCACGACAAGAACTTGTGATACAGTTGACACACGTTTAATAATGAAAGACACCTTAGATCGTATTCAATAGTATTTCATTAAACTTATCATAATTTTGTTGCATATCATTTTTAGTATGGTATACACATCCTTTCATATGGGTGTTCATCCTCTTGAATGTATGTAGAGCTTTATTGAAAAATTATCATATTTTCATTGATATCTCTTTCCTCATATGAATGTAGCATGGACTAAAGATACAAGTTTAAACATTAAGGTTTTCATTCCAAGGATATGTATAATATAAATAATTTTTAATACTTTTACCAAGTTTCTGCAAAACCTCGTTTTTGGAAATTAAAACTATAATGGTTCATGTGAATATACCATTATTAGACTTCTATTAATGAAGACTTTGTTCGACCCGAAATTGTTCTTGACAAGGAGATACTAGCGTATTTTGTAAAATATACATTTGAAATCATTATTAAAGGGATCAAATAGAAAAGAGTTACCAAATTACCTCCTTATATGTATAAGAACATACCTTTATTAAGAGTAATGCTGAATATCGCCCCAAATCGCATAACCCTTTTATCACCTCCTAGGTGGACCAACCGTAAAGGAGAGAGAAAATAATAACTCGGGAAAGAGAAATCATATATATGATATATATGATTGGTTAATTTAAAATCCACCTAGGAGTTGAGAAAAGGGTGATGCGATTTGGGGTGATATCCAGCATTACTCCTTTATTAATTCAGTTGTAATATAAAATTAGGATATGTATCATGTTTGGGCAGTAAGCACATCGGCCCATATCATTGAGCCCCACCAAACTATAAGATTATAACTATGAAACCCTACTAACAATATCAACAATATCAATCCATCACCCTATATAGGTTTCAATTGATGGATATTTTTAACAAAACATATTGAACGCCGCCTCTTTGTTGCAAGTAGACACAACACACAATTTTCAAATCCTATGTTTACTACAAAAACACAACACACCGTCTTCAAACCCTAGATTTATAACAAAAACTGCAAATTATTTTCACTTGTAAAAGGTAACTATATTATAACACGGGTTTTTAGATTTATAGGATTAATTTTTTTATTGTGTACAATATGAAACAAGAATAAATAGTTTAGAGATTAAAAAATATAAATTAAAATCTAAAATTATTTTATAAACTGATTTAAATTATCCATAATTATAAATTTTTTCATTGAAATGGATAAATTTTCTTTAGTTTTGTTGTACTTATTAAATATCTCTAAAAATTAATTTTTTATAAATTGAATTTTTAAATTTAATTTGTGATAATCTTTATAATATAGATTTTTTTGATTTTAGTGTATTATTTACAGGAAAGAGATCGTTAGTCATGACATTTCAATAAAGGAGAAATTCTCTATAAAATTCTTCGGTAAGTCTTCACCATTCTAATAGTTATTATGTTTGATATGTATCTAATTATCTTATACACAGACAATAAGATCACAATATATATTGTGAGATTGCTAAATTCACTTCATTATGAATGTAAATAATAAGAATTTCTTTTTGAATAGCTTTTAAATTTTGGTTTTAAGTGTCAAAAACCCTAAATTTTGTTAATCATGTGGTAACTTTCACAATAATTTACCAAGATATATGGTTAGTGCATAAGATTATATTCAGTTATGGTAAATAAAATAGTTAAGGTTTATTTTAACAATATAAGATTAGATTCCCAATGTGGTAAATTACTAGCATATGTAAAATCGTTTAGATTCTAGTGTTTCTATGCACTCTCAAAAGTTCTCATATATGTAATTTTTTCATTTCACAAAAGGTTTACATTTTGTTTACGAACAAATTAAAAAAATAGTTTTTAGATTCTATAAGTACTAGTATATTCTTCCTAAAATGTCTTAAAATTTTGAATCATTTTTGTGATTTTTTTAATATTTGAATAGGTCTAGATTTCTCATAAAGAATATAAATTGTCTTTGATAAAGAGTAAATACATCCAATACCCCCTAAACTTTGACTATTTTGATAGTTTACCTCCTACTAGATATTTTTGGTCTGGATGCCCCTTAAAAGTCATTTTAGTGACTCGTTGCCCCTCGTTTATGTGTGGCCACTTTTTAATTAAAAATTCATTTTTTTAATTACTTATCCCACGTCTTCTTCTTCAAATCCTTTTCTCCAAAACTTCTTCTCCATGATTAAATTTCGAATCTTCAAATTTCATATAAAAAAAATAGAAATTAAAACAATATGAATCAAAAAATATAGTGAATGGATGACAATCAAAGATTAGATTAGGAAGTGAAACAACACAATCAATTCCATCTTTTTTAGTTGTTGCTTCACTTAATTTATCACTTGCTTTTCCATTTCCAGATAAGGAAGAAAATGTGACATCATCATCTACACCTAAACATGAATCTGATAATTCATTGCGTTTATTTGGAGAAGGAATCAGGAGGGACTAGAGGTGTAAATTCTATAGTGGAGATTTAATAATTTTCACCTCTTTGTTTATTTATTTGTTTTATTAGCTTAAAGCATAAGATTTTCAAGATATAATTTTGTTTCTTTTTAAATTTTAGTTTTTGCAAGTGCGGATAGTTGGGCGTTTGTATATAGAGGATGTTATATCATGGTATTTGCATGTTTGTGGTGACTTTTAAAGATTTTTAGATTACTTATAAACCCCACCTACTTTGGGGATTCTTGAATTATTTTTCTAAATTTATTAAACTTTTTAGGATTTGTTTTGTGCTCCGCCCTCAATTAGGTTTTAGTAAGTCATGTTTTTATTTAGTGTGGTCTTGTATGTACATGCTATACCGTGATATTTATGTTTGTATGCATGCGACCCCTTTCCGTTTATATTTTTGTTACACTTGACATGCGCATTCGTTGTCAATGTGATTAGTAATCTATTTTAGCTTTTTTTTAAAGCTTTTTTAAGACACACGCACACAGAGAGGTTATTCATCTAGTTTAGCTATATTATTATGCACACCAACTTATCGCTACTTTCTCCATTCCCACCCTACCCCAATAAATATTCTTAAAACCTTGTACTGTGTACGACCCTTCACCGGAATTGCAAAACACCGGAATTGCAAAGTATTTTGCTGGTTTAGGATGTTCACGATGAGTTCAAATCACGAGGTTTTAGCTTTCGTACGTTTGTGTTACAAAAGTGGTAGTTTGGTTTTGTTTTATAGTGATGTGTTTCGTCGCGAAGGTTGGTGGTTTGGTAGAGAGTAGATGGTAAGAGCTTCTTATCTGCCTTATTAGGAGTTGTGGATGGTAAGATATGTAGTGGATATCTTGTGTATTGAAACCCCCTGTCCTGGCTTGGCTTACTCTACTGAGACACTTTTTTCTAGCTCCCTTCCAAAATAGTCGGCTACTGAGCCCATTTCTAGGCTCCCTTCCAAATTAGAGTCGACTATTGAGACCCTTTTTCAGCTCATTTCTAAAATATAGACTGCTATAACGCTCCTATTTCCTATCTCACTTATAAAAGGAGTCGCCTATTGATACGTACGCTTATTTATTGCCTTTTAATTTAAAGATTTTAATTTTTAACCTCTCAATCGTTCATCTTTATTTTCTATCTTTTAATTAATTACTTTCTACTTTTACTATTTGTTCATTCGTATAACACACAAAGTCCCTGAGAACGAACTTTCATATCATTAACTTGCATACGTCGTGTAATACATACAATACCATGCTTGTCTAGGGTGCTTTAGTGCATCGTTTTCAGCGTTTATTTATCATATTTTTATCACATCCTAGGCGACACCAAAGGGTTGAGGGAGATACGTGATATTAACTTGAACAAGAAGAATGCTTGAGAATTGACTGAGTGGGAGCCCTCAAATAATATTGAAAATCGGCTGAAATCAAATTCCATTCCTTCTCTATTTGATCTTTCCTTATGTGTCCTTATTAAGAACGTTGAGGGATTAATTACTCTAGACCATGTTCCCAATATAATAGGCAAAAATTAACAAATGCTCTTTGCAATGAACGAAAAATAAACAGTTAAATATTAGATCTCCTGTTACAAGATTCTTAGCTGAGCTACACATAAGAGACAGCTCATGCTTAGCAGATTCCTGATTTGTCAAGAGTTTTGCAAATCTAGATGTCACTGATTTAAGGGTAATTTTATATGGTTTGTCTGCATACTATAACATGTTTTTAGTAGAGGAACATGACACTTAACGGCCAAAATGGATGGAATCTATTAACAAGGGGCAACGAGTCACCAAAATGAAGTTTAAGGGCATTCAGTCTCAAAAAATCTAGTAGGGGGTAAACTTTAAAAACAAGCAAAGTTTAGGAGGTATTGGATGTATTTACTCTTTTCTAAATAAATAATCTTTTATAAACAACAATTTTGAGGATTAGTTACAACCTTCCATGGATTTAGGTAATACTATTGTGACAAACAATAATTTTAAGAAAATTTTTATCGTAAAGCTAAAATTTATTCCATGGGGTTCACTAAATTTGACATTAATAATATTACACTTACATTTGCAAGCATTAAAGTTTGTATGAGATTCGTACTTATATATAAACGTGATTGCGTTTTCAATAAGGTTAAACAAATTTTTAGTCATTTATGATAGTTCTTTTGGCTCATTTGGATTATATAATTTAGAACTCCAATATAGTTTTGTACAATATTTTTCATACAAGCGATTTTGTATTTTTACGTTTTCACCCCATTTTTTATGGTTCAACAATTTTTTCATCAATCACAATGTTTTCTTTTGGCTCGTTTGATTATCTAATTTAGAATCAAAATATAGTTTTGCACAATATTTTTTATATAAGGGATTTCTTATTTCTATATTTTCACCTAATATATAATAAAAAAATCATACTAAAAAAAATTATCTTATGGAATACTTACACTAATACTTTAAGTGGGACATTCAATGATTACTTGTAATATATCTCCATGGTGCCTCATGTGAATCTAATAACTATATTAGTTGTGATCTTGATTAAGAACTTGTATGTAAACTTCTTTCCACTACCATGTTAAACCCCTAATTTACTTCACACAATTGGCTCACATACCTCAATTTCTTTCACGTTAAAACCATAAGTCAAATCACATAATTTAGCTTACATACCTAAATGTAAGATGGAGCGAGATACGAGTCAAGTGGGAAAGGGAAAAAGATAGATGTCAATCTTGAAAAAAAAATGAAACACTAAATTGGAAGTATAATTGTTTATTTGACACATGCACTCATCAGTTGTTTTGAATAATGTGTTATGTATGTACATAATTGTTATTTTGGTATACATTTTTCCTTGTACGTAAACATAACAATATTTCACAACAGTTTATAACTTACTGGGGAATTAGAAATTTCATATCAATTGTTGTACTAATACTAAAACGCACTAGTTAAAATTTATATTTTTTTTTGTTGGTTTTAATTTTAACAGAAAAATATGGGATCTCCTTTAGACAAAAACTAAATAGCTACATCAAAATAGCTGCGATTGCAAAAGCCAAACTATATTTTCTCCAATATTCATCGAATCTACTTTTCAATTTCAACTAAAAATTACTTATAAAATCATCTTTATTTTGAAACCATCCAATCAACTTTAAATGAAGATCCCATATATAAGGGAAGTACGTGTTTGCAGTTGAACTTGTGTTTCCTTCAAAAGCATTAGTAGCTTCAATAAAGAATTTTAAGAAACCGGTAATACAATACAATGCAAAAATGGAATACAACAGATCTTGTTCATCCTGAAGAGGTAAATCTTTCATGTATGCTCCTCAACAAACATCAGACCATAGTTGAAGGTTTTAAGGCTCAAGTGTGTTGGAGAAAAAACGGATGTTGGCCATGAGACTTCAACAATGGAGACCATGGCATTAGTTAATATGGAGTAGTAACAATCTAATGTTTTGCTAAACATTGGTCATGTAATTGTAGTCTTACTTTTTAGTAAAAATAAACACATGTACGTCTATGTTGTAATATTAGGTTGAATGCCTATTTGATGAATGGAATTATAGATATCTTTAATTTTCTTATTATTTTTATTTCGTATAAAAGAAATAATCATCGGACTATTAATAAGATCAAAGTAGACAATGTTGACTACTCATCCGGGGCAAACAGACCCAAGTACCTTCCTCTATAATGTTTGTGAGGATAGAGTAGGAGATAAATGAACAATCATATGAAGATTTTTTGTTTCAAAAAGTAATCTAGTTCTATTTTTGCTTTCATATTAGTTGATTAATATTAAAAGATTTTTTCGTAGTAATTGGGAACGATAACATGGTATAGTTTGTGAAAGTCCAATGAAATAAATTGTACAAAAATTGATATCAAAGTCGAACTCAAAGCTATAAACACATTAAATTACCAATAGAACTTCTGTCACTCAAGTCTTAGTAGTCAGCACTACTAGAGAATCCGACAGCAAAAATTAAAGAGAGAGCATATGAAATAAAAAATCAAAATTTGAAACAAATAATATGGTGTGTTTATTTGCACAATTAATAAATAAAAAAATTATCTTCTCATATTTCTCTCTTATTGTAAGAGACATGAACTTAAGACGCCAAATGTCTTCTTGAATATAGATTTTTGCGCGGATTCATCAAAGTGCAAGCTACTGTATTTTGTTACCCTTTCCTCCAACAATTTGTTTTTGTAGAATACACTCTCATATAAGCGCCTTGATTTGTAATGGATCTTTGGATAATATTTATGGACGCCATCCCAACCTTAGTGTAGTTGGGGACTTACTTCCTCGGACTTTTGTTTGTTTACATGCCAAAAACTTGCCTGGACTTATTGGAACTCCATATTCTGTAGAATATTTTAGACACTTCATATGTGGCACACTTTTACCCATTGATGCTCCTTTTGCATGACAGAAAATTTCGAATACCACATATAATTTATTTTACTTTGACACCTCGTCTAGATTATTAATATCTTGCTATTAAACGTTCCTTAAATTATATTCAAAGGAGTTTTCTTTTGTGCTGCCTCGAGGAGAATTCAAAGTTTTTCTAATTAACTTTCCTTAGTGTTTACTCGAATTCTTCCAACTTTTTATTTTTAATGGGGTTTTATGTTATTAGTGCTTCCAAATGTTCACAAGGACTCATCGGGGTAGCGAGCTGGTATCAACGTTATTTCGCCGATGATGGAGAGTGTCTTCACTACATAAATTACTATTATGCTTTCGTGTTGAGGCCTCCTCCTTTCACTTCGTCTCCTTGGGTCTCTCATATTTACATAGACCATGTTGTTATTTTCCCTTTGATCATTTGTCCTTCTAGATAGAGATTTTTTAATGTGTTTATCCTTCTTCCTTGCATGTTTGTCCCCTTTACATTCATATTATTTTTATTTATTGTTTTTTAGTCATCCATTGTTTTCTTATTATGTTTCTTATAACCATTTTCGTTGGGGAACATAAATAATATGTCAATTCTTCGTTGGTGGCTATTTTAATGTCAAATATTCTCTGATATTTGTTATATGCCGAGGCATCATCGAAATTTTCATTGAATCCAATGCTTCATCAGACAATGTGTGATGACAATGATATGTCATATTTTGTTTGATATGGATTCTTTGTCGGAATTTATTTGATGTCAGAGCATCGCCATACTTTTTGTTTGATGCCAAGGCATTAATCAAACTTTGTGTGATGCCGAGGCTTTTTCATACTTTTTTTTGATTGACACATGCAAAGAGAAAGAAGTATATATATATGTGTGTTTATTATTATTATTATTAATTTTATTATTATTATTTTATAGCGTTTCCGCTTGCTGATGGCTTTGATCCTGCAAAACTTCTTTTATCGTCGAGGCTTCGTCAGTATTACTAAATATTATTTGACTATTGAGACTTTTTTGGTCTTAATAAACTTCTTCGGTTGTTGATATTGCGTCTCTCTTACAAAATTTCTTTGATTATTGACACTACGTCGGTCTTACAAAAAGTTTTTGATTGCTGAGATTGTCATTATTACCAAGCCTTTTTTATTACAGAGAGAGTGTCGCTCATATGAATATTTTTTAATTGTCGAGACTACTTTGGTCTTACAAACTTTTTTTATATCTCCTTCACAAAAAAGAGCTTCTGGCTGTCTGTGTCATCACATCGATATTTAACGATACAGAGAATTATTTACTTCAAGATAACCTTCTTGGCAACAATATAATTGGTATTTTGTACAAGGCTAAGTTCGACTTAATTACCATATCTACGTTCTTCTCATTTCCAAGGCTAAGTTTGACTTAATAACCAAATCTTTGGCTGTCTCATTTCTAAGACTATATTTCTAAGAGTTATGTTGGTCTCATTGTCGAAAATGCGTCAGATTATCTACTAGAGCTATCTCGGTCTTATTTTTTAGACTACATCAGAGTTATTTACCATAACTATGTCAAAATTATTATTGAGGCAAGATCAAGACGTATTTTGCCCGAGATTTGTCGATTTCGTTGTTATATAATTAACCGCTAATTTAGGTCGATCATGATTTCGTTATCGGCTAGCCAGAGGGTTTAGACTTTCTTAGGCTATATAATATGGTATTTTATGTCATAGTAGCCGATCTTTTTTATAAAAGAGGAGCCAATATTTTATGCTACCAGATCTCTTCTATTATGCTACAGGAGTTGGTCTTTAAAGCTATAGGAGCTTGTATTTTATGCTCAAGGAGCTACTTCTTTTGGCAGAGATCTTGGTATTTTGATTGATCACAATGCGGAATTGGTGTTAGTTAATTTTTTTTACAGTCTATCAACTTTTTTGGGAGCCAAACTCCATATTTGATGGTCTTAGGTTGACGAGAAAAATTTGTTACATTCTATCTAGTTTTTATGTCAGTAATCTTTTTAGGATTCTTTTAAAGATTTCAATTTGTCTTTGTAGTTCTTGTTATTATAAAAAACCCCTCAAGAAGGAACCAGGATAGTGTTGACAATTACACTGGATTGACATGCACATTAGTTAATTTTAAAATTTGAAACAGAACTTTTTTTAAGTAACTGACATGCTCTTACTGTTTCTAATCTTCGATTTCTTTTGTGATATTATATTGTATGAGAACTACCACATGTGTCCTTAATTGTTACTTCTTGCATATCTCGTCTCTAATTGACAAGTTTCATTAACAATTGATCTAGATTTTTCATTACCATTGGTGGACTCTCGTTACACTAGCAGTTGTCGGCATAGCAAGAATATAGAGTACAACACATTTGGTGGTGGTCAGTATTGGCGGAATGTATGGTTTGATGCCTTCTTTACCCACCGGTATTGGATGATAAGGTTCAATTAGGGGTGAGCACGGTTCGGCTCGGTTTTTGCCATAACCAAAACCGAAACCGAATGGTTCGGTTTTTAGAGGTGCCGGTACCGAACGGTTTTCATCGGTTTAGTTTTGTCAGTTTTCGGTTCCGTATATTTTCGGTTTTGGTATGTGTTTAATTCGATAGTGCACTACTAAAAAAATAAGTATTCACAACAATTATCAGGGTCAAAGGCGGCTAATTATAAGTGATGTGTATTAATAGACGAGAGTTAGCTAATTGCCGCGAATAGTGCCGTCTATAAAGCTCACGCCTATATAAAGACGACACAAACAAAATTACCACCTATTCAACTATGCATTGGCGGTAGTTGTCTCAAAACTGCCGCCTATGTTTATTTGTCTTTATGGCTTTTTTAGGACACTGACGCCTATTATATATCATAGTTGTACATTTATATGACATAAATGGTAGTTTTAAACTGCCGTATATAAAAAGAACCATTTTAATATATTCTTACATATATGTATTGTTGATTAAAAATAAAAATATATATTTAACTAAAAGAACTATTTAATATAAAAAATATCAGAATTCAATTAAAATATATTCATTCACATAAAAAGTGTACAAATCCTAATACTTTCTGTCATTTATTGTCAAGCCAATTAAAAATCAGAAATAAAAATTACAAAATTCTTAAATTTCCTAATATACATTCATAAAGATAGTTAAACAACCAAAAATTTCAAACAAGATCTTCAAAACTTCTTTATTACTTTTTCAATCATCCATGTCTTTTATTACTTTTTCAATCATCCATATCCCAATTGGAAAAAGAATCTTTAAACTTTTTTTACTATTTTGACATTCATCCATACTCCCATTGCCATAACTTCTCTTGCTTCAAGCTGTAAAATTAATATCAAAATTAATGAATAATTTAGTAATATTTTATATACCAGTATTATAATGAATGTAAAACTGCGTACTTTTGCACTAAGTTCTCTAATCATGGCATCATTTTCCACTTTACTCTCCATTAATAATTCATTACACTCTTTTTCATTGTTTTATTACTTTTCATCAAATTTTCAACTTGACCAGTAATAGTCTGAATCTTTTCCGAAGTTTCATATTAATGAATTTTCCGAAGTTTCAGATGAATGATAATTGTTATACCCATACCTCGATGGTGTAGGTTCCATTCCTTTCCCTCATACGCGTGTTATGATGTAGTCCATCTGAATACAAGAAATATAACTTAGGATTATGCTTAAAACTTAAAATGAGTCATGAAATAACTTACGGATTTCGCAAGCTGTTTAGCTTTATCATCATTAAAATCAAGGGTAGACATAATCTTTGCCCTACCGAGTCTTTCTCTAATCATATTCCAAGAAGAAAATGTGTATTTCTTATTTCACCATCTTCACCTGCTCTTAAAACATCCAGTGTCTAACAAGTAAAGGACTTCTATGCACCTATGAAAACAATGGGGAATAATTGACAAAGTAGATGATGAGAACATAAGACTTTAATTTTTTGGTGATTTCCCAATCAAGAGTCCTATTAACTGGTTCAGTTAAAAAAAGGATGCTCATGATTGAAAAAGTACATGTCGGATTTACCTAGCAAGTTAACAGTTTCATCTCGAACTTTGAATAAAGTAATCTCTTTTTCCCTCACAACTTTGCGGCTAAACTTGTTCCTGATAAACCAATACGTAAGAAAATTATTGGGAAACTGAACCATTAGTCCCTGTATTATGCAAAACATCATAAATACCCTCGGGGTAGATTTGCAATGGTTATGTATAATACATGGATGAATGGTGCAATTAACCAATATATTTAGCTAACAATCAGATGTATACGAAATAACTTAAAAATTATTGTAAAAAAGAACACGTACATTCAACCAATATCCCCATTAGCAAAGGTTCAGTTCCAGTGTTAGGATACTTGAGCTTCCTTGCTACCAATTCAACTTTTGCAACAGAAGATATATTCCTACATATTTTGATGATCAGAAACATAGAAACGAGAAAATTTTATAGCTTAATGATAAAAAAGAGGTTTTATTTTACTAGTGAGACATGTACAAAACCTACCTTAGAGTACAAAACCCAAACACCCAAGCATTAATAACCAATAAATTCGCGCATATAAAGATTTAATTAAAACTATATTAGTAAACCATATCATGAAACCTTTATTAAACACACCCCAACACAGAAGAAGAACAAGAATGACAATAAATGAGAAAGGTAAAACCTTTGCGGGTATGGAAACACACCTAACCTTTAGTCTGTATTCCCTTCCTATCCCTGTTATCAACTCCAATGGTATTTTCGCAAGCTGAAAAATCTACTCTGAAATGAGTATGATTCAATGACTCATTTCAACTAATTTAATTAATTAAAGCCTCAACTTTATCACACACATATCAGTTTATTGACATACAATAATTGTAAAATAAATCATGATATTAGCATTTGTTAATATATAACTAGTTCAATTTTGATTAATTACCTAAAGCTAGTAATTAGGGTAAACTTTGGAATTGATTGAAATTATAAAATATTAATAAATTATGAACATTAAATTTACATAATTATATTAATCTTAAGAGAGATATAAATGTCTATAACAAATGCGAAGAAGAAATAAAGACCTTAAAAATTGAATGTAGTGCGCTAAAAATGTAAAATGTAAGATAGAAAAATTGCAGCATGTCGTTTTTCAAAGGGTTTTTACATCATTTATTATTCTAGGCGGCTTTTGAACGGTTTTGATATAGACAGAAAGTAGAAATGGGAGTTTGTAATGAGGCTAGTCCATTATGATGTTTGAGTTTCGCGCATTTCCCTAGCGTTAAGTGGTTTCTTAAATTATTAGAAAAATTTATTGTTCCACTACTGAGTAATCTTTGTATCTTGACAGGACTAATAGTGAAATTAACTTTTTAAATAGGTAACATGAATAACAGGTAATTTTTTAAGTGACATAATTACAAACACTTTTAGTACAATATACAAAAGCTTACATATCATAAATTCAATTACTATATATCATACATTTTATGATTCGGCATTCAAAAAATATTACATTCACCAATTTAATTAAGAACACCAACAAATAAAACATAAAAATCGACCATTCGAAAGTGAAGAAGAAATTTAACATACCTTAGTAACGATGAGTGCTGTGAGGAGACCTGACTGACATTACAAAAGAGAGATAGTTTCTGACATTACAAAAGAGAGATAGTTTCAAGGATAAAGGTTTTTGATTTATGATAATAGACCAACGATCTGGCTTTTTGTTTTACTTTTTTGGTTGAGAGGGTTTGGGACGTTTGGGGCTAATAAGCGGGGAACAAAAATTAAGAGGGAAATAAAATGATATTAAGTAGGAAATATGGTGTGATATTAAAGAAAAACTAATAAATATATAACTTTTTTTTACTTTTTATAAAATTTAATTCCACTGAAAAAAATTTGTTATACATATATATTAACTTTTTTTTAATTATTCTATAAAATATATTTTTATATTCATAATTTTGTATAGTCAAAATAAAATATTATTTATATCAATAAATTGATTATTCATTCTTTTAATTTAATTATTATTTTTAAAATAATATGTGATAAACAGTGTTATAAAAATATAAATTTCGCCCCAAAAAATATGATTGAAATAATTTCTATCACCAAACATTAACTTGTTCATAAATAAAAAATTAAAATATCTCAAAATTATAACTTATGAAAAATATTATAATACAATTTTCATTAATATCATCTCGGGTCCAATCTCTTTCGTCCAAATTTGATAATCATAAAGGTCGTGTTTTTAAACATAGAAATTTTATCTCCATTATTATCTTCATAAACATTTTCTATAATATTCTCTTGTAGTTGAAACCAACCGATTTTTACAAATATCATACAACTCCCCAAAGGTTGTTTTAATCATATTTTTTCATGGAGGATTCAAATATTATTTCACGTAAAATGCTTGTTGAACCTAAGATGGTATAATAAATGACCCATGGAGAATGTTTTTCCATGTATTAATTTTCCATTGTAGTTCAAATTTCACACTTTTGTCTCGCATTATATTAACCCAATTGCAACAAAATAACACAACCTTATATCTAGTAGAGTAATTTTAATTCAGTTATGTATCAAGACACGTCGGTGTGCTTATATCAATATCAAAGGATCTAGCCTTTTAGTATGAGTTGCTCCCTTAAATGTACCACCACTTGAAAGTATACTTGTCTCTTTCTATAGGATCGATATCATTATTCGACATGACCGACTGAAAATTGTCTCAATTTTATCAAAAGATCTAGAGCAATATAACCTTATGTAATAAATCCTTCCAGGTGGGCTCTGTTGTTGTTGTCATACCATTTGAATAATTTCAAACACCTAATATGACATTTTGAGTGATTATATGTGCTTACAAAAAGTCAAACATTGTGGTTAAAATATCAAAATGTTATAACGATACCTTTCAAATAGGTATATGTATATCTATCAAGACTGAAATGAACCCAAATTTGGATGTGTTTTTTTATATCAAACAACATATTAGTATTTATTATATTAAGTTAATAAAAATAAGAAAAAAACACGCTTCAAATTTTTTGCTTCATTTTGGATGCCCTATTTATTTTTATAAACCATAGAAATTAGTAAAAAAAAATTATTTTAAAAATATATGACTATAGACGGAGATTTAATTTGACGAGCCGCCTTTATTCTATCCAATACATGGCAATTGGCGAGATTGCCGCCTATGTAAAGTACCCTTATATAATAGGCTACATTTACTTAAAACCGCCGCCAATTAAATGACGCCTAGGTGAATTTTTAGTAGTGTTGGATAGATTTCAAGGTCGTTTACATGAGATATTTTATTTTTTTTAAAAATACATATATTAAGTGTTTGATTTTCATGTTATTCACCCATGTATGAAAATTGTATCTTTGCAACTCAAATATTGTGCATTAATCATAAACAAAATATTTTAGAGGAATATTTACAAAAATTAATATGAATGCTTTACGTTCAACGAATTTCAATAAAAGAAGGTTCTTTTTATGATATATCGACTAATGAATTATGTAAAGATATGTTGCACATTATGACATTGTTATGGGCAGTGCATGTCATATATCTTTTCAAACTTTACTCTATTGTCTATACTATTGAAATAATCTCTCTAGAAATAAAAATTAAATTCGAGAATGTCTCAGTTTATATATTTTTTTTGGTTTTTTTTTCTGTTTAGTTTAGCATAGAAAAACCGTTCCGAGACAAACTTTTTCGGTTTTTTAAAAAACTTATACCGACCCGAATTTTTTTTTCAATATTTGGTTTTTTGCGGTTCGACTTTTGAGGTTTTTTTGGATCGGTTCATTTTTTTGGTTTTGTTTTGCTCTCCCTTACCTGAAACTCTAAGAGAGAAGAAATAAGAGAGAAATTACAACTCATCCCTATATTGAGTTGCTCAATTTATCTCATAAACAATCTAGAATGGCCTAGGCATCACCTAACCTATATTTCCAAGAAAAGAAAGAAACAATACGTAATTTAATCATTTATGTTAAGATTGCCTTAGGATTCCTCCCATACTTTCTAATATTTCTTAGGTTCGACTACTACTAAGTCCATTATCTAATAGGTAAAAAAATCTTTGGCAGAATTTGGCAAATACTATTCATTTGTTTGAAGTGTAAAAAATAACTATTAGGTTTAAATTCTAATGTATCGAAATGTAAATTTAAGTTTCTAACTACTCTAATATAGTCAAATTTTCAAATATATAACACAATATATTACATTTACCAACATCTATAGCCTGGTAAGTAAGTTATTTCTCTTTTAGTAACAAGAAGTTCTACTAATTCATATCTTCTGTATTTTAATATAGTTCCTTACAATTATGAATTCTGAAATTGTAATATATGTCACTAAATTAAAAAATTACTTAATTGCCATTATAGGTTCCTACTTAATTTATTTTGAGTTTATTGAACCAAAATTCCCTATATTAAATTTACAAGAAATTGCTTCATTATAATTGACGAAGATCTTCGTCATAAACAAATATTTACAGTAGACAAGGTTATGGAGTTACTCGCTCCTCTTGTTCCTCATATACCTAGTATAGTTTCAGCTCCAACACTATTATACTTTCATATGGTCATATGAGGCATAGTTAGCTCCTACAACTAGAATACTAGCTAGGTGACCAAGGTTTATGTCAATGCTTGGATGTGTGTATATTGTTATCATATGGGGTAAATATCATATAGTTGTATACAAAAGATCTGATCCAGATGAAAGTGGAAATGTATGAATAAGAGTAGATTATGCGTTTTTGGTCTTTTGATGGTGAAAGGAAACACATCCATTATTTTGGTAGTTTCTTTCGATGTATAAAAGAAAGGAACATAGTATTAAGAGGTTCTTTCATGATCACACAAACTATAAGAGTCTTTGAAGAAATCAATTTTTTTTTCCAGTTCATGTTACAATTTTTTATAGAGATTCTCAACCTTAACGAAATCAAAATAAACATAATTATGACTTTCCATATTCTAAATTCTTGTGGTTTTATATGATAGAAGATGGACTTATAGATCCATGATTTTTTTTATCTTCTATTTTCTAATACATCTGTGATACATTATAATTTTGGTAAGTTTCAATCTCAGGACCTATTGTCTTTTTTTCGAAAATACAGATTGTATTAGAATGGAGAAAAAAAGTTCCAAGGTGGCGGATCGGTGGGGGATAAGATGACAAAAAAGCCAACATAAGAAACTAACTCGAGTCAAACTTTCCAAAAATTCTCATTCTTCGAGGAGTTACATGAGTAGTTGGGGGGATTATAGATTCAACTGTTAGGAGCAACATCAATGTAGACAAATACCGATCAAGACGACATTCACAAATCTTAATGATTGAAATCATTACCCAATCTCTAAAAGTACCACTAAAAGAATTGGTAATATTTTTGTTTCTTCGTAATGGCTCGACCCTTGTAATATATACCCATGTAGTTACATATAAATGGTTTGATCCAGTAGGAAGTGAAACCAAATGTTCAAGTCTTCTAAGAAATCATGTTTGGTTTGTTCAATGTTCCATGTTACAACAATTAATTGTAGGGACATTTTACCTTAATCAAATCAAAATAAACATGATTATGTCTCGACATGTTTTTTTGTTTTTATACTCTTTTAGGATATCCAAGAATTAATTTATTTTTTATTTTCTAATACATCTGAGAGCCATTTTGACTTGCGTAAAATTATATCTCAAGATATCTTAGTCGCGCAGAAAAGTGCTAAATACTCTAGCCGCTAGAACTATCAATTTCGGATCCCTGCTCTTTCTAATTATCCTGATAAAAAATATACAATCAATTAAATATTACACCATAACGATTAAAAACACATCCTGAAAGAAATTAAAAAAATTAAAATACCACCACACAACCATAACTATCACACAAATCTCAACATATGCTTATCACTTATGCTAAAAATAACCACTTTATCCCTACCATTTGTTGTTTTTTTGTACTCGTAACAAAAGAAACACCTGACTACAATATATTCAAAATTATTAAAATCAAAACCTTCAACTTTGATATATCCCCTCTCTTTCTAATCGTCCTGATAAAATATATACAATCAATTAAATATTACCATTATTCCAGTTGTTATCCCAAAGATTTCTATAACACGATTTGCTAAAACATCAATCAATGGATCGATCTTTGAAGAATAAGAAAAAGAACCATAGCTAATTACAATTTATGCATATATTTTATGAATAGTCGAATATTCCACATTTTTGTTGATGGATTTTCAAAGTTAAGAATAAGTTCACAACAGTCAGTGAAGATAGATGTTGTATGTTGTTGGTTCAAATTAGTCATTTTGCATGCCTCTTGCAACATTAGAGGTTCACTCTCTAGCATAGATTTTATCCCAAAAATTTCTTATTATTATGATTAATTACATATTTTATTATGACACAACGAGACTAATGAAATACCTACCTCCTCCCATTCATAGGCCAAAGAAACGTTACAAACTTTTTCTATCGACAGAACCCAGATGCTTAGTCTGTATACTGTCAACTTGGTCGACTTCATGAAGATTGTGATTAACATTTAAAATCTAGTACCAAACATTTACAAACAAATCTTCCATAAGATTAAGATCATAAGTTCGTTGAAACGCAAGTATGATTGTTCTATTTAATACCTTGAAACTATTCTTCGTACATATTTTTTAGATTTGTCAAAATGAGATAACATGGAAAGAAATAAACATTCTGCTAACTCAACCCCAATCAGTAAAGCTTGTAACAATCTTGATAACCAATTTCCAATATGTTCTTGGACTTGTAACTCCACCTGATGAAGTAGCACATTAATTTTTTCGTAAAAAATATTTTTAATAACCAATTATATGAATTTATGTTGGAAATTTGAGTTCTAGACATATTTTCAAATATATATAAATGAATTATAATGGATTGTATGAAATTTATAATTTAATTTATATCTACACTTGAATAAAAATAATATATAAATAAGCTTATAAATTATTCTATTACTTGAGTAATAATCATATATATAAATGAAGAAACCTCCAAGAAGCCGTCTCCAACTAAACACAATACGAGGGTGGAGTAATCAGAATAAGGCCAAAGGCCATTCTTTTCACGATGGGCTTAAGCCGTGGATAAGATTCATAAGTTTGACATATAAGAAAAATATAAGGTTCATAATGCAAAGAGAAGAAAAACATTATCAAATTAGACAAAGAAAAAGATTCATCATCCAGAATCATCAAGAAAACACTCACGAAAAAAGTAGACACACACAACTACTCACAAAAGTCTCAAAGACACAAATTTAACAAACTTAACTACAAATTGTTTTAAAAAACCATCCAGGGTCAACTTATGTTGCTCATTAACACCCTTGACCCCACTATTTTTACACTTCACTTCAATCCAACAGAAGAAAATATGTCGATTCTGACTTAGCAGCATAACCATACTTCGAAGTACTATTCTTTTTATGCACCGCCATAACTTTCCCACCCCCCTCTGATGAAAACTAACCATCAATTTTGAACATTCACTAAACAAAAAAAAATTACTATTATTATTTTCCCGAAAAAAAAAAATCCCCACTTACAAAAGCTGGTCATCAAAGTAGCATGTATACTATTCACATTTTTTATTCCACTGCTTAGCCCCATTAATACTACACTGTGCAGTAAAAATAGCAGCGGCAGCTAATAAAGAAGGTGAAAATCGAAGAATTTGATACTCAACTAAGCATCACTCGATTATAACAAACGATAAAATCTCCAATTTTCTATCAGATTGAGCAGCTTTAAGAAACCTTATCATGAACACATATGGAGTAGGTACTCATAAATTGAAATGTAAAGTATTAACGATTAATCTCTCCATATCAAGTACTTCTTGTTTAGTATAAGCTTTATCAGATATGACTATAAAATCTTCCACAACAGGTACATAAACTTCTTCATATTTGCAAGTGAGAAGCATAGCTATTACTCCAACTAATTGAAGTTTCTTTCTTGTGATAGTTCTTAAAGCTAAGAATCTATCGATAATGTTCACTGTTAAATATAATGTCTCTTCCAATAATTTAAATTTGTAATGAACCTCAATTAGCCAATAGATTAGAATACATCTCATCCGTTCATTTAGAACTGATTGCTTTGCCATATAATCTGGCTTCACTTAGCTAGAAATTTGCAGTACATATAATCGTAAATTAATAATCAATTCACTTAATTGATTTAATTTAATTATATATATATATATATTAAATATATATAAATGAAATATATAAATGAAGTATTGGTATTTAGCTTAACCTGATCTTTCAATAAAGAAATTGTTTCAAAATGTGTCAAAGCAAATCCATCAATCTGTAAGGAAAAAGAAAAATCAAAACTTGTTAATTCCATAATTGGTCCATGTGTTATGAAAAATAGTCAATTACACCCCTGTTTTTAGGGACTAATTATGAAATTAACCCTACAAACAATCATATAAAATTATGAATTCTCAAATTCAAAGAAATTCCATTTATAAGAACCAACAATAATATTATGTATGTTATGTGTAGCTAAGCTGAGATGTGTAACAGTTAAAACACGAAACACATCTAGTGATAAAGCATGAGAAACATATAGTAGTCACATAACCAACATGTATAACACACAATTAATTAAAAATTACTGCTTATATACATTGCGTAGTAACAAACCTCATGTAACTTTTGGGGTCTGCCTTTTGATTTTACAGGGGAATCTTTTCAACATTAAGAAAAGCCTACACGGAATAAAAATGTAAGAGATAAAATAAAAAATTGAAAATACAACAAAAAATAACTAACTAACCTTCCATCATATATAAGAAACCCTAACGCTGCAAATAACTATTCTTGGAAATGACTGAAGAATTTTCCGAGAAAAATCTTGAAATAAGAGCTGAAGCGTATTTAAAGGTAACTGTATGTACCAACATATCAAATTCAATTTCTGTTCTTTATCACTGTCAGAATCTTCAACCTAAAGCCAAACAATCCCATCTCGTGACCCGATTAATCACAGCAATTTTACAGCCTCTTCTTTAGCTATTCTGAATAGTTTTATAATTCCAAAACTATACTCACAAATAATATAAATTATATATGATTTTCATGATAAAAAAACCTATATATAGAGATTGAAAGAAAATTGACATTTTGGGGCATTGGATCGAACACCTTCCACGCGAAATATTAGCTATTGTATTTTGTAGAGAACACCTTCCACGCGAAATATTCTCTATTGTATTTTGTAGAGACCGAAGGAGAAATTGAGTGAGAGATTAGTTTGAAATGGATTCGCTGGCTGTGTGAAACTAGGCCTGGTTGTTGGAATTTGAATAGTGGCTTGATGGAGCGGCAGTGAGGCGGTGGTGTCCCTGGCGCCAGAATCGATTGACAACTCCTTTTTATATTACATAACTCCATTCTTCTGGACCAAGAATTCAATTGCTAACCTAATTGACAAATATAAAATAAATCGAGAGGGAGATGGACAGCGAGGTATCTTGTTGGAGTAGTTCCGGAGGAGGATTGAACGACGCCGTGGATGTGGATCGAAAGGTGAATGAACGGGTGAGAGAGCTGTGTGGGAAAGACCTGAGAGTTTTTTTTTATTGTGAAATGAAATGAACTGGTATTTTTTTAGAATTTTATTTTTTACTCCCTCCGTCCCAAAAATAATGTCCACTTAGCATTTTCACACATATTAAGAAATGTCATTATTGAACCCTATATGTACAAAAATACCCCTAATAAATGTCATAATGCACACCTATTCCTATGCTAGGAAAATGCACTCAAGTATAAAATAATAATTCAAATAATTATAAATTAAAATAAAAGTAGGGGTAATAAAGGAAAAAAGTAGAAAAAGTTATCTTGAAATGGTAAGTGGACATTATTTTTGGGACACCATATTTAGTAAGGTGGACATTATTTTTGGGACGGAGGGAGTAATAGCTAATATATATAGCAAGGGTAAATTAGGAAGTATTTAATTTTTTAATTAATGGAATGATCTGGAACGTTGCCAGTGACATATTTTTACCTAAGAATCGATCTGGGCCGTTTTTTATACCCCTTAGCAGCGATATATATATATCTATATATATATATATATATATATATATATATATATATATATATTTATATATATATCACTAAATCCAAATACAATAATATATAAAATTTTCAATTCTAATTATTCAATAAAATTAAATTGAAAATAAACTTTTTTTTAGAAAATAGAATTTGTAAACTCAACAATATCATTCCTAATCACTATGTATAATATGTCACACATCATCGTTCAAATACTAATCGCAGCTCCAAACCTCTATTTCAGGTATACATAAACATTACAAATCTTAAAAGTGATACCAGTTTTCACATCTATGCAATTATCTTCTTCTTTCTGAATCAACTTCTTCATATTTTATTCCACCATAAATCCTCGATACTTTCTCTTTTTTCTAATAAATGTGTTGTCCTCTACAAGCTAATCTCTAATCAAAAATTGGTCTTTTTCAATTCACATATTAGATCTATGGTCATTATATTTCAATTATATAGTAATATTTTTACTCGGTAGAAAGGTGAGTTTATTGTTTTCATTTTGAAAAATATTTTTATTCTTGTGTTATTTTGAAGATCAAAAAATATGTTACGCTGATGGATTACCATGGTCAATTTTTATTTTTTCTATATTTGGCACTCTATAAATTTTGCACATATATAAATAATTGGTTGTGAAGTCATATATAAATAAATAACAAGTACATACAATGTTTTGTCATTACTTACCTACACCATTAATCATATGTAAATAAAGTCATATGTTGTATAATCTAAAGCCCAACTAAACTAGGCCTATCATCCCTAACTACTATATATACATATATGTTTAACCTAATTCTGGAATACAACACTTTTATTCTTTTCTCTCGACTTATAACGTTCGTTATATTTTTTTCAAAAATTGTTTTTCCAGAATTGTTGTTTATATATTGAAACATATAGAGTTCTTTAAATTGTGCTTCAATTCTCAAAAAATGTAAGTAAGCTAGTCTAGGTTATGCAATATGCTAGTTGTCCTGACATTTCATAATCATTTTTCTTCTTAATAGGATGATTATGATTAAAATATAATGGCCAACTATCAAATTGTAGAATTTTTTTAATGATGGAAATACGCCCAATTAATGTAACCCTTTGAGATGTTAAATTAGTACCAAATTTAATTTTAAGATATAATATTTAAAAATTTGAACTTTATTATTTCAATTTAGTAATTCAAATACAGTTATTATCACAAATATTATTCTTGTGATGTTTTCTATAATAGTTATTATTTGATCTATATGAAATTAATATCCAAACTAAAATATTTTAATATCTAAAAGCGAAAAAGATATAAATTTAAATTATCACTAATATAAAAAATACAATAACTTTATTTTAAATAAACCATTGATTAGACTTAATTTTTTCTACAATTTCTTTTTTATTTGATGATTAATATTATTTTATTTATATTATATATTCTTTAAAATATAAATAATCTAGAATGCTCGAATTTACTATATTCTTTTTGTCTATAGAAAAGTATAAAAAAAACTCAACCTGATTTGCAAAAGTGTTTAATTTCAAGATATGTTTTTGTATTATATTTCATTTCAAAATTAATTGCCGATTTAATCACTTTTGGACTACAACTACCCTAACATATTAGATTTTCAACTAATATTATATAGACTACTTATTCTATATTTTTTTAAAACCAACATATGGGTCTCTTTTCTATAGACGGGATCATTTAGTTTTTTTAATCAAGAAATTTGTAGTCAAAATAAACAATCTAGGTTGATTTTGTTAATTATTATTTTGCTGAAATATATCATACCTAATAATTTTTTTTTGTACTTACCTAAATGTAATCAACAATCTATTAATATAATATATTTTTATGAATAATATAGTTTACATATTTTTCAGTCACATACATTAAAAGATTGTTATTATTTTGAAAAAGAAAAAAATAGTCACATTAATAAGAAAATTAGAAAGTCAAATGAAAAATGATTTATTAAAGTAGTAATATTATATGAATTTATTATTAATCATAACATATTAATCGACTAAAATATACTATAAAATTATATAGATTAAAGAATTAAAGATATGATCTGTTATAACTAATGTAAATTTAATCGCACAGTAGGAAATTTTTAGGAAGAATAATGTACTATGTTGTCTAATATCTTAATATTTATAATATTATTTATATAATAAAAAATATATCCTTGTTTATTATATATTTTTCTTCCATATAGCTATTTATCTACAATAGAAATAAAGATTTTTTATCATTTGTTTCTTCGGAGTATTGTTTTCTATGATAATTCTAATAATATATAGATTTATTTTATAACATTACGTTTCAAAATTCAGATGATATTTATAAATGATTTTTATTGTCCATATTATTTTTCTAATGTTAATTAAAAAAATAATTATGTATGTTTTAATTTTACAAAAAACAATTCTTATAAATTTTGTTTTAACATATACATGTTATTAATTTTTTAAATAAAGAGAAAATCAACTTATATATTTAGATATGTTAATGAATGATTTCAAAAATTAGGAGCTTACAAAATGAAGTAATAGTTATCCAACTGATGTCTTATATCCTGACATCTATACATGTAGCGATCGAATTTAAACCACAACCATGAGGTTAATACTAATGACACCACGTGTCTTATTTAACTTCTAACGAGCTAAGATTAGAATTTTTTTTAAACATCATTTCTTTATCAAGATTGTGTCTAGGATAAGTTATAACTTAATATTCTTGTTTTGTGCTTATCACTTGATATGCTCGTATTGATTGGAAATGTTATCATATTTTCTATAATACGAGGTTAAGGGTATCTTCTCCTTATACCTTGTTTAACTGGGTCATTCCTTATCTACTTCGATAGGATCGAGATTATATACATTGACTTATAGTTGCGATAAAAAATAAAACAAACACTTTTCTTCTCCGTTCGTATATCAAGTCCAACTACAATCTTTAGAGTGAATAGTCTTCAGTTGACTTCTTTAGACAACCTTGCTTTCAAAATTAAATATTTATTTATTTATATCGTTTTATCATAATGTCTCAATCTTTGGATTTTTCTCCCATGTATTGGTTTTCATCAATTACATGTAACTTTATTGATGGCAACCCATCTTATGTACAACATGATTCTTTAGACCTATTGACCCCATAGTGTATATTACTTTGAACTATTGTTTAAATCCAAACATAAGCGATGACGCTTTGGTAGGGGAAGTAGAAATTCTCATTTATATCGAGAATACCCCTTGTCGATCTAAAAGGAAGGCTATAGTAAAATTAATTTCTTACCTTTTTTTTTTGTCAAAATGAATAATATGTTCATTAATAAATCATATTGTGAACTCTTACTTTATTTTAAATATATAGCCGACAAGGTAGAGATTATAATTTAAGAAGAATCCAAGTAAGTATGTGAGGCTTCTATTGGTGTGATAGTTTTGTATCTTTGTGGTTTTAACATGGCAATGAGATGCCTATTTTATCCTTTCATGAAAATTTACTCTTTTTCGGCTTGGCAAGCTATGTATTAATGTTTGGGGTAGGATATCCGCCTTTTAGACTATCTATTTGAAGAATATCAATTATAATGTCTATATTAATATTTTTTGGCTTCGTATAAAATTTAAAAAAAAAAGCCAAGCTATTTTAATATAAGATCCAATGAGACCTTCAATGAAACAAAAATTTAAGGTAGATGATATATTTTTTATCCTATTAAAAATGACCATACACATACATCGATTTTTTGACAATATATTTAGCCATTTGGGTTGTATGGGATGTTTGTAATTGTTATATAACTCCAAATATACATCCCTATTTGTATTGAGTGATTTCTTTTCTAAGCAAGATTTTAGGCCCATTATGAATGTTGATGAAAAAATTATTGTAGTAGTGTGTGGAATATAAATGATCGTGTTTTTATATGAGATTTTTTGTAATAAATGATTTAAAGGTTCGAGTTAATTTCATCATTGTAAAATTACTTAATATTGGATTAGGTATTCCTCGCATCTTCGGAGGATGATTATTATATAATCTTTGAAGGCTAGTTTCATAAATAAATTACCTAATTTACTCTTTCAAGTTGCGATGTTTTCTTATACATTCCTTTGTTTACTAAGCATATGGATGTTGAAAACTTTCTACTTAAAGTTTATGAAAGTACTTTTATGAAGGTTCAAATTGATTCTAACAGAATTGAAGGTTAGAACAAATGGCCTACCCACTGATGCACATAGCATTATTGAAGGTGATAACAAGAATTTCTTAGAGATCAAAACTAAGGGTCATGATGACGTATGAGAAGAATAAGAGGCTTCAGTCACCATGTGAAGGAGTAAATGAAAGAGACGTACTAGGGGTTTATCCCCTTCAAACAGAGTAAATAAGGGTCTTAGAGAAGATGGCAAACATCTTTGTGTTTTTGATAATTAATCTCTAAAACATAATTCTTCACAAAATGTTCCTGATAGTGTACATGTTCGTAAGATCGCGGTTTATGTATTTATGAATCTATGCCATGTCTTAATTGATATTTTGGTGGTATATATAATTGATATATATATATATATGGATATATAAAATGAGGAAGGTGTTGAATTTTCAATTATTAGAAAAATGCCATATTGCACTATAACAACTAACACGACACCCACCTTCGAGATGGGGTATGTCATAGTTTGTCATATAAGCTAGCATACTAACCTTATACTTCCTTCCACTACGATGGATTTCCTAGCCACTTACCCAAAATAGTTTGATATACTTATTTTAAACATTCAAGAAATGGTTGTATGATACTTATAGTTGTGTTAGGAGTGAAGAGTATAAAACATTTGTTGAGATTTGTAGAATAGGTAAGAGGAAATTTAATATTTCACATGACCTCATTTAGGAAATGTATTTTAAGCATGTCTATTTTGAGGACTAAATTTTAATTGTCTGGGAAAAGAAGTTATATCAAAGTCGGATATGACACTATTATTTATACTACTTAGTGATTGCATATAAAGATAGATAGGTAAGATGATAGAGGGTCTCCTTGTCATATTTTTCTTTACCTGATAATATAAAGGTAAAATGTATATGATCACGACAAGAATTTGTGATACAGATGACACACATTTAATAATGAAAGACACCTTAGATCGTATTCCTAGTTTTACGAGTACTTGTTCAATAGTATTGCATTCAACTTATCATAATTTTGTTGCATATCATTTTTAGTATGGTATACACACCCTTTCATATGGGTGTTCATCCTCTTGAATGTATGTAGAGCTTTATTGAAAAATTATCATATTTTCTTTGATATCTCTTTCCTCATATGAATGTAGCATGGACTAAAGATACTAGTTTCAACATTAAGGTTTTTATTCCAATGATATGTATTTTAGAAATAATTTTTTAATACTTTTACCAAGCTTCTGCAAAACCGCGTTTTTGGAAATTAAAACTATAATGGTTCATGTGAATATATCAATATTAGGCTTCTATTAATGAAGACTTTGTTCGACCTGAAATTGTTCTTGACCATGAGATACTAGCGTATTTTGTAAAATATACATTTGAAATCATTATTAAAGGGATCAAATAGAAAAGATTTACCAAATTACCTCCTTATATGTATAATAACATACCTTTATTAAGAGTAATGCTGGATATCGCCCCAAATCGCATCACCCTTTTATCACCTCCTAGGTGGACCAACCGTAAAGGAGAGAGAAAATAATAAATCAGGAAAGAGAAATCATATGATTGGTTAATTTAAAATCCACCTATGAGGTGAGAAAAGTGTGATGCGATTTGGGGTGATATCCAGCATTACTCCTTTATTAATTCAGTTGTAATTTAAAATAAGGATATGTATCATATTTGGGCAGTAAGCACAACGGCCCATATCATTGAGCCCTACCTAACTATAAGATCATAACTATGAAACCCTACTAACAATATCAACAATATCAATCCATCACCCTATATAGGTTTCAATTGATGGATATGTTAAACAAAATATTTTGAACGCCGCCTCTTTGTTGCAAGTAGACACAACACACCATTTTAAAATCCTATGTTTGCTAAAAAACACAACACACCATCTTCAAACCCTAGATTTACAACAAAAACTACAAATTATTTTCACTTGTAAAAGGTAACTATATTATAACACGGGTTTTTAGATTTATAGGATTAATTTTTTTATTCTTTTTTATGATTTAAAACGACTATGGTGTACAATCTGAAACTAGAATAAATAGTTTAGAGATTAAAAAATATAAATTAAAATCTTAAATTATTTTATAAACTGATTTAAATTATCCATAATTATAAATTTTTCATTGAAATGGATAAATTTTCTTTAGTTTTATTGTACTTATTAAATATCTCTAAAAATTAATTTTTTATTAATTGAATTTTTAAATTTAATTTGTGATAATCTTTATAATATAGATTTTTTTGATTTTAGTGTTTAGTTTACAGGAAAAAGATACTTAGTCATGACATTTCAATAAAGGAGAAATTCTCCATAAAATTCTTGGTAAGTCTTCACCATTCTAATAGTTATTATGTTTGATATGTATCTAATTATCTTATACACAGACAATAGGATCACAATATATATTATGAGATTTCTAAATTCACTTCATTATGAATATAAATAATAAGAATTTCTATTTGAATAGCTTTTAAATTTTGGTTTTAGGTGTCAAAAACCCTAAATTTTGTTAATCATGTGGTAACTTTCACAATACTTTACCAAGATATATGGCTAGTGCATAAGATTATATTCAGTTATGGTAAATAAAATAGTTAAGGTTTATTTTAACATTATAAGATTAGATACCCATGTGGTATATTACTAGCATACGTAAAACCTTTAGATTCTAGTGTTTCTATCGCACTCTCAAAAGTTCTCATATATGTTATTTTTTTATTCCACAAAAGGTTTACATTTTGTTTACCAACAAATTAAAAAAATAGTTTTTAGATTCTATATGTACTAGTATATTCTTCCTAAAATGTCTTAAAATTTTGAATCATTTTTGTGATTTTTTTAATATTTGAATAGGTCTAGATTTCTCATAAAGAATATAAATTGTCTTTGATAAAGAGTAAATACATCCAATACCCCCCTAAACTTTGACTATTTTGATAGTTTACCCCCTACTAGATATTTTTGGACGGGATGCCCCTTAAAAGTCATTTTAGTGACTCGTTGCCCCTCGTTCATGTGTGGCCACTTTTTAATTAAAAATTCATTTTTTTGAATTACTTATCCCACGTCTTCTTCTTCAAATACTTTTCTCCAAAACTTCTTCTCCATGATTAAATCTCGAATCTTCAAATTTCCTATAAAAAAATAGAAATTAAAACAATATGAATCAACAAATATGGTGAATGTATGACAATAAAAGATTGGATTAGGAAGTGAAACAAATCAATAAATTCCATCTTTTTTAGTTGCTGCTTCACTTAATTTATCACTTGCTTTTCCATTTCCAGATAAGGAAGAAAATGTGACATCATCATCTACACCTAAACATGGTTCTGATAATTCATTGCGTTTATTTGGAGAAGGAATCAGGAGGGACTAGAGGTGTAAATTCTATAGTGGAGATTTAATAATTTTCACCTCTTTGTTTATTTATTTGTTTTATTAGCTTAAAGCTTAAGATTTTCAAGATATAATTTTGTTTCTTTTTAAATTTTAGTTTTTGCAAGTGCGGATAGTTGGGCGTTTGTATATAGAGGATGTTATATCATGGTATTTGCATGTTTGTGGTGACTTTTATAGATTTTTAGATTACTTATAAAACCCACCTACTTTGGGGATTCTTGAATTATTTTTCTAAATTTATTAAAGTTTTTAGGATTTGTTTTGTGCTCCACCCTCAATTAGGTTTTAATAAGTCGTGTTTTTATTTAGTGTGGTCTTGTATGTGCATGCTATACCATGATATTTATGTTTGTATGCATGCGACCCCTTTCCGTTTATATTTTTGTTACACTTGTCATGCGCATTCGTTGTCAATGCGATTAGTAATCTATTTTTAGCATTTTTATAAGCTTTTTTGGGACACGCGCAAACAGAGAGGTTATTCATCTAGTTTAGCTATATTATTATGCACACAAACTTATCGCTACTTTCTCCATTCCCACCCTACCCCAATAAATATTCTTAAAACCTTGTACTGTGTACGACCCTTCACTGGAATTGAAAAACACCGGAATTGCAAAGTATTTTGCTGGTTTAGGATGTTCACGATGAGTTCAAATCACGAGTCGTACGTTTGTGTTACAAAAGTGGTAGTTTGGTTTTGTTTCATAGTGATGTGTTTCGTCGCGACGGTTGGTGGTTTGGTAGAGAGTAGATGGTAAGAGCTTCTTATCTGTCTTATTAGGAGTTGTGGATGGTAAGATATGTAGTGGATATCTTGTGTATTGAGACCCCCTTTCCTGGATTACTTCCAAAACAGTCGGCTATTGAGACCTCCTTTTCCCGCGGCTACTGAGACACTTTTTTCCAGCTCCCTTCCAAAATAGTCGGCTACAGAGACCCATTTCTCGGCTCCCTTCCAAATTAGAGTCGACTATTGAGACTCCCTTTCAGCTCATTTCTAAAATATAGACGGCTATAACGCTCCTATTTCCTAGCTCACTTATAAAAGGAGTTGCCTATTGATATGTACGCTTACACTAGGTAGCATCAAAGCAGACCTACAAAAGAATAAGATAACAAAAAAGTAAATATCCAAATAATTGCACTATAGGTCCCTATGGGGGAAATAATGCAACTATTAAAGAGCAGGTTATGATCACTAACACCAGCTATTCCTAGAATTTCACTTTTACATGTATAGACAAAACTAGTCAGGAAACAACTATTATGTTTATTTCCACTACTAAGCATTTGATATCTCCCTCTTGTGCAGAACAACTTCACTATGTGAAACAAAATATAAGAAAACTTGAAACTCCTCGACATGAAACTGAAAAAGCATACAGGAAGTGATTATCTTTGCCTCAACAGAGGCTAATTAAGCAATTTTCATATCAAATAAGAACAAATAACAAGTATAAAAATAGAGAAGGAATTACTAATTATATCAGAGAGTTCTTGACTTGACATTGCGGATCCTAAAACCACCTTGGAAAAAAGAGTGAAGTGACCTCAAATTGGGAGCCAAATCAATCCCTGTAAAACTCACAGATTTATTATCACTCTTAAATTCAATCACACGCCCCTTTCTTGATCATAAGAAATGCAACTTCCATTTAAGGTTATAAATAACATTTTTCCCCCTTTATAGACTTTATTTTGTTACAGGATCCTGTATAGAGCAAGTAAATTTTTTTTAGATACGTATTTCATTTTCACCTGTATAGACAAAACTGACGCGATTGTAATGATTTCTTCAGAACATCCTGATTTGTATGAAGCTAATATCATTTTCGAAATAATAGGATCCTGTAACAAAATCAAACATTAATAAAATGTTATTTTGTAAGTTTTGCATCATCATCTAATATGTTATGTGAATAAAGTACTTCAAGTGCTCTAATCATTGCTTTAGGTGAAGGAGAAGCTGGCCAATCAAAACCAAGTATATTATCTATTCCTAAAGCCTTTAACTGTCACATAAAAAAAGACCAATAAAGTCAAACAAGTGATTTCTTTTCCTAAAAGTCATCAACTTAAACAACATATATACCTGAATCACACACATACAAGGTTTGATCTTTGAATATCTAGAATACCCTCACACGGCATTTCATTAACAAAATATTCTTCTGTATATAACCTGGATTATGATACAATAATATATTTCATTTTACTTAAACCCAGAATAAATAAATAAAATATATTTCCGCACCTATAACATTTCCCTGGCCATACTCTTCCAGCTCGACCAGTTCTATTATTTAGCAGATGCTTTAGATATTGGTGCCACTACTAAATTCTAAATATCCAAGATCTAAAATTTATCAATTAAAGAAGAATCAAATTTGGTTTTGAATATACTTAACTATTGCACCAAGATAAAAGTTAAATATAAGATACCAGACTATAATGTCGTTGTTTTGATAAGCCACTATCGATTACATAGACAATATCTTAAAAAAATTGAATTATTCAGATATGATATATATACACATGTCATAGTTTAATTTGAATGATGTTTCAGCTATATTTGTTGATATTACCACCTTTCTCTTACTTCTTAGAGTTGGAGAAAATATCAGATGCTAATAAAAATAATAAGTGAAAAGTTTTCTAAGAATGAAAAATAGGTGGTAATACCATATCTTAGATATAAATAACTGATATGCTCTCAGTGTGAAAATCCCGGATAAAGAGGCAATAACATTTGCGTTGCAGGTAAATTTGTATGTGATTTCAAATTCTGTAAACTAATTTTGAAAAAAAAAACTGTGAAAAGTTAAAATATCAAAAAAGTTTGGGCTATTATATATGATAATAAGAGTACCTTGTTTTTTCCTCTAATGCACCAATATTATCTTGATCAGTAAATAACACTAAGATATCTTCCATTGACTCCTATAAAACAATAAATAAATAATTTGCATAACAATTTGATACTATAAAAAATAAGAATGAAAATACGTGTTCATTGATTGAGAGTATTGTTGAAACAGCTGTTCGAAGATAATAGGTTCTTCAACATAGTAAACTTTTACATTAAATCCTCTACCCTGATATATCAAAAGTATAATAAAAAATAAAAATATAAGGACCTATAGTGCAGTTAACTCGAATTTAAGGGACTCATAACGTAAATAACATGTTGAGATTTGTAGCTGATGATCCCCAAAGATAAAGAATCCTGAAAATGAGTAATAAAACACTTGAAACTAAAGATAACAATGTCTGTTTTGATTTCTAAAAAACAACCCAAATAGCTAAAGTTGCTATTAATATTTTTACTGTCAAATCTTTTCTCCTCCTTAACACCACATCTTCAACTGTTTGAAAAGAAAATATTACATGTTTAGTACTTATCTTGCAAAAGTAACGTTTAGTCCTTTATCTTTTGATTTTGTGACAACTTTGCAAAGTTATTTTAGTCTTTTATCATATTAATAAACTAAGGTTTTCTTTTGAAGATCAGCTTTTACTGTACAGCTTCGTGGGTTGTAGATAAATCTAGATTATTATATATATATTAATATATTATATATTATATATATATATAGCTTATCAACTCAAAGGAAAAATAATAAATTATTGTGACTATTTCTATTTACAGAAAAAGAAAGTTTAATAAAAGTATCAGTCATGCACCATTCGTAAGCAGCAAAACTTTGACCTGCCTTCAAGACTATATTTATATCCTAGTAGCATCCCACCTTTATGCCAAAAAAAAAGTAAACATGTAAGGACCTGTAGTGCAATTAGAATCTCAAGCAAAACAACATGAAAAAGATATATAAACTATATAAAGAGCGAAACAAACAAAAATCACTATTTTAAATCACTAACCTTTAGGGATTTTACTGATACATTATTAATCCTAAAAAGGAAGGAACTTTATATGAATACTCTAGAACAATTCGATGCTCTCTCCAGGCATTGAGATAACTATCTTGACCCCATCCATGGCAAGGCAACAAGTAAACCCTTGGTTAGGTAGTTATCTACGTTCTTTGGCACAGGTAAGTACATAGTGAGGACCTATAGAGTACAATATATCCAAAAATATCAGTACTACACATTGGTCCTTGTGTTATGCAAAACAGTTATATAGACCTCAGTGTGTTCAACGGTAGTAAGTATATCACTGTTTTATTCAAATGTACACCTTTGGAGGGGTAGATTTGGAAGCTAGTGTATAAAATGGGTATATTTGGCCATTAGTAGAATAAAGCAAGGACCAGTGATGTAATTTACTAGCCCTTTTCCAAGGGTACTATAAGTTAAAAAGAAATGACGAGGTGAAAGATTAGATACGTAATATATACAAATAGAAGTTTTATCGAACCTATCAGTTCTAGCTAAAGCTAGCAAAATAATGGAAAGTGTATTTATATAATTAGAACTACACATTTGAATATACATGTACAAATTGACATATCCATTTCAAAATCAACTCCTCCAATTTGTCAATGGAAGATAATTAAATTCAAAATGAAATATGAACACGAGAAGAATCTCACAATAGCAATTAAGAAGCTATATAACTTAAATATGCAATCAATCACTTCGTGAACAAGGATTAACAGATTTCAGAATATCAATTGTAGTTGTGAGAAGCAAACAAAGTAAAGGAAAGGAAAAAAACTAACTCTAGGGTTTGGACTCATTATGGAATTCAACAAAAGCTTTGGCTTGTGATTGTCGAGTTCCATGGATACTATAGCCGAACCTTTATTTGTTACAAATAAAGATTATGTTATAAAATAAGAAGATCTCAAAGGGCACCACGTACTCCAAATCATCAATGCTTTATAGCATTTTTTATCAAACAGTTGGCTTGAATTCTAATATAGCTAATAAAATTAATTTAATCTTTGTTCATCATAACAACAAACACTATGCGATTCAAACTAATTACCATATTAGACAAACTTTAATCAAATCAAGTTGAGATACTTACTCTCTCGTTGAAATTTATCCTCTGAGATTTGAAAGCTGCAGGTTTGGATTTGATCAGCCTGAATTGTAGCCGAGTAACACTTAACAGACTGTAATGATTAATGTGATAAAGTAAATACGTGGAAGTAGAGCGGATAAGTGGAAGCCATGAAGGATCAAAGTCACGTATAAACCCAAGAATTATAATAAGAATGATAACCGTTACGGTTAGCCTATGATCTATATATAGATCATATATAAGGAATGCAGAAAATAAATATTGTCTTTAAGTTCAGTTTATTTAGTTTAATTAGTCTTTTCTATTCCTTTAATTCATTACAAATTTGGTGCTCCCATTGAGAGTCTATGGAAGATGGTAATAGACTAAAGTTGATAGAAGAGGCATTCAAAAAATTTCAAGATGAAACTACCTTGAACTCGGCGTCTGGATTTGTACATAGCCCTTACAATGTTTTGGAGAATGGAGAATCTTTGGTAACTTTTGTTAAAAAAATAAACAATTATTGGAGAATCAAGAAACTGTTGTACTCTTGTTAAAAAGAATTAATAATCAATTCACGGGTGAAGGCAAGCAATCCAACATTTATATGAATAGAATGTTGGAAAATATTTTATCCAGGAGTTATGATGGATATTAAGATTAAACATATAAAATAAATCATTTTTCAAAAATGTGTTTGGGTACGGTAAATATTTTTCTAGTTTTTCTTCTTTTGTACAATAAAATTTAGATCAACTTTAACATCAATGGTATAGAAACATTTATTGTCTTGAACCCTGAGGACAAGGTTCTTTCTGAAGAGGATAGGGATGTAATGATTAATGTGATAAAGTAAATACGTGGAAGTAGATGAATTATAATAAGAATGATAATTGTTCTAGGTTACCATTAGCCTATGATCTATATATAGATCTATATGAATACATCATAAGGAATGCAAAAAATAAATATTGTCTTTAAGTTTAATTTATTTAGTTTAATTAGTCTTTTATATTCATTTAATTCATAATTATCCTTGTACATACATTATTCTTCAAAAAATTATGTTTGTTCATCAAAATTTATTTCACATACGTGTCATTGGAGGATCCATCATGCCAGCGAGGTTAGTGGTACATTTCAGTCGCTAAAGTTTGGAGACAACAAATCTAGAATTGATTTAATAAATGTTAGCCATACTAAAATTGAAGAATCGTGAATTAGATGATTAGATGATATAGAACGACAACTGTGGAGGGGTAATGGCAGCGAAGTTGATGAATTCGGAGCTCAGACGAAAGTTAGTTAAATAAATACGAATGTAAATGTATGTATTGATCGATAGATGACAAGATTTTAAGGGAGAAGATGAAAAATGAAATGAGGGCTGAGAAGATAATTTGGGGATTAGATAAAAGAAATCTGATTATGTGTAATTCTTAATTTATTATCTTTAATGGAGGAAGAAGATAAATTGCACAGAGATATAATTAGATGTGTTTTTATAATTTTATTATACTGACTAAGAATTTTATATCTTTAAAAAATAATAATAATAACTTTAATATTATATCGTTTGTATTTTTAAATGTATTTTTTATTTTTTATTTTTTATTTTTTATATATATATATTTATTTTAATTTTCAAAAGTTATATTAATAACGACTCTTAAGTTATGAAGCGGAAAAATATGTAAATAGCTCACTGTATTAATGTGAGTGGAAATTGTTAGATGTAATAGACTACTCTATTAAGGGAAACTAGACAAAAATAACATTGATCTTTTTTTAACAACCAATTCATGAGGGGTAGGGAAAAAAGAGTTGGCATATCACAGTTTACCATTTTTTACTTCGATCTCACAAAAAAACTATTATTTGCTGACATTATTTTATTATCTCGAAAGCATTTGGTGATAATGAAACTCAGTGGTTCTTCTTTGTTCTTCTTTAGATCCCAATCCATAGTACATAACCTTAAGAGTCTTTACTTCATATCCGCAGCTTCTAAAAAAACCCCTCTTTCTGGCGACTAAAATTGAATTTAATTTTAATATACAAATGTGTGGATTTGTAACAGAATGTAACCAGCATGGTATGACAGAGGAATCTATAAAATCTCATCAAATGGAACAGAATGTTATACAATCAAGGGTTGACGGTGAATTAGGGAGCCTTAAAGGTCCATTTTCTAATGCTCTCAAGACGATACGTGAGATTAACTTGAACAAGAGGAATGCTTGATAATTGATTGATTGGGGGAGCCCTCGAATAATATTGAAAATTGGATAAAATAAAGCTACATTCCTTCTCTGTTTGATCTTTCCTCAGGTGTCCTTATTAAGAACGTTGAGGGATTAGTTTCTCTAGACTATGTTCCCAATATAATAAGGCAGAAATTAACCAATTTTCTTTGCGATGATCGAAAAATAAACAGTCACATCTTAGATCTCCTTTAAATAGGATTCTTACCTGAGCTACACATCTAAGACTACTCATGGTTAGCAGATTCCCAATTTGTCAGGAGTTTTGCAAATCTAGATGTCACTGATTTAATGGGTGATTTTATATTATTTGTCTACATACTATAAGATGATTTTAGTGAATGGACATGACACTTAACGGCCAAAATAGACGGAATCTATTAACAAGGGGCAACGAGTGACGAAGATGAAGTTCAAGGGCATCCAGTATCAAAAAATCTAGTAGGAGGTAAACTGTTGAAACAAGAAAAGTTTGGAAGGTATTGGATGTATTTACTCTTCTCTAAATAACAATATTTTGTAAACAACTATTTTGAGGATTAGTTACAACCTTCCGTGGATGAAGATAATACTATTGTGACAAACCATAATTTTAAGCAAAATTTTATCACAAATCTAGAATTTTTATCGATGGAGTTTACAAAATTTGACATTAATAATATTAGACTTACATTTGCAAGCATTGAAGTGTGTATGAGATTCGTTCTTACGTATAAACGTGATTGCGATTTCAATAAGGTTAAACAATTTTCTTCTCATTTATGATAGTTTGTACAATATTGTTCATATAAGTGATTTTGTATTTTTATGTTTTCACCCCATTTTTTATGGTTCAACAAATTTTTTGTCAATCTCAATGTTTTCTTTTGGCTCATTTGATTATCTAATTTAGAATCCAAATATAGTTTTGCACAATATTGTTTATATAAGGGATTTTGTATTTTTATGTTTTCACCTTATATATAATAAAAAATTCATACTAAAAGTTGTCTTATGGAATACTTAAACTAATACTTTAAGTGGGACATTCAATGATTACATGAAATATATCTCCATGGTACCTCAAGTGAATTTAATAACTATATTAGTTGTGATCTTGATTATGCAATTGTATGTAAACTTCTTTCCACTACCATGTTAAAACCCTAATTTAGTTCACATATTTTAGCTCGGATATCTCAATTTCTACCATGTTAAAACCATAAGTTAATTCACATAATTTAGCTTACATACCTGAATGTAAGTTGGAGTGAGATAAGAGTCAAGTGGGAAAGGGAAAAAGATAAATTTCAATCTTTAAAAACAATGAAACACTAAATTGGAAGTATATTTATTTATTTGGACACATGCACTCATCAGTAGTTTTGAACAATGAGTTATGTATGTACATAATTGTCTTTTTGGTATACATTGTTCCTTACATGTAAACTTAACAATATTCCACATTGTTGGAAACTAGAGCATCTGAAATTTCATATGATATGTTGTATTAATACTAAAACACACCATTTAAAATTCATCTATTTTTTTGTTGGTTTCAATTTGAACAGAAAATTTTGGGATCTCCTTTAGACAAAATCGAATGAGCTACGTCAAAATAGCTACGATTGCAAAAGCCAAACTATATTTTCTCCAATATTCATCGAATCTACTTTTCAATTTCAACTAAAAAATACTTATAAAGTCATCGATCCCATATATCGGGGAAAAATGTGTTTTCAGTTGAAGTTGAGTTTCTTTCAAAAGAATTAATAGCTTCTATGAAGAAATTTAAGAAACCATTAATTGAACTTGTTCCTTCCCCTATATACAATGCACAAATGGAATACAACAGATCTTGTTCGTCATAAAGTGGAAAATCTTTCATGTACTCTAACTAAATTTCAAGCATAATATATGGTATGCTTTTCAACCAACATCTGACCATGGTTGAAGGTTTTAAGGCTCAAGTGTTTTGGAGAAAAAATGGATGTTCGTCATGACACTTCCACAAAGGAGACCATGGCATTAGTTAATATTAATATTAAGCTTAAAAAATGGTGCATTAAGATCTATTCTTTTGCTAAACACTGGTTATGTAATTGTAGTCTTACTTTTTATTAAAAATTAACACATGTATGTCTATGTTGTAATATTGGGTTGGATGCCTATTTGATGAATGAAAATATTGATATCTTTAATTTTTTTATTTTTTTTGTTTAGTATACAAGAAATAATCATCGAAGTATTAATAAAATCAAAGTAGACAATATTGAATCCTCATTCTAGGGCAAACAGACCCAGAACCTTCCTCTGAAATGTTGTGAGGGTACAGTAAGAGATAAATGAACAATCACAGAAAGTTTTTTTTTTCAAAAAGTAATCTAGTTCTATTTTTCTTTCATATTAGTTGATTAATATTAAAATATTTTTTCTTAGTAATTGGGAATGATAACATAGTATAGTTTGCGAAAGTACAATGAAATAAATTGTTCAGAAATTGTTATTAAAGTCAAACTCAAAGCTACAAACACATTAAATTACCAAGATAACTTCTGTCACTCAAGTCTTAGTAGTCCATATGTCAATGACCCCAAGATGACCACTACTAGAGTATACGACAACAAAAATTAAAGAGAGAGCATAAGAAATAGAAAATCAAAATTTGAAACAATTAATAGGGTGTGCTTATTGCACAACTAATAAATAAATAAAAATGATGTTCTCATATCTCTCTCCCGTTGTAAGAGACGTGAGCTTAAGATGCCAAATATTTTCTTGAATATATATTTTTGTGCAGATTCATCAAAGTGCAATCTACTGATTTTGTTACTCTTTCCTCCAACAATTTGTTTTTGTAGAATATACTTGGTTTGTAATTGGTCTTTGGACAGTATTTCTGGACGCCTTCCCAACCTTAGTATAGTCGGGGACTTACTTCCTCGGACTTTCGTTTGTTTACATGCCAAAAACTTGTCTGGACTTATTAAAACTCCATATTCTGTAGAAGATTTTTGGCAATTCATATGTGGCACACTTTTACCTATCGATGCTCCTTTGCATGACAAAAGATGTCGAATACCACATATAATGTATTTTACTTTGACACCTCATCTATATTATTAGTATCTTTCTATTAAACGTTCCTTAATGTATCTTCAAAGGAGTTTGCTTTTGTGGTTCCTTGAGGAGTGTCTTCACTGATGATAGAGGGTGTCTTCACAATTTAAATTACTCTTACGCTTTCATGTTGAGGCCTCCTCCTTTCACCTTGTGTCCTTGGGTCTCTCATATGTACATAGAACATTTTGTTATATTCCCCTGCCTGATCATATGTCCTTCTAAATAGAGATTTTTTAGTGTGTTTATCCTTCTTCCTTTCATGTTTGACCTTCTTACATTCATATTATTTTTATTTATTTTGATTTTGAGTCATCCCTTGTTAGCTTATTATATCTCTTATACCCATTTTCATTGGGGAACATAAATAATATGTCAATTATTCGTCGGTGGCTATTTTAATGCCAAATATTCTACGATATTTGTTTTATGCCGAGGCATCATCAAAATTTTCTTTGAATTCAATGCTTAATCGGACTATGTGTGATGCCATTAATTTGTCAGATTTTGTTTCATATCGAGTCTTTGTCAGACTTTGTTTGATGTCGTAGCTTCTTCATACTTTCTTTTTTGATGCCAAGGCATCATCAAACTTTGTCTGATGCCGAGGATTTTTCATACTTTGTTTCTATTGACACATGCAAAGAGAAAGAATTATATATATGTTTTGTATTATTACTATTATTATTATTATTATTATTATTATTATTACTATTATTATTACTATTATTATGTTCCGGCTTCGATCTTGCAAAGCTTCTTTTATCGTCGAGGATTTGTCGATATTACTAAATATCATATGACTATTGACACTTTTTTTGTCTTAATAAACTTCCTCGGTTGTTGATACTGTGTCGGTCTTACAAAATTTCTTTGATTATCAAGACTACGTCGGTCTTACAAAAAGTTTTTGATTGCTGAGATTGTCAGTATTACAAAACCTTTTTTATTACTGAGAGTGTGTCACTCATATGAAGATTTTTTAATTTTCGAGACTAAGTTGGTCATACAAACTTTTTTTATATCTCATTCACAAGAAAAGAAGTTGCCGGCTGACTGTGTCATCACATCGATATTTAACGACACAGTGAATTATTTACTTCAAGATAACCTTCTTGCCAACAATATAATTGGTATTTTTTTCAAGGCTAAGATCGACTTAATTACCATATCTACGTTCTTCTTGCTTCCAAGTCTAAGTTTGACTTAATAACCAAATCTTTGTCAGTATCATTTCTGAGACTATATTAGACTTATTTACTGGAGTTATGTCGGTCTCATTGTCGAGACTGCATCAGATTATCTACCAGAGCTATGTCAATCTTATTTCTGAGACTACATGAGAGTTATTTACCATATCTATGTCAAAATAATTACTGAGGCTTCATCAGACATATTTTACTAGAGATTTGTCGATTTCGTTGTTATATCACTCACCGCCAATTTAGGTCGATCATGATTCCGTTGTCGGCTTTTTAGAGGGTTTAGTCTTTCTTAGGCTATATAAGATGATATTTGATGTCATAGTAGCCGATCATTTTTATACCAGAGGAGCTAGTATTTTACGATCTCATCTATTATGCTACATGAATTGGTCTTTAAAGCTAGAGGACCTTGTGTTTTATGCTCAAGGAGCTACTCTTTTTGCCAAAGATGTTGGTATTTTAATGATCCCAATTCGAAATTGGTGTTAGGGATTTTTTGTTACAGTCTATCAACTTTTTTAGGAACCAAACCCCATATTTGATGATCTTAGGTTGACGAGAAAAGTTTGTTACATTCTATCTAGTTTTTATGTCAGTAATCTTTTTAGAATTTTTTTGAAGATTTCGATTTGTCTTTGTAGTTCTTGTTGTTATAAAAATCCCCTCAAGAAGGAACCAGGATAGTGTTGAAAATTACAATGGATTGACATGCACATTAGTTAATTTTAAAATTTGAAACACAACATTTTTGAAGTAACTGACTTGCTCTTACTGTTTCTTATCTTTGATTTTTTCTGTGATATTATATTGTATGAGAACTACCACTTGTGTCCTTCTTTGTTGCTCTTGCATATGCTGTCTCTAATTGAAAAGTTTCATTAACAATTGATCTAGATATTTCATTACCATCGGCGGACTCTCGTTAGCCCAGCAGCCGCCGGCATAGCAAGAATATAAGGTACAACACATTTGGTGGTGGTCGGTATTGGCGGAATGTATGGTTTGACGCCTTCTTTACCCACCGGTAGTGATTGATAAGGTTCAATTAGGGGTGAGCACGGTTTGGCTCCGTTTTTTGCCATAACTAAAACCAAAACCGAATGGTTCGGTTTTTAGAGGTACCGCTACCGAACGGAACAGTTTTCATCTGTTTAATTTTGTCAGTTTTCGATTCCGTTTATTTTCAGTTTTGGTATACGTTTAATTCGATAGTTGGATAGCTTTCAAGGTTGTTTACATGAGAAATTTATTTTCTAAAAAAATTCATATATTAAGTGTTTGATTTTCATGTTATTCACCCATGTATGAAAATTGCATCTTTGGAACTCAAATATTGTGCATTAATCATAAACAAATTATTTCAGAGGAATATTTTAAAAAATTAATATGAATGCTTTACGTTCAACGTATTTCAATAAAAGAAGGTTCTTTTAAGATATATATGTAAAGATATGTTGCACATTATGATACTTTTAGGGGTTGTGCATGTCATATATGAGAATTTTTGTTTTTAAATTTTACTCTATTGACTATACCATGGACATAATATCTACAGAAATATAAATTAAATTGAAGAATGTCTTAATTTATGTATTATTTTCGGTTTTGTTTTTCCTGTTCGGGTTGTCATAGAAAAACCGTATCGAGTCGAACTTTTTTGGTTTTTTAAAAAGTTTATACCAAACCGAACGTTTTTGTCAATTTTTGGTTTTTTCGGTTCGACTTTTGCTGTTTTTTGGGATCGGTTCAATTTTTGGTTTTGTTTTGCTCTCCCCTACCTGAAACCCTAAGAGAGAAGAGAGAAATTAATGTTGGAATTATGCCGTAGCACCGATCGTCTTGTAATGAATTGAACAGAAGTGTTTACTGTACATATAAATGGTATTATTACCCAATCTCTAAAAGTGCCACTAAAAGAATTGGTAATATTTTTGTTTCTTCGTAATGGCTCGACCCTTGTAATATATACCCATGTAGTTACATATAAATGGGTTGATCCAGTAGGAAGTGAAACCAAATGTTCTAGTCTTCTATGAAATCATGTTTGGTTTGTTCAATGTTCCATGTTACAACAATTAACTAAGGACATTTTACCTTCATTAAATCAAAATAAACATGATTATGTCTCGACATGTTTTTTAGTTTTTATACTCTTTTAGGATATCCAAGAATTAATTTATTTTTTATTTTCTAATACATTTGAGAGCCATTTTGACTTGGGTAAAATTAGATCTCAAGATATCTTAGTCGCGCCGAAAAGTGTTAAATACTCTAGCCGCTAGAACTATCGATTTCAGATCCCCGCTCTTTCTAATTATCCTGATAAAAATTATACAATCAATTGAATATTACACCATAACGATTAAAAACACATCCTAAAAGAAATTAAAAAAATTAAAATACCACCACACAACCATAACTATCACACAAATCTCCACATATGCTTATCACTTATGCTAAAAATAACCACTTTATCCATACCATTTGTTGTTTTTTTGTACTCATAAGAAAAGAAACACCTGACTACAATATATTCAAAATTATTAAAATCAAAACCTTCCACTTTGATATATCACCTCTCTTTCTAATCGTCCTGATAAAATATATACAATCAATTGAATATTACCATTATTCCAGTTGTTATCCCAAAGATTTCTATAACACGATTTGCTAAAACATCAATCAATGGATCGATCTTCGAAGAAAAAGAAAAACAACCATAGCTAAATACAATTTATGCATATATTTTATGAATAGTCGAATGTTCCACATTTTTGTTGATGGATTTGTAAAGTTATGAATAAGTTCACAACAGTCAGTGAAGATAGATGTTGTATGTTGTTGGTTCAAATTAGTCATTTTGCATGCCTCTTGCAACACTAGAGGTTCACTCTCTAGCATAGATTTTATCCCCAAAATTTCTTATTATTATGATTAATTACATAGTTTATTATGATACAACGAGTCTAATGAAATACCTACCTCCTCCCATTCATAGGCAAAAGAAACGTTACAAACTTTTTCTATCGACAGAACCCAGTTGCTTAGTCTGTATACTGTCAACTTGGTCGACTTCATGAAGATTGTGATTAACATTTGAAATATAGTACCAAACATTTACAAACAAATCTTCCATAATATTAAGATCATAAGTTCGTTGAAACGCAAGTATGATTGTTCTATTTAATACCTTGAAACTATTCTTCGTACGTATTTTTTAGATTTGTCAGAATGAGATAACAAGGAAAGAAATAAACATTCTGCTAACTCAAACCCAATCAGTAAAGCTTTTAACAATCTTGATAACCAATTTCCAATAAGTTCTTGGACTTGTAACTCCACCTGATAAAGTAGCACATTAATTTTTTCGTAAATTTTTTTTATTAACCAAGTATATGAATTTATGTTGGAAATTTGAATTCTAGACATATTTTCAAATATATATATAATAGAAATTCCCCGTACATGAAAGTACTTGGGCTAAAATGAATTATAATGGATTGTATGAAATTTATAATTTAATTTATATATACACTTGAATAAAAATAATATATAAATCAACTTATAAATTATTCTATTACTTGAGTAATAATCATATATATAAATGAAGAAACCTCCAAGAAGCAGTCTCCAACTAAACACAATATAAGGGAGGAGTAATCAGAATAAGGCCAAAGCCCATTATTTTCACGAACCAAATGGGCTTAAGCCCAGGGTGGTGGATAAGAATCATAAGTTTGACATATAAGAAAAATATAAGATTCATAATGCAAAGAGAAGAAAAACATTATCAAATTAGACAAAGAAAATTATTCATCATCCAGAATCATCAAGAGTACACTCACGAAAAAAGTAGACACACACTACTACTCACAAAAGTCTCAAAGACACAAATTTAACAAACTTAACTACAAATTGTTTTCAAAAACCATCCAGGGTCAACTTATGTTGCTCATTAACACCCTTGACCCCACCATTTTTACACTTCACTTCAATCCAACAGAAGAAAATATGTCGATTCTGACTTAGCAGCATAACCATACTTCGAAGTACTATTCTTTTTATGCACCGCCATAACTTTTCCACTCCCCGCCTTCTGATGAAAACTAACCATCAATTTCGAACATTCCCTAAACAAAAAAAAATTACTATTATTATTTTCCCGAAAAAAAAATCCTCACTTACAAAAGATGATCATCAAAGTAGCATGTATACTATTCACATGTCTTATTCCACTGCTTAGCCCCATTAATACTACACTGTGCAGTAAAAATAGCAGCTGCAGCTAATAAAGAAGGAAAATCGAAGAATTTGATACTCAACTAAGCATAACTCGATTATAACAAACGATAAAAGCTCCAATTTTCTATCAGATTGAGCAGCTTTAAGAAACCTTATCATGAACACATATGGAATAGGTACTCATAAATTGAACTGTAAAGTATTAACGATTAATCTCTCCATATCAAGTACTTCTTGTTTAGTATAAGCTTTATCAGATATGACTATAAAATCTTCCACAACAGGTACAGAAACTTCTTCATATTTGCAAGTGAGAAGCATAGCTGTTACTCCAACTAATTGAAGTTTCTTTCTTGTGATAGTTCTTCAAGCTAAGAATCTATCGATAATATTCACTGATAAATATAATGTCTCTTCCAATAATTTAGATTTGTAATGAACCTCAATTAGCCAATAGATTAGAATACATCTCATCCGTTCATTTAGAACTGATTGTTTTGCCATATTATCTGGCTGCACTTAGCTAGAAATCTGCAATACATATAATCGTAAATTAATAATCAATTCACTTAATTGATTTAATTTAATTATATATATATATATATATTAAATATATATAAATGAATTATATATATGAAGTATTGGTATTTAGCTTAGCCTGATCTTTCAATAAAGAAATTGTTTCAAAATGTGTCAAAGAAAATCCATCAATCGGTAAGGAAAAAGAAAAATCAGAACTTGTTAATTGCATAATTGGTCCCTGTGTTATGAAAAATAGTCAATTACACCCCTGTTTTTAGGGACTAATTATGCAATTAACCCTACAAACAATCATATAAAATTATGAATTCTCAAATTCAAAGAAATTCCATTTATAAGAACCAACAATAATATTATGTGTAGCTAAGCTGAGATGTGTAACAGTTAAAACACGGAAACACATCTAGTGATAAAGCATGAGAAACATATAGTAGTCACATAACCAACAATAATGTTATGTGTAGCTAAACTGAGATGTGTAACAGTTAAAACACGGAAACACATCTAGTGATAAAGCATGAGAAACATATAGTAGTCACATAACCAACATGTATAACACACAATTATTAAAAATTACTACTTATATACATTGCATAATAACAAACCTCATGTAACTTTTGGGGTCTGCCTTTTGATTCTACAGGGGAATCTTTTCAACATTAAGAAAAGCCTACACGGAATAAAAATGTAAGAGATAAAATAAAAAATGGAAAATACAACAAAAAATAACTAACTAACCTTCCATCATATATAATAAACCCTAACGCTGCAAATAACTATTCTTGGAAATGACCAAAGAATTTTCGAGAAAAATATTGAAATAAGAGTTGAAGCGTATTTAAAGGTAAATGTATGTACCAACATATCAAATTCAATTTCTGTTCTTTATCACTTTCAGAATCTTCAACCTAAAGCCAAACAATCCCATCTCGTGACCCGATTAATCACCGCAATTTTACAGCCTCTTCTTTAGCTATTACTGAATAGTTTTACAATTCAAAAACTATACTCACAAATAATATAAATTAGATATGATTTCCATGATAAAAAAACCTATATATATACATTGAAAGAAAATTGACTTTTTGGGGCATTGGATCGAACACCTTCCACGAGAAATATTCGCTATTGTATTTTGTAGAGAACATCTTCCACGCGAAATATTCGCTATTGTATTTTGTAGAGACCGAAGGAGAAATTGAGTGAGAGATTAGTTTGAAATGGATTCGCTGGCTTTTGTTGGGATTTGAATAGTGGCTTGATGGAGCGGCGGTGAGGCGGTGGTGTCCCTGGCGCAAGAATTGATCGACAACTCCTTTTTATATTACATAACTCCATTCTTCTTGACCAAGAATTCAATTGCTAACCTAATTGACAAATATAAAATAAATCGAGAGGGAGATGGATGACGAGGTATCTTGTTGGAGTAGTTCCGGAGGAGGATTGAACGATGCCGTGGATGTGGATCGAGAGGTGAATGAACGGGTGAGAGAGCTGTGTGGGAGAGACCTGAGAGTTTTTTTTATTGTGAAATGAAATGAACTGGTATTTTTTTAGAATTTTATTTTTTTAATAGCTAATATATATACCAAGGGTAAATTAGGAAGTATTTAATTTTTTAATTAATGGAATGATTTGGAACGATGCCAGTGACATATTTTTACCTAAGAATCGATATGTGCCGTTTTTTATACCCCTTAGCGATATATATGGATATATATTTATATATATCACTAAATCCAAATACAATAATATTTAAAATCACTATTTCAGGTATACATAAACATTACAAATCTTAAAAGTGATACCAGTTTTCATATCTATGCAATTATCTTCTTCTTTCTGAATAAACTTCTTCATATTTTATTCCACCATAAATCCCTGATACTTTCACTTTTTTCTAATAAATGTGTTATCCTCTACAAGCTAATCTCTAATAAAAAATTGGTCTTTATCAATTCACATATTAGATCTATGGTCATTATATTTCAATTATTTAGTAATATTTTTATTCGGCAGAAAGGTGAGTTTATTGTTTTTATTTTGAAAATTATTTTTATTCTTGTGTTATTTTGAAGTACAAAAAATATGTTACGTTGATGGATTTACATGGTCAATTTTTATTTTTTCTGTATTTGGCACTCTATAAATTTTGCACATATATAAATAATTGGTTGTGAAGTCATATATAAATAAATAACAAGTATATACAATGTTTTGTCATTACTTACCTACAATATTAATCGTATGTAAATAAAGCCATATGTTGTATAATCTAAAGCCGAACTAAACTAGGCCTATCATCCCTAACTACTATATATACATATATGTTTAACCTAATTCTGGAATACAACACTTTTATTCTTTTCTCTCGACTTATACCGTTTGCTATATTTTCTTCAAAAATTGTTTTTCCAGAATTGTTGTTTATATATTGAAACATATAGAGTTCTTTAAAATGTGCTCCAATTCTCAAAAAATGTAAGTAAGCTAGTCTAGGCTGTGCAATATGCTAGTGGTTGTGAAATTTCAAAATCATTTTTCTTCTTAATATGATGATTATGATTAAATATAATGGCCAACTATCAAATTGTAGAATTTTTTAATGATGGAAATACGCCCAATTAATGTAACCCTTTGAGATGTTAAATTAGTACCAAATTTTATTTTAAGATATAATATTTAAAAATTTGAACTGTATTATTTCAATTTAGTAATTCAAATACAGTTATTATCACAAATATTATTCTTGTGATGTTTTCTATAATAGTTATTATTTTATCTATATGAAATTAATATCCAAACTAAAATATTTTAATATCCAAAACCAAAAAAGATATAAATTTAAATTATCACTAATATAAAAAAATACAATAACATTAATTTAAATAAACCATTGATTAGACTTATTTTTTTCAACAATTTCTTTTTTATTTGATGATTAATATTATTTTATTTATATTATAAATTCTTTAAAATATAAATAATCTAGAACACGTCGAATTTACTATATTCTTTTTGTCTATATAAAAGTATAAAAAAAAACTCAACCTGATTTGCAAAAGTGTTTAATTTCAAGATATGTTTTTGTCTTATATTTCATTTCAAAATTAATTGCCGATTTAATCACTTTTGGACTACAACTACCCTAACATATTAGATTTTCAACTAAAATTATATAGACTACTTATTCTATATTTTTTTAAAACCAACTAATGGGTCTCTTTTCTATCGACGGGATCATTTAGTTTTTTTAATCGAGAAATTTGTAGTCAAGATTAACAATCTAGGTTGATTTTGTTAATTATTATTTTGCTGAAATTTATCACACCTGATAATTTTTTTTGTACTTACCTAAATGTAATCAACAATATATTAATATAATATATTTTTATGAATAATATAGTTTACATATTTTTCAGTCACATACATTAAAAGATTGTTATTATTTTGAACAAGAAAAAAAATAGTCACATTAATAAGAAAATAAGAAAGTCAAATGAAAAATTATTTATTAAATTAGTAATATTATATGAATTTATTATTAATCATAACATATTAATCGACTAAAATATACTATAAAATTATATAGAATAAAGAATACAAGATATGATCCGTTATAACTAGTGTAAATTTAATCGCACGGTAGGAAATTTTTAGGAAGAATAATCTACTATGTTGCCTAATATCTTAATATTTATTATAATATTTATATAATAAAAAATATATCCTTGTTTATTATATATCTTTCTCCCATATAGCTATTTATCTACAATTAAAATAAAGATTTTTTTATCATTTATTTCTTCGGAGTATTGTTTTCTATGATAATTCTAACAATATATAGATTTATTTTATAACATTACGTTTCAAAATTCATATGATATTTATAAATGATTCTTATTGTCCATATTATTTTTCTAATGTTAATTAAAATAAAAAAAAAATTTATGTATGTTTTAATTTTACAAAAAACAATTCTTATAAATTTTGTTTTAACATATACATGTTATTAAATTTTTAAATAAAGAGAAAATTAACTTATATATAGATATATTAAGGAATGATTTCAAAAATTAGGAGCTTACAAAATGAAGTAATAGTTATCCAACTGATGTCTTATATCCCGACATCTATACATGTAGCGATCGAATTTAAACCACAACCTTGAGGTTAATACTGATGACACCACATGTCTTATTTAACTTCTAGCGAGCTAAGATTAGAATTTTTTTTAAACATCATTTCTTCATCGAGATTGTGTCTATGATAAGTTATAACTTAATATTCTTGTTTTGTGCTTATCACTTGATATGCTCGTATTGATTGGAAATGTTATCATATTTTCTATAATACGAGGTTAAGGGTATCTTCTCCTTATACCTTGTTTAACAGGGTCATTCCTTATCTACTTCGATAAGATCAAGATTATATACATTGACTTATAGTTGCGATCAAAAATAAAAAAACAATTTTCTTCTTCGTTCATATATCAAGTCTAACTACAATCTTTAGAGTGAATAGTCTTCAGTTGACTTCTTCAGACAACCTTGCTTTCAAAATTAAATATTTATTTATTTATATCATTTTATCATAATGTCTCAATCTTTGGATTTTTCTCCCATGTATTGGTTTTCATCAATTACATGTAACTTTATTGATGGCAACCCATCTTATGTACAACATGATTCTTTAAACCTATTGACCCCATAGCGTATATTAATTTGAACTATTCTTTAAGAAGAATCCAAGTAAGTATGTGAGGCTTCTATTGGTGTGATAGTTTTGTATCTTTGAGGTTTTAACATGGCAATGAGATGCCTATTTTATCCTTTCGTAGATGACCTGTTGAAAATTTACTCTTTTCGGCTTGGCAAGCTATGTATTAATGTTTGGGGTAGGATATCTGCCTTTTAGACTATCTATTTGAAGAATATCAATTATAATGTCTATATTAATATTTTTTGGCTTTGTATAAAATTTTTAAAAAAAAGCCAAGCTATTTTAATATAAGATCCAATGAGACCTTCAATGAAACAAAAATTTAAGGTAGATGATATATTTTTTATCCTATTAAAAATGACCATACACACACATCGATTTTTTGACAATATATTTAGCCATTTGGGTTGTATGGGATGTTTGTAATTGTTATATAACTCCACGTATACATCCCTATTTGTATTGAGTGATTTCTTTTCGAAGCAAGATTTTAGGCCCATTATGAATGTTGATGAAAAAATTATTGTAGTAGTATGTGGAATATAAATGATCGTTATGATCGTTATATAAAAATTTATTTATTTATATCATTTTATCATAATGTCTCAATCTTTGGATTTTTCTCCCATGTATTGGTTTTCATCAATTACATGTAACTTTATTGATGGCAACCCATCTTATGTACAACATGATTCTTTAAACCTATTGACCCCATAGCGTATATTACTTTGAACTATTCTTTAAGAAGAATCCAAGTAATTATGTGAGGCTTCTATTGGTGTGATAGATTTGTATCTTTGAGGTTTTAACATGGCAATGAGATGCCTATTTTATCCTTTCATAGATGACCTGTTGAAAATTTACTCTTTTCGGCTTGGCAAGCTATGTATTAATGTTTGGGGTAGGATATCTGCCTTTTAGACTATCTATTTGAAGAATATCAATTATAATGTCTATATTAATATTTTTTGGCTTTGTATAAAATTTTAAAAAAAAAGCCAAGCTATTTTAATATAAGATCCAATGAGACCTTCAATGAAACAAAAATTTAAGGTAGATGATATATTTTTTATCCTATTAAAAATGACCATACACATACATCGATTTTTTGACAATATATTTAGCCATTTGGGTTGTATGGGATGTTTGTAATTGTTATATAACTCCAAGTATACATCCCTATTTGTATTGAGTGATTTCTTTTTGAAGCAAGATTTTAGGCCCATTATGAATGTTGATGAAAAAATTATTGTAGTAGTATGTGGAATATAAATGATCGTGCTTTTATATGAGATTTTTTGTAATAAATGATTTAAAGGTTCGAGTTAATTTCATCATTGTAAAATTACTTAATATTGGATTAGGTATTCCTCGCATCTTCGGAGGATGATTATTATATAATATTTGAAGGCTAGTTTCATAAATAAATTACCTAATTTACTCTTTCAAGTTGTAATGTTTTCTTATACATGCCTTTGTTTACTAAGCATATGGATGTTGAAAACTTTCTAATTAAAGTTTATGAAAGTACTTTTATGAAGGTTCAAATTGATTCTTACGGAATTGAAGGTTCGAACAAGTGACCTACCTACTGATGCACATAGCATTATTGAAGGTGATAACAAGAATTTCTTAAAGCTCAACACTAAGGGTCATGATGACGTAAGAGAAGAATAGGAGGCTTCAGTCACCGTGTGAAGGAGTAAATGAAAGAGACGTACTAGGGGTTTATCCCCTTCAAACAGAGTAAATAAGGGTCTTAGAGTAGATGGCAAACTTCTTTGTGTTTTGATAATTAATCTCCAAAACATAGTTCATCACAAAATGTTCCTGATAGTGTACATGTTCGTAAGATCGCGGTTTATGTATTTATGAATCTATGCCACGTCTTTATTGATATTTTGGTGGTATATATATATATATATATATATATATATATATAAATGGAAATATAAAATGAGGAAGGTGTTTATTTTCAATTATTAGAAAAATGCCCTATTGCACTATAACAACTAACACGACACCCACCTTCAAGATGGGGTATGTCATAGTTTGTCATATAAGCTAGTATACTAACCTTATACTTCCTTCCAATACAATGGATTTCCTAGCCACTTACCCAAAATAGTTTGATATACTTATTTTAAACATTCAAGAAATTGTTGTATGATACCTATAGTTGTGTTAGGAGTGAAGAGTACAAAACATTTGTTGAGATTTGTAGAATAGGTAAGAAGAAATTTAATATTTCACATAACCTCATTTAGGAAATGGATTTTAAGCATGTCTATTTTAAGGAATAAATTTTAATTGTATGGGAAAAGAAGTTATATCAAAGTCGGATATGACACTATTATTTATACTACTTAGAGATTGCACATAAAGATAGATAGGTAAGATGATAGAGGGTCTCCTTGTCAGATTTTCCTTTGTCTGATAATATAAAGGTAAAATGTATATGATCACGACAAGAACTTGTGATACAGTTTACACACATTTAATAATGAAAGACACCTTAGATCGTATTCCTAGTTTTACGAGTACTTGTTAAATAGTATTTCATTCAACTTATCATAATTTTGTTGCATATCATTTTTAGTATGGTATACACATCCTTTCATATGGGTGTTCATCCTTTTGAATGTATGTAGAGCTTTATTGAAAAATTATCATATTTTCTTAAATATCTCTTTCCTCATATGAATGTAGCATGGACTAAAGATACTAGTTTTGCACATTAAGGCTTTCATTCCAAGGATATGTATTTTAGAAATAATTTTTTAATACTTTTACCAAGCTTCTGCAAAACCTTGTTTTTGGAAATTAAAACTATAATGGTTCATGTGAATATACCAATATTAGACTACTATTAATGAAGACTTTGTTCGACCAGAAATTGTTCTTGACCATGAGATACTAGCGTATTTTGTAAAATATACATTTGAAATCATTATTAAAGGGATCAAATAGAAAAGAGTTACCAAATTACCTCCTTATATGTATAATAACATACATTTACTAAGAGTAATGCTGGATATCGCCCCAAAACGCATCACCCTTTTATCACCTCCTAGGTGGACCAACCGTAAAGGAGAGAGAAAATAATAAATCAGGAAAGAGAAACCATATGATTGGTTAATTTAAAATCCACCTAGAGGTGAGAAAAGGGTGATTCGATTTGGGGTGATATCCAGCATTACTCCTTTATTAATTCAGTTGTAATATAAAATAAGGATATGTATCATGTTTGGGCAGTAAGCACAACGGCCCATATCATTGAGCCCCACCAAACTATAAGATCATAACTATGAAACCCTACTAACAATATCAACAATATCAGTCCATCACCCTATATAGGTTTCAATTGATGGATATGTTAAACAAAATATTTTGAACGCCGCCTCTTTGTTGCAAGTAGACACAACACACCATTTTTAAATCCTATGTTTACTACAAAAACACAACACACCATCTTCAAACCCTAGTTACAACAAAAACTGCAAATTATTTTCACTTGTAAAAGGTAACTATATTATAACACGGGTTTTTAGATTTCTAGGATTAATTTTTTTATTCTTTTTTATGATTTAAAACGACTATGGTGTACAATTTGAAACTAGAATAAATAGTTTAGAGATTAAAACATATAAATTAAAATCTTAAATTATTTTATAAACTGATTTAAATTATCCATAATTATAAATTTTTTCATTGAAATGGATACATTTTCTTTAGTTTTGTTGTACTTATTAAATATCTCTAAAAATTAATTTTTTATTAATTGAATTTTTAAATTTAATTTGTGATAATCTTTATAATATAGATTTTTTTGATTTTAGTGTTTAGTTTACATGAAAAAGATCGTTAGTCATGACATTTCAATAAAAGAGAAATTCTCCATAAAATTCTTGGTAAGTCTTCACCATTCTAATAGTTATTATGTTTGATATGTATCTAATTATCTAATACACATACAATAAGATCACAATATATATTATGAGATTGCTAAATTCACTTCATTATGAATGTAAATAATAAGAATTTCTATTTGAATAGCTTTTAAATTTTGGTTTTAGGTGTCAAAAACCCTAAATTTTGTTAATCATGTGGTAACTTTCACAATACTTTACCAAGATATATGGTTAGTGCATAAGATTATATTCAGTTATGGTAAATAAGATAGTTAAGGTTTATTTTAACAATATAAGATTAGATACCCATGTGGTAAATTACTAGCATACGTAAAACCTTTAGATTCTAGTGTTTCTATTCCACTCTCAAAAGTTCTCATATATGTTATTTTTTCATTCCACAAAAGGTTTACATTTCGTTTACCAACAAATTAAAAAAAATAGTTTTTAGATTCTATATGTACTAGTATATTCTTCCTAAAATGTCTTAAAATTTTGAATCATTTTTGTAATTTTTTTAATATTTGAATAGGTCTATATTTCTCATAAAGAATATAAATTGTCTTTGATAAAGAGTAAATACATCCAATACCCCCTAAACTTTGACTATTTTGATAGTTTACCCCCTACTAGATATTTTTGGACTTGATGCCCCTTAAAACTCATTTTAGTGACTCGTTGCCCCTCGTTCATGTGTGGCCACTTTTTAATTAAAAATTCATATTTTTGAATTACTTATCCCACGTATTCTTCTTCCAATCCTTTTCTCCAAAACTTCTTCTCCATGATTAAATCTCGAATCTTCAAATTTCATATAAGAAAATAGAAATTAAAACAATATGAATCAAAAAATATAGTGAATGTATGACAATCAAAGATTGGATTAGGAAGTGAAACAAAGCAATCAATTCCATCTTTTTTAGTTGCTGCTTCACTTAATTTATCACTTGCTTTTCTATTTCCAGGTAAGGAAGAAAATGTGACATCATCATCTACACCTAAACATGGTTCTGATAATTCATTGCGTTTATTTGGAGAAGGAATCAAGAGGGACTAGAGGTGTAAATTCTATAGTGGAGATTTAATAATCTTCACCTCTTTGTTTATTTATTTGTTTTATTAGCTTAAAGCTTAAGATTTTCAAGATATAATTTTGTTTCTTTTTAAATTTTAGTTTTTGCAAGTGCGGATAGTTGGGCGTTAGTATATAGAGGATGTTATATCATGGTATTTGCATGTTTGTGGTGACTTTTAAAGATTTTTAGATTACTTATAAAACCCACCTGCTTTGGGGATTCATGAATTATTTTTCTAAATTTATTAAACTTTTTAGGATTTGTTTTGTGCTCCGCCCTCAATTTGGTTTTAATAAGTCGTGTTTTTATTAGTGTGGTCATGTATGTGCATGCTATACCATGATATTTATGTTTGTATGCATGCGACACCTTTCCGTTTATATTTTTGTTACACTTGACATGCGCATTCGTTGTCAATGCGATTATTAATCTATTTTTAGCATTTTTATAAGATTTTTTGGGACACGCGCACACGGAGAGGTTATTCATCTAGTTTAGCTATATTATTATGCACACCAACTTATCGCTACTTTCTCCATTCCCACCCTACCCCAATAAATATTCTTAAAACCTTGTACTGTGTACGACCCTTCACCGGAATTGCAAAACACCGGAATTGCAAAGTATTTTGCTGGTTTAGGATGTTCACGGTGAGTTCAAATCACGAGGTTTTAGCTTTCGTACGTTTGTGTTACAAAAGTAGTAGTTTGGTTTTGTTTCATAGTGATGTGTTTCGTCGCGACGGTTGGTGGTTTGGTAGAGAGTAGATGGTAAGAGCTTCTTATCTGCCTTATTAGGAGTTGTGGATGGTAAGATATGTAGTGGATATCTTGTGTATTGAGACCCCCTTTCCTGGCTTACTTCCAAAACAGTCGGCTTACTGAGAGACTTTTTTCTAGCTCCCTTCCAAAATAGTCGGCTACTGAGACCCATTTCTCGGCTCCCTTCCAAATTAGTGTCGACTATTGAGACCCCCTTTCAGCTCATTTCTAAAATATAGACGGCTATAACGCTCCTATTTCCTAGCTCACTTATAAAAGGAGTCGCCTATTGATACGTACGCTTATTTATTGCCTTTTAATTTAAAGATTTTAATTTTTAACCTCTCAATCGTTCATCTTTATTTTTCTATCTTTTAATTAATTACTTTCTACTTGCACTATTTTTTCATTCGTATAACAAACAAAGTCCCTGAGAACGAACTTTCTTATCATTAAAAGTTGCATACGTCATGTAATACTTACAATACCATGCTTGTCTAGGGTGCTTTATTGCATCGTTTTCAGCGTTTATTTATCATATTTTTATCACATCCTAGGCGACACGAAAGGGTTGAGGGTGAATTAGAGAGCCTTTAAGGTCCTTTTTCTGATGCTCTCAAGAAGATACGTGAGATTAACTTGAACAAGAAGAATGCTTGAGAATTGATTGAGTGGGAGCCCTCGAATAATATTGAAAATCGGCTGAAATCAAATTCCATTCCTTCTCTATTTGAACTTTCCTTATGTGTCCTTATTAAGAACGTTGAGGGATTAATTACTCTAGACCATGTTCCCAATATAATAGGCAAAAATTAACAAATGCTCTTTGCAATGAACGAAAAATAAACAGTTACATATTAGATCTCCTTTTACAAGATTCTTACCTGAGCTACACATAAGAGACAGCTCATTGTTAGCAGATTCCTAATTTGTCAAGAGTTTTGCAAATCTAGATGTCACTGATTTAAGGGTAATTTTATATGGTTTGTCTGCATACTATAACATGTTTTTAGTAGAGGGACATGACACTTAACGGCCAAAATGGATGGAATCTATTAACAAGGGACAACGAGTCACCAAAATGAAGTTTAAGGGCATCCAGTCTCAAAAAATCTAGTAGGGGGTAAACTTTAAAAACAAGCAAAGTTTAGGAGGTATTGGATGTATTTACTCTTTTCTAAATAAATAATCTTTTGTAAACAAAAATTTTGAGGATTAGTTACAACCTTCCGTGGATTAAGGTAATACTATTGTGACAAACAATAATTTTAAGCAGAATTTTATCGTAAATCTAAAATTTATTCCATGGGGTTCACTAAATTTGACATTAATCGTATTACACTTACATTTGCAAGCATTAAAGTGTGTATGAGATTCATTCTTATATATAAACGTGATTGCGTTTTCAATAAGGTTAAACAAATTTTTAGTCATTTATGATAGTTCTTTTGGCTCATTTGGATTATATAACTTAGAACTCAAATATAGTTTTGTAGAATATTTTTCATACAAGTTTTGTATTTTTACGTTTTCACCCCATTTTTTATGGTTCAACAATGTTTTCATCAATCGCAATGTTTTCTTTTGGCTCATTTGATTATCTAATTTAGAATCAAAATATAGTTTTGCACAATATTTTTTATATAAGGGATTTCGTATTTTTATATTTTCACCTGATATATAATAAAAAAATCATACTAAAAAAAATTGTCTTATGGAATACTTACACTAATACTTTAAGTGGGACATTCAATGATTACTTGTAATATATCTCCATGGTGCCTCAGGTGAATCTAATAACTATATTAGTTGTGATCTTGATTAAGAACTTGTATGTAAACTTCTTTCCACTACCATGTTAAACCCCTAATTTACTTCACACAATTTGGCTCACATACCTCAATTTCTTCCACGTTAAAACTATAAGTCAATTCACATAATTTAGCTTACATACCTGAATGTAAGATGGAGCGAGATACGAGTCAAGTGGGATCGGTTCATTTTTTGGTTTTGTATTGCTCTCCCCTACCTGAAACCCTAAGAGAGAAGAGAGAAATTAATGTTGGAATTATGCCCTAACACCGATCGTCTTGTAATGAATTGAACAGAATTGTTTACTGTACATATAAATGGTATCATTACCCAATCTCTAAAAGTACCACTAAAAGAATTGGTAATATTTTTGTTTCTTCGTAATGGCTCGACCCTTGTAATATATACCCATGTAGTTACATATAAATGGGTTGATCTAGTAGGAAGTGAAACCAAATGTTCGAGTCTTGTAAGAAATCATGTTTGGTTTGTTCAATGTTCCATGTTACAACAATTAATTGTAGGGACATTTTACCTTAATTAAATCAAAATAAACATGATTATGTCTCGACATGTTTTTTAGTTTTTATACTCTTTTAGGATATCCAAGAATTAATTTATTTTTTATTTTCTAATACATCTGAGAGCCATTTTGACTTGGGTAAAATTAGATCTCAAGATATCTTAGTCGCGTCGAAAAGTGTTAAATACTCTAGCCGCTAGAACTATCGATTTCGGATCCCCACTCTTTCTAATTATCCTGATAAAAAATATACAATCAATTGAATATTACACCATAACGATTAAAAACACATCCTGAAAGAAATTAAAAAAATTAAAATACCACCACACAACCATAACTATCACACAAATCTCCACATATGCTTATCACTTATGCTAAAAATAACCACTTTATCCCTACCATTTGTTGTTTTTTTGTACTCATAAGAAAAGAAACACCTGACTACAATATATTCAAAATTATTAAAATCAAAACCTTCCACTTTGATATATCCCCTCTCTTTCTAATAGTCCTGATAAAATATATACAATCAATTGAATATTACCATTATTCCAGTTGTTATCCCAAATATTTCTATAACACGATTTGCTAAAACATCAATCAATGGATCGATCTTCGAAGAAAAAGAAAAACAACCATAGCTTAATACAATTTATGCATATATTTTATGAATAGTCGAATGTTCCACATTTTTGTTGATGGATTTGTAAAGTTATGAATAAGTTCACAACAGTCAGTGAAGATAGATGTTGTATGTTGTTGGTTTAAATTAGTCATTTTGCATGCCTCTTGCAACACTGGAGGTTCACTCTCTAACATAGATTTTATCCCAAAAATTTCTTATTATTATGATTAATTACATATTTTATTATGACATAACGAGACTAATGAAATACCTACCTCCTCCCATTCATAGGCAAAAGAAACGTTACAAACTTTTTCTATCGACAGAACCTAGTTCCTTAGTCTGTATACTGTCAACTTGGTCGACTTCATGAAGATTGTGATTAACATTTGAAATCTAGTACCAAACATTTACAAACAAATCTTCCATAAGATTAAGATCATAAGTTCGTTGAAACGCAAGTATGATTGTTCTATTTAATACCTTGAAACTATTCTTCGTACGTATTTTTTAGATTTGTCAGAATGAGATAACAAGGAAAGAAATAAACATTCTGCTAACTCAACCCCAATCAGTAAAGCTTTTAACAATCTTGATAACCAATTTCCAATATGTTCTTGGACTTGTAACTCCACCTGATGAAGTAGCAAATTAATTTTTTCGTAAAAAATATTTTTATTAACCAAGTATATGAATTTATGTTGGAAAAAATTGAATTCTAGACATATTTTCAAATATAAATATAATAGAAATTCCCCGTACCTGAAGGTACTTGGGCTAAAATGAATTATAATGGATTGTATGAAATTTATAATTTAATTTATATCTACACTTAAATAAAAATAATATATAAATAAGCTTATAAATTATTCTATTACTTGAGTAATAATCATATATATAAATGAAGAAACCTCCAAGAAGAAGTCTCTAACTAAACACAATATGAGGGAGGAGTAATTAGAATAAGGCCAAAGCCCATTCTTTTCACGAACCAAATGGGCTTAAGCCTAGGGTGGTGGATAAGATTCATAAGTTTGACATATAAGAAAAATATAAGATTCATAATGCAAAGAGAAGAAAAACATTATCAAATTAGACAAAGTAAAAGATTCATCATCCAGAATCATCAAGAGTACACTCACGGAAAAAAGTAGACACACACTACTACTCACAAAAGTCTCAAAGACACAAATTTAACAAACTTAACTACAAATTGTTTTCAAAAACCATCCAGGGTCAACTTATGTTGCTCATTAACACCCTTGACCCCACCATTTTTACACTTCACTTCAATCCAACAGAAGAAAATATGTCGATTCTGACTTAGCAGTATAACCATACTTCTAAGTACTATTCTTTTTATGCACCGCCATAACTTTCCCACTCCCCGCCTTCTGATGAAAACTATCCATCAATTTCGAACATTCCCTAAACAAAAAAAATTACTATTATTATTTTCCCGAAAAAAAAATCCTCACTTACAAAAGCTGATCATCAAAGTAGCATGTATACTATTCACATATCTTATTCCACTGCTTAGCCCCATTAATACTACACTGTGCAGTAAAAATAGCATCTGCAGCTAATAAAGAAGGAAAATCGAAGAATTTGATACTCAACTAAGCATAACTCGATTATAACAAACGATAAAAGCTCCAATTTTCTATCAGATTGAGCAGCTTTAGGAAACCTTATCATGAACACATATGGAGTAGGTACTCATAAATTGAACTGTAAAGTATTAACGATTAATCTCTCTATATCAAGTACTTCTTGTTTAGTATAAGCTTTATCAGATATGACTATAAAATCTTCCACAACAGGTACATAAACTTCTTCATATTTGCAAGTGAGAAGCATAGCTATTACTCCAACTAATTGAAGTTTCTTTCTTGTGATAGTTCTTAAAGCTAAGAATCTATCGAAAATATTCACTGTTAAATATAATGTCTCTTCCAATAATTTAGATTTGTAATGAACCTCAATTAGCCAATAGATTAGAATACATCTCATCCGTTCATTTTGAACTGATTGCTTTGCCATATTATCTGGCTGCACTTAGCTAGAAATCTGCAATACATATAATCGTAAATTAATAATCAATTCACTTAATTGATTTAATTTAATTATATATATATATATTAAATATATATAAATGAATTATATATATGAAGTATTGGTATTTAGCTTAGCCTGATCTTTCAACAAAGAAATTGTTTCAAAATGTGTCAAAGCAAATCCATCAATCTGTAAGGAAAAAGAAAAATCAGAACTTGTTAATTGCATAATTGGTCCCTGTGTTATGAAAAATAGTCAATTACACCCCTGTTTTTAGGGACTAATTGTGCAATTAACCCTACAAACAATCATATAAAATTATGAATTCTCAAATTCAAAGAAATTCCATTTATAAGAACCAACAATAATATTATGTATGTTATGTGTAGCTAAGCTGAGATGTGTAACAGTTAAAACACGGAAACACATCTAGTGATAAAGCATGAGAAACATATAGTAGTCACATAACCAACATGTATAACACACAATTATTAAAAATTACTGCTTATATACATTGCGTAATAACAAACCTCATGTAACCTTTGGGGTCTGCCTTTTGATTCTACAGGGGAATCTTTTCAACATTAAGAAAAGCCTACACGGAATAAAAATGTAAGAGATAAAATAAAAAATGGAAAATACAACAAAAAATAACTAACTAACCTTCCATCATATATAAGAAACCCTAACGCTGCAAATAACTATTCTTGGAAATGACCAAAGAATTTTCCGAGAAAAATCTTGAAATAATAGCTGAAAAGTATTTAAAGGTAACTGTATGTACTAACATATCAAATTCAATTTCTATTCTTTATCACTTTCAGAATCTTCAACCTAAAGCCAAACAATCCCATCTCGTGACCCGATTAATCACCGCAATTTTACAGCCTCTTCTTTAGCTATTACTGAATAGTTTTATAACTACAAAACTATACTCACAAATAATATAAATTAGATATGATTTTCATGATAAAAAAACCTATATATATAGATTAAAAGAAAATTGACTTTTTGGGGCATTGGATCGAACACCTTCCACGCGAAATATTCGCTATTGTATTTTGTAGAGAACACCTTCCACGCGAAATATTAGTTATAGTATTTTGTAGAGACCGAAGGAGAAATTGAGTGAGAGATTAGTTTGAAATGGATTCGCTGGCTGTGTGAAACTCGGCCTGGTTGTTGGGATTTGAATAGTGGCTTGATGGAGCGGCGGTGAGGCGGTGGTGTCCCTGGCGCCAGAATTGATCGACAACTCCTTTTTATATTACATAACTCCATTCTTCTTGACCAAGAATTCAATTGCTAACCTAATTGACAAATATAAAATAAATCGAGAGGGAGATGGACGACGAGGTATCTTGTTGGAGTAGTTCCGGAGGAGGATTGAACGATGCCGTGGATGTGGATCGAGAGGTGAATGAACGGGTGAGAGAGCTGTGTGGGAGAGACCTGAGAGTTTTTTTTATTGTGAAATGAAATGAACTGGTATTTTTTTAGAATTTAATTTTTTAATAGCTAATATATATACCAAGGGTAAATTAGGAAGTATTTAATTTTTTAATTAATGGAATGATCAGGAACGTTGCCAGTGACATATTTTTACCTAAGAACCGTTTTTTATACCCCTTAGGGATATATATATATATATATATATATATATATATATATCACTAAATCCAAATACAATAATATTTAAAATTTTCAATTCTAATTATTCAATAAAATTAAATTGAAAATAATTTTTTTTTTAGAAAATAGAATTTGTAAACTCAAAAATATCATTCCTAATCACTATGTATAATATGTCACACATCATCGTTCAAAAACTAATCGCAGCTCCAAACCTCTATTTCAGGTATACGTAAACATTACAAATCTTAAAAGTGATACCAGTTTTCACATCTATGCAATTATCTTCTTCTTTCTGAATCAAATTCTTCATATTTTATTCCACCATAAATCCCCGATACTTTCTCTTTTTTCTAATAAATGTGTTGTCCTCTACAAGCTAATCTCTAATAAAAAATTGGTCTTTATCAATTCACATATTAGATCTATGGTAATTATATTTCAATTATATAGTAATATTTTTACTCGGCAGAAAGGTGAGTTTATTGTTTTTATTTTGAAAATTATTTTTATTCTTCTGTTATTTTGAAGAACAAAAAATATGTTACGTTGATGGATTTACATGGTCAATTTTTATTTTTTCTGTATTTGGCACTTTATAAATTTTGCACATATATAAATAATTGGTTGTGAAGTCATATATAAATAAATAACAAGTATATACAATGTTTTGTCATTACTTACCTACACCATTAATCATATGTAAATAAAGCCATATGTTGTATAATCTAAAGCCCAACTAAACTAGGCCTATCATCCCTAACGACTATATATATATATATATATGTTTAACCTAATTCTAGAATACAACACTTTTATTCTTTTCTCTCGACTTATACCGTTCGTTATATTTTCTTCAAAAATTGTTTTTCCAGAATTGTTGTTTATATATTGAAACATATAGAGTTCTTAAAAATGTGCTTCAATTCTCAAAAAATGAATATCATGGCTAACTATCAAATTGTAGAATTTTTTTAATGATGGAAATACGCCCAATTAATGTAACCCTTTGAGATGTTAAATTAGTACCAAATTTAATTTTAAGATATAATATTTAAAAATTTGAATTTAATTATTTCAATTTAGTAATTCAAATACAGTTATTATCACAAATATTATTCTTGTGATGTTTTCTATAATAGTTATTATTTTATCTATATGAAATTAATATCCAAAACTAAAAATTTTTAATATCCAAAAGCAAAAAAGATATAAATTTAAATTATCACTAATATAAAAAATACAGTAACATTATTTTAAATAAACCATTGATTAGACTTAATTTTTTCTACAATTTATTTTTTATTTGATGATTAATATTATTTTATTTATATTATAAATTCTTTAAAATATAAATAATCTATAACACGTCAAATTTACTATATTCTTTTTGTCTATATAAAAGTATAAAAAAAACTCAACCTGATTTGCAAAAGTGTTTAATTTCAAGATATGTTTTTGTCTTATATTTCATTTCAAAATTAATTGCCGATTTAATCACTTTTGGACTACAACTACCCTAACATATTAGATTTTCAAATAAAATTATATAGACTTCTTTTTCTATATTTTTTTAAAACCAACTAATGGGTCTCTTTTCTATCGACGGGATCATTTAGTTTTTTTAATCGAGAAATTTGTAGTCAAGATTAACAATCTAGGTTGATTTTGTTAATTATTATTTTGGTGAAATTTATCACACTTTTATTATTTTGAAAAAGAAAAAAATAGTCACATTAATAAGAAAATAAGAAAGTCAAATGAAAAATGATTTATTAAATTAGTAATATTATATGAATTTATTATTAATCATAACATATTAATCGACTAAAATATACTATAAAATTATATAGAATAAAGAATAAAAGATATGATCCGTTATAACTAGTGTAAATTTAATCGCACGGTAGGAAATTTTTAGGAAGAATAATCTACTATGTTGTCTAATATCTTAATATTTATTATATTGTTTATATAATAAAAAATATATCATTGATTATTATATAACTTTCTTCCATACAACTATTTATCTACAATTAAAATAAAGATTTTTTATCATTTATTTCTTCGGAGTATTGTTTTCTATGATAATTCTAATAATATATAGATTTATTTTATAACATTACGTTTCAAAATTCATATGATATTTATAAATGATTCTTATTGTCCATATTATTTTTCTAATGTTAATTAAAATTAATAAAAACTTATGTATGTTTTAATTTTACAAAAAACAATTCTTATAAATTTTGTTTTAACATATACATGTTATTAATTTTTTAAATAAAGAGAAAATTAACTTATATATTTAGATATGTTAAAGAATGATTTCAAAAATTAGGAGCTTACAAAATGAAGTAATAGTTATCCAACTGATGTCTTATATCCTGACATCTATACATGTAGCGATCGAATTTAAACCACAACCTTGAGGTTAATACTGATGACACCACGTGTCTTATTTAACTTCTAACGAGCTAAGATTAGAAAATTTTTTAAACATCATTTCTTTATCAAGATTGTGTCTAGGATAAGTTATAACTTAATATTCTTGCTTTGTGCTTATCACTTGATATGCTCGTATTGATTGGAAATGTTATCATATTTTCTATAATACGAGGTTAAGGGTATCTTCTCCTTATACCTTGTTTAACTGGGTCATTCCTTATCTACTTCGATAAGATCGAGATTATATACATTGACTTATAGTTGCGATCAAAAATAAAAAAACACTTTTCTTCTTCGTTCATATATCAAGTCTAACTACAATCTTTAGAGTGAATAGTCTTCAGTTGACTTCTTCAGACAACCTTGCTTTCAAAATTAAATATTTATTTATCTATATCATTTTATCATAATGTCTCAATCTTTGGATTTTTCTCCCATGTATTGGTTTTCATCAATTACATGTAACTTTATTGATGGCAACACATCTTATGTACAACATGATTCTTTAAACCTATTGACCCCATAGCGTATATTACTTTGAACTATTCTTTAAATCCAAACATAAGCGATGACGCTTTGGTAGGGGAAGTAGAAATTCTCATTTATATCGAGAATACCCCTTGTCGGTCTAAAAGGAAGGCTATAGTAAAATTAATTTCGAACCTTTTTTTTGTCAAAAAGAATAATATGTTCATTCAAAAATCATATTGTGAACTCTTACTTTATTTTAAATATATAGCCGACAAGGTAGAGAATATAATTTAAGAAGAATCCAAGTAAGTATGTGAGGCTTCTATTGGTGTGATAGTTTTGTATCTTTGAGGTTTTAACATGGCAATGAGATGCCTATTTTATCCTTTCATAGATGACATGTTGAAAATTTACTCTTTTCGGCTTGGCAAGATATGTATTAATGTTTGGGGTAGGATATCCGCCTTTTAGACTATCTATTTGAAGAATATCAATTATAATGTCTATATTAATATTTTTTGGCTTTGTATAAAATTTTAAAAAAAAGCCAAGCTATTTTAATATAAGATCCAATGAGACCTTCAATGAAACAAAAATTTAAGGTAGATGATATATTTTTTATCCTATTAAAAATGACCATACACATACATCGATTTTTTGACAATAGATTTAGCCATTTGGGTTGTATGGGATGTTTGTAATTGTTATATAACTCCAAGTATACATCCCTATTTGTACTGAGTGATTTCTATTCTAAGCAAGATTTTAGGCCCATTATGAATGTTGATGAAAAAATTATTGTAGTAGTATGTGGAATATAAATGATCGTGTTTTTATATGAGATTTTTTGTAATAAATGATTTAAAGGTTCGAGTTAATTTCATCATTGTAAAATTACTTAATATTGGATTAGGTATTCCTCGCATCTTCGGAGGATGATTATTATATAATCTTTGAAGGCTAGTTTCATAAATAAATTACCTAATTTACTCTTTCAAGTTGCGATGTTTTCTTATACATGCCTTTGTTTACTAAGCATATGGATGTTGAAACCTTTCTAATTAAAGTTTATGAAAGTACTTTTATGAAGGTTCAAATTGATTCTAACGGAATTGAAGGTTCGAACAAGTGGCCTACCCACTGATGCACATAGCATTATTGAAGGTGATAACAAGAATTTCGTAAAGCTCAACACTAAGGGTCATGTTGACTTAAGAGAAGAATAGGAGGCTTCAGTCACCGTGTGAAGGAGTAAATGAAAGAGACGTACTAGGGGTTTATCCTCTTCAAACAGAGTAAATAAGGGTCTTAGAGTAGATGGCAAACTTCTTTGTGTTTTTGATAATTAATCTCCAAAACATAGTTCTTCACAAAATGTTCCTGATAGTGTACATGTTCGTAAGATCGCGGTTTATGTATTTATGAATCTATGCCACGTCTTTATTGATATTTTGGTGGTATATATAATTGATATATATATATATATATATAAATGGAAATATAAAATGAGGAAGGTGTTGATTTTTCAATTATTAGAAAAATGCCCTATTGCACTATAACAACTAACATGACACCCACCTTCGAGATGGGGTATGTCATAGTTTGTCATATAAGCTAGTATACTAACCTTATACTTCCTTCCACTACAATGGATTTCCTAGCCACTTACCCAAAATAGTTTGATATACTTATTTTAAACATTCAAGAAATTGTTGTATGATACCTATAGTTGTGTTAGGAGTGAAGAGTACAAAACATTTGTTGAGATTTGTAGAATAGGTAAGAGGAAATTAAATATTTCACATGACCTCCTTTAGGAAACGGATTTTAAGCATGTCTATTTTAAGGACTAAATTTTAATTGTCTGGGAAAATAAGTTATATCAAAGTCGGATATGACACTATTATTTATACTACTTAGAGATTGCATATAAAGATAGATAGGTAAGATGATAGAGGGTCTCCTTGTCAGATTTTCCTTTGACTGGTAATATAAAGGTAAAATTTATATGATCACGACAAGAACTTGTGATACAGTTGACACACATTTAATAATGAAAGACACCTTAGATCGTATTCCTAGTTTTACGAGTACTTGTTCAATAGTATTTCATTCCAACTTATCAAAATTTTGTTGCATATCATTTTTAGTATGGTATACACATCCTTTCATATGGGTGTTCATCCTCTTGAATGTATGTAGAGCTTTATTGAAAAATTATCATATTTTCTTAAATATCTCTTTCCTCATATGAGTGTAGCATGGACTAAAGATACTAGTTTCAACATTAAGGTTTTCATTCCAAGGATATTTATTTTAGAAATAATTTTTTAATACTTTTACCAAGCATCTGCAAAACCTTGTTTTTGGAAATTAAAACTATAATGGTTCATGTGAATATACCAATATTAGACTTCTATTAATGAAGACTTTGTTAGACCCGAAATTGTTCTTGACCATGAGATACTAGCGTATTTTGTAAAATATACATTTGAAATCATTATTAAAGGGATCAAATAGAAAAGAGTTACCAAATTACCTCCTTATATGTATAATAATATACCTTATAATAACATACCTTTATTAAGAGTAATACGGGATATCGCCCCAAATCGCATCACCCTTTTATCACCTCCTAGGTGGACCAACCGTAAAGGAGAGAGAAAATAATAAATCAGGAAAGAGAAATCATATGATTGGTTAATTTAAAATCCACCTAGAGGTGAGAAAAGGGTGATTCGATTTGGGGTGATATCCAGCATTACTCCTTTATTAATTCAGTTGTAATATAAAATAAGGATATGTATCATGTTTGGGCAGTAAGCACAATGACCCATATCATTTAGCCCAACCAAACTATAAGATCATAACTATGAAACCCTACTAACAATATCAACAATATCAATCCATCACCCTATATAGGTTTCAATTGATGGATATGTTAAAAAAAATAGTTTGAACGCCGCCTCTTTGTTGCAAGTAGACACAACACACCATTTTTAAATCCTATGTTTACTACAAAAACACAACACACCATCTTCAAACCCTAGTTACAACAAAAACTGCAAATTATTTTCACTTGTAAAAGGTAACTATATTATAACACGGGTTTTTAGATTTATAGGATTAATTTTTTTATTCTTTTTTATGATTTAAAACGATTATGGTGTACAATATGAAACTAGAATAAATAGTTTAGAGATTAAAAAATATAAATTAAAATCTTAAATTATTTTATAAACTGATTTAAATTATCCATAATTATAAACTTTTTCATTGAAATGGATACATTTTCTTTAGTTTTGTTGTACTTATTAAATATCTCTAAAAATTAAATTTTTATTAATTGAATTTTTAAATTTAATTTGTGATAATCTTTATAATATAGATTTTTTTGATTTTAGTGTTTAGTTTACAGGAAAAAGATTGGTAGTCATGACATTTCAATAAAGGAGAAATTTTCCATAAAATTCTTGGTAAGTCTTCACCATTCTAATAGTTATTATGTTTGATATGTATCTAATTATCTAATACACAGACAATAAGATCACAATATATATTATGAGATTGCTAAATTCACTTCATTATGAATGTAAATAATAAGAATTTCTATTTGAATAGCTTTTAAATTTTGGTTTTAGGTGTCAAAAACCCTAAATTTTTTTAATCATGTGGTAACTTTCACAATACTTTACCAAGATATATGGTTAGTGCATAAGATGATATTCAGTTATGCTAAATAAGATAGTTAAGGTTTATTTTAACAATATAAGATTTATGTGGTAAATTACTAGCATGCCTTTAGATTCTAGTGTTTCTATTGCACTCTCAAAAGTTCTCATGTATGTTATTTTTTCATTCCACAAAAGGTTTACATTTTCTTTACCAACAAATTAAAAAAATAGTTTTTAGATTCTATATGTACTAGTATATTCTTCCTAAAATGTCTTAAAATTTTGAATCATTTTTGTGATTTTTTTAATGTTTGAATAGGTCTAGATTTCTCATAAAGAATATAAATTGTCTTTGATAAAGAGTAAATACATCCAATACCCCCTAAACTTTGACTATTTTGATAGTTTACCCCCTACTAGATATTTTTGGACTGTATGCCCCTTAAAACTCATTTTAGTGACTCGTTGCCCCTCGTTCATCTGTGGCCACTTTTTAATTAAAAATTCATTTTCTTGAATTACTTATCCCACGTCTTCTTCTTCAAATCCTTTTCTCCAAAACTTCTTCTCCATGATTAAATCTCGAATCTTCAAATTTCATATAAAAAAATAGAAATTAAAACAATATGAATCAAAAAATATAGTGAATGTATGACAATCAAAGATTGGATTAGGAAGTGAAACAAAGCAATCAATTCCAACTTTTTTAGTTGCTGCTTCACTTAATTTATCACTTGCTTTTCCATTTCCAGATAAGGAAGAAAATGTGACATCATCATCTACAACTAGACATGGTTATGATAATTCATTGCGTTTATTTGGAGAAGGAATCAAGAGGGACTAGAGGTGTAAATTCTATAGTGGAGATTTAATAATCTTCACCTCTTTGTTTATTTATTTGTTTTATTAGCTTAAAGCTTAAGATTTTCAAGATATAATTTTGTTTCTTTTTAAATTTTAGTTTTTGCAAGTGCGGATAGTTGGGCGTTAGTATATAGAGGATGTTATATCATAGTATTTGCATGTTTGTGGTGACTTTTAAAGATTTTTAGATTACTTATAAATCCCACCTACTTTGGGGATTCATGAATTATTTTTCTAAATTTATTAAACTTTTTAGGATTTGTTTTGTGCTTCGCCCTCAATTAGGTTTTAATAAGTCGTGTTTTTATTAGTGTGGTCATGTATGTGCATGCTATACCATGATATTTATGTTTGTATGCATGCGACCCCTTTCCGTTTATATTTTTGTTACACTTGACATGTGCATTCGTTGTCAATGCGATTATTAATCTATTTTTAGCATTTTTATAAGCTTTTTTGGGACACGCGCACACGGAGAGGTTATTCATCTAGTTTAGCTATATTATTATGCACACCAACTTATCGCTACTTTCTCCATTCCCACCCTACCCCAATAAATATTCTTAAAACCTTGTATTGTGTACGGCCCTTCACCGGAATTGCAAAACACCGGAATTGCAAAGTATTTTGCTGGTTTAGGATGTTCACGGTGAGTTCAAATCACGAGGTTTTAGCTTTCGTACGTTTGTGTTACAAAAGTGGTAGTTTGGTTTTGTTTCATAGTGATGTGTTTCGTCGCGACGGTTGGTGGTTTGGTAGAGAGTAGATGGTAAGAGCTTCTTATCTGGCCTATTAGGAGTTGTGGATGGTAAGATATGTAGTGGATATCTTGTGTATTGAGACCCCTTTCCTGGATTACTTCCAAAACAGTCGGCTTACTGAGACACTTTTTTCTAGCTCCCTTCCAAAATAGTCGGCTACTGAGACCCATTTCTCGGCTCCCTTCCAAATTAGTGTTGACTATTGAGACCCCCTTTCAGCTCATTTCTAAAATATAGACGGCTATAACGCTCCTATTTCCTAGCTCACTTATAAAAGGAGTCGCCTATTGATACGAACGCTTATTTATTGCCTTTTAATTTAAAGATTTTAATTTTTAACCTCTCAATCGTTCATCTTTATTTTTCTATCTTTTAATTAATTACTTTCTACTTGCACTGTTTTTTCATTTGTATAACAAACAAAGTCCCTGAGAACGAACTTTCTTATCATTAAAACATGCATACGTCGTGTAATACTTACAATACCATGCTTGTCTAGGTTGCTTTATTACATCGTTTTCAGCGTTTATTTATCATATTTTTATCACATCCTAGGCGACACCAAAGGGTTGAGGGTGAATTAGAGAGCCTTTAAGGTCCTTTTTCAGATGCTCTCAAGAAGATACGTGAGATTAACTTGAACAAGAAGAATGCTTGAGAATTGATTGAGTGGGAGCCCTCGAATAATATTGAAAATCGGCTGAAATCAAATTCCATTCCTTCTCTATTTGATCTTTCCTTATGTGTCCTTATTAAGAACGTTGAGGGATTAATTACTCTAGACCATGTTCCCAATATAATTGGCAAAAATTAACAAATGCTCTTTGCAATGAACGAAAAATAAACAGTTACATATTAGATCTCCTTTTACAAGATTCTTACCTGAGCTACACATAAGAGACAGCTCATGGTTAGCAGATTCCTAATTTGTCAAGAGTTTTGCAAATCTAGATGTCACTGATTTAAGGGTAATTTTATATGGTTTGTCTGCATACTATAACATGTTTTTAGTAGAGGGACATGACACTTAACGGACAAAATGGATGGAATCTATTAACAAGGGACAACGAGTCACCAAAATGAAGTTTAAGGGCATCCAGTCTCAAAAAATCTAGTAGGGGGTAAACTTTAAAAACAAGAAAAGTTTAGGAGGTATTGGATGTATTTACTCTTTTCTAAATAAATAATCTTTTGTAAACAAAAATTTTGAGGATTAGTTACAACCTTCCGTTGATTAAGGTAATACTATTGTGTCAAAAAATAATTTTAAGCAGAATTTTATCGTAAATCTAAAATTTATTCCATGGGGTTCACTAAATTTGACATTAATCGTATTACACTTACATTTGCAAGCATTAAAGTGTGTATGAGATTCATTCTTATATATAAACGTGATTGCGTTTTCAATAAGGTTAAACAAATTTTTAGTCATTTATGATAGTTCTTTTGGCTCATTTGGATTATATAACTTAGAACTCAAATATAGTTTTGTAGAATATTTTTCATACAAGTTTTGTATTTTTACGTTTTCACCCCATTTTTTATGGTTCAACAATGTTTTCATTAATCGCAATGTTTTCTTTTGGCTCATTTGATTATGTAATTTAGAATCAAAATATAGTTTTGCACAATATTTTTTATATAAGGGATTTCGTATTTTTATATTTTCACCTGATATATAATTAAAAAATCATACTAAAAAAATTGTCTTATGGAATACTTACACTAATACTTTAAGTGGGACATTCAATGAGTACTTGTAATATATCTCCATGGTGCCTCAGGTGAATCTAATAACTATATTAGTTGTGATCTTGATTAAGAACTTGTATGTAAACTTCTTTCCACTACCATGTTAAACCCCTAATTTACTTCACACAATTTGGCTCACATACCTCAATTTCTTCCACGTTAAAACCATAAGTCGATTCACATAATTTAGCTTACATACATGAATGTAAGATGGAGCGAGATACGAGTCAAGTGGGATCGGTTCATTTTTTGGTTTTGTTTTGCTCTCCCCTACCTGAAACCCTAAGAGAGAAGAGAGAAATTAATGTTGGAATTATGCCCTAGCACCGATCGTATTGTAATGAATTGAACAGAAGTGTTTACTGTACATATAAATGGTATCATTACCCAATCTCTAAAAGTGCCACTAAAAGAATTGGTAATATTTTTGTTTCTGCGTTATGGCTCGACCCTTGTAATATATACCCATGTAGTTACATATAAATGGGTTGATCCAGTAGGAAGTGAAACCAAATGTTCTAGTCTTCTAAGAAATCATGTTTGGTTTGTTCAATGTTCCATGTTACAACAATTAATTGTAGGGACATTTTACCTTAATTAAATCAAAATAAACATGATTATGTCTCGACATGTTTTTTAGTTTTTATACTCTTTTAGGATATCCAAGAATTAATTTATTTTTTATTTTCTAATACATCTGAGAGCCATTTTGACTTGGGTAAAATTAGATCTCAAGATATCTTAGTCGCGCCGAAAAGTGTTAAACACTCTAGCCGCTAGAACTATCTATTTCGGATCCCCGCTCTTTCTAATTATGCTGATAAAAAATATACAATCAATTGAATATTACACCATAACGATTAGAAACACATCCTGAAAGAAATTAAAAAAATTAAAATACCACCACACAACCATAACTATCACACAAATCTCCACATATGCTTATCACTTATGCTAAAAATAACCACTTTATCCCTACAATTTGTTGTTTTTTTGTACTCATAAGAAAAGAAACACCTGACTACAATATATTCAAAATTATTAAAATCAAAACCTTCCACTTTGATATATCCCCTCTCTTTCTAATCGTCCTGATAAAATATTTATGATCAATTGAATATTACCCTTATTCCAGTTGTTATCCCAAAGATTTCTATAACACGATTTGCTAAAACATCAATCAATGGATCGATCTTCGAAGAAAATGAAAAACAACCATAGCTAAATATAATTTATGCATATATTTTATGAATAGTCGAATGTTCCACATTTTTGTTGATGGATTTGTAAAGTTGTGAATAAGTTCACAACAGTCAGTGAAGATAGATGTTGTATGTTGTTGGTTTAAATTAGTCATTTTGCATGCCTCTTGCAACACTAGAGGTTCACTCTCTAGCATAGATTTTATCCCAAAATTTTCTTATTATTATGATTAATTACATATTTTATTATGACATAACGAGACTAATGAAATACCTACCTCCTCCCATTCATAGGCAAAAGAAACGTTACAAACTTTTTCTATCGACAGAACCTAGTTGCTTAGTCTGTATACTGTCAACTTGGTCGACTTCATGAAGATTGTGATTAACATTTGAAATCTAGTACCAAACATTTACAAACAAATCTTCCATAAGATTAAGATCATAAGTTCGTTGAAACACAAGTATGATTGTTCTATTTAATACCTTGAAACTATTCTTCGTACATATTTTTTAGATTTGTCAGAATAAGATAACAAGGAAAGAAATAAACATTCTGCTAACTCAACCCCAATCAGTAAAGCTTTTAACAATCTTGATAACCAATTTCCAATATGTTCTTGGACTTGTAACTCCACCTGATGAAGTAGCACATTAATTTTTTCGTAAAAAATATTTTTATTAACCGAGTATATGAATTTATGTTGGAAAAAATTGAATTCTAGACATATTTTCAAATATATATATAATAGAAATTCCCCGTACCTGAGGTACTTGGGCTAAAATGAATTATAATGGATTGTATGAAAATTATAATTTAATTTATATCTACACTTAAATAAAAATAATATATAAATAAGCTTATAAATTATTCTATTACTTGAGTAATAATCATATATATAAATGAAGAAACCTCCAAGAAGCAGTCTCTAACTAAACACAATATGAGGGAGGAGTAATCAGAATAAGGCCAAAGCCCATTCTTTTCACGAACCAAATGGGCTTAAGCCCAGGGTGGTGGATAAGATTCATAAGTTTGACATATAAGAAAAATATAAGATTTATAATGCAAAGAGAAGAAAAACATTCTCAAATTAGACAAAGAAAAAGATTCATCATCCAGAATCATCAAGAGTACACTCACGAAAAAAGTAGACACACACTACTACTCACAAAAGTCTCAAAGACACAAATTTAACTACAAATTGTTTTCAAAAACCATCCAGGGTCAACTTATGTTGCTCATTAACACCCGTGACCCCACCATTTTTACACTTCACTTCAATCCAACAGAAGAAAATATGTCGATTCTGACTCAATAGCATAACCATACTTCGAAGTACTATTCTTTTTATGCACCGCCATAACTTTCCCACTCACCGCCTTCTGATGAAAACTAACCATCAATTTCGAACATTCCCTAAACAAAAAAAAATTACTATTATTATTTTCCCGAAAAAAAAAATCCTCACTTACAAAAGCTGATCATCAAAGTAGCATGTATACTATTCACATGTCTTATTCCACTGCTTAGCCCCATTAATACTACAATGTGCAGTAAAAATAGCAGCTGCAGCTAATAAAGAAGGAAAATCGAAGAATTTGATACTCAACTAAGCATAACTCGATTATAACAAACGATAAAAGCTCCAATTTTCTATCAGATTGAGCAGCTTTAAGAAACCTTATCATGAACACATATGGAGTAGGTACTCATAAATTAAACTGTAAAGTATTAACGATTAATCTCTCCATATCAAGTACTTCTTGTTTAGTATAAGCTTTATCAGATATGACTATAAAATCTTCCACAACAGGTACAGAAACTTCTTCATATTTGCAAGTGAGAAGCATAGCTGTTACTCCAACTAATTGAAGTTTCTTTCTTGTGATAGTTCTTAAAGCTAAGAATCTATCGATAATATTCACTGTTAAATATAATGTCTCTTCCAATAATTTAGATTTGTAATGAACCTCAATTAGCCAATAGATTAGAATACATCTCATCCGTTCATTTAGAACGGATTGCTTTGCCATATTATCTGGCTGCACTTAGCTAAAAATCTGCAATACATATAATCGTAAATTAATAATCAATTCACTTAATTGATTTAATTTAATTATATATATATATTAAATATATATAAATGAATTATTTATATGAAGTATTGGTATTTAGCTTAGCCTGATCTTTCAATAAAGAAATTGTTTCAAAATGTGTCAAAGCAAATCCATCAATCTGTAAGGAAAAAGAAAAATCAGAACTTGTTAATTGCATAATTGGTCCCGGTGTTATGAAAAATAGTCAATTACACCCCTGTTTTTAGGGACTAATTATGCAATTAACCCTACAAACAATCATATAAAATTATGAATTCTCAAATTCAAAGAAATTCCATTTATAAGAACCAACAATAATATTATGTATGTTATGTGTAGCTAAGCTGAGATGTGTAACAGTTAAAACACGGAAACACATCTAGTGATAAAGCATGAGAAACATATACTAGTCACATAACCAACATGTATAACACACAATTATTAAAAATTACTGCTTATATACATTGCGTAATAACAAACCTCATGTAACTTTTGGGGTCTGCCTTTTGATTCTACAGGGGAATCTTTTCAACATTAAGAAAAGCCTACACGGAATAAAAATGTAAGAGATAAAATAAAAAATGGAAAATACAACAAAAAATAACTAACTAACCTTCCATCATATATAAGAAACCCTAACGCTGCAAATAACTATTCTTGGAAATGACCAAAGAATTTTCCGAGAAAAATCTTGAAATAAGAGATGAAGCGTATTTAAAGGTAACTGTATGTACCAACATATCAAATTCAATTTCTGTTCTTTATCACTTTCAGAATCTTCAACCTAAAGCCAAACAATCCCATCTCGTGACCCGATTAATCACCGCAATTTTACATCCTCTTCTTTAGCTATTACTGAATAGTTTTATAATTCCAAAACTATACTCACAAATAATATAAATTAGATATGATTTTCATGATAAAAAAACCTATATATATATTGAAAGAAAATTGACTTTTTGGGGCATTGGATCGAACACCTTCCACGCGAAATATTCGCTATTGTATTTTGTAGAGAACACCTTCCACGCGAAATATTCGTTATTGTATTTTGTAGAGACCCGAAGGAGAAATTGAGTGAGAGATTAGTTTGAAATGGATTCAGCTGGCTGTGTGAAACTGGGCCTGGTTGTTGGGATTTGAATAGTGGCTTGATGGAGCGGCGGTGAGGCGGTGGTGTCCCTGGCGCCAGAATTGATCGACAACTCCTTTTTATATTACATAACTCCATTCTTCTTGACCAAAAATTCAATTGCTAACCTAATTGATAAATATTAAATAAATCGAGAGGGAGATGGACGACGAGGTATCTTGTTGGAGTAGTTCCGGAGGAGGATTGAACGATGCCGTGGATGTGGATCAAGAGGTGAATGAACTGGTGAGAGAGCTGTGTGGGAGAGACCTGAGAGTTTTTTTTTATTGTGAAATGAAATGAACTGGTATTTTTTTAGAATTTTATTTTTTAATAGCTAATATATATACCAAGGGTAAATTAGGAAGTATTTAATTTTTTAATTAATGGAATGATCTAAAACGTTGCCAGTGACATATTTTTACCTAAGAATCTATCTCTGCCGTTTTTTATACCCCTTAGGGATATATATATATATATATATATATATATCACTAAATCCAAATACAATAATATTTAAAATTTTCAATTCTAATTATTCAATAAAATTAAATTGATTTGTAAACTCAACAATATCATTCCTAATCACTATGTATAATATGTCACACATCATCGTTCCAAAACTAATCGCAGCTCCAAACCTCTATTTCAGGTATACATAAACATTACAAATCTTAAAAGTGATACCAGTTTTCACATCTATGCAATTATCTTCTTCTTTCTAAATCAACTTCTTCATATTTTATTCCACCATAAATCCCCGATACTTTCTCTTTTTTCTAATAAATGTGTTGTCCTCTATAAGCTAATCTCTAATAAAAAAGTGGTCTTTATCAATTCACATATTAGATCTATGGTAATTATATTTCAATTATATAGTAATATTTTTACTCGGCAGAAAGGTGAGTTTATTGTTTTTATTTTGAAAATTATTTTTATTCTTGTGTTATTTTGAAGAACAAAAAATATGTTACGTTGATGGATTTACATGGTCAATTTTTATTTTTTCTGTATTTGGCACTTTATAAATTTTGCACATATATAAATAATTGGTTGTGAAGTCATATATAATTAAATAACAAGTATATACAATGTTTTGTCATTACTTACCTACACCATTAATCATATGTAAATAAAGCCATATGTTGTATAATCTAAAACCCAACTAAACTAGTCCTATCATCCCTAACTACTATATATACATATATGTTTAACCTAATTCTGGAATACAACACTTTTATTCTTTTCTCTCGACTTATACCGTTCGTTATATTTTCTTCAAAAATTGTTTTTCCAGAATTGTTGTTTATATATTGAAACATATAGAGTTCTTAAAAATGTGCTTCAATTCTCAAAAAATGAATATCATGGCCAACTATCAAATTGTAGATTTTTTAATGATGGAAATACGCCCAATTAATGTAACCCTTTGAGATGTTAAATTAGTACCAAATTTAATTTTAAGATATAATATTTAAAAATTTGAATTTTATTATTTCAATTTAGTAATTCAAATACAGTTATTATCACAAATATTATTCTTGTGATGTTTTCTATAATAGTTATTATTTTATCTATATGAAATTAATATCCAAAACTAAAAAAATTTAATATCCAAAAGCAAAAAAGATATAAATTTAAATTATCACTAATATAAAAAATACAATAACATTATTTTAAATAAACCATTGATTAGACTTAATTTTTTCTACAATTTCTTTTTTATTTGATGATTAATATTAATTTATTTATATTATAAATTCTTTAAAATATAAATAATCTAGAACACGTCGAATTTACTATATTCTTTTTGTCTATATAAAAGTATAAAAAAAAACTCAACCTGATTTGCAAAAGTGTTTAATTTCAAGATATGTTTTTGTCTTATATTTAATTTCAAAATTAATTGCCGATTTAATCACTTTTGGACTACAACTACCCTAACATATTAGATTTTCAAATAAAATTATATAGACTACTTATTCTATATTTTTTAAAACCAACTAATGGGTCTCTTTTCTATCGACGGGATCATTTAGTTTTTTTAATCGAGAAATTTGTAGTCAAGATTAACAATCTAGGTTGATTTTGTTAATTATTATTTTGCTGAAATTTATCACACCTAATAATTTTTTTTGTACTTACCTAAATTTAATCAACAATCTATTAATATAATATATTTTTATGAATAATATAGTTTACATATTTTTTAGTCACATACATTAAAAGATTTTTATTATTTTGAAAAAGAAAAAAATAGTCACATTAATAAGAAAATAAGAAAGTCAAATGAAAAATGATTTATTAAATTAGTAATATTATATGAATTTATTATTAATCATAACATATTAATCGACTAAAATATACTATAAAATTATATAGAATAAAGAATAAAAGATATGATCCGTTATAACTAGTGTAAATTTAATCGCACGGTAGGATATTTTTAGGAAGAATAATCTACTATGTTGTCTAATATCTTAATATTTATTATATTATTTATATAATAAAAAATATATCGTTGATTATTATATAACTTTCTTCCATATATCTATTTATCTACAATTAAAATAAAGATTTTTTATCATTTATTTCTTCGGAGTATTGTTTTCTATGATAATTCTAATAATATATAGATTTATTTTATAACATTACGTTTCAAAATTCATATGATATTTATAAATGATTCTTATTGTCCATATTATTTTTCTAATGTTAATTAAAATTAATAAAAATTTATGAATGTTTTAATTTTACAAAAAACAATTCTTATAAATTTTGTTTTAACATATACATGTTATTAATTTTTTAAATAAAGAGAAAATTAACTTATATATTTAGATATGTTAAGAAATGATTTCAAAAATTAGGAGCTAACAAAATGAAGTAATAGTTATCCAACTGATGTCTTATATCCTGACATCTATACATGTAGCGATCGAATTTAAACCACAACCTTGAGGTTAATACTGATGACACCACGTGTCTTATTTAACTTCTAACGAGCTAAGATTAGAAATTTTTTTAAACATCATTTCTTTATCAAGATTGTGTCTAGGATAAGTTATAACTTAATATTCTTGCTTTGTGCTTATCACTTGATATGCTCGTATTGATTGGAAATGTTATCATATTTTCTATAATACGAGGTTAAGGGTATCTTCTCCTTATACCTTGTTTAACTGGGTCATTCCTTATCTACTTCGATAAGATCGAGATTATATACATTGACTTATAGTTGCGATCAAAAATAAAAAAACACTTTTCTTCTTCGTTCATATATCAAGTCTAACTACAATCTTTAGAGTGAATAGTCTTCAGTTGACTTCTTCAGACAACCTTGCTTTCAAAATTAAATATTTATTTATCTATATCATTTTATCATAATGTCTCAATCTTTGGATTTTTCTCCCATGTATTGGTTTTCATCAATTACATGTAACTTTATTGATGGCAACACATCTTATGTACAACATGATTCTTTAAACCTATTGACCCCATAGCGTATATTACTTTGAACTATTCTTTAAATCCAAACATAAGCGATGACGCTTTGGTAGGGGAAGTAGAAATTCTCATTTATATCGAGAATACCCCTTGTCGGTCTAAAAGGAAGGCTATAGTAAAATTAATTTCTGACCTTTTTTTTATCAAAAAGAATAATATGTTCATTCAAAAATCATATTGTGAACTCTTACTTTATTTTAAATATATAGCCGACAAGGTAGAGAATATAATTTAAGAAGAATCCAAGTAAGTATGTGAGGCTTCTATTGGTGTCATAGTTTTGTATCTTTGAGGTTTTAACATGGCAATGAGATGCCTATTTTATCCTTTCATAGATGACATGTTGAAAATTTACTCTTTTCGGCTTGGCAAGATATGTATTAATGTTTGGGGTAGGATATCCGCCTTTTAGACTATCTATTTGAAGAATATCAATTATAATGTCTATATTAATATTTTTTGGCTTTGTATAAAATTTTAAAAAAAAGCCAAGCTATTTTAATATAAGATCCAATGAGACCTTCAATGAAACAAAAATTTAAGGTAGATGATATATTTTTTATCCTATTAAAAATGACCATACACATACATCGATTTTTTGACAATAGATTTAGCCATTTGGGTTGTATGGGCTGTTTGTAATTGTTATATAACTCCAAGTATACATCCCTATTTGTACTGAGTGATTTCTATTCTAAGCAAGATTTTAGGCCCATTATGAATGTTGATGAAAAATTTATTGTAGTAGTATGTGGAATATAAATGATCGTGTTTTTATATGAGATTTTTTGTAATAAATGATTTAAAGGTTCGAGTTAATTTCATCATTGTAAAATTACTGAATATTGGATTAGGTATTCCTCGCATCTTCGGAGGATGATTATTATATAATCTTTGAAGGCTAGTTTCATAAATAAATTACCTAATTTACTCTTTCAAGTTGCGATGTTTTCTTATACATGCCTTTGTTTACTAAGCATATGGATGTTGAAACCTTTCTAATTAAAGTTTATGAAAGTACTTTTATGAAGGTTCAAATTGATTCTAACGGAATTGAAGGTTCGAACAAGTGGCCTACCCACTGATGCACATAGCATTATTGAAGGTGATAACAAGAATTTCGTAAAGCTCAACACTAAGGGTCATGTTGACTTAAGAGAAGAATAGGAGGCTTCAGTCACCGTGTGAAGGAGTAAATGAAAGAGACGTACTAGGGGTTTATCCTCTTCAAACAGAGTAAATAAGGGTCTTAGAGTAGATGGTAAACTTCTTTGTGTTTTTGATAATTAATCTCCAAAACATAGTTCTTCACAAAATGTTCCTGATAGTGTACATGTTCGTAAGATCGCGGTTTATGTATTTATGAATCTATGCCACGTCTTTATTGATATTTTGGTGGTATATATAATTGATATATATATATATATAAATGGAAATATAAAATGAGGAAGGTGTTGATTTTTCAATTATTAGAAAAATGCCCTATTGCACTATAACAACTAACACGACACCCACCTTCGAGATGGGGCATGTCATAGTTTGTCATATAAGCTAGTATACTAACCTTATACTTCCTTCCACTACAATGGATTTCCTAGCCACTTACCCAAAATAGTTTGATATACTTATTTTAAACATTCAAGAAATTGTTGTATGATACCTATAGTTGTGTTAGGAGTGAAGAGTACAAAACATTTGTTGAGATTTGTAGAATAGGTAAGAGGAAATTAAATATTTCACATGACCTCCTTTAGGAAACGGATTTTAAGCATGTCTATTTTAAGGACTAAATTTTAATTGTCTGGGAAAATAAGTTATATCAAAGTCGGATATGACACTATTATTTATACTACTTAGAGATTGCATATAAAGATAGATAGGTAAGATGATAGAGGGTCTCCTTGTCAGATTTTCCTTTGACTGGTAATATAAAGGTAAAATGTATATGATCACGACAAGAACTTGTGATACAGTTGACACACATTTAATAATGAAAGACACCTTAGATCGTATTCCTAGTTTTACGAGTACTTGTTCAATAGTATTTCATTCAACTTATCATAATTTTGTTGCATATCATTTTTAGTATGGTATACACATCCTTTCATATGGGTGTTCATCCTCTTGAATGTATGTAGAGCTTTATTGAAAAATTATCATATTTTCTTAAATATCTCTTTCCTCATATGAGTGTAGCATGGACTAAAGATACTAGTTTCAACATTAAGGTTTTCATTCCAAGGATATTTATTTTAGAAATAATTTTTTAATACTTTTACCAAGCATCTGCAAAACCTTGTTTTTGGAAATTAAAACTATAATGGTTCATGTGAATATACCAATATTAGACTTCTATTAATGAAGACTTTGTTAGACCCGAAATTGTTCTTGACCATGAGATACTAGCGTATTTTGTAAAATATACATTTGAAATCATTATTAAAGGGATCAAATAGAAAAGAGTTACCAAATTACCTCCTTATATGTATAATAATATACCTTATAATAACATACCTTTATTAAGAGTAATACGGGATATCGCCCCAAATCGCATCACCCTTTTATCACCTCCTAGGTGGACCAACCGTAAAGGAGAGAGAAAATAATAAATCAGGAAAGAGAAATCATATGATTGGTTAATTTAAAATCCACCTAGAGGTGAGAAAAGGGTGATTCGATTTGGGGTGATATCCAGCATTACTCCTTTATTAATTCAGTTGTAATATAAAATAAGGATATGTATCATGTTTGGGCAGTAAGCACAATGACCCATATCATTGAGCCCAACCAAACTATAAGATCATAACTATGAAACCCTACTAACAATATCAACAATATCAATCCATCACCCTATATAGGTTTCAATTGATGGATATGTTAAAAAAAATAGTTTGAACGCCGCCTCTTTGTTGCAAGTAGACACAACACACCATTTTTAAATCCTATGTTTACTACAAAAACACAACACACCATCTTCAAACCCTAGTTACAACAAAAACTGCAAATTATTTTCACTTGTAAAAGGTAACTATATTATAACACGGGTTTTTAGATTTATAGGATTAATTTTTTTATTCTTTTTTATGATTTAAAACGATTATGGTGTACAATATGAAACTAGAATAAATAGTTTAGAGATTAAAAAATATAAATTAAAATCTTAAATTATTTTATAAACTGATTTAAATTATCCATAATTATAAACTTTTTCATTGAAATGGATACATTTTCTTTAGTTTTGTTGTACTTATTAAATATCTCTAAAAATTAAATTTTTATCAATTGAATTTTTAAATTTAATTTGTGATAATCTTTATAATATAGATTTTTTTGATTTTAGTGTTTAGTTTACAGGAAAAAGATTGGTAGTCATGACATTTCAATAAAGGAGAAATTTTCCATAAAATTCTTGGTAAGTCTTCACCATTCTAATAGTTATTATGTTTGATATGTATCTAATTATCTAATACACAGACAATAAGATCACAATATATATTATGAGATTGCTAAATTCACTTCATTATGAATGTAAATAATAAGAATTTCTATTTGAATAGCTTTTAAATTTTGGTTTTAGGTGTCAAAAACCCTAAATTTTTTTAATCATGTGGTAACTTTCACAATACTTTACCAAGATATATGGTTAGTGCATAAGATGATATTCAGTTATGCTAAATAAGATAGTTAAGGTTTATTTTAACAATATAAGATTTATGTGGTAAATTACTAGCATACGTAAAACCTTTAGATTCTAGTGTTTCTATTGCACTCTCAAAAGTTCTCATGTATTTTATTTTTTCATTCCACAAAAGGTTTACATTTTCTTTACCAACAAATTAAAAAAATAGTTTTTAGATTCTATATGTACTAGTATATTCTTCCTAAAATGTCTTAAAATTTTGAATCATTTTTGTGATTTTTTTAATGTTTGAATAGGTCTAGATTTCTCATAAAGAATATAAATTGTCTTTGATAAAGAGTAAATACATCCGATACCCCCTAAACTTTGACTATTTTGATAGTTTACCCCCTACTAGATATTTTTGGACTGTATGCCCCTTAAAACTCATTTTAGTGACTCGTTGCCCCTCGTTCATCTGTGGCCACTTTTTAATTAAAAATTCATTTTCTTGAATTACTTATCCCACGTCTTCTTCTTCAAATCCTTTTCTCCAAAACTTCTTCTCCATGATTAAATCTCGAATCTTCAAATTTCATATAAAAAAATAGAAATTAAAACAATATGAATCAAAAAATATAGTGAATGTATGACAATCAAAGATTGGATTAGGAAGTGAAACAAAGCAATCAATTCCATCTTTTTTAGTTGCTGCTTCACTTAATTTATCACTTGCTTTTCCATTTCCAGATAAGGAAGAAAATGTGACATCATCATCTACAACTAGACATGGTTATGATAATTCATTGCGTTTATTTGGAGAAGGAATCAAGAGGGACTAGTGGTGTAAATTCTATAGTGGAGATTTAATAATCTTCACCTCTTTGTTTATTTATTTGTTTTATTAGCTTAAAGCTTAAGATTTTTAAGATATAATTTTGTTTCTTTTTAAATTTTAGTTTTTGCAAGTGCGGATAGTTGGGCGTTAGTATATAGAGGATGTTATATCATAGTATTTGCATGTTTGTGGTGACTTTTAAAGATTTTTAGATTACTTATAAATCCCACCTACTTTGGGGATTCATGAATTATTTTTCTAAATTTATTAAACTTTTTAGGATTTGTTTTGTGCTTCGCCCTCAATTAGGTTTTAATAAGTCGTGTTTTTATTAGTGTGGTCATGTATGTGCATGCTATACCATGATATTTATGTTTGTATGCATGCGACCCCTTTCCGTTTATATTTTTGTTACACTTGACATGTGCATTCGTTGTCAATGCGATTATTAATCTATTTTTAGCATTTTTATAAGCTTTTTTGGGACACGCGCACACGGAGAGGTTATTCATCTAGTTTAGCTATATTATTATGCACACCAACTTATCGCTACTTTCTCCATTCCCACCCTACCCCAATAAATATTCTTAAAACCTTGTATTGTGTACGGCCCTTCACCGGAATTGCAAAACACCGGAATTGCAAAGTATTTTGCTGGTTTAGGATGTTCACGGTGAGTTCAAATCACGAGGTTTTAGCTTTCGTACGTTTGTGTTACAAAAGTGGTAGTTTGGTTTTGTTTCATAGTGATGTGTTTCGTCGCGACGGTTGGTGGTTTGGTAGAGAGTAGATGGTAAGAGCTTCTTATCTGCCCTATTAGGAGTTGTGGATGGTAAGATATGTAGTGGATATCTTGTGTATTGAGACCCCTTTTCCTGGCTTACTTCCAAAACAGTTGGCTTACTGAGACACTTTTTTCTAGCTCCCTTCCAAAATAGTCGGCTACTGAGACCCATTTCTCGGCTCCCTTCCAAATTAGTGTTGACTATTGAGACCCCCTTTCAGCTCATTTCTAAAATATAGACGGCTATAACGCTCCTATTTCCTAGCTCACTTATAAAAGGAGTCGCCTATTGATACGCACGCTTATTTATTGCCTTTTAATTTAAAGATTTTAATTTCTAACCTCTCAATCGTTCATCTTTATTTTTCTATCTTTTAATTAATTACTTTCTACTTGCACTATTTTTTCATTTGTATAACAAACAAAGTCCCTGAGAACGAACTTTCTTATCATTAAAACTTGCATACGTCGTGTAATACTTACAATACCATGCTTGTCTAGGTTGCTTTATTGCATCGTTTTCAGCGTTTATTTATCATATTTTTATCACATCCTAGGCGACACCAAAGGGTTGAGGGTGAATTAGAGAGCCTTTAAGGTCCTTTTTCAGATGCTCTCAAGAAGATACGTGAGATTAACTTGAACAAGAAGAATGCTTGAGAATTGATTGAGTGGGAGCCCTCGAATAATATTGAAAATCGGCTGAAATCAAATTCCATTCCTTCTCTATTTGATCTTTCCTTATGTATCCTTATTAAGAACGTTGAGGGATTAATTACTCTAGACCATGTTCCCAATATAATAGGCAAAAATTAACAAATGCTCTTTGCAATGAACGAAAAATAAACAGTTACATATTAGATCTCCTTTTACAAGATTCTTACCTGAGCTACACATAAGAGACAGCTCATGGTTAGCAGATTCCTAATTTGTCAAGAGTTTTGCAAATCTAGATGTCACTGATTTAAGGGTAATTTTATATGGTTTGTCTGCATACTATAACATGTTTTTAGTAGAGGGACATGACACTTAACGGCCAAAATGGATGGAATCTATTAACAAGGGACAACGAGTCACCAAAATGAAGTTTAAGGGCATCCAGTCTCAAAAAATCTAGTAGGGGGTAAACTTTAAAAACAAGAAAAGTTTAGGAGGTATTGGATGTATTTACTCTTTTCTAAATAAATAATCTTTTGTAAACAAAAATTTTGAGGATTAGTTACAACCTTCCGTGGATTAAGGTAATACTATTGTGTCAAAAAATAATTTTAAGCAGAATTTTATCGTAAATCTAAAATTTATTCCATGGGGTTCACTAAATTTGACATTAATCGTATTACACTTACATTTGCAAGCATTAAAGTGTGTATGAGATTCATTCTTATATATAAACGTGATTGCGTTTTCAATAAGGTTAAACAAATTTTTAGTCATTTATGATAGTTCTTTTGGCTCATTTGGATTATATAACTTAGAACTCAAATATAGTTTTGTAGAATATTTTTCATACAAGTTTTGTATTTTTACGTTTTCACCCCATTTTTTATGGTTCAACAATGTTTTCATTAATCGCAATGTTTTCTTTTGGCTCATTCGATTATGTAATTTAGAATCAAAATATAGTTTTGCACAATATTTTTTATATAAGGGATTTCGTATTTTTATATTTTCACCTGATATATAATTAAAAAATCATACTAAAAAAAATTGTCTTATGGAATACTTACACTAATACTTTAAGTGGGACATTCAATGAGTACTTGTAATATATCTCCATGGTGCCTCAGGTGAATCTAATAACTATATTAGTTGTGATCTTGATTAAGAACTTGTATGTAAACTTCTTTCCACTACCATGTTAAACCCCTAATTTACTTCACACAATTTGGCTCACATACCTCAATTTCTTCCACGTTAAAACCATAAGTCAATTCACATAATTTAGCTTACATACATGAATGTAAGATGGAGCGAGATAGGAGTCAAGTGGGATCGGTTCATTTTTTGGTTTTGTTTTGCTCTCCCCTACCTGAAACCCTAAGAGAGAAGAGAGAAATTAATGTTGGAATTATGCCCTAGCACCGATCGTATTGTAATGAATTGAACAGAAGTGTTTACTGTACATATAAATGGTATCATTACCCAATCTCTAAAAGTGCCACTAAAAGAATTGGTAATATTTTTGTTTCTTTGTTATGGCTCGACCCTTGTAATATATACCCATGTAGTTACATATAAATGGGTTGATCCAGTAGGAAGTGAAACCAAATGTTCTAGTCTTCTAAGAAATCATGTTTGGTTTGTTCAATGTTCCATGTTACAACAATTAATTGTAGGGACATTTTACCTTAATTAAATCAAAATAAACATGATTATGTCTCGACATGTTTTTTAGTTTTTATACTCTTTTAGGATATCCAAGAATTAATTTATTTTTTATTTTCTTATACATCTGAGAGCCATTTTGACTTGGGTAAAATTAGATCTCAAGATATCTTAGTCGCGCCGAAAAGTGTTAAACACTCTAGCCGCTAGAACTATCTATTTCGGATCCCCGCTCTTTCTAATTATGCTGATAAAAAATATACAATCAATTGAATATTACACCATAACGATCAAAAACACATCCTGAAAGAAATTAAAAAAATTAAAATACCACCACACAACCATAACTATCACACAAATCTCCACATATGCTTATCACTTATGCTAAAAATAACCACTTTATCCCTACAATTTGTTGTTTTTTTGTACTCATAAGAAAAGAAACACCTGACTACAATATATTCAAAATTATTAAAATCAAAACCTTCCACTTTGATATATCCCCTCTCTTTCTAATCGTCCTGATAAAATATTTATGATCAATTGAATATTACCCTTATTCCAGTTGTTATCCCAAAGATTTCTATAACACGATTTGCTAAAACATCAATCAATGGATCGATCTTCGAAGAAAATGAAAAACAACCATAGCTAAATACAATTTATGCATATATTTTATGAATAGTCGAATATTCCACATTTTTGTTGATGGATTTGTAAAGTTATGAATAAGTTCACAACAGTCAGTGAAGATAGATGTTGTATGTTGTTGGTTTAAATTAGTCATTTTGCATGCCTCTTGCAACACTAGAGGTTCACTCTCTAGCATAGATTTTATCCCAAAATTTTCTTATTATTATGATTAATTACATATTTTATTATGACATAACGAGACTAATGAAATACCTACCTCCTCCCATTCATAGGCAAAAGAAACGTTACAAACTTTTTCTATCGACAGAACCTAGTTGCTTAGTCTGTATACTGTCAACTTGGTCGACTTCATGAAGATTGTGATTAACATTTGAAATCTAGTACCAAACATTTACAAACAAATCTTCCATAAGATTAAGATCATAAGTTCGTTGAAACACAAGTATGATTGTTCTATTTAATACCTTGAAACTATTCTTCGTACATATTTTTTAGATTTGTCAGAATAAGATAACAAGGAAAGAAATAAACATTCTGCTAACTCAACCCCAATCAGTAAAGCTTTTAACAATCTTGATAACCAATTTCCAATATGTTCTTGGACTTGTAACTCCACCTGATGAAGTAGCACATTAATTTTTTCGTAAAAAATATTTTTATTAACCGAGTATATGAATTTATGTTGGAAAAAATTGAATTCTAGACATATTTTCAAATATATATATAATAGAAATTCCCCGTACCTGAGGTACTTGGGCTAAAATGAATTATAATGGATTGTATGAAAATTATAATTTAATTTATATCTACACTTAAATAAAAATAATATATAAATAAGCTTATAAATTATTCTATTACTTGAGTAATAATCATATATATAAATGAAGAAACCTCCAAGAAGCAGTCTCTAACTAAACACAATATGAGGGAGGAGTAATCAGAATAAGGCCAAAGCCCATTCTTTTCACGAACCAAATGGGCTTAAGCCCAGGGTGGTGGATAAGATTCATAAGTTTGACATATAAGAAAAATATAAGATTTATAATGCAAAGAGAAGAAAAACATTATCAAATTAGACAAAGAAAAAGATTCATCATCCAGAATCATCAAGAGTACACTCACGAAAAAAGTAGACACACACTACTACTCACAAAAGTCTCAAAGACACAAATTTAACTACAAATTGTTTTCAAAAACCATCCAGGGTCAACTTATGTTGCTCATTAACACCCGTGACCCCACCATTTTTACACTTCACTTCAATCCAACAGAAGAAAATATGTCGATTCTGACTCAATAGCATAACCATACTTCGAAGTACTATTCTTTTTATGCACCGCCATAACTTTCCCACTCACCGCCTTCTGATGAAAACTAACCATCAATTTCGAACATTCCCTAAACAAAAAAAAATTACTATTATTATTTTCCCGAAAAAAAAAATCCTCACTTACAAAAGCTGATCATCAAAGTAGCATGTATACTATTCACATGTCTTATTCCACTGCTTAGCCCCATTAATACTACAATGTGCAGTAAAAATAGCAGCTGCAGCTAATAAAGAAGGAAAATCGAAGAATTTGATACTCAACTAAGCATAACTCGATTATAACAAACGATAAAAGCTCCAATTTTCTATCAGATTGAGCAGCTTTAAGAAACCTTATCATGAACACATATGGAGTAGGTACTCATAAATTAAACTGTAAAGTATTAACGATTAATCTCTCCATATCAAGTACTTCTTGTTTAGTATAAGCTTTATCAGATATGACTATAAAATCTTCCACAACAGGTACAGAAACTTCTTCATATTTGCAAGTGAGAAGCATAGCTGTTACTCCAACTAATTGAAGTTTCTTTCTTGTGATAGTTCTTAAAGCTAAGAATCTATCGATAATATTCACTGTTAAATATAATGTCTCTTCCAATAATTTAGATTTGTAATGAACCTCAATTAGCCAATAGATTAGAATACATCTCATCCGTTCATTTAGAACGGATTGCTTTGCCATATTATCTGGCTGCACTTAGCTAAAAATCTGCAATACATATAATCGTAAATTAATAATCAATTCACTTAATTGATTTAATTTAATTATATATATATATTAAATATATATAAATGAATTATTTATATGAAGTATTGGTATTTAGCTTAGCCTGATCTTTCAATAAAGAAATTGTTTCAAAATGTGTCAAAGCAAATCCATCAATCTGTAAGGAAAAAGAAAAATCAGAACTTGTTAATTGCATAATTGGTCCCGGTGTTATGAAAAATAGTCAATTACACCCCTGTTTTTAGGGACTAATTATGCAATTAACCCTACAAACAATCATATAAAATTATGAATTCTCAAATTCAAAGAAATTCCATTTATAAGAACCAACAATAATATTATGTATGTTATGTGTAGCTAAGCTGAGATGTGTAACAGTTAAAACACGGAAACACATCTAGTGATAAAGCATGAGAAACATATACTAGTCACATAACCAACATGTATAACACACAATTATTAAAAATTACTGCTTATATACATTGCGTAATAACAAACCTCATGTAACTTTTGGGGTCTGCCTTTTGATTCTACAGGGGAATCTTTTCAACATTAAGAAAAGCCTACACGGAATAAAAATGTAAGAGATAAAATAAAAAATGGAAAATACAACAAAAAATAACTAACTAACCTTCCATCATATATAAGAAACCCTAACGCTGCAAATAACTATTCTTGGAAATGACCAAAGAATTTTCCGAGAAAAATCTTGAAATAAGAGATGAAGCGTATTTAAAGGTAACTGTATGTACCAACATATCAAATTCAATTTCTGTTCTTTATCACTTTCAGAATCTTCAACCTAAAGCCAAACAATCCCATCTCGTGACCCGATTAATCACCGCAATTTTACATCCTCTTCTTTAGCTATTACTGAATAGTTTTATAATTCCAAAACTATACTCACAAATAATATAAATTAGATATGATTTTCATGATAAAAAAACCTATATATATATATTGAAAGAAAATTGACTTTTTGGGGCATTGGATCGAACACCTTCCACGCGAAATATTCGCTATTGTATTTTGTAGAGAACACCTTCCACGCGAAATATTCGTTATTGTATTTTGTAGAGACCCGAAGGAGAAATTGAGTGAGAGATTAGTTTGAAATGGATTCAGCTGGCTGTTTGAAACTGGGCCTGGTTGTTGGGATTTGAATAGTGGCTTGATGGAGCGGCGGTGAGGCGGTGGTGTCCCTGGCGCCAGAATTGATCGACAACTCCTTTTTATATTACATAACTCCATTCTTCTTGACCAAAAATTCAATTGCTAACCTAATTGATAAATATTAAATAAATCGAGAGGGAGATGGACGACGAGGTATCATGTTGGAGTAGTTCCGGAGGAGGATTGAACGATGACGTGGATGTGGATCGAGAGGTGAATGAACTGGTGAGAGAGCTGTGTGGGAGAGACCTGAGAGTTTTTTTTTATTGTGAAATGAAATGAACTGGTATTTTTTTAGAATTTTATTTTTTAATAGCTAATATATATACCAAGGGTAAATTAGGAAGTATTTAATTTTTTAATCAATGGAATGATCTAAAACGTTGCCAGTGACATATTTTTACCTAAGAATCTATCTCTGCCGTTTTTTATACCCCTTAGGGATATATATGGATATATATATATATATCACTAAATCCAAATACAATAATATTTAAAATTTTCAATTCTAATTATTCAATAAAATTAAATTGATTTGTAAACTCAACAATATCATTCCTAATCACTATGTATAATATGTCACACATCATCGTTCAGAAACTAATCGCAGCTCCAAACCTCTATTTCAGGTATACATAAACATTACAAATCTTAAAAGTGATACCAGTTTTCACATCTATGCAATTATCTTTTTCTTTCTAAATCAACTTCTTCATATTTTATTCCACCATAAATCCCCGATACTTTCTCCTTTTTCTAATAAATGTGTTGTCCTCTATAAGCTAATCTCTAATAAAAAAGTGGTCTTTATCAATTCACATATTAGATCTATGGTAATTATATTTCAATTATATAGTAATATTTTTACTCGGCAGAAAGGTGAGTTTATTGTTTTTATTTTGAAAATTATTTTTATTCTTGTGTTATTTTGAAGAACAAAAAATATGTTACGTTGATGGATTTACATGGTCAATTTTTATTTTTTCTGTATTTGGCACTTTATAAATTTTGCACATATATAAATAATTGGTTGTGAAGTCATATATAATTAAATAACAAGTATATACAATGTTTTGTCATTACTTACCTACACCATTAATCATATGTAAATAAAGCCATATGTTGTATAATCTAAAACCCAACTAAACTAGTCCTATCATCCCTAACTACTATATATACATATATGTTTAACCTAATTCTGGAATACAACACTTTTATTCTTTTCTCTCGACTTATACCGTTCGTTATATTTTCTTCAAAAATTGTTTTTCCAGAATTGTTGTTTATATATTGAAACATATAGAGTTCTTAAAAATGTGCTTCAATTCTCAAAAAATGAATATCATGGCCAACTATAAAATTGTAGATTTTTTAATGATGAAAATACGCCCAATTAATGTAACCCTTTGAGAAGTTAAATTAGTACCAAATTTAATTTTAAGATATAATATTTAAAAATTTGAATTTTATTATTTCAATTTAGTAATTCAAATACAGTTATTATCACAAATATTATTCTTGTGATGTTTTCTATAATAGTTATTATTTTATCTATATGAAATTAATATCCAAAACTAAAAAATTTAAATATCCAAAAGCAAAAAAGATATAAATTTAAATTATCACTAATATAAAAAATACAATAACATTATTTTAAATAAACCATTGATTAGACTTAATTTTTTCTACAATTTCTTTTTTATTTGATGATTAATATTAATTTATTTATATTAAATATAAATAATCTAGAACACGTCGAATTTACTATATTCTTTTTGTCTATATAAAAGTATAAAAAAAACTCAACCTGATTTGCAAAAGTGTTTAATTTCAAGATATGTTTTTGTCTTATATTTAATTTCAAAATTAATTGCCGATTTAATCACTTTTGGACTACAACTACCCTAACATATTAGATTTTCAAATAAAATTATATAGACTACTTATTCTATATTTTTTAAAACCAACTAATGGGTCTCTTTTCTATCGACGGAATCATTTAGTTTTTTTAATCGAGAAATTTGTAGTCAAGATTAACAATCTAGGTTGATTTTGTTAATTATTATTTTGCTGAAATTTATCACACCTAATAATTTTTTTTGTAGTTACCTAAATGTAATCAACAATCTATTAATATAATATATTTTTATGAATAATATAGTTTACATATTTTTCAGTCACATACATTAAAAGATTTTTATTATTTTGAAAAAGAAAAAAATAGTCACATTAATAAGAAAATAAGAAAGTCAAATGAAAAATGATTTATTAAATTAGTAATATTATATGAATTTATTATTAATCATAACATATTAATCGACTAAAATATACTATAAAATTATATAGAATAAAGAATAAAAGATATGATCCGTTATAACTAGTGTAAATTTAATTGCACGGTAGGAAATTTTTAGGAAGAATAATCTACTATGTTGTCTAATATCTTAATATTTATTATATTATTTATATAATAAAAAATATATCGTTGATTATTATATAACTTTCTTCCATATATCTATTTATCTACAATTAAAATAAAGATTTTTTATCATTTATTTCTTCGGAGTATTGTTTTCTATGATAATTCTAATAATATATAGATTTATTTTATAACATTACGTTTCAAAATTCATATGATATTTATAAATGATTCTTATTGTCCATATTATTTTTCTAATGTTAATTAAAATTAATAAAAATTTATGTATGTTTTAATTTTACAAAAAACAATTATTATAAATTTTGTTTTAACATATACATGTTATTAATTTTTTAAATAAAGAGAAAATTAACTTATATATTTAGATATGTTAAGGAATGATTTCAAAAATTAGGAGCTAACAAAATGAAGTAATAGTTATCCAACTGATGTCTTATATCCTGACATCTATACATGTAGCGATCGAATTTAAACCACAACCTTGAGGTTAATACTGATGACACCACGTGTCTTATTTAACTTCTAACGAGCTAAGATTAGAAATTTTTTAAACATCATTTCTTTATCAAGATTGTGTCTAGGATAAGTTATAACTTAATATTCTTGCTTTGTGCTTATCACTTGATATGCTCGTATTGATTGGAAATGTTATCATATTTTCTATAATACGAGGTTAAGGGTATCTTCTCCTTATACCTTGTTTAACTGGGTCATTCCTTATCTACTTCGATAAGATCGAGATTATATACATTGACTTATAGTTGCGATCAAAAATAAAAAAACACTTTTCTTCTTCGTTCATATATCAAGTCTAACTACAATCTTTAGAGTGAATAGTCTTCAGTTGACTTCTTCAGACAACCTTGCTTTCAAAATTAAATATTTATTTATTTATATCATTTTATCATAATGTCTCAATCTTTGGATTTTTCTCCCATGTATTGGTTTTCATCAATTACATGTAACTTTATTGATGGCAACACATCTTATGTACAACATGATTCTTTAAACCTATTAACCCCATAGCGTATATTACTTTGAACTATTCTTTAAATCCAAACATAAGCGATGACGCTTTGGTAGGGGAAGTAGAAATTCTCATTTATATCGAGAATACCCCTTGTCGGTCTAAAAGGAAGGCTATAGTAAAATTAATTTCTGACCTTTTTTTTGTCAAAAAGAATAATATGTTCATTCAAAAATCATATTGTGAACTCTTACTTTATTTTAAATATATAGCCGACAAGGTAGAGAATATAATTTAAGAAGAATCCAAGTAAGTATGTGAGGCTTCTATTGGTGTGATAGTTTTGTATCTTTGAGGTTTTAACATGGCAATGAGATGCCTATTTTATCCTTTCATAGATGACATGTTGAAAATTTACTCTTTTCGGCTTGGCAAGCTATGTATTAATGTTTGGGGTAGGATATCCGCCTTTTAGACTATCTATTTGAAGAATATCAATTATAATGTCTATATTAATATTTTTTGGCTTTGTATAAAATTTTAAAAAAAAGCCAAGCTATTTTAATATAAGATCCAATGAGACCTTCAATGAAACAAAATTTAAGGTAGATGATATATTTTTTATACTATTAAAAATGACCATACACATACATCGATTTTTTGACAATAGATTTAGCCATTTGGGTTGTATGGGATGTTTGTAATTGTTATATAACTCCAAGTATACATCCCTATTTGTACTGAGTGATTTCTATTCTAAGCAAGATTTTAGGCCCATTATGAATGTTGATGAAAAAATTATTGTAGTAGTATGTGGAATATAAATGATCGTGTTTTTATATGAGATTTTTTGTAATAAATGATTTAAAGGTTCGAGTTAATTTCATCATTGTAAAATTACTTAATATTTGATTAGGTATTCCTCGCATCTTCGGAGGATGATTATTATATAATCTTTGAAGGCTAGTTTCATAAATAAATTACCTAATTTACTCTTTCAAGTTGCGATGTTTTCTTATACATGCCTTTGTTTACTAAGCATATGGATGTTGAAACCTTTCTAATTAAAGTTTATGAAAGTACTTTTATGAAGGTTCAAATTGATTCTACCGGAATTGAAGGTTCGAACAAGTGGCCTACCCACTGATGCACATAGCATTATTGAAGGTGATAACAAGAATTTCTTAAAGCTCAACACTAAGGGTCATGATGACGTAAGAGAAGAATAGGAGGCTTCAGTCACCGTGTGAAGGAGTAAATGAAAGAGACGTACTAGGGGTTTATCCCCTTCAAACAAAGTAAATAAGGGTCTTAGAGTAGATGGCAAACTTCTTTGTGTTTTTGATAATTAATCTCCAAAACATAGTTCTTCACAAAATGTTCCTGATAGTGTACATGTTCGTAAGATCGCGGTTTATGTATTTATGAATCTATGCCACGTCTTTATTGATATTTTGGTGGTATATATAATTGATATATATATATATATATATATATATATATAAATGGAAATATAAAATGAGGAAGGTGTTGATTTTTCAATTATTAGAAAAATGCCCTATTGCACTATAACAACTAACATGACACCCACCTTCGAGATGGGGTATGTCATAGTTTGTCATATAAGCTAGTATACTAACCTTATACTTCCTTCCACTACAATGGATTTCCTAGACACTTACCCAAAATAGTTTGATATACTTATTTTAAACATTCAAGAAATTGTTGTATGATACCTATAGTTGTGTTAGGAGTGAAGAGTACAAAACATTTGTTGAGATTTGTAGAATAGGTAAGAGGAAATTTAATATTTCACATGACCTCATTTAGGAAATTGATTTTATGCATGTCTATTTTAAGGACTAAATTTTAATTGTCTGGGAAAAGAAGTTATATCAAAGTCGGATATGACACTATTATTTATACTACTTAGAAATTGCATATAAAGATAGATAGGTAAGATGATAGAGGGTCTCCTTGTCAGATTTTCCTTTGACTGATAATATAAAGGTAAAATGTATATGATCACGACAAGAACTTGTGATACAGTTGAAACACATTTAATAATGAAAGACACCTTAGATCGTATTCCTAGTTTTACGAGTACTTGTTCAATAGTATTTCATTCAACTTATCATAATTTTGTTGCATATCATTTTTAGTATGGTATACACATCCTTTCATATGGGTGTTCATCCTCTTGAATGTATGTAGAGCTTTATTGAAAAATTATCATATTTTCTTAAATATCTCTTTCCTCATATGAATGTAGCATGACTAAAGATACTAGTTTCAGCATTAAGGTTTTCATTCCAAGGATATGTATTTTAGAAATAATTTTTTAATACTTTTACCAAGCTTCTGCAAAACCTTGTTTTTGGAAATTAAAACTATAATGGTTTATGTGAATATACCAATATTAGACTTCTATTAATGAAGAATTTGTTAGACCCGAAATTGTTCTTGACCATGAGATACTAGCGTATTTTGTAAAATATACATTTGAAATCATTATTAAAGGGATCAAATAGAAAAGAGTTACCAAAGTACCTCCTATGTATAATAACATACCTTTATTAAGAGTAATGCGGGATATCGCCCCAAATCGCATCACCCTTTTATCACCTCTTAGGTGGACCAACCGTAAAGGAGAGAGAAAATAATAAATCAGGAAAGAGAAATCATATGATTGGTTAATTTAAAATCCACCTAGAGGTGAGAAAAGGGTGATTCGATTTGGGGTGATATCCAGCATTACTCCTTTATTAATTCAGTTGTAATATAAAATAAGGATATGTATCATGTTTGGGCAGTAAGCACAATGGCCCATATCATTGAGCCCCACCAAACTATAATTTCATAACTATGAAACCCTACTAACAATATCAACAATATCAATCCATCACCCTATATAGGTTTCAATTGATGGATATGTTAAACAAAATATTTTGAACGCCGCCTCTTTGTTGCAAGTAGACACAACACACCATTTTTAAATCCTATGTTTACTACAAAAACACAACACACCATCTTCAAACCCTAGTTACAACAAAAACTGCAAATTATTTTCACTTGTAAAAGGTAACTATATTATAACACGGGTTTTTAGATTTATAGGATTAATTTTTTTATTCTTTTTTATGATTTAAAACGATTATGGTGTACAATCTGAAACTAGAATAAATAGTTTAGAGATTAAAAAATATAAATTAAAATCTTAAATTATTTTATAAACTGATTTAAATTATCCATAATTATAAATTTTTTCATTAAAATGGATACATTTTCTTTAGTTTTGTTGTACTTATTAAATATCTCTAAAAATTAATTTTTTATTAATTAAATTTTTAAATTTAATTTGTGATAATCTTTATAATATAGATTTTTTTGATTTTAGTGTTTAGTTTACAGGAAAAAGATTGTTAGTCATGACATTTCAATAAAGGAGAAATTCTCCATAAAATTCTTGGTAAGTCTTCACCATTCTTATAGTTATTATGTTTGATATGTATCTAATTATCTAATACACAGAGAATAAGATCACAATATATAGTATGAGATTGCTAAATTCACTTCATTATGAATGTAAATAATAAGAATTTCTATTTGAATAGCTTTTAAATTTTGGTTTTAGGTGTCAAAAACCCTAAATTTTTTTAATCATGTGGTAACTTTCACAATACTTTACCAAGATATATGGTTAGTGCATAAGATTATATTCAGTTATGGTAAATAAGATAGTTAAGGTTAATTTTAACAATATAAGATTAGATACCCATGTGGTAAATTACTAGCATACGTAAAACCTTTAGATTCTAGTGTTTCTATTGCACTCTCAAAAGTTCTCATATATGTTATTTTTTCATTCCACAAAAGGTTTACATTTTGTTTACCAACAAATTAAAAAAATAGTTTTTAGATTCTATATGTACTAGTATATTCTTCCTAAAATGTCTTAAAATTTTGAATCATTTTTGTGATTTCTTTAATATTTGAATAGGTCTAGATTTCTCATAAAGAATATAAATTGTCTTTGATAAAGAGTAAATACATCCAATACCCCCTAAACTTTGACTATTTTGATAGTTTACCCCCTACTAGATATTTTTGAACTGTATGCCCCTTAAAACTCATTTTAGTGACTCGTTCATGTGTGGCCACTTTTTAATTAAAAATTCATTTTTTTGAATTACTTATCCCACGTCTTCTTCTTTAAATCCTTTTCTCCAAAACTTTTTCTCCATGATTAAATCTCGAATCTTCAAATTTCATATAAAAAAATATAAATTAAAACAATATGAATCAAAAAATATAGTGAATGTATGACAATCAAAGATTGGATTAGGAAGTGAAACAAAGCAATCAATTCCATCTTTTTTAGTTGCTGCTTCACTTAATTTATCACTTGCTTTTCCATTTCCAAATAAGGAAGAAAATGTGACATCATCATCTACACCTAGACATGGTTATGATAATTCATTGTGTTTATTTGGAGAAGGAATCAGGAGGGACTAGAGGTGTAAATTCTATAGTGGAGATTTAATAATCTTCACCTCTTTGTTTATTTATTTGTTTTATTAGCTTAAAGCTTAAGATTTTCAAGATATAATTTTGTTTCTTTTTAAATTTTAGTTTTTGCAAGTGCGGATAATTGGGCGTTAGTATATAGAGGATGTTATATCATGGTATTTGCATGTTTGTGGTGACTTTTAAAGATTTTTAGATTACTTATAAAACCCACCTACTTTGGGGATTCATGAATTATTTTTCTAAATTTATTAAGCTTTTTAGGATTTGTTTTGTCTTCCGCCCTCAATTAGGTTTTAATAAGTCGTGTTTTTATTTAGTGTGGTCATGTATGTGCATGCTATACCATGATATTTATGTTTGTATGCATGCGACCCCTTTCCGTTTATATTTTTGTTACACTTGACATGCGCATTCGTTGTCAATGCGATTAGTAATCTATTTTTAGCATTTTTATAAGCTTTTTGGGACACGCGCACACGGAGAGGTTATTCATCTAGTTTAGCTATATTATTATGCACACCAACTTATCGCTACTTTCTCCATTCCCACCCTACCCCAATAAATATCGGTACGGTGTACGGCTCTTCTGCGGAAATGCAAAACACCGGAATTGCAAAGTATTTTGCTAGTTTAGGATGTTCACGGTGAGTTCAAATCACGTGGTTTTAGCTTTCGTACGTTTGTGTTACAAAAGTGGTAGTTTGGTTTTGTTTCATAGTGATGTGTTTCGTCGCGACATTTGGTGGTTTGGTAGAGAGTAGATGGTAAGAGCTTCTTATCTGCCTTATTAGGAGTTGTGGATGGTAAGATATGTAGTGGATATCTTGTGTATTGAGACCCCCTTTCCTGGCTTACTTCCAAAACAGTCGGCTTACTGAGACACTTTTTTCTAGCTCCCTTCCAAAATAGTTGGCTACTGAGACCCATTTCTCGGCTCTCTTCCAAATTAGTGTCGACTATTGAGACCCCCTTTCAGCTCATTTCTAAAATATAGACGGCTATAACGCTCCTATTTCCTAGCTCACTTATAAAAGGAGTCGCCTATTGATACGTACGCTTATTTATTGCCTTTTAATTTAAAGATTTTAATTTTTAACCTCTCAATCGTTCATCTTTATTTTTCTATCTTTTAATTAATTACTTTCTACTTGCACTATTTTTTCATTCATATAACACACAAAGTCCCTGAGAACGAACTTTCTTATCATTAAAACTTGCATACGTCGTGTAATACTTACAATACCATGCTTGTCTAGGGTGCTTTATTGCATCGTTTTCAGCGTTTATTTATCATATTTTTATCACATCATAGGCGACACCAAAGGGTTGAGGGTGAATTAGAGAGCCTTTAAGGTCCTTTTTCTGATGCTCTCAAGAAGATACGTGAGATTAACTTGAACAAGAAGAATTCTTGAGAATTGATTGAGTGGGAGCCCTCGAATAATATTGAAAATCGGCTGAAATCAAATTCCATTCCTTCTCTATTTGAACTTTCCTTATGTGTCCTTATTAAGAACGTTGAGGGATTAATTACTCTAGACCATGTTCCCAATATAATATGCAAAAATTAACAAATGCTCTTTGCAATGAACGAAAAATAAACAGTTACATATTAGATCTCCTTTTACAAGATTCTTACCTGAGCTACACATAAGAGACAACTCATGGTTAGCAGATTCCTAATTTGTCAAGAGTTTTGCAAATCTAGATGTCACTGATTTAAGGGTAATTTTATATGGTATGTCCTCATACTATAACATGTTTTTAGTAGAGGGACATGAGACTTAACGACCAAACTGGATGGAATCTATTAACAAGGGACAACGAGTCACCAAAATGAAGTTTAAGAGCATCCAGTCTCAAAAAATCTAGTAGGGGGTAAACTTTAAAAACAAGAAAAGTTTAGGAGGTATTGGATGTATTTACTCTTTTCTAAATAAATAATCTTTTGTAAACAACAATTTTGAGGATTAGTTACAACCTTCCGTGGATTAAGGTAATACTATTGTGACAAACAATAATTTTAAGCAGAATTTTATCGTAAATCTAAAATTTATTCCATGGGGTTCACTAAATTTGACATTAATCATATTACAATTACATTTGCAAGCATTAAAGTGTGTATGAGATTCATTCTTATATATAAACGTGATTGCGTTTTCAATAAGGTTAAACAAATTTTTAGTCATTTATGATAGTTCTTTTGGCTCATTTGGATTATATAATTTAGAAATCAAATATAGTTTTGTAGAATATTTTTCATACAAGTTTTGTAGAATATTTTTCATACAAGTTTTGTATTTTTACGTTTTCACCCCATTTTTTATGGTTCAACAATGTTTTCATCAATCGCAATGTTTTCTTTTGGCTCATTTGATTATCTAATTTAGAATCAAAGTATAGTTTTGCACCATATTTTTTATATAAGGGTTTTCGTATTTTTATATTTTCACCTGATATATAATAAAAAAATCATACTAAAAAAAATTGTCTTATGGAATACTTACACTAATACTTTAAGTGGGACATTCAATGATTACTTGTAATATATCTCCATGGTGCCTCAGGTGAATCTAATAACTATATTAGTTGTGATCTTGATTAAGAACTTGTATGTAAACTTCTTTCCACTACCATGTTAAACCCCTAATTTACTTCACACAATTTGGCTCACATACCTCAATTTCTTCCACGTTAAAACCATAAGTCAATTCACATAATTTAGCTTACATACCTGAATGTAAGATGAAGCGAGATACGAGTCAAGTTGGAAAGGGAAAAAGATAGATGTCAATCTTGAAAAAAAAATGAAACACTAAATTGGAAGTATAATTGTTTATTTGACACATGCACTCATCAGTTGTTTTGAATAATGAGTTATGTATGTACATAATTGTCTTTTTGGTATACATTTTTCCTTGTACGTAAACATAACAATATTTCACATTAGTTTACAACTTACTGGGGAATCAGAAATTTCATATCAATTGTTGTACTAATACTAAAATGCACTAGTTAAAATTTATCTATTTTTTTGTTGGTTTTAATTTGAACAGAAAAATATGGGATCTCCTTTAGACAAAAACGGATGAGCTACATCAAAATAGCTACGATTGCAAAATCCAAACTATATTTTCTCCAATATTCATCGAATCTACTTTTCAATTTCAACTAAAAATTACTTATAAAATCATCTTTATTTTGACACCATTCAATCAACTGTAAATGAAGATCCCATATATAAGGGAAGTACGTGTATGCAGTTGAACTTGTGTTTCCTTCAAAATAATTAGTAGCTTCAATGAAGAATTTTAAGAAACCGGTAATACAATACAATGCAAAAATGGAATACAACAGATCTTGTTCATCCTGAAGAGGGAAATCTTTCATGTATGCTCCTCAACAAACATCAGACCATAGTTGAAGGTTTTAAGGCTCAAGTGTGTTGGATAAAAAACGGATGTTGGCCATGAGACTTCAACCAAGGAGACCATGGCATTAGTTAATATGGAGTAGTAACAATCTAATGTTTTGCTAAACGTTGGTCATGTAATTGTAGTCTTACTTTTTAGTAAAAATAAACACATGTACGTCTATGTTGTAATATTAGGTTGAATGCCTATTTTATGAATGGAATTATAGATATCTTTAATTTTCTTATTATTTTTATTTTGTATACAAGAAATAATCATCGGACTATTAATAAGATCAAAGTAGACAATGTTGACTACTCATCCGGGGCAAACAGACCCAGTACCTTCCTCTATGATGTTTGTGAGGATAGAGTAGGAGATAAATGAACAATCATATGAAGATTTTTTGTTTCAAAAAAGTAATCTAGTTCTATTTTTGCTTTCATATTAGTTGATTAATATTAAAAGATTTTTTCGTAGTATTTGGGAATGATAACATGGTATAGTTTGTGAAAGTACAATGAAATAAATTGTACAAAAATTGATATCAAAGTCGAACTCAAAGCTATAAACACATTAAACTACCAAGAGAACTTCTGTCACTCAAGTCTTAGTAGTTAGCACTACTAGAGAATACGACAACAAAAATTAAAGAGAGAGCAGAAATAAAAATTCAAAATTTGAAACAAATAATAGGGTGTGTTTATTTGCACAATTAATAAATAAAAAAATTATGTTCTCATATTTCTCTCTCATTGTAAGAGACGTGAGCTTAAGACGCCAAATGTCTTCTTTAATATAGATTTTTCTGCGGATTCATCAAAGTGCAAGCTACTGTATTTTGTTACCCTTTCCTCCAACAATTTGTTTTTGTAGAGTACGCTCTCATATAAGCGCCTTGATTTGTAATGGATCTTTGGATAATATTTATGGACGCCATCCCAACCTTAGTGTAGTTGGGGACTTACTTCCTCGGACTTTCGTTTGTTTGCATGCCAAAAACTTGCCTGGACTTATTGGAACTCCATATTTTGTAGAATATTTTAGACACTTCATATGTGGCACACTTTTACCCATTGATGCTCCTTTTGCATGACAGAAAATTTCGAATACCACATATAATTTATTTTACTTTGACACCTCGTCTAGATTATTAGTATCTTGCTATTAAACGTTCCTTAAATTATACTCAAAGGAGTTTTCTTTTGTGGTGCCTCGAGGAGAATTCATAGTTTTTCTGATTAACTTTCCCTAGAGTTTACTCGAATTCTTCCAACTTCTTATTTTTTTGGGGGTTTTATGTTGTTAGTGCTTCCAATTGTTCACAAGGACTCATCGGGGTAGCAAGCTGGTATCAACGTTATTTCACCGATGATGGAGAGTGTCTTCACTACATAAATTACTATTATGCTTTCGTGTTGAGGCCTCCTCCTTTCACTTCGTCTCCTTGGGTCTCTCATATTTACATAGACCATGTTGTTATTTTCCCTTGTCTGATCATTTGTCCTTCTAGATAGAGATTTTTTAATGTGTTTATCCTTCTTCCTTGCATGTTTGTCCCCCTTACATTCATATTATTTTTATTCATTGTTTTTTTAGTCATCCATTGTTTGCTTATCATGTCTCTTATAACCATTTTCGATGGGGAACATAAATATTATGTGAATTCTTCGTCGGTGGCTATTTTAATGTCAAATATTCTCTAATATTTGTTATATGCCGAGGCATCATCGAAATTTTCATTGAATTCAATACTTCATCAATCTATGTGTGATGATAATGATATGTCATATTTTGTTTGATATGGATTCTTTGTCGGAATTTATTTGATGTTAGAGCATCGCCATACTTTTTGTTTGATGCCAAGGAAATAATCAAACTTTGTGTGATGCCGAGGCTTTTTCATACTTTTTTTTGATTGACACATGCAAAGATAAAGAAGTATATATATATATATATGTTTATTATTATTATTAGTAGTAGTAATGTTATTATTTTTTTTTATAGCATTTCCGCTTGCTGATGGCTTTGATCCTGCAAAACTTCTTTTATCGTCGAGTCTTCGTCAGTATTACTAAATATTATTTGACTATTGAGACTTTTTTGGTCTTAATAAACTTCTTCGGTTGTTGATATTGCGTCGCTCTTACAAAATTTCTTTGATTATTGACACTACGTCGGTCTTACAAAAAGTTTTTGATTGCTGAGATTGTCATTATTACCAAGCCTTTTTTATTACAGAGAGAGTGTCACTCATATGAATATTTTTTAATTGTCGAGACTATGTTGGTCTTACAAACTTTTTTTATATCTCCTCCACAAAAAAAGAGCTTCTGGCTGTCTGTGTCATCACATCGATATTTAACGACACAGTGAATTGGTATTTTTTACAAGGCTAAGTTCTGACTTAATTACCATATCTACGTTCTTCTCATTTTCAAGGCAAAGTTTGACTTAATAACCAAATCTTTGGTTGTCTCATTTCTAAGACTATATTAGACTAATTTACCAGAGTTATGTTGGTCTCATTGTCGAGGCTGCGTCAGATTATCTACTAGAGCTATCTCGGTCTTATTTTTTAGACTACATCAGAGTTATTTACCATAACTATGTCAAAATTATTATTGACGCAACATCAGACGTATTTTGCCCGAGATTTGTCGATTTCGTTGTTAAACAACTGACCGTTAATTTAGGTCGATCATGATTTCGTTATCGGCTTGCAAGAGGGTTTAGACTTTCTTAGGCTATATAATATCGTATTTTATGTCATAGTAGCCGATCTTTTTTATACAAGAGGAGCCAATATTTTATGCTACCAGATCTCTTCTATTATGCTATAGGAGTTGGTCTTTAAAGCTATAGGAGCATGTATTTTATGCTCAAGGAGCTACTCTTTTTGGCAGAGATCTTGGTATTTTGATTGATCACAATACGGAATTGGTGTTAGTTAATTTTTTTTACAGTCTATCAACTTTTTTGGGAGCCAAACCCCATATTTGATGATCTTAGGTTGACGAGAAAAATTTGTTACATTCTATCTAGTTTTTATGCCAGTAATCTTTTTAGGATTCTTTTAAAGATTTCAATTTGTCTTTGTAGTTCTTGTTATTATAAGAAACCCCTCAAGAAGGAACCAGGATAGTGTTGAAAATTACAATGGATTGACATGCACATTAATTAATTTTTAAATTCGAAACACAACTTTTTTTAAGTAACTGACATGCTCTTACTGTTTCTTATCTTCGATTTTTTTTGTGATATTATATTGTATGAGAACTACCACATGTGTCCTTCTTTGTTACTTCTTGCATATCTCGTCTCTAATTGACAAGTTTCATTAACAATTGATCTAGATATTTCATTACCATCGGCGAACTCTCGTTACACTAGCAGTTGTCGACATAGCAAGAATATAGAGTACAACACATTTGGTGGTGGTCGGTATTGGCGGAATGTATGGTTTGATGCCTTCTTTACCCACCGGTATTGGATGATAAGGTTCAATTAGGGGTGAGCACGGTTCGGTTCGGCTCGGTTTTTGCCATAACCAAAACCGAAACCGAATGGTTCGGTTTTTAGAGGTGCCGGTACCGAACGGTTTTCATCGGTTTAGTTTTGCCAGTTTTTGGTTCCGTATATTTTCGGTTTTGTTATGTGTTTAATTCGATAGTTGGATAGATTTCAAGGTCGTTTACATGAGATATTCTATATTTTAAAAAAATTCATATATTAAGTGTTTGATTTTCATGTTATTCACCCATGTATGAAAATTGTATCTTTGCAACTCAAATATTGTGCATTAATCATAAACAAATTATTTTAGAGAAATATTTACAAAAATTAATATGAATGCTTTACGTTCAACGAATTTCAATAAAAGAAGGTTCCTTTTAAGATATATCGACTAATGAATTATGTAAAGATATGTTGCACATTATGACATTTTTAGGGGAAGTGCATGTCATATATCTTTTCAAACTTTACTCTATTGTCTATACCATTGAAATAATCTCTCTAGAAATAAAAATTAAATTCGAGAATGTCTTAGTTTATGTATTTTTTTTTTGGTTTTGTTTTTTCTGTTCAGTTTAGCATAGAAAAACCGTACCGAGACAAACTTTTTCGGTTTTTTAAAAAGCTTATACTGAAGTTTTTTTCAATATTTGGTTTTTTGCGGTTCGACTTTTGAGGTTTTTTTGGATCGGTTCATTTTTTTTTGTTTTGCTCTCCCTTACCTGAAACCCTAAGAGAGAAGAAAGAAGAGAGAAATTAATACTCATCCCTATATTGAGTTGCTCAATTTATCTCATAAACATTCTAGAATGGCCTAGGCATCACCTAACCTATATTTCCAAGAAAAGAAAGAAACAATACGTAATTTAATCATTCATGATAAGATTGCCTTAGGATTCCTCCCATACTTTTTAATATTTCTTAGGTTCGACTACTACTAAGTCCATTATCTAATAGGTAAAAAAATCTTTGGCAGAACTATTCATTTGTTTGAAGTGTAAAAAATAACTATTAGGTTTAAATTATAATGTATCGAAATGTAAATTTATGTTTCTAACTACTCTAATATAGTGAAATTTTCAAATATATAACACAATATATTACATTTACCAACATCTATAGCCTGTTAAGTAAGTTATTTCTCTTTTTGTAACAAGAAGTTCTACTAATTCATATCTTCTGTATTTTAATATAGGTCCTTACAATTATGTATTCATAAATTGTAATATATGACACTAAATTAAAAAATGACTTAATTGCCATTATAGGTTCCTACTTAGTTTATTTTGAGTTTATTGAACAATAATTCCCTATATTAAATTTACAAGAAATTGCTTCATTATAATTGACGAAGATCTTCGTCATAAACAAATATTTACAGTAGACAAGGTTATGGAGTTACTCGCTCCTCTTGTTCCTCATATACCTAGTATAGTTGCAGCTCCAACCCTATTGTACTTTCATATGATCATATGAGGCCTAGTTAGCTCCTACAACTAGAATACTGCTATGTGACCAAGGTTTATGTCAATGCTTGGATGTGTGTATATTGTTATCATATGGGGTAAATATCATATAGTTGTATACAAAAGATCTGATCCAGATGGAAGTGGAAATGTATGAATAAGAGTAGATTATGCATTTTTGGTCTTTTGATGGTGAAAGGAAACACATCCATTATTTTGGTAGTTTCTTTCGATGTATAAAAGAAAGGAACATAGTATTAAGAGGTTCTTTCATGATCACGCAAACTATAAGAGTCTTTGAAGAAATCAATTTTTTTCCAGTTCATGTTATAATTTTTTATAGAGATTCTTAACCTTAACGAAATCAAAATTAACATAATTATGACTTTCCATATTCTAAATTCTTGTGGTTTTATATGATAGAATATGGACTTATAGATCCACAATTTTTTTATCTTTTATTTTCTAATACATCTGTGACACATTATAATATTGGTAAGATTCAATCTCAAGACCTATTGTCTTTTTTCGAAAATACAGATTGTATTAGAATGGAGAAAAAAAGTTCCAAGGTGGCGGATCGGTGGGGGATTAGATGACAAAAAAGCCAACATAAGAAACTAACTCGAGTCAAACTTTCCAAAAATTCTCATTCTTCGAGGAGTTACATGAGTAGTTGGGGGGATTATAGATTCAACTGTTAGGAGCAACATCATTGTAGACAAATACCGATCAAGACGACATTCACAAATCTTAATGATGGAAATCATTACCCAATCTCTAAAAGTGCCACTAAACGAATTGGTAATATTTTTGTTTCTTCGTAATGGCTCGACCCTTGTAATATATACCCATGTAGTTACATATAAATGGGATGATCCAGTAGGAAGTGAAACCAAATGTTCTAGTCTTCTAAGAAATCATGTTTGGTTTGTTCAATGTTCCATGTTACAACAATTAATTGTAGGAACAGTTTACCTTAATTAAATCAAAATAAACATGATTATGTCTCGACATGTTTTTTAGTTTTTATACTCTTTTAGGATATCCAAGAATTAATTTATTTTTTATTTTCTAATACATCTGAGAGCCATTTTGACTTGGGTGAAATTAGATCTCAAGATATCTTAGTCGCGCCGAAAATTGTTAAATACTCTAGCCGCTAGAACTATCGATTTCGGATCCCCGCTCTTTCTAATTATCATGATTAAAAATATACAATCAATTGAATATTACACCATAACGATTAAAAACACATCCTGAAAGAAATTAAAAAAATTAAAATACCACCACACAACCATAACTATCACACAAATCTCCACATATGCTTATCACTTATGCTAAAAATAACCACTTTATCCCTACCAATTGTTGTTTTTTTGTACTCATAAGAAAAGAAACACCTAACTACAATATATTCAAAATTATTAAAATCAAAACCTTCCACTTTGATATATCCCCTCTCTTTCTAATCGTCCTGATAAAATATATACAATCAATTGAATATTACAATTATTCCAGTTGTTATCCCAAAGATTTCCATAACACGGTTTGCTAAAACATCAATCAATGGATTGATCTTCGAAGAATAAGAAAAAGAACCATAGCTAAATACAATTTATGCATATATTTTATGAATAGTCGAATGTTCCACATTTTTGTTGATGGATTTGTAAAGTTATGAATAAGTTCACAACAGTCAGTGAAGATAGATGTTGTATGTTGTTGGTTCAAATTAGTCATTTTGCATGCCTCTTGCAACACTAGAGGTTCACTCTCTAGCATAGATTTATCCCAAAAATTTCTTATTATTATGATTAATTACATATTTTATTATGACACAACGAGACGAATGAAATACCTACCTCCTCCCATTCATAGGCAAAAGAAACGTTACAAACTTTTTCTATCGACAGATCCCAGTTGCTTAGTCTGTATACTGTCAACTTGGTCGACTTCATGAAGATTGTGATTAACATTTGAAATCTAGTACCAAACATTTACAAACAAATCTTCCATAAGATTAAGATCATAAGTTTGTTGAAACGCCAGTATGATCGTTCTATTTAATACCTTGAAAATATTCTTCGTACATATTTTTTAGATTTGTCAGAATGAGATAACAAGGAAAGAAATAAACATCCTGCTAACTCAACCCCAATTAGTAAAGCTTTTAACAATCTTGATAACCAATTTCCAATATGTTCTTGGACTTGTAACTCCACCTGATGAAGTACCACATTAATTTTTTCGTAAAAAATATTTTGTTAACCAAGTATATGATTTTATGTTGGAAAATTGAGTTCTAGACATATTATCAAATATGTATATAATAGAAATGCCCCGTACCTAAAGGTACATGGGCTAAAATGAATTATAATGGATTGTATGAAATTTATAATTTAATTTATATCTACACTTGAATAAAAATAATATATAAATAAGCTTATAAATTATTCTATTACTTGAGTAATAATCATATATATAAATGAAGAAACCTCCAAGAATCATCAAGAGTACACTCACTAAAAAAGTAGACACGCACTACTACTCACAAAAGTCTCAAAGACACAAATTTAACAAACTTAACAAACTTAACTACAAATTGTTTTCAAAAACCATCCAGGGTCAAATTATGTTGCTCATTAACACTTTGACCCCACCATTTTTACACTTTACTTCAATCCAACAGAAGAAAATATGTCGATTCTGACTTAGTAGCATAACCATACTTCAAGGTACTATTCTTTTTATGCACCGCCATAACTTTCCCACTCCTCGCCTTCTGATGAAAACTAACCATCAATTTCGAACATTCCCTAAAAAAAAATTACTATTATTATTTTCCCGAAAAAAAAATCCCCACTTATAAAAGCTTATCATCAAAGTAGCATGTATACTATTCACATGTCTTATTCCACTGCTTAGCCCCATTAATACTACACTGTGCAATAAAAATAGCAGCTGCAGCTAATAAAGAAGGTGAAAATCGAAGAAGTTGATACTCAACTAAGCATAACTCGATTATAACAAATGATAAAAGCTCCAATTTTCTATCAGATTGAGCAGCTTTGAGAAACCTTATCATGAACACATATGGAGTAGGTACTGATAAATTGAACTGTAAAGTATTAACGATTAATCTCTCCATATCAAGTACTTCTTGTCTAGTATAAGCTTTATACCTGAAACTTCTTCATATTTGCAAGTGAGAAGCATAGCTGTTACTCCAACTAATTGAAGTTTCTTTCTTGTGATAGTTCTTAAAGCTAAGAATCTATCGATAATATTCACTGTTAAAAATAATGTCTCTTCCAATAATTTAAATTTGTAATGAACCTCAATTAGCCAATAGATTAGAATACATCTCATCCATTCATTTAGAACTGATTGCTTTAGCATATAATCTGGCTGCACTTAGCTAGAAATCTGCAATACATATAATCGTAAATTAATAATCAATTCACTTAATTGATTTAATTTAATTATATATATATATATATTAAATATATATAAATGAAATATATAAATGAAGTATCGGTATTTAGCTTAACCTGATCTTTCAATAAAGAAATTGTTTCAAAATGTGTCAAAGCAAATCCATCAATCTGTAAGGAAAAAGAAAAATCAGAACTTGTTAATTGCATAATTGGTCCCTGTGTTATGAAAAATAGTCAATTACACCCCTGTTTTAGGGACTAATTATGCAATTAACCCTACAAACAATGAAATTCCATTTATAAGAACCAACAATAATATTATGTATGTTATGTGTTGCTAAGCTGAGATGTGTAACAGTTAAAACACGGAAACACATCTAGTGATAAAGCATGAGAAACATATAGTAGTCACATAACCAACATGTATAACACACAATTATTAAAAATTATACATTGCGTAATAACAAACCTCATGTAACTTTTGGGGTCTGCCTTTTGATTCTACGGGTGAATCTTTTCAACATTAAGAAAAGCCTACACGGAATAAAAATGTAAGAGATAAAATAAAAAATGGAAAATATAACAAAAAATAACTAACTAACCTTCCATCATATATAAGAAACCCTAACGCTGCAAATAACTATTCTTGGAAATGACCGAAGAATTTTCCGAGAAAAATCTTGAAATAAGAGCTGAAGCTTATTTAAAGGTAACTGTATGTACAATCATATCAAATTCAATTTCTGTTCTTTTTCACTGTCAGAATCTTCAACCTCAAGCCAAACAATCCCATTTCATGACCCGATTAATCACCACAATGTTACAGCCTCTTCTTTAGCTATTACTGAATAGTTTTATAATTCCAAAACTATACTCACAAATAATATAAATTAGATATGATTTTCATGATAAAAAAAACCTATATATATATATATATATATATATAGATTGAAAGAAAATTGACTTTTTGGGGCATTGGATCGAACACCTTCCACGCGAAATATTCGCTATTGTATTTTGTAGAGCACACCTTCCACGCGAAATATTCGCTATTGTATTTTGTAGAGACCGAAGGAGAAATTGAGTGAGAGATTAGTTTGAAATGGATTCGGTGAGGCGGTGGTGTCCCTGGCGCCAGAATCGATCGACAACTCCTTTTAATATTACATAACTCCATTCTTCTGGACCAAGAATTCAATTGCTAACTAATTGACAAATATAAAATAAATCGAGAGGGAGATGGACGGCGAGGTATCTTGTTGGAGTAGTTCCGGAGGAGGATTGAACGAAGCCGTGGATGTGGATCGAGAGGTGAATGAACGGGTGAGAGAGCTGTGACGAGAGACCTGAGAGTTTTTTTTATTGTGAAATGAAATAAACTGGTATTTTTTTAGAATTTTATTTTTTAATAGCTAATATATATACCAAGGGTAAATAATAAAGTATTTAATTTTTTAATTAATGGAATGATCTGGAACGTTGCCAGTGACATATTTTTACCTAAGAATCGATATGGGCCGTTCTTTATACCCCTTACCAATATATATATGGATATATATCTATATTATATGCCACAAGTCGAAAGTCAAAGGACGGTCCAGATTTCACTAGACCAAAAATATGTGACACCCTAAATGGTCAAGATCTATTCACCTGTTTTTTAACTTCCAACTTCCACTTCTACAAAATCTCAACTCCTCATTACATTTATTAACCATAAAAATGACGGTTCCTTTTTTGATTTCTTTCTTAAATTAGAGAGTCTTCACTTGCACTTCTTCTTCTTCTCTTACAATAACATTTCATATTTTACTTGAAATATATTATAGAAGTTACTCAATTGTTCTGTTGTATTATCAATGCATGTTCATATGAATTCTAATTGGTAGAATTCACCAAGAATATTTAACATCAACCACCCAAGTTAGTCTTGATCTATTGGGTTCTATAATCTCTTTATATTTTTTTTGGGAATGGCTATAGTGCTAAGATTTTTGTATCTTCTACAAGTTGTTATGATTTTTTTTATGTTTTATTGATTAAATTGAGAAGAAATTGTATAGCTGACGACTTATATTAGGCTATCATCTATTGGATTCTAGAATTTCTTTGTAATTTTGTTTTCAGATCTATTTAGTGCTTTAAAATAGTAAATTTTTTACTATGATTTTTTTCCTATGTTTGTTTGATTAGACAGAGGATAAATTTGTATAGTTGATGACCTATATTAGGCTATTGATCTATTGGATTCTATCATTTTTTTATAATTTTGTTTCCAGAAATATTTGGTGTTTTTAAAATAATTAATTTTTGGATTTAATATGTTTGGAACTCCCATATAATTAACACCTTTGAGGTCTTGGATAATAATCATGAAAGAGTTAATTTCAATTAAACTCAGCCACATAATTTTATTTTCAGATTATAATATTCAGTTATATTCAATTCACTATTATGTTTTTGATTTATCTGAATTTCAAGTACTGTATACTTTCAAAAGTATTCATATCACTAGATGATGATTCTTGATCTCTTGCACAACAATCTCATTGGTAATGTTTCATATATAATGATTGTAAGTCTGAAAAATATGCAATTTTATTTGAATATTTTAGATAATCACTTTGATGAACAATAACATATAAGTTTTGTATGTTAGAAAAAATTACTTTTTCAATGCAGAAACCTGTAAATTTCTTATTCAATGTTTCTTCTATTACTTGGATACAATATCATATCATGGAAAGTTTTGTATTGTTTCCATTTTTATCTCCACTCATATTGAAGTATTAGGGTCGTAAGTTATGGTAGAAAATAAAACCTTCTAATGTCTTTCGGCCTTCACGTTAAGAAGAACAACTATCTTGCATATGCTATAAACGTTTATGTACTAAAGAACGTAAAATCTAGGCACAACAACACGCATGAAGAATGAATTGATATGATAAATTTGGAAACTCAGTTAACAATATGTTATCTTTTTATTGTTTGTCTTCCTTACAAAATTTTATGGGCAAACCAATTTTGTTTAGAAATATTCTTTTTAGTTAATGATTAATTTTTTAGTAAAATTATTATATATGTATTTATTTTATTGTTTTATTTGGTTTCAATCCGATTTTAATATTTATATTAACAAAATTAAAAAAGAATAATATCTTACAATATCTTTATAGGAAGTGATATCTGAGTAAAAAAGTCTAATCTTAATAACATGTTCTTATTTATATGAATTGAGTTCTATGTTATTTATGTTATTTATGTTATTTCTGTTTAAGGTATAAATATTTATTTTATTCAATTATAGATCCATTAATTTGGAAAATTTAATAAAAAAGGTGTTTCATATATTTACTACATTTGCACGGCAATTATGATATGAAACGTGAATAAAGGTTAAGTTTAAAGGACACGAAGGATATGAGTCCTTAATCTTAGGAACATGTTAAAGAAATTCACCAAAAAATTACATTTTCTTATGGTAACTCATAAAAGTGACACGTTTGTTTTTCATAACAAAATTTTACCTTTTATTTTAATTTTTAATTCGATGTTTGTTTTCATTTATTATGATTTAAATTGGTGTGTCCATGGTTAAAAAAATTAACATTTGTATCACAGAACGTAAATAAAAATTTTAGTGAGTTTTTCTATCAATACTACTTTTTGTACATCGTGTAATTTTTTTGAAGTTGTGTAGTTTTCTTGAATACAAATATTCCATATATGATATTGATGCATATTTATAAATTTTGAAGTTACAGAGTGCCCTTAGGTATCGGTTATTGTGGAGGCTTTCTTAGATTATGTTTTTCTATTATGTTTATTGTATAGTTTTCCTTAAATTTTATTTGTTTATCTTTATGGTGGATATTTTTATAGATTACGTTTTTAATTATGATGGATGTTTTCTTTGGTATTAATATTTCTTGGTTTATTATAGAGAGATAATTTAGATTATTGGACTTTATTATAAGTACTAAACCATAATTGATAGTGTGGATTTTTTAATATCAACTTCTCTTGCATGTCATTTACTAAATCATAAGAATGTAAGTTTACAAAAAGACTCATGTTGTTGGAAAAATAACAATTTCAATGGTTTTAAAGAAGAGAAATGGAATTCCAAAATATAGTAAACAAAATATTTCTCAATTAAAAGAAATATAATTCTATTACAATGAGTTGAAAATAACGAAACTTACATGAAGATTCAAGAAAAGAACTACTACATACTATACAAAATTGCATTAAAAAGATATCCCGGTCGTACCGGTATCTTTAACAATAATTCTACTCTAATCTATAAATTATTAGAATATTAAAAAAGAAAAGAGTAGAAAGTAGAGAGTAGCTTTTTCAGAATTAAGTTTCTTCTATATTCCCTCTAGAATATTTAATTTTTGTATTCTCTCTAGAATAGTTTTTTTATCCTCTCTATAAATGTTTTTTTCTCCTATTCTCTCTAGAATATTTTTTTTATTCTCTTTGTTTTTCTTCTCTAGAAATGCAAGTGAGAAAGTCACTATTTAAAGAAGAAATGGTAAGACAAAAAGCCGTCACTCAAATGCTCTTCAATGGTTGGTGATAAAGACTCTTTAATGCTCATTAAAGGCATACATTTTCTTGACCAAGAAATAGTAACTTCCGTAACAACATAATTTAAGAGCCATCAATATGTAATAAAAAGCCATTAAAATTCCATTAATTAAAGAAAACCATTTTATATTAAATAATTCCAACAGTTTTTTTCCCAAATTATAAAGTGAGACTATTCTACATAAATAGTATTTTCCACTTCTTCCAAAAACATGAAAAATTAATAAAATAAATTGTCTTTATTTAAAAAATTCCAACAGATGTTTGTTTGTTAATTAAATAATCGACCAATTTTTGTATAGTACCCTTCGGACACGAGCAATATCTAGGGGTTCGTGTGTTTCGAATGGTGTTATGGTTTTCAATGAGTCCTAGAAGAAAATAAATAAGTTTAGAGATAATATATTAATACACGACCCAAATATCTTCATATATATTACATAATTTTTTTAGCACTGGTTTGAAATTCTCAAACTTTTCTATCATCAATTGTTCTCGGCAGTACCTCTAATATATAGTGTCGTTCCTTGGAAACTTTAATTTGAATCAATGACGCAAATAGGTGATTTTATTACTACATAACAACTTTATGCTTTTGAAATGACCCACCTAAAGCTATTTTAAAGATTCAACACTATTTAAAAGATAATCGTGAATAACAAAAGTCAAATAATATGTAATTTATTTAGCCGAATAAATTACCTTTAACTATTGCATTCCTTTCTGTTTTATTTTGTTAAAAAAAAATTTAGTGCCCTCGGGCACGGGTTATCCCTAGTTTATATATATCACTAAATCCAAATATAATAATATTTAAAATTTTCAATTCTAATTATTCAATAAAATTAAATTGAAAATAATTTTTTTTTTTTTAGAAAATAGAATTTGTAAACTCAACAATATCATTCCTAATCACTATATATAATATGTCACACATCATCGTTCAAAAACTAATCGCAGCTCCAAACCTCTATTTCAGGTATACATAAACATTACAAATCTTAAAAGTGATAACAGTTTTCACATCTATGCAATTATCTTCTTCTTTCTGAATCAACTTCTTCATATTTTATTCCACCATAAATCCCCGATACTTTCTCTTTTTTCTAATAAATGAGTTGTCCTCTACAAGCTAATCTCTATTAAAAAATTGGTCTTTATCAATTCACATATTAGATCTATGGTCATTATATTTCAATTATATAGTAATATTTTTACTCGGTAGAAAGGTGAGTTTATTGTTTTCATTTGGAAAATTATTTTTATTCTTGTGTTATTTTGAAGAACAAAAAATATGTTACGTTGATGGATTTACATGGTCAATTTTTATTTTTTATGTATTTGGCACTCTATAAATTTTGCACATATATAAATAATTGGTTGTGAAGTCATATATAAATAAATAACAAGTATATACAATGTTTTGTCATTACTTACCTACACCATTAATCATATGTAAATAAAGCCATATGTTGTATAATCTAAAGCCCAACTAAACTAGGCCTATCAATCCTAACTACTATATATACATATATTTTTAACCTAATTCTGGAATGCAACACTTTTATTCTTTTCTCTCGACTTATACCGTTCGTTATATTTTTTTCAAAAATTGTTTTTCCAGAATTGTTGTTTATATATTGAAACATATATAGTTCTTAAAAATGTGCTTCAATTCTCAAAAAATGAATATCATGGCCAACTATCAAATTGTAGAATTTTTTTAATGATGGAAATACACCCAGTTAATGTAACCCTTTGAGATGTTAAATTAGTACCAAATTTAATTTTAAGATATAATATTTAAAAATTTGAATTTTATTATTTCAATTTAGTAATTCAAATACAGTTATTATCACAAATATTATTCTTGTGATGTTTTCTATAATAGTTATTATTTGATCTATATGAAATTAATATCCAAACTAAAATATTTTAAGGAAAATTCTTCCATCCAATATAGGATGATCCTACACCAATTAAATTTATACACATACCCCATGTTTTAAACTTACAAAAGTAACTAATCTATTAATCTAATGACATGTGTTATATTATATTAATCAATGACTGAGATATAAATATTGGATCATCCAATATTGGATGGAAGTCTTACCCATATTTTAATATCCAAAAGCAAAAAAGATATAAATTTAAATTATCACTAATAAAAAATACAATAACATTATTTTAAATAAACCATTGATTAGACTTAATTTTTTCTACAATTCTTTTTTATTTGATGATTAATATTATTTTATTTATATTATAAATTCTTTAAAATATAAATAATCTAGAACGCGTTGAATTTACTATATTATTTTTGTCTATAGAAAAGTATAAAAAAAACTCAACCTGATTTGCAGAAGTGTTTAATTTCAAGATATGTTTTTGTCTTATATTTCATTTCAAAATTAATTGCCGATTTAATCAATTTTGGACTACAACTACCCTAACATATTAGATTTTCAACTAAAATTATATAGACTACTTATTCTATATTTTTTTAAAACCAACTAATGGGTCTCTTTTCTATCGACGAGATCATTTAATTTTTTAATCGAGAAATTTGTAGTCAAAATTAACAATCTAGGTTGATTTTGTTAATTATTATTTTGCTGAAATTTATCACACCTAATAATTTTTTTGTACTTACCTAAATGTAATCAACAATCTATTAATATAATATATTTTTATGAATAATATAGTTTACATATTTTTCAGTCACATACATTAAAAGATTGTTATTATTTTGAAAAAGAAAAAAATAGTCACATTAATAAGAAAATTAGAAAGTCAAATGAAAAATGATTTATTAAAGTAGTAATATTATATGAATTTATTATTAATCATAACACATTAATCGACTAAAATATATTATAAAATTATATAGAATAAAGAATAAAAGATACGATCTGTTATAACTAGTGTAAATTTAATCGCACAGTAGGAAATTTTTAGGAAGAATAATGTACTATGTTTTCTAATATCTTAATATTTATAATATTATTTATATAATAAAAAATATATCCTTGTTTATTATATATCTTTTTTCCATATAGCTATTTATCTACAATTGAAATAAAGATTTTTTATCATTTGTTTCTTCGGAGTATTGTTTTCTATGATAATTCTAATAATATATATATTTATTTTATAACATTACGTTTCAAAATTCATATGATATTTATAAATGATTTTTATTGTCCATATTATTTTTCTAATGTTAATTAAAATAAAAAAAATTATGTATGTTTTAATTTTACAAAAAACAATTCTTATAAATTTTGTTTTAACATATACATGTTATTAATTTTTTAAATAAAGAGAAAATAAACTTATATATTTAGATATGTTAAGGAATGATTTCAAAAATTAGGAGCTTACAAAATGAAGTAATAGTTATCCAACTGATGTCTTATATCCTGACATCTATACATGTAGCGATCAAATTTAAACCACAACCTTGAGGTTAATACTGATGACACCACGTGTCTTATTTAACTTCTAACGAGCTAAGATTAGAATTTTTTTAAACATCATTTCTTTATCAAGATTGTGTCAAGGATAAGTTATAACTTAATATTCTTGTTTTGTGCTTATCACTTGATATGCTCGTATTGATTGAAAATGTTATCATATTTTCTATAATACGAGGTTAAGGGTATCTTCTCCTTATTCCTTGTTTAACTGGGTCATTCCTTATCTACTTCGATAGGATCGAGATTATATACATTGACTTATAGTTGCAATCAAAAATAAAAAAACACTTTTCTTCTTCGTTCGTATATCAAGTCTAACTACAATCTTTAGAGTGAATAGTCTTCAGTTGACTTCTTCAGACAACCTTGCTTTCAAAATTAAATATTCATTTATTTATATCATTTTATCATAATGTCTCAATCTTTGGATTTTTCTCCCATGTATTGGTTTTCATCAATTACATGTAACTTTATTGATGGCAACCCATCTTATGTACAACATGATTCTTTAAACCTATTGACCCCATAGCGTATATTACTTTGAACTATTGTTTAAATCCAAACATAAGCGATGACGCTTTGGTAGGGGAAGTAGAAATTCTCATTTATATCGAGAATACCCCTTGTCGGTCTAAAAGGAAGGCTATAGTAAAATTAATTTCTGACCTTTTTTTTTGTCAAAATGAATAATATGTTCATTCAAAAATCATATTGTGAACTCTTATTTTATTTTAAATATATGGCCGACAAGGTAGAGATTATAATTTAAGAAGAATCCAAGTAAGTATGTGAGGCTTCTATTGGTGTGATAGTTTTGTATCTTTGAGGTTTTAACATGGCAATAAGATGCCTATTTTATCCTTTCATAGATGACCTATTGAAAATTTACTCTTTTCGGCTTGGCAAGCTATGTATTAATGTTTGGGGTAGGATATCCGCCTTTTAGACTATCTATTTGAAGAATATCAATTATAATGTCTATATTAATATTTTTTGGCTTCGTATAAAATTTTTAAAAAAAAAGACAAGCTATTTTAATATAAGATCCAATGAGACCTTCAATGAAACAAAAATTTAAGGTAGATGATATATTTTTTATCCTATTAAAAATGACCATACACATACATCGACTTTTTGACAATATATTTAGCCATTTGGGTTGTATGTGATGTTTGTAATGGTTATATAACTCCAAATTTACATCCCTATTTGTATTGAGTGATTTCTTTTCTAAGCAAGATTTTAGGCCCATTATGAATGTTGATGAAAATATTATTGTAGTAGTATGTGGAATATAAATGATCGTGTTTTTATATGAGATTTTTTGTAATAAATGATTTAAAGGTTCGAGTTAATTTCATCATTGTAAAATTACTTAATATTGGATTAGGTATTCCTCGCATCTTCAGAGGATGATTATTATATAATCTTTGAAGGCTAGTTTCATAAATAAATTACCTAATTTACTCTTTTAAGTTGCGATGTTTTCCTATACATGCCTTTGTTTACTAAGCATATGGATGTTGAAAACTTTCAAATTAAAGTTTAAGAAAGTACTTTTATGAAGGTTCAAATTGATTCTAACGGAATTGAAGGTTAGAACAAGTGGCCTACCCACTGATGCACATAGCATTATTGAAGGTGATAACAAGAATTTCTTAGAGCTCAACACTAAGGGTCATGATGACGTAAGAGAAGAATAGGAGGCTTCAGTCACTGTGTGAAGAAGTAAATGAAAGAGACGTACTAGGGGTTTATCCCCTTCAAACAGAGTAAATAAGGGTCTTCGAGCAGATGGAAAACTTCTTTGTGTTTTTGATAATTAATCTCCGAAACATAGTTCTTCACAAATTGTTCCTGATAGTGTACATGTTCGTAAGATCGCGGTTTATGTATTTATGAATCTATGCCACGTCTTTATTGATATTTTGGTGGTATATATAATTGATATATATATAAATATATAAATGGAAATATAAAATGAGGAAGGTGTTGATTTTTCAATTATTAGAAAAATGCCCTATTGCACTATAAGAACTAACACGACACCCACCTTCGAGATGGGGTATGTCATAGTTTGTCATAAAAGCTAGTATACTAACCTTATACTTCCTTCCACTACGATGGATTTCCTAGCCACTTACCCAAAATATTTTGATATACTTAGTTTAAGCATTCAAGAAATGGTTGTATGATACCTATAGTTGTGTTAGGAGTGAAGAGTACAAAACATTTGTTGAGATTTGTAGAATAGGTAAGAGGAAATTTAATATTTCACATGACCTCATTTAGGAAATGGATTTTAAGCATGTCTAATTTGAGGAGTAAATTTTAATTGCCTGGGAAAAGAAGTTATATCAAAGTCGGATATGACACTATTATTTATACTACTTAGAGATTGCATATAAAGATGGATAGGTAAGATGATAGAGGGTCTCCTTGTCAGATTTTCCGTTGACTGATAATATAAAGGTAAAATGTATATGATCACGACAAGAACTTGTGATACAGTTGACACACGTTTAATAAAGAAAGACACCTTAGATCGTATTCCTATTTTTACGAGTACTTGTTCAATAGTATTTCATTCAACTTATCATAATTTTGTTGCATATCATTTTTAGTATGGTATACACATCCTTTCATATGGGTGTTCATCCTCTTGAATGTATGTAGAGCTTTATTGAAAAATTATCATATTTTCTTTGATATCTCTTTCCTCATATGAATGTAGGATGGACTAAAGATACTAGTTTCAACATTAAGGTTTTCATTCCAATGATATGTATTTTAGAAATAATTTTTTAATACTTTTACCAAGCTTCTGCAAAACCTCGTTTTTGAAAATTAAAACTATAATGGTTCATGTGAATATACCAATATTAGGCTTCTATTAATGAAAACTTTGTTCGACCCGAAATTGTTCTTGACCATGAGATACTAGCGTATTTTGTAAAATATACATTTGAAATCATTATTAAAGGGATCAAATAGAAAAGAGTTACCAAATTACCTCCTTATATGTATAATAACATACCTTTATTAAGAGTAATGCTGAATATCGCCCCAAATCGCATCACCCTTTTATCACCTCCTAGGTAGACCAACCGTAAAGGAGAGAGAAAATAATAAATCAGGAAAAAGAAATTATATGATTGGTTAATTTAAAATCCACCTAGAGGTGAGAAAAGGGTGATGCGGGTGATATCCAGCATTACTCCTTTATTAATTCAGTTGTAATATAAAATAAGGATATATATCATGTTTGGGCAGTAAGCACAATGGCCCATATCATTGAGCCCTACCAAACTATAAGATCATAACTATGAAACCCTACTAACAATATAACCAATATCAATCCATCACCCTATATAGGTTTCAATTGATGAATATGTTAAACAAAATATTTTTGAACGCCGCCTCTTTGTTGCAAGTAGACACAACACACCATTTTAAAATCCTATGTTTACTATAATAACACAACACACCATCTTCAAACCCTAGATTTACAACAAAAACTGCAAATTATTTTCTTTTGTAAAAGGTTACTATATTATAACACGGGTTTTTAGATTTATAGGATTAATTTTTTTATTCTATTTTATGATTTAAAACGACTATGGTGTACAATCTGAAACTAGAATAAATAGTTCAGAGATTAAAATATATAAATTAAAATCTTAAATTATATTATAAACTGATTTAAATTATCCATAATTATAAAAAATTTCATTGAAATGGATAATTTTTCTTTAGTTTTGTTGTACTTATTAAATATCTCTAAAAATTATTTTTTTATTAATTGAATTTTTAAATTTAATTTGTGATAATCTTTATAATATAGATTTTTTTTGATTTTAGTGTTTAGTTTACACGAAAAAGATCGCTAGTCATGACATTTCAATAAAGGAGAAATTCTCCATAAAATTCTTGGTAAGTCTTCACATTTATAATAGTTATTATGTTTGATATATATCTAATTATCTTATACACAGACAATAAGATCACAATATATATTATGAGATTGCTAAATTCACTTCATTATGAATGTAAATAATAAGAATTTCTATTTGGATAACTTTTAAATTTTGGTTTTAGGTGTCAAAAACCCTAAATTTTGTTAATCATGTGGTAACTTTCACAATACTTTACCAAGATATATGGTTAGTAAATAAGATTATATTCAATTATGGTAAGTAAAATAGTTAAGGTTTATTTTAACAATATAAGATTAGATACCCATGTGGTAAATTACTAGCATACTTAAAACCTTTACATTCTAGTGTTTCTATAGCACTCTTAAAAGTTCTCATATATGTTACTTTTTCATTCCACAAAAGGTTTACATTTTGTTTACCAACAAATTAAAAAAATAGTTTTTAGATTCTATATGTACTAGTATATTCTTCCTAAAATGTCTTCAAATTTTGAATCATTTTTGTGATTTTTTTAATATTTGAATAGGTCTAGATTTCTCATAAAGAATATAAATTGTCTTTGATAAAGAGTAAATACATCGAATACCCCCTAAACTTTGACTATTTTGATAGTTTACCCCCTACTAGATATTTTTGGACTGGATGCCCCTTAAAAGTCATTTTGGTGACTCGTTGCCCCTCGTTCATGTGTGGCCACTTTTTAATTAAAAATTCATTCTTTTGAATTACTTATCCCACTTCTTCTTCTTCAAATCCTTTTCTCCAAAACTTCTTCTCCATGATTAAATCTCGAATCTTCAAATTTCATATAAAAAAATAGAAATTAAAACAATATGAATCAACAAATATAGTGAATGTATGACAATCAAAGATTGGATTAGGAAGTGAAACAAAGTAATCAATTCCATCTTTTTTAGTTGCTGCTTCACTTAATTTATCACTTGCTTTTCCATTTCCAGATAAGGAAGAAAATGTGACATTATCATCTACACCTAAACATGGTTCTGATAATTCATTGCGTTTATTTGGAGAAGGAATCATGAGGGACTAGAGGTGTAAATTCTATAGTGGAGATTTAATAATTTTCACCTCTTTGTTTATTTATTTGTTTTATTAGCTTAAAGCTTAAGATTTTCAAGATATAATTTTGTTTCTTTTTAAATTTTAGTTTTTGCAAGTGCGGATAGTTGGGCGTTTGTATATAGAGGATGTTATATCATGGTATTTGCATGTTTGTGGTGACTTTTAAAGATTTTTAGATTACTTATAAAACCCACCTACTTTGGGGATTCTTGAATTATTTTTCTAAATTTATTAAACTTTTTAGGATTTGTTTTGTGCTCCGCCCTCAATTAGGTTTTAATAAGTCGTGTTTTTATTTAGGGTGGTTTTGTATGTGCATGCTATACCATGATATTTATGTTTGTATGCATGCGACCCCTTTTCGTTTATATTTTTGTTACACTTGACATGCGCATTCGTTGTCAATGCGATTAGTAATCTATTTTTAGCATTTTTATAAGCTTTTTTGGGACACGCGCACACGGAGAGATTATTCATCTAGTTTAGCTATATTATTATGCACACCAACTTATCGCTACTTTCTCCATTCCCACCCTACCCCAATAAATATTCTTAAAACCTTGTACTGTGTACGGCCCTTCTCCGGAATTGCAAAACACCGGAATTGAAAAGTATTTTGCTGGTTTAGGATGTTCACGATGAGTTCAAATCACGAGGTTTTAGCTTTCGTACGTTTGTGTTACAAAAAGTGGTAGTTTGGTTTTGTTTCATAGTGATGTGTTTCGTCGCGACGGATGGTGGTTTTGTAGAGATTAGATGGTAAGAGCTTCTTATCTGCCTTATTAGGAGTTGTGGATGGTAAGATATGTAGTGGATATCTTTTGTATTGAGACCCCCTTTCCTCGCTTACTTCCAAAACAGTCGGCTATTGAGACCCCCTTTCCCCGCGGCTACTGAGACACTTTTTTCCAGCTCCCTTCCAAAATAGTCGGCTACTGAGACCCATTTCTCGGCTCCCTTCCAAATTAGAGTCGACTATTGAGACCACCTTTCAGCTCATTTCTAAAATATAGACGGCTATAACGCTCCTATTTCCTAGCTCACTTATAAAAGGAGTCACCTATTGATATGTACGCTTACACTAGGTAGCATCAAAGCAGGCCTACAAAAGAATAAGATAACAAAAAAGTAAATATCCAAATAATTGCACTATATGTCTCTATGGGGAAATAATGCAACTATTAAAGAGTAGGTTATGATCACTAACACCAGCTATTCCTAGAATTTCACTTTTACATGTATAGACAAAACTAGTCAGGAAACTACTATTATGTTTATTTCCACTACTAAGCATTTGATATCTCCCAACTTCACTATGCGAAAACAAAATATAAGAAAACTTGAAACTCCTCGACATGAAACTGAACAAGCATACAAGAAGTGACTATCTTTGCCTCAGCAGAGGCTAATTAAGTAATTTTCATATCAGATAAGAACAAATAACAAGTATAAAAATGGAGAAGGAATTACTAATTATATCAGAGAGTTCTTGACTTGACATTGCGGATCCTAAAACCACCTTGGAAAAAAGAGTGAAGGGACCTCAAATTGGGAGCCAAATCAATCCTTGTAAAACTCGCAGATTTATTATCACTCTTAAATTCAATCACACACCCCTTTCTTGATCATAAGAAATGCAACTTCCATTTAAGGTTATAAATAACATTTTTCTCCCTGTATAGACTTTATTTTGTTACAGTATCCTGTATAGAGCAAATAAATTTTTTTTTTAGATATGTATTTCATTTTCACTTGTATAGACAAAACTGACGCGATTGTAATGATTTCTTCAGAACATCCTGATTTGTATGAAGCTAATATCATTTTCGAAATAATAGGATCATGTAACAAAATCAAACATTAATAAAATGTTATTTTGTAAGTTTTGCATCATCATCTAATATGTTATGTGAATAAAGTACTTCAAGTGCTCTAATCATTGCTTTAGGTGAAGGAGAAGCTGGTCAATCAAAACCAAGTATATTATCTATTCCTAAAGCCTTTAACTGTCACATAAAAAAAGACCAATAAAGTCAAACAAGTGATTTCTTTTCCTAAAAGTCATCAACTTAAACAACATATATACCTGAATCACACACGATACAAGGTTTGATCTTTGAATATCTAGAATACCCTCACAAGGCATTTCATTAACAAAATATTCTTCTGTATATAACCTGGATTATGATACAATAATAAATTTCATTTTACTTAAACCCAAAATAAATAAATAAAATATATTTCCGCACCTATAACATTTCCCTGGCCATACTCTTCCAGCTCGACCAGTTATATTATTTAGCAGATGCTTTGGATATTGGTGCCACTACTAAATTCTAAATATCCAAGATCTAAAATTTATCAATTAAAGAAGAATCAAATTTGGTTTTAAATATACTTAACTATTGCACCAAGATAAAAGTAAAATATAAAATACCAGACTATAAAGTCGTTGTTTTGATAAGCCACTATCGATTACATAGAGAATACCTTAAAAAAATTGAATTATTCAGATATGATATATATATATACACATGTCATAGTTTAATTTGAATGATGTTTCAGCTATATTTGTTGATATTACCACCTTTCTCTTACTTCTTGGAGTTGGAGAAAATATCAGATGCTATTAAAAATAATAAGTGAAATGTTTTCTAAGAATGAAAAATAGGTGGTAATACCATATCTTAGATATAAATAACTGATATGCTCTCAGGGTGAAAATCCCGGATAAAGAGGATAAAGAGGCAATAGCATTAGCCCTGCAGGTAAATTTGTATGTGATTCCCAAATTCTGTAAACTAATTTTGAAAAAAAACTGTGAAAAGTTAAAATATCAAAAAAGTTTGGGCTATTATATATGTTAATAAGAGTACCTTGTTTTTTCCTCTAATGCACCAATATTATCTTGATCAGTAAATAACACTAAGATATCTTCCATTGACTCCTATAAAAACAATAAATAAATAATTTGCATAACAATTTGATACTATAAAAAATAAGAATGAAAATACGTGTTCATTGATTGAGAGTATTGTTGAAAAAGCTGTTCGAAGATAATAGGTTCTTCAACATAGTAAACTTGTACATTAAATCCTCTACCCTGATATATCAAAAGTATAATAAAAAATAAAAATATAAGGACCTATAGTGCAATTAACTCGAATTTAAGGGACTCATAAAGTAAATAACCTGTTGAGATTTGTAGCTGATGATCCCAAAAGATAAAGAATCCTGAAAATGAGGAATAAAACACTTGAAACTAAAGATAACAATGTCTATTTTGATTTCTAAAACACAAGCCAAATAGCTAAAGTTGCTATTAATATTTTTACTGTCAAATCTTTTCTCCTCCTTAACACCACATCTTCAACTGTTTGAAAAGAAAATATTACATGTTTAGTCCTTTATCTTGCAAAAGTAACGTTTAGTCCTTTATCTTTTGATTTTGTGACAACTTTGCAAAGTTATTTTAGTCTTTTATCATATTAATAAACTAAGGTTTTCTTTTGAAGATCAGCTTTTACTTTCGTGGGTTGTAGATAAATCTAGATTATTATATATATTATATATATTTTATATATATTATATATATAGCTTATCAACTCAAAGGAAAAAATAATAAATTATTGTGACTATTTCTATTTACAGAAAAAAGAAAGTTTAATAAAAGTATCAGTCATGCACCATTCGTAAGCAGCAAAACTTTGACCTGCCTTCAAGACTATATTTATATCCTAGTATCATCCCACCTTTATGCCAAAAAAAAAGTAAACATGTAAGGACCTGTAGTGCAATTAGAATCCCAAGCAAACCAACATGGAAAAAGATATTTAAATTATATAAAGAGCGAAACAAACAAAAATCACTAGTTTAAATCACTAACCTTTAGGGATTTTACTGATACATTATTAATCCTAAAAAGGAAGGAACTTTATATGAATACTCTAGAACAATTCGATGCTCTTTCCAGGCATTGAGATAACTATCTTGACCCATCCATGGCAAGGCAACAAGTAAACCCTTGATTAGGTAGTTATCTATGTTCTTTGGCACAGGTAAGTACATAGTGAGGACCTATAGAGTACAATATATCCAAAAATATCAGTACTACACATTGGTCCATGTTTTATGCAAAACAGTTATATAGACCTCAGTGTGTTAAACGGTAGAAAGTAGATCACTGTTTTATTCAAATGTACACCTTTGGAGGGGTAGATTTGTGAAGCTAGTGTATAAGATGGGTATATTTGGCCATTAGTAGCATAAAGCAAGGACCAATGATGTAATTTACTAGCCCTTTTCCAAGGGTACTATAAGTTAAAAAGAAATGACGAGGTGAAAGATTAGATACGAAATATATACAAATAGAAGTTTTATCGAATCTATCAGTTCTAGCTAAAGCTAGCAAAATAATGAAAAGTGTATTTATATAATTAGAACTACACATTTGAATATACATGTACAAATTGACTTATCCATTTCAAAATCAAGTCCTCCAATTTGTAAATGGAAGACAATTAAATTCAAAATAAAAGATGAACACGAGAAGAATCTCACAATAGCAATTAAGAAGCTATATAACTTAAATCTGCAATCAATCACTTCGTGAACAAGGATTAACAGATTTCAGAACATCAATTGTATTTGTGAGAAGCAAACAAAGTAAAGGAAAGGAAAAAAACTAACTCTAGGGTTTGGACTCATTATGGAATTCAACAAAAGCTTTGGCTTGTGATTGTCGAGTTCCATGGATACTATAGCCCAACCTTTATTTGTTACAAATAAAGATTATGTTATAAAATAAGAAGATCTCAAAGGGCACCACGTACTCCAATTCATCAATGCTTTATAGAATTTTATCAAACAGTTGGCTTGAATTCTAATATAGCTAACAAAATTAATTTAATCTTTGTTCATCATAACAACAAACACTATGCGATTCAAACTAATTACCATATTAGACAAACTTTAATCAAATCAAGTTGAGATACTAACTCTCTCGTTGAAATTTATCCTCTGAGATTTGAAAGCTGCAGGTTTGGATTTGATCAGCCTGAATTGTAGCCGAGCAACACTTAACAGACTGTAATTCACGTGTAAAACCAAGGATTATAATAAGAATGATAACCGTTACCGTTAGCCTATGATCTATATATAGATCATATATAAGGAATGCAGAAAATAAATATTGTCTTTAAGTTCAGTTTATTTAGTTTAATTAGTCTTTTTTATTCCTTTAATTCATCATTATCCTTGTACATACATTATCCATTAATAAATCAAAATTCATTACAAATTTGGTGCTCCCATTGAGAGTCTATGGAAGATGGTAATCGACTAAAGTTGATAGAAGAGGTATTCAAAAAATTTCAAGATGAAACTGTCTTGAACTGCCGCGTCTGGATTTGTACATAGCCCTTACAATGTTTTGGAGAATGGAGAATCTTTGGTAACTTTTGTTAAAAAAATGAACAATTATTGGAGAATCAAGAAATTGTTGTACTCTTGTTAAAAAGAATTAACAATCATTCACGGGTGAAGGAAAACAATCCAACAATTATATGAATAGAATGTTGGAAAATATTTTATCCAGGAGTTATGATGGATATTAAGATTAAACATATAAAATAAATCATTTTTCAAAAATGTGTTTGGGTACGGTAAATATTTTTCTAGTTTTTCGTCTTTTGTACAATAAAATTTGGATCAACTTTAACATCAATGGTATAGAAACATTTATTGTCTTGAACCCTGAGGACAAGGTTCTTTCTGAAGAGGATAGGGATGTAATGATTAATGTGATAAAGTAAATACGTGGAAGTAGATGAATTATAATAAGAATGATAATTGTTCTAGGTTACCATTAGCCTATGATCTATATATAGATCCATATGAATACATCATAAGAAATGCAAAAAATAAATATTGTTTTTAAGTTTAATTTATTTAGTTTAATTAGTCTTTTGTATTCCTTAAATTCATCATTATCCTTGTACATACATTATCCTTCAATAAATTATTTTTGTTCATCAAAATTTATTACACATACTTGTCATTGGAGGATCCATCATGCCAGCGAGGTTAGTGGTATATTTCCGTCGCTAACGTTTGGAGACAACAAATCTAGAATTGATTTGATAAATGTTACCCATACTAAAATTGAAGAATCGTGAATTAGATGATATAGACCGACAACTGTGAAGGGGTAATGGCAGCGAAGATGATGAATAGTTAAATAAATACGAATGTAAATGTATGTATTGATCGATAGATGACAAGATTTTAAGGGAGAAGATAAAAAATGAAATTAGGGCTGAGAAGATAATTTGGGGATTAGATAAATGAAATCTGATTATGTGTAATTCTTAATTTATTATCTTTAATGAGGAAGAAGATAAATTGCACAGACATATAATTAAATGTGTTTTTATAATTTTATTATACTGACGAAGAATTTTATATCTTTAAAAAATAATAATTATAACTTTAATATTATATTGTTTGTTTTTTTATATGTATTTTTTATTTTTTTATATATATATTTATTTTAATTTTCAAAAGTTATATTAATAACCACTCTTAAGTTCTGAAGTGGAAAAATATGTAAATAGCTCACTGTATTAATGTGGGTGAAAATTGTTAGATGTAATAGACTACTCTATTAAGGGAAACTAGACAAAAATAACATTGATATTTTTTTAACAACTAATTCATGAGGGGTAGGGAAAAAAGAGTTGGCATATCACAGTTTACCATTTTTTACTTCGATCTCACCAAAAAACATTATTTGCTGACATCATTTTATTATCTCGAAAGCATTTGGTGATAATGAAACTTAGTGGTTCTTCTTTGTTCTTCTTTAGATCCCAATCCATAGTACATAACCTTAAGAGTCTTTACTTCATATCCGCAGCTTCTAAAAAAACCCCACTTTCCGGCGACTAAAATTGAATTTAATTTTAATATACAAATGTGTGGATTTGTAACAGAATGTAACCGGCATGGTATGACAGAGGAATCTATAAAATCTCGTCAAATGGAACAGAATGTTATACCAGCAAGGGTTGAGGGTGAATTAGGGAGCCTTAAAGGTCCATTTTCTAATGCTCTCAAGAAGATACGTGAGATTAACTTGAACAAGAAGAATGTTGATAATTGATTGATTGGGGAGCCCTCGAATAATATTGAAAATTGGCTAAAATAAAGCTACATTCCTTCTCTGTTTGATCTTTCCTTAGGTGTCCTTATTAAGAACGTTGAGGGATTAGTTTCTCTAGACTATGTTCCCAATATAATAAGGCAGATATTAACCAATGTTCTTTGCGATGATCGAAAAATAAACAGTCACATCTTAGATCTCCTTTAAATAGGATTCTTACCTGAACTACACATCTAAGACTGCTCATGGTTAGCAGATTCCCAATTTGTCATGAGTTTTGCAAATCTAGATGTCACTGATTTAAGGGTGATTTTATATTATTTGTCTACATACTATAAGATGATTTTAGTGAATGGACATGACACTTAACGGCCAAAATAGACGGAATCTATTTACAAGGGGCAACGAGTGACGAAGATGAAGTTCAAGGGCATCCAGTCTCAAAAAATCTAGTAGGAGGTAAACTGTTGAAACAAGAAAAGTTTGGAAGGTATTGGATGTATTTACTCTTCTCTAAATAACAATATTTTGTAAATAACTATTTTGAGGATTAGTTACAACCTTCCGTGGATGAAGAGAATACTATTGTGACAAACCATAATTATAAGCAAAATTTTATCGCAAATCTAGAATTTTTATCGATGGAGTTTACTAAATTTGACATTAATAATATTACACTTACATTTGCAAGCATTGAAGTGTGTATGAGATTCGTTCTTACGTATAAACGTGATTGCGTTATCAATAAGGTTAAACAATTTTCTTCTCATTTATGATAGTTTGTACAATATTGTTCATATAAGAGATTTTTTTTTTTACGTTTTCACCCCATTTTTTATGGTTCAACAAATTTTTTGTCAATCTCAATGTTTTCTTTTGGCTCATTTGATTATCTAATTTAGAATCCAAATATGGTTTTGCACAATATTGTTTATATAAGGGATTTTGTATTTTTATGTTTTCACCTTATATATAATAAAAAATTCATACTAAAAGTTGTCTTATGAAATACTTAAACTAATACTTTAAGTGGGACATTCAATGATTACATGAAATATATCTCCATGGTACCTCAAGTGAATTTAATAACTATATTAGTTGTAATCTTGATTAAGCAATTGTATGTAAACTTCTTTCCACTACCATGTTAAAACCCTAATTTAGTTCACATATTTTAGCTCAGATATCTCAATTTCTACCATGTTAAAACCATAAGTTAATTCACATAATTTAGCTTACATACTTGAATGTAAGTTGGAGTGCGATAAGAGTCAAGTGCGAAAGGGAAAAAGATAAATTTCAATCTTTAAAAACAATGGAACGCTAAATTGGAAGTATATTTATTTATTTGGACACATGCACTCATCAGTAGTTTTGAACAATGAGTTATGTATGTACATAATTGTCTTTTTGGTATACATTGTTCCTTTTACGTAAACTTAACAATATTCCACATAGTTGGAAACTAGAGCATATGAAATTTCATATGAAATGTTGTATTAATACTAAAACACACCAGTTAAAATTCATCTATTTTTTTGTTGGTTTCAATTTGAACAGAAAATTCGGGGATCTCCTTTAGACAAAATCGAATGAGCTACATCAAAATAGCTGCGATTGCAAAAGCCAAACTATATTTTCTCCAATATTCATCGAATCTACTTTTCAATTTCAACTAAAAAATACTTATAAAGTAATCGATCCCATATATCGGGGAAAAATATGTTTGCAGTTGAACTTGCTTTCTTTCAAAAGAATTAATAGCTTCTATGAAAAAATTTAAGAAAACATTAATTGAACTTGTTCCTTCCCCTATATACAATGCACAAATGGAATACAACGGATCTTGTTCGTCATAAAGTGGGAAAACTTTCATGTACTCTAACGAAATTTCAAGCATAATATATGGTATGCTTTTCAACCAACCTCAGACCATAGATGAAGGTTTTAAGGCTCAAATGTTTTGGAGAAAAAATTGATGTTCGTCATGACACTTCCACAAAGGATACCATGGCATTAGTTAATATTAATATTAAGCTTAAAAAATGGGCACTAAGATCTATTCTTTTGCTAAACACTGGTTATGTAATTGTAGTCTTACTTTTTATTAAAAATTAACACATGTATGTCTATGTTGTAATATTTGGTTGGATGCCTATTTAATGAATGAAAATATTGATATCTTTAATTTTTTTTATTTTATTTATTTAGTATACAAGAAATAATCATTGAAGTATTAATAAGATCAAAGTAGACAATATTGACTCCTCATTCTAGGGCAAACAGGCCCAGAACCTTCCTCTGAAATGTTGTGAGGATACAGTAGGAGATAAATGAACAATCACAGAAAGATTTTTTTTTTCAAAAAGTAATCTAGTTCTATTTTTCTTTCATATTAGTTGATTAATATTAAAATATTTTTTCTTAGTAATTGGGAACGATAACATGGTATAGTTTGCGAAAGTACAATGAAATAAATTGTTCAAAAATTGTTATTAAAGTCAAACTCAAAGCTACAAACACATTAAATTACCAAGATAACTTCTGTCACTCAAGTCTTAGTAGTCCATATGTCAATGACCCCAAGCTGACCACTACTAGAGTATACGACAACAAAAATTAAAGAGAGAGCATAAGAAATAGAAAATCAAAATTTGAAACAATTAATAGGGTGTGCTTATTGCACAACTAATAAATAAATAAAAATGATGTTCTCATATCTCTCTCCCATTGTAAGAGACGTGAGCTTAAAATGCCAAATATTTTCTTGAATATATATTTTTGTGCGGGTTCATCAAAGTGCAATCTACTGATTTTGTTACTCTTTCCTCCAACAATTTGTTTTTGTAGAATATAATTGGTTTGTAAGTGATCTTTGGACAGTATTTCTGGACGCCTTCCCAACCTTAGTATAGTCGGGGACTTACTTCCTCGGACTTTCGTTTGTTTACATGGCAAAAACTTGTATGGACTTATTGAAACTCCATATTCTGTAGAAGATTTTTGGCAATTCATATGTGGCACACTTTTACCTATTGATGATCCTTTTGCATGACAGAAGATGTCGAATACCACATATAATGTATTTTACTTTGACACCTCATCTATATTATTAGTATCTTTCTATTAAACGTTCCTTAATGTATCTTCAAAGGAGTTTTCTTTTGTGGTTCCTTGAGGAGTGTCTTCACTGATGATAGAGGGTGTCTTCACTACTTAAATTACTCTTACGCTTTCATGTTGAGGCCTCCTCCTTTCACCTTGTGTCCTTGGGTCTCTCATATGTACATAGAACATTTTGTTATATTCCCCTGCCTGATCATTTGTCCTTCTAAATAGATATTTTTTTTTGTGTTTATCCTTCTTCCTTTCATGTTTGACCTTCTTACATTCATATTATTTTTATTTGTTTTGATTTTGAGTCATCCCTTGTTAGCTTATTATATCTCTTATACCCATTTTAATTGGGGAACATAAATAATAAGTCAATTATTCGTCGGTGGCTATTTTAATGCCAAATATTCTACGATATTTGTTTTATGCCGAGGCATCATCAAAATTTTCTTTGAATTCAATGCTTAATCGGACTATGTGGGATGCCATTAATTTTTCAGATTTTGTTTGATATCGAGTCTTTGTCAGACTTTGTTTGATGTCGTAGCTTCTTCAGACTTTCTTTTTTGATGCCAAGGCATCATCAAACTTTGTCTGATGCCGAGGATTTTTCATACTTTGTTTCTATTGACATATGCAAAGAAAAAGAATTATATATATGTTTTGTATTATTATTATTATTATTATTATTATTATTATTATTATTATTATTATTATTATTATTATTATTATTACTACTACTACTATTATTATGATCCAGCTTCGATCTTGCAAAGATTCTTTTATCGTCGAGGATTTGTCGATATTACTAAATATCATATGACTATTAACACTTTTTTGGTCTTAATAAACTTCCTCGGTTGTTGATACTGTGTCGGTCTTACAAAATTTCTTTGATTATCAAGACTACATCGGTCTTACAAAAAGTTTTTGATTGCTGAGATTGTCTCAGCAATCAAAAACTTTTTGTATACTGAGGGTGTGTCACTCATATGAAGATTTTTTAATTGTCGAGACTAATTTGGTCTTACAAACTTTTTTTATATCTCATTCACAAGAAAAGAAGTTGCGGCTGACTGTGTCATCACATCGATATTTAACGACACAGTGAATTATTTACTTCAAGATAACCTTCTTACCAACAATATAATTGGTATTTTTTCCAAGGCTAAGATCGACTTAATTACCATATCTACGTTCTTCTTGCTTCCAAGGCTAAGTTTGACTTAATAAACAAATCTTTGTCAGTATCATTTCTGAGACTATATTAGACTTATTTACCGGAGTTATGTCGGTCTCATTGTCGAGGCTGCATCAAATTATCTACCAGAGTTATGTCAATCTTATTTATGAGACTACATGAGAGTAATTTACCATATCTATGTCAAAATTATTACTGAGGCTTCATCAGACATATTTTACTAGAGATTTGTCGATTTCGTTGTTATACCACTCACCACCAATTTAGGTCGATCATGATTCCGTTGTCGGCTTGTTAGAGGGTTTGGTCTTTTTTAGGCTATATAAGAAGATATTTGATGTCATAGTAGTCGATCATTTTTATACCAGAGGAGCTAGTATTTTACGCTACACGATCTCATCTATTATGCTACATGAATTGGTCTTTAAAGCTAGAGGACCTTGTGTTTTATGCTCAAGGAGCTACTCTTTTTGCCAAATATGTTGGTGATTTTATTGATCCCAATGCGAAATTGGTGTTAGGGATTTTTTGTTACAGTCTATCAACTTTTTTAGGAACCAAACCCCATATTTGATGATCTTAGGTTGACGAGAAAAGTTTGTTACATTCTATCTAGTTTTTATGTCAGTAATCTTTTTAGAATTGTTTTGAAGATTTCGATTTGTCTTTGTAGTTCTTGTTGTTATAAAAATCCCCTCAAGAAGGAACCAGGATAGTGTTGAAAATTACAATGGATTGACATGCACATTAGTTAATTTTAAAATTTGAAACACAACATTTTTGAAGTAACTGACTTGCTCTTACTGTTTCTTATCTTTGATTTTTTCTGTGATATTATATTGAATGAGAACTACCACTTGTGTCCTTCTTTGTTGCTCTTGCATATGCTGTCTCTAATTGAAAAGTTTCATTAACAATTGATCTAGATATTTCATTACCATCGGCGGACTCTCGTTACCCCAGCAGTCGTCGGCATAGCAAGAATATAAGGTACAACACATTTGGTGGTGGTCGGTATTGGCGGAATGTATGGTTTGACGCCTTCTTTACCCACCGGTAGTGATTGAGAAGGTTCAATTAGGGGTGAGCACGGTTCAGTTCGGCTCCGTTTTTGCCATAAATAAAACCAAAACCGAATGGTTCGGTTTTCAGAGGTACCACTACCGAACGGAACAGTTTTCATCTGTTCAGTTTTGTCAGTTTTCGATTCCGTATATTTTCAGTTTTGGTATACGTGTAATTCGATAGTTTGATAGATTTCAAGGTTGTTTACATGATATATTTATTTTCTAAAAAAATTCAAATATTAAGTGTTTGATTTTCATGTTATTCACCCATGTATGAAAATTGCATCTTTGGAACTCAAATATTGTGCATTAATCATAAACAAATTATTTCAGAGGAATATTTTAAAAAATTAATATGAATGCTTTAAGTTCAACGAATTTCAATAAAAGAATGTTCTTTTAAGATATATCGACTAATGAATTATGTAAAGATATGTTGCACATTATGATACTTTTAGGGGTTGTGCATGTCATATATGAGAAATTTTGTTTTTAAATTTTACTCTATTGACTATACCATGGACATAATCTCTACAGAAATAGAAATTAAATTGAAGAATGTCTTACTTTATGTATTATTTTCGGTTTTTTTTTCCTGTTCGGTTTATCATAGAAAAACGGTACCGAGTCGAACTTTTTTTGGTTTTTTAAAAGCATATACCAAACCGAACGTTTCTGTCGATTTTTTGTTTTTTAGGTTCGAATTTTGCTGTTTTTTGGGATGGGTTCATTTTTTGGTTTTGTTTTGCTCTCCCCTACCTGAAACCCTAAGAGAGAAGAGAGAAATTAATGTTGGAATTATGCCCTAACCCCGATCGTCTTGTAATGAATTGAACACAAGTGTTTACTGTACAAAATAATAGTTATCACTACAGTATCGATTAAAGAAAGTGGTTCCTTGAATCTATGGCAAAACTTTATGATTATGGTATTCATCTACATAATATAAAGGCACATCATTGATTAAGTTACGAACTAATATCATAAGGTGTTATGATAATAAGAATCTAGCTCATAGGACTTAATCTAAACTTGTTTTTAATCGTAGGATCATCGAGTTATGACCTCGATGATCCGGTTAGATTAATATGTAGCTAACAAGTATTTATTGGATAAATATTGGTAGTTCTCGTTTACCGAGTTAGGTACATAGATAATGCACATAGAGATATGATTATCGAACCGACTAAAAACCAGAGATTCCTAATGGTTAATTACCTTGAACTTTCAAGTAGGTTAATCTCTATAAGGATTTTTAAACTTGTAATCCTTTGACCTGAGATGATCACTATAGTTGTGTATGTGTTTGTTATGTTTTGATATTGGACTACTAGTGTGTCAAAATGCTAGTCGAAAGAATATTGGACAAAACTAAGTATATATGCTCCAAGGGATGAGTCAAGATGACATCAATCAACTCTAGGTAAAGAGTTTGAGCTCTACGATGTCATAGATTATAACGATTGTATCAAATCCTTGGCCAAGGTGATAGAATGAATGAATAAAGGTGTTTCTTAGTTCATTCGCCAATCGTTGATAATCGACGTGTAATGTAGGTTATTTTCTAAATGAGATTTGACAGTTTTACCATATCTCAAGATAATCCGGAGCTGTAAATATAGAGGGAATACTTGTATGATCCTTCATCGGGTTCATTGTACAGAATTACTTCACATTATCCGGTCATTGGGGAGTGTTGTTAGACGCCAACCTCGATTAGTGATTAATTTAATTAACTACTACCGGTTTAATGATGAGCCCACGTAGTCGCACACTAACGAGTGCATTGAACTTGCTTCGTGACAATAATTAATTTTATTATTAGATGATAAATATTAATTAATTATATACTTGGAATAATGGTATATTAATTTGCTAGGACAAATTAATATTCCAATATTGGACTGATCTAAGACAAAAGAGAAAAAAGAAAAATATTATTGACCAGTTCGTGGATCGAACCATGTACCTCCAATAATGTGAAATGTGTCACTAACTGCTGGGCTAGTCAAGTGTTTTTTTATACTTAAGAAGGTCCCAGTCCACTTCAGAATTGGTAATGGACCAGATTATTAAGATAATTAAATTCATTATACTCGACTTTTCCTATTCTTTGTCTTTTCATTTTCTTCTGATGGGTTTATAATATTATGAGAGTCATTATATAGAGAGATTTTGTTCATCAGTTTTCTTCCAAGAAAAAAACCACACAAAAATCAAAACGTCTTTTGTCTCAAAGTGAGAATTTTGATTCTGAAAGCAAGGCTCAAGCTCGGTGTGCAAAGCTTGGAAGCTTCAAGGTTTTGAAACTCCGTTAGTCTTTCGATTCTCATACAGATGCTTAAGGTATGTAATCGAATTTTTCCCTTGTTTTAAATTCTTAAATCGTAACTAGATTGTTTTAGGATTGCAATATATTTTTTCCGCTGCGTATATTTGATATATCTAGTATTGCAATTCCTTCAATTACAAGTCATCCCTATATTGAGTTGCTCAATTTATCTCATAAACCTTTTAGAATGGCCTAGGCATCGCCTAACCTATATTTCCAAGAAAAGAAAGAAACAATACGTAATTTAATCATTCATGATAAGATTGCCTTAGAATTCCTCCCATACTTTCTAATATTTCTTAGGTTCGACTACTACTAAGTCCATTGTCAAGAAAGTAAAAAAATCTTAGGCAGAAGTTGTCAAATACTATTTATTTGTTTGAAGTTTAAAAAATAACTATTAAGTTTAAAATCTAATGTATCGAAATGTAATTTTAAGTTTCTAACTAATCTAAAATGGTCAAATATTCGAGTATGTAACACAATATATTACATTTACCAACATATATAGCTTGTTAAATAAGCTATTTCTCTCTTTGTAACAAGAAGTTCTAATAATTCATATCTTCTGTATTTTAATATAGGTCCTTAAAATTATGTATTCAGAAATTGTAATATATGTCACTAAATTAAAAAATTACTTAATTTCAATTATAGGTTCCTACTTAATTTATGTTGAATTAATTGAACAATAACTCCCTATATTAAATTGTAAGAAATTGCTTCATTATAATTGACGAAGATCTTCATCATAAACAAATAATTACAGTAGACAAGGTTATGGAGTTACTCGCTCCTCTTGTTCCTCATATACCTAGTATAGTTGCAGATCCAACACTATTATACTTTCATATGGTCATATGATGCCTAGTTAGCTCCTACAGCCATAATACTAGCTAGGTGACCAAGGTTTATGTCAATCCTTGGATGTGTGTATATTGTTATCATATGGGGTATATATATCATATAGTTGTATACAAAAGCTTTGATCCAGATGGAAGTGGAAATGTATGAATAAGAGTAGATTATGCGTTTTTGGTCTTTTGACGGTGAAAGGAAACACATCCATTGTTTTGTTAGTTTCTTTCGATGTATAAAATAAAGGAACCTAGTAGTAAGAGGTTATTTCATGATCATGCAAACTGTTAAGTGTCTTTGAAGAAATCAATATTTTTTCCAGTTCACGTTACGAATTTTTTTATAGGGATTCTTAAACTTAATGAAATAAAAATTAACATAATTATGACTTTTCATATTCTAAATTCACGTGGTTTTGTATGATAGAATATGGATTATACATCAACAAAAAAATTTATCTTTTATTTTCTAATACATCTAGGAGACATTATAATTTTGGTAAGATTCAATATCAAGACCTATTGTCTTTTTTTTTGGAATACAGATTGTATTAGAATGGAGAAAAAAAGTTCCAAGGTGGCAGATCAAGGAGGGCAATAAGATGACAATAAAACCAACATAAGAAACTAACTCGAGTCAAACTTTCCAAAAATCATCATTCTTCTATTCGAGCATCTTCTAGAGGAGTTACATGAGTAGTTGGGAGGATTATAGATCGAACTGTTAGAAGCAACATCAATGTATACAAATACCGATCAAGACGACATTCACAAATCTTAATGATGGAAATCATCACCCAATCTCTAAAATTACCATTAAAAGAAATGGTAATTGTTGTGTTTCTTCATAATGGTTCGACCCTTGTAATATATACGCGTGTAGTTACATAAAATGGGTTAATCTAGTAGGAAGTGAAACCAAATGTTCTAGTCTTCTAAGAAATCATGTTTTGTTTGTTCCAAGTTGCATGTTACAACAATTAATTGTACAGAGATTTTACCATAATTAAATTAAAATGAACATGATTATGTCTCGACATGTTTTTTAGTTTTTATACTTTTTTAGGATATCCAAGAATTAATTTATTTTTTATTTTCTAATACATCTGAGAGCCATTTTGACTTGGGTAAGATTAGATCTTATGATATCTTAGTCGCGCCGAAAAGTGTTAAATACTTTAACCGCTAGAACTATCGATTTCAGATCTATGAAACTTTCTAAATAAATTCAGACATTATAAAATTAAGATTGATCTTGTACTTAAAATACTTTTCAATGCTCAAGGGGTTATGGATCAAACTTTACCCGAGTCAAAATGATAATGAAAAAAAAGTCAATGTAGCTCTCAAGTGTATTTAGAGAAAATTGACAAATCAAGTTAAGTTAACTTATTTTTTATAATACACCGAGCAAAACTCAATTTCCGTTTTGTTATTTTACACCAAAATGATTAAAAACACATCATGAAATAAGAAATTAACTTAATATTGTCACACAACCACCATTTAATCCTAACTATCACACTAATCTCCACTTATGTCCATCATTTATGCTAAAAATAACCATTTTAAACCTATCATTTGTTGCATTTTTGTACTCAAAAGAAAAGAAACACCTAACAAGGATATATTCAAAACTATAAAAATTAAAACCTTCCACTTCAATATATCACCGCTCTTTCTAATCATCCTGATAAAAAATATACAATCAATTGCATATTACACCAAAATGATGTAAAACACATCCGGAAAGAAATTGAAAAAATTAAAATACCGCCACACAACCACAATTCAATACTAACTATCACACAAATCTCAACATATGTCCATCACTTATGCTAAAAATAACCACTTTATCCCTACCATTTGTTGTTTTTTGTACTCCTAAGAAAAGAAACACCTGACTACAATATATTCAAAAATATTAAAATCAAAACCTTCCACTTCAATATATCCCCACTCTTTCTAATCGTCCTGATAAAAAATATACAATCAATTGAATAATACCATTATTCCAGTTGTTATCCAAAAGATTTCTATAACACGCTTTGCTAAAACATCAATCAAATGGATCCATCTTCGAAGAATATGAAAAAAAAATCATACCTAAATACAATTTATGCATATTTTCATGAATAGTCGAATGTTCCACATTGTTGTCGATGGATTTGTAAAGTTATGAATAAGTTCACAATAGTCCGTGAAGATAGATGTTGTACATTGTTGGTTCAAATTTGTCATTTGGCATGGCTCTTACAACACTATAGGTTCACTCTCTAGCATAGATTTTGTCCCAAAATTTCTTAATATAATGATTAAATATATATTATATTATAACACAACGAGACTAATGATATACCTACCTCCTCCCATTTGTAGGCAAAAGAAATGTCACATGATTTTTCTATCGGTATAACCCAATTGGTTAGTCTGTATATTTTCAACTTGGTCGGTTTCATGAAGATTGTGATTAACATTTGAAATCTAGTACCAATCATTTTCAACCAAATCTTCAATAATATTAAGATCATAAGTTTGTTGAAACGCTATAGTTCCATTTAATACCTTCAAAAAAATTCTTCATACAAATTTTTTTGATTTGTCAGAATGAGATAACAAGGAAAGAAATAAACCTTCTGTTAACTCAACCCCAATCAGAAAAGATTTTAACAATCTTGATAACCAATTTCCTATATATTCTTAGAGTTGTAACTCAACATGATGAAGCAGCACATTTATTTTTTGGTAAAAAATATTTTTATTTTGTCACATTCTTACAATATTTCTAACCAAGTATATGAATTTATGTTGGAAATTTGAGTCCTAAACATATTTTCAATAATATTTTTTATTTTAAATTCTAATTATTTAATAAAATTATATTGAAAATTATTTTATGTTTTTTTTAGAAAATAGTATTTGTAAACTCAGCAGTATCCTTTCTAATCACTAAGTATAATATGTCACACATCATCGTTCCAAACACTAATCGCAACTCCAAATCTCCATTTAAGGTATACATAAACATTACAAATCTTAAAAGTGATACCACTTTTCACATCTATGCAATTAACTTCTTCTTTCTGAATTAACTTTCTCATATTCTATTCAACCATAGATCCCCATTACTTTTTCTTTGTTCTGATAAATGTGTTGTCCTATAAAATCTAATCTCTAATAAAAAATTGTTCTTTATCGATTCCCATATTAGATCTATGGTCATTATATTTCAATTATATATTAATGTTTTTACTCGGTAGAAATGTGAGTTTATTGTTTTCATTTTCAAATTTATTTTTTTCTCTGTGTTATTTTGAAGAACAAAAAATATGTTATGTTAATGGATTTACATTGTCAATTTTTATTTTTTCTGTATCGGGCACTATATAAATTTTGCACATAAATTTTTAGTTTCTTTTATGCAATATCTACATTTTCTAGGTATAATTGGTTGTGAAGTCATATACAAATAAATAACAAATATATGCTATGTTTTGTCATTACTTACCTATACCATTAATCATATGTAAATGAAGACATATATTGTATAATCTAAAGCCCAACTAAACTAGGCATATCATCCTTAACTACTATATATACATGGGTAAGACTTCCATCCAATATTGGATGGTCCAACATTTACATCGTAGGCGTTGATTATTATAACAAAAGACATGGGGTATGTGTGTAAATGTAATTGGTGTAGGACCATCCAATATTGGATGGAAGAATTTTCCAATATTTTTAGATCATATATAAGCCATAGTTCAGTCCCCATTTTATTATATAAGAAAAGGGGAAAGTGCTCAAGGCAGAAGGAAGAGGAGAAGACAAGGGTTTGTTATGAACCTGGCTATTCTACCTCAACCATTCACCGATTCCCTTAAGTATTAATAGTAACTTATCTTTATTTTTACTTTTATACATGATTATGTATTTAGTTTTAATTATTATATAATTAATGAGTTTTTTTTCTTTTATTATGAACTAAACCCTCATTGCTTGAGGATGCTATTACAGGAGTTTATGTTTCTCTTTTTAGTTGAGTTATTGCATTTTGGATATTATGATTATATCTAATTAAGTCAGGTTGAATTATTTTCCATTGTTTTATATGTCTTGTATCAATACCACTTGTACTCTGGCCAAGTAATGGGTGGTTGTGATAATTGAGCTATCATCTGGACGGGGGTGTTTGGTTACGAAAATAACATATAAACGCCTAGCGTAAGGCATTAATCCTGACAGTCTTGTTTGCCAGGTAATGGGTTGGGAACGTAACTTATCAGATAGCCAGCTGGTGGGTAAGGTTGAACTCTAAGTCTACCCGGACGTGAGTTAAAGTGTTATTGAATCCCGGCTATTGTGAACACAACCACTCACTCTTATCAATGAAAATATTTATTAGCGGCATAAACAATTACTAGCAATTCCTCAAGCAACAATCTCCTCAAGCAACAATTACATTATTCTCTAATTTAGACTTGGGGTTTTTAGCATTTAACGTATTATTATTACTTAAAAGCCCAATCCAAATTAGAGCATTATAAATAGGATTTTAGACCTCCTTTTTACATATGCTTCATTATTTTTCAAGTAAAAAACAGAGTAGTAGGCAGAAGAGAGGGCTAGAGCTGGAAAATTCATATTCTTCGAACAACAGTTTAATCCAACGCCTAAATTAGGTCACTTTTTTTACTTCTGTAATTTAGGATAATGATTTATTTTAATTTATTTTTCATTTTTAGTTTGAATATAAGCTAATTTCATAAGTACTTGAGAATCTCATTTATGGGTTAAGCCCTAATCTATTTAATTAATTTTATTCCAATTTTTGGTTTTTTTTATATAATTTAAGCTGGGTATTTTTTATTGACTATTATCGTGATTTTATTTACTATTTTTGACGTCATGAATCAAGGGTAGGTTATAATACTTAGGCTATTCACTTTAGTGGAAAAGTGATCACCTTGACGGAGGGTTTAATTATGTACCTAGGTAATAGACGTGTGGTGTTCGTCAATGATCCTGACGGGTCTGACTAACCACGCATAACCACGCAGCCAATTGGGTAAAAGATTTCAACATCCGAAAGTTGGTATAATCACACTGACAGGATTTATAATATTGTAGGATAGCTTCCAAGTCCATCCTGACGGAGGTTTTGAGATATTAGATTCCCGAGTAGTACATAAATACCAGTTTATCCCTTAAACAAAGCATTGATTTTATAGATTTTGGTGAATCCTTTGCGAGGTTCAAGTATATCTCTCTCATATTTGCGTATACACTTATTTCCTTTCAGTATTTCTTTTCTGTTAATCAATCCAGTACTTTATTTTACTGCACTTTTAGTTATTAATTCAACACCAAACAAGTATCTTTACATTTTATTTTTCAGTTTTAGCACTTACTCTTTTTAGCTGAATAATACCATAGATATAACTATTTGTCCCTGAGAGCGAAACCCGGTTATCGGATTATTACTTAGACATCTCGTACACTTGCGGTTTGTGGATCCTATATTTTATCGCTTAATTTTATCACACCCTAGGTTCCACCAATTATCGAAATTCATTAGAGTACTAGTGTAAGAATTGAACATCAAATGACAAACTTCTGCAATACCATTGTTGAAAAAGAGGCACAAGCAATCATAATGACACAGGAGATTGCAAAGATTTCAAACACGAAAAGAAAAATATCTTTCCAGATAACCTTTAACTCATTCAAGGTATTAAACAGGTGTCGGCGGTCAGTTGCAGAATCAAGCCTATAGTGAGGAAAATAAAGCACGTGGTTGAAGAGAGTGGATAAGTTATCTTCAAACACATTCTAAGACACCTCAAGTTCAATGTAGATAAACTGGCAGAAAAACTTAAGACCTAGGACAACAACTACTTCTTTCAACATAAAAAACGTTCAGGACTACTTTGACAAACTTGGAATCGGATGATAGATTAGTAGAATAGGTAAATTGTTTAGTTTTGTCTTATCCGTCCAAAAAATAAACACACCTTTTACTAATAAAATAGACTACTATTTAATGCTTCACCCATCAATTCTATTACAACCGGCTTGGAGATATTTAAGGAAAAATGACACAAAGAAGGATTTGTCATTTACTTTAAAATTTCTGATAAAATCCAACACATCATGATGCTATAATAAAATTTCTATATAAGCATCTAAAGATTCCAAAATTACACATATGAGGTATCATTAAATTAAGCAAAAATTAATCAGAAAGTTTATAGCTCTAAATAATTTACATACTAAGCTGAAAATTACACTTCTTTGGCTTCTTAAACTTGTGGTGCCACATGTACCACCGAGTTTAAACCACTTGGTTATTATGATTGGACACTTCTACTGAGCTGATACGATCTAGATCACGATGATCTACTGAAGGAGCTACATATGTGAAACCCGAGATTTTGTTTGTTTGTTTTTATTTATTTATTATAAGCTATATAAATAAATAAAAAATAGGTAATGTGCTTTCTTATGTAAGTTAAATTAATCATATATTAGGGGTTAAAAAAAAAATAAATAAATATATATTTTAGTATTATAAGTACCATTTATAAACCTTAGGGACTTAATAGAAAATTCCATGTAACTAATGTAACTTATAGCTGGTGCTTGGTGCTGACAATCAAAAAGAAAGACACGTTATAACTATTATCCTAAGAGATATATCAAGTTAAAGCAAATCCTTAATCCACCGGATTAATAAAAATAAAATAGAAATCTTAAGTTGGCTTAACAAGAAGGAAAAGAGATAAGAAAACCTAAAGTTAGAAAGCTAATTTCTTAAAATTTAGGTGAGTATTCTATGTTTATATATATATATATATATATATATATATATATATATATATATATATATATGTAGGTGTTATCTTTGATTACTTATGCCTATATCAGTGTCTGTGAATACTTAAATGGTAAAAATCTTATAAGCTAATTTAATTATATGTAAATTGTGTTTTAATTTCTATTGTGTGGAAATTAAAGTTATATTGGGATGTTGATTAAAGATTAACAGCCTACTTTTGTTGTTTCTCTATAATTTATGAGACTCCCTCTTCTTGTGCTTAATAGTAGCTTGTGATAATAAATGTGACAATATATTATTGTGATTACTTCGCTATGGGAGAGTCATGTCACCCTGGGCAGTATCGCCGGGACTGAGATCTTCATGGCTAGTGGGTTGTAGAATTTGGTGTTCCCGAGATACAACCACGTGGGTGTTATAAGGATAATTGTTCGTGGAAGGGGTTATAAGGCGTCATCAAATGGGTATTGTATCCTTACTGTGTAATAGTTGTGTGGAATTATATGTGATCTTATGTTGCACCTGATTAATTGTATCTGCCCTGTGATGTACATTGATTAATATTACTTATATTAAAATGGATATATTTTCAAAGATAACACACTCTCACGTACTCACTGAGCTTTATAGCTCACCACGTTATTTTAAATGTCACATGTGGATACTTTGAGGGGAGGGGTTGATTAAAGCTTGGTGTTGAATAGAAGCTAGCAGGATTTTTGCTAGAAGTCCTTGTAGTGTTACTTCGTTGCTCCTTTTTCACAATAGAATTGTACATAGTGCTCTTGTCTAGACAAGTTGTCTGAGATAAGGTTTTGTGTAAAACTCATGTACATATAACTTATCAACTATTTGCTGATAGTTTTTTGTGTAAATATTTGAGTTCTAATGTTATATGGTTAGATTGTTAGTGTATTTCTTATCTTGAATTTTCCCTGTGATGTATTACAATTCTGTGTGTTGTAAAGATAAGATTTTACCTGTGTGTTGTAAAGATAAGATTTTAGTTAAGTGCAAATAGTTTACTTAGGATTGCATAAAATTATTTTACATCAGGCCTTCAAATGCTAGCATTCCTATATAAAAATTTATTATAGTGTACTTAAGAAACAAAATACAAACAATTATCAGATCGATGGCCTTGTTAGAAGCATTTATTACTTGTCAGATCGATGGCCTTATTCCTTATTAGGCCGTTGGCCTTATATATTTTCATGCGTAAATGGTATAAGCAGTATGAATTGGAAAACTTTGATGTTAGCTTTTGTATCCTATATGCACTAGGTAGTCTGTTAGTCGATTAATTAATTTGTGAAAGAAATCAAACATTTACATGATCATTTATGTTCCATGGAAACTAATGAAAAGTCAAATAAATAGGCTACTTAATATTAGAAGGAATTAGTTGCTAAGTATTTCTCTAGATTATCAGTTACACATGCAATTTTTAGAGACCAAGCTGTAAGGATTTACAATAGCTAATATTACTTTTATATTGATTCTCGCCTGAATTGGTTTAGATGCAATAAGAAAAAGAAATCATTCAATCAAGTAGCTGCTGAAATTACACCTTGGAAAATGAACAAAGAACTTACCTTTCTAATGTGTAGAAAATTTTCGTTAGTTCTTTCTTGAATCCTTTTGGGGCGTTACAGATAAGTGGTATCAGAGCTTAGAGTATGTCTAAATGTAAGCAGGGATAGGTTCCTCGGTTTGTGGGAATTACATAGGGTATTTCGGAGAGATGTGTAAAAATAACTTGTTATTTTACTCAACCCAATTAGCTGATTGATGTTGTATAACTTCTTATTTGTTATAGATAACTCAATTTCTTAATTTTTATTAATGAACGTGAATATTATATATCCTTTATCATGATAGAATTTTTTTTAGAATACACATATATTTCCGTAATTTCTAATTAGTAATAGAGTATATATAAGCTTTATACGTAAACAAACATTAATATATCGTTCTTTAGATGTCAGAACTTGTTCGTAGACCAAGGGTAAACCCCCAGAAATGCATCTCAACAGGAAGCACATGAAGTAGAACCACCACCTATTGTAGCGCACGTGCTAGATCATGCTGCTGATGCCATGAATCGAATGACTCGAGTATTATAAAGCCAAAGAAGAGATGTTCCAAGCAAGGATAATAATCATCAAGATCAAAGAAATAGAGACAAAAATATGTTAGAACGCTTTAAGAAATATAGGCCGCCAAGATTTAAAGGGGAACCTGATGACGAGAAGGCTGCGGATTGTCTTGAGGAAATCAAAATATTTATAATACCTTGGACTATACAGATGATAAGAAAATTGTATTTGCTATTTTTGTGTTAGAAGATGCTGCATGACAATGGAGGACAGTGAAACCGAGATGGGACGGAGACAATACTTAGCTTACTTGGGCTAACTTTGTGCTCGAATTCAAGGATAAATACATTCCTCTAATTGTTCAAGAAAGACGTGAAGAGGAATTTATCTCCCTCCAACAAGATCGCATGACAGTAGAGCAATATGAAACCCGTATAATAAGTTGTCACAGTTTGCTATGGAAATGGTCCAGGAAGGAAAAAGGATCAGGAGATTCATTAAAGGTTTGTGATCAGACATTCAAGATAGTATAGCACCACTTCGCTTTACTACCTATGCTGAAGCAATTGAGGCAGCGTCTCGAGTCAAACGCGGAAAGGAAGGATCAGAAAGAGATTTGGGTAGACAGAGTAGCAAGAGGTCGTATTCATCACAATGGCAACCCAAACTAGATCGTTACAAGACAAATATTCCAAGAGGGACCCAGAATAGTACCTCAACTTTTGGTAATCAGGCGTCAACCAAGAGTAATCAGAATCAACAAGATATGAAGTGCTCCTATTGTAATCGACGTGGACATTTGGAGGTTAATTGTTGGAGAAAGACGGGAAAATGTACTGGATGTGGTAGCGAGAGCCATCGGGAAAAAGAATGCCCCAGATTCAGATCCCAGGATACCCAAACCAAAAATCAGGTACCTCAAGGAAAATCAATGCCAAAGCCCCCTACACAACGTACTCAAGCTCGGGTATATGGTTTGGATAAGAATGACTTACCTGAAGCAACCACGGTTGTCGCAGGTAATCTACTAATTCTTGACCATTTAGTTAAAGTACTCGTTGATCCTCGAGCATCTCATTCATTTATTAAACCACAATGTGTGCAAAATACTAATAAGAAAGTTGATAAATTACCATATATTGTAGAAGTTAATACACCAATGGGTACTAATTATGTTACTAACTCGGTATGTAAAGCATGTGAGGTTAAATTTGGGGATCAAGAATTTCTAGCTGATCTCATTGTACTCTCTATCCAAGATTATGAAGTTATTTTAGGGATGGATTGGCTCTCAAAATATCATGCATACGTTGATTGTCGCTCAAAGAAAGCAAAGATTCGCCTCAAATTATTGTTATATTAGCAACTAAGGCATCAAGGCTAATTCAACAAGGTTGTATGGGATATATTGCATATCTAACTAATAAGTCGTCAAATAAATTAAAAATAAAGGAAATTCAGATCATTGGCGAATATCAAGATGTATTTCCAGAAGAATTCAGTACATTTCCGCCTAAAAGAGAGATCGATTTTTTTATTGAGCTCCAACCAGGAATACCCCCGGTATCTAGAGAACCTTATCGAATGGCTCCTACTGAACTTAGTGAGTTGAAATCGCAACTAAAGGATTTATTAGAAAAGAGTTTTATTCAGCCGAGTTCTTCTCCGTGGGGAGCACCAATATTGTCCGTGAAGAAGAAGGATGGGACCTTGCGACTCTGTATTGATTATCGAGGATTCAACCAAGTGACAATAAATAATAAATATCCTTTGCCTCATATTGAAGAATTATTTGATCAACTACAAGGAGCTCGAGTTTAATCTAAGTTTGATTTACGACAGGGATATAACCAACTACGGATTCGGAAGGAGGATGTTTCAAAAACTGCTTTTAGATCTCAATATGGACATTTCGAATTTATGGTTATGCCGTTTGGGTTGACAAATGTTCCAGCTGCATTCATGGAACTGATGCATCGTATATTCCTGCCATATCTTGATCAATTTGTTGTGATATTTATTGGTGATATCCTTGTTTATTCGAAAAGCGAAGCTGAACATCAACAACATTTACATCAACTTTTGAAATGACTAAGACAAATCAACTATATGCAAAGTTTAGTAAATACGAATTTTGGCTAGACAAAGTATCTTTCTTAGGTCATGTAATCTCACACCAAGGTATAACAGTGGATCCTAAAAGAGACACCATCTTTGCCTGGAAACAACACGAGAATTTCACTGAAGTTCGTAGCTTCCTCGAATTAGCGGGATATTATCGTCGATTTGTGAAGGATTTTTCAAAGATAGCACCGTCTCTCACGAAACTCACTCAAAAGAATACAAGTTTTATTTGGGATGATCAATGTGAAGATAGCTTTCGAGAATTGAAGAAACGTTTGACTACAGCTCCGCTTCTCGCTTTGCCACTAGGAAATGAAAATTTTTTGGTCTATAGTGACGCATCAAAAGAAGGGGTGGGTGGGATGTGTACTGATGCAAACCGGCCGTGTAATTGCTTATGCATCCAGAAAGTTTAAACATTATGAACAAAACTACCCTGCACATGACATGGAATTAGCTGCCATAGTGTTTGCTCTAAAGAAATGGAGGCACTACCTTTGGGGAAATACGTTTGAAATTTATACTGATCACAAGAGTTTGAAATACTTATTCTCGCAAAAAGAATTGAACATGAGGCAGAGGCGATGGATGGAACTTTTAAGTGATTATATTTGCACGATCAACTATTTTCCTAGGAAGGCTAGTGTTGTTGCAGATGCCTTAAGTCAAAAAACAACTATTGCCAAACTAGCCGTCAAGGATTGGGAGTAACTTGAGGAAATAAGTTGTTGGAAACCTAAGTCGACTGCAACTGGTATCTTATTTTCGAATTTACAATTTTATTTCAAATTCAAGAGGCCCAAGAAAGAGATCAGTTTATTCAAAAGATGAAAAACCAATCAGAAGAAGGAAACTTGGATTTTAAATGTGGAGCGGATGGGGTATTTCGGTTCAGAGATGAATATGTGTACCCGATGATCCTAAGTTGAGAAGTGAGATTCTTGAGGAAGAACACAACACTATATATACCATCCACCCGGCGGTAACAAAATGTACAGAGATTTAAAGTAAACCTTCAAGTGGAATAATATGAAGAGAGAGATCGCATAATTTGTGTCAAAGTGCCTTACTTGCCAACGGATTAAAACTGAGCACCAACGTCCATATGGATTGTTACAGCCTTTACCAATATCTGAATGGAAGTGGGAACATATCACCATGTATTTATTACTGATTTGATGAGGACTCCTCATGGATTTGATGTGATATGGGTGGTTGTCGATAGATTGACCAAATCAAGTCATTTTATACTGATTAATAAGCAAGATTCTCTCGAAAAATTAGTGGATAAATACATAAACAACATTGTAAGGCTTCATGGAATACCTACAACTATTGTATCAGATAGAGATCCTCGTTTCACATCTCGGTTTTGGAATCGATTACAAAAATCATTTGGCACACAGTTAAATTTCAACACAACGACACATCCTCAAACCGATGGGCAATCCGAAAGAACTATTCATATTTTGGAAGATATGTTGCGAGCGTGTATACAAGATTTTGGAGGGATTTGGGAAAAATATTTACCGTTAGCTGAATTTGCTTACAACAATAGCTACCAATCAACCATTGGTATGGATCCGTATGAAGCACTATATGGTTGTATATGTCAATCTCCTTTGTATTGGGATGGAGGTTGTGACACAAAAATCATCGATCAGGAAATATTTCAAGAGATTTTAAAAAAGATAGAAAAAGTGCACATCATTCGAAAAAAATGCTTACTGCACAAAGTTGACAAAAATGTTATGCAGATAAACGTAGAAAGAATCTAGAGTTTTCAGCGGGGGATTTTTCGTTTTTAAAGATGTATCCACGTCGGGGCGTCATACGATATGGTAAAGGAGGAAAACTAAGTCCGAGGTACGTTGGGCCATTTGAAATCACAGAAAGAATTGGACAGGTAGCATATTGTTTAGCCTTGCCACCTAATCTCGCTAACATTCAAGACGTTTTCCATGTATTAGTGTTAAAGAAATATCATCCAGACCCGTCACACATATTGTATCCAGAACCTCTACAACTTAGGGAGAATTTGTCATATGATGAGCAACCAATCCGAATATTAGATTACGAGGTACAGGAGTTACGCACGAAAAAAATCACCTTAGTCAAAGTACTTTGGACTAACCATGGATTTGAATAAGATAACTTGGGAACGACAGGATGAGATCCAAAGAGACTACCCTGAGCTAGTTCATTCATAGGCAGGTAGAAATTTCGGGGCGAAATATTTTTTAGGGGGGAAGAGTGTGAAACCCGAGATTTTGTTTGTTTGTTTTTATTCTTTTATTATAAGCTATATAAATAAAAAAATTAGGTAATGTGCTTTCTTATGTAAGTTAAATTAATCATTTGTTAGGGGATAAAAAATAAATAAATATATATATATTAGTGTTATAAGTGCCCTTTATAAACCTTAGGGACTTAATAGAAAATCCATTGTAAGTAATGTAACTTATAGCTGGTGCTAGCAATCAAAAAGAAAGACACGTTAAAACTATTACTGGTGGAGCCTAGGGTGTGATAAAATAAGATATAAATAAAGAGCAAATAAACACCCTAGACTAGCACGGTTCTGCAAGTATTACAGATCGTATGCAAGTTTTAGAAAATAAGTAAGATTCGTTCCGCAAAGACTACAAAGGTTAGGGGAATCTTATGCAAAAATCAAGTGCAAATAATCAAAGCTAGAACAACTAAACGCAAATAAAAGTAAAGATAAATAGATTTTTGTTTGATTTTCTAATTAAACTAATTAAAACTAAGAATGTAAAGACAGAAAATAAATACGAAAAGAGAAGTAATATGAGAATATAGCTTGAGTCATTAGCATGTAATCCCCACTAGTTTTGCCGTTCTAAACATGTAAGGGTGAATTATGTAGTATTTCAATAATCGGTTCCAATTACGCTAGGTAGTTTTAAATAAGATTTACCTGTGTCAATAAGGCTTCCTAAGCAAACTGTTCATGTAATTTGTAAATAGTAACATGTACTAAACCATAGTGATTATCTAGTTAGGTTGATTTGTCAGATCTAAACCGAATACTAGACGTTATGTGCTAAACATGTAATTAAACACCGTTGTCAATGGTGACCTAACTACTAGATGGTAATTCTATATGGTCGCGATCCACAAGAACACACAATATAAATCCAAACACATAAACAGAGAATAAAAACAATAATTCAATTTAAAATATAAAATTCCCAAATTAGATAGATGTCAATCAAAACTAGGGTTCAAACATATATGCTAAAAACTCAAGCTAAAGAAATTTAGTTCATGCAAGAAAAGAAAGAAATTACAAATTTAAAGGTAGAAGAAGACAAAGTTGATGACAGCTCCTTCCAGACTTCTTTTCTTGTGTTGTAAGCTTCCTCTTGGTTTAAGGTTTTACCAAGGATGATTTAAGAGTGTTAAGAGGTTGTATTTATAGTGTATAGGTTGACCTAATTCGTTTCTTGGAGGAGAGGTTAAGTAATAGACTCCAAGCCCAACTCAAATTCGTAAGGAAATAAAGATAATTACTGCTGAACTGTTTTGAGTATATCTTCTTCGTTATTGGTCGGTTTTTGCTCCACAATATACCAAAAGAATCCTCAGCGATTATCTACGTCCCTATGAAAGGAATCTACCAAAATCGGCTTCCTTGTTGGAGTCATCACCACTTCTTTAGGCGTTGGTGCATAAATTTAGATTTAGGCAACTTTTCTTTTTCCATGATTTTAGCCTTTGTTTCCTTTATCTCCAATTACCATGCAAATCTCTTTCCATATCTTGTGGTCTTTGACTTGGATTCTAATTAATATCCATAATTATCTTTAAAGCTTCACACTAAATAAACAATTAAACCCAATATGCTCTAAAAATATTATGTTAATAAATCGAGACTCAATATAGGAAAGTGCACTAAACTAAGCTCAAATCAACCTATAAACTAATAATAAGCCTAAAATGATGTCTCAGAAGTATATTTTATTATCACAAATGAGGAGACATCAAGACCCCCAACCCAAAGTTGTATCGTCCCGATATAATAAAAGTAAAGAATAGTAGGGTAGTCAAATAAACAAGAAGAAGAAGTTGGAGGAGAATAAGAACAGAACATAATGAACGATCCTACAGCATAAATATCTAAAAAGTCTCATGTAGTAATGCTCAAGAAATAATGCACAAATACGCTTAATATACATGTAATCAACAATCCCTAAATTCAAGTCAAGATTAATTTCGCAATGCCAGAAGGAGAGGATGATAACTTAGTTCATGTTAATGGCTATAGGTTGTTCATATGTCCTAATATAGCATCCAATGGTCTACTTACCTACTACCTAATAGCTCAATTGTTTCTCCACCAAGTAGTTAGAAATCCTAAGGTCTTTGGTTATAACGTGGCTTAGGGACGGTATGATATATTAGGATAATGAAAAGTGAGATTTTGGCTCTCTCCTCACTAGCCATCAACGAATCGCCCTAGAGCTTAAGTTTTCACTCGAAGATCTTCTCACTCAACCCAATTAATTGATGCTTTAGATGTGCATCCCCAATAAATCCCAAATAAAACCTTTTATGATGATTTACGAATTCCACTTTGCCGGTCAGAATATATATTCTTTTCATATCAATTTTTTCTTTTGTATAGCTATGACTCTCTTTTTGATGTTCGAGATACCACGCTATTTTTCATATATATATATATTCTTTCTTTTTGTGCCCTTGTTGGAAATTTAAGCTCGTAGCTTCTTTTTCATTCACTATTACCCCGGCAAAGGGTTACAATAATAACAATTTCATCATCAATAAAATCACAATATAATTCCCAAAACCCAATGCTCCCTAATGATAACCCACCACCCCAAACTCAAGCTCTAAAACGAGTTGTCTCAGGTGTTGCGATTCGAGTGCGGGTCATATAGATAAGTCCTACAAACTAAGGGTATGGATTATAATGTGTTTCAATAAAAGGGTTTAGAAAGGCTTAGAGGGGCTAAGACGGATAATAACACTAATCAAATACAAGGGTGAGAAAGTATAAAAGGCTTCAAGTGTTTTAATCATGAAAGAACTGCCTTAATCATTTTTCTAACTACCGGCTTTCGTTACGTTTGCATTATTAGTTCATAGATAACCGGGTTTTCAACTAATTTCAAACCTCACGTTCTACACACCAAATAACTCTCCCTAAGTTTCAACGTGAATTCTTAGCATTGCTCATTAACTTTTCTATCTTTTATTTCCTGTTTTCATACATGCATCTAAACAAATTTGTTGCATCTTTCAAAAACATACTACTCACTATCATTGACCTAATAAAATCATGCTCAAATAGGTACATTCAAAATATTCTATGCCTTAATTCAACCTAAAAATTTTAAATTTTATGCAAAAACGAAAAGAAGATGAGGACAACGAATCCCCACCCCCAACTCAAAAGTGAGCCGTGTCCCCACGACTCGAAAAAGACTCAGGAATGGAATAAAATTTAAAATTAAAACTAACTAAACTACCTAATGCGTACAAGCTATTAAGAAAAATTAGAATGACCTACCTGGCTGGCCATAGAGATCCATTATATCCTCCTCCTCATCCAAAGCCGAGGGATCGGTATAACTATCAATATCCCTTTCCAAGGTAAAATCTTCCAATTGTGATTGCATCTGTATGACTTCCGTCCAAAGTTCTCTGTTATCTTCTTGTAATCTTTCGATTTCGTTTTATAATTTGAGAGCCCAAGGAGGAAGATCATGAACAATTTCAGAGGAAGAAGTAGAAGAACCTTGGTCTTGAATTTTTATCTTCTTTAAAGGCCTTCTTGATGGTATGGACATTCTAGCAGTTAACTTCTTTGGTGGTGGTTGTGCTGGTGCCTTTTCTTTTGATTCTTCAGTAGCCTCATCAATGGTGATAGGCTCTTCAATGGTGGCTCCAGGCAATTTCTTATTCTTTCCTAAGATGGAACACTTTCTCTTGTATTCCATAGCTTCAGATTTGTTAGTCATGCTTGATTTACCCACAACTCAAGTTATACCAAGGGTGAATTTAAAAATTTAAGAGAAATTTGGTTTAGCTTGAGGTTGGTGCTTGGAATTGATGAAAGAGAAAGGTTATTTGATGAATCTTGGAAGAATTCTTGAAAGCTTGATGAATTTGATGGTGTTTTAATGGTGTAGTGTGATGAATTTGATGAAAAATTTGTGTTTATGGAGGATGGAGGAGAGAATTAATGTTGTTGTTGTGTTAATTGTGAAGGTTTGTACAAGCTTTAAGGTGTATATATAGTGTTTGGGTCTGAAAAATTCGTATGGGAGAGGCTAGGGTTAATCCTGTTAAGGTAAGAAGTTGAATGGGCCTTGATTTCTTCACAAACCACCATGGCGTGGTGCATAGGTGCGGTACATGGGTGTACCGCGGCACTGTCGTTCAAGAAAATTTAGCCTCGGCACAATACCTGTAGTAGCACCCCGTGGCACGCGTTTTTGGGCGTGCGGTACATGGGTACACCTCAACAACTCCGTTAAAAAACCTGCGGTACATACCCGTGGTATGGGTTTTTGGCTCGTGCGGTATATCCCCCTTGAGCCGCGGTGCGCCGCACCTATCAGCCATCCATTTTTTCGTCTCGGTATAAAACCCGTGATGCCCGACCCGTGGAACGGGTTTTTTCCAAGCGCGGTACATCCCTCCTAGGCTGCGGTGTACCGCACCTACCTGTGAATTTTTCCAAGAAATTTTCTTTGACCCCAAACTCGATTCCTGCACAATAGCACACTACCTTTCTCTCCTATTATCTTGTAAACACAATTAAAAATATACACTAACTTACTATTATACACTACAAAGTAAAAACAACTAATCTAGAAAGCAATTAAAACAAGGGGTGTCTCCCAAGAGCACTTTTGTTTAACGTCTTTGAGTTAGACGTGTACCTCAGGCTAAGCGCTTTCTACGAGATGGATTGTCTCCTCTCGCCCAAAGTCCTTACTGTCATGGTATCTCTTCAAACGCTGGCCGTTCACCTTGCTCGGTTGGATGTTCAATTTCAATTGCTCCATGCGGTGTGACTTTCGTAACAATGTAAGGTCCTCCCCAACGGGATTTAAGCTTTCCTGGGTAGTTCGAAAATCGAGAGTTGTATAATAAAACTTTCTGTCTTCTCTCGAAATGCTTTGGACGGAGCCGTTTATCATGCCATCTCTTTGTTTTCTCCTTGTAGAGGCGTGAATTTTCATAGGAAATATACTGAAACTACTCCAACTCGTTCAACTGCATCAACCTTTGTTTCCCGGCCAATTCTGGGTCTAGATTCAGAGTTTTAATAGGCCAGTAAGCTCGAGCTTCAAGTTCAATCGGTAGATGACACGCCTTGCCGTAGACCGTGCGATATGGAGATGCCCCAACTGGTGTTTTAAATGCTGTTCTGTAAGGCTAGAGAGCATCATCTAGCTTCAAAGACCAATCTTTCCTCGTCTTGTTCACGGTCTTCTCAAGAATGGATTTGATTTCCCAGTTGGAAATTTCAGCTTGACCGTTAGTTTGTGGGTGATAACTTGTTGAAATACGGTGTCTCACTGCAAACTTACGAAGATAGTTTCTCAGAGGAGCATTAACAAAATGGGTACCTTTATCACTGATGAGAACACGTGGCGTACCATGTCTTGGAAAGATGTTTGTTTTTAAGAATTTAATCACTGTTTGAGCATCGTTCTTCGGTGTTGCCACTGCTTCTACCCACTTTGATACATAATCTACCGCAAGCAAAATATAAAGATTTCCATGGGAAGTGATGAAAGGTCCCATGAAATCTATTCCCCATACATCAAAGATTTCAACTTCAAGAATATTATTCAGCGGCATCGCGTCTCTTTTTGATATATTACCAGTAAACTGGCATCTTTAACATGACTGGACAAAACGATGACAATCTTTGTGTAGGGTAGGCCGATAGAAACCGGATTGAAGAATTTTAGCTGCAGTTCTATCGCCTTTAAAGTGACCTCCATAAGGTGAGTTATGACAACTTACAATGATCTTTTCCATTTCACCTTCATGCACACATCTTCTAACAACTTGGTCACTACAAATCTTCCAGAGGTACGGTTCATCCCAATAATACTGTTTGGCCTGGTGAGATAATCTTTGTCTTTGTTGTGGCTGGATATCCTTGGGGAATACACCACTCACAATGAGGTTGACTAGATCTGCATACTATGGCACAAACGCATGTTTAATAGCAAAAAGTTGTTCATCAGGGAATACCTCTTTAACCAACAATGGTTCTTTGTTCGCATCAGATCCTTCGAGCCTTGATAAATGATCAGGAAATTGATTCTCGCATCCCTTTCGGTCTCGAATATCTATGTCAAATTCTTGAAGCAACAGTACCCATCTAATAAGACGCGGCTTAGCGTCCTTTTTCTCCATGAGGTACCGGATAGCTGAATGGTCCGTGTATACAACAGTTTTCTTTCCAATCAGATAGGAACGGAATTTATCAAAAGCATATACCACGGCCAACATCTCTTTCTCCGTCACTGTATAATTCATCTGGGCAGTGTTGAAAGTCTTACTTGCGTAATAAATCGTGTGGAAAATCTTGTCTTTCCTCTGTCCCAACACAACACCCATAGCGTGATCACTAGCTTCGCACATAATTTCAAACGGAGCTTTCCAATCAGGAGGTATAACAATAGGTGTAGAAATTAGTTTCTCCTTAATCGTCAAAAACTCTTGAAGACAGTCTTCAGTAAAGTTAAAAGGAGTATCCTTTTCGAGTAAAGAGTAGAGCGGTTTCGCGATCTTGGAGAAATCTTTAATAAATCTTCGATAAAATCCTGCGTGACCCAAGAAACTTCTTACTCCTTTAACAGAAACTGGAGGGGGTAATGTTTTGATAACTTCAATTTTAGCACGATCAACCTCCATCCCTGTCTTCGAAACTTTATGTCCCAACACAATTCCCTCTTGAACGATGAAGTGACATTTTTCCCAATTAAGGACAAGACCTTTTTCTCTACATCTTACAAGGACTTTCTCAAGATTATTCAAACAATCATCAAAACTATCTCCAAACACCGAAAAATCATCCATAAAAACCTCCAAGTATTTATCAATCATGTCCCAAAATATAGCCATCATGCACCTCTGGAACGTGGCAGGTGCATTACATAAACCAAACGGCATTCTTCTATAAGCAAAAGTACCAAACGTACAAGTAAAAGTTGTTTTGTGTTGATCAAGAGGATCCACACAAATCTGATTATAACCCGAATATCCGTCAAAGAAACAATAATACACTCTCTCTGCAAGTTTGTGTAGCATCTGATCAATGAATGGTAGCGGGAAGTGATCTTTCTTTGTAGCTTTGTTGAGTCTCCGGTAATCCATGCATACTCGCCACCCCACAACTGATCTTGATGGTATGGCTTCACCTTGATCATTAAGGATGGTAGTGATACCTCCTTTCTTGGGAACACATTGCACTGGACTGACCCAATCACTGCTAGCAATCAGATAGATGATTCCTGCGTCTAACAACTTGATAACTTCCTTCCTTACCACTTCTTTCATAGCTGGCATGAGTCTTCTTTGTCCCTCTATAGATCGCCCACCTTCATTTTCAAGAATGATTTTGTGTTTGCAAACGGAAGGACTTTTTCCTTTTATGTCGGCAATAGTCCATCCGATTGCTTCTTTGTTAGCTCGAAGTATTTGAAGTAGCTTCTCCTCTTGAGAACCTGAAAGGTTAGCAGAAATAATAACAGGCAAAGTTTTGTTCGTACCTAGATATGCATAGTGTAGGTGATCTGGAAGTGGTTTTTCTTCGAGAACAGGTGGACATATTATAGATGGTTGTTTCATTGGTTCAATGTCACCTGATTCTCAAAGTAGTTCTCGTACATTTGATCCTAATGCAGCAACATCTTCAGGGGGAATCTCGAGTTCCTTTTGTGATTCAAGTGCTAAGGCTTCGTCAAGATTATCATCTAAGCTTGCTTCATTGATGACTTCTTGCGCAATTTTTCCGATGACATCTATCGTGAAACTTTCATCTTTCGACTTTGGTAACTTCATAGCCTTAAACACATTGAATCGTATCTGTTCGTCTTGTACCCTCATGATCAACTCACCATTCTCAACAACAATTAGTGTACGCCCCGTGGCTAAGAATGGTCTACCCAAGATGATGTGGACATTCTTATCCGCGTCGTAGTCAAGAATAATAAAATCACAAGGAAAAATAAAAGAACCAGCTTTAACTAAAACATCTTCAATTTTACCTACTGGTCGTGAGAGGGAACGATCCTCCATTTGTAATACCACAGATGTGGGTACTACATCTCCTATATTAAGCTTCTCGAACAGGGATCTTGGCATGAGATTGATACTCGCACCTAAATCACATAATGCTTTCCCGGTCCAACTATCTCCAATGCCGATGGGAATTGTAAAACTTCCGGGATCTTCTAGCTTCGGTGGCAACTTACTCTGACATATAGCACTACACTCCACAGGTAATCCAATTGTTTCCCCATTTTCTATACTTCGCTTGTTGGAGAGAATGTCCTTCATGAATTTAAGATATGTTGGAATTCTCTTGAGAGCTTCAACAAGCGGTATATTAACCTCTAACTTACTCAACATGTCAACGAACTTCTTGAATTCCAGGTCATTGTCCTTCTTTCTGACACGTGAAGGGTATGGAGGTGGAGGGCGTCTATTATGTTCCACTGGTTTTCTCATTTTTTCAGGTGTCTCGGCTTGGACACTCTTCGGTTTAACTACCTCCTCTACTGTATCTTTGGTTGTTTCTTCTCTCCCCTTTTTTGGAATAGGGATTGGTTCTGTTTCTGGTCTTGGTGGAGGTAGTTGTTTTCCACTTCACAATTCAACTGCATGGCAAGAATCATCTCTAGGAGCAATAGTATCACTTGGAAGTTTCCCTTTCGGCCGATTTTGTAATTTACTTGCCATATGTGATAAGGTATGCTCTAGTTGCTTGATAATCTTCTGCTGGGCTTGAATCTTCTGTTGGCTACGACTCATATTGGTTTCAACTGCTTGCATTATTTTAGCCATACTCGAATTCAAGCTTTGGATTTGTTCTTGTTTTGCCAGTTGCATTGATTGTTTCGGTGGATCTTTCTTTGTTTCTTGACAAGCTTTCTTAACGATGGGCGCCTTTTTCTGAATAGGTTGTGGTGGATTATAGGATTCAGGTTGGGGTTGATGATAAGTCTCTTGATTTCTGACCCAACTTCTTTGTTGTGGAGGTTGTTGATAATTAGTGTAGTTTTCTTGAGGATAAGTATAACCATTGGAATAATAGTTATCTTGCGGATATGTAATGGAAGCTACTGCTGGATTATTCATACATCCTTCCCACACATGATTTATTGACCCACAACCAGGACACGAAGGAATTGCACGTGCTACCTTTACCTCAGCAATTGTTCGGGCTTGTTCTTGTAGTTCTTCGAGTTGTTTAGCCAATTCTTTAAGCTTCAGAGATTCTGAAGTGTCTTCTTTTTCTGGTTTCTTTGGCCAACTTCTCTCGTTCTCAAGAATTCTTTCCATCCCCAACTCAGCTTCTTCAGGGTCTAGCAACACAAAACCTGCGTTTCTTAACGAATCTGCTTTCTCCCTCGACTTTTCATTAAGGCCTCCATAAAACACGGTTAAATAATATTCCGGCAAGGATTTATGGTAGGGACATCTCGCCTTCTTTCTGTAAATCGTAGCCATGCTTCACCCAAACTTTCTCCGTCTTCCTGTATAAATTGTTCAACCTCCAACATATCTTTTAAACGTTTACTAACCGGATAGAAGCGGTCTAGGAATCTTGCTTGAAGCTTGTCCCAATCTGGAATAACATGAGGGTATTGGGTATCATACCAATCGCTTGCACCTCCGGTCAAGAAGAACTGGAACATCACGTAATACACTTGTTCCCTAGTAACTCCTCTTACGATATAAGCATCACAGATTTGCATGAATTTTTGAATATATCGGATCGGATCTTGATGTGCAGCTCCGCTGAATAATCCATGGGTTGCAAACTGAGTTAGCATCCCTGGATCAGGCTTAAATTTAACGGCTTGGATTTCTGGAGCGCGAATTCCTCGTGGATCCACTCTAAACTCGATGGGTAGCTCAAGTCTCCTTGGGTTCTCCATCTGTAACTATCTATAAACAAAAACTAAAAGAAAAAAGCGTAAAATAGAACTAACAGAAATAAAAGCACAAGATATATGCACAAGGACTAACGATGTAGTCCCCGGCAGCGGCGCCAAAAACTTGGTGGAGCCTAGGGTGTGATAAAATAAGATATAAATAAAGAGCAAATAAACACCCTAGACTAGCACGGTTCTGCAAGTATTACAGATCGTATGCAAGTTTTAGAAAATAAGTAAGATTCGTTCCGCAGAGACTACGAAGGCTAGGGGAATCTTATGCAAAAATCAAGTGCAAATAATCAAAGCTAGAACAACTAAACGCAAATAAAAGTAAAGATAAATAGTTTTTGTTTGATTTTCTAATTAAACTAATTAAAACTAAGAATGTAAAGACAGAAAATAAATACGAAAAGAGAAGTAATATGAGAATATAGCTTGAGTCATTAGCATGTAATCCCCACTAGTTTTGCCGTTCTAAACATGTAAGGGTGAATTATGTAGTATACCAATAATCGGTTCCAATTACGCTAGGTAGTTTTAAATAAGATTTACATGTGTCAATAAGGCTTCCTAAGCAAACTGTTCCTATAATTGGTAAATAGTAACATGTACTAAACCATAGTGATTATCTAGTTAGGTTGATTTGTCAGATCTAAACCGAATACTAGACGTTATGTGCTTAACATGTAATTAAACACCGTTGTCAATGGTGACCTAACTACTAGATGGTAATTCTATATGGTCGCGATCCACAGGAACACAGAATATAAATCCAAACACATAAGCAGAGAATAAAAACAATAATTCAATTTAAAATATAAAATTCCCAAATTAGTTAGATGTCAATCAAAACTAGGGTTCATACATATATGCTAAAAACTCAAGCTAAAGAAATTTAGTTCATGCAAGAAAAGAAAGAAATTACAAATTTAAAGGTAGAAGAAGACATTGTTGATGACAGCTCCTTCCAGACTTCTTTTCTTGTGTTGTAAGCTTCCTCTTGGTTTAAGGTTTTACCAAGGATGATTTAAGAGTGTAAAGAGGCTGTATTTATAGTGTATAGGTTGACCTAATTCGTTTTTTGGAGGAGAGGTTAAGTAATAGACTCCAAGCCCAACTCAAATTCGTAAGGAAATAAAGATAATTACTGCTGAACTGTTTTGAGTATATCTTCTTCGTTATTGGTCGGTATTTGCTACACAACATACCAAAAGAATCCTCAGCGAATTATCTACGTCCCTATGAAAGGAATCTACCAAAATCGGCTTCCTTGTTGGAGTTATCACCACTTCTTTAGGCGCTCCTGCAGAAATTCAGATTTAGGCAGCTTTTCCTTTTCCATGATTTTAGCCTTTGTTTCCTTTATCTCCAATTACCATGCAAATCTCTTTCCATATCTTGTGGTCTTTGACTTGGATTCTAATTAATCTCCATAATTATCTTTAAAGCTTCACACCAAATAAACAATTAAACCCAATATGCTCTAAAAATATTATGTTACTAAATCGAGACTCAAAATAGGAAATTGCACTAAACTACGCTCAAATCAACCTATAAACTAATAATAAGCCTAAAATGATGTCTCAGAAGTATATTTTATTATCACAAATGAGGAGACATCAATTACCCTAAGAGATATATCAAGTTAAAGCAAATCCTTAATCCTCCCAATTAAGAAAATAAAATAGAAGTCTTAAGTTAGCTTAACAAGAAAGAAAAGAGAGAAAAGACCTAAAGTTAGAAAGCTAATTTCTTAAAATTTAGGTGAGTATTCTATGTTTATATATATATGTAGGTGTTATATTTGATTACTTATACCTATATCTGTGTCTGTGAATACTTAAATAGTACAAATCTTATAAGCTAATTTAATTATGTGTAAATTGTGTTTTAATTTCTACTGTGTGGAAATTAAAGTTATATTGGGATGTTGATTAAAGATTAACAACCTACTTTTGTTATTTCTCTATAATTTATGAGACTCCCTGATCTTGTGCTTAATAGTAGCTTGTGATAATTCACGTGACAATATATTATTGTGATTGTTTCGCTATGGGAGAGTCATGTCACCCTGGGCAGTATCGGGCTCGCCGGGTGATGACATGAACTATTATATGCTATTCCCACCTAGCGCATGGACTGAGATCTTCATGGCTAGTGGGTCGTAGAATTTGGTGTTCCCGGGATACAACCACGTGGGTGTTATAAGGATAATTGTTCGTGGAAGGGGTTATAAGGCGTCATCAAATGAGTATCGTATCCTTGTTATGTAATAGTTGTGTGGAATTATATGTGATCTTATGTTGCACCTGATTAATTGTATCTGCCCTGTGATGTACATTGATTAATATTACTTATATCAAACTGGATCTATTTTCAAAGATAACACACTCTCACGTACTCAATGAGCTTTATAGCTCACCACGTTATTTTAAACGTCACAGGTTGAGACTTTGAGGGGCGGGGTTGATTAAAGCTTGGTGTTGAATAGAAGCTAGAAGGATTTGTGTTAGAAATCCTTGTAGTGTTACTTTTGTTAGGACTTATTGTATAGTACGGAAAGAGCTTGTTGCTCCTTTATCATAATAGCATTGTACATAGTGATCCTGTCTAGACAAGTTGTCTAGGATAAGGTTTTGTGTAAAACTCATGTACATATAACTTATCAACGATTTGTTGATAGTCTTTTGTGTAAATATTTGAGTTCTAGTGTTATATGGTTAGATTGTTAGTGTACTTCTTATCTTGAATTTCCCCTGTGATGTATTACAATTCTATGTGTATTGTAAAGATAAGATTTTACCTGTGTGTTGTAAAGATAAGATTTTAGTTAAGTGAAGATAGTTCACTTAGGATCTCATAAAATTATTTTACTTCAGTCCTGCAAATGCTAGTGTTCCTATATAAAAATTTATTAAAATGTACTTAAAAATAAAATACAAATAATTATCAGATGGATGTCTATGTTAGAAGCCTTTATTACTTATCAGATCGATGGTAAGAAGCATTTATTCCTTATTAGATAGTTGGCCTTATATATTTTCATGCGTAATTGATGTCTCCTCATTTGTGATAGATTTTTATTAGGATGAGACGTCATTTTTAGGGATTTAGGAAGTCTTTGAGTCGATTTTCTTGAGAAATAGTACACTTTCCTATTTTGAGTCTTGATTTAGTAAAATAATATTTTTAGAGCATATTGGGTTTAATTATTTATTTAGTGTGAATATTTAAAGATAATTATGGAGATTAATTAGAGTCCAAGTCAAAGACTACAAGATATGGAAAGAGATAAGCATGGTAATTGGAGATAAGGAAATAAAAGCTAAAAACATGGAAAAGGAAAAGCTGCCTTAATCCTGAATTTCTGCACCTACGACCACAAATCAGCTTATATCTCAAGAACGGTGTGGAATTTGGAGAAATGGTCAAGAGCAAAGTTGAATATCTTTTCGAGACGATGAATTTGGTATATTCATATGCATCAAACGGATGAAAATCGAAGCTTCTAGGACCAAAAGCAAAACGGGCCTGATTGCATGTTTTTAGGGTTACGAATTTGAGTTGGGCTTGGAGTCCACTACTTACTTCTCCTTCAAGAAAACGAATTAGGTCTTCCTAAACACCTATAAATACATCCTTATACCATTGTAAACATGTCCTTGCTCAGTTTCAAGCTTAGGCTTAGTCCTTACTTCTATTTTCTCACTTTTAAATAATAGCTTAGTCCTTATATTTAATATTCATCCTTAGAATCAAGCTATTCATTCAAGAAGCAAGCTGACCTATAGAGGAAGACAAGAAGAAGAAGTTGGAGAGTGACAAACTCCTCTTCTACATCTCACCTTCTCTATATTTAGGGTAATTAGCTATAGATTGTGGCTTCACCATATTTCTAAGCTTTTATTTTGTAAGTTTTACTTTTATTTGTTGCATTATTATTTTATCTTTAATTCCAAATACTATTTGTTATTTTAATTGATTGAGCTTGGCGTATATTGTTATTATGTGTTTTGACTTATTGTTACATCCTTAGATCTGATCAATCTTAGGATTATTCTTAGTTATTGACAACACCACATAATCGTCTAGTTTTGATCCTTTGCCTAACTAGATAGCCATAAAGGTTTGATTTAATCACCAATCATTACCCAATACCTTGGTAGTGGAGAGGTTGCTCCTAAGCTTAGAAAAGGCTAGGTAGAATTTAGAATCCTGGTTAATATATAATGCTTAATCTGTGACAAGTTAGAATAACAACTTAGTAAAATAGACTCATAATATTAATCCTAATTTATCTGACATACATTCATCTTATTTATTTGTTTTCATTATTTATTTAATTGTGTTAGATTCTTATTTATCTTATTATATTTTTATATAAACATCTAAATTCATCTACGCTTGTTAAATATAAGTAAATCTAACGGATTAAATCCCTGCGAACGAACTTAACTTATCATTAAAACTTGCAAACGATCTGTGATACTTGCAGTGAGTTCCGTGGTTCTCAAGGGTGTGTGCTCTTTATTATTATTCTTATTTATCTATTTATTTATCACACCTTTTCCCCCACCAGTAATGGTATAAGAAGTATGAGTTATTGTTTTATTTTTCTTTTGTGTCAATTATTATTTGAAATACAAGTGGGATAAATATAATTTAATTAATTATTACGCATAACAAAATAACCAATTTAAGAAGTTAAATAATAATAAAAATTACAACAGGTATAACTTAATCATAAATAACATTTAAAACATATTTAATATATTCAATAACCTCCTGAAATACAGCAAGCTGGCAGATCCTTCATTCCATTATTTTCCCATGATGGCCCACCAAGGCACAGTTCTCGTTTGATCTAGGAGAAGGACATAGGCATAGGCTCGAGGCAATCTTCAATAAAGAAGGCGGGTCCCAGGTTCGAGCTTCTTGAAGATTCTTGTAACTCTATTCCCAGGTTAATGGAAAATAAACTGCAAGAAATATAAATCAATTAATTAGATATAGCACCAATTTCTCGGGTAATATTTATAAAGTCTTGAAATTTATAGATATAGCACCAACTTACTCTTTGGTTGGAGTGAAATATGTAAAATTAGCTCGAGACATCAAAATTTAAATTAAAGCTTAATAACATATATTTTAAAAGTTGGGTATCAAGTGAAAGATTCTGAAAAATTGGGGAGCATAAGTTAATAATATAATATTTTTAATAAGGATCGATTTTTTTTTTCAAAGTTAGAGACCGATGCTCTAAGGTACCTAAAATCAATTTGTAAATAATATACGGAATCTATGGCGCAATTTTGCATAATATAGGGTGCAATAGCTACTTTTTGGAACATGTGGGTATCAGACACATTATATTGTAGTTTGATTAAATATGCTTTGACCCAAAAATGGAAAATATTAAATATGAATAGAGTTGCAGAAGGCCAATGGTAATTAATTACAGACTAAGAAGTCAATGATAGCAAATAATTGATTAATTGCACTATGGTACCTAAGTTATGCAAAATAGGCAGATATACCCATGTTATACTAAAAGTAGCAAATCTACCCCCAAACGGGGTCATATTGTATTCCTCAATCAACAACAGTGTACAATTGCTAATTTTTAAAACAAGGGGTACAATTGCTATTTTTAAAAAACACGGGGTACAATTTGTACTTATTATAAAAATGGATTGAATTGCTACTTTTGAAACAAGGGGTTGAATTGCTATTTTTTAAAACACGGGGTACAATTCCTTTTTTGTGAAACACAAGGTTATCGAACATGTTACATTACACTTTGATTATATATAAAACATTCACTAATCTATTACAGTGTAATAAGTCAATTATGTTAAGAAAAAATAACTAATTGCACCATGGTGCCAGTGTTACACAAAATAGCCAAATATAACACCTCTGTTTGTTTATAAGATTATCGAATACAACACATACTTATTAAAACATGGGTACATATGAGACATATTTGCATAACACGTGTACTAATGGTGTAATTTCACACTAGAGAAAAATGACTAATTGCACCATGGTTGCAAAATAGTCAGATATACAACTGTGTTTCTAGTCAAATAAATAAAAGGACTAATTGCACCCTAGTCCCTGTACTACGCAAAGTAGCCAAATATTCTATTGTTTCTAAAAGTATATTTTTTAAAACACGGCTTGTTTGCATAACACAGACACCAATATTGATATTTCACACTATGAAATGATCAAAATCCCTAATAACTTTTTCACATAACACATAACATATTTTTAAAGTTTTTAAAAAATGCACCTTTGCTTAAAAGATAATTTTTTAACAAAAGCGTTAAAGGAAACTCAATCGGACCAAAACAAAAAAGATATACACTATAAAGTTATGACCAAGGTTTTGATAGTAAGAATTATATTAGAAAGTTTAATATATTGTCACATAACTAAACTTTTCGGCAAAAGCAAGACTAGACACTTGAGTGTTTTTAGACACTTGAGTGTTGTTTGTTTGTAAAATAATTTCCATCTCTGAGACCTTTTAACAAATGACAAGTATAACTTAATTTTGAAGGAGAAAAAATAGAAGCAACAGTGAGCCAGTTGATTGGGTTGTGAAACAAAAACTCTTAAGTAGAACTCATACATTTCGACCAAATTCATTAAGATTTTACAAAATAATAACGAAGCTAGAGGGTAGATTGATTTGTAATATTTTAAACTATTTCTAGTAATATATTAATATGCTTTTGGAAAAAAAACATAAAGGTGTAAGATAAGGATATGTAGTGCAATTCATTGAAAAATTTATACATATAGTACATTTTTATAAATATAGGGAAGTTTAATGAAATAAAATAAAAACTAGGGTTAGTTTTATTTTTAAAAAAACTTCAATTGAGGCGTTAAGTGAAATTTCTCATAGTTTTAGTGTATGGGGGTGTCAAGAGAGGGGGGGAAGAGAAATAAGCTTTTTTTCTATAAAAAAAAATAAACCGTATTTTCAAATTTTTGGGGGTCCAAGTGAAATTTCTTTATTAATTTTTATTTTTCAAAGATATTATGGTAATTTAGTTAAACACCATTAGTCAAAGTCATTATTTACTGAGTGTCCCCTTTGTAAGAAAAATACTAGCAAACATAGACAAAATCATCATCCTGGGGCTAGCCGAGCCCATAACTATCATTTTACAATAAAATATAAAGAAAGATGACACCAAAATAATAATAAAATACTCACTTGTTTGAAAAATAATTTTTTATCTTGATTTTGAAATGTCATGGCCAATGATCTTGATCTTAATATAATTTATATTTTTCATTATATAGAAAACTTGTATGAAACAAAATTACAAATCGAATATTAATGTTTCGAGAAAATAGAAAATATATTGCATAATACCTAAATATCTTCTTTTTTCTAATTTTTTTTAAACATATTGATTAATTATATAAGAACGTATGCGTAATCATATGTCAATATAAATATTTCAAATTAGTTTCATATTATTTCAATTATTTATAGAGTAATTTTTCTTTTTAAAATGGTAGATTTCAAGATAACAGTAAGATAAATATCATATTATACGATTTCAATACATTCATTAATACAAATATGGTGAAATATGTGGTGTATCCATGAATTATACACAAAAACCAAATTTTATTTCACTTATAAAGGACTTGTGAATATACATGGAGGATAACCTTCAACTGGCCTAATATAATTTTAAAGTAAAATATTAAGCTTTTAGATAAAAACATTTTTATAAAGAATACTTTTAGTTTTTAAAAAACAAAACAATTTCACAACACTATTACACATTAACACATTAATATAACATAAGTTTGACGATCATATTTATGTACAATAACCAAAATAATATTTTTACTTATACATTTCTTACCCGAGTAAAATAATTTCTTCTTCTGAAATAAATGTCTTCCAGATCTCCCATAAAAATTGTAGATCTATAAGAAAATACACATTGGAAATTTCTGTTTGTCGAATTTGAGAGTAGATAAAAAAATTGTGATATAAAGGGGAATTGGGGATATAATATGTCAATTTATTCTGGTTGTATATTCTTATATAGTCTAGAATATAGTTGTATTTTGGGTCTAGGTAAACAATCTCGTTTTCTTTGGGTAAACAATATCGGTTTCTTTGGGTTTGGTTTTTGGCATTTGTTAAATTGAACTGGACTAAATTGATGTAGTTTCTACTTTATTTAGTCTAATGGGCTCGCAATCCTTAGATGAAAACCTTATTTTTTTTTGAAACGGAAATAAAAAAAACTACCTACTTATTAAACAAACAAATAGTACAACAAATGTAGTGGTTGATATTTGTGGATGTATATATACACAAAAATGACATAAAAATGTATTGATTTGTCTGGACAAAACATAAAAAAACAACCTAAATTTTGATAACTGTAAGTTTGTACCTTATGCACGTGGTAACATCATTTCACCCACTATTTAAATAAAACACCCATATAGTTCACTAATTAATTATGTAATCAACTTAGATTTTTTAATCCTTTTAGATCACCTCGGATAACAATCTACACCACCATTAGTGAAAATGAAAACTTGGTTGCATTAACTGTTATGAAATACACTGTGAAGAAAAGTCCACCAGTTTGATCATCTTTGGTTGATTTCCTCTTGTCTTTGTTTGAGTTTGCACATATTCATATCTTTGTATTTGTCTTTTTACGGTGATAAAATATAATGATGTTGCTAGGATATTTGCTGAAAGGGATATTGAAGGTGAATATTGTTTATTGATGCATCACTTGAGTAATCTTCAACTAATACCATACCTATTATTTGTACTGATGAGTATGACAATGCTAATGTAGTTTAGTTGGATGTTCCACAAGATATATTGATTTAGAAAATTGCTCTCAAGTTTAAAAGTTTACTCAATATTTGACTAAGGTTTTGTTCAATAAATTACAACACCGGTGAACACTTTGGTTATTTATATTTTTCTAATAAGGTAAGTAAATGGGGTTGTCGTTCCCTACAGCGACTGTGAGGTTAATGTTTTTATGTTTTAAATATGTGTAGAAGGGTTGGGTTGCAATTAACTAAAATAATAAAAGATTTTTATTTTGTTTTTCTAAATTAAGGATTAAAGTGCAAATAACTAAAATATGATTAACTATCAAATAAACTAAAGGACGAAATAGAAATACGAAGATTAATAGACGAGAAAATAGTTTGAGAGTCGCTAATAATCCCCACTAGCTAAGAATTTACACATTTAATGGTATAAGTGCGAATCGGTATTTTATCACTAGTCGAGATTCTAAAGTCTCCCTAAATCCCTCGTGGTAGATAGGGGACTATCCTACAATGCTAGGGACCTCTCCCGAGTGACCCTACAATACTCTCAAACGTAATTTATACTAACTCAATTGACTATATGGTTAGTCAAGACCTCCCAGCTCACTAACACACACCAAAAGAATATATATTATTATCAATAATTCAACCCCTCTCCCGGGCGACGATCAAGACTACTATACCCAACACACTACTTGTACTCCATAAGGGCTGATAAACTCAATACAAATATATAATTAATTCAAAACAATCAATTCATTTCAGCTCTGAATCATAAAACGTTGAATCCTAGACATTTCTGACTTCAAATCCTAGTTGGATATCCATTGGATCATCCAGAATCGTCGTCAATATTGCATGTCACCTCGAACGATCCACTTATCAAATCTAGTCAAGACATGCTTTCACTTTCTAAAAATGGTTGAATCTTCCTTTCTCGCTACAACTAAGGGATAAGCTCGTTTTCTTCACTTCTTATCATCATCTCTAAGTATCCTACAATCCAAGTATCTAAGATATGCACACTTAGCACAAAAATTATGCACAAAAGCTCTAGTAACAACATAAACACCGAAACTAGGCATGAAAGTGTAAAACATCAAATATAAAAAAAATCAAATAAGTCTTATAAACCCCTAAATGTTTCATGAATAGATTATTCTATCACAAAAGACGAGACATCAATAGTTATGGTGGATCAAAAACTTAAATTAGTTATGTAGGTTATACATATATTTGATGCGGAAGAGAAGTGGGCGATGGTATGGCTAAAAATGATAGATTTGATAAATTTTGGGTCTATATGAGCTATCTAGAAACCTCGAGTGAGAAGATGTTTTATGTTGGGTAATACAATGTAGATTTTTCTATGGAGAATCTGTGGATTCTTGACACACTGAACATGAAGATGGAGGTTTAGATGTTGAATAATTTTTCTCTCGATTTTCTCCCTCTTCGAACTATGTGCGAGGATACACCATTGGTGGATCTTTAGAGAATTGATTCTTGGACTAATTCTGGTGTGCTTTTTACTTACTTTCTTGGTTGTAATAATCTTCTAAGGGATATCAAAACTATCCTCGAGACGTCCGACGACTTTCGATAAGCATGTGGTGTGAAATTGTTAAGGCATTCGTGCACCCTTAACAAAAAAAAAGATGACTAAATAGTTAATTATGAGGTATATACTTAGCTTCATATTTTTGTTTGCAACCATGCTTAGATTTTATCATCTTGGTTTGGAGTATTGTTGGCTTGTCCTTACCTTGGACCGCCATTTGCTATTTCTGAAGCTAGCCTTCCAAAGACCTATAAGAGAAACAATCTCATTAGTATTGGTACTAATATTATTATAAATTCAAACTTGATGAAGTTTCATAACTTTTACATTCATAAAGGAAATAACAAACCTCTCTTAAGAAAATCTTCCCTAAAACATCATGTAATCTATAAATAAAGTTCTTAATTAAACAAAATATCCCTTTTAACCATTAAATTAAAACTTAATTTTACATTAAATTTATTTGATAGACTAACCTAATCTCATATAACAAACATTCACATTAACAAACCCTAAACTTGTGTCATTGATCAACTCGCCAGAGCTATGCTTCTTCTTACGCCATATTTGTTTCTCTTTAAAGCCACCTAGTTCTATCTATGCTTATTCTCAATTTCTGTTAAAGCTTCTCACATTTTTAAGGCTTTTCCAGGTAATTAATATTTTATCTGTGCCATTCTTCCAGCTCCATTGATTATATCTTTTAGAATTTATATTAGTAATCCTTTTTCTTGTTTCAGTTTCATGTTAATTCAAGCATTAACCTCATTGAAACTAACCAAACATAAACCACTGAGTTTCAATGGAGTTTTTCCTATTTGCATACAATTTTCAGGTAATATTCTTTTCTTCTCTTCTATTGATCAATTTCATACAATTTTGTTGCAATGTTTATTGCAATATCTGTTGAATTGCACTACACTACGCAATAATGAAAATACACTTCAATTTTTTGTTTAATATTGAACATTTTAATAATACATTTCCTTATGTTTTTCCTGATTAACATGAAATTTTTATCGTCTTTTATTTTTGTTTCTTTATAGTTGTATATTGTATTTTATTGATGGAATATGTTATTGTATACTGTTAATGAAATTGATAAAATCAGCAAATGTTTTTAGAAATTAGGGGGACACGCCTCCAAGTTTTACTAGCTCCATCTCAGAAGCCATGGGCCTATTTGTATCCGTTGAAGGCTCGCTTGGATGGAAAAAAGTGGTGCACTTTATGAGAATTTTCCTTTTGTGAATTCATGGCAAAGGATGGTTTGAGGCCATAAAAAGAAACCTTAAATTTCTCAAAAAAATAATTACTTTTTTAGTTTTTGTTTTTAAAGATATTATGGTAAATCTAGGAAACACCATCAGTAGAAGCCGGGAGTTACTCAGTGGTCCATTTGCAAGTAAGCGCCGAATCTCCATCCCGGCCTTCAAATATCACTTCGCATCCTGGGACGGGTTGGGCCTACATCAATCCGTTTTCAAAAAACACGAACCATAAAAATAAAAATCACTTGTTCGAGATGATAGTCTTTTCATCCCATACATATTTTTCAGAAATTACCAGAATGGTCTCGAAACTTGAATTATGGTTTCAAAATCAATGACTATAGTCTCCCATTTAGTCGGACTCTTTTCACCTCCAGACACAGCTGTAACGACAGCCAGGGGAGAACCCACCTTAGGCCCGGGGGGGACTCAAGCCCCCCTGAACCCGTAAATTTAAAATACTTCAATATAATTTTGATTCGAAAAATAATTAACTTTCGTTGAAAATTTATATAACACGTGCATACTTTAAAAACCATATAATTTGTTGTAGCCTAGTGGTTAATTGATTTTACATATCAGAATTTATCCTAGCGGTTAGGAGTTCAAAACATAGCATTTGCTTTTTATATTTTTAATAAGTTTAATCTAAAATAAGAATAAGATTTCAACTTTATTCTTATACTTTAAGATTATAAATAAAACTTTGTTCATTAATATACTAGATTTAAATTATAAATTTGTCAACTTTCATAAATCAATTTATTACATATGCAATTCTTTTATACATGTCTCTATTTTGAGTTTGATGATAACATTACTTAGTAATTTATTATTTACATTACTCCAATAAAATTATAATGTATAATTTTTATAGATGATTTATTCCTTATATTTATAAATTAGGATATTAATATAACATATGGTATATTAATATAATACTAATAATACTATATAAATTAAATGAATATAATAGTGTTGGTCTACATATTTTATGGGTAATTTGGAACATGTAAACTCATCGATTAAAGAGATAAGCAACGTAACAGTGTTGGATTTTTATATTTGTATTTTGACATTTCTAGTTATATGTTTATGTATCCTTTTTTTACCTTATAAAATTATGTAAAGCATTAACACCGAAATTTCCATATATTTAAGCCCCCCCTCAATTTAACTTTTGGATCCGCCCCTGACGACAGCTGGGGTTCCTTCTTGGTGTGTAGATCTTCCTTTCTATCAATGACATGTTTTTAAATCTTTATAAATGTATTGCTATGGGCAGATCCTCCGTTCCAGGATCACTTTCATGGGTTCCTTTATCATCCCAAGATGCCCACCTATCTCGCTGAACAACAAAGGCATAGGCTCGAGGCGATCTTCAAGAAAGAAGGCGGGTCCCACGTTCGAGCTTCTGAAAGATTTCAGTAAAGCTAATTCCAGGTTTATGGTACTATAAGAAGGTGAGAATACACTGCAACAAAAATAGACCAATTAAATAGATATAGCACAAATATTTCGGGTAAAATTTATAAGTTGTCAACTTACTCTTTGGTCAGAGTGAAATAAAAAGTTTTTTTACTTTTGGATATTACGCAATCTCACATGCTTTGATCTTCTAGATTCCTAAGATCTATTGCATCAAGATTAAAACTCTCAGGAATTATAATTGATGAACAAGGAAAGCAAAAACTATCGATGATGGCGCATCACCGAGACAACTCAGTATCTTACGAAAATCATAAAAAATGGTTAATTGCTAGAAACCCTAAGATTCTATGAGTGATCAAGTAAACTTCCGCGCCCAGGATCTTTGCATGAATATTAAAATAATGGTCAATTGCGCCATTGGTCCACGGGTTATGCAAAATAGCCAAATACACACGAGTATTTCTAAAACTAGCAAATACTTCTCTGAGATATATGATGACATTGCAGATCTTCCCCTCTACGGGGTTATATTAGAAACTTTGTATGATAACACTGAGTGTATTTGCTACTTTTTGGAACACATTGTATAAAATACATTATTTTGTAGTTTGATTATATATGATTTGACCCAAAAATGGAAAATATCTGTATTAAATAGGAATTGAGTTGTAGAAAGCTAATGATAATCAGTTACAGACTAAGAAGTCAATGATAGCGAATAATTGATTAATTGCACTAAGGTACGTACATTATAAAAAAAATAGCCAGATATACCCCATGTGTTTCTAAAAGGAGCAAATATATCCCACGGGGTTATATTGGATACTTTATACGATAACACGGTGTAACATTACTACTTTTTAAAACAAGGGTTACAATTGCAATTTGCAAAAATAATGGGGTATCATTGCTATTTTCAAAAAACACGGGGTACTATTGCTATTCTTAAAAAACATGGGATACAATTTCTATTTTCAAATAACACGGGGTACAATTGCAACATGTTGAAACCGGGATTGAGTTACTATTTTTTGAAACAAGGGGTTGAATTTATACTTCTATTAAAACACATGTACAATTGCTACTCTTTTAAACAAAAGGTTATCGGACGTGTTATATTATATTTTCTATGATTATGTAATGATCCAAGAGACAAATTAAACACGTGTAGGTCCAAGAAGGAGCAAAAGGATATCAACGGTTCCTATTAATCTACAGAAATACTGTTAGATACGTGGAAGCCTAAGAAGGATCCAAAGCCATGTGGTAGCCCAAGTATGATAATTGTTCCTTCTTATATGTTACGTTACCATTAGCTTAGGATCTATATATAGATCCATATGAAGACAAGATAAATCATACATAATTAATTTGTCTTTAGTTTATACTTTATCCAATTGATAATTTAGTCTATCATGTAAAATGAGTTATATTTACAAATTTGGTGCTTCCGTTCATTGTCAATAGCGGATGGTACTCGACTAGAATTGGTAGATGGGCCCTAAAAATGTTCAAGATGATCACGAAACATTTGATGGTAGACTCACAACCATAGAATATACAATGTAAAAATTTGGAAAATTACTCCAAAATATATATGATCAAATAAAGTCACCTAATCCGCAAAAGGTTAATACTCAACACCGAACTGCAATTCATGAGATAATTTTCCACAAGTGGGTTCTGGATCGGCATCAAATATCCATTCTGCTAGCATGTTTCCTTCACCGGGAACCATGCCGCCTGGATTTGGATATGGTCTTCTGGTTCAAGCACGTTCTATGTGTTTAGAGTGTCCTTGTTTTGATGGGTTTGACCCTTCTGGCTGGATATTCAAGGCAGAAAGATTTTTTAATTATCATAGAACTCACTCACTCAATCATTATTTCTTTCTATACGAATGATTGTGCTCTTCCTTGGCTCCAATGTATGAAACAAAATCATCAATTTATGTCATGTGATCAGTTTGCTAGGGCGTGCAAACATCTTGTGTGGAGGCTTACTAAACACAATTCGAAGCTTTTGGGAATAGGACGTTGGGTCTATCTTCATCATTTTTTATAAGTTGCTATATTGCTAGTCTTTGTCATGATATTCGGGCAAAAGTTTTAGCATTTCGTCCAATGTCATTGCCTCACGCTATGAGATTGGTGTGGTTACAAAAAGCTAAATTGGCCGAGAAAGGTAAGTTGAATCACTAAAGCGACAAATCTTATTCTTTTGGTCAGCCGTCACCACCAAAATTAAGTCTTTTGGTTCAAACCTCTCAACAGACCATCTCCCCACAATTTACGGTACATTGTTTATCACCTCGTGAATTGCAATTATTCCGTAGGAAAGGACTTTGCTACAATTTTGATGAAAAGTATGTACTTGGTCACCGATGTAAAACAAAACCTCGGTTATTCATCTTGGATACTAAGTTCGGGACCGATGAAGCCTTCATTAATGGAGTCAATGTGAATGAGGAAATGCCTTCAGAAGAATGTCTATCGCCAGAGATATCTTTAAAATTCTCTCTCAGGTAATCACTCTCTAACTACTCTTCTTTTTCAATATTATTTTTTAGAAGTAGTGATCCAAGTCTTAGTAGATGGAGGAAGTACTCCCAAATTTATTTAGTCTCGGGTAGCTCATTATTTGGAATTGCCAATTGAATCTACACCAGATATTGCAGTCGCGGTTGGTAATGGGAAAAAATTAATAAGTAAAGGGTCTATGAAATGTGCTACACTTATGATTCAGGAATATCAAATCATTACATATTTTTACGTGTGACCTATAGTGAGGTCTGATATTGTGCTGGGTGTGTCATGGTTTCAAATGACAAAGAAGTACTTTTACGAGGAACACGAGATCACTCAGTTACAAAGATTCCGTAGAACAGAGAGCGTCGATTAGCATCAACGGGATAAGTTGCAGCACTGTTTAGTTTGTCTATTTGTGAGAGCTCTGACCATGAAAATAATCCTTCCAATATTTTTTTGCAACCCTTGTTCCAACAATATAAGAATATTTTTTTGTGCCAACTACTCTACCACCTCAAAGACAAAATGATCATGCTATTCCGCTGCAACCAGGATTAGCTCTTGTAAATGTCAAGCCTTAAATGTATCCACACTTTCAAAAAAATTGAAAAAATGTTGGGAGATATGATGGATATAGGTACAATTCAATCCAATAATAGTCCATTTTCATCTCATGTGTTGTTGGTTAAGAAAAAAGATGTCACGTCGAGATTATGTACAGATTATAGGATCCTAAATGCTAATTATAATAAAAGATTGTTTTCCAATTCCTTCGATTGACGAGTTACTCGATTAAATACATAGAGCTACTATTTTTTAAAATCTTGATTTACGCTCAGGGTACCACCAAATTCAGGTGTGTGCTGAAGATGTTCATACGACTGCTTTTTGCACTAATGAAGGGCATTATGAAATCTTGTGATGCCTTTTGGTCTTACAAATGCACCTTCAACGTTTTAGCATATGATGAATGAGACATTTCGACCATTTTTGCGTAGGTTTGTTCTTGTTTTCTTTGATGATATATATTTCTATATAACAAAATTTAGTTTTACATCAGGAGCATCTAGAACAAGTTCTACAATTAATGGTATTGCACGACTTTTACGCAAAAGAGGCAAAATCTCTTTGGTCAGGATGATGTATGATATCTTGGGAACGTGATTTTCGGGCATGGTGTAGCAATAGACAATTCTATAATACAATCAATTTTGGATTGGCCGGTGACGCGTAACGTAAAAGGTCTTTGAAGCTTTCTAGGGTTGATTGGATATTATCGGCATTTTATAAAGAGTTATGTCAGTATTGCAGCACCTTTAACAAAACTTTTAAAAAAGGTGGATATTCATGATCTACTGAGGCTACAACTTCATTCATTAAACTTAAAACAGCCGTCACAACATCTCTAGTTCTTGATATGCCGGATTTCTCATTACCTTTTTTGTGGAGATGGATGCTATTGGATTTGGAATTGGCGCCGTTTTACTTCAAAATAATCGGACCTATTGCTTTTTTAGTAGGAAGTTATCTGCAAGTTTAAATTCTGCACCAACTTTTCGAAGAGAAATGTTTGCTATTACTTCTTCTATTTCCGAATGGAGACAGTATTTGTTGGGAAGGCGATACACAATGTATACAAATCAGTGTAGTCTAAAAAATTTGATGGATCAAATAATTCAAACACCTAATCAACAAGTGTTTAACAAAATTATTGGGGGTTGATTTCAATATTGTTTACGAATCTGGATATGAGAACCAAGTTGCAGATGCTTTATCTAGAATTGAGGGTGAATGTTTCACTATTTAAACGATTCAAGTGGATTTTTTGGATGATCTAAGAATGGATCATAGAAATGATACACAATCAAAAGCTACAAGAGGATTTAATGAACCACATTCTGTGCAAGGATATTCTTTAGTGCCATGCTTATTTTCCTATAAACAATGCCTAGTGATTCCAACGGTATTACATAATAAAGTAATGGAAGAGCATCATTCTACATCAGTGGGAGGACATGAGGGAAACCTTCGTACGTTTCAACGAGTAGCGGCTGATTGTTATTGGATAAATATCAGCAAGCTAAGGTCAGAACTTTGGCGCCGGCTGGTCTTTTTCAACCCCTGCGCATTCCATATCAAATTTGGGAGGATATTTCGATGGATTTCTTGCAAGGTTTACCATCATCAACATGCAAGTCATAAATATTCATGATAGTTGATAGATTGTCGAAATATGCTCACTTTGCATCTCTTCCAACTAATGTGAACACTACACAAGTGGCTGAAGTGTTTATAAATCAAGTTGTCAAACTTCATTAGATATCATGTACAATTGTAAGTGACCGAGATAAAATATTTCTAAGTTCATTTTGGAAAGAGTTATTTGGTAAATTTGAAGTGAGCTTTTGGCTCTCTCCTCACTTAACATCAACAAACTTTGCAAGAACTTGAGTTTACACTCAAAACGTTCTCACTCAACCCACTTGACGCACTAATTTAGCGTTCTCAAATTAACCCAATAAGCCCTAAAAATAATTTCCAAAACATCCATTTTGCCGGTTACTTTATTTTCATATATATAATTTTTTTTCTTTTTCATTATTTGTTTTGTAAGATATTCCCTGACCATCATTTTGATGTGAATTGTCATGTCTCTTATAAAAAAAAACATTTCTTTTCTCTTTTTTTTTTCAAAGACCCTGACAAAGGGTTACAAATAATATGTCATCTACAACTGTCCAAAAAATAAAAACACATAAAAATTCCTTCCCAATGTCAATTCCCAATAATGAAACCCACCACCCAAACTCAAGCTCAAGACAGGAAGTCTCAAGATCATGATTCAAGTGTGGGTCATATGGAAAGTCCTATAAACTAAGGGTATATGGCTTATATCGTGGTGACAAGTGAAAGGATTACAAGCTAAAAATAGGGCTAAGAAAGATAAAATTAATTACAGTTAGAAAGCTAAAAAGTTTCAAATGGCTATCGATGAACTGCCTCTATCATTTTCCTAGTTACATAGCTTTCCTCTAGTTCATAACTAAGTGGATTCTATACTCATTTATATCTCACGTTCTACACACCACTCATTTTCCCTAAGTCAAGCTTACTTATTTTGCATTGTTCATTAATTTTTCCTATCAAACATTTAATGTTTGCATGCAATTAAAGTGTGTTTTACATTAACTCCTAAGGTCCACTATTTTCTATCATAAATTTACAAAAAGTATGCTTATGGGGACATTTAAAATACTCTACAGTCAACATATTCCTTTAATTATTTTTATTGAAAGCAGTAAAAACAAATAACACATAAAACTAGGAATGAGGACAACGAGTACCCCACCCCAAACTACAAAACGAGTAATGTTCCCACGACTCGAAAATACTCAATTAAGCAAATAAACTAATATACACTACTAAATGTCAAAAAGATAGGGAAACATATCTCAATCGGAACTAGGCTGATCACGTGTAGTCTCAAGTCGAGGTTGTGAATTCTTCTTCATCAAGTGTCCTTCATTACCCCGAAGTCTTTTATCATATATCCCATAGTCTTCACCATCCCTTCCTGCGTCTCTTCCAAACTTCTCAATATCTCGATTACATCATTATCTTTGGGAGTTTTCTTCTTTCGTGGTAGAGGTCTTGCTCCATTATCTTCCCTAAAGGGCTTATCTAACTCCATACCCAATTTATTGGATTCGCTATGAATATTTGCAATTGCAATCGTAGTAATGTTTTCTCGTAATTCAAGTGGTTCATCCACTTTGTTTCCGTGTGACACTTTTGCTTTTGCACATATCGAGGTAATTAAACACGGAAATTTAAGGTTACGTTGCCCAATAGGAGATTTTAGGTAAAGCATTATGAGGTCATATATTACTGCGACCTACATATATTTCTTTCTACTCAAGTATGCATTTAATAAAGATGAGTTGCTCACGTGATAACTCGGAAATATGAGCATTTCCAAAGAAGGTAGGAATGATGAAACGGGACCATACTCTCTTGCGTGGTAGAAATTGACTACTAAGTACATGCCCTTGATATCTCTGGCTTTGGGGAATGGGTTTAACCCCATAAATCAAAAAATGTTTGTAGATCGAGTCCCATCAAAAGGCCGGATCATTAAGCTCTTTATTGTATTGGAATGGACCCTTCAAGTCTGGTAAGTTAAATACTTCACGAATGCGCTCAACTGAGAAAGGAACAATCTTCTTACAGACTTCAATCGAATTACCTTCCGCAAATACCAACTCTTCATAAAATTCACGAACTAAGGTTGGAATGTAAAAATTATCTCTTCCTCAACTCTTTCCATCCAAACTCGTCATAAGCTACTGAATCATCTTTGTTCACCGTTCATAATGTCCTCCAGAAATTCCTTTTCAACACCAAAATTCAAACTAGAAAACAGGTCACAAACCTATTCTTTCCAACTCGTGAATGGCCTCCTAGGTTTTGCGGCCATTTTCTTTCTTCTCATAGAAATTTGTTCACTAAACGGTTCACTCACAACCAGTTCCTCAACTTTTGTTTTCTTCCAGGTTTGCCTTATTAGGAGTAGACTTACTTGGGTTCTCTTTCCTCTTCATAGTTTTATTGACATCTCCAACTTTAGGCATAAAACTTGAATCCAGAATCTCAGTAGCTTTGTCTGGAGTAGCCCCAAAAGAATTTCTAGTCCTGGAATTACTGCTCATCTTACGAATGTAACACAAAGAATCGATTTTCTTTGTCACCTCAATGAACCCCAAACTCAAAACTTCAAAAATTCAAAAACTAGAGAGAAATGTTTTGAACTATGATGTTTTGAGGATATAGAATTAAGGTATGTGGTGTTATATGAGATGGGTAATGATTATGGTATGGTTTAGGAGGGGTTTAATGGCTAATATTAATGCTTGGATGAAGAATTCGTTGGGATTAAACTGAAGATTTCTTGGTGTTTTGGAAGGATTTGATGTTTGATTTTGTGTTTAGAATTGATTAGAAGGGAGAATTTATGGTGTTTAGATGTTTTAATGGTGGATTACATGTATCTAATGAGTTTTGGTTCGTCTATAATGGTGTCTTGCATGAGAGGCTAGGTTAAAAAGATAATAATTTGGTTTGAATAAGGTTTAGGTCAAATTCCCGTCAGGCGGACCAGCTAGCCGGCGGGAGCATCTGTTCTGTTTCTTCTTCACGCACTTCCTTGCGTCCACGAATTAAAATAAATAATTTTCGCCGAGAGTTGACCGGCTAGCTGGTCGCGCAATGATTTTTCTTGATGACGCAACTTTTAGCTGTGTGTAATGGTGTGCATTCCACTAGCTAGCGCTGTAACAAAATTCTGGGACCGGCATATGATGTCTCCTCTTTTGTTCTAATTAGATGCCATTAAGAGACATCAAATTAGGCGATTATTTGACTAATTCGATAGAATTTTAGTATTAATTTGATATATTTCATTTTCTCTCCTTGGATTTTAGTATTTTTCATTTATTAAGCTTTTTCATGTTAAATGGTTTGTTTTTGTGTAAAGTTTGTAGGTTTCTAATACTAGCAAGGAGAGGAATCAAGAATTGAAGTCTTAGATCATGTAAAGAAGTAAATGCTAGTAGAAACATCCCGAAGAGTTGACAAATTACAGCTGTAAATCTGGAAGGTTGATGGAAATTTCTGATTTCGAGCTACTTAACCATGGATTTAGCCTCTGAGTTGTAAATAAGATTCGTGCCTTATCGGATTACGAAGAATTAGCAAGTTGAATGAGTTAATTCGGAGTTAAATGGAGAAAGATACAGCCGTTTTACTGGAGGGTGTATAGAAGTTACGGGATTTGGACTTGAAGAGTGGACTTGGGCCATTAATTATTTCATCTATTCACTTAAAATAACCCAAGTCCGAATTATTTAGTATAAATAGGATTTTGACTTTAATTTGTACACACAATTCATTTTACAAAAAGTTATAGCGTCAGAGAAAAGAGCAGAAGCTAGGAAAAGGAAGAAGCCAAGAGCTGGAGAATTCACCTTCTCCAAAGCAACAGCCAAATCCAACATCCTAATTAGGTCTTTTATTTTATTCTCTTGCTATAAAACATGAATTCCTAAATTTTTATTTCTTTCGTTTTAATTTCAATTATGAGCTAAATTCCTTTTGTACTTGAGAATCGCAACATGGGTTGAATCCTAACTAGTTTAATTATTTTTTTTCCAATTTGGGATTCTAAGAATTTAATTTGAATTAGTATTTTATGTTGGATTTTATCTTGTGATTAATTATTATCTTTAGACTCATGAACTAGGGATAAATTTTAGTATCTAGGCTATTACATATGGTGGCGTATGGATCACCTTGACGGGGGGTTTAGATACAGAACTAGGTAATTAACGTTGGTATCCGCCAATGACCTTGACAGGCTTGACTAGCCAATAGCCAATGTGGTAAATTTTAATCATCCGAAAGTGGTTTTAATCACCCTGACGGGCTTTAGAAGACTGTAGGAGAGCTTTTAGGTCCACCCTGACGGGGTTTAAGAGACTTTAGAATCTCGACTAGAGTAATAATAGTAATTCAACCCTTAAAGTAAGACATTAATTAAGAAACTTTGTGGTGAAACCCTAGCGTGACTCAAGTACTGCTTTTCTCTTGTGTCTACCTCAATTACTTGCATTATTTCTATTCTAGTTTAATTAATCTAGTATTTAAATTATTTGCATCTTAGTTTTAGAAAACCAAATATGATATCTTTTACTTTTTCGTATTTGTAATTATTCCACTATTTGATAACATTAGAGTCAACCTATTCCGTCCCTGCGAACGAAATTGATTATCATATATTACTTGGGACAGCTGTACACTTGCAGGTAGTGGTTCCTCTATTCTTATCATTTATTTTATAACATGCAAGGACCCACCAAGTTTTTGGCGCCGCTGCCGGGGACGGTAGCGTGTGACCCTGGTGTTTATCCTTTAGTGTTTTAATTGAATTTTTGTTTTCAGTTTTACGCTTTTCTTCGTTTTTGTTCTTTCTCAGATCTTACAGGTTTGGTGTATGTACTCAAACCCTGAGAGGTTAGTTCGAGAAAGAAACGAAAGAGAAAAAGAAGTAAGAGAACAAGCAAAGAGAGAAAGAGAAATGGCGGATTTAAATATTCATTACGTTGAAGATCCCGGCGTTCAGTTGAATGCAAATGGCCAACCACTAGTACCGCTAATCATTCCTAATCCAGTTCTCAACAATCAACAAAATCATCCACCTATGCAACAAGCTCAACCCCCTATGTATTATGACCCATGGTTCGTACATGGTCCAGAGCAAGCTCCCTATCGCGCTCCTGCACTCGGTATTGTACCTGCAAATATCAATGTTGCAAGATATAGACCCAACCCTGGTATGCTATCCCAATTTCAGAATTTCGGAAACTTTCGTGGAGTACCTGGAGAAGATCCTATTCGTGCAGTTCAGAAGTTTATGCAAATCTGCGATTTGCATATAACTCAAGGAGTGACCAAAGAGCAGATGTATTTTGCTAATTTAAGATTTTTCGTGATAGACGAAGCTAGTGAATGGCACGATTCACATGAACCTGGAATAATAAATACTTGGGATGAGCTACAAGCAGCATTTTTCTATCGTTATTATCCGATGAATATGTGATTAGAAGCACTGGTTGATTTGACATCATTTGTCCAAGAATAAGAAGAGACTTTGGGAAGATGTTGGACAAGATTTCAGTCATGTTTGAGAAGATTTCCTGACCATGGCCTCACAGAACAAAAACAGTTGAAAATCTTTTATAAAGGCTTATATGGAGGATCAAGAAAAGACCTCGATTTATTATGTGGTGGTGGATTCTTACAGGTAGCTCCAGTACATGCTAAGATTATTTTAAATAGAACGGTAACGAATGAGAAAGGTTGGAATACAGTAAGAACACCAATCTGAGGTTGAAAAGAAAGTAATATGGGTATTGATGAGAAATTCTCCTCTTTGGAGGATAAATTGAAGAGTACATTGGAACAACAAATGAAACAACTCACTTTAGCTGTTAAAGAGGGTTTTTCAGGTAAGAAGGCAGGTGTTAATGTTACTCAAGAGGTATATGGGTGTTTGAATTGTGGTGTTCAAGACCATGACTGGGAGCACTGTGAAAGTAACCCTGAAGCTGTAATGTTTGTTTCTAATAGAGGGAGTTACAATTCAAGTGGTCAAGGATACCAACCAAACAGAAACCATCCGGGTTTCCAGTATTCGAGTCCTAATGGGGCAGCTAATCCTACTTATGCTTATCAGCCATGTCCCCAAGGTAACAATTATCAACCTAGACCAAAGAATAAATATCAAGGAGGACAACATTAAATAAATCATGTTTATAGACAGCCTCCTCAAGATAATTACAATGACACCATGAATCAAAAAGCCTTACCTTCTCAACCTCAAGAAGGTATGAATGACCTTCGTCAAACTATAGAGAGATTAATGGCACTTCAGGCACAATCTATTCAGAGTCTGCAAGCTTCTGAAGCTGCAATTAAGTTAATGGGGAATCAAATAGCTCAGATGTCGAAACAGCTAAGTCAGCGTCCACAGGGGCAACTTCTTAGTGACACTTAAGTACCGAGACAAACCGATGATTGTAATGCGATTGTGTTAAGAAGTGGTAAGAAGCTCCCTCCCCCTCCTTTTCCTGTTATGAAAGAGAAAGAAGTCAGAAATAAAGAGAAACCAGTAATAGAGGTGGAAGAAAAAGAAGATGAACCTGAAGTGGTAGAAGTGGAGAAGATTTTGTAAGTTCAGAAAAAGAAAGATGTTTTAGAAACCCGTCCTCCTCCACCTTTCCCCTCAAGAGTTCAGAAAAAAGGAGATATGGCTGAGTATCAGAGATTTTTGAATAGGGTGAGAGGTCTTAACATTAACATTTCATTGTTAGAAACTATTAAAGATATACCAAAATACGTGAAGTTTTTGAAGAGGGCCCTCACCCACAAGAGACCATATTGTGATAACGAGATGATAGGATTGCCTGAAGAGTGTAGAGCCATTTGTCAAAGTAAGTTGCCACCTATGTTGCTTGATCCTGGGAGTTTTACGATTCCGATTTCAATTGGTAATGAGTGGCAAGGAAGAGCTCTATGCGATTTGGTTGCGAGTATCAATCTCATGCCCAAATCAATTTTTTATAAGTTGAAGATGGGAGATGTGAGACCTACATCCATGGTCCTACAAATGGCTGATCGATCCCTTGTACATCCTGAGGGACGAATCTTAGATGTCCTCGTCAAGGCATGTACTTCAGTTTTTCCCGTAGATTTTTTTATTCTTGAATACGACGCGGATAGGAATGTCCCCATTTTTTGGGACGACCATTCCTAGCCATGTGGCGTACTTTAATTGATGTAGAAAACGAAGAATTAACTATTATAATCCAAGACGAGGAGGTAAAGTTTAATGTGTTTAGAGCTATGAAGTTTCCACACGTTCCAGGAGCTTGTTTCCGAATAGATATAGTAGAACATGCCACGCAGGAGGTATTTGATTGTTTTAATTATGATGATATATTCCAGGATGCTTTGACACTTGACTTACCTGAGATGATGGAAGAGCGTGCCGAAACAGTGGCAGCTCTTAATTCTGAGAATCCAAAATGTAGGTGTCCTGCTTATGAACCTGTGAGAGAACTGCAAAAATAAACCATCCATTGAATCTCCTCCGAAGTTGGAAGAAAAACTATTGCCAGCACACTTGAGGTATGCGTATTTAGGTACTAATGACACTTTACCTGTAAATGTTTAAGCAGTTTTAACAGGTCCTCAAGAAGATAAACTATTGCATGTACTAAGAGCTAACAAAGAGGCGATTGGTTGGACTATTGCTGATATCAATGGTATTAGTCCTTCCTATTGCCAACACAATATCATTCTAGAAGATGATAGTTCACGCTCAATTGAAGGCCAATGAATACTAATGCCAGCGATGAAAGAAGTGGTGAAGAAAGAAGTTATTAAGTTGCTAGATACGAGAATCATTTATCCCATAGCTAGTAGTGAATGGGTAAGTCCAGTTCAATGCGTACCAAAGAAGGGTGATATGAAGACCGTCCTAAATGCTCAGAATGAAGCCATTTCCACGAGAACCGTTGTTGGTTGAAGGGTGTGTATGGATTACCCTAACTTGAACAAGGCGACCAGAAAAGACCACTTCCCTCTTCCTTTCATAGATCAAATGTTAGATAAATTGGCTAGTAGGGAGTATTATTTCTTTTTGGATGGTTATTCAGGGTATAGTCAAATCTATGTAGATCCAGCTGACCAACACAAAACCACCTTTACATGTCCTTTTGGTACCTTTGCCTATCAAAGGATGCCATTTGGATTGTGTAATGCACCTGCTACTTTTCAGAGATGTATGATGGCGATTTTTCTAGGATATGATCGATAAATTCCTTGAGGTATTCATGGATGACTTTTCTGTGATTGGTGATAACTTTGACGAGTGTTTGCAGAACTTGGAGAAGGTGTTGATTAGATGCAAGGAAACTGATTTGGTGTTAAAGTGGGAAAAATGTCATTTTATGGTTCGTGAAAGTATAGTGTTGGGTCACAAGGTTTCAAATGCAGGCTTAGAAGTTGATCCTGTTAAGATTGAGGTAATAAAAACTCTTCCCCCTCCTAATTCTGTAAAAGGGGTGAGAAGCTTTTTAGGCCATGCTGGGTTTTATCGCCGTTTCGTCAAAGATTTTTCCAAGATTTCAAAACCTTTGTGTAACTTACTCGAAAAGGACACCAAATTCCTTTTTGATGAAGCTTGCATGAAGGCATTTCAAGAGTTAAAGGAGAAGTTTATTACTGCACCTATTGTATTACCTCCTAATTGGAAGATTCCATTTGAAGTTATGTGTGATGCTAGTGATTTAGCTATGGGTGCTATGTTGGGTCAAAGAAAGGATAAGGTATTTCATTCTATCTATTATGCGAGTAAGACCTTCACTAGTGCTCAAGTTAATTATACAGTTACTGAGAAGGAACTCTTAGCGGATTTTTATGCCTTTGACAAATTTTCTTCCTATCTTTTTGGGGCGAAAATTGTTGTATTTACCGATCATTCCACTATTAAGTACCTCATGGAGAAGAAAGATGCTAAGCCATAGTTAATCAGATGGGTTTTATTGCTTCAATAGTTTGATTTAGAGATTCGAGATTGAAAGGGTTGTGATAATCAAGTTGCTGATCATTTGTCTCGTCTTGAAGGTTCTGAATCGAATAGTAGTCATGTTTTAGTTAGAGAGGAGTTCCCAGATGAGAGTTTATTTGCTATTTATAATGGTGCTCCTTTGTATGTAGATTTTGCAAATCTTGTGGTGAGTGGTTCTTTTCTTGAAGGGGATACTTCACAAGACAAGAAGAGATTAATCAGCCGTGCTAAACAATTATTTTGGGAGGATCCTTTCCTCCACAAAGTATGTGGTGACCAAATGGTAAGAAGATGCATGCCTGAGAGTGATGTTTATTCAGCAGTTGCAGGTTGTCACGATTCACCTTATGGTGGACATTTCAAAGGCGACCTCAGAGCTGCTAAGGTATTACAATCTGGTTTTTATTGGCCTACATTACATAAGGATTGTCATGAGTACGTTAAGAAATATCATAGATGCAAGTTTAATGGTAACATATCGAAGAGGGATGAGATGCCACGTAATAATGTTTTTGAGGTAGACATATTCGATGTTTGTGGTATTGATTTCATGGGTCCCTTTATACCATCCAATGAAAATCAATACATCCTATTAACTGTTGGTTACGTGTCTAAATGGGTAGAGGTTGTAGCTCTACCAACGAATGATTCGTGAGTGGTAATTAGATTCTTGAAGTCTCATATATTCACTAGACATGGTACACCTTGATTTATTATCAGTGATGGAGGTTCACACTTTGTGAACAAGAATTTGAAGACAGTTCTAGAGAAGCATAGGATAAGACATCGTGTATCTACCGCTTATCATCCACAAGCCAATGGTCAAGCTGAAGTCTCTAATCGAGAGGTCAAATCCATACTAGAACAGACTGTTGTCCCCACCAGAAAGGATTGGTCAACGAAGTTAGATGATACATTGTGGGCTTATCGTATTGCGTTCAAAACTCCCGTTGGTGCATCTCCGTATCGCATGGTTTATGGTAAGGCTTGTCACTTACCCCTTGAACTTGAATTAGGTGCATATTGGGCTATAGCGCTGTTGAATTTAGATCATACTTTAGCCGGTGAGAATCGTATGATGAAGTTGAATGAACTTGATGAGTTTTGATTACATGTCTATGAGAATGCTAAGCTTTACAAAGAAAACACAAGAGGTGGCATTATAATCGTATTCCTGTGAAGAAGTTTGAAGTTGGACAAAGGGTCCTTAAATACAACTCCAAGTTCAGTAATTATCCAGGTAAGTTGAGATCGAAATGGTTTGGTCCTTACATTGTGACCAAAGTCACGCCTCATGGAGCTATAGAAATTGAGCATCTAATCGAGCACCACACCTTTATGGTGAATGGTCATCGATTGAAGATATATCATGGAGGCCAGGATATCAATCGCTCGGAAGATCCACATCCCGGGGAGGTCATGTACCTCCTTGAAGCTCCTTAGAAGCGAGAGGTAACCCATTGAGATTTACGACGTTAAACAAAAGCCAATTCATTGTATATTAGTTTCAAGTCTTATAATTTTATAGAGTAAATTAGAGTAATTGTTATGTATTAGTGTTTATTTTTAAGAAATGAGAAAGATTTGGTGTTTTGATGATTTCATGAGTAAAAAGGTTACGAGTTTGGGGTGCGAAATGTGGAGATAATGAAAAAATGGGTTTCCAATATAGTAGCAACCGGGAATCCGGTTTTGACCAAACCGGGAACTCGGTTTCGCTGTATAGAACAACCCATCACACGTCAGAAGAGGGCATCCGAGTTTGCGCAAGCGACGAAAACAGGGAACCCGGTTTCGAGTGCTGTAGATCCCAAATCTTCTGACCTCCGCGGTGGAAACGCGACCCAACTGTTGCGTGTGGGTTCGCGCCAAACGAAGCAAACCGGGAATCAGGTTTCGAACTGATCGCGAACCCGGTTTCAAAGGCCAAAAGTTCTGACCTCTGCGGTGGAAACGCGACCAAGTTCTTGCGTCTGGAAGGTAAAAAAATATATATTTGGAAATTTTCGCGCCGACACAGCGATGCCAACCGGGAACCCGGTTTCGCAACAATGGAGGCGGTTTTTGAGTTCTTTAACCTCTGTTTCTTGCCTCCTTTCACAAGACACTTAATATTCTGTTACCAAGCTTCATCCACCTACGAGATTCATCATCAAAACACCACAAAATCATCAAGTCTTCTCCTACAACAGATCATAAACACACAATTCTCTTCGAATCCTTCCAAAACACCAAGAAATTTTCAGTTTTTCTCAAGAATCTCCCTTCATCTAAACCATAAATTGAGACATAAATCCTCTCCAATCACACAAATTAACCCTTAACCATCTCATATCTCACCCTAATCTCCTTCCTTATCTCCTCACAACATCAAATTTCAAAAAAATTCTCTAGTTTTTGAAATTTTGAAGTTTTGAGTTTGGGGTGAGAAGCCATGACAAACAGGACAGATTCTTTCAGTTATACTCGAAGAAACATTCCACGAAAAAGAAACAATCCTGGTTCTACGCAAGAGAGAATTATTGAGATTCCAGATTCGGGTCCTAAACGCATGATTGAAGAGGTTAAGACTGCTATGAAGAGGAAAGAACACCCATGTGAGGCTAAGCTCAAAAGGCCTACTTTGGTTGATGAAGAAGAAGAAACTGCAGAAGAAATTCCTAGCGAGCCCATTCCGGAACAACGATTCACGTGAAGAAAGATGATTGCAAATAAGCCAAAACGAGTCTCTGTTAGTTGGGAGGAGCAAGTTCGCAATAGAGTTGACTATTTGAAGTTTGCTGTTGAGAAAGGATTTCCTTCAGGTATTATGAACAATACTTTTAAAGATTATGATATTACTTGTGACAAGTTTGGTTGGAAATAATTGAGAATGACAACTCCCACATTCATCCCTGCTTTAGTTTGTGATTTCTACGAAAAACTTGCCTTTTCGAATAAACAATTACTCATCTTACGCAAAAAGGTACTACCTTTCTCAGTTGAGGTTATCGGAACACGTTGAAATTACTAATACTGACTAGCCCATTCCCTTATCACGAAACACTTAATAATCCATCTTTTGAATGAGAGCCCATTTATTATTTAGTACTTATTCGTGGAAGACAACCCATCGCAGAAGGTGAAAGGCATGCTGGCCAAGTTTATAGCAGTGATTTAATACCTTCTGCAAAGGTATGGTCTCGATTCATAATTCCAACCTTCTTTGGCAACAATCACACTTCCGAATTGAAGAAGGAATATCTTATATTCATAAAGTATATCCTTGAAAAGAAACCTATCGATGTTGCCCGTGTGATCTATGACACTATCATGGAATTCTAGAAATCCCCTATCCTTCAACAAAACCTCAAGTTCCCATGCACTATAACCGCAATTTGTCGAGACGCAAAAATACCACGTAAGAGCGAGGAACTTGAACCTACATAATAAGGGGAAGAGATGACAATGAGATCGATTGAGAATGTTCATGAAAACGCTACTAGAGAGATGAGAAACCTAGACTTCCTCCACACAATAAGAAGGTAACTAATGGAGTTGATTGTGTTCAAATTAAAGAGTTGAAGGAAAAACAAGTCGCGATGATGGTCACTTTAGAAAACAAGTCGCGATGTATAGAAGTTACGGGATTTGGACTTGAAGAGTGGACTTGGGCCATTAATTATTTCATCTATTCACTTAAAATAACCCAAGTCCGAATTATTTAGTATAAATAGGCTTTTGACTTTAATTTGTACACACAAGTCATTTTACAAAAAGTCAGAGTGTCAGAGAAAAGAGCAAAAGCTAGGAAAAGGAAGAAGCCAAGAGCTGGAGAATTCACCTTCTCTAAATCAACAGCCAAATCCAACATCCTAATTAGGTCTTTTATTTTATTCTCTTTCTGTAAAAAAAGAATTCCTAAATTTTATTTCTTTCGTTTTAATTTCAATTATGAGCTAAATTCCTTTTGTACTTGAGAATCGCAACATGGGTTGAACCCTAACTAGTTTATTTATTGTTTTTCTAATTTGGGATTTTAAGAATTTAATTTAAATTAGTATTTTATGTTGGCTTTTATCATGTGATTAATTATTATCTATAGTGTCATGAACTAGGGATAAGTTTTAGTATCTAAGCTATTCTATATAGTGGCTTATGGATCACCTTGACGGGGGGTTTAGATACAGAACTAGGTAATTACCGTTGGTATCCGCCAATGACCTTGACAGACTTGACTAGCCAATAGCCAATGTGGTAAGTTTTAATCATCCGAAACTGGTTTTGATCACCCTAGAGGGGTTTAGAAGATTGTAGGAGAGCTTTTAGGTCCATCCTGACAGGGGCTAAGAGACTTTAGAATCCCGACTAGCATAATAATAGTAATTCTACCCTTAAAGGAAGACATTAATTAAGAAAGTTTGTGGTGAAACCCTAGCGTGACTCAAGTACTACTTTTCTCTTGCGTCTACCTCAATTACTTGCATTATTTCCATTCTAGTTTAATTAATCTAGTATTGAATTATTTGCATCTTAGTTTTAGAAAACAAAACAAATATCATATCTTTTACTTTTTCGTATTTGCAATTATTCCACTATTTGATAACATTAGAGTCAACCTATTCCGTCCCTGCGAACGAACTTGATTATCATATATTACTTGGGACAATTGTACACTTGCATTTAGTGGTTCCTCTATTCTTAGTATTTATTTTATAACACACAAGGACCCACCAGCATACTGGTCGTGCGACTCAATTTATCGCTGACGCTTATTATAGCTGCATCTAATAATTAAATTAAATGTCTTTCGCCGAGAGGTCACCGGCATACCGGCTGTAGGGTCAGCTAGCTGGTCCAGCTAGTTCAGTTTTCACCACATTGGACGCTAATTTCTCCGTCTCACACATGTTTAACCCCAAACTCTACGATTAAAATATCTGCATTCATAAAAAATGGTCCTACCTTTATCATTTCTTAAAATTATACTCTAGCACACATAAATTACTCTAATATACACTAAGAATTCAAAAGACATGAAAGAAATAACTAATATACAATTTAAATGACTTTTGTTTAACATCGTTAACTCGACAAGTTACGTATCGCACTTAATTCAGCTTCAAGAAGATACATGAACTCCCCAGGATGTGGATCTTCCATGAAATTGGTATCCTCGCTTCCATGATATATCTTCAAATGATGTCCATTAATCATGAAGGTGCGGTGCTTGTTTGGATGCTCAATTTCTATAACTCCATGAGTCATGACCTTGATCACAATGTAAGGACCATGCCACTTTGATCTCAACTTTCTCGGATAATTACTGAACTTGGAGTTGTATTTAAGGACCATCTGACCAACTTTGAATCTCTTCTCACGAATGCGATTATCATGCCATATTTTTTTGTCTTTTCTTTGTAAAATTTAGCATTCCCGTAGGCATTAAATTGAAACTCATCAAGTTCATTCAGTTTCATCATACGATTCTCACCGGCTAAAGTAGGATCTAATTAGTTCAACTCCGCTATCGCCCAATAGGAACCTAATCAAGATCAAGAGGTAAGTGACAAGCCTTATCATAAACCATGCGATACGGAGATGCACCAACAGGTGTCTTGAACGCAGTACGGTATGCCCACAATGCGTATTCTAACTTCATTGACCAATCCTTGCGTGTTGGTCCAACATTCTTCTCTAGAAAAGATTTGAGCTCTCGATTAAAGACCCCAGCTTCATCGTTTGCTTGTGGATGATAAGAAGTAGACACACGATGTCTCACCCCATATTTCTCTAATACTGACTTCAAGTATTTATTCACAAAACACGTACCTCCATCACTGATAATAACTCTAGGCGTACCATGTATCGTGAAGATGTGTGATTTCAAGAATTGTATCACCACTCGCGAATCATTCCTAGGTAGAGCTACAGACTCTAACCGTTTTGACACGTAATCAACAGTTAGTAAGGTGTATAGATTTCCAATGGATGGTATAAAGGGGCCCATTAAATCAATACCCCACACATCAAATATCTCAACTTCAAGAACTTTATTACGTGGCATCTCATCTCTTTTCGATATATTATCGGTGTATTAGCATCTGTGGCGTTCTTCGACATATGCATGACAATCTTTATGTAAAGTATGCCAATAAAAACTGAATTGAAGTACCATTGCAGTTGTATGATCACCTTTGAAATGTGCGTAGGGTGAATCATGACAACTTGCAACTACCCCATGGACTTCACCTTTAGGTATGCATCTTCTCACCATCTAATCATTCTAGAGGAAAGGATCCTCCCAAAAGAACTGCTATGCATGGTGAACTAAACTCTTTCTCTCTTGTGGTTTAGATTCTTTAGGAAAGGATCAAATCACCATAAGATTCACTATATATGCATACCAAGGAGTACCAGTTGCGTGAATTGAAAACAAGCTCTCATGAGGAAATTCTTCTTTGACCAACTCTGGTCCACTATTAACCATAGAACCTTCAAGACGCGACCAATGATCTCCTACTTGATTTGCAGTTCCTTTTCGATCTTGAATCTCTAAGTTAAACTCTTGCAACAACAATACTCATCTAATCAAACACGGCTTCGCATCTTTCTTCTCCATAAGGTATTTGATCACAAAATGATCTGAGTATACAACAATTTTTTCCCTAAGAAGATAAGAACGAAATTTGTCAAAAGCGTACACAATAGCTAACAATTCCTTCTCAATCACGGTATAATTAATCTGAGCACTTGTGAAGGTCTTCCTCGCAAAGTAAGTGAAATGAAATGCCTTCTCTTCTCTTTGACCCAATACAACACCCATAGCAAGATCACTAGCATCACACATAACTTCAAACGGAATATTCCAATTGGGGGAAGGACAATTGGTGTAGATATGAGTTTCTCCTTGATCTCCATGAATGCCAACATGCAAGCTTCCTCAAAAAGGAATTTGGTGTCCTCCTCAAGTAAGTTACGCAACGGCTTGGCGATTTTAGAGAAATCTTTGATGAATCAAAGGTAGAACCTAGCATGACCCAAGAAACTTTGCACCCCTTTAACAGAAATAGGAGGTGGAAGTGTCTTGATCACCTCAATCATTGACCGAACATCCTCTAGACCTACACTTGAAACTTGATGCCCCAACACTATTCCCTCGGGAACCATGAAGTGACATTTCTCCCAATTTAAAACTAAGTCAGTTTCTTTGCATTGAATTAAAACCTTTTCTTGATTTTGCAGACAGGCGTCAAAGTTATCACCAAAAAACAAAAAATTCATCCATAAATACCTAAAGGAATCGATCGATCAAGTCCCAGAAGATTGCCATCATACACCTCTGAAATGTAGCAAATGCTTTACATAATCCAAATGACATTCTTTGATAGGCAAAGGTACCAAAAGGACGTGTAAAAGTCGTCTTGTGTTAATTTGAAGGGTCTACGCATATCTGATTATAACCTGAGTACCCATCAAGAAAACGATAGTACCCTCTTCCGGCTAGCTTTTCCAACATCATATCTATGAACAGAAAAGAAAATGATCTTTTCTAGTGGCCTTGTTCAACTTGCGCTAATCCATACACACTCTTCAACCAACAACGGTTCTTGAGGGTATGGCTTCATTCTGATCATTTAGGGTAGTAGTGATACCACCCTTCTTCGGTACACATTGAACTAGACTCACCCACTAGCTACTAGATATGGGAAAGATGATTCCCGCATCTAGTAACTTGATTACTTTTTTTCTGACCACCTCATTCATTATTGGCATCAATCTCCTTTGACCTTCAACTGAGCATGCATTTTCATATTCCAGAATAATGTTGTGTTGGAAAATGGTAGGACTAATACCTTTGATATAAGCAATATTCCATACAATTGCTTCTTTACTGGCTCGTAGTACACACAACAGTTTAACTTCTTGAGGACCTGTTAAAGTAGCATAAACAATAACAGGTAGAGAATTGTTAGTACCCAAATAAGCATACCTCAAGTGTGACGGAAGCGGATTCTCTTCTAATTACGGAGAAGACTCAATGGATGGTTTCTTTTAAGGTACAATCTCCTACGATTCTCTCACTGGATCATAGGAAATACGACTGGGCTTTGTACTCTTAGATTTTAGAGCTGCCACTGTTTCGGCAAGCTCTTCCATTATCTCTGGTAAGTCAAGTGTTAGGGCAGCCTACAAAATGTCATCAAAATTCATATCATTAAGTACATATTGGGTAGCTTGATCAATTGCATCCAACCGGAAGCATTCGTCTTTAGAATCCGGAAACTCTATTGCCCTAATCACGTTGAACGTAGCCTCCTTGTCTTGAACACGCATTATCAATTCTCCATTCTCTACATGATGTATCCCCATTTGTGATGATTTAATCTTAGTTGGAGACATCATTTTAGGTGTATTATATAATTATTTATTATTTTTAGAGCATATTGGGTTTAATTGTTTATTTAGTGTGAAGCTTTAAAGATATATGGTAATTAATTAGATGCCAAGTTAATTCTAAGATATAACGGAAAGAGGATAAACATGGAAATTGGAGATAAAGGCAAGAAATATGAAAAAGGAGAAGATAAAGTTGCCAAATAAATTTGAATTCCAGCAGCTACGAACATAAAAGTGCTCATAACTAAATATTGGCTAGGAATTTGGAAGAATAGTCTGAATCAAAGTTAAAGATCTTTCTGAGACGATCAGTTTAGACTATTGGAACATGTCAAACGGATAAGTATTGAAGCAGTTACGGCAAAAACAAAACAGCATTAGAATCTTACTTTTTCTATATTTTAGGTTACGAATTTGAGTTGGGCTTGGAGTCCAATAACTATCTTATACTCCATGAAACGTTTTAGGGTTTCCTATACCCTATATATACACCCTCTTATCATAAGAAACCCATCCTTGGCCAATCATTAAGCCAAGAGGAAGCTTGCAACACAAGAAGAGAAGTCTGGAAGGAGCTGTGCATCAATTATGTCTTCTTCAACCTTTAAATTTGTAATTTCTTTCTTTTCTTCCACTAGTATGAACTAAATTATATTTAGCTTGAGTTTTAGCATATATGTATGAATCCTAGACTTGTTCAAACGTATATCTAATTTGGGATACCATGGTATTTAAATTGAATTCATGTTTTATTCTCTGTTTATGTGTTTTGAATTATTGTCTGTTTTTCTTTGCGGATTGCAACCATAAGGATTACTCTAATAATAGTTAGATATTCACCCGGAAGGCAGATTTAACTATTGGAAACAACACATAGCATCTAGTATACGGTTTTGGTCCTGACAACCCAGCCTAACTAGATAATCATTATGGTTTGGTGTTATCACCATTTAATCAATTGTAGGAAAAGTTTACTTAGGACCCTATTGACACAGGATAACCCTATTTGAAACTACCTCGCAATTGAGGCCGATTATTGTAATACTGCATGATTCACCCTTACATGTTTAGAATAGACAAGACTAGTGGGGATTACTTGCTAATATCTCAGGCTAAACTCTCATACTATCTTCTTCTCTATGCATTTAAATTTATGTCTTTACTTTATTAGATAATTTTCTACTAACAAAAACCAAACAAAAATCTATTTGTCTTTATTTTCTTGTGTATTATCTAATCTAGCTTTCTTATTTGCACTTGATAATTTGCATAAGTTCTCTCTAACTTTGGTAGTCTTTGGGGAACGAATCTTACTTATCATTAAAACTTGCATATGTCCTGTAATACTTGCAAAACCGTGCTAGGGTGTCTATTTTTGCACTTACTTATATCATCTTTTTATCACACCCTAGTCGACACCAAGTTTTTGGTGCCGCTGTCGGGGACTACATCGTTAGTCCTTGTGCATATATCTAGTTCTTTTATTTCAGTTAGTTCTATTTTACGCTTTTGCTTTTAGTTTTGTCTTTACAGATTTCAAAGATGGAAAGCCCGAGGAGACTTGATCTTCCCATCTCATTCAGAGTGCAACCACGCGGAATCTGCACTCCAGAAATCCAAGCCGCTAAATTTAGACCAATTCCAGGCATGATAGCGCAGTTTGCGAGTCATGGACAATTTAGCGGTGATGCACAACAAGATCTGGTCCGATATATTCGGAAATTCATGCAGATCTGTGACGCTTATATCATAAAGGGAATTACAAAGGAGCAAATGTATTACGTCATGTTCCAGTTCTTCTTGACCGGAGGTGCAAGCGATTGGTATGATACCCAACACCCTTACGTTATTCAAGATTTGGAAAAGCTTCAATCCAAAATCCTAGACCGATTCTATCCAGTTAGTAGAAGATTAAAAAATATGCTGGAGCTCGAACAATTTATGCAGGAAGACGGAGAAAGTCTTGGGGAAGCATGGTTACGTTTCAATGAGAAAAAGGCGAGATGTCCATTCCATATGTCATCGCTAGAATGTTCTTTAACCGTGTTCTATGGAGGACTCAATTACGAGTCCAAGGCAAGAGCAGATTTGTTAGGAAACAAAGGTTTTTGTATTATTAGATCCTGTAAAAGCTGAAAGTATTATGGGAAAAGTTCTTGAGACCGAAAGAAGTTAGCCAAGTGAATCAGAAGAACAAGAAGAGACCTCAGAATCTCTGAAGCTAAAAGAATTAAACCAACAACTCAAAGAACTACAAGAACAAGATCGAACAATAGCTCGGGTAAATCTAGTACATACTATACCTTCGTGTCCAGGTTGTGGATCGAGAAATCATGTGTGGGAAAAGTGTATGAATAATCCATCTGCAACTTCTTTTATATCTCATCAAAGAAACCATTATTCTAATGGTTATTATCATCCTCAAGGAAGTTACGCTAAATATCAGCCTCCACGGAATCGAAGTTGGGTCAGAAATCAAGAGACCTATTATGAAACTCAACCTCAATCCTATTATCAACCACAACCTATATATCAAAAAGCGCCAGTTTATGAAGAAGCTTATCAAGAACCACCTAAACATTCAATGCAACAAGCAAAATAAGAACAACCTTTTAGTTTGGATTCAAGTATGGCTGAGATGATGAAATTAGTTGAAGAGAATATGAAGATGAGCCAGTGAAGACTTCAAACTTAACAAAAGGTAATTAAATATCTCGAGCATACTCTATCACAAATGGAGATTACATTACAAAACAGGCCAAAGGGGCAACTCCCAAGTGATACTATTGCTCCTCTAGATGATGCTTGTCACGCAGTTGAATTAAGAAGTGGAAAACAATTACCTCCACCTAGAAGAGTGATGTCTCCCTAATTGTTCTTATCTTAGACCCTTGGGAGACATCATTTTTTATGTATATTTGAATATTTTGATAGACTTTAGGACCAAAAATGCAATATTCCGAATTTCCTCTTTATTTTCTAGTATTTTTGATTAATTTAACTTTTGCGCGTAATCTTGTGTATTTTAGTGAAAAGTTTGTAGGTTTTGAATATTAGCTAGGAGAGGAATCCGAGTAGAAAGTCAAAGATCGTGATACGGAGTCAAAGCTTGAAGATAAATCCCGAACAGAATTATATTTTGAAGCTGCAAATCTGGAAAACAGGCCAAAGATTTCTGATTCGAGGCACTTACGAATTGATTTAGCCGCTGACCTTTGAAGAGATTATGTTCCTTATCGAGTTACAGAAATTTAGCAAGTGATTTGAGGTCAATCAGAGCTATAACGAATCGGCTAGAGCTGTTTTAGTGGAGGTGGTGCAGCAGTTACAGGATTTTGGGCTTAGAAAATGGACTTGGGCTTTTAATTTTTAACTTAAAAGCCTAGTCCGTTTTTCACCTTATAAAAGGAGGTTTTGACTTCTATTTTTCATACAACTCATTATTCAGAAGAAAAAGCATCAGAGAGAAGTCAACGAAGGAAGTAGAAGAAAGCTGAAGAGCCGGAGAGTGTCTATATCTCCATTCACAGCCGAATCTAATTCCGGAAATTAGGTTTTTCTTATTTTTATTTCTGTAAAACACTATGAGTCTTATTTCTTTTAATTTAGTTTTAATTTCCATTAGCATGAGCTAATTTCTCTTAGTACTTGAGAATGCTTAATGGGTGAATCCTAAAACTATTGATTTTCATATGCTTGAATTTGGGTTTTAATTAATTAAATCGAATTGGGCCTTTTACATTATTCTTTAATTGGTGATTATTTACTATTTTTGGAGTAGCTAACTAAGAACAGGTGTTAGTATCTAAACTATTCCACATATGTGGCGTGTGGATCATCTTGACACGGGGGGTTTAGGTATGGACTTAATTACTCAATATAAGATATAAATTATTTGATTCTGACGAACATAATTAATCTTAGGACCAATGAGGTAAATTAGCTTAATCATTCGAAAGTGGATCATATTTACCCTGACGGGACTAGTGACACTCTAGAATAGATTTGTAGTCCATCCTGATGGGGGTACAAAGATTCTTGAATCCCGACCAATGTCAATTGACCAATTTGACCCTTAAACAACATATGATATGAAATAGAGTTAGGAGGATCCCTTAATTGAAGATGTTTTAGTTAAAGCTAGTACTTTTATATTTCCTTGTGATTTTATTATTTTTGTCTACGACACGGATAAGAATGTCCCCATCATCTTGGGTAGACCATTCTTAGCCATGGGGCGTACACTAATAGATGTTGAGAATGGTGAATTGATCATAAGGGTCTAAGACGAACATGTACGATTCAATGTGTTTAAGGCTATGAAATTACCAGATTCGAAAGATGAATGTTTGAAAATAGATGTCATCGTAAAAATTACACAAGAAGTCTTTAATGAAGCAAGCATAGATGATGATCTAGACGAAGGCTTAACACTTGAATCGCCAGAGTTATACGATGATACCACTAACAAAGTTTCTGCATTAGGATCAAATATACGAGAACATCTTCGAGAATTAGGTCACATTGAACCAATAAAGAAACCATCTCTAATATGTCCACCTGTTCTCGAAGAAAATCCACTTCTCGACCACTTACGCTATGCATATTTAGGTATGAACAACACTTTACCTGATATTATTTCTGCTAACCTTTCAGGCTCTCAAGAGGATAAGCTACTCCGTGTGCTTCGTGCTAACAAAGAAGCAATTGGGTGGACTATTGCCGATATCAAGGGAATTAGTCAGCCCATTTGCAAACATAAAATTATTTTTGAGAACAAAGGAGGGTGATCTATATAGGGACAAGAAGGCTCATGCCATCTATGAAAGAAGTGGTAAGGAAGGAGGTAATTAAGTTATTAGACGCGGGAATTATCTATCTGATTGCAAGAAATGATTGGGTTAGTCCAGCACAATGTGTTCCAAAGAAAGGAGGTATTACTACTGTCCTTAATGATCAAGGTGAAGCCATACCATCTAGAACAGTTGAGGAGTGGCGAGTATGCATGGATTACCGGAGACTCAATAAGGCTACAAAGAAATATCACTTCCCTTTACCGTTCATTCACCAGATGCTAGACAAACTCGCAGGGGGAGAGTATTTTATTCTCTTGACGGTATTTAGGTTATAATTAGATTTGTGTGGATCCCCTTGATCAACACAAAACAACTTTTACTTGTCCGTTTTGCACCTTTGCTTATAGAAGGATGCCGTTTGGTTTATGTAATACACCTGCCACGTTCCAGAGGTGCATGATGGCTATATTTTGGGACATGGTTGATAAATACTTGGAGGTTTATATGGATGACTTTTCGGTTTTTGGCGATAGTTTTGATGGTTGCTTAAATAATCTGGAGAAAGTCCTCGTGAGATGTAGAGAAAAAGATCTTGTGCGTAACTGGGAAAAATGTCACTTCATGGTTCAAGAAGGGATTGTGTTGGGACATAAAGTTTCGAAGGCAGGAATGGAGGTTGATCGTGTTAATATTGAAGTTATAAAAACCTTACCACCTCCAGTTTATGTCAAAGGAGTAAGACATTTCTTGGGTCACGCAAGATTTTACAGAAGATTTATTAAAGATTTCTCCAAGATCGCCGAACCGCTTTGCTCTTTACTTGAAAAGTATACTCCTTTTAAATTCACTGACGAATGGCTTAAAGCATTTGAAACGATCATTTCCACGCCGATTGTTATACCTTCATTAGAAAGCTCCCTTTGAACTTATGTGTGATGCAAGTGATCACGCAATGGGTGCTGTGTTAGGACAGAGGAAAGACAAGATCTTCCACACTATTTATTATGAAAGTAAGACCTTTAACGATGCCCAGATGAATTACACAGTGAAGGAGAAAGAGATGCTAGCCTTGGTATACGCTTTCGAAAAATTTCGTTCCTACTTGATTGGGAAGAAAACTATTGTATACACGGATTATTCAACAATCAGATACCTCATGGAGTAAAAGGATGCTAAGCCGCGTCTTATAAGGGTGGTACTATTGTTACAAGAGTTTGACATAGATATACGAGACCGAAAAGGATGCGAAAATCAAGTAGCTGATCATTTATCCAGGCTCGAAGGATCTGATGCCAACAAAGGACCTTTATTGGTCAAAGAGGTATTCCCTGATGAACAACTTTTTACTATTAAAGATGTGTTTGTGCCTTGGAATGCAGATATAGTCAACCTCGTTGTGAGTGGTGTGTTTCCTATGGACTTCAATCCACAACAAAGACAGAGGTTAAGTCATAAATCAAGACAATTCTTTCGGGATGAACCATGTCTCTGGAAAATTTTCAGTGATCAAGTAGTCAGAAGATGCGTCCATGAGGGCGAAGTTGATAAGATCATAGCAAGCTGTCATGGCTCACCATATGGTGGTCAATTTAAAGGCGATAGAGCTGCAGCTAAAATTATTCAATCTGATTTCTATTGGTCTACCCTACACAAAGATTATCATCATTTCGTCCAGTCATGCCAAAGATGCCAGTTCACTGGTAATATATCAAAAAGAGGACGAGATGCCGCTCAACAATATCTTAGAAGTCGAAATCTTTGATGTATAGGGAATAGATTTCATGGGACCATTCATCACTTCCCATGGGAATCTTTATATCTTGCTAGCAGTAGATTATGTGTCAAAGTGGGTAGAAGCAGTGGAAACACCAAGAAACGATGCTAAAACCGTCATAGAATTCCTAAAATCAAATATCTTTACAAGACATGGTACGCCACGTGTTCTAATCAGTGATAAAGGTACCCACTTCATCAATTCTCTGTTGAGAGCCATCCTTCGTAAGTTTGGGCTGAGACACCACACTTCAACCGGTTATCATCCCCAAACTAACGGTCAAGCTGAGGTTTCTAACCGAGAAATTAAATCTATTATTAAGAAGACCGTGAATAAAACGAGGAAGGACTGGTCATTAAAGCTAGATGATGCTCTCTGGGCTTACAGACACAACAAGAAAACTGTGTTATGCCAACGCTTTTTTCCCTACCCCCTATGAATTAGTTGTTAAAAAAATATCAATATTGTATTTATCTACTCTTTTAGAGTAAGAGTAGTCTATTACTTCTAACAATTTCTCACCCCCTCCTAATAATAGTCGTCTATTATGTCTAAAACTTTCCCAACCCACTTTAATAGGAGTGAGTTATTTACATGTTTTTTCACTACCTCTAATAAGAGTGGTTATTAAAAAAATATTTAAAATTAAAAAATTAAAAAATCACAAAAATATTAAAATATCTCAATTAATTTACAAAAAAAATTTAAAAATTCAAAAAAACTCAAAAATTTATAAAAAACTTAAAAATAAAAAATTTATTCTTATTATTCAAAAATTCATATAAATATTAAAAAAAAAATTCATCAAAAATTATTAAACATCGTGCTTTATTCATAAAATATTCAAAAAATCATAAAAATATTATAAAAATTATAATTAATTGACGAAAAATATTTAAAAATGAAATAATCATAATTAATATTCAAAATTTTATAAAAATATTTTAAAACCAAAAATTATTTATAAAATAAAAAAAATGACCCCCCCCCCCCCCCACCCCCACCCCACCCTGCCCGTATCTCACCTCACCCCACCCAATCCCACCGCATCACTTCTTGCCTTACATTTCTTCGCTTCTTCGCTGCACCCCCAAAATCATCTTAACACTCATGTCTGTAGCTTCGGATTTTGGATTACTAGAGAATGAAAACGTAGCAGCGTGCGCAAGGTTCAGGCAAGTGTCAAACACCCAAATTAGAGTCTATTCTACATAATTTCTTCTTATCTTGGGTACTGGAATCATGATGAAGTATTTTTTTTCATCTTCACAGCAATAATCATCACTCTGCACACAACTAATTGAAGTGGCATAGCCAAACTGTGATTCGTAACCCCAAATTCTCGTGCAACTTCTTTTTAACACATTTCAAGGTATGAGTTCTCCAATAGAGTATTTTTGTTTGAACCCTAGATAACAATCTGAAACAAGTAACAATTTCATTCCCTGGAAAATGTAATCATATGAGTTCTCGTGCAAGTTATTACAGGATTTCGATTTTCTTATTCTTAATAGAAATTGTTTAATTATAGAATATTTAGAACTAACCTGCATATCAGTTAGTGTAAAATTACAAAACCTGAATATTTGGTTTCTGATGAGTAAATGTTGTAATCATATGAAGTAGTCATGAGTGTACAATGTGTGTTTTTAATGGGGTTTGTCTTAGTTGTGTTATGTGTGTTTTTATGGGTCGAGACACAGCTGAGACTGAGAGAACGAGTTAATTGCACTTATAGTCCCTAAATCTTAAGAAAGTTAGTTTTTAATTCCCTATCTTTTCAAGTTTATTGCACTTTTAGTCCCTTATCTTACAAAAGTAAAATTCCTTCAGATGGTACATATATTATACCAAAATAGACCCGAACCCCTCAATTATTTAAAAATGAAATATAGTCCCCTCATAATACCAAAATAGCACCCCCAGCCACTATATTATTCAAAAATGCAATGTAGTACCTATATTATACCAAAATAGCACCCAGCCCCTCAATTATTCAAAAATGCAGCGTAGCCTCGTATTATAGCAAAAGAGAACACCAACCCCTATATTATTAAAAAACAGTGTAGTCCCTCTATTATACCAAAATAAAATAGCACCCTAACCCCTATATTATTCAAAAAATGCAGTGTAGTCCTTATACTATACCAAAATAGCACCAGTAGTCCCTATATTATTTACGAAGCTGAGATTAAATAAACGTACAATATTTAGATATTCATCTTTTGGCCTGTACAATAAGAAAAACACATGCAAAGGAGAAGTAATATTATTATAATGTTTAATTTTTACCTGTCCATATTCAGTAGCTGTATCGAGACCTACAATTCCAAGGTCTAAATCTCCAAATACTAACTTTCTTACAACATCTTTTGGCCGTTGAAACCAAACCTCCAAATTTGCAAGCTGCGTATATTAAAACAGATCAGACGTGAAAAAAATAAGACCTTAAATCTAGTAAATTTGGATTTTTCTGATAATTTGACACAATCAATAGAAATAGAGATAATATGCAAATCTGCTGCTATTTTTTGGTATAGCTCAGGGGTACATCTGATACTTTTTGAAACACGAGTACATTAGCTACTTTGCATATATGGTCTTCTTTTCACAGTTAATCGAGGCTCCGCTTTCAAATTCTAAAATGTTTTTTTTTATCATGAAAAATTTACAGGCAAAATCTCTATGGACAAAAGTTGGAGACAAAAGCCGAGACACAGCCTTGAATATCTTCATGGAGTTGATAATTTTATCACTTTTGCATTCAGTGGCATATCTGACGACGAAAAAATAGTGTGTCCTTGTAAAAATTGCCGTAATCTTCTCTATCAATCTCGACACATTGTGAGAGCACATCTAGTATGTAATGGAATGGTTGAGGAGTATAATGTGTGGTTCCTTCACGGAGAAAAATATTCAGTTCAAGGACAGAATAAATCAACTTCTAATAACATACAAATTACATCAAGTGATCAGGTTGAAGACAATAATGGAATGGTTAAGGAGTTGTCAAGGGATGCTTTTGGAGTTCATGATACACCATGTTTTGAAAAGGAAGATTTAGATGTCGAAAATAACAAGAAGGATGAGGACACTGATGTAGATATTGCTGTTAATGATGTGCATCATAATTCATCTAAGAATGGAGTTGACAAAAAAACTGCAGATCTTTGTAAATTTCTCGAAGAAGGAAACCAAGAACTTTATCCTGGTTCTACATCAACTGTCTTATCTTTCACACTCGAACTAATGCAGTTGAAGTGTAGTAACTCGTGGACTGCAACTTCTATTGATAGTCTTCTTGAATTTATGAAACGTCAGTATCCTAAGTCGAGAATTCCAGAATCTTATTATGAAGCTAAGAAGATGACAAGGAAATTGGGATTGAAGTATGAAAAGATACATGCATGTCCGAATAATTGCATGTTATACCGAGGTGCAAGAGCAAAACAACAGTCTTGTCATATTTGTAAAACATCTCGTTGGAAAAAAGCTGAAAGCGAAACTGAAGCAACAAAGGAGAAAAAAGAAGATAATGGGAAAATTGGAGCAAAGAAGGAGAAAAAAAAAGATAACGAAAAAAAATAAAACAAGAAAAGAGGATAAAGAAGTTGAAGGGGATAATGAAACAAAAAATAATGGAGAAAAGAAGAAGAAGAAGAAAGTTGCTGCGAAAATCTTAAGATATTTTCCGTTGATACCAAGATTACAAAGATTATACATGTCTTCAAAAACAAGTTCTTTAATGAGATGGCATGCTGAGGGACGTGTAGAGGACGGCATTTTAAGGCATCCTGCTGATTCCTTGGCATGGAAGAATTTCGATAATCTATATCCCGAGTTTGTTTCAGATATAAGAAATGTAAGACTTGGATTAGCCACTGATGGATTTAATGCTTCTGGGAATATGACTAATCCTCATAGTGTATGGCCTATTGTATTAATTATATACAATTTTCCACCATGGATGTGCATGAAGCAATCTTCTTTTATATTGTCAATGATTATTCCAGGGAAAGAGTCACCGGGAGATAAAATAGATATATATCTTCAGCCACTGATTGATGAGCTTTTGAAGGTATGGGATGGAGTTCCAACATATGATGCAACTAGTAGAGAAACTTTCAAATTGCGAGCTACAATAATATGGACTTTGAACGATTATCCTGCCTTGGCTATTTTATTTGGGGGGAGCACGAAAGGAAGATTTGCTTGTCCATGTTGTGCTCATAAAACAAGATCAAGATGGTTAAGAAAAGGGGGTAAATATTGTTATTTGGGGCATCGTCGTTGGTTGAATCGCTCACACAAGTTTCGCACTCAAAAAAAATTATTCGATGGGAACGAGGAACATGAAGTTGCACCTGTGACATTGACAGGATCAGAAACAGTAGACCAATTACAGTTATTGGGTATTGGTTACGTTGAAGAGAGTGATACACAAGTTAATCAATCAAAGTTATGGAAAAAAAAAGTATTTTTTTCAAATTGCCTTATTGGGAGTCCAACACGTTGCGTCATAATCTTGATGTTATGCACATTGAGAAAAACGTGTGTGAAAATGTGATAGGAACCTTGTTAAATATAAAAGGTAAAAGTAAAGATAATTCAAAAGCACGATATGATTTAAAGGACATTGGTATAAGGCGGCATCTTCATCCGGTGGTGAAACCTAATGGAAAAGTGTTTTTTCCTCCCGCGTGTTATTCGATGACTAAAAAGGAAAAAGACTTATTTCTCCAAGTGTTGAAACATATGAAAGCGCCAGACAACTATGCATCGAATATATCAAGGGGTATTAATGTTAAAGATCGAAAACTCCAATATCTCAAGACTCATGATTACCATATTTTGATGCAAGACTTGCTTCCAATAGCGCTGCGTTTCTCTATGAAAAATAAAAAAGTAACAAAGCTCATAATAGAATTGAGTAGCATTTTTAAGGCTGTATGCTCCAAGTCACTTAATATTCAAGATATGGAAAATGTGAAGTCTCGTGCAATCTTACTACTATGTCAAATGGAAAAATGTTTTCCTCCCTCTTTTTTCACTATAATGGTGCATCTAATTATTCATCTTGCAGACGAGGCAAGGATTGCGGGTCCTGTACATTTCAGGTGGATGTACCCTATTGAAAGGTACCATTTTTGTACTCAAATATTTAATAGCTATATAATTTATTTGGTAATATTATTCTCATATATTGTAGGTGTTGGAAAGTGTTTAAAAATTATATTGGAAATAAAACACACCTAGAAGGTTCAATTGGGTTATATTGCACAAGAATGTATTACATTTTGTTCTAGGTATTTTGATGGTATAGAGACAATTTTCAACCGAAAAAAACGAAATGATGACATCGATGTCATTGAAAGAGATAAATATCTTCTTTCTAGCGGTGGCAGCACCATTGGAGCAGTTGAGGTGAAAGAGTTGGATGACTTATCTTTGGTGCAGGCACATCGATATGTATTGCTACATGTCGATGAAATTAAACCATTTGTTGAATGAGTATTTGTATACCTTTATTAGCGTACTTACATATTTTATAAGGGTTATATATGTGTAATAATATTTCTTGATATTTGTAAAATTTGTTCAGAGAATTTAAGAATTATAAGATTCAAACGCATCGTTGTAAAAGAGATCGTAGTAATTCAAGTATATTGCAAAAATCGGTGATGGAAGAATTTCATACATGGTTTCAGACTCGTGTGAGTATAAATTTTTAAATTGCGATGAATAATATGATTATCATGGATTGTATCTTTAATTGTACAGGTAGCTAACATGGATCGTGGGGCCGTATCTGAGAAAATAAGATACCTTTCGATGGGTCCTTTCCCAATTGTAACTAGTTCTAAAGGTTTCATTTTTAATGGAATTAGATTTCATACGAAAGAGCGCAATCGAGGGAAACAAACCCAAAATTTTGGAATTGTGTTGACATCAGTTACACCAAGTATCGCTTCTGCCCATGATCCAAATCTCGTTGAAGGAGAAGTTGAGTACTTTGGTGAAATTATAGATATAATTGAATTAAATTATTGTGGGGATATTAAGGTTCTACTATTCCGATGTAATTGGGCAGATGTCACACATGGCAAAGGGGTAAAAAAGGACAAATATGGTTTTTCATTAGTCAATTTCTCACGATTATCACATATCGGAAATCATATTAGTGATGAGCCTTTTGTTATACCGTCGCAAGTTCAACAAGTTTTTTATGTTCAAGATCCATTGCATCCAAAATGGAAAGCTGTAATAAAAATAATTCCTAGAGATGTGTTTAGTCTTGGACAAGGGATTGCATCAATTGTCGATGATAATGATGATATGGAAGAAGAGGGTGATTGAGTAACCTGAATATTACATATCCTTTCCCTATCTTGTTTAATTTTTTATTATATATTTTTTATTTTTGCTCCATTTTGTTAGTTGATGGCTTTTAAGGCTTTCTTGTTTAATTTAAGTCTTTTTATAATCAAATTGAGTATTTATTATTAATGAAGTTCTCCTGATTAGTAGATCTTCTCTGTGTTAGATATTCAATTGTTTGAACACGGAAATATATTGACACGGCAATACCGGTTGAACTTTGACAATGGCTCTAATATTTTAGTGTTTCTCCATTGCAGCATCGAACCGGCTGTGTTGTTGGTTGCTTCAGAAAACTACAGAATTGGTGTTTCTCTATGATGTTAGAAGAGTACAAGCTTTTTGCTGGTAAAAAATGGAGGCCATGTGATATGAGTTTTATTTACAAGTACCAAGGGTACAGCTCAAGGAAGAGAAAATTACTCTACAATGATGAGTGTGTACAAAGTCCTCGTGTCACTTCGATTTAGTAGGGTTTAATATCCTAGGATTGTGTCCTCGTGACATTTGGCTATTTTACATAACATAGGGACCAATGGTGCAATTTACCCTTTTAAGTTTTGCTGCATAACTACAAGGGTCTCATTTAACCATCCAGTAAGATTCTTGTAATGATTAGCAATAGATTGATAATCCCACACAGAAATTTTGCATATTGTAATTTTTATAATTAGTTTCTCCCACAAGAAATTTTCTTCATTTTGCACCATTAACAGTTACTGTGAAAGAGTTTAGATCTTGAACAGGTTCACTAAAGTGAAGGATAATGGGAATAGTCTTGTTACTAGATGGGTAATACACAAATGGATCATCACCTACTGACATGCCAAGGCCATGAACAAACTGATAAATTCCTAATTTTAACTGTTTGATCAATTAACCAAAGATGATAAAACCAGCCACTTTGATCATCTGGATCAGTAAAAAGAGCATTTCGTACGAAATCATACTCCTCTGTTAAAACATTCTCTTTAGGAGAATATCCTTGTGCTCCACTCTTTAGTAAATGAGATAAAAGGACACTAAAAATATACTTTAAATAAGAAATCAAATTGGACTTGAATTATTAAAAAGTACTATTACCTACCTTCGATTATGCCATGCTCCATATGATTTATAGTTCTTCTTCAATGCATTCTCTACCTAAATGATGATGCATCAAATAACCAAATTCAAAACTTGGTTAATAATCTAATTCCTATAACCAATCCTCCTTAAAACTATTTATCTTTTGTAAGAGAAATGCTAATTATTGAAGCCTGACACTAAAACAATTATGAGTTCCTTGATCTATAATCCACATTCTAGATTCACGAAATTAACAAAAACATGTAGAAACTCACTTAAATTCCACTAGGCAAATTAACAATAACTCAGCTGTATAAAAAAAAATTAAAATTGAACTGAAATATAATCAAGGATAACGGTTCATTGAGAAGTAGTTTACAATAGAAGCCCAAATAACATGACCCCATTTTTAAACAGCATAAGCCCAATATCACTTTAAGAAAAAGGAAGAAGAGAGAAGCCCATCTCAAACATGTCTTGTAGAAGAAAAAGAAACGCGTAGTAGATACATAACAAATTTAGCAAAACAACAAAATATCTCTCTCTCTCCACACCTACTTTTCACCAGAAAATACACTCACTTCTCACCGGAAATACACTCACTTCTCACCGGAAATACACTCACATCTCACCGGAAAATTCATTATTGTACGGAAAGGAAAGCTCTTCACCGCTTCTAATTCTCAACTCAACAGCTTCTTAGCTTCGCTCTCTCCCTTCCTATTCACGGCTTTTAATATTCAATTTCATCAGGTACATATTGTTTATCTCATAAATTATTGTGTCATTTGATTTCCTTTTCAATTTCATATCTGTAATATATGGAATTTTCCTTTAAACAATCGATTTTCTGATATTCATAATATAATTATTTATTTATAATTACTTTAGGTCAAACCGATTGTAAAATTCAAATAAAGTAATGTAACTATGATATGATTATCTATAGATTAATTTTTTAATAGAGTTCATATGATTTTTTTGTTTGAATCAAAGTGTGTTTTATCGATTAACCTTTGTTATTTAGGTGAATCGGCTTATGATCTGAAATTGTAATGTAGTTGAATCAAAGTGTGTTTTATCGATTAACCTTTGTTATTTAGGTGAATTGGCTTATGATCTGAAATTGTAATGTAGTTGAATCAAAGTGTGTTATGTAGACTAACTATATTAATAAATCAAAATTTAATTGTTCATGTTTAATTATCTATACACTAAACTTGTTCTGTAGTTAAATCATTAAATCAGATTAAAGAAATGAAAACTATCCAAAGATTAACAAAAAAAGGTTCAAGGAAAAGAAGCTTAAGTGGCTCTTCAAGTAAGAGATCAAACATTCCAGTACATTCTACTTCAAGTGAGGCAGTCACATCGCCAGTATATCATGATTCCATACAATCACCACTCCCTGATATTCATTCAATAGCAGCTGAATTAGTGAAGGGTAATAATTCTTTCACTCTTGTTGTATATATTGTTTATATATGTGTATATATATTATAAAACTAATCGATTTGTCTTGGCATATAAGATAACTCAAAGGACACTAGAAAATGAAGATCTGGTACAACATTGAAACTCTTTTTCAAGTCAGCTGCAAAAAATAAAGTTCAAATTGTCCACAATAGATTTGGCCAGCCCATTGGAAATGGATCAGATAAATTTAGAAGTTGTTGTGGTGTTATTGCCAGACTTGGGAGGTTAGCTCCATTAACTTATACCCGTTGGGATATGATGCCAAGCACGTTTAAAGAGTTACATATGGAATTTCTAAAAGTAAGAAAAATGTTACTTCAATTATCTGACGCCATAAAAGTTGTTTGATATAAATCATTACTTTTTATTTTACAGATGTATTTTACTTTTGATGAATCTGCCTTGGAATCCTATATTAGAAAAAGTATAGGACAAAAATGGAAAGACTGGAAGAACACAGTGCATAGTTTTGTTGATTTAAATAAATCTTTGGAGGAAAATATGGATAAGGCGATTGATGAACGAGTAGATCCAAATCAGTGGAAACAATTGGTTCCAGTTTGGTTTGACAAAGAGTATCAGGTATTTCTTTTGTTTAGTGGGGTTTCTCTTTAGTTGTACCTACAGGTATTGCTTGTCTCAGTTTCTTATCTACAAGTGAATATATCTGAGAAAGCTAAACAGTATAAAGCAAAGCAAGATATCTTTCATACATGTGGTCGAAAGCCTTATGCTCAAATACGAGAGGATTTGGTAAGAATGATACTTTGATTAGCATGAGAATGATAATAAATAATTAACATTGAAATATATCTTTACAGGGACATGATGTGGGGGATATTGAGTTTTTTCAACGAACACACACTCATGCTAAAGATGGACGCGTAGACCCGAGTGTTGATGAAATTTTGGTATTTAATTACTACCTTAGTTCCTAATGGCTTTCAACAGTGCTTTCCTAATGGTTTAAATATTGTTTTAGGAACAATGTAAGAATATAATTGACAGCAGGAATTTAAAGAGGGAAGAGGTGGAACACAGTCTTGATCTACAATCTGAGATCTTCAGTGAGGTAGTGGGAAAAGAACGTAATGAACGACCCAGTGGATGGGGATTAGGACCTACTCGATCAGCTGTTCATGGATCAAAAAAAGTTAATAAAAATGAGATTGAGAAAATTCAAAAGCATTATGAAGCCGAGATGGAAAAAATGCGAGCACAAGTGGAAGAGCTTAAAGAAGAACACAAAACTGAGATGGCAGAAATGCAAGTTAAAATAGAAGCAAAGTTTAACGAAGAACTTCAAGTGCAAAAGAAAGAGACGGATGATTTGAAGATGATGTTTAAATCTTTCATCTCTGCACCCAATAAAAATCGTTTTTTAATAGGGTTTGAGTTTATATAGTTCTGCTAGTTGATTAAAACTCCCTCAGTTGGACTATTTTTGTATTGCTTTTTATATAAAACTGCTATATTTTTATTATAAGTCGGTATTTGCTAGTTTTTGTAATACATGGACATATTTTGGTTATGATGGAGTTAATTTTCGTTAATTTTTTAAGTGGTAACAAATTTGCACTAATTTGTATCTTATTGTTCTTTACTTGATACTTAATTCCATTAAAGTGATGAAGCTGAATAGGTTGAATGGAGCAAGATTCAGACACTAACTGATGAGGTGGTGGTGCCTTATGACACCTTAAATCCTGTACCTAAAGGTAATTATCATGCCTTAGGGTAACACAACTTTCTTCAAGTTTGAAATGATTAATTAGTGAATTTCTTTGCTTAAATTATAGACACTACTCTATGCAGATCCATTTGATGTGGAATCACAAAGGAAAACAGAAGAAGCTATCAACCAGGTCATAATTTTCACATTTTCATCCACCAAATTACATTTTCAGCATACAAAGTTTGTTTAATTATATATATTATGTTTGGATTTATATTTATGCACAAAGGTATTGATGAGAATTGGGATACCTTGGAGCATAATCATGAAGCAGGGGTTAAAGTTGTTCGGCAATGGCCATATTCAGGTCGTATCAGAATATGCTTTGTATCATCATTTCATGTCTTTTTCATGCATTATGTCAAATTATTATTATACATAATATTCCTTCCTTTTGGCTTAATACAGTGCAAATGCATTTTTAGAATAGCTAAGGAGAGTGGCAAAGAAGTCATCCTCATATGATTCTTTCTTGAATTGTAAGTTTCTTCGATGTCCATGGTCTAGTCTCGTGTTTTTATATGATAATGCTGACTGTATCTTCGTTTTAGGGAAGCGTGTTGGTTGTAATATTACTTAAAAGGTAATATTAATTATGTGTGGGTTACTGTGAGTTTTAGATTATTTATGTGTGGGTCCCCAATGTTTACATTCTTTTACAGACTAAACAATTTTAAAATATCTCTCATTTTCTCTATCCTTTAGTATATTGAAAATGTTTGGTTTTTCTGTATCAGGAAAATCCACTCTGAGCAATTGGTGGTATCATTGCTCAAGAAGTTCCTGGTGATATGAATTAATATCAATTCCACGGGTATGTGACTGTATTATGAAATGACCGATGAGTCCTTATATTGATTTCTAATCTCAAGTCACAGCTGGTTTTTGTATTGTTAATGTCCAGGTGTACCCCGAGAAAGGAACTGTTGCGTTTTCAACTGGGCTCAACTGATGGACTTTTTGTTTGACCTTGAAATTCGGGGCTTTGGGGTGAGAATTTATTTGACCCTACTAACCATTTATAAACGTGGGACCGGTCATCTCATACTTGTAAATATGGATTGTGGCAGAGACAATCTCACTCAAATAGAACAGGGAGAGTTGATAAGATTCAGAAGGTTTGGTCCTACTACTTTTGTGGCTATTATTTAGAAGGTTGTGGCTTATTTATATGGTTAGGCACTTGGATAAACTGAATCTAGAGGCATGCAGACCTCATAAGGTACACTACACTACACTAATCTTCCGTTGTGTGTGGGACCCACCAGTCCCATCCTCATCTAACTTTGTTTCTTAACATCACATATTTTATGTAGGGATTGTGTATGCTTGATGATAAGGTACACTACTTTAACTTTGCTTCTTCACATATATGTTTTGTATCATCGCATGTGCTTAGCATCTCATTTCATCTCATATGCATTGCATCTCATTTTATCTCATATGTGCATTGCATCTCATCTTATTTTATAAATAACCGCCCCTGCCTAATAATGTCTTTTATTATGGAATTTTCTTGTGCTTTTAAATTTTCTTAAATGGTCCTTGAACTATAGAAACTTGGTGCAGTATGTGCACGGTTAAGGATTTTGCATGATATAGGGACTTATAATGCAATTAACTCAAAAGAAGCACCTTTTATTGCTCCACTTCTGATTTTCAGATTTAAATTACATTACAGGTTGATCCAAGATTTTATATGGAATAGAAATGTATTGGAGGATCTTATTGAAAATAAGGTGCGAAAGATTGCAAGTATTTAATTTTACCGTAACATTGTTTAACAATGTATTTAATTTTACAGGAGTTGCAAATGCAATTGACTTAGCAGATAAATTTCTTCCAAAGCTCAAGTCCTTGAATTGTAAGTTTCAAACTTTCTCCTATCTTTTAGTAGATCCAACTACTTATTACTATTTTGTCCTTCATTTACTAGGCAAGCCTATGGTTATTACTTTTTGTGCATATTCCAAGGATCAAATCATCAAGATTCTACAGCAAAGGATAATGGTAATAATTTCTTTACTTTAATCTTAGTTACCATAATTATAATAAAGAAAGTACTTATTTTTTTCAATTTATACATTAAACAGGGGATCCCTTATAAAGTATTCCAACCACAAGCATTAGAACTATGTGCAAGAGTAAGTTTTTTTTCTAAATCATTTTATTTAATGCAGAAAGTTTCAGCTGCATCTGGTGATATGAGAAAGGCATTATGGGTTTGCAGGTTAGTAGTAATTTTGTGTTTGCAAAGTTAAATAATTACGGTGACTAATTACTTATCTATTTTTAATTTAGGAGTGCAATTGAGATGTTAGAAGCTGAATTAAAAGAATGTATTTACTGAGGGGTAAAAAGGATAGCACTGTTGGTGAGGTGAATTCTTTTTTCTTTGAGAAGTTTAATGAAATTAAATATTAATATTTACTGATTTGTTGTAACTTTTGTGATGTAACAGTTGAATAAGTGTTATATTAATATTCCAATTGTAACTAATTGTCTAGATATTTACTTTTTTGTTAATGTATTCTTTTGTAGGCTGTTTTGATGCTACCTGGTGCAGCAGACCTATTGCAAGTATCAATAGCCGACCCTATCTTAGAAATGAGCTGGGAAAGGGGGTCTCAATAGCCGACTCTACTTTGGAAGAAAGCTAGGAAAGGAGGTCTCAATAGCCGACTCTTTTGAAGGGGAGCTGGGAAAGGAGGTCTCAATAGCCGACTCTTTTGAAGGGGAGCTGGGAAAGGAGGCCGCAATAGCCGACTCTAATTTGGAAGAAAGCTGGGAAAAGAGGTCTCAATAGCCGACTCTTTTTGGAGGGGAGCTGGGAAAGGTGGTCTCAATAGCCGACTCTTTTGGACGGGAGCTGGGAAAGGAGGTCGCAATAGCCGACTCTTTTTGGATGGCAGCTGGGAAACGGGGTCTCAATAGCCGACTATCCTATCAAGATGTAGTCATAACATTGGCAACACGAGTATAGGCCACTATGGGATAAAGTGCAGGTAAAGATAAGCCAGCCCTTTAAAAGGGTCGTCTAAAGGTCAAAACGAAGTTGGGAAAAAAGGATTTTCTTGTTGTGAGAACAGCATTCAAAACACCAGTTGGGGCATCTTTGTATCGCATGGTCTATGGCAAAGCATGTCATCTGCCTATTGAGATTGAAGCCCGAGCCTTCTGGGTTATTAAAACTCTGAATCTAAACCCAGAATTGGCCGGGAAACAAAGGTTGATGCAATTGAATGAATTGGAGGAATTTCGCTTCCATGCCTATGAAAATTCGCGTCTCTACAAGGAGAAAACAAAGAGATGGCATGACAAATGAATCCGTCCAAAGAACTTCGAGAGAGGACAAAAGGTACTATTATACAATTCTCGATTCTAGAACTACCCAGGCAAGCTTAAATCCCATTGGGGAGGTCCTTACATTGTTACAAAAGTCACACCTCATGGAGCAATCGAAATTGAACATCCAATCAAGCAAAGGACATTCATGGTGAATGGTCAGCTCTTGAAGTTATACCATGATAGTGCAGACTTTGGTCAATAGGAGACAATCCATCTCGTAGAACATGCTTAAGCCGAGGTACACGTCTAACTCAAAGACGTTAAACAAAAGTGCTCTTGGGAGACACCCCTTGTTTTAATTGCTTTTGAGATTAGTTTTATGTTATGTAGTGTATATTTCTAAGTTAGTGTATATTTTTAAATGTGTTTACAAGCTAATAGGAGAGGAAGGTAGTGTGTTATTGTGCAGTGAGTTTGGGGTCAAAAGTAAAAAATGGGAAAAATATGGACCACTGACCAGTAGGCCAGTGAAACCACCGGTAAGCCGGTGGGGAAACACGAGCCCTCAGGTTGGTGGACTCGGTTAATTTGCCGAGAGCGTGTCTAGGAATAACCGAGGCGACCGGTAAGCCGGTGATACCACCGGTATGCCGGCCAAAGAAAAAACACGAGCCCTCGGGTTTCACGACTCGGGTATTTTTACGAAGCATGATTTTTCGAAAAACAGCGCACCAGTAAGCCGTTGATACGACCGGTATGCCGGTAGGCAAAAACACGAGCCCTCAGGTTCTCGATTCGGGTTTATTGCCGAGAGCAACAAAAGAATTATCTCCAGCACCGGTAAGCCAGAGATTCCGCTGGTATGCCAGTACGATGGCGGTTTTGAAGAGTTTGCTTCCAAATCCACTTCTTACCTTATCAAGAAGAAACCCTAGCCTCTCCAACACAAATTTTCCAGACCCAAACCTTATAAATAGACCTTGTAGCTTGATTAAACCTCCACAACAAACACAACAACATCAATAATCCTCTCATCCTTCTTCCATAAACACATATTCTTCATCAAATTCATCACACTTCATCATAAAACTCCACCAAGATCATCAAGCTATCAAGAATTCTTCCAAGAATCTTCAAGAAACCTTCTTCTATCACCAAATCCAGGCAAGAAACTCAAGCCACACCAATCTTTTTTAACTTTATTCCATCCTTGGTGTAACTTGAGTTGTGGTTCAATCAAACATGACAAATAGAACAGATGCTATGGAGTATAAGAGGAAGTGTTCAATCCTAGGGAAGAACAAAAATTTGCCTGGAGCCATGATGTCTCCTCATTTGTGATAGATTTATGTTTATATGAGACATCATTTTTAGTAATTTAGAAGTCTTTCTAATTTTTTTCTTGAGAAATAGTGCACTTTCCTATTTTGAGTCTTGATTTAGTAAAATAATATTTTTAGAGCATATTGGGTTTAATTATTTATTTAGTGTGAAACTTTAAAGATAATTATGGAGATTAATTAAAGTCCAAGTCAAAGACTACAAGATATGGAAAGAGATAAGCATGGTAATTGGAGATAAGGAAAGAAAAGCTAAAAACATGGAAAAGGAAAAGCTGCCTTAAATCTGGATTTCTGCACCCACGACCACAAATCAGCTTATATCTCAAGATCAGTGTAGAATTTGGAGAAACGGTCAAGAGAAAAGTTGAAAATCTTTCCGAGACGATGAATTTCGACTATTCATACGCATCAAACAGATGAGTATTGAAGCAGCTAGGACCAAAACAAAAACGGGCCTGATTTAATGTTTTAGGGTTACGAATTTGAGTTGGGCTTGGAGTCCACTACTTACCTTCTCCTTCAAGAAAACGAATCAGGTCTTCTAAACACCTATAAATACACCCTTATATCACTTGTAAATCATCCATGCCTCATAGTAATTAGTTCTTAAGGTTTTATTCATCAGAGTTATTGTAGAGAGCAAGATGATGTCTTTTATTATTTCTTTTAGTTTATTTCCTTCAGGTATGAACTAAACTTCCCATAGCTTGGGTTTTGCATCATGTATAATCTATGAATTCTAATTTCTTTCTATCTAAGTTTCTTTGTGAATTACATGTTTTAATCTGATATTAGCTACTTACCTTTATATTTGTTTATGTGTTTTGATTCAATGACTATTTTCCTTGCGGTGCACAACGTTTAGGATTACCTTAATAGTAGTTAGATGATCACCTTAGCTGGGTGTCTAATTATTGAAACACCACATAACGTCTAGTGTTGATATTGGTCTTGACAACACTAATTCTAACTAGATAGTCATTAGGGTATAATTTAATCACTATCACCATGTATGGAAATTGATTGCTTAGGGCCCTAGTAGCGTAGGATAACTCTATTTGAACCAACCTCTTGGTGTGTCTGTAGCCCCCTTAGTCGTTCTCAAGGTATAAGGTATGGGAATTTAGAATCCTAACTAAATATCTAAGAGCTAATTATCTCCCTTATTAACTAGATTTAATAGAAAAAAATAGAAGGATTAGTGCATACTAGCAAAACCTAAGTTATACTTCTCATCTCATATTTCTTCGTATTTATTTGATTGTCTTATTTTCCTTAGTTTAATTAATTATTTCGAATTATTCTCTATTTATTTTTCTGTCTTTTAATTAATTACTTTTTACTCGTTATTTTTACCCATTCGATTAACACACTAAGTCCCTGAGAATGAACTCAACTTATCATTAAAACTTGCATACGTCCTGTAATACTTGCAGTACTGTGCCTGTCTAGGGTGCGAGTGCGTTGTTTTCTGACTTATTATTTATCTTATTTTTATCACACCCCAGGCGACACCAAGTTTTTAGCGCCGCTGCCGGGGACTTGTGTCACGTTAGCGTGTGGGTTATCTATTGCGAGTAGTAGTTTTTAGTTAATTTTTATTTTTCAGTATTTAGTTTTTGTTTTTACGGATTTACGCTTGTGGTTTGCTTTAGTCTTTATCAGGTTTCAGAGTGTTTAATTCTTGGCCTCCGTTACCGGAGCCTGAGAGGAGCTTCAGATCTTATAACAAACGTGTTCGTGAGGAAAGAACCTTAAGAAGAGCTATGGCAGGCGTACAAGATCCGTTAGATCCACAACTTTTAATCCCACCTGGAGGATTACCATACTTTTCACCAGGAGGACCAACACCACTTATCCCACCTGCTGGACAACAACAAGGACAACAACCACTAGAAAGGGTAACGAGCAAAACAATGTTAATCAGAACCGAGTTGAACAAGACCTTCCTGGCCTTCGAGTGCCGTTTCATGTTCAACCGATAGGTTATCGTCCTCCGGAGATCCAAAATATTAAATTTTGACCCGATCCGGGTATGCTCAGTCAGTTTCAAAGTTTTGGACTCAACAGTGGTACATCAATTCAAGATCCGGTAAGAGGGATTCATAAGTTTATGCAAATATGTGATGCTTATGTTACTCCAGGCATTACACGCGAGCAACTATATTGTCATATGTTTTCGTTCTTTCTGACCGGTAGAGCTGGTGAGTGGCTAGATAGGCAACCACCAGGCCAATTAATTCATGGACAGACCTTCAAGCCGCTTTCTTTAACCGTTTTTATCCGAAGAGCATGAGACTCAAAGACCAAAGCGTGCTTGCAAAGTTTTGTCAAGAAGATGGAGAAGCAGTATGTGAAGCATGGTCAAGGTTTCAACAGAAGTTAGCTAGATGTCCACTCCATGGTTATACCCCTTCTCTACAGTTAGCTATATTTTATGAAGGTATAAACGAAGCAAGTAGACTATAGGTGGATAACATTGGGAAAGGGAATTTTGTGTCCATGGATCCTGCTGAAGCTACCAAGGTTTTGGAAAATATTATTGAACAAGAAAGGAGTTGTCCATCTTCATGAGCTCCTGTTACAAAGACCCGAGGTACCCTTCTTTTAGTCGCAGAAACTGCAAACTCAGCGCAAATATCCGCGTTAGAGAATCAAATCAAAGAACTTAAGCTAGAGATGCAGAGAAATTTAGCAGCAGCAAATGTAGTGCAAGAAGCACAAGGTTGTCAACAATGTGGGGTTAATAATCATACTTGGGAAGAGTGCAAAGGAAATCCACAATCTGTTTATTTCATATCCAACCGAGGAGGTTATCAATTTGGTAACCAAAACCATTCGGGTATGCAGTATTCAAATTCTCAGGGGCCCGCTAATCCTAGTCATTATCAACCGCGTCCCCAGAACAACTTTTTCCAACCAAGAGGTCAGTATCAAAATCAATATCATAATAGACCTACTCCCCCACAACAACCTGTTCAAGATTCCTATGCCGAATCATTAGATCAGAAAGCCTTACCACGGTATCCTCAAGAAGGAACTGCGGATAATCAACAATTAGCAAACGTTTTGGACCATTTGACCACGCAGATGAACGCTCAGGGTGAGGTGTTATGAGGACAAGGAGCTTCAATTTAGACATTTAGGTACTCAAGTAGAACAAATGAACAAAGTTTAGCAAACGTTATGGAGCAAAAAGAATTGAAGGCTATCGAAGGAGGTGATGACAATGTTGAGTTCGAAGCTTGTAAGGCTATTTGCCTTGAAATTGAAGAAGAAAAGAAGGAAGTACCACATGCTGCCGTAAGTGCCGTGGAGGTTCCGAGTACCGAAGAAGAACCAACCAAGTCTAGCCCCGTGGAATCTAACTGTTCTGAGAGTGATGTGGAGGACGATTCAGAAAAATATAAATTTATACAGCTTCTGGAGGATATGCAAGAGGAGATTAGATCGGTTATGGATTTTCAAGCTGAGCTGGCTAAAGAGAAAGAGGAAGAAGTCTCAAAAGAGGAACCAAGAGTTGAAGTTGAAGTTGAAGTTGCATCTGCTGTGCAAGAAGTGAAAGAGGAAGAGAAGGTGGACTCGCCACCTGTTGTTCAAATAGTGTCATCCACTATTCTTGATACAAATCCAAAGGATGACACTGAACTCAAGACATTTGTAGAGGCGTTCACTCCTGAAAATATCAACGTCCAAATGCTTGAGATTGCGAAGAAAGGGCTTACACCGCAACAAGTTTTTACGCAAGTTATTCCTGAGAAAGAAGCGAGTGTAGAAGCCCCAAGAGAGAACTTTAGAGTCTCAAGAAGAAGTGAAAAAGAGTTACCAATGAAGCTCAAAGATCCGGGAAGTTTTAACCTTCCTATTCAAATAAATGGTATGCTCAAGGGGAAAGCTATGTACGATGTGGGTTCTGGTGTGAATCTTATGCCTAAGTCCGTGTTCGAGAGACTTGGACTTCAGAAATCAGAGAAAGCTCCAGTGAAGTTGCAGTTCGCTGACAACTCAGTTGCCAAGACATGGGGAATAGTGAAGGACGTCTTAGTCCGAGCAAGTAGTATCGCCATCCCTACTGACTTTGTTATACTTGAGTTTGATGCAGATAAGCAGGTTCCAATCATACTTTGGCGGCCTTTCATGCCACAAGTCAAAGAGTCATTAACTTCCAAGAAGGGACCATTACCCTTCATGCTAAGAACATATCCGAGACATTCTATGTCTTGGGCAAGAAAAAAGGAAGTTAGATCCCATCGTTCCTGTCATCCACAGCCTTTCACATCACAAAGTCCCTCCAAAGAAGATCCACTTAAAACCTGTGGATACTGGGCCAAACATTGAGTTTGGGGTTGGCCATAAAGTACTATGGAAAGCTCACAAACGCGAAAATAGGCCACGAAGTTTCAAAGACTCGTGGATGGGACCATTCATTGTCACTAAGGTTGTTTCAGCCAAGTTGATAGAAATTCGACTCAAGAAGGGGATCAAGCGCAGATTAGTTGACGTTCATAGCCTAACTCGTTGTTGGGGAGGCTATATTCGCAAATCTTGATAGAGGTAACGCGTCTAACTTTGAAAGACGTTAAATAAAAGTGTTGTACGGGAGACAACCTGCAATTTTTTATGTTTTTATGCTTTTTACGTTTTTATTTTGAGTATTAGTTTAGTTGTTTTAGGTATTAGTGTTTTTGATGTTTAGGTGTTAGAAAAATCGAGTTCGGGAGGAAAAACGCGAGTTTATGGAATATTCAGACTGCCTCACCGGCATGCCGGTATATTATTCCGGTATACCGGCGAGCAGAAAACCCGAGCCCACGGGGGAAGCCACGCATTCATTGTCGAGAGGTCCAGAATCGAGGAAATTCACCACCGGTATGCCGGGAGAAATCTCTGGTATGCCGACCAGATCAAAACCTGTGGCCATGGGTCTGGTGGTCCTTTGTGTGTTCTAAAAATAACTGCAAATGCTAATCGAACCACAACCGCAAGTGTACGGTTGTCCCAAGTAGTATGTATGATAATACAGATTCGTTCCAAGGACGGATGGTTGATCACAATGTTTAGAAAATAGTGATTGATGCACTTATGAAAATAAAAGACAATAAACTGTTTGTTTGGTTTTGTTTATTAATTCTAAATAAATGAAAGACAAATATTAAATGTAAATGAAAGCTAAGACGCAAGTAAAATAAGTGAAAACGCAATATGAGATGGAGTACTTGAGAACGCAAGGATCCTCCCAATCCTACTTCCTAACTTATGTTGTTTAAGGGCTAAATTAGTCAATTACAATGGTCGGGATTCTAAATTCCTTATACCCCCGTCAGGGTGGACTATAAGGCGATCCTAAAGTGTCACTAGTCCCGTCAGGGTAAATATGATCCACCGTTGGATGATTAAGTTTTATTACCTCATTGGCCCTAGGATTAGCTAAGCTCGTCAGAATCATTAACTTCTATCCTAGATTGAACAAATGGTTCTGTACCTAAACCCTCCGTCAGGATGATCCAATCGCCACTAATTGGAATAGCCTAGATACTAACACCTGTTCTTAGTTAGCTACTCCAAAAACAGTAAAATAATCTCAATTTATTGAAAAGAGTAAAAGCCCTAATTTAGTTTAATTCAATAAAAACCCAAATTCAACATTCGTTAATTAATAAGATTGGGATTCACCCATTATTTGTTCTCAAGCACTATCAATTGTTTAGCTCATATTAAAAAGAAATACTAAATTAAAAATAAAGGAATTCATATTTGATTACAAAATTAAAATTGAAAGAACCTAATTTCCGGAATTGGAATGACTACGAACGGAGCTATAGACCCACTCCAGCTCTTGTAGCTTCTTCTTTCTTCCTTCTGTTGCTTCTCTCTGGTGTTTAATCTTGTGGAATGTGAATTGTCTGTAAAATAGAAGTCCAGACCTCCTTTTATAAGTGCAAATTCGGACTAGGGCTTGGACCAGAAAATAAAAGCCTAATTAAATGTCCAAGCCCACTTTCTAAGCCCAAAATCCCGTAACTGATGATAGGCCTTCACTAAAACAGCTTTTCCCGATGCTTTACAACTCCGATTGACCTCATTCCAGTTGCTAAAGTTCCGTAACTCGATAAGGAATGATTTCTCTTCAAAGGTCAGCGGCTAAATCATCGCTTAAGCACCTCGAAATCAGCAATCTATGGCCTGGAAAGTGGATTTTCAGCTCTAAAAATAATATCTTCGGGATTTGTCTTCAAGTCTTGACTCTAATTCACGATCTTTGACCTTCTCCTCGGATTCCTCTCCTATCTAACATCTAAAACCTGTAAACTTTACACTAAAAATACCAATATTACGCGCAAAAGTTTAATAAATTAAAAATGCTAGAAATAAAAAGGTAATTCCGGATTATTGAATATTTAGTACAAAAGTCTATCAAATTAATTAAATAAACACCAAAAATGATGTCTCCTAAGGGTCTAAAATAAGAACAATTAGGGAGACATCAAGACCCCCAACTCAAACCTTTGTCGTCCCGACAAAGTAAAACAAAACAAAGGGGTAGAAGTAAGCGTATAAACAAATAGAAGCTAGCAAATAGACCTAAAGCAATTCTAAAGATAAATCTCATATAGCAAAACTTTAAGAACTAACATATACATACACTAATCATGCAACATCAAACATAAGTAATCTCAATCATAAAATTAAAGTCGCAATGCTTGAAGGTTACACTTGTACTCATATCTGTATGATGGCTATAGGGTGGTCATTAATCCTACCTTGCTTTGAACGCTCCACTTAGTGTATTCCCTATCAACAGAATTATAAATTCACTATGCACTTAGGAATCACGAGGTCTTTACGGTTATAATATTGGCTTAAGGACGGGTGTGGATGTATATTTGGTAAATTTGAAGTGAGCTTTTGGCTCTCTCCTCACTTACCATCAACATTGTCCTCGAGCTTGAGTTAACGCTCAAAAAGATGTTCTCACTCACCCATTACGCAACAATTTAGCGTCCCATGTCTACCCACTATAAACAAGATGATTTTCAGAAATTTCCACTTTGCCGGATGTTTTATTTATTCATATTTTTCTTTTTCTTTTTCTTTTCTTTTTTTTTTGTACAGAAGCAAACCGGGTTCCCGGTTCCTACTGTATGGATTTTTCATTTTTTTATTTTTTTCTTTCTTTTTCATTTTTCTTCATTCCCGGCAAAGGGTTACAAGTACATATCATCTGCAATTGTGCTACAATACAAAGCACATCAATCCCAACCCATTAAATTCCCCATAAGTGGTCCCACCACCCCAAACTCATGCTCGAGACATGTCTCAGGATTGTGATTCAAGTGCGGGTCATATGGTCATGCCTAATAATCTAAGGGATAATGGCTTATATCGTGGCTACAAAGAAAAGGCTAAAGGCTCAAAGTGGGCTAAGACGGATAATAATTAATACAAGGGATAGAAGGCTAAAAAGGCACAAATGGCTAACAAAGAACTGCCCCTATCATTTTCCTAAGTACATAGCTTGTCTTTAGTTCATATCTAGGTGGGTTCTCTACTAATTAGGATTTCACGTTCTACACACCAAACATATTCCTTGAGTACAAGCTTACTTCATTTGCATTGTTCATTAATTTTTCCTATTAATTACCTATGTTTGCATGCAATTGTAAGTGCGTTTTATATTAATCCCTAAAGTCCACTATTTACTATCATAGATTCATCAAAAGTATGCTTAAAGGGACATTTAAAAATTTCCACAGTCAAACGCAACTCCGAAAATTATTTTATTGAAAGCAAATAAAACAAATAACACATAAAAACTGGGATGAGGCAACGAACCCCACCCCAAACTCAAAAATGAGTCGTGTCCCCACGACTCGAAAAGACTCAAAGCAATAAAATAATATACACTAAATGAGAAGGGATAGAAAACGTATCTGAACCAGCGCGAGGCTGGTTGTCGGTGTTGCGTCCATGAACTTTATCTTGCGTCTAGACATCGTAAGTTGTGCTTTGAACAAGTAAAGTTCAACTTGTTTGTAACGTTTCCCAAAATAGCGCACCTCGTATCCTGATTCTCTTCCAACACCTTGATTTTCGATTCCAACCCATCATCGGATCATTTGCCTCCTCACTTTCAGGTTCCTCAATCACTTCCCTCTTCTTAGGATTAGCCTTAATTTGAACCTCTTCAGTCTTGTGTTTGAAACGTGAAATAGGAATCTCAATAGCTTGTTCTTGAGTAGCACCAAAAGCGTTTCTGTTTCTTGGAGAATTCCTTCGATAAGCACACATGAAAACGGTTTTGATAGGCATCTCTTTCCACCCCAAACTCAAAACTTCAAATAGTGAGAAGCTAAGGCTTAGAAGTTTGATGTTTTGAGGCTTAAGACTTGAAGATTATGGTGGAATATGAGATGGGTAAAGGCTAATTGATGTGTGGGAAGAGGGAATTGGATTTAAGTTGAAGATTGGATAAAGAACAATCGGAGGAAAGTGGGAATTTTATCGTATTTTGGATGGGAGATGAGTTGATTTCATGTTTTTGTGGTGAAAGAGAGTATATTTTTGAGGATTGTGTGGTTGTTGATGATGATGTTCAGGAAATTCTGGGTTTTGGGAGTGTTTTTGGAGGCTGGTTTGAAGAAAGAGGTAAAAATCTAGGGCTAAAAAACTTCAAACGGCCCTGTCACAGATGAAACCGGGTACCCGCATTTGCAAATGCGGGGCCCCAGTTTCGCGTCGCTGTGTCGACGCGAAAAAATAATTTTTTTTTTTTTTTGCAATAAATGACGCAATAATAATAATTTTTTTTTTTTTTTACCTCAAAACGCGGGGTCAGAGAATTGCCCTTCGAAACCGGGTTCCCGCATTTGCAAATGCGGGTACCCGCATTCTCGTCGATGGCGCGAGCCAAGACGCACCAAAACGCAACCTCCCAAGACGCCGTGTCAGAGAATTTGGTAAAGTACAGCTCCGAAACCGGGTACCCGCATTTGCAAATGCGGGGACCCGGTTTGTGTCGATGGCGCGAATCCAAAACGCAGCAAAACGCAGTGGTGACGCGGCAAAACGCGGGACCCAAGACGCTGGGTCAGAAAGTTAGAATTTTTAGTTTTCGAAACCGGGTACCCGCATTTGCAAATGCGGGGACCCGGTTTGGCCCCTGGAACACCACAAATTTTTCTCCTATTTTCGCCTTTTCGACCCCAAACTCATGACCTTTTTATCCCTGAAATCATCAAAAACAACTACCTTTCCTCATTTCTTAATAATAAACACTAAAATTACGAAAATCAAACTATTCTAAATTGCAAAAATTTAAAAACTCAGCTAATATACAAATAATTGGCTTTTGTTTAACGTCGTTAAGCTCGACGGGTTACCTCATTCATTAGTCATTGACATAACCTCCCCAGCAGTGAGTGAGGTTGTCAATATTTGCAACTCGAAATTTGCATCCCTTAGCTTTTATTCCCACTAGTTTATCTGAGATAACCTTCGCGACCATGAATGGTCCTAGCCAAGAACTTTTTGATTCACGTACCTTTGGATGGGGGTTTGGTTTCTTCATAGCTACTTCTTCACCTACCTTGAACCCCTTTTTCTTTCTTTCTTTCTTAGGTTCTTTCGGAACCTTCGTGACACGTGCTTTCTCTTTCTTCTTTGCATGATTGAGTTGTGGATTTTTAGGGTATGGAGGAGCTTTAATTGGTGGTTTCTTTCGTAGCTCTTTCTCCTCCACCCCTAAAGTGTCCACAACATTGATTGGTTCTTTTCTCACCGGTTCCATTACATCTACACGAAAACATTATTCCTTGGAATCCGGAAACTTCATAGGTCTAAACACATTAAACTTCATCTCCTCATCTTGGATTCTCATAATCATTTCGCCATTTTCTACATCAATCAAAGTACGCCCCGTGGCTAGGAATGGTCTTCCCAAAATGATGGGGACATTCCTATCCGCGTCGTAATCAAGTATAATGAAATCAGCGGGAAAAATTAATGTACCTGCCTTAACGAGGACATCTTCGATTCGGCCTTCTGGATGTGCAAGAGATCGATCCGCCATTTGCAAGACCATAGAAGTGGGTCTTGCTTCAAAATTAAGCTTGTCAAAGATTGATTTGGGCATAAGATTTATGCTTGCACCCAAATCGCATAGCGCTTTTCCTCTCCACTCATTACCAATAGATATCGGAATTGTGAAACTCCCAGGATCAACTAATTTTGGAGGTAATTTACCTTGACAAATAGCACTACATTCTTCAGGAAGACCAATCATCTCATTATCACAATATGGCCGTTTGTTGGTGAGGGCTCTTTTCAGAAACTTAGCATATTTGGGCACATCTCGAATAGCTTCTAGCAACGGAATATTTATGCTAAGACCTCTTACCTTGTTAAAGAATTTTTGATACTCAGCCATATCACCCTTCTTTTGAACTCTTGATGGAAATGGTGGAGGAGGACGGTTTATTACAGTATCATCTTTCTTTTTCGAAACTTCACTAGACCTCTCCACTTCTTCTACTTCAACTTATTTATCTTTATTCACCACCTCTTTTTCTTTTCTAACTTCTTTTTCTTTCATAACCGGGAAAGGAGGTGGAGGAAGGTTCTTACCACTTCTGAGAGTAATAGCTTTACAGTCTTCGATTTGGATTGGATTCTCAGTATCGCTAGGGAGTTGCCCTTGTGGACGTTGATTCAGTTGTTTGTTAATTTGACTTAGCTGATTCTGGAACAACTTCATACTTGCTTCAACTGCGTTTTGTCGTTCCATAGCTTGTGTTTGAAGAGCAATTAAACTCTCAACTGTTTTCTGAAGAGTAACTCCTTCTTGCGGATGGGCAGGTAAGGCCTTCTGATTCATTGTGTCATCATAATTGTCTTGAGGAGCTTGTCTCTGAACATAATTTTGATTCTATCCTCCTTGGTAATTGTTGTGTGGTCTTGGATTGTAGTTGTTACCTTGGGGACGCGGCTGATACGCATAAGTAGGATTTGCTGCCCCATCAGGATTTGAGTATTGAAACCCCGGATGGTTTCTGTTAGGCTGATATCCATTACCACTTGAATTAAAGTTACCTCTATTGGACACAAACATCACGGATTCTTGATTATTTTGACAATTTTCCCAACTATGATCATTGACACCGCAATACTCACATCCATATACCTCTTGTGCAACCATTACCTCACCTCTTTTATTCGAGAAACCTTCTTTCACGGCTAGAGTAAGTTGTCTCAATTGTTGTTCTAGTGTGGTCTGAAGCTTTGTCTCTAGCGTAGCAAACTTTTCTTCCATATCAACATTATTCACTCTTTTAACTGGTGTTCTTACTGAACTCCACCCAACTTCATTCTTGACTGTTCTCTCTAAGATGATCTTTGCATGAGCGGGTTGAACTTGAAGAAAACCTGCACCACATAGCATATCCAATTTCTCTCTTGAAGTCCCATCAAGGCCTCTATAAAATATTTTTAATTGTTGTTGTTCTGAAAAGCCATGATTGGGGACTCTACGTAAGCACATCTGAAATCTTGTCCAACTCCTACCCAAAGTTTCATCATATTCTTGACGGAAATGCGTCAACTCTAATTCAGCATCTAACCTCATGTTACTTGGGTAATACCTGTCAAAGAAAGCAATCTCTAATTGGTCCCAATTAGTAATCTTCGTCGGATCTTGCGTATCGTGCCATTCACTTGCTCCATCAATAACAAAAAATTTAAACACAGCGTAGTACATCTGTTCTTTTGAAACTCCGTGTGTGATGTAAGAATCACATATCTGTTTGAATTTCTGTATCGCTCTAAGAGGATCTTCTCCAACTCTACCACGAAAATTTCCAAAGTTTTGGAATTGAGCTATCATACCCGGATCTGGACGAAACTTCGGAACATTTATATCTGGAGCACCTACTCCTATAGCAGGAGCACGGAATGGAACTTCTGGTGGACCATTAGTAAACCATGGATCTTGAATATTCGCCATTTCTCTTTCCTCTTGTTCTCTTCATTTCTTATTTGCAAGTCTGATTAACGAATCCGGATTATCAAGGATTTGAACTAGCGGTTCAAATCTGAGCCTTCTTCGCATACACCAAACCTAAAAACCTGAGAAAACTAAACAAGCAAAAAGCGTAAAACTGATAAAAACAAATATAAAAATAAATGCAACTATCACTAAAGGATAAACACCGTGGTCACACGCTACCGTCCCCGGCAGCGGCGCCAAAAACTTGGTGGTCCTTTGTGTGTTCTAAAAATAACTGCAAATGCTAATCGAACCACAACCGCAAGTGTACGGTTGTCCCAAGTAGTATGTATGATAATACAGATTCGTTCCAAGGACGGATGGTTGATCACAATGTTTAGCAAATAGTGATTGATGCACTTATGAAAATAAAAGACAATAAACTGTTTGTTTGGTTTTGTTTATTAATTCTAAATAAATGAAAGACAAATATTAAATGTAAATGAAAGCTAAGACGCAAGTAAAATAAGTGAAAACGCAATATGAGATGGAATACTTGAGAACGCAAGGATCCTCCCAATCCTACTTCCTAACTTATGTTGTTTAAGGGCTAAATTAGTCAATTACAATGGTCGGGATTCTAAATTCCTTATACCCCCGTCAGGGTGGACTATAAGGCGATCCTAAAGTGTCACTAGTCCCGTCAGGGTAAATATGATCCACCGTTGGATGATTAAGTTTTATTACCTCATTGGCCCTAGGATTAGCTAAGCTCGTCAGAATCATTAACTTCTATCCTAGATTGAACAAATGGTTCTGTACCTAAACCCTCCGTCAGGATGATCCAATCGCCACTAATTGGAATAGCCTAGATACTAACACCTGTTCTTAGTTAGCTACTCCAAAAACAGTAAAATAATCTCAATTTATTGAAAAGAGTAAAGGCCCTAATTTAGTTTAATTCAATAAAAATCCAAATTCAACATTCGTTAATTAATAAGATTGGGATTCACCCATTATTTGTTCTCAAGCACTATCAATTGTTTAGCTCATATTAAAAAGAAATACTAAATTAAAAATAAAGGAATTCATATTTGATTACAAAATTAAAATTGAAAGAACCTAATTTCCGGAATTGGAATGACTACGAACGGAGCTATAGACCCACTCCAGCTCTTGTAGCTTCTTCTTTCTTCCTTCTGTTGCTTTTCTCTGGTGTTTAATCTTGTGGAATGTGAATTGTCTGTAAAATAGAAGTCCAGACCTCCTTTTATAAGTGCAAATTCGGACTAGGGCTTGGACCAGAAAATAAAAGCCTAATTAAATGTCCAAGCCCACTTTCTAAGCCCAAAATCCCGTAACTGATGATAGGCCTTCACTAAAACAGCTTTTCCCGATGCTTTACAACTCCGATTGACCTCATTCCAGTTGCTAAAGTTCCGTAACTCGATAAGGAATGATTTCTCTTCAAAGGTCAGCGGCTAAATCATCGCTTAAGCACCTCGAAATCAGCAATCTATGGCCTGGAAAGTGGATTTTCAGCTCTAAAAATAATATCTTCGGGATTTGTCTTCAAGTCTTGACTCTAATTCACGATCTTTGACCTTCTCCTCGGATTCCTCTCCTAGCTAACATCTAAAACCTGTAAACTTTACACTAAAAATACCAATATTACGCGCAAAAGTTTAATAAATTAAAAATGCTAGAAATAAAACGGTAATTCCGGATTATTGAATATTTAGTACAAAAGTCTATCAAATTAATTAAATAAACACCAAAAATGATGTCTCCTAAGGGTCTAAAATAAGAACAATTAGGGAGACATCAGGGTCTCACCACGTGTTCATTGCCGAGAGGTCCCAAATCGAACAACAGAAGCACCGGCATGCCGGGCCCTAGCGCCGGTATGCCGGCCAGAAGAAAACCCGCGCCCACGTGTATATACCTCAGGTATTTTGATGTAACTCGGGAATCAGCAGCTCCAGCACCGGTATGCCGCCCAGCGCCGCTGGAGAGAGAAAAAAAAGCTTCGATTTTTAGGATATAAAAGAAGGAGGTCGGTATTATTCCGAAATTATTAATCCTTAAGCCTTTCTTTCTTCTCCAAACATCTCTCAACTCCATTAAAGCTCATTCAAACCTTCCCCAACCATCAAAACACTACCCAATCATCATAAAAACACATCAAAGCTTCTCTCCACATCATTACAAAGAGATTCAATCACACAATTCTCACCAAACACATTGAGATTGAAGAATCAAAAGCTTAAACTTTCAAAATTCATCCTACAATTTCTCACATCCATACCAATCCATCAAGAAATCACCCTACCCACATAGAGATTCATCAGCAATTCACCTTTCCTAAACAAAATCAAGCTTGTTCAACTAATAATTCAAAAGTTCAAATTTAAAGAGTTCTTAAAGCTTTGAGTTGGGGGTCAATTGAGATGACTAAAGGAACAGAAACATTATCTATCAAGAAGGAGGTGAAGAAAAGTAAGGTATTGGGTTCAATTGAGAAGAAATCAAGTAACAAAGGTTCTAGTTCAAATTCAAAGGGTAAAATCGATGTTGAAGAAGGAGGTAAGCCGGCTATGTTCGATTTAATGGGTAAAAACGTTTTACTTTACTCCAAAAAGAGAACACAACCTCTTCTTTTCAAAGGTCCTACACCCATAGATAAAGAGGAAGCTTCAAAGACCTTGATAGCTTCTGCAGAAAAACAATTAAAAGAACTACCTTCCTCTTATGAGAAAGTATTCGATTAAGAAGTTGGTACAGGAGAATATAAGAGATTATTGGAGCTTGGTGAATAATTTGGTTGGTCTACGTTCATGGTAAGACGTTCTGAATTATGTCATGAGTTAGTTTTAGAGTTCTATTTAGGCCTCTTTAGCCGAGATAGTAAAGGTTGTGTTCCGATTAGAGAAAAGTTAGTTCCTTTTACAGTTGAGGAGATTAGAAACCACTTCCAGTTTAAGAAATTGGTTGGACCATGCAAGTATAGTGAAGCGGTTTCTAAACGAAAAATCTTTGATGAGGAATTACTTTTTGGGCATGTGTTAGACAAGGAGAAAGTGCAATCGCATAAGGGAGAATTGAAGGCACCTTGGCCTTACACATATCTTCAACCGGATGCGAGAGTTTGGCACAATTTCTTTATTTCTAATGTCTTCGGAAACACACGAACTTTGGATGTGACTAAAAAGAACGCTCTACTTTTGGATTGTATCTTGAGAGGAGAAGAAGTGGATGTGGCACAGTTGATCTTTGAGGAGGTGATGCGATTTTTGGTCTCTCCCAAATCAGTTTATAATGTTATACGATGATCACGTGTCTTGTATGAAAAGCAAATGTTATATTGGGTGAAGAAGAGAAATTCGAATTTAAGAAGAGTTATATTGATAATGCTTGGATCATGAAAGTCTTGAGAGGAGCAGTTTCTACACAAATCTCAAAAGAAGAAAAGGAGCAAAGTTGGCAAGAGAAGATGGAGGAGCGTGTAAACAAATTAGAAGAAGTTCAAACTTCCTTAGCCAATGATGTGGCACAAATCAAAGCCAATTAAGTGCACATCATGACACTCCTTGAACAATTAACGAATGATCAAGCAAATCCCACCTTGGATGTCGATAATGCGAGGCAATAAGCCTCGAGAGTATGTTCTCCTTCTTCCTTACCAATTCTGTAAATGCTTTTATCTGCTAATTTTAATTTCTGTTTGAGTCGTTTTTGAGTCGTGGGGACACGGCTCATTTTTGAGTTGGGAGTGTGGGGATTTGTTGTCTCTCATCTCCATTTTTCTGTTTTTAGGTAGAAATTAAATTTTTTTTGATACATGGGAATTAGATGTAGAGTGTGTTTAATAGCTTGAAAGCATAAGCTCAGTGAATTGATGATAGTAAGTAGTATGTTTATGAGCTATGTTATTTGTATGCTTTGAGTATTTGCAGGAAAACACACATTGATAGTAAAGAAAAGATTAGTGAGCAATGCGATAGAAAGTATGTTCGATCTCAGGGAACCTTGAGAAGTGTGTAGGCCGTGAGATCCAAGCTAGTTGACAAACTCATTTTATGAAAGAGTTAAAGGTAAGAAAATAATGAATTGCATGGTGTAGAAAGTGACTAAGGAAGTTCTTCCATATTGAAGCCACTTGAAGCCTTTTTATACCTTCTCACCTTGTTATTTGATTTTATATGCTATATCCTTCTCAGCCCCTTCTATCCTTTCTAACGGTTTTTATTTAGCCACATTATAAGCCATATCCCTTTAGATTATAGGACTTTTCCATATGATCCGCACTCGAATCGCGATGCATAGACAGTTGTTTTAGAGCTTGAGTTTGGGGTGGTGGGTCCACCATTATGGGAATTGTTATTGGGAGGGGATTTTTGAGCTTATTAATTGTGTTCTATTCTTTATATTGATGATGATTCACAAGTTTTACTGTAACCCTTTGCCGGGGTAATAGTGAATGAAAAAGAAGCTACGAGCTAAAATTTCCAACAAGGGCATTAAAAGAAAAAATATATATATGAGAAAAATAGCGTGATATCTCAACATTAAAAAAGAGAGTCATAGCTATACAAAATAAAAAGTTGATTTGAAAAGAAAATATATATTCGGACCGGCAAAGTTGAATTTTTATGTGAACATCTTATGCTTTAATTGGGTTATTGGGGATGCTAAATTGTGCATCAAAGAATTCATTGGGTTGAGTGAGAAACGTTTAATGAGACTAACTCAACCTCTAGGGCGATTCGTTGATGGCTAGTGAGGAGAGAGCCAAAAGCTCACTCTAAATTATCCAAATATACTATCATACCATCCCTAAGCCTAAATTACAACCTTAAAGACCTTGTGATTCTTTGCTATGTAATTGAGAAGTGATTGAGCCATTAGAGAGTAGTTAAATGGATCTTTGAATACTAGTGATGTTCGATGAACAATCTATAGCTTCCTTGGTGAACTGAGTAAAGTCCCAATCCTTGTTACATTACGAAACTAATCTAATCTTGAATTCAAACCGTGTTAACTATGGATATGAGAAGCGTACAGGTATGTAGTTTATGAAAATTACTGCATGAAATTTTCTGAGTAATTACTTTATGATTATTCTATATATTTTGCTATGATTACCTAAGTGTGTATTTATAGACTTCCCTTTGTTTTTATCTTTATTGTATCGGGACGATACAACTTTGAGTTGGGGGTCTTGATATCTCCTCATTTGTGATAGATTTATGTTAAGATGAGACATCATTTTTAGTGATTTAGAAGTCTTTCTAATTGTTTTTCTTGAGAATAGTGCACTTTCCTATTTTGAGTCTTGATTTAGTAAAATAATATTTTTAGAGAATATTGGGTTTAATTATTTATTTAGTGTGAAGCTTTAAAGATAATTATGGATATTAATTAGAGTCTAAGTCAAAGACTACAAGATATGGAAAGAGATAAGCATGGTAATTGGAGATAAGGAAAGAAAAGCTAAAAACATGTTAAAGGAAAAGCTGCCTTAAATCTGAATTTCTGCACCCACGACCACAAATCAGCTTATATCTCAAGATCGGTGTGGAATTTGGAGAAACGGTCAAGAGAAAAATTGAAGATCTTTCTGAGACAATGAATTTCGACTATTCATACGCGTCAAACAGTTGAGTATTGAAGCAGCTAGGACCAAAATAAAACCGGGTCTTATTTCATGTTTTAGGGTTACGAATTTGAGTTGGGCTTGGAGTCCACTACTTACCTTCTCCTTCAAGAAAACAAATTAGGTCTTCTAAACACCTATAAATACACCCTTATATCACTTGTAAATCATCGTTGCCTCATAGTAATTAGTTCTTAAGGTTTTATTCATCAGAGTTATTGTCGAGAGTAAGATGATGTCTTTTATTATTTCCTTTAGTTTATTTCCTTCAGGTATGAACTAAACTTCCCATAGCTTGGGTTTTGCATCATGTTTAATCTATGAATTCTAATTTTTTTCTATCTAAGTTTCTTTGGGAATTACATGTTTTAATCTGATATTAGCTACTTACCTTTATATTTGTTTATGTGTTTTGATTTAATGACTGTTTTCCTTGCGGTGCGCAACGTTTAGGATTACCTTAATAGTAGTTAGATGATCACCTTAGCTGGGTGTCTAATTATTGAAACACCACATAACGTCTAGTGTCGATATTAGTCCTGACAAAACTGATTCTAACTAAATAGTCATTAGGGTATAATTTAATCACTATCACCATGTATGGAAATTGATTGCTTAGGGCCCTACTAGCGTAGGATAACCCTATTTGAACCAGCCTCGTGGTGTGTCCGTAGCTGATGTCTCCCTAAATGTTCTAATTTTATGCCCTTGGGAGACATCATTTTTGGTGTTTATTTGATTATTTAGATAGACTTTTGGTGCTAATATGCAATAATTCAATTTTCCTCTCTAGATTTTAGTATTTTTGATTTATTAAACTTTTGCGCGTAATATGGGTTGTTTTTAGTGAAAATCTTGTAGGTTTTGAATACTAGCTAGGAGAGGAATAAAATATTAAAGTCAAAGATCGTGATATGGAGTCAAAGCTTGAAGATAAATCCCGAAAAGAATTATATTTTGAAGCGGCCAATCTGGAAAACAGGCCAAAGATAGCTGATTTAGAGGCACTTACGAGTTGATTTAGCCGCTGACCTTTGAAGAGATTATGTTCCATATCGAGTCACGGAAATTTAGCAAGTGATTTGAGGTCAATCGGAGTTATAAAGAATCGGCTAGAGCTGTTTTAGTGGAGGTGGTGCAGCAGTTACGGGATTTGAGATTAATTAGTGGACTTGGACTTTTCTAATTTTCACTTAATCCTTAAGTAAAAGCCCTAATCCGATTTTATCATTATAAATAGACTTTTAGACCTCATTATTCAGTACCTCTCATTTGATTCTTCAATTCAAATCATCCTTAGAAGAGAGTGTCCGGAGAAGAAGCAGAAGCAAGGAAAAGAAGAAGCCAAGAGATGGAGACTGTCTATATCTCCAATTCGCAGCCGAATCAACTCCGTAATTAGGTTCTTCTATTTTATTCTGTAAAACATTATGAACCCAATTATGTCTTTAGTTTTTGTCCTTCCGTTAATTATGAGCTAATTCCATTTAATACTTGGGAACGCATAATGGGTTAATCCCTGCTTTGTTTAATTTCATACGATTGGATTTGGGATTTCATTAATTTAATTCAAATTGGGTCTTTTACATGTTTCTGTAATTTGCGATTGTTTACTATTATTAACGTAGCTAATTAATAATGGGTGTTAGTATCTAGGCTATTCCACATAGTGACTTGTGTATCATCTTAACGGAGGGTTTAGATAATGAATTAATTACAGAATATAAGGTAGGAATTATTTGACTCTGACGAGCATAATTAACCTTATGGCCTATTGGGTATTTTTAGCTTAATCCTTCGAAAGTGGATCATAATCACCCTGACGGGGTTTGTGACACCCTAGAATAGCTTTGTAGTCCACCCTGACGGGGGTACGAAGATTCCCGAATCCCGACCTATGTTAATTGACAAATTTGTCCCTTAAACAACATATGGAATGAAATAGAGTTAGGAGAAATCCTCGCGTCTCTCAAATACTGCCTCTCATATCTTGCGTCTAGTATAATTACTTGCATTTTTACATTAGTCTTTAATACTTTAGGATTAGTAAAACAAACCAAACATCATTAAACCATTTATCAGCTTTCATAGTGCAATTATCCATTAACTGATAAGCATTAGAGTCAACCAGACCGTCCCTGAGAACGAATCTGTTTTATCAACTATATTACTTTAGACAATCGTACACTTGCGGTTGTGGTTCTCTTTTCCTTATTGCATTTATTTTAGAACACACAAAGGACCACCAGTAGCCCCCTTAGTCGCTCTCAAGGTCTAAGGTATGGGAATTTAGAATCCTGACTAAATATCTAAGAGCTAATTATCTCCCTTATTAACTAGATTTAATAGAAAGAATTATAAGGATTAGTGCATACTAGCAAAAACTAAGTCATACTTCTCATCTCATATTTCTTCGTATTTATTTTATTGTCTTATTTTCCTTAGTTTAATTAATTATTTCGAATTATTCTCTATTTATTTTTCTGTCTTTTAATTAATTACTTTTTACTCGTTATTTCTACCCATTCGATTAACACACTAAGTCCCTGAGAACGAACTCAACTTATCATTAAAATTTGCATACGTCCTGTAATACTTGCAATACTGTGCCTGTCTAGGCTGAGAGTGCGTTGTTTTATGACTTACTATTTATCTTACTTGATGAGCCTATTGAAAAGAAACAAAAGATAGAAGAACCAACACAACCACTACACAAGAGATTAACAGCTAGGATGACGGCACCATCAAGGCTTAAAGAAAAGACACAAATTCAAGATCAAGGTACTTCTTCTTCTTCTTCAGATCAGAATAATTCTTGCATACCCCCAAGTATGGGCAATCAAATTGCAACATGAAGTCAATCATATAAGAAAAGAAAACAGAGCACTCTGGGAGGAAATTGAAAAGATTAATCAGGTATTGGGTGAAGTAACTGAGACCTTGGATATTGAGAACTATTCTTCTTCTTTGGAGGAAGACATGATGGATCTTTATGGCTAGGTACCCAATTCTAATTCTGCTTCTTAACTACTTTTATGCATTAAGTACTTAATTTTAGTTTAATTTTTATTTTTATTTCTTTCTTGAGTCTTTTTCGAGTCGTGAGGACACGACTCACTTTTGAGTTGGGGTGGGGATTCGTTATCCTCATCTTCCTTTTTGTTTTTGCATAAAATTTAAATTTTTTAGGGTTTGAATAGGCATAGAATATGTTGAATGTACCTATTTGAGCATGATTTAATTAGGTCAATGATAGTAGGTATTTTTTTTTTGAAAGATGTCATAATTATGTTTAGCATGAATGTATGAAAACAGGAAATAAAATATAGAAAAGTTAATGAGCAATGCTAAGAGGTTACGTTGAAACATAGGGAGAGTTATTTGGTGTGTAGAACGTGAGGTTTCACATTAGTTAAAAACCCGCTTATCTATGAACTAGTAGTGAAAAAGTAACAAAATCCGGTAGTTAGAAAATTAAATAAGGCAGTTTTTTCATATTGAAGCCACTTGAAGACTTTTTAGCCTTCTCACCCTTTTATTGGATTATTATTATTTATCCGTCTTAGCCCCTCTGGGCCTTTCTAAAGCTTTTTATGTAACCACATTATTACCCATATCCCTTAGTTTGTAGGACTTATCTATATGACCCGCACTCGAATCGCAAAACCTGAGACAAGTCGTTTTTTAGAGCTTGAGTTTGCGGTGGTGGGTTTCATCATTAGGGAACACTGGGTTTGGGAAATTGTAATTGTGATTTTATTGATAATGAAAAAGTTATTATTGTAACCTTTTGTTGGGGTAATAGTGAATGAAAAAAGCTGAAAAGCATGAATTGAAAAGAAAAAATATATATATATATATATATGAAAAATATAGCGTGATATCTCAAACATCAAAAAGAGAGTCATAGCTATACAAAAGAAAAAAATGGATATGAAAGGAATATATATTCGGACCGGCAAAGTGGAATTTGTATATCATCATGAAAGGTTTTATTTGGGACTATTGGGGATGCACATCAAAAGCATCAAAATTGGGTTGAGTGAGAGCATCTTCAAGTGAAAACTCAAGCTCTAGGGCGATTCGATGATGGAATGTGAGGAGAGAGCCAAAAGCTCACTTTTCATTATCCAAATATACCACACAGTCCCTAAGCCCCTTTATAACTGTAAAGACCTTAGGATTTCTAACTGCTTGGTGGAGAAACAATTGAACTATTAGGTTGTAGGTAAGTGGACCATTGGATTCTATATTAGGACCTATGAACAACCTATAACCATTAGCCCAAACTGAGTTGAGGCCTCTCCTTCTGGCATTGTGAAATAATCTGGAGTTGAATTTATGGATTGTTGATTATGTGTATATTAAGAATACGTTTGCATTATTTCTTTAGCATTACTACATGAGACTTTTTAGATATTTATTCTCTAGGATCATTCATTGTGTTTTATTCTTATCCTCCTCCTACTTCATCTTCTTGTTTGACTACCCTGATGTTCTTTATATTTATTTTTATTGTATCGGGATGATACAACTTTGAGTTGGGGGTCTTGATGTCTCCCATTTGTGATGATTAATCTTAGTTGGAGACATCATTTTAGGTGTATTTATTAGTTATAGGTCGATTTTCTCATGATTTAGTACATTTTCATATTTCATGTCTTGATTTTATTATTTATTATTTTTAGAGCATATTTGGTTTAATTGTTTATTTAGTGTGAAGTTTAAAGATATATGGTAATTAATTAGATGCCAAGTTAATTCTAAAAGATAAGGGAAAGAGGATAAACATGGAAATTGGAGATAAAGGCAAGAAATATGAAAAAGAAAAAGATAAAGTTGTCAAGTAAATCTGAATTCCAACAGCTACGAACATAAAAGTGATCATAACTCAATATTGGCTAGGAATTTGGAAGAATGGTCAGAATCAAAGTTAAAGAGATTTCCGAGACGACAGTTTCGACTATTGGAATGTTCAAACGGATAAGTATTGAAGCCGTTATGGCCAAAACAAACCAGCATCTGAATCTTACCTTTTTCTATATTTTAGGGTTACGAATTTGAGTTGGGCTTGGAGTCCAATACCTTTCTTATACTCCAAGAAACCTTTTAGGTTTTCCTATACCCTATATATACACCCTCTTATAATAAGAAACATATCCTTGTCCAATCCTTAAGCGAAAAGGAAGCTTACACCACAAGAAGAGAAGTCTGGAAGGAGCTGTGCATCAGTTATGTCTTCTTCAACCTTTAAATTTGTAATTTTTTCTTTTCTTCCATTAGTATGAACTTAATTTTATTTAGCTTGATTTTTAGCATATATGTATGGACCCTAGACTTGCTTAAAGTTCTATCTAATTTGGGATACCATCGTATTTAAATTGAATTCATGTTTTATTCTCTGTTTATGTGTTTTGAATTATTGTCTGCTTTTCTTTGCGGATTGCAACCGTATAGGATTACTCTAATAATAGTTAGATAGTCACCCGGAAGGCATATTTAACTATTGGAAACAACACATAGCATCTAGTATAAGGGTTTGGTCCTGACAACCCAGCCTAACTAGATAATCATTATGGTTTGGTGCTATCACCATTTAATCAATTGTAGGAAAATTTTGCTTAGGAACCTATTGACACAGGATAACCCTATTTGAAACTACCTCGCAGTTGAGGCTGATTATTGTAATACTGCATGATTCACCCTTACATGTTCATAATAGACAAGACTAGTGGAGATTACTTGCTAATATCTCAAGCTAAACTCTCATACTATCTTCTTCTCTTTGCATTTAAATTTCTTCTTTACATTATTAGTTAATTTTCTATTTACAAAAACCAAACAAAAATCTATTTGTCTTTTATTTTCTTGAGTATTATCTGATCTAGCTTTCTTATTTGCAGTTTATAATTTGCATAAGTTCTCTCTAACTTTCGCAGTCTCTTAGGAACGAATCTTACTTATCATTAAAACTTGCATAGGTCATGTAATACTTACAGAACCGTGCTAGGCTAGGGTGTCTATTTCTGCACTTATTTATATCATCTTTTTATCACACCCTAGTCTACACCACTACATCAATAAGACTACACCCCGTGTCTAGGAATCGTCTTCACAGGATAACGGGGACATTCCTATCCGCGTCATAATCAAGTATAATAAAATCACAAGGAAAAATCAAACTACCTTCCTTGATGAGGACATATTCCACCCTTCCCTCTGGATGTGCTAGGGATCTATCAGCCATTTTCAAGACCATGGTAGTAGGTCTTGCATTTCCTATCTTCAACTTCTCAATAACCGATCTAGGCATGAGATTAATACTCCCACCCAAATCACACAATGCTCTCCCAAGCCACTCCTCAGTCCTCACCAATAAAAATGGTAATATTGAAACTCCCAAGATCAAGTAACTTAGGTGTCAACTTACTCTGGCATATCGCACTACATTCTTCTAGTAAACCAATCATTTCATTCTCAAGATATGTGTGTTTGCTGGTGATAGCTCTTTTCAAGAATTTCACATATTTTGGGTCCTCCTCTAACATCATCTAAGAATTGCAAATTGATATTATGCTTACTCACCACATTCATGAATTTCTGATATTCACCCATAAATCCTTTCTTCTTAACTCTCGAAGGGAAAGGTGGAGGAGGGCGATTTTCTTCCACTACAACATCTTTCTTCTTCGGCTTTTCCATAATATTCTCAACTTCCATCTCGATCACTTCTGGTTCACCTTCTTTCTCCACCACATCTCTTACCGTTTTCATTTTTACAGTTGTTTCTTTTTCTTTCATAACGGGAAAAGGTGGTGGTGGTAACTTCTTACCACTTCTGAGCGCAATGGCATTACAATCTTCTTTTGGTTTAGATTTTCAGTGTCACTTGGGAGTTGCCCTTGTGGATGCTGATTTAGCTGTTTTTCCATTTGAGATACTTGATTCTCTAAAATTTTAAAGATTGCAGAAGTAGATTGTTGCTCTTGTTGTTTGTGTAATAGAGATGAGTGTCAGTAGAGCCTGTTGAACATCTAACGTACCTTCTTAGTGTTGAGCTGGTAGAGCTTTCAAATTCAAATTATCGGTAAAGTAATCTTAAATAGGTTGTCTCTGGGCTTGATTTCCATAACCTTATCCCCCCTTGGTAATTATTTTGTGGCCTTTGCTGATAGTTATTTCCTTGGGGTCGTGGTTGATATGCATAAGTAAGATTCGCGGCCCCATTCGGATTTGAATATTGGAAACCAAGATGGTTTATGTTTGGCTGATAAACTTGACCACCTGAATTATAGTTCCCACGGTTGGAAACAAACATCACGGATTTTGGGTTGCTTTGACAATTCTCACAAAAATGTATAAGGCCTGAAGTGTACTACACGCTAGGAGTATCGAGTAGGTATGAAGGTAACCGTGATGGGGAATGTTGGATAGTAGTAAAGACTATGCTTAAGTACTTAAAAAGTATTAAGGATCAAATCCTCATTTGTGGAGAATATAAGTTGAAGCTAATTGTGTATATAGATGCTTGTTTTGCTTCAAACATGGATGATATCAAATCAACATTTTGTTGTGTCTATGTGGAGGAGAAATGAATTGGAATAGTTCAAATCAAGATACTATAGCAGATTTCGGTTAATAACAGTAGAATACATAGCATCATAAGATACAACTATGCAAGTTGTTTGGATAAAATAGTTTTTATATATAAATATTGTAGTTTCCACAATATAGATATTTTTTTTATACAATAACAATATTTGAGATATTGTACGATTAAAGAAACCTAGATCGTACGACAGATCCAAACAAATTTTGTAGTAGTACCGCTTGATTCGAGATATAATTGAACATGAAGATGTTCAAATTCAATAAGTAGAAGACAGGGAAAACGATGTAGATCTATTCATATAAGTGTGTCTATCAGAAGAGTCTGATGGGAACAATTTGCTTATGAATTATAGTACTTGAACGATTGGGTCTAGGCCAAGTGGGAGATTGTTGGAATTATGCCCTAGCCCTGATCGTCTTATGATGAATTGAACACAAGTGTTTATTGTACACGATAATAGTTATCCCTACATTATTGATTAAAGAAATTGTTTACTTGAATCTATGACAAGCTTTTATGATTATTGTATTCTATTACATAATATGAAGGCAGAACTTTGATTAAGTTACGAATTAGATATCATAAGTGTTATGATAATGAGAATCTAGCTCATATGACTTAATCTAAACTTTCTCTTAATCGTAGGATCATCGAGCAGGGACCTCGATGATCCGGTTAGATTAATATGTAGCTAACAAGTATTTATTGGATAAATATCGGAAGTTCTCATTTACCGAGTTAGGTGCATAGATAATGCACATAGAGATGCGATTATCGAACCGACTAAAACTATAGATTCCTAATGGTTAATTACCTTGAACCGTCAAGTGGTTTAATCTCTATAAGGAATTTTATGCTTGTAACCCTTTGACCTGAGATCATCACTATAGTTGTGTATGTGCTTGTTGTGTTTAGATACTGGACTACTAGTGTGTCATAATGCAAGTCGAAAGTATATTGGGCATAGCTAAGTATATATGCTCTAAGGGATGAGTCAAGATGGAATCTCTCAACTCTAGGTAAAGAGTTTGAGCTTTACGATGTCATAAGATTATAACGATTATATCAAATCCGTAGCCAAGGTGATAGAATGAATGAAGAAATGAGTTTCTTAGGTAATTCGTCAATTGTTGATAATCGACGTGTAACGTAGTTGATTGTCTGATAGGATTTGACGGATCTACCATATCCCAGGATGATCCAGAGCTGTAAAGATTGAGGGATTACGTGTATGATCCTTTACCGAGTTCTTTGTACAGAGTTACTTCACTTTATCTAGTCGTTGGGGAGTATTGCTAAATTCCAACCTCGATTAGTAGTTAACTAAGTTAACTAATACTGGTTTAACGATGAACCCACGTGGTCGCACACTAACGAGTGCATTGATCTTGCTTCATGTTATTAATTAATTTTTATTGTCGAATAATAAATATTTATATAAGTATATACTAGGAATATTAGTATATTAATTTGCTAGCACAAATTAATATTCTAATATATGACAAAATTGAGAGAAAAGAGAATAAAAAGGAAAATTGACAAGGTTGTGGATCGACCCACGCACCTTTAGTAAAGGGAAATGTATCCCAAACCGCTGGGATAGTTAAAGTCATATGTATAATATAAACGGTTCAAGTCCACTTCACAAGTGGGTAGTGATCCAAATTATTAGGATAATCTATTTTTATTATAACTGTTGACTTTTCATTTCTTGTCTTATCATTTTCCTAAAGTTTTATAAGTATAATGGTTTTTCATTATATGATAGAATTTTTTTTACTTCCTCTCTTGGAAAAAACAAAACAGCCATAGAAGGCTAAAGGTCTCCAAGTCAAAAAATGTTTCTGAAAGAAAGATTGACGGCTCGGTGTGCAATGCGTGGAGGCTTTAAGAATTTTGAAGCTCGGTTAGTCTTTCGATTCACATATAAATCCAAACGGTACACAATCAAAATCCGTTTTAAAATCTAATCGCACTAGATTGGTTATAGGATTGCATATTATTTTTCCGTTGCGTATATTTGATATTACAGGTATTGTGATTCCTTTAGCTGAGTCTATTAGGAAAAATCTGAAAGTTGCAATGTACATATGTTCTCTTGTTACAGCTTGCGTAACGCACGCATCGCATATTTGCTAAACTTCTGTACTGCACGAATCGCATCTTCTCTAGCCACTCCTCGAAATTTTCTGAAGTATCAGAATCTGTTTAGCATACCCGAATCGGTTCTAAATCTTGCAAATTGAATATCTAGAGGGCCAACTCCTATAACAGGAGCGTGATATGGTACTTGTTTAGGACCTTGCACGAACCAAGTATCGTATCTCAATTGGAGTTGAGCATTGCCTACAGGTGGAGGACGAATTCCTTGATTTTGATTGTTTGGAATTCGAGGAATTGGACGTTGACGAATTATAGGATTTCCGTCCTCATCCACTTCCACCTGAGGATCATTGTTGTTGTTGATTAAAGCTACCATTTCTTTACTTGATTTGTTTTCTTCCTTCTCTCTTTTCTTTGTAGCTCGGAATATTCTCTCAGGGTTTGAGAACATGCACCGAACCTATAAAATCTGAAAAAGATAAACAAAAGAAAAGTGTAAAAACTGAGAAATAAACAATTAAAACTACTTAGGGATTAAACAACGAGGTCACGCGCTGCAATCCCCGGCAGCGGCGCCAAAAACTTTGTGGGTCCTAGGGTGTGATAAAAATAAACGATAAATAAGAGGACCTACTAACAACAAGTGTACGGGTCGTTCCAAGTAATAGATATATAAGGGGTTTCGTTCTCAGGGATTGGACTGGTATAACCAAGGTGTTCAACAAATAAGTAGTAGTAACTGCAAGTAGGGAAAATAAAATATAAAAGATTTTTGTTTGGTTTTTAAAGATTAAGCTACTAGACGCAAGTAAATAAATAACTAAGGATTAACAAAAAGTAAATGAATCAACACTAATAGATGTAGATGCAAATATGCTTGGTGTACTTGAGTCTCGCAAGGGATCCACCTAAATTCATACAATTAATGCTTCTCTTTAACGGTAAAGTCGATATACATATATTAGTCGGGACTCTAAAATCTCCTAACTCCCGCCAGGGTAGACTTAAGAGTTATCCTACGGTATTACAAACCCCGTCAGGGTAATTATACCTTCTTTCGGATGTTGAAGTGTTTTACCCAATTGGTTGTGTGGTTAGTCAAGCCCGTCAGAATCATTGACGAATACCACATGTTTATTACCTAAGTCCGTAATTAAACCCCCCATCAAGGCGATCAATTGTCACGTAGTGAATAGCCTAATTACTAATACCTAATTCTAATTGGCTAAATTAAAAGTAGTAAACAAGCTTGCGATAATAGTCAATACAAAATATCCAACTTAGAATAAATTAAATAATCCCAAATTCGGAAAAATATCAATTATATAAATTAGGGCTTAACCCATAAATGTGATTCTCAAGCAAAGAATTTGATGTCTCCTCATTTGTGATAGATTTATATTAGAATGAGACATTATTCTTAGTGATTTAGGAAGTCATTTAGTCGAATTTCTTGAGAAATAGTGCACTTTCTTCTTTTGAGTCTTGATTTAGTAAAATAATATTTTTAGAGCATATTGGGTTTAATTATTTATATAGTGTGAAGTTTTAAAGATAATTATGGAGCTTAATTAGAGTCCAAGTAAAAGACAACAACTTATGGAAAGAGATTTGCATGGTAATTGGAGATAAGGAAATAAAAGCTAAAAAGATGGAAAAGGAAAAGCTGCCTTAATCTGGGATTCTGCAACACACGTCTAAAGATATGCGTTTTTACCTAAGAAATAGGCCGATTTTGGTAATTTCCTTCTTTAGGGGCAAGATAATTCTGTTGCGATTCTTTTGGTATCTTATGGAGCTCAAACCGACCAATAACGAAGAAGATATGCTCAAAACGGTCCAGCAGTGTTTATCTTTATTTCCATACGAATTAGAGTTGGGCTTGGAGTCCACCACTTACTTATCCTTCAAGAAAACGAATTAGGTCTTCCTAAACACCTATAAATACACCCTTATACCATTGTAAACATGTTCTTGCTCAGTTGTAAAGTATAGGCTTAGTCTTTACTTATATTTTCTTAGTTTTAAATAATAGCTTAGCCTTTAGTTAGATATTCATCCTTAGAATCAAGCTATTCATTCAAGAAGCAAGTTGACCTATAGAGGAAGACAAGAAGAAGAAGATTGGAGACTGACAAACTCCTCTTCTACATCTCACCTTCTCTATATTTAGAGTAATTAGCTATAGATCTATTCTCAACCATATTTCTAAGCTTTTATTCTGTAAGTTTTGCTTTTTATTATTGGATTATTATTTTGTCTTTAAATACTATTTGTTATTTTAATTGATTAAGCTTGGCGTATATTGTTATAATGTGTTTTGACTTATTTCCCTAGATCTGATCAATCTTAGGATTAATCTTAGTTATTGACAACACCACATAATCGTCTAGTTTAACTAGATAGCCATTAAGGTTTGATTTAATCACCAATCATTACTTAGGAATCCCTAGTAGTGGTAGGTTGCTCCTAAGTCTAGAAAAGGCTAGGTAGAATTTAGAATCCTGGTTAATATATAATGCTTAATGTGACAGGTTAGAATAACAATTTAGTAATAGACCTAGTAATCCTAATTTAATTGACTTACATTCATATTTAGTTATTTTTTTTATTTATTTATTTGCATTAGATAGTTATTTATCTTTTTATATTTTTATCTAAAACATCTAAATTCATCTATGCTTGTTAAATATAAGTAGATCTAACGGATACAATCCCTGCGAACGAACTTGACTTATCATTAAAACTTGCAAACGATCTGTGATACTTGTAGTGAGTTTCGTGATTCTCAAGGGTGTGTGACTCTTTATTATTATCTTTATTTATCCATTATTTTATCACACCTTTGCCCCCACCAGCATTCATGTTTTCTAATACAGAAATAAGATAAAGAACCTAATTAAAGGATTGGGTTGAATTGTTGTTGAAAAAGAATAACTTCTCCAACTCTTCCTTTGCCTTCTGCCTTTTTGCTCTCTTCTGACTTTTAGAAATAATGAAGCGTCCTAAAAAATGCGGTCTAAAAGGCTATTTATACTCAACCAAATCATATTGGGCTTTTATTTTATTTTATTAAATGATTAAAAGCCCAAGTCTAATTAGTAATTTCCGTAACTGATGTACACACTCTAGTAAATGGGTGTAACTTTTGTATCTTAAGTCCAATCACATGATTCCAGTTCTCAATACGAGCTAACTCAAAGGCGTACCTTTTTCATTTGAATCGCCAAACCTGGATCAGTACCGTTTTGGCTTGAAATCAGTAAGAAGTGACAGCTTTCCAGATTTTGAAGCTCCTCTTGAGTGGTACCTCTGCTCTTTTGACCTCTCATCTTGATCTAAGACTTTAAACTTCACTTATCCTCCTCATCTTGGTTCTTCCTAGCATCCATGTACTTAATAAATTTATGCTAAAAACAAACGAATTAACGCACATAAGCTCTTAAAACTTGAATAATATAATTTCGAGGGGAGAAGTGTAATATGATAAAATAAGCATAAAAGTCTATATAATAAGTTTAATTTCTACCTAAAATGATGTCTCTTAAGGACATATATTTATCATAAGAAAGGAGACATCATCTACCCTGAAAACCCATCTTGGATCCATCCTTGATGATATGTCCCTATTTTATGAATAAAAGTACCAGGTCCCTATACTATGCAAAAATGCTAGATATGTCCCTAATATTATGAAAAACCATACCATGACCCTTTACTTGTGGCGGAGGAAAGATATTTTGTCGGGGGATATGGATTTTTTCAACGTATTTGTACTATGAGCCATTAATCCATAAATGCCTATTAAAAACTTATTTGCTAAAATGATCCCTCAATAAAATTATTTATTATAAACATCCCTTGACAAAAATACCCTTATATAATCTTTTTAATTACTCTATTATTTATCATTTAATTTAACCACCCTATTACAACTTCCACCACCACCACCACCGCCACCACTATCCCACCACCATCATCCACCAACCCCACAACCACCACCACCACCCCACCACCACAACCACCAACACCACCCTATTACTACCACCACCCCCGCCTCTACAACCTCAACCACAACCTCAACCACCACCACAACCACAACCACCACAACAACAACAACCACGACCACCTCCGCCACCACAACCACTACCACCACCTACTACTAATTCAGTCACACACACACGTGCGTGTGGGATTTTTTTGAAAAATCATCATAACTAATTCTATAAACATCAGAGAAATAAAAAAAAATTGCATTTCGAACGAGGCAAATTCATATTTACGTCTATGATTTTTTTTCCAGACATGAAATTCACTATTCAAATTTTTTTTCGCAAACACGAAATTATTATACTAAACATAAAATTCACTGTTTGAAACAATGAATTTAATGTTGCAAAAAAAAAATCATAGACGTAAATATTAATTTGGTTTGTCCAAAAATACAATTTTGTTTAAAGATCGATAGTTGGTATAGTGGTTAGACTACTCCGCAGAGACCAGGAGGTCTTGGGATTGAATCGTATTGGAGTCAAAATGATTTAAATCTAAAGTGGCTCTCATATTTATTCGATTTTTTTTAAATTTTTTTTGATTTATTAAGAATTGGTTATGTCGATTTTAAAAAAAGAATTCCGAACGCGCGTGTGTGTGCTAGAATTGGTATTAGTTGGTGGTGGTGGTGGTGGTTGTTGTAGTAGTTAAATTTTTTTTATATGGTAGCGGTAGTGGTGGTGATGATTATGGTGGTGATTGTGGTGTATTATTTGTTTAATATTAAGAAATAAATATTGTATTAAAAATAAAATAATATATTTAATAATAAGGGTAGTAAAGGTAAAAAGATAGAGGAAATGTTTTTTATAAATAATTATTTCATTAAATATTTTTTTATAAAATAAATTATTGAAAACTACTTTTAACAATTAGCTACTTTTATTAGGTCTTTTTTTAGCAATAAACCCTTGCACTATATATATATATATATATATATATATTGCAAAATTTTTAAAATAGATTTTTTATATTATATAAAATTGCACTATAGGTCCCTACATTATGTAGTCCCTTTTCTGATATTTTTAATTATTTAACCTATAAATTATTATAAAAAATAATATTTATTTTACAATAATATTATAAAAACCTGTATATAAGAAATAATTATAAATCTAATATATAAATTTTAAAAATTGGAAGGACAAAAATATAAATTCCTAAAAATTATGGGAGCTAATAGTTTATAATCAAGCTTTTTTTTTTTTGAATGACCCCTTCTCCTTTACTAGGCAAAAATTGCACGATAGGTTCGTATATTTTACAAAAACTATACCAAGTCCTTATTCCATGAATAAAATGTACGATAGCTTCCTATATTTTGCAAAAATTGTACTATAGGTTTGTATATTTTGCGAAAAAGGCATGATTCGTCGCTATGTTAGTTCTTTTTAAACCGTAAGAGGGGTATTTCGTATTTCACTCGAGAACTATATCTCAGTAATCTCACTCATAACATTTATGAACCAAGAAGGTGTTTTAGCCTCACACTACTGTACTTTTGACCATTTAATAATATTTCAGGGATATAATTGAAATTAAAAAAATCCCTTTAAGACCGAATAACCGAAACCCCAGCATCCAAAGATTTATAAATTCTTGCAGCTTCACCAGCCACTGAACCCAGAAGAATAGCTACACCCGAAACCGCATGATAACTAAAAGATTTCTCCTCAAGTTTCTGTAAATTCATTTATTCCCAAATTGTATCATTTTCCTAACCCCAAAACACGTAAGGAAACAACACCGCAAATTTATTCAATAACCCAAATCAAAGTCTCTCAATAGCTTCAATTTTCCGACCCGGTAATTCCAGGTCAAATTTAGACTTTTGTTAAGCCTAGTGGGTGCTCTATGGTATCTGGTAGTTACTATATCTGGTATTTAGTTTGGTTTCGATAAAGTTATCCAATATATTAGTAATTTAGGAAGTAACCTACTGCTGAGATCAAGTGGCTTTCCTTTATTCGAAATAACTTAACAGGTACCTACATTGTGGTATGATTATATATTTCTTCTGACCGTTGGTATTAATCATGTCTTTTCCATGGAAAAAATGAAGCATGCTAAAGTAGACTACCACTTTGTGAGGAATCAGGTGACACTCAATCTGATTTAAGTAGCCCACATTCCATATGTTGATCAGCTTGCAAATATATTCACTGAAGCTCTAATTAAACCTCAAATTACTTATCTGTGTAACAAGCTTCCCCTAGCTATTGCACCTAGGCTTAGTTTGAGGGGGGCTGATGAGATAGTAAATCGTAAGCGGAATTAAGTAATGATTTCTTCTTCGAGAAGTATATCGACTGGGAAACCGAGAGATAAAGCGAATATAGCTTCAATTTCTGACTCTTTTACTAAATCGACCTTTGTTTTAGATTTTTCAGCTGATGATTGTTTCTCGTTATTAGTTCTTTATTGAAGCTTTTCTTCGTAACAACCTCTTCCAATCGTCTATTATAACTCCAATTGTATTGATAAATCACTGATATGTCACATTAAGGAGTTAGACGTTACAAGAAAGTTCATTATTCAATCAAACACGAATTCAAACAAATATAGAAGCAATAGCCAAAAAAACAGAAAAATCCCAAGTTTCTACTATGAAATTCATCTGAAATTTCACTTAAATTAATTATAATAGGTGATTACAATAACCAAGCAAAGGATTAAGATAAACATACGCCGTATTTAACATCAGAAATTCAAACTCTTATATTGTGTACAAAGTTTAATATTAGAAACTCAATAAAACATTGAAGGAAAATGACCTATCAGGTATCCAAAGATATGCTAACTGGACAAATAAGTACCTAATATTTCATTTTTCTCCTACCGTTGATACCCACCATATATTTCATGATCAGTGCCTACGTGACAACGAAAGAAAAAAAGGAAAATAGACAAGGAATAAAATTTAAAGTTGCAGGACAGATAGAGTGATACTGATCTAATTACACAATCATTGTGTAACTCGTTCATGCACTCTTTCTGAATCATAAAGAAGTGATTGCATCCTCAACCTACGCATCATTGTGAAGGTAATAAGTATTCAGTTTGAAGTTCTTCTTGATGTCTTTCCATTTAACCCTTTTGGTAGTCTTGGCACCTGGACCCTTATTCTTGTACTTTGGAAAGTAAAAAGTATCCTCATGGACCAACCCTCAGGAGCAATAAATTCATCAATGTAAGAGTCCATGATAACGGTCCTTGAGTACTCCCCATGGACGTATAAGGTAGACCATAGTGTGGGTTTTTTCAACCTGGAATTCTGATGAAGGAAGAATCATACAATTCATGAGTACTAATGCACCAGAACCATATCTATCTTCCTGGGAGTACAGTTTTATGTTCAACCATTAGGTTATCGTCCTCCAGAGATCCAGAATATCAAATTTAGGCCCGGATCCGGGCATGCTCAGTCAATTTCAGAAGTATGGACTCGATAGTGGTGCATCAGTTCAAGATCCAGTAAGAGCGATTCAGAAGTTCATGCAGATTTGTGATGCCTATGTTACTTTAGGCATTACGCGCGAGCAACTGTATTGTCACATGTTATCGTTCTTCCTGACCGGTAAAGGTGGTGAGTGGATAGATAGGCATCCACCATGATTTATTAATACATGGGCGGAACTTCAAGCCGCATTCTTTAACCGTTTTTATCCGAAGAGTATGAGACTCAAAAACCAAAGCGAGCATGCAAAGTTTTGTCAAGAGAATGGAGAAGAAGTAGGAGACGCATGGACAAGGTTTCAACAGAAGCTAGCTAGATGTCCACTCCATGGTTACACCCCGTCTTTACAGTTAACTATATTCTATCAAGGTATCAACAGAGAAAGTAGATTGAGGGTAAATAATCTTGGAAAGAGAAATTTCGTGTCCATGGATCCTGCAGAAGCTGCCGAAGGTTTATAAAATATTATTGAAACAGAAAGGAGTTGGTCACTTTCGCGAGCTGCTATTACAAACGCCAAAGGTATGCTTCAATTAGATGCAGAAACTGCAAACTTAGCTCAATTGTCCGCATTAGAGAGTTAAATCAAAGAACTTCTCCCTCTATTTCTGGAATATCTTCTAGCATGTTTTCTAACACAAGTCTTATATCCTTAATCGTTACTCTTTTGATTTCATTAAAGTACTTTCGATGCCAGTCGGTTATCTCGCTGACTTGATCTTGTGTTATTTTGGGAAATTCTTCCTTTCCACCTGTTATTCCAATAATCACAGCAACATCTTCACATCTTAGTCTAACGATTCGTTCTCCTAAAGCAAATCCTTTATTATCTTTCGAGTAGCACTTGATTATCTCTTGACTAGTCAAGTCTCCTTTCCTTATTGTTATTTTATTTTTTCCAATCTTAAGTGTAAACACACCTTTTACTAATTCATAGAATGGTGTGTTCTTACAACATTCTAACTTCTCTACATCAAATTTCTTGTGACTTACTATATTTACTATTTTACTCATTCCTGATATATAAGTTTCCTTAAATTTCCTCAAACTTCCTTTTGCTTCTTCTATATCTTCATCGATCAATATTCTTCTTGGAGGCATTTTTACCTGTATTTACACAAACTCCAACACCAAGAAACAGTTTAGTAGTCTGAATTGACGTTCACATAATTAAACATGAAATTCAAAGAATTAAACATGAAATTCAAAAAATTAAACATGAAATTTCATGTTTAATTCTGTGAATTATGCAGAGCATACAGTTAACTGTTTTAAGTGTCTATATTATGCATTATTTACACTGTAAGGTCCGTAAATTCTACTGTTTCTCTACAATATGCCTTGTATTTACCAAAAATTCACTGTAAAAGCCCTTGTTTATCTGTATTCTTCATTATTAGTTCAAATTTTTTGAAATAATTGCATTATAGGTCCATGTTTCACATGTTAATCATGTGTAATCACGACAATTCATTTTTTGTTTATATTAATCACATTATTCTATCACATTTATCCTAAACCCGTATTATAAACCTTAGAAACTAATAAAATCGCTATTTATAAACAGTATAAACCTTAATAGAACATTAATCAAGAAAATCATTCGAAATCAACATGCAGTGTATATTAGTTTCGTTTTTGTTTATTAATCACACATTAATACAGTCGGAATCATAAATCCATCTAAAAAATTACAGAATAAGTTGAATTTATTGATTTAGTACTTACGTATGTTGTTATTTTGCTTCTTCTGTACGGTATTTTCTTTGTGTGTTGATCGCGTTTTGATTTTCTCCTTTAAGTGTGTTGATTCGCTCGCCGTTTTAGTCGCCGGTTGACTTGCCAGTTGAGTCTCTTCTTCGTTGGCTTTTAGTCTCCCTTGTGATTGTGTGTGTCTGTGTGTAGTTTAGGTGTGTTATGTGTTTTGTGTGTGTTTCATAACAGACGCTTATTTTTTTTCTTTTTATTTTATTCAAACTGAAAATAGCGCAGCTCATGTATTTGTTTATTTTTTATTTTTTTAATTGTTAATTATAGGGGTAGTTCAGGGTGGGATTGTTTTCTATAAAGTGTCTTCTTTTAGGTATTTTTTTTAAATAAGTTTTTTAATGGGCATTAATCTATAATTGGCTCTGCATTTATTGTGAATTATCATTTTGTAAACTTACCACCAAGCAGAATTCATGGCAAATGATAGTCTAAGGCCATAAAAAGTAACCTCAAGTTTTTCAAAAAAATATTACTTTTTTAGTTTTTGTTTTTAAGGATATTATAGTAAATCTTGGAAACACAATTAGTCGAAGCGAGGAGTTACTCAGTGGCCCATTTTCAATAAAAGGCCGAGTCTCCATCCCGGGCTTCAAATATCAATTCGCATCCCGGGCCAGGCTGGGCGTACATCTATCAGTTTTTGAAAAACATGAACCATAATAATAAAAATCACTTGTTTGAGATGATAGTATTTTCATCCCATACGTATTTTCCAGAAATTACTAGAATCGTCTCGGACCTTGGATTGTGGTTTCAAAATCAATGACTATAGTTTCCCATTTAGTCGGACTCTTTTCACCTTCAGACACAGCTTTAACGGCAGACGGGGTTCCTTGTTGGTGTGTAGATCTTCCCTTCTATCAACGACACGTTTTTAAATCTTTATAAACGTAGTTGGCAGATCCTCCGTTCCGTGATCACTTTCAAGGGTTCCTTTATCTTCCAAGATGCCAACCTATCTCTCCGAAGAACAAGGGAATAGACTCGAGGCGATCTTCAAGAAAGAAGGCGGGTCCCACGTTTGATCTTCTTAAAGATTCCGGTAAAGCTATTCCCATGATTATGGCATTATAAGGTGAGAATACACTGCAACAAAATTAGACCAATTAACTAGATATAACACCAATTTTTTGGGTAAAATTTATAAGTCGTCAACTTACTCTTTGGTCGGAGTGAAATAACGACTTTTTTTACTCTGGGATATTACAAAATCTCACATACTTTGATCGTCTAGATTCCCAAGTTCTATTGCATCAAGATTAAAACTCCGAGGAAGTATAATTGAGGGACAAGGCAAGGAAAAACTATCGATGATTCTTGAATTGGCCGCATCACCGAGTCAACTCAGTATCTTACAAAAATCATAAAAAATGGTTAATTGCTAAAAAATCTAAGATTCTATGACATTGCAAATCTTCCCCTCTACTGGGTGTATTTGCTACTTTTTGGAAGACGTGGTATCAAACACATTATATTGTAGTTTGATTATATATGCTTTGACCCGAAAAATGGAAAAGATCTGTATTAAATTAGGAATTGAGTTACAGAAAGCTAATGATAATCCGTTACAGACTAAGAAGTTAATGATTGCGAATAATTGATTAATTGCACTATGATACGTACGTTATAAAAAATAGCCAGATATACCCCATGTGTTTCTAAAAGGAGCAAATCTATCCCACGGGGTAATATTGGCTACTTTATACGATAACACAGTATAAAATTACTACTTTTTTAAAACAAGGGGTACAATTGCTATTTTCAAAAAACATGGGGTACAATTGCTATTTTCAAAAAACACGGGGTACTATTAGTATTTTTTTAAAACATGGGATACAATTTCTATTTTCAAATTACACGGGGTACAACTGCTACATGTTGAAACCGGGATTAAGTTACTATTTTTAAAAACAAGGGGTTAAATTTCTACTTCTATTAAAACACGGGTACAATTACAACTCTTTTAAACACAAGGTTATCAGACATGTTATATTATATCTTACTATGATTATGTAATGATCCAAGAGATAGATAAAACACGTTTAGGTCCAAGAAGGAGTAAAAATAGATCAAAACACCTTATCTTTTTCTCTTTCTTACTAGATTTCACAAAACCCTCACTCTCATCTCATCGACTCTCACACTCCCCACTTCCACCGTCACTCACAATCGCTTTATTTTTCTTTTCAACCTTTTATATAGTGTTTCTCTCAATATGACAAAAATGATTAGCTCTAGCAAGGTTAATCAAATGGGTAAAACAAATCCGAAGAGTAAAACCAAGTATAGCAACATAACCAATATGATTTTCTCACCACCAGAGGATGGAGAGTCAGGAATCAATGAAGTAAAAATTACAGGAAATGAAGAGCAAATAGCCGGAATTCAAACTCCGGTAAACACGCCGATTCAAACATCGGTAAATTTGGTAAATAATACAGAGGTTACGAATGTAAGGAAGACAGTTATGTGGTCACATCTATTTAAACAAGGGGTCGCTGAAGTGTTCAAGTTGGATTTTCATAAGCCGACTAGACAAGAAGGAAAAAAAGTAATTAAGCCTCCGCAGGACGTGTTTGAAGAAGGAGATAATCTATGGGTATATTGTCTTATTGGTAAATTCTTAGAAAGTCCACCCCTATTTTATTCTATAGTGAATTTTGTGAAGTATTAGTGGGAAAATTTAGGTAAAACAGAAGTTAAATCAAATGGTAAGGGCGTATATGTGTTTAAGTTTGAGAATCAACAATTTTATAACAAAGCCATGGAACAATTATGGCACATCAATGGAAAACCAGTTCTGCTGAGACCATGGAGTGCAAATGAGCAATTTGTGAAAATCGATGTTACTAAAATTCCGATTTGGGCAAAGCTGATTAATGTTCCGATGAATCTCTGGACTCAAAGAGGGTTAAGTTATGTAGCAAGTGGAATTGGAGTCCCATTACAAATGGACTCTCGGTCATAGAGTCTAAGACTAGATTGGGATACGCTCGTGTATGTGTTGAAATAGATACTAAAGAAGAGTTGCCTGATACATTATATGTTGATACAAGTACAGAGGAGTTACATGAAGTTCGAGTGGAGTATGATTGGAAACCAATCATTGTACCAAGTGTAGTAAATTTAGACATATTGAAAGTAAGTGCAAGAATATACAAAAAGTATGGGTTCCTGATAACTTGTTACAGAGGAAACTAAAGAAGACAAGGGTAATAAAGGAAAAGATTATGTTGAGGAATGGAAGATAGTCAACACAAACATCAACACTAGGAGTTATCATCTAGGTGAATCTAGCATCATTCAGCTATCAAATACATTTGAAAAGTTATAGGGAGGTAGTAAAATCGATCAAGACACTCTCAGCTTTATTAATCATGAAGGTGGCAAGGAAATCACTAGACCACCGAATTTATGAATTTAGCCACATGGAATGTTAGAGACTTTAATAATATCCTCACACTGCTAGATGTTAAGTATTTTTTAATTAGAAATAATGTAAGAATGATAGGACTTTTGGAAACTAAAGAGAAGTCTAATTAATTCTTGCCTATAATAAGTGCTCATTTCTCAAACTTGGAAATGGTGCACAACTATAATAAAGATAACTCAGGTAGAGTTTGGGTTTTATAGGATAGAAGTTATGTGAAGATTACAGTTATTTATGAGACTTTTCAAGCCTTATTTATTTAGCTGACCATTGTTGATAGTGGAGAACCAATGTTCTTGGGTATCATTTATGCGAGTAATGATGAAGATGATAGGAGAATTTTATGGAAGGATATGATTAAGTGGAGCTCTGACTACAAAGATCAGAAAGTTGCTTTCCTTGGTGATTTTAATGAAGTATTAAGCATCAAAGACAGGCTTAATAGTGACACTTTGAATAATCGCTCTATAGAATTTGATGACTGCATTGATGAGGCTAATATATATGAGCATCATTATGGTGGTCAGTTTTACACTTGGACTAATAAAAGCTGGACAATTAAGAGCAAGCAAGATAGATAGAGTATTTGTTAATGACAAATGGCTAAACATTATGGTTTCAAATATTACAGTTGTCCCTCCATCTGCTTCTGATCATTGTGATTTAGTGATCATAGTTGGATTAAAAAAAGAAAAACAAGCCTAGATCATTTAAGTTCTTCAACATCTGGACAGAGCATGATAAATTTATAGATGCTATTAAAGATGCCTGGAAGACTAAAATAGAGGGGAATCATATGTTTAAGTTATGTATGAAACTCAGAGAGGTCAAGTATACCATGAAAAGATTCAACAATGTGTATTTAAGGGGGATTTCAATGAATATAGAAGCTATCAGAAAGAAATTAATTGATACTCAACAAAAAATCATGAATGGTGTTACAGATGTAGATATACTAAGAGAACAAAAGATTCTAATCAAAGAGATGGAAGAAGCTACAATAATTCAAAACAATGTGATGAAACAAAAAGCAGGTATATCCTTTATAAATAATTTGGGCTGCAGTTCTCTTTATTACTACAAAATGGTAAAAGGGGGGATTTCCACGAATAGAGTAGCAGCTTTAACTGCATAAAATTGAGATTTCATAACTGACCCAGTGCAAAGTAAAGAGGAATTCAATAATTTCTATACAAATTTACTTGGTAAAGAGGATAGTAATGAAGAGGCATGCTCTATTAATACTATTAAGCAGATTATAAATAAAGAGTTAACTGAAAATCAGAAGAGTGATCTTACTAAACCTTTCACAAGTGATAAAATCAAAGATGCCCTGTTCTCTATCAATGAGCATAAAAGTCCTGGACCTGATGGGTTCAACTCCTGTCTCTTCAAGTCTGCTTGGAATATAATAGAAGAAGACTTAAATCAGGCTGTTAATCAATGTCTAGATAAAGTCCAACTTCTGGGGTAAATAAATGCTACCAACATAGTACGTATACCTAAAGATATAGGTGCTACAAGTGTAAGGAAATATAGACCAATCTCATGTGTAAACACAACATACAAGACTATTTCTAAAGCTATATCAAATAGATTGAAGAAAGTACTTGAGTCTCTCATATCAATCAATCAGAAAACTTATGTGGGAGGTAGATACATAAGTGAAAACATCCTGGTGGCTCAAGATATTGTCCTGGAATATGATAAAAAAAACTCTCCACCTAACTGCACAATTAATATTGATTTGCAAAAAGCATATGATAGTGTGAATTGGAAGTTCATGATTAATACCTTATATGCTTTTGGGTTCCTTGAAAAATTTGTAAGGTGGATAAAAATGTGTGTATGTACTCCTTCCTACTCAGTGTATGTTAATGGTGAAGCTTGTGGATTCCTTAAATGTAAGAGAGGGCTCAGACAGGGAGACCCTCTCTCACCATATTTCTTTGCAATTTGTATGGAGGTTTTCACCAGGCTCTTTAATCATATGGCAAGGAAATCTAATTTCAGCTATCATAGTAAGCGTAGAAGTTTACAACTTAATCATATGGTGTTTGCAGATGATTTACTTATATTTCTTAAAACAGATGTAAAGTCAGCTAAACTAGTAAAGGAAGCTTTGAATCTTTTCTCTAGAATCTCAGGACTGAATATAAACTACAACAAAAGCGAGTGATATTTTGGAGGTCCAAGTGAATATATTAAATGCAATATCTCAAGCATCCTTGATATAAAAATTTGTGCTCTTCATGTTAGGTATCTTGGAGTCCCTCTTAACTCCAAGAAACTGAGTGTAAGTGATGGTAACAAGTTGGTAGAAAAGATTTGTGAAAGTATCAATAATTGGTCATCAAAGCTAGTCTCTTATGCAGGTAGAATTGAACGAATTAGAACTGTTCTTATTAGTAAAATTTTATTTTGGTGAAGAGTTTTCTTACTTCCAAAGCCGGTTATATATAAGCTTAATCAAAAAATATCCAGTTTTCTTTAGAGAGGTAATGGAGAAGGCGCGCAAGGAGCCAAGGTAGCTTGGGCTAATATATGTACAACAAAACAGAATTGAGGCTTGAATATACCAAATATTGAATATTTAAATAAAGTATGCTTACTCTTCACTATTTGGAGAATGTATTCACAGGATCACAATATGTGGAGTAAATGGGTCCATTGCAACATCTTAAAGGGAAGATGTATATGGAGCCTAGAATCAAAGCAGTATCACACATGGATATGGAAGCAATTGTTAAAAATAAGAAGTGTTGCCTTTGATTTTATTCATCATATAATAAAAGATGGGAGCATCACTTTCTTAATATGGAATAGATGGATAGCTGGGAAAAGTGTGCAAGAAATACTTCAGATTGAACTTGATAATCAGAATGTAAACTGCAACAAAACAATTAAATCATACTATGGAGGTGGAAGATGGAGATTGCCCACCTATGTTGGTAAAATATTGCCTTTCATTGAAAATATTAAACTCATCAGAGGTAATGATATTAAAGTTTGGAGAGAAAGCAATAAAAATGGCTTCTCTTTCAAAAATACACTCATATATATCTCTAAAAAGAAAGAGGAAGTTAAATGGCACAAGGTTATATGGGGTAAAAGTTGTATTCCTAGATGCTCCTTTAGTTCTTGGTTAGCTATTCAAGATGTACTGGCTACTTAGAGTAGAATGGTGGAATGGGGGTTACAAGTTAATCCTTTATGCAGTTTATGTTTAAGCAACACAGAGGATATTGATCACCTGCTTGTGAAGTGTTCTTTTTCCAGTAGAATTCTAAAGAAGCTACTTGATACTTGTAATATTATTTCTTCAGCAGGTACTCTTAATGAAGTTGTTGATCATATAGTCCAAACACCTTAAGAAGATCATATAATCATTGTAAGTTCACTTATCACATCCTTCATCGATTGGATTTGGGCTAAAAAGAATAGTAGAGATCATGGTGGAATATACTTTGCTGAAGAACAGATTTGGGAAAAAATCGGCTATCAATCTATGGATGAAGTTTAACAAATGTAATATCCTAGTCTTTATGTAATAACTTAATGGGCCATTTATTGTCTACTTAGTTAAATTAGTTTTGGGCCGATTTTATAAGACAAAAATGTAATAGACTTTTATAGTCTTATGTAAAAGATAATGGGCTGTTGATCTTTAATAATATAGTTTTTATTTGCTGATAAAAAAAGAGATCAACGGTCCTATTTATCTACAGGGTTACCGTTAGATACGTGGATCCCTAAGAAGGATCCAAAGCCATGCGGAAGTCCAAGTATGATAATCGTTCCTTCTTATATGTTACGTTACCAGCTTAGAATCTATACATAGATCCATATGAAGACAAGATAAATCATACATAATTAATTTCTCTTTAGTTAATACTTTATCTAATTTATAATTTAGTCATCATGTAAAATGAGTTATATTTACAAATTTGATGCTTTCATTCATTGTCAATAACAAATGGTACTCAACTAAAATTGTTGGATGGGCCCTAGAAAATGTTCAAGATGATCACGCAATATTTGATGGTAGGCTCACAACCATAGAATATACAATGGAAAAATTTGGAAATTTACTCCAAAATATATATGATCAAATAAAGTTGCCTGATCCGCAAAAAGGTTCCTACTCAACACCGAACGGAAATTCATCAGATGTTTTTCTGCAAGTGGGTTCTGGATCGGCATCAAATTTCCATTCTGCCAGCATGTCGTGCCGCCTGGATTTGGACATGGTCTTCCAGTTCAAGCACGTTCGATACGTTAGAGTGTCCTTGTTTTGATGGGTTGGATCTTTAAGGCAGAATTTTTATTATCATAGAACTCCTTCACTTAATCATCATTTCTTTCCATATGAATGGTAGTGCTAGGGCGTTGGAAGTTCGTTTTGCTCCACCAGAGTTTAAATATCCTCAAGGGGTGTTGGCTAAATTAATGCAAACATCTTGTGTGGAGGCTTACCAAACACAATTCAATGCTTTGGGGAATAGGGCATTGGGTTTATTTTCATCATTTTTTATCAGTTTCTATGTTGCTAGTCTTTGTTATGATATTTGGGCAAATTTTTTAGCATTTCATTCAATGTCATTGCCTCACGCTATGAGATTGGCGTGATTACAAAAGGCTAAATTGGCTGAGCAACGTAAGTTGAATCACCGAAGCGACAAATCGTATTCTTTTGGTCAGCCGTCACCACCAAAATTAAGTCTTTTGGTTCAACCCTCTCAACATACCATCTACCCACAATTTACGGTACATCGTTTATCGCCTCGTGAGATGCAATTATTCCGTGAGAAAGGACTTTGCTACAATTCTGATGAAAAGTATGTACCTGGTCATCGATGTAAAACAAAACCTATGTTAATCGTCTTGGATACTAAGTTCAAGACCGATGAAGCCTTTATTAATGGATTCAATATGAATGAGAAAATGCCTTCAGAAGAATTTCTATCGCCAGATATATCTTTAAAATTCTCTCTCAGGTAATCACTCTCTAACTACTCTTCGTTTTCAATGTAATTTTTTAGAAGTAGCGATCCAAGTCTTAGTAGATGGAGGAAGTACTTCCAATTTTATTCAGTCTCGGGTATCTCATTATTTGAAATTGCCAATTGAATCTACACTAGATATTGCAATCGCGATTGGTAAAGGAAAAAAATTAATAAGTAAAGGGTGTATAAAATGTGGTACACTTATGATTCAGGAATATCAAATCATTACAGATTTATACGTGTTGCTTATAGTGGGGTCTGATATTGTGTTGGGTGTGTCATTGTTAGCGACTTTGGGACATGTTCTTCACGATTATCTTGATCTCAAAATGATGTTTAAATCAAACGACAAAGAAGTACTTTTACGAAGAACACGAGATCACTCAATTTAGAACAGAGAGCGTCAATTAACATCAACAGGATAAGTTGCAGCACTGTTTAGTTTGTCTATTTGTGAGAGCTCTGACCAAAAAAATAATCCTTCCAATATTGTTTTGCAGCCCCTATTGCAACAATATAAGTACATTTTTTTGTGCTAACTACTCTACCACCTCAAAGACAAAATTATCATGTTATTCTGCTACAACTAGGATTAACTCTTGTAAGTGTAAAGCCTTATTGGTATCCAAACTTTCAAAAAAAAAAAATTGAAAAATTGGTGGGAGAAATTATGGATGCAGGTACAATTCAACCCAGTACTAGTCCATTTTCATCTCATGTGTTGCTGGTTAAAAAGAAAGATGGCATGTGGAGACTTTGTATAGATTATAGGGCTCTAAATGCTATTACAATAAAAGATCATTTTCTAATTCCTACGGTTGACGAGTTACTTGATGAAATACATGGTGCTACTATTTTCTCAAAGCTTGATTTACGCTCGGGGTACCACCAAATCCAGGTTTGTGCTGAAGATGTTCATACGACTGCTTTTTGGACTCATGAAGGGAATCATGAAATCCTGTGATGCCTTTTGGTCTCACAAATGCACCTTCAACGTTTCAGGATATGATGAATGAGATATTTCGACCATTTTTGCGTAAGTTCGTTCTCGTTTTCTTTGATGATATACTTCTATATAACAAAATTTAGTCTTACATCAGGAGCATACAATTAATGGTATTGCAAGACATTTATGCAAAAGAGAGGAAATCTCTTTGGTCAGGATGATGTAGGATATCTTGGGCACGTGATTTCCGGGCATGGTGTAGCAATTGAAAATTCTATAATATTATCTATTTTGGATTGGCCGGTGCTGCGTAACATTAAAGGTCTTCGAGGCTTTCTAGGATTGATTGGATATTATCGGTATTTTATAAAGAGTTATGCTGGTATTGCAGTCCCTTTAACAAAGTTTTAAAAGGTGGATATTCATGGTCTACCGAGGCTACAACTTCATTCATTAAACTTAAAACAGCCGTCACAACAACTCTAGTTCCTTATATGCCTGATTTCTCATTACCTTTTGTTGTGGAGACGGATGCTTCTGGATTTGGAATTGGCGTCGTTTTACTTCAAAATAATCAGACCTATTGCTTATTTTAGTAGGAAGTTATCTGCAAGTTTAAAGTCTGCACCAACTTTTCAAAGAGAAATGTTTGCTTTACTTCTTCTATTTCCAAATGGAGACAATATTTGTTGGGAAGACGATACACAATTTATACGGATCAATGTAGTCTAAACAATTTGATGGATCAAACAATTCAAACACCCGATCAACAAAAGTGTTTAACAAAATTATTGGGTTTTGATTTCGATATTGTTTATGAATCTGTATTTGAGAACCAAGTTGCAGATGCTTTATCTAGAATTGAGAGTGAATGTTTCACAATTTCAAGTGGAGTTTTTGGATGATCTAAGAATGACTCATAAAAATCATAAAAATGATACAGACAGTCAAAAGCTACAAGAGGATTTAATGAACCACATTCTGTGCAAGGATATTCTTTGATGCCATGCTTATTTTTTTGATAAATAACGCCTAGTGATTCCAACGATATTACGTAATGAAGTAATGGAAGAGTATCATTCTACATCAGTGGGTGGACATGGTGGAAACCTTCGTACATTTCAACGAGTAGCGGCTGATTATTATTGGATAAATATGAGGAAGGATATAATAAATTTGTTGCAAATTTTTTGGTATGCCAGCAAGCTAAGGTAAGAACTTTGGCGCCCGCTGGTCTTTTGCAACCCCTGCCCATTCCAGATCAAATTTGGGAGGATATTTCGATGGATTTCTTGCAAGGTTTACCATCATCAACATGCAAGTCAAAAATATTCGTGATAGTTGATAGATTGTCGAAATATGCTCACTTTGCAGCTCTTCCAACTCATGTGAACGATACACAAGGGGTGGAAGTATTTATAATCAAGTTGTCAAACTTCGTTTGATGCCATGTACAATTTTAAGTGACCGAGATAAAATATTTCTAAGTTCATTTAGGAAAGAGTTATTTGATAAATTTGAAGTGAGCTTTTGGCTCTCTCCTCACTTACCATCAACAAACTATCCAGGAGCTTGAGTTTACACTCAAAACGTTCTCACTCAACCCACCTGACACACTAATTTAGTGTCCCCAAATTAACCCAATAAGTAGTAAAGATGATTTCCAAAACATCCACTTTGCCAGTTACTTTATTTTCATAGATATAATTTTTTTCTGTTTCATTCTTTTTTTGTAAGATATTCCTTGACCATTATTTTGATGTGAATGGTCACATCTCTTATAAACAAAGAATTTCTTTTCTCTTTTTTTTTCAAAGACCCCGGAAAAGGGCTACAAATAATATGTCATCTACAATTTCCACAAAATACATACGCATAAAAATTCCCTCCCAATGTCAATTCCCAATAATGAAACCCACCACCCCAAACTCAAGCTCAAGATAGGAAGTCTCAGGATTGTGATTCAAGTGTGGGTCATATGGAAAGTCATATAAACTAAGGGGATATGTCTTATATCGTGGTGACAAGTGAAAGAATTACATGCTAAAATGAGGGCTAAGAGGGATAATACTAATCACAGTTAGAAAGCTAGAAAGTTTCAAATGACTATCGAAGAACTGCCTCCATCATTTTCCTAGTTACATAGCTTGCCTCTACTTAATAACTAAGTGGGTTCTCTACACATTTAGATCTCACTTTCTACACACCACTCATTTTCCCTAAGTACAAGCTTACTTATTTTGCATTGTTCATTAATTTTTCCTATCAATCATTTAATGTTTGCATGCAATTAAAGTGCGTTTTACATTAACTCCTAAGGTCCACTATTTTCTATTATAAATTTACAAAAAGTATGCTTATGGGGACATTTAAAATACTCTTCAGTAAACACATTCCTTTAACTAATTTTATTGTAAGCAGTAAAAACAAATTACACATAAAACTAGGAATGAGGACAACGAGTACCCCACCCCAAACTAAAAAACGATTCGTGTCCCCACGACTCGAAAAGACTCGATAAAGCAAATTAACTAATATACACTACTAAATGAGAAAAGGACATGGAACATATCTCAATCGGCACTAGGCTGATCATGTGTAGTCTAAGGTCGAGGTTGTGAATTCTCCTTCATCAAGTGTCCTTCATTACCTCGAAGTATTTTGTCATATATCCCATAGTCTTCACCATCCCTTCATGCGTCTCTTCCAAACTTCTAAATATCTTGATTACATCATTATCTTTGGGAGTTTTCTTCTTTCGTGGTGGAGGTCTTATTCCATTATCTTCCCCAAAGGGATTATCTAAATCCATACCCAATTTCTTGGATTCTCTATGATTATTTTTAATTGCAATCGTAGTAATGTTTTCTCCCAATTCAAGTGGTTCATCATCTTTGTTTCCACGCGACACTTTTGCTTTCAAACATATCGAAGTTATTAAGCACATAAACTCAAGATTGCGTTACCCAATAAGAGATTTTGGGTAAAGCATTATGAGGCCATAGATTACGCGAGCTACATATATTTCTTTCTTCTCAAGTATTCATTTAATAAAGATGAGTTGCTCACGTGATACCTCAGAAATATGGGCATTTCCAAAGAAGGTAGGAATGATGAAACGGGACCATACTCTCGTGAGTGGTAGAAATTGACTACTAAGTACCTGCCCTTGATATCTCTGGCCTTCAGGAATGGGTTTAACCCCATAAATCAAAACATGTTTGCAGATCGAGTCCTATCGCAAGGCAGGATCATTAAGCTCTTCATGGTATTGGCATGGACCCTTCAAGTCGGGTAAGTTAAATACTTCACGAATGCGCTTAACTGAGAAAGGAACAATCTTCTTAGGGACTTCAATTGAATTACCTTCCGCAAATACCAACTCTTCATAAAATTCACAAACTAAGGTTGGAATGTAAAACAATTCTCTCTTCCTCAACTCTTTCCATCCAAACTCGTCACAAGCTACTTCATAATCTTTGTTCACCATTCATAATTTCCTCCAGAAATTCCTTTTCAACACCAAAATTAAAACTAGAAAACTAGTCACAAGCTCGTTCTTTCCAACTCATGAATGGCCTCATAGATTTTGCGGCCATATTCTTTCTTCTCATAGAACTTTGTTCACTAACCGGTTCACTCGCAATCGGTTCCTCAACCTGTTTTTCTTCCAAGTTTGGGTTTTTAGGAGTAGCCTTACATGGTTTCTCTTTCCTCTTCATATTTTTATTAATTTCTCCAACTTTAGACATAGAACTCGAATCCGAAATCTCAATAGCTTTGTCCGGAGTAGCCCCAAGAGAATTTCTAGTCCTATAATTATTGCTCATCTTATGACTGTAGCACAAGCAATCGGTCTTGTTTGTCATCTCAATGAACCCTAAACTCAAAACTTCAAAAATTCAAAAAATTGAGAGAAAACTTTTGAACTATGATATTTTGAGGATATATAAATAAGGTATGTAGTGTTATATGAGATGGGTAATGATTATGGTATGGTTTAGGAGAGGTTTAATGGATAAGATTAATGCTTGGATGACGAATTAGTTGGGATTAAAGTGAAGATTTCTTGGTGTTTTGGAAGGATTTGATGTTTGATTATGTGCTTGGAATGGATCAGAAGGGAGAATTTATGGTGTTTAGATGTTTTAATGGTGGATTACAGGTATTTAATGAGGTTTGGTTCGTCAATAATGGTGTCTTGCGTGAGAGGATATGTTAAAAAGAAAAGAATTTGGTCTAAATAGGTCAATTTCCCGTCAGGCGGACCGGCATACCGGGTGTATGGCTGGCTAGCCGGCGGGAGCGTCTGTTCCTTTTCTTCTTCACGCACTTCCTTGCGTCCATGAATTAAAATATGTGATTTTTGCAGAGAGTTGACCGTCACGCGAATGATTTATTTTGATGACGCAAATTTTAGCTGCGTGTGATGGTGTGCATTCCAGTAGCCAGCGCTGTAACAAAATTCTGGGACCGTCTTACCGGTCGTGTGACTCGATTTCTCGCCGATGCACATTATAGCTGCGTCTAATAATAAATTAAATTTCTTTTGCCGAGAGGTCACCGATATACCGGCTGTAGGGTCGGCTAGCCAGTCCAGCTAGTTCAATTTTACCACATTGGAAACTAATTTCTCCATCTCACACATATTTAACTCCAAACTCAAGGATTCAAATACCTGCAATCATAAAAAACAGTCCAACCTTTCTCATTTCTTAAAATTATACACTAACACACATAAATTACTCTAATGTACACTAAGAATTCAAAAGACATGAAAGCAATGACTAATATACAATTGAAATGGCTTTGGTTTAACATCGTTAAGCTCGATGGGTTACCTCTCGCACTTCTTCAGCTTCAAGAAGATACATGACCTTCCCAAGATGTGGATCTTTCGTGGGTCCATGTGTCTTATAAAATAATGCTAAGAATAGAGGACTCACAAACTGCAAGTGTACAGTTGTCCTAAGTAATATATGATAATCATGTTCGTTCGCAGGGACGAAATAGGTTGACTCTAATGTTATCAAATAGTGGAATAATTGCAAATACGGAAAAGTTAAAGATATGATATTTGTTTTTGTTTTCTAAAACTAAGGTGCGAATAATTTAAATACTAAATTAATTAAACTAGAATGGAAATAATGCAAGTAATTGAGGTAGACGCAAGAGAAAAGTAGTACTTGAGTCACGCAAGGGTTTCACCACAAATCTTCTTAATTAATTTTCTGTTAAGGGCTGAATTGTTATTTAAATGCTGGTCGGGAATCTAAAGTCTCCTTACCCCCGTCAGGGTGGACTAAGGAGCTCTCCTACAGTATTATAAACTCCGTCAGGATGATTAAAACTAATGTCAGATGCATCAAGTTCTTACTGCCTTGGCTATTGGTTAGTCAAGCCTGTCAAGGTCATTGGCAAATACCAACGGCAATTATCTAGTTCTGTACCTAAACCCCCATCAAGGTGATCAATATGCCACTATATTGAATAGCCTAGATACTAATAATTATCCCTAGTTCGCGACGCTAAAGATAATAGTTCAAGCATAAAATAATTGTCAACATAAAATAACTAATTCAATTTCAAACATAAATAATCTCAATCATCAAATTAAAGTCGCAATGCTAGAAGGCTACACTTGTACTTATCTTAGTATGATGGCTATAGGATGTTCATCGATCCTAACTCGCTTTGAACGCTCCACTTAGTATACTCCCTATTAACTGAATCATAAATTCACTATGCACCTAGGAAGCACGAGGACTTTACAGTTTTAGCGTAGGCTTAGGGACGGTGTGTTATGTATATTTGGTAAATTCGAAGTGAGCTTTTGGCTCTCCCTTACTTACCATCAACAACTGTCCACAAGCTTGAGTTACACTCGAATAATGTTCTCACTCAACCCATTTGATGCTCTTAACATAGCATCCCCATGTTAGCCCAATACATATAAAGATGATTTCTAGAAACTTCCACTTTGCGGATTACTATTTCTTTATGTATTTTTTTCAGTTCTTTTCTTTTTCTTCTTTTTTTTTGTACAGGAGACAACCGGGTTCTCGGTCAAAGTTAACCGGGTTCCCGGTTTTTACTGTATTGATATATATATATATATATATATATATATATATATATATATTTTCAATCCCCACAAAGGGTTACAAAAATATTATCATCTGAAATTGTGCCTCAATACAAACACATATAATCCCCTCCCAATGTAATTTCCCATAGATATACCCACCACCCTAAACTCAAGCTCGAGACAAGTCTCAGGATCGTGATTCAAGTGCGGGTCATTTGGGAATGCCTAATAACAAAGGGGATATGGGCTTATACCGTGGCGACAAAAGAAAGGCTTAAGACTCAAAATTGGGCTAAGAAGGATAATATTAATTCAAGGGATAGAAGGCTAAAATGGTCTCAAATGTCTAACAAAGAACTGCCCCTATCATTTTCCTAGTTACATAGCTCGCCTCTAGTTCATATCTAAGTGGGTTCTCTACTAATTAGGATCTCACGTTCTACAAACCAAACATTTTCCTTAAGTACAAGTTTACTTCTTTTGCATTGTTCATTAATTTTTCCTATCAATTACCTATGTTTGTATGCAATCAAAGTGCGTTTTTTACTAACTCCTAAATTCTACTATTTTCTATCATAAATTCATAAAAAGTTTGCTTAATGGGGACATTTAAAATATTCTACAGTCAAACACGATCCTCAACTAATTTTATTGAAAGCAAATAAAACACATAACACATAAAAATTGGGATCAGGCAACGAACCCCACCCTAAACTCAAAAATGAGTCGTGTCCCCACGACTCGAAAAGACTCAATAATGCAAATAAACTAATATACACTATTAAATGAGAAAAAGGAAAGAAAACGTATCTTAACTAGCACTAGGCTAGTTTTTACTGTTGCATCCAGGTTGCGGTTTCCGAATTCTTCTTCATCAAGTTGTAAGGATCATTAATGGTTGCGTTCATCTTGATTAAAGTGTTCTGCATTACCTCAAACTCTTTTTGTCGTATTTTCCAAAGTTTTCATCGCTACCTAGCCCTCTAAATCATCATCTTCCTTACAGAATTCTTCCATCAATACCCAACTTTCTTTTCTCTTCATGTTCTTTGTCCTTTTCCAACCCTTCATGGTCATCTCGGATGACCCCAAACTCAAAGCTTCAAGAACTCTTAAAAGTTTTGGATGAAATTGTGATTTTGGTGTTCTTGAAGGTGTATGGATATGAAATTGGGTGTGTTTAGAGCTGGGTCATAAATATTTCAAGGTTTGGAAAGGTTTAATGGATAAACTTTAAGCTAGGTGAAGAAAAAGATTTGCATAAAAATGTGAATTCTCTGGTGTTTTGGGAAGATTTATGATATAATTATGTGTTTGGATGATGTTTAGAGGGATGAATTGATGAAATTTTTGTGTTTTGATGATGGAATTTTTATGTTTTTTGAGCTTTGGTTCGTCATCAATGGTGTTTCATGTGTTGGAGGCCAAAGGGAGGGGAAAATAAGGTTTCCTCATGGTTTAGGTCATTTTTCGCCGACGGAAACGGGGTACCCGGTTTTGATTTTTTTTACCTGCTAGACGCAAGAATGACGTCACGTTTCCACTGCAGAGGTCAGAACTTATGGCCGCCAAAACCGGGTTCCCGGTTGCTAGCAACTGGGCGCCTGGTTGTTGTCGCTTGGCTTAAACCCAGACGCAACAAATGGGCTGCGTTTCCACCGCCGAGGTCAGAGAATTGGGAATCTACAACTCTTGAAACCGGGTTCCCAGTTGCTGGGAACCGAGTTCCAAGTTTCTACTGTATTGTAACCCAAAATATTTCGTTTTTCACCTTTCTAACCCCAAAGTCGTGACCCTTTCACTCCTGAAATCATCAAAAACACCAACCTTTCTCATTTCTTAAAAATTATACACTAAATAAATAACCACTAATCTAATTTACACTAAGCATTGAAAAGACATGAAAGCACTAAACTAATATACAATTGAAATTTCTTTTGTTTAACGTCGTTAAGCTCGACGGGTTACCTCGTGCATCATTACTTAACATAACCTCCCCTACAGTGAGTGAGGTTGTCAACATTTGCTACTCGAAATTTGCATCCCTTGGCTCTTATTCAAACTAATTTCTCCGAGATAACCTTTGTGACCATGAATGGTCCTAGCCAAGATCTCTTGGATTCACCCGCCTTCGGAGGAGGGTCAGGCTTTTTCATTGCAACTTCTTCGCCTACTATGAACTCCTTTTTTCTTTCTTTCTTAGGTTCTTTTGGAACCTTCATGGCACGTGCCTTATCTTTCTTCCGTGCATGGTCAAGGTGTGGATTTCCCTTATGATATGGAGGAGATTCAATTGGTGTTTTCTTTCTTATCTCTCTTTCCTCCATTCCCAAGGTCTCCACAACAATAGTTGGCTCTCTTTCTACATGTCCAAGTATATCTAGACGCTAACAACCCTCCTTGGAATCCAGAAACTTCATTGGCCTAAACACGTTAAGCATCACCTCTTCGTCTTGGATACGCATAATCATTTCCCCATTTTCTACATCAATAAGAGTAGGCCTCGTGGCTAGGAATGGTCTTTCCAAAATAATGGGGACATTCCTATCCGCGTCGTAATCAAGTATAACAAAATCAGCGGGAAATATTAACGTACCTGCCTTGACGAGGACATCTTCTATTCGTCCCTATGGATGTACGAGGGATCTGTTAGCCATCTTTAGGACCATAGAGGTTGATTGCGCATTCCCTTTCTTCAAATTCTCAAAAATTGATCTAGGCATGAGATTAATGTTGGTCAAATGAGATTTTTACCCAAGGGATGACCATATTTACGATGACAGTGGGTGACTCAATTTAAAAAAATGATTCGAATATTAATTAACGTAATACATTCATCTGGTAAAAATCATTTGAAGTTGAATGAGAAATTGAGTCATAAAATTTGAAGAAATTAAAAAAAAAATTAAAATAAATAATAATACATGTTATTTATTTTATTTTTCCTTTGGTTAGGAAGCAAAGCAAGAAAAAGAAAAAAAAAAGGTACTGCTGGGATTTGAATCTGGGCCTCCAAGCTAGTGGGCTTTTGGGCCCGACTTTCATACCATCTGGACCAGCTTATGTTTTGGTCTTCTATACTAAACTAAACGTTGTGTCTTTTAATGTAACGTATCTTCAAATGAACCATCACAACTCTTTTGCCAAATCCACCTTTTAATTTTCTATAAATAGTTGGCCAACTAAAGCATTTTCTTCATTCATTTTTCAAAAGCATTAAAATTATAAGAGAGAGATAGAAAGAAGCAGCATTATTAAGTTCGTTGAAATTCTTAAGAATTCGTGTGTCAGTTTCTTTTGAATAGTTTTGTCGTTGTATCCTGGAGGTTGAAGCCAACAAACGTAAGACACCTGTATGTGGCCTAAATACCTTAAAGACATCGGATCCAATCCGAGCCTCGACAAGTAAAGTTATTTAATTATTTACTTTTATTTTAGTTCTGCATTAGATTCTATATTGTTTTACTGGTTTATACAAAAAAAAAAAAACACAACAATTTAAGGTATTTATGATGCACGTGGTATAAACCATAAAACATTTTCTTTTTATGTCTTTATAAACTTTACTTTTGGAAATTCTTATGGGTCTGTGTATACAGAACATGAATATTACATTCTATTTCTTTTCTCTTATTCTGATTTCTAGGCTTGTGTATACATACTAGAAAAATACTCGCTTACTTGTCGAACCTTGTGGTTTGAAAATTTTCCGCTAAAAGAATTCTTAATTGATTGAGATTCTTCTTTTACGTGAATTGATTATCTCTTTAATTTCTTCGATCCTCTACAACAAGAATATAAAAACTTGGGGGACTAACAAGAATATAAAAACTTGGGAAATTAAAATTAATTTAATAATTTTGTCGTAAGAAAGAATCAAGTTTTTGTGTTGTGTTTTAGTGAGAAAGGTTGAATAATTCGTTTGTTTGAATTATCTATAATATTGTGTAATCCTTGGTAATTGAAATGATGTCTACCAAGATAAACAATATGTCCAGAAATGATGGAATTGGTAACAACATACCATCAGCAATTTCACTTATGGAAAATACATTTGTGGGATATGATCCCGACTCTTATAGACCCGTTGAGGAGTCTAAGAGGTTAAATGGAAATGACTATCTGTGTAAAGGAATAGACGGCTGAAATCACAGAGGGTAAAGGCAATTCCATGAAAGGAAAATAAGGCCAAGCAACCATGACTAAGATCAAATAAGATTAATTTTACTACAGTAGTTTCTAAAGTAAATTTGGTTGGCAATACCAAACACTAGTGGGTGGATACTTGGGCCACCTGACATGTATGTTCAAGACATACAAAGTTGCAACTACTGAAGAGACTTTATGTATGGGAAATTTCTCTACATCAAAAGTAGTTGGATCTGGAATCGTTATTCTAATAATGACTTGAGTCTCTATAACGTTCTCCATGTGCCTGACATTAGAAGGAATCTAGTTTCAGGTTCGTAATTGAGTAAGAATGGCTTCAAACTAGTATTTAAGTCTGATAAATTTATTCTCACCAAAGGTGGGATATTTGTGGGTAAAGGGTACCTATGTGATGGTTTATGTAAGATGAATATAATAACCATAATACCTACCAAAATGTAACTGAGTAAGTAATATATCCTTGACTCACCTTATTTATGGCACGATAGATTAGGAGATGTTAATTTTGGTTCATTAAATAAGTTAGTAAACATCGGGTTACTATCTAATGTGAACTTCAATTCTCAAAAGGAATGTGAAGTATGCGTTGAGTCAAAATTAACAAAAACCTCATTTAAATCTATAGAAAGGACTTTGGTACCTTTAGAGTTAATTCACAATGACATATGTCACTTGAAATTTGTGCAAACTTAAAGTGGTAAAAAGTATTTCATAAATTTTATTGACGATTGCACAAGGTATTGTCAAATATACTTTCTTCGAAGTGAGGATGAGGCCTTAGAAGCATTTATGCAATACAACACTGAAGTTGAGAATCAACTAAATAAAAAGATTAAGAATCATAGAACAGGTAGGGGATGAGAATATGTGTCTCCTTTTGAGGAGTTTTGCGCTAAACATGGAATATTCCATCAAACCACGGCCCCCTACTCGCCTCAACAAAATGAATTGCTGAACGTAAGAACCGCACATTGAAGGAAATGATGAATGCCTTGCTGATTAACTCAGGGTTACCACAGAACTTGTGGGGAGAGGCTTTGCTCACTGCAAATCACATCCTCAACAAGGTACCACACAAGAAGGTAGGTAAAACTCCTTACGAATTATGGAAAGGAAAACCACCTTCCTTCAAATACTTAAAAGTGTGGGGATGCTTGGAAAAGGTAGCAATTCCTGCTCCTAAATTGGTCAAAATAGTACCAAAGACCATCGATTGCGTCTTTATTGGATATGCTCACAACAGTGATGCATATAGATTCCTGGTACACAAATTTTGTCATGTTGACATTAACGTCAATACGGTGATTGAATCAAGAAATACACATTTCTTTGAAACAACCTTTCCGTACAAGACCACACCAGAATCTGGTTCCTTAAAAAGAACATGTGATGCAATTGAAGAAGAGCAAGATCAAGAATCATTGCCAACTGAAAAGCAAGATAAAAAATCATTGCCAAATGAAGGAGAACCAAGAAGAAGTAAGCGGATTAGAACCTCTACGTCTTTTGGTCCTGACTTTCTATCTTAAATGCTAGATGACGAACCGCGAACATTCAAGGAGGCTATGTCAAACCCTGACGCCCCATACTGGAATGAAGCGGTAAATAGCGAGATAGATTCCATTATGCAAAACCATACATGGGAACTAGTGGATCTCCCTCCTGGGAATAAACCACTTGGATGCAAATGCATATTCAAGAAGAAACGAAAGACCAATGGGTCTGAAAAATACAAGGTTTGCCTTGTTGTAAGAGGTTATAGTAAAAAAGAAGGACTTGACTATTTTGATACTTATTCTCCAGTCACGAGAATATCATCCATTCGAATGTTAATCGCTATAGCTTCAATATACAAGCTCGAAATACATCAAATGGATGTAAAACCAGCCTTCCTAAATGGAGAACTAAATGAAGAGATATATATGGAACAACCTGAGGGTTACGTAGTTCCAGGTAAGGATAAGTAAGTATGTAAGCTTGTTAAATCTTTATATGGTTTAAAACAGACACCGAAGCCATGGCATGACAAATTTGATAGATTCATGATCTCAAATGATTTCAAGATCAATGAATGTGACAAATGCGTTTATGTAAAATGAAATGAGACTGGATATGTCATTGTCTGTTTATATGTGGATGCTATGTTAATCATTGGAAGTAACAATGATGTGATTAAATTCACCAAAAGGATGCTTTCAAGTAAGTTTGACATGAAAGATCTAGGCCTTGCAAATGTTATTTTGGGAATCAAGATTCTCCGAACATCTGAATGTATTATACTATCTCAGTCACACTATATTTAGAAATTATTAAACAAATTTAGTAATGGCGACACAAATATCGCCAAGACACCTGTTGATGTAAATTTACATCTTGCTAAGAACACTGGTGATATGATCAGCCAGTTGGAGTACTCTCTGATTATTGGGAGTCTCGTGTACATAACGAACTTCACTAGGCCAGATATAGCACATGCAATAAGCAAGCTAAGTAGGTTTACACATAATCCGGGGAAGAACCGCTGGATTGCTATTGTAAGAGTTCTAAGGTATCTTAGATACACTATGAACGAAGGGTTGTTGTACACAGGATATCCAGCTGTACTAGAAGGATACAGTGATGCAAACTGGATATCAGACTCTACCGACTCAAAATCCACAAGTGGATTTGTCTACATGTTAGGAGGAGCAGCTGTGTCTTGTAAATCCACTAAGAAAACGTGCATAGCCAGATCCACTATGGAATATGAGTTTATAGCTTTAGACAAAGCTGCTGAAGAAGCCGAGTGGCTTCAGAATTTCCTAGAGGATATTCCTAATTGGCCAAAGCCTGTGTCAGCTATCTGCATACATTGCGATAGTCAATGTGCCATTGGGCACTAAATGAAATGTATAACGGTAAGTCTAGACACATACGTCGTAGACACAATACCGTTAGACAATTGCTCTCAAACGAAATTATCACAATTGATTATGTTCGATCAAAGGATAATATAGCGGATCCACTGACCAAAGGTCTACAAAGAGAGCAAGTGCGAGTGTTGTCAAGGAGAATGGGTCTTAAGCCTACGAAAGCTGAGTTGCCATGATGGGAACCCTACCTAGCAGAGTAGAGATCCCACAATCTATGTTCAAAGGGAAAACTGAATCATGAAACTGCAATTTGGTGCGATGCACTGTGGGGAAACCTCCACAAACCATTCTTAGGACAAAAATTAAACAGTGCTACATGTAAAATTGAAGGATAAGTTAAACTTTTAATGGTTCTTGTATCTTCTAACATAAGATAGAGTAATGCAGAATACTCTCGACAAGAGACCACCTATATGAATAACATGGGTAGGGCCGCCCTACGAGAATTTATAATGGCGAAATTCTCCGACGGTCATTCATGAAATACCAGGAGTTGTCCAGGGTCGTAAATGGACACAACCGTGAGAACCAAATAATGTTTCGAAGTATACTATGTAATTTCTATTGTCTTGGTTTACACAAAAGCTGAATAGTTCAAGACATCACGTTCACTAGTTAGCAAGTAAATCCGATAGCTCTTACTACAGAAGGTTCAAGGTCAAAAGCTACCTTTCTCGATGTAGTATTCTTCTACGCTTCTCTCTCGCTCTCTCTCGAGTTTAGCATTCTTTTGCATAATTTTTTTAAAGGTGGTTAGTCAATTTCCATTCATGTGGGGATTGTTGGTCAAATGAGATTTTTACCTAAGGGATGACCATGTTTACGATGACAGTGAGTGACTCAAATTAAAAAAATGATTCGAATATTAATTAACGTAATACATTCATCTGGTAAAAATCATTTGAAGTTGAATGAGAAATTGAGTCATAAAATTTGAAGAAATTAAAAAAAAAATTAAAATAAATAATAATACATGTTATTTATTTTATTTTTCCTTTGGTTAGGAAGAAAAGCAAAAAAAAGAAAAAAAAAGGTACTGTTGGGATTTGAATCTGGGCCTCCAAGCTAGTGGGCTTTTGGGCCAGATATTCATACCATCTGGACCAGCTTATGTTTTGGTCTTCTATACTAAACTAAACGTTGTGTCTTTTAATGTAACGTATCTTCAAATGAACCGTCACAACTCTTTTGCCAAATCCACCTTTTCATTTTCTATAAATAGTTGGCCAACTAAAGCATTTTCTTCATTCATTTTCCAAAAGCATTAAAATTATAAGAGAGAGAAAGAAAGAAGCAGCATTATTAAGTTCGTTGAAATTCTTAAGAATTCGTATGTCAGTTTCTTTTGAATAGTTTTGTCGTTGTATCCTGGAGGTTGAAGCCAACAAACGTAAGACACCTGTACGTGGCCTAAATACCTTAAAGACATCGGATCCAATCCGAGCCTCGACAAGTAAAGTTATTTAATTATTGTTATTTAATTATTTACTTTTATTTTAGTTCTGCATTAGTTTCTATATTGTTTTACTGGTTTATACAAACAAAACACAACAATTAATACTCGCACCCAAATCACACAAAGTGTTTCCTTTCCACTCATTACCAATTGAAATCGGAATCGTAAGACTCCCAGGATCAAGCAATTTAGGTGACAACTTACTTTGACAGATGGCACTACACTCCTATGGAAATCCTATCATCTCATTATCGCAATATGGTCTCTTGTTGGTGAGGGCCCTCTCAAGAACTTCACATACTTTGGTATATATTTAATACCTTCTAATAACGGTATGTTAATGTTAAGACCTCTCACCCTATTTAAAAATCTCTGATACTCAGCCATATCTCCTTTTTTCTGAACTCTTGAGGGAAAAGGTGGAGGAGGACGAGTTTCGATAACATCTTTCTTATTCGGAACATCCGTAATCTTCTCCACTTCTACAACTTCTGGCTCATCGTCTTTTTCTTCCACATCCTTTACCGGTTTTTCTTTGTTGGTAATTTATTTTTTTTCATAACAGGGAAAGGAGGTGGAGGAAGCTTCTTAGCACTTCTGAGTGAGATAGCGTTACAATATTCGTATTGGACATGAGTCTATGTATCACTGGGTAATTTCCCTTGTGGACGCTAACCTAATTGCTTTGACATTTGAGCGATTCGATTCTCCATTAACTTAATTGCGGCGTCAGACGCTTGCTGGTTTTGAATGGATTAGGCCTGAAGTGCAATTAATCTCTCTACAGTTTGACGAAGGTCATTCGTATTTTTTTGAGGTTGAGCAGGTAATGCATTCTAGTTCATGGTTTCTTTATAAATATCTTGAAGAGGCTGCCACTGAGCATGATTTTCATAACCCTGTCCTCCTTGATAATCATTTTGTGGTCTAGGTTGATAATTGTTACTTTGAGGACGCGACTGGTATGCATAAGTAGGATTAACTACCCTATTAGGATTCGAGTATTAGAAACCATGATGATTTCTGTTTGGTTGATACCCTTGACCACCAGAATTGTAGCCTCCTCGATTAGAAACGAACATTACTGATTCTGGATTACTTTGACAGTGTTCCCAGTCATGATCTTGAACACCACAATTCAAACACCCATATATCTCTTGAGTAACATTAACACTTTCTCTATTACCTGAAAAACCCTCTTTAACAGCTAAAGTGAGCCGTTTCATTTGTTGCTCCAAAGTACTCTTCAATTTATTCTCTAAAAAGGAGAATTTCTCATCGATACTGATGTCTCCCTGGTTGTTCTAATTATTAGCCCTTTGGAGACATCCTTTTAGGTGAATATTTGACTTATTTGATAGACTTCTATGATTACTTCGTCATATTACACTTTCTCCCCTTGGAATTAGACTATATTCATTTTTAAAGCTGTTGTGCGTTAATTTGGTTATTTTTAGTGCAAAGTTAGTACGTTCTTGAATTTCATGGAAAACCAATACAAGGAGGAGAAGTGAGAATTAAAGTCTTAGAATATTTAATTTTAATATATTTTTCTTTTCTATTTTATTATGCGTTATCCACGATAATTAGTACCTTATAATATACATTGAATTTTTTTATGATTTTTATATAGAGAATTTAAGAGGTAGAAGATTCAATCTTTTCCAGCTAGAAGATATGAAACTAATCCAAATTTATTACAACAATTGATGATAAAATAATTTCATGAATCGTTTAAAAATCATGTAAGAATTATTTTTTACTATTTTTTATGAGCACATTTATATATTATGAGATACTGTTTATTGTCTTAACCTACATATTTTTTGTTTAGGTTTCAAAATTTAGTAATGAAAACTCTTCAATACAAATTAAATGTCTTGCTACGGGTCCTTAAAATATTGTAAATAGTTTTAAAGGTTTTGTTTCAAATGGTAGAAATTTTTGTACCAAAGAAGCGAGTGAGGGAAAAGTATCACAAAATTATGGAGTTGTAGTAAAATCGATCAAGTGTGTCTTCTTCTCGAGATTCAACCTTAATACAGAGAGAGAGAGCATCCTGCTCACGAGGAAAGAAAGAAGAAACTACTCTGCTAGATATAAGGTGGTGTTATTTCGTTGTAATTAGGTTGATATAACGCGAGAGAAAAGGGTGAAAAAGGATGACCTGGAATTACAATGATCAATTTTGCACAACTGTAAAATACAGGATAAAACATTCTCCGTGAACCATTCGATATACCATCTCAGGTTCAACAAGCATTTTACGTGAAAGATCCTTTGAATCTGCCATGAAAAAACGTTATTAAAGTAACCCCTAGATATGTGTATGATATTCGTAAAGATGCGTTGTTGTCGACTGAAGAGAATATTATTGAAAATATTATTGAAGATAGTAACGAAGATAATGCTACCATATTTGAAAGAAATGACCCTTATGATTGTCAAGATTTGGACGAAATAGATTGGACCCGAGATGATACTGATGAAGATATATTTTCTAATTTTTTGCACCAATTAGAGTTTCGAGATATTTTTAAGTTTTTCTTGAATAACTATTCGAAATAGTTAATGTTTGGTGATAAAATTATTTTATAATTTTGTTTAGATTCAAATATTTTGTAACAATTTTTATTACGTAATAATTTTCTAAGAAGAACGAGAAGTCGATTTATTGATAAACAATAATATATTAATTTTGACTGTACAAAATTACAAATATTATTTTTTTAACAGATTATATATATATATATATATATATATATATATATATATATATATATATTTTAGAGGATAATATTTATGATATATAGTATAATTACAAAAAATCATAATGTGTAACTATTTTTAGTAAAAATATAATTTTATAAAAGGCATAAAATAATTTATAAGGATAATTGATTCTTTTTAACATTTTCCACCAAAAAAACTGGACTAGTCTCTTATCAAAAAAGAAAAATCCTTTGGTGCAGATTGCTTCTCACTTAATTGTTCCTCAAATATTTTCACATAACTCATCACTACTAATTCAAGGTAATGTAAATTGGTTCTCCATTTTTTTATGAATAGTCTTAGTTGTTTAATAAATTCTAAATAATTTATTTTTGCGTTTTATTTGTTGTTGTTGTTGTTGTTAATTGAATTAGTGAAAACAGTCTTTTTTATAACATTCAATCATAAAATTGATCAAACCCAACTATTTAATTTGTGAAATCTGATAATTTGTACAATGTCATCAAAGTGTTTGTATATATTCTTTTTAAAAAACTGGATTGTCTTCTCATGAAAGTATAGGATTATTTGGCTATTGAAAGGTAACTGTTTTTGTAGGTACCAGATGTATTTCTTCAAGAAAGCTACTTTCATTAAACTCCAACCAGAAAGCTCTAAATATAAGTAATATTGTAGGGACGAATAATAATGATGAACAATTAGACATGTAGGTAAGTAATGGTAAAAGGAAGACTAGAGGACCGTCCATGTGCAAAACAGTTTGGCATATAGGGGATAAGCGAAAATCTCTTACTTTTAACTGAAAAGGGCAAAACATTGGTGCTCAAAAGTTATCCACAACATGTGGAGTAGTTTCTTGTATGGGAAACTTGTTTTCGATTTTTCCTTACAATGATTGGAGGAAATTACTCAAATTATTCAGCGCTCCAATTTTAAGTTATATGAGGGTAATATCCTTTTTAATCACATTTTTATATTTTTTACTACTTAATTATATTAATAAATCTAAACTATTTTAGGAATGTTACATTATTCCCATTGAACATGAAAAAGAAGAATATATTCTTAAAAAGATCGACAATTGCTGGAACAACTACAAATGAAAGTTAAGGAAAAATATAAGGATTCTCTTTTATACCAAAGAAAAAAGTGTGGCGTTCATATGTAAAAACATTCTAGAGGGGGTACAAATAGGACAATGTTACCATTTATTGACGATACACTACTTAAAGAAATTGAGGTAAGAAGTATTACCAAGCAGGTTTTATAAGAGTAAAAATTTGTCTATAATTAAGGTTGAAATGAAATATAACACTGCTTACCAAGCAAAGGGAAAATGAAAAAGAAAACCAGGTTATGAATAAATGATGTTTGGGTTAAATATGTCAAATATTGTTAGTCATAAATTTCTTAACGAAAAGTTATAACTGATACGAAGACTTAGTTTTAAAAGTGACTACATATTTTGATCTTTTTTGAAAAAAGATTGTTTTGAGAAAACGTTATGTATCCTAATTTGTTTCTTTTCTAATCCAGATTAGTCTTTCTTTGCTGTGACCTCAAAATTACATATAAAATCGTATTTTGTGGAGTAAAAATTATAAATATTTCTTGGAAAATTGTTGAATAAATATTTACCTAGATTCATTGTTTACAATTTTATCAATTGTTAGTAAGGTGTTACACCATCAAGCACATACATTATACTATTATTATTAGGTTGAAACCTAAACTGGGTTATATATTCATTCCTTTTCATATTTTGTATTTTTAAAAGTCAATGTGAGAAATTGGTAATATATAAGCCTGAGAAAAAATTAAAATATTTAATAAAAAATAATATATTATACAGGTAATATATATTATATAATATATATAATTACACACTTGCAATTCCTATAGTTGGCTCAATTGTTTTTGTTTAGTTTTTAAGGAAAAATTGAACTTCAGGTCCTCCATATTATGCAAATAGTGTAGTTACATGCCTTTTGAAATTGCACTGCATCTCCTCTTGTATGAATTCAATCAATTTAATTGGATTTTTGAATATTTTCCATGTAATATTTTGAGGACAATAAATTGTATGACTTTATTCTATATCATTGTTTGATAGGCGATTTCAGAACAAAAGCAGAATATTAGAGCACTACAAACTGAATTATATACCTGTGGAAGCAAAACCTTTGCAAGAAAGAGAAAAGAAATGGTCCTTGAAATAATATTTAACCTTTATATTATATCTTACACTTACTTAAATTGAACGATTTATACTGAAATCTACTAATAATTCTGACCAGGAACTCGAAATAGGTGGAAAAGTGATGTTGACTTTTACGTAGAAACTCACACCCGCAAAGAAACTAAACTAATGGATGAAGGTCCTACTAATATTTTTGTAATTTATACTTTTAAAATAGAGTTTCTTATGGTTTAAAATGTACTTTTTCAGTAGGATAAAAGAGTATTATCTTATTGTCTATTGGCATTACATATCTGGCTTCTGATTAATTGTTAATCATAATTATATGCTAAGATTAAAGACAGAACATCTTTATATCATTGTGTTTTTATGAGTTAATTTTTAAATTTTAGGCTAAATATAAGGAGCTTAAGTTGAAAATATCTCATGAAGCTAAGGATGGTACACGAAATGAAAAGTCAACAGATGATGACGAGATCCTTCGAATGGCTAGGAAGGGAATGAGACCTACACTATCAAGGTATAACAACCATTTATCATTTGAATATTTGGAGAAGTTTCAGACTTTAACATATCAAGTTGAAATATTAATGAAGAGTAATGAAATATTGACAAAGAGTAATGAAATATTAATGGAGATCAAAGTTGAAAATGATACTATTATTAGAGAACTTAATGCAAAAGTTAATTTACGCATACGTAGGTAAAACACAAATTTAAAATCATTACATTAGTGTTACATATGATTACCAAATTATATTTTAACTCTATAAATTTGATGTTAATCTTTTAGTTTGAGTTGGACTCCGTAGAAGTTATTGTAGAGATATATGGATAAAACTTGAAGTAGTAAGTACTAAAGAAGTTTTGAAGTTTTCGTTAGCAATGGGGATATGGATGATTGTTGAAGTTAGAGAGAAGTTATGGAGATTTTGTTTAGACATCTCTGTAGTTTTAGTTTTTTTATCAAGAAGTATTTAGATTTTGTACTTTTTATTCTATGACTTGACTTTTAGTTGTGTTAATGCAGGATGTATTAAGATCTTTTTTACTCTTTGATTTGAGGTTATATTGGTTTCATTCTAGTTTATATAAGTTTCTTTTCGTTACAATATAAAGGTATAAATATATAAAATTTAATTTTTAATAATAATAATAATAATATATTGAAATATAAGTTTTGTTATACACGACACTTTAAACTTTCCATTTATAACAAATATTAGTATTTTTAATTTAATTAATGTATAAATGGTGGATCCTATAATATATAAAGGCAGTAGTTTAGAATTGACACCTATACATAGTAAATAATAGACAAAGACAAATATAAATAGGCGGCAATTTTGAGACAATTGCCATTAATGCGAGGTTGAATAGGGGGTAGTTTTAATTTTGCCATGTTTACATAGGCGTGAGCTTCATAGACGACACTCTTCGCGGCAATAAACAAACTGCCGTTTAATTTATCAATACACATCACATATAGACTTCCGTTTTTATCCCTAAAAATTGCCGCAAATACTCTAATTTTTAGTAGTGATTATTTCATATGATCTCCAAAACTATAGTACCATAGTCCCTTTCCAAATGTTAAATAAGTTGAATGTGTAAGATAGTAAAAGCTCTAGCTATACTTGGTAAATGAGGAATATAAGGGTGAGTAACTTCATAACCTTGTTTTCTCCAATTATTTGTTTCTTTCGAAGATATTCATCACATAATAATTAATTGCAATATTACTACCCATAAAATCGTTAACTCTCCTTGCGAAGAGTAAATTATATAGGAACATATAGTACAATTTTTGCATAATATAGTGACCTATAGTGCAATTTTTCAATGACATAGGGACTTGTGAAATTAATTCAAGAAAAATATATGTACCTATCGTAAAATTTTACATTGTGAAACTTCTATAGTTCAATTAGCAAAAAAATAATAATATAGGAAACAATAATACCTATTTTATATAACATACAGACCTACAATGCAATTTTTACATGATATAGGAAAGTACAGAATAATTTGTTCATGATATAGAGACCAATGACACATTTTTTTCATAATATAGAGATCTATAGTGCAATTTTTGCATAAGGCATAGTAAAATTTTGCAAGAAAAAGGGACCTATAATGAACCTTTTACTTAATATAGGGCCTTTTTTGTAACTAAACAATAAATAATAATATAGGAACTATAGGTCATCTTGTACATAACACACCAATTCAAAGTGCATTTTTTTGCATCTCATAGGAACCTATAAATGGCTACAATGTAACTTTTGTATAATATAGGAAATTCTACAATCATATTAAAAAAATTTGAAACTAGTACATTTAAAAATTAATATAGGGTCCTATAGTGCAACTTTTGTATAATACATAGAATTGTGCAATTAATTTAAAGAAAAGTAACAAGAGTACATATTTTGCATGATACTACAATTTTAAAACATGAAGTTCAAGACAGGACTATAGGATACATCTGATGATCTTTTATGAGACGATTCCATATGCTTGATTACAAACATGCCTGAATTTATCTTTTATTTGTTGTAGATGAGATAGTTAAGATATGCGTCATTGTTTGTGATAACCTTATCATAGTTTTATTTTAAAAATAATTGCTCCAAGAAGTAATTTTAAATATTATAAAATTCTAAAGTAAGCTTTTTTGCATAGTATGTAGAGTATGAGCCTTATACATGTAAGAGATAATGTCATTAGAGATCTTGACAATAGTGAAGGCTCAAGCTCTACATCCAAACTACCTAAAACGTAAGTGGAAACACCATGATAAAATTATGCCAATTGAACTTTTATCATAAATCAACATGATAAATATTAATTTCACGCCCTTAAACTTTTGAAATGATTATAAATAATTGATCTTGGACCTCAAAGATTCATAAATTGGGGATTCCACATCAAGTAACTTGTTTAGATGTTTATGGTTAAGGAGTGAGCATAAGTTTGTACCTATAAATGCATGCCTAGAGATTCTTCTACCAGGATATGGTTTGAAGGGTTTAATCTTGACCAATTTTTTATGTTGTTCCAACAATTATTCAGAGGACATAAATCTACAAATTCCCGACACGGTAAAAAAAAAGTAGGGAGAACCTTGTCTAAGTTTTGAGAGATGTCTTGAGATATTAAAAGAAGGGTATAGAAATCCCTATCGAGAGGAAGAAGATATGGGTGTCCGAGAAACCAAACGATTCAATCGACAATTTCGCAAGTTTCTAGATACCCGATGAATGAAGAGACAAAAGGTCGTGAGAGAGAATATTTTAACAATATTAAGGATGATAAAACTAAAATTATTGATAAGAAAAAATAATTAGGAAAGAAGAAAGATGTAAACGGGTAGAAGACTATTAGTAACGACAATATTTAAGGAAGAGCGAAGATAAACATTAACCAACATTTATAGGCTAGAGAATATATTTGTTTGACTTCATAATTTTTCCTTTGATGATTAAATTCTTATGGTAGACCATTTTCTTACTTCAAAACTCGGTGTTGGTTTCTCAATTTTAGATATGTTTTCTTCCTTCAAGGCCGTCTCAAGGTCATCAATTTTGTAGATAACCATTATCAGAGAAACTGTTTCCAGACCCTTCTTATTATAAGTTGAATTCATCCAGTATTGTAAGTCTTTCACTCTTTTTAGCTTTCATATAGTCAATTTATTTTTTTTAATTTTTTATTTCTTCATCTTCTATTCTTTCTTGGTAAATAAGTGGTATGTTTGAGCTCCTATATAATTCTTGGTTTGCCTTTGAGAAACTTTTGATAATTTGGTTTGATTTGCCTAAGCTCTCTTTTTCAGCTTAAGCTCTTTTTTAGGTTAAGCTCTTATTTTTAGCAAACTTTGTGTACTTCAATATTCTTTTCATATCCTTGGGTATATATTAAAATCTCTCATCAATTTAGTTTTCTCCTTCGAGGTCTTTTTCCGACTTGCTCTCCTTACTTTTTATTATAGCATGAAATAAAATAGGTAGATTTGTTCATATTTCTTCATCATCTCAAAGCCTTTCTGACTCAATAATATGCTCTTTTGTTAATATATTGCAAATGAGATCATAAACTTTCAATTTAGAGAGATCCTTTAATTATGGTGGCGCATATGTTCGGCTTGTGTACCCTCATCGTCATGTATATACATGGTTATGCACTATCTCCTATATCTTCTGGGTTATTTAGTTTGAGAAATATGATAAATCTTCCAGCTATTGTGATTGGAAAGTTGAAGGAATGCTTACATGTTCCTAGGTAAACATTATTATAATTTGAGTGGGCTCACACCCATGGCCATATAATGTCATCTGATAATCTGCCTGCTCGTGTGGTAATTATACAAGACATGACTCTTTCAAATGAACATGTAGTAAGAAATAAACATGGGCACATAAATTGCTCGAGAATGTAGTATAATTGGGCTTGAGCTTCTTTTTTCTATATGGGTAAATAATCAAAATAAAATTATACAAATATGATGGGCATACCCAGGCTAATAGATATACTCTAATGTAGCACTAAAACCTATTAAGTATATAGTAAATACATCTGTTACCTCTTGTACTATGGCCCTATTGACTACTTACCCACTGTTTTCGAATTTGTGACATTTTACCCCCGTACTTAGTTTTCGTGACACGTTATCCCCACTTAACGAAATCCGTAAAAAATCTTCGTTAGTTGGTCAAGTGCTGGTCATGTGCCCAAATTCTTGACAATTTACCCTATATAGTAGGTTTTTTTTTTTATTATTTTACCCTATGTACTAAGTTTCCTTTCGCTTCTCTTTTAATGTCCTTGTATTATATACAGAGGTAAAATCTCACAAAAACTTAGTACATGGGGTAAAATGTCACGAAAACTGCGTAAATGACAAACTAACGACGATTTTTTACAGATTCCGTTAAGTAGGGCGAATGAGTCACGAAAACATAGTATAGGGGTAATATAACACAAATTAAACAGGGGTAAGTTGTCAATCGAGCCATAGCACATAGGTTAAAAGCATTATTAACTCTAAAAGATAAACATAAAGTTTACCTAATATGAGTCATATCCTAAAGCCGTTGTACAAATACTAGCTATAATCAATTACATATATGGAGGAGGGATTCCTCCTTTCATCATCTTTGGAGCTTGTTAAACCAATGTTATTTTTTATAGGAGTGTTGTTCCATGTAATATGGTTCTCTTTGTTCGGATTTCAGATGCCATTTCTTCCTCTTAAATGAGTTTCAGAGTGTTCCCTATATGATTCTCCTTCGTTACATGTAGAACTTGTATCACAGAGCAAAATCAATGAAGTGAGGTAAGAAGTTCATTTATACACTTTATTGTAATAATAGTTAACCACATATAAATAGAAGAGATAAAATGTATAAATGATTGAAAAAAATATCATTTGTCAATCCTATAAATTAACAAGAAATCTAATAATTATAACTAACAATTTAATTACACGAATTGTTTTCTTTTATAGAAATGATATTACCAACTATCTTTTTAATATCTGAACTAATTAAAAATCAATCATTATGAAGAGATGTTGAATTTTCCCCTTTTTCTCTCCATGCTTGCTTGTATGGCAAGATTATCCCACGTTTGATGTGAATATATTCCACTATATCTTCCGGTGTGTAATGTAAATTTTCTATTAGAGATGTTCTCCTCTTTCTTCTCAAAAGAGGCAGGTTCTTTTTCTATTTTTTTTTAGGTTGACGCTACTGCAATTTTGGATATAATACCAACTTTTTTTGCATCTCCTTCTTTTTCAACAGTTACATGAGAATCATCCTCAACCTCATTAATCCGTCTTCACTTGTCCCTTGTTCATTCACAACCTGAAACAGGCACCAATATCTTTTTCATTCACATCATTTTCCTCTTCTACCTCCTCATGCAAATCTTTATTCAACTTCCATAAGAAAATTATTAACAATCAATCATAATCCACATATGATATCAATATATTATATAAATTTATTAGAAATGTACTTCTACAACCAAAGCAGATCTTGTGTGAAAGTTATAACCTATAACATAATCCAATAATTATATGATATAAACAAATTCAGGCTCTCCGTCAAAAAAAACTTATGGCTTAGTAAAGAAACAGGTTTTGAAATTAATAATTACATTGTGTAAGCTTCAATTATAATCTAGAATCATTAAATTTTAATATCTAGTATAGCTAAGGGAAGTGCATGACGTTAAGCAGAATATAGTAAACCTAACATATTAGATTTCAGAATATAGTTGCAAAGAGCCTGAATTCTAGTAATCAAATTTAAAATAAAATGAGGTGGAAATCTATATTGTACACTTTAAGCAACTTAAAAAGTCTATCTATTCATAGGAGCCACAAATCAATTAAAAGTATAAGGATTTTAGTTGATATAATTTTAAGTCTAAATCAACCTTGTAAATTATAGAAAAAAATTATTCAATTGCATATTTATCTTATCACTCTCTATTCAAGTTTATCATCAATTTAATCTTATCACCATATATTTAAATTTATCACTAATTTGAGATTTAAGACTTCCAGAGAGCTCTCATTTGATGAAATATCACGATCGACTATTTTTTTTCTGTATAAAAAATGCATGAATAAATTATAAATTTAGTTTTGTTTAGTTCTAATTATTAAAAAAATAATTATAAATAAGAATTTATTTAATGAACGAGTTTACTAAAAACTAGCATTATCAAGAAACCTAGCCATACATAGTTGATATTTTAATTAATATAAATGATACAAACATAATCATCGTTTTAGTTTCAATTGTTTAAAACAAAAAATGAACTTCCAATCCAAATATTAATATATCAAAATTTCATTTAATTAAAATGTTTTTGTTAAAAGAAATTATACAATTACAGTACACATGGGAAATTCAATAGTTAAACGGCAGGATGAGCTTAATATATACGAGATTAAACCTTATTTCTATGCAATTTAGTTACTATTATAGGAATTAAAACCAAATTTACAACAAATCTTCAAATTTTCAAATTTTCAACATTTAATAATACAAATTGAATTCTATCTTTTAGTTTTTTTAAAAGATATGTCAAATTCACCTTACAAATATTGAAATCACTAATTAAAATCAAATAACATAATTACCATAGGAAAAACCCAATTCATAAGAAATCCCAATAGATAACATAAGCTTTTTAATTACAAATAAAAGTAAAGAATAAAAGAAATTTTGACATAAACTATTCAATTCAATAAAAAGGTAAAATGTTACAGCAGAGCCCCCTATGAATTCGTCGAAAGACATTATGTTTAGTAGGAGAGAGGGGCCAACCACGGCTTGGTGCAAAACATTACAATTATTGTTTTTTATTTTTTCTCACTCTTTCTATTAGATTTGGTTTGGACCATAAATGGGTTAACAAAATATATTATAGTGTATTGATTTTGGATTATATGTAGGTAAAAATAATTGGGCTTTAAACCATCATTTAATATATTTAAGCCCACTAATAAAATTTAATATTATACATCTATATACATATAACAATTCTTTTGCACCCACTTATTCTTTTTCTTTTTATTTATTTTTGTATCCCATTCTCTCCTCTTTCTTGCCAAAACTCTATAATTTTCATTAACCATTTGAACAAAAAAAACTTCATTAACGTCTTTTGTCCCAACGATTATATATATTCTTCAAGGTAAGGGTTCTTACATGGAGTGAAGGTTTTTGAAGCTTTGATTTTGTTTTGTGAAGATTTGTTTCCATTTTGATATGTTTTGTGAAGTTTCGAGCGAGGTTTGTCCATGGAGTTTCATAAAGAAAACTTAAGAAAGCTCAAGAACTCAGTTATTTTGCGTAATACTAAATAATTTTTTTTGTAATAATTAGTGATTTTATATAAATACTTAATGATTTTGCGTGATACTCAACGATTATGCATTAATGCGTAATGATTTTATGTTAATACTCATTAATTTGTGTATAACACTTAGTTTTTTATGTCAATACTTAGTGAATTTTGCTTAATACTTAGTGAATTCTCTTAGAAGTGATTTTGTTAGTTAATTCTCTAGTTAATTTTTTTACTGAGTATAATTTTAAAATCACTGAGTATTTGTTTGTACAATTGAGTATTTTTTAAAATGTTGAATATTAACATAACTTCACTGAGTATTAATAGAAAAATATTGAGTATCACTAAGTATAACACAAAACCACTGAGTATTACACATAATAACGAAGTATTAAAATGAAATTCTAGTATTACGCAAAATCACTACGTATTAACATAAAAACAATGACTATTACACAAAATCTCTATGTTTACCTAAAATCACCGAGTATTACATAAATAACAGAGTAATAGACAAAAAATCAATGAGTATTCCAAGAATGCTTGAAAGTGCTGCGAAAATAGAGCTCCAAATGTTGTGAATATGGGGCTTGAAGGTGTTGGAAAAATGGAGCTCAAAATGCTACAAAAAATTAAGCTCAAAATACTTCAAAAAAAAGCTCAAAAATCTACATAAATATCTTGAAGTGAGACAGAGTGAAATCTTTAAAAATTACATGAAAAGAGAAGAGAGAAAGAAAAATCTAAAGAAAAAAATGAAACAAATTAAAATGAAAAGGTTGGATCGTTGATTCCACTATATATTCTAGGAGTATTTTCCGAATCATGAGATGTTAGTGGCCTCTTTGATTAATGAAATTAGCCACACCTTCCTTATATGCCACAAAAGTAGTCTATAAGACCCACTAGGTTAATAACCCATAAGTTCAACTAAAACCATTCAAATCACAATTTCTAATAAGGGGAAAATTGTGGGTTATAATAGCATTTATGTGGGGTTTAAACAAAACACTCACCAACGCAGATGAAAACATATACAACCCACAAATAGTAAAACATAACCTACATGTATTGCATGTATTCCATTGATAAACACATGCACCCGTCATATTATTAGCGATAGCTTATTTTGTTTTATGTTTTACGTGTATGGAGAAAACAAATTATCGATCATCCCTTGAATTCGTTTTCAATTTGTTAAACGGTGATATAATCATGTATATGAACATCGATGCATATCGTTCTATATGCTTATACGAGATATATACCTCAAAGAGAATGAGACTGAGGATGTTAGAAAGGGAGAATACATATATGGGATAGTGAAAACTTATACTTTAGAAATTGAAGGGTTTGTAACAGGCCAAAAAATGCTTGAGTTCTCACTAAATGACATACGAATAATATTAGATGAGGAGCGGGCAACGTGGAACTCCAATAGTTTACCAAAATGACCTAGAGAACTTAGATTGGTGAGATATAAACTTCACAAACATCACTTGTTTGTTGAATCAATCACAATTAAAAAGAAAACTCACTGAGATTTTGGGAATAGAACCTCAAACTAAAGACATGATACGAAGCTTCATCATATTGATTGGAATCCTAGTTATGTCTACTAATTTCTATCAAATAGGGTCGCATACACCAATGTGGATAGTGAAAATGTGTGAGGACCTGTATCATATTAGAGACTATAACTAGGCCACCCTCATGGTAGAAAAACTAATATATCACTTATATTTTTGAAATCAGAGTAACCTTTAGTGTTCCACATATGTGTTTTAAGTAAGTGATAATTGATATTTATTATGTGTTACATCAAAAAAATACCTATAATTATATATAAGCTGGACATGGTGTTATACATCTATAGTTTGTCAATGTGTCACACTAAAAGAGCCAACGTACCCAGAATATTACCCCCAAAAACATGAAATTTAAAATCCGGATAGAGACGAAAAACCGCCAGGGACATAATTCGCAAGGTAAAATGATAATAGGCAACCAATCCATTAAGATTGGCTTGTTCATGACTTTCATTATAAAAAAAAACTATATATTACAGGAAAATTGCACTGAACTTCTAATTAAGGATTCGGAAACATAACTATTGAAAGACAAGTTAGTCCGTGTTCAACAAGTTGATGAATGGACTGGACTCAAGGTACTTAAGAAAGGTTTAGGAGATACGGGAGTTAGAAGACAAGTTTAGTTAAATGTCAGAGTGACGGTGCAAATGGTGATCAAACAATGATGTATCATCCAAATCAAGCATTAATGGTTGAAAAGATGTTTAATGAAAATGCATAAAGCTACCGGTTGTGACAAACAAATTGTCGATGCAAGAGAGAATGATATTGGGTCGGGTACATAGTGTATATATACCAGACTCCAAGATCACACATGGTTAATGGTCAGTTTGACACATTTAAACATATGTATGTAGATGGTATGGTTGGAAAAACAAAAAAGACAAAGGAAGTACTTTAACTTGTCAAGAAACTGGAAGCACGTAATGCATACCTTGCATTTGAGATAAAAGAAATACTAAAAACTATCAGAGAAGAGTTAAAAAGGGTAGATGAAGATGTTTTGGATATATACATCTCCATTAGGAACAACAACTTAAGATTTGAAGGCATTAACAGAAGATAATCTCTGACTAATTGATAAGATGGATATTATAAGGAATCTGACAACTCAAAAATTAAAAGGTAGCGTAAAAAAGCAAGGCTGATTAGTTTCTAAGGAAGCGGCTAAATAAAATGAAACATGAATTGTTGTTAGTATGCACATCGTACAAATCTGTAGAAGAAGAGTTGGATATTGTAAAGAAGAATGTTGGGATAAAGTCTGTTGGTAGTGATTCAAATAGTAGGATAAAATGGGATGGACAAGTTCAAACACATAAGGAAAAACGATAAAATATGGGCATGGCTTAGGGAAAAAAGTACATATGATGTAGTCGTCAAAAAAGTGAAGGGGATGGGGGGGGAGGTTAACAACAAAAAGAAAGATATTCCGGAGGGTGAGATTGACAAACATTATGTCCCACACATAGTCCAACAAGTCAGCCCCACATTATCATCTTCCTCCCCTCCCCTCCTCTCAACCTTTCACAGTCTTTCCATCTCCTTCGATCTCTTTCATGTCATCACCCCTTTTTAATTCTCCTCTGACCCATTCGATGACTACATATTTTATGTCTCCCATTCCATCCACCTCAATGTAACTCTCTTTTCAAATCCCTGTCCACCCATCTCTTCCAATCCCTCGAGTCCCATATCTTTACCTCCCCAACCTCCCTCCGATCACCTTTATCCTCCATCTTATACACCCTCATAAACAAAATCATAAAGAAAGATTTTGAAAAGGACACAAAACTCATAAATGGAATCTGCATCTACATTCATAATATAATCTAAAAGGATAAACCCTATGGATACAACTACACCCTCGACGACTCATTCCCCACGTATACCAAGGGTCACATAACTGTTTCGACAAAAAAAGAGTGATAGTTGTAGATTGACCTAGCCGCTAGACCATTAGACTACAACCTAGATTTATCTAACGACCACTTATTACTCGAAGATGAATTTCACCCAATAGCAACAGTTCACATTGAACACAAATTGGAATAAGCATTACTTTTTGGCATATCCTTATTTGTTTAGAGCTCTTACCAGCTTTATCTTGTTTCCTAATTGTAAATCCCCACTCTATTCGAAAGTTCCTTCACAATTAAATTTATACATATTAACAGTTCTTTTTCGAAATAACTTAGATTGGAAATCAATCGAAAGAACTTTCACACATGAGAATTTAAAATTGAGCGATCAATCTTTAACCTTCAAGAAGTACGAACTAAACAATGATGAATGTTAGATATATTTCTTACAAAATTTCTTGTGCAATCACTTCATACACATCTCGATACTCATTCTATAACTACAATTTTATAGTTAATGAGTACTTCGATTCATAAAGTCCTAGTTTAAATTTTACTCAATCTTTACAATCAACCTATTGCGTTTCAAGATATGGTTATATTCGTTCGATCGAGAACAAACAAATCCTAAGTGACGATTCTTGTAATGGGCGTCTTGTTTTTATGCAAACTTGTGAATTCGAAAGACCAATTATAGGGGCTATTGTGAAAATTATGTGGGGAATATCACCTACACATTTAAAATGGTATTAGAGATCCACATTCTATAGGTCCTGGATTTGAGTCTCTTCATTCCACCCACTATAAATCTGGACGTGCAACGTTTAAATCTATTTATCTATCCTGCTAATTTTTCACGTGAGAGTGTGTGTTGAAATATAAATATCATATAATACCTTCTAATAACCGTTCAAATTTTATTTGTGTTAGCAATTTAACAAGTCAAAGAAATAGAGGAAATATAATGGTAAAAACATCGCGATAATGGCATGTCAATCACCTAGAGAGAGAGAAAAGATATATGGATAAATTTTTTCTTAGCTGTATATATGATGTCTCCTCATTTGTGATAATAATATCTATTTCTGAGACATCATTTTAGGCGTATTTATTAGTTTATAGGTCAATTTTAGCTTAATTTAGTGCACTTTCCTATATTGGGCCTCGAAGTAATTAATTATTATTTTTAGAGCATATTGGGTTTAATTATTTATTTAGTGTGAAGCTTTAGAGATATATGGTAATTAATTAGAGTTCAAGTTGGTAAAGAGAACTAAAGGATAGAAGATAAACATGGAAATTGAAGATAAAGGAAAGAAAAGCTAAAAACATGGAAAAGATAAAGCTACCTTAATTCTGAATTTCTGCATCTACGACCACAAATCAGCTTATATCTTAAAAACGGTGAGGAATTTGGAAAAACGGTCAAGAGAAAAATTGAAAATCTTTCCGAGATGATGAATTTGGTATACTCATACGCGTCAAACGGATGATTATTGAAGCTGCTAGGACCAAAAGATAAACGGGGCTGATTGCATGTTTTTGGGCTACAAATTTGAATTGGGCTTGGAGCCCATAGTTACCTTTTCCTTCAAGAAAACGAATTAGGTCAACCTATACACTATAAATACAGCCTCTTTACACTCTTAAATCATCCTTGGTGAAACCGTAAACCATGACGAAGCTTACAACACAAGAAAAGAAGTTTGGAAGGAGTTGTTCATCAACAATGTCTTCTTCTACCTTTAAATTTGTAATTTCTTTCTTTTCTTTCTCTAATATGATCTAAATTTCTTTAGCTTGGGTTTTAGCATATATGTATGAACCCTAGTTTTTGTTTACATTTATCTAATTTGGGAATTTAATGTTTTAAATTGAATTATAGTTTTTATTCTATGTTTATGTGTTTGGAATTATATTCTGTGTTTTTGTGGAACCTAGGCCATATAGAATTAACATCTAGTAATTAGGTCACCATTGACAACGGTGTTTAATTACATGTATAGCACATAACGTCTAGTATTCGGTTTAGATCTGACAAATAAACCTAACTAGATAATCACCATGGTTTAGTATATATTACTATTTACCAATTACATGAACAGTTTGCTTAGGACCCCTTATTGACACATGTAAATCCTATTTAAAACTACCTAGCGTAATTGGAATCGATTATTGAAATACCACATAATTCACCCTTACATGTTTAGAACGGCAAAACTAGTGGGGATTACATGCTATTTACTCAAGCTATATTCTCATACTACTCCTTCTTATGTATTTATTTTCTGTCTTTAAATTCTTAATTTTACTTTAGTTTAATCAAAAACCAAATAAATATCTATTTGTCTTTATTTTTCCTGCATTTTATTTGTTCTAACTTTTTATATTTGCACTTGATTATTGCATAAGATTACCCTAACCTTCATAGTCTCTGCAGAACGAACCTTACTTATTTTCTAAAACTTACATACGATTTGTATACTTGTTGAACCGTGCTAGTCTAGGGTGTTTATCTGCACTTTATTTATATCATATTTTATCACACCCTAGGCCACACCAAGTTTTTGGCGCAGCTGCCGGGGACTACATCGTTAGTCCTTGTGCAAATATCTTGTGTTTTTATTTCAGTTAGTTCTATTTTACGCTTCTTTTTTTTAGTATTTTGTTTTATAGATAGTTACAGATGGAGAACCCAAGGAGACTTGAGCTACCCATCGAATTCAGAGTGCAACCAAGAGGAATTCGCGCTCCAGAAATCCAAGCCGCTAAATTTAAGCCTGATCCAGGGATGTTAACGCAGTTTACAACTCATGGACTATTCAGCGGTGCTGCACATCAAGATCCGATCCGGTATATTCAGAAATTCATGCAAATCTGTGATGCTTATATCGTAAGAGGAGTTACTAGGGAACAAGTGTATTACGTGATGTTCCAGTTCTTTTTGACCGGAGGTGCAAGCAATTGGTACGATACCCAATATCCTCATGTCATTCCAGATTGGGATAAGCTCGAAGCAAGATTCCTAGACCGCTTCTATCCGGTTAGTAGACGTTTAAAAGATATGTTGGAGCTTGAACAATTTATACAGGAAGATGGAGAAAGTTTGGGTGAAGCATGGTTACGATTTACTAATAAGAAGGCGAGATGTCCATATCATAAATCATCCCCGTAATATTCTTTAACCTTGTTTTATGGAGGACTAGGTGAAGAATCAAGGGCAAAAGCGGATTCGTTAGGAAACAAAGGTTTTGTGTTACTAGATCCTGAAGAAGCTGAGTTTGGGATGGAGAGAATTATTGAGAACCGGAGTTGGCCAATGAAAACAGGAAAAAGAAGACACTTCAGAATCTCTGAAGCTTAAAGAATTGGCCCAACAACTCGAAGAACTACAAGAACAAGCCCGAACAATTGCTTAGGTGAATGTAGTACGTACAATACCTTCGTGTCCTGGTTGTGGATCAAGAAATCATGTGTGGAAAGATGTATGACTCATTCAGCCTACGCTTCCGTTACTTATCCTCAAGATAACTATTATTCTAATGGTTACAATTATCCTCAAGGAAGCTACGCTAATTATCAACATCCTCCACAACAAAGAAGTTGGTCAGAAAGCAAGAGCCTTATCATCAACCCCAACCTCAATCCTACTATCCACCACAACCTGTATATCAAAAAGCGCCCATGGTTGAAAAAGCTTGTCAAGAAACGAAGAAAGATCCACCAAAACAATCAATGCAACTGGCAAAGAAAAAACAAACCCCAAGCTTGAATTCGAGTATGGCTAAATTGATGCAAGCAATTGAAAACAATATGAGTCGTAGCCAACGAAAAATTCAAGCCCAGCAGAAGGTGATCAAGAAACTCAAGCATACTCTATCACACATGGCGAGTACATTACAAAACAGGCCAAAAGGTCAACTCCCAAGTGATACTATTGCTCCTAGAGATGATGCTTGTCATGCAGTTGAGTTCCGAAGTGGAAAACAACTACCTCCACCAAGACTGGAACCAGAATCAATCCCTATTACAGAAAAGGGGGGAGAAGAAACAACAGAAGATACAGTAGAGGAGGTAGTTGAACCAAAGAGTGTCCAAGCCAAGACACCTGAAAATAATAAAAATCTAGTGGAACTTAATACACGCCCTCCACCACCAAACCCTTCACGTGTCAGAAAGAAGGACAATGACCTGGAATTCAAGAAGTTCGTTGACATGTTGAGCAAGTTGGAGATTAATATGCCGTTTGTGGAAGCTCTCAAGAGAATGCCGAAATATTTGAAATTCATGAAGGACATTCTTTTGAACAAACGAAGTATCGAAATACGGATATGAGTGGATCACCAGAGGAATGTAATGTTATCAAGTTACCACCAGAAAAGCCCCTTCCCACGAAATTTTGGGTGACACCATCCATAATTATGAAGAATCGAGCTGAAAAGTTCGTGGGAATCAAAGGAAAGGGGTGGAAATTTCGGCATTCTTAATCGAGTTAATTTTAGTTGAACGAATTGGAGGAGTTTCACTATCTTGCCTATGAAAATTTACGCCTCTACAAGGAGAAAACAAAGAGATGGCATGATAGGCGACTCCGTCCAAAGCATTTCGAGAGAGGACAAAAGGTTTTATTATACAACTGTTGATTTTCGAACTACCTAGGAAAGCTTAAATCCTGTTGGGGAGAACCTTACATTGTTACGAAAGTCACACCTCATGGAGCGATTGAAATTGAACATCCAACCGAGCAAAGGACATTCATGGTGAATGGCCAGCGTTTGAAGAGATACCATGACAGTGAGGACTTTGGACGAGAGGAAACCATCCATCTCGTAGAGAGCGCTTAGCCTGAGGTACACGTCTAACTCAAAGACGTTACACAAAAGTGCTCTTGGGAGATACCCCTTGTTTTAATTTCTTTTTAGATTAGTTTATTTGCTTTATAGTGTATAATATTAAGTTAGTGTAGATTTTAATTGTGTTTACAAGCTAAATGGAGAGAAAGGTAGAGAAAGGCAGTGTGTTATTGTGCAGGAAACGAGTTTGGGGTCAAAAGAAATAAGTTGGAAAAATTCACAGGCAGGTCCGGTATACTGCGCCTGGAAAAACACGTGACACAGGTATGCGCCTCGGGTTTATTGTCGAGAGTAAAAAAATAGGAGAATGATAGGTTTGGTATACCGGAGAATGATAGGTTTTGTACGAGATTCAAAAATTGGGGATTCCACATCAAGTACCTTGTTTAGATGTTTATGGTCAAGGAGTGAGCATAGGTTTGTATCTATAAACGCATTCCTAGAGATTCTTCTACCAGGATAAGGTTTGAAGGGTTTGATCTTGACCAATTTGGTAAGTTGTTATAACAAATTTTCAGAGGACATAAATCTACCAATTCTTGCCATGGTGAAAAAAAAGGTAGGGAGAACCTTGGATTATTTTTTGAGAGATGATTTGAGAGATTAAAATAAGGGTATATAAATCCCTATCGGGAGGAAGAAGATATGGGTGTCCAGAACAAAACAATTTAATCAACAATTTTGCAAGTTTCTGGATACCGGATGAATGAAGAGACAAAAGGTTGTGAGAGAGAAGCTTTTAACAATATTAAGGATAATAAAACTAAGATTATTGATATAAGAACAATCAATTAGGAAAGAAGAAAGATATAAAAGGGTAGAAGACAAGTAGTAAAGACAATATTTAAGGAAGATAGACTATAAACATTAACCAACATTTATAGGCTAGAGAATACATTTGTTTGACTTCATCATTTTTCCTCTAATCATTACATTCCTTATGTAGACCATTTTCTAGATTTAAAACTTGGTTTTGGTTTCTCAAATTTAGATATGTCTTTCACTCATTTTAATTGTCATGAAGTCAACTTCTTTTTTTTTAATTTTTAATTTCTTCATCTTCTCTTCTTTATTGCTAAAAATATGTTATGTTTGAGCTCCTATGTCATTCTTGGTTTGCATTTGAGAAACTTTTGATAATTTGGTTTGATGTTATTAAGCTCAATTTTTTAACTTAAGCTCTTATTTTTAGCAAACTTTGTTGTAAGATTTATCATCTATCTCCAACTCAATGACTCACAAGATGTAGGAGATAGTGGATAACCATGTATATACATGATGACTAGAGTACACAAGTTGGACATATGCTCCACCATAATCAAAGGATCTCTCTATGTTTAAAGTTTATGATCTCATTTGCAATATATTAACAAAATATCTTATTATTGAGTCAAAATGGCTTTGAGATGATGAAGAAATATGAAAAAAGCTACCTATCGTCTTTCATGCTACAAGAAAAAGTAAGGAGAGAAAGTCGAAAGAAGACCTCGAAGGAGAAAATTAAAGTGATGAGAGATTTTAATATATACCCAAGGATATGAAAAGAATGCTTACATGTTCCTAGGTAAACATTATTATAATTTTATTGGGCTCCCACCCATAGCCATGAAATATCATATGATAATCTGCTTGCTCAAGTGTTAAATATGCAAGACATGTCTCTTACCAAAGAACACATAGTAAGAAATAAACGTCGGCACATAAAATTTCCCGAGGATGTAATATAATTACGCGTGAGCTTCTTTTTTATGAATGGGTAAATAATTTAAATAAAACTATACAAATATCATGGGCATACACACGCTAATATATATATACACTAGTGTAACGCTAAAGCCTATTAAAAATATAGTAAATACATATGTTACCCCATGTACTATGGTTCTGATTAACTACTTACCCCCTGTTTTTGAATTTGTGACATTTTACCCCATGTACTTAGTTTTCGTGACTCGTTAACCCCACTTAACAGAATCTGTACAAAATCGTTGTTAGTTGGTCAAGTGCTGGTCATGTGCTTCGTTTTCGTGACATTTTACCCCATGTACTAAGAGATTTTCTCCTATTCTTCTCAAAAGGGGCAGGTTCTTCTTGTTCTATTTTTTATTCAGGTTGATGTTACTGCACTTTTGGATCTAACACCAACTTTATCTTGCATCTCTCTCTTTTTCAACAGCTACATGAGAATCAACCTCAACTTCATTCCTCTGTATTCACCCGTCCTTGTTCATTCACATCACTTAACATCACAGTATTATCTTCTTCATTCACATAATTTTCCTCTTCTACCTCCTCCTACATATTCTACATATCATTATTCATCTACCATAACCAAATTATTAACAATCAATCATATTCCACAAATTATATCAATACATAATATAAATTTATTAAAAATGTACTTCTACCACCAAAGCAGATCTAGTGTGGAAGGTATAATTTATAACATAATCTAATAAGTATATGATATAAAACATTCAGGCTTTCCGTCAAAGAAAAAAAATTATGGCTTAGCAAATAAATATGTTTTGAAATGAATAATTACATTGTTTAAGCTTCAATTGTAATCTAGGGTCATTAATTTTTAATATCTAGTATAGCTAAGGGAAGTGCATGACATTAAGCAGATATAGTAAACCTAACACATTAGATTACAAAATATAGGTGCAAAGAGATTGAATTCTAGTAATCAAATTTAAAATAAAATGAGGTGGAAAGCTATATTGTACACTTTAAGCAACTTAAAAACTCTCTATCTATTCATAGGAGCCACAAATAAATTCAAAATATAAGGATTTTAATTGAAAGAATTTTAAGTTTAAATCAACCTTGAAAATTATAGAATAAGTGGTGGAACTATAGGAATAAGTGGTGGTTCTACAAGATCTTATGGTGTCATTGCTCTTCTTAAGGCTCTTTTTTCTAAGATATGACTGTTATAAGCTGTGAAGCTCCTTTCGGGCTCCGGTAGAGGAGGCCAAAGATTCACTATTGAAACCTGAAAAAGACTAAAGCAAACCACAAGCGTACATCTGGAATAATAAAAATAAAAACTAAAAAATAAAAATTTAACTAAAAACTACTACTCGAAATAGATAACCCACATGCTAACGAGACACAAGTCCCCGACAGCGGCGCGAAAACTTGTTGTTGCCTAGGGTGAGGTAAAATAATGTAATAAAAGATAGATAAACGATGCACGATTCACCCTAGATAAGCACGGTACTGGACATATGCAAGTTTTAATGATAAGAAAGTTTGTATGAGCAAATAGTTAAGAGTAGCAAGTAATTAATTAAAAGACTAAAAATAAATAATATTGATTGAGGGATAATTAATTAAACTAAATAAAATAAAAGACAATAAAATAAATATAAAGAATATTAGATGAGAGATATAGCTTAGGTTTCGCTAGTATGGACTAATCCTTCTAATTCTTTCTATCAAATTCTAGTTAATAATGGAGTAAATAGCTCTTAAATACTTAGTCAGGATTTTAAATTCCCATACTCTATACCATGAGAGCGACTAGGGGGGCTACGACACAACCACGAGGCAACTTAGGGTTATCAAGCGCTACCAAGGCCCTAAGCAATTTAATTCCAAACATGGTGATAGTGGTTAAAACATACCCAATTAACTATCTAGTTAGAATCAGTGTTGTCAGGCTCAATATCGGACACTAGATGTTATGTGGTGTTTCAATAATTAGACACCCCTTCTGGGCGACCATCTAACTAATATTGAGAATGCCTAAAGTGATCAAGTTTAGGACAGACAATAATTGAAAACACATAAACAAATATTTGGGTAAGCAACTAATATCATATTAAAACATATAATTTCTAAAGAAACATAGATAGAAAGAAAATATAATTAATAGATTATACATAATGCAAAACCCAAGATATGGGAAAATGTGTTCGTACCTGAAGGAAGTGAACTAAAAGATTGAATAAAAGACTTCATCTTGTTCTCTACAATAACTCGAATGATAATAAGACTAAGGATTAATTTATGTGAGGTAAGGATGATTTACAAGTGATATAAGGGTGTATTTATAGGTATTTATAAGACCTAATTCGTTTTCTTGGAGTAGAAGACAAGTAACTAACTGTCTCCAAGCCCAACTCAGATTCGTAACCCTAAAATATAGAAAAGGTTATAATCAGCCATGTTTTTATTCTGGTCATACTGCTTCAATACTTATCTGTTTGATGCGTTCCAATAGTCGAAAATGATCATCTCTGAAAGATCTTTAACTTTTCTTTAGAAAATGGCCACGAAATGCCGCTTTCTCGAGGGGTAATTATAAAAGTTATGTCTAGAGTAGGAAATAAACGCGGGCACATAAATATGCCTGAGGATGTAATTCAATTAGGCGTGAACGTTTTTTCTAGAATGGGTAAAACATCAAAATTATAGTATACAAATATCATGGGCATACTCAGGCTAAGAAATATAATCTAGTGTAGCACTGAATCCTATTAAAAATACAAGATGAATTTTACCTAAAATGAGCCATATCCTAATGTTCTTGTACCACAACTAGCTATAATCAACAACATTTATGAGGGGGTTTCCTCATTTCGTCTTCATTGGAGCTCATTACACCATTACTATTTTTCTTATTAGAGTCTTCATCACATGTACTATGGTTCTCATGGTTATGAAAACTCATTGCATTAAAGTTTTTACTCATTTTCACGCCTTATACCTTAACACAATGACCTTCTACGGTACGTTTAAGAGTTCTTTTTGTAGGTGATATACTCTTTATTCTAACCACGGTAACTACCACTTATTCTATATAATTATAAAGTTAAATGCCTTATTTTACTTTACCCTTATTTGATGCAATAATAACATAAAAATAGCATATATGTTGCCTGATTTTTTAGCAATATCAAATGGCATTTCTTCCTTGATTAGCTGTGCTGTACACTGTTCCCTATATGAGGCTCCTTCGCTACTCGTAGAACCAGTATCAAGGAGCAAATCAATGAAGTGAGGTCCAACGTTTAATTGTACACTCTATTCTAAAAATAGTTAACAACTCATAAATAAAAGAGATAAAAAGTATAAATAATTTAATATAATATCATTTCTCTAGCCTATAATCAACTTGAGATCTAATAATTATAACTAATTATTCTGAAATGACATAACCAACGATTATTTAATATGTTTAAAGAAATGCTCAGAATCTTGACTACGAAGACTGTTTGTAATAGATTGCAAGGGGATCTGAGCAGCATAGCTATTTTCTACTTTGTACACCTTTGACATTGATGGTCTATCAATGTAGTGTGGTCTTCCACCATCACCACTCACCATGTTTCTGAAAAGATTATTAAATTGGTAAAAACTTGAATCAAACATTATCTCTAAAAGTTGAGGAAAAAATAATACATGTTGGATGAAAGCTCTTCTATTACCAAAGTAAATTCAAGCTTGTTATGTAGAAGAGGGCCTAGAGTGAAGAGGTCGATTTCCCCATCATATGCGAAGATTTTCCAACCATATCATCACTCTATGTTTTTTGTAGTTTGTCCATCTCCACAAGATGTCCGTCTTCGTAACACATCGAAACCAAAACAAATGATTCATAAAATCTATTAATTTTCCAATGTACCAAAATAGAAAAACATCCTTTAAGAGTACTTGAATTTTATTTCCATTTTGGCCAAGATCACGCCTTTCCATCGGTGAGTGCTTACCCAATGTCATCCTTTTCGGTTCATTTACTCCTCTAGCCTCCATGATTGATCAATCTGAGAATCAACAATAACTATTACAAAACCTTCGATTATCTATCATAATCTCTTGTGTTTAGATGCGAGAATATTTCAACTTTCAACTTTAGTGTTTATGCGTCAAATATAAAAAACTTTAAACAATCTACAAAATAAGTAGATTGAATGCTAATCCCACTGACTATAAATAAACTTAAGATATTTCTTACCTAGATATATTTTAGTCAATCACATTAAGGGTTAATCATTAAATAGAGATAATATTAATCTGAATCGGATTTCTATATTTTTTTCTTTTGAGTTTGCAAAATTTTAATATAGGACCTTAATTTTCATTCATTAGAAATAAAATCGACCACTCTAATGTTTCCACTCTAATGTTTTACCAGTGTTAATGTTAAGGATCTCTCAATTATCACATAAAATTCTTGCATCTCTTATCTTTTACAATAATTCAGCATTGGAAAAGAAATATTTTTTGCAATTAATAATTAGATTATGTAAGCTTCAATTGTAATTTAGAGTCTTTAAATATTAATAGGAAAAAGTAATCCTAACATATTTGATTTCAGAATATAGTCACAAAAAGTCTTGATTTTAGTAATCAAATGTAAAATAAAATGGTGTGGAAAGTTATATAATACACTTCTAACAAATTAAAAAAATAAGGAATCATACATATAATTTTTTTATTTATTACTTTCCAGATGCTAATTTCTTTATCTATTCATAGGAGTCACAAATCAAGTAAAAAAATAAGAATTTTATTTTGAAGAAATTCAAGAACAAATCAAACATAAAAAATATAAATTACTACATAAAAATACTTTAGAATTTTTTTATTCAATTTCATATTTATCATATCATTTTCTATTCAAGTTTATCACCAATTTAGTCGTATGACCCTTATTCGGGTTTATCAACAATTTAAGATCTAAGACTTACCGAGAATGTTCTCCTTTGATGAAATGTAATGACCAACTATCTTTTTCAATAAATTATGAATGTTGTTGTGTTTAATACTAATTATTAAAGAAGCAATCATAAAAAAATTAATTTAATAAAAGAGTTTACTAAAAACTAGCATTATTAATAAATCTAATAAAAATTGTTCATATCTTAATAATTATAAACTATGAAGGTTCATCCAATATTGGACGGAAGAATTTTCCTAATATAAATAATTCAAACATAATCAATATTTAAGTGTTATTTACTTAATATAAAAAATAAAACTTCCAATCCAATTATAATATATCAAAATTTAATCAAATTGAGATGTTTATATCAAACAAAATCACATAGAATTACTACACATTGGCGAATTCAAGAGTTAAAGTGAGGTATAGGCTTAAGTTATAAGAGATTAAACCCGATTTCTGTATAATTTAGTTACTATTACACAAGTTAAAACTTAATTTATAACAAATCTCCAAATTGCCTAATTTTATCATTCATAAATCAAAACTAAATTCCTTTTTTTTTTCTAAAAAATTTCAAATTCACGTACAAAAATTGAAATCACTAATTAAAATAAAATTCAAAAAACAAAACGAATTACCATAAAAATTCTCAATTCTTACAAAATACCAGTAATTAACATAAAAATTTAATTTCATATAAAAGTACAAAAATAAAATAAATTTTACAAATTAATCATTCAATAAAAGTGTAAAGTGTTACCAGCATAATTCAGATAAACCGTTTTGTAGGAGAGAGACCAATAAGGGCTTGGTGCATAACATTACTATTATTTTGGTGAGAAGAGATAGGGTTTTGAGAATGTTTTTTTATTTTATTCTCTATTTCTACTAGGTTGGGTTTGAAACATATATGGGTTAATAAAAAAATATTAGTTTATTGTGTCTGGATTATAAGTATAAAAATAATTGGTCTTTAATGAACCATCATTGAATATATTTAAGACCACTAATCAAATTTAAAATTATACATTATGATTTTTTTTAAATATTCAATATTAACACAAAATCACTTAGCATTAATAGAAAATCACTGAGTATTACACAAAATAACCAAGTATTGCAATAAATTTTGAAGTATTAGACAAAATCACTATGTATTAATATAAATTTTATGAGTGTTACACAAAATATCTATGTTTACATAAAATCAACGAGTATTATATATTATATTTAAAATTACATATATACCAACTGAATTTGTTTCCGATTTAATTGAGGTATCACAACATATTTGAAAGTGGTTTGTCATCCATTATGTCATTCGTTCTTCAAACTCTGTTCTTTGATATGATAACACTTGAATGTCTGATCAATGGAGGTATCTTCCAAAGAATTACGAACGTCAAGAACAAACTATCGGTTGAAGGAAAAAATATAAACAATTAATTTACTCATTTAATGTAGGAGTTCTACATATACAAGGGAAGAAAGAAAAGTTTATATAATTGTTGTCAACTGGGGCGAAGAAGCCGCAAGTTATTATCTAGAGAACACTTTACTTTGATGATATGCACCTTCCAAGTCACAAGTTTTAGCAAAATCATTGCCCTAAGTTTAGAATATTCTAAAACAAGATGTCTATATAAGTCATCAGCCTACAAGGGAAGCAATAACGATATGTAAAGTAAATACATTAAAAATGTACTTTTAACCAAAACATATATTCAAATGATACACTAGACCCAATAGAGCAATCCATCTTTTTAAAACATTACAAAAATCTCAAATTCACTATACAGAAATTTAAATTCAAAGTAAAAATTAAACTAAGAAATGAAACAAAAATTACCATAGAAAACCTTAATTCACAAAAAAAGTCCAAATAATTCACATAAACCCCTAATTCATATTAAACATACAAAAATCAAATAAAACCTACTTAAACTCTTCAATTATATAAATAGGTAAAATGAGTTTCATGTGGTTTGGATCAAGAATCGTGCATGACTGATGCTTTTTGTAGGTATAAGAGTGTGACAAATGCATAAAAATGTCATTATTTTGTTTTAAAGAATTGCGTTTTTAGTCTTATTTTTAAGTGATTCTTTTTACTTTTGTTTGGAATATGTTGGGTTGGAGATGAGGTAACTAAAGAATATTCATATTGGTCACGTGTGGGGTAATGGAAAAATTAGGCTTTAAAATAAAATTTTAGGGGTGCTTGAACCCATGATCCTTAGGAGCATCAGCTAAATGTTAGTGTTTCTGATGAGCCCCTTTACCAAATATGATGTACTTAATCAGTAAGGCTAGATATTTCATGTACTATATTCGTGAGTATGGAGGAATACCAATCGGAAGAGTGTCATGATGTGAAGATTTATAATTAGTAGGGTGTATCAGACAAAAAGAGTAGTTGAAGTTGAATGTGGACAAATAGTTAATCTGAGAAGGCAGACGAGAGGAGTAGGTCGCTAATACATGATTGTGATGGCATTTGGGTGGGAGGTTTGGTAATAATCACTGGTATATGCTTTCTATATTTTCCAAACTAATACCTTAATACCTATTTAAGAGGGTTTGGTTTCGATAGTATATTATGGAATCACGACACTAGGCTTCAAAGTAAGCTCTTGAGAGGTGCTAAGTTTTGTTAAAAATGAGAGTAGAAATATGGATCCATGATAAGTGAAATCAAAGAGAAGAGGATTTGTGTGTGTATTGGTTAGGATAACTGGGCGCATCAAAACAAAATTGGAGCACAATATTTACTAAGGCTAAGGGGACTAAGGCCATGTTTTACCCAAGATCGATGTGGGTGGACGACTCCTAATGTAGTATAATCTCCCCTAGGGTGTGTAGATTATCTTTTTTATTTCCATGGTCCTAGAACATCCTTGTAGGAATTAGGGTTGTCTAGTGCATGAAATAAACGAATTATGCTGAAAAATCATTCAAAACCTCGTTTAAAACATACTAATTTTAGCATACTAGATGAAAAATAACATGGAAACTATTGTACATAGCTTAATGTTTGAAATACCTTGGAGAAATTAATGGTTAGGAATTTATTTATTGTTTGGTAGTAGTACTAAACCGACAATGTAGTTCTCATAAGACTCAAGTTTTCATTGTTTGGTACGATGACGCAGGCTGGACAAATTATTGGAAAATCATTCGGTTCAAGTGTTGAATCGTTTTGATCTCTACCCTTCAAGAATCCCTTTGCTCCCCTACTTACCTCTAACCGCTTCTAGTCTTCTCCTAATGTTTGTGATAATGTATGATATATCGAGAGCGGGATCATGATTATCTATTATGTGAAAACTAGAGAAAATAGGGATCTTCTTTCCAAATCATAATTTTAATTATTCAGCAGCATGTAATTTTGCCTCTGATTCAATCATTTTTTCATGAGCTTCTTCCATTAATTTTCTTACTTTAGAGTTTTTATTATGTGGACCATTTTTTGCCTTTGCATATTCCGCTCGTATTTAATGCAAAGCCTTTTCAATCTGTAAAATAGCATATATTAGGGAAATATTAGGGAAAAATTAGACTATGACATGAATAGTTTTACATTTTCAATACATTCTTTCTCAATGCCAAGAGCTTTCTTCAAATTATTTTCATCTTTCTTCGCCTTAGCCATGTCAGATGCACGTTTTTTAATAATATTACTAGAACTCATGTGTTTATATAGACTCAAGTGTATGTTTGAGAAGATGAGTTAAACAAAAATGTAGAAATTGAACATCAGTGCCAAATGACACTAAACCTTCAAGGGTCTTGCAGCAATATTGATTGTCAAGATTTGGACGAAATAGATTGGTCCCGAGATAATATGATGAAGATTTATTCTCTGATTTTTTGCACTAATTATAGTTTCAAGATATTTTAAATTTTTTTTCTAAATAATTATTCAAAATAGATAATATTTGGTGATAAAATTATTTTATAATTTTGCTGAGATTAAAATATTTTATAACAATTTTTATTACGTTATAATTTTCTAAAAAGAACGAGAAGTCGATTTATTGATAAAAAATATTATATTAATTTTGACTATAAAAAATTACAAATATTACTTTTTCAACAAATTATATATATATTTATATATTTTAGAGGATAATATTTATGATATATATTATAATTACAAAAAGTAGTAATGTGTAACTATTTTTGGTAAAAAATATAATTTTTTAAAAGGCATAAATTTTTTTATATAGATAATTGATTCTTTTTAACATTTTCAACCAAATTTTCTATATAATATTTTATATGAAGTAGATGAAGTATTATATCATCTACTAAATTGAAAACCCTTCCCAACCCAAAAAAACTACACCAGTCTCTTATCCAATCATAAAATTGATCACACAGAACTATTTAATTTGTGAAATCTGATAATTTGTACAATGTCATTAAAGTGTTTTTGTATATGTTTCTTAAAAAACTGGATTGTCTTCTCATGAGATTGGAAAGCTCGTATAGGATTATATAGATATTGAAAGTTAACTGTTTCTGTAGGTAACAAATGTATTTCTTCAAGAAAGCTACTTTTCATTAAACTACAACCAGAAAGCTCTAAATATAAGTAATATTACTTATTTTTTTTATTTGAAATGATAATAATGATGAACAATAAAACATGGTGGTAAGTCATGGTGAAAGGAATAATAGAGGACCGTCCATGTGCAAAACAGTTTGGCATATGGGGATAAACATTGGTGATCAAAAGTTATCCCAATCATGTGTGTGATTTTTCTTTAGCAGGATTGGAGGAAATTACTCAAATTATTCCCTGCACCAATTCTAAATTATATCAGGGTAATATCCTTTTTAAATCAAATTTCTAAATTTTTTACTACTTAATTATATTAATAAATCTAAACTATTTTAGGAGTGTTACATTATTCACACTGAACAAGAAAAAGAAGAATATATTCTTAAAAAGATCGTCCATTGCTGGAACAACTACAAATGCAAGTTAAAGAAACATATAAGGATTTTGTTCCAGAGGGGGTACAAATAGAAAAATGGTTAATGTTTATTGACGATACACTACTTAAAGAAACTAAGGTAAAAAGTATTACCAAGAAGGTTTCATAAGAGTAAAAATTGGTTCATAATTGAGGTTGAAATGAAATAAAACACTTCTTACCAAGCAAAGGAAAAATAAAAAAGAAAATTAGGTTATAAATAAATGATGTTTGGGTTCAATATGTAACATCTTGTTAGTCATAAATTTCTTAACGAAAAGTCATAATGGATACGAAGATTTAGTTTAAAAAGTGACTACATTTTTTAATCTTGTTTGAAAAAGAATGTTTTGAGAAAAAGTTATGTACCCTAATGTGTTTCATTTCTAATCCAGTTTACTCTATCTTTGTTGTGACCTCTAAATTACATACAAAATCAGACTTTGTGGAGTAAAAATTATCAATATTTCTTGAAAACTGGCTGAATAATTATTTACCTAGATCCCTTGTTTGCAAGTTCATCAATTGTAAGTAAGGTTTTACACCATCAAGCACGTACATTCTACTATTATGATTAGGTTGAAACCCAAACTGAGTTATATATTCATTCCCTTTTATATCTTGTATTTTTAAAAGGCAAGGTGAGAAATTGGTAAACTATAAGCCTGAGAAAAAAATAAATTATTTAATAAAAAACAATATATTATACAAGTGTTATATATTATATATTATTATAATTACTCATTTGCACTTCCTATAGTTGACTCAATTGTTTTTGTTTAGTTTTTAAGAAAAAATTGAACTTCAGGTCCTCCATATTATGCAAATAGTGTTACTTGTCTTTTAAAATTGCAGCGCATCTCGTCTTTTATGAATCCAATAAATTGAATTGGACTTTTGAATATTTTCCATGTAATATTTTGAGGACAATAAATTGGCTGACTTTATTCTATATCATTGTTTGATAGGCGATTGCAGAACAAAAGCAGAATATTAGAGCACTGCAAACTGAATTCCATACCTGTGGAAGCAAAACCTTTGCAAGAACTCGAAATATCATTTTAACCTTTATATCATATTTTACACTTACTAAAACTGAACGCTTTATACTAAACTCTACTAATAATTCTGACCAGGAACTCGAAACGGGTGAGAAAGTGTTTGATGTTAACTTTTACGTAGAAACTCACACCCACAAAGAAACTAAACTAATGGATGAAGGTCCTACTAATATGTTGGTAATTTGTACTTTTAAAATAGAGTTTCTTATGCTTTAAAATGTACTTTTTCAGTAGGATAAAAAAGTATTATCTTATTGTCTATTGGTGCTACATATGTGGCTTCTGATTAATTGTTAATCGTAATTATATGCTAAGATTAAAGACAGAACATCCTTATATCATTGTGTTTTTATGAGTTAATTTTTAACTTTTAGGCTAAATATAAGGAGTTTAAGTTGCAATTGTCTCATGAAGCTGAGGATGGTACACGAAATGCAAACTCAGTAGATGATGACGAGATCCTTCGAATGGCGCAAGGGAAAGGAATTATACCTACACCATCAAGGTAAAACAACCATCTATCATTTTAATCTTTGGAGAAGTTTCAGACTTTAACAGATCAAGTTGAAGTATTAACGGAGAGTAATACAACATTGGCAAAGAGTAATGAAATATTAATGGAGATCAAAGTTTAAAATGATACTATTATTAGAGAACTTAATGCAAAAGTTAATTACTCATACATAGGTAAAACACAAATTTAAAATCATTACATTAGTGTTACATACTGTTACCAAATTATATTTTAACTCTATAAATTTGATGTTAATCTTTTAGTTTGAATCCAACTCCATAGAAGTTATGGTAGAGATGCTATGGATGAAACGGGAAGTAGTAAGTACTAAAGAATTTTTGAAGTTTTCGTTAGCAATGGGGATATGGATGATTGTTGAAGTTAGAAAGAAGATATGAAGATTTTGTTTAGACATCTCTGTAGTTTTAGTTTTTTTTATCAAGAAGTATTTAGATTTTGTACCTTTTATTCTATGAATTTTAGTTTGGTTAATGCAGGATGAATTAAGATCTTTTTTACTCTTTGTTTGAATTAAATACACTTTGATTTGAGGTTATATTGGTATATTTCTAGTTTATATAAGTTTCTTTTTGTTAAATTATAAAGATATACAGATATAAACTTTAATTTTTAATAATCATTACAATAATAATAATAATATATTGAAATATAAGTTCTCTTATAAACGACACATTAAACTTGCCATTCATAACATTTATTAATATTTTTAATTTAATTAATGTATAAAGGCGGTAGTTTAGAATTGCCGCCTATACATAGTAAATAATAGACAGCGACAAATATACTTAGGCGACAATTTTGAGACAATTTCCATTAATGCGATGTTGAATACGCAGCAGTTTTCATTGTGCCAACTTTATATAGGCGTGAGCTTCATAGAAGACACCCTTCGCGGAAATAAACTAAATGCCGCCTAACAATACACATCACTTATAGACTCTCGTCTTTAACCCTAAAAATTACCGCAAATACTCTAATTTTTAGTAGTGATTATTTCATATGATCTCCAAACTATAGTACTATAGTCCCTTTACTATAGTCCAAATGTCAAATCAGTTGAATGTGTAAGATAATAAAAGCTCCAACTATACATGGTAAATGAGGAATAGAAGGGGTGAGTAACTTCATAACCTTGTTTGCTCCAATTATTTTTCTCTTTCGAATATATTCATCACTTAATAATTAATTGCAATATTACTACCCATAAAATCGTAAATCTCTTTTATAAGAGTAAATTATATAATATAAATTAATATAGGGACATATAGTACAATTTTTGCATGATATAATGACCTATAGTGCAATTTTTGAATGACTTAGGGACTTGTGACATCAATTCAAGAAAAATATAGGTACCTATGGTATATATTTACATTGGGAAAATTTCTGTTGTTCAATTAGCAAAAAACTAATAATATAGGGAACAAAAATAGCTATTTTACATAACATACGGACCTAGAATGCAACTTTTTCATATTATAAGGAATTTGTGCAATTATAAAATGTATAGGGAACTATAGTATATTTTTTCATAATATAGGAAAGTACAAAATAATATTTTCATGATATAGAGACCGATGACACATTTTTTTTTCATAATATAGAGATCTATAGTGCAATTTTCGCATAACATAGGGCATAGTAAAATTTTGCAAGAAAAAGGGACCTATAGTGAACCTTTTACTTAGTATAGGGTCTTTTTTGTAAATAAACCATAAAATATAATATAGGAACTATAGGTCATCTTGTACATAACACAACGATTCAAAGTTCATTTTTTGCATATCATAGGATCCTATAAATGGCTACAATGTAACTTTTGTATAATAGAGGGACTTCTACAATCATATTAAATAAATTGGAATCTAGTACATTTAAAAATTAATATAGGGTCCTATAGTCCAACTTTTGCATGATACAGAGAATTATGAAATTAATTTTAAGAAAAGTAACAAGAGTACATATTTTGCATGATACTGCAATTTTAAAACATGAAGCTCAAGACAAGACCATAGGGTGCACTTGTTGATCTTTTATGAGACGATTCCATATGCTTGATTACAAACATGCCTGAATTTATCTTTTATTTTTTGTAAATGAGATAGATAAGATACGTGTCATTGTTTGTGATAACCTTATCATAGTTTTATTTGAAAATAATTGCACCAACAAGTCCTTTTGAATATTATAAAATTATAAAGTAAGCTTTTTTGCATAATATGGAGAGTATGAGACTTATAAATGTAAGAGACAATGTCATCGTAGATCTTGATAATAGTGAAGGCTCAAGCTCTACATCCAAACTACTTAAAAAATAAGTGGAAACACCATGATAAAATTAATCCAATTGAACTTTTATCAAAAATCAACATGATAACTATTAATTTCACGACCTTAAACTTTTGAAGTGATTATAAATAATTGATCTTGGAGCTCAGAGTTTTGATATAACACTTTTATACGAGATTCAAAAATTGGGATTCATGTAAGAGACAATGTCATCATGTATCTTGATAATAGTGAATGCTCAAGCTCTACAGACTACATAGAAATAAGTGGAAACACCATGATAAAATAAACCCAATTGAACTTTTATCGTAAATTAACATGATTTATATTAATTTCACTACCTTAAATTTTTGAAGTGATTATAAATAATTGATCTTGGAGCTTAATGTTTTGATAAAACTCTTTTATACGAGATTCAAAAATTGGGATTCCACATCAAGTAACTTGTTTAGATGTTTATGGTCAAGGATTGAGCATAATTTTGTACTTATAAACGCATTCCTAGATATTCTTCAACCAAGATAAGGTTCGAAGTGTTTGATCTTGACACGGTGAAAAAAGAGGTAGGGAGAACCTTGGTCTAAGTTTTGAGAGATGTTTTGAGAGATTAAAAGAAGGGTATGTAAATCCCTACCGAGAGGAAGAAGATATGGGTGTCAGAGGAACCAAACAATTCAATCTACAATTTCGCAAGTTTCTGGAAACCTGGTGAATGAAGAGACAAAAGGTCGTGCGAGAGAATATTTTAAAAATATTAAGGATAATAACACAAATATTACTGATATAAAAATAAATAATTAGGAAGAAGAAAGATGTAAATGGGTAGAATACAAGTAGTAAAGACAATATTTAAGGAAGAGTGAAGATAACAATTAACCAATATTTATAGGCTAGAGAATACATTTGTTTGACTTCATCATTTTTCCTTCAATGATTACATTCCTTATGTAGACCATTTTATCGCTTCAAAACTTGGTCTTGGTTTCTCAAATTTAGATGTCTTTCACTCATTTTAGTTGTCATGAAGTCAGCTTCTTTTTTTAATTTTTGATTTCTTCATCTTCTCTTCTTTCTTGGTAAAAAGGTGGTATGTTTGAGCTCCTATGTTATTATTGGTTTGCCTTTGGGAAACTTTTGATAAATTGGTTTGATGTGCTTAAACTGTATTTTTTAACTTAAGCTCTTATTTTTAGTGAACTTTGCTAGAAGATTTATCATCTATCTCCAACTCAATGACCTAGAAGATGTAGTAGATAGTGGATAACCATGTATATACATGATTATTAGAGTACACAAGTTAGACATATGCTCCACCATAATCAAAGGATATCTCTAAGTTGAAAGTTTATGATCTCGTTTGTAATATATTAACAAAAGATCTTATTATTGAGTCAAAATGGCTTTGAGATGAAGAAGAAATATGAACAAAGCTACCTATTGTCTTTCATACTACAATAAAAAGTAAGGAGAGCAAGTCGAAAGAAGACCTCGAAGGAGAAAACTAAAGTGATGAGAGATTTTAATATATACCCAAAGATATGAAAATAATGCTTACATGTTCCTATGTAAACATTATTATAATTAGGTTGGGCTCGCACCCATAGCCATGAAATGTAATCTGATAATTTGCTTGCTCAAGTGGTAATTATACAAGACGTGTCTGTTTCCAAAGAACACATAGTAAGAAATAAATGTGGGCACACAAAATTTCCTGAGGATGTAATATAATTAGGCGTGAGCTTCTTTTTTCTGAATGGTAAATAATCAAAATAAAACTATACAAATATCATGAGAATACACATGCTAATAAATATACTCTAGTGTAGCACTAAAGCCTATTAAAAATATAGTAAATACATCTGTTACCCCATGTACTATGGTCTGATTGACTACCTACCACCTGTTTTTGAATTTGTGACATTTTATCCCTCGTACTTAGTTTTCGTGACTCGTTACCCCCACTTAACAGAATATGTACAAAATCACCGTTAGTTGGTCAAGTGCTGGTCATGTGCTTTGTTATTTTATTATTTTACCCCTATACTAAGTTTCCTGCTTCTTATCCTTAAATGTCCTTGTATTATAAATATTGGGTAAAATGTTAAGAAAACTTAGTACATTGGGTAAAATATCACAAAAACCGCACACATGCCCAACTAACGACGATTTTTGACAAACCCCGTTAACTGGGGCTAGCGAGTCACGAAAACTTAGTATAGGAGTAAAAGGAGTGTTTACTCTAATAAATAAATAGGAAGTTTACCTAAAATGAGTCATATCCTAATGTCGTTATACAAATACTACCTACAATCAATTACATATATGGAGGACGGGTTCCTCCTTTTATCATCTTTCGAGCTTGTTAAAACAATGCTATTTTTTTATTAGAGTCTTGTTCCCATGTACTATGGTTCTCATAGTTACGAAAACACATTTCGTTAGAGTTTATAATAAATTTCATGCCTTATACCTTAGCTTATCGACCCGATTTTGGTAATAGTTGTCTTATTCTTCTGAAACAACTGCATCATATCTATTGCTTTTTTGCATTTTCAGATGCCATTTCTTCCTCTCGAATGTGATATGCAGTGTTCCCTATATGATGCTCCTTCCATACATGTAGAACTGGTATCACGAAGCAAAATCAATAAAGTGGGGTAAGAAGTTCAACTATACACTTTATTATAATAATAGTTAACAACATATAAATAGAAGATATGAAATCCATAAATGACTGAATATAATATTATTTGTCAAGCCTGTAAACAACAAGATCTAATAATTATAACTAATGAGTTAATTACACGAATTATTTTATTTTGCAAAAATAACATGACCAACGATCCATTTAATATGTGTATTAATGAAAAATCAATCATTATGGAGAGAATTTGAATTTTTCCCCTTTGCTCTCCATGCTAGATTGTATTGCAAGATCCCATTTTTGATGTGAATATATTCAACTATATCTTTCGGTGAGTAATTTGGGTTTTCCATCAGAATTTTCTCTTATATCTTCTCAAACGAGGTAGGTTCTTCTTGTTCTATTTTATCTTCATGGTGATGCTGCTGTAATTTTGGATTTAACACCAACTTTCTCTTTCATCTCCTTTTTTTTCAACAACTGTAAAAGAATCGGCCTTAACTTAGTTACTCTGTCTTCACTTGTCCCTTGTTCATTCACAACACTTGACATCGCAACAATATCTTCTTCATTCAAATAATTTTCCTTTTCTACCTTCTCCTACATATCTTTATTCATCTGGCATAACCAAATTATTAACAATCAATCATAATCCATAAATTATATCATTAAATTATATAAATTTATTAAAAATGTACTTCTACCACCAAAGCATATCTACTTTTTTTCCATCTCGTTCGACCACTTTTAATGTCATTACACCTTTTTAAACCTCCTCTGACTCCTTTTATTACAACATATTCATTACCTCCAATTCGATCCACCTCAATGTAACTCTCTTTTAGAATCCCTCTCCACCCATTTCTTACAATCCCTCAAGTCCCATCTCTTTACCTCCCCAACCTTCCTCCGATCATCTTTACCCTCAATTTAATACACTCTCATAGACCAAATCATAAAGCATGATTTTGAAAAGGAAAACCCTTAAATGGAATCTACAACTACATTCATAATATAATCTCAAAGGATAAACCCTATCGATACAACTACACCTTCGACGACTCATTCCCACGTATACCAAGTGTCACATAACTATTTGGACAGAAAAAGAGCTATACTTGTGGACTAACCTAGCCGCCAGACCATAGACTATCCAAGATTTATCTGACAACCACTTATTAAGGAAGATGAATTTCACCCAATAGCAGCAATTCACAGTGGACCGGAAAAAGCATTACGAAAAAGCATTACTTTTTGACGTATCCTTATTTGTACATATTAACAGTTCTTCTTTGAATAACTTCTATTGCAAACCAATCGAAAGAACTTTCACACTCGAGAATATAAAATTGAGCGATCAATTTTTGACCTTCAAGAACTACGAAATAAACAATGATGGATGTTAGATATGTTTCTTACACAATATTTTGAGCAATCACTTCATACACATCTCGAAGTTTTTAATGGTTCCTAAATTAATGGTATTTCATTTTATAATTCTTTAAAAGACAATCTTATTCTATCAAGTCACGTTGCTTGAAGTTTTTATCAATAGATTAACCGTCCTAATCGACAATATTGTTACATGTATAGTACATACAAATTAAAAAAATACGTGAAGTTTTTACGGTGACATACACGATTCTCCTCAATTACGATATTCATACGTATTATAATGCAATGACAACAACAACTATGAATTCTGTATCATGTTCTCTATCTTATAAATATAATAGATAAGAAACTACTTGATCAAATAACTAATCTACATGGACTCAAGAAAATTCATTTACTCTATATAACTCAAAATATTATTTCACGTTTTTAGGAAAGGATTCATGAATGTCATTTAATGTATCTACCCATGGTGGAACATATGTTCAGCTTGTGTACTCTCATCATCATGTATATACATGGTTGTGCACTATCTCATACATATTATGGGCCACTGATTTGAGATTTGAGAAAGATAATAAACCTTACTGCGATTGTGATAGAAGATTTGAAGGAATGCATACATGTTCCTATGTGATAATTATTCTAATTTGATTGGGCTCACACCCATGGCCACTAAATTCAACTTTCTCTAGGGTTAATTATACAAGTTATGACGTCCCTCCCAAAAGAAAACAGATTAGGAAATAAACGCGGGCACATAAAAACGTCCTAGGATGTAATTCAATTAGGCTCGAACATTTTTTCCATAATCGGTAAAAAATCAACATGGAAGTATATAAATATCATGGGCATACCCAAGCTAATAAATATAATATAATGTAACACTGAATCCTATTAAAAAATACTAGAGGAATTTTACTTTAAATAATCCATAACCTAATCCCCCTGTACCACAACTAGCTCCAATCAACAACATGTATGAGGGAATTTCCTCCTTTTATCTTCATTGGAGCTCGTTATACCATTACTATTTTTCTTATTAGAGTCTTCTTCACATGTACTATGGTTTTCATAGTTATGAAAACTCATTGCACTAAAGTGTTTACTCATTTTCACGCCTTATACCTTACCATAATGACCTTCTACAATACGATTAGGAGGTCATTTTGTAGGTGATATACTCTTCTTCTAACAACTATAACTACCACTTATTCTACATAATTATAAAGTTGAATGCCTTATTTTACTTCACCCTTTATTGATGCAACTATAACATAAAAATATGAGGTCCTATTTTGGTAACAGTCATATTCTTTTGCAATAATATGAGGTCCTATTTTGGTAACGGTCATATTCTTTTGCAATAGCTGCAACATATCTGTTGCCTGATTTTTTGGTAATATAAGATGACATTTGTTCGTCGATCAGCTGTGATGTACATTGTTCCCTATATGAGGCTCCTTCGCTACACGTAGAACTGGTATCACGGAGCAAATCAATGAAGTGAGGTCCATAGTTTAATTGTACACTCCAATCTAAGAATAATTAACAACCCATAAGCAAAATCGATAAAAAGTGTAAATAATTTAATGTAATATCATTTCTCTAGCCTATAATAAACTTGAGATCTAATAATTATAACTAATTGTTCTGAAATGAAATAACCAATGATTATTTAAATTGTTTAATGGAATGCTAAGAATCTTGACCACGAAGGCCATTTGTAATAGATTGCAATGGAATCTGAGCAGCATAGCAATTTTCTACTGTGTACACTTTTAACATTGATGGTCCTCGTGAACGTTTCTTATCTCCGTTGTGTGGGCTTCCACCATCACCACTCACCATGTTTCTGAAAATATTATTAAATTGTTAAAAACTTTAATAAAATATTATCTCTAAAAGTTGAGGAAAAAATAATACATGTTGGATGCAAGCTCTTTCATTACTCAAGTAAGTTCAATCTTGTTACGTGGAAGAGGACCTAGAGTGAAGAGGTCACTCTCCCCATCATATGCAAAGATTTTCCCATCCATATAATCACTGTATGTTTTTTTGGAGTTTGTCCATCACTTTCCTGCCAGCAACTTTTGCCTCCACGGGATGTCTGTCTTCATAACATATCGAAACCTGAACAAAAGATTCGTATTATTTTTTCAATCAACAAAAATAAAAAACAAATAAGAGTACTTACGCTATAATGGAAAAAGCTTCCATCGATCCTGCCTACCGAGGCCTTATAATAATTTGTGAATACTAGAATTTTATTTCCCTGTTAAGAATCTCTCAATTATCACATCAAATTCTTGCATCTTTTATATTTTGCAATAATTTAGCATCGGAAAAGAAAGATTTTTCGCAATTAATAATTAGATTATGTAAGCTTCAATTGTAATATAGAGTCGTAAATATTAATTGAATACAGTAATCCTAACATATTCGATTTCAGAATATAGTCTAGTAATCTAATGTAAAATAAAATGGTGTGGAAAGTTATATTATACACTTCTAACACATTAAAAAAATAAGGAATCATACATATAAATTTTTTATATATTACTTTCCAAATGCTAATTTCTTTATCTATTAATAGGAGACACAAATCAAGTAAAAGTATACGAATTTTACCTGGAAGAATTTCAAGAACAAATCAACCATAAAAAATATAAATTACTACCTAAAAATACTTTAGAATTTTTTTATTTAATTGCATATTTATCATATCATGCTCTATTCAAGTTTATCACCAATTTAGTTCTATCACCCTTATTCGGGTTTATCAGCAATTTAAGATCTAAGACTTACCGAGAATGTTCTCCTTTGATGAAATGTAATGACCAACAATCTTTTTTCTGTATTTAGAAACACATGAATAAATTATAAATTTTTTTGTGTTTAATACTAATTATTAAAGAAATAGGCATAAAAAATTAATTTTATGAAAGAGTTTACTAAAATCTAACATTATATATAAATCTAGTTAAAAATTATTGATATCTTAATTAATATAAACTGTTCATCCAATATTCAATAGAAATTTTTTCATATTATAAATAATTCAAACATAATCAATATTTAAGTGTTATTTGCTTAAAACAAAAAATAAAACTTCCAATCCAAATATTAATATATCAAAATTTAATCAAATTGAGATGTTTATATTAAACAAAATCACATAGAATTACTACACATGGGCGGATTCAAGAGTTCAATTGAGGGATAGACTTAAGTCATAAGAGATTAAACCTGATTTCTATATAATTTAGTTACTATTACACAAGTTAAAACTTGATTCATAACAAATCTCCAAACTGCCTAATTTTTATTAATCATAAATCAAAACTAAATTCCTTCTTTTTGATTTTCTAAAAAATTTCTAATTCATCTACTAAAATTGAAATCACTAATTAAAATCAAGTTAAAAAACAAAATGAATTACCATTGAAATTCAAAATTCTTACAAAATACCAGTAATTAACATAAACATTTAATTTCATATAAAAGTACAAAAATAAAAGAAATATTACAAAATTAATCATTCAAATAAAAGGGTAAAGTGTTACCAGGAGATCCCAAGAATTCAGATAAACCATAGTGTTTTGTAGGAGAAAGAGACCAATGACGGCTTGGTGCATAACAGTACTATAATCTTGGTGAGAATAGATAGGGTTTTGAGAATGTTTTTTATTTTATTCTCTATTTCTATTGGGCTGGGTTTTGGACAATATATGGGTTAATATTAGTTTACTGGGTCTGGATTATATGTATAAAAATAATTGGGCTTTAAAGAACCATCACTGAATATATTTAAGACCACTAATAAAATTTAACATTATACATCACAAGTTTTTTATATATTGAATATTAACACAAAATCACTTAGCATTAATATAAAATCACTGAGTATTACACAAGATAACCAGGTATAGCAATAAAATTTGAAGTATTAGACAGAATCTCTATGTATTAATATAAAGTTTACACAAAATATCTATATTTACATAAAATCACCGATTATTATATATTAGATTTAAAATTTCATATATACAAATTAATTTTGTTTCCGATTTAATTGAGGTATAAAAAAATATTTGAATGTGGTTGGTCATCCATTATGTCATTCGTTCTTCAAACTCTGTTCTTTGATATGATAACACTGAATGTCTGATCAATGGAAGTATCTTCCAAAGAACTACGAACTTCAAGAACAAAACTATCAAGAACAAAACTATCAGTTGAAGGAAAAAAATCTAAATAATGAATTTACTCATTCAATGTAGTACTTCTACATATACAAGGGAAGCAAGAAAAGGCTATATAATGTGTGTCAATTGGGGCGAAGAAGACACAAGTTTTTATCTAGAGAACACTTTACTTTGATGATATGCACCTTACAAGTCACAAGTTCTAGAAAAATTATTTCCCTAGGTTTAGAATATTCTAAAACAAGAGGTCTATTTAAGTCATCAGCCAACAAGGGAAGCAATAACGATATGTTAAGTAAATGCATTAAAAAGGTAATTTTAACACAAATGTGGAATAAATAATTCCGGCTTCCAGATATTATTTGATTATTATTTGATTTAGACTAATTCCGGCTTAAGAGAGAAAGACATTTTATAATAAATAAGTAAATTATATAACTTCGATGGTAAATTAGATATATTTAACTTTTATATCTTGCATAGCTAATGGAAGTTTGATGTCTCCCTATTTGTCATGAATTAATCCTAGTTGGAGACATCATTTTAGGTGTATTTATTAGAGTATAGGTCGATTTTATCATGATTTAGTACACTTTCCTATTTTGTGTCTTGAATTAATTATTTATTATTTTTAGAGCATATTGGGTTTAATTATTTATTTAGTGTGAAGCTTTAAAGATATATGGTAATTAGTTAGAGTCCAAGTTAATTCTAAGAGCTAAAGGATAGAGGATAAACATGGAAATTGATGATAAGGAAATAAAAGTTAAAGTATGGAAAGATAAAGCTGCCAAATAAATCATAATTTCACCACCCACGACCACCAATTCGATTATATCTCAAAACCAGTGAGGTATTCGGAAGAAAGGTCAAGAGCAAAGTTGAATATATTTCCTAGACGATAAACAGATAAGTACTGAAGTTGTTAGGACCAAAACAAAAACGGGGCTGATTCCATATTTTAGGGTTACGAATTTGAGTTGGGCTATGATTCCACTACTTACCTTCTCCTTCAAAAAAAATTAGGTCTTCCTATACCCTATAAATACAGCCTCTTATAATTAGAAAATCATCATTGGCTAAACCTTAGAGAAGAAGAAGCTACAATACCAACAGAGAAGTCTGGAAGGAGTTGTTCATCAATTATGTCTTCTTCAACCTTCAATTCTGTAATTCTTTTCTTTTCTTTTCTTAGTATGGATTAAATAAATTTAGCTTAAGTGTTATCATATATGTATGAACCCTAGTTTTGGTTAACATCTATCTAATTTGAGAATTATATGTTTTAAACCGAATTCATGTTTTATTTCTCTATCTATGTGTTTGATTTATAATATGTTTTCTTCGCGGACTGCAGCCATATAGGATTACCTTCATAGTAGTTAGATAAGTCATTGGCTAAGGCATATTTAATTATTTGAACAACACATAGCGTGTAGAACAAGGTTTAGACCTGACAAATCAACATAACTAGATTGTCAATATAGTTTAGTGTATTGCTATTTAATCAATTGCAGGAAAAGATTACTTAGGTTCTTATTGACACAGGTAAACCCTAAAATTATCTACCTAGCGCAATTGAAACCGAACATTGAAATACTACATGATTCGCCCTTACATGTTTAGAACGGAAAAACCAGTGGGGATTACTTGCTAATTACTCAGGCTAAACTATCATACTATTTGTTCTTAGCTTATTTAATTTTCTGTCTTTGAATTTAGTAGTTTCATTTTCTATTAAAAACCAAATAAAAATATAACTTTCTCTTCTCTACTCTTGCGTATTATCTGTTATAGCTCTCATATCTGCAATTGATAATTTGCATAAGTTCTTCCTAACCTTTGTAATCTCTAAGGAACGAATCTTCTTATCATTAAACCTTGCATAGGTCCTATAATACTTGCAGAACCGTGCTCAGCCTATGGTGTTTAATTGTGTTTATTTTAGTTAGTTCTATTTCCAATTTTCTTTTTAGTTTTTGTTTTTACAGTTTTTATACAGATGGCGATCCCAAAGAGACTTGATCTTCCCATCACATTCAGAGTGCAACCACGCGGAATCCGCACTCCAAAAATCCAAGCCGCTAAATTTAGACCAGATCATGGCATGATAGCGCAGACAATTTAGCGGTGCTGCACAACAAGATCTGGTCCGCTATGTTTAGAAATTTATGCAGATCTGTGACGCTTATATTACCAGAGGCGTTACAAAGGAGCAGATGTATTACATTATGTTCTAGTTCTTTTTGACTGGAAGTGCAAGCGATTGGTACGATACCCAAGACCTTCACGTTATTCCAGATTGGGACAAGCTTCAATCCAAATTCATACACCGATTATATCCGGTTAATAGAAAATTAAAAAATATGTTGGAACTCGAACAATTTATGCAGGAAGACGGAGAAAGTTTGGGTGGAGCATGGTTACGTTTTAACGAGATAAAGGCGAGATGTCCATTCCATGTATCATCACCAGAATATTCATTAACCATGTTCTATGGAGGACTCAATAACGAGTCTAGAAGCAGAGCAGATTTGTTAGGAGATAAAGGTTTTGTGTTATTAGATCCTGAAGAAGCTGAAATTATTATGGAGAAAGTTCTTGAGATCGAGAGAAGTTGGCCGATTGAATCAGATGAACCAGAAAAGACCTTAGAATCTCTAAGGATCAAAGAGTTAACCTAACAACTTGAGATATTACGAGAACAAGCGCAAACAATAGCTCAAATGAATCTAGTACATACCTTACCTTTATGTCTAGGTTGTGGAGCAAGAAACCATTTGTGGGAGAATTGCATGAATAATATAGCTTTAATTTCTTTCGTATCTCCTCAAAGAAACCGTTATTCTAATGGTTATTATCATCCTCAAGGAAGTTAGGTTAATTATCAGTCCCCACAAAATCAAAATTGGGTCGGAAATCAAGAGACTTATTACCAACCTCGACCTCAATCTTACTATCCACCACAACATATTTATCAAGAAGCGCCGATCTATACAGAAATATATCAAGAAGAGCCAACTTATAAAGAAGCTTATCAAGAACCACCTCAATTTTCAATGCAACAAGCTACACAAAAGCAACCTTCGAGTTTGAATTCAAGTATGGCTTCAATGATGAAACTAGTTGAAGAAAATATGAAGATGAGCCAGCAAATAATCCAAACCCAGTCCAAGGTAATTAAGAATCTCGAGCATACTATATCACAAATGGAGAGTAAAATGCAAAATAGGCCAAAAGGGATACTCCCAAGTGATACTATTGTTCCAGAAGATGATGCTTGTCATGCAATTGAATTAAGAAGTGGAAAACAATTACCTCCACGACGAGTAGAACCAGAACCAACATCTATTCTTGAAAAAGTGGTTTAAGAAACAATCAAAGACAAGGAAGAAGAGGTAATTGAACAAACGAGTGTCCCAGAGAAGACACCAGAAAAGAAAGAGAGCCCAGTGGTGCCCAACACACGTCTTTCTCCACCATTCCCGTGACGTGTCAGAAAACAAAACAATGAAAAAGAATTCAAGAAGTTCTTTGACCTTGTGAACGAGTTAAAGATCAACATCCCCTTTGTAGAAGTTCTCATAAGAATAACAAAATATCATAAGTTCATGAAGTACATTCTTTCTAAGAAACGAGAGGCGAATGGATTGCCAGGGGAGTGTAATGCTACAAACGAAATAAAATTACCACAAGACGCGCAAACACCCCTGAACTTATGGATGAAACCATCCATTACTACAACGAATAGATCTGAAAAGTTTGTGGGAGTTAGAGGTAATGGATTTAAATTTCGCAACCCATGACCGAGGTAACACGTCTAACTTTAAAAGACGTTAAATAGAAGTGCTATGCGGGAGACAACCCCCAAGTTTTATGTTTTTAGGTTTTTAATTCATGTTCAATTTAGTTATTTTTAGATGATATTGCATATTTGAGAAAGGTATTAGTGTTTTTTGATTTTTAGGTGCTAAAGAAATCGAGTCGGGGAGAAAAAAATGGATTTTATGGAAGTATTCTCACCTGCCACCGGTATACCGCAGGTCAGAAAACCCGAGCCCACGGGTGTCGCCACGTGTTCATTCCAGAAAGTCGAATTTCGAAGGAGGCCAGCTCCGGTATACCGGTCCATACCTCCGGTATACCGACCAGAACAAAAAACCCGTGCCCACGTGTGCACGCCTTGGGTATTTTGACGAAGCATGAATCTGGAGGAACAGTAGCTCTGGTATACCGGGCCCTATGGGCGGTATACCGCCAGACACTGCTGGAGAAAGAAAATTTTCGCATTTTTCAGGTTATAAGGAAGAAGAGGTTGGTCTATTACGAATTTTACAATGCTTAAGCCTCTCCTTCGTCTCCAAACCTCTCCCAACTCTATTAAAACTTCATCAAACCTTCCATAAACATCAAAACACTACCCAATCACCATAAAAACACATCAAATCATTTCTCCACATCACTACAAGGAAGATTCAACCACCCATATCATAACAAAACACATTGAATCCAAGAATCAAAAGCTTAAATTTTAGAAATTCATCTGACGATTTCTTAGATCCATAGAAATCCATCAACAATCCATCTTACCCATATAGAGATTCATCATCAAAACACCTTTCCTAACCCAAATTAATCTTGTACAACCAATAATCAAGAGTTTCAAATTTCAAGAGTGGTTAAAGCTTTGGTTTGGGGGTCAATTGAGGTGATGAACAGAGCATAAACATTATCTACTGTAAGGGAGATGAAGAAAAGAAACGTATTGGATTCTATTGAGAAGAAATCAAGTGAGAAAAGTTCTAGTTCTAATACAAAGGGTAAACATGTCATGAAATGAGAGGTCAGCTAGCTGTGTTTGATTCAATGGGAAAAAAGGTTCCAACTTTCGTGAAGAAAACAACACAAACTCTTCAAATCGAAGACCCTACATCCGAAGAAAAAGAGAATGCTTCAATAGCCATGATAGCTTTTCCACAGAAACAATTAAAGGAACTACCTTTTGCTTATGAGAAAGTATTTGAAGAAGAAGTTGATAAAGGAGAACACAAAACGTTTCTTGGGGATCAGAGAAAGATTGAGTTGGGTTGTGAATTGTAAATTGTAGTTGAGAGGAGAAGAAGAGGATGTGGCACAGTTGATCTATGAGGTGGTGATACGATTTTTGGTCTCTCCCATGTCGTTATTTAATGCAATATCCTACTATGATCACGCGTCTTGATCGGAAAGCGAATAAGAAGTTGGGTGAAGGAGAAACACTCGGAACATCGAAAAGGCGAGGTAATAGCCTCGAAGATTATATTTTCTTTCAGCCCTACCATTTCTTTATGTGCAATATGTGTGCTAATTTTAAATTTAATTTTTTCTTGAGTCTTTTTCGAGTCATGGGGACACGACAAACTTTTGAGTTGGGGTGGGGATTCGTTTTTCTCATCTTCCTTTTTGTTTTTTCATAAAATTTAAAATTTTTGGGTTGAAATTGGCATATAATATGTTGAATCTACTTATTTGAGCATGATCTAATTAAGTTAATGATTGCAAGTAGTATGTTTTTGAAAGATGTCACAAATATGTTTAGTATGCATGTATGAAAACAAGAAATAAAAGATAGAAAAGTTAATGAGCAATGCTAAGAAGTTACGTTGAAACTTAGGGAGAGTTATTTAGTGTGTAGAACGTGAGGTTTGAAATTAGTTGAAAACCCACTTATCTATTAACTAATACTGAAAAAGTACCAAAATCCGATAGTTAGAAAAATGAATAAGGCAGTTCTTTCATATTGAAGCCACTTGAAGCCATTTTATACCTTCTCACCCTTTTATTTGATTATTGTTATTATTTATCCGTCTTAGCCCCTCTGAGCCTTTCTAAAGCGTTTTATTAACCACATTATAATCCATACCCTTAGTTTGTAAGACTTATCTATATGACCCGCACTCAAATTGCAAAACCTGAGAAAAGTCGTTTTTTGAGCATGAGTTTGGGGTTGTGGGTTTCATCATTAGAGGACATTGGGTTTGGGAATTGTAATTGTGATTTTATTGATGATGAAAAAGTTATTAGTATAACCCTTTGCCGGGGTAATAGTGAATGAAAAAGAAGCTACAAGCTAGAATTAAAAAAAAATATTTATGAAAAAAAATAGTGTGATATCTCGCATATCAAAAAGAGAGTCATAGCTATACAAAAGAAAAAACATTGATATGAAAAGAATATATATTCGAATCGGCAAAGTGGAATTTGTATATCAACATGAAAAAGGTTTTACTTGGTATTATTGGGGATGCATATCAAAAACCTCAAAATTTGGGTTGAGTGAAAACATCTTCGAGTGAAAACTCAAACTCTAGGGCGATTTGTTGATAGAATGTGAGGAGAGAGCCAAAAGATAACTTTTTATTTATCCAAATATACCACACCGTCCCTAAGCCCCGTTACAACCAAAGACCTTAGGATTTCTAACTGCTTGGTGGAGAAGCAATTGAGCTATTCGGTAGTAGGTGAGTGGACAATTGGATGCTATATTAGGACCTATGAACAACCTATAGCCATTAGCACGAACTGAGTTGAGACCTCTCCTTCTGGCATTGCGAAATTAATCTTGACTTGAATTCATGGATTGTTGATTATGTGTATATTAAGCATACTTGTGCATTATTTCTTGAGCATTACTACATGAGACTTTTTAGGTATTTTGCTCTAGTATCATTAATTTTATTGTCATGAATTAATCATAGTTGGAGACATCATTTTAGGTGTATTTATTAGAGTATAGATCGATTTTATCATGATTTAGTACACTTTTCTATTTTGTGTCTTGAATTAATTATTTATTTTTAGAGCATATTGGGATTAATTATTTATTTAGTGTGAAGCTTTAAAGATATATAGTAATTAATTAAAGTCCAATTTAATTCTAAGAGCTAAAGAAAAAAGGATAAACATGGAAATTCAAGTTAATGAATCATAAGCTAAAGTATGGAGAGATAAAGCTGCCAAATAAATCTGAATTTCACCACCCACGACCACAAATCGGCTTATATCTCAAAATCAGTGAAAAATTTGGTAGAACGATCAAAAGCAAAGTTAAATATCTTTCCGAGACAATGAATTTCGACTACTCATACGCGTGAAACGGATGAGTATTCAACCTGTTAGGACCAAAAGAAAAACGGGGCTAATTCCATATTTTAGGGTTACGAATTTGAGTTGGGCTAGGAGTCCACTACTTACCTTCTCCTTCAAGAAAACCAATTAGGTCTTCCTATACCCTATAAATACAGCCTCGTATCATTATAAAATCATCCTTGGCTAAATGGTAAGCCATGAAGAAGCTACAACACCAGAAGAGAAGTCTGGAAGAAGTTGTGCATCAATTATGTCTTATCAACCTTCAATTCTGTAATTCTTTTCTTTTCTTTTCTTAGTATGAATTAAATAAATTTAGCTTGAGTGTTATCATATATGTATGAACCCTAGTTTTGGTTGACATCTATATAATTTGGGAATTATATGTTTTAAATTGAATTCATGTTTTATTTTTCTATCTATGTATTTGATTTATAATCTGTTTTATTCGCGGACTGCAGCCGTATAGGATTACCTTCATAGTAGTTAGATAAGTCATTAGCTAAGGCTATTTAATTATTGGAACAACACATAGCGTCTAGAACGAGGTTTAGACCTGACAAATCAACCTAACTAGATCGTCACTATGGTTTAGTGTATTTCTATTTAAGCAGTTGCAGGAAAAGATTACTTAGGTTCTTATTGACACAAGTAAATCCTAAAATTATCCACCTAGCGCAATTAAAACCGAATATTGAAATACTAAATGATTCACCCTTACATGTTGAGAACGACCAAACTAGTGGGGATTACTTGCTAATTACTCAGGCTAAACTATCATACTATTTGTTCTTAGCTTATTTAATTTTCTGTCTTTAAATTTAGTAGTTTGATTTTCTATTTAAAAATAAAATAATATCAATCTTTCTCTTCTCTACTCTTGCGTATTATCAGTTCTAGCTCTCATATTTTCAGTTGATAATTTGCATAAGTTCTTCCTAACCTTCGTAGTGTTTGAGGAATGAATCTTCTTATCATTAAAACTTGCATACGTCCTGTAATACTTGCAGAACTGTGCTCAGCCTAGGGTGTTTAATTGCGTTTATTTAAATATTATTTTATCACACCATAGTTGATACCGAAGTGATGAAAAACAAAACATTAAACAAAATATATTGATCGAAAAGTTATTAGAATATAACTACAAGGAGCCCAACTCAATATAGTGAGAACTTACGAAAACAAGGGATTATATACAAAGGTTTTATATAATACTTTATAGAGCATATTTTTTTTGTCCTCAAACTATAAGTCATTCCCCTAAAAGTTATCCATACAATTTTTAAACTTTTTTATTTAACTGTCGTTGTTCCCGCATCATATATAATTCATTTTTATCGTTATGTCTGTGTGGCAACGAATATTCTTGTTACCTGAGTAGTCCTTATAACATTAAAAATTGTCCCTAGACTATCCACATTTCATCAGTTTGGTCCTTGAATATCTTTTCAACATGGAGCTTAACGGTCAAAATCTGACAAAGTTTCATGCAGGGACTAACTAGGAAAAAAAGTAAAGTCAGTGGACCATTCGAGTTACATAAAAGTCTAAGAACAAATAAGGAAAATTTCTCTACTTTTCAAACACTAATTTTTCTATCTATTCACCAGAACCACAAATAAAGTCAAGCATTAGAATGTTTTACCTAAAAGAATTTTAAGATCAAATCAACCTTTAAATGATAAATTACTACATAAAAATATTTTCTAATTTGAAAAATAACCATTTACTTGCATAATAACCTTTTCATGCTCCATTCAAGTCTGCCACCGATTTAAGATTTAAGACTTATCGAGAATATTCACCTTTGATGAAATCCATTCCCAACAATCTTTTCTATGTGTTAAGAATGCACGAAACAACTATTATTGAAACTTCAGTTAATAAGTGAGTTTTAATAAAAGATCAACACTATCAACAAATTTAAATAAGGTAATAGTTTAATTAATACAAATTATTTAAGCCGAATAAGTCTAGTACAACAACTCATAAACTACAACAAGGACTAAATAATAACTTATGAGAAAAGAAAATTTTATTTGTCAATGATAATAGGCTAAAATTTCATCTAATTGACAATATATTTGACCGATGTGAGATTCAAAATTTAAAATGAGAATCCTTAGGAGCTGAAGGGTCGATGACATTGTCTTTATTTTTTCTGGTAATCCTTTGAATCAATCAGTAGACCTTATTTGAAATAATATTAATAACAATACAACAAACTTAATAAATACTATCACAAGAACTATAAGTTAATCTATAAGAAAGCTCTAAACTTTACTAAAATCTTAATATTGTGCTAAAAGATTGTGCTATATCCATGGAGTAGCAAGAAACAAACCTATATTGCTATGACCATTGTGAATGTTGAATTTGTGGCTTACTCAACTAAAATTCAAAATGTTTGTTTGGTTTAAGATTTTGTTTGTATTTTTTATGATTTTTAGAAGTTATAGTGGGAGTCCAGTTTTGAAATACTGTAACAGAGAAATGGCAATGACTTATGTGATGGGCATATAGAATTACAGTATAACCAAACATATTGATATAAAGTATATCGTGATAAGATACATTATTATACATAAGATTATGAGAATTTGCCGTTCATACCCACACGTTATATTCTTGTGAATATATTTTTGGAACTAATTGCAAGTTATGCAATTCCAAATCATGTTGGATCTATATTGTTACGTATACTGCAAAATAATGTGCAATTCTATGTTTCCATTGTTGAGTGGTAATATATATACATGTGGATAAGTATGTCAGATAGACTATGATTGGCCTTATCACACAGGCATTTATTTATGACATTAGAGAATGCGTAAGGATGAGACTAACTCATGTAAATAACGCGAGTTACGAAATTCGCCTAAATAGATGTTAAGATGAGATCACAAACATGTAGCGCAAGATTTTAAGTCTATTTTGTGATCGAAGTAGAACCACACTATCTACTTAGTCTATAAAAGCCAAGTATGCAATTCTTAATTGATTTCAGAGAGGGCTGATCAATTAAAGGATTCATTTTAGACAACAAGGGATGTTTAATTATATATATGTACGATGTTAATAGATACATGACACATAACATGAATAAATGAATAATATTGTAGCATGCGAGTCATACCGCATGTGCATATGAGAAAAAGGAAGTGAATAATTTATCCCTGTTTCTTCATTGTGTGAGACCTTTAAGTAACACCCTTATTACTTCTGACTTAATTTTGATGTTTTGATCTGGTCACTTTAGCATATTATTGATTGTCATGAATGATTTGATCTAACGAGATACATCTGGGAAAGCAACCAGGTCATTATAGAAAGATTCAAGTGCAAAAGGAAGACTAAAATGGATATCAAAGTGTGTGCTTGCAGGTCGACCAATCATGTAAGTCATCAAAGACTATGACATGATAGTAAGACATACGATGTTATGCTAGTGAACTCTTCCAATCATAAATATGTTGTGATATGGAATCTGAGGGGTCAGAGTTACTATAATATCATTATTATAATTTTTTGTCTAGGGAACTACAAGATACGAAAGGATTTATGAATAGTTTGAGCAACTATCTACCCTAACAGGTTTATAGCAAAAGGAATGCTCGTATTCTTGCCGGTCGCACGAACTATTTGCCAAGTATGATGAATTTTGTTGATATGTTTGAGATGAGAGAAAGATTTTCACGATGCATAGAACATGGGTATGAGAGTGAACCCATCATGTGCAAGTGGGAGAATGAAAGATTTGTTTTTTGGGCCCAGCCCATATTGTGTGTGCCCGGGTTAGTCCGACCCATTTTGTGTATGTTATTATTTTAAATAACTATATATAAATAACTTTGAGAAAGTTATTTCATAAGACATCAAAATTTCATTTTCCAAAGACACTCTTCTTTCTCTTCTTTGTTTTATCTTTGTCTAGAACAAAACAAATGTTCTCTCAATATCTCTTCTATATATTATATCAAGTGGCATGACATAGAAAACTTCTTCGTCACGTAAGTAGATTCAATACCGATGCATTTTCAGTTCGTAATTTCGCCTAAAAGATTTTGTTTAGAACCCTTTAAATTTCTTACATAAAGGAATAACAGGAAATAATTTAAAGAAACTGAAAACATACCCAGATTTAAAAGAAATCATATGCCTCCTAAGATCATCTTCACGTCCTGTAATATCATGTTAGTTTCTTTCAGCTGTAAAATGATACCTAGGTGCTTCATAGTTCAATTATTCAGTAGCACGTAATTTGCCTCTATAATAATTTATTCGTGAACTTTTTCCATTAATTTTCTTACTTTAGAGTATTTAGTATCTGCACTAATTTTTGCCTTTGCATATTCTGCTCGCACAATGCCTTTTCAATTTGTAAAATGCCATATATTAGGTAAATATTAAGGAAAAATTTGACTATGACATGAATAATATTATATTTGTAACTCATTCCGTCTCAATGCCAAGATCTTTCTTCAGATTTAGCCATGTCAGATGCACGTTTTTCATAATATTTCTTGAAATCTGGTGTTTATTTAGACTAAGTGTAAGTCTGAGAAGATGATTTTGACGAAAACATAGAAATTGAACATCCATGCCAAATGACACTGAACCTTCAAGGGTCTTGCACTAAACTACAAAATCATCTTGATATGTAAAAACATGGGACCCTCAAATTGCAACTGTTATTTCAACTATTTCTGAAATTAATGCAGCCGCTACAATTGGTTTAATGATCTTGAGAAGATTCGCGTGCAAATATGTTTTCCGAGACAAAAAAAAACACATAATACTTTCTATGAATATCCTTAGAGAGCTCTGAGTCTATGGCCAACCCATTTAATGTGATGGTGACACTCCAAAAATCAAGAAAAGATCCAGCATTACCGAAAAAAGTTTGTGTCATAATTGTTCCTACACTTTCCAGACACTAAAAAGGCGTCTTGGGTTGAGCCTTCTTGTATGTTGTCTTATTTGAGCTTCTTACATTGATGTTTTCCCCTTTCTTTTCTGGTGTAATTGCATGTTCAAGTATAAATGACGGTGTAATTGTATGTTGCCTAATAAAGATGCACTGTAATTGAAAGTACAAAGACTTACTTATACTGCTTTGTTTTACAGTATGATCAGGGGTCCTCCATGTAGATCAGCCCAAGTACATCGTCTAAAAATGTAAACCTGCATGCACACCAAGTGATGCCGATGTCACTTCATTTTGCCTTCTTCTTCATCTCTTCACCGTAAGTAGAAGCTACCGCCTAGCAAAAATTGTAATGTCGTTATTTTCATTACTAATATTTTTAAATTTGTTAAGATATGCATCTTCAAGTAGCTCATTATGTAAAGAACTACTCACCTCAATCTGTAAATAACTTATTAGTGTTCTCATTAAAATAACTTATTAGTGTTCTCATTAATTCCCTTTTGATCATCAAGAAACTTATCAGAACATATAATCCATAAAAGCAAGTCGCAGATTAAATCTCACCAATAGATTTTAAACCTTTTGTTCGATAGCTCATCTTCATCGAACCCTATAAGAGACTGAAAGGTAATAGATTACCGATGTTCTTGACCACTTTCGAGGAAGAATCAGATCTCTTAGTGTGTATTTATGCATGTCTTTTTCTATCTCACTATAAATGTGGGTTTGTGCTTCAATTCAATTGAAAGGAGAATTTTTTAAATTAAAAAAAGGATATGATTGGTATAATTTATTCTTTTTGGGATTTTTATGGATAATATAATAAGTAATGATGGGAGAGGTATAGTAGTCTAATTTTAAGGAGACTTTTGATAATTTTTTTATTACACAAATATAATTCATCAATACAAAGGAAAAAACATACAAGTAATTAAAGAATTCAAAAATAAAAAAATGACAAATAACAAAAAAATTATAATTTTTCAAAAATCAATAATGTTTTTGAAATAACAGAGGAAAGAGAATAATTTAGAAAACGAAAAAATAAACACACCTCATAAATTTATTATTGAAATGTAATGACAATTGATCAGATATGTGAGTAGATAAAAATCAACACATGAGATCTACATAGGAAAAAATATTAACAAAAGAAATATAAGAAATTGAGATCCATGGTACAATAGAATATGAAGAAATTTATTAAAAGAGAAAGGGATAAATGTTGAAATATGAAGGGTGGTATTGTCTTTTAAGGTGTGTGTAATATTTATACTTAACTAGGTGGAAGGTTGTTAGGGTTTAGACAATAACGTGTGATATTTTATATTTAGAAGTGATTAGAAAAAAAGGTTAAATATTCACGCTTTTTTTTAGGAAGACACGGACCTTTTATTTCTTAAATGTACTTATATCATAATTTATTGAGCAAATTTTATTTTACAAATTAAAATTAGTTACAAGACCAATAATATATTGGAGACTGGATTATCAAGATATTAAAATATTTTCCTAATGGGGCTGTTTATTGCTTAGCTTGTTATCTCTTGACAAATCAAAAAGGTGCGTATGAAAAAATTTCATGAATGTATTAAATTGAATGATAATATTGAGTTTCAACGAACTTATGGTCTTAATCTTATAGAAGATTTGTTTGAAAATGGTTAGTACTGAATTTCAAATGTTAATCCTAATATTCAAGAAGTCGAAAGTATTTAGATTAACCAACTAAAATATGTCATTAAAAATATTTTGTCACGTTTCTTTAGCTTATGAATGGGAGCAAGTAGGTATTTAGATAGTCTCGTTAGATCATAATGATTATATTATTGATTATCATGTTAATATTTCAGTAGTTTCACTTGGTTATTAATACTATGTAACCCGTTAATTTGATTCTAATATATCATGAAAAAAAAGCTAAAAGTATTATTGACATGACAAACTAATATTTTTGTAAAACAAAAGTGGCACCATATCTTTGATCCACAACTTATTAATATTTCATAGAATTAGACTATTAGAAAGATTTAATTACCCCATTCACTACTAAAAATTTACTTATTAACGGTACTTAATTGACGGCAGTTTTAACTAATTGTCGCCTATTATATTAAGGTGCTTTTATATAGGCGGCAGTTCATCAAATAGCTATTGGATAGAATAAAGACGACTCATTTGATTAAACTTTCGTCTATAATCATATATATTTAAAAGTATGTTTTGACTAATTTTTTTGGTTTAGAAAAAAAATACATTAGCATTCATGTGTTTGTACCGAATAAAAAAACGGCTTCATATAATATTTTTCTTCTTTAGCTTAATATTATAAATATTAGTGTTCTTTTTTATAAAAAAATTTAATCAAATTTAGACCTCTAATATAGTGTTACAAAATACAGCATGACATTTTTTATTTAATTTAAATTATTAAATATTAGAGTGCCTTAGTTGATAAAGATTCGTACTATAAAAAAATATAATATAGTAAATATTTATATAAATTTTATGTGATTTAGTCTATCTCAAACACATTACTAAATGATATAATCGTACTTGAATTCTAATATCATTATTATCTATATAATTATGAATGGTACTCCATAATTTATATATCTATAGTAAAACGTAACTAATATATTTTACATTTTTTTCCAGCTAATATATTTCACAGGAATAAAAAGTTCCATAGAAAATTTTCCAGGTAATAATTTCTTATTTTTTTAATTGATCTTAATTTTTTATTTTCTGAAATTTTTGAAAGTAGAAAACATAAATCTTTCTTAACTTGTTTGAATATTATATATATATATATATATATATATATATATATATATATATATATATATATATATTAGAAGTTATTACATTTTATTTTCCAAAAAATCTTAGTTAATCAGCATGATTTTTTATTTTAGTTGGAAACATTGATATTTTGTTTAGAACAAAAAATATGTATAGCAAACAACATGAAAAATAGAGTAAATCAAATAAACCAATAGGCTTTCACAGATCCTTTGGACTCCAATAAAGTACTATTTGTTTTATTCCTACTTACAGCTTGACAAAAAAAAAAATCCTTCCTACATAGATAGTTTGCCTACATCTTTACAAAAAAAGAAAATAAATCTTGCCTACATAAATCGTTCGTAAAAATTACGTACAATATAAAGAGTAAATTATTTACATAATTCTTTTTAATGTGAAAAAACAAATTGAAAAGAATAATATTTTTTTAGACAAAATATTGTTTTGGTTGGGATTTTTTTTTTGTTCGACTTTTCATTGGGATTGGAAAGAATGATTCCTATAGGAAGAGGTAGCCATATTAATTTATTTTTACCTTTAACTAAAAAAATTGTTAATTTTTAATTGTTCGAATGGTAGTGATTTAGTAAATAAAATATTGTGACACTTAGATTTTTTTTTAATAAAAGTAAAACACTAGATATATTTTAATATGGTTGGTTTTTGATATATTTTGTCATCTAAAAAAAATAAATCCGTCCTCAATTGTTTTTGTTAGTAAAATGGATTTTTTTAATATTCAAATAAAAATAAATCAATCGATCATAGCTATTTTTAAATTATATATATAATTGTTTTATTTAAATTCATTATAAAACTTCTCGTTCTAGGTCTAAATTTAATTTTTGGAAAAAAAATTTCGGTTTAATAAGTGAGAAAAACTCATAAAACTTAGGCTTGATATTGAAGAGTATTATCTATCTTTTAATTTTTGAGATTGAATGTTATTAATGAATATCAATTTATTGAACTTCCTAATTAAACTTAACATTGATTTAAACTTGTTAATGAAGTTTGCTAAATAAAGTTAATATTACAGGTACATTAATGGATAAAAGTGGGATGCATCAACCACGACATAGTACTCAACATCGCAATGGTGTAGAGATTTTTCTAGATTTTGCGTTCAACAATGTTGCTACACCTAGTGGAAATATAGTGTGTCCTTTAAGTAGCTGTAATTTTCAAATTTACCAAAATCGTGATATGGTGTGTATTATGCAAAGGGATGCCTCGCGACTATAATGAGTGGGGTTCCCATGGTTTTTATTACTCCAGATCAGCCACTTGAGAAACCGTTTGAAGGGCATTTTAATACGCGTGACATAAAAAATGGATGCACTTGGAATCCGTGATGATACATATGCAAATAATGAAAATGGTGATGAAAATTCTGATGAAAATTTTAATGAAAATGTTGATGAAAATATGGAGAATGATGAGGATCCAATGTATGAAGAGGATCCAGGTGTTCTATATGATGATGATGATAATAGTGAGGAAGCTTCAAGATTTTTAAAATTCTTTGAAAAAGGGTACCAAGAACATTATCCAGGATTCACAACAACCGTATTATAATTCATGGTTCAACTATTACACCTAAAATCATATTAAAGGTGGAGTGGATTATTAGTTGGCATACTTTTTAAATTCTTAAAATTGAAGTTTCCAAATTCAAATATTCCGGACACGTTAAACATGGCAAAAAAAATTGACAAATGCATTAGGTTTGGGATATGAAAATATTGATGCATGTTCAATTAACTGTATGCTTTATAGGGGAAAGAGCAACACAAGAAGTATGTCATATTTGTAAAGTTTCTCGTTGGAAGAACAGTGGTGATGCCAATGATCAAAGCTAAGATAAGAAGAAGAAAAAGGTTCCTTGTAAAGTTTTTAGATACTTTCCGTTAATTCCAAGTTTAAAGAGAGTGTATATGTCACCAAAGACATCTTCTTCAATTATATGGCATGTAGAGGGTCGAATAAAAGATGTAATTTTGTGACATACGGCTTGTAGGAAATGAAATTGATAAAAGACATACTAATTTTGCTCGTGAGCCTCGAAATGTTAGACTTGGATTAGCAAGCGATGTATTTCAACCCTTTGGAATGTCCCATCCTCATAGCATACGTCATGTAATTTTAATTACATATAATTTACCACCGTGGATACGCATGAAACAATCTTCATTAATCTCGTCTTCGATTATCCCACGGAAAGAATATCCACGAGATAAAATTGACATGAATCTTCAACCACTTAGAGACGAGTTACTAAAATTATGGAAGGTGTAGAAACATATGATGCAACACTTAAAAAAATTCATAATGCGCGCTCCGGTAATATGGACTATTAAGGACTTTCCAGCATTAGCTAATTTATCAGGTTATAACACCAAAAGAGAGAAGGCATGCCCATGTGGTGCTAATATGACTGAATCAAAATGGTTGAAATATGGGGGTGATTTAGGTAATCGTAGATGGTTAGATGAGTCACACAAGTTACGTGTACACAAACAATACTTTGATGGCACTACTGAATATCGAAGGGCACCAAAAACATTATCTAGGTCAGAAGTACTAAAGCAATTGCAGGGTATTGGATTTGTTGACGAATATGAATTAATCAGAGAAGCAAGACAAGAATTTCCAAACAAAAGAGAAGAATAGAGGAAAGCCGCATTGATGAGTCTTACACTGAAAATGAAATAGAAGAGGTTTCTAAGTCACGGGCATGGAAACAGAAGAGCATTTTCTTTAAATTGATTTACTGGGAATTCAATATATTGCATTATAATATTGACGTGATGCATATTGAGACAAATGTATGTGAAAATGTTCTTGCAACGTTGTTGAATATCAAAGGAAAGAGAAAAGATAATCCAAAGGCACACTCTGACTTGAAAGCTATGATAATTCGATATAAATTACATCCAGTGAAACTACCTAACGGTAAAGTAGAATATCCTTCCGCTTGTTATGCAATGACTAGAACAGAGAATGAATTATTCCTGAAAGTGACGGATGATGTCGAAGTACCTGATGGTTATTCTTCAAAAATATCAAGTGGAATTAGTCTAAAAAATGGAAAACTGCAATCTTTCAAGAATCATGATTATCATGTACTAATTCAAGATCTTTTCCCCATCAACTATGAATAAAAAAGTTGCAAAGATAATTATTGAATTGAGTAGCATATTCAAGGTCGTATGTTGTAAGACGCTAAAGTTGATGAGCTGGATAAAATTTTGGATCATGCAGCTTTAGTGTTGTGAGACATGGAGAGATGTTTCCCTTCGTCATTTTTACAATAATGGTTCACTTGGTCCTCCATTTAGCCGAAAACTTGGAGGTCCCGTTCAATTTAGATTGATGTACCCAATTGAAAGGTATTTTTATAACATTTCGATATATGTAACTACAATTTGATAATTGTTTGACTTTTTGTCAACTCATATAATCATTAAAATATAATTTTTGGTGTTTGAAAGTATTCAAATGGTATGATAACAACAACAAAACCCACCAGAAGGATCTTTTGCTGAAGGTTATGTTGCCCAAGAATGTTATACTTTTTGCTCTAGATATTTTGATGGAATCGAGATGATTTTCAATCGGCCGAGGGAATAATACCATTGATCCAACAGAAAGAGACAAGTATTTACTTTTAAGTGGTGGTACATTAGTGTTACATACTGTTACCAAATTATATTTTAACTCTATAAATTTGATGTTAATCTTTTAGTTTGAATCCAACTCCATAGAAGTTATGGTAGAGATGCTATGGATGAAACGGGAAGTAGTAAGTACTAAAGAAGTTTTGAAGTTTTCGTTAGCAATGGGGATATGGATGATTGTTGAAGTTAGAAAGAAGATATGAAGATTTTGTTTAGACATCTCTGTAGTTTTAGTTTTTTTATCAAGAAGTATTTAGATTTTGTACTTTTTATTGTATGAATTTTAGTTTGGTTAATGCAGGATGAATTAAGATCTTTTTTACTCTTTGTTTGAATTAAATACACTTTGATTTGAGGTTATATTGGTATAATTCTAGTTTATATAAGTTTCTTTTTGTTAAATTATAAAGATATACCAATATAAAATTTAATTTTTAATAATCATAACAATAATAATAATAATATATTGAAATATAAGTCCTCTTATAAACGACACTTTAAACTTGCCATTCATAACATTTATTAATATTTTAAATTTAATTAATGTATAAAGGCGGTAGTTTAGAATTGCCGCTTATACGTAGTAAATAATAGACATCGACAAATAAACTTAGGCGGCAATTTTGAGACAATTGCCATTAATGCGAGGTTGAATACGCAGCAGTTTTCATTGTGCCAACTTTACATAGGAGTGAGCTTCATAGAAGACACCCTTCGCGGAAATAAACTAAATGCCGCCTAACAATACACATCACTTATAGACTCTCGTCTTTAACCCTAAAAATTACCGCAAATACTCTAATTTTTAGTAGTGATTATTTCATATGATCTCCAAAACTATAGTACTATAGTCCCTTTACTATAGTCCAAATGTCAAATCAGTTGAATGTGTAAGATAATAAAAGCTCCAACTATACATGGTAAGTGAGGAATAGAAGGGGTGAGTAACTTCATAACCTTGTTTGCTCCAATTATTTTTTTCTTTCGAAGATATTCATCACTTAATAATTAATTGCAATATTACTACCCATAAAATCGTAAATCTCCTTTATAAGAGTAAATTATATAATATAAATTAATATAGGGACATATAGTACAATTTTTGCATGATATAGTGACCTATAGTGCAATTTTTGAATGACATAGGGACTTGTGAAATTAATTCAAGAAAAATATAGGTACCTATGGTATATATTTACATTGGGAAAACTCCTGTTGTTCAATTAGCAAAAAAATAATAATATAGGGAACAAAAATAGCTATTTTACATAACATACGGACCTACAATGCAACCTTTTCATATTTTAAGGAATTTGTGCAATTATAAAATGTATAGGGAACTATAGTATATTTTTTCATAATATAGGAAAGTACAAAAAAATATTTTCATGATATAGAGACCGATGACACATTTTTTTCATAATATAGAGATCTATAGTGCAATTTTTGCATAACATAGGGCATAGTAAAATTTTGCAAGAAAAAGGGACCTATAGTGAACCTTTTACTTAGTATAGGGTCTTTTTTGTAAATAAACCATAAAATATAATATAGGAACTATAGGTCATCTTGTACACAACACAACGATTCAAAGTTCATTTTTTGCATATCATAGGATCCTATAAATGGCTACAATGTAACTTTTGTATAATAGAGGGACTTCTACAATCATATTAAATAAATTGGAATCTAGTACATTTAAAAATTAATATAGGGTCCTATAGTCCAACTTTTGCATGATACAGAAAATTAAGAAATTAATTTAAAGAAAAGTAACAAGAGTACATATTTTGCATGATACTGCAATTTTAAAACATGAAGCTCAAGACAAGACCATAGGGTGCACTTGTTGATCTTTTATGAGACGATTCCATATGCCTGAATTTATCTTTTATTTTTTGTAAATGAGATAGATAAGATACGTGTCATTGTTTGTGATAACCTTATCATAGTTTTATTTGAAAATAATTGCACCAACAAGTCCTTTTGAATATTATAAAATTATAAAGTAAGCTTTTTTGCATAGTATGGAGAGTATGAGACTTATAAATGTAAGAGACAATGTCATCGTAGATCTTGATAATAGTGAAGGCTCAAGATCTACATCCAAACTACTTAAAAAATAAGTGGAAACACCATGATAAAATTAATCCAATTGAACTTTTATCATAAATCAATATGATAACTATTAATTTCACGACCTTAAACTTTTGAAGTGATTATAAATAATTGATCTTGGAGCTCAGAGTTTTGATAAAACACTTTTATACGAGATTCAAAAATTGGGATTCATGTAAGAGACAATGTCATCATGTATCTTGATAATAGTGAAGGCTCAAACTCTAGAAATAAGTGGAAACACCATGATAAAATAAACCCAATTGAACTTTTATCGTAAATTAACATGATTTATATTAATTTCACGACCTTAAACTTTTGAAGTGATTATAAATAATTGATCTTGGAGCTTAATGTTTAGATAAAACTCATTTATACGAGATTCAAAAATTGGGATTCCACACCAAGTAACTTGTTTAGATGTTTATAGTCAAGGAGTGAGCGTAATTTTGTACTTATAAACGCATTCCTAGAGATTCTTCAACCAAGATAAGGTTCGAAGTGTTTGATCTTGACCAATTTGGTAAGTTATTCCAGCAATTATTCAGAGGACATAAATCTACCAATTCTTGACACGGTGAAAAAAGAGGTAGGGAGAACCTTGGTCTAAGTTTTGAGAGATGTTTTGAGAGATTAAAAGAAGGGTATATAAATCCCTACCGAGAGGAAGAAGATAAGGGTGTTAGAGGAACCAAACAATTCAATCAACAATTTCGCAAGTTTCTGGATACCTGGTGAATGAAGAGACAAAAGGTCGTGCGAGAGAAGATTTTAAAAATATCAAGGATAATAAAACAAATATTACTGATATAAAAATAAATAATTAGGAAGAAGAAAGATGTAAACGGGTAGAAGACAAGTAGTAAAGACAATATTTAAGGAAGAGTGAAGATAACCATTAACCAATATTTATAGTCTAGAGAATACATTTGTTTGACTTCATCATTTTTCCTTCGATGATTACATTCCTTATGTAGACCATTTTATCGCTTCAAAACTTGGTCTTGGTTTCTCAAATTTAGATGTCTTTCACTCATTTCAGTTGTCATGAAGTCAGCTTCTTTTTTTAATTTTTGATTTCTTCATCTTCTCTTCTTTCTTGGTAAAAAAGTGGTATGTTTGAGCTCCTATGTTATTATTGGTTTGCCTTTGGGAAATTTTTGATAAGTTGGTTTGATGTGCTTAAGCTCTATTTTTTAACTTAAGCTCGTATTTTTAGTGAACTTTGCTAGAAGATTTATCATCTATCTCCAACTCAATGACCCAGAAGATGTAGTAGATAGTGAATAACCATGTATATACATGATTATTAGAGTACACAAGTTAGACATATGATCCACCACAATCAAAGGATATCTCTAAGTTGAAAGTTTATGATCTCATTTGTAATATATTAACAAAAGATGTTATTATTGAGTCAAAATGGCTTTGAGATGAAGAAGAAATATGAACAAAGCTACCTATTGTCTTTCATACTACAAGAAAAAGTAAGGAGAGCAAGTCGAAAGAAGACCTCGAAGGAGAAAACTAATGTGATGTGAGATTTTAATATATACCCAAAGATATGAATATAATGCTTACATGTTCCTATGTAAACATTATTATAATTAGGTTGGGCTCGCACCCATAGCCATGAAATGTAATATGATAATATGCTTGCTCAAGTGGTAATTATACAAGACGTGTCTGTTTCCAAAGAACACATAGTAAGAAATAAATGTGGGCACACAAAATTTCCTGAGGATGTAATATAATTAGGCGTGAGCTTCTTTTTTCTGAATGGTAAATAATCAAAATAAAACTATACAAATATCATGAGAATACACATGCTAATAAATATACTCTAGTGTAGCACTAAAGCCTATTAAAAATATAGTAAATACATCTGTTACCCCATGTACTATGGTCTGATTGACTACCTACCACCTGTTTTTGAATTTGTGACATTTTATCCCTCGTACTTAGTCTTCGTGACTCGTTACCCCCACTTATTAGAATATGTACAAAATCACCGTTAGTTGGTCAAGTGCTGGTCACGTGCTTTGTTTTCGTGACATTTTACCCCATGTACTAATTTATTTTATTATTTTACCCCTAAACTATGTTTCCTGCTTCTTATCCTTAAATGTCCTTGTATTATAAATAGTGGGTAAAATGTTAATAAAACTTAGTACATTGTGTAAAATATCACGAAAACCGCACATATGGCCAACTAACGACGATGTTTTACAAACCCCGTTAAGTGGGGCTAGCGAGTCATGAAAACTTAGTATCGGAGTAAAAGGAGTATTTACTCTAATAAATAAATAGGAAGTTTACCTAAAATGAGTCATATTCTAATGTCGTTGTACAAATACTACCTACAATCAATTACATATATGGAGGACGGGTTCCTCCTTTTATCATCATTGGAGCTTGTTAAAACAATGCTATTTTTTTATTAGAGTCTTGTTCCCACGTGCTATGGTTCTCATAGTTACGAAAACACATTTCGTTAGAGTTTTTAATAAATTTCATGCCTTATACCTTAGCTTATCGACCCGATTTTTGTAACAGTTGCCTTATTCTTCTGAAATAGCTGCATCATATCTATTGCTTTTTTGCATTTTCAGATGCCATTTTTTCCTCTCGGATGTGATATGCAGTGTTCCCTATATGATGCTCCTTCCATACATGTAGAACTGGTATCACGAAGCAAAATCAATAACAACATATAAATAGAAGATATGAAATCCATAACTGAATATAATATCATTTGTCAAGCCTGTAAACAACAAGATCTAATAATTATAACTAATGAGTTAATTACACGAATTATTGTATTTTGCAAAAATAACATGACCAACGATCTATTTAATATGTGTATTAATGAAAAATCAATCATTATGGAGAGAAGTTGAATTTTTCGCCTTTGCTCTCCATGCTAGATTGTATGGCAAGATCCCACTTTTGATGTGAATATATTCAACTATATCTTTCAGTGAGTAATTTGGGTTTTCCATCAGAATTTTCTCTTATATCTTCTCAAACGAGGCAGGTTCTTCTTGTTCTATTTTATCTTCATGGTGATGCTGCTGTAATTTTGGATTTAACACCAACTTTCTCTTTCATCTCCTTTTTTTTCAACAACTAACTTTAATTCCTCTGTCTTCACTTGTCACTTGTTCATTCACAACATATTCATTATCTCCAATTCGATCCATCTCAATGTTACGCTCTTTTCGAATCCCTCTCCACCCATTTCTTACAAGCCCTCGAGTCCCATCTCTTTACCTCCCCAACCTTCCTCCGATCATCTTTACCCTCAATCTCATACACTCTCATAGAACAAATCATAAAGCATGATTTTGAAAAGGAAAACCCTTAAATGAAATCTACAACTACATTCATAATATAATCTCAAAGGATAAACCCTATCGATACAACCACACCTTCGACGACTCATTCCCACGTATACCAAGTGTCACATAACTATTTGGACAGAAAAAGAGGTGTACTTGTGGACTAACCTAGCCGCCAGACCATAGACTATCCAAGATTTATCTGACAACCACTTATTACGGAAGATGAATTTCACCCAATAGCAGCAATTCACATTGGACCGGAAAAAGCATTACTTTTTGACGTATCCTTATTTGTACATATTAACAGTTCTTCTTTGAATAACTTATATTGCAAACCAATCGAAAGAACTTTCACACACGAGAATTAAAATTGAGCGATCAATTTTTTACCTTCAAGAACTACTAAATAAACAATGATGGATGTTAGATATGTTTCTTACACAATATTTTGAGCAATCACTTCATACACATCTCGATACTCATGCTATAACTACACTTTTATAGGTAATGAGTACTTAGATTCATAAAGGTCTAGATTATATTTTACTCAATCGATAGTATCAATCTGTTGCGATTCAATATTACGGTTATATTCGTTCAATCGAAGAACACACAAATCCAAAGTGACTATTCTTGAAATGGGCGTCAATTTTTTATGCAAACTTTTGAATTCGAAAGACAAATTATAGGGGCTATTTTGCAATTTATGTGGGGAGTTTCACCTACACATTTAAAATGTTATTAAAGATCTACATTCTATAGATACTGGGTTTGAGTCTCTTTAATCCACCCACTATAAATTCCAAGATTTAAATCTATTTATCTGTCATGCTAATTTTCAACCTTCTCATAACCATTCAAAATTTATTTTTGTTAGCAGTTTAACAAATCAAAGAAATAAAGAAAATATAATGGTAAAAACATCGCGATAATGACATGTGGATAAACTAGAAAGAGAGAAAAGATATATGAATGAATTTTTTATTAGGTTTATAAAAATAAATTTAATTTTTTACTTTTACCTATATATATTAAAAATAAAAAAGGTTATTTTAGTATTATGTTACCCTTTGATTGTTTAGTAGTAAAAAATCTCTCCCAAAACTGTAATGGTTCCTAAATTAATGGTATTTCATTTTATAATTCTTTAAAAGACAATCTTATTCTATCAAGTCACGTTGCTTGAAGTTTTTATCAATAGATTAACCGTCCTAATCGACAATATTGTTACATGTATAGTACATACAAATTAAAAAAATACGTGAAGTTTTTACGGTGACATACACGATTCTCCTCAATTACGATATTCATACGTATTATAATGCAATGACAACAACAACTATGAATTCTGTATCATGTTCTCTATCTTAAAAATCTAATAGATAAGAAACTACTTGATCAAATAAATAATCTACATGGACTCAAGAAAATTCATTGACTCTATATAACTCAAAATATGATTTCACGTTTTTAGGAAAGGATTCATGAATGTCATTTCATGTATCTACCCATGGTGGAACATATGTTCAGCTTGTGTACTCTCATCATCATGTATATACATGGTTGTGCACTATCTCATACATATTATGGGCCACTTATTTGAGATTTGAGAAAGATAATAAACCTTCCTGCGATTGTGATAGAAGATTTGAAGGATTGCATACATGTTCCTATGTGATAATTATTCTAATTTGATTGGGCTCACACCCATGGCCACTAAATTCAACTTTCTCTAGGGTTAATTATACAAGTTATGACGTCCCTCCCAAAAGAAAACAGAGTAGGAAATAAACGCGGGCACATAAAAACGTCCTAGGATGTAATTCAATTAGGCTCGAACATTTTTTCCATAATCGGTAAAAAATCAAAATGGAAGTATATAAATATCATGGGCATACCCAAGCTAATAAATATAATATAATGTAACACTGAATCCTATTAAAAAATACTAGAGGAATTTTACTTTAAATAATCGATAACCTAATCCCCCTTACCACAACTAGCTCCAATCAACAACATGTATGAGGGGATTTCCTCCTTTTATCTTCATTGGAGCTCGTTATACCATTACTATTTTTCTTATTAGAGTCTTCTTCACATGTACTATGGTTCTCATAGTTATGAAAATTCATTGCACTAAAGTGTTTACTCATTTTCACGCCTTATACCTTACCATAATGACCTTCTACAATACGATTAGGAGCTCATTTTGTAGGTGATATACTCTTCTTCTAACCACTATAACTACCACTTATTCTACATAATTATAAAGTTGAATGCCTTATTTTACTTCACCCTTTATTGATGCAACTATAACATAAAAATATGAGGTCCTATTTTGGTAACAGTCATATTCTTTTGCAATAATATGAGGTCCTATTTTGGTAACGGTCATATTCTTTTACAATAGCCGCAACATATCTGTTGCTTGATTTTTTGGTAATATAAGATGACATTTGTTCGTCGATCAGCTGTGATGTACATTGTTCCCTATATGAGGCTCCTTCGGTACACGTAGAACTGGTATCACGGAGCAAAACAATGAAGTGAGGTCCATAGTTTAATTGTACACTCCAATCTAATAATAATTAACAACCCATAAGCAAAATCGATATAAAGTGTAAATAATTTAATGTAATATCATTTCTCTAGCCTATAATAAACTTGAGATCTAATAATTATAACTAATTATTCTGAAATGACATAACCAATGATTATTTAAATTGTTTAATGGAATGCTAAGAATCTTGACCACGAAGGCCATTTGTAATAGATTGCAATGGGATCTGAGCAGCATAGCAATTTTCTACTGTGTACACTTTTGACATTGATGGTCCTCGAGAACGTTTCTAATCACCGTTGTGTGGGCTTCCACCATCACCACTCACCATGTTTCTGAAAAGATTTAAATTGTTAAAAACTTTAATAAAATATTATCTCTAAAAGTTGAGGAAAAAATAATACATGTTGGATGCAAGCTCTTTAATTACTCAAGTAAGTTCAATCTTGTTACGTGGAAGATGCCCTAGAGTGTAGAGGTCACTCTCCCCATCATATGCAAAGATTTTCCCATCCATATAATCACTGTATGTTTTTTGGAGTTTGTCCATCACTTTCCTGCCAACACCTTTTGCCTCCACGGGATGTCTGTCTTCATAACATATCGAAACCTGAACAAAAGATTCGTAAAATCCATTAGTTTTTCAATCAACAAAAGTAAAAAACAAATAAGAGTACTTACGCTTAAGTGGAAAAAGCTTCCATCGATCCTGCCTACCGAGGCCTTATAATAATTTGTGAATACTAGAATTTTATTTTCCTGTTAAGAATCTCTCAATTATCACATCAAATTCTTGCATCTTTTATATTTTGCAATAATTTAGCATTGAAAAAGAAAGATGTTTCACAATTAATAAATAGATTATGTAAGCTTCAATTGTAATATAGAGTCGTAAATATTAATTGAATACAGTAATCCTAACATATTTGATTTCAGAATATAGTCTAGTAATCTAATGTAAAATAAAATGGTGTGGAACGTTATATTATACACTTCTAACACATTAAAAAATAAGAAATCATACATATAAATTTTTTATATATTACTTTCCAAATGCTAATTTCTTTATCTATTAATAGGAGTCACAAATCAAGTAAAAGTATATGAATTTTACCTGGAAGAATTTCAAGAACAAATCAACCATAAAAAATATAAATTACTACCTAAAAATACTTTAGAATTTTTTATTTAATTGCATATTTGTCATATCATGCTCTATTCAAGTTTATCACCAATTTAGTACTATCACTCTTATTCGGGTTTATCAGCAATTTAAGATCTAAGACTTACCGAGAATGTTCTCCTTTGATGAAATGTAATGACCAACAATCTTTTTTCTGTATTTAGAAATACATGAATAAATTATAAATTTTGTTGTGTTTAATACTAATTATTAAAGAAATAGGCATAAAAAATTAATTTAATAAAAGAGTTTACTAAAATCTAACATTATAAATAAATCTAGTTAAAAATTATTGATATCTTAATTAATATAAAATGTTCATCCAATATTCAATATAAATTTTTTCATAATATAAATAATTCAAACATAATCAATATTTAAGTGTTATTTGGTTAAAACAAAAAATAAAACTTCCAATCCAAATATTTATATATCAAAATTTTTTCAAATTGAGATGTTTATATTAAAAAAAAATAACATAGAATTACTACACATGGGCGGATTCAAGAGTTAAATTGAGGGATAGGCTTAAGTTATAAGAGATTAAACCTGATTTCTATATAATTTAGTTACTATTACACAAGTTAAAACTTGATTCATAACAAATCTCCAAATTGCCGAATTTTTATTATTCATAAATCAAAACTAAATTCCTTCTTTTTGAATTTTTAAAAAATTTCTAATTCATCTAAGAAAATTGAAATCACTAATTAAAATAAAATTAAAAAACAAAATGAATTACCATTGAAATTCCGAATTCTTACAAAATACCAGTAATTAACATAAACATTTAATTTCATATAAAATTACAAAAATAAAAGAAATATTACAAAATTAATCATTTCGAATAAAAGGGTAAAGTGTTACCAGGAGATCCCAAGAATACAGATAAACCATAGCGTTTTGTAGGAGAGAGAGACCAATGACGGCTTGGTGCATAACATTACTATAATCTTGGTGAGAAAAGATAGGGTTTTGAGAATATTTTTTATTTTATTCTCTATTTCTATTGGGCTGGGTTCGGACCATATATGGGTTAATATTAGTTTACTGGGTCTGGATTATATGTATCAAAATAATTGGGCTTTAAAGAACCATCACTGAATATATTTAAGACCACTAATAAAATTTAACATTATACATCACAATTTTTTTATATATTGAATATTAACACAAAATCACTTAGCATTAATAGAAAATCACTGAGTATTACACAAAATAACCAAGTATAGCATTAAAATTTGAAGTATTAGACAAAATCTCTATGTATTAATATAAAGTTTACACAAAATATCTATATTTACATAAAATCACCGATTATTATATATTAGATTTAAAATTTCATATATACAAATTAAATTTGTTTCCGATTTAATTGAGGTATCAAAAAATATTTGAATGTGGTTGGTCATCCATTATGTCATTCGTTCTTCAAACTCTGTTCTTTGATATGATAACACTGAATGTTTGATCAATGGAAGTATCTTCCAAAGAACTACAAATGTCAAGAACAAAACTATCAGTTGAAGGAAATAAATCTAAATAATGAATTTACTCATTGAATGTAGTACTTATGCATATACAAGGGAAGCAAGAAAAGGCTATATAATGTGTGTCAATTGGGGTGAAGAAGACGCAAGTTTTTATCTAGAGAACACTTTACTTTGATGATATGCACATTACAAGTCACAAGTTCTAGCAAAATTATTTCCCTAGGTTTAGAATATTCTAAAACAAGAGGTCTATTTAAGTCATCAGCCAACAAGGGAAGCAATAACGATATGTTAAGTAAATGCATTAAAAAGGTAATTTTAACACAAATGTGGAATAAATAATTCCGGCTTTCAGATATTATTTGATAATTATTTGATTTAGACTAATTCCGGCTTAAGAGAGAAAGACATTTTATAATAAATAAGTAAATTATATAACTTTGATGGTAAATTAGATATATTTAACTTTTATATCTTGCATAACTAACAGAAGTTTGATGTCTCCCTATTTGTCATGAATTAATCCTAGTTGGAGACATCATTTTAGGTGTATTTATTAGAGTATAGGTCGATTTTATCATGATTTAGTACACTTTCCTATTTTGTGTCTTGAATTAATTATTTATTATTTTTAGAGCATATTGGGTTTAATTGTTTATTTAGTGTGAAGCTTTAAAGATATATGGTAATTAGTTAGAGTCCAAGTTAATTCTAAGAGCTAAAGGATAGAGAATAAACATGGAAATTGAAGATAAGGAAACAAAAGTTAAAGTATGGAAAGATAAAGCTGCCAAATAAATCATAATTTCACCACCCACGACCACTAATTCGATTATATCTCAAAATCGGTGAGGAATTCGGAAGAAAGGTCAAGAGCAAAGTTGAATATATTTCCGAGACGATAAATTTCGACTACTGATACGCGTCAAACGGATAAGTATTGAAGTTGTTAGGACCAAAACAAAAACGGGGCTGATTCTATATTTTAGGGTTACGAATTTGAGTTGGACTAGGATTCCACTACTTACCTTCTCCTTCAAAAAAAAATTAGGTCTTCCTATACCCTATAAATACAGTCTTTTATAATTAGAAAATCATCATTGGCTAAACCAAAGAACACATAGTAAGAAATAAATGTGGGCACACAAAATTTCTAGAGGATGTAATATAATTAGGCGTGAGCTTCTTTTTTCTAAATGGTAAATAATCAAAATAAAACTATACAAATATCATGAGAATACACATGCTAATAAATATACTCTAGTGTAGCACTAAAGCCTATTAAAAATATAGTAAATACATCTGTTACCCCATGTACTATGGTCTGATTGACTACCTACCACCTGTTTTTGAATTTGTGACATTTTATCCCTCGTACTTAGTTTTCGTGACTTGTTACCCCCACTTAATAGAATATGTACAAAATCACCGTTAGTTTGTCAAGTGCTGGTCACGTACTTAGTTTTCGTGACATTTTACCCCATGTACTAATTTATTTTATTATTTTACCCCTATACTAAGTTTCCTGCTTCTTATCCTTAAATGTCCTTGTATTATAAATAGTTGGTAAAATGTTAATAAAACTTAGTACATTGGGTAAAATATCACGAAAACCGCACACATGGCCAACTAACGACGATTTTTTACAAACCCCGTTAAGTGGGGTTAGCGAGTCACGAAAACTTAGTATCGGAGTAAAAGGAGTATTTACTCTAATAAATAAATAGGAAGTTTACCTAAAATGAGTCATATTCTAATGTCGTTGTACAAATACTACCTACAATCAATTACATATATGGAGGATGGGTTCCTCCTTTTATCATCATTGGAGCTTGTTAAAACAATGCTATTTTTTTATTAGAGTCTTGTTCCCACGTACTATGGTTCTCATAGTTACGAAAACACATTTCGTTAGAGTTTTTAATAAATTTCATGCCTTATACCTTAGCTTATCGACCCGATTTTGGTAACAGTTGCCTTATTCTTCTGAAATAGCTGCATCATATCTATTGCTATTTTGCATTTTCAGATGCCATTTTTTCCTCTCGGATGTGATATGCAGTGTTCCCTATATGATGCTCCTTCCATACATGTAGAACTGGTATCACGAAGCAAAATCAATAAAGTGAGGTAAGAAGTTCACCTATACACTTTATTATAATAATAGTTAACAACATATAAATAGAAGATATGAAATCCATAAATGACTGAATATAATATCATTTGTCAAGCCTGTAAACAACAAGATCTAATAATTATAACTAATGAGTTAATTACACGAATTATTTTATTTTGCAAAAATAACATGACCAACGATCTATTTAATATGTGTATTAATGAAAAATCAATCATTATGGAGAGAAGTTGAATTTTTCCCCTTTGCTCTCCATGCTAGATTGTATGGCAAGATCCCACTTTTGATGTGAATATATTCGACTATATCTTTCAGTGAGTAATTTGGGTTTTCCATCATAATTTTCTCTTATATCTTCTCAAACGAGGCATGTTCTTCTTGTTCTATTTTATCTTCATGGTGATGCTGCTGTAATTTTGGATTTAACACCAACTTTCTCTTTCATCTCCTTTTTTTTCAACAACTACATAAAAATCGGCCTTAACTTAGTTCCTCTGTCTTCACTTGTCCCTTGTTCATTCACAACATATTCATTATCTCCAATTCGATCCACCTCAATGTAACTCTCTTTTCGAATCCCTCTCCACCCATTTCTTACAATCCCTCAAGTCCCATCTCTTTACCTCCCCAACCTTCCTCCGATCATCTTTACCCTCAATCTCATACACTCTCATAGAACAAATCATAAAGCTTGATTTTGAAAAGGAAAACCCTTAAATGGAATCTACAACTACATTCATAATATAATCTCAAAGGATAAACCCTATCGATACAACTACACCTTCGACGACTCATTCCCATGTATACCAAGTGTCACATAACTATTTGGACAGAAAAAGAGCTATACTTGAGGACTAACTAGCCGCAGACCATAGACTATCCAAGATTTATCTGACAACCACTTATTACAGAAGATGAATTTCACCCAATAACAGCAATTCACATTGGACCGGAAAAAGCATTACTTTTTGACGTATCCTTATTTGTACATATTAACAGTTCTTCTTTGAATAACTTATATTGCAAACCAATCGAAAGAACTTTCACACACGAGAATTAAAATTGAGCGATCAATTTTTTACCTTCAAGAACTACGAAATAAACAATGATGGATGTTAGATATGTTTCTTACACAATATTTTGAGCAATCAATTCATACACATCTCGATACTCATGCTATAACAACACTTTTATAGGTAATGAGTACTTAGATTCATAAAGGTCTAGATTATATTTTACTCAATCGATAGTATCAAAATAATTGGGCTTTAAAGAACCATCACTGAATATATTTAAGACCACTAATAAAATTTAACATTATACATCACAATTTTTTTATATATTGAATATTAACACAAAATCACTTAGCATTAATAGAAAATCACTGAGTATTACACAAAATAACCAAGTATAGCATTAAAATTTGAAGTATTAGACAAAATCTCTATGTATTAATATAAAGTTTACACAAAATATCTATATTTACATAAAATCACCGATTATTATATATTAGATTTAAAATTTCATATATACAAATTAAATTTGTTTCCGATTTAATTGAGGTATCAAAAAATATTTGAATGTGGTTGGTCATCCATTATGTCATTCGTTCTTCAAACTCTGTTCTTTGATATGATAACACTGAATGTTTGATCAATGGAAGTATCTTCCAAAGAACTACAAATGTCAAGAACAAAACTATCAGTTGAAGGAAATAAATCTAAATAATGAATTTACTCATTGAATGTAGTACTTCTACATATACAAGGGAAGCAAGAAAAGGCTATATAATGTGTGTCAATTGGGGTGAAGAAGACGCAAGTTTTTATCTAGAGAACACTTTACTTTGATGATATGCACATTACAAGTCACAAGTTCTAGCAAAATTATTTCCCTAGGTTTAGAATATTCTAAAACAAGAGGTCTATTTAAGTCATCAGCCAACAAGGGAAGCAATAACGATATGTTAAGTAAATGCATTAAAAAGGTAATTTTAACACAAATGTGGAATAAATAATTCCGGCTTTCAGATATTATTTGATAATTATTTGATTTAGACTAATTCCGGCTTAAGAGAGAAAGACATTTTATAATAAATAAGTAAATTATATAACTTTGATGGTAAATTAGATATATTTAACTTTTATATCTTGCATAACTAACAGAAGTTTGATGTCTCCCTATTTGTCATGAATTAATCCTAGTTGGAGACATCATTTTAGGTGTATTTATTAGAGTATAGGTCGATTTTATCATGATTTAGTACACTTTCCTATTTTGTGTCTTGAATTAATTATTTATTATTTTTAGAGCATATTGGGTTTAATTGTTTATTTAGTGTGAAGCTTTAAAGATATATGGTAATTAGTTAGAGTCCAAGTTAATTCTAAGAGCTAAAGGATAGAGAATAAACATGGAAATTGAAGATAAGGAAACAAAAGTTAAAGTATGGAAAGATAAAGCTGCCAAATAAATCATAATTTCACCACCCACGACCACTAATTCGATTATATCTCAAAATCGGTGAGGAATTCGGAAGAAAGGTCAAGAGCAAAGTTGAATATATTTCCGAGACGATAAATTTCGACTACTGATACGCGTCAAACGGATAAGTATTGAAGTTGTTAGGACCAAAACAAAAACGGGGCTGATTCTATATTTTAGGGTTACGAATTTGAGTTGGACTAGGATTCCACTACTTACCTTCTCCTTCAAAAAAAAATTAGGTCTTCCTATACCCTATAAATACAGTCTTTTATAATTAGAAAATCATCATTGGCTAAACCAAAGAACACATAGTAAGAAATAAATGTGGGCACACAAAATTTCTAGAGGATGTAATATAATTAGGCGTGAGCTTCTTTTTTCTAAATGGTAAATAATCAAAATAAAACTATACAAATATCATGAGAATACACATGCTAATAAATATACTCTAGTGTAGCACTAAAGCCTATTAAAAATATAGTAAATACATCTGTTACCCCATGTACTATGGTCTGATTGACTACCTACCACCTGTTTTTGAATTTGTGACATTTTATCCCTCGTACTTAGTTTTCGTGACTTGTTACCCCCACTTAATAGAATATGTACAAAATCACCGTTAGTTTGTCAAGTGCTGGTCACGTACTTAGTTTTCGTGACATTTTACCCCATGTACTAATTTATTTTATTATTTTACCCCTATACTAAGTTTCCTGCTTCTTATCCTTAAATGTCCTTGTATTATAAATAGTTGGTAAAATGTTAATAAAACTTAGTACATTGGGTAAAATATCACGAAAACCGCACACATGGCCAACTAACGACGATTTTTTACAAACCCCGTTAAGTGGGGTTAGCGAGTCACGAAAACTTAGTATCGGAGTAAAAGGAGTATTTACTCTAATAAATAAATAGGAAGTTTACCTAAAATGAGTCATATTCTAATGTCGTTGTACAAATACTACCTACAATCAATTACATATATGGAGGATGGGTTCCTCCTTTTATCATCATTGGAGCTTGTTAAAACAATGCTATTTTTTTATTAGAGTCTTGTTCCCACGTACTATGGTTCTCATAGTTACGAAAACACATTTCGTTAGAGTTTTTAATAAATTTCATGCCTTATACCTTAGCTTATCGACCCGATTTTTGTAACAGTTGCCTTATTCTTCTGAAATAGCTGCATCATATCTATTGCAATTTTGCATTTTCAGATGCCATTTTTTCCTCTCGGATGTGATATGCAGTGTTCCCTATATGATGCTCCTTCCATACATGTAGAACTGGTATCACGAAGCAAAATCAATAAAGTGAGGTAAGAAGTTCACCTATACACTTTATTATAATAATAGTTAACAACATATAAATAGAAGATATGAAATCCATAAATGACTGAATATAATATCATTTGTCAAGCCTGTAAACAACAAGATCTAATAATTATAACTAATGAGTTAATTACACGAATTATTTTATTTTGCAAAAATAACATGACCAACGATCTATTTAATATGTGTATTAATGAAAAATCAATCATTATGGAGAGAAGTTGAATTTTTCCCCTTTGCTCTCCATGCTAGATTGTATGGCAAGATCCCACTTTTGATGTGAATATATTCGACTATATCTTTCAGTGAGTAATTTGGGTTTTCCATCAGAATTTTCTCTTATATCTTCTCAAACGAGGCAGGTTCTTCTTGTTCTATTTTATCTTCATGGTGATGCTGCTGTAATTTTGGATTTAACACCAACTTTCTCTTTCATCTCCTTTTTTTTCAACAACTACATAAAAATCGGCCTTAACTTAGTTCCTCTGTCTTCACTTGTCCCTTGTTCATTCACAACATATTCATTATCTCCAATTCGATCCACCTCAATGTAACTCTCTTTTCGAATCCCTCTCCACCCATTTCTTACAATCCCTCAAGTCCCATCTCTTTACCTCCCCAACCTTCCTCCGATCATCTTTACCCTCAATCTCATACACTCTCATAGAACAAATCATAAAGCTTGATTTTGAAAAGGAAAACCCTTAAATGGAATCTACAACTACATTCATAATATAATCTCAAAGGATAAACCCTATCGATACAACTACACCTTCGACGACTCATTCCCATGTATACCAAGTGTCACATAACTATTTGGACAGAAAAAGAGCTATACTTGAGGACTAACTAGCCGCCAGACCATAGACTATCCAAGATTTATCTGACAACCACTTATTACAGAAGATGAATTTCACCCAATAACAGCAATTCACATTGGACCGGAAAAAGCATTACTTTTTGACGTATCCTTATTTGTACATATTAACAGTTCTTCTTTGAATAACTTATATTGCAAACCAATCGAAAGAACTTTCACACACGAGAATTAAAATTGAGCGATCAATTTTTTACCTTCAAGAACTACGAAATAAACAATGATGGATGTTAGATATGTTTCTTACACAATATTTTGAGCAATCAATTCATACACATCTCGATACTCATGCTATAACAACACTTTTATAGGTAATGAGTACTTAGATTCATAAAGGTCTAGATTATATTTTACTCAATCGATAGTATCAAAATAATTGGGCTTTAAAGAACCATCACTGAATATATTTAAGACCACTAATAAAATTTAACATTATACATCACAATTTTTTTATATATTGAATATTAACACAAAATCACTTAGCATTAATAGAAAATCACTGAGTATTACACAAAATAACCAAGTATAGCATTAAAATTTGAAGTATTAGACAAAATCTCTATGTATTAATATAAAGTTTACACAAAATATCTATATTTACATAAAATCACCGATTATTATATATTAGATTTAAAATTTCATATATACAAATTAAATTTGTTTCCGATTTAATTGAGGTATCAAAAAATATTTGAATGTGGTTGGTCATCCATTATGTCATTCGTTCTTCAAACTCTGTTCTTTGATATGATAACACTGAATGTTTGATCAATGGAAGTATCTTCCAAAGAACTACAAATGTCAAGAACAAAACTATCAGTTGAAGGAAATAAATCTAAATAATGAATTTACTCATTGAATGTAGTACTTCTACATATACAAGGGAAGCAAGAAAAGGCTATATAATGTGTGTCAATTGGGGTGAAGAAGACGCAAGTTTTTATCTAGAGAACACTTTACTTTGATGATATGCACATTACAAGTCACAAGTTCTAGCAAAATTATTTCCCTAGGTTTAGAATATTCTAAAACAAGAGGTCTATTTAAGTCATCAGCCAACAAGGGAAGCAATAACGATATGTTAAGTAAATGCATTAAAAAGGTAATTTTAACACAAATGTGGAATAAATAATTCCGGCTTTCAGATATTATTTGATAATTATTTGATTTAGACTAATTCCGGCTTAAGAGAGAAAGACATTTTATAATAAATAAGTAAATTATATAACTTTGATGGTAAATTAGATATATTTAACTTTTATATCTTGCATAACTAACAGAAGTTTGATGTCTCCCTATTTGTCATGAATTAATCCTAGTTGGAGACATCATTTTAGGTGTATTTATTAGAGTATAGGTCGATTTTATCATGATTTAGTACACTTTCCTATTTTGTGTCTTGAATTAATTATTTATTATTTTTAGAGCATATTGGGTTTAATTGTTTATTTAGTGTGAAGCTTTAAAGATATATGGTAATTAGTTAGAGTCCAAGTTAATTCTAAGAGCTAAAGGATAGAGAATAAACATGGAAATTGAAGATAAGGAAACAAAAGTTAAAGTATGGAAAGATAAAGCTGCCAAATAAATCATAATTTCACCACCCACGACAACTAATTCGATTATATCTCAAAATCGGTGAGGAATTCGGAAGAAAGGTCAAGAGCAAAGTTGAATATATTTCCGAGACGATAAATTTCGACTACTGATACGCGTCAAACGGATAAGTATTGAAGTTGTTAGGACCAAAACAAAAACGGCGCTGATTCTATATTTTAGGGTTACGAATTTGAGTTGGACTAGGATTCCACTACTTACCTTCTCCTTCAAAAAAAAATTAGGTCTTCCTATACCCTATAAATACAGTCTTTTATAATTAGAAAATCATCATTGGCTAAACCAAAGAACACATAGTAAGAAATAAATGTGGGCACACAAAATTTCTAGAGGATGTAATATAATTAGGCGTGAGCTTCTTTTTTCTAAATGGTAAATAATCAAAATAAAACTATACAAATATCATGAGAATACACATGCTAATAAATATACTCTAGTGTAGCACTAAAGCCTATTAAAAATATAGTAAATACATCTGTTACCCCATGTACTATGGTCTGATTGACTACCTACCACCTGTTTTTGAATTTGTGACATTTTATCCCTCGTACTTAGTTTTCGTGACTTGTTACCCCCACTTAATAGAATATGTACAAAATCACCGTTAGTTTGTCAAGTGCTGGTCACGTACTTAGTTTTCGTGACATTTTACCCCATGTACTAATTTATTTTATTATTTTACCCCTATACTAAGTTTCCTGCTTCTTATCCTTAAATGTCCTTGTATTATAAATAGTGGGTAAAATGTTAATAAAACTTAGTACATTGGGTAAAATATCACGAAAACCGCACACATGGCCAACTAACGACGATTTTTTACAAACCCCGTTAAGTGGGGTTAGCGAGTCACGAAAACTTAGTATCGGAGTAAAAGGAGTATTTACTCTAATAAATAAATAGGAAGTTTACCTAAAATGAGTCATATTCTAATGTCGTTGTACAAATACTACCTACAATCAATTACATATATGGAGGATGGGTTCCTCCTTTTATCATCATTGGAGCTTGTTAAAACAATGCTATTTTTTTATTAGAGTCTTGTTCCCACGTACTATGGTTCTCATAGTTACGAAAACACATTTCGTTAGAGTTTTTAATAAATTTCATGCCTTATACCTTAGCTTATCGACCCGATTTTGGTAACAGTTGCCTTATTCTTCTTAAATAGCTGCATCATATCTATTGCTATTTTGCATTTTCAGATGCCATTTTTTCCTCTCGGATGTGATATGCAGTGTTCCCTATATGATGCTCCTTCCATACATGTAGAACTGGTATCACGAAGCAAAATCAATAAAGTGAGGTAAGAAGTTCACCTATACACTTTATTATAATAATAGTTAACAACATATAAATAGAAGATATGAAATCCATAAATGACTGAATATAATATCATTTGTCAAGCCTGTAAACAACAAGATCTAATAATTATAACTAATGAGTTAATTACACGAATTATTTTATTTTGCAAAAATAACATGACCAACGATCTATTTAATATGTGTATTAATGAAAAATCAATCATTATGGAGAGAAGTTGAATTTTTCCCCTTTGCTCTCCATGCTAGATTGTATGGCAAGATCCCACTTTTGATGTGAATATATTCGACTATATCTTTCAGTGAGTAATTTGGGTTTTCCATCAGAATTTTCTCTTATATCTTCTCAAACGAGGCAGGTTCTTCTTGTTCTATTTTATCTTCATGGTGATGCTGCTGTAATTTTGGATTTAACACCAACTTTCTCTTTCATCTCCTTTTTTTTCAACAACTACATAAAAATCGGCCTTAACTTAGTTCCTCTGTCTTCACTTGTCCCTTGTTCATTCACAACATATTCATTATCTCCGATCCACCTCAATGTAACTCTCTTTTCGAATCCCTCTCCACCCATTTCTTACAATCCCTCAAGTCCCATCTCTTTACCTCCCCAACCTTCCTCCGATCATCTTTACCCTCAATCTCATACACTCTCATAGAACAAATCATAAAGCTTGATTTTGAAAAGGAAAACCCTTAAATGGAATCTACAACTACATTCATAATATAATCTCAAAGGATAAACCCTATCGATACAACTACACCTTCGACGACTCATTCCCATGTATACCAAGTGTCACATAACTATTTGGACAGAAAAAGAGCTATACTTGAGGACTAACTAGCCGCCAGACCATAGACTATCCAAGATTTATCTGACAACCACTTATTACAGAAGATGAATTTCACCCAATAGCAGCAATTCACATTTGACCGGAAAAAGCATTACTTTTTGACGTATCCTTATTTGTACATATTAACCGTTCTTCTTTGAATAACTTATATTGCAAACCAATCGAATGAACTTTCACACACGAGAATTAAAATTGAGCGATCAATTTTTTACCTTCAAGAACTACGAAATAAACAATGATCGATGTTAGATATGTTTCTTACACAATATTTTGAGCAATCAATTCATACACATCTCGATACTCATGCTATAACAACACTTTTATAGGTAATGAGTACTTAGATTCATAAAGGTCTAGATTATATTTTACTCAATCGATAGTATCAAAATAATTGGGCTTTAAAGAACCATCACTGAATATATTTAAGACCACTAATAAAATTTAACATTATACATCACAATTTTTTTATATATTGAATATTAACACAAAATCACTTAGTATTAATAGAAAATCACTGAGTATTACACAAAATAACCAAGTATATCATTAAAATTTGAAGTATTAGACAAAATCTCTATGTATTAATATAAAGTTTACACAAAATATCTATATTTACATAAAATCACCGATTATTATATATTAGATTTAAAATTTCATATATACAAATTAAATTTGTTTCCGATTTAATTGAGGTATCAAAAAATATTTGAATGTGGTTGGTCATCCATTATGTCATTCGTTCTTCAAACTCTGTTCTTTGATATGATAACACTGAATGTTTGATCAATGGAAGTATCTTCCAAAGAACTACGAATGTCAAGAACGAAACTATCAGTTGAAGGAAATAAATCTAAATAATGAATTTACTCATTGAATGTAGTACTTCTACATATACAAGGGAAGCAAGAAAAGGCTATATAATGTTTGTCAATTGGGGTGAAGAAGACGCAAGTTTTTATCTATAGAACACTTTACTTTGATGATATGCACCTTACAAGTCACAAGTTCTAGCAAAATTATTTCCCTAGGTTTAGAATATTCTAAAACAAGAGGTCTATTTAAGTCATCAGCCAACAAGGGAAGCAATAACGATATGTTAAGTAAATGCATTAAAAAGGTAATTTTAACACAAATATGGAATAAATAATTTCGGCTTTCAGATATTATTAGATAATTATTTGATTTAGACTAATTCCGGCTTAAGAGAGAAAGACATTTTATAATAAATAAATAAATTATATAACTTCGATGGTAAATTAGATATATTTAACTTTTATATCTTGCATAACTAATAGAAGTTTGATGTCTCCCTATTTGTCATGAATTAATCCTAGTTGGAGACATCATTTTAGGTGTATTTATTAGAGTATAGGTCGATTTTATCATGATTTAGTACACTTTCCTATTTTGTGTCTTGAATTAATTATTTATTATTTTTAGAGCATATTGGGTTTAATTGTTTATTTAGTGTGAAGCTTTAAAGATATATGGTAATTAGTTAGAGTCCAAGTTAATTCTAAGAGCTAAAGGATAGAGAATAAACATGGAAATTGAAGATAAGGAAACAAAAGTTAAAGTATGGAAAGATAAAGCTGCCAAATAAATCATAATTTCACCACCCACGACCACTAATTCGATTATATCTCAAAATCGGTGAGGAATTCGGAAGAAAGGTCAAGAGCAAAGTTGAATATATTTCCGAGACGATAAATTTCGACTACTGATACGCGTCAAACGGATAAGTATTGAAGTTGTTAGGACCAAAACAAAAACGGGGCTGATTCTATATTTTAGGGTTACGAATTTGAGTTGGACTAGGATTCCACTACTTACCTTCTCCTTAAAAAAAAAATTAGGTCTTCCTATACCCTATAAATACAGTCTTTTATAATTAGAAAATCATCATTGGCTAAACCAAAGAACACATAGTAAGAAATAAATGTGGGCACACAAAATTTCTAGAGGATGTAATATAATTAGGCGTGAGCTTCTTTTTTCTAAATGGTAAATAATCAAAATAAAACTATACAAATATCATGAGAATACACATGCTAATAAATATACTCTAGTGTAGCACTAAAGCCTATTAAAAATATAGTAAATACATCTGTTACCCCATGTACTATGGTCTGATTGACTACCTACCACGTGTTTTTGAATTTGTGACATTTTATCCCTCGTACTTAGTTTTCGTGACTTGTTACCCCCACTTAATAGAATATGTACAAAATCACCGTTAGTTTGTCAAGTGCTGGTCACGTACTTAGTTTTCGTGACATTTTACCCCATGTACTAATTTATTTTATTATTTTACCCCTATACTAAGTTTCCTGCTTCTTATCCTTAAATGTCCTTGTATTATAAATAGTGGGTAAAATGTTAATAAAACTTAGTACATTGGGTAAAATATCACGAAAACCGCACACATGGCCAACTAACGACGATTTTTTACAAACCCCGTTAAGTGGGGTTAGCGAGTCACGAAAACTTAGTATCGGAGTAAAAGGAGTATTTACTCTAATAAATAAATAGGAAGTTTACCTAAAATGAGTCATATTCTAATGTCGTTGTACAAATACTACCTACAATCAATTACATATATGGAGGATGGGTTCCTCCTTTTATCATCATTGGAGCTTGTTAAAACAATGCTATTTTTTTATTAGAGTCTTGTTCCCACGTACTATGGTTCTCATAGTTACGAAAACACATTTCCTTAGAGTTTTTAATAAATTTCATGCCTTATACCTTAGCTTATCGACCCGATTTTGGTAACAGTTGCCTTATTCTTCTTAAATAGCTGCATCATATCTATTGCTATTTTGCATTTTCAGATGCCATTTTTCCTCTCGGATGTGATATGCAGTGTTCCCTATATGATGCTCCTTCCATACATGTAGAACTGGTATCACGAAGCAAAATCAATAAAGTGAGGTAAGAAGTTCACCTATACACTTTATTATAATAATAGTTAACAACATATAAATAGAAGATATGAAATCCATAAATGACTGAATATAATATCATTTGTCAAGCCTGTAAACAACAAGATCTAATAATTATAACTAATGAGTTAATTACACGAATTATTTTATTTTGCAAAAATAACATGACCAACGATCTATTTAATATGTGTATTAATGAAAAATCAATCATTATGGAGAGAAGTTGAATTTTTCCCCTTTGCTCTCCATGCTAGATTGTATGGCAAGATCCCACTTTTGATGTGAATATATTCGACTATATCTTTCAGTGAGTAATTTGGGTTTTCCATCAGAATTTTCTCTTATATCTTCTCAAACGAGGCAGGTTCTTCTTGTTCTATTTTATCTTCATGGTGATGCTGCTGTAATTTTGGATTTAACACCAACTTTCTCTTTCATCTCCTTTTTTTTCAACAACTACATAAAAATCGGCCTTAACTTAGTTCCTCTGTCTTCACTTGTCCCTTGTTCATTCACAACATATTCATTATCTCCGATCCACCTCAATGTAACTCTCTTTTCGAATCCCTCTCCACCCATTTCTTACAATCCCTCAAGTCCCATCTCTTTACCTCCCCAACCTTCCTCCGATCATCTTTACCCTCAATCTCATACACTCTCATAGAACAAATCATAAAGCTTGATTTTGAAAAGGAAAACCCTTAAATGGAATCTACAACTACATTCATAATATAATCTCAAAGGATAAACCCTATCGATACAACTACACCTTCGACGACTCATTCCCATGTATACCAAGTGTCACATAACTATTTGGACAGAAAAAGAGCTATACTTGAGGACTAACTAGCCGCCAGACCATAGACTATCCAAGATTTATCTGACAACCACTTATTACAGAAGATGAATTTCACCCAATAGCAGCAATTCACATTTGACCGGAAAAAGCATTACTTTTTGACGTATCCTTATTTGTACATATTAACCGTTCTTCTTTGAATAACTTATATTGCAAACCAATCGAATGAACTTTCACACACGAGAATTAAAATTGAGCGATCAATTTTTTACCTTCAAGAACTACGAAATAAACAATGATCGATGTTAGATATGTTTCTTACACAATATTTTGAGCAATCAATTCATACACATCTCGATACTCATGCTATAACAACACTTTTATAGGTAATGAGTACTTAGATTCATAAAGGTCTAGATTATATTTTACTCAATCGATAGTATCAAAATAATTGGGCTTTAAAGAACCATCACTGAATATATTTAAGACCACTAATAAAATTTAACATTATACATCACAATTTTTTTATATATTGAATATTAACACAAAATCACTTAGTATTAATAGAAAATCACTGAGTATTACACAAAATAACCAAGTATATCATTAAAATTTGAAGTATTAGACAAAATCTCTATGTATTAATATAAAGTTTACACAAAATATCTATATTTACATAAAATCACCGATTATTATATATTAGATTTAAAATTTCATATATACAAATTAAATTTGTTTCCGATTTAATTGAGGTATCAAAAAATATTTGAATGTGGTTGGTCATCCATTATGTCATTCGTTCTTCAAACTCTGTTCTTTGATATGATAACACTGAATGTTTGATCAATGGAAGTATCTTCCAAAGAACTACGAATGTCAAGAACGAAACTATCAGTTGAAGGAAATAAATCTAAATAATGAATTTACTCATTGAATGTAGTACTTCTACATATACAAGGGAAGCAAGAAAAGGCTATATAATGTTTGTCAATTGGGGTGAAGAAGACGCAAGTTTTTATCTATAGAACACTTTACTTTGATGATATGCACCTTACAAGTCACAAGTTCTAGCAAAATTATTTCCCTAGGTTTAGAATATTCTAAAACAAGAGGTCTATTTAAGTCATCAGCCAACAAGGGAAGCAATAACGATATGTTAAGTAAATGCATTAAAAAGGTAATTTTAACACAAATATGGAATAAATAATTTCGGCTTTCAGATATTATTAGATAATTATTTGATTTAGACTAATTCCGGCTTAAGAGAGAAAGACATTTTATAATAAATAAATAAATTATATAACTTCGATGGTAAATTAGATATATTTAACTTTTATATCTTGCATAACTAATAGAAGTTTGATGTCTCCCTATTTGTCATGAATTAATCCTAGTTGGAGACATCATTTTAGGTGTATTTATTAGAGTATAGGTCGATTTTATCATGATTTAGTACACTTTCCTATTTTGTGTCTTGAATTAATTATTTATTATTTTTAGAGCATATTGGGTTTAATTGTTTATTTAGTGTGAAGCTTTAAAGATATATGGTAATTAGTTAGAGTCCAAGTTAATTCTAAGAGCTAAAGGATAGAGAATAAACATGGAAATTGAAGATAAGGAAACAAAAGTTAAAGTATGGAAAGATAAAGCTGCCAAATAAATCATAATTTCACCACCCACGACCACTAATTCGATTATATCTCAAAATCGGTGAGGAATTCGGAAGAAAGGTCAAGAGCAAAGTTGAATATATTTCCGAGACGATAAATTTCGACTACTGATACGCGTCAAACGGATAAGTATTGAAGTTGTTAGGACCAAAACAAAAACGGGGCTGATTCTATATTTTAGGGTTACGAATTTGAGTTGGACTAGGATTCCACTACTTACCTTCTCCTTAAAAAAAAAATTAGGTCTTCCTATACCCTATAAATACAGTCTTTTATAATTAGAAAATCATCATTGGCTAAACCAAAGAACACATAGTAAGAAATAAATGTGGGCACACAAAATTTCTAGAGGATGTAATATAATTAGGCGTGAGCTTCTTTTTTCTAAATGGTAAATAATCAAAATAAAACTATACAAATATCATGAGAATACACATGCTAATAAATATACTCTAGTGTAGCACTAAAGCCTATTAAAAATATAGTAAATACATCTGTTACCCCATGTACTATGGTCTGATTGACTACCTACCACGTGTTTTTGAATTTGTGACATTTTATCCCTCGTACTTAGTTTTCGTGACTTGTTACCCCCACTTAATAGAATATGTACAAAATCATCGTTAGTTTGTCAAGTGCTGGTCACGTACTTAGTTTTCGTGACATTTTACCCCATGTACTAATTTATTTTATTATTTTACCCCTATACTAAGTTTCCTGCTTCTTATCCTTAAATGTCCTTGTATTATAAATAGTGGGTAAAATGTTAATAAAACTTAGTACATTGGGTAAAATATCACGAAAACCGCACACATGGCCAACTAACGACGATTTTTTACAAACCCCGTTAAGTGGGGTTAGCGAGTCACGAAAACTTAGTATCGGAGTAAAAGGAGTATTTACTCTAATAAATAAATAGGAAGTTTACCTAAAATGAGTCATATTCTAATGTCGTTGTACAAATACTACCTACAATCAATTACATATATGGAGGATGGGTTCCTCCTTTTATCATCATTGGAGCTTGTTAAAACAATGCTATTTTTTTATTAGAGTCTTGTTCCCACGTACTATGGTTCTCATAGTTACGAAAACACATTTCCTTAGAGTTTTTAATAAATTTCATGCCTTATACCTTAGCTTATCGACCCGATTTTGGTAACAGTTGCCTTATTCTTCTTAAATAGCTGCATCATATCTATTGCTATTTTGCATTTTCAGATGCCATTTTTCCTCTCGGATGTGATATGCAGTGTTCCCTATATGATGCTCCTTCCATACATGTAGAACTGGTATCACGAAGCAAAATCAATAAAGTGAGGTAAGAAGTTCACCTATACACTTTATTATAATAATAGTTAACAACATATAAATAGAAGATATGAAATCCATAAATGACTGAATATAATATCATTTGTCAAGCCTGTAAACAACAAGATCTAATAATTATAACTAATGAGTTAATTACACGAATTATTTTATTTTGCAAAAATAACATGACCAACGATCTATTTAATATGTGTATTAATGAAAAATCAATCATTATGGAGAGAAGTTGAATTTTTCCCCTTTGCTCTCCATGCTAGATTGTATGGCAAGATCCCACTTTTGATGTGAATATATTTGACTATATCTTTCAGTGAGTAATTTGGGTTTTCCATCAGAATTTTCTCTTATATCTTCTCAAACGAGGCAGGTTCTTCTTGTTCTATTTTATCTTCATGGTGATGCTGCTGTAATTTTGGATTTAACACCAACTTTCTCTTTCATCTCCTTTTTTTTCAACAACTACATAAAAATCGGCCTTAACTTAGTTCCTCTGTCTTCACTTGTCCCTTGTTCATTCACAACATATTCATTATCTCCGATCCACCTCAATGTAACTCTCTTTTCGAATCCCTCTCCACCCATTTCTTACAATCCCTCAAGTCCCATCTCTTTACCTCCCCAACCTTCCTCCGATCATCTTTACCCTCAATCTCATACACTCTCATAGAACAAATCATAAAGCTTGATTTTGAAAAGGAAACCCCTTAAATGGAATCTACAACTACATTCATAATATAATCTCAAAGGATAAACCCTATCGATACAACTACACCTTCGACGACTCATTCCCATGTATACCAAGTGTCACATAACTATTTGGACAGAAAAAGAGCTATACTTGAGGACTAACTAGCCGCCAGACCATAGACTATCCAAGATTTATCTGACAACCACTTATTACAGAAGATGAATTTCACCCAATAGCAGCAATTCACATTGGACCGGAAAAAGCATTACTTTTTGACGTATCCTTATTTGTACATATTAACAGTTCTTCTTTGAATAACTTATATTGCAAACCAATCGAATGAACTTTCACACACGAGAATTAAAATTGAGCGATCAATTTTTTACCTTCAAGAACTACGAAATAAACAATGATCGATGTTAGATATGTTTCTTACACAATATTTTGAGCAATCAATTCATACACATCTCGATACTCATGCTATAACAACACTTTTATAGGTAATGAGTACTTAGATTCATAAAGGTCTAGATTATATTTTACTCAATCGATAGTATCAAAATAATTGGGCTTTAAAGAACCATCACTGAATATATTTAAGACCACTAATAAAATTTAACATTATACATCACAATTTTTTTATATATTGAATATTAACACAAAATCACTTAGTATTAATAGAAAATCGCTGAGTATTACACAAAATAACCAAGTATATCATTAAAATTTGAAGTATTAGACAAAATCTCTATGTATTAATATAAAGTTTACACAAAATATCTATATTTACATAAAATCACCGATTATTATATATTAGATTTAAAATTTCATATATACAAATTAAATTTGTTTCCGATTTAATTGAGGTATCAAAAAATATTTGAATGTGGTTGGTCATCCATTATGTCATTCGTTCTTCAAACTCTGTTCTTTGATATGATAACACTGAATGTTTGATCAATGGAAGTATCTTCCAAAGAACTACGAATGTCAAGAACGAAACTATCAGTTGAAGGAAATAAATCTAAATAATGAATTTACTCATTGAATGTAGTACTTCTACATATACAAGGGAAGCAAGAAAAGGCTATATAATGTTTGTCAATTGGGGTGAAGAAGACGCAAGTTTTTATCTAGAGAACACTCTACTTTGATGATATGCACCTTACAAGTCACAAGTTCTAGCAAAATTATTTCCCTAGGTTTAGAATATTCTAAAACAAGAGGTCTATTTAAGTCATCAGCCAACAAGGGAAGCAATAACGATATGTTAAGTAAATGCATTAAAAAGGTAATTTTAACACAAATGTGGAATAAATAATTTCGGCTTTCAGATATTATTAGATAATTATTTGATTTAGACTAATTCCGGCTTAAGAGAGAAAGACATTTTATAATAAATAAATAAATTATATAACTTCGATGGTAAATTAGATATATTTAACTTTTATATCTTGCATAACTAATAGAAGTTTGATGTCTCCCTATTTGTCATGAATTAATCCTAGTTGGAGACATCATTTTAGGTGTATTTATTAGAGTATAGGTCGATTTTATCATGATTTAGTACACTTTCCTATTTTGTGTCTTGAATTAATTATTTATTATTTTTAGAGCATATTGGGTTTAATTGTTTATTTAGTGTGAAGCTTTAAAGATATATGGTAATTAGTTAGAGTCCAAGTTAATTCTAAGAGCTAAAGGATAGAGAATAAACATGGAAATTGAAGATAAGGAAACAAAAGTTAAAGTATGGAAAGATAAAGCTGCCAAATAAATCATAATTTCACCACCCACGACCACTAATTCGATTATATCTCAAAATCGGTGAGGAATTCGGAAGAAAGGTCAAGAGCAAAGTTGAATATATTTCCGAGTCGATAAATTTCGACTACTGATACGCGTCAAACGGATAAGTATTGAAGTTGTTAGGACCAAAACAAAAACGGGGCTGATTCTATATTTTAGGGTTACGAATTTGAGTTGGACTAGGATTCCACTACTTACCTTCTCCTTCAAAAAAAAATTAGGTCTTCCTATACCCTATAAATACAGTCTCTTATAATTAGAAAATCATCATTGGCTAAACCAAAGAACACATAGTAAGAAATAAATGTGGGCACACAAAATTTCCTGAGGATATAATATAATTAGGCGTGAGCTTCTTTTTTCTAAATGGTAAATAATCAAAATAAAACTTTACAAATATCATGAGAATACACATGCTAATAAATATACTCTAGTGTAGCACTAAAGCCTATTAAAAATATAGTAAATACATCTGTTACCCCATGTACTATGGTCTGATTGACTACCTACCACCTGTTTTTGAATTTGTGACATTTTATCCCTCGTACTTAGTTTTCGTGTCTTGTTACCCCCACTTAATAGAATATGTACAAAATCACCGTTAGTTGGTCAAGTGCTGGTCACGTACTTTGTTTTCGTGACATTTTACCCCATGTACTAATTTATTTTATTATTTTACCCCTATACTAAGTTTCCTGCTTCTTATCCTTAAATGTCCTTGTATTATTAATAGTGGGTAAAATGTTAATAAAACTTAGTACATTGGGTAAAATATCACGAAAACCGCACACATGGCCAACTAACGACGATTTTTTACAAACCCCGTTAAGTGGGGTTAGCGAGTCACGAAAACTTAGTATCGGAGTAAAAGGAGTATTTACTCTAATAAATAAATAGGAAGTTTACCTAAAACGAGTCATATTCTAATGTCGTTGTACAAATACTACCTACAATCAATTACATATATGGAGGACGGGTTCCTCCTTTTATCATCATTGGAGCTTGTTAAAACAATGCTATTTTTTTATTAGAGTCTTGTTCCCACGTACTATGGTTCTCATAGTTACGAAAACACATTTAGTTAGAGTTTTTAATAAATTTAATGCCTTATACCTTAGCTTATCGACCCGATTTTGGTAACAGCTGCCTTATTCTTCTGAAATAGCTGCATCATATCTATTGCTTTTTAGCATTTTCAGATGCCATTTTTTCCTCTCGGATGTGATATGCAGTGTTCCCTATATGATGCTCCTTCCATACATGTAGAACTGGTATCACGAAGCAAAATCAATAAAGTGAGGTAAGAAGTTCACCTATACACTTTATTATAATAATAGTTAACAACATATAAATAGAAGATATGAAATCCATAAATGACTGAATATAATATCATTTGTCAAGCCTGTAAACAACAAGATCTAATAATTATAACTAATGAGTTAATTACACGAATTATATTATTTTGCAAAAATAACATGACCAACGATCTATTTAATATGTGTATTAATGAAAAATCAATCATTATGGAGAGAAGTTGAATTTTTCCCCTTTGCTCTCCATGCTAGATTGTATGGCAAGATCCCACTTTTGATGTGAATATATTCAACTATATCTTTCAGTGAGTAATTTGGGTTTTCCATCAGAATTTTCTCTTATATCTTCTCAAACGAGTCAGGTTCTTCTTGTTCTATTTTATCTTCATGGTGATGCTACTGTAATTTTGGATTTAACACCAACTTTCTCTTTCATCTCCTTTTTTTTCAACAACTATATAAAAATCGGCCTTAACTTAGTTCCTCTGTCTTCACTTGTTCCCTGTTCATTCACAACATATTCATTATCTCCAATTCGATCCACCTCAATGTAACTCTTTTTTCGAATCCCTCCCCACCCATTTCTTACAATCCCTCAAGTCCCATCTCTTTACCTCCCCAACCTTCCTCCGATCATCTTTACCCTCAATCTCATACACTCTCATAGAACAAATCATAAAGCTTGATTTTGAAAAGGAAAACCCTTAAATGGAATCTACAACTACATTCATAATATAATCTCAAAGGATAAACCCTATCGATACAACTACACCTTCGACGACTCATTCCCATGTATACCAAGTGTCACATAACTATTTGGACAGAAAAAGAGCTATACTTGAGGACTAACCTAGCCGCCAGACCATAGACTATCCAAGATTTATCTGAAAACCACTTATTACAGAAGATGAATTTCACCCAATAGCAGCAATTCACATTGGACCGGAAAAAGCATTACTTTTTGACGTATCCTTATTTGTACATATTAACAGTTCTTCTTTGAATAACTTATATTGCAAACCAATCGAAAGAACTTTCACACACGAGAATTAAAATTGAGCGATCAATTTTTTACCTTCAAGAACTACGAAATAATGGATGTTAGATATGTTTCTTACACAATATTTTGAGCAATCAATTCATACACATCTCGATACTCATGCTATAACAACACTTTTATAGGTAATGAGTACTTAGATTCATAAAGGTCTAGATTATATTTTACTCAATCGATAGTATCAATCTGTTGCGATTCAATATTACGGTTATATTCGTTCAATCGAAGAACACACAAATCCAAAGTGACTATTCTTGAAATGGGCGTCAATTTTTTATGCAAACTTTTGAATTCAAAAGACAAATTATAGGGGCTATTTTGCAACTTATGTGGGGAGTTTCACCTACACATTTAAAATGTTATTAAAGATCTACATTCTATAGATACTGGGTTTGAGTCTCTTTAATTTACCCACTATAAATTCCAAGATTTAAATCTATTTATCTGTCATGCTAATTTTCGCGTGAAGGGCGTGTTAAAATATAAATCTCATATAATACCTTCTCATAACCATTCAAAATTTATTTTTGTTAGCAGTTTAACAAATCAAAGAAATAAAGAAAATATAATGGTAAAAACATCGCGATAATGGCATGTGGAAAAACTAGAAAGAGAGAAAAGATATATGAATGAATTTTTTCTTAGGTTTATAAAAATAAATTTAATTTTTTACTTTTACCTATATATATTAAAAATAAAAAAGGTTATATTAGTATTATGTTACTCTTTGATTGTTTAGTGGTAAAAAATCTCTCCCAAAACTGTAATGGTTCCTAAATTAATGGTATTTCATTTTATAATTCTTTAAAAGACAATCTTATTCTATCAAGTCACGTTGCTTGAAGTTTTTATTAATAGATTAACCGTCCTAATCGACAATATTGTTACATGTATAGTACATACAAATTAAAAAAATACGTGAAGTTTTTAGGGTGACATACACGATTCTCCTCAATTACGATATTCATACGTATTATAATGCAATGACAACAAGAACTAGGAATTCTGTATCATGTTCTCTATCTTATAAATATAATAGATAAGAAACTACTTGATCAAATAACTAATCTACATGGACTCAAGAAAATTCATTTACTCTATATAACTCAAAATATTATTTCACGTTTTTAGGAAAGGATTCATGAATGTCATTTAATGTATCTACCCATGGTGGAACATATGTTCAGCTTGTGTACTCTCATCATCATGTATATACATGGTTGTGCACTATCTCATACATATTATGGGACACTGATTTGAGATTTGAGAAAGATAATAAACCTTCCTGCGATTGTGATAGAAGATTTGAAGGAATGCATACATGTTCCTATGTGATAATTATTCTAATTTGATTAGGCTCACACCCATGGCCACTAAATTCCACTTTCTCTTGGGTTAATTATACAAGTTATGACGTCCCTCCCAAAAGAAAACAGAGTAGGAAATAAACGCGGGCACAAAAAAACGTCCGAGGATGTAATGCAATTAGGCTCGAACATTTTTTCCATAATCGGTAAAAAATCAAAATGAAAGTATATAAATATCATGGGCATACCCAAGCTAAGAAATATAATATAGTGTAACACTGAATCCTATTAAAAAATAATAGAGGAATTTTACTTTAAATAATCCATATCCTAATCCCCCTGTACCACAACTAGCTCCAATCAACAACATGTATGAGGGGATTTCCTCCTTTTATCTTCATTGGAGCTCGTTATACCATTACTATTTTTCTTATTAGAGTCTTCTTCACATGTACTATGGTTCTCATAGTTATGAAAACTCATTGCACTAAAGTGTTTACTCATTTTCACGCCTTATACCTTAGCATAATGACCTTCTACAATACGATTAGAAGCTCATTTTGTAGGTGATATACTCTTCTTCTAACCACTATAACTACCACTTATTATGCATAATTATAAAGTTGAATGCCTTATTTTACTTCACCCTTTATTGATGCAACTATAACATAAAAATATGAGGTCCTATTTTGGTAATAGTCATATTCTTTTGCGATAATATGAGGTCCTATTTTGGTAACGGTCATATTCTTTTACAATAGCTGCAACATATCTGTTGCTTGATTTTTTGGTAATATAAGATGACATTTGTTCGTCGATCAGCTGTGATGTACATTGTTCCCTATATGAGGCTCCTTCGCTACACGTAGAACTGGTATCGCGGAGCAAAACAATGAAGTGAGGTCCATAGTTTAATTGTACACTCCAATCTAAGAATAATTAACAACCCATAAGCAAAATCGGTATAAAGTGTAAATAATTTAATGTAATATCATTTCTCTAGCCTATAATAAACTTGTGATCTAATAATTATAACTAATTATTCTGAAATGACATAACCAATGATTATTTAAATTGTTTAATGGAATGCTAAGAATCTTGGCCACGAAGGCCATTTATAATAGATTGCAATGGGATCTGAGCAGCATAGCAATTTTCTACTGTGTACACTTTTGACATTGATGGTCCTCGTGAACGTTTCTTATCACCGTTGTGTGGGCTTCCACCATCACCACTCACCATGTTTCTGAAAAGATTATTAAATTGTTAAAAACTTTAATAAAATATTATCTCTAAAAGTTGAGGAAAAAATAATACATGTTGGATGCAAGCTCCTTACTTACTCAAGTAAGTTCAATCTTGTTACGTGGAAGAGGACCTAGAGTGAAGAGGTCACTCTCCCCATCATATGCAAAGATTTTCCCATCCATATAATCAGTGTATGTTTTTTGGAGTTTGTCCATCACTTTCCTGCTAACACCTTTTGCCTCCACGGGATGTCTGTCTTCATAACATATCGAAACCTGAACAAAAGATTCGTAAAATACATTAGTTTTTCAATCAACAAAAGTAAAAAACAAATAAGAGTACTTACGCTATAGTGGAAAAAGCTTCCATCGATCCTGCCTACCGAGGCCTTATAATAATTTGTGAATACTAGAATTTTATTTTCCTGTTAAGAATCTCTCAATTATCACATCAAATTCTTGCATCTTTTATATTTTGCAATAATTTAGCATTGGAAAAGAAAGATGTTTCGCAATTAATAATTAGATTATGTAAGCTTCAATTGTAATATAGAGTCGTAAATATTAATTGAATACAGTAATCCTAACATATTTGATTTCAGAATATAGTCTAGTAATCTAATGTAAAATAAAATGGTGTGGAACGTTATATTATACACTTCTAACACATTAAAAAAATAAGGAATCATACATATAAATTTTTAATATATTACTTTCCAAATGCTAATTTCTTTATCTATTAATTGGAGTCACAAATCAAGTAAAAGTATACGAATTTTACCTGGAAGAATTTCAAGAACAAATCAACCATAAAAAATATAAATTACTACCTAAAAATACTTTAGAATTTTTTATTTAATTGCATATTTGTCATATCATGCTCTATTCAAGTTTATCCCCAATTTAGTACTATCACTCTTATTCGGGTTTATCAGCAATTTAAGATCTAAGACTTACCGAGAATGTTCTCCTTTGATGAAATGTAATGACCAACAATCTTTTTTCTGTATTTAGAAACACATGAATAAATTATAAATTTTGTTGTGTTTAATACTAATTATTAAAGAAATAGGCATAAAAATTTAATTTAATAAAAGAGTTTTCTAAAATCTAACATTATAAATAAATCTAGTTAAAAATTATTGATATCTTAATTAATATAAAATGTTCATCCAATATTCAATATAAATTTTTTCATAATATAAATAATTCAAACATAATCAATATTTAAGTGTTATTTGGTTAAAACAAAAAATAAAACTTCCAATCCAAATATTAATATATCAAAATTTAATCAAATTGAGATGTTTATATTAAAAAAAAAAATCACATAGAATTACTACACATGGGAGGATTCAAGAGTTAAATTGAGGAATAGGCTTAAGTTATAAGAGATTAAACCTGATTTCTATATAATTTAGTTACTATTACACAAGTTAAAACTTGATTCATAACAAATCTCCAAATTGCCTAATTTTTATTATTCATAAATCAAAACTAAATTCCTTCTTTTTGATTTTTTAAAAAATTTCTAATTCATCTACTAAAATTGAAATCACTAATTAAAATAAAATTAAAAAACAAAATGAATTACCATTAAAATTCCGAATTCTTACAAAATACCAGTAATTAACATAAACATTTTATTTCATATAAAATTACAAAAATAAAAGAAATATTACAAAATTAATCATTCGAATAAAAGGGTAAAGTGTTACCCGGAGATCCCAAGAATACAGATAAACCATAGCGTTTTGTAGGATAACATTACTATAATCTTGGTGAGAATAGATAGGGTTTTGAGAATGTTTTTTATTTTATTCTCTATTTCTATTGGGCTGGGTTCGGACCATATATGGGTTAATATTAGTTTACTGGGTCTGGATTATATGTATCAAATTAATTGGGCTTTAAAGAACCATCACTGAATATATTTAAGACCACTAATAAAATTTAACATTATACATCACAATTTTTTTATATATTGAATATTAACACAAAATCACTTAGCATTAATAGAAAATCACTGAGTATTACACAAAATAACCAAGTATAACAATAAAATTTGAAGTATTAGACAAAATCTCTATGTATTAATATAAAGTTTACACAAAATATCTATATTTACATAAAATCACCGATTATTATATATTAGATTTAAAATTTCATATATACAAATTAAATTTGTTTCCGATTTAATTGAGGTATCAAAAAATATTTGAATGTGGTTGCTCATCCATTATGTCATTCGTTCTTCAAACTTTGTTCTTTGATATGATAACACTGAATGTTTGATCAATGGAAGTATCTTCCAAAGAACTACGAATGTCAAGAACAAAACTATGAAGAACAAAACTATTTGAAGGAAAAATATCTAAATAATGAATTTACTCATTGAATGTAGTACTTCTACATATACAAGGGAAGCAAGAAAAGGCTATATAATGTGTGTCAATTGGGGTGAAGAAGACGCAAGTTTTTATCTAGAGAACACTTTACTTTGATGATATGCACCTTACAAGTCACAAGTTCTAGCAAAATTATTTCCCTAGGTTTAGAATATTCTAAAACAAGAGGTCTATTTAAGTCATCAGCCAACAAGGGAAGCAATAACGATATGTTAAGTAAATGCATTAAAAAGGTAATTTTAACACAAATGTGGAATAAATAATTCCGGCTTTCAGATATTATTTGATAATTATTTGATTTAGACTAATTCCGGCTTAAGAGAGAAAGACATTTTATAATAAATAAGTAAATTATATAACTTCGATGGTAAATTAGATATATTTAACTTTTATATCTTGCATAACTAATAGAAGTTTGATGTCTCCCTATTTGTCATGAATTAATCCTAGTTGGAGACATCATTTTAGGTGTATTTATTAGAGTATAGGTCGATGTTATCATGATTTAGTACACTTTCCTATTTTGTGTCTTGGATTAATTATTTATTATTTTTAGAGCATATTGGGTTTAATTGTTTATTTAGTGTGAAGCTTTAAAGATATATGGTAATTAGTTAGAGTCCAAGTTAATTCTAAGAGCTAAAGGATAGAGAATAAACATGGAAATTGAAGATAAGGAAACAAAAGTTAAAGTATGGAAAGATAAAGCTGCCAAATAAATCATAATTTCACCACCCACGACCACTAATTCAATTATATCTCAAAATCGGTGAGAAATTCGGAAGAAAGGTCAAGAGCAAAGTTGAATATATTTCCGAGACGATAAATTTCGACTACTGATACGCGTCAAACGGATAAGTATTGAAGTTGTTAGGACCAAAACAAAAACGGGGATGATTCTATATTTTAGGGTTACGAATTTGAGTTGGACTAGGATTCCACTACTTACCTTCTCCTTCAAAAAAAAATTAGGACTTCCTATACCCTATAAATACAGTCTCTTATAATTAGAAAATCATCATTGGCTAAACCAAAGAACACATAGTAAGAAATAAATGTGGGCACATAAAATTTCCTGAGGATGTAATATAATTAGGCGTGAGCTTCTTTTTTCTGAATGGTAAATAATCAAAATAAAACTATACAAATATCATGAGAATACACATGCTAATAAATATACTCTAGTGTAGCACTAAAGCCTATTAAAAATATAGTAAATACATCTGTTACCCCATGTACTATGGTCTGATTGACTACCTACCACCTGTGTTTGAATTTGTGACATTTTATCCCTCGTACTTAGTTTTCGTGACTCGTTACCCCCACTTAATAGAATATGTACAATATCACCGTTAGTTGGTCAAGTGCTGGTCACGTGCTTGGTTTTCGTGACATTTTATCCCATGTACTAATTTATTTTATTATTTTACCCCTATACTAAGTTTCCTGCTTCTTATCCTTAAATGTCCTTGTATTATAAATAGTGGGTAAAATGTTAATAAAACTTAGTACATTGGGTAAAATATCACGAAAACCGCACACATGGCCAACTAACGACGATTTTTTACAAACCCCGTTAAGTGGGGCTAGCGAGTCACGAAAACTTAGTATAGGAGTAAAAGGAGTATTGACTCTAATAAATAAATAGGAAGTTTACCTAAAAAGAGTCATATCCTAATGTCGTTGTACAAATACTACCTACAATCAATTAATCAATTACATATATGGAGGACGGGTTCCTCCTTTTATCATTATTGGAGCTTGTTAAAACAATGTTATTTTTTTATTAGAGTCTTGTTCCCACGTACTATGGTTCTCATAGTTACGAAAACACATTTCGTTAGAGTTTTTAATAAATTTCATGCCTTATACCTTAGCTTATTGACCCGATTTTGGTAACAGTTGCCTTATTCTTCTGAAATAGCTGCATCATATCTATTGCTTTTTTGCATTTTCAGATGCCATTTCTTCCTCTCGGATGTGATATGCAGTGTTCCCTATATGATGCTCCTTCCATACATGTAGAACTGGTATCACGAAGTAAAATCAATAAAGTGAGGTAAGAAGTTCAACTATACACTTTATTATAATAATAGTTAACAACATATAAATAGAAGATATGAAATCCATAAATGACTGAATATAATATCATTTGTCAAGCCTGTAAACAACAAGATCTAATAATTATAACTAATGAGTTAATTACACGAATTATTTTATTTTGCAAAAATAACATGACCAACGATCTATATAATATGTGTATTAATGAAAAATCAATCATTATGGAGAGAAGTTGAATTTTTCCCCTTTGCTCTCCATGCTAGATTGTATGGCAAGATCCCACTTTTGATGTGAATATATTCAACTTTATCTTTCGGTGAGTAATTTCGGTTTTCCATCAGAATTTTCTCTTATATCTTCTCAAACGAGGCAGGTTCTTCTTGTTCTATTTTATCTTCATGGTGATACTGCTGAATTTGTGGATTTAACACCAACTTTCTCTTTCATCTCCTTTTTTTAACAAGTATATAAAAATCGGCCTTAACTTAGTTCCTCTGTCTTCACTTGTCCCTTGTTCATTCACAACATATTCATTATCTCCAATTCGATCCACCTCAATGTAACTCTCTTTTTGAATCCCTCTCCACCCATTTCTTACAATCCCTCAAGTCCCATCTCTTTACCTCCCCAACCTTCTTCCGATCATCTTTACCCTCAATCTCATACATTCTCATAGAACAAATCATAAAGCATGATTTTGAAAAGGAAAACCCTTAAGTGGAATCTACAACTACATTCATAATATAATCTCAAAGGATAAACCCTATCGATACAACTACACCTTCGACGACTCATTCCCACGTATACCAAGTGTCACATAACTATTTGGACAGAAAAACAGCTATACTTGTGGACTAACCTAGCCGCCAGACCATAGACTATCCAAGATTTATCTGACAACCACTTATTACGGAAGATGAATTTTACCCAATAGCAGCAATTCACAGTGGACCGGAAAAAGCATTACTTTTTGACGTATCCTTATTTGTACATATTAACAATTCTTCTTTGAATAACTTATATTGCAAACCAATCGAAAGAACTTTCACACACGAGAATTAAAATTGAGCGATCAATTTTTGACCTTCAAGAACTACGAAATAAACAATGATGGATGTTAGATATGTTTCTTACATAATATTTTGAGCAATCACTTTATACACATCTCGATACTCATGCTATAACTACACTTTTATAGGTAATGAGTACTTAGATTCATAAAGGTCTAGATTATATTCGTTCAATCGAAGAACACACAAATCCAAAGTGACTATTCTTGCAATGGGCGTCAATTTTTTATGCAAACTTTTGAATTCGAAAGACAAATTATAGGGGCTATTTTGCAACTTATGTGGGGAGTTTCACCTACACATTTAAAATGTTATTAGAGATCTACATTCTATAGATACTGGGTTTGAGTCTCTTTAATCCACCCACTATAAATTCCAAGATTTAAATCTATTTATCTGTCATGCTAATTTTCACGTGAAGGGCGTGTTAAAATATAAATCTCATATAATACCTTCTCATAACCATTAAAAATTTATTTTTGTTAGCAGTTTAACAAATCAAAGAAATAAAGAAAATATAATTGTAAAAACATCGCGATAATGGCATGTGGATAAACTAGAAAGAGAGAAAAGATATATAAATGAATTTTTTCTTAGGTTTATAAAAATAAATTTAATTTTTTACTTTTACCTATATATATTAAAAATAAAAAAAGGTTATTTTAGTATTATGTTACTCTTTGATTGTTTAGTGGTAAAAAATCTCTCTCAAAACTGTAATGGTTCCTAAATTAATGGTATTTCATTTTATAATTCTTTAAAAGACAATCTTATTCTATCAAGTCATGTAGCTTGAAGTTTTTATTAATAGATTAACCGTCCTAATCGACAATATTGTTACATGTATAGTACATACAAATTAAAAAAATACGTGAAGTTTTTAGGGTGACATACACGATTCTCCCCAATTACGATATTCATACGTATTATAATGCAATGACAACAAGAACTAGGAATTCTGTATCACGTTCTCTATCTTATAAATCTAATAGATAAGAAACTAATTGATCAAATAAATAATCTACATAGACTCAAGAAAATTCATTTACTCTATATAACTCAAAATAATATTTCACGTTTTTAGGAAAGGATTCATGAATGTCATTTAATGTATCTACCCATGGTGGAACATATGTTCAGCTTGTGTACTCTCATCATCATGTATATACATGGTTGTGCACTATCTCATACATATTATGGGCCACTGATTTGAGATTTGAGAAAGATAATAAACCTTCCTGCGATTGTGATAGAAGATTTGAAGGAATGCATACATGTTCCTATGTGATAATTATTCTAATTTGATTGGGCTACACCCATGGCCACTAAATTCCACTTTCTCTAGGGTTAATTATACAAGTTATGATGTCCCTCCCAAAAGAAAACAGAGTAGGAAATAAACGCGGGCTCATAAAAACGTCCGAGAATGTAATTCAATTAGGCTCGAACATTTTTTCCATAATCGGTAAAAAATCAAAATGAAAGTATATAAATATCATGGGCATACCCAAGCTAAGAAATATAATATAGTGTAACACTGAATCCTATTAAAAAATACTAGAGGAATTTTACTTTAAATAATCCATAACCTAATCCCCCTGTACCACAACTAGCTCCAATCAACAACATATATGAGGGGATTTCCTCCTTTTATCTTCATTGGAGCTCGTTATACCATTACTATTTTTCTTATTAGAGTCTTCTTCACATGTACTATGGTTCTCATAGTTATGAAAACTCATTGCACTAAAGTGTTTACTCATTTTCACGCCTTATACCTTACCATAATGACCTTCTACAATACGATTAGGAGCTCATTTTGTAGGTGATATACTCTTCTTCTAACCACTATAACTATCACTTATTCTACATAATTATAAAGTTGAATGCCTTATTTTACTTCACCCTTTATTGATGCAACTATAACATAAAAATATGAGGTCCTATTTTGGTAACAGTCATATTCTTTTACAATAATATGAGGTCCTATTTTGGTAACGGTCATATTCTTTTACAATAGCTGCAACATATATGTTGCTTGATTTTTTGGTAATATAAGATGACATTTGTTCGTCGATCAGCTGTGATGTACATTGTTCCCTATATGAGGCTCCTTCGCTACACGTAGAACTGGTATCACGGAGCAAAACAATGAAGTGAGGTCCATAGTTTAATTGTACACTCCAATCTAAGAATAATTAACAACCCATAAGCAAAATCGGTATAAAGTGTAAATAATTTAATGTAATATCATTTCTCTAGCCTATAATAAACTTGAGATCTAATAATTATAACTAATTATTCTGAAATGACATAACCAATGATTATTTAAATTGTTTAATGGAATGCTAAGAATCTTGGCCACGAAGGCCATTTATAATAGATTGCAATGGGATCTGAGCAGCATAGCAATTTTCTACTGGGTACACTTTTGACATTGATGGTCCTCGTGAACGTTTCTTATCACCGTTGTGTGGGCTTCCACCATCACCACTCACCATGTTTCTGAAAAGATTATTAAATTGTTAAAAACTTTAATAAAATATTATCTCTAAAAGTTGAGGAAAAAATAATACATGTTGGATGCAAGCTCTTTAATTACTCAAGTAAGTTCAATCTTGTTACGTGAAAGAGGACCTAGAGTGAAGAGGTCACTCTCCCCATCATATGCAAAGATTTTCCCATCCATATAATCACTGTATGGTTTTTGGAGTTTATCCATCACTTTCCTGCCAACACCTTTTGCCTCCACGGGATGTCTGTCTTCATAACATATCGAAACCTGAACAAAAGATTCGTAAAATCCATTAGTTTTTCAATCAACAAAAGTAAAAAACAAATAAGAGTACTAGGCTATAGTGGAAAAAGCTTCCATCGATCCTGCCTACCGAGGCCTTATAATAATTTGTGAATACTAGAATTTTATTTTCCTGTTAAGAATCTCTCAATTATCACATCAAATTCTTGCATCTTTTATATTTTGCAATAATTTAGCATTGGAAAAGAAAGATGTTTCGCAATTCATAATTAGATTATGTAAGCTTCAATTGTAATATAGAGTCGTAAATATTAATTGAATACAGTAATCCTAACATATTTGATTTCAGAATATAGTCTAGTAATCTAATGTAAAATAAAATGGTATGGAACTTTATATTATACACTTCTAACACATTAAAAAAATAAGGAATCATACATATAAATTTTTTATATATTACTTTCCAAATGCTAATTTCTTTATCTATTAATAGGAGTCACAAATCAAGTAAAAGTATACGAATTTTACCTGGAAGAATTTCAAGAACAAATCAACCATAAAAAATATAAATTACTACCTAAAAATACATTAGAATTTTTTATTTAATTGCATATTTGTCATATCATGCTCTATTCAAGTTTATCACCAATTTAGTACTATCACTCTTATTCGGGTTTATCAGCAATTTAAGATCTAAGACTTACCGAGAATGTTCTCCTTTGATGAAATGTAATGACCAACAATCTTTTTTCTGTATTTAGAAACACGTGAATAAATTATAAATTTTGTTGTGTTTAATACTAATTATTTAAGAAATAGGCATAAAAAATTAATTTAATTAAAGAGTTTACTAAAAAATCTAACATTATAAATAAATCTAGTTAAAAATTACTGATATCTTAATTAATATAAAATGTTCATCCAATATTCAATATAAATTTTTTCATAATATAAATAATTCAAACATAATCAATATTTAAGTGTTATTTGGTTAAAACAAAAAATAAAACTTCCAATCCAAATATTAATATATAAAAATTTAATCAAATTGAGATGTTTATATTTAAAAAAAAATCACATAGAATTACTACACATGGGCGGATTCAAGAGTTAAATTGAGGGATAGGCTTAAGTTCTAAGAGATTAAACCTGATTTCTATATAATTTAGTTACTATTATACAAGTTAAAACTTGATTCATAACAAATCTCCAAATTGCCTAATTTTTATTATTCATAAATGAAAACGAAATTCCTTCTTTTTGATTTTTTAAAAAATTTCTAATTCATCTACGAAAATTGAAATCACTAATTAAAATAAAATTAAAAAACAAAATGAATTACCATTGAAATTCCGAATTCTTACAAAATACCAGTAATTAACATAAATATTTAATTTCATATAAAATTACAAAAATAAAAGAAATATTACAAAATTAATCATTCGAATAAAAGGGTAAAGTGTTACCAGGAGATCCCAAGAATACAGATAAACCATAGCGTTTTGTAGGAGAGAGAGACCAATGACGGCTTGGTGCATAACATTACTATAATCTTGGTGAGAATAGATAGGGTTTTGAGAATGTTTTTTATTTTATTCTCTATTTCTATTGGGCTGGTTTCGGACCATATATGGGTTAATATTAGTTTATTGGGTCTGGATTATATGTATCAAAATAATTGGGCTTTAAAGAACCATCACTGAATATATTTAAGACCACTAATAAAATTTAACATTATACATCACAATTTTTTTATATATTGAATATTAATACAAAATCACTTAGCATTAATAGAAAATCACTGAGTATTACACAAAATAACCAAGTATAGCAATAAAATTTGAAGTATTAGACAAAATCTCTATGTATTAATATAAAGTTTACACAAAATATCTATATTTACATAAAATCACCGATTATTATATATTAGATTTAAAATTTCATATATACAAATTAAATTTGTTTCCGATTTAATTGAGGTATCAAAAAATATTTGAATGTGGTTGGTCATCCATTATGTCATTCGTTCTTCAAACTCTGTTCTTTGATATGATAACACTGAATGTTTGATCAATGGAAGTATCTTCCAAAGAACTACGAATGTAAAGAACAAAACTATGAAGAACAAAACTATCAGTTGAAGGAAAACAATCTAAATAATGAATTTACTCATTGAATGTAGTACTTCTACATATACAAGGGAAGCAAGAAAAGGCTATATAATGTGTGTCAATCGGGGTGAAGAAGACGCAAGTTTTTATCTAGAGAACACTTTACTTTGATGATATGCACCTTACAAGTCACAAGTTCTAGCAAAATTATTTCCCTAGGTTTAGAATATTCTAAAACAAGAGGTCTATTTAAGTCATCAGCCAACAAGGGAAGCAATAACGATATTTTAAGTAAATGCATTAAAAAGGTAATTTTAACACAAATGTGGAATAAATAATTCCGGCTTTCAGATATTATTTGATAATTATTTGATTTAGACTAATTCCGGCTTAAGAGAGAAAGACATTTTATAATAAATAAGTAAATTATATAACTTCGATGGTAAATTAGATATATTTAACTTTTATATCTTGCATAACTAATAGAAGTTTGATGTCTCCCTATTTGTCATGAATTAATCCTAGTTGGAGACATCATTTTAGGTGTATTTATTAGAGTATATGTTGATTTTATCATGATTTAGTACACTTTCCTATTTTGTGTCTTGAATTAATTATTTATTATTTTTAGAGCATATTGGGTTTAATTATTTATTTAGTGTGAAACTTTAAAGATATATGGTAATTAGTTAGAGTCCAAGTTAATTCTAGGAGCTAAAGGATAGAGAATAAACATGGAAATTGAAGATAAGGCAACAAAAGTTAAAGTATGGAAAGATAAAGCTGCCAAATAAATCATAATTTCACCACCCACGACCACCAATTCGATTATATCTCAAAATCGGTGAGGAATTCGGAAGAAACGTCAAGAGAAAAATTGAATATATTTCCGAGAAGATAAATTTCGACTACTGATACGCGTCAAACGGATAAGTATTGAAGTTGTTAGGACCAAAACAAAAACGAGGCTGATTCTATATTTTAGGGTTACGAATTTGAGTTGGACTAGAATTCCACTACTTACCTTCTCCTTCAAAAAAAAATTAGGTCTTCCTATACCCTATAAATACAGCCTCTTATAATTAGAAAATCATCATTGGCTAAACCAAAGAACACATAGTAAGAAATAAATGTGGGCACACAAAATTTCCTGAGGATGTAATATAATTAGGCGTGAACTTCTTTTTTCTGAATGGTAAATAATCAAAATAAAACTATACAAATATCATGAGAATACACATGCTAATAAATATACTCTAGTGTAGCACTAAAGCCTATTAAAAATATAGTAAATACATCTGTTACCCCATGTACTATGGTCTGATTGACTACCTACCACCTGTTTTTGAATTTGTGACATTTTATCCCTCGTACTTAGTTTTCGTGACTCGTTACCCCCACTTAATAGAATATGTACAAAATCACCGTTAGTTGGTCAAGTGCTGGTCACGTGCTTTGTTTTCGTGACATTTTACCCTATGTACTAATTTATTTTATTATTTTACCCCTATACTAAGTTTCCTGCTTCTTATCCTTAAATGTCCTTGTATTATAAATTGTGGGTAAAATGTTAATAAAACTTAGTAAATTGGGTAAAATATCACGAAAACCGCACACATGGCCAACTAACGACGATTTTTTACAAACCCCGTTAAATGGGGCGAGCGAGTCACGAAAACTTAGTATCGGAGTAAAAGGAGTATTTACTCTAATAAATAAATAGGAAGTTTACCTAAAATGAGTCATATCCTAATGTCGTTGTACAAATACTACCTACAATCAATTACATATATGGAGGACGGGTTCGTTCCTTCTTTTATCATCATTGGAGCTTGTTAAAACAATGCTATTTTTTTATTAGAGTCTAGTTCCCACGTACTATGGTTCTCATAGTTACGAAAACACATTTCGTTAGAGTTTTTAATAAATTTCATGCCTTATACCTTAGCTTATCGACCCGATTTTGGTAACAGTTGCCTTATTCTTCTGAAATAGCTGCATCATATCTATTGCTTTTTTGCATTTTCAGATGCCATTTTTTCCTCTCGGATGTGATATGCAGTGTTCCCTATATGATACTCCTTCCATACATGTAGAACTGGTATCACGAAGCAAAATCAATAAAGTGAGGTAAGAAGTTCACCTATACACTTTATTATAATAATAGTTAACAACATATAAATAGAAGATATGAAATCCATAAATGACTGAATATAATATCATTTGTCAAGCCTGTAAACAACAAGATCTAATAATTATAATTAATGAGTTAATTACACAAATTATTTTATTTTGCAAAAATAACATGACCAACGATCTATTTAATATATGTATTAATGAAAAATCAATCATTATGGAGAGAAGTTGAATTTTTCCCCTTTGCTCTCCATGCTAGATTGTATGGCAAGATCCCACTTTTGATGTGAATATATTCAACTATATCTTTCGGTGAGTAATTTGGGTTTTCCATCAGAATTTTCTCTTATATCTTCTCAAACGAGGCAGGTTCTTCTTGTTCTATTTTATCTTCATGGTGATGTTGCTGAATTTGTGGATTTAACACCATTTTTCTCTTTCATCTCCTTTTTTTCAACAACTATATAAAAATCGGCCTTAACTTAGTTCCTCTGTCTTCACTTGTCACTTGTTCATTCACAACATATTCATTATCTCCAATTCGATCCACCTCAATGTAACTCTCTTTTCGAACCCCTCTCCACCCATTTCTTACAATCCCTCAAGTCCCATCTCTTTACCTCCCCAACCTTCCTCCGATCATCTTTACCCTCAATCTCATACACTCTCATAGAACAAATCATAAAGCATGATTTTGAAAAGGAAAACCCTTAAGTGGAATCTACAACTACATTCATAATATAATCTCAAAGGATAAACCCTATCGATACAACTACACCTTCGACGACTCATTCCCACGTATACCAAGTGTCACATAACTATTTGGACAGAAAAAGAGCTATACTTGTGGACTAACCTAGCCGCCAGACCATAGACTATCCAAGATTTATCTGACAATCACTTATTACAGAAGATGAATTTCACCCAATAGCAGCAATTCACAGTGGACCGGAAAAAGCATTACTTTTTGACGTATCCTTATTTGTATATATTAACAGTTCTTCTTTGAATAACTTATATTGCAAACCAATCGAAAGAACTTCACACACGAGAATTAAAATTGAGCGATCAATTTTTGACCTTCAAGACTACGAAATAAACAATGATGGATGTTAGATATGTTTCTCACACAATATTTTGAGCAATCACTTCATACACATCTCGATACTCATGCTATAACTACACTTTTATAGGTAATAAGTACTTAGATTCATAAAGGTCTAGATTATATTTTACTCAATCGATAGTATCAATCTGTTGCGATTCAATATTACGGTTATATTCGTTCAATCGAAGAACACACAAATCCAAAGTGACTATTCTTGCAATGGGCGTCAATTTTTTATGCAAACTTTTGAATTCGAAAGACAAATTATAAGGGCTATTTTGCAACTTATGTGGGGAGTTTCACCTATACATTTAAAATGTTATTAGAGATCTACATTCTATAGATACTAGGTTTGAGTCTCTTTAATCCACCCACTATAAATTCCAAGATTTAAATCTATTTATCTGTCATGCTAATTTTCACGTGAAGGGCGTGTTATAATATAAATCTCATATAATATCTTCTCATAACCATTCAAAATTTATTTTTGTTAGCAGTTTAACAAATCAAAGAAATAAAGAAAATATAATGTTAAAAACATCACGATAATGGCATGTGGATAAACTAGAAAGAGAGAAAAGATATATGAATAAATTTTTTCTTATGTTTATAAAAATAAATTTAATTTTTTACTTTTACCTATATATATTAAAAATAAAAAAGGTTATTTTAGTATTATGTTACTCTTTGATTGTTTAGTGGTAAAAAATCTCTCCCAAAATTGTAATGGTTCCTAAATTAATGGTATTTCATTTTATAATTCTTTAAAAGACAATCTTATTTGATCAAGTCACGTTGGTTGAAGTTTTTATTAATAGATTAACCGTCCTAATCGACAATATTGTTACATGTATAGTACATACAAATTAAAAAAATACGTGAAGTTTTTAGGGTGACATACACGATTCTCCTCAATTGCGATATTCATACGTATTATAATGCAATGACAACAAGAACTAGGAATTCTGTATCATGTGATCTATCTTATAAATCTAATAGATAAGAAACTACTTGATCAAATAAATAATCTACATGGACTCAAGAAAATTCATTTACTCTATATAACTCAAAATAATATTTCACGTTTTTAGGAAAGGATTCATGAATGTCATTTAATGTATCTACCCATGGTGGAACATATGTTCAGCTTGTGTACTCTCATCATCATGTATATACATGGTTGTGCACTATCTCATACATATTATGGGCCACTGATTTGAGATTTGAGAAAGATAATAAACCTTCCTGAGATTGTGATAGAAGATTTGAAGGAATGCATACATGTTCCTATGTGATAATTAATCTAATTTGATTGGGCTCACACCCATGGCCACTAAATTCCACTTTCTCTAGGGTTAATTATACAAGTTATGATGTCCATCCCAAAAGAAAACAGAGTAGGAAATAAAAGCGGGCTCATAACAACGTCTGAGGATGTAATTCAATTAGGCTCGAACATTTTTTCCATAATCGGTAAAAAATCAAAATGAAAGTATATAAATATCATGGGCATACCCAAGCTAAGAAATATAATATAGTGTAACACTGAATCCTATTAAAAAATACTATAGGAATTTTACTTTAAATAATCCATATCCTAATCCCCCTGTACCACAACTAGCTCCAATCAACAACATGTATGAGGGGATTTCCTCCTTTTATCTTCATTGGAGCTCGTTATACCATTACTATGTTTCTTATTAGAGTCTTCTTCACATGTACTATGGTTCTCATAGTTATGAAAACTCATTGCACTAAAGTGTTTACTCATTTTCACGCCTTATACCTTAGCATAATGACCTTCTACAATACGATTAGGAGCTCATTTTGTAGGTGATATACTCTTCTTCTAACCACTATAACTACCACTTATTCTACATAATTATAAAATTGAATGCCTTATTTTACTTCACCCTTTATTGATGCAACTATAACATAAAAATATGATGTCCTATTTTGGTAACAGTCATATTCTTTTGCAATAATATGAGGTCCTATTTTGGTAAAGGTCATATTCTTTTGCAATAGCTGCAACATATCTGTTGCTTGATTTTTTGGTAATATAAGATGACATTTGTTCGTCGATCAGCTGTGATGTACATTGTTCCCTATATGAGGCTCCTTCGCTACACGTAGAACTGGTATTCACGGAGCAAAACAATGAAGTGAGGTCCATAGTTTAATTGTACACTCCAATCTAAGAATAATTAACAATCCATAAGCAAAATCGATATAAAGTGTAAATAATTTAATGTAATATCATTTCTCTAGCCTATAATAAACTTGAGATCTAATAATTATAACTAATTGTTCTGAAATGACATAACCAATGATTATTTAAATTGTTTAATGGAATGCTAAGAATCTTGATCACGAAGGCCATTTGTAATAGATTGCAATGGGATCTGAGTAGCATAGCAATTTTCTACTGTGTACACTTTTGACATCGATTGTCCTCGTGAACGTTTCTTATCACCGTTGTGTGGGCTTCCACCATCACCACTCACCATGTTTCTGAAAAGATTATTAAATTGTTAAAAACTTTAATAAAATATTATCTCTAAAAGTTGAGGAAAAAATAATACATGTTGGATGCAAGCTCTTTAATTACTCAAGTAAGTTCACGTGGAAGAGGACCTAGAGTGAAGAGGTCACTCTCCCCATCATATGCAAAGATTTTCCCATCCATATAATGACTGTATGTTTTTTGGAGTTTGTCCATCACTTTCCTGCCAACACCTTTTGCCTCCACGGGATGTCTGTCTTCATAACATATCGAAACCTGAACAAAAGATTCGTAAAATCCATTAGTTTTTCAATCAACAAAAGTAAAAAACAAATAAGAGTACTTACGCTATAGTGGAAAAAGCTTCCATCGATCCTGCCTACCGACGCCTTATTAATTTGTGAATACTAGAATTTTATTTTCCTGTTAAGAATCTCTCAATTATCACATCAAATTCTTGCATCTTTTATATTTTGCAATAATTTAGCATTGGAAAAGAAAGATGTTTCGCAATTAATAATTAGATTACGTAAGCTTCAATTGTAATATAGAGTCGTAAATATTAATCGAATACAGTAATCCTAACATATTCGATTTCAGAATATAGTCTAGTAATCTAATGTAAAATAAAATGGTGTGGAACGTTATATTATACACTTCTAACACATTAAAAAAATAAGGAATCATACATATAAATTTTTTATATATTACTTTCCAAATGCTAATTTCTTTATCTATTAATAGGAGTCACAAATCAAGTAAAAGTATACGAATTTTACCTGGAAGAATTTCAAGAACAAATCAACCATAAAAAATATGAATTACTACCTAAAAATACTTTAGAATTTTTTATTTAGTTGCATATTGGTCATATCATGCTCTATTCAAGTTTATCACCAATTTAGTACTATCACTCTTATTCGGGTTTATCAACAATTTAAGATCTAAGACTTACCGAGAATGTTCTCCTTTGATGAAATGTAATGACCAACAATCTTTTTTCTGTATTTAGAAACACATGAATAAATTATAAATTTTGTTGTGTTTAATACTGATTATTAAAGAAATAGGCATAAAAAATTAATTTAATAAAAGAGTTTACTAAAATCTAACATTATAAATAAATCTAGTTAAAAATTATTGATATCTTAATTAATATAAAATGTTCATCCAATATTCAATATAAATTTTTTCATAATATAAATAATTCAAAAATAATCAATATTTAAGTGTTATTTGGTTAAAACAAAAAATAAAACTTCCAATCCAAATATTAATATATCTAAATTTAATCAAATTGAGATGTTTATATTAAAAAAAAATCACATAGAATTACTACACATGGGCGGATTCAAGAGTTAAATTGAGGGATAGGCTTAAGTTATAAGAGATTAAACCTGATTTCTATATAATTTAGTTACTATTACACAAGTTAAAACTTGATTCATAACAAATCTCCAAATTGCCTAATTTTTATTATTCATAAATCAAAACTAAATTCCTTCTTTTTGATTTTTTAAAAAATTTCTAATTCATCTACGAAAATTGAAATCACTAATTAAAATAAAATTAAAAAACAAAATGAATTACCATTGAAATTCTGAATTCTTACAAAATACCAGTAATTAACATAAACATTTAATTTCATATAAAATTACAAAAATAAAAGAAATATTACAAAATTAATCATTCGAATAAAAGGGTAAAGTGTTACCAGGAGATCCCAAGAATTCAGATAAACCATAGCGTTTTGTAGGAGAGAGAGACCAATGACGGCTTGGTGCATAACATTACTATAATCTTGGTGAGAATAGATAGGGTTTTGAGAATGTTTTTTATTTTATTCTCTATTTCTATTGGGCTGGGTTCGGACCATATATGGGTTAATATTAGTTTACTGGGTCTGGATTATATGTATAAAAATAATTGGGCTTTAAAGAACCATCACTGAATATATTTAAGACCACTAATAAAATTTAACAGTATACATCACAATTTTTTTATATAATCACTGAGTATTACACAAAATAACCAAGTATAGCAATAAAATTTGAAGTATTAGATAAAATCTCTATGTATTAATATAAAGTTTACACAAAATATCTATATTTACATAAAATCGCCGATTATTATATATTAGATTTAAAATTTCATATATACAAATTAAATTTGTTTCCGATTTAATTGAGGTATCAAAAAATATTTGAATGTAGTTGGTCATCCATTATGTCATTCGTTCTTCAAAATCTGTTCTTTGATATGATAACACTGAATGTTTGATCAATGGAAGTATCTTCCAAAGAACTACGAATGTCAAGAACAAAACTATCAAGAACAAAACTATCAGTTGAAGGAAAAAAATCTAAATAATGAATTTACTCATTGAATGTAGTTCTTCTACATATACAAGGGAAGCAAGAAAAGGCTATATAATGTGTGTCAATTGGGGCAAAGAAGACGCAAGTTTTTATCTAGAGAACACTTTACTTTGATGATATGCACCTTACAAGTCACAAGTTCTAGCAAAATTATTTCCCTCGGTTTAGAATATTCTAAAACAAGAGGTCTATTTAAGTCATCAGCCAACAAGGGAAGCAATAACGATATGTTAAGTAAATGCATTAAAAAGGTAATTTTAACACAAATGTGGAATAAATAATTCCGGCTTTCAGATATTATTTGATTATTATTTGATTTAGACTAATTCCGGCTTAAGAGAGAAAGACATTTTATAATAAATAAGTAAATTATATAACTTCGATGGTAAATTAGATATATTTAACTTTTATATCTTGCATAACTAATAGAAGTTTGATGTCTCACTATTTGTCATTAATTAATCCTAGTTGGAGACATTATTTTAGGTGTAATTATTAAAGTATAGGTCAATTTTATCATGATTTAGTACACTTTCCTATTTTGTGTCTTGAATTAATTATTTATTATTTTTAGAGCATATTGGGTTTAATTATTTATTTAGTGTGAAGCTTTAAAGATATATGGTAATTAGTTGGAGTCCAAGTTAATTCTAAGAGCTAAAGGATAGAGAATAAACATGGAAATTGAAGATAAGGAAACAAAAGTTAAAGTATGGAAAGATAAAGCTGCTAAATAAATCATAATTTCACCACCCACGACCACCAATTCGATTATATCTCAAAATCGGTGAGCAATTCGGAAGAAAGGTCAAGAGCAAAGTTGAATATATTTCCGAGATGATAAATTTTGACTACTGATACGCGTCAAACGGATAAGTATTTAAGTTGTTAGGACCAAAACAAAAACGGGGCTGCTTCTATATTTTAGGGTTACGAATTTGATTTGGACTAGGATTCCACTACTTACCTTCTCCTTCAAAAAAAAATTAGGTCTTCCTATACCCTATAAATACAGCCTCTTATAATTAGAAAATCATCATTGGCTAAACCAAAGAACACATAGTAGGAAATAAATGTGGGCACACAAAATTTCCTGAGGATGTAATATAATTAGGCGTGAGCTTCTTTTTTCTGAATGGTAAATAATCAAAATAAAACTATACAAATATCATGAGAATACACATGCTAATAAATATACTCTAGTGTAGCACTAAAGCCTATTAAAAATAGAGTAAATACATCTGTTACCCCATGTACTATGGTCTGATTGACTACCTACCACCTGTTTTTGAATTTGTGACATTTTATCCCTCGTACTTAGTTTTCGTGACTCGTTACCCCCACTTAATAGAATATGTACAAAATCACCGTTAGTTGGTCAAGTGCTGGTCACGTGCTTTGTTTTCGTGACATTTTATCCCATGTACTAATTTATTTTATTATTCTACCCCTATATTAAGTATACTGCTTCTTATCCTTAAATGTCCTTGTATTATAAATAGTGGGTAAAATGTTAATAAAACTTAGTACATTGGGTAAAATATCACGAAAACCGCACACATGGCCAACTAACGACGATTTTTTACAAACCCCGTTAAGTGGGGCTAGCGAGTCACGAAAACTTAGTATCGGAGTAAAAGGAGTAGTTACTCTAATAAATAAATAGGAAGTTTACCTAAAATGAGTCATATCCTAATGTCGTTGTACAAATACTACCTACAATCAATTACATATATGGAGGACGGGTTCCTCCTTTTATCATCATTGGAGCTTTTTAAAACAATGCTATTTTTTTATTAGAGTCTTGTTCCCACGTACTATGGTTCTCATAGTTACGAAAACACATTTCGTTAGAGTTTTTAATAAATTTCATGCCTTATACCTTAGCTTATCGACCCGATTTTGGTAACAGTTGCCTTATTCTTCTGAAATAGCTGCATCATATCTATTGCTTTTTTGCATTTTCAGATGCCATTTTTTCCTCTCGGATGTGATATGCAGTGTTCCCTATATGATACTCCTTCCATACATGTAGAACTGGTATCACGAAGCAAAATCAATAAAGTGAGGTAAGAAGTTCACCTATACACTTTATTATAATAATAGTTAACAACATATAAATAGAAGATATGAAATCCATAAATGACTGAATATAATATCATTTGTCAAGCCTGTAAACAACAAGATCTAATAATTATAATTAATGAGTTAATTACACAAATTATTTTATTTTGCAAAAATAACATGACCAACGATCTATTTAATATATGTATTAATGAAAAATCAATCATTATGGAGAGAAGTTGAATTTTTCCCCTTTGCTCTCCATGCTAGATTGTATGGCAAGATCCCACTTTTGATGTGAATATATTCAACTATATCTTTCGGTGAGTAATTTGGGTTTTCCATCAGAATTTTCTCTTATATCTTCTCAAACGAGGCAGGTTCTTCTTGTTCTATTTTATCTTCATGGTGATGTTGCTGAATTTGTGGATTTAACACCATTTTTCTCTTTCATCTCCTTTTTTTCAACAACTATATAAAAATCGGCCTTAACTTAGTTCCTCTGTCTTCACTTGTCACTTGTTCATTCACAACATATTCATTATCTCCAATTCGATCCACCTCAATGTAACTCTCTTTTCGAACCCCTCTCCACCCATTTCTTACAATCCCTCAAGTCCCATCTCTTTACCTCCCCAACCTTCCTCCGATCATCTTTACCCTCAATCTCATACACTCTCATAGAACAAATCATAAAGCATGATTTTGAAAAGGAAAACCCTTAAGTGGAATCTACAACTACATTCATAATATAATCTCAAAGGATAAACCCTATCGATACAACTACACCTTCGACGACTCATTCCCACGTATACCAAGTGTCACATAACTATTTGGACAGAAAAAGAGCTATACTTGTGGACTAACCTAGCCGCCAGACCATAGACTATCCAAGATTTATCTGACAACCACTTATTACAGAAGATGAATTTCACCCAATAGCAGCAATTCACAGTGGACCGGAAAAAGCATTACTTTTTGACGTATCCTTATTTGTATATATTAACAGTTCTTCTTTGAATAACTTATATTGCAAACCAATCGAAAGAACTTCACACACGAGAATTAAAATTGAGCGATCAATTTTTGACCTTCAAGACTACGAAATAAACAATGATGGATGTTAGATATGTTTCTCACACAATATTTTGAGCAATCACTTCATACACATCTCGATACTCATGCTATAACTACACTTTTATAGGTAATAAGTACTTAGATTCATAAAGGTCTAGATTATATTTTACTCAATCGATAGTATCAATCTGTTGCGATTCAATATTACGGTTATATTCGTTCAATCGAAGAACACACAAATCCAAAGTGACTATTCTTGCAATGGGCGTCAATTTTTTATGCAAACTTTTGAATTCGAAAGACAAATTATAAGGGCTATTTTGCAACTTATGTGGGGAGTTTCACCTATACATTTAAAATGTTATTAGAGATCTACATTCTATAGATACTAGGTTTGAGTCTCTTTAATCCACCCACTATAAATTCCAAGATTTAAATCTATTTATCTGTCATGCTAATTTTCACGTGAAGGGCGTGTTATAATATAAATCTCATATAATATCTTCTCATAACCATTCAAAATTTATTTTTGTTAGCAGTTTAACAAATCAAAGAAATAAAGAAAATATAATGTTAAAAACATCACGATAATGGCATGTGGATAAACTAGAAAGAGAGAAAAGATATATGAATAAATTTTTTCTTATGTTTATAAAAATAAATTTAATTTTTTACTTTTACCTATATATATTAAAAATAAAAAAGGTTATTTTAGTATTATGTTACTCTTTGATTGTTTAGTGGTAAAAAATCTCTCCCAAAATTGTAATGGTTCCTAAATTAATGGTATTTCATTTTATAATTCTTTAAAAGACAATCTTATTTGATCAAGTCACGTTGGTTGAAGTTTTTATTAATAGATTAACCGTCCTAATCGACAATATTGTTACATGTATAGTACATACAAATTAAAAAAATACGTGAAGTTTTTAGGGTGACATACACGATTCTCCTCAATTGCGATATTCATACGTATTATAATGCAATGACAACAAGAACTAGGAATTCTGTATCATGTGATCTATCTTATAAATCTAATAGATAAGAAACTACTTGATCAAATAAATAATCTACATGGACTCAAGAAAATTCATTTACTCTATATAACTCAAAATAATATTTCACGTTTTTAGGAAAGGATTCATGAATGTCATTTAATGTATCTACCCATGGTGGAACATATGTTCAGCTTGTGTACTCTCATCATCATGTATATACATGGTTGTGCACTATCTCATACATATTATGGGCCACTGATTTGAGATTTGAGAAAGATAATAAACCTTCCTGAGATTGTGATAGAAGATTTGAAGGAATGCATACATGTTCCTATGTGATAATTAATCTAATTTGATTGGGCTCACACCCATGGCCACTAAATTCCACTTTCTCTAGGGTTAATTATACAAGTTATGACGTCCATCCCAAAAGAAAACAGAGTAGGAAATAAAAGCGGGCTCATAACAACGTCTGAGGATGTAATTCAATTAGGCTCGAACATTTTTTCCATAATCGGTAAAAAATCAAAATGAAAGTATATAAATATCATGGGCATACCCAAGCTAAGAAATATAATATAGTGTAACACTGAATCCTATTAAAAAATACTAGAGGAATTTTACTTTAAATAATCCATATCCTAATCCCCCTGTACCACAACTAGCTCCAATCAACAACATGTATGAGGGGATTTCCTCCTTTTATCTTCATTGGAGCTCGTTATACCATTACTATGTTTCTTATTAGAGTCTTCTTCACATGTACTATGGTTCTCATAGTTATGAAAACTCATTGCACTAAAGTGTTTACTCATTTTCACGCCTTATACCTTAGCATAATGACCTTCTACAATACGATTAGGAGCTCATTTTGTAGGTGATATACTCTTCTTCTAACCACTATAACTACCACTTATTCTACATAATTATAAAATTGAATGCCTTATTTTACTTCACCCTTTATTGATGCAACTATAACATAAAAATATGATGTCCTATTTTGGTAACAGTCATATTCTTTTGCAATAATATGAGGTCCTATTTTGGTAAAGGTCATATTCTTTTGCAATAGCTGCAACATATCTGTTGCTTGATTTTTTGGTAATATAAGATGACATTTGTTCGTCGATCAGCTGTGATGTACATTGTTCCCTATATGAGGCTCCTTCGCTACACGTAGAACTGGTATTCACGGAGCAAAACAATGAAGTGAGGTCCATAGTTTAATTGTACACTCCAATCTAAGAATAATTAACAATCCATAAGCAAAATCGATATAAAGTGTAAATAATTTAATGTAATATCATTTCTCTAGCCTATAATAAACTTGAGATCTAATAATTATAACTAATTGTTCTGAAATGACATAACCAATGATTATTTAAATTGTTTAATGGAATGCTAAGAATCTTGATCACGAAGGCCATTTGTAATAGATTGCAATGGGATCTGAGTAGCATAGCAATTTTCTACTGTGTACACTTTTGACATCGATTGTCCTCGTGAACGTTTCTTATCACCGTTGTGTGGGCTTCCACCATCACCACTCACCATGTTTCTGAAAAGATTATTAAATTGTTAAAAACTTTAATAAAATATTATCTCTAAAAGTTGAGGAAAAAATAATACATGTTGGATGCAAGCTCTTTAATTACTCAAGTAAGTTCACGTGGAAGAGGACCTAGAGTGAAGAGGTCACTCTCCCCATCATATGCAAAGATTTTCCCATCCATATAATGACTGTATGTTTTTTGGAGTTTGTCCATCACTTTCCTGCCAACACCTTTTGCCTCCACGGGATGTCTGTCTTCATAACATATCGAAACCTGAACAAAAGATTCGTAAAATCCATTAGTTTTTCAATCAACAAAAGTAAAAAACAAATAAGAGTACTTACGCTATAGTGGAAAAAGCTTCCATCGATCCTGCCTACCGACGCCTTATTAATTTGTGAATACTAGAATTTTATTTTCCTGTTAAGAATCTCTCAATTATCACATCAAATTCTTGCATCTTTTATATTTTGCAATAATTTAGCATTGGAAAAGAAAGATGTTTCGCAATTAATAATTAGATTACGTAAGCTTCAATTGTAATATAGAGTCGTAAATATTAATTGAATACAGTAATCCTAACATATTCGATTTCAGAATATAGTCTAGTAATCTAATGTAAAATAAAATGGTGTGGAACGTTATATTATACACTTCTAACACATTAAAAAAATAAGGAATTATACATATAAATTTTTTATATATTACTTTCCAAATGCTAATTTCTTTATCTATTAATAGGAGTCACAAATCAAGTAAAAGTATACGAATTTTACCTGGAAGAATTTCAAGAACAAATCAACCATAAAAAATATAAATTACTACCTAAAAATACTTTAGAATTTTTTATTTAGTTGCATATTGGTCATATCATGCTCTATTCAAGTTTATCACCAATTTAGTACTATCACTCTTATTCGGGTTTATCAACAATTTAAGATCTAAGACTTACCGAGAATGTTCTCCTTTGATGAAATGTAATGACCAACAATCTTTTTTCTGTATTTAGAAACACATGAATAAATTATAAATTTTGTTGTGTTTAATACTGATTATTAAAGAAATAGGCATAAAAAATTAATTTAATAAAAGAGTTTACTAAAATCTAACATTATAAATAAATCTAGTTAAAAATTATTGATATCTTAATTAATATAAAATGTTCATCCAATATTCAATATAAATTTTTTCATAATATAAATAATTCAAAAATAATCAATATTTAAGTGTTATTTGGTTAAAACAAAAAATAAAACTTCCAATCCAAATATTAATATATCTAAATTTAATCAAATTGAGATGTTTATATTAAAAAAAAATCACATAGAATTACTACACATGGGCGGATTCAAGAGTTAAATTGAGGGATAGGCTTAAGTTATAAGAGATTAAACCTGATTTCTATATAATTTAGTTACTATTACACAAGTTAAAACTTGATTCATAACAAATCTCCAAATTGCCTAATTTTTATTATTCATAAATCAAAACTAAATTCCTTCTTTTTGATTTTTTAAAAAATTTCTAATTCATCTACGAAAATTGAAATCACTAATTAAAATAAAATTAAAAAACAAAATGAATTACCATTGAAATTCTGAATTCTTACAAAATACCAGTAATTAACATAAACATTTAATTTCATATAAAATTACAAAAATAAAAGAAATATTACAAAATTAATCATTCGAATAAAAGGGTAAAGTGTTACCAGGAGATCCCAAGAATTCAGATAAACCATAGCGTTTTGTAGGAGAGAGAGACCAATGACGGCTTGGTGCATAACATTACTATAATCTTGGTGAGAATAGATAGGGTTTTGAGAATGTTTTTTATTTTATTCTCTATTTCTATTGGGCTGGGTTCGGACCATATATGGGTTAATATTAGTTTACTGGGTCTGGATTATATGTATAAAAATAATTGGGCTTTAAAGAACCATCACTGAATATATTTAAGACCACTAATAAAATTTAACAGTATACATCACAATTTTTTTATATAATCACTGAGTATTACACAAAATAACCAAGTATAGCAATAAAATTTGAAGTATTAGATAAAATCTCTATGTATTAATATAAAGTTTACACAAAATATCTATATTTACATAAAATCGCCGATTATTATATATTAGATTTAAAATTTCATATATACAAATTAAATTTGTTTCCGATTTAATTGAGGTATCAAAAAATATTTGAATGTAGTTGGTCATCCATTATGTCATTCGTTCTTCAAAATCTGTTCTTTGATATGATAACACTGAATGTTTGATCAATGGAAGTATCTTCCAAAGAACTACGAATGTCAAGAACAAAACTATCAAGAACAAAACTATCAGTTGAAGGAAAAAAATCTAAATAATGAATTTACTCATTGAATGTAGTTCTTCTACATATACAAGGGAAGCAAGAAAAGGCTATATAATGTGTGTCAATTGGGGCAAAGAAGACGCAAGTTTTTATCTAGAGAACACTTTACTTTGATGATATGCACCTTACAAGTCACAAGTTCTAGCAAAATTATTTCCCTCGGTTTAGAATATTCTAAAACAAGAGGTCTATTTAAGTCATCAGCCAACAAGGGAAGCAATAACGATATGTTAAGTAAATGCATTAAAAAGGTAATTTTAACACAAATGTGGAATAAATAATTCCGGCTTTCAGATATTATTTGATTATTATTTGATTTAGACTAATTCCGGCTTAAGAGAGAAAGACATTTTATAATAAATAAGTAAATTATATAACTTCGATGGTAAATTAGATATATTTAACTTTTATATCTTGCATAACTAATAGAAGTTTGATGTCTCACTATTTGTCATTAATTAATCCTAGTTGGAGACATTATTTTAGGTGTAATTATTAAAGTATAGGTCAATTTTATCATGATTTAGTACACTTTCCTATTTTGTGTCTTGAATTAATTATTTATTATTTTTAGAGCATATTGGGTTTAATTATTTATTTAGTGTGAAGCTTTAAAGATATATGGTAATTAGTTGGAGTCCAAGTTAATTCTAAGAGCTAAAGGATAGAGAATAAACATGGAAATTGAAGATAAGGAAACAAAAGTTAAAGTATGGAAAGATAAAGCTGCTAAATAAATCATAATTTCACCACCCACGACCACCAATTCGATTATATCTCAAAATCGGTGAGCAATTCGGAAGAAAGGTCAAGAGCAAAGTTGAATATATTTCCGAGATGATAAATTTTGACTACTGATACGCGTCAAACGGATAAGTATTTAAGTTGTTAGGACCAAAACAAAAACGGGGCTGCTTCTATATTTTAGGGTTACGAATTTGATTTGGACTAGGATTCCACTACTTACCTTCTCCTTCAAAAAAAAATTAGGTCTTCCTATACCCTATAAATACAGCCTCTTATAATTAGAAAATCATCATTGGCTAAACCAAAGAACACATAGTAGGAAATAAATGTGGGCACACAAAATTTCCTGAGGATGTAATATAATTAGGCGTGAGCTTCTTTTTTCTGAATGGTAAATAATCAAAATAAAACTATACAAATATCATGAGAATACACATGCTAATAAATATACTCTAGTGTAGCACTAAAGCCTATTAAAAATAGAGTAAATACATCTGTTACCCCATGTACTATGGTCTGATTGACTACCTACCACCTGTTTTTGAATTTGTGACATTTTATCCCTCGTACTTAGTTTTCGTGACTCGTTACCCCCACTTAATAGAATATGTACAAAATCACCGTTAGTTGGTCAAGTGCTGGTCACGTGCTTTGTTTTCGTGACATTTTATCCCATGTACTAATTTATTTTATTATTCTACCCCTATATTAAGTTTACTGCTTCTTATCCTTAAATGTCCTTGTATTATAAATAGTGGGTAAAATGTTAATAAAACTTAGTACATTGGGTAAAATATCACGAAAACCGCACACATGGCCAACTAACGACGATTTTTTACAAACCCCGTTAAGTGGGGCTAGCGAGTCACGAAAACTTAGTATCGGAGTAAAAGGAGTAGTTACTCTAATAAATAAATAGGAAGTTTACCTAAAATGAGTCATATCCTAATGTCGTTGTACAAATACTACCTACAATCAATTACATATATGGAGGACGGGTTCCTCCTTTTATCATCATTGGAGCTTTTTAAAACAATGCTATTTTTTTATTAGAGTCTTGTTCCCACGTACTATGGTTCTCATAGTTACGAAAACACATTTCGTTAGAGTTTTTAATAAATTTCATGCCTTATACCTTAGCTTATCGACCCGATTTTGGTAACAGTTGCCTTATTTTTCTGAAATAGCTGCATCATATCTCTTGCTTTTTTGTATTTTCAGATGCCATTTTTTCCTCTCGGATGTGATATGCAGTGTTCCCTATATGATGCTCATTCCATACATGTAGAACTGGTATCACGAAGCAAAATCAATAAAGTGAGGTATGAAGTTCACCTATACACTTTATTATAATAATAGTTAACAACATATAAATAGAAGATATGAAATCCATAAATGACTGAATATAATATCATTTGTCAAGCCTGTAAACAACAAGATCTAATAATTATAACTAATGAGTTAATTACACGAATTATTTTATTTTGCAAAAATAACATGACCAACGATCTATTTAATATGTGTATTAATGAAAAATCAATCATTATGGAAAGAAGTTGAATTTTTCCCATTTGCTCTCCATGCTAGATTGTATGGCAAGATCCCACTTTTGATGTGAATATATTCAACTATATCTTTTGGTGAGTAATTTGGGTTTTCCATCAGAATTTTCTCTTACATCTTCTCAAACGAGGCAGGTTCTTCTTGTTCTATTTTATCTTCATGGTGATGCTGCTGTAATTTTGGATTTAACACCAACTTTCTCTTTCATCTCTTTTTTTTCAACAACTATATAAAAATCGGCCTCAACTTAGTTCCTCTGTCTTCACTTGTCCCTTGTTCATTCACAACATATTCATTATCTCCAATTCGATCCACCTCAATGTAACTCTCTTTTCGAATCCCTCTCCACACATTTCTTACAATCCCGCAAGTCCCATCTCTTTACCTCCCCAACCTTCCTCCGATCATCTTTAACCTCAATCTCATACACTCTCATAGAACAAATCATAAAGCATGATTTTGAAAAGGAAAACCCTTAAATGGAATCTACAACTACATTCATAATATAATCTCAAAGGATAAACCCTATCGATACAACCACACCTTCGACGACTCATTCCCACGTATACCAAGTGTCACATAACTATTTGGACAGAAAAAGAGCTATACTTGTGGACTAACCTAGCCGCCAGACCATAGACTATCCAAGATTTATCTGACAACCACTTATTACGGAAGATGAATTTCACCCAATAGCAGCAATTCACATTGGACCGGAAAAAGCATTACTTTTTGACGTATTCTTATTTGTACATATTAACAGTCTTCTTTGAATAACTTATATTACAAACCAATTGAAAGAACTTTCACACACGAGAATTAAAATTGAGCGATCAATTCTTTACCTTCAAGAACTACGAAATAAACAATGATGGATGTTAGATATGTTTCTTACACAATATTTTGAGCAATCACTTCATACACATCTCGGTACTCATGCTATAACTACACTTTTATAGGTAATGAGTACTTAGATTCATAAAGGTCTAGATTATATTTTACTCAATCGATAGTATCAATCTGTTGCGATTCAATATTACGGTTATATTCGTTCAATCGAAGAACACACAAATCCAAAGTGACTATTCTTGAAATGGGCGTCAATTTTTTATGCAAACTTTTGAATTCGAAAGACAAATTATAGGGGCTATTTTGCAACTTATGTGGGGAGTTTCACCTACACATTTAAGATGTTATTAGAGATCAACATTCTATAGATACTGGGTTTGAGTCTCTTTAATCCACCCACTATAAATTCCAAGATTTAAATCTATTTATCTGTCATGCTAATTTTCACGTGAAGGACGTGTTAAAATATAAATCTCATATAATACCTTCTCATAACCATTCAAAATTTATTTTTGTTAGCAGTTTAACAAATCAAAGAAATTAAGAAAATATAATGGTAAAAACATCGCGATAATGGCATGTGGATAAACTAGAAAGAGAGAAAAGATATATGAATGAATTTTTTCTTAGGTTTATAAAATTAATTTAATTTTTTACTTTTACCTATATATATTAAAAATAAAAAAGGTTATTTTAGTATTATGTTAATCTTTGATTGTTTAGTGGTAAAAAATCTCTCCCAAAACTATAATGGTTCCTAAATTAATGGTATTTCATTTTATAATTCTTTAAAAGACAATCTTATTCTATCAAGTCACGTTGCTTGAAGTTTTTATTAATAGATTAACCGTCCTAATCGACAATATTGTTACATGTATAGTACATACAAATTAAAAAAATACGTGAAGTTTTTAGGGTGACATACACGATTCTCCTCAATTACGATATTCATACGTATTATAATGCAATGACAACAAGAACTAGGAATTCTGTACCATGTTCTCTATCTTATAAATATAATAGATAAGAAACTACTTGATCAAATAACTAATCTACATGGACTCAAGAAAATTCATTTACTCTATATAACTCAAAATATTATTTCACGTTTTTAGGAAAGGATTCATGAATGTCATTTAATGTATCTACCCATGGTGGAACATATGTTCAGCTTGTGTACTCTCATCATCATGTATATACATGGTTGTGCACTATCTCATACATATTATGGGCCACTGATTTGAGATTTGAGAAAGATAATAAACCTTCATGCGATTGTGATAGAAGATTTGAAGGAATTCATACATGTTCCTATGTGATAATTATTCTAATTTGATTGGGCTCACACCCATGGCCACTAAATTCCACTTTCTCTAGGGTTAATTATACAAGTTATGACGTCCCTCCCAAAAGAAAACAGAGTAGGAAATAAACGCGGGCACATAAAAACGTCCGAGGATGTAATTCAATTAGGCTCGAACATTTTTTCCATAATCGGTAAAAAATCAAAATGAAAGTATATAAATATCATGGGCATACCCAAGCTAAGAAATATAATATAGTGTAACACTGAATCCTATTAAAAAATACTAGAGGAATTTTACTTTAAATAATCCATATCCTAATCCCCCTGTACCACAACTAGCTCCAATCAACAACATGTATGAGGGGATTTCCTCCTTTTATCTTCATTGGAGCTCGTTATACCATTACTATTTTTCTTATTAGAGTCTTCTTCACATGTACTATGGTTCTCATAGTTATGAAAACTCATTGCACTAAAGTGTTTACTCATTTTCACGCCTTATACCTTAGCATAATGACCTTCTACAATACGATTAGGAGCTCATTTTGTAGGTGATATACTCTTCTTCTAACCACTATAACTACCACTTATTCTACATAATTATAAAGTTGAATGCCTTATTTTACTTCACCCTTTATTGATGCAACTATAACATAAAAATATGAGGTCATATTTTGGTAACAGTCATATTCTTTTGCAATAATATGAGGTCCTATTTTGGTAAAGGTCATATTCTTTTGCAATAGCTGCAACATATCTGTTGCTTGATTTTTTGGTAATATAAGATGACATTTGTTCGTCGATCAGCTGTGATGTACATTGTTCCCTATATGAGGCTCCTTCGCTACACGTAGAACTGGTATTCACGGAGCAAAACAATGAAGTGAGGTCCATAGTTTAATTGTACACTCCAATCTAAGAATAATTAACAATCCATAAGCAAAATCGATATAAAGTGTAAATAATTTAATGTAATATCATTTCTCTAGCCTATAATAAACTTGAGATCTAATAATTATAACTAATTGTTCTGAAATGACATAACCAATGATTATTTAAATTGTTTAATGGAATGCTAAGAATCTTGACCACGAAGGCCATTTGTAATAGATTGCAATGGGATCTGAGTAGCATAGCAATTTTCTACTGTGTACACTTTTGACATTGATGGTCCTCGTGAACGTTTCTTATCACCGTTGTGTGGGCTTCCACCATCACCACTCACCATGTTTCTGAAAAGATTATTAAATTGTTAAAAACTTTAATAAAATATTATCTCTAAAAGTTGAGGAAAAAATAATACATGTTGGATGCAAGCTCTTTAATTACTCAAGTAAGTTCAATCTTGTTACGTGACAGAGGACCTAGAGTGAAGAGGTCACTCTCCCCATCATATGCAAAGATTTTCCCATCCATATAATCACTGTATGTTGTTTGGAGTTTGTCCATCACTTTCCTGCCAACACCTTTTGCCTCCACGGGATGTTTGTCTTCATAACATATCGAAACCTAAACAAAAGATTCGTAAAATCCATTAGTTTTTCAATCAACAAAAGTAAAAAACAAATAAGAGTACTTACGCTATAGTGGAAAAAGCTTCCATCGATCCTGCCTACCGAGGCCTTATAATAATTTGTGAATACTAGAATTTTATTTTCCTGTTAAGAATCTCTCAATTATCACATCAAGTTCTTGCATCTTTTATATTTTGCAATAATTTAGCATTGGAAAAGAAAGATGTTTCGCAATTAATAATTAGATTACGTAAGCTTCAATTGTAATATAGAGTCGTAAATATTAATTGAATACAGTAATCCTAACATATTCATATAGTCTAGTAATCTAATATAAAATAAAATGGTGTGGAACGTTATATTATACACTTCTAACACATTAAAAAAATAAGGAATCATACATATAAATTTTTTATATATTACTTTCCAAATGCTAATTGCTTTATCTATTAATAGGAGTCACAAATCAAGTAAAAGTATACGAATTTTACCTGGAAGAATTTCAAGAACAAATCAACCATAAAAAATATAAATTACTACATAAAAATACTTTAGAATTTTTTATTTAATTGCATATTTGTCATATCATGCTCTATTCAAGTTTATCACCAATTTAGTACTATCACTCTTATTCGGGTTTATCAGCAATTTAAGATCTAAGACTTACCGAGAATGTTCTCCTTTGATGAAATGTAATGACCAACAATTTTTTTTCTGTATTTAGAAACACATGAATAAATTATAAATTTTGTTGTGTTTAATACTAATTATTAAAGAAATAGGCATAAAAAATTAATTTAATAAAAGAGTTTACTAAAATCAAACATTATAAATAAATCTAGTTAAAAATTATTGATATCTTAATTAATATAAAATGTTCATCCAATATTCAATATAAATTTTTTCATAATATAAATAATTCAAACATAATCAATATTTAAGTGTTATTTGGTTAAAACAAAAAATAAAACTTCCAATCCAAATATTAATATATCAAAATTTAATCAAATTGAGATGTTTATATTAAAAAAAAAATCACATAGAATTACTACACATGAGCGGATTCAAGAGTTAAATTGAGGGATAGGCTTAAGTTATAAGAGATTAAACCTGATTTCTATATAATTTAGTTACTATCACACAAGTTAAAACTTGATTCATAACAAATCTCCAAATTGCCTAATTTTTATTATTCATAAATCAAAACTAAATTCCTTCTTTTTGATTTTTTAAAAAATTTCTAATTCATCTACGAAAATTGAAATCACTAATTAAAATAAAATTAAAAAACAAAATGAATTACCATTGAAATTCCGAATTCTTACAAAATACCAGTAATTAACATAAATATTTAATTTCATATAAAATTACAAAAATAAAAGAAATATTACAAAATTAATCATTCGAATAAAAGGGAAAAGTGTTACCAGGAGATCCCAAGAATTCAGATAAACCATAACGTTTTGTAGGAGGGAGAGACCAATGACGACTTGGTGCATAACATTACTATAATCTTGGTGAGAAAAGATAGGGTTTTGAGAATGTTTTTTATTTTATTCTCTATTTCTATTGGGCTGGGTTCGGACCATATATGGGTTAATATTAATTTACTGGGTCTGGATTATATGTATAAAAATAATTGGCCTTTAAAGAACCATCACTGAATATATTTAAGACCACTAATAAAATTTAACAGTATACATCACAATTTTTTTATATATTGAATATTAACACAAAATCACTTAGCATTAATAGAAAACAACTGAGTATTACACAAAATAACCAAGTATAGCAATAAAATTTGAATTATTAGACAAAATCTCTATGTATTAATATAAAGTTTATACAAAATATTTATATTTACATAAAATCAACGATTATTATATATTAGATTTAAAATTTTGTATATACAAATTAAATTTGTTTCCGATTTAATTGAGGTATCAAAAAATATTTGAATGTGGTTGGTCATCCATTATGTAATTCGTTCTTCAAAATCTGTTCTTTGATATGATAACACAGAATGTTTGATCAATGGAAGTATCTTCCAAAGAACTACGAATGTCAAGAACAAAACTATCAGTTGAAGGAAAAAAATCTAAATAATGAATTTACTCATTGAATGTAGTTCTTCTACATATACAAGGGAAGCAAGAAAAGGCTATATAATGTGCGTCAATTGGGGCTAAGAAGACGCAAGTTTTTATCTAGAGAACACTTTACTTTGATGATATGCACCTTACAAGTCACAAGTTCTAGCAAAATTATTTCCCTAGGTTTAGAATATTCTAAAACAAGAGGTCTATTTAAGTCATCAGCCAACAAGGGAAGCAATAACGATATGTTAAGTAAATGCATTAAAAAGGTAATTTTAACACAAATGTGGAATAAATAATTCCGGCTTTCAGATATTATTTGATAATTATTTGATTTAGACTAATTCCGGCTTAAGAGAGAAAGACATTTTATAATAAATAAGTAAATTATATAACTTCGATGGTAAATTAGATATATTTAACTTTTATATCTTGCATAACTAATAGAAGTTTGATGTCTCCCTATTTGTCATGAATTAATCCTAGTTGGAGACATCATTTTAGGTGTATTTATTAGAGTATAGGTCGATTTTATCATGATTTAGAACACTTTCCTATTTTGTGTCTTGAATTAATTATTTATTATTTTTAGAGCATATTGGGTTTAATTGTTTATTTAGTGTGAAGCTTTAAAGATATATGGTAATTAGTTAGAGTCCAAGTTAATTCTAAGAGCTAAAGAATAGAGAATAAACATGGAAATTGAAGATAAGAAAAAAAAAGTTAAAGTATGGAAAGATAAAGCTGCCAAATAAATTATAATTTCACCACCCACGACCACCAATTCGATTATATCTCAAAATCGGTGAGGAATTCGGAAGAAAGGTCAAGAGCAAAGTTGAATATATTTCCGAGACGATAAATTTCGACTACTGATACGCGTCAAACGGATAAGTATTGAAGTTGTTAGGACCAAAACAAAAACGGGGCTGATTCTATATTTTAGGGTTACGAATTTGAGTTGGACTAGGATTCCACTACTTACCTTCTCCTTCAAAAAAAAATAGGTCTTCCTATACCCTATAAATACAGCCTCTTATAATTAGAAAATCATAATTGGCTAAACCAAAGAACACATAGTAGGAAATAAATGTGGGCACACAAAATTTCCTGAGGATGTAATATAATTAGGCGTGAGCTTCTTTTTTCTGAATGGTAAATAATCAAAATAAAACTATACAAATATCATGAGAATACACATGCTAATAAATATACTCTAGTGTAGCACTAAAGCCTATTAAAAATATAGTAAATACATCTGTTACCCCATGTACTATGGTCTGATTGACTACCTACCACCCGTTTTTGAATTTGTGACATTTTATCCCTCGTACTTAGTTTTCGTGACTCGTTACCCCCACTTAATAGAATATGTACAAAATCACCGTTAGTTGGTCAAGTGATGGTCACGTGCTTTGTTTTCGTGACATTTTATCCCATGTACTAATTTATTTTATTATTATACCCCTATACTAAGTTTCCTACTTCTTATCCTTAAATGTCCTTGTATTATAAATAGCGGGTAAAATGTTAATAAAACTTAGTACATTGGGTAAAATATCACGAAAACCGCACACATGGCCAACTAACGACGATTTTTTACAAACCCCGTTAAGTGGGGCTAGCGAGTCACGAAAACTTAGTATAGGAGTAAAAGGAGTATTTACTCTAATAAATAAATAGGAAGTTTACCTAAAATGAGTCATATTCTAATGTCGTTGTACAAATACTACCTACAATCAATTACATATATGGAGGACGGGTTCCTCCTTTTATCATCATTGGAGCTTGTTAAAACAATGCTATTTTTTTATTAGAGTCTTGTTCCCACGTACTATGGTTCTCATAGTTACGAAAACACATTTCGTTAGAGTTTTTAATAAATTTCATGCCTTATACCTTAACTTATCGACCCGATTTTGGTAACAGTTGCCTTATTCTTCTGAAATAGCTGCATCATATCTATTGCTTTTTTGCATTTTCAGACGCCATTTCTTCCTCTCGGATGTGATATGCAGTGTTCCCTATATGATGCTCCTTCCATACATGTAGAATTGGTATCACGAAGCAAAATCAATAAAGTGAGGTAAGAAGTTCAACTATACACTTTATTATAATAATAGTTAACAACATATAAATAGAAGATATGAAATCCATAAATGACTGAATATAATATTATTTGTCAAGCCTGTAAACAACAAGATCTAATAATTATAACTAATGAGTTAATTACACTAATTATTTTATTTTGCAAAAATAACATGACCAACGATCTATTTAATATGTGTATTAATGAAAAATCAATCATTATGGAGAGAAGTTGAATTTTTCCCCTTTGCTCTCCATGCTAGATTGTATGGCAAGATCCCACTTTTGATGTGAATATATTCAACTATATATTTCGGTGAGTAATTTGGGTTTTCCATCAGAATTTTCTCTTATATCTTCTCAAACGAGGCAGGTTCTTCTTGTTCTATTTTATCTTCATGGTGATGCTGCTGAATTTGTGGATTTAACACCAACTTTCTCTTTCATCTCCTTTTTTTCAACAACTATATAAAAATCGGCCTTAACTTAGTTCAACTGTCTTCACTTGTACCTTGTTCATTCACAACATATTCATTATCTCCAATTCGATCCACCTCAATGTAACTCTCTTTTCGAATCCCTTTCCACCCATTTCTTACAATCCCTCAAGTCCCATCTCTTTACCTCCCCAACCTTCCTCCGATCATCTTTACCCCAATCTCATACACTCTCATAGAACAAATCATAAAGCATGATTTTGAAAAGGAAAACCCTTAAGTGGAATCTACAACTACATTCATAATATAATCTCAAAGGATAAACCCTATCGATACAACTACACCTTCGACGACTCATTCCCACGTATACCAAGTGTCACATAACTATTTGGACAGAAAAAGAGCTATACTTGTGGACTAACCTAGCCGCCAGACCATAGACTATCCAAGATTTATCTGACAACCACTTATACGGAAGATGAATTTCACCCAATAGCAGCAATTCACATTGGACCGGAAAAAGCATTACTTTTTGACGTATCCTTATTTGTACATATTAACAGTTCTTCTTTGAATAACTTATATTGCAAACCAATCGAAAGAACTTTCACACACGAGAATTAAAATTGAGCGATCAATTTTTGACCTTCAAGAACTACGAAATAAACAATGATGGATGTTAGATATGTTTCTTACACAATATTTTGAGCAATCACTTCATACACATCTCGGTACTCATGCTATAACTACACTTTTATAGGTAATGAGTACTTAGATTCATAAAGGTCTAGATTATATTTTACTCAATCGATAGTATCAATCTGTTGCGATTCAATATTACGGTTATATTCGTTCAATCGAAGAACACACAAATCCAAAGTGACTATTCTTGCAATGGGCGTCAATTTTTTATGCAAACTTTTGAATTCGAAAGACAAATTATAGGGGCTATTTTGCAACTTATGTGGGGAGTTTCACCTACACATTTAAAATGTTATTAGAGATCTACATTCTATAGATACTGGGTTTGAGTCTCTTTAATCCACCCACTATAAATTCCAAGATTTAAATCTATTTATCTGTCATGCTAATTTTCACGTGAAGGGCGTGTTAAAATATAAATCTCATATAATACCTTCTCATAACCATTCAAAATTTCTTTTTGTTAGCAGTTTAACAAATCAAAGAAATAAAGAAAATATAATGGTAAAAACATCGCGATAATGGCATGTGGATAAACTAGAAAGAGAGAAAAGATATATGAATGAATTTTTTCTTAGGTTTATAAAAATAAATTTAATTTTTTACTTTTACCTATATATATTAAAAATAAAAAAGGTTATTTTAGTATTATGTTACTCTTTGATTGTTTAGTGGTAAAAAATCTCTCCCAAAACTATAATTGTTCCTAAATTAATGGTATTTCATTTTATAATTCTTTAAAAGACAATCTTATTCTATCAAGTCACGTAGCTCGAAGTTTTTATTAATAGATTAACCGTCCTAATCGACAATATTGTTACATGTATAGTACATACAAATTAAAAAAATACGTGAAGTTTTTAGGGTGACATACACGATTCTCCTCAATTACGATATTCATACGTATTATAATGCAATGACAACAAGAACTAGGAATTCTGTATCATGTTCTCTATCTTATAAATCTAATAGATAAGAAACTACTTGATCAAATAAATAATCTACATGGACTCAAGAAAATTCATTTACTCTATATAACTCAAAATAATATTTCACGTTTTTAGGAAAGGATTCATGAATGTCATTTAATGTATCTACCCATGGTGGAACATATGTTCATCTTGTGTACTCTAATCATCATGTATATACATGGTTGTGCACTATCTCATACATATTATGGGCCACTGATTTGAGATTTGAGAAAGATAATAGACCTTCCTGCGATTGTGATAGAAGATTTGAAGGAATGCATACATGTTCCTATGTGATAATTATTCTAATTTGATTGGGCTCACACCCATGGCCACTAAATTCCACTTTATCTAGGGTTAATTATACAAGTTATGACGTCCCTCCGAAAAGAAAACCGAGTAGGAAATAAACGCGGGATCATAAAAACGTCCGAGGATGTAATTCAATTAGGCTCGAACATTTTTTCCATAATCGGTAAAAAATCAAAATGAAAGTATATAAATATCATGGGCATACCCAAGCTAAGAAATATAATATAGTGTAACACTGGATCCTATTAAAAAATACTAGAGGAATTTTACTTTATATAATCCATAACCTAATCCCCCTGTACCACAACTAGCTCCAATCAACAACATGTATGAGGGGATTTCCTCCTTTTATCTTCATTGGAGCTCGTTATACCATTACTATTTTTCTTATTAGAGTCTTCTTCACATGTACTAGGGTTCTCATAGTTATGAAAACTCATTGCACTAAAGTGTTTACTCATTTTCACGCCTTATACCTTAGCATAATGACCTTCTACAATACGATTAGAAGCTTATTTTGTAGGTGATATACTCTTCTTCTAACCACTATAACTACCACTTATTCTACATAATTATAAAGTTGAATGTCTTATTTTACTTCACCCTTTATTGATGCAACTATAACATAAAAATATGAGGTCCTATTTTGGTAACAGTCATATTCTTTTGCAATAATATGAGGTCCTATTTTGGTAACGGTCATATTCTTTTAAAATAGCTGCAACATATATGTTGCTTGATTTTTTGGTAATATAAGATGACATTTGTTCGTCCATCAGCTGTGATGTACATTGTTCCCTATATGAGGCTCCTTCGCTACACGTAGAACTGGTATCACGGAGCAAAACAATGAAGTGAGGTCCATAGTTTAATTGTACACTCCAATCTAAGAATAATTAACAACCCATAAGCAAAATCGATATAAAGTGTAAATAATTTAATGTAATATCATTTCTCTAGCCTATAATAAACTTGAGATCTAATAATTATAACTAATTATTCTTAAATGACATAACCAATGATTATTTAAATTGTTTAATGGAATGCTAAGAATCTTGACCACGAAGGCCATTTATAATAGATTGCAATGGGATCTGAGCAGCATAGCAAGTTTCTACTGTGTACACTTTTGACATTGATGGTCCTCGTGAACGTTTCTTATCACCGTTGTGTGGGCTTCCACCATCACCACTCACCATGTTTCTGAAAAGATTATTAAATCGTTAAAAACTTTATTAAAATATTATCTCTAAAAGTTGAGGAAATAATAATACATGTTGGATGCAAGCTCTTTAATTACTCAAGTAAGTTCAATCTTGTTACGTGGAAGAGGACCTAGAGTGAAGAGGTCACTCTCCCCATCATATGCAAAGATTTTCCCATCCATATAATCACTGTATGGTTTTTGGAGTTTGTCCATCACTTTCCTGCCAACACCTTTTGCCTCCACGGGATGTCTGTCTTCATAACATATCGAAACCTGAACAAAAGATTCGTAAAATCCATTAGTTTTTCAATCAACAAAAGTAAAAAACAAATAAGAGTACTTACGCTATAGTGGAAAAAGCTTCCATCGATCCTGCCTACCGAGGCCTTATAATAATTTGTGAATACTAGAATTTTATTTTCCTGATAAGAATCTCTCAATTATCACATCAAATTCTTGCATCTTTTATATTTTGCAATAATTTAGCATTGGAAAAGAAAGATGTTTCGCAATTAATAATTAGATTATGTAAGCTCCAATTGTAATATAGAGTCGTAAATATTAATTAAATACAGTAATCCTAACATATTTGATTTCAGAATATAGTCTAGTAATTTAATGTAAAATAAAATGGTGTGGAACGTTATATTATACACTTCTAACACATTAAAAAAATAAGGAATCATACATATAAATTTTTTATATATTACTTTCAAAATGCTAATTTCTTTATCTATTAATAGGAGTCACAAATCAAGTAAAAGTATACGAATTTTACCTGGAAGAATTTCAAGAACAAATCAACCATAAAAAATATAAATTACTACCTAAAAATACTTTAGAATTTTTTATTTAATTGCATATTTGTCATATCATGCTCTATTCAAGTTTATCACCAATTTAGTACTATCACTCTTATTCGGGTTTATCAGCAATTTAAGATCTAAGACTTACCGAGAATGTTCTCCTTTGATGAAATGTAATGACCAACAATCTTTTTTCTGTATTTAGAAACACATGAATAAATTATAAATTTTGTTGTGTTTAATACTAATTATTAAAGAAATAGGCATAAAAAATTAATTTAATAAAAGAGTTTATTAAAATCTAACATTATAAATAAATTTAGTTAAAAATTATTGATATCTTAATTAATATAAATTGTTCATCCAATATTCAATATAAATTTTTTCATAATATAAATAATTCAAACATAATCAATATTTAAGTGTTATTTGGTTAAAACAAAAAATAAAACTTCCAATCCAAATATTAATATATCAAAATTTAATCAAATTGAGATGTTTATATTAAAAAAAAATCACATAGAATTACTACACATGGGCGGATTCAAGAGTTAAATTGAGGGATAGGCTTAAGTTATAAGAGATTAAACCTAATTTCTATATAATTTAGTTACTATTACACAAGTTAAAACTTGATTCATAACATATCTCCAAACTGCCTAATTTTTATTATTCATAAATCAAAACTAAATTCCTTCTTTTTGATTTTTTTAAAAATTTCTAATTCATCTACGAAAATTGAAATCACTAATTAAAATAAAATTAAAAAACAAAATGAATTACCATTGAAATTCCGAATTCTTACAAAATACCAGTAATTAACATAAACATTTAATTTCATATAAAATTACAAAAATAAAAGAAATATTACAAAATTAATCATTCGAATAAAAGGGTAAAGTGTTACCAAGAGATCCCAAGAATACAGATAAACCATAGCGTTTTGTAGGAGAGAGAGACCAATGACGGCTTGGTGCATAACATTACTATAATCTTGGTGAGAATAGATAGGGTTTTGAGAATGTTTTTTATTTTATTCTCTATTTCTATTGGGCTGGGTTCGGACCATATATGGGTTAATATTAGTTTACTGGGTCTGGATTATATGTATCAAAATAATTGGGCTTTAAAGAACCATCACAGGATATATTTAAGACCACTAATAAAATTTAACATTATACATCACAATTTTTTTATATATTGAATATTAACACAAAATCACTTAGCATTAATAGAAAATCACTGAGTATGACACAAAATAACCAAGTATAGCAATAAAATTTGAAGTATTAGACATAATCTCTATGTATTAATATAAAGTTTACACAAAATATCTATATTTACATAAAATCACCGATTATTATATATTAGATTTAAAATTTCATATATACAAATTAAATTTGTTTCCGATTCAATTGAGGTATCAAAAAATATTTGAATGTGGTTGGTCATCCATTATGTCATTCGTTCTTCAAACTCTGTTCTTTGATATGATAACACTGAATGTTTGATCAATGGAAGTATCTTCCAAAGAACTACGAATGTAAAGAACAAAACTATCAGTTGAAGGAAAACAATCTAAATAATGAATTTACTCATTGAATGTAGTACTTCTACATATACAAGGGAAGCAAGAAAAGGCTATATAATGTGTGTCAATCGGGGTGAAGAAGACGCAAGTTTTTATCTAGAGAACACTTTACTTTGATGATATGCACCTTACAAGTCACAAGTTCTAGCAAAATTATTTCCCTAGGTTTAGAATATTCTAAAACAGTAGGTCTATTTAAGTCATCAGCCAACAAGGGAAGCAATAACGATATGTTAAGTAAATGCATTAAAAAGGTAATTTTAACACAAATGTGGAATAAATAATTCCGGCTTTCAGATATTATTTGATAATTATTTGATTTAGACTAATTCCGGCTTAATAGAGAAAGACATTTTATAATAAATAAGTAAATTATATAACTTCGATGGTAAATTAGATATATTTATTTTTTATATCTTGCATAACTAATAGAAGTTTGATGTCTCCCTATTTGTCATGAATTAATCCTAGTCGGAGACAACATTTTAGGTGTATTTATTAGAGTATATGTCGATTTTATCATGATTTAGTACACTTTCCTATTTTGTGTCTTGAATTAATTATTTATTATTTTTAGAGCATATTGGGTTTAATTGTTTATTTAGTGTGAAGCTTTAAAGATAAATGGTAATTAGTTAGAGTCCAAGTTAATTCTAGGAGCTAAAGGATAGAGAATAAACATGGAAATTGAAGATAAGGAAAGAAAAGTTAAAGTATGGAAAGATAAAGCTGCCAAATAAATCATAATTTCACCACCCACGACCACTAATTCGATTATATCTCAAAATCGGTGAGGAATTCGGAAGAAAGGTCAAGAGCAAAGGTGAATATATTTCCGGGACGATAAATTTCGACTACTGATACGCGTCAAACGGATAAGTATTGAAGTTGTTAGGACCAAAACAAAAACGGGGCTGATTCTATATTTTAGGGTTACGAATTTGAGTTGGACTAGGATTCCACTACTTACCTTCTCATTCAAAAAAAAATTAGGTCTTCCTATATCCTATAAATACAGTCTCTTATAATTAGAAAATCATCATTGGCTAAACCAAAGAACACATAGTAAGAAATAAATGTGGGCACACAAAATTTCCTGAGGATGTAATATAATTAGGCGTGAGCTTCTTTTTTCTGAATGGTAAATAATCAAAATAAAACTATACAAATATCATGAGAATACACATGCTAATAAATATACTCTAGTGTAGCACTAAAGCCTATTTAAAATATAGTAAATACATCTGTTACCCCATGTACTATGGTCATATTGACTACCTACCACCTGTTTTTGAATTTGTGACATTTTATCCCTCGTACTTAGTTTTCGTGACTCGTTACCCCCACTTAATAGAATATGTACAAAATCACCGTTAGTTGGTCAAGTGCTGGTCACGTGCTTTGTTTTCGTGACATTTTATCCCATGTACTAATTTATTTTATTATTCTACCCCTATATTAAGTATACTGCTTCTTATCCTTAAATGTCCTTGTATTATAAATAGTGGGTAAAATGTTAATAAAACTTAGTACATTGGGTAAAATATCACGAAAACCGCACACATGGCCAACTAACGACGATTTTTTACAAACCCCGTTAAGTGGGGCTAGCGAGTCACGAAAACTTAGTATCGGAGTAAAAGGAGTAGTTACTCTAATAAATAAATAGGAAGTTTACCTAAAATGAGTCATATCCTAATGTCGTTGTACAAATACTACCTACAATCAATTACATATATGGAGGACGGGTTCCTCCTTTTATCATCATTGGAGCTTTTTAAAACAATGCTATTTTTTATTAGAGTCTTGTTCCCACGTACTATGGTTCTCATAGTTACGGAAACACATTTCGTTAGAGTTTTTAATAAATTTCATGCCTTATACCTTAGCTTATCGACCCGATTTTGGTAACAGTTGCCTTATTCTTCTGAAATAGCTGCATCATATCTATTGCTTTTTTGCATTTTCAGATGCCATTTCTTCCTCTCGGATGTGATATGCAGTGTTCCCTATATGATTCTCCTTCCATACATGTAGAACTGGTATCACGAAGTAAAATCAATAAAGTGAGGTAAGAAGTTCAACTATACACTTTATTATAATAATAGTTAACAACATATAAATAAAAGATATGAAATCCATAAATGACTGAATATAATGTCATTTGTCAAGCCTGTAAACAACAAGATCTAATAATTATAACTAATGAGTTAATTACACGAATTATTTTACTTTGCAAAAATAACATGACCAACGATCTATTTAATATGTGTATTAATGAAAAATCAATCATTATGGAGAGAAGTTGAATTTTTCCCCTTTGCTCTCCATGCTAGATTGTATGGAAAGATCCCACTTTTGATGTGAATATATTCAACTATATCTTTCGGTGAGTAATTTGGGTTTTCCATCAGAATTTTCTCTTATATCTTCTCAAACGAAGCAGGTTCTTCTTATTCTATTTTATCTTCATGGTGATGCTGCTGAATTTGTGGATTTAACACCAACTTTCTCTTTCATCTCGTTTTTTCAACAACTATATAAAAATCGGCCTTAACTTAGTTCCTCTGTCTTCACTTGTCCCTTGTTCATTCACAACATATTCATTATCTCCAATTCGATCCACCTCAATGTAACTCTCTTTTCGAATCCCTCTCCACCCATTTCTTACAATCCCTCAAGTCCCATCTCTTTACCTCCCCAACCTTCCTCCTATCATCTTTACCCTCAATCTCATACACTCTCATAGAACAAATCATAAAGCATGATTTTGAAAAGGAAAACCCTTAAGTGGAATCTACAACTACATTCATAATATAATCTCAAAGGATAAACCCTATCGATACAACTACACCTTCGACGACTCATTCCCACGTATACCAAAGTGTCACATAACTATTTGGACAGAAAAAGAGCTATACTTATGGACTAACCTAGCCGCCAGACCATAGACTATCCAAGATTTAACTGACAACCACTTATTACGGAAGATGAATTTCACCCAATAGCAGCAATTCACAGTGGACCGGAAAAAGCATTACTTTTTGACGTATCCTTATTTGTACATATTAACAGTTCTTCTTTCAATAACTTATATTGCAAACCAATCGAAAGAACTTTCACACACGAGAATTAAAATTGAGCGATCAATTATTGACCTTCGAGAACTACGAAATAAACAATGATGGATGTTAGATATGTTTCTTACACAATATTTTGAGCAATCACTTCATAAACATCTCGATACTCATGCTATAACTACACTTTTATAGGTAATGAGTACTTAGATTCATAAAGGTCTAGATTATATTTTACTCAATCGATAGTATCAATCTGTTGCGATTCAATATTACGGATATATTCGTTCAATCGAAGAACACACAAATCCAAAGTGACTATTCTTGCAATGGGCGTCAATTTTTTATGCAAACTTTTGAATTCGAAAGACAAATTATAGGGGCTATTTTGCAACTTATGTGGGGAGTTTCACCTACACATTTAAAATGTTATTAGAGATCTACATTCTATAGATACTGGGTTTGAGTCTCTTTAATCCACCCACTATAAATTCCAAGATTTAAATCTATTTTTCTGTCATACTAATTTTCACGTGAAGGGCGTGTTAAAATATAAATCTCATATAATACCTTCTCATAACCATTCAAAATTTATTTTTGTTAGCAGTTTAACAAATCAAAGAAATAAAGAAAATATAATGGTAAAAACATCGCGATAATGGCATGTGGATAAACTAGAAAGAGAGAAAAGATATATGAATGAATTTTTTCTTAGGTTTATAAAAATAAATTTAATTTTTTACTTTTACCTATATATATTAAAAATAAAAAAGGTTATTTTAGTATTATGTTACTCTTTGATTGTTTAGTGGTAAAAAATCTCTCCCAGAACTGTAATGGTTTCTAAATTAATGGTATTTCATTTTATAATTCTTTAAAAGACAATCTTATTCTATCAAGTCACGTAGCTTGAAGTTTTTATTAATAGATTAACCGTCATAATCGACAATATTGTTACATGTATAGTACATACAAATTAAAAAAATACATGAAGTTTTTAGGGTGACATACACGATTCTCCTCAATTACGATATTCATACGTATTATAATGCAATGACAACAAGAACTAGGAATTCTGTATCATGTTCTCTATCTTATAAATCTAATAGATAAGAAACTACTTGATCAAATAAATAATCTACATGGACTCAAGAAAATTCATTTACTCTATATAACTCAAAATAATATTTCACGTTTTTAGAAAAGGATTCATGAATGTCATTTAATGTATCTACCCATGGTGGAACATATGTTCAGCTTGTGTACTCTCATCATCATGTATATACATGGTTGTGCACTATCTCATACATATTATGGGCCACTGATTTGAGATTTGAGAAAGATAATAAACCTTCCTGCGATTGTGATAGAAGATTTGAAGGAATGCATACATGTTCCTATGTGATAATTATTCTAATTTGATTGGGCTCACACCCATGGCCACTAAATTCCACTTTCTCTAGGGTTAATTATACAAGTTATGACGTCCCTCCCAAAAGAAAACAGAGTAGGAAATAAACGCGGGCTCATAAAAACGTCCGAGGATGTAATTCAATTAGGCTCGAACATTTTTTCCATAATCGGTAAAAAATCAAAATGAAAGTATATAAATATCATGGGCATACCCAAGCTAAGAAATATAATATAGTGTAACACTGAATCCTATTAAAAAATACTAGAGGAATTTTACTTTAAATAATCCATAACCTAATCCCCCTGTACCACAACTAGCTCCAATCAACAACATGTATGAGGGGATTTCCTCCTTTTATCTTCATTGGAGCTCATTATACCATTACTATTTTTCTTATTATAGTCTTCTTCACATGTACTATGGTTGTCATAGTTATGAAAACTCATTGCACTAAAGTGTTTACTCATTTTCACGCCTTATACCTTAGCATAATGACTTTCTACAATACGATTAGAAGCTCATTTTGTAGGTGATATACTCTTCTTCTAACCACTATAACTACCACTTATTCTACATAATTATAAAGTTGAATGCCTTATTTTACTTCACCCTTTATTGATGCAACTATAACATAAAAATATGAGGTCCTATTTTGGTAACAGTCATATTCTTTTGCAATAATATGAGGTCCTATTTTGGTAACGGTCATATTCTTTTACAATAGCTGCAACATATCTGTTGCTTGATTTTTTGGTAATATAAGATGACATTTGTTCGTCGATCAGCTGTGATGTACATTGTTCCCTATATGAGGCTCCTTCGCTACACGTAGAACTAGTATCACGGAGCAAAACAATGAAGTGAGGTCCATAGTTTAATTGTACACTCCAATCTAAGAATAATTAACAACCCATAAGCAAAATCGATATAAAGTGTAAATAATTTAATGTAATATCATTTCTCTAGCCTATAATAAACTTGAGATCTAATAATTATAACTAATTATTCTGAAATGACATAACCAATGATTATTTAAATTGTTTAATGGAATGCTAAGAATCTTGGCCACGAAGGCCATTTATAATAGATTGCAATGGGATCTGAGCAGCATAGCAATTTTCTACTGTGTACACTTTTGACATTGATGGTCCTCGTGAACGTTTCTTATCACCGTTGTGTGGGCTTCCACCATCACCACTCACCATGTTTCTGAAAATATTATTAAATTGTTAAAAACTTTAATAAAATATTATCTCTAAAAGTTGAGGAAAAAATAATACATGTTGGATGCAAGCTCTTTAATTACTCAAGTAAGTTCAATCTTGTTACGTGGAAGAGGACCTAGAGTGAAGAGGTCACTCTCCCCATCATATGCAAAGATTTTCCCATCCATATAATCACTGTATGGTTTTTGGAGTTTGTCTATCACTTTCCTGCCAACACCTTTTGCCTCCACGGGATATCTGTCTTTATAACATATCGAAACCTGAACAAAAGATTCGTAAAATCCATTAGTTTTTCAATCAACAAAAGTAAAAAACAAATAAGAGTACTTACGCTATAGTGGAAAAAGCTTCCATCGATCCTGCCTACCGAGGCCTTATAATAATTTGTGAATACTAGAATTTTATTTTCCTGTTAAGAATCTCTCGATTATCACATCAAATTCTTGCATCTTTTATATTTTGCAATAATTTAGCATTGGAAAAGAAAGATGTTTCGCAATTAATAATTAGATTATGTAAGCTTCAATTGTAATATAGAGTCGTAAATATTAATTGAATACAGTAATCCTAACATATTTGATTTCAGAATATAGTCTAGTAATCTAATGTAAAATAAAATGGTATGGAACGTTATATTATACACTTCTAACACATTAAAAAAATAAGGAATCATACATATAAATTTTTTATATATTACTTTCCAAATGCTAATTTCTTTATCTATTAATAGGAGTCACAAATCAAGTAAAAGTATACGAATTTTACCTGGAAGAATTTCAAGAACAAATCAACCATAAAAAATATAAATTACTACCTAAAAATACCTTATTCGGGTTTATCAGCAATTTAAGTTTAATTGCATATTTGTCATATCATGCTCTATTCAAGTTTATCACCAATTTAGTACTATCACTCTTATTCGGGTTTATCAGCAATTTAAGATCTAAGACTTACCGAGAATGTTCTCCTTTGATGAAATGTAATGACCAACAATCTTTTTTCTGTATTTAGAAACACATGAATAAATTATAAATTTTGTTGTGTTTAATACTAATTATTAAAGAAATAGGCATAAAAAATTAATTTAATAAAAGAGTTTACTAAAATCTAACATTATAAATAAAGCTAGTTAAAAATTATTGATATCTTAATTAATATAAAATGTTCATCCAATATTCAATATAATTTTTTCATAATATAAATAATTCAAACATAATCGATATTTAAGTGTTATTTGGTTAAAACAAAAAATAAAACTTCCAATCCAAATATTAATATATCAAAATTTAATCAAATTGAGATGTTTATATTAAAAAAAAAATCACATAGAATTACTACACATGGGCGGATTCAAGAGTTAAATTGAGGGATAGGCTTAAGTTATAAGAGATTAAACCTGATTTCTATATAATTTAGTTACTATTATACAAGTTAAAACTTGATTCATAACAAATCTCCAAATTGCCTAATTTTTATTATTCATAAATCAAAACTAAATTCCTTCTTTTTGATTATTTAAAAAATTTCTAATTCATCTACGAAAATTGAAATCACTAATTAAAATAAAATTAAAAAACAAAATGAATTACCATTGAAATTCCGAATTCTTACAAAATACCAGTAATTAACATAAACATTTAATTTAATATAAAATTACAAAAATAAAAGAAATATTACAAAATTAATCATTCGAATAAAAGGGTAAAGTGTTACCAGGAGATCCCAAGAATACAGATAAACCATAGCGTTTTGTAGGAGAGAGAGACCAATGACGGCTTGGTGCATAACATTACTATAATCTTGGTGAGAATAGATAGGGTTTTGAGAATGTTTTTTATTTTATTCTCTATTTCTATTGGGCTGGGTTCGGACCATATATGGGTTAATATTAGTTTACTGGGTCTGGATTATATGTATCAAAATAATTGGGCTTTAAAGAACCATCACTGAATATATTTAAGACCATTAATAAAATTTAACATTATACATCACAATTTTTTTATATATTGAATATTAACACAAAATCACTTAGCATTAATAGAAAATCACTGAGTATTACACAAAATAACCAAGTATAGCAATAAAATTTGAAGTATTAGACAAAATCTCTATGTATTAATATAAAGTTTACACAAAATATTTATATTTACATAAAATCACCGATTATTATATATTAGATTTAAAATTTCATATATACAAATTAAATTTGTTTCCGATTTAATTGAGGTATCAAAAAATATTTGAATGTGGTTGGTCATCCATTATGTCATTCGTTCTTCAAACTATGTTCTTTGATATGATAACACTGAATGTTTGATCAATGGAAGTATTTTCCAAAGAACTACGAATGTAAAGAACAAAACTATGAAGAACAAAACTATCAGTTGAAGGAAAACAATCTAAATAATGAATTTACTCATTGATTGTAGTACTTCTACATATACAAGGGAAACAAGAAAAGGCTATATAATGTGTGTCAATCGGGGTGAAGAAGACGCAAGTTTTTATCTAGAGAACACTTTACTTTGATGATATGCACCTTACAAGTCACAAGTTCTAGCAAAATTATTTCCCTAGGTTTAGAATATTCTAAAACAAGAGGTCTATTTAAGTCATCAGCCAACAAGGGAAGCAATAACGATATGTTAAGTAAATGCATTAAAAAGGTAATTTTAACACAAATGTGGAATAAATAATTCCGGCTTTCAGATATTATTTGATAATTATTTGATTTAGACTAATTCCGGCTTAAGAGAGAAAGACATTTTATAATAAATAAGTAAATTATATAACTTCGATGGTAAATTAATATATTTAACTTTTATATCTTGCATAACTAATAGAAGTTTGATGTCTCCCTATTTGTCATGAATTAATCCTATTTGGAGACATCATTTTAGGTGTATTTATTAGAGTATATGTCGATTTTATCATGATTTAGTACACTTTCCTATTTTGTGTCTTGAATTAATTATTTATTATTTTTAGAGCATATTGGGTTTAATTGTTTATTTAGTGTGAAATTTTAAAGATATATGGTAATTAGTTAGAGTCCAAGTTAATTCTAGGAGCTAAAGGATAGAGAATAAACATGGAAATTGAAGATAAGGAAACAAGAGTTAAAGTATGGAAAGATAAAGCTGCCAAATAAATCATAATTTCACCACCCACGACCACTAATTCGATTATATCTCAAAATCGGTGTGGAATTCGGAAGAAAGGTCAAGAGCAAAGTTGAATATATTTCCGAGACGACAAATTTCGACTACTGATACGCGTCAAACAGATAAGTATTGAAGTTGTTAGGACCAAAACAAAAACGGGGCTGATTCTATATTTTAGGGTTACGAATTTGAGTTGGACTAGGATTCCACTACTAACCTTCTCCTTCAAAAAAAAAATTAGGTCTTCCTATACCCTATAAATACAGTGTCTTATAATTAGAAAATCATCATTGGCTAAACCAAAGAACACATAGTAAGAATTTCCTGAGGATGTAATATAATTAGGCGTGAGCTTCTTTTTTCTGAATGGTAAATAATCAAAATAAAACTATACAAATATCATGATAATACACATGCTAATAAATATACTCTAGTGTAGCACTATAGCCTATTAAAAATATAGTAAATACATATGTTACCCCATGTACTATGGTCTGATTGACTACCTACCACCTGTTTTTGAATTTGTGACATTTTATCCCTCGTAATTAGTTTTCGTGACTCGTTACCCCACTTAATAGAATATGTACAAAATCACCGTTAGTTGGTCAAGTGCTGGTCACGTGCTCTGTTTTCGTGACATTTTATCCCATGTACTAATTTATTTTATTATTTTACCCCTATACTAAGTTTCCTGCTTCTTATCCTTAAATGTCCTTGTATTATAAATAGTGGGTAAAATGTTAATAAAACTTAGTACATTGGGTAAAATATCACGAAAACCGCACACATGGCCAACTAACGACGATTTTTTACAAACCCCGTTAAGTGGGGCTAGCGAGTCACGAAAACTTAGTATAGGAGTAAAAGGAGTATTCACTCTAATAAATAAATAGGAAGTTTACCTAAAATGAGTCATATACTAATGTCGTTGTACAAATACTACCTACAATTAATTACATATATGGAGGACGGGTTCCTCCTTTTATCATCATTGGAGCTTGTTAAAACAATGCTATTTTTTTATTAGAGTCTTGTTCCCACGTACTATGGTTCTAATAGTTACGAAAACACATTTCGTTAGAGTTTTTAATAAATTTCATGCCTTATACCTTAGCTTATCGACCCGATTTTGGTAACAGTTGCCTTATTCTTCTGAAATAGCTGCATCATATCTATTGCTTTTTTGCATTTTCAGATGCCATTTCTTCCTATGTGATATGCAGTGTTCCCTATATGATGCTCCTTCCATACATGTAGAACTGGTATCACGAAGTAAAATCAATAAAGTGAGGTAAGAAGTTCAACTATACACTTTATTATAATAATAGTTAAAAACATATAAATAGAAGATATGAAATCCATAAATGACTGAATATAATATCATTTGTCAAGCCTGTAAACAACAAGATCTAATAATTATAACTAATGAGTTAATTACACGAATTATTTTATTTTGCAAATATAACATGACCAACGATCTATTTAATATATGTATTAATGAAAAATCAATCATTATGGAGAGAAGTTGAATTTTTCCCCTTTGCTCTCCATGCTAGATTGTATGGCAAGATCCCACTTTTGATGTGAATATATTCAACTATATCTTTCGGTGAGTAATTTGGGTTTTCCATCAGAATTTTCCCTTATATCTTCTCAAACGAGGCAGGTTCTACTTGTTCTATTTTATCTTCATGGTGATGCTGCTGAATTTGTGGATTTAACACCAACTTTCTCTTTCATCTCCTTTTTTTCAACAACTATATAAAAATCGGCCTTAACTTAGTTCCTCTGTCTTCACTTGTCCCTTGTTCATTCACAACATATTCATTATCTCCAATTCGATCCACCTCAATGTAACTCTCTTTTCGAATCCCTCTCCACCCATTTCTTACAATCCCTCAAGTCCCATCTCTTTACCTCCCCAACCTTCCTCCGATCATCTTTACCCTCAATCTCATACACTCTCATAGAACAAATCATAAAGCATGATTTTGAAAAGGAAAACCCTTAAGTGGAATCTACAACTACATTCATAATATAATCTCAAAGGATAAACCCTATCGATACAACTACACCTTCAACGACTCATTCCCACATATACCAAGTGTCACATAACTATTTGGACAGAAAAAGAGCTATACTTGTGGACTAACCTAGCCGCCAGACCATAGACTATCCAAGATTTATCTGACAACCACTTATTACGGAAGATGAATTTCACCCAATAGCAGCAATTCACATTGGACCGGAAAAAGTATTACTTTTTGACGTATCCTTATTTGTACATATTAACAGTCTTCTTTGAATAACTTATATTGCAAACCAATCGAAAGAACTTTCACACACGAGAATTAAAATTGAGCGATCAATTTTTGACCTTCAAGAACTACGAAATAAACAATGATGGATGTTAGATATGTTTCTTACACAATATTTTGAGCAATCACTTCATACACATCTCGATACTCATGCTATAACTACACTTTTATATGTAATGAGTACTTAGATTCATAAAGGTCTAGATTATATTTTACTCAATCAATAGTATCAATCTGTTGCGATTCAATATTACAGATATATTCGTTCAATCGAAGAACACACAAATCTAAAGTGACTATTCTTGCAATGGGCGTCAATTTTTTATGCAAACTTTTGAATTCGAAAGACAAATTATAGGGGCTATTTTGCAACTTATGTGGGGAGTTTCACCTACACATTTAAAATGTTATTAGAGATCTACATTCTATAGATACTGGGTTTGAGTCTCTTTAATCCACCCACTATAAATTCCAAGATTTAAATCTATTTATCTGTCATGCTAATTTTCACGTGAAGGGCGTGTTAAAATATAAATCTCATATAATACCTTCTCATAACCATTCAAAATTTATTTTTGTTAGCAGTTTAACAAATCAAAGAAATAAAGAAAATATAATGGTAAAAACATCGCGATAATGGCATGTGGATAAACTAGAAAGAGAGAAAAGATATATGAATGGATTTTTTCTTAGGTTTATAAAAATAAATTTAATTTTTTACTTTTACCTATATATATTAAAAATAAAAAAAGGTTATTTTAGTATTATGTTACTCTTTGATTGTTTAGTGGTAAAAAATCTCTCCCAAAACTGTAATGGTTCCTATATTAATGGTATTTCATTTTATAATTCTTTAAAAGACAATCTTATTCTATCAAGTCACGTTGGTTGAAGTTTTTATTAATAGATTAACCGTCCTAATCGACAATATTGTTACATGTATAGTACATACAAATTAAAAAAATACGTGAAGTTTTTAGGGTGACATACATGATTCTCCTCAATTACGATATTCATACGTATTATAATGCAATGAAAACAAGAACTAGGAATTCTGTATCATGTTCTCTATCTTATAAATCTAATAGATAAGAAACTACTTGATCAAATAAATAATCTACATGGACTCAAGAAAATTCATTTACTCTATATAACTCAAAATAATATTTCACGTTTTTAGGAAAGGATTCATGAATGTCATTTAATGTATCTACCCATGGTGGAACATATGTTCAGCTTGTGTACTCTCATCAACATGTATATACATGGTTGTGCACTATCTCATACATATTATGGGCAACTGATTTGAGATTTGAGAAAGATAATAAACCTTCCTGCGATTGTGATAGAAGATTTGAAGGAATGCATACATGTTCCTATGTGATAATTATTCTAATTTGATTGGGCTCACACCCATGGCCACTAAATTCCACTTTCTCTAGGGTTAATTATACAAGTTATGACGTCCCTCCCAAAAGAAAACAGAGTAGGAAATAAACGCGGGCTCATAAAAACGTCTGAGGATGTAATTCAATTAGGCTCGAACATTTTTTCCATAATCGGTAAAAAATCAAAATAAAAGTATATAAATATCATGGGCATACCCAAGCTAAGAAATATAATATAGTGTAACACTGAATCCTATTAAAAAAATACTAGAGGAATTTTACTTTAAATAATCCATAACCTAATCCCCTTGTACCACAACTAGCTCCAATCAACAACATGTATGAGGGGATTTCCTCCTTTTATCTTCATTGGAGCTCGTTATACCATTACTAGTTTTCTTATTAGAGTCTTCTTCACATGTACTATGGTTCTCATAGTTATGAAAACTCATTGCACTAAAGTGTTTACTCATTTTCACGCCTTATACCTTAGCATAATGACTTTCTACAATACGATTAGAAGCTCAATTTGTAGGTGATATACTCTTCCTCTAACCACTATAACTACCACTTATTCTACATAATTATAAAGTTGAATGCCTTATTTTACTTCACCCTTTATTGATGCAACTATAACATAAAAATATGAGTTCCTATTTTGGTAACAGTCATATTCTTTTGCAATAATATGAGGTCCTATTTTGGTAACGGTCATATTCTTTTACAATTGCAGCAACATATCTGTTGCTTGATTTTTTGGTAATATAAGATGACATTTGTTCGTCGATCAGCTGTGATGTACACTGTTCCCTATATGAGGCTCCTTCGCCACACGTAGAACTGGTATCACGGAGCAAATCAATGAAGTGAGGTCCATAGTTTAATTGTACACTCCAATCTTAGAATAATTAACAACCCATAAGCAAAATCGATATAAAGTGTAAATAATTTAATGTAATATAATTTCTCTAGCCTATAATAAACTTGAGATCTAATAATTATCACTAATTGTTCTGAAATGACATAACCAATGATTATTTAAATTGTTTAATGGAATGCTAAGAATCTTGACCACGAAGGCCATTTATAATAGATTGCAATGGGATCTGAGCAGCATAGCAATTTTCTACTGTGTACACTTTTGACATTGATGGTCCTCGTGAAAGTTTCTTATCACCGTTGTGTGGGCTTCCACCATCACCACTCACCATGTTTCTGAAAAGATTATTAAATTGTTAAAATCTTTAATAAACTATTATCTCTAAAGTTGAGGAAAAAATAATACATGTTGGACGCAAGCTCTTTAATTACTCAAGTAAGTTCAATCTTGTTACGTGGAAGAGGACCTAGAGTGAAGAGGTCACTCTCCCCATCATATGCAAAGATTTTCCCATCCATATAATCACTGTATGTTTTTTGGAGTTTGTCCATCACTTTCCTGCCAACACCTTTTGCCTCCACGGGATGTCTGTCTTCATAACATATCGAAACCTGAACAGAAGATTCGTAAAATCCATTAGTTTTTCAATCAACAAAAGTAAAAAACAAATAAGAGTACTTACGCTATAGTGGAAAAAGCTTCCATCGATCCTGCCTACCGAGGCCTTATAATAATTTGTGAATACTAGAATTTTATTTTCCTGTTAAGAATCTCTCAATTATCACATCAAATTCTTGCATCTTTTATATTTTGCAATAATTTAGCATTGGAAAAGAAAGATGTTTCGCAATTAATAATTAGATTACGTAAGCTTAAATTGTAATATAGAGTCGTAAATATTAATTGAATACAGTAATCCTAACATATTCGATTTCAGAATATAGTCTAGTAATCTAATGTAAAATAAAATGGTGTGGAACGTTATATTATACACTTCTAACACATTAAAAAATAAGGAATCATACATATAAATTTTTTATATATTACTTTCCAAATGCTAATTTCTTTATCTATTAATAGGAGTCACAAATCAAGTAAAAGTATACGAATTTTACCTGGAAGAATTTCAAGAACAAATCAACCATTAAAAATATAAATTACTACCTAAAACTACTTTAGAATTTTTTATTTAATTGCATATTTGTCATATCATGCTCTATTCAAGTTTATCACCAATTTAGTACTATCACTCTTATTCAGGTTTATCAGCAATTTAAGATCTAAGACTTACCGAGAATGTTCTCCTTTGATGAAATGTAATGACCAACAATCTTTTTTCTGTATTTAGAAACACATGAATAAATTATAAATTTTTTTGTGTTTAATACTAATTATTAAAGAAATAGGCATAAAAAATTAATTTAATAAAAGAGTTTACTAAAATCTAACATTATAAATAAATCTAGTTAAAAATTATTGATAACTTAATTAATATAAAATGTTCATCCAATATTCAATATAATTTTTTCATAATATAAATAATTCAAACATAATCGATATTTAAGTGTTATTTGGTTAAAACAAAAAATAAAACTTCCAATCCAAATATTAATATATCAAAATTTAATCAAATTGAGATGTTTATATTAAAAAAAAATCACATAGAATTACTACACATGGGCGGATTCAAGAGTTAAATTGAGGGATAGGCTTAAGTTATAAGAGATTAAACCTGATTTCTATATAATTTAGTTACTATTATACAAGTTAAAACTTGATTCATAACAAATCTCCAAATTGCCTAATTTTTATTATTCATAAATCAAAACTAAATTCTTTCTTTTTGATTATTTAAAAAATTTCTAATTCATCTACGAAAATTGAAATCACTAATTAAAATAAAATTAAAAAACAAAATGAATTACCATTGAAATTCCGAATTCTTACAAAATACCAGTAATTAACATAAACATTTAATTTCATATAAAATTACAAAAATAAAAGAAATATTACAAAATTAATCATTCGAATAAAAGGGTAAAGTGTTACCAGGAGATCCCAAGAATACAGATAAACCATAGCGTTTTGTAGGAGAGAGAGACCAATGACGGCTTGGTGTATAACATTACTATAATCTTGGTGAGAAGATAGGGTTTTGAGAATGTTTTTTATTTTATTCTCTATTTCTATTGGGCTGGGTTCGGACCATATATGGGTTAATATTAGTTTACTGGGTCTGGATTATATGTATCAAAATAATTGGGCTTTAAAGAACCATCACTGAATATATTTAAGACCACTAATAAAATTTAACATTATATATCACAATTTTTTTATATATTGAATATTAACACAGAATCACTTAGCATTAATAGAAAATCACTGAGTATTACACAAAATAACCAAGTATAGCAATAAAATTTGAAGTATTAGACAAAATCTCTATGTATTAATATAAAGTTTACCCAAAATATTTATATTTACATAAAATCACCGATTATTATATATCAGATTTAAAATTTCATATATACAAATTAAATTTGTTTCCGATTTAATTGAGGTATCAAAAAATATTTGAATGTGGTTGGTCATCCATTATGTCATTCGTTCTTCAAAATCTGTTCTTTGATATGATAACACTGAATGTTTGATCAATGGAAGTATCTTCCAAAGAACTACGAATGTCAAGAACAAAACTATCAAGAATAAAACTATCAGTTGAAGGAAAAAAATCTAAATAATGAATTTACTCATTGAATGTAGTTCTTCTACATATACAAGGGAAGCAAGAAAAGGCTATATAATGTGTGTCAATTGGGGCGAAGAAGACGCAAGTTTTTATCTAGAGAACACTTTACTTTGATGATATGCACCTTACAAGTCACAAGTTCTAGCAAAATTATTTCCCTAGGTTTAGAATATTCTAAAACAAGAGGTCTATTTAAGTCATCAGCCAACAAGGGAAGCAATAACGACATGTTAAGTAAATGCATTAAAAAGGTAATTTTAACACAAATGTGGAATAAATAATTCCGGCTTTCAGATATTATTTGATAATTATTTGATTTAGACTAATTCCGGCTTAAGAGAGAAAGACATTTTATAATAAATAAGTAAATTATATAACTTCGATGGTAAATTAGATATATTTAACTTTTATATCTTGCATAACTAATAGAAGTTTGATGTCTCCCTATTTGTCATGAATTAATCCTAGTTGGAGACATCATTTTAGGTGTATTTATTAGAGTATAGGTCGATTTTATCATGATTTAGTACACTTTCCTATTTTGTGTCTTGAATTAATTATTTATTATTTTTAGAGCATATTGGGTTTAATTGTTTATTTAGTGTGAAGCTTTAAAGATATATGGTAATTAGTTAGAGTCCAAGTTAATTCTAAGAGCTAAAGGATAGAGAATAAACATGGAAATTGAAGATAAGGAAACAAAAGTTAAAGTATGGAAAGATAAACCTGCCAAATAAATCATAATTTCACCACCCACGACCACCAATTCGATTATATCTCAAAATCGGTGAGGAATTCGGAAGAAAGGTCAAGAGAAAAGTTGAATATATTTCCGAGACGATAAATTTCGACTACTGATACGCGTCAAACAGATAAGTATTGAAGTTGTTAGGACCAAAACAAAAACGGGGCTGATTCTATATTTTAGGGTTACGAATTTGAGTTGGACTAGGATTCCACTACTTACCTTCTCCTTCAAAAAAAAATTAGGTCTTCCTATACCCTATAAATACAGTCTCTTATAATTAGAAAATCATCATTGGCTAAACCAAAGAACACATAGTAAGAAATAAATGTGGGCACACAAAATTTCCTGAGGATGTAATATAATTAGGCGTGAGCTTCTTTTTTCTGAAAGGTAAATAATCAAAATAAAACTATACAAATATCATGAGAATACACATGCTAATAAATATAATCTAGTGTAGCACTATAGCCTATTAAAAATATAGTAAATACATCTGTTACCCCATGTACTATGGTCTGATTGACTACCTACCACCTGTTTTTGAATTTGTGACATTTTATCCCTCGTACTTATATTTCGTGACTCATTACCCCCACTTAATAGAATATGTACAAAATCACCGTTAGTTGGTCAAGTGCTGGTCACGTGCTCTGTTTTCGTGACATTTTATCCCATGTACTAATTTATTTTATTATTTTACCCCTATACTAAGTTTCCTGCTTCTTATCCTTAAATGTCCTTGTATTATAAATAGTGGGTAAAATGTTAATAAAACTTAGTACATTGGGTAAAATATCACGAAAACCGCACACATGGCCAACTAACGACGATTTTTTACAAACCCCGTTAAGTGGGGCTAGCGAGTCACGAAAACTTAGTATAGGAGTAAAAGGAGTATTTATTCTAATAAATAAATAGGAAGTTTACCTAAAATGAGTTATATCCTAATGTCGTTGTACAAATACTACCTACAATCAATTACATATATGGAGGACGGGTTCCTTCTTTTATCATCATTGGAGCTTGTTAAAACAATGTTATTTTTTTATTAGAGTCTTGTTCCCACGTACTATGGTTCTCATAGTTACGAAAACACATTTCGTTAGAGTTTTTAATAAATTTCATGACTTATACCTTAGCTTATCGACCCGATTTTGGTAATAGTTGCCTTATTCTTCTGAAATAGCTGCATCATATCTATTGCTTTTTTGCATTTTCAGATGCCATTTCTTCCTCTCGGATGTGATATGCAGTGTTCCCTATATGATGCTCCTTCCATACATGTAGAACTGGTATCACGAAGTAAAATCAATAAAGTGAGGTAAGAAGTTCAACTATACACTTTATTATAATAATAGTTAACAACATATAAATAGAAGATATGAAATCCATAAATGACTGAATATAATATCATTTGTCAAGCCTGTAAACAACAAGATCTAATAATTATAACTAATGAGTTAATTACACAAATTATTTTATTTTGCAAAAATAACATGACCAACGATCTATTTAATATGTGTATTAATGAAAAATCAATCATTATGGAGAGAAGTTGAATTTTTCCCCTTTGCTCTCCATGCTAGATTGTATGGAAAGATCCCACTTTTGATGTGAATATATTCAACTATATCTTTCGGTGAGTAATTTGGGGTTTCCGTCAGAATTTTCTCTTATATCTTCTCAAACGAGGCAGGTTCTTCTTGTTCTATTTTATCTTCATTGTGATGCTGCTGAATTTGTGGATTTAACACCAACTTTCTCTTTCATCTCCTTTTTTTCAACAACTATATAAAAATCGGCCTTAACTTATTTCCTCTGTCTTCACTTGTCCCTTGTTCATTCACAACATATTCATTATCTCCAATTCGATCCACCTCAATGTAACTCTCTTTTCGAATCCCTCTCCACCCATTTCTTACAATCCCTCAAGTCCCATCTCTTTACCTCCCCAACCTTCCTCCGATCATCTTTACCCTCAATCTCATACACTCTCATAGAACAAATCATAAAGCATGATTTTGAAAAGGAAAACCCTTAAGTGGAATCTACAACTACATTCATAATATAATCTCAAAGGATAAACCCTATCGATACAACTACACCTTCAACGACTCATTCCCACGTATACCAAGTGTTACATAACTATTTGGACAGAAAAAGAGCTATACTTGTGGACTAACCTAGCCGCCAGACCATAGACTATCCAAGATTTATCTGACAACCACTTATTACGGAAGATGAATTTCACCCAATAGCAGCAATTCACATTGGACCGGAAAAAGTATTACTTTTTGACGTATCCTTATTTGTACATATTAACAGTCTTCTTTGAATAACTTATATTGCAAACCAATCGAAAGAACTTTCACACACGAGAATTAAAATTGAGCGATCAATTCTTTACCTTCAAGAACTACGAAATAAACAATGATGGATGTTAGATATGTTTCTTACACAATATTTTGAGCAATCACTTAATACACATCTCGGTACTCATGCTATAACTACACTTTTATAGGTAATGAGTACTTAGATTCATAAAGGTCTAGATTATATTTTACTCAAACGATAGTATCAATCTGTTGCGATTCAATATTACGGTTAAATTCGTTCAATCGAAGAACACACAAATCCAAAGTGACTATTCTTGAAATGGGCGTCAATTTTTTATGCAAACTTTTGAATTCGAAAGACAAATTATAGGGGCTATTTTGCAACTTATGTGGGGAGTTTCACCTACACATTTAAAATGTTATTAGAGATATACATTCTATAGGTACTGGGTTTGAGTCTCTTTAATCCACCCACTATAAATTCCATGATTTAAATCTATTTATCAGTCATGCTAATTTTCACGTGAAGGGCGTGTTAAAATATAAATCTCATATAATACCTTCTCATAACCATTCAAAATTTATTTTTGTTAGCAGTTTAACAAATCAAAGAAATAATGAAAATATAATGGTAAAAACATCGCGATAATAGCATGTGGATAAACTAGAAAGAGAGAAAAGATATATGAATGAATTTTTTCTTAGGTTTATAAAAATAAATTTAATTTTTTACTTTTACCTATATATATTAAAAATAAAAAAGGTTATTTTAGTATTATGTTACTCTTTGATTGTTTAGTGGTAAAAAATCTCTCCCAAAACTGTAATGGTTCCTAAATTAATGGTATTTCATAATATAATTCTATAAAAGACAATCTTATTCTATCAAGTCACGTTGCTTGAAGTTTTTATTAATATAGTACATACAAATTAAAAAAAATACGTGAAGTTTTTAGAGTGACATACACGATTCTCCTCAATTACGATATTCATACGTATTATAATGCAATGACAACAAGAACTAGGAATTCTGTATCATGTTCTCTATCTTATAAATATAATAGATAAGAAACTACTTGATCAAATAACTAATCTACATGGACTCAAGAAAATTCATTAACTCTATATAACTCAAAATATTATTTCACGTTTTTAGGAAAGGATTCATGAATGTCATTTAATGTATCTACCCATGGTGGAACATATGTTCAGCTTGTGTTCTCTCATCATCATGTATATACATGGTTGTGCACTATCTCATACATATTATGGGCCACTAATTTGAGATTTGAGAAAGATAATAAACCTTCCTGCGATTGTGATAGAAGATTTGAAGGAATGCATACATGTTCCTATGTGATAATTATTCTATTTTGATTGGGCTCACACCCATGGCCATTAAATTCCACTTTCTCTAGGGTTAATTATACAAGTTATGACGTCCCTCCCAAAAGAAAACAGAGTAGGAAATAAACGCGGGCACAAAAAAACGTCCGAGGATGTAATTCAATTAGGCTCGAACATTTTTTCCATAATCGGTAAAAAATCAAAATGAAAGTATATAAATATCATGGGCATACCCAAGCTAAGAAGTATAATATAGTGTAACACTGAATCCTATTAAAAAATACTAGAGGAATTTTACTTTAAATAATCCATATCCTAATCCCCCTGTACCACAACTAGCTCCAATCAACAACATGTATGAGGGGATTCCCTCCTTTTATCTTCATTGGAGCTCGTTATACCATTACTATTTTTCTTATTAGAGTCTTCTTCACATGTACTATGGTTCTCATAGTTATGAAAACTCATTGCACTAAAGTGTTTACTCATTTTCACGCCTTATACCTTAGCATAATGACCTTCTACAATACGATTAGAAGCTCATTTTGTAGGTGATATACTCTTCTTCTAACCACTATAACTACCACTTATTCTACATAATTATAAAGTTGAATGCCTTATTTTACTTCACCCTTTATTGATGCAACTATAACATAAAAATATGAGGTCCTATTTTGGTAATAGTCATATTCTTTTGCAATAATATGAGGTCCTATTTTGGTAACGGTCATATTCTTTTACAATAGCTGCAACATATCTGTTGCTTGATTTTTTGGTAATATAAGATGACATTTGTTCGTCGATCAGCTGTGATGTACATTGTTCCCTATATGAGGCTCCTTCGCTACACGTAGAACTGGTATCACGGAGCAAAACAACGAAGTGAGGTCCATAGTTTAGTTGTACACTCCAATCTAAGAATAATTAACAATCCATAAGCAAAATCGATATAAAGTGTAAATAATTTAATGTAATATCATTTCTCTAGCCTATAATAAACTTGAGATCTAAGAATTATAACTAATTATTCTGAAATGACATAACCAATGATTTTTTAAATTGTTTAATGGAATGCTAAGAATCTTGACCACGAAGGCCATTTGTAATAGATTGCAATGGGATCTGAGCAGCATAGCAATTTTCTACTGTGTACACTTTTGACATTGATGGTCCTCGTGAACGTTTCTTATCACCGTTGTGTGGGCTTCCACCATCACCACTCACCATGTTTCTGAAAAGATTATTAAATTGTTAAAAACTTTAATAAAATATTATCTCTAAAAGTTGAGGAAAAAATAATACATGTTGGATGCAAGCTCTTTAATTACTCAAGTAAGTTCAATCTTGTTACGTGGAAGAGGACCTAGAGTGAAGAGGTCACTCTCCCCATCATATGCAAAGATTTTCCCATCCATATAATCACTGTATGTTTTTTGGAGTTTGTCCATCACTTTCCTGCCAACACCTTTTGCCTCCACGGGATGTCTGTCTTCATAACATATCGAAACCTGAACAAAAGATTCGTAAAATCCATTAGTTTTTCAATCAACAAAAGTAAAAAACAAATAAGAGTACTTACGCTATAGTGGAAAAGGCTTCCATCGATCCTGCCTACCGAGGCCTTATAATAATTTGTGAATACTAGAATTTTATTTTCCTGTTAAGAATCTCTCAATTATCACATCAAATTCTTGCATCTTTTATATTTTGCAATAATTTAGCATTGGAAAAGAAAGATGTTTCGCAATTAATAATTAGATTATGTAAGCTTCAATTGTAATATAGAGTCGTAAATATTAATTGAATACAGTAATCCTAACATATTTGATTTCAGAATATAGTCTAGTAATTTAATGTAAAATAAAATGGTGTGGAACGTTATATTATACACTTCTAAAACATTAAAAAAATAAGGAATCATACATATAAATTTTTTATATATTACTTTCCAAATGCTAATTTCTTTATCTATTAATAGGAGTCACAAATCAAGTAAAAGTATACGAATTTTACCTGGAAGAATTTCAAGAACAAATCAACCATAAAAAATATAAATTACTACCTAAAAATACTTTAGAATTTTTTATTTAATTGCATATTTGTCATATCATGCTCTATTCAAGTTTATCACCAATTTAGTACTATCACTCTTATTCGGGTTTATCAGCAATTTAAGATCTAAGACTTACCGAGAATGTTCTCCTTTGACGAAATGTAATGACCAACAATCTTTTTTCTGTATTTAGAAACACATGAATAAATTATAAATTTTGTTGTGTTTAATACTAATTATTAAAGAAATAGGAATAAAAAATTAATTTAATAAAAGAGTTTACTAAAATCTAACATTATAAATAAATCTAGTTAAAAATTATTGATATCTTAATTAATATAAAATGTTCATCCAATATTCGATATAATTTTTTCATAATATAAATAATTCAAACATAATCGATATTTAAGTGTTATTTGGTTAAAACAAAAAATAAAACTTCCAATCCAAATATTAATATATCAAAATTTAATCAAATTGAGATGTTTATATTAAAAAAAAATCACATAGAATTACTACACATGGGCGGATTCAAGAGTTAAATTGAGGGATAGGCTTAAGTTATAAGAGATTAAACCTGATTTCTATATAATTTAGTTACTATTATACAAGTTAAAACTTGATTCATAACAAATCTCCAAATTGCCTAATTTTTATTATTCATAAATCAAAACTAAATTCCTTCTTTTTGATTATTTAAAAATTTTCTAATTCATCTACGAAAATTGAAATCACTAATTAAAATAAAATTAAAAAACAAAATGAATTACCATTGAAATTCCGAATTCTTACAAAATACCAGTAATTAACATAAACATTTAATTTCATATAAAATTACAAAAATAAAAGAAATATTACAAAATTAATCATTCGAATAAAAGGGTAAAGTGTTACCAGGAGATCCCAAGAATACAGATAAACCATAGCGTTTTGTAGGAGAGAGAGACCAATGACGGCTTGGTGCATAACATTACTATAATCTTGGTGAGAATAGATAGGGTTTTGAGAATGTTTTTTATTTTATTCTCTATTTCTATTGGGCTGGGTTCGGACCATATATGGGTTAATATTAGTTTACTGGGTCTGGATTATATGTATCAAAATAATTGGGCTTTAAAGAACCATCACTGAATATATTTAAGACCACTAATAAAATTTAACATTATATATCACAATTTTTTTATATATTGAATATTAACACAAAAATCACTTAGCATTAATAGAAAATCACTGAGTATTACACAAAATAACCAAGTATAGCAATAAAATTTGAAGTATTAGACAAAATCTCTATGTATTAATATAAAGTTTACACAAAATATCTATATTTACATAAAATCACCGATTATTATATATCAGATTTAAAATTTCATATATACAAATTAAATTTGTTTCCGATTTAATTGAGGTATCAAAAAATATTTGAATGTGGTTGGTCATCCATTATGTCATTCGTTCTTCAAACTATGTTCTTTGATATGATAACACTGAATGTTTGATCAATGGAAGTATCTTCCAAAGAACTACGAATGTCAAGAACAAAACTATGAAGAACAAAACTATCAGTTGAAGGAAAAAAATCTAAATAATGAATTTACTCATTGAATGTAGTTCTTCTACATATACAAGGGAAGCGAGAAAAGGCTATATAATGTGTGTCAATTGGGGCGAAGAAGACGCAAGTTTTTATCTAGAGAACACTTTACTTTGATGATATGCACCTTACAAGTCACAAGTTCTAGCAAAATTATTTCCCTAGGTTTAGAATATTCTAAAACAAGAGGTCTATTTAAGTCATCAACCAACAAGGGAAGCAATAACGATATGTTAAGTAAATGCATTAAAAAGGTAATTTTAACACAAATGTGGAATAAATAATTTCGGCTTTCAGATATTATTTGATAATTATTTGATTTAGACTAATTCCGGCTTAAGAGAGAAAGACATTTTATAATAAATAAGTAAATTATATAACTTCGATGGTAAATTAGATATATTTAACTTTTATATCTTGCATAACTAATAGAAGTTTGATGTCTCCCTATTTGTCATGAATTAATCCTAGTTGGAGACATCATTTTAGGTGTATTTATTAGAGTATAGGTCGATTTTATCATGATTTAGTACACTTTCCTATTTTGTGTCTTGAATTAATTATTTATTATTTTTAGAGCATATTGGGTTTAATTGTTTATTTAGTGTGAAGCTTTAAAGATATATGGTAATTAGTTAGAGTCCAAGTTAATTCTAAGAGCTAAAGGATAGAGAATAAACATGGAAATTGAAGATAAGGAAACAAAAGTTAAAGTATGGAAAGATAAACCTGCCAAATAAATCATAATTTCACCACCCACGACCACCAATTCGATTATATCTCAAAATCGGTGAGGAATTCGGAAGAAAGGTCAAGAGAAAAGTTGAATATATTTCCGAGACGATAAATTTCGACTACTGATACGCGTCAAACAGATAAGTATTGAAGTTGTTAGGACCAAAACAAAAACGGGGCTGATTCTATATTTTAGTGTTACGAATTTGAGTTGGACTAGGATTCCACTACTTACCTTCTCCTTCAAAAAAAAATTAGGTCTTCCTATACCCGATAAATACAGTCTCTTATAATTAGAAAATCATCATTGGCTAAACCAAATAACACATAGTAAGAAATAAATGTGGGCACACAAAATTTCCTAAGGATGTAATATAATTAGGCGTGAGCTTCTTTTTTCTGAAAGGCAAATAATCAAAATAAAACTATACAAATATCATGAGAATACACATGCTAATAAATATACTCTAGTGTAGCACTATAGCCTATTAAAAATATAGTAAATACATCTGTTACCCCATGTACTATGGTCTGATTGACTACCTACCACCTGTTTTTGAATTTGTGACATTTTATCCCTCGTACTTATATTTCGTGACTCGTTACCCCCACTTAATAGAATATGTACAAAATCACCGTTAGTTGGTCAAGTGCTGGTCACGTGCTCTGTTTTCGTGACATTTTATCCCATGTACTAATTTATTTTATTATTTTACCCCTATACTAAGTTTCCTGCTTCTTATCCTTAAATGTCCTTGTATTATAAATAGTGGGTAAAATGTTAATAAAACTTAGTACATTGGGTAAAATATCACGAAAACCGCACACATGGCCAAATAACGACGATTTTTTACAAACCCCGTTAAGTGGGGCTAGCGAGTCAGGAAAACTTAGTATAGGAGTAAAAGAAGTATTTACTCTAATAAATAAATAGGAAGTTTACCTAAAATGAGTTATATCCTAATGTCGTTGTACAAATACTACCTACAATCAATTACATATATGGAGGACGGGTTCCTCCTTTTATCATCATTGGAGCTTGTTAAAACAATGTTATTTTTTTATTAGAGTCTTGTTCCCACGTACTATGGTTCTCATAGTTACGAAAACACATTTCGTTAGAGTTTTTAATAAATTTCATGCCTTATACCTTAGCTTATCGACCCGATTTTGGTAACAGTTGCCTTATTCTTCTGAAATAGCTGCATCATATCTATTGCTTTTTAGCATTTTCAGATGCCATTTCTTCCTCTCGGATGTGATATGCAGTGTTCCCTATATGATGCTCCTTCCATACATGTAGAACTGGTATCACGAAGTAAAATCAATAAAGTGAGGTAAGAAGTTCAACTATACACTTTATTATAATAATAGTTAAAAACATATAAATAGAAGATATGAAATCCATAAATGACTGAATATAATATCATTTGTCAAGCCTGTAAACAACAAGATCTAATACTTATAACTAATAAGTTAATTACACAAATTATTTTACTTTGCAAAAATAACATGACCAACGATCTATTTAATATGTGTATTAATGAAAAATCAATCATTATGGAGAGAAGTTGAATTTTTCCCCTTTGCTCTCCATGCTAGATTGTATGGAAAGATCCCACTTTTGATGTGAATATATTCAACTATATCTTTCGGTGAATAATTTGGGGTTTCCATCAGAATTTTCTCTTATATCTTCTCAAACAAGGCAGGTTCTTCTTGTTCTATTTTATCTTCATGGTGATGCTGCTGAATTTGTGGATTTAACACCAACTTTCTCTTTCATCTCCTTTTTTTCAACAACTATATAAAAATCGGCCTTAACTTAGTTCCTCTGTCTTCACTTGTCCCTTGTTCATTCACAACATATTCATTATCTCCAATTCGATCCACCTCAATGTAACTCTCTTTTCGAATCCCTCTCCACCCATTTCTTACAATCCCTCAAGTCCCATCTCTTTACCTCCCCAACCTTCCTCCGATCATCTTTACCCTCAATCTCATACACTCTCATAGAACAAATCATAAAGCATGATTTTGAAAAGGAAAACCCTTAAGTGGAATCTACAACTACATTCATAATATAATCTCAAAGGATAAACCCTATCGATACAACTACACCTTCGACGACTCATTCCCACGTATACCAAGTGTCACATAACTATTTGGACAGAAAAAGAGTTATACTTGTGGACTAACCTAGCCGCCAGACCATAGACTATCCAAGATTTATCTGACAACCACTTATTACGGAAGATGAATTTCACCCAATAGCAGCAATTCACAGTGGACCAGAAAAAGCATTACTTTTTGACGTATCCTTATTTGTACATATTAACAGTTCTTCTTTGAATAACTTATATTGCAAACCAATCGAAAGAAATTTCACACGAGAATTAAAATTGAGCGATCAATTTTTGACCTTCAAGAAATACGAAATAAACAATGATGGATGTTAGATATTTTTCTTACACAATATTTTGAGCAATCACTTCATACACATCTCGATACTCATGCTATAACTACACTTTTATAGGTAATGAGTACTTAGATTCATAAAGGTCTAGATTATATTTTACTCAATCGATAGTATCAGTCTGTTGCGATTCAATATTACTGATATATTCGTTCAATCGAAGAACACACAAATCCAAAGTGACTATTCTTGCAATGGGCGTCAATTTTTTATGCAAACTTTTGAATTCGAAAGACAAATTATAGGGGCTATTTTGCAACTTATGTGGGGAGTTTCACCTACACATTTAAAATGTTATTAGAGATCTACATTATAAAGATACTGGGTTTGAGTCTCTTTATTCCACCCACTATAAATTCCAAGATTTAAATCTATTTATCTGTCATGCTAATTTTCACGTGAAGGGCGTGTTAAAATATAAATCTCATATAATACCTTCTCATAACCATTCAAAAATTATTTTTGTTAGCAGTTTAACAAATCAAATAAATAAAGAAAATATAATGGTAAAAACATCGCGATAATGGCATGTGGATAAACTAGAAAGAGAGAAAAGATATATGAATGAATTTTTTCTTAGGTTTATAAAAATAAATTTAATTTTTTACTTTTACCTATATATATTAAAAATAAAAAAGGTTATTTTAGTATTATGTTACTCTTTGATTGTTTAGTGGTAAAAAATCTTCCCAAAAATGTAATGGTTCCTAAATTAATGGCATTTTATTTTATAATTCTTTAAAAGACAATCTTATTCTATCAAGTCACGTAGCTTGAAGTTTTTATTAATAGATTAACCGTCCTAATCGACAATATTGTTACATGTATAGTACATACAAATTAAAAAAATACGTGAAGTTTTTAGGGTGACATACACGATTCTCCTCAATTACGATATTCATACGTATTATAATGCAATGACAACAAGAACTAGGAATTCTGTATCATGTTCTCTATCTTATAAATCTAATAGATAAGAAACTACTTGATCAAATAAATAATCTACATGGACTCAAGAAAATTCATTTACTCTATATAACTCAAAATAATATTTCACGTTTTTAGGAAAGGATTCATGAATGTCATTTAAGGTATCTACCCATGGTGGAACATATGTTCAGCTTGTGTACTCTCATCATCATGTATATACATGGTTGTGCACTATCTCATACATATTATGGGCCACTGATTTGAGATTTTTGAAAGATAATAAACCTTCCTGCGATTGTGATAGAAGATTTGAAGGAATGCATACATGTTCCTATGTGATAATTATTCTAATTTGATTGGGCTCACACCCATGGCCACTAAATTCCACTTTCTCTAGGGTTAATTATACAAGTTATAACGTCCCTCCTAAAAGAAAACAGAGTAGGAATTAAACGCGGGCTCATAAAAACGTCTGAGGATGTAATTCAATTAGGCTCGAACATTTTTTCCATAATCGGTAAAAAATCAAAATGAAAGAATATAAATATCATGGGCATACCCAAGCTAAGAAATATAATATAGTGTAACACTGAACCCTATTAAAAAATACTAGAAGAATTTTACTTTAAATAATCCATAACCTAATCCCCTTGTACCACAACTAGCTCCAATCAACAACATGTATGAGGGGATTTCCTCCTTTTATCTTCATTGGAGCTCGTTATACCATTACTATTTTTCTTATTAGAGTCTTCTTCACATGTACTATGGTTCTCATAGTTATGAAAACTCATTGCACTAAAGTGTTTACTCGTTTTCACGCCTTATACCTTAGCATAATGACCTTCTACAATACGATTAGAAGCTCATTTTTAGGTGATATACTCTTCCTCTAACCACTATAACTACCACTTATTCTACATAATTATAAAGTTGAATGCCTTATTTTACTTCACCCTTTATTGATGCAACTATAACATAAAAATATGAGTTCCTATTTTGGTAACAGTCATATTCTTTTGCAATAATATGAGGTCCTATTTTGGTAACGGTCATATTCTTTTACGATTTTTTGGTAATATAAGATGACATTTGTTCGTCGATCAGCTGTGATGTACACTGTTCCCTATATGAGGCTCCTTCGCCACACGTAGAACTGGTATCACGGAGCAAAACAATGAAGTGAGGTCCATAGTTTAATTGTACACTCCAATCTTAGAATAATTAACAACCCATAAGCAAAATCGATATAAAGTGTAAATAATTTAATGTAATATCATTTCTCTAGCCTATAATAAACTTGAGATCTAATAATTATAACTAATTGTTCTAAAATGACATAACCAATAATTATTTACATTGTTTAATGGAATGCTAAGAATCTTGAACACGAAGGCCATTTGTAATAGATTGCAATGGGATCTGAGCAGCATAGCAATTTTCTACTGTGTACACTTTTGACATTGATGGTCCTCGTGAACGTTTCTTATCACCGTTGTGTGGGCTTCCACCATCACCACTCACCATGTTTCTGAAAAGATTATTAAATTGTTAAAAACTTTAATAAAATATTATCTCTAAAAGTTGAGGAAAAAATAATACATGTTTGATGCAAGCTCTTTAATTACTCAAGTAAGTTCAATCTTGTTACGTGGAAAAGGACATAGAGTGAAGAGGTCACTCTCCCCATCATATGCAAAGATTTTCCCATCCATATAATCACTGTATGTTTTTTGGAGTTTGTCCATCACTTTCCTGCCAACACCTTTTGCCTCCACGGGATGTCTGTCTTCATAACATATCGAAACCTGAACAAAAGATTCGTAAAATCCATTACTTTTTCAATCAACAAAAGTAAAAAACAAATAAGAGTACTTACGCTATAGTGGAAAAAGCTTCCATCGATCCTGCCTACCGAGGCCTTATAATAATTTGTGAATACTAGAATTTTATTTTCCTGTTAAGAATCTCTCAATTATCACATCAAATTCTTGCATCTTTTATATTCTGCAATAATTTAGCATTGGAAAAGAAAGATGTTTCGCAATTAATAATTAGATTACGTAAGCTTAAATTGTAATATAGAGTCGTAAATATTAATTGAATACAGTAATCCTAACATATTTGATTTCAGAAGATCTCTCCCTGAGGATGTAATATAATTAGGCATGACCTTCTTTTTTCTGAATGGTAAATAATCAAAATAAAACTATACAAATATCATGAGAATACACATGCTAATAAATATACTCTAGTGTAGCACTAAAGCCTATTAAAAATATAGTAAATACATCTGTTACCCCATGTACTATGGTCTGATTGACTACCTACCACCTGTTTTTGAATTTGTGACATTTTATCCCTCGTACTTAGTTTTCGTGACTCGTTACCCCCACTTAATAGAATATGTACAAAATCACCGTTAGTTGGTCAAGTGCTGGTCACGTGCTTTGTTTTTGTGACATTTTATCCCATGTACTAATTTATTTTATTATTTTACCCCTATACTAAGTTTCATGCTTCTTATCCTTAAATGTCCTTGTATTATAAATAGTGGGTAAAATTTTAATAAAACTTAGTACATTGGGTAAAATATCACGAAAACCGCACACATGGCCAACTAACGACGATTTTTTACAAACCCCGTTAAGTGGGGCTAGCGAGTCACGAAAACTTAGTATCGGAGTAAAAGGAGTATTTACTCTAATAAATAAATAGGAAGTTTACCTAAAATGAGTCATATCCTAATGTCGTTGTACAAATACTACCTACAATCAATTACATATATGGAGGACGGGTTCCTCCTTTTATCATCATTGGAGCTTGTTAAAACAATGCTATTTTTTTATTAGAGTCTTGTTCCCACGTACTATGGTTCTCATAGTTACGAAAACACATTTCGTTAGAGTTTTTAATAAATTTCATGCCTTATACCTTAGCTTATCGACACGATTTTGGTAACAGTTGCCTTATTTTTCTGAAATAGCTGCATCATATCTATTGCTTTTTTGCATTTTCAGATGCCATTTTTTCCTCTCGGATGTGATATGCAGTGTTCCCTATATGATGCTCCTTCCATACATGTAGAACTGGTATCACGAAGCAAAATCAATAAAGTGAGGTAAGAAGTTCACCTATACACATTATTATAATAATAGTTAACAACATATAAATAGAAGATATGAAATCCATAAATGACTGAATATAATATCATTTGTCAAGCCTGTAAACAACAAGATCTAATAATTATAACTAATGAGTTAATTACACGAATTATTTTATTTTGCAAAAATAACATGACCAACGATCTATTTAATATGTGTATTAATGAAAAATCAATCATTATGGAGAGAAGTTGAATTTTTCCCCTTTGCTCTCCATGCTAGATTGTATGGAAAGATCCCACTTTTGATGTGAATATATTCAACTATATCTTTCGGTGAGTAATTTGGGTTTTCCATCAGAATTTTCTCTTATATCTTCTCAAACGAGGCAGGTTCTTCTTGTTCTATTTTATCTTCATGGTGATGCTGCTGTAATTTTGGATTTAACACCAACTTTCTCTTTCATCTCCTTTTTTTCAACAACTATATAAAAATCGGCCTTAACTTAGTTCCTCTGTCTTCACTTGTCCCTTGTTCATTCACAACATATTCATTATCTCCAATTCGATCCACCTCAATGTAACTCTCTTTTCGAATCCCTCTCCACCCATTTCTTACAATCCCTCAAGTCCCATCTCTTTACCTCCCCAACCTTCCTCCGATCATCTTTACCCTCAATCTCATACACTCTCATAGAACAAATCATAAAGCATGATTTTGAAAAGAAAAACCCTTAAATTGAATCTACAACTACATTCATAATATAATCTCAAAGGATAAACCCTATCGATACAACTACACCTTCGACGACTCATTCCCACGTATACCAAGTGTCACATAACTATTTGGACAGAAAAAGAGCTATACTTGTGGACTAACCTAGCCGCCAGACCATAGACTATCTAAGATTTATCTGACAACCACTTATTACGGAAGATGAATTTCACCCAATAGCAGCAATTCACATTGGACCGGAAAAAGCATTACTTTTTGACGTATCCTTATTTGTACATATTAACAGTCTTCTTTGAATAACTTATATTGCAAACCAATCGAAAGAACTTTCACACACGAGAATTAAAATTGAGCGATCAATTCTTTACCTTCAAGAACTACGAAATAAACAATGATGGATGTTAGATATGTTTCTTACACAATATTTTGAGCAATCACTTAATACACATCTCGGTACTCATGCTATAACTATACTTTTATAGGTAATGAGTACTTAGATTCATAAAGGTCTAGATTATATTTTACTCAAACGATAGTATCAATCTGTTGCGATTCAATATTACGGTTAAATTCGTTCAATCGAAGAACACACAAATCCAAAGTGACTATTCTTGAAATGGGCGTCAATTTTTTATGCAAACTTTTGAATTCGAAAGACAAATTATAGGGGCTATTTTGCAACTTATGTGGGGAGTTTCACCTACACATTTAAAATGTTATTAGAGATCTACATTCTATAGATACTGGGTTTGAGTCTCTTTAATCCACCCACTATAAATTCCATGATTTAAATCTATTTATCAGTCATGCTAATTTTCACGTGAAGGGCGTGTTAAAATATAAATCTCATATAATACCTTCTCATAACCATTCAAAATTTATTTTTGTTAGCAGTTTAACAAATCAAAGAAATAAAGAAAATATAATGGTAAAAACATCGCGATAATAGCATGTGGATAAACTAGAAAGAGCGAAAAGATATATGAATGAATTTTTTCTTAGGTTTATAAAAATAAATTTAATTTTTTACTTTTACCTATATATATTAAAAATAAAAAAGGTTATTTTAGTATTATGTTACTCTTTGATTGTTTAGTGGTAAAAAATCTCTCCCAAAACTGTAATGGTTCCTAAATTAATGGTATTTCATTTTATAATTCTATAAAAGACAATCTTATTCTATCAAGTCACGTTGCTTGTAGTTTTTATTAATATAGTACATACAAATTAAAAAAATACGTGAAGTTTTTAGAGTGACATACACGATTCTCCTCAATTACGATATTCATACGTATTATAATGCAATTACAACAAGAACTAGGAATTCTGTATCATGTTCTCTATCTTATAAATATAATAGATAAGAAACTACTTGATCAAATAACTAATCTACATGGACTCAAGAAAATTCATTAACTCTATATAACTCAAAATATTATTTCACGTTTTTAGGAAATGATTCATGAATGTCATTTAATGTATCTACCCATGGTGGAACATATGTTCAGCTTGTGTACTCTCACCATCATGTATATACATGGTTGTGCACTATCTCATACATATTATGGGCCACTGATTTGAGATTTGAGAAAGATAATAAACCTTCCTGCGATTGTGATAGAAGATTTGAAGGAATGCATACATGTTCCTATGTGATAATTATTCTATTTTGATTGGGCTCACACCCATGGCCACTAAATTCCACTTTCTCTAGGGTTAATTATACAAGTTCTGACGTCCCTCCCAAAAGAAAACAGAGTAGGAAATAAACGCGGGCACAAAAAAACGTCCGAGGATGTAATTCAATTAGGTCGAACATTTTTTCCATAATCGGTAAAAAATCAAAATGAAAGTATATAAATATCATGGGCATACCCAAGCTAAGAAGTATAATATAGTGTAACACTGAATCCTATTAAAAAATACTAGAGGAATTTTACTTTAAATAATCCATATCCTAATCCCCCTGTACCACAACTAGCTCCAATCAACAACATGTATGAGGGGATTTCCTCCTTTTATCTTCATTGGAGCTCGTTATACCATTACTATTTTTCTTATTAGAGTCTTCTTCACATGTACTATGGTTCTCATAGTTATGAAAACTCATTGCACTAAAGTGTTTACTCATTTTCACGCCTTATACCTTAGCATAATGACCTTCTACAATACGATTAGAAGCTCATTTTGTAGGTGATATACTCTTCTTCTAACCACTATAACTACCACTTATTCTACATAATTATAAAGTTGAATGCCTTATTTTACTTCACCCTTTATTGATGCAACTATAACATAAAAATATGAGGTCCTATTTTGGTAATAGTCATATTCTTTTGCAATAATATGAGGTCCTATTTTGGTAACGGTCATATTCTTTTACAATAGCTGCAACATATCTGTTGCTTGATTTTTTGGTAATATAAGATGACATTTGTTCGTCGATCAGCTGTGATGTACATTGTTCCCTATATGAGGCTCCTTCGCTACACGTAGAACTGGTATCACGGAGCAAAACAATGAAGTGAGGTCCATAGTTTAATTGTACACTCCAATCTAAGAATAATTAACAACCTATAAGCAAAATCGATATAAAGTGTAAATAATTTAATGTAATATCATTTCTCTAGCCTATAATAAACTTGAGATCTAAAAATTATAACTAATTATTCTGAAATGACATAACTAATGATTTTTTAAATTGTTTAATGGAATGCTAAGAATCTTGACCACGAAGGCCATTTGTAATAGATTGCAATGGGATCTGAGCAGCATAGCAATTTTCTACTGTGTACACTTTTCACATTGATGGTCCTCGTGAACGCTTCTTATCACCGTTGTGTGGGCTTCCACCATCACCACTCACCATGTTTCTGAAAAGATTATTAAATTGTTAAAAACTTTAATAAAATATTATCTCTAAAAGTTGAGGAAAAAATAATACATGTTGGATGCAAGCTCTTTAATTACTCAAGTAAGTTCAATCTTGTTACGTGGAAGAGGACCTAGAGTGAAGATGTCACTCTCCCCATCATATGCAAAGATTTTCCCATCCATATAATCACTGTATGGTTTTTGGAGTTTGTCCATCACTTTCCTGCCAACACCTTTTGCCTCCACGGGATGTCTGTCTTCATAACATATCGAAACCTGAACAAAAGATTCGTAAAATCCATTAGTTTTTCAATCAACAAAAGTAAAAAACAAATAAGAGTACTTACGCTATAGTGGAAAAAGCTTCCATCGATCCTGCCTACCGAGGCCTTATAATAATTTGTGAATACTAGAATTTTATTTTCCTGATAAGAATCTCTCAATTATCACATTAAATTCTTGCATCTTTTATATTTTGCAATAATTTAGCATTGGAAAAGAAAGATGTTTCGCAATTAATAATTAGATTATGTAAGCTCCAATTGTAATATAGAGTCGTAAATATTAATTAAATACAGTAATCCTAACATATTTGATTTCAGAATATAGTCTAGTAATTTAATGTAAAATAAAATGGTGTGGAACGTTATATTATACACTTCTAACACATTAAAAAAATAAGGAATCATACATATAAATTTTTTATATATTACTTTCCAAATGCTAATTTCTTTATCTATTAATAGGAGTCACAAATCAAGTAAAAGTATACGAATTTTACCTGGAAGAATTTCAAGAACAAATCAACCATAAAAAATATAAATTACTACCTAAAAATACTTTAGAATTTTTTATTTAATTGCATATTTGTCATATCATGCTCTATTCAAGTTTATCACCAATTTAGTACTATCACTCTTATTCGGGTTTATCAGCAATTTAAGATCTAAGACTTACCGAGAATGTTCTCCTTTGATGAAATGTAATGACCAACAATCTTTTTTCTGTATTTAGAAACACATGAATAAATTATAAATTTTGTTGTGTTTAATACTAATTATTAAAGAAATAGGCATAAAAAATTAATTTAATAAAAGAGTTTACTAAAATCTAACATTATAAATAAATCTAGTTAAAAATTATTGATATCTTAATTAATATAAAATGTTCATCCAATATTCAATATAATTTTTTCATAATATAAATAATTCAAACATAATCGATATTTAAGTGTTATTTGGTTAAAACAAAAAATAAAACTTCCAATCCAAATATTAATATATCAAAATTTAATCAAATTGAGATGTTTATATTAAAAAAAAAAATCACATAGAATTACTACACATGGGCGGATTCAAGAGTTAAATTGACGGATAGGTTTAAGTTATAAGAGATTAAACCTGATTTCTATATAATTTAGTTACTATTATACAAGTTAAAACTTGATTCATAACAAATCTCCAAATTGCCTAATTTTTATTATTCATAAATCAAAACTAAATTCATTCTTTTTGATTATTTAAAAAATTTCTAATTCATCTACGAAAATTGAAATCACTAATTAAAATAAAATTAAAAAACAAAATGAATTACCATTGAAATTCCGAATTCTTACAAAATACCAGTAATTAACATAAACATTTAATTTCATATAAAATTACAAAAATAAAAGAAATATTACAAAATTAATCATTCGAATAATAGGGTAAAGTGTTACCAGGAGATCCCAAGAATACAGATAAACCATAGCGTTTTGTAGGAGAGAGAGACCAATGACGGCTTGGTGCATAACATTACTATAATCTTGGTGAGAATAGATAGGGTTTTGAGAATGTTTTTTATTGTATTCTCTATTTCTATTGGGCTGGGTTCGGACCATATATGGGTTAATATTAGTTTACTGGGTCTGGATTATATGTATCAAAATAATTGGGCTTTAAAGAACCATCACTGAATATATTTAAGACCACTAATAAAATTTAACATTATATATCACAATTTTTTTATATATTGAATATTAACACAAAATCACTTAGCATTAATAGAAAATCACTGAGTATTACACAAAATAACCAAGTATAGCAATAAAATTTGAAGTATTAGACAAAATCTCTATGTATTAATATAAAGTTTACACAAAATATCTATATTTACATAAAATCACCGATTATTATATATCAGATTTAAAATTTCATATATACAAATTAAATTTGTTTCCGATTTAATTGAGGTATCAAAAAATATTTGAATGTGGTTGGTCATCCATTATGTCATTCGTTCTTCAAACTATGTTCTTTGATATGATAACACTGAATGTTTGATCAATGGAAGTATCTTCCAAAGAACTACGAATGTCAAGAACAAAACTATGAAGAACAAAACTATCAGTTGAAGGAAAAAAATCTAAATAATGAATTTACTCATTGAATGTAGTTCTTCTACATATACAAGGGAAGCGAGAAAAGGCTATATAATGTGTGTCAATTGGGGCGAAGAAGACGCAAGTTTTTATCTAGAGAACACTTTACTTTGATGATATGCACCATACAAGTCACAAGTTCTAGCAAAATTATTTCCCTAGGTTTAGAATATTCTAAAACAAGAGGTCTATTTAAGTCATCAGCCAACAAGGGAAGCAATAACGATATGTTAAGTAAATGCATTAAAAATGTAATTTTAACACAAATGTGGAATAAATAATTTCGGCTTTCAGATATTATTTGATAATTATTTGATTTAGACTAATTCCGGCTTAAGAGAGAAAGACATTTTATAATAAATAAGTAAATTATATAACTTCGATGGTAAATTAGATATATTTAACTTTTATATCTTGCATAACTTATAGAAGTTTGATGTCTCCCTATTTGTCATGAATTAATCCTAGTTGGAGACATCATTTTAGGTGTATTTATTAGAGTATAGGTCGATTTTATCATGATTTAGTACACTTTCCTATTTTGTGTCTTGAATTAATTATTTATTATTTTTAGAGCATATTGGGTTTAATTGTTTATTTAGTGTGAAGCTTTAAAGATATATGGTAATTAGTTAGAGTCCAAGTTAATTCTAAGAGCTAAAGGATAGAGAATAAACATGGAAATTGAAGATAAGGAAACAAAAGTTAAAGTATGGAAAGATAAACCTGCCAAATAAATCATAATTTCACCACCCACGACCACCAATTCGATTATATCTCAAAATCGGTGAGGAATTCGGAAGAAAGGTCAAGAGAAAAGTTGAATATATTTCCGAGACGATAAATTTCGACTACTGATACGCGTCAAACAGATAAATATTGAAGTTGTTAGGACCAAAAAAAAAACGGGGCTGATTCTATATTTTAGGGTTACGAATTTGAGTTGGACTAGGATTCCACTACTTACCTTCTCCTTCAAAAAAAATTAGGTCTTCCTATACCCTATAAATACAGTCTCTTATAATTAGAAAATCATCATTGGCTAAACCAAAGAACACATAGTAAGAAATAAATGTGGGCACACAAAATTTCCTAAGGATGTAATATAAGTAGGCGTGAGCTTCATTTTTCTGAAAGGTAAATAATCAAAATAAAACTATACAAATATCATGAGAATACACATGCTAATAAATATACTCTAGTGTAGCACTATAGCCTATTAAAAATATAGTAAATACATCTGTTACCCCATGTACTATGGTTTGATTGACTACCTACCACCTGTTTTTGAATTTGTGACATTTTATCCCTCGTACTTATATTTCGTGACTCGTTACCCCCACTTAATAGAATATGTACAAAATCACCGTTAGTTGGTCAAGTGCTGGTCACGTGCTCTGTTTTCGTGACATTTTATCCCATGTACTAATTTATTTTATTATTTTACCCCTATACTAAGTTTCCTGCTTCTTATCCTTAAATGTCCTTGTATTATAAATAGTGGGTAAAATGTTAATAAAACTTAGTACATTGGGTAAAATATCACGAAAACCGCACACATGGCCAACTAACGACGATTTTTTACAAACCCCGTTAAGTAGGGCTAGCGAGTCACGAAAACTTAGTATAGGAGTAAAAGGAGTATTTACTCTAATAAATAAATAGGAAGTTTACCTAAAATGAGTTATATCCTAATGTCGTTGTACAAATACTACCTACAATCAATTACATATATGGAGGACGGGTTCCTCCTTTTATCATCATTGGAGCTTGTTAAAACAATGTTATTTTTTTATTAGAGTCTTGTTCCCACGTACTATGGTTCTCATAGTTACGAAAACACATTTCGTTAGAGTTTTTAATAAATTTCATGCCTTATACCTTAGCTTATCGACACGATTTTGGTAACAGTTGCCTTATTCTTCTGAAATAGCTGCATCATATCTATTGCTTTTTTGCATTTTCAGATGCCATTTCTTCCTCTCGGATGTGATATGCAGTGTTCCCTATATGATGCTCCTTCCATACATGTAGAACTGGTATCACGAAGTAAAATCAATAAAGTGAGGTAAGAAGTTCAACTATACACTTTATTATAATAATAGTTAACAACATATAAATAGAAGATATGAAATCCATAAATGACTGAATATAATATCATTTGTCAAGCCTGTAAACAACAAGATCTAATACTTATAACTAATGAGTTAATTACACAAATTATTTTATTTTGCAAAAATAACATGACCAACGATCTATTTAATATGTGTATTAATGAAAAATCAATCATTATGGAGAGAAGTTGAATTTTTCCCCTTTGCTCTCCATGCTAGATTGTATGGAAAGATCCCACTTTTGATGTGAATATATTCAACTATATCTTTCGGTGAGTAATTTGGGGTTTCCATCAGAATTTTCTCTTATATCTTCTCAAACGAGGCAGGTTCTTCTTGTTCTATTTTATCTTCATGGTGATGCTGCTGAATTTGTGGATTTAACACCAACTTTCTCTTTCATCTCCTTTTTTTCAACAACTATATAAAAATCGGCCTTAACTTAGTTCCTCTGTCTTCACTTGTCCCTTGTTCATTCACAACATATTCATTATCTCCAATTCGATCCACCTCAATGTAACTCTCTTTTCGAATCCCTCTCCACCCATTTCTTACAATCCCTCAAGTCCCATCTCTTTACCTCCCCAACCTTCCTCCGATCATCTTTACCCTCAATCTCATACACTCTCATAGAACAAATCATAAAGCATGATTTTGAAAAGGAAAACCCTTAAGTGGAATCTACAACTACATTCATAATATAATCTCAAAGGATAAACCCTATCGATACAACTACACCTTCGACGACTCATTCCCACGTATACCAAGTGTCACATAACTATTTGGACAGAAAAAGAGTTATACTTGTGGACTAACCTAGCCGCCAGACCATAGACTATCCAAGATTTATCTGACAACCACTTATTACGGAAGATGAATTTCACCCAATAGTAGCAATTCACAGTGGACCAGAAAAAGCATTACTTTTTGACGTATCCTTATTTGTACATATTAACAGTTCTTCTTTGAATAACTTATATTGCAAACCAATCGAAAGAAATTTCACACGAGAATTAAAATTGAGCGATCAATTTTTGACCTTCAAGAAATACGAAATAAACAATGATGGATGTTAGATATTTTTCTTACACAATATTTTGAGCAATCACTTCATACACATCTCGATACTCATGCTATAACTACACTTTTATAGGTAATGAGTACTTAGATTCATAAAGGTCTAGATTATATTTTACTCAATCGATAGTATCAATCTGTTGCGATTCAATATTACGGATATATTCGTTCAATCGAAGAACACACAAATCCAAAGTGACTATTCTTGCAATGGGCGTCAATTTTTTATGCAAACTTTTGAATTCGAAAGACAAATTATAGGGGCTATTTTGCAACTTATGTGGGGAGTTTCACCTACACATTTAAAATGTTATTAGAGATCTACATTCTAAAGATACTGGGTTTGAGTCTCTTTATTCCACCCACTATAAATTCCAAGATTTAAATCTATTTATCTGTCATGCTAATTTTCACGTGAAGGGCGTGTTAAAATATAAATCTCATATAATACCTTCTCATAACCATTCAAAATTTATTTTTGTTAGCAGTTTAACAAATCAAAGAAATAAAGAAAATATAATGGTAAAAACATCGCGATAATGGCATGTGGATAAACTAGAAAGAGAGAAAAGATATATGAATGAATTTTTTCTTAGGTTTATAAAAATAAATTTAATTTTTTACTTTTACCTATATATATTAAAAATAAAAAAGGTTATTTTAGTATTATGTTACTCTTTGATTGTTTAGTGGTAAAAAATCTCTCCCAAAACTGTAATGGTTCCTAAATTAATGGTATTTTATTTTATAATTCTTTAAAAGACAATCTTATTCTATCAAGTCACGTAGCTTGAAGTTTTTATTAATAGATTAACCGTCCTAATCGACAATATTGTTACATGTATAGTACATACAAATTAAAAAAATACGTGAAGTTTTTAGGGTGACATACACGATTCTCCTCAATTACGATATTCATACGTATTATAATGCAATGACAACAAGAACTAGGAATTCTGTATCATGTTCTCTATCTTATAAATCTAATAGATAAGAAACTACTTGATCAAATAAATAATCTACATGGACTCAAGAAAATTCATTTACTCTATATAACTCAAAATAATATTTCACGTTTTTAGGAAAGGATTCATGAATGTCATTTAATGTATCTACCCATGGTGGAACATATGTTCAGCTTGTGTACTCTCATCATCATGTATATACATGGTTGTGCACTATCTCATACATATTATGGGCCACTGATTTGAGATTTTTGAAAGATAATAAACCTTCCTGCGATTGTGATAGAAGATTTGAAGGAATGCATACATGTTCCTATGTGATAATTATTCTAATTTGATTGGGCTCACACCCATGGCCACTAAATTCCACTTTCTCTAGGGTTAATTATACAAGTTATAACGTCCCTCCCAAAAGAAAACAGAGTAGGAATTAAACGCGGGCTCATAAAAACGTCTGAGGATGTAATTCAATTAGGCTCGAACATTTTTTCCATAATCGGTAAAAAATCAAAATGAAAGTATATAAATATCATGGGCATACCCAAGCTAAGAAATATAATATAGTGTAACACTGAACCCTATTAAAAAATACTAGAGGAATTTTACTTTAAATAATCCATAACCTAATCCCCTTGTACCACAACTAGCTCCAATCAACAACATGTATGAGGGGATTTCCTCCTTTTATCTTCATTGGAGCTCGTTATACCATTACTATTTTTCTTATTAGAGTCTTCTTCACATGTACTATGGTTCTCATAGTTATGAAAACTCATTGCACTAAAGTGTTTACTCATTTTCACGCCTTATACCTTAGCATAATGACCTTCTATAATACGATTAGAAGCTCATTTTTTAGGTGATATACTCTTCCTCTAACCAATATAACTACCACTTATTCTACATAATTATAAAGTTGAATGCCTTATTTTACTTCACCCTTTATTGATGCAACTATAACATAAAAATATGAGTTCCTATTTTGGTAACAGTCATATTCTTTTGCAATAATATGAGGTCCTATTTTGGTAACGGTCATATTCTTTTACGATTTTTTGGTAATATAAGATGACATTTGTTCGTCGATCAGCTGTGATGTACACTGTTCCCTATATGAGGCTCCTTCGCCACACGTAGAACTGGTATCACGGAGCAAATCAATGAAGTGAGGTCCATAGTTTAATTGTACACTCCAATCTTAGAATAATTAACAACCCATAAGCAAAATCGATATAAAGTGTAAATAATTTAATGTAATATCATTTCTCTAGCCTATAATAAACTTGAGATCTAATAATTATAACTAATTGTTCTAAAATGACATAACCAATAATTATTTACATTGTTTAATGAAATGTTAAGAATCTTGAACACGAAGGCCATTTATAATAGATTGCAATGGGATCTGAGCAGCATAGCAATTTTCTACTGTGTACACTTTTGACATTGATGGTCCTCGTGAACGTTTGTTATCACCGTTGTGTGGGCTTCCACCATCACCACTCACCATGTTTCTGAAAAGATTATTAAATTGTTAAAAACTTTAATAAAATATTATCTCTAAAAGTTGAGGAAAAAATAATACATGTTGGATGCAAGCTCTTTAATTACTCAAGTAAGTTCAATCTTGTTACGTGGAAGAGGACCTAGAGTGAAGAGGTCACTCTCCCCATCATATGCAAAGATTTTCCCATCCATATAATCACTGTATGTTTTTTGGAGTTTGTCCATCACTTTCCTGCCAACACCTTTTGCCTCCACGGGATGTCTGTCTTCATAACATATCGAAACCTGAACAAAAGATTCGTAAAATCCATTAGTTTTTCAATCAACAAAAGTAAAAAACAAATAAGAGTACTTACGCTATAGTGGAAAAAGCTTCCATCTATCCTGCCTACCGAGGCCTTATAATAATTTGTGAATACTAGAATTTTATTTTCCTGTTAAGAATCTCTCAATTATCACATCAAATTCTTGCATCTTTTATATTTTGCAATAATTTAGCATTGGAAAAGAAAGATGTTTCGCAATTAATAATTAGATTACGTAAGCTTAAATTGTAATATAGAGTCGTAAATATTAATTGAATACAGTAATCCTAACATATTCAATTTCAGAATATAGTCTAGTAATCTAATGTAAAATAAAATGGTGTGGAACGTTATATTATACACTTTTAACACATTAAAAAAATAAGGAATCATACATATAAATTTTTTATATATTCCTTTCCAAATGCTAATTTCTTTATCTATTAATAGGAGTCACAAATCAAGTAAAAGTATACGAATTTTACCTGGAAGAATTTCAAGAACAAATCAACCATAAAAAATATAAATTACTACCTAAAAATACTTTAGAATTTTTTATTTAATTGCATATTTGTCATATCATGCTCTATTCAAGTTTATCACCAATTTAGTACTATCACTCTTATTCGGGTTTATCAGCAATTTAAGATCTAAGACTTACCGAGAATGTTCTCCTTTGATGAAATGTAATGACCAACAATCTTTTTTCTGTATTTAGAAACAAATGAATAAATTATAAATTTTGTTGTGTTTAATACTAATTATTAAAGAAGTAGGCATAAAAAATTAATTTAATAAAAGAGTTTACTAAAATCTAAAATTATAAATAAATCTAGTTAAAAATTATTGATATCTTAATTAATATAAAATGTTCATCCAATATTCAATATAAATTTTTTCATAATATAAATAATTCAAACATAATCAATATTTAAGTGTTATTTGGTTAAAACAAAAAATAAAACTTCCAATCCAAATATTAATATATCAAAATTTAATCAAATTGAGATGTTTATATTAAAAAAAAAATCACATAGAATTACTACACATGGGCGGATTCAAGAGTTAAATTGAGGGATAGGCTTAAGTTATAAGAGATTAAACCTGATTTCTATATAATTTAGTTACTATTACACAAGTTAAAACTTGATTCATAACAAATCTCCAAATTGCCTAATTTTTATTATTCATAAATCAAAACTAAATACCTTCTTTTTGATTTTATAAAAAATTTCTAATTCATCTATGAAAATTGAAATCACTAATTAAAATAAAATTAAAAAACAAAATGAATCACCATTGAAATTCCGAATTCTTACAAAATACCAGTAATTAACATAAACATTTAATTTCATATAAAATTACAAAAATAAAAGAAATATTACAAAATTAATCATTCGAATAAAAGGGTAAAGTGTTACCAGGAGATCCCAAGAATTCAGATAAACCATAGCGTTTTGTAGGAGAGAGAGACCAATGACGGCTTGGTGCATAACATTACTATAATCTTGGTGAGAAAAGATAGGGTTTTGAGAATGTTTTTTATTTTATTCTCTATTTCTATTGGGCTGGGTTCCGACCATATATGGGTTAATATTAGTTTACTGGGTCTGGATTATATGTATAAAAATAATTGGGCTTTAAAGAACCATCACTGAATATATTTAAGACCACTAATAAAATTTAACAGTATACATCACAATTTTTTTATATATTGAATATTAACACAAAATCACTTAACATTAATAGAAAATCACTGAGTATTACACAAAATAACCAAGTATAGCAATAAAATTTGAAGTATTAGACAAAATCTCTATGTATTAATATAAAGTTTATATAAAATATCTATATTTACATAAAATCACCGATTATTGTATATTAGATTTAAAATTTCATATATACAAATTAAATTTGTTTCCGATTTAATTGAGGTATCAAAAAATATTTGAATGTGGTTGGTCATCCATTATGTCATTCGTTCTTCAAAATCTGTTCTTTGATATGATAACACTGAATGTTTGATCAATGGAAGTATCTTCCAAAGAACTACGAATGTCAAGAACAAAACTATCAAGAACAAAACTATCAGTTGAAGGAAAAAAATCTAAATAATGAATTTACTCATTGAATGTAGTTCTTCTACATATACAAGGGAAGCAAGAAAAGGCTATATAATGTGTGTCAATTGGGGCGAAGAAGACACAAGTTTTTATCTAGAGAACACTTTACTTTGATGATATGCACCTTACAAGTCACAAGTTCTAGCAAAATTATTTCCCTAGGTTTAGAATATTCTAAAACAAGAGGTCTATTTAAGTCATCAGCCAACAAGGGAAGCAATAACTATATGTTAAGTAAATGCATTAAAAAGGTAATTTTAACACAAATGTGGAATAAATAATTCCGGCTTTCAGATATTATTTGATTATTATTTGATTTAGACTAATTCCGGCTTAAGAGAGAAAGACATTTTATAATAAATAAGTAAATTATATAACTTCAATGGTAAATTAGATATATTTAACTTTTATGTCTTGCATAACTAATAGAATTTTGATGTCTCCCTATTTGTCATTAATTAATCCTAGTTGGAGACATCATTTTAGGTGTAATTATTAGAGTATAGGTCAATTTTATCATAATTTAGTACACTTTCTTATTTTGTGTCTTGAATTAATTATTTTTTATTTTTAGAGCATATTGGGTTTAATTATTTATTTAGTGTGAAGCTTTAAAGATACATGGTAATTAGTTAGAGTCCAAGTTAATTCTAAGAGCTAAAGGATAGAGAATAAACATGGAAATTGAAGATAAGGAAACAAAAGTTAAAGTATGGAGAGATAAAGCTGCTAAATAAATCATAATTTCACCACCCACGACCACCAATTCGATTATATCTCAAAATCGGTGAGCAATTCGGAAGAAAGGTCAAGAGCAAAGTTGAATATATTTCTGAGACGATAAATTTCGACTACTGATACGCGTCAAACATATATTTAAGTTGTTAGGACCAAAACAAAAACGGGGCTGATTCTATATTTTAGGGTTACGAATTTGAGTTGGACTAGGATTCCACTACTTACCTTCTCCTTCAAAAAAAAATTATGTCTTCCTATACCCTATAAATACAGCCTCTTATAATTAGAAAATCATCATTGGCTAAACCAAAGAACACATAGTAGGAAATAAATGTGGGCACACAAAATTTCCTGAGGATGTAATATAATTAGGCATGAGCTTCTTTTTTCTGAATGGTAAATAATCAAAATAAAACTATACAAATATCATGAGAATACACATGCTAATAAATATACTTTAGTGTAGCACTAAAGCCTATTAAAAATATAGTAAATACATCTGTTACCCCATGTACTATGGTCTGATTGACTACCTACCACCTGTTTTTGAATTTGTGACATTTTATCCCTCGTACTTAGTTTTCGTGACTCGTTACCCCCACTTAATAGAATATGTACAAAATCACCGTTAGTTGGTCAAGTGCTGGTCACGTGCTTTGTTTTCGTGACATTTTATCCCATGTACTAATTTATTTTATTATTTTACCCCTATACTAAGTTTCCTGCTTCTTATCCTTAAATGTCCTTGTATTATAAATAGTGGGTAAAATGTTAATAAAATTTAGTACATTGGGTAAAATATCACGAAAACCGCACACATGGCCAACTAACGACGATTTTTTACAAACCCCGTTAAGTGGGGCTAGCGAGTCACGAAAACTTAGTATCGGAGTAAAAGGAGTATTTACTCTAATAAATAAATAGGAAGTTTACCTAAAATGAGTCATATCCTAATGTCGTTGTACAAATACTACCTACAATCAATTACATATATGGAGGACGGGTTCCTCCTTTTATCATCATTGGAGCTTGTTAAAACAATACTATTTTTTTATTAGAGTCTTGTTCTCACGTACTATGGTTCTCATAGTTACGAAAACACATTTCGTTAGAGTTTTTAATAAATTTCATGCCTTATACCTTAGCTTATCGACACGATTTTGGTAACGGTTGCCTTATTTTTCTGAAATAGCTGCATCATATCTATTGCTTTTTTGCATTTTCAGATGCCATTTTTTCCTCTCGGATGTGATATGCTGTGTTCCCTATATGATGCTCCTTCCATACATGTAGAACTGGTATCACGAAGCAAAATCAATAAAGTGAGGTAAGAAGTTCACCTATACACATTATTATAATAATAGTTAACAACATATAAATAGAAGATATGAAATCCATAAATGACTGAATATAATATCATTTGTCAAGCCTGTAAACAACAAGATCTAATAATTATAACTAATGAGTTAATTACACGAATTATTTTATTTTGCAAAAATAACATGACCAACGATCTATTTAATATGTGTATTAATGAAAAATCAATCATTATGGAGAGAAGTTGAATTTTTCCCCTTTGCTCTCCATGCTAGATTGTATGGAAAGATCCCACTTTTGATGTGAATATATTCAACTATATCTTTCGGTGAGTAATTTGGGTTTTCCATAAGAATTTTCTCTTATATCTTCTCAAACAAGGCAGGTTCTTCTTGTTCTATTTTATCTTCATGGTGATGCTGCTGTAATTTTGGATTTAACACCAACTTTCTCTTTCATCTCCTTTTTTTCAACAACTATATAAAAATCGGCCTTAACTTAGTTCCTCTGTCTTCACTTGTCCCTTGTTCATTCACAACATATTCATTATCTCCAATTCGATCCACCTCAATGTAACTCTCTTTTCGAATCCCTCTCCACCCATTTCTTACAATCCCTCAAGTCCCATCTCTTTACCTCCCCAACCTTCCTCCGATCATCTTTACCCTCAATCTCATACACTCTCATAGAACAAATCATAAAGCATGATTTTGAAAAGAAAAACCCTTAAATGGAATCTACAACTACATTCATAATATAATCTCAAAGGATAAACCCTATCGATACAACTACACCTTCGACGACTCATTCCCACGTATACCAAGTGTCACATAACTATTTGGACAGAAAAAGAGCTAGACTTGTGGACTAACCTAGCCGCCAGACCATAGACTATCCAAGATTTATCTGACAACCACTTATTACGGAAGATGAGTTTCACCCAATAGCAGCAATTCACATTGAACCGGAAAAAACATTACTTTTTGACGTATCCTTATTTGTACATATTAACAGTCTTCTTTGAATAACTTATATTGCAAACCAATCGAAAGAACTTTCACACACGAGAATTAAAATTGAGCGATCAATTCTTTACCTTAAAGAACTACGAAATAAACAATGATGGATGTTAGATATGTTTCTTACACAATATTTTCAGCAATCACTTAATACACATCTCGGTACTCATGCTATAACTACACTTTTATAGGTAATGAGTACTTAGATTCATAAAGGTCTAGATTATATTTTACTCAATCGATAGTATCAATCGGTTGCGATTCAATATTACGGTTATATTCGTTCAATCGAAGAACACACAAATCCAAAGTGACTATTCTTGAAATGGGCGTCAATTTTTTATGCAAACTTTTGAATTCGAAAGACAAATTATAGGGGCTATTTTTCAACTTATGTGGGGAGTTTCACCTACACATTTAAAATGTTATTAGAGATCTACATTCTATAGATACTGGGTTTGAGTCTCTTTAATCCACCCACTATAAATTCCATGATTTAAATCTATTTATCAGTCATGCTAATTTTCACGTGAAGGGCGTGCTAAAATATAAATCTCATATAATACCTTCTCATAACCATTCAAAATTTATTTTTGTTAGCAGTTTAACAAATCAAAGAAATAAAGAAAATATAATGGTAAAAACATCGCGATAATGGCATGTGGATAAACTAGAAACAGAGAAAAGATATATGAATGAATTTTTTCTTCGGTTTATAAAAATAAATTTAATTTTTTACTTTTACCTATATATATTAAAAATAAAAAAGGTTATTTTAGTATTATGTTACTCTTTGATTGTTTAGTGGTAAAAAATCTCTCCCAAAACTGTAATGGTTCCTAAATTAATGGTATTTCATTTTATAATTCTATAAAAGACAATCTTATTCTATCAAGTCACGTTGCTTGAAGTTTTTATTAATATAGTACATACAAATTAAAAAAATACGTGAAGTTTTTAGAGTGACATACACGATTCTCCTCAATTACGATATTCATACGTATTATAATGCAATGACAACAAGAACTAGGAATTCTGTATCATGTTCTCTATCTTATAAATATAATAGATAAGAAACTACTTGATCAAATAACTAATCTACATGGACTCAAGAAAATTCATTTACTCTATATAACTCAAAATATTATTTCACGTTTTTAGGAAAGGATTCATGAATGTCATTTAATGTATCTACCCATGGTGGAACATATGTTCAGCTTGTGTACTCTCATCATCATGTATATACATGGTTTTGCACTATCTCATACATATTATGGGCCACTGATTTGAGATTTGAGAAAGATAATAAACCTTCCTGCGATTGTGATAGAAGATTTGAAGGAATGCATACATGTTCCTATGTGATAATTATTCTAATTTGATTGGGCTCACACCCATGGCCACTAAATTCCACTTTCTCTAGGGTTAATTATACAAGTTATGACGTCCCTCCCAAAAGAAAACAGAGTAGGAAATAAACGAAAACAGAGTAGGAAATAAACGCTGGCACAAAAAAACGTCCGAGGATGTAATTCAATTAGGCTCGAACATTTTTTCCATAATCGGTAAAAAATCAAAATGAAAGTATATAAATATCATGGGCATACCCAAGCTAAGAAATATAATATAGTGTAACACTGAATCCTATTAAAAAATACTAGAGGAATTTTACTTTAAATAATCGATATCCTAATCCCCCAGTACCACAACTAGCTCCAATCAACAACATGTATGAGGGGATTTCCTCCTTTTATCTTCATTGGAGCTCGTTATACCATTACTAATTTTCTTATTAGAGTCTTCTTCACATGTACTATGGTTCTCATAGTTATGAAAACTCATTGCACGAAAGTGTTTACTCATTTTCACGCCTTATACCTTAGCATAATGACCTTCTACAATACGATTAGAAGCTCATTTTGTAGGTGATATACTCTTCTTCTAACCACTATAACTACCACTTATTCTACATAATTATAAAGTTGAATGCCTTATTTTACTTCACCCTTTATTGATGCAACTATAACATAAAAATATGAGGTCCTATTTTGGTAATAGTCATATATTTTTGCAATAATATGAGGTCATATTCTTTTACAATAGCTGCAACATATCTGTTGCTTGATTTTTTGGTAATATAAGATGACATTCGTTCGTCGATCAGCTGTGATGTACATTGTTCCCTATATGAGGCTCCTTCGCTACACGTAGAACTGGTATCACGGAGCAAAACAACGAAGTGAGGTCCATAGTTTAGTTGTACACTCCAATCTAAGAATAATTAACAATCCATAAGCAAAATCGATATAAAGTGTAAATAATTTAATGTAATATCATTTCTCTAGCCTATAATAAACTTGAGATCTAATAATTATAACTAATTATTCTGAAATGACATAACCAATTATTTTTAAATTGTTTAATGGAATGCTAAGAATCTTGACCACGAAGGCCATTTGTAATAGATTGCAATGGGATCTGAGCAGCATAGCAATTTTCTACTGTGTACAATTTTGACATTGATGGTCCTCGTGAACGTTTCTTATCACCGTTGTGTGGGCTTCCACCATCACCACTCACCATGTTTCTGAAAAGATTATTAAATTGTTAAAAACTTTAATAAAATATTATCTCTATAAGTTGACGAAAAAATAATACATGTTGGATGCAAGCTCTTTAATTACTCAAGTAAGTTCAATCTTGTTACGTGGAAGAGGACCTAGAGTGAAGAGGTCACTCTCCCCATCATATGCAAAGATTTTCCCATCCATATAATCACTGTATGTTTTTTGGAGTTTGTCCATCATTTTCCTGCCAACACCTTTTGCCTCCACGGGATGTCTGTCTTCATAACATATCGAAACCTGAACAAAAGATTCGTAAAATCCATTAGTTTTTCAATCAACAAAAGTAAAAAACAAATAAGAGTACTTACGCTATAGTGGAAAAAGCTTCCATCGATCCTTCCTTATAATAATTTGTGAATACTAGAATTTTATTTTCCTGTTAAGAATCTCTCAATTATCACATCAAATTCTTGCATCTTTTATATTTTGCAATAATTTAGCATTGGAAAAGAAAGATGTTTCGCAATTAATAATTAGATTATGTAAGCCTCAATTGTAATATAGAGTCGTAAATATTAATTGAATACAGTAATCCTAACATATTTGATTTCATAATATAGTCTAGTAATCTAATGTAAAATGAAATGGTATGGAACGTTATATTATACACTTCTAACACATTAAAAAAATAAGGAATTATACATATAAATTTTTTATATATTACTTTCCAAATGCTAATTCCTTTATCTATTAATAGGAGTCACAAATCAAGTAAAAGTATACGAATTTTACCTGGAAGAATTTCAAGAACAAATCAACCATAAAAAATATAAATTACTACCTAAAAATACTTTAGAATTTTTTATTTAATTGCATATTTGTCATATCATGCTCTATTCAAGTTTATCACCAATTTAGTACTATCACTCTTATTCGGGTTTATCAGCAATTTAAGATCTAAGACTTACCGAGAATGTTCTCCTTTGATGAAATGTAATGACCAACAATCTTTTTTCTGTATTTAGAAACACATGAATAAATTATAAATTTTGTTGTGTTTAATACTAATTTTTAAAGAAATAGGCATAAAAAATTAATATAATAAAAGAGTTTACTAAAATCTAACATTATAAATAAATCTAGTTAAAATTATTGATATCTTAATTAATATAAAATGTTCATCCAATATTCAATATAATTTTTTCATAATATAAATAATTCAAACATAATCAATATTTAAGTGTTATTTGGTTAAAACAAAAATTAAAACTTCCAATCCAAATATTAATATATCAAAATTTAATCAAATTGAGATGTTTATATTAAAAAAAAATCACATAGAATTACTACACATGGGCGGATTCAAGAGTTAAATTGAGGGATAGGCTTAAGTTATAAGAGATTAAACCTGATTTCTATATAATTTAGGTACTATTATACAAGTTAAAACTTGATTTATAACAAATCTCCAAATTGCCTAATTTTTATTATTCATAAATCAAAACTAAATTCCTTCTTTTTGATTATTTAAAAAATTTCTAATTCATCTACGAAAATTGAAATCACTAATTAAAATAAAATTAAAAAACAAAATGAATTACCATTGAAATTCCGAATTCTTACAAAATACCAGTAATTAACATAAACATTTAATTTAATATAAAATTACAAAAATAACAGAAATATTACAAAATTAATCATTCGAATAAAAGGGTAAAGTGTTACCAGGAGATCCCAAGAATACAGATAAACCATAGCGTTTTGTAGGAGAGAGACACCAATGACGGCTTGGTGCATAACATTACTATAATCTTGGTGAAAATAGATAGGGTTTTGAGAATGTTTTTTATTTTATTCTCTATTTCTATTGGGCTGGGTTCGGACCATATATGGGTTAATATTAGTTTACTGGGTCTGGATTATATGTATCAAAATAATTGGGCTTTAAAGAACCATCCGTGAATATATTTAAGACCACTAATAAAATTTAACATTATACATCACAATTTTTTTATATATTGAATATTAACACAAAATCACTTAGCATTAATAGAAAATCACTGAGTATTACACAAAATAACCAAGTATAGCAATAAAATTTGAAGTATTAGACAAAATCTCTATGTATTAATATAAAGTTTACACAAAATATTTATATTTACATAAAATCACCGATTATTATATATTAGATTTAAAATTTCATATATACAAATTAAATTTGTTTCCGATTTAATTGAGGTATCAAAAAATATTTGAATGTGGTTGGTCATCCATTATGTCATTCGTTCTTCAAACTCTGTTCTTTGATATGAAAACACTGAATGTTTGATCAATAGAAGTATTTTCCAAAGAACTACGAATGTAAAGAACAAAACTATGAAGAACAAAACTATCAGTTGAAGGAAAACAATCTAAATAATGAATTTACTCATTGAATGTAGTACTTCTACATATACAAGGGAACCAAGAAAAGGCTATACAATGTGTGTCAATCGGGGTGAAGAAGACGCAAGTTTTTATCTAGAGAACACTTTACTTTGATGATATGCACCTTACAAGTCACAAGTTCTAGCAAAATTATTTCCCTAGGTTTAGAATATTCTAAAACAAGAGGTCTATTTAAGTCATCAGCCAACAAGGGAAGCAATAACGATATGTTAAGTAAATGCATTAAAAAGGTAATTTTAACACAAATGTGGAATAAATAATTCCGGCTTTCAGATATTATTTGATAATTATTTGATTTAGACTAATTCCGGCTTAAGAGAGAAAGACATTTTATAATAAATAAGTAAATTATATAACTTCGATGGTAAATTAGATATATTTAACTTTTATATCTTGCATAACTAATAGAAGTTTGATGTCTCCCTATTTGTCATGAATTAATCCTAGTTGGAGACATCATTTTAGGTGTATTTATTAGAGTATATGTCGATTTTATCATGATTTAGTACACTTTCCTATTTTGTGTCTTGGATTAATTATTTATTATTTTTAGAGCATATTGGGTTTAATTGTTTGTTTAGTGTGAAGCTTTAAAGATATATGGTAATTAGTTAGTAGGGGTGAGCAAAATAAAACCGAAAAACCGAACCGATCCAAAAAACAGAAAAAACCGAACCGAAAAAACCGAAAACCGACAAAACCGTTCGGTTCGGTAAAAGCTTTTAAAAAACCGAAAAAGTTCGGTTCGGTACGGTTTTTCTATGCTAAACCGAACCGAAAAACCGAACCCTAAAAATACAAAAATTAAGACATTCTTGAATTTAATTTATATTCACGAAGAGATTATGACAATGGGATATAAAATGGAATGATTTTTTAAAACAAAAATGTTCATATATAACATGCACCACACCTAAAAATGTCATAGTGTGCAACATATTTTTACATAAGTTATTAGTCGATATATTTTAAAAAATATTTCGTTTATTAATATTTGTTGAAGGTAAAACATACATATTGAATGTCCAAAAAAAAACATACATATTAAATTTTATAACTATTCTTTGAAATTATTTGTTTACAACTAATATATAATATTTGAGTTCCAAAAATGCATTTTTCCTACACAGGTCAATAACATGAAAATCAAATAATTCATATATGGATTTGTTAGAAAATAAAACGTCTCAAGTGAATGCCATTAAAATATATCCAACTTCGAATTAAACACATACCAAAACCGAAAAAAAACCGAACCGAACATATAGTGAACCGAAAACCGAAAAAACCGAACCGATAAAAACCGTTCGATTCGGTACCGACACCTTTAAAAACCGAATCATTCAGTTTCGGTTTCGGTTATGGCAAAAAACCGAGCCGAACCGTACCGTGCTCACCCCTATTAGTTAGAGTCCAAGTTAATTCTAGGAGCTAAAGGATAGAGAATAAACATGGAAATTGAAGATAAGGAAACAAAAGTTAAAGTATGGAAAGATAAAGCTGCCAAATAAATCATAATTTCACCACCCACGACCACTAATTCGATTATATCTCAAAATCGGTGAGGAATTCGGTAGAAAGGTCAAGAGCAAAGTTGAATATATTTCCGAGACGATAAATTTCGACTACTTATACGCGTCAGACGGATAAGTATTGAAGTTGTTAGGACCAAAACAAAACGGGGCTGATTCTATATTTTAGGGTTACGAATTTGAGTTGGACTAGGATTCCACTACTTACCTTCTCCTTCAAAAAAAAATTAGGTCTTCCTATACCCTATAAATACAGTCTCTTATAATTAGAAAATCATCATTGGCTAAACCAAAGAACACATAGTAAGAAATAAATGTGGGCACACAAAATTTCCTGAGGATGTAATATAATTAGGCGTAAGCTTCTTTTTTCTGAATGGTAAATAATCAAAATAAAACTATACAAATATCATGAGAATACACATGCTAATAAATATACTCTAGTGTAGCACTAAAGCCTATTAAAAATATAGTAAATACATCTATTACCCCCATGTACTATGGTCTGATTGACTACCTACCACCTGTTTTTGAATTTGTGACATTTTATCCCTCGTACTTAATTTTCGTGACTCGTTACCCCCACTTAATAGAATATGTACAAAATCACCGTTAGTTGGTCAAGTGCTGGTCACGTGCTCTATTTTCGTGACATTTTATCCCATGTACTAATTTATTTTATTATTTTACCCCTATACTAAGTTTCCTGCTTCTTATCCTTAAATGTCCTTGTATTATAAATAGTGGGTAAAATGTTAATAAAACTTAGTACATTGGGTAAAATATCACGAAAACCGCACACATGGCCAACTAACGACGATTTTTTACAAACCCCGTTAAGTAGGGCTAGCGAGTCACGAAAACTTAGTATAGGAGTAAAAGGAGTATTTACTCTAATAAATAAATAGGAAGTTTACCTAAAATGAGTCATATCCTAATGTCGTTGTACAAATACTACCTACAATCAATTACATATATGGAGGACGGGTTCCTCCTTTTATCATCATTGGAGCTTGTTAAAACAATGCTATTTTTTTATTAGAGTCTTGTTCCCACGTACTATGGTTCTCATAGTTACGAAAACACCAATGCTATTTTTTTATTAGAGTCTTGTTCCCACGTACTATGGTTCTCATAGTTACGAAAACACATTTCGTTAGAGTTTTTAATAAATTTCATGACTTATACCTTAGCTTATCGACCCGATTTTGGTAACAGTTGCCTTATTCTTCTGAAATAGCTGCATCATATCTATTGCTTTTTTGCATTTTCAGATGCCATTTCTTCCTCTAGGATGTGATATGCAGTGTTCCCTATATGATGCTCCTTCCATACATGTAGAACTGGTATCACGAAGTAAAATCAATAAAGTGAGGTAAGAAGTTCAACTATACACTTTATTATAATAATAGTTAACAACATATAAATAGAAGATATGAAATCCTTAAATGACTGAATATAATATCATTTGTCAAGCCTGTAAACAACAAGATCTAATAATTATAACTAATGAGTTAATTACACGAATTATTTTATTTTGCAAATATAACATGACCAACGATCTATTTAATATGTGTATTAATGAAAAATCAATCATTATGGAGAGAAGTTGAATTTTTCCCCTTTGCTCTCCATGCTAGATTGTATGGCAAGATCCCACTTTTGATGTGAATATATTCAACTATATCTTTCGGTGAGTAATTTGGGTTTTCCATCTGAATTTTCCCTTATATCTTCTCAAACGAGGCAGGTTCTTCTTGTTCTATTTTATCTTCATGGTGATGCTGCTGAATTTGTGGATTTAACACCAACTTTCTCTTTCATCTCCTTTTTTTCAACAACTATATAAAAATCGGCCTTAACTTAGTTCCTCTGTCTTCACTTGTCCCTTGTTCATTCACAACATATTCATTATCTCCAATTCGATCCAGCTCAATGTAACTCTCTTTTCGAATCCCTCTCCACCCATTTCTTACAATTTCTCAAGTCCCATCTCTTTACCTCCCCAACCTTCCTCCGATCATCTTTACCCTCAATCTCATACACTCTCATAGAACAAATCATAAAGCATGATTTTGAAAAGAAAAACCCTTAAATGGAATCTACAACTACATTCATAATATAATCTCAAAGGATAAACCCTATCGATACAACTACACCTTCGACGACTCATTCCCACGTATACCAAGTGTCACATAACTATTTGGACAGAAAAAGAGCTATACTTGTGGACTAACCTAGCCGCCAGACCATATACTATCCAAGATTTATCTGACAACCACTTATTACGGAAGATGAATTTCACCCAATAGCAGCAATTCACATTGGACCGGAAAAAGCATTACTTTTTGACGTATCCTTATTTGTACATATTAACAGTCTTCTTTGAATAACTTATATTGCAAACCAATCGAAAGAACTTTCACACACGAGAATTAAAATTGAGCGATCAATTCTTTACCTTAAAGAACTACGAAATAAACAATGATGGATGTTAGATATGTTTCTTACACAATATTTTGAGCAATCACTTCATACACATATCGATACTCATGCTATAACTACACTTTTATATGTAATGAGTACTTAGATTCATAAAGGTCTAGATTATATTTTACTCAATCGATAGTATCAATCTGTTGCGATTCAATATTATGGATATATTCGTTCAATCGAAGAACACACAAATCCAAAGTGACTATTCTTGCAATGGGCGTCAATTTTTTATGCAAACTTTTGAATTCGAAAGACAAATTATAGGGGCTATTTTGCAACTTATGTGGGGAGTTTCACCTACACATTTAAAATGTTATTAGAGATCTACATTCTATAGATACTGGGTTTGAGTCTCTTTTATCCACCCACTATAAATTCCAAGATTTAAATCTATTTATCTGTCATGCTAATTTTCACGTGAAGGGCGTGTTAAAATATAAATCTCATATAATACCTTCTCATAACCATTCAAAATTTATTTTTGTTAGCAGTTTAACAAATCAAAGAAATAAAGAAAATATAATGGTAAAAACATCGCGATAATGGCATGTGGATAAACTAGAAAGAGAGAAAAGATATATGAATGAATTTTTTCTTAGGTTTATAAAAATAAATTTAATTTTTTACTTTTACCTATATATATTAAAAATAAAAAAGGTTATTTTAGTATTATGTTACTCTTTGATTGTTTAGTGGTAAAAAATCTCTCCCAAAACTGTAATGGTTCCTATATTAATGGTATTTCATTTTATAATTCTTTAAAAGACAATCTTATTCTATCAAGTCACGTTGGTTGAAGTTTTTATTAATAGATTAACCGTCCTAATCGACAATATTGTTACATGTATAGTACATACAAATTAAAAAAATACGTGAAGTTTTTAGGGTGACATACACGATTCTCCTCAATTACGATATTCATACGTATTATAATGCAATGACAACAAGAACTAGGAATTCTGTATCATGTTCTCTATCTTATAAATCTAATAGATAAGAAACTACTTGATCAAATAAATAATCTACATGGACTCAAGAAAATTCATTTACTCTATATAACTCAAAATAATATTTCACGTTTTTAGGAAAGGATTCATGAATGTTATTTAATGTATCTACCCATGGTGGAACATATGTTCAGCTTGTGTACTCTCGTCATCATGTATATACATGGTTGTGCACTATCTAATACATATTATGGGCCACTGATTTGAGATTTGAGAAAGATAATAAACCTTCCTGCGATTGTGATAGAAGATTTGAAGGAATGCATACATGTTCCTATGTGATAATTATTCTAATTTGATTGGGCTCACACCCATGGCCACTAAATTCCACTTTCTCTAGGGTTAATTATACAAGTTATGACGTCCCTCCCAAAAGAAAACAGAGTAGGAAATAAACGCGGGCTCATAAAAACGTCTGAGGATGTAATTCAATTAGGCTCGAACATTTTTTCCATAATCGGTAAAAAATCAAAATAAAAGTATATAAATATCATGGGCATACCCAAGCTAAGAAATATAATATAGTGTAACACTGAATCCTATTAAAAAATACTAGAGGAATTTTACTTTAAATAATCCATAACCAAATCCCCTTGTACCACAACTAGCTCCAATCAACAACATGTATGAGGGGATTTCCTCCTTTTATCTTCATTGGAGCTCGTTATACCATTACTATTTTTCTTATTAGAGTCTTCTTCACATGTACTATGGTTCTCATAGTTATGAAAACTCATTGCACTAAAGTGTTTACTCATTTTCACGCCTTATACCTTAGCATAATGACCTTCTACAATACGATTAGAAGCTCATTTTGTAGGTGATATACTCTTCCTCTAACCACTATAACTACCACTTATTCTACATAATTATAAAGTTGAATGCCTTATTTTACTTCACCCTTTATTGATACAACTATAACATAAAAATATGAGTTCCTATTTTGGTAACAGTCATATTCTTTTGCAATAATATGAGGTCCTATTTTGGTAACGGTCATATTCTTTTACAATAGCAGCAACATATCTGTTGCTTGATTTTTTGGTAATATAAGATGACATTTGTTCGTCGATCAGCTGTGATGTACACTGTTCCCTATATGAGGCTCCTTCGCCACACGTAGAACTGGTATCACGGAGCAAATCAATGAAGTGAGGTCCATAGTTTAATTGTACACTCCAATCTTAGAATAATTAACAACCCATAAGCAAAATCGATATAAAGTGTGAATAATTTAATGTAATATCATTTCTCTAGCCTATAATAAACTTGAGATCTAATAATTATAACTAATTGTTCTGAAATGACATAACCAATGATTATTTAAATTGTTTAATGGAATGCTAAGAATCTTGACCACGAAGGCCATTTAGATTGCAATGGGAGCTGAGCAGCATAGCAATTTTCTACTGTGTACACTTTTGACATTGATGGTCCTCGTGAACGTTTCTTATCACCGTTGTGTGGGCTTCCACCATCACCACTCACCATGTTTCTGAAAAGATTATTAAATTGTTAAAAACTTTAATAAAATATTATCTCTAAAAGTTGAGGAAAAAATAATACATGTTGGATGCAAGCTCTTTAATTACTCAAGTAAGTTCAATCTTGTTACGTGGAAGAGGACCTAGAGTGAAGAGGTCACTCTCCCCATCATATGCAAAGATTTTCCCATCCATATAATCACTGTATGTTTTTTGGAGTTTGTCCATCACTTTCCTGCCAACACCTTTTGCCTCCACGGGATGTCTGTCTTCATAACATATCGAAACCTGAACAAAAGATTCGTAAAATCCATTAGTTTTTCAATCAACCAAAGTAAAAAACAAATAAGAGTACTTACGCTATAGTGGAAAAAGCTTCCATCGATCCTGCCTACCGAGGCCTTATAATAATTTGTGAATACTAGAATTTTATTTTCCTGTTAAGAATCTCTCAATTATCACATCAAATTCTTGCATCTTTTATATTTTGCAATAATTTAGCATTGGAAAAGAAAGATGTTTCGCAATTAATAATTAGATTACGTAAGCTTAAATTGTAATATAGAGTCGTAAATATTAATTGAATACAGTAATCCTAACATATTCGATTTCAGAATATAGTCTAGTAATCTAATGTAAAATAAAATTGTGTGGAACGTTATATTATACACTTCTAACACATTAAAAACTTAAGGAATCATACATATAAATTTTTTATATATTACTTTCCAAATGCTAATTTCTTTATCTATTAATAGGAGTCACAAATCAAGTAAAAGTATACGAATTTTACCTGGAAGAATTTCAAGAACAAATCAACCATAAAAAATATAAATTACTACCTAAAAATACTTTAGAATTTTTTATTTAATTGCATATTTGTCATATCATGCTCTATTCAAGTTTATCGCCAATTTAGTATCACTCTTATTCGGGTTTATCAGCAATTTAAGATCTAAGACTTACCGAGAATGTTCTCCTTTGATGAAATGTAATGACCAACAATCTTTTTTCTGTATTTAGAAACACATTAATAAATTATAAATTTTGTTGTGTTTAATACTAATTATTAAAGAAATAGGCATAAAAATTAATTTAATAAAAGAGTTTACTAAAATCTAACATTATAAATAAATCTAGTTAAAAATTATTGATATCTTAATTAATATAAAATGTTCATCCAATATTCAATATAATTTTTTCATAATATAAATAATTCAAACATAATCAATATTTAAGTGTTATTTGGTTAAAACAAAAAATAAAACTTCCAATCAAAATATTAATATATCAAAATTTAATCAAATTGAGATGTTTATATTAAAAAAAAATCACATAGAATTACTTCACAAGGGCGGATTCAAGAGTTAAATTGAGGGATAGGCTTAAGTTATAAGAGATTAAACCTGATTTCTATATAATTTAGTTACTATTACACAAGTTAAAACTTGATTCATAACAAATCTCCAAATTGCCTAATTTTTATTATTCATAAATCAAAACTAAATTCCTTCTTTTTGATTTTTTAAAAAATTTCTAATTCATCTGCGAAAATTGAAATCACTAATTAAAATAAATTTAAAAAACAAAATGAATTACCATTGAAATTCAGAATTCTTACAAAATACCAGTAATTAACATAAACATTTAATTTCATATAAAATTACAAAAATAAAAGAAATATTACAAAATTAATCATTCGAATAAAAGGGTAAAGTGTTACCAGGAGATCCCAAGAATTCAGATAAACCATAGCGTTTTGTAGGAGAGAGAGACCAATGACGGCTTGGTGCATAACATTACTATAATCTTGGTGAGAAAAGATAGGGTTTTGAGAATATTTTTTATTTTATTCTCTATTTCTATTGGGCTGGGTTCGGACCATATATGGGTTAATATTAGTTTACTGGGTCTGGATTATATGTATAAAAATAATTGGGCTTTAAAGAACCATCACTGAATATATTTAAGACCACTAATAAAATTTAACAATATACATCACAATTTTTTTATATATTGAATATTAACACAAAATCACTTAGCATTAATAGAAAATCACTGAGTATTACACAAAATAACCAAGTATAGCAATAAAATTTGAAGTATTAGACAAAATCTCTATGTATTAATATAAAGTTTACACAAAATATCTATATTTACATAAAATCACCGATTATTATACATTAGATTTAAAATTTCATATATACAAATTAAATATGTTTCCGATTTAATTGAGGTATGAAAAAATATTTGAATGTGGTTGGTCATCCATTATGTCATTCGTTCTTCAAAATATGTTCTTTGATATGATAACACTGAATGTTTGATCAATGGAAGTATCTTCCAAAGAACTACGAATGTCAAGAACAAAACTATCAAGAACAAAACTATCAGTTGAAGGAAAAAAATCTAAATAATGAATTTACTCATTGAATGTAGTTCTTCTACATATACAAGGGAAGCAAGAAAAGGCTATATAATGTGTGTCAATTGGGGCGAAGAAGACGCAAGTTTTTATCTAGAGAACACTTTACTTTGATGATATGCACCTTACAAGTCACAAGTTCTAGCAAAATTATTTCCCTAGGTTTAGAATATTCTAAAACAAGAGGTCTATTTAAGTCATCAGCCAACAAGGGAAGCAATAACGATATGTTAAGTAAATGCATTAAAAAGGTAATTTTAACACAAATGTGGAATAAATAATTCCGGCTTTCAGATATTATTTGATAATTATTTGATTTAGACTAATTCCGGCTTAAGAGAGAAAGACATTTTATAATAAATAAGTAAATTATATAACTTCGATGGTAAATTAGATATATTTAACTTTTATATCTTGCATAACTAATAGAAGTTTGATGTCTCCCTATTTGTCATGAATTAATCCTAGTTGGAAACATCATTTTAGGTGTATTTATTAGAGTATAGGTCGATTTTATCATGATTTAGTACACTTTCCTATTTTGTGTCTTGAATTAATTATTTATTATTTTTAGAGCATATTGGGTTTAATTATTTATTTAGTGTGAAGCTTTAAAGATATATGGTAATTAGTTAGAGTCCAAGTTAATTCTAAGAGCTAAAGGATAGAGAATAAACATGAAAATTGAAGATACGGAAACAAAAGTTAAAGTATGGAAAGATAAAGCTGCTAAATAAATCATAATTTCACCACCCACGACGACCAATTCGATTATATCTCAAAATCGGTGAGCAATTCGGAAGAAAGGTCAAGAGCAAAGTTGAATATATTTCCGAGACGATAAATTTCGACTACTGATACGTGTCAAACGGATAAGTATTTAAGTTGTTAGGACCAAAACAAAAACGGGGCTGATTCTATATTTTAGGGTTACGAATTTGAGTTGGACTAGGATTCCACTACTTACCTTCTCCTTCAAAAAAAAATTAGGTCTTCCTATACCCTATAAATACAGCCTCTTATAATTAGAAAATCATCATTGGCTAAACCAAAGAACACATAGTAGGAAATAAATGTGGGCACACAAAATTTCCTGAGGATGTAATATAATTAGGCGTGAGCTTCTTTTTTCTGAATGGTAAATAATCAAAATAAAACTATACAAATATCATGAGAATACACATGCTAATAAATCTAGTGTAGCACTAAAGCATATTAAAAATATAGTAAATACATCTGTTACCCCATGTACTATGGTCTGATTGACTACCTACCACCTGTTTTTGAATTTGTGACATTTTATCCCTCGTACTTAGTTTTCGTGACTCGTTACGCCCACTTAATAGAATATGTACAAAATCACCGTTAGTTGGTCAAGTGCTGGTCACGTGCTTTGTTTTCGTGACATTTTATCCCATGTACTAATTTATTTTATTATTTTACCCCTATACTAAGTTTCCTGCTTCTTATCCTTAAATGTCCTTGTATTATAAATAGTGGGTAAAATGTTAATAAAACTTAGTACATTGGGTAAAATATCACGAAAACCGCACACATGGCCAACTAACGACGTTTTTTTACAAACCCCGTTAAGTGGGGCTAGCGAGTCACGAAAACTTAGTATCGGAGTAAAAGGATTATTTACTCTAATAAATAAATAGGAAGTTTACCTAAAATGAGTCATATCCTAATGTCGTTGTACAAATACTACCTACAATCAATTACATATATGGAGGACGGGTTCCTCCTTTTATCATCATTGAAGCTTGTTAAAACAATGCTATTTTTTTATTAGAGTCTTGTTCCCACGTACTATGGTTCTCATAGTTACGAAAACACATTTCGTTAGAATTTTAATAAATTTCATGCCTTATACCTTAGCTTATCGACCCGATTTTGGTAACAGTTGCCTTATTTTTCTGAAATAGCTGCATCATATCTATTGCTTTTTTGCATTTTCAGATGCCATTTTTTCCTCTCGGATGTGATATGCAGTGTTCCCTATATGATGCTCCTTCCATACATGTAGAACTGGTATCACGAAGCAAAATCAATAAAGTGAGGTAAGAAGTTCACCTATACACTTTATTATATTAATAGTTAACAACATATAAATAGAAAATATGAAATCCATAAATGACTGAATATATTATCATTTGTCAAGCCTGTAAACAACAAGATCTAATAATTATAACTAATGAGTTAATTACACGAATTATTTTATTTTGCAAAAATAACATGACCAACGATCTATTTAATATGTGTATTAATGAAAAATCAATCATTATGGAGAGAAGTTGAATTTTTCCCCTTTGCTCTCCATGCTAGATTGTATGGAAAGATCCCACTTTTGATGTGAATATATTCAACTATATCTTTCGGTGAGTAATTTGGGTTTTCCATCAGAATTTTCTCTTATATCTTCTCAAACGAGGCAGGTTCTTCTTGTTCTATTTTATCTTCATGGTGATGATGCTGTAATTTTGGATTTAACACCAACTTTCTCTTTCATCTCCTTTTTTTCAACAACTATATAAAAATCGGCCTTAACTTAGGTCCTCTGTCTTCACTTGTCCCTTGTTCATTCACAACATATTCATTAACTCCAATTCGATCCACCTCAATGTAACTCTCTTTTCGAATCCCTCTCCACCCATTTCTTACAATCCCTCAAGTCCCATCTCTTTACCTCCCCAACCTTCCTCCGATCATCTTTACCCTCAATCTCATACACTCTCATAGAACACATCATAAAGCATGATTTTGAAAAGGAAAACCCTTAAATGGAATCTACAACTACATTCATAATATAATCTCAAAGGATAAACCCTATCGATACAACTACACCTTCGACGACTCATTCCCACGTATACCAAGTGTCACATAACTATTTGGACAGAAAAAGAGCTATACTTGTGGACTAACCTAGCCGCCAGACCATAGACTATCCATGATTTATCTAACAACCACTTATTACGGAAGATGAATTTCACCCAATAGCAGCAATTCACATTGGACCGGAAAAAGCATTACTTTTTGACGTATCCTTATTTGTACATATTAACAGTCTTCTTTGAATAACTTATATTGCAAACCAATCGAAAGAACTTTCACACACGAGAATTAAAATTGAGCGATCATTTCTTTACCTTCAAGAACTACGAAATAAACAATGATGGATGTTAGATATGTTTCTTACACAATATTTTGAGCAATCACTTCATACACATCTCGGTACTCATGCTATAACTACACTTTTATAGGTAATGAGTACTTAGATTCATAAAGGTCTAGATTATATTTTACTCAATCGATAGTATCAATCTGTTGCGATTCAATATTACGGTTATATTCGTTCAATCGAAGAACACACAAATCCAAAGTGACTATTCTTGAAATGGGCGTCAATTTTTTATGCAAACTTTTGTATTCGAAAGACAAATTATAGGGGCTATTTTGCAACTTATGTGGGGAGTTTCACCTACACATTTAAAATGTAATTAGAGATCTACATTCTATAGATACTGGGTCTGAGTCTCTTTAATCCACCCACTATAAATTCCATGATTTAAATCTATTTATCAGTCATGCTAATTTTCACGTGAAGGGCGTGTTGAAATATAAATCTCATATAATACCTTCTCATAACCATCTTTTTGTTAGCAGTTTAACAAATCAAAGAAATAAAGAAAATATAATGGTAAAAACATCGCGATAATGGCATGTGGATAAACTAGAAAGAGAGAAAAGATATATGAATGAATTTTTTCTTAGGTTTATAAAAATAAATTTAATTTTTTACTTTTACCTATATATATTAAAAATAAAAAAGGTTATTTTAGTATTATGTTACTCTTTGATTGTTTAGTGGTAAAAAATCTCTCCCAAAACTGTAATGGTTCCTAAATTAATGGTATTTCATTTTATAATTCTATAAAAGACAATCTTATTCTATCAAGTCACGTTGCTTGAAGTTTTTATTAATATAGTACATACAAATTAAAAAAATACGTGAAGTTTTTAGAGTGACATACACGATTCTCCTCAATTACGATATTCATACGTATTATAATGCAATGACAACAAGAACTAGGAATTCTGTATCATGTTCTCTATCTTATAAATATAATAGATAAGAAACTACTTGATCAAATAACTAATCTACATGGACTCAAGAAAATTCATTTACTCTATATAACTCAAAATATTATTTCACGTTTTTAGGAAAGGATTCATGAATGTCATTTAATGTATCTACCCATGGTGGAACATATGTTCAGCTTGTGTACTCTCATCATCATGTATATACATGGTTTTGCACTATCTCATACATATTATGGGCCACTGATTTGAGATTTGAGAAAGATAATAAACCTTCCTGCGATTGTGATAGAAGATTTGAAGGAATGCATACATGTTCCTATGTGATAATTATTCTAATTTGATTGGGCTCACACCCATGGCCACTAAATTCCACTTTCTCTAGGGTTAATTATACAAGTTATGACGTCCCTCCCAAAAGAAAACAGAGTAGGAAATAAGCGCGGGCATAAAAAAACGTCTGAGGATGTAATTCAATTAGGCTCGAACATTTTTTCCATAATCGGTAAAAAATCAAAATAAAAGTATATAAATATCATGGGCATACCCAAGCTAAGAAATATAATATAGTGTAACACTGAATCCTATTAAAAAATACTAGAGGAATTTTACTTTAAATAATCCATAACCTAATCCCCCTGTACCACAACTAGCTCCAATCAACAACATGTATGAGGGGATTTCCTCCTTTTATCTTCATTGAAGCTCGTTATACCATTACTATTTTTCTTATTAGAGTCTTCTTCACATGTACTATGGTTCTCATAGTTATGAAAACTCATTGCACTAAAGTGTTTACTCATTTTCACGCCTTATACCTTAGCATAATGACCTTCTACAATACGATTAGAAGCTTATTTTGTAGGTGATATACTCTTCTTCTAACCACTATAACTACCACTTATTCTACATAATTATAAAGTTGAATGCCTTATTTTACTTCACCCTTTATTGATGCAACTATAACATAAAAATATGAGGTCCTATTTTGGTAACAGTCATATTCTTTTGCAATAATATGAGGTCCTATTTTGGTAACGGTCATATTCTTTTAAAATAGCTGCAACATATCTGTTGCTTGATTTTTTTGTAATATAAGATGACATTTGTTCGTCGATCAGCTGTGATGTACATTGTTCCCTATATGAGGCTCCTTCGCTACACGTAGAACTGGTATTCAAGGAGCAAAACAATGAAGTGAGGTCCATAGTTTAGTTGTACACTCCAATCTAAGAATAATTAACAATCCATAAGCAAAATCGATATAAAGTGTAAATAATTTAATGTAATATCATTTCTCTAGCCTATAATAAACTTGAGATCTAATAATTATAACTAATTATTCTGAAATGACATAACCAATGATTATTTAAATTGTTTAATGGAATGCTAAGAATCTTGACCACGAAGGCCATTTATAATAGATTGCAATGGGATCTGAGCAGCATAGCAATTTTCTACTGTGTACACTTTTGACATTGATGGTCCTCGTGAACGTTTCTTATCACCGTTGTGTGGGCTTCCACCATCACCACTCACCATGTTTCTGAAAATATTATTAAATTGTTAAAAACTTTAATAAAATATTATCTCTAAAAGTTGAGGAAAAAATAATACATGTTGGATGCAAGCTCTTTAATTACTCAAGTAAGTTCAATCTTGTTACGTGGAAGAGGACCTAGAGTGAAGAGGTCACTCTACCCATCATATGCAAAGATTTTCCCATCCATATAATCACTGTATGGTTTTTGGAGTTTGTCCATCACTTTCCTGCCAACACCTTTTGCCTCCACGGGATGTCTGTCTTCATAACATATATGAAACCTGAACAAAAGATTCGTAAAATCCATTAGTTTTTCAATCAACAAAAGTAAAAAACAAATAAGAGTACTTACGCTATAGTGGAAAAAGCTTCCATCGATCCTGCCTACCGAGGCCTTATAATAATTTGTGAATACTAGAATTTTATTTTCCTGATAAGAATCTCTCAATTATCACATCAAATTCTTGCATCTTTTATATTTTGCAATAATTTAGCATTGGAAAAGAAAGATGTTTCGCAATTAATAATTAGATTATGTAAGCTTCAATTGTAATATCGAGTCGTAAATATTAATTGAATTCAGTAATCCTAACATATTTGATTTCAGAATATAGTCTATTAATCTAATGTAAAATAAAATGGTGTGGAACGTTATATTATACACTTCTAACACATTAAAAAAATAAGGAATCATACATATAAATTTTTTATATATTACTTTCCAAATACTAATTTCTTTATCTATTAATAGGAGTCACAAATCAAGTAAAAGTATACGAATTTTACCTGGAAGAATTTCAAGAACAAATCAACCATAAAAAATATAAATTACTACCTAAAAATACTTTAGAATTTTTTATTTAATTGCATATTTGTCATATCATGCTCTATTCAAGTTTATCACCAATTTAGTACTATCACTCTTATTCGGGTTTATCAGCAATTTAAGATCTAAGACTTACCCAGAATGTTCTCCTTTGATAAAATGTAATGACCAACAATCTTTTTTCTGTATTTAGAAACACATGAATAAATTATAAATTTTGTTGTGTTTAATACCAATTATTAAAGAAATAGGCATAAAAAATTAATTTAATAAAAGAGTTTACTAAAATCTAACATTATAAATAAATCTAGTTAAAAATTATTGATATCTTAATTAATATAAAATGTTCATCCAATATTCAATATAAATTTTTTCATAATATAAATAATTCAAACATAATCAATATTTAAGTGTTATTTGGTTAAAACAAAAAATAAAACTTCCAATCCAAATATTAATATATCAAAATTTAATCAAATTGAGATGTTTATATTAAAAAAAAAATCACATAGAATTACTACACATGGGCGGATTCAAGAGTTAAATTGAGGGATAGGCTTAAGTTATAAGAGATTAAACCTGATTTCTATATAATTTAGTTACTAATACACAAGTTAAAACTTGATTCATAACAAATCTCCAAATTGCCTAATTTTTATTATTCATAAATCAAAACTAAATTCCTTCTTTTTGATTTTTTAAAAAATTTCTAATTCATCTACGAAAATTGAAATCACTAATTAAAATAAAATTAAAAAACAAAATGAATTACAATTGAAATTCTGAATTCTTACAAAATACTAGTAATTAACATAAACATTTAATTTCATATAAAATTACAAAAATAAAAGAAATATTACAAAACTAATCATTCTAATAAAAGGGTAAAGTGTTACCAGGAGATCCCAAGAATACAGATAAACCATAGCGTTTTGTAGGAGAGAGAGACCAATGACGGCTTGGTGCATAACATTACTATAATCTTGGTGAGAATAGATAGGGTTTTGAGAATGTTTTTTATTTTATTCTCTATTTCTATTGGGCTGGGTTCGGACCATATATGGGTTAATATTAGTTTACTGGGTCTGGATTATATGTATCAAAATATTTGGGCTTTAAAGAACCATCACTGAATATATTTAAGACCACTAATAAAATTTAACATTATACATCACAATTTTTTTTATATATTGAATATTAACACAAAATCACTTAGCATTAATAGAAAATCACTGAGTATTACACAAAATAACCAAGTATAGCAATAAAATTTGAAGTATTAGACAAAATCTCTATGTATTAATATAAAGTTTACACAAAATATCTATATTTACATAAAATCACCGATTATTATATATTAGATTTAAAATTTCATATATACAAATTAAATTTGTTTCCGATTTAATTCAGGTATCAAAAAACATTTGAATGTGGTTGGTCATCCATTATGTCATTCGTTCTTCAAACTCTGTTCTTTGATATGATAACACTGAATGTTTGATCAATGGAAGTATCTTCCAAAGAACTACGAATGTAAAGAACAAAACTATGAAGAACAAAACTATCAGTTGAAGGAAAACAATCTAAATAATGAATTTACTCATTGAATGTAGTACTTCTACATATACAAGGGAAGCAAGAAAAGGCTATATAATGTGTGTCAATCGGGGTGAAGAAGACGCAAGTTTTTATCTAGAGAACACTTTACTTTGATGATATGCACCTTACAAGTCACAAGTTCTAGCAAAATTATTTCCCTATGTTTAGAATATTCTAAAACAAGAGGTCTATTTAAGTCATCAGCCAACAAGGGAAGCAATAACGATATGTTAAGTAAATGCATTAAAAAGGTAATTTTAACACAAATGTGGAATAAATAATTCCGGCTTTCAGATATTATTTGATAATTATTTGATTTAGACTAATTCCGGCTTAAGAGAGAAAGACATTTTATAATAAATAAGTAAATTATATAACTTCGATGGTAAATTAGATATATTTAACTTTTATATCTTGCATAACTAATAGAAGTTTGATGTCTCCCTATTTGTCATGAATTAATCCTAGTTGGAGACATCATTTTAGGCGTATTTATTAGAGTATATGTCGATTTTATCATGATTTAGTACACTTTCTTATTTTGTGTCTTGAATTAATTATTTATTATTTTTAGAGCATATTGGGTTTAATTGTTTATTTAGTGTGAATCTTTAAAGATAAATGGTAATTAGTTAGAGTCCAAGTTAATTCTAGGAGCTAAAGGATAGAGAATAAACATGGAAATTAAAGATAAGGAAACAAAAGTTAAAGTATGGAAAGATAAAGCTGCCAAATAAATCATAATTTCACCACCCACGACCACTAATTCGATTATATCTCAAAATCGGTGAGGAATTCGGAAGATAGGTCAAGAGCAAAGTCGAATATATTTCTGAGACGATAAATTTCGACTACTGATACGCGTCAAACGGATAAGTATTGAAGTTGTTAGGACCAAAACAAAAACGGGGCTGATTCTATATTTTAGGGTTACGAATTTGAGTTGGACTAGGATTCCACTACTTACCTTCTCCTTCAAAAAAAATTAGGTCTTCCTATACCCTATAAATACAGTCTCTTATAATTAGAAAATCATCATTGGCTAAACCAAAGAACACATAGTAAGAAATAAATGTGGGCACACAAAATTTCCTGAGGATGTAATATAATTAGGCGTGAGCTTCTTTTTTCTGAATGGTAAATAATCAAAATAAAACTATACAAATATCATGAGAATACACATGCTAATAAATATACTCTAGTGTAGCACTAAAGCTTATTAAAAATATAGTAAATACATCTGTTACCCCATGTACTATGGTCTGATTGACTACCTACCACCTGTTTTTGAATTTGTCACTACTAAAAATTCATTTATTGGCGTCATTTAATTGGCGGCAGTTTTAAGTAACTCCAACCTATTATATGAGGGTACTTTATATAGATGGCAGTCTCATCCAATTGATGTTAATTAGACCGAGTAAAGACGGCTTTTTTGATCAAAGTCCTGTCTATACTCATAAAAATTTAAATATTTGTTTTAACTATTTTTCATGGTTTGAAAAAAAAGAAAAAAACATCAAGTGACAGTTGTGCTTTTTTGGGTATCCAATATGTAGGTAGAAATTTTTTTATAGAACTGTTTTTTATATAAAAGATTACACCAATTTACAAACGTTTCTTATGAAGCCAAAAATTGCTTCATGCATGCCTTCTTTTTTAACTTTATTTATTAAATAGTAAAATGTTTTATTTGATAGATTAGACTACCAATAAATAACATAATAATTTATTAAAATAATTAGATAAATTTTGTAGGATAAAGTCCAAGTTAAATATATATGTAAATAATTTATATATATTAAATAATATTTAATATCTCTATTATATATATATAACCACAATTATACATATCATCATTATTAACATTTATCTAATATATTTCACATGTAAAAAAAATTCCATAAAAAATTAATTTTTTCTGATATTCTTTCCACTATATTTTTCACTTCACTTTTTGTTTCCCGCCTAAATAGATATTATTCTTAACCCAAAACCCTCCTAAACCAAAAAAAAAAAAGAGTAAAAACGAAAAAAACTAAACAAAAGCAGATCCGTCTACTTCTCTCAAACCATTTGCCTTGAATTGCTTCTCACGCCCAATACCTTTTTCCATTGATCGATTCAGTGCAAGCGCTTGAATCTGAAAAAATATTCTATCAGGTTGAATTCATGTTGTCTGTCTAGGGCGATCGATCTACACGTCGTCACTTGTCTCCTCTGCTTACTTCGGTTGCAAATATTGGATCCGATCTGGTTGAAAGAGACGAAGACAAGGGCTTTTCAAATTTTGTACATATCTTATCACTATTCTTTTAAGGTATGTTAAATTCCTTATCCACTTTCAAAGAATAGTTTATGTTTTTTAATAAATTTGGAATCATTGATTTTTGGGTTTTGTTTGTTGCCGATGTTAACTTAATTGGTAAATATAATACTTTCTGAATACTCAATTATAAAATGCATGATATATAGCCATTGAATTTGTGGTATGTGACTGAATTGTATAATGTAATTAAAGTGTTTGTAGTCTTGCCGCTTAAACAATTAGATTGCCTTCTCTTGTACCTCTCTTTGAAGCCGTTTTCCAAATTTTCTGGCAGAAAATCTTAGAAACGCTTATTTTCTAAAGTGAGCCAGACTCGTCTTTGTTACCCGAAATATTCAAGCTTGATCAACTACATATATATTACAATCAATTGTTGGTAAAAATTGATGGATGTTACAGTTGCTTATGGTGGAAATAAACATCTGTTTAAACCCCCTGAGAGCAATTAGGATTTGTATTCATATAAACAGAATGGAGATTTGTTATTTTGGAACATGTTAGCTTTAATTCTCCAATGCATTTTAGTTAATACACCAATTCTTATATATAGGATGCATCTTGTGTTTGCAAATGGTTCCATTAGGTTGTTTGTTGAAACATTGTTCTCTTGATTTTTTATTAGTCTTAAACTTGGTCTGCATTTCTAGGAAAATAAAGGGATACATATTTAAAAGTGTAAAGCCTATTAGTTAATTTTATATCACAATTTGGTTAACTTTCATGTGACACGGCCGTGTGAATTATAAATATAAGAATGATAATGAATTTAGATTTTGGAATGAAATGAAAATAACTGTGAGAAGTGAAGTGATAGTAGGTGTACATAAAATCTATTCGAATAAGAGAAGGAAAAGTAAAATTTGTATTGGGTGGTGGCTTCACTCACTAAAGATAATGTGTCTAGAGATAAGTGTATGATTTTTTTTTCTGAAATAAGTGTATAGAGATAAATGTGTAAAAGGAAGATTATAGAATGAGAAACGTGGTCTGTCATAGTATTTCTATTGACAGCTGGCATAAGCCTGACTCAAAAGAGCTGTTTCCAATTTTGTGTGAATAAAGTCTTATCTACCGGAGTATCCAAGCTCTTTGAGAAACTTCACAGTAAGTGTACTTCTATGTACAATATAAGAAACTATTAAAAATGTATATTTATTCATATTTTATATGACACAGTTACATAGAAGGAACTATTAATAAGGCTTATTTACCCATATTTTTTTATGACAGAGTTAAAGAAGCGGAGCATTTAGATTGGGCAACAAGAATGAGGATAGCTATGGGAATGGCATATTGCCTTGAACGCATGCATCAATTAACACCTCGTAATCTATCGAAACTTAAATTCATCATCAGCCGTGTATTTAACCAAAGATTTCACAGCAAAAGTATCAGATTTTGCCTTCTTGAATGAGACACATTGCGCAGCTGAAATGGAACCAAACTTACAAAGCAATGTATACAGTTTCAGTGTTTATTGTAGATGATAACTAGATCATTTGTAGAATTTTGTATTTTTTATTTTATGACTTTTAGTTTGGTTAAACGTAGAAAAGGATTTTTCTATTTTTTATCTGAATGAAATACACTTTCAGTTGACATCTTGTTATATTGATTTAACTTTTGGTTTATATTAAATATTATTTTTAATAAATATATATAACATATATTGAAATATAAGTTTTTTTACCGGCATTAGTCTAAAATTGTAATCTATATCAAATGTTAGTATTTTTAATTTAATTAATGTATAAAATATAAAGCCTATAAATATACATAGGTGGCAGTTTTGAGATAATTGCCGTCAATGCGAGGTTGAATTGGCGGCAGTCTTTTTTTTGCCATCTTTGCATAGGCGGGAGCTTTATAGACGGCACTTTTCGCGGCAATAAGCTAACTCCCGCCTATGAATACACGTCACTTATGAACTCCCGTCTTTGACCTTAAAAATTGCCGCGAATACTTTGATTTTTAGTAGTGTGTGACATTTTATCCCTCGTACTTAGTTTTCGTGACTCGTTACCCCCACTTAATAGAATATGTACAAAATCACCGTTAGTTGGTCAAGTGCTGGTCACGTGCTCTGTTTTCGTGACATTTTATCCCATGTACTAATTTATTTTATTATTCTACCCCTATACTAAGTTTCCTGCTTCTTATCCTTAAATGTCCTTGTATTATAAATAGTGGGTAAAATGTTAATAAAACTTAGTACATTGGGTAAAATATCACGAAAACCGCACACATGGCCAACTAACGACAATTTTTTAAAAACCCCGTTAAGTGGGGCTAGCGAGTCACGAAAACTTAGTATAGGAGTAAAAGGAATATTTACTCTAATAAATAAATAGGAAGTTTACCTAAAATGAGTCATATCCTAATGTCGTTGTACAAATACTACCTACAATCAATTACATATATGGAGGACGGGTTCCTCCTTTTATCATCATTGGAGTTTGTTAAAACAATGCTATTTTTTTATTAGAGTCTTGTTCCCACGTACTATGGTTCTCATAGTTACGAAAACACATTTCGTTAGAGTTTTTAATAAATTTCATGCCTTATACCTTAGCTTATCGACCCCATTTTGGTAACAGTTGCCTTATTCTTCTGAAATAGCTGCATCATATCTATTGCTTTTTTGCATTTTCAGATGCCATTTCTTCCTCTCGGATGTGATATGCAGTGTTCCCTATATGATGCTCCTTCCATACATGTAGAACTGGTATCACGAAGTAAAATCAATAAAGTGAGGTAAGAAGTTCAACTATACACTTTATTATAATAATAGTTAACAACATATAAATAGAAGATATGAAATCCATAAATGACTGAATATAATATCATTTGTCAAGCCTGTAAACAACAAGATCTAATAATTATAACTAATGAGTTAATTACACGAATTATTTTATTTTGCAAATATAACATGACCAACGATCTATTTAATATGTATATTAATGAAAAATCAATCATTATGGAGAGAAGTTGAATTTTTCCCCTTTGCTCTCCATGCTAGATTGTATGGCAAGATCCCACTTTTGATGTGAATATATTCAACTATATCTTTCGGTGAGTAATTTGGGTTTTCCATCAGAATTTTCTCTTATATCTTCTCAAACGAGGCAGGTTCTTCTTGTTCTATTTTATCTTCATGGTGATGCTGCTGAATTTATGGATTTACCACCAACTTTCTCTTTCATCTCCTTTTTTCCAACAACTATATAAAAATCGGCCTTAACTTAGTTCCTCTGTCTTCACTTGTCCCTTGTTCATTCACAACATATTCATTATCTCCAATTCGATCCACCTCAATGTAACTCTCTTTTCGAATCCCTCTCCACCCATTTCTTACAATCCCTCAAGTCCCATCTCTTTACCTCCCCAACCTTCCTCCGATCATCTTTACCCTCAATCTCATACACTCTCATAGAATAAATCATAAAGCATGATTTTGAAAAGGAAAACCCTTAAGTGGAATCTACAACTACATTCATAATATAATCTTAAAGGATAAACCCTATCGATACAACTACACCTTTGACGACTCATTCCCACGTATACCAAGTGTCACATAACTATTTGGACAGAAAAAGAGCTATACTTGTGGACTAACCTAGCCGCCAGACCATAGACTATCCAAGATTTATCTGACAACCACTTATTACGGAAGATGAATTTCACCCAATAGCAGCAATTCACAGTGGACCGGAAAAAGCATTACTTTTTGACGTATCCTTATTTGTACATATTAACAGTTCTTCTTTGAATAACTTATATTGCAAACCAATCGAAAGAACTTTCACACACGAGAATTAAAATTGAGCGATCAATTTTTGACCTTCAAGAACTACGAAATAAACAATGATGGATGTTAGATATGTTTCTTACACAATATTTTGAGCAATCACTTCATACACATCTCGATACTCATGCTATAACTACACTTTTATACGTAATGAGTACTTAGATTCATAAAGGTCTAGATTATATTTTACTCAATCGATAGTATCAATCTGTTGCGATTCAATATTACGGTTATATTCGTTCAATCAAAGATCACACAAATCCAAAGTGACTATTCTTGCAATGGGCGACAATTTTTTATGCAAACTTTTGAATTTGAAAGACAAATTATAGGGGCTATTTTGCAACTTATGTGGGGAGTTTCACCTACACATTTAAAATGTTATTAGAGATCTACATTCTATAGATACTGGGTTTGAGTCTCTTTAATCCACCCACTATAAATTCCAAGATTTAAATCTATTTATCTGTCATGCTAATTTTCACGTGAAGGGCGTGTTAAAATATAAACTCATATAATACCTTCTCATAACCATTCAAAATTTCTTTTTGTTAGCAGTTTAACAAATCAAAGAAATAAAGAAAATAAAATGGTAAAAACATCGCGATAATGGCATGTGGATAAACTAGAAAGAGAGAAAAGATATATGAATGAATTTTTTCTTAGGTTTATAAAAATAAATTTAATTTTTTACTTTTACCTATATATATTAAAAATAAAAAAGGTTATTTTAGTATTATGTTACTCTTTGATTGTTTAGTGGTAAAAAATCTCTCCCAAAACTGTAATGGTTCCTAAATTAATGGTATTTTATTTTATAATTCTTTAAAAGACAATCTTATTCTATCAAGTCACGTAGCTTGAAGTTTTTATTAATAGATTAACCGTCCTAATCGACAATATTGTTGCATGTATAGTACATACAAATTAAAAAAATGCGTGAAGTTTTTAGGGTGACATACACGATTCTCCTCAATTACGATATTCATACGTATTATAATGCAATGACAACAAGAACTAGGAATTCTGTATCATGTTCTCTATCTTATAAATCTAATAGATAAGAAACTACTTGATCAAATAAATAATCTACATGGACTCAAGAAAATTCATTTACTCTATATAAATCAAAATAATATTTCACGTTTTTAGGAAAGGATTCATGAATGTCATTTTATATATCTACCCATGGTGGAACATATGTTCAGCTTGTGTACTCTCATCATCATGTATATACATGGTTGTGCACTATCTCATACATATTATGGGCCACTGATTTGAGATTTGAGAAAGATAATAAACCTTCCTGCGATTGTGATAGAAGATTTGAAGGAATGCATACATGTTCCTATGTGATAATTATTCTAATTTGATTGGGCTCACACCCATGGCCACTAAATTCCACTTTCTCTAGGGTTAATTATACAAGTTATGACGTCCCTCCCAAAAGAAAACAGAGTAGGAAATAAACGCGGGCTCATAAAAACGTCCGAGGATGTAATTCAATTAGGCTCGAACATTATTTCCATAATCGGTAAAAAATCAAAATGAAAGTATATAAATATCATGGGCATACCCAAGCTAAGAAATATAATATAGTGTAACACTGAATCCTATTAAAAAATACTAGAAGAATTTTACTTTAAATAATCCATAACCTAGTCCCCCTGTACCACAACTAGCTCACATCAACAACATGTATGAGGGGATTTCCTCCTTTTATCTTCATTGGAGCTCGTTATACCATTACTATTTTTCTTATTAGAGTCTTCTTCACATGTACTATGGTTCTCATAGTTATGAAAACTCATTGCACTAAAGTGTTTACTCATTTGCACGCCTTATACCTTAGCATAATGACCTTCTACAATACGATTAGAAGCTTATTTTGTAGGTGATATACTCTTCTTCTAACCACTATATCTACCACTTATTCTACATAATTATAAAGTTGAATGCCTTATTTTACTTCACCCTTTATTGATGCAACTATAACATAAAAATATGAGGTCCTATTTTGGTAACAGTCATATTCTTTTGCAATAATATGAGGTCCTATTTTGGTAACGGTCATATTCTTTTAAAATAGCTGCAACATATCTGTTGCTTGATTTTTTGGTAATATAAGATGACATTTGTTCGTCGATCAGCTGTGATGTACATTGTTCCCTATATGAGGCTCCTTCGCTACACGTAGAACTGGTATTCAAGGAGCAAAACAATGAAGTGAGGTCCATAGTTTAGTTGTACACTCCAATCTAAGAATAATTAACAATCCATAAGCAAAATCGATATAAAGTGTAAATAATTTAATGTAATATCATTTCTCTAGCCTATAATAAACTTGAGATCTAATAATTATAACTAATTATTCTGAAATGACATAACCAATGATTATTTAAATTGTTTAATGGAATGCTAAGAATCTTGACCACGAAGGCCATTTATAATAGATTGCAATGGGATCTGAGCAGCATAGCAATTTTCTACTGTGTACACTTTTGACATTGATGGTCCTCGTGAACGTTTCTTATCACCGTTGTGTGGGCTTCCACCATCACCACTCACCATGTTTCTGAAAAGATTATTAAATTGTTAAAAACTTTAATAAAATATTATCTCTAAAAGTTGAGGAAAAAATAATACATGTTGGATGCAAGCTCTTTAATTACTCAAGTAAGTTCAATCTTGTTACGTGGAAGAGGACCTAGAGTGAAGAGGTCACTCTCCCCATCATATGCAAAGATTTTCCCATTCATATAATCACTGTATGGTTTTTGGAGTTTGTCCATCACTTTCCTGCCAACACCTTTTGCCTCCACGGGATGTCTGTCTTCATAACATATATGAAACCTGAACAAAAGATTCGTAAAATCCATTAGTTTTTCAATCAACAAAAGTAAAAAACAAATAAGAGTACTTACGCTATAGTGGAAAAAGCTTCCATCGATCCTGCCTACCGAGGCCTTATAATAATTTGTGAATACTAGAATTTTATTTTCCTGATAAGAATCTCTCAATTATCACATCAAATTCTTGCATCTTTTATATTTTGCAATAATTTAGCATTGGAAAAGAAAGATGTTTCGCAATTAATAATTAGATTATGTAAGCTTCAATTGTAATATCGAGTCGTAAATATTAATTGAATTCAGTAATCCTAACATATTTGATTTCAGAATATAGTCTATTAATCTAATGTAAAATAAAATGGTGTGGAACGTTATATTATACACTTCTAACACATTAAAAAAATAAGGAATCATACATATAAATTTTTTATATATTACTTTCCAAATACTAATTTCTTTATCTATTAATAGGAGTCACAAATCAAGTAAAAGTATACGAATTTTACCTGGAAGAATTTCAATAACAAATCAACCATAAAAAATATAAATTACTACCTAAAAATACTTTAGAATTTTTTATTTAATTGCATATTTGTCATATCATGCTCTATTCAAGTTTATCACCAATTTAGTACTATCACTCTTATTCGGGTTTATCAGCAATTTAAGATCTAAGACTTACCCAGAATGTTCTCCTTTGATAAAATGTAATGACCAACAATCTTTTTTCTGTATTTAGAAACACATGAATAAATTATAAATTTTGTTGTGTTTAATACTAATTATTAAAGAAATAGGCATAAAAAATTAATTTAATAAAAGAGTTTACTAAAATCTAACATTATAAATAAATCTAGTTAAAAATTATTGATATCTTAATTAATATAAAATGTTCATCCAATATTCAATATAAATTTTTTCATAATATAAATAATTCAAACATAATCAATATTTAAGTGTTATTTGGTTAAAACAAAAAATAAAACTTCCAATCCAAATATTAATATATCAAAATTTAATCAAATTGAGATGTTTATATTAAAAAAAAAATCACATAGAATTACTACACATGGGCGGATTCAAGAGTGAAATTGAGGGATAGGCTTAAGTTATAAGAGATTATACCTGATTTCTATATAATTTAGTTACTAATACACAAGTTAAAACTTGATTCATAACAAATCTCCAAATTGCCTAATTTTTATTATTCATAAATATAAACTAAATTCCTTCTTTTTGATTTTTTAAAAAATTTCTAATTCATCTACGAAAATTGAAATCACTAATTAAAATAAAATTAAAAAACAAAATGAATTACCATTGAAATTCTGAATTCCTACAAAATACCAGTAATTAACATAAACATTTAATTTCATATAAAATTACAAAAATAAAAGAAATATTACAAAACTAATCATTCTAATAAAAGGGTAAAGTGTTACCAGGAGATCCCAAGAATACAGATAAACCATAGCGTTTTGTAGGAGAGAGAGACCAATGACGGCTTGGTGCATAACATTACTATAATCTTGGTGAGAATAGATAGGGTTTTGAGAATGTTTTTTATTTTATTCTCTATTTCTATTGGGCTGGGTTCGGACCATATATGGGTTAATATTAGTTTACTGGGTCTGGATTATATGTATCAAAATATTTGGGCTTTAAAGAACCATCACTGAATATATTTAAGACCACTAATAAAATTTAACATTATACATCACAATTTTTTTTATATATTGAATATTAACACAAAATCACTTAGCATTAATAGAAAATCACTGAGTATTACACAAAATAACCAAGTATAGCAATAAAATTTGAAGTATTAGACAAAATCTCTATGTATTAATATAAAGTTTACACAAAATATCTATATTTACATAAAATCACCGATTATTATATATTAGATTTAAAATTTCATATATACAAATTAAATTTGTTTCCGATTTAATTCAAGTATCAAAAAACATTTGAATCCATTATGTCATTCGTTCTTCAAACTCTGTTCTTTGATATGATAACACTGAATGTTTGATCAATGGAAGTATCTTCCAAAGAACTACGAATGTAAAGAACAAAACTATGAAGAACAAAACTATCAGTTGAAGGAAAACAATCTAAATAATGAATTTACTCATTGAATGTAGTACTTCTACATATACAAGGGAAGCAAGAAAAGGCTATATAATGTGTGTCAATCGGGGTGAAGAAGACGCAAGTTTTTATCTAGAGAACACTTTACTTTGATGATATGCACCTTACAAGTCACAAGTTCTAGCAAAATTATTTCCCTATGTTTAGAATATTCTAAAACAAGAGGTCTATTTAAGTCATCAGCCAACAAGGGAAGCAATAACGATATGTTAAGTAAATGCATTAAAAAGGTAATTTTAACACAAATGTGGAATAAATAATTCCGGCTTTCAGATATTATTTGATAATTATTTGATTTAGACTAATTCCGGCTTAAGAGAGAAAGACATTTTATAATAAATAAGTAAATTATATAACTTCGATGGTAAATTAGATATATTTAACTTTTATATCTTGCATAACTAATAGAAGTTTGATGTCTCCCTATTTGTCATGAATTAATCCTAGTTGGAGACATCATTTTAGGTGTATTTATTAGAGTATATGTCGATTTTATCATGATTTAGTACACTTTCTTATTTTGTGTCTTGAATTAATTATTTATTATTTTTAGAGCATATTGGGTTTAATTGTTTATTTAGTGTGAATCTTTAAAGATAAATGGTAATTAGTTAGAGTCCAAGTTAATTCTAGGAGCTAAAGGATAGAGAATAAACATGGAAATTAAAGATAAGGAAACAAAAGTTAAAGTATGGAAAGATAAAGCTGCCAAATAAATCATAATTTCACCACCCACGACCACTAATTCGATTATATCTCAAAATCGGTGAGGAATTCGGAAGATAGGTCAAGAGCAAAGTTGAATATATTTCTGAGACGATAAATTTCGACTACTGATACGCGTCAAACGGATAAGTATTGAAGTTGTTAGGACCAAAACAAAAACGGGGCTGATTCTATATTTTAGGGTTACGAATTTGAGTTGGACTAGGATTCCACTACTTACCTTCTCCTTCAAAAAAAATTAGGTCTTCCTATACCCTATAAATACAGTCTCTTATAATTAGAAAATCATCATTGGCTAAACCAAAGAACCCATAGTAAGAAATAAATGTGGGCACACAAAATTTCCTGAGGATGTAATATAATTAGGCGTGAGCTTCTTTTTTCTGAATGGTAAATAATCAAAATAAAACTATACAAATATCATGAGAATACACATGCTAATAAATATACTCTAGTGTAGCACTAAAGCTTATTAAAAATATAGTAAATACATCTGTTACCCCATGTACTATGGTCTGATTGACTACCTACCACCTGTTTTTGAATTTGTGACATTTTATCCCTCGTACTTAGTTTTCGTGACTCGTTACCCCCACTTAATAGAATATGTACAAAATCACCGTTAGTTGGTCAAGTGCTGGTCACGTGCTCTGTTTTCGTGACATTTTATCCCATGTACTAATTTATTTTATTATTCTACCCCTATACTAAGTTTCCTGCTTCTTATCCTTAAATGTCCTTGTATTATAAATAGTGGGTAAAATGTTAATAAAACTTAGTACATTGGGTAAAATATCACGAAAACCGCACACATGGCCAACTAACGACAATTTTTTAAAAACCCCGTTAAGTGGGGCTAGCGAGTCACGAAAACTTAGTATAGGAGTAAAAGGAATATTTACTCTAATAAATAAATAGGAAGTTTACCTAAAATGAGTCATATCCTAATGTCGTTGTACAAATACTACCTACAATCAATTACATATATGGAGGACGGGTTCCTCCTTTTATCATCATTGGAGTTTGTTAAAACAATGCTATTTTTTTATTAGAGTCTTGTTCCCACGTACTATGGTTCTCATAGTTACGAAAACACATTTCGTTAGAGTTTTTAATAAATTTCATGCCTTATACCTTAGCTTATCGACCCCATTTTGGTAACAGTTGCCTTATTCTTCTGAAATAGCTGCATCATATCTATTGCTTTTTTGCATTTTCAGATGCCATTTCTTCCTCTCGGATGTGATATGCAGTGTTCCCTATATGATGCTCCTTCCATACATGTAGAACTGGTATCACGAAGTAAAATCAATAAAGTGAGGTAAGAAGTTCAACTATACACTTTATTATAATAATAGTTAACAACATATAAATAGAAGATATGAAATCCATAAATGACTGAATATAATATCATTTGTCAAGCCTGTAAACAACAAGATCTAATAATTATAACTAATGAGTTAATTACACGAATTATTTTATTTTGCAAATATAACATGACCAACGATCTATTTAATATGTATATTAATGAAAAATCAATCATTATGGAGAGAAGTTGAATTTTTCCCCTTTGCTCTCCATGCTAGATTGTATGGCAAGATCCCACTTTTGATGTGAATATATTCAACTATATCTTTCGGTGAGTAATTTGGGTTTTCCATCAGAATTTTCTCTTATATCTTCTCAAACGAGGCAGGTTCTTCTTGTTCTATTTTATCTTCATGGTGATGCTGCTGAATTTATGGATTTACCACCAACTTTCTCTTTCATCTCCTTTTTTCCAACAACTATATAAAAATCGGCCTTAACTTAGTTCCTCTGTCTTCACTTGTCCCTTGTTCATTCACAACATATTCATTATCTCCAATTCGATCCACCTCAATGTAACTCTCTTTTCGAATCCCTCTCCACCCATTTCTTACAATCCCTCAAGTCCCATCTCTTTACCTCCCCAACCTTCCTCCGATCATCTTTACCCTCAATCTCATACACTCTCATAGAATAAATCATAAAGCATGATTTTGAAAAGGAAAACCCTTAAGTGGAATCTACAACTACATTCATAATATAATCTTAAAGGATAAACCCTATCGATACAACTACACCTTTGACGACTCATTCCCACGTATACCAAGTGTCACATAACTATTTGGACAGAAAAAGAGCTATACTTGTGGACTAACCTAGCCGCCAGACCATAGACTATCCAAGATTTATCTGACAACCACTTATTACGGAAGATGAATTTCACCCAATAGCAGCAATTCACAGTGGACCGGAAAAAGCATTACTTTTTGACGTATCCTTATTTGTACATATTAACAGTTCTTCTTTGAATAACTTATATTGCAAACCAATCGAAAGAACTTTCACACACGAGAATTAAAATTGAGCGATCAATTTTTGACCTTCAAGAACTACGAAATAAACAATGATGGATGTTAGATATGTTTCTTACACAATATTTTGAGCAATCACTTCATACACATCTCGATACTCATGCTATAACTACACTTTTATAGGTAATGAGTACTTAGATTCATAAAGGTCTAGATTATATTTTACTCAATCGATAGTATCAATCTGTTGCGATTCAATATTACGGTTATATTCGTTCAATCAAAGATCACACAAATCCAAAGTGACTATTCTTGCAATGGGCGACAATTTTTTATGCAAACTTTTGAATTCGAAAGACAAATTATAGGGGCTATTTTGCAACTTATGTGGGGAGTTTCACCTACACATTTAAAATGTTATTAGAGATCTACATTCTATAGATACTGGGTTTGAGTCTCTTTAATCCACCCACTATAAATTCCAAGATTTAAATCTATTTATCTGTCATGCTAATTTTCACGTGAAGGGCGTGTTAAAATATAAACTCATATAATACCTTCTCATAACCATTCAAAATTTCTTTTTGTTAGCAGTTTAACAAATCAAAGAAATAAAGAAAATAAAATGGTAAAAACATCGCGATAATGGCATGTGGATAAACTAGAAAGAGAGAAAAGATATATGAATGAATTTTTTCTTAGGTTTATAAAAATAAATTTAATTTTTTACTTTTACCTATATATATTAAAAATAAAAAAGGTTATTTTAGTATTATGTTACTCTTTGATTGTTTAGTGGTAAAAAATCTCTCCCAAAACTGTAATGGTTCCTAAATTAATGGTATTTTATTTTATAATTCTTTAAAAGACAATCTTATTCTATCAAGTCACGTAGCTTGAAGTTTTTATTAATAGATTAACCGTCCTAATCGACAATATTGTTGCATGTATAGTACATACAAATTAAAAAAATGCGTGAAGTTTTTAGGGTGACATACACGATTCTCCTCAATTACGATATTCATACGTATTATAATGCAATGACAACAAGAACTAGGAATTCTGTATCATGTTCTCTATCTTATAAATCTAATAGATAAGAAACTACTTGATCAAATAAATAATCTACATGGACTCAAGAAAATTCATTTACTCTATATAAATCAAAATAATATTTCACGTTTTTAGGAAAGGATTCATGAATGTCATTTTATATATCTACCCATGGTGGAACATATGTTCAGCTTGTGTACTCTCATCATCATGTATATACATGGTTGTGCACTATCTCATACATATTATGGGCCACTGATTTGAGATTTGAGAAAGATAATAAACCTTCCTGCGATTGTGATAGAAGATTTGAAGGAATGCATACATGTTCCTATGTGATAATTATTCTAATTTGATTGGGCTCACACCCATGGCCACTAAATTCCACTTTCTCTAGGGTTAATTATACAAGTTATGACGTCCCTCCCAAAAGAAAACAGAGTAGGAAATAAACGCGGGCTCATAAAAACGTCCGAGGATGTAATTCAATTAGGCTCGAACATTATTTCCATAATCGGTAAAAAATCAAAATGAAAGTATATAAATATCATGGGCATACCCAAGCTAAGAAATATAATATAGTGTAACACTGAATCCTATTAAAAAATACTAGAAGAATTTTACTTTAAATAATCCATAACCTAATCCCCCTGTACCACAACTAGCTCACATCAACAACATGTATGAGGGGATTTCCTCCTTTTATCTTCATTGGAGCTCGTTATACCATTACTATTTTTCTTATTAGAGTCTTCTTCACATGTACTATGGTTCTCATAGTTATGAAAACTCATTGCACTAAAGTGTTTACTCATTTGCACGCCTTATACCTTAGCATAATGACCTTCTACAATACGATTAGAAGCTTATTTTGTAGGTGATATACTCTTCTTCTAACCACTATATCTACCACTTATTCTACATAATTATAAAGTTGAATGCCTTATTTTACTTCACCCTTTATTGATGCAACTATAACATAAAAATATGAGGTCCTATTTTGGTAACAGTCATATTCTTTTGCAATAATATGAGGTCCTATTTTGGTAACGGTCATATTCTTTTAAAATAGCTGCAACATATCTGTTGCTTGATTTTTTGGTAATATAAGATGACATTTGTTCGTCGATCAGCTGTGATGTACATTGTTCCCTATATGAGGCTCCTTCGCTACACGTAGAACTGGTATTCAAGGAGCAAAACAATGAAGTGAGGTCCATAGTTTAGTTGTACACTCCAATCTAAGAATAATTAACAATCCATAAGCAAAATCGATATAAAGTGTAAATAATTTAATGTAATATCATTTCTCTAGCCTATAATAAACTTGAGATCTAATAATTATAACTAATTATTCTGAAATGACATAACCAATGATTATTTAAATTGTTTAATGGAATGCTAAGAATCTTGACCACGAAGGCCATTTATAATAGATTGCAATGGGATCTGAGCAGCATAGCAATTTTCTACTGTGTACACTTTTGACATTGATGGTCCTCGTGAACGTTTCTTATCACCGTTGTGTGGGCTTCCACCATCACCACTCACCATGTTTCTGAAAATATTATTAAATTGTTAAAAACTTTAATAAAATATTATCTCTAAAAGTTGAGGAAAAAATAATACATGTTGGATGCAAGCTCTTTAATTACTCAAGTAAGTTCAATCTTGTTACGTGGAAGAGGACCTAGAGTGAAGAGGTCACTCTACCCATCATATGCAAAGATTTTCCCATCCATATAATCACTGTATGGTTTTTGGAGTTTGTCCATCACTTTCCTGCCAACACCTTTTGCCTCCACGGGATGTCTGTCTTCATAACATATATGAAACCTGAACAAAAGATTCGTAAAATCCATTAGTTTTTCAATCAACAAAAGTAAAAAACAAATAAGAGTACTTACGCTATAGTGGAAAAAGCTTCCATCGATCCTGCCTACCGAGGCCTTATAATAATTTGTGAATACTAGAATTTTATTTTCCTGATAAGAATCTCTCAATTATCACATCAAATTCTTGCATCTTTTATATTTTGCAATAATTTAGCATTGGAAAAGAAAGATGTTTCGCAATTAATAATTAGATTATGTAAGCTTCAATTGTAATATCGAGTCGTAAATATTAATTGAATTCAGTAATCCTAACATATTTGATTTCAGAATATAGTCTATTAATCTAATGTAAAATAAAATGGTGTGGAACGTTATATTATACACTTCTAACACATTAAAAAAATAAGGAATCATACATATAAATTTTTTATATATTACTTTCCAAATACTAATTTCTTTATCTATTAATAGGAGTCACAAATCAAGTAAAAGTATACGAATTTTACCTGGAAGAATTTCAAGAACAAATCAACCATAAAAAATATAAATTACTACCTAAAAATACTTTAGAATTTTTTATTTAATTGCATATTTGTCATATCATGCTCTATTCAAGTTTATCACCAATTTAGTACTATCACTCTTATTCGGGTTTATCAGCAATTTAAGATCTAAGACTTACCCAGAATGTTCTCCTTTGATAAAATGTAATGACCAACAATCTTTTTTCTGTATTTAGAAACACATGAATAAATTATAAATTTTGTTGTGTTTAATACTAATTATTAAAGAAATAGGCATAAAAAATTAATTTAATAAAAGAGTTTACTAAAATCTAACATTATAAATAAATCTAGTTAAAAATTATTGATATCTTAATTAATATAAAATGTTCATCCAATATTCAATATAAATTTTTTCATAATATAAATAATTCAAACATAATCAATATTTAAGTGTTATTTGGTTAAAACAAAAAATAAAACTTCCAATCCAAATATTAATATATCAAAATTTAATCAAATTGAGATGTTTATATTAAAAAAAAAATCACATAGAATTACTACACATGGGCGGATTCAAGAGTTAAATTGAGGGATAGGCTTAAGTTATAAGAGATTAAACCTGATTTCTATATAATTTAGTTACTAATACACAAGTTAAAACTTGATTCATAACAAATCTCCAAATTGCCTAATTTTTATTATTCATAAATCAAAACTAAATTCCTTCTTTTTGATTTTTTAAAAAATTTCTAATTCATCTACGAAAATTGAAATCACTAATTAAAATAAAATTAAAAAACAAAATGAATTACAATTGAAATTCTGAATTCTTACAAAATACTAGTAATTAACATAAACATTTAATTTCATATAAAATTACAAAAATAAAAGAAATATTACAAAACTAATCATTCTAATAAAAGGGTAAAGTGTTACCAGGAGATCCCAAGAATACAGATAAACCATAGCGTTTTGTAGGAGAGAGAGACCAATGACGGCTTGGTGCATAACATTACTATAATCTTGGTGAGAATAGATAGGGTTTTGAGAATGTTTTTTATTTTATTCTCTATTTCTATTGGGCTGGGTTCGGACCATATATGGGTTAATATTAGTTTACTGGGTCTGGATTATATGTATCAAAATATTTGGGCTTTAAAGAACCATCACTGAATATATTTAAGACCACTAATAAAATTTAACATTATACATCACAATTTTTTTTATATATTGAATATTAACACAAAATCACTTAGCATTAATAGAAAATCACTGAGTATTACACAAAATAACCAAGTATAGCAATAAAATTTGAAGTATTAGACAAAATCTCTATGTATTAATATAAAGTTTACACAAAATATCTATATTTACATAAAATCACCGATTATTATATATTAGATTTAAAATTTCATATATACAAATTAAATTTGTTTCCGATTTAATTCAGGTATCAAAAAACATTTGAATGTGGTTGGTCATCCATTATGTCATTCGTTCTTCAAACTCTGTTCTTTGATATGATAACACTGAATGTTTGATCAATGGAAGTATCTTCCAAAGAACTACGAATGTAAAGAACAAAACTATGAAGAACAAAACTATCAGTTGAAGGAAAACAATCTAAATAATGAATTTACTCATTGAATGTAGTACTTCTACATATACAAGGGAAGCAAGAAAAGGCTATATAATGTGTGTCAATCGGGGTGAAGAAGACGCAAGTTTTTATCTAGAGAACACTTTACTTTGATGATATGCACCTTACAAGTCACAAGTTCTAGCAAAATTATTTCCCTATGTTTAGAATATTCTAAAACAAGAGGTCTATTTAAGTCATCAGCCAACAAGGGAAGCAATAACGATATGTTAAGTAAATGCATTAAAAAGGTAATTTTAACACAAATGTGGAATAAATAATTCCGGCTTTCAGATATTATTTGATAATTATTTGATTTAGACTAATTCCGGCTTAAGAGAGAAAGACATTTTATAATAAATAAGTAAATTATATAACTTCGATGGTAAATTAGATATATTTAACTTTTATATCTTGCATAACTAATAGAAGTTTGATGTCTCCCTATTTGTCATGAATTAATCCTAGTTGGAGACATCATTTTAGGTGTATTTATTAGAGTATATGTCGATTTTATCATGATTTAGTACACTTTCTTATTTTGTGTCTTGAATTAATTATTTATTATTTTTAGAGCATATTGGGTTTAATTGTTTATTTAGTGTGAATCTTTAAAGATAAATGGTAATTAGTTAGAGTCCAAGTTAATTCTAGGAGCTAAAGGATAGAGAATAAACATGGAAATTAAAGATAAGGAAACAAAAGTTAAAGTATGGAAAGATAAAGCTGCCAAATAAATCATAATTTCACCACCCACGACCACTAATTCGATTATATCTCAAAATCGGTGAGGAATTCGGAAGATAGGTCAAGAGCAAAGTTGAATATATTTCTGAGACGATAAATTTCGACTACTGATACGCGTCAAACGGATAAGTATTGAAGTTGTTAGGACCAAAACAAAAACGGGGCTGATTCTATATTTTAGGGTTACGAATTTGAGTTGGACTAGGATTCCACTACTTACCTTCTCCTTCAAAAAAAATTAGGTCTTCCTATACCCTATAAATACAGTCTCTTATAATTAGAAAATCATCATTGGCTAAACCAAAGAACACATTGTAAGAAATAAATGTGGGCACACAAAATTTCCTGAGGATGTAATATAATTAGGCGTGAGCTTCTTTTTTCTGAATGGTAAATAATCAAAATAAAACTATACAAATATCATGAGAATACACATGCTAATAAATATACTCTAGTGTAGCACTAAAGCTTATTAAAAATATAGTAAATACATCTGTTACCCCATGTACTATGGTCTGATTGACTACCTACCACCTGTTTTTGAATTTGTGACATTTTATCCCTCGTACTTAGTTTTCGTGACTCGTTACCCCCACTTAATAGAAAATGTACAAAATCACCGTTAGTTGGTCAAGTGCTGGTCACGTGCTCTGTTTTCGTGACATTTTATCCCATGTACTAATTTATTTTATTATTCTACCCCTATACTAAGTTTCCTGCTTCTTATCCTTAAATGTCCTTGTATTATAAATATTGGGTAAAATGTTAATAAAACTTAGTACATTGGGTAAAATATCACGAAAACCGCACATATGGCCAACTAACGACAATTTTTTAAAAACCCCGTTAAGTGGGGCTAGCGAGTCACGAAAACTTAGTATAGGAGTAAAAGGAATATTTACTCTAATAAATAAATAGGAAGTTTACCTAAAATGAGTCATATCCTAATGGCGTTGTACAAATACTACCTACAATCAATTACATATATGGAGGACGGGTTCCTCCTTTTATCATCATTGGAGCTTGTTAAAACAATGCTATTTTTTTATTAGAGTCTTGTTCCCACGTACTATGGTTCTCATAGTTACGAAAACACATTTCGTTAGAGTTTTTAATAAATTTCATGCCTTATACCTTAGCTTATCGACCCGATTTTGGTAACAGTTGCCTTATTCTTCTGAAATAGCTGCATCATATTTATTGCTTTTTTGCATTTTCAGATGTCATTTCTTCCTCTCGGATGTGATATGCAGTGTTCCCTATATGATGCTCCTTCCATACATGTAGAACTGGTATCACGAAGTAAAATCAATAAAGTGAGGTAAGAAGTTCAACTATACACTTTATTATAATAATAGTTAACAACATATAAATAGAAGATATGAAATCCATAAATGACTGAATATAATATCATTTGTCAAGCCTGTAAACAACAAGATCTAATAATTATAACTAATGAGTTAATTACACGAATTATTTTATTTTGCAAATATAACATGACCAACGATCTATTTAATATGTGTATTAATGAAAAATCAATCATTATGGAGAGAAGTTGAATTTTTCCCCTTTGCTCTCCATGCTAGATTGTATGGCAAGATCCCACTTTTGATGTGAATATATTCAACTATATCTTTCGGTGAGTAATTTGGGTTTTCCATCAGAATTTTCTCTTATATCTTCTCAAACGAGGCAGGTTCTTCTTGTTCTATTTTATCTTCATGGTGATGCTGCTGAATTTGTGGATTTACCACCAACTTTCTCTTTCATCTCCTTTTTTCCAACAACTATATAAAAATCGGCCTTAACTTAGTTCCTCTGTCTTCACTTGTCCCTTGTTCATTCACAACATATTCATTATCTCCAATTCGATCCACCTCAATGTAACTCTCTTTTCGAATCCCTCTCCACCCATTTCTTACAATCCCTCAAGTCCCATCTCTTTACCTCCCCAACCTTCCTCCGATCATCTTTACCCTCAATATCATACACTCTCATAGAATAAATCATAAAGCATGATTTTGAAAAGGAAAACCCTTAAGTGGAATCTACAACTACATTCATAATATAATCTCAAAGGATAAACCCTATCGATACAACTACACCTTTGACGACTCATTCCCACGTATACCAAGTGTCACATAACTATTTGGACAGAAAAAGAGCTATACTTGTGGACTAACCTAGCCGCCAGACCATAGACTATCCAAGATTTATCTGACAACCACTTATTACGGAAGATGAATTTCACCCAATAGCAGCAATTCACAGTGGACCGGAAAAAGCATTACTTTTTGACGTATCCTTATTTGTACATATTAACAGTTCTTCTTTGAATAACTTATATTGCAAACCAATCGAAAGAACTTTCACACACGAGAATTAAAATTGAGCGATCAATTTTTGACCTTCAAGAACTACGAAATAAACAATGATGGATGTTAGATATGTTTCTTACACAATATTTTGAGCAATCACTTCATACACATCTCGATACTCATGCTATAACTACACTTTTATAGGTAATGAGTACTTAGATTCATAAAGGTCTAGATTATATTTTACTCAGTCGATAGTATCAATCTGTTGCGATTCAATATTACGGATATATTCATTCAATCGAAGAACACACAAATCTAAAGTGACTATTCTTGCAATGGGCGTCAATTTTTTATGCAAACTTTTGAATTCGAAAGACAAATTATAGGGGCTATTTTGCAACTTATGTGGGGAGTTTCACCTACACATTTAAAATGTTATTAGAGATCTACATTCTATAGATACTGGGTTTGAGTCTCTTTAATCCACCCACTATAAATTCCAAGATTTAAATCTATTTATCTGTTATGCTAACTTTCACGTGAAGGGCGTGTTAAAATATAAATCTCATATAATACATTCTCATAACCATTCAAAATTTCTTTTTGTTAGCAGTTTAACAAATCAAAGAAATAAAGAAAATATAATGGTAAAAACATCGCGATAATGGCATGTGGATAAACTAGAAAGAGAGAAAAGATATATGAATGAATTTTTTCTTAGGTTTATAAAAATAAATTTAATTTTTTACTTTTACCTATATATATTAAAAATAAAAAAGGTTATTTTAGTATTATATTACTCTTTGATTGTTTAGTGGTAAAAAATCTCTCCCAAAACTGTAATGGTTCCTAAATTAATGGTATTTTATTTTATAATTCTTTAAAAGACAATCTTATTCTATCAAGTCACGTAGCTTGAAGTTTTTATTAATAGATTAACCGTCCTAATCGACAATATTGTTGCATGTATAGTACATACAAATTAAAAAAATACGTGAAGTTTTTAGGGTGACATACACGATTCTCCTCAATTACGATATTCATAGGTATTATAATGCAATGACAACAAGAACTAGGAATTCTGTATCATGTTCTCTATCTTATAAATCTAATAGATAAGAAACTACTTCATCAAATAAATAATCTACATGGACTCAAGAAAATTCATTTACTCTATATAACTCAAAATAATATTTCACGTTTTTAGGAAAGGATTCATGAATGTCATTTTATGTATCTACCCATGGTGGAACATATGTTCAGCTTGTGTACTCTCATCATTATGTATATACATGGTTGTGCACTATCTCATACATATTATGGGCCACTGATTTGAGATTTGAGAAAGATAATAAACCTTCCTGCGATTGTGATAGAAGATTTGAAGGAATGCATACATGTTCATATGTGATAATTATTCTAATTTGATTGGGCTCACACCCATGGCCACTAAATTCCACTTTCTCTAGGGTTAATTATACAAGTTATGACGTCCCTCCCAAAAGAAAAAAGAGTAGGAAATAAACGCGGGCTCATAAAAACGTCCGAGGATGTAATTCAATTAGGCTCGAACATTTTTTCCATAATCGGTAAAAAATCAAAATGAAAGTATATAAATATCATCGGCATACGCAAGCTAAGAAATATAATATAGTGTAACACTGAATCCTATTAAAAAATACTAGAGGAGTTTTACTTTAAATAATTCATAACCTAATCCCCCTGTACCACAACTAGCTTCAATCAACAACATGTATGAGGGGATTTCCTCCTTTTATCTTCATTGGAGCTCGTTATACCATTACTATTTTTCTTATTAGAGTCTTCTTCACATGTACTATGGTTCTCATAGTTATGAAAACTCATTGCACTAAAGTGTTTACTCATTTTCACGCCTTATACCTTAGAATAATGACCTTCTACAATACGATTAGAAGCTTATTTTGTAGGTGATATACGCTTCTTCTAACCACTATAACTACCACTTATTCTACATAATTATAAAGTTGAATGCCTTATTTTACTTCACCCTTTCTTGATGCAACTATAACATAAAAATATGAGGTCCTATTTTGGTAACAGTCATATTCTTTTGCAATAATATGAGGTCCTATTTTGGTAACGGTCATATTCTTTTAAAATAGCTGCAACATATCTGTTGCTTGATTTTTTGGTAATATAAGATGACATTTGTTCGTCGATCAGCTGTGATGTACATTGTTCCCTATATGAGGCTCCTTCGCTACATGTAGAACTGGTATTCAAGGAGCAAAACAATGAAGTGAGGTCCATAGTTTAGTTGTACACTCCAATCTAAGAATAATTAACAATCCATAAGCAAAATCGATATAAAGTGTAAATAATTTAATGTAATATCATTTCTCTAGCCTATAATAAACTTGAGATCTAATAATTATAACTAATTATTCTGAAATGACATAACCAATGATTATTTAAATTGTTTAATGGAATGCTAAGAATCTTGACCACGAAGGCCATTTATAATAGATTGCAATGGGATCTGAGCAGCATAGCAATTTTCTACTGTGTACACTTTTGACATTGATGGTCCTCGTGAACGTTTCTTATCACCGTTGTGTGGGCTTCCACCATCACCACTCACCATGTTTCTGAAAAGATTATTAAATTGTTAAAAACTTTAATAAAATATTATCTCTAAAAGTTGAGGAAAAAATAATACATGTTGGATGCAAGCTCTTTAATTACTCAAGTAAGTTCAATCTTGTTACGTGGAAGAGGACCTAGAGTGAAGAGGTCACTCTCCCCATCATATGCAAAGATTTTCCCATCCATATAATCACTGTATGGTTTTTGGAGTTTGTCCATCACTTTCCTGCCAACACCTTTTGCCTCCTCGGGATGTCTGTCTTCATAACATATCGAAACCTGAACAAAAGATTCGTAAAATCCATTAGTTTTTCAATCAACAAAAGTAAAAAACAAATAAGAGTACTTACGCTATAGTGGAAAAAGCTTCCATTGATCCTGCCTACCGAGGCCTTATAATAATTTGTGAATACTAGAATTTTATTTCCCTGTTAAGAATCTCTCAATTATCACATCAAATTCTTGCATCTTTTATATTTTGCAATAATTTAGCATTGGAAAAGAAAGATGTTTCGCAGTTAATAATTAGATTACGTAAGCTTCAATTGTAATATAGAGTCGTAAATATTAATTGAATACAGTAATCCTAACATATTCGATTTCAGAATATAGTCTAGTAATCTAATGTAAAATAAAATGGTGTGAACGTTATATTATACATTTCTAACACATTAAAAAAATAAGGAATCATACATATAAATTTTTTATATATTACTTTCCAAATGCTAATATCTTTATCTATTAATAGGAGTCACAAATCAAGTAAAAGTATACGAATTTTACCTGGAAGAATTTCAAGAACAAATCAACCATAAAAAATATAAATTACTACCTAAAAATACTTTAGAATTTTTTTTATTTAGTTGCATATTTGTCATATCATGCTCTATTCAAGTTTATCACCAATTTAGTACTATTAGTCTTATTCGGATTTATCAGCAATTTAAGATCTAAGACTTACCGAGAATGTTCTCCTTTGATGAAATGTAATGACCAACAATCTTTTTTCTGTATTTAGAAACACATGAATAAATTATAAATTTTGTTGTGTTTAATACTAATTATTAAAGAAATAGGCATAAAAAATTAATTTAATAAAAGAGTTTACTAAAATCTAACATTATAAATAAATCTAGTTAAAAATTATTGATATCTTAATTAATATAAATTGTTCATCCAATATTCAATATAAATTTTTTCATATTATAAATAATTCAAACATAATCAATATTTATGTGTTATTTGGTTAAAACAAAAAATAAAACTTCCAATCCAAATATTAATATATCAAAATTTAATCAAATTGAGATGTTTATATTAAAAAAAATCACATAGAATTACTACACATGGGCGGATTCAAGAGTTAAATTGAGGGATAGACTAAAGTTATAAGAGATTAAACCTGATTTCTATATATTTTAGTTACTATTACACAAGTTAAAACTTGATTCATAACAAATCTCCAAATTGCCTAATTTTTATTATTTATAAATCAAAACTAAATTCCTTCTTTTTGAATTTTCAAAAAATTTCTAATTCATCTACGAAAATTGAAATCACTAATTAAAATAAAATTAAAAAACAAAATGAATTACCATTGAAATTCCGAATTCTTACAAAATACCAGTAATTAACATAAACATTTAATTTCATATAAAATTACAAAAATAAAAGAAATATTACAAAATTAATCATTCGAATAAAAGGGTAAAGTGTTACCAGGAGATCCCAAGAATTCAGATAAACCATAGCGTTTTGTAGGAGAAAGAGACCAATGACGGCTTGGTGCATAACATTACTATAATCTTGGTGAGAATAGATAGGGTTTTGAGAATGTTTTTTATTTTATTCTCTATTTCTATTGGGCTGGGTTCGGACCATATATGGGTTAATATTAGTTTACTGGGTCTGGATTATATGTATCAAAATAATTGGGCTTTAAAGAACCATCACTGAATATATTTAAGACCACTAATAAAATTTAACATTATACATCACAATTTTTTTATATATTGAATATTAACACAAAATCACTTAGCATTAATAGAAAATCACTGAGTATTACACAAAATAACCAAGTATAGCAATAAAATTTGAAGTGATAGACAAAATCTCTATGTATTAATATAAAGTTTACACAAAATATCTATATTTACATAAAATCACCGATTATTATATATTAGATTTAAAATTTCATATATACAAATTAAATTTGTTTCTGATTTAATTGAGGGATCAAAAAATATTTGAATGTGGTTGGTCATCCATTATGTCATTCGTTCTTCAAACTCTGTTCTTTGAAATGATAACACTGAATGTTTGATCAATGGAAGTATCTTCCAACGAACTACGAATGTCAAGAACAAAACTATGAAGAACAAAACTATCAGTTGAAGGGAAAAAATCTAAATAATGAATTTACTCATTGAATGTAGTACTTCTACATATACAAGGGAAGCAAGAAAAGGCTATATAATGTGTGTCAATCGGGGCGAAGAAGACGCAGGTTTTTATCTAGAGAACACTTTACTTTGATGATATGCACCTTACAAGTCACAAGTTCTAGCAAAATTATTTCCCTATGTTTAGAATATTCTAAAACAAGAGGTCTATTTAAGACATCAGCCAACAAGGGAAGCAATAACGATATATTAAGTAAATGCATTAAAAAGTTAATTTTAACACAAATGAGGAATAAATAATTCCGGCTTTAAGATATTATTTGATTATTATTTGATTTAGACTAATTCCGGCTTAAGAGAGAAAGACATTTTATAATAAATAAGTAAACTATATAACTTCGATGGTAAATTAGATATATTTAACTTTTATATCTTGCATAAGTAATAGAAGTTTGATATCTCCCTATTTGTCATGAATTAATCTTAGTTGGAGACATCATTTTAGGTGTATTTATTAGAATATAGGTTGATTTTATCATGATTTAGTACACTTTCCTATTTTGTGTCTTAAATTAATTATTTATTATTTTTAGAGCATATTGGGTTTAATTATTTATTTAGTGTGAAGCTTTAAAGATATATGGTAATTAGTTAGAGTCCAAGTTAATTCTAAGAGCTAAAGGATAGAGAATAAACATGGAAATTGAAGATAAGGAAACAAAAGTTAAAGTATGGAAAGATAAAGCTGCCAAATAAATCATAATTTCACCACCCACAACCACCAATTCGATTATATCTCAAAATCGGTGAGGAATTCGGAAGAAAGGTCATGATCAAAGTTGAATATATTTCCGAGACGATAAATTTCGACTACTGATACGCGTCAAACGGATAAGTATTGAAGTTGTTAGGACCAAAACAAAAACGGGGCTGATTCTATATTTTAGGGTTACGAATTTGAGTTGGACTAGGATTCCACTACTTACCTTCTCCTTCAAAAAAAAATTAAGTCTTCCAATACCCTATAAATACAGCCTCTTATAATTAGAAAATCATCATTGGCTAAACCAAAGAACACATAGTAAGAAATAAATGTGGGCACACAAAATTTCCTGAGGATGTAATATAATTAGGCGTGAGCTTCTTTTTTCTAAATGGTAAATAATCAAAATAAAACTATACAAATATCATGAGAATACACATGCTAATAAATATACTCTAGTGTAGCACTAAAGCCTATTAAAAATATAGTAAATACATCTGTTACCCCATGTACTATGGTCTGATTGACTACCTACCACCTGTTTTTGAATTTGTGACATTTTATCCCTCGTACTTAGTTTTCGTGACTCATTACCCCCACTTAATAGAATATGTACAAAATCACCGTTAGTTGGTTAAGTGCTGGTCACGTGCTTTGTTTTCGTGACATTTTACCCCATGTACGAATTTATTTTATTATTTTACCCCTATACTAAATTTCCTGCTTCTTATCCTTAAATGTCCTTGTATTATAAATAGTGGGTAAAATGTTAATAAAACTTAGTACATTGGGTAAAATATCACGAAAACCGCACACATGGCCAACTAACGACGATTTTTTACAAACCCCGTTAAGTGGGGCTAGCGAGTCACGAAAACTTAGTATCGGAGTAAAAGGATTATTTACTCTAATAAATAAATAGGAAGTTTACCTAAAATGAGTCATATCCTAATGTCGTTGTACAAATACTACCTACAATCAATTACATATATGGAGGACGGGTTCCTCCTTTTATCATCATTGGAGCTTGTTAAAACAATGCTATTTTTTTATTAGAGTCTTGTTCCCACGTACTATGGTTCTCGTAGTTACGAAAACACATTTCGTTAGAGTTTTTAATAAATTTCATGCCTTATACCTTAGCTTATCGACCCGATTTTGGTAACAGTTGCCTTATTCTTCTGAAATAGCTGCATCATATCTATTGCTTTTTTGCATTTTCAGATGCCATTTCTTCCTCTCGGATGTGATATGCAGTGTTCCCTATATGATGCTGCTTCCATACATGTAGAACGGGTATCACGAAGTAAAATCAATAAAGTGAGGTAAGAAGTTCAACTATACACTTTATTATAATAATAGTTAAGCACATATAAATAGAAGATATGAAATCCATAAATGACTGAATATAATATCATTTGTCAAGCCTGTAAACAACAAGATCTAATAATTATAACTAATGAGTTAATTACACGAATTATTTTATTTTGCAAAAATAACATGGCCAACGATCTATTTAATATGTGTATTAATGAAAAATCAATCATTATGGAGAGAAGTTGAATTTTTCCCCTTTGCCCTCCATGCTAGAATGTATGGCAAGATCCCACTTTTGATGTGAATATATTCAACTATATCTTTCGGTGAGTAATTTGGGTTTTTCATCAGAATTTTCTCTTATATCTTCTCAAACGAGGCAGGTTCTTCTTGTTCTATTTTATCTTCATGGTGATGCTGCTGAATTTGTGGATTTAACACCAACTTTCTCTTTCATCTCCTTTTTTTCAACAACTATATAAAAATCAGTCATAACTTAGTTCCTCTGTCGTCACTTGTCCCTTGTTCATTCACAACATATTCATTATCTCCAATTCGATCCACCTCAATGTAACTCTCTTTTCGAATCCCTCACCACCTATTTCTTACAATCCCTCAAGTCCCATCTCTTTACCTCCCTAACCTTCCTCCGATCATCTTTACCCTCAATCTCATACACTCTCATAGAACAAATCATAAAGCATGATTTTGAAAAGGAAAACCCTTAAGAGGAATCTACAACTACATTCATAATATAATCTCAAAGGATAAACCCTATCGATACAACTACACCTTCGACGAATCATTCCCACGTATACCAAGTGTCACATAACTATTTGGACAGAAAAAGAGCTATACTTGTGGACTAACCTAGCCGCCAGACCATAGACTATCCAAGATTTATCTGACAACCACTTATTACGGAAGATGAATTTCACCCAATAGCAGCAATTCACAGTGGACCGGAAAAAGCATTACTTTTTGACGTATCCTTATTTGTAGATATTAACAGTTCTTCTTTGAATAACTTATATTGCAAACCAATCGAAAGAACTTTCACACACGAGAATTAAAATTGAGCGATCAATTTTTGACCTTCAAGAACTACGAAATAAACAATGATGGATGTTAGATATGTTTCTTACACAATATTTTGAGCAATCACTTCATACACATCTCGATACTCATGCTATAACTACACTTTTATAGGTAATGAGTACTTAGATTCATAAAGGTCTAGATTATATTTTACTCAATCGATAGTATCAATCTGTTGCAATTCAATATTACGGTTATATTCGTTCAATCGAAGAACACACAAATCCAAAGTGACTATTCTTGCAATGGGCGTCAATTTTTTATGCAAACTTTTGAATTCGAAAGACAAATTATAGGGGCTATTTTGCAACTTATGTGGGGAGTTTCACCTACACATTTAAAATGTTATTAGAGATCTACATTCTATAGATACTGGGTTTGAGTCTCTTTAATCCACCCACTATAAATTCCAAGATTTAAATCTATTTATCTGTCATGCTAATTTTCACGTGAAGGGCGTGTTAAAATATAAATCTCATATAATACCTTCTCATAACCATTCAAAATTTCTTTTTGTTAGCAGTTTAGCAAATCAAAGAAATAAAGAAAATATAATGGTAAAAACATCGCGATAATGGCATGTGGATAAACTAGAAAGAGAGAAAAGATATATGAATGAATTTTTTCTCAGGTTTATAAAAATAAATTTAATTTTTTACTTTTACCTATATATATTAAAAATAAAAAAGGTTATTTTAGTATTATGTTAATCTTTGATTGTTTAGTGGTAAAAAAACTCTCCCAAAACTGTAATGGTTCCTAAATTAATGGTATTTCATTTTATAATTATTTAAAAGACAATCTTATTCTATCAAGTCACGTTACTTGAAGTTTTTATTAATAGATTAACCGTCCTAATCGACAATATTGTTACATGTATAGTACATACAAATTAAAAAAATACGTGAAGTTTTTAGGGTGACATACACGATTCTCCTCAATTACGATATTCATACGTATTATAATGCAATGACAACAAGAACTAGGAATTCTGTATCATGTTCTCTATCTTATAAATATAATAGATAAGAAACTACTTGATCAAATAACTAATCTACATGGACTCAAGAAAATTCATTTACTCTATATAGCTCAAAATATTATTTCACGTTTTTAGGAAAGGATTCATGAATGTCATTTAATGTATCTACCCATGGTGGAACATATGTTCAGCTTGTGTACTCTCATCATCATGTATATACATGGTTGTGCACTATCTCATACATAATATGGGCCACTGATTTGAGATTTGAGAAAGATAATAAACCTTCCTCCGATTGTGATAGAAGATTTGAAGGAATTCATACATGTTCCTGTGTGATAATTATTCTAATTTGATTGGGCTCACACCCATGGCCACTAAATTCCACTTTCTCTAGGGTTAATTATACAAGTTATGACGTCCCTCCCAAAAGAAAACAGAGTAGGAAATAAACGCGGGCACATAAAAACGTCCGAGGATGTAATTCAATTAGGCTCGAACATTTTTTCCATAATCGGTAAAAAATCAAAATGAAAGTATATAAATATCATGGGCATACCCAAGCTAAGAAATATAATATAGTGTAACACTAAATCCTATTAAAAAATACTAGAGGAATTTTACTTTAAATAATCCATATCCTAATCCCCCTGTACCACAACTAGCTCCAATCAACAACATGTATGAGGGGATTTCCTCCTTTTATCTTCATTGGAGCTCGTTATACCATTACTATTTTCTTATTAGACTCTTCTTCACATGTACTATGGTTCTCATAGTTATGAAAACTCATTGCACTAAAGTGTTTACTCATTTTCACGCCTTATACCTTAGCATAATGACCTTCTACAATACGATTAGGAGCTCATTTTGTAGGTGATATACTCTTCTTCTAACCACTATAACTACCACTTATTCTACATAATTATAAAGTTGAATGCCTTATTTTACTTCACCCTTTATTGATGCAACTATAACATAAAAATATGAGGTCCTATTTTGGTAACAGTCATATTCTTTTGCAATAATATGAGGTCCTATTTTGGTACCGGTCATATTCTTTTGCAATAGCTGCAACATATCTGTTGCTTGATTTTTTGGTAATATAAGATGATATTTGTTCGTCGATCAGATGTGATGTACATTGTTCCATATATGAGGCTCCTTCGCTACACGTAGAACTGGTATTCAAGGAGCAAAACAATGAAGTGAGGTCCATAGTTAAATTGTACACTCCAATCTAAGAATAATTAACAATCCATAAGCAAAATCGATATAAAGTGTAAATAATTTAATGTAATATCATTTCTCTAGCCTATAATAAACTTGAGATCTAATAATTATAACTAATTGTTCTGAAATGACATAACCAATGATTATTTAAATTGTTTAATGGAATGCTAAGAATCTTGACCACGAAGGCCATTTGTAATAGATTGCAATGGGATCTGAGCAGCATAGCAATTTTCTACTGTGTACACTTTTGACATTGATGGTCCTCGTGAACGTTTCTTATCACCGTTGTGTGGGCTTCCACCATTACCACTCACCATGTTTCTGAAAAGATTATTAAATTGTTTAAAACTTTAATAAAATATTAGCTCTAAAAGTTGAGGAAAAAGTAATACATGTTGGATGCAAGCTCTTTAATTACTCAAGCAAGTTCAATCTTGTTACGTAGAAGAGGACCTAGAGTGAAGAGGTCACTCTCTCCATCATATGCAAAGATTTTCCCATCCATATAATCACTGTATGTTTTTTGGAGTTTGTCCATCACTTTCCTGCCAACACCTTTTGCCTCCACGGGATGTCTGTCTTCATAACATATCGAAACCTGAACAAAAGATTCGTAAAATCCATTAGTTTTTCAATCAACAAAAGTAAAAAACAAATAAGAGTACTTACGCTATAGTGGAAAAAGCTTCCATCGATCCTGCCTACCGAGGCCTTATAATAATTTGTGAATACTAGAATTTTATTTTCCTGTTAAGAATCTCTCAATTATCACATCAAATTCTTGCATCTTTTATATTTTGCAATAATTTAGCATTGGAAAAGAAAGATGTTTCGCAATTAATAATTAGATTACGTAAGCTTCAATTGTAATATAGAGTCGTAAATATTAATTGAATACAGTAATCCTAACATATTCGATTTCAGAATATAGTCTAGTAATCTAATGTAAAATAAAATGGTGTGGAACGTTATATTATACACTTCTAACACATTAAAAAAATAAGGAATCATACATATAAATTTTTTATATATTACTTTCCAAATGCTAATTTCTTTATCTATTAATAGGAGTCACAAATCAAGTAAAAGTATACGAATTTTACCTGGAAGAATTTCAAGAACAAATCAACCATAAAAAATATAAATTACTACCTAAAAATACTTTAGAATTTTTTATTTAATTGCATATTTGTCATATCATGCTCTATTCAAGTTTATCACCAATTTAGTACTATCACTCTTATTCGGGTTTATCAGCAATTTAAGATCTAAGACTTACCGAGAATGTTCTCCTTTGATGAAATGTAATGACCAACAATCTTTTTTCTGTATTTAGAAACACATGAAGAAATTATAAATTTTGTTGTGTTTAATACTAATTATTAAAGAAATATGCATAAAAAATTAATTTAATAAAAGAGTTTACTAAAATCTAACATTATAAATAAATCTAGTTAAAAATTATTGATATCTTAATTAATATAAAATGTTCATCCAATATTCAATATAAATTCTTTCATAATATAAATAATTCAAACATATTCAATATTTAAGTGTTATTTGGTTAAAACAAAAAATAAAACTTCCAATCCAAATATTAATATATCAAAATTTAATCAAATTAAGATGTTTATATTAAAAAAAAATCACATAGAATTACTACACATGGGCGGATTCAAGAGTTAAATTGAGGGATAGGCTTAAGTTATAAGAGATTAAAACTGATTTCTATATAATTTAGTTACTATTACACAAGTTAAAACTTGATTCATAACAAATCTCCAAATTGCCTAATTTTTATTATTCATAAATCAAAACTAAATTCCTTCTTTTTGATTTTTTAAAAAATTTCTAATTCATCTACGAAAATTGAAATCACTAATTAAAATAAAATATAAAAAACAAAATGAATTACCATTGAAATTCCGAATTCTTACAAAATACCAGTAATTAACATAAACATTTAATTTCATATAAAATTACAAAAATAAAAAAAATATTACAAAATTAATCATTCGAATAAAAGGGTAAAGTGTTACCAGGAGATCCCAAGAATACAGATAAACCATAGCGTTTTGTAGGAGAGAGAGACCAATGACGGCTTGGTGCATAACATTACTATAATCTTGGTGAGAATAGATAGGGTTTTGAGAATGTTTTTTATTTTATTCTCTATTTCTATTGGACTGGGTTCGGACCATATATGGGTTAATATTAGTTTACTGTGTCTGGATTATTTGTATAAAAATAATTGGGCTTTAAAGAACCATCACTGAATATATTTAAGACCACTAATAAAATTTAACAGTATACATCACAATTTTTTTATATATTGAATATTAACACAAAATCACTTAGCATTAATAGAAAATCACTGAGTATTAAACAAAATAACCAAGTATAGCAATAAAATTTGAAGTATTAGACAAAATCTCTATGTATTAATATAAAGTTTACACAAAATATCTATATTTAAATAAAATCACCGATTATTATATATTAGATTTAAAATTTCATATATACAAATTAAATTTGTTTCCGATTTAATTGAGGTATCAAAAAATATTTGAATGTGGTTGGTCATCCATTATGTCATTCGTTCTTCAAACTCTGTTCTTTGATATGATAACACTGAATGTTTGATCAATGGAAGTATCTTCCAAAGAACTACGAATGTCAAGAACAAAACTATGAAGAACAAAACTATCAGTTGAAGGAAAAAATCCAAATAATGAATTTACTCATTGAATGTAGTTCTTCTACATATACAAGGGAAGCAAGAAAAGGCTATATAATGTGTGTCAATTGGGGCGAAGAAGACGCAAGTTTTTATCTAGAGAACACTTTACTTTGATGATATGCACCTTACAAGTCACAAGTTCTAGCAAAATTATTTCCCTAGGTTTAGAATATTCTAAAACAAGAGGTCTATTTAAGTCATCAGCCAACAAGGAAACAATAACGATATGTTAAGTAAATGCATTAAAAAGGTAATTTTAACACAAATATGGAATAAATAATTCCGGCTTTCAGATATTATTTGATTATTATTTGATTTAGACTAATTCCGGCTTAAGAGAGAAAGACATTTTATAATAAATAAGTAAATTATATAACTTCGATGGTAAATTAGATATATTTAACTTTTATATCTTGCATAACTAATAGAAGTTTGATGTCTCCCTATTTGTCATTAATTAATCCTAGTTGGAGACATCATTTTAGGTGTAATTATTAGAGTATAGGTCGATTTTATCATGATTTAGTACACTTTCCTATTTTGTGTCTTGAATTAATTATTTATTATTTTTAGAGCATATTGGGTTTAATTATTTATTTAGTGTGAAGCTTTAAAGATATATGGTAATTAGTTAGAGTCCAAGTTAATTCTAAGAGCTAAAGGATAGAGAATAAACATGGAAATTGAAGATAAGGAAACAAAAGTTAAAGTATGGAAAGATAAAGCTGCTAAATAAATCATAATTTCACCACCCACGACCACCAATTCGATTATATCTCAAAATCGGTGAGCAATTCGGAAGAAAGGTCAAGAGCAAAGTTGAATATATTTCCGAGACGAAAAATTTCGACTACTGATACGCGTCAAACGGATAAGTATTTAAGTTGTTAGGACCAAAACAAAAACGGGGCTGATTCTATATTTTAGGGTTACGAATTTGAGTTGGACTAGGATTCCACTACTTACCTTCTCCTTCAAAAAAAAAAAATTAGGTCTTCCTATACCCTATAAATACAGCCTCTTATAATTAGAAAATCATCATTGGCTAAACCAAATAACACATACTAGGAAATAAATGTGGGCACACAAAATTTCCTGAGGATGTAATATAATTAGGCGTGAGCTTCTTTTTTCTGAATGGTAAATAATCAAAATAAAACTATACAAATATCATGAGAATACACATGCTAATAAATATACTCTAGTGTAGCACTAAAGCCTATTAAAAATATAGTAAATACATCTGTTACACCATGTACTATGGTCTGATTGACTACCTACCACCTGTTTTTGAATTTTTGACATTTTATCCCTCGTACTTAGTTTTCGTGACTCGTTACCCCCACTTAATAGAATATGTACAAAATCACCGTTAGTTGGTCAAGTGCTGGTCACGTGCTTTGTTTTCGTGACATTTTATCCCATGTACTAATTTATTTTATTATTTTACCCCTATACTAAGTTTCCTGCTTCTTATCCTTAAATGTCCTTGTATTATAAATAGTGGGTAAAATGTTAATAAAACTTAGTACATTAGGTAAAATATCACGAAAACCGCACACATGGCTAACTGACGACGATTATTTACAAACCCCGTTAAGTGGGGCTAGCGAGTCACGAAAACTTAGTATCGGAGTAAAAGGAGTATTTACTCTAATAAATAAATAGGAAGTTTACCTAAAATGAGTCATATCCTAATGTCGTTGTACAAATACTACCTACAATCAATTACATATATGGAGGACAGGTTCCTCCTTTTATCATCATTGGAGCTTGTTAAAACAATGCTATTTTTTTATTAGAGTCTTGTTCCCACGTACTATGGTTCTCATAGTTACGAAAACACATTTCGTTAGAGTTTTTAATAAATTTCATGCCTTATACCTTAGCTTATCGACCCGATTTTGGTAACAGTTGCCTTATTCTTCTGAAATAGCTGCATCATATCTATTGCTTTTTTGCATTTTCAGATGCCATTTTTTCCTCTCGGATGTGATATGCAGTGTTCCCTATATGATGCTCCTTCCATACATGTAGAACTGGTATCACGAAGCTAAATCAATAAAGTGAGGTAAGAGGTTCACCTATACACTTTATTATAATAATAGTTAACAACATATAAATAGAAGATATGAAATCAATAAATGACTGAATATAATATCATTTGTCAAGCCTGTAAACAACAAGATCTAATAATTATAACTAATGAGTTAATTACACAAATTATTTTATTTTGCAAAAATAACATGACCAGCGATCTATTTAATATGTGTATTAATGAAAAATCAATCATTATGGAGAGAAGTTGAATTTTTCCCCTTTGCTCTCCATGCTAGATTGTATGGCAAGATCCCACTTTTGATGTGAATATATTCAACTATATCTTTCGGTGAGTAATTTGGGTTTTCCATCAGAATTTTCTCTTATATCTTCTCAAACGAGGCAGGTTCTTCTTGTTCTATTTTATCTTCATGGTGATGCTGCTGAATTTGTGGATTTAACACCAACTTTCTCTTTCATCTCCTTTTTTTCAACAACTATATAAAAATCGGCCTTAACTTAGTTCCTCTGTCTTCACTTGTCCCTTGTTCATTCACAACATATTCATTATCTCCAATTCGAACAACCGCAATGTAACTCTCTTTTCGAATCCCTTCGCCACCCATTTCTTACAATCCCTCAAGTCCCATCTCTTTACCTCCCAAACCTTCCTCCGATCATCTTCACCCTCAATCTCATACACTCTCATAGAACAAATCATAAAGCATGATTTTGAAAAGGAAAACCCTTAAGTGGAATCTACAACTACATTCATAATATAATCTCAAAGGATAAACCCTATCGATACAACTACACCTTCGACGACTCATTCCCACGTATACCAAGTGTCACATAACTATTTGGACAGAAAAAAAGCTATACTTGTGGACTAACCTAGCCGCCAGACCATAGACTATCCAAGATTTATCTGACTACCACTTATTACGGAAGATGAATTTCACCCAATAGCAGCAATTCACAGTGGACCGGAAAAAGCATTACTTTTTGAAGTATCCTTATTTGTACATATTAACAGTTCTTCTTTGAATAACTTATATTGCAAACCAATCGAAAGAACTTTCACACACGAGAATTAAAATTGAGCGATCAATTTTTTACCTTCAAGAACTACGAAATAAACAATGATGGATGTTAGATATGTTTCTTACACAATATTTTGAGCAATCACTTCATACACATCTCGATACTCATGCTATAACTACACTTTTATAGGTAATGAGTACTTGGATTCATAAAGGTCTAGATTATATTTTACTCAATCGATAGTATCAATCTGTTGAAATTCAATATTACGGTTATATTCGTTCAATCGAAGAACACACAAATCCAAAGTGACTATTCTTGCAATGGGCGTCAATTTTTTATGCAAACTTTTGAATTCGAAAGACAAATTATAGGGGCTATTTTGCAACTTATGTGGGGAGTTTCACCTACTCATTTAAAATGTTATTAGAGATCTACATTCTATAGATACTGGGTTTGAGTCTCTTTAATCCACCCACTATAAATTCCAAGATTTAAATCTATTTATCTGTCATGCTAATTTTCACGTGAAGGGCGTGTTAAAATATAAATCTCATATCCTAATCCCCCTTACCACAACTAGCTCCAATCAACAACATGTATGAGGGGATTTCCTCCTTTTATCTTCATTGGAGCTCGTTATACCATTACTATTTTTCTTATTAGAGTCTTCTTCACATGTACTATGGTTCTCATAGTTATGAAAACTCATTTCACTAAAGTGTTTACTCATTTTCACGCCTTATACCTTAGCATAATGACCTTCTTCAATACGATTAGGAGCTCATTTTGTAGGTGATATACTCTTCTTCTAACCACTATAACTACCACTTATTCTACATAATTATAAAGTTGAATGCCTTATTTTACTTCACCCTTTATTGATGCAACTATAACATAAAAATATGAGGTCCTATTTTGGTAACAGTCATATTCTTTTGCAATAATATGAGGTCCTATTTTGGTAATGGTCATATTCTTTTGCAATAGCTGCAACATATCTGTTGCTTGATTTTTTGGTAATATAAGATGACATTTGTTCGTCGATCAGCTGTGATGTACATTGTTCCCTATATGAGGCTCCTTCGCTACACGTAGAACTGGTATTCACGGAGCAAAACAATGAAGTCAGGTCCATAGTTTAATTGTACACTCCAATCTAAGAATAATTAACAACCCATAAGCAAAATCGATATAAAGTGTAAATAATTTAATGTAATATCATTTCTCTAGCCTATAATAAACTTGAGATCTAATAATTATAACTAATTGTTCTGAAATGACATAACCAATGATTATTTAAATTGTTTAATGGAATGCTAAGAATCTTGACCACGAAGGCCATTTGTAATAGATTGCAATGGGATCTGAGCAGCATAGCAATTTTCTACTGTGTACACTTTTGACATTGATGGTCCTCGTGAACGTTTCTTATCACCGTTGTATGGGCTTCCACCATCACCACTCACCATGTTTCTGAAAAGATTATTAAATTGTTAAAAACTTTAATAAAATATTATCTCTAAAAGTTGAGGAAAAAATAATACATGTTGGATGCAAGCTCTTTAATTACTCAAGTAAGTTCAATCTTGTTACGTGGAAGAGGACCTAGAGTGAAGAGGTCACTCTTTTCATCATATGCAAAGATTTTCCCATCCATATAATCACTGTATGTTTTTTGGAGTTTGTCCATCACTTTCCTGCCAACACCTTTTGCCTCCACGGGATGTCTGTCTTCATAACATATCGAAACCTGAACAAAAGATTCGTAAAATCCATTAGTTTTTCAATCAACAAAAGTAAAAAACAAATAAGAGTACTTACGCTATAGTGGAAAAAGCTTCCATCGATCCTGCCTACCGAGGCCTTATAATAATTTGTGAATACTAGAATTTTATTTTCCTGTTAAGAATCTCTCAATTATCACATCAAATTCTTGCATCTTTTATATTTTGCAATAATTTAGCATTGGAAAAGAAAGATGTTTCGCAATTAATAATTAGATTATGTAAGCTTCAATTGTAATATAGAGTCGTAAATATTAATTGAATACAGTAATCCTAACATATTTGATTTCAGAATATAGTCTAGTAATCTAATGTAAAATAAAATGGTGTGGAACGTTATATTATACACATCTAACACATTAAAAAAATAAGGAATCATACATATAAATTTTTTATATATTACTTTCCAAATGCTAATTTCTTTATCTATTAATAGGAGTCACAAATCAAGTAAAAGTATACGAATTTTACCTGGAAGAATTTCAAGAACAAATCAACCATAAAAAATATAAATTACTACCTAAAAATACTTTAGAATTTTTTATTTAATTGCATATTTCTCATATCATGCTCTATTCAAGTTTATCACCAATTTAGTACTATCACTCTTATTCGGGTTTATCAGCAATTTAAGATCTAAGACTTACCGAGAATGTTCTCCTTTGATGAAATGTAATGACTAACAATCTTTTTTCTGTATTTAGAAACACATGAATAAATTATAAATTTTGTTGTGTTTAATACTAATTATTAAAGAAATAGGCATAAAAAATTAATTTAATAAAAGAGTTTACTAAAATCTAACATTATAAATAAATCTAGTTAAAAATTATTGATATCTTAATTAATATAAAATGTTCATCAAATATTCAATATAAATTTTTTCATAATATAAATAATTCAAACACAATCAATATATAAGTGTTATTTGGTTAAAACAAAAAATAAAACTTCCAATCAAAATATTGATATATCAAAATTTAATCAAATTGAGATGTTTATATTAAAAAAAAATCACATAGAATTACTACACATGGGAGGATTCAAGAGTTAAATTGAGGGATAGGCTTAAGTTATAAGAGATTGAACCTGATTTCTATATAATTTAGTTACTATCACACAAGTTAAAACTTGATTCATAACAAATCTCCAAATTGCCTAATTTTTATTATTCATAAATCAAAACTAAATTCCTTCTTTTTGATTTTTTAAAAAATTTCTAATTCATCTACGAAAATTGAAATCACTAATTAAAATAATATTAAAAAACAAAATGAATTACCATTGAAATTCAGAATTCTTACAAAATACCAGTAATTAACATAAACATTTAATTTCATATAAAATTACAAAAATAAAAGAAAAATTACAAAATTAATTATTCGAATAAAAGGGTAAAGTGTTACCAGGAGATCCCAAGAATACAGATAAACCATAGCGTTTTGTAGGAGAGAGAGACCAATGACGGCTTGGTGCATAACATTACTATAATCTTGGTGAGAATAGATAGGGTTTTGAGAATGTTTTTTATTTTATTCTCTATTTCTATTGGGCTGGGTTCGAACCATATATGGGTTAATATTAGTTTACTGGGTCTGGAATATATGTATCAAAATAATTGGGCTTTAAAGAACCATCACTGAATATATTTAAGACCACTAATAAAATTTAACAGTATACATCGCAATTTTTTTATATATTGAATATTAACACAAAATCACTTAGCATTAATAGAAAATCACTGAGTATTACACAAAATAACCAAGTATAGCAATAAAATTTGAAGTATTAGACAAAATCTCTATGTATTAATATAAAGTTTACACAAAATATCTATATTTACATAAAATCACCGATTATTATATATTAGATTTAAAATTTCATATATACAAATTAAATTTGTTTCCTATTTAATTGAGGTATCAAAAAATATTTGAATGTGGTTGGTCATCCATTATGTCATTCGTTCTTCAAACTCTGTTCTTTGATATGATAACACTGAATGTTTGATCAATGGAAGTATCTTCCAAAGAACTACGAATGTCAGGAACAAAACTATCAAGAACAAAACTATCAGTTGAAGGAAAAAAATCCGAATAATGAATTTACTCATTGAATGTAGTTCTTCTACATATACAAGGGAAGCAAGAAAAGGCTATATAATGTGTGTCAATTGGGGCGAAGAAGACGCAAGTTTTTATCTAGAGAACATTTTACTTTGATGATATGCACCTTACAAGTCACAAGTGCTAGCAAAATTATTTCCCTAGGTTTAGAATATTCTAAAACAAGAGGTCTATTTAAGTCATCAGCCAACAAGGGAAGCAATAACGATATGTTAAGTAAATGCATTAAAAAGGTAATTTTAACACAAATGTGGAATAAATAATTCCGGCTTTCAGATATTATTTGATAATTATTTGATTTAGACTAATTCCGGCTTAAGAGAGAAAGACATTTTATAATAAATAAGTAAATTATATAACTTCGATGGTAAATTAGATATATTTAACTTTTATATCTTGCATAACTAATAGAAGTTTGATGTCTCCCTATTTGTCATGAATTAATCCTAGTTGGAGACATCATTTTAGGTGTATATATTAGAGTATAGGTCGATTTTATCATGATTTAGTACACTTTCCTATTTTGTGTCTTGAATTAATTATTTATTATTTTTAGAGCATATTGGGTTTAATTGTTTATTTAGTGTGAAGTTTTAAAGATATATGGTAATTAGTTAGAGTCCAAGTTAATTCTAAGAGCTAAAGGATAGAGAATAAACATGGAAATTGAAGATAAGGAAACAAAAGTTAAAGTAAGGAAAGTTAAAGCTGCCAAATAAATCATAATTTCACCATCCACGACCACCAATTCGATTATATCTCAAAATCGGTGAGGAATTCGGAAGAAAGGTCAAGAGCAAAGTTGAATATATTTCCGAGACGATAAATTTCGACTACTGATACGCGTCAAACGGATAAGTATTGAAGTTGTTAGGACCAAAACAAAAACGGGGCTGATTCTATATTTTAGGGTTACGAATTTGAGTTGGACTAGGATTCCACTACTTACCTTCTCCTTCAAATAAAATTAGGTCTTCCTATACCCTATTAATACAGCCTCTTATAATTAGAAAATCATCATTGGCTAAACCAAAGAACACATAGTAGGAAATAAATGTGGGCACACAAAATTTCCTAGGATGTCATATAATGAGGCGTGAGCTTCTTTTATCTGAATGGTAAATAATCAAAATAAAACTATACAAATATCATGAGAATACACATGCTTATAAATATACTCTAGTTTAGCACTAAAGCCTATTAAAAATATAGTAAATACATGTACTATGGTCTGATTGACTACCTACCACCTGTTTTTGAATTTGTGACATTTTATCCCTCGTACTTAGTTTTCGTGACTCGTTACCTCCACTTAATAGAATATGTACAAAATCACCGTTAGTTGGTCAAGTGCTGGTCACGTGCTTTGTTTTCGTGACATTTTATCCCATGTACTAATTTATTTTATTATTTTACCCCTATACTAAGTTTACTGCTTCTTATCCTTAAATGTCCTTGTATTATAAATAGTGGGTAAAATGTAAATAAAACTTAGTACATTGGGTAAAATATCACGAAAACCGCACACATGGCCAACTAACGACGATTTTTTACAAACCCCGTTAAGTGGGGCTAGCGAGTCACGAAAACTTAGTATAGGAGTAAAAGGAGTATTTACTCTAATAAATAAATAGGAAGTTTACCTAAAATGAGTCATATCCTAATGTCGTTCTACAAATACTACCTACAATCAATTACATATATGGAGGACGGGTTCCTCCTTTTATCATCATTGGAGCTTGTTAAAACAATACTATTTTTTTATTAGAGTCTTGTTCCCACGTACTATGGTTCTCATAGTTACGAAAACACATTTCGTTAGAGTTTTTAATAAATTTCATGCCTTATACCTTAGCTTATCGACCCGATTTTGGTAACAGTTGCCTTATTCTTCTGAAATAGCTGCATCATATCTATTTCTTTTTTGCATTTTCAGATGCCATTTCTTCCTCTCGGATGTGATATGCAGTGTTCCCTATATGATGCTCCTTCCATACATGTAGAACTGGTATCACGAAGCAAAATCAATAAAGTGAGGTAAGAAGTTCAACTATACACTTTATTATAATAATAGTTAACAACATATAAATAGAAGATATGAAATCCATAAATGACTGAATATAATATCATTTGTCAAGCCTGTAAACAACAAGATCTAATAATTATAACTAATGAGTTAATTACACGAATTATTTTATTTTGCAAATATAACATGACCAACGATCTATTTAATATGTGTATTAATGAAAAATCAATCATTATGGAGAGAAGTTGAATTTTTCCCCTTTGCTCTCCATGCTAGATTGTATGGCAAGATCCCACTTTTGATGTGAATATATTCAACTATATCTTTCGGTGAGTAATTTGGGTTTTCCATCAGAATTTTCTCTTATATCTTCTCAAACGAGGCAGGTTCTTCTTGTTCTATTTTATCTTCATGGTGATGCTGCTGAATTTGTGGATTTACCACGAACTTTCTCTTTCATCTCCTTTTTTCCAACAACTATATAAAAATCGGCCTTAACTTAGTTCCTCTGTCTTCACTTGTCCCTTGTTCATTCACAACATATTCATTATCTCCAATTCGATCCACCTCAATGTAACTCTCTTTTCGAATCCCTTCGCCACCCATTTCTTACAATCCCTCAAGTCCCATCTCTTTACCTCACCAACCTTCCTCCGATCATCTTTACCCTGAATCTCATACACTCTCATAGAACAAATCATAAAGCATGATTTTGAAAAGGAAAACCCTTAAGTGAAATCTACAACTACATTCATAATATAATCTCAAAGGATAAACCCTATCGATACAACTACACCTTCGACGACTCATTCCCACGTATACCAAGTGTCACATAACTATTTGGACAGAAAAAGAGCTAATCTTGTGGACTAACCTAGCCGCTAGACCATAGACTATCCAAGATTTATCTGACAACCACTTATTACGGAAGATGAATTTCACCCAATAGCAGCAATTCACAGTGGACCGGAAAAAGCATTACTTTTTGACGTATCCTTATTTGTACATATTAACAGTTCTTCTTTGAATAACTTATATTGAAAACCAATCGAAAGAACTTTCACACCCGAGAATTAAAATTGAGCGATCAATTTTTGACCTTCAAGAACTACGAAATAAACAATGATGGATGTTAGATATGTTTCTTACACAATATTTTGAGCAATCACTTCATACACATCTCGATACTCATTCTATAACTACACTTTTATAGGTAATGAGTACTTAGATTCATAAAGGTCTAGATCATATTTTACTCAATCGATAGTATCAATCTGTTGCGATTCAATATTACGGTTATATTCGTTCAATCGAAGAACACACAAATCCAAAGTGACTATTCTTGCAATGGGCGTCAATTTTTTATGCAAACTTTTGAATTCGAAAGACAAATTATAGGGGCTATTTTGCAACTTATGTGGGGAGTTTCACCTACATATTTAAAATGTTATTAGAGATCTACATTCTATAGATACTGGGTTTGAGTCTCTTTAATCCACCCACTATAAATTCCAAGATTTAAATCTATTTATCCGTCATGCTAATTTTCACGTGAAGGGCGTGTTAAAATATAAATCTCATATAATACCTTATCATAACCATTCAAAATTTATTTTTGTTAGCAGTTTAACAAATCAAAGAAATAAAGAAAATATAATGGTAAAAACATCGCGATAATGGCATGTGGATAAACTAGAAAGAGAGAAAAGATATATGAATGAATTTTTTCTTAGGTTTATAAAAAATAAATTTAATTTTTTACTTTTACCTATATATATTAAAAATAAAAAAGGTTATTTTAGTATTATGTTACTCTTTGATTGTTTAGTGGTAAAAAATCTCTCCCAAAACTGTAATGGTTCCCAAAATTAATGGTATTTCATTTTATAATTCTTTAAAAGACAATCTTATTCTATCAAGTCACGTTGCTTGAAGTTTTTATTAATAGATTAACCGTCCTAATCGACAATATTGTTACATGTATTGTACATACAAATTAAAAAAATACGTGAAGTTTTTAGGGTGACATACACGATTCTCCTCAATTACGATATTCATACGTATTATAATGCAATGACAACAAGAACTAGGAATTCTGTATCATGTTCTCTATCTTATAAATCTAATAGATAAGAAACTACTTGATCAAATAAATAATCTACATGGACTCAAGAAAATTCATTTACTCTATATAACTCAAAATATTATTTCACGTTTTTAGGAAAGGATTCATGAATGTCATTTAATGTATCTACCCATGGTGGAACATATGTTCAGCTTGTGTACTCTCATCATCATGTATATACATGGTTGTGCACTATCTCATACATATTATGGGCCACTTATTTGAGATTTGAGAAAGATAATAAACCTTCCTGCGATTGTGATAGAAGATTTGAAGGAATGCATACATGTTCCTGTGTGATAATTATTCTAATTTGATTGGGCTCACACCCATGGCCACTAAATTCCACTTACTCTAGGGTTAATTATACAAGTTATGACGTCCCTCCCAAAAGAAAACAGAGTAGGAAATAAACGCGGGCTCATAAAAACGTCCGAGGATGTAATTCAATTAGGCTCGAATATTTTTTCCATAACCGGTAAAAAATCAAAATGAAAGTATATAAATATCATGGGCATACCCAAGCTAAGAAATAAAATATAGTGCAACTATTATAAAATACTAGAGGAATTTTACTTTAAATAATCCATAACCTAATCCCCCTGTACCACAACTAGCTCCAATCAACAACATGTATGAGGGGATTTCCTCCTTTTATCTTCATTGGAGCTCGTTATACCATTACTATTTTTCTTATTAGAGTCTTCTTCACATGTACTATGGTTCTCATAGTTATGAAAACTCATTGCACTAAAGTGTTTACTCATTTTCACGCCTTATACCTTAGCATAATGACCTTCTACAATATGATTAGGAGCTCATTTTGTAGGTGATATACTCTTCTTCTAACCACTTATTCTACATAATTATAAAGTTGAATGCCTTATTTTACTTCACCCTTTATTGATGCAACTATAACATAAAAATATGAGGTCCTATTTTGGTAACAGTCATATTCTTTTGCAATAATATGAGGTCCTATTTTGGTAATGGTCATATTCTTTTGCAATAGCTGCAACATATCTGTTGCTTGATTTTTTGGTAATATAAGATGAAATTTGTTCGTCGATCAGCTGTGATGTACATTGTTCCCTATATGAGGCTCCTTCGCTACACGTAGAACTGGTATCACGGAGCAAATCAATGAAGTGAGGTCCATAGTTTAATTGTACACTCCAATCTAAGAATAATTAACAACCCATAAGCAAAATCGATATAAAGTGTATATAATTTAATGTAATATCATTTCTCTAGCCTATAATAAACTTGAGATCTAATAATTATAACTAATTGTTCTGAAATGACATAACCAATGCTTATTTAAATTGTTTAATGGAATGCTAAGAATCCTGACCACGAAGGCCATTTGTAATAGATTGCAATGGGATCTGAGCAGCATAGCAATTTTCAACTGTGTACACTTTTGACATTGATGGTTCTCGTGAACGTTTCTTATCACCGTTGTGTGGGCTTCCACCATCACCACTCACCATGTTTCTGAAAAGATTATTAAATTGTTAAAAACTTTAATAAAATATTATCTCTAAAAGTTAAGGAAAAATAATACATGTTGGAGGCAAGCTCTTTAATTACTCAAGTAAGTTCAATCTTGTTACGTGGAAGAGGACCTAGAGTGAAGAGGTCACTCTCCCCATCATATGCAAAGATTTTCCATCCATGTAATCACTGTATGTTTTTTGGAGTTTGTCCATTACTTTCCTGCCAACACCTTTTGCCTCCACAGGATGTCTGTCTTCATAACATATCGAAACCTGAACAAAAGATTCGTAAAATCCATTAGTTTTTCAATCAACAAAAGTAAAAAACAAATAAGAGTACTTACGCTATAATGGAAAAAGCTTCCATCGATCCTGCCTACCGAGGCCTTATAATAATTTGTGAATACTAGAATTTTATTTTCCTGTTAAGAATCTCTCAATTATCACATCAAATTCTTGCATCTTTTATATTTTGCAATAATTTAGCATTGGAAAAGAAAGATGTTTCGCAATTAATAATTAGATTATGTAAGCTTCAATTGTAATATAGAGTCCTAAATATTAATTGAATATAGTAATCCTAACATATTTGATTTCAGAATATAGTCTAGTAATCTAATGTAAAATAAAATGGTGTGGAACGTTATATTATACACTTCTAACACATTAAAAAAATAAGGAATCATACATATAAATTTTTTATATATTACTTTCCAAATGCTAATTTCTTTATCTATTAATAGGAGTCACAAATCAAGTAAAAGTATACGAATTTTACCTGGAAGAATTTCAAGAACAAATCAACCATAAAAAATATAAATTACTACCTAAAAATACTTTAGAATTTTTTTTATTTAGTTGCATATTTGTCATATCATGCTCTATTCAAGTTTATCACCAATTTAGTACTATCACTCTTATTCGGGTTTATCAGCAATTTAAGATCTAAGACTTACCGAGAATGTTCTCCTTTGATGAAATGTAATGACCAACAATCTTTTTTCTGTATATAAAAACACATGAATAAATTATAAATTTTGTTGTGTTTAATACTAATTATTAAAGAAATAGGCATAAAAAATTAATTTAATAAAAGAGTTTACTAAAATCTAACATTATAAATAAATCTAGTTAAAAATTATTGATATCTTAATTAATATAAACTATTCATCCAATATTCAATATAAATTTTTTTATAATATAAATAATTCAAACATAATCAATATTTAAGTGTTATTTGGTTAAAAATAAAAAAATAAAACTTCCAATCCAAATATTAATATATCAAAATTTAATCAAATTGAGATGTTTATATTAAAAAAATCACATAGAATTACTACACATGGGCGGATTCAAGAGTGAAATTGAGGGATAGGCTTAAGTTATAAGAGATTAAACCTGATTTCTATATAATTTAGTTACTATTACACAAGTTAAAACTTGATTCATAACAAATCTCCAAATTACCTAATTTTTACTATTCATAAATCAAAACTAAATTCCTTCTTTTTAATTTTTTAAAAAATTTCTAATTCATCTACGAAAATTGAAATCACTAATTAAAATAAAATTAAAAAACAAAATGAATTACCATTGAAATTCCGAATTCTTACAAAATACCAGTAATTAACATAAACATTTAATTTCATATAAAATTACAAAAATAAAAGAAATATTACAAAATTAATCATTCGAATAAAAGGGTAAAGTGTTACCAAGAGATCCCAAGAATTCAGATAAACCATAGCGTTTTGTAGGAGAGAGAGACCAATGACGGCTTGGTGCATAACATTACTATAATCTTGGTGAAAATAGATAGGGTTTTGAGAATGTTTTTTATTTTATTCTCAATTTCTATTGGGCTGGGTTCAGACCATATATGGGTTAATATTAGTTTACTGGGTCTGGATTATATGTATAAAAATAATTGGGTTTTAAAGAACCATCACTGAATATATTTAAGACCACTAATAAAATTTAATATTATACATCACAATTTTTTTATATATTGAATATTAACACAAAATCACTTAGCATTAATAGAAAATCACTGAGTATTACACAAAATAACCAAGTATAGCAATAAAATTTGAAGTATTAGACAAAATCTCTATGTATTAATATAAAGTTTACACAAAATATCTATATTTACATAAAATCACCGATTATTATATATTAGATTTAAAATTTCATATATACAAATTAAATTTGTTTCCGATTTAATTGAGGTATCAAAAAATATTTGAATGTTGTTGGTCATCCATTATGTCATTCGTTCTTCAAACTCTGTTCTTTGATATGATAACACTGAATGTTTGATCAATGGAAGTATGTTCCAAAGAACTACGAATGTCAAGAACAAAACTATCAAGAACAAAACTATCAATTGAAGGAAAAAAATCTAAATAATGAATTTACTCATTTGATGTAGTTCTTCTACATATACAAGGGAAGCAAGAAAAGGCTATATAATGTGTGTCAATTGGGGCGAAGAAGACGCAAGTTTTTATCTAGAGAACACTTTACTTTGATGAAATGCACCTTACAAGTCACAAGTTCTAGCAAAATTATTTCCCTAGGTTTAGAATATTCTAAAACAAGAGGTCTATTTAAGTCATCAGCCAACAAGTTACAACTTTTGATTTTCAATTTCTTATACTCTCTCTTTGATTTTTCTTGATGTAGACTCTAGGAGTGGTCAGTTTGGGATCATGGACAGACTACTAAGATTTGAGTGACATAAGTTCTCTTGGTAATTTTGATGTGTTTGTAGCTTTTGAGATTGACTTTAATACTAATAGTTGTACATTTTATTTCATTGTAGTTTACCAAAATATACTTTGTTATAATTTTCGATTACTTCAAAAAAAAAATTCATAATAATTAACTACAATAATTTTTTAATATATATCTATTTTGAAACAAAAATTAGAATATGCTATTTTTTGAAAAAAAAATTATATATGATAGTTCATTTATCTCTTATCTACCCTGTGCTCACAAACCTTTCAAAGGTAGGTTCACGGGTCTTCTTCAAACACATTATTTAATAGACAATAGAATTCCCCTGAAAATCAGACTTTCCGGCGAAATAAGGAGTCTACATTGTCTAATTTGATCTTACTAATACTTCGATGTATATTTCTTGTTTAATAAAATAAGAATAATAACAAAATTAAATATGTCTGTATTTTCATTAATTAAATAGGCATCCAACCAAATATCACAACATCTGACTTAAATGTGTATTATTTTAAAAAAAAAGTAAAACTACAATTATTTAACCAATCTTTAGTAAAATAGTATATTGTCACTGCACCATTTTAAAATCTCATTATTAATATTAACTAATGCCATGGTCTCTTATATTGAAATATCATGGCCAACCACCTCTTTTTCTCCAACACACTTCAAGTGATTTAACACCTTCAACTATGGTCGATCATTGGTTGTAGAGCATGCCATATATTTTCTTGAAATTGCTTTAGAGTACCTGAAAGCCTTCCTACTTATAGAAGAAAAAGACATAGTATATTTACGCGCATCCTAGAGGAATGAACAATTTATAATACTAGTTTCTTAAATTTCTTCACTGAAGTTACTAACTCTTTTGCTGGAAACAAAAGTTCAATTGGGAAAAAGTATTTACCCTATATATGCGAATTTGATTTACAGATGATTGAATGGTGTCCAAATACATATGATTTTATAAGTTATTTGTAGTTGAAATTGAAAAGTCGATGAATATTGGAGAAAATGTAGTTTGATTTTGGCAACCACATCTATATTGATGTAGTAGTATAATAACTTAGAATATATACCGGTTAAGATTTAATGGGTGTTTCTTTTAGGCACAGTCTAGAGGATATATATTTTAAGTGGTGGTGTGTGTTAGTACTAATACCACATTTGATATGAAATTTTAGATAATTTAGTAAATAGTAAATCATGTATAATATTGTTAATCGCTACAAAAAAAGAGAAAAGTTGTAGGTTATATGTACATTTAGTCAAGGATATTATTGTCACACAAACTTTTGTGTCACTTAGCTAACCACCACAAAAACCGCTATTATGTTACATCCACCTATAGTTTTGGTGGTAACCTCATATATTAAAGATGGCAGTTATAAATAAAAAAGCCACAAATTTTTTGTGGCATTTATGATGAAAGGCTACCAAGATGGTATAGTAAAAAAATTAGAAAACTAATGTTAAACGCAAACAATTGTAAAAGAAAATTGTATATTATATTATTCAGTGATGACATAACACAACAATTTAACACTAATTTATTACAATGCATTCAAAGAATTGTTTACAACATGAAGAAGAGTGAACATATCTTTCAGCAATTACAACTATTTTTCCATCTCAACAATCAAAATTGTTGCTTCCTAGTACACAAGATGACCTATCTTCAAAATTATGGGTGAAGTCAAGCACAATATTTTATGGCTAAGTAAAAGTCTTGAATGAGAGAAGAAGAAGAATCAGTTGTTGGAGATTGATATTCTCATCTCTAAATGTCTTTCTATCATATTAACAACAAAAAGTTCCCCATGAAGGACATAATAGGTAGTTCTATTACATATATTTTATCATATTAACAACAAAAAGTTCCCCATGAAGGACATAATAGGTAGTTCTATTACAAAAAATAACAAAATAGTTCCATGTATTATGCAAAGATTGCAATCTATGTCTCATATCCTTTTATTTAATCACCCATTTTCCTCATATCCTTTTCCATTATCAGACCTCTAATCAAAGAAGACAAGAAGGGGATATCTCATCGCAGTAGATAAAGCGACGGGAAGTAGAATATTAGGTTTTAGGGTTTCATATGAGTGGAAAAAGAAGAAAATACCAAAAAATATATTATATTTTTTTTTGAAAATTTATCATCTTAAAAGAATGTAAAAGAAAAGAAAGAGAAAAATAATAAAAGTTCTTAACACTGTTACACCTGATATGATAGTAGTATTTTAATATACTGTCATCACTTTGGTATTGGTTGTATTTGCATGACTTGCAATTAATTATATACCACTTAAAAGTGGATTTTTTGTAGTGAGTATACATACAAGAAAAAATTTATACCAAAAAGGCAATTATATACATATATAACTCATTATATAAAAGTAGTGATGAGTGCACGTGTTGACATAAACAAATATACTTCCAATTTAATGTTCCATTGTTTTTCAAGATTGGAAACTATCTTTTACTATTTTCATAGTGGAAAGTTGTTTAGATACAATGTTCATAGAGACATACTCACTAGAACTAAAGGATCATATGATATGACACTATTATCATGTAAAAAATTATTAACAATCATAGATTGAATGATATTATCCAAATATATTGTGAAGCAAATAGGAGTGTAGAGCGGGTAGCTGTGACACGAGCCATAAAGATCAAAACTAATAATGTTATCAAACTCTCTAGATGCACTACATAGATATTTAGTAAGACGATTTTTTTAATCTTATTAAGAATATTATTTAATATATATCAGGCATTATATGGAAAAAATTTATCCAACATTAAATGTATAAGAGACAATAAAAAAAATATTATTTTTTGTACAAAATTGACAGACAATAAAAATGGAGCAAAAACGTACAAATACAAACTCTTATATGAACGAAAAAAAATATCAAAAATAACAAGAACACTGTTTAACCTTATTGTAACACAGTCACGTTTAATTTAATTATATGTAAGAACAAGTATCATACACACTTCAATGCTTGCAAATGTAACAATAATATTATTAATGTCAAATATAGTAAACTCCACTAATACAAATTCTAGATTTTCAATAATTTGGTTCAAAATTATTTATTGTCACAATTGTATTGCCTTCATCCATAGAAGGTTCTTAACTAATCATAAAAGTAGTTGTTTAAAAAATACTGTTTATTTAGAAAATCAAAGACAAATTATATTATTTATACCAGATCTACCCCTATTATAATACTAAAAAAATTTCCCCAAAAATGATTCAATATTTCATGACAATTTAAGAGGGATATACTAGTAAATACATAATCTAGAAGTTATATTTCTTAGCTTATTGATAAAAAAATGTGACAACATGGACTAAGAGTATTACATATAATTTATTTCACAAAACCTCATCAGTACAATTTGATCTTATTGTCCATGAACAAAATAATGCAATAGATTCAAAAGATAATTAGATATATATCAAACTCACTAATTATTGGAAGGAGAACACTTATCAGGAATATTATTGAGAAGTTGTCCATATTGAAATGACATGACCAACAGTCTTTTTTCTTTTTTCTGTAAATGAAACATTAAAATAAATCAATCTATATTATTAAAATTATCACTAATTACAATTAAAATAATAATTAATAAAATTTAAATTCATTGAAATATTTAATAAATACAAGAAATATAAAGAAATTTTATCAATATCATTGAACAAATTTAGAATTATGCATAATATAAATTAATTTATAAAAAAATTTATAAAATAATTTATATTTCTTAATCTCTAATTTATTTATACTGGTTTAAGATTACACAACAAAGCCATGTTAAATTATAAAAAAACTAATCCTATTAAATCTATACACCCGTTTACCTTTTACTATTGATAATAATTTGCATAACTCATTTGTGCTGTAAATCTGTGGTGTTTTTGCTGTAAATATAGGATTAGAAAATTTTGTTTGTGTCTCTTTGAGACGGCTACGGCTTTTAAAATACTTTATTTAAAATATACATCAATGAAATCCTACATAGGATGATGGTTTGGAATTGTTAGAAGGGTCCATTCATGGTTGAGATCTTATTGTTTAGTGGGCCTCAATTTTATGGGTAGATGTGCTTACTACTCAACCATGGACTATATCCATCATTTTATATTAAAACAGAATAAATATATATTATATTACTTAGATATACTTTACAAAAAATGCTAGTATCCATTGTCAAGAAAAAACTAGGGTCCAACAAAGATATATTTAATTGGAGCCTAATATTGGTCTCTTAACCCCGAACCCTTTAATTCTAATTTCCAAGAATGAGGTTCACTAGAACTTAGATAATTACATAAGAATAATATTGGAAAAAGTCTTCTACAAAATTATTTCTAAAATACGTAAACTTAGAACAGTACCTTAATGTCAAAACTTGTATCCTTAGTCCAAACTACTTCCATCTAAGGAAACAAACTTCAAATATAATATAATAATTTTCCATAAAGCTCTACATGAAATCACGAGGATAAACACCTACATGAAAGGAGGCGTACGCAATACTCAAAACTGATATACAACAAAATTTATGATAAGTCGAATGAAATCCCATTGGACAATTACTTGTAAAAATGAGAATAAATCTGAGGTGTCCTTGATTATTAAATGTTTGTCAACTGTATCAAATTTTTTTTTCGTGAACAAATATATTCTACCTTTTTATTACTAGATAAGGGAAATCTGACAAGGAGTCCCTCTATCATCTTACCTTTCTATCTTATTATCCAAGGTCTAAGTAGTATGAAGAATCATAATCTCACCTTGTTATACCTCTTTTTGCCTGACGATTCAAATTTCATTATCAAAATAAACATGTTTAAAATCCCTTCCCTGAATGAGGTCCTGTGAAAATACTATATTTCCTTTGTTTATTCTTCAAATCTTAACAAATTTTTGGTATTATTAATTCCTAACACAATTATAGGTAATATACAACCATTTCTTTAATGTTTAAAATAAGTATCTCTAGCTATCTTGGGTGTTTACCTATGCAATCCTTCGTAGTGGGAAGAATTCTAAGGTTAGTATACTAGCTTAGTTGACAAAGTATGTCATACCCATCTAAAAGGAGGATGCCATATTAGTTGTTATAATGATTAAGGATATTTTTATAATTCTTTTGATGCCAAACTTTACCCGAGCTAGTTGAATTCCAATTTTATAATGCATTTTATTTATATGTATACATATATATTAATGATATATTCCATCAAAATATCAGTAAAGCTGTGGCACAGATTTATAAATAAACGGACCAAGATCTTACGAAACTTTTCACTACCAAACAAAATCCTTTGAAGGATATGTTTTGGATATAAATGATTAGAAATACAAAGAATTTTTCCATTTGGTTTAAAGCTTTTATTTTCTCTACGAGAAGGGGTTGAACCCCTAGTAGGTCTCTTTCCTTTATTCCTTGAAAAATTGACTTAATCATAATTTTATTATCCTACGTGATCATTATTCCTAGTGTTGAGCTCTAAGAAAATCTTGTTATCACCTTCATTCATGCCATGTGCATCTGTGTTTAGGTCACTTGTTTCAACCTCCACGAATTCCCATAGACTCAATTTGAGCCTTCATACCAAGACTTGCATAAACTTTATTTAGAAAAATTTCAACATCCATATGCCTAGTAAACAAAGGCAGGAATTAGATAACAAAAAAACTCCAAAGCGTAAAATAAGTACCTTTCTATAATAATTAGCCTTCGGAAAATAAATAATAATCCTTCTTTGAGGAACCGATGAATAGTTAACACTATTATATAATAATTCGAACCTTCAAATGATTTATTCTAAAAAGTCTCATATTATGTAACACTATCCTTAATATTCAAAATACTACTATAATAAATTTTATTCATCAACATTTAAAATGGGGATAACATCTTTCATAGGGAAGAAATCAATAAAAATATGGATAACAAATTAAAACATCCCATACAACCTAAATTGCTAAGGGGCAATTATCAAAAAACCGATGTATTTGAATGGTCCTTGGTCATAGGATAAAACGTATACCATCTACCTTGAACTTTGGTTTTATTGAAGGTTTTCATGGATCTTATACTCAAATAGCTACGTTTTTTTAGAATTTTATACTAAGTTCAAAAAAAATGATTTACATATTATACATGATATTATTCAAAAAGATAGTATAAAAGGTCTATCCCAAACATTGGGACATAGCTTGTTAGGCCTCAAAGAGTAAGTTTTCAAGAGGCCAACTATGAAAGGAAAAATAAGGCATCTCATCGTCATGTCAATTCCCTCAAAGATACAACACAATCTCACCAATATAACCCTCACACGCTTACTCGGACTCTTATGGAATCCTAATTTCTACCTCGTAAGTTATATCTTCAAAAGAAAGTAGAGATTCATAATATTATTTTTTGATGAACATATTATTTGGCTTGACAAAAAATAAGGTAAGAATTTGGGTTCTCTCTAGCCTTACTTTTAGACTTGCGAGGGGTATTATCACAATAAATGAGAATTAATATTACCCCTAACAAAGGTTCGAGGCCTGCATCTGAATTTAAACATTAACGTAGAGTAATATTTACTATGGGGGTCAGTAGGGGTAAAGAATCATGTTGTACATAAATTGGGCTTTCCTTCAATAAAGTTACATGCATTGTCTGCAAATCCATACGCAGGAGACACATCCAAAGATGTAGACATTATGAAAAAATGATGTAAAGAAATGAATACTTACTCTTGAAAGCAAGATTATCTGAAGAAGTCAACAGAATAATATTCACTTTAAAGATTCTAGTTAGACTAGCGATATTAATGAAGAAGAAAAATTATTTTGTTTTAGTACTTTATAGTGTTTGATATATACATATATAATTAAAAATACATGGAATATGAAATCACAGTTGTAGTCCAAAATCTTCAACTATGCTACTTTGATTGTGATAATTACACTACCAACATCATGTAAAACAATATTAGAAACCCTAATAATTGACGTGATAGTTACCTTTTTTGTAATAACAACTATAAGTCAATGTATTTCTTTATCTTTTTTAAGGATAAATGGAATAACGTAGTTAAACAAGGTATATGGAGAAGATACCCTTAACCTCATACAATAGAAAAATGTGCAAATTATTTCAATCAAAATGAGCGTATCAAATGTTAAGCGCGAAACAAGAATTTCAAGTTATAACTTCTCTCAGAAACAATCTCATTAAAGAAATTATGTTAAAAAAACATCCTAATCTTATTCCGTTAGAAGTTGAATAAGACATGTTGTGTCATCAGTATCAACCTCGGGTTTGTAGTTTAAATTATGTCACTACATGTACATATGTCACGATATAAGACATTAGTTTGGTAATTATTACTTACTTCTATGATAACTCTATATATACGAGCAATATTGTTAGGAAAAACAACTAATGTAATTCATGCTTTTACGCTCTTATTATTTGCAATGTATAAATCTTATCCTGTTACATATTATCTTTGTCAAGTACATCAAATTCTTGTAAAACATGAACACTGTTATCATCATATTGCAAGGACTTGATGTCCTTGCTAAAGATTTTGTCGAATAAAAAGCTGGCGGGCAATTAGCCATTAATGCTAACTAAAATACTAGAAAAGTCCAAAAACCCAAAACTCTGTCAATTTTTTTCCCTTATCCACAAATATCCAGGCCCATCTATAACGAATTTTTTCCTTTACATCTAGCTCTTGTGGGTCCCATTTTCAAGCAAATTTATCCATCACTTTGTCCACAAATTAGGTATTTTCTAAATTTTTTTATTTTGTTTAAATTGTATAATTGTTGTTTACATTGTATTATATAAGTGGAATTAGTAGTGTTGAGTGTTTAATAGTGATAAATTTTTAATATTTCGTGATAAAATTGTTATTTTTGAATTTCGAGTTATTATTTTAGTTTGGTTTTTGAGTTATAATAATTTTAGGTGTTGTATTATTAATGAAATATTAATGTAAGGAATTTGTGAACTATTTAGATCTTTTAGGGGAATTTTAATAATTTATTTTGATTGTAGAGACTATTATGTAATTTGAATTATTAATTATTGGCCTTGTAGAATATTTTGATAACTTAGGGGCATTTTAGTAATTATTTATAATCGTATGATCGATGCAATATTTTTTATTGAATAATTTGAAATCATAAATGGTGGTTAAATTTAATTTAGAAAATGAACCCGGTAATGGATAAGAGTTGGGTAAAATCAAAGAACAAGGTTTTGATGGAAGATATTTCGGGTATATTACGATTTATTGAATTGCGAGAAACAAAGTGGATCACGTCAGTAAAATATTTTGTCCATGTAAACATTGTTATAATAATTGAATGTTTCCAATTGGTGATGTTCAATAACATCTTTTTCAATGGGGTATTTGGTCGTCCTTTGAGGTTTGGATGAAACACGGGGAAGAAGTAGTAATTCCCGTTGATGAACCAAACGAAGATAATGTAATGGGTAATATAATTTATGATTTAAGACCTACGTTAAAAACTGTCAGGTACTCCAGTGACACCGAGATGCGTGACAAGAATGTTAATCGAAATGGTCGCGGGTCTTTCGACGCGTTTTTCATGGAATTGGAGACATATTTGTACCCCGGTTGTACTAAGATAAGTTCTTTGGATTTCATAGCAAAAGTAATGCATGTCAAAGTGAAGAAAAATGGACGAACACCTCTTTTACCAAACTTCTTTAGTTGTTGGGTTGTATTTTTATAGAACCTCATAACTTACCCGATTCTTATGCGGATTGCAATAGAAAGGTAAAAAGTTTGTGTATGGGATACACCACGATCGACGTGTGTTTGAATGATTGTGTTTTGTATTATAAAGAGATGAGAATATTGAGAAATGTCCAGTTTGTGGAGAATCAAGTTAGGACCCGAAGAAGGGAAAGAAAGTATCGCATAAGAAGTTGCGTTACTTTTAGATTGCGCCTAGGTTATAGAGAATGTATGCTTCGAGGCACAACGCGAAAGATATGATTTGACACCATACCAGAAAGAGTAGCGATGAAGATGTATTGCGTCATCCCGTCGATGGTCATAGTTGATGATCATTTTACGAGAGGAATCCTGAGTTTGCTAGTGAACAGCGTAACGTACGCCTTTGTTTAAAGATCTATGGGTTTTGTCTTTTCTCCGTGCAAAACAACTCATACAACATGTGTCTGGTTATATTGATGATCTACAACTTACCGCTTTGCTTATGCATGAAAGAATCTACATTTATGCTTACTCTGTTGATACTGAGTTCACCAGGAAAGGATATGAATATATTTCTCTGTCCGGCTATAGATGAGTTGGAAACTTTGTGGGACACGGGGATAGTTACATGGGATGCACATATTAAGGTTGATTTTGTAATGAAGGTTAGTTTGTTGTTCCCCACAAATTATTACCTTGCTAGATTATACACTTCAGGATGGTCAGGTCAAGGCTTTTTGGTGTGTCTTGGAATCACGAAATATACTCCTTTCGTGCGGGTAAATAAAGGAGTTGTTTATTTTGATCACAAAAGTGAATTTCCTCTGAACCATTGTTTTCAAAAAGACTCATCTTCGTACATGAGAGCCGATTATAGGCCCCTATCTAGGAAACATAGTCTGGTAGATATTCAGACGCAGTTAGATGGGATTGCCGAATGTGTTTCCAGGAAAACACAAGGAGTTCGGTGGAAAAGAAAACTAGGCCTCGTAAGTCTGATTCGAAGAAAAAAAGTATATTCTACAATTAACAGTGTTGGTCAGAAAACTTGTTGAAATATAACATCGATGTGATGCATTATGAGAAGAATGTGTGTGATGCTCTTCTCGCCACAGTTGTTGGTTTAGATGGAAAAATTTGCAAGGATAACTTGTAGTAAAGGAAACATCTAGAAGCCATGAATATTATGTCGGATTTGTGGTTATTCTTCGATTCACTTGATAAGACATTTTTACCACGTGCAAAGTATGCGATGTCAATTGAAAAGCGACGAGAGTTACTAAATTTTTGAAGGTGCAAAAGTTTGCAGATGGTTTCGCTTCTAGCTTGCAAAACAACGTTCAGAGTGACACGAGGAGTATTATACTGGTCTCGAACTATTTGGTGCATAATAGATTTCTACTGGTCTAGATCCATTGGCTGATACGAACTTGGATTCGGAATACCAGCTTTATGAATTGTACTACGAGGGATAAAATTTGATCTTTAGATTTTTAACCTTGTACCAGAACCCTCTGATCTCGTTGATGATGATGATTATGATGACAAATTAGGCGAGTACGAGACTAATGAGGAAACTATATATGTTGATAGTGATGATGAACCCGTAATTTTTTGTGATGGGGACGAAACTGATTAGCTGTGTGAAGTTTAATGATTATGTATTATGAAAAATAAATAAATAAATAAAAAATAAAATACATTATAATCATGATCATTATATACACACATTTTAAAACTCGTTTTACTGATTGAAATTCACTTTTCAAAATAAAACTAGAAGTCTAAACCCTCAAACACTTAATATTTTTCATAATTTTTCATGTTTGAATTATTTTGATTATAATGTGTAATTGTGTTATGATATATAATAGTTTAGGATAATGATTATGCAATAAATAAAAAAAAAATAAGAGAAATAGCTATGTATGAAAAATAAGAAATATAGTTATGTAAATAAAATAATATAAAAATAAAGTAAACTGTCTTTAGCGAGGAGTTCTTCGTGATGAACTCCTTGATAAAGAATTTTAATCTTCGCTTAAGATAGGAGCTGAAAAGTTTGACACGCGTAAAGGCGGTTAATATTTCCGCCTTTTCAACTGCCCATTCTCTAGCGAGGACTTTTTTACTTAGCGAGGACAATGTCCTTGCTAAAGACCTTCCCCGAAAATATAAAACCCACTCACTTATCTTCATCCTCACCTAACTCCCACGTTTCCATTGAAACCCTTACAATATTTCCGAAAACACACCCTAAACACCGGCGAGGCACCATAATCATAAAAAACACCCTAATTTGACAATTCAAGGTAAGAAAAACAAAGTTTATCCAAATTTTTATTTTTGATATTGTAAATTTTTTTCCTCAACAAACTAACTTGTTTTGTTTAATTTGTATTTGCGTTGTGGTAATTCTCTATCAACTATTATCAACCAATTTCAGAATTAAAGATATGTTATCAAACATTTGTTTGTTTTTTTGTTTTTTTTTACTATTTTCAGAAAAATAACATTTTGTCATTAGAGTAGTATTTTTAGATTTCCGAATTTAAGTGGTGATTTAAGCTTATTAATTAGTTTCTTATTTTGGAGAAAATAACAATTTTAGTTGTAAAATTTAGTTTGGGTAGTGTTGATTTTTTTTAGAAATTATTCATTAGTGCATAGAAGATTTAGGGAATTAGGGACTTTATAAAACAATTAGGGCCTTAGTGTATTTAGTTTGTGTAGACAACTAATTTTTTGAAATTAGTTTGCATAGAAAGGTAATTTTTAAAACTTTTAGAGGCCTTACTGATTTTTTTTAATAAACTATTGGGTTCTTTATTGTAATTTTACAAACTACAGGGGCCTTAGTGATATTTTTATAAACTTTAGGGATCTAAGTGTAATTTAAAAAGTTTAGGGGTAAAATTGTAATTTTAAAAAACTTTAGGCCTTAATGTATTTTTAATCAACTTTAGGTGCCTTAGTGACACTTTAATAAACTTTAAAGAGTTAATGATATTTTTATAAAATTTAGGGACCTTAGTGTAATATTACATAGTTAAGGGGTACAATTGTAATTTTGAAAAACTTTAAGGGCCTTGGTGTAATTTGAATAAAGTTTAGGGGGTTAAGTGTAATTTTAATGAACTTTGGATGTCTTAGTGTACTATTAACAAACTTTAGGTACCTTTGTGATATTTTTATAAATTTTATAATTTTAAACAACTTTAGGTGCATTAGTGACATTTTTATAAATTTTAGGGTTCTTAGTGTAGTTTTAATAAACTTTAGGTTCCTTAGTGATATTTTTATTGACTTTAGAGGTAACATTGTAATTTTTAATAACTTTAGGGGTCTTAGTGTAATTTTAATAAACTTTACGTGCCTTAGTAACATTTTTAAAAACATTAAGGGCCTTAGTATAATTTTAATAAAAACTTAGATGCCTTAGTGAAATTTTTATAAAATTTAGGGGCCTTAGTGAAATTTTTATAAAATTTAGGAGCCTTAGTGTAATTTTAAATAGTTTAGAGGTAAACTTGTAAATTTTTATAACTTTTGGAGCCTTAGTGAAATTTTTTAAACTTTAGGGTCCTTAGTGTAATTTTAATAAAGTTTAGGTGTGTTAGTGTTATTTTAATAAAATTTAGGTGCCTTAGCGACATTTTATAGACTTTAGGGGCCTTAGTCTAGTTTTAATAAACTTTAAGTGTCTTGGTGATATTTTTATAAACTTTTGGGGCCTTAGTGTAATTTTAATAAACCTTAGGTGTCTTAGTGACATTTTTATAAACTTTAGGGGTCTTAGTTTAATTTTAAATAGTTTAGGGGTTCGGTCATCAACCTGGCGATTCGCCAGACAATTCCCCTATGGTTCAAGACCTGTGGAGATCTCCACTCCAAATAGCAAAAAAAAGATACTGAGACGCTTGAGGGTAAGTTGACTTAATCTTTTTTTTATTTCTTAGGCGTTAACTATACAATTCTATTGAATTTGGGTTATTTGTGAACATGACTTCTTTTTGGTTGAGGAATGGGAGGCTCGCAGAGATTGGAATAAAATACAGATTATACTAATCAACAAGTATGGTAAGGGCTTTAGCGATCACAAAAATTGTGTGAAGAAAAAAATATTATGGTACCGATAAGATTTTGGATGATCATACACCAGATAATTTGGAGAAAACTTTAAAGGTATGGGACTCGGAGGAGAGTCAAGTGATTATTTTACTTCAATTACCTTTCTATAATCTTTCATTTCTATGTTACTATGCATACTCTAAGTAGTATGAATAATCGTATTCATATCTTACCTTGTTATACCTCCTTTTCCCCGACGATTCCCTAAAGGAAGTCATGTAAATATATTATATTTCCTTTGATCGTTCCTCAAATCTCAATAAATGTTTCGCACTCTACACTCCTAACACGAGTAGGGGTAATATGCAACCATTTCATTAATGACATGAGTATATCTACCTATCTTGGTTGTGTACCTAAGCAATACTTCGTAGTGGGAGGAAGTCTAAGTTTAGTATACTCGCTTAGTTGACAAGTATGTCATACCCTATCTCAGAGGAGGATGTCATGTTAGTTATAGTGATTAAGGGCATCTTTTTTAATGATTTTCAGGTCAAACTTTAACCGACCTTTGTGAATTTTAATGTAATAATTAAAAAAATAAACACCTTCCTTATTTTATATTTCTATGTGTACATATACATTAATGAAATATTCCACCAAAATATCAGTAAAGATGTGTTATAAATAACAAGATCACGATCTTACGAACATTTTTACTACCAAGAACATCCTGTTAAGGACTATGTTCTGAATTAAATTATCAGAACATAAATAATTTCCATTTGGTTTAAAGCCTTTATGTTCTTTGAGAGAAGGGGATGAACCCCTTGTACGTCACTTTCCTTTAATCCTTGAGAAAGTGACCGAATCATAATTTTATTGTTCTACGTGAACATTACCCTTAGTGTTGAGCTCTAAGGAAATCTTGTTATCACCTTCATTCATGCCATGGGAATCAATATGTAGGTCACTTGTTTCAACCTCCACCTTTCCCTTAAATTCAATTAGAGCCTTTATACCAATACTTGCATAAACTTTATTTAGAAAAATTTCAACGTCCATATGCCTAGTAAACAAAGGTAGGTATTAGAAAAACAAAAGAAAATCTTCAAAGTGTAAAATAAGTACCTTTGTTTTATAAACTAGCCTTCAGAGAATATATAATAATCATGCGTCGAGGAACCGATGAATAGTTAAAACTATTATATAATAATTTGAACCTTCAAATGCTTTATTCCAAAAAATCTCATATAATGTAACATTGTCTTTAATATTCAAAATACTACTACAATAGTTTTATTCCTCAACATCCAAAATGGGTCTAACATATTTCTTATGAAAGAACATAATCAAGACAGATATGGATGTATATTTAAGAAGTTGTCTAATAAAATAATACATCCCATACATCCTACATTTTTAATGGAAAATTGTCCAAAAATTGATGTATTGGAATGGTCCTTTTTCATAGGATAAAAAGTATACCATCTACCTTAAATTTTGGTTTTATTGAAGATTTCCATGGTTCTTATACTCAAATGGCTACGTTTTTTAGAATTTTATACAATGTTTAAAAAGATTAATCTAGATATTCTACTTCATATTCTTCAAACAGCTAGTGCAAAAGGTCGATATCCTACCCCAATTATTGGGACATAGCTTGTCAGACCTCAAACCGTAAAATTTCAAGAGTTCAACTATGAAAGGAAAAAATAGGCATCTCATCGCCATGTCAATTCCCTCAATGATACAACACTATCATACAAATATACCCCTCACACGCTTACCTGGACTCTTATGGAATCCTAATATCTACCATGTAAGTTATATCTTCAAAAGAAAATAGAGATTCAAAATATGAGTTTTGAATGAACAAATTATTCGGCTTCACAAAAAAAGGTAAGAATTTGGGTTCTCTCTATCCTTACTTTTAGACCGACGAGGGGTATTAACAACATAAATGAGAATTTATACTTCCCCTAACAAGGGTTCAGGCCTACATCCGGATATAAACATTAAGTAAGAGTAATATATACTAGGGGTGACAATAGGGTTCAAGAATAATGTTGTACATAAAATGGGTTTCCTTCAATAAAGTTACATGCATTGGCTATAGACCCGTACATTGGAGACACATCCAAAGATCTAGACATTACAAAAAAATGATATAAAGAAATGAAGATTTACTCTTGAAAGAAAGATTGTCTGAAGAAGTCAACAGAATAATACTCACTCTAAAAATTGTAGTTAGACTTGAAATATTAATGAGGAAGAAAAATGAATTTGTTTTTGTACTTTACACTGTTTGATCTATACATATATAAATAACACATTGAATATAAATGGATAATTGTAGTCCAAAATCTTCAAATATTCTACCTTAATAGTGATGATTAGCACTACCAACATCATGTGCAATAATATCAGAAACCTTAGTAAGAGACATGATATTTATCTTATTTGTAATCGCAACTATAAGTCAATGTATATAGTAATTATCTTATTCAGGTAGAAAAGGAATGAACTAGTTAAACAGGGTATGTGGAGAAAATACCCTTAACCTAGTCAATAGAAAATGTGCCAAATTTTCAAATCAAAACGAGCATATCAAGTTATAAGCCCAAAAAAAATTTAAATATATAACTTCTTTTAGACACAGTCTCGTTACAGAGATGATGTTCATCTTATCCCGTTAGAAGTTGAATAAGACAGGTGGTGTCATCAGTAATAACCTCGGGTTTTTGGTTTAAATTCTATCACTACATGTACAGATTTCACACTATAAGACATTAGTTTGATAATTAGGACTTACTTATGTAATAACTCTATATATACAGGCAATATTGTTAGGGTAAACATCCAATGTAATTAGCTTTTACGTCTTTATTATTCTCAATGAAGAACTCTTATTCTATTACATATTTTATTTGTCGAGTACATCCAATTATTGTAAAACATAAACATTGTTATCATCATATTGTACATTGACTATATCTCTAAGTACAATTCAACAAAAGCAATTTTAATCATTATATTTAATAAGTTTTGTTAATATATCTTATTAGTGTCAAACTCAAAAATAATATAATGAAAAATAATTAAAAAGAGTGTTTGATTAAAAATGGTAATTTTCTATTTATTTCAAGAAAATATAGTCTCATGTTTGATTATTTATTTTTGATGTATTATAAAAATGAATTTTTATCTTGATAAGAGGGTTGAAATTATAAGAAACTTATTTTCTACGACTAGCAATATGCTAGTTTGGGGAGAGTTATTATTGGATTATCGTACTTTTATCGATAAAAAACAAGTACTATATGTACATGACCTATAGAACAATTACGTATTGCAAAGATCAACTAATTCTGAAATATCTCTCTCTCTCTATATATATATGAGAGATATTTATGTGATGATTCATGTAAAGATACATAAATTCGTGGACGAGTAACAAGTGGAACACATGAAGTTGTCTTGGTGATATAAATGATAGTTCCAATTCGCAATTATTATTGTGTGCTAGATTGAGAGTTTAAACCAAGTGGTACTATTAACATTGGTGTATGTATATATTTTGAATATAATATTATACATATCCTTAATTTCATATTGTTAATGTAAGTTTTAATGTCTAAACAACAAGTGGGTCTAACACGAGTTTTGGAGGTTAAGATTTTGGTGAATAATGGAATGAATCGAAATATAAAAAATAGATAATTAATCTGAAGATGATATAATATTATCGTGGGTAAGTCAACTTCCTTAAATATGATTTGTGATGCAGGTGGACATTAAATTTAATTCATCGATCATGACCCATGTATGCCAACTACTCCCATGTTTAGACTAGACTCTTTGAGTGAAGGATTGACTTTTGCTCCAATGACCGAAAGACAGATTAAACAGGAAGGAGTATTATAAAATATGGAGATAAAGGGAGTGTTAGATTCATCAGGTAGTTCTTCTTTGTAAGGCCTAACCCTAAGTTAAAACCTTGTTTCCTTAGCACATGTATAAATACACTTATGATGTGTATTATATTCACACCTCTTATAATATAATTCACCTTGTAATATGTCTTTCATTATATCGAAACTCTTTCCTTTTCTTGAATTTTTTTTCTGTTTAATTATTTTGTCAATTTATTACTTGTATATTTTAATTATTTGAACTAACTTATAAAAGTATGTCAGAGCTTAGATTTATCATGCAGAATATATTTCATATTTTTCTACGCCAAAATCGAGAATTTTAGAGTTATCAAGTGTTTTGTTAAACGTTTAAACGTTTTTTCTTTTTCGCTATTATTTATCATTTTTTCAAAAACATAATTAATCAAAAAATTTGTGAGTATGAATTTAATCTCATAACTCGAAATTTCGATAATATTTCCATAAACATATTGAGGCAAAGTTTTTTTACTTATTATATCGATCAAAGCAACATCTTATCATCAAGAATATTTATGATACGACTGAGATTCAAGTTAATATATTCATATTCTTAAACATTATAATGCTATAGTTTATCCTAAATTCGACGTATTGAAGAAATTAAGAGGGGATTCTTGTTCTCCTCGACAAGACAAAGAAAACACCAAAATTATCGAATTTCGATAAGTAACAGAGAAGTATGGTGCATTAGGTTTTCGATTTTTTAATTTTTATTTTTTGGTCGAATCGGTTGTATTTGAAGAAGAAGAAGAAAACATTCATGTGTGCACAACATTATGATTTCTTAAGAAAGATTATTATATTATATAATATATTAATTATTAGTTATTATATATTATAATTTTGATTTATTTTTAGAATAGACTTAGTAGTCTGACAGTATGTCTGTAGACTTTGACTTGACCTATGGACAGTTGACTTTTTCGATCGTCCTACCTTTGGTTTTTTTGAAGTACCCGATCCGTTTTCGAAACCTTCTTAAAGTTTCTTGAGGTTCAAAATCCATTTCCAAGATAGATTTCTCCAATATTTTTAATATTTTTCCTAAGTTCTTGTATTTCTTTATTAATCGTGATTATGCTAACTTTAAAATTTAAAATTTTGATATTGGATCATGATATATGATTCACTATAAGGAAAGTTAAGATGCAAGTTGTCCTCTCTCATAAGGATTTTGATTTAATACTATTGGGACTTGATAAAATACTTTTGACTAGGTCGGACATAGAGAAAAAACAAAAGGATCTTAGGATTATTTCATAAATTCAACTCCATCTCTCAAATACGATATTACCAAACCTTATTATTTTTTATAACCATTCTCCTTGCAACTAACAAATTAAAAAAAGGATTACCACCAACTACATTAGTCTCAAGCTTTATTGTATGATATAAAAATGAGATATTATTGATTATTCTAATTTGAAATACTATTATTAGAAAGGGAAATACATACCAAAATAGTTATTTCACATTGTATTCTCATTTGTTGAAATATCATTGCCAACTTCCTTTTCTCTATGTTAACAAATTAATGATAAATAATTAAATTTATTCCTATTGTGAATATTAATCATTCAAATTTGAGGCATTAATGAACAATTAACATGTATAATGAGTTATAAATTAGACTCACGTTAAAGTTTATAAAAAGAAAATTCAGGAATATCTAAGTAGCATCTAGAAAATATGAATAGGAAGGAATACTTACAACATGAACTCACATAAGTTGTATATAAAGTTTATGATTTTCAAAATATCAAATATTTCTAAAATCAATTAATTGAAAAAATTAAAAAGAATAAATAAATCTATATTATATATTGAAGTTTTTCTTATGGTTTGGATTTACCACTTAATTGGTGGCCAGTATTCAATCTGGCCAAACATAAATGGTGGACAGCTGGCCCCATCTATCATTTTTTTTAAATAAACTAATTTTTCATTCAAAAGAAAAAAAAAAGCTAAAACTAGAAAAAGAAAAGAAAACTCTCCTGCAAAAGAAAACAGCCGCAACCATCAACAAACGAAGAACCCAAATAAAAGGTAATATTGTTTCCTTTTTCCATTCCTTCTCAACCGGCCACTGCATCTACTTTGTTTGAAGGAAGAGTCCACATTTCTCATCTCCGCCTCCTAATCCACCAATCTGCAACACTTCTATGATTTTTCGGGGGTTCATCTTCACCTCTCCTTATCTTCAATAAACGTTATAAAGTGTCAATTTTTGAGAATTTGTGAGAAGGGTCTTAAGACGATTGCTCAATAAATTAAATATAATGGTTTTACTGCACCATTGGTTTCTGTGTTATTCGGAATAGCCAAATCTATTCTTGTGTTTCAAAACATAGCAACAGACCTATATCTATATTTGTGTTTAACTAAATTTGTGTTTAGCGAAATTTATGACACGTTTGTTTATTATGAAGAGGATACTTGGCACCTGAATATGCTATGTGCGGACGGTCTATAGATTAAGAGTTGTTGCCTTAGAAATTGTGAGTGCAAAAGGCAACACTAACTACAAGCCTACAGAAGAGTTTGTGTATCTTCTTGAATGGGTAAATACACATTAAACATTGTCACAAATGTTTTATTTTAGTAGACTATTTATCACGGTTTTATACAGGCTTATGTTTTGCAAGAAAGAGAAAGTCTACTAGAGTTAGTGGATCCAAATCTGGGGTGTGATTATTCATCGGAGGAGGCAATGGTGATGCTCAACATGGCTCTTTTATGCACCAATGCAGCTCCTACATTGAGGCATGGAATGTCATAGGTTGTTAGTATGCTTGAAGGTTTAACAGATGTTCAGAACTTGCTTTCTGATCCGGGATTTTCGACAAGTGATGCAAAATTTAGGGCTATAAGAAATCATTTTTGGCAGCAACCTACACAAACTCATAGCATGTCCACTAATGGTTCTATGACCACAGATTCTTTGATATCCAATGTCGACAAGGAAGATGTTAGTATACTTAAAAATGTTAAATCAGATGAGTAGAATTAAATAAATCTGTATAGACACTATAAAAAGATTTCAGAAGCATGTAGTTAGGATTAGACTTATTACTATTAGCTTCATTATTCATCGATGGTAAAACCATCCGTATACGTTATCCTCCTTCTTTATCTCTTGATATCAAAAGTATTTCAAAAATGGGTAGTTCACTCTACATTGATCCCCGTTCCTTATCTGCTACTATGTAAGAGTATGTTTCTTTTTTAATGTATTTATGTTTGTATTTAGGTCCAAAACAATTAGTAGATATGATTAAAAAGAGAATTTTGGTTGTTTTTACCCGATACTATATATTTTTGTTTTTGCAGGCTCGTTTATAAAATCTTAGAAATCTTTTTACTTAATCACAAATTCTTATTTACTGAGTGATAATCAAACAAACCCATTCAGTGTGATTAAACATGTGAATTTGTAGATGGGGATAATCAAACAAACTCATACATGATGGAGATAATACAATAGTGATTGGAAGGGATAATTGTTTACGTAGCTCCAGGTATCTAAATTAAGATTGAATTATTGTATAATTTTTACATTTAATTAATTATCACATAATTTTTCAGTTCCATCCCCAAGGAATGCTTCTTATGCTAGCCAGATTCAATCAGGTTAAACTAAATACTAACACTTCATTTATATATTTGATTATAGTGATTGGGAGGTATGAACAAATATATATTGGTTTACTATTTACAATATGAGTTCAATTTCAACTTTCATTCTCAATGACGGAATGATGTTGTTTGTCACAAGCAAGTAATATAGATTTTCCATTCTTTATCAAATACCCAGGTATTAATGTATTCGGCAACCATTTCAAAAGACGATGAAAAAATGGTGAATATATCCCTACATTATACATTGTTAGTGAGGAAATTCTTGATCACATATTGGAAAGGGATTATTGTACTTTTGAGTTGTGTTGATAAATTGAAAGATAGTTTTTGTCAACAACATGTTTTAGATCTTATTTTAACTGAAGATGGTGATAGATATTTGAATGCAGAGATGTATTTTAGTATGGAAGGAAATGCTGATGAAATTGAGTGGTTACCTTCTCCAATTTTCCAGGTTTTAATTAATTCTATTGTTGATATAACTTAACTAACTAATTAACTAACCATATGGTATATTATACAGGAGCTACTTGCGAAATTAATCAAGTTGAATATAATAGCCAAGGATATGTTTGTGGGGAGAGAAAGATCTGCGACTTTAATATGGATGAGGCTTATAGAGACTCTGATTTTATGGCTTTCGGGAGATCAGATCTTTTTGGGATGATATTAAAGATGGGGCAATGCCTTTGGGCCTACTTATCATTCAACAGATTTGTATAATTGTGAGTTTTGTTTAGTTTAATTCATTGGTTTAAGTATTTTTCATTCTATACAGTTGTACTTGGATATTAAATTTGTGACGTGCTTTCCTTCACAAGGACGATACTGTCTAGATTTGCTTCGAGTTGTGAATGAGATTATCAAGAAAGCTATAGCTACGTTTTCTGTAACAGGGGATCGATCCATATAGGTATTAAATTTTGCTTTATTTTCTTTAAAATTTATCTATAGCCCAACAGCTTCTATATCGGCAATAAGAGAAATTTTAACTTTATTATAGAAAAAACAATATTATAGCCTACATTTTATTATAGAAAAAATAGTATATAATATACTCTGGTTTCTTTTCGGAGCTATCATATCTTGGGTTTCCTCTAGCCCTTTGTTTCAGGAAAAGCCGGCGATTGGTGGTTAGTTTCGTCCTTTCACGGTCAATTTTTTCACCTTTTTGAAGCTCCATAGTAGAAACCAGAGAACTATTGTTGTAACAGCAGGAAATCAAGTTGCAAGTTTTTCAAGCAGAGGTAATATTATATAATTTTAAAGTTCCTTTTTCCTGTCCCCTGTTCTTTTCAAATCAAATTTGATGTTCTCAGATTGCAAAACGAAGAGTCAAGCTTTTGAATTACATGGTTTTTTTACGTGTGACTCCAACTTTGAAAAATCTATTTATAATCTTGGCTTCTCCAATTGTGAATATTCCGTTTCATATCTTTCTTGCAACTGTGATTGGTCTTATTCCAGCTTCTTACATTACTGGTCAAGTATGTTTCTTTTAATTTTAATTTTCATACACGGTTTTGCTTTAAAATATTCATATGTTTGGTGTTATTAATATTTTCAGGCTTGCCTTGCTCTTGGGGATTTGAAATCAGTAAAATATTTGTATGATTTCAAGACATTATATGTGCCTACAGGCAAGTTGTAACTAAAGCTTCAGTTAATAAAAACCAGATTCGAGTAGAAACGTTATACATCATTTTCAAATGTATGGTTCAACCTTCTCATAGCTAGGTTTGATGTGTAATAAGAAATATTGTTAGGGACTATGTAACCGAGGTATCGAAAATTGTTGTCTGAGTTGATTAATCTTAACGAGACTACCTGATTCTGAACTTCCAAAGCCTTCATTGTCAAAGGTTCCAGAGTAAAAGGCCTATCACTGATATGAATATTTGGATAATGAGAAGTGATAGGCTTTTACTTCATCGGCTCAATAAAAGCTTGATTATATGCTGTCGGAAGATGGTGATGCTCCATAATTAGCGGATACTCAGATAAAATCCGCGACAGTTTTTCTTATGAATAGACGATTCACACGATTTCACGAGCTTTTAAACTCTTTGGGTCGTGATCTCGAGGAATCAATCACTGATCCCTTAAAAATGGAGTTTTTTACTTGTACGTTGAGGATTTATCGTAGAGTTGTCAGATATTAACAAAAATGGAAAGTCTGACATTTTTAGCGGAAAGCTGGGTTGAAGTTTCATCAAGTGTAAAAAAAACTGTTATTTATCATACAAATCCTAAAAGCTATTGAAGTGATGGTGAAAGTATTCGAGGCTATAGTGTACAGTTCGATTATTTTGGGAACTAAAAAACGTGTCCACATTGTTAAGACTTGACTTCCTTTTTTGCGAGTTATGACCCTATTATGGGTACTGGTGAGGATGAGGAGTTTTGGAGATGTTTAGAGTCCGCTATTTTTACGACGATTCTTACTTTTTTCCTTTAGATGATCAAGCGGGAATTTTGACTGGATGGTTAGCTGATGGTGAGCAAATTAATATTCGATATGCGGATTTGACTGAAGTGTTTGAAAATTGGTGTAATAGGTCAAAGGGTGCTAAGAGAAATTTGAATGTGGTTAATGGTACGGTCAACAAGGTGTAGATTTCCTTTCTATACATCGAGAGAAGCTGGAAAAACCATTTTTTGATGGGATTTTTAGTTTTTTGTTAGCTTAAAAATACCTCATGACTTTATTGTGAAATATTTCCTCAGTATTTTGTGGTGTTGTACATTTTTATGCCATTTTTTTGTACACCGTGGTTGATGTGCTCTGGATTTGAATATTCTTTATCAGTTGTTTTTTGATAAATTGTTTTTTAGGTTTACTTTATTGGAGTTTTTATCAATAAAGTCACTATCATTCAGAATGAGCATTTAAGGGCAGTATCTTTTTTTTATTGTTCAAATAGGCCAGAATCTAAAAGGTCGTGGTAACAAAATGAAAGATGGTGGTAACAAAATGAGATATATGGTGGGTTTATTGGGTAAAGAGGCATTACCATAATGGGGAATGGTAATTTACCCTTTTTAGTATATATGAGTTATCTTGATCATGGTAAGTTTTTTTTGCAGATAACGAATTTTTTTCAACGGGCTATATCTAGACTCTAATAAAAATATAAATATGTGTGTATTTTGCCATAACTTTGGAGACAAGGTATATTCATCTCGCTTATATTCAAACTTAAACCTTGAATCTTATTAAACCATAACCTTAAACGTTAAATCTTAAACCTTAACTTATAAACTAACTTTAAACTTAACCTTAAAATTAACCTTATCCTAAACCTTAACAATTTAAATTTAAACTCTAAACTTTAAACCTTAACCTTAAACTTTACATTAACCCTACATTTAACTTTAACCTTCTTATTGATGAGAAAGAATATAAAAAAGTTAACCTTAACTTTATTCTTGACTTCCATCCTTGGAATTTGGGCTCGATTCCCCTCTACGGAACAAATATTTTTTAAGTGTCTTCAGACACGGGTTTTACCCAGTAATTATATATATAAGGAAGATTTTTCAAACATATTAAAATATTTATATGTAATAAAATTATATAGATGGGATACAAGAAAAAATGATGCAAACCTTCTTGTGGTTGCGAGTCCACTTTAAAATTTTGACAAGAAGTGGAAAATGAGGTTTATACATACTTTAAGTCCATAGATTAACCTTTTCAACCACTTACCATGAAGCTTTTCAGATATTCAAACCTTAAATTCCATAATTATAAAAGTGAAAATTTTGAAGTTTTGTTTTATTTGTATTAATTGTTAATTCACTCTTGTTTTTTGTACTTAGTATCTCATCTTGTTACGATAAAGAAGCTAGTTGACAAGAAGATAAATAGTACAGCTAAGCTAATATGTCCAGATATAACAAATAGATATTTAAATAAGCGGAAGTGAGAAGATGAAAAAAATAGTATATGAGAGTACTACTCAATGGGTCATTTAAAAACCCTTATGTTAGCCCAGCTACACCTAATAGATCTACTTTTCCTACTAAAGGTCACTTAAAATATTTAACATTATACATATATTTCTCACTATCCATTATACCCACTATATCTTAAACACATAACTCATAATAAAACATATACCCCTAATTTCCTTTCTCTCTCTCCTTCATTTCAAATCTTTGCAGCAACGAGTTTAGATAAGCTTTTGAAACTTTCTTAAACTTCACTATATCTCATCAACATAGATCCATTAACGATAATATTTGGTAACAGAATGACGATTCATGGTATTGAAGGCAGACTTGAGGAGGAGAGCGTGAATGTTGTTTGTGAGTTTTTCGGGAGCTGAAGGTTAATTCATGGATAAGAAAATCTGTTAATTGAGTTTGTTTGAAGCTCTGTCCAGATTTGATGGTTCGGGGAGAATGTAGCTACATTGTGGATGAGGAATTTTCGTTCATTGGATGGTTATTTTTGTAATCCATTTAATGATTTTACGTTAATACTTGTTTTTTTTATATTAACACTCAATGATTTTGTGTAATACTCAGTGATTTTGTTTAATACTAAGTTATTTTATGTTATGTTTTATTAATTTTACGTAATACTAAGTGATTTGTATAATTTGGTAAGGCCTAGTATGTGATAACATGAACTTAATTAAAACACACACACCTTGAAAAGAACCAAAAAACACTCTAAAATGGCACGACTCGTTCGCAAGTAATAGTTAAATTAGTAAATGTTTGTTGTCAATAATTTATTCGGTTAGCTCAAACTCGTGTTTAGATATAAGAATAGATGAGATTAATTGTTCAAACTAAAAAAAATAAAATACAACATAACTAAGTAGGATAGAGATGAGATATCTTAAGTCGTCTAGTATGCATATATTTCACTAAGTAGATGTTCGAATTATAAGGGTGAACTGAGCATATATAAATATTTGAGATTCTATAATCCTTCTAACTTCTATCATGGTAGCTTAAATAGAAACCTCGACACTATCAGGGGACATAGGTAAGGGGATTCTGCGAAATGATAGGTAAATAATGTGTAACACTAATGACTATCTAGTTAGACAAGTTTGTCAGGAACAATACACCACACTAGATAATTATATATCAGTTTAAGAAATTAAACACCCCACCAAGGTGACATTCCTAATTACTAATGACACTCTTTAACTTGCCTAGAGGTAGGTGTGGAATAAATGACAAAAACGTAATAAAGTTATATGAAAAAAAAAGTTAAGATAAGAATTTTAAAAATATACTCTAAAAGATATTTTTTATGTGAGATGTCATACTAGTTAATTTTATCATTCTAATGTTATATACTATTGTGAATAGTAATCATTCAAATTTTAAAAAATCAATAATAATACTTCAATTAATTAAAAATAAATACATAGGATTACTAACTGTCTTTTATAAAGTGTAGTAAGTTTAAACACAAATATCAATTTTACTATTTCACCTTAACTATGCTTCTTCATTTCATCATAGGCCTTTAAAATTTGTAGATTATGTTCTTTTGACATGATTGCTTACTTCCAACAATTGGGTTCCATATCTAAATTTTGCATACCCAAAATAAGTTAGAAATAGACCTTTGTAGTTCAATAACCAGAATATGTAACTATTTTATTCAAAAAATCGTTTATATGGAGGATAACTTCACAGTATTAAGTATAATACTCATGGAACAATTTTGGAATCAATACGGCAAAAAGTATAGAGTAGGAACTAAGTTACAAATACAAAAGCAATGAATCTCTCTTATTCAATATGACCTAAAAAATAAATGGAATTTGAGGCATTAATAAGCAATTAACATGTATAATGAGTTATAAATTAGACTCACGTTTGAGTTTATAAAGAGAAAATTCAGGAATATCTAAGTAGCATCTAGAAAAAGATGAATAGGAGGGAATTCTTACAACATCAACTCACATAAGTATTTTCATCTAAGTTCTATAAGTACTACTTAGATATAAGATATGTGATTATTGAACATTGCTCAATCAGCATCACCATGTTAGTATTTTCAATACACGCCCCACTATTTTTTATTTTTTTTTAAAAAAGAACTCTACTAGTCATACCTGATATGTAAACCTAACATGGACCATATCCATCATTTTATATTAAAATAATATATATATATATATATATATTACTCCGACATATAACGAGGTGATTTGGTAAATATTTTTAATTTAGTCCTTTCAATAATGACTTCAAAGGTATACTTTACAAAAAATGCTATTATCCAATGTCAAGAAAAAAATAGGGTCCAACAAAGATATATTTAATGGAAGCCTAATTTTGGTCTCTTCACCCCGAACCCTTTAGTTCTAATTTCCAAGAACGAGGTTGACTAGAGCTTAGATAATTACATATGAATAATCTTGGATAAAGTCTTCTACAAAAGTATTTTTAAAATACGTAAACTTAGAACGAAACCTTAATGTCAAAACTACTCGAAGATAGCCTCCCTACAAGTGCAATTTGATATGTCATTCTCGTACTATGTGGATACTAGTGATCAATGAACTTGACTTGCAACTCGTCCCATGCCATAATCAAATCTACTAGATGACTATCTAACAAATCACTTTCACCTTTAGTCAAGAAAAATGAAAACATGATTCCTTGTTTGCTAAACGCCTCTACAGATTCTTTGAGCTCGAAGATAGCCTCCCTACAAGTGCAATTTGATATGTCATTCTCGTACTATGTGGATACTAGTGATCAATGAACTTGACTTGCAACTCGTCCCATGCCATAATCAAATCTACTAGATGACTATCTAACAAATCACGTTCACCTTTAGTCAAGAAAAAGGAAAACATGAAGAATTATAGCTGATCGCTTGTATTGCGTTGAGTAGTTTTGGCATCAAAAATCTACATAAACATCTAAATCGACTTCAACAGATATTATTGTGTTGCATTACTATAGTGCCCAGAGCTCAAGAACTGACTCATCAACAATTGTTGGGCTTGAGTCTTGTGGCTTGGATCACTTGAGGGTAAATCCCAAATGATTTAACTCGAAAAGGGCTTGTTGTCCAAGAATAACTTTTTCTGGGTGTTGAATATTGTGTGGGTTCCTCCATCGACTACTACTTGTGTTGGTACTATCTAGGGAATTAGAATTTGTTGATTGCTCTTATACCCATGTGGTAAAAAATATCTCGTTGGTTCACTTGGCCACCTCCTTCAACTACACTAGATACCGCTTCGTTTTCTTTGGCCCTCTTCGTTATTCTTTCAGCTTGGATTATTTTCTCGTGATCCGAGAGCATACACTAGTACCTAAGATATTTTAAAGAGACAAAAATAATAACAATCATAAAACTAGTACAATAATGCTAAATAAAAAAATTTACTAGAAGAATTAGACTTAGAGAAAAAGAAAATATTCACCTATTGATTTCGATAAAGTCTAGTCACATAATAGAGTGATATGAAGGAGGTATAAAAAGAGTGATATATATTATTACTTTATCATAATACGTATACTATATATAGATCGTTCTACGATCTAAGGGATAGATAGATCTTATCTTAGAATAATAATTAAATTCTATCAAATATATGATAACCATAAAGTAAAATAAAAAACGGTATTTATATAAAAGATCTAGATAATGAAGATTAAATAAGTCATATATTGAATATGTTTTTTGAGAGATGGATTTTATTACTTCCATTACTTCTCAATTGAAGTTGAAAGCTAAATAAGAAGTTATAAAGTTTGTAAACAATCTATTTAAGTGTAGCCAGTAAATCCTTTCACATGACTTTTATTAAATAAAATGATCAACTTGGAAAAAATTAAAATGTAGTAGAAATAAAACAAATTTATCATGTACATACATTCGCAGTTATATCAAAAGATACATGTATTTTTTCTATACTGAAACATTTTGGTGAATTCATTGTGACTATCTCTTTCTCTCTCTAAAATGGATGTTGTTAATAAACAATCAACTTAAGTGTCCAAAATTCCTTGGGTTAAGTAATACGCGATTGAAAAATGCTAATGTTGAGCTCATGAGAGTCATCGGGAGTCTACCTCCCTTTGGTCCTAGCTTAGTGTCTGATTTGAGGAAAGTCGTGCAAATCATGTAGATCATCAAACCTTCATTTAGACATATATACATTATTATGAAGAATCTGCTCACCTAGTCATCGGAAGCAAAGTACTACGTTCTCCCATAATCCTTTGTAAATAATATGATACTACGATCGTTCCTCTATTTTTTCCTAAACATAGTGTTATCTATTATTGTATTCTGAGTATATTTGTATCCTAAAGCCAAGCATTATCACAAGACTGATGTTATATGATTTTATGCTCTATCATGTAGAGCCATTCGTGGAACAACTTTTGAATTCTATTGAGATTCCACATGGGTTTAACTGGATCTGTACAGAGTGGTTTAAAACAATTTGATATAGAAATGGATAATATTGCACCAAAAATGAGGGAATGATCCACTCCCAAGGACAAATCTCCTTGGTTAAAGGAATGAGATAAAGAAGAGAACATGTATGAAAATAATAAGTTAAGAGAAGGATAATTATGTGTATCGACTTTTTTGAAGACAGTTGAAGTGTTTTTTACCTTATCATCTAATCTTGTGGGTAGAGATGGCGTCAAACCACACATTCTGACAATATTGACCACCACCAAAGGTATTAAACCATATATTCTTGCTATGCCGACGGCTACTAGGGTAACGAGACTCGATTGATGGTGTTGCAGTATCTAGATCAATTGTTAAAAAAACTTGTCAATCGGATGCGACATATAATATCAAAGAATAATTTGAAGGTAAGAAATAGTAAGAGCATGTGAATTACATAAAAATTTGTGTGTTTCAAATTAACTAATGTTTAAGTCAAACCATTGTAGTTATCAACCTATCGTGGTTCCCTCTTTAGAGTCTCTTATATAATAAAAATAAGATCTACAAAGACAAAATGAAATCTTCCAAAAATTCTTAAGATATTTCAGACCTAAAAATGTAGATAGAATGTAACAAGCATAGAATGTAACAAGCTTTTCTCGACAACCTAATGTCATCAAATTGGGGGTTCAACTATTGGATTCCAAACCTAAAAAAGTTGGCAGAATGTACAACAAATTTCCTATAACGTATTTTGCGTTGGGCTCAATCAATAGATCACCATCATCTCCGGCAAAAAGAGTAGAACCTCTAGCATAAAATACAAGACCCGTGGCTTAAAATATCATCTCCTCTTGCATAAAAGACAGATCCTCTAGTATAAACAAGTAGCTCACCTAGTATAAACAATATCACCTACTCCGACATAATAGACCATCATATCTAGCCTATGAAAGACCAAACACTATAGCAAGCCAACACCAAGTCATTATCGACCTAAGTGCTCGGTCAACACTATAACAACAAAATCGACGAATCTCTAGTAATATGTCTGATGTATCCTCGACAATAATTTCAACATACCTATGGTAGTTTAATAGTCTCAGAATTAATATTGCCATAGCTTCGATAAATAAGCCTGAAGTTTCTCTAACAATGAGGCCGAAATAATTCGGGTAACCTAGTCTAATGTAGACTCGGTAATGAAACCAACATAAAATTGGTATTAAGTCAAACTTTTTCTTGGAAATGAGAAGAACATATATATGGTAATTAAGTCCGACTTAGCGTTTGAAAAAATATACCAACTATATTGTTAGAGAGAAGGTTATCATGAAGTAAATAATTCATTGCCATTAAGTATCGACGAGATGACATAGTCAACAAGTAATTCCTTTTATTTTGCAGGAGATATAAAAAATAACTATGTAAGATCAACATAGTGTCGGAAATTTAAAAATCTTCATATGAGCGACACACTCTCAACAATTAAAAATGTCTTGTAAGAGTAACAAAGTCTCAGTAGTCAAGTGAAATTTAGTAATAGCGGTGAAGTCTCTACAATCAAAGTGTTGCAAGATCAAAGCCGGATCAACAAGAAAAAACACTATACAAATAATAATAGAATAATACAAAACATATATCTATATATATACTTCTTTCTCTTTGCAGGTGTCAATAAAAAAAGTATGACAAAGCCTCGGCATCACACAAAGTTTGATGAAGATCTGGCATCAAAAACAAGTCTGACAAAAACTCGGTATCAAACAAAGTCTAAGAAAGCCTTGGCATCATAAAAAACCCGATAAAGCCTTGAAATCAAAGAATATTTCAGGGAGAATATTTAGCATTAAAATAGCCAGCAACGAAGAATCAACATATTATTTATGTTCCCCAAGGAAAAGAGGGTGTAAGGACGATAATAAGCTAACAAAGAATACTCAAAAAAGACAAAGAATAAAAGTAAGATGAATGGAAGAACGATAACACGTAGAAAACAAATCTATTTACAAGGGAAAGTGATCAAGCAAAGGAAAATAACAATATGGTATATGTAACTATGAGAGACCCAATGATAGTTGGTATAAGGTTGAGTCCTTAACAGGAAGTCATAAAAGAAGTTTAAGTAGTGAAGACATATTCTATCATCGAGGAAATAAAACCATCACCAGCTCGCTACCCTGATTAAGCCTCAAGAACAATTACAAAAATTCATTCGAGGATAAAAATCAGCCATAAGATAAATTTATAGGGGAAGAACTTACGTCATTAATACCATAAAAAATAAATAGTCAGAAGAAGCCGAGTATACACTCGTTAACTAAAAATACTTTAAAATCTCTTCGAGGTACCACAAAAGAAGACGCCTTCGAAGGTACATTAAGAAGTACTGAAAGGAACCTTTAATACCAAGATACTATAAACCTAAATAATGTTTCCAAGTAAAATATATTAGAGGTGGTAATCAACATCTCTTGTCATGCAAAATGAGCACAAATGTGTAAAAGTGTGCCACATATAAAGTTCTAAATAAACTTCTACAAAATATTGAGTTCCAAGAAATGCATATAAGCTTTTGTCTTGTAAGAAAAAATAACAAATGAAATTCCGAGGTAGTTAGTCCCCGATTATACTAAGGTCATGAAGGTGTCCATAAAATTGTTGAAAGATCCATTACAAATCAAGAAGTTCAATGAGATTAAATTCTACATAAAAATTGTTGGAGGAAAGGGTAACTAAATTCTGTCGCTAGCATTTTGATATATCAGCACAAAAATATATAAATTGATACTTGGTGGCTTGAGCTCACGTCTCATCCGTTGAAAGAGAACGATATTAAAACCTCCCATTTTATCATTTATAAGCCGTGAGAATACAAACGTTGTATTATTTGTTACAACTTTTGATTTTCAATTTCTTATACTTTCTCTTTGATTTTTCTTGATGTAGACTCTAGGAGTGGTCAGTTTGGGATCATGGACAGACTACTAAGATTTGAGTGACATAAGTTCTCTTGGTAATTTTTGATGTGTTGGTAGCTTTTGAGATTGACTTTAATACTAATAGTTGTACATTTTATTTCATTGTAGTTTACCAAAATATACTTTATTATAATTTTCAATTACTTCAAAAAAAAATTTCATATTAATTAACTACAATATTTTTTTTAATATATATCTATTTTGAAACAAAAATTAGAATATGCTATTTTTTGAAAAAAATTACATATGTTAGTTTATTTATCTCTTATCTACCCTGTCCTCACAAACCTTTCAAAGGTAGGTTCACGGGTCTTCTTCAAACACATTATGTAATAGACAATAGAATTCCCTTGAAAATCTGTCTTTCCGGCGAAACAAGGAGTCAACATTGTCTACTTTGATCTTGCTAATACTTCGATGTATATTTCTTGTTTAATAAAATAAGAATAATAACAAAATTAAAGATGTCTGTATTTTCATTAATCAAATAGGCATCCAACCAAATATCACAACATCAGACTTAAATGTGTATTATTTAAAAAAAAAAAGTAAAACTACAATTATTTAACCAATCTTTAGTAAAATAGTATATTGTCACTGCACCATTTTAAAATCTTATTATTAATATTAACTAATGCCATGGTCTCTTATATTGAAATATCATGGCCAACCACCTTTTTTTCTCCAACACATTTAAAGTGATTTACACCTTCAACTATGGTCGATAGTTGGTTGAAGAGCATGCCATATATTTTCTTGAAATTGCTTTAGAGTACCTGAAAGCCTTCCTACTTATAGAAGAAAAAGACATAGTATATTTAAGCGCGTAGAGGAATGAGCAATTTATAATACTAGTTTCTTAAATTTCTTCACTGAAGTTACTAACTCTTTTGCTGGAAACAAAAGTTCAATTGGAAAAAAGTATTTCCCCTATATATGCGAATTTGATTTACAGATGATTGAATGGTGTCCAAATACATATGATTTTATAAGTAATTTGTAGTTGAAATTGAAAAGCAGATTCGATGAATATTGGAGAAAATGTAGTTTGATTTTGGCAACCACATCTATATTGATGTAGTAGTATAATAACTTAGAATATATACAGGTTAAGATTTAATGGGTGTTTCTTCTAGGCACAGTCTAGAGGATATATATTTTAAGTGGTGGTGTGTGTTAGTACTAATACCATATTTGATATGAAATTTTAGATAATTTAGTAAATAGTAAATCATGTATAATATTGTTAATCGCTACAAAAAAAGAGAAAAGTTGTAGGTTATATGTACATTTAGTCAAGGATATTACTGTCACACAAACTTTTGTGTCACTTAGCTAACCACCACAAAAACCGCTATTATGTTACATCCACCTATAGTTTTGGTGGTAACCTCATATATTAAAGATGGCAGTTATAAATAAAAAAGCCACAAATTTTTTGTGGCATTTATGATGAAAGGCTACCAAGATGGTATAGTAAAAAAATTAGAAAACTAATGTTAAACGCAAACAATTGTAAAAGAAAATTGTATATTATATTATTCAGTGATGACATAACACAACAATTTAACAATAATTTATTACAATGCATTCAAAGAATTTTTTACAACATGAAGAAGGGTGAACATATCTTTCAGCAATTACAACTATTTTTCCATCTCAACAATCAAAATAGTTGCTTCCTAGTACACAAGATGACCTATCTTCAAAATTGTGGGTGAAGTCAAGCACAATATTTTATGGCTAAGTAAAAGTCTTGAATGAGAGAAGAAGAAGAAGAATCACTTGTTGGAGATTGATATTCTCATCTCTAAATGTCTTTCTAATGACAATATGGATGACTTGGATAAGATGAATGATCTCAAAGAACTAGTCTCTCACTTGGAAACCAAAATCCAACTTATGAAGCAAGAAATCACAATATCTGAGCAATCCAATGACTCGCCAAACCCCTAAGGAGCTAGCAACACAGCTTAAATTATTAATTGTAACGAGCATCTAGCTTCTCAGCATTCCTGCATTGTAATGGAAATAATTATTAATGGCATTATACCTCTCTATATAATGCAAATATTACAATATACATACATCCCTCTATTATGAAAATAATCCATGTATAATGCAAAGATTGCAATATAGGTAACTGTATTACCCAAAGATCTCAATGTAGGGGTCCCTGTGTTATGCAAAGATTGCAAAGTAGGTCACTATATTAAAAAAATTAGTTATTGCATAATAAGTTTTAAACATAAATATTACATATATTTTATCATATTAACAACAAAAAGTTCCCCATGAAGGACATAATAGGTAGTTCTATTACAAAAAATAACAAAATAGTTCCATGTATTATGCAAAGATTGCAATCTATTTCTCATATCCTTTTATTTAATCACCCATTTTCCTCATATCCTTTTCCATTATCAGACCTCTAATCAAAGAAGACAAGAAGGGGATATCTCATTGCAGTAGATAAAGCGACGGGAAGTAGAGTATTAGGTTTTAGGGTTTCATATGAGTGGAAAAAGAAGAAAATACCAAAAAATATATTATATATATTTTTGAAAATTTATCATTTTAAAAGAATGTAAAAGAAAAGAAAGAGAAAAATAATAAAAGTTCTTAACACTGTCACACCTGATATGATAGTAGTATTTTAATATACTGCCATCACTTTGTTATTGGTTGCATTTGCATGACTTGCAATTAATTATATACCACTTAAAAGTGGATTTTTTGTAGTGAGTATACATACAAGAAAAAATTTATACCAAAGTTAACGGAAATCGAACACAGGTTCCAAGGGTCAAGGTCAAGGTTAAAGTTAGGGTTAAGGTTTTTCTTTTGTTTCTCATCAATAAGAAAGTTGGGTTAAGGTTAAGGTTGAGTTTAAGGTTAAGGTTGAGTTTAAGGTTAAGGTTAAGGTTGGGGTTAAGGTTTAGGTCAATGTTAATTTTAAGGTTAAATTTAAGGGTCAAGGGTTAAGGTTAAATTTTAAGTCAAGGTTAAGGTTTAAGATTAAACGTTTAAGTTTTAACAAAATTCCAGGTTTAAGGTCGAGTATTAGCGAGATGATTCTTCATCTGTTTAAGGTAAAGGTTAAGGTTACAGTTAAGATTAAAGTTAAGGTTAAGGTCTTAAGTTTAGGTTCAAGGTTCAAGGTTTAGGTGATGATGAAGATTAGGGTTTAAGGTTTAAGATGTAAGGTCTAAGGTATAAGTTTAAGGTTAAGTTTAATGTTAGGTTTAAGATTAAGGTTAAGGTTAAGGTTAATATTTAGGTTTAGGTTAATTTTAAGGTCAAGGTTAGGTTAAGGCTAAGGCTAAGAATAAGGTTAATCATAATGTTAATAGCTAAGGGGTTAAGGTTATGGATAATATGTTGAGGGTTAAGGTTAATGTATAGTTTAAGTTTAAGGTTAAGGTTAAGGTTAAATGTGAAGGTCAATGTCAAGGTTAAGGTTAAGGTTAAGGTTATGGTTAAGGTTAAGGTTAAGGTTAAGGTCAAGGTCAAGGTAAAGGTCAATGTTAAGGTTAAAGTTAAGGTTAAGGTAAAGGTAAATGTAAAGGTAAAGGTAAATGTAAAGGTAAGGGTAAAGGTAAAATTAAAAATAAAGGTAAAGGTTAAGGTTAATGTTAAGGTTAATGTTAAGGTTATGGTAAAGTTTAAGGTTAGGGTTGAGGTTAAGGTTTAGAATGAGGTTAAGAATAAGGTTGAGGTTAAGGTTAAGGGTAAAGTTAAGGTTAAGTTTAACGTTAAGTTTGATACTTAAGGGTCTAAGTTTATGGATAAGGGGTTGAGGATTAAGGTTAAGGTTCAGGTTTAGTTTAAGGTTAATGTTAAGATTAAGGTTAACGTCAAGGTCAAGGTCAAGGTCAATGCAAAGGTCATAGTCACGTTCACGGTCAAGGTCAAGGTTAAGGTTGTGTATAAGGGTTAATGTTTAGATTGAGGTTAAGGTAAAATGGTGTTATATCCTTCTCCCACTACTTGTAATACTTAGTTTTAAATATGTATTCTATAAGAGGTTATTATATCTAAAAGAATTTCTCTTTACAAAATAGGTTTTTTCCTATATATATTGGCTCACTTTTTCCAAATCATTAAATAAAGAATTTAAAAAAATATGTTTTATAAATTAAATATATCAATAATAACAAAGACAAAAAGAAAAGTAAAGAGATAAATTTGATAATAAATAAGAAAATGAGAGAAATTGGAAAATTATGAGACAAATTGAAGAATTATAAGAGAAATAAAGGATTTTTAAATATTAATAGACAAAAATCGTGTGATAGTTTTATAATATTTATAATTAATAATGTAATTTTTAATGATATATTTTTACAATAAAATATATTTTATTCCGCTACTAAAGTATTATCAAACAAAATATCCATATGTTGTAATTTGGTTGTAAAGGTCCAAATTAAATTTGCCCAATTGTATTTAAGTGTTTGAAGATATTATTATTATTATTATTATTTTAACTACACCATATATTTCAAAATTATTTTTCTTCATTGCTTTTCGAAAAACCGTGTAAGGTAATACACTGCTCAAATATTCCCAATTTGAAAAAATATCTTTTAAAAGATCAATGTGATTTTTATATAAATATAATAAATGAGAAAATTTAAAATTTTAAGAGATTTATTAGAAGAAAAAAATAATAATGAGAGAAATATGGGTGAGAGAAATAGAGAATTTTTAAATATTAATAGAAAAAATTAAATACATGATAGTCTTATAATTTTATAATTAATAATGTAATTTTTATACTTCATTTCTGTTATTAAAGTATTATTAAACAAAATGTCCATTTATTGTAATTTGATTGTAAGGGTTCAAATCGGATTTGTCCAATTATTCTTAAGTGTTTCAAGATATTATTATTATTATTATTATTATTATTATTATTATTATTATTATTATTATTATTATTAACTCCACTATACATTTCAATATTATTATCCTTCATTGGCTTTTCGAAAAACCGTCTCCCATTTTTTTTCTAATTATATGTCTCTAGAAGGGCATAATTTTAGGTAGAAAAGGGACTTAATAGTTAGACTTTTATGTTTAATTCATCATATTACACTTTCTCTCCTTGGAATTAGACTATTTGCATTTTTAGAGCTTTTGTGCGTTAATTTGTTTGTTTTTAGTATAAAGTTCATAGGTTCATGGATTCTATGGAGAACCAATACAAGGAGGATAAGTGAGAATTAAAGTCTTAGATCAAGCGGAGGAGTTAAAGGCAAGAAAAGAATTTTTTAGGACTTGACTAAAGGAGTTGCAGATCTGGAAGGCTGTTACTAATTGCTATTTTATGTTACTTAGGAGCAGATTCAACCTTTGAGCTGTGAAATAGGTTTTATTCCTTATTTAGTTAGGAAGAATTAGCAATTGGAATGAGTCCATTTGGAGTTGATATGCAAAAGTTAAAGCCGTTTTACTAAGGGTTGTACACTAGTTACGGAAATTAAAGAAGAAGATGGGCTTGGGCTTTTTATAATTTGACCTAATGCTCTTAACCTAAGCCCTAATCCGATTTTGAGCACTATATAAGCTCCTTTAGACCTCATTATTTAGCACCTCTCGTTAAACCTTCAAATTAAATCATCCTTAGAGAGAGCGTCAAGAGGCGGAAGCAAGAACAAGAGCTAGAGAATCCTTTTCCTCCAACAACAGCTCAAGTCAACTCCTCTATCTAGGTTCTTATTTTATTTCTGTTATTAGGAACATGTATATTATTAATTTCTTTTCTGTTTTTTATTTCACTATAATCTTAACTTTCATATGCTTGAGAATCGCATTTTTGGGGATGAATCCTAGTTTATTTAATTAGTGTATTTCAATTTGGGATTAGTTTCTAGTTTAATCTGAATTGGGTATTTTATATTACTTATTGTTTTGCATTAACTTCACTATCAATGAATTAGCTAATCAGAGATAGGTCATAGTAATTAAGCTATTCACTAGTGACGGTTATCATCTTAACGGGGGGTTTAATTATTAAACTAGATAATAAACGCGTGGTGTTCGTCAATGATCCTGACGGACTTGACTAACCGCGTAGCCAATTGGGTAAAGCTCTTAACCATCTGAACGTAGCTTATAATCGCCCTTACGGGGTTTGTAATACCGTAGGATAGTTCCTAAGTATACCCTGACGAGAGTTATGAAGTAGTAGAGTCCCGACTAATATAAAAATATCATTTCTGCCCTTAACGAAAGCGTTAATTACGTAAGTTTAGGTGATTCACTTGCGAGACTCAAGTATAGCTCATATATGTGTCTTAATCTTTTAGTATTTAGTTTTAGTTATTTTATTTAATTGCGTCTAGTAGTTTAATAACTCGAACGAAAACAAATATCTTTTATATTTTATTTTTTGTATTAGCAGTTACTACTACCTGAACACTTGGGTTATACCAGTTCAATCTCTGAGAACGAAACACGATTTATCGAAGTATTACTTGGACAACCGTACACTTGCGGTATTCTGGTTCCTTTTATTTCAGTACTTAATTTTATAACACACCAGGACCCACCAAGTTTTTGGCACCGCTGCCGGGGATTGCAGCTAGTGGCCCCGGTGTTTAATCCCTAAGAAGTTTTAACTGTTATTATCCGTTTTACGCTTGTCTTTTGTTTTTTGTTTCTTGGTTTTTGTTTTTTGTTTTTAGTTTTCTTCCACAGGTTCTATAATTAGGGTAATGATCAAGACATTCCACTAAAGATGTATGGAGGATATTATCCAGATTCCGGTCCATTCAAATATAGGGAAAAAATGTCAGGATATCAACAATGGGGTAGATACTACTACCAACTACCTTATCAACACCGCAAGAGAAAATATGGAACAATCAACGGACCGGGTATGTCCAACAACCTACACAACTAACTCTCTCCAAAATAAATAAAACGTGAGCTAATTTCGAGGTGACGAACTGAATTTGATGCAAGAAGTACATTGTGAATTGATAATGGAGTCTAGTATGGCAGAAGAAAAATTAAGAAAAATTCAAGAGACTAGACTCAAGCGAATACGATATGACCATGTCTCGACCCTCCTGTACATGATGTTATATTGGAGGTGTCCCCTAGTTCTACTCACACATAATATAATCATGCATACTTTGTACGCTCACCTTGCAGCCCCACAAGTTGAACAAAGCATAAATTGGAAGGAGTTCGTGGATTCTAGCAATAATAAATATGTGAATGGAGAGGTTGGATTACCCGAGATAGAAGAATGTATAGAGGAATGTCTTCTTGCTAAGAAATGGACTCGAGCTTAGCTTATTAAAGATCAACATGTAATTAATCCAACAAGAGCAATTGGTGTCGCCTAGGGTGTGATAAAAATAAGAATAAAATAAGCCAAGAAACTACGCACTCTCACCCTAGACAGGCACAGTATTGCAAGTATTACAGGACGTATGCAAGTTTTAATGATAAATAGAGTTCGTTCTCAGGGACTTAAGTGTGTTAATCGCGTGAGTAGGAATAACGAGTAAAAGTAAATAATTAGAAGACAGTAAATTAAAGGGAACAGAATTCGAAAATTACGAATTAAACTAAGAAAATAAAGACAATAAAGTAAAAGATTAGAAATATGAGATGAGAAGTATAGCTTAGGTTTTGCTAGTATGCACTAATCCTTCTAATTCTATCTATAAATCTAGTTAATAAGGGAGAATATTAGCTCTTGGTATACTTAGTCAGGATTCTAAATTCCCATACCTTAGACCTTGAGAGCGACTAAGGGGGCTACGGCACAACCAAAAAGTGTTTTAAATAGGGTTATCAAACGCCACTAAGGCCCGAAGCAAATACTGCAATCTTGGTGATATGGTGGTTAAAACAAACCCTATGACTATCTAGTTAGAATCATGTTTTGTCAGAACTAATATCGACACTAGACATTATGTGGTGGTTCAATAGTTAAACACCCTGTCAAGGAGACCATCTAACTACTATTAAAACAATCCTAAAGTGATCAGTTCTAGGAAAGACATTAAATCAAAACACATAAACAAATATTAAGTAAGAAGCTAATATCAGATTAAAACATATAACTCCCAAAGAAACTTAGATAGAAGAATTAGAATTCATAGATTAGACATCATGCAAAACCCAAGCTATGGGGAGTTTAGTTCATACCTGAAGGAAATAAACTAAAAGAAATTACAAAAGACATCATCTTGCTCTCTGCAATAAACTGGAAGAATAAAACCTTAAGAACTAATTACTATGAGGCAATGATTATTTACAAGTGATATAAGGGTGTATTTATAGGTGTTTAGAAGACCTAATTCGTTTTCTTGAGAAAGAGGTAAGGTATTGGACTTCTAGCCCAACTCAAGTTCGTATGGAAATAAAGATAAACACTGCTGGACCGTTTTGAGCATATCTTCTTCGTTATTGGTCGGTTTGAGCTCCATAAGATACCAAAAGAATCGAAACAGAATTATCTTGCCCCTAAAAAAGGAAATTACCAAAATCGGCCTATTTCTTGAGTAGAATAGCACTTCTTTAGGCGTGTACTGCAGAATCCTAGATTAGGCAGCTTTTCCTTTTCCATCTTTTTAGCTTTTATTTCCTTATCTCCAATTACCATGCAAATCTCTTTCCATAAGTTGTAATCTTTGACTTGGACTCTAATTAAGCTCCATAATTATTTTTAAAGCTACACACTAAATTTAACAATTAAACCCAATATGCTCTAAAAATATTATTTTACTAAATCAAGACTCAAAATAGGAAAGTGCACTATTTCTCAAGAAAATCGACATTAAAGACTTCTAAAACACTAAAAATGATGTCTCATCCTAACATTAATCTATCACAAATGAGGAGACATCAAGACCCCCAACTCAAAGTTGTATCGTTCCGATACAATAAAGATAAAAACAAAGGGAAGTCTATAAATACACACTTATAAAATTCTCAACACAATGGAAAAAAAACAAAGCAGAATGTATAGAATAAACCTAAAGCACATAACTCAGAAAAACCCATGCAATAATATTCATAAACTACATACCTGTACACTTATCATATCCACAGTCAACACGGCTTGAATTCAAGATCAGATTAGTTTCGCAATGTAAGAAGGATTGGGACTTTACTCAGTTCCCCAAGAGAGCTATAGATTGTTCATCGATTTTCACTAGTATTCAAAGATCCACTTAACTACTCTCTAATGGCTCAATCACTTCTCAATTACATAGCAAAGAATCACAAGGTCTTTGAGGTTGTAATGTAGGCTTAGGGACGGTATGATAGTATATTTGGATAATTTGGAGTGAGCTTTTGGCTCTCTCCTCACTAGCCATCAACGAATCGCCCTAGAACTTGAGTTACTCTCATAAAACGTTTCTCACTCAACCCAATGAATTCCTTGATGCACAATTTAGCATCCCCAATAAACCAATTAAAGCTTAAGATGTTCACATAAAAATCCACTTTGCCGGTCCGAATATATATTTTCTTTTCTTTTCAAATCAATTTCAAGCTATGATTCTCTTTTTAATGTTGAGATATCACGCTATTTTCTCATATATATTTTTTTCTTTTTAATGCCCTTGTTGGAAAATTTAGCTTGTAGCTTTTTTTTCATTCACTATTACCCCGGCAAAGGGTTACAATAAAAATCTGTGAATCATCATCAATATAAAGAACAAAGCACAATTACTAAGCTTAAAAATCCCAACCCAATGACAATTCCCATAATGGTGGACCCACCACCCCAAACTCAAGCTCTAAAACAACTGTCTATGCATCGCGATTCGAGTGCGGGTCATATGGAAAATTCCTAAAATCTAAAGGGATATGGCTTATAACGTGTTTCAATAAAAGGCTTTAGAAAGGCTAGAAGGGGCTGAGAAGGATATAGCATATAAAATCAAAAATCACAAGGTGGGAAGATATAAAAAGGCTTCAAGGGCTTCAAATATGAAAGCACCGCCTTAATCACTTTCTACACTATGTAATTTCGTTATTTTCTTACCTTTAGCACTTTTATCAAATGGTTTTTCAACTAGCTCGGATCTCACGGCCTACACACTTTCAAGGTTTCCTGAGATCGAACATACTTTCTATCGCATTGCTCACTAATCTTTTCTTTACTATCAGCGTGTGTTTTCCTGCAAATACTCAAAGCATACAAATACATAGCTCATAAACATATTACTTACTATCATTAATCTACTGAGCTTATGCTTTCAAGCTATTAAACACACTCTACATCTAATTCCCATGTATCAAAAAAATTTAATTTCTACCAAAAAACAGAAAAAATGGAGATGAGAGACAACGAATTCCCACACCCCCAACTCAAAAATGAGCCGTGTCCCCACGACTCGAAAAAGATTCGAAAAACAGAAATTAAAATTAGCAGATAAACATATTTACAGAAATGGTAAGGAAGAAAGAGAACATACTCTCGAGGCTTATTGCCTCGCATCATTGATAACCAAGGTTGGATTTGCTGGACCTTTCGTTAATTGCTCAAGGATTTTCATGATGTGCACTTGATTAGCGTTGATTTGTGCCACATCATTGACTAAGGAAGTTTGAGCTGCTTCAAATTTCGTTAAACGCTCCTCCATCTTCTCTTGCCAACTTTTCTCCTTTTCAACTTTCGTGATTTGCGTAGAACCCGCTCTCCGAAGATATCCTTGATCCACGCATTATCAATATAACTCGCTTTAAACTCGAGTTTCTCTTCTTCACCCAATGTAACATCCGCTTCTCGCACAAGACACGTGATCATAGTAGGAAATTTTACATTATAAACTGATTTAGGAGAGATCGAAAATCGTACCTCCTCATAGATCAACTGTGCCACATCAACTTCTTCTCCTCTCAAAATACAGTCCAATAGTAGAGCGTACTTCATAGTCACATCCAAAGTTCGTGTGTTTCCAAATATATTAGGGACAAGGAAATTGTGCCAAATTCTCGCATCCGATTGAAGATATTTGTAAGGCCAAGGTGCCTTCAATTCTCCCTTATGTGATTGCACTTTCTCTTTGTCTAATACATGCTCAAAAAGTAATTCCTCATCAAAGATTTTTCGTTTAGCAACCGCTTCTTCAAATTTGCAATAACCTTTCAATTTCTTAAACTTGAAGTGGTTTATAATCTCCTCAACTGTGAAAGGAATTAGCTTTCCTCTAATCGGAACACAATTACTATCTCGGCTAAAGAGGCCTAAATAGAATTCCAAAACTAATTCATGACATAATTCAGAACATCTTACCATGAACGTAGATCAACCCAATTTCTCGCCAAGCTCTAAGAATCTCGCGTATTCTCCTGTACCAACTTCTTCCTTGAATACTTTCTCATAAGCAAAAGGTAGTTCTTTCAATTGTTTCTCTGCAGAAGCTTTCAAGATTTTTAAAGCTTCCTCTTTCTCCTCTGTGGGTGTAGGACCTTGTGAAGGTTGTGTTTTCTCCTTTTCATAAAAGTAAAGCTTTTTACCATTACGATCAAACAAAGGTATTCCACTCTTCTCAACTTTATCTTTACCCTTTGATTTAGAACTAGCACCTTTGTCAATTGAATTCTTCTTGTTTAAATCCAATCCATTGTTACTCTTTACCTCCCTCTTGTTAGCTAGAATTGTTGTTCTATTAGTCATCTTCAATTAACCCCCAACTCAAAGCTTTAGCAACCCTTGAAATTTGAACTTGTGAATTAATGGTCGAACAAGCTTGATTTCGCTTAGGATAGGTGAATTGATGGTCTCTTTCAATGTGGGTGAGGTGGATTTGTAATGGGTTGGCTTGGATTTAAGAATTTGTAGGATGAATTTTGAAAATTTGGCTCTTTTATTCTTCAATTTGAATGGATTTGGTGAAGATTGGGTGTTTTATTCTCTCTTGTAATGATGTGGAGAGAAGGTTTGATGTGTTTTTCTTAATGATTGGGTAGTGTTTTGGTGATTGGTGAAGGTTTTAATGAGCTTCAATGGAGTTAGGAGAGTTTTGGAGAAGAAAAAGAGGCTTTAGGTTTATGAAATTCGGAATTATGAGCATTACATCTTCTTATAACCTTGAAACCCTTTCTTTTCTCTCTCTGGCGGCTCGTGCGGACCATCGGTGCGGACCATGGGTGTACCGCGGGGTACACCGCAGCTTTTGTTGCTCGAAAAAATTTACCCACTGGATAATACCCGTGGTACAACCCGTGGCACGCGTTTTTGACCTTGCGGACCATGGCGCGGTACACCGGAGGGTACCCCGCGCCTTCTGTAGCTTTCCACGTTAAAATACCCGTGGACCTACCCCGTAGCACGTATTTTGACCTCGCGGACCATGGCACGGTATCGGGGGTAGTCCGCCGGTCACTTTTTTCTTGGTTCTGGACACGACCTGTGGCTCCACCCGTGGTACGGGTTTTGACCCTGCGGTGCATACCTGCGGACTAGGGGTAGTCCGCGCAGGGCATTCTTTCGCTCTGAAAAATTTTCCTCGCGTTCCTAACTCGATTTCTCCTATTCCTACACACCAAAAACACTAATAAATTTCTCAAATATGCATTATCAACTAAAAACAACTAAATTAAACATAAACTAAAAACGTAAAAAAACATGAAAACTAAAAAAACTACAGGTTGTCTCCCGTACAGCACTTTTGTTTTACGTCTTTCAAAGTTAGACGTGTTACCTCTGTCAAGATTTGCGAATATAGCCTCCCCAACAACGAGTGAGACTATGAACGTCAACTAATCTGCGCTTGACCCTAGTTTTGGGGCGAATTTCTATCACCTTGGCTGAAACAACCTTAGTGACAATGAATGGTCCCATCCACGAGTCTTTGAAACTTCGTGGCCTGTTCTCGCATTTGTGAGCTTTCCATAGAACTTCATGGCCAACCCCAAACTCAATGTTTGGCTCAGCCACAGGCTTTAAGTGGATCTTCTCAGGAGGGACTTTGTGATGCGAAAGGCTGTGGATGACAGGAACTGTGGCATCGAACTTCCTTGGTTTCTTACCTAGGACATAGAAGGTCTCGGATACATTCTTTGCATGAAGGGTGATGGTCCCTTCTTGGAAGTTGATCACACTTTGACTTGTGTCCATGAAAGGCCGTCCAAGTATGATTGGAACCTGCTTATCTGCATCAAACTCAAGAATTACAAAGTCAGTAGGGATGGCGATATTACCTGCACGGACTAAGACGTCCTCCACTGTTCCCCATGTCCTTTTAACTGAGTTGTCAGCAAACTGCAACTTCACTGGAGTTTTCTCTGATTTCTGAAGTTCAAGTCTCTCGAACACGGACTTAGGCATAAGATTCACACCAGAACCCACATCGTACATTGCTTTCACTTTGAGCATACCATGTAATTAAATAGGAAGGTTGAAACTTCCCGGATCTTTAAGTTTTGTTGGTAGCTCTCTTTCACTTCTTCTTGAAACCCTCAGGTTCTCTCTCGGGATCTCTACACTCGCTTCTTTCTCGGGGATAACTTGTGTAAAAACTTGTTGCGGTGTAAGTCCTCTCTTCGCAATCTCAAGCATTTGGGCGTTGATATTTTCGGGTTGATACGCCTCTACAAATGTCTTGAGTACAGTGTCATCCTTAGAAATTGTATCAGGAATAGTTGATGACACCGGTTGAACAATAGGTGGCGATTCCACCTTCTCTTCTTCTTTCTCTTCATGCACAGCAGGTGCAACTTCATCTTTCGACTCCTCCTTTGAGGCTTCTTCCTCTTTCTCTTTAGCCAGCTCAGCTGCATACTCCACAACCGATCGAATTTCCTCTTGCATCTTCCTCAACAGTTCTATAAATTCGGCTTTCTCTTGATCGCCCTCCACATAAACCTCCGAACAATCAGATTCCACGGGGCTAGACTTGGTCGGTTCGTCTTCGGTACTCGGAACTTCCACGGCACTAACGGCAGCATGTGGTACTTCCTCTTTTGCTTCTTCAATTTCAAGGCAAATAGCCTTGCAAGCTTCGAACCCAACATTGTTTCACCTCCTTCGATTGCCTTTACTTACTTTTGTTCTACCAAATTTGTTAGAACTTCGTTCAACTGTTTAACTTGAGTACTTAATATCTGAAGTACGACATCTTATCCTCTGATCTTCTCGTCCTGAGCATTCATAGTCGTTGTCAAACGGTCTAGAGCTTGTGCTATCTGTTGATTATCTATAGATCCTTCTTGCGAATACTGAGGTAAAGCTTTCTGATCTAAAGAATTGGTATAGGCATCTTGAGCAGGTTGTTATGGGGGAGCAGGTCTATTCTGATATTGATTTTGGTACTAACCTCTCTGTTGGAAAGAGTTGTTCTGGGAGCGCTGTTGATAATGACCAGGATTGGCGGCCCATTGTGGATTTGAATACTGCATACCCGGATGGTTTCGGTTACCCCATCGGTTGGATATAAAGTAAACAGTTTGCGGATTTGATTCGCACTCTTCCCATGTATGATTGTTAACCCCACACTGTTGACAACCTTGTGCTTCTTGTAATACGTTTGTAGCGGCTAAATTCTTCTCCATCGCTATTTTCAGCTCCTTGATTTGATTTTCTAACGCAGATATTTGAGCTGAGTTTGCAGTTTCTGCATCTAAACGAAGCGTTCCTCTGGTTTTTGCTCGTGTTGAAGGCCAACTCCTTTCTTGTTCCATAATATTTTCCAAAACCTCGGAAGCTTCATTGTGATTCATGGACACAAAATTACCCTTTCCAATGTTATCCACCTTCTCTCTACCTTTATCATTAAGACCTTCATAGAACATAGCAAGTTGTAGAGAAGGTGTATAACCATGGAGCGGACATCTAGTTAATTTTTGTTGAAACCTTGTCCATGCTTCTCCCACTGTTTCTCTATCTTCTTGTCAAAATCTTGCAAGCTCGGTTTGATCTTTGAGTCTCATGCTCTTTGGATAAAAACGGTTAAAGAACGCGGCTTGAAGTTCTCTCCAAGAGTGAATGGTTCCATGTGGTTGTCTTTCTAGCCAATCGCTAGCTCTTCCGGTCAAGAAAAACGAAAACATATGACAATACAGTTGCTCGCGTGTAATGCCAGGAGTAATGTAGGCATCACAAATCTGCATGAACTTCTGAATCGCATTTACCGGATCTTGAATTGCTGTACCAGTATAGAGTCTGAAACTTTGAAATTGACTGAGCATACCCGGATCGGGTCTAAATTTGATATTCGGAATCTCAGGAAGGTGGTAACCGATTGGTTGAACATGGAATGGTACATTAAGGCCAGGTAGGTCTTGTTCAACTCGGTTTTGTTGATTATTCTGGTTATTCTGCCCATTACCTCCTCCTGCTGGTAGTTGTTGTACTTCTTGTCCACCGAATGGTGGATCGTGAGCACCAAGGGGTGGTCCAAGTGGTGGATCCTGGGCTGCCATTACTCTTCTCAAGGCTCTTTCCTCACGAACTCGTTTGTTGTAAGGTCTGAAGCTCCTCTCAGGCTCCGATAAAGGAGGCCAAGAATTAAACACTGTGAAACCTGAAAAAGACTAAAGCAAACCACAAGCGTAAATCTGGAAAAATAAAAACTAAAAACCAAAAAATAAAAACTAAAAAAAACAACTACATGAAATAGATAACCCACACGCTAACAAGACACAAGTCCCCGGCACCGGCGCCAAAAACTTGGTGTCGCCTATGGTGTGATAAAAATAAGATTAAAATAAGCCAAGAAACTACGCACTCTCACCCTAGACAGGCACAGTACTGCAAGTATTACAGGACGTATGCAAGTTTTAATGATAAATAGAGTTCGTTCTCAGGGACTTAAGTGTGTTAATCGCGTGAGTAGCAATAACGAGTAAAAGTAAATAATTAGAAGACAGTAAATTAAAGGGAACAAAATTCGAAAATTATGAATTAAACGAAGAAAATAAAGACAATAAAGTAAAAGATTAGAAATATGAGATGAGAAGTATAGCTCAGGTTTTGCTAGTATGCACTAATCCTTCTAATTCTATCTATAAATCTAGTTAATAAGGGAGAATATTAGCTCTTGGTATACTTAGTCAGGATTCTAAATTCCCATACCTTAGACCTTGAGAGCGACTAAGGGGCTACGGCACAAACAAGAAGTGTTTTAAATAGGGTTATCAAACGCCACTAAGGCCCTAAGCAAATACTGCAATCTTGGTGATATGGTGGTTAAAACAAACCCCTATGACTATCTAGTTAGAATCATGTTTTGTCAGAACTAATATCGACACTAGACATCATGTGGTAGTTCAATAGTTAAACACCCTGTCAAGGAGACCATCTAACTACTATTAAAACAATCCTAAAGTGATCAGTTCTAGGAAAGACATTAAATCAAAACACATAAACAAATATTAAGTAAGAAGCTAATATCAGATTAAAACATATAATTCCCAAAGAAACTTAGATAGAAGAATTAGAATTCATAGATTATACATCATGCAAAACCCAAGCTATGGGGAGTTTAGTTCATACCTGAAGGAAATAAACTAAAAGAAATTACAAAAGACATCATCTTGCTCTCTACAATAAACTGGAAGAATAGAACCTTAAGAACTAATTACTATGAGGCAAGGATTATTTACAAGTGATATAAGGGTGTATTTATAGGTGTTTAGAAGACCTAATTCGTTTTCTTGAGGAAGAGGTAAGGTATTGGACTTCTAGCCCAACTCAAATTCGTATGGAAATAAAGATAAACACTGTTGGACCGTTTTGAGCATATCTTCTTCGTTATTGGTCGGTTTGAGCTCCATAAGATACCAAAAGAATCGCAACAGAAATATCTTGCCCCTAATAAAGGAAATTACCAAAATCGGCCTATTTCTTGGGTAGAATAGCACTTCTTTAGGCGTGTACTGTAGAATCCTAGATTAGGCAGCTTTTCCTTTTCCATCTTTTTAGCTTTTATTTCCTTATCTCCAATTATCATGCAAATCTCTTTCCATAAGTTGTAATCTTTCACTTGGACTCTAATTAAGCTCCATAATTATTTTTAAAGCTACACACTAAATTAAACAATTAAACCCAATATGCTCTAAAAATATTATTTTACTAAATCAAGACTCAAAATAGGAAAGTGCACTATTTCTCAAGAAAATCGACATTAAAGACTTCTAAAACACTAAAAATGATGTCTCATCCTAACATTAATCTATCACAAATGAGGAGACATCAGCAATCCTAATATACCAAGTGAAGAGAACGAGTTTCGCCATGAGAGCGAGGAGGCGAAACGGAGATACTACCCAACCCCTTTCAGAGATCGATTGAATAAAATTCTAATGGGGAAGGTTCTAAAGCTTGCATGCCAAGGACGAAGCGAATTTATGCGGAGGAGAACCGCAAAGGCCTTAATACCATCTTCGTGTAAGGTAACGCGTCGAACTCCAAGACGTAATAAACAAAAGTGCTTCTTGGGAGACAACCCATGTTTTAATTCGCTTTTATGTCTTAAAATTTCGTAGTATTTGTGTATAATTTTAAGAAATGAGAAAGGTGATAGTGTTTTTGATGATTTGCAGGTGTTAAAATCCTTGAGTTTGGGGTTAAACAGGCGTGAGACGGAGTTTCTGAGTGCTTAAACGGTGACAAGGAGTGAAAAGAAAACAAATTGCAGATGGGACAGGCACACCGGGCAAAATCGCCGGTATACCGGTGGATCAAAATCGTGACACGGTTCAGGAAATCAGGTGCAATGCCGAGAGCACTAGGAAAAACCGTTGGTGCAAACCTCGACACGGTCTGGGACCGGCAAGCCAGTCACCTGACCGGTATGCCGGCCCGCTAAAAAAAATCTGGACAAAATCAGAGCGAACTTCGGTGAGTCATATCTTTGCGCTCGGATGTTGAAATCAGGTGATCTTTGAGTTTAAATTGCATAACTCTTTGAGATCTAGCTGTTGGAGAGAGTAGTACTTGAGTCACGCAAGGGTTTCACCGCAAACTTTCTTAATTAATGCTTTTTGTTAAGGGCTGAATTGCTATAATTATGCTAGTCTGGACTCTAAAGTCTCCTTATCCCCATCAGGGTGGACTAAGGAGCTCTCCTACGGTATTCTAAACTCCGTCAGGATGATTAAAACTACTTTCAGATGGTTCAATTTCTTACTACTTTGACTATTGGTTAGTCAAGCCTGTCAAGGTCATTGGCGAATACCAACGGCAATTACCTAGTTCTGTATCTAAACCTCCCGTTAAGGTGATCAATACGCCACTATATTGAATAGCCTAGATACTAAGAATTATCCCTAGTTCGCGATGCTAAAGATAATAATTCAAGTATAAAATAAAAGTCAATACAAATAGCTAATTCAGTTTAAATGCTTAAATCCCAAATCGGAAAAACATGAATTAAACTAGTTTGGGTTCAACCCAATATGTGATTCTCAAGTACAATGTAAATTAACTGATTTAAAAGCTAAAGAAATTAAATAAGAATCATTCATTGTCAATTACATAAATAAATTAAGAACCTAATTGAAGAATCGATATGACTGTTGTTGGCAGAATAGATTCTCCAGCTTCAGCTTTTACTCTCCATTTTGCTTCCTTGACTTCTCTCTGGCGTGTTATACCTTTGTAATGTGATTTGTCTATTAAAAAATGAAGTCTAAGGCTATTTTATAGTGGGAAAAATGGATTGGCCTTTTCTCTAAGGAGGAAATAAATTAAATGAAATAAAATCCCAATCCTTAAATGAAATCTCGTAACTAGTGTGTAGCTGTTACTAAAACAGCTGTAACTTTCGCGTCTGGACTCGGAATCAATTAGTTCAACTTGGAAACTATTCCTGACCTCAAGATATATAACTCATATTTTATGCTCCAAGGCTGAATCAGTGGTTAAGATGTTGAAAAATAGTGATTTGTAACAACATTCCAGATTTTCTTCCCATCTACTAATTTCTTCGAATCATCTTTTCTCGCCATTGACTTTTACGCTCAATCCAAGCCTTTAATTACCGTTTCTTCTCCTTGTCTTGATACTCCATCAAATCATAAACCTAATAACTTTACACTAAAACAAACAAATTAACGCACAAAAGCTCTAAAACACAAATAGTATAAATCCAAGGGAAGAAATCGCAATATAACCAAATAAGCTTAAAAATCTAACACATAAGTCAATTAATCACCTAAAATGATGTCTCCTAAGAGCACATTATTAGAAAAAAGGGAGACATCAAGACCCCAAACTCAAACCTTTGTCATCCCGACAAAGTATAATAAAAACAAGGGCCCTAGGTGATACGCATAAAGGTAGAGTCTAATAAATAATACCCAAAGAATAACTTAAAACAAATCTCATATAGTATTATCCTAGGAATCAATATACACATACAAATGTCGTGAAAAATCAAACACTGATAATTAATCAAAAATTAACATCACAATGCTAGAAGGTTACGCTTGTACTTATCTCAAGATGATGGCTATAGGATGTTCATCGATCCTCACTAACTTTGAACGCTCCACTTAGCATACTCGCTATTAGCTAAATTCCAAATACACTATATATCTAGGAATCACGAGGACTTTATGGTTATAGCGTAGGCTTAGGGACGGTATGGAATGTAAATTTGGTAAATTTGAAGTGAGCTTTTGGCTCTCTACTCACTTGCCATCAACAAACTGTCCTTGAGCTTGAGTTTACACTCGAATATCGTTCTCACTCAACCCATTTGACGCACTAGTTAGCGTCCCCAGAATTACCCAATAAACACTAAAGATGATTTCCAAAACTTTCCACTTTGCCGGTTACTTCATTTTATATTTTTTTCTTTTTCTTTTTGTTTTCTTTTCGTTTTCTTTTTCATATTTTTTTTTGTATAAGACACCAATGACCATTGTTTTGATGTGAATAGTCGTGTCTCATACATTTTTTTTCTTTTTTTTTCAAAGACCCCGGCAAAGGGTTACAAATAATACATAATCAAAATTTTGCGCGTAAAATACAAACGCATATAAATCCCCTCCCAACGTAATCTCCCAATAATGAAATCCACACCCCAAACTCAAGCTCAAGACAGGTGGTCTCAGGATTTTGATTCAAGTGCAGGTCATATGGTAATGCCTAATAATCTAAAGGGATGTGGGCTCATATTATGGCGACAAAAGAAAGGCTTAAAGGCTAAAAATTGGGCTAAGGCGGATAATATTATATTAAGGGATAGAAAGCTAAAAAGTTTCAAAGGGATAAGAAAGAACTGCCTCGATCATTTTCCTAATTATGTAGCTCGTCTATAGTCCATACCTAAGTGGATTCTCTGCTAATTTGGATCTCACGTTCTACAAACCAAACATTTTCCTTAAGTACAAGTTTACTTCTTTTTCATTGTTCATTTTATCTACCTATCAATTACCTATGTTTGCATGCAATCTAAATGCGTTTTATACTAAATCCTAAAGTCTACTATTTTCTATCATAAATTCATAAATGGTTTGCTTAATCTGGACATTTAAAGTGCTCTACTATCAAACGCAACCCTAAAATTAATTTTATTGAAAGCAATTAAAACAAATAACACATAAAAATTGGGATAAGGCAACGAACCCCACCCCAAACTCAAAAATGAGTCGTGTCCCCACGACTCGAAAAGACTCGATAAAGAAATTAAACTATTATACACTACCAAACGAGAAGGTTAGGAAAACATAGCTTAACCACCACTAGGCTGATTTTCATTGTTGCGTCCAGGTTGGGTCATCTTCTTAAGCATTGTGTAAATGGCATGTTGGGAATCTCCCAACCTATCCAATCTGTTTTTCATAAAGACCAACTCTCTTGTGACGCTTCCTATAGCTTTCAACACCTCTTCATGTTTCTCCTCTAAAGCTTTCATTCTTTCAATAACCTCGTGATCTTTGGAAACTTTAACTTTGCGTTTAGGAGGTCGCGCTTTAGTCTCTTTTCCAAGAGGCTTGTCTACCTCAGTCCCATTATTCTTTGCTTCACTATAAATATTCGCAATGGAAATTGATTTGAGATTTGTACCTTTTTTGACCGGTTCATCCTCAATGTTCCGAAGTGGCACCCTTGCGGCAAAACAGATTTTTGTCATGGTGCATGGGAACTTGAGGTTGCATGCACTAATGGGATTCTTCATATAAGCCATGATGGAATTATAAGTTATTCGAGCTACATCAATCTCCTTCTTCTTAATAATACTTTAATGAAGATTAGTTGCTCACGTGTTACCTCGGATATATGATTGTTACCAAAGAATGTAGGAATAACAACACGTGACCATGCTCTCGCACACAACAATAAATCACTACTAAAAGCTTGACCTTCATACCTAGCACCTTTGGGAATGGGAGGAGTCCCATGAATCAGAACACTTTGATAAAACGATTCTCATTCGAATGCCAGATTGTTGAGCTCCTCTGGTATTGGCATGGACCTCTTAAATTTGGTAGGTGAAGTACCTTACGAATATGCTCAACTGAGAAAGGAATAATCTTCTTACGGAGTTCAATAGCGGTACCATTCGCAAAGACTAATTTTGCATAAAATTCTCGAACCTATGTCGGAATATAGCTCAAACCTCTTTCTCTCCGTTCTTTCCACCAAAATTCATCACATGCAACCGTGTAATCTTTGAATTCACCGTCCATTATATTCAACGGAAATCCTTTCTCAACACCAAAAGCAATACTAGAAAACCTCTCATGAACTTGGTCTTTCCAAGGAACTAATGGCTTCTTAGGATTCGGTTTCATAGCCATTGTTTTTCTTCTCACAGAACGTGGAGGGATAATTAGATCACTTACCTCTTTTTCTTCATCTTTGTCTTCATTCATGATAGGTTCTTCAAGAACAACAGTACTTGGGTTCTCTTTCCTCTTCATAGTCTTCTCAACCTCCTCACTAGTTACCTTAGAACGTGAATCCGGAATTCCAATGGCATTAGCTAGAGTAGCTCCAATAGTGTTAGGATTAACTCTTCCTCTTCAGTTATAGCACAAAGAATCAGTCATGTTCGTCATTTCAATGAACCCCAAACTTAAAACTTCAATAATTCTAAACTAGAGAAAAGTTTCGAACTTTGATGTTTTGAGGACTAAGAAAGATGGTTTTAAGGTGTTGTATGATATGGGTAATGAATATCAAATGTAGGAGGAGAAGTTTAACATGTGGAATTTAAGATTTGATGAAAGAAAAGGAAGGATTAAAGTGAAGGATTTTGGTGTTTGGTGGAAGGATTTGATGTTGATTATGTGTTAGGAGCGGTTTAGAGGGAAGGATTTTATGTGTTGTGGTGTTTTGATGATGTTTTTGCAGGTATTTTCTAAAGTTTGGTTCGTCAATAATGGTGTCTTTTGTGAGAAGTTGTATCCAAGAGAAGAAAATAAGGTAATATAGGCATTAGGGTTTTGAGTCGGCGGCCTCTTCGGTATACCGGTGGATCGACTGGCTTACCGGCCCCAACCTCTCGTCAATTTCTCGTGTATCTCATGGACGCAAATTATAGTTGCGTGGAAGGTGTCGAATTACAGTGAGTTTACCGGCATACCTGTCAGAACGTCGGCTAGCCGGTCGCAAATGGATTTTGTCGACACGGATTTTTTTTAGCGACGCAATATATAGTTGCATGAAATGACCTCCAAGACAGTAGCTCACGCTGTGACAAAAATTCTTGACCGGCTAGCCGGTCGCATTCCTTGAAAATTCGGCGACGCATTTTATAGTTGTGTGGAATGGACTCTAAGGCAGTAGCTCGCGTTGTGATGCAGTCTCTCGACCGGTATACCGGTCAGATGACCGGCTAGCCGGTCGCGCGAATGACTCTTTCGGCGACGCAAATAATAGTTGCGTGTAATTGTTCCTCAGACAGATTTTTTGATCCTCGTTGACCGGCATACCGGTCAACTGACTGGCTAGCCGGTGCGAGTGATCAAATTTTTTACCAAAAACACGCTTATTCTTGCGTCTCACACCTGTTAATTCTAAACTCATGAATTAAGTACATGTAGTCATCAAAACACCATACCTTTCTCATTGCTTTTTAAGAGTATACACTAATAAACAACACCTAAGCTAATTTAAACTACCGAATTGAAAGACTTTTGACCGGATTAAACTAATATACATACGAAATGGCTTTTGTTTAACGTCGTTAAGCTTGACGGGTTACCTCTCGCTTCTAGGGGGCTTCGAGAAGGTACATGACCTCTCCGGGATGTGGATCTTCCGAGCGATTGATATCCTCTCCTCCATGATAAATTTTCAATCGATGACCATTCACCATAAAGGTGCGGTGCTCGATTGGATGTTCAATTTCTATAGCTCCATGAGGCGTGACTTTGGTCACAATGTAAGGACCAGAGGCCATTTCGATCTCAACTTACCCGGATAGTTGTTGAACTTGGAGTTGTATTTTAGGAACCTTTGTCCAACTTCAAATCTCTTCACACGAATACGATTATCATGCCATCTCTTAGTGTTTTCTTTATAAAGTTTAGAATTCTCATAGGCATGTAATCGAAACTCATCAAGTTCATTTAACTTCATCATACGATTCTCACCGGCTAAAGTAGGATTCTAAATTCAACTGCGCTATAGCCCAATATGCACCTAATTCAAGTTCAAGAGGTAAGTGACAAACCTTACCATATACCATACAATACGGAGATGCACCAACTGGAGTTTTAAATGTAGTACGATAAACCCACCATGCATCATCTAACTTCATCGACCAATCTTTTCTTGTGCGGCCAACAGTCTTCTCTAGGATGGATTTGACCTCTCAATTAGAGACCTCAGCTTGACCATTGGCTTGTGGATGATAAGCGGTAGATACATGATGTCTTATCCCATTCTTCTCTAGAGTTGTCTTAAAGTATTTGTTCACAAAGTGTGAACCTCCATCGCTGATAATAACTCGAGGTATACCATGTCTAGTGAAGATATGTGACTTCAAGAATTTAATCACTACTCGCGAATCGTTAGTTGGTAGAGCTACAGCCTCTACCCACTTGGACACGTAATCAACAGATAATAGGATGTATTGATTTCCATTGGATGGTACAAAAGGACCCATGAAATTAATATCCCAAAAATCGAATATTTCCACTTCAAGAACATTATCACGTGGCATCTCGTACCTTTTGGATATGTTACCAGTCTAATGGAATCTATGACATTTCTTAACGTACTCATGACAATCCTTATGTAAAGTAGGCCAATAAAAACCAGACTGTAATACCTTAGAAGTTGTACGGTCGCCCTTGAAATTTCCTCTACATGGTGAATCATGACAACCCGCAACTACTGACAACACATCACTCTCATGTATGCATCTTCTTACCATTTGATCACCATATACTTTGTAGAGGAAAGGATCCTCCCAAAAGAATTGTTTAGCACGGCTTATTAGTCTCTTCTTATCTTGGGAAGTAGCTTCTTATCAGGAGAAGAACCACTCACAATAAGATTTGCGATATCTGCATACCAAGGAGCCCCATCATTAATAGAAAATGAACTCTCATTTGGAAACTCCTCTCTAACTAACTCGGGACCGCTATTTGATTCGAAACCTTCAAGGCGAGACAAATGATCTGCAGCTTGATTATCACACCCTTTTCGATCTCAAATCTCTAAATCAAACTCTTGCAGCAGAAAAACCCATCTGATTAACCGTGGCTTAGCATCTTTCTTCTCCATAAGGTACTTAATAGCGGAATGATCGGTAAATAACACAATTTTCGTCCCAAGGAGATAGGAACAAAATTTGTCAAATGCATAAACAACCGCTAAGATTTCCTTCACATTCACCATATAATTAATTTGAGCACTAGTGAAGGTCTTACTCGCATAATATATAGAATGAAATACCTTATCTTTTCTCTGACCCAACACAACACCCATAACTAAATCACTAGCATCACACATGACCTCAAACGGAATCTTCCAATCAGGAGGTAACACAATAGGCGCAGTAATAAGCTTCTCTTTTATCTCTTGAAATGCCTTCATGCAAGCTTCATCAAAAAAGAATTTGGAGTCCTTCTCGAGTTAGTTACACAAAGGCTTGGAGATCTTGGAAAAGTCCTTGATAAAACGGCGATAGAAACCAGCATGGCCTAAACAGATTCTCACCCCTAATACAGAATTAGGAGGGGGAAGAGTCTTTATTACCTCAATCTTAGCATGATCAAGTTCTAAGTCTGCACTCGAAACTTTGTGTCCCAATACTATACCTTCATGAACCATAAAATGACATTTTTCCCAGTTCAAAACCAAATCAGTTTCCTTGCATCTAATCAATACCTTCTCCAAGTTCTGTAAACACTCATAAAAGTTATCACCAAACACAAAAAATTCATCCATAAATACCTCAAGGAAATCATCGATCATATCCCATAAAATTGCCATCATACATCTCTGAAAAGTAGCAGGTGTATTACATAGTCCATAGGCATCCTTCGAAAGGCAAAGGTACCAAAAGGACATGTAAAAGTGGTCTTGTGTTGGTCTGCTGGATCTACATAAATTTGATTGTACCCTGAATACCCATCCAAAAAGCAATAATATTCCCTAGTAGCTATGTTGTAGATCTCGGTTTCGGGAGCTAGGCGGACGACCGGGGCCTAGTGCCTAGGCGGGATTACACGGGGCCTAGGCGGAATTATACGGTTTTGATCTTGATGTGTAATTTTATATATTTAGTAATATATATGTAGTAATTATAGAAATTTTAAGTATTTAAGTCATAAAATTTATCTAATAACACTATAGTAAATATTAAAAATACTAAAAGTGAGTTATAATATCAACTAACGAATTGTCGAGAATAAGAAAAATAACAAAAAGCTCTATGCGAACATGTTTTTTCCATTAATCGGCGCCTAGACGTTCATTTTTGCCATTAATCGGTGCCTAGACGGGTTAGGCGCCTAATCCACGGCGACTAAGGCGCTACGCAAAAATGCCTAAAATTTTAACAAGGCATAAGCGGCTGAGGGGTGGAGTTGACGCCTACGCGGGGAGATCTACAGCATAGCCTACCAGCCAATTTATCTAATATCTAATCTATGAAAGGGAGGGAAAAGTGCTCTTTTCTAGTAGCCTTGTTCAACTTACGATAATCCATACACACTCTCCAACCAACAACAGTCCTCGAGGGAATGGCTTTATTATGAGCATTTAGGACGGTAGTGATACCACCCTTCTTCGGTACGCATTGAACTGGACTCACCCATTCCCTACTAGCTATGGGATAAATGATTCCCGCATCTAGTAACTTACTGACTTCTTTCTTCGCCACTTCTTTCATAGCTGGCATTAGTCTCCTTTGGCCTTCAACTGAGCGTTCACTATCATCCTCTAGCATAATTTTGTGTTGGCAATAGGAAGAACTAATACCTTTGATATCAGCAATAGTCCAACCAATCACCTCTTTATTAGCTCTTAGTACACGCAGCAATTTATCTTATTGGGGATCTGTTAAATTCGCTGAAACAATAACAGTTAGAGTGTCATTAGTACCTAAATACGCATACCTCAAGTGGGCTGGCAATAGTTTTTCTTCCAACTTCGGAGGAGATTCAAAGTATGATTTCTTTTTAGTAACTATCTTCCCCGATTCTCTCACAGGTTCATAGACAGGACGCCTATATTTTGGATTCTCGTAATTAAGAGATGCCACTATACACTGCTACCATATTTCCAATTTAAAAAGAAAATATTTCAAAAGATCAATGTAGTTTTTATATAGATGTAACAAATGAGAAAATAAAAAAATTGAAAATTTCAAAAGATTTATGAGAAGAATAATGAGAGAAATAAGGGATTGATATAAGATTTTTTGTTTCAAAATATAATTTTTTTTATTAAGTAAATAAAGATTAATTACTGCTATTAATGATAGGTAGGGCTAGAAGCCATCTTGGCCATCACTTATTTGGCCAGAATCAATCCTGGCCACCACTTATCAAAAAACCTTGTAATATAATATAGATAACTCATTATATGAAAGTAGTGATGAGTGTACGTGTTGACATAAACAAATATACTTCCAAATTAATGTTCCATTGTTCTTCAAGATTGACATCTATCTTTTTCCATTTTCCCACTTGACTATTATCTCACTCCATCTTACATTGAGGTATGTGAGCTAAATTATGGGAACTAAATTATTGTTTTAACATGGTAGTGGACAGTTGTTTAGATAAAATGTTCATAGAGACATACTCACTAGAACTACATATAGCGGTGGAAACTTTAAAGGATCATATGATTTGACACTATTATCATGTAAAAAATTATTAACAATCATAGGTTGAATGATATTAGCCAATATATTGTGAAGGAAATAGTAGTGTAGAGCGGGTAGATGTGATAGGAGCCATAAAGATCAAGACTAATAATGTTATCAAACTCTCTAGATGCACTACGGAGATATATTACAAGTGATTAATGAATGTCCCACTCAAAGCATTAGTTTAATTATTCAAGAAGACAATTTTTTATAATCTTATTAAGAATATTATTTACTATATAACAGGCATTATATGGAAAAAAATTTATCCAACATTAAAACAATATTATTTTTTGTACAAAATTGACAGACAGTAAAAATGGTGTTAAAACGTGAAAATACAAACTACTATATGAACAAAAAAATATCATAAATAATAAGAACATTGTTTAACCTTATTGATAACATAGTCACATTTAATTTAATCATATGTAAGAACAAATATCATACACACTTCAATGCTTGCAAATGTGAAAGTAATATTATTAATGTCAAATATAGTAAACTCCAGGAATATAAATTCTAGATTTGCAATAATTTGGTTCAAGATTATTTATTGTCACAATTGTATTGCCTTCATCCATATAATATTCGTAACTAATCATAAACGTAGTTGTTTACAAAATACTATTCATTTAGAAAATCAAAGAAAAATTATATTATATATACCATGTCTACCCCTATTCTAATACTAAATGTTTTACCCAAAAACGATTCAATATTTCATGAAAATTTAAGAAGGATATACTAGTAAATACGAAATCTAGAAACTATATTTCTTAGTTTGTTGATAAAAAAAATGTGACAACATGGACAAAGAGTATGACATATAGTTTATTTAAAAAAGACTCATCAGTACATTGTGATCTTATTGTCTATGAACAAAATAATGCAATAGATTCAAAAGATAATTAGATAAATATCAAAGTCACTAATAATTGGAAGGGGAACACTTACCAGGAATATTATTGAGAAGTTCTTGAAATGTCGTGACCAACAATCTTTTTTCTGTAAATGAAACATTGAAATAAAACAATCTATATTATTAAGATTATCACTAATTACAATTATAAAATAATTAATAAAATTTAAATTCAAAGAAATATTTAATAACTACAAGAAATATAAAGAAAATTTATCAATATTAGTGAACAAATTTAGAATTATGCATAACATATATTAATTTATAAAATAATTTAATATTTTAATTTATATTATTAAACTCTAATTTATTTATACTGGTGGTTTCACATAAATTATAAAAAAAATTAATCATATTAAATCTATACAGGTTACCTTTTACTAGTGACAATGATTTGCATAACTCATTTGTGTTGTAAACCTGTTGTGTTTTTGCTGTAAATATAGAGTTAGAAAATGGTGTTTGTGTCTCCTTGAGACGGCTACGACTTTCAAAATAATTTATTTAAAATATAAATTAATGAAACCCTATATAGGATGATGGTTTGGAATTGTTAAAAGGGTCCATTCACGGTTGAGATCTTATTGTTTAGTGGGCCTCAATTCTATGGGTCGATGTGTTTACTGCTCAACCATGGACCATATCCATCATTTTATATTAAAATAATATATATATATATATTACTCCGACATATAACGAGGTAATTTGGTAAATATTTTTAATTTAGTCCTTTCAATAATGACTTCAAAGGTATACTTTACAAAAAATGCTATTATCCATTGTCAAGAAAAAAATAGGGTCCAACAAAGATATATTTAATGGAAGCCTAATATTGGTCTCTTCACCCCGAACCCTTTAGTTCTAATTTCCAAGAACGAGGTTGACTAGAGCTTAGATAATTACATAAGAATAATCTTGGATAAAGTCTTCTACAAAAGTATTTTTAAAATACGTAAACTTAGAACGAAACCTTAATGTCAAAACTACTCGAAGATAGCCTCCCTACAAGTGCAATTTGGTATGTCATTCTCGTACTATGTGGCTACTAGTGATCAATGAACTTGACTTGCAACTCGTCCCATGCCATAATCAAATCTACTAGATGACTGTCTAACAAATCACTTTCACCTTTAGTCAAGAAAAATGAAAACATGATTCCTTGTTTGCTAAACGCCTCTACAGATTCTTTGAGCTCGAAGATAGCCTCCCTACAAGTGCAATTTGATATGTCATTCTCGTACTATGTGGATACTAGTGATCAATGAACTTGACTTGCAACTCGTCCCATGCCATAATCAAATCTACTAGATGACTATCTAACAAATCACTTTCACCTTTAGTCAAGAAAAATGAAAACATGAAGTAATATAGCTGATCGCTTGTATTGCGTTGAGTAGTTTTGGAATCAAAAATCTACATAATCATCTAAATCGGCTTCAACAGATCTTATTGTGTTGCATCACTATAGTGCCCAAAGCTCAAGAACTGACTCATCAACAATTGTTGGGCTTGAGTCTTGTGGCTTGGATCACTTGAGGGTAAATCCCAAATGATTTAACTCGAAAAGGGCTTGTTGTCAAAGAATAACTTTTTTTGGGTGTTGAATATTGTGTGGGTTCCTCCATCGACTACTACTTGTGTTGGTACTATCTAGGGAATTAGAATTGGTTGATTGCTCTTATACCCATGTGGTAAAAAATATCTCGTTGGTTCACTTGGCCACCTCCTTCAACTACACTAGATACCGCTTCGTTTTCTTTGGCCCTCTTCGTTATTCTTTCAGCTTGGATTATTTTCTCGTGATCCGAGAGCATACACTAGTACCTAAGATATTTTAAAGAGACAAAAATAATAACAATCATAAAACTAGTACAATAATGCTAAATAAAAAAATTTACTAGAAGAATTAGACTTAGAGAAAAAGAAAATATTCACCTATTGATTTCGATAAAGTCTAGTCACATAATAGAGTGATATGAAGGAGGTATAAAAAGAGTGATATATATTATTACTTTATCATAATACTTATGCTATATATAGATCGTTCTACGATCTAAGGGATAGATAGATCTTATCTTAGAATAATAATTAAATTCTATCAAATATATGATAACCATAAAGTAAAATAAAAAACGGTATCCATATAAAAGATCTAGATAATGAAGATTAAATAAGTCGTATATTGAATATATTTTTTGAGAGATGGACTTTATTACTTCCATTACTTCTCAATTGAAGTTGAAAGCTAAATAAGAAGTTATAAAGTTTGTAAACAATCTATTTAAGTGAAGCCAGTAAATCCTTTCACATAACTTTTATTAAATAAAATGATCAACTTGGAAACAATTAAAATGTAGTAGAAATAAAACAAATTTATCATGTACATACACTCGCAGTTATATCACAAGATACATGTATTTTTTCTATACTGAAACATTTTGGTAAATTCATTGTGACTATCTCTTTCTCTCTCTAAAATGGATGTTGTAAATAAACAATCAACTTAAGTGTCCAAAATTCCTTGGGTTAAGTAATACCCGATTGAAAAGTTCTAATGTTGAGCTCATGAGAGTCATCGGGAGTCTACCTCCCTTTGGTCCTAGCTTAGTGTCTGATTTGAGGAAAGTCGTGCAAATCATGTAGATCATCAAACCTTCATTTAGACCTATATAAATTATTATGAAGAATCTGCTCGCCTAGTCATCGGAAGCAAAGTACTAAGTTCTTCTATAATCCTTTGTAAATAATATGATACTACGATCATTCCTCTATTTTTGCCTAAACATATTGTTATCTATTATTGTATTCTGAGTATATTTGTATCCTCAAGCCAAGCATTATCACAAGACTGATGTTATATGATTTTATGCTCTATCATGTAGAGCCATTCGTGGAACAACTTTTGAATTCTATTGAGATTCCACATGGGTTTAACTGGATCTGTACAAAGTGGTTTAAAACAATTTGATATAGAAATGGATAATATTGCACCAAAAATGAGGGAATGATCCACTCCCAAGGACAAATCTCCTTGGTTAAAGGAATGAGATAAAGAAGAGAACATGTATGAAAATAATAAGTTAAGAGAAGGATAATTATGTGTGTCGACTTTTTTGAAGACAGTTGAAGTGTTTTTAACCTTATCATCTAATCTTGTGGGTAGAGATGGCGTCAAACCACACATTCTGACAATATTGACCACCACCGAAGGTATTAAACCATATATTCTCTTTATGCCGACGGCTACTAGGGTAACGAGACTCGATTGATGGTGTTGCAGTATCTAGATCAATTGTTAAAAAAACTTGTCAATCGGATGCGACATATAATATCAAAGAATAATTTGAAGGTAAGAAATAGTAAGAGCATGTGAATTACATAAAAATTTGTGTGTTTCAAATTAACTAATGTTTAAGTCAAACCATTGTAGTTATCAACCTATCGTGGTTCCCTCTTTAGAGTCTCTTATATAATAAAAATAAGATCTACAAAGACAAAATGAAATCTTCCAAAAATTCTTAAGATATTTCAGACCTAAAAATGTAGATAGAATGTGACAAGCTTTTCTCGACAACCTAATATCATCAAATTGGGGGTTCAACTATTGGATTCCAAACCTAAAAAAGTTGGCAAAATGTACCACAAATTTCCTATAACGAATTTCGCGTTGGGCTCAATCAATAGATCACCATCATCTCCGGCAAAAAGAGTAGAACCTCTAGCATAAAATACAAGACCCGTGGCATAAAATATCATCTCCTCTTGCATAAAAGACAGATCCTCTAGTATAAATAAGTAGCTCACCTGGTATAAACAATATCACCTACTCTGACATAATAGACCATCATATCTAGCCTATGAAAGACCAAACACTATAGCAAGCCAACACCAAGTCATGATCGACCTAAGTGCTCGGTCAACACTATAACAACGAAATCGACGAATCTCTAGTAATATGTCTGATGTATCCTCGACAATAATTTCAACATAGCTATGGTAGTTTAATAGTCTCAGAATTAAGATTGCCATAGCTTCGATAAATAAGCCTGAAGTTTCTCTAACAATGAGGCCGAAATAATTCGGGTAACCTAGTCTAATGTAGACTCGGTAATGAAACCAACATAAAATCGGTATTAAGTCAAACTTTGCCTTAGAAATGAGAAGAACATAGATATGGTAATTAAGTACGACTTAGCGTTGAAAAAAAATACCAACTATATTGTTAGAGAGAAGGCTATCATGAAGTAAATAATTCATTGCCATTAAGTATCGACGAGATGACATAGTCAACAAGTAATTCCTTTTATTTTGCAGGAGATATAAAAAATAACTATGTAAGATCAACATAGTGTCGGCAATTTAAAAATCTTCATATGAGCGACACACTCTCAACAATTAAAAATGTCTTGTAAGAGTAACAAAGTCTCAGTAGTCAAGTGAAATTTAGTAATAGCGGTGAAGTCTCTACAATCAAATTGTTGCAAGATCAAAGCCGGATCAACAAGAAAAAACGCTATACAAATAATAATAGAATAATACAAAACATATATATATATACTTCTTTCTCTTTGCAGGTGTCAATAAAAAAAGTATGACAAAGCCTCGGCATCACAAAAATTTTGATGAAGATCTGGCATCAAAAATATGTCTGACAAAAACTCGGTATCAAACAAAGTCTAACAAAGCCTTGGCATCATAAAAAACCCGATAAAGCCTTGAAATCAAAGAATATTTCAGGGAGAATATTTAGCATTAAAATAGCCAGCGACGAAGAATCAACATATTATTTATGTTTCCCAAGGAAAAGAGGGTGTAAGAACGATAATAAGCTAACAAAGAATACTCAAAAAAGACAAAGAATAAAAGTAAGATGAATGGAAGAAGGATAAGACGTAGAAAACAAATCTATTTACAAGGGAAAGTGATCAAGCAAAGGAAAATAACAATATGGTATATGTAACTATGAGAGACCCAATGATAGTTGGTATAAGGTTGAGTCCTTAACAGGAAGTCATAAAAGAAGTTTAAGTAGTGAAGACATATTCTATCATCGAGGAAATAAAACCATCACCAGCTCGCTACCCTGATTAAGCCTCAAGAACAATTACAAAAATTTATTCGAGGATAAAAATCAGCCATAAGATAAATTTATAGGGGAAGAACTTACGTCATTAATACCATAAAAAATAAATAGTCAGAAGAAGCCGAGTATACACTTATTAATTAAAAATACTTTAAAATCTCTTCGAGGTACCACAAAAGAAGACGCCTTCGAAGGTACATTAAGAAGTACTGAAAGGAACCTTTAATACCAAGATACTATAAACCTAAATGATGTTTCCAAGTAAAATATATTAGAGGTGGTAATCAACATCCCTTGTCATGCAAAATGAGCGTAAATGTGTAAAAGTGTGCCACATATAAAGTTCTAAATAAACTTCTACAAAATATTGAGTTCCAAGAAATACATATAAGCTTTTGTCTTGTAAGAAAAAATAACAAATGAAATTCCGAGGAAGTTAGTCCCCGATTATACTAAGGTCATGAAGGTGTCCATAAAATTGTTGAAAGATCCATTACAAATCAAGAAGTTCAATGAGAGTAAATTCTACATAAAAATTGTTGGAGGAAAGGGTAACTATATTCTGTCGCTAGCATTTTGATAAATCCGCACAAAAATATATAAATTGATACTTGGTGGCTTGAGCTCACGTCTCATCCGTTGAAAGAGAACGATATTAAAACCTCCCTTTTTATCATTTATAAACCGTGAGAATACAAACGTTGTATTATTTGTTACAACTTTTGATTTTTAATTTCTTATACTCTCTCTTTGATTTTTCTTGATGTAGACTCTAGGAGTGGTCAGTTTGGGATCATGGACAGACTACTAAGATTTGAGTGACATAAGTTCTCTTGGTAATTTTGATGTGTTTGTAGCTTTTGAGATTTACTTTAATACTAATAGTTGTACATTTTATTTCATTGTAGTTTACCAAAATATACTTTGTTATAATTTTCAAATTACTTCAAAAAAAAAAAATTCATATTAATTAACTACAATAATTTTTTTAATATATATCTATTTTGAAACAAAAATTAGAATATGCTATTTTTTGAAAAACATTATATATGATAGTTCATTTATCTCTTGTCTACCCTGTCCTCACAAACCTTTCAAAGGTAGGTTCACGTGTCTTCTTCAAACACATTATTTAATAGACAATAGAATTCCCTTGAAAATCTGACTTTCCGGCGAAACAAGGAGTCAACATTGTCTAATTTGATCTTGCTAATACTTCGATGTATATTTCTTGTTTAATAAAATAAGAATAATAACAAAATTAAAGATGTCTGTATTTTCATTAATCAAATAGGCATCCAACCAAATATCACAACATCAGACTTAAATGTGTATTATTTTAAAAAAAAAAAGTAAAACTACAATTATTTAACCAATCTTTAGTAAAATAGTATATTGTCACTGCACCATTTTAAAATCTTATTATTAATATTAACTAATGACATGGTCTCTTATATTGAAATATCATGGCCAACCACCTCTTTTTCTCCAACACACTTAAAGTGATTTAACACCTTCAACTATGGTCGATCGTTGGTTGAAGAGCATGCCATATATTTTCTTGAAATTGCTTTAGAGTACCTGAAAGCCTTCCTACTTATAGAAGAAAAAGACATAGTATATTTAACCGCATCGTAGAGGAATGAGCAATTTATAATACTAGTTTCTTAAATTTCTTCACTGAAGTTACTAACTCTTTTGCTGGAAACAAAAGTTCAATTGGAAAAAAGTATTTCCCCTATATATGCGAATTTGATTTACAGATGATTGAATGTTGTCCAAATACATATGATTTTATAAGTAATTTGTAGTTGAAATTGAAAAGCAGATTCGATGAATATTGGAGAAAATGTAGTTTGATTTTGGCAACCACATCTATATTGATGTAGTAGTATAATAACTTAGAATATATACCGGTTAACATTAAATGGGTGTTTCTTCTAGGCACAGTCTAGAGGATATATATTTTAAGTGGTGGTGTGTGTTAGTACTAATACCACATTTGATATGAAATTTTATATAATTTAGTAAATAGTAAATCATGTATAATATTGTTAATCGCTACAAAAAAAGAGAAAAGTTGTAGGTTATATGTACATTTAGTCAAGGATATTACTCTCACACAAACTTTTGTGTCACTTAGCTAACCACCACAAAAACCGCTATTATGTTACATCCACCTATAGTTTTGGTGGTAACCTCATATATTAAAGATGGCAGTTATAAATAAAAAAGCCACAAATTTTTTGTGGCATTTATGATGAAAGGCTACAAAGATGGTATAGTAAAAAAATTAGAAAACTAATGTTAAACGCAAACAATTGTAAAAGAAAATTGTATATTATATTATTCAGTGATGACATAACACAACAATTTAACACTAATTTATTACGATGCATTCAAAGAATTTTTTACAACATGAAGAAGGGTGAACATATCTTTCAGCAATTACAACAATCAAAATTGTTGCTTCCTAGTACACAAGATGACCTATCTTCAAAATTATGGGTGAAGTCAAGCACAATATTTTATGGCTAAGTAAAAGTCTTGAATGAGAGAAGAAGAAGAATCAGTTGTTGGAGATTGATATTCTCATCTCTAAATGTCTTTCTAATGACAATATGGATGACTTGGATAAGATGAATGATCTCAAAGAACTAGTCTCTCACTTGGAAACCAAAATCCAACTTATGAAGCAAGAAATCACAATATCTGAGCAATCCAATGACTCGCCAAACCCCTAAGGAGCTGGCAACGCAGCTTAAATTATTAATTGTAACGAGCATCTAGCTTCTCAGCATTCCTGCATTGTAATGGAAATAATTATTAATGGCATTATACCTCTCTATATAATGCAAATATTACAATATACATGCATCCCTCTATTATGAAAATAATCTATGTATAATGCAAAGATTGTAATATAGGTAACTGTATTACCAAAAGATCTCAATGTAGGGGTCCCTGTGTTATGCAAAGATTGCAAAGTAGGTCACTATATTAAAAAAATTAGTTATTGCATAATAAGTTTTAAACATAAATATTACATATATTTTATCATATTAACAACAAAAAGTTCCCCATGAAGGACGTAATAGGTACTTCTATTACAAAAAATAACAAAATAGTTCCATGTATTATGCAAAGATTGCAATCTATGTCTCATATCCTTTTATTTAATCACCCATTTTTCTCATATCCTTTTCCATTATCAGACCTCTAATCAAAGAAGACAAGAAGGGGATATCTCATCGCAGTAGATAAAGCGACGGGAAGTAGAGTATTAGGTTTTAGGGTTTCATATGAGTGGAAAAAGAAGAAAATACAAAAAAATATATTACTTTTTTATTTTGAAAATTTATCATCTTAAAAGAATGTAAAAGAAAAGAAAGAGAAAAATAATAAATGTTCTTAACACTGTCACACCTGATATGATAGTAGTATTTTAATATACTGCCATCACTTTGGTATTGGTTGCATTTGCATGACTTGCAATTAATTATATACCACTTAAAAGTGGATTTTTTGTAGTGAGTATACATACAAGAAAAAATTTATACCAAAAAGGCAATTATATACATATATAACTCATTATATAAAAGTAGTGATGAGTGCACGTGTTGACATAAACAAATATACTTCCAATTTAATGTTCCATTGTTTTTCAAGATTGGAAACTATCTTTTACTATTTTCACACTGACTATTATCTCACTCCATCTCACATTGAGATATGTGAGCTTAATTATGGAAACTAAATTATGGTTTTAACATTGTAGTGGAAAGTTGTTTAGATACAATGTTCATAGAGACATACTCACTAGAACTAAAGGATCATATGATATGACACTATTATCATGTAGAAAATTATTAACAATCATAGATTGAATGATATTATCCAAATATATTGTGAAGCAAATAGAAGTGTAGAGCGGGTAGCTGTGACACGAGCCATAAAGATCAAGACTAATAATGTTATCAAACTATCTAGATGCACTACATAGATATTTAGTAAGACAGTTTTTTTAATCTTATTAAGAATATTATTTAATCTTATTAAAAATTTATCCAACATTAAATGTATAAGAGACAATAAAAAAAATATTATTTTTTGTACAAAATTGACAGACAATAAAAATGGAGCAAAAACGTAAAATTACAAACTCTTATATGAACAAAAAAAAATATCAAAAATAACAAGAACACTATTTAACCTTATTGATAACACAGTCACATTTAATTTAATTATATGTAAGAACAAGTATCATACACACTTCAATGCTTGCAAATGTAACAATAATATTATTAATGTCAAATATAGTAAACTCCAGTAATACAAATTCTAGATTTTCAATAATTTGGTTCAAAATTATTTATTGTCACAATTGTATTGCCTTCATCCATAGAAGGTTCTTAACTAATCATAAAAGTAGTTGTTTAAAAAATACTGTTTATTTAGAAAATCAAAGACAAATTATATTATTTATACCAGATCTACCCCTATTATAATACTAAAAAAATTTCCCAAAAAATGATTCAATATTTCATGACAATTTAAGAGGGATATACTAGTAAATACATAATCTAGAAGTTATATTTCTTAGCTTGTTGATAAAAAAAATGTGACAACATGGACTAAGAGTATTACATATAGTTTATTTCACAAACCTCATCAGTACATTTTGATCTTATTGTCTATGAACAAAATAATGCAATAGATTCAAAAGATAATTAGATATATATCAAACTCACTAATTATTGGAAGGAGAACACTTATCAGGAATATTATTGAGAAGTTGTTCATATTGAAATGACATGACCAACGGTCTTTTTTCTGTAAATGAAACATTAAAATAAATCAATCTATATTATTAAAATTATCACTAATTACAATTAAAATAATAATTAATAAAATTTAAATTCATTGAAATATTTAATAAATACAGGAAATATAAAGAAATTTTATCAATATCATTGAACAAATTTAGAATTATGCATAATATAAATTAATTTATAAAAGAATTTATAAAATAATTTATATTTCTTAATCTCTAATTTATTTATACTGGTTTAAGATTACACAACAAAGCCATGTTAAATTATAAAAAAACTAATCCTATTAAATCTATACACCCGTGATCGTTACCTTTTACTATTGGTAATAATTTGCATAACTCATTTGTGCTGTAAATCTGTGGTGTTTTTGCTATAAATATAGGATTAGAAAATTTTGTTTGTGTCTCTTTGAGACGGCTACGACTTTTAAAAAATATACATCAATGAAACCCTACATAGGATGATGGTTTGGAATTGTTAGAAGAGTCCATTCACGGTTGAGATCTTATTGTTTAGTGGGCCTCAATTCTATGGGTAGATGTGCTTACTACTCAACCATGGACTATATCCATCATTTTATATTAAAACAGAATAAATATATATTATATTACTTATATATACTTTACAAAAAATGCTAGTATCCATTGTCAAGAAAAAAATAGGGTCCAATAAAGATATATTTAATTGGAGCCTAATATTGGTCTCTTAACCCCGAACCCTTTAATTCTAATTTCCAAGAATGAGGTTCACTAGAACTTAGATAATTACATAAGAATAATCTTGGAAAAAGTCTTCTACAAAATTATTTCTAAAATACGTAAACTTAGAACGAAACCTTAATGTCAAAACTTGTATCCTTAGTCCAAACTACTTCCATCTAAGGAAACAAACTTCAAATATAATATAATAATTTTCCATAAAGCTCTACATGAAATCACGAGGATAAACACCTACATGAAAGGAGGCGTACGCAATACTCAAAACTGATATACAACAAAATTTATGATAAGTCGAATGAAATCCCATTGGACAATTACTTGTAAAAATGAGAATAAATCTGAGGTGTCCTTGATTATTAAATGTTTGTCAACTGTATCAATTTTTTTTCGTGAACATATATATTCTACCTTTATATTACTAGATAAGGGAAATCTGACAAGGAGTCCCTCTATCATCTTACCTTTCTATCTTACTATCCAAGGTCTAAGTAGTATGAATAATCATAATCTCACCTTGTTATACCTCTTTTTGCCTGACGATTCAAATTTCATTCTCAAAATAAACATGTTTAAAATCCCTTCCCTGAATGAGGTCCTGTGAAAATACTATATTTCCTTTGTTTATTCTTCAAATCTTAACAAATTTTTGGTATTATTAATTCCTAACACAATTATAGGTAATATACAACCATTTCTTTAATGTTTAAAATAAGTATCTCTACCTATCTTGGGTGTTTACCTATGCAATCCTTCGTAGTGGGAAGAATTCTAAGGTTAGTATACTAGCTTAGTTGACAAAGTATGTCATACCCATCTAAAAGAAGGATGCCATATTAGTTGTTATAATGATTAAGGATATTTTTATAATGCTTTTGATGCCAAACTTTACCCGAGCTAGTTGAATTCCAATTTTATAATTCTTTTTATCTATATGTGTACATATATATTAATGATATATTCTATCAAAATATCAGTAAAGCTGTGGCACAGATTTATAAATAAAGGGACCAAGATCTTACGAAACTTTTCACTGCCAAACAAAATCCTTTGAAGGATATGTTTTGGATATAAATGATTAGAAATACAAAGAATTTTTCCATTTGGTTTAAAGCTTTTATTTTCTCTATGAGAAGGGGTTGAACCCCTAGTAGGTCTCTTTCCTTTAATCCTTGAAAAATTGACTTAATCATAATTTTATTATCCTACGTGATCATTATTCCTAGTGTTGAGCTCTAAGAAAATCTTGTTATCACCTTCATTCATGCCATGTGCATCTGTGTTTAGGTCACTTGTTTCAACCTCCACGAATTCCCATAGACTCAATTTGAGCCTTCATATCAACACTTGCATAAACTTTATTTAGAAAAATTTCAACATCCATATGCCTCGTAAACAAAGGCAGGTATTAGATAACAAAAAAACTCCAAAGCGTAAAATAAGTACCTTTCTATAATAATTAGCCTTCGGAAAATAAATAATAATCCTTCTTTGAGGAACCGATGAATAGTTAACACTATTATATAATAATTTAACCCTTCAAATGATTTATTCCAAAAAGTCTCATATTATGTAACACTATCCTTAATATTCAAAATACTACTATAATAAATTTTATTCATCAACATTTAAAATGGGGATAACATCTTTCATAGGGAAGAAATCAATAAAAATATGGATAACAAATTAAAACATCCCATACAACCTAAATTGCTAATGGGCAATTATCAAAAAACCGATGTATTTGAATGGTCCTTGGTCATAGGATAAAACGTATACCATCTACCTTGAACTTTGGTTTTATTGAAGGTTTTCATGGATGTTATACTCAAATATCTACGTTATTTTAGAATTTTATACTAAGTTCAAAAAAAATGATTTACATATTATACATGATATTATTCAAAAAGATAGTATAAAAGGTCGATATTCTATCCCAAATATTGGGACATAGCTTGTTAGGCCTCAAAGAGTAAGTTTTCAAGAGGCCAACTATGAAAGGAAAAATAAGGCATCTCATCGTCATGTCAATTCCCTCAAAGATACAACACAATCTCACCAATATAACCCTCACACGCTTACTCGGACTCTTATGGAATCCTAATTTCTACCTCGTAAGTTATATCTTCAAAAGAAAGTAGAGATTCATAATATTATTTTTTGATGCACATATTATTTGGCTTGACAAAAAATAAGGTAAGAATTTGGGTTCTCTCTAGCCTTACTTTTAGACTGGCGAGGGGTATTATCACAATAAATGAGAATTAATAATACCCCTAACAAAGGTTCGAGGCCTGCATCTGAATTTAAACATTAACGTAGAGTAATATTTACTATGTGGGTCAGTAGGGGTAAAGAATCATGTTGTACATAAATTGGGGTTGCCTTCAATAAAGTTACATGCATTGTCTGCAAACCCATACGCAGGAGACACATCCAAAGATGTAGACATTATGAAAAAATGATGTAAAGAAATGAATACTTACTCTTGAAAGCAAGATTATCTGAAGAAGTCAACAGAATAATATTCACTTTAAAGATTCTAGTTAGACTAGCGATATTAATGAAGAAGAAATTTTTTTTTTTTTTAGTACTTTACAGTGTTTGATATATACATATATAATTAAAAATACATGGAATATGAAATCACAGTTGTAGTCCAAAATCTTCAAATATGCTACTTTGATTGTGATAATTACACTACCAACATCATGTAAAACAATATTAGGAACCCTAATAAGTGACGTGATAGTTACCTTTTTTGTAATAACAACTATAAGTCAATGTATTTCTGTATCTTTTTTAAGGAGAAAGGGAATAACGTAGTTAAAAAAGGTATATGGAGAAGATACCCTTAACCTCATACAATAGAAAAATGTGCAAATTATTTCAATTTAAATGAGCGTATCAAATGTTAAGCGCGAAACAAGAATTTCAAGTTATAACTTCTCTCAGAAACAATCTCATTAAAGAAATTATGTTAAAAAAACATCCTAATCTTATTCTGTTAGAAGTTGAATAAGACATGTTGTGTCATCAGTATTAACCTCTGGTTTGTAGTTTAAATTATGTCACTACATATACATATGTCACAATATAAAACATTATTTTGGTAATTATTACTTACTTCTATGATAACTCTATATATACGAGCAGTATTGTTAGGAAAAACAACTAATGTAATTCATGCTTTTACTCCCTTATTATTTGCAATGTATAAATCTTATTCTGTTACATATTATCTTTGTCAATTACATCAAATTCTTGTAAAACATGAACACTGTTATCATCATATTGCAAGGACTTGATGTCCTTGCTAAAGATTTTGTCGAATAAAAAGCAGTCAGCGGGCAATTAGCCATTAATGCGAACTAAAATACTAGAAAAATCCAAAAACCCAAACTCTGTCAATTTTTTTCCCTTATCCACAAATATCCAGGCCCATCTATAACGAATTTTTTTCTTTACATCTAGCTCTTGTGGGTCCAATTTTCAAGAAAATTTATCCATCACTTTGTCCACAAATTAGGTATTTTCTAAATTTTTTTATTTTGTTTAAATTGTATAATTGTTATTTACATTGTATTATATAAGTGCAATTAGTAGTGTTGAGTGTTTAATAGTGATAAATTTTTAATATTTAGTGATAAAATTGTTATTTTTGAATTTCGTGTTATTATTTTAGTTTGGTTTTTGAGTTATAATAATTTTAGGTGTTGTATTATTAATGAAATATTAATGTAAGGACTTTGTGAACTATTTAGATCTTTTAGGGAAATTTTAATAATTTATTTTTATTGTAGAGACTATTATGTAATTTGAATTATTAATTATTGGCCTTGTAGAATATTTTGATAACTTAGGGGCATTTTAGTAATTATTTATAATCGTATGATCGAAGCAATATTTTTTATTGAATAATTTGAAATCATAATTGGTGGTTAAATTTAATTTAGAAAATGAACCCGGTAATGGATAAGAGTTGGGTAAAATCAAAGAACAAGGTTTTGATGGAAGATATTTCGGGTATATTACGATTTATTGAATTGAGAGAAACAAAGTGGATCACGTCAGTAAAATATTTTGTCCATGTAAACATTGTTATAATAATTGAATGTTTCCAATTGGTGATGTTCAATAACATCTTTTTCAATGGGGTATTTGGTCGTCCTTTGAGGTTTGGATGAAACACGGGGAAGAAGTAGTAATTCCCGTTGATGAACCAAACGAAGATAATGTAATGGGTAATATAATTTATGATTTAAGACTTACGTTAAAAACTGTCAGGTACTCCAGTGACACCGAGATGCGTGACAAGAATGTTAATCGAAATGGCCGTGGGTCTTTCGACGCGTTTTTCATGGAATTGGAGACATATTTGTACCCCGGTTGTACTAAGATAAGTTCTTTGGATTTCATAGCAAAACTAATGCATGTCAAAGTGAAGAAAAATGGACGAACACCTCTTTTACCAAACTTCTTTAGTTGTTGGGTCGTATTTTTATAGAACCTCATAACTTACCCGATTCTTATGCGGATTGCAATAGAAAGGTAAAAAGTTTGTGTATGGGATACACCACGATCGATGTGTGTTTGAATGATTGTGTTTTGTATTATAAAGAGATGATAATATTGAGAAATGTCCAGTTTGTGGAGAATCAAGTTGGGACCCGAAGAAGGGAAAGAAAGTATCGCATAAGAAGTTGCGTTACTTTCATATTGCGCCTAGGTTATAGAGAATGTATGCTTCGAGGCACAACGCGAAAGATATGATTTGACACCATACCAGAAAGAGTAACGATGAAGATATATTGCGTCATCCCGTCGATGGTCATAGTTGATAATCATTTTACGAGAGGAATCCTAAGTTTGCTAGTGAATAGCGTAACGTACGCCTTTGTTTAAAGATCTATGGGTTTTGTCTTTTCTCCGTGCAAAACAACTCATACAACATGTGTCTGGTTATATTGATGATCTACAACTTACCGCTTTGGTTATGCATGAAAGAATTTACATTTATGCTTACTCTGTTGATACTGGGTCCTCGTTCACCAGGAAAGGATATGAATATATTTCTCTGTCCGGCTATAGATGAGTTGGAAACTTTGTGGGACACGGGGATAGTTACATGGGATGCACATATTAAGGTTGATTTTGTAATGAAGGTTAGTTTGTTGTTCCCCACAAATTATTACCTTGCTAGATTATGCACTTCAGGATGGTCAGGTCAAGGCTTTTTGGTGTGTCTTGGAATCACGAAATATACTCCTTTCGTGCGGGTAAATAAAGGAGTTGTTTATTTTGATCACAAAAGGGGATTTCCTCTGAACCGTTGTTTTCAAAAAGACTCATCTTCGTACATGAGAGCCGATTATAGGCCCCTATCTAGGAAACATAGTCCGGTAGATATTCAGACGCAGTTAGATGGGATTGCCGAATGTGTTTCCAGGAAAACACAAGGAGTTCGGTGGAAAAGAAAACTAGGCCTCGTAAGTCTGATTGGAAGAAAAAAAGTATATTCTACAATTTACAGTGTTGGTCAGAAAACTTGTTGAAACATAACATCGATGTGATGCATTATGAGAAGAATGTGTGTGATGCTCTTCTCGCCACAGTTGTTGGTTTAGATGGAAAAATTAGCAAGGATAACTTGTAGTAGAGGAAACATCTAGAAGCCATGAATATTATGTCGGATTTGTGGTTATTCTTCGATTCACTTGATAAGACATTTTTACCACGTGCAAAGTATGCGATGTCAATTGAAAAGCGACGAGAGTTACTAAATTTTTGAAGGTGCAAAAGTTTGCAGATGGTTTCGCTTCTAGCTTGCAAAACAATGTTCAGAGTGACAGGAGGAGTATTATCAATATGAAATCACATGACTGTCATATCTGATGCATCATGGCTAGTATTTCAGGGTTGATCGACAATAAATCCATTAGCGATCTGATTATTGGGTTGTACAACGTGTTCAAAAATATTTGTAATAAGAACCTGAGTAAAAAGGAATTGGAATCGGGAATGTCTAAAGTGGTCGAGCTTATACGCAAGTTAGAGATAATTTTTCCTCCAACTTTTTTTTATATTATGATCCACCTTGTTGTGCACTTGTACGAGGAAACTCGTTTAGGAGGTCCGGTTCAGATGTGTTGGATGTACCTGTTTGAGAGGTACTTGGAGAAACTAAACGAAAATATTCGAAATCCGGCCAAGACAGAGGGTTCAATTGCCGAGGGATACGTTGTAGAGTAAAACTTTCCATTTATATCTCGGTACCTTTGAGAGAAAAGTACAAAGTTCGACGATGCGGGCAGATATGGTGGTGTCGCCTAGGGTGTGATAAAAATAAGATTAAAATAAGCCAAGAAACTACGCACTCTCACCCTAGACAGGCACAGTACTGCAAGTATTACAGGACGTATGCAAGTTTTAATGATAAATAGAGTTCGTTCTCATGGACTTAAGTGTGTTAATCGCGTGAGTAGAAATAACGAGTAAAAGTAAATAATTAGAAAACTGAAAAGTAAAGGGAACTTATTTCGAGATTATGAATTAAAACTAAGAAAATAAAGACAATAAAATAAAATTTTAAGAATATAAGATGAGAAATATAGCTTAGGTTATGCTAGTATGCACTAATCCTTCTAATTCTATATATAAATCTAGTTCATAAGGGAGAATATTAGCTCTTGGTATACTTAGTCAGGATTCTAAATTCCCCAATCTTAGACCTTAAGAGCGAATAAGGGGGCTACGGCACAACCAAGACGAGGACTCAAATAGGGTTATCAAACGCCACTAAGGCCCTATCCAGCACACTACAATCAATTGGTGATATGGTGATTAAAACAAACCCTAATGACTATCTAGTTAGAAGTATGTTTTGTCAGAACTGCTATCGACACTAGAAATTATGTGGTGGTTCAATAGTTAAACACCCTGTCAAGGAGACCATCTAACTACTCTTAAAACAATCCTAAAGTGATCAGTTCTAGGAAAGACAATAAATCAAAACACATAAACAAATATAAAGTAAGTAGCTAATATCAGATTAAAACATATAATTCCCAAAGAAACTTAGATAGAAGAATTAGAATTCATAGATTATACATATGCAAAACCCAAGCTATGGGGAGTTTAGTTCATACGTGATGGAAATAAACTAAAAGAAATTACAAAAGACATCATCTTGCTCTCTATAATAAACTGGAAGAATAAAACCTTAAGAACTAATTACTATGAGGCAATGATGATTTACAAGTGATATAAGGGTCTATTCATAGGTGTTTAGAAGACCTAATTCGTTTTCTTGAGGAAGAGTTAAGGTAATGGACTTCTAGCCCAACTCAAATTCGTATGGAAATAAAGATAAACACTGCAGCACCGTTTTGAGCATATCTTCTTCGTTATTGGTCGGATTTTGCTCCATAAGATACCAAAAGAATCGCAACAGAATTATCTTGACCCTTTAAAAGGATATTACCAAAATCGGCCTATTTCTAAGGTAAAAACTCATATCTTTTGACGTGTATGCAGAATCCCAGATTTAGGCAGCTTTTCCTTTTCCATCTTTTTAGCTTTTGTTTCCTTATCTCCAATTACCATGCAAATCTCTTTCCATAAGTTGTAATCTTTGACTTGGACTCTAATTAAGCTCCATAATTATCTTTAAAGCTTCACACTAAATAAACAATTAAACCCAATATGCTCTAAAAATAATAATTCTACAAATCAAGACTCAAAAATAGGAAAGTGCACTAAAACTCAAGAAAATCGACATTATTGACTTCTAAATCACTTAAAATGATGTCTCATCCTAACATTAATATATCACAAATGAGGAGACATCAAGACCCCCAACTCAAAGTTGTATCGTCCCGATACAATAAAGTTAAAAACAAAGGGAAGTCTAAAAATACACACTTATAAAATTCTCAACACAAGGGAAAAAGTATAGCAGAATATATAGAATAAACCTAAAGCACATAACTCAGAAAATTTCATGCAATAATATTCATAAACTACATACCTGTACACTTATCATATCCATAGTCAACACGGCTTGAATTCAAGATCAGATTAGTTTTGCAATGTCAGAAGGATTGGGACTTTACTCCGTTCCCCAAGAGAGCTATAGATTGTTCATCGATTTTCACTAGTTTCAAAGCTCCACTTAACTAATCTCTAATGGCTCAATCACTTCTCAATTACATAGCAAACAATTAAAAGGTCTTTAAGGTTGTAATGTAGGCTTAGGGACGGTATGATAGTATATTTGGATAATTTGGAGTGAGCTTTTGGCTCTCTCCTCACTAGCCATCAACGAATCGCCCTAGAGTTTGAGTTACTCTCATCAAACGTTTCTCACTCAACCCAATGAATTCCTTGATGCATAATTTAGCATCCCAAATAACCCAATTAAAGCTTAAGATGTTCACATAAAAATCCACTTTGCCGGTCCAAATATATATATTTTCTTTTCAATTTTATTTTCTAGCTATGACTCTCTTTTAATGTTGAGATATCATGCTATTTCTCATGTATATTTTTCTTTTTAATGCCCTTGTTGGCAAAATTAGCTCGAAACTTCTTTTTCATTCACTATTACCCCGGCAAAGGGTTACAATACAAATCTGTGAAAACATCATCAATAGAAAGCACAAAGCACAATTAATAAGCTCAAAAATCCCAACCCAATAACAATTCCCATAATGGTGGACCTACCACCCCAAACTCAAGCTCTAAAACAACTGTCTATGCATCGCGATTCGAGTGCGGGTCATATGGAAAAGTCCTAAAATCTAAATGGATGTGGCTTATAACGTGTTTCAATAAAAGGCTTTAGAAAGGCTAGAAGGGGCTGAGAAGGATATAGCATATAAAATTAAAATCACAAGGTGAGAAGGTATAAAAAGGCTTCAAGGGCTTCAAAATATGAAAGAACCGCCTTAATAACTTTCTACACTATGTAATTTCGTTATTCTCTTACCTTTAGCACTTTCATCAAATGGTTTTTCAACTAGCTTGGATCTCACGGCCTACACACTTCTCAAGGTTCCCTGAGATCGAACATACTTTCTATCGCATTGCTCACTAATCTTTTCTTTACTATCAACGTGTGTTTTCCTGCAAATACTCAAAGCGTACAAATACATAGCTCATAAACATATCACTTACTATCATCAATCTACTGAGCTTAAGCTTTCAAGCTATTAAACACATTCTACATCTAATTCCCATGTATCAAAAATTTTAATTTCTACCTAAAAACAGAAAAATGGAGATGAGAGACAACGAATCCCCACACCCCCAACTCAAAAATGAGCCGTGTCCCCACGACTCGAAAAAGACTCGAAAAACAGAAATTAAAATTAGCAGAAAGACATATTTAAAGAAATGGTAAGGAAGAAAGAGAACATACTCTCGAGGCTATTGCCTCTCATCATTGACATCCAAGGTTGGAATTGCTGGACCTTTCGTTAATTTCTCAAGGAGTTTCATGATGTGCACTTGATTAGCGTTGATTTGTGCCACATCATTGACTAAGAAAGTTTGAGCTGCTTCAAATTTTTTAAAACGCTCCTCCATCTTCTCTTGCCAATTTTGCTCCTTTTTTTCCTTCGAGACTTGCGTAGACCCCGCTCTTCGAAATATATCCTTGATCCAAGCATTATCAATATAACTCGATTTAAATTCAAGTTTCTCTTCTTCACCCAATGTAACATTCTCTTTTCGCACAAGACACGTGATCATAGTAGGAAATTTAACATTATAGACTGATTTAGGAGAGACCAAAAACCGTATCACCTCCTCATAGATCAACTGTGCCACATCAACTTCTTCTCCTCTCAAAATACAATCCAAAAGTAGAGCGTACTTCATAGTCACATCCAAAGTTCGTGTGTTCCCAAAGATATTAGGGACAAGGAAATTGTGCCAAATTCGCGCATCTGTTTGAAGATATTTGTAAGGCCAAGGTGCCTTCAATTCTCCCTTATGTGATTGCACTTCTCTTTGTCTAATACACGCTCAAAAAGTAATTCCTTATCAAAGATTTTTTCGTTTAGCAACCGCTTCTTCAAATTTGCAAAGACCTTTCAGTTTCTTAAACTTGAAGTGGTTCCTAATCTCCTCAACTGTGAAAGGAACTAACTTTCCTCTAATCCGAACACCATTACTATCTCGGCTAAAGAGGCCTAAATAGAATTCCAAAACTACTTCATGACATAATTCAGAACGTCTTACCATGAACGTAGACCAACCCAATTTCTCACCAAGCTCTAAGAATCTAGCATATTCTCCATCTCCAACTTCTTCCTTGAATACTTTCTCATAAGAAAAAGGTAGTTCTTTTAATTGTTTCTCTGCAAAAGTCTTCAGGGCCCTTGAAGTATCCTCTTTCTCTTTGGGTGCAGGATCTTGTTGAGGTTGTGTTTTCTCCTTTGCATAAGAGTAAAGCTTTTTACCATTACGATCAAACAAAGGTATCCCACTCTTCTCAACTTTCTCTTTACCCTTCGATTTAGAACTAGCACCTTTGTCAATTGATTTCTTCTTGTTTAAATCCAATCCCTTGTTGCTATTCACCTCCCTCTTGTTAGCTAAAATTGTTGTCCAATTAGTCATCCTCAATTAATCCCTTCTTTCTTCGCCACTTCTTTCATAGCTGGCATTAGTCTCCTTTGGCCTTCAACTGAGCGTTCACTATCATCCTCTAGCATAATTTTGTGTTGGCAATAGGAAGAACTAATACCTTTGATATCAGCAATAGTCCAACCAATCACCTCTTTATTAGCTCTTAGTACACGCCGCAATTTATCTTATTGGGGATCTGTTAAATTCGCTGAAACAATAACAGTTAGATTGTCATTAGTACCTAAATACGCATACCTCAAGTGGGCTGGCAATAGTTTTTCTTCCAACTTCGGAGGAGATTCAAAGTATGATTTCTTTTTAGTAACTATCTTCCCCGATTCTCTCACAGGTTCATAGACAGGACGCCTATATTTTGGATTCTCGTAATTAAGAGATGCCACTATACACTGCTCCCATATTTCCAATTTAAAAAGAAAATATTTCAAAAGATCAATGTAGTTTTTATATAGATGTAACAAATGAGAAAATAAAAAAATTGAAAATTTTAAAAGATTTATGAGAAGAATAATGAGAGAAATAAGGGATTGATATAAGATTTTTTGTTTCAAAATATAATTTTTTTTATTAAGTAAATAAAGATTAATTACTGCTATTAATGATAGGTAGGGCTAGAAGCGATCTTGGCCATCACTTATTTGGCCAGAATCAATCCTGGCCACCACTTATCAAAAAACCTTGTAATATAATATAGATAACTCATTATATGAAAGTAGTGATGAGTGTACGTGTTGACATAAACAAATATACTTCCAAATTAATGTTCCATTGTTCTTCAAGATTGACATCTATCTTTTTCCATTTTCCCACTTGACTATTATCTCACTCCATCTTACATTGAGGTATGTGAGCTAAATTATGGGAACTAAATTATTGTTTTAACATGGTAGTGGACAGTTGTTTAGATAAAATGTTCATAGAGACATACTCACTAGAACTACATATAGCGGTGGACACTTTAAAGGATCATATGATTTGACACTATTATCATGTAAAAAATTATTAACAATCATAGGTTGAATGATATTAGCCAATATATTGTGAAGGAAATAGTAGTGTAGAGCGGGTAGATGTGATAGGAGCCATAAAGATCAAGACTAATAATGTTATCAAACTCTCTAGATGCACTACGGAGATATATTACAAGTGATTAATGAACGTCCCACTCAAAGCATTAGTTTAATTATTCAAGAAGACAATATTTTATAATCTTATTAAGAATATTATTTACTATATAACAGGCATTATATGGAAAAAAATTTATCCAACATTAAAACAATATTATTTTTTGTACAAAATTGACAGACAATAAAAATGGTGTTAAAACGTGAAAATACAAACTACTATATGAACAAAAAAATATCATAAATAATAAGAACATTGTTTAACCTTATTGATAACAAAGTCACATTTAATTTAATCATATGTAAGAACAAATATCATACACACTTCAATGCTTGCAAATGTGAAAGTAATATTATTAATGTCAAATATAGTAAACTCCAGGAATATAAATTCTAGATTTGCAATAATTTGGTTCAAGATTATTTATTGTCACAATTGTATTGCCTTCATCCATATAATATTCGTAACTAATCATAAACGTAGTTGTTTACAAAATACTATTCATTTAGAAAATCAAAGAAAAATTATATTATATGTACCATGTCTACCCCTATTCTAATACTAAATGTTTTACCCAAAAACGATTCAATATTTCATGAAAATTTAAGAAGGATATACTAGTAAATACGAAATCTAGAAACTATATTTCTTAGTTTGTTGATAAAAAAAAATGTGACAACATGGACAAAGAGTATGACATATAGTTTATTTCAAAAAGACTCATCAGTACATTGTGATCTTATTGTCTATGAACAAAATAATGCAATAGATTCAAAAGATAATTAGATAAATATCAAAGTCACTAATTATTGGAAGGGGAACACTTACCAGGAATATTATTGAGAAGTTCTCGATATTGAAATGTCATGACCAACAATCTTTTTTCTGTAAATGAAACATTGAAATAAAACAATCTATATTATTAAGATTATCACTAATTACAATTATAAAATAATTAATAAAATTTAAATTCAAAGAAATATTTAATAACTACAAGAAATATAAAGAAAATTTATCAATATTAGTGAACAAATTTAGAATTATGCATAATATATATTAATTTATAAAATAATTTAATATTTTAATTTATATTATTAAACTCTAATTTATTTATACTGGTGGTTTCACATAAATTATAAAAAAAATTAATCATATTAAATCTATACAGGTTACCTTTTACTAGTGACAATGATTTGCATAACTCATTTGTGTTGTAAACCTCTTGTGTTTTTGCTGTAAATATAGAGTTAGAAAATGGTGTTTGTGTCTCCTTGAGACGGCTACGACTTTCAAAATAATTTATTTAAAATATAAATTAATGAAACCCTATATAGGATGATGGTTTGGAATTGTTAAAAGGGTCCATTCACGGTTGAGATCTTATTGTTTAGTGGGCCTCAATTCTATGGGTCGATGTGTTTACTGCTCAATCATGGACCATATCCATCATTTTATATTAAAATAATATATATATATATATATATATATATATATATTACTCCGACATATAACGAGGTAATTTGGTAAATATTTTTAATTTAGTCCTTTCAATAATGACTTCAAAGGTATACTTTACAAAAAATGCTATTATCCATTGTCAAGAAAAAAATAGGGTCCAACAAAGATATATTTAATGGAAGCCTAATATTGGTCTCTTCACCCCGAACCCTTTAGTTCTAATTTCCAAGAACGAGGTTGACTAGAGCTTAGATAATTACATAAGAATAATCTTGGATAAAGTCTTCTACAAAAGTATTTTTAAAATACGTAAACTTAGAACGAAACCTTAATGTCAAAACTACTCGAAGATAGCCTCCCTACAAGTGCAATTTGATATGTCATTCTCGTACTATGTGGCTACTAGTGATCAATGAACTTGACTTGCAACTCGTCCCATGCCATAATCAAATCTACTAGATGACTGTCTAACAAATCACTTTCACCTTTAGTCAAGAAAAATTAAAACATGATTCCTTGTTTGCTAAACGCCTCTACAGATTCTTTGAGCTCGAAGATAGCCTCTCTACAAGTGCAATTTGATATGTCATTCTCGTACTATGTAGATACTAGTGATCAATGAACTTGACTTGCAACTCGTCCCATGCCATAATCAAATCTACTAGATGACTATCTAACAAATCACTTTCACCTTTAGTCAAGAAAAATGAAAACATGAAGTAATATAGCTGATCGCTTGTATTGCGTTGAGTAGTTTTGGCATCAAAAATCTACATAATCATCTAAATCGGCTTCAACAGATCTTATTGTGTTGCATCACTATAGTGCCCAAAGCTCAAGAACTGACTCATCAACAATTGTTGGGCTTGAGTCTTGTGGCTTGGATCACTTGAGGGTAAATCCCAAATGATTTAACTCGAAAAGGGCTTGTTGTCCAAGAATAACTTTTTCTGGGTGTTGAATATTGTGTGGGTTCCTCCATCGACTACTACTTGTGTTGGTACTATCTAGGGAATTAGAATTGGTTGATTGCTCTTATACCCATGTGGTAAAAAATATCTCGTTGGTTCACTTGGCCACCTCCTTCAACTACACTAGATACCGCTTCGTTTTCTTTGGCCCTCTTCGCTATTCTTTCAGCTTGGATTATTTTCTCGTGATCCGAGAGCATACACTAGTACCTAAGATATTTTAAAGAGACAAAAATAATAACAATCATAAAACTAGTACAATAATGCTAAATAAAAAAATTTACTAGAAGAATTAGACTTAGAGAAAAAGAAAATATTCACCTATTGATTTCGATAAAGTCTAGTCACATAATAGAGTGATATGAAGGAGGTATAAAAAGAGTGATATATATTATTACTTTATCATAATACTTATACTATATATAGATCGTTCTACGATCTAAGGGATAGATAGATCTTATCTTAGAATAATAATTAAATTCTATCAAATATATGATAACCATAAAGTAAAATAAAAAACGGTATCCATATAAAAGATCTAGATAATGAAGATTAAATAAGTCGTATATTGAATATGTTTTTTGAGAGATGGATTTTATTACTTCCATTACTTCTCAATTGAAGTTGAAAGCTAAATAAGAAGTTATAAAGTTTGTAAACAATCTATTTAAGTGTAGCCAGTAAATCCTTTCACATAACTTTTATTAAATAAAATGATCAACTTGGAAACAATTAAAATGTAGTAGAAATAAAACAAATTTATCATGTACATACACTCGCAGTTATATCACAAGATACATGTATTTTTTCTATACTGAAACATTTTGGTAAATTCATTGTGACTATCTCTTTCTCTCTCTAAAATGGATGTTGTAAATAAACAATCAACTTAAGTGTCCAAAATTCCTTGGGTTAAGTAATACCCGATTGAAAAGTTCTAATGTTGAGCTCATGAGAGTCATCGGGAGTCTACCTCCCTTTGGTCCTAGCTTAGTGTCTGATTTGAGGAAAGTCGTGCAAATCATGTAGATCATCAAACCTTCATTTAGACCTATATACATTATTATGAAGAATCTGCTCGCCTAGTCATCGAAAGCAAAGTACTAAGTTCTTCCATAATCCTTTGTAAATAATATGATACTACGATCATTCCTCTATTTTTGCCTAAACATATTGTTATCTATTATTGTATTCTGAGTATATTTGTATCCTCAAGCCAAGCATTATCACAAGACTGATGTTATATGATTTTATGCTCTATCATGTAGAGCCATTCGTGGAACAACTTTTGAATTCTATTGAGATTCCACATGGGTTTAACTGGATCTGTACAAAGTGGTTTAAAACAATTTGATATAGAAATGGATAATATTGCACCAAAAATGAGGGAATGATCCACTCCCAAGGACAAATCTCCTTGGTTAAAGGAATGAGATAAAGAAGAGAACATGTATGAAAATAATAAGTTAAGAGAAGGATAATTATGTGTGTCGACTTTTTTGAAGACAGTTGAAGTGTTTTTAACCTTATCATCTAATCTTGTGGGTAGAGATGGCGTCAAACCACACATTCTGACAATATTGACCACCACCGAAGGTATTAAACCATATATTCTCTCTATGCCGACGGCTACTAGGGTAACGAGACTCGATAGATGGTGTTGCAGTATCTAGATCAATTGTTAAAAAAACTTGTCAATCGGATGCGACATATAATATCAAAGAATAATTTGAAGGTAAGAAATAGTAAGAGCATGTCAATTACATAAAAATTTGTGTGTTTCAAATTAACTAATGTTTAAGTCAAACCATTGTAGTTATCAACCTATCGTGGTTCCCTCTTTAGAGTCTCTTATATAATAAAAATAAGATCTACAAAGACAAAAATGAAATCTTCCAAAAATTCTTAAGATATTTCAGACCTAAAAATGTAGATAGAATGTGACAAGCTTTTCTCGACAACCTAATATCATCAAATTGGGGGTTCAACTATTGGATTCCAAACCTAAAAAAGTTGGCAAAATGTACAACAAATTTCCTATAACGAATTTCGCGTTGGGCTCAATCAATAGATCACCATCATCTCCGGCAAAAAGAGTAGAACCTCTAGCATAAAATACAAGACCTGTGGCATAAAATATCATCTCCTCTTGCATAAAAGACAGATCCTCTAGTATAAATAAGTAGCTCACCTGGTATAAACAATATCACCTACTCTGACATAATAGACCATCATATCTAGCCTATGAAAGACCAAACACTATAGCAAGCCAACACCAAGTCATGATCGACCTAAGTGCTCGGTCAACACTATAACAACGAAATCGACGAATCTCTAGTAATATGTCTGATGTATCCTCGACAATAATTTCAACATAGCTATGGTAGTTTAATAGTCTCAGAATTAAGATTGTCATAGCTTCGATAAATAAGCCTGAAGTTTCTCTAACAATGAGGCCGAAATAATTCGGGTAACCTAGTCTAATGTAGACTCGGTAATGAAACCAACATAAAATCGGTATTAAGTCAAACTTTGCCTTAGAAATGAGAAGAACATAGATATGGTAATTAAGTTCGACTTAGCGTTGAAAAAAAATACCAACTATATTGTTAGAGAGAAGGCTATCATGAAGTAAATAATTCATTGCCATTAAGTATCGACGAGATGACATAGTCAACAAGTAATTCCTTTTATTTTGCAGGAGATATAAAAAATAACTATTTAAGATCAACAAAGTGTCGGCAATTTAAAAATCTTCATATGAGCGACACACTCTCAACAATTAAAAATGTCTTGTAAGAGTAACAAAGTCTCAGTAGTCAAGTGAAATTTAGTAATAGCGGTGAAGTCTCTACAATCAAATTCTTGCAAGATCAAAGCCGGATCAACAAGAAAAAACGCTATACAAATAATAATAGAATAATACAAAACATATATATATATATACTTCTTTCTCTTTGCAGGTGTCAATAAAAAAAGTATGACAAAGCCTCGGCATCACACAAAGTTTGATGAAGATCTGGCATCAAAAATAAGTCTGACAAAAACTCGGTATCAAACAAAGTCTAACAAAGCCTTGGCATCATAAAAAACCCGATAAAGCCTTGAAATCAAAGAATATTTCAGGGAGAATATTTAGCATTAAAATAGCCAGCGACGAAGAATCAACATATTATTTATGTTTCCCAAGGAAAAGTGGGTGTAAGAACGATAATAAGCTAACAAAGAATACTCAAAAAAGACAAAGAATAAAAGTAAGATGAATGGAAGAAGGATAAGACGTAGAAAACAAATCTATTTACAAGGGAAAGTGATCAAGCAAAGGAAAATAACAATATGGTATATGTAACTATGAGAGACCCAATGATAGTTGGTATAAGGTTGAGTCCTTAACAGGAAGTCATAAAAGAAGTTTAAGTAGTGAAGACATATTCTATCATCGAGGAAATAAAACCATCACCAGCTCGCTACCCTGATTAAGCCTCAAGAACAATTACAAAAATTTATTCGAGGATAAAAATCAGCCATAAGATAAATTTATAGGGGAAGAACTTACGTCATTAATACCATAAAAAATAAATAGTCAGAAGAAGCCGAGTATACACTCGTTAATTAAAAATACTTTAAAATCTCTTCGAGGTACCACAAAAGAAGACTCCTTCGAAGGTACATTAAGAAGTACTGAAAGGAACCTTTAATACCAAGATACTATAAACCTAAATGATGTTTCCAAGTAAAATATATTAGAGGTGGTAATCAACATCTCTTGTCATGCAAAATGAGCATAAATGTGTAAAAGTGTGCCACATATAAAGTTCTAAATAAACTTCTACAAAATATTGAGTTCCAAGAAATACATATAAGCTTTTGTCTTGTAAGAAAAAATAACAAATGAAATTCCGAGGAAGTTAGTCCCCGATTATACTAAGGTCATGAAGGTGTCCATAAAATTGTTGAAAGATCCATTACAAATCAAGAAGTTCAATGAGAGTAAATTCTACATAAAAATTGTTGGAGGAAAGGGTAACTATATTCTGTCGCTAGCATTTTGATAAATCCGCACAAAAATATATAAATTGATACTTGGTGGCTTGAGCTCACGTCTCATCCGTTGAAAGAGAACGATATTAAAACCTCCCTTTTTATCATTTATAAACCGTGAGAATACAAACGTTGTATTATTTGTTACAACTTTTGATTTTTAATTTCTTATACTCTCTCTTTGATTTTTCTTGATGTAGACTCTAGGAGTGGTCAGTTTGGGATCATGGACAGACTACTAAGATTTGAGTGACATAAGTTCTCTTGGTAATTTTGATGTGTTTGTAGCTTTTGAGATTTACTTTAATACTAATAGTTGTACATTTTATTTCATTGTAGTTTCCAAAATATACTTTGTTATAATTTTCAAATTACTTCAAAAAAAAAATTCATATTAATTAACTACAATAATTTTTTTAATATATATCTATTTTGAAACAATAATTAGAATATGCTATTTTTTGAAAAAAATTATATATGATAGTTCATTTATCTCTTGTCTACCCTGTCCTCACAAACCTTTCAAAGGTAGGTTCACGGGTCTTCTTCAAACACATTATTTAATAGACAATAGAATTCCCTTGAAAATCTGACTTTCCGGCGAAACAAGGAGTCAACATTGTCTACTTTGATCTTGCTAATACTTCGATGTATATTTCTTGTTTAATAAAATAAGAATAATAACAAAATTAAAGATGTCTGTATTTTCATTAATCAAATAGGCATCCAACCAAATATCACAACATCAGACTTAAATGTGTATTATTTTAAAAAAAAAGCAAAACTACAATTATTTAACCAATCTTTAGTAAAATAGTATATTGTCACTGCACCATTTTAAAATCTTATTATTAATATTAACTAATGACATGGTCTCTTATATTGAAATATCATGGCCAACCACCTCTTTTTCTCCAACACACTTAAAGTGATTTAACACCTTCAACTATGGTCGATCGTTGGTTGAAGAGCATGCCATATATTTTCTTGAAATTGCTTTAGAGTACCTGAAAGCCTTCCTACTTATAGAAGAAAAAGACATAGTATATTTAACCGCATCGTAGAGGAATGAGCAATTTATAATACTAGTTTCTTAAATTTCTTCACTGAAGTTACTAACTCTTTTGCTGGAAACAAAAGTTCAATTGGAAAAAAGTATTTCCCCTATATATGCGAATTTGATTTACAGATGATTGAATGGTGTCCAAATACATATGATTTTATAAGTAATTTGTAGTTGAAATTGAAAAGCAGATTCGATGAATATTGGAGAAAATGTAGTTTGATTTTGGCAACCACATCTATATTGATGTAGTAGTATAATAACTTAGAATATATACCGGTTAAGATTTAATGGGTGTTTCTTCTAGGCACAGTCTAGAGGATATATATTTTAAGTGGTGGTGTGTGTTAGTACTAATACCACATTTGATATGAAATTTTAGATAATTTAGTAAATAGTAAATCAATCGCTACAAAAAAAGAGAAAAGTTGTAGGTTATATGTACATTTAGTCAAGGATATTACTCTCACACAAACTTTTGTGTCACTTAGCTAACCACCACAAAAACCGCTATTATGTTACATCCACCTATAGTTTTGGTGGTAACCTCATATATTAAAGATGGCAGTTATAAATAAAAAAGCCACAAATTTTTTGTGGCATTTATGATGAAAGGCTACAAAGATGGTATAGTAAAAAAATTAGAAAACTAATGTTAAACGCAAACAATTGTAAAAGAAAATTGTATATTATATTATTCAGTGATGATATAACATAACAATTTAACACTAATTTATTACAATGCATTCAAAGAATTTTTTACAACATGAAGAAGGGTGAACATATCTTTCAGCAATTACAACTATTTTTCCATCTCAACAATCAAAATTGTTGCTTCCTAGTACACAAGATGACCTATCTTCAAAATTATAGGTGAAGTCAAGCACAATATTTTATGGCTAAGTAAAAGTCTTGAATGAGAGAAGAAGAAGAATCAGTTGTTGGAGATTGATATTCTCATCTCTAAATGTCTTTCTAATGATAATATGGATGACTTGGATAAGATGAATGATCTCAAAGAACTAGTCTCTCACTTGGAAACCAAAATCCAACTTATGAAGCAAGAAATCACAATATCTGAGCAATCCAATGACTCGCCAAACCCCTAAGGAGCTGGCAACGCAGCTTAAATTATTAATTGTAACGAGCATCTAGCTTCTCAGCATTCCTGCATTGTAATGGAAATAATTATTAATGGCATTATACCTCTCTATATAATGCAAATATTACAATATACATACATCCCTCTATTATGAAAATAATCCATGTATAATGCAAAGATTGTAATATAGGTAACTGTATTACCAAAAGATCTCAATGTAGGGGTCCCTGTGTTATGCAAAGATTGCAAAGTAGGTCACTATATTAAAAAAATTAGTTATTGCATAATAAGTTTTAAACATAAATATTACATATATTTTATCATATTAACAACAAAAAGTTCCCCATGAAGGACGTAATAGGTAGTTCTATTACAAAAATAACAAAATAGTTCCATGTATTATGCAAAGATTGCAATCTATGTCTCATATCCTTTTATTTAATCACCCATTTTCCTCATATCCTTTTCCATTATCAGGCCTCTAATCAAAGAAGACAAGAAGGGGATATCTCATCGCAGTAGATAAAGCGACGGGAAGTAGAGTATTAGGTTTTAGGGTTTCATATGAGTGGAAAAAGAAGAAAATACAAAAAAATATATTATTTTTTTTTTGAAAATTTATCATCTTAAAAGAATGTAAAAGAAAAGAAAGAGAAAAATAATAAATATTCTTAACACTGTCACACCTGATATGATAGTAGTATTTTAATATACTGCCATCACTTTGGTATTGGTTGCATTTGCATGACTTGCAATTAATTATATACCACTTAAAAGTGGATTTTTTGTAGTGAGTATACATACAAGAAAAAATTTATACCAAAAAGGCAATTATATACATATATAACTCATTATATAAAAGTAGTGATGAGTGCACGTGTTGACATAAACAAATATACTTCCAATTTAATGTTCCATTGTTTTTCAAGATTGGAAACTATCTTTTACTATTTTCACACTGACTATTATCTCACTCCATCTCACATTGAGATATGTGAGCTTAATTATGGAAACTAAATTATGGTTTTAACATTGTAGTGGAAAGTTGTTTAGATACAATGTTCATAGAGACATACTCACTAGAACTAAAGGATCATATGATATGACACTATTATCATGTAAAAAATTATTAACAATCATAGATTGAATGATATTATCCAAATATATTGTGAAGCAAATAGGAGTGTAGAGCGGGTAGCTGTGACACGAGCCATAAAGATCAAGACTAATAATGTTATCAAACTCTCTAGATGCACTACATAGATATTTAGTAAGACGGTTTTTTTAATCTTATTAAGAATATTATTTAATATATATCAGGCATTATATGGAAAAAATTTATCCAACATTAAATGTATAAGAGACAATAAAAAAATATTATTTTTTGTACAAAATTGACAGACAATAAAAATGGAGCAAAAACGTAAAATTACAAACTCTTATATGAACGAAAAAAAATATCAAAAATAACAAGAACACTGTTTAACCTTATTGATAACACAGTCACATTTAATTTAATTATATGTAAGAACAAGTATCATACACACTTCAATGCTTGCAAATGTAACAATAATATTATTAATGTCAAATATAGTAAACTCCAGTAATACAAATTCTAGATTTTCAATAATTTGGTTCAAAATTATTTATTGTCACAATTGTATTGCCTTCATCCATAGAAGGTTCTTAACTAATCATAAAAGTAGTTGTTTAAAAAATACTGTTTATTTAGAAAATCAAAGACAAATTATATTATTTATACCAGATCTACCCCTATTATAATACTAAAAAAATTTCCCCAAAAATGATTCAATATTTCATGACAATTTAAGAGGGATATACTAGTAAATACATAATCTAGAAATTATATTTCTTAGCTTGTTGATAAAAAAAATGTGACAACATGGACTAAGAGTATTACATATAGTTTATTTCACAAACCTCATCAGTACATTTTGATCTTATTGTCTATGAACAAAATAATGCAATAGATTCAAAAGATAATTAGATATATATCAAACTCACTAATTATTGGAAGGAGAACACTTATCAGGAATATTATTGAGAAGTTGTCCATATTAAAATGACATGACCAACAGTCTTTTTTCTGTAAATGAAACATTAAAATAAATCAATCTATATTATTAAAATTATCACTAATTACAATTAAAATAATAATTAATAAAATTTAAATTCATTGAAATATTTAATAAATACAGGAAATATAAAGAAATTTTATCAATATCATTGAACAAATTTAGAATTATGCATAATATAAAAGAATTTATAAAATAATTTATATTTCTTAATCTCTAATTTTTTTATACTGGTTTAAGATTACACAACAAAGCCATGTTAAATTATAAAAAAACTAATCCTATTAAATCTATACACCCGTTACCTTTTACTATTGGTAATAATTTGCATAACTCATTTGTGCTGTAAATCTGTGGTGTTTTTGCTGTAAATATAGGATTAGAAAATTTTGTTTGTGTCTCTTTGAGACGGCTACGGCTTTTAAAATATACATCAATGAAACCCTACATAGGATGATGGTTTGGAATTGTTAGAAGAGTCCATTCACGGTTGAGATCTTATTGTTTAGTGGGCCTCAATTCTATGGGTAGATGTGCTTACTACTCAACCATGGACTATATCCATCATTTTATATTAAAACAGAATAAATATATATTATATTACTTAGATATACTTTACAAAAAATGCTAGTATCCATTGTCAAGAAAAAACTAGGGTCCAATAAAGATATATTTAATTGGAGCCTAATATTGGTCTCTTAACCCCGAACCCTTTAATTCTAATTTCCAAGAATGAGGTTCACTAGAACTTAGATAATTACATAAGAATAATCTTGGAAAAAGTCTTCTACAAAATTATTTCTAAAATACGTAAACTTAGAACGAAACCTTAATGTCAAAACTTGTATCCTTAGTCCAAACTACTTCCATCTAAGGAAACAAACTTCAAATATAATATAATAATTTTCCATAAAGCTCTACATGAAATCACGAGGATAAACACCTACATGAAAGGAGGCGTACGCAATACTCAAAACTGATATACAACAAAATTTATGATAAGTCGAATGAAATCCCATTGGACAATTACTTGTAAAAATGAGAATAAATCTGAGGTGTCCTTGATTATTAAATGTTTGTCAACTGTATCAATTTTTTTTTCGTGAACATATATATTCTACCTTTATATTACTAGATAAGGGAAATCTGACAAGGAGTCCCTCTATCATCTTACCTTTCTATCTTACTATCCAAGGTCTAAGTAGTATGAATAATCATAATCTCACCTTGTTATACCTCTTTTTGCCTGACGATTCAAATTTCATTCTCAAAATAAACATGTTTAAAATCCCTTCCCTGAATGAGGTCCTGTGAAAATACTATATTTCCTTTGTTTATTCTTCAAATCTTAACAAATTTTTGGTATTATTAATTCCTAACACAATTATAGGTAATATACAACCATTTCTTTAATGTTTAAAATAAGTATCTCTACCTATCTTGGGTGTTTACCTATGCAATCCTTCGTAGTGGGAAGAATTCTAAGGTTAGTATACTAGCTTAGTTGACAAAGTATGTCATACCCATCTAAAAGGAGGATGCCATATTAGTTGTTATAATGATTAAGGATATTTTTATAATGCTTTTGATGCCAAACTTTACCCGAGCTAGTTGAATTCCGATTTTATAATGCTTTTTATCTATATGTGTACATATATATTAATGATATATTCCATCAAAATATCAGTAAAGTTGTGGCACAGATTTATAAATAAAGGGACCAAGATCTTACGAAACTTTTCACTGCCAAACAAAATCCTTTGAAGGATATGTTTTGGATATAAAATATTAGAAATACAAAGAATTTTTCCATTTGGTTTAAAGCTTTTATTTTCTCTATGAGAAGGGGTTGAACCCCTAGTAGGTCTCTTTCCTGTAATCCTTAAAAAATTGACTTAATCATAATTTTATTATCCTACGTGATCATTATTCCTAGTGTTGAGCTCTAAGAAAATCTTGTTATCACCTTCATTCATGCCATGTGCATCTGTGTTTAGGTCACTTGTTTCAACCTCCACGAATTCCCATAGACTCAATTTGAGCCTTCATACCAACACTTGCATAAACTTTATTTAGAAAAATTTCAACATCCATATGCCTCGTAAACAAAGGCAGGTATTAGATAACAAAAAAACTCCAAAGCGTAAAATAAGTACCTTTCTATAATAATTAGCCTTCGGAAAATAAATAATAATCCTTCTTTGAGGAACCGATGAATAGTTAACACTATTATAACCCTTCAAATGATTTATTCCAAAAAGTCTCATATTATGTAACACTATCCTTAATATTCAAAATACTACTATAATAAATTTTATTCATCAACATTTAAAATGGGGATAACATCTTTCATAGGGAAGAAATCAATAAAAATATGGATAACAAATTAAAACATCCCATACAACCTAAATTGCTAATGGGCAATTATCAAAAAACCGATGTATTTGAATGGTCCTTGGCCATAGGATAAAACGTATACCATCTACCTTGAACTTTGGTTTTATTGAAGGTTTTCATGGATGTTATACTCAAATAGCTACGTTATTTTAGAATTTTATACTAAGTTCAAAAAAAAATGATTTACATATTATACATGATATTATTCAAAAAGATAGTATAAAAGGTCGATATTCTATCCCAAACATTGGGACATAGCTTGTTAGGCCTCAAAGAGTAAGTTTTCAAGAGGCCAACTATGAAAGGAAAAATAAGGCATCTCATCGTCATGTCAATTCCCTCAAAGATACAACACAATCTCACCAATATAACCCTCACACGCTTACTCGGACTCTTATGGAATCCTAATTTCTACCTCGTAAGTTATATCTTCAAAAGAAAGTAGAGATTCATAATATTATTTTTTGATGCACATATTATTTGGCTTGACAAAAAATAAGGTAAGAATTTGGGTTCTCTCTAGCCTTACTTTTAGACTGGCGAGGGGTATTATCACAATAAATGAGAATTAATAATACCCCTAACAAAGGTTCGAGGCCTGCATCTGAATTTAAACATTAACGTAGAGTAATATTTACTATGTGGGTCGTAGGGGTAAAGAATCATGTTGTACATAAATTGGGGTTGCCTTCAATAAAGTTACATGCATTGTCTGCAAACCCATACGCAGGAGACACATCCAAAGATGTAGACATTATGAAAAAATGATGTAAAGAAATGAATACATACTCTTGAAAGCAAGATTATCTAAAGAAGTCAACTGAATAATATTCACTTTAAAGATTCTAGTTAGACTAGCGATATTAATGAAGAAGAAAAATTATTTTGTTTTAGTACTTTACAGTGTTTGATATATACATATATAATTAAAAATACATGGAATATGAAATCACAGTTGTAGTCCAAAATCTTCAAATATGCTACTTTGATTGTGATAATTACACTACCAACATCATGTAAAACAATATTAGGAACCCTAATAAGTGACGTGATAGTTACCTTTTTTGTAATAACAACTATAAGTCAATGTATTTCTGTATCTTTTTTAAGGAGAAAGGGAATAACGTAGTTAAACAAGGTATATGGAGAAGATACCCTTAACCTCATACAATAGAAAAATGTGCAAATTATTTCAATTTAAATGAGCGTATCAAATGTTAAGCGCGAAACAAGAATTTCAAGTTATAACTTCTCTCAGAAACAATCTCATTAAAGAAATTATGTTAAAAAAACATCCTAATCTTATTCTGTTAGAAGTTGAATAAGACATGTTGTGTCATCAGTATTAACCTCTGGTTTGTAGTTTAAATTATGTCACTACATGTACATATGTCACAATATAAAACATTATTTTGGTAATTATTACTTACTTCTATGATAACTCTATATATACGAGCAATATTGTTAGGAAAAACAACTAATGTAATTCATGCTTTTACTCCCTTATTATTTGCAATGTATAAATCTTATTCTATTACATATTATCTTTGTCAATTACATCAAATTCTTGTAAAACATGAACACTGTTATCATCATATTGCAAGGACTTGATGTCCTTGCTAAAGATTTTGTCGAATAAAAAGCAGTCAGCGGGCAATTAGCCATTAATGCGAACTAAAATACTAGAAAAATCCAAAAACCCAAACTCTGTCAATTTTTTTCCCTTATCCACAAATATCCAGGCCCATCTATAACGAATTTTTTCCTTTACATCTAGCTCTTATGGGTCCCATTTTCAAGAAAATTTATCCATCACTTTGTCCACAAATTAGGTATTTTCTAAATTTTTTTATTTTGTTTAAATTGTATAATTGTTGTTTACATTGTATTATATAAGTGCAATTAGTAGTGTTGAGTGTTTAATAGTGATAAATTTTTAATATTTAGTGATAAAATTGTTATTTTTGAATTTCGTGTTATTATTTTAGTTTGGTTTTTGAGTTATAATAATTTTAGGTGTTGTATTATTAATGAAATATTAATGTAAGGACTTTGTGAACTATTTAGATCTTTTAGGGAAATTTTAATAATTTATTTTTATTGTAGAGACTATTATGTAATTTGAATTATTAATAATTGGCCTTGTATAATATTTTGATAACTTAGGGGCATTTTAGTAATTATTTATAATCGTATGATCGAAGCAATATTTTTTATTGAATAATTTGAAATCATAATTGGTGGTTAAATTTAATTTAGAAAATGAACCCGGTAATGGGTAAGAGTTGGGTAAAATCAAAGAACAAGGTTTTGATGGAAGATATTTCGGGTATATTACGATTTATTGAATTGAGAGAAACAAAGTGGATCACGTCAGTAAAATATTTTGTCCATGTAAACATTGTTATAATAATTGAATGTTTCCAATTGGTGATGTTCAATAACATCTTTTTCAATGGGGTATTTGGTCGTCGTTTGAGGTTTGGATGAAACACGGGGAAGAAGTAGTAATTCCCGTTGATGAACCAAACGAAGATAATGTAATGGGTAATATAATTTATGATTTAAGACTTACGTTAAAAACTGTCAAGTACTCCAGTGACACCGAGATGCGTGACAAGAATGTTAATCGAAATGGCCGTGGGTCTTTCGACGCGTTTTTCATGGAATTGGAGACATATTTGTACCCCGGTTGTACTAAGATAAGTTCTTTGGATTTCATAGCAAAACTAATGCATGTCAAAGTGAAGAAAAATGGACGAACACCTCTTTTACCAAACTTCTTTAGTTGTTGGGTCGTATTTTTATAGAACCTCATAACTTACCCGATTCTTATGCGTATTGCAATAGAAAGGTAAAAAGTTTGTGTATGGGATACACCACGATCGACGTGTGTTTGAATGATTGTGTTTTGTATTATAAAGAGATGATAATATTGAGAAATGTCCAGTTTGTGGAGAATCAAGTTGGGTCCCGAAGAAGGGAAAGAAAGTATCGCATAAGAAGTTGCGTTACTTTCAGATTGCGCCTAGGTTATAGAGAATGTATGCTTCGAGGCACAACGCGAAAGATATGATTTGACACCATACCAGAAAGAGTAACGATGAAGATGTATTGCGTCATCCCGTCGATGGTCATAGTTGATAATCATTTTACGAGAGGAATCCTAAGTTTGCTAGTGAATAGCGTAACGTACGCCTTTGTTTAAAGATCTATGGGTTTTGTCTTTTCTCCGTGCAAAACAACTCATACAACATGTGTCTGGTTATATTGATGATCTACAACTTACCGCTTTGGTTATGCATGAAAGAATCTACATTTATGCTTACTCTGTTGATACTGGGTCCTCGTTCACCAGGAAAGGATATGAATATATTTCTCTGTCCGGCTATAGATGAGTTGGAAACTTTGTGGGACACGGGGATAGTTACATGGGATGCACATATTAAGGTTGATTTTGTAATGAAGGTTAGTTTGTTGTTCCCCACAAATTATTACCTTGCTAGATTATGCACTTCAGGATGGTCAGGTCAAGGCTTTTTGGTGTGTCTTGGAATCACGAAATATACTCCTTTCGTGCGGGTAAATAAAGGAGTTGTTTATTTTGATCACAAAAGGGAATTTCCTCTGAACCGTTGTTTTCAAAAAGACTCATCTTCGTACATGAGAGCCGATTATAGGCCCCTATCTAGGAAACATAGTCCGGTAGATATTCAGACGCAGTTAGATGGGAATGCCGAATGTGTTTCCAGGAAAACACAAGGAGTTCGGTGGAAAAGAAAACTAGGCCTCGTAAGTCTGATTGGAAGAAAAAAAGTATATTCTACAATTTACAGTGTTGGTCAGAAAACTTGTTGAAACATAACATCGATGTGATGCATTATGAGAAGAATGTGTGTGATGCTCTTCTCGCCACAGTTGTTGGTTTAGATGGAAAAATTAGCAAGGATAACTTGTAGTAGAGGAAACATCTAGAAGCCATGAATATTATGTCGGATTTGTGGTTATTATTCGATTCACTTGATAAGACATTTTTACCACGTGCAAAGTATGCGATGTCAATTGAAAAGCGACGAGAGTTACTAAATTTTTGAAGGTGCAAAAGTTTGCAGATGGTTTCGCTTCTAGCTTGCAAAACAATGTTCAGAGTGACACGAGGAGTATTATCAATATGAAATCACATGACTGTCATATCTGATGCATCATGGCTAGTATTTCAGGGTTGATCGACAATAAATCCATTAGCGATCTGATTATTGGGTTGTACAACGTGTTCAAAAATATTTGTAATAAGAACCTGAGTAAAAAGGAATTGGAATCGGGAATGTCTAAAGTGGTCGAGCTTATATGCAAGTTAGAGATAATTTTTCCTCCAACTTTTTTTTATATTATGATCCACTTTGTTGTGCACTTGTACGAGGAAACTCGTTTAGGAGGTCCAGTTCAGATGTGTTGGATGTACCTGTTTGAGAGGTACTTGGAGAAACTAAACGAAAATATTCGAAATCCGGCCAAGACAGAGGGTTCAATTGCCGAGGGATACGTTGTAGAGTAAAACTTTCCATTTATATCTCGGTACCTTTGAGAGAAAAGTACAAAGTTCGACGATGCGGGCAGATATGGTGGTGTCGCCTAGGGTGTGATAAAAATAAGATTAAAATAAGCCAAGAAACTATGCACTCTCACCCTAGACAGGCACAGTACTGCAAGTATTACAGGACGTATGCAAGTTTTAATGATAAATAGAGTTCGTTCTCATGGACTTAAGTGTGTTAATCGCGTGAGTAGAAATAACGAGTAAAAGTAAATAATTAGAAAACTGAAAAGTAAAGGGAACTTATTTCGATATTATGAATTAAAACTAAGAAAATAAAGACAATAAAATAAAAGTTTAAGAATATAAGATGAGAAATATAGCTTAGGTTATGCTAGTATGCACTAATCCTTCTAATTCTATATATAAATCTAGTTCATAAGGGAGAATATTAGCTCTTGGTATACTTAGTCAGGATTCTAAATTCCCCAATCTTAGACCTTAAGAGCGAATAAGGGGGCTACGGCACAACCAAGACGAGGACTCAAATAAGGTTATCAAACGCCACTAAGGCCCTATCCAGCACACTACAATCAATTGGTGATATGGTGATTAAAACAAACCCTAATGACTATCTAGTTAGAAGTATGTTTTGTCAGAACTGCTATCGACACTAGAAATTATGTGGTGGTTCAATAGTTAAACACCCTGTCAAGGAGACCATCTAACTACTCTTAAAACAATCCTAAAGTGATCAGTTCTAGGAAAGACAATAAATCAAAACACATAAACAAATATAAAGTAAGTAGCTAATATCAGATTAAAACATATAATTCCCAAAGAAACTTAGATAGAAGAATTAGAATTCATAGATTATACATATGCAAAACCCAAGCTATGGGGAGTTTAGTTCATACGTGATGGAAATAAACTAAAAGAAATTACAAAAGACATCATCTTGCTCTCTATAATAAACTGGAAGAATAAAACCTTAAGAACTAATTACTATGAGGCAATGATGATTTACAAGTGATATAAGGGTCTATTCATAGGTGTTTAGAAGACCTAATTCGTTTTCTTGAGGAAGAGTTAAGGTAATGGACTTCTAGCCCAACTCAAATTCGTATGGAAATAAAGATAAACACTGCTGCACCGTTTTGAGCATATCTTCTTCGTTATTGGTCGGATTTTGCTCCATAAGATACCAAAAGAATCGCAACAGAATTATCTTGACCCTTTAGAAGGAAATTACCAAAATCGGCCTATTTCTTAGGTAAAAACTCATATCTTTTGACGTGTATGCAGAATCCCATATATAGGCAGCTTTTCCTTTTCCATCTTTTTAGCTTTTGTTTCCTTATCTCCAATTACCATGCAAATCTCTTTCCATAAGTTGTAATCTTTGACTTGGACTCTAATTAAGCTCCATAATTATCTTTAAAGCTTCACACTAAATAAAAAATTAAACCCAATATGCTCTAAAAATAATAATTCTACAAATCAAGACTCAAAAATAGGAAAGTGCACTAAAACTCAAGAAAATCGACATTATTGACTTCTAAATCACTTAAAATGATGTCTCATCCTAACATTAATATATCACAAATGAGGAGACATCAAGACCCCCAACTCAAAGTTGTATCGTCCCGATACAATAAAGATAAAAACAAAGGGAAGTCTAAAAATACACACTTATAAAATTCTCAACACAAGGGAAAAAGTATAGCAGAATATATAGAATAAACCTAAAGCACATAACTCAGAAAATTTCATGCAATAATATTCATAAACTACATACCTGTACACTTCTCATATCCATAGTCAACACGGCTTGAATTCAAGATCAGATTAGTTTTGCAATGTAAGAAGGATTGGGACTTTACTCAGTTCCCCAAGAGAGCTATAGATTGTTCATCGATTTTCACTAGTTTCAAAGCTCCACTTAACTAATCTCTAATGGCTCAATAACTTCTCAATTACATAGCAAAGAATTAAAAGGTCATTAAGGTTGTAATGTAGGCTTAGGGACGGTATGATAGTATATTTGGATAATTTGGAGTGAGCTTTTGGCTCTCTCCTCACTAGCCATCAACGAATCGCCCTAGAGCTTGAGTTACTCTCATCAAACGTTTCTCACTCAACCTAATGAATTCCTTGATGCATAATTTAACATCCCAAATAACCCAATTAAAGCTTAAGATGTTCACATAAAAATCCACTTTGTCGGTCCAAATATATATATTTTCTTTTCTTTTCAATTTTATTTTCTAGCTATGACTCTCTTTTAATGTTGAGATATCATGCTATTTCTCATATATATTTTTCTTTTTAATGCCCTTGTTGGCAAAATTAGCTCGAAGCTTCTTTTTCATTCACTATTACCCCGGCAAAGGGTTACAATACAAATCTGTGAAAACATCATCAATAGAAAGCACAAAGCACAATTAATAAGCTCAAAAATCCCAACCCAATAACAATTCCCATAATGGTGGACCTACCACCCCAAACTCAAGCTCTAAAACAACTGTCTATGCATCGCGATTCGAGTGCGGGTCATATGGAAAAGTCCTAAAATCTAAATGGATGTGGCTTATAACGTGTTTCAATAAAAGGCTTTAGAAAGGCTAGAAGGGGCTGAGAAGGATATAGCATATAAAATTAAAATCACAAGGTGAGAAGGTATAAAAAGGCTTCAAGGGCTTCAAAATATGAAAGAACCGCCTTAATAACTTTCTACACTATGTAATTTCGTTATTCTCTTACCTTTAGCACTTTCATCAAATGGTTTTTCAACTAGCTTGGATCTCACGGCCTACACACTTCTCAAGGTTCCCTGAGATCGAACATACTTTCTATCGCATTGCTCACTAATCTTTTCTTTACTATCAACGTGTGTTTTCCTGCAAATACTCAAAGCGTACAAATACATAGCTCATAAACATATCACTTACTATCATCAATCTACTGAGCTTATGCTTTCAAGCTATTAAAACATTCTACATCTAATTCCCATGTATCAAAATTTTTAATTTCTACCTAAAAACAGAAAAATGGAGATGAGAGACAACGAATCCCCACACCCCCAGCTCAAAAATGAGCCGTGTCCCCACGACTCGAAAAAGACTCGAAAAACAGAAATTAAAATTAGCAGAAAGACATATTTAAAGAAATGGTAAGGAAGAAAGAGAACATACTCTCGAGGCTATTGCCTCTCATCATTGACATCCAAGGTTGGAATTGCTGGACCTTTCGTTAATTTCTCAAGGAGTTTCATGATGTGCACTTGATTAGCGTTGATTTGTGCCACATCATTGACTAAGGAAGTTTGAGCTGCTTCAAATTTTTTAAAACGCTCCTCCAACTTCTCTTGCCAATTTTGCTCCTTTTTTTCCTTCGAGACTTGCGTAGACCCCGCTCTTCGAAATATATCCTTGATCCAAGCATTATCAATATAACTCTATTTAAATTCAAGTTTCTCTTCTTCACCCAATGTAACATTCTCTTTTCGCACAAGACACGTGATCATAGTAGGAAATTTAACATTATAGACTGATTTAGGAGAGACCGAAAACCGTATCACCTCCTCATAGATCAACTGTGCCACATCAACTTCTTCTCCTCTCAAAATACAATCCAAAAGTAGAGCGTACTTCATAGTCACATCCAAAGTTCGTGTGTTCCCAAAGATATTAGGGACAAGGAAATTGTGCCAAATTCGCGCATCTGTTTGAAGATATTTGTAAGGCCAAGGTGCCTTCAATTCTCCCTTATGTGATTGCACTTTCTCTTTGTCTAATACACGCTCAAAAAGTAATTCCTCATCAAAGATTTTTTCGTTTAGCAACCGCTTCTTCAAATTTGCAAAGACCTTTCAGTTTCTTAAACTTGAAGTGGTTCCTAATCTCCTCAACTGTGAAAGGAACTAACTTTCCTCTAATCCGAACACCATTACTATCTCGGCTAAAGAGGCCTAAATAGAATTCCAAAACTACTTCATGTCATAATTCAGAACGTCTTACCATGAACGTAGACCAACCCAATTTCTCACCAAGCTCTAAGAATCTAGCATATTCTCCATCTCCAACTTCTTCCTTGAATACTTTCTCATAAGAAAAAGGTAGTTCTTTTAATTGTTTCTCTGCAAAAGTCTTCAGGGCCCTTGAAGTATCCTCTTTCTCTTTGGGTGCAGGATCTTGTTGAGGTTGTGTTTTCTCCTTTGCATAAGAGTAAAGCTTTTTACCATTACGATCAAACAAAGGTATCCCACTCTTCTCAACTTTCTCTTTACCCTTCGATTTAGAACTAGCACCTTTGTCAATTGATTTCTTCTTGTTTAAATCCAATCCCTTGTTGCTCTTCACCTCCCTCTTGTTAGCTAAAATTGTTGTCGTATTAGTCATCCTCAATTAACCCCCAACTCAAAGCTTTAGCAACCCTTGAAATTTAAACTTGTGAATTAATGATTGAACAAGCTTGATTTGGCCTAGGATAGGTGAATTGATGATGAATCTCTAAGTGGGTGAGGTGGATTTGTAATGGGTTGGCTTGGATTTAAGAAATTGTAGGATGAATTTTGAAAATTTGGCTCTTTGATTCTTTAAATTGAATGGATTTGGTGAAGATTGGGTGTTTGATTCTCTCTTGTAATGATGTGGAAAGAAGGTTTGATGTGTTTTTCTTGATGATTGGGTAGTGTTTTGGTGATTGGTGAAGGTTTTGATGAGCTTCAATGGAGTTAGGAGAGTTTTGGAGAGAAGAAAGAGGTTTAAGGTTTAATAAATTCGGAATAATAAGCTTTAGATCTCTTTATAAACTTGAAACCCTTTCTTTTCTCTCTCTGGCGGCTCGTGCGGACTACCCCTGCGGACCATGGGGTGTACCGCGGGGTACACCGCGACATCTGATGCTCGAAATTTTTTGCTCACTGGTTAGCACCCGTGGTAGGACCCCGTGGCACGTGTTTCTGAGTTGCGGACTAGGGTGCGGTACACCGGAGGGTACCCCGCGCCTTCTGTAGTTATCTCCGTCAAAATACCCGTGGCACCTACCCCGTGGCACCTACCCCGTGGCACGTGTTTTTGGCTCGCGGACCATGGCACGGTGCATGGGGTAGTCCGCGGGTCATTTTTTTTTCGGTTTCTGGATCAAACCCGTGGCTCCACCCGTGGTACGTGTTTGGACCACGCGGACCATCCCTGCGGTATAGGGGGTAGACCGTGGGGTAGTCCGCGCAGGTCATTCTTGCGCTCCAAAAATTTTCGTTTTCTTCCCTAACTCGATTTCTCCAATTCCTACACACCAAAAACACTAATACCTTTCTCAAATATGCATTATCATCTAAAAATAACTAAAATAAACTTTAACTAAAAACGTAAAAGACATGAAAACATAAAAAAAAAACTACGGGTTGTCTCCCGTACAGCACTTTTGTTTTACGTCTTTCAAAGTTAGACGTGTCACCTCTGTCAAGATTTGCGAATATAGCCTCCCCAACAACGAGTAAAGCTATGAACGTCAACTAATCTGCGCTTGACCCCAGTTTTGGGGCAAATTTCTATCACCTTGGCTGAAACAACCTTAGTGACAATGAATGGTCCTATCCACGAGTCTTTGAAACTTCGTGGCCTATTCTCGCGTTTGTGAGATTTCCATAGAACTTCATGGCCAACCCCAAACTCAATGTTTAGCTCAGTATACACAGGCTTTAAGTGGATCTTCTCAGGAGGGACTTTGTGATGTGAAAGACTGTGGATGATGGGCACGGTGGGATCCAACTTCCTTGGTTTTTTACCCAAGACATAGAAGGTCTCGGATACATTCTTAGCATGAAGGGTGATGGTCCCTTGGAAGTTGATCACCCTTTGAATTGTGGCCATGAAAAGCCGTCCAAGTATGATTGGAACCTGCTTATCTGCATCAAACTCAAGAATAACAAAGTCAGTAGGGATGGCGATATTACCTGCACGGACTAAGACGTCCTCCACTGTTCCCTATGTCCTTTTCACTGAGTTGTCAGCAAACTGTAACTTCACTGGAGTCTTCTCTGATTTCTGAAGTCCAAGTCTCTCGAATACTGACTTAGGCATAAGATTCACACCAGAACCCACATCGTACATAGCCTTCACCTTGAGCATGCCATGTAATTGAATAGGAAGGTTGAAACTTCCCGGATCTTTAAGCTTCGTTGGTAGCTCTTTCTCACTTCTTCTTGAAACCCTCAGGTTCTCTCTCAGGATCTCTACACTCGCCTCTTTCTCAGGAATAATTTGCGTAAAAACTTGTTGTGGTGTAAGTCCTCGTTTCGCAATCTCAAGCATTTGGGCGTTGATATTTTCAGGTTGGTATGCCTCTACAAATGTCTTGAGAACAGTGTCATCCTTAGATTGTATCAGGAATAGTTGATGACACTAGTTGAACACTAGGTGGCGATTCCACCTTCTCTTCTTCTTTCTCTTGTAGCACAGCAGGTGCCACTTCATCTTTCGATTCCTCTTTTGACGCCTCTTCCTCTTTTTCTTTAGCCAACTCAGCTGCATAATCCATTACCGATCTAATCTCCTCTTGCACCTTCCTCAGTAACTCTATAAATTCGTCTTTTTCTTGATCGTCCTCCACACAAACTTTAGAACAGTCAGATTCCATGGGGCTAGACTTGGTTGGTTCTTCTTCAATACTGGAACTTCCACGGCACTAATGGCAGCATGTGGTGCTTCGTTCGCTTCTTTAATCTCAAGGAATATAGCCTTGCAAGCTTCGAACCCATCATTGTCTTCACCTCCTTCGATTGCCTTTACTTCTTTTTGTTAACACTTTGTTTAACTGTGTTACTTGAGTACTTAGCATCTGAAGTATGGCATCGTGTCCTTGGACCTTTTCTTCTTGAGCGTTTATAGTCGTGTTCAAACGGTCTAGAGCTTGTACTATCTGTGTATTATCCATAGATCCTTCTTGCGGATACTGAGGTAAAGCTTTCTGCTCTAATGAATCGGTATAGGCGTCTTGAGCAGGTTGTTGTGGAGGAGCAGGTCTATTCTGATATTGTTTTTGGTACTGACCTCTCTGTTGGTAAGAGTTGTTCTGGGGTCGCGATTGATAATGACCAAGATTAGCGGCCCCTTGTGGATTTGAATACTGCATACCCGGATGGTTGCGATTACCCCATCGGTTGGATATAAAGTAAACAGATTGCGGATTTGATTCGCACTCTTCCCATAAATGATCGTTAACTCCACATTGTTGACAACCTTGTGCTTCTTGTACCACCTTTGTAGCGGCTAAATTCTTCTCCATCGCGATTCTCAGCTCCTTGATTTGATTTTCTAACGAGGATATTTGAGCTGAGTTCGCAGTTTCTGCATCTAAACAAAGCGTTCCTCGGGTCTTTGCTACAGAAGCTCGCGTTGAAGGCCAACTTCTTTCTTGTTCCATAATATTCTCTAACACCTCAGAAGCTTCATTGTGATTCATGGACACAAAATTACCCTTTCCAATGTTATCCACCTTTTCTCTACCTTTGTCATTAAGACCTTCATAGAACATAGCAAGTTGTAGAGCAGGTGTATAACCATGGAGCGGACATCTAATTAATTTTTGTTGAAACCTTGTCCATGCTTCTCCCACTGTTTCTCCATCTTCTTGAGAAAATCTTGCAAGTTCGGCTTGATATTTGAGTCTCATGCTCTTTGGATAAAATCGGTTAAAGAATGCGGCTTGAAGTTCTCTCCAAGAGTGAATGGTTCCATGTGGTTGTCTTTCTAGCCAATCGCTAGCTCTTCCGGTCAAGAAAAATGAAAACATATGACAATACAGTTGCTCGCGTGTAATACCAGGAGTAATGTAGGCATCACAAATCTGCATGAACTTCTGAATCGCTTTTACCGGATCTTGAATAGCTGTACCAGTATAGAGTCCGAAACTTTGAAATTGACTGAGCATACCCGGATCGGGTCTAAATTTGATATTCGGAATCTCAGGAGGGCGGTAACCGATGGGCTGAACATGGAATGGTACATTAAGGCCAGGAAGGTCTTGTTCAACTCGGTTCTGTTGATTATTAAGATTATTCTGCCCATTAACTCCTCCTGCTGGTAATTGTTGTCCTTCTTGTCCACCGAGTGGTGGATCCTGAACACCAAGAGGAGGATCTTGTTGACCTCCTCCAACTGGTGGATTTAGTTGGGCTGCCATAACTCTTCTCAAGGCTCTTTCCTCACGAACTCGTTTGTTGTAAGGTCTGAAACTCCTCTCAGGCTCCGATAAGGGAGGCCAAGAATTAAACACTGTGAAACCTGAAAAAGACTAAAGCAAACCACAAGCGTAAATCTGGAAAAATAAATACTAAACTAAAAACTGAAAAGTAAAAACTAATTAAAAACTACTACTCGAAATAGATAACCCACACGCTAACGAGACACAAGTACCCGGCAGCGGCGCCAAAAACTTGGTGTCGCCTAGGGTGTGATAAAAATAAGATTAAAATAAGCCAAGAAACTACGCACTCTCACCCTAGACAGGCACAGTACTGCAAGTATTATAGGACGTATGCAAGTTTTAATGATAAATAGAGTTCGTTCTCAGGGACTTAAGTGTGTTAATCGCGTGAGTAGAAATAACGAGTAAAAGTAAATAATTAGAAAACAGAAAAGTAAAGGGAACAGATTTCGAGATTATGAATTAAAACTAAGAAAATAAAGACAATAAAATAAAAGTTTAAGAATATAAGATGAGAAATATAGCTTAGGTTATGCTAGTATGTGATATACTATATGCGTCCTAGAAGGGGGGTTGAATAGGACAATAGAAATTAATCGGCTAATTTTATTTCAAGTAAATAAAATTAAAAGCTAATTTGAATCCTATTGTATTAGCAAACTAAATAGTATAAAACTAGATAATCCTAATAGACAATAATATCAAACTATTCAAGTAGGCATTTTATCAAGCATATAGAGTGCGGAAATATAAAGAGTGTAGAGATAGAATACGATACACAACGATGTATAGTGGTTCGGTTTCCCTACATCCACTACCTAAGGAAGCCTCCTTAGGATTTGCAAGATTCTCAACTAATCTTCGTAACTCTTAACCGGGTGAGATACAAACCCTTACAACCACTTCAAAAACCCTTTGAAGGAAATACACTTGTGTTATCACCAACACAAGGAACCAAGCATAAACCTATGCTCACACTACTCTCTTAATCTATTACAAGAACTAAGAGGAAAAGGGAAAAAGTGTTTAGGGGTGCTTATAAAAGCTTTGTGACTAAACTCCTAAATGAGTAGATAGAACTAATTAGCTTCACAATAAATATGACTTGAATGCTCCTTTGAAACCTCCTTGAATGATAGAATTAATTGCTCTTAAGATTGGTAGATGGAAGGCTTGAGTTGTGTCTTGAATGAGCTCCATTTTATAGCTGAAAAGATGGTCCAACGGTCATAAAGCTTCTCTCTAACGGATCTATTTATCTCCCAACGGATATAAGCTTTGTCCTCTAGTAATAGTGCTGAAACCCTCTCGTGCGGTGTACCGCGGGTATCGTCCGGTGCACCGCGGGACTGTTCGACTTGATTATGAGCTTACTGGTCGGACTACTCCATGTACCGCACACCTGGTCCGTTCCTGGGTCCGGTGTACCGCGCTTTATGTCCGGTGTACCGTGCAGATTTCTGAGCTTACTGGTCGGGCCATCTAGTGCACTGTGCTTCTGGTCCGTGATGCTGCGGTGCACCGCGTGATTCATCCGGTGTACCGCGGAGCTGCTCTTTTAAATATAACGCTAAGTATAAAGAGATAAACACAACTAATCTAATGAGGGGTTTTGGAAAACAACTTAAGTGATACCAAAATGAATTTTAGTGTAAAAGATGATTTGTCGAATATTAAAACGGGAATAAAAACAAGGTGAGGCTAACAATCTCCCCCTTTTTGATGTTTGACAAATCATAAACTTTTGAAGATGCCTAAGATTTAGTTTTGATCAAAAACTCCCCCTCAACCTAATCACTAGAGTTTTTATAAAAACTCCCCCTCACAAAATGCATTTTAAAAAGTTCAACTAAAATTTCTCCCCCTTTGTCAACAACAAAAAGAACAAATGATACAATTTTGAAAATTTTAAGGGGTCAAAACACATTTTGAGTAAAAACAAGGACTAAAGGAATAAATGGATAACAATTAGAAGCTTCAAGGAACCTATAACATCAAGAAAAGATTAGCAACAAGATTATATACACAAAAAGCTCTAAACAAAAACATGACATGAAAGAAAGGTTAGAGAATTTGCATGCCAATCTCACACCGAATTTTCTCAAAAAGATCTTGGGGTAGAGGTTTGGTAAAGATATCGGCTAATTGATTTTCGGAGGTAACAAATTCAAGTACAATGTCCCCTTTTTGAGTGTGATCACGGATAAAATGATGGCGGATTTCAATGTGTTTTGTTCTAGAGTGTTGAATGGGATTTTTGGTAAGATTGATAGCACTAGTGTTATCACAACGAATGGGAACACGATCATACTCTAGGCCAAAATCTAGTAAGGTTTGTTTCATCCAAAGAATTTGAGTCACACAATTTCCGGCCGCAACATATTCGGCTTCGGCCGTGGATAAAGCAACACTATTTTGTTTTCTACTAGACCATGAGACAAGGGATTGACCTAAGAATTGGCAACTACCACTAGTGCTCTTCCTATCAAGTCTACAACCGGCATAATCGGCATCCGAATAACCTATTAGTTCAAAGGAGGTAAATCTTGGGTACCAAAGTCCTAGACTAAGGGTTCCTTTCAAATACCTAAAAATACGCTTAACGGCACTAAGATGGGTTTCTTTGGGAGAAGATTGAAATCTAGCACAAAGACACACGGGGAACATAATATCGGGTCTAGAAGCGGTTAGATAGAGTAAGCTACCAATCATACCTCGATATAGTTTCTCATCAACATTCTTACCATCTTCATCTTTGTCTAATTTTGTGGATGTGCTCATTGGAGTTCCAATTTCCTTTGCATCTTCAAGTCCAAATTTTTTGATCAATTCTCTTGTGTATTTGGCTTGATTGACAAAGATACCATCTTTCATTTGCTTGATTTGAAGTCCAAGAAAGTAATTTAATTCTCCCATCATGCTCATCTCAAATTCCTTATGCATGCTTTTAGAAAAATTCTCACAAAGATTTTCATTAGTAGCACCAAATATAATATCATCCACATAAATTTGAACAAGAAGGATATCTTTTGAAGACCTTTTTATAAATAAAGTGGAGTCAATTTTTCCTCTTTTAAAACCATCATCTAATAAAAATTTGCTTAATCGTTCATACCAAGCACGAGGAGCTTGTTTTAAACCATATAAAGCCTTTGAAAGTTTAAAAACATGATTTGGAAATTTTGGATCTTCAAAACCCGGAGGTTGTTTAACAAAAACTTCCTCGTCTATAAAACCATTTAAAAAAGCACTTTTGACATCCATTTGGTAAAGTTTAAAATTCATATAACAAGCAAAAGCAAGTAGCATACGAATAGATTCAAGTCTAGCTACGGGAGCAAAAGTTTCATCGAAATCAATACCTTCTTCTTGATTGTACCCTTGAGCAACTAACCTTGCTTTATTTCTAGTAATGATGCCGGTGTCATCTAGCTTGTTGCGAAATATCCACTTAGTGCCAATAATAGTGGGGCCAATTGGTTTCTCCATTAATGTCCAAACTTTGCTACGCTCAAATTGATTTAATTCCTCATGCATAGCATTAATCCAATGATCATCTAACAAAGCTTCTTTAATATTCTTGGGCTCAATTTGAGATAAGAATGCTTGATGAGCACAAAGAGCAATAATACGGGAGCGAGTGGTAACACCTTCTTTTGGATCACCTAGAATTAATTCACTTGGGTGATCTTTGATATGTTTCCAACACCTTGGTAAATCCGTACTAGCTTCATTTAACACTTGATCATTTTCCTTAAGAGATTCTTCATGAGATTTGACTTCTTGAATAGGAGATTCTAAGGGTTGATCTAGTGGAGTATCTTCAACAACATCTACCACTTTCTTGATACAAAACGGATTAGTCTCATCAAAGTCAACATGCATAGATTCCTCAATGGTACGAGTACGTTTGTTGAAAATGCGATAGGCTTTTCCTTTAGTGGAATAACCAAGAAAAATGCCTTCATCCGATTTAGCATCAAATTTTCCCAAATAGTCCCTAGTGTTTAGGATAAAACATTTGCACCCAAAAACACGAAAATAAGCAATAGTTGGTGGTCTACCATTCCAAAGCTCATAAGGGGTTTTCTTAATAAGGGGTCTAATAAGAACTCTATTTAACACATAACAAGCCGTATGAACGGCTTCACCCCAAAAGTATGTAGGCAAGCTATGTTCTTTTAGCATTGTTCTAGCCATTTCTTGTAGAGTTCGGTTTTTCCTTTCCACTACCCCATTTTGTTGGGGAGTTCTAGGGGCCGAAAAATTATGCTCAATCCCAAATTCATCACAAAAATGCACAAAAGGAGAATTCACGTATTCACTACCATTATCACTACGAATGCATGTAATAGAGTAGCCTTTCTCATTTTGCACCTTTCTACAAAGTTTTGCAAATTCATTGAAGGCATCACTTTTTAAAGCAAGGAACATCACCCATGTGAATCTAGTGTAATCATCAACAACAACAAAGACATATCTAGACCCTCCTAGACTAGTGACATCAACGGGACCAAAAAGGTCCATATGCAATAATTGAAGTGGCCTAACGGTGATGACCTTATTAATGGATTTAAAAGATGAACGATGTTGTTTACCAAGTTGACATGCATCACATAATTTATCTTTATCAAATTTGTAAATAGGCAAACCAACAACAAGATTTTTTCTAGATAATTTTGAAATTAAATCCATGCTAGCATGTCCTAAACGTCTATGCCAAAGCCAACTATCATTAACCACGGATAAGCATTTAATATTTTTGCACATAAGACTCTCAAGATCAACAACAAAAACATTATCCGATCTTTTTGCAATAAACATAGTATCTAACTCATCATTTTTGAAAACAACACATCTAGATGCTTCAAATTTAACACTAAAACCAACATCACAAAGTTGACTAATACTAAGCAAGTTAAAAGAGAGACCCTCAACAAGTAACACATTAGAGATAAGTAAAGAGTCCATATTACCAATGTTACCTTTACCCAAAACGCGTTTCTTAGTGTTGTCGGCAAAAGTAACTTTATCACCTTTAGTTTTATATAAATTTGTGAATAATGATGGATTTCCGGTCATGTGTCTTGAGCATCCACTATCAAGTAGCCATATATTTTGCTTCTTGATGCTCAACCCCTACAAACAAAAGTAATTTAAGCTTTAGGTACCCAATTTGGATTGGGTCCATGAGGGTTAGTGGATTTTCTTTTTAAGACCCATTTAGGTCTTTTCCAAATTGGCACAAGAGATCCCAAATCTAATAATTTACGATAGTAACAATGAGATGCATCATGGCCAAGTTTTTCACAATAGGTGCAAGTGATAGAAGATTTTGAAGAGGATGAAATTTCATTTGAAATTTTTGATTTAACAAAGACATTTTTCAAAGGTTTTTGGTGAGTGAATGGATCATATCCAACACCACTTTTTTCACAAGCCATTCTTTGAGAACCTAAAATCAAATCCAAGTTTTCTTGCCCACTAGTAAATTTTAAAATAATGGCATTTTGATCAACAATCTTTTTCTCTAACAAAGCTTTTTCTTCCAAAAGATTTTTCTCAATAAGATGAAGTTTCTCATTATCATCTATACATTCATCACAAAGATTTTGACAATCTTCCAAAGCTTTCAAAACCTCTTTAGTTCTATTTTTCTCAAATTCTAAATCTTTTGTTAAAACTTTGTTTGTTTCAATAGAATTTAAAAAATCATTATAAAGAGAATCAAATGCCTCATGAATATCTTGTTCACTAGCATCATCATTAGTTAAAGAGAGTTTGGATTTAGGAGTTACCTCATCATGATTTGCCATAAAGGCAAAGTGAGTAGTACCGGTATCATCATCCGAAGAAGCATCTTCATCATTCTCAACTTTTCCCATAAAGGCAACAAGATTGACATTTTCATTATCACTTTCTTCTTCATCCGAATTTTGAGTATCCCAAGTGATATTGGCATGCATAGCTCTTTTCGGTTTCTCCTTTTGAAGAAGAGGACAATAGGTTTTGATGTGACCAACCTTCTTGCAATGATAGCAAGTGGGTTCATCTTGTTTGATAGCTCTATCATTCTTTTTGTAGGGTGTGGAAGAGCTTCCTTTCTTTGCAAAGCGTTTATATCTCATGAATTTTTTCATGTCTCTTGCTAGCATAGCCACTCCTTCATCTTCACTAGTTTCTTCTTCATGAGAGTTTTCTTCTTCACTTTCTTTCCTTTCTTTTCGTTCTTTCAACTTAGAACTCATGGCATGGAAAGCAATAGATTTCTTAATTTTCTTCTCCTCATCATCTCTTATCTTTTCTTCTTCAAGCACAAGTTCTTCCGTCATGAGGTTGCAAATGAGTTCATGAACCGTCATCTTTGAAAGATCTTTAGTGTCTCTTATAGAGTTGATCTTTGTCTTGTATTTCCTTGGAAGAGCAAATAAGATTTTTCGACATTGTTCCTTGTTGGTGTACTCTTGACCAAGAGTCTTCAAAGTGTTAACAATGTTAGAAAATCTTTGATGCATAGCATTCAAGGCTTCATCGGGCTCCATACGAAAAAGCTCATACTTAGTGATAAAGAGACCAATCTTGGTTTCCTTAATATCTTCCGTTCCTTGATATGATAGCTCCAAGAGTTGCCACATTTCATGAGCGGAATTGCATTCACTAACTCTAGCGTATTCCGTGACGCTTAATCCATTGATGAGAATGTTCATAGCTTTGTTGTTTTTGGTAAGTTTAGCTATGTCTTGATCATTGTAATCATCTTCATCTTTTACCTCCGTTGTACTTCCGGCAACGTAAGGAATATAAGGACCCTTTTTGATAGCCATCCATAAAAAGTAATCGATTCCTTTCACATGAATCTCCATCTTCTTTTTCCATCCAAAGTAATCTTTTCCTACAAAAAGCGGAGGTCTAGTAGAACATGAACCTTCCGGTTGATTAGAATCCATATCGTATTAACTCTAGAAACGATTAAGTACAATAGAGCTAGGCTCTGATACCAATTGATATACTATATGCGTCCTAGAAGGGGGGTTGAATAGGACAATAGAAATTAATCGGCTAATTTTATTTCAAGTAAATAAAATTAAAAGCTAATTTGAATCCTATTGTATTAGCAAACTAAATAGTATAAAACTAGATAATCCTAATAGACAATAATATCAAACTATTCAAGTAGGCATTTTATCAAGCATATAGAGTGCGGAAATATAAAGAGTGTAGAGATAGAATACGATACACAACGATGTATAGTGGTTCGGTTTCCCTACATCCACTACCTAAGGAAGCCTCCTTAGGATTTGCAAGATTCTCAACTAATCTTCGTAACTCTTAACCGGGTGAGATACAAACCCTTACAACCACTTCAAAAACCCTTTGAAGGAAATACACTTGTGTTATCACCAACACAAGGAACCAAGCATAAACCTATGCTCACACTACTCTCTTAATCTATTACAAGAACTAAGAGGAAAAGGGAAAAAGTGTTTAGGGGTGCTTATAAAAGCTTTGTGACTAAACTCCTAAATGAGTAGATAGAACTAATTAGCTTCACAATAAATATGACTTGAATGCTCCTTTGAAACCTCCTTGAATGATAGAATTAATTGCTCTTAAGATTGGTAGATGGAAGGCTTGAGTTGTGTCTTGAATGAGCTCCATTTTATAGCTGAAAAGATGGTCCAACGGTCATAAAGCTTCTCTCTAACGGATCTATTTATCTCCCAACGGATATAAGCTTTGTCCTCTAGTAATAGTGCTGAAACCCTCTCGTGCGGTGTACCGCGGGTATCGTCCGGTGCACCGCGGGACTGTTCGACTTGATTATGAGCTTACTGGTCGGACTACTCCATGTACCGCACACCTGGTCCGTTCCTGGGTCCGGTGTACCGCGCTTTATGTCCGGTGTACCGTGCAGATTTCTGAGCTTACTGGTCGGGCCATCTAGTGCACTGTGCTTCTGGTCCGTGATGCTGCGGTGCACCGCGTGATTCATCCGGTGTACCGCGGAGCTGCTCTTTTAAATATAACGCTAAGTATAAAGAGATAAACACAACTAATCTAATGAGGGGTTTTGGAAAACAACTTAAGTGATACCAAAATGAATTTTAGTGTAAAAGATGATTTGTCGAATATTAAAACGGGAATAAAAACAAGGTGAGGCTAACAGTATGCACTAATCCTTCTAATTCTATCTATAAATCTAGTTCATAAGGGAGAATATTAGCTCTTGGTATACTTAGTCAGGATTCTAAATTACCCAATCTTAGACCTTGAGAGCGACTAAGGGGGCTACGGCACAACCAAGACGAGGAATCAAATAGGGTTATCAAACGCCACTAAGGCCCTATCCAGCACACTACAATCAATTGGTGATATGGTGATTAAAACAAACCCTAATGACTATCTAGTTAGAAGTATGTTTTGTCAGAACTGCTATCGACACTAGACATTATGTGGTGGTTCAATAGTTAAACACCCTGTCAAGGAGACCATCTAACTACTCTTAAAACAATCCTAAAGTGATCAGTTCTAGGAAAGACAATAAATCAAAATACATAAACAAATATAAAGTAAGTAGCTAATATCAGATTAAAACATATAATTCCCAAAGAAACTTAGATAGAAGAATTAGAATTCATAGATTATACATATGCAAAACCCAAGCTATGGGGAGTTTAGTTCATACGTGATGGAAATAAACTAAAAGAAATTACAAAAGACATCATCTTGCTCTCTATAATAAACAGGAAGAATAAAACCTTAAGAACTAATTACTATGAGGCAAGGATGATTTACAAGTGATATAAGGGTGTATTTATAGGTGTTTGGAAGACCTAATTCGTTTTCTTGCGGAATAGTTAAGGTAATGGACTTCTAGCCCAACTCAAATTCGTATGGAAATAAAGATAAACACTACTGCACCGTTTTGAGCATATCTTCTTCGTTATTGGTCAGATTTTGCTCCATAAGATACCAAAAGAATCGCAACAGAATTATCTTGACCCTTTAGAAGGAAATTACCAAAATCGGCCTATTTCTTAGGTAAAAACGCATATCTTTGAACGTGTATGCAGAATCCCAGATTTAGGCAGCTTTTCCTTTTCCATCTTTTTAGTTTTTGTTTCCTTATCTCCAATTACCATGCAAATCTCTTTCCATAAGTTGTAATCTTTGACTTGGACTCTAATTAAACTCCATAATTATCTTTAAAGCTTCACACTAAATAAACAATTAAACCCAATATGCTCTAAAAATAATAATTCTACAAATCAAGACTCAAAAATAGGAAAGTGCACTAAAACTCAAGAAAATCGACATTATTGACTTCTAAATCACTTAAAATGATGTCTCATCCTAACATTAATCTATCACAAATGAGGAGACATCATATGGTGAGACGATTCCTGAAAGCAAGAAAGTATCAGTGTTTAAGAGCCACTGCAATCCGATTAGTAAAATAGTGTTTGGTTTTTTACCATTCAAAGAGAAGGAACACGTCGATTGGTAAATTCTTCATAATTGCGATGATATCTAGCACTATATGATGTAAGTATTTTAATAAAAATAATTTATTTAAATATCCTATTATTTATTATTAACACTATGTTTTTTCTTAGGGAATAGAAGTCCTCACTTCCGTCCCTTGATAGAGAGAGAAACACCAAGAGAAATTTCGCCGATGGTTTATGTGAAAGGTATACAAGTCTACAAAATAAATTAACTCTATCTCATATAATAACTAAAACTGTGTGTAGATGTATGTAATGAACAAAGATGGCAATCCCATTTCTACCTAAGGGTTAATTTCGTTGTCCAGCATGTAGAATAGCGTCGTGTATCGATATAATTCCTGCGTCGTAAATGGGGTCAAATGGGTAACCCGTAAAAATGGTGAAAATAGAGTTACTCAAGAGTACGGAGTTTGTACAATCACATGTTGGTTACTTGTGTTATCTTTGTAGTTGATTTCTTTTGTTAGTTGGGTGTTCGTATACAAAATAGTTATTTTGTAATGTCATAGGTGGAGATACTTTTGATGGTGAGTTGGTCAGAATTGTTGAGGTTGAATTCAGTGGTGGTTGTTCAGTTGTGTGGTTTGAGTGTAAGTGGTATAACATCAATGAAAAAAAGAAACTGCGAAAAACAGAACACGGGGCAACAATGATAAACACAAGTTCTTTTTGGTGGACTAAAGAACCCTATATCTTAGGAACTCAAGCAAAAACGGTCATTTACGTTGATCAAATTAACGCAAGAAAGGCGAAAAAAGGGTGGAAAGTTGTTTGGGAAGTGAAAGACTCACCGATACAGTCTCGAACTATTTGGTGCCGAATAGATTTCTACTGTTCCAGATCCATTGGCTGATACGAACTTGGATTCGGAATACCCACTTTATGAATTATACTACGAGGGATAAAATTTGATCTTTAGATTTTTAACCTTGTACCAGAACCCTCTGATCTCGTCGATGATGATGATTATGATGACAAATTAGGCGAGTACGAGACTAATGAGGAAACTATATATGTTGAGAGTGACGATGAACCCGTAATTTTTTATGATGGGGACGAAACTGATTAGCTGTGTGAAGTTTAATGATTATGTATTATGAAAAATAAATAAATAAATAAAAAATAAAATACATTGTAATCATGATCATTATATACACACATTTTAAAACTCCAATTACCGATTGAAATTCACTTCTCAAAATAAAACTAGAAGTCTAAACCCTCAAACACTTAATATTTTTCATAATTTTTCATGTTTGAATTATTTTGATTATAATGTGTAATTGTGTTATGATGTATAATAGTTTAGGATAATGATTATGCAATAAATTAAAAAAAAATAAGAGAAATAGCTATGTATGAAAAGTAAGAAATATAGTTATGTAAATAAAATATATAAAAATAAAGTAAACTGTCTTTAGCGAGGAGTTCTTCATGATGAACTCCTTGATAAAGACTTTTAATCTTCGCTTAAGATAGGAGCTGAAAAGTTTGACACGCGTAAAGGCGGTTAATATTTCCGCCTTTTCAACTGCCCATTCTCTAGCGAGGACTTTTTTACTTAACGAGGACAATGTCCTCGCTAAAGACCTTCCCCGAAAATTTAAAACCCACTCACCTATCTTCATCCTCACCTAACTCCCACGTTTCCATTGAAACCCTTAAAATATTTTCGAAAACACACCCTTAACACCGGCGAGGCACCATAATCATAAAAAACACCCTAATTTGACAATTCAAGGTAAGAAAAACAAAGTTTATCCAAATTTTTATTTTTGAAATTGTAAATTTTTTTCCTCAACAAACTAACTTGATTTGTTTAATTTGCATTTGCGTTGTGGTAATTCTCTATCAACTATTATCAACCAATTTCAGAATTAAAGGTATGTTATCAAACATTTGATTTGTTTTTTTGTTTTTTTTTACTATTTTTAGAAAAATAAAATTTTGTCATTAGAGTAGTATTTTTAGATTTCCAAATTTAAGTGGTGATTTAAGCTTATTAATTAGTTTCTTATTTTGGAGAAAATAACAATTTTAGTTGTAAAATTTAGTTTGGGTAGTGTTGATTTTTTTTAGAAATTATTCATTAGTGCATAGAAGATTTAGGGAATTAGGGACTTTATAAAACAATTAGGGCCTTAGTGTATTTAGTTTGTGTAGACAACTAATTTTTGGAAATTAGTTTGCATAGAAAAGTAATTTTTAAAACATTTAGAGGCCTTACTGATTTTATTTTAATAAACTATTGGGTTCTTTATTGTAATTTTACAAACTTTAGGGGCCTTAGTGATATTTTTATAAACTTTAGGGATCTAAGTGTAATTTTAAAATTTTAGGGGTAAAATTGTAATTTTAAAAAACTTTAGGCCTTAATGTATTTTTAATCAACTTTAGGTGCCTTAGTGACACTTTAATAAACTTTAAGGAGTTATTGATATTTTTATAAAATTTAGGGACCTTAGTGTAATATTACATAGTTAAGGGGTAAAATTGTAATTTTGAAAAACTTTAAGGGCCTTGGTGTAATTTGAATAAAGTTTAGGGGGTTAAGTTTAATTTTAATGAACTTTGGATGTCTTAGTGTACTATTAACAAACTTTAGGTACCTTTGTGATATTTTTATAAATTTTAGGGTTTTTAGTGTAGTTTTAATAAACTTTAGGTTCCTTAGTGATATTTTTATTGACTTTAGAGGTAACATTGTAATTTTTAATAACTTTAGGGGTCTTAGTGTAATTTTAATAAACTTTACGTGCCTTAGTAACATTTTTAAAAACATTAAGGGCCTTAGTATAATTTTAATAAAAACTTAGATGCCTTAGTGAAATTTTTATAAAATTTAGGGGCCTTAGTGAAATTTTTATAAAATTTAGGAGCCTTAGTGTAATTTTAAATAGTTTAGAGGTAAACTTGTAAATTTTTAAAACTTTTGGAGCCTTAGTGTAATTTTTATAAACTTTAGGGTCCTTACTATAATTTTAATAAAGCTTAGGTGTGTTAGTGTTATTTTAATAAAATTTAGGTGCCTTAGCAACATTTTATAGACTTTAGGGGCCTTAGTGTAGTTTTAATAAACTTTAAGTGTCTTAGTGATATTTTTATAAACTTTTGGGGCCTTAGTGTAATTTTAATAAACCTTAGGTGTCTTAGTGGCATTTTTATAAACTTTAGGGGTCTTAGTTTAATTTTAAATAGTTTAGGGGTTCGGTCATCAACCTGACGATTCGCCAGACGATTCCCCTATGGTTCAAGACCTGGGGAGATCTTCACTCCAAATAGCAAAAAAAAGATACTGAGACACTTGAGGTAAGTTGACTTAATCTTTTTTTTATTTCTTAGGCGTTAACTATACAATTCTATTGAATTTGGGTTATTTGTGAACATGACTTCTTTTTGGTTGAGGAATGGGAGGCTCGCAGAGATTGGAATAAAATACAGATTATACTAATCAACAAGTATGGTAAGGGCTTTAGCGATCACAAAAATTGTGTGAAGAAAACAATATTATGGTACCGATAAGATTTTGGATGATCAGACACCAGATAATTTGGAGAAAACTTTAAAGGTATGGGACTTGGAGGAGAGTCAAGTAATTATTTTACTTTAATTACCTTTCTATAATCTTTCATTTCTATCTTACTATGCATGCTCTAAGTAGTATGAATAATCGTATCATATCTTACCTTGTTATACCTCCTTTTCCCCGACGATTCCCTAAAGGAAGTCATGTAAATATATTATATTTCCTTTGATCGTTCCTCAAATCTCAATAAATGTTTCGCACTCTACACTCCTAACACGACTAGGGGTAATATGCAACCATTTCATTAATGACATGAGTATATCTACCTATCTTGGTTGTGTACCTGAGCAATACTTCGTAGTGGGAGGAAGTCTAAGTTTAGTATACTCGCTTAGTTGACAAGTATGTCATACCCTATCTCAGAGGAGGATGTCATGTTAGTTATAGTGATTAAGGGCATCTTTTTTAATGATTTTCAGGTCAAACTTTAACCGACCTTTGTGAATTTTAATGTAATAATTAAAAAAGATAAACACCTTCCTTATTTTATATTTCTGTGTGTACATATACATTAATGACATATTCCACCAAAATATCAGTAAAGATGTGTTATAAATAACAAGATCACGATCTTACGAACATTTTTACTACCAAGAATATCCTGTGAAGGACTATGTTCTGAATTAAATTATCAGAACATAAATAAATTTTCCATTTGGTTTAAAGCCTTTATGTTCTTTGAGAGAATGGGATGAACCCCTTGTACGTCACTTTCCTTTAATCCTTGAGAAAGTGACTGAATCATAATTTTATTCTTCTACGTGAACATTACCCTTAGTGTTGAGCTCTAAGGAAATCTTGTTATCACCTTCATTCATGCCATGGGAATCAATATGTAGGTCACTTGTTTCAATCTCCACCTTTCCCTTAAATTCAATTAGAGCCTTTATACCAATACTTGCATAAACTTTATTTAGAAAAATTTCAACGTCCATATGCCTAGTAAACAAAGGTAGGTATTAAAAAAACAAAAAAAAAATCTTCAATGTGTAAAATAAGTACCTTTGTTTTATAAACTAGCCTTCAGAGAATATATAATAATCATGCGTCGAGGAACAGATGAATAGTTAAAACTATTATATAATAATTTGAACCTTCAAATGATTTATTCCACAAAATATCATATAATGTAACATTGTCTTTAATATTCAAAATACTACTACAATAGTTTTATTCCTCAACATCCAAAATGGGTTTAACATATTTCTTATGAAAGAACATAATCAATACAGATATGGATGTATATTTTAGGAGTTGTTGATGTCTCCCTATTTGTTCTAATTCTTAGCCCATTGGAGACATCCTTTTAGGTGAATAAATGACTTATTTGATTGACTTTTAGGCTTATTTGATCATATTGCACTTTCTCCCCTTGGAAATTAACTATTTGCAGAATCTGAGCTTTTGTGCGTAAATTTGACTATTTTTAATGCAAAGTTAATTGGTTCTTGAATCTCATGAAAGACCAATCCAAGGAGAAGAAGTGAGAATAAAGTCTTAGTGTATTTTAGAGTGTTAGGAAATGATTTCTAGTTGAGTTTCTATTTTTAGAGTACACTTTCCTATTTCGATTTCTTGATTTATTGAATTATTCTTTTTAAGCATATGCGGTTTAATTATTTATTTAATGTGAAGCTTTAAAGAGATAAATGGTAATTACTTAGAGGCCAAGTCAAGATAAAGATGAAAGGAAAGAAGATTTACATGGAAATAAGAAGATTTAGGAAAGATTTATTCAAAGGAGGAAAAGATAAAGCTGCATTTTGAAATTTGAAATTCAGCCACGTTTTAGAGATAAAATCATAATAAAAGATTGGCATGGATTCTGGACGAATGGTCTGCACCAATAGAAAGAGCTTTCCAAGACAAGCAGTTTCATATATTGGAACTTCTCAAACGGATAAGTATTGAAAAAGATATGACCAAATCAAATCAGCAGAATCTTATCTTTTAGAGCTACGAATTTAAGAGTCTTTGCCTTGTCTTCCACTCCAAGTAATTCGACCTAGGGCTTGCTAACACCTATAAATACACCCCTTAGACCTCATAATTCAGTACCTCTCACAATTTATTCAATATCCTTAGAGAGAGAGTCAAAGACCTCTCACAATTCATTCAATATATACATCCTTAGAGAGAGCGTCAAGAGGCGGAAGCAAGAGCAGAAGCTGGAGACTGTCTATATCTCCAACAACAGTTCAAGCCAATTCCTCTATCTAGGTTCTTATTTTATTTCTGTAATTAAGAACATGTATATTATTAATTTCTTCATTGTTTTTACTTTCAATATGAGCTAAACCTTAATTACTTGAGAATCGCAATAAAGGGATGAACCCTAATTAATTTAATTTATGTTTTGAATTTGGGATTGCATGATTTAAATAGGCTTGAGTTTTATATATTGGTTATTACTTTGTTTTTATTACTAATTCTTTTCCGCGCAACTAGAATTAGCTTTTAGTATTTGGGCTATTCACTTTAGTGGCGAAGTGATCATCCGACAGGGGGGTTTGAATACAGATCTAGGTAATACCCGTGTAATGTCCGTTATTGACCGACAGGCTTAACTAGTTACATAGCCAAAGAGGTAAAATCTTATCATCCGAAAAGCCATATTCGACCATACAGGTGTTTGTGATACTTTAGGATAGCTTCTAGGTCCACCCGACAGGGGGCTAGGAGATATTAGAGTCCCGACTAATATTATAATTCCAATTCTACCCTTAACATAGCATAGATTATATTGATTAAGTGGATTCCTTGCGAGACTCAAGTATAGCTCATATCTGCATCTTAGTCCTTTAGTATTTATTTTCTGTAATTTATTTTCTTGCATTCTTAGGATTAATAGAAAAACCAAACAAATATTTCTCATCTTTTATTTTCTGTATTTGCAATTATTACTATTTATCTGTTGAACACTTGGGTTATACCAGTCCAATCCCTGAGAACGAATCCGACTTATCGGAGTATTACTTGGGACAACCGTACACTTGCGGTTAAGTGGTTCCTTTTATTTGCACTTTATTTTATAACACCCCAGGACCCACCAAGTTTTTGGCGCCGCTGCCGGGGATTGCAGCGTGTGACCCCGGTGTTTAATCTTTAAGTAGTTTTAATTGTTTTATTTTTATTTTTTCAGTTTTACGCTTGGTTTTTGTTTTTGTTTTGTTTTCACAGGTTCTTTATTTAGGTAATGTTCAAGAGATTTGATTGAAAGATGTATAGAGGACATTACCCAGATCCCGATCCATATGACTATTGGGAAGACTCTTCGGGACAACAACAATGGGGTAGTAACTTCTACCAACAACCTTATCAATACCCGCAAGAGCAGGATTGGAACAACCAATGGATCGGGAATAATCAACAACAACCATCATATCACTATCCCCAGGAGCAAGGATGGAACAACCATTGGGTTGAAAACATTCAACAACCCTCACCTCAACACTATCAGCAAGAGACACTACTAGAGAGAGTCAATCGCCTACTCGAGGAAGTCAAGGCAGGAGAGCCAGAACGTAAGAAAAGAGAAGAGGAATTCAAAGCCACCCATGCACTCATACAACAGAGCTTAGATGAAATGGCTGCCCGAAACAACCCTCCTAACTTAGTTGAAACTGGTAGTATGTCTTATGAAGATTCCACTCCCCCGAGGGATGGAAGAGGTCAACTGGAAGAAGTAGTTGAGGAGGAGGTGTTGAAGGAAGATATTAGTGATAGTGATATGACCATCATGCCGGTTATAAATGAAGACCACTATGTCGTTGACAATCCTATTAGCATGGTGGAAGAAGGAGTAGCAACGAAAATCATAGAAATTGAAACTAAGGTTGCTATTCCTATGGTGCGTGCACATGATCATGATACAGAACGCAACCAAGAAAAAGAGGTGATCGAGATTATTAAGATTCCACATCAAGAATATGATGAAGTAATAGTGGAAGATTTGGTTGAAAGCGAAGACGAATGTGAAGTGGTTGAGGAATCCATCGAAGAATTCAAAGTTCACAATGAAAAAGAAATCGAATCCCCACCACAAAAAGTTCACCAATCACTATCTCCACCACAACTCATCATTAGAGATAACATATTGGAATCACCTCTATTACTAAAAATGATCAATAGGTGCTACGCAAGAAAGGTGCTACACCGCGAGAGTAAAGCGGCTAGGAGGAGCACCTACCCACCACACTTTAAAGAGGAACACGAGATTAAAGAAAATACAAATGAGCTTATACCGTTGAGGACGGTTATCTACTATCGTGTGGTGAAGAACGAGTTTCGCCATGAGAGCAAGGAGGCGAAACGAAGATACTACCCTCCCCCTTTCAGAGATCGATTGAATAAAATTTTAAGGGGAAAGGTTTCAAAGCTTACATGCCAAGGAAGAGGCGAATTCAAGCGGAGGAGAACCGCAAGGGCCTCAATACCATCTTCAAGGAAGGTAACCCGTCGAACTTAAAGACGTAATAAACAAAAGTGCTTCTTGGGAGACAACCCATGTTTTAATTGCTTTAAGTTTTTGTCAAGTTTTAGTGTCTACTTTTAAAAGAAATGAGAAAGGTAGTGTGTTATTGGTGCAGGAATTGGAAAAAAGGAATCACTTGGAAAAATTCGCAGGTCGGTCCGGTGCACCGCACCAGACCCCCGGTATACCGCGCCTGAAAAACCCGTACCACGGGGTGGCCCCCACGGGTTTTATACAGAAAGGAGAAAAAAATTTTGATGCGCGGTCCGGTATACCGCGTGAGATGTCCGGTATACCGCAGGATGGAAAAACCCGTACCACGGGTTAAGTACCACGGGTTTTTTAACGGAGTTGGTGCGGACTACCCCATGCACCGCACCCCTACACCGTAGGGCAAAAACCCGTGCCACGGGGTGCTAGCACGGGGTCAAGACAGGAGCGAGAAAAAAATCAGCAGCAGAAGCTGCGGTATACCGCGGGTTATGCCCGGTATACCGCGCTATGTCGGTTTTGAAGAGTCTTCACCTTATAAGCTTCTTACCTTGTCAAGACTAAACCCTAGCCTCCCCCAATACGAATTTTCCAGGCCTTAACCCTTATATACCTGCACAAAGAACACTACAACACCAAAGAACATTAAATCCCTCCTCCTAATCCATTCCAAACACACATCTAACACCAAAATCCTTCAAGAACATCAAGAAATCTTCTACTTCAAGCTTAAGCCTCTTCATCAAAGCTTCAATCCTATTCATTAAACCTTCCCCAAGCCATTACATATCCATTACCCATCTCATATAACACCATAATCCTTCATTACAAATCCTCAAAACATCAAATTTCAAAACTCTTCTCTAGTTTTTGATTATTTGAAGTTTTGAGTTTGGGGTTCATTGAGATGACGAAGATTGGAAGGTCAAGAATACCATGAAGAGGAAGAGGAAGTTGGAGAACCTCTTATTACTTTTGGGTGTTGAGATATAGTCGAAAGAATGGAAACTTTGGAGGATAATCATGAAGAGGTGTTGAAACCCATAGGAAAAATCACAAAAGAGTGGGAGCTTATGCAAATCATATTACGTGGAGTGAGCAATGTTCAACATGCCACCTACGCAACACAAGGAGCTCAACCTACACGCAACAATGGAAACCAGCTTCGTGCTGGTTCAGATACGTTTTCCTATCCCTTTCTTATTTGTTTTAATTGTTTAATTGCTGTCTTGAGTCTTTTTCGAGTCGTGGGGACACGACTCATTTTTGAGTTTGGGGTGGGGTTCGTTGCCTCGTCCCAATTTTATGTGTTTTACAGTTTTTTTAATTTTAGTTTGAGGAATGTTTTGACTGTAGAGATGTAGAGTGTTTTAAATGCCCCCATCAAGCATGCTTTTTGTAAATTAATGATAGAAAATAGTTGATTTTAGGAGTTAGTGTAAACTGAACTTTGGTTGCATGCAAACATGAGATAATTGATAGGAAAAATTAATGAACAATGCAAAAGAGGTAAACTTGTGCTTAAGGATAATCGGTGGTTTGTAGAACGTGAGATCTAAATGAGTAGAGAACCCACTTAGGTATGAACTAGAGACAAATTGTGTAGATAGGAAGATGATAGAGGCAGTTCTTTTGTTAGCCCTTTGAATCCTTTTTGGCCTTCTAACCCTGAATTAATTTTATCCTTCTTAGACAAATTTTTAGCCTTTAAGCCTTTCTTTTGTCGCCACATTATAAGCCAATTTCCCTTTAGATTATTAGGCATGACCATATGACCCGCACTTGAATCACGATCCTGAGACTCTGTCTTGAGCTTGAGTTTGGGGTGGTGGGTCCACTTATGGGAATTTACATTGGGATTGGGAGTTTTGAGCTTATCAATGATGCTTTGTGCTATATATTGATGATGATTCACATGTTTAATTATATTGTAACCCTTTGCCGGGGTAATAGTGAATGGAAAAGAAGCTATAAAGCTAAAATCATGAATAGGCATGAAGAAAAATAGCATGATATCTCAACATTAAAGAGAGAGTCATAGCTATACAAAAAAAATAATAATAATATATATAGAAACGAAAAGTTATATGAAAAGAATATATATTTGGACCGGCAAAGTGGAAATTTTAGGTGAATCATCTTTAGTGCTTATTGGGTTAATTTGGGGACGCTAATTAAGCGCGTCAATTGGGTTGAGTGAGAACGTAATTCGAGTGTAAACTCAAGCTCTTGGACAGTTTTGTTGATGGTAAGTGAGGAGAGAGCCAAAAGCTCACTTCAAATTTACCAAATATACATACCATACCGTCCTTCAGCCTATGCTAAAACCATAAAGACCTCGTGATTCCTAGATGCACAGTGAGTTAATAGGGATTATTCTAAGTGGAACATTCGACACAAGTAAAGATCGAGGAACACCCTATAGCCACCATCTTGAGATAAGTAATAAGCGTAACCTTCTAGCATTGTGAAATTAATTTTGAGTTGATATTATTTTGTATTTGATTTTGCATGATAAGTGTAGGTGTATATTAATTCCTAGGGTTAGACTATATGAAATTTGTTTTAAGTTTTGCTTTGGGATTATTTACTAGATTCTACCTTCTGCATTCACCTAAAAGGCCTTTGTTTTTATTTTACTTTGTCGGGACGACAAAGGTTTGAGTTTGGGGTCTTGATGTCTCCCTATTTGTTCTAATTCTTAGCCCATTGGAGACATCCTTTTAGGTGAATAAATGACTTATTTGATTGACTTTTAGGCTTATTTGATCATATTGCACTTTCTCCCCTTGGAAATTAACTATTTGCAGAATCTGAGCTTTTGTGCGTAAATTTGACTATTTTTAATGCAAAGTTAATTGGTTCTTGAATCTCATGAAAGACCAATCCAAGGAGAAGAAGTGAGAATAAAGTCTTAGTGTATTTTAGAGTGTTAGGAAATGATTTCTAGTTGAGTTTCTATTTTTAGAGTACACTTTCCTATTTCGATTTCTTGATTTATTGAATTATTCTTTTTAAGCATATGCGGTTTAATTATTTATTTAATGTGAAGCTTTAAAGAGATAAATGGTAATTACTTAGAGGCCAAGTCAAGATAAAGATGAAAGGAAAGAAGATTTACATGGAAATAAGAAGATTTAGGAAAGATTTATTCAAAGGAGGAAAAGATAAAGCTGCATTTTGAAATTTGAAATTCAGCCACGTTTTAGAGATAAAATCATAATAAAAGATTGGCATGGATTCTGGACGAATGGTCTGCACCAATAGAAAGAGCTTTCCAAGACAAGCAGTTTCATATATTGGAACTTCTCAAACGGATAAGTATTGAAAAAGATATGACCAAATCAAATCAGCAGAATCTTATCTTTTAGAGCTACGAATTTAAGAGTCTTTGCCTTGTCTTCCACTCCAAGTAATTCGACCTAGGGCTTGCTAACACCTATAAATACACCCCTTAGACCTCATAATTCAGTACCTCTCACAATTTATTCAATATCCTTAGAGAGAGAGTCAAAGACCTCTCACAATTCATTCAATATATACATCCTTAGAGAGAGCGTCAAGAGGCGGAAGCAAGAGCAGAAGCTGGAGACTGTCTATATCTCCAACAACAGTTCAAGCCAATTCCTCTATCTAGGTTCTTATTTTATTTCTGTAATTAAGAACATGTATATTATTAATTTCTTCATTGTTTTTACTTTCAATATGAGCTAAACCTTAATTACTTGAGAATCGCAATAAAGGGATGAACCCTAATTAATTTAATTTATGTTTTGAATTTGGGATTGCATGATTTAAATAGGCTTGAGTTTTATATATTGGTTATTACTTTGTTTTTATTACTAATTCTTTTCCGCGCAACTAGAATTAGCTTTTAGTATTTGGGCTATTCACTTTAGTGGCGAAGTGATCATCCGACAGGGGGGTTTGAATACAGATCTAGGTAATACCCGTGTAATGTCCGTTATTGACCGACAGGCTTAACTAGTTACATAGCCAAAGAGGTAAAATCTTATCATCCGAAAAGCCATATTCGACCATACAGGTGTTTGTGATACTTTAGGATAGCTTCTAGGTCCACCCGACAGGGGGCTAGGAGATATTAGAGTCCCGACTAATATTATAATTCCAATTCTACCCTTAACATAGCATAGATTATATTGATTAAGTGGATTCCTTGCGAGACTCAAGTATAGCTCATATCTGCATCTTAGTCCTTTAGTATTTATTTTCTGTAATTTATTTTCTTGCATTCTTAGGATTAATAGAAAAACCAAACAAATATTTCTCATCTTTTATTTTCTGTATTTGCAATTATTACTATTTATCTGTTGAACACTTGGGTTATACCAGTCCAATCCCTGAGAACGAATCCGACTTATCGGAGTATTACTTGGGACAACCGTACACTTGCGGTTAAGTGGTTCCTTTTATTTGCACTTTATTTTATAACACCCCAGGACCCACCAGTTGTCTAATAAAATAATACATCCCATACATCCTACATTTTTAATGGATAATTGTCCAAAAATTGATGTATTGGAATGGTCCTTTCTCATAGGATAAAAAGTATACCATCTACCTTAAATTTTGGTTTTATTGAAGATTTTCATGGTTCTTATACTCAAATGGCTACGTTTTTTAGAATTTTATACAATGTTTAAAAAGATTAATCTAGATATTCTACTTGATATTCTTCAAACAGCTAGTGCAAAAGGTCGATATCCTACCTGAATTATTGGGACATAGCTTGTCAGACCTCAAACCGTAAATTTTCAAGAGTTCAACTATGAAAGGAAAAAATAGGCATCTCATCGCCATGTCAATTCCCTCAATGATACAACACTATCATACAAATATAACCCTCACACGCTTACCTGGATTCTTATGGAATCCTAATATCTACCATGTAAGTTATATCTTCAAAAGAAAATAGAGATTCAAAATATGAGTTTTGAATGAACATATTATTCGGCTTGACAAAAAAAAGGTAAGAATTTGGGTTCTCTCTATCCTTACTTTTAGACCGACGAGGGGTATTAACAACATAAATGAGAATTTATACTTCCCCTAACAAGGGTTCAGGCCTACATCCGGATATAAACATTAAGTAAGAGTAATATATACTAGGGGTGACAATAGGGTTCAAGAATAATGTTTTACATAAAATGGGTTTCCTTCAATAAAGTTACATGCATTGGCTATAGACCCGTACGTTGGAGACACATCCAAAGATCTAGACATTACAAAAAAATGATATAAAGAAATGAAGATTTACTCTTGAAAGAAAGATTGTCTGAAGAAGTCAACAGAATAATACTCACTCTAAATATTGTAGTTAGACTTGAAATATTAATGAAGAAGAAAAATGAATTTGTTTTTGTACTTTACACTGTTTGATCTATACATATATAAATAACACATTGAATATAAATGGATAATTGTAGTCCAAAATCTTCAAATATTCTACCTTAATAGTGATGATTAGCACTACCAACATCATGTGCAATAATATCAGAAACCTTAGTAAGAGACATGATAGTTATCTTATTTGTAATCGCAACTATAAGTCAATGTATATAGTATTTATCTTATTCAGGTAGAAAAGGAATGAACTAGTTAAACAGGGTATGTGGAGAAGATACCCTTAACCTAGTCAATAGAAAATGTGCCAAATTTTCAAATCAAAACGAGCATATCAAGTTATAAGCCCAAAAAAAATTTAAATATATAACTTCTTTTAGACACAGTCTCGTTACAGAAATGATGTTCATCTTATCCCGTTAGAAGTTGAATAAGACAGGTGGTGTCATCAGTAATAACCTCGGGTTTTTGGTTTAAATTCTATCACTACATGTACAGATTTCACACTATAAGACATTAGTTTGATAATTAGGACTTACTTATGTAATAACTCTATATATACAGGCAATATTGTTAGGGTAAACATCCAATGTAATTAGATTTTACGTCTTTATTATTCTCAATGAAGAACTCTTATTCTATTACATATTTTATTTGTCGAGTACATCCAATTATTGTAAAACATGAACATTGTTATCATCATATTGTGCATTGACTATATCTCTAAGTAGAATTCAACAAAAGCAATTTTAATCATTATATTTAATAAGTTTTGTTAATATAACTTATTAGTGTCAAACTCAAAAATAATATAATGAAAAATAATTAAAAAGAGTGTTTGATTAAAAATGGTAATTTTCTATTTATTTCAAGAAAATATAGTCTCATGTTTGATTATTTATTTTTGATGTATTATAAAAATGAATTTTTATCTTGATAAGAGGGTTGAAAATATAAGAAACTTATTTTCTACGACTACGAATATGCTAGTTTGGGGAGAGTTCTTATTGGATTATCGTACTATTATCGATAAAAAACAAGTACTATATGTACATGACCTATAGAACGATTACGTATTGCAAAGATCAACTAATTCTGAAATATCTCTCTCTCTCTCTCTATATATATATATATTAGAGAGATATTTATGTGATGATTCATGTAAAGATACATAAATTCGTGGACGAGTAACAAGTGGAACACATGAAGTTGTCTTGGTGATATAAATGATAGTTCCAATTCGCAATTATTATTGTGTGCTAGACTGAGAGTTTAAACCAAGTGGTACTATTAACATTGGTGTATCTATATATTTTGAATATAATATTATACATATCCTTAATTTCATATTGTTAATGTAAGTTTTAATGTCTAAACAACAAGTGGGTCTAACACGAGTTTTGGAGGTTAAGATATTGGTGAATAATGGAATGAATCGAAATATAAAAAATAGATAATTAATCTGAAGATGATATAATATTAACGTGGGTAAGTCAACTTCCTTAAATATGATTTGTGATGCAGGTGGACATTAAATTTAATTCATCGATCATGACCCATATATGCCAACTACTCCCATGTTTAGACTAGACTCTTTGAGTGAAGGATTGACTTTTGCTCTAATGACCGAAAGACAGATTAAACAGGAAGGAGTATTATAAAATATGGAGATAAAGGGAGTGTTAGATTCATCAGGTCGTTCTTCTTTGTAAGGCCTAACCCTAAGTTAAAACCTTGTTTCCTTAGCACATGTATAAATACACTTATGATGTGTATTATATTCACACCTCTTATAATATAATTCACCTTGTAATATGTCTTTCATTATATCGAAACTCTTTCCTTTTCTTGAATTTTTTTCTGTTTAATTATTTTGTCAATTTATTACTTGTATATTTTAATTATTTGAACTAACTTATAAAAGTATTGTCAGAGCTTAGATTTATCATGCAGAATATATTTCATATTTTTCTACGCCAAAATCGAGAATTTTAGAGTTATCAAGTGTTTTGTTAAACGTTTAAACGTTTTTTTCTTTTTCGCTATTATTTATCATTTTTTCAAAAACATAATTAATCAAAAAATTTGTGAGTATGAATTTAATCTCATAACTCGAAATTTCGATAATATTTCCATAAACATATTGAGGCAAAGTTGTTTTACTTATTATATCGATCAAAGCAACATCTTATCATCAAGAATATTTATGATACGACTGAGATTCAAGTTAATATATTCATATTCTTAGACATTATAATGTTATAGTTTATCCTAAATTCGACGTATTGAAGAAATTAAGAGGGGATTCTTGTTCTCCTCGACAAGACAAAGAAAACACCAAAATTATCGAATTTCGATAAGTAACAGAGAAGTATGGTGCATTAGGTTTTCCATTTTTTAATTTTTATTTTTTGGTCGAATCGGTTGTATTTGAAGAAGAAGAAGAAAACATTCATGTGTGCACAACATTATGATTTCTTAAGAAAGATTATTATATTATATAATATATTAATTATTAGTTATTATATATTATAATTTTGATTTATTTTTAGAATAGACTTAGTAGTCTGACGATATGTCTGTAGACTTTGACTTGACCTATGGACAGTTGACTTTTTCAGATGACTTTTTTGATCGTCCTACCTTTGGTTTTTTTGAAGTACCCGATCCGTTTTCGAAACCTTCTTAAAGTTTCTTGAGGTTCAAAATCCGTTTCCAAGATAGATTTCTCCAATATTTTTAATATTTTTCCGAAGTTCTTGTATTTCTTTATTAATCGTGATTATGCTAACTTTAAAATTTAAAATTTTGATATTGGATCATGATATATGATTCACTATAAGGAAAGTTAAGATGCAAGTTGTCCTCTCTCATAAGGATTTTGATTTAATACTATTGGGACTTGATAAAATACTTTTGACTAGGTCGGACATAGAGAAAAAACAAAAGGATCTTAGGATTCTTTCATAAATTCAACTCCATCTCTCAAATACGATATTACCAAACCTTATTATTTTTTATAACCATTCTCCTTGCAACTAACAAATTAAAAAAAGGATTACCACCAACTACATTAGTCTCAAGCTTTATTGTATGATATAAAAATGAGATATTATTGATTATTCTAATTTGAAATACTATTATTAGAAAGGGAAAAACATACCAAAATAGTTATTTCACATTGTATTCTCATTTAATGAAATATCATTGCCAACTTCCTTTTCTCTATGTTAACAAATTAATGATAAATAATTAAATTTATTCCTATTGTGAATATTAATCATTCAAATTTGAGGCATTAATGAGCAATTAACATGTATAATGAGTTATAAATTAGACTCACGTTGAAGTTTATAAAAAGAAAATTCAGGAATATCTAAGTAGCATCTAGAAAAGATGAATAGGAAGGAATACTTACAACATGAACTCACATAAGTTGTATATAAAGTTTATGATTTGCAAAATATCAAATATTTCTAAAATCAATTAATTGAAAAAATTAAAAAGAATAAATAAATCTATATTATATATCGAAGTTTTTCTTATGGTTCGGATTTACCACTTAAGTGGTGGCCAGTATTAAATCTGGCCAAACATAAATGGTGGACAGCTGGCCCCACCTATCATTTTTTTTAAATAAACTAATTTTTCATTCAAAAGAAAAAAAAGAAGCTAAAACTAAAAAAAGAAAAGAAAACTCTCCTGCAAAAGAAAATAGCCGCAGCCATCAACAAACGAAGAACCCAAATAAAAGGTAATATTGTTTCCCTTTTCCATTCGTTCTCAACCGGCCACTGCATCTACTTTGTTTGAAGGAAGAGTCCACATTTCTCATCTCCACCTCCTAATCCACCAATCTGCAACACTTCTATAATTTTTTGGGGGTTCATCTTCACCTCTCCTTATCTTCAATAAACGTTATAAAGTGTCAATTTTTTAGAATTTGTGAGAAGGGTCTTAAGACGATTGCTCAATAAACTAAATATAATGGTTTTACTGCACCATTGGTTTCTGTGTTATTCGGAATAGCCAAATCTATTCTTGTGTTTCAAAACATAGTAACAGACCTATATCTATATTTGTGTTTAACTAAATTTGTGTTTAGCGAAATTTATGACACGTTTGTTTATTATGAAGAGGATACTTGGCACCTGAATATGCTATGTGCGGACGTCTATAGATTTAGAGTTGTTGCCTTAGAAATTGTGAGTGCAAAAGGCAACACTAACTACAAGCCTACGGAAGAGTTTGTGTATCTTCTTGACTGGGTAAATACACATTAAACATTGTCACAAATGTTTTATTTTAGTAGACTATTTATCATGGTTTTATACATGCTTATGTTTTGCAAAAAAGAGGAAGTCTACTAGAGTTAGTGGATCCAAATCTGGGGTGTGATTATTCATCGGAGGAGGCGATGGTGATGCTCAACATGGCTCTTTTATGCACCAATGCAGCTCCTACATTGAGGCATGGAATGTCATAGGTTGTTAGTATGCTTGAAGTTTTAACAGATGTTCAGAACTTGCTTTCTGATCCGGGATTTTCGACAAGTGATGCAAAATTTAGGGCTATAAGGAATCATTTTTGGCAGCAACCTACACAAACTCATAGCATGTCCACTAATGGTTCTATGACCACAGATTCTTGGATATCCAATGTCGACAAGGAAGATGTTAGTATACTTAAAAATGTTAAATCAGATGAGTAAAATTAAATAAATCTGTATAGACACTATAAAGAGATTTCAGAAGCATGTAGTTAGGATTAGACTTATTACTATTAGCTTCATTATTCATCGATGGTAAAACCATCCGTATACGTTATCCTCCTTCTTTATCTCTTGATATCAAAAGTATTTCAAAAATGGGTAGTTAACTCTACATTGATCCCCGTTCCTTATCTGCTACTATGTAAGAGTATGTTTCTTTTTTAATGTATTTATGTTTGTATTTAGGTCCAAAACAATTAGTAGATATGATAAAAAAGAGAATTTTGGTTGTTTTTACCCGATACTATATATTGTTGTTTTTGTAGGCTCGTTTATAAAATCTTAGAAATCTTTTTACTTAATCACAAATTCTTATTAACTGAGTGATAATCAAACAAACCCATTCAGTGTGATTAAACATGTGAATTTGTAGATGGGGATAATCAAACAAACTCATACATGATGGAGATGATACAATAGTGATTGGAAGGGATAATTGTTTACGTAGCTCCAGGTATCTAAATTAAGATTGAATTATTGTATAATTTTTACATTTAATTAATTATCACATAATTTTTCAGTTCCATCCCCAAGGAATGCTTCTTATGCTAGCCAGATTCAATCACGTTAAACTAAATACTAACACTTCATTTATATATTTGATTATAGTGATTGGGAGGTATGAACAAATATATATTGGTTTACTATTTACAATATGAGTTCAATTTCAACTTTCATTCTCAATGACTGAATGATGTTGTTTGTCACAAGCAAGTAATATAGATTTTCCATTCTTTATCAAATACCCAGGTATTAATGTATTCCACAACCATTACAAAAGACGATGAAAAATGGCGAATACATCCCTACATTATACATTGTTAGTGAGGAAATTCTTGATCACATATTGGAAAGGGATTATTGTACTTTTGAGTTGTGTTGATAAATTGAAAGATAGTTTTTGTCAACAACGTGTTTTAGATCTTATTTTAACTGAAGATGGTGATAGATATTTGAATGCAGAGATGTATTTTAGTATGGAAGGAAATGCTGATGAAATTGAGTGGTTACCTTCTCCGATTTTCCAGGTTTTAATTAATTCTATCGTTTATATAACTTAACTAACTATATGGTATATTATACAGGAGCTACTTGCGAAATTAAACAAGTTGAATATAATAGCCAAGGATATGTTTGTGGGGAGAGAAAGATCTGCGACTTTAATACGGATGAGGCTTATAGAGACTCTGATTTTATGGCTTTCGGGAGATCAGATCTTTTTGGGATGATATTAGAGATGGGGTGATGTCTCCCTAATTGTTCTTATTTTCGACCCTTGGGAGACATCAATTTTGGTGTTTATGTAATCAATTTGATAGACTTTTGGACTAAATATGCAATAATATGATTTTCCTCTTTTATTTCTAGCATTTTTAGTTTATTAAGCTTTTGCGCGTAATATTGGTATTTTTAGTGTAAATTTTACAGGTTTTAGATGTTAGCTAGAAGAGGAATCCGAGGAGAAAGTCAAAGATCACGAGATAGAGTCAAGACTTGAAGATAAATCCCGAAGATATTATTTTTAGAGCTGAAAATCCATTTTCCAGGCCATATATTGCTGATTTCGAGGTGCTTAAGCGATGATTTAGCCGCTGACCTTTGAAGAGAAAACATTCCTTATCGAGTTACGGAACTTTAGCAACTGGAATGAGGTCAATCGGAGTCATAACGCATCGGGAAAAGCCGTTTTAGTGAAGGCATATCAGCAGTTACGGGATTTTGGGCTAAGTTAGTGGACTTGGGCCTTTTATATTTCATTTAATTAAAAGCCTAGGTCCAAGTTCGAATTTGCACTTATAAAAGGAGGTCTGGACTTCTATTTTTCACACAATTCACATTCTGCAAGATTAAAAACACCAGAGAGAAGCAATAGAAGGAAGAGAGAAGAAGCTACAAGAGCTGGAGAGGGTCTATATCTCCGTTCGTGGTCATTCCTATTCCGGAAATTAGGTTCTTTTATCTTTTAATTTTGTAATCAAATATGAATTCCTTTACATTAAATTTAGTGTTTCCATTTAATATGAGCTAAACATTTCTTTGTGCTTGAGAACAATTAATGGGTGAATCCCAATCGTATTGAATAACGAATGTTGAATTTGGGTTTCTGTTAAATTAAATTAGATTAGGGCTTTTACTCTTTTCTTTAAATTGAGATTATTTACTGTTTTTAGCGTCATGAACTAGGAACAGGTGTTAGTATTTAGGCTATTCCAATTAGTGGCAATTGGATCATCCTGACGGAGGGTTTAAATACAGAACCATTTATTCAATCTAGGATAGAAGCTATTGATTCTGACGAACTTAGCTAATTCTAGGGCCAATGAGGTAACAAAACTTAAACATCCAAAAGTGGATCATATTTACCTTGACGGGACTAGTGACACTCTAGGATCGCCTTATAGTCCACCCTGACGGGGGTATAAGGAATTTAGAATCCCGACCATTGTAATTGACCAATTTAGCCCTTAAACAACATAAGTTAGGAAATAGGATTGGGAGGATCCTTGCGTTCTCAAGTACTACTTCTCATACTGCGTTTTCACTCATTTTACTTGCGTCGTAGCTTTTAATTGCATTTATAATTTGTCTCTCATTTAGTAGTTTTAATATCAAAAACCAAACAAATATATTTTCTTTACTTGTTTTCATAAGTGCAACCAATCATTATTTGTTAAACATTGTAGTCAACCATCCCGTCCTTGAAAACGAATCTGTATTATCATCTATATTACTTGGGACAACCGTACACTTGCGGTTGTGGTTCGATTATTATTTGCATTTATTTAGAACACACAAAGGACCACCAAGTTTTTGGCGCCGCTGCCGGGGACGGTAGCGTGTGACCACGGTGTTTACCTTTAGTGATAGTTGCATTTATTTTATTTTATCAGTTTTACGCTTTTTGTTTGTTTAGCTTTTTCAGGTTTTTAGGTTTGGTGTATGCGAAGAAGGCTATTCAAGGATCTAGAGCCAACACCTCCGATCCTTAGTAATCCAGAATCGTTGATCAGACTTGCTAACAAGAGAAAGAGAGAACGAGAAGCTTTAGAGGTAGAAGAATTAATTAACAGAATGGAGGAGATAAATCTTCATGATCAACAAAATAACCAACCAGGTCAACTAGGCGCAGGTGGCCAACCTTTAGCACCACCTGGCCTAATTCCTCCAATTCCACCACTAAATCCTAATCCTCAAGTTCAGATAGTGATGAATCAAGATCCGTGGTTTACGAATTGTCCACCAGAAGTTCCATTCCGTGCTCCTGCTATAGGAGTGGGTGCTCCAGATATTAATGTTCCGCGATTCCGTCCAGATTCGGGTATGTTAGCTCAATTCCAAAATTTTGGGAATTTTCGTGGTAGACCAGCAGAAGATCCTCTTAGAGCAGTACAGAAATTCAAGCAGATATGTGATTCTTATATCACACAAGGAGTTTCAAGAGAACAAATGTATTTTGCTGCGTTTAAATTTTTTTGTTATTGATGGAGCGAGTGAATGGCACGATACACAAGATCCTACGAAGATAACAAACTGGGACCAATTAGAAACTGCTTTCTTTGATAGGTATTACCCAAGTAACATAAGGTTAGATGCTGACTTAGAATTGACGCATTTCCGTCAAGAATATGATGAAACTGTGGGTAAGAGCTGGACAAGATTCCAAATGTGTTTACGTAGAGTTCCTGCTCATGGCTTTTCAGAACAACAACAGCTAAAAATCTTTTACAGAGGCCTTGATGGAAATTCGAGAGAGAAATTGGATACATTATGTGGTGCAGGATTTCTTCAAGTTCAACCCGCTCATGCTAAAATCATTTTAGAAAGAACAGTCAAGAACGAAGTTGGGTGGAATTCAGTAAGAACACCGGTTAAAGTAGTGAATAATGTTGATATGGAAGAAAAATTTGCTAAGCTTGAGAATAAGATTCAGAATACTATAGAGCAACAATTGAAGCAGCTTACTTTAGCTGTAAAAGAAGGATTTTCGGGTAAGAAGGTAGATGTGCATGCTGCACAAGAGGTATATATGTGTTCGATTTGCAGAGTAGATGATCATGATGAGGAAAATTGTCCGAATAACCAAGAGTCCGTGATGTTTATGTCCAACAGAGGAAATTTCAATTCAAGTGGTAATGGATATCAGCCTAACAGAAACCATCCTGGGTTTCAATACTCAAATCCTAATGGGGCAACCAATCCTACATATGCGTATCAGCCGCGTGCCCAATGAAACAACAATAATCCAAGACCACACAACAATTATCAAGGAGGACAGAATCAGGGTAATTATGTACAAAGACAAGCTCCTCAGAATACGTACGATGAAACGTTGAACCAAAAAGCCTTACCTGCCCATCCACAAGAAGGAGTAGTTACCCTTCAGGAAACAGTTGAAAGTTAAATTGCTCTTCAAACACAAGCTATGAAACGTCAAAATGCATCTGAAGCAAACATGAAGCTGTTACAGAATCAGCTAAGTCAAATTAATAAACAACTGAATCAACGTCCACAAGGGCAACTCCCTAGAGATACTGAAAATCCATTACAACGTGAAGATTGCAAAGCTGTTACATTAAGAAGTGGTAAGAACCTTCCTCCACCTCCTTTTCCCGTTATAAAAGAGAAAGAAGTTCCAAGAAAAGAAAAGGAAGTGGGTGAGAAAGAGAATGAGAAAGATAATGAGGTTGAAGAAATAGAAAGACCAAGAGAAGTTTCGAAAAAGAAAGATGATATTGTGATAAATCGCCCTCCACCACCGTTTCCATCTCGAGTTCAGAAAAAGGGTGATTTGGGTGTTTTCAGAAATTCTTTAATAGAGTGAAGGGTCTAAGTATTAATATCCCGTTACTAGAGGCGATTCGAGATATTCCTAAGTATACGAAGTTTTTGAAGAGGGCCCTCACTAACAAAAGGCCTTACCGTGATAACGAGATGATTGGCCTTCCTGAAGAGTGTAGTGCGATTTGCCAGAGTAAATTACCTCCGAAGTTAGTTGATCCGGGGAGTTTCACGATTCCGATATCGATTGGAGAAGAATGGAAAGGAAAAGCGCTATGTGATTTGGGGGCAAGCATCAATTTGATGCCCAAATCAATCTTTGATAAGCTAAAAATTGGAGAAGCAAGACCCACTTCTATGGTCTTGCAAATGGCGGACAGGTCTCTTGCACATCCTGAAGGCCGAATTGAGGATGTCCTCGTCAAGGCAGGTACACTTATATTTCCCGTTGATTTCGTAATACTTGAGTGCGATGCATATAGAAATGTCCCCATTATTTTGGGTAGACCATTTCTAGCTATAGGGCGTACATTAATCGATGTAGAGAATGGCGAATTAACGATGAGGATTCAAGACGAGGAAGTCAAATTCAATGTCTTTCGAGCTATGAAATTTCCAGATTCTCAAGAGGATTGCTTCAGAATGGATGTAGTAGAGAAAGCATCGCAAGCATCGCAAGAGGTATTTAATTGTTTAAATTTTGATGATATCTTGCAAGTTGCTTTGACATTAGATTCACCTGAGATGATGGAAGAGCTTACCGAAACAGTGGCAGCTCTCAATTCTGAAAATCCGAAGTATAGGCATCTTGCCTATGAACCTGTGAGAGAACCGGGGGAGATTATTCCTAAAAATAAGCCTTCAATTGAATCTCCTCCGGAATTGGAAGAAAAACCATTACCAACACACTTGAGGTATGCGTATTTAGGTACTAATGAAACTCTACCTGTTATTGTTTCAGCGAATTTAACAGGTCCTCAAGAAGATAAGTTGTTGCGTGTGTTAAGAGCCAACAAAGAAGCAATAGGTTGGACAATTGCTGACATCAAAGGCATTAGTCCATCCTATTGTCAACACAAAATTATACTTGAAGATAACAACGCACGCTCAGTTGAAGGTCAAAGGAGACTGATGCCCATGATGAAGGATGTAGTGAAGAAAGAGGTGATCAAGCTTTTAGATGCGGGGATTATCTATCCCATTTCGAGTAGTGAATGGGTGAGCCCAGTTCAGTGTGTACCGAAGAAAGGAGGAACGACAACAGTTCTGAATGATAAAAATGAGGCGATTCCTTCAAGAACGGTAGTTGGTTGGAGAGTTTGCATGGATTACAGAAAGCTGAACAAAGCCACTAGAAAAGATCACTTCCCTTTGCTCTTCATCGATCAAATGCTAGATAAATTAGCCGGAAGGGAATATTACTGTTTCTTGGATGGCTACTCCGGGTACAATCAGATTTACGTGGCTCCAGAAGATCAACATAAGACTACCTTTACATGCCCATTTGGTACTTTTGCATATCGTAGAATGCCATTTGGGTTGTGTAACGCTCCCACTACTTTTCAGAGATGCATGATGGCCATCTTCTGGGATATGATTGATAATTTCCTGGAAGTGTTTATGGACGATTTCTCCGTGTTTGGTGATGATTTTGATAAGTGTTTGGATAACTTGGAGAAAGTGTTGGTAAGATGCAAGGAAACAGACTTGGTGTTAAATTGGGAGAAGTGTCATTTCATGGTTCGTGAAGGTATTGTTCTGGGTCACAAGGTTTCGAGTTCTGGGTTAGAGGTTGATAGAGCGAAGATAGAGGTAATTAAAACTCTTCCCCCTCCTATTTATGTTAAAGGGGTAAGGAGTTTTCTTGGCCATGCTGGCTTCTATAGGCGATTTATTAAGGATTTTTCTAAGATTGCTAAACCGTTATGCAACTTTATCGAAAAGGACTCCAAATTCCTTTTTGATGAAGCTTGTTTAGCGGCCTTCAAAGTAATCAAAGAAAAGCTTATTTCTGCTCCTATAGTGTTACCTCCAGATTGGAATTTACCGTTTGAGGTTATGTGTGATGCGAGTGATTTGTGTATGGGAGTTGTATTGGGACAGAGAAAAGAGAAGGTTTTTCATTCGATTTACTATGCTAGTAAAACTTTTAGTGGTGCTCAGATTAATTACACAGTTACAGAAAAGGAGTTACTAGCAGTTGTATATTCATTTGATAAACTTCGCTCTTATCTTCTTGGAGCGAAAGTTATTGTTTATACAGATCATTCCGCGATCAGATATCTTATGGAAAAGAAGGATGCGAAACCAAGGTTAATCAGATGGGTTTTATTACTTCAAGAGTTCGATTTAGACATCAAAGATAGAAAAGGTTGTGAGAATCAGGTTGCAGATCATCTATCGCGTTTAGAGGGTTCAGAGATGAATAGTGGTACTGAAGCAGTTAGAGAAGAGTTTCCTGATGAGAGTTTGTTCGTGGTTCGAGATTATGAAGCTCCGTGGTATGCAGATATATCGAATTTAGTGGTGAGTGGTGTTTTTCCTGAAGGTTCTACTTATCAAGAGAGAAAAAGGTTAGCTCATCGTGCTAGACAGTTCTTTTGGGAGGATCCTTTCCTCTACAAAGTTTGTGCTGACCAAATGATACGAAGATGTGTAGCAAGGGAAGAAACTGAAGCCATTATAGCTGGATGCCATGATTCATTATATGGAGGACATTTCAAAGGAGATAGAACTGCTGCGAAGGTATTTCAATCAGGTTTTTACTGGCCTTCTCTTGTGAAAGATTGTCATGAATATGTTAAGAAATGCACGAGATGCCAGTTTACCGAAAACATATCTAAGAGGGATGAGATGCCACGTAATAATGTGTTAGAAGTTGAAATATTCGATGTTTGGGGTATAGACTTTATGGGTCCTTTCGTTCCTTCAAATGGTAACCTCTACATCTTATTAGCTGTTGACTATGTGTCTAAGTGGGTAGAAGCGGTGGCTTTACCCACTAATGATTCACGAGTGGTGATCAAGTTCTTGAAATCACATATTTTCACTAGACATGGCACACCTAGAGTTATTATTAGCGATGGAGGATCTCATTTCGTTAATAAATATCTGAAGACTGTTCTAGAGAAGTATGGAGTAAGACACCGTGTATCTACTGCATATCATCCACAATCCAATGGTCAAGCTGAAGTTTCGAATCGTAAAGTCAAGTCAATCCTAGAGAAAACCATTGGTCCTACAAGAAAAGATTGGTTAATGAAGTTAGATGATGCGTTGTGGGCCTATCGTACTGCGTTCAAAACTCCAGTTGGTGCATCTCCCTATCGTATGGTGTATGGTAAGGCTTGTCACTTACCTTTAGAGCTTGAAATGGGTGCCAATTAGGCAATTGCGCAGTTGAACTTAGATCATATCTTAGCCGGAAAGAATCGTATGATGAAGCTTAATGAACTTGACGAATTCCGATTGCATGCTTATGAAAATGCCAAACTTTACAAAGAAAACACGAAGAAATGGCATGACAATCGGATTCGTACAAAGAACTTCGAAGTGGGGCAAAGAGTATTGAAGTATAACTCAAAGTTCAGCAATTATCCGGGTAAGTTAAGATCTAAGTGGTCAGGTCCATACATTGTGACCAATGTTACACCTCATGGGGCGATAGAGATAGAACATCCGCTAGAGAACCGTACCTTTATGGTAAACGGTCACAGATTTAAGATATACCATGGAGGTGAAGATACCAATCGCTCGGAAGATCCACATCCCGGGGAGGTCATGTATCTCCTTGAGACTCCTTAGAAGCGTGAGGTAACCCGTCGAGCTTAACGACGTTAAACAAAAGCCAATTCCTTGTATATTAGCTGAGTTTTTAAATTTTTGCAAGTTAGAATAGTTTAATTTTCGTAATTTTAGTGTGTATTATTAAGAAATGAGGAAGGGTAGTTGTTTTGATGATTTCAGGGTAAAAAGGTCATGAGTTTGAGGTCGATGAGGCGAAAATAGGGGAAAAATTGGTTGGATGTCCAGGAGAGACCGGGTACCCGGTTTCGCAAAAACCGGGAACCCGGTTATGGAGCTGGTACCAACCATTTTAACGCAACACTTGGCGTTTTGGGTTCACGATACAGCGTCGGAACCGGGAACCCGGTTTTGGTGCTGTAACTTTTGAAAATCTCTGACCCAGCGTTTTGGTGGTCTGCATTTTGCTGCGTTTTGATTCGCGCCATAGACACAAAACCGGGAACCCGCATTTGGCAAAACCGGGTACCCGGTTTCGGAGCTGTAATCTTCCAAAAGTTCTGACCCGGCGTTTTGGAGTCCTGCGTTTTGGCGCGTTTTGACTCGCGCCATCGAGAAAATCCGGGTACCCGCATTCCACAGAACCGGGAACCCGGTTTCGGCGAGTAAAATCTCTGACCCCGCGTCTTGGGGTCCAGCGTGTTGGTGCGTTTCGAAAAAAAAAAAATTTCACTAAGTCATTTTTCCGCGCCGTAACAGCGACGCGGAACCGGGAACCGGGTTTGCCAAAACCGGGAACCCGGTTTGAAAGCTGTGAGAGGCGGTTGTGAGTGTTTTAACCTAGTTTTCTTAGCCTCTTTTGCAAGTTTTTACATAAAACGCACCAATAGCCTCCCCACCTCCGAAATTCATCAACCAAAACACTATATATCATCAAATCCTACCCTCTTTCACCACAAAAACACAAAATCAACTCACCTCCCCTCCAAAATAACATCAAATCCTTAGTTTTTCCGAAAAATTTTCTTCACCCACTCCTTAAATTAAACCCAATCCTTTCTTCTCCCATCCAAATTAAACAAGACCCATCTCATATTCCACTTAGTTCTTCAATTCCTAAGCCTCAAAACATCAAAATTCTAAACTTTTTCTCTAAGTTTTTCATTATTTGAAGTTTTGAGTTTGGGGTGGTAAGAGATGACTAACAGAACCGGTGATTTCCGAAGAACTGCTCCTAGAAGAAAGACCACCATTGGTGGTTCCCAAGATCAAGCTATTGAGATTCCTGATTTGCGTCCTAAACGAAAAATTGATGAAGTTAAGCTTGATTCTAACAGAATAGAAATCACAGGTCAAAAGAGAAGATTGCTTGATGAGATAGAAAGTGAGAAGGAACCAGAAGAGGATATTGCGAAGAACATTGAGAAGGAAACTGAACAAGAGGTTCCGGAAGCACCAGTTCAACAAAAACCTCCGCGTATGAAGATGTGGGCCCACAAGCCTAAGAGGGTTTATACTTGTTGGAATACTCAGGTTCGTGAAAGAATTGAATTTTTGAAATTTGGTGAGGAGACGAATTTTCCTAAGGGTATTATGAGTAGTGCACACAAGGAATATGCTGTGACATGTGCTAAGTTTGGTTGGAAAGAGTTGCAAGAAAGGAAGCTTGAGTTTATTCCTAATTTGGTGCGAGAATTTTACGAAGGTTTAGCTACCTCCCGTGATGCATTTGATATCCGCAAAAAGGTAGTTCCTTTCTCTATTGAACGTATTCGGAAATCCTTAAAATTACCCAACTTTTCTGGAACATGCCCTTTCCAAGAAACTCTTAATGACCATTCTTTCGATTTTGAATCCCTTTGGGGGACCGTGCTTGTTAATGGGGCTAGCCCAATTCCTGAAGGAGAAAGATATCCTGGACAGTTTTACAACAGTAGTTTGACACCTCGTGCGAAGGTTTAATCTCGTTTCGTAATACCCACTTTCTTTGGCATTAAACACACTTCCGAGTTGAAGAAAGAGCATGTATTTGTTATTAAGTGTATTCTGGAGGAGAAACCATTTGATGTTGCTAAGATCATTTATGATACAATCATGGAGTTCGCGAAATCACCAATGAAACAACAAAATCTAAAGTTTCCTTGTACTATTACTCAGTTGTGCCTAGACGCAAAGATTCCGCGTAAGAACGCAGATATTGATGTTGTTTCAGTTGGTGTGAGTATAGCTTTGAGCACAATCAAGAATATCCATGAAGAAGCAACAAGAGCTACCAAGAGTCCTAGAACTCCTCAACCAAAGAAAGCGAAAACTGTTCCTGAGTTGGAATCGAAGATTCAGGTGTTGGAAGAGAATTAGGAGAAGATGATTGCTACCTTGGGAAACGTTACAAAAGAGTTGGACCTGCTTCGAAATTTGATCTTAGGCGTAAATACACTTCAAAACGCGATTTATGACGCTGTTACGCGAGATAAGGGTCCAGAACGCAGCACCGATAACCAGCCTCGCGCTGGTTAAGATACGTTTTCTAAACTTTCCTCTTAGTTTAGATTAGTTTAAATGCTTTATTGAGTCTTTTCGAGTCGTGGGGACACGACTCATTTTTGAGTTTGGGGTGGGGTTCGTTGCCTCATCCCAATTTTTATGTGTTATCTGCTTTATTTGCTTTCAATAAAAGAATTTTCGGAGTTGCGTTTGACTGTAGAAAATTTTAAATATCCCTTTAAGCATACTTTTGATGAATCGATGATAGTAAATAGTGGACTTTAGGGATTGATATAAAACGCATTTAGAATTGCATGCAAACATAGGTAATTAATAGGAAAAATTAATGAACAATGCAAATGAAGTAAGCTTGTACTCAAGGAATATGTTTGGTGTGTAGAAAGTGAAATCCTAATTAGTAGAGAACCCACTTAGATATGAACTAAAGACAAGCTTTGTACTTAGGAAAATGATAGGGGCAGTTCTTTGTTAGCCATTTGTGCCTTTTTAGCCTTCTATCCCTTGTATTAATTATTATCCGTCTTAGCCCACTTTTAGCCTTTAGCCTTTTCTTTGTAGCCACGATATAAGCCATTATCCCTTAGATTATTAGGCATGACCATATGACCCGCACTTGAATCACAATCCTGAGACATGTCTCGAGTTTGAGTTTGGGGTGGTGGTACCACTTATGGGGAATTTAATGGGTTGGGATTGATGTGCTTTGTATTGTAGCACAATTGCAGATGATATATACTTGTAACCCTTTGTCGGGAATGAAGAAAAATGAAAAAGAAAGAAAAAAATGAAAAATTTCGAAAAATCATACAGTAGAAACCGGGAACCCGGTTTCGTCAAAACCGGGAACCCGGTTTGCTTCTGTACAAAAAAAAAGAGAAAAAGAGAAAAGAAAATAAAAAGAAAATCATGAATGAATAAAACATCCGGCAAAGTGGAATTTTTCTGAAAATCATCTTGTTTATAGTGGGTAGACATGGGACGCTAAATTGTTGCGTATATGGGTGAGTGAGAACATCTTTTGAGCGTTAACCCAAGCTCGAGGGCATTGTTGATGGTAAGTGAGGAGAGAGCCAAAAGCTCACTTCAAATTTACCAAATATACACCCACACCCGTCCTTAAGCCAATATTATAACCGTGAAGACCTCGTGATTCCTAAGTGCATAGTGAATTTATGATTCTGTTAATAGGAAATATACTAGGTGGAGCGTTCAAAGCGAGTTAGGATTAATGACCACCCTATAGCCATCATACAGAGATGAGTACAAGTGTAACCTTCAAGCATTGCAACTTTAATTTTATAATTGAGATTATTTATGTTTGATGTTGCATTTTAGATGTATGTGTATATTAGTTTCTAGAGCTTGCTATATGAGATTTATTTTGAGAATTGCTTTAGGGTTTATTTGTTAGCTTCTACTTGTTTATACGCTTAATTCTACCCCTTTGTTTTGTTTTACTTTGTCGGGACGACAAAGGTTTGAGTTGGGGGTCTTGATGTCTACCTAATTGTTCTTAATTTCGACCCTTGGGAGACATCATTTTTGGTGTTTATGTAATCAGTTTGATAGACTTTTGGACTAAATATGCAATAATATGATTTTCCTCTTTTATTTCTAGCATTTTTAGTTTATTAGGCTTTTGCGCGTAATATTGGTATTTTTAGTGTAAATTTTACAGGTTTTAGATGTTAGCTAGAAGAGGAATCCGAGGAGAAAGTCAAAGATCACGAAATAGAGTCAAGACTTGAAGATAAATCCTGAAGATATTATTTTTAGAGCTGAAAATCCATTTTCCAGGCCATAGATTGCTGATTTCGAGGTGCTTAAGTGATGATTTAGCCGCTGACCTTTGAAGAGAAAACATTCCTTATCGAGTTACGGAACTTTAGCAACTGGAATGAGGTCAATCGGAATCATAACGCATCGGGAAAAGCCGTTTTAGTGAAGGCATATCAGCAGTTACGGGATTTTGGGCTAAATTAGTGGACTTGGGCCTTTTATATTTCATTTAATTAAAAACCTAGGTCCAAATCCGAATTTGCACTTATAAAAGGAGGTCTGGACTTCTATTTTTCACACAATTCACATTCTGCAAGATTAAAAAAACCAGAGAGAAGCAATAGATGGAAGAGAGAAGAAGCTACAAGAGCTGGAGAGGGTCTATATCTCCATTCGTGGTCAATCCTATTCCGGAAATTAGGTTCTTTTATCTTTTAATTTTGTAATCAAATATGAATTCCTTTACATTTAATTTAATTTTTTCCATTTAATATGAGCTAAACATTTCTTAGTGCTTGAGAACAATTAATGGGTGAATCTCAATCGTATTGAATAACGAATGTTGAATTTGGGTTTCTGTTGAATTAAATTAGATTGGGGCTTTTACTGTTTTCTTTAAATTGAGATTATTTACTGTTTTTAGCGTCATGAACTAGGAACAGGTGTTAGTATTTAGGCTATTCCAATTAGTGGCAATTGGATCATCCTGACGGAGGGTTTAAATACAGAACCATTTATTCAATCTAGGATAGAAGCTATTGATTCTGACGAACTTAGCTAATTCTAGGGCTAATGAGGTAACAAAACTTAAACATCCAAAAGTGGATCATATTTACCCTGACGGGACTAGTGACACTCTAGGATCGCCTTATAGTCCACCCTGACGGGGGTATAAGGAATTTAGAATCCCGACCATTGTAATTGACCAATTTAGCCCTTAAACAACATAAGTTAGGAAATAGGATTGGGAGGATCCTTGCGTTCTCAAGTACTACTTCTCATACTACGTTTTCACTCATTTTACTTGCGTCTTAGATTTTAATTGCATTTATAATTTGTCTCTTATTTAGTAGTTTTAATATCAAAAACCAAACAAACATATTTTCTTTACTTGTTTTCATAAGTGCAACCAATCATTATTTGTTAAACATTGTAGTCAACCATCCCGTCCTTCGAACGAATCTGTATTATCATCTATATTACTTGGGACAACCGTACACTTGCGGTTGTGGTTCGATTATTATTTGCATTTATTTAGAACACACAAAGGACCACCATGGGGCAATGCCTTTGGGCCTACTTATCATTCAACAGATTTGTATAATTGTGATTTTTGTTTAGTTTAATTCATTGGTTTAAGTATTTTTCTTTCTATACAGTTGTAATTGGATATTAAATTTGTGACGTGCTTTTCTTCACAAGTTCGATACTGTCTAGATTTGCTTCGAGTTGTGAATGAGATTATAAAGAAAGCTATAGCTACATTTTCTGTAACAGGGGATCGATCCATATAGGTATTAAATTTTGCTTTATTTTCTTTAAAATTTATCTATAGCCCAACAACTTCTATATCGGCAATAAGAGAAATTTCAACTTTATTATACAAAAAACAATATTATAGCCTACATTTTATTATAGAGAAAATAGTATATAATATAATCTGGTTTTTTTTCGGAGCTATCATATCTTGGGTTTCCTCTAGCCCTTTGTTTCAGGAAAAGCCGGCAATTGGTACCCATCTGATCTTGGCAGCAATGATTTGAAAGGTCTTTACGGATATAATGTGGGTAGTTTCGTCCTTTCACGGTCAATTTTTTCACCTTTTTGAAGCTCCATAGTAGAAACCAGAGAACTATTGTTGTAACGGCAGGAAATCAAGTTGCAAGTTTTTCAAGCAGAGGTAATATTATATAATTTTAAAATTCCTTTTTCTGTCCCTGTTCTTTTCAAATCAAATTTGATGCTCTCAGATTTCAAAACGAAGAGACAAGCTTTTGAATTACATGGTTTTTTTACGTGTGACTCCAACTTTGAAAAATCTATTTATAATCTTGGCTTCTCCAATTGTGAATATTCCGTTTCATATCTTTCTTGCAACTGTGATTGGTCTTATTCCAGCTTCTTACAGTAATGTATGTTTCTTTTAATTTTAATTTTCATACACGGTTTTGCTTTAAAATATTCATATGTTTGGTGTTATTAATATTTTCAGGCTTGCCTTGCTCTTGGGGATTTGAAATCAGTAAAATATTTGTATGATTTCAAGACATTATATGTGCCTACACGCAAGTTGTAACTAAAGCTTCAGTTAGTAAAAACCAGATTCGAGTAGAAACGTTATACATCATTTTCAAATGTATGGTTCAACCTTCTCATTGCTAGGTTTGATGTGTAATAAGAAATATTGTTAGAGACTATGTAACCGAGGTATCGAAAATTGTTGTCTGAGTTGATTAATCTTAACGAGACTACCTGATTCTGAACTTCCAAAGCCTTCATTGTCAAAGGTTCCAGAGTAAAAGGCCTATCACTGATATGAATATTTGGATAATGAGAAGTGATAGGCTTTTACTTCATTGGCTCAAGAAAAGCTTGATTATATGCTGTCGGAAGATGGTGATGCTCCATCAATAGCGGATACTCAGATAAAATCCGCGACAGTTTTTCTTATGAATAGACGATTCACACGATTTCACGAGCTTTTAAACTATTTGGGTCGTGATCTCGAGGAATCAATCACCGATCCCTTAAAAATGGAGTTTTTTAATTGTACGTTGAGGATTTATCGTAGAGTTGTCAGATATTAACAAAAATGGAAAGTCTGACATTTTTAGCGGAAAGCTGGGTTGAAGTTTCGACAAGTGTAAAAAAAGTTGTTATTTATCACGCAAATCCTAAAAGCTATTGAAGTGATGGCGAAAGTATTCGAGGCTATAGTGTACAGTTCGATTATTTTGGGAACTAAAAAACGTGTCTACATTGTTAAGACTTGACTTCCTTTTTTGCGAGTTATGACCCTATTATGGGTACTGGTAAGGATGAGGAGTTTTGGAGATGTTTAGAGTCCGCTATTTTTACGACGATTCTTTCTTTTTTCCTTTAGATGATCAAGCGGAAATTTTAACTGGATGGTTAGCTGATGGTGAGCAAATTAATATTCGATATCCAAATTTGACTGAAGTGTTTGAAAATTGGTGTAATAGGTCAAAGGGTGCTAAGAGAAATTTGAATGTTGTTAATGGTACGGTCAACAAGGTGTAGATTTCCTTTCTATACATCGAGAGAAGCTGGAAAAACCATTCTTTGATGGGATTTTTAGTTTTTTGTTAGCTTAAAAAGACCTCATGACTTTATTGTGAAATATTTCCTCAGTATTTTGTGGTGTTGTACATTTTATGCCATTTTTTTGTACACCGTGGTTGATGTGCTATGGATTTGAATATTCTTTATCAGTTGTTTTTTGATAAATTGTTTTTTAGGTTTACTTTATTGGAGTTTTTATCAATAAAGTCACTATCATTCAGAATGAGCATTTAAGGGCAGTATCTTTTTTTTGTTGTTCAAATAGGCCAGAATCTAAAAGGTCATGGTAACAAAATGAAAGATGGTGGTAACAAAATGAGATATATGGTGGGTTTATTGGGTAAAGAGGCATTACCATAATGGGGAATGGTAATTTACCCTTTTTAGTATATATGAGTTATCTTGATCATGGTAAGTTTTTTTTGCAGATAACGAATATTTTTCAACGGGCTATATATAGACTCTAATAAAAATAAAAATATGTGTGTATTTTGCCATATCTTTGGAGACAAGGTATATTCATCTCGCTTATATTCAAATTTAAACCTTGAATCTTATTAAACCATAACCTTAAACGTTAAATCTTAAACCTTAACTTATAAACCAACTTTAAACTTAACCTTAAAATTAACCTTATCCTAAACCTTAACAGTTTAAATTTAAACTATAAACTTTAAACCTTAACCTTAAACTTGACATTAACCCTACATTTAACTTTAACCTTCTTATTGATGAGAAAGAATATAAAAAACTTAACTTTAACTTTATTCTTGACTTTCATCCTTGGAATTTGGGCTCGATTCCCCTCTACGGAACAAATATTTTTTAAGTGTCTTCAGACACGGGTTTTACCCAGTAATTATATATAAGGAAGATTTTTCAAACATATTAAAATATTTATATGTAATAAAATTATATAGATGGGATACAAGAAAAAATGATGCAAACCTTCTTGTGGTTGCGGGTCCACTTTAAAATTTTGACAAGAAGTGGAAAATGAGGTTCATACATACTTTAAGTCCATAGATTAACCTTTTCAACCACTTACCATGAAGCTTTTCAGATATTCAAACCTTAAATTCCATAATTATAAAAGTGAAAATTTTGAAGTTTTGTTTTATTTGTATTAATTGTTAATTCACTCTTGTTTTTTGTACTTAGTATCTCATCTTGTTACGATAAAGAAGCTAGTTGACAAGAAGATAAATAGTACAACTAAGCTAATATGTCCAGATATAACTAATAGATATTTAAATAAGCGGAAGTGAGAAGATAAAGAAAATAGTATATGAGATTACTACTCAATGGGTCATTTAAAAACCCTTATGTTAGCCCAGCTACACCTAATAGATCTACTTTTCCTACTAAAGGTCACTTAAAATATTTAACATTATACATATATTTCTCACTATCCATTATAGCCACTATATCTTAAACACATAACTCATAATAAAACATATACCCCTAATTTCCTTTCTCTCTCTCCTTCATTTCAAATCTTTGCAGCAACGAGTTTAGATAAGCTTTTGAAACTTTCTTAAACTTCACTATATCTCGTCAACATAGATCCATTAACGATAATATTTGGTAACAGAATGACGATTCATTGTATTGAAGGCAGACTTGAGGAGGAGAGCGTGAATGATGTTTGTGAGTTTTTCGGGAGCTGAAGGTTAATTCATGGATAAGAAAATCTGTTAATTGAGTTTGTTTGAAGCTCTGTCCAGATTTGATGGTTCGGGGAGAATGTAGCTTCATTGTGGATGAGGAATTTTCGTTCATTGGATGGTTATTTTTGTAATCCATTTAATGATTTTACGTTAATACTCGTTTTTTTTATATTAACACTCGATGATTTTGTGTAATACTCAGTGATTTTGTTTAATACTAAGTTATTTTATGTTATGTTTTATTAATTTTACGTAATACTAAGTGATTTGTTTAATTTGGTAAGGCCTAGTATGTGATAACATGAACTTAATTAAAACACACACCTTGAAAAGAACCAAAAAACACTCTAAAATGGCACGACTCGTTCGCAAGTAATAGTTAAATCAGTAAATGTTTGTTCTCAATAATTTATTCGGTTAGCTCAAACTCGTGTTTAGATATAAGAATAGATGAGATTAATTGTTCAAACTAAAAAAAATAAAATACAACATAACTAAGTAGGATAGAGATGAGATATCTTAAGTCGTCTAGTATGCATCTATTTCACTAAGTAGATGTTCGAATTATAAGGGTGAACTGAGCATATTGATGTCTCCTCATTTGTGATAGATTTATATTAGGATGAGACATCATTTTTAGTGATTTAGAAGTCATTATAGTCGATTTTCTTGAGAAATAGTGCACTTTCCTATTTTGAATCTTGATTTAGTAAAATAATATTTTTAGAGCATATTGGGTTTAATTATTTATTTAGTGTGAAGCTTTAAAGATAATTATGGAGATTAATTAGATTCCAAGTCAAAGACTACAAGATATGGAAAGAGATAGACATGGTAATTGGAGATAAGGAAATAAAAGCTAAAAACATGGAAAAGGAAAACCTGCCTTAATCCTGAATTTCTGCACCTACGACCACAAATCAGCTTATATCTCAAGAACGGTGTGGAATTTGGAGAAACGGTCAAGAGCAAAGTCGAAGAGCTTTCCGAGACGATCAATTTGGTATATTCATACGCGTCAAACGGATGAATATTGAAGCTGTTAGAGCCAAATGAAAATCGGACCTGATTGCATGTTTTTAGGGTTACGAATTTGAGTTGGGCTTGGAGTCCACCACTTACTTCTCCTTCAAGAAAACGAATTAGGGCTTCCAAGATACCTATAAATACACCCTCTTATCATTGTAAACATGTCCTTGCTCAGTTCTAAACATTAGCTTAAATTATAAACAATAGCTTAGTCCTTTACATTAATATTCATCCTTAGAATCAAGCTATTCATTCAAGAACCAAGCTGACCTGTAGAGGAAGACAAGAAGAAGAAGATTGGAGACTGACAAACTCCTCTTCTACATCTCACCTTCTCTATATTTAGAGTAATTAGCTATAGATCTATTCTCAACCATATTTCTAAGCTTTTATTCTGTAAGTTTTACTTTTAATTGTTGGATTATTATTTTGTCTTTAAATACTATTTGTTATTTTAATTGATTGAGCTTGGCGTATATTGTTATTATGTGTTTTGACGTATTGTTACACCTTAGATTTGGCCAATCTTAGGATTATTCTTAGTTATTGACAACACCACATAATCGTCTAGTTTTGATCCCTTGCTTAACTAGATAGCCATTAAGGTTTGATTTAATCACCAATCATTACTTAGGAATCCCTAGTAGTGGAGAGGTTGCTCCTAAGCCTAGAAGGCTAGGTAGAATTTAGAATCCTGGTTAATATATAATGCTTAATCTGTGACAGGTTAGAATAACGATTTAGTAATAGACTCATATTAGTAATCCTAATCTATTAGACTTACATTCATATTTATTTATCTGCATTCATATTTGTTTATTTCATATCAGATATTTATTTCTAGTTTTATATTTTATTCTAAAACATATAAATTCATCTACGCTTGTTAAACATAAATTGATCTAACGGATACAATCCCTGCGAACGAACTTGACTTATCATTAAAACTTGCAAACGATCTGTGATACTTGCAGTGAGTTCCGTGGTTCTCAAGGGTGTGTGACTCTTTATTATTACCTTTATTTATCTATTATTTCATCACACCTTTGCCTCCACCAAGTTTTTGGCGCCGCTGCCGGGGATTTATCTTTATGTTAAATCTATTTTGTGTTTATTTAGTGTAGAAGTTTTTATTTGTTTTCAGTTTTACGCTTTCTTTTTGTTTTAGTCTTTCTCAGGATTTTAGATGGATAATCAACGGTTAGAGCTAGGTTTACCTAGTAAATTTCGAGTTCAACGCATTGGGATTCGCGTCCCAACTATCCAAGCCGTTAGATTCAAGCCTGATCCTGATTTAATTAATCAATTCGCGAGCTATGGGAAATTTAATGGTGATACAAATCAAAATCCGGTCAGATCTGTTCAAAAATTCATGCAATTTTGTGATGCCTACATTAATGAAGGTGTTACGCAAGAACAGATGTATTATTTAATGTTTCAATTTTTTTTGACCGGGAAAGCAAGCGATTGGTTCGATGATCAACCTCCCGAGCTAATAACCGATTGGGACAAGCTTCAAGAAAGATTCCTTGATAAATTTTATCCTACAAGTATGCGAGTGAAGGAACTATTGGAGCCTATGAATTTCTCACAAGAAGCCGGAGAGAGTGTTGGCGAAGCATGGACAAGATTTCAAAAGATGTTGGCAAGATGTCCATTACATGGATACACGCCACAATTACAATTATCCATGTTCTATAATGGACTCGATAGAGAGTCAAGGCTGAGAGCAGATAATATGGGTCGTGGAAATTTTGTCTCTATGGATCCAAAAGAAGCAAAAAGTGGTATGGAAACAATCATTGAGAACAACATGAGTTGGCCACAAGGAAAAACTCCTACCACTAACGAAGAAGAAGATGCGAGGATTTCAAGCTTGCAAGATCAAATACAACAACTCGCTATAACTGTTAAGGAAAGCATCCCAAAGCCACCTCAACAGTTATACCTACAAGAGCAAGCCTATGAAAATCAAGCTAATCAACCACCGAGCTATACTGTTCATAATGTAAGTCAAGCTCAATCACGTCCTCAAGAAGAGATTACTGAGTTAAAAGAGACTATTAGTCAATTCATCAACTTCTCGAAGGAAAATATGAGCAGACTTGAATCAAAGATCGAGGCATCAGTAGTGCAAAGCCTGCAACAACAGAACCAAGATCTTAAACAACATAATCAACTTTTAGAGAAGAATGTGATGCAGCTCACTACAATCATAGAACAGATGCAAAGTCAACTCCTACAATTGACCCAAGATACAACTACTAACATGAAGAAGATCCAATACGTTGACGACAAGGTTCAGACTATTAGTCTTCAAGCTCAAAAGATTAAAGAACACGGTGAGATAATCACCGAAGCAAACAAGTCAAACGTAAAACGGATGAACTTAGATGAGATAATTGTTGAAGATTGGGTTGAAGAAGTTGAACATAATGAGATAAAGAAGCCAAGAGTGGTTGACGAACCAAGAATTGAAGAGAGGAGTAGAGCAAGACAAACACCCATACATTGCCACTATCCCACGGAGCAACATCAGAAGTGTATAGAGGCGTTAAAACAAGTGAAAATTAACGTCCCTCTACTCGAAGCTATGGAAGGAAGGAGAAACTATGATCGATTCTTTCTGGAGGCACTCTCCAATAAGAAAAGATTCACAAGAGCCAAGTCTGTAGCAATCAACGAAGGGGTATCAGCACGAGTTCAACGAAGATTACCACCGAAGCGTAAAGATCCAGGAAGTTTCAATCTCCCAATCAAAATAGGTGGTATATTTCATGGAAAAGCCATGTGTGATTTAGGGGCAAGTGTGAATATCATGCCCAAAAGTGTATTCAAGAAGAGTGGTATTAGTGAAGCGAAACCGACATCCGTAGTCTTACAACTTGCGGATCACTCTACAGTTAAGCCGTGGGGAGTAATAGAGGATGTACTCGTTCAAGTAGGTAACCTTGTTATTCCAACGGACTTTATTATTCTTGACTACAAAGCATATAAGAACGTCCCATTCATTCTTGGGCGTCCATTCCTAGCCACCAGCGATACTATAGTGAATGTGAATGAAGGAACCGTGACTCTTAGTATTGGAGATAACGCTGAAACATTCTATGTTTCGGGAAAGAAGAGGAAAAAGAAGTCAAAAGAACCATATCCAATCAGAACAGTAACCAAGAAGCCAGAACCTGAAAGTCTCCAAGAAACCATAGAGAAAAAGATTGAGTTTGGGGTAGGAGACGAGGTGGCATGGAAACCTCCCAACCCCAAACAGAGCAGTTCTTGGAAGGGACCTTATGTTATCACGCAAATTATCTCAGAAGGAGTGGTCGAAATCAAGGCTATCAAAGGTTGCAAGCTCGATTTGGTAAGTGTTAATCATCTCACTCACTGCTGGGGAGGCTATAAAAAGAAATAACCGAGGTAACTCGTCTAACTTTGAAAGACGTTAAACAAAAGTGCCCTTTGGGAGACATCCCGTATTAATTTTTATGTTTTTATGTTTTAGTTTTAGTTTAGTTTAGTTAATTTTAGTTGATATTGCATATTTGAGGAAGGTATTAGTGTTTTTGATGATTAGGTATTGGAGAAATCGAGTTAGGGAAGCGAGCAAAATTTTTTCGGAACGAAGAAACTTCGGCAAGTCATATCTTTGCGCTCGGATGTCGGAATCAGGTGATCTTTGAGCCTAAACTGCATAACTTTTCGAGATCTAGCTGATCGGGAGGTTTTTGCCAGGTGCGGTACACCGGACCTCAGCCGCGGTGCACCGCACGGTAAAAACCCGTGCTACGGGGTAGAGCCACGTGTTTTATCCAGAAACGAAAAAAAAAATAGCTGATGGGTCCGGTATACCGGACCCTATACCGCGCCATGCACCGCACAAACCCGTACTACGGGGTCCTACCACGGGTTTTTTGACGTATGAGGCGCGGAGCACCCCCGCGGTGCACCGGACCATGGTCCGCAGCTCAAAAACCCGTACCACGGGGTCCTACCACGGGTTTTATCCAGAAGCTAAAAAAAATTTTATCATCAGATATTCCGGTATACCGGAGGATATGCCCGGTATACCGCGCCACGAGCCACCAGAGAGAGAAAAGAAAGGGTTTCAAGCTTATAAAGAGATCTAATGCTTATTATTCCGAATTTATAAAACCTTAAACCTCTTTCTTCTCTCCAGAACTCTCCCAACTCCATCGAAGCTCATAAAAACCTTCACCCAACATCAAAACACTACCAAATCACCATGAATTTACATCCAAATCCTTCCCTACATTATTACAAAGAAGATTCAACCACCCAAATCACATCAAAATCCCTAGAATCCAAGCCATGAATTTCAAAATCTTCTTCTAAAAATCCTCAAACCCACATCATTAAAGCTTGATTCCATCATACCCACATAGAGAATAGTCATCCTAACACCTTTCCTAACCAAAATAAAGCTTGTTCCACCTATGATCATAAAGTACAAATTTCAAGAGTGCTCAAAGCTTTGAATTGGGGGTCAAAAGAGATGATGAAGAGAATAGAGATATTATCAAGTGTATGGGATATGAAGAATCAAAGCAAGGTATTGGGTAAACTCTAGAAGATTTCAATTGAGATGGATACTAGTTTGGGAATAAATTACAAGGTAAATCGGATCAAGAGAATAGAGGAAAGCTAGCTGTGGTGAATTCAAAGAGCAAAAAGGTTTCAACTTTCATAGAGAAGACACCATAACCTATTCCTATCAAGATCCATCTACCCAAGATGAACAAAAGCTTCTGGGATGCTAGTAGCTGTATTCAAAACATATTCCTGAATGAACAACTGTCACATGAGAGATTATTCAAAGAGCAAAGTTGGAAGAAGATTAACAAGAGATTTCTAGAGTGTGATTGATTGGGATGGAGCAGAAGAAGATGTAAGGGAATGCGAAATTGGTGATACATGAAGTTTGCGTACATGAAAGCACTGCACCCTATTTCGGGTATTGATCAGGCGAGGTAAATAGCCTCGAAGAGTATGTTTTCTTTCTTCCTTACCTCTTCTATGTGTGCAATATCTGTAAAATTTTAATTTTCTTTTATTTTATTTTTGAGTCTTTTCGAGTCGTGGGGACACGGCTCATTTTTGAGTTGGGGGTGTGGGGATTCGTTGTCTCTCATCTCCATTTTTCTGTTTTTTAGGTAGAAATTAAAATTTTTTATTTGAAGGTTTAGATGTATGTAGAGTGTGTTTAATAGCTTGAAAGCATAAACTCAGTAAGTTAATGATAGAAAGTAGTATGTTTATGAGCTATTTTATTTTGTATGCTTTGAAGTATTTGCAGGAAAACACACATTGATAGTAAAGAAAAGATTAGTGAGCAATACGATAGAAAGTATGTTCGATCTCAGGGAACCTTGAGAAGTGTGTAGGCCGTGAGATCCAAGCTAGTGACAAAAACCATTTGATGAAAGTGCTAAAGGTAAGAAAATAACGAAATTGCATAGTGTAGAAAGTGATTAAGGCGGTTCTTTCATATTGAAGCCCTTGAAGCCTTTTTATACCTTCTCACCTTGTGATTTTTGAATTTATATGTTATATCCTTCTCAGCCCCTTCTAGCCTTTCTAAAGCCTTTTTATTTAGCCACATTATAAGCCATATCCCTTTAGATTATAGGACTTTTCCATATGACCCGCACTCGAATCGCGATGCATAGACAGTTGTTTTAGAGCTTGAGTTTGGGGTGGTGGGTCCACCATTATGGGAATTGTTATTGGGTTGGGATTTTTGAGCTTATTAATTGTGCTATGTTATTTATATTGATGATGATTCACAGATTTTTATTGTAACCCTTTGTCGGGGTAATAGTGAATGAAAAAGAAGCTACGAGCTAAATTTGCCAATAAGGGCATAAAAATATATATATGAAAAAATAGTGTGATATCTCAACATAAAAAGAGAATCATAGCTATACAAAAGAAATTGATTTAAAAAGAAAAAAATATATATATATTCGGACCGGCAAAGTGGAATTTTTGTGTGAACATCTTATGCTTTAATTGGATTATTGGGGATGCTATGCATCAAAGAATTCATTGGGTTGAGTGAGAAACGTTTCATGAGAGTAACTCAAGCTCTAGGGCGATTCGTTGATGGCTAGTGAGGAGAGAGCCAAAAGCTCACTCTAAATTATCCAAATATACTTATCATACCGTCCCTAAGCCTACATTACAACCTTAAAGACCTTTTGATTCTTTGCTATGTAATCGAGAAGTGATTGAGCCAATAGAGAGTAGTTAAGTGGAGCTTTGGATACTAGTAAAGGTCGATGAACAATCTATAGCTTCCTTGGTGAACTGAGTAAAGTTCCTCTCCTTCTTACATTGCGAAACTAATCTGATCTTGAATTCAAGCCGTGTTGACTGTGGATATGAGAAGTGTACAGGTATGTAGTTTGTGAATATTATTACATGAAATTTTCTGAGTAGTTTCTTTGAGTCTATTCTCCATATTCTGCTATCTTCTTCCTTTTGTGCTTAATTGACCTAGGTGTGTATTTAGAGACTTCCCTTTGTTTTTATTTTTATTGTATCGGGACGATACAACTTTGAGTTGGGGGTCTTGATGTCTCCTCATTTGTGATAGATTTATATTAGGATGAGACATCATTTTTAGTGATTTAGAAGTCATTATAGTCGATTTTCTTGAGAAATAGTGCACTTTCCTATTTTGAATCTTGATTTAGTAAAATAATATTTTTAGAGCATATTGGGTTTAATTATTTATTTAGTGTGAAGCTTTAAAGATAATTATGGAGATTAATTAGATTCCAAGTCAAAGACTACAAGATATGGAAAGAGATAGACATGGTAATTGGAGATAAGGAAATAAAAGCTAAAAACATGGAAAAGGAAAACCTGCCTTAATCCTGAATTTCTGCACCTACGACCACAAATCAGCTTATATCTCAAGAACGGTGTGGAATTTGGAGAAACGGTCAAGAGCAAAGTCGAAGAGCTTTCCGAGACGATCAATTTGGTATATTCATACGCGTCAAACGGATGAATATTGAAGCTGTTAGAGCCAAAAGAAAATCGGACCTGATTGCATGTTTTTAGGGTTACGAATTTGAGTTGGGCTTGGAGTCCACCACTTACTTCTCCTTCAAGAAAACGAATTAGGGCTTCCAAGATACCTATAAATACACCCTCTTATCATTGTAAACATGTCCTTGCTCAGTTCTAAACATTAGCTTAAATTATAAACAATAGCTTAGTCCTTTACATTAATATTCATCCTTAGAATCAAGCTATTCATTCAAGAACCAAGCTGACCTGTAGAGGAAGACAAGAAGAAGAAGATTGGAGACTGACAAACTCCTCTTCTACATCTCACCTTCTCTATATTTAGAGTAATTAGCTATAGATCTATTATCAACCATATTTCTAAGCTTTTATTCTGTAAGTTTTACTTTTAACTGTTGGATTATTATTTTGTCTTTAAATACTATTTGTTATTTTAATTGATTGAGCTTGGCGTATATTGTTATTATGTGTTTTGACGTATTGTTACACCTTAGATTTGGCCAATCTTAGGATTATTCTTAGTTATTGACAACACCACATAATCGTCTAGTTTTGATCCCTTGCTTAACTAGATAGCCATTAAGGTTTGATTTAATCACCAATCATTACTTAGGAATCCCTAGTAGTGGAGAGGTTGCTCCTAAGCCTAGAAGGCTAGGTAGAATTTAGAATCCTGATTAATATATAATGCTTAATCTGTAACAGGTTAGAATAACGATTTAGTAATAGACTCATATTAGTAATCCTAATCTATTAGACTTACATTCATATTTATTTATCTGCATTCATATTTGTTTATTTCATATCAGATATTTATTTCTAGTTTTATATTTTATTCTAAAGCATATAAATTCATCTACGCTTGTTAAACATAAATTGATCTAACGGATACAATCCCTGCGAACGAACTTGACTTATCATTAAAACTTGCAAACGATCTGTGATACTTGCAGTGAGTTCCGTGGTTCTCAAGGGTGTGTGACTCTTTATTATTACCTTTATTTATCTATTATTTCATCACACCTTTTCCCCCACCACATATATAAATAGTTGAGATTCTATAATCCTTCTAACTTCTATCATGGTAGCTTAAATAGAAACCTCGACACTATCAGGGGACATAGGTAAGGGGATTCTGCGAAATGATAGGTAAATAATGTGTAACACTAATGACTATCTAGTTAGACAAGTTTGTCAGGAACAATACACCACACTAGATAATTATATATCAGTTTAAGAAATTAAACACCCCACCAAGGTGACATTACTAATTACTAATGACACTCTTTAACTTGCCTAGAGGTAGGTGTGGAACAAATGACAAACACATAATAAAGTTGTATGAATAAAAAAAGTTAAGATAAGAATTTTAAAAATATACTCTAAAAGATATTTTTTATGTGAGATGTCATACTACTTAATTTTATCATTCTAATGTTATATACTATTGTGAATAGTAATCATTTAAATTTTAAAAAATCAATAATAATACTTCAATTAATTAAAAATAAATACATAGGATTACCAACTGTCTTTTATAAAGTGTAGTAAGTTTAAACACAAATATCAATTTTACTATTTCACCTTAACTATGCTTCTTCATTTCATCATAGGCCATTAAAAATTGTAGATAATGTTCTTTTGACATGATCGTTTACTTCCAACAATTGGGTTCCATATCTAAATTTCGCATACCCGAAATAAGTTAGAAATAGACCTTTGTAGTTCAATAACTAGAACATGTAACTATTTTATTCAAAAAATTGTTTATATGGAGGATAACTTCACAGTATTAAGTATAATACTCATGGAACAATTTTGGAATCAATATGGCAAAAAGTATAGAGTAGGAACTAAGTTACAAATACAAAAGCAATGAATCTCTCTTATTCACTATGACCTAAAAAATAAATGGAATTTGAGGCATTAATAAGCAATTAACATGTATAATGAGTTATAAATTAGACTCACGTTTGAGTTTATAAAGAGAAAATTCAGGAATATCTAAGTAGCATCTAGAAAAGATGAATAGGAGGGAATTCTTACAACATCAACTCACATAAGTATTTTCATCTAAGTTCTATAAGTACTACTTAGATATAAGATATGTGATTATTGAACATTTCTCAATCAGCATCACCATGTGAGTTGTGATTAAAAGTAATCACCGGTTTTACAAAAAGAAATAGATTCCGAAAAACCAAAAAAAAAGGTAAAACAGTTTTAACGTAAACTAACTATTACAATAAAACTGAAAAACGATTACAAGAAATCGAATAACAATACACGGAAATACGATTACAAAATCGAATTAAAATTACACGGAAATAGTTACGAAAAATAAACTTACACGGAAAAGAAAAACGAGCCTAATCCTCGGTCGTGTTAAAGGGAAAGAATATTCAGCTCAAGTCAAAAGTCAAACACGTGGGAAATCAAAAGGTCATAGCTGTTACAGAATATTACAAATGTGGGGGTTACTTAGCAATCCTAACGTCAACCCAATCAAGACTAATCCGGGAGAGAATCATGGGATTCAATAGGAGCGTTTCTGAAGGCTTGTCCACTCCTCACCCCTATAAATAGAGCTCCCATTACCCTCTCTACAGCTACGAATTACAAAGGAAAAAACCAAAAAACTCTGCCTCTTCTCTCACTCTCTAAAACACTAAACGCTGTTAGTTTTTCTGTTCTGTTAGAGATAACCGGGTACCGCCGGAATATCTTTTTAACGACCGAGGATTAGGCTCGTTTTTCTTTTCCGTGTAAGTTTGTTTTTCGTAACTATTTCCGTGTAATTTTAATTCGATTTTGTAATCGTATTTCCGTGTATTGTTATTCGATTTCTTGTAATCGTTTTTCAGTTTTATTGTAATAGTTAGTTTACGTTAAAACTGTTTTACCTTTTTTTTTGGTTTTTCGGAATCCATTTCTTTTTGTAAAACCGGTGATTACTTTTAATCACAACTCACAATTTAAAAAGATATTCTTTTCGTTTTTCACCGGTTATTTTTGAAAATGGCTCTTCCGATTTCGGCTGTTGGTTCCTCTTTGAACACAAAGCCAATTCTCGACGCAAACAAGTTGGAACCCCTTAATGGTTCTAACTATAAGCGTTGGGCGCAAAAAATCATGATATGCCTTGAACAGTATGAACTCGACTTTGCTATAGTCGAGGCTCCTCCTCTTTTGGAAATTGGAGCACATACTGAACAAGAGCTAGCTAGGCATGCTGCCCTCGAATCTAGGTTCAAAAGAGCTAATACCATGGCTCGGGGCTGGATGTTGAACCACGTTACTAATCCCATTTTTGACCTCCTTGCCAAAGAGAAATCGGCAAAGGTCATATGGGAAACTCTCGAGAAAAAATATGGGGCTGATGATTCGGGTAAGAAAAAGTACGTGACTGGGAATTGGTATAATTTTAGACTTACGGATCAGAAACCCATGACTGAACAACTCCATGTGTACGAGAACCTATGCGCGGAGGTTATCGCCGAAGGCATGAAGATGTGTGAAATTCTTCAAGCCAACATCTTGCTTGAGAAATTTCCCCCATCTTGGAGTGAATACCGCAACCACCTCAAGCACAAAAAGAAAGAAATGACCCTCCAAGAGCTCATCAGCCACATCCAATTCGAAGAAGGGAATCGACTAAAGGATAAGTCAATCTCTTTCCCTTCTCATTCCTCCAAAGCTAATCTAGTCGAAGGTTCTGGCCAAGGTAACAAAGATAGGTTCAAAGGGAAGGGAAAGCAACAAGGGTCCAACAAATCTAAGTCTGGGGGAAATAAGAATCGCGGCAACACCAACAAACAAGGTGGAGGATTCAAGATCTCTGGTAAGTTTCAAAAAACTAAAGGGGCCTGTTACTGTTGTGGCAAAGAAGGGCACAAAGCTTTTGAATGTCCCCAGAGAGCTGGCCAAGGTCCCAAAGCTGCCGCGAATCTGACTGAGACCGAAGAAATCATCGCTGCGGTAATGGTTGAGGTAAACTTGGTAGAGAATAAGAGCGAGTGGATCCTTGACACTGGAGCTTCTCGCCATTTCTGCGCAAACAAAGCCTTGTTCAAGAAATTCGAAAAAGCAACTGATGGTGAGTGTGTGTACTTGGGTGACTCTTCCACCGCTACTGTTCTTGGGAAAGGTCAGGTTCCACTCAAACTCACCTCTGGTAAGACTCTTGAACTAAATGATGTTCTCTTCGTTCCCTCTCTCCGTAGGAACTTAGTTTCTGGGGCTCTCCTTAATAAAGTTAGTCTCAAACTTGTGTTCGAAGGGGGTAAAGTCATTATCACCAAAAATGACGAATTCGTGGGGAAAGGGTACCTTAATAATGGCTTGTTTGTTTTAAACACTGTAACCCTTAATGAGAATGCATCTAATTCCGCGTATATTGTTGAGTCCGTTCAAACGTGGCACGGTAGACTAGGCCATTTAATTGTTGCGTCTATTAAAAGGCTTAAAAATCTTAGACTAATACCCGTTAACAACGTGGATGACTTTGAAAAATGTCAAATATGTGTAGAGTCCAAACTTGCGAAAAAACCTTTTAAACCCGTTACCACGAGACAAACTAAACTACTTGAATTAGTTCATTCGGACTTAGCTGATTTTAAAAACTCCGCTAGTAGAGGTGGAAAACTTTATTACATAACCTTCGTAGATGACTACTCTAGGTTTACCAAAGTGTATCTCCTTAAAACTAAAGATGAGGCGGAAAATGCGTTTTTAAAATATAAAGCCGAAGTTGAAAACCAACTAGACTGTAAAATCAAACGACTTAGGTCCGATAGAGGAGGCGAGTATAGTTCTAATTCCCTTAAAGAGTTTTGTGAAACAAATGGAATTATCCACGAACTTAGTGCCCCTTATACACCCCAACAAAACGGCATAGCAGAAAGAAAGAATAGGTCCCTTAAAGAGACTATGAATGCCATGTTAATAAGTTCAGGTTTACCAAACAACATGTGGGGGGAAGCTGTCTTGTCAGCCTGTTATGTACTTAATAGGGTACCACATAAATCCCTAGAAAACACCCCGTATGAAATGTGGAAGGGTTTTCCACCAAACCTGAAATTTTTAAAAGTGTGGGGGTGTCTAGCCAAAGTCAAACTACCTGATTTTAAAACTGTCACCGTTGGTCCCAAAACCATTGACTCAATTTTCATAGGGTACGCTCAGAATAGTGCGGCTTACAGATTCTTGTCATTAGAAGATAACTCTATTTGTGAATCTAGAGACGCTGAGTTCTTTGAACATGTTTTCCCTTTGAAAGATTTAAATACTGTCAATGCTTCTTTACCTGTTGATAACTTATCTACTAATGATTTTGTACCTCTTTGTGATGTTTTTCCTAACCCCTCCACTTCCATGGAGCCTAGTAGTATTCCCGAGGAAGAACCTAGGAGAAGTAAGAGGCGAAGGATCGAGTCTAGCTTCGGCCCTGACTTTATAACAGCCTTTTTAACAGAAGGTTCTCACATTGATCTATTAGACGAACAGGTAGTCAATTGCTTCCTCATGGAGGATGACCCAAAAACTTATGATGATGCTTTAAAATCTATAGATGCTAGTTTTTGGAAAGAGGCTATTAATAGTGAACTTGAGTCAATCAAAAGTAACCATACATGGGAATTAACCGACTTACCTAGGGGTAGCAAAGCGATTAGTAGCAAATGGATTTTTAAGAAAAAGTTGAGACCCGATGGCTCAATAGAAAAATTCAAGGCCAGACTTGTTATTAAGGGCTTCACCCAAAAGAAAGGTCAAGATTACTTTGACACCTATTCCCCAGTGACCAAAATTGCCAGGATAAGAACCCTAATTGCTTTAGCCGTCATTCACGAACTTGTAATACATCAAATGGATGTCAAAACCGCGTTCTTGAACGGAGATCTAGATGAAGAGATCTACATGGCTCAACCTGAAGGGTGTGTGGTCCCTGGTCAAGGGGACAAAGTGTGTAAGTTGAAAAAATCATTGTATGGTTTGAAACAGGCACCGAAAAAATGGTATGAAAAACTAGATAGTACTCTCATTTCATATGGGTTTATAGCTAACACTTCTGACTCATGTGTTTACTCCAAGGTAACAAATTCAGAGTGTGTTATCATCTGCCTTTATGTAGATGACATGCTTATCTTTGGTACTACTATTCATATTATAAATGAGACTAAACGCTTCTTGTCTTCCAGATTTGACATGAAAGATATGGGAGAAGCTGATGTAATACTTGGGGTAAAAATCATTAGAAGCAGTAATGGTATTACCCTGAATCAGTCTCATTACGTAGAAAGGATGCTGAAGAAGTTCAATTCCTTTGAGGTAACGCCTGTAAATACTCCTTATGATTCTAGCGTTAACTTATCCAAACATGTTGGGGATGCTGTATCCCAAAATGAATATGCTAAAATCATAGGAAGTGTAATGTTCTTAATGAACTATACTCGACCCGATATTGCCTATGCCGTGAGCAGACTTAGTCGCTATACTCATAACCCAAGTAGTGACCACTGGGTTGCACTTCGCCGTCTATTGAAATACTTGAGGGGTACCATCGATCTAGGCTTGCACTATAACAAATTCCCTGCAGTCCTTGAGGGTTTTTGTGATGCAAACTGGATCTCTGACAATGACGAAGTAAACTCCACCAGTGGTTATGTGTTCTCCTTAGGGGGAGGTGCGGTATCGTGGAAGTCTTCCAAACAGACTTGTATAGAACGCTCCACCATGTAGTCTGAGTTCATAGCACTAGAGTTAGCTGGGCAAGAAGCAGAGTGGTTGAGAAGTCTCTTATCGGATGTGCCACTTTGGGAAGGAAGTGCCACACCTGTATGTATCCACTGTGATTCACAAGCAGCCATTGGAGTCGCTCATAATAGCGCCTATAATGGGAAGAAGAGACATATTCGCATCAGACATGGGTCAGTAAGACAATTACTGAAGAATGGTGTGATAGCCTTGGAATTTGTACGATCAGAGGAGAATCTAGCTGATCCGTTCAACAAAGGCTTGACCAGGAGACTAGTCCTGGAGACGTCGAGGGGGATGGGACTAAAACCCATTAAGTGGGAACATGTGACTAATGAGTCAATGTGATTTCACCATCCCTAAGGCTCAAACCCAAATCGTCTTGTTCATAGCCACTTGTGGTGGTCCTTTTGAGAAGGACTTGATGAAAAAGGCGTACCGAGTGTTGAAACTCACATTTGAATTTATAGCCTTTATGGTGGTTCTTTTGAGAAGGAATTGATGAATTCAAGGGTAACTTTGAAACCCAAATATTCATGGTAGAGTGCTGAGGAGACGTCCTTACACCACTCTCAAAATGAATAAATCCACCAAGTTCATAGCCCGTAAAGGGTGGTCCTTAGAGAAGGGCTTGATGAACTGAAATGTGAGGTTAGAGGGAACCATAACCTTGAATCGGGTAGAGTATGTGCTGTGAGGGTCTCGATCTATAACCGTTAAAGTTCAAGAGTAAGTTCACTTAAACGGAATTCGGTGGTTGCCACGCTTCACTACGTGTCAATTCAAATCGCAAGATATTGACACTTAAGTACAATTCACCCATTCTTCTTTCTGGAACCTTCTCACTAAACCTTTTGTTGACATTCAAATGTGTGGGAGATTGTTGGACATCTGTTATGACCAAGTGGTCCATTTGATTGTCTAAATGGTTTTTAAACTCTTCCCACATCGGTGGGTTATGAAGAGTTAGAGCTACTTTTATACAATGTGATATTAACAAAGTCCAAATGGCCAATACCCATGCACATGACAAAGCAATAATCTAGCCCACACGCGCGCACCACCACCACCCACCCGCCCGGCCCGGCCCGGCACCGGCACCGGCGACGGCGACGGCGTAAGGCGTGGGGCGTGGGTCGTGGGTCGTGGGGAGTTTGGGGAGTTTGGGGAGTCAAAAAATGAAAAATGAAATGGATTTTGTACCAGCTCTTATAGTGGTGGTTGACTACTCAAACTTATAACGTAGAGACAAGACTCCACTAATCTCGCACGCGTTAAAGGGAAAGAATATTCAGCTCAAGTCAAAAGTCAAACACGTGGGAAATCAAAATGTCATAGCTGTTACAGAATATTACAAACGTGGGGGTTACTTAGCAATCCTAACGTCAACCCAATCAAGACTAATCCGGGAGAGAATCATGGGATTCAATAGGAGCGTTTCTGAAGGCTTGTCCACTCCTCACCCCTATAAATAGAGCTCCCATTCCCCTCTCTACAGCTACGAATTACAAAGGAAAAAACCAAAAAACTCTGCCTCTTCTCTCACTCTCTAAAACACTAAACGCTGTTAGTTTTTCTGTTCTGTTAGAGATAACCGGGTACCGCCGGAATATCTTTTTAACGACCGAGGATTAGGCTCGTTTTTCTTTTCCGTGTAAGTTTGTTTTTCGTAACTATTTCCGTGTAATTTTAATTCGATTTTGTAATCGTATTTCCGTGTATTGTTATTCGATTTCTTGTAATCGTTTTTCAGTTTTATTGTAATTTTTTGGTTTTTCGGAATCCATTTCTTTTTGTAAAACCGGTGATTACTTTTAATCACAACTCACACACCATGTTAGTATTTTCAATACACGCCCCTCTATTTTTTTTTTTTGAAAAAAGAACTCTACTAGTCATACCTGATATGTAAACCTAACACAGCATTTCTTCGACCGATTAAAGATATACTCCACAATTTTGGCATTTGATATGTAATTACATAAAAGGGTATGGGTAAAAATAGAATTATTGTTTAACCTTATTGATAACACAGTCACATTTAATTTAATCATATGTAAGAACAAATATCATACACACTTAAATCCTTGCAAATGTAACAGTAATATTATTAATTTCAAATATAGTAAACTCACGAACACAAATTCTAGATTTGCAATAATTTGATTCAAAATTATTTATCGTCACAATTGTATTGCCTTCATCCAAGAATGTTCATAACTAATCATAAAAGTAGTTGTTTACCAAATACTGTTCATTTAGAAAATCAAAGACAAATTATATTATTTATACCAGATCTACCCCTATTCTAATACTAAATTTTGTTCCCCAAAAATGATTTAATATTTCATGACAATTTAAGAGGAATATACTAGTAAATACATAATCTAGAAATTATATTTCTTAGTTTGTTAATAAAAAAAATGTGATAACGTGGGCTAAGAGTATGACATATAGTTTATTTCACAAAACCTCATAATTACATTGTGATCTTATTGTCTATGAACAAAATTATGCAATAGATTTAAAAGATAATTAGATACATATCAAACTCACTAATTATTGGAAAGGGAACACTTACCAGGAATATTATTGAGAAGTTCTCCATATTGAAATGTCACAACCAACAATCTTTTTTCTGTAAATGAAACATTAAAATAAAAAATCTATATTATTAATATTATCACTAATTACAATTAAAAAAATAATTAAAAAAATTTAAATTCAAAAAAATATTTATTAAATACAATAAATATAAAGAAAATTTATCAATATAGTGAAAAATTTAGAATTATGCATAATATAAAGCAATTTATAAAATAATTTAATATTTTAATTTATATTTCTTAATCTTTAATTTATTTATACTGGTTTCCAGATTACACACCAAAGCCTTGTTAAATTATAAAAAAATTAATCCTATTAAATTTATACACCAGTGTCGTTACCTTTTAATAGTGACAATAATTTGCATAACTAATTTGTGTTGTAATTCTGTTGTGTTTTTGTTGTATATATAGGGTTAGAAAATTGTGTTTGTGGCCCTTGAGACGGCGGCTACGGCTTTCAAAATAATTTATTTAAAATATGAGTAATGCTGGGTATCACCCCAAAAAGTGATCACCCAAATATCACCTAGATGGTCCAATTAAACTTTTTCATATAAGAGAGAAAAAAGTAATCAAGAAAGAGAGTGATCACTTTTTAGGTGATACACAGCATTACTCTTAAAATATACATCAATGAAACCATATATAGGATGATAGTTTGGAATTGTTAGAAGGTCCATTCACGGTAGAGATCTTATTGTTTAGTGGGCCTCAATTCTATGGGTTTGATGTGCTTACTGTCAACCATGGACTATATCCATCATTTTATATTAAAACAGGATATATATATATATATATATATATATTAAAACTATTTTCAATTTCGTCCTTTCAATAATGACTTCAAAGTATACTTTACAAAAAATATTAGTATCCATTGTCACGAAAAAACTAGGGTCCAACAAAGATAAATTTAATGGAAGCCTAATATCAGTCTCTTCACTTTGAACCTTTTAGTTCTAATTTCCAAGAACGAGGTTCACTAGATCTTAGATATTTACATAAGAATAATCTTGGAAAAGTCTTCTACGCAATTATTTCTAAAATACGTAAACTTAGAACGAAGCCTTGATGTCAAAACTAGTATCCTTAGTCAAAACTACTTTAATCTAAGGAAACAGACTTCAAAGAAAATATAATAATTTTCCATAAAACTCAACATGAAATCATGAGGGGAAACACCTACATGAAAGGAGGCGTACGCAAAACAGACTTCAATGAAAATATGATAATTTTCCATAAAGCTCTACATGAAATCATGAGGATAAACACCTACATGAAAGGGGCGTACGCAGAAAAGACTTCAAAGAAAATATGATAATTTTCTATAAGGCTCTTCATGAAATCATGAGGATAACACCTACATGAAAGGAGGCGTACAATACTCAAAACTGATATACAACAAAATTTATGGTAAGTCGAATGAAATCCCATTGAACCATTACTTGTAAAAATGAGAATAAATCTGAGGTGTCCTTGATTATTAAATATGTGTCAATTGTATTACAAACTTTTGTCGTGAACATATCTATTCTACCTATATATTACTAATTAAGGAAAATCTGACAAGCAGTCCCTCTATCATCTTACCTTTCTATCTTACTACCAAGCTCTAAGTAGTATGAATAATCATAATTTGTCCTTGTTATACCTCTTTTTGCCTGACGATTCAAATTTCATTCTCAAAATAAACATGTTTAAAATCCCTTCCCTGAATGAGGTCTTGTGAAAATATTATATTTCTTCTGTCTATTCTTCCAATCTTAACAAATGTTTCGTATTCTTAATTCCTAACACAATTATAGGTAGTATAAAACCATTTCTTTAATGTTTAAAATAAGTATCTCTACCTATCTTGGGTGTGTACCTATGCAATCCTTCGTAGTAGGAAGAAGTCTAAGGTTAGTATAATAGCTTAGTTGACAAAGTATGTCATACCCATCTCAAAGAAGGATGTCATGTTAGTTGTTATAATGATTAAGGACATTTTTATAATGCTTTTTATGCCAAATTTTACCAGAGCTTTATAAATTCCAATGTAATAATTAAAAAAATCAACACCTTCCTTATATTATATTTCTATGTGTACATATATATTAATGATATATTAACCAAGATCTTACAATAATTTTCAGTACCAAACAAAATCATTTGAAGGACTATATTTTGGATATAAATGATTAGAAATACAAAGAAGTCTTCCATTTACTTTAAAGCTTTTATTTTCTCTATAAGAAGAGGTTGAACCCCTATAAGGTCTATTTCCTTTACTCCTTGATAAATTGACTGAATCATAATTTTATTATCCTACGTGATCATTACCCTTAGTGTTGAGCTTTAAGGAAATCTTGTTATCACCTTCATTTATGCCATGTACATCTGTGTTTAGGTCACTTGTTTCAACCTCCACCTTTCCCTTAGACTCAATTTCAGCCTTCATACCAACACTTGCATAATCTTTGTTTAGAAAATTTTCAACATCCATATGCCTAGTAAACAAAGGCAGGTATTAGAAAACAAAAAAAACTTCAAAGCGTAAAATAAGTACCTTTGTATAATAAACTAGCCTTCGGAAAATATATAATAGTCCTCCTTCGAGGAACCGATGAATAGTTAACACAATCAATAATAATTCGAACCTTCTAATGATTTATTCCAAAAAATCTCATATTATGTAACACTATCTTTAATATTCAAAATACTACTATAATTAATTTTATTCATCAACATCTAAAATGGGGATAACATCTTTCATAGAGAAGAACTCAATACAAATATGGATAACAAATTAAAACATCCCATACAACCTAAATTGCTAATGGGAAATTATTAAAAAATCGATGTATTGGAATGGTCCTTTGTCATAGGATAAAAAGTATACCATCTACCTTGAACTTTGGTTTTATTGAAGGTTCTCATGGATCTTATACTAATAGCTACGTTTTTTAGAATTTTATATTAAGTTTAAAAAAGATTGATCTAGATATTATATATGATATTATTCAAACAAATAGTATAAAAGGTCGATATCCTACCCCAAACTTTGGGACAGAGCTTGTTAGGCCTCAAAGAGTAAATTTTCAAGAGGTCATCTATGAAAGGAAAAAATAGGCATCTCATCGCCATGTCAATTTCCTCAAGGATACAACTCAATCTTACCAATATAACCCTCACACGCTTACCCGGACACTTATGGAATCCTAATTTCTATCTCGTAAGTTATATCTTCAAAAGAAAGTAAAGATTCACAATATGATTTTTTGATGAACATATTATTCGGCTTGACAAAAAATAAGGTAAGAATTTGGGTTCTCTTTAGCCTTACTTTTAGACCGACGAGAGTATTATCACCGTAAATGAGAATTAACAATTCCCCTAACAAAGGTTTAAGGTCGACATCTGAATTTAAACATTAACGCAAAGTAATATTTACTATGGGGGTTAGTAGGGGTAAAATCATGTTGTACATAAATTGGGTTTGCCTTCACTAAAGTTGCATGCATTGTCTGCAGACCCGCACAAAGGAGACACATCCAAAGATGTAGACATAATGAAAAAATGATGTAATGAAATGAATATGTACTCTTGAAAGAAATATTATCTGAAGAAGACAACAAAATCATATTCACTCTAAATATTGTAGTTTGACTTGAGATATTGATGAAGAAGAAAAATTATTCTGTTTTAGTACTTTATAGTGTTTGATATATACATATATAATGAAAAACACATGGAATATGAAATGACAGTTGTAGTACAAATTCTTCAAATATGCTACTATAATTGTGATAATTACACTACCAACATCATGTGCACCAATATCGAAACCCTAATCAGTGACATGGTAGTTATCTTTTTTGTAATCACAACTATAAGTCAATGTATTTGTTGATATTTTTTAAGGAGAAAGGGAATAACGTAGTTAAACAAGGTATATGGAGAAGATACCCTTAACCTCATACAATAGAAAATGTGCCAATTTTTTCAATCAAAACGAGAATTTCAAGTGATAAGCGCGAAACAAGAATTTCAAGTTATAACTTCTCTCAAAATCAATCTCATTAAAGAAATTATGTTAAAAAACGTTATAATCTTATCCTGTTAGAAGTTGAATTAAACAGGTTGTCTTATCAGTATTAACCTCGGGTTTGTAATTTAAATTAAATCACTGCATGACATATTATTCCTTACTTCTATGATAACTCTATATATACGAACAATATTGTTAGGAAAAACAACCAATGTAATTTATGCTTTTACGCCCTTATTATTTCCAATGTAGAACTCTTATTTTGTTACATATTATCTTTGTCAAGTATATCAGATTCTTGTAAAACATGAACACTGTTATTATCATATTGCAAGGACTTGATGTCTTTTCCAAGACTTGATGTCCTCGCAAAAGATTTTGTCGAATTAAATGCAGCCAGCGGGCAGTTAGCCATTAATGCGAACTAAAATACTAGAAAACTCAAAAAACCCAAAACTCTCTCAATTTTTTCCCCTAATCCACAAAGATCCAGGCCGATCTATAACGAATTTTTTTCTTTAAATCTAACTCTTGTGGGTCCCATTTTCAAGCAAATTTAGCCATCACTTTGTTAACAAATTAGTTATTTCTAAATTTTTTTATTTTGTTTTAATTGTATAATTGTTGTTATACATTGTATTATGTAAGTGCAATTAGTAGTGTTGAGTGTTTAATAGTGATATATTTTTCATTTTGGTGATAAAATTGTTATTTTTGAATTTTGTGTTATTATTTTAGTTTGGGTTTGAGTTATAATAATTTTAGGTGTTGTATTATTAATGAAAAAATTAATGTATGGACCTTTGTGAACTATTTAGATCTTTTAGGGGAATTTTAATGATCTATTATGATTGTAGGGACTATAATGTAATTATAATGATTAATTAGTGGCCTTGTAGAATATTTTGATAACTTAGGGGAATTTTAGTAATTTTTTATAATCATATGGTCTAAGCAATATTTTTTATTGAATAGTTTGAAATAATAATTAGTGGTTTAATTTAATTTAGAAAATTATCCCGGTAATGGATAAGAGTTGGGTAAAATCAAAGAACAAGGTTTTTATGGAATATATTTCGGGTAAATTATGGTTTATTAAATTTGCGAGAAACCAAGTGGATCACGTCAGTAAAATATTTTTTACATGTAATCATTGTTATAATAATCAAAAGTTTCCAATTGGCGAAGTTCAATGACATCTTTTTCAATGGGGTATTTGGTCATTGTATGAGGTTTGGACGAAACACGGGAAAAAGGTAGTAATTCCCGTTGATGAACAAAACGAAGATAATGTAATGGGTAATATAATTCATTATTTAGGACCCACATTAAAAATTGGCAGGTACTCCAGTGACACCGAGATGCGTGACGAGAATGTTAATGGAAATGGTCGTGGGTCTTTCGACGTATTTTTGAAGGAATTGGTGACATATTTGTACCCTGGTTGTACTAAGATAAGTTCTTTTGATTTCATAGCAAAGCTAATGCATGTCAAAGTGAAGAAAAATAGACGAACACCTATTTTACCGAACTTCTATAGTTGTTGGGTCGTATTTTTCTAGAACCTTATAACTTACCCGATACTTATGCGGATTGCAATAGAAAGTTGAAAAGTTTGCGCATGGGATACACCACGATCAACATGTATTTGAATGATTGTGTTTTGTATTATAAAGAGATGAGAATCTTGAGAAATGTCCAGTTTGTGGAGAATTAAGGTGGGACCCGAAGAAGGGAAAGAAAGTATCACATAAGAAGTTGTGTTACTTTCAGATTGTGCCTAGGTTATAGAGAATGTATGCTTTAAGGCACACCGCGAAAGATATGATTTGACACCATACCAGAAAGAGTATCGGCAAAGATGTATTGCGATTGTCAATGGTCATAGTTGAAAAACATTTGACGAGAGGAATCGAGTTTTTTAGTAAACAACGTAATGTACGCCTTAGTTTGAAGATTTATGGGTTTTGTCCTTTCTCCATTCAAAACAACTCAAACAACATGTGACCGGTTATATTGATGATCTACAACTTGCCGCTTTGGTTATGCATGAAAGAATTCACGTTTATGCTTACTCTATTGATACTGGGTCCTCGTTCACCTGGAAAGGATATGAATGTATTTTTCTGTCCGGCTATAGATGAGTTGGAAACTTTGTGGGGCACGAGGATAGTAACATGGGATGCACATATTAAGGTTGAAATTGTAATGAAGGTTAGTTTGTTGTTCCCGAAAAATTATTACCTTGCTAGATCATACACTTCAGGATGGTCGGGTCAATGCTTTTTCGCGTGTCTTGGAAGCACGAAATATACTCCTTTCGTATGGGTAAATAAAAGAGTTGTTTATTTTGATCATAGACGGCGGTTTCCTCTGAACCATTGTTTTCCAAAAGACTCATCTTCGTAAATGAGAGCCGATGATAGTCCCCCATCTAGGAAACATAGTCCCGTAGATATTCAGACGCAGTTAGATGGGTTGCCAAATGTGTTTCCAGGAAACCACAAGGACTTAGGTGGAAAAGAAAATTGGGCCTCGTGAGTCTGATTGGAAGAAAAAGAGTATATTCTACTGTTTACAATATTGGTCAGAAAACTTGTTGAAACATAACATCGATGTGATGCTGGTGTCGCCTAGGGTGTGATAAAAATAAGATAAAATTAAGCCAAGAGACTACGCACTCTCACCCTAGACAGGCACGGTACTGCAAGTATTACAGGACGTATGCAAGTTTTAATGATAAATAGAGTTCGTTCTCAGGGACTTAAGTGTGTTAATCGCGTGAGTAGAAATTACGAGTAAAAGTAAATAATTAGAGAACAGAAAAGTAAAGCAATTAGGAATTCGAAATTAGAAATTAAAACTAAGAAAATAAAGGCAATAAAGTAAAAAATTAAGAATATGAGATGAGAGATATAGCTTAGGTTTTGCTAGTATGCACTAATCCTTCTAATTCTATCTATAAATCTAGTTCATAAAGGAGAATATTAGCTCTTGGTAATACTTAGTCAGGATTCTAAATTCCCCAAGCTTAGACCTTGAGAGCGACTAAGGGGGCTACTTCACAACCAAGAAGTGATTTCAAATAGGGTTATCAAACGCTACTAAGGCGCTAAGCAAATACTGCAATCTTGGTGATACGGTGGTTAAAACAAACCCTAATGACTATCTAGTTAGAAGTATGTTTTGTCAGAACTGCTATCGACACTAGACATTATGTGGTGGTTCAATAGTTAAACACCCTGTCAAGGAGACCATCTAACTACTCTTAAAACAATCCTAAAGTGATCAGTTCTAGGAAAGACAATAAATCAAAACACATAAACAAATATAAAGTAAGAAGCTAATATCAAATTAAAACATATAATTCCCAAAGAAACTTAGATAGAAGAATTAGAATTCATAGATTATACATATGCAAAACCCAAGCTATGGGAGGTTTAGTTCATACCTGATGGAAATAAACTAAAAGAAATTACAAAAGACATCATCTTGCTCTCTACAATAAACTGGAAGAATAAAACCTTAAGAACTAATTACTATGAGGCAAGGATTATTTACAAGTGATATAAGGGTGTATTTATAGGTGTTTAGAAGACCTAATTCGTTTTCTTGAGGAAGAGTTAAGGTAATGGACTTCTAGCCCAACTCAAATTCGTATGGAAATAAAGATAAACACTGCTGCACCGTTTTGAGTGTATCTTCTTCGTTATTGGTCGGATTTTGCTCCACAAGATACCAAAAGAATCGCAACAGAATTATCTAGACCCTACAGAAGGAAATCATTAGATTCGGCCTATTTATTAGGTAAAAACACCTATCTTTGGACGTGTATGCAGAATCCCAGATTTAGGCAACTTTTCCTTTTCCATCTTTTTAGCAATTGTTTCCTTATCTCAAATTACCATGCAAATCTATTTCCATAAGTTGTTGTCTTTGACTTGGACACTAATTAAGCTCCATAATTATCTTTAAAGCTACACACTAAATAAACAATTAAACCCAATATGCTCTAAACACAATAATTCTACAAATCAAGACACAAAATAGGAAAGTGCACTAAAACTCAAGAAAATCGACATTATTGACTTCTAAATCACTTAAAATGATGTCTCATCCTAACATAAATCTATCACAAATGAGGAGACATCAAGACCCCCAACTCAAAGTTGTATCGTCCCGATACAATAAAGATAAAAACATAGGGAAGTCTAGAAATACACACTTATAAAATTCTCAACACAAGGGAAAAAGCATAGCAGATTGGTTAATGAAGTTAGATGATGTGTTGTGGGCCTATTGTACTGCGTTCAAAACTCCAGTTGGTGCATCTCCATATCGTATGGTGTATGGTAAGGCTTGTCACTTACCTTTAGAGCTTGAAATGGGTGCCAATTGGGCAATTGCGCAGTTGAACTTAGATCCTATCTTAGCCGGAAAGAATCGTATGATGAAGCTTAATGAACTTGACGAATTCCGATTGCATGCTTATGAAAATGCCAAACTTTACAAAGAAAACACGAAGAAATGGCATGACAATCGGATTCGTACAAAGAACTTCGAAGTGGGGCAAAGAGTATTGAAGTATAACTCAAAGTTCAGCAATTATCCGGGTAAGTTAAGATCTAAGTGGTCAGGTCCATACATTGTGACCAATGTTACACCTCATGGGGCGATAGAAATAGAACATCCGCTAGAGAACCGTACCTTTATGGTAAACGGTCACAGAATTAAGATATACCATGGAGGTGAAGATACCAATCGCTCGGAAGATCCACATCCCGGGGAGGTCATGTATCTCCTTAAGACTCCTTAGACGCGTGAGGTAACCCGTCGAGCTTAACGACGTTAAACAAAAGCCAATTCCTTGTATATTAGCTGAGTTTTTAAATTTTTGCAAGTTAGAATAGTTTAATTTTCGTAATTTTAGTGTGTATTATTAAGAAATGAGGAAGGGTAGTTGTTTTTGATGATTTCAGTGGTAAAAAGGTCATGAGTTTGAGGTCGATGAGGCAAAAATAGGGGAAAATTGGTTGGATGTCCAGGAGAGACCGGGTACCCGGTTTCGCAAAAACCGGGAACCCGGTTTTGGAGCTGGTACCAACCATTTTAACACAACACTTTGCGTTTTGGGTTCACGATACAGCGTCGGAACCGGGAACCCGGTTTTGGTGCTGTAACTTTTGAAAATCTCTGACCCAGCGTTTTGGTGGTCTGCGTTTTGCTGCGTTTTGATTCGCGCCATCGACACAAAACCGGGAACCCGCATTTGGCGAAACCGGGTACCCGGTTTCGGAGCTGTAATCTTCCAAAAGTTCTGACTCGGCGTTTTGGAGTCCTGCGTTTTGGCGCGTTTTGACTCGCGCCATCGAGAAAATCCGGGTACCCGCATTCCACAGAACCGGGAACCCGGTTTCGGCGAGTAAAATCTCTGACCCCGCGTCTTGGGGTCCAGCGTGTTGGTGCGTTTCGAAAAAAAAAAATTTCACTAAGTCATTTTTCCGCGCCGTAACAGCGACGCGGAACCGGGAACCCGGTTTGCCAAAACCGGGAACCCGGTTTGAAAGCTGTGAGAGGCGGTTTTGAGTGTTTTAACCTAGTTTTTTTAGCCTCTTTTGCAAGTTTTTACATAAAACGCACCAATAGCCTCCCCACCTCCGAAATTCATCAACCAAAACACTATATATCATCAAATCCTACCCTCTTTCACCACAAAAACACAAAATCAACTCACCTCCCCTCCAAAATAACATCAAATCCTTAGTTTTTCCCAAAAATTTTCTGAGCCCACTCCTTAAATTAAACCCAATCCTTTCTTCTCCCATCCAAATTAAACAAGACCCATCTCATATTCCACTTAGTTCTTCAATTCCTAAGCCTCAAAACATTAAAATTCTAAACTTTTTCTCTAAGTTATTCATTATTTGAAGTTTTGAGTTTGGGGTGGTAAGAGATGACTAACAGAACCGGTGATTTCCGAAGAACTGCTCCTAGAAGAAAGACCACCATTGGTGGTTCCCAAGATCAAGCTATTGAGATTACTGATTTGCGTCCTAAACGAAAAATTGATGAAGTTAAGCTTGATTCTAACAGAATAGAAATCACAGGTCAAAAGAGAAGATTGATTGATGAGATAGAAAGTGAGAAGGAACCAGAAGAGGAAATTGCGAAGAACATTGAGAAGGAAACTGAACAAGAGGTTCCGGAAGCACCAGTTCAACAAAAACCTCCGCGTATGAACATGTGGGCCCACAAGCCTAAGAGGGTTTATACTTGTTGGAATACTCAGGTTCGTGAAAGAATTGAATTTTTGAAATTTGGTGAGGAGACGAATTTTCCTAAGGGTATTATGAGTAGTGCACACAAGGAATATGTTGTGACATGTGCTAAGTTTGGTTGGAAAGAGTTGCAAGAAAGGAAGCTTGAGTTTATTCCTACTTTGGTGCGAGAATTTTATGAAGGTTTAGCTACCTCCCGTGATGCATTTGATATCCGTAAAAAGGTAGTTCCTTTCTCTATTGAACGTATTCGGAAATCCTTGAAATTACCCAACTTTTCTGGAACATGCCCTTTCCAAGAAACTCTTAATGACCCTTCTTTCGATTTTGAATCCCTTTGGGGGACCATGCTTGTTAATGGGGCTAGCCCAATTCCTGAAGGAGAAAGATATCCTGGACAGTTTTACAACAGTAGTTTGACACCTCGTGCGAAGGTTTGGTCTCGTTTCGTAATACCCACTTTCTTTGGCATTAAACACACTTCCGAGTTGAAGAAAGAGCACGTATTTGTTATTAAGTGTATTCTGGAGGAGAAACCATTTGATGTTGCTAAGATCATTTATGATACAATCATGGAGTTCGCGAAATCACCAATGAAACAACAAAATCTGAAGTTTCCTTTTACTATTACTCAGTTGTGCCTAGACGCAAAGATTCCGCGTAAGAACACAGATATTGACGTTGTTTCAGTTGGTGTGAGTATATCTTTGAGCACAATCAAGAATATCCATGAAGAAGCAACAAGAGCTACCAAGAGTCCTAGAACTCCTCAATCAAAGAAAGCGAAAACTGTTCCTGAGTTGGAATCGAAGATTCAGGTGTTGGAAGAGAATCAGGAGAAGATGATTGCTACCTTGGGAAACGTTACAAAAGAGTTGGACCTGCTTCGAAATTTGATCTTAGGCGTAAATACACTTCAAAACGCGATTTATGACGCTGTTACGCGAGATAAGGGTCCAGAACGCAGCACCGATAACCAGCCTCGCGCTGGTTAAGATACGTTTTCTAAACTTTCCTCTTAGTTTAGATTAGTTTAAATGCTTTATTGAGTCTTTTCGAGTCGTGGGGACACGACTCATTTTTGAGTTTGGGGTGGGGTTCGTTGCCTCATCCCAATTTTTATGTGTTATCTGCTTTATTTTCTTTCAATAAAAGAATTTTCGGAGTTGCGTTTGACTGTAGAAAATTTTAAATATCCCTTTAAGCATAATTTTGATGAATCGATGATAGTAAATAGTGGACTTTATGGATTGATATAAAACGCATTTAGAATTGCATGCAAACATATGTAATTAATAGGAAAAATTAATGAACAATGCAAATGAAGTAAGCTTGTACTCAAGGAATATGTTTGGTGTGTAGAAAGTGAAATCCTAATTAGTAGAGAACCCACCTAGATATGAACTAAAGACAAGTTTTGTACTTAGGAAAATGATAGGGGCGGTTCTTTGTTAGCCATTTGTGCATTTTTAGCCTTCTATCCCTTGTATTAATTATTATCCGTCTTAGCTCACTTTGAGCCTTTAGCCTTTTCTTTGTTGCCACGATATAAGCCATTATCCCTTAGATTAATAGGCATGACCATATGACCTGCACTTGAATCACAATCCTGAGACATGTCTCGAGCTTGAGTTTGTGGTGGTGGTACCACTTATGGGGAATTTAATGGGTTGGGATTGATGTGCTTTGTATTGTAGCACAATTGCAGATGATATATACTTGTAACCCTTTGCCGGGAATGAAGAAAAATGAAAAAGAAAGAAAAAAATGAAAAATTTCGAAAAATCATACAGTAGAAACCGGGAACCCGGTTTCGTCAAAACCGGGAACCCGGTTTGCTTCTGTACAAAAAAAAGAGAAAAAGAGAAAAGAAAATAAAAAGAAAATCATGAATGAATAAAACATCCGGCAAAGTGGAATTTTTCTGAAAATCATCTTGTTTATAGTGGGTAGACATGGGACGCTAAATTGTTGCGTATATGGGTGAGTGAGAACATCTTTTGAGCGTTAACCCAAGCTCGAGGGCATTGTTGATGGTAAGTGAGGAGAGAGCCAAAAGCTCACTTCAAATTTACCAAATATACACCCACACCCGTCCTTAAGCCAATATTATAACCGTGAAGACCTCGTGATTCCTAAGTGCATAGTGAATTTATGATTCTGTTAATAGGGAATATACTAGGTGGAGCGTTCAAAGAGAGTTAGGATTAATGACCACCCTATAGCCATCATACAGAGATGAGTACAAGTGTAACCTTCAAGCATTGCAACTTTAATTTTATGATTGAGATTATTTATGTTTGATGTTGCATTTTAGATGTATGTGTATATTAGTTTCTAGAGCTTGCTATATGAGATTTATTTTAGAATTGCTTTAGGGTTTATTTGTTAGCTTCTACTTGTTTATACGCTTAATTCTACCCCTTTGTTTTGTTTTACTTTGTCGGGACGACAAAGGTTTGAGTTGGGGGTCTTGATGTCTCCCTAATTGTTCTTATTTTCGACCCTTGGGAGACATCATTTTTGGTGTTTATGTAATCAATTTGATAGACTTTTGGACTAAATATGCAATAATATGATTTTCCTCTTTTATTTCTAGCATTTTTAGTTTATTAAGCTTTTGCGCGTAATATTGGTATTTTTAGTGTAAAGTTTACAGGTTTTAGATGTTAGCTAGAAGAGGAATCCGAGGAGAAAGTCAAAGATCACGAGATAGAGTCAAGACTTGAAGATAAATCCTGAAGATATTATTTTTATAGCTGAAAATCCATTTTCCAGGCCATAGATTTCTGATTTCGAGGTGCTTAAGAGATGATTTAGCCGCTGACCTATGAAGAGAAAACATTCCTTATCGAGTTACGGAACTTTAGCAACTGGAATGAGGTCAATCGGAGTCATAACGCATCGGGAAAAGCCGTTTTAGTGAAGGCATATCAGCAGTTACGGGATTTTGGGCTAAGTTAGTGGACTTGGGCCTTTTATATTTCATTTAATTAAAAGCCTAGGTCCAAATCCGAATTTGCACTTATAAATGGAGGTCTGGACTTCTATTTTTCACACAATTGACATTCTGCAAGATTAAAAACACCAGAGAGAAGCAATAGAAGGAAGAGAGAAGAAGCTACAAGAGCTGGAGAGGGTTTATATCTCCGTTCGTGGTCATTCCTATTCCGGAAATTAGGTTCTTTTATCTTTTAATTTTGTAATCAAATATGAATTCCTTTACATTTAATTTAATTTTTTCCATTTAATATGAGCTAAACATTTCTTAGTGCTTGAGAACAATTAATGGGTGAATCCCAATCGTATTGAATAACGAATGTTGAATTTGGGTTTCTGTTGAATTAAATTAGATTGGGGCTTTTACTGTTTTCTTTAAATTGAGATTATTTACTGTTTTTAGCGTCATGAACTAGGAACAGGTGTTAGTATTTAGGCTATTCCAATTAGTGGCAATTGGATCATCCTGACGGAGGGTTTAAATACAGAACCATTTATTCAATCTAGGATAGAAGCTATTGATTCTGACGAACTTAGCTAATTCTAGGGCCAATGAGGTAGCAAAACTGAAACATCCAAAAGTGGATCATATTACCCTGACGGGACTAGTGACACTCTAGGATCGCCTTATAGTCCACCCTGACGGGGGTATAAGGAATTTAGAATCCCGACCATTGTAATTGACCAATTTAGCCCTTAAACAACATAAGTTAGGAAATAGGAGTGGGAGGATCCTTGCGTTCTCAAGTACTACTTCTCATACTACGTTTTCACTCATTTTACTTGCGTCTTAGATTTTAATTGCATTTATAATTTGTCTCTCATTTAGTAGTTTTAATATCAAAAACCAAACAAACATATTTTCTTTACTTGTTTTCATAAGTGCAACCAATCATTATTTGTTAAACATTGTAGTCAACCATCCCGTCCTTCGAACGAATCTGTATTATCATCTATATTACTTGGGACAACCGTACACTTGCGGTTGTGGTTCGATTATTATTTGCATTTATTTAGAACACACAAAGGACCACCATGGGGCAATGACTTTGGGCCTACTTATCATTCAACAGATTTGTATAATTGTGATTTTTGTTTAGTTTAATTCATTGGTTTAAGTATTTTTCTTTCTATACAGTTGTACTTGCATATTAAATTTGTGACGTGCTTTTCTTCACAAGGACGATACTGTCTAGATTTGCTTCGAGTTGTGAATGAGATTATAAAGAAAGCTATAGCTACATTTTCTGTAACAGGGGATCAATCCATATAGGTATTAAATTTTGCTTTATTTTCTTTAAAATTTATCTATAGCCCAACAGCTTCTATATCGGCAATAAGAGAAATTTCAACTTTATTATAGAAAAAACAATATTATAGCCTACATTTTATTATAGAGAAAATAGTATATAATATAATCTGGTTTCTTTTCGGAGCTATCATATCTTGGGTTTCCTCTATCCCTTTGTTTCAGGAAAAGCCGGCAATTGGTACCCATCTGATCTTGGCAGCAATGATTTGAAAGGTCTTTACGGATATAAGGTGGGTAGTTTCGTCCTTTCACGGTCAATTTTTTCACCTTTTTGAAGCTTCATAGTAGAAACCAGAGAACTATTGTTGTAACGGCAGGAAATCAAGTTGCAAGTTTTTCAAGGAGAGGTAATATTATATAATTTTAAAATTCCTTTTTCTGTCCCTGTTCTTTTCAAATCAAATTTGATGCTCTCAGATTGCAAAACGAAGAGACAAGCTTTTGAATTACATGGTTTTTTTACGTGTGACTCCAACTTTGAAAAATCTATTTATAATCTTGGCTTCTCCAATTGTGAATATTCCGTTTCATATCTTTCTTGCAACTGTGATTGGTCTTATTCCAGCTTCTGACATTACTGGTCAAGTATGTTTCTTTTAATTTTAATTTTCATACACGATTTTGCTTTAAAATATTCATATGTTTGGTGTTATTAATATTTTCAGGCTTGCCTTGCTCTTGGGGATTTGAAATCAGTAAAATATTTGTATGATTTCAAGACATTATATGTGCCTACACGCAAGTTGTAACTAAAGCTTCAGTTAGTAAAAACCAGATTCGAGTAGAAACGTTATACATCATTTTCAAATGTATGGTTCAACCTTCTCATTGCTAGGTTTGATTTGTAATAAGAAATATTGTTAGGGACTATGTAACCGAGGTATCGAAAATTGTTGTCTGAGTTGATTAATCTTAACGAGACTACCTGATTCTGAACTTCCAAAGCCTTCATTGTCAAAGGTTCCAGAGTAAAAGGCCTATCACTAATATGAATATTTGGATAATGAGAAGGGATAGGCTTTTACTTCATCGGCTCAAGAAAAGCTTGATTATATGCTGTCGGAAGATGGTGATGCTCCATCAATAGCGGATACTCAGATAAAATCCGCGACAGTTTTTCTTATGAATAGACGATTCACACGATTTCACGAGCTTTTAAACTATTTGGGTCGTGATCTCGAGGAATCAATCACTGATCCCTTAAAAATGGAGTTTTTTAATTGTACGTTGAGGATTTATCGTAGAGTTGTCAGATATTAACAAAAATGGAAAGTCTGACATTTTTAGCGGAAAGCTGGGTTGAAGTTTCGTCAAGTGTAAAAAAAGTTGTTATTTATCATGCAAATCCTAAAAGCTATTGAAGTGATGTATTCGAGGCTATAATGTACAGTTCGATTATTTTGGGAACTAAAAAACGTGTCCACATTGTTAAGACTTGACTTCCTTTTTTGCGAGTTATGACCCTATTATGGGTACTGGTAAGGATGAGGAGTTTTGGAGATGTTTAGAGTCCGCTATTTTTACGACGATTCTTACTTTTTTCCTTTAGATGATCAAGCGGGAATTTTAACTGGATGGTTAGCTGATGGTGAGCAAATTAATATTCGATATCCGAATTTGACTGAAGTGTTTGAAAATTGGTGTAATAGGTCAAAGGGTGCTAAGAGAAATTTGAATGTTGTTAATGGAACGGTCAACAAGGTGTAGATTTCCTTTCTATACATCGAGAGAAGCTGGAAAAACCATTCTTTGATGGGATTTTTAGTTTTTTGTTAGCTTAAAAAGACCTCATGACTTTATTGTGAAATATTTCCTCAGTATTTTGTGGTGTTGTACATTTTATGCCATTTTTTCGTACACCGTGGTTGATGTGCTCTGGATTTGAATATTCTTTATCAGTTGTTTTTTGATAAATTGTTTTTTAGGTTTACTTTATTGGAGTTTTTATCAATAAAGTCACTGTCATTCAGAATGAGCATTTAAGGGCAGTATCTTTTTTTTGTTGTTCAAATAGGCCAGAATCTAAAAGGTCGTGGTAACAAAATGAAAGATGGTGGTAACAAAATGAGATATATGGTGGGTTTATTGGGTAAAGAGGCATTACCATAATGGGGAATGGTAATTTACCCTTTTTAGTATATATGAGTTATCTTGATCATGGTAAGTTTTTTTTGCAGATAACGAATTTTTTTCAACGGGCTATATATAGACTCTATAAAAATAAAAATATGTGTGTATTTTGCCATATCTTTGGAGACAAGGTATATTCATCTCGCTTATATTCAAACTTAAACCTTGAATCTTATTAAAGCATAACCTTAAACGTTAAATCTTAAATCTTAACTTATAAACTAACTTTAAACTTAACCTTAAAATTAACCTTATCCTAAACCTTAACAGTTTAAATTTAAACTATAAACTTTAAACCTTAACCTAAACTTGACATTAACCCTACATTTAAATTTAACCTTCTTATTGATGAGAAAGAATATAAAAAACTTTACCTTAACTTTATTCTTGACTTTCATCCTTGGAATTTGGGCTCGATTCCCCTCTACGGAACAAATATTTTTTAAGTGTCTTCAGACACGGGTTTTACCCAGTAATTATATATAAGGAAGATTTTTCAAACATATTGAAATATTTATATGTAATAAAATTATATAGATGGGATACAAGAAAAAATGATGCAAACCTTCTTGTGGTTGCGGGTCCACTTTAAAATTTTGACAAGAAGTGGAAAATGAGGTTCATACATACTTTAAGTCCATAGATTAACCTTTTCAACCACTTAACATGAAGCTTTTCAGATATTCAAACCTTAAATTCCATAATTATAAAAGTGAAAATTTTGAAGTTTTGTTTTATTTGTATTAATTGTTAATTCACTCTTGTTTTTTGTACTTAGTATCTCATCTTGTTACGATAAAGAAGCTAGTTGACAAGAAGATAAATAGTACAGCTAAGCTAATATGTCCAGATATAACTAATAGATATTTAAATAAGCGGAAGTGAGAAGATAAAGAAAATAGTATATGAGATTACTACTCAATGGGTCATTTAAAAACCCTTATGTTAGCCCAGCTACACCTAATAGATCTACTTTTCCTACTAGAGGTCACTTAAAATATTTAACATTATACATATATTTCTCACTATCCATTATAGCCACTATATCTTAAACACATAACTCATAATAAAACATATACCCCTAATTTCCTTTCTCTCTCTCCTTCATTTCAAATCTTTGCAGCAACGAGTTTAGATAAGCTTTTGAAACTTTCTTAAACTTCACTATATCTCGTCAACATAGATCCATTAACGATAATATTTGGTAACAGAATGACGATTCATTGTATTGAAGGCAGACTTGAGGAGGAGAGCGTGAATGATGTTTGTGAGTTTTTCGGGAGCTGAAGGTTAATTCATGGATAAGAAATCTGTTAATTGAGTTTGTTTGAAGCTCTGTCCAGATTTGATGGTTCGGGGAGAATGTAGCTTCATTGTGGATGAGGAATTTTCGTTCATTGGATGGTTATTTTTGTAATCCATTTAATGATTTTACGTTAATTCTCGTTTTTTTTATATTAACACTCAATGATTTTGTGTAATACTCAGTGATTTTGTTTAATACTAAGTTATTTTATGTTATGTTTTATTAATTTTACGTAATACTAAGTGATTTGTTTAATTTGGTAAGGCCTAGTATGTGATAACATGAACTTAATTAAAACACACACACCTTGAAAAGAACCAAAAAACACTCTAAAATGGCACGACTCGTTCGCAAGTAATAGTTAAATCAGTAAATGTTTGTTCTCAATAATTTATTCGGTTAGCTCAAACTCGTGTTTAGATATAAGAATAGATGAGATTAATTGTTCAAACTAAAAAAAATAAAATACAACATAACTAAGTAGGATAGAGATGAGATATCTTAAGTCGTCTAGTATGCATCTATTTCACTAAGTAGATGTTCGAATTATAAGGGTGAACTGAGCATATATAAATAGTTGAGATTCTATAATCCTTCTAACTTCTATCATGGCAGCTTAAATAGAAACCTCGACACTATCAAGGGACATAGGTAAGGGGATTCTGCGAAATGATAGGTAAATAATGTGTAACACTAATGCTATCTAGTTAGACAAGTTTGTCAGGAACAATACACCACACTAGATAATTATATATCAGTTTAAGAAATTAAACACCCCACCAAGGTGACATTACTAATTACTAATGACACTCTTTAACTTGCCTAGAGGTAGGTGTGGAACAAATGACAAACACATAATAAAGTTGTATGAATAAAAAAAGTTAAGATAAGAATTTTAAAAATATACTCTAAAAGATATTTTTTATGTGAGATGTCATACTACTTAATTTTATCATTCTAATGTTATATACTATTGTGAATAGTAATCATTTAAATTTTAAAAAATCAATAATAATACTTCAATTAATTAAAAATAAATACATAGGATTACCAACTGTCTTTTATAAAGTGTAGTAAGTTTAAACACAAATATCAATTTTACTATTTCACCTTAACTATGCTTCTTCATTTCATCATAGGCCATTAAAAATTGTAGATAATGTTCTTTTGACATGATCGTTTACTTCCAACAATTGGGTTCCATATCTAAATTTCGCATACCCGAAATAAGTTAGAAATAGACCTTTGTAGTTCAATAACTAGAACATGTAACTATTTTATTCAAAAAATTGTTTATATGGAGGATAACTTCACAGTATTAAGTATAATACTCATGGAACAATTTTGGAATCAATATGGCAAAAAGTATAGAGTAGGAACTAAGTTACAAATACAAAAGCAATGAATCTCTCTTATTCACTATGACCTAAAAAATAAATGGAATTTGAGGCATTAATAAGAAATTAACATGTATAATGAGTTATAAATTAGACTCACGTTTGAGTTTATAAAGAGAAAATTCAGGAATATCTAAGTAGCATCTAGAAAAGATGAATAGGAGGGAATTCTTACAACATCAACTCACATAAGTATTTTCATCTAAGTTCTATAAGTACTACTTAGATATAAGATATGTGATTATTGAACATTGCTCAATCAGCATCACCATGTTAGTATTTTCAATACACGCCCCTCTATTTTTTTTTTTTTGAAAAAAGAACTCTACTAGTCATACCTGATATGTAAACCTAACACAGCATTTCTTCGACCGATTAAAGATATACTCCACAATTTTGGCATTTGATATGTAATTACATAAAAGGGTATGGGTAAAAATAGAATTATTGTTTAACCTTATTGATAACACAATCACATTTAATTTAATCATATGTAAGAACAAATATCATACACACTTAAATCCTTGCAAATGTAACAGTAATATTATTAATTTCAAATATAGTAAACTCACGAACACAAATTCTAGATTTGCAATAATTTGATTCAAAATTATTTATCGTCACAATTGTATTGCCTTCATCCAAGAATGTTCATAACTAATCATAAAAGTAGTTGTTTACCAAATACTGTTCATTTAGAAAATCAAAGACAAATTATATTATTTATACCAGATCTACCCCTATTCTAATACTAAATTTTGTTCCCCAAAAATGATTTAATATTTCATGACAATTTAAGAGGAATATACTAGTAAATACATAATCTAGAAATTATATTTCTTAGTTTGTTAATAAAAAAATGTGATAACGTGGGCTAAGAGTATGACATATAGTTTATTTCACAAAACCTCATAAGTACATTGTGATCTTATGGTCTATGAACAAAATTATGCAATATATTTAAAAGATAATTAGATACATATCAAACTCACTAATTATTGGAAAGGGAACACTTACCAGGAATATTATTGATTGAAATGTCACAACCAACAATCTTTTTTTTGTAAATGAAACATTAAAATAAAAAAACTATATTATTAATATTATCACAAATTACAATTAAGAAAATAATTAATAAAATTTAAATTCAAAAAAAATATTTATTAAATACAATAAATATAAAGAAAATTTATCAATATAGTGAAAAATTTAGAATTATGCTTAATATAAAGCAATTTATAAAATAATTTAATATTTTAATTTATATTTCTTAATCTCTAATTTATTTATACTGGTTTCCAGATTACACACCAAAGCCTTGTTAAATTATAAAAAAATTAATCCTATTAAATTTATACACCAGTGTCGTTACCTTTTAATAGTGACAATAATTTGCATAACTAATTTGTGTTGTAATTATGTTGTGTTTTTGTTGTATATATAGGGTTAGAAAATTGTGTTTGTGGCTCTTGAGACGGCTACGACTTTCAAAATAATTTATTTAAAATATGAGTAATGATGGGTATCACCCCAAAAAGTGATCACCCAAATATCACCTAGATGGTCCAATTAAACTTTTTCATATAAGAGAGAAAAAAGTAATCAAGAAAGAGAGTGATCACTTTTTAGGTGATACCCAGCATTACTCTTAAAATATACATCAATGAAACCATATATAGGATGATAGTTTGGAATTGTTAAAAGGTCCATTCACGGTAGAGATCTTATTGTTTAGTGGGCCTCAATTCTATGGGTTTGATGTGCTTACTGTCAACCATGGACTATATCCATCATTTTATATTAAAACAGGATATATATATATATATATATATATATATATATATATATATATTAAAACTATTTTCAATTTCGTCCTTTCAATAATGACTTCAAAGGTATACTTTACAAAAATTATTAGTATCCATTGTCACGAAAAAACTAGGGTCCAACAAAGATAAATTTAATGGAAGCCTAATATCAGTCTCTTCACTTTGAACCTTTTAGTTCTAATTTCCAAGAACGAGGTTCACTAGATCTTAGATAATTACATAAGAATAATCTTGGAAAAGTCTTCTACGCAATTATTTCTAAAATACGTAAACTTAGAACGAAGCCTTGATGTCAAAACTAGTATCCTTAGTCAAAACTACTTTCAGCTAAGGAAACAGACTTCAAAGAAAATATAATAATTTTCCATAAAACTCAACATGAAATCATGAGGGGAAACACCTACATGAAAGGAGGCGTACGCAAAACAGACTTCAATGAAAATATGATAATTTTCCATAAAGCTCTACATGAAATCATGAGGATAAACACCTACATGAAAGGGGCGTACGCAGAAAAGACTTCAAAGAAAATATGATAATTTTCTATAAGGCTCTACATGAAATCATGAGGATAACACCTACATGAAAGGAGGCGTACAATACTCAAAACTGATATACAACAAAATTTATGGTAAGTCGAATGAAATCCCATTGAACCATTACTTGTAAAAATGAGAATAAATCTGAGGTGTCCTTGATTATTAAATATGTGTCAATTGTATTACAAACTTTTGTCGTGAACATATCTATTCTACCTATATATTACTAATTAAGGAAAATCTGACAAGCAGTCCCTCTATCATCTTACCTTTCTATCTTACTACCAAGCTCTAAGTAGTATGAATAATCATAATTTGTCCTTGTTATACCTCTTTTTGCCTGACGATTCAAATTTCATTCTCAAAATAAACATGTTTAAAATCCCTTCCCTGAATGAGGTCTTGTGAAAATATTATATTTCTTCTGTCTATTCTTCCAATCTTAACAAATGTTTCGTATTCTTAATTCCGAACACAATTATAGGTAGTATACAACCATTTCTTTAATGTTTAAAATAAGTATCTCTACCTATCTTGGGTGTGTACCTATGCAATCCTTCGTAGTAGGAAGAAGTCTAAGGTTAGTATAATAGCTTAGTTGACAAAGTATTTCATACCCATCTCAAAGAAGGATGTCATGTTAGTTGTTATAATGATTAAGGACATTTTTATAATGCTTTTGATGCCAAACTTTACCAGAGCTTTATAAATTCCAATGTAATAATTAAAAAAATCAACACCTTCCTTATATTATATTTTTATGTGTACATATATATTAATGATATATTAACCAAGATCTTACAATACTTTTCAGTACCAAACAAAATCCTTTGAAGGACTATATTTTGGATATAAATGATTAGAAATACAAAGAAGTCTTCCATTTACTTTAAAGCTTTTATTTTCTCTATAAGAAGAGGTTGAACCCATATAAGGTCTATTTCCTTTACTCCTTGATAAATTGACTGAATCATAATTTTATTATCCTACGTGATCATTACCCTTAGTGTTGAGCTTTAAGGAAATCTTGTTATCACCTTCATTTATGCCATGTACATCTGTGTTTAGGTCACTTGTTTCAACCTCCACCTTTCCCTTAGACTCAATTTCAGCCTTCATACCAACACTTGCATAATCTTTATTTAGAAAATTTTCAACATCCATATGCCTAGTAAACAAAGGCAGGTATGAGAAAACAAAAAAAACTTCAAAGCGTAAAATAAGTACCTTTCTATAATAAACTAGCCTTCGGAAAATATATAATAGTCCTCCTTCGAGGAACCGATGAATAGTTAACACAATCAATAATAATTCGAACCTTCTAATGATTTATTCCAAAAAATCTCATATTATGTAACACTATCTTTAATATTCAAAATACTACTATAATTAATTTTATTCATCAACATCTAAAATGGGGATAACATCTTTCATAGGGAAGAACTCAATACAAATATGGATAACAAATTAAAACATCCCATACAACCTAAATTGCTAATGGGAAAGTATTAAAAAATCGATGTATTGGAATGGTCCTTTGTCATAGGATAAAAAGTATACCATCTACCTTGAACTTTGGTTTTATTGAAGGTTCTCATGGATCTTATACTAATAGCTACGTTTTTTAGAATTTTATATTAAGTTTAAAAAAGATTGATCTAGATATTATATATGATATTATTCAAACAAATAGTATAAAAGGTCGATATCCTACCCCAAACTTTGGGACAGAGCTTGTTAGGCCTCAAAGAGTAAATTTTCAAGAGGTCATCTATGAAAGGAAAAAATAGGCATCTCATCGCCATGTCAATTCCCTCAAGGATACAACTCAATCTTACCAATATAACCCTCACACGCTTACCCGGACACTTATGGAATCCTAATTTCTATCTCGTAAGTTATATCTTCAAAAGAAAGTAAAGATTCACAATATGATTTTTTGATGAACATATTATTCGGCTTGACAAAAAATAAGGTAAGAATTTGGGTTCTCTTTAGCCTTACTTTTAGACCGACGAGAGTATTATCACCGTAAATGAGAATTAACAGTTCCCCTAACAAAGGTTTAAGGTCGACATCTGAATTTAAACATTAACGCAAAGTAATATTTACTATGGGGGTTAGTAGGGGTAAAATCATGTTGTACATAAATTGGGTTTGCCTTCACTAAAGTTGCATGCATTGTCTGCAGACCCGCACGTAGGAGACACATCCAAAGATGTAGACATTATGAAAAAATGATGTAATGAAATGAATATGTACTCTTGAAAGAAATATTATCTGAAGAAGACAACAGAATCATATTCACTCTAAATATTGTTGTTTGACTTGAGATATTGATGAAGAAGAAAAATTATTCTGGTTTAGTACTTTATAGTGTTTGATATATACATATATAATGAAAAACACATGGAATATGAAATGACAGTTGTAGTACAAATTCTTCAAATATGCTACTATAATTGTGATAATTACACTACCAACATCATGTGCACCAATATCGAAACCCTAATCAGTGACATGGTAGTTATCTTTTTTGTAATCACAACTATAAGTCAATGTATTTGTTGATATTTTTTAAGGAGAAAGGGAATAACGTAGTTAAACAAGGTATATGGAGAAGATACCCTTAACCTCATACAATAGAAAATGTGCCAATTTTTTCAATCAAAACGAGAATTTCAAGTGATAAGCGCGAAACAAGAATTTCAAGTTATAACTTCTCTCAAAATCAATCTCATTAAAGAAATTATGTTAAAAAACGTTATAATCTTATCCTGTTAGAAGTTGAATAAAACAGGTTGTCTTATCAGTATTAACCTCGGGTTTGTAATTTAAATTAAATCACTGCATGACATATTATTCCTTACTTCTATGATAACTCTATATATACGAACAATATTGTTAGGAAAAACAACCAATGTAATTTATGCTTTTACGCCCTTATTATTTCCAATGTAGAACTCTTATTTTGTTACATATTATCTTTGTCAAGTATATCAGATTCTTGTAAAACATGAACACTGTTATCATCATATTGCAAGGACTTGATGTCTTTTCCAAGACTTGATGTCCTCGCAAAAGATTTTGTCGAATTAAAAGCAGCCAGCGGGCAGTTAGCCATTAATGCGAACTAAAATACTAGAAAACTCAAAAAACCCAAAACTCTCTCAATTTTTTCCCCTAATCCACAAAGATCCAGGCCGATCTATAACAAAAATTTTTCTTTAAATCTAACTCTTGTGGGTCCCATTTTCAAGCAAATTTAGCCATCACTTTGTTAACAAATTAGGTATTTCTAAATTTTTTTATTTTGTTTAAATTGTATAATTTTTGTTATACATTGTATTATGTAAGTGCAATTAGTAGTGTTGAGTGTTTAATAATGATATATTTTTCATTTTGGTGATAAAATTGTTATTTTTGAATTTTGTGTTATTATTTTAGTTTGGGTTTGAGTTATAATAATTTTAGGTGTTGTATTATTAATGAAAAAATTAATGTATGGACCTTTGTGAACTATTTAGATCTTTTAGGGGAATTTTAATGATCTATTATGATTGTAGGGACTATAATGTAATTAGAATGATTAATTAGTGGCCTTGTAGAATATTTTGATAACTTAGGGGAATTTTAGTAATTTTTTATAATCATATGGTCTAAGCAATATTTTTTATTGAATAGTTTGAAATAATAATTAGTGGTTTAATTTAATTTAGAAAATTATCCCGGTAATGGATAAGAGTTGGGTAAAATCAAAGAACAAGGTTTTTATGGAATATATTTCGGGTAAATTACGGTTTATTAAATTTGCGAGAAACCAAGTGGATCACGTCAATAAATATTTTTTACATGTAATCATTGTTATAATGATCAAAAGTTTCCAATTGGCGAAGTTCAATGACATCTTTTTCAATGGGGTATTTGGTCATTGTATGAGGTTTGGACGAAACACGGGAAAAAGGTAGTAATTCCCGTTGATGAACAAAACGAAGATAATGTAATGGTAATATAATTCATGATTTAGGACCCACATTAAAAATTGGCAGGTACTCCAGTGACACCGAGATGCGTGACGAGAATGTTAATGGAAATGGTCGTGGGTCTTTCGACGTATTTTTCAAGGAATTGGTGACATATTTGTACCCTGGTTGTACTAAGATAAGTTCTTTGGATTTCATAGCAAAGCTAATGCATGTCAAAGTGAAGAAAAATGGACGAACACCTATTTTACCGAACTTCTATAGTTGTTGGGTCCTATTTTTCTAGAACCTTATAACTTACCCGATACTTATGCGGATTGCAATAGAAAGTTGAAAAGTTTGCGCATGGGATACACCACGATCAACATGTATTTGAATGATTGTGTTTTGTATTATAAAGAGATGAGAATCTTGAGAAATGTCCAGTTTGTGGAGAATTAAGGTGGGACCCGAAGAAGGGAAAGGAAGTATCACATAAGAAGTTGTGTTACTTTCAGATTGTGACTAGGTTATAGAGAATGTATGCTTTAAGGCACACCGCGAAAGATATGATTTGACACCATACCAGAAAGAGTATCGGCAAAGATGTATTGTGATTGTCAATGGTCATAGTTGAAAAACATTTGACGAGAGGAATCGAGTTTTTTAGTAAACAACGTAATGTACGCCTTAGTTTGAAGATTTATGGGTTTTGTCCTTTCTCCATTCAAAACAACTCAAACAACATGTGACCGGTTATATTGATGATCTACAACTTGCCGCTTTGGTTATGCATGAAAGAATTCACGTTTATGCTTTCTCTATTGATACTGGGTCCTCGTTCACCTGGAATGGATATGAATGTATTTTTCTGTCCGGCTATAGATGAGTTGGAAACTTTGTGGGGCACGAGGATAGTAACATGGGATGCACATATTAAGGTTGAAATTGTAATGAAGGTTAGTTTGTTGTTCCCGAAAAATTATTACCTTGCTAGATCCTACACTTCAGGATGGTCGGGTCAAGGCTTTTTCGCGTGTCTTGGAAGCACGAAATATACTCCTTTGGTATGGGTAAATAAAAGAGTTGTTTATTTTGATCATAGACGGTGGTTTCCTCTGAACCATTGTTTTCCAAAAGAATCATCTTCGTAAATGAGAGCCGATGATAGGCCCCCATCTAGGAAACATAGTCCCGTAGATATTCAGACGCAGTTAGATGGGTTGCCAAATGTGTTTCCAGGAAAACACAAGGACTTAGGTGGAAAAGAAAATTGGGCCTCGTGAGTCTGATTGGAAGAAAAAGAGTATATTCTACTGTTTACAATATTGGTCAGAAAACTTGTTGAAACATAACATCGATGTGATGCTGGTGTCGCCTAGGGTGTGATAAAAATAAGATAAAATTAAGCCAAGAGACTACGCACTCTCACCCTAGACAGGCACGGTACTGCAAGTATTACAGGACGTATGCAGGTTTTAATGATAAATAGAGTTCGTTCTCAGGGACTTAAGTGTGTTAATCGCGTGAGTAGAAATTACGAGTAAAAGTAAATAATTAGAGAACAAAAAAGTAAAGCAATTAGGAATTCAAAATTAGCAATTAAAACTAAGAAAATAAAGTAAATAAAGTAAAAGATTAAGAATATGAGATGAGAGATATAGCTTAGGTTTTGCTAGTATGCACTAATCCTTCTAATTCTATCTATAAATCTAGTTCATAAGGGAGAATATTAGCTCTTGGTAATACTTAGTCAGGATTCTAAATTCCCCAAGCTTAGACCTTGTGAGCGACTAAGGGGGCTACTTCACAACCAAGAAGTGATTTCAAATAGGGTTATCAAACGCTACTAAGGCCCTAAGCAAATACTGCAATCTTGGTGATACGGTGGTTAAAACAAACCCTAATGACTATCTAGTTAGAAGTATGTTTTGTCAGAACTGCTATCGACACTAGACATTATGTGGTGGTTCAATAGTTAAACACCCTGTCAAGGAGACCATCTAACTACTCTTAAAACAATCCTAAAGTGATCAGTTCTAGGAAAGACAATAAATCAAAACACATAAACAAATATAAAGTAAGAAGCTAATATCAAATTAAAACATATAATTCCCAAAGAAACTTAGATAGAAGAATTAGAATTCATAGATTATACATATGCAAAACCCAAGCTATGGGAGGTTTAGTTCATACCTGATGGAAATAAACTAAAAGAAATTACAAAATACATCATCTTGCTCTCTACAATAAACTGGAAGAATAAAACCTTAAGAACTAATTACTATGAGGCAAGGATGATTTACAAGTGATATAAGGGTGTATTTATAGGTGTTTAGAAGACCTAATTCGTTTTCTTGAGGAAGAGTTAAGGTAATGGACTTCTAGCCCAACTCAAATTCGTATGGAAATAAAGATAAACACTGCTGCACCGTTTTGAGTGTAACTTCTTCGTTATTGGTCGGATTTTGCTCCACAAGATATCAAAAGAATCGCAATAGAATTATCTAGACCCTTTAGAAGGAAATCATCAGATTCGGCCTATTTCTTAGGTAAAAACGCCTATCTCCCAGATTTAGGCAACTTTTCCTTTTCCATCTTTTTAGCAATTGTTTCCTTATCTCCAATTACCATGCAAATCTCTTTCCATAAGTTGTTGTCTTTGACTTGGACTCTAATTAAGCTCCATAATTATCTTTAAAGCTACACACTAAATAAACAATTAAACCCAATATGCTCTAAACACAATAATTCTAAAAATCAAGACACAAAATAGGAAAGTGCACTAAAACTCAAGAAAATCGACATTATTCACTTCTAAATCACTTAAAATGATGTCTCATCCTAACATAAATCTATCACAAATGAGGAGACATCAAGACCCCCAACTCAAAGTTGTATCGTCCCGATACAATAAAGATAAAAACATAGGGAAGTCTAGAAATACAAACTTATAAAATTCTCAACACAAGGGAAAAAGCATAGCAGAATATATAGAATAAACCTAAAGCACAACTCAGAAAATTTCATGCAATAATATTTATAAACTACATACTTGTACACTTCTCATATCCACAGTCAACACGGCTTGAATTCAAGATCAGATTAGTTTTGTAATGTAAGAAGGATTGGGACTTTACTCAGTTCCCCAAGAGAGATATAGATTCTTCATCGAACCTCACTAGTATCCAAGGATCCACTTAACTAATCTCTAATGGCTCAGTCACTTCTCAATTACATAGCAAAGAATCAAAAGGTCTTTAAGGTTGTAATGTAGGCTTAGGGACGGTATGATAAGTATATTTGGATAATTTAGAGTGAGCTTTTGGCTCTCTCCTCACTAGCCATCAACGAATCGCCCTAGAGCTTGAGTTACTCTCATATAACGTTTCTCACTCAACCCAATGAATTCCTTGATGCATAATTTAGCATCCCCAATAACCCAATTAAAGCTTAAGATGTTCACATAAAAATCCACTTTGCCGGTCCGAATATATATTTTTCTTTTCTTTTCAATTCAATTCTATAGCTATGACTCTCTTTTAATGTTGAGATATCACGCTAATTTCTCATATATATATTTTTTTCTTTTTATGCCCTTGTTGGCAAAATTAGCTCGAAGCTTTTTTTTCATTCACTATTACCCCGGCAAAGGGTTACAATACCTGTGAATCATCATAAATATAAAGCACAAAGCACAATTAATAAGCTCGAAAATCCCAACAAAATAACAATTCCCATAATGGTGGACCCACCACCCCAAACTCAAGCTCTAAAACAACTGTCTATGCATCGCGATTCGAGTGCGGGTCATATGGAAAAGTCCTAAAATATAAAGGATATGGCTTATAACGTGTTTCAATAAAAGGCTTTAGAAAGGCTAGAAGGGGCTGAGAAGGATATAGCATCAAAAACCACAAGGTGAGAAGGTATAAAAAGGCTTCAAGGGCTTCAAAATATGAAAGAACCGCCTTAATCACTTTCTACACTATGTAATTTCGAAAATTTCTTACCTTTAGCACTTTCATCAAATGGTTTTTTCAACTAGCTTGGATCTCACGGCCTACATACTTTCAAGGTTCCCTGAGATCGAACATACTTTCTATAGCATTGCTCACTAATCTTTTCTTAACTATCAACGTGTGTTTTCCTGCAAATACTCAAAGCATACAAATACATAGCTCATAAACATATTAATTACTATCATCAATCTACTGAGCTTATGCTTTCAAGCTATTAAACACACTCTACATCTAATTCCCATGTATCAAAAATTTTAATTTCACCCAAAAAAACAGAAAAAGGAGATGAGAGACAACGAATCCCCACACCCCCAACTCAAAAATGAGCCGTGTCCCCACGACTCGAAAAAGACTCAAAAAACAGAAATTAAAATTAGCAGATAAACATATTTACAGAAATGGTAAGGAAGAAAGAGAACATACTCTCGAGGCTATTGCCTCGCATCATTGACATCCAAGGTTGGAATTGTTGGACCTTTCGTTAATTGCTCAAGGAGTTTCATGATGTGCACTTGATTTGCATTGATTTGTGCCACATCATTGACTAAGGAAGTTTGAGCTGCTTCAAATTTCGTTAAACGCTCCTCCATCTTCTCTTGCCAATTTTCCTCCTTTTCTTCCTTCGAGACTTGCGTAGAACCCGCTCTTCGAAGAATTTCCTTGATCCAAGCATTATCAATATAACCCATTTTAAATTCGAGTTTCTCTTCTTCACCCAATACTACATTCGCTTTTCGCACAAGACACGTGATCATAGTTGGAAATTTAACATTATAAACTGATTTAGGAGAGACCGAAAATCGTATCACCTCCTCATAGATCAACTGTGCCACATCAACTTCTTCTCCTCTCAAAATACAGTCCAAAAGTAGAGCGTACTTCATAGTCACATCCAAAGTTCGTGTGTTTCCAAAAATAATAGGGACAAGGAAATTGTGCCAAATTCGCGCATCTGCTTGAAGATATTTGTAAGGCCAAGGTGCCTTCAATTCTCCCTTATGTGATTGCACTTTCTCTTTTTCTAAAACATGCTCAAAAAGTAATTCCTCATCAAAGATTTTTCGTTTAGCAATTGCTTCTTCAAATTTGCAAACACCTTTCAGTTTCTTAAACTTGAAGTGGTTCCTAATCTCCTCAACTGTGAAAGGAACTAACTTTCCTCTAATCAGAACACCATTACTATCTCGGCTAAAGAGGCCTAAATAGAACTCCAAAACTAATTTATGACACAATTCAGAACGTCTTACCATGAACGTAGACCAACCCAATTTCTCACCAAGCTCTAAGAATCTCGCATATTCTCCATCTCTAATTTCTTCCTTGAATACTTTCTCATAAGCAAAAGGTAGTTCTTTTAACTGTTTCTCTGCAGAAGTCTTCAAGGCCTTTGAAGTATCCACTTTCTATATAGGTATAAGATCTTGTTGAGGTTGTGTTCTCTCCGTTGCATAATAATAAAGCTTTTTACCATTACGATCATACGAAGGTTTCCCACTCTTCTGGACTTTATCTTCACCCTTTGATTGAGAACTAGCACCTTTGTCAATTGATTTCTTTTTGTTTAAATCCACTCCCTTGTTACTCTTCACCTCCCTCTTGTTAGCTAAGATTGTTGTTCTATTAGTCATCCTCAATTAACCCCCAACTCAAAGCTTTAGCAACCCTTGAAATTTAAACTCTTGAATTAATGGTTGAACAAGCTTGATTTGGCCTAGGATAGATGAATTGATGATGAATCTCTATGTGGGTGAGGTGGATTTGTAATGGGTTGGCTTGGATTAAAGAAATTGTAGGATGAATTTTGAAATTTGGCTCTTTGATTCTTCAATTTGAATGGATTTGGTGAAGATTGGGTGTTTGATTCTCTCTTGTAATGATGTGGAGAGAAGGTTTGATGTGTTTCTCTTGATGATTGGGTAGTGTTTTGGTGATTGGTGAAGGTTTTGATGAGCTTCAATGGAGTTAGGAGAGTTTTGGAGAGAAGAAAGAGGTTTAAGGTTTAATAAATTCGGAATAATAAGCTTTAGATCTCTTTATAAACTTGAAACCCTTTCTTTTCTCTCTCTGGTGGCTAGTGCGGACTACCCCTGCGGACCATGGGGTGTACCGCGGGGTACACCGCGACATCTGATGTTCGAAAATTTTTGCTCACTGGATGAGACCCGTGGTAGGACCCCGTGGCACGTGTTTTTGGGCTGCGGACTAGGGTCCGGTGTACTGGAAGGTACACCGCGCCTTCTGTAGCTAACTCGGTCAAAATACCCGTGGCACCTACCCCGTGGCACGCGTTTTTGGGGCGCGGACCATGGTGCGGTGCAGGGGGGTAGTCCGCGGTCAACTTTTTCTGGTTTCTGGATCAAACCCGCGGTGCAACCCATGGCACGTGTTTTGCCCTCGCGGACCATGGCACGGACCATGGGGTAGTCCGTGGGGGTAGTCCGCGGGGTGCATTCCTTTGCTCCAAAAATTTTCCTCGCGTTCCCTAACTCGATTTCTCCAATTCCTACACACCAAAAACACTAATACCTTCCTCAAACATGCATTATCGACTAAAAACAACTAAAATAAACTTAACTAAAAACGTAAAAGACATGAAAACATAAAAAAAAAATACGGGTTGTCTCCCGTACAACACTTTTGTTTTACGTCTTTCAAAGTTAGACGTGTTACCTCTGTCAAGATTTGCGAATATAGCCTCCCCAACAACGAGTAAGGCTATGAACGTCAACTAATATGCGCTTGACCCCAGTTTTGGGGCGAATTTCTATCACCTTGGCTGAAACAACCTTTGTGACAATGAATGGTCCCATCCACGAGTCTTTGAAACTTCGTGGCCTGTTCTCGCGTTTGTGGGCCTTCCATAGGACTTCATGGCCAACCCCAAACTCAATATTTGGCTCAGTATCCACAGGTTTTAAGTGGATCTCCTCAGGAGGGACTTTGTGATGTGAAAGGCTGTGGATGATAGGCACGCTGGGATCCAACTTCCTCGGTTTCTTACCTAAGACATAGAAGGTCTCGGATATATTCTTAGCATGAAGGGTGATGGTCCCATCTTGGAAGTTGATCACACTTTGACTTGTGGCCATGAAGGGCCGTCCAAGTATGATCGGAACCTGCTTATCTGCATCAAACTCAAAAATAACAAAGTCAGTAGGGATGGCGATATTACCTGCTCGGACTAAGACGTCCTCCACTGTTCCCCATGTCCTTTTAACTGAGTTGTCAGCGAACTGCAGCTTCACTGGAGTCTTCTCTGATTTCTGAAGTCCAAGTCTCTCGAACACAGACTTAGGCATAAGATTCACACCAGAACCCACATCGTACATAGCTTTCACCTTGAGCATACCATGTAATTGAATAGGAAGGTTGAAACTTCCCGGATCTTTAAGCTTGGTAGGCAGCTCTTTCTCACTTCTTCTTGAAACCCTCAGGTTCTCTCTCGGGATCTCTACACTCGCTTCTTTCTCAGGAATAACTTGCGTATAAACTTGTTGCGGTGTAAGTCCTCTCTTCGCAATCTCAAGCATTTGGGCGTTGATATTTTCAGGTTGGTACCCCTCTACGAATGTCTTGAGAACAGTGTCATCTTTAGGATTTGTATCAGGAATAGTTGATGACACTGGTTGAACACTAGGTGGCGGTTCCACCTTCTCTTCTTCTTTCTCTTCTAGCACAGTAGGTGCCACTTCATCTTTCGATTCCTCCTTTGAGGCTTCTTCCTCTTTCTCTTTAGCCAACTTAGCTGCATATTCCACTACCGATCGAATCTCCTCTTGCACCTTCCTCAGTAACTCTATGAACTCGTCTTTCTCTTGATCGTCCTCCACATAAACTTCAAAATAGTCGGATTCCTCGGGGCTAGACTTGGTTGGTTCTTCTTCAGTATTGGGAACCTCCACGGCACTAATGGCAGCATGTGGTGCTTCCTCTTTTGCTTCTTTAATCTCAAGGCATATAGCCTTGCAAGCTTCGAACTCATCCTTGTCTTCACCTCCTTCGATTGCCTTTACTTCTTTTTGTTCTACAACACTTGTTAACACTTTTTTTAACTGTGTCACTTGAGTAGTTAGAATTTGAAGTATGGCGTCGTGTCCTCTGACCTTCTCGTCTTGAGCATTAAGAGTTGTGTTCAAACGGTCTAGAGCTTGTACTATCTGTGTATTGTCCATAGATCCTTCTTGCGGATACTGAGGTAAAGCTTTCTGATCTAATGAATCGGTATAGGCGTCTTGAGCAGGTTGTTGTAGAGGAGCAGGTCTATTCTGATATTGGTTTTGGTACTGACCTCTCTGTTGGTAAGAGTTGTTCTGGGGACGCGGTTGATATTGACCAGGATTAGCGGCCCCTTGTGGATTTGAATACTGCATTCCCGGATGGTTGCGATTGCCCCATTGGTTGGATATAAAGTAAACAGATTGCGGATTTGATTCGCACTCTTCCCATACATGATCGTTAACTCCACATTGTTGACAACCTTGTGCTTCTTGTACTACCTTTGTAGCGGCTAAATTCTTCTCCATCGCGATTCTCAGCTCCTTGATTTGATTTTCTAATGAGGATATTTGAGTTGAGTTCGCAGTTTCTGCATCTAAACGAAGCGTTCCTCGGGTCTTTGCTACAGAAGCTCGCGTTGAAGGCCAAATTCTTTCTTGTTCCATAATATTTTCCAACACCTCAGAAGCTTCATTATGATTCATGGACACAAAATTACCCTTTCCAATGTTATCCACCTTTTCTCTACCTTTATCATTAAGGCCTTCATAGAACATAGCAAGTTGTAGAGCAGGTGTATAACCATGGAGCGGACATCTAGTTAACTTTTGTTGAAATCTTGTCCATGCTTCTCCCACTATTTATCCATCCTCTTGAGAAAATCTTGCAAGCTCGGTTTGATCTTTAAGTCTCATGCTCTTCGGATAAAATCGGTTAAAGAATGCGGCTTGAAGTTCTCTCCAAGAGTGAATGGTTCCATGTGGTTGTCTTTCTAGCCAATCGCTAGCTCTTCCGGTCAAGAAAAACGAAAACATATGACAATACAGTTGCTCGCGTGTAATGCCAGGAGTAATGTAGGCATCACAAATCTGCATGAACTTCTGAATCGCTTTTACCGGATCTTGAATAGCTGTACCAGTATAGAGTCCGAAACTTTGAAATTGACTGAGCATGCCCGGATCGGGTCTAAATTTGATATTCGGAATCTCAGAAGGGCGGTAACCAATTGGTTGAACATGGAATGGTACATTAAGGCCAAGTAGATCTTGTTCAACTCGGTTTTGTTGATTATTAAGATTGTTCCCATTACCACCTCCTACTGGTAATTGTTGTCCTTCTTGTCCACCGAGTGGTGGCTCTTGTTGACCAAGAGGTGCTCCAAGTGGTGGATATCCTCCTACTGGTAATCCTCCTACTGGTGGATCTTGTTGGGCTGCCATAATTCTTCTCAAGGCTCTTTCCTCACGAACTCGTTTGTTGTAAGGTCTGAAGCTCCTCTCAGGCTCCGATAAAGGAGGCCAAGAATTAAACACTGTGAAACCTGAAAAAGACTACAGCAAACCACAAGCGTAAATCTGGAAAAATAAAAACTAAACTAAAATCTTAAAAGTAAAAACTAATTAAAAACTAAAACTCGAAATAGATAACCCACACCCTAACGAGACACAAGTCCCCGGCACCGGCGCCAAAAACTTGGTGTCGCCTAGGGTGTGCAAAAAATAAGATAAAATTAAGCCAAGAGACTACGCACTCTCACCCTAGACAGGCACGGTACTGCAAGTATTACAGGACGTATGCAAGTTTTAATGATAAATAGAGTTCGTTCTCAGGGACTTAAGTGTGTTCATCGCGTGAGTAGAAATTACGAGTAAAAGTAAATAATTAGAGAACAGAAAAGTAAAGCAAGTAGGAATTCGAAATTAGCAATTAAAACTAAGAAAATAAGGACAATAAAGTAAAAGATTAAGAATATGAGATGAGAGATATAGCTTAGGTTTTGCTAGTATGCACTAATCCTTCTAATTCTATCTATAAATCTAGTTCATAAGGGAGAATATTAGCTCTTGGTAATACTTAGTCAAGATTCTAAATTCCCCAAGCTTAGACCTTGAGAGCGACTAAGGGGGCTACGTCACAACCAAGAAGTGATTTCAAATAGGGTTATCAAACGCTACTAAGGCCCTAAGCAAATACTGCAATCTTGGTGATACGGTGGTTAAAACAAACCCTAATGACTATCTAGTTAGAAGTATGTTTTGTCAGAACTGCTATCGACACTAGACATTATGTGGTGGTTCAATAGTTAAACACTCTGTCAAGGAGATCATCTAACTACTCTTAAAACAATCCTAAAGTGATCAGTTCTAGGAAAGACAATAAATCTAAACATATAAACAAATATAAAGTAAGAAGCTAATATCAAATTAAAACATATAATTCCCAAAGAAACTTAGATAGAAGAATTAGAATTCATAGATTATACATATGCAAAACCAAGCTATGGGAGGTTTAGTTCATACCTTATGGAAATAAACTAAAAGAAATTACAAAACACATTATCTTGCTCTCTACAATAAACTGGAAGAATAAAACCTTAAGAACTAATTACTATGAGGCAAGGATGATTTACAAGTGATATAAGGGTGTATTTATAGGTGTTTAGAAGACCTAATTCGTTTTCTTGAGGAAGAGTTAAGGTAATGGACTTCTAGCCCAACTCAAATTCGTATAAAAATAAAGATAAACACTGCTGCACCGTTTTGAGCGTATCTTCTTCGTTATTGGTCGGATTTTGCTCCACAAGATACCAAAAGAATCGCAACAGAATTATCTAGACCCTTTAGAAGGAAATCATCAGATTCGGCCTATGTCTTAGGTAAAAACGCCTATCTTTGGACGTGTATGCAGAATCCCAGATTTAGGCAGCTTTTCCTTTTCCATCTTTTTAGCAATTGTTTCCTTATCTCCAATTACCATGCAAATCTATTTCCATAAGTTATTGTCTTTGACTTGGACTCTAATTAAGCTCCATAATAATCTTTAAAGCTACACACTAAATAAACAATTAAATCCAATATGCTCTAAAAACAATAATTCTACAAATCAAGACACAAAATAGGAAAGTGCACTAAAATCAAGAAAATCGACATTATTGACTTCTAAATCACTTAAAATGATGTCTCATCCTAACATAAATCTATCACAAATGAGGAGACATCATATGCATTGTGAGAAGAATGTGTGTGATGCTCTTCTCGCCACAGTTGTTGGTTTAGATTGAAAAATTAGCAAAGATATCAGATTTTTGGTTATTCTATGATTCATTCGATAAGAAAATTCTACCACGTGCAAAGTATGTGATGACAATTGAAAATAGACGAGAGTTACTAGATTTGTTGAAGGTGCAAAAGTTTGCAGATGGTTTCGCTTCTAGCTTGCGAAACAACGTTTAGAGTGACACGGGGAAGATTATCAATATGAAATTACATGACTATCATATCTGATGCATCGTGGCTAGTATTTCAAGGTTAATCGACAATAAATACATTAGCGATCTGATTATTGGGTTGTGCATCATGTTCAAAAATATTTTTAATAAGAACCTAAGCAAAAAGGAATTGGAATCGGGAATGTCTAAAGTGGTCGACCTTATGTGGAAGTTGGAGATAATTTATCCTCCAGCTTTTTTTGATATTATTATCCACCTTGTTGTGCACTTGTATAAGGAAACTCGTTTAGGAGGCCCGGTTCAAATGCGTTGGATGTACCTGTTTGAGAGGTACCTGGAGAAACTAAACGAAAATATTCGAAATCCGGCCAGTCGGAGGATTCGATTGCCGAGGGATACGCTGTACATGAAACTTTCCATTTATATCTCGTTACCTTCGAAAGAAAAGTACAAAGTTCAATGATTCGGGCAATACGGTGACACGATTCCTAAAAACAAGAATATATCAGTGTTTAAGAGCCACTGCAAGATGATTGGTAAAAAAGTGTTTGGTTTTTTACAATTCAAAGAGAAGGAACACATCGATTGGTACATACTTCATAAATGTGATGATATATAGCACTATATGATGTAATTATTTTAATAAAAATCATTTATTTAAATATCCTATTATTTAATATTAACACTATGTTTTATCTTAGGGAACAGAAGTCCTCACTTCCGGCCCTTGATAGAGAGAGAAAATACCAAGATCAATTTCGTCGATGGTTTGTGTGAAAGGTATACAAGTCTACAAAATAAATTAACTCTATCTCATATAATAACTGACATTGTGTGTAGGTGTATGTAATGAACAAATATGGAGATCCTATTGCTACCGAAGAGTTGCTTTCGTTGTCCAACATGTCAAAGAGCGTCGTGTATCGATATGATTCCTGCGTTGTAAATAGGGTCAAATGGGTTACCCGTAAAAAGGGTGAAAAGGGAGTTACTCAAGAGTACGGAGTTTGTACAATCACAGGTTGGTTACTTGTGTTATCTTTCTAGTTGATTTCTTTTTTAGTTGGGTGTTCATATACTAACTAGTAATTTTGTAATGTCATATGTGGAGATACTTTTTACAGTGAGTTGGTCAGAATTGTTGATGTTAAATTCAGTGGTGGTTTTTTGGTTGTGTTGTTTGAGTGTAAGTGGTATAACATCGATGAAAAAAAAGAAACTGCGAAAAATAGAACACGGGGCAACAATGATAAGCACAAGTACTTTTTGGTTGACTAAAGAACCCTACACCTTAGCAACTCAAGCAAAAAGGTCTTTTAGGTTAATCAAATTAACGCAAGAAAGGCAGAAAAATGGTGGAAAGTTGTTTGGTAAGTGAAAGACCGTCACCGATGGAGTCTCGAACTATTTGGTGCAAAATTGATTTCCACTGGTCCAGATCCATTAGCTAATACGAACATGGATTCGGAATACTCGATGATTGAATTGACTACTAGAAGGGACAAATTGATCTTTATATTTTTAACCTTAGTGTAATTTTAAACAGTTTAGGGGTAAACGTGTAATTTTTAAAAACTTTAGGCCTTAATGTAATTTTAATCAACTTTAGGTGCCTTAGTGACATTTTAATAAACTTTAGGGGATTTAGTGACATTTTATAAAATTTAGGGACCTTAGTGTAATATTACATAGTTTAGGGGTAAAATTGTAAATTTGAAAAACTTTAAGGGCCTTGGTGTAATTTGAATAAAGTTTAGGGGATTTAGTGTAATTTTAATAAAATTTAGATGTCTTAGTGTAATATAAATAAAAATTAGGTTCCTTTGTGATATATTTATAAATTTTATAATTTTAAAAAACATTAGGTTCCTTAGTGACATTTTTATAAATTTTAGGGGCCTTAGTGTAATTTTAATAAACTTTAGGTTCCTTAGTGATATTTTTATAGACTTTAGGGGTAACAGTGTAATTTTTAATAACTTTAGAGGTCTTAGTGCAATTTTAATATACTTTTGGTGCCTTAGTGACATTTTTAAAAACTTTAAGGGCCTTAGTATAATTTTAATAAAAACTTAGATGCCTTAGTGACATTTTTATAAACTTTAGGGGCCTTAGTGATATTTTATAAAATTTAGGGGCCTTAGTGTAATTTTGAATAGTTTAGAGGTAAAGTTGTCAATTTTAAAAACTTTTGGAGCCTTAGTGTAATTTTTATAATGTTTAGGGTCCTTAGTGTAATTTTAATAAACTTTAGGTGTGTGAGTGTTATTTTAATAAAATTTAGGTGCCTTAGCAACATTTTTATAAACTTTAGGGTCCTTAGTGTAATTTAAATAACCTTTAAGTGTCTTAGTGATATTTTCATAAACTTCAGGGACCTTAGTGTAATTTTAATAAACCTTAGGTGTCTTAGTGACATTTTTATAAACTTTAGGGGTCTTAGTGTAATTTTAAATAGTTTAGGGGTTCAGTCATCAACCTGACGATTCGCGAAACGATTCCCCTATGGTTCAAGACCTGGTGAGATGTCCACTCCGAATAGAAAAAAAGATACTGAGACGCTTGAGGGTAAGTTGACTTAATCTTTTTTATTTCTTAGGCGTTAACTATACGATTCTATTGAATTTGGGTTATTTGTAAACATGACTTCTTTTTGGTTGATGAATGGGAGGCTCGCACATATTGGAATAAAATACAGATTATACTAAACAACAAGTGTGGTAAGGGCTTTAGTGATCACAAAAATTATGTGAAGAAAAAATATTATGGTACCGATCAGATTTCGGATGATCAGACTCTATATAATTGGGAGAAAAAATTAAAGATATGGGACTCGGAGGAGAGTCAAGTAATTATTGTACTTTAATTACCTTTCTATCATCTTACCTGTCTATCATCTTACCTTTCTATCTTACTATGCAAGCTCTAAGCAGTATGAATAATCAGATCTTATCTGACCTTGTTATACCTTCTTTTCCCCGACGATTCAAATTTAATTCTTAAAATAATCTTGCTTGACATCCATTCCTTAAAGGAAGTCATGTAAATATATTATATTTCCTCTGATCGTTCATCAAATCTCAATAAATGTTTCGCACCCTACATTCCTAACACGACTAGAGGTAATATACAACCATTTCTTTAATGACATGAGTCTATCCACCTATCTTGGTTGTGTACCTAAGAAATCCTTCATAGTGGGAGGAAGTCTAAGTTTAGTATTCTAGCTTAGTTGACAAAGTATGTCGTACCCTATCTCATAGGAGGATGTCATGTTAGTTATAGTGACTAAGGGCATTTTTCTAATGATTTTCAGGTCAAACTTTAACCGAGCTTTGTGAATTTTAATATTATAAATAAAAAAAATCAACACCTTCCTTATTTTATATTTCTATGTTTACATATACATTAATGATATATTCCACCAAAATATTAGTAAAGATGTGTTATAAATAAAGAGATCACGATCTTACAAACATTTTGACTACCAAGAAAATCATGTGAAGGACTATGTTTTGAATTTTTTTATCAGAAACACAAATAAGTTTTCCATTTGGTTTAAAGCCTTCATTTACTTTGCGAGAAGGGGATGAACCCCCCGTACGTCTCTTTCCTTTAATCCTTGAGAAAGTGACTGAATCATAATTTTATTCTCCTACGTGATCATTACCCTTAGTGTTGAGCTCTAAGGAAATCTTGTTATCACCTTCATTCATGCCTTGGGCATCAGTATGTAAGTCATTTGTTTCAACCTCCACCTTTCCCTTAAACTCAATTTGAGCCTTTATATCAACACTTGCATAAACTTTATTTAGAAAAATGTCAACGTCCATATGCCTAGTAAACAAAGGTAGGTATTAGAAAACAAAAAAATTCTTCAAAGAGTAAAATAAATACCTTTCTTTTAAAAACTAGCCTTCAGAGAATATATAATAATCTTGCGTCGAGGAACCGATGAATAGTTAAAACTATTACATAATAATTCGAACCTTCAAATGATTTATTCCAAAAAATCACATATAATGTAACATTGTCTTTAATATTCAAAATACTACTACAATAGTTTTATTCCTCAACATCCAAAATGGGCCTAACATATTTCTTAGGAAAGAAAATAATCAATATAGATGTGGAAGTATATTTTAGGAGTTGTCTAATAAATTAATATATCCCATACACCCTAAATTTTTAATGGGGAAGTGTCCAAAAATTGATGTATTTGAATGGTCCTTTTTTATAGGATAAAAAGTATACCATCTACCTTAAATTTTGGTTTTATTGAAAGGTTTCATGGTTCTTATACTCAAAGAGCTACGTTTTTTCGAATTTTATACAAAGTTTAAAAAGATTGATTTAGATTTTATACTTGATATTCTTCAAACATATAGTGCAAAAGTTCGATATCCTTCCCCAAACATTGGGACATACCTTGTCAGGCCTCAAATAGTAAATTTTCAAGAGTTCATCTATTATGGGACAAAATAGGCATCTCATCGCCATGTCAATTCTCTCAAAGATACAACACTATCTTACAAATATAACCCTCACATGCTTACCCAGACTCTTATGGAATCGTATATCTACCATTTAAGTTATATCTTCAAAAGAAAGTATAGATTTATGATGTCTCCTCATTTGTGATAATATAATCTAGTTCTGAGACATCATTTTAGGCTTATTTATTAGTTTATAGGTTGAACTGAGCTTAGTTTAGTGCACTTTCCTATTTTGAGTCTTGATTTACTAACATAATATTTTTAGAGCGTATTGGGTTTAATTGTTTATTTAGTGTGAAGCTTTAAAGAAAATTATGGAGATTAATTAGAGTCCAAGTCAAAGAGTACAACATATGGAAAGAGATTTTCATGGTAATTGGAGATAGAAGGAAACTGAGTTCAATTAGGATAAGGAAAAGCTGCCTAAATCTGAATTCTGCAGTACACGCCTAAAGAAGTGCTTATTTACCTAAGACATAGGCCGATTTTGGTAATTACCTTTCATTGGGACAAAGATAATTCTGTTACGATTCTTTCGGTATATTATGGAGCAAAAACCGACCAATAACGAAGAAGATATGCTCAAAACGGTCCAGCAGTGTTTATCTTTATTTCCCTACGAATTTGAGTTGGGCTAACAGTCCATTACTTTCCTTCTCCTTCAAGAAAACGAATTAGGTCTTCCTATACCCTATAAATACAGTCTCTTAACACTCTAAAATCATCCTTGGCCAGACCTTAAGGCCAAGAGGAAGCTGCAACACAAGAGAAGAAGTCTGGAGGGAGCTGTGCATCAATCATGTCTCCTTCAACCTCTTATTTTGTAATTCTTTTCTTTTCTTTTCTTAGTATGAATGAATTCTTTTTAGTTTGAGCTTTATCATATATGTATGTGTTTGGATTTATATTCTGTGTTCTTGTGGATGCGCGCCGATATAGAATTACCATCTAGTAATTAGGTCACCATTGACAACAGTGTTTAATTGCATGTTTAGCACATAACGTCTAGTATTAGGTCTGATCTGACAACCCAACCTAGCTAGATAATCACTATGGTTTAGTTCTTGTGACTATTTACCAATTACAGGAAAAATTTGCTTAGGAAGCCTTATTGACACAGGTAAATCCTATTTGAAACTACCGATAGCGAATTGGGACCGATTAGGGAAATACTACATAATTCACCCTTACATGTTTAGAACGGCAAAACTAGTGGGGATTGCATGCTAATTACTCAAGCTATAACTTTCATACTATCTTCTTTTCTTTTCTTTTATTTAGTTTCTGTCTTTAGTTTATTAGTTTAGTTTTATTATTCGAAAACCAAATAAATATTTGTCTATCTTTTCTTTCTATTTGCGTATTATCTTTTCTATCTTCCATATTTGCACTTGATAATTTGCATAAGTTATCTCTAACTTTTGTCAGTCCCTGAGGAACGAATCTTCTTATCATTAAAACTTGCATTCGTCCTGTAATACTTGCAGTACCGTGTTAGCTTAGGGTGTTTATTTGCATCTAAATTATATCATCTTTTTATCACACCTTAGGCCACACCAAGTTTTTGGCGCCGCTGCCGGGGACTACATCGTTAGTCCTTGTGCAACATTCTTGTGCTTATATTTTAGTTAGTTCTATTTTACGCTTTTCTTTTTAGTTTTTGTTTTACAGATTTTTTTAGGCGAAAGCAGATTTATTAGGAGATAAAGGTTTCGTGTTATTAGATCCGGAAGAAGTTAAAACTATTATGGAGAATTTTCTTGAAACCCAGAGAAGTTGGTCGTTCAAATCAGAAAAACAAACAGAGACTTTAGAATCTCTAAAGCTCAAAGAGTTAAACCAACAACTTGAGAAATTACGAGAACAATCGCGAAAACTAGCTCAGAGGAATCTAGTACATACCTCACCTTCATGTCCTAGTTGTGGAGCAAGAGATCACTCGTGGGAATATTGCATGAATAATCCAGCCTCAATTTCCTTCATGCCTTATCAAAGAGACCATTATTATGATGGTTATTATCAATTCCAAGGAAATTACACTGATTATCAGCCCCCACAGAATTACAATTGGGTCGGAGATCAACAGACTTATTATCATAATAACCATCACTATGATGATTATTATCAACCACGACCACAATCTTCTTATCCTCCACAACCTATCTATCAAGAAGCGCCGATTTATAATGAAGCTTATCAAGAACCACCTCCTTATTTAATGCAGCAAACCGTACAAGAACAACCTTCGAGTTCGAATTCAACCATGGCTAAGATAATGAACCTAATTGAAGATATAGAGATTAGCCAGCAAGAATTCCAAGACTCACAGAATGCGCTTATGAAGATGGCACAGACAGTGTCACAAATGGTGAATAAAGTTCAAATCCTTGCAGAAAGGCAACTCCAAAGTGATACTAGTGCTCCAGAAAACAAAGTTTGTCATGCAATTGAATTAAGAAGTGGAAAACAACTACCTCCACCAAGACCAGAAGTAGAACCAGTCCCTATTCCAGAAACGGGGGGAGAAGAAACAACAGAAGATACAGTCGAAGAGGTAGTTGAACAAAAAAGTGTCCAAGAGAAGACACCAGAAAAGAAAGAGAGCCCAGTGGTAACCAACACATGTCCTCCTCAACCATTCCCTTCACGTGTCAGAAAGGACAATGACCTGGAATTCAAGAAGTTCGTTGACATGGTGAACAAGTTAGAGATTAAAATACCGTTTGTAGAAGCTCTCAAGAGAATGCCAACATATGCAAAATTCATGAAGGACATTCTTTCTAACAAACGAAGATTCGAAACTAAAGAGATGAATGGATTGCCAGAGGAGTGTAATGCTACAAATGAAATCGAGTTACCACCAGATTCACCTATTCCCACGAAATCTTGGATGGCACCATCACTGATTATGAAGAATAGAGCTGAAAAGTTCGTGGGAATTAAAGGCAAAGGGTGGAAATTTCGTCATCCTTAATCGAGGTAACACGTCTAACTTTAAAAGACGTTAAACAAAAGTGCTATACGGGAGACAACCCGTAATTTCTTTTATGTTTTTACATTTTTAGTTTTTAATTTATGTTTAGCTTAGTTAATTTTAGTTGATATTGCATATTTGAGAAAGGTATTAGTGGTTTTGATGCTTAGGTATTATAGAAATCGAGTTAGGGAATGAAGAACAAAATTTTTCGGAAAATTCTGACCACAGGTGCGGTATACCGGACCACAGCCGCTGTATATCGCAGGTAAGAAAACCCGTACCACGGGTGGATGCCACGTGTTTTATCCAGAGGAGAAAAAAATCTGATCGATGAGTCCGGTATACCGGACCATATGCGCAGTATACCGCGAGAGCAAAAACCCGTGTCACGGGTATGTGGCGCGCGTTTATTGACGGACGAAATTTTTTGGAGCATCAGATGTGGCGGTATACCGGACCCTTTGCGCGGTATACCGCAGGTCGCCGCCTGGAGAGAGAAAACGGGATTTAAGGTTTATAAGGAGGGTTAATATCATTATTCCGAAATTATTAAACCTCAAGCCTCTTTGTCTTCTCCAAACCTCTCCCAACTCCATTGGAGCTTTATAAAACCTTCCCCAAACATCAAAACACTACCCAATCACCATGAAAACACATCCAATTCATTCTCCACATCATTACAAAGAAGATTCAACCACCCATATCATACCAAAACACCTTGAATCCAAGAATCAAAAGCTTAAATTTCTGAAATTCATCTTACAATTTCTTAAATCCAAGCCAATCCATGAAGAATCCATCTTACCCACATAGAGAATCATCATCCAATTACCTCTCCTATCCCAATAAAGCTTGTACAACCAATAATCAAGAGTTTCAAATTTCAAGAGTCGTTAAAGCTTTGAGTTGGGGGTCAATTGGGATGATTAAGAGAACATGAACATTATCTACTGAAAGGGAGATGAAGGGAAGCAAGGTATTGGATTTAATTGAGAATAAATCAAGTGAGAAAAGTCCTAGTTCCAATTCAAAGGGTAAAACAAGTCAAGAAAAGAGAGGGTAGCTAGCTGTGTTGATTCAATGAGCAAAAATGTTCTAACTTTAGTGAAGAAAACAACACAACCTCTACAAATCAAAGTAACTACACCTAAAGAAAAAGAGAAAGCTTCAATGGCCATGATAGCTTTTCCGAAGTAATAATTAAAGGAACTACCTTTTTCTTATAAGAAAGTATTTGAAGAAGAAGTTGAAGGAGAATACATGAAGATTCGTGGAGATTTGGAATGCTTGGGTTGTTTGTGAATTGTATTTTGTGAGGAGAAGAAGAAGATATGGCACAGTTGATCTATGAGGAGGTGATACGAATTTTCGATCTCTCCAATGTCGTTATATAATGCAATATCCTATTATGATCACGTATCCTGAACGAAAAGCGAATAAGAAGTTGGGTGAAGAAGATACATTAGATTTAATCCGAGTATCGATAAGGCGAGGTGATAGCCTCGAAGAGTATGTTTTCTTTCTTCCCTACCATTTCTTTATGTGCAATATGTATGCTAATTTTAAATTTTATTTTTTTATTGAGTCTTTTTCGAGTCGTGGGGACACGGCTCATTTTTGAGTTGGGGGTGGGGATTCGTTATCCTCATCTTTCTTTTTGTTTTTACATAAAATTTAATTTTTTTTTGTTGAAATAGGCATAGAATATGTTGAATGTACCTATTTAAGCATGATTTTATTAAGTTAATGATTGTAGGTAGTATGTTTTTGAAAGACGTCACAAAAATGTTTAGATGCATGTATGAAAACAGGAAATAAAGGATAGAAAAGTTAATGAGTAATTCTATGAAGTCACGTTAAAACATAGGGAAATTATTTGGTGTGTAGAACGTGAGGTTTAAATTTAGTTGAAAACCCCGCTTATCTATGAACTAATAATGAAAAAGTAACAAAATCCGGTAGTTAAAAAAATGAATAAGGCAGTCCTTTCATGATTAAAACACTTGAAGCCTTTTATACTTTCTCACCCTTTTATTTGATTATTGTTATTATTTATCCGTCTTAGCCCCTCTGAGCCTTTCTAAAGCCTTTTTATTGAAACACATTATAAATCCATACCCTTAGTTTGTAGGACTTATGACCCGCACTCGAATCGCAAAACCTGAAGCAAGTCATTTTAGAGCTTGAGTTTGGGGTGGTGGGTTTCATCTTTAGGGAACATTGGGATTTGGAAATTGTAATTGTGATTTTATTGATGATGAAAAGTATTTATTGTAACCCTTTGCCGGGGTAATAGTGAATGGAAAAGAAGCTACGAGCTAAATTTGCCAACAAGGGCATAAAAAGAAATAATATATATATGAAAAAATAGTATGATATCTCAACATCAAATAGAGAATCATAGATATACAAAAAGAAAAAAATTGATATGAAAAGAAAATATATATTCGGACCGGAAAAGTGGAAATTGTATGTCATCACAAAGGTTTTATTTGGGATTATTGGGGATGCACATTAAAGCATCAATAAATTGGGTTGAGTGAGAACATCTTCGAGTGAAAACTCAACCTCTAGGGCGATTCGTTGATGGCTAGTGAGGAGAGAGCCAAAAGCTCACTTTTCATTATCCAAATATACCACACCCGTCCTTAAGCCAAGCTATAACCAAGACCTTAGGATTTCTAACTACTCGATGGAGAAACAATTGAGCTATTAGGTAATAGGTGAGTGGACCATTGGATGCTATATTGGGACATATGAACAACCTATAGCCATTAATATGAACTAAGTTATCATCCTCTCCTTCGGGCATTGCGAAATTAATCTTGACTTAAATTTATGGATTGTTGATTACATGTATATTAAGCATATTTGTGCATTATTTCTTAAGCATTACTACATGAGACTTTTTAGATATTTTTGCTCTAGGATCATTCATTGTGTTCTGTTCTTATTCTCCTCCTACTTCTTCTTCTTGTTTATTTGACTACACTACTGTTCTTTACTTTTATTGTATCGGGACGAAACAACTTTGAGGTGGGGTCTTGATGTCTCCTCATTTGTGATAATATAATCTAGTTCTAAGACATCATTTTAGGCTTATTTATTAGTTTATAGGGTGAATTGAGCTTAATTTAGTGCACTTTCCTATTTTGAGTCTTGATTTAGTAACATAATATTTTTAGAGCATATTGAGTTTAATTGTTTATTTAGTGTGAAGCTTTAAAGATAATTATGGAGATTAATTAGAGTCCAAGTCAAAGACTACAACATATGGAAAGAAATTTTCATGGTAATTGGAGATAGAAGGAAACTGATTTCAATTAGGAAATGGAAAAGCTGCCTAAATCTGAATTCTGCAGTACACGCCTAAAGAAGTGGTTATTTACCTAAGAAATAGGCCGATTTTGGTAATTTCCATACATAGGGACAAAGATAATTCTGTTACGATTCTTTTGGTATATGGAGCAAAAACCGACCAATAACGAAGAAGATATGCTCAAAACGGTCCAACAGTGTTTATCTTTATTTCCATACGAATTTGAGTTGGGCTAGGAGTCCATTACTTTCCTTCTCCTTCATGAAAACGAATTAGGTCTTCCTATACCGTATAAATACAGCCTCTTAACACTCCAAAATCATCCTTGGCCAGACCTTAAGGCCAAGAGGAAGCTGCAACACAAGAGAAGAAGTCTGGAGGGAGCTGAGCATCAATCATGTCTCCTTCAACCTCTTATTTTGTAATTCTTTTCTCTTCTTTTCTTAGTATGAATTAGTTCTTTTTAGTTTGAGCTTTAGCATATATGTATGAACCCTAGTTTTGAGTTGACATCTATCTAATTTGGGAACTTAATGTTTTAAATTGAATTATAGTTTTTATTCTTTGTTTATGTGTTTGGATTTATATTCTGTGTTCTTGTGGATGCGCGCCCATATAGAATTACCATCTAGTAATTAGGTCACCATTGACAACGGTGTTTAATTGCATGTTTAGCACATAACGTATAGTATTAGGTCTGATCTGACAACCCAACCTAGCTACATAATCACTATGGTTTAGTTCTTGTAACTATTTACCAATTACAGGAAAAGTTTGCTTAAATACTACATAATTCACCCTTACATGTTTAGAACGGCAAAACTAGTGGGGATTGCATGCTAATGACTCAAGCTATAACTTTCATACTATCTTCTTTTCTTTTCTTTTCTTTTATTTAGTTTTTGTCTTTAGTTTATTAGTTTAGTTTTATTATTCGAAAACCAAATAAATATTTGTCTATCTTTTCTTTCTATTTGCGTATTATCTTTTCTATCTTCCATATTTGCACTTGATAATTTGCATAAGTTCTCTCTAACTTTCTTCAGTCCCTGAGAAACAAATCTTCTTATCATTAAAACTTGCATACGTCCTGTAATACTTGCAGTATCGTGTTAGCTTAGGGTGTTTATTTGCATCTAAATTATATCATCTTTTTATCACACCTTAGGCCACACCAATTTACAATATGATTTTTTGAATGAACATATTATTTGTCTTGACAAAAAATATGGTAAGTATTTGGGTTTTCCCTATCCTTAATTTTAAACCGACGAGGGGTATTATCGACATAAATGAGAATTTATACTTCCCTTAACAAAGGTTCAAGTCCTACATCTGAATATAAACCTTAAGTAAGAGTAATATATATTACAGGGGACAATAGGGTTAAAGAATCACGTTGTACATAAAATGTGTTACCTTCAATACAGTTACATGCATTGGCTGCAGAACCGTACATGGGAGACACATTTAAAGATCTATACATTATGAAAAAATGATGTAAAGAAATGAAGATTTAAACCTGAAAGAAAGATTGTCTGAAGAAGTCAACAGAATAATACTCACTCTATAGATTGTAGTTAGACTTGAAATATTAATGAAGAAGAAAAATGAATTTGTTTTTGTACTTTACACTATTTAATCTATACATATATAAAAAGCACGTGAAATATAAAATGACAATTGATAGTTCAAAATCATCACATATGCTACCTTAATAGTGATGATTAACACTACCAACATCATGTGCAATAATATCAGAAACCCTACTAAGGGTCATGATATTTATCTTATTTCTAATCACAACTATAAGTTAATGTATATAATCTTTATCTTATTTAAGGAGAAAAGGAATGAACTAGTTAAACAAGGTATGTGGAGAAGATACCCTTAACCTAGTACAATAGAAAATGTGCCAAATTTTCCAATAAAAATGAGCATATCAAGTTATAAGCCCAAAACAAAAATTTAAATATATAACTTCTTTCAGACAAAGTCTCGTTATTCTCGTTACAGAAATGATGTTAATCTTATCCCCTTAGAAGTTGAATAAGACAGTCGGTGTCATCAGTAATAACCTCGGGTTTGTGGTTATAAGACGTTAGTTTTATAATTAGGACTTACTTATGTAATAACTCTATATACAAGCAATATTGTTAGGAAAAACAACCAATGTAATTTTTGATTTTATGCCGTTATTACTCTCAATGAAGAACTCTTATTCTGTTACATATTATCTTTGTCAAGTACATCAAATTCTTGTAAAACATGAACATTGTTATCATCATATTGTGCATTGACGATATCTCTATGTACAATTCAACAAAATGAAAACAATATTAATCATTATATTTAATAAGTTTAGTTAATATATTTTATTAGTGTCCAACTCAATAATAATATAAGAAAAAATAATTAAAAAGAGTGTTTGATTAAAAATGGTATCTTTTAATTTATTTCAAGAAAACATAGTCTCGTGTTTGATTATTTATTTTTGATGTATTATAAAAATGAATTTCTATCTTGATAAGAGGGTTGAAAATATCAGAAGCTAGTTTTATACCAGTAACAATATGCTAGTTTAGGGGAGTTATTATTGGATTATCGTACTTTTATCAATACAAAAAAATTACTATATATACAAGACCTATAGAAAAATTACATATTGCAGTTAATGCTGAGCCAGATATAGATAATTTAAATTTTTAAATAGATTAAATATCCATTAGTTGAACCAGAAGGTAGTAATTTCAAATCATCAACATAAAATTGTAATTGTGTTACTTGTAACACTACTAAATCAAGAATCAACAATAAAGGAAACTATGTTATATGGGCTAATTGGAAATTTTTCAATATTTGATGCTGAAAAGAAATAAGTTTTACGAGTTTTATATAAATGTCATGTATCGGTGACATTTGCCCCATGTAAGTATCCTACATCTGAATGAGATTTCATGACATTCTTGTACATCTATCAACTTATATTGCTTTTGGAAGATTGCTACACAATTGTACCATTCATAGTTTGTCTAGAACTTGCAACTTATATTGACATATATATGCATGCTGAAGATTGGAAAGATCAACTAATTCTGCAATATATATTAGAGAGATATTTATGTGATGATTCATGTAAAGATACATAAATTCATGGACGAGTAACAAGTGGAACACATGAAGTTTTCTTGGTGATATGAATGATAGTTCCAATTCGCAATTATTATTGTGTGCTAGATTGAGAGTTTAAAACAAGTGGTACTATTAACATTGCGGTATGTATATATTTTGAATATAATATTATACATATCCTTAATTGCATATTTATAATGTAAATTTTTAATGTCTAAACAATAAGTGGGTCTAACATGAGTTTTGAAGGTGAATATGTTGGTAAATAATGGAATGAATTGAAATATAACATAAAAATAGATAATTTATTTGAAGATGATATAATATTAACGTGGGTAAGTCACCTTCCTTAAATTTGATTTGTGATACAAGTGGAAATTAAATTTAATTCATCAATCATGACCCAAGTATGCCAACTTATCCCATGTTTAGAGTAGACTCTTTGAGTGAAGGTTTGAGTTTTGCTCCAACGACCCAAAAGAAGTTCAAACACAAAGGAGTAATATAGACTATGGAGATAAAGGGAGTGTTAGATTCATCAGGTCGTTCTTCTTTGTAAGGCCTAACCCTAAGTTAAAACCTTGTTTCCTTAGCACATGTATAAATACACTTATGATGTGTATTATATTCACACCTCTTATAATATAATTCACATTGTAATCTGTCTTTCATTATATCGAAACTCTTTCCTTTTCTTGGATTTTTTCTCTGTTTAATAATTTTGTCAATTAATTTCTTGTATATTTTAATTATTTGAACTAACCTATAAAAGTATTAGCAGAGATTAGATTTGTCATGCACAATATATTTTATATTTGTTTACACCATAATCGAGAATTTTAGAGTTATCAAGTGTTTTGTTAAACGTTTAAACGTTTTTTTTTCTTTTTCGCTATTATTTTTCAATTTTTTTTTAAAAATAATTAATAAAAAAATTCGTGATTATAAATTTCATCCCATAGCTCAAAATTTCGATAATATTTCCATAAACATATTGAGGAAAAGTTGTTTTACTTATTAAATCGATCAAAGCAACATTTTATTCATCAAGTATATTTTCAAGTTAAGATTTTCATATTCTTAAACATTATAATGTGATGGTTTATCTTAAATTCTACATATTGAAGACATTTAGAGTGGATTTTTGTTCTCCTTGACGAGACAAAGAAAACGTCACCGAAATTATCGAATTTCGATAAGTAACAAAGAAGTATGGTGCATTAGGTTTACGATTTTGTAATTTTCATTTTTTGGTCGAATATGTTGTATTCGAAGAAGAAGGGCACAACATTATGATTCCTTAAGAAATTTTATTATATATATATAGATATCATATTATATAATATTGTATAATATATTAATTATTAATTATTCTATATTATAATTTTGATTTATTTTTAGAATAGACTTAGTAGTATGATAATTGACCGGCAGTCTATCTATTGACTTTGACTTTTTTTGATGATTTTTTCTATCGTCCTACCTTTGGTTTATTTGACGTACCCGATCTGTTTTCAAAATCTTCTTATGGTTTTTTTTTACAAAAAAATCCGTTTCCAAGATAGATTTATCCAATATTTTATTATTTTTTCGAAGTTCTTGTATTTCTTTATTAATCGTGATTATGCTAACTTTAAGTTTTAAAATTTTGATATTGGATCATGATATGTGATTCACTATAAGGGAAGTTAAGATGCAAGTTGTGCTCGCTCATAAGGATTTTGATTTAATGCTATTGGGACTTGATAAAATACTTTTGACTAAGCCCGACATTGAGAAAAAACAAAAAGATCTTAAGACTCTATCATAAATTCAAATTTATCTCTCAAATACATTATTATCAAACCTTCTTATTTTTTATAACCATCATCATTGCAACTAACAAATTAAAAAATAATTACCACACAGCTACATTAGCCTCAATCTTTATTGGATGATATAAAAATGAGATATTATTGATTATTCTAATTTGAAACACTTCTATTATAAATGGAAAGACTTACCCAACTAGTTATTTCACATAATATTCTTATTTGTTGAAATATCGTTGCCAACTTTCTTTTCTCTATGTTAACAAATAAAAGAACAATAATTAAATTTTATATCCTATTGTGAATAGTAATCATTCAAATTTAAAAAAAAAATCAATAATAATACTTCAATTAATTAAAAATATAGGAATACAACCTGTCCTTTAAAAAGTTTAGTAAGTTTAAGCATAAACGTCAATTTTACTAGAACATGTCACTATTTAATTCCAAAAATCGTTTATATAGAGGATAGCTTCACAATACTGAGTATAATACTCATGGAATAATTTTGCAATCAATAGAGAAAAAAGTATAGAGTAGGAACTAAGTTACAAATACAAAAGCAATGAATCTCTTTTATTCAATACGACCTAAAAATAAATGGAATTTGAGGCATTAATGAACAATTAACATGTATAATGAGTTATAAATTTGACTCACATTTAAGTTTATCATATAAAGAGAAAATTCAGGAATATCTAAGTAGCATCTAGAAGAGATGAATAGGAGGGAATACATACAATATGAACTCACATAAGTTGTATATAAAGTTTATTATTTGTAAAATGTCAAACATTTCAAAATCAATAAATAGAAAAAATTAAAAAGAATAAATAAATAATTATATATAAGGAAACTTTTTCATACAGATTCAATTATTTATATGTAATAAAATTATATAGATGGGATACAAGAAAAAAAGGTGCAAACCTTCTTGTGGTTGCGGGTCCCCTTGAATATTTTGACAGGTTGATGATTAATATTGAGAAATATAAAATGAGGTTCATACATACGTAAGTCCATAGATTAACCTTTTCAACCACTTACCATGAAGCTTTTCAGATATTCAAACCTTAAATTCCACAAGTATAAAAGTGAAAATTTTAAAGTTTTGGTTTATTTGTATTAATTATTAATTCACTCTTGTTTGTGTACTTAGTATCTCATCTTGTTATGATAAAGAAGGTAGATGACGAGAAGATAAATAGTATAGCAAAGCTAATATGTCCAGATATAACTATTAGATATTTAAATAAGTGGAAGAGAGAAAATAAGAAAAGATAAATACTATATGAGATTACTACTCAATGGGTCATTTAAAAACCCTTATGTTAGCCAACTACACCTAATTAATCTAATTTTCCTACCAAAGGTCACTTGAAATATTTAACATTATACATATATTTCTCACTATCCATTATACCCACTATATCTTAAACACATAACTCATAATAAAACATATACCCCTAATTTCCTTTCTCACTCTCTCCTTCATTTCAAAAGCTTCCCAGCTACGAGTTTAGATAAGATTTTGAAACTATATCTCGTCAACAAGATCCATTAAAGATAATATTTGGTACGAGAACGACGATTCATGGTATTGAAGGCAGATTTGAGGAGGAGAGCTTGAATGTTTTTTGGCAAGATGGAGGTTAATTCATGGATAAGAAACTCTGTTAATTGAGTTTGTTTGGAGCTCCGTCCAGATTTGATGGTTCGGGGAGAATGTGGCTTCATTGTGGATGACGAAGTTTCGTTCATTGCATGGTTATTTTTTTTAATCTATTTAATGATTTTACGATAATACTCGTTGTTTTTATATTAATACTCAATAATTTTGTGTAATACTAAGTGATTTTGTGTCATACTAAGTTATTTTATGTTAAGTTTTATTAGTTTTGTGTAATACTTAGTGATTTTGTGTAATTTGGTAGGGCCTAGTGTGTGATAACATGAATATCATTAAAACACACACACCTAGAGAAGAACTAATAAGCACTCTAAAATTGCACGAATCGTTCGCAAGTAATAGTTAAATAAGTAAATGTTTGTTCTCAATAATTTGTTTGGTTAGCTCAAACTCGTGTTTAGTTATAAGCATAGATGAGATTACTTGTTCAAACTAAAAAAAATAAAAAAAACATATACTTAGGTTTTATATAAATAAGAACTATATGAAAAAAGTATTAAACTAAGAATGCAAATAAAACATAACTAAATAGAATAGAGATGAGATATCTTAAGTCTTCTAGTATGCACCTATTTTACTAAGTAGGTGTTATAATTATAAGGGTGAACTGAGCATATATAAAAAGTTGGGATTCTATAATCCTTCTAACTTCTAGCATGGTAGCTTAAATGGAAATCTTGACACTATCAGGGGACTTAGGTAAGGGGATTCTGCAAAATGATTGGTAAATAATATTTAACACTAATGACTATCTAGTTAGACAAGTTTTTCAGGGACACTACATCACACTAGACAATTATATATCAGTTTAAGCAATTGAACCCCCCGCCAAGGTGACAATCCTAATTACTAATGACACTACTTAACTTGCCTAGAGGTAGGGGTGGAATAAATGACAAACACATAATAAAGTTATACGAAATAGAACTTTAAAAATGTTCTCTAAAAGATATTTTTTATGTGAGATGTCATTCTACTTAATTTTATCATATTCGTCTTCTGTTTAATATATTTTCTTTCACTTTTACCAAGACAAAGGGTTATAATATAAACAAGTGAACCATCATTAAAGAACATAATAATAAGCTAAAAAATCCATCCAATGATGGTTTTCATAAATTGAACATTACACCCCAAACTGAAGCTCTAAATATGAGTATCTTAGTTTGCGATTCAAGTGTAAGTAATATAGAACGGTCCTATAATCTAAGAGGTATGTCTTGTAAGCTAGCTATAAAAAGGCTTTAGAAAGGCTATAAGTGACTGAGATGGATAATATATCAATTAATTTTGGACATAAAGCTAAAAGACAACAAGAGGTTTATCAAAGAACTTCCTCAATCACTTTCTAACTATGCAATTTTGTTACTTTCTTAGATCTAGCACAGTCATTAAATAGTTTATCAACAAACCCGGATCTCAAGTTCTATACACCATTCAAGGCTCCATAATATCAAATATACTTCTTCCACATTGGTTACTAATTCTTAATTTAGTATTAGGGTATATTTTCATGTTCACACTTAGAGCATACAAAATAACTAATTTATAAATAAATTAACTACTATCATTAACTCACTATGGTTAGGCTTTTAGGCTATAAAACACAATCTATATCAATTTATAACGACCAAAAATTTTAAAAAACAATAAATCACATGAAATGAAGATGAAGAACAACGAATCCCAACACTCCCAACTCAAAAATAAGTCATTTCATGATGCCTCGATACAGACTCGATAAAACTTTTAAAACTAACACTTGATTATAGGTAATGAAATGGTAGGGAATAAAAAAAATATATTCTTGAGGCTATTGCCTTACGTTATCAACATAAAACATAGGGAGTGGTGGATCCTTCGCGATATTGCGCCTAATTTTCTCCAGGAATGACATGGTGCGTACTGATTTATTTTGATTTGTGCCACATAGACTACGGTAAAAGCTTGAGTTGCTTTTACTCGATCTAATCGCTCACTTATCTCCCCCCTCTACGAAGGTTCATCTTCTCTCAAACATGACTCCCTCTCACAAGAAGTCTTAAAACTTGGAGGTATCTTTGTAACTGTTCAATTAAGAATTTTCTTCATTCATCTATTATTGGTTTTGCTTCTTACCCTGTATACTGAATTCACTTTCTCAGTCATCTTGTAATCATTTAGGGGTATGTTAAGTTAAACACCTTGTGTGGTGTGATCTCAAATCGTACAATTACTTGCACTACATCTACTTCCTCCTCTTGTAAAGCACAATTATAAAAAAGGGATAAATTGTTACTTAATTATGAGGTTTTAGTGTTTCAAAGTGTAGCTGGTGTGAGGAATTACCCTTCTTGTTTGATCCCGAACTTACACACTTCTCACTCGTCTTCTTGATATCAAACTACACCTTGCTTTTATTGTTTACCACCTTACTAATACTAGATAGTGTTTTTGCTCTTTTCATTATCTCGCTTGACATACAATTTAATGTTCTGCCACTCTTGCAATTTCCCCTTGATTTTAGATAGATAAGGTATTAAATGGGTTAGGAAAGGTGTTAGGATGATAATTATTTATTTGGGTGTGATGAACTCTTGCTTCGATTGTAAGGGTTTAAGAAATTTTGGAAAAGGGTTTAAATTGTTTTTAAATCTTGAAGTCTAGGTGTTTGGAATAATTTGGGTGGAAAATATTTGTGTATAGGAGTGTAAGGATGGATTCGGAAATAAAATTAGGCAATTTAATGTTGTTTTTATGTGAGATTAAGTTTTGGTGATACTGTAATGAAGTTTGGAATTTTTGAATGGAATGAGACTTAATGTGTATGTAGTTGTTATGAACTTTACCTCTTCTTATTGTAACGTCGCGTCAGATTGAGGTATACCACCCATAGGGTGCGGTATACTTTTGGGTACTGTGCTTCTTGTACCGTCTCATGATTGTCGTGCGATGTAGATACGGTAAGGGTGTGGTATACCTCCCTTTGGGTGCGTTATACAACTTGAATATTTGACCTTTCTGACTTTGCACTGATTCGAATACTTCTATGACGCTTTCTTGAAGTGCGGTATACCTCCCGTAATTCATTGTATGCTACTCGAATGAGTTGACCTTACTGACTTTTAACCATCAAGAAGCTTTTTTCAAATGCTCGACATGGTTGTGGTGCGGTATACCGCTCGAAGGAGTTTTACCCACTAACTTTGACGGTAATGTATATGGTCATGGTGCTTCTCATAGGTTACAGTTCTCTGCCCGACAGCGTGGTATACCATTTGACTCGTTGTGAATACAAAATTTCCATACTTTTCACCCCAAACTCATATTATATATAACCTATACATAAAAAAATAATCTTCTATTTTCTTTATTACTTCAATATATAAACTAAAACTAAAACATAAAAACATAAAAATTTGTGGGTGAGGCTAACATTTTAAAAGAACAACACTTTATCTCCTCTAATTATTGATTATGTGTTCTTTCCAGCTGTGGGTGAGGCTATGGACATTAACCATTCAGATCTTACAACCTCTCTTGGGTCGGATTTCAATAAAATATTGCATCACCACTCGAGTAACGATAAATGATCTCCTCTATGCATTGTTGGAACCTTGTGTCCTGTTTTTTGTTTGGGCTCCTTCAAGCGACCTCGTCGCCAACCCTAAACTCAATTCCAACTCATATCTCCATGGGTTTATTGTGGACAATCTCTTTATCGTTCTTGGTAACAACGCGAATAACCTGGACTTTCAGTGACACTTTTTTAGCGTTTTGTCCAAGTCAGAGAATGTATTTGACTCATTATTTGCATAGAGGGTCACGGTTCCCTCATGAATATAAAAGATGCTTCAACTTGTGGACAAGAGTGGCCTTTCAAGTATGTAGGAACATGTGTATCTGAATCATATTTATGAATTACAAAGTCATTAGGGATAGCCAACTTACAATCTTGGACAAGACCGTTCTCTATGATACCCCATGGCTTTACTATAGATTTGTTCACAAACTGTAGGTTGACGGATGTATTCTTCGCATCCTCATTCCTAGCTTCTCAAACACTGACTTGTTCATAAGGTTCACACTTAAATCAAAGTTACACTTAGCTTTCAACAAGCTTACCTTTGATTTGGATACGGAGGTTGAAACCTTCAGGATGTTGAAGCTTAGGTGGTAGCTTCTCTTCAACATACTTCGAGACTATCTCAGTATGAGCCACGGTGTTGATCTTGGCCTTTACACTTGCATTCACACTTTTCTCAAAGATAGCCTCGCTGAAAACTTATTGTGGTGTAAGTCCCTTCTCAACAATCTCAAACCCTTGAGTGGTGATTCCTTCATTGCTGAACGCCTCTACAGGTTCTTTGAGCTCAAAGATAGCCTCCCTACAAGTGCAATTTGATATGTCATTCTCGTACTATGTGGATACTAGCGATCAATGAACTTGACTTGCAACTCGTCCCATGCCATAATCAAATCTACTAGATGACTATTTAACAAATCACTTTCACCCTTAATCAAGAAAAATGAAAACATGAAGTAATATAGCTGATCGCTTGTATTGCGTTGAGTAGTTTTGGTATCAAAAATCTTCATAAACATCTAAATCGACCTCAATAGATCTTATTGTGGTGCATCACTATAGTGCCCAAAGCTCAAGTACTGACTCATCAACAATTGTTGGGCCTGAGTCTTGTAGCTTGGATATTTGAGGGTAAATCCCAAATGATTTAACTCGAAAAGGGGTTGTTGTCCAAGAGTACCTTTTTCTGGGTGTTGAATATTGTGTAAGTTCCTTCCATCGACTACTACTTGTGTTGGTACTATCTAGGGAATTAGAATTTGTTGATTGCTCTTATACCGATGTGGTAAACAATATCTCGTTGGTTCACTTGGCCACCTCCTTCTACTACACTAGATACCGCTTCGTTTTTTTGTCCCTCTTCGTTATTCTTTCAGCTTGGATTATTTTTCTCGTGATCAGAGAGCATACACCAATACCTAAGATATTTTTAAGAGACAAAAATAATAACAATCATAAAACTACTACAATAATGCTAAATAAAAAAAATTTACTAGAAAAATTAGACTTAGAGAAAAAGAAAATATTCACCTATTAATTTCGATAAACTCTAGTCACATAATAGAGTGATATGAAGGAGGTATAAAAAAGAGTGATATATATTATTACTTTATCATAATACTTATACTATATATAGATCGTTCTACGATGTAAGGGATAGATAGATCTTATCTTAGAGTAATGATTAAATTCTATCAAATATATGACAACCATAAAGTAAAATAAAAAATGGTATCCACATAAAAGATCTAGATAATGAAGATTAAATAAGTCGTATATTGAATATATGTTTTGAGAGATTGATTTTATTACTTCCAATACTTCTCAATTGAAGTTGAAAGCTAAATAAGAAGTTAAAAAGTTTGTAAACAATCTATTTAAGTGTAGTCAGTAAATCCTTTCACATAAATTTTATTAAATAAAAGGATAAACTTGGAAACAATTAAAATGTAGTAGAAATAAAACAAATTTGACAAGTACATACACTCCCAGTTATATCACAAGATTCATGTATTTTTCTATACTGAAACATTTTGGTGAATTCATTGTGACTCTCTCTTTCTTTTTCTAACATGGATGTTGTTAATAAACAATCAACTTAAGTCTCCAAAATTCCTTGGGTAAAGTAAAACCTGATAGAAAAATGCTAATGTTGAGCTCATGAAAGTCATCGGGAGTCTACCTCCCTTTGGTCCTAGCTTAGTGTCTGATTTGAGGAAAGTTGTGCAAATCATGTAGATCATCAAACCTTCATTTAGACCTATATACATTATTATGAAGAATCAGCTTGCCTAGTTATCGGAAGCAAAGTACTAAGTTCTTCCATAATCATTTGTAAATAATACGATACAACTATCCCTCCTCTATTTTTGCCTAAACATAGTGTTATCTATTACTGTATTCCGAGTATATTTGTATCCTCAAGCCAAGCATTGTCACAAGACTGATGTTATATGTTTTTATGCTCTATCATGTAGAGCCATTCGTGGAACAACTTTTGAATTCTATTGAGATTCCACATGGTTTTAACTGGATCTGTACAGAATCGTTTGAAACAATTTGACACATAAATGGATAATATTTTACCAAAAATGAGGGAATGATCCACTCCCAAGGACAAATCTTCTCGGTTAAAGGAATGAGATAAAGAAGAGAACATGTATGAAACTAATAAGTTAAGAGAAGGATAATTGTGTGTGTCGACTTTGTTGAAGACATTTGAAGTGTTTTTAACCTTATCATCTAATCTTGTGGGTAGAGATGGCGTCAAACCACACATTCTGAAAATATTGACCACCACCAAAGGTGTTAAACCATATATTCTTGCCATTCCGACAGCTACTAGGGTAACGATACTTAATTGATGGTGTTGCAGTATCTCGATCAATTGTTAAAAAAACTTGTCAGTCAGATGTGACATATAATATCAAAGAATAATTTAAAGGTAAGAAATAGTAAGAGCATGTCAGTTACATTAAAAATGGTGTGTTTCAAATTTTAAAATTAACTAATGCTCAAGCCAAACCATCGTAGGTATCAACCTATCTTGGTTCCCTCTTTAGAGTCTCTTCTATATAAAAATAAGATCTACAAAGACAAAATGAAATCTTAAAAAAATTCTTAAAATATTTCAGACCTAAAAATGTAGATAGAGTGTAACAAGCTTTTCTCGACAACCTAATATCATCAAATAGGGGGTTCAGCTATTGGATTCCAAACCTAAAAAAGTTGGCAGAATGTAAAACTAATTTCCTATAACAAATTTCGCGTTGGGCTCAATTAACAAATCATCAACATCTCCGGCAAAAAGAGTAGCACCTCTGGCATAAAATACAAGACCTGTGGCTTAAAATATCATCTCCTCTTGCATAAAAGACAGATCCTCTAGTATAAATAATTAGCTCATCTGGTATAAAAAATATCACCTACTCCGACATAATAGACCATCATATTTAGCCTAAGAAAGACCAAACACTATAGCAAGCCAACACCAAGTCATGATCGACCTAAGTGCTCGATCAACACTATAACAACGAAATCGGCGAATCTCTAGTAATATGTCTGATGTATCCTCTACAATAATATCAACATAGCTATGGTAGTTTAATAGTATCAGAATTAAGATTGACATAGCGTCGATAAATAAGCCTGAAGTTTCCCTGACAATGAGGCCGAAATAATTCGGGCAACCTAGTCTAATGTAGACTTTGTAATGAAACCAACATAAAATCGGTATTAAGTCAAACTTTGCCTTGAAAATGAGAAGAACATAGATATGGTAATTAAGTCCGACTTAGAGTTGGAAAATACCAACTATATTGTTAGAGAGAAGGTCATCATGAAGTAAATAATTAATTGCCGTTAAGTATTGACCAGATGACATAGTCAGCAAGTAATTCCTTTTCTTTTGTAGGAGATATAAAAAATAACTATGTAAGATCAACATAGTGTCGGCAATTTAAAAATCTTCATATGAGCGACACACTCTCAGCAATTAAAAATGTCTTGTAAGAGTAACAAAGTCTCAGTAGTCAAATGAAATTTAGTAATAGCGGTGAAGTCTCTACAATCAAAGAAGTGTTGCAAGATTAAAGCCGGATCAACAAGAAAAATGTTATACAAATAATAATAGAATAATAAAAAACATATATATATATATATATATATATATATATATATATATATACTTCTTTCTCTTTGCAGGTGTCAATAAAAAAAGTATGACAAATCCTCAGCATCACACAAAGTTTGATGAAGATTTGGCATAAAAAATAAGTCTGACAAAAACTCGGTATCAAACAAAGTCTGACAAAGCCTTGGCATCATAAAAAATCCGATAAAGCCTTGAAATCAAAGAATATTTTAGGGCGAATATTTAGCATTAAAATAGCCAGCGACGAAGAATCAACATATTATTTATGTCCCCAAGGAAAAGAGGGTGTAAGAACAATAATAAGCTAACAAAGAATACTCAAAAAAGACAAAGAATAAAAGTAAGATGAACGGAAGAAGGATAACACATAGAAAAAAAATCTATTTACAAGGGAAAGTGATCAAGCAAAGGAAAATAAGAATATGGTATATGTAACTATGAGAGACTTAATGATAGTTGGTAAAAGGTTGAGTCCTTAACAGGAAGACATAAAAGAAGTTTAAGTAGTGAAGACATACTCTATCATCGAGGAAATAACACCATCACCAGGTCGATACCCTGATTAAGCCTTAAGACCAATTACAAAAATTTATTCGAGGATAAACATCAGCCATGAGATAAATTTGTAGGGGAAGAACTTATGTCATAAATACCATAAAAAAGAAATAGTCAGAAGAAGCCGAGTATACACTCGTTAATTAAAAAGACTTTAAAATCTCCTCGAGGTACCACAGAAGAAGACGCCTTCGAAGGAACATTAAGAAGTACAAAAAAGAACCTTTAATACCAAGATACTATAAACCTAAATGAGGTTTTCAAGTAAAATATATTAGAGGTGGTAATCAACATCTCTTGTCATGCAAAATGAGCATAAATGTGTAAAAGTGTGCCACAGATAATGTTCCAAATAAACTTCTACAAAATATGGAATTCCAAGAAATACATATAAGTTTTTGGCTTGTAAGAAAAAATAAGAAATGAAAGTCTGAGGAAGTTAGTCCCCGATTATACTAAGGTCATGAAGGTGTCCATAAAATTGTTGAAAGATCCATTACAAATCAAGAAGTTCAATGAGAGTAAATTCTACATAAAAATTGCTGGAGGAATAAAGTAACTAAATTCTGCCGCTAGCATTTTGATAAATCCGCACAAAAATATATATTTATGATGATACTTGGTGGCTTTAGCTCACGTTTCATCCGTTGAAAGAGAACGATATTAGAACCTCCCTTTTTTATCATTTATAAGTCGTGAGAATACAAACGCTGTATTATTTGTTACAACTTTGATTTTCAATTTCTTATACTCTCTCTTTATTTTGTCTTGATGTAGACTCTAAGAGTGGTCAGTTTGGGATCATGGACAGACTACTAGGATTTGAGTGATATAGGTTCTCTTTGTTATTTTGATGTGTTTGTATCTTTTGAGATTAACTTTAATACTAATAGTTGTACATTTTATTACATTGTAGTTTACCAAAATATACTTTGTTATCATTTTCAATTACTTCAAAAAAAATTAATATTAATTAACTACAATGATTTCTTTAATATATATCTATTTTGAAACAAAAATTAAAATATGGTATTTTTTGAAAAAAACTGTATATGATAGTTCATTTATCTCTTATCTACTATGTCCTCACAAACCTTCCAAAGGTATGTTCACGGGGTCTTCTTCAAACACATTATTTAATAGACAACAAAATTCCCTTGAAGATCCGACTTTCCGGCGAAATAAGGAGTCAACATTGTCTACTTTGATCTTACTAATACTTCGATGTATATTTCTTGTTTACAAAATAAGAATAATAATGAAATTAAAGATGTCTGTATTTTCATTAATCAAATAGGCATCCAACCCAATATCACAACACCAGACTTACATGTGTTTTATTTTTAATAAAAAGTAAAACTACAATTATTTAACCAATCTTTAGTAAAATAGTATATTGTCACTGCAGCATTTTAAAAGCTTATTATTAATATTAACTAATGATATGGTCTCTTATGTTGAAATATCATGGCAAACCACGTCCTTTTCTCCAACACACTTAAAGTGATTTAACACCTTCATCTATGGTCGAACGTTGGTTTAAGAGCATGCTATATATTTTCTTAAAATTGCTTTAGAGTACCTGTACGCCTTCCTACTTATAGAAGAAAAAGACCTAGTATATTTAAGCACATCGTAGGGGAATGAGCAATTGATAATACTAGGTTCTTAAATTTCTTTACTAAAGTTACTAACTCTTTTGCTAGAAACAAAAGTTCAATTGGAAAAAAGTATTTCCTCTATATATGCGAATTTAATTTACAGATAGTTGAATGGTGTCCAGATACATATGATTTTATAAGTAGTTTGTAGTTGAAATTGAAAAACAGATTCGATGAATATTCGAGAAAATGTAGTTTGATTTTGGCAACCACATCTATATTGATGTAGTAGTATGACAATTGACCGGCAGTCTATCTATTGACTTTGACTTGACCTATGGACAGTTGACTTTTTTTGATGCTTTTTTCTATCCTCCTACATTTGGTTTATTTGACGTACCCGATCTGTTTTCGAAAGCTTCTTATGGTTTTTTTACCATCAAAATCCGTTTCCAAGTTAGATTTATCCAATATTTTATTATTTTTTCTAAGTTCTTGTATTTCTTTATTAATCGTGATTATGCTAACTTTAAATTTTAAAATTTTTATATTGGATCATGATATGTGATTCACTATAAGGGAAGTTAAGATGCAAGTTGTGCTCGCTCATAAGGATTTTGATTTAATGCTATTGGGACTTGATAAAATACTTTTGACTAAGCCCGACATTGAGAAAAAACAAAAAGATCTTAAGACTCTATCATAAATTCAACTTCATCTCTCAAATACATTATTACCAAACCTTCTTATTTTTTATAACCATCATCCTTGCAACTAACAAATTAAAAAAAGAATTACCACACAACTACATTAGCCTCAATCTTTATTGGATGATATAAAAATGAGATATTATTGATTATTCTAATTTAAAACACTTTTATTATAAATGGAAAGACTTACCCAACTAGTTATTTCACATAATATTCTTATTTGTTGAAATATCGTTGCCAACTTCCTTTTCTCAATGTTAACAAATAAAAGAACAATAATTAAATTTTATATCCTATTGTGAATAGTAATCATTCAAAATTTAAAAAAAATCAATAATAATACTTCAATTAATTAAAAATAAATACATAGGAATACCAACTGTCCTTTAAAAAGTTTAGTAAGTTTAAGCATAAACGTCAATTTTACTAGAACATGTCACTATTTAATTCCAAAAATCGTTTATATAGAGGATAGCTTCACTATACTGAGTATAATACTCATGGAACAATTTTGCAATCAATAGGGAAAAAAGTATAGAGTAGGAACTATGTTACAAATACAAAAGCAATGAATCTCTCTTATTCAATATGACCTAAAAATAAATGGAATTTGAGGCATAAATGAACAATTAACATGTATAATGAGTTATAAATTTGACTCACATTTAAGTTTATCATATAAAGAGAAAATTCAGGAATATCTAACTAGCATCTAGAAGAGATGAATAGGAGTGAATACATACAATATGAACTCACATAAGTTGTATATAAAGTTTATGATTTGCAAAATATCAAACATTTCAAAATCAATAAATATAAAAAATTAAAAAGAATAAATAAATAATTATATATAAGGAAACTTTTTCATACAGATTCAATTATTTATATGTAATAAAATTATATAGATGGGATACAAGAAAAAAAGGTGCAAACCTTCTTGTGGTTGCGGGTCCCCTTGAATATTTTGACAGGTTGATGATTAATATTGAGAAATATAAAATGAGGTTCATACATACGTAAGTCCATAGATTAACCTTTTCAACCACTTACCATGAAGCTTTTCAGATATTCAAACCTTAAATTCCACAAGTATAAAAGTGAAAATTTTAAAGTTTTGGTTTATTTGTATTAATTATTAATTCACTCTTGTTTGTGTACTTAGTATCTCATCTTGTTATGATAAAGAAGGTAGATGACGAGAAGATAAATAGTATAGCAAAGCTAATATGTCCAGATATAACTATTAGATATTTAAATAATGGAAGAGAGAAAATAAGAAAAGATAAATAATATATGAGATTACTACTCAATGGGTCATTTAAAAACCCTTATGTTAGCCAACTACACCTAATTAATCTAATTTTCCTACCAAAGGTCACTTGAAATATTTAACATTATACATATATTTCTCACTATCCATTATACCCACTATATCTTAAACACATAACTCATAATAAAACATATACCCCTAATTTCCTTTCTCACTCTCTCCTTCATTTCAAAAGCTTCCCAGCTACGAGTTTAGATAAGATTTTGAAACTATATCTCGTCAACAAGATCCATTAAAGATAATATTTGGTACGAGAACGACGATTCATGGTATTGAAGGCAGATTTGAGGAGGAGAGCTTGAATGTTTTTTGGCAAGATGGAGGTTAATTCATGGATAAGAAACTCTGTTAATTGAGTTTGTTTGGAGCTCCGTCCAGATTTGATGGTTCGGGGAGAATGTGGCTTCATTGTGGATGACGAAGTTTCGTTCATTGGATGGTTATTTTTTTTAATATATTTAATGATTTTACGATAATACTCGTTGTTTTTATATTAATACTCAATAATTTTGTGTAATACTAAGTGATTTTGTGTCATACTAAGTTATTTTATGTTACGTTTTATTAGTTTTGTGTAATACTTAGTGATTTTGTGTAATTTGGTAGGGCCTAGTGTGTGATAACATGAATATCATTAAAACACACACACCTAGAGAAGAACTAATAAGCACTCTAAAATTGCACGAATCGTCCGCAAGTAATAGTTAAATAAGTAAATGTTTGTTCTCAATAATTTGTTTGGTTAGCTCAAACTCGTGTTTAGTTATAAGCATAGATGAGATTACTTGTTCAAACTAAACAAAATAAAAAAAACATATACTTAGGTTTTATATAAATGAGAACTATATGAAAAAAATATTAAACTAAGAATGCAAATAAATCATAACTAAATAGAATAGAGATGAGATATCTTAAGTCTTCTAGTATGCACCTATTTTACTAAGTAGGTGTTATAATTATAAGGGTGAACTGAGCATATATAAAAAGTTGGGATTCTATAATCCTTCTAACTTCTAGCATGGTAGCTTAAATGGAAATCTTGACACTATCAGGGGACTTAGGTAAGGGGATTCTGCAAAATGATTGGTAAATAATATTTAACACTAATGACTATCTAGTTAGACAAGTTTGTCAGGGACACTACATCACACTAGACAATTATTTATCAGTTTAAGCAATTGAACCCCCCGCCAAGGTGACAATCCTAATTACTAATGGCACTACTTAACTTGCCTAGAGGTAGGGGTGGAATAAATTACAAACACATAATAAAGTTATACGAAGTAGAACTTTAAAAATGTTCTCTAAAAGATATTTTTTATGTGAGATGTCATTCTACTTAATTTTATCATATTCGTCTTCTGTTTAATATATTTTCTTTCACTTTTACCAAGACAAAGGGTTATAATATAAACAAGTGAACCATCATTAAAGAACATAATAATAAGCTAAAAAATCCATCCAATGATGGTTTTCATAAATTGAACATTACACCCCAAACTGAAGCTCTAAATATGAGTATCTTAGTTTGCGATTCAAGTGTAAGTAATATAGAATGGTCCTATAATCTAAGAGGTATGTCTTGTAAGCTAGCTATAAAAAGGCTTTAGAAAGGCTATAAGTGACTGAGATGGATAATATATCAATTAATTTTGGACATAAATCTAAAAGACAACTAGAGGTTTATCAAAAAACTTCCTCAATCACTTTTCTAACTATGCAATTTTGTTACTTTCTTAGATCTAGCACAGTCATTAAATAGTTTATCAACAAACCCGGATCTCAAGTTCTATACACCATTTAAGGCTCCATAATATCAAATATACTTCTTCCACATTGCTTACTAATCCTTAATTTAGTATTAGGGTATATTTTCATGTTCACACTTAGAGCATACAAAATAACTAATTTATAAATAAATTAACTACTATCATTAACTCACTATGGTTAGGCTTTTAGGCTATAAAACACAATCTACATCAATTTATAACTACCAAAAATTTTAAAAACAATAAATCACATGAAATGAAGATGAAGGACAACGAATCCCAACACTCCCAACTCAAAAATAAGTCATTTCATGATGCCTCGATACAGACTCGATAAAACTTTTAAAACTAACACTTGATTACATGTAATGAAATGTTAGGGAATAAAAAAAATATATTCTTGAGGCTATTGCCTTACGTTATCAACATAAAACATAGGGAGTGGTGGATCCTTCGCGATATTGCGCCTAATTTTCTCCAGGAATGACATGGTGCGTACTGATTTATTTTGATTTGTGCCACATAGACTACGGTAAAAGCTTGAGTTGCTTTTACTCGATCTAATCGCTCACTTATCTACCCCCTCCACGAAGGTTCATCTTCTCTCAAACATGACTCCCTCTCACAAGAAGTCTTAAAACTTGGAGGTATCTTTGTAACTGTTCAATTAAGAATTTTCTTCATTCATCTATTATTGGTGTTGCTTCTTACCCTGTATACTGAATTCTCTTTCTCAGTCATCTTGTAATCATTTAGGGGTATGTTAAGTTAAACACCTTGTGTAGTGTGATATCAAATGTACAATTACTTGCACTTCATCTACTTCCTCCTTTTGTAAAGCACAATTATAAAAAAGGGATAAATTGTTACTTAATTCTGAGGTTTTAGTGTTTCAAAATGTAGTTGGTGTGAGGAATTACCCTTTTTGTTTGATCCCGAACTTACACACTTCTCACTCGTCTTCTTGATATCAAACTACACCTTGCTTTTATTGTTTACCACCTTACTAATACTAGATAGTGTTTTTGCTCTTTTCATTATCTCGCTTGACGGACAATTTAATGTTCTGCCACTCATGCAATTTCCCCTTGATTTTAGATAGATAAGGTATTAAATGGGTTAGGAAAGGTGTAAGGATGATAATTATTTATTTGGGTGTGATGAACTCTTGCTTCGATTGTAAGGGTTTAAGAAATTTTGGAAAAGGGTTTAAATTGTTTTTAAATCTTGAAGTCTAGGTGTTTGGAATAATTTGGGTGGAAAATATTTGTGTATAGGAGTGTAAGGATGGATTCAGAAATAAAATTAGGCAATTTAATGTTGTTTTTATGTGAGATTAAGTTTTGGTGATACTGTAATGAAGTTTGGAATTTTTGAATGGAATGAGACTTAAGGTGTATGGAGTTGTTATGAACTTTACCTCTTCTTATTGTAACGTCGCGTCAGATTGAGGTATACCACCCATAGGGTGCGGTATACTTTTGGGTACTGTGCTTCTTGTACCGTCTCATAATTGTCGTGCGAGGTAGATACGGTAAGGGTGTGGTATACCTCCCTTTGGGTGCCTTATACAACTTGAATATTTGATCTTTCTGACTTTGCACTGATTCGAATACTTCTATGACGCTTGCTTGAAGTGCGGTATACCTCCCGTAATGCATTGTATGCTACTCGAATGAGCTGACCTTACTGACTTTTAACCATCAAGAAGCTTTTTTCAAATGCCCGACATGGTTGTGGTGCGGTATACCGCTCGAAGGAGATTTACCCACTAACTTTGACGGTAATGTATATGGTCATGGTGCTTCTCATAGGTTACAGTTCTCTGCCCGACAGCGTGGTATACCATTTGAATCGTTGTGAATACAAAATTTCCATACTTTTCACCCCAAACTCATATTATATATAACCTATACATAAAAAAATAATCTTCTATTTTCCTCATTACTTCAATATATAAACTAAAACTAAAACATAAAAACATAAAAATTTGTGGGTTGTCTCACAAAAAACACTTTTGTTTAACATTTTAACAGAACAACACTTTATCTCCTCTAATTATTGATTATGTGTCCTTTCCAGCTGTGGGTGAGGCTATGGACATTAACCATTCAGATCTTACGACCACTCTTGGGTCGGATTTCCATAAAATATTGCATCACCACTCGAGTAACGATAAATGATATCCTCTATGCATTGTTGGAACCTTATGTCCTGTTTTTTTGTTTGGGCTCCTTCAAGCGACCTCGTCGCCAACCCTAAACTCAGTTCCAACTCATATCTCCATGTGTTTATTGTGGACAATCTCTTTATCGTTCTTGGTAACAACGCGAATAACCTGGACTTTTAGTGACACTTTTTTAGCGTTTTGTCCAAGTCAGAGAATGTATTTGACTCATTATTTACATAGAGGGTCAATGTTCACTCATGAATATAAAAGATGCTTCAACTTGTGGACAAGAGTGGCCTTTCAAGTATGTAGGAACATGTGTATCTGAATCATATTTAAGAATTAGAAAGTCATTAGGGATAGCCAACTTACAATCTTGGACAAGAACGTTCTCTATGATACCCCATGGCTTTACTATAGATTTGTTCACAAACTGTAGGTTGACGGATGTATTCTTCGCATCCTCATTCCTAGCTTCTCAAACACTGACTTGTTCATAAGGTTCACACTTTAATCAAATTTACACTTAGCTTCCAACAAGCTTACCTTTGATTTGGATACGGAGGTTGAAACCTTCGGGATGTTGAAGCTTAGGTGGTAGCTTCTCTTCAACATACTTCGAGACTATCTCAGTATGAGCCACGGTGTTGATCTTGGCCTTTACACTTGCATTCACACTTTTCTCAAAGATAGCCTCGCTGGAAACTTATTGTGGTGTAAGTCCCTTCTCAACAATATCAAACCCTTGAGTGGTGATTCCTTCTTTTCTGAACGCCTCTACAGGTTCTTTGAGCTCAAAGATAGCCACCCTACAAGTGCAATTTTATATATCATTCTCGTACTATGTGGATACTAGCGATCAATGAACTTGACTTGCAACTCGTCCCATGCCATAATCAAATCTACTAGATGACTATTTAACAAATCACTTTCACCCTTAATCAAGAAAAATGAAAACATGAAGTAATATAGTTGATCGCTTGTATTGCGTTGAGTAGTTTTGGTATCAAAAATTTTCATAAACATCTAAATCGACCTCAATAGATCTTATTGTGGTGCATCACTGTAGTGCCCAAAGCTCAAGTACTGACTCATCAACAATTGTTGGGCCTGATTCTTGTAGCTTGGATCACTTGAGGGTAAATCCCAAATGATTTAACTTGAAAAGGGCTTGTTGTCCATGAGTACCTTTTTCTGGGCGTTGAATATTGTGTGGGTTCCTTCCATTGACTACTACTTGTGTTGGTACTATATAGGGAATTAGAATTTGTTGATTGCTCTTATACCCATGTGGTAAAAAATATCTCGTTGGTTCACTTGGCCACCTCCTTCTACTACACTAGATACCGCTTCGTTTTTGTGTCCCTCTTCGTTATTCTTTCAGCTTGGATTATTTTTCTCGTGATCCGAGAGCATACACCAATACCTAAGATATTTTAAAGAGACAAAAATAATAACAATCATAAAACTACTACAATAATGCTAAATAAAAAAATTTACTAGAAAAATTAGACTTAGAGAAAAAGAAAATATTCACCTATTAATTTCGATAAAGTCTAGTCACATAATAGAGTGATATGAAGGAGGTATAAAAAAGAGTGATATATATTATTACTTTATCATAATACTTATACTATATATAGATCGTTCTACGATGTAAGGGATAGATAGATCTTATCTTAGAATAATGATTAAATTCTATCAAATATATGATAACCATAAAGTAAAATAAAAAACGGTATCAACATAAAAGATCTAGATAATGAAGATTAAATAAGTCGTATATTGAATATATGTTTTGAGAGATTGATTTAATTACTTCCAATACTTCTCAATTGAAGTTGAAAGCTAAATAAGAAGTTAAAAAGTTTGTAAACAATATTTAGTGTAGCCAGTAAATCCTTTCACATAAATTTTATTAAATAAAAGGATAAACTTGGAAACAATTAAAATGTAGTAGAAATAAAACCAATTTGACAAGTACATACACTCCTAGTTATATCACAAGATTCATGTATTTTTTCTATACTGAAACATTTTGGTGAATTCATTGTGACTCTCTCTTTCTTTCTCTAACATGGATGTTGTTAATAAACAATCAACTTAAGTCTCCAAAATTCCTTGGGTTAAGTAAAACCTGATAGAAAAATGCTAATGTTGAGTTCATGAAAGTCATCGGGAGTCTACCTCCCTTTGGTCCTAGCTTAGTGTCTGATTTGAGGAAAGTTGTGCAAATCATGTAGATCATCAAACCTTCATTTAGACCTATATACATTATTATGAAAAATCAGCTTGCCTAGTCATCGGAAGCAAAGTACTAAGTTCTTCCATAATAATTTGCAAATAATACGATACAACGATCCCTCCTCTATTTTTGCCTAAACATAGTGTTATCTATTACTGTATTCCGAGTATATTTGTATCCTCAAGCCAAGCATTGTCACAAGACTGATGTTATATGTTTTTATGCTCTATCATGTAGAGCCATTCGTGGAACAACTTTTGAATTCTATTGAGATTCCACATTGTTTTAACTGGATCTGTACAGAGTGGTTTGAAACAATTTGACACATAAATGGATAATATTTTACCAAAAATGAGGGAATGATCCACTCCCAAGGACAAATCTTCTCGGTTAAAGGAATGAGATAAAGAAGAGAACATGTATGAAAATAATAAGTTAAGAGAAGGATAATTGTGTGTGTCGACTTTGTTGAAGACATTTGAAGTGTTTTTAACCTTATCATCTAATCTTGTGGGTTGAGATGGCGTCAAACCACACATTCTGACAATATTGACCACCACCAAAGGTGTTAAACCATATATTCTTGCCATGACGACGGCTACTAGGGTAATGTTACTTAATTGATGGTGTTGCAGTATCTCGATCAATTGTTAAAAAAACTTGACAATCAGATGTGACATATAATATCAAAGAATAATTTGAAGGTAAGAAATAGTAAGAGCATGTCAGTTACATTAAAAATGGTGTGTTTCAAATTTTAAAATTAACTAATGCTCAAGCCAAACTATCGTAGGTATCAACCTATCTTGGTTCCCTCTTTAGAGTCTCTTCTATAATAAAAAGAAGATCTACAAAGACAAAATGAAATCTTAAAAAAATTCTTAAAATATTTCAGACCTAAAATTGTAGATAGAGTGTAAGAAGCTTTTCTCGACAACCTAATATCATCAAATAAGGGGTTCAGCTATTGGATTCCAAACCTAAAAAAGTTGGCAGAATGTAAAACAAATTTCCTATAACAAATTTCGCATTGGGATCAATTAATAAATCACCAACATCTCCGGCAAAAAGAGTAGCACCTCTGGCATAAAATACAAGACCTGTGGCTTAAAATATCATCTCCTCTTGCATAAAAGACAGATCCTCTAGTATAAATAATTAGCTAATCTGGTATAAAAAATATCACCTACTCCGACATAATAGACCATCATATTTAGCCTAAGAAAGACCAAACACTATAGCAAGCCAACACCAAGTCATGATCGACCTAAGTGCTCGATCAACACTATAACAACGAAATCGACGAATCTCTAGTAATATGTCTGATGTATCCTCTACAATAATATCAACATAGCTATGGTAGTTTAATAGTATCAGAATTAAGATTGACATAACGTCGATAAATAAGCCTGAAGTTTCCCTGACAATGAGGCCGAAATAATTCGGGCAACCTAGTCTAATGTAGACTTTGTAATGAAACCAACATAAAATCGGTATTAAGTCAAACTTTGCCTTGGAAATGAGAAGAACATAGATATGGTAATTAAGTCCGACTTAGAGTTGGAAAATACCAACTATATTGTTAGAGAGAAGGTCATCATGAAGTAAATAATTAATTGCCGTTAAGTATTTACCAGATGACATAGTCAGGAAGTAATTCCTTTTCTTTTGTAGGAGTTATAAAAAATAACTATGTAAGACCAACATAGTGTCGGCAATTTAAAAATCTTCATATGAGCGACACACTCTCAGCAATTAAAAATGTCTTGTAAGAGTAACAAAGTCTCAGTAGTCAAATGAAATTTAGTTTTAGCGGTGAAGTCTCTACAATCAAAGAAGTGTTGCAAGATTAAAGCCGGATCAACAAGGAAAATGTTATACAAATAATAATAGAATAATAAAAAACATATATATATATATACTTCTTTCTCTTTGCAGGTGTCAATAAAAAAAGTATGACAAATCCTCAGCATCACACAAAGTTTGATGAAGATTTGGCATAAAAAATAAGTCTAACAAAAACTCGGTATCAAAGTCTGACAAAGCCTTGGCATCATAAAAAATCCGATAAAGCCTTGAAATCAAAGAATATTTTAGGGCGAATATTTAGCATTAAAATAGCCAGCGACGAAGAATCAACATATTATTTATGTCCCCCAAGGAAAAGAGGGTGTAAGAACAATAATAAGCAAACAAAGAATACTCAAAAAAGACAAAGAATAAAAGTAAGATGAATGGAAGAAGGATAACACATAGAAAAAAAATCTATTTACAAGGGAAAGTGATCAAGCAAAGGAAAATAAGAATATGGTTTATGTAACTATGAGAGACTTAATGATAGTTGGTAAAAGGTTGAGTCCTTAACAGGAAGACATAAAAGAAGTTTAAGTAGTGAAGACATATTCTATCATCGAGGAAATAACACCATCACCAGGTCGATACCCTGATTAAGCCTTAAGACCAATTACAAAAATTTATTCGAGGATAAACATCAGCCATGAGATAAATTTGTAGGGGAAGAACTTATGTCATATATACCATAAAAAAGAAATAGTCAGAAGAAGCCGAGTATACACTCGTTAATTAAAAAGACTTTAAAATCTCCTCGAGGTAACACATAAGAAGACGCGTTCGAAGGAACATTAAGAAGTACAAAAAGGAACCTTTAATACCAAGATACTATAAACCTAAATGAGGTTTTCAAGTAAAATATATTAGAGGTGGTAATCAACATCTCTTGTCATGCAAAATGAGCATAAATGTGTAAAAGTGTGCCACAGATAATGTTCCAAATAAACTTCTACAAAATATGGAATTCCAAGAAATACATATAAGTTTTTGGCTTGTAAGAATAAATAACAAATGAAAGTCTGAGGAAGTTAGTCCCCGATTATACTAAGGTCATGAAGGTGTCCATAAAATTGTTGAAAGATCCATTACAAATCAAGAAGTTCAATGAGAGTAAATTCTACATAAAAATTGCTCGAGGAAAGGGTAACTAAATTCTGCCGCTAGCATTTTGATAAATCTGCACAAAAATATATATTTATGATGATACTTGGTGGCTTTAGCTCACGTTTCATCCGTTGAAAGAGAACAATATTAGAACCTCCCTTTTTATCATTTATAAGTCGTGAGAATACAAACGCTGTATTATTTGTTACAACTTTTGACTTTCAATTTCTTATACTCTCTCTTTATTTTGTCTTGATGTAGACTCTAAGAGTGGTCAGTTTGGGATCATGGACAGACTACTAGGATTTGAGTGACATAGGTTCTCTTTGTTATTTTGATGTGTTTATAGCTTTTGAGATTAACTTTAATACTAATAGTTGTACATTTTATTTCATTGTAGTTTACCAAAATATACTTTGTTATCATTTTCAATTACTTCAAAAAAAAAATTAATATTAATTAACTACAATGATTTCTTTAATATATATCTATTTTGAAACAAAAATTAAAATATTCTATTTTTTGAAAAAAACTATATATGATAGTTTATTTATCTCTTATCTACTATGTCCTCACAAACCTTCCAAAGGTATGTTCGCGGGGTCTTCTTCAAACACATTATTTAATAGCCAACAAAATTCCCTTGAAAATCCGACTTTCTGGCGAAATAAGGAGTCAACATTGTCTACTTTGATCTTGCTAATACTTCGATGTATATTTCTTGTTTACAAAATAAGAATAATAATGAAATTAAAGATGTCTGTATTTTCATTAATCAAATAGGCATCCAACCCAATATCACAACATCAGACTTACATGTGTTTTATTTTTAATAAAAAGTAAAACTACAATTATTTAACCAATCTTTAGTAAAATAGTATATTGTCACTGCACCATTTTAAAAGCTTATTATTAATATTAACTAATGCCATGGTCTCTTATGTTCAAATATCATGGCAAACCACGTCTTTTTCTCTAACACACTTAAAGTGATTTAACACCTTCAACTATGGTCGAACGTTGGTTGAAGAGCATGCTATATTTTCTTAAAATTGCTTTAGAGTACCTGTACGCCTTCCTACTTATAGAAGAAAAAGACCTAGTGTATTTAATCACATCGTAGGGGAATGAGCAATTGATAATACTAGTTTCTTAAATTTCTTTACTGAAGTTACTAACCTTTTTTGCTAGAAACAAAAGTTCAATTGGAAAAAAGTATTTCCCCTATATATGCGAATTTGATTTACAGATAGTTGAATGGTGTCCAAATACATATGATTTTATAAGTAGTTTGTAGTTGAAATTGAAAAGCAGATTCGATGAATATTGGAGAAAATGTAGTTTGATTTTGGTAACCACATTTATATTGATGTAGTAGTATAATAACTTAGAATATATACCGGTTAAGATTTAATGGGTGTTTCTTCTGGGCACAGTCTAGAGGATATATATTTTAAGTGGTGGTGTGTGTTAGTACTAATACCATATTTGATATGAAATTTTAGATAATTTAGTAAATAGTAAATCATGTAGAATATTGTTAAGTCGCTACAAAAAAAAGTTGTAGGTTATATGTACCTTTAGTCGAGGATATTACTGTAACACAAACTTTTGTGTCACTTAGCTAACCACCACAAAAACCGCCATTATAGTTTCGGTGGCAACCTCATATAATAAAGATGGCAGGTATAAATAAAAAATGCCACAAATTTTTTGTGGAGGCTGATGTCTCCCGATTTTGTTCTAATTATTAGCCCCTTGGACACATCCTTTTAGGTGAATAAATGACTTGTTTGATAGACTTTTAGGCTTATTTGATCATATTGCACTTTCTCCCCTTGGAAATTAACTAATTGCAGAATCTGAGCTTTTGTGCGTAAATTTGACTATTTTTAATGCAAAGTTAATTGGTTCTTGAAGTTCATGAAAGACCAATCCAAGGAGAAAAAGTGAGAATAAAGTCTTAGTGTGTTTTAGAGTGTTAGGAAATGATTTTGTGTCAAGTTTCTATATTTAGAGTACACTTTCCTATTTCGATTTCTTGATTTATTGATTTATTCTTTTTAAGCATATGCAGTTTAATTATTTATTTAATGTGAAGCTTTAAAAGATAAATGGTAATTACTTAGAGACCAAGTCAAGATAAATATGAAAGGAAAGAAGATTTACATGGAAATAAGAAGATTTAGGAAAGATTTATTCAAAGGAGGAAAAGATAAAGCTGCCTTTCGAAATCTGAAATTTAGCCACGTTTTAAAGATAAAATCATAATAAAAGATTGGCTTGGATTCTGGACGAATGGTCTGCACCAATAGAAAGAACTTTCCAAGACAAGCAGTTTCATATATTGGAACTTCTCAAACGGATAAGTATTGAAAAAGATATGACCAAATCAAATCAGCAGAATCTTATCTTTTTAGAGCTACGAATTTGAGAGTCTTTGACATGTCTTCCACTCCAAGCAAAATTCGACCTAGGTTCCTCCAACACCTATAAATACACCCCTTAACCTCCTACTTTCACAGACTTCAGAGAATTACACAAGAGGCTTAAGGTTTTCATGTCAGAGCAAGAAGGCGAGGAGAAGCTAGTGCTGGAGGAGTCCTATTCTTCCATCATCAGTCATCTTAACCTTTAGGTTCTTTATTATCTTTTGTATTTTGAACATGAATTCCTTTAATTTTAATTTAGTTTTCCATTCTGTTATAAACTAATTTCTTTAGTACTTGAGAATCTCTATATGGGTTGAACTTAATTCTGTTTAATTTATGTTTTCTGAATTTGGGATTTAATAGTTTAAATTAGACTAGGTATTTTGTGTTGACTATTATTTTGTTTTAATTACTAATTTTGAAGTCATGAATCAAACTTATCTCATAGTAATTAGGCTATTCCATATAGTGGCGTATGGATCACATTGACGGGGGGTTTAATTACAGACTTAGATAATAGACGCATAGTATCCGTTATTGACCTTGACAGGCTTAACTAACCATGCAGCCAATGAGGTAAATTATTATTCATCTGAAAGTAGCTTATATTCACCCTGACGGGGTTTGTAATACCGTAGTATAGCTCTTAGGTCCACCCTGACGGGGGCTAGGAGATATTAGAGTCCCGACTAGCATAATAATACCAGTTTAGCCCTTAAATAGAAGCATGAATTAGATAGATTAGGTGAATCCATTGCGAGGATCAAGTACTCTTTCTCATCTGAAGTTTCAAATCTCTTTTATTTGCTTTCTTTTAATTCAGTAATTTATTTTCTTGCATTCTTTAATTTATAAAACCAAACAAAAATCTTTATTTTATTTTTCTGTTAAGCAATTATTCCTACTTTTTGATTAATACCTGAGTTGTGCCTAATCCGTCCCTGCGAGCGAACTCGATTTATCGAATATTACTTGGACAACCCTACACTTGCGGTGATTGTGGTTCCTTTACTTTTGCATTAATTTAATAACACACCAGGACCCACCAAGTTTTTGGCGCCGCTGCCGGGGACGGTAGCGTGTGACCCCGGTGTTAATCTTTTAGTAGTTTAATTGTTAGTTTTAGTTTTATTTTTCAGTTTTACGCTTTGGGTTGTTTTTCTTTCTCAGGTTTACAGGTTTTGGTTTATGCGTGAAGATATCGTGATTCTTGCAAATCCCGAAAACCTAGTTCGTGAAGCAAACAAAAGAAAGAAAGACGCTAAAGCAAAAGAGTTAGAGGAGCAATTAGCAAGAGAAACAATGGCTGGTCAACTCAACCCAGCTGCTCCTCGAAACAATGATCTGTGGTTCGTCAATGGCCCTGCAGAAGCTCCGTTTCGAGTTCCTGCCCTCGGAATTGGCCCTGCAAATATTAATGTCGAGAGATTCAGACCCGATCCTGGTATGTTATCTCAGTTTCAGAGTTATGGCAATTTTCGAGGAGCACCTACCGAAGATCCAAACCGTGCTGTACAGAAGTTCATGCAAATTTGCGATTCGTATATTACGCAAGGAGTAACTAAAGAGCAAATGTATTTTGCTCATTTTAGATACTTCGTTATTGATGGAGCAAGTGAGTGGCATGATTCTCAAGAACCCGGAACAATTACAACATGGGACGCATTACAGACCGCGTTCTTCGATAGATACTACCCAACGAATATAAGATTTGATGCGCAAGTTGAACTAACATCATTCAAACAAGAGGAAGACGAGACTTTGGGTAGAAGTTGGAAGAGATTTCAGATTTGCTTACGAAGAGTCCCTGATCATGGCCTCACAGAAGTTCAACAAATGAAGATATTTTACCGAGGACTTGATGGCTCTTCAAGAAAGGATCTAGACTTGCTTTGTGGTGGTGGATTCCTACAGGTACAACCAGTTCATGCGAAGATTATTTTGAATAGAACTGTAACAAATGAACTTGGTTGGAACACTGTAAGAACACCTGTTCGAGGGGGAAATACTGCGTCAATTGAAGAAAAATTCACCGCCATGGAAAACAAACTCGAACAACAACTGAAACAGCTTACCCTAACTGTTACAAAAGGTGCTACTGGTAGAAGAGCAGATGTTAATGTTACACAAGAAGTTTATGGATGTTCTAACTGCGGTACACAAGATCATGATTGGGAGACCTGTCAAAACAATCCAGAATCCGTAATGTTCGTATCCAACCGAGGAAATTACAATTCAAGTGGTCAAGGCTATCAACCGAATAGAAACCATCCGGGTTTCCAATATTCAAATCCAAATGGGGCTGCTAATCCAACTTATGCATATCAACCACGCCCCCAAGGAAACAACTTTCAACCAAGACCTCAGAACAACTACCAAGGTGGACAAGCATACGGAAATCAAGTGCAGGGACAACCTCCTCAAGATGCTTATACCGAAACCATGAACCAGAAAGCTTTACCTGCTCAACCTCAAGAAGGTGCTCTAGATTTTCAACAAACCTTGACAACACTAATCAACATTCAACAATCTACGGCCGCAGCACTTAAATTGTTAGAAACTCAGATGGCGCAGATAAATAAGCAATTAAATCAACGTCAGCAAGGACAATTACCAAGTGACACTGAAGAACCCAAGAAAAGAGAAGATTGTAATGCAGTGACACTTAGAAGTGGTAAGAATCTCCCACCACCTCCTTTTCCCGTAATGAAAGAAAAAGAAACAACTGTGAAGGAAAAACCGGTAAAAGATGTGGGGGAGAAAGAAGATGAACCTGAAGTAATAGAAGTGGAGAAGATTCCGGAAAAGCCAAAGAAGCCAGATACTACAGTAACCCGTCCTCCTCCACCTTTTCCCTAGAGAGTTCAGAAGAAAGGCAATATGGCTGACTATCAAAAATTCCTGAATGTGGTACGTGGTCTTAATATTAACATTCCATTTTTAGATGCCATTAGAGACGTGCCGAAATATGTCAAATTCCTAAAGAGAGCCATCGCCAACAAAAGACCACACCTTGAGAACGAGATGATAGGTTTGCCTGAAGAATGTAGTGCCATATGCCAAAGCAAATTGCCACCAAAACTACTTGATCCTGGGAGTTTTACAATTCCTATTTCCATTGGCAATGAGTGGCAAGGTAAAGCTTTGTGTGATTTGGGAGCGAGTATCAATCTCATGCCCAAATCAATTTTCGAGATGTTGAAGATAGGAGAAGCAAGGCCGACATCCATGGTCTTACAAATGGCTGACAGATCCCTCGTACATCCAAAGGGACGCATAGAAGATGTCCTCGTCAAGGCAGGTACTTTAATTTTTCCTGTCGATTTCATTATTCTTGAATACGACGCGGATAGGAATGTCCCCATCATCTTGGGACGACCATTCCTAGCCACGGGGCGTACTGTTATTAATGTAGAAAACGGAGAATTGACAATGCGAATCCAAGACGAGGAGGTAAAGTTCAACGTGTTTAGGGCAATGAAGTTTCCAGATTTGCGAGAAGACTGCTTCCAAATGGACATGATTGATTTAGCCACACGAGAAGTATGGCAATACATGAACTTCGGTGATATCTTGCAAGCTACCCTAACACTTGACTTACCGAAACCAATTGAAGAGTTAGCTGAAACAGTGGCAGCTCTTAACTCTGGATATCCGAAGCAGAAGCGTCTCACTTATGAACCTGTCAGAGAACCGAGGGAGATAGTTCTTAAAAATAAACCATCTATCGAAGCTCCCCCGAAATTAGAAGAAAATCCGCTTCCGACACACCTGAGGTATGCGTATTTGGGTACTAACGAAACTCTGCCCGTTATTGTTTCAGCTACTTTAACAGGTCTTCAAGAAGAAAAACTGTTGCGCATCCTACGAGCTAACAAAGAGGCGATTGGTTGGACTATTGCCAACATCAAAAATATTAGTCCTTCCTATTGCCAACACAAGATCATTCTGGACGATGAAAATGCGCGCTCGATCGAAGGACAAAGAAGATTTATGCCAGCTATGAAGAAAGTAGTGAAGAAAGAGGTTATCAAGTTGCTAGATGCAGGAATCATCTATCCCATAGCTAGCAGCGAATGGGTGAGTCCAGTTCAATGCGTACCAAAGAAGGGTGGTATTACTACCATCTTGAATGAACAGAATGAAGCCATACCCTCGAGGACCGTTGTTGGTTGGAGAGTGTGTGTGGACTACCGTAAGTTGAACAAGGCCACCAGAAAAGATCACTTCCCTCTTCCGTTTATTGATCAGATGTTAGACAAGCTAGCTGGTAGAGAATATTATTGCTTTTTGGACGGCTATTCAGGGTACAATCAGATTTATGTAGATCCGAAAGACCAACACAAGACTACTTTTACATGTCCTTTTGGTACCTTCGCCTTTCGAAGGATGCCATTTGGATTATGTAATGCACCGACTACTTTTCAAAGATGTATGATGGCGATTTTCTGGGACATGATCGATGATTTCCTTGAGGTATTTATCGATGTCTTCTCTGTATTTGGTGATAACTTTGATGAGTGCTTTCGGAATTTGGAGAAGGTGTTAGTTAGATGCAAGGAAACTGATTTGGTTTTGAACTGGGAAAAATGTCACTTTATGGTTCGTGAAGTTATAGTGTTGGGACACAAGGTTTCGAGTTCGGGTTTGGACGTTGATCGCGCAAAGATTGAGGTAATTAAAACTCTTCCCCTTCCAATTTCTATTAAAGGGGTGAGAAGTTTCTTAGGTCATGCTGGTTTTTACCGACGTTTCATCAAGGATTTCTCCAAGATCTCTAAACCATTATGTAACTTACTTGAAAAGGACGCCAAATTCCTTTTTGATGAAGCTTGCATGATGGCCTTTCAACAGATTAAGGAGAAGCTTATCTCTGCACCTATTGTATTACCTCCTGATTGGAAGATTCCGTTTGAAGTTATGTGTGACGCTAGTGATCTTGCTATGGGTGCTGTTCTGGGACAACGAAAAGATAAGGTATTTCATTCCATCTACTACGCTAGTAAGGTCTTTACAAGTGCTCAAGTGAATTATACCGTAACTGAGAAAGAGTTACTAGCTGTAGTATATGCATTCGACAAATTTCGTTCCTATCTTCTTGGGGCGAAAGTTGTTGTTTTTACTGATCATTCTGCAATTAGATACCTTATCGAAAAGAAAGATGCTAAGCCGCGTTTAATCAGATGGGTGTTATTGTTGCAAGAGTTTGACTTAGAAATCCGAGATCGAAAGGGTTGTGATAATCAGGTTGTAGATCATCTGTCACGTCTTGAAGGTTCAGAGCTTAATAATGATCCTGAGTTGGTTCGAGAAGAGTTTCCTGATGAGGGTTTATTTGCTATACATGATGGTACTCCGTGGTATGCTGACATTGTGAATCTTATTGTGAGTGGTAACTTTCCTCAAGGAGCCACATCACAAGACAAGAAAAGATTGATCCATCGTGCTAAACAGTTCTTTTGGGAGGATCCCTTCCTCTACAAAATGTGTAGTGATCAAATGGTGAGAAGATGCATACCTGAGAAAGAGGCTTGGGCAGTGGTTGCGGGTTGTCATGATTCGCCATACGGAGGACACTTCAAAAGAGACCGCACAGCTGCTAAGGTACTACAATCCGGTTTTTATTGGCCTACTTTACATAAGGATTGTCATGAATACGTTCAGAAATGTCATAGATGCCAGTTTACTGGTAATATATCCAAGAGGGATGAGATGCCGCGTAATAATGCGCTTGAAGTTGAGATATTTGATGTATGGGGTATCGATTTCATGGGTCCTTTCGTACCATCTAACGGAAATCTTTACATCCTACTAGCTGTTGATTACGTGTCTAAATGGGTAGAGGCTGTAGCTCTACCAACTAATGATTCGCGAGCAGTGATTAAATTCTTAAAATCACACATCTTCACTAGACATGGGACACCTCGAGTTATTATCAGTGATGGAGGTTCACACTTTGTGAACAAATATCTGAAGACAGTTCTAGAGAAGTATGGTGTGAGACATCGTGTTTCAACCGCGTATCATCCACAATCCAATGGTCAAGCTGAGGTCTCTAATCGAGAGGTCAAATCTATTCTGGAAAAGACCGTTGGCCCTACACGAAAAGATTGGTCTATGAAGCTAGATGATGCATTGTGGGCATATCGTACTGCGTTCAAGACACCTGTGGGTGCATCTCCGTATCGTATTGTTTATGGTAAGGCGTGTCACTTACCTCTTGAGCTTGAAATGGGTGCCTATTGGGCAATTGCGGAGATGAATATGGATCCAACCTTAGCTGCGGAAAATCGTATGATGAAGCTGAATGAACTTGATGAGTTTCGATTACATGCTTATGAAAACGCGAAGCTTTACAAAGAGAACACGAAGAGGTGGCATGATAATCACATCCGTGTAAAGACATTTGAAGTAGGACAGAAGGTCCTAAAGTACAACTCCAAGTTCAGTAATTATCCGGGGAAGTTGAGATCGAAGTGGTCTGGTCCTTACATTGTGACCAAAGTTACGCCTCATGGAGCTATCGAGATTGAGCATCCAACTGAACACCGCACCTTTTTGGTGAACGGTCATCGTTTGAAAATCTATCATGGAGGCGAGGATACTAATCGCATGGTGGATCTACATCCGGGAGAGGTCATGTACCTCCTCGAAGCTGAATAGATGCGAGAGGTAACCTGTCGAGCTTAACGACGTTAAACAAAAGCCATTTCATTGTATATTAGTTTATTGCTTTCAGTTTTTCAATTCCTAGTGTAAGTTAGTGTCAAGTTTTTAGTGTCTACTTTTAAAGAAATCAGAAGGGTATTGTGTTGATAGTGCAGGAATCGAGTTTGGGGTGCTAGGAGAAATTTTTTGGAGAATTCAAGGCTGGCGCGGACTACCCCGCGGTGTACCCCCTATACCGCAGGGATGTACCGCGCCCCAAAAACCCGTACCACGAGTCGCGCACCACGGGTCTTATCCAGAAGCAAGAAAAAAAGAAGCTGATAGCCGCGGTGCACCGCGCCCTATACCGCACGCCCAAAACGCGTGCCACGGGGTATGTACCGCGGGTTTTTTGACGGAGCACGTGCGGACTACCCCATGCACCGCACCCCTGCACCGCAGGGCAAAAACGCGTGCCACGGGGTGCTAGCACGGGTACAAGGCAGAAGCGAGAAAAATCACACCAGCAGTGCTGCGGTGTACCCCGCGGTATACCCCATGCACCACAGGGATGCACCGCGCCAGGCGGTTTGTGAAGAGTTCAAAGCCCAATCAACTTCTAACCTTAAAGAGATAAACCCTAGCCTCTTCCAAACGAATTTTCCAGCTCCCAACCCTATAAAAACACCTTGAAACTTGATTAAACCTCCACAACAAACACATTAACATCATCAAATCTCTCCTCCATCCTCCATAAACATAACCTCTTCATCAAATTCATCACAAAACACCATTAAACACAATCAAGATCATCAAGCTTTCAAGAGTTCTTCCAAGATTCATCAAAGAAACCACCTTCCTTCATCTAATCCAAGCAAGAAACTCAAGCTACACCAAGTTTTCTTAACTTTATTCTATCCTTGGTGTAACAAAAAATTGCCTGGTTCTACACTTGAAAAGGCCATCAATCTTGATGAGCCTACTGAAGAAACACAAGAAGAAAAGGCACCTGCACCACCACAACACGGGAAATTAACAGCAAGGATGCGGGTATCATCAAAGCCTACAGACAAGCTACAATTTCAAGTTCAAGGTTCTTCTTCTTCTCAAACTGATTCTGGTATTCCTCCATGGGCTCGCAATTTGCAACAAGAGTTCGAACTTTTACGATTAGAAATCGGAGCACTTTGGAAGGAAATTACACAGATTAAGTCAACACTGGAAGAGGTAACTTTGTTCATGGATATTGATAATTATTCTCCCCCTTTGGAGGAGGACACGATGGATATTCATGGCCAGGTACCCCGTTCAAATTCTTCTTCTTAATTGATGGTAGGCACTAGATAGGTAGTTTTTAGTTTAATTTTATTGCTTTTTGAGTCTTTTTTGAGTCGTGGGGACACGACTCACTTTTGAGTTTGGGGTGGGGTTCGTTGCCTCATCCCAATTTTTTGTGTTTTACATGCTAATCTTAGGGTTGCGATGACTGTAGAGAATTTTAAATGCCCCCATCAAGCATACTTTTCATGAATTAATGATAGAAAATAGTTGACTTTAGGAGTTAGTATGAAGCTGAACTTTAATTGCATGCAAATATGAAATAATTGATAGGAAAAATTAATGAACAATGCAAAATAAGTAAACTTGTGCTTAAGGATAATAGGTGGTTTGTAACGTGAGATCTAAATGAGTAGAGAACCCACTTAGGTATGAACTAGAGACAAATTGTGTAAATAGGAAGATGATAGAGGCAGTTATTTGTTAGCCCTTTGAATCCTTTTTGGCCTTCTATCCCTGAATTAATTTTATCCTTCTTAGACAAATTTTTAGCCTTTAAGCCTTTCTTTTGTCGCCACATTATAAGCCAATTTCCCTTTAGATTATTAGGCATGACCATATGACCCGCACTTGAATCACGATCCTGAGACTTCCTGTCTTGAGCTTGAGTTTGGGGTGGTGGGTCCACTATATGGGAATTTACATTGGGTTGGGATTTTTTTTTGAGCTTATCAATGATGCTGATGATTCACAAGTTTATTGTATTGTAACCCTTTGCCGGGGTAATAGTGAATGGAAAAGAAGCTTCGAGCTCCAGTTATGAATAGGCATAACTATAGGAAATAGCATGATATCTCAACATCAAGAGAGTCATAGCTATAAAAGAAAAAAAATGAATGAATAAATGATTTAAAAAGAAATTATATTCGGACCGGCAAGGTGGAAATTTGTAAGGTGAATCATCCTTAAGTGCTTATTGGGTTAATTTGGGGACGCTAATTAAGCGCGTCAATTGGGTTGAGTGAGAACGTAATTCGAGTGTAAACTCAAGCTCTTGAACAGTTTTGTTGATGGTAAGTGAGGAGAGAGCCAAAAGCTCACTTCAAATTTACCAAATATACATACCATACCGTCCTTCAGCCTATGCTAAAACCGTAAAGACCTCGTGATTCCTAGATACACAGTGAGTTAATAGGGAATATTCTAAGTGGAACATTCAACACAAGTAAAGATCGAGGAACACCCTATAGCCACCATCTTGAGATAAGTATTAAGCGTAACCTTCTAGCATTGTGAAATTAATTTTGGATTGTGATTATTTTGTGTTTGATTTTGCATGATAAGTGTAGGTGTATATTAATTCCTAGATTAGACTACATGAAATTTGTTTTAAGTTTTGCTTTGGGATTATTTTCTAGTTTCCACCTTCTGCGTTCACCTAAAAGATCCTTTGTTTTTTATTTTACTTTGTCGGGACGACAAATGTTTGAGTTTGGGGTCTTGATGTCTCCCGGTTTTTTCTAATTATTAGCCCCTTGGAGACATACTTTAGGTGAATAAATGACTTGTTTGATAGACTTTTAGGCTTATTTGATCATATTGCACTTTCTCCCCTTGGAAATTAACTAATTGCAGAATCTGAGCTTTTGTGCGTAAATTTGACTATTTTTAATGCAAAGTTAATTGGTTCTTGAAGTTCATGAAAGACCAATCCAAGGAGAAAAAGTGAGAATAAAGTCTTAGTGTGTTTTAGAGTGTTAGGAAATGATTTTGAGTCGAGTTTCTATTTTTAGAGTACACTTTCCTATTTCGATTTCTTGATTTCTTGATTTATTCTTTTTAAGCATATGCGGTTTAATTATTTATTTAATGTCAAGCTTTAAAAGATAAATGGTAAATACTTAGAGACCAAGTCAAGATAAAGATGAAAGGAAAGAAGATTTACATGGAAATAAGAAGATTTAGGAAAGATTTATTCAACGGAGGAAAAGATAAAGCTGCCTTTCGAAATCTGAAATTTAGCCACGTTTTAGAGATAAAATAATAATAAAAGATTGGCTTGGATTCTGGACGAATGGTCTGCACCAATAGAAAGAGCTTTCCAAGACAAGCAATTTCATATATTGGAACTTCTCAAACGGATAAGTATTGAAAAAGATATGACCAAATCAAATCAGCAGAATCTTATCTTTTTAGAGCTACGAATTTGAGAGTCTTTGACTTGTCTTCCACTCCAAGCAAAATTCGACCTAGGTTCCTCCAACACCTATAAATACACCCCTTAACCTCCTACTTTCACACACTTCAGAGAATTACACAAGAGGCTTAAGGTTTTCAAGTCAGAGCAAGAAGGCGAGGAGAAGCTAGTGTTGGAGGAGTCATGTTCTTCCATCATCAGTCATCTTAACCTTTAGGTTCTTTATTATCTTTTGTATTTTGAACATGAATTCCTTTAATTTTAATTTAGTTTTTCATTCTGTTATGAACTAATTTCTTTAGTACTTGAGAATCGCTATATGGGTTGAACTTAATTCTGTTTAATTTATGTTTTCTGAATTTGGGATTTAATAGTTTAAATTAGACTAGGTATTTTGTGTTGACTGTTATTTTGTTTTAATTACTAATTTTGAAGTCATGAATCAAACTTAGCTCATAGTAATTAGGCTATTCCATATAGTGGCGTATGGATCACCTTGACGGGGGGTTTAATTACTGACTTAGATAATAGACGCATAGTATCCGTTATTGACCTTGACAGGCTTAACTAACCATACAGCCAATGAGGTAAATTATTATTCATCTGAAAGTAGCTTATATTCACCCTGACGGGGTTTGTAATACCGTAGGATAGCTCTTAGGTCCACCCTGACGGGGGCTAGGAGATATTAGAGTCCCGACTAGCATATTAATACCAGTTTAGCCCTTAAACAGAAGCATGAATTAGATAGATTAGGTGAAACCCTTGCGAGGATCAAGTACTCTTTCTCATTAGAAGTTTCAAATCTCTTTTATTTGCTTTCTTTTAATTCAGTAATTTATTTTCTTGCATCTTTTAATTTATAAAACCAAACAAAAATCTTTATTTTATTTTTCTGTTAAGCAATTATTCCTACTTTTTGATTAATACCTGAGTTGTGCGTAATCCGTCCCTGCGAACGAACTCGATTTATCGAATATTACTTGGACAACCGTATACTTGCGGTGATTGTGGTTCCTTTACTTTCGCATTAATTTAATAACACACCAGGACCCACCAGAGGCTACCAAGATGGTATTGTAAAAAAATTAGAAAACTAATGTTAAACGCAAACAATTGTAAAAAAAATTGTATATTATATTATTCAGTGATGACATAACACAACAATTTAACACTAATTTATTACCACGCATTCAAAGAATTTTTTACAACATGAAGAAAGGTGAACTTATCTTTCAGCAATTACAACTATTTTTCCATCTCAACAATCAAAATTGTTGCTTCCTAGTACACAAGATGAACTATCTTAAAAATTGTGGTTGTTGTCAAGCACAATATTTTATGGCTAAGTAGAAGTCTTGAATGTGAGAAGAAGAAGAATCACTTGTTGGAAATTGATATTCTCATCTCTAAATGTCTTTCTAATGACAATATGGATGACTTGGATAAGATGAATGATCTCAAAGAACTAGTCTCTCACTTGGAAACCAAAATCCAGCTTATGAAGCAAGAAATCGCAATATCTGAGTAATTCAATGACTCGCCAAACCCCTAAGAAGCTAGCAACGCAGCTTAAATTATTTATTGTAACGAGCATCTAGCTTCTCAGCATTCCTGCATTGTAATGGAAATAATTATTCATGGCATTATACCTCTCTATATAATGCAAATATTACAATATACATACATCCCTCTATCATGAAAATAATCCATGTATAATGCAAAGATTGCAATATAGGAAACTGTATTACCCAAAGATTTCAATGTAGGGGTCCCTGTGTTATGCAAAGATTGCAAAGTAGGTCCCTATATTAAAAAAATTAGTTATTTCATAATAAGTTTTAAACATAAATATTACATATATTTTATTATATTAACAACAAAAATATTTACAAAAAGTTCTCCTATGAAGGACATAATACGTAGTTCTACTACAAAAAATAACAAAATAGTTCCATGTATTATGTAAAGATTGCAATCTATGTCTCATATCCTTTTATTTTATCACCCATTTCCCTCATATCCTTTTCCATTATCAGACCTCTAATCAAAGAAGACAAGAAGGGGATATCTCATCGCAGTACATAAAGCGACGGGAAGTAAAGTATTAGGTTTTAGGGTTTCATATGAGTGGAAAAAGAAGAAAATACCAAAACATATATTATATTTTTTTTGAAAATTTATCATTTTAAAAGAATGTAAATGAAAAGAAAGAGAAAAATAATAAAAGGTTTTAACACCGTCACACCTGATATGATAGTAGTATTTTAATATACTGCCATCCCTTTGTTATTGGTTGCATTTGCATGACTTGCAATTAATTATATGCCACATAAAAGTGGATTTTTTGTAGTGAGTATACATAAAAGAAAAAAATGTATACCAATTACACAAAATCAAAAAACTGAAAGGGTATGACTAAAAGGGTATACATGATTTTGCGTGTTGTTGTGATACACAAATGACTGTTTTTGTATTAGATCAACACACAAAATAACAAAAAGAGGTTGGACGAAAATATAATACTACAAAACAATAAAAAAACAGAAAATATAGGGTATATGCAATTAGTAAATAGAAAAAACTATTTTTACTCGTTTTTAACTATCTTGATGTATTAACCTTTTGTCCAACCCTGTTTTGTTATTTTGTGTGTTGTTATAATACAGAAAACAGTCATTTGTGTATTAAAGTAACACACAAATTCATTTTTTCTCTTCTAGTCTAACCGATCGGTTGGTGTTTTTATGTGATACACAAAATCATAAACTTAGAACGGAATAAGAGAATATATGATTTTATGTGTTGTTGTAATATACAAACGACTGTTTTGTGTATTAGATTAACAGATAAAATAACAAAAAGAGGTTGGACAAAAAGATAATACAAAAATATAGTGAAAAACAAGTAACAATAGGGTATATGCAATTAATAAAGAGAAAAGAAATGATTTTTTACTCATTTTCAACTATTCTAATGTATTAACCTTTTGTCCAACCCTTTTTGTTATTTTGTGTGTTGTTGCAGTACACAAAATAATCATTCGTCTACAGTAACACATAAATTCATTTTTTTCCCTTCAAGTCAAAGCGATCGGTTTGTGTGTTCATGTGATACACAAAATCATAGACTGAAAAAGGTATGACTAAAAGGGAATACATGATTTTGTGTGTTGCTGTGATCCACAAATGAGTGTATAAAGTATTAGATCAACACACAAATTAACAAAAAGAGGTCTGAGAAAAAGATAATACATCAAGATAGTAAAAAACAAGTAAAAATAAGGGTATATGCAATTAATAAAGTGAAAAATGATTTTGTTAAAGTAGGAAATGTTTTTAATTGATTCTATGATTTTATGTGTCACATGAATACATAAATGTATTTTTGTGTATTTTAGGAACACATAAAACTGAATATCGAAAGTTAAAAAGAAATTAAAACATTTTAAAAAAAATCGGTGATGTAGATATGAACTTGCACCGTAAAAAATATAATATAATTTTATATGTTCATTCAGCTATTTAAAATCACGATCATAATTACTCTTTAGTTATTACATTTTAATATTATATTAATTTATAAATTATAAGCTAAAAAAATTAAAAGACAGATTCTTTTTTCTTCTCTTCATGTCGAATTTCTCTAATTCACTTAGCAATATTTTATTGATCCGATGATAAAATATAGGTTAAATTTTCATAATATTGTGATATATAGTTCAGTAAATGCTAAAATAAAATAAAATTTTGAGAGTTGCTCATAAGCCTTCTTGGACCTTAACAAAAATATATCTCGTTCCACCTTGTTTTTATAGTTAAAGGAGCGATATATCCAAATATCATCCATGATATGGATTTTAAGTGATCCAATTATGGATGAGCGAAACAAGTTAGCAAGTGAGAGGACTGATATGATTGGACCGTTTAAGATCCATAAAGTGGGTGATTTTTAGGTGATATCTTTTTGGACGAAGTCCATCATTACTCATAAATAATAATATTGGGTATCACCAAACATAGTCATGATCTGGATCTTAAGTGGTCCAATCATGGAACGATTAAAATATTAACCATATGAAAGAAATGATATGATTGGATCACTTAAATTTTAAATTACAGATGATGTTTACGTAATATCTTTTTAAAATAATACCAATAATTACTCTTATGATTAATGATGACTATCCCCCAAAAAGGTATCACTCTAATATCACCCATGATATGCATCTTAAGTGGTCAAATCATGGAAGAGAGAGAACTTTTTTAAAGATATAAGAGAAATTATATGATTCAATCAATTAAAATCAACATCATGATGATATTGGGGTGATCCAGTTTTGAGTGATTCTCATTGTTACACATAAAGAATAATGATGGTATCGCCTAAAAATGTATCACCAATGATATGTATCTGACTTGTCCACTATGAAATAAAGGGAAAAAGATCAACTAGGTGAGAGAAATGATATGATTGGACCACTTAAGATCCACATCATGGGTAAAATTTAAATCATCTCTTTTTGGGTAATATCCATCTTTACTCAACTATAAATGCACATTGTTGACGAATTCTTAAAGTAGATAAAAAAACTATATAACATGAAGTTATCAGAGTTATTTTTCAAACTCATTAAAAAAATTCTTTCAATCTCAATACATACCTACCATGGCAAGAAATAACTTTTCATCACTTTCTGCACTATTTTGTGTTATTTTCCTTGCACTTATCACGTTTCATGAGTGTAAGTCTACTATATGTGATTATTATATCTCAACTTTTCAAGTTACTTACACATTAAAGTGATCAATGAAGATTGTAAATTGTGTATTCTAACTTTTTTTAATTATTTGTAACTCCTCAGGCACAACTAACCCCGATGTGAAAGAAGACATTCATATTGCTATACCAAAAAGTTACGGGAATAGTGTAAACTCTAAATCAAAAGACAACAACCCTCAAAGCATGTTCGGGTGTTTTAGCAGACAGAGGGGTTCTGACCTCAGATGGTGTTGCATTAAACGTCCAGATGATTGTTGGTCAATTGTAGTCGTTTGCGCTTATCATTGTGGATAATAATATAATATATATATATATTATGTGTTTAAAACATTATCATTACTTGGCGACTTTGTTTTTTATCATTATTTTTTAAAAGTAATCATTTAGACCACAAGTGAAGAGACAAACACTCTCATTAGATCAAACACGTATATTTATGAAAACACTAATGAATGGTAGTTAGTTGAAAAAGCAAAGACAATCTATTCATTTAAAATATATCTTTAAAGTTTTTTGAGAAAAAACTCTTTTTTTATTTAAAACATATATAAAAATGGATATAATAATATTTTTAAATTAATATTTATTTAAACAAGAGTAAATGACACTTTTGCCCCCTGGGTTTATACGCGATTGACAGGTTGCCCCCTAAGTCTTAAAATGCGCATCGATACCCCCTAAGATTTAGTTTTGTGACCCGTTACCCCCTACTGCGTGTTCCGTCCATTTTCACCGTTAAAAGTGACGTGGCATTTCCATGTCACATTTATTTTTTTTAATCCAGATGTTAATTACCTGTTTAATTACTTTAACCCTTATTTTTTACAAGGGCAAGATGGGGAATTCATTAATGGCTATCCTATATATACCCCAAAAACAACAAAACAACTTAACTTAACAAAAACAAAAATCAAAAGGAGAAAACGAAGGAGCGCGGGTTTTGGGAAGAACTCGACGAACACCAAAACCAAACCCAGAAAAGCAAAGTTCGTATGCTTTGAAGAAGATCAATGGCGCCGGCAAATCAATGGAGTAAGTGGGTTTATTTATTAACCCTAAATCCTTGCTCATTGGCTAAGATCCTTTAACCCGAAAATATAGGGTTTTGTATTAAATTTATTACATACATAGATATCACGCGTGGATTGAGGGATTTTCTTAGTAATAGTAGCAGATTTTACGGGATTCGGTTACCATAGCCGTAGTGTGATAATTGTTTTTCCATTTTGTGATTCTTAATGTAATTGGTAACTAATTTATTCAATTTTGCTTGTTTAACAGAGAAATTCGCACTAAAGATTCACTTTGGTGGGTTCTTTAATGAAGATAAGAGTTATTATCATGAAGTGATCATTGAGTATGTAGATGGTTGTCAATATGACAAGTTTAGTATACCAGTTCTTAGGAAGATTCTTTCGAAATTGGGTGTAATTTGTTACTCTGATGTTTACTATTTGAAAGTTGGAGAAAATCTACCTGATGGTCTAGTATGTTTAGATAGCGAGGATAAAGGTATGGAGATGTGTAGCATCGTAGAGAACAACGTAACTGTGGACCTGTATGTTGTTAATAATCCCATAGGTCATGATGCCCAAGTTCTTCAAACTCCCATTTTCATGCCTTTGTTACTAACGTGGAACCAGGATGAAGAAATAGTTAAGCAGCGAGAAGAAGATAATGTTAATGTAGTAGAAGTTGATGAACAAGAATTAGTTCAGAACAGTATTGATGTGAAAAGCGTAGAGGAAAACAAAGTTGTAGAAGAAGGTTTAAAGGTAGAAAGTCATTTGACAGTTTACCCCTTATCATGTCATTTGATTGACAAATCACCCCCTGATTCTCAGTTCTTTAACTTTATATTTCATTCAACGTTTCAGGTTGTTTGCGAAGAGCAAAGCACATTTGTTTTAAACGTAAATGAAGGTGAAAAAGAGGAAGTACGTGATGGTGAAGAAGTAGTTCAGACTCGTGATGAAGTCCATACTAAAGTGGATGATAAAAATGTTGAAGAAGAAGTCCAGAATTGCAAAGAAGGGACTGAAAGAGACGTAGAGGATAATAATGATCAACCGTAGGGGGAGAACATTGTAGTTGAAGGCATTGTTGAACAAGAACAGACGAAGGTTGTTTGACAGTTTACCCCTTACTATTTCATATGATTGACAAATTACCCCCTAAATATTTCGTGTTGTGTTTCAGGTTGTTTGTGAAGAACAAAGCACACATGTTAATGAGAAGGAAGGGGATGACAGTTTGGAAGAACAACTCTCTGATATAGGAGAGAAGGAGAAGTCTGTTAATGATATGTTGTATAAAGTGTTGAAGGCTTTGATGACAGAAGATAATGTGACTAAGAGGAGTTCCAGAGATAAATCACCATTGAGGCCTTTCAGGCTTATCGATGAAGACCTAATCGATGACTCAGACAGTGTTTTTAAGAAACCTGATGGTGTAGAGGGTGTAGATGGTGACATCAGTGACATTGAGGACTCAGATAGTGATAATGAGGATGTGGATGAGGAGTTCAGTGATAATGAGTTACTTGCTAATGTCATAAAGAAGAAGAAGTTGGTTATACAACATCAGAAGAAACAAACCAGTTCACAAGTAAAGACAACAGAAATAGTAGATAAAAAGAAAAGGACTAGGGCTAGTATAAAAAGAACAAAAGTAGATGGAGTAGGCCCTAGTGGTACCAAGACAGAGAGTTACAACAAAGGTGGTAGGAAAGATAGTTCTCAAAAGAAAAAGAAGGTGTTTGAAGCTGATGAAGCTGTGGATGAAGAATCAACAACTGATGACGATTATATAATTGATAGCGACATCGATTTGAGTGAGGGTGATGACGACCAGGATTATAATATATTTATTGACGCGGATGTGGAAGGGGATAGAATGAATGTGGAAAATGATGATGCAGATGCTTCTGAAGGCGATAGTGATGAGCGTGCTGGTGGGATAGATTCTGATGAGTATATACATGATTCTGAAGATTTGAGTACAGCTAGTTCTTCTTCTGGTACAGATGAAGAAGGAAAAAATAAAAAGTTGCGCAAGAAAAAGATGAAATACCCCCTATTTAAGCCGAGTATAGATATGCAGAAGCCTAGATTTGTTTTAGGATTGACATTTGCGAATGCCACTAATCTTAGACAAGCAGTAAGAACACATGCTATAAGAAAGTTGGTCAACATTAAGTTTGTGAAGAACGATTGGAATCGGATTAGAGTTGTTTGCAAAGGAGCAGGATGTGGGTGGTTTTTATATGCATCTCATAAAGAAAAGGTTGGTGGGCTGGTGATAATGAGTTTATGTAATAAACATAGTTGTGGTAAAAACCTAAACCATAAGCATGTTACTGCAAAGTTCTTGGCAAATACTTTTAAAGATATGATAAGATTGAACCTCTACAGTAATGTGAGTGACTTTCAACAGTTAGTGTATCGGGATTATTCAGTTAATGTTAGTACCAGAACATGCTACAGGGCATATAAGTCTGCAAAAAGCATGATTGAGGCTGAATACAAGGATCAATACAAAAAGCTTTTTGATTATGCAGCAGAAATAAGAAGAAGTAACCCTGGGAGTACTGTAGCAATTGAAACAACTATTGATGAGGTAACTGGAGTAGAAAGATTTCAAAGAATTTATGTTTGCTTAGAGGGGTGCAGAAGGGGTTTTTTAGAGGGTTGTAGAAAGGTTGTTGGGGTTGATGGATATCACTTGAAAGGTCCACATCCTGGTGTAATTTTGACAGCAGTTGGTATTGATGGGAACAATTGTATATTCCCAATTCTGTATTGTGTAGCTGAGAAAGAAGATAGCAATTCTTGGAGATGGTTTTTTAACTTGTTGATACAAGATCTTGGTATTAGTAATCAAGAAGAATGGACTTTCATATCAGATAGACAAAAGGTTGGTTATCCTTCAGTGGCTTAATTAAATTGTTTTATTTAGATCACTGACTCTATTTCTAATTGTATGTGTGTATAGGTTTTGCTTCAGGTGATGAGTGACATGCTTCCAGATATTGAACATAGGCATTGTGTAAGGCATCTCTACAATAATTTCAAAATCAAACATCCTGGAATGGCCTTAAAAGACAAAGTTTGGGAAGCTGCTAGGGCCCCCACACAATACATATTTAATGAAGTAATGGATGAGATTAAAAACATGAATGAGGAGGCATTCAATTGGCTATCTAATTTAGATCCCAAGACATGGACAAGGTCTCACTTTAGCACTGTTACAAAATGTGATCTTCTACTTAACAACATCTGTGAAAGCTATAACAATGCCATAAAAAAGTCAGGTATTATGACTACTTACCCCCTATAAAGTTCTAATTTATATCTACTTACCCCCTATAAAGTTATAATTTATGTGTACTTACCCCCTATAAAGTTATGATTTATGTCTGCTTACCCCTATAAAAATGCGTAAATGACTACAAACCCGCTTTAAATGTTTACATTTGACTACTTACCCCCTACTTAGTTTTAGATAATGACTACTTCCCCCCTACGTAGTTTTAGATAATGACTACTTCCTCCCCCCTACACAACTAACAGTAAACGTTTTTTTGCACAGGGACAAGTCTATCATCCTCATACTAGAGGGTCTAAGGATGTATAGTTTGAAAAGGAATCACTCTAAAAGAGCATGGATGTCAAAATACGAAGGTGATTTATGTCCTAAGTTTAGGAAGTTGGTGAATAAAGGTAAAAGAAACAGTGGAAAGTGGCATGCAGTGTTTTGTGGTGAAATGAAATTTGAAGTAAGGAACCTGGGAACAGATTCATATGCGGTAGATTTGGATACAAATAGTTGTCCCTGCAGGAGGTGGGAGCTATCTGGGATACCTTGCTTTCATGCGATAGCGAGTATTCAATACATAGGTAAAGACCCAGAAAACTATGTCCATGAATGCTACTCAAAGGTGACGTATATGAAGGCTTATACACCAATGATATACCCTATAAATGGACCAAAGATGTGGCCTAGTACAAGGCCTGTAAGTATAGAACCTCCAGTAGCTTTTAAGTTGGTTGGCAGACCTAAAAGGGCAAGAACTAAGGAGGCAGATGAGGACCAAGTTAAAAAGTGGAGGAAAGAAAGAACATCTGAAGGTGTTCAAAAGATGGTAGTAAAAGGTACTTCACATAAATGTGCAATTTGCAAGGGAGAGGGCCATAACAAAAGGTCATGTAAGGCAAATGTAAGTGCTACAGAACAGGAAACAGTAGGATTAGAGGATATTCAAGGTGCTAATGAAATTATGGAAGATGGTGTAGCTGATGGTAGGGGTGTTGGTGATAATGAAGTTATGGAAGAAAGTCTAGCTGAGGGTAGGGGTGGTGGTGGTAATGCAGCTGTGGATGAGACCCCAGATTATATGATTAACAAAATGTTTGATGAGTTAGAAGTCCAACCATCTGCTCCTTGTAACCCCCAATCTACTCCAACTGAGCCTGAAAATTATTACTGTGACAAAAAAAGATACAGTTGGTAAGAAAGACAAAGAGAAAAAGCCAATTGCTAAGACAACCAGTGGTTCAAAACCAAAGATGCGCTTACCTCAGGTAAAGGATAAAGAGCAAAAGATGCGCATACCAGGACAAAATTCGAAGGAGTCAGTTGTTAACTCACCCCCTAGATCCAGACCAAAGATGCGCTTACCAGGACAAACATCACAGGAGTCAGGTGTTAATTCATCACACAGATCCAGACCAAAGATGCGCTTTCCAGTACACATATCAGATGAGCCAGTAGTTAATTCACCACCTAAGTCCAGACCAAAGATGCGCATACCAGACCAAGCAGTGGAAAAACCAGTACGCCAAAGCAGTAGAATTAAGGATCAAGGATTGAAGACAATTTCAGGAGGTTCAAGCACAATGCCTATATCTTTAGAGGAGGATGAACCAGGGACACAAAAGGGAAATACTTCTGTTGCTCCTATATCACCATTAGAGGTCATTATTATTAAAATAGAAACTATTTTTTGCATTGGTTTATATTTATAAGTTTGTATTATGTGAATAATGATTACAGGTTGATGAATCTGGGAAACAAAAACAGAAGACTACTACTAATCTTCCTAAATCAATTTTAAAGGTTAGTACTAATACCCCCTTTAAAGTTATGGTTTATGACTACTTACCCCCTATAACTTATTATGTTTTGTCAACTTACCCCCTATAAATGTTTATGTTTTGACTACTTACCCCCTATAACTTATTATGTTTACGCAGAAGGTAAAGATGGAAAAGTTGACAGAACTATTGGAAAAAGCGAAGCATAAAAATGCTGAGGATGCACAAACAAATGAAAATGAGAAAACAAGTGAGCAGATTAGCATAGACAAACCAAAGGAGAAAGCCCCCCCTAAGCAAAAAAAGAAGATTTCATTAAAGAATATCCTAGGGGTAAGTATATAAATTTTTGACTAACTACCCCTTTGACTTTTATTTCAGTGACTAAATTCCCCCTGGATCTACTGTAGTTTGCTTAAAAGACCTTCTGCAGATACCTTTATTAAAGTCTTTTATTTGTTTACCATTTAGGTGAGGTTCAAACATGATAAACCACCATCAGAATCAGGTTAAAAAAGGAGTTTACCTGAGGTTAGTCATGTGTTGATTTTTTAACACCATTACATACTACAGAATGCTTAACTTCTTCTTTATCATTCTACCAGGAAGGAGACAATAGCCAACCAGAGAAAAAGAGGCGCGTAATCCAACATAAACAGGGGGTGGTAATGAGGGAGGGTGATCCAAAATATGTAACTGTTGCAGAAGCACTTCGTTTGAGGAAAGCAGCCACTAGTTCTTCAGTAAAAACTGGGAAAGAAGCTAAAGATTGAAGAATTCTGCAGATTTGTGTTTTTTATGTTTCTGTGTTTTGTGACAACTGTTTTGTGTAAAAGTAGATCTTCAAACAGCAAGGTTGTGGTTGTTAAGGACTTCTAGTATGTGGTGTAGGTGGTATTTAAATACTGTTTTTTTTGTTGGTAAGGCCTTTATTGCAGGTCTGTGGTGTTTTGTATGCTAGTGCACAAGTGGATGCTTTGAATATTTATTTTTTGCTATAGTCTATGTAATGCCAGCACTTTATTGTTATCTTTATCTACTTTTTTTAGATTGCATTAGATTCTATTGTCCATTAAGTGTTTTTTTTTTGTAAATCAAACTTTTATTAAATGAAGCCCAAAATTGTCAACACATTACATACTAGACCCATATCTAATGGGCCGAATACCTTACTCCTACTTTACTTAATTAACTATTACAACCATTAAGCCCAATACACTTTAAATAATCATTACAGCCTTTAAAAAAAAACCAATACACTTTGAAATATAATGAAATGACAACTAACTATTACAAAAGTTATTACTTGCATCATTTGCTCTTTGACTCTGGAAATTTCTCTTCTTCAACTTCACAGTCACATAAGCTTTTATCACATTATAAAGCCTTTCTTCATTCATTAGCCTATCACCATGTTCTCGCTTATTCCTTTCAGCCCAAATAAAATAGATATATGTGGTAATAACCACACCAGCTATCAGTACCATCTCCAAATGACCACAAACTTTCTGAATCTCCTCAAGTAACTCTTGAGTAGTGTGTATATTAACTCTTGTCCATTAATTGTTTGTTTCTATACTTTATTCATTCCACAGTAAAACACAACTTAAACAAACAGCAAAAACTTCATATTCCAATTCAACTAAAACCAAATACTTTAGTTAAAACCAAGTCAATTACAAACAAAGCTTAAAACTAACACAGTACACCAAATTTAGAACTTCAACAAACTGATAAAACAAACATAAAACACCAACAGCTGCAAACTTCAACAAACTGATAAAACAAACACAAAACACCATCAGTTGCAACCACCTGCTACATCTCTCAAGCTACACCAAAATACAACTCCAACAACAACATTCTAATACTTTGAATTAGGGGTGAGCACGGTACGGTTCGGCTCGGTTTTTTGCCGTAACCGAAACTGAAACCGAATGATTCGGTTTTTAAAGGTGTCAACACCGAACCGAACGGTTTTTATCGGTTCTGTTTTTTCGGTTTTGGGTTTGCTATATGTTCGGTTCGGTTTTTTTCGGTTTTGGTATGTATTTAATTCGAAGTTGGATATATTTTAAGGGCATTCACTTGAGACGTTTTATTTTCTAACAAATCCATATATGAAGTGTTTGATTTTCATGTTATTGACCCGTGTAGGAAAATACATTTTTGGAACTCAAATATTATATATTAGTCGTAAACAAATAATTTCAAAGGAATAGTTATAAAATTTAATATGTATGTTTTACCTTCAACAAATATTAATAACCGAAAGATTTTTTAAAATATATCGACTAATAACTTATGTAAAAATATGTTGCACACTATGACATATTTAGGGGCGGTGCATGTTATATATGAACATTTTTGTTATAAAAAATCATTCCATTTTATATCCCATTGTCATAATCTCTTCGAGAATATAAATTGAATTCAAGAATGTCTTAATTTTTGTATTTTTTCGGTTCGGTTTTTCGGTTCGGTTTAGCATAGAAAAACCGTACCGAACCGAACTTTTTCGGTTTTTTAAAAAACTTATACCGAACCGAACGGTTTTGTCGGTTTTCGGTTTTTTCGGTTCGGTTTTTTCGGTTTTTTGGATCGGTTTGGTTTTTCGGTTTTATTTTGCTCACCCCTACTTTGAATGACTAATACAAGACAAAATGGAGAGGAAGAGGAATATGATCATGAAGCAGGTCCATTTCAGAAACTTGTTTTCCCGAGTTACAGTGTCCATCGATATGTTAAGACGTTGCACCTCATGCTCCAACACAGTTACTTTCACACGCTCAAATTTCAAATCTTTTGAGGCAACTTGTTCTTTTTCTTGCAATTCAACCAACTGTGTGTTCAGTTCATTGACTTTTGCACATTCGAGCTTCCAATCTGCAAAAGCCTTTTTCTCTAAATGCATCATATCTCCGAAATCAGAGACCAACAAGTTCATCTTCGTCTCCATTGCATCTTTCTCAAGACAGTGATTGGCATCTTTAAAAAGAAGCCCTCGAATTATCGAACTAGTACCCTCCGCCAATGGCTCATCCAACCACATGAAGAACTTGCAATCCATTGAACACCCCCAATACATGCACCTGTAAAACCTCCTGCAAGGATTCGCATCTGTCCAAGAGGTGTGAAGCCTTGCTAATTTCTTGCATCTGCAATACGGGACTTGAGAACTATAGTGCGAAGAAGAACCAGCGCTATCGGCTTGAAGGGGCGACATCGGCATCAACGTTGAAGGTATTGGGAGGTTTCGACGCGAATTACTGTAGAAAGCTAGGGTTTTGGTGTTCTACGAGTTCTTCCCCAAACCAAACCCGTTTTCTCCTTTTGATTTTCGTTTTTGTTAAGTTAAGTTGTTTTGTTGTTTTTGGGGTATATATAGGATAGCCATTAATGAATTCCCCATCTTGCCCTTGTAAAAAATAAGGGTTAAAGTAATTAAACAGGTAATTAACATCTGGATTAAAAAAAATGTGACATGGAAATGCCACGTCACTTTTAACGGCGAAAATGGACGGAACACACAGTCAGGGGGTAACGGGTCACAAAACTAAATCTTAGGGGGCATCGAGGCGCATTTTAAGACTTAGGGGGCAACCTGTCAATCGCGTATAAACACAGGGGGAAAAAGTGTTATTTACTCTTTAAACAATTTGTAACTAATTACGAATTCTATTTGAAATTTCAATGTTGTAAAATTAAGACGATAATCTCCTATTTAATTATCCAACATAATTTTTAATTAAAATAAAATAAAAATATAATATAATTTTATATTTTCATTCACCTATTTAAAATCACGATTATAGTAATTGTATAATTATTACATTGTATTACTCATTTTAATTATATATTATTTTATAAATTATAAGCTAAAAAAATTAAAATTGTGGGGCAACGCCCAATTAACTACACGGAGAGTGAAATCGTTTCCAATTAACTGCAAATTCAAGTTAATTCCTAATTAATGAAAAGTTAAATAAGAACAAAAATACCCATAAATCTATTAATTATTACTTTAATTATATATATATACCATTTCATTCTTATTATTTTCACTATTTATTATATAATATTTATTTATTTACTTTTTTCACCACCACCCCACCACTACCCCAAACACCCCCACCCCTACCCCACCTACCACCATCACAACCATTGTTCTCCGTTTACCACCACCGACTAGTTCCGTCACCACAAATCACCTCAAACTAAATCTATCACACGCGCGCCTCCGTGATTTTTTTTAAAGAAAAAATTCATAACTATTTCATAAAAATATCGTAAAAATAAATAATGTACACTTTTGGACAATACAAATTAATATTTAGGTGTATGAATTTTTTTGATTTTTTTATTTTGATAATCTGTTTTATGTGTTGCTTTAGCAACACAAAAAAAGGTTTTCCAAATTACATAACACACGCGCGTCCGTGATTTTTTTTTTATAAAAGATTTAAATAAAATCCAAAAAATATCTAGAAAAATTAAAATTGTATTTTTTACGGGGATGGTATATATCTACATTAGAGAATTATTTTGATTTATTTTATGTTAAAATTTCGATATACAGTTTTATGTGTTCCTACGATACACACAAATATATTTTTGTATTTCTGTAACCATAAAATTATAAAATCAATCTAAACCATTCTCTTACATAACAAATTCGGTTTTTTCTCTTTATTAGTCACATATAAAATATTGGTACTCGTTTTTAACTATCCTGATGTATTAACTTATTGTCCATCCCTTTTTTTGTTATCTTGTGTGTTGCAGTAATACACAAAACTGTCATTTGTGTATTACAGTAACACATAAATTCATTTTTTCTTTCCTAGTCAAACCGATAGGTTTGTGTGTTCATGTGATACACAAAATCAAAAACTGAAAGGGTATGACTAAAAGGGTATACATGATTTTGCGTGTTGTTGTGATACACAAATGACTGTTTTTGTATTTAATCAACACACAAAATAACAAAAAGAGGTTGGACGAAAATATAATACTACAAAACAATAAAAAAACAGAAAATATAGGGTATATGCAATTAGTAAATAGAAAAAACTATTTTTACTCGTTTTTAACTATCTTGATGTATTAAACTTTTGTCCAACCCTTTTTTTTATTTTGTGTGTTGTTGTAATACAGAAAACAGTCATTTGTGTATTAAAGTAACACACAAATTCATTTTTTCTCTTCTAGTCAAACCGATCGGTTGGTGTTTTTATGTGATACACAAAATCATAAACTGAGAACGGAATAAGAGAATATATGATTTTATGTGTTGTTGTAATATACAAACGACTATTTTGTGTATTTGATTAAGAGATAAAATAACAAAAAGAGGTTGGACAAAAAGATAATACAACAATATAGTAAAAAACAAGTAACAATAGGGTATATGCAATTAATAAAGAGAAAAAAATGATTTTTACTCATTTTCAACTATTCTAATGTATTAACCTTTTGTCCAGCCCTTTTTGTTATTTTGTGTGTTGTTGCAATACACAAAATAATCATTCGTTTACAGTAACACATAAATTCATTTTTTCCCTTCAAGTCAAAGCGATCGGTTTGTGTGTTCATGTGATACACAAAATCATAGACTGAAAAAGGCATGACTAAAAGGGAATACATGATTTTGTGTGTTGCTGTGATCCACAAATGAGTGTATAAAGTATTAGATCAACACACAAATTAACAAAAAGAGGTCTGAGAAAAAGATAATACATCAAGATAGTAAAAAACAAGTAAAAATAAGGGTATATGCAATTAATAAAGTGAAAAATGATTTTGTTAAAGTAGGAAATGTTTTTAATTGATTCTATGATTTTATGTGTCACATGAATACATAAATGTATTTTTGTGTATTTTAGGAACTCATAAAACCGAATATCGAAAGTTAAAATGAAATTAAAACATTTTAAAAAAATTCGGTGATGTAGATATGAACTTGCACCGTAAAAAAATATAATATAATTTTATATGTTCATTCAGCTATTTAAAATCACGATCATAATTACTCTTTAGTTATTACATTTTAATACTCATTTTAATATTATATTAATTTATAAATTATAAGCTAAGAAAATTAAAAGACAGATTCTTTTTTCTTCTCTTCATGTCGAATTTCTCTAATTCACTTAGCGATATTTTATTGATCCGATGATAAAATATAGGTTAAATTTTCATAATATTTTGATATATAGTTCAATAAATGCTAAAATAAAATAAAATTTTGAGAGTTGCTCATAAGCCTTCTTGGACCTTAACAAAAATATATCTCGTTGCACCTTGTTTTTATAGTTAAAGGAGCGATATATCCAAATATCATCCATGATATGGATTTTAAGTGATCCAATTATGGATGAGCGAAACAAGTTAGCAAGTGAGAGGACTGATATGATTGGACCGTTTAAGATCCATAAAGTGGGTGATTTTTAGGTGATATCTTTTTGGACAAAGTCCATCATTACTCATAAATAATAATATTGGGTATCACCAAACATAGTCATGATCTAGATCTTAAGTGGTCCAATCATGGAACGATTAAAAAAATTAACCATATGACAGAAATGATATGATTGGATCACTTAAATTTTAAATTACAGATGATGTTTACGTAATATCTTTTTAAAATAATAACCAATAAGTACTCTTATGATTAATGACGACTATCCCCCAAAAAGGTATCACTCTAATATCACCCATGATATGCATCTTAAGTGGTCAAATCATGGAAGAGAGAGAACTTTTTTAAAGATATAAGAGAAATTATATGATTCAATCAATTAAAATCAACATCATGATGATATTGGGGTGATCCAGTTTTGAGTGATTCTCATTGTTACACATAAAGAATAATGATGGTATCACCTAAAAATGTATCACCAATGATATGTATCTGACTTGTCCACTATGAAATAAAGTGAAAAAGATCAACTAGGTGAGAGAAATGATATGATTGAACCACTTAAGATCCACATCATGGGTAAAATTTAAATCATCTCTTTTTGGGTAATATCCATCTTTACTCAACTTTAAATGCACATCGTTGACGAATTCTTAAAATTGATAAAAAAACTATATAACATGAAGTTATCAGAGTTATTTTTCAAACTCATTAAAAAAATTCTTTCAATCTCAATCCATACCTACCATGGCAAGAAATAACTTTTCATCACTTTCTGCACTATTTTGTGTTATTTTCCTTGCACTTATCACGTTTCATGAGTGTAAGTCTACTATATGTGATTATTATATCTCAACTTTTCAAGTTACTTACACATTAAAGTGATAAATGAAGATTGTAAATTGTGTATTCTAACTTTTTTTAATTATTTGTAACTCCTCAGGCACAACTAACCCCGATATGAAAAAAGACATTCATATTGCTATACCAAAAAGTTACGGGAATAGTGTAAACTCTAAATCAAAAGACAACAACCCTCAAAGCATGTTCGGGTGTTTTAGCAGACAGAGGGGTTCTGACCTCAGATGGTGTTGCATTAAACGTCCAGATGATTGTTGGTCAATTGTTGTCGTTTGCGCTTATCATTGTGGATAATAATATATATATATATATATATATATATATATATATATATATATATATATATATATATATATATATAAATTATGTGTTTAAAACATTATCATTACTTGGCGACTTTGTTTTTTATCATTATTTTTTAAAAGTAATCATTTAGACCACAAGTGAAGAGACAAACACTCTCATTAGATCAAACACGTATATTTATGAAAAAACTAATGAATGGTAGTTAGTTGAAAAAGAAAAGACAATCTATTCATTTAAAATATATCTTTAAAGTTTTTTTAAGAAAAAACTCTTTTTTTATTTAAAACATATATAAAAATGGATATAATAATATTTTTAAATTAATATTTATTTAAACAATTTGTAACTAATTACAAATTCTATTTGAAATTTCAATGTTGTAAAATTAAGACGATAATCTCCTATTTAATTATCCAACATAATTTTTAATTAAAATAAAATAAAAATATAATATAATTTTATATTTTCTTTCACCTATTTAAAATCACGATTATAGTAATTGTATAATTATTACATTGTATTACTCATTTTAATTATATATTATTTTATAAATTATAAGCTAAAAAAATTAAAATTGTGGGGCAACGCCCAATTAACTATACGGAGAGTGAAATTATTTCCAATTAACTGCAAATTCAAGTTAATTCCTAATTAATGAAAAGTTAAAGAAGAACAAAAATACCCATAAATCTATTAATTATTACTTTAATTATATATATATATATACCATTTCATTCTTATTATTTTCACTATTTATTATATAATATTTATTTATTTACTTTTTTCCCCACCACCCCACCACTACCCAAACACCCCCACCCCTACCCCACCTACCACCATCACAACCATTGTTCTCCGCTGACCACCACCTTCGCCCATAACCACCACCGACTAGTTCCGTCACCACAAATCACCTCAAACTAAATCTATCACACGCGCGCCTCCGTAATTTTTTTTAAAGAAAAAATTCATAACTATTTCTTAAAAATATCGTAAAAATAAAAAATGTTCACTTTTGGACAATACAAATTAATATTTAGGTGTATGAATTTTTTTGATTTTTTTATTTTGATAATCCGTTTTATGTGTTGCTTTAGCAACACAAAAAAAGGTTTTCCAAATTTCATAACACAAGCGCGTCCGTGATTTTTTTTATAAAAGATTTAAATAAAATCCAAAAAATATCTAGAAAAATTTAAATTGTATTTTTTACGGGGATGGTATATATCTACATTAGAGAATTATTTTGATTTATTTTATGTTAACATTTTGATATACAGTTTTATGTGTTCCTACGATACACAAAAATATATTTTTGTATTTCTGTAACTATAAAATTATAAAATCAATCTAAACCATTCTCTAACATAAGAAATTCGGTTTTTTCTCTTTATTAGTCACATATAAAATATTGGTACTCGTTTTTAACTATCCTGATGTATTAACTTATTGTCCATCCCTTTTTTTGTTATCTTGTGTGTTGCTGTAATACACAAAACATTCATTTGTGTATTACAGTAACACATAGACTTATTTATTCTTTTCTAGTCAAACCGATAGGTTTGTGTGTTCATGTGATACACAAAATCAAAAACTGAAAGGGTATGATCTAAAAGGGTATACATAATTTTGCGTGTTGTTGTGATACACAAATGACTGTTTTTGTATTAGATCAACACACAAAATAACAAAAAGAGGTTGGACGAAAATATAATACTACAAAACAATAAAAAAACAGAAAATATAGGGTATATGCAATTAGTAAATAGAAAAAACTATTTTTACTCGTTTTTAACTATCTTGATGTATTAACCTTTTGTCCAACCCTTTTTTGTTATTTTGTGTGTTGTTGTAATACAGAAAACAGTCATTTGTGTATTAAAGTAACACACAAATTCATTTTTTCTCTTCTAGTCAAACCGATCGGTTGGTGTTTTTATGTGATACACAAAATCATAAACTGAGAACAGAATAAGAGAATATATGATTTTATGTATTGTTGTAATATACAAACGACTGTTTTGTGTATTAGATTAACAGATAAAATAACAAAAAGAGGTTGGACAAAAAGATAATACAACAATATAGTAAAAAACAAGTAACAATAGGGTATATGCAATTAGTAAAGAAAAAAAAATGATTTTTACTCATTTTCAACTATTCTAATGTATTAACCTTTTGTCCAACCCTTTTTGTTATTTTGTGTGTTGTTGCAATAAACAAAATAATCATTCGTCTACAGTAACACATAAATTCATTTTTTCCCTTCCAGTCAAAGCGATCGGTTTGTGTGTTCATGTGATACACAAAATCATAGACTGAAAAAGGCATGACTAAAAGGGAATACATGATTTTGTGTGTTGTTGTGATCCACAAATGAGTGTATAAAGTATTAGATCAACACACAAATTAACAAAAAGAGGTCTGAGAAAAAGATAATACATCAAGATAGTAAAAAAAAGTAAAAATAAGGGTATATGCAATTAATAAAGTGAAAAGTGATTTTTTTAAAGTAGGAAATGTTTTTAATTGATTATATGATTTTATGTGTCACATGAATACATAAATGTATTTTTGTGTATTTTAGGAACACATAAAACTGAATATCGAAAGTTAAAAAGAAATTAAAACATTTAAAAAAATTCGGTGATGTAGATATGAACTTGCACCGTAAAAAAATATAATATAATTTTATATGTTCATTCAGCTATTTAAAATCACGATCATAATTACTCTTTAGTTATTACATTTTAATACTCACTTTTGAGTTTGGGGTGGGGTTCGTTGCCTCATCCCAATTTTTTGTGTTTTACATGCTAATCTTAGGGTTGCGATGACTGTAGAGAATTTTAAATGCCCCCATCAAGCATGCTTTTCATGAATTAATGATAGGAAATAGTTGACTTTAGGAGTTAGTATGAAGCTGAACTTTAATTGCATGCAAATATGAAATAATTGATAGGAAAAATTAATGAACAAAGCAAAATAAGTAAACTTGTGCTTAAGGATAATAGGTGGTTTGTAGAACGTGAGATCTAAATGAGTAGAGAACCCACTTAGGTATGAACTAGAGACAAATTGTGTAAATAGGAAGATGATAGAGGCAGTTATTTGTTAGCCCTTTGAATCCTTTTTGGCCTTCTATCCCTGAATTAATTTTATCCTTCTTAGACAAATTTTTAGCCTTTAAGCCTTTCTTTTGTCGCCACATTATAAGCCAATTGCCCTTTAGATTATTAGGCATGACCGTATGACCCGCACTTGAATCACGATCCTGAGACTTCCTGTCTTGAGCTTGAGTTTGGGGTGGTGGGTTCACTATATGGGAATTTACATTGGGTTGGGATTTTTTTTTGAGCTTATCAATGATGCTGATGATTCACAAGTTTATTGTATTGTAACCCTTTGCCGGGGTAATAGTGAATGGAAAAGAAGCTTCGAGCTCCAGTTATGAATAGGCATAACTATAGGAAATAGCATGATATCTCAACATCAAGAGAGTCATAGCTATAAAAGAAAAAAAATGAATGAATAAATGATTTAAAAAGAAATTATATTCGGACCGGCAAGGTGGAAATTTGTAAGGTGAATCATCCTTAAGTGCTTATTGGGTTAATTTGGGGACGCTAATTAAGCGCGTCAATTGGGTTGAGTGAGAACGTAATTCGAGTGTAAACTCAAGCTCTTGGACAGTTTTGTTGATGGTAAGTGAGGAGAGAGCCAAAAGCTCACTTCAAATTTACCAAATATACATACCATACCGTCCTTCAGCCTATGCTAAAACTGTAAAGACCTCGTGATTCCTAGATACACAGTGAGTTAATAGGGAATATTCTAAGTGGAACATTCAACACAAGTAAAGATCGAGGAACACCCTATAGCCACCATCTTGAGATAAGTATTAAGCGTAACCTTCTAGCATTGTGAAATTAATTTTGGATTGTGATTATTTTGTGTTTGATTTTGCATGATAAGTGTAGGTGTATATTAATTCATAGATTAGACTACATGAAATTTGTTTTAAGTTTTGCTTTGGGATTATTTTCTAGTTTCCACCTTCTGCGTTCACCTAAAAGATCCTTTGTTTTTTATTTTACTTTGTCGGGACGACAAATGTTTGAGTTTGGGGTCTTGATGTCTCCCGGTTTTTTCTAATTATTAGCCCCTTGGAGACATACTTTAGGTGAATAAATGACTTGTTTGATAGACTTTTAGGCTTATTTGATCATATTGCACTTTCTCCCCTTAGAAATTAACTAATTGCAGAATCTCAGCTTTTGTGCGTAAATTTGACTATTTTTAATGCAAAGTTAATTGGTTCTTGAAGTTCATGAAAGACCAATCCAAGGAGAAAAAGTGAGAATAAAGTCTTAGTGTGTTTTAGAGTGTTAGGAAATGATTTTGAGTCGAGTTTCTATTTTTAGAGTACACTTTCGTATTTCGATTTCTTGATTTCTTGATTTATTCTTTTTAAGCATATGCGGTTTAATTATTTATTTAATGTCAAGCTTTAAAAGATAAATGGTAATTACTTAGAGACCAAGTCAAGATAAAGATGAAAGGAAAGAAGATTTACATGGAAATAAGAAGATTTAGGAAAGATTTATTCAACGGAGGAAAAGATAAAGCTGCCTTTCGAAATCTGAAATTTAGCCACGTTTTAGAGATAAAATAATAATAAAAGATTGGCTTGGATTCTGGACGAATGGTCTGCACCAATAGAAAGAGCTTTCCAAGACAATCAGTTTCATATATTGGAACTTCTCAAACGGATAAGTATTGAAAAAGATATGACCAAATCAAATGAGCAGAATCTTATCTTTTTAGAGCTACGAATTTGAGAGTCTTTGACTTGTCTTCCACTCCAAGCAAAATTCGACCTAGGTTCCTCCAACACCTATAAATACACCCCTTAACCTCCTACTTTCACACACTTCAGAGAATTACACAAGAGGCTTAAGGTTTTCAAGTCAGAGCAAGAAGGCGAGGAGAAGCTAGTGCTGGAGGAGTCCTGTTCTTCCATCATCAGTCATCTTAACCTTTAGGTTCTTTATTATCTTTTGTATTTTGAACATGAATTCCTTTAATTTTAATTTAGTTTTCCATTCTGTTATGAATTAATTTCTTTAGTACTTGAGAATCGCTATATGGGTTGAACTTAATTCTGTTTAATTTATGTTTTCTGAATTTGGGATTTAATAGTTTAAATTAGACTAGGTATTTTGTGTTGACTGTTATTTTGTTTTAATTACTAATTTTGAAGTCATGAATCAAACTTAGCTCATAGTAATTAGGCTATTCCATATAGTGGCGTATGGATCACCTTGACGGGGGGTTTAATTACTGACTTAGATAATAGACGCATAGTATCCGTTATTGACCTTGACAGGCTTAACTAACCATGCAGCCAATGAGGTAAATTATTATTCATCTGAAAGTAGCTTATATTCACCCTGACGGGGTTTGTAATACCGTAGGATAGCTCTTAGGTCCACCCTGACGGGGGCTAGGAGATATTAGAGTCCCGACTAGCATAATAATACCAGTTTAGCCCTTAAACAGAAGCATGAATTAGATAGATTAGGTGAAACCCTTGCGAGGATCAAGTACTCTTTCTCATCTGAAGTTTCAAATCTCTTTTATTTGCTTTCTTTTAATTCAGTAATTTATTTTCTTGCATCTTTTAATTTATAAAACCAAACAAAAATCTTTATTTTATTTTTTTGTTAAGCAATTATTCCTACTTTTTGATTAATACCTGAGTTGTGCCTAATCCGTCCCTGCGCACGAACTCGATTTATCGAATATTACTTGGACAACCGTACACTTGCGGTGATTGTGGTTCCTTTACTTTCGCATTAATTTAATAACACACCAGGACCCACCAGAAGCTACCAAGATGGTATTGTAAAAAAATTAGAAAACTAATGTTAAACGCAAACAATTGTAAAAAAAATTGTATATTATATTATTCAGTGATGACATAACACAACAATTTAACACTAATTTATTACCATGCATTCAAAGAATTTTTTACAACATGAAGAAAGGTGAACTTATCTTTCAGCAATTACAACTATTTTTCCATCTCAACAATCAAAATTGTTGCTTCCTAGTACACAAGATGAACTATCTTAAAAATTGTGGTTGTTGTCAAGCACAATATTTTATGGCTAAGTAGAAGTCTTGAATGTGAGAAGAAGAAGAATCACTTGTTGGAAATTGATATTCTCATCTCTAAATGTCTTTCTAATGACAATATGGATGACTTGGATAAGATGAATGATCTCAAAGAACTAGTCTCTCACTTGGAAACCAAAATCCAGCTTATGAAGCAAGAAATCGCAATATCTGAGTAATTCAATGACTCGCCAAACCCCTAAGAAGCTGGCAACGCAGCTTAAATTATTTATTGTAACGAGCATCTAGCTTCTCAGCATTCCTGCATTGTAATGGAAATAATTATTCATGGCATTATACCTCTCTATATAATGCAAATATTACAATATACATACATCCCTCTATCATGAAAATAATCCATGTATAATGCAAAGATTGCAATATAGGAAACTGTATTACCCAAAGATCTCAATGTAGGGGTCCCTGCGTTATGCAAAGATTGCAAAGTAGGTCCCTATATTAAAAAAATTAGTTATTTCATAATAAGTTTTAAACATAAATATTACATATATTTTATTATATTAACAACAAAAATATTTACAAAAAGTTCTCCTATGAAGGACATAATACGTAGTTCTACTACAAAAAATAACAAAATAGTTCCATGTATTATGTAAAGATTGCAATCTATGTCTCATATCCTTTTATTTGATCACCCATTTCCCTCATATCCTTTTCCATTATCAGACCTCTAATCAAAGAAGACAAGAAGGGGATATCTCATCGCAGTACATAAAGCGACGGGAAGTAAAGTATTAGGTTTTAGGGTTTCATATGAGTGGAAAAAGAAGAAAATACCAAAACATATATTATATTTTTTTTGAAAATTTATCATTTTAAAAGAATGTAAATGAAAAGAAAGAGAAAAATAATAAAAGGTTTTAACACCGTCACACCTGATATGATAGTAGTATTTTAATATACTGCCATCCCTTTGTTATTGGTTGCATTTGCATGACTTGCAATTAATTATATGCCACTTAAAAGTGGATTTTTTGTAGTGAGTATACATAAAAGAAAAAAATGTATAACAATTACACAAAATCAAAAAACTGAAAGGGTATGACTAAAAGGGTATACATGATTTTGCGTGTTGTTGTGATACACAAATGACTGTTTTTGTATTAGATCAACACACAAAATAACAAAAAAAAAGTTGGACGAAAATATAATACTACAAGACAATAAAAAAACAGAAAATATAGGGTATATGCAATTAGTAAATAGAAAAAACTATTTTTACTCGTTTTTAACTATCTTGATGTATTAACCTTTTGTCCAACCCTGTTTTGTTATTTTGTGTGTTGTTATAATACAGAAAACAGTCATTTGTGTATTAAAGTAACACACAAATTTATTTTTTCTCTTCTAGTCAAACCGATCGGTTGGTGTTTTTATGTGATACACAAAATCATAAACTTAGAACGGAATAAGAGAATATATGATTTTATGTGTTGTTGTAATATACAAACGACTGTTTTGTGTATTAGATTAACAGATAAAATAACAAAAAGAGGTTGGACAAAATAATAATACAAAAATATAGTGAAAAACAAGTAACAATAGGGTATATGCAATTAATAAAGAGAAAAAAAAATGATTTTTTACTCATTTTCAACTATTCTAATGTATTAACCTTTTGTCCAACCCTTTTTGTTATTTTGTGTGTTGTTGCAGTACACAAAATAATCATTCGTCTACAGTAACACATAAATTAATTTTTTCCCTTCAAGTCAAAGCGATCGGTTTGTGTGTTCATGTGATACACAAAATCATAGACTGAAAAAGGTATGACTAAAAGGGAATACATGATTTTGTGTGTTGCTGTGATCCACAAATGAGTGTATAAAGTATTAGATCAACACACAAATTAACAAAAAGAGGTTTGAGAAAAAGATAATACATCAAGATAGTAAAAAACAAGTAAAAATAAGGGTATATGCAATTAATAAAGTGAAAAATGATTTTGATAAAGTAGGAAATGTTTTTAATTGATTCTATGATTTTATGTGTCACATGAATACATAAATGTATTTTTCTGTATTTTAGGAACACATAAAACTGAATATCGAAAGTTAAAAAGAAATTAAAACATTTTAAAAAAATTCGGTGATGTAGATATGAACTTGCACCGTAAAAAAATATAATATAATTTTATATGTTCATTCAGCTATTTAAAATCACGATCATAATTACTCTTTAGTTATTAAATTTTAATATTATATTAATTTATAAATTATAAGCTAAAAAAATTAAAAGACAGATTCTTTTTTCTTCTCTTCATGTCGAATTTCTCTAATTCACTTAGCAATATTTTATTGATCCGGTGATAAAATATAGGTTAAATTTTCATAATATTGTGATATATAGTTCAGTAAATGCTAAAATAAAATAAAATTTTGAGAGTTGCTCATAAGCCTTCTTGGACCTTAACAAAAATATATCTCGTTCCACCTTGTTTTTATAGTTAAAGGAGCGATATATCCAAATATCATCCATGATATGGATTTTAAGTGATCCAATTATGGATGAGCGAAACAAGTTAGCAAGTGAGAGAACTGATATGATTGGACCGTTTAAGATCCATAAAGTGGGTGATTTTTAGGTGATATCTTTTTGGACTAAGTCCATCATTACTCATAAATAATAATATTGGGTATCACCAAAAATAGTCATGATCTGGATCTTAAGTGGTCCAATCATGGAACGATTAAAAAATTAACCATATGAAAGAAATGATATGATTGGATCACTTAAATTTTAAATTACAGATGATGTTTACGTAATATCTTTTTAAAATAATACCAATAATTACTCTTAAACCTCTAGATTATTTCACAAAACCTCATCAGTACATTTTGAATCTTATTGTCTATGAAATATGACATATAGTTTATTTCACAAAACCTCATCAGTACATTTTGATCTTATTGTCTATGAACAAAATAATGCAATAGATTCAAAAGATAATTAGATATATATCAAACTCACTAATTTTTGGAAGGAGAAGGCTTACTAGGAATATTATTGAGAAGTTATCCATATTGAAATGACATGACCAACAATCTTTTTTCTGAAAATGAAACATAAAAATAAATCAATCTATATTATTAAGATTATCACTAATTACAATTAAAATAATAACTAATAAAAATTTAAATTCAATGAAATATTTAATAAATACAAGAAATATAAAGAAAATTTATCAATATCATTGAACAAATTTAGAATTATGCATAATATAAATTAATTTATATTTCTTAATCTCTAATTTATTTATATTGGTTTAAGATTACACACCAAAGCCATTGTAAATTATGAAAAAATTAATCCTATTAAATCTATACACCCGTGATCGTTACCTTTTACTAGTGATAATAATTTGCATAACTCATTTGTGCTGTAAAGCTGTGGTGTTTTTGCTGTAAATATAGGATTAGAAAATTTTGTTTGTGTCTCCTTGAGACGGCTACGGCTTTCAAAATACTTTATTTAAAATATACTTCAATGAAACCCTATATAGGATGATGGTTTGGAATTGTTAGAAGGGTCCATTCACAGATGAGATCTTATTGTTTAGTCGGCCTCATTCGATGGCTAGATGTGCTTAACCATGAACTATATCCATCATTTTATATTAAAACATAATAAATATATATTATATTACTCAGACATATAAGGAGGTAATTTGGTAACTATTTTCAATTTAGTCCTTTCAATAATGACTTTAAAGGTATACTTTACAAAAAATGCTAGTATCCATTGTCAAGAAAAAACTAGGGTCCAACAAAGATATATTTAATGGGTGCCTAATATTGGTCTCTTAACCCCGAACCCTTTACTTATAATTTCCAAGAATGAGGTACACTAGAACTTAGATAATTACATAAGAATAATCTTGGAAAAAGTCTTCTACAAAATTATTTCTAAAATACGTAAACTTAGAACGAAACCTTAATGTCAAAACTTGTCAAACCTACTTCCATCTAAGGAAACAAACTTCAAATATAATATAATAATTTTCCATAAAGCTCTACATGAAATAATAAGGATAAAAACCTACATGAAAGAAGGCTTACGCAAAACAGACTTCAAAGAAAATATGATAATTTTCCATAAAGCTCTACATGAAATCATGAGGATAAACACCTACATGAAAGGAGGCGTACGCAATACTCAAAACTGATATACAACAAAATTTATCATAAGTCAAATGATATCCCATTGGACAAATACTTGTAAAAATGAGAATAAATCTGAGCTGTCCTTGATTATTAAATGTTTGTTAACTATATCAAAAAAATTTGTCGTGAACATATCTATTCTACCCTTATATTACTAGTTAAGGGAAATCTGACAAGGAGTCCCTCTATCATCTTAACTTTCTATCTTACTATCCAAGGTCTAAGTAGTATGAATAATCATAATCACACATTGTTATACCTCTTTTTGCCTGACGATTTAAATTTCATTATCAAAATAAACATGTTTAAAATCCCTTCCCTGAATGAGGTCCTGTGAAAATATTATATTTCCTTTGTTTATTCTTCAAATCGTAACAAATGTTTGGTGTTATTAATTCCTAACACAATTATATGTAATATACAACCATTTCTTTAATGTTTAAAATAAGTATCTCTACCTATCTTGGGTGTTTACCTATGCAATCCTTCGTAGTGGGAAGAAGTCTAAGGTTAGTATACTAGCTTAGTTGAAAAAGTATGTTATACCCATCTCAAAGAAGGATGCCATATTAGTTGTTATAATGATTAAGGACATTTTTCTAATGCTTTTGATGCCAAACTTTACCCGAGCTAGTTGAATTCCAATGTAATAATTACAAAAATCAACACCTTCCTTATTTTATATTTATATGTGTACATATATATTAATGATATATTCCACCAAAATATCAGTAAAGCTGTGGCACTGATTTATAAATAAAGAGACCAAGATCTTACGAAACTTTTGACTACCAAACAAAATCCATTGAAGGACTATGTTTTGCATATAAATGATTAGAAATACAAAGAATTTTTCCATTTGGTTTAAAGCTTTTATTTTCTCTACGAGTATGAGTTGAACCCCTAGTAGGTTTCTTTCCTTTATTCCTTGAAAAATTGACTTAATCATAATGTTATTATCCTACGTGATCATTATTCTTAGTGTTGAGCTCAAAGAAAATCTTGTTATCACCTTCATTCATGCCATGTGCATCTGTGTTTAGGTCACTTGTTTCAACCTCCACGATTTCCCATAGACTCAATTTGAGCCTTCATACCAAACCTTGCATAAACTTTATTTAGAAAAATTTCAACATCCATATGCCTAGTAAACAAAGGCAGGTATTAGATAACAAAAAAACTCCAAAGCGTAAAATAAGTACCTTTCTATAATAAACTAGCCATCGGAAAATATATATTAATCCTTCTTCGAGGAACCGATGAATAGTTAACACTATTATATAATAATTCGAACCTTCAAATGATTATTCCGAAAAGTCTCATATTATGTAACACTATCCTTAATATTCAAAATACTACTATAATAAATTTTATTCATCAACATCTAAAATGGGGATAACATCTTTCATAGGGAAGAAATGAATAAAAATATGGATAACAAATTAAAAAATCCCATACAACCTAAATTGCTAATGTGAAATTGTCAAAAAAACCGATGTATTTGAATGGTTTTTTTTGTCATAGGATAAAAAGTATACCATCTACCTTGAACTTTTGTTTTATTAAAGGTTTTCATGGATCTTATACTCAAATAGCTATGTTTTTTAGAATTTACATATTATACATGATATTATTCAAAAATATAGTATAAAAGGTCGATATCCTATCCCAAACATTGGGACATAGCTTGGTAGGCCTCAAAGAGTAAGATTTCAAGAGGCCATCTATGAAAAGAAAAAATAGGCATCTCATCGTCATGTCAATTCCCTCAAAGATACAACACAATCTCACCAATATAACCCTCACATGATTACTCGGACTCTTATGGAATCCTAATTTCTACCTCGTAAGTTATATCTTCAAAAGAAAGTAGAGATTCATAATATGATTTTTTGATGAACATATTATTTGGCTTGAAAAAAAAAGGTAAGAATTTGGGTTCTCTCTAGCCTTACTTTTACACCGACGAGGGGTATTATTACCATAAATGAGAATTAATAATTCCCCTAACAAAGGTTCAAGGCCTACATCTGAATTTAAACATTAACGCATAGTAATATTTACTATGGGGGTCAGTAGGGGTAAAGAATCATGTTGTACATAAATTGGGGTTGCCTTCAATAAAGTTACATGCATTGTTAGCAAACCAGTACGCAGGAGACACATCCAAAGATGTAGAACTTATGAAAAAATGATGTAAAGAAATGAATTTTTACTCTTGAAAGCAAGATTATCTGAAGAAGTCAACAGAATAATATTCGCTCTAAAGACTGTAGTTAGACTTGCGATATTAATGAAGAAGAAAAATTATTTTGTTTTAATACTTTACAGTGTTTGATATATACATATATAATGAAAAATATATGGAATGTGAAATCACAGTTGTAGTCCAAAATCTTCAAATATGCTACTTTGATTGTGATAGTTACACTACTAACATCATGTGCAACAATATTAGAAACCCTAATAAGTGATGTGATAGTTACATTTTTTGTAATAACAATTATAAGTCAATGTATTTCTTTATCTTTTTTAAGGAGAAAGGAATAACGTAGTTAAACAAGGTATATAGAGAAGATACCCTTAACCTCATACAATAGAAAATGTGAAAAAAAATTCAATCAAAAGGAGCATATCAAATGTTAAGCGCGGTACAAGAATTTCAAGTTATAACGTCTTTCAAAAACAATCTCGTTAAAGAAATTATGTTAAAAAAACATCCTAATCTTATTCCGTTAGAAGTTAAGTAAGACATGTTGTGTCATCATTATTAACCTCGGGTTTGTGGTTTAAATTATGTCACTACATGTACATATGTCACGATATAAGACGTTAGTTTGGTAATTATTACTTACTTCTATGATAACTCTATATATACGAGCAATATTGTTAGGAAAAACAACTAATGTAATTCATGCTTTTACGCCCTTATTATTTGCAATGTATAATTTATATTCTGTTACATATTATCTTTGTCAAGTACATCAAATTCTTGTAAAACATGAACACTGTTATCATCATATTGCAAGGACTTGATGTCCTTGCTAAAGATTTTGTCGAATTAAAAGCAGTCAGCGGGCAATTAGCCATTAATGCGAACTAAAATACTAGAAAAATCAAAAAACCCAAAACTCTGTCAATTTTTTCCCTAATCCACAAATATCTAGGCCCATCTATAACGAAGTTTTTCCTTTACATCTAGCTCTTGTGGGTCCCATTTACAAGAAAATTTATCCATCACTTTATCCACAAATTAGGTATTTTCTACATTTGTATAATTGTTGTTGTACATTGTATTACATAAGTGCAATTAGTAGTGTTGAGTGTTTTATAGTGATAAATTTTTAATATTTAGTGATAATAATGTTATTTTTGAATTTTGTGTTATTATTTTAGTTTGGTTTTTGAGTTATAATAATTTTAGGTGTTGTATTATTAATGAAATATTAATGTAAGGACCTTTGTGAACTATTTAGATCTTTTTGGGGGATTTTTATAGTTTATTTTGATTGTAGGGACTATTATGTAATTTGAATGATTAATTATTGGCCTTGTAGAATATTTTGATAACTTAAGGGCATTTTAGTAATTATTTATAATCGTATGATCGAAGCAGTATTTTTTATTGAGAAATTTGAAATAATAATTGGTGGTTAAATTTAATTTAGAAAATGAACCCGGTAATGGATAAGAGTTGAGTAAAATCAACGAACAAGGTTTTGATGGAATATATTTCGGGTATATTACGGTTTATGGAATTGCGAGAAACCAAGTGGATCACGTCGGTAAAATATTTTGTCCATGTAAATATTGTTATAATAACTGAAAGTTTCCAATTGGCGAAGATCAATGACATCTTTTTCAATGGGGTATTTGGTCATCGTTTGAGGTTTGGATGAAACACGAGGAAGAATTAGTAATTCCCGTTGATGAACCAAACAAGATATTGTAATGGGTAATATAATTCATGATTTAAGACCTACGTTAAAAACTGGCAGGTACTCCAGTGACACTGATATGTGTGACTAGAATGTTATTCGAAATGGTCGTGCGTCTTTCGACACGTTTTTCATGGAATTGGAGACATATTTGTACCCCGGTTGTACTAAGATAAGTTCTTTCGATTTCATAGCAAAACTAATGCATGTCAAAGTGAAGAAAAATGGACGAATACCTCTTTTACCGAACTTCTTTAGTTATTGGGTCATATTTTTATAGAACCTCATAACTTACCCGATTCTTATGCGGATTGCAATAGAAAGGTGAAAAGTTTGCGTATGGGATACAACACGATCGACGTGTGTTTGAATGATTGTGTTTTGTATTATAAAGAGATGAGAATCTTGAGAAATGTCCATGTAGTGGAGAATCAAGGTCGGACACGAATAAGGTAAAGAAAGTATCGCATAAGAAGTTGCGTTACTTTCAGATTGCGCCTAGGTTATTGAGAATGTATGCTTCGAGGCACACCGCGAAAGATATGATTTGACACCATACCAGAAAGATTATCGATGAAGATGTATTGCGTCATCCTGTCGATGGTCATAGTTGAAAAACATTTGACGAGAGGAATCCCGAGTTTGCTAGTGAACAGCGTAATGTACGCCTTTGTTTGAAGATTTATGGGTTTTGTCCTTTCTCCGTGCAAAATAACTTATACAACATGTGTCTGGTTATATTGATGATCTACAACTTAACGCTTTGGTTATGCATGAAAGAATCTACATTTATGCTTACTCTGTTGATATCGGGTCCTCGTTCACCAGGAAAGAATATGAATGTATTTATCTGTCCGACTATAGATGAGTTGCAAACTTTGTGGGGCACGTGGATAGTTACATGGGATGCACATATTAAGGTTGAATTTGTAATGAAGGTTAGTTTGTTGTTCCCCACAAATTATTACCTTGCTAGATTATACACTTCAGGATGGTCGGGTCAAGGATTTTTGGCGTGTCTTGGAAGCACGAAATATACTCCTTTCGTGCAGGTATATAAAGGAGTTGTTTATTTTGATCACAAACGGTGATTTCCTCTGAACCATTGTTTTCAAAAAGACTCATCTTCGTACATGAGAGCCGATGATAGGCCCCCATCTAGGAAGTATAGTCAGGTAGATATTCAGATGCAGTTAGATGGGATTGCTAAATGTGTTTCCAGGAAAGCACAAGGAGTTCGGTGGAAAAGAAAACTGGGCCTCGTGAGTCTGATTGGAAGAAAAAATGTATATTCTACAATTTTCAGTATTGGTCAGAAAACTTGTTGAAACATAACATCGATGTGATGCTTTGTGAGAAGAATGTGTGTGATTCTCTTCTCGCCACAGTTGTTGGTTTAGATGGAAAAAATAGCAAAGATAACTTGCAGTAGAGGAAAGATCTAGAAGACATGAATATTATGTCAGATTTGTGGTTATTCTTCGATTCACTTGATAAGACAATTCTACCACGTGCAAAGTATGCGATGTCAATTGAAAAGCGATGAGAGTTACTAAATTTTTGAAGGTGCAAAATTTTCCAGATGGTTTCGCTTCTAGCTTGTGAAACAACGTTCAGAGTGACACGAGGAATATTATCAATATGAAATCACATGACTGTCATATCTGATGCATCGTGGCTAGTATTTCAGAGTTGATCGACAATAAATCCATTAGCGATCTGATTATTGGGTTGTACAACGTGTTCAGAAATATTTGTAATAAGAACCTGAGTAAAAAGGAATTGGAATCGGGAATGTCTAAAGTGGTCGAGCTTATATGCAAGTTGGAGATAATTTTTCCTCCATCTTTCTTTATATTATGATCCACCTTGTTGTGAACTTGTACGAGTACGTTTAGAAGGTCCGGTTCAGATGCGTTGGATGTACCTGTTTGAGAGGTACTTGGAGAAACTAAACGAAAATATTCGAAATCCGGCCAAGCCAGAGGGTTCAATTGCCGAGGGATACGCTGTAGAGTAAAACTTTCCATTTATATCTCGGTACCTTTGAGAGAAAAGTATAAAGTTCAACGATCCGGACATATATGGTGAGACGATTCCTGAAAGAAAGAAAGTATCAGTGTTTAAGAGCCACTGCAAGCCGATTGGTAAAAAAGTGTTTTGTTTTTACCATTCAAAGAGAAGGAACACATCGATTGGTACATCCTTCATAATTGCGATGATCTAGCACTATATGATGTAAGTATTTTAATAAAAATCATTTATTTAATATCCTATTTATTATTAACACTATGTTTTTTCTTAGGGAATAGAAGTCCTCACTTCCGGCCCTTCATAGAGAAAGAAACATCGAGAGAAATTTCGCCGATGGTTTATGTGAAAGGTATACAAGTCTACAAAATAAATTAAATTTATCTCATGTATGTAATGAAAAAAGATGGCGATCCCATTGATACCGAAGAGTTACTTTCGTTGTCCAGCATGTCGAATAGCGTCGTGTATCGATATGATTCCTGTGTTGTAAATGGGATCAAATGTGTAACCCGTAAAAAGGGTGAAAAGAGAGTTACTCAATAGTACGGACTTTGTACAATGACATGTTGGTTACTTGTGTTATCTTTGTAGTTGATTTCTTTTTTAGTTGGGTGTTCGTATACAAGCTAGTTATTTTGTAATGTCATAGGTGGAGATACTTTTGACGGTTAGTTGGTCAGAATTGTTGAGGTTGAATTCAGTTGTGGTTGTTCAGTTTTGTGGTTTGAGTGTAAGTGGTATAACATCAATGAAGAAAAGAAACTGCGAAAAACAGAACACGGGGCAACAATGATAAACACAAGTTCTTTTTGGTGGACTAAGAACCCTACATCTTAGCAACTCAAGCAAAAAAAAGGTCATTTATGTTGATAAAATTAACGCAAGAAAGGCGAAAAAAGGGTGGAAAGTTGTTTGGGAAGTGAAAGACCGTCACCGATGGAGTCTCGAACTATTTGGTGCAGAATAGATTTCTACTCGTCCAAATCCATTGGCTGATACGAACTTGGATTCGGAATACCCGCTGTATGAATTGACTACTACGAGGGATAAAATTTTATCTTTAGATTTTTAACCTTGGACCAGAACCCTCTGATCTCGTTGATGATGATGATTATGATGACACGTTAGGCGAGTACGAGACTAATGAGGAAACTATATATGTTGATAGTGACGATGAACCGGTAATTTTTTATGATGGGAACGAAACTGATTCGTTGTGTGAAGTTTAATGATAATGTATTATGAAAAATAAATAAATAAATAAAAAAATAAAATACATTGTAATCATGTTCATTATATACACACATTTTAAAACTCCAATTACCAATTGAAATTCACTTCTCAAATTATAACTAGAAGTCTAAACCCTCAAACACTTAATATTTTTCATAATTTTTCATGTTTGTATTATTTTGATTATAATGTGTAATTGTGTTATGATATATAATAGTTTAGGATAATGATTATGCAATAAATTAAAAAAATAAGAGAAATAGCTATGTAAGAAAAATAAGAAAAATAGTTATGTAAATAAAATAATATAAAAAAAAAGTAAAATGTCTTTAGCGAAGAGTTCTTCATGATGAACTCCTTGATAAAGACTTTTTAACTTTGCTTAAGATAGGAGCTGAAAAGTTTGACACGCGTAAAGGCGGTCAATATTTCCGCCTTTTCAACTGGCCATTCTCTAGCGAGGACTTTTGTACTTAGCGAGGACAATGTTCTCGCTAAAGACCTTCCCGGAAAATATAAAACTTACTCACCTATCTTCATCCTCACTAACTCCCACGTTTCCATTAAAACCCTTACAATATTAACGAAAACACACCCTTAACACCAGCGAGGCACCATCATCATCAAAAACACCCTAATTTGACAATTCAAGGTAAGAAAAACAAAGTTTATCCAAATTTTTATTTTTGAAATTCTAAATTATTTTCCTCAACAAACTAACTTGTTTTGTTTAATTTGTATTTTCTTTGTTGTAATTCTATAACAACTATTATCAACCAATTTCAGAATTAAAGGTATGTTATCAAACATTTGATTTGTTTTTTTTGGTTTTTTTTACTATTTTTAGAAAAATAAAATTTTGTCATTAAAATAGTATTTTTAGATTTCCGAATTTAAGTGGTGATTTAAGCTTATTAATTAGTTTCTTATTTTGGAGAAAACAACAACTTTAGCTGTAAAATTTAGTTTAGGTAGTGTTGATTTTTTTTTGAAATTATTCATTAGTGCATAGAAGATTTAGGGAATTAGAGACTTTATAAAACTATTAGGGCCTTAGTGTATTTAGTTTGTGTAGACAACTAATTTTTGGAAATTAGTTTGCATAGAAAAGTAATTTTTAAAACTTTTAGAGGCATTACTGATTTTTTTAATAAACTATTGGGTTCTTTATTGTAATTTTACAAACTGTAGGGGCCTTAGTGACATTTTCATAAACTTTAGGGACCTTAGTGTAATTTTAAAATAGTTTAGGGGTAAAATTGTAATTTAAAAAAACTTTAGGCCTTAATGTATTTTTAATCAACTTTAGGTGCCTTATTGACACTTTAATAAACTTTAGGGGACTTATTGATATTTTTATAAATTTTAGGGACCTTAGTGTAATATTACATAGTTTAGGGGTAAAATTGAAATTTCGAAAAACTTTAAGGGTCTTTGTGTAATTTGAATAAAGTTTAGGGGCTTTAGTGTAATTTAATGAACTTTAGATGTCTTAGTGTACTATTAATAAACTTTAGGTGCCTTTTTGATATTTTTATAAATTTTATAATTTTAAAAAACTTTAGGTGCCTTAGTGACATTTTTATAAATTTTAGGGGTCATAGTGTAATTTTAATAAACCTTAGGTTCCTTAGTGATATTTTTATAGACTTTAGAGGTAACATTGTAATTATTAATAACTTTAGGGGTCTTAGTGTAATTTTAATAAACTTTAGGTGCCTTAGTAACATTTTTAAAAACATTAAGGGCCGTAGTATAATTTTAATAAAAACTTAGATACCTTAGTGAAATTTTATAAACTTTAGGGGCCTTAGTGAAATTTTTATAAAATTTAGGAGTCTTAGTGTAATTTTAAATAGTTTAGAGGTAAACTTGTAAATTTTAGAAAAATTTGGAGCCTTAGTGTAATTTTTATAAATTTTAGGGTCCTTAATGTAATTTTAATAAATTTTAGGTGTGTTAGTGTTATTTTAATAAAATTTAGGTGCCTTAGCGACATTTTTATAAACTTTAGGGCCTTAGTTTAGTTTTAATAAACTTTAAATGTCTTAGTGATATTTTTATAAACTTCAGGGGCCTTAGTGTAATTTTAATAAACCTTAGGTGTCTTAGTGACATTTTTATAAACTTTAGGGGCCTTAGTTTAATTTTAAATAGTTTAGGGGTTTGGTCATCAACCTGACGATTCGCGAGACGATTCCCCTATGGTTCAAGACCTGGGGAGATCTCCACTCCAAATAGCAAAAAAAAAAGATACTGAGACGCTTGAGGGTAAGTTGACTTAATTTTTTTTATTTCTTAGGCGTTAACTATACAATTCTATTGAATTTGGGTTATTTGTGAACATGACTTCTTTTTCGTTGATTAATGGGAGGCTCGCAGAGATTGGAATAAAATACAAATTATACTAATCAACAAGTATGATATGGGCTTTAGCGATCACAAAAATTGTGTGAAGAAAAAAAAAATTATGGTACCGAAAAGATTTTGGATGATCAGACACCAGATAATTGGGAGAAAACTTTAAAGGTATGGGAATTGGAGGAGAGTCAAGTAATTATTTTACTTTAATTACCTTTCTATAATTTTACATTTCTATCTGACTATGCATGCTCTAAGTAGTATGAATAATCGTATCATATCTGACCTTGTTATACCTCCTTTTCTCCGACGATTCCCTAAAGGAAGTCATGTAAATATATTATATTTCCTTTGATCATTCATCAAATCTCAATAAATGTTTCGCACTCTACATTCATAACACGACTAGAGGTAATATACAACCATTTCTTTAATGACATGAGTATATCTACCTATCTTGGGTGTGTACCTAAGCAATACTTCGTAGTGGTAGGAAGTCTAAATTTAGTATACTAGCTTAGTTGACAAGTATGTCATACCCTATCTCAGAAGAGGATGTCATATTAGTTATAGTGATTAAGGGCATCTTTTTTTAATGATTTTCAGGTCAAACTTTAACCGAGCTTTGTGAATTTTAATGTAATAATTAAAAAAATAAACACCTTCCTTGTTTTATATTTCTATGTGTACATATACATTAATGACATATTCCACCAAAATATCAGTAAAGATGGGTTATAAATAAAGAGATCACGATCTTACGAACATTTTGACTACCAAGAACATCCTGTGAAGGACTATGTTTTGAATTAAATTATCGGAAACATAAATAAATTTTCCATTTAGTTTAAAGCCTTTATGTTCTTTGCGAGAAGGGGATGAACCCCTCGTATGTCACTTTCCTTTAATCCTTGAGAAAGTGACTGAATCATAATTTTATTCTCCTACGTGATCATTACCCTTGGTGTTGAGCTCTATGGAAATCTTGTTATCACCTTCATTCATGCCATGGGCATCAGTATGTAGGTCTCTTGTTTCAACCTCCACCTTTCCCTTAAACTCAATTTGAGCGTTTATACCAACACTTGCACAAACTTTATTGAGAAAAATTTCAACGTCCATATGCCTAGTAAAAAAAGGTAGGTATTAGAAAAACAAAAAAAAATCTTCAAAGTGTAAAATAAGTACCTTTGTTTTTAAACTAGCCTTCAGAGAATATATAATAATCATGCATCGAGGAACTGATGAATAGTTAAAACTATTATATAATAATTGGAACCTTCAAATTATTTATTCCAAAAAATCTCATATAATATAACATTATCTTTAATATTCAAAATACTACTACAATAGTTTTATTCCTCAACATCCAAAATGGGCCTAACATATTTCTTAGGAAAGAACATAATCAATACATATGTGGATGTATATTTTAGGAGTTGTCTAATAAAATAATACATCCCATACATCCTACATTGTTAATGGGAAATTGTCCAAAAATTGATGCATTGGAATGGTCCTTTTTCATATGATAAAAAGTGTACTATCTACCGTAAATTTGGGTTTTTTTGAAGATTTTCATGGTTCTTATACTCAAATGGCTACGTTTTTTAGAATTTTATACAATTTTTAAAAAGATTGATCTGGATATTATACTTGATATTCTTCAAACAGGTTGTGCAAAAGGTCGATATCCTACCCCAATTATTGGGTCATAGCTTGTCAGACCTCAAACCGTAAATTTTCAAGAGTTCATCTATGAAAGGACAAAATAGGCGTCTCATCGCCATGTCAATTCCCTCAAAGATACAACACTATCTTACAAATATAACCCTCACACACTTACCTGGACTCTTATGGAATCCTAATATCTACCATGTAAGTTATATCTTCAAAAGAAAGTAGAGATTCACAATATGAGTTTTGAATGAACATTTTATTCGGCTTGACAAAAAATAAGGTAAGAATTTGGGTTCTCTCTATCCTTAGTTTTAGACCGACGAGGGGTATTAAAAACATAAATGAGAATTTATACTTCCCCTAACAAGGGTTCAAGGCCTACATCCGGATATAAACATTAAGTAAGAGTAATATATACTAGGGGGGACAATAGGGTAAAAGAATAATGTTGTACATAAAATGGGTTTCCTTCAATAAAGTTACATGCATTGGGTACAGACCCGTACATGGGAGACACATCCAAAGATCTAGACATTACAAAAAATGATATAAAGAAATGAAGATTTACTCTTGAAAGAAAGATTGTCTGAAGAAGTCAACAGAATAATACTCACTCTAAAGATTGTAATTAGACTTGAAAAAATTAATGAAGAAGAAAAATGAATTTTTTTTTACTTTACAATGTTTGATCTATACATATATAAATAACCCATTGAATATAAATGGACAATTGTAGTCCAAACTCTTCAAATATGCTACCTTAATAGTGATGATTAACACTACCAACATCATGTGAAATAATATCATAAACCTTACTAAGAGACATGATATTTATCTTATTTGTAATCGTAACTATAAGTCAATGTATATAGTATTTATCTTATTCAAGGAGAAAAGGAATGAACTAGTTAAACAAGGTATGTGAAGAAGATACCCTTAACCTAGTCAACAGAAAATGTGCCAAATTTTCCAATCAAAACGAGCATATCAAGTTATAAGCCCAAAAAAAAAATTCATTATATAACTTCTTTCAGACACAGTCTCGTTACAGAAATGATGTTAATCTTATTCCGTTAGAAGTTGAATAAGACAGGTGGTGTCATCAGTAATAACCTCGGGTTTGTGGTTTAAATTTTATCACTACATGTACAGATGTCACACTATAAGACATTAGTTTGATAATTAGGACTTACTTATGTATAACTCTATATATACAAGCAATATTGTTAGAGAAAACAACAAAGGTAATTTATGCCTTTACGTCTTTATTATTCTTGCTTGTATATATAGATTTATTATTATTTTGAATATAATATTATACATATCCTTAATTTGATATTGTTAATGTAAGTTTCAATGTCTAAACAACAAGTGGGTCTAACACGAGTTTTGGTGGTTAAGATGTTGGTAAATAATGGAATGAATCGAAATATAAAAAAAATAGATAATTAATCTGAAGATGATATAATATTAACGTGGGTAAGTCAACTTCCTTAAATATGATTTGTGATGCAGGTGGACATTAAATTTAATTCATCGATCATGACCCAGGTATGCCAACTACTCCCATGTTTAGAGTACACTCTTTAAATGAAGGTTTGAGTTTTGCTCCAATGACCGAAAGAAAGTTTAAACAGGAAGGAGTATTATAAAATATGGAGATAAAGGGAGTGTTTGATTTATCAGGTCATTCTTCTTTGTAAGGCCTAACCCCTTAAGTTAAAACCTTGGTTTCTTAACGCATGTAATAATACACTTATGATGTGTATTATATTCACACCTCTTATAATATAATTCACCTTGTAATCTGTCTTTCATTATATGGAACTCTTTCCTTTTCTTGAATTTTTTTTCTGTTTAATCATTTTGTCAATTAATTACTTGTATATTTTACTTATTTGAACTAACTTATACAAGTATTGGTAGAGCTTAGATTTATCATGCACAGTATATTTCATATTTTTCTATGCCATAATCGAGAATTTTAGAGTTATCAAGAATTTTGTTAAACATTTAAACATTTTTTTCTTTTTTGCTATTATTTATCAATTTTTCAAAAATAATAATAAATAAATAAAATTGTGATTATGAATTTAATCTCATAACTCGAAATTTCGATAATATTTCCATAAACATATTGAGGCAAAGTTGTTTTACTTATTGTATCGATCAAATCAACATCTTATTCATCAAGTATATTTATGATACGACTGAGATTCAAGTTAATATTTTCATATTCTTAAACATTATAATGCTATAGTTAATCCTAAATTCGACGTATTGAAGAAATTAAGAGGGGATTCTTGTTCTCCTCGACGAGACAAAAAAAACACCAATATTATCGAATTTCGACAAGTAATAGAGAAGTATGGTGCATTAGGTTTTCGATTTTTTATTTTTTATTTTTTGGTCGAATCGGTTATATTAGAAGAAGAAGAAGAAAACATTCATGTGTGCACAACATTATGATTTCTTAAGAAATATTATTATACTATATACTATATTAATTATTAATTATTATATATTATAATTTTGATTTATTTTTAGAATAGACTTAGTAGTCTGACACTATGTCTGTTGACTTTGACTTGACCTATGGACAGTTGACTTTTTCAGATGACTTTTTCGATCGTCCTACCTTTGATTTTTTTGATTACCCACTCTGTTTTCGAAACCTTCTTAATGTTTCTTGACGTTCAAAATCCGTTTCCAAGATAGATTTCTCCAATATTTTTAATATTTTTCCTAAGTTCATGTATTTCTTTATTAATCGTGATTATGCTAACTTTAAAATATAAAATTTTGATATTGGATCATGATATGTGATTCACTATAAGGAAAGTTAAGATGCAAGTTGTCTACTCTCATAAGTATTTTGATTTAATACTATTGGGACTTGATAAAATACTTTTGACTAGGCCGGACATAGAGAAAAAACAAAAGGATCCTAAGATTCTATCATAAATTCAACTCCATCTCTCAAAAACCATATTACCGAACCTTATTATATTTATAACCATCATCCTTGCAACTAACAAATTAAAAAAAGGATTACCACACCACTACATTAATCTCAAGCTTTATTGTATGATATAAAAATGAGATATTATTGATTATTCTAATTTGAAATACTATTATTAGAAAGGGAAAAACATACCCAAATAGTTATTTCACATTGTATTCTCATTTGTTGAAATATCATTGCCAACTTCCTTTTCTCTATGTTAACAAATAAATGAGAAATAATTAAATTTATCCTATTGTGAATAGTAATCATTCAAATTTTAAAAAATCAATAATAATAGTTCAATTAATTAAAAATAAATACATAGGAATACCAACTGTCTTTTATAAAGTGTAGTAAGTTTAAACACAAACATCAATTTTACTCTTTCGCCTTAACTATGCTTCTTCATTTCATCATAGGCCTTTACAATTTGTAGATTATGTTCTTTTGACATGATCGTTTACTTCAAAAAATTGAATGAGTATCTAAATTTCGCATACACAAAATAAGTGAAAAATAGACCTTTGTAGTTCAATAACTAGAATATGTCACTATTTTATTCTACAAATCGTTTATATGGAGGATAGCTTCACAGTATTTAGTATAATACTCATGAAACAATTTTGCAATCAATATGGAAAAAAGTATAGAGTAGGAACTAAGTTACAAATACAAAAGCATTGAATCTCTCTTATTCAATATGACCTAAAAAATAAACGGAACTTGAGGCATTAATGAGCAATTAACATGTATAATGAGTTATAAATTAGATTCACGTTAAAGTTTATAAAGAGAAAATTCAGGAATATCTAGGTAGCGTCTAGAAAAGATGAATAGGAGGGAATACTTTCAACATTAACTCACATAAGTTGTATATAAAGTTTATGATTTGCAAAATATCAAATATTTCAAAAATCAATTGATTGAAAAAATTAAAAAGAATAAATGAATAATTATATATAAGGAAGATTTTTCAAACATATTAAAATTGTTATATGTAATAAAATTATATAACTGGAATACAAGAAAAAATGGTGCAAACCTTCTTGTGGTTGCGGGTCTCCTTGAAAATTTTGACAGGTTGTTGATTAATATAGAGAAGTAGAAAATGAGGTTCATACATACTTAAGTCCATAGATTAACCTTTTCAACCACTTACCACGAAGCTTTTCAGATATTCAACCTCAAATTCCACAATTATAAAAGTGAAAATTTCGAAGTTTTGTTTTATTTGTATTAATTGTTAATTCACTATTGTTTTGTGTACTTAGTATCTCATCTTGTTACGATAAAGAAGCTAGTTGACAAGAAGATAAATAGTATAGCTAAGCTAATATGTCCAGATATAACTAATAGATATTTAAATAAGCGGACGAGAGAAAATAGAAGAAGATAAATAGTATATGAGATTACAACTCAATGGGTCATTTAAAAACCATTATGTTAGCCCAACTACACCTAATAGATCTACTTTTCCTACTAAAGGTCACTTGAAATATTTAAAATTATACATATATTTCTCACTATCCATTATACACACTATATCTTAAACACATAACTAATAATAAAACATATACCCCTGATTTCCTTTCTCTCTCTCTCCTTTGTTTCAAATCTTTTTAGCAACGGGTTTAGATAAGCTTTTGAAACTTTTTTAAACTTCACTATATCTCGTCAACATAGATCAATTAAATATAATATTTGGTACGAGAACGACGATTCATGGTATTGAAGGCAGACTTGAGGAGGAGATCTTGAATGTTGTTTGTGAGTTTTTCGGGAGCTTGAGGTTAATTCATGGATAAGAAACTTTGTTAATTGAGTTTGTTTGAAGCTATGTCCAGATTTGATGTTTCGGGGAGAATGTAGCTTCATTGTGGATGAGGAAGTTTCGTTCATTGGATGGTTATTTTTGTAATCCATTTAATGATTTTACGTTAATACTCGTTGTTTTTATATCAACACTCAATGATTGTGTGTAATACTCAGTGATTTTGTGTAATACTAAGTTATTTTATGTTAAGTTTAATTAATTTTACGTAATACTAAGTGTTTGTGTAATTTGGTAGGGCCTAGTGTGTGATAACATGAATATAATTAAAACACACACACCTTGAAAAGAACCAAAAAACACTTAAAATGGCACTACTCGTTCGCAAGTAATAGTTAAATCAATAAATATTTGTTCTCAATAATTTGTTCGGTTAGCTCAAACTCGTCTTTAGATATAATCATAGATGAGATTACTTGTTCAAACTAAAAAAAATAAAATACAACATAACCAAGTAGAATAGAGATGAGATATCTTAAGTCTTTTAGTATGCACCTATTTTACTAAGTAGATGTTCTAATTATAAGGGTGAACTGAGCATATATAAATAGTTGAGATTCTATAATTCTTCTAATTTCTATCATGGTAGCTTAAATGGAAACCTCGACACTATCAGGGGAATTAGGTAAAGGGATTCTGCGAAATGATAGGTAAATAATGTGTAACACTAATGACTATCTAGTTAGACAAGTTTGTCAGGAACAATACACCACACTTGAAAATTATATATCAGTTTATGCAATTAAACACCCCATCAAGGTGACATTACTAATTACTAATGACACTCCTTATCTTGCCTAGAGGCAGGTGTAGAATAAATGACAAACACATAATAAAGTTATATGAAAAAAAAGATTAAGATAAGAATTTGAAAAATATACTCTAAAAGATATTTATTATGTGAGATGTCATACTACTTAATTTTATCATTCAAATGTTATATCCTATTGTGAATAGTAATCATTCAAATTTTAAAGAATCAATAATAATACTTCAATTAATTAAAATTACATACATAGGAATACCAACTGTCTTTTATAAAGTGTAGTAAGTTTAAACACAAACATCAATTTTACTATTTCACCTTTACTATGCTTCTTCATTTCATCATAGGCCTTTACAATTTGTAGAATATGTTCTTTTGATATGATCATTTACTTCCAACAATTGGGTGCGATATCTAAATTTTGCCTACCCAAAATAAGTGAGAAATAGACCTTTGTAGTTCATTAACTAGAACATGTCACTATTTTATTCCAAAAATCGTTTATATGGAGGATAACTTCAAAGTATTAAGTATAATACTCATGGAACAATTTTGCAATCAATACGGAAAAAAGTATAGATTAGGACCTAAGTTACAAATACAAGAGCAATGAATCTCTCTTATTCAATATGACCTAAAAAATAAATGGAATTTGAGGCATTAATAAGCAATTAACATGTATAATGAGTTATAAATTAGACTCACGTTTAAGTTTATAAAGAGAAAATTCAGGAATATCTAAGTAGCATTCCCCGATGCATTCCGACTTTTCATAGAAAGAAGAAAAGATGAATAGGAGGGAATGCTTACAACATAAACTCACATAAGTTCTATATAAAGTTTATGATTTGCAAAATATCAAATATTTCAAAAATCAGTAAATTGAAAAAATTAAAAAGAATAAATAAATAATTATATATAAGGAAGATTTTTCAAACATATTAAAATATTTATATGTAATAAAATTATATAGATGGGATACAAGAAAAAATGGTGCAAACCTTCTTGTGGTTGCGGGTCCCCTTGAAAATTTTGACAGGTTGTTGATTAACATCGAGAAGTAGAAAATGAGGTTCATACATACTTAAGTCCATAGATTAACCTTTTCAACCACATACCATGAAGCTTTTCAGATATTCAAACCTTAAATTCCACAATTATAAAAGTGAAAATTTTGAAGTTTTGTTTTATTTGTATTAATTGTTAATTCACTATTGTTTTGTGTACTTAGTATCTCATCTTGTTACGATAAAAAAGATAGATGACAAGAAGATAAATAGTATAGCTAAGCTAATATGTCCAGATATAACTAATAGATATTTAAATAAGTGGAAGAGAAAAAATAAAAAAAGATAAATAGTATATGAGATTACTACTCAATGGGTCATTTAAAAACCATTATGTTAGCCCAACTACACCTAATAGATCTACTTTTCCTAATAAAGGTCACTTGAAATATTTAACATTATACATATATTTCTCACTATCCATTATACCCACTATATCTTAAACACATAACTCATAATAAAACATATACCCCTAATTTCCTATCTCTCTCTCCTTCATTTCAAATCTTTTCAGCAACGAGTTTAGATAAGCTTTTGAAACTTTTCTAAACTTCACTATATCTCGTCAACATAGATCCATTAAAGATAATATTTGGTACGAGAACGACGATTCATGGTATTGATGGCAGACTTGAGGAGGAGAGCTTGAATGTTGTTTGTGAGTTTTTCGGCGAGCTGGAGGTTAGTTCATGGATAAGAAACTCTGTTAGTTGAGTTTGAAGCTCTGTCCAGATTTGACGGTTCGGGGAGAATGTAGCTTCATTGTGGATGAGGAAGTTACGTTCATTGGATGGTTATTTTTGTAATACATTTAATGATTTTACGTTAATACTCGCTATTTTTATATTAACACTCCATGATTTTGTGTAATACTTAGTGATTTTGTGTAATACTAAGTTATTTTATGTTAAGTTTTATTAATTTTACGTAATACTAAGTGATTTTGTGTAATTTGGTATGGCCTAGTTAAAACACACACACCTTGAAAAGAGCCAAATAATACTCTAACATGGCACGAATCTTTCACAAGTAATAGTTAAATCAGTAAATGTATGTTTTCAATAATTTGTTCGGTTAGCTTAAACTCGTGTTTATAAGCATAGATGAGATTACTTGTTCAAACTAAAAAAAAGGAATATTCTTTAGGTTTTATATAAATAAGAACTATATGAAAAAAATATTACACTAAGAATTCAAATACAACATAACTAAGTAGAATAGAGATTAGATATCTTAAGTCTTCTAGTGTGCACCTATTTTACTAATTAGATGTTCTAATTATAAGGGTGAACTAAGCATATAAAAATAGTTGAGATTGTATAATCCTTCTAACTTCTATCATGGTTTCTTAAATGGAAACCTTGATACTATTAGAGGACTTAGGTAAGGGGATTCTGCGAAATGATAGGTAAATAATGTGTAACACTAATGACTATCTAGTTAGACAAGTTTGTCAAGAACAATACACCACACTAGACAATTATATATCAGTTTAAGCAATTGAACACCCCACCAAGGTGACAATCCTAATTACTAATGACACTCCTTAACTTGCCTAAAGGTAGGTGTGGAATAAATGACAAACACATAATAAAGTTATATGAAAAAAAAGTTAAGATAATAATTTTAAAAATATACTCTAAAAGATATTTTTTATGTGAGATGTCATACTACTTAATTTTATCATATTCTTCTTCTTTTTAATATATTTTCTTTCTTTTTTACCACGGTAAAGGGTTATAATATAAACAAGTGAACCATCATTAAAGAACATAATACTAAGCTAAAAAAATCCACCAAATGATGGTTTTCATAAATTAAACCTTGCACCCCAAACTCAACCTCTAAATATGAGTATCTTAGTTCGCGATTCAAGTGTAAGTATTATAGAATGGTCCTATAATCTAAGGGATATGGCTTGTAAGCAAGCTATAAAAAGGCTTTAGAAAGGCTATAAGTGGGTGAGATGGATATTATATCAATTAATTTTGGACATAAAGCTAAAATACAACAAGAGGTTTATCGAAGAACTTCCTCAATCACTTTTCTAACTATGCAATTTTGTTACTTTCTTAGATCTAGCACAGTCATTAAATACTTTATCAACAAGACCGGATCTCAAGTTCTATACACCATTCAAGGCTCCATAATATAAAATATACTTCTACCACATTGCTTACTAATCCTTAATTTAGTATTAGGGTATGTTTTCATGTTCATACTTAAAGCGTACAAAAGAACTAGTTCATAAATAAATTAACTACTACCATTAACTCATTATGGTTAGGCTTTAAGGCTATCAAATTCTCACTACCAAAATTTTTATTTCTGCCTAAAAAACAATAAATCACATGAAATGAATATGAAGGAAAACGATCCTAACACCCCAACTCAAAAATAAGTCATGTCATGAACACAAAATGTAGGGAGTGGTGGATCCTTCGAGATACCACACCTATTTTTCTCCAGGACTGACATGGTGCTCACTGATTTGCTTTGATTTGTGCCACATAGACTACGATGAAAGCTTGAGCTGCTTTTACTCGATCTAATCGCTCACTTATCTTTCCCCCATGAAAGTTCATCTTCTCTCGAACATGACTCCCTCTCACGAGAAGTCTTACAACTTGGAGGTATCTTTGTAACTGTTCCATTAAGAATTTTCTTGATTTATGCATTATCGGTGTTGCTTCTTTGCCTGTATACTTAATTCTCTTTCTCAATAATCTTGTAATCATTTAGGGGTATGTTAATTTAAACACCTTGTGTGTGTGATCTCAAATCGTATAATTACTTGCACTACATTCACTTCCTCCTCTCGTAAAGCACAATCATAATAAAGGGCGAATTTCATACTTAATTCAGAGGTTTTAGTGTTTCAAAAAGTAGTTGGTGTGAGGAATTACCCTTTTTGTTTGATCCTGAACTAACACACTCCTCACTCGTCTTCTTCTTGATATCAAAATATACCTTGCTTTGATTCTTTACAATCTTACTAACACTAGATAGTGTTTTTACTCTTTTCATCATCTCGCTTGACATACAATTCAAAGTTGCGCCATTCTTAGAATTTCCCCTTGATTTTCGATAGATAAGGTGTTAATTGGGTTAGTAAAGGTGTAAGGATGGTAATTTTTTATTTGGGTGTGATGAACTCTTGCTTCGGTTGTAAGGTTTAAGAAATTTTGGAAAAGGGTATAAATTGTTTTAAAATCTTGAGTTCTAGGTGTTTGGAATAAATTGGGTAAAAAATATTTGTGTATATGAGTGTAAGGATGGATTCGGAAATAAAATTAGGAGATTTAATGTTGTTTTGATGTGAGATGAAGTTTTGGTGATACTATAATGAAGTTTGGAATTCTTGAATGGAATGAGACTTAAGGTGTATGGAGTTGTTATGAACTTGACCTCTTCTTATTGTAATGTCGTGTCGCATTAAAGTATACCACCCATAGGGTGCGGTATATTTTGGGTACTGTGCTTCTTACACCGTGTCATGATCGTGGCGCGAGGTAGATACAGTAAGGGTGTGGTATACCTCCATTTGGGCGCGTTATACAACTTGAATATTTGATCTTTCTGACTTTGCACCGATTCGAATACTTCTATGACACTTGCTTTAAGTGAGGTATACCACCCATAGTGCATGGTATACCACTCGAATGAGCTAACCTTGCTGACTTTGCACCATCATGAAGCTTTTTTCAAATGCTCGACACGGTTGTGGTGCGGTATACCTCTCGAAGGAGATTTTCCCACTAACTTTGACGTTAATGTATACAGTCATGGTGCTTCTCATAGGTTACAGTATTCTGCCTGACGGTGTGGTATACCATTTGACTCGTTGTGAATACACATTTTTCATACTTTTCACCCCAAACTCATATTCTATGTAACCTATACATCAAAAAAATATTCTATTTTCCTTATTACTTCAATACATAAACTAAAACTAAAACATAAAAAGATAAATATTTGTGGTTGTCTCACGGAAAACACTTTTGTTTAACATTTTTAAAGATCAACGCTTTATCTCCTCTAATTATTGATTATGTGTCCTTTCCAGCTATGGGTGAGGCTATGGAAATTAACCATTTAGATCTTACGACCTCTCTTGGGTCGGATTTCAATAAAATTTGGGGTCACCACTCGAGTAACGATAAATGATCTCCTCCATGCATTGTTGGAACCTTGTTTCCTGTTTTTTTTTTGTCTCTTTCAAGTGACCTCGTCGCCAACCCTAAAATTTCTTCCAACTTAGATCTCCATGAGTTTATTATGGACAATCTCTTTAATATTCTTGCTTACAACGCGAATAACCTGGACTTTCAGTGAAACTTTCTTTAGCATTTTGTCCAAGTCAGAGAATGTATTTGACTCATTATTTGCATAAAGGGTCACAGTTCCCTCATGAATATAAATTATGCTTCAACTCGTAGCCAAGAGTTGCCTTTAAAGTATGTAGGAACATGTGTATCTGCATCATATTTAAGAATGACGAAGTCATTAGGAATATCCACTTTACAATCTTGGACAAGAACGTTCTCTATGATACCCCATGGCTTTACTATCGATTTGTTCAATAACTGTAGATTAACAGATTTATTTGGTGTCGCCTAGGGTGTGATAAAAATAAGATAAAAAGAAGTTAAAAAACTACGCACTCTCACCCTAGACAGGCACAGTACTGCAAGTATTACAGGACGTATGCAAGTTTTAATGATAAATAGAGTTCGTTCCCAGGGACTTAAGTGTGTTAATTGCGTGAGTTAGAATATCGAGTAAAAGTAAATAATTAGAAAACAGTAAATTAAAGCAAGTAATTTTCGAGATTAAGAATTAAAAGTAAGAAAATAAAGACAATAAAATAAAATACGAAGAATATGAGATGAGAAGTATAGCTTAGGTTTTGCTAGTATGCACTAATCCTTCTAATTCTATCTATAAATCTATTTAATAAGGGAGAATATTAGCTCTTGGTATACTTAGTCAGGATTCTAAATTCCCCTATCTTAGACCTTGAGAGCGACTAAGGGGCCTACGGCACAACCAAGACGAGGACTCAAATAGGGTTATCAAACGCCACTAAGGCCCTATCCAGCACACTACAATCAATTGGTGATATGGTGATTAAAACAAACCCTAATGACTATCTAGTTAGAAGCATGTTTTGTCAAAACTACTATCGACACTAGATATTATATGGTCGTTCAATAGTTAAACACCCTGTCAAGGAGACCATCTAACTACTATTAAAACAATCCTAAAGTGAGCAGTTCTAGGAAAGAAATTAAATCAAAACACATAAACAAAATTAAAGTAAGTAGCTAATATCAAATTAAAACATATAATTCTCAAAGAAACTTAGATAGAAGAATTAGAATTCATAGATTATACATATGCAACAAGCTATGGGAAGTTTAGTTCATACCTGAAGGAAATAATCTAAAAGAAATTACAAAAGACATCATCTTGCTCTCTACAATAAACTAAGGAATAATATTAAGGTTTTCTCTAAGCAAGGATGATTTACAATTGATATAAGAGTGTATTTATAGGTGTTTAGAAGACCTAATTCATTTTCTTGAGGAAGAGGTAAGGTAATGGACTTCTAGCCCAACTCAAATTCGTATGGAAATAAAGATAAACACTGTTGGACCGTTTTGAGCATATCTTCTTCGTTATTGGTCGGTTTGAGCTCCATAAGATACCAAAAGAATCGCAACAGAATTATCTTGACCCTAGAGAAGGAAATCATCAGATTCGGCATATTTCTTAGGTAAAAACGCATATCTTTGGACGTGTATGCAGAATCCCAGATTTAGGCAGCTTTTCTTTTTCCATATTTTTAGCTTTTGTTTCCTTATATCCAATTACCATGCAAATCTCTTTCCATAAGTTGTTGTCTTTGACTTGGACTCTAATTAAGCTCCATAATTATCTTTAAAGCTACACACTAAATAAACAATTAAACCCAATATGCTTTAAAAATAATAATTTTACAAATCAAGACTCAAAATAGGAAAGTGCACTAAAACTCAAGAAAATCGACATTATTGACTTCTAAATCACTTAAAATGATGTCTCATCCTAACATTAATCTATCACAAATGAGGAGACATCAAGACCCCCAACTCAAAGTTGTATCGTCCCGATACAATAAAGATAAAAACATAGGGAAGTCTATAAATACACACTTATAAAATTTTCAACACAAGGGAAAAAGCATAGCAGAATATATAGAATAAACCTAAAGCACATAACTCAGAAAATTTCATGCAATAATATTCATAAACTACATACCTGTACACTTCTCATATCCACAGTCAACACGGCTTGAATTCAAGATCAGATTAGTTTCGCAATGTAAGAAGGATTGGGACTTTACTCAGTTCCCCAAGAGAGCTATAGATTGTTCATCGATTTTCACTAGTTTCAAAGGTCCACTCAACTAATCTCTAATGGCTCAATAACTTCTCAATTACATAGCAAAGAATCAAAAGGTCTTTAAGGTTGTAATGTAGGCTTAGGGACGGGTGTGATAGTATATTTGGATAATTTGGAGTGAGCTTTTGGCTCTCTCCTCACTAGCCATCAACGAATCGCCCTAGAGCTTGAGTTACTCTCATAAAACATTTCTCACTCAACCCAATGAATTCTTTGATGCACAATTTAGCATCCCCAATAACCCAATTAAAGCTTAAGATGTTCACATAAAAATCCACCTTGCCGGTCCGAATATATATTTTCTTTTCTTTTCAAATCAATTTTAAGCTATGACTCTCTTTTAATGTTGAGATATCACGCTATTTTCTCATATATTTTTTTCTTTCAATGCCCTTGTTGGCAAAATTAGCTCGTAGCTTCTTTTTCATTCACTATTACCTCGGCAAAGGGTTACAATAAAAATCTGTGAATCATCAATATAAAGCACATAGCACAATTAATAAGCTCAAAAATCCCAACCCAATAACAATTCCCATAATGGTGGACCCACCACCCCAAACTCAAGCTCTAAAACAACTGTCTATGCATCGCGATTCGAGTGCGGGTCATATGGAAAAGTCCTAAAATCTAAAGGATATGGCTTATAAAGTGTTTCAATAAAAGGCTTTAGAAAGGCTAGAAGGGGCTGAGAAGGATATAGCATATAAATTCAAAAATCACAGGGTAAGAAGGTATAAAAAGGCTTCAAGGGCTTCAAATATGAAAGAACCGCCTTAATCACTTTCTACACTATGTAATTTCGTTATTTTCTTACCTTTAGCACTTTCATCAAATGGTTTGTCAACTAGCTTGGATCTCACGGCTTACACACTTTCAAGGTTCCCTGAGATCGAACATACTTTCTATCGCATTGCTCACTAATCTTTTCTTTACTATCAACGTGTGTTTTCCTGCAAATACTCAAAGCATACAAATACATAGCTTATAAATATATTACTTACTATCATTAATCTACTGAGCTTATGCTTTCAAGCTATTAAACACACTCTACATCTAATTCCCATGTATCAAAAATTTTAATTTCTACCAAAAACAGAAAAATGGAGATGAGAGAAAACGAATCCCCACACCCCCAACTCAAAAATGAGCCGTGTCCCCACGACTCGAAAAAGACTCAAAAAACTGAAATTAAAATTAGCAGATAGACATATTTACAGAAATGGTAAGGAAGAAAGAGAACATACTCTCGAGGCTATTGCCTCGCATCATTGACATCCAAGGTAGGATTTGCTGGACCTTTCGTTAATTGCTCAAGGAGTTTCATGATGTGCACTTGATTAGAATTGATTTGTGCCACATCATTGACTAAGGAAGTTTGAGCTGCTTCGAATTTCGTTAAACGCTCCTCCATCTTCTCTTGTCAATTTTGCTCCCTTTCTTCTTTCGAGACTTGCGTAGAACCCGCTCTTCAAAAGATATCCTTGATCCAAGCATTATCAATATAACTCGTCTTAAACTCAAGTTTCTCTTCTTCACCCAATGTAACATTCGCTTCTCGCACAAGACACGTGATCATAGTAGGAAATTTAACATTATAAACTGATTTAGGAGAGACCAAAAATCGCATCACCTCCTCATAGATCAACTGTACCATATCAACTTCTTCTCCTCTCAAAATACAGTTTATAAGTAGAGCATACTTCATAGTCACATCCAAAGTTCGTGTGTTTCCAAAAATATTAGGGACAAGGAAATTGTGCCAAATTCGCGCATCTGCTTGAAGATATTTGTAAGGCCAAGGTGCCTTCAATTCTCCCTTATGTGATTGCACTTTCTCTTTGTCTAATACATGCTCAAAAAGTAATTCCTCATCAAAGATTTTTCGCTTAGCAACCGCTTCTTCAAATTTGCAACAACCTTTCAATTTCTTAAACTTGAAGTGGTTCCTAATCTCCTCAACTGTGAAAAGAACTAACTTTCCTCTAATCGGAACACAACCTTTACTATCTCGGCTAAAGAGGCCTAAATAGAAATCCAAAACTAATTCATGACATAATTCAGAACGTCTTACCATGAACGTAGACCAACCCAATTTCTCACCAAGCTTTAAGAATCTCGCGTATTCTCCATCTCTAATTTCTTCCTTGAATACTTTCTCATAAGCAAAAGGTAGCTCTTTCAATTGTATCTCTGCAGAAGCTTTTAAAGCTGCCTCTTTGTCTTGTGGAAGCTGTGTTTTCTCCTTTGCATAAAAGTAAAGCTTTTTACCATTACGATCAAACAAAGGTATTGCAGCATCTTCAACTTTGTCTTTTCCCTTTGATTTAGAACTAGCACCTTTGTCAATTGATTTCTTCTTGGTTACCTCCAATCCCTTGTTCTTCTTCACCTCCCTCTTGTTAGCTAAAATTGTTTTTCTATTAGTCATCTTCAATTGACCCCCAACTCAAAGCTTTAGCAACCCTTGAAATTTAAACTCTTGAATTAATGGTTGAACAAGCTTGATTTGGCTTAAGAAGTATGAATTGATAATTATTCTCTATGTGGGTGAGGTGGATTTGTAATGGGTTGGCTTGGATTTAAGAAATTGTAGGATGAATTTGTTAACTTTGAGCTCTTTGATTCTTCAATGAATGGATTTGGTGAGGATTGGGTGTTTGATTCTCTCTTGTAATGATGTGGAGAGAAGCTTGGATGTGTTTTTTATTATGATTGGGTAGTGTTTTGGTGATTGGTGAAGGTTTTGATGAGTTTTAATGGAGTTGGGAGAGTTTTGGGGAAGAGAAAAGAGGTCTTAGGTTGAATAAATTCGGAATAATAAGCATTAACCCTCTTTTATAAGCTCAAGACCCGTTTTTCTTCTTCCAGCGGCGCGCGCGCAGTATACCGGCCATATCCTCCGGTATACCGGAACATCTGTAGCTCCAAATTTTTTTGCTCCGTCAATAATCACGTGGCACCCACCCCGTGGCACGGGTTTTTGAAACTGTGACTTCCTCCGGTATACCGGGCATAACCTCCGGTATACCGCCCCTATTAGCTCAAAAAAATTTCGCCTCGGCATGGACCACGTGGCAGCCTGATGTCTCCCGATTTGTTCTAATTATTAGCCCTTTGGAGACATCCTTTTAGGTGAATAAATGACTTGTTTGTTAGACTTTTAGGCCTATTTGATCATATTGCACTTTCTCCCCTTGGAAATTAACTATTTGCAGAATCTGAGCTTTTGTGCATAAATTTGACTGTTTTTAATGCAAAGTTAATAGGTTCTTAAAGACCAATCCAAGGAGAAAAAGTGAGAATAAAGTCTTAGTGTATTTTAGAGTGTTAGGAAATGATTTCTAGTCGAGTTTCTATTTTTAGAGTACACTTTCCTATTTTGATTTCTTGATTTATTGATTTATTCTTTTTAAGCATATGCGGTTTAATTATTTATTTAATGTGAAGCTTTTAAAGATAAATGGTAATTACTTAGAGGCCAAGTCAAGATAAAGATGAAAGGAAAGAAGATTTACATGGAAATAAGAAGATTTGGTAAAGATTTATTTAAAGGAGGAAAAGATAAAGCTGCCTTTTGAAATCTGAAATCCAGCCACGTTTTAGGAATCAAATCATAATAAAAGATTGGCATGGATTCTGGACGAATGGTCTGCACCAATAGAAAGAGCTTTCCAAGACAAGCAGTTTCATATATTGGAACTTCTCAAACGGATAAGTATTGAAAAAGATATGATCAAATCAAATCAGCAGCAAATCTTACCTTTCCTAGAATTTAGAGCTACGAATTTGAGAGTCTTTGACTTGTCTTCCACTCCAAGCAAAATTCGACCTAGACTCCTCCAACACCTATAAATACACCCCTTAACCTCCTACTTTCACACACTTCAGAGAATAAACAAGAGGCTTAAGGTTTTCAAGTCAGAGCACGAAGGAGAGAAGAAGCTAGAAGCTGGAGGAATCCTGTTCTTCCATCCATAGTCATTCTACCCTTTAGGTTTTTCATTTATCTTTTGTATTTGAACATGAATTCCTTTTATTTGATGTTAGTCTTTAATTCCATCATGAGCTAAATTTCTTTATACTTGAGAATCGCATAAAAGGGATGAACCTTAATTAATGTTTTCTATGTTTTGAATTTGGGATTGTTAGATTTAAATTGAATTGAGTTTTAGGTATTGGATATTACTTTGTTTCATTACTAATTCTTTTAGGAACAACTAGAATTAGCTGTTAGTATTTGGGCTATTCCATATAGTGGCGTATGGATCATCCGACAGGGGGGGTTTGAATACAGATCTAGGTAATACCCGTGTAATGTCCGTTATTGACCGACAGGCTTAACTAGTTACATAGCCAAAGAGGTAAAATCATATCATCCGAAAAGCCATATTCGACCATGCAGGTGTTTATGATACTTTAGGATAGCTTCTAGGTCCACCCGACAGGGGGCTAGGAGATATTAGAGTCCCGACTAATATTCTAATTCCAATTCTACCCTTAAACATAGCATAGATTACATTGATTAAGTGGATTCCTTTGCGAGGACCAAGTATATCTCTCTTATCTGAAGTTAGTCGTTATTTGCTTTATTTCTTTTCTGTTTATTTAATTTAGTCTTTATTTTATTTGCATCTTTTAATTTACAAAAACCAAACAAAAATTATTCTCTTTTATTTTCTGTTTAGCAATTATCTCTACTATCTGATTAATATTTGGGTTGAACCTAATCCGTCCCTGAGAACGAACTTGATTATCATATATTACTTGGGACAACCGTACACTTGCGGTTAAGTGGTTCCTGTTATTTGCACTTTATTTTATAACACCCCAGGACCCACCAAGTTTTTGGCGCCGCTGCCGGGGACGGTAGCGTGTGACCCCGGTGTTAATCTTTAGTAGTTTAATTGTTAGTTTAGTTTTAGTTTTATTTTTCAGTTTTACGCTTTGGGTTTTCTTTCTTTCTCAGGTTTATAGGTTTTGGTTTATGCGTGAAGATATCGTGATTCTTGCAAATCCCGAAAGCCTAGTTCGTGAAGCAAACAAAAGAAAGAGAGACGCTAAAGCAAAAGAGTCAGAGGAGCAATTAGCAAGAGAAACAATGGCTGGTCAACTCAACCCAGCTGCTCCTCGAAACAATGATCCGTGGTTCGCCAATGGCCCTGCAGAAGCTCCGTTTCGAGCTCCTCCCCTCGGAATTGGCCCTGCAAATATTAATGTCGAGAGATTCAGACCCGATCCTGGTATGCTATCTCAGTTTCAAAGTTATGGCAATTACCGAGGTACACCCAGTGAAGATCCAATCCGTGCTGTACAGAAGTTCATGCAAATTTGCGATTCGTATATTACGCAAGGAGTAACTAAAGAGCAAATGTATTTTGCTAATTTTAGATTCTTCGTTATTGATGGAGCAAGTGAATGGCATGATTCGCAAGAACCCGGAACAATTACAACATGGGACGCATTACAAACCGCGTTCTTCGATAGATACTACCCAACGAATATGAGATTAGATGCGCAAGTTGAACTAACCTCATTCAAACAAGAGGAAGACGAGACTTTGGGTAGAAGTTGGAAGAGATTTCAGATTTGCTTACGAAGAGTCCCTGATCATGGCCTCACAGAAGTTCAACAGATGAAGATATTTTACCGAGGACTTGATGGCTCTTCAAGAAAGGATCTAGACTTGCTTTGTGGTGGTGGATTCCTACAGGTACAACCAGTTCATGCGAAGATTATTTTGAATAGAACTGTAACAAATGAACTTGGTTGGAACACTGTAAGAACACCTGTTCGAGGTGGAAATACTGCATCAATTGAAGAAAAATTCACCGCCATGGAAAACAAACTCGAACAACAACTGAAACAGCTTACTCTAGCTGTTACAAAAGGTGCTACTGGTAGAAGAGCAGATGTTAATGTTACACAAGAAGTTTATGGGTGTTCTAACTGCGGTACACAAGATCATGATTGGGAGACCTGTCAAAACAATCCAGAATCCGTAATGTTCATATCCAACCGAGGAAATTATAATTCAAGTGGTCAAGGCTATCAACCTAACAGAAACCATCCGGGTTTCCAATATTCAAATCCAAATGGGGCTGCTAATCCAACTTATGCATATCAACCACGCCCCCAAGGAAACAACTTTCAACCAAGACCTCAGAACAACTATCAAGGTGGACAAACATACGGATATCAAGCTCAGAGACAACCTCCTCAAGATGCTTATACTGAAACCATGAACCAAAAAGCCTTACCTGCTCAACCTCAAGAAGGTGCTCTAGATGTTCAACAAACCTTGACAACACTAATCAGCATTCAACAGTCTACCACGGCAACACTTAAGATGATGGAAACACAAATGGCTCAGATAAACAAGCAATTAAATCAACGTCAGCAAGGACAACTACCGAGTGATACTGAAGAACCTAAGCAGAGAGAAGAATGTAATGCAGTAACACTTCGAAGTGGTAAGAAGCTCGCTCCACCTCCTTTTCCCGTTATGAAAGAAAAAGAAACAACTGTGAAGGAGAAACCGGCAAAAGAGGTGGAAGAAAAAGAAGATGAACCCGAAATAGTGGAAGTGGAGAAGATTCCGGAGAAGCCAAAATCCAAAGATGTTACAGAAACCCGTCCTCCTCCACCTTTTCCCTCAAGAGTTCAGAAGAAAGGAGACATGGCCGAATATCAGAAGTTCTTGAATATGGTACGTGGTCTCAATATTAACGTTCCGTTCTTAGATGCTATACGCGATGTTCCGAAATACGTTAAATTCCTGAAAAGAGCCATTACCAACAAGAGACCATACCGTGAGAATGAGATGATAGGATTACCAGAAGAATGCAGCGCTCTATGCCAAAGTAAGTTGCCACCTAAACTACTTGATCCTGAGAGTTTCACGATTCCTATTTCTATTGGTAATGAGTGGCAAGGAAAAGCTTTGTGTGACTTGGGCGCAAGTATCAATTTGATGCCCAAGTCAATTTTCGAAAAATTGAAGATAGGAAACGCTATACCAACTTCCATGATCCTACAGATGGCTGATAGATCCCTCGCTCATCCAGAGGGACGAATTGAAGATGTCCTCGTCAAGGCAGGTACGTTAATCTTTCCAGTTGATTTCGTTATTCTTGAATACGACGCGGATAGGAATGTCCCCATCATCTTGGGCCGACCATTCCTAGCCACGGGGCGTACTGTTATTGATGTAGAAAACGGCGAATTAACCATGCGAATCCAAGACGAGAAGGTAAAGTTCAACGTGTTTAGGGCTATGAAGTTTCCAGATCATCCTGAAGAGTGTTTCCGAATGGATATACTTGATTTAGCTACGCAAGAAACGTTTGACTGTATGAATTTTAATGATATCTTGCGAGCAGCCCTAACACTTGACTTACCGGAATTGATGGAAGAACTAACCGAAACCGTAGCTGCTTTGAATTCCGGAACTATGAAACATAGGCATCTCGCCTACGAGCCATTTCGAGAACCAGGGGAGATAGTATCTAAAAAGAAACCATCTATCGAGTCTCCCCCACAACTAGAAGAAAAGCCGCTTCCATCACACATGAGGTACGCGTATTTAGGTACTAACAACACTCTACCTGTTATTGCTTCAGCTACTTTAACAGGTTCTCAAGAAGATAAACTGTTGCGCATACTAAGAGCTAACAAAGAGGCGATTGGTTGGACTATTGCTGACATCAAAGGTATTAGTCCTTCCTATTGCCAACACAAAATCATTCTAGACGATGAAAACGCGCGCTCAGTTGAAGGACAAAGAAGATTGATGCCAGCTATGAAGGAAGTAATGAAGAAAGAGGTTATCAAGTTGCTAGATGCTGGAATCATCTATCCCATAGCTAGCAGCGAATGGGTGAGTCCAGTTCAATGCGTACCAAAGAAGGGTGGTATTACTACCATCTTGAACGAGCAAAATGAAGCCATTCCCTCAAGGACCGTTGTTGGTTGGAGAGTGTGTATGGATTATCGGAAGTTGAACAAGGCCACCAGAAAAGATCACTTCCCTCTTCCGTTTATTGATCAGATGTTAGACAAGCTAGCTGGTAGAGAATATTATTGCTTTTTGGATGGATATTCAGGTTACAATCAGATTTATGTAGATCCAAAAGACCAACACAAGACAACCTTTACATGTCCTTTCGGTACCTTTGCCTTCCGAAGGATGCCATTTGGATTATGTAATGCACCCGCTACTTTTCAAAGATGTATGATGGCAATTTTCTGGGACATGATTGATGACTTCCTTGAGGTATTTATGGATGACTTTTCTGTGTTTGGTGATAACTTTGAGGAGTGTTTACGGAACTTGGAGAAGGTATTGATTCGATGCAAGGAGACGGATTTAGTTTTGAACTGGGAAAAGTGTCATTTTATGGTTCGAGAGGGTATAGTGTTGGGTCACAAGGTTTCAAGTGCTGGTTTGGAAGTTGATCGTGCAAAAATTGAGGTAATCAAGACTCTTCCCCCTCCTATTTCTGTAAAAGAGGTAAGAAGCTTTTTAGGTCATGCTGGTTTCTACCGACGTTTTATCAAGGACTTTTCCAAAATCTCTAAGCCGTTGTGCAACTTACTCGAAAAGGACACCAAATTCCATTTTGATGAAGCTTGCATAAAGGCATTCAACGATATTAAGGAAAAGCTTATTGCTGCACCTATTGTATTACCGCCTGATTGGAAGATTCCGTTTGAAGTTATGTGTGATGCTAGTGATCTTGCGATGGGTGCTGTTTTGGGTCAACGAAAAGATAAGGTATTTCATTCCATCTACTACGCTAGTAAAGTCTTTACAAGTGCTCAAGTGAATTATACCGTAACTGAGAAGGAGTTACTAGCTGTTGTCTATGCATTCGACAAGTTTCGCTCCTATCTTCTTGGAGCGAAAGTTGTTGTCTTTACTGACCATTCTGCAATTAAATACCTTATGGAGAAGAAAGATGCGAAGCCAAGGTTGATTAGATGGGTCTTACTGTTGCAAGAGTTTGATTTAGAGATTCGGGATCGAAAGGGTTGTGATAATCAGGTTGCTGATCATTTGTCACGTCTTGAAGGTTCTGAATCTAATGGAGGGCCTGAGTTGGTTAGAGAAGAGTTTCCTGACGAGAGTTTGTTTTCAGTTTATTCATTAGAAACTCCTTGGTATGCGGATATTGCAAATCTTATTGTGAGTGGTTCTTTTCCTCAAGGAGCTACTTCACAAGAGAAAAAGAGACTAGCCCACCGTGCTAAACAGTTCTTTTGGGAGGATCCTTTCCTCTACAAAGTATGCAGTGATCAGATGGTGAGGAGATGCATCCCAGATAAAGATATTCTATCCATTATTATGGGTTGTCATGATTCACCATACGGAGGGCACTTCAAAGGAGACCGTACAGCTGCAAAGGTACTACAATCCGGTTTTTATTGGCCCACTTTACATAAGGATTGTCATGAGTATGTCAAGAAATGTCACAGATGCCAGTTTACTGGTAATATATCTAAGAGAGATGAGATGCCGCGTAATAATGTTTTGGAAGTTGAGATATTCGATGTATGGGGTATTGATTTCATGGGTCCTTTTGTGCCTTCTAACGGAAACCTGTACATCCTACTAGCTGTTGATTACGTGTCTAAATGGGTAGAGGCTGTAGCTCTACCAACTAACGATTCGCGAGTAGTGATTAAATTCTTGAAGTCACACATCTTCACTAGACATGGTACACCTCGAGTTATAATCAGTGATGGAGGTTCACATTTTGTGAACAAATATCTGAAGAAAGTTCTAGAGAAGTATGATGTGAGACATCGTGTATCTACCGCGTATCATCCACAAGCCAATGGTCAAGCTGAGGTCTCTAATCGAGAGATCAAATCCATTCTTGAGAAGACAGTTGGTTCCACACGCAAGGATTGGTCAATGAAATTAGATGATGCGTTGTGGGCATATCGTACTGCGTTCAAGACGCCTGTGGGTGCATCTCCGTATCGTATTGTGTATGGTAAGGCTTGTCACTTGCCTCTTGAGCTTGAAATGGGTGCCTATTGGGCAATTGCGGAGATGAATATGGATCCAACCTTAGCTGCGGAGAATCGTATGATGAAGTTGAATGAACTTGACGAGTTTCGATTTCATGCCTATGAGAATGCCAAGCTTTACAAAGAAAAAACGAAGAGATGGCATGACAATCGGATTCGTGAGAAGAAATTCAAAGTGGGACAGATGGTCCTCAAATATAACTCCAAGTTCAGCAACTATCCGGGCAAGTTGAGATCAAAGTGGTCTGGTCCGTTCGTGGTGACCAAGGTTACGCCTCATGGAGCGATAGAGATCGAGAATCCAGACGAGCAACGCACCTTCATGGTGAATGGGCATCGTCTAAAACTGTACCATGTAGGCGAGGATACCAATCGCAGAATTGATCCAAATCCGGGGGAGGTCATGTACCTCCTTGAAGCTGAATAGATGCGAGAGGTAACCCGTCGAGCTTAACGACGTTAAACAAAAGCCATTTCATTGTATATTAGTTTATTGCTTTCAGTTTTTCAATTCCTAGTGTATAATTCTAAGTCAGTGTCAAGGTTTAGTGTCTACTTTTAAAGAAATGAGAAGGGTATTGTGTTAATGGTGCAGGAATCGAGTTTGGGAAGCTAGGAAAATTTTTGTGAAGAATTCAAGGCTGGCGCGGACTACCCCCGCGGTGTACCCCCTATACCGCAGGGATGTACCGCGCCCCAAAAACCCGTACCACGGGTCTGTACCACGGGTTTTATCCAGAAGCAAGAAAAAAATGAAGCTGATAGCCGCGGTGCACCGCGCCCTATACCGCACCTCAAAAACCCGTACCACGGGTTGTGTATCGCGGGTTTTTTGACGGAGTATGTGCGGACTACCCCATGCACCGCACCCCTACACCGCAAGGCAAAAACCCGTACCACGGGGTGCTAGCTCGGGGTCAAGACAGAAGCGAAAAAAATCAAAAGCTGTTGCGCGCGGACTACCCCGCGGACTACCCCGCGGACTACCCCCTGCACCGCAGGGATGCACCGCGGACTGGCGGTTTGTGAAGAGTTCGAAGCCCAGTCAACTTCTAACCTTAAGGAGATAAACCCTAGCCTCTTCCACACGAATTTTCCAGCTCCCAACCCTATAAAAACTCCTTGAAGCTTGATTAAACCTCTACAACAAACCCATTAACATCATCAAATCTCTCCTCCATCCTCCATAAACACATCCTCTACATCAAATTCATCACAAAACACCATCAAGATCATCAAGCTTTCAAGAGTTCTTCCAAGATTCATCAAGAAAACAACTTCCTTCATCTAATCCAAGCAAGAAACTCAAGCTATACCAAGTTTTCTTAAATTTATTCTATCCTTGGTATAAACTTGAGTTTGGGGTCAATTCAACCATGACAAACAGAACAGATGCTTTGGATTATAAGAGGAGGTGTTGTATCCTAGGGAAGAACAAGAGTTTGCCTGGTTCCACAATTAAAAAGGCCATCAATCTTGATGAGCCTACTGAAGAAACACAAGAGAAGGCACCTGCACCACCACTACACGGGAAATTAACAACAAGGATGAGGGTATCATCAAAGCCTGAAGACAAGCTACAATTTCAAGTTCAAGGTTCTTCTTCTTCTCAAACTGATTCTGGAATTCCTCCATGGGCTCACAATTTGCAACAAGAGTTTGAACTTTTACGATTAGACATCGGAGCACTTTGGAAGGAAATTACACAGATTAAGTCAACACTGGAAGAGGTAACTTTATTCATGGATATTGATAATTATACTCCCCCTTTGGAGGAGGACACTATGGATCTTCATGGCCAGGTACCCCGTTCTAATTCTTCTTCTTAATTGATGGTAGACACTAGTTAGGTAGGTTAGTTTAATTTTATTGCTTTGTTGAGTCTTTTTCGAGTCGTGGGGACACGACTCACTTTTGAGTTTGGGGTGGGGTTCGTTGCCTCATCCCAATTTTTTGTGATTTACATGCTTTCAATAAAATTAATCTTAGGGTTGCGTGACTGTAGAGACTTTTAAATACCCCCATCTAGCATGCTTTTCATGAATTAATGATAGAAAATAGTTGACTTTAGGAGTTAGTATAAACACACTTTGATTGCATGCAAGTATGAGATAATTGATAGGGAGAATTAATGAACAATGCAAAAGAAGTAAACTTGTGCTTAAGGATAATAGGTGGTTTGTAGAACGTGAGATCTAAATGAGTAGAGAACCCACTTAGGTATGAACTAGAGACGAGTTGTATAGATAGGAAAATGATAGAGGCAGTTCTTTGTTAGCCCTTTGAATCCTTTTTAGCTGTCTATCCCTGAATTAATTATCCTTCTTAGACAAATTTTTAGCCTTTAAGCCTTTCTTTTGTCACCACATTATAAGCCAATTTCCCGTTAGATTATTAGGCATGACCATATGACCCGCACTTGAATCACGATCCTGAGACTGCCTGTCTTGAGCTTGAGTTTGGGGTGGTGGGTCCACCATATGGGAATTTACATTGGGTTGGGATTCTTGAGCTTATCAATGATGCTTTGTGCTATATATGATGATGATTCACAGGTTTATTGTATTGTAACCCTTTGCCGGGGTAATAGTAAATGGAAAAGAAGCTTCGAGCTCAAGTTATGAATAGGCATAACTATGAAAAATAGAATGATATCTCAACATTAAAAAGAGAGTCATAGCTATACAAAAGAAAAAATATATATAGAACCAAAAAGTTATATGAAAAGAATATATATTTGGACCGGCAAAGTGGAAAAAGTTAGGTGAATCATCTTTAGTGCTTATTGGGTTAATTTGGGGACGCTAATTAAGCGCATCAATTGGGTTGAGTGAGAATGTATTCGAGTGTAAACTCAAGCTCTTGGACAGTTGTTGATGGTAAGTGAGGAGAGAGCCAAAAGCTCACTTCAAATTTACCAAATATACATACCATACCGTCCTTCAGCCTACGCTAAAACCGTAAAGACCTCGTGATTCCTAGATGCACAGTGAGTTAATAGGGATTATTCTAAGTGGAACATTCAACACAAGTAAGGATCGAGGAACACCCTATAGCCACCATCTTGAGATAAGTATAAAGCGTAACCTTCTAGCATTGTGAAATTAATTTTAAATCAATATTGTTTTGTATTTGATTTTGCATGATAAGTGTAGGTGTATATTAATTCCTAGGTTAGACTATATGAAATTTGTTTTAAGCTTTGCTTTGGGATTATTTACTAGTTTCTACCTTCTGCATTCACCTAAAAGATCCTTGTTTTATTTTTATTTTGCTTTGTCGGGACGACAAAGGTTTGAGTTTGGGGTCTTGATGTCTCCCGATTTGTTCTAATTATTAGCCCTTTGGAGACATCCTTTTAGGTGAATAAATGACTTGTTTGTTATACTTTTAGGCCTATTTGATCATATTGCACTTTCTCCCCTTGGAAATTAACTATTTGCAGAATCTGAGCTTTTGTGCATAAATTTGACTGTTTTTAATGCAAAGTTAATAGGTTCTTAAAGACCAATCCAAGGAGAAAAAGTGAGAATAAAGTCTTAGTGTATTTTAGAGTGTTAGGAAATGATTTCTAGTCGAGTTTCTATTTTTAGAGTACACTTTCCTATTTTGATTTCTTGATTTATTGATTTATTCTTTTTAAGCATATGCGGTTTAATTATTTATTTAATGTGAAGCTTTTAAAGATAAATGGTAATTACTTAGAGGCCAAGTCAAGATAAAGATGAAAGGAAAGAAGATTTACATGGAAATAAGAAGATTTGGTAAAGATTTATTTAAAGGAGGAAAAGATAAAGCTGCCTTTTGAAATCTGAAATCCAGCCACGTTTTAGGAATCAAATCATAATAAAAGATTGGCATGGATTCTGGACGAATGGTCTGCACCAATAGAAAGAGCTTTCCAAGACAAGCAGTTTCATATATTGGAACTTCTCAAACGGATAAGTATTGAAAAAGATATGATCAAATCAAATCAGCAGCAAATCTTACCTTTCCTAGAATTTAGAGCTACGAATTTGAGAGTCTTTGACTTGTCTTCCACTCCAAGCAAAATTCGACCTAGACTCCTCCAACACCTATAAATACACCCCTTAACCTCCTACTTTCACACACTTCAGAGAATAAACAAGAGGCTTAAGGTTTTCAAGTCAGAGCACGAAGGAGAGAAGAAGCTAGAAGCTGGAGGAATCCTGTTCTTCCATCCATAGTCATTCTACCCTTTAGGTTTTTCATTTATCTTTTGTATTTGAACATGAATTCCTTTTATTTGATGTTAGTCTTTAATTCCATCATGAGCTAAATTTCTTTATACTTGAGAATCGCATAAAAGGGATGAACCTTAATTAATGTTTTCTATGTTTTGAATTTGGGATTGTTAGATTTAAATTGAATTGAGTTTTAGGTATTGGATATTACTTTGTTTCATTACTAATTCTTTTAGGAACAACTAGAATTAGCTGTTAGTATTTGGGCTATTCCATATAGTGGCGTATGGATCATCCGACAGGGGGGGTTTGAATACAGATCTAGGTAATACCCGTGTAATGTCCGTTATTGACCGACAGGCTTAACTAGTTACATAGCCAAAGAGGTAAAATCATATCATCCGAAAAGCCATATTCGACCATGCAGGTGTTTATGATACTTTAGGATAGCTTCTAGGTCCACCCGACAGGGGGCTAGGAGATATTAGAGTCCCGACTAATATTCTAATTCCAATTCTACCCTTAAACATAGCATAGATTACATTGATTAAGTGGATTCCTTTGCGAGGACCAAGTATATCTCTCTTATCTGAAGTTAGTCGTTATTTGCTTTATTTCTTTTCTGTTTATTTAATTTAGTCTTTATTTTATTTGCATCTTTTAATTTACAAAAACCAAACAAAAATTATTCTCTTTTATTTTCTGTTTAGCAATTATCTCTACTATCTGATTAATATTTGGGTTGAACCTAATCCGTCCCTGAGAACGAACTTGATTATCATATATTACTTGGGACAACCGTACACTTGCGGTTAAGTGGTTCCTGTTATTTGCACTTTATTTTATAACACCCCAGGACCCACCACAGCCACCCCGTGGTACGGGTTTTTGCCTCTATGGTACTCTCCGGTATACCGGGGTTGAGGTCCGGTATACCGCCCATATGGACAGATGCTTCCGAAAATTTTATTTCTCCTCCCGAACTCGATTTCTCCAATTCCTACACACCAAAAACACTAATACCTTTCTCAAATATGCATTATCAGCTAAAAACAACTAAACTAAACATAAACTAATAAACGTAAAAGACATAAAAGCTTAAAAAAAACTACGGGTTGTCTCCCGTACAACACTTTTGTTTAACGTCTTTCGAAGTTAGACGTGTTACCTCTGTCAAGATTTGCGAATATAGCCTCCCCAACAACGAGTAAGGCTATGAACGTCAACTAATCTGCGCTTGACCCCAGTTTTGGGGCGAATTTCTATCACCTTGGCTGAAACAACCTTAGTGACAATGAATGGTCCCATCCACGAGTCTTTGAAACATCGTGGCCTATTCTCGCGTTTGTGAGCTTTCCATAAAACTTCATGGCCAACCCCAAACTCAATGTTTGGCTCAGTATCCACAGGTTTTAAGTGGATCTCCTCAGGAGGAACTTTGTGATGTGAAAGGCTGTGGATGATAGGCACGATGGGATCTAACTTCCTTGGTTTCTTACCCAAGACATAGAACGTCTCGGATACGTTCTTAGCATGAAGGGTGATGGTCCCTTCTTGGAAGTTGATCACACTTTGACTTGTGGCCATGAAAGGCCGTCCAAGTATGATTGGAACATGCTTATCTGCATCAAACTCAAGTATAACAAAGTCAGTAGGGATGGCGATATTACCTGCACGGACTAAGACGTCCTCCACTATTCCCCATGTCCTTTTAACTGAGCTGTCAGCAAACTGCAACTTCACTGGAGTCTTCTCTGATTTCTGAAGTCCAAGTCTCTCGAACACGGACTTAGGCATAAGATTCACACCAGAACCCACATCGTACATAGATTTCACTTTGAGCATACGATGTAATTGAATAGGAAGGTTGAAACTTCCCAGATCTTTAAGCTTTGCAGGTAGCTCTCTTTCACTTCTTCTTGAAACCCTCAGGTTCTCTCTCGGAATTTCTACACTCGCCTCTTTCTCAGGAATAACTTGTGTATAAACTTGTTGCGGTGTAAGTCCTCTCTTCGCAATCTCAAGCATCTGGGCGTTGATATTTTCAGGTTGGTACGCCTCTACAAATGTCTTGAGCACAGTGTCATCTTTAGGATTTGTATCAGGAATGGTTGATGACACTGGTTGGACAATAGGTGGCGATTCCACCTTCGCTTCTTCTTTCTCTTCATGCACAGTAGGTGCAACTTCATCTTCAAATTTTGACTTCTTCTTTGAGTCTTCTTCCTCTTTCTCTTTAGCCAGCTCAGCTGCATACTCCATAACCGATCGAATTTCTTCTTACATCTTCCTCAGTAGCTCTATAAATTTGGCTTTCTCTTCCTCGTCCTCCACATAAACTTCAGAAAAATCAGATTCCACGGGGCTAGACTTGGTTGGTTCTTCTTCAGTACTCGGAACTTCCACGGCACTAATGGCAGCATGTGGTATTTCTTCTTTTACTTCTTCAATTTCAAGGCATATAGCCTTGCAAGCTTCAAACCCAACATTGTTTTCACCTCCTTCGATTGCCTTTACTTTCTGTTGTTATACAAAACTTGTTAAAACTTTGTTCATCTATTTTACTTGAGTGCGTATTATCTGAAGTACGGCATCGTGTCCTCTGATCTTCTCTTCCTGAGCGTTCATATTCGCGGTCAAACGGGCTAGAGCTTGTTGATCCAAAGATCCTTCTTGAGGGTACTGAGGTAAAGCTTTTTGATCTAATGAATCGGTATAGGCATCTTGAGCAGGTTGTTGTGGGGGAGCAGGTCTATTCTGATTTTGGTACTGACCTCTCTGTTAGAAAGAGTTGTTCTGGGGACGCTGTTGATAATGACCAGGATTAGCGGCCCCTTGTGGATTTGAATACTGCATACCCGGATGGTTTCAGTTACCCCATTGATAACCTCCGCGATTGAATATAAAGTAAACAGATTGCGGATTTGATTCGCACTCTTCCCATGTATGATCGTTAACACCACATTGTTGATAACCTTGTGCTTCTTGTACTACTTTTCTAGCTGCTAAATTTTTCTCCATCGCTATCTTCAGCTCTTTGATTTGATTTTCTAAAGCGGATATTTGAGCTGAGTTTGCAGTTTCTGCATCTAAACGAAGCGTTCCTCGGGTCTTTGCTATAGAAGCTCGCGTTGAGGGCCAACTTCTTTCTTGTTCCATAATATTCTCTAAAACCTCGGAAGGTTCATTGTGATTCATGGACACAAAATTACCCTTCCCAATGTTATCCACCTTTTCTCTACCTTTATCATTAAGACCTTCATAGAATATACCAAGTTGTAGAGCAGGTGTATAACCATGGAGCGGACATCTAGCTAATTTTTGTTGAAACCTTGTCCATGCTTCTCCCACTGTTTCTCCATCTTCTTGGGAAAATCTTGCAAGCTCGGCTTGATCTTTGAGTCTCATGCTCTTCGGATAAAATCGGTTAAAGAATGTGGCTTGAAGTTCTCTCCAACAATGAATGGTTCCATGTGGTTGTCTTTCTAGCCAATCGCTAGCTCTTCCGGTCAAGAAAAACGAAAACATATGACAATACAGTTGCTCGCGTGTTATGCCAGGAGTAATGTAGGCATCACAAATCTGCATAAACTTCTGAATCGCTTTTACCGGATCTTGTATTGCTGTACCAGTATAGAGTCCGAAACTTTGGAATTGACTGAGCATACCCGGATCGGGTCTAAATTTGATATTCGGAATCTCAGGAGGGCGGTAACCGATGGGTTGAACATGGAATGGTACATTAAGGCCAGGAAGGTCTTGTTCAACTCGGTTTTGTTGATTATTAAGGTTATTATGCCCATTACCTCCTCCTGCTGGTAATTGTATACCAGGTGGTGGATCTTGTTGTTGTCCACCCGGTTGATTATTCTGAACTCCACCAAGGGGTACACCGAGTGGTGGATCTTGGGCTGCCATTAATCTTCTCAAGGCTCTTTCCTCACGAACTCGTTTGTTGTAAGGTCTGAAGCTCCTCTCAGGCTCCGATAAAGGAGGCCAAGAATTAAACACTGTGAAACCTGAAAAAGACTAAAGCAAACCACAAGCGTAAATCTGGAAAATAAAAACTAAACTAAAAACTGAAAAGTAAAAACTAATTAAAAACTACTACTCGAAATAGATAACCCACACGCTAACGAGACACAAGTCCCCGGCAGCGGCGCCAAAAACATGGTGTCGCCTAGGGTCTGATAAAAATAAGATAAAAAGAAGTTAAGAAACTACGCACTCTCACCCTAGACAGGCACAGTATTGCAAGTATTACAGGACGTATGCAAGTTTTAATGATAAATAGAGTTCGTTCTCAGGGACTTAAGTGTGTTAATTGCGTGAGTTAGAATATCGAGTAAAAGTAAATAATTAGAAAACAGTAAATTAAAGCAAATAATTTTCGAGATTAATAATTAAAACTAAGAAATTAAAGACAATAAAATAAAATACGAAGAATATGAGATGAGAAGTATAGCTTAGGGTTTGCTAGTATGCACTAATCCTTCTAATTCTATCTATAAATCTAGTTAATAAGGGAGAATATTAGCTCTTCGTATACTTAGTCAGGATTCTAAATTCCCCTATCTTAGACCTTGAGAGCGACTAAGGGGGCTACGGCACAACCAAGACGAGTACTCAAATAGGGTTATCAAATGCCACTAAGGCCCTATCCAACACACTACAATCAATTGGTGATATGGTGATTAAAACAAACCCTAATGACTATCTAGTTAGGAGCATGTTTTGTCAGAACTACTATCAACACTAGACATTATGTGGTGGTTCAATAGTTAAACACCCTGTCAAGGAGACCATCTAACTACTATTAAAACAATCCTAAAGTGATCAGTTCTAGGAAAGACATTAAATCAAAACACATAAACAAATATAAAGTAAGTAGCTAATATCAAATTAAAACATATAATTCCCAAAGAAACTTAGATAGAAGAATTAGAATTCATAGATTATACATATGCAAAACCCAAGCTATGGGAAGTTCAGTTCATACTTGAAGGAAATAAACTAAAAGAAATTACAAAAGACATCATCTTGCTCTCTAAGGAATAATATTAAGGTTTTCTCTAAGCAGGGATGATTTACAAGTGATATAAGGGTGTATTTATAGGTGTTTAGAAGACCTAATTCGTTTTCTTGAGGAAGAGGTAAGGTAATGGACTTCTAGCCCAACTCAAATTCGTATGGAAATAAAGATAAACACTGCTGGACTGTTTTGAGCATATCTTCTTCGTTATTGGTCGGTTTGATCTCCATAAGATACCAAAAGAATCGCAACAGAATTATCTTGACCATAAAGAAGGAAATCATCAGATTCGGCCTATTTCTTAGGTAAACACGCATATCTTTGGACGTGTATGCAGAATCCCAGATTTAGGCAGCTTTTCTTTTTCCATCTTTTTAGCTTTTGTTTCCTTATCTCCAATTACCATGCAAATCTCTTTCCATAAGTTGTTGTCTTTGACTTGGACTCTAATTAAGCTCCATAATTATCTTTAAAGCTACACACTAAATAAACAATTAAACCCAATATGCTCTAAAAATAATAATTCTACAAATCAAGACTCAAAATAGGAAAGTGCACTAAAACTAAAGAAAATCGACATGATTGACTTCTAAATCACTTAAAATGATGTCTCATCCTAATATTAATCTATCACAAATGAGGAGACATCAGTATTCTTCACTTCCTCATTCTTATATTCTCAAACACTGACTTGTTCATAAGGTTCAAACTTAAATCAAAGTTACACTTAGCTTCCAACAAACTTACCTTTGATTTGGATAGGGAGGTTGAAACCTTCAGGATGTTGAAGCTTAGGTGGTAGCTTCTCTTCAACATACTTCTAGACTATCTTAGTATGAGCCACGGTCTTGATATTGGCCTTTACACTTGCATTCACACTCTTCTCAGAGATAGCCTCCTTGAAAACTTATTGTGGTGTAAGTCCCTTCTTAACAATCTCAAACCCTTTAGTGGTGATTCCTTCTTTGCTAAACGCCTATAATAATTCTTTGAGCTCAAAGATAGCCTCCCTGCAAGTGAAATTTGATATGTCATTCTCGTTCTATGTGGATACTAGCGATCAATGAACTTGACTTGCAACTCGTCCCATGACATAATCAAATCTACTGGTTGACTATCCAACAATTCACTTTCACCCTTAGTCAAGAAAAATTAAAACACGAAGTTACATAACTGATCGCTTATATTGCGTTGAGTAATTTAGGCATCACAAATCTACATAAACATCTAAATCGACCTCAGCATATCTAATTGTGTTGCATCACTGTAGTGCCCAAAGCTCAAGAACTGACTCAGCGACACTTGTTGGGCTTGACTATTGTTGCTTGGATCACTTGAGGATGAATCCCAAATGGTTTAACTCGGAAAGGACTCGTTGTCTAAGAGTACCTTTTTATGGGCATTGATTATTGTGTGGATTCCTTCCATTGACTACTACTTGTGTTGATACTATCTAGGGAATTATAATTTTTTGATTTCTCTTATACCTATGTGGTAAACAATATCTCGTTGGTTCACTTGGCCACCTCCTTCTACTACACTAGATACTGCTTCGTCTTTCTTTGGCCCTCTTTGTTATTCTTTCTGCTTGGATTATTTTCTCGTGATCCGAGAGCATACACCAATACCTAAGATATTTTAAAGAGACAAAAATAATAACATTTTATAAAACATAACCAAATAATACTACTACAATAATGCTAAATAGGAAAATTTAACTAGAAAAATTAGACTTAGAGAAAAAGAAAATATTCACGTATTAATTTCAATAAAGTCTGGTCACATAATAGAGTGATATGAAGGAGGTATAAAAAAGAGTGATATATATCACTACTTTATAATAATACCTATACTATATATAGATCGTTCTATGATCTAAGGGATAGATAGATCTTATTTTAGAATAATGATTCAATTCTATCAAATATATGATAACCATATAGTAAAATAAAAAACGCTATCCACATAAAAGATCTAGATAATGAAGTTTAAATAACTCGTATATTGAATATTTTTTTTGAGAGGTGGATTTTATTACTTCCACTACTTCTCAATTGAATATGAAAGCAAAATAAGAAGTTAAAAACTTTGTAAACAATCTATTTAAGTGTAGCCAATAAATCCTTTCACATAATTTTTATTAAATAAAAGGATCAACGTGGAAACAATTAAAATGTAGTAGAAATAAAACCACTTTGACAAGTACATACACTCCCAGTTATATCACGGGATACATGTATTTTTTTTTTATAGTGAAACATTTGGTGAATTCAATGTGACTCTCTCTTTCTCTCTCTAAAGTGGATGTTGTTAGTAAACAATCAACTTAAGTCTCCATAATTCCTCGGGTTAAGTAATACCCAATAGAGAAATGCTAATGTTGAGCTCATGAGAGTCATCAGGAGTCTACCTCTACTATTAAGAAGAATCTGCTTGCCTAGTCATTGCAAGCAAAGTACTAAGTTATTCCATACTCCTTTGTATATAATATGATATTACAATCCCTCATCCATTTTTGCCTATACATATTGTTATCTATCACTGTATTCCGAGTATATTTGTATCCTCAGGCAAAGCATGGTCCCAAGACTGACGTTAGATGATTTTACGCTCTATCATATAGAGCAATTCGTGGAAAAACTTTTGAATTCTATTGATATTCCACATGGTTTTAACTCGATCTGCACAAAGTGGTTTGAAACAATTTGATACAGAAATGGAGAATAATGCACAAAAAATGAGGGAATGATCCACTCCCAAGGACAAATCTTGTCTGTTAAAGGAATGAGATAAAGAAGAGAACATGTATAAAAATAATAAGTTAACAGAAGGATAATTGTGTGTGTCGGTTGAAGAAATTTGAAGTGGTTTTAACCTTATCATCTAATCTTGTGGGTAGAGAAGGCGTCAAACCACACATTATGACAATATTGACCACACCAAAGGTGTTGGACCATATATTCTTGCTATGCTGACAGTTGGGGTAACGAGACTCAGTGGATGGTGTTGCAGTATCTAAATCAATTGTTTAAAAGAACTTGCCAATCAGAGGCGACATATAATTTCAAAGAACAATTTGAAGGTAAGAAATAGTAAGACAATGTTAGTTACTTTAAAAATGGTGTGTTTCAAATTTTAAAATTAACTAATGCTCAAGTCAAACCATCATAGGTATCAACCTATCGTGGTTCCCTCTTTAGAGTCTTTTTTATAATAAAAATAAGAGCTACAAAGACAAAATGAAATCTTCATAAAATTCTTAAAATATTTCAGCCCTAAAAATTTAGATAGAATATAACAAGATTTTCTCGACAACCTAATATCATCAAATAGGCGGTTCAGCCATTGGATTCCAAACATAAAAAAGTTTACAGAATTTAAAACAAATTTTCTATAACTAATTTTTCATTGGGATCAATCAATAGATCACCAGCATCTCCGGCAAAAAGAGTAGCACCTCTAGCATGAATTAAATGACCTCTGGCTTAAAATATCATCTCCTCTAGCATAAAAGACAGATCCTCTAGTATAAAGAATTAGCTCATCTAGTATAAAAAATATCACCTACTTCGACATAAAAAACCAGCATATCTAGCCTACGGAAGACCAGACACTATAGCAAGCTAACACCAAGTCATGATCGACCTAAGTGGTCGGTCAACGCTATAACAACGAAATCGACGAATCTCAATAATATTTCTGAGGTATCCTCGAAAATAATTTCAACATAGATATGGTAAATTAGTTTTATGTAGTCTCAGAATTAAGATTGACATAGCTTCGATAAATAAGCCTGAAGTTTCCTTGACAATGAGGCTGAAATATTTCTGGTAACCTAGTTTAATGTAGACTCGGTAATGAAACCGACATAAATTCGGTATTAAGTCAAACTTTGCCTTGGAAATGAGAAGAACATAGATATGTTAATTAAGTCCGACATAGCCTTGGAAAAAATACCAACTACATTGTTAGAGATAAGGTTATCTTGAAGTAAATAATTCATTGACGTGATGATATAGTCAGCAAGTAATTCCTTTTCTTTTGTAAGAGATATAAAAATAACTATGTAAGTCGGCAATTTAAAAATCTTCATATGAGCGACACACTCTCAGCAATTAAATATTTTTTAAGGCCGACAGTCTTAACAATCAAAAAACATTTGTAAGACCAACGTAATCTCGATAATTAAAGAAATTTTGTAAGAGCTACGCAAACTCAATAACTAAAGAAGTTTTGTAAGAGTAACAAAGTCTCAGTAGTCAAATGAAAATTAGTAATAGCGGTGAAGTCTTTACTATCAAAGAATTTTTGCAAGCTCAAATCCGGATCAATAAGAAAAAAACGTTATACAAATAATAATAGAATAATACAAAACATATATATACTTCTTTCTCTTTGCAGGTGTCAATCGAAAAAAAAGTATGACAAAGCCTCGACATCACACAAAGTTTGATGAAGCTTTGGCATCAAAAAAAATTCCGACAAAGACTCGGTATCAAACAAAGTCTGACAAAGCCTTGGCATCATACAAAATCCGATAAAGCCTTGAAATCAAAGAATATTTCAGGGCAAATATTTAGCATTAAAATAGTTAGCGACGAAGAATCGACATATTATTTATGTTCCCCAAGGAAAAGTGGGTGTAAGAACAATAATAAGCTAACTAAGGATAATCAAAAAAGACAAAGAATAAATGTAAGATGAATGGAAGAAGGATAACACATAGAAAAAAATCTATTTACAAGGGAAAGTGATCAAGCAAAAGAATAAGAATATTGTATATGTAACTATGAGAGACCCAATGATAGTTGGTAAAAAGTTGAGTCCTGAACGGGAAGACATAAAAGAAGTTTAAGTAGTGAAAACATATTCTATCATCAAGGAAATAACACCATCACCAGCTCGCTACCCTGATTAAGCCTTAAGAGCAATTACAAAAATTTATTCAAGGATAAACATCAACCCTAAGATAAATGTATAGGGGAAGAACATACGTCATAAAATACCATAAAAAAGAAATAGTCAGAAGAAGCCAAGTATACACTCGTTAATTAAAAAGACTTTGAAATCTTCTCTAGGTACCACAAAAAAAGACGCCTTCAGAGGTACATTAAGTAGTATAGAAAGGAACCATTAATACCAAGATACTAAAAACCTAAATGAGGTTTCAATGTAAAATATATTAGAGGTGGTAATCAACATCTCCTGTCATGCAAAAGAAGCTTAAATGTGTAAAAGTGTGCCACATATAAAGTTCCAAATAAACTTCTACAAAATATGGAGTTCCAATGAATACATACAAGTTTTTGGCTTGTAAGAAAAAATAACAAATGAAAGTCCGAGGAAGTTAGTCCCAAATTATACTAAGGTCATGAAGGTGTCCATAAAATTGTTGAAAGATCCATTACAAATCAAGAAGTTCAATGAGACTAAATTCTCCATAAATATTTTTAGAGGAAAAGGTAACTAAATTCTGCAGCTAGCATTTTGATAAATCTGCACAAAAATATATATTCATGAAGATACTTGGTGGCTTGATCTCTCATCTCATCCGTTGAAAGAGAACAATATTAGAACATCATTTTTATCATTTATAAGCTGTGAGAATAGAAACACTCTATTATTTGTTACAACTTTTGATTTTCAATTTCTTATACTCTCTTTTTTATTTTTGTTGATGTAGACTCTAGGAGTGATTACTTTGGGATCATTGAGAGACTACTAAGATTTAAGTGACATAAGTTCTCTTGGTAATTTTGATGTGTTTGTAGATTTTGAGATTGACTTTAATATTAATAATTGTACATTATATTTCATTGTAGTTTACCAAAATGTACTTTGTTATCATTTTCAATTACTTCAAAACAATTTTTTTTAATATTAATTAACTACAATAATTTTTTAATATATATCTTTTTCGAAAGAAAAATTAGAATATGTTATTTTTTGAAAAAAACTGTATATGATAGTTCATCTACCTCTTATCAACTCTGTCCTCACAAACCATCCAGAGTTAGGTTATCGGGGTCTTCTTCAAACCCATTATTTAATAGATAATAGAATTCCCTTGAAAATACGACTGTTTGCCGCGATATAAGGAGTCAACATTGTCTACTTTGATCTTGTTAATACTTCGATGTATATTTCTTGTATATAAAATAAGAATAATAATAAAATTAAAGATATCACTATTTTCAGTAATCAAATAGGCATCCAACCTAATATCACAACATCAGACTTACATGTGTTTTATTATTAATAAAAAGTAAAACTAACAATTACCTAACCAATCTTTAGTAAAATAGTATATTGTTACTGCAACATTTTAAAAGCTTATTATTAATATTAACTAAAGTCTCTTATGTTGAAATATCATGGCCAATCACCTTTTTTTCTCCAACACACTTAAACTGATTTAACACCTTCAACTATGGTCGAACTTTGGTTGAAGAGCATGCCATATATATGCTTGAAATTGCTTTAAAGTACATGTAAGTATTCCTACTTATAGAAGAAAAAGACCTAGTATATTTAAGCGCATCGTGAGGGGAATGAGCAAGTGATAATACTAGTTTCTTAACTTAGAATGTATACCGGTTAAGATTTAATGGGTGTTTATTTTGTTCACAGTCTAGAGGAGATCCTAGAATTTTTTTTTTAATATTAGAACCAACAAAAGAATAGATATATTTTAAGTGGTGGTGTGTGTTAGTACTAATACCACATTTAATATGACATTTTATATGCTTTAGTAAATAGTAAATCATGTATAATATTGTTAAGTCACTACAAAAAAAGAGAAAAGTTGTAGGTTATATTTACCTTTTGTTGAGAATATTACTGTCACACAAACTTTTGTGTCACTTAGCTAACCACCACCAAAACCACCAGTATGTTACATACACCTATAGTTTTGTTGGCAACCTCATATATTAAAGATGCTAGTTGTAAATATAAAATGCCACAAATTGTTTGTGACAGTTATGATGAAAGGCTACCAAGATGGTATTGTAAAAAAATTAGAAAATAATGATAAACGCAAACAATTGTAACAAAAATTGTATATTATATTATTCAGTGATGACATAACACAACAATTTAACACTAATTTATTACAATGCACTCCAAGAATTTTTTACAACATGAAGATGGGTGAACTAATCTTTCAGCAATTACAACCATTTTTGCATCTCAACAATCAAAATTGTTGCTTCCTAGTACACAAGATGACCATATCTTCGACCTTGTCATGTTGTCAAGCATAATATTTTCTGGCTAAGTAAAATTCTCGAACGGGATAAGAAGAAGAGTCACTTGTTGGAGATTAATATTCTCAACTCTAAATGTCTTTCGAATTATAATATGGATAACTTGGATAAGATGAATAATCTCAAAGAACTAGTCTCTCACATGGAAACCAAAATCCAGCTTATGAAGCAAGAGATCGCAATATCTGAGCAATCGAATGACTCGCCAAACCCTCTATTATAAAAATAATAGAAATAATTATTAACTGCAACGAGCATCTAGCTTCTCAGCGTTCCTGCATTGTAATGGAAATAATTATTAATTGCATTATACATCTCTGTATAATGCCAATATTACAATATACATTCATCTCTCTATTATAAAACTAATCCATGTATTATGCAAAGATTGCAGAGTAGGTACCTATATTAAAAAAATAAGTTATTGCATTATAAGTTTTAAACATAAATATTACATATATTTCATCATATTAGCAACAAATATATTTTCAAAAAGTTCTCCCCATGAAGGACATAATAGGTAGTTCTACTACAAAAATAACAAAATAGTTTCATGTATTATGCGAAGATTGCAATCTATGTCTCTATATAATCCAGAGATTCCAATATAGGTGAGTTAGTTGCGCTTTAATTTCTATATTATACAAATAAGCCTATATTTAATCACATAAACAATAAACTATTCATACAAACAAAATAAATCAAAGCAAAAAGAATAATTTCAAGAAGTTGGGAAGGGGAAATATAAACATATTAAAAAGTTGGGGAAACATGACGTCATACCTCATATCATCATCAAAACCGAAATCCTCATCATTCCAGAGACAATGTTTTGGTGGTTTCACCTTATTTTTTCCATTTGTATAAAAATACATTAGATTCAAGTAATAAAAACGATATAATAAAACGATTAGTGGGTTTTTTGCAAAATAACCTCTTCTAGAACACTAACAAGCAATAAGGCTAGGGTTAGTATCAATTTCATTACAATTTCATGATGAGTAGCGAAGCAAAATCTTATTCCTGTAATCCTCCCATCCGGAATATTAGTATTTGTAGTAGTAGATGAAGAATTCTCTTCCATTTTTCTACACAGAGAAAACTTAATTATTAGCCAAAATACACACATCAAATGGATACCCGAAACTGTGTATAGTTTAAGGTTTCAATTTCTCTCTAGTGAAAAAACACCAAGCAAGAAAATCTGTGCAATGTCATCTAAGCTCTAGAAGTACTACTTAGATATGACATATGGGATTCTTGAATTTTGCTGAATCATCATCACCATGTGCGTATTTTCAATACATGCCCCTCTATTTTCTTTTGAAAAAACGAAATCTACTAGTCATACCTGATATGTAAACCTAACACAACAGTTCTTCGACCAATTAAAGATATACTCCACAATTTTGGCATGTGATATATAATTATTTAAAAGGGTACATGTAAAAATAGAATTATTATAAGTATATAAATGCTTATATATTAATATCAACGTGTATGACAATGAAAATTGAATATTTCTAATAATTGTCCTATTTGAATATGAAAAAAATACATAAATCTGTTTTGAAGTCGAAGTAGAAAAAAAGGACAAATTTAAACAAGAAACGCTTAACGGTTCAGAACTCAAATGTCCAAGAGAATGTAATAGCATTGCCTTTTATTTCATCACCCATTTCCCTCATATCCTTTTCCATCATCAGACCTCTCATCAAAGAAGACGAGAAGGGAATATCTTATCGCAGTAGATAAAGCGATGTGAAGTAGAGTATTAGGTTTTGGGGTTTCATATGAGTGGAAAAAGAAGAAAATATCAAAACATATATTATATTCTTTTTGAAACGTTATCATTTTGAAATAATGTAAAAGAAAAGAAAAAGAAAAATAATAAAACTTCTTAACACTGTCACACCTGATATGATAACAGTATTTTAATATACTGTCATCACTTTGTTATTGGCTGCATTTGTAATACTTGCAATCAATTATATGCCACTTAAAAGTGAATTTTTTGTAGTGAGTATACATACAAGAAAAAATGTATACCAAAAAGGTAAATATATACGTATATAACTTATAATATAAAAGTAGTGATGAGTGCACGTGAATATACTTCCAAATTAATGTTCCATTGTTTTTCAAGATTGAAGTCTATCTTTTTCCATTTTTCCACTTGACTATTATCTTACTCCATCTCACACTGAGGTATGTGAGATAAATTATTGGAACTAAAATATGGTTTTAACATGGTAGTGGAAAGTTGTTTAGATACAATGTTCATAGAGACATACTCACTAGAACTACATATATTGGTGGAAACTTTAAAGGATCATATGATATGACACTATTATCATGTAAAAAATTATTAACAGTCATAGGTTGAATGATATTAGCAAAATATATTGTCAAACAAATAGGACTGTAGAGCAGGTAGCTGTGACAGGAGCCATAAAGATCAAGAATAATAATGTTATCAAACTCACTAGATGCACTACGATGATATATTACAAGTGATCAATGAAAGTCCCACTCAAAGTACTAGTTTTATTATTTAATAAGAATATTATTTACTATATATTTGGCATTAAAAATTTTATCAAATATTAAATGTACAAGAGAAATTAAAAAATTGTACAAAATTGACAGACGATGAAAACGTAAAAATACATAAATAACGAGAACACTGTTTAAACTTATTGATAACAGTCACATTTCATTTAATCATATGTAAGAACACATATGATACACACTTCAATGCTTGCAAATATAACAATAATATTATTAATGTCATATATAGTTAACTCCACGAATACAAATTCTAGATTTGCAATAACTTGGTTCAAAATTATTTATGGTCACAATTGTATTGCATTTATCCATAGAGGTTCGTAACTAATCATAAAAGTAGTTGTTTACCAAATACTGTTCATTTAAAAAATCACAAACAAATATATTATTTATACCAGATCTAACCCTATTCTAATACTAAATTTTTTTCCCAAAAATGATTCAGTATTTCATGACAATTTAAGAGGGGTATACTAGTAAATACATAATCTAGAAATTATATTTCTTAGTTTGTTGTAAAAAATGTCACAGTATATAGTTTATTTTACAAAACCTCGTCAGTACATTGTGATCTTATTGACTATGAACAAATAGACTAAAAAGATAATTAGATACATATCAAACTCACTAATTATTTGAAGGGGAACACTTACCAGGAATATTATTGAGAAGTTTTTCAAATTGAAATGTCATGACCATCAATTTTTTTCTGTAAATGAAAAATTAAAATAAAACAATCTATATTATTAAGATTATCACTAATTACAATTAATAAAATTTAAATTCAAAGAAATATTTCATAAATACAAGAAATAAAAAGAAAATTTATCAATATCAGTGAACAAATTTAGAATTATGCATAATATAAATTAATTTACGAAATAATTTAATATTTTAATTTATATTTCGTAATCTCTAATTTATTTAGGGTAAGACTTCCACTTCCATCCAATATTGGATGGTATAATATTTATATCACAACCATTGATTATTATAACTTTCATTAGATTAATAAATTAATTACTTTTGTAAGTTTAAAATATGGGGTATGTGTATGAATATAATTGGTGTCATATATTGGATGGAAGAATTTTCTATTTATTTATACTGGTTTAAGATTATGGATTTAAATCCCCTAAAATACACCTTCTACGTAATTTCACATAATACACATTTAGATTGACGCCACGTGTCATTTAATATAATCAATGGTAGAAAATTAATATTACATAACTAATATTTAATCATGGTTAAGTAATAAATATATTTAAAAATAGTCTTACCTAAAATAAATAAATTTAATAAAATCTTAAATTATTAATTATATTAACCATCATCGTCTGCACAACCTTGGTTTTGTTTATGCTAACCGCATCACCTACAAAATTATAACAAGGATTGATTTATAACAGAAAATAATATACTACATTGCAACAATGCTATAAGATGCTAAGAGATAAGATGTTACATCCCTGAAGGATTTATGTTGTACTAACTCCGATGCTAAGAGATAAGATGTTACATCCCCGAAGGATTTAGGTTGTACTAACTCCACCTCAGCAATGGAGAATCTTCTATGTTCACAAAAACAATTCAATAAAAATTATTAGAAATTAAACTATCCATGCTTGTTTGTGAACAATTTAGATAACTTCAAATCAGATACAAGTTTAAACCTAGTACGCGGTGGTGATTAATAATGTTGATAATTTAAAATTTAATTAAATTTATTTGTTTTGATTTATTTAATAAATTTATTAGTTAACCATGATTAAAGATTAGTTATATAATATTAATTTTCTACCATTGATTATATTAAATGACACGTGGCGTCAATCTAAAGGTGTATTACGTGATATTACACGGAAGGTGTGTTATAGGGGATTTAAATCATCAGATTACACACCAAAGCCTTGTTAAATTATAAGAAAAATTAATCCTATTAATTCTAACACCTTTGTCGTTACCTTTTACTAGTGACAATAATTTGTATAACTCATTTGTGCTGTAAATATGTTGTGTTTTTGCTGTAAATATAGGGTTAGAAAATGGTGTTTGCGTCTCCTTGAGACGGCTATGGCTTTTAAAATAATTTATTTAAAATATACATCAATGAAACCCTACGTAGGATGATGGTTTGGAATTGTTAGAAGGGTCCATTCAGGGTTGAGATCTTATTGTTTAGTGGGCCTCAATTCTATGGATAGATGTGCTTACTGCTCAACTATGGACCATATCCATCATTTTATATTAAAACAGAATATATATATATATATATATATATATATATATATATATATATATATATATATATATATATATATATATATATATATATTACTCAGACATATAAGGATGTAATTTGGTAACTATTTTCAGTTTAGTCCTTTCAATAATGACTTTAAAGGTAGACTTTACAAAAAATTCTAGTATCCATTGTCAAGAGAAAACTAGGGTCTAACAAAGATATATTTAATGGAAGCCTAATATTGGTCTCTTAACCGCGAACCATTTAGTTCTAATTTTCAAGAACGAGGTTCACTAGATCTTAGATAATTACATAAGAATAATCTTGGAAAAAGCCTTCTACAAAATTATTTCTAAAATACGTAAACATAAAACAAAACCTTAATGTCAAAACTAGTATCCTTAGTCCAACCTATTTTCATCTAAGGAAACAGACTTCAAAGAAAATATGATAATTTTATATAAATCTCTACATGAAATCATGAGGATAAACACCTACAAGAAAGGAGGCGTACACAATACTCAAAACTGATATACAACAAAATTTATGATAAGTCGAATGAAATCCCAATGAACAATTACTTGTAAAAATGAGAATAAATCTGAGGTTTCCTTGATTATCTAATGTGTGTCAACTGTATCACAAATTTTTGTCGTGAACATATCTATTCTACCTTTATATTACTAGTTAAGGGAAATTTAACAAGGAGTCCCTCTATCATCTTACCTTTCTATCTTACTATCCAAGCTCTAAGTAGTATGAATAATCATATCATATCTGACCTTTTTATACCTCTTTTTGCCTGACGATTCAAATTTCATTCTCAAAATAAACATGTTTAAAATCCCTTCCCTAAATGAGGTCCAGTGAAAATATTATATTTCCTCTGACTATTCTTCAAATCTTAACAAGTGTTTCCTTTTTTAATTCCTAACACAATTATAGGTAATATACAACTATTTCTTTAATGTTTAAAATGAGTATCTCTTCCTATCTTGGGTGTGTACCTATGCAATCCTTCGTAGTGGGAAGAAGTCTAAGGTTAGTATACTAGCTTAGTTGACAAAGTATGTCATGCCCATCTCAAAGGAGGCTGTCATGTTAGTTGTTATAGTGACTAAGGACATTTTTCTAATGCTTTTGATGCCAAACTTTACCCGAGCTTTATGAATGCTAATGTAATAATTAAAAAATCAACACCTTCCTTATTTAGATTTCTATGTGTGCATAAATATTAATGATATATTCCACCAAAATATCAGTAAAGATGTGGCATAGATTTATAAATAAAGAGACCAAGATCTTACAAAACTTTTCAGTACCAAACAAAATCCTTTAAAGGACTATGTTTTGGATATAACTGATTAGAAATACAAAGTAGTTTTCCATTTGGGTTAAAGCTTTTATTTTCTCTATGAGAAAGGGTTGAACCCCTAGTAGGTCTCTTTCCTTTACTCCTTGACAAATTGACTGAATCATAATTTTATTATCCTACGTGATCATTAACTTTAGTGTTGAGCTCTAAGGAAATCTTGTTGTCACCTTCATTTATGTCATGTGCTACCGTGTTTAGGTAACTTGTTTCAACCTCCACCTCTCCCTTAGACTCAATTTCAGCCTTCATACCAATACTTGCATAAACATTATTTAGAAAATTTTCAACATCCATATGCCTAGTAAAAAAAGGAAGGTATTAGAAAACAAAAAAAACTCCAAAGCATAAATAAATACCTTTCTATAATAAACTATCCTTCAGAAAATATATAATAATCCTCCTTTGAGGAACCGATGAATAGTTAACACTATTATATAATAATTTGAACTTTCAAATGATTTATTCCAAAAAATCTCATATTATGTAACACTATCTTTAATATTCAAAATACTACTATAATAAATTTTATTCATCAACATCTAAAATGGGGAAAACATCTTTCATACAGAAGAAATCAATACAAATATATATAACAAATTAAAACATCCCATACAACCTAAATTGCTAATGGTAGATTATCAAAAAATCGATGTATTGGAATGGTCCTTTGTCATAGGATAAAAAGTATAGCATCTACCTTCAACATTGTTTTTATTGAAGGTTTTCATTGATCATATACTCAAATAGATACATTTTTTAGAATTTTGTACTAAGGTAAAAAAAATTGATCTAGATATTATACATGTTATTATTGAAACAAATAGTATAAAAGGTCGATATCCTACCCCAAACATTGGAACATAGCTTGTTAGGCCTCAAAGATTAAATTTGCAAGAGGTCATCTATGAAAGGAAAAAATAGGCATCTCATTGCCATGTCAATTCCTTCAAAGATACAACACAATCTCACCAATATAACCCTCACACGCTAACCCGGACTCTTATGGAATCCTAATTTCTACCTCGTAAGTTATATCTTCAAAAGAAAGTAGAGATTCACAATATGATTATTTGATGAACATATTATTCGGCTTGACAGAAAATAAGGTAAGAATTTGGGTTCTCTCTAACCTTTTAGACCGACGAGGGGTATTATAACCATAAATGAGAATTAATAATTCCCCTAACAAATGTTCAAGTCCTACATCCGAATTTAACATTAACGCAGAGTAATATTTAATATGGGGGTCTGTAGGGATAAAGAATCATTTTGTACATAAATTGGGGTTGCCTTCAATAAAGTTACATGCATTGTGTGCAGACCCGTACGCAAGAGACACATCAAAAAATGTAGACATTATGAAAAACTGATGTAAAGAAATGAATATTTACTCAAGAAAGGAAGATTATCTGAAGAAGTCAACAAAATAATATTCACTATAAAGATGGTAGTTAGACTTTAGATATTAATGAAGAAGAACAATTATCTTGTTTTAGTACTTTACAGTGTTTGATATATACATATATAATGAAAAACACTTGGAATATGAAATGACCATTCTAGTCAAAATCTTGAAATATGCTACTTTAATTGTGATAATTACACCACCAACATCATGTGCAACAATATTAGAAACCCTAATAAGTGACATGATAGTTATTTTTTTGTAATCACAACTATAAGTCAATGTATTTCTTGATCGTTTTTAAGGAGAAAGGGAATAATGTTGTTAAACAAGGTATATGGAGAAGATCCCCTTAACCTAATACAATAGAAATTGTGCCAATTTTTTCAATCAAAACGAGAATATCAAGTGATAAGAGCGAAACAAGAATTTCAAGTTATAACTTCTCTTAGAAACAATTTCGTTAAAGAAATTATGTTAAAAAAACATCATAATCTTATCCCATTAGAAGTTGAATAAGACATATTGTGTCATCAGTATTAACCTCGGGTTTGTGGTTTAAATTATATCATGTACATATGTCACGATATAAGACGTTAGTTTGGTAATTATTTCTTACTTATATTATACCTCTATATATACGAGCTCTATTGTTAGGAAAAAGAACCAATGTAATTAATGCTTTTACGCCCTTATTATTTGCAATGTGGAACTCTTATTATGTTACATATTATTTTTGTGAAGTACATAAAATTCTTGTAAAATATGAACACTGTTACCATCATATTGCAAGGACTTGATGTCTTTTGCAAGGACTTGATGTCCTTGCTAAAGATTATTGTCCAATTAAAAGCAGCTAGCGGAAACTAGTCATTAATGCGAACTAAAACACTAGAAAACTTAAAAACCCCAAATCTCTCTCAATTTTTTTCCCTAATCAACAAATATCCAGGCCCATCTATAAAGAAATTTTTCCTTTACATCTAGCTCTTGTGGGTCTCATTTTCAAGCCAATTTATCAATCACTTTGTCCATAAATTAGGTATTTTCTAAAAAAAATTATTTTGTTTAAATTGTATAATTGTTGTTATACATTGTATTAATAAGCGCAATTAGTAGTATTGAGTGTTTTATAGTGATATATTTTTAATATTTGGTGATAAAATTGTTATTTTTGAATTTTGTGTTATTCTTTTAGTTTGGTTTTTGAGTTATAATAATTTTAGGTGTTGTATTATTAATGAAAAATTAATGTATGGACCTTTGTGAACTATTTAATCTTTTAGGGAAATTTTAATAATTTTTTATTATTGTAGGGACTATAATGTGATTTGAATGATTAATTAGTGGCCTTGTAGAATATTTTGATAACTTAGGGGCATTTAAGTAATTTTTTATAATCGTATGATCTAAGCAGTATTTTTTATTGAATAATTTGAAATAATAATTGCTAGTTTAATTTAAGAGTACTGATATATGTCACCTCTTTTCATATCACCTTTTTATCACCCTTCTATATATATGTATTGATTTCCTTGAATAGAAGATAGAGAAAAATTAAATAGGATAGAGAAAAATTAATTTAGAAAATGAACCCAGTAATGGATAAGAGTTGGGTAAAATCAAAGAAAAAGGTTTTCATGGAATATATTTCGGGTATATTACGGTTTTTTGAATTTGCGAGAAACCAAGTGGATGACGTCGGTAAAATATTTGGTGCATGTAATCATTGTTATAATAATCGAAAGTTTCTAATTGGCGAAATTCAATGGAATCTTTATCAATGGGGGTATTTGGTCATCGTATGAGGTTTGGACGAAACACGGGGAAGAAGTAGTAATTCATGTTGATGAACCAAACAAAGATAATGTAATGGTTAATATAATTCATGATATAGGACCCACGTTAAAAACTGTTAGGTACTCTAGTGACACCGAGATGAGTGACATGAATGCTAATGGAAATGGTCGTGGGTCTTTCGACGCATTTTTCAAGTAAATGGAGACATATTTGTACCCTGGTTGTACTAAGATAAGTTCTTTGGATTTCATAGAAAAGCTAATGCATGTCATAGTGATGGAAAATGGACGAAAACCTCTTATACCAAACTTCTTTAGTTGTTGGTAACTTACCCGATTCTTATGCAGATTACAATAGAAAGTTGATAAGTTTGTGCATGGAATAAACCACGATTGAAGTGTGATTGAATGATTGTGTTTTCTATTATAAAGAGATGATAATCTTGATAAATGTCCAGTTTGTGGAGAATCAAGGTGGGACCCGAAGAAAGGAAAGAAAGTATCGCATAAGAAGTTGCGTGACTTTAAGATTGTGCCTAGGTTATAGAAAATGTATGATTCGAGGCACGCCAAGAAAAATATGATTTGACACCATACCAGAAAGAGTACTGGTGAAGATGTATTGCGTCATCCCGTTGATGGTCATAGTTGAAAAACATTTGACAAGAGGAATCCCGAGTTTGCTAGTGAACAACGTAATGTACGCCTTTGTTTGAAGATTTTTGGGTATTGTCCTTTCTTCATGCAAAACAACTCATACAATATGTGCCCAGTTATATTGATGATCTACAACTTGCCGCTTTGGTTATGCATGAAAGAATCCATTTTTATGGACCTTAGTTAATTTTAAACAATTCAGGGAAAAAAGTGTAATTTTTAAAAACATTAGGCCTTAGAGTAATTTTAATAAACTTTAGGTGTCTTAGTGACATTCTAATAAACTTTAGGGGACTTAGTGACGTTTTTATAAAATTTAGGGACCTTAGTGTAATATTACATGGTTTAGGGTTAAAATTATAATTTTGAAAACCTTTAAGTGCATTGGTGTAATTTGAATAAAGTTAAGGGGCTTTAGTGTAATTTTAGTAAACTTTAGATGTCTTAGTGTGATATTAAAAAACTTTAGGTGCCTTAGTGTCATTTTTATAAATATTAGGTGCCTTAATGTAATTTTAATAAAATTTAGGTTCTTTAGTGATATTTTTATTGAATTTAGGGGTAACAGTTTAACTTTTAATAACTTTAGGGGTCTTAGAAGTAATTTTAAAAAACTTTAAGGGCCTTAGTATAATTTGAATAAAAACTTAGATGCCTTAGTGACATTTTTATAAACTTTGGGGCCTTAGTGAAATTTTTATTAAATTTAGGGACCTAAGTGTAATTTTTAATAATTTAGGGGTAAACTTGTAAGTTTTAAATACTTTTGGAGCCTTAGTGTAATTTTAATAAACTTTAGGTGTGTTAGTGTTATTTTAATAAAATTTAGGTGCCTTAGACTTTTTTATAAACTTTAGGGGCCTTAGTGTAGTTTTAATAAATTTTAAGTCTTAGTGATATTTTTATAAACTTTAGGGGCCTTAGTGTAATTTTAATAAACCTTAGGTGTCTTAGTGATGTTTTTATAAACTTTAGGGGCCTTAGTTTAATTTTAAATATTTAGGTGTTCGGTCATCAACCTGACGATTTGCGAGACGATTCTCCTATGGTTCAAGACCTCGGGAGAACTCCACTCCGAATAGCAAAAAAAAGATACTGAGACGCTTGAGGGTAAGTTGAGTTACTCCTTTTTTATTTCTTAAGTGTTAACTATAAAATTCTATTGAATTTGGGTTATTTGTGAACATGAATTCTTTTTGACTGAGGAATGCGAGGCGCGCACGTATTGGAATAAAATACAGATTATACTAAACAACAAGTGTGGTACGGGCTTTAGCGATCACAAAAATTGTGTGAAGAAAAGATATTATGGTACCAATCAGATTTTGGATGATTAGACACCAGATGATTGGGAGAAAACTTTAAAGATATGGGACTCGGAGGAGAGTCGTGTAATTATTTTACTTTAATTACATTTCTATCATCTTACCTTTGTATCTTACTATGCAAGCTCTAAGTAGTATAAATAATCGTATCATATCTGACTTAGTTATACCTCATTTTCCTCGACGATTCAAATTTCATTCTTAAAATAAACATGCTTGAAATCCATTCCCTAAAGGAAGTCATGTAAATATATTATATTTCCTCTGATCGTTCATCAAATCTAAATAAATGTTTCGTTATCTACATTCCCAACACGACTAGAGGTAATATGCACCCATTTGTTTAATGACATGAGTATATCCACCTATCTTGGATGTGTACCTATGCAATCCTTCGTAGTGGGAGGAAGTCTATGTTTAGTATAATAGCTTAGTTGACAAAGTATGTCATACCCTATCTCAGAGGAGGATGTCATGTTAGTTATAGTGATTAAGCGGATTTTTCTAATGATTTTCATGTCAAACTTTAACCGAGCTTTGTGAATTTTAATGTAATAATTAAAAAAGTTAACACATTCCTTATTTTATATTTCTATGTGTACGTATACATTAATGATATATTCCACCAAAATATTAGTAAATATGTGTTATAAATAACGAGATCACGATCTTAAGAACATTTTGACTACCAAGAACATCCTGTGAAGGACTATGTTTTGAATTAAATTATCAGAAACATAAATAAGTTTCCCATTTGGTTTAAAGCCTTTATTTTCTTTGTGAGAAGAGGATGAACCCCTCGTAAGTCTTTTTCCTTTAATCCTTGAGAAAGTGACTGAATCATAATTTTATTCACCTACGTGATCATTACCCTTAGTGTTGAGCTCTAAGGAAATCTTGTTATCACCTTCATTCATGCCTTGGGCATCAGTATGTAGGTCACTTGTTTCAACCTCCACGTATCCATTAAACTCAATTTGAGCCTTTATACAAACACTTTCATAAACTTTATTTAGAAAAATGTCAATGTCCATATGCCTAGTATACAAAGGCAGGTATTAGAAAAAAAAAATTCTTCAAAGAGTAAAATAAGTACCTTTCTTTTATAAACTAGCCTTCAGAGAATATATAATAATCCTGTGTCGAGGAACCAATGAATAGTTAGAACTATTAGATAATAATTCAAACCTTTAAATGATTTATTCCAAAAAATCTCATATAATGTAACACTGTCTTTAATATTCATAATACTACTACAATAGTTTTATTCCTCAACATCCAAAATAGGCCTAACATATTTCTTAGGAAAGAACATAATCAATAAAAATGTGGATGTATATATTAGGAGTTATCTAATAAATTAATAAATCCAATACAACCTACATTGTTAATGGGAAATTGTCCAAAAATTGATGTATTTGAATGGTCCTTTTTCATAGGAAAAAAAGTATACCATCTACCTTAAATTTTGGTTTTATTGAAAGGTTTCATGGTTCTTATACTCAAATAGCTACATTTTTAAGAATTTTATACAAAGTTTAAAAAGATTGATCTGGATATTATACTTGATATTTTTCAAACAAATAGTGTAAAAGGTCGATATCCTACTCCAAACATTGGGACATAGCTTGTCAGGCCTCAAACAGTAAATTTTCTAGAGTTCTATGAAAGGAAAAAATAGGCATCTCATTGCCATGTCAATTCCCTCTAAGATACGACACTATCTTGTAAATATAGCCCTCACACACTTGCCTAAATTCTTATGGAATCCTATATCTACCTTGTAAGTTATATCTTCAAAAGAAAGTAGAGATTTACATAATTATTTTTGAATGAACATATTATTCGGCTTGACAAAAAATAAGGTAAGAATTTGGGTTCTCCCTATCCTTACTTTTAGACCGACGAGGGGTATTATCAACATAAATGTGAATTTATACTTCCCCTAACAAAGGTTTAAGGCCTACATCCAGATATAAACCTTAAGTAAGATTAATATATACTACGGAACCAGGGGAATTAGCTCATCTGTCCAGGGCTCTGTCTCTCAAGTGAGAGGTACATGGTTAGCATCCCGCATGTGGAAGAAAGTTATTAATGTTTGGAAAGTTTCCAAGGTTTGAAACCCTCCCCAAAACATGGGCAACCTAGTTCTGATTTGCCTGGAGGTATGGTTGGGGAGGCAGTCATATCTCCCGTGGGACTAGTTGGGTGTAAGCCCGGAACCCTCGTACGAAAAAAAATATACTATGGGGAACAATAGAGTTAAATAATCATGTTGTACATAAAATGGGTTGCCTTCAATAAAGTTACATGCATTGGTTGCAGACCTGGGAGACACATCCAAAGATCTAGACATTATGAAAAAATGATGTAAAGAAATGAAGATTTACTCTTGAAAGAAAGATTGTCTGAAGAAGTCAACAAAGTAATACTCATTCTAAAGATTGTAGTTAGACTTGAAATATTGATGAAGAAAAAAATGAATTTGTTTTTGTACTTTACACTATTTGATCTATACATATATGAAAAAACACATGATATTTAAATTGACAATTGTAGTCCAAAATCTTCAAATATGCTACCTTAATAGTGATGATTAACATTACCAACATCATGTGCAACAATTATTAGAAACCCTACTAAGGGACATGATATTTATCTTATTTGTAATCGCAACTAGAAGTCAATTTATATAATCTTTATCTTATTCAAGAAAAAAAGGAATTAACTAGTTAAACAACGTATGTGGAGAAGATATCATTAATCTAGTACAATAGAATATGTGCCAAATTTTTCAATCAAAACGAGCATATCAAGTTATAAGCCTAAAACAAAAATTTAAATATATAACTTCTTTTAGACACAGTCTCGTTACAGAAATGATGTTAATCTCATCGAGTAAGATGTTTAATAAGACAGGTGGTGTCATCAATATTAACCTCCAAGTTGTGGTTTAAATTCTATCACTACATGTATAGATGTCACACTATAAGACGTTAGTTTGATAATTAGAACTTACTTATGTAATAATTCGATATATACAAGCAATATTGTTAAGGAAAACAACCAATGTAATTTATGATTTTATGCCTTTATTATTCTCAATGAAGAACTCTTATCGTGTTACATATTATCTTTGTCAAGTACATCCAATTCTTGTCAAACATGAACATTGTTATCATCATATTGTGCATTAACTATATCTTTATGTACAATTCAACAAAATTAAAATAATTTTAATCATTATATTCAATAAGTTTAGTTAACATATTTTATTAGTGTCAAACTCAAAAATAATATAATAAAAAATAATTAAAAAGAATGTTTGATTAAAAATGATATTTTTATTTATTTATTTTACAAAAATATAGTCTCATGTTTGATTATATATTTTTGATGTATTATAAAAATAAAATTCTATCTTGATAAGAGAGTTGAAAATATAAGAGGTTAATTTGCTACGACTAACAATATGCTTGTTTGGGGAGAGTTATTATTGGATTATCGTACTTTTATCAAAACAAGTACTATATGTATAAGACCTATAGAACAATTTCGTATTGCAGTTGATGGTGAGTCGATATAGATAATTAAAATTTTTAATAGATTAAATGTCTATTAGGTAAATCAGATTGTAGTAATTTCAAATCATCAACAGAAATTGTTAACTCTGTTACTGGTAACACTACTAAATCAAGAATCAACATTAAAGAAAATTATATTATATGGGCTAATTGGAAAAATTTCAATATTTGATGCTGAAAAGAAACAAGTTTTACGAGTTTTATAGAAATGTCATGTATCGGTGACATTTGTCCCATATAACTATCCTACATCTGAATGATATTTCATGACATTCTTGGACATCGATCAACTTATATTGCTTTTGGAAGATTGATAACACAATTGTACCATTTATAGTTTGTCTAGAAAATTCAACTTATATTGGCATATATATGCCTGGTGAAGATTGGAAAGATCAACTAATTTTGAAATATATATATATATATATATATATATCAGAGAGATATTTATGTGATGATTCATGTAAAGATACATATATTCGCGGACGAGTAACAAGTGAAACACATGAAGTTGTCTTGGTGATACGAATGATAATTCCAGTCCGCACTTATTATTGTGTGTTTGATTTAGAGTTTAAACCAAGTGGTACTATTAACATTGGGGTATATATATATTTTGAGTATAATATTATACATATCCTTAATTGTATATTGTAATGTCTAAACAACAAGTGAGTCTAGCACGAGTTTTGGAAGTGAAGATGTTGGTAAATAATGGAATGAATCGAAATATAACATAAAAATAGATAATTAATTTGAAGATGATATAATATTAAAGTGGGTACGTCAACTTCCTTAAATGTGATTTGTGATGCAGCTAGACATTAAATTTAATTCATCGATTATGACCCAGGTATGCCAACTCCTCCCATGTCTAAAGTAGACTCTTCGAATGAAGGTTTAAGTTTTCTCCAATGACCCAAAAAAAGTTTAAACACGAAGGAGTATTACAGAATATGGAGATAAAGGGAGTGTTAGATTAATGAGGTCGTTCTTCTTTGTAAGGCCTAACCCCTTATGTTAAAACGTTTGTTCCTTAATGCATATATAAATACACTTATGATGTGTATTTTATTCACACCTCTTATAATATAATTCACCTTGTAATTTGTCATTCATTATATCAAAACTCTTTCCTTTTCTTGGATCTTTTTCCTGTTTATTCATTTTGTCAATTAATTACTTGTATATTTTAATTTATTTGAACTAACCTATAAAAGTACTATCAGAGCTTAGATTTATCATGCACAATATATTTCATATTTTTCTACACCATAATCGAAAATTTTAGAGTTATCAAGAGTTTTGTTAAATGTTTAAACCCTTTTTCTTTTTTGCTGTTATTTTTCAATTTTTCAAAAAAATAATTAATAAAAAAATTTGTGATTATGAATTTCATCTCATAGCTCAAAATTTAGATAATATTTCAATAAACATATTGAGGAAAAGTTGTTTTACTTATTATATCGATCAAAGCAACATCTTATTCATCACGTATATTTATGATACGATTGAGATTCAAGTTAAGATTTTCATATTCTTAAACATTATAATGCGATGGTTTATCCTAAATTCTACGTATTGAAGATATTAAGAGGGAATTCTTGTTCTCCTCGACGAGACAAAGAAAACGTCACCGAAATTATCGAATTTTGATAAGTAACAAAGAAGTATGGTGCATCAGGTTTTGATTTTTTAATTTTCATTTTTTGGTCGAATTGGTTGTATTCGAAGAAGAAGAAAACATTCATGTGTGCAAACCATTATGATTTCTTAAGAAATATTATTATATATATCATATGATTTAATATTATATCATATATTAATTATTAATTATTTTACATTATAATTTTGATTTATTTTTAGAATAGACTTAGTAGTGTGACAGTTGACCGGTAGTCTATCTGTTTACTTTGACTTGACCTATGGATAGTCGAATTTTTTAGATGACTTTTTCAATTGTCCTACCTTTGGGTTTTTTGTCGTACCCGATCCGTTTTCGAAACCTTCTTATGGTTTTTTGACGTTCAAAATCCGTTTCCAAGATAGATTTCTCCAATATTTTTAATATTTTTCCTAAGTTCTTGTATTTCTTTAATAATCGTGATTATGCTAACTTTAAAATTTAAAATTTTGATATTGGATCATGATATGTGATTCACTATAAAGAAAGTTAAGATGAAAGTTGTGCTCGCTAATAAGGATTTTAATTTAATGCTATTTGGGACTTGATAAAATACTTTTGACTAGGCCCGACATTGAGAAAAAACAAAAGGATCTTAAGACTTTATCACAAATTCAACTCCATCTCTCAAATATATTACCAAACCTTCTTATTCTTGATAACTATCATCCTTGCAACTAACGACTAAAAAAAGGATTACCACATAACTACATTAGTCTCTAGCTTTATTGTATGATATAAAAATGAGATATAATTGATTATTCTAATTTTAAATACTATTATTAGAAAGGGAAAGACTTACCCAAATAGTTATTTCACATAATATTCTCATTTGTTGAAATATCATTGCCAACTTCCTTTTCTCTATGTTAACAAATAAATGAAAAATAATTAAATTTTATATCCTATTGTCAAAAATAATCATTCAAATTTTAAAAAATTAATAAAAATACTTCAATTAATTAAACATAAATACATAGGAATACCAACTATCCTTTATAAAGTATAGTAAGTTTAAGCACAAACATCAATTTTACTATTTCACCTTAACTATGCTTTTGCATTTCATCATAGGCCTTTACAATTTGTAGATTATGTTATTTTGACATGATGGTTTACTTCCAACAATTGGGTGTGATATCTAAATTTTGCATTGGGTGCGATATCTAAATTTCGCATACACAAATTAAGTGAGAAATAGACCTTTGTAATTCAATAACTAGAACATGTCACTATTTTATTCCAAAAATCATTTATATGGAGGATAGCTTCACAGTATTAAGTATAATACTCATGGAACAATTTTGCAATCCATACGGAAAAAAGTATAGAGTAGGAACTAAGTTACAAATACAACAGTAGTGAATCTCTCTTATTCAATACAACCTAAAAATAAATGGAATTTGAGGCATTAATGAGCAATTAACTTCTATAATGAGTTATAAATTAGACTCACATTTAAGTTTATCATAAAAAGAGAAAATTCAGGAATATCTAAGTAGCATGTAGAAAAGATGAATAGGAGGGAATACATACAACATGAACTCACATAAGTTGTATATAAAGTTTATGATTTGCAAAATATCAAACATTTCAAAATTAATAAATAGAAAAAATCAAAAAGAATAAATAAATAATTATATAAAAGGAAGATTTCTCAAAGAGATTCAAATATTTATATGTAATAAAATTATATAGATAGGATACAAGAAACAATGGTGTAAACCTTCTTGTGGTTGCGGGTCCCTTTGAAAATTTTGATAGGTTGTTGATTAATATTGAGAAGTAGAAAATGAGGTTATTACATACTTAAGTCTATATATTAACCTTTTCAACCACTTACCATGAAGCTATCCAGATATTCAAACCTTAAATTCCACAAGTATAAAAGTAAAAAATTTAAAGTTTTGTTTTATTTGTATTAATTGTTAATTCGCTATTGTTATGTGTACTTAGTATCTCATCTTGTTATGATAAAGAAGGTAGATGACGAGAAGATAAATAGTATAGCTAAGCTAATATGTCCAGATATAACTATTAGATATTTAAATAAGCGGAAGAGAGAAAATAAGAAAAGATAAATAATATATTATATTACTACTCAATGGGTCATTTAAAAACCCTTATGTTAGCCCAACTACACCTAATTAATCTAATTTTCCTACTAAAGGTCACTTGAAATATTTAACATTATACATATATATCTCACCATCCATTATACCTACTATATCTTAAACACATAACTCATAATAAAACATATACCCCTAATTTCCTTTCACTCTCTCTACTTCATTTCAAAGCTTTCCAGCAACGAGTTTTGGATAAGCTTTTGAAACTATATATCGTCAAACTAGATCCATTAAAGATAATATTTGGTACAAGAATGACGATTCATGGTATTGAAGGCAGACATGAGGAGGAGAGCTTGGATGTTTTTTGTGATTTTTTTGTCGAGCTGGAAGTTAATTCATGGATAAGAATCTATGTTAATTGAGTTTTTTAAGCTCTGTCCAGATTTGATGGTTCGGGGAGAATGTAGCTTCATTGTGTATGAGGAAGCTTCATTCATTGGATGGTTATTTTTGTAATCTATTTTATGATTTTAAGTTAATACTCGTTGTTTTTATATTAGTACTCAATGATTTTGTGTAATTTGGTAAGGCCTGGTGTGTGATAACATGAAGATAATTACAACACACACACACCTTGAAAAGAACCAATAAACACTCTAAAATGGCACAAATCATTCGCAAGTAATAGTTATATCAGTAAATGTTTGTTCTCAATAATTTGTTTGGTTAGCTCAAACTCGTGTTTAGATATAAGCATATATGAGATTACTTGTTTAAACTAAAAAAAATAAAAAAAAGGAATATTTTTTGGGTTTTATATAAATAAGAACTATATGAAAAAAATATTAAACTAAGAATGCAAATACATCATAACTAAGTAGAATAGAGATGAGATATTTTACTAAGTATATGCTCTAATTATAAGGGTGAACTGAGCATATATAAATAGTTGGGATTCTATAACCCTTCTAACCTCTATCATGGTAGCTTAAATGGAAACCTCGACACTATCAAGGGACTTCGGTATGGGGATTCTACGAAATGATAGGTAAATAATGTTTAACACTAATGACTATCTAGTTAGACAAGTTTGTCAGGAACACTACATTACACTAGACAATTATATATCAGTTTAAGCAATTAAACCCCCCGCCAAGGTGATAATCTTAATTACTAATGGAACTCCTTAACTTGCCTAGAGGTAGGGCTGGAATAAATGACAAACACATAATAAAGTTATATGAAAAAAAGTTATGATAAGAATTTTAAAAATATTCTCTAAAAGATATTTTTTATGTGAGATGTCATGCTACTTAATTTTAGCAAATTCATCTTCTTTTTAATATATTTTCTTTCACTTTTACCACGACCAATGGTTATTATATAAACAAGTGAACCATCATTAAATAACATAATAATAAGCTAAAAAATCCACCCAATGATGGTTTTCATAAATTTAACCTTGCACCCCAAACTCAAGCTCTAAATATGAGTATCTTAGTTTGCGATTCAAGTGTAAGTAATAGAACAGTCCCATAATCTATGGGGTATGGCTTGTAAGTTAGCTTTGAAAAGGATTTAGAAAGGCTATAAGTGGATGAGATGGATAATATATCAATTAATTTTGGACATAAAGCTAAAAGACAACAAGAGGTTTATCGAAGAATTTCCTTAATCACTTTTCTAACTATGCAATTTTGTTACTTTGTTAGATCTAGCACAGTCATTAAATAGTTTATCAAGTTATATACACCATTCAAGGCTCCATAATATCAAATATACTTCTACCACATTGCTTACTAATCCTTAATTTAGTATTAGGGTATGTTTTCATGTTCAAACTTAAATCATACAAAATAACTAGTTCATAAATTAATTAATTACTATCACTAACTCACTATGATTAGGCTTTTAGGCTATAAAACACAATCTACATCAAATTTTAACTACCAAAAATTTATTTCTGACTAAAAACAATAAATCACATAAAATGAAGATGAAGGACAACGAATCCCAACACCCCCAACTCAAAAATAAGTCATTTCAAGACGCCTCGATACAGACTCGATAAAACTTTAAAAACTAACACAAGATTACAAGTAATGAAATGGTAGGGAATAAAGAAAATATATTCTTAAGGCTATTGTCTTCCGTCATCAACACAAAACGTAGGGAGTGGTGGATCCTTCGCGATATCGCGCCTAATTTTCTCCACGAATGACATGGTGCTTACTGAGTTGCTTTGATTTTTGCCACATAGACTACGATGAAAGCTTGAGTTGCTTTTACTCGATCTAATCTCTCACTTTTCTTTCCCCCATGAAATTTCATCTTCTCTTGAACATGACTCTCTCTCACGAGAAGTCTTACAACTTGGAGGTATCTTTGTAACTATTCCATTAAGAATTTTCTTGATTCATGTATTATCGGTGTTGCTTCTTAGCCTGTATACTGAATTCTCTTTCTTAATAATCATGTAATCATTTAGGGGTATGTTAAGATAAACACCTTGTGTGGAGTGATCTCAAATCTTATAATTACTTGCACTACATCTACTTCCTCCTCTCGTAAATCACTATTATAAAAAAGGGCGAATTTCTTACTTAATTCTGAAGTTTTAGTGTTTCAAAACGTAGTTGGTGTGAGGAATTACCCTTTTTGTTTGTTCCCGAACTTACACACTTCTGACTCGTCTTCTTCTTGATATCAAACTACACCTTGCTTTGATTCTTTACCATCTTACTGACACTAGATAGTGTTTTACCTCTTTTCATCATTTCGCTTAACATACAATTCAAAGTTGTGCCACTCTTGGAATTTCCCCTTGAGTTTCGATAGATAAGATGCTAAATGGGTTAGGAAAGATGTAAGGATGATATTTCATTATTTGGGTGTGCTGAACTCTTGCTTCGATTGTAAGGGTATAAGAAATTTTGGAAAAGGGTTTGAATTGTTTTTAAATCTTGAATTCTAGGTGTTTGGAATAAATTAGGTGGAAAATATTTTTGAATAGGAGTGTAAGGATGGATTCGGAAATAATATTAGGCGATTTAATGTTGTTTTGATTTGAGATGAAGTTTTGGTGATCCTATATTGAAGTTTGGAATTTTTTAATGGAATGGGACTTAAGGTGTATGGAGTTGTTATGAACTTGACCTCTTCTTATTGTAATGTCGCGTCGCATTGAGGTATACCACCTATAGGGTGCGGTATACTTTTGGGTACTGTGCTTCTTGGACTATCTCATGATCGTCGTGCGAGGTAGATACCATAAGGGTGTGTTATACCTCCCTTTGGGCGCGTTATACAACTTGAATATTTGACCTTTCTGACTTTGCACCGATTTGGATACTTCCATGACGCTTGCTTGAAGTGCGGTATACCACATGTAGTGCATGGTATACAACTCGAATGAGCTGACCTTACTGACTTTGCACCATCATGAAGCTTTTTTCAAATGCTCGACACGGTTGTGGTGCGGTATACCGATCGAAGGAGATTTTTCCCACTAACTTTTTCAGTAATGTATACGGTCATGGTGCTTCTCATAGGTTACAGTGTTCTGCCCGACTACGTGGAATACCATTTAACTCGTTGTGAATACAAATTTTCCATAATTTTCACCCCAAACTCATATTCTATATAACCTATACATAAAAAAAATCTTTTATTTTCCTCATTACTTCAATATATAAACTAAAACTAAAACATTAAAACATAAAAATTTGTGAATTATCTAATAGAAAACACTTTTGTTTAACATTTTTAAAGATCAATGCTTTATCTCCTCTAATTATTGATTATGTGTCCTTTCTAGCTGTGGGTGAGGCTATGGACATTAACCATTCAGATCTTACGACCTCTCTTGGGTCGGATGTCAATAAAATTTGGATTCACCACTCGAGTAACGATAAATGATCTACTCCATGCATTGTTGGAACCTTGTGTCCTTTTTTTTATTTGGAACTCTAAACACACTTCCAACTCAGAATGGGTTTATTATGGACAATCTCTTTAACGTTCTTGGTCACAACGCGAATAACCTGGACTTTCAGTGACACTCTCTTTAGCGTTTTGTCCAAGTCAAAGAATGTATATGACTCATTATTTTCATATAGGGTCACATTCCCTCTTGAATATAAATGATGCTTCAACTCATGGCCAAGAGTGGCCTTTCAAGTATGTAGGAACATTTCTATCTGCATCATATTTATGAATTACAAAGTCATTAGGGATAGCCAACTTACAATCTTGGACAAGAGCGTTCTCTATGATACCCCATGCCTTTAATATAGATTTGTTCACAAACTGTAGATTGACGGATGTATTCTTCGCATCCTCATTCCTAGCTTCTCAAACACTGACTTGTTCATACAGTTCACACTTAAATCAAAGTTACACTTAGCTTCCAACAAGCTTACATTTGATTTGGATAGGGAGGTTGAAACCTTCAAGATGTTGAAGCATAGGTGGTAGCTTCTCTTCAACATACTTCGAGACTAACTCAGTATGAGCCACAGTCTTGATCTTGGCCTTTACACTTGCATTCACACTCTTCTCAAAGATAGCCTCCCTGAAAATTTTTATGGTGTAAGTCCCATCTCAACCATCTCAAACCCTAGGGTGGTGATTCCTTCTTTGCTAAACGCATCTACAAATTCTTTGAGCTCGAAGATAGCCTCCCAACAAGTGCAATTTGATATGCCATTCTTGTTCTATGTGGATACTAGCGATCAATGAATTTGACTTGCAACTCGTCCCGTGACATAATCAGATCTACTGGTTGACTATTCAACAATACAACTTCAACCTTAGTCAAGAAAAATGAAAACATTAAGAAATATAGGTTATCGCTTGTATTGTGTTGAGTAATTTAGGCATCACAGGTCTACATAAACATCTCCTGCAAAGAGAGTAGCACATCTGGCATAAAATACATGACTTGTGGCTTAAAATATCATCTCCTTTTGCATAAAAGAAGATCCTCTAGTATAAAGAATTAGCTCATCTGGTATAAAAAATATCACATTCTCCGGCATAAAAGACCAGCATATTTAGCCTAAGAAAGACAAAACACTATAGCAAGCCCACACCAAGTCTTGATCGACCTAAGTGGTCTGTCAACGCTATAACAACGAAATCGACGAATCTCTAGTAATATGTGTGATGTATCCTCGACAATAATTTCAACATAGCTATGGTAAATTATTTTGGGATAGTCTCAGAATTAAGATTGACATAGCTTCGATAAATAAGCCTGAAGTTTCCTTGACAATGAGGCCGAATTAATTCTGGTAACCTAGTCTAATGTAGACTCGCTAATGAGAACGACATAAATTCGGTATTAAGTAAAACTTTTCCTTGGAAATGAGAAGAACATAGATATGGTAATTAAGTCTGACTTAGCCTTTGAAAAAATACAAACTATATTGTTAGAGAGAAGGTTATCTTGAAGTAAATAATTCATTGTCGTTAAGTATCGACGTGATGACATAGTCAGCAAGTAATTCCTTTTATTTTGCAGGAGATATAAAAATTAACTATGTAAGACCAATATAGTGTCTGCAATTTTAAAATCTTCATATGAGCGACACACTCTCAGCAATTCAAAATATTTTGTAAGACCGATAGTCTTAACAATCAAAAAAAATTTGTAAGACAGATGTAATCTGGATAATAAAAGAAATTTTGTAAAACCTACGCAAACTCAACAACTAAAGAAGTTTTGTAAGATAACAAAGTCTCAGTAGTCAAATGAAATTTAGTAATAGCGGTGAAGTCTCTACAATCAAATAAGTGTTGCAAGATCGAAGCCGGATCAACAAGAAAAATGTTATACAAAGAATAATAGAATAATACAAAACATAAATATACTTGTTTCTCTCTGCAGGTGTCAATCAAAAAAAAAGTATGACAAAGCCTCGACATCACACAAAGTTTGATGAAGCTATATCATCAAAAAAAATTCCGACAAAGACTCGGTATCGAACAAAGTCTGACAAAGCCTTGGCATCATAAAAAATCCGATAAAGCCTTGAAAGCAAAGAATATTTCAGGACGAATATTTAGCATTAAAATAGCCAGCGACGAAGAATCAACATATTATTTATGTTCCCCAAGGAAAAGGGGGTGTAAGAACTAATAAGCTAACAAAGGATAATCTAAAAAGATAAAGAATAAAAGTAAGATGAATGGAAGAAGGATAACACATAGAAAAAAAAAACTATTTACAAGGGAAAGTATTCAAGCAAAGGAAAATAAGAATATGGTATATGTAACTATGAGAGACTTAATGATAGTTGGTAAAAGGTTGAGTCCTCAACAGGAAGACATAAAAGAAGTTTAAGTAGTAAAGACATATTCTATCATTGAGGAAATAACACAATCACCAGCTCGCTACCCTGATAAAGCCTTAAGAACAATTACAAAGATTTATTCGAGGATAAACATCTTCCATAAGATAAATTTTTAGGGGAAGAACTTACGTCATAAATTACCATAAAAAAGAAATAGTCAGAAGGAGCCGAGTATACACTCGTTAATTAAAAAGACTTTGAAATCTCCTCAAAGTACCACAAAATAAGACGCCTTCGAAAGTACATTAAGAAGTACAAAAAGGAACCATTAATACCAAGATACTAAAAACCTAAATGAGGTTTCAAAGTAAAATATATTAGTGGTGGTAATCAACATCTCCTGTCATGAGAAATGAGCATAAATGTGTAAAAGTGTGCCACAGATAAAGTTCCAAATAAACTTCTACAAAATATGGAGTTCTAAGAAATAAATACAATTTTTTGGCTTGTAAGAAAAAATAAAAAATGAATGTCTGAGGAAGTTAGTCCCAGATTATACTAAGGTCATGAAGGTGTCCATAAAATTGTTGAAATATCCATTACAAATCAAGAATTTCAATGAGAGTAATTCTACATGAAAATTGTTAGAGGAAAGGGTAAACAAATTCTGCAGCTAGCATTTTGATAAATCCGCACAAAAATATATATTCATGAAGATACTTGGTGGCTTGAGCTCACGTCTCATCCGTTGAAAGAGAACTATATTAGAACATCTATTTTTATCATTTATAAGCTGTGAGCATACAAACGCTCTATTATTTGTTACAACTTTTGATTTTTGATTTCTTATACTCTCTCTTTGATTTTTGTTGATGTAGACTCTAGGAGTGGTCAGTTTGGGATCATTGACAGACTACTAAGAGTTGAGTGACATAAGTTCTCTTGGTAATTTTGATGTGTTTGTTACTTTTGAGATTCACTTTAATACTAATAGTTGTACATTTTATTTCATTGTAGTTTACCAAAATGTACTTTGTTATCATTTTCAATTACTTATAAAAAATATAATATTAATTAACTACAATAATTTTTTAAATATATATATATATTTCAAAAGAAAAATTAGAATATGTTAAAAAACTATATATGATAGTTCATTTATCTCTTTATCTACTCTGTCTCACAAACCTTCTAGAGGTAGGTAGGTTCTCGGGGTCTTCTTCAAACCCATTATTTAATAGACAATAGAATTCCCTTCAAAATCTGACGGTTTGCCGCGAAATAAGGAGTCAAGATTGTCTACTTTGATCTTGCTAATACTTCGATGTATATTTCTTGTATACAAAATAAGAATGATAACAAAATTAAAGATGTCAGTATTTTCAGTAATCAAATAGGCATCCAACCCAATATCACAACATCAGACTTACATGTGTTTTATTTTTAATAAAAATTAAAACTACAATTACTTAACCAATCTTTAGTAAAATAGTATATTGTCACTGCACCATTTTAAAGCTTATTGTTAATATTACTAATTCCATGGTCTCTTATGTTGAAATATCATGGCCAACCACCTTTTTTTCTCTAACACACTTAAAGTGCTTTAACACCTTCAACTATGGTGGAACGTTGGTTAAAGAGCATGCCATATATTTGCTTGAAATTGCTTTAGAGTACATGTAAGCATTCCTACTTATAGAAGAAAGAGACCTAGTATATTTAAGCGCATCGTAGGGGAATGAGCAAGTGATAATGCTAGTATCTTAAATTTCTTCACTGAAGTTACTAACTCTTTTGCTGGAAACACAAGTTCAATTGTAAAAAAGTATTTCCCCTATATATGCGAATTTGATTTACAGATGATTGAATGGTGTCCAAATACATATGATTTTATAAGTAATTTTTAGTTGAAATTGAAAAGCAGATTCGATGAATATTAGAGAAAATGAAGTTTGATTTTGGCAAGCACATCTATATTGATGTAGTAGTATAATAACTTAGAATATATACATGTTAAGATTTAATGGGTGTTTCTTCTGGTCACAGTCTATAGGAGATCCTAGAATTGTTTTTCATATTAGAACCAACAAAAGAATAGATATATTTTAAGTGGTGGTGTGTGTTAGACCTAATACCACATTTGATATGAAATATTAGACGCTTTAGTAAATAGTAAATCATGTATAATATTGTTAAGTCGCAACGAAAAAGAGAAAAGTTGTAGGTTATATTTACCTTTAGTCGAGGATATTACCGTCACACAAACTTTTGTGCCACTTAGCTATCTACCACTAATACCGCCATTATGTTACATCCACCTATAGTTTTGGTGGCAACCTCATATATTAAAGATGGCAGTTATAAATAAAAAATGCCACAAATTGTTTTGTGGCAGTTATGATGAAAGGCTACCAAGATGATATTGTAAATAAATTAGAAAACTAACATTAAACGCAAACAAAATATTGTATACAGTGATGATATAACACAACAATTTAACACTAATTTATTATAATGCACTCCAAGAATTTTTTACAACATGAAGAAGGGTGAAGTTATCTTTCAGCAATTACAACCATTTTTCCATCTCAACAATCAAAATTGTTGCTTCCTATTACACAAGATGAACATATCTTCGACCTTGTGGGTGTTGTCAAGCTAAATATTTTATGGCTAAGTAAAAGTCTCGAACGAGAGAAGAAGATGAATCACATGTTGGAGATTGATATTCTCATCTCTAAATGTCTTTCTAATGACAGTATGGATGACTTGGATAAGATGAATGATCTCAAAGAACTAGTCTCTCACTTGGAAACCAGAAATCCAGCTTATGAAGCAAGAGATCGCAATATCTGAGCAATCCAATGACTCGCCAAACCCCTAAGGAGCTGGTAACGCATCTAGCTTCTCAGCATTCCTGCATTGTAATGGAAATAATTATTAATTGCATTATACCTCTCTGTATAATGCAAATATTACAATATAAATACATCCGTTTATGATGAAAATAATCTATGTATTATGCAAAGATTGCAATATAGGTCATTGTTTTACCCAAAGATTGCAATGTAGGGATCATGTGTTATTAAATGATTGCAAAGTAGGTCCCTATATTAAAAAAATAATTTATTGCATAATATGTTTTAAACATAAATATTACATATTTTTTTATCATATTAACAACAAAAATATTTACAAAAAATTTCTCCCCATGAAGGACATAAGAGGTAGATCTACTACAAAAATAACAAAATGATTCCATGTAATATGCAAAGATTGCAATCTATGTCTCTTTATAATCCAAATATCGCAATATAGGTGAGTTAGTCACATAAACAATAAACTATTCATACAAACAAAATAAATAAAAGCAAAAAGAATAATTTCAAGAAGTTGGGAAAGGGGAAATATAAACATATTAAAAAGTTGGGGAAACATGACGTCATACCTCATATCATCATCAAACTGAAATCTCGGTGGTTTCACCTTATTTTTTCCATCTGTATCAAAATCCATTAAATTCAAGTAATGAAAAGAATATAATAAAAAGATTAGGGGTGTTTTGCAAAATAATCTCTTCTATAACACTAACAAAAAATAAGGCTAGGGTTAGTATCAAGTTCATTACAATTTCTTGATGATGAGTAGCCAAGCAAAGTCTTATTCCTATAATCCTCCTATCCAGAATACTAGTATTTGTACTAGTAGATGAAGAATTCTCTTCCATTTTTTCTACACATAGAAAACTTAATTATTACCCAAAATACACACGTCAAATGGATACCAGAAACTGTAATAGTTTAAGGTTTCAAACTCTATCTAGTGACAAAACACCATGCTAGGAAATCTATGCAATGTCATCTAAGCTCTAGAAGTACTACTTAGATATGAGATATGGGATTCTTGAATATTGCTTAATCAGCATCACCATGCTTGTATTTTCAATACATGACCTTTTATATTTTTGAAAAATTAACTCTACTAGTCATACCTGATATGTAAACCTAACACAGCCGTCCTTCAACCAATTAAAAATACACCACAATTTTGGCATGTGATATGTAATTATTTAAAAGGATATGGGTAAAAATTGAATTATTATAAGTATATAAATGCTTATATATTAATATAAACGTGTATGAAAATAAAAATTGAATATTTCTAATAACTGTCCTATTTAAATATGAAAAAAATACATAAATCTGTGTCGAAGTCGAAGTATAAAAAAAGGAGGAATTTAAACAAGAAACGCTTAACGGTTCAGAACTCGAATATCCAAGAGAATGTAATAGTATCGCCTTTTATTTAGTCACCCATTTCCCTCATATCCTTTTCCATCATCAGACCTCCCATCAAAGAAGAAAAGAAGGGGATATTAGATAAAGTGACGGGAAGTAGAGTATTAGGTTTTAGGGTTTCATATGAATGGAAAAAGAAGAAAATATCAAAACATATATTATTTTTTTTTTGAAAATTTATAATTTTGAGAAAATGTAAAAGAAAAGAAATATAAAAATAATAAAACTTCTTAACACTGTCACACCTTATATGATAACGGCCATCACTTTGTTATTGGCTGCATTTGCAATACTTGCAATCAATTATATGCCACTTAAAAATGGATTTTTTGTAGTGAGTATACATACAAGAAAAATTGTATACCAAAAAGGCAATTATATACCTATATAACTCATTATATAAAAGTAGTGATGAGTGCACGCGTTGACATAAACAAATATACTTCCAATTTAATGTTCCATTGTTATTAAGATTGACATCTATCTTTTCCCATTTTCCCACCTAACTATTATCTCACACCATCTCACACTGAGGTATGTGAGCTAAATTATGGAAACTAAATTTTGGTTTTATCATGGTAGTGGAAAGTTTTTTAAATACATTGTTCATAGAGACATACTCACTATAACTACATATAGCGGTGGAAACTAAAAAGGATCATATGATATGACACTATTATCATGTACAAAATTATTAACAATCATAGGTTGAATGTTATTAGCCAAATAGGAGTGTAGAGCGGGTAGATGTGATATGATCCATAAAGATTAAGACTAATAATGTTATCAAACTCTATAGATGCACTACAAAGATATATTACAAGTGATCAATGAACGTCCCACTCAAAGTACTAGTTTAATTATTCAATAAGATGATTTTTTAATCTTATTAATAATATTATGATTTTTTTGTACAAAATTGACCGACGATAAAAATAGCGTGAAAATGTAAAGATACAAACTCTTATGGAAAAAATATCATAAATAACGAGAACACTGTTTATGTTTAACCTTATTGATAACACAGTCACATTTAATTTAATCATATGTAAGAACAAATATCATACACACTTCAATGCTTGCAACTGTAGCAACAATATTATTAATGTCAAATATAGTATAATCCACGAATACAAATTCTAGATTTGCAATGATTTGGTTCAAAATTATTTATTGTCACAATTGTATTGCCTTCATCCATAGAAGGTTCTTAACTGATCATAAAACATAGTAGTTTACTAAATATTGTTCATTAAAAAAAATCAAAGACAAATTATATCATTTATACCATATCTACCCTTATTCTAATACTAATTTTTTTTCTAAAAATGATTCAATATTTCATGACAATTTAAGAGGGATATACTAGTAAATACAAAATCTAGAAATTATATTTCTTAGTTTGTTAATAAAAATGTGACAACTTGGACTAAGAGTATGACATATAGTTTATTTAACAAAACATCATCAGTACATTGTTATTTTATTGTTTATGAACAAAACAATGCAATAGATTCAACAGATAATTACATACATATCAAACTCATTAATTATTGGGAAGGAGCACTTACCAAGAATACTATTGAGAAGTTCTCCATATTCAAATGTCATGACCAACAATATATTTCTGTAAATTAAACATTAAAATAAAACAATCTATATTATTAAGATTATCACTAATTACAATTTAAAAAAAGAATAATAAAATTTAAATTCAAAGAAATATTTAATAAATACAAGAAATATAAAGAAAGTTATCAATATCAGTGAACAAATTCAGAATTATGCATCATATAAATCAATTTATAAAATAATTTAATAATTTAATTTATATTTCTTAATCTCTAATTTATTTATACTGGTTTCAGATTACATACCAAAGCCTTATTAATTATAAAAAAAATTAATCATATTAAATATATATACTGTGTCATTACCTTTTACTAGTGACAATAATTTGCATAACTCATTTGTGCTGTAAATGTAAATCTGTTGTGTTTTTGTATAAATATAGAGTTAGAAAATAGTGTTTGTGTCTCCTTGAGACTACTTTCAAAATAATTTATTTAAAAGGGTAAGACTTCCAACAAAACACATGTCATTAGATTAATACGTTAGTTAATTTTGTATGTTTAAAATATAGGATATGTGTATGAATACAATTGGTGTATTCGATGGAAGAATTTTCCTATTTAAAATATACTTCAATGAATTCCTATTGATGATGATGGTTTAGAATTTTTAGAAGGGTCCAAACATGATTGAGATCTTATCGTTTAGTGGGCCTCAAATATATGAGTCGATGTGCTTCTTGCTCAACCATGGACCATATCCATAATTTTATATTAAAACAGAATAAATAAATATATATTACTCAACATATAATATATTACTCAACATATAAGGATGTAATTTGGTAACTATTTTCAATTTAGTCCTTCCAATAATGACTTCAAAGGTATACTTTAAAAAAAATGCTAGTATCCATTGTCAAGAAAAAACGGGGGTCCAACAAAGATATATTTAATAGAAGCCTAATATTGGTCTCTTCACCCCGAACCCTTCTTCTAATTTCCAAGAACAAGGTTCACTAGAGCTTAGATAATTACATAAGAATAATCTTGGAAAAAGTTTTCTACAAAATTATTTCTAGAATACATAAACTTAGAATGAAACCTTAATGTAAAAACTAGTATCCTTAATCCAAACTACTTTCATCTAAGGAAACAGACTTGAAAGAAAATATGATAATTTTTCATAAATCTCTACATGAAATCATAAGGATAAACACCTACATGAAAGGAGGCGTACGCAATACTCAAATCTAATTTACAACAAAATTTATGATAAGACGAATGAAATCCCATTGAACAATTACTTGTAAAAATGAGAATAAATTCGAGGTGTCCTTGATTATTAAATATGTGTCAAGTGTTTCACAAATTTTTGTAGTGAACATAACTATTCTATCTTTACATTACTAGTTAAGGGAAATCCGACAAGGAATCCCTCTATCATCTTACCTTTCTATCTTACTATCCAAGCTCTAAGTAGTATAAATAATCATATCATATCTGACCTTGTTATACCTCCTTTTGCTGACCATTCAAAATTATTTATCAATATAAACATGTTTAAAATCCCTTCCCTAAATGAGGTCCTGTGAAAATATTATATTTCTTCTGACTATTCTTTAAATCTTAACAAATGTTTCGTATTCTTAATTCCTGACACAATTATAGGTAATATACAACCATTTATTTAATGTTTAAAATGAGTATCTCTACCTATCTTGGGTGTGTACCTATGCAATCCTTCGTAGTGGGAAGAAGTCTAAGGTTAGTATTCTAGCTTAGTTGACATAGTATGTCATACCCATCTCAAAGGAGGATGTCATGTTAGTTGTTATAGTGACTAAGGACCTTTTTCTAATGCTTTTGATGCCAAACTTTACCCGAGCTTTATGAATTCTAATGTAACAATTAAAAAAATCAACACCTTCCTTATTTATATTTCTATGTGTACGAATATATTAATTATATATTCCACCAAAATATCAGTAAGGACGTGGCATAGATTTATAAATAAATAGACCAACATCTTACGAAACTTTTCACTACCAAACAAAATCCTTTCAAGGACTATGTTTTGGATATAAATTATTAGTATTTCTATTTGGTTTAAAGCTTTTATATTCTCTATGAGAAAGGGTTGAACCCCTCGTAAGTCTCTTTCCTTTACTCCTTGACAAATTGACTGAATCATAATTTTATTATCCTACGTAATCATTACCCTTAGTGTTGAGCACTAAGGAAATCTTGGTATCACCTTCATTCATGTCATGTGCATCTGTGCTTAGGTAACTTGTTTCAACCGCCACCTTTCCCTTAGACTCAATTTGAGCCTTCATACCAACACTTGCATAAACTTTATTTAGAAAAATCCAACATCCATATGCTTAGTAAACAAAGGCAGGTATTAGAAAACAAAAAAACTCCAAAGCGTAAAATAAGTACCTTTCTATAATAAACTAACCTTCGGAAAATATATAATAATCCTTCTTCGAGGAACCAATGAATACTTAACACTATTATATAATAATTCGAACCTTCAAATTATTTATTCCAAAAAATCTCATATTATGTAACACTATCTTTAATATTCGAAATACTAATATAATAAATTTTATTCATCAACATCTAAAATGGGAATAACATCTTTCATAGGGAAGAACTCAATACAAATATGGATAACAAATTAAAACATCCCATACAACCTAAATTGCTAATGGGAAATTATCAAAAAATTGATGTATATGAATGGTCCTTTGTCATAGGATAAAAATTATACCATCTACCTTGAACTTTGGTTTTATTGAAGGTTTTGATGGATCTTATACTCAAATAGCTACGTTTTTTTTAGAATTTTATACTATGTTTGAAAAAGATTGATCTAGATATTATACATGATATTATAAAAGGTCGATATCCTACCCCAAAAATTGAGACATAGCTTGTTAGGCCTTAAAGAGTAAATTTTCAAGAGGTCATCTATGAAAGGAAAAAGTAGGCATCTCATCGCCATGTCTATTCCCTCAAGGATACAACACAACCTCACCAATATAACCCACACACGCTTACCTGGACACTTATGGAATCCTAATTTCTATCTTGTAAGTTATATTTTCAAAAGAAAGTAGAGATTCACAATAGGAATTTTTTATGAACATATTAATTCGGCTTGACAAAAAATAAGGTAAGAATTTGGGTTCTCTCTAGCCTTACTTTTAGACCTACTAGGGGTATTATCACCATAAATGAGAGTTAATAATTTCCCTAACAAATGTTCAAGGCCTACATCCAAATTCAAACATTAACGCAGAGTAATATTTACTATGGGGGTCAGTAGGGGTAAAGAATCATGTTGTACATTAATTGGGGTTGCCTTCAATAAAGTTACATGCATTGTATGCAGACCCGTACGCAGGAGAAACATCCAAAGATGTAGACATTATGAAAAAATTAAGTAAAGAAATGAATATTTACTCTTGAAAGAAATATTATCTGAAGAAGTCAACAGAATAATATTCACTCTAAAGATTGTAGTTAGACTTGAGATATTAATGAAGAAGAAAAATTATTTTGTTTTAGTACTTTACAGTGTTTGATATATACATATATAATGAAAAACAAATGGAATATGAAATGACAGTTGTAGTCCAAAATCTTCAAATATGCTACTTTAATTTTGATGATTACACTACCAACATCATGTGCAACAATATAAGAAACCCTAATAAGTGACATGATAGTTATTTTTTTGTAATCACAACTATAAGTCAATGTATTTCTTGATCTTTTTTAAGGAGAAAGGGAATAATGTTGTTAAACAAGGTATATGGAGAAGATACCCTTAACCTAATACAATAGAAATTGTGCCAATTTTTTCAATCAAAACGAGCATATCAAGTGATAAGAGCGAAACAAGAATTTCAAGTTATAACTTCTCTTAGAAACAATTTCGTTAAAGAAATTATGTTAAAAAAACATCATAATCTTATCCCATTAGAAGTTGAATAAGACATATTGTGTCATCAGTATTAACCTCGGGTTTGTGGTTTAAATTATATAACTATATGTACATATGTCATGTGGTGTCGCCTAAGGTCTGATAAAATAATAGATAAATAAACGCAAATAAACACCCTAGTCTAGCACGGTTCTGCAAATATACATGACGTATGCAAGTTTTACTGATAAATAAGATTTGTGCCTCAGATACTACGAAAGTTAGAGAGAACTTATGCAAATTATCAAGTGCAGATATGAAAGCTAGAACAAATTAATACGCAGGAAAATAAAAGAAAAGAATTTTTGATTGATTTTAAGAAATATAAAATTAACTAATAAATTAAAAGACAGAAAATTAAATAAGCAAAGAACAGTTAGTATGAGAGTTTAGCTCGAGATATTAGCAAGTAGTCCCCACTAGTCTTGTTTATTCTAACATGTAAGGGTGAATCATGTGATATTACTATAGTCAGGATTCTAAATTCCCATACCTTAGACCTTGAGAGCGACTAAGGGGGCTACGGCACAACCACAAGGCAGTCCAAACTTAGGGTTATCAAGCACTGCCAAGGCCCTAAGAAGTACCATTCCTTCAATTGGTGATATGGTGGTTAAAACATACCCTAATGACAACCTAGTTAGAACTGGTGTTGTCAAGACCTATATCGGACACTAGACGCTATGTGGTGTTTCACTAATTAGACACACCTTCTGGGCGACCATCTAACTACTATTAAGGTAATCCTATACTCGTGCACTAGCAAGGAAAACAGTCATTAAATCAAAACACATAATCATAAAATAAAACATGAATTCAATTAAATACTAAAATATCCCAAATCTGATAGAAAAACTAGGGCTCATACATATATGCTAAATCTCAAGCTAAAATTATTTGGTTCATAGTAATGGAAGAAAAGAAAGAAATTACAAAATTAAAGGTTGAAGAAGACATGATATGGTGTTCAGCTCCTTCCAAACTTCTTTTCTTGTGTTGTAAGCTTCCTCTTGGCTTAAGGTTGGCAAGGATGTGTTTCTTCTGATATGAGGGTGTATTTATAGGGTATAGGAAACCCTAAAAAGTTTCTTGGAGTATAAGGTAGTTATTGGACTCCAAGCCCCACTCAAATTTGTAACCCTAAAACATAGAAAATGTAAGATTCTGATGTTGTTTTGTTTTGACCGTAACTGCTTCAATACTTATCCGTTTGACCCGTTCCAGTAGTCGAAACTGATCGCCTCGGAAAGCTCTTAAACTTTGCTTTATATCATTTTTTCAAATTCCTAGCCAATTTTGAGTTATGATCACTTTTATGTTCGTAGCTATTGTAATTCAGATTTATTTGGCAACTTTATCTTTTCCTTTTTCCATATTTCTTGTCTTTATCTCTAATTTTCATGTTTATCCTATTTCCTTTATCTCTTAGAATTAACTTGGCATCTAATTAATTACCATATATCTTTAAATCTTCACAATTAACAGACAATTAAACCCAATACGCTCTAAAAATAATAAATAATTAAATCAAGACACAAAATAGGAAAGTGTACTAAATCATGAGAAACTTGACCTATATCCTAATAAATACACCTGAAATGATGTCTCCAACTAAAATTAAATCATCACAAATGGATAGACATCAAGACCCCCAACTCAAAGTTGTATCGTCCCGATACATAAATAAAAATAAAGAACAGTAGGGTAGTCAATTTTTAAACAAGAAAAAGAAGTAGGAGGAGAATAAGAACAAAACACAATGAATGATCCTAGAGCATAATATCTAACAAGTCTCATGTAGTAATGTTCAGTATATAATGCATACATATGCTTTAATATACACATAATCAATAATCCATAAATTCAAGTCCAGATTAATTTCGCAATGCCAGAAGAAGAGGTTTCAACTCAGTTTATGTTAATGGCTATAGGTTGTTCATATATCCTAATATAGTATCCAATGGTCCACTCAACTACTACCTAATAGCTCAATTGTTTCACCATCAAACAGTTAGAAATCCTAAGGTCTTTACGGTTATAAGGGGGCTTATGTTTGGTGTGGTATATTTGAATAATTTAAAGTGAGTTTTTGGCTCTCTCCTCACTTTTCATCAACGAACTGCCCTAGAACTTGAGTTTTCACTCGATGATGTTCTCACTCAACCCAATTTTTGATGCTTTTGATGTGCATCCCCAATAATCCCAAATAAAACCTTTCATGATGATTACAAATTCCACTTTGACGGTCCGAATATATATTATTATCATATTTCTTTCTCTTTTGTATAGCTATGACTCTCTTTTTGATGTTCGAGATATCACGCCACGTTTTCACATATTTTTTTCTTTTCAATTCATGTTTTTCAGATTTTTTCATTCATTATTACCCCAGCAAAGGGTTACAATAATAACTTTTTCATCATCAATAAAATAACAATTACAATTTCCCAAACCCAATGTTCCCTAATGATGAAACCCACTCTCCCAAACTCAAGCTCTAAAAACGACTTGTCTCAGGTTTTGCGATTCGAGTGCGGGTCATATGGATAAGTCCTATAAAGTAAGGGAATGGTTTATAATGTGGTTAAGTAAAAGGCTTTAGAAAAGCTTAGAGGGGCTAAGATGGATAAATAATAATATTAATCAAATAATAGGGTGAAAAATCTAAAAGGCTTCAAGTGGCTTCAATATGAAAGAACTACCTTTTTCATTTTTCTAACTACCGGATTTTGTTACTTTTTCACTACTAGTTCATAGACAAGCGGGTTTTCAACTAATTTTAAACCTCATGTTCTACACACCAAATAACTCTTCCTAAGTTTCAACGTGACTTCTTAGCATTTCTCATTAACTTTTCTATCTCTTATACATGCATACTAAACATATTTGTGACATCTTTCAAAAACATACTACTTACTATAATTGACCTAATTAAATCATGCTCAAATCGGTAAATTCAACATATTCTATGCCTAATCAAACCAAAAAATTTAAATTTTATTCAAAAACAAAAAGGAAGACGAGGACAACGAATTCTCACCCCAAACTCAAAAGTGAGTCGTGTCCCCACAACTCGAAAAAGACTCAATAAAGAAATAAAATTTAAAATTAAACTAAACTAAACTACCTAATTCATATAAGCAATTAAGAAGCAGAATTAGAACTGCGTACCTGGCCATAAAGATCCATCATGTCTTCCTCCGAAGAAGAAGAATAGTTCTCATTATCCAAGGTCTCGGTTACTTCACCCAATACCTAATTAATCTTTGCAATTTCCTCCCAGAGTGCGGTGTTTTCTTTTCTTATATGATTGACTTCATGTTGTAATTTGATTGCCCATACTGGTGGCATGCAATAATTATTCTGATATGAAGAAGAAGAAGAAGAAGAAGAAGGACCTTGATCTTTAATTTGTGTCTTTTATTTAAGCCTTGATGGTACAGTCATCCTAGTTGTTAATTTCTTGCGTAGTGGTTGTGCTGGTTCCTGTATCTTTACTTTCTTTCAATTAGGCTCATCAAGGTTGATGGCCTTTTTAACTGTGCATCCACGCAAATTTTTGTTCTTTCATATGATTGATCACTTCCTCTTATAATCCATAGCATCCGTTCTGCTTGTCATGTTTGATTGACCCACAACTCAAGTTACACCAAGGATGGAATAAAGTTAAGAAACATTGGTGTGGCTTGAGTTTCTTGCTTGGATTTGATGATAGAAGAAGGTTTCTTGATGATTCTTGGAAGAATTCTTGATAGCCTGATGATCTTGGTGGTGTTTTATGGTGTAGTGTGATGAATTTAATGAAGAATATGTGTTTATGGAAGAAGGAGGAGAGGATTATTGATGTTGTTGTGTTTGTTATGGAGGTTTAATCAAGCTTCAATGTATATTTGTAAGGTGAGGGTCTCGAAAAACAATGTTGGAGAGGCTAGGGTTACTTCATGATAAGGTAAGAAGTGGATTTGGTAACAACTTCTCATAAACCGCCAGCGGACCGGCACACTGGCGGGTTCGCTGGCTTACCGGTGCTGGAGAATTTCTTTTTGTTTGTTCTCGGAAATAAAACCGAATCGTCAATTGGTGTCTCGTGCTTTTTGACGCCGGCATACCGGTGCGCTGTTTTTCACAAAACCTTGCTTCGTCAAAATACCCGAGTCCTGAAACCCGAGGGCTCGTGTTTTTCCTCTAGGCAGCAATACCGGTCACCTGGGCGGCACACCGGTCGCCCCGGGTTTTCTTGGACACGCTCTCGGCGAATAAACCGATTCCACCAACCCGTGGGCTCATGTTTCCCCACCGGCATACCGGTGGTTTCACCGGCATACCGGTCAGTGGAACATGATTTTCCCTTTTTTTTCTTTTAATCCCTAACTCATTTCCTGCACTAACACACTACCTTTCTTTCCTATTAGCTTTTAAACACATTTAAAAATATACACTAACTTAGAAATATACACTACATATATAAAACTAATCTAAAAAGCAATTAAAACAAGGGATGTCTCCCAAGAGCACTTTTGTTTAACGTCTTTGAGTTAGACGTGTACCTCGGGCTAAGCGTGTTCTTCGAGAAGGATCCTCTCCTCTCAACCAAAGTCCTCACTATCATGGTATAACTTCAAACGCTAGCCTTTCACCATGAATGTCCTTTTCTTGGTTGGATGTTCAATTTCAATTGCTCCATGAGGTGTGACTTTTGTAACAATGTAAGGTCCTCCCCAACGAGATTTAAGCTTACCCGGGTAGTTAGAGAATCTAGAGTCATATAATAAAACCTTTTGTCCTATCTCAAACGTATTTGGACGAATTCGTTTATTGTACAATCTTTTTGTTTTCTCGTTATGGAAACGCAAATTTTCATAGGCAAGGAAACAAAATTCATCCAATTCATTTAGCTGCATCAACCTTTGTTTTCCGGCCAAGTCTGGGTTAAGATTCAGCGTTTTAATATCCCAGAAGGCACGAGATTCAATTTCAATAGGAAGATGACATGATTTGCCGTAGACCAAGCGATAAGGAGATGCCCCAACTGGTGTTTTAAATACTGTTCTGTAAGCCCAGAGAGCATCATCTAATTTTAATGACCAGTCCTTCCTCGTTTTGTTCACAGTCTTCTCAAGAATAGATTTGATTTCACGGTTGTAAACCTCAGCTTGACCGTTAGTTTGGAGATGATAACCTGTTGAAGTGCGGTGTCTCACCCCCAACTTACAGTGGGCAGCTCTCAACTGAAAATTCATGAAGTGGGCACCTTTATCACTGATAAGAACACGTGGCGTACAATGTCTTGAAAAGATATATGATTTCAGGAATGTTATAACTATTTTAGCATTGTTCTTTGGTGTTGCCACTGTTTCTACCCACTTGGATAAATAATCTACTGCTAGCAAAATATAAAGATTACCATGGGAAGTGATGAAAGGTCCCATGAAATCTATTCCCCATACATCAAAGATTTCAACTTCTAACATATTATTAAGCGGTATCTTGTCTCTTTTTGATATATTACCAGTGAACTTGCATCTATTACATGCCTGAACGAATTGATGACAATCTTTAGGTGTAGGCCAATAGAAACCGGATTGAAGAATTTTAGCTGCAGTTCTATCGCCTTTAAAGTTGCCACAGTATGGTGAGCCATGACAGCTTACCATGATCTTTGTAATTTCTCCCTCATGGATGCATCTTCTGACGACTTGATCACTGCAAACTTTGAAGAGGTAGGGCTCATCCCAAAAGAATTGTCTGGCGTTATGAGTTAACCTCTTTCTTTGTTGTGGATTGAAATCCGTAGGGAATACACCACTCACGATGAGATTGACTATATCTGCATACCAGGGCACAAACACATATTTAATAGTAAAAATTTGTCCATTAGGGCATACCTCTTTGACCAATAATGGTTCTTTGTTGGCATCAGATCCTTCGAGCCTGGATAAATGATCAGCAACTTGATTCTCGCATCCTTTTTGGTCTCGAATATATATGTCAAATTCTTGCATGATCGATACCCATCTAATAAGACACGGCTTAGCGTCCTTTTTCTCCATTAGGTACTTGATTGCTGAATGATCCGTGTATACAATAGTTTTCTTCCCAATCAAATACGAACGAAATTTGTCGAAATCATATACTACGGCTAACATCTCTTTCTCTGTTACATTATAATTTGTTTGGGCAGCGTTGAAGGTCTTACTTGCATAGTAAATCGTGTAGAAGATCTTGTCTTTCATCTGCCCTAACACAACACCCATTGCGTGATAACTTGCATCACACATAAGTTCAAACGGAGCTTTTCAATCTGGAGGTATAACAATTGGCGTGGAGACTAGCTTCTCTTTAATCGTCACAAACGCTTGAAGATATTCATCGTTAAAATTAAAAGGAGTATCCTTTTCAAGTAAAGAACAAAGCGGTTTGGCGATTTTGGAGAAATATTTAATAAATCTTCTATAAAATCCTGCGTGACCCAAGAAACTTCTCACTCCTTTCGCAGAAACTGGAGGTGGTAAGGTTTTGATAACTTCAGTTTTAGCACGATCAACCTCCATCCCTGCTTTCGAAACTTTATGTCCCAACACAATTCCTTCTTGAACCATGCAGTGGCATTTTCCCCAATTAAGCACAAGATCTTTTTCTTTAAATCTCACTAGGACATTCTCAAGATTATTCAAGCAATCATCAAAACTATCTCCAAACACCGAAAAATCATCCATAAAAACCTCCAAATATTTATCAATCATGTCCCAAAATATAGCCATCATGCACCTCTGGAACGTGGCAAGTCCATTACCTAAACAAAACGGCATCCTTCTATAAGCAAAGGTGCCAAACGGACAATTAAAAATTGTTTTGTGTTGATCAAGGGGATCCACACAGATCTGATTATAACCTGAATATCCACAAGAAAACAATAATACTCTCTCCCTATGAGTTTGCCTAGCATCTGATCAATGAATGGTAAAGGGAAGTGATCTTTCTTTGTAGTCTTGTTGAGTCTTTGGTAATCCATGCACACTCTCCATCCCACAACCGTTCTTGATGGAATGACTTCACCTTAATCATTAAGGACGGTAGTGATACCTCCTTTCTTTGGAACACATTCCACTGGACTAAACCAATCACTTCTTGCAATCAGAAAGATAATACCCGCATATAATAACTTGATTACCTCATTCCTTACCACCTCTTTCATAGCTGGCATGAGTCTTCTTTGACCTTCTATAGATCTCCCTCCTTCATTCTCAAGAATAATCTTATGTTTACAAATGAACGGACTAATTTCCTTGATATTGGCAATAGTCCACCCAATTGCTTCTTTGTTAGCGCAAAGCACACGAAGTAGCTTATCCTCTTGAGAGCCTGAAAGGTTAGCATAAATAATAACAGATAATGTTTTGTTCATACCTAAATATGCATAGGTAGATGTTCGGGAATTGGCTTTTTCTTCAAGAACAGGTGGACATATTATAGACGGTTTCTTTATTGGTTCAATGTCACCTGATTCTCGAAGTTGTTCTCGTATATTTGATCCTAATGCAGCAACTTCGTCAGTGGTATCATAGTATATCTCTGGAGACTCAAGTGCTAAGGCTTCGTCTAGATCATCATCTATTCTTGCTTCATTGAAGACTTCTTGTGTAATTTTTTACTATGACATCTATTTTCAAACATTCATCTTTCGAATCTGGTAATTTCATAGCCTTAAACACATTGAACTGTACATGTTCGTCTTGGACCCCCATGATCAATTCACCATTCTCAACATCTATTAGTGTACGCCTCGTGGCTAAGAATGGTCTACCCAAGATGATGGGGACATTCTTATCCGCGTCATAGTCAAGAATAATAAAATCACAAGGAAATATAATATTACCAGCCTTATCTAAAACATCTTCAATGTTACCTACTTGTTGGGAGAGGGAGCGTCCCCCATTTGTAATACCACAAAGTGGGTACTACCTCTCCTATATTAAGTTTCTCGAACAGGGACTTTGGCATGAGATTGATACTCGCGCCTAAATCACATAATGCTTTCCCGGTCCAACTGTCTCCAATACCAATGGGAATCGTAAAACTTCCGGGATCTTGTAGCTTCGGTGGTACCTTGTTTTGACATATAGCACTACACTCCTTTGGCAATCCAATTGTTTCCCTAGTTTCTAAACTTCGTTTGTTAGAAAGAATGTCCTTCATGAAATTTAGATATTTCAGCATTCTCTTGAGAGCTTCTGCAAACAGAATATTAATATCTATCTTGCTCACCATGTCAAGGAACTTCTTGAATTCTTTTTCATTGTCCTTTTTCTTGACATGTGATGGGTATGGTGGAGGAGGGCGTGTATTAGTTTCCACTGAGCTTTTCTTCTTTTCTGCTGTCTTTTCTTGGGCACTCTTTGGTTCAACTACCTCTTCGACCTTATCTTCTACTGTTTCTTCAACCATTTTTTCTAGAATAGAGGTTGGTTCTGGATCTCTTCTAGGTAGAGGTAATTGTTTTCCACTTCTTAATTCAACTGCGTGACAAGCATCATCTTGAGGAGCAATAGTATCACTTGGGAGTTTCCTTTTTTGGCTTGTTCTTCAATGTACTCGCCATTTGTGATAGAGTATGCTCAAGATTATTAATTAACTTTATGGGTTTGAAGTCTTCATTGGCTCATCTTCATATTCTCTTCAACTACTTTTATCATCTCAGCCATACTTGAATCCAAACTCGAAGGTTGTACCTGTTTTGCTTGTTGAATTGAATGTGTAGGTGGTTCTTTATATGCTTCTTCATAAACTGGCGCTTCTTGATATATAGGTTGTGGTTGATAAGAATATTGAGGTTGAGTTTGATAATAAGTCTCTTGATTTCTGACCCACTTTCGATTCTGTAGGGCCTGATATTTAGCGTAACTTCCTTGAGGATGATAATAACCATTTGAATAATAGTTTCTTTGATTTGATACAAAGGAAGTTGCAACTAGATTATTCATACACTTTTCCCACACATGATTTCTTGATCCACAACCAGGACACGAAGGTACAGTATGTACTAGATTTACCTGAACTATTGTTCGAGCTTGCTCTTCTAGTTCCTTGATTTTTTGGTTTAATTCTTTGAGCTTCAGAGATTCTGAGGCCTCTTCTTGTACTTCTGATTCACTTGGCCAACTTCTCTCGGTCTGAAGAAATTTTTCCATAATACTTTCAGCTCTACATGATCTAATAATACGAAACCTTTGTTTCCTAACATATCTGCTCTTGCCTTGGACTCGTCATTGAGTCCTCCATATAACATGGTTAAAGAATATTCTGGTGATGATATATGGAATGGACATCTCGCCTTTTTCTCATTGAAACGTAACCATGCTTCACCAATACTTTCTCCATCTTCCTGCATAAACTATTTGAGCTCCAACATATCTTTTAATCTTCTACTAACCGGATAAAATCAGTCTAGGACTTTGGATTGAAGCTTGTCCAAATCTGGAATAACGTGCGGGTGTTGGGTATTGTACCAATCGCTTGCACCTCTCGTCAAAAAGAACTAGAACATAACGTAATACATATGCACCTTTGTAATGCCTTATATGATATAAGCGTCACAAATCTGCATGAATTTCTTAATATACCAGACCAGATCTTGTTGTGCAGCACCGCTTAATTGTCCATGGCTCGCAAACTGCGTATCATGCCTGTATCTTGTATAAATTTAGCAGCTCGGATATCTGGAGTGCGGATTCCTCGTGGTTGCACTCTGAATCAGAAGGGAAGATTAAGTATCCTTGGGCTTGCCATCTGTAAAAATCTGTAAAAACAAAAACTAAAAACAAAAGTGTAAAATGGAACTAATTGGAATATAAGCTCTAAATAAATGCACAAGGACTAACAATGGAGTCCCTTTCAGCAGCGCCAAAAACTTGTTGTCGCATAAGGTGTGATACAATAATAGATAAATAAATGCAAATAAAAACCCTATGCTAGCACGGTTCTACAAGTATACATGACGTATGCAAGATTTACTGATAAATAAGATTCGTTCCTCAAAGACTACGAAAGTTAGAGAGAACTTATGCAAATTATCAAGTGCAAATAATGAAACCTAGATCAGATTAATACGCAGAAAAATAAAAGAAAAGAGATTTTTGTTGGATTTTAAGAAATAGAAAATTAACTAATAAATTAAAAGACAAAAAATTAAATAAGCAAAGAACAATTAGTATGAGAGTTTAGCTCGAGAGATTAGGAAGTAATCCCCACAAGTATTTTTTATTCTAACATGTGAGGATGAATCATGTGATATCACTATAGTCAAGATTCTAAATTCCCATACCTTAGACCTTGAGAGCGACTAAGGGGGCTACGGCACAACCACGAGGCAGTCCAAACTTAGGATTATCAAGCGCTACCAAGGACCTAAGCAGTACAATTTTTTTCAATTGGTTATATAATGGTGAAAACATACCTTAATGACTACCTAGTTGGAATGGTGTTGTCAAGACCAATATCAGACACTAGACGCTATGTGGTGTTTCAATAATTAGACACCCCTCCCGGGCGACCATCTAACTACTATTAAGGTAATCCTATACTCGTGCAATAGTAAGGAAAACATTCATTCAATCAAAACACATAAACATAAAATAAAACATGAATTCAGTTAAATATTAAAATATCCCAAGTCAGATAGAAAAAGTAGGGTTCATACATAAATGTTAAATCTCAAGCTAAAATTATTTAGTCATACTAATGGAAGAAAAGAAAGAAATTACAAATTTAAAGGTTGAAGAAGACATGATATGGTGTTCAGCTCCTTCCACACTTCCTTTCTTATGTTGTAAGCTTCCTCTTCGCTTAAGGTTGGCCAAGGATGTCTTTCTTCTGATAAGAGGGTGTATTTATAGGGTATAGGAAACCCTAAAACGTTTCTTGGAGTATAAGGTAGGTATTGGACTCAAAGCCCAACTCAAATTCGTAACCCTAAACTATAGAAAATGTATGATTATGATCCTATTTTGTTTTAGCTGTCACTGTTTCAATACTATCTGTTTGACACCTTACAATAGTCGAAACTAATCATCTCATAAAGCTCTTTAACTTTTCTTTAGATCATTCTTCCAAATTCCTAGTCAATCTTGAGTTATGATCACGTTTATGTTCGTAGCTGCTGGAATTCAGATTTATTTGACAACTTTATCTTTTCCTTTTTCATATTTCTTGCCTTTATCCCCAATTTCCATGTTTATCCTCTTTCCTTTATCTCTTAGAATTATCTTGGCATCTAATTAATTACGATATATCATTAAATCTACACAATTAACAAACAATTAAACTCAATATGCTCTAAAAATAATAAATAATTAAATCAAGACACAAAATAGGAAAGTTTACTAAATCATGAGAAAATCGACCTATATACTAATAAATACACTTAAAATGATGTCTCCAACTATGATTAAATCATCACAAATGGGGAGACATCATCATGATATAAGACGTTAGTTTGGTAATTATTACTTACTTCTATGATAACTCTATATATACGAGCAATATTGTTAGGAAAACAACCAATGTAATTCATGCTTTTACTCCCTTATTATTTCCAATGTAGAACTCTTATTCTGTTACATATTATATTTGTCAAGTACATCAAATTTTTGTAAAACATGAACACTGTTATCATCATATTGCAAGGACTTGATGTCCTTGCTAAAGATTTTGTCGAATTAAAAGCAGCCAGTGGGCAGTTAGCCATTAATGCAAACGAAAACACTAAAAAACTCAAAAAACCCAAAACTCTCTCAATTTTTTCTCTAGTCCACAAATATCCAAGCCCATCTACAAAGACATTTTTCCTTTACACCTAGCTCTTATGGGTTCCATTTTCAAGCAAATTTATCCATCACTTTGTCCATAAATTAGGTATTTTCTAAATTTTTTTATTTTGTTTAAATTCTATAATTGTTGTTATACATTATATTATATAAATGAAATTAGTAGTGTTGAGTGTTTTATAGTGATATATTTTTAATATTTGGTGATAAAATTGTTATATTTGAATTTTGCGTTATTATTTTAGTAATTTTTAGCAATTAGTAGTGTTGAGTGTTTGAATTTTGTAGAATTTTTTATAACTTAGGGGCATTTTAGTAATTTTTTATAACTGTATGATCTAAGCAGTATTTTTTATTGAATAATTTGAAATAATAATTGGTGGTTTACTTTAATTTAGAAATTGAACCCGGTAATGGATAAGAGTTGGGTAAAATCAAAGAACAAGGTTTAGATGGAATATATTTCGGGTATATTACGGTTTATTGAATTTGCGAGAAACCAAGTGGATCACGTCGGTAAAATATTTTGTCCATGTAATCATTGTTATAATAATCGAAAGTTTCCAATTGGCAAAGTTCAATGGCATCTTTTTCAAAGGGGGTATTTGGTCATTGTATGAGGTTTAAACGAAACATGGGGAAGAAGTAGTAATTACCATTGATGAACCAAACAAAAAAATGTAACTGGTAATATAATTCATGATTTAGACCCACGTTAAAAACTGACAGATACTTAGTGACACCGAGATGCGTGACAAGGTGAAGAAAAATGGACGAACACCTCTTTTACCGAACTTCTTTAGTTGTTGGGTCGTGTTTTTCTAGAACCTCATAACATAACCGATTCTTATGCGGATTGCAATAGAAATTTGAAAAGTTTGCGCATGGGATACACCACCATCGACGTGTGTTTGAATGATTGTGTTTTGTATTATAAAGAGATGAGAATTTTGAGAAATGTCTAGTTTGTTGAGAATCAAGATGGGACCCGAAGAAGGGAAAGAAAGCATCGCATAAGAAGTTGCGTTACTTTCAGATTGAGCCTAGGTTATAGAGAATGTATTCTTCGAGTCACACCGCGAAAGATATGATTTGACACCATGCCAGAAAGAGTACCGGCGAAGATGTATTGTGTCATCCCGTCGATGGTCATAGTTGAAAAATATTTGATGAGAGAAATCCCGAGTTTGATAGTGAACAACGTAATGTACGCCTTTGTTTGAAGATTTATGGGTTTTGTCCTTTCTCCATGCAAAAAACCTCATACAACATGTGACCGGTTATATTGATGATTTACAACTTGCCACTTTGGTTATGCATGAAAGAAATCACGTTTATGTTTACTCTGTTGATACTAGGTCCTCGTTCACCTGGAAAGGATATGAATGTATTTCTCCGTCCGGCTATAGATGACTTGGAGACTTTGTGGGGCACGGGGATAGTTACATGAGATATACATATTAAGGTTGAATTTGTAATGAAGTTTAGTTTGTTGTTCCCGACAAATGATTACCTTGATAGATCATACACTTCAGGATGATCGGGCCAAGGCTTTTTAGCGTGTCTTGGAAGCACAAAATATACGCCTTTCGTGCGGGTAAATGAAGGAGTTGTTTATTTTGATCACATACGGTGGTTGCCTCTGAACCATTGTGTTCAAAAGACTAATCTTCGTACATGAGAGTCTTTTATAGGCCCCCATCTAGGAAATGCGTTGTCGAATCTGTTTCCAGGAAAACACAAGGACTTCGGTGGCAAAGAAAACAGGGCCTCGTGAGTCTGATTGGAAGAAAAAAAGTATATTCTACCGTTTACCGTATTGGTCAGAAAACTTATTGAAACGTAACATCGATGTGATGCATTGTGAGAAGAATGTGTGTGCTGCTCATCTCGCCACAGTTGTTGGTTTATATGGAAAAATTGGCAAAGATAACATGCAGTTGAGGAAAGATCTAGAAGCCATGAATATTATGTCAGATTCGTTGAAGGTGCAAAAGTTTCTAGATGGTTTCGCATCTAGCTTGCGAAACAACGTTCAGAGTAACACGGGGGAGATTATCAATATGAAATCCCATGACTGTCATATTTGATGCATCGGTGCTAGTATTTCAGGGTTAATCGACAATAAATCCATTAGCAATCTAATTATTGGGTTGTGCAACGTGTTGAAAAATGTTTGTAATAAGAACGTGAGTAAAAAGGAATTGGAATCGGGAGAGTCTAAAGTGGTTGAGCTTATGTGCAAGTTGGAGATAATTTTTTTTCCAGCTTTTTTTTATATAACTATCCACCTTGTTATGCACTTGTACGAGGAAACTCGTTTAGTAATCCTGGTTCAGATGCGTTGGATTAACTGTTTGAGAGGTACTTGGAGAAACTAAACGAAAATATTTGAAATCCGGCCAGGCCAGAGGGTTCAATTGCCGAGGGATACGCTGTAGAGGAAACTTTCCATTTATATCTCGGTTCCACCGAGAGAAAAGTACAAAGTTCAACTATCCAGGCAGATACGGTGAGGCGATTCCTGAAAGCAAGAAAATATCAGTGTTAAAGAGCCCGTGCAAGCCGATTGGTCAAAAAATGTTTGGTTTTTTACCATTCAAATAGAAGGAACACATTAATTGGTACATATGATGTAAGTATTTTAATAAATATCATTTATTTAAATATCCTATTATTTATTATTAACACTATATTTTTTCTTAGGGAACAGAAGTCCTCACTTCCGGCCCTTGATAGAGAGATAAAATACCGAGAGCAATTTCGCCGATGGTTTATGTGAAAGGTATACAAGTCTACAAAATAAATTAACTCTATCCCATATAATAACTGATATTGTGTGTAGGTGTATGTAATGAAAAAAGATGGTGATCCCATTGATACTGAAGAGTTTCTTGCGTTGTCCAACATGTCGAATAGCGTCGTGTATCGATATGATTCTTGCGTTGTAAATGGGGTCAAATGGGTTACCTGTAAGAAGGGTGAAAAGAGAGTTACTCAAGAGTATGGAGTTTGTACAATCACATGTTGGTTACTTGTGTTATCTTTGTAGTTGATTTTTTTTAGTTGGGTGTTAGTATACAAACAAGTTATTTTGTAATGTCATAGGTGGAGATACTTTTGACTGTGAGTAGGTCAGCATTGTTGAGGTTGAATACAGTGGTGGTTGTTCAGTTGTGTTGTTTGAGTGTAAGTGGTATAACATCAATGAAAAAAAACTGCAAAAAAAAAAACACGGGGCAACAATGATTAACACGAGTTCTTTTTGGTGGACTAAAGAACCCTACATCTTAGCAACTCAAGCAAAAAAGGTCTTTTATGTTGATCAAATTAACGCAAGAAAGGAGAAAAAAGGGTGGAAAGTTGTTTAGGAAGTGAAAGACTATCACCGATGGAGTCTCGAACTATTTGGTGCAAAATCGATTTCCACTGGTCCAAATCCATTGGCTGATTCGAACTTGGATTCAGAATACCCGCTGTTTGAATTGACTACTACAAGGGATAAAGATTGATCTTTAGATTTTTAACCTTCTACCAAAACCCTCTGATCTCATTGATTATAATGATTATGATGACACATTAGGCGATTACGAGACTAATGAGAAAACTATATATGTTGATAGTGACGATAATCCCGTAATTTTTTATGATGGGGACGAAACTGATTAATTGTTTAGAGTTTAATGATTATGTATTATGAAAATAAATAAATAAATATATAATGAAATATATTGTAATCATGATCATTATATACACACATTCTAAAACTCCAATTACCGATTCAAATTCACTTCTCAAATAAAAACTAGAAGTCTAAACCCTCAAACACTTAAAAAATTTCATAATTTTTCAAGTTTGAATAATTTTGATTATGATGTGTAATTGTGTTGTGATAAATAATAGTTTAGGATAATGATTATGTAATAAATAAATAAAATAAGAGAAATAACTATGTATGAAAAATAAGAAAAATAGTTATGTGAATAAAATAAACTGTCTTTAGCGAGCTCCTCGATAAAGACTTTTAAGCTTTTGCGAGGACTTTGTCCGAGCTAAAGATAGAAGCTGAAAAGTTTGACACGCGTTAAGGCGGTCAATATTCCCGCCTTTTCAATTGTCCATTCTCTAGCGAGGAGTTTTGTCTTTAGCGAGGACAATGTCCTCGCTAAAGACCTTCCCAGAAAATACAAAACACGCTCACCTATCTTCATCCTCACCTCACTCCAACGTCTCCATTGAAACCGTTACAATATTTTTGAAAACACAGCCTTAACACCGGCGAGGCACCAACATCATCAAAAACACCCTAATTTGACAATTAAAGGTATGAAAAACTAAGTTTATCCAAATTTTTATTTTTTAAATTCTAAATTTTTTTCCCTCAACAACTAACTTGCTTTGTTTGGTTTGTATTTGCTTTGTGGTAATTCTTTATCAACTACTATCAACCAATCTTAGAATTAAAGGTATGTTATCAAACATTTGTTTTTTTTTGTTTTTTTTACTATTTTTAGAAAAATTAATTTTTTTCATTAATATAGTTTTTTTTAGATTTCCGAATTTAAGTGATGATTTAAGCTTATTAATTAGTTTCTTATTTTGGTAAAAATAACAACTTTAGTCGTAAAATCTAGTTTGGGTAGTGTTGATTTTATTGGAAATTATTCATTAGTGCATAGAAGATTTAGGGAATTAGGGACTTTATATTACAATTAGGGCCTTAGTGTATTTAGTTTGTGTAGAAAACTAATTTTTGGAAATTAGTTTGCATAGACTAGTAATTTTTAAAACTTTTAGAGGCCTTACTGATTTTTAATAAACTATTGGGTTCTTTATTATAGTTTATAAACTTTGGGGGCCTTTGTGACATTTTTATAAAATTTAGGGACCTTAGTGTAATTTTAAACAGTTTAGGGGGTAAAAGTTAACTTTTTAAAAAATTTAGGCCTTAGTGTAATTTTAATAAACTTTAGGTGCTTTGTGAAATTTTTAAAACTTTAGGGGACTTAGTGACATTTTTATAAAATTTAGGGACCTTAGTGTAATATTACATAGTCTATGGGTAAAATTGTAATTTTGAAAAACTTTAAGGGCCTTGGTGTAATTTGAATAAAGTTTAGGGTCTTTAGTGTAATTTTAATAAACTTTAGATATCTTATTGTGGTATTAATAAAATTTAGGTGCCTTTGTGATATTTTTATAAATTTTATAATTTGAAAAAACTTTAGATGCCTTAGTGACATTTTTATAAATTTTAGGGGGCTTGGTGTAATTTTAATAAACTTTAGGTTCCTGATTGATATTTTTATAAAATTTAGGGGTAACATTGTAATTCTTAATAACATTAGGGGTCTTAGTGTACTTTTAATAATCTTTAGGTGCCTAAGTGACATTTTTAAAAACTTTTAGGGACTTAGTATAATTTTAATAAAAACTTAGATGCCTTAGTGACATTTTATAAACTTTAGGGGCCTTAATGTAATTTTAAATAGTTTAGGAGTAAACTCGTAAATTTTAAAAAAATTTGGAGCCTTAGTGTAATTTTTATAAAGTTTAGGGTCCTTAATGTAATTTTAATAAACTTTAGGTGTGTTTTGTTATCTTAATAAAATTAAGGTGCCTTAGCGACATTTTTATAATTTTAGGGGCCTTAGTGTAGTTTTAATAAACTTTAAGTATCTTAGTGATATTTTCATAAACTTTAGGGACCTTAGTGTAATTTCAATAATTCTTAGGTGTTTCAGTGACATTTTTATAAACTTTAGGGGCCCTAGTGTAATTTTAAATAATTTAGGGGTTCGCTCATCAACCTGACGATTCATGAGACGATTCCCCTATGGTTCAAGACATGGGGAGATGTCCACTCCGAATAGAAAAAAAAGATATTGAGACGCTTGAGGGTAAGTTAACTTAATCTTTTTTTATTTATTAGGCCTTAAATATACAATTCTATTGAATTTGGGTTATTTGTGAACATGACTTCTTTTTGGTTGAGGAATGGGAGGCTCGCACATATTGGAATAAAATATAGATTATACTAAACAACAAGTGTGGTAAGGGCTTTAGTGATCACAAAAATTGTGTTAAGAAAAATTATTATGGTACCGATCAGATTTTGGATGACAGACACCAGATAATTGGGAGAAAATTGTAAAGATATGGGACTCGGAGGAGAGTCAGGAAATTATTTTACTTTAATTACCTTTCTATCATCTTACCTTTCTATCTTACTATGCAAGCTCTAAATAGTATGAATAATAGTATCATATCTGACCTTGTTATACCTCCTTTTCCCCGACGATTCAAATTTCATTCTTAAAATAAACATGCTTGAAATCCATTCCCTAAAGCTAGTCATGTAAATATATTATATTTCCTCTGATCGTTCATCAAATCTAAATAAATGTTTCGCACTCTACATTCCTAACACGACTAGAGGTAATATAAAACCATTTCTTTAAGGGTAAAGCCCTCGTGTGGCCCTCTAACTATGCCCAAAGTGCACGGGCCGCCCCTGATCATCATTTTTACCCTTTTACGCCCATTATCTTCACCTTTTGTAACACTGTTAGCCCTCTTTCCATTTTTCTGTCAGTTGATTGTTAGTCAATGCCACATGGCGCCACGTCACTGCCACCTCAGTGTCCAGATATAACTATTAGATATTTAAATATGAGGAAAGGAGAAAATAAGAAAAGATAAATAATATATGAGATTACTACTCAATGGGTCATTTAAAAACCCTTATGTTAGCCCAACTACACCTAATTAATCTACTTTACCTACTAAAGGTCACTTGAAATATTTAACATTATACATAAATTTCTCACTATCCATTATACCCACTATATCTTAAACACATATCTCATAATAAAACATATACTCCTAATTTCCTTTCTCTCTCTCACCTTCATTTCAAAGCTTTCCAACAACGAGTTTAGATAAGCTTTTGAAATTATATATCATCAACATAGATCCATTAAAGATCATATTTGGTACGAGAACGACGATTCATGATATTGAAGGCAGACTTGAGGAGGTGAGCTTAAATGTTTTTTTTTTGAGTTTTTTGGCGAGCTGGAGGTTAATTCATGGATAAGAAACTCTGTTAAATTGAGTTTGTTTGAAGCTCTGTCCAGATTTGATGGTTCGGGGAGAATGTAGCTTCATTGTGGATAAGGAAGTTTCGTTCATTGGATGGTTATTTTTGTAATCTATCTAATGATTTTATGTTAATACTCATTGTTATTATATTAATACTCAATGATTTTGTGTAATACTCAGTGCTTTTGTGTAATACTAAGTTACTTTATGTTAAGTTTTATTTATTTTGCGTAATACTAAGTGATTTTGTGCAATTTAGTAGTGCCTAGTGTGTGACAACATGAAGATAATTAAAACCCACACACCTTGAAAAGAACCAATAAACACTCTAAAATGGCACGAATCGTTCGCAAGTAATAGTTAAATCAGTAAATATTTGTTCTCAATAATTTATTTGGTTAGCTCAAACTCGTGTTTAGATATAACAATAGATGATATTACTTGTTCAAACTAAAAAAAATAAAAAAATAATATTTTTTAGGTTTTATATAAATATGAACTATATGAAAAAATATTAAACTAAGAATGAAAATACAACATAACTAAGTAGAATAGAGATGAGATATCTTAAGTCTTCTAGTATGCACCTATTTTACTAAGTATAATTTCTAATTATAAGGGTGAATTGAGCATATATAAATAGTTGGGATTCTATAATCCTTCTAACTTCTATCATGGTAGCTTAAATGGAAACCTCGACTCTATCAGGGGACTCAACGAAATGATAGGTAAATAATGTTTAACACTAATGACTATCTGGTTAGACAAGTTTGTCAGTAACACTACATCACACTATAAAATTATATATCAGTTTAAACAATTGAACCCCCCGCCAAGGTGACAATCCTAATTAGTAATGGGACTCCTTAACTTGTCTAGAGGTAGGGGGGAATAAATGACCTACACATAATAAAGTTATATGAAAAAAAAGTTAAGATAAGAATTTTAAAAATATTCTCTAAAAGATACTTTATATGTGAGATGTTATGCTACTTAATTTTATCATATTCGTCTTCTTTTTAATATATTTTCTTTCACTTTTACCACGACAAAGGGTTATAATATTAACAAGTAAACCATCATTAAAGAATATAATAATAAGCTAAAAAATCCACCCAATAATGGTTTTCATAAATTGAACCTTGCACCCCAAACTCAAGTTCTAAATATGAGTAACTTAGTTCGCGATTCAAGTGTAAGTAATATATAATGGTCCTATAATCTAAGGTGTATGGCTTGTAAGCTAGCTATAAAAATGTTTTATAAAGTCTATAAGTGGCTGAGATGGATAATATATCAATTAATTTTGGACATAAATCTAAAGGACAGCAAGAGTTTATCGAATAACTTCCTCAATCACTTTTCTAGCTATGCAATTTTGTCACTTTCTTAGATCTAGCACAATCATTAAATAGTTTATCAACAAGCCCGGATCTCAAGTTCTATACACCATTCAAGGCTCCATAATATCAAATATACTTCTACCACACTTCTTACTAATCCTTAATTTAGAATCAGGGTATGTTTTCATGTTCACACTTAAATCATACAAAATAACTAGTTCATAAATATATTAACTCACTATGGTTAGGGTTTTAGGCTATAAAACACAATCTACATCAAATTCTAACTACCAAAAATATTATTTTTGCCTAAAAAAGTATAAATCACATAAAATTAAGATGAAGGACAACAAATGCCAACACCCCAACTCAAAAATATGTCATTTCATGACGTCTCGATACATAATCGATAAAACATTAAAAACTAACACTAGATTACAAGTAATGAAAATGTAGGGAATAAAGAAAATATATTCTTGAGGCTATTCCCTTACGTCATCAACACAAAACATAGGGAGTGGTGGATCCTTCGCGATATCGCGCTTAATGTTTCTCCAGGAATGGCATTGTGCGTACTGATTTATTTTTACTTGTGCCACATAGACTACGATGAAAGCTTGAGCTGCTTTTACTCGATCTAATCGCTCACTTATCTCTCCCCCCATGAAAGTTCATCTTCTCTCGAACATGACTCCCTCTCATGAGAAGTCTTACAACTTGGAGGTATTTTTGTAACTATTTTGATTCATCCATTATCGGTGTTGCTTCTTAGCCTATATACTGAATTCTCTTTCTCAATAATATTGTAATCATTTAGGGGTATGTTAAGTTAAACACCTTGTGTGATGTGATCTGAAATCGTATATTTACTTGCACTACATCTACTTCCTCCTCTCGTGAAGCATAATTATAAAAAAGGGCGAATTTCTTACTTAATTCTGAGGTTTTAGTGTTTCAAAAAGTAGTTGGTGTGAGGAATTACCCTTTTTGTTTGATCCCGAACTTACACGATTCTCACTCGTCTTCTTCTTGATATCAAAATACACCTTGCTTTGATTCTTTACAATCTTACTAACACTAGATAGTGTTTTCGCTCTTTTCATCATCTCGCTTGACATACAATTCAAAGTTGCGCCACTCTAGGAATTTCCCCTTGACTTTTGATAGCTAAGGTGTTAAATGGGTTAGGAAAGGTGTAAAGATGATAATTAATTATTTGAGTGTGATGAACTCTTGCTTCGATTGTTAGGGTTTAAGAAATTTTGGAAAAGGGTTTGAATTGTTTTTAAATCTTGAATTCTAGGTGTTTGGAATAAATTGGGCAGAAAAATTTTATGTATAGGAGTGTAAGGATGGATTCGAAAATAAAATTACGCGTTTTAATGTTGTTTTTATGTGAGATGAAGTTTTTGTGATACTATAATGAAGTTTTGAATTTTTTAAATGGAATGAGACTTAAGGTGTATGGAGTTGTTATGAACTTGACCTCGTCTTATTGTAATGCCGCGTCTCATTGAGGTATACCACCCATAGGGTGTGGTACCATCTCATGATCGTCGTGTGAGGTACATACAGTAAGGGTGTGGTATACCTCCCTTTGGGCGCGTTATACAACTTGAATATTTGACCTTTCTGACTTTGCACCGATTCAGATACTTCCATGATGCTTGCTTGAAGTGCGCTATACAGCCCATAGTGCATGGTATACCACTCGAATGAGCTGACCTTACTAACATTGCAGCATCATGAACCATTTTTCAAATGCTCGACACGGTTGTGGTGTGGTAGACTGCTCGGAGGAGATTTTCCCACTAATTATGACAGTAATGTATACGCTCATGGTGCTTCTCATAGGTTACGGTATTCTGCCCGACAGCGTGGTATACCATTTGACTCGTTGTGAATATAAATTTTCCATACTTTTCACCCCAAACTCATATTCTATATAACCTATACATCAAAAAAATATTCTATTTTCCTCATTACTTCAATATATAAACTAAAACTAAAACATAAAAACATAAAAATTTGTGGGTTTTCTCAAAGAAAACACTTTTGTTTATCATTTTTAAAGATCAACGCTTTATCTCCTCTAATTATTGATTATGTGTTTTTTCCAGCTGTGGGTGAGGCTATGGACATTAACCATTAATATCTTACGACCTCTCTTGGGTCGTATTTTAATAAAATTTGGCGTCACCACTCGAGTAACGATAAATGATCTCCTCCATGCATTTTTGGAACCTTGTGTCCTGTTTTTTTGTTTGGGCTCCTTCTAGCGACCTCGTCGCCAACCCTAAACTCACTTCCAACTCAGATCTCCATGGATTTATTGTGGACAATCTCTTTGACGTTCTTGGTCACAACGCGAATAACCTGGAGTTTTAGTGACACTTTCTTTAGCGTTTTGTCTAAGTCAGAGAATGTACTTGACTCATTATTTAAATAGAGGGTCACGGTTCCCTCATGAATATAAATGATGCTTCAACACGTGGCCAAGAGTGGCCTTTCAAGTATGTAGGAACATGTGTATCTACATCATATTTAAGAATTACAAAGTCATTAGGGATAGCCAACTTACAATCTTGGACAAGAACGTTCTCTGCGATACCCCATGGCTTGACTATAGATTTGTTCACAAAGTGTAGATTGACAGATGTATTCTTCGCATCCTCATTCCTAGCTTCTCAAACACTGACTTGTTCATAAGGTTCACACATAAATCAAAGTTACACTTAGCTTCCAACAAGCTTACCTTTGATTTGGATAGGGAGGTTGAAATCTTCAGGACGTTGAAGCTTAGGTGGTAGCTTCTCTTCAATATACTTCGAGACTATCTCAGTGTGAGCCACGGTCTTGATATTGGCCTTTACACATGCATTCACATTCTTCTCAAAGATAGCCTCCCTGAAAACTTATTGTGGTGTAAGTCCCTTCTCAACAATATCCAACCCTTGAGTGGCGATTCCTTCTTTGCTAAACTCCTCGACGAATTCTTTGAGCTCAAAGATAGCCTCCCTGCAAGTGCAATTTGATATGTCATTCTCGTTCTATGTGGATACTTACGATCAATGAACTTGACTTGCAACTCGTCCCATGACATAATCAAATCTACATGTTGACTATACAACAATTCACTTTCACCCTTAGTAAAGAAAAATGAAAACATGAAGTAATATAGCTGATCACTTGTATTGTGTTGAGTAATTTAAGGCATCACAAATCTACATAAACATCTAAATAGACTTCACCAGATCTTATTGTGTTGCATCACTGTAGTGCCGAAAGCTCAAGAACTGACTCATCAACACTTGTTGGGCTTGAGTCTTGTAGCTTGGATCACTTGAGGGTAAATCCCAAATGGTTTAACGCGAAAAGGGATCATTGTCCAATAGTACCTTTTTCCGGGCGTTAATTATTGTGTGGATTCCTTCCATTGACTACTACTTGTGTTGGTACTATCTAGGGAATTAGAATTTGTTGATTAATCTTATACCCATGTGGTAAACAATATCTCATTGGTTCACTTGGCCACCTCCTTCTACTTCACTAGATACCGCTTTGTTTTTCTTTGGCCCTCTTTGTTATTCTTTCAGCTTGATTATTTTCTCGTGATCCGAGAGCATACACGAGTACCTAAGATAATTTAAATAGAGAAAAATAGTAACAGTCATAAAACATAAAAAAATAAAACTACTACAATAATGCTAAATATATAAATTAACTAGAAAAATTAGACTTAGAGAAAAAGAAAATATTCACCTATTAATTTCGATAAAGTCTAGTCACATAATAGAGTGATATGAAGAAGGTATAAAAAGAGTTATATATATCATTACTTTATCATAATACCTATACTACATATAGATCGTTCTACGATCTAAGGGATAGATAGATCTTATCTTAGAATAATGATTAAATTCTATCAAATATATGATAACCATAAAGTAAAATAAAATGCGGTATCCATATAAAAGATCTAGATTATGAAGATTACATAACTCGTATACTGAATAAATTTTTTGAGAGATGGATTTTATTACTTCCATTACTTCTCAATTGAAGTTGAAAGCTAGATAAGAAATTAAAAACTTTGTAAACAATCTATTTATGTGTAGCCAATAAATCCTTTCAGATAACTTTTATTAAATAAAAGGATCAACTTGGAAACAATTAAAATGTAGTAGAAATAAAACCAATTTGACAAGTACATACACTCACAGTTATATCACAAGATACATGTATTTTTTCGATACTGGAACATTTGGGTGAATTCAGTGTGACTCTCTCTTTCTCTCTCTAAAATGGTTGTTGTTAATAAACAATCAACTTAAGTCTCCAAAATTCCTCCGGTTAAGTAATACCCGATAGAGAAATGCTAATATTGAGCTTATGAGAGTCATCGGGAGTGTACCTCCCTTTGGTCCTAGCTTAGTGTCTGATTTCAGAAAAGTTATGCAAATCATGAAGATCATCGAACCTTTATTTATACATATATACATTATTATGAAGAATCTCCTCGCCTAGTCATTAGAAGCAAACTACAAAGTTCTTCCATACTCCTTTGTAAATAATACGATACTACGATTCCCCCTCAATTTTTTCCTAAACATATTGTTATTTGTCACTATATTTCGAGTATACATGTATCCTCATGCCAAGCATGGTACCAAGACTGATGTTAGATGATTTTATGCTCTATCATGTAGAGCCATTTGTGGAACAACTTTTGAATTCTATTGAGATTCCATATGGTTTTAACTCGATCTGCAAACAGTGGTTTAAAACAATTTGATACATAAATGGAGAATAATGCACCAAAAATAAGGGAATGATCCACTCCCAAAGACAAATCTTGTCGGTTAAAGGAATGAGATAAAGAAGAGAACATGTATGAAAATACTAAGTTAAGAGAAGGATAATTGTGTGTGTCGACTTTGTTTAAGATAGTTGAAGTAGTTGAACCTTATCATCTAATCTTTTGGGTATATAAGGTGTCAAACCACACATTCTGACAATATTGACCACCACAAAAGGTGTTGAACCATATATTCTTGCTATGCCGACGACTACTGGGGTAACGAAGCTCAACAGATGGTGTTGCAGTATCTAGATCAATTGTTAAAAAAACTTGTCGATCAGAGGCAACATATAATATCAAAGAAGAATTTGAAAGTAAGAAATAGTAAGAGCATGTCAGTTACTCTAAAAATGGTGCGTTTCAAATTTTAAAATTAACTAATGATCAAGTCAAACCATCATAGGTATCACCCTATCATGGTTCCCTCTTTAGAGTCTTTTTTACAATAAAAATAAGAGCTACAAAGACAAAATGAAATCTTTAAAAAAATCTTAAAATATCTCAGACCTAAAAATGTAGATAGAATGTAACAAACTTTTCTCGACAACCTAATATCATTAAATAGGGGGTTCAGCCATTGGATTCCAAACCTAAAAAAGTTGGCAGAATGTAAAACAAAATTCCTATAACAAATTTTGCACTTGGTTCAATCAATAGATCACCAGTATCTCCGACAAAAAGAGTAGCACCTCTAGCATAAAATACAAGACTTGTGGCTTAAAATATCATCTCCTCTAGCATAAAAGACAGAACCTCTTGTATAAAGAATTACCTCATCTGGTATAAAAAATACCACCTACTCCGACATAAAAGACCAGCATATCTAGCCTACGAAAGACCAAACACTATAGAAAGCCAACACCAAGTCATGATCGACCTAAGTGGTCGGTCAACGCTATAACAACGAAATAGATGAATCTCTAGTAATATGTCTGATGTATCCATGACAATAATTTCAACATAGCTATGGTAAATTAGTTTGATGTAGTTTTAGAATTAAGATTGACATAGCTTCGATAAATAAGCCTGAAGTTTCCTTGACAATGAGGCCAAAATAATTCTGGTAACCTAGTCTAATGTCGACTCGGTAATGAGACCGACATAAATTCGGTATTAAGTCAAACTTTGCCTTGGAAATGAGAAGAACATAGATATGGTAATTAAGTCCAACATAGTCTTGGAAAATATACCAACTATATTGTTAGAGAGAAGGTTATCTTGAAGTAAATAATTCATTGATGTTAAGTATCAACATGATGATATAGTCAGCAAGTAATTCCTTTTCTTTTACAGGAGATATAAAAAATAACTATGTAAGACCAACATATTGTCAGCAATTTAAAAACCTTCATAAGAGCGACACACTCTCAGATATTAAAAATGTTTTGTAAGACTGACAGTCTTAACAATCAAAAAGAATTTGTAAGACCAACGTAATCTTGATAATTAAAGAAATTTTGTAAGACCTACGCAAACTCAACAAGTAAAGAAGTTCTGTAAGAGTAACAAAGTCTCAGTAGTCAAATGAAATTTAGTAATAGCGGTGAAGTCTCTACAATCAAAGAAGTGTTGCAAGATCTAAGTCAGGTCAACAAGAAAAAACGTTATACAAATAATAATAGAATAATACAAACATATATATACTTCTTTCTCTTTGCAGGTGTCAATAAAAAAAAGTATGATAAAGCCTCGACATTACACAAAGTTTGATGAAGCTTTGGCAACAAAAAAAAGTCTGACAAAGACTCGGTATATGAAAAGTCTGACAAAGCCTTGGCATCATAAAAAATCCAATAAAGCCTTGAAATAAAAGAATATTTTAGGGCGAATATTTAGCATTAAAATAGCCAACGACGAAGAATCAACATATTATTTATGTTCCCCTAGGAAAAGGGGGTGTAAGAACGATAATAAGCTAACAAAGGATACTCAAAAAAGACAAAGAATAAAAGTAAGATGAATGGAAGAAGGATAACACATAGAAAAAAATCTATTTACAAGGGAAAGTGATCAAGTAAAGGAAAAGAAGAATATTGTATATGTAACTATGAGAGACCCAATGATAGTTGGTAAAAGGTTGAGTCCTTAACAGGAAGACATAAAAGAAGTTTAAGTAGTGAAGACATATTCTATCATCGAGGAAATAACACCATCACTAGCTCGCTACCCTGATTAAGCCTTAAGAACAATTACAAAAATTTATTCGAGGATAAACATCAGCCATAAGATAAATTTGTAGGTGAAGAACTTACGTCATAAAATACCATAAAAAGATATAGTCAGAAGAAGCTGAGTATACACTCGTTAATTAAAAAGATTTTGAAATCTCCTCGAGGTACCACAAAAAGAAGACCCCTTTCGAAGGTACATTAAGAAGTACAAAAAGGAACCTTTAATACCAAGATACTAAAAACCTAAATGAGGTTTCCAAGTAAAATATATTAGAGGTGGTAATCAACATCTCATGTCATGCAAAATGAGCATAAATGAGTAAAAGTGTTCCAAAGATAAAGTTTCAAATAAACTTCTACAAAATATGGAGTTCCAAGAAATACATACAAGTTTTTGGCTTCTAAGAAAAAATATCAAATGAAAGCTCGATGAAGTTAATCCCCGATTATACTAAGGTCATGAAGGTGTCCATGAAATTGTTGAAAGATCCATTACAAATCAAGAAGTCAAGTGAGAGTAAATTCTACATAAAAATTGTTGGAGGAAAGGGTAACTAAATTCTACAGCTAGCATTTTGATAAATCCGCACAAAAATATATATTCATGAAGATACTTGGTGGCTTGAGATCACTTCTCATCCGTTGAAATAGAACGATATTAGAACATCCCTTTTTATCATTTATAAGCTGTGAGAATAAAAACGCTCTATTATTTTTTACAACTTTTGATTTTAAATTTCTTATACTCTCTCTTTGATTTTTGTTAATATAGACTTTAGGAGTGGTCAGTTTGGGATCATTGACAGACTACTACAATTTGAGTGACATAAGTTCTCTTGGTAATTTTGATGTGTTTGTAGCTTTTGAGATGAATTTAATACTAAGAGTTGTACATTTTTGTTTCATTGTAGTTTACCAAAATGTACTTTGTTATCATTTTCAATTACTTCAAAAAAATATTTATAATATTAATTAACTACAATAATATTTTTAATATATATCTATTTTGAAAGAAAAATTAGAATATGTTATTTTTTGAAGAAAACTATATATGATAGTTCATTTATCTCTTATCTACTATGTCCTTACAAACCTTCAAAAGGTAGGTTCTCGGGGTCTTCTTCAAACCCATTATTTAATTTACAATAGAATTCCCTTGAAAATCCGATTGTTCCCCGCAAAATAAGGAGTCAACATTGTCTACTTCATCTTACTAATACTTCGATGTATATTTCTTGTATACAAAATAAGAATAATAAAAAAATTTAAAATGTCAGTATTTTCAGTAATCAAATATTCATTCAACCCAATATCACAACATCGGACTTACATGTGTTTTATTTTTAATAAAAAGTAAAACTACAATTACTTAACTAATCTTTAGTAAAATAGTATATTGTCATTGCACCATTATAAAAGCTTATTATTAATATTAACTAATTCCATGGTCTCTTATGTTGAAATATCATGGCCAACCACCCTTTTTTTCTCCAACACACTTAAAGTGATATAACACCTTCAACTATGGTCGAACGTTTGTTGAAGAGCATGCCATATATTTGCTTGAAATTTCTTTAGAGTACATGTAAGCATTCCTACTTATAGAAGAAAAAGACCTAGTATATTTAAGCGCATCGTAGGGGAATGAGCAAGTGATAATACTAGTTTCTTATATATATTCACTGAAGTTACTAACTCTTTTGCTGGAAAACAAGTTCAATTGGAAAAAAGTATTTCCCCTATATATGTGAATTTGATTTACAGATGATTGAATGGTGTCCAAATACATATGATTTTATAAGTAATTTGTAGTTGAAATTGAAAAGCAGATTCAATGAATATTGAGGAAAATGTAGTTTAATTTTGTCAATTACATATATATTGATGTAGTAGTATTATAACTTAGAATATATACCAGTTAATATTTAATGGGTGTTTCTTCTGGTCACAGTCTAGAGGAGCTCCTAGATTTTGTTTTTCATATTAGAACCAACAAAAGAATATATAAATTTTAGGTGGTGGTGTGTGTTAGTACTAATACCATATTTTATATGAAATTTTAGATACTTTAGTAAATAGTAAATCTTGTATAATATTGTTATGTCGCTTCAAAAAAGAGAAAAGTTGTAGGTTATATTTACCTTTAGTCGAGGATATTACTGTCACAAAAACTTTTGTGTCACTTAGCTAACCACCACAAATCCGCCATTATGTTACATCCACATATAGTTTTGGTGGCAACCTCATATATTAAAAATGGCAGTTATGAATAAAAAATGCCACAAATTGTTTGTGGCACTTATGATGAAAGGCTACCAAGATTGTTTGTGGCACTTATGCCACAAATTGTTTTTATAATTTTAAAAAACTTTAGGTGCCTTGGTGACATGTTTATAAATTTTAGGGGCCTTAGTGTAATTTTAATAATCTTTAGGTTCCTTAGTAGTATTTTTATAGACTTTAGGGGTAACAGTGTAATTTTTAATAACTTTAGGGGTCTTAGTGTAATTTTAAAAAAAATTAGGTGACTTAGTGACATTTTTAAAAACTTTAAGGGCCTTAGTATAATTTTAATAAAAACTTAGATGCCTTAGTGGCATTTTTATAAACTTTAGGGGCCTTAGTGTAATTTTAAGTAGTTTATAGGTGAACTTGTAAATTTTAAAAAGTTTTGGAGCCTTAGTATAACTTTTATAAACTTTAGGGTCCTTAGTGTAATTTTACTAAACTTTAGGTGTGTTAGTGTTGTTTTAATAAAATTTAGGTGCCTTAGCGACATTTTTTATAAACTTTAGGGGCCTTAGTGTAGTTTTAATAAACTTTAAGTGTCTTAGTGATATTTTCATAAACTTTTGGGGCCTTAGTGTAATTTTAATAAACCTTAGGTGATTTAGTGACATTTTAACAAACTTTAGGGGCCTTGGTGTAATTTTAAATAGTTTACGGGGTCGGTCATCAACCTGACGATTCGCGAGACGATTACCCTATGGTTCAAGACATGGGGAGATGCCACTCCGAATAGCAAAAAAAAAGATATTGAGACGCTTGAGGGTAAGTTGACTTAATTTTTTTTTATTTCTTAGGCGTTAACTATACAATTCTATTGAATATGGGCTATTTGTGAACATGATTTCTTTTTGGTTGAGGAATGGGAGGCTCGCACAGATTGAAATAAAATACAGATTATACTAAACAACAAGTGTGGTAAGGGCTTTAGCGATCACTAAAATTGTGTGAAGAAAAAATATTATTGTACCGATCATATTTTGGATGATCAGACACCGGATAATCGGGAGAAAAGTTTAAAGATATTAGGACTTGGAGGAGAGTCAGGTAATTATTTTACTTTAATTACCTTTCTATCATCTTACCTTTCTATCTTAATATGCAAGCTCTAAGTAGTATAAATAATCGTATCATATCTGACCTTGTTATATCTCCTTTTCCCCGACGATTCAAATTACATTCTTAAAAAAAACATGATTGAAATCCATTCCCTAAAGGAAGTCATGTAAATATATTATATTTCCTCTGATCGTTCATCAAATCTCAATAAATTTTTCGCACTCTACATTTCTAACACGACTAGAGGTAATATACAACCATTTCTTTTATGACATGAGTATATCTACTTATCTTGGGTGTGTACTGATGTCTCCTTAAATGTTCTTATTTTCGACCCTTAGGAGACATCATTTTTGGTGTTTATTTAATTAATTTGATAGACTTTTGGACTAAATATGCAATAATATGATTTTCCTCTTTTATGTCTAGCATTTTTGATTTATTAAGCTTTTGCGCGTAATATTGGTATTTTTAGTGAATATTTTACAGGTTTTAGATGTTAGCTAGAAGAGGAATCTAAGGAGGAAGTCAAAGATCAAAAGATAGAGTCAAGACTTGAAAAGAAATCCCGAAGATATTATTTTTAGAGCTGAAAATCCATTTTCCAGGCCATAGATTGCTGATTTCGAGGTGCTTAAGCGATGATCTAGCTGTTGACCTTTGAAGAGAAATCATTCCTTATCGAGTTACGGAACTTTAGCAACTGGAATGAGGTCAATCGGAGTTGTAACGCATCGGGAAAAGCTGTTTTAGTGAAGGCCTATCATCAGTTACGGGATTTTGGGCTTAGAAAGTGGGCTTGGACATTTAATTAGGCTTTTATTTTCTGGTCCAAGCCCTAATCCGTTTTTACACTTATAAAAGGAGGTCTGGACTTCTATTTTACACACAATTCACATTCTGCAAGATTAAAAAAACACCAGAGAGAAGCAACTGAAGGAAGGAGAAGAAGCTACAAGAGCTGGAGAGGGTCTATATCTCCGTTCGTAGTCATTCCGATTCCGGAAATTAGGTTCTTTTATCTTTTTAATTCTGTAAACAATATGAATTCCTTTATTTTTAATTTCGTATTTCATTTTAATATGAGCTAAGTTTTATTTAGTGCTTGAGAACAAACAATGGGTGAATCCCAATTCCTATGAATTAACGAATGTTGAATTTGGGTTTTTAATAAATTAAACTAAATTAGGGCTTTTACTCTTTTCGATAAATTATGAATGTTTACTGTTTTTAGCGTCATGAACTAGGAACAGGTAATAGTATTTAGGCTATTCCAATTAGTGGCAATTGGATCATCCTGACGGAGGGTTTAAATACGGAACCATTTATTCAATCTAGGATAGAAGTTAATGATTCTGACGAGCTTAGCTAATCCTAGGGCCAATGAGGTAATAACACTTAATCATCCAACGGTGGATCATATTTACCCTGACGGGACTAGTGACACTTTAGGATCGCCTTATAGTCCACCCTGACGGGGGTATAAGGATATTAGAATCCCGACCATTGTAATTGACTAATTTAGCCCTTAAACAACATAAGTTAAGAAATAGGATAGGGAGGATCCTTGCGTTCTCAAGTGCTACTTCTCATATCGCGTTTTACATCATTTTACTTGCGTTTTAGCTTTTAATTGCATTTTAATATTTGTCTTTCATTCATTAGTCTTATAACAAAAACCAAACAAATATATTATTGTCTTTTATTTTCATAAGTGCATCAATCACTACTTGCTAAACATTGTGATCAACCATTCCGTCCTTGGAACGAATCTGATTTATCAGAATTACTACTTGGGACAACCGTACACTTGCGGTTGTGGTTCGATTATTTATTGCATTATTTTTAGAACACACAAAGGACCACCAAGTTTTTGGCGCCGCTGCCGGGGACGGTAGCGTGTGACCACGGTGTTTATCCTTTAGTGATAAGTGCATTTTTATTTTATCAGTTTTACGCTTTTTGTTTAGTTTCTTTTCAGGTTTTTAGGTTTGGTGTATGCGAAGAAGGCTATTCAAGGATCTAGAGCCAACACCTCCGATCCTTAGTAATCCAGAATCGTTGATCAGACTTGCAAACAAGAGAAGAAGAGAACGAGAAGCTTTAGAGGTAGAAGAGTTAAGTAACAGAATGGCAGACATCAATCTTCAAAATAATCAACAGAATAATGGACAAGGCCAGCTAGATGCAAATGGCCAACCTTTAGCTCCGGGCGTTATTCCTCCAGTTCAACCACTAAATCCCAATGCTCCAGTCCAGATAGTGATGAATCATGATCCGTGGTTTACTAATGGTCCTCCAGAAGTTCCATTCCGTGCTCCAGCTATAGGAGTAGGTGCTCCAGATATTAATGTTCCACGTTTTCGTCCAGATTCGGGTATGTTAGCTCAGTTCCAGAATTTTGGTAATTTTCGTGGTAGACCAGCAGAAGATCCTCTCAGGGCAGTACAGAAATTCAAACAGATATGTGATTCTTATATCACACAAGGGGTCTCGAGAGAACAGATGTATTTTGCTGCTTTTAAGTTCTTTGTTACTGAGGGAGCAAGTGAATGGCACGATACGCAAGATCCTACGAAGATCACCAATTGGGACCAATTAGAGATTGCGTTCTTTGACAGGTATTACCCAAGTAACATGAGGTTAGATGCTGAACTAGAATTGACGCATTTCCGTCAAGAATATGAAGAAACTTTGGGTAAGAGTTGGACAAGATTTCAGATGTGTTTACGAAAAGTTCCCAATCATGGGTATTCAGAACAACAACAACTTAAGATCTTTTATAGAGGCCTTGATGGGAAGTCAAGAGAGAAGTTGGATACGCTATGTGGTGCAGGTTTTCTTCAAGTTCAACCCGCTCATGCTAAAATTATCTTAGAGAGAACAGTTAAGAATGAAGTTGGGTGGAATTCAGTAAGAACACCGGTTAAGGGAGTGAATAATGTTGACATGGAAGAGAAATTTGCTACGCTTGAGAACAAGATTCAGAATACTATTGAGCAACAATTGAAACAGCTTACTTTAGCTGTGAAAGAAGGATTTTCGGGTAAGAAGGTAGCTGTGCATGCTGCACAAGAGGTTTATATGTGTTCGATTTGTCAGGTAGATGATCATGATGAGGAAAGTTGTCCAAATAACCAAGAATCCGTGATGTTCATGTCCAACAGAGGTAACTTCAATTCAAGTGGTAATGGATATCAGCCTAACAGAAACCATCCTGGGTTTCAATACTCAAATCCTAATGGGGCAGCCAATCCTACCTACGCATATCAGCCGCGTCCCCAAGGTAATAACTATAATCCAAGACCACACAACAATTATCAAGGAGGACAGAATCAGGGAAATTATGTACAAAGGCAAGCTCCTCAGAATACTCCTCAGAATACATACGATGAAACTTTAAACCAAAAAGCCTTACCTGCCCATCCACAAGAAGGAGTAGTTACCCTTCAGAAAACCGTTGAAAATTTGATTGCTCTTCAAACACAAGCCTTAGAACGTCAGAACGCAGCTGAAGCGAATATGAAGATTTTCCAGAATCAGCTAAGCCAAATTAATAAACAGCTGAATCAGCGCCCACAAGGGCAACTTCCTAGCGATACTGAGAATCCGAAGCAACGCGAAGATTGTAATGCTGTTACATTGAGAAGTGGTAAGAACCTTCCTCCCCCTCCTTTTCCCATTATGAAAGAGAAAGAAGTACCAAGAAAAGAAAAGGAAGTGGTGGAGAAAGAGAAAGAAAATGAGAAAGATAGTGAGGTTGAAGAAATAGTGAGACCAAGAGAGGTCCCGAAAAAGAAAGATGATATGGTGATTAATCGCCCTCCACCACCGTTTCCATCGCGAGTTCAGAAAAAGGGTGATTTGGGGGATTTTCAGAAGTTCTTTAACAGAGTGAAGGGTCTAAGTATTAATATCCCGTTACTTGAGGCGATTCGAGATATTCCGAAATACACTAAGTTTTTGAAGAGGGCCCTCACTAACAAAAGGCCCTATTGTGATAACGAGATGATTGGTCTTCCAGAAGAGTGTAGCGCGATTTGTCAAAGTAAATTACCTCCGAAGTTGGTTGATCCGGGGAGTTTCACGATTCCCATATCAATTGGGGAAGAATGGAAAGGAAAGGCGCTATGTGACTTGGGAGCTAGCATCAATTTGATGCCCAAGTCGATCTTTGATAAGCTAAAAATTGGAAACGCAAGACCCACTTCTATGGTCTTGCAAATGGCGGACAGGTCTCTTGCGCATCCTGAAGGCCGCATTGAGGATGTCCTTGTTAAGGCAGGTACACTTATATTTCCTGTTGATTTTGTAATCCTTGAATACAATGCAGATAGAAATGTCCCCATTATTTTGGGTAGACCATTCCTAGCTACAGGGAGAACATTGATCGATGTAGAGAATGGTGAATTAACAATGAGGATACAAGATGAGGAAGTGAAATTCAATGTATTTCGAGCTATGAAATTCCCAGACTCTCAGGAAGATTGCTTCAGAATGGATGTAGTAGAGCAAGCATCGCAAGAGGTATTTAATTGTTTAAATTTTGATGATATCTTGCAGGCTGCTTTAACATTAGATTCACCTGAGATGATGGAAGAGCTTATTGAAACAATAGCGGCTCTAAATTCTGAAAGTCCAAAGTATAGGCGTCCTGCCTATGAACCTGTGAGAGAACCGGGGGAGATTGTTCCTAAAAAGAAGCCTTCAATTGAATCTCCTCCGGAATTGGAAGAAAAACCATTGCCAGCACACTTGAGGTATGCGTATTTAGGTACTAATGAAACTCTACCTGTGATTGTTTCAGCTAATTTAACAGGTCCTCAAGAAGATAAACTGTTGCGTGTGTTAAGAGCAAACAAAGAAGCAATAGGTTGGACAATTGCTGACATCAAAGGCATTAGTCCATCCTATTGTCAACACAAAATCATACTTGAAGATGTTAACGCACGCTCAGTTGAAGGTCAAAGAAGATTAATGCCCGCCATGAAGGATGTGGTAAAGAAAGAGGTGATCAAGCTTTTAGATGCGGGGATTATTTATCCCATTTCGAGTAGTGAATGGGTGAGTCCGGTTCAGTGTGTACCGAAGAAGGGAGGAATGACAACAGTTCTTAATGATAAAAATGAAGCGATTCCTTCAAGAACGGTAGTTGGATGGAGAGTTTGCATGGATTATAGGAAGCTGAACAAGGCCACCAGAAAAGATCATTTCCCTTTGCCCTTCATAGATCAGATGTTAGACAAATTAGCCGGAAGAGAGTACTATTGCTTCTTGGATGGTTATTCAGGGTATAATCAAATTTACGTGGCTCCAGAAGATCAACATAAAACAACATTTACATGCCCCTTTGGCACTTTTGCATATCGTAGAATGCCATTTGGGTTGTGTAATGCTCCTGCTACCTTTCAAAGATGCATGATGGCCATCTTCTGGGATATGATCGATAACTTTCTTGAAGTGTTTATGGATGATTTCTCTGTATTTGGTGATGATTTTGATAAGTGCTTAGACAATTTGGAGAAAGTGTTAATCAGATGCAAAGAAACAGATTTGGTCTTAAACTGGGAGAAATGTCATTTCATGGTTCGCGAAGGTATTGTTCTGGGTCACAAAATTTCGAATGTTGGATTGGAAGTCGATAGAGCGAAGATTGAGGTAATTAAAACTCTTCCCCCTCCTGTTTCTGTTAAAGGGGTAAGAAGTTTTCTGGGCCATGCTGGCTTTTATAGGCGATTTATCAAAGATTTTTCTAAGATTGCGAAACCGTTATGCAACTTACTTGAAAAGGATTCCAAATTCCTTTTTGATGAAGCTTGTTTAGCGGCTTTCAAAGCAATTAAAGAAAAGCTTATTTCTGCTCCTATAGTAGTGCCTCCAGATTGGAATCTACCGTTTGAGGTTATGTGTGATGCGAGTGATTTATGTATGGGAGCTGTATTAGGACAAAGAAAAGAGAAAGTTTTTCATTCGATTTATTATGCTAGTAAAACTTTTAATGGTGCTCAGATTAATTATACAGTTACAGAAAAGGAGTTGCTAGCGGTTGTGTATTCATTCGATAAATTTCGCTCTTATCTTCTTGGAGCGAAAGTTATTGTCTATACAGATCATTCAGCGATTCGATATCTTATGGAGAAGAAGGATGCTAAACCGAGGTTAATCAGATGGGTGTTATTGCTTCAAGAGTTCGATTTAGAGATCAAGGTTAGAAAAGGGTGTGAGAATCAGGTTGCAGATCATCTATCGAGGTTAGAAGGTTCAGAGTTGAATAGTGGTACTGAAGCGGTTAGAGAAGAGTTTCCTGATGAGAATTTATTCGAAGTTCGCGATTATGAAGCCCCTTGGTATGCAGACATTGCAAACTTAGTGGTAAGTGGTTCCTTTCCTGAAGGTTCAACTTATCAAGAAAGAAAAAGATTAGCTCACCGAGCAAGACAGTTCTTTTGGGAGGATCCTTTCCTCTACAAAGTGTGTGCTGATCAGATGATAAGAAGATGCGTAGCCAAGGAAGAAATTGAGGCGATTATAGCTGGGTGTCATGATTCACCTTACGGTGGACATTTCAAAGGAGATCGAACTGCTGCTAAGGTATTACAATCTGGTTTCTATTGGCCTTCTATTATAAAAGATTGTCACGAATATACTAAAAGATGTAATAGATGCCAATTTACCGGAAACATATCCAAGAGGGATGAGATGCCACGTAATAATGTGTTAGAAGTTGAAATATTCGATGTTTGGGGTATAGATTTTATGGGTCCGTTCGTCCCTTCAAATGGTAACCTCTACATCTTATTAGCTGTTGATTACGTGTCTAAGTGGGTAGAAGCAGTGGCTTTACCTACCAATGATTCTAGAGTGGTGATTAAGTTCTTAAAATCACATATTTTCACTAGACATGGAACTCCAAGGGTGATTATTAGCGATGGAGGTACTCATTTCGTTAATAAGTATTTGAAGACTGTTCTAGAGAAATATGGAGTCAGACATCGTGTGTCTACCGCTTATCATCCACAAGCCAATGGTCAAGCCGAAGTATCAAATCGTGAGGTAAAATCTATTTTAGAGAAAACCGTTGGTCCTACAAGAAAAGATTGGTCTATGAAATTAGATGATGCACTTTGGGCATATCGAACTGCTTTCAAAACCCCAGTAGGTGCTTCTCCGTATCGAATGGTTTATGGTAAGGCTTGTCACTTACCTCTTGAACTTGAAATGGGTGCCTATTGGGCTATTGCAAAGTTAAATTTAGATCCTACGCTAGCGGGTGCAAATCGAATGATGAAACTTAATGAGCTTGATGAATTCAGATTACATGCTTATGAAAATGCTAAGCTTTACAAAGAAAATACTAAGAGATGGCATGATAATCGAATTCGAGAGAAGAACTTTGTAGTAGGACAAAGAGTGTTGAAATATAATTCGAAGTTTAGTAATTATCCGGGGAAATTAAGATCGAAGTGGTCGGGTCCTTACATTGTAACCAAGGTTACACCTCATGGAGCTATAGAGATAGAACATCCACTTGAGAACCGTACATTCATGGTGAACGGTCATCGTTTAAAAATTTATCATGGAGGTGAAGACACAGATCGTGCAAAAGACCCACATCCCGGAGAGGTCATGTACCTCCTCGAAGCTCCTTAGAAGCACGAGGTAACCCGTCGAGCTTAACGACGTTAAACAAAAGCCAATTTCTTGTATATTAGTTTACGTATTTCAATTTCCGTAGTATAAATTAGTTAAGGTTTTCGTTTATTTTAGTTTTATTTTTAAGAAATGAGGAAGGGTGTTTGTTTTTGATGATTTCAGGGGTATAATGGTCATGAGTTTGGGGTCAAACGATGGGAAAAACGGAGAAAAATTGAAGTCCACAGCAGGTTTGACCGGCTAGCCGGCGAGCTGGCCGGCATACCGGCCAAACGAGCAGATAGACCCCAACTCCCTGACCACTGCGTCAGCGACAACGCAGCAATGCTGCGTCTTCATTCGCGCCAGCGAGGAAGCACCGGCATGCCGGCGAATCCGCCGGCTAGCCGGCCAACGAGGAAGAATGTTCTGGTCCTTGCGTCAGCGACGACGCAAGGTTGCTGCGTCATCAAATGCGCCATCGAGATTTGACAGGCATACCGGCGAATCCGCCGGCTAGCCGGTCAAGGATTTCGAATTCCCTGACCATTGCGTCAGCGACGACGCAATATACTTGCGTTTTGAGGTTAAAAAAAAAAAAAAAAAAAAAAAAAAAAAAAAAAAAAAAAAAAAAAAAAAAAAAAAAAAAAATTTCGCCGGCCTCTCGGCCGGCATACCGGCGAAACGGCCGGTATACCGGCGAATCCGAAGGCATACCGGCCAGCTGTTACGAGAGGCGGTTTTAACTTCATTAAACCTAGTTTTTTGCCTCTTTTCCAAGCCAAACCTTATAATCCGAATTCTTGCCTCCACCTACTCCGAAAATCATCAACAAACAGCTATAAAATCATCAAATCAAGCCTTCTATCATCACAAAAACACAAAATCAACTCACAATCTTCTCCAAAACATCATCAAATTTCACCTTTTCTCCAAAAATTTCCTCTTCCCAACCTTGAAATTAAACCCAATTCTTTCTAAATCTCTATCTAATAACCTTAACCCATCTCATATAACACCTAGTTCTTCAAGTTTTAAGCCTCAAAACATCAAATTTCAAAGCTTTTCTCTAGCTTTTTCTCTATTTGAAGTTTTGAGTTTGGGGTGAAAAGAGATGACTAACAGAACCGATTCCATGTGTAACTATCGAAGAAACATACCAAGAAACAGGAACACTGTTGGAGCTAGCCCAGACCAAGCAATTGAGATTCCGGATTCGCGATCCAAAAAGACTGTCCAAAACCAAATTGCTCCGAAACGAAAAGAGAATCCGAGTAAGGCTAATCCGAAAAAGAGCAGGTTAATTGATGAGAGTGATGAAGAAAGTGAGGAAGAAGTTGAAGAAGAGGTTAAAGAAACTGAACTAGTACTTCCCGAAGAACCAGTGCAACAACCGAAAGCTCCGCGTAGGAAAGCTTGGGCTCACAAGCCTAAGAGAGTCTTCGTTCCGTGGGAAACTCAAGTTCGTGATCGAATTGAATTTTTGAAGTTTGGTGAGGAGATGAATCTTCCTAAAGGTATTATGACTAGTGCTTATAAAGATTATGGTGTTACTTGTGATAAATTGGGTTGGAAGGCATTGAGAGAAAGGAAGCTTGAGTATATTCCTACCTTGGTGCGAGATTTTTATGAAGGAATCGCCTTCTCAAAAGAAGCTGTTATAATTCGCAAAAAGGTAGTTCCTTTCTCCGTTGAGCTTATTCGTAAATCATTGAAGTTACCCAAGTTTTCCGGAATATGTCCGTTTCAAGAATCTCTTAAAGAGCCTTCGTTTGATTATGAATCCCTTTGGGGGAAAGTGATTGTTGATGGGGCCCACCCAATTCCCGAAGGAGAAAGATATCCTGGACAGATGTATAGTAGTAACTTGCTACCATGCGCTAAGATTTGGTCACGTTTCATAATACCTACCTTCTTCGGAGTTAAACACATATCGGAAGTAAAGAAGGAGCATCTTTTGTTCATTAAATGTATTATTGAGGAGAAACCTATGGATGTTGCTCGTGTGATATATGATACCATCATAGAATTTGCTAGAATTCCTACTTCACAACAAAATCTCAAATTTCCTTGTACTGTCACTACTTTGTGTTTAGACGCAAAGGTTCCGCGTAAAGACGCAGAGATGGATCGTGTTGTAGTATGTGAGAGCATGGGTTTAACCTTGATCAAGAATATTCATGATGAGGTGGTTAAAGCAACAAGGAATCCTAGAGCTCCTCCAAAGAAGAAGATGCATACAACTGATGAGTTGGAAGCTAAAGTGAAGGTGTTAGAAGAGAACCAAGTGAAGATGATTGCATCTTTAGGAAACGTTACACAAGAGTTAGAACTTCTCCGAAACATGTTAACGGGGGTGAGCACAATTCAACATGCCACCTATGGTATTCTTATGCAGGAGAAAGTTCATGGACGCAACACCGATAACCAGCCTCGAGCTGGTTAAGATACGTTTTCTATCCCTTTCGCATTTTAGTTAGATTAGTTTATTTTTTTATTGCGTTGAGTCTTTTCGAGTCGTGGGGACACGACTCATTTTTGAGTTTGGGGTGGGGTTCGTTGCCTCATCCCAATTTTTATGTGTTATATGTTTTATTTGCTTTCAATAAAAATAATTTTCGGAGTTGCGTTTGACTATAGAAGATTTTAAATGTCCCTTTAAGCATACTTTTGATGAATCTATGATAGTAAATAGTGAACTTTAGGGACTGATATAGAACGCACTTACAATTGCATGCGAACATAGGTAATTGATAGGAAAAATTAATGAACAATGCAAATGAAGTAAGCTTGTACTTAAGGAATATGTTTGGTGTGTAGAACGTGAAATCTTAATTAGTAGAGAACCCACCTAGATATGAACTAAAGACAAGCTATGTACTTAGGAAAATGATAGGGGCAGTTCTTTGTTAGCCATTTGAAACCTTTAGCTTGCTATCCCTTATTATAATTTTATCCGTCTTAGCCCAATTTTTGAGCCTTAAGCCTTTTCTTTTGTAGCCACGATATAAGCCCATTATCCTTTAGATTATTAGGCATGACCAAATGACCCGCACTTGAATCACAACCCTGAGACGTGTCTCGAGCTTGAGTTTGGGGTGGAGGGTCCACATTTTGGGAATTTACATTGGGAAGGGATTATATGTGTTTGTATTGAGGCACAAAAATGTAGATGATATTATTATTTGTAACCCTTTGCCAGGATTTGAAAAAAAAAAAGAAAAAAAAAGAGAAAAAGAAAAAAAAAAAATTTTTAAAAAAAAAAGAAGAAAAGAAATGAAAAAGAAAAAAAAAAAGAAAGAAAGAATAAAATAAACCGGCAAAGTGGAATATTTTTGGAAATCATCTTAGTTTTATTTGGGTTGACATTGGGGACGCAACTTTAGCGCGTCAAATGGGTGAGTGAGAACATTTTTGAGCGTAACTCAAGCTCGAGGACATGTGGATGGTAAGTGAGGAGAGAGCCAAAAGCTCACTTCAAATTTACCAAATATATATCCATACCGTCCTTAAGCCAATATTAAAACCATAAAGACCTCTTGATTCTTAAATACATAGTGAATTTATACTTCTGTTGATAGGGAATATTTAGGTGGAACATTCAAAGCGATTTATGATTAATGACCATCCTATAGCCATCATACAGATATGAGTACAAGTGTAACCTTCAAGCATTGCAACTTTAATTTTATGATTGAGATTATTTATGTTTGATTTTGCATGATTAGTGTATGTATATGTTAGTTCTTAAAGTTTTGCTATATGAGATTTATCTTTAGAATTGCTTTAGGTTTATTTGCTAAGCTTCTATTCGTTCTTGCGTTTACTTCTACCCCTTGTTTTGTTTTGTTTTGCTTTGTCGGGACGACAAAGGTTTGAGTTGGGGGTCTTGATGTCTCCTTAAATGTTCTTATTTTCGACCCTTAGGAGACATCATTTTTGGTGTTTATTTAATTAATTTGATAGACTTTTGGACTAAATATGCAATAATATGATTTTCCTCTTTTATGTCTAGCATTTTTGATTTATTAAGCTTTTGCGCGTAATATTGGTATTTTTAGTGAATATTTTACAGGTTTTAGATGTTAGCTAGAAGAGGAATCTAAGGAGGAAGTCAAAGATCAAAAGATAGAGTCAAGACTTGAAAAGAAATCCCGAAGATATTATTTTTAGAGCTGAAAATCCATTTTCCAGGCCATAGATTGCTGATTTCGAGGTGCTTAAGCGATGATCTAGCTGTTGACCTTTGAAGAGAAATCATTCCTTATCGAGTTACGGAACTTTAGCAACTGGAATGAGGTCAATCGGAGTTGTAACGCATCGGGAAAAGCTGTTTTAGTGAAGGCCTATCATCAGTTACGGGATTTTGGGCTTAGAAAGTGGGCTTGGACATTTAATTAGGCTTTTATTTTCTGGTCCAAGCCCTAATCCGTTTTTACACTTATAAAAGGAGGTCTGGACTTCTATTTTACACACAATTCACATTCTGCAAGATTAAAAAAACACCAGAGAGAAGCAACTGAAGGAAGGAGAAGAAGCTACAAGAGCTGGAGAGGGTCTATATCTCCGTTCGTAGTCATTCCGATTCCGGAAATTAGGTTCTTTTATCTTTTTAATTCTGTAAACAATATGAATTCCTTTATTTTTAATTTCGTATTTCATTTTAATATGAGCTAAGTTTTATTTAGTGCTTGAGAACAAACAATGGGTGAATCCCAATTCCTATGAATTAACGAATGTTGAATTTGGGTTTTTAATAAATTAAACTAAATTAGGGCTTTTACTCTTTTCGATAAATTATGAATGTTTACTGTTTTTAGCGTCATGAACTAGGAACAGGTAATAGTATTTAGGCTATTCCAATTAGTGGCAATTGGATCATCCTGACGGAGGGTTTAAATACGGAACCATTTATTCAATCTAGGATAGAAGTTAATGATTCTGACGAGCTTAGCTAATCCTAGGGCCAATGAGGTAATAACACTTAATCATCCAACGGTGGATCATATTTACCCTGACGGGACTAGTGACACTTTAGGATCGCCTTATAGTCCACCCTGACGGGGGTATAAGGATATTAGAATCCCGACCATTGTAATTGACTAATTTAGCCCTTAAACAACATAAGTTAAGAAATAGGATAGGGAGGATCCTTGCGTTCTCAAGTGCTACTTCTCATATCGCGTTTTACATCATTTTACTTGCGTTTTAGCTTTTAATTGCATTTTAATATTTGTCTTTCATTCATTAGTCTTATAACAAAAACCAAACAAATATATTATTGTCTTTTATTTTCATAAGTGCATCAATCACTACTTGCTAAACATTGTGATCAACCATTCCGTCCTTGGAACGAATCTGATTTATCAGAATTACTACTTGGGACAACCGTACACTTGCGGTTGTGGTTCGATTATTTATTGCATTATTTTTAGAACACACAAAGGACCACCATGTACCTAAGCAATACTTTGTAGTGGGAGGAAGTCTAAGTTTAGTACACTAGCTTAGTTGACAAAGTATGTCGCACCCTATCTCAGAGGAGGATGTCATGTTAGTTATAGTGATTAAGAGCATTTTCTAATGATTTTCAAGTCAAACTTTAACCGAGGTTTGTAAATTTTAATGTAATAATTAAAAAAATCAACACCTTCCTTATTTTATATTTCTATGTGTACATATACATTAATGATATATTCCACCAAAATATCAGTAAATATTGTTATAAATAAAGAGATCATCCTGTGAAGGACTATGTTTTGAATTAAATTATCAGAAAACATAAATAAGTTTTCCATTTGGTTTAAAGCCTTTATTTTCTGTGCGAGAAGGGGATGAACCCCTTGTACGTCTCTTTCCTTTAATCCTTGAGAAAGTGATTGAATCATAATTTTATTCTCCTACGTGATCATTACCCTTAGTGTTGAGCTCTAAGGAAATCATGTTATCACCTTAATTCATGCCATGGGCATCAGTATGTAGGTCACTTGTTTCAACCTCCACCTTTCCCTTAAACTCAATTTGAGCCTTTATACCAACACTTTCATAAACTTTATTTAGAAAAATGTCAACGTCCATATGCCTAGTAAACAAAGGTAGGTATTAGAAAACAAAAAAAAATCTTCAAAGAGTAAAATAAGTACCTTTCTTTTATAAACTATCCTTTAGAGAATATATAATAATTTTGCATCGAGGAACCGCTGAATAGTTAAAACTATTATATAATAATTCGAACCTTCAAATGATTTATTCCAAAAAATCTCATATAATGTGACACTGTCTTTAATATTCAAAATACTACTACAATAATTTTATTCCTCAACATCCAAAATGGGACTATCATATTTCTTAGGAAAGAACATAATCAATACATATGTGGATGTATATTTTAGGAGTTGTCTAATAAATTAATACATCTCATACAACCTACATTGTTAATGGGAAATTATCCAAAAAATTATGTATTTGAATGGTCCTTTTTCATAGGATGAAATGTATACCATCTATCTTAAATTTTTGTTTTATTGAAGGTTTTAACGGTTCTTATACTCAAATAGCTACGTTTTTTAGATTTTAATACAGAGTTTAAAAAGATTGATCTAGATATTATACTTGATATTCTTCAAATAGATAGTGCAAAAGGTCGATATTCTACCCCAAACATTAAGACATAGCTTGTCAGCCCTCAAACATTAAATTTTCAAGAGTTCATCTATGAAAGGACAAAATAGGCATCTCATCGCCATGTCAATTCCCTCAAAGATACAACACTATCTTACAAATATAACCCTCACACACTTACCTATACTCTTATGGAATCCTAATATCTACGCTGTAAGTTATATCCTTAAAAGAAAGTAAAGATTCACAATATGAGTTTTGAATGAACATATTATTCGGCTTGACAAAAAATAAGGTAAGAATTTGGGTTCTCTCTATCCTTACTTTTAGACCGACGAGTGGTATTATCAACAAAAATGAGAATTTATACTTCCCCTAACAAGGGTTGAAGGCCTACATCCGGATATAAACATTAAGTGAGAGTAATATATACCACTGGGGACAGTAGGGTTAAACAATCATGTTGTACATAAAATGGGTTGCCTTCAATAAAGTTACATGCATTGGCTGCAGACCCGTACATAGAAGACACATCCAAAGATCTAGACATTATTAAAAAATGATGTAAAGAAATAAAGGTTTACTCTTGAAAGAAAGATTGTCTGAAGAAGTCAACAAAATAATACTCACTCTAGAGATTGTAGTTAGATTTGAAATATTAATGAAGAAGAAAAATGAATTTGTTTTTGTACTTTACACTGTTTGATCTATACATATATAAAAAACACATGGAATATTAAAGGAAAATTTTAGTCCATAATCTTCAAATATGCTACCTTAATAGTGATGATTAACACTACCAACATCATGTGCAACAATATCAGAAACTCTACTAAGGGACATGATATTTATCTTATTTGTAATCGCAACTATAAGTCAATGTATATAATCTTTATCTTATTCAAGGTGAAAAGGAATGAACTAGTTAAACAAGGTATGTGGAGAAGACACCCTTAACCTAGTACAATAGAAAATGTGCCAAATTTTCCAATAAAAACGAGCATATCAGGTTATAAGCCCCAAAAAAAATTATATATATAACTTCTTTCAGACACAGACTCGTTACGGAAGTGGTGTTAATATTATCTCGTTAGAAGTTGAATAAGACAGGTGGTATCATCAGTAATAACCTCGGGTTTGTGGTTTAAATTCTATCACTACATGTACACATGTCACACTATAAGACGTTAGTTTGATAATTAGGACTTACTTATGTAATAACTCTATATATACAAGCAATATTGTTAGGGAAAACAACCAATGTAATTTTTTCTTTTACACCTTTATTATTCTCAATGAAGAACTCTTATTCAGTTACATATCATCTTTGTCATGTACATTCAATTCTTGTAAAACATGAACATTGTTATCATCATATTGTGCATTGCCTATATCTCTAGTCTAGGCCATGGTCTAAGAAGTAGTCGAATCTAAGCAATTTTTAGGGTTCGGAAGTTCTTATTTCAAAGTAAAAAATACTTTTAAAATAAAATTAGAATATTTGTAAAAATTATTAAAAATATTTTTAATATTTAAATCACTTTACCTGTTTTTTTTTAAAGAAGTACGTATTTAAACATTCATAAAGGATCTAGATGCACTTTAAGTGATTTAAGAAAAACATCTCCAAACGGGCACATAGAAAGTTTAGAGGTTGTCTACTGTTATCTTAGCATTACTGGTCAAATTACGTCTAAACTCTCCGTAAGTGAACAGATTGTTTGCAAGTAGTGTGTACGTAAAACAGATATCAATCTTAGAGACTACGAAAGTAAGTTTTTAAGTAGTGCTATTACTAAGTGAACTAGAAAGACTTGATAAAATAATAAGCAAAGACACTAAAATATTTATTAGGTTTCTAAGACCCTAAACAATTAATCTAAGACTTAAAATAAAGAAAGGAAAATAAAATACGAAAGAGAGAGAATTATGAGAGTTTAGCTTGAGAACTAGCCAGTAATCCCCAGTAGCCTTATTTTACGTTTAAAATCTAAGGACGTTATGTATGACATCTACGCAGTAGTTGGGATTCTAAATTCCTTTTAATTCCCGTCAGGGTAGTCATAAGAAACAACCTCAACCCTACAAAAGGAGTTGGGTAATTGGACCTCACACTAATGATTATGTAGTGTTCTTATAATTGAATCCCCTGCCAGACAGGAAATCCAACTACCAATGGGCTAACCATATTATTATGCACCATAAAGGACTACAAACATTAAATAAAAGTGCACAATACAGTGTTATCACGAACAATTCAATTAAATATAAATACCAAATTCAAATAACATATAAAACGAGTATAAGGTTTATACTCATATATTATTTTCAAGCTAAATAGAATTAGTTCATACTAACTGAAAAAACTAACAATTGATAATACATTATTCATGTTCAAAAGAGAAAACAAAATAAAAAATACTAAACTAATTGCTGAAAAAATAAGAAGTGTTGGAATGGCATGAACAGTATCCAAACTCATTCTTATGTTCTCCTCTCTTTATCTAGGTCGCCTCTTGGTAATTTTATGATTAAGGATTAAACAAGGATGATTTTATTATGGTAAAAGTTACTATATATAGAAGCCTGGACGAAATTAGGGATAAGGACTAGGTATTAGAGTGAAAAGTCAACTACAACTCGTTTTCCTAAAATAGTGGACTGGTTGGCCCATTGATTTTTGAAAACCAATGATCTTGGAATTGAAATGACCGAAATTTAAAGACCATTTGGACCATTAAATGGATACTTCAAATTCTTTGTATATTTTCTAAAGTATTAAAAATACTAGTCTTGAAGTCTGGATAACTCACGTTTGCTTTCAAATCTATCAATAGTTTTCTTTTTCATCATGACTAAGTATTTTTCTTGCTTTCATAACTTCTTATCATCATCCCAATGCATATTATCTTCAAAATACCTAAGTGTTACACAAATAACACACAATATATGCACAAAACCTCTATAAATAGCAAAACACCTAAAACTAGAAAAGAAAGTGTAAAACATGAATAAATGGGGAAAATTCCAAAACTCAGTACTAAATATCCCTAAAATAATATCTGATAACTAGATTATTATATCACATAAATCGAGACATCAATAAGGTACAACCACGGTGTTCCCCAGTGTTGGGCCTTTTGAGTGGTTTTCGGCTCAAGTACTCTAGTTTAAAGGTGTTGGTTATTAGGCATAGTTGTGCCAACATATCCAGTATGTAAAAAGTATAATAAGGTAAATACATTTGATTCATATTTGGAGGAGCAATGATTATTTAGTCCATGTTCGGAGGAGTAATGATTATTTCCATAAATAGATTTTATTTGAGTTATAGAGGATGTTACAACTTTGGTGAAATAGGAAATCACTTATACAAATTTGGAAAAGATGTATGTGTTTTGTATGGGTCCTAGTAGGATGAGTTATGATGTGCTACATTTGGTCGAAGCGGAAGGGGTTTATCCCATTATTCTACACTGGACACGGGAGGGAGTTGGGATTTCTTAGCCTAAAGGAAGGTTTATGTTAAATAACTTGTTACTTGCTCATTATGATATGGTCCAAACCCACTAGGTGAGGTATTTCGAAGAATTTGTGGTGTTTTACACTACTTCATATCACGGTTGTGCTATGTTGATCGTAATAAGGTACATCCGTACTGGGATATTTTGTCTCCTTGATAATTCAATGACGGTGGAAACAAGAAAATGGATGGGGTGTTTCTTTGAAAACTTAAATTTAGGAAATGATCTTGGGTTTTAGGTTAAGGGTTGGGTACTTAGTTTTTTTATCTTTGTATATGTCTATGTTGTATATATCGATGATTGTACAAGCATTATTATTAGTAAATGTTTTATCCCTACAAAAAAAGATGATTTACAAGGTTGTGTAGGTGTTATACCTTGTCTAGACCTTCTTTGTTCTAACATGTTAGATTAGATTACCGGTTTATTTGTTGAAAATATAAGCTAGAAGGTCGAGGGAGAAGATTCGAGAAGACATTCATGGCGACACACATTGCGTCAACTACTGTTCTTGCAGCACTGCCATAAGAAGATATAGAGACTAAGGGTTCTTTGTATAAATATTGTGGCTCCATCCGACAAATGTTTTGACCTCCTCTTCTTGTTACTCATCTTGCACTACGGTTATCAATGTATTTTACTCATTGCGAGTGATATGAAATGAAAAGTGTCCCACATACAGTGCCACAAGTTGAACCTTGGACTACTAGATATCACGGTTATTGACAATCATTTCTTAGTCTTTGAAAATGACTTTGTTTAAAGTAATGGCAAGGTCTCTTCGCACTATTTCATGTAAACCATGGTTACTCACCAATGGTTGGATTTCAATGACACTTAATGATCATAATAGTTTGAGGATAAATCTTTTCAAGCAGAGTTGGAAATGAATAGTGCACATACTCTACTATCTGGGAACATGGCAATGTCTATGAGCCTAATAAGGCACATAGCCGCCCAATGGACTAAGGTAGCCAAGAAGGGGGATTCCCTCGAGTCCTCGTAAGGTATTTTGTTTAGGGGTTGTAGATGAGCGTGCCAACAATGAGAGCATATGTCGTTATTGTCTAAGTGGTGCACTAGTTATGTGGACTCTTCGTCGGACTCGTATTCTCACCAGGTTATGGGTATATTAGATATTATTGTAATACTTTCAAAAAATTCTTCCATATGAAGACTCAACATTTTGAATGATGGCATGTCTTTGCAATAATGGTATCAAGTTACATATAAAAGGTTGTTAGTTCAAATATATTGGTTTTCTAAAATAACGTAGATGCATAACTTGACAGATTAATAATATACTTTGAATTATGAGTATTTAAATTTAAGTATCTCAGAGAGATTTGCGTGCTGTAATTAAAAAGTTTTCAAAAAATCCATTTATTCAAATTTGTGTAGTCGGATTTTAAAGTGCAAATTAAGACTAAATCTTATTTGTGTCTAATTTGAATTTGAAGATTTTGGGGGACAATATTATAACTTGTTATGCTAAGGTTGATCTGGAAAAGATTATTATGCAAAAATAAAGAGGGATATCTTGTCTCTTAGGTTTAATATCAATTTCATGTATTTGAAAATTATAGATTAACTAAATTAGAAAATGATTGCAATATAAATATAAGGGAGTGTAATTCAAATTTCTAGATGCAATTATTGATTATGAATACAATTTTGGAGTTGCATATACATATATGCGAATGTTAACTTAGGAAATTAGGGTACAAGTACATTTATTTTGATTTATCAAAATTACATGCACAATTAAAATTTAAATTCATTGTACATTAAATAATATAAAAATCATGATCAAATATATAAATAATTTAATTAATAAGAGCAACAAAAGATAATAAAAAACTCTTATTAAGATCAAAATGTAAATTTTGCTATACTAATAAACTGAAGGGTCATAAAGTTCGTGTTAAGTTCCTAATAACTTGAGAAACTATGACTTTACTTCTAAACCTTACTTAAAAACATAATTTCAATGTGGCTATTACAAGGATCAAAATCCATACAATAAATAACTCTTGCCTAGTCTAAATCCATAAGAATAGTTTCAAACCAATGCAAGTCATCCAAAAATTACCCTACGTAATAAGACCTTCAAAGTTCATGTGCATGTACATTTCAAAAGTCTGGAGAGCAATAATAACCTATTACGCCTAAGAATCTTCAAATTTTGTGGAAAAGATCTTAATAATTTGTTGTGCAAGTACTTGATGAATATCAAGTTGAGCCTTCAGGTATATAAGTGCCTGCATTTCATTCAGAAATCATTATTAATTTAATCTAGGATGAATATTTTTTTAGGATCTGTAGATTTTTTCTAAATTTCTTACCAAATATTTTACACCTTAAATTTCTATATTGATATAACTAATTTTACCTTTTTATTGAGAGCTTTATTTATCTATGATTAATTTGGTCGAAAAGTGATAACAACACATAACATGTTCTTCATTTACATATTATTAACTAGGTAGGTAAGTGATAATAAATCATAACTTATATTTGTTTATCTAAAAAATGAATGTATTACATATAAGTTACCATAGAAAAAAACATAAAACTAATTAATAAATGCAACAAAAGTACATAAAGTGGAAAATAGCAAAAAGAAATTGATAAATTTATATGTGTCAACCCATTAACCTTCTACATTTTTTGAAATACAAAAGAAAAGAGAATAATTTAAAAAATTGACAAAATAAACATATCTTTCTAACCAATATACGTAATAAGTTATAGTTGAAATATAACGACCATCTTATTATCTCTGGTCGCATACACCGAATAACACTTGGCTGGAGACAAAAAAACTAAAGAGTGAGATGGTTGTTAGGGTTTTGACGATGATGTGTGATATTTTATAACTAAGAGTGAGTGAGCATAAACAACACCATCTAAGTACTTACAATTTTTTTTGTAACTCTTTTCCTATATTGTTTTTATTTTGAAATAAAATTTAAGTTACATGATTTATGTTATTAAATAATTGGAAATTTAAAATTTAAAATATTATTATGTTTGATTTAAAATGAAATATAATATATATTTGAAAATATTTCTAGAAATTGAATGTTCGAATAAAAAATATTCATATATTTAGTTAGAAATGAAGTAGGAATGCCATCCATACAAAATTATTGAGATCTTATTGAAGATGTGGTATATATGTTTTTGAATGTCCTTATGTCATGATTTACTGGGTAAATTTTATCTTTTGAATTATAATTGAATAACAAGTTCAAGAATATACTAAAAATTTGTTTATAAATATTATTAAAAGGTTATCTATTGGGGTTAGGGTAAACAAATGTTTATTGATTTTCTATATTTCGTGACGTATTTTTTCTTATGAATCAGAAGAGATAGGTATTTCGGTAGTCTTTTTAGATCATAATGATTCTATTATTTATCATAATGTTAATATTTTAGTAGTTTCACTTAATTGCTAGTATTATATATCCCTTTAGTTTGATTATGATATATAATGCTTGAAAAAAATAAATGTATTATAAATAGACTAATTAAAATCAATAAAACAAAAATGACACCATATCTTTGATCCATAACTAATTAATATTTTATAGAATAGACTAATATAAAGAGATAATTGTATTGCTTGTCCCTATGACATATCATCGGGACCTATATGGCAATTCTGTAGAATATAGTAATACTTACTTTAACATTAAAGCTAATTTGGAAGGAGTATATTATTGAAAAGAGCTTGCGGAATTATATCTGAATTTAAAGAATTTTGGGAAGAGAAATACATGAAACTTTAGCTTTTTGACGAATAAACTATTCGGATAAAAAGTGGGTCTAGTAAACTACTACATATGGTAGTCTCGCAAGCGGTAACTCTACAACCACAGTTCCTGAAGTACAGAACGAAGCATGCATAAGATAATTTGCATCAATAGTCCCTATGTTATGCAAAAATGCACTATAGGTCATTATATTTACTTTTATTTGAGTTGATTCCAATATAGGTCTCTATATTATCTATATTATGAAAAACAATGCATTATAGTTCACTATATACCACATAAATTTGCACTATGGGTCCGTATATTGTGCAAAAATGCATTATACTCCCCTATATTCATTTTTGTTTAATTGAATGCACTATTGGGTTTTCGATAGCCTATTTTTTAAGATATAAATAAAATAACAAAATATTTATTAAAATAATAAAATAATTTTTGTTTGATTCCAATATAGGTCTCTATATTATCTATATTATGCAAAATTTGCATTATAGTTCTCTATATTATACATAAATTTGCACTATTGGTCCATATATTGTGCAAAAATGCATTATACTTCCCTATATTCATTTTTGTTGAATTAAATGCACTATTGGGTTTCCTATTATGCAAAATAGCCTATTTTTTATTATATCAATAAAATAATAAATTTTTTATTAAAATAATAAAATAAATTAAAGGCTAATAAGCAAATTTGAAAAAATTGAGGGACCAAGGATGTTAAGGGGTGAAACCCCTATATTTTTAATTTTGTAGATAATTGCACTATATGTCCCTACACTATGCAAAAAATTCACAACAAGCCCCAATGTTATGCAAAAATTGCAATGTATGTTTATAATTTTTTATGCAAAAATAGCTCTCCGATTACCTTATGTTATCCAAAAATTGCACTATAAGTCCATATGTTATTACAAACCGAACAATAAGTTTCCATGTAATGCCAAAAATACATGATAAGTTCCTATATTCAGTTTTATTTTTTTTAATTACATTATTATTCATAGATTATGAAACATAACATATATATTATAATTTTATCATACAAATAACAATATGTATCAAAGCTTAAAGGATAATTATTAAAAAATGAGGTGTCAAAATGAATATTTTGAAAATGTAAGGACCCTAAGATATTAGTAGCAGAAGAAGCTGAACAACAAATTGTGTTGGGGACAAATCCCCTTACTTTATAATTAAGTTAATTACACTATACGTTTATATTATGCAAATATTGCACGATAGTTCACTATATATAATATGTTTGAGTTAATATCTCTATAAATCCCTATATTATGGAAAATAACCTAGTTTTTTATAAGGATTAAGATAAAAGAATACTTATTATTTTCCTTATTATCTCATTCTGTCAAATTTAGAAAATATGTATAAAATTTTTATGAAGGTATTAAATAAGACAATCATATTATGTTTCTACAAACTTATTATCCTGATCTTATGGAAGATTTGTTTGGAAAAAATAGGTATTAGAATTTAAATGTTAATGTTAATAAATTTTGGGGAAAAAATCAATGTTATAGAATGAGCCTCTAGTATTAGAAGAGGCATGCACAATGAATATTTTGAAGCAACAACATAAAACATCTAATAATGTTTTAACATGGAACTTGTTGGGACATAATAATGTTCATATTGATTTCATTATGTTAAAATGTCCGTATAAATTATTGTTGTAACATGGAACTTGAAACAAACTAACCCTGATTTCTTCGAAGTCTAGAAGATTTGGTTTCACTACCAACTGGATCAACCCATTTGTACGCAACTATACAAGTATATATTACTCGTGTGAAACCAACACAAACCAAAACAACAATTACCATTGATTTAATGGTACTTTTGGAGGTTGGGTGATTATTTCCCTCACTACAATTTGTGGATATCGATTTGATTAGTTTTTGTCTACATTGTTGTTACACTTTGTTTAAATTTGGATCTACAATCCTCCCTACTAATCACGTAACTCCTCCAGATGAAGCTAGAAGAATGAGTTATTTCAAGAAGATTAACTCTGAGTTGGTTTCTTATGTTGGCTTTGATGTCATCTTATTAACCCTCCCATGCAGATCTCCCACCTTGTTACCATTTTTCTCCATTTTAATATTATTCATATTTTGGGAAAAAAATAAGAGGTTAAGCGAATGAATCTCACAAAAACTAAAATGACTCTCAGATGAATTAGAAAATAAAAGATTAAAAAATTCGTGGATTTGTACCTCTACATTCTATCATATAAAACCATAAGAATTGAAAAATAGAGATTAATACCCAACGTGTCTTAGAGACAACCACATATATAACTTAGCACCCCCATCCAATCCACCTTTCTTACGAAAGGCAACAAACAAAATTTAACATTATATGCTAATATTTTGAAAATCCCCGTATCTATTATACCACTCCCCCTTATATATATATATATATATATATATATATATATATATATATATATATATATATATATATATATATATATATATATATATATATATATATATATATATATATATTCAATATAATTCAAAATCCTAAGAAACTCTCCTCTCATTCTCTCCTTTGTTTTCTCCTCTCCAAGGGTTTTGTGCAGCAGTTACGAATCTCCATCTTCTTCTTACTATACTACTATAGGAGGAGCAGCAGAGATATGTGGAAGCTTAGCCTAAGAAATGGAGCATGGTAGCACGTGAACCGCCTTGAAGCTTAGATGGTTCACCATGGCTGCTGAGACTGAGAGGCTGAAGATCTTAATCATACAAGTGATTTCGTCTGAGTACTCAGTAAAAAAATTCAGAGCACTGAGTTCTTTCTCCAGCGGCACTGGCGGTGGTTGACGTTGGTCAGTGGGTTGTGGTCTAACTAGAAATTATCGAAACTCAGTGAGTTGATACTCAATAATTTGACACTCATGACTCACTAATTTGGTGATTCATGATCAATACCACTTAGTTTTTGTATTTATGTGATTTTTGTTTTATTTGGGGGCATTTTTGTTTATGATTACCATAATATTAGGTAATGGCCTCTTTGAAAAAATGTTTAGCCAGATGTTCCCTATAGTCCACTAAGGTTGTATCCTAAACACCATATGTAACTCACCCATGAATATATGGTAAATCATATATGTTAATTTTAATTTCGTTAAGGTTAAAAGTCCATATAAAATTTGTGGTAACTTGAACTGGAAAAAATTAATGATTTCTTTAAAAACTCTTAACAGTTCACGTGATCATGAACGAACCTTTTACAAATAAAAGGTTCCTTCTTTCTATACTGCAAAAGAAACTAACAAAGAAATGAATAATCTACTCTCACACATACAAGTCCACCTCCAACTGGGTCAACCCTTTTGTATACAACTACATTGGTATATTGAAAACCCATATCATAAAAATATATACACATCCAAGCATTGACCTTAACCATGGGTTTTTACTTTCTTTTCTTTCTAAAGGAGCTTACTAGGACTCATATATGATTATTTGAAAGTTTAATAGAGTGGAAGATGAAACTATACTAGGTATATGAGGAGCGGGTAACTTCTTAACCTTATCAACTATGTGTTGTTGGTCGGTTGTCAGATTTAGGTATGGAGGCCAAATGTTAGTTGTGTTTAATTAGAATTTGAGAATTGTGGGGACAATATAATTATGCGGATATAAGGATATATTTCGTGTCTCTTAAGTTTAATTTTATTTTTGTGTATTCTAAAATTGTAAATTAACTAAATAAGAAATTGATTGCAATATACATATATGAGAATGCTTTTGAAAGTGCTAGATGCTTTTATTGATTACGAATAAAAGTTTGGAGTTGCACTATAAAATATATGGGAATGTTCATTGTAGAAATTAACGTACTAGTACATTTATTTTGAATGATCAAAATTACATGTACATTTGAAATAAAAATTTAATCTATATTAACTATTATATAAATCATGAACAAAGATAAATGTATTTAATTAATAAGAACAACAAAATACAATCAAAAGAACAATTTTATTAAGATAAAAATGTAAAATTATTTTTTCCCTATTACATGCAAGAGTCATAAAGTTCTTTTTCCAAACAAATAGAGAAAGTATAAACCTTAGTTTCATTACTAATATTTTTAATTTAATAAGAAATACATCTTCAAGCAGCTCATTTTGTGAAGAATCACTACATACATCTTCAAGCTGCTCAATATGTAAAGACTCGTTTACCTTATCAAAGGTCTCATTAATCCCCTTTTGATCATAAAAAGTATTATCAGAACTTTCAATCAATAAAAGCAAGTCGCTGATTAAATCCCAACATAGGATTTTCAACCTCTTGTCACTAACAATTTTAATCCATAAAAGCAAGTTGATTAATGATAACTCATCTTCATCGAACCTTATATGACATTTTTGTAAATTCGAGAGAGACGGTCACGAAAACTTCTAAAGGTAATAAATAATTGATGTTCTTGACCACTTTCAAGGGAGAATCGGATCTCTTTGTGGGCTTAGATGAAAGATCCTTTGATTGACTTCGCGTGGTGATGACAATGATTCTCCCACGCTAGGATGGAGGCCGACTCCCTTTTTCCTTTGGTAATGTGTGATCGAGAGGGCCTTACTGAAGTTAAAAGTAGAATTAATGTATTTATGTGTGTATTTTTCCATCTCATTATAAATGTGGGTTTGTGCTGAAGTTAAAAAGATAATTAATTAAAATTAAAAGTTGGGTATGATTGGTATAATTTATTCTTTTTAGTGCTTTTCTGGATAATATAATAAGTAAAGATGAGAGAGGTCTATTATTATAAGTTTAAAGAGACTTTTGGAAATTTTTACATTACACAAAGGTAATCCATCGATACAAAGGAAACACATACAAGTAATGGAGAATTCAAGAAACCTAAAAATGACAAATAAAAAAAAATTAACATTTTTCAAGAATCAATTCTGCTTTTGAAATAACAATTGAAAAAGAATAAGTTAGAAAATGAAAAAAAATAGACGCACCTCATGAATCTATTATTGAAATGTAAGATAAAAATCTACACATGAGATTTGCATAAGACAAAACATTAACAAAAGAAATAGAAGATAAGTAGAGATACATGGTATAAAAGAATATGAAGAAATTGATTAACAGAGGAGATAACTACTGAAATATGAAGAATGGTATTGTTTTTGGAGGTGTGTGTAATGTTTATACATAATTAGGTGGGTGGTTGTTAGAGTTTAGATGATAATGTGTGTTATATTCAAATTAAATGTGACTAGAAAACATTGTTATATATCCACAATTTATTTTGTATTTGTTTTGTAATTTTTCTTTCATTTTTTTAAAAAAGATAGCTTTTAAGTTATATAATTTATGTTATTAAATAATTAAATTAAAAATGAAATTTTTTATTATGTTTAAATTTAATGAAATATATTATATATATGAAAATATGCTTAGAGTTTGAATGATCGAACTAAAAATTATATATTTGGTTAGAAATAGGCGCGATCCTAACAAAGTTGTGGGGACATTATTGAAGATATGGAACCTATGTTTTTTAGATGTCCTTACATCAAAATTTATTAAGAAAATTTTATCTTTCAAATTAAAATTAGTTACAAGACCGATATTATATAGGAGACGGGTTTATCAAGATTGTCAAAATATTTTCTGTTGGGGCCGTTTATTGTCGTATGAAAAAATTTCATAAACATATTAGATTGAACGATCGTATTGAGTTTCAATGAACTTATGATCTTAATCTTATTGAAGATTTGTTTGAAATTGGTCGGTACTAGATTTCAAATGTAAATCCTAATATTCAAGAAGCCAAAAGTATATAGAATAACCAACTAAAACCTATCGTTAAAAGATATTTTGTGACATTTCTTTTGCTTATGAATGCGAGCAAGCAGGTATTTCGATAGTCTTGTTAGATCACAATGATTATATTATTGATTATAATGTTAATATTTCGGTAGTTTCATTTAGTTGATAGTACCATCTAACCCATTACTTTGATTCTAATTTATCATGAAAAAAAAAAGATGAAAGTATTATGGAGATGACAAACTAATATTTTATAAAACAAAAGTTGCACCATATCTTTGATTCACGACTTATTAATATTTCATAGAATTAGACTAATTGAAAGATTTATTTTCCCCATTAGTTCCTATTATCTCCAAAATTGTAGTACTATAGTCCCTCTACTCTAAAAATTACGTGAAAAGTCCATATGGTTGATATTTACTAGAACTTGAGGGACATGTTAAATCAGTTGAATGTGGAAGATACACTACTGGATTCGGATGGTTTCGCGACGACACGGGTTGTCGCTAAACTCCCGTATTTCGTCGCTAATCTGGGATAGCGACAACAGGTCGTCGCTAATTTGTCGTCTCTATCCCTTCGTCGCTATTTGGCCCATTAGCAACGAGTAATTGTGATTTCGTCCCTAACCACTCAGACTTTTAACCACGAGGCCTGGCGTCGGGAATTTAACAAATTAGCGGCGAGTTAATAGCGACGAAAGGTCGTCGCAATTTATGAATTAGTTTTTCTTTTTTTTTAATCGCTAATTTATTAAATAAATTTTCTTTTTTTTTAAATTAGCTAACCACGAAATAATAGCGACAGTTTAGTCGTCGCTATTATTTTTTTATTTTTTTTAATGTTGTCGTAAATAATTATTTATTTTTTTAATTTATATGTTGGCGACGACACAGTTGTCTTCGCGATTCATATTTATTATTTTTTTTATTTTTGTTTTTTTATTTAAATTTTAGTTTTTATTATTTTAATTTTAGTTTTACTATTATTTTGATTTTAAAATATAATGCAAAATTACAAATAAATAAAAATCCAAAAATATATATATAATACGATAATTCGATACAAATATTAAACATGAAGTCAAAGTCAAACATACAAAATAAAATTAATGTCTTAAAATTACAAACCAACCAAATATAAAAAACATAACTCAATCGTCACTCAAGTGGTGCTCGTCTTCATCTTTCCTCTCTCTTCATCTTCTCTCTCTTCATCTCCTCTTCATCTCCTCTCTCTTCACTAGTGGGCCCGGGTTTGCTGATCGGCTGAAGTCCTTGGGCGATTCTCATGCCGTTTAACGCTTCGAAGAGAGTGTCCGCCATGCTTGGGGGTTGACTCGGTCGACTAGAAGAAGTTGTGGGCCCGGTCGATGCGGAGGATGGATCCGGTATAGGTTCAAGTCCTTGAGCCGCGCGAAGCTCGTTCATCCCAGCCAGAATCGCCATAAGCAGCTCCTCGTTCTCCCTGTCCGGCTGTGTAGGAGTCCTGGATCGTTTTCGGACCGGACTAATGGTAGGCACCCAGTATTTTGTCTTGGGTGGGTGCAGGACCTCCATGATAGTCTCGAGCATGGCATCCATCTGCTCCTGGACAGTAACTTTAGCTCCCTCCGCTCTGGCCTGCACAACCTTCTTCTTCATCTTCTCCCGAAGAACACCCTATAATTAGATTTCAATTTAAAAATAAATTAGATTAATAAAAAAAGTAAAGTTAAAAATAAATTAATTTAAAGCAATTTAAAAAAAAAACTTACACTAGCTTTCTCCAAACGCTGGTCACGCAACCTATCTGTAGCTGCATCGTAAGACAGGTGGTCGAAATAGCCGCTTAAAGGAGGAACTCCATCTCCTCCTAGGTCTCGTCATCCAAAAAAGTCAACGGCTCTTTTGTCACCGTCTTCAGCTTCCCCTGGACAGTATACAATAACAAATATTAATTAGTTAAATATTAAATAAAATAAAATAGTAAATTAAATTTTAGGGTCAATGCCCCAAAAAATCAAAATAATATTATACTTGTCCCAAAGAATCATCCATTAATTTACTATTATAAGATTACATATTTACCCTTACACCATAAGAACTATTCCCGTCACGGACGATTCCCGTCACACGACGATTCCCGTCACGGACGATTCCCGTCACGGACGATTCCCGTCACCGACGATTCCCGTCACCGACGAATCCCGTCACCGAACGATTCCCGTCACCGACAATTCCCGTCACCGACGATTTTCCGTCACCGACGAATCCCGTCACCGAACGATTCCCGTCACCGACAATTCCCATCACCCGGCGAATCCCGTCAACGCGACGAATAATGTATAACATAAGTAGGGATAGTATAGTCAAATAATGTATAAAATAATTCAATTGATGATGTTATTGGGCAGAAATTTTGTCATTGATGTTATTGGGCTGAAAATAATCTTATTTTGATTTTTTGGGTCATTTTCCCTAAATTTTAATTATTAAAAGTTATACCTTTATAATCACCTCCCGAGTCTGGGACCAGTTCCTTGACCCCGCCTTGCTCGGAACTGTCTGCAGCTCTCGATTCTTTTTGTTTATCTCAGCCTAACTCTGTTACAAATAATAAATAAATAGTTATAAACTTAATAAATAAAACGTATAAAATAATTAATAATTTTTTTTTACCTTTTTGGCCTCATCATCCAACATCTTCTTCGTCGCCGCCCAATACTCCGGTAGAACATCTAGTTGATCTTCACCCGTGAAGTACTAATCGTTCTTCAAATCTGACTTCCATCGTGTGTAGGCTCCAGAAGTCATCGTATCAACCTCTTAATAATCTCATTCCAATCGTCTCGCCTCCTCCACTCCTCCAAATCAAAAAACTGGTGCAGTCGCTGCATAATTACCCCTTTGTTATGGTCGGGGACATCTGACCACCCTCTGTAGCACGGAGGAACAGCTTCTCGAACTGCATTACCTACCACCTGACCCACGTGTTTGCTATGTGGGCCCACGAAATTCCACGTGCCGTCTATAACAAAAAAGTCAACTAGAATGGGCCAGCCGACTCTCTTGAAGGTCTCCTGAGCTGTCCGGATAGACGTGGCAGCTTTTGGTCGTCTTCTTTTACGTTCACCTGTTTTAGTGAAAAATATTTATTAATTATATATTTTCTTAATTGAAATTATATTAACTGAATTTTTTACTACCCGATGGTTGGGCACAATCGGCCGTAGGACGGTTAGGACCCCTCGGGGGATCGTTACCCATCCCGTCTCAGCTGTGACTCCTACCCATAACAGCAGTCATCTATAAAATTTACTAATTAGTCATTTACTATATTTTAGTACTTATAAAATTTTATTAAATGGCAAATAAGTCCAAATTTTATAAAAATGCAAATTAACCCTAGTTTTTTTAAAAAATTGTAAATAAGTCCTAATTTTTTTTAAAATTGCATTTTTGTCCTATTTTTTTTAAAATTGCATTTTTGTCCTATTTTTTTTAAAATTGCATTTTTGTCCTATTTTTTTTAAAATTGCATTTTTGTCCTATTTTTTAAAAATTGCAAATAAGTCCTAATTTTTTAAAAATTACATTTTTTGTCCTATTTTTTTAAAAATTGCATATAAGTCCTAATTTTTTTTAAAATTGCATTTTTTGTCCTACTTTTTTTAAAATTGCATATAAGTCCTATTTTTTTAAATTACTTTGTTGTCCTATTTATTTGTAAATTGCAAATAAGTCCTATTTTTTTAAAAATTGCATTTTTGTCCTAATTTTTTTTTAAATTGCATTATTATCCTGCATTTTTTTTAAAAATGCATTTTAGTCCAATTTTTTATGAAATTGCATTTTAGTCCTATTTTCTATAAAATTGCATTTTAGTCCTATTTTCTATATAATTGCATTTTAGTCCTATTTTTTTATGAAATTGCATGTTAGTCCTATTTTTTATGAAATTGCAAATATGTCTTTTTTTTATAAAATTGCATTTTAGGCCTTAAACATACAAATTAAACATATTGCAAATAGGTCCCTATATCTTAAAACACAATCAAATCAAAATAACACAACACAAACAACTATTACAATAAAAATCCGAAAATCATATCCAAACCCTAATTTTAAACAAAGTCCAATTACATGTTGTTTTTTAATACAAAAAAAATACCAAACATCCCAGATACATATACATAAATCTCGGAAATCATCAAATCATACAAACATACATGAATTTTTCCAACCAAAAAAAATAAAAATTGCAAGTTTGATCCGCAAATTGGAACATGTTACGTAGAAATGGTGTAGATTTTGTCCATGAATCCATGCCAAGAAGAAAGAATCATACAAAAAAAAACAAGAAAAATATTAGAAATTAAAAATGAAAAAATTAAAAAAGTAGAGATTAAAATGTGTTATTGGATTGGAATCATTACCTTGATGTTGGATTTGGTGTTGTTACTCCTCGGAATTTCTTGGCTATGGTGGAAATGGAGTTTTTATGTGAGTTTTTTAGTGTTTGTAATGACAGAAATGAGCTCGGTTAGGGCTTTATAGAAAAATAAGTTAGCGACGACACGTCAGTCGTCGCTAAATTAGGGATTTCGTCGTTAATCGAGGACACGTGTCGTGCCCCGTACACACAACCTTTGCGTGTTAAACCTCGGAACCTTTGTGGATTTCGTCACTAATTTTTGTGGGCGAGAAACTAAACCGCCCACGCTGACCAATCAAATTTTTTATTATATTTTAGCGACGACTTTCCTTATGAATATCGTCGTTAAATTTTAGCGACGACATTCAAAGGATGAATTTCGTCGCAAAACCTATGAATGTCGTCCTTAATTTTTTTTTTATAACTTTTTTTTGCTTTCCTTTTCTTGCTTTTTTTTCTTGTTCCTTTCTTTCTTATTGAGGACTTGTGTAGAATAGGAAAGGACATTTAAAGTTTCCTCAACGTTTAGAGTCAAAGTTGAGTGTTTGGGGTGTTTAGTCAACATTTATAGTCAAACTTGAGTGTTCGGGGTGTTTAGTCAACTGTTAGAGTCAAAGTTGAGTGTTTGGGGTGTTTAGTCAACGTTTAGAGTCAAACTTGAGTGTTTGGGGTGTTTAGTCAACGTTTAGAGTCAAACTTGAGTGTTTGGGGGTGTTTCGTCAATGTTTAGAGTCAAACTTGAGTGTTTGGGGTGTTTAGTCAACGTTTAGAGTCAAACTTGAGTGTTTGGGGGTGTTTAGTCAACGTTTAGAGTCAAAATGTTTTAATACAAATAAACCAAAATAAAAAATAGCCTAATCAGTATCATATCCACTAATAACTATGGGTTCATCATCGCTATCAACCTCTATAGGTTCCTCTTCATCACCCTATTCATCCAGGGTGTCATCATTAATTTCCTCATTTTCATCAATAACTGTATCAAAAGCCAAATCAATAAAAAAATGAGCAGGGTCAATCTCGATCTCCTCGGTGGATGACAAAGGTATGCTGATGCTCTCATTCCCCGTGTTATCCAATGGTATACTGATGCTTTCATTTCCAGTAGGGAGTGATTCGGAACCCCATAACTCAGGACTCCATCTGTGTCGACCGTTTATTTCCCAAACGGCTTTCCACCCTTTCATTGATTTCTTTGAACTAATCTCGTCGATGTAAAACACTTTCTTGGCCTGCGATGCTAAAATGTATGGTTCGTCGGCCCACTCAAAGTTTGTTGTGTTGATAAAGGTTACCCCATGTCCTGGCCTCGATTCAGACTTTTTGTACCACTTACAGACAAATAACACAACCGAGCACCCTCCAGTGTACATAACCTCCAAGATTTTGATTAATTCCCCGTAATAAGGTTTTTCCTCGTACATGGTACAAACTCCGTAATCCTGTGTCACTCTTTTCTCTCCTTTGGACTTAGTTACCCACTTGACACCGTTCACAACACATGAATCATATTTATGCACAGAACCAAAAGACATGTTTGCCAAGGACACCATCTCGGAGGTAGCTAATGGATCGCCACGTGAATGCATTCCATGAATATGTTATGCAAAAATAATAGTTAATACTTTGATAATAAATATATAATTTTTAAACCAATGCCTAAAATTACATACCTTTTCCAAAAACCATTCCTTAAACATTCGACGATGCCTAATATTTATTTCCCACTCGTTCCCGTAATTGTGGATTTGTGTTCACTAAAATTGTAAATGAGTATAAATAAATTAATATATTTATATAAATATATTCATATAGATATATAAATATAAAAATATATATATTTAAATATAAATATATAAATATATAAATATATTCATATATTCATATAAATATATAAATATAAATATAAATATAAATATATAAATATATAAATATATTCATATATTCATATAAATATATAAATATAAATATAAATAAAGATATAAATATAAATATATTCATATAAATATTTACTTACATCATGTATGCTTCGAGTTCGTCGCAATTATGCAAAATATACCAACTTATGTGCTCCTTCTCCTTATATGGTAAAGAAACATACTCTATTTTGCCAACTGGGGTGCATTGGGAATTGAAAACAGATAGCTATTTTGGGACCGGCGTTGCTTCGTTGTATCTACCTGGATCGTTGAACCTTGTTTTTTCTTCACTAAGATATGTTGATATGAAATTCAACGTCTCTTCCGCAACGTAGCACTCGGCTATTGAACCGTCTGGTCTAACCGGGTTTCGAATATACTCTTTCAACTTTTTCAAATACCTTTCAAATGGGTACATCCACCGCATTTGGACCGGGCCCCCTAGCAATCCTTCATCGTATAAGTGCATCACTAAGTGGATCATTATATCAAAAAAAGCGGGAGGCAAAATCATTTCCAGCCTACACATAACTTCAACCACTTTTTTCTTTCCCGATTCTAACTCTTTCCTACTTAGATTTTTATTGCAAACGACTCTAAACATGTTCGCTAACCCAATAAACACGTCACTTATCGCTTTGTCTTCAATAAGCCCGGGGAGACTATCCACGAAAAGGTATTGCATCATCACACGACAGTCGTGAGATTTCATGTCGATAATCTTTCCCGTATCAGTTTGAACATTGTTTCTCATACTAGATGCGAAACCGTCGGGAAACTTCTGTGCCATCAGCCAGTCAAGAAATATAGTCCGCTTTTCCGTTGTTAAAGTGTACTTTCTCCGTTTCAATATTTGTTTACCATTTCTCTCAGTCAACCACAATTCTTTTCTAATGTTCATTTCCTTAAGATTAATTCTCGCTTTCACATTATCTTTGTTAACTTTCCCATCAAGACCTATAACTGTACCGATAAGAGCATCACACACATTTTTCTCGCAATGCATAACGTCAATGTTATGTTTCAACAAGTTTTCGGACCAATAAGGTAAACGATAGAAATTACTCTTTTTGTTCCAATTGAATCGCCGATTAACATCTTGCTTCACGATCTTTCCCCCAAAATCCTTGTGTTTACCGGGAAACGCAATGGGAAGCCCATCTAATTGTGTCTGAATATTTGCAGGACTATATTTTTTCTGTGGGCCCCCTATAATCGGATTTCTTGTACAAAACATTTTCGCTTCTAAATCGATGTCCGGTAGGTAACCAACGTCTATGGTCAAAGTAAACAATCCCTTTGTTCACACTCAATGACCGAGTATAATCCATGCATTCTGGACAAGCTTTGTAACCTTGACCCGACCATCCCGAAGTGTATGACCTAGCAGGGAAATCATTAGTCGTAGAAAACAAACAAACCTTCATCGTAAACTCTTCTTTCTTGTGGGCATCATACGTAACGATCCCTTTATCCCACAACTCTTCCAACTCATCTATAACAGGACGAAGAAAGACATACATATCCTTACAGGGCGAACGGGGTCCCGGAATCAACAATCAAAGCTAGAATGTGGTTTCCTTCATGCATACCCACGGTGGCAAGTTACAGACGGTTAATATGACAGGCCACATGCTGTACGAGTTGTTTTGCATAGAGAAAGGACAAAACCCGTCGATACCGAGACCCAGATATACGTTACGAGGTTCGCTAGCAAACTCAGGGTGTAGCGCTGCAAATCTCTTCCAACTATCACCATCAACCGGATGACGCAACACATCCGGATCGTCACTCTTACCGGTATGGTGCCAAATCATGTCTTCAGCGGTGTGCTTTGAAGCGTATAGTCGCTGTAATCTAGGAGCAATCGGAAAGTATCGAAACTTCTTATGCGGTACTTTGATACCCTTCTTTGGGTCCCATCTAGACTCGCTACAAACTGGAGACTTATCGAGGTCTTTGTTTTCTTTGTAATAAATGACACAATCGTTCAAACAAACATCGATAGTAATATACCCCATACCCAAATTTTTCAACTTCTTGTTGCATGCTTCATAAAAGTCGGGCAAATTGTGAGGTTTAGGCAAAATACGACCCAACAACTCCAATAGCTCGGTGAATGAGGTGTTAGTCCATTTGTTCTTTACTTTTACGTGCATTAGCTTGGCAATGAAATTCAACGAACTCATCGATTTACAACCAGGATAGAATTTTGTCTCCAATTTTTTGAACAATGTGTCAAAACTGTTTCGACTTGGAATATGTGCATCTCTCATCTCGTTGTCTCCCGGATGTCCACCAACATTGTAACTTTATCTCACATCGTCATAAACATTTTGAAGTTCATTTACTATAATTGGATCTTTACTTGCAGGGGGTGTATGTGTTTGTATCTCATCCTCACCGTGTTTTGTCCAAACCTTATAATCATGGTTAAACCCCTCTTTTAGAAGGTGGGCCATAACAACTTCGGTTTTTAATCGACATAAATTATTACACTTCTTACACGGCCAAGACAAGTAACCGGTATAACCTTTACATTTCTTAGCAAATTCGATAAACTTAAAAACCCCAAAACAATATTCTCCCGTGAGCAAATTCGTCGATTCGATCCAACTCTTATCGATACTCATGTCCGAACTCGATGCCATCTCTTAGCAACAATTTGATTAAACTATGCGACTACATTCATATAAAAAAATTTAAAGCATAATTATTATAACCCAATGAATAAAATGAATAAAAATTACAACACAATAAACAACATAATAAAAATTACAAACTCATTGAATGAATAAATATTACAAAACATTGAATGAATAAAAATTACAAACCATTAAATGAATAAATATTACAAACCATTAAATGAATGAATATATAAAAAAAACAATTAAATAAACAAGTAAAAATATATGAGCACAAAATATAAATTAACAGAACACATGCATAATCAACCAACAAACATTTAATTCATGAACCTAATCATATGTTATACCAACTAGCTAATATAATCAAATAAATAAAAAATTTAAAAAGCATGAAATTTAATGGAAACACCTTGAATTGGATGGATAAAATGAAGAGAGATGTTAATTTCCCACCAAGAAATTGTATTAATTCACCTAATCAAACCATATAGAAAGAATAAAACACAACTAGAAATCAAAAAAAAAATTAAAAGGTGAATTTCATGCAATTACCTTAAATTGTGTGATGAAAGTGGATATTAATGGAGCCCCATCTTGATTATTAAACCTAGAATGATGCAAGATGAAGTGGAGAAGCAATTACAAATAAAAAAAATTAGTTGTGTTTTTGGGAGAAAATCGGAGGATTTTTTGGGTGTTTTGTGAGTTAAAAAACCTGCTGTCTCCATTAAATAAGTTTTTTGATTAGCGACGAATTACCGGTCGTCGCTAATATAAGACATGTCGTCCGTAATCAACAAAATAACGACGACAAAATGTGTCGCAAATATAGCGACGACACATCCGCGATAAAAAAAAATTAGCGGCGAAAATCAATTAATCAACGACGAATCTTTGCGTCGCTAATTAACGACGGCAAATACATCGCTGGTAAGATCTTGTCGTCGCTAATTTTGAAAACTTAGCGGCGAATTACGGGTCGTCGCTAATTTTTCGTGGGTAAACAGAGCAAATCCAGTAGTGATAAAAGAAGCTCCATCTATACTTTGTAAATGAAGAACAAAAGGGGTGAGTAACTTCATAACCTTGTTTGCTCCAATTATTTGTTTCTTTCAAAGATATTCATCATTTAATAATTAACTCTAATATTACAACCTGTAAAATCGTTCAGTCTCCTTTCTAAGAGTTAAAATATATAATATAAATTAATATAGGGACATATAGTACAATTTTTGCATGAAATAGTGACCTATATTGAATTTTTTTAATGATATAGAGACTTGTGCAATTGACTCAAGAAAATTATAGGTACCTATAGTAGAAATATCTATAGTTCAATTAGCTAGATAAAATTAATATAGAGAACGATAATACATTTTTTACATGACATACTAACCTTTTCTGTGCAACTTTTATTATAGGGAACTTGTGAAATTATTTAAAAAATATAAGAAACTATAGTACATTTTTTGCATAATATAGAAAAGTCCACAAAAATATTTTCATGATATAGAGACCTAAAATCCATTTTTTTTCATAATATAGGGATCTATAGTGCAATTTATGCATAACATAAGGAACAGTAAAAATTTACATGAAAAAGGGACCTATAGTGCAACTTTTGCATAATATTAGTTCTTTCGCAATTAAACAATAAATAATAATATAGGGAACTATAGTACATCTTGTACATAACACAATGATTCAAAGTGAATTTTTTGCATATCATAGGGACCTATAAATTGCTATAATGTAACTTTTGTATAATATAGGGACTTGTACAATCATATTTAAAAATTTGGAAACTTGTACATTTTAAAAATTATATAGGGTCCTATAGTGCAACTATTGAATTATACATGTACTTGTGTAATTGATTTAGAGAAAAGTATCTAGAGTACATATTTTGCACTGGTAACTATAATACATTTTTTGCATGATATAGGGACCTAAGTACACTTAACTTAGAAAAATAATATAAGGAATAATTGTACATTTATAACATAACATAGGGACCTATATTGCAATTTATACATAATATAGTAATCTTACGTTGAAAGTGATGCTAAATCGGAAGGAGTACATTCTTGAAAACGAGCTTCCGAGATTATATTGAAATTTTAGCTTTTTTACAAATAATCCATTATGTTAAAAAGTTGGCATTGTAAGCTACTAAACATTGTAGTCTTGTCAGATGTAATTTTATAGTTATAGTTTCCGAAGTACAAAATGCTATGCTACTTGCTTGTAACAGAAAATTTGCACTTTGGTGCCTGCATTAGGCAAAAGTTTACAAGGTCCTTGTATTTAGTTTTATTTGAGTTGGTTCCAATATAGATCTGTATATTGTCTATATAATGCAAAAATTGCCTTATAGTTCCCTATTATGCAAAAATTTGCACTATGGGTCCCTATATTATGCAAAGAATGTAATATAGTTCCATATTATTATTATTATTGTTATTATTTTATTATCATTGTTATTATAATTATTATTATTATTATTATTATTATTTCTATATAAATTGCAAAAGTCCATATATTTTGCAAAAATTATATTACATGTATATGTATCATGCAATAAATGTATTACACTTTTCTATATTATGCAAAACAATTACACAATAGATTCCTATATTTGGCAAAAATTGCACTAAAGGTCCCTCTATTATGCAGAAAATGTAATATAGTTCTTTTGTATGTGCAAATAGTTGAGGGGGTCAAGTGGAGATTCTGAAAATTTAAGGACCTAAGATATTTTTTAAGGAAAGGCCAATGGGGTTTGGAGCCAAAGGCCCTTATTTTATTTTAACCGCTAATTTTCACTATAGTTCCATATATCTTTTCTGTTTGAGTAAATGTCACTATAAGTCCATATAAAATGCACTACAGGTCCTATATTATATTGTGTTGAGATAATTGGACAATTAATCCCTAGTTATGCAAAATAACCTATATTTTATCTTAGAAACCACAAAATTTTAATACAAACAATAAGTGACTATAAAAATGCACTATCGGTCCCTATATTGTGCAAAAATTGCACTATAATACATATATTATGCAAAATAATCCATATTTAATAATTTTATCATATAAACAACAAAGCATTCATACAAACAACAAAACCAATGTCTAAAAAGATAATTTTAAAAGTCAAGGGCCTTAAAGTAAAATCAATATATTTCGTGAAAATTGAACCCCCATGAACCAACAGTGTGCACAACTCGAGTAATATACTCTTCCATGCTCTAATGTGGCGCCACATGTACCACATCTAATATATTAGGAAAGGGGTATTTTAGTAATTACAGTGTGTCGATAAATATAGAGAGCATACAAGTAACCTCTTGTAATTTGCTTCCAGGTAGTAAGCTAATTATTCTAAAACCTTCACATTACGGATTAAAAAGACTAAACTGCTGATGTCTCCCTAATTGTTCTTATTTTATACCCTTGGGAGCATCATTTTTTGTGTTTATTTGATTAATTTGATAGACGTTTGGGTTAAATACGTAATAATCCGAATTTCCTCTTTTATTTCTAGTATTTTTAATTTATTAAACTTTTGCGCATAATCTTGTGCATTTTAGTGAAAAGTTTGTAGGTTTTGAATATTAGCTAGGAGAGGAACACGAGAATAAAGTCAAAGATCGTGATATGGAGTAAAAGCTTGAAGTTAAATCCCGAAAAGAGTTGATATTTTGAAGCTGCAAATATGGAAAACTGTCCAAGAGTGCTGATTTCGAGACACTTACGAGTTGATTTAGCCGCTCACCTCTAAAGATATTATATTCCTTATCGAGTTACGGAAATTTGGCAAGTGGTTTGAGGTCAATCGGAGTTGTAACGAATCGGTTAGAGCTGATTTAGTGTAGGTGGTGAAGCAGTTACGAGATTTGGGCTTGATTAGTGGACTTGGACTTTTTATTATTCACTTAATTTTCAATTAAAAGTCCATTCCGAATTTGAGCTTATAAAAGGAGTTTTTTACTTCAATTTTAGACACAATTCAATTTTCATAAGTCAGAGTATCAGAGAGATGTCAAGGCAAGGAAGAAGGAAGAAGCTACGGAGTTGGAGACTGTCTATATCTCCGATTCTCAGCCAATCCTAATCCGAAATTAGGTTTCTTTGTATTTTCTTTCTATGAACAATATGAATTCTTCTTTTAATTTAGTTTTTGTCTTTTCTTTAATTATGAGCTAAATCCATTTAGTACTTGGGAACGCATAATGGGTTAATCCCTACTTTGTTTTATTTCATATGATTGAATTTGGGATTTCAATAATTTAATTCAAATTGGGTCTTTTACATTTGTATGTAATTTGCGATTATTTACTGTTCTTAAAGTAGCTAATTAATAACAGGTATTAGTATCTAGGCTATTCCACATAGTGGCGTGTGGATCATCTTGACGGGGGGTTTAGATACGGAATTAATTACAGAATATAAGGTAGAAATTATTTGACTCTGACGAGCGTAATTAACTTTATGGCCAATAGGGTATTTTAGCTTAACCATTCGAAGGTGGTTCATAATCACCCTGACGGGGTCTGTGACACCCTAGAATAGCTTCGTAGTCCACCCTGATGGGGGTACAAAGATTCCCGAATCCCGACCAATGTTAATTGACCAATTTGTCTCTTAAACAACATATGGAATGAAATAAAGTTAGGAGAAAGCCTTGCGTCTCTCAAGTACTGCCTGCTCATATGTGCATCTAATTTTCATTTACTTGTGTCTAGTTATTTATTTGCATTTTTACATCAGTCTTTCATACTTAGGATTAGTTAAAACCAACCAACCAACTATTAAATCATTTATTTGCTTTCATAAGTGCAATCATTCATTAATTGATAAGCATTGAAGTCAACCATACCGTCCCTACGAACGATCCTGTTTATCACTATTATTACTTGGGACAACCGTACACTTGCGGTTGTGGTTCTCTTTACTTATTACGTTATTTTTAGAACACACAAAGGACCACCAAGTTTTTGGCGCCGCTGCCGAGGACGGTAGCATGTGACCACGGTGTTTATCCTTTTGTGACTAGTTGCATTTATTTTTATTTTTATCAGTTTTACGCTTTTTGTTTGTTCATCTTTTTCAGGTTTTCAGGTTTGGTGTATACGAAGGAGACTATTTAAGGATATTGATCCATCACCTCCGATCCTTAATAATCCAGAATCATTAATCAGACTTGCTAACAAGAGAAAGAAAGAACAAGAAGCTAGAGAAGTAGAAGAATTAGCGAACAGAATGGATAATACCAAGAGAACCCAGGAGTTCAGCTAAACGCAAATGGTCAGCCACTAGTGCCTCCGATAACTCCTAATCTTCCAATTCCATATGTCATTCCTAATCCTCCAGTTCAAGTTCAAATAGTCGACCCATGGTTTCTTACCGGTCCAGCACAAGAACCATTCCTTGCCCCTCCTCTTAGGATTGGCCTAGCTAATATTAATGTTACGAGATTCCGTCCAGATTCGGGTATACTAGCTCAATTTCAGAATTTCAGAAACTTTCGTGGCAAGCCCGGAGAAGATCCATTTCGCGCAGTACAAAAATTTATGCAAATCTGCGTTTCATACATTACGCAAGGAGTAACAAGGGAGCAAATGTATTTTGCTACATTCAGATTTTTTTTAATAGATGGAGCGAGTGATTGGCATGATTTGCAAGAACCAAGAAAGATTACGAATTGGGAACAGCTACAGGCTGCATTTTTTGACAGATATTACCCGTCCAACATGAGGTTAGATGCTCAACTTGAGTTAACACATTTCTGACAAGAATATGATGAAGCGTTGGGTAGAAGTTGGTCGAGATTTCAGAAATGTTTACGAAGAGTCCCTAATCATAACCTTTCAGAACAACAGCAATTGAATTTTTTTTATAACGTCTTGAGAGGAGTTCACGAAAAGATTTAGATTTGTTATGTGGTGGTACGTTTCTACGAGTTCAACCTGGTTACGCAAGAATTATTTAGATAGAACAATTGATAATGAAGTAGGATGGAATACCGTACGAACACCAGTTAAAGGAGGAGTTAATAATGTCAACATTGAAGAGAAGTTCAACTCCTTAGAAAACAAGATACAAACCACATTAGAACAACATTTGAGACAACTTACATTAGCCGTGAAAGAAGGTTTTTCGAATAAAAGAGTTGAGGTAAAAGCTGCATAAGAAGTGTATGGATGTGAGTATTGTGGTGTGAATGATCGCGATTGGGAGAATTGCCAGAATAATCAAGAGTCTGTGATGTTTGTCTCCAATAGAGGAAGCTTTAATTTGAGTGGGAATGGATATCACCCTAACAGAAACCATCCTAGGTTTCAATATTCGAATCCTAATGGGGCTGCCAATCCTACTTATGCTTATCAGCAGCGTCCCCAAGGTAATAACAATAATTATAACCCAAGACCTTAGAATCATTACCAAGGAGGACATGATCAGGGAAACTATGTTCAGAGACAAGCTCCTCAAGAAAATTATAACAAAACCATGAACCAAAAAGCCTTACCTGCTCATCCTCAAGAAGGTGCGAATAATCTTCAGAAAACCGTTGAAAACTTAATTGCTCTCCAGACGCAAGCTATTCAGAATCAACAAGCGTCTGACGCACAAATTAAACTATTAAAGAATCAGCTTGCTCAAAACTCAAAACAACTTAATCAGCGTCCACAAAGGAAACTCCCGAGTGACACAAAAAATCCGAGACAACATGAAGATTGCAAAGCTGTTACTCTAAGAAGTGGTAAGAACCTCCCTCCACCTCCTTTTCCACTTATGAAAGAGAAAGAAGTTCCAAGAAAAGAAAAGGATGTGGTTGAGAAAGAGAAATATGTTGAGGTTGAAGAAATAGAGAGGACGATTGAGGTTCCAAAGAAGAAAGATGATGTTGTAAGCAATCGCCCTCCTCCACCATTTCCATCTCGAGTTCAGAAGAAGGGTGATATGGCCGATTATCAAAGATTCTTGAACAAGGTGAGTGGCCTCAATATTAATATTCCATTGTTACAAGCTATTAGGGATGTTCCCAAATATGCAAAGTTCTTAAAAAGGTCCCTCACCAACAAAAGGCCGTATTGTGATAATGAGATGGTTGGTCTTCCTGAAGAATGTAGTGCTATTTGTCAAAGTAAATTGCCTCGAAAGTTACTTGATCCTGGGAGTTTTACTATTCCGATATCGATTGGAGAAGAATGGAAAGGTAAGGCACTATGTGATTTGGGTGCAAGCATCAATCTTATGCCTAAATCGATCTTTGATAAACTGAAAATTGGAGAAGCAAGACCTACTTCTATGGTCTTGCAAATGGAAGATCGATCTCTTGCGCATCCGGAAGGTCGAATTGAAGATGTCCTCGTTAAGGCAGGTACTTTAGTATTTCCTGTTGATTTTGTTATTCTTGAATACGACGCGGATAGGAATGTCCCCATTATTTTGGGAAGACCATTCCTAGCCACGGGGCGTACCTTAATTAATGTAGAGAACGGTTAATTGAATATGAGAATCCAAGACGAAGAGGTCAAGTTTAATGTGTTCCGAGCTATGAAGCTTCCGGATTCTCAAGAAGATTGCTTTCGAATGGATGTAGTTGAGCAAGCCACACAAGAGGTATATAATGAATTTACTTATGATGATATCTTGCAGGCAGCTTTGACTATTTATGTACCTGAGTTCATGGAAGAGCTTGCCGAAATAGTGGCAGCTCTTAATTCTGATAATCCTAAGTATAGGTGTTCTGCCTATGAACCTGTGAGAGAACTGGGGGAGATTGTTCCTAAAAAGAAGCCTTCAATCGAATCTCCTCCGTAGTTGGAAGAAAAGCCATTACCAGCATACTTGAGGTATGCGTATTTAGGTACTAATGATACTCTACCTGTTATTGTTTCAACAAATTTAATAGGTCCTCAAGAAGATAAATTGTTGCGTGTGTTAAGAGCCAACAAAGAGAAGATAGGATGGACAATTGCTGACATCAAAGGCATTAGTCCCTCCTATTGTCAACACAAAATCATACTTGAAGATGATAACGCACACTCAGTTGAAGGTCAAAGGAGATTAATGCCTGATATGAAAGAGGTAGTGAAGAAGGAAGTTCTCAAGCTGTTAGACGCGGGGATTATCTATCCCATCAAGCTGTTAGTCAAAATGCTCAGAATGAAGCCATTCCTTCAAGAACAGTTGTTGGCAGTAAAGTGTGTATGGATTACCGGAAATTAAACAAGGCCACCAGGAAAGATCACTTCCCCCTGCCCTTCATTGATCAGATGTTAGATAAATTGGCTGGTAGAGAGTACTATTGTTTCTTAGATGGATATTCTGGGTATAATCAGATTTATGTGACTCAAGAAGATCAACATAAAACAACATTTACATGTCCCTTTGGTACTTTTGCATATCGCAGAATTCCATTTGGGTTGTGTAATGCACCTGCTACCTTTCAAAGATGTATGATGGCTATCTTCTGGGATATGATTGATAATTTCCTTGAAGTTTTTATGGATAATTTCTCCGTGTTTGGTGATGATTTTGATAAATGTTTACATAACTTGGAGAAAGTGTTAATCAGATGCAAGGAAACAGATTTGGTCTTAAACCGGGAGAAGTGTCATTTCATGGTTCGCGAAGGTATAGTTCTAGGTCACAAGGTTTCAAGTGCAGGGTTAGAGTTTGATAGAGCGAAGATATAGGTAATTAAAACTCTTCCCCCTCCTATTTCTATTAAAGGGGAAAGAAGTTTTCTTGGCCATGCTAGCTTTTATAGGCGTTTCATTAAAGACTTTTCTAAGATTTCTAAACCGCTATGTAACTTACTTGAGAAGGACTCCAAATTCCTTTTTGATGAAGCTTGCTTAGCGGCTTCCCAAGCAATCAAAGAAAATCTTATTTTTGCTCCTATAGTATTACCTCCAGATTGGAGTTTGCCTTTCGAAGTTATTTGTGATGCTAGTGATTTGTGTATGGGAGCTGTATTGGGACAAAGAAAAGATAAGATATTTTATTCGATTTATTATACTAGTAAGACTTTCAATGGTGCTCAAATTAATTATACGATTACAGAGAAAGAATTGCTAGCAGTTGTGTATTCATTCGATAAGTTTCGCTCTTATCTTCTTGGAGCGAAAATTATTGTTTATACAGATCATTCCGCTATCAGATATCTTATGGAAAAGAAAGATGCTAAACCGAGGTTAATCATATGGGTTTTATTGCTTCAAGAATTTGATTTAGAGATTAAGGATAGAAAGGGTTGTGAGTATCAGGTTGCAGATCATCTATCTCGTCTTGAAGGTTCAGAAACAAATGGTGGAACTGAAGTAGTTAGAGAAGAATATCCTGACGAGAGTTTATTTGCTGTTCGTGATTATGAAGCTCCTTGGTATGCAGATATTGCAAATTTAATTGTAAGTGGTGCTTTTCCTGAAGGATCTACTTATCAAGGATCCACGAGTCTTTGTGACTTCATGGCCTATTCTCTGGTTTGTGGGTATCTCATACAACTTCATATCTGACCCCAAACTCAATCTTTGGCTCAGTATCCACAGGTTTTGTGTGGATTTCTTTTGGGACTCAGTGATGTGAAAGGATGTGGAAGATAGGAACTGTGGGATCTAACTTCCTTGGTTTCTTACTCCAGAAATAGAGTGTCTCAGATACATTTTTAGCATGAAGGGTAATTGTTCCCTTCTGGAAGTTGATTATGCTCTGACTTGTGTCCAAGAAAGACCTTCCAGGTATGTTGATATTACCTGTTCGTATATGAACGTCCTCCACTGTTCCCCATGTCTTTGAAACTGAGGTATCTGCAAACTGCAACTTTACTGGAGCTTTCTCCGTTTTCTGATGTTCAAGCCTATCGAACATGGACTTTGGCATAAGATTCATACTTGAACCCACATCACACATAGCTTTCATCTTGAGCATACCATTGATTTGAATAGGATAATTAAAGCTTATTGGATCTTTGAGCTTTAATGGTAACTCTTTTCTTTTCAACTCTTCTCGAGACTTTATCGGCAAGAGCCACAGTCTCTTTCTTGGCTACTACACCCGCTTCTTTCTCTGGAATAACTTGTGTGAAAACTTACTGCGGAGTAAGCCCTTTCTTCGCATTCTCAAGCATTTGGGTGTTGATATTTTCCGGACTATACGCCTATACAAATGTCTTGAGTTCGATGTCTATCTTTGGATTTGTATCAGGAGTAGTTGGTGACATTGTTTGAACAATAGGTGGCGATTACACCTTATCTTCTTCTTGCACAGGAGGTGCAACATCTTCTTTCTTCTCTTTCGAGGTTTATTCCTCTTTATCTTTATCTCTGGTAGCTTGCAACTTAATAACCGATCTAATCTCTTCCTGCATATATCTTAGAAGGTCTATAAACTCGGATCTTTCAGATGAATCGGAATCTTCTAAAAAAGTCAGAATCTTTGGGGCTAAACTTGGTTGGTTCTTCTTTGGTTTCTGGAACTTCCACGGCAATTTCTGCATCATGCGGTACTTCCTTATTCTCTTCTATTTCAAGGAAAATTGCCTTACAAGCTTCGAACCCAACATTGTCATCACCTCCTTCGATAGCTTTCAATTCTTTTGCTTCCACAATATTCGTTAAAACCTTACTCAATTTCTCGACTTGCGTACCTAAAATCTGAATTAAAGCTTCTTGTTCTCTAAACTTCTCATTCCGTGTATTCATATTAGTTGTCATTAGATCCATATAAAATTTAATTTCTTATCACTCACAACTCCCTCTTGAGGATGCTGGGGTAAAACCTTCTAAGCTAAAGTATCGGTATAAGCGTCATTGGCAAGTTGTTATGGAGGAGCAGGTCGATTATAATTCTGACCTCCCTGATACAGTACTTGACCTCTTGGTTGGTAAGATTTATTCTGGGGACGAGGTTGATAATTACCTTTATTAGAGCCCCCTGTGGATTTGAATACTGCATACCCGGATGGTTCCTGTTACCGAATTGGTAATTTCCTTGGTTGGATATGAAATAAATAGATGTTGGATTTCCTTCGCACTCTTCCTATGTATGATTTGTTACCTCATACTATGGACAACCTTGTGCCTTTTGCACTACATTTGTTGCTGCTAAATTACGTTGTCTTTGCATCTCAAGCTTAATCTCTTTAATTTGCTTTTCTAAAGTTGTTTATTGAGCTGAATTAGAAGTCTCTGCATCTAATCGAAGCATACCTCTGGTATTTGTAATAGGAGCTCGCAAAAGTGGCCACCTCCTTTATGTTTCTATAATACGTTCCATTCCTTCGGCGGCTTATGTAGTATCCATGGACACAAATCCTCCTCTTCCAAGATTATCTACCCTCAATCTACTCTCGGCATTAATACCTTGATAAAACATAGCTAACTGTAAAGATGAAGTATAACCATGAAGTGGACATCTAGCTAATTTCTGTAGGAACCTTGTCCACGCGTCTCCTACTTCTTCTTCATTTTCTTGGGGAAACGTAGCAAGCTCCACCTAATCTTTGAGTCTCATACTCTTAGTTAAAAATGGTTAAAGAATGTAGCTTGAAGTTTTGCCTAAGTATTAAGTGTACCTGGTGGTTGCCTATCTAGCCACTGATGTCTCCCTAATTGTTCTTATTTTCGACCCTTGGGAGACATCATTTTTGGTGTTTATTTAATTAATTTGATAGACTTTTGGGCTAAATATGCAATAATCCGGAATTCCCTTTTTATTTCTAGCATTTTTAAATTATTAAGCTTTTGCGCGTAATATTGGTATTTTTAGTGTAAAGTTTACAGGTTTTAGATGTTAGCTAGGAGAGGAATCCGAGGAGAAAGTCAAAGATCGTGAATTAGAAGTCAAGACTTGAAGATAAATCCCGAAGATATTATTTTTAGAGCTGAAAATCCATTTTCCAGGCCATAGAGTGCTGATTTCGAGGTGCTTAAGCGATGATTTAGCCACTGACCTTTGAAGAGAAAACATTCCTTATCGAGTTACGGAACTTTAGCAACTGGAATGAGGTCAATCGGAGTCATAACGCATCGGGAAAAACCGTTTTAGTGAAGGCATATTAGCAGTTACGGGATTTTGGGCTTAGAATTTGGGCTTGGACATTTAATTAGTGTTTTATTTTCTGGTCCAAGCCCTAATCCGTTTTTATGCTTATAAAAGGAGGTCTGGACTTCTATTTTTCACACAATTCACATTCCACAAGATTAAACACAAGAGAGAAGCAACATAAGGAAGAAAGAAGAAGCTGCAAGAACTGGAGAGGGTCTATATCTCCGTTCTCAGTCATTCCAATTCCGGAAATTAGGTTCTTTTTATATTTAATTTTGTAATCAAATATGAATTCCATTTCTTTTAATTTAGTTTTTCTTTTTAATATGAGCTAAACTTTTCATAGTGCTTGAGAACAAACAATGGGTGAATCCCAATTTTATGGAATAATGAATGTTGAATTTGGGTTTATGTAAATTAAATTAGATTGGGTCTATTACTCTTTTCGATAATTTGTGATTATTTACTGTTTTTAGAGTCGCGAACTAAGAACAGGTATTAGTATCTAGGCTATTCCACATATGTGGCGTGTGGATCATCCTGACGGAGGGTTTAGGTATAGAATTAATTATTCAATCTAGGATAAAAGTTATTGATTCTGACGAACTTAGCTAATTCTAGGGCCAATGAGGTAATAAAACTTAAACATCCAACGGTGGATCATATTTACCCTGACGGGACTAGTGACACTTTAGGATCGCCTTATAGTCCACCCTGACGGGGGTATAAGGAATTTAGAATCCCGACCATTGTAATTGACCAATTTAGCCCTTAAACAACATAAGTTAGGAAATAAGATTGGGAGGATCCTTGCGTTCTCAAGTACTACTTCTCGTACTGCGTTTTCACTCATTTTAATTGCGTCTTAGCTTTTACTTGCATTTATAATTTGTCTTTCATTTAGTAGCTTTAATAAACAAAACCAAACAAACATATTTTATTTACTTGCTTTCATAAGTGCAACCAATCATTGTCTGTTAAACATTGTAGTCAGCCACTCACCAGCTTTACCGTTCAGAAAGAACAAAAACATATGACAATACAGTTGCTCGCATTTAATGCCTGGAGTAATGTAGGCATCACAAATCTGCATGAACTTCTGAATCGCTCTCACCAGATCTTGAATAGCTGTACCACTGTAGAGTCCAAAATTCAAAAATTGACTGAGCATATTTGTATCGGGCCTGAATTTGATATTTTGGATACTGAAGGATGATAACCTAAAGGTTGAACTCGAAAATGGGCTCCGAGGCGTGGGAGACTTGTTCTTGTCTGTTATTGTTTTTGTTACCTCCTCCTGATGGTAATTGGGAACCTATTGGGGGATCACCAGGGGCATGTGGTTGACGTTGATCTTCATTCTGATTAATAAGATTTTCATTATAACCTAATGGAAGATCTTCTCCCACTCATAACGCCATTGCTTTTCTCTGTTCTCTCTCTTCAGTCACGCATCTGTTATAAGCTATGAAGCACTTCTCGGGCTCCGCAAGCATACACTATTAACCTGAAAGAGACTAAAACAAACCAATAGCGTAAAACTGAAAAAATAAAATTAACTAAAGACTACTACTACTAAAAATGAATAACCCACACGCTAACGAGACACAAGTCCCCGGCAGCGGCGCCAAAAACTTGGTGTCACCTAAGGTGTGATAAATATATGATAATAAAATACGGATAGATGATGCACTAACACCCTAGACTAAACACGTTACTCACTGCAAGTATCACAGGTCGTACGTAAGTTTTAATGATAAGTTAGATTCGTTCTCAGGGACTTAGTGTGTTATACGAGTAGGTCAAAGAATAGATTAACAATTATAATTAAAAGACGGAAAAGTAAATAAATATGATTGAGGAGATTAATGATTAAACTAAATAAACTAAAGACAAGTGTAAGAAATCAGATGAGAGAATATAGCTCAGGTTTTGCGAGTATGCACTAATTCTTCTATTTCTTCTACTAGTTAATAAGGGTGATTATAGCTCTTAGATAAGTAGTCAGGATTCCAAATTCCTCCCAACCCCCTTCCAGGTGGACTAGGGTGACGACCTCACATTTACCAGGGGACATAACTAAGGTTCTCCTACGCAACTAGGTTCTTAGATGAGACTGGCCTGCAAATAATGATCGGTGATTAAACCAAACCCTAATGACTATCTAGTTAGGCAAGCCCTTCCGTATCACTACCGCACACTAGACGTTTATGTGGTGTTTCAATAATTAGACACCCTTTCCGGATGACCATCTAACTACTATTAGCACAACCCTAAATTGATAAAAGCACATAAAACAAATATATGGTTAAGAAGCTAGAATCAATTTAAAATAGTTCTCCCAAAGAAACATAGATAGAAGAAAATAGAATTCATAGATTATGAAAAACCCAATCTTTGGGAAAATTATTTCATACTAGAAAAAAATAAACTAAAAGAAAGATACGTATTGTCAACTTGCTCTCTTGAATGATCTCTAATGATGAATAAAACTAAAGGACTAATTGTGGGAGGCAGGGACATGTGTACAATAGTTAAAGGGTGTATTTATAGAAGTATAGGAAGTCCTAATTTGGATTTCTTAGAGTAAGAGGCAAGCAATTGGACTTCTTTCCCAAATCAAATTTGATTCCTAAAATATACGAGAAGGGAAAAACTCGTGTTGTCTTGTTCTAGTTGTAACTTCTTCAATATTGCTCTGATTGATGCGTTCTTTGTATCAAAACTGACCGCATCAAAAAGATCTACTCTTTTTCTTCAGACCGTTCTTCCAAATCCTCATCCAATTTTGAGTTATGATCCTTTTAGTGGACGTGGCTGCTGAAATTCAGATTTACTTGGCAACTTTTCTTTTCCTATTTTATCTTTTCCTTCCTTTATCTCCAATATACATCCTTATCTTCTTTCCATTATCTCTTGGAATTGATTTGGCATCTTATTAATTTCCATATATTTTTAAAGCTTCACAATTAACAAACAATTAAACCATATATGCTCTAAAAATAATAAAACATCAAATCAAGACAAGAAATAAGAAAATACTAAAATATAACTAAAAATTGAGTAATGACTATCCTAATACACCTAAAATGATGTCTCTGACCTATATTAATTCATCAAAAATAGGGAGACATCAAATCCATTTAAAGATGAAGAAATTGGTGAGACCTTGCAAGTATCAATTAGCTATGAAGAACATTGAGAGTTTCGATTGGAACCAATTACACAAAAAGTTGTTTAGTGAAGAGTTGGTATTGGGTAATGAGAGTGAGAAGTTGAAGAAATATTGGCCTTACCAGTATCTTCAACCCGGTGCAAAAATTTAATACCATTTCCTTCCACCTTTAGCTCTTGGAAATGCGCGAGTTACATATATACTTCATATGTGCGCCATCAGTTTCCATTGTATTATGAAAGAGGAAGAAGTGGATATGGCACAAGTAATCTTCGATGAGGCAATTGAATTAATTGTCAAACCAAAAAGGTTCTTTAACTTGAAATACCCATCAATGATTACTAGCCTAGGGATGAAAGCAGAAGTGACTATTGGGGAGAAAGAGAAATTAATTATCAGGTCAAGTTCCATATTTAATGATGAATGGATCAAGAATATCATGAGAGGAGTACAGTCAAGTGAATCTCCTTGGCAAGAGAAGATAAGTGAGAAACTTAAACAGATTGAAATCGCTCAAGCCCCCCTTGCCAATGATGTGGCACTAAGCAAGTCTAATCATATGCACATCATGACAATCCTGGAGCAAATAAGACACGACACTACAAGGGATCCACCTCAATCTATCTTAGATGATGATCATGCGAGGGAATATCATCGAGAGTATGTTTCTCTCTTCTCTACCCCTTTCTTTATTTCTATATTAGTTGTTTGTTTTTAAGTTTAATGAGTCAGTTCCGAGCTTAGTCATGGTTTAACTTCAAGTTGAGGGTGGAATCCTATTATTTCTACCCCTAATTTTATGTGTTAATTTCTTTCAATAAGTGTCAAGGTTAGGTAGAATCTAGTGAATATATATTCTAAGGTATTTGTTAATGGTTAATGATAGTAAATAGTATATTTATAAACTTATCTTGTGTATGCTTAAAGTATTCTTCTGAAATGCATGTTAAAAGTAAACAAAATATTAGTGAGCAATGCGGTAGAAATAGGTTTGACCTTAGGGAGCATGTGGTGTGTAGAACGTGAGATTCAAAGTAGCGTATAAACCATTTATTGAACATGTTAGAAGTGAGGAAGCAAATAATTTGTATAGGATAGGACGTGATTAAGGCAGTTCTTTGTTTAGCCCTTTGTGCCTCTTAGCCTGCTGTCCATGTTTATTGATTTATTATCCATCTAAGTCCCCTATTTTCCTTTTGTATCCCTTTTTATTAGCCAATTTATAAGTATTGTAACCCTTTGCCGGGGTAAGAAAAGAAAAATATATCAAAAAGATGAGAAAAATATATGAGAAAGAAACAGAAAAGAAAAATAGTGACATGATCTCTAACATCAAAAAAGAGGATCATTGTCACTTACAAAAGAAAAATATATACATATTTTGGACCCGTAAAGTGGGATTTAATTAGGTGATCATAAAAGGGTTTCATTTTGGATTCTTGGGAATGATAATCAATGCATACTTGGGTATAGTGAGAGCATCTTTGAGAGCAACTCAAGCTCTAGGGCGATTTGTTAATAGTTTGTGCAGAGAGGGCCAAAAGCCCACTCTGAATTATCCAAATATACTTATCATACCAACCCTAAGCCTAAATTACAACCTTAAAGACCTTAGGTTCTTGACTATGCAAATTGGAAGCTTTCAAACTAATGGATAGTAGGTGGATGGACCTTACGAACTAATAAGGATTGAGGAACACCATATAGCCACCATAGTGGACTAAGAGATAACTTATCTTCGTGCATTGCGACTCTATTGGATCTTGAAATTAACGTGTTTATATTATTTATTTGATAAGTGTATATTTGATCTATTTTGTAAATATTCTATATGAGACTTGTTAATATTTGTGCTTTAGTGTCATTCACTATGTTTTATACTCTTTCTCCTTTCTTAAGCTTATTTGACTTAAACCCTTCTAAACTCTTTTTCTGTTCTTTTCTATTTTATTGGGACGACAAAACCTTGAGTTGGGGGTCTTGATGTCTCTATTTGGGACGAATAAATCTGTTTATCATCAACTATATTGCACTTTTACCCCTAATCTGTGACTTATTATTGTTTATAGAGATTTTTGTTCTTTCATCGTGTGTTTAGTGTGTAGATTTTAGGAACATGCTTGATGCAAGGGTCCAATATGTAGAGGTGAAGCCAAAGAATGAATAGAAACCCACCAGGCAAACTAGAATTTGAGCTTAGAGCCATTGTGGAGAGTTAGAGCTTTTTCTGGAGAATTCTTGCACCCTATTGTTTCTTTTAGGAAGACTTTTTGGTGAAAGATTTAAACCTGCTTACCTTTTTTTTGGAAATATCTTGAAATCGAGGTCCCGTGGCAAGTGACGGCACTCAGTTCGGAGTTAAAACAAAAAAGTTATGACATTTGCACCTGTCGTGGTTCGAACCAGAAATCTGCTTAAGTAAAAACAAGTTCGGCCCTTTTAAACCTAATTTCCTAAACCTAAACAGGGCTCAACGTTTTTAGAAGCTTTATAAGATCATTTTTAATCTCCATATTAGTCTGGATACACAACTCATTTTGGAAGTCATTTTATCCATCAGAATGTAGAGGAGGGAACAAAAGGAAGAGGAAAAACAGGGGTTTGTCTATAACCCCAGCTATTGCGCCACAACCATTCATTAATTCCTCTTGCTATCAACAGTAAAATTATTTATTTTCAGTTTAATTATGAATTTGTCATTAATTTTTTATTAGTTTTTATTTCTTTAGTGTTGATTCGATTATGAGCTAAACTATATATGCTTGAGGAAGCTTATGTAATACATTGTGTTTTGCTATTTGATGATGTTAATTCATTTGGGATACCATATTTAGATATTTAATTAAGATTGGGTTTTGATATACTTCTATTGTCCGCATACGTGTTTTATTTACTCCTGTGCTCTGGCCAAAGTAGCAGGAGTCGTCATAATTTGTCTAACACCCGGGTGGGGGGAAAGATTACATACTTAGTATACAGGTGCCTAGTGCCTTTTATCGGACGATATTAGCACGCTACAGAGTTAATATGGTACGAAAGACTTAAGCCTACCCGAAATCCGAAAGGATGAATAAGGTAGAGAGCTAAGTTAGCCTTTGCGGGACTTAGATTGATTTAGAATCCCGACTAGTGTGAACAACAAAACCACCCGGCCTTATGAATAACAAAGTTAATTAGCGAGATAATAGATTACTTAGCAATATCCTCAAGCATCCTTCTTATCGAATTAATCTTAATTATTTTAGATGTTTATTTTCATCATTACTATATGATAATCATTATCCTTAGCTTAATTTCATTTACATTTGCTTTGTCATTAGTTGTTAATCATATTTACAATACCAAACAATTGTTTCTATTCCGTTATTTGAATTACAAACTTTACATCTTTACATTACTTTGAAAGACTTAAATCGCACTCAATCCCTGCGAACGATAACTCTACTTATCATTTCTTGCTAACCTTATATGTACTCTACAGAGTCGCTCCCCTATTACTTGTGGCTTATTTTATTAACACGGATGGAAAAGGTCGTGTACTCTTATCCTATCTTAATCATATATCTATTTCTACTTGTACTGATCTTGTTAATATATGGTTTATTTATTTCATTCGCGCTCTCCCTGATAAGGATAATATAAAAAAACTTTGGGATTTGTTTTGGTAGGTAGGTGGTCCGAGTTAGCTTTCGCGCACCACGAGTAATCCCACGAGAATATGCAAGCCTCCTTATGCATATCCCATGTTAATCAAAACTAGGTTACACATGTTCAAGGAGGGGTTCGAACCTTACACTTCTCACTTTAAACTAGTTAGGGAGGGGATTCGAACCATGTACCTCCCTTTAAGTGTTGAAGAAAAACTTTGAAAATTTAGTGAAATGCACGACTAATTATGATCCTAATGCCCCTAGTTTCTTCATAGGTGACTTTAATGATATTCGAACTCCACAAAAAAAGTTAGGGGTAATCCTAAAATTTTGGTTGAAATGAGAATCATTAACAATAATGGTGATTGGTAGGGTGTGATAAAATAATGATAATAAAAGTTAGAATTTTCACCCTAACCAATCACGTTACTCATTGCAAGTATCACAGATCGATCGTATGCAAGTTTTAATAGTAAGTAAGATTCGTTCTCAGGGACTTAATGTGTTATACTTGTGAATTGGAAGGTAGCGTAGTAAAGAATAGTTCATGGAATAAAAAGACAGTAAATAAATATTATTAATTGTGGAGAGAATGATGAAGCTAAAACTAATGCAAATAAATAAAAGATGTAAGAATAAGATGAGAGATATAGCTCAGGTTTGCGTGTATGCACTTATTATTCTATGTCTTCTACTAGTTATAAGGCTGATTAAATCTCTTAAACTAAGTAGCCAGGATTCTATATTCCTCCTAACCCCCTTCCAGGTGGACTTAGGTGGCGACGTAACATTTACCAGGGGACCCTGCGCAATGATCGGTGGTTAATCTCAAACCCTAGTGACTATCTAGTTAGGCATGTCTGTTAGGATCACTACCGCACACTAGACGTTTATATGGTGTTTCAACAATTAGACACCCCTACTTGGTGACCATCGAACTGTTATTAAAGGGATAGTCTATACTCGTGCACAAGCAAGAACTACAGTCAATACATCAAAGCACATAAAACAAATATAAATGCTAAGAAGCTCAATCAATTTAAAAAGGATTTCCCGAACAAACTTAGATAGAAAAAATATATTTAAATGATATACATATGCAAACCCAAGTTATGGGAAAACTAATTCATGTTGGAAAGAAATAAACTAAAATAACGATACATACGGTCAACTTGCTTCTCTTGATGACTACTAAGAGTAATATAAATTAAGGACTAGGCAAGGACATGTTTACAATGATAACAGGGTGTATTTATAGGTTTTTTATAACCCTAGATCGAAATCTTGGAGTGGAAGGAAAGTAATTGGAGTCCAAGTCCAATTCAAATTCTTTTCCTAAAATATAGGACACGATAAACACTGCTCATTGTTTTGGTCATATTACCTTAGTTAGTGGGACAAATATCGCGTACTTTATATTAAAAGAGAAAAAATATATATCTAACCCTTTAAAGGCTCCTCGAAATCGCAGCCGATTTGGATTTATTTTCACTTTAGTGGACGTAGCTGCATAACTGGCAACTATTTTTTACAGCTTTACCTTTCCTAATTCAACTTTTCTACCTTTCATCTCCTGATATCTCCTACATCTTCTTTCCTTAACTCCTTGGAATTTATTTGGCATCTCATTATATTCCACAAACCTTAAGAGCTTCACATTAACACACAAATTAAACCAAATATGCTCGAAAGTAATAAATCATCAAATCAAGACATGAACAAATAAAACTATAATAACGGGGAAAATCCATTAACAATTAATAAAATACACATAAAATGATGTCTCATACTGATGTCTCCTTAATTGTTCTTATTTTCGACCCTTAGGAGACATCATTTTTGGTGTTTATTTAATCAATTTGATAGACTTTTGGACTAAATATGCAATAATATAATTTTCCTCTTTTATTTCTAGCATTTTTAATTTATTAAGCTTTTGAGCGTAATATTGGTATTTTTTAGTGAAATGTTTACAGGTTTTAGATATTAGCTAGAAGAGGAATCCGAGGAGAAAATCAAAGATCATGATATGGAGTCAAGACTTGAAGATAAATCCCGAAGATATTATTTTTAGAGCTGAAAATCTGTTTTCCAGGCCATAGATTGCTGATTTCGAAGTGCTTAAGAGATGATCTAGCCGGTGACCTTTGAAAAGAAAACATTCCTTATCGAGTTACGGAACTTTAGCAACTGGAATGAGGTCAATCGGAGTCATAACGAAGCGGGAAAAACCGTTTTAGTGAAGGTGTATCAGCAGTTACGGGATTTTGGGCTTAGAATTTGGGCTTGGACATTTAATTAGAGTTTTATTTTTAGGTCCAAGCCCTAATCCGTTTTTACACTTATAAAAGGAGCCTTTGACTTTTATTTTCATAACAATTCACATTCTACAAGATTAAACACCAGAGAGAAGCAACAGAAGGAAGAAAGAAGAAGCTACAAGAGTTGGAGAGGGTCTATATCTCCGTTCGTAGTCATTCCTATTCCGGAAATTAGGTTCTTTTTATCTTTAATTTTGTAAAACAATATGAATTCCCTTTTACTTAATTTAGTTTTGTTTTCAATTGATATGAGCTAAACACACTTTAGCGCTTGAGAATGCTATATGGGTAATTCCCAAATCTTATTGAATTTCATATGTTGAATTTGGGTTTCTGTTAAATTAAACTTGATTGTGTCTTTTACCCTTTTCGATAAATTGAGAATATTTACTGTTTTAGCGTCATGAACTAGGAACAGGTGTTAGTATCTAGGCTATTCCAATTAGTGGCAATTGGATCATCCTGACGGAGGGTTTAGATACAGAACCATTTATTCAATCTAGGATAGAAGCTATTGATTCTGACGAACTTAGCTAATTCTAGGGCCAATGAGGTAATAAAACTTAAACATCCAAAGGTGGATCATATTTACCCTGACGGGAATAGTGACACTCTAGGATCGCCTTATAGTCCACCCTGACGGGGGTATAAGGAATTTAGAATCCCGACCATCGTAATTGACCAATTTAACCCTTAAACAACATAGGTTATGAAAAAGGATTAGGATGACCCCTTGCGTTCTCAAGTTCTATCTTCTCATACTTGCGTTTTACATCATTTTACTTGCGTCTTAGCTTTTAATTGCATTTTCCATTTAGTCTTTTATTACTTAGCATTAATACAAAAACCAATCAAACATATTATCTTTCATAAGTGCAATCATTCATTAGTGGATAAGCATTGTAGTCAACCATCCCGTCCTTGGAACGAATCTGTTTTATCAACTATATTACTTGGGACAACCGTGCACTTGCGGTTGTGGTTCGATTATTTATTGCATTATTTTTAGAACACACAAAGGACCACCACATACCTATATTAATATATCACAATTATGGAGACATCAAGACCCCAAACTCAAAGTTGTATCGTCCCGATAGAATAAAGATAAGAACATCGGGAATTCTCTAAATACACACCTAAGTCAGTTAAGCACAATGGAAAGAAGATAGAAGAATATGGATAATAAACTCAAAGAAAATACTCATAAAATTTCATGTAATAATATTTTCAAACTAAATTACATGTACACTTGTCATACAAACAATCAACACGGTTCAAATTCAAGATCGGATTAGCTTTGCAGTGCACGAAGGAGAGGTTCTTTACTTAGTTTAACATGGAGGCTATCGATTGTTCATCGAGCCTAACTAGTATTCAATGATCTATCTAACTACTCTCTAATGGTTCAATTATTTCTAGATCACATAACAAAGACCCATAAGGTCTTTAAGGTTTTAATGGTGGCTTAGGGACAATATGATCGTAAATTTGGATAATTTAGAGTGAGCTTTTGGCTCTCTCCTCACTAGCCATCAACGAATCACCCTAGAGCTTGAGTTACTCTCAAAAAATATTCTCAATCAACCTAATGATATGATGCACTAATTAGCATCCCAAATAACTCAAAATAAAGCATAAAGATGATCATAAAAATTCCACTTTGCCGGTCCAAATCATATACTCTTTTCCTATCAAATTTTTTTCTTTTGTAATATAGCTATGACTCTCTTTGTGATCTGAGATATCATGCTACTTTTCCAACATATATTTCGTTTCTTTTCAATTATTTTCTCATTTACTTTTACTCCGGCAAAGGGTTACAATATAAAACAGTGAATCATTATCAAAATATAGAGCACAAATGCGTAAGTTCAGATAGTGATGAATCAAGATCCATGGTTTGTTAATGGTCCACCAGAAGCTCCATTTCGTGCTCCTGCTCTAGGAGTAGGCGCTCCAGATATTAATGTTCCAAGATTTCGTCCAGATCCGGGTATGTTAGCTCAATTCCAAAACTTTGGAAATTTTCGTGGTAGACCAGAAGAAGATCCTATCCGAGCCGTTCAGAAATTTAAGCAGATATGTGATTCTTATATCACACAAGGGGTTTCAAGAGAACAACTGTATTATGCTGCGTTTCGATTCTTTGTCATTGATAGAGAAAGTGAATGGCACGATACACAAGATCCTACGAAGATAACAAACTGGGACCAATTAGAAACTGCTTTCTTTGACAGGTTTTTCCAAGTAACATGAGGTTAGATGATCAACTTGAGTTAACACATTTCCGTCAAGAGTATGATGAAACTTTGGGTAAGAGCTGGACAAGATTTCAGATGTGTTTACGAAGGGTTCCCGATCATGGCTTTACAGAACAACAACAACTAAAAATATTTTACAAAGGCCTTGATGGAACTTCGAGAGAGAAGTTGGATTTGTTATGTGGTGCGGGATTTCTTCAAGTTCAACCCGTTCATGCTAAAATCATTTTGGAAAGAACAGTCAAGAATGAAGTTGGGTGGACTTCTGTATGAACACCGATTAAAGGAGTGAATAATGTTAATATCGAAGAAAAATTTGCTACGCTTGAGAATAAGATTCAAACTACTCTAGAGCAACAGTTGAAACAGCTTACTTTAGCTGTAAAAGAAGGATTTTCGGGTAAGAAGGTAGCTGTGCAAGCTGCACAAGAGGTATTTATGTGTTCGATTTGTAGGGTAGATGATCATGATGAGGAAAATTGTCTGAATAACCAAGATCCTGTGATGTTTGTGTCCAATAGAGGTAACTTTAATTCAAGTGGTAATGGATATCAGCCTAACAGAAACCATCATGGGTTTCAATACTCAAATCCGAATGGGGCAGCCAATCCTACATATGCGTATCAGCCGCGTCCCCAAGGAAACAATCACAATCCAAGACCACACAACAATTATCAAGGAGGACAGAATCAGGGTAATTATGTACAAAGACAAGCTCCTCAGAATACTTACGATGGAACATTGAACCAAAAAGCCTTACCTGCCCATCCACAAGAAGGAGTAGTTACACTTCAGAAAACCGTTGAAAGTTTAATTGCTCTTCAAACACAAGCTATGGAACGTCAACAAGCGTCTGAAGGAAATATGAGATTAATACATAATCAAATGGAGAAATTTGCAAAACAGCTTAATCAGCGTCCACAAGGGCAACTCCCTAGTGACACAGAAAATCCGAGACAACATGAAGATTGCAAATCTGTTACATTAAGAAGTGGTAAGAACCTTCCTCCACCTCCTTTTCCCGTTATGAAAGAGAAAGAAGTTCCAAGAAAAGAAAAGGAAGTGGGTGAGAAAGAGAAAGAAAAAGATAGTGAAGTTGAAGAAATAGTGAGGCCAAGTGAGATTCCAAAGAAGAAAGATGATATTGTTAGTAATCGCCCTCCACCACCGTTTCCATCACGAGTTCAGAAAAAGGGTGACTTGGCTGACTTTCAGAAATTCTTTAATAGAGTGAAGGGCTTAAGTATTAATATTCCATTACTAGAGGCTATTCGAGATATTCCTAAGTATACGAAGTTTTTGAAGAGGGCCCTCACTAACAAACGGCATTATTGTGATAATGAGATGATTGGTCTTCCTGAAGAGTGTAGTGTGATTTGTCAAAGTAAATTACCTCAAAAATTAGTTGATCCTGGGAGTTTCACGATTCCGATATCGATTGGAGAAGAATGGAAAGGAAAAGCACTATGCGATTTGGGTGCAAGCATCAATTTGATGCCCAAATCAATCTTTGATAAGCTAAAAATTGGAGAAGCAAGACCTACCTCTATGGTATTGCAAATGGCGGACAGGTCTCTTGCACATCCTGAAGGCCGAATTGAAGATGTCCTCGTTAAGGCAGGTACACTTATATTTCCCGTTGATTTCGTAATACTTGAATACGACGCGGATAGAAATGTCCCCATCATTTTGGGTAGACCATTTCTAGCCACGGGGCGTACTTTGATTGATGTAGAGAATGGCGAATTAATGATGAGGATACAAGACGAGGAAGTCAAATTCAATGTATTTCGAGCTATGAAATTCCCAGATTCTCAGGAAGATTGCTTCAGAATGGATGTAGTTGAGCAGGCATCGCAAGAGGTATTTAATTGCTTAAATTTTGATGATATCTTGCAGGCCGCTTTGACATTAGATTCGCTTGAGATGATGGAAGAGCTTGCTGAAACAGTGGCAGCTCTAAATTCTGAAAATCCAAAGTATAGGCGTCTTGCCTATGAACCTGTGAGAGAACCGGGGGAGATTATTCCTAAAAAGAAGCCTTCAATTGAATCTCCTCCGGAATTGGAAGAAAAACCGTTACCATCACACTTGAGGTATGCGTATTTAGGTACTAATGAAACTCTACCTGTTATTGTTTCAGCTAATTTAACAGGTCCTCAAGAAGATAAACTGTTGCGTGTGTTAAGAGCCAAGAAAGAGGCAATAGGTTGGACAATTGCTGACATCAAAGGCATTAGTCCATCCTATTGTCAACACAAAATTATACTTGAAGACGATAACGCACGCTCAGTTGAAGGTCAAAGAAGATTAATGCCCGTTATGAATGATGTAGTGAAGAAAGAGGTGATCAAGCTTTTAGATGCGGGGATTATTTATCCCATCTCGAGTAGTGAATGGGTGAGTCCGGTTCAGTGTGTACCGAAGAAAGGAGGAATGACAACAGTTCTTAATGATAAAAATGAAGCGATTCCTTCAAGAACGGTAGTTGGATGGAGAGTTTGCATGGATTACAGAAAGCTGAACAAGGCCACCAGAAAAGATCACTTCCCTTTGCCCTTCATTGATCAAATGTTAGACAAATTAGCCGGAAGAGAGTACTGTTGCTTCTTGGATGGTTATTCTGGGTATAATCAAATTTACGTGGCTCCGGAAGATCAACATAAAACAACATTTACCTGCCCCTTTGGTACTTTTGCAAATCGCATAATGCCATTTGGGTTGTGTAATGCTCCTGTTACCTTTCAAAGATGTATGATGGCTATCTTCTGGGATATGATCGATAACTTTCTTGAAGTGTTTATGGATGATTTCTCTGTATTTGGTGATAATTTTGATAAATGCTTAGATAATTTGGAAAAAGTGTTAATCAAATGCAAAGAAACAGATTTGGTTTTAAACTGGGAGAAGTGTCATTTCATGGTTCGATAAGGTATTGTTCTGGGTCACAAAGTTTCGAGTGTTGGATTAGAGGTCGATAGAGCAAAGATAGAGGTAATTAAAACTCCCCCCCTCCTGTTTCAGTTAAAGGGGTAAGAAGTTTTCTTGGCCATGCTGGTTTTTATAGGCGATTTATCAAAGACTTTTCTAAGATTGCTAAACCGTTATGCAACTTACTCGAAAAGGATTCCATATTCCTTTTTGACGAAGCTTGTTTAGCGTCCTTCAAAGAAATCAAAGAAAAGCTTATTTCTGCTCATATAGTATTACCTCCAGATTGGAATTTACCGTTTGAGGTTATGTGTGATGCGAGTGATTTGTGTTTGGGAGCTGTATTAGGACAAAGAAAAGAGAAAGTTTTTCATTCGATTTATTATGCCAGTAAAACTTTTAATGGTGCTCAAGTTAATTATACAGTTACAGAAAAGGAGTTGCTAGCGGTTGTGTATTCATTCGATAAATTTCGCTCTTATCTTCTTGGAGCGAAAGTTATTGTTTATACAGATCATTCAGCGATTCGATATCTTATGGAGAAGAAGGATGCTAAACCGAGGTTAATCAGATGGGTGTTATTGCTTCAAGAGTTCGATTTAGAGATCAAGGATAGAAAAGGGTGTGAGAATCAGGTTGCAGATCATCTATCGCGGTTAGAAGGTTCAGAGTTGAATAGTGGTACTGAAGCAGTTAGAGAAGAATTTCCTGATGAGAGTTTATTCGTTGTTCGTGATTATGAAGCTCCTTGGTATGCGGATATTGCAAATTTAGTGGTAAGTGGTTCCTTTCCTGAAGGTTCAACTTATCAAGAAAGAAAAAGATTAGCTCACCGTGCAAGACAATTCTTTTGGGAGGATCCTTTCCTCTACAAAGTGTGTGCTGATCAAATGGTAAGAAGATGTGTAGCCAAGGAAGAAATTGAGGCGATTATAGCTGGGTGTCACGATTCACCTTATGGTGGATATTTCAAAGGAGATCGAACTGCTGCTAAGGTATTACAATCTGGTTTCTATTGGCCTTCTATTATAAAAGATTGTCATGAATATACTGAAAGATGTGAAAGAGGGATGAGATAACACGTAATAATGTGTTAGAAGTTGAAATATTCGATGTTTGGGGTATAGACTTCATGGGTCCTTTCGTTCCTTCAAATGGTAACCTCTACATCTTATTAGCTGTTGATTACGTGTCTAAGTGGGTAGAAGCTAGGGCTTTACCAACAAATGATTCATGAGTGGTGATTAAGTTCTTGAAATCACATATTTTCACTAGACATGGCACTCCAAGGGTAATTATTAGCGATGGAGGTACTCATTTCGTTAATAAGTATTTGAAGACAGTCTTAGAGAAATATGGAGTGAGACATCGTGTATCTACTGCTTATCATCCACAAGCCAATGGTCAAGCTGAAGTCTCAAATCGTGAGGTAAAATCTATCTTAGAGAAAACCGTTGGTCCTACTAGAAAAGATTGGTCTATGAAATTAGATGATGCACTATGGGCCTATCGTACTGCTTTCAAAACTCCAGTAGGTGCTTCTCCGTATCGAATGGTATATGGTAAGGCTTGTCACTTACCTCTTGAGCTTGAGATGGGTGCATATTGGGCTATTGCGAAGTTGAACTTAGATCCTACTCTAGCTGATCAGAATCGAATGATGAAACTTAATGAGCTTGATGAATTTCGATTACATGCTTATGAAAATGCTAAACTTTACAAAGAAAATACCAAAAGATGGCATGATAATCGGATTCGAGAGAAGAACTTTGTAGTGGGACAACGAGTGTTGAAATATAATTCAAAGTTTAGTAATTATCCGGGGAAATTAAGATCGAAGTGGTCAGGACCTTAAATCGTGACCAAGGTTACACCTCACGGAGCTATAGAGATAGAGCATCCACTTGAAAATCGTACATTCATGGTGAACGGTCATCGCTTAAAGATATATCATGGAGGTGAAGATACCGATCGTGCAAAAGACCCACATCCCGGAGAGGTCATGTACCTCCTCGAAGCTCCTTAGAAGCACGAGGTAACCCGTCGAGCTTAACGACGTTAAACAAAAGCCAATTTCTTGTATATTAGTTTAAGTATTTCAATTTCTGTAGTGTAAATTAGTTAAGTTTTCGTTGAATTTAGTGTTTATTTTTAAGAAATGAGGAAGGGTGTTTGTTTTTGATGATTTCAGGGGTATAATGGTCATGAGTTTGGGGTCAAAACGATGAGAAAACGAAAAAAATTGGAGTCCACAACAGGTTTGACAGGCTAGCCGGCGAGCTGGCCGGCATACCGGCCAAAAGAGCTGAGAACCCCAAACTCTCTGACCACTGCATCAGCAATGATGCAGCGTTGCTACGTCACGATTCACGCCATCGAGATTCCGCCGGCATGCCGGTCAACTGACCGGCTAGCCGCCCAAAGAAGGTGAAGGTTCTGGTCCTTGCGTCAGCAACGACGCAAGGTTGCTGCGTCTTGAAATGCGCCATCGACATGCCGCCGGCTAGCCGGCCAAGGAGAACGAAGTCTCTGATCACTGCGTCAGCAATGACGCAAGACGCTTGCGTATTGAGGTAAAAAAAAAATCGAATTTAGTAATTTTTTTCCGCCGGCTAGCCGGTGACCTGTTGCGAGAGGCGGTTTTGAGCTTATTCAACCTAATTCTTTGCCTCCTTTTCCAAGCCAACCTTATATTCCGAATCCTTGCCTCCACATACTCCGAAAATCATCAACAAACAGCTATAAAATCATCAAACCAAGCCTTCTTTCACCACAAAAACACACAATCAACTCATAGCTTCTCCAAAACATCACCACAAATTCATCTTTTCTTCATAAATTCCCTCTTCCCAACCTTAAAATTAAACCCAATTCTTTCACAATTCCTCTCAAATAACCTTAACCCATCTCATATTCCACCTAATTCTTCATGTTTTAAGCCTCAAAACATCAAATTTCACAGCTTTTCTCTAGCTTTCTCTCTATTTGAAGTTTTGAGTTTGGGGTGAAAAGAGATGACTAACAGAACAGCTTCCATGTGTAACTATCGAAGAAACATACCAAGAAACAGGAACAATGTTGGAGCTAGCCCAGACCAAGCAATTGAGATTCCGGATTCGCGATCCAAAAAGACTGAACAAATCCGAATTGCTCCGAAAAGAAAGGAAAATCCAAGTAAGGCTAATCCGAAAAAGAGTAGGTTAACTGATGAAAGTGATGAAGAAAGTGAGGAAGAAGTTGAAGAAGAGATTGAGGAAGAAACTGAACAAGAAGTTCCCGAAGAACCAGTGCAACAACAGAAACCTCCGCGTAGGAAAGCATGGGCTCAAAAGCCTAAGAGAGTCTTCATTCCATGGGATACTCAGGTTCGTGATAGAATTCGATTTTTGAAGTTTGATGAGGAGATGAATATCCCTAAGGGTATTATGACTAGTGCTTATAAAGATTATGGTATTACTTGTGATAAATTGGGTTGGAAAGAATTGCGTGAAAGGAAGCTTGAGTATATTCCTACCTTGGTGCGAGATTTTTATGTAGGAATCGCCTTCTCAAAAGAAGCAGTTGTTATTCGCAAAAAGGTAGGTCCTTTCTCCGTTGAGCTTATTCGTAAATCATTGAAATTACCCAAATTTTCCGGAATATGTCTGTTTCAAGAGTCTCTAAAAGAACCTTCGTTTGATTATGAATCCCTTTGGGGGAAAGTGCTTGTTGATGGGGCCCGCCCAATTCCCGAAGGAGAGAGATATCCTGGACAGATGTATAGTAGTAATTTGTTACCATGTGCTAAGGTATGGTCCCGTTTCATAATCCCTACCTTCTTCGGAAATAAACATATATCAGAAGTGACGAAGGAGCATCTTTTGTTCATTAAGTGTATTATCGAGGAGAAACCTATGGATGTTGCTCGTGTGATATATGATACCATCATGGAATTTGTTAGAATTCCTACTTCACAACAAAATCTCAAATTTCCTTGTACCATCACTACTTTGTGCTTAGACGCAAAGGTTCCGCGTAAAGACGCAGAGATTGACCGTGTTGTAGTGGGTGAAAGCATGGGTATAGATTTGGTTCAGAATATTCATGATGAAGTGTTAAGAGAAGTGAGAACTCCTAGAGCTCCTCCAAAGAAGAAGATGCATACCACCAATGAGTTGGAAGCGAAAGTGAAGGTGTTAGAAGAGAATCAAGTAAAGATGATTGAGTCTTTGGGAAACGTTACAAAAGAGTTAGAACTTCTCCGAAACATGTTAATGGGGGTGAGCACAATTCAACACGCCACCTATGGTTTACTCACGCAAGAGAAAGTTCAAGGACGCAACACCGATAACCAGCCTCGCGCTGACTAAGATACATTTTCTATCCCTTTCGCGTTTTAGTTAGTTTAGTTTATTTTTATTGCGTTGAGTCTTTTCGAGTCGTGGGGACACGACTCATTTTTGAGTTTGAGGTGGGGTTCGTTGCCTCATCCCAGTTTTTATGTGTTATATGTTTTATCTGCTTTCAATAAAATAATTTTCGGAGTTGCGTTTGACTATAGAAGATTTTAAATGTCCCTTTAAGCATACTTTTGATGAATCAATGATAGTAAATAGTGGACTTTAGAGAATAATATAAAACGCATTTAGAATTGCATGCGAACATAGGTAGTTGATAGGAAAAATTAATGAACAATGCAAATGAAGTAAGCTTGTACTTAAGGAATATGTTTGGTGTGTAGAACGTGAAATCCTAATTAGTAGAGAACCCACCTAGATATGAACTAAAGACAAGCTATGTACTTAGGAAAATGATAGGGGCAGTTCTTTGTTAGCCATTTGTAGCCTTTTAGCTTGCTATCCCTTATTAAAATTTTATCCGTCTTAGCCCAAGTTTGAGCCTTAAGCCTTTTCTTTTGTAGCCACGATATAAGTCCATTATCCTTTAGATTATTAGGCATGACCAAATGACCCGCACTTGAATCACAACCCTGAGACTTGTCTCGAGCTTCAGTTTGGGGTGGAGGGTCCACATTTGGGAAATTACATTGGGAAGGGATTATATGTGTTTGTATTGAGGCACAAAAATAAAAGATGATATTATTATTTGTAACCCTTTGCCGAGATAAGAAAAAGAAAAAAAAATTATAAGAGACATGACTTTTCACATCAAAATGATGGTCATGGGTATCTTGTACAAAAAAAAAGAAAATAAATGAAAAAGAAAATAAAAAGAAAGAATAAAATAAATCGGCAAAGTGGAATATTTTTTGGAAATCATCTTAGTTTTACTTGGGTTGACATGGGGACGCAACATTAATGCGTCAAATGGGTGAGTGAGAACATTTTTTAGCGTAAACTCAAGCTCGAGGACATTGTTGATGGTAAGTGAAAAGCTCACTTCAAATTTACCAAATATATATCCATACCGTCCTTAAGACAATATTAAAACCATAAAGACCTAGTGATTCCTAAGTGCATAGTGAATTTATGATTCTGTTAATAGGGAATATACTAGGTGGAGCATTCAGAGCGAGGTAGAATTGATGACCATCCTATAGCCATCATACAGATATGAGTACAAGTGTAACCTTCAAGCATTGCAACTTTAATTTTATGATTGACATTATTTATGTTCGATTTTGCACGATAATTGTATGTGTATATTAGTTCCTAAAGTTTTGCTATATGAGATTTATCTTAAGAATTGATTTAGGTGTATTTGCTAGCTTCTATTTGTTCTTGCGTTTACTTCTACCCCTTGTTTTGTTTTGTTTTGCTTTGTCGGGACGACAAAGGTTTGAGTTGGGGGTCTTAATGTCTCCTTAATTGTTCTTATTTTCGACCCTTAGAAGACATCATTTTTTGTGTTTATTTAATCAATTTGATAGACTTTTGGACTAAATATGCAATAATATGATTTTCCTCTTTTATTTCTAGCATTTTTAATTTATTAAGCTTTTGCGCGTAATATTGGTATTTTTTAGTGAAAATTTTATAGGTTTTAGATATTAGCTAGAAGAGGAATCCGAGGAGAAAGTCAAATATCATGATATGGAGTCAAGACTTGAAGATAAATCCCGAAGATATTATTTTTAGAGCTGAAAATCTGTTTTCCAGGCCATAGATTGTTGATTTCGAGGTGCTTAAGAGATGATCTAGCCGCTGACCTTTGACGAGAAAACATTCCTTATCGAGTTACGGAACTTTAGCAACTGGAATGAGGTCTATCAGAGACATAACGAAACGGGAAAAGCCGTTTTAGTAAAGGTGTATCAGCAGTTACGGGATTTTGGGCTTAGAATTTGGGCTTGGACATTTAATTAGAGTTTTATTTTTAGGTCCAAGCCCTAATCCGTTTTTACACTTATAAAAGGAGCCTTTGACTTCTATTTTCATAACTATTCACATTCTACAAGATTAAACACCAGAGAGAAGCAACAGAAGGAAGAAAGAAGAAGCTACAAGAGTTGGAGAGGGTCTATATCTCCGTTCGTAGTCATTCCTATTCCGGAAATTAGGTTCTTTTTATCTTTAATTTTGTAAAACAATATGAATTCCCTTTTACTTAATTTAGTTTTGTTTTCAATTGATATGAGCTAAACACACTTTAGCGCTTGAGAATGCTATATGGGTAATTCTCAAATCTTATTGAATTTCATATGTTGAATTTGGGTTTCTGTTAAATTAAACTAGATTGTGTCTTTTACCCTTTTCGATAAATTGAGTATATTTACTGTTTTAGCGTCATGAACTAGGAACAGGTGTTAGTATCTAGGCTATTCCAATTAGTGGCAATTGGATCATCCTGACGGAGGGTTTAGATACAGAACCATTTATTCAATCTAGGATAGAAGCTATTGATTCTGACGAACTTAGTTAATTCTAGGGCCAATGAGGTAATAAAACTTAAACATCCAAAGGTGGATCATATTTACCCTGACGGGACTAGTGACACTCTAGGATCGCCTTATAGTCCACCCTGACGGGGGTATAAGGAATTTAGAATCCCGACCATCGTAATTGACCAATTTAACCCTTAAACAGCATAGGTTATGAAATAGGATTAGCATGACCCCTTGCGTTCTCAAGTGCTATCTTCTCATACTTGCGTTTTACATCATTTTACTTGCGTCTTAGCTTTTAATTGCATTTTCCATTTAGTCTTTTATTACTTAGCATTATTACAAAAACCAATAAAACATATTATCTTCATAAGTGCAATCATTCATTAGTGGATAAGCATTGTAGTCAACCATCCCGTCCTTGGAACGAATCTGTTTTATCAACTATATTACTTGGGACAACCGTACACTTGCGGTTGTGGTTCGATTATTTATTGCATTATTTTTAGAACACACAAAGGACCACCACATACCTATATTAATATATCACAATTATGGAGACATCAAGACCCCAAACTCAAAGTTGTATCGTCCCGATAGAATAAAGATAAGAACATCGGGAATTCTCTAAATACACACCTAAGTTAGTTAAGCACAATGGAAAGAAGATAGAAGAATATGGATAATAAACTCAAAGCAAATACTCATAAAATTTCATGTAATAATATTTTCAAACTAAATTACATGTACACTTGTCATACAAACAATCGACACGGTTCAAATTCAAGATCGGATTAGCTTGCAGTGCACGAAGGAGAGGTTCTTTACTTAGTTTAACATGGAGGCTATCGATTGTTCATCGAGCCTAACTAGTATTCAATGATCTATCTAACTACATTCTAATGGTTCAATTATTTCTAGATCACATAACAAAGACCCATAAGGTCTTTAAGGTTTTAATGGTGGCTTAGGGACAATATGATCGTAAATTTGGATAATTTAGAGTGAGTTTTTGGCTCTCTCCTCACTAGCCATCAACGAATCACCCTAGAGCTTGAGTTACTCTCAAAAAATATTCTCACTCAACCTAATGATATGATGCACTAATTAGCATCCCAAATTACTCAAAATAAAGCATAAAGATGATCATAAAAATTCCACTTTGCCGGTCCAAATCATATACTCTTTTCCTATCAAATTTTTTTCTTTTGTAATATAGCTATGACTCTCTTTGTGATCTGAGATATCATGCTACTTTTCCAACATATATTTCTTTTCTTTTCAATTCTCTTCTCATTTACTTTTACTCCGGCAAAGGGTTACAATATAAAACAGTGAATCATTATCAAAATATAGAGCACAAATGCGTAAGCTCAAACCCAACCCAATAATATTTCCCATAATGGTGAACCCACCACCCCAAACTCAAGCTCAAAAACAAATGTCTATGCATCACGATTCGAGTGTGGAGCATATGGAAAAGTCCTAAAATCTAAAGGGATGTGGCTTATAACATGGATACTAAAAAGCCTTTAGAAAGGCTAGAAGGGGCTGAGAAGGATATAATAATGAATGGACATCAAGTTAAAAGGCAACAAGGGGCTTATAAAAGAACTGCCTTAATCACTTTCTAAACTATGCAATTTCGTTACTTTCTCACCTTTATCACGTTCATTAAATGGGTTTATCAACATACTTCTACCACATTGCTTACTAATCTTCTCTTTACTATTGGTGTCGACTAGGGTGTGATAAAAATATGATATAAATAAGTGCAAAAATAGACACCCTAGCCTAACACGGTTCTGCAAGTATACAGGACGTATGCAAGTATTATTGATAAATAAGATTCGTTCCTCAGAGACTACGAAAAATTTAGAGAGAACTTATGCAAATTATCAAGTGCAAATATAAAAGCTAGAAGAAATAATCGGCAAGAAAGTAAAAGACTGAAACGATTTTTGTTTGGTTTTTAGAATATAAAATTAGACTAATTAAGTAAAGACAGAAAATTAAATAAGAGAAAGAACAATAGAATGAGAGTTTAGCTCGAGAAACTAGCAAGTAATCCCCACTAGCCTTGTTTATTCTAAACATGTAAGGGTGAATTATGTGGAAATGCAATAATCAGGATTCAAAATTCCTCCCTATCCCGGGAGAGTGAACTAGGGTGGAAACCTCACAATAACAAGGGGACGTTATCCTGCGCCACCAGGGTCCTAAGTGCAGTCTGACCTACTAATGATGGTTGATGATTAAAATAAATCTTAATGAGTATCTAGTTAGGCTGGTGTTGTCAAAACCAAATGCGTATACTAGACGTTTATGTGGTGTTTAAATAACTAGACACCCCTTCCGGGTGACCATCTAACTACTATTAAGGTAATCCTATATTCGTGCACTAGCAAGGAAAACAGTCAATAAATCAAAGCACATAAACAGAGAATAAAACATGAATTTAATTTAAATACGATGGTATCCCAAATTAGATAGACGTTTAAACAAGATCTATGGTTCTTACATATATGCTAAATCTCAAGGTAAAAGTAATTTATTTCATACTAGAAGAAGAGAAGAAAATAATTACAAAATTGAAGGCTTGTGAAGACATGATATCGTGTTCAGCTCCTTCCAGACTTCTCTTCTCTTGTTGTAAGCTTCTTCTCGGCTTAAGGATTTGCCAAGGATGATTTTTACTGATTAAAGGGTGTATTTATAGGGTATAGGGAACCCTAAACGTTTTCTTTGAGTAGAAGAAAAGTATTGGACTTCTAGCTTCGTAACCCTAAAGTATGAGAAAAGTAATCAACTGTTGTTGTTTTATTTTGGCCGTAACTTCTTCGTTTCAACACCGATTGATGTGTTCTTTATGTCGAAACTGCTCGTCTCAGAAATCTCTATCACTTTTCTTTAGACCATTCTTCCATATTCCTAGCTGTTTTGGAGTAATGATCACTTTAATGGACGTAACTACTGGAATTCCGATTTATTTGACAACTTTATCTTTCCATACTTATCCTTTCTTTCCTTTATCTCCAATTCTGATTATTATCTTCTTTCCTTTATCTCTTAGAATTTATTTGGCATCTAATTAATTGCTATCTATATCTTTAAATCTTCACACTAAATAAACAAATTAAACCCAATATGCTCTAAAAATAATAAATAATTAAATCAAGACAAGAAATAGAAAAGTGTAATAAATCATGTAAAAATCGACTTATATCCTAATAAATACACCTAAAATGATTCCAAACTAGACTAATTCATCACAAATAGGGAGACATCAAGACCCCCGACTCAAAGTTGTATCGTCCTGATACAATAAAGCTAAAGAACGGTAGGGTAGTCAAATAATAAACAGAGAAAAAGAAGTACGAGGAGAATAAGAATATAACACAATGAATGATCCTAGATCATAATATTAAAAAAAATTCATGCAGGTATTCTAAAGAAATAATGCAGTCATATGCTTAATGTACATATAATCAACAATCCATTAATTCAAGTTCAGATTAACTTCGCAATACCAGAAGGAGAGGTCTCAACTCAGTTCATGCTAATGGTTATAGGTTGTTAATAGGTCTTAGTATAGCATCCAATGGTCCACTTACCTACAACCTAATATCTCAATTGTTTCTCCACCAAGTAGCTAGAAATCCTAAGATCTTTATGGTTATAACGTGTCTTAGGGACGGTGTGGTATATTTGGATAATGAAAAGTGAGTTTTTGACTTTCTTCTTCACATTCCATCAACGAATCGCCCTAGAGATTGAGTTTTCACTCGAAGATGTTCTCACTCAACCCAATTTTTGATGCTTCTTATTTGCATCCCCAATAACCCAAGTAAAAACCTTTGCATGATGATATGCAAATTCCACTTTGCCGGTCCAAAAATATTTAATCTTTTCATATCAATTTTTTTCATTGCATAGCTATGACTCTCTTTTTGATGTGGAGATATCACGCTATTTTTTCTCATATATATTTTTTTTCTTTTCAATTCATGCTTTTCAGCTTTTTTTCAATTACTATTACCCTGGCAAAGGGTTACAATAATAAATTTTTCATCATCATTAATATCACAATTACAATTTCCCAAACCTAATGTTCCCTATTGATGAAACCCACAACCCCAAACTCAAGCTCTAAAAACGACTTGTCAGGTTTTGCGATTCGAGTGCGGGTCATATGGATAAGTCCTATAAAGTAAGAGGTATGGCTTATGATGTGGTTAATAAAAAGGCTTTAGAAAGGCTCAAAGGGGCTAAGACGGATAAATAATAACAATAATCAAATAAAAGGGTGAGAAAGCTAAAAGGCTTCAAGTGGCTTCAATATGAAAGAACTGCCTTATTCACTTTTTTAACTACCAGATTTTGTTACTTTTTCACTATTAGTTCATAGATAAGCGGGTTTTAACTAATTTCAAACCTCACGTTCTACACACCAAATAACTCTCCCTAAGTTTCAACTTGACTTCTTAGCATTGCTCATTAACTTTTCTTTCTTTTATTTCTTGTTTTCATACATGCATACTAGACATATTTGTGACACCTTTCAAAAACATACTACCTACTATCATTAACTAAATTAAATCATGCTTAATAGGTACATTAAATATATTCTATGCCAATTAAAACCTAAAAAATTTAAATTTTATGCAAAAACAAAAAGGAAGATGAGGACAACGAATCTCATCCCCAACTCAAAAGTGAGCCGTGTCCCACGACTCGAAAAAGACTCAATAAAGAAATAAAATTTAAAACTAAACTAAAATAATGCATACAAGCAATTAGAAAGAAGAATTAGAACTGGGTACCTAGCCATAAAGATTCAGCAAATCATCTTCCGAAGAGGAAGAAGAAGAATTATCAATATCCAAGTCTTCAGTTACTGTGTCTAATACCTGTATAATCTTTGCAATTTTCTCCCAGCAAGCAGAGAATTCTTTTCTTAAATAATTAATATCATCTGTTAATTTAATTTTACATGTTGGTGGATAGCCTGACTCGTTAAGATATGATGAAGAACCTTGATCTTGAATTGGTGTCTTTTCTTTAGGCCTTGGTGGTACACTCATTCTAACTGTAAATCTCTTTCGTAGTGGTTGTGCTGGTGCCTCTATCTTTGGTTTCTTTTCAACATGATCATCAAGTTTAATGGCCTTTTCAATTTTGGCTCCAGGCGAATTCTTGTTCTTCCCTAAGATTGAAAACTTCCTCTTATAATCCATAGCATCCGTTCTGTTTGTCATCTTCGAATAACCCACAACTCAATATCTACCAAGGATAGAATAAAGTTAAGAAAGATTGGTGTGGCTTGAGTTTCTTGCTTGCATAAATTATTATTAATGGTGGAAGAAGGTTCATGTGATTTTTCTTGGAAGAATCTTGATAGCTTGATGATTTTGTGGTGTAGTGTGATGAATTTGATGAAGAGTATGTGTTTATGGAGGATGGAGGAAAGATTTCTTGTTGTTGGTGTGTTTGTTGTGGAGGTTTAATCAAGCTTCAAGGTGTTTTTATAAGGTTTGGGTCTGAAAAATTCGTGTTGGAGAGGCTAGGTTATGATTTGGTATGGTAAAAAGTTGATATGGTAACAATCTCTTCACAAACTGCCTCGCTGCGGTGCACCGGACATATGGTGCGGTATACCGCATGTCAACGCTGACCAAAACCGTGGGTGTAAATACTCGCTACGGTTTTTAGTGGTACTTCTCGGCAATCACCCGTGTTCAAAAACCGTGGCCACGGTTTTCTCCTTGCGATGCACCGGACATACCTTGCGGTACACAGGACCTGTGCTGGAAAAAATCGTAGGCGCAGATTCTCGAAACGGTTATTCATCTCGTGTCTCAGCAATATACCGTGGCCAAAAACCATCGCCACGGTTTTGACATGCAGTGCACCGCAGCTATGGTGCGGTATACCGCACCTAGCTGCTGGTTAGCACAATTTTTCTGTCTTTTCGACCCCAAACTCAATTCCTGAACATATAACACACTACCTTTCTCTCCTATTGGCTTGTAAACACATTAATAAAATACAGTAACTTAAAAATATACACTACAGAACATAAAACTAACTAGAAAGCAACTAAAACAAGGGGTGTCTCCCAGATCACTTTTGTTTAACGTCTTTGAGTTAGAGTTGTACCTCTAGCTAAGCGTGTTCTTCGAGAAGGATCGTCTCCTCTCGTCCAAAGTCCTCACTATCATGGTATAAATTCAAGCGCTGACCATTCACTATGAATGTCCTTTGCTCAGTTGGATGTTCAATTTCGATCACTCCATGAGGTGTGACTTTTGTAACAATATAAGGTTCTCCCCAACGGGATTTGAGCTTACCCGGGTAGTTCGAGAATCTAGAGTTGTATAGTAAAACCTGTTATCCTCTGGTGGTCCTTTGTGTGTTCTAAAAATAATGCAATAAATAATCGAACCACAACCGCAAGTGTACGGTTGTCCCAAGTAATATAGTTGATAAAACAGATTCGTTCCAAGGACGGGATGGTTGACTACAATGCTTATCCACTAATGAATGGTTGCACTTATGAAAACAAGTAAAGAAATAATGATTGATTTGATTGTTGTATTACTTCTACTGAATGAAAGACTAATCATGAAATGCAAGTAAAAGGTAAAACGCAAGTAAATAAGAGTAAAACGCAGTATGAGAAGATAACACTTGAGAACGCAAGGGATCCTCCGAATTCTATTTCATAACCTATTCTATTTAAGGGTTAAATTGGTCGATTGATATTGGTCGGGATTCAATAATCCTTGTACCCCCGTCAGGGTGGACTACAAGGCTATTCTAGAGTGTCACTAGTCCCGTCAGGGTAAATCTGATCCACTTTCGAATGATTAAGCTAAATTACCTCATTGGCCATAAAATTAACTACGCTCGTCAAAGTCAAATAGTTTATATTTTATATTCTGTAATTATTTCTGTACCTAAACCCCCCGTCAAGGTGATCCAATCGCCACTAATTGGAATAGCCTAGATACTAAACCCTATTATTAATTGATCAGGTCCATAATAGTAAATAAGCACAAATTAAAGAAAAATGTAAAAGACCCAATTCGATTTAATTAACAGAAACCCAAATTCAGGACATGAAATTCAATGGAATTGGGATTCACCCATAAAGCATTCTCAAGCACTAATAAATGTTTAGCTCATACAAATTAAAACAAAAACTAAAGAAAAAGAAATAAGACTCATATTGTTTTACAGAAATAAAAATACAGAGAACCTAATTATGGAGTTGAATTTGCTGAGAATCGAAGATATAGACCGTCTCCAGCTCTTACTTCTTCTTTTCCTTGTTTCTGCTTCTTCTCTGGACGCTCTCTTCTAAGGATGTTTTAATTTGAAGAATAAATTGAGAGGTAAGAAATAATGAGGTCAAAAGCTCCTTTTATAAGCTCAAATTCGGAATGGGCTTTTAATTAGGGTTTAAGTGAATAATAAAAAGTCCAAGTCCACTAATCAAGCCCAAATCCCGTAACTGCTGCACCACCTCCACTAAAACGGCTTTTCCCGCTTCGTTATAACTCTGATTTATCTCAAATCACTTGCTAAATTTCCGTAACTCGATAAGGAACATAATCTCTTCAAAGGTCAACGGCTAAATCATCTTTTAAAGCCTTGAAATCAGCAATCATTGGCCTGTTTTCCAGATTTGCAGCTCTAAAATCAAATTCTTTCGGGATTTATCTTCAAGATTTGACTCCATATTACGATATTTGACTTTCTTCTCGGATTCCTCTCCTAGCTAATATTCAAAACCTACAAAATTTTCACTAAAATACACAAGATTGCGCGCAAAAGTTTAATAAATCAAAAATACTAGAAATAAAAGAAGAAAATCGGATTATTGCATATTTAGTCCAAAAGTCTATCAAATTAATCAAATAAACACCAAAAATGATGTCTCCCAAGGGCATAAAATTAGAACATTTAGGGAGACATCAAGACCCCAAACTCAAACCTTTGTCGTCCCGACAAAGCAAAACTAAAAATAAGGGGAATGAAGTAGATGCAAGAGAAAATAGAAGCTAGCAAATAGACCCTAAAGCAATGCTAAAGATAAATCTCATATAGCAAACATTAAGAACTAACATACACATACACTAATCATGCAACATCAAACATAAATAACTTCAATCATAAAATTAACTATTGCAATGCTAGAAGGTTACACTTGTACTTATCTCATTATGATGGCTATAGTTTGTTCCTCGATCCTTACTCGCTTTGAACGCTCCACTTAGTATACAACCTATTAACTTACCATGCACCTAGGAATCACGAGGACTTTACGGATTTAGCGTAGGCTTAGGGACGGTGTGGTATGTATATTTGGTAAATTTGAAGTGAGCTTTTGGCTCTCTCCTCAGTTACCATCAACAACTGTCCACGAGCTTGAGTTTACACTCATATAATGTTCTCACTCAACCCATTTGACGCGCTAATGTTGCGTCCCCATGTCAACCCAATATAAACTAAGATGATTTTTCAAAATATTCCACTTTTCCGGTTTATTTTATTCTTTCTTTTTATTTTCTTTTTCATTTCTTTTCTTCTTTTTTTTGTACAAGATACCCATGACCATCATTTTGATGTGAAAGGTCATGTCTCTTATAATAATAATTTTTTCTTTTCTCTTTTTCAAATCCCGGCAAAGGGTTACAAATAATAATATCATCTTTTATTTTTGTGCCTTAATATAAACACATAAATCCCACCCAATGAAATTTCCCAAATGTGGACCCTCCACCCCAAACTCAAGCTCGAGATAGGTCTCAGGAATGTGATTCAAATGCGGGTCATTTGGTCATGCCTAATAAACTAAGGGATAATGGGCTTATATCGTGGCTACAAAAGAAAGGCTTAAGGCTCAAAATTGGGCGAAGACGGATAAAATTATTATAAGGGATAGCAAGCTAAAAGGCTTCAAATGGCTAACAAAGAACTGCCCCTATCATTTTCCTAAGTACATAGTTCGTCTTTAGTTCATATCTAAGTGGGTTCTCTACTAATTTAGATCTCACGTTCTACACACCAAACATTTTCCTTAAGTACAAGCTTACTTCTTTTGCATTGTTCGTTAATTTTTCCTATTCATTATCTATGTTTGCATGCAATTAAAGTGCGTTTTATGTTATTCCCTAAAGTCTACTATCTACTATCATAGATTCATCAAAAGTATGCTTAAAAGGGACATTTAAAATCTTCTACAATCAAACGCAACTCCTAATTAATTTATTGAAAGCAATTAAAAACAAATAAACACATAAAAACTGGGATGAGGCAACGAACCCCACCCCAAACTCAAAAATGAGTTGTGTCCCCACGACTCGAAAAGACTCAAAGCAATAAAATAATCTACACTAATGAGAAAAGGATTAGAAAACATATCTGGATCGACACTAGGTCGATTACGTGTAGTCTCATGTTAAGGTTTTGAATACTACTTCATCAAGCTTTAAAGATCATTTAATTGTTGCATCCATCTTGACTAAAGTGTTCTTCATTACCTCGAACTCTTTTGCCATATTTCCCAAATCTTCATCATTTCCTATCTCTCTAAATTATCATCTCTTCTACGAAAATCTTTCCTCAACACCCAACTTTCTATCTTCATCATGTTCTTCGTACCTTTTCCAACCTTCATGTTCATCTGTGATGACCCCAAACTCAATTTTTCACCTACTTAAAGATTACTTGCAAAATATATGATATTAATAGGCTCAAAAAATTCACAATTCCCCCGCTAAATAACTAAAATAAATCTTAATTTCCAACTGGTAATAGAAAGAAAAGAAGAGTTCTAGCTATTTTACCGGATTGGCCATGGAATTTATGATGATTTGATACCTTGCACTTGCAATCTCCAACCTTCAAAGTACCAAAGCTATTGATGAAATTTGTGTCTCTTAATATTGTTGAAAGTGGAACAATAGTGGGATTGGTGATTGACTTGAGATGGGTATTTAATAACTATGGTGTTGGAGAGGTTTAAAGGATATAATTTAAGTTTTGGTGAAGAAATTTTTGGGTTAAAACTTGAATTTCTTGGTGTTTTTGGAAAGATTTGTGATTGATTATGTGTTGGGATGATGTTTAGAGGTAAGGATTGGTGATATATTGGTGTTTTGATGATGGAATTTGAGTGTTTTTGGAGCTTTTGTTCGTCATCAATGGTGTTAAGTGGAGACGCAACCACGAGACGCAACTAATGGCGGGCCTCAAAACGCTGGGTCAGAAACTTTTAGTTGTTCATACGAAATTTATTACTTCACCATTGGATAGAGCTCGAAAATTTATGCGGTTTAGGCTCAAGAAAAAGTTAATTCCGACCTCCGAGCGTTAAGTTATGATCTTCCGAAGTTTTGATACCTGGGGTACAGCACCAAAAACGGGTCCCCGCATTCTACAAACCGGGTACCCGGTTTCTACTGTATTGGAACCCAAAATTTTCATTCTTTTTCGTTCTAACTACCCCAAACTCGTGACCTTCACTCCTGTAATCATCAAAAACACCAACCTTTCTCATTTCTTACAAATAAACACTAAATCAATAACCATTACTCTAATTTACACTAAGAATTTAAAAAGACATGAAAGCAATTTAAAGCATGGGTTGTCTCCCAAGAAGCACTTTTGTTTATTACGTCTTTAAGTTCGACGCGTTACCTTCCATGAAGATGGTATTGAGGCCCTTGCGGTGTTCCTCCGCTTAAACTCGCCTCTTCCTTGATGTAAAAGCTTAAGAACCTTCCCCCTTATAATATTATTCAATCGATCTCTGAAAGGGGGTGGGTAAGTACTTCGTTTCGCCTTCTTACTTTCACGACGAAACTCATTTTCCACCACATTAGAGTAGATAACCGTTCTCAACGGTATAAGATCATTTTTATTCCTTATTTCAATCTCGGATTCATCTTTAAAATGTGGTGGGTAGGTGCTCCTCCTTGCCGCTTTGCTCTCGTGGTGTGGCACCTTGCTTGTATAACACATATTGATCATTTGTGGTAGTGGAGGTGATTCTTCAACTTTATTTTCATTTAAGATTCATAATCGGTATGGGTGAACTTGTTGTGGTGGAGATTCAACTTCTATTTTGTTATGAACCTTTATGTCTTCAATTGACCCCTCAACCATTTCATATTCATCTTCGCTTTCAATCCAATCTTCCACTATTACCTCATAATATTCTTTCTTTGGATTTTTTATAACCTCGATCACCACCTCTTCTTGTTTGCGCTCTATATCTTGATCATGTGTATACACCTTAGGAATAGCAATCTCTGTGTTAACTTCTAGAATTTGCGTTGCTACTCCTTCTTCCACCATGCTAACAAAATCCTCAACCACATGGTGGTCTTCATTTATACTCGGCATGGTGGTCTTATCACTTTCAATAATATCTTCTTTCAACTCCTCCTCCTCAACTGTTTTTCCATTTTGAGTAAGAATTTCATCTAGCATCTTTTGCATTCTTTTCAAACTGGAATTAGTTTCCTCTATTGACTCCAACCTTTGTTCAAATAAGTGCACGAGTTCTTTAAGTGATCTATCTAATTGGGAAATTTGTGGTGAAGGTGGAGATTGTTGAATGTTTTCAACCCACTGGTTGTTCCATTCATGCTCGTGTTGATAGTGATATGATATCTGCTGTTGATTATTCTCGATCCATTGATTGTTCCATTCATGCTCTTGTTGATAGTGATATGGTGTTTGTTGTTGATTATTCCCGATCCATTGATTGTTCCATCCTTGCTCTTGCGGGTATTGATAAGGTTGTTGGTAAGAATTTATACCCCATTGTTGTTGTCCCGAAGAGTCTTCCCAATAGTCAAATAGACCAGGATTTGGGTAATGTTCTCTATAAATCTTTAATTAAATTTCTTGATCATTACCTGAATAAAATAACCTGAACAGAAAACAAAACAAAAACAAAGCGTAAAACTGAAAATAAAAATGCAACTAATCACTAAAGGATAAACACAGTGGTCACACGCTACCGTCCCCGGCAGCGGCACCAAAAACTTGGTGGTCCTTTGTGTGTTCTAAAAATAATGCAATAAATAATCGAACCAGAACCGCAAGTGTACGGTTGTCCCAAGTAATATAGTTGATAAAACAGATTCGTTCCAAGGACGGGATGGTTGACTACAATGCTTATCCACTAATGAATGGTTGCACTTATGAAAACAAGTAAAGAAATAATGATTGATTTGATTGTTGTATTAATTATACTGAATGAAAGACTAATGATGAAATGCAAGTAAAAGGTAAAACGCAAGTAAATAAGAGTAAAACGCAGTATGAGAAGATAGCACTTGAGAACGCAAGGGATCCTCCGAATTCTATTTCATAACCTATTCTATTTAAGGGTCAAATTGGTCAATTGACATTGGCCGGGATTCAATAATCCTTGTACCCCCGTCAGGGTGGACTACAAGGCTATTCTAGAGTGTCACTAGTCCCGTCAGGGTAAATATGATCCACTTTCGAATGATTAAGCTAAATTACCTCATTGGCCATAAAATTAACTACGCTCGTCAAAGTCAAATAGTTTATATTTTATATTCTGTAATTATTTCTGTACCTAAACCCCCCGTCAAGGTGATCCAATCGCCACTAATTGGAATAGCCTAGATACTAAACCCTATTATTAATTGATTAGGTCAATAATAGTAAATAAGCACAAATTAAAGAAAAATGTAAAAGACTCAATTCGATTTAATTAACAGAAACTCAAATTCAGGACATGAAATTCAATGGAATTGGGATTCACCCATAAAGCATTCTCAAGCACTAATAAATGTTTAGCTCATACTAATTAAAACAAAACTACAGAAAAAGAAATAAAACTCATATTGTTTTACAGAAATAAAAATACAGAGAACCTAATTATGGAGTTGAATTTGCTGAGAATCGAAGATATAGACCGTCTCCAGCTCTTGATTCTTCTTTTCCTTGTTTCTACTTCTTCTCTGGACGCTCTCTTCTAAGGATGTTTTAATTTGAAGAATAAATTGAGAGGTAAGAAATAATGAGGTCAAAAGCTCCTTTTATAAGCTCAAATTCGGAATGGGCTTTTAATTAGGGTTTAAGTGAATAATAAAAAGTCCAAGTCCACTAATCAAGCCCAAATCCCGTAACTACTGCACCACCTCCACTAAAACGGCTTTTCCCGCTTCGTTATAACTCCGATTGACCTCAAATCACTTGCTAAATTTCCGTAACTCGATAAGGAACATAATCTATTCAAAGGTCAGCGGCTAAATCATCTCTTAAGCGCCTTGAAATCAGCAATATTTGGCCTGTTTTCCAGATTTGCAGCTCTAAAATCAAATTTTTTCGGGATTTATCTTCAAGCTTTGACTCCATATCACGATCTTTGACTTTCTTCTCGGATTCCTCTCCTAGATAATATTCAAAACCTACAAACTTTTCACTAAAATACACAAGATTACGCGCAAAAGTTTAATAAATCAAAAATACTAGACATAAAAGAGGAAAATCGGATTATTGCATATTTAGTCCAAAAGTCTATCAAATTAATCAAATAAACACCAAAAATGATGTCTCCCAAGGGCATAAAATTAGAACATTTAGGGAGACATCATCCTCTCTCAAACCTCTTTGGACGAATTCGTTTATCATGCCATCTCTTTGTTTTATCCTTATAGAGATGTAAATTGTCATAAGCATGGAAACGAAATTTATCCAACTCATTTAACTACATCATCCTCTGTTTTCTGGCCAAGTGTGGGTTTAGATTCAGAGTTTTAATAGCCCATAAGGCTCAGGATTCAATCTCAATAGGAAGATGACATGCTTTTCTATAGACCATGCGATAGGGAGATGACCCAACTGGTGTTCAAAATGCTATTCTATAAGCCCAGAGAGCATCATCGAGTTTCAATGACTAGTCCTTCCTCGTTTTGTTCACGGTCTTTTCAAGAATAGACTTGATTTCTCGGTTCGAAACTTCAGCTTGACCGTTAGTTTGGGGATGATAACCGGTTCAAGTGTGGTGTCTCACCCCCAACTTACGAAGGGCAGCTCTCAACTGAAAATTGATAAAGTGGGTACCTTTATCACTGATAAGAACACGTGGTGTACCATGTCTTGAAAAGATATGTGACTTCATGAATGATATAACTGTTTTAGCATCGTTCTTTGGTGTTTCCACTGCTTCTACCCACTTGGACACGTAATCTATAGCTAGCAAAATATAAAAATTACCATGGGAATTTATGAAAGGTCCCATGAAATCTATTCCCCATACATCAAAGATTTCGACTTCTAAGATATTATTGAGCGGCATCTCGTCCCTTTTGGATATTTTACCAGTGAACTGGCATCTTTGACATGTCTGAACAAATGATGACAATCTTTGTGTAGGGTAGGCCAATAGAAACCTGATTGAAGAGTTTTATTTGCAGTTCTATCGCCTTTAAAGTGGCCACCATATGGTGAGCCATGACAGCTTGCCATGATCTTAGTAATTTCGCCCTCATGGATGCATCTTCTAATAATTTGATCACTGTAAACCTTGAAGAGGTAGGGCTCATCCCAAAAGAATTGTTTAGCTCTATGACTTAACCTTTGTCTTTGTTGTGGATTGAAGTCCGTAGGGAATACACTACTCACGAGGAGGTTAACTATATCTTCATACCAAGGCACAAATGCATCTTTAGTTGTAAAAAGTTGTTCATCAGTGAATACCTCTTTAACTAATAGTGGTTCTTTGTTGGCATTAGATCCTTCGAGCCTGGATAAATGATCAGCTACTTGATTCTCGCATCCATTTCGGTCTAGAATATCTATGTAAAATTCTTGTAACAGCAATATTCATCTAATAAGACGTGGCTTAGTGTCCTTTTTCTCCATAAGGTACTTGATTGCTAAATGATTCGTGTATACAATAGTTTTCATCCTGACAAGATAGGAACGAAATTTATCGAAAGCATATACACGGCTAACATCTCTTTCTCTGTTACTGTATAGTTTATTTGGGAAGTGTTAAAGGTCTTACTTGCATAATAAATCGTATGGAGTATCTTCTCTTTCCTCTGCCCTAACACAAAACCCATTGCATGATCACTTGCATTGCACATAAGTTCAAACGGAGCGTTCTAATCTGGAGGTATAACAATTGTGGTGGAGATGAGCTTCTCTTTGATCGTTTCAAACGCCTGAATACATTCTTCATTAAAATCAAAAGGAGCATCCTTCTCGAGTAAAGAACAAAGTGGTTTGGTGATCTTGGAGAAATCTTTAATAAATCTTCTGTAAAATCCCACGTGACCCAAAAAACTTCTCACTCCTTTGACAAAATCTGGAGGTGGTAAGGTTTTTATAACTTCAATTTTTGCACGATCAACCTTCATTCCCGCCTTCGAAACTTTATGTCCTAACACAATCCCTTCTTGAACCATGAAGTGGCATTTTTTCCAATTAAGCGCAAGATCTGTTTCTTTACATCATACAAGGAATTTCTCAAGATTGTTTAAGCAATCATCAAAACTAACTCCAAAAACCAAAAAAATCATCCATAAAGACCTCCAAGTATTAATCAATCATGTCCCAAAATATGGCCATCATGCACCTCTGGAACGTGGCAAGTGCATTGCATAAACCAAAAGGCATCCTTCTAAAAGAAAAGTGCCAAACAGAAAAGTGAAAGTTGTTTTGTGTTGATCAAGAGGATCTACACAAATTTTATTATAGCCTGAATTTCGTCCAGAAAACAATAATACTCTCTCCCTGCGAGTTTGTCTAGCATCTGATCAATGAATGGTAGAGGGAAGTGATCTTTCTTTGTATCCTTGTTGAGTCTTCAATAATCCATGCATACTCTCCACCCCCACAACTTTTCTTGATGGAATGGCTTTGTTCTAGTCATTAAGGACGGTAGTGATACCTCCTTTCTTTGGAACACATTGCACTGGACTAACCCAATCACTACTTGCAATTGGAAAGATAATACCCGGGTCTAATAACTTGATTACCTCCTGATGTATCCCTATTTGTGATGATTTATCTTAGTTGGAGACATCATTTTAGGTGTATTTATTAGGATATAAGTTGATTTTCTCATGATTTAGTACACTTTCCTATTTCTTGTCTTGATTAAATGATTTATTATTTTTAGAGCATATTTGATTTAATTGTTTGTTAATTGTTAAGCTCTAAAGATATATATGGTGATTAATTAGATGCCAAGTCAATTCTAAGAGATAAAGGAAAGAATATATGCATAGAAATTGGAGATAAGGAAAGAAAATATAAGACATGGAAAGATAAAGTTTCCAAACAAATCTGAATTCCAGCACCCACGACCGTAGAAGTGATCGTAACTCAAGATTTGCTAGCAATTTGGAAGAATGGTCTTCATCAAAGTTATAGATCTTTCCGAGGCAATCAGTTTCGACTATTGGAACGCGTCAAACAGGGTTGAAACGAAGAAGTTATGACCAAAACAAAACAGCGGCAGATTATTACCTTTTTTATATTTTAGGGTTACGAATTTGAGTTGGGTTTGGAGTCCAAGTTACTTGTCTTCCACTCCAAGAAAACGAATTAGGTCTTCTAAACACCTATAAAACACCCTTAAACCTTTGTAAAGTCATCCTTGCCTCCCATAAGTTAGTCCTTAAGTTTTATATCATTAGAGTCATTCAGAGAGCAAGATAACATCTTTGTATCAATCTTTTAGTTTATTTCTTTCAGGTATGAACTAATTTTCCCATAACTTGGGTTTTGCATTATGTATAATCTATGAATTCTATTTTCTTTCTATCTAAGTTTCTTTGGGAATTATAAGTTCTAATCTATATTAGCTACTTAACCATATATTTGCTTTATGTGTTTTGATTTATTGTCTATCCTAAACCTGATCACTTTACGCTTTGTTAATAGTAGTTAATTGGTCATCCGGAAGGAGTGTCTAATTATTGAAACACCACATAAACGTCTAGAATAAGGACAACACTAGCCTAAATAGATAGTCATTAGGTTTTGTTTTAATCACCATATCACCAATTGAAGGAAAGATCTGCTTAGGAACCTAGTGGCGTAGGATAATCCTATTTAAGGTCACCTTGTGGTTGTGTCATAGACTACCTATTCACTCTCCGTGTGTATGTAGGAATTTAGAATCTTGATTATTGCAATACTACATGATTCACCCTTACATGTTTAGATAAACAAAACTAGTGGGGATTACTTTCTAATTTCTCGAGCTAAACTCTCATACTATCTTCTTCTCTTTGCATTTAGTTTTCTGTCCTTAATTTATTAGTTTAATTTTCTATTTACAAAACCAAATAAAAATCTCTTTGTCTTTATTTTCTTGCATAATATTAATTCTAGTTTTCATATTTGCACTTGATAATTTGCATAAGTTCTCTCTAACCTTCGTAGTCTCTGAGGAACGAATCTTATTTATCAGTAAAACTTGCATACGTCATGTATACTTGCAGAACCGTGCTCAGCCTAGGGTATTTATTTGCACTTATTTTATCCATTATTTTATCACACCTTAGGCGACACCAAGTTTTTGGTGCCTCTGCCGGGGACTTGTGTCTTGTTAGCGTATGGGTTATCTATTTCGAGTAGTAGTTTTTAGTTAATTTTTTTCAGTTTTTATTTTTAGTTTTTCCAGATTTACGCTTGTTGGTTTGCTTTAGTCTTTTTCAGGTTTTAACAGTGCATCCTAGGCCTCCTCTGCCAGAACCCGAAAGGAGCTTCATAGCTTATAACAAACGTATCCGAGATGAAAGAAACCAAAGATGAGATATGACAGAAATTCAACCGCAAGAAGTGGATCCACCACTAATGGATCTACCAATTATTCCTATAGTTCCACCACTTGGACATGTAGGCCAACAACAACCACCACCAGGAGATAACAGAAACAATAACAATAATCAGAACAGATTTGAACAAGACCTCCCAAGCTTGGGAGCACCGTTTCATGTTCAACCATTAGGTTATCGTCCTCCAGAGATCCTGAACATCCAATTTAGGCCCGATCCGGGCATGCTCAGTCAATTTCAGAATTTCGGACTTTATAGTGGTGCAGCAGTTCAAGATCCGGTAAGAGCGATTCAGAAGTTCATGCAGATTTCTGATGCCTATGTTACTCCAGGCATTACACGCGAGCAACTGTATTGTCACATGTTTTCGTTCTTTCTGACTGGTAAAGCTGGTGACTGGCTAGATAGACAACCACCAGGTACAATTAATACATGGACAGAACTTCAAGCCGCATTCTTTAACCGATTTTATCTAAAGAGTATGAGACTCAAAGACCAAAGCGAGCTTGCGAAGTTTTGTCCAGAGAATGGAGAAGAAGTAGGAGACGCATGGACAAGGTTTCAACAGAAGTTAGCTAGATCCACTCCATGGTTACACCACGTCTTTACAGTTAGCTATTTTTATCAAGGTATCAATAGAGACAGTAGACTGAGGGTAGATGATGTCTCCCTAAATGTTCTAATTTTATGCCCTTGGGAGACATCATTTTTTGTGTTTATTTGATTAATTTGATAGACTTTTGGGCTAAATATGCAATAATCCGAATTTCCTCTTTTATTTTTAGTATTTTTGATTTATTAAACTTTTGTGCGTAATCTTGTGTATTTTAGTGAAAAGTTTGTAGGTTTTGAATATTAGCTAGGAGAGAAACACGAGAATAAAGTCAAAGATCGTGATATGGAGTCAAAGCTTGAAGATAAATACCGAAAAGAATTATATTTTGAAGCTACAAATCTGGAAAACAGGCCAAAGATTGCTGATTTCGAGGCACTTACGAGTTGATTTATCTGCTGACCTTTGAAGAGATTATGTTCCTTATCGAGTTACGGAAATTTAGCAAGTGATTTGAGATCAATCGGAGTTATAATGAATCGGCTAGAGTTGTTTTAGTGGAGGTGGTGCAGCAGTTACGGGATTTGGGCTTGATTAGTGGACTTGGACTTTTTATTATTCACTTAATCCCTAATTAAAAGCCTATTCCGAATTTGAGCTTATAAAAGGAGCTTTTACCTCATTATTTCTTACCTCTCATTTTATTCTTAAAGAGTAATTAGCACTTTTGCCCCCTGCGTTTATACCCAATTGACAGGTTGCCCCCTAACCTTTAAAATGCGACTCGTTGCCCCTTAAGTTTTAATTTCGTGCCCCGTTACCCCCTGACTGTGTGTTCCGTCCATTTTTGCCGTTAAAAGTGACGTGGCATTTCCATGTCACCTTTTTTTTTTAATCCTAATCTTAATTAATCATTTAATTAAGTTAACCCAAGGGCAAAAATGAAATTTGATAATGTTTCTTAATATTATTAATAAAAATGATAAAATAACACCCCCCACCCCCACCCCCCACCCACCGCACCCCCTACCCCCCCCCCCTCCCCTTCTTCTTCTTCCTCTTCTTCTTCCCCGACCTGCAACTCCTCTTCTTAAAAAAAAAATCAATTGAAACATCGTGCCACCGAAGTATGCCTTCCATACCGAGGATGCTATTTGTGGGTGTATTCAAGTTGTTATCTACGACAGATAGAGATATAAATGGAAATAGTAATTACTCATATATGGCTAAATTTTGCATTATCAAAGACATAATTGTGTTGGTTGATGATATAGAACTATAGAATGTACTTTGTGGATATAGAAGAATTTAATAATAATATATGAAAAGTAATCTTCAATGCATAACCAATTCAAAACTAAGATTTGAATTTATCAAACCCTTTACAATTATTAGATCGGCCCCTGTTCACATGATACATAGCCAAATCTTCTTCTCCTCTTTTCATTCTCATCTCTTTTTCCTCCTCATCTCTTTAACGCTTCACTATCAATATCACCATCAATTGATTTTTTTTTTTAAGTTGCAGGTCAGATCGGGGAAGAAGAAGGGGAAGAAGAAGAAGAAGGGGAGGGGGGTAGGGGAGGGGGGGTGCGGTCGGTGGGGGTGGGGGGGTTTATTTTATTATTTATATTTTATATAAAAACTATTTATAAAAAACCTTTTTTACCCTTAAGTTAGGTTAATTAAACACTTAATTAGTATTAAGATTAAAAAAAAAAAAGGTGACATGGAAATGCCACGTCACTTTTAACGGCAAAAATGGACGGAACACACAGTCAGGGGGTAACGGGGCACGAAATTAAAACTTAAGGGGCAACGAGTCGCATTTTAAAGGTTATGGGCAACCTGTCAATCGGGTATAAACGCGGGGGCAAAAGTGATATTTACTCATTCTTAAATTCAATTCATTCTTTGAAGAGAGTGTCCAGAGAAGAAGCAGAAACAAGGAAAAGAAGAAGCTTGGAGCTGGAGACTGTCTATTGAAGGAATCGCAATCACAATTATATCAAATATATAAGCAGCGGAAACAAGTAATTGCAATCCTAAACCAATCTAGTGCGATTTAAGAATTTAAACAGAAACTAAAAAACGATTACATACCTTAATCCGTTGTATGAGAATCGAATTGGCTAATTCCAGCTTCAAAAACTTGAAGCCTCCACGCTTTGCACACCGAGCTTGAGCCTTGCTTTCAGAATCAAGATTCTGACTTGGAACAAAAGACCTTTTATTTTCCTTGTGGGTTTTTTTTCTTGGAAGAAAACTGATGGAGAAAAATTAAGTTCTGTATAATGACTCTCATTATATTTATAAAACCCCAACAAAAGAAAATGAAAAGACAAGAATAGGAAAAGTCAGGAACGTATAATGAAATTGATTATCTTAATAATCTAGTCCATTACCACTTGTGAAGTGGATTTGGACCTTCTATATTATAAAAAAACAATTGACTAGCCTAGTGGTTAGTGACACATTTCACACTACTAGAGGTCCTTGGTTCGATCCACAAACTTATCAATTTTTTCCTTTTCCTTTTGGTCTTAGTTCGGTCTTATATTAGAATATTAAATTGTGCTAGCAAATTAATATACCAATATTCCAAGTATATATTTAATTAATATTTATTATCTGATAATAAAATTAATTAACGACATGAAGCAAGATCAATACACTCGTTAGTGTGCGACTACGTGGGTTCATCGTTAAACCGGTAGTATTTAACTTAATTAACTACTAATCGAGGTTGGCGTCTAACAACACTCCCCAACGACCGGATAACGTGAAGTAACTCTATACAAAGAACCCGGTAAAGGATCATACATGTACTCCCTCTATCTTTACAGCTCCGGATCATCCTGGGATATGGTACAACTGTCAAATCCCATTAGAAAATCAACTACGTTACACGTCGATTATCAATGATTGACGAATGACCTAAGAAACTCCTTTCTTCATTCATTCTATCACCTTGGCCAAGGATTCGATACAATCGTTATAATCTTATGACATCGTAGAGCTCAAACTCTTTACCTAGAGTTGATAGATTCCATCTTGACTCATCCCTAGGAGCATATATACTTAGCTACGTCCAATATCCTTTCGACTAGCATTATGACACACTAGTAGTCCAGTATCAAAACATAACAAGCACATACACAACTATAGTGATGATCTCACGTCAAAGGATTACAAGTATGAAAATCCTTATAGAGATTAACCTACTTGACAGTTCAAGGTAATTAACCATTAGGAATCTCTAGTTTTAGTCGGTTCGATAATCACATCTGTATGTGCATTATCTATGTACCTAACTCGGTAAACGAGAACTACCGATATTTATCCGATAAATACTCGTTAGCTACATATTAATCTAACCGGATCATCGAGGTCCTAGTTCGATGATCCTACGATTAAGAACAAGCTTAGATTAAGTCCTATGAGCTAGATTCTCATTATCATAACACCTTATGATATCTAGTTCGTAACTTAATCAAGGATCTGCCTTTATGTATATATAAATGAATACCATAAACATAAAAGCTTGCCATAGATTCAAGAAAACAATTCCCTTTAATCACTACTGTAGGAATAACTATTATCGTGTACGGTAAACACTTGTGTTCAATTCATTACAAGACGATCGGGGCTAGGGCATAATTCCAACAATCTTCCACTTGGCCTAGACCCAATCATTCAAGTACCATAATTCATAAACAGTTTGTTCTCATCAGACTCTTCTGATAGACAACTTAGATGAATAGAAATACATCGTGTTCCTTATTCTACCTATTGAATGTGAACATCTTCATGTTCAATCATATCTCGAATCAAGCGGTACTATTGCAGAATTTGTTTGGATCTATAGTTTATTCTAGGTTTCTTTAATCATACAATATCTCAAATATTGTCATCGTATAAAGAAACAATATCTACATTGTGAAACCACACTATGTATATATAAAGAACTATTTTATCCAAACCACTGGCATAGTGATGTCTCCCTAATTGTTCTTATTTTAGACCCTTGGGAGACATCATTTTTGGTGTTTATTTAATTAATTTGATAGACTTTTGGACTTAATTTGCAATAATCCGGAATTACCTTCTTATTTCTAGCATTTTTAATTTATTAAACTTTTGCGCGTAATATTGGTATTTTTAGTGAAAATTTTACAGGTTTTAGATGTTAGCTAGGAGAGGAATCCGAGGAGAAAGTCAAAGATCGTGAATTAGAGTCAAGACTTGAAGACAAATCCCGAAGATATTATTTTTAGAGCTGAAAATCCACTTTCCAGGCCATAGATTGCTGATTTCGAGGTACTTAAGCGATGATCTAGCCGCTGACCTTTGAAGAGAAATCATTCCTTATCGAGTTACGGAACTTTAGCAACTGGAATGAGGTCAATCGGAGTTGTAACGCATCGGGAAAAGCTGTTTTAGTGAAGGCCTATCATAAGTTACGGGATTTTGGGCTTAGAAAGTAGGCTTGGACATTTAATTAGGCTTTTATTTTCTGGTCCAAGCCCTAGTCCGAATTTTTACTTATAAAAGGAGGTCTGGACTTCTATTTTTCACACAATTCACTTTCCACAAGATTAAAAACACCAGAGAAGCTACAGCAGGAAGAAAGGAGAAGCTACAAGAGTTGGAGTGGGTCTATAGCTCCGTTCGTAGTCATTCTTATTCCGAAAATTAGGTTTTTCTTTTATTTTAATTTTGTAACGAATATGAATTCCATTTCTTTTTATTTAGTTTTTAATTTTAATATGAGCTAAGCTTTCATTAGTGCTTGAGAACAAACAATGGGTGAATCCTAGTTTTATTTTATAATGAATGTTGAATTTGGGTTTCTGTGAAATTAATTTAAATTAGGGCTTTTACTCTTTTCGACAATTTGTGAATGTTTACTGATTTTAGAGTCGCGAACTAAAATTAGGTGTTAGTATCTAAGCTATTCCATATATGTGGCGTATGGATCATCCTGACGGGGGGTTTAGGTACAGAATTAATTGTTCAATCTAGGATAAAAACTATTGATTCTGACGAACTTAGTTAATCCTAGGGCCAATGAGGTAATAAATCTTAATCATCCAACGGTGGATCATATTTACCCTGACGGGACTAGTGACACTTTAGGATCGCCTTATAGTCCACCCTGACGGGGGTATAAGGATATTAGAATCCCGACCATTGTAATTGACTGATTTATCCCTTAAACAACATAAGTTAGAAAGTAAAATTAGGAGGATCCTTGCGTTCTCAAGTACTACATCTCATATTGCGTTTTCACTCTTTTTACTTGCGTCTTACCTTTTACTTGCATTATTATTTTGTCTTTCATTTATTAGTTATAATAAACAAAACCAAAACAAACATTTTATTATCTTTTATTTCCATAAGTGCATCAATCACTATTTGCTAGACATTGTGATCAACCATCCGTCCTTGGAACGAACCTGATTTATCAGGATTACTACTTGGGACAACCGTACACTTGCGGTTGTGGTTCGATTATTATTTGCTTTTATTTTTAGAACACACAAAGGACCACCAAGTTTTTGGCGCCGCTGCCGGGGACGGTAGCGTGTGACCACGGTGTTTATCCTTTAGTGATAAGTGCATTTATTTTATTTTATCAGTTTTACGCTTTTTGTTTGTTAGCTTTTTCAGGTTTTTAGGTTTGGTGTATGCGAAGAAGGCTATTCAAGGATCTAGAGCCAACACCTCCGATCCTTAGTAATCCAGAATCGTTGATCAGACTTGCGAACAGAAGAAGAAGAGAACGAGAAGCTTTAGAAGTAGAAGAATTAAGTAACAGAATGGAGAATATCATTATTCAAGGTCAACAGAATGGGCAAGGCCAGTTAGATGCAAATGGCCAACCTTTAGCTCCAGGCGTTATTCCTCAAGTTCAACCACTAAATCCTAATCCTCCAGTCCAGATAGTGATGAATCATGATCCGTGGTTCACTAATGGCCCTCCAGAAGTTCCATTCCGCGCTCCAGCTATAGGAGTAGGTGCTCCAGATATTAATGTTCCGAGATTCCGTCCAGATTCGGGTATGCTAGCTCAGTTCCAAAACTTTGGAAATTTTCGCGGAAGACCATCGGAAGATCCTCTTAGAGCGGTACAAAAATTTAAGCAGATATGTGATTCTTATATCACACAAGGGGTTTCAAGAGAACAGATGTATTTTGCTGCTTTCAAATTCTTTGTCATTGATGGAGCAAGTGAATGGCACGATACGCAAGATCCTACGAGGATCACCAATTGGGACCAATTAGAAATTGCTTTCTTTGACAGGTATTACCCAAGTAACATGAGGTTAGATGCTGAACTAGAATTGACACAATTCCGTCAAGAGTATGAGGAAACTGTGGGTAGGAGTTGGACAAGATTTCAGATGTGTTTGCGTAAAGTTCCTAATCATGGCTTTTCAGAACAACAACAGTTAAAGATCTTTTATAGAGGCCTTGATGGAATTTCGAGAGAGAAGTTGGATACGCTATGTGGAGCAGGTTTTCTTCAAGTTCAACCAGCTCATGCCAAGATCATTTTAGAGAGAACAGTCAAGAATGAAGTTGGGTGGAGCTCAGTAAGAACACCAGTCAAGGGAGTAAATAATGTTGACATAGAAGAGAAATTTGCTACGTTTGAGAATAAGATCCAGAATACCATAGAACAACAATTGAAGCAGCTTACTCTAGCTGTGAAAGAAGGATTTTCGGGTAAGAAGGTAGCTGTGCATGCTGCACAAGAGGTGTATATGTGTTCGATTTGTAAGGTAGATGATCATGATGAGGAAAGTTGTCCGAATAATCAAGAATCAGTGAATTTTATGTCCAATAGAGGTAATTTCAATTCAAGTGGTAATGGATATCAGCCTAACAGAAACCATCCTGGGTTTCAATACTCAAATCCTAATGGGGCAGCCAATCCTACTTACGCGTATCAGCCGCGTTCTCAAGGCAACAACTATAATCCAAGACCACATAACAATCATCAAGGAGGACAGAATCAAAACAATTATGTGCAAAGACAAGCTCCTCAGAATACCTACGATGAGAATTTAAACCAGAAAGCTCTACCTGCCCATCCACAAGAAGGAGTAATTACCCTTCAGAAAACCGTTGAGAATTTGATTGCTCTTCAAACACAAGCTTTGGAACGTCAAAACGCAGCTGAAGCAAATATGAAGATTTTCCAGAATCAGCTAAGTCAAATTAATAAACAGCTGAATCAGCGTCCACAAGGGCAACTTCCTAGCGATACGGAAAATCCAACACAACATGAAGATTGCAAGGCTGTTACATTAAGAAGTGGTAAGAACCTCCCTCCACCTCCTTTTCCCGTTATGAAAGAGAAAGAAGTTCCAAGAAAAGAAAAGGAAGTGGGTGAGAAAGAGAAAGAGAATGAGAAAGATAGTGAGGTTGAAGAGTTAGAAAGACCAAGAGAAATTCCGAAAAAGAGAGATGAAATTGTAAGCAATCGCCCTCCACCACCGTTTCCATCGCGAGTTCAGAAAAAGGGTGATATGGGTGATTTTCAGAAATTCTTCAATAGAGTGAGGGGTTTGAGTATTAATATTCCGTTACTTGAGGCAATTCGAGATATTCCTAAGTATACGAAGTTTTTGAAGAGGGCCCTCACTAATAAAAGGCCCTACTGTGATAATGAGATGATTGGCCTTCCTGAAGAGTGTAGTGCGATTTGCCAGAGCAAATTACCTCCGAAGTTAGTTGATCCAGGGAGTTTCACGATTCCCATATCGATTGGAGAAGAATGGAAGGGAAAGGCGCTATGCGATTTGGGGGCAAGCATCAACTTGATGCCCAAGTCAGTCTTTGATAAGCTTAAAATTGGAAACGCAAGACCTACCTCTATGGTCTTGCAAATGGCGGACAGGTCTCTTGCTCATCCTGAAGGCCGTATTGAGGATGTTCTTGTTAAGGCAGGTACACTTATATTTCCTGTTGATTTCGTAATTCTTGAATACAATGCAGATAGAAATGTCCCCATTATTTTGGGTAGACCCTTCCTAGCTACAGGGAGGACGTTGATCGATGTAGAGAATGGCGAATTGACAATGAGGATACAAGATGAGGAAGTGAAATTCAATGTATTTCGAGCTATGAAATTCCCAGATTCTCAGGAAGATTGCTTCAGAATGGATGTAGTAGAGCAAGCATCGCAAGAGGTATTTAATTATTTAAATTTTGATGATATCTTGCAGGCTGCTTTGACATTAGATTCACCTGAGATGATGGAAGAGCTTACAGAAACAGTGGCAGCTCTAAATTCTGAAAATCCGAAGTATAGGCGTCTTGCCTATGAACCTGTCAGAGAACCGGGGGAGATTATTCCTAAAAAGAAACCTTCAATTGAATCTCCTCCGGAGTTGGAAGAAAAACCATTGCCAGCACACTTGAGGTATGCTTATTTGGGTACTAATGAAACTCTACCTGTTATTGTTTCAGCTAATTTAACAGGTCCTCAAGAAGATAAACTGTTGCGTGTGTTAAGAGCCAACAAAGAAGCAATAGGTTGGACAATTGCTGATATTAAAGGCATTAGTCCATCCTATTGTCAACACAAAATCATACTAGAAGATGCTAATGCACGCTCAGTTGAAGGTCAGAGAAGATTAATGCCAGCCATGAAGGATGTGGTGAAGAAGGAGGTGATTAAGCTTTTAGATGCGGGGATTATTTATCCCATTTCGAGTAGTGAATGGGTGAGTCCAGTTCAGTGTGTACCAAAGAAAGGATGAATTACAACAGTTCTTAATGATAAAAATGAGGCGATTCCTTCAAGAACGGTAGTAGGTTGGAGAGTTTGCATGGATTACAGAAAGCTGAACAAGGCCACCAGAAAAGATCATTTCCCTTTGCCCTTCATTGATCAGATGTTAGACAAATTAGCCGGAAGAGAGTACTATTGCTTCTTGGATGGGTACTCCGGGTACAATCAGATTTACGTGGCTCCAGAAGATCAACATAAGACTACCTTTACATGCCCATTTGGTACTTTTGCATATCGCAGAATGCCATTTGGGTTGTGTAACGCTCCCGCTACTTTTCAAAGGTGTATGATGGCCATCTTCTGGGACATGATAGATAATTTCCTTGAAGTGTTCATGGATGATTTCTCCGTGTTTGGTGATGATTTTGATATATGTTTGGATAACTTGGAGAAAGTGTTAGTGCGCTGCAAGGAAACAGATTTGGTGCTCAACTGGGAGAAGTGTCACTTCATGGTTCGCGAAGGTATTGTTCTAGGTCACAAAGTTTCGAGTGTTGGTTTAGAAGTTGATAGAGCAAAGATAGAGGTAATTAAAACTCTTCCCCCTCCCGTTTCTGTTAAAGGGGTAAGGAGTTTTCTTGGCCATGCTGGCTTTTATAGGCGTTTTATTAAAGATTTTTCTAAGATTGCTAAACCGTTATGCAACTTACTCGAAAAGGATTGCAAATTCCTTTTTGATGAAGCTTGTTTAACGGCCTTCAAAGCAATCAAAGAAAAGCTTATTTCTGCTCCTATAGTGTTACCTCCAGATTGGAATTTACCGTTTGAGGTTATGTGTGATGCGAGTGATTTGTGTATGGGAGCTGTATTAGGACAGAGGAAAGAGAAGGTTTTTCATTCGATTTACTATGCTAGCAAAACTTTTAGTGGTGCTCAGATTAATTACACAGTGACAGAAAAAGAATTGCTAGCAGTTGTATATTCGTTTGACAAATTTCGCTCTTATCTTCTTGGAGCGAAAGTTATTGTTTATACAGATCATTCCGCGATCAGATTTCTTATGGAGAAGAAAGATGCGAAACCAAGGTTAATCAGATGGGTGTTATTGCTTCAAGAGTTCGATTTAGAGATCAAAGATAGAAAGGGTTGTGAGAATCAGGTTGCAGATCATCTATCGCGTTTAGAGGGTTCAGAGATGAATAGTGGTACTGAAGCAGTTAGAGAAGAGTTTCCTGATGAGAGTCTATTCGTTGTTCGAGATTATGAGGCTCCGTGGTATGCAGATATTGCGAATTTAGTAGTGAGTGGTGTTTTTCCTGAAGGTTCTACTTATCAAGAAAGAAAGAGGTTAGCTCATCGTGCTAGACAGTTCTTTTGGGAGGATCCGTTCCTCTATAAAGTTTGTGCTGACCAAATGATACGAAGATGTGTAGCAAGGGAAGAGACTCAAGCCATTATAGCTGGATGCCATGATTCATTATATGGAGGACATTTCAAAGGAGACAGAACTGCTGCAAAGGTATTTCAATCAGGTTTTTACTGGCCTTCTCTTATAAAAGATTGTCATGAATATGTTAAGAAATGTACGAGATGCCAGTTTACCGGAAACATATCTAAGAGGGATGAGATGCCGCGTAATAATGTGTTAGAGGTTGAGATATTCGATGTGTGGGGCATAGACTTTATGGGTCCTTTCGTTCCTTCAAATGGTAACCTCTATATCTTATTGGCTGTTGATTATGTGTCTAAGTGGGTAGAAGCGGTGGCTTTACCTACTAATGATTCACGGGTGGTGATTAAGTTCTTGAAGTCACATATTTTCACTAGACATGGCACACCTAGAGTGATTATTAGCGATGGAGGATCTCATTTCGTTAATAGATATCTGAAGACTATTCTAGAGAAATATGGAGTCAGACACCGTGTATCTACTGCATACCATCCACAATCCAATGGTCAAGCTGAGGTTTCGAACCGTGAAGTCAAGTCAATCCTAGAGAAATCCGTTGGTCCTACAAGAAAAGATTGGTCAATGAAGTTAGATGATGCGTTGTGGGCCTATCGTACTGCGTTTAAGACTCCAGTGGGTGCATCTCCTTATCGTATGGTGTATGGTAAGGCTTGTCACTTACCTTTAGAGCTTGAAATGGGTGCCTATTGGGCAATTGCGCAGTTGAACTTAGATCCTATCTTAGCCGGAAAGAATCGTATGATGAAGCTTAATGAACTTGACGAATTCCGGTTGCATGCTTATGAAAATGCCAAACTTTACAAAGAAAACACAAAGAAATGGCATGACAATCGGATTCGTCCAAAGAACTTTGAAGTAGGGCAAAAAGTATTAAAGTATAATTCAAAGTTCAGCAATTTTCCGGGTAAGTTAAGATCTAAGTGGTCAGGTCCATACATAGTGACCAAAGTTACACCTCATGGGGCGATAGAAATAGAACATCCGCTAGAGAACCGTACCTTTATGGTTAACGGTCACAGATTAAAGATATACCATGGAGGTGAAGATACCAATCGCTCGGAAGATCCACATCCCGGGGAGGTCATGTATCTCCTCGAGAATCCTTAGAAGCGTGAGGTAACCCGTCGCGCTTAACGACGTTAAACAAAAGCCAATTACTTGTATATTAGCTGAGTTTTTACATTTTTTGCAATTTAGATTAGTTTGTTTTTCGTAATTTTATTGTTTTTATTAAGAAATGAGGAAGGGTAGTTGTTTTGGATGATTTCAGGGGTAAAAAGGACTTGAGTTTGGGGTCGATTTGGCGAAAACAGAAGAAAAATTGGTTGGATGTCCAGGAGAAACCGGGAACCCGGTTTTGCAAAACCGGGAACCCGGTTTTGGAGCTGGTACCAACCACTTTTAACGCAACACTTGGCGTTTGGGTAATGTCACAGCGTCAGAATCCGGGTACCCGCATTTGGCAGAACCGGGTACCCGGTTTTGGACCACCAAGCTAACAAACAAAAAGCGTAAAACTGATAAAATAAAATAAATGCACTTATCACTAAAGGATAAACACCGTGGTCACACGCTACCGTCCCCGGCAGCGGCGCCAAAAACTTGGTGGTCCTTTGTGTGTTCTAAAAATAAAAGCAAATAATAATCGAACCACAACCGCAAGTGTACGGTTGTCCCAAGTAGTAATCCTGATAAATCAGGTTCGTTCCAAGGACGGATGGTTGATCACAATGTCTAGCAAATAGTGATTGATGCACTTATGGAAATAAAAGATAATAAAATGTTTGTTTTGGTTTTGTTTATTATAACTAATAAATGAAAGACAAAATAATAATGCAAGTAAAAGGTAAGACGCAAGTAAAAAGAGTGAAAACGCAATATGAGATGTAGTACTTGAGAACGCAAGGATCCTCCTAATTTCTGAAAAACTCTGACCCAGCGTTTTGGTGGCTTGCGTTTTCGTGCGTTTTGATTCGCGCCATCGACACAAATCCGGGTACCCGCATTTGGCAGAACCGGGTACCCGGTTTCGAAGCTGCTGTTGATGAAATTTTCTGGTCCAGCGTTTCAGGGTGCTGCGTTTTGGCGCGTTTTCATTCGCGCCATCGAGAAATTCCGGGAACCCGCATTCCACAGAACCGGGTACCCGATTTCGGCGAAGAAAATCCCTGACCCCGCGTCTTGGGGTCCAGCGTTTTGAAAAAAAAAAAAAAAAAAAAAAAAAAATTATTTAAGTATTTTTTTTCCGCGCCGTCATAGCGACACGGAACCGGGAACCCGGTTTGCCAAAACCGGGAACCCGGTTTGCCAAAACCGGGAACCCGGTTTTCGAAGCTGTGATGTCGGTTTTGAGGGGTTTAACCTAGTTTTCTTGGCCTCCTTTGCAAGTATTTACCTAAAACGCACCAATAACCTACCTACCTCCGAAATTCATCTACCAAAACACTATATATCATCAAATCCTACCCTCTTTCACCACAAAAACATAAGATCAACTCACCTCCTCTCCAAAATATCATCAAATCCTTAGTTTTTCCCAAGATTCTTCTTCACCCAATTCCTTAAATTAAACCCAGTTCTTTCTTCTCACATACAAATTAACCAAGACCCATCTCATATTTCACCTAGTTCTTAAATTCTTAAACCTCAAAACATCAAAATTCTAAACTTTTCTCTAAGTTTCTCATTATTTGAAGTTTTGAGTTTGGGGTGAAAAGAGATGACTAACAGAACCGGTGATTTCCGAAGAACTGCTCCTAGAAGAAAGACCACCATTGGTGGTTCACAAGATCAAGCTATTGAGATTCCTGATTCGCGTCCTAAACGAAAAATTGACGAAGTTAAGCTTGGTTCTAACAGAAAAGAAATCACAGGTCTAAAGAGAAGATTGATTGATGAGATTGAAAGTGAGAAGGAACCAGAAGAGGAAATTGCGAAGAACATTGAGAAGGAAAATGAACAAGAGATTCCGGAAGCACCCGTTCAAAAACCTACGCGTATGAAGATGTGGGCCCACAAGCCTAAGAGAGTTTACACTTGTTGGAATACTCAGGTTCGTGAAAGAATTGAATTTTTGAAATTTGGTGAGGAGACGAATTTTCCTAAGGGTATTATGAGTAGTGATTATAAGGAATATGCTGTGACATGTGCTAAGTTTGGTTGGAAGGCGTTACAAGAAAGGAAGCTTGAGTTTATTCCTACTTTTGTGCGAGAATTTTACGAAGGTTTAGCTACCTCCCATGATGCCATTGATATCCGCAAAAAGGTAGTTCCTTTCTCTATTGAACGTATTCGGAAATCATTGAAACTACCCAACTTTTCTGGAACATGCCCCTTCCAAGAAACTCTTAATGACCCTTCTTTTGATTTTGAATCCCTTTGGGGGACCGTGCTTGTTAATGGGACTAGCCCAATTCCTGAAGGTGAAAGGTATCCTGGACAGTTTTACAGCAGTAGTTTGACACCTCGTGCTAAGGTTTGGTCTCGTTTCATAATACCCACTTTCTTTGGTATTAAACACACTTCCGAGTTGAAGAGAGAACACATATTTGTTATTAAGTGTATTTTGGAGGAGAAACCATTTGATGTTGCTAAGATCATTTATGATACAATCATGGAGTTCGCGAAATCACCAATGAAACAACAAAATCTGAAGTTTCCTTGTACTATTACTCAGTTGTGTCTAGACGCAAAGATTCCGCGTAAGGACGCAGAAATTGATACTGTTTCAGTTGGTGTGAGTATAGCTTTGAGCACAATCAAGAACATCCATGAAGAAGCAACACGAGCTACAAGAAGTCCAAGAACTCCTCAATCAAAGAAAGCGAAATCTGTACCTGAGTTAGAAGCGAAGATTCAGGTGTTGGAAGAGAATCAGGAGAGGATGATTGCTACCTTGGGAAACGTTACAAAAGAATTGGACCTGCTTCGAAATTTAATCCTAGGCGTAAATACACTTCAAAACGCGATTTATGATGCTGTTACGCGAGATAAAGGTCCAGAACGCAACACCGATAACCAGCCTCGCGCTGGTTAAGATACGTTTTCTAAACTTTCCTCTTAGTGTATATTAGTTTAAATGCTTTATTGAGTCTTTTCGAGTCGTGGGGACACGACTCATTTTTGAGTTTGGGGTGGGGTTCGTTGCCTCATCCCAATTTTTATGTGTTATTTGCTTTATTTGCTTTCAATAAAAAAAATTTCGGAGTTGCGTTTGACTGTAGAAATTTTTAAATATCCCTTTAAGCATACTTTTGATGAATCTATGATAGTAAATAGTGGACTTTAGGGATTGATATAAGACGCACTTACAATTGCATGCGAACATAGGTAATTGATAGGAAAAATTAATTAACAATGCAAATGAAGTAAGCTTGTACTCAAGGAATATGTTTGGTGTGTAGAACGTGAAATCCTAATTAGTAGAGAACCCACCTAGATATGAACTAAAGACAAGCTATGTACTTAGGAAAATGATAGGGGCAGTTCTTTGTTAGCCATTTGTACCTTTTTAGCCTTCTATCCCTTATATTAATTATTATCCGTCTTAGCCCACTTTGAGCCTTTAGCCTTTTCTTTGTAGCCGCGATATAAGCCATTATCCCTTAGATTATTAGGCATGACCATATGACCCGCACTTGAATCACAATCCTGAGACATGTCTCGAGCTTGAGTTTGGGGTGGTGGGACCACATATGGGGAATTAAATGGGTAGGGATCGATGTGCTTTGTATTGTAGCACAATTGCAGATGATATATACTTGTAACCCTTTGCCGGGAATGAAGAAAAAAATGAAAAAGAAAGAAAAAAAATGAAAATTTTTGAAAAATCATACAGTAGGAACCGGGAACCCGGATTCATCAAAACCGGGTACCCGGTTTGCTTCTGTACACAAAAAAAAAAAAAAAAAAAAAAAAGAAAAAAAAAAGAGGAAAAGAAAAAGAAAAATATGAATGAATAAAACATCCGGCAAAGTGGAATTTTTTGAAAATCATCTTATTTATAGTGGGTAGACATGGGACGCTAAATTAGTGCGTATATGGGTGAGTGAGAACATCTTTTTGAGCGTTAACTCAAGCTCGAGGACATTGTTGATGGTAAGTGAGGAGAGAGCCAAAAGCTCACTTCAAATTTACCAAATATACATCCACACCTGTCCTTAAGCCAAAATTATAACCGTAAAGACCTCGTGATTCCTAAGTGCATAGTGAATTTATTATTCTGTTGATAGGGAATACACTAGGTGGAGCGTTCAAAGCGAGTTAGGATTAATGACCACCCTATAGCCATCATACAGAGATGAGTACAAGTGTAACCTTCAAGCATTGCGACTTTAATTTTATGATTGAGATTATTTATGTTTGATGTTGCATGATTAGTGTATGTGTATATTAGTTTCTAGAGTTTGCTATATGAGATTTATTTTGAGAATTGCTTTAGGGTTTATTTGCTAGCTTCTATGTGTTTATACGTTTACTTCTACCCCTTTGTTTTGTTTTACTTTGTCGGGACGACAAAGGTTTGAGTTGGGGGTCTTGATGTCTCCCTAATTGTTCTTATTTTAGACCCTTGGGAGACATCATTTTTGGTGTTTATTTAATTAATTTGATAGACTTTTGGACTTAATTTGCAATAATCCGGAATTACCTTCTTATTTCTAGCATTTTTAATTTATTAAACTTTTGCGCGTAATATTGGTATTTTTAGTGAAAAGTTTACAGGTTTTAGATGTTAGCTAGGAGAGGAATCCGAGGAGAAAGTCAAAGATCGTGAATTAGAGTCAAGACTTGAAGACAAATCCCGAAGATATTATTTTTAGAGCTGAAAATCCACTTTCCAGGCCATAGATTGCTGATTTCGAGGTACTTAAGCGATGATCTAGCCGCTGACCTTTGAAGAGAAATCATTCCTTATCGAGTTACGGAACTTTAGCAACTGGAATGAGGTCAATCGGAGTTGTAACGCATCGGGAAAAACTGTTTTAGTGAAGGCCTATCATCAGTTACGGGATTTTGGGCTTAGAAAGTGGGCTTGGACATTTAATTAGGCTTTTATTTTCTGGTCCAAGCCCTAGTCCGAATTTTTACTTATAAAAGGAGGTCTGGACTTCTATTTTTCACACAATTCACTTTCCACAAGATTAAAAACACCAGAGAAGCTACAGCAGGAAGAAAGGAGAAGCTACAAGAGCTGGAGTGGGTCTATAGCTCCGTTCGTAGTCATTCTTATTCCGAAAATTAGGTTTTTCTTTTATTTTAATTTTGTAACGAATATGAATTCCATTTCTTTTTATTTAGTTTTTAATTTTAATATGAGCTAAGCTTTCATTAGTGCTTGAGAACAAACAATGGGTGAATCCTAGTTTTATTTTATAATGAATGTTGAATTTGGGTTTCTGTGAAATTAATTTAAATTAGGGCTTTTACTCTTTTCGACAATTTGTGAATGTTTACTGATTTTAGAGTCGCGAACTAAAATTAGGTGTTAGTATCTAAGCTATTCCATATATGTGGCGTATGGATCATCCTGACGGGGGGTTTAGGTACAGAATTAATTGTTCAATCTAGGATAAAAACTATTGATTCTGACGAACTTAGTTAATCCTAGGGCCAATGAGGTAATAAATCTTAATCATCCAACGGTGGATCATATTTACCCTGACGGGACTAGTGACACTTTAGGATCGCCTTATAGTCCACCCTGACGGGGGTATAAGGATATTAGAATCCCGACCATTGTAATTGACTGATTTATCCCTTAAACAACATAAGTTAGAAAGTAAAATTAGGAGGATCCTTGCGTTCTCAAGTACTACATCTCATATTGCGTTTTCACTCTTTTTACTTGCGTCTTACCTTTTACTTGCATTATTATTTTGTCTTTCATTTATTAGTTATAATAAACAAAACCAAAACAAACATTTTATTATCTTTTATTTCCATAAGTGCATCAATCACTATTTGCTAGACATTGTGATCAACCATCCGTCCTTGGAACGAACCTGATTTATCAGGATTACTACTTGGGACAACCGTACACTTGCGGTTGTGGTTCGATTATTATTTGCTTTTATTTTTAGAACACACAAAGGACCACCACATAGTTGCATCTTATGCTGCTATGTATTCTACTTCTAGTAACCGAAATCTGCTACAGTGTCTTGATTGAAACTATTCCAATTTACTTCTCCTCTATATAGACACAACCATATTTTGATTTGCTATCATCCACGTTTGAAGCAAAACAAGCATCTATATACCCAATTAGCTTCAACTTATATTCTCCACATATGAGGAATTGGTCCTTAATACTTCTTAAGTACTTAAGGATAGTCTTTACTACTTTCCAACATTTCTCATCAAGGTTACCTTCATACCTACTCGCTACTCCTAGCGTGTAGTATACTTTAGGTCTTATACATTTTTCATGGTGTGTTAGATAGATCCTTATTGTTTTAACAAATAGGACTATACACATTCATTCTCTTACTTTTAGGGTCCTAGAACAAACCCTAACATTAAGAGTAACTCCAAAGCCTATTGTCGAATAGATACTCTTGGAATTTCCACGCGATACTTCTAAAAAAGTATAAATGTAGTAAGATTGATATAGGTCAAGTAGCTTCTTTGATCTATCTCTGTAGATCCCAATTCAAAGAATATAAGCTACTATCCTAAATATTTCATGGAGAACTATTTAACAATCAAAAACTTGGTTAATTGCTTGGTTGGTATATCATATCCCTATGTGATAATATGTCATCTACATATAACATTAGGAAGATAAGTGTACTCCCACTAGTCCTTTGTACTCTTATGACTCTTATTCTAAAATCATAAAATCAAACTATTTGATTGTATGAAAGAGAATAATCCAACTTAGTGACATTTGTTGAACCCATTAAATGTATTTTGGAACTTACATATTTTATTATGAGTAAATGGAAATATTAGACCTTTAGGATTGGTCTTAAGGACGTCATAAACTCCCATTTAGTGAATACTATTTTTCACATGAAATTACCATATCTCAAAATAATAGTATGTAGTTACCAATCAAAGAATCTGAAATGAATTAAACATTTCTATCAAAAAGGAATTCACCATAATAAATTGTTTCCTTTTAATTTAAACGCTTAGCAATTAGAAGGACGTTACAGGTCTCTACCTTACCGTCTACTCCAATCATTTCCCTAGCACCCATTTACTATAAATGGATCTTATATCTATTAAAGATTCAACCAAAGTACTATACTTTGTTGATTCTTATAGATACAAATACAGATTCTATGGTTCTTAACCAATTGTCACTATCTAGACTAGTCATAGCCTCTTCATAGGGATTTAGGATCATCACTTGATGGGGTTATCATCTATATGATCCCCTCATCAACTATCACCATTATTACAATTGATTTTGGTGTATGATGATATCTATATAACCTATAGGAAGCTTGTGTACAATAAATACTTCTTTCTATTGATTTGTTAACTTCCTTTTTCCAAGAAAGGTTCATGAATCGTCCCTAATCCTCAAAGTGTGAGACTTGAACCTTAAAAGAAACTATTAACTCATCAAGGAAAGAAAGACTGGCATGCATCAGATGCTCTTTAGCTTGTATAAATAACTCTGAAATCTTTATTTCATTATGATCTATTTCCGCATTATGAATTCCTTCACTATGGAATTCCAATCTATAAAGGTTTGTCTTCCTTACCACAAACCCTTTGTGTTCAGAATGGTGTGGAAATATTACCTCGTTATTTTATTTGGGTATCCAAAAAATCTATATTTGAAAGATATCAACTCAAGTTTAGCCATCATAAGTCGTTTAGTATAAATCAAACATTTCAAAATCTACATTTTAAGGTTTGATTTATATCATCTCCATACCACATATGGATTTTATCGACTGTTTAGTGGGACCTAAGAGTTCATTAAAAATATGCAATTGAATTTAAAACATAATCCCATAGGAATATTTAAAATCTAGTGAATCACTGAGACAAAATCTAATTTTGTCATAGATAATCTATTAATTCATTGCTAAGATATTCACCTATACAAGTTGGTATCTTACTTCCTTCATACTCTTATATACTTGCTTTCAACTTCACTCAATAGTAATTTGAACATTTCAAATTATTTTTATTGGTGTTACATTTGTAAACACATCTATATCAGTTATATAGTTTGTGAAGGAGATGAAGTAAGAATATCTATCTTTGGCTAAAGTTTAGACTGACCACATACATCAACATATAGTGGACATAAGAACTTATTAACATTGTCACCATTTTCATCAAAATGAGATTTAGTCATATTTCATCGAGATAAGTCTCACAAGTTTCATATGATTCAAAATCATATACTTCAAGAAAATCTTCCTTGTGAAACTAGTAAACTTTTTTTCTCACAGTTTATGACTTAGTCTATAACACCAAAGATAAGGTTTGATTAGTACGATTATCTATTTCGATTTATGACCAGAAACAACTATAACACTATTAGATAGTTACTTTAGGCAATTATAATCACCATATTGTAAGTATCCAATGGGGTGTAATTCATCACTATGAAAAACTCCATTGGTCATTTTATATTACATTAATACACCATAACTATCTTATGATCAAATGACCATTTTGTTCGAAAACAAGTTTACGAACAAAAATATAGTTTTCTTTCAATATGTTTTGCCATATGAATCTTTGAAGAATTAGTTATTACAATTGTGGTTACAGCAATTGCTCCATTACCGAAATTGTAATTTAACTTCTCTTATTCTTGTTTGTCTATTAATCTTTAGAGTATGCAACATTTTGCATATTTCTAAACTACTACGAGTATCCAATACCCTTTCTGTGTAATTAATAGAAGTTCAAGAAATTACGGAAACAATTTCCATTAATGCCCTTACCTTGTTTCTTGGTATTAGATAACTGGTATCTAACAGTCATACTAAGTTACTTTTACATCTTCTAAAGATTTTTAAGGATTCATGGGAATATCATGCTTAAAATATCTTTTGGAGTTCATAACTCATGGATACAAGAATATAAACTTAGTACCATTACTAAATTCTTATTACTTTAGACATGCATCACATACATTCTATGCATCCTCAAGAGACAATTTAGTCAATAGCTCATTTAACATATCAATGAGTCTCATGTGCATAAGAAAGACTCTCAAGTGTCAGTCATAATCCTTGAGATTATTCAACCAACTTGGGACGATTTGAGAAGTGATTTAGCAGAAATATCGAGAAATCTAATCAAGGGAAGAAATAGGAAACAACGCTTTAAGAACACTATTATATAACTGACAAAGATATGAACTGTTATCTAAGAGATATATAATTGGAAACTTTAAAACATGAATGAGCCCCCTGATAGTCAGGTCGTTTCTCACGCGTAATTAAAGTGGAGAATGAAAACTTTAAAATATGAATGAGCCCCCTGGTAGTCAGGTCGTTTCTCACTCATAATTAAAGTGTGGTACGTTACCAATTTTATCATATAAAATAAGAGACTCAAAACTATTTAGCCCCCTGGTAGTCAGGTCGTTTCTATTTAGTTTTGTTGAGTTACTCCATCCTATAATCGGATGTTATTAATACCACATCCTCTGGGTAGTCCAGACTAAAAATGTGAAATTAATAAGTAAATCCTATTATCAAACAATACAGAGATTTATAATTTGTACTTGAACTACAAGTCCACCTGGTAGTCAGATCAAAACTTGTAAACTTAACAAATTTGAAACGCTATTTACGATAACAAGTCTTACGAAATATCTAATATTTTGTCTTAATGAACTCAATAATTTTAACTGCAAGTGGGAGTAGCCTAGTATTCATAATCTAAGCATTTGTTTTATTACTTGAAAAATGATTACTTTAATAATTTTTGGTAATATGTAATACCAGTATATTTCACCAAATATACCTAAAGTATGTATTTTATTAAAAGGAAATTAATCGACTAATTAATTAATAAAAAAAAGTAAGTTTTTAAAACAATACTTCCTTTTATATATATTTAACTAAAATACAATGTAGTATATCAAATATATACTATATGATCCAATCATACCAAAAAGAGACAATTTTTTTTTTAAAGCAACAGACTCAATAAAAACCTTTTTGTTTCAAAAATGGGCATTCAACAAAAACCAAATCCCACATCTCCATTAGAAAACAAAAAAACTCGTTTCTTTTAATGTCCAACTATTAGACATGTAATGAAGAAAAAAAAACAAAAATTATTTTATTTACTGTCTTCTGCTTAAAAAGGAAAAAAAATATTGGCAATTTTCTTTTCTGATTTTTCATAACATCACATAAAAAACAAAACATAGTTTTTATCGAATAGTGATGTTCACAGAACAACACACGGAGACAGAAAAAAAATAGTGGATCAAAAAAGAACACAACAGCAGCGGTCAACAATAAAAAAAAAAATTTCTCTTCGGTACAGAGTTGTACCATACAACTCAATACAAAAGTAACAAAAACTAAAAGCATATGAAGTTATTTGTATCTAATTCATAATAGCAACACAATGCAAAAGAAGCTTTTGGAAAACAATTGTTAGCAACACGTGAACCAGTTTTGTTTTCTTTTAAATTATTAAACAATTTAATATTTTAACTGTATATCATTAAATAGGACAATACAATATAAAAGGTCTGGGTTTATCTTTCATAAGAAAAATATCATAAACAATTTCTAATTTCTTTTTGCTTCTTTAACAATGCAGTCGGAAAAAAAATAGGAATCCTTAATAAAATCAAATATTTTATTCAAAAACCTTAAAACAAAAACCATATATTATCAAATAATATTATATTTAAATTCTTTAAATCGCAACAAGCTAGCTCTGATACCACTTGAAGGAATCGCAATCACAATTATATCAAATATATAAGCAGCGGAAACAAGTAATTGCAATCCTAAACCAATCTAGTGCGATTTAAGAATTTAAACAGAAACTAAAAAACGATTACATACCTTAATCCGTTGTATGAGAATCGAATTGGCTAATTCCAGCTTCAAAAACTTGAAGCCTCCACGCTTTGCACACCGAGCTTGAGCCTTGCTTTCAGAATCAAGATTCTGACTTGGAACAAAAGACCTTTTATTTTCCTTGTGGGTTTTTTTTCTTGGAAGAAAACTGATGGAGAAAAATTAAGTTCTGTATAATGACTCTCATTATATTTATAAAACCCCAACAAAAGAAAATGAAAAGACAAGAATAGGAAAAGTCAGGAACGTATAATGAAATTGATTATCTTAATAATCTAGTCCATTACCACTTGTGAAGTGGATTTGGACCTTCTACATTATTGGTGGGTCCTGGTGTGTTATTAAATTAATTCGAAAGTAAAGGAACCACAATCACCGCAAGTGTACGGTTGTCCAAGTAATATTCGATAAATCGAGTTCGTTCGCAGGGACGGATTAGGCACAACTCAGGTATTAATCGAAAAGTAAGAGTAATTGCTTAACAGAAAATAAAATAAAGATTTTTGTTTTGTTTTTATAAATTAAAAGATGCAAGAAAATAAACTACTGAATTAAAAGAAAGCAAATAAAAGAGATTTGAAACTTCAGATGAGAAAGAGTACTTGATCCTCGCAAGGGTTTCACCTAATCTATCTAATTCATGCTTCTGTTTAAGGGCTAAACTGGTATTATTATGCTAGTCGGGACTCTAATATCTCCTAGCCCCCGTCAGGGTGGACCTAAGAGCTATCCTACGGTATTACAAACCCCGTCAGGGTGAATATAAGCTACTTTCAGATAAATAATAATTTACCTCATTGGCTGCATGGTTAGTTAAGCCTGTCAATAGGGATGGCAACGGATCGGATATCCTCGAAAAATTGCATAACCACATCCGCATCCATTAAGAAAAACGATAACCAAATCTGCATCCATTAACCATCGGATTTTAGAATTATTTACCAAATCCGCATCCGCGACGGATGCGGTTTATCCGCGGTTAATCCGTATCCGTAATCATTTAAAATAATTTAAATAAAATAGATTATTAAATATTTTTAAAATTCTAAAATTAGCTACAAAATTATTTTTTTTTTTTTTTGATCAAACCTACCATTTTATATCCACAAAATGACAAGTACAAATCAAACCCCTACTTGTTTTTGACTCAAAAACAAGCATGGCTAGGAAAACAAACCCTATACAACATTTACTAGAAAGTAAACCTATCAACTTGCAAGACAACCTATACAACCATTGCTAGAAAAATAAATCAAAGTAAAAGCACCCTATACAACTATTGCTAGGAAATTAAACCCTATACAACAATTGCTAAAGACTTATACTAGGTCCAAGCTCCAAGCTATCTTCCTTGATCTTCTTGTTCTCCTCCCTTGAGTACTCCATATAGCTTCCATCTTGCTATCAATCTCATATTCTCAACACTCCTCTTAAATAACTTTCTATTCCAAAGTGTGTATTGAACATCTTTCACAACTATTTTCACAATATCCTCATATTTAGGATGCATCTTCTTAAACTCTTTTTTATTCCTCACATCCCAAATACAATAAAGAAAGCTAAGGAAAGTAATATTTGATATGGTATCTTTTAAGGTGTTACCATCAAACTTAAGCATAAAATCAAGCCTTTCCTCCCAAGTATTACCCGAGTTGTGCCAACTATGAAGAGTACAAATCTCCTTCCAAGCCAAATTAGTGAATTTGCAATTCACAAATAAGTGATCCCTTGATTCATGTTCTTCAAAGCAAAGGTTGCACATCTTGTCCACTTCCATACCCCACTTCAAAGCTACAAAATTATTGGAAGACCATAAAATGATATTAGGCAATATAGTAATAAAATAGATAATAATCAATTAGCTAGTTTATGTATGGAATAATTATATTTGATCGATATTATGTATAAAATTTGCATTTATAGAATATCTTTGTATATGGTATATATATTTTAATATTTTATTTTTTATATTTTTATTCGGATTTCGGATTATCCGTCGAATTATTGTAAAAGACCAAATCCTAACGGATAATCCGCCGGTTACCTTTTGTGAGAACCAAACCCTCATGGATGCACCATCGGTTCCACTAACGGATTTTTTATCGGATCGGATATCCATCGGTTACCGTTAATATCTGAACCATTGCCATCCCTACCTGTCAAGGCCAATAACGGATACTATGCGTCTATTATCTAAGTCTGTAATTAAACCCCCCGTCAAGGTGATCCATACGCCACTATATGGAATAGCCTAATTACTATGAGCTAAGTTTGATTCATGACTTCAAAATTAGTGATTAAAACAAAATAATAGTCAACACAAAATACCTAGTCTAATTTAAACTATTAAATCCCAAATTCAGAAAACATAAACTAAACAGAATTAAGTTCAACCCATATAGCGATTCTCAAGTACTAAAGAAATTAGTTCATAACGGAATGGAAAACTAAAATTAAAATAAATGAATTCATAGTTTCGAATTACAGAAAGAAAATAAAGAACCTAAAGGTTAAGATGACTGATGATGGAAGAACAGGACTCCTCCAGCACTAGCTTCTCCTTGCCTTCTTGCTCTGACTTGAAAACCTTAAGCCTCTTGTGTAATTCTCTGAAGTGTGTGAAAGTAGGAGGTTAAGGGGTGTATTTATAGGTGTTGGAGGAGTCTAGGTCGAATTTTGCTTGGAGTGGAAGACAAGTCAAAGACTCTCAAATTCGTAGCTCTTAAAAGATAAGATTCTGCTGATTTGATTTGGTCATATCTTTTTCAATACTTATCTGTTTGAGAAGTTCCAATATATGAAACTGCTTGTCTTGGAAAGCTCTTTCTATTGGTGCAGACCATTCGTCCAGAATCCTAGCCAATCTTTTATTATGATTTAATTCCTAAAACGTGGCTGGATTTCAGATTTCAAAAGGCATCTTTATCTTTTCCTCCTTTGAATAAATCTTTACCAAATCTTCTTATTTCCATGTAAATCTTATTTCCTTTCATCTTTATCTTGACTTGGCCTCTAAGTAATTACCATTTATCTCTTTAAGCTTCACATTAAATAAATAATTAAACCGCATATGCTTAAAAAGAATAAATCAATAAATCAAGAAATCGAAATAGGAAAGTGTACTCTAAAAATGGAAACTCGACTAGAAATCACTTCCTAACACTCTAAAATACACTAAGACTTTATTCTCACTTTTTCTCCTTGGATTGGTCTTTCAAGAACCTATTAACTTTGCATTAAAAATAGTCAAATTTACACACAAAAACTCAGATTCTGCAAATAGTTAATTTCCAAGGGGAGAAAGTGCAATATGATCAAATAAGCTTAAAAGTCTATCAAACAAGTCATTTATTCACCTAAAAGGATGTCTCCAAGGGGCTAATAATTAGAACAAATCGGGAGACATCAAGACCCCAAACTCAAACCTTTGTCGTCCCGACAAAGTAAAATAAAAATAAAACAAGGATCTTTTAGGTGAATGCAGAAGGTAGAAACTAGTAAATAATCCCAAAGAAAAGCTTAAAACAAATTTCATATAGTCTAATCTAGGAATTAATATACACCTACACTTATCATGCAAAATCAAATACAAAACAATATCAATTCAAAATTAATTTCACAATGCTAGAAGGTTACGCTTATTACTTATCTCAAGATGGTGGCTATAGGGTGTTCCTCGATCCTTACTTGTGTTGAATGTTCCACTTAGAATAATCGCTATTAACTCACCGTGCATCTAGAAATCACGAGGACTTTATGGTTTTAGCATAGGCTGAAGGACGGTATGGTATGTATATTTGGTAAATTTGAAGTGAGCTTTTGGCTCTCTCCTCACTTACCATCAACAAGACTGTCCAAGAGCTTGAGTTTACACTCGAATAACGTTCTCACTCAACCCAATTAACGCGCTTAATTAGCGTCCCCAAGTTAACCCAATAAGCACTAAGGATGATTCACCTAAAATTTTCCACTTTGCCGGTCCAAATATATATTCTTTTCATATAACTTTTTGTTTCTTTATATATATTTTTTTCTTTTGTATAGCTATGACTCTCTCTTTAATGTTGAGATATCATGCTATTTTTCTTCATGCCTATTCATGATTTTAGCTTTATAGCTTCTTTTCCATTCACTATTACCCCGGCAAAGGGTTACAATACAATAAATTTGTGAATCATCAAAATATATAACCGAGCACAATTGATAAGCTCAAAAATCCCAACCCAATAAATTCCCATATGGTGGACCCACCACCCCAAACTCAAGCTCAAGACAGGAAGTCTCAGGATCGTGATTCAAGTGCGGGTCATATGGTCATGCCTAACAATCTAAAGGGAAATTGGCTTATAATGTGGCGACAAAAGAAAGGCTTAAAGGCTAAGAATTTGTCTAAGAAGGATAAAATTAATTCAGGGATAGACAGCCAAAAAAGGATTCAAAGGGCTAACAAAGAACTGCCTCTATCATTTTCCTATCTACACAATTTGCCTCTAGTTCATACCTAAGTGGGTTCTCTACTCATTTAGATCTCACGTTCTACAAACCACCTATTATCCTTAAGCACAAGTTTACTTCTTTTGCATTGTTCATTAATTTTTCCTATCAATTACTTCATACTTGCATGCAATTAAAGTTCAGCTTCATACTAACTCCTAAAGTCAACTATTTTCTATCATTAATTCATAAAAAGCATGCTTGATGGGGCATTTAAAATTCTCTACAGTCATGCAACCCTAAGATTAATTTTATTGAAAGCATGTAAATCACAAAAAATTGGGATGAGGCAACGAACCCCACCCCAAACTCAAAAGTGAGTCGTGTCCCCACGACTCGAAAAAGACTCAATAAAGTAATAAAATTAAACTAAACTACCTAACTAGTGTCTACCATCAATTAAGAAGAAGAATTAGAACGGGGTACCTGGCCATGAAGATCCATAGTGTCCTCCTCCAAAGGGGAAGTATAATTATCAATATCCATGAATAAAGTTACCTCTTCCAGTGTTGACTTAATCTGTGTAATTTCCTTCCAAAGTGCTCCGATGTCTAATCGTAAAAGTTCGAACTCTTGTTGCAAATTGTGAGCCCATGGTGGAATTCCAAAATCAGTTTGAGAAGAAGAACCTTGAACTTGAAATTGTAGCTTGTCTGTAGGCTTTGATGATACCCTCATCCTTGCTGTTAATTTCCCGTGTTGTGGTGGTGCAGGTGCCTTCTCTTGTGTTTCTTCAGTAGGCTCATCAAGATTGATGGCCTTTTCAATTGTGGAACCAGGTAAACTCTTGTTCTTCCCTAGGATACAACACCTCCTCTTATAATCCAAAGCATCTGTTCTGTTTGTCATGGTTGAATTGACCCCAAACTCAAGTTTATACCAAGGATAGAATAAAGTTAAGAAAACTTGGTATAGCTTGAGTTTCTTGCTTGGATTAGATGAAGGAAGTTGTTTTCTTGATGAATCTTGGAAGAACTCTTGAAAGCTTGATGATCTTGATTGTGTTTAATGGTGTTTTGTGATGAATTTGATGGAGAGGATGTGTTTATGGAGGATGGAGGAGAGATTTGATGATGTTGATGTGTTTGTTGTAGAGGTTTAATCACGCTTCAAGGTGTTTTTATAGGGTTGGGAGCTGGAAAATTCGTGTGGAAGAGGCTAGGGTTTATCTCCTTAAGGTTAGAAGTTGTCTGGGCTTCGAATTCTTCACAAACCGCCAGTCCGCGGTGTATCCCTGCGGTGCAGTGGGTAGTCCGCGCGCAACAGCTATTGATTTTTTTCGCTTCTGTCTTGACCCCGAGCTAGCACCCCGTGGTACGGGTTTTTGCCCTGCAGTGCAGGGGTGCGGTGCATGGGGTAGTCCGCACCATCTCCGTCAAAAAACCCGCGGTACACAACCCGTGGTACGGGTTTTTGAGGCGCGGTATAGGGCGCGGTGCACCGCGGCTATCAGCTTCATTTTTTTCTTGCTTCTGGATAAAACCCGTGGTACAGACCCGTGGTACGGGTTTTTGGGGCGCGGTACATCCCTGCGGTATAGGGGGTACACCGCGGGGGTAGTCCGCGCCAGCCTTTGATTTTCCAAAAAATTTCTCCAAGCTTCCCAAACTCAATTCCTGCACCATTAACACAATACCCTTCTCATTTCTTTAAAAGTAGACACTAAAACTTGACACTAACTTAGAATTATACACTAGGAATTGAAAAACTGAAAGCAATAAACTATTATACAATGAAATGGCTTTTGTTTAACGTCGTTAAGCTCGACGGGTTACCTCTCGCATCTATTCAGCTTCGAGGAGGTACATGACCTCTCCCGGATGTGGATCCACCATGCGATTAGTATCCTCGCCTTCATGATAGATTTTCAAACGATGACCGTTCACCATAAAGGTGCGGTGTTCAGTTGGATGTTCAATCTCGATAGCTCCATGAGGCGTAACTTTGGTCACAATGTAGGGACCAGACCACTTTGATCTCAACTTTCCCGGATAATTACTGAACTTGGAGTTGTATTTTAGGACCCTCTGTCCCACTTCGAATGTCTTTGCACGGATACGATTATCATGCCACCTCTTCGTGTTTTCTTTGTACAGCTTCGCATTTTCATAGGCATGTAATCTAAACTCATCAAGTTCATTCAGCTTCATCAAACGATTCTCACCGGCCAAAGTAGGATCTAAATTCAACTGCGCTATCGCCCAGTACGCACCTAATTCAAGTTCAAGAGGCAAGTGACAAGCCTTACCAAAAACCATACGATACGGAGATGCACCAACTGGAGTTTTAAACGCAGTACGATAAGCCCACAACGCATCATCTAGCTTCATAGACCAATCCTTCCTTGTGGGGCCAACAGTCTTTTCCAGAATAGATTTTACCTCTCGATTAGAGACCTCAGCTTGACCATTGGCTTGTGGATGATACGCGGTAGATACACGATGTCTCACACCATACTTCTCTAACACTGTCTTTAGATATTTGTTCACAAAGTGTGAACCTCCATCACTGATAATAACTCGAGGTGTCCCATGTCTAGTGAAGATGTGTGATTTTAAGAATTTAATCACTACTCGCGAATCGTTAGTTGGTAGAGCTACAGCCTCTACCCATTTAGACACGTAATCAACAGCTAGTAGGATGTAGAGATTTCCGTTAGATGGTACAAAAGGACCCATGAAATCAATACACCATACATCAAATATCTCAACTTCAAGCACATTATTACGCGGCATCTCATCCCTCTTGGATATATTACCAGTAAACTGGCATCTATGACACTTCTGAACATACTCATGACAATCCTTATGTAAAGTAGGCCAATAAAAACCGGATTGTAGTACCTTAGCAGCTGTGCGGTCTCCTTTGAAGTGTCCTCCGTATGGCGAATCATGACAACCCGCAACCACTGCCCAAGCTTCTTTCTCAGGTATGCATCTCCTCACCATTTGATCACTACACATTTTGTAGAGGAAGGGATCCTCCCAAAAGAACTGTTTAGCACGATGGATCAATCTTTTCTTGTCTTGTGATGTGGCTCCTTGAGGAAAGTTACCACTCACAATAAGATTTACAATGTCAGCATACCACGGAGTACCATCATGTATAGCAAATAAACTCTCATCAGGAAACTCTTCTCGAACCAACTCAGGATCATTATTAAGCTCTGAACCTTCAAGACGTGACAGATGATCTGCAACCTGATTTTCACACCCCTTTCGATCTCGGATTTCTAAGTCAAACTCTTGCAACAATAACACCCATCTGATTAAACGCGGCTTAGCATCTTTCTTTTCCATAAGGTATCTAATTGCAGAATGATCAGTAAAAACAACAACTTTCGCCCCAAGAAGATAGGAACGAAATTTGTCGAATGCATATACTACAGCTAGTAACTCTTTCTCAGTTACGGTATAATTTACTTGAGCACTTGTAAAGACCTTACTAGCGTAGTAGATGGAGTGAAATACCTTATCTTTTCGTTGTCCCAGAACATCACCCATAGCAAGATCACTAACATCACACATAACTTCAAACGGAATCTTCCAATCAGGAGGTAATACAATAGGTGCAGAGATAAGCTTCTCCTTAATCTGTTGAAAGGCCATCATGCAAGCTTCATCAAAAAGGAATTTGGCGTCCTTTTCAAGTAAGTTACATAATGGTTTAGAGATCTTGGAGAAATCCTTGATGAAACGTCGGTAAAAACCAGCATGACCTAAGAAACTTCTCACCCCTTTAACAGAAATTGGAGGAGGAAGAGTTTTAATTACCTCAATCTTTGCGCGATCAACTTCCAAACCTGAACTCGAAACCTTGTGTCCCAACACTATACCTTCACGAACCATAAAGTGACATTTTTCCCAGTTCAAAACCAAATCAGTTTCCTTGCATCTAACTAACACCTTCTCCAAATTCCGCAAGCACTCCTCAAAGTTATCACCAAATACAGAGAAGTCATCCATAAATACCTCAAGGAAATCATCGATCATGTCCCAGAAAATCGCCATCATACATCTTTGAAAAGTAGCAGGTGCATTACATAATCCAAATGGCATCCTTCGGAAGGCAAAGGTACCAAAAGGACATGTAAAGGTTGTCTTGTGTTGGTCTTTTGGATCCACATAAATCTGATTGTATCCTGAATATCCATCCAAAAAGCAATAATATTCTCTACCAGCTAGCTTGTCTAACATCTGATCAATAAACGGAAGAGGGAAGTGATCTGTTCTGGTGGCCTTGTTCAACTTACGATAGTCCATACACACTCTCCAACCAACAACGGTCCTCGAGGGTATGGCTTCATTCTGTTCATTCAAGATGGTAGTAATACCACCCTTCTTTGGTACGCATTGAACCGGACTCACCCATTCGCTGCTAGCTATGGGATAGATAATTCCCGCATCTAGCAACTTGATAACCTCTTTCTTCACTACTTCCTTCATAGCTGGCATCAATCTTCTTTGTCCTTCGATTGAGCGCGCATTTTCATCGTCCAGAATGATCTTGTGTTGGCAATAGGAAGGACTAATGCCTTTGATGTCAGCAATAGTCCAACCAATCGCCTCTTTGTTAGCTCGTAGGATGCGCAATAGTTTTTCTTCTTGAAGACCTGTTAAAGTAGCTGAAACAATAACAGGCAGAGTTTTGTTAGTACCCAAATACGCATACCTCAGGTGTGTCGGAAGCGGCTTTTCTTCTAATTTCGGGGGAGCTTCGATAGATGGTTTATTTTTAAGAACTATCTCCCCCGGTTCTCTGACAGGTTTGCTTCGGATATCCAGAGTTAAGAGCTGCCACTGTTTCGGCTAACTCTTCAATTGGTTTTGGTACGTCAAGTGTTAGGGCAGCTTGCAAGATATCACCGAAGTTCATGTATTCCCATACTTCTCGTGTGGCTAAGTCAATCATGTCCAATTGGAAACAGTCTTCTTGCAAATCTGGAAACTTCATTGCCCTAAACACGTTGAACTTTACCTCCTCGTCTTGGATTCGCATTGTCAATTCTCCGTTTTCTACATTAATAACAGTACGCCCCGTGGCTAGGAATGGTCGTCCCAAAATGATGGGGACATTCCTATCCGCGTCGTATTCAAGAATAACGAAATCGACAGGAAAAATTAAAGTACCTGCCTTGACGAGGACATCTTCCTTGCGTCCCTCTGGATGTACGAGGGATCTGTCAGCCATTTGTAGGACCATGGATGTCGGCCTTGCTTCTCCTATCTTCAACATCTCGAAAATTGATTTGGGCATGAGATTGATGCTCGCTCCCAAATCACACAAAGCTTTACCTTGCCACTCATTGCCAATGGAAATAGGAATTGTAAAACTCCCAGGATCAAGTAGTTTTGGTGGCAATTTGCTTTGGCATATGACACTACATTCTTCAGGTAAACCTATCATCTCATTCTCTAGGTGTGGTCTTTTGTTGGCGATGGCTCTCTTCAGGAATTTGACATATTTCGGCACGTCTCTAATGGCATCTAAGAATGGAATGTTAATATTAAGCCCACGTACCACATTCAGGAATTTCTGATAGTCAGCCATATCGCCTTTCTTCTGAACTCTCGAGGGAAAAGGTGGAGGAGGACGGGTTACTGTAGTATCTGGCTTTTCCGGAATCTTCTCCACTTCTATTACTTCAGGTTCATCTTCTTTCTCCCCCACATCTTTTACCGGTTTTTCCTTCACAGTTGTTTCTTTTTCTTTCATTACGGGAAAAGGAGGTGGTGGGAGATTCTTACCACTTCTAAGTGTCACTGCATTACAATCTTCTCTTTTCTTGGGTTCTTCAGTGTCACTTGGTAATTGTCCTTGCTGACGTTGATTTAATTGCTTATTTATCTGCGCCATCTGAGTTTCTATCAATTTAAGTGCTGCGGCTGTAGATTGTTGAATGCTGATTAGTGTTGTCAAGGTTTGTTGAACATCTAGAGCACCTTCTTGAGGTTGAGCAGGTAAAGCTTTCTGGTTCATGGTTTCGGTATAAGCATCTTGAGGAGGTTGTCTCTGCACTTGATTTCCGTATGCTTGTCCACCTTGGTAGTTGTTCTGAGGTCTTGGTTGAAAGTTGTTTCCTTGGGGGCGTGGTTGATATGCATAAGTTGGATTAGCAGCCCCATTTGGATTTGAATATTGGAAACCCGGATGGTTTCTGTTAGGTTGATAGCCTTGACCACTTGAATTATAATTTCCTCGGTTGGATATGAACATTACAGATTCTGGATTGTTTTGACAGGTCTCCCAATCATGATCTTGTGTACCGCAGTTAGAACATCCATAAACTTCTTGTGTAACATTAACATCTGCTCTTCTACCAGTAGCACCTTTTGTAACAGCTAGAGTAAGCTGTTTCAGTTGTTGTTCGAGTTTGTTTTCCATGGCGGTGAATTTTTCTTCAATTGACGCAGTATTTCCACCTCGAACAGGTGTTCTTACAGTGTTCCAACCAAGTTCATTTGTTACAGTTCTATTCAAAATAATCTTCGCATGAACTGGTTGTACCTGTAGGAATCCACCACCACAAAGCAAGTCTAGATCATTTCTTGAAGAGCCATCAAGTCCTCGGTAAAATATCTTCATCTGTTGAACTTCTGTGAGGCCATGATCAGGGACTCTTCGTAAGCAAATCTGAAATCTCTTCCAACTTCTACCCAAAGTCTCGTCTTCCTCTTGTTTGAATGAGGTTAGTTCAACTTGCGCATCTAATCTCATATTCGTTGGGTAGTATCTATCGAAGAACGCGGTTTGTAATGCGTCCCATGTTGTAATTGTTCCGGGTTCTTGCGAATCATGCCATTCACTTGCTCCATCAATAACGAAGAACCTAAAATTAGCAAAATACATTTGCTCTTTAGTTACTCCTTGCGTAATATACGAATCGCAAATTTGCATGAACTTCTGTACAGCACGGATCGGATCTTCACTGGGTGTACCTCGGTAATTTCCATAACTTTGAAACTGAGATAGCATACCAGGATCGGGTCTGAATCTCTCGACATTAATATTTGCAGGGCCAATTCCGAGGGGAGGAGCTCGAAACGGAGCTTCTGCAGGGCCATTGGCGAACCACGGATCATTGTTTCGAGGAGCAGCTGGATTGAGTTGACCAGCCATTGTTTCTCTTGCTAATTTCTCCTCAAACTCTTTTGCTTTAGCGTCTCTCTTTCTTTTGTTTGCTTCACGAACTAGGTTTTCGGGATTTGCAAGAATCACGATACCTTCACGCATAAACCAAAACCTGTAAACCTGAGAAAGAAAAACAACCCAAAGCGTAAAACTGAAAAATAAAACTAAAACTAAACTAACAATTAAACTACTAAAGATTAACACCGGGGTCACACGCTACCGTCCCCGGCAGCGGCGCCAAAAACTTGGTGGGTCCTGGTGTGTTATTAAATTAATTCGAAAGTAAAGGAACCACAATCACCGCAAGTGTACGGTTGTCCAAGTAATATTCGATAAATCGAGTTCGTTCGCAGGGACGGATTAGGCACAACTCAGGTATTAATCGAAAAGTAAGAGTAATTGCTTAACAGAAAATAAAATAAAGATTTTTGTTTTGTTTTTATAAATTAAAAGATGCAAGAAAATAAACTACTGAATTAAAAGAAAGCAAATAAAAGAGATTTGAAACTTCAGATGAGAAAGAGTACTTGATCCTCGCAAGGGTTTCACCTAATCTATCTAATTCATGCTTCTGTTTAAGGGCTAAACTGGTATTATTATGCTAGTCGGGACTCTAATATCTCCTAGCCCCCGTCAGGGTGGACCTAAGAGCTATCCTACGGTATTACAAACCCCGTCAGGGTGAATATAAGCTACTTTCAGATAAATAATAATTTACCTCATTGGCTGCATGGTTAGTTAAGCCTGTCAAGGTCAATAACGGATACTATGCGTCTATTATCTAAGTCTGTAATTAAACCCCCCGTCAAGGTGATCCATACGCCACTATATGGAATAGCCTAATTACTATGAGCTAAGTTTGATTCATGACTTCAAAATTAGTGATTAAAACAAAATAATAGTCAACACAAAATACCTAGTCTAATTTAAACTATTAAATCCCAAATTCAGAAAACATAAACTAAACAGAATGAAGTTCAACCCATATAGCGATTCTCAAGTACTAAAGAAATTAGTTCATAACGGAATGGAAAACTAAAATTAAAATAAATGAATTCATAGTTTCGAATTACAGAAAGAAAATAAAGAACCTAAAGGTTAAGATGACTGATGATGGAAGAACAGGACTCCTCCAGCACTAGCTTCTCCTTGCCTTCTTGCTCTGACTTGAAAACCTTAAGCCTCTTGTGTAATTCTCTGAAGTGTGTGAAAGTAGGAGGTTAAGGGGTGTATTTATAGGTGTTGGAGGAGTCTAGGTCGAATTTTGCTTGGAGTGGAAGACAAGTCAAAGACTCTCAAATTCGTAGCTCTTAAAAGATAAGATTCTGCTGATTTGATTTGGTCATATCTTTTTCAATACTTATCTGTTTGAGAAGTTCCAATATATGAAACTGCTTGTCTTGGAAAGCTCTTTCTATTGGTGCAGACCATTCGTCCAGAATCCTAGCCAATCTTTTATTATGATTTAATTCCTAAAACGTGGCTGGATTTCAGATTTCAAAAGGCATCTTTATCTTTTCCTCCTTTGAATAAATCTTTACCAAATCTTCTTATTTCCATGTAAATCTTATTTCCTTTCATCTTTATCTTGACTTGGCCTCTAAGTAATTACCATTTATCTCTTTAAGCTTCACATTAAATAAATAATTAAACCGCATATGCTTAAAAAGAATAAATCAATAAATCAAGAAATCGAAATAGGAAAGTGTACTCTAAAAATGGAAACTCGACTAGAAATCACTTCCTAACACTCTAAAATACACTAAGACTTTATTCTCACTTTTTCTCCTTGGATTGGTCTTTCAAGAACCTATTAACTTTGCATTAAAAATAGTCAAATTTACACACAAAAACTCAGATTCTGCAAATAGTTAATTTCCAAGGGGAGAAAGTGCAATATGATCAAATAAGCTTAAAAGTCTATCAAACAAGTCATTTATTCACCTAAAAGGATGTCTCCAAGGGGCTAATAATTAGAACAAATCGGGAGACATCAATTATACAAAAACAATTGACTAGCCTAGTGGTTAGTGACACATTTCACACTACTAGAGGTCTGTGGTTCGATCCACAAACTTATCAATGTTTTCCTTTTCCTTTTGGTCTTAATTCGGTCTTATATTAGAATATTAAATTGTGCTAGCAAATTAATATACCAATATTCCAAGTATATATTTAATTAATATTTATTATCTGATAATAAAATTAATTGACGACATGAAGCAAGATCAATACACTCGTTAGTGTGCGACTACGTGGGTTCATTGTTAAACCGGTAGTATTTAACTTAATTAACTACTAATCGAGGTTGGCGTCTAACAACACTCCCCAACGACCGGATAACGTGAAGTAACTCTATACAAAGAACCCGGTAAAGGATCATACATGTACTCCCTCTATCTTTACAGCTCCGGATCATCCTGGGATATGGTACAACTGTCAAATCCCATTAGAAAATCAACTACGTTACACGTCGATTATCAATGATTGACGAATGACCTAAGAAACTCCTTTCTTCATTCATTCTATCACCTTGGCCAAGGATTCGATACAATCGTTATAATCTTATGACATCGTAGAGCTCAAACTCTTTACCTAGAGTTGATAGATTCCATCTTGACTCATCCCTAGGAGCATATATACTTAGCTACGTCCAATATCCTTTCGACTAGCATTATGACACACTAGTAGTCCAGTATCAAAACATAACAAGCACATACACAACTATAGTGATGATCTCAGGTCAAAGGATTACAAGTATGAAAATCCTTATAGAGATTAACCTACTTGACAGTTCAAGGTAATTAACCATTAGGAATCTCTAGTTTTAGTCGGTTCGATAATCACATCTGTATGTGCATTATCTATGTACCTAACTCGGTAAACGAGAACTACCGATATTTATCCGATAAATACTCGTTAGCTACATATTAATCTATCCGGATCATCGAGGTCCTAGTTCGATGATCCTACGATTAAGAACAAGCTTAGATTAAGTCCTATGAGCTAGATTCTCATTATCATAACACCTTATGATATCTAGTTCGTAACTTAATCGAGGATCTGCCTTTATGTATATATAAATGAATACCATAAACATAAAAGCTTGCCATAGATTCAAGAAAACAATTCCCTTTAATCACTACTGTAGGGATAACTATTATCGTGTACGCTAAACACTTGTGTTCAATTCATTACAAGACGATCGGGGCTAGGGCATAATTCCAACATCTATATCTCCAATTCTGAAATTAGGTTTCTCTGTATTTTATTTCTGTAAAACAATATGAGTCTTATTTCTTTTAATTTAGTTTTCTTTTCAATTATTATGAGTTAATTCCATTATAGTACTTGAGAATGCTTTATGGGTAAATCCCAATTCTATTGAATTTCATGTCCTGAATTTGGGTTTCTGTTAAATTAAATTAAATTGGGTCTTTTACTCTTTTCGATAATTTGTGATTGTTTACTGTTTTTAGAGTCGCGAACTAAGAACAGGTATTAGTATCTAGGCTATTCCACATATGTGGCGTGTGGATCATCCTGACGGAGGGTTAAGGTACGGAATTAATTATTAAATAAAAAATAGAAGCTATTGATTCTGACAAACTTAGCTAATTTTAGGGCCAATGTGGTAAATTGCTTAATCATCTAAAAGTGGATCATATTTACCCTGACGGGACTAGCGACACTCTAGGATAGCCAAATCAGTTTTACGCTTTGTTTTTGTTTTGTTTTCTGTTCAGGTTATTTTATTCAGGTAATGATCAAGAAATTTAATTAAAGATGTATAGAGAACATTACCCAAATCATGGTCCATTTGACTATTGGGAAGACTCTTCGGAACAACAACAATGGGGTATAAATTCTTACCAACAACCATATCAATACCCGCAAGAGCAAGGATGTAACAATCAATGGATCGAGAACAATCAACAGCAGCTATCATATCACTATCAACACGAGCATGAATGGAACAACCAGTGGGTTGAAAACATTCAACAACCTCCACCTTCACCACAAATTTCCCAATTAGATAGATCACTTAAAGAACTCGTGAGCTTATATGAACAATCACTGAAGTTAACAGATGAAAGAAATTCCCGCTTGCTAAGACTGCAAAAGAAGCTAGACGAAATGGAATCCGTAATTAATTCTCAGCATTTTGCCAATAGTATCAAGTCTTATGAAGATGGAAGAGATCAACCGGAAGAAGTAGTTGAGGAGGAGGTGTTGAAGGAAGGTATTAGTTCTAGTGATATGAGCACCGTGCCGATTATAAATGAAGACAACCATGTGGTTGAGGATCTTGTTAGCATGGTGTAAGAAGGAGTAGCAACGCAAATCCTAGAAGTTAACACAGAGATTGCTATTCCTAAGGTGTATACACATGATCAAGATATAGAACGTAAACAAGAAGAGGTGGAGATCGAGGTTATAGAAAATCCAAAGAAAGAATATTATGAGGTAATAGTGGAAGATTGGGTTGAAAGTGAAGACGAATGTGAAATGGTTGGAGAATCAATTGAAGAATTAAAGGTTAAAGATAAAATAGAAATTGAATATCCGCCACAAAAAGTTCACCAATCACCATCTCTACCACGAATCATTATTAGAGATGAAAAATCAGAATCACCTCCACTACCACAAATGATCAATATGTGTTATACAAGCAAGGTGCCACACCACGAGAGAAAAAAGGCAAGGAGGAGCACCTACCCACCACATTTTAAAGATGAATCCGAGATTGAAACAAGGAATAAAAATGATCTTATATCGTTGAGAACGGTTATCTACTCCAATGTGGTGGAAAATGAGTTTCGTCGTGAAAGTAAGAAGGCGAAACGAAGTACTTACCCACCCCCTTTTAGAGATCGATTGAATAATATTCTAAGGGGGAAGTATCTAAAACTTTTACATCAAGGAAGAGGCGAGTTTAAGCGGAGGAACACCGAAAGGGCCTCAATACCATCTTCATGGAAGGTAACGCGTCGAACTTAAAGACGTAATAAACAAAAGTGCTTCTTGGGAGACAACCCATGTTTTAAATTGATTTTATGTCTCTTAAATTCTTAGTGTAAATTAGAGTAATAGTTATTGATTTAGTGTTTATTTGTAAGAAATGAGAAAGGTTGGTGTTTTTGATGATTACAAGAGTAAAGGTCATGAGTTTGGGGTAGTTAGGTTATCAGCAACTTCGGAAGATCATAACTTGATGCTCGGAGGTCGGAATTAACTTTTTCTTGAGCCTAAACCGCATAACTTTTCAAGCTCTATCCAATGGTGAAGTCGAAAAGTTAAGATAAGCAGCTAAAAGTTTCTGACCACTGCGTCAGCAATGACGCAGCATGACTGCGTCTTCATTCGCGCCAGCGACGTGCCGCCGGCATACCGGTCAGCGACCGGCTAGACGGCTAGGGAAGAAGGAAGTTTCTGGTTACTGCGTCAGCAACGACGCAAGAGGCTTGCGTCAGAGGTAAAAAAAAATCAGAGAAAAGTTCAGCAAGCGATATCTTTGCGCTCGGGTGTCTGAATCAGGTGATCTTTGAGCCTAAACTGCATAACTTTTCGAGACCTAGCTGTTGGGGAGGTCGTCGTTCGCGACCGGCTAGCCGGTCATCTGACCGGCATGCCGATCGTGGTCTCGGCGAAAATAGACCTAAAGCTTAAGAAACCTTATTTTCCCTCTCCTTTGGCCTCCAACACATGAAACACCATTGATGACGAACCAAGCTCCAAAAACACTTAAATTCCACCATCAAAACACCAATATATCACCAATCCTTACCTCTAAACATCATCCCAACACATTAACAATCACAAATCTTTCCAAAAATACCAAGAAATTCAAGTTTTAACCCAAAAGTTTCTTCACCAAAGCTTAAATTATATCTTTTAAACCTCTCCAACACCATAGATATTAAATACCCATCTCAAATAAATCACCAATCACACTACTGTGCCACTTTCAACAATAGTAAGAGACACAAGTTTCATCAATAGCTTTGGTACTTTGAAGGTTGGAGATTGCAAGTGCAAGGTATCAAATCATCATAAATTCCATGGCCAATCCGGTAAAATAGCTAGAACTCTTCTTTTCTTTCTATTACCAGTTGGGAATTAAGATTTATTGTAGTTATTTAGCGGAGGAATTGTGAATTGTTTGAGCCTATTAATATTATATATTTTGCAAGTAATCTTTAAGTAGGTGAAAAATTGAGTTTGGGGTCATCACAGATGACCATGAAGGTTGGAAAAGGTACGAAGAACATGATGAAGATGGAAATTTGGGTGTTGAGGAAAGATATTCGTAGAAGAGATGATTTAGAGAGATAGGAAATGATGAAGATTTGGGAAATATGGCAAAAGAGTTCGAGGTAATGAAGAACATTTTTTTCAAGATGGATGCAACAATTAATTGATCTTTAAAGCTTGATGAAGTAGTATTCAAAACCTCAACATGAGATTACACGTAATCGGCCTAGTGCCGATCCAGATATGTTTTTCTGTCCCTTCTCATTTAGTGTATATTATTTTATTTGCTTTGAGTCTTTTCGAGTCGTGGGGACACGACTCATTTTTTAGTTTGGGGTGGGGTTCGTTGCCTCATCCCAGTTTTTATGTGTTTTTAATTGCTTTCAATAAATTAATTAGGAGTTGCGTTTGACTGTAGAAGATTTTAAATGTCCCTTTTAAGCATACTTTTGATGAATCTATGATAGTAAATAGTGGACTTTAGGGAATAACATAAAACGCACTTTAATTGCATGCAAACATAGATACTGAATAGGAAAAATTAATAAACAATGCAAAAGAAGTAAGCTTGTACTTAAGGAAAATGTTTGGTTTGTAGAACGTGAGATCTAAATTAGTAGAGAACACACTTAGATATGAATTAGAGACGAACCATGTAACTAGGAAAATGATAGGGGCAGTTCTTTGATAACCATTTGAAGCCTTTTAGCCTGCTATCCCTTATATTAATTTTATCCGTCTTAGCCCAATTTTGAGCCTTAAGCCTTTCTTTACGATATAAGCCCATTATCCCTTAGATTATTAGGCATGACCAAATGACCCGCACTTGAATCACAATCCTGAGACCTGTCTCGAGCTTGAGTTTGGGGTGGAGGGTCCACATTTGGGAAATTTCATTGGGTGGGAAATGATGTGTTTGTATTGAGGCACAAAAAGTTAGATGACATTATTATTTGTAACCCTTTGCTGGGATTTGTAAAAGAAAAAAAAATAGAAAAGAAAAAAAAATTATAAGAGACATGACCTTTCACATCAAAAGGATGGTCATGGGTATCTTGTACAAAAAAAAGAAGAAAAGAAATGAAAAAGAAAATAAAAAGAAAGAAAGAGTAAAATAAACCGGCAAAATGGAATATTTTGAAAAATCATCTTAGATTAATTGGGTTGACATTGGGGACGCAACATTAGCGCGTCAAATGGGTTGAGTGAGAACATTATATGAGTGTAAACTCAAGCTCGTGGACAGTTGTTGATGGTAAGTGAGGAGAGAGCCAAAAGCTTACTTCAAATTTACCAAATATACATACCACACCGTCCCTAAGCCTACGCTAAAACCGTAAAGTCCTCGTGATTCCTAGGTACATGGTAAGTTAATAGTTTCTATACCAAGTGGAGCGTTCAAAGCGAGTAAGGAGCGAGGAACAAACTATAGCCATCATAATGAGATAAGTACAAGTGTAACCTTCTAGCATTGCAAAGTTAATTTTATAATTGAAGTTATTTATGTTGATGTTGCATGATTAGTGTATGTGTATGTTAGTTCTTAATGTTTGCTATATGAGATTTATCTTTAGAATTGCTTTAGGATGTATTTACTAGCTTCTATTTTCTCTTGCATCTACTTCATTCCCCTTGTTTTTAGTTTTGCTTTGTTGGGACGACAAAGGTTTGAGTTGGGGGTCTTGATATTTCCCTAAATGTTCTAATTTTATGCCCTTGGGAGACATCATTTTTGGTGTTTATTTGATTAATTTGATAGACTTTTGGGCTAAATATGCAATAATCCGAATTTCCTCTTTTATTTCTAGTAATTTTGATTTATTAAACTTTTGCGCGTAATCTTGTGTATTTTAGTGAACAGTTTGTAGGTTTTGAATATTAGCTAGGAGAGGAACACGAGAATAAAGTCAAAGATCGTGATATGGAGTCGAAGCTTGAAGATAAATACCGAAAAGAATTATATGTTGAAGCTGCAAATCTAGAAAACAGGACAAAGATTGCTGATTTCGAGGCACTTACGAGTTGATTTATCCGCTGACATTTGAAGAGATTATGTTCCTTATCGAGATACGGAAATTTAGCAAGTGATTTGAGGTCAATCGGAGTTATAACGAATCGGCTAGAGATGTTTTAGTGGAGGTGGTGCAGCAGCTACGGGATTTGGGCTTGATTAGTGGACTTGGACTTTTTATTATTCACTTAATCCCTAATTAAAAACCCATTCCGAATTTGAGCTTATAAAAGGAGTTTTTGACCTCATTATTTCTTACCTCTCATTTTATTCTTCAATTCAATTCATTCTTTGAAGAGAGTGTCCAGAGAAGAAGCAGAAACAAGGAAAAGAAGAAGCTTGGAGCTGGAGACTGTCTATATCTCCAATTCTGAAATTAGGTTTCTCTATATTTTATTTCTGTAAAACAATATGAGTCTTATTTCTTTTAATTTAGTTTTCTTTTCAATTATTATGAGCTAATTCCATTATAGTACTTGAGAATGCTTTATGGGTAAATCCTAATTCTATTGAATTTCATGTCCTGAATTTGGGTTTCTGTTAAATTAAATTAAATTGGGTCTTTTACTCTTTTCGATAATTTGTGATTGTTTACTGTTTTTAGAGTCGCGAACTAAGAACAGATATTAGTATCTAGGCTATTCCACATATGTGGCGTGTGGATCATCCTGATGGAGGGTTTAGGTACGGAATTAATTATTAAATCAAAAATAGAAGCTATTGATTCTGACGAACTTAGCTAATTTTAGGGCCAATGTGGTAAATTGCTTAATCATCTAAAAGTGGATCATATTTACCCTGACGGGACTAGTGACACTCTAGGATAGCCTTATAGTCCACCCTGACGGGGGTATAAGGAATTTAGAATCCCGACCATTGTAATTGACCAATTCAACCCTTAAACAGAATAGGTTATGAAATAGAATTAGGAGGATCCCTTGCGTTCTCAAGTGCTACCTTCTCATACTTGCGTTTTACATTTATTTACTTGCGTCTTAGTATTTAATTGCATTTTCCATTTAGTATTTCATTACTTAGAAATAATAAAAACAAACAATCAATCATTAAAACTTTTACTTGCTTTCATAAGTGCAATCATTCATTAATCGATAAGCATTGTAGTTGACCAAACCGTCCCTTCGAAAGATCCTAGAATCACTTATTACTACTTGGGACAACCATACACTTGCGGTTGTGGGAAAGGGAAATTTTATGTCCATGAATCCTGCAGAAGCCGCCGAAGGTATGGAAAACATTATCGAACAGAAAGGAGTTGGCCACTTTCGCAGGCTCCTATTACAAATACAAAAGGTTCGCTTCGATTAGATGGAGAAACTGCAAACTCAGCTCAATTATCCGCATTAGAAAATCAAATCAAAGAGATTAAGCTTGAGATGCAGAAGAATTTAGCTGCAGCAAACGTAGTGCAAGAAGCACAAGCTTGTCAACAGTGTGGGGTCACAAATCATACATGGGAACAGTGCGAAGGAAATCCAGCATCTGTTTATTTCATATCAAACCAAGGAAATTATCAATTTGGTAATAGGAATCATCCGGGTATGCAGTATTCAAATCCACAGGGGCCGCTAATCCAGGTCATTATCAACCTCGTCCCCAGAATAACTCTTTCCAACCAAGAGGTTAAGCTCCATATCAAGGAAATCAGAATTATAATCGGCCTGCTCCTCCACAACAACATGTCAATGATGCATATACCGATGCTTTAGCTTAGAAGGCTTTACCACAATATCCTCAAGAAGGAGCTGTGGGTGATCAACAATTGAAGAATTTTATGGATCTTATGACCACTAATATGCATTCATAGAACGAGAAGTTAAGAGAACAAGAAGCTTCAATTCAGATTTTAGGTACGCAAGTCGAACAAATGAATAAATTTCTTACTAATTTTATGGAAGCAAAAGAATTGAAGGCTATCGAAGGAGGTGATGCCAATGTTGGGTTCAAAGCTTGTAAGGCTATTTGCCTTGAAATTGAAGAAAATTAGGAAGTACCGCATTGCTGCAAGAAGTGTCGTGGAAGTTCCTAGTACCGAAGAAGAACCAACCAAGTCTAGCCCCGTGGACTCTAACTGTTCTAAAGATGAGGATGAAGATTTAGAAAAATCCGAATTTATACAGCTTCTGAGAGATATGCAAGAAGAGATTAGATAGGTTATGGAATTACAAGCTGCTAGAGCTATAGAGAAAGAGGAAGAAGCCTCAAAAGAACCAAGAGTTGAAGTTGCACATGTTGTGCAAGAGAAGAAATAAGAGAAGGTGAAATCGCACCCAGTTGTTCAAACAGTACCAACAATTATTCCTGATACAAATCCGAAGGGTGACATTGAACTCAAGACATTTGTAGAGGCGTATACTCCTGAAAATATCAACGCCCAAATGCTTGAGATTGCGAAAAAGGGCTTACACCGCAACAAGTTTTTACGCAAGTTATTCCTGAGAAAGAAGCGAGTGTAGAAGCCAAGAAAGAGACTGTGAGAGTCTCAATAAAAGTAGAAAAAGAGTTACCATTGAAACTCAAAGATCCAAGAAGCTTTAATCTTCCTATTCAAATAAATTGTACGCTCAAGGTGAAAGCTATGTGTGATGTGGGTTCGGGTGTGAATCTTATGCCAAAGTCCGTGTTCGATAGACATGGACTTCAGAAATCAGAGAAATATCTAGTGAAGTTGCAGTTTGTTGACAACTCAGTTACCAAGGCATGGGGAACAGTGAAGGACGTTCACGTCCGATCAGGTAATATCACCATCCCTACTGACTTTGTTATACATGATTTTGATGCAGATAGGCAGGTTCCAATCATACTTGGAAGGCCTTTCATAGCCACAAGTCAGAGCATAATTAACTTCCATGAAGGGACCATTACCCTTCATGCTAAAAACGTATCCGAGACATTCTATGTCTGGGGTAAGAAACCAAGGAAGTCAGATCCCACCGTTCCTATCATCCACAACCTTTCACATCAAAAATTCCCTAAAGAGAAGATCCACACAAAACATGTGGATACTGAGCCAAAGATTGAGTTTGGGGTAGGCCATGAAGTTCTACGGAAAGCCCAAAAACCAGAGAATAGGCCACGAGGTTACCAAGACTCGTGGATGGGACCATTTGTAGTCATTAAAGTTGTTTCAGCTAAGGTAATAGATATCAGGCCCAAGAAGGGCATTAAGCGGAGATTAGTAGACGTTCATAGCCTTGCTCGTTTTTTGGGGAGGCTATATTCGCAAATCTTGATAGAGGTAACGCGTCTAGCTTTAAAAGACATTAAATAAAAGTGTTGTACGGGAGACAACCCACAATTTTTTATGTTTTTATGTTTTTATGTTTTTAGTTCATGTTTAGTTTAGTTGTTTTTAGTTGATATTGCATATTTGAGAAAGGTATGAGTGCTTTTGATGTTCAGAATCGTAAGAAATCAAGTCAGGGAGAAAAAGACAAAAATTTGGAAAAAAACACAACTTTCCTGCGGTATACCGCAGGTCATGTCCGGTGTATAGAAAGCAATAAACCGTGACCACGGTTTAGGCCACGGTATATTGCCGAGAAGAGAAGATAAAAATCGTGTCGAGTAGCGCAACCACGGTTTGAACATCACAGGGGTCCGTTGCACCGCACCAACCCTCTGGTGTACCGCAGAAGGAAAACCGTGGCAACGGTTTATGCCACGGTTTATTGCCGAGAGGTACCTAATCATCTATTCAAAACCATGTCGACAACTCGCAAACACGGTTTCAAACCCTCGATTCCGGTGCACCGCACGGCGCCGACAGATCCAAAAAGAAAGGGTATATTACGGGTATAAAAGAAGAGGTTAGTTTCTACACGAAATTTTCAATCCTTAAGCCTCTCTTTCTTCCCTAAACCTCTCCCAACTCCATTAAAGCTTCATCAAACCTTCACCAAACATCAAAACACTACCCAATCACCATATAAACACATCCAAGCCTTTCTCCACGTCATTATAGAGATGATTCAACCACCCAAATCATATCAAAATACCTTGAATCCAAGAATCAAAAGCCTAAATTTTCAAAATTCATCCAATAATTTCTTAGATCCAAACCAATCAAAGAAGAATTAATCAGATTTCAGATGTGTTTGCGGAAAGTTCCCAATCATGGCTTTTCAGAACAACAACAGTTAAAGATCTTTTATAGAGGCCTTGATGGAACTTCGAGAGAGAAGTTGGATACGCTATGTGGTGCAGGTTTTCTTCAAGTTCAACCCGCTCATGCCAAGATCATTTTAGAGAGAACAGTCAAGAATGAAGTTGGGTGGAGCTCAGTAAGAACACCAGTTAAGGGAGTAAATAATGTTGACATGGAAGAGAAATTTGCTACGCTTGAGAATAAGATTCAGAATACTATAGAGCAACAGTTGAAGCAGCTTACTTTAGCTGTAAAAGAAGGTTTTTCGAGTAAGAAGGTAGCTGTGCATGCTGCACAAGAGGTTTATATGTGTTCAATTTGTAAGGTAGATGATCATGATGAGGAAAGTTTTCCGAATAACCAAGAATCAGTGAATTTCATGTCCAATAGAGGTAATTTCAATTCAAGTGGTAATGGATATTAGCCTAACAGAAACCATCCTGGGTTTCAATACTCAAATCCTAATGGGGCAGCCAATCCTACTTACGCGTATCAGCCGCGTCCTCAAGGCAACAACTATAATCCAAGACCACACAACAATCATCAAGGAGGACAGAATCAAAACAATTATGTGCAAAGACAAGCTCCTCAGAATACCTACGATGAGAATTTAAACCAGAAAGCTTTACCTGCCCATCCACAAGAAGGAGTAGTTACCCTTCAGAAAACCGTTGAAAATTTGATTGCTCTTCAAACACAAGCTTTGGAACGTCAGAACGCAGCTGAAGCGAATATGAAGATTTTCCAGAATCAGCTAAGTCAAATTAATAAACAGCTGAATCAGCGTCCACAAGGGCAACTTCCTAGCGATACGGAAAATCCAACACAACGTGAAGATTGCAAGGCTGTTACATTAAGAAGTGGTAAGAACCTCCCTCCACCTCCTTTTCCCGTTATGAAAGAGAAAGAAGTCCCAAGAAAAGAAAAGGAAGTGGGTGAGAAAGAGAAAAAGAATGAAAAAGATAGTGAGGTGGAAGAAATAGAAAGACCAAGAGAAATTCCGAAAAAGAGAGATTAAATTGTAAGCAATCGCCCTCCACCACCGTTTCCATCGCGAGTTCAGAAAAAGGGTGATATGGCTGATTTTCAGAAGTTCTTTAATAGAGTGAAGGGTTTGAGTATTAATATTCCGTTACTTGAGGCAATTCGAGATATTCCTAAGTATACGAAGTTTTTGAAGAGGGCCCTCACTAATAAAAGGCCCTACTGCGATAATGAGATGATTGGCCTTCCTGAAGAGTGTAGTGCGATTTGCCAGAGTAAATTACCTCCGAAATTAGTTGATCCGGGGAGTTTCACGATTCCCATATCGATTGGAGAAGAATGGAAAGGAAAGGCGCTATGCGATTTGGGGGCAAGCATCAACTTGATGCCCAAGTCAGTCTTTGATAAGCTTAAAATTGGAAATGCAAGACCTACCTCTATGGTCTTGCAAATGGCGGACAGGTCTCTTGCTCATCCTGAAGGCCGCATTGAGGATGTTCTTGTTAAGGCAGGTACACTTATATTTCCTGTTGATTTCGTAATACTTGAATACAATGCAGATAGAAATGTCCCCATTATCTTGGGTAGACCATTCCTAGCTACAGGGAGAACATTGATCGATGTAGAAAATGGCGAATTGACAATGAGGATACAAGATGAGGAAGTGAAATTCAATGTATTTCGAGCTATGAAATTCCCAGATTCTCAGGAAGGTTGCTTCAGAATGGATGTAGTAGAGCAAGCATTGCAAGAGGTATTTTATTGCTTAAATTTTGATGATATCTTGCAGGCTGCTTTGACATTAGATTCACCTGAGATGATGGAGGAGCTTACCGAAACAGTGGCAGCTCTAAATTCTGAAAATCCGAAGTATAGGCGTCTTGCCTATGAACCTGTGAGAGAACCGGGGGAGATTATTCCTAAAAAGAAGCCCTCAATTGAATATCCTCCGGAGTTGGAAGAAAAACCATTGCCAGCACACTTGAGGTATGCTTATTTGGGTACTAATGAAACTCTACCTGTTATTGTTTCAGCTAATTTAACAGGTCCTCAAGAAGATAAACTGTTGCGTGTGTTAAGAGCCAACAAAGAAGCAATAGGTTGGACAATTGCTGACATCAAAGGCATTAGTCCATCCTATTGTCAACACAAAATCATACTTGAAGATGTTAACGCACGCTCAGTTGAAGGCCAAAGGAGATTGATGCCCGTGATGAAAGATGTGGTAAAGAAAGAGGTGATCAAGCTGTTAGATGCGGGGATTATTTATCCCATTTCGAGTAGTGAATGGGTGAGTCCGGTTCAGTGTGTACCAAAGAAAGGAGGAATGACAACAATTCTTAACGATAAAAATGAGGCGATTCCTTCAAGAATGGTAGTAGGTTGGAGAGTTTGCATGGATTACAGAAAGATGAACAAGGCCACCAGAAAAGATCATTTCCCTTTGCCCTTCATTGATCAGATGTTAGACAAATTAGCCGGAAGGGAATATTACTGTTTCTTGGATGGCTACTCCGGGTACAATCAGATTTACGTGGCTCCAGAGGATCAACATAAGACTACTTTTACATGCCCTTTTGGTACTTTTGCATATCGCAGAATGCCATTTGGGTTGTGTAACGCTCCTGCTACTTTTCAGAGATGCATGATGGCCATCTTCTGGGATATGATTGATAATTTCCTGGAAGTGTTTATGGACGATTTCTCCGTGTTTGGTGATGACTTTGATAAGTGTTTGGATAACTTGGAGAAAGTATTGGTTAGATGCAAGGAATCAGACTTGGTGTTAAACTGGGAGAAGTGTCATTTCATGGTTCGTGAAGGTATTGTTCTGGGTCACAAAGTTTCGAGTGCTGGATTGGAGGTTGATAGAGCAAAGATAGAGGTAATTAAAACTCTTCCCCCTCCTGTTTCTGTGAAAGGGGTAAGGAGCTTTCTTGGCCATGCTGGCTTTTATAGGCGTTTTATTAAGGATTTTTCTAAGATTGCTAAACCGTTATGCAACTTACTCGAAAAGGATTGCAAATTCCTTTTTGATGAAGCTTGCTTAGCGGCCTTCAAAGCAATCAAAGAAAAGCTTATTTCTGCTCCTATAGTGTTACCTCCAGATTGGAATTTACCGTTTGAGGTTATGTGTGATGCGAGTGATTTTTGTATGGGAGCTGTATTAGGACAGAGGAAAGAGAAAGTTTTTCATTCTATTAACTATGCTAGTAAAACTTTTAGTGGTGCTCAGATTAATTACACAGTTACAGAAAAAGAGTTACTAGCAGTTGTATATTCGTTTGATAAATTTCGCTCTTATCTTCTTGGAGCGAAAGTTATTGTTTATACAGATCATTCCGCGATCAGATTTCTTATGGAGAAGAAAGATGCGAAACCAAGGTTAATCAGATGGGTGTTATTGCTTCAAGAGTTCGATTTAGAGATCAAGGATAGAAAGGGTTGTGAGAATCGGGTTGCAGATCATCTATCGCGTTTAGAGGGTTCAGAGATGAATAGTGGCACTGAAGCAGTTAGAGAAGAGTTTCCTGATGAGAGTTTATTCGTTGTCCGAGATTATGAGGCTCCGTGGTATGCAGATATTGCGAATTTAGTGGTGAGTGGTGTTTTTCCTGAAGGTTCTACTTATCAAGAAAGAAAGAGGTTAGCTCATCGTGCTAGACAGATCTTTTGGGAGGATCCGTTCCTCTATAAAGTTTGCGCTGACCAAATGATACGAAGATGTGTAGCAAGGGAAGAGACTCAAGCCATTATAGCTGGATGCCATGATTCGTTATATGGCGGACATTTCAAGGGAGATAGAACTGCTGCGAAGGTATTTCAATCAGGTTTTTACTGGCCTTCTCTTATTAAAGATTGTCATGAATATGTTAAGAAGTGTACGAGATGCCAGTTTACCGGAAACATATCTAAGAGGGATGAGATGCCGCGTAATAATGTGTTAGAGTTTGAGATATTCGATGTTTGGGGCATAGACTTTATGGGTCCCTTCGTTCCTTCAAATGGTAACCTCTATATCTTATTAGCCGTTGATTATGTGTCTAAGTGGGTAGAAGCGGTGGCTTTACCTACTAATGATTCACGAGTGGTGATCAAGTTCTTGAAATCACATATTTTCACTAGACATGGCACACCTAGAGTGATTATTAGCGATGATGGATCTCATTTCGTTAATAAATATCTAAAGACTGTTCTAGAAAAATATGGAGTTAGACACCGTGTATCTACTGCATACCATCCACAATCCAATGGTCAAGCTGAAGTTTCGAACCGTCAAGTCAAGTCAATCCTAGAGAAAACCGTTGGTCCTACAAGAAAAGATTGGTCAATGAAGTTAGATGATGCGTTGTGGGCCTATCGTACTGCGTTTAAGACTCCAGTTGGTGCATCTCCATATCGTATGGTGTATGGTAAGGCTTGTCACTTACCTTTAGAGCTTGAAATGGGTGCCTATTGGGCAATTGCGCAGTTGAACTTAGATCCTATCTTAGCCGGAAAGAATCGTATGATGAAGCTTAATGAACTTGACGAATTCCGGTTGCATGCTTATGAAAATGCCAAACTTTATAAAGAAAACACAAAGAAATGGCATGACAATCGGATTCGTACAAAGAACTTTGAAGTGGGGCAAAGAGTGTTAAAGTATAACTCAAAGTTCAGCAATTATTCGGGTAAGTTAAGATCTAAGTGGTCAGGTCCATACATTGTGACCAAAGTTACACCTCATGGGGCGATAGAAATAGAACATCCGCTAGAGATCCGTACCTTTATGGTTAACGGTCACAGATTGAAGATATACCATGGAGGTGAAGATACCAATCGCTCGGAAGATCCACATCCCGGGGAGGTCATGTATCTCCTCGAGACTCCTTAGAAGCGTGAGGTAATCCGTCGAGCTTAACGACGTTAAACAAAAGCCAATTACTTGTATATTAGCTGAGTTTTTACATTTTTGCAATTTAGATTAGTTTGATTTTCGTAATTTTATTGTTTTTATTAAGAAATGAGGAAGGGTAGTTGTTTTTAATGATTTCAGGGGTAAAGAGGACTTGAGTTTGGGGTCGATTTGGCGAAAACAGAAGAAAAAGAGGTTGGATGTCCAGGAGAAACCGGGGACCCGGTTTCGCAAAAACCGGGAACCCGGTTTTGGAGCTGGTACCAACCATTTTAACGCAACACTTGGCGTTTTGGGGTAATGTCACAGCGTCGGAACCGGGAACCCGCATTGGCGAAACCGGGTACCCGGTTTTGGTGCTGTGATTTCTGAAAAACTCTGACCCAGCGTTTTGGTGGCTTGCGTTTTGCTGCGTTTTGGTTCGCGCCATCGACACAAAACCGGGAACCCGCATTCCACAGAACCGGGTACCCGGTTTCGGAGCTGCTGATGGTGAAATTCTCTGGTCCAGCGTTTTGGGGTGCTGCGTTTTGGCGCGTTTTCATTCGCGCCATCGAGAAAATCCGGGAACCCGCATTCCACAGAACCGGGTACCCGGTTTCGGCAAGTAAAATCCCTGACCCCGCGTCTTGGGGTCCAGCGTTTTGGTGCGTTTTAAAAAAAAAAAAAAAGAGTCCACATTGTTTTTCCGCGCCGTCACAGCGACGCGGAATCGGGAACCCGGTTTGCCAAAACCGGGGACCCGGTTTGACAGCTGTGATGTCGGTTTTGAGGTGTTTTAACCTAGTTTCTTAGCCTCTTTTCCAAGTCTTTACCTAAAACGCACCAATAGCCTCCCCACCTCCGAAATTCATCTACCAAAACACTATATATCATCAAATCCTACCCTCTTTCACCACAAAAACATAAGATCAACTCACCTCATCTCCAAAATAACATCAAATCCTTAGTTTTTCCCAAGATTCTTCTTCACCCAATTCCTTAAATTAAACCCCATTCTTTCTTCTCCCATACAAATTAACCAAGACCCATCTCATATTTCACCTAGTTCTTAAATTCTTAAACCTCAAAACATCAAAATTCTAAATTTTTCCCTAAGTTTTTCATTATTTGAAGTTTTGAGTTTGGGGTGAAAAGAGATGACTAACAGAACCGGTGATTTCCGAAGTACTGCTCCTAGAAGAAAGACCACCATTGGTGGTGCTCAAGAACAAGCTATTGAGATTCTTGATTCGCGTCCTAAACGAAAAATTGACGAAGTTAAGCTTGATTCTAACAGAAAAGAAGTCACGGATCAAAAGAGAAGATTGATTGATGAGATTGAAAGTGAGAAGGAACCAGAAGAGGAAATTACGAAGAACATTGAGAAGGAAACTGAACAAGAGATTCCGGAAGCACCCGTTCAAAAACCTCCGCGTATGAAGATGTGGGCCCACAAGCCTAAGAGGGTTTACACTTGTTGGAATACTCAGGTTCGTGAAAGAATTGAATTTTTGAAATTTGGTGAGGAGACGGATTTTCCTAAGGGTATTCTGAGTAGTGATTACAAGGAATATGCTGTGACATGTGCTAAGTTTGGTTGGAAAGAGTTACAAGAAAGGAAGCTTGAGTTTATTCCTACTTTTGTGCGAGAATTTTACGAAGGTTTAGCTACCTCCCATGATGCCATTGATATCCGCAAAAAGGTAGTTCCTTTCTCTATCGAACGAATTCGGAAATCATTGAAACTACCCAACTTTTCTGGAACATGCCCCTTCCAAGAAATTCTTAATGACCCTTCTTTTGATTTTGAATCCCTTTGGGGGACCGTGCTTGTTAATGGGACTAGCCCAATTCCTGAAGGTGAAAGGTATCCTGGACAGTTTTACAGCAGTAGTTTGACACCTCGTGCTAAGGTTTGGTCTCGTTTCATAATACCCACTTTCTTTGGTATTAAACACACTTCCGAGTTGAAGAAAGAGCACATATTTGTTATTAAGTGTATTTTGGAGGAGAAACCAATTGATGTTGCTAAGATTATTTATGATACAATCATGGAGTTCGCGAATTCACCAATGAAACAACAAAATCTGAAGTTTCCTTGTACTATTACTCAGTTGTGTCTAGACGCAAGGATTCCGCGTAAGAACGCAGATATTGACATTGTTTCAGTTGGTGTGAGTATAGCTTTGAGCACAATCAAGAACATCCATGAAGAGGCAACACGATGGTGGTCCTTTGTGTGTTCTAAAATAAATGCAAATGTAAATCGAACCACAACCGCAAGTGTACGGTTGTCCCAAGTAGTATGTATGATAATACAGATTCGTTCCAAGGACGGATGGTTGATCACAATGTTTAGCAAGTAGTAATTGATGCACTTATGAAAAGAAAAGATTATAAAATATTTGTTTGGTTTTGTTGTTTAAAGCTAATGAATAAAAGACAAATATTAAAATGCAAGTAAAAGCTAAGACGCAAGTAAAATGATGTAAAACGCAATATGAGATGTAGTACTTGAGAACGCAAGAATCCTCCCAATCTTATTTCCTAACTTATGTTGTTTAAGGGCTAAATTGGTCAATTACAATGGTCGGGATTCTAAATTCCTTATACCCCCGTCAGGGTGGACTATAAGGCGATCCTAGAGTGTCACTAGTCCCGTCAGGGTAAATATGATCCACCGTTGGATGATTAAGTTTTATTACCTCATTGGCCCTAGAATTAGCTAAGTTCGTCAGAATCAATAGCTTCTATCCTAGATTCGAATAAATATTTCCGTACCTAAACCCTCCGTCAGGATGATCCAATCGCCACTAATTGGAATAGCCTAGATACTAACACCTGTTCTTAGTTAGCTACTCTAAAAACAGTAAAATAATCTCAATTTATTGAAAAGAGTAAAAACCCTAATTTAGTTTAATTCAATAAAAACCCAAATTCAACATTCGTTAATTAATAAGATTGGGATTCACCCATTGTTTGTTCTCAAGCACTAATGAAAGCTTAGCTCATATTAAAATTAAAAACTGAATTAAAAGAAATGGAATTCATATCGTTTACAAAATTAAAAGATAAAAAGAACCTAATTTTCGGAATCAGAATGACTACGAACGGAGCTATAGACCCACTCCAGCTCTTGTAGCTTCTCCTTTCTTCCTGCTGTAGCTTCTCTGGTGTTTTTAATCTTGTGGAATGTGAATTGTATGAAAAATAGAAGTCCAGACCTCCTTTTATAAGTGCAAATTCGGACTAGGGCTTGGACCAGAAAATAAAAGCCTAATTAAATGTCCAAGCCCACTTTCTAAGCCCAAAATCCCGTAACTGATGATAGGCCTTCACTAAAACAGCTTTTCCCGATGCGTTACAACTCCGATTGACCTCATTCCAGTTGCTAAAGTTCCGTAACTCGATAAGGAATGATTTCTCTTCAAAGGTCAGCGGCTAAATCATCGCTTAAGCACCTCGAAATCAGCAATCTATGGCCTGGAAAGTGGATTTTCAGCTCTAAAAATAATATCTTCGGGATTTGTCTTCAAGTCTTGACTCTAATTCACGATCTTTGACCTTCTCCTCGGATTCCTCTCCTAGCTAACATCTAAAACCTGTAAACTTTACACTAAAAATACCAATATTACGCGCAAAAGTTTAATAAATTAAAAATGCTAGAAATAAAAAGGGAATTCCGGATTATTGCATATTTAGTCCAAAAGTCTATCAAATTAATTAAATAAACACCAAAAATGATGTCTCCCAAGGGTCGAAAATAAGAACAATTAGGGAGACATCAAGACCCCCAACTCAAACCTTTGTCGTCCCGACAAAGTAAAACAAAACAAAGGGGTAGAAGTAAGCGTATAAACACATAGAAGCTAGCAAATAAACCCTAAAGCAATTCTCAAAATAAATCTCATATAGCCAACTCTAGAAACTAATATACACATACACTAATCATGCAACATCAAACATAACTAATCTCAATCATAAAATTAAAATCGCAATGCTTGAAGGTTACACTTGTACTCATCTCTGTATGGTGGTCATTAATCCTACCTTGCTTTGAACGCTCCACCTAGTCTATTCCCTATTAACAGAATCATAAATTCACTATGCACTTAGGAATCACGAGGTCTTTACGGTTATAATATTGGCTTAAGGACAGGTGTGGATGTATATTTGGTAAATTTGAAGTGAGCTTTTGGCTCTCTCCTCACTTACCATCAACAGTGTCCTCGAGCTTGAGTTAACGCTCAAAAAGATGTTCTCACTCACCCATATACGCAACAATTTAGCGTCCCATGTCTACCCACTGTAAACAAGATGATTTTCAGAAAATTCCACTTTGCCGGATGTTTTATTCATATGTATTTTTCTTTTTCTTTTCTTTTCTCTTTTTCTCTTTTTTTTTGTACAGAAGCAAACCGGGTTCCTGGTTTTGACGAATCCGGGTTCCCGGTTCCTACTGTATGGATTTTTTTTTTTTTTTTTCATTTTTTCTTTTTTTCATTCCCGGCAAAGGGTTACAAGTATATATCATCTGCAATTGTGCTACAATACAAAGCACATCAATCCCAACCCATTAAATTCCCCATATGTGGTCCCACCACCCCAAACTCAAGCTCGAGACATGTCTCAGGATTGTGATTCAAGTGCGGGTCATATGGTCATGCCTAATAATCTAAGGGATAATGGCTTATATCGTGGCTACAAAGAAAAGGCTAAGGCTCAAAGTGGGCTAAGACGGATAATAATTAATACAAGGGATAGACGGCTAAAAAGGCACAAATGGCTAACAAAGAACTGCCCCTATCATTTTCCTAAGTACATAGCTTGTCTTTAGTTCATATCTAGGTGGGTTCTCTACTAATTAGGATTTCACGTTCTACACACCAAACATATTCCTTGAGTACAAGCTTACTTCATTTGCATTGTTAATTAATTTTTCCTATCAATTACCTATGTTCGCATGCAATTGTAAGTGCGTTTTATATCAATCCCTAAAGTCCACTATTTACTATCATAGATTCATCAAAAGTATGCTTAAAGGGATATTTAAAAATTTCTATATTCAAACGCAACTCCGAAAATTCTTTTATTGAAAGCAAATAAAGCAAATAACACATAAAAACTGGGATGAGGCAACGAACCCCACCCCAAACTCAAAAATGAGTTTTGTCCCCACGACTCGAAAAGACTCAAAGCAATAAAATAATATACACTAAGTGAGAAGGATTAGAAAACGTATCTGAACCAGCGCGAGGCTGGTTGTCGGTGTTGCGTCCCTGAACTTTATCTCGCGTCTAGACATCGTAAGTTGTGCATTGAACAAATAAAGTTCAGCTCGTTTGTAACGTTTCCCAAAATAGCACACCTCGTATCCTGATTCTCTTCCAACACCTTGATTTTCGATTCCAACTCATCAACGGATCATTTTCTTCCTCACTTTTAGGTTCCTCAATCACTTTCCTCTTCTTCGGATTTGCCTTAATTTGAACCTCTTCAGTCTTGTGTTAGAAACGTGAAATAGGAATCTCAATAGCTTGTTCTTGAATAGCACCAAAAGCGTTTATGTTTCTTTGAGAGTTCCTTTGATAAGCACACATGAAAACGGTTCTGATAAGCATCTCTTTCCACCCCAAACTCAAAACTTCAAATAGTGAGAAGCTAAGGCTTAGAACTTTGATGTTTTGAGGCTTAAGACTTGAAGATTATGGTGGAATATGCGATGGGTAAAGGCTACTTGATGTGTGGGAAGAGGGAATTGGATATTATTTGAAGCTTGGATGAAGAACAAGTGGAGAAAAGTGGGACTTTAATCATATTTTTCGGATGGGAGATGAGTTGATTGCATGTTGTTGTGGTGAAAGAGAGCAAGATTTGAGGATTGTGTGGTTGTTGATGATGATGTTCAGGAAATTCTAGGTTTTGGGAGTGTTTTTGGAGGCTGGTTTGAAGAAAGAGGTAAAAATCTAGGGCTAAAAAGCTTCAAACGGCCCTGTCACAGATGAAACCGGGTACCCGCATTTGCAAATGCGGGGCCCCAGTTTCGCGTCGCTGTGTCGACGCGAAAAAATAATTTTTACTTTTTTAATTTTTTTTCTTTTTTTTTTTCTTTTTTTTTTTTTTTAACCTCAAAACGCAGCCAAAACGCGGGACCCAAAACGCGGGGTCAGAGATTTGCCCTTCGAAACCGGGTGCCCGCATTTGCAAATGCGGGTACCCGCATTCTCGTCGATGGCGCGAGCCAAGACGCACCAAAACGCGACCTCCCAAAACGCGGGGTCAGAGAAATTGGAAAGTTACAGCTCCGAAACCGGGTACCCGCATTTGCAAATGCGGGGCCCCGGTTTGCGTCGATGGCGCGAATCCAAAACGCAGCAAAACGCGGGAAAACGCGGGACCCAAGACGCAGGGTCAGAATGTAGAATTTTTAGCTTTCGAAACCGGGTACCCGCATTTGCAAATGCGGGGACCCGGTTTGGCCCCTGGAACACCACAAATTTTCTCTTATTTTCGCCCTTTCGACCCCAAACTCATGACCTTTTTATCCCTGAAATCATAAAAAAACAACTACCCTTCCTCATTTCTTAATAATAAACACGAAAATCAAACTACTCTAAATTGCAAAAAATAAAAACTTAGACTAATATACAAGAAATTGGCTTTTGTTTAACGTCGTTAAGCTCGACGGGTTACCTCATTCATTAGTCATTGACATAACCTCCCCAGCAGTGAGTGAGGTTGTCAATATTTGCAACTCGAAATTTGCATCCCTTAGCTTTTATTCCCACTAGTTTATCTGAGATAACCTTCGCGACCATGAATGGTCCTAGCCAAGAACATTTGGATTCACGTACCTTTGGATGGGGGTTCGGTTTCTTCATAGCTACTTCTTCACCTACTTTGAACCCCTTTTTCTTTCTTTCTTTCTTAGGTTCCTTCGGAACCTTCATGGTACGTGTTTTCTCTTTCTTCTTTGCATGATTGAGTTGTGGATTTTTAGGGTATGGAGGAGCTTTAATTGGTGGTTTCTTTCGTAGCTCTTTCTCCTCCACCCCTAAAGTGTCCTCAACATTGATTGGCTCTGTTCTTACCGGTTCCATTACATCTACACGAAAACATTCTTCCTTGGAATCCGGAAACTTCATAGGTCTAAACACATTAAACTTCATCTCCTCGTCTTGGATTCTCATAATCATATCGCCGTTTTCTACATCAATCAAGGTACGCCCCGTGGCTAGGAATGGTCTTCCCAAAATAATGGGGACATTCCTATCCGCGTCGTAATCAAGTATAATGAAATCAGCGGGAAAAATTAACGTACCTGCCTTAACGAGGACATCTTCGATTCGGCCTTCTGGATGTGCAAGAGATCGATCCGCCATTTGCAAGACCATAGAAGTGGGTCTTGCTTCAATATTAAGCTTGTCAAAGACTGATTTGGGCATAAGATTTATGCTTGCACCCAAATCGCATAGCGCTTTTCCTTTCCACTCATTACCAATAGATATCGGAATCGTAAAGCTCCCAGGATCAACTAACTTTGGAGGTAGTTTACCTTGACAAATAGCACTACATTCCTCAGGGAGACCAATCATCTCATTATCACAATACGGCCGTTTGTTGGTGAGGGCTCTTTTCAGAAACTTAGCATACTTGGGTACATCTCTAATAGCTTCCAATAACGGAATGTTTATGCTAAGACCTCTTACCTTGTTAAAGAATTTTTGATAATCAGCCATATCACCCTTCTTTTGAACTCTCGATGGAAATTGTGGAGGAGGACGGTTTATTATAGTATCATCTTTCTTTTTCGGAACTTCACTAGACCTCTCCACTTCTTCTACTTCAACTTCTTTATCTTTATTCACCACCTCTTTTTCTTTTCTAACTTCTTTTTCTTTCATAACCGGAAAAGGAGGTGGAGGAAGGTTCTTACCACTTCTGAGAGTAATAGCTTTACAGTCTTCGATTTGGATTGGATTCTCAGTATTGCTAGGGAGTTGCCCTTGTGGACGTTGATTCAGTTGTTTGTTAATTTGACTTAGCTGATTCTGGAACAACTTCATACTTGCTTCAACTGCGTTTTGACGTTCCATAGCTTGTGTTTGAAGAGCAATTAAGCTTTCAACTGTTTTCTGAAGAGTAACTCCTTCTTGCGGATGGGCAGGTAAGGCCTTCTGATTCATTGTGTCATCATAATTGTCTTGAGGAGCATAATTTTGATTCTGTCCTCCTTGGTAATTGTTGTGTGGTCTTGGATTGTAGATGTTACCTTGGGGACGCGGCTGATACGCATAAGTAGGATTTGCTGCCCCATCAGGATTTGAGTATTGAAACCCCGGATGGTTTCTGTTAGGCTGATATCCATTACCACTTGAATTAAAGTTACCTCTATTGGATATAAACATCACGGATTCTTGATTATTTTGACAATTTTCCCAACTATGATCATTGACACCGCAATACTCACATCCATATACCTCTTGTGCAACCTTTACCTCACCTCTTTTATTCGAGAAACCTTCTTTCACGGCTAGAGTAAGTTGTCTCAATTGTTGTTCTAGTGTGGTCTGAAGCTTTGTCTCTAGCGTAGCAAACTTTTCTTCCATATCAACATTATTCACTCTTTTAACTGGTGTTCTTACTGAACTCCACCCAACTTCATTCTTGACTGTTCTCTCTAAGATGATCTTTGCATGAGCGGGTTGAACTTGAAGAAAACCTGCACCACATAACATATCCAATTTCTCTCTTGAAGTCCCATCAAGGCCTCTATAAAATATTTTTAATTGTTGTTGTTCTGAAAAGCCATGATTGGGGACTCTACGTAAGCACATCTGAAATCTTGTCCAACTCCTACCCAAAGTTTCATCATATTCTTGACGGAAATTCGTCAATTCTAATTCAGCATCTAACCTCATGTTACTTGGGTAATACCTGTCAAAGAAAGCAATCTCTAATTGGTCCCAATTAGTAATTTTCGTCGGATCTTGCATATCGTGCCATTCACTTGCTCCATCAATAACAAAAAATTTAAACACAGCGTAGTACATCTGTTCTTTTGAAACTCCTTGTGTGATGTAAGAATCACATATCTGTTTGAATTTCTGTATCGCTCTAAGAGGATCTTCTCCAACTCTACCACGAAAATTTCCAAAGTTTTGGAATTGAGCTATCATACCCGGATCTGGACGAAACTTCGGAACATTTATATCTGGAGCACCTACTCCTATAGCAGGAGCACGGAATGGAACTTCTGGTGGACCATTAGTAAACCATGGATCTTGAATATTCGCCATTTCTCTTTCCTCTTGTTCTCTTCTTTTCTTATTTGCAAGTCTGATTAACGAATCCGGATTATCAAGGATTTGAACTGGTGGTTCAAATCTGAGCCTTCTTCGCATACACCAAACCTAAAAACCTGAGAAAACTAAACAAGCAAAAAGCGTAAAACTGATAAAAATAAATGCAACTATCACTAAAGGATAAACACCGTGGTCACACGCTACCGTCCCCGGCAGCGGCGCCAAAAACTTGGTGGTCCTTTGTGTGTTCTAAAATAAATGCAAATGTAAATCGAACCACAACCGCAAGTGTACGGTTGTCCCAAGTAGTATGTATGATAATACAGATTCGTTCCAAGGACGGATGGTTGATCACAATGTTTAGCAAGTAGTGATTGATGCACTTATGAAAAGAAAAGATTATAAAATATTTGTTTGGTTTTGTTGTTTAAAGCTAATGAATAAAAGACAAATATTAAAATGCAAGTAAAAGCTAAGACGCAAGTAAAATGATGTAAAACGCAATATGAGATGTAGTACTTGAGAACGCAAGAATCCTCCCAATCTTATTTCCTAACTTATGTTGTTTAAGGGCTAAATTGGTCAATTACAATGGTCGGGATTCTAAATTCCTTATACCCCCGTCAGGGTGGACTATAAGGCGATCCTAGAGTGTCACTAGTCCCGTCAGGGTAAATATGATCCACCGTTGGATGATTAAGTTTTATTACCTCATTGGCCCTAGAATTAGCTAAGTTCGTCAGAATCAATAGCTTCTATCCTAGATTCGAATAAATATTTCCGTACCTAAACCCTCCGTCAGGATGATCCAATCGCCACTAATTGGAATAGCCTAGATACTAACACCTGTTCTTAGTTAGCTACTCTAAAAACAGTAAAATAATCTCAATTTATTGAAAAGAGTAAAAACCCTAATTTAGTTTAATTCAATAAAAACCCAAATTCAACATTCGTTAATTAATAAGATTGGGATTCACCCATTGTTTGTTCTCAAGCACTAATGAAAGCTTAGCTCATATTAAAATTAAAAACTGAATTAAAAGAAATGGAATTCATATCGTTTACAAAATTAAAAGATAAAAAGAACCTAATTTTCGGAATCAGAATGACTACGAACGGAGCTATAGACCCACTCCAGCTCTTGTAGCTTCTCCTTTCTTCCTGCTGTAGCTTCTCTGGTGTTTTTAATCTTGTGGAATGTGAATTGTATGAAAAATAGAAGTCCAGACCTCCTTTTATAAGTGCAAATTCGGACTAGGGCTTGGACCAGAAAATAAAAGCCTAATTAAATGTCCAAGCCCACTTTCTAAGCCCAAAATCCCGTAACTGATGATAGGCCTTCACTAAAACAGCTTTTCCCGATGCGTTACAACTCCGATTGACCTCATTCCAGTTGCTAAAGTTCCGTAACTCGATAAGGAATGATTTCTCTTCAAAGGTCAGCGGCTAAATCATCGCTTAAGCACCTCGAAATCAGCAATCTATGGCCTGGAAAGTGGATTTTCAGCTCTAAAAATAATATCTTCGGGATTTGTCTTCAAGTCTTGACTCTAATTCACGATCTTTGACCTTCTCCTCGGATTCCTCTCCTAGCTAACATCTAAAACCTGTAAACTTTACACTAAAAATACCAATATTACGCGCAAAAGTTTAATAAATTAAAAATGCTAGAAATAAAAAGGGAATTCCGGATTATTGCATATTTAGTCCAAAAGTCTATCAAATTAATTAAATAAACACCAAAAATGATGTCTCCCAAGGGTCGAAAATAAGAACAATTAGGGAGACATCACACGAGCTGCAAGAAGTCCAAGAACTCCTCAATCAAAGAAAGCGAAAACTGTACCTGAGTTGGAAGCGAAGATTCAGGTGCTGGAAGAAAATCAGGAGAAGATGATTGCTACCTTGGGAAACGTTACAAAAGAATTGGACCTGCTTCGAAATTTAATCCTAGGCGTAAATACACTTCAAAACGCGATTTATGATGCTGTTACGCGAGATAAAGGTCCAGAACGCAACACCGATAACCAGACTCGCGCTGGTTAAGATACGTTTTCTAAACTTTCCTCTTAGTGTACATTAGTTTAAATGCTTTATTGAGTCTTTTCGAGTCGTGGGGACACGACTCATTTTTGAGTTTGGGGTGGGGTTCGTTGCCTCATCCCAATTTTTATGTGTTATTTGCTTTCAATAAAAGAATTTTCGGAGTTGCGTTTGACTGTAGAAATTTATAAATATCCCTTTAAGCATACTTTTGATGAATCTATGATAGTAAATAGTGGACTTTAGGGATTGATATAAAACGCACTTACAATTGCATGCGAACATAGGTAATTGATAGGAAAAATTAATTAACAATGCAAATGAAGTAAGCTTGTACTCAAGGAATATGTTTGGTGTGTAGAACGTGAAATCCTAATTAGTAGAGAACACACCTAGATATGAACTAAAGACAAGCTATGTACTTAGGAAAATGATAGGGGCAGTTCTTTGTTAGCCGTTTGTGCCTTTTTAGCCTTCTATCCCTTGTATTAATTATTATCCATATTAGCCCACTTTGAGCCTTAGCCTTTTCTTTGTAGCCACGATATAAGCCATTATCCCTTAGATTATTAGGCATGACCATATGACCCGCACTTGAATCACAGTCCTGAGACATGTCTCGAGCTTGAGTTTGGGGTGGTGGGACCACATATGGGGAATTTAATGGGTTGGGATTGATGTGCTTTGTATTGTAGCACAATTGCAGATGATATATATACTTGTAACCCTTTGCCGGGAATGAAGGAAAATGAAAAAGAAAGAAAAAATGAAAAAAGTTGAAAATTCATACAGTAGGAACCGGGAACCCAAATTCGTCAAAACCGGGAACCCGTTTTGCTTCTGTACAAAAAAGAGAAAAAAAAAGAAAAAGAAAAAAAATATGAATGAATAAAACATCCGGCAAAGTGGAATTTTCTGAAAATCATCTTGTTAAAAGTGGGTAGACATGGGACGCTAAATTGTTGCGTATATGGGTGAGTGAGAACATCTTTTTGAGCGTTAACTCAAGCTCGAGGACACTGTTGATGGTAAGTGAGGAGAGAGCCAAAAGCTCACTTCAAATTTACCAAAAATACATCCATACCGTCCTTAAGCCATTATTATAACCGTAAAGACCTCGTGATTCCTAAGTGCATAGTGAATTTATTATTCTGTTGATAGGGAATAGACTAGGTGGAGCGTTCAAAGCGAGTTAGGATTAATGACCACCCTATAGCCATCATACAGAGATGAGTACAAGTGTAACCTTCAAGCATTGCGACTTTAATTTTATGATTGAGATTATTTAGGTTTGATGTTGCATGATTAGTGTATGTGTATATTAGTTTCTAGAGTTTGCTATATGAGGTTTATTCTGAGAAGTGCTTTAGGGTTTATTTGTTAGCTTCTATTTTGGTTATACGCTTACTTCTACCCCTTTGTTTTGTTTTACTTTGTCGGGACGACAAAGGTTTGAGTTGGGGGTCTTGATGTCTCCCTAATTGTTCTTATTTTAGACCCTTAGGAGACATCACTTTTTGTGTTTATTTAATTAATTTGATAGACTTTTGGACTAAATTTGCAATAATCCGGAATTCCCTTAGGAGACTTTTATTTCTAGCATTTTTAATTTATTAAACTTTTGCGCGTAATATTGGTATTTTTAGTGTAAAGTTTACAGGTTTTAGATGTTAGCTAGGAGAGGAATCCGAAGAGAAAGTCAAAGATCGTGAATTAGAGTCAAGACTTGAAGATAAATCCCGAAGATATTATTTTTAGAGCTGAAAATCCATTTTCCAGGCCATAGATTGCTGATTTCGAGGTGCTTAAGCGATGATTTAGCCGCTGACATTTGAAGAGAAAACATTCCTTATCGAGTTACGGAACTTTAGCAACTGGAATGAGGTCAATCGGAGTCATAACGCATCGGGAAAAGCCGTTTTAGTGAAGGTATATCAGCAGTTACGGGATTTTGGGCTTAGAAAGTGGGCTTGGACATTTAATTAATATTCTATTTTCTGGTCCAAGCCCTAGAACGAATTTATGCTTATAAAAGGAGGTCTGGACTTCTATTTTTCACACAATTCACATTCCACAAGATTAAAACACCAGAGAGAAGCAACAGAAGGAAGAAGAAGAAGCTACAAGAGCTGGAGTGGGTCTATAGCTCCGTTCGTAGTCATTCCAATTCCGGAAATTAGGTTCTTTTTATATTTTAATTTTGTAAACAATATGAATTCCATTTCTTTTAATTTAGTTTTTAATTTTAATATGAGCTAAACTTTTAATAGTGCTTGAGAACAAACAATGGGTGAATCTTAATTTTATGAAATAACGAATGTTGAATTTGGGTTTATGCTAAATTAAATTAGATTGGGTTTATTACTCTTTTCGATAATTTGTGATTATTTACTGATTTTAGAGTCGCGAATTAAGATTAGGTATTAGTATCTAAGCTATTCCACATTAGTGGCGTGTGGATCATCCTGACGGAGGGTTTAGGTATAGAATTAATTATTCAATCTAGGATAAAAGCTATTGATTCTGACGAACTTAGCTAATTCTAGGGCCAATGAGGTAAAACACTTAAACATCCAACGGTGGATCATATTTACCCTGACGGGACTAGTGACACTTTAGGATCGCCTTATAGTCCACCCTGACGGGGGTATAAGGAATTTAGAATCTCGACCATTGTAATTGACCGATTTAGCCCTTAAACAACATAAGTTAGGAAGTAAGATTAGGAGGATCCTTGCGTTCTCAAGTACTACATCTCATATTGCGTTTTCACTTATTTTACTTGCGTCTTAGCTTTTAATTGCATTTATAATTTATCTTTCATTTAGTAGTTTTAATAAACAAAACCAAACAAACATTTTATTATCTTTTACTTTCATAAGTCCATCAATCACTATTTGCTAGACATTGTGATCAACCATCCGTCCTTGGAACGAATCTGTATTATCATACATACTACTTGGGACAACCGTACACTTGCGGTTGTGGTTCGATTTACATTTGCATTTATTTTAGAACACACAAAGGACCACCAATAATGCGAGGCAATAGCCTCGAAAGTATGTTCTCTTTCTTCCTTACCATTTCTGTAAATGCTTTATCTGCTAATTTTAATTTCTTTTTCGAGTCGTGGGGACACAGCTCATTTTTGAGTTGGTGGTGTGGGGATTCGTTGTCTCTCATCTCCATTTTTCTGTTTTTAGGTAGAAATTAAAATTTTTGATACATGGGAATTAGATGTAGAGTGTGTTTAATAGTTTGAAAGCATAAGCTTAGTAAGTTAATGATAGAACGTTTATGAGCTATTTTAGTTTGTATGATTTGTGTATTTGCAGGAAAACACACATTGATAGTAAAGAAAAGATTAGTTAGCAATGCGATAGAAAGTATGTTCAATCTCAGGGAGCCATGAGTGTTGTGTAGTCCGTGAGACTAAGCTAGTTGATAAACCCATTTGATGAACGTGCTAAAGGAAAGAGAATGACAAAATTGCATAGTTTAGAAAGTGATTAAGGCGGTTCTTGCATAAGCCCCTTGGTTCCTTTTAGCTTGCTGTCCAAATTATATTTTATATCCTTCTCAGCCCCTTCTAACCTTTCTAAAGCCTTTTTATTTAACCACGTTATAAGCCATATCCCTTTAGATTATAGGAATTTTCCATATGACCCGCACTCGAATCGCGATGCATGGACAGTTGTTTTAGAGCTTGAGTTTGGGGTGGTGGGTCCACCATTATGGGAATTGTTATTGGGTTGGGATTTGCGAGCTTATTAATTGTGCTCTGTTATTATATTAATGATTATTCACAGGTTTATATTGTAACCCTTTGCCGGGGTAAGAGTAAATGAAAAAAGTTGAAAAGCATGAAAAGAAAAGAAAAAATCTATGAGAAAAAATAGCATGATATCTCAACATCAAAAAGAGATTCATAGCTATACAAAAAAAATTGATTTAAAAATAATATATATATTTGGACCGGCAAAGAGGAACTTTTATGTAAACATCTTATGCTTTATTGGGTTATTCGGGATGCTACTTTGTGCATCAAGAAAATCATTGGGTTGAGTGATAACGTTTTATGAGAGTAACTCAAGCTCTAGGGAGATTCGTTGATGGCTAGTGAGAAGAGAGCCAAAAGCTCACTCTAAATTATCCAAATATACTTATCATACTGTCCCTAAGCCAACATTACAACCTTAAAGACCTTTTGATTCTTTGCTATGTAATCTAGAAGTGATTGAGCCAATAGAGAGTAGTTAAGTGGATCTTTGGATACTAGTGAAGTTCGATGAATAATCTATAGTCTCCTTGGTGAACTGGGTAAAGATCATCTCCCTTTTACATTGCGAAGCTAATCTAATCTTGAATTCAAGTCGTGTTGATTGTAGATATGAAAAGTGTGCAGGTATGTAGTTTGTAAATATTATTACATGACATTTTCTGAGTAGTTGCTTTATGTCTATTTTATATATTCTGCTATCTCCTTACCCACTGTGCTTAATTGACCTAGGTGTGTATTTAAAGACTTCCCTTTGTCTTTATCTTTATCGTATCGGGACGATACAACTTTGAGTTGGGGGCCTTGATGTCTCCCTATTTGTGATGATTTAATCTTAGTTGGAGACATCATTTTAGGTGTATTTATTAGGATATAGATCGATTTTCTCATGATTTAGCACACTTTCTTATTTCTTGTCTTGATTTAATGATTTATTATTTTTAGAGAATATTTGGTTAAATTGTTTGTTAATTGTGAAGCTCTAAAGATATATATGGTGATTAATTAGATACCAAGTCAATTATAAGAAATAAAAGAAAGAAGATATGCATGGAAATTGGAGATAAGGAAAGAAAAGATTAGATATGGAAAGATAAAGTTGCCAAATAAATCTGAAGTGCAACACCCACGGCCATAGAAATGATCATAAATCAAGATTGAATAGAAATTTGGAAGAATGGTCTAAATCAAAGGTATAGAGCTTTCCGAAAAGATTTGTTTCGACTATTAGAACGCGTCAAACGGAGTTGAAATGAAGAAGTTATGACCAAAAAAAAATAGCGGCAGATTATTACCTTTTCTATATTTTAGGGGTACGAATTTGAGTTGGGCTTGGAGTCCAAGTTACTTGTCTTCCACTCCAAGAAAACGAATTAGGTCTTCTAAACACTTATAAATACACCCTTAGACCTTTGTAAAGTCATCCTTTCCTCCCATAAGTTAGTCCTTAAGTTTTATATCATTAGAGTCATTCAAGAGAGCAAGATGACATCTTTGTATCAATCTTTTAGTTTATTTCTTTCAGGTATGAACTAATTTTCCCATAGCTTGGGTTTTGCATTATGTATAATCTATGAATTCTATTTTCTTTCTATCAAAGTTTCTTTGGAAATTATATGTTTTAATCTGATATTAGCTACTTAACCATATATTTGCTTTATGTGTTTTGATTTATTTCGTGTCCTAAACCTAATCACTTTAGGATTTGTTAATAGTAGTTAGATGGTCGCCCGGTAGGGGTGTCTAATTATTGAAACACCACATAAACGTCTAGAATAAGGAATTGGTCCTGACAACACCAGCCTAATTAGATAGTCATTAGGGTTTGTTTTAATCACCATATCACCAATTGAAGGAAAGGTCTTCTTAGGAACCTAGTGGCGTAAGATAACCCTATTTAAGGTCACCTCGTGGTTGTGTCGTAGCCTACCTATTCGCTCTCCGGCTGTAAGTAGGAATTTAGAATCCTGATTATTGCAATACTACATGATTCACCCTTACATGTTTAGAATAAACAAGACTCTTAGGGATTACTTGCTAATTTCTCGAGCTAAACTCTCCTACTATCTTCTTCTCTTTGCATTTAGTTTTCTGTCTTTAATTTATTACTTTAATTTTCTATTTACAAAGCCAAATAAAAATATCTTTGTCTTTATTTTCTTGCGTAATATTAATTCTAGCTTTCATATCTGCACTTGATAATTTGCATAAGTTCTCCCTTACATTCGTAGTCTTTGAGGAACGAATCTTATTTATCAGTAAAACTTGCATACGTCCTGTATACTTGCAGAACCATGCTCAGCCTAGGGTGTTTATTTGCACTTATTTATCCATTATTTTATCACACCTTAGGCGACATCACCTCCTTCCTTACCACCTCTTTCATAGCTGGCATGAGCCTTCTTTGCCCCTCTATAGATCGCCCTCCTTCTTTCTCAAGAATAATCTTATGTTTACAAACGGACGGACTGATTCCCTTGATATCGGCAATAGTCCACCCAATTGCTTCTTTGTTAGCACAAAGCACACGGGGTAGCTTATCTTCTTGAGGACCTGAAAGGGTTAGTAGAAATAATAACAGGTAAAGTTTTGTTCATACCTAAGTATGCATAGTGCAGATGGTCTGGAAGTGGTTTTTCTTCAAGAACAGGTGGACATATTATAGATGGTTTCTTCATTGGTTCAATGTCTCCTGATTCTTGAAGTTGTTCTTGAATGTTTGATCCTAATACCGTAACTTCGTCAGTGGCATCATCGTATATTTCTGGTGATTGAAGTTCCAAGGCTTCGTCTAGATCGTCATCACAGTTTGATTCATTAAAGACTTCTTGTGTAAGTTTTCTGATGACATCTATTTTTAAGCATTCATCTTTTGTATCTGGATACTTCATAGCCTTAAACACATTGAACCGTACATGTTCGTCTTGGACCCTCATGATCAATTCACCATTCTCAACATCTATTAGTGTATGCCCCGTGGCTAAGAATGGTCTACACAAGATGATGGGGACATTCTTCTCCGCGTCATAGTCAAGAATAATAAAATCACACGAAAATAAAAAACTACCACTTTTAACTAAAACATCTTCAATTTTACCTACTGGTTTGGAGAGGGAGCGATCTGCCATCTGTAATACCACTGAAGTAGGTACTACCTCTCCTATGTTGAGCTTCTCGAACAAGGACTTTGGCATGAGATTGATACTCGCGCCTAAATCACATAATGCTCTCCCGGTCCAACTTTCTCCAATAGCAATGGGAATCGTAAAACTTCCGGGATCTTGCAGCTTCGGTGGTAACTTGCCTTGACAAATAGCACTACACTCCCCTGGTAATCTAATCGTCTCCCCAGTTTCCAAACTTTGTTTGTTTGAAAGAATGTCTTTCATGAACTTCACGTACTTTGCCATTCTTTTTAGAGTTTCAACAAACGGTATAGTAATATTTAAATTGCGCACCATGCCAAGGAACTTCTTGAATTCTTTTTCATTGTTCTTCTTTTTGACACGTGACGGGCATGGTGGAGGAGGACGTGTATTAGTTTCCACTGAGCTTTTCTTCTTTTCTGGTGTCTTTTCTGGGACACTCTTTGGTTCAACTACCTCTTCGAACTTGTCTTCTACTGTTTCTTCAACCACTTTTTCTGGAATAGAGGCTGAATCTGGTTCTACTCTAGGCGGAGGTAATTGTTTTCCACTTCTTAATTCAACTACATGACAATCATCATCTTCTGGAGCAATAGTATCACTTGGGAGTTGCCCTTTTGGCCTGTTTTGAAGTGTACTCGCCATGTGTGACAGTGTATGCTCGAGATTCTTGATTACCTTGGACTAGGTTTGGAGTCTTTGCTGGCTCATCTTCATATTTTCTTCAACTAGTTTCATCATTGCAGCCATACTTGAATCCAAACTCGAATTGCTTTGCTTCTGTGTAGCTTGTTGCATTGAATATTGAGGTGGTTTGATGTCTCCTCATTTGTGATAGATTAATGTTAGGATGAGACATCATTTTAAGTGATTTAGAAGTCAATAATGTCGATTTTCTTGAGTTTTAGTGCACTTTCCTATTTTGTGTCTTGATTTGTAGAATTATTGTTTTTAGAGCATATTGGGTTTAATTGTTTATTTAGTGTGTAGCTTTAAATATAATTATGGAGCTTAATTATAGTCCAAGTCAAAGACAACAACTTATGGAAATATATTTGCATGGTAATTGGAGATAAGGAAACAATTGCTAAAAAGATGGAAAAGGAAAAGCTGCCTAAATCTGGGAATCTGCATACACGTCCAAAGATAGGCGTTTTTACCTAAGAAATAGGCCGAATCTGATGATTTCCTTCAAAAGGGTCTAGATAATTCTGTTGCGATTCTTTTGGTATCTTGTGGAGCAAAATCCGACCAATAACGAAGAAGATATGCTCAAAACAACGCAGCAGTGTTTATCTTTATTTCCATACGAATTTGAGTTGGGCTAGAAGTCCATTACCTTAACTCTTCCTCAAGAAAACGAATTAGGTCTTCTAAACACCTATAAATACACCCTTATATCACTTGTAAATCATCCTTGCCTTATAGTAATTAGTTCTTAAGGTTTCATTCTTCCAGTTTATTGTAGAGAGCAAGATGATGTCTTTTGTAATTTCTTTTAGTTGGTATGAACTAAACTCCCCATAGCTTGAGTTTTGCATATGTATAATCTATGAATTCTAATTCTTCTATCTAAGTTTCTTTGGGAATTATATGTTTTAATCTGATATTAGCTTCTTACTTTATATTTGTTTATGTGTTTTGATTTAATGTCTTTCCTAGAACTGATCACTTTAGGATTGTTTTAAGAGTAGTTAGATGGTCTCCTTGACAGGGTGTTTAACTATTGAACCACCACATAATGTCTAGTGTCGATAGCAGTTCTGACAAAACATACTTCTAACTAGATAGTCATTAGGGTTTGTTTTAACCACCGTATCACCAAGATTGCAGTATTTCCTTAGGGCCTTAGTGGCGTTTGATAACCCTATTTGAAATCACTTCTTGGTTGTGACGTAGCCCCCTTAGTCGCTTTCAAGGTCTAAGCTTGGGGAATTTAGAATCCTGACTAAGTATTACCAAGAGCTAATATTCTCCCTTATGAACTAGATTTATAGATAGAATTAGAAGGATTAGTGCATACTAGCAAAACCTAAGCTATACTTCTCATCCCTTATTCTTAATCTTGTATTCTATTGTCTTTATTTTCCTAGTTTTAATTCATAATTTCGAATTCCTACTTGCTTCTTTTACTCGTTATTTCTACTCACGCGATTAACACACTTAAGTCCCTGAGAACGAACTCTACTTATCATTAAAACTTGCATACGTCCTGTAATACTTGCAGTATTGTGCCTGTCTAAGGTGAGAGTGCGTAGTTTCTTGGCTTAATTTTATCTTATTTTTATCACACCCTAGGCGACACCAAGTTTTTGGCGCCGCTGCCGGGGACTTGTGTCTCGTTAGCGTGTGGGTTATCTATTTCGAGTTTTAGTTTTTAATTAGTTTTACTTTGCAGTTCTTAGTTTAGTTTTTATTTTTCCAGATTTACGCTTGTGGTTTGCTTTAGTCTTTTTCAGGTTTCACAGTGTTTAATTCTTGGCCTCTCTTATCGGAGCCTGAGAGGAGCTTCAGACCTTACAACAAACGAGTTCGTGAGGAAAGAGCCTTGAGAAGAGCTATGGCATCCCAACAAGAGCCACCACTTGGTGGAGTTCATCAAGATCCACCAGCAGGAGGACAACAATTACCGGGAGGAGATCCACCACTTGGTGCACCTCTCGGTCAACAAGAGCCACCACTCGGTGGACAAGAAGGACAACAACTACCAGCAGGAGGAGGTAATGTGCAAAACAACCTTAATCAACAGAACCGAGTTAAACAAGACCTTCCTGGCCTTAATGTACCATTCCATGTTCAACCCATCGGTTACCGCCCTCCTGAGATTCCGAATATCAAATTTAGACCCGATCCGGGCATGCTCAGTCTATTTCAAAGTTTCGGACTCTATACTGGTACAGCTATTCAAGATCCGGTAAAAGCGATTCAGAAGTTCATGCAGATTTGTGATGCCTACATTACTCCTGGCATTACACGTGAGCAACTGTATTGTCATATGTTTTCGTTTTTCTTGACCGGAAGAGCTGGCGATTGGCTAGAGAGACAACCACATGGAACCATTCACTCTTGGAGAGAACTTCAAGCCGCATTCTTTAACCGATTTTATCCGAAGAGCATGAGACTTAAAGATCAAACCGAGCTTGCAAGATTTTCTCAAGAAGATGGAGAAACAGTGGGAGAAGCATGGACAAGGTTTCAACAAAAGTTAACTAGATGTCCGCTCCATGGTTATACACCTGCTCTACAACTTGCTATGTTTTATGAAGGCCTTAATGATAAAGGTAGAGAAAAGGTGGATAACATTGGAAAGGGTAATTTCGTGTCCATGAATCATAATGAAGCTTCTGAGGTGTTAGAGAATATTATGGAACAAGAAAGAAGTTGGCCTTCAACGCGAGCTTCTGCAGCAAAGACCCGAGGAACGCTTCGTTTAGATGCAGAAACTGCGAACTCAGCTCAAATATCCTCGTTAGAAAATCAAATCAAGGAGCTGAGAATCGCGATGGAGAAGAATTTAGCCGCTACAAAGGTAGTACAAGAAGAACAAGGTTGTCAACAATGTGGAGTTAACGATCATGTATGGGAAGAGTGCGAATCAAATCCGCAATCTGTTTACTTTATATCCAACCGATGGGGCAATCGCAACCATCCAGGTATGCAGTATTCAAATCCACAAGGGGCCGCTAATCCTGGTCAATATCAACCGCGTCCCCAGAACAAATCTTACCAACAGAGAGGTCAGTACCAAAACCAATATCAGAATAGACCTGCTCCTCCACAACAACCTGCTCAAGACGCCTATACCGAGTCCTTAGATCAGAAAGCTTTACCTCAATATCCGCAAGAAGGATCTATGGACAATACACAGATAGTACAAGCTCTAGACCGTTTGAACACAACTCTTAATGCTCAAGACGAGAAGGTCAGAGGACACGATGCCATACTTCAAATGCTAACTACTCAAGTGACACAGTTAAACAAAGTGTTAACAAGTGTTGTAGAACAGAAAGAAGTAAAGGCAATCGAAGGAGGTGAAGACAATGATGGGTTCGAAGCTTGCAAGGCTATATGCCTTGAAATTGAAAAAGCGAAAGAGGAAGCACCACATGCTGCCATTAGTGCTGTGGAAGTTCCCAGTATTGAAGAAGAACCAACCAAGTCCAGCCCCGAGGAATCTGTTTATGGGGAGGACGATCAAGAGAAAGACGAGTTCATAGAGTTACTGAGGAAGGTGCAAGAGGAGATTCGATCGGTAGTGGAATATGCAGCTGAGTTGGCTAAAGAGAAAGAGGAAGAAGCCTCAAAGGAGGAATCGAAAGATGAAGTGGCACCTGCTGTGCTAGAAGAGAAAGAAGAAGAGAAGGTGGAATCGCCACCTGTTGTTCAACCAGTGTCATCAACTATTCCTGATATAAATCCTAAAGATGACACTGTTCTCAAGACATTTGTAGAGGCGTACCAACCTAAAAATATCAACGCCCAAATGCTTGAGATTGTGAAGAGAAGACTTACACCGCAACAAGTTTATACGCAAGTTATTCCTGAGAAAGAGGCGAGTGTAGAGATCCCAAAGGAGAACCTGAGGGTTTCGAGAAGAAGTGAGAAAGAGATACCAACAAAGCTTAAAGATCCGGGAAGTTTCAACCTTCCTATTCAATTACATGGTATGCTCAAGGTGAAAGCGATGTACGATGTGGGTTCTGGTGTGAATCTTATGCCTAAGTCCGTGTTCGAGAGACTTGGACTTCAGAAATCAGAGAAGACTCCAGTGAAGTTGCAGTTTGCTGACAACTCAGTGAAAAGGACATGGGGAACAGTGGAGGACGTCTTAGTCCGTGCAGGTAATATCGCCATCCCTACTGACTTTGTTATTCTTGAGTTTGATGCAGATAAGCAGGTTCCGATCATACTTGGACGGCCCTTCATGGCCACAAGTCAAAGTGTGATCAACTTCCAAGATGGGACCATCACCCTTCATGCAAAGAATATATCCGAGACCTTCTATGTCTTGGGTAAGAAACCAAGGAAGTTGGATCCCACCGTGCCTATCATCCACAGCCTTTCACATCACAAAGTCCCTCCTGAGGAGATCCACTTAAAACCTGTGGATACTGAGCCAAACATTGAGTTTGGGGTTGGCCATGAAGTCCTATGGAAAGCCCACAAACACGAGAACAGGCCACGAAGTTTCAAAGACTCGTGGATGGACCATTCATTGTCACTAAGGTTGTTTCAGCCAAGGTGATAGAAATTCGCCCCAAAACTGGGGTCAAGCGCAGATTAGTTGACGTTCATAGCCTTACTCGTTGTTGGGGAGGCTATATTCGCAAATCTTGACAGAGGTAACACGTCTAATTTTGAAAGACGTAAAACAAAAGTGCTGTACGGGAGACAACCCGTAGTTTTTTTATGTTTTCATGTCTTTTACGTTTTTAGTTTAAGTTTATTTTAGTTGTTTTTAGTTGATAATGCATATTTGAGGAAGGTATTAGTGTTTTTGGTGTGTAGGAATTGGATAAATCGAGTTAGGGAACGCGAGGAAAATTTTTGGAGCAAAGGAATGCACCCCGCGGACTACCCCCACGGACTACCCCATGGTTCGTGCCCTGGTCCGCGAGGTCAAAACACGTGCCACGGGTTGCACCGCGGGTTTGATCCAGAAACGAAAAAAAATCGACCGCGGACTACCCCCCCCCCCCCCGCACCGCACCATGGTCCGCGCCCCAAAAACGCGTGCCACGGGGTAGGTGCCACGGGTATTTTGACGGAGTTAACAACAGAAGGCGTGGTGTACCCTGCGGTACACCGGACCCTAGTCCGCAGCCCAGAAACACGTGCCACGGGGTCCTACCACGGGTCCAATCTAGTGAGCAAAAAATTTCGAGCATCAGATGTCGCGGACTACCCTGCGGTACACCCCATGGTCCGCAGGGGTAGTCCGCAGCGCCGCCAGAGAGAGAGAAAGTTACGGGATTGAGTTATAAAGGAGGTATAAATCTTATTATTCCGAATTTATTAAACATTAACCCTCCTTTTCTTCTCCAATACTCTCCTAACTCCATTGAAGCTCATCAAAACCTTCACCAATCACCAAAACACTACCCAATCATCAAGAAAAACACATCAAACCTTCTCTCCACATCATTACAAGAGAGAATCAAACACCCAATCCTCACCAAATCCATTCAATTGAAGAATCAAATAGCCAAATTTTCAAAATTCATCCTACAATTTCTTAAATCCAAGCCAACCCATTACAAATCCACCTCACCCACATAGATATTAATCATCAATTGATATTTCCTAAGCCAAATCAAGCTTGTTCAACCATTAATTCAAGAGTTTAAATTTCAAGGGTTGCTAAAGCTTTGAGTTGGGGGTTAATTGAGGATGACTAATAGAACAACAATCTTAGCCAACAAGAGGGAGGTGAAGAGTAACAAGGGATTGGATTTAAACAAGAGGAAATCAATTGACAAAGGTGCTAGTTCTAAATCAAAGGGTAAAGATAAAGTGAAGAGTGGGAAACCTTCGTATGATCGTAATGGTAAAAAGCTTTATTATTATGCAAAGGAAAGAACACAACCTCAACAAGATATTATACCTATAGAGAAAGTGGATACTTCAAAAGCTTTGAAGGTTTCTGCAGAGAAACAATTAAAAGAACTACCTTTTGCTTATGAGAAAGTATTCAAGGAAGAAATTAGAGATGGAGAATACAGGAGATTCTTAGAGCTTGGTGAGAAATTGGGTTGGTCTACGTTCATGGTAAGACGTTCTGAATTATGTCATGAGTTAGTTTTGGAATTCTATTTAGGCCTCTTTAGCCGAGATAGTAATGGTGTTCCGATTAGAGGAAAGATAGTTCCTTTCACAGTTGAGGAGATTAGGAACCACTTCAAGTTTAAGAAACTGAAAGGTTTTTGCAATTTTGAAGAAGCAGTTGCTAAACGAAAGATCTTTGATGAGGAATTACTTTTTGAGCATGTATTAACAAAGAGAAAGTGCAATCACATAAGGGAGAATTGAAGGCACCTTGGCCTTACAAATATCTTCAAGCAGATGCACGAATTTGGCACAATTTCCTTATCCCTAATATCTTCGGAAACACACAAACTTTGGATGTGACTATGAAGTACGCTCTACTGTTGGATTATATTTTGAGAGGAGAAGAAGTTGATGTGGCACAGTTGATCTATGAGGACGTGATACGATTTTTGGTCTCTCCTAAATCAGTTTATAATGTTAAATTTCCAACTATGATCACGTGTCTTGTGCGAAAAGCGAATGTAGTATTGGGTGAAGAAGAGAAACTCGAGTTTAAAGCGAGTTATATTGATAATGCTTGGATCAAGGAAATTCTTCGAAGAGCGGGTTCTACGCAAGTCTCGAAGGAAGAAAAGGAGGAAAGTTGGCAAGAGAAGATGGAGGAGCGTTTAACGAAATTTGAAGCAGCTCAAACTTCCTTAGTCAATGATGTGGCACAAATCAACGCTAATCAAGTGCTCATCATGAAACTCCTTGAGCAATTAACAAAAGGTCCAGCAATTCCAACCTTGGATATCAATGATGCGAGGCAATAGCCTCGAGAGTATGTTCTCTTTCTTCCTTACCATTTCTGTAAATATGTCTATCTGCTAATTTTAATTTCTGTTTTTCGAATCTTTTTCGAGTCGTGGGGACACGGCTCATTTTTGAGTTGGGGGTGTGGGGATTCGTTGTCTCTCATCTCCATTTTTCTGTTTTTTGGGGTGAAATTAAAATTTTTGATACATGGGAATTAGATGTAGAGTGTGTTTAATAGCTTGAAAGCATAAGCTCAGTAGATTGATGATAGTAAGCGATATGTTTATGAGCTATGTATTTGTATGCTTTGAGTATTTGCAGGAAAACACACGTTGATAGTAAAGAAAAGATTAATGAGCAATGCGATAGAAAGTATGTTCGATCTCAGGGAACCTTGAGAAGTGTGTAGGCCGTGAGATCCAAGCTAGTTGAAAAACCATTTGATGAAAGTGCTAAAGGTAAGAAATTTTCTAAATTACATAGTGTAGAAAGTGATTAAGGCGGTTCTTTCATATTTTTGAAGCCCTTGAAGCCTTTTTATAACTTCTCACCTTGTGATTTTTGATTTTATATGCTATATCCTTCTCAGCCCCTTCTAGCCTTTCTAAAGCCTTTTATTGAAACACGTTATAAGCCATATCCTTTAGATTTTAGGACTTTTCCATATGACCCACACTCGAATCGCGATGCATAGACAGTTGTTTTAGAGCTTGAGCTTGGGGTGGTGGGTCCACCATTATGGGAATTGTTATTTTGTTGGGATTTTTGAGCTTATTAATTGTGCTTTGTGCTTTATATTGATGATGATTCACAGAATTTGTATTGTAACCCTTTGCCGGGGTAATAGTAAATGAAAAAGAAGCTTCGAGCTAATCTTGCCAACAAGGCATTAAAAGAAAAAAGATATATATATGAGAAAATAGCGTGATATCTCAACATTAAAAGAGAATCATAGTTAGAAGAAAATTGATTTAAAAAGAAAACAAAATATATATATTCGGACCGGCAAAGTGGATTTTTATGTGAACATCTTAAGCTTTAATTGGGTTATTGGGGATGCTAAATTGTGCATCAAGGAATTAATTGGGTTGAGTGAGAAACGTTTTATGAGAGTAACTCAAGCTCTAGGGCGATTTGTTGATGGCTAGTGAGGAGAGAGCCAAAAGCTCACTCCAAATTATCCAAATATATGATCATACCCGTCCCTAAGCCTACATTACAACCTTAAAGACCTTTTGATTCCTTGCTATGTAATTGAGAAGTGATTGAGCCATTAGATATTAGTTAAGTGGATCCTTGGATACTAGTGAGGTTTGATGAACAATCTATAGCTCTCTTGGGGAACTGAGTAAAGTCCCAATCCTTCTTACATTGCAAAACTAATCTGATCTTGAATTCAAGCCGTGTTGACTATGGATATGAGAAGTGTACAGGTATGTAGTTTATGAATATTATTGCATGAAATTTTCTGAGTTATGTGCTTTAGGTTTATTCTATATATTCTGCTATGCTTTTTCCCTTGTGTTGAGAATTTTATAAGTGTGTATTTCTAGACTTCCCTATGTTTTTATCTTTATTGTATCGGGACGATACAACTTTGAGTTGGGGGTCTTGATGTCTCCTCATTTGTGATAGATTAATGTTAGGATGAGACATCATTTTAAGTGATTTAGAAGTCAATAATGTCGATTTTCTTGAGTTTTAGTGCACTTTCCTATTTTGTCTCTTGATTTGTAGAATTATTGTTTTTAGAGCATATTGGGTTTAATTGTTTATTTAGTGTGTAGCTTTAAAGATAATTATGGAGCTTAATTAGAGTCGAAGTCAAAGACAACAACTTATGGAAAGAGATTTGCATGGTAATTGGAGATAAGGAAACAATTGCTAAAAAGATGGAAAAGCAAAAGCTGCCTAAATCTGGGAATCTGCATACACGTCCAAAGATAGGCGTTTTTACCTAAGAAATAGGCCGAATCTGATAATTTCCTTAATAAGGGTCTAGATAATTCTGTTGCGATTCTTTTGGTATCTTGTGGAGCAAAATCCGACCAATAACGAAGAAGATATGCTCAAAACAACGCAGCAGTGTTTATCTTTATTTCCATACGAATTTGAGTTGGGCTAGAAGTCCATTACCTTAACTCTTCCTCAAGAAAACGAATTAGGTCTTCTAAACACCTATAAATACACCCTTATATCACTTGTAAATCATCCTTGCCTCATAGTAATTAGTTCTTAAGGTTTCATTCTTCCAGTTTATTGTAGAGAGCAAGATGATGTCTTTTGTAATTTCTTTTAGTTTATTTCCTTCAGGTATGAACTAAACTCCCCATAGCTTGGGTTTTGCATATGTATAATCTATGAATTCTAATTCTTCTATCTAAGTTTCTTTGGGAATTATATGTTTTAATCTGATATTAGCTTCTTACTTTATATTTGTTTATGTGTTTTGATTTAATGTCTTTCCTAGAACTGATTACTTTAGGATTGTTTTAAGAGTAGTTAGATGGTCTCCTTGACAGGGTGTTTAACTATTGAACCACCACATAATGTCTAGTGTCGATAGCAGTTCTGACAAAACATACTTCTAACTAGATAGTCATTAGGGTTTGTTTTAACCACCGTATCACCAAGATTGCAGTATTTGCTTAGGGCCTTAGTGGCGTTTGATAACCCTATTTGAAATCACTTCTTGGTTGTGACGTAGCCCCCTTAGTCGCTCTCAAGGTCTAAGCTTGGGGAATTTAGAATCCTGACTAAGTATTACCAAGAGCTAATATTCTCCCTTATGAACTAGATTTATAGATAGAATTAGAAGGATTAGTGCATACTAGCAAAAACTAAGCTATACTTCTCATCTCATATTCTTAATCTTTTATTTTATTGTCTTTATTTTCCTAGTTTTAATTCATAATTTCGAATTCCTACTTTCTTTATTTTCTGTTTTCTAATTATTTACTTTTACTCGTTATTTCTACTCACGCGATTAACACACTTAAGTCCCTGAGAACGAACTCTACTTATCATTAAAACTTGCATACGTCCTGTAATACTTGCAGTACTGTGCCTGTCTAGGGTGAGAGTGCGTAGTTTCTTGGCTTAATTTTATCTTATTTTTATCACACCCTAGGCGACACCATGGTTCTTGATGAGTTTTTGTATAAACTGGCGCTTCTTGATAGATAGGTTGTGGTGGATAATAAGATTGAGGTAGAGGTTGATAATAAGTCTCTTGATTTCCGACCCAATTTTGATTTTGTGGGGACTGATAATTAGCGTAATTTCCTTGAGGATGATAATAACCATTAGAATAACGGTTTCTCTGATGAGATACGAATGAAATCGAAGCTGGATTATTCATACGATTCTCCCACGAATGATTTCTTGCTCCACAACCAGGACATGAAGGTAAAGTATGTACTAGATTTACCTAAGCTATTGTTCGTGCTTGTTCTCGTAATTCCTTGAGTTGTTGGTTTAGTTTTTTGAGCCTTGGAGAATCTGAGGTCTCTTCTTGTTTTTCTGATTCTAACGGCCAAATTCTCTCGGTATCCAGAACTCTTTCTATAGTATTTTTAGCTTAGGATCTAATAACACAAAACTTCCATGTCCTAACAAATCTGACTTTCTTTAGGACTCGTCATTGACTCCTCCATAGAACATGGTTAATTGATATTTAGGCGAGGAGACTTGGAATGGACACCTCACTTTATTCTCATTAAAACGTAACCATGCTTCACCAACACTCTCCCCTTCTTCTTGCATAAACTGTTCAAGCTCCAACATATCTTTTAAGCGTCTACTGACCAGATAGAATCAATCTAGAAATTTTGATTGGAGTTTGTCCCAATCTGGAATATCATCAAGATGTTGGGAATCATACCAATTGCTTGCACCTCCGGTCAAAAAGAACATGAACATAACATAATACATCTGCTCCTTTGTAATGCCTTTGATGATATAAGCGTCACAAATCTGCATGAATTTCTGAACATACCGGACCGGATCTTGTTGTGCAGCACCACTAAATTGTCCATGAGTCGCAAATTGCGCTATCATGCCTGGATCTGGTCTAAATTTAGCGGCTTAGATTTCAGGAGTGCGAATTCCTTTCGGTTTCACTCCAAATGAGATGGGAAGATCAAGTCTCCTCAGGCTTGCCATCTGTAAAAACGTGGAAAGACAAAACTAAAAGAAAAAGCGTAAAATATAACTAATTGAAATAAAAGCACAAAATAAATGCACAGGACTAACGATGTAGTCCCCAGCAACGGCACTAAAAACTTGGTGTCGACTAGGGTGTGATAAAAATATGATATAAATAAGTGCAAAAATAGACACCCTAGCCTAGCACGGTTGGTGTGGCCTAAGGTGTGATAAAATAATGATATAAATAAGTGCAACTAAACACCCTAAGCTAACACGGTACTGCAAGTATTACAGGACGTATGCAAGTTTTAATGATAAGAAGATTCGTTCCTCAGGGACTGACGAAAGTTAGAGAGAACTTATGCAAATTATCAAGTGCAGATTATAAAAGATAGAAAGATAATACGCAAAGAAAGAAAAGGAAAATAGATTTTTAATTGGTTTTTTATAAAGAAAACTAAATTACTAAATAAAAGACAATAAAATAAATAAAAGAAAAGAAAGGAAGATAGTATGAAAGATATAGCTTAGGTTTTACTAGTATGCACTAATCCTTCTAATTCTATCTATTAGATCTAATTTATAAGGGAGAATATTAGCTCTTGGTATACTTAGTCAGGATTCTAAATTCTCATACCTTAGACATTGAGAGCGACTAAGGGGGCTACGGCACAACCAAGAAGTGATGAAGAATAGGGTTATCAAACGCTACTAAGGCCCTAAACAAATACTGCAATCATGGTGATATGGTGGTTAAAAGAACCCTAATGACTATCTAGTTAGAATTATGTTTTGTCAGAACTAATATCGACACTAGACGTTATGTGGTGGTTCAATAGTTAAACACCCAGTTACGGTGACCATCTAACTACTATTAGGGTAATCCTATACTCGTGCACTAGCAAGGAAAACAATCATTAAATCAAAACACATAATCAAATATAAAGGTAAGTAGCTAATATCAGATTAAAACATATAATTCCCAAAGAAACTTAGATAGAAGAATTAGAATTCATAGTTTATACATTATGCAAAACCCAAGCTAGTAGAATTAATTCATACAAAGAAAAGAAGAGAAAAGAATTACAAAATAAGAGGTTGAAGGAGACATGATTGATGCACAGCTCCTTCCAGACTTCTTCTCTTGTGTTGCAGCTTCCTCTTGGCCTTAAGGTCTGGCCAAGGATGATTTAAGAGTGTTAAGAGGCTGTATTTATAGGGTATAGGAAGACCTAATTCGTTTTCTTGAACGAGAAGGAAAGTAATGGACTCCTAGTCCAACTCAAATACGTAAGGAAATAAAGATAAACACTGCTGGACCGTTTTGAGCATATCTTCTTCGTTATTGGTCGGTTTTTGCTCCATAATATACCAAAAGAATCGCAACAGAATTATCTCTGCATCTACGAAAGGAAATTACCAAAATCGGCCTATTTCTTGGGTAAAATAGCACTTCTTTAGGCGTGTACTGCAGAATCTAGATTTAGGCAGCTTTTCCTTTTCCTAATTGAACTCAGTTTCCTTCTATCTCCAATTACCATGCTAATCTCTTTCCATAAGTTGTAGTCTTTGACTTGAACTCTAATTAATCTCCATAATTATCTTTAAAGCTTCACACTAAATTAAACAATTAAACCCAATATGCTCTAAAAATATTATGTTACTAAATCAAGACTCAAAATAGGAAAGTGCACTAAATTAAGCTAAGATCGACCTATAAACTAATAAATAAGCCTAAAATGATGTCTCTGAAGTATATTATATTATCACAAATGAGGAGACATCAACGGTTCTGCAAGTATACAGCACGTATGCAAGTTTTACTGATAAATAAGATTCGTTCCTCAAAGATTACGAAAGTTAGAGAGAACTTATGCAAATTATCAAGTGAAATATAAAAGCTAGAAGAAGTAATACGCAAGTAAAAGACTGAAGCGATTTTTGTTAGGTTTTTAGAATAGAAAATTAAACTAATTAAGTAAAGATAGAAAAATAAATAAGAGATAGAACGATAGTATGAGAGTTTAGCTCGAGAAACTAGCAAGTAATCCCCACTAGCCGTGTTTATTCTAAACATGTAAGGATGAATTATGTAGAATTGCAATAATCAGAATTCTAAATTCCTACCTATCCCCGGAGAGCGAACTAGGGTGGCAACCTCACAATCACGAGGGGACTCAAAATAGGGTTATCCTGCGCCACCAGGGTCCTAAGTGCAGTCTGACCTACTAATGATGATTGGTGATTAAAATAAACCTTAATGATTATCTAGTTAGGCTGGTGTTGTCGAAACCAATTTCGTATACTAGACATTTATGTGGTGTTTCAATAATTAGACACCCCTTCCGGGTGACTGATGTCTCCTTAATTGTTCGTATTTTCGACCCTTAGGAGACATCATTTTTGGTGTTTATTTAATCAATTTGATAGACTTTTGGACTAAATATGCAATAATATGATTTTCCTCTTTTATTTCTAGCATTTTTTATTTATTAAGCTTTTGCGCGTAATATTGGTATTTTTAGTGAAGATTTTACAGGTTTAGATGTTAGCTAGGAGAGGAATCCGAGGAGAAAGTCAAAAGATCATGATATGGAGTCAAGACTTGAAAAGAAATCCCGAAGATATTATTTTTAGAGCTGAAAATCCATTTTCCAGGCTATAGATTGCTGATTTCGAGGTGCTTAAGCGATGATCTAGCTGTTGACCTTTGAAGAGAAATCATTCCTTATCAAGTTACGGAACTTTAGCAACTGGAATGAGGTCAATCGGAGTTATAACGCATCGGGAAAAGCCGTTTTAGTGAAGGTGTATCAGCAGTTACGGGATTTTGGGCTTGGACATTTAATTAGTGTTTTATTATTAGGTCCAAGCCCTAATCCGTTTTTAACCTTATAAAAGGAGTTTTTGACCTCAGTATTTCTCACCTCTCAATTTGTTCTTCAAATCATCTCATCCTTAGAAGAGAGTGTCAACACAATTCACATTCTGCAAGATTAAAAACACCAGAGAGAAGCAACTGAAGGAAGGAGAAGAAGCTACAAGAGCTGGAGAGGGTCTATATCTCCGTTCGTAGTCATTCCGATTCCGGAAATTAGGTTCTTTTATCTTTTTAATTCTGTAAACAATATGAATTCCTTTATTTTTAATTTCGTATTTCGTTTTAATATGAGCTAAACAATTGATAGTGCTTGAGAACAATTAATGGGTGAATCTCAATCTTATTAATTAACGAATGTTGAATTTGGGTTTTTAATGAATTAAACTAAATTAGGGCTTTTACTCTTTTCAATAAATTGAGATTATTTTACTGTTTTTGGAGTAGCTAACTAAGAACAGGTGTTAGTATCTAGGTTATTCCAATTAGTGGCGATTGGATCATCCTGACGGAGGGTTTAGGTACAGAAATATTTATTAAATCTAGGATAGAAGTTAATGATTCTGACGAGCTTAGCTAATCCTAGGGCCAATGAGGTAAAACACTTAAACATCCAACGGTGGATCATATTTACCCTGACGGGACTAGTGACACTTTAGGATCGCCTTATAGTCCACGCTGACGGGGGTATAAGGAATTTAGAATCCCGACCATTGTAATTGACCAATTTAGCCCTTAAACAACATAAGTTAGGAAATAGGATTAGGAGGATCCTTGCGTTCTCAAGTGCTACTTCTCATATTGCGTTTTAAATCATTTTATTTGCGTCTTAGCTTTTATTTGCATTTTAATATTTGTCTTTCAATTATTTAGAATTAATACAAAACCAAACAAACATTTTACCTTTATTTGTTTTCATAAGTGCATCAATCATTAATAGATAAGCATTGTAGTCAACCATCCCGTCCTTGGAACGAATCTGTATTATCAGTTATACTACTTGGGACAACCGTACACTTGCGGTTGTGGTTCGATTATTATTTGCATTTATTTTAGAACACACAAAGGACCACCAAGTTTTTGGCGCCGCTGCCGGGGACGGTAGCGTGTGACCACGGTGTTTATCCTTTAGTGATAGTTGCATTTATTTTTATTTTTCAGTTTTACGCTTGTGTTTGTTTTGTTTTGTTTTTACAGGTGCTTTATTCAGGTAATGATCAAGAAATTTAATTAAAGATGTATAGAGAACATTACCCAAATCCTGGTCCATTTGACTATTGGGAAGACTCTTCGGGACAACAACAATGGGGTATAAATTCTTAACAACAACCATATCAATACCCGCAAGAGCAAGGATGGAACAATCAATGGATCGGGGATAATCAACAACAAACACCATATCACTTTCAACAAGAACAAGTATGGAACCACCATTGGGTTGAGAATAATCAACATTATCCATCTCATAACTATCAACAAGAACAACACGAGCATGAATGGAACAACCAGTGGGTTGAAAACATTCAACAGTATCCACCTCATCAAGATCAACAAGATACACTACTAGAGAAAGCCAATCGCCTACTCGAGGAATTTCAGGCAAGAGAACCAGAGCGTAAGGCAAGAGACGAGGAATTCAAAGCCACCCATGCACACATACAACAGATGCTAGATGAAAGGGATGCCCGTTTGTTGCTGATAAACAACTCTCCTAACTTAGCTGAAAGTGGTAGTAAGTCTTATGAAGGCCCCACTCCCTCGGGGGATGGAACAGATCAATTGGAAGAAGTTGTTGAGGAGGAGGTGTTGAAAGAAGGTGAGAATCTTGTTAGCATAGTGGAAGAAGGAGTAGCAACGCAAACCCTAGAAGTGAACACAGAGATTGCTATTCCTAAGGGGAATACACATGATCAAGATATAGAGCACAAACAAGAAGAGGTGGTGATCGAGGTTATAGAAAATCCAAATAAAGAATATTATGAGGTAATAGTGGAAGATTGGGTCGAAAGCGAAGATGAATATGAAATGGTTGGAGAATCAATTGAAGAATTAAAGGTTAAAGATAAAATAGAAATTGAATATCCGCCACAAAAAGTTCACCAATCACCATCTCTACCACGAATCATTATTAAAGAAGAAAAATCAGAACCACCTCGACTACCACAAATGATCAATATGTGTTATACAAGCAAGGTGCCACACCGCGAGAGCAAACAGGCAAAGAGAAGCACCTACCCACCACATTTTAAAGATGAATCTGAGATTGAAACAAGGAATAAAAATAAGCTTATACCGTTGAGAACGGTTATCTACTCCAATGTGGTGGAAAATGAGTTTCGTCATGAAAGTAAGAAGGCGAAACGAAGTACTTACCCACCTCCTTTTAGAGATCGATTGAATAATATTCAAAGGGGGGAGGTTCTTAAGCTTTTACATCAAGGAAGAGGTGAGTTTAAGCGGAGGAACACCGCAAGGGCCTCAATACCATCTCCATGGAAGGTAACGCGTCGAACTTAAAGACGTAATAAACAAAAGTGCTTCTTGGGAGACAACCCATGTTTTAAATTGCTTTCATATCTTTTAAATTCTTAGTGTAAATTAGAGTAATGGTTCTTTATTTAGTGTTTATTTTTAAGAAATGAGGAAGGGTAGTTGTTTTTTATGATTGCAGGGGTTAAAGGGTCATGAGTTTGGGGTCAAAACGATGAGAAAACGAAAAATTATGGAGTCAACAGCAGGGTTGACCGGCTAGCCGGCGGATACGCCGGCATACCGGCCAAAAACGCTGAAGACCCCCAAACTCTCTGACCACTGCGTCAGCGATGACGCAGCATTGCTGCGTCACCATTCGCGCCAGCGAGAAATCCACCGGCATGCCGGCGAATCCGCCGGCTAGCCGGCCAACTGGAGGAAGAGTTTATGGTCCTTGCGTCAGCGACGACGCAAGGTTGCTGCGTCTTGAAATGCGCCATCGACATTTCGCCGGCATGCCGGCGTATCCGCCGGCTAGCCGGCCGAAGAAGCTGGACTTTCTGATCACTGCGTCAGCGACGACGCAAGAAAGCTGCGTCAGAGGTTAAAAAAAAAAAAAAAAAAAGAGTACAAAAATTTTTTTCGAAAATTTATTTTTCGCCGACACAGTGACCGGCATGCCGGTCAACTGCTGTGATCGGCTGTTTTAAGAGTTCAAACCCTATAATTTTTTACCCTCTTTCCCAAGCCGCCTTTCATTACGAATCCTAGCTTCCAACTACTCCTAAAATCATCATCAAAACAACATCATACCACCAATCCTTCCCTCTAAACATCATCCAAGATCACAATCAAACCATTAAACTTCCAAAATACCAAAGCTTCACACTTTAATCCGAAGTTTTCTTTCACCAAAGCTAAAATTTATCCATTAAACCTTTCCCAAACCTTGAATTATCCATGATCCAGCTCTAAACTATCCATAATTCAAACCCAAACCTTCAAGAACACTAAAATCACAATTTTATCCAAACCTTTGGAGGGTCTTGAAGCTTTGAGTTTGGGGTCATCGGAGATGACCATGAAGGTTGGAAAAGGTACGAAGAACATGGTGAAGAAAGAGAATTGGGTATTGAGGAAAGATTTTAATAGAGGAGATGATGCTTAGAGGGCAAGTAATAAATGAAAACGTGGAAAATTTGAAGAAGTTCGAGGTAATGAAGAACAATTTTAGCGCAACCATTGATGAGGAAGAATTCAAAACCTCAACTTGGACGCAACACCGACACCAACCTCGCGCTGGTTCAGATACGTTTTCTTTCCTTTCTCATTTAGTGTAAATTATTTTATTGCTTTGAGTCTTTTCGAGTCGTGGGGACACGACTCATTTTTGAGTTTGGGGTGGGGTTCGTTGCCTCATCCCAGTTTTTATGTGTTTATTTGCTTTAAATTGCTTTCAATAAAATAATTTTCGGAGTTGCGTTTGACTATAGAAGATTTTAAATGTCCCTTTAAGCATACTTTTGATGAATTAATGATAATAAATAGTGAACTTTAGGGATTGATATAGAACGCACTTACAATTGCATGCGAACATAGGTAATTGATAGGAAAAATTAATGAACAATGCAAATGAAGTAAGCTTGTACTTAAGGAATATGTTTGGTGTGTAGAACGTGAAATCTTAATTAGTAGAGAACCCACCTAGATATGAACTAAAGACAAGCTATGTACTTAGGAAAATGATAGGGGCAGTTCTTTGTTAGTCATTTGAAGCCTTTTAGCTTGCTATCCCTTATTATAATTTTATCCGTCTCAGCCCAATTTTGAGCCTTAAGCCTTTTCTTTTGTAGCCACGATATAAGCCCATTATCCTTTAGATTATTAGGCATGACCAAATGACCCGCACTTGAATCACAACCCTGAGACTTGTCTCGAGCTTGAGTTTGGGGTGGAGGGTCCACATTTGGGAAGATACATTGGGAAGGGATTATATGTGTTTGTATTGAGGCACAAAAATGTAGATGATATTATTATTTGTAACCCTTTGCCGGGATTTGAAAAGAAAAAAAAGAGAAAAAGAAAAAAAAAATTATAAGAGACATGACTTTTCACATAAAAACGAGGGTCATGGGTATCTTGTACAAAAAAAAGAAGAAAAGAAATGAAAAATAAAATATAAAGAAAGAATAAAATAAACCGGCAAAGTGGAATATTTTTTGGAAATCATCTTAGTTTTAATTGGGTTGACATGGGGACGCAACATTAGTGCGTCAAATGGGTGAGTGAGAACATTTTTTAGCGTAAACTCAAGCTCGAGGACATTGTTGATGGTAAGTGAGGAGAGAGCCAAAAGCTCACTTCAAATTTACCAAATATACATCCATACCGTCCTTAAGCCATCATTAAAACCATAAAGACCTCGTGATTCCTAAGTGCATAGTGAATTTATGATTCTGTTGCTAGGGAATACACTAGGTGGAGCGTTCAAAGCGAGTTAGGATTAATGACCACCCTATAGCCATCATACAGAGATGAGTACAAGTGTAACCTTCAAGCATTGCGACTTTAATTTTATGATTGAGATTATTTATGTTTGATGTTGCATGATTAGTGTATGTATATGTTAGTTCTTAATGTTTTCTATATGAGATTTATCTTTAGCATTGCTTTAGGGTTTATTTGCTAGCTTCTATTTTCTCTTGCATCTACTTCACTCCCCTTGTTTTTAGTTTTGCTTTGTCGGGACGACAAAGGTTTGAGTTGGGGGTCTTGATGTCTCCTTAATTGTTCGTATTTTCGACCCTTAGGAGACATCATTTTTGGTGTTTATTTAATCAATTTGATAGACTTTTGGACTAAATATGCAATAATATGATTTTCCTCTTTTATTTCTAGCATTTTTGATTTATTAAGCTTTTGCGCGTAATATTGGTATTTTTAGTGAAGATTTTACAGGTTTTAGATGTTAGCTAGGAGAGGAATCCGAGGAGAAAGTCAAAAGATCATGATATGGAGTCAAGACTTGAAAAGAAATCCCGAAGATATTATTTTTAGAGCTGAAAATCCATTTTCCAGGCTATAGATTGCTGATTTCGAGGTGCTTAAGCGATGATCTAGCTGTTGACCTTTGAAAAGAAATCATTCCTTATCAAGTTACGGAACATTAGCAACTGGAATGAGGTCAATCGGAGTTATAACGCATCGGGAAAAGCCGTTTTAGTGAAGGTGTATCAGCAGTTACGGGATTTTGGGCTTAGAATTTGGGCTTGGACATTTAATTAGTGTTTTATTATTAGGTCCAAGCCCTAATCCGTTTTTAACCTTATAAAAGGAGTTTTTTACCTCAGTATTTCTCACCTCTCAATTTGTTCTTCAAATCATCTCATCCTTAGAAGAGAGTGTCAACACAATTCACATTCTGCAAGATTAAAAACACCAGAGAGAAGCAACTGAAGGAAGGAGAAGAAGCTACAAGAGCTGGAGAGGGTCTATATCTCCGTGCGTAGTCATTCCGATTCCGGAAATTAGGTTCTTTTATCTTTTTAATTCTGTAAACAATATGAATTCCTTTATTTTTAATTTCGTATTTCGTTTTAATATGAGCTAAACAATTGATAGTGCTTGAGAACAATTAATGGGTGAATCCCAATCTTATTAATTAACGAATGTTGAATTTGGGTTTTTAATGAATTAAACTAAATTAGGGCTTTTACTCTTTTCAATAAATTGAGATTATTTTACTGTTTTTGGAGTAGCTAACTAAGAACAGGTGTTAGTATCTAGGCTATTCCAATTAGTGGCGATTGGATCATCCTGACGGAGGGTTTAGGTACAGAAATATTTATTAAATCTAGGATAGAAGTTAATGATTCTGACGAGCTTAGCTAATCCTAGGGCCAATGAGGTAAAACACTTAAACATCCAACGGTGGATCATATTTACCCTGACGGGACTAGTGACACTTTAGGATCGCCTTATAGTCCACCCTGACGGGGGTATAAGGAATTTAGAATCCCGACCATTGTAATTGACCAATTTAGCCCTTAAACAACATAAGTTAGGAAATAGGATTAGGAGGATCCTTGCGTTCTCAAGTGCTACTTCTCATATTGCGTTTTAAATCATTTTATTTGCGTCTTAGCTTTTATTTGCATTTTAATATTTGTCTTTCAATTATTTAGAATTAATACAAAACCAAACAAACATTTTACCTTTATTTGTTTTCATAAGTGCATCAATCATTAATAGATAAGCATTGTAGTCAACCATCCCGTCCTTGGAACGAATCTGTATTATCAGTTATACTACTTGGGACAACCGTACACTTGCGGTTGTGGTTCGATTATTATTTGCATTTATTTTAGAACACACAAAGGACCACCAGTGACCATCTAACTACTATTAAGGTAATCCTATACTCGTGCACTAGCAAGGAAAACAATCAATAAATCAAAGCACATAAAACAGAAAATAAAACATGAATTCAATTTAAATACGATGGTATCCCAAATTAGATAGATGTTTAAACAACAACTAGGGTTCATACATATATGCTAAATCTCAAGCTAAAAGTAATTTAGTTCATACTAGAAGAAGAAAATAAAACAATTACAAATTTGAAGGCTTGTGAAGACATGATATGGTGTTCAGCTCCTTCCAAACTTCTCTTCTCTTGTTGTAAGCTTCTTCTCGGCTTAAGGATTCGCCAAGGATGATTTTCTACTGAATAAAGGGTGTATTTATAGGGTATAGGGAACCCTAAAACGTTTTCTTGTAGTGGAAGAAAAGTATTAGACTTCTAGCCCAACTCAAATTCGTAACCCTATAGTATAGAAAAAGTTATAAATTGTTGTTGTTTTGTTTTGGCCGTAACATCTTCGTTTCAATGCGGATTGACGCGTTATTTATATCGAAACTGATCGTCTCGGAAATCTCTATCACTTTGCTTCAGACCATTCTTCCAAATTCCTAGCCGTTTTTTAGTAATGATCACTTTAATGGACGTAGCTGCTAGAATTCAAATTTATTTGGCAAATTTGTCTTTCCATACTTATCTTTTCTTTCCTTTATCTCGAATTCTGATCATTATCTTCATTCCTTTATCTCTTATAATTTATTTGGCATCTAATTAATTGTTATCTATATCTTTAAAGCTTCACACTAAATAAACAAATTAACCCAATATGCTCTAAAAATAATAAATAATTAAATCAAGACAAGAATAGGAAAGTGTAATAAATCATGTAAAATCGACCTATATCCTAATAAATACACCTAAAATGATGTCTCCATTCTGGATTAATTCATCACAAATAGGGAGACATCAACTATCAATGTGTGTTTCCTGTTCATACTCAAAGCATATAAATAATCAGCTCATAAAAATATTACTTTCTATTATTAACTTACTAAGCTTATGCTTTCAAGTTATTAAACACACTCTACATCTAATATCATGTATCAAAAAATTTAATTTCTTCCTAAAAAAAGTAATATCACATAAAAATGGAGATGAGGGGCAAAGAATCCCCACACCCCCAAATCAAATATAAGTCGTGTCCACACGACTCGAAAAAGACTCAATAAAGAAATTAAAAACAAGAAAATATTGCACATACAAAATGGTAAGGAAGAAAGAGATCATACTCTCGAGGCTTATAGCCTCGCATGATCGATACCTAGAATAGGGTGCAGTGCTTTTCGTGTACGTAACCTTTTTTCATCACCAATTTCGCTTTCCTATACCTCCTCTTATGCTACATCCCAATCAATCACACAACTCTAGAAATCTCTTGTTCTTCACTTTCTCCAACTTCCTTTTCAAATATTTTCTCATGAGCAAAAGGTAAGTCGGTAAATGCGTTTTTGCAGAAGCTAACAGGCGTTTGAAGCTTCATTAATCTCGGGTATAGGAATCTCGATTTGTTGAGGTTGTGGTGTCTTCTCCTTGTAATTTGTAACTGCTTTGCTCTTTGGTTTCACCACACCCGGCTTTTCTCTACTTTCTTGACCTGTTTTACTCTTTTTCTTTGTACTAGAACTTGAACCTTTTCTCAATCTTTTTCTTCTCAATAGTACCCAATACCTTACTTTGATTCTTCTTCATCTCCTTAACAATAGATAATATTTCTGTTCTTTTCGGCATCTCAACTGACCTCCAACTCAATACTTTGAACACTCTTTAAATTTTTACCCCATGATTTTGGGTTGAACAAGTTTTATTTGGGTTCGGAAAGGTGTAAGGATGATGATTCTCTAGGTAAATAGGATGAAATCTTGCTTGATTGGTATGGGTTTGAGAAATTGTTGAAAAACATTAGGAAATTTTGGCTTTTGATTCTCGGATTCTAGATGTTTTGATTTGATTTGGGTGGTTGAATCATCTTTGTAATGATGTAGGGAGGGATTTGGATGTGAATTTATGGAGATTGGGGAGTGTTTTGATGTAAGGTAAAGGTTTGTAGAAGCTTTAATGGGGTTGGTAAGCTTTGGGGAAGAAAGAGAGGCTTCAAAGTTTAGAATTCATAGGTATAAACTAACCTCTGTTTATTCCTTTTTTTTCTTGTGGCATCGTGCGCTGGCTGAGGTGCAGTGTACTACAGATGTGTTTTGTCTCCCTCTTTGTCACAGTTGGTAAACACGGTTTTTCTATTTGGTCTCTCGTAATTGGCCCTGATTTCCCAGACTGTTGCCACGTTTTTGGGTTGGTGGGGTGCACCGCGAGTGTCCTGCGGTGTACCGTAGATGTCTTCTGTTTTGGACCGTGTCACGGTCTGGCGCGAGTGATGAAACGGTTTGGTTCGTGGAGCCTCGCAACTGGACCGTTACGACGGTTTTTCTTGCGTGTGGTGCACCGCGGCACCTGTGCGGTATACTGCACGAACGCTCTGGATGATACCGTGGCATGGTTTTGCGCGAGTGTCGACACGGTTTTTCCTATCTTTGCCTCGCACGTGCCCCTTATTCATTGACCGTTGTGACCCTTTTTTAGGGTGCGGTGTACCGCATGGTATATCTGTTTTTCGCCAATTTTTCTTGTTTCTTCTCCCGAACTAATTTTTTCTAAGTATCTACTCGTCAGAAACACTAATAAATTCCTCAATACTGCAATATCTACTAAAAATAACTAGTCTAAACATAAACTAAAGACATAAAAACATAAAGAAGTTCGGGTTGTCTCCCGGACAGCACTTTTGTTTGACGTCTTTCAAAGTTAGACGTGTTACCTATATCAAATTTTCCGTATATAGCCTCCCCAACAATGAGAAAGGCTATGAACGTCTACTAATCTCCGTTTGATACCACTTTTGGGTCGGATCTCTATCACTTTTGCCGAAACAATTTCTGTGACGAAATGGTCCCGTCCACGAATCTTTGTGATTGTGTGGCCTATTCTTTGGCTTGCGGGTTTTCCATACAACTTCATGGCCTACCAAGACTCACTCATTAGTCTAGTATCCATAGTATTTGCATGGATTCCTTCTGGGACTCTGTACTTTGTAGCAATGTTGATGACAAGAACTGTGGGATCTAACTTCCTTGGTTTCTTACCCCAGACGTAGAATGTCTCGGATACGTTTTTAGCACAGAGGGTAACTATTCTCGCCTCCAAGTTGATAATTCTTTGACTGGTGGCCAAGAACGGCCTTCCAAGTATGATTGGAACCTGCTTATCTGCACCATTATCAAGAATAATAAAGTCAGTATGGATGGTAACTGAGCTGTCAGCAAATTGTAAGTTCACGGGATATTTTTACACCTTCTTGATGCCAAGCCTATTGAACACGAACCTGGGCATAATATTCACACTCGAACCCATATCACACATGGCTTTCAATTTGAGCATACCACTAGTTTGAATCAGGAAATTAAAGCTTACTGGATCTTTGATCTTGAGTGATAACTCCTTTTCAATTCCTCTCAAGACTCTCTTAGTATGAGGCACAATCTTTTTACTGGCTTCTACACTCACTTCTTTCTCTGTAACAACTTGCGTAAATACCTGTTGCGGTTTAAGCCCTTTCTTTGCAATCTCAAGCATCTGGGCGTTGATTTTTTCTGGACTTTACGCATCTACAAATGCCTTGAGTTCAATGTCAACATTTGGATTTGTCTTAGGAATGGATGGTGACATTGCTAGAACAATAGGTGGCGAGCCCACATTCTGTTCTTCTTTCTCTTCTTGCACAGCAGGTACAACTTCTTCTTTCTGCTCTTTTGAAGCTTCTTCCTCTTTCTCTATAGCACTACTGGCTTGTAGTTCAATGATCGATCTAATACCTTCTTGCATGTCCTTGAGAATATTTACAAAGTAAGGTTCTTATGGGCTAGTCTTGGTTGATTCTTCTTCAATATTTGGAACTTCCGCAGCAATTTTTGCAGCAGATGGTGATTCTTTTACCTTTTCTTGTTCAAGGCAGTTGCCTTGCATGCTTCGAACCCAACTTGCCGTCACCTTCTTCAATGGCCTTCAGTTCCTTTTCTTCTACAAAGGTATTCTCAGTTATCTCTATTTGGGTCAACTGTGTGTAAGATCTGTATTGAGGCCTCTTGTTCTCTAAACTTCTCTTGATGCATTTGAATATTGCTTGTAACTAGATCTATAAAGTCATTTAATTTCTTCTCTAACACTACTCCTTCTTGAGGATGTTGTGGTAATTCTTCAGAGCTAGATTATCGGCATAAGCATCATGGGATGGTTGTTGTGGAGGAGATGGTCTATTATAATTATGCTTTCATTGATAAGAACCTTGACCTCTATGTCGGTAAGTGTTGTTTTGGGTATGTGGTTGATAATTACCTTGATTTGCAACCCCTTAAGGATTTGAATGCTGCATACCCAGATGATGTCTATTACCAAACTGGTAATTCCCTCGATTTGATATGAAGGGGGTGTATTCAACTAGGATTTTTTGTTGGACTTTTTTTTGGATTTTTAAAATTCATAGACCTTGCAAACTCTACAGATTATTTTAATTCTATATAGAGTTTAAAAGATTATTATTAATTCTATATAGAATTTAACGGATTTTCATGTAAATATTGTAATTGATTTTAATGGATTTTGATATTTTTATGAAAAATAAAATGTACAACCATTTAAACAGTTCAACGGAAAAAAAGTGTTCATCCACCATGATTGCCAATCTGATTTTTGTTTCTGATATTATCTCCTGAATATTAAATAAATAATAAATTTTAAAATAAAAAAAAAGTATACACCCAGAAACACGTTGGAAAATTTCAGAACTGAAAAAGAAAAGAAAAAGTAAGTGATGAAAAATTGTTACGAAAAAACAATGAAACATGATAAAACCTGAAACCCATCTCTTCACCCTCGCATTGGAAAAAAACAAAAAGAATTCCCTTCACGCTCACTATTCGCAAAAAACAATGAGACATGATAAAACCTAAAACCCATCTCTTCACCCTCGCATTAGAAATGAATAAAAAAGAATTCCCTTCACACTCACCTAATGATTTCATAAATTCTTACGCGTAGAAATAAATTTGTAGCGAAAATTTTTCATACACAATTCTTAACAATGAGTTGGAAATTCTCCTTTCTGACACAAATCCAAACGAAAGTTTTTAGTTGATGTTTGGTTCTCAATTCAACGAGCCATTAGTAAATAAATATGGCTAACATATATGTTAAACAGCCTAATCCCAATCCATTTAGAAAAACACGACCATGAATGATTAGATATTAGAATAATTATAATATATCTTATGATTTTTTTAACCTTTGTCGTTGTTTTGGTTGGAATTTATAAAATCTCTGCTTCTACAGAAAGATTTGTAGAAGAATTTTTTTATACTTAAACCCTAAACTCCTATAAAGTCCAATGACTTGGAAAGTCCACCCCAAAATTTAATGGATTTAAAAGAGTTTTGATTGAATACATCAAGATTTTAAAGGAGATTTTAAAATCTCAGTTGAATACCTCAAGATTTTAATAGACTTTTTAAAATCTTGATTGAATACCCCTAGACTTTTAAAATCCAAAAAAGTTCAACAGACTTCAAGTTGAATACACCCCCAGAAGTATACAAATGCTGGATTTCCTTCACACTCTTCCTATGTATGATTATGTACTTCACAACGTAGACAACCTTGTGGTTCTTACACTATGTTTCTTGCAGCTAGATTTTGACACTTTTGGTCCATTTTGAGTTTCATCTGCTTGATTTGATTTTCCAATGCAGCTAATTTAGCTGATTGAGCAGTTTTTGTTCCTATTCGAAGCGTTTCTTTGGTTTTTGTGATAGGATCTCGTGCAATTGGCCAACTTCATCATGTTTCAATAATACGTTCCATACCTTCTGTAGCTTCTTTAGGATCTATTGACACAAATCCTCCTCTTCCAAGATTATCAACCCTCAATCTACTTTCTGCATTAATACCTTGATAAAACATAGCTAATTGTAAAGATGGGGTGTAACCATGGAGTGGACATCTTTTACTTCTGTTGAAACCTTGTACATGCGTCTCCTACTTCTTCATCATTCTCCTGGCTAAAACTAGCAAGCTCCATCTAATCTTGTAATCTCATACTCTTCGGATAAAAACGGTTAAAGAACGCGGCTTGTAGTGCATCCCAAGTAATAATTTTATTTGGTTGTTGTCTAGCTAGCCAATCACCAACACTTCCAGTCAAGAAAAAAAAACATATAACAATACAGTTGCCCGCGTGTAATGCCTAAAGTAATGTAGGCATAACAAATCTGCATAAACTTCTAAATTGCTCTTACCGGATCTTGAATTGTTGCACCATTATAGAGTCCATAGCTTGTAAAATGACTGAGCATACCCTGATCGGCCCTAAACTTTGTAGCTTGGATCACTAGAGGACGACCCTAATGGTTGAACTTGAAAAGGTGCTCCCAAGCCTGGGGGATCTTGTTCGCGAGGTTGTTTACTCCTGGGTTTTCCTCCTTGTGGTGTTATTACCTGAGGGATTAGTGTTCGTTGATTATTATTATTGTTGCGTTGATGTCCCTCAAGTGGAACTAAATCATCATCTACTTCAGACATGGCACTCTTTGCTTGTTATCTTCTCTTTTACGTTTGTTGCAAGCTCTGAATAAACTTTCGGGATTCTCAAGCATACACCATAACCTGAATTAGACAAAAACAAAAAGAAATCGTAAATCTGGAAAAAATAACTAAAAACTACTACACTGAAAACTAAACCCACACGCTAACGAGACACAGGTCCCCGGCAGCGGCACCAAAAACATGGTAGCTGGTAGGTGTGATAAAGTAATGATAATAAAAGTAATAACTACCACCCTAACCAATTATGTTACTCACTACGAGTATCATAGATTGTATGCAAGTTTTAATAGTAAGAAAGATTCATTCTCAAGGACTTAGTGTGTTAGACTTGTGAATTAGAAGAAAGTGTAGTGAAGAATAGTTCGTGGAATAAAAAGATAGTAAATAAATATAATAAATTGTGGAGAGATGATTAAACTAAAATTAATGCAATTAAATAAAAGATGTAAGAATAAGATGAGAGATATAGCTCAGGTTTGCGTGTATGGATTTATCCTTCTATATCTTCTACTAGTTATGAGGGTGATTAAAGCTCTTAAAGTAAGTAGCCAGAATTCTATATTCCTCATAACCCCCTTCCGGGTGGACTTAGGTGGCAACCAAACAATTACCAGGGATCTTGCGTAAGGGGACCCTGCGCAATGATCGGTGGTTAATCTCAAACCCTAGTGACTATCTAGTTAGCAAGCACATCATGATCACTACCGCACACTAGATGTTTGTGTGGTGTTTCAACGATCAGACACCCCTTCTAGGTGACCATCCAACTACTATTAATGGGGAAGTCTATACTCGTGAGCTAGCAAGAACTACAATCAATACATCAAAGCACATAAAACCAAATATAAAGGTTAAGAAGCTCAATCAATTTAAAAAGGTTTTTCCCAAACAAACTTAGATAGAAGAAAATATATTTAAAAGATTATACATATGAAAAACCCAAGCTATGGGAAAATTAGTTCATGCTGGAAAGAAATAAACTAAAATCTATATAATAAAGCAGAATGAAACCTAACTCTCCCTAATAATCTTCAAACTTCCCCATTTATCTCATAATTCCCCCATTCATCTCATAATTTCCTCATTCTTGTCCTTTATTAAATTTTGCATATCCTATAATCGTTTGGAAAAAAAAACTTTTACCCATAAATCCCCAATCAAAACGTTGCATCATAGAACAAAAATATATTCTTAAATTTTACATTTTAAAAAATATATTTAAAAATTTTACATTTGTACAAGAACACGTTATACATGTTGGATTTAATAAAAAAAATTAAAAAACTATAAAACAAATGGAATTTACATGGGTTTAAGAAAAAAGTTGTAAAAAAAAGAAAATACAAATAATTTAGTAAACAATAAAATATTTTCTATATTTATATTTTGATATAAAAATATAAAAATAATTGATAATTAAATAATTAAAATACTACTAAAATTAATAATTACTATTTGTGACATTTAGTATATCTATATTTTTATTATAAAATCGTAAAATCCTATTTATTTTTTGTTAATAAACTAAAAAAAGAATCTGAATATTTTAATTAGTAATGGCATTACTATTTGAGTAGTTTGTAGATAATATTTTTCATTTCGAATACTCACTTTTAAAAAATATAGCATACAAATATTCACATATAATTTTTTCTATTCATAGTTATTTTTTGCAGGCTAAAACAAAAAATACAATGGACACACTCGAAATGCTAACTAAGACTATAACAAATTCATACGATGAATATGGTGTAATCGATAATATAACTCTTTTATGGACTGAATTCATTAACGAACCAATGAATTCAACTAAATTCGTGCTTGATCACATTAAACGAAAGGAAGAAAGATATTATTCCTTTAGGAGTAGTACAAACGTTCCTTTAGATCTGACCCCCTTGCTATATGTCATAGTTGACACGCTTCCTCGAGATTGGCCAATAGCAAATATTCTACCTTTACTAAAAAATATGGATAAACTAGAAGATTTGAAAGTTTTACTCGATGATATTGAGTTTACGATGCTAGCAGATTTAACCCTTGCTAACATGGAGCAGGGTACCTTATATTCGAATGGTCGTTATTTATCAATGTAATAGGTTTTTGGGAGTGGATTTTGATAAATTAGTCTAGATTCGACAATAAATTGATGGTATTGATTTGCTACTTTTTCATGAATAATCGTTTTTAGGGAGTCATTTGGAATAAATTGTTCTTGATTCGATAATAATTGTATTGTATTGGAGAACTACTTTTTTATGTATTGAAATAAATTAGTTGAACTTATCAAAATTATACTTACGTGTGTCGTATTTCAGTATATGTATTACTAGATTAATTGTTTCATTTGTATAACATCTAATATAGATTTATCGTTTTATTTACCAAATGTTAATAAATCCTCATATTTTCAGATCATTGTACTATCAAATGAAGAGCGTATCGAATAACAAAAACAAGGTCTCAAAAATGAGTGCATCCCGAGTCCAATCGAATGCAAAAGTTCGCAGACCTCAAGTAAGCCTATAATTTCACTTTATGATCGTATACGTGTATTTCTTCTTGATGTTGAACAAACAACACCTAATATTGTATACCCTGAAGTTTTGAAATAATGTATATTATAAGTAAACACACAACACGAATGTCAATATATTGTAACTAATACATAATTGATATTATTATACAGGTTTCGAAGAAAAATAAAATAATCGAAATGACTATCTACACAACTCGCGCAATAAACCGTGCTCCAATTTTGAAACAAAATCCACAACTCATGAATTGGAACTTGGTTGTGGAAAATCGATTGATAAGAGAACATTTACAACTTCAAATGGAAGCGAAAGATAGGGATGCAGATATAAACGTTGATCGACTTAACAGTGCACAAAGGCGCACATACGATAAGATTGTTGATTCCGTGTTTAATAGTAAAGGCGTAACTTTCTTCTTGAATGGAGGTGTTGGAACTGGAAAAACCTTTTTATACAATACGATATCAACAAAATGTTGGAGTTTAGATTATTTTGTGATTAATGTAGCTTCATCAGGAATCGCATCTTTGTTATTGATTGGAGGTTGAACTGCACATTCCACATTCTCGATGCCACTAAATATTGTGGAAGATTCTATTTGTCATATTCCTAAACAATTCCTCTAGGCTGAGTTGATACGAAAAACAAGTCTCATAATTTGGGATGAAGTTTCGATGCAACATCGAAATTGTGTTGAGGCTGTTAAACGAACGTTACAAGATATACATAAAAATGAGAAGCCATTCGGGGGCATCACTGTTGTTCTCGGAGGTGATTTCCGACAAATTTTACCAGTTATACCAAAAGGTGTACGCGAACAAATAGTCGGAGCCTCATTAAGACGTTCTATACTTTGGAGAAAATTCACGCGCTTATATTAGATGTTAATATGCGTCTCAACGACTCAATTAGCGGGAACTCTGATTTTGCCGACTTCCTACTAAAGGTAATTTAGATGGCTCTTAATTTGGTTATAAATTTTTTTTATACTCATAAATTTAAGTGTTTGTTAATCATTCTAGATTGGCTCTAACTCAGAAGAATTAATGGAGATCCCAACAAAAATGTGCAAGTGCACAAATTTGAACAATTTGATATCAACCACATATCCTAACTTGCATGACCTTGAAACTGTAACTAACACATATCTCAATGAACGCACTATACTGTCCGCGATAAATGATGATGTTAGTGAGATCAACAATCTTGCACTTAAGATTTTTCTTGGAATACAGAAGACGTATCTAGCAGCTGATAAGATGGTTGAAGAGGATCAAGTAGATAAATCTATAACATCTCAATATCTAAATGAGTATTTAAACTCACTGAATCCAAGTGGGTTACCTCCGTTCAAATTGGAATTAAAGGTGGGTGCTCCTATCATGTTGTTAAGAAATATTGCCCCGAAGGATGGATTGTGTAATGGCACGCGGTTAACGGTTCCCAGATGTTCAACACGTGTTATTGAAGCCCGCATTTTGAATGGAGATAAATCCGGTAATTTGGTATTCATTCCAAGAATATCATTGACGCCTTCTGACTCGGAAATACCCTTTGTGATGACAAGGAGACAATTTTCTGTGCGTTTAGCCTATGCCATGACCATCAATAAATCACAAGGTCAATCTGTGAAATTCGTTGGGATCGATTTGCGAACACCAGTATTTAGTCATGGACAATTGTATGTTGCATTATCAAGATGTACGAGTTATGACCGCATAAGTGTACTTCTTCCCGATGGTGAACAAACAAAAACTAATATTGTATATCCTGAAGTTTTAATATAATGTTTATTATAAGTAAGCACACAAGACGAATGATCATATATGTATTTTCGATTCTGTTTCTTTTTAATTTTTTTTTGTATTTCAACTTCTTTATTAGTTTTTTGATAAATTATACACATATTTATGTTCATTTGAATTTTATAATAATTTTTTTATAATTTCTGTATAACACACTATCTATAATTTCAGCTTTTACATATTCAATACCAAAAATCATTCTAATTTTTAAACATTTCATATGTATCAACAGTAATAACAAGTAACTGGAATATTATTTTTTGGAGTGCCTTCAGGCACGGGCTATACCTAGTAAAGATACATACTATCAACTTGCTTCTCTTGTTGGCTAAGAGTAATATAAATTAAGGACTAGGCAAGTACATGTTTACAATTATAATTAGGTTTATTTATAGGTGTTTCCAACCTTATGTCAAATTCTTAGAGCGGAAGGCAAGTAATTGGAGTTCAAGTCCAATTCAAATTCATTTCCTAAAATATAGAACAAGATAAAAACTACTCACTGTTGTGATCATATTTCCTTCGTTATTGGGAAAAAATTTGTGTACTTTATATCAATACGACCGCACCAAAAAGATATATCAAACCCTTTAAAAGCTCCTCCAAAATCTCACCGGATTTAGAGTTATCCTCACTTTAATAGATGTAGTTGCACAATTGACAACTATTTTTGGAAGCTTTTCCTTTCCTATGTCAAATTTTCTTTCTTTTATCTCTTGATTTCTCCTAGATATTCTTTCCTTAACTCCTTGGAATTTATTTAGTATCTAATTTTTTTCCATACACGTTAAGATCTTCACATTAACACACAAATTAAACCAAATATGCTCGAAAAGTAATGAATCATCAAATCAAGACATGAATTGAGAATTTATCTAATAACAGGGAAAAAAATTCTTAACAATTAATCAAATACACCTAAAATGATGTATCAAGCATATATTAATATATCACAAATATGGAGACATCAAATAACATTATCCTTAATGATCTTTCGGAAACCCCCTTTAAAGGGTGCTCTTTTACTTAGAGAAATAATAGGAATGATGATGCCCTTATCCTTATGAAACGTAAATAGGACTTAAATTTTCTTCCTAGATTTTTCTATTTCTAGATGTATGGATCCATAATGCTCCACCCATTGGGTATGATCACTCATCTATGATCCTACATCTGGATGATCCTTCTTCTGATAGTTCCACTAAGCCCTTCAAACTTGACCTCTCCTAGTTAGCTATTCCCTTTTGTAAAAATTCTATCTCTAGATGTCTTCATGATTATCTAAAGTTCAGTGATCACCCCCATGTTAGATTTCCTAAAAGAATTAATAGATGTAAACAAAGCATTCTTAGATGGAAGAAATTTAATATGAGGAATAATGCGACAATGATTAATATCCTTACTAAGAAGCTTGAATCCCTGATGCAACAAAGTCCTTAGGTCCTTAGTAATTCTATGTCGAAATAGTTTGCTACTATCTATAAGGAAATAGAAACTTACTGGTCTTTGGAGTAAAAATACTAGGCATCTAGGGCTTGTATTTAGTGGCTCAAATTGGGGGACAAAACACTAAGTTCTTTCATCTATCTACCAAAATAAGAAGAACCTCAAATCAAATTGTTAGCCTCCCTAAGGAAAATAGTGTTTGGACTTCTGGGGCTAAAGAGCTTAAGACCCATGTCACTAAGTTTTTCTAGGACATGTACATAGATCTTGGTAATAGAGCTATTAATCCCATTTTAAGGGATGGCCAATCCCTTGTTTCTGAGGATGAAAATTCTCTGTTAAGGGCTCATATTACTCTTTAATAGCTTAAGAAAGCTGCTTGGCAGTTAGATGCCTCCAAATCTCCTACGTATGATGGTCTTCCTAGTGTTTTTTCCATAAATTCTAATAGTTACTTAAATTTGATATGCTTGCTATATGAAATGGAGTATTAGATGGTTTGACCATTGGAAAAAATTAGTGAAACTTATATTGTCCTTAATCCTTAGTGCAATACATCCTAAGAAAATTGTACAATTCATGCCTATATCTTGCACCAACTTCCTTTATAAAATATTATCTAATGTCTTGGTTATGAGGCTAAGTATTATCATTCATAGGATCATCTCTCTCTGCCAGCCTACTTACTACAAGGGTAAGCGAATCCAGGATAACATTATCATTGTTCATGAGGCCTTCATAAACTAAAGCACGTAAGAAGTAATTCTAACGAGAGCTACTCTATTCTTAAGGTTTAAATTCATAAAGCCTATGATAAGCTAAGTTGTTCTTTCCTTTTCAGTTTCTGGGTCAGATTGGTTTCTCTGAAAACTGGATTTTCTTCATAAGAACCTGTATAACCTCCATCAACTATGATGTTACCCTTAATGGGAAAATCTCTAGCTCTTTCATTCCTTCTAGAGGTTGGAGGCAAGGTGATCCAATATCACCTTATCTCTTTACCATAGCCTCTAATGCTCTCTCCCCACTTATTGAAAAAGACGTCACTTCTGAAGATCTTAAGGGTATTAACTAGATCAGGCATGAAACTTCCATCCATCACCTCTTGTTTGTCGATAATTCCATTTTCTTCTTTAGAAATTCTACTTTAGAAAATCCATGCTTACAAGGAGGTGATCCATAAATTTGTCTTTGTTTGTGGTCTTTCCCTGGACCTTAATAAACCCAATATCCTCATTAGTCCAAATGCCAAATCCTCTATGAGAATATTAGTTGAAGATGCCTTTAGAATGCCTATCACCGAAGATTTGGGTTTTTACCTTGGTATTCCTACTAAATAGGTAAACTCAAAGACTGGGGCTATGGAAGTTTAATCTCCAAAGTTTCTTCCAAACGTAAGGGTTGGAAGAAATACGTTCTTTCCATGGTTGGTAAAGCTACCCTTATTTTCTCGATAATCTATGCATTCTCTACTTATTTCATGTCCCTCATTTCCATCCCTAGGGAGTGATAAAAAAGATTAACACCCATACTAGTCACTTCCTATGGGTAATGTGGATGATTGGAATCCAATGGATCAACTAGAATAAGGTAGCTTGTCCAAAGCTCTTTGGGGGAATAGGTATCAAGAATTTTTAGGCTTTTAATCTTGCCCTATTGTCCAAACAAGCTTGGTCTATCTTGAATAACCCAAATTCCTTGGTGCACCAGGTCCTTAAAGGAATCTACTTCAATGAAATAGATTTTTTTTTTTCATTCACCTAAGGCTAGAGGAGCCTCCTAGATCTGGAATAGTCTCCTTAAGGGTAGAGATTATCTGAAAATCTATGTTATTAAATTGATTTGGGATGGCACAATACTCTAATTTGGGAGGATAATTGGTTGGGTAAAAAATAGGTTAAACCCACAAACTATAGTGAAGATCCAATCTTTCCTAAGTTTGTGGCTGATTCGTTTTACTTATCTACTAAGATGTGGAAGGAGGAATTAGTCATCTCACTCTTTAACACACTTCCCCTCCCCCGTTCCTGCTTCTAATTAAGTATGAACATCCCATGGTCTGATCATCCTACTACCTATGTTTGGCCTTATAACAAAAGCAGGGTCTACACTTGTAAATCAGGGTACTTTTATGTTGTAGGATCCTTCATTGCACCTCCATCTAACCCCAGTGCCTCATTTTTCATAGACCATGGCTTTCTTTCCTTAAGATGGTCCTCCCCCTCTCCTCCTAATTTTATATTCTTCTTTTGGAGAGTCATTATGAAAACTATTTCTATTTTAAATGTATAGATTCATTAGAAGGTGCTCGAATTCTGAATTCTGTAACATTTGCCTTAAAAGGAAGAAAATGTGGAACATATCTTTCTTAAATATGAATGGACTACAAAGTTTTGGTATTTATTTCCTTTGTAGTGTAATATATATATATATATATATATATATATATATATATATATATATATATATATATATATATATCTTTTTTAGTTTGGGCATTAATAGTTGGATATGCCTTGTTTTTTATAAATTCCCATTGAAAAGAGACAAAATCAAAACACTTATGCAAGTAATCTCTTTCTTTTGGTCTATTTGGTATATGTGCAACAAGTTTATATTTGAATTTATCCCTATCTACTGTGAAAATCACTCAACACTTCTTAATTATTTTTTTGTATATAAATGTTTGAGGATTTACGAAATGACTCTCCCACTATCCCAGTTGATGGTGCTCCCTTTTCAACCACCGCCTACTCTACATGGTCCCTCCCAGCACATCATTACACCAAAAACAATGTTGATGCAATTTTTTAAGTTAGGAAAAGCATTAGTCGCCGCAATTGTAAGGAATTGTTAGGGTTTGAATCTCTGGTTTTGCTCAGAATATCCTAGCCTCTTCCAGCTATGAAGCAGAAGCTAAGGCGACTCGTAGTGCTCTTTGCTTGCCACATTATCTAGTTCAAATTGCATTAATATTAAATCTGATACAACAATTGTTCTTCATGCTATACAGTCTCCAAGTATGAACTGCTGTTAGGAGAGTAGGCCTATTCTTGAAAATATTAGAAGTATGGCTAAGTCTCAGCCACTTAACAAGTTTCATAGGATTAGAAAAATAACTAATAAGGAAACTAACTAGATTGCTAAATCCTTTTCTAATTCTATCATTCCTATTGATTGGTATATTAATTTGTTTTTTTACTTTTATTCGATAATTTGTAATGATTTTAGTACTTCTTTGTTGGAGTGGGTTAATCCTTTTTTGGTCCATTTATTTTTAGTATACGTCTTAAAAAAAGTTATAAAAAAATAGTATTCGAAGAGAAATCTTTATTCTTTTCGTTATATAACAATAATACCACCCACACAAATTTTACAAAAAGAAAACAACGAAATAAAGATCCATAAAACTCTTTGGCGCCCTTTTTATTTCTTGGCGGGTAAATGATGAGTAAGGGCCAAATTTGTAAATTGACATAGTCCCGCGCCTAGGGTTTTCATATCTCACTTTATAAACCAACCCATCGTATATTTTTCATAAACCGCCCACACGAGTGATCCTCTTTCTTGAAAAACACTCAAATTCCCTCTGTCTCTCTTTTCAAACTAAAAATCCTTTCTTTTCTTCTCAATATACACTAACTCTTTTACTAGTAAACTTGTGATTTTAGTGAAGTCTACAAATTTGATCTGCAGATCGTGTAGTAAGCTGCTGAAATGGTTGATTTAAGTGATAAGGTAAGTGTTAATTGATTAATTATAGGCTTTATTTCTTACAATATACCATTTTTTATATTAATTTAATGATTTGATTTTGTTTTAGGTATCAGATTGTGAAGATACGAGTCTTGATAAGGGTTCAGAAGGGCCTCAACTTAGGACATGTGCTGATTGTGGCACTACCAAGACACCCCTCTGGAGAGGTGGTCCAGCTGGCCCCAAGGTATATACACCATACATACATTCTTTATTATGATTTGATTTCTTGATATTGATGATGATTTGATTTGATTTACAGTCATTATGTAATGCGTGTGGGATAAAGAGTCGGAAAAAGAGGAGAGCACTCCTGGGATTAAACAAGGATGATAAGAAATCCAAGAAAAGTAGCGAGAAAAGTAGTGAGAGTACAAGTAGTAGTGCAGATAGTACAAGCAAATATGAAGGTTCATTGCAAAATAGATTATTTGGATTTGGTAAAAATATTGCTTATTTGCAAAGACCAAGATCAAATACCCATCAAAGGAGAAAAATGGGTGAAGAAGAACAAGCTGCATATCTATTGATGGCTCTTTCTTGTGGATCTGTTTATGCTTAATTTGTACCCGTTTGTAATAACTTAAATCAGCTTTGCGAATGTAATTCTTATTTGTATTGCTTTTAGTCTATTAATTTATTTTATTTTAATTTTTATTCCCCCTTTTTTTTATGCATTGAAATTTTTACCCTCCCCTTTAGTTTTTTTTTGTTTTAATTTTTTTTCTTTGTTTGAAAGGTGATAAATAGCAATCCATTCAATTAACTGCAATTTGCTTATAGTTTATAAACACAATAAATTTGCCACTTTTTTTTCCTCTTCGGTGAATCACCATCAGCACCACAAAGGTCTAGTTCTTGCAAGAAGAAAACAATGATGATTGTATTTGCGGTGGATCACGTGGATCTTTTTTAGTCGGATGGGTGATGGGTGGATGAGATTTGTGGCTGATAAATTATTTTATTATAATAAAGGATTTATTAATTAATTAATATAATAATTAAAATATGGTCATGTATGGGTTATGGCCCTTATGGATAAGCAAGAAGAATTCTTTTTCTTAGTCGAAAACAAATAATTTGTCAGGGCTTTGGTCTACCAATCTAGTGGTGCAGGTTCGAACCAAGTCAATGACTCCGAGTCCAAAGTGGCTCTCCTATATAACCAAAAAAAAAAAACAAATAATTTGAAAATAGTAAAAAAGTTGGTACAAGTTAGCCTACTTCAAGAGCATCAAAATCATTCCTATTTAAGTTGGCTAGTTGGATTTAGTCATCCAATTTGTACTTTTATGGTTAACTCGTCTAACAAAGAAGATTCTAATCTTATCCCTATTTGTACAACCAAAATTTCAACCAACAATTTAGTATTACTATAAATATTACAAGCAGTCAAATTAATTTGGTTAATAATACTAAGACAATCATTCTCTATTTCGACAGTTTCTTTGGTTTTCTTTTTAGCCATCTCACAAGCCACTAATATACCTTTCGCTTCTGCTTCACCTATAGAATTAACATTTATACTCTCAGCTAACCCTTTCAAAAGTGTAACTGTTGAATCTCGCAATACATAAACATAAGCAGCTGAATTAGTTTATAACTTAATTGAGACATCACAATTAATTTTAAATTGTCCATGGGGTGGTGGTTTCCAGTTTGATATTCCATCCTCTCCTTCATTTGTTCAATATTTAAATTAATGGTAAACCCAACCCAATTCGGGTAAAAATTTAATGGGATGAAGGAAAAATAATAATTAGGCTCTCTTTTATTATATAAAACCCGGTCCTTTTACACCGGGCTTACCTTTTGCACTCGAATTGACGGGCTGAATTCGGCCAACCCGATCCACTGTTCACAATTAAAAAAAAAATCTTTATAAACGAAAAACCAGAAACTTAGCTCATTTGGCCAAGCGACTGTTCGACGCTTTGTTCTCTCTTCTTCTCTCTGCCAAAAAGAAAACCCTAGTTTGTACCTAATCCACTACATCTACGATTCTACTCCATCAAATCACCTCCATTTGCTACTTGATCTACTTTAATAGACTAAAGATGTTATTATATTATAATTTTATTTTATTTCTTTGTTATGTACCCAAACCATGGTTAAGCAATCAATGCTTCTGGTTTGTTAGGTAATTCTGATGGTTTACATTAAATGCTGTATTTCACGCTGAAATACACCATTTTGAGTGGTAGCCATTTTTCATTATATCAAAGATGGGTTGCTAGATTTTGGGTTCTTCCTTCTTCTTTTTTCATTCCTTTTTCTTTTCCGTTTTTTATATATGCCAATTTTTTTTGTCACAAATCAAATCATTTTTAGGTAATACTTGTTCTTACTTCTTCTCTTTTTTATTTATTTTCTTCTCCGTTTTTAGTGTATATTTGATATATTCTAATGATTTTTTTGGTTTTGTTTTTTCACTTGTTCTAGGGGTTTGCGACATTCGATTTCTAAGACGAGGATACATTTTAATTCAAATTAGTTTGATTGTTGATTGTGAATTGGTTGTGTGTTGTGTTTATGTACTAACTAAAAGTGTAATAAGTGTTATGTATTAAGAGTTAACTGAATGAGTTGTGTGTTTATTTGTTTATGTGTGTTTATTTGGTAATTCGAAAATGTATTTTGTGTTAAACAATTTTAGTGTATATTTTGTGCTATTTCGAAATTAGTTAAGGTGTTAAAAGTTTTAAAAAGTTTTTTCTTTGGTCTATTTTGAAAAGAATTAAACATTGTAAATGTATATTAATTTATATTTTAGTGTTTATTGTGTAATACAACCATTACTTGAGCCCTGGAGTTTATGGTGTATTATAAAGCTAATAATTTGAGCGCTTGAGTTTATGGTGTATTACAAAGCTAATAATTTTATTATGTGAAGTTCAAATTTACCAATTTGAACATGGTTTATAAGTAATTCATCCCTGGATACATATATATGATGGAAGTAACAAAACTTCATGAGTTTAGTCCCGCTACGGTCAAGTTGACGTAAGTATATATTTAAGATGCTCTCGAAGGTATGTATTTGATGTTAAACATATTTATTTTTCTATGGTGATTACAATAGAATTTTTTAGTAATGATAATTATCAAATTGTGAAATGTATCATGCATTAGCTAGAATTTGTTGATTGTCCATCAAAGAATTCAGCATATTCTAGAACTTGATCATACTTGTCCATACCAGCTCATTCTATAGTGATAAGATTTTCTTTTATGAAATTATTAAAATAACCGCTTTAAATCCCCGGCAGCGGCGCCAAAAACTTGGTGGGTCCTTGTGTGTTCTAAAATAATGAAATAAAAGCAAAGGAATAAAGGATCCACATACCACAAGTGTACGAGTCGTACCAAGTAATAGATAAGTAAAATCGGGATAATCGTCTCCATAGGGATTTACGTAGTTATTCTAACTTCGTGTTCAATATCAGAATAGATAGTTCTAATCGTTTTAATAAGATAAATATCAAAGGAGTTTGTTTTCTACTCAACTAAATATTAAAATAAACAATAAATAATAAATAAGTATTCAAGTAAGATAAGGAGATGCAAGTATGAATATGTCCTATTGAATTTATGATTACTAAGAATAAGGGTGGATGGGTAATTTCACAATAGTCGGGAATCTAATATCTCCTAGCCCCCGTCAGGGTGGACCTAAGAGCTATCCTACGGTATCACAAACACCGTCAAGGCGATTATAAGCTACTTTCGGATGAATACTTTTTTACCCAATTGGCAACGTGGTTAGTCAAGCCCGTCAGGGTCAAATAACGGATACCACGCGTCTATATTAAATGATTGTAATTAAAACCCCTCGTCAAGGTGATCCATACGCCACTATATGGAATAGCCTAATTACTATGAGCTAAGTTTGATTCATGACTTCAAAATTAGTGATTAAAACAGAATAATAGTCAATGGAAATTAAGAACCAATTTAATTAAATACTAAAATCCCAGATTCAGATTAAAATAGTAAAACAATAATCAAAGGTTCATATAATTACAATCCTAAAGAGAAATTATGCATAATAAATCTTCTTAGATAAATAGCTTAGATATACCTCATAGACAAAATAGATCTAATACTAAATAACCCAAAGAATAGAGATGGAGAAGTGTTGAATTGATGTAGTTAAGCTCTAGCTCTGACTTCTTCCTCCTCTAGATCCTCTTGATTGCTTCTATGATGAATTATGTATGTATATTAAGCTTATGCAGCCAAGGGATGATTTTCTAAGGGTTAAAACTGATATTTATAGGTGCTAGGTCGTATTACTTGGAGTGGAAGACAAGGCAAGAACTCTTAAATTCGTAACCCTAAAATCTAGGAAAGGTAAGATTTTGCTGCTGATTTGTTTTGGTCATATCTCCTTCAATACTTATCTGTTTAAGGCGTTCCAATATATGAAACACCTTGTCTCGGAAAGAGCTTTCCATTGGTGCAGACCACTCACCCAAATTCCTAGCCAATATTAAGTTATGAACTCGCCTTTGAAACATGGCTGGAATTTCAGATTCATAAGGCAGCTTTTCCTTTTCCTAGTTGAACTCTACTTCCTTCTATCTCCAGATTTCTTTAAGATCTTATTTCCTTATCTCCTTAGCATTGATTTAGAATCTAATTTATTTCCATATTATCTCTAAAGCTTCACATTAAATAAATAATTAAACTGCATATGCTTTTAAAAATAATAAATCATTAAATCAAGACTAGAATTAAGAAAGTGCAATTTAAATTTAGGAAACTCGACTTAGAACACTAGAAATATTCTAAGACATTAATTCTCACTTCTCCTCCTTGGATTGGTTTTTCATGAAATTCATAAACCTACTAACTTTGCACTAAAAATAAGCAAATTAACGCGCAACAGCTCTATAAATGCAAATAGTCTAATTCCAAAGGGAGAAAGTGCAATATTGTCATTTAAGCACAAAAGTCAATATAAAAAGACCATTTTCATCCTAAAATGATGTCTCCTAAGGGTTTATAATTAGAACAATTAGGGAGACATCAAGACCCCCAACTCAAACTTGTATCGTCCCGATACAATAAAAAAATAAAAACATAGGGAAGTCTCTAAAATATCAGCTAATTCAATTAAGCACAGGGGAGAAGAAGATAGCAGAATATATAGAATAAACTCAAAGCAATTACTCAGAAAATTTCATGCAATAATATACAAACTACATACCTGCACACTTATCGTATCTACAATCAACACGGCTTGAATTCAAGATTAGATTAGCTTCGCAATGTAAGAAGGAGAGGATATTTACTCAGTTCACCATGGAGGCTATAGATTGTTCATCGAACTTCACTAGTATCCAAAGCTCCCTTTAACTAATCTCTAACGGTTCAATCACTTCTTGATTACTTAGCAAAGAATCATAAGGTCTTTAGGGTTGTAATGTTGGCTTAGGGACGGTGTGATAAGTATATTTGGATAATTTAGAGTGAGCTTTTGGCTCTCTCCTCACTAGCCATCAACGAATCGCCCTAGAGCTTGAGTTACTCTCATAAAACATTCTCACTCAACCCAATGAATTCCTTGATGCACAAATTAGCATCCCAAATAACCCAATTAAAGCAATAAGATGTTCACATAAGAATTCCTCTTTGCCGGTCAAAATATATATTCTTTTCATATCAAATATTTTTTTTTCTTTTGTATAGCTATGACTCTCTTTTTGATGTTGAGATATCACGCTATTTTTCATAAATTATGCCTTTTCATAACTTTAGCTCGTAGCTTCTTTTTCATTCACTATTACCCCGACAAAGGGTTACAATATAATAAACTTGTGAATCATCAATATATAGAACAGAGCACACTTAATAAGCTCAAAACTCCCAACCCAATAATATTTCCCATAATGGTGGACCCACCACCCCAAACTCAAGCTCTAAAACAATTGTCTATGCATCGCGATTCGAGTGCGGGTCATATGGAAAAGTCCTATAATCTAAAGGGATATGGCTTATAATGTGGCTAATAAAAAGGCTTTGGAAAGGCTAGAAGGGGCTGAGAAGGATATATAATAATAAAATGGACAGCAAGCTAAAAGGCAACAAGGGGCTTATGAAAGAACCGCCTTAATCACTTTCTAAACTATGCAATTTCGTTATTCTCTTACCTTTAGCACGTTCATGAAATGGGTTCATCAACTAGCTTGGATCTCACGGCCTACACACCACTCATGGTTCCCTGAGATTGAACATACTTTCTATCGCATTGCTAACTAATCTTTTCTTTACTATCAATGTGTGTTTTCCTGCAAATACTCAAAGCATACAGAATAAAGCAGCTCATAAACATACTACTTCCTATCATCAATTTACTAAGCTTATGCTTTCAAGCTACATCTAATCCATCTCTTAAAAATTTCAAATTTTTCAAATTTCTCTAAAAAAAAAACAGTGAATCACATAAAAATTTCTCTAAAAAAATAGTAAATCACATAAAAATGGAGATGAGGGACAACGAATCCCCACCCCCAACTCAAAAATGAGTCGTGTCCCTATGACTCGAAAAGACTAAATAAAATAAAAATATCAAATAGTGCATAAAGAGAAATGGTAAGGAAGAAAGAAAACATACTCTTCGAGACTATTGCCTCGCTTGATTATTACCCAAGATAGGGTGCAGTGATTTCCTTGTATGTAAACTCCATGTATCACCAATTTCGCTATCCCTTACATCCTCTTGTGCTCTATCCCAATCAATCACACTCTAGATATCTCTTGTTTCTCATCCTCTACAAATTTGCTCTCGAATATTCTCTCATGAGAAGGTGTTCCTCCAGGAATATTTTGTTGTGGCAACCGCTAGCGTCCCAGAAGCTTTGCTCATCTTTGGTAAAAGGGCATTCGATTTGTAGAGGTTGTGGTGTCTTCCTTATGAAATTTGAAACCTTTTTTCTCTTTGATTTCACCACTACATGCTTTCCTCTACTTACTTGACCCAATTTACCTTATATTTTATTCCCAAAGTAGTACCCATCTCAATTGATTTCTTCTAGAACTCACCCAATACCTTGTATTGATACTTCATCTTCCTTACACTTGATAAAAGCTCTATCATCTCTTTTGACCCCCAACTCAAAGCCTTGAACACCCTTGAAATTTGTAACTCTTGATTATAGGTGGAACAAGCTTTAATTGGTTAGGAAAGGTCTTAGGATGACAATTCTCTATGTGGTTATGATGGAATCAAGCTTTGATGATATGGGTTTAAGGAATTTAGGATGAATTTTGAAAATTTAGGCTCTTGATTCTTGGATTCTAGATGTTTTGATATGATTTGGGTGGTTAAATCTTCTTTGTAATGATGTAGGGAAGGATTTAGATTTGAATTTATGGTGATTTGGTTGTGTTTTGATGTTAGGTGAAGGTTTGTTGAAGCTTTAATGGAGTTGGGAGAGGTTTAGAGAAGAAAGAGAGGCTTAAGGATTGAGAGATTCGGACTAGAACTCACCTCTTCCTTCTTATAACCTTAAAAACGCGATTTTTTTTCTCCAGCAGGTTTGGGCGGTATACCGGCCGTAGGGCCCGGTATGCCGAAGCTACTGTTGTTCCAGGTCCATGCTTCATCAAAAAAACCCGTGTTGCGAACCCGTGGGCTCGGGTTTTTGGTCTGTCCGGTATACCAGAGATATGGCCCGGTATACCGGAGCTGCTTGCTTTCGAATTTTACCTCTCGGCATAGAACACGTGACTAGTACCCGTGGCCTCGGGTTTTCTGACCTACGGTATACCACCGGTAGGGCCCGGTATACCGGTGGCAGGTCTAAATACTCCCAAAAAAATTCGTTTTTGCTTCCCAAACTCGATTTCTTTGCTACCTGAACATCTAAAACACTAATACCTTCCTCAATAATGCACTATCAACTAAAAAAAATACGTAAACTACATAATATACACTAAAAACTAAACTAAGAAAGCAATTAAAGCTTGGGGTGTCTCCCAAGAGCACGTTTATTTAACGTCATTTAAAGTTTGACGGGTTACCTCCATTATTCCTTGATTATGTAACCTCCCCAGCAGTGGGTAAGGCTGTGTATGTCTACAATTCGCGTCCTTTGACCTCTCGAAGGTTGTATCTCTATTAATTTTGGTGTCACTACTCGAGTAACAACAAATGGTCCCATCCACTCATTTTTGAAACCTCGTGGTCTATTCTCTTGTTTGGAGGCTTTCCAAGCAACCGTGGTTCCGACCCCAAACTCATCTTTAGCTCTCTTCATCACGGGTTCATGGTGGTGGTCCTTCTCTTTAACTTCTTTAGATACTTCTGGAACAATGGGGAACTCAAGTGGCTCCTCCTCTAGAATTTTGTCTAAAACAAGGGGTGTTTCAGAACTTTCTTTTGTTATGAGGGCCACGTTTTCAATCTCGATCTCTACACTCGCGTTCTCATTGGTTTCCGGAATAGCGTCTATGAATACTTGTTGCGGTGTGAGTTCTTTTGTATTACTTTCAAGCATTTGGGTGTAGGCTTTGTCTTCTTTGCACACCCCTACAAATGCTTTATCGATGTCACCTATTGAATGATTCGTCTTTATTGGATTGGAAGGTGACATCAACGGTGTACTAGGTGGTGAATACATCCTAGTATCTTCTTCTATCTCTTTTGTAACCAATACCTCAATATTTGATTCCTCTAAACGCGGCTTGGCTGGGTTTTCCGTGGATGTAATCTTCCCTTCACAAGATTTAATTTCACTTTCGACTCGATTACCAACGATTGACTCATCTATGCTTAGCGTGGTTGATTCTTCTATGGTCGGAATCTCTAGTTCACTAGGTGCAACTTGTGGCGATTCCACTTCCTTCTCTTCTTGAAGGCTAAACTCTGTAGCTACATCGAACCAAACATCGTTATTAATTTGAATGGCCTCATCATCAAAATTTGTACCTTGGCCAGTTTGCATAGATGGTACTTGTTGTAATTTCTCAATTGCTTCAGTGAGTTGCGTCAATGGTTGCTCCATTAATTGATGGCTTTGTTGCATGACTTGAACTAATGATATGATAGCATCTATTTTCGCATTAGTCTTTATTATATTATCCGTTGTGGCCTTCATGAAACAATTGAGGGAGTCCTCCAACTTCCTAAGCCTATTATAATTATCTGTCAAGCTCTTGCATGTCAAGTCCATGAATTTGTGTACTGGCATATAACAGGTATGTGTTGGATTTCGCTCTTGATAGTGGGAAATCTCCATACCTAAAGAAAAACCTGAAAAGAGACTAAAACAAAACAAACGTATATCTAAAAACAACTAAAACTACTAACCTAACTTAAACACAAAATAAAATAACCGCTTTAAATCCCCGGCAGCGGCGCCAAAAACTTGGTGGGTCCTTGTGTGTTCTAAAATAATGAAATAAAAGCAAAGGAATAAAGGATCCACATACCACAAGTGTACGAGTCGTACCAAGTAACAGATAAGTAAAATCGGGATAATCGTCTCCATAGGGATTTACGTAGTTATTCTAACTTCGTGTTCAATATCAGAATAGATAGTTCTAATCGTTTTAATAAGATAAATATCAAAGGAGTTTGTTTTCTACTCAACTAAATAATAAATAAACAATAAATAATAAATAATTATGCAAGTAAGATAAGGAGATGCAAGTATGAATCCATCCTATTGAATTTATGATTACTAAGAATAAGGGTGAATGGGAAATTTCACAATAGTCGGGAATCTAATATCTCCTAGCCCCCGTTAGGGTGGACCTAAGAGCTATCCTACGGTATTACAAACCCCGTCAGGGCGTTTATAAGCTACTTTCAGATGAATACTATTTTACCCAATTGGCTACGTGGTTAGTCAAGCCCGTTAGGGTCAAATAACGGATACCACGCGTCTATATTCTATGTCTGTAATTAAATCCCCCGTCAAGGTGATCCATACGCCACTATATGGAATAGCCTAATTACTATGAGCTAAGTTTGATCCACGACTTCAAAATTAGTGATTAAAACAGAATAATAGTCAATGGAAATTAAGAACCAATTTAATTAAATACTAAAATCCCAGATTAAGATTAAAACAGAAAAACAATAATCAAAGGTTCATATAATTACAACCCTAAAGAGAAATTATGCATAATAAATCTTCTTAGATAAATAGCTTAGAAATACCTCATAGACAAAATAGTTCTAATACTAAATAACCCAAAGAATTGAGATGGAGAAGTGTTGAATTGATGTAGTTAAGCTCTAGCTCTGACTTCTTCCTTCTCTAGATCCTCTTGATTGCTTCTATGATGAATTATGTATGTATGTTAAGATTATACAGCCAAGGGATGATTTTACAAGGTTTAGAACTGATATTTATAGGTGCTAGGTCGTATTACTTGGAGTGGAAGACAAGGCAAGAACTCTTAAATTCGTAACCCTAAAATCTAGGAAAGGTAAGATTCTGCTGCTGATTTGTTTTGGTCATATCTCCTTCAATACTTACCCGTTTGAGGCGTTCCAATATATGAAACCGCTTGTCTAGGAAAGAGATTTCCATTGGTGCAGACCACTCACCCAAATTCCTAGCCAATCTTAAGTTATAGACTCGTCTTTGAAACATGGTTGGAATTTCAGATTCATAAGGCAGCTTTTCCTTTTCCTAGTTGAACTCTACTTCCTTCTATCTCCAGATTTCTTCAAGATCGTCTTTCCTTATCTCCTTAGCATTGATTTAGAATCTAATTTATTTCAAATTATCTCTAAAGCTTCACATTAAATAAATAATTAAACCGCATATGCTTTTAAAAATAATAAATCATTAAATCAAGACCAGAAATAAGAAAGTGCAATTTAAATTTAGGAAACTCGACTTAGCACACTAGAAATATTATAAGACTTTAATTCTCACTTATCCTCCTTAGATTGGTATTTCATGAAATTCAAAACCTACTAACTTTGCACTAAAAATAAGCAAATTAACGCACAAAAGCTCTATAAATGCAAATAGTCTAATTCCAAGGGGAGAAAGTGCAATATTGTCATTTAAGCACAAAAGTCAATATAAAAAGACCATTTTCATCCTAAAATGATGTCTCCTAAGGGCTTATAATTAGTACAATTAGGGATACATCAATCTCCCCTCACTAGCCATCAAAGAGTCACCCTAAATTTTGAGTTGCACTCAAATATGTTCTCACTTAACCCATTATTCGATGCACTTGTTCGCATCCGCATTAACCCAACTAATACCCTTTATTATCACCACAAAATCCACTTTGCCGGTCCATAGTATATATTTTTATTTTGTAGGTTATCTATGACTCTCTTTTTATGTGAGAAGTCATGCTACTATGTTTCACATTTTTCTTTTCAATATATATATTTTTAATTCTTTTTATTTTACCTTGGAAAATGGTTACAATAATACAAGTGATCAACGAGACAATGCATAACACAAAACCTACCCAATGATGTTTCCCATAACCACTGCCCAAAACTTAAGCTCAAAGACGAGTTTCAAAGCATTGTGATTCGACTGTCGGTCATACGTAAAAGTCCTAAAATCTAAGGGGTAAGGCTTGTCATTTGGCTAATAAAAAGTCTTAGAGAGACAAGAGGGGGATGAGATGAATAATATAACAATAATAAATGGACAACAAGATAAAAGGCACAAAGGCTAACCAAAGATCTGCCTTAATCCTTTTCTATCCTATACAGTTTATTTACTTTCTCACATCTAGCACGTTCATTAAATGGTGTATCGACTAGTTTGGATCTCACGTTCTACACTCCACTATGTGATCTAGAAACAATTGAATCGTTAGAGAGTAGTTAGATGGACCACTGGATGCCAAGGTATGCTCATGAACACTCTATAACCTCCATATTAAACTAAGAGAAAACCCTATCCTTCGTGCATTTTAAAACTAATATGATCTTGAACTTAAACTGTGTTGATTGTATGTATGATTAGTGTGTATATCTGATTTATTTTGTATATATTATTACATTAAACATGCTAGATTATTACTCACGTTCTTCATTCTTTTCTCCATATGCATACATGGCTTAGCTGATATATTTTAGAGACTTCCCTATGTTTTTATCTCTTATTGTGTTGGGACGACATAACTTTGAGTTGGGGGTCTTGATGTATCCATATTTTTGACAAAATAATCTAGTCTAGATACATAATATTTAGGCGTATTATATGGTTAGCTGAGAGGTTTTTCCCTATTTATTGTTATATTCTCAATTCTTGCCTTGTTTAGGAGTCTTACTTTTAGAGCATTTTTGTGTAATTTGTGTGTTAAATGTGAAGATATTAGGTAAGATGATGATATTAGATGCCAAATAAATGTTAAGGAGTTGAAGAAAGAAGATCCAAAATGAAAGAAAGAGTTAAAATCCCAAAGAAGTCGTACTTGAAAAGTGCTTAAGATGTCGGCCCGATGTAGAACGTATAGTATTTTTAATTCTTCATAAAATTGACAGAGAATTCGAAGTATCCATTTTAAATCCATAAATTTCTTTTAATTTTGGTCGCGTAGCCACTAAATTTGAGTGATTTGGAGCTGTAACGAAGGAGTTATAATTTGTACAAACTTTATGGGCCAACCAGTCCACTTATTAAGAAAAACGGTTTGAGTTAGATTAGGACTCTAAAACCTACCCCATGCCCTATATTTAGTCCCTACCCCTATATATATATATATATTGGTATTTTACTGAATAAACATGTCCTTGCATCCATAACCTCCATAGTATTCAAGAAAAAATCATCAGGGAAAAAGCAAGTTGACTTATAGAGGAAGAAAAGAAGCTGGAGAGTCACAAACTCCTTTTCTCCATCCTTACACTCTACCAATAGGGTAATTTATCTTAGATGATTGGTTTAACTATGTTTGTAAGGTATTTACTATTTAGTTTTTTTTTTATTATTGGTGGGGCCTAGGGTGTGATAAAATAAGATATAAATGACGTGCAAATAACACCCTAAAGCTACACGGTTCTGCAAGTATACAGATCGTATGCAAGTTTTAGTTAAATAAGTAAGATTCGTTCCGCAGAGACTACGAAGGTTAGGGGAATCTTATGCAATAATCAAGTGCAAATAATTTAAGCTAGAACAACTAAACACAAATAAAAGTAAAGACAAATAGATATTTATTTGAATTTTCTACCTAAATTAAAACTAAGAATTTAAAAGACAGAAAAGTAAATACGAAAGAGAAGTAATATGAGAATATAGCTCGAGTTATTAGCATGTAATCCCCACTAGTTTTGACGTTCTAAACATGTAAGGGTGAATTATGTAGTATTTCAATAATCGGTTCCAATTCTCTATCGGTAGTTTAAAATAGGATTTACCTGTGTCAATAAGGCTTCCTAAGCAAACTTTTCCTGTAATTGGTAAATAGTCACAAGAACTAAACCATAGTGATTATCTAGTTAGGTTGATTTGTCAGATCTAAACCGAATACTAGACGTTATGTGCTAAACATGTAATTAAACACCGTTGTCAATGGTGACCTAACTACTAGATGGTAATTCTATATGGCTGCAGTCCACAAGAACACAGAATATAAATCCAAACACATAAACAGAGAATAAAAACTATAATTCAATTTAAAACATTAAGTTCTCAAATTAGATAGATGTCAATCAAAACTAGGGTTCATACATATATGCTAAAACTCAAGCTAAAGAAATTCAGTTCATGCAAGAAAAGAAAAAAATTACAAATTTAAAGGTAGAAGAAGACATTGTTGATGAACAGCTCCTTCCAGATTTCTTTTCTTGTGTTGTAAGCTTCCTCTTGGTTTAAGGTTTCACCAAGGATGATTTAAGAATGTTTAAGAGGCTGTATTTATAGTGTATAGGTTGACCTGATTCGTTTCTTGGAGGAAAGGCCAAGTAATGGACTCCAAGCCCAACTCAAATTCGTATGAAAAATTACTGCTGAACTGTTTTGGGTATATCTTCTTCGTTATTGGTCGGTTTTTGCTCCATAATATACCAAAAGAATCCTCAGAGAATTATCTACGTCCATATGAAAGGGATTTACCAAAATCGGCTTTCTTGTAGGAGTTATCACCACTTCTTTAGGTGTTGCTGCAGAAATTCAGATTTAGGCAGCTTTTCCTTTTCCATGTTTTTAGCCTTTGTTTCCTTTATCTCCACTTTCCATGCAAATCTCTTTCCATAAGTTGTAGTCTTTGACTTGGACTCTAATTAATCTCCATAATTATCTTTAAAGCTTCACACTAAATAAACAATTAAACCCAATATGCTCTAAAAATATTATGTTACTAAATCAAGACTCAAAATAGGAAAGTGCACTAAACTAAGCTAAATTCAACCTATAAACTAATAAATAAGCCTAAAATGATGTCTCAGAAGTATATTTTATTATCACAAATGAGGAGACATCAATTATGAACTAATTTTCCCATATCTTGGGTTTGCAATACGTATAATCCTTAGATTCTATTTTCCAGATTATGTTATTTGGGATTGAATTTAATTGATTTGAGCCTTTACTTTATGATTGTATTTTGTGTTTTCCTTTATTCCAGCGCTAGCCTTGATCACGTCAGGGCTACCCTTAGCAGTTGGATTGTCACCCTAGCGGGGAATTCAATTATAGAAATCAACACATAATCTTCTAGTGTGCGGTAGTAATCTTGACGGGCATGCCTACTAGATAATTAATAGGGTTTTGATTTCATCACCCATCTCTAAGAAAGACCCCCTTATCCAAGTCCCTTAGTAGTGTTGAGGTTGCCTTATTAGCTACCCTGACAGGAGTTAGAGGGGTTATAGAATCTCGACTACTTATATACGCTCAATTCACCCTAATAATTAGATTAGTGATTTAGGAAGATATGTGCATAATAGCAGGACTCTCATTTCCATTCTCTTTAGTTATTTATTTGCTTTAGTAATTTAATTTTCTTATTTGCATACTAAATTATAAAACCCAAAAAAATATTATATCTTATTTTATTTTAGTTCAAACAAGTAATTTTTTCTATGCTTCTTATCTAAACACGAGTTTGATCTAATAGTCTAAATCCCTGCAAACAAACTTTATTTATCAACTATAACTTGCAAACAATCTGTGCAGTTGCAATGAGTTTCTCGTAGTGGTATTAGGTATGTGCTTTCGTATTGTTTATTTATCACATCTTTGCCACCACCATTTGCCTTATTTTGGAAATTTTTCTGGATTTCCTTGGTCATAATAAAGGCGCTTGAATTTGAAAAAATATCACAAATTGTATACTGATGCCTTGAGGCTGGATGGATTTGGAAATCTTGATTGAATAATCTCAAAGTGAAAGCATGATAGGCGATAGACAGGTCTAATTCATCGACGTTATATATAACATAGGTGAATCGATCCATAAAATTGAAGGCTTTAATCTTGTTTTAGACATAAGTCCAGTATGGTGAGTTCGTATGTACAGACTTTCTATTGGGGAACCTACATCACAACCCATTGACCAATTCCGTGAAGTTATTAATCGAATGTGGTTCTAACCTGGAAAACCAAACCTGAGCATTTCTAACAAGGGTCGGCAGAAATTCTTGATAATAATTTACGTTGGGCACCACAATAAACTCCATACGTATTTGATACATATATATGTGGATGTCTGGGTCATTTTTCCGTCAATTGTCAACATGGTCAGAAGTTTGAATTTCCATGGAATTGGAGTGTTTAGTATCTCCCAAGAGAAATGATACCTTCTGTTAAATAATAATGTGTGATCTACCTAGTACAGTTTTCTTGGTTTATCCGGACTTGCATTCTCTATTAGTATTCTCTTTGGTAACGTTTTTATGTTCCACTTTCTTCATTAAATGGAATTATGTGTCTCTTTGGTTCTCGTGTATACACGCTTTTAGCATATCCTTCAGAATCTCCTTGAATATGAATGATCGTGGGTTACTTTGTTGTTTTGTGGGTGCAGCATTCGGTTTATTTATTGCTTGTTGCATTAACGTTTGGAGATATTAAGCCACTCTCAAGGGAGTGGCTCTTTATCAGTTTTTCTTGACCAACAAGAACCTGTGGCTCCTCTATTGTGACTTGTTTATGCATGATATAATTAAGGGACTACATTTTTTGGCTTTTAATTTTCTTACATAGGGATATATTCCTCAGCATTCGAAGCGAAGTTCTGTATGTCCTCATTTTCCTTTTCTCGTGACAAATTTCTTGCATATCACATAAACACCCTATGTTCTTTCAGTGGGTTTCAAAATTCGATTCACATAGATGAGTGGTGGAGGCTAGAGTGTGATAAGATAATGAATAAATAAAGATAAGAACACACCCTTAACTACCACGAGAAACTCACTGCAAGTGCACAGATCGTTTGCAAGTTTTAGTTAGTAAGTAAGATTCGTTCGCATGGATTAAGTTTGTTAGTGTAGAATTGTGTTTAGAAGAGAAAGCGTAGTAGAGATTAAGACAATATAAGGAGATATATATATATATATGTGGAGAGAATAATTAATGAACTACTTATGCAAATAAATAACTAAATAGAATGAAGATGAGAGATCTAGCTTAGGTCTGCTAGTATGAACTTACCCTTTTAAATCATATTCTAGTTATAAGGGTGATTAAATCTCTTGAGAATACGTAGTTAAGATTCTATATTACTCCTAACCCCCGTCAGGGTGGACTCAGGTGGCAACTTAACAATTACCAGGAGACTTGGGTGAGGGGCCCTGCACAATGATTGGTGGTTAAATCGGACTTTAATGACTATTTAGTTAGGCAAGCCCGTCGAAATCAATCTCGTATACTAGACGTTTATGTGGTGTTTCTACAATTGAATCCCCCGTCAAGGTGACAACCCAACTGCTAATGGGGTAACACTATACTCGTGCACTAGTAAGGACTACAATAATTAAATAAAAGCACATAAAGAAGATATATAAAATAAATAACTAGCTATAATCACTTAAAAAGTATTTTTCCAAACACATAAATAAATAAATAGATATCAATGATTATACATATGCAAACCCAAGCTATGGGAGAATTAGTTCATACTCAAAAGAAATAAACTATTGCATAGATCCATAGTGGTCAACTTGCTTCTATGGATCTCTAAGTGGTATATTATCTAATGAATGAGAAAGAACATGTTTACAATGATAATTAGGTGTATTTATGTTATTAGAAATAACCACCAGTTGTACAAGAGAAAAATGGTTTCCGAAAAACAAATGAAAAGAAAAAAGTTTTGAAATAGACTAACTATTACAATAAATCGAAATGCGATTACAACAACCGAATAACAATTACACGGAAAGAACGATTACAAAAATCGACTTAACAATTACACGGAAACATAAATAACAAATCACGTACACGGAAAAGGAAAAACAAAGCGTCACCGTTGTTAAAAAGATATTCCGGCGTGACCGGTATCTCTAACAGAATTACAACGTAATATAGAGAGAGGGTGGTGAGGCAGAGTGTTTTTCTTGTGTGTTATTTCGTAGCTTTAGAGAGTGGAATGGGAGCTCTATATATAGGGGTGAGGAGTGTGTTGGCATATAGCCTCCCTTAATAGGTTGTTTTAATGTGACAAATCCTCTTATGATTAGTGTGCTAATTACTCTTGTTATATTCATCCTAACTTGCACTATTATTCATCAAAAACACTTTTCATACCATTCTTATTATATTTCATTACTTTCACTTTAATTCATATCTTTATGTACTTTGAGATATAGCTTTAATGATCAACTACCATGTTTATAAGAATGATGTTATCTACAACTTTCGTGAAGAAGATTTATTGATCTGAGCATCATAGCATAAGTCAAATCCTTTCAAAGATACTTGGCGCGGTACACCGGACCAGAGGCGCGGTACACCGGACCAAGAATGCGGACCAGGGCGCGGTGCATAGGCCAGCCCGTCAGAGAGTTAGAAAATCTAACCATTGAGGTGCGGTACACCGCACGAAACTTGCGGTACACCGCAAGAAAGGTTTTTCTGCACAAAGTTTAAGTCATAAGGAATATATCCGTTGGGAAATAAATAGATCCGTTGGACCCAAGCCTTATGACCGTTGGAAGCTATTTTCTGCTATAAATTGAAGCTCTTTGAAGGCTACAACCACACCAACTAATTACAAACATTTAGGAGCTTAATTGTTATCATTCAAGAAGGTGTCAAGAGCTATACATAGTCAAAATCAATCTTAGTGAGCTTATAAGTCCTTCCAAGGAGTTAATCAAATAAGCCACAAGGTTCTATCTACTCAAGAGGAGTTTACAAGCTATATAGTTCATATCCACTCTTTTAGGAGTTTAGTTACAAGCTTGTATAAGCAACCCCTTAAACACTTTGTTTCTATCCTCTTAAGTCTAGGTCTTGTAATAGATAGATTAAGAGAGAATTCAAGTATAGGGAGTATACTTGGTATCCTTGTGTTGTGATTACACAAGTGTTTGTCCTTCGTGTTATCGAAGAGGTTGTAAGGGTTATTGTGTTCTCGACCCGGTTAAGAGAGACACGGGAGCTTAGTGAAAAGCTTGAAATCCTAAGGAGGCTTCCTTAGGTAGTGGATGTAGGGAAACCGAACCACTATAAATCGCGTGTATCTTTCTATCCCTACTCTATTTACTTTCCGTACTTTATATGTTTGATAATATGCTAGCATGATTATTGTGATATTGATTATCTAGTTTATCTAACATATAGTCTTCTAGAGTAGTAAGATATTAGATTGTCGATTTACTTGTTATACTTATATATCGAACCTATAACTTATCCTTTGCATGATCCTATAAGTGTTTGATATATTTAGTTGACTTAGAAGTTTTCACTTAAACTTATAATTGTCCAAAAGATTTTTAATTAGGCATTAATCTTATTAGTAATCCTATTCACCCCCCTCTAGGACTTTCAGAGTGGAATACACAAGCCTTCAGAAGCGTCCCTATTAAATCCCATGATTCTCTCCCGGATTTGACTTGATTGGGTTGACATTTTGATTGCTTTGTAACCCCCACGTTTATAATATTCTGTAACAGCTATGTTGACCTTTTGATTGCCCACGTGTTTGACTTGACTAAGTAACAGCTGCTGAATATCCTTTCCCTTTAACGCGTGCGAGATTAGTGGAAGTTTGTCTCTACGCTTGAGTTGGATTAGTCAACCACTACTATAAGAGCTGGTACAAAATCTACTTCATTTTTCATTTTTTGACTCCCCAAACTCCCCACGACCCACGACCCACGACCCACGATCCACGCCCCACGCCGTCGCCGTCGCCGGTGCCGGGCCGGGCGGGTGGGTGGTGGTGGTGGTGGTGCGCGCGTGTGGGCTAACCCATTGCTTTGCTATGTGCATGGTTGTTGGATATTTGGACATTGTTAATTTTACACCTTATAAAAGAAGGAAAAAACCTTTCCCCCTACCGATGTGGGAGAACTAAAAAATGTCCAACAGCTTTTCTTTTTGACATTCAAGTTTTTCTAACAATCCCCCACATACTTGAATGTCAACAAAAGGTTTGGAGAGAAGGTTCCAAAAAGAAGAATGGGTGAATTGTACTTAAGTGTCAATATCTTGCGATTTGAATTGACACGTAGTGAAGTGAGGCAACCACCGAATTCCGTTTAAGTGAACTTACTCTTGAACTTTAACGGTTATCGATCGAGACCCTCACAGCACATACTCTAGCCGATTCAAGGTTATGGTCCCTTCTAACATTACCTTTTGGTTCATCAGGTCCTTCTCTAAGGACCACCCTTTAAGGGCTATGAACTTGGTGGATCTATTCATTTGGGAGTGGTGTAAGGACGTCTCCTCAACACACTACCATGAATATTTGGGTTTCAAAGTTACCCTTGAATTCATCAAGTCCTTCTCAAAAGGACCACCATAAAGGCTATGAATTCAAATGTGAGTTTCAACACTCGGTACACTTTATTCATCAAGTCCTTCTCAAAAGGACCACCACAAGTGGCTATGAACAAGACGATTTGGGGTTGAGCCTTAGGGATGGGGAAATCACATTGACTCATTAGTCACATGTTCCCACTTAATGGGTTTTAGAGCCATCCCCCTCGACGTCTCCAGGACTAGTCTCCTGGTCAAGCCTTTGGTGAACGGATCAGCTAGATTCTCCTCTGATCGTACAAATTCCAAGGCTATCACACCATTCTTCAGTAATTGTCTTACTGACCCATGTCTGATGCGAATATGTCTCTTCTTCCCATTATAGGCGCTATTATGAGCGACTCCAATGGCTGCTTGTGAATCACAGTGGATACAAACAGGTGTGGCACTTCCTTCCCAAAGTGGCACATCTGATAAGAGACTTCTCAACCACTCAGCTTCTTGCCCAGCTAACTCTAGTGCTATGAACTCAGACTCCATGGTGGAGCGTGCTATACAAGTCTGTTTGGAAGACTTCCACGATACAGCACCTCCCCCTAAGGAGAACACATAACCACTGGTGGAGTTTACTTTGTCATTGTCAGAGATCCAGTTTGCATCACAAAAACCCTCAAGGACTGCAGGGAATTTGTTATAGTGCAAGCCTAGATCGATGGTACCCCTCAAGTATTTCAATAGACGGCGAAGTGCAACCCAGTGGTCACTACTCGGGTTATGAGTATAGCGACTAAGTCTACTCACGGCATAGGCAATATCGGGTCGAGTATAGTTCATTAAGAACATTACACTTCCTATGATTTTAGCATATTCATTTTGGGATACAGCATCCCCAACATGTTTGGATAAATTAATGCTAGAATCATAAGGAGTATTTACAGGCGTTACCTCAAAGGAATTGAACTTCTTCAGCATCCTTTCTACGTAATGAGACTGATTTAGGGTAATACCATTACTGCTTCTAATGATTTTTACCCCAAGTATTACATCAGCTTCTCCCATATCTTTCATGTCGAATCTGGAAGACAAGAAGCGTTTAGTCTCATTTATGATATGAATAGTAGTACCGAAGATAAGCATGTCATCTACATAAAGGCAGATGATAACACACTCTGAATTTGTTACCTTGGAGTAAACACATGAGTCAGAAGTGTTAGATATAAACCCATATGAAATGAGAGTACTATCTAGTTTTTCATACCATTTTTTCGGTGCCTGTTTCAAACCATACAAAGATTTTTTCAACTTACACACTTTGTCCCCTTGACCAGGGACCACACAACCTTCAGGTTGAGCCATGTAGATCTCTTCATCTAGATATCCGTTCAAGAACGCGGTTTTGACATCCATTTTATGTATTACAAGTGCGTGAATGACGGCTAAAGCAATAAGGGTTCTTATCGTGGCAATTTTGGTTACTGGGGAATAGGTGTCAAAGTAATCTTGACCTTTCTTTTGGGTGAAGCCCTTAATAACAAGTCTGGCTTTGAATTTTTCTATTGAGCCATCGGGTCTCAACTTTTTCTTAAAAATCCATTTGCTACTAATCGCTTTGCTACCCCTAGGTAAGTCGGTTAATTCCCATGTATGGTTACTTTTGATTGACTCAAGTTCACTATTAATAGCCTCTTTCCAAAAACTAGCATCTATAGATTTTAAAGCATCATCATAAGTTTTTGGGTCATCCTCCATGAGGAAGCAATTGACTACCTGTTCGTCTAATAGATCAATGTGAGAACCTTATGTGATAAAGGCTGTTATAAAGTCAGGGCCGAAGCTAAACTCGATCCTGCGCCTCTTACTTCTCCTAGGTTCTTCCTCGGGAATACTACTAGGCTCCATGGAAGTGGAGGGGTTAGGAAAAACATCACAAAGAGGTACAAAATCATTAGTAGATAAGTTATCAACAGGTAAAGAAGCATTGACAGTATTTAAATCTTTCAAAGGGAAAATATGTTCAAAGAACTCAGCGTCTCTAGATTCACAAATAGAGTTATCTTCTATTGACAAGAATCTGTAAGCCGCACTATTCTGAGCGTACCCTATGAAAATTGAGTCAATGGTTTTGGGACCAACGGTGACAGTTTTAAAATCAGGTAGTTTGACTTTGGCTAGACACCCCCACACTTTTAAAAATTTCAGGTTTGGTGGAAAACCCTTCCACATTTCATACAGGGTCTTTTCTAGGGATTTATGTGGTACCCTATTAAGTACATAACAGGCTGATAAGACAGCTTCCCCCCACATGTTGTTTGGTAAACCTGAACTTATTAACATGGCATTCATAGTCTCTTTAAGGGACCTATTCTTTCTTTCTGCTATGCCGTTTTGTTGGGGTGTATAAGGGGCACTAAGTTCGTGGATAATCCCATTTGTTTCACAAAACTATTTAAGGGAATTAGAACTATACTCGCCTCCTCTATCGGACCTAAGTCGTTTGATTTTACAGTCTAGTTGGTTTTCAACTTCGGCTTTATATTTTAAAAACGCATTTTCCGCCTCATCTTTAGTTTTAAGGAGATACACTTTAGTAAACCTAGAGTAGTCATCTACGAAGGTTATGTAATAAAGTTTTCCACCTCTACTAGCGGAGTTTTTAAAATCAGCTAAGTCCGAATGAACTAATTCAAGTAGTTTAGTTTGTCTCGTGGTAACGGGTTTAAAAGTTTTTTTCGCAAGTTTGGACTCTACACATATTTGACATTTTTCAAAGTCATCCACGTTGTTAACGGGTATTAGTCCAAGATTTTTAAGCCTTTTAATAGACGCAACATTTAAATGGCCTAGTCTACCGTGCCACGTTTGAACGGACTCAACAATATAAGCGGAATTAGATGCATTCTCATTAAGGGTTACAGTGTTTAAAACAAACAAGCCATTATTAAGGTACCCTTTCCCCACGAATTCGTCATTTTTGGTGATAATGACTTTACCCCCCCTCGAAGACAAGTTTGAGACTAACTTTATTAAGGAGAGCCCCGGAAACTAAGTTCCTACGGAGAGAGGGGACGAAGAGAACATCATTTAGTTCAAGAGTCTTACCAGAGGTGAGTTTGAGGGGTACCTGACCTTTCCCAAGAACAGTAGCGGTGGAAGAGTCACCCAAGTACACACACTCACCATCAGTTGCTTTTTTGAATTTCTTGAACAAGGCTTTGTTTGCGCAGAAATGGCGAGAAGCTCCAGTGTCAAGGATCCACTCGCTCTTATTCTCTACCAAGTTTACCTCAACCATTACCGCAGCGATGATTTCTTCGGTCTCAGTCAGATTCGCGGCAGCTTTGGGACCCTGGCCAGCTCTCTGGGGACATTCAAAAGCTTTGTGCCCTTCTTTGACACAACAGTAACAGGCCCCTTTAGGTTTTTGAATCTTACCAGAGATCTTGAATCCTCCACCTTGTTTGTTGGAGTTGCCGCGATTCTTGTTTCCCCCAGACTTAAATTTGTTGGACCCTTGTTGCTTTCCCTTCCCTTTGAACCTGTCTTTGTTACCTTGGCCAGAACCTTCGACTAGATTAGCTTTGGAGGAATGAGAAGGGAAAGAGATTGACTTATCCTTTAGTCGATTCGCTTCTTCGACTTGGATGTGGCTGATGAGCTCTTGGAGGGTCATTTCTTTCTTTTTGTGCTTGAGGTGGTTGCGGTATTCACTCCAAGATGAGGGAAATTTCTCAAGCAAAATGTTGGCTTGAAGAATTTCACACATCTTCATGCCTTCGGCGATAACCTCCGCGCATAGGTTCTCGTACACATAGAGTTGTTCAGTCATGGGTTTCTGATCCATAAGTCTAAAATTATACCAATTCCCAGTCACGTATTTTTTCTTACCCGAATCATCAGCCCCATATTTCTTCTCGAGAGTTTCCCATATGACCTTTGCCGATTTCTCTTTGGCAAGGAGGTCAAAGATGGGATTAGTAACGTTGTTCAACATCCAGCCCTGAGCCATGGTGTTAGCTCTTTTGAACCTAGATTCGAGGGCAGCATGCCTAGCTAGCTCTTGTTCAGTATGGGCTCCAATTTCCAAAAGTGGAGGAGCCTCGACTATAGCAAAGTCGAGTTCATACTGTTCAAGGCATATCATTATTCTTTGCGCCCAACGCTTATAGTTAGAACCATTAAGGGGTTCCAACTTGTTTGCGTCGAGAAGAGGCTTAGTGTTCAAAGAAGAACCAACAGCCGAAACAGGAAGAGCCATTTTCAAAAATTACCGGTGGAAAAGAAAAGGAATATCTTTTTAAATTGTTATTAGAAATAACCACCAGTTGTACAAGAGAAAAATGGTTTCCGAAAAACAAATGAAAAGAAAAAAGTTTTGAAATAGACTAACTATTACAATAAATCGAAATGCGATTACAACAATCGAATAACAATTACACGAAAAAAACGATTACAAAAATCGACTTAACAATTACACGGAAACGGAAATAACAAATCACGTACACGGAAAAGGAAAAACAAAGCGTCACCGTTGTTAAAAAGATATTCCGGCGTGACCGGTATCTCTAACAGAATTACAACGTAATATAGAGAGAGGGTGGTGAGGCAGAGTGTTTTTCTTGTGTGTTATTTCGTAGCTGTAGAGAGTGGAATGGGAGCTCTATATATAGGGGTGAGGAGTGGAATACACAAGCCTTCAGAAACGTCCCTATTAAATCCCATGATTCTCTCCCGGATTTGACTTGATTGGGTTGACATTTTGATTGCTTTGTAACCCCCACGTTTATAATATTCTGTAACAGCTATGTTGACCTTTTGATTGCCCACGTGTTTGACTTTCCCTTTAACGCGTGCGAGATTAGTGGAAGTTTGTCTCTACGTTTGAGTTGGAGTAGTCAACCACTACTATAAGAGCTGGTACAAAATCTACTTCATTTTTCATTTTTTGACTCCCCAAACTCCCCACGACCCACGCCCCACGCCCCACGCCCCACGCCCCACGCCCCACGCCCCACGCCCCACGCCTTACGCCGTCGCCGGTGCCGGTGCCGGGCCGGGCCGGGCGGGTGGGTGGTGGTGGTGGTGCGCGCGTGTGGGCTAACCCATTGCTTTGCTATGTGCATGGTTGTTGGCTATTTGGACATTGTTAATTTTACACCTTATAAAAGAAGGAAAAAACCTTTTCCCCCTACCGATGTGGGAGAACTAAAAAATGTCCAACAGCTTTTCTTTTTGACTTTCAAGTTTTTCTAACAATTTATAGGTGCTAGGTCAAAATCTTGGAGTGTAATTCAAGTTATTGGAGTCCACTCCAATTCAAATTCGTTTCCTAAAATATAGGACATGATAAACACTGGGGATTGATTTTAAGCATATCTCCTTCATTACTTAGCCAAATGCAGTGTAACACCAATCAAAAAGTCCGCAATTAAAAGACCTATATATCCCTAAAAGGGCTCCTTCAAATTCGTAACCGGTTTTTTGCAAGTCTTCAAAAAACTAGATGACTTTACATCATCACATATTTATTTGGCAGATTTCCCTTTCATAATTTAACTTTGTTTCCTTTTAACTCTTGATTTCGCCTTGGATAATCTTTCCTTAACTCATTTCAATTGATTTGGCATCTAATTATATTCCATATACCTAAGAGCTTCACATTTAACACACAAATTAAACCAAATATGCTCTAAAGTAATAAATCTCCAAATCAAGGCATGAATTAAGAAAGTAACTAATAACGGAGGGAAATACCTTAACAATCGATATAATGCACCTAAAATGATGTCTCATGAGTGGATTAATTCATCACAAATATGGAGACATCAGCGGCGCCAATTGATAAGCATAAATACTCAATAAATAGATCTTGTTTGTATAGGCATCGTAGTAGATCCATCAGAGAGCTTGCTGAGACGGTTGACGGGTATATTGAGGAAAGATAGCCTTGCCGAGGTGTTTACTAAATATGACGAGGAGACTTCCTTGTGCATCATTGATAATACATGAAACCAGACTTTAAGTCGAGACTAGGAGACGGATACCTCACGATAGAATTCCCACAGTCAAGTCAGTATTATGACCGAAGTTATTTTATAGGGTTTGTGTTACTAGGGGCCACTAAACTATCTAAACGGTCCTGTTTGGACCACTTAACTATTAAATATTCTAAACAACCCATTAATGTACCAAAATGATTCCAAATTACCCACTCTGTTAGAAAGCTGTTTACAATGGCAGTTATACCTGATTTGCTCGTGAAGGATTCAACCTAAGTCATCTTCTTTTTTAACCGATTTTGGAATGGATCCAAGTTTCTATTAAAGTACAAGCTCAAATTTATCAAAAGTGAAAGTAAGTAAACAAAGGGTATAAATTAGTAAAATTACATATACAATGGAACTTGTCATCGTCTTTATATAAGGTTTCCAAAGGTTTAATGTATGAAGATTAGTAAGTGTTAATACCTTTCCATCAACTTGTTCATTCCACACCTGTCCAATCTTATTACTTAAGCTTAACTATCTAAGTGATTTGGCATCATAAATTGTACGATGCAAAGGATGTATATGATCAAGTCCTTCAAGAGTAATAAAAGAGAATTCAATTCTTTGGACAACTCTAATCCTTTCGTCCACATGTGAAAATTTATACAATAATTCATCTACAATAAGTTCAAATTGCTCTATAGGTATATATCACTCTGAGTATATTAATAAAGTGTTGTAAATAAATTTGACATCTTTTTCTTCATTTGCGTCCATATCTTGTGCGATACTCAACATAGGACACATAAGACATGCAATGTAATGAATAGGTTGCAACCTGATGAAGCAAGGAAAAAGTTTACTAATGCAGAGTCTATTTCATCTACTCAATACTTAGAGGAACATAACCGACATTGAAAATCATTGGCCGCTCTTCAAAAGTTCTCAGTATATATTAAAGAGCTTTATAATTATTATTATTGTGAAAGAATGATTTTTCTTGTTTTTTAGGACTCAAGTTCGATCTCTTGTACTAATTTATTCGATGATGGTTCGTAGGATTCATATACTAGTAAACTTAAGTCAAAAGAATCATTATATAAATGTAACAACCATTTTTAATCTAATGGAGTGGGTAACTTGGAACGATTTTGATACATTAGTGGATTGCTTTGATCCCATAATAGTTAAGTGGTCCAAACGGGATTGCTGAATAGTTTAGTGTCCCAAGTAACATTTACCCTATTTAATAACTTGGTAGAGCTTTGGAATTGTAGATTGTATTTATGAGCAATTATAGTTGAGTAGTGAGTGGATATTTGAGATATGTGTCGGGGGTATTTATAGATAACTAGGACCCGTAATGCCATCGTGGGCTTTTATTGTTTTCCCTTTTAGGGTCTGTAATGACAATGTGTTCAGTCATTAGTCACAAGTGTATTTATTTCATCGGCCAAATCATGAGAGCTTGTATTTACCCTCGACGTCGGTATTTATATTCGTTTGGGATTTATTTTGGCATTTTATTCTTGTCAATTCATTATAGCTTACTAGGAACTGAGCTTGCAACATGTCACCAAACTGAGTGAAAGTTGTGATGGAGTGCGGTTTTTGGAAAATCATTTTAAGCATTGACATACAGTGTGGAGGGGAAATCTAAAAAATAAGCAATATCCGAGCCTGTGATGAATTCTATATACCTCTAAAAGACGCTGATTGTAAGTCTGGGTCTGTTGAGACGTCGAACATAGGAATAGTTGGTGGTTTAAATTATGTTGCATAATTGTATCGAGTAATGCCCAAGAGAAAGGACTCGTAATGTTGATTATTTATTCTCGGTCAGCCATGAGTATCTCTCGTGATTCACTCAAGTTTCTTCTTTATTAGTACTCCTCTCATCAGTTGTACCTATATCCACCTCAATCTTCATACACCGATCTCTCTCTCCTTCTAGGAACTCTGGTATATACAGTTTCCCTTCGCCTGACATAGTCATCTCGAATTTCAATGACATGGGGACATATGTGTGCGTGTACCGGTGGATGTTGTAATTAATCCATAACATGTTGTAACAATCCATGGAAGTGATGGGCTACCCTCAGGTGAAACATCTCTGCCTCGGTCACCAAATGATTGGTATAAACGTGTAATTCCTATAGTAGGGGTGGGTGATGCTCGACACTAGGAAGATGCCGAGATCATCTCTCATTGGTATAAACGTGTAATTCCTATAGTGGGGGTGGGTGATGCTCGACACTAGGAAGAGGCACGAGATCATCTCTCATGGGGTTTTTGTTTTCAGATCTTGCGTGTTATTCAGCTCGGCATTAGAAACAACAAGGTACGATATCTCCATCACTACTTTGTCTTGAAAATTCTAGACTAGACCAGGTTTTAATAGTATTTTCCCAGTGTAATTGAAAACTTTGTTTTCCACAGACAATGTCAACTGATAGATAGTGAATACCCTACCAATAAGAATCTACAAAGTGTTGAACTTTAATGTCGGTGTGTCGATGAGAACTAAGTTGGATGTCTATCATTGGTTGAGTGTAGTGAACTAGAATCGGACAAGGGTCAACGACCACAAGGAGAAACCACTGGATGGAACTTCAACTTAGTATTGGATTGATGACCGAAGAAAACATATAGAATGATGGAATTAAATTCGACTATATTAATGAACAATAAAAGTCACTTATACTCAGTCTATGATATCATATCAGTATTCATAGATAGCAAAAGCTATGTGAAAGTCCTAGAGGGGGGTGAATAGGATTACTAATAAGATTAATGCCTAATTAAAAATCTTTTGGACAATTATAATTTTAAGAGAAAACTTCTAAGTCAACTAATATATCAAACACTTATGGGATCATGCAAAGGATAAGCTAAGAGGTTCGATATATAAGTGATACAAGTAAAACGAGTTTCTAATCTCTTACTACTCTAGATGACAATATGTTAGATAAACTAGATAATCAATATCACAATATTCATACTAGCATATTATCAAACATATAAAGTGCAGAAAGTAAATAGAGTAGGGATAGAAAGATACACACGATTTATAGTGGTTCGGTTTCCCTACATCCACTACCTAAGGAAGTCTCCTTAGGATTTCAAGCTTTTCACTAAGCTCCCGTGTCTCTCTTAACCGGGTCGAGAACACAATAACCCTTACAACCTCTTCGATAACACGAAGGACAACCTCTTCGAAACCACGAAGGAAACTCTTGTGTAATCACAACACAAGGACACCGAGTATACTCCCGATACTCAAATTCTCTCTTAACCTATCTATTACAAGAACTAGAATTAAGAGGATAAATACAAAGTGTTTAAAGGGTGAAACAACTTTGCTAATGAACTCCTAAAGAGATGATATAACTATAAGCTTAAAACTTCTCTTGAGTAGATAATAACTTTGAAGCTCCTTTGATTTACTCCTTGAATGAGTAGATATGACAATTATAGCTCTTGACACCTTCTTGGATGATAACAATTAAGCCCCTTAATGTATATGGGTTGAAGGTGTAGTTGTAGCCTTGAAAGACCTTCAATTTATAGCTGCAAAATGCTCCCAACGGTCATAAGACTTGTCTCCAACGGATATATTAATATCCCCAACGGATATATGCCTTTTTGTCTTTATTTTGCTGCAGAAAACCCTAACCTGCGGTGCACCGCGGGTCTCGTGCGGTGTACCGCATGAACCTTCGTTTAATTCACTTGCTTTCTGACGGACTAGCCCTGCTCCGTGGTGTAGTCCGTGCTGATTGAAAGTCCTAGAGGGGGGGTGAATAGGATTACTAATAAGATTAATGCCTAATTAAAAATCTTTTGGACAATTATAAGTTTAAGAGAAAACTTCTAAGTCAACTAATATATCAAACACTTATGGGATCATGCAAAGGATAAGCTAAGAGGTTCGATATATAAGTGATACAAGTAAAACGAGTTTCTAATCTCTTACTACTCTAGATGACAATATGTTAGATAAACTAGATAATCAATATCACAATATTCATACTAGCATATTATCAAACATATAAAGTGCGGAAAGTAAATAGAGTAGGGATAGAAAGATACACACGATTTATAGTGGTTCGGTTTCCCTACATCCACTACCTAAGGAAGCCTCCTTAGATTTCAAGCTTTTCACTAAGCTCCCGTGTCTCTCTTAACCAGGTCGAGAACACAATAACCATTACAACCTCTTCGATAACACGAAGGACAACCTCTTCGAAACCACGAAGGAAACTCTTGTGTAATCACAACACAAGGACACCGAGTATACTCCCGATACTCAAATTCTCTCTTAACCTATCTATTACAAGAACTAGAATTAAGAGGATAAATACAAAGTGTTTAAAGGGTGAAACAACTTTGCTAATGAACTCCTAAAGAAATGATATAACTATAAGCTTAAAACTTCTCTTGAGTAGATAATAACTTTGAAGCTCCTTTGATTTACTCCTTGAATGAGTAGATATGACAATTATAGCTCTTGACACCTTCTTGGATGATAACAATTAAGCCCCTTAATGTATATGGGTTGAAGGTGTAGTTGTAGCCTTGAAAGACCTTCAATTTATAGCTGCAAAATGCTCCCAACGGTCATAAGACTTGTCTCCAACGGATATATTAATATCCCCAACGGATATATGCCTTTTTGTCTTCATTTTGCTGCAGAAAACCCTAACCTGCGGTGCACCGCGGGTCTCGTGCGGTGTACCGCATGAACCTTCGTTTAATTCACTTGCTTTCTGACGGACTAGCCCTGCTCCGTGGTGTAGTCCGTGCTGATTGAAAGTCCTAGAGGGGGGGTGAATAGGATTACTAATAAGATTAATGCCTAATTAAAAATCTTTTGGACAATTATAAGTTTAAGAGAAAACTTCTAAGCCAACTAATATATCAAACACTTATGGGATCATGCAAAGGATAAGCTAAGAGGTTCGATATATAAGTGATACAAGTAAAACGAGTTTCTAATCTCTTACTACTCTAGATGACAATATGTTAGATAAACTAGATAATCAATATCACAATATTCATACTAGCATATTATCAAACATATAAAGTGCGGAAAGTAAATAGAGTAGGGATAGAAAGATACACACGATTTATAGTGGTTCGGTTTCCCTACATCCACTACCTAAGGAAGCCTCCTTAGATTTCAAGCTTTTCACTAAGCTCCCGTGTCTCTCTTAACCGGGTCGAGAACACAATAACCCTTACAACCTCTTCGATAACACGAAGGACAACCTCTTCGAAACCACGAAGGAAACTCTTGTGTAATCACAACACAAGGACACCGAGTATACTCCTGATACTCAAATTCTCTCTTAACCTATCTATTACAAGAACTAGAATTAAGAGGATAAATACAAAGTGTTTAAAGGGTGAAACAACTTTGCTAATGAACTCCTAAAGAGATGATATAACTATAAGCTTAAAACTTCTCTTGAGTAGATAATAACTTTGAAGCTCCTTTGATTTACTCCTTGAATGAGTAGATATGACAATTATAGCTCTTGACACCTTCTTGGATGATAACAATTAAGCCCCTTTAATGTATATGGGTTGAAGGTGTAGTTGTAGCCTTGAAAGACCTTCAATTTATAGCTGCAAAATGCTCCCAACGGTCATAAGACTTGTCTCCAACGGATATATTAATATCCCCAACGGATATATGCCTTTTTGTCTTCATTTTGCTGCAGAAAACCCTAACCTGCGGTGCACCGCGGGTCTCGTGCGGTGTACCGCATGAACCTTCGTTTAATTCACTTGCTTTCTGACGGACTGGCCCTGCTCCGTGGTGTAGTCCGTGCTGCGGGCGGTATACCGGTCCGGCTACCACACCAAAGGTCTAAAACACCTTCTTCTCAATGTATAGAGTATATCTTTTACTGTGATGCTCGGATCAGAAAACCTTCTTCACGAGAGTTGTAGAGAACATCATTCTAATAAACTTTGTAGTTGATCACTAAAGCTAATTCTCAATGTACACAAAGATATGAATAAAAGTATTTGTAAAAGAATTAGTTTCTTAAGATATAACAATAAAGCTTTGATCTAAAAGATAAAGAAGTGTTTTTTGATGAATTAGAGTGCAAGATAGAATATGAAAAACAAGAGTAATTAGCACATTAAACACAAGAGGATTTGTCACATTAAAACAACATATTAAAGGAGGCTATAAGCCAATACTATATTTACCAGTTTGAGTTTTATCGTATATTAACCTTACTGTTTGTGATGACAGTCTTATTATCTTGGACAACCTAGATTCGGTTAACAAGGTCAGCCAAGTCTCAGGTTTAATCATCATTGTCGATATAGCATGGCCATCGCGATGACCTTCTAAGTATGGACCTAATGACAAATTTAGATTAGTGGACAATTTTTTAACTAAACAATTAAGAAAATACTTGTAGAGGAAATTTACTGTAAAATAGTTTTTTTTTTCAAATACTGTAAAATGATTGAAGTATTCAGTTTCCACAAAGTTGAAATAAAAAGACGTCATGGGACCATTTCTTCTCTACTCTGTTTCACAAGAGTTGAATGTTTAAATTTTCAAATTCTTAAAAACTAGGCAACGTTCACCACACAACGGCCGTCCTATTTCGAACAAAAAAAAAAGAAAAAAAAAATCGGCCGTCCAACGTAACCACAAGAATATCCCTAAAATAAAAACAAATAAACGAAAGAAAGGAGGAAGAAAATTAAAAGACAAAAAGTAATTCTATCCAAAGCTACTTTATGTTAAAAAAAAAAAAGGAAAATAATTATTTTTTAATTAGATAAAACAATCAATTGTCGATTCTTAAGAGAAAAAGGGAAGATATTTTTCTTTCATAAGAAAAAAGCATATCTATATATCATCCTATCCTATGTATCTTTAAACAAAGAGGAATCTACAAAAAGAAGCCTATATTCCAACTTGATTAGGTTATAAAGCCTAAGTTAGAAATGGTTCTATTAAAAGTCTAACCAAACTAAACAAGATAATTCTCTCTCTTACTTTTCCTAACACACAATTCATTTTTTTATTCTTTTGTTATATCCACTTATCCGAATGCATTCCGTACACAATGGTACAGACATAAGCTTGTTATTCGTTTGTTATCCCCACTAATCTGAATGCATTCCGTACCCAATGGTACAGACATAAGCTTGTTATTCTTTTGGTATTTCCACTAATCCGTATGCAATTTATGGCTATGGGTATGTACCTAAGCTTCGTTTTTGTCCAAGTCAAAAATTTCGTCCAAGTCTGCACATATAGGGTTGTACCTTTTTTAATTTTAGTGTAGCGTTTCTATACGATATATCCATGTTAAAGTCCATTGGTCCGTCCAAGTCAAAATGTATGTACACAAGCTACGAATTTGTCCAAGTCTGCACCCATAAGGATGTACCCAAGTTTTTTTTGTATAAAATACATGTAAATGAAGTAAAAAAATAATAGACTAAAACTGAACATGTCTAAAATGGCTGGACCTAAGAGGACTCTGAAATGGGCTGGATAACATTCACACGTCAAATAAAAAAAAAGGCATGGAAATATAATGGGCTGGACACTGGGCTAGACACTGCCTGAACCTAGTTTTGAAAAGAAAAGAATTGGCTGGACAGTTTTACAAAGCCCAAAATGGGCTGGACAGTTTTGCACCTATACACGTTTTAAAAAAAAAACAAGTAAAAGTTTTACTAGTCTTGATCCAACAAGGCTGGACCAAGGGGTATAGACTACTGTGGCTGAGCCCAAAAAAGCTGGACTCATGGGCTTCTTCTTCTCATGGTTGTGGCGGACTGCCTTGCACGGCGTTGATGGTGGTTGGCCACGAACGGATCTCGCAGGGGCAAATCTAATGTCTCTTGAACCGATATGCAGGGCCCTCGAACCGATATGGTTGGCCACGAACGGATCTCGCAGGGGCATATCTAATGTCTCTTGGACAACGTGACCTGTGGCGGCCGTTTTCTGGAGATCGGAGATGCTACGATGATGGGTGTGGCTTTGATGTAGATCGGAGAAGATGAACGAAGAAGCTCCACGACGAAACCAACGGAGGCCAGATCTGTGTGTCGAAGGGAACGGAGGTCAGACCCGTGATGGTGACGAAGTTCTGATTTGATGATGGTGGTGGTGGTCTTTAGTTGCTCCGATTTGATGATGGTGGTGGTCTTCTGCAGCGATGGATTAGAACAGAGATGGTGAAGAGGGAAGGATAAGGTGTCTCGGTGGTGTGGCTCGGTGATGATAGGGATAAGGTGGCTCGGTGATAATAAGGAGAAGGTTGGAAGGGATACAGGGAGGAGGGAGGGTGAAGGTGCGTACAGTGAGGAAAGTAGTTTGTGGATCCCAATCCTATATTGGGTTTTTGTTTTTGTAAAATGGTTTTCACTGTATGGTTGAGGTTCTTTAGTTGGATTAGTTGCTTTTAGTAACTAGGCCTTACTATATAAGTTTCAGACTTTTGGGGCCTTAAACATTAATTCACCCTTAAACAAAAGAGAAAAAAATAATTAATTAAAAAAACAATTTAATTAGTTATTATATTTTCACATACGTAGATATATACCTTTACTCCTAAAAAATAGATTTAGAGTTGTGAGATAATTTTTTTTAATTTAAAAACTGATGAAAAATACAGACAGGCATGTTGTATGTTTTCTTTTGATATATTTCTAAAATATTGAAAAATTATTTTTTTAACAATGTAATGATATTCTTTTTAATATGTCGAAAAAGCATTTTAATTTGGTATAAAAATTACTAGGTTGTCAATGTTACCAAGATGATAAAAAAAAATGTTGCGAAGACACCAAGTTAGCTACTCTTCATTTTAGTTTTTTCTATTGTAAAAAAATTAAAAAAATAAACAATATTGAATTTTCTATTTTAAAAAATTGTTGTAAATTTTTTAGATCAATTAACTAGTTGTAACCAATATTAGAAATGTAAAATGACTAGCCCTACACTATGGTCTGCGGTGGGTGCTAAACCGAGGTATAAGAGAACTACATATCGAAACCGATTCGAGAGAGCTACATGTGACGGTTGGAATTGTCATGTTAGTCGTGATTGTAATGATATACCTAAGAAATTGCCTGGCATCGAGATACATTCTATTTATCGGGAATCTAATTCTTACGCAGACATGCTTGCAGATAAAGGAGTGGATATGAGCGAAGGCCTAAGTGTTTATAAGGATCCACCATTTTATATATCAGACAATTTTACTAAGAATAGGAACAGTATCGCAACTTCTAGACTAGTTTTAATCTCTCACTGAGAGCCTTTAAATAAGTAATTTCAACTTAGGCGTTTTTATTTTAGCGCTTCATATGTATGCAAAAAAAATGTAAAATGACTAAGTGGTTCAGATTGATAAGGATACTATAAAGAGGACTGACTATCCACTATTACCGAATGAGAAGCGCATGCAGTGATCTATGCTTTGAATAAGGTGATCCAGGATACGAGCGAGGAGATTACTATCTTCTCGGATAACCTCGAGTTAATTCGAGGTATACAACCGGTGTCGGTGGCAAGTTGGAGGCTTCGACCATGGATTAGGCATATTAAAAGACTGGCTACTGAGGTTAGGCCGGTTTTTTCCACCATATTCCACGAAAGATTAACGGTTGGGCGGATAACTTAGCAAAGAAAGCCAGACACAGGACAATGAAGGAACATATTTCAAGTACAACCCAGACACGGCAATTTTCTCGATTATGCAATGTTTATATTCATTTTTTTAAAGGAAAGGTTTGATTGGGCCGAGTAGCTAAGGCTTTTAATTGGTTTGTAATGTTTTTAATTTTTGAAAGTTTTATTAATGGGCTTACAAGGTATATTTCCCATGCTTGGGCCTATGCTTGCAAAACCTATTTGTAATGTTTTTTGGAGTTGATTTATAATGAAAAGGTTTGATTTGTTGATAAAAAAAAAAAGGAAAAAAATTGATAGGAGTATAAGTTCATTTCTTTTGTTTAGATTAGATTTATATGAAAGGAAAGTAATTCAATTGATGACGCATTTCCTTAAATTCCTTTAAAAATGCCAGCTTTTCAATCATCCTATATTGAAATTATTTTAAAAAAAAAAAGAAATAATTACAATTTAAAATGTTATAATAAGCTTTATAAATTTAATATATAATATTCTAAATAACATAAAAATAATATATAAGTATTTTTCGTTTAGAATTATCATATTTATTCCTTTAATAATGTAAATCTAAATAAAAGAAATATTAATCAATTATTTTTTTTTCTTTTGTTATTATTTTTATAATTCAAATACGTTATTACTTTTTTTTTTTCACGAAAATATGAATTCAAATTATACTTTAGGAATTGGCTACGTAAAATGGAATGTAGAAAGTCTTCAGCGTCAAAAAAAAAAAAAAAATGAGTAACTATTCTCTTGGTCAGCAAATTACACATACTATTCAAAATAGTATAATCTTTATCAAACGGTCAAACCATTGCCACACCTTTACACGCACAAAAAGATTTGGAGTTTCTTTTTTCTTTCAAATGAATAACCTTAATCGTACAGCTTCCTATAAGCTGTCAATACGTATTCTTATTATTTTTAAACGGTTATATAAATGAAGCTGACAAACCTAGACTCATGTAGATTTTTTTTTTTTCCAAAATATTACTACCATAAAAATAAAAATTATTACAAGTTTTGCAAATTCCAAAAAAGATGGAATATATGGAAGGCCAAAATGAAGACAATACATGAAGGGACAAGCATCCAGGTGGATCAAATTATCAAAAACACGAATAAATTGATGGGAGAACTACATGGTAGTAATTGGATAAGACAAGAAGCGATTGAAAACCAAACTATCCAAATCAATAGCGAGACGGAGATCACTAATCAAGATATCATTTTCACGTGCGATGCCTCTTTCAACACAAGATACGAACCAACCGGAAATGGTATACAAATAAGTGATCAAAAGAAAGACAAGAAATCAAATTTAAGCGGGACTGTCTGGTGCAACACAATCCTAGAAGGCGAAGCATTAGCAGTCCTGGAAGCGGTTAAACTGTGTAATAAATCGAAAGAGGAGACGAAGACCGTATGCTCAGACAACCTTGAATTAATACAAGGTATCCGACAGGTGTCAGTGGCGAGATGGACAGTTCAGTCGATTATTCGTCAAATCAGGCGAATAGCGGAGGAAGCAGGACTGGTATCCTTCAAATTCATTCCCCGAAGGATCAATAGTCAGGCAGACCGTCTTGCAAAACACGCTAGACACGGAGCCAAGCAGCTACAAGAGGTTTCACTACAAATCACTGATCATATGAAGAGGATGGGCATTGGGTGATTATTAGGTTTTCAGGTTGTTTTTGTTTGTTTGGTTTTTATCATTTGCCCAAAAAAAAAAAAAGATGGACTGGTTTTCTATTATTTCATCTAGCCTATTTAGGTACGTGTCGAAACACGAGTCATTTATGTTGTCTGATAGCTTATATATGGCTACCCTATTAGCTAAATTATTCCTATTTCGATTTATCCATTTAAAAATAAGATTACAAGTTTTAAAAATAAAATAAATACTCTTAATAATATTACAAATCATAGGATTGAAAATTTGTTATTTCATCTCCAAAGGTTGTATCACCTGTAGAAAATCACTTTCAATTATCACTCTTGATTATGTCATATTACGAGCAATAATGCAAGCTTTACGTATACCTAAAGTTTCAGCTTTTAGTGGAGATCCGACGGTAACATTCTATGCTTTGCACACTTCTTAATATTAAAAAAGAAACATGTTTATTACTTATTGCAGTAGCACATTTAATTTTAATTGTATAAGAGGGTGATGGTACTATTTGTTGTTATCTTTATTGAAATTTCTTGCCACTATATCATCTGTAACATTTATTATAGTATCAAATAAAATGTTAACTTTATTATTGGGACTTAATGAAGATAGAAAATGGCGGACTATCTTAAGTTTCGTTTAATTAAGATAATGAATTAATTAACATTTTTTATGTATAAAATTTAAAATCGTATAAGAAAAAAATATCTAAACACCCGCTCAGATTTCTATCCGTTTTAAACACTTAAAACACCCGTCAAATGTTATTTTAAACAATAATACCTATTAATATATATAAAACAATTTTTTTGTTTTTTATCTTTAATTTTTTTACAAATTTAATTTAAAATTATAAATGATAATATCATTTTAATCTGAAAAATAAGATCTTTTCGTAAAGACCGTGTATTACATATGTTTATACGAAAAATCAAAATTATGTTAGTCATGTCCTCTCATTGAAACCCTAATACGTATGTATAATAGATTCGAAGGCACGTTTGATCAATTAGGGGACATCGATTGCTACCTAGATCTCTTAATTAGACTATTAGTTTATCCATTCATCAAACAATAAACTTACTTGATACTCGTCCCTAAAAAGGGATATGAAAAAGCAAATTTTTAGCAAGATGGGTCTAATACTCCATTTATAGTTAGTTGGCAATATTGTGCCTCCGGCGATATCCATACAATCAGATTTGATAATTGTTGGCATATGATCCCTCCTTTAGGATTTTTTATTTTATATGACAAATCCTTAGTTAATCACATGTTTTATATTACCTAAATACCTAAACAATTATTAAATCTTCAAAGGATATCTTCACTTATTACAGTCTTGAATCTATCTTGCTACAAAGTGATTTTACCTATGTTATTATATGTGGTTATATTTTCTTATATGCTTCCTTGAATATACTTACTAAATCATTCACTCAGATATCACACTTCGGAGATATTGATGCACAAAGATGAACTCAATTACTTGTCATATACACAACTATTTTCATCTCGTTAAATGATATTACACTTAATTGTCCATCTTGCTCCTACTTGTTAATATTTTTTGTGATTATTTTTACGCACCTCATGTCATATATTATAGTGTGTAATTGATTACTTGTCCTGAGTTGTATGAACCCAATATTGTAACATTTATCCTTTACAACTCATATAAAGGTTCAACAAGCCAAGGAAATGAATTAGTCACTTCATCTCAAACCGGCAAGATAAAAAGACAATAACCTTTTAAAACATATACCCGTTTTTACAACAATAATGGCATAACATTTTTTCTTTGTAACCAAGCAAACCCAGAACCAGTGAGCCACTTTGTCACATCCTGGCAGACACATCTTACTAAAACTGATACCGTTTTGAGGCAAAAAAACAGTGTGCCATTTTCCACGTCAACGATGTCGTTTTATAGATTCTCTGACTATCCAACCACTGAATAAAGGATACCACGTGGATTAGAGTCGTTGGGGGAAAAACATATACCCATTTTTCCTAAATCGGTATAACGTTTTTGGTCCATTTGTGATGACACTTGTCGTTTTCCAGGTTGTAATAATATAATACAGATTAAACACACACCTCGAGAGAACGGATACCTACTGCAAATGTACAGACCGTTGACAAGTAATAAAGTAAGTATAAGAGTATCGTTTACTTAGGGACTTAAGTCGTTAACTTCTAACTCGGGTTGTCATAAAGTGTAAAGGATTTAGATGTTTAACTAAAAACAGAATGAAAGAAATCGATTTTTGCTTGGTTTTTGAATTAAGAACTATGATTCAAATAATAGATTTTAAACTTACAAAGAAAAATACAATATGAAGGATAGATGAGAGATTAACTCAAAGTTGCTGGGACTCCCTTATCCAACTAAATTGATAGTTTTAGTTATAAGGGTGAATTGGGTTGTTATAACTAATCAGTATTCTTTTATTCTTCTAATTTCTGTTAGGTAGCGTCGAAGGTTGCCTTACAATTACTAGAGTCATTGGGTAAGATCATTTTATGCAAAGTTTGGAAATAAAAACTTGCCTAGTGTGATTAATTGGCTAGGCAAGCCCGTCAGGGTTATTACCACACACTTAACGTATATGAACCAGTTTAGTTCCTAAACCCCCCGCCAGGGTGACAATTCAAGCACTTTGGTCAATCTAAATTTGATCAATTACTAGAAAGCATAATTTAAATCCATTCATATTCAGCTATAAAGTAAATACCCATATCAATTAAACATGAACACCAAATATCATGAAAATATCAAAACAATATTCAAGGTTTATACAAGATGCAAACTCAAGCTATAAGGATTTTTAGTTCAGAACTAAAGCAATAAAATCATATGATAAGAATACAAGAATCATGTTTAGGACTATTAAATTACCCTAAGATTGATGGTGGAACGGTGTAGAAGTGGTGCAACAGGGCTCCAACTTCTTCTCTAGGCTTCTCTCTTCTTCAATCGGGTTTCTTGGCTTATAATTCTGAGAAATAATTATCATGTACTAGCCAAAGACTGCCGAGGACACCTCTCTAATTCAAAAAGTTGATATATATATATATATACATAGGTCAGATTATTTTCTGGGTTATGGTCTATTTGAAAGTGACGTAATCCAACCCAAGCATGTTTTTCTTAAGAAGTAAACTAGTTTACCTAACAAAAAAAAAGACTGGTTTGATCCACAACAGGTGAAACTTTAATAACTTCTTTAATTCAACTCCAAATCACGATCTGGTCAGTGGCGACATGTTCCTAACTTCAAACACTAGCTGGATATCGAAGGGATCCTCCAGAAACTTCATCAATATCGCTTAGCAACTTGAACACCTCACTTTCAAAATATGGTTAGCAACAACATTCACTTTCCAAAAAGTGGCTTATTTGTCCTTTAATGCTTTACTTTGGGTTTGATTGTCTTTTCTAGAGGTCTTATCCACGATTTAGGATCTAATATCATCCATGTACCTAAGAGCTTCACACTTAACGCATAAATAACACACAGATAGCTCCAAAAGTAACAATTCTCCAAAACTAGACAAGGGATGAGAACTATCAAATAATAGGGAATAATTCTTCAAATAAGCACAATATAACCCTAAAATGATATATCGTGACTAGATTAATCTATCACAGACAGAGAGACATCGACGCTCTATAAATCGTTGGAACTCGACTTAAACTATAAATATGGCCTCATTGGATCATAAAACTCACTCATTTTGGCAAAAATCTCACCACACATCATTCCATATTTCAAGAGATAATTAACAACCTTGTTCTTGCATTTTTATATAGAAAATAAAGTCTTATGAATTGTTCCAAAAAGATTCCATTTCATATTCAAGAGCAAGATCAAACTAAAATATTCAACTTCATATGTACTCATCATAGAGGAGTTCATCTAAAGCTACAACTTTAATATCTAAATATTTTAGGAGTTCATAAATTCATTCATATATTAACCCATTAAGGAGAAACACCAAATTGGATCATATTGTATTCATCTAATCACCAAGGGTTTACAACTCTTCTTCTAGATTAAGTCATAGCTTAGTTTACATATAATTTATTGTTAGATTAACTCATTAAGGAGCAACGCCATATTGGCTCACACTGTATTCATCTAACCACTAAGGGTTTACAACTCTTCTTCTAGATTAAGTCATAACATAGTTTTAGCTATAATTTAGAGAATAAAGAGAAGGATTCCATTATTGGAAGTTGGTTGACTTGTGCGTATAAAAGCACAACAAAGTGTTTTGTAATAGGGTTTTGACTAAACTGTAAAAGCCCCGGGGGTCTTTAGTTTATGGATTAGCCCAGAAAAACCTTTGTGTAAAGTTTTATATTTTACAATTAAGAGACAAGAGAAGCTTAGTGGAGAAGTTTACAAATCCTACAGGGATAACCCTAGGTAGTGGAGGTAGGGAAACCAAACCACTCTAAATGCCCCGCGTAACTTCTATACTTTATCTTTATAGGAAGATCATCACGACTTACATTTAATTCTTCAAAATATTTGGACCTCAAAGATTGTCAGAGTTTTAGGCCTACAAAGTTTTTCATTAATGATATTATTCACATAATGGGTCATTTTATGGGGGAATCTTTGGAAACAAATTGGCAGAAGGGGGTCAACCAAACCATCAACGACAACACGATACAACAACAGATAAAGAAGTGATGTGTAATAAAGATATAACTTTCTTTCGTGACGCTTCTCTTAAGTCAACATGGGAACCAACATGAATGAGTATAGTTAAGAAATACAAAATTGATAGTAACAGTCTCATTCACGAACAAGAACTTCTATGCTTCCCATTAGGAGAGGAAGAAGCAATGACATTTCTTCAAGCAACTAGGATGTGTGAGCAGCATCACAGTTTGAATAAATCAATTTACTTTGACAACCTTAAAGTTATTCAAGATATAAGATGGTCTCCAGGATTTAGTTAGGGGATCAAACCATTTGCTTAGAAGATAAACAATATGGCGAAGAGAGAAGGTCGTATCTCTTTCAACCATTCCCCACATAGCGCAAACATAATGGAAGATATCGTGGCTAGGAGGACTAGGCAACGGTTAGCAACCACACCAACGACATCTTCAACATCATATAGTTTCCTCCGTTAAGAAATAGGTTAAACTTCGTCTTTATTTTTCTAACAATTTTGATATTTCTTTCTATGTAATCATTTTCTTTATTAATACAAAGATTTTGATAGAATGAGTTATTTACTAATTATATATAAATAGTAAAACCTGAGCACAAGGGTTTTATAGAAAAATTGAATTAAGAATTACAATAATATATAGATGCTTAAATCGACTTCCAAAGAAATTTATCTACATGCCTACATGGTAAAATAATTAGCAACTACCAAAAGAAGGTATTCTCTTGATATAAGAAGGAGATTACAGGTTTGATCTTCTAGATCAAAATACCAAGCTGGCAAAACGCACCAATGTATAGTACACTTTAAAAGTCGACGAAGAAGAGTTCTAATTAGGTATATCATTCCTAGACAAAAAGTAGGTAACCCCGATAAATTGTTTTAGTATCAAAAAATTTTAAAATCAAATTTTATAAAAATGACTCATTATATATTTTACAAAAATTGTAATTAAATAATTATCATTTTCAAGCCGTGGCGATTGAATTTCAAAGTTTTCTTAAAATTATTGTATCTAATTTTGTTGTTCAACTTAAGACTTTTTATATGTGACATAATTGCATGTTCATGTAGTACTAAGTTAACGGGTCTTTATGGGCATACATTTTGACTCTAAAATAACCGAACCGATCTTCTTTGTCTAGAGGATATAATTTATTATATAGATTTTCTTACTAAATCAACTCTCTGTTTAAAGTTTATGAGTTTTATTCCAATTTTATTTTCTGTATATACATGTAAGTATCAAGTTCATTTCTCTCTACATTCAAAAAACATGGCTCCCATGTCTCTCTTCTCCATATTCTTCTTATTCTTAACTATACGGGCCCGGGCCCAAGTTCCGGACCAACTAACTGCACCATCACCGGCAGCAGATATATGCAACGGTGTGTTCTTGTCCTACACCTTCACTAAAGGTGTGCAAATTGCGCCGGACATATTCAAAAAAAACCCGACCCAACAAGGTTATCGTTTCGAGTCAACACTTGTTGTACTCAATAATGGCCTCGAGGAACTAAAGCAATGGATGGTATTTGTGGGATTTCAGCACAACGAGGTGTTAGTGTCTGCTGACGGCGTTGTTCTGGTCGACGGCACAAAGCTGCCGGCGTTAGTCGGAAATGGAACGGTATTTGCTGGGTTTCCGAATCCGGATCTTAAAACGGCGATTCAGACTGCTGGAGATCCTCTTCAGATGGGTATTCAGGTGAAGTTGATCGGAACTCAGTTCGGTGTTCGATCGCCTAAGTTTCCTATGCCGTCTAATATTTCATTGGCGAATGATGGCTGGCTTTGCCCAAAACCCTCTCAACAACGAGGTATAATTTATTTCTTTTGAATTTTTTTTTATCTTTTTTATCTTTTTGTGACTTGTTATTTGTCTTAAGATCAAAATTCAAATGTCCGATGGGGTTGACTTTGATTTGAATGGGTCAATCAGTAGGATAATATAGGTAGATTTGACTCTTTTCTTTTTGATTTAGTACATCGAATGAATTATTTCTATAGGTAAAAATATAATTGATCTTACTATTCAGGGTCTTAAGTTTTTGATAAATATTCAGGATTTATGAACGTGTGTTGCGCCAGGGATCCAAATTTTAAGTCAAACGTAACACTAGAAGATAACTTTTTACCTCGTAAGAAGGGTGATTTAACGATCATGTACGATGTAACAAGAACATTTGCATCTAATTACATAGCAGAAGTCACAATTGCAAATCATAATCCTCTAGGTAGGCTTGATAATTGGAAACTAAGTTGGGATTGGATGAAAGATGAGTTTATACATGACATGAGAGGTGCTTATACACCAGTTGCAGATGCATCAATGTGTGTTTTTCAACGACAAGGTGAGTTTTATCCAGATCTCGACTTTGCAACTGTATTAAACTGTGAAAGACGACCCACTATAGTAGATTTACCTCTCGAAAAAACAAACGATACTAATCTTGGAATGATACCATTTTGTTGCCGAAACGGAACTATTTTACCACCATCAATGGATGAAAGCAAATCTATCTCGTCTTTTCAGCTTACCGTTTTCAAAATGCCACCGGAAGTTAACCGCTCACAACTCACTCCCCCACAAAATTGGAAAATCGAAGGTCGGTTAAATCCGGAATATAAATGCGGACCACCCGTTCGTGTCAGTCCGAGTAAATTCCCAAACTCTAACGGTTTATCTTCAAATACATCATCGTTCGCCAGCTGGCAAGTGGTATGTAATATTACAAAAGTAAAAGAAGCGAGTCCGAAATGTTGTGTTTCGTTCTCCGCTTACTATAACGAATCGATTATCCCGTGCCCGACTTGTGCGTGTGGGTGTTCGGGCAATACTGCCCGAAGCTGTAGTACAACTGCTCCGGCTCTTTTGCTTCCGTCGCAAGCGCAATTAATACCGTTTGATAATCGTACTACTTTAGCGACAGCTTGGGCTGAGATACATCATCTTCCGAAATCGAATCCTTTACCGTGTGGTGATAATTGTGGTGTAAGTATGAATTGGCATTTAGCGACAGATTATCGTGGAGGTTGGTCAGCTAGGATCACCATTTTTAATTGGGATGAATTTGCTTTCGTTGATTGGTTTGCCGCTATAGAGTTGGATAAAGCCGCTTTAGGTTTCGAAGCGGTTTATTCGTTCAACGGTACAATCATGGAAACGGTAAATAACACTATTTTCCTCGAAGGACTTCCTGGGTTAAACTATTTAGTAGGTGAAAACAAACCACTCGACCCGAAAAAGGATTTTCGAGTACCCGGGAAACAACAATCGGTAATCTCGTTCACTAAGAAATTGACACCTGGAATTGATATTGTAAGAGGTGATGGTTTTCCGACTAAGGTTTACTTTAACGGTGAAGAATGTGCTTTGCCGGAAACACTTCCGATGAGCAGTTCGGTTAAGCTTTATTTTTCTACGATCATCTCTGCGATTATATCGTTCATGGTTTTGGTATTGATGCTGTAATAATAGTTTGATGATTTGATTCATTCATTCTTTTTGGGAAAGTGGAGATGATTGATTGTTTTACGACATGTGAAATATTACACTATCGGGCAGATGAGTTTTGTGTACTTTTAGTATGTATTGTTGAGTATGATTTTGTTAAAATTTTGTTGCAGATTATATTTGAGCTGCAATTTGAACACCCAACATATATAATGTAGCTTATATTATTCAGTGTTGTAATTTTTGTTATTATTTAACATTATTTCTAGTTGGATATATTAAGAAAATGAATTTGATGCGTTCTAGTATTATACTTAAGCTGATAAACCATTGGGCCATTATTGTATGTATAGAAAGAAACGTGAGAATCCGCGAAGTTGGAGTACCAAATGAGTACTTTCTTGAGGCCTGAGAATACAATGATAAAGCAACACAATTTTCTTTTGGAAATTGATACTATTGCTTAGCTCTAATATAGAGCAACATAATTGACCAAAAAAAAATGATATAGAGGAGCATAATTTTCTTTGGAAAATTGATACTATTGGTAAGAGGTTAGTGAGGAAGAAGGTTGTGCGTGATATGTGCTTTTTAATAAATTAGAGTCGACTCTTTCTTTTTCTTGATAAATTAGAGAGAGTATTTACCAAACAAAAAAAAAAGGGTGTGGAACCGCTAGTGAGAAGGGAACTGACGGTTAACCTCTAAAAATATAGAGGAAAAAGTATAATAAATGGGTCATTTGTTTCTCACTTAATAAATTTATTTTTTCATTTTTTTAATGTCACACGAGGTTCTAGGATTTGAGTTAGAGTTCAGAGAGAAGGATAAATGTGTGATATATAGCCATGCTAAAATATATATCCGTCAATGAGAAGGGAAGTATCAATTTTTATTTAACTGTAAAAATATAAAGTATATCATCCTTTTATATATATAGAAAGAAGGAAAAATGGGTGATACTATCAATGGTAAAAAAAAGAGTCCACTATAATACGAGGTATGGCCTAGTCCATATACTAGACCGCTGCCTCTATCGACGATTCTTCCATCTTCCAATCCAATCCGCGTATGAATTTGCTTTTCTATAAACATGGGGGACTCGAACTTATAGTGCCCTTCGAGTATACACCTACATTCCGCGATTATCTCATCAAACTAACCCTCCTTGTTATCATCATCCTTCACTAGCGCATGTAACTCAAGCGAATCAGCTGAAATAAGAACGGTCTCATAACAATTCGGCTTGAAAAGTCAATTTTGCCTTACACATCCCAAAAATCCCCTTAAATAGTCACCATTATTATCCCAAAGAACTCCTCAAACACCCGCTCTTTTGGAGCCATATACCAGGCAACCATCCGTATTAAGCTTAATACCATTAGTCGGTTTTACCCATCTCACTAGTGTACTCTTCGCCGAAACAATTAAACTTTCGTCTCGCTTATTTTCCAAGACGCGAATCTAGGTCGTAGTTGTGTTCTTGACCAAATTGCGTTAAACTCTCACCGGTTTGTACGCTCCACTGTCCTAAAAAACTCTATCATTCTGGTCGATCCATATGACCCAGCAAATAGCTAACGCCACTGATCTTATTTCTAATCCGACTTCAACTAATCGGCAATTAACAATCGCCTTCACTAATCAAGATTCACTACTGTCATAAAGTTACCTGCTGCGACATGCCTTGTATTTTGCTCGATATCACGTACTTGTTGTTGTACATGTTGTTGAAACAGTCGCTCATTGAACTTCTAATATGTGCATTATTTGGTTCCTGATGCGGATTTTCACCAATATTCCAACGCACCCCTGAGTTATTAATAATTGCAATGGACTGTCCTATGTTCATTTCTAATATCTTTCCATTGTTCCAAGTTAGCACCCACTGTATCTCCTTGAAATTAATGTCATCAAGGCCTCCACTTGCGAACATGCACCCATCAGTACTTTCACCCATAACAGGAGAATTCTGCAGATCAGTAACAGCTCTCGCACCTGATGCAACCCTCAACTTTTTGAGTTCTGGCCACCCGCTCTAGAGATTATCATAGTATTTATAATCCCGAAAGAGATGTGGCCGTCTCTTTCGCTACACCACAGGCCTTACACATAGGTAATATATCAACACCCTGCCTCATAAGGTTATCCGAGGTAGGTAAACGTTCCCAAATCGCCCGCCAAATAAGCAACCAAACTTTTTGCGGACACTTAAGATCCTAGAGCTTTTCCTATTTGAAAATTACGTCCAAGTTGGTTCCTTAAGCGCTTTCCGGGTGAACTTAAGAGGCGACCTCTCCACTACCAAGGGACTTGGGTAAGGGAAACCTGCGCAATGATCGGTGGTTAAATAATACCCTATTGACTATCTAGCTAAGCAAGCCTGTCAGGATCACTACCGCATACTAGATGATTATGTGTTGTTTCTATAGCTAAATCCTCCGCCAGTGTGTCAACTCAATTACTTATGGGGTAATCCTATAGGTGCACATCGCAAAATCTACAAACACTCATTCAAAGCACATAATACAACTGAAGCCTCACTAGAATCCACCTTTACCTCCAACTCTCTAATTCCTTTTTCATAGGCTAGCTTCAGCTCCTCATATAACACAATAAATTCCACAATCATCAGCGTGAAACAATTTACTTTCATCTTGAAAAATTGGACAAAATTTCCCTCTGTATCACTAAAAACACCACTACCACAAAGATTGACGTCAGTTACTACAACTTCTATCCATTTTAAGCTTACAACCATGACAAGGTCTACACCAACTAATAAGTTCAACATAGCCCTTTTGACATGAGTCCCTTCCTAAATAACTTCCCCACACTTTAATCTAAAATTGCTACTATATCCCATGTCCCACGTCCAATATCTTCATTTACCTTGATATTTATCTTTCCTAATTATCACATCACCACTTGAAAAATTTCCACTATTAAATACAGAGCGATTCCTCTCCTTCCACAACACCCAAATCAAGACGTCAAAAAGCACAGTTCAAGGCAAGCTGGCTATATAGTTACATGTGCGAAATAAGAATAATTCAATTAAGAATTTTACACAACCTATCACAATTTTTTAAAATCATTTTAGCCTAAGTACCTTCAGGTACGGGGCATTTCCTAGTTTAACCGAAAAGGGAATATTTCATTTGTAAATTGATTAAACAATGCTAGCAAGATTTTTTATTTCATCTTTCTTTTTACATATTTTATTTATACTAAATTTTTACAGTTTAATGAATTTATTTGAATTTCTCTCCATAATTACTATTTTTGTAGATTCCCGCTTCCATTTATCTTACACTAAACTATTACATGTACACTAAAAATATATAAAATTATTAATATCCCCTAATATACTTGATTCGAGGAGATATAAAATTAAGGAAACTCTCACTAGTTACGGCCTAGATACTAACACTATATTCAACAATAAGTTAAGAAATATGTTAGATACACCTTGAAAAACCTGAATAAATACTTAAAAAATCAAAATAGCTCATCCTCCGACTTTAATTCTCGTCAAATAAACCCAACAATAACCTACTACAGATATACCAGAACGAGAAATACCCAACTTCGTCTGACAACTAACAACGACCATCGCTAACTTAACTTGAAAAAATATGGTTAATTACTTTTCCTCATCCCGAGAAGGTGGCATCTCCACTTTAACTGGACTACTAGATTCATCAATAATCCATCGTAGATGATACAACAATGACTTTATCGTTATGGTAGGGCAGGGCATATTTTCTCTGAGGGGTAAAAAGTTAGAACAATAAGTAAGGTTTGCGAATGTAGTCCCGATATTTTTTTTTAAATGTAATTTCTAGTTTTGGAAGGCTTGGGGGAGAATATATAGACTCTGGGAAAAAGTAAATTTCTACTAATGTTTTTTTGTTAAAATAATTTGCACGAAATTTCATTACATTCTAGGACTGAGGTGGGCGGCCTCACACCCCAGTCGACCCCTAAGTCTGCCCCTAATTTGGGGAATTTTTAAGATCAAGATTAGTATAGAAGGATAAAGTGAGTGATGAGAAATGAATTTGTTACTTAGAGGTTATTTTATTTAATTAAATAATAACGGATAAAATAGAATGGTAAAAAAATGTTGCTAGTATTGTGTAATTAATTTAAAATAAAAGTGTCCATTTTCGGTTAAAATAGAAGAATTGTATTGTTTAGATCAAGAGAGATTTGACCAAAATAAAAATAAAAGATTTGGATCCTTAATCTATTTTAACTATATAATATGCTTAAAAATTTTAACTTATAACATAATTAATAGATTTTTTTTTAATTTTGCTCTATATTTATTTTTCTTTACAAGTTTATACTATTTAATTAAATTATAAATGATAAAATTGTAACTTACTTTGATTTAATAGTTGATCATTAAAAGATAGGGAGTAATTTATCTATTTAAAATTTGTGAGGGACTAAATCATGATTTACGAATTTTATAAGTGGGAAATCATTTTTAACCTTTTACCATTTCGTACAAATATTAGTATTTTTTAAGAGCCAATAAGAGATTAATGCCTATTAAAAAACTTATTTAAAAAAAGGTGTCATTTCGAAAGTTTAACAGGTCGTCAACAACCAGACTTTCATACTTGCATCACAAGACAAATGATAGTCCTTGCTCTGGATCACCATTAAATTAATGTAAGTCAATCTCATATGTTTTACTATTCTAACCTTCCAAACTTATTCTAACTACTCTTTTTTTATCCAAGGGTACTTGACTAGTAAGTGTTTTCTATTTTATGATCATGAACAACTTTTGTTCTAAATATTCTTTCCTTGTCTTTTGGCGAGCAGCCTGGTTGGTTCAATTATTTCTTTCGAGGTTCATTTGTTTCACCTCTGTTATTTTGACATTTTTCTTTTGCTTGTTTATTCATCTTTCCTTTTGCGACTTCGAGTATCCTCATCACATTCATTGTTGGGTCAGCTCTTGGATCCAATCTTTTTATTAAGAATTTACAAGGCCTCGCTCATAATCCTCTTGATCCAATATTTATCTTATTAAAGTGTGGTAGATTATATGGAATCTACCTCTCATTGTTATTCCAGCAATTTGTGCAATCTATTTGTCTATTTACTCAACCTTATGTTTCCATTTTTAAGACAAGTAAACTAGTATTCTTATTGCATGATTTCTTTATATTTATCGGATGGCGTGTGGTGTTTATCGTTGAACATTATACATGTATATGAACAATTAATGATATTATGTTAAGGTATTTTATCGAACTGTTTAAAAAGGGTCACGAGGTACGAAAATAAAATACATTAATAGTCCGACTTGTTATAATTTCCAGGAGGTAAATTGACCACCACATTATAGTACATGGAACAAATAATAATTACTCAATTTAAAGATTTACAAACAATTTAAAATTAAATCTTAATAACATAATTACATGATAAGTATATTATGACTTATAATAAATCATTCTAATAAAAATATTATTACATATATAAGGAGGAGATTGTAAGACGAATTTAAAAACATGTCAACTATGAAAATTCAAAAAATAATTTATCAAAAAGAACAAATATTCAGAAATTACTCAGAGTAAACTTTTTATTTGTATACAATCTATTTTTCACATCTTGTTTTCGTCGACAACGTGATATATTTCATAACACAACATTAGACTGAAGGACAAATCTCAAACTAGAGTATAAAAATACCTTCTATAAAATCCAACAAAACAGAGGATGAAGTTGTTGTTGTTGGTAACTATCTAAATAATATAACCATACATTCGAGGCCGCTAGCTTTAACTGACTAATGAAGATTAAAAATATAAAACCAATCGGAATATCCTAATCACGATTGACGAACATCAACAATAACCTGTAAAAGTGAAAAATATCGTAATTTCTCCAAGATACTGATTATCCCAGTAGGTTAGAATCATAGAGGATCAAGGAATAGTATTGTACCCAAATGTACAAACTTTAGAAAAAGTACCTCCAGAAATTTTTGACCACCTAAAAATAACAAAAGAAAATAAAAGGGACCACAAATTTGAATCTATACCAATATCGGGTTGGACAAAAGTCAAGAACAAATTTTTATATGGGACGATCTACAGCCAGCTATCCCGATCATGAGACCGAGAATAAGAAGATTTGAAGAGAACAATTTTTAATGGTATGAAAATTTGAAGGAGAAGCTTATGAAATGGAATGTTAAAAATCATAATAATAAGGTAAAGAAAGATGAAAGAAAAATTTTAAAGAAAGAAAGAGAGATGTTGAATAACTATTAATTCTACGTCATTACAAATATAAAAGCAAATCTTTTATGAGAAAAATAAATATATAAATAAGATAGAAGCATATACAAAAATAAGAGTTAACTAAATTAAACACCACATTATTAAAATAAAATATCAAAAGTTTAATATTTCAATATCATCAAAAGTTCAACATGATTCAAAAGTTTATAGCGAATAATTTAAAAATTATGATCTAATTGGATGCAGGAGGTGAATATTTCTTCAGTCTTATGGTCTTCTCTTCAATGCAAAATCCACAAGGTCGTTTCCGTCCATAATTTCAGCAAGAAGGGACGATGAGTAGAATTGGAGTTTGCCAAATTCCACCATTTCAGTTTATGTAAACTTTTGCCACGCAATATACCTAGTAAGATATTAAATTTCACTTTATCAGTAAATAACTGATGTGAGTATAAAATAAATATGAATTTTAAAAATAAATAAATCTTTTATTGATTCTAAAATGAGTGACGGTGACACACTTCAACCTAGTCCTTACTTGTGACAAGTTATCTTTAATCCCAACTTTGTAAGACAAAATTATGCCTCTTCAACCTAGTCAACCTTATTTAAAAAATTGATTTTTTTGCATAATATAAACTTAGAAGGACAATTATTTCAATAATATATTTAGAAAATCATGCAATTAATTAAAAATATAAGTTATTTTTGTATAATATAGAACATATTATGCAAATAACTAAATAGTAGAGATTGTTGCCCCATCCCTTTGGCCCCAAAAAAGAATTGGCTTGTACGCTTTTCATCGTCTCGTAAACTAGAAGGCGTAGCATTAAAATTAAGTTTAGAGGTCTTTGGTGAACTAGTAATGAAGGAAGATAAAGTAATTTCATTCTCATTCGTGTTCTCCATGTCTTAATGTTGGAAAAATTTAGAAAAATACGAAGTGTTGTATTAGGTAAAGAGAAATATTATGTTATTCTATACAATGACTATCAGTATTATTTAATAGGAACTACTTTTGTACAAAATTGAAAGAATGGTAAAGCCCTCGTCTAGCCCTTTAACTTTTCCCAAAGTGCACAAACCGCCCCCGATCTTACGTTTTACCCTTTTTGGCCCCTGATGAACCCTTTTTGTGAAACCGTTAGCCCTTTTTCCATTTTACTGTCAGTTGACTATTAGTCAACGCCACATGGCTCCATGTCACCTCCACCTCAACGCCACGTCAGCGCCAACCGTCTTCGTCATCATCGTCCCTAACTTAATAAAAAAAATCCTTTGAATGTTTGAATGCTTCAAACCTTCGACAATAGAGGAAACAAAAAGCTAAAAAATTTCTTCCAATATTCCAACCTCTCTTACCATATGAATCAACAAAACTCCTCATCTTCACCAGTACCCATAATAGGCTTCATAACTCTCAAAAAAGGAAGCCAAGTCTTAACAATGTGAACACGTTTTTCAGTTCCCAAAATAATCGAACCGTACACTATAGCCTCGAATATTTTCGCCGTAACTTCAATAGATTTTATCATTATATCAGGATTTGCGTGATAATCAACAACTTTTATTACACTTGACGAAACCTCAACCCAGTTTTCTCCTAAAACTGTCAGACTTTCCATTTTTGTTAATATCTGACAACTCCACGATAAATCCTCAACGTATAATAAAATAACTCCATTTTCGAGGGATTAGTGATTAATTCCTCGAGATCACGTACCAAAGAGTTTAAAAGCTCGTGAAATCGCGTGAATAGTTTCTTCATAAGAGTTATTGTCGCGGATTTTATCTACGTATCCGCTATCATTAACGGAGATCTTCTGACAGCATATACTCAAGCTGTTCTTGAGCCGATATTTTGAAGTCTCGCATCGGAAGTGGTGGCGATGAGGTGGTGAAATTCATCGCGAAGTTTAAGGATACTGATATGATTCGGTGGTCTGATTCGCGCAAGTAGTTTTTCTAACTCTGGGATTTGTGGGACCAACATGGGGAGCTTTTCGCTTACTTCTTCTTCTTCAGCTTCTTCCCAAGGTACAACTTCGGTAAATTCGATACACAATGCGATTATATCTGGGCATCCAAGTCTATGAGCTGTACTTAAAACGTAGATAGCGTTCTTGACACTGTTGAAAAGCTCCGATGGGTTGTAGAAATGACGAAGAGTAGTTACGTATGAGTCGAAATCCGCCTCGTTATTGCAAAAAATGTTGACACAGTCACGTAATCCATTCGTCACGAGTGTTTGTTCTGATCCTTATGATTGATCACTTGTAGGTCAGTTACCCATAATCAGATTCTGAAATGGGAAAGAATAAGGTAATGTAAGAATATAGGGGTTTATTGTGCAAATATTGCATAATGTAGAAAAAAGACTTACATTTGGTTCCATCGAGAGAGTAGCAAATGTCGGTTCTTATTAGCCTCCTGTACCTGATAAGAAGGGAACTGTAAGATGATAATCTCATAATATTGGAATATTGGAAGAAATTTTTTTAGCTTTTTGTTTCCTCCATTCTTAAAGATTTGAAGCATTCAAACATTCAAAGGTTTTTTTTAGTTAAGGACGATGATGAAGAAGACGGTTGGCGCTGAGGTGGCGGTGACATGGCGCCATGTGGCGTTGACTAACGATCAACTGAGAAAAAAATGGAAAAAGGGCTAACGGTGTCACAAAAAGGGTTCATCAAGGGCCAAAAAGGGTAAAACGTAAGATCGGGGGTTGTTCGTGCATTTTAGAGAAAGTTAAAGGGCTACACGAGGGCTTATCATATTTGTATAATCTCTTATTGGCTAAAAACAAAAAGAATGAAAAAGTATATTAGGAGATAGAAATACATTTATTAACTCATGTAAAATGACACGTGATCAAAGGTGATCAAAAGGTTTCATGAAAGGGGTGACAACGATCACTACTCATTATAGTGGTCAGCCCTTTTTATTCCAGTCTTTGATCACCTCCTATGTGGCATTCACAATAAACAAAAAAGAAATAAAAATTTAATCATGAGAGAGAAATCAATCTATTGGCTCAAATTATAGCCAAATAGGGGTGATAAAAAGGGTGATGTAAAAAGGATGACAACAATTGTTACTTTTTCAAAAATAAGTGCTTCATGGTACGTTGATGAAAACACAAAAGGGAAGCAATTTTTTATAAATAACTATAGTACTTTTCTTTAACATCAATATTTCAAAGACTACATGTCAAGGAGCACAACTGGGGACGTAAAATAATACTTCACTAGCTGTTAAAAAAAGGACAATGTATTACATTACCCTACTGATGGCTCTCTACCCTGAGTTTGCAGATGATCCATGAATTCTTTTTCTTATGGAAGAACAATGATTTAAATATTTTGACAATAATAACCCTATACCATGTACCATGTAATACTAACCACATAAAACTTTTCACCATGAAAATGCATAAAAAACACATCCTTCTTGTTGAAGTTGTTAATTCCCAATTCTAAATCTTCTGATAAAAACATGGATGTATTTATCTGACCTTTTAAAGACTTGAGGAAAAATGGTGTTAAAATACACGATGCATTAACCAATCGTGTTTTAATGTGTGCATCATTATTATGATCTACTTCCGACTTTCATGCTCGAAAGTATCCTTTTGGATGAAGCGAACAAGGGGTATAAATTTGAGAAAATTGGAACAAAGAAACTCCTAACATAGGTGTAAGGGGAAAAGTGTAGGTTTCAGTCAACCACAATTTCTACCAATTTCTTTTCGTTTTAGAAAAGATATAACTTTTGATGGTAGAATTAATATTTGGATTTTCAAGAGAGTTACTGCTGATGACAGTTTATGGAAATTTAGATGCGTACAAAAAAAATGTCTGGTAAGAATCCTAAATTTGGCGATGTGAAGCAAAAGATTAATGTAATAAAGGATTTTAGATGGAAGAAAACGAATAGGTAATTTGAGCTCCCGCATTAAGCATCGATTACTAAAAGATAATTTAGACGCTATGCACATAGAAAATAATGTTAGTGAAAGTTTACTTGGTATATTTGTCGATAATTATTGGAAATTAAAAGACACTAACAACGCAAGACATGAACTGGATGACTTAGGAATCAAAAGAGAATTCACCTTTACTATGATATGATTAAATAGATATCACAATTCTATTAGTTATTTAATTCAATAGAGTAAAAAATGTAGCGATGAATAAAAAGGTTATAAATATATATAATATATGAATCCAATGAAACTTAAGTTAATGTATTACGACTTTTTATAAACTATATATATGAGTTAATAATAGTGTTACTTACTGTGCTATTTGCAAATTGGAACCTCAGATTGAAATGTCATGATCAACGACCTTTTCCTAAACACAAGAATAATGTTTTATTAAATATATGATACATAAAGATATAAATCATTACTGCTAGTGTTCTATTCAAGTGAGCATGAATGGTTTCCAAATAATTGGACACAAATATTTCTTATCACGTCATTAAAAATTAAACAGTATGTTGATGTAGGCAAGAGTAAATATTAAAAATATTTCAAGGATAATAAAAAACTTTTTACAAACAAAATTATATTTAGACAATAAGGTGAAATAATTTTCATGTGTACATATATTAGATGTCTTTAAGATATATCCCAAAATTTCCCACACCCATTATACTAAACTATACACAAACACAATGTATTCGTGCAAATATGAATATATCCTGTAACAGACATGTCATGAAACAATAGTGGATAAATATGAGATTTGGTTTTGGTTTTACCAATTGCAATTTTATGTGTACCTCTACAAAAGTAATAAAACAAATTAATGGCATTATCATTAAAAGAACTAAAATTATCCCCAACTACAGTAAGTTATGAATTTGACTATAGCTTAAACATATATATTTTCAATAAGATAATTTTTATATATAATTGTATGATTTACCTGTCATAGAAAGATTCAAGATGTTATCGCTTCAAAGTTTATAAATAAAATATCAAATTAATGAATATTAAGTATAAAAATACTTCCACATATTATGTACCTCTTACAACATCGTACTATTTGTACTTTCATAGATGATACCATCAAGATATATCCTGAAACTCCAGATCTATCAACATAAGTGGTTGTAATAATATTCGTTGATGTAATTTATTAAAAGAAAGGTAGATGGTTAGAATCTTGAGTAGTTACGGATATATTAGTGATCAAATCTAAGACACTATAAGATAATGAAATTAGAAATATATGAATGAGGTGGAATGATCAGAAAGAAAAGGGACAGAAGAATCACAGAAAATTATGTAGCGAAAGCGGCAGGGGTAGGGTTTTTAAATTTTATTTGAGAGGAGAATGTATTACATTATTTATATAATTGATGAAAACCCTAGAAATTTATTCGATGTAGGCCCTTTGACATTTTGATCTCTTAGTAAACTACATAGGCCTTTGGACTATCAAAAGACTAAAACTGGGCCAAGTAGAGTTATTTCCTATTAGATCATAAGCATATCAATTTTCTTATATTGTGTTGCGTTATTGTTTACACACATAATTGGGTGGAGTAACACATCATAAATATGTCAAAAATAAACATAACTAGTTATATTTATTTTATAAATATTATGTTGTATATGTTCTAGTGAAATGACTTTGTAAGAGTAACATTCTCCCCTCAAATCAAGATCAATAGCCCTACCATAGATCAAACTATTCCCTTCAGCCAAAGTATTGGAGAATAATATTTGTCTTAAAAAATTCATTTCAAGGACAAGTCTCGCAAACGACACAATGCATGAAGCTTAAAGTCCATGCTCTCCCATTTGAGAGGGAAACTCATCCAAAGACTTATGGATATGCGTTACACATGGTGGAAACAACTTTACCAATGATAATCTATAAAGAAGTGCCGATAATAGCTAGCCAAAGTAAATCTTCCGTCAAAGTTAGATACCCCAGCCGAGGGTGAATACTGGTTGTCATAATTCTACTAATGGAACGAACATATACATGCCCAATGACCGAATGTATTAACATCATGAACCAAGAAAAGGGAAAGTGACAAGCGCCCATAAAGGGATCATATTCTTAGGTTATCTATAAATACCCAATGCACACCTCCCAAAAAGGGTACATAGTATTCATTACTCTACAAATCGATATTCTTAAAAATAGTCAAAACCTCTATATCTCACACGGGTCATAATTAACACATAATTAAGGCACATTGAAAAAAAAAGACTTAGATATATACACATTAAATTTTATAGAAGGTTTTAAAAGGTCTTGTCTACATTGAAAGATACTAAAAGTAACTTCATTTCACATTTTTAAGAAACTAATTTCATGATTAAAACTCCTGCATTATTAGTCACATTGACACGATGAATTTAAAGTACACTATTCGATGAGTAGATGATGTCTCCTCATTTGTTATGAATTAATATTAGGATGAGACATCATTTTTAGTGATTTAGGAAGTCATTTAGTCGATTTTCTTGAGAAATAGTGCACTTTTCTATTTTGAGTCTTGATTTAGTAAAATAATATTTTTAGAGCATATTGGGTTTAATTATTTATTTAGTGTGAAGCTTTAAAGATAATTATGGAGATTAATTAGAGTCCAAGTCAAAGACTAAAATATATGGAAAGAGATAAGCATGGTAATTGGAGATAAGGAAATAAAAGCTAAAAACATGGAAAAGGAAAAGCTGCCTTAATCCTGAATTTCTGCACCTACGACCACAAACCAGCTTATATCTCAAGAACGGTGAGGAATTTGGAGAAACGGTCAAGAGAAAAGTCGAAGATCTTTCCGAGACGATGAATTTGGTGTATTCATACGCGTCAAACGGATGAGTATTGAAGCTGCTAGGACCAAAAGAAAAACGGGCCTGATTGCATGTTTTTAGGGTTACGAATTTGAGTTGGGCTTGGAGTCCACTACTTACTTCTCCTTCAAGAAAACGAATTAGGTCTTCCTAAACACCTATAAATACACCCTTAAACCATTGTAAACATGTCCTTGCTCAGTTTCAAGCTTAGGCTTAGTCCTTACTTGTATTTTCTCACTTTTAAATAATAGCTTAGCCTTTAATTTATTATTCATCATTAGAATCAAGCTATTCATCCAAGGAGCAAGCTGACCTATAGAGGAAGACAAGAAGAAGAAGAAGTTGGAGAGTGACAAACTCCTCTTCTATATCTCACCTTCTCCATATTTAGGGTAATTAGCTATAGATTCATGTTCAACCATATTTCTAAGCTTTTATTCTGTTAGTTTTACTTTTAATTGTAGGGTTATTATTTTGTCTTAAATTCATAAATACTATTTGTTATTTTAATTGATTGAGCTTGGCGTATATTGTTATTATGTGTTTTGACTTATTGTTGCATTCTTAGATTTGGTCAATCTTAGGATTATTCTTAGTTATTGACAACACCACATAATCGTCTAGTTTTGATTCTTTGCCTAACTAGATAGCCATTAAAGGTTTGATTTAATCACCAATCATTACTTAGGAATCCCTAGTAGTGGAGAGGTTGCTCCTAAGCCTAGAAAAGGCTAGGTATAATTTAGAATCCTGGTTAATATATAATGCTTAATGTGTCAGGTTAGAATAACAATTTAGTAATAGACTTAGTAATCCTAATCTATTAGACTTACATTCATATTTAGTTATTTGTTTTGTTTATTTGTTTTATTTATTTATTTACATTAGAGAGTTGTTCATCTTTTTATATTTTTATTTAAAACATCTAAATTCATCTATGCTTGTTAAATATAAGTAGATCTAATGGATACAATCCTTGCGAACGAACTTGACTTATCATTAAAACTTGCAAACGATCTGTGATACTTGCAGTGAGTTCTGTGGTTCTCAAGGGTGTGTGCTCTTTATTATTATCTTTATTTATCTATTTATTTATCACACCTTTGCCCCCACCAAGTTTTTGGCGCCGCTGTCGGGGATTTATCTTTAAGTTAAATCTATTTTGTGTTTATTTAGTGTAGAAGATTTTATTTGTTTTCAGTTTTACGCTTTCTTTTTGTTTTAGTCTTTCTCAGGATTTTAGATGGATAATCAACGGTTAGAGCTAGGTTTACCTAGTAAATTTCGAGTTCAACGCATTGGGATTCGCGTCCCAACTATCCAAGCCGTTAGATTCAAGCCTGATCCTGATTTAATTAATCAATTCGCGAGCTATGGGAAATTTAATGGTGATACAAATCAAGATCCGGTCAGATCTGTTAAAAAATTCATGCAATTTTGTGATGCCTACATTAATGAAGGTGTTACGCAAGAACAGATGTATTATTTAATGTTTCAATTTTTCTTGACCGGGAAAGCAAGCGATTGGTTCGATGATCAACCTCCCGAGCTAATAACCGATTGGGACAAGCTTCAAGAAAGATTTGATAAATTTTATCCTACAAGTATGCGAGTGAAGGAACTCTTGGAGCCTACAAATTTCTTACAAGAAGTCGGAGAGAGTGTTGGTGAAGCATGGACGAGATTTCAAAAGATGTTGGCAAGATGTCCACTACATGGATACACGCCACAATTACAATTATCCATGTTCTATAATGGACTCGATAGAGAGTCAAGGCTGAGAGCAGATAATATCGGTCGTGGAAATTTTGTCTCTATGGATCCAAAAGAAGCAAAAAGTGGTATGGAAACAATCATTGAGAACAACATGAGTTGGCCACAAGGAAAAACTCCTACCACTAACGAAGAAGAAGATGCGAGGATTTCAAGCTTGCAAGATCAAATACAACAACTCGCTATAACTGTTAAGGAAAGCATCCCAAAGCCACCTCAACAGTTATACCTACAAGAGAAAGCCTATGAAAATCAAGCTGATCAACCACCGAGCTATACTGTGCATAATGTAAGTCAAGCTCAATCACGTCCTCAAGAAGAGATTACTGAGTTAAAAGAGACTATTAGTCAATTCATCAACTTCTCGAAGGAAAATATGAGCAGACTTGAATCAAAGATCGATGCGTCAATAGTGCAAAGCCTGCAACAACAGAACCAAGATCTTAAACAACATAATCAACTTTTAGAGAAGAATGTGATGCAGCTCACTACAATCATAGAACAGATGCAAAGTTAACTCCTACAATTGACCCACGATACAACTACTAACATGAAGAAGATCCAATATGTTGACGACAAGGTTAAGACTATTAGTCTTCAAGCTCAAAAGATAAAAGAACACGGTGAGATAATCACCGAAGCGCTACCATCTCCCTCAAAAAGGGGATGTTCTACCAAACAAGTCAAACGTAAGTCGGATGAACTTAGATGAGATAATTGTTGAAGATTGGGTTGAAGAAGTTGAACATGATAAGATTAAGAAGCCTAGAGTGGTTGATGAACCAAGAATTGAAGAGAGAAGTAGAGCAAGAAAAACACCCATACATTGCCACTATCCCACGGAGCAACATCAGAAGTGTATAGAGGCGTTAAAACAAGTGAAAATTAACGTCCCTTTACTCGAAGCTATGGAAGGAAGGAGAAACTATGATCGATTCTTTATGGAGGCACTCTCCAATAAGAAAAGATTCACAAGAGCCAAGTCTGTAGCAATCAACGAAGGGGTATCAGCACGAGTTCAACGAAGATTACCACCGAAGCGTAAAGATCCGGGAAGTTTCAATCTCCCAATCAAAATAGGTGGTATATTTCATGGAAAAGCCATGTGTGATTTAGGGGCAAGTGTGAATATCATGCCCAAAAGTGTATTCAAGAAGATTGGTATTAGTGAAGCGAAACCGACATCCGTAATCTTACAACTTGCGGATCAATCTACTGTTAAGCCGTGGGGAGTAATAGAGGATGTACTCGTTCAAGTAGGTAACCTTGTTATTCCGACGGACTTTATCATTCTTGACTACAAATCAGATACGAACACCCCATTCATTCTTGGGCATCCATTCCTAGCCACCAGCGATACTATAGTGAATGTGAATGAAGGAACCGTGACTCTTAGTATTGAAGATAACTCTAAAACATTCTATGTTTCGGGAAAGAAGAGGAAAAAGAAGTCAAAGTAACTATATCCAATCAGAGCAGTAACCAAGAAGCCAGAACCTGAAAGTCTCCAAGAAACCATAGAGAAAAAGATTGAGTTTGGGGTAGGAGACGAGGTGGCATGGAAACCTCCCAACCCCAAACAGAGCAGTTCTTGGAAGGGACCTTATGTTATCACGCAAATTATCTCAAAAGGAGTGGTCGAAATCAAGGCTATCAAAGGTTGCAAGCTCGAGTTGGTAAGCGTTAATCATATCACTCACTGCTGGGGAGGCTATAAAAAGAAATAACCGAGGTAACTCGTCTAACTTTGAAAGACGTTAAACAAAAGTGCCTTTTGGGAGACATCCCATAATAAATTTTATGTTTTTATGTTTTTAGTTTTAATTTAGATTAGTTGTTTTTAGTTGATATTGCATATTTCAGAAAGGTATTAGTGTTTTTGATGATTAGGTATTGGAGAAATCGAGTTGGGGAAGGCGAACAGAACTTTTTCGGAAAAACTGAAGCAGGGGTGCGGTATACCGGACCTCAACCACGGTATACCGCAGGTGAAAACCCGTGCCACGGTAGCAGCCACGTGTTTTAGGCAGAAAAAAAAAATAGATGATGGGTCCGGTATACCGGACCCTATACCGCTCCATGCACTGCATGAAGAACACGTTCCACGGGGTTGCTACCATGGGTATTTTGACGAAGGAGCATCAGAAGGTGCGGAGTACACCTGCGGACTACCCCCTAGTCCGTGCCATGGTCCGCAGAGCAAAAACACGTGCCACGGGGTTGTGCCGCGCGTATTATCCAGTGGGTAAAAATTCGACCATCAGATGCTACGGTGTACCCCGCGGTACACCTTATGGTCCGCAGCATGGTCCGCACGAGCCGCTAAAGAAGGGTTTCAAGTGTATAAAGGAGGTATTAAGCTTTTAATTCCGAGTTTATTAAACCTCAAGCTTCTCCTTCTTGCCCAAACCTCTCCCAACTCCATTGAAGCTCATATAAAAACTTCACCTAACATCAAAACACTACCAATTCACCATGAATTAACACCCAAATCCTTTCCTACATCATTACAAAGAAGATTCAAGCACCCAAATCATATCAAAACACTTAGAATCCAAGAATCAAAACCATGAATTTCAAAATCTTTTCCCAAAATTCATTAAACCCACATCATTAAAGCTTGATTTCATCATACCCACATGGAGAATTGTCATCTTAACACCTTTCCTAACCAAAATAAAGCTTGTTCCACCTATGATCATGAGTTACAAATTTCAAGAGTGTTTAAAGCTTTGAGTTGGGGGTCAAAAGAGATGATGAAGAGAATAGAGAAATTATCAAGTGTTATGGGATATGAAGAATCAAAGCAAGGTATTGGGTAAGTTTTAGATGAAATCAATTGAGATGGGTAATAGTTTGGGAATATATTACAAGATAATTGGAGTCAAGCAATTAGAGAGGAACCGGTTTTTGGTGGATTCAAATACTAAAAAGCAAGCAATTGTAATTAGGGAACAGAAGATGTCAATACCTCTTCTAATCAAAGATTTCTATATCAAAGGTGAACAAAAGCTTCTGGGACGCTAGTAGCTTTGTCCAAAACATGTTCCTGGATGAACACTGTCACATGAGAAAGTATTCAAGAGCAGAATTGGAAGAAGATTAGCAAGAGATTTCTTGAGTGTGATTGATTGAGCATAAGAAGATGTAAGAGAATGCGAAATTGGTGATACATAGAAGTTTTCATACATGAAAGCACTGCACCCTATTCCGGGTATTGATCAGGCGAGGTAAATAGCCTCGAAGAGTATGTTTTCTTTCTTCCTTACCTTTTCTTTATGTGCAATATCTGTAAAATTTTAATTTTATTTTATTTTTGAGTCTTTTCGAGTCGTGGGGACACGACTCACTTTGAGTTGGGGGTGTGGGGATTCGTTGTCTCTCATCTCCGTTTTTCTGTGTTTTATTGTTGTTTAGGTAAAATTAAAATTTTTATGAGAAGGTTTAGATGTATGTAGAGTGTGTTTAATAGCTTAAAAGCATAAGCTCGGTAAGTTAATGATAGGAAGTAATATGTTTATAAAGCTATTTTATTTTGTATGCTTTGAGTATTTGCAGGAAAACACACATTGATAGTGAAGAAAAGATTAGTGAGCAATGCGATAGAAAGTATGTTCGATCTCAGGGAACCTTGAGAAGTGTGTAGGCCGTGAGATCCAAGCTAGTTGATAAACCATTTGATGAAAGTGATAAAGGTAAGAAAATAACGAAATTACATAGTGTAGAAAGTGATTAAGGCGGTTCTTTCATATTTGAAGCCTTTGAAGCCTTTTTATACCTTCTCACCTTGTGATTTTTGTTTATATGCTATATCCTTCTCAGCCCCTTCTAGCATTTCTAAAGCTTTTTATTGAAACACGTTATAAGCCATATCCCTTTAGATTATAGGACTTTTCCATATGACCCGCACTCGAATCGCGATGCATAGACAGTTGTTTTAGAGCTTGAGTTTGGGGTGGTGGGTCCACCATTATGGGAAATATTATTGGGATGGGATTTTTGAGCTTATTAATTGTGCTCTGTTATTTATATTGATGATGATTCAAAAATTTTTATTGCAACCCTTTGCCGGGGTAATAGTGAATGGAAAAGAAGCTACGAGCTAAATTTGCCAAGAAGGGCATTAAAAGAAAAAAATATATATATGAGAAAATTAGTGTGATATCTCAACATAAAAAGAGAGTCATAGCTGTAGAAAAGAAATTAATTTGAAAAGAAAAGAAAATATATATATTCGGACCGTCAAAGTGGAATTTTTATGTGAACATCTTATGCTTTAATTGGGTTATTGGGGATGCTAAATTGTGCATCAAGAAATCATTGGTTTGAGTGAGAAACGTTTTATGAGAGTAACTCAAGCTCTAGGGCGATTCGTTGATGGCTAGTGAGGAGAGAGCCAAAAGCTCACTCTAAATTATCCAAATATACTTATCATACCGTCCCTAAGCCTAAATTACAACCTTAAAGACCTTTTGATTCTTTGCTATGTAATCGAGAAGTGATTGAACCAATAGAGAGTAGTTAAGTGGATCTTTGGATACTAGTGAAGGTTGATGAACAATCTATAGCTGTCTTGGTGAACTGAGTAAAGTTCCTCTCCTTCTTACATTGCGAAGCTAATCTAATCTTGAATTCAAGCCGTGTTGATGGTAGATATGAAAAGTGTGCAGGTATGTAGTTTGTGAATCTTATTACATGAAATTTTCTGAGTAGTTGCTTTGATTCTATTCTCCATATTCTGCTATCTTCTGTCCGTTGTGCTTAATTGACCTAGGTGTGTATTTAGAGACTTCCCTTTGTTTTTATCTTTATTGTATCGGGACGATACAACTTTGAGTTGGGGGTCTAGATGTCTACTCATTTGTGATGAATTAATATTAGGATGAGACATCATTTTTAGTGATTTAGGAAGTCATTTAGTCGATTTTCTTGAGAAATAGTGCACTTTCCTATTTTGAGTCTTGATTTAGTAAAATAATATTTTTAGAGCATATTGGGTTTAATTATTTATTTAGTGTGAAGCTTTAAAGATAATTATGGAGATTAATTAGAGTCCAAGTCAAAGACTAAAATATATGGAAAGAGATAAGCATGGTAATTGGAGATAAGGAAATAAAAGCTAAAAACATGGAAAAGGAAAAGCTGCCTTAATCCTGAATTTCTGCACCTACGACCACAAACCAGCTTATATCTCAAGAACGGTGAGGAATTTGGAGAAACGGTCAAGAGAAACGTCGAAGATCTTTCCGAGACGATGAATTTGGTGTATTCATACGCGTCAAACGGATGAGTATTGAAGCTGCTAGGACCAAAAGAAAAACGGGCATGATTGCATGTTTTTAGGGTTACGAATTTGAGTTGGGCTTGGAGTCCACTACTTACTTCTCCTTCAAGAAAACGAATTAGGTCTTCCTAAACACCTATAAATACACCCTTAAACTATTGTAAACATGTCCTTGCTCAGTTTCAAGCTTAGGCTTAGTCCTTACTTGTATTTTCTCACTTTTAAATAATAGCTTAGCCTTTAATTTATTATTCATCATTAGAATCAAGCTATTCATCCAAGGAGCAAGCTGACCTATAGAGGAAGACAAGAAGAAGAAGTTGGAGAGTGACAAACTCCTCTTCTACATCTCACCTTCTCTATATTTAGGGTAATTAGCTATAGATTCATGTTCAACCATATTTCTAAGCTTTTATTCTGTTAGTTTTACTTTTAATTGTAGGGTTATTATTTTGTCTTAAATTCATAAATACTATTTGTTATTTTAATTGATTGAGCTTGGCGTATATTGTTATTATGTGTTTTGACTTATTGTTGCATCCTTAGATTTGGTCAATCTTAGGATTATTCTTAGTTATTGACAACACCATATAATCGTCTAGTTTTGATTCTTTGCCTAACTAGATAGCCATTAAAGGTTTGATTTAATCACCAATCATTACTTAGGAATCCCTAGTAGTGGAGAGGTTGCTCCTAAGCCTAGAAAAGGATAGGTAGAATTTAGAATCCTGGTTAATATATAATGCTTAATGTGACAGGTTAGAATAACAATTTAGTAATAGACTTAGTAATCCTAATCTATTAGACTTACATTCATATTTAGTTATTTGTTTTATTTATTTATTTACATTAGATAGTTGTTCATCTTTTTATATTTTTATTTAAAACATCTAAATTCATCTACGCTTGTTAAATATAAGTAGATCTAACGGATACAATCCTTGCGAACGAACTTGACTTATCATTAAAACTTGCAAACGATCTGTGATACTTGCAGTGAGTTCCGTGGTTCTCAAGGGTGTGTGCTCTTTATTATTATCTTTATTTATCTATTTATTTATCACACCTTTGCCCTCACCAGTAGACTTATTAGAAAATGAAACAATTTCAAGTAGCTCTCGAACTCAGTTGGTTAGAGCACCCGTAGCGGAAGGTTTGAGTTCAACTTTCAAATAGAGCACAATCACTGTACATTCAGGCAACTATGTATCTTATTACTTTTGTACTATTATTTTTGTATACAAAGGTTCCATACAATCGTTGGACTACTTTTTTTTTGAAAGTATTTGGTTCCACAAAAACTACACCAAGTAAATCATGAAACATCTAAAGGCTGCATTAGTAATGGATATGATATTTAAAGGGTACGACTGCGCTTGATTATGAATTATCTAATTTGAAACAATTTACTTTTTTCTTCATTAATTAATATTTTGAAGGATATAGACATAATTTCTTTTTCATGATACAACTCTCTTGTATTCGGAGACCTAGTAATTGTGTACCTAACCGAGTAGCTAAACATATGCTTAACGAGCCTATTGTATGACGACTATAACCCCATAAGTTTTGGATGATTTATTTTATATTTCATAGCTACTTTGTAAACTGAAAAAGAAATTACTATAAACATAATTAAGAATGCTATTAGATTTTATTGAAAAGGGAAGAACCTATTTATAAGGTTAAAAAAATAATATATAATATTCACTTTGTTCGATAATAATGTGGTGGTGGTAAAGGTTTGATAAACAAATATATATAAATAATAGAAGTAACACCTTATAAAACAACGATAAACTCCTCGCAAGTGAACAGATCGTTTGCAAGTAATAAGTAAGTAAAACAGATATCGATCCCATGGACTACAAAAAATAGTTTGTAAGTAGTGTATTACTAAGTGGACTAGAAATAGTTGGTAAAATAATACAAAAAGACACTTAAATAGTTGGTATTCACTTTGTTCGATAATAATGTGGTGGTGGTAAAGGTGTGATAAACAAATATATATAAATAATAGAAGTAACACCTTATAAAACCATGATAAACTCCTCGCAAGTGAACAAATCGTTTGCAAGTAATAAGTAAGTAAAACAGATATCGATCTCAGGGACTACAAAAAATAGTTTGTAAGTTGTGGTATTACTAAGTAGACTAGAAATAGTTGGTAAAATAATACAAAAAGACACTTAAATATTTATTTTGTTTTTATGACTCTAAAAAACTAAGACTTAAATTAAAGACAAGAAAATAAAATAGGAAAGATAGAAGCTTATGACAGTTTAGCTTGAGAACTAGCAAGTAATCCCAACTAGTCTACTTCTATATTTATTATCAAAGGGAGAATTGTGTGATATACAATAGTTAAACTTGAGAACTAGCAAGTAATCCCCACTAGTCTAGTTCTATATTTATTATCAAAGGGATAATTGTGTGATATACAATACTCGGGATTATAAAGTCTTCCTAACCCCTTTCCGGGTGAACTTAGGAGGCGACCTCTCCACTACCAAGGGACTTGGGTAAGGGAAACCTGCGCAATGATCGGTGGTTAAATAATACCCTATTGACTATCTAGCTAAGCAAGCCTGTCATGATCACTACCGCATACTAGATGATTATGTGTTGTTTCTATAGCTAAATCCTCAGCCAGTGTGTCAACTCAATTACTTATGGGGTAATCCTATAGGTGCACATCGCAAAATCTACAAACATTCATTCAAAGCACATAATACAACTGAAGCCTCACTAGAATCCACCTTTACCTCCAACTCTCTAATTCCTTTTTCATAGGCTAGCTTCAGCTCCTCATATAACACAATAAATTCCACTCTGTATCACTAAAAACACCACCACCACAAAGATTGACGTCAGTTACTACAACTTCTATCCATTTTAAGCTTACAACCATGACAAGGTCTACACCAACTAATAAGTTCAACATAGCCCTTTTGACATGAGACCCTTCCTAAATAACTTCCCCACACTTTAATATAAAATTGCTACTATATCCCATGTCCCATGTCCAATATCTTCATTTACCTTGATATTTATCTTTCCTAATTATCACATCACCACTTGAAAAATTTCCACTATTAAATACAGAGCGATTCCTCTCCTTCCACAACACCCAAATCAAGACGTCAAAAAGCACAGTTCAAGGCAAGCTGGCTATATAGTTACATGTGCGAAATAAGAATAATTCAATTAAGAATTTTACACAACCTATCACAATTTTTTAAAATCATTTTAGCCTAAGTACCTTCAGGTACGGGGCATTTCCTAGTTTAACCGAAAAGGGAATATTTCATTTGTAAATTGATTAAACAATGCTAGCAAGATTTTTTTATATCATCTTTCTTTTTACATATTTTATTTATACTAAATTTTTACAGTTTAATGAATTTATTTGAATTTCTCTCCATAATTACTATTTTTGTAGATTCCCGCTTCCATTTATCTTACACTAAACTATTACATGTACACTAAAAATATATAAAATTATTAATATCCCCTAATATACTTGATTCGATGAGATATAAAATTAAGGAAACTCTCACTAGTTACGGCCTAGATACTAACACTATATTCAACAATAAGTTAAGAAATATGTTAGATACACCTTGAAAAACCAGAATAAATACTTAAAAAATCAAAATAGCTCATCCTCCGACTTTAATTCTCGTCAAATAAACCCAACAATAACCTACTACAGATATACCAGAACGAGAAATACCCAACTTCGTCTGACAACTAACAACGACCATCGCTAACTTAACTTGAAAAAATATGGTTAATTACTTTTCCTCATCCCGAGAAGGTGGCATCTCCACTTTAACTGGACTACTAGATTCATCAATAATCCATCGTAGATGATACAACAATGACTATATCGTCATGGTAGGGCAGGGCATATTTTCTCCGAGGGGTAAAAAGTTAGAACAACAAGTAAGGTTTGCGAATGTAGTCCCGATATTTTTTTTAAAATGTAATTTCTAGTTTTGGAAGGCTTGGGGGAGAATATATAGACTCTGGGAAAAAGTAAATTTCTAGTAATGTTTTTTTGTTAAAATAATTTGCACGAAATTTCATTACATTCTAGGACTGAGGTGGGCGGCCTCACACCCCAGTCGACCCCTAAGTCTGTCCCTAATTTGGGGAATTTTTAAGATCAAGATTAGTATAGAAGGATAAAGTGAGTGATGAGAAATGAATTTGTTACTTAGAGGTTATTTTATTTAATTAAATAATAACGGATAAAATAGAATGGTAAAAAAATCTTGCTAGTATTGTGTAATTAATTTAAAAATAAAAGTGTCCATTTTTGGTTAAAATAGAAGAAGAGCCAATTATAGGTAAATGCCTATTTAAAAAGTTATTTAAAAAAAGGTTCCCCCAATAAGACATTTTATAGAAAACAGCCCCACCCCAAAATACCCTTACAAATGATAATTAAAAAAAAAGAAAAAGAAAATAGATATCAGTTATTAAAGTATAAAAGAAAAAAAAAGAAAACAAAACCAATATACACACACGACACACAAACACACACACCACACACAAAACACATAGTAGAAGAAACGAAGAGCATGAGAAGTATCGGCGGCGAACGGCGGCAAACGGCGGCGAGGGTGAACAAAAAAGAGACAGTATACTCCGGCGAGCAAACTAGGAAGCTACATCTATCGATCAAACTAAAGATTAGACTCCAAAATCCAAAAGAAAACCATAAGTAAGTAAAATATAATCCTATTTTTATGTTAATTTTGAGGTTTTTGAAAGTGTTTTTTGGATTAGAAACTATTTTTGTGTGATTCATGTTGATTTTGTTTGATTTCTTAAACATTTCTTGGATTTCTAGGGTTTAAAATAGGATTATTTGATGAATGTGTTCAATTTACTGTGATCAACATGAACGAAAGATGGATTAGAGTCATAAAATGTGAATAATGTGCTAAACAGGGGACCTAAAGTGCAATTACTGCATAATGCAGAATTCTGCACATTGTTTTTCGTAACTGTATTAAACATGGAATTCCATGTTTAATACAGTTATCAAATCATGAAATTACATGTTTTGAAAACTGTATTATAGACATCATGTGTAGTTTAGGGACCTTATAATGTAATTACTGCATAATATGGAATTCTGCAGAATGTTTTAAGTAACTGTATTAAACATGGAATTCCATGTTTAATACAGTTATCAAATCATTAAATTCCATGTGTTGATAACTGTATTATAGATAGAATGTGTAGTTTAGGGACCTTATAGTGTAATTACTGCATAATATAGAATTCTGCAGAATGTTGTTAGTAACTGTATTAAACATGGAATTCCATGTTTAATACATTTATCAAAATATGAAATTCCATGTTTTGATAATTGTATTAAACATGAAATTCCATGTTTTGATAACTGTATTAAACATGGAATTAACTCAATTCAGGCTACTAATATGTTTTCTTGTGCTTGGAGTTTGTGTAAAAACAGGTGAAAATGGCACCAAGAAGAAAACTTATCAAGTCAAGACTACTAATTTGTTTCTTGTGGTTGGAGTTTGTGTAAATACAAGTAAAAATGCCTCCAAGAAGAAGATTTACTGATGAACAAGAAGATGATAAGATACAAGCAGTGAAAAGGAAGAACTACTAGCTTTTCTAAGTGATGAGCAGCCCCTCAGTGGATTATGTTCATTGAAGAGTGTATATGCAGTTCAGCAAAAACAAAGATCAAAGAATCAGTTATCTAAAAGAATATTGATGAATGTGTTGACGTTTTTATTATTATATTGAAAAGAGTATTTCGGATTTAATTGTATTTATTTTGGAATGTTTTAGAATGTAATGTTTAAAATGACTTGTTAATTTATTAAGTATTATGAAGGATTTGATTAGAAATGGAAATTGATTAGTATTTCATATTGTGAAGGATTTGATTAGAACAGTTATGATACCAACAAAAAATTCAAAAAAGCAGTCAAAATCCGCAACACATTAAAATGACATGTAAATTCCATGTTTGGAACATGGAATTCCATGTTTGGAACATGGAATGCCATGTTTGGAACATGAAAATTTACTAACCTGCACACTAATACGTTAAGCTACTCGAATCGAAACCTATAAAGAAAGATAATAATTATAAAGGAATGAACCACAACACAATATAAAAACAAAAAGGATCCAAAACATAACAATAGAAACTGTAAAAATCGTTAAACCAGTGAATATTAAACAACTATTACAAGAATATAATGATCATAAAAAATAATCATAGAGCAACTTGACAATTTTCGGCATTGACCGACGTGACTGATTAGTTGACTCAAACGGTTGCTTTTCAGAACCAAATCATTGTGACTACCAAATGTATGCTACTTGGGATCGTGGAAACACGTAATCGAAAACAGAATCGAGAGTCGGAAAAGATCAAACGAACGCATATAACATTGAGAACCGAACTTTACTACAACCATAACCATCTGCAGAAAACAAGTCATGACATAAGTACTAGAATACAATAACACAAACAAAGGAAGAAGTAGAAAAGGGAAAAAATTCTGTGCAGTCGCAGAATTCCATGTTTTAAACATGGAATTCCATGTTTCATACAGTTTCATACTGTTTTAAACATGGAATTCCATGTTTAAAACATGGAATTCTGCGACTGCACAAACCTCCTTACAGAATTAAAGCTCAAACACACACTTTACTCCGATTAAAACAGTTTAAACACAGAATTTAGCAATGTAGAAGCAAAATATGAACAAAATAAAGAATATAACACATAATTTATAGAAAATAAGGCAAAATATGAAGAAATGAAGAATGTAAACACATTATCATAACAAAAAGAGTTTAAACACAAAATTTTGCAAATATCAAAGTAAAATATGAACAAAACTAAGAATATAACCACAAAATCATAACAAAACAAGCAATTAGAAGAGAAAAACCTTCAAAACAGTAGAATTGCTTCAAGTTGCAAAGTAGGATGAAAATGTGAATCAGCAAAATTCCATGTTTTAAACATGGAATTCCATGTTTCATACAGCTTCATACTGTTTTAAACATGGAATCCCATGTTTAAAACATGGAATTATGCGCCTGCACAAACCTCTTCACAGAATTCCATGTTTTTTACATGGAATTCTGCAACTGCATAAACCTCTTCACAGAATTACAACTCAAACACACAATATACTGCGAGTAAAACAGTTTAAACACAGAATTTAGCTGTATAGAAGCAAAAAATGAACAAAATGAAGAATGTAACATAGAATTTACAGAAAAGTAAGCAATATATGAAGAAATGAAGAATGTAAACACATTCTCATAACAAAAAGAGTTTAAACACAAAAATTTGTTAATATCAAAGCAAAATATGAACAAAACTAAGAATATAAACACAAAATCAAAACAAAACAAGCAATTAGAAGAGAAAAAGCTTGAAAACTGTAGAATTGCTACAAGTTGTAAAGTAGCATGAAAATGTGAATGAAAATGCTTTAAAAACAGAGAATACATACACATGTATACGTATATATAGAACCTAAAACCTGCAAATCAGCAAAACAACAAAATGAAACCAAAAATTGAAAAAAAAAGAAGGAAAAAACAGAGCCGAGAGAGATAGAGAGCATGAGAGGAAGAAGAGATGTTAGTTTACCTTTAGAGAAGAAGAAAAAAAACGAGTAATCTTAGTAACTTAGCAATGGAGATGTGTGAGCTTCTTAGCTTATCAATGGAGATGTAGAATCGGAGATGCAGAATCGGTTAGAGGAGAGAGAAAGAGAGAGAGAAATAGATAGAGAGAATCTGTGTGTGAGTGTGTGATAATAATTGGGGAATTGATTACCTTTTTTTTTTTTTTTTTTGATCGGCAAATCAAAACTATTTCATTGAAAATCAACACACCATGTTCATTACAAACTTTTCAAGCCTATATAGTAAGGCCCAGGGAATTGATTACCTAGTTTATAATAAGTAGTATTTATATTGGGTAAAAAGGGAAAAGAAATAATTAAGGGGAGTTTTTCTCTAATTACTTAATTAAGAAGGCATTTATCTCTAAATAAAAAAGTTAGAGGCTTAAAAAAATTAGTAGCCTCATTAAGGAGGCATTTTTCTCCAATTACCCCATAGAAGAATTGTATTTTTAAGATCAAGAGAGATTTGACCAAAATTAAAATAAAAGATTTGAATCCTTAATCTATTTTAAATATATAATATGCTTAAAAATTTTAACTTATAACATAATTAGTAGAAATATTTTTTTAATTTTGCTCTATATTTATTTTTCTTTACAAGTTTATACTATTTAATTAAATTATAAAGGATAAAATTGTAACTTACTTTGATTTAATAGTTGATCATTAAAAGATAGGGACTAATTTATCTATTTAAAATTTGTGAGGGACTAAATCATGATTTACGAATTTTATAAGTGGGAAATCATTTTTAACCCTTTACCATTTCGTACAAATATTAATATTTTTTTAAGAGCCAATTAGAGATTAATGCCTATTAAAAAACTTATTTAAAAAAAGGTGCCTATAATAAGATTTTTTTTATAGAAAACAGCCTCATCCCAAACTACCCTTATAATTAACAATTAAAAAAAAGAAATTAGAAAAAAATAAAACAAAAACTAATAAACATGCACGCGTCCGTGAATTTTTTTTAAATCGTCATAACTAATTCTAAAAAAATCAAAAAAATCAAAAAAAATTATATTTAGATAAAGCAAATTAATATTTACGTCTATGATTTTTTTCAGAATTTTTTGAATTTTTTTGAATTTTTTAAATTTTTTTGAATTTTTTAATTCGCAGAACATGAATTCCATGGTTTAAACATGGAATACCATGTTTTGATATGAGGAATTTGTTTTCTGCAGACACGAAATTCACTGTTTAAAACATGGAATTCCATGTATTGCGAATTAAAAAATTTTAAAAAAAAATCAAAAAAACCAAAAAATTCAGAAAATTCCGAAAAAAATTATAGACGTAAATATTAATTTGATTTATCCAAATATGATTTTTTCGATTTTTCTGATTTTTTTTGAATTAGTTATGGCGATTTTAAAAAAATTTCACGGACGCGCGCGTGTGATGAAATTAGTAGTAGGTAGTGGTGGTGATTGTGGTGGTGGAGGTGGTGATGGTTGTGGTGGCTGTAGTGGTGGTGGTGGTGGTTGTGATGGTAGAGGTGGTGGTGGTGGTGGTGGAAATACCCTATTATTTGTTTAAAATTTAAAAATAAATATTGTATTAAAAATAAAATAATATATTTAATAATATGGGTAGTATAGGTATAAAAAATATAAAGGGGATGTTTTCTATAAATAATTGTTTAATTATGTATTTATCTCTAAATAAGAAAATTAGAGGCTTAAAAAAATTAAAAACATATATTTATCTCTAATTACTTTTTTTTTTTTTAATGACATTTGACTAAAAAAAAAAAAAAACAATTCTACCGAAAAAAAGACATTTGACATCTGCGATCTGATTTTGTAACCAGTTCACAAAAGAGCATCTCAAGTCCATCACAGATTCACAATCATTTTACAATATTAGCAAGAGTTTTTTTTAACTGTAGCATTATTTTTGGAAATAATTAGCGATTTGGCATAAGAAAAGAAATAATTGCGAATTTGGCACATGGGCGGTATCCGTGATACCGCCCTTAATTAATTAATGGGGAAGGGCGGCGGTCAAAGAGCCGCCCTTAGTTAAAAAAATGATTAAGGAGGGGCGGTGGGCAAAATCCCGCCCCTAGTGTAATTTTTACCGCGTTTTAAGGGCGGTAGGCTAGCTACCGCCCTTGGATCCAGACTTTTTAATACCCTGTTCTGCAGAAATTTCATTACACTCTTTCCTTTTTCCTTCAATAACCGCCCAAAACCCACCGCCCCCTTCCTTGCTCCGCCGTGTAGCCGCCCATAACTACCAAATTCCGAGGCAAAGCAACTCCATCCAACCACTCACCACTCAAGCATCATCCTCCACTCATTTTCCAAAGGTTAGGGTTTTGAATTCCCTTTTTTTTTTCTTTGAATTTTGTTTTTGGTATTGATTTTGTTTATGTATTGCATGCTATTATTGTAGTATAATGTGGTTAATTTCGTTTTATATTTATATGGAATATAATTGATTGAAAACAAAGATTTAGATTATTGCACAATTGATCCTTGTTTAATTTGTTAATTTCAATACTAATCCCTATATTTGCAGTACTTGTTTAAATTAATAGTTTTGTAATTATGTATATAGTTTTGGAATTGAATATTAGTTAATTGCAAAATTGGTCCTTTAATAATTGCACAATTAGTCCTTATAAGTTTTAATAATTGCATAATTGGTCCTTGTAAGTATGTATTAGGTAAAAACTGAACACTTTCTTTTGGATTAGTCTTCAATAAAAGTATGGTATTTAATTTAAATTAATTGCACAATTTGGTCCTTTCATGTTAAGTAATTGCACATTTGGTCCTTTTTATTAAATTTTGTTTTTTTTTTTGGCTAGGTTTAATGGCAGCGTCTAGTAGCAATCCGGACTCGGTTTTATGGAGACAAGGGCAATTTGGGCATAAATCCGAAGCCGTGACTAATGTAAGTTAATTTCTTCAAAAGAACAATTTATTTTAGTATATTTGTTAATTTTTTTTTTGTTAATAGGGCCGATACGAAGGTGTGATGATCAATCCATACTCCACCACACCGTGGGAGTTGGATCCAAGGGTAATTCCTTTTGTTGAAGAAGCTGGGTTTGGAGAGATTCGTAAAATATCGAGGATCGTGTTGGACCACGCGTTGCTCTCTGCGATGGTCGAAAGGTGGAGACGGGAGACTCATACTTTTCACATGCCCGTAGGCGAGATGACCGTCACCTTAAGAGATGTTTCGATGATACTCGGTATACCTATCTGTGGTCGTGCAGTGACCGAGACCGACCCGCCCTATTTTGACTTTGAAGAAATATGTTTGCAATTATTTGGAATGGTACCGGAGTCTGGGGGAGATGGTCGCAAAGTTATCAAGACTAATTGGTTAAGGCTGAATTTCGGGAATAAGAAACCAGTTGAAGGTGCAGATGACACGGTTTTACGCTATTTCGCTAACAAATACCAATTTTCATAGCTATATCAGTCTTCACCATTGCAAATACTTCATCTCTAACAAAATCGGAAGTCAATTGTCGGTGATTTTTCACAAGAATTCCGGGTTGACATGTATGTTCTTCAAACCTAGTAATTTGCCACACGTTACTTCGGCTAACATAAACACCACGTACATAGAATGGGCAACCGTCTTTAGCATGTACACAAATGCGTGCAATGTATTTATTATTCGTCCTTTTAGTTTTACATTGCTTGTGATTTCTTAGGTGCCACCTACTCACGTCCAACAAAAGAGCACGCCTTGAGGCGTATCTCTCACCATGGATGAGTTGAACTCCAGTCACCATGGAAGATGGTCGACTTAATTGCCAATCATGACATTCTCCTTGCTCGCTCGTATCAAGGGGACCGAAATTGTAGTTAGATGGATTAGAACATTCATCATCGTCATCGTCATCCTCATCATCGTCCTTACCACTAACTTCGCCCTCATCACTAGAAATGTGAAAACCCTCTTCATCGGATGCCTCCGATTCGGTTTCGCTATTGTCATCGTCTTCATTATAGTCTTCACGAATTGTCTCGACAATCGGCTCAAGAGGTGTGGATGTGTTACCCCGCTCATAATTCTTTTTTTTACCCTTTACACGCGAATTAGAAGATTGCGATTCACGAATTTCTTTAACCACGGCGTAAATCTCAATAGCATTGTATTGACCGTTTCTCGCACCACAAATCATCGGACTAATCGTGTCCTCCCCAACATCTATAGCATGATACCGTGGAGGGTTTGACGAAACCGGACATCGCCATTTCAAATCGAAAATAACTTCTTTTGCATTCCAATTACAAGTCGAACATACGGCTTGTTTTAAACCAATCAACCCTATATCTCCTCCGGTCATAAATGGTTTGCAATTACCCCCGGAATACTCAACCGAACCATTACCGCTAAGAACAACATCTCCTCCATAAAAACATATCCACATAAAACTCATATCTACCTAAAGTCCAATACAAACAAAGTAATCAATAGATAATCAAATTAACACACACAACTACTATATACAAACTAATTTAACCTACTAATTGTTAGAAACAAACTCATACACCTAATAAACACACAAAACTACTATATACCCCTAAAAAACCCTAATTTTTCTTGCATATAAATGGTATATATAAACACAAATGAATAGAATAATTACCTTCAAGATGATTGGACCAAGGATTTGATGGAAAAAATGAAGATTTTGGGAGTAATTTGAAGAGGGGTGAGTGTATGAGAGAAAATGGGTATTGAAATAGAAAGAAATGGAAGAAGGGGGTATTTTTACCCTAATCTGCGAGCAAGGGCGGCGGTCAAAGAGCCGCCCTTAATTAAAAATTTAATTACCATAAGGGCGGTCAATCGTCGACCGCCCTTCTAGCTTAATCCTATTTTTAATCAAGGGCGGTATCACGGATACCGCCCATGTGCCAATTTCGTAATTTTTTTTATGTGTGTGCCAATTAGCTAATTATTTGTTAAAAAAAAGCTAAAGTTAAAAAAAACTCTATTAGCAACAACCATTTCCTTCATGAAGCTGATTGGTTCTTCTTTGTTTTGCTTTAGATCTTCTCTTTCTTCCATCAACACAATCGGTAACCCTTTTTCCCTCTTCTTTTATTCTTCAATTTCATCTTTTGATGATATCAATTGTGTCAAAGATGCTCGTTTTACTGTGAATCAAATGATCCGAACGCGACCCAATCTTACTGTTATAGACTACAATAAGCTATTGGGTACTGTTGTGAAGATGAAAAATTACCCTTATGTTCTTTCTTTATTCAGAGAAATGCGTATTTTGGGGGCTCTGGTAGATATTTACACAATGAATATAGCTATAAATTGTTACAGCTCTTCAAAAAAAAGCAATATGGGTTTTGCGGTATTAGGCTGTCTCTTTAAAAGTGGTCATGTTCCTTCTGTGGTTACGTATAACACCCTGATTAAGGGCCTCTTTGGTGAAGATAGAGGTAAAGAAGCAGTAGAGTTGTTTCAAAGGTTAACGAGGGAAAAACTTTGTGAGCCTAGTGAAGTTACTTTTGGGATCGTGCTAAACGGGCTTTGTAAATGTGGATATACACTCAAGGCTCTCGAATTGCTAAGAGTATTTGAAGAAAGGGAGATTTCTAAACCTGACATCCAATCTTATAACACCATTGTTGATTGTCTATGCAAGGATCGCATGGTTGATGATGCCTTTAAACTATTTTCTGAGATGAAAGATAAGGGTATAACCCCAGATGTTGTGACTTATAATTCGCTGATCCATGGATTGTGTAAGTTTGATAGGAAGGAAGAGGCTAAAATGTTGTGGATTGAGATGTTGGATTATAAAATTCTTCCAGATGTAGTTACATTTAACATATTGGTGGATTCACATGGAAAAGAAGGTTTAGTAGAAGAAGCACAAGAATTTGTAGAAATTATGATTGAAAGAGGCCTAAAACCCAATGTAGTTACTTATACTACATTGGTAGATGCATATTGTTTAAGGGGAGAAATAAAGGAAGCTGTGGGGGTGTTAAGTACAATGGTAGGTAGAGGATTAAAGCCTGTTATTCAAACCTATAACACTGTAATCAATGGTTTAGTGAAGAAAGGGTGGGTTGGTAAGGCTTTTCAACTTTTTCAATATATTCCTTCAAAGGGACTACAACCTAATACTGTTACATACAACAGTATGATACAAGGGTTGTTTCAGAAGGGTAGATGTGTCATTGCACAGGAATTATTCAAGAAGATGAAATCTGAGGGAGTAATTAGTCCTGACTTTGTTACATATGGAATAATGTTAAACGGATTGTGTAATAATGGACGTGTTCCGGAGGCTATGTCTTTATTAGTCTCCATGGAAAGTAGCAACATAACTCCTAACATTGTGATGTATAATATAATGTTAAACGGATTGTGCAATAATGGACGTGTTCCCGAGGCTATATCTTTATTAGACTCCATGGAAAGTAGTAATATAACTCCTGACATTGTGACATATAATACAATGTTAAACGGATTGTGCAATAATAGACGTTTTACTGAGGCTTTGTCTTTATTAGTCTCCATGGAAAGTAGTAATATAACTCCTAACATTGTGACATATAATACTATTATTCATGGATTATGTAAATATGGCCAAGTTGATGCTGCATTAGATGTTTTTTACAAGCTATCAAACAAAGGTTTGAAGCCTAATATACATACATATACTATTATGATTGGTGGATTTTTTCGCAAAGGAATGATGGAAGATGCAAAAGAGTGGGTTTCAAGTATGAAGAAAAAGGGTTTCTCCCCAGATAGTGTGACCTACAACGTTATTATCAAGGGGTTTATGAAGAAAAAAGAGTATGAAGAGGCAATTGAATCAGTCAAGGAAATGAGAAAACATGGTTTCTCAGTAGATGCAGCTACTTATAAGTTTCTTTATATGATTCAACACATGTAAACTATTAAAAATCAACAGTCCTTAGATTTACAAGTGATAGAGATGGTGAGTTTATATGTATAAATAGTATCTTTGAAGTTGTTAATCAGACTATTAAAGTTTTCCAGCATTCGGGTGGAAATAGGAGGTGAATATTAATTGAGATGGAGTTTGGAAATTAAGATGCACGAGCGATTAGCGACTAGAGGTAATCTAACGAAGAGATCTCTCGGGATAGTGATAGATAGGAGAGATTACAAGCTTTTGTACAGCAGCTGATTTTACCACAGGGACCTCCTGTGCAATTTCGATGTGCCAAAGGAACTCCTCACAGCAGCAGGTGGTGGAATAAGAACATTTCAAGCAAAAGTTTTTTTGGAGCATGTTCTTCGGGACAGTTTGGAAGTGCACAACTACACATTATTAAATGGGTCTCTGATTTTCCCACAGCTAAGGCAATGGTCCTGAGCATAAGGTATTTTGATTATATTGATTTAATTATTGAAGGTGTTTTTTTCTTATTATTATTATTATTATTATTATATGTTGGACAGGATAAAATGGCGAGAAGAAATGATCCGAATGATCCACTTTTGGAGAAAGGGAAAGAGAAGTTTAATAAAATGCAAGCTAAGCAAAAACGAAGAGAAAGAGAATGGGTTGGTCAATCTCTTACTTAATAATAGGTATGTATGAAGTTATGTTTATGGAAGTAAACAATTTACAAAAATGTGTATGATCGATCTATTTCTGTTATTTTTTATGTACTAATGAAAATGTCTTTAAGGACATTGAGATGTACAAATGTAGTAAGTATTTTGGGGAATTTATACCATACACAGCGTGTATGTGCGCATAGTTGATGTATTCATATGAATAGTAAATGCATTTATTGGCCGCAGTGTATGGTCAACTCAATAAATAGTGGCATTTTGATTTTAAAAAAAAAGAATAGTAGTATTTATTATATTATAATAAGTAAAGTTGTTCCCCAACATTTTTTACAAAGCGGATGAAGGTAGTTTTTTTTATCAAATAAACACGTTAGGTGTATTTTTTTGTTTTCAAAAATCAACTATAAAAAATGCACTATAATTAAAAAATCCTACACGTATGCGCAGAAGTTGTTCACTTCCGGACTTGTGGACCTGCACTCCAGCTTCAGCGAAAAAGATGATGCAATCAACTTATGGCTAAGTGTGCATTTGAATACTAATATATATATAATGGTATAGAATGGCCACTAATATTTGCAGCAGCGGTTTGGATAATTTGGACCCGGAGAAACGAGTTTATTTTCAACCCCCATGTCACTAAGCCCAGGAGTTATGGGTTAAGAAATGATATCATCAAAACAGCTGCTTGGGGAAGAGAATCAGATGGAGGAATCATAAAATTGGCCAGGAGCTTTTTGATCAAATGGGTAAAACCACATGAAAGCTATAAAATGAATGTGGATGGTTCTTACTCTAAATTGAAGCAGGTATTGAGGGGATTGTGAGGGACTGTAATGGTGATTATATCGCAGGATTCTCGGGTGCATATGAGGTAGGTTCACCTCTCCAATCAAAACTAATAGCCTTACACTACGGCTTTGAGTGGGCTGTGAACTGGGGAATAGAAGAACTATGTATTGAGGGAACTTCACGCGCTAGTGAAGGACGGTGGTAGTTCCAGGGTTGGGTCTTGGCACTTAATTCGGGATTGTATTGAAATTCTATGTAATCACCCAATGATCGAAGTGAACCACATCTACCGAGAGGCGAATGCATGTGTGGATATATTAGCTAAGAATGGAACGAAATCAAAGGAATACCCGCAAATAGATGAAGATCCTCCCGACTATTTGTGGAATAATTTAACGAGAGATAGGAGTGGCGTGGAAATTCCTAGTATTGTTATAGATACCCCATGAGGGTGTAAGTTATTTAGTTAGCTTACGGCTTTAAGCCTCCGATGTATGCTAAAAAAAATCAAGAAATATTTATTGATAACATTCTAGTGGTAAATACGGTATACTTGTGTTGAAAAACACTATTAGTTATATAAATTAAATATTAAATTTAAAAATAATTTATTTTTTAAAAATAATTTATTTTGAATATTATATACATATATATTTTAATTAATTCATTTTTAAATATATTTTCACTAGTTTACAATACCAAGGACGACTGGTCAATGTGCTGAGAAATTCTTCAGCTAATGCTTATCTTGATACACGCTTCATCAGACCAACTGATGGTTTTTTTTTTTTTTTGGTCAAACAGATAATTATATTAAATAAATACTACTGGATGGAAAAACCAAATCCAGGGTATTTAATAACAACATACACACAAATAAAAGTAAATACAATGCAAAAGGTGAAAACTAAATAACAACACATCCTCAATAAACTTTGCTCTTCCATCAAATTCACCCGAAAGCTACCAAGACTCTTTCCTACGAGCCAAACCAAACTGAAACCAACCAACGAAATGAAACCAAAGAACCATGCCCGGGTGGCAGCTACCACCCGGCTGAGGATGGAAAAATCTTCCAGAACAAAGTCACGAGCTAATCCAAACCTCCAAATGTCACCACAATTAAGGGTGAGAAAAAAGGCCGAGGAAAGACGTAGCTCTCTAGATGAGACAAGGCTGGTAAGCATAGATAAAATCTCGGATGATATGTAAAGGTACCACCACAAAAAGATAATCAAGCGAAATCTAAACCCGTTCATCAAACCCAAACGAAGGTCCCACCAACTCAAGAGTAGGAGCTTACCAAGGCAGAACAGAGAACCTGTGCAGAAAAAGCTTGGCAAAAACCCATAGAGAAGTGTGACCAGTTCCGATCTGCGTGTAACCGACTCGAAGCCCCAAATTAGTATCGTGTTCAGCCTCCCCAAATCAACTCCAGGAGACCGCAAAACTAAACTGAAAATGAAAGATGGGTCCCACCGCAACATCCAACCAAATCTGGTAAAACCCAAAAACCATTCGCAAAGCCCCTTCTTAATCACATCCCACCAAAACCAAAACTCCACAGAAAGGCTGAGCAATCCAATGCTGTGAAAATCCCCCTCCTTCCTCATTTGTAATCTGTCTTGATTCACCAAGCACATTTCATCAAAAAATAAAGAAACAGGGAAAATGTTACCAGAAGAGGAGTCTGTTTTGCTCTGCCAAACCGCCGAAGAGGGATGTGACCAACCAGCAAGAAAAACGGCCCAAAAAAGGCTATCTGCCATTGACGCCCCAAGAAAATCAAAAGGACCTTCACAAAGAAGCAGCCCAGAAATGGTCCCAGCCCATACAAAGCAAAACACAGCCCACTTTGTTGCGCCTCCACCAAATCGCGGACAGCCATGGACAATAGACTCTTTATTCTGACCGATTTCGGCAAAGCCATGAGCATGGAAAGACACAGACTCAAACAACACGTATGAATCAGACATTAAAACCAAGGGCTGTAGATAGAACGTGAAAAGAACACAAGAAGACAGATAAAAGAAAAAAATTAAACTTACAAAACAGTGAGAACAGAAAGCAGGAAAAGGAGGAGGTGCCGCCGTCGCCTGGGAAGAAGAAGAGAGTTGGGGCGGCGACGGCGGCGGAGAACTAGGGTTAGGTTTTTTTTTTCGTTTGCAGAGCGTTTATTTGGGGAGCAGATAGGTCCGCCCAACTGATGGTTAAGTCTTGTGGCAACAATCGACATATAGGAGTACAAAGGTGTGGAATGATATAATGTAAAAGTAACTAAATTATATGCATATAAATATTTTATTTGTAAACATTTGCTAATATAATTAGTTATTTATGCAAAAAAGGAAATCTCACCAATAATGTGTAAATGTTAGAACACTTGGAAGCTTGACAACCGTTTTAGATGTTACGTCTGCAAGGCAGGATTCAGAAGCATTTCAGAATTCGCAGGAATAAGGTTATACCCCTCCTTGATTTAAGAATTGGTTGAGCGGTGGTGACGTGAGACACATACATTCCACTTTCCAGTGGGAGAGATGACAGTGACGTTGCTGGATGTTGCAATGTTACTTGGCTTGCCTATTGATGGGATGGTTGTGATATATAATCAAGTCCTTTCGAAAATCAGTTTAGCTGAAAATTTAAGCAGCTACTGCTAGTTGTTCCCCCGCCAATCATAACAGTGCAAGCCAATGGAGGCCGTAAGGTCAATAGCAATTTAAATCTATTAGCCTACCTTGGTTACGTGAAACTTATTCAAACCCGCTACCCGATAATGCAAATAATGATACCGTGTGACAACATGCAAGGGTGTATATTTTATACGTTATTGGTGGGGTCATATTGCCGTTTACAAGGTGCTATATTTTCAAGCATGTATCTCCCACTAGTCTAAAATTTTAATGACATTCAAAGATACAGTTGGGCGTCTGCATGCCTTGCTAGTTTATATGTAGGATTATGTAGTTTATGTTAAATAATATCATCCAATATGAGTAAAGGCATGTCTGTGTTATTGTTTGATTCTTAAATATTACCAAATTTATACTTGGCACATAGAAATAATTGAATGAGACATAGAGATCAAAACATTAGCATTGTGGTCGCTAAAGATAATTTAGATTAAATAAAAAATTAATACAATTTGATTAATTTAATCCTAAATTAACCAATATAGAAAAATTATCTAAACCAAATTTTTAAACTTTACACAATATAAGGGTTTTGCATTTGAATGATAGCTTAATGCCCATCCAACAAAATGTCATAAGATATAGCTATAATACAAAACATAATGTATGAATGACAATTTTTACCTAGAAAATTCATATTAACTTCATAATATCTTCCTTTTACAACTGTGATTGTCATTAGTCGTTTCATGACCATTTTCGTTGTATTTTCCTGTTAAAGCAAGGTAGAACCTCTTGACAGAATTTTCGTTGATGTTTCTTGCAAAGATAATGAGCTTGTCTTAATGATTCTTTATGAGGCATCATCTCTTCTCCCACTGGAACGATATTCTTCAACATCTACTATGTATAAAAAAATCACTTCTTATAAGAGTCAACAATAATTCAATGAACTCATGTTATAAAAAAAAACCACAGCTTTATCCGATCTGATTTTGTAACCAGTTCACAAAAGAGCATCTCAAGTCGCCCTCTTCACCTAACATCACAGATTCACAATCATTTTACAATATTAGCAACAACCATTTCCTTCATGAAGCTGATTGGTTCTTCTTTGTTTTGCTTTAGATCTTCTCTTTCTTCCATCAACACATTCGGTAACCCTTTTTCCATCTTCTTTTATTCTTCAATTTCATCTTTTGATGATATCAATCCTGTCGAAGATGCTCGTTTTACTGTGAATCAAATGATCCGAACGCGACCCAATCTTACTGTTATAGACTACACTAAGCTATTGGGAACTGTTGTGAAGATGAAAAATTATTCTTATGCTCTTTCTCTATTCAGAGAAATGCTTATTTTGGGGGCTCCGGTAGATAATTACACAATGACTATAGCTATAAATTGTTAGAGCTCGTTAAAAAAAAAAAGCAATATGGGTTTTGCGGTATTAGGCTGTCTCTTCAAAAGTGGTCATGTTCCTACTGTGGTTACGTATAACACCCTGATTAAGGGCCTCTTTGGTGAAGATAGAGGTAAAGAAGCAGTAGAGTTGTTTCAAAGGTTAACGAGGGAAAAACTTTGTGAGCCTAGTGAAGTTACTTTTGGGATCGTGCTAAACGGGCTTTGTAAATGTGGACATACACTCAAGGCTCTCGAATTGCTAAAGAGTATTTGAAAAAAGGGAGATTTCTAAACCTAACATCCAATCTTATAATATAATGTTAAACGGATTGTGCAATAATGGATGTGTAACCGAGGCTATATCTTTATTGGAGTCCATGGAAAGTAGCAACATAACTCCTGACATTGTGACATATAATACAATGTTAAACGGATTGTGCAATAATAGACGTTTTACCCAGGCTGTGTCTTTATTAGTCTCCATGGAAAGTAGTAATATAACTCCTAACATTGTGACATATAATACTATTATTCATGGATTATGTAAATATGGCCAACTTGATACTGCATTAGATGTTTTTTACAAGCTATCAAACAAAGGTTTGAAGCCTAATATACATACATATACTATTATGATTGGTGGATTTTTTCGCAAAGGAATGATGGAAGATGCAAAAGAGTGGGTTTCAAGTATGAAGAAAAAGGGTTTCTCCCCAGATAGTGTGACCTACAACGTTATTATCAAGGGGTTTATGAAGATAAAAGAGTATGAAGAGGCAATTGAATCAGTCAAGGAAATGAGAAAACATGGTTTCTCAGTAGATGCAGCTACTTATAGAATCATACATGAACATCCTAAGTTTCTTTATATTATTCAACACATGTAAACTTTTCCTTAGATTTACAAGTAATCAGCCTAGGCTGCTCCATTACTCATGATCTTAAATGCCTAAATTGTTCATCTGTTTAGGCTCCAATTAGTATACTATAAAGTAAGTATATTCTTTAATCAGTGTAATTAAACTTATTAACTGTTTATAATTCCAGAAAGTTGAATTTACTTTCATTTGGAGAAGAAGCAGAAGAAGAGGAAAAGGAATATTAAAATAAAAACTAGTCACGATGTATTAGAAGGAATTACATATTTATTAATTATTTTAATGGCTGCTATTATTATTAGGTGCTTGCGAGGCTTGAAAAGTTTAAAGGAATTATGGGTGGGAAATCGAAAGCTGAAAAGGTGGAAGCTAAGGGTGAAGATTTATCTGATTGGGCGAGTGTTAAGCTTGAATTTGGTCCTGAGCATAAGGTATTTTGATTATATTGATTTAATTATTAAAGGTGTTTTTTTCTTATTATTATTATTATTATTATATATGTTGGATAGGATAAAATGTCGAGAAGAAATGATCGGAATGATCCACTTTTGGAGAAAGGGAACGAGAAGTTTAATAAAATGCAAGCTAAGCAAAAACGAAGAGAAAGAGAATGGGTTCCACCAATCCTGCATGGTAATAGTCAAACTTGGAGCAAAACCAAATCATTAATAACAAGGGTAAATGTTTCTAGAAGCCACTAAACTATCACACTAGTCCTGTTTGGACAACTTAACTATTATGGGTTCCAAACAACCCACTAATGTATCAAAATAGTTGTAAATCAATCAATCCATTAGATTAACATAAAATTGATTGTAATATTTAATCAAGATATACTAAAAACACGCCAGTATGGTCCTTTTTATCCAATGGAGAGCCCCACCAACAAATATACAATTTTGATCCTTGAAAATATATGCAAAGGTTTCATGTCTAATCTACCTTTTCAACTCTAGGCTATATATCCAACTATTTCTTACTAATTAGGGATGTAATTTTGTTCTCAGCACCAAAATGAGTATATGATTCAATATGTATATGTAATTGTGTATTTTTTTAGTTTGATAATCCTTTTTTAAAAATAATTTTGTATTATTGGATCTAAAAGGTTAGTATATAATTTATTAAAGAGCGATTATATTGTTAACAATGTGTTTTAATGATTACCGTATTTTAATTCATCTAAGAAACAATGTATTATGACTTGTTGATTCATCAGTTGTTTACATGGACCCAGGGGAGTCAATAAGCACAGGGACCTCCGCTGCAATTTTCTAGGACCACGTCAGCCCACTAATGTTCAAACGATTCAGAGAGGGACTGTCCATATGCAGCAGCACAGCTCACACCTGGCACAGGAGTGATCTAAAAAACGAATCTTAAATGCCCCATGTGGTAACAAAATGCCACGAGACACTCCTATTCTCTCCCTAAATAGCAATCAAAGGGCAGACCCTCTAATAGTCTTTCCAGAGGGCGATAACTAAACTTGTAAAGTCTTTGTCACGATTTTCATATACTCTCTAAATATACCTTTATTGCAATATTGAGGGCAATAAGTAGACATTAAATTCTCCCAATCCATAACTTCGGGAATATTCTCCTTTCATGATAGATGCAGGGTAAAAAGGACCATACTAGAGTGTTTTTAGTATAGCTTGATTAAAAATTACAATCAATTTTATGTTAATCTAATGGAGTGGTTGATTTAAAACGATTTTGATACATTAGTGGGTTGTTTGGAACCCATAATAGTTAAGTGGTCCAAACAGGACTAGTGTGATAGTTTAGTGCCAAGTACATAAGTTACATACCCCTCGCTACTGCTCCTGGATGACTAACTAGGTGGCGTTTTACCTTCCCATGCTTATCGTGACTATAGTAGGTTTGAGATACTACTCTGTTGCAGGTCACTTCGGATTATGATGTTGTTGGTCAAGAGCATTACAACTTACTGTTTTCCTATTTACATATTATGTGTTGATATGGAATTAACAGGCCATCAACAACCAGACTTTCATACTTGCATCACAAGACAAATGATAGTCCTTGCTCTGGATCACCATTAAATTAATTGTAAGTCAATATCATATGTTTTGCTATTTTAACCTTCTAAACTTATTCTAACTACTCTCTTTTTATCCAAGGACATAATTTAAAAGGGTACTTGACTAGTAAGTGTTTTCTATTTTATAATCATGAACAACTTTTGTTCTAAATATTCTTTCCTTGTCTTTTGGCGAGCAGCCTGGTTGGTTCAATTATTTTTTTCGAGGTTCATTTGTTTCACCTTTGTTATTTTCACATTTTTCTTTTGTTTGTTTATTCATCTTTCCTTTTGCGACTTCAGTGAGTATCCTGAACACATTCATTGTTGGGTCAGCTCTTGGATCCAATCTTTTCAGTAAGAATTTACAAGGCCTCGCTCATAATCCTCTTGATCCAATATTTATCTTATTAAAGTGTAATCTATTATAGGGAATCTACATCTCATTATTATTCTAGCAATTTGTGCAATCTATTTGTCTATTTAATCAACCTTATGTTTCCATTTTTAAGACAAGTAAACTAGTATTCTTATTGCATGATTTCTTTATATTTATCGGATGGCGTGTGGTGTTTATCGTTGAACATTATACATGTATATGAACAATTAATGATATTATGTTAAGGTATTTTATTGAGCCGTTTGAAAAGGGTAACGAGGTACGAAAGTAAAATACATTAATAGTCAGACTTGTTATAATTTCATAGAGGTAAATTGACCACCACATTATAGTACATGGAACAAATAATACAATTACTCAATTTAAAAAAATTACAAACAATTTAAATGAAATCATGATAACATAATTACATGATAAGTATATTATATTTATAATAAATCATTCCAATAGAAATATTATTACATATATAAGGACGAAACGTAAGACGAATTTAAAAACATGTCAAACTATGGAAATTCAAAATAATTTATCAGAAAGAACAAATGTTCAGGGATTACTCAGAGTAAACTTTTCATTTGTATACAATCTATTTTTCACATATTTTTTTCTTCGAAAACGTGATATATTTCATAACACAACATTAGATTGAAGGACAAATCTCAAACTAGAGTATAAAAATACCTTATATAAAATCCAACAAAACAGAGGATGACTTTGTTGTTGTTGGTAACTATCCAAATAATATAACCATACATTCGAGGCCGCTAGCTTTAACTGACTAATGAAGATTAAAAATATAAAACCAATCGGAATATCCTAATCACGATTGACGAACATCAACAATAACCTGTAAAAGTGAAAAATATCGTAATTTCTCCAAGATACTGATTATCCCAGTAGGTTAGAACCATAGTGGATCAAGGAATAGTACTGTACCCAAATGTACAAACTTTAGAAAAAGTACCTCCAAAAATTTTTGACCACCTAAAAATAACAAAAGAAAATATAAGGGACCACAAATTTGAATCTATACCAATACCGGGTTGGACAAAAGTCAAGAACAAATTTTTATATGGGACGATCTAAAGCCAACTATCCCGATCATGAGACCGAGAATAAGAAGATTTGAAGAGAACAATTTTTAATGGTATGAAAATTTGAAGGAGAAGCTTATGAAAATGGAATGTTAAAAATCATAATAATAAGGTAAAGAAAGATGAAAGAAAAATTTTAAAGAAAGAAAGAGAGATGTTGAATAACTATTAATTCTACGTCATTACAAATATAAAAGCAAATCTTTCATGAGAAAAATAAATATGTAAGTAAGATAGAAACATATACAAAAATAAGAGTTAACTAATTTAAACACCACATTATTCAAATAAAGTATCAAAAGTTTAATATTTCAATATCATCAAAAGTTTAACATGATTCAAAAGTTTATAGCGAATAATTTAAAAATTATGATCTAATTGGATGCAGGAGGTGAATATTTCTTCAGTCTTATGGTCTTCTCCTCAATGCAAAATCCACAAGGTCGTTTCTGTCCATAATTTCAGCAAGAAGGGACGATGAGTAGAATTGGAGTTTGCCAAATTCCACCATTTCAGTTTACGTAAACTTTTGCCACGCAATATACCTAGTAAGATAATTAAATTTCACTTTATCAGTAAATAACCGATGTGAGTGTAAAATAAATATGAATTTTAAAAATAAATAAATCTTTTATTGATCCTAAAAGAGTGACGGTGGCACACTTCAACCTAGTCCTTACTTGTGACAAGTTATCTTTAATCCCAACTTTTTAAGACAAAATTATGCCTCTTCAACCTAGTCAACCTTATTTAAAAATTTGATTTTTTTGCATAATATAAACTTAGAAGGACAATTATTTCAATAATATATTTAGAAAATCATGCAATTAATTAAAAATATAAGTTATTTTTGTATAATATAGAACATATTATGCAAATAACTAAATAGTAGAGATTGTTGCCCCATCCCTTTGGCCCCAAAAAAGAATTGGCTTGTACGCTTTTCATCGTCTCGTAAACTAGAAGGCGTAGCATTAAAATTAAGTTTAGAGGTATTTGGTGAACTAGTAATGAAGGAAGATAAAGTAATTTCATTCTCATTCGTGTTCTCCATGTCTTAATGTTGGAAAAATTTAGAAAAATACGAAGTGTTGTATTAGATAAAGATAAATATTATGTTATTCTATACAATGACTATCGTTATCATTTAATAGGAACTACTTTTGTACACAATTGAAAAAATGGTAAAGCACTCGTCTAGCCCTTTAACTTTCCCCAAAGTGCATGAACCGCCCCCGATCTTACGTTTTACCCTTTTTGGCCCTTGATGAACCCTTTTTTTGACACAGTTAGTCCTTTTTCCATTTTACTGTTACTTGACTATTAGTCAACGCCACATGGCTCCATGTCACCGCCACCTCAACGCCACGTCAGCGCCAACCGTCTTCGTCATCATCGTCCCTAACTTAATAAAAAAAATCCTTTGAATGCTTCAAACCTTCGACAATGGAGGAAACAAAAAGCTAAAAAATTTCTTCCAATATTCCAACTTCTCTTACCATATGAATCAACAAAACTCCTCATCTTCACCAGTACCCATAATAGGCTTCATAACTCTCAAAAAAGGAAGTCAAGTCTTAACAATGTGAACACGTTTTTCAGTTCCCAAAATAATCGAACCGTACACTATAGACTCGAATATTTTCGCCGTAACTTCAATATATTTTATCATTATATCAGGATTTGCGTGATAATCAACAACTTTTATTACACTTGACGAAACCTCACCCAGTTTTCTGCTAAAACTGTCAGACTTTCCATTTTTGTTAATATCTGACAACTCCACGATAAATCCTCAACGTATAATAAAAAAACTCCATTTTCGAGGGATTAGTGATTGATTCCTCGAGATCACGTACCAAAGAGTTTAAAAGCTCGTGAAATCGCGTGAATAGTTTCTTCATAAGAATTACTGTCACGGATTTTATCTAAATATCTGCTATTATTAACGGAGATCTTCTGACAGCATATACTCAAGCTGTTCTTGAGCCGATATTTTGAAGTCTCGCATCGGAAGTTGTGGCGATGAGGTGGCGAAATTCATCGCGGATTTGAAAAGTTTAAGGATAGTGATATGATTCGGTGGTCTGATTCGCGCAAGTACTTTTTCTAACTTTGGGATTTGTGGGACCAACATGGGGAGCTTTTCGCTTACTTCTTATTCTTTAGCTTCTTCCCAAGGTACAACTTCGGTAAATTCGATACACAATGTGATTATATCTGGGCATCCAAGTCTATGAGCTGTACTTAAAACGTAGATAGCGTTCTTGACACTGTTGAAAAGCTTTGATGGGTTGTAGAAATGACGAAGAGTAGTTACGTACGAGTCGAAATCCGCCTCGTTATTGCAAAAAATGTTGACACAGTCACGTAATCCATTCGTCGTGAGTGTTTGTTCTGATCCTTATGATTGATCACTTGTGGGTCGGTCACCCATAATCAGATTCTGAAATGGGAAAGAATAAGGTAATGTAAGAATATAAGGATTTATAGTGCAAATATTGCATAATGTAGAAAAAAGACTTACATTTGGTTCCATCGAGAGAGTAGCAAATGTCGGTTCTTATTAGCCTTCTGTACCTGATAAGAAGGGAACTGTAAGATGATAATCTCATAATATTGGAATATTGGAAGAAATTTTTTAGCTTTTTGTTTCCTCCATTCTTGAAGATTTGAAGCATTCAAATATTCAAAAAAAAATTAGTTAAGGACGATGATGAAGAAGACGGTTGGCGCTGAGGTGGCGTTGACTAACGATCAACTGATAAAAAAAATGGAAAAAGGGCTAACGGTGTCACAAAAAGGGTTCATCAAGGGCCAAAAAGGGTAAAACGTAAGATCGGGGGCTGTTCGTGCACTTTAGAGAAAGTTAAAGGGCTACACGAGGGCTTATCATATTTGTATAATCTCTTATTGGCTAATAAACAAAAAGAATGAAAAAGTATATTAGGAGATAGAAATACATTTATTAACTCATGTAAAATGACACGTGATCAAAGGTGATCAAAAGGTTTCATGAAAGGGGTGACAACGATCACTACTCATTATAGTGGTCAGCCCTTTTTATTCCAGTATTTGATCACCTCCTATGTGGCATTCACAATAAACAATAAGAAAGAAAAATTTAATCATGAGAGAGAAATCAATCTATTGGCTCATATTATAGCCAAATAGGGGTGATAAAAAGGGTGATGTAAAAAGGATGACAACAATTGTTACTTTTTCAAAAATAAGTGCTTCATGGTACGTTGATGAAAACACAAAAGGGAAACAATTTTTTTTATAAATAACTATAGTACTTTTCTTTAACACCAATATTTCAAAGACTACATGTCAAGGAGCACAACTGGGGACGTAAAATAATACTTCACTAGCTGTTAGAAAAAGGACAATGTATTACATTACCCTACTGATGGCTCTCTACCCTGAGTTTGCAGATGATCCATAAAATATTCTTTTTCTTATGGAAGCAAAATGATTTAAATATTTTGACAATAATAACCCTATACCATGTACTATGTAATAGTAACCACATAAAACTTTTCACCATGAAAATGCATAAAAAACACATCCTTCTTGTTGAAGTTTTTGATTCCCAATCCTAAATCTTATGGTAAAAATATGGATGTGTTTATCTGACCTTTTAAAGACTTGAGGAAAAATGGTGTTAAAATACATGATTCATTAACAATCGTGTTTTAATGTGTGCATCATTATTATGATCTACTTCCGACTTTCATGCTCGAAAGTATCCTTTTGGATGAAGCGAACAAGGGGTATAAATTTGAGAAAATTGGAACAAAGAAACTCCTAACATAGGTGTAAGGGGAAAAGTGTAGGTTTCAGTCAACCACAATTTCTACCAATTTCTTTTCGTTTTAGAAGAGATATAACTTTTGATGGTAGAATTAATATTTGGATTTTCAAGAGAGTTACTGCTGATGACAGTTTATGGGAATTTAGATGTGTACAAAAAACAAATGTCTGGTAAGCATCCTAAATTTGGCGATGTGAAGCAAAAGATTAATGTAATAAAGGATTTTAGATGGAAGAAAAAGAATAGGTAATTTGAGCTCCCGCATTAAGCGTCGATTACAAAAAGATAGTTTAGACGCTATGCACATAGAAAATAATGTTTGTGAAAGTTTACTTGGTATATTTGTCGATAATTATAGGAAATTAAAAGACACTAACAATGCAAGACATGAACTGGATGACTTAGGAATCAAAAGAGAATTCACCTATACTATGATATGATTAAATAGATATCACAATTATGTTAGTTATTTAATTCAATAGAGTAAAAAGTGTAGCGATGAATAAACAGGTTATAAATATATATAATATATGAATCCAATGAAACTTAAGTTAATGTATTACGAGTTTTTATAAACTATATATATGAGTTAATAATAGTGATACTTACTGTGCTATTTGCAAATCGGAACCTCTGATTGAAATGTCATGATCAACGACCTTTTCCTAAACACAAGAATAATGTTTTATTAAATATATGACACATAAAGATAAAAATCATTACTACTAGTGTTCTATTCAAGTGAACATGAATGGTCTTCCAAATAATTGGACCCAAATATTTCTTATCACGTCATTAAAAATTAAACAGTATGTTGATGTAGGCATGAGTAAATATTAAAAATATTTCAAGGATAATAAAAAACTTTTTACCAACAAAATTATATTTAGACAATAAGGTGAAATAATTTTCATGTGTACGTATATTAGATGTCTTTAAGATATATCCCAAAATTTCCCACACCCATTATACTAAACTATACACAAACACAATGTATTCGTGCAAATATGAATATATCCTGTAACAGACATGTCATGAAACAACAGTGGATGGATATGAGATTTGGTTTTGGTTTTACCAATTGCAATTTTATGTGTACCTCTACAAAAGTAATAAAACAAATTAATGGCATAATCATTAAGAGAACTAAAATTATCCCAACTACAGTAAGTTATGAATTTAACTATAGCTTAAACATATATATTTTCAATAAGATAATTTTTATATATAATTGTATGATTTACCTGTCATAGAAAGATTCAAGATGTTATCGCTTCAAAGTTTATAAATAAAATATCAAATTAATGAATATTAAGTATAAAAATACTTCCATATATTATGTACCTTTTACAACAACGTACTATTTGTACTTACATAGATGATACCATCAACATATATCCTGAAACTCCAGATCTATCAACATAAGTGGTTGTAATAATATTCGTTGATGTAATTTATTAAAAGAAAGGTAGATGGTTAGAATCTTGAGTAGTTACCGATATATTAGTGATCAGATCTAAGACACTATAAGATAAGGAAATTAGAAATATATGAATGAGATGGAATGATCAGAAAGAAAAGAGACAGAGGAATCACAGAAAATTATGTAGCGAAAGCGGCAGGGGTAGGGTTTTAAAATTTTATTTGAGAGGAGAATGTATTACATTATTTATATAATTGATGAAAAGCCTAGAAATTTATTCGACGTAGGCCCTTTGACATTTTGAGCTCTTAGTAAACTACATAGGCCTTTGGACTATACAAATGACTAAACCTGGGCCAAGTAGAGTTATTTCCTATTAGATCATAAGCATCTCAATTTTCTTATATTGTGTTGCGTTATTGATTACATACATAATTGGGTGGAGTAACACATCATAAATATGTTAAAAAATAAACATAACTAGTTATATTTCTTTTATAAATATTATGGTGTATATGTTCTAGTGAAATGACTTTGTAAGAGTAACATTCTCCCCTCAAATCAAGATCAATATCCCTACCATAGATCAAACTATTCCCTTCAGTCAAAGTATTGGAGAATAATATTTGTCTTGAAAAAATCATTTCAAGGACAAGTCTCGCAAACGACACAATGCATGAAGCTTAAAGTCCATGCTCTCCCATTTAAGAGGGAAACTCATCCAAAGACTTATGGGTATGCGTTACACATGGTGGAAACAACTTTATCAATGATAATCTATAAAGAAGTGCCGATAATAGCTACCCAAAGTAAAGCTTCCGTCGAAGTTAGATACCCCAGCCGAGGGTGAATACTGGTTGTCATAATTCTGCTAATGGAACGAACATATACATGCCCAATGACCGAATGTATTAACATCATGAACCAAGAAAAGGGAAAGTGACAAGCGCCCATAAAGGGATCATATTCTTAGGTTATCTATAAATACCCAATGCACACCTCCCAAAAAGGGTACATAGTATTTATTACTCTACAAATCGATATTCTTAAAAATAGTCAAAACCTCTATATCTCACACGGGTCATAAGAATTCCCTTGGTCATAATACCGAATTGAGTGTCAAAGTTCCACCGGGAGCAATACTTCGTGTGATCGTGACTTAGTGTCTAGTTTCAGGCATTATCAATGGTTTGATGAACAAATCCTTCGGTAGATCAAGAAAGTTCTTTAATAGACTCATCATCTATCTCAAACCCCTATACAACACTCTCAACAAGCTCTCATGTAATTCACTTTAATTCCTACGCAAACAAATTCTATTGGTGGAGTTCGTATACACTATCGGTTGGCCCCATATGTGAGAATTGATATTTGATTCTCATTGAGAACTACATGGTGCTAACGAGATATGTGATAAATTTGTCATGACAAATGGAAGACGAGTACATGCAGAGTGTCGCTTCAAACATCAGGGGATGATCACCTCTATTGCAGGAAATGAATAACCATATGAATATAATACATTTCCTCAACAAAATCACCCAAACAATCAACCTCCAATAAAGGAGCCACAAATTCCTACCGTCTAGCACTAACCGAGGAAGATCCACTATCACTAAAGGTGATTCAATATCTTGAGAAGTTAGTGCAACAAGTCATGAAATAATGGAGACCTGTACCAGCACATCAACACCAAGAACCCACGTTCATACACGTTAAGGGAAATTTTGAAGGACAAGCCAAAATCGTATATACACGAGAACCAAGGTGTAACAATATTTCAGTTAACAAAGAAAGAGGAAGATAATAACATTATCCAAGAGAATACCTAATAAAATCATGCTCAAATAGGTACATTCAAAATATTCTATGCCTTGATTCAACCTAAAAATTTTAAATTTTATGCAAAAACGAAAAGAAGATGAGGACAACGAATCCCCACCCCCAACTCAAAACTGAGCCGTGTCCCCACGACTCGAAAAAGACTCAAGAATGGAATAAAATTTAAAATTAAAACTAACTAAACTACCTAAACTACCTAATGCATACAAGCTATTAAGAGAATTAGAATGACTTACCTGGCTGGCCATAGAGATCCATTATATCCTCCTCCTCATCCGAAGGATCGGTATAACTATCAATATTCCTTTACAAGGTTATATCTTCCAGCTGTGATTGCATCTGTACGACTTCCGTCCAAAGTTCTCTGTTATCTTCTTCTAATCTTTCGATTTCGTGTTGTAATTTGAGAGCCCATGGAGGAAGATCATGATCAATTGTAGAGGAAGAAGTGGAAGAACCTTGGTCATGAATCTTTATCTTCTTCAAAGGCCTTGATGGTATGGACATTCTAGCAGTTAACTTCTTTGGTAGTGGTTGTGCTGGTGCCTTTTCTTTTGATTCTTCAGTAACCTCATCAAGATTGATAGGCTTTTCAATGGTGGTTCCAGGAAATTTCTTATTCTTCCCAAGGATGGTGCACTTTCTCTCGTATTTCATAGCTTCAGATCTATTATGTTTGAATTACCCACAACTCAAGTTATACCAAGGATGAATTAAAAGTTTAAGAGAAATTGGTTTAGCTTGAGGTTGTTGCTTGGAATTGATGAAAGAGAAAGGTTCTCGATGAATCTTGGAAGAATTCTTTAAAGCTTGTTGAAGTTGATGGTGTTTAATGGTGTAGTGTGAAGAATTTGATGAAAAGATTGTGTTTATGGAGGATGGAGGAGAGAATTTGTGGAGTTGTGTTAATTGTGAAGGTTTGTACAAGCTTTAAGATGTATATATAGTGTTTGGGTCTGCAAATTTCATGTGGGAGGAGCTAGGGTTGAGTTTTGTTAAGGTAAGAAGTTGAAAGGGCCTCAAACTCCTTACAAACCGCCATACTGCGGTCCACCGGACCTAGGCCGCGGTGTACCGCAGCTTCTGTTGTTTCGTTTTTTCGTCTCGACAAAAACTCCGTGGTGCCCAACCCGTGGCACGGGTTTTACCCTCTGGTCCAAATTCTCGTTTCCGTCAAAAAACCCGTGGTACCCAACCCGTGGTACGGGTTTTTGCTTCTTGCGGTGTACCGCACCTGTGCCGCGGTGCACCGTACTCATCAGCTCAAAAATTTCTTCTCTCAGTATAAAACCCGTGGAAGTGTACCCGTGGTATGGGTTTTTCCAGGCGCGGTACACCGGACGTGAGGCACGGTATACCGGACCTGCCTTCGAATTTTTCCAAAAAATTTCCTTTGACCCAAAACTCATTTCCTGCACAATAACACACTACCTTTCTCTCCGATTAGCTTGTAAGCACAATTAAAAATATACACTAACTTAATATTATACACTACAAAGCAATAAACTAATCTAAAAAGCAATTAAAACAAGGGGTGTCTCCCAAGAGCACTTTTGTTTAACGTCTTTGAGTTAGACGTGTACCTCAGGCTAAGCGCTTTCTACGAGATGGATTGTCTCCTCTCGTCCAAAGTCCTCACTGTCATGGTATCTCTTCAAACGCTGGTCATTCACCATGAATGTCCTTTGCTCGGTTGGATGTTCAATTTCACTCACTCCATGAGGTGTGACTTTTATAACAATGTAAGGTCCTCCCCAACGGGATTTAAGCTTTCCTGGGTAATTCGAAAATCGAGAGTTGTATAATAAAACCTTTTGTCCTTTCTCGAAATGCTTTGGACGGAGTCGCCTATGATACCATCTCTTAGTTTTCTCCTTATAGAGGCGTGAATTTTCATAGGCAAGATAGCGAAACTCCTCCAACTCGTTCAACTGTATCATCCTTTGTTTCCAGGCCAATTTTGGGTCTAGATTCAGACTTTTAATAGCCCAATAGGCTCGAGCTTCCAGTTCAATAGGTAGATGACACGCTTTGCCGTAGACCATGCGATATGGAGATGCCCCAACTGGTGTTTTAAATGCTGTTCTGTAAGCCCAGAGAGCATCATCTAGCTTTAAAGACCAATCTTTCCTCGTTTTATTCACAGTCTTCTCAAGAATAGATTTGATTTCCCGGTTGGAAACTTCAGCTTGACCGTTAGTTTGTGGGTGATAACCGGTTGAAATACGATGTCTCACTCCAAACTTACGAAGATAGTTTCTAAGAGGAGCATTAATGAAATGAGTACCTTTATCGCTGATGAGAACACGTGGCGTACCATGTCTTGAAAAGATGTTTGTTTTTAAGAATTTAATCACTGTTTGAGCATCATTCTTTGGTGTTGCCACTGCTTCCACCCATTTTGATACATAATCTACTGCAAGCAAAATATAAATATTTCCATGGGAAGTGATGAAAGGTCCCATGAAATCTATTCCCCATACATCAAAGATTTCGACTTCTAGGATATTGTTAAGCGGCATCGCGTCTCTTTTTGATATATTACCAGTGAACTGACATCTTTGACATGACTGGACAAAACGATGACAATCTTTGTGTAGGGTAGGCTAATAGAACCCGGATTGAAGAATTTAACTACAGTTCTATCGCCTTTAAAGTGACCTCCATAAGGTGAACTATGACAACTTGCAATGATCTTTTCCATTTCACCTTCATGCACACATCTTCTAACAACTTGGTCACTACAAATCTTCCAGAGGTACAGTTCATTCCAATAATACTGTTTGGCCTGGTGAGATAATCTTTGTCTTTGTTGTGGTTGGATATCCTTGGGGAATACACCACTCACAATGAGGTTGACTACATCTGCATACCATGGCACAAACGCATGTTTAATAGCAAAAAGTTGTTCATCAGGAAATACCTCTTTAACCAACAATGGTTCTTTGTTTGCATCAGATCCTTCGAGCCTTGATAAATGATCAGCAACTTGATTCTCACATCCTTTCCAGTCTCGAATGTCTATGTCGAATTCCCGAAGCAACAGTACCCATCTAATTAGACGCGGCTTATCGTCCTTTTTCTCCATAAGGTATCTGATAGCTGAATGGTCCGTGTATACAACAGTTTTCTTTCCAATCAGATAGGAACGGAACTTATCAAAAGCATAAACCACGGCCAACATCTCTTTCTCCGTCACTGTATAATTCATCTGGGCAGCGTTGAAAGTCTTACTTGCACAATAAATCATGTGGAAAATCTTGTATTTCCTCTGTCCCAACACAACACCCATAGCGTGATCACTAGCATCGCACATAAGTTCAAACAGAGCTTTCCAATCAGGAGGTATAACAATAGGTGTAGAGATCAGTTTCTCCTTAATCGTCAAAAACGCTTGGAGACATTCGTCAGTAAAATTAAAAGGAGTATCCTTTTCAAGTTAAGAAAAAGCGGTTTGGCGATCTTGGAGAAATCTTTAATAAATCTTCGATAAAACCCTGCGTGACCCAAGAAACTTCTCACTCCTTTAACAGAAACTGGAGGTGGTAACGTTTTGATAACTTCAATTTTAGCACGATCAACCTCCATTCCTGCCTTCGAAACCTTATGTCCCAACACAATTCCCTCTTGAACCATGAAGTGGCCTTTTTCCTAATTAAGCACAAGATATTTTTCTCTACATCTCACAAGGACTTTCTCAAGATTATTCAAACAATCATCAAAACTATCTCCAAACACCAAAAGATTATCCATAAAAACCTCCAAGTATTTATCAATCATGTCCCAAAATATAGCCATCATGCACCTCTGGAACGTGGCAGGTTCATTACATAAACCAAAAGACATTCTTCTATAAGCAAAAGTACCAAACGGACAAGTAAAAGTTGTTTTGTGTTGATCAAGGGGATCCACACAAATCCGATTATAACCCGAATATCCGTCAAGGAAACAATAATATTCTCTCCCTGCAAGTTTGTCTAGCATCTGATCAATGAATGGTAGCGGGAAGTGATCTTTCTTTGTAGCTTTGTTGAGCTTCGGTTATCCATGCATACTCGCCACCCCACAACTGTTCTTGACAGTATGGCTTCACCTTGATCATTAAGGATGGTAGTGATACCTCCTTTCTTTGGAACACATTGCACTGGACTAACCCAATCACTGCTAGCAATTGGATAGATAATTCCTGCGTCTAACAACTTGATAACTTCCTTCCTCACCACTTCTTTCATAGCTGGCATGAGTCTTCTTTGTCCCTCTATAGATCGCCCACCTTCGTTCTCAAGAATGATTTTGTGTTTGCAAACGGAAGGACTAATTCCTTTGATGTCGGCAATAGTCCATCCGATTGCTTCTTTGTTTGCTCGAAGTACATGAAGTAGCTTTTCCTCTTGAGGACCTGAAAGGTTAGCAGAAATAATAACAGGCAAAGTTTTGTTCGTACCTAGATATGCATAGCGTAGATGATCTGGAAGCGGTTTTCTTCGAGAACAGGTGGACATATTATAGATGGTTGTTTCATTGGCTCAATGTCTCCTGATTCTCGAAGTAGTTCTCGTACATTTGATCCTAATGCAGCAACATCTTCAGGAAGAATTTTGAGTTCCTCTTGTGATTCAAGTGCCAAGGCTTCGTCAAGATCATCATCTAAGCTTGCTTCATTTAAGACTTCTTGCGCAATTTTTCCGATGACATCTATTTTGAAACATTCATCTTTCGACTTTGGTAACTTCATAGCCTTAAACACATTGAATCATATCTGTTCGTCTTGTACCCTCATGATCAACTCACCATTCTCAACATCAATTAGTGTACGCCCTGTGGCTAAGAATGGTCTACCCAAGATGATGGGGACATTCTTATCCGCGTCGTAGTCAAGAATAATAAAATCACAAGGAAAAATAAAAGAACCAGCTTTAACTAAAACATCTTCAATTTTACCTACTGGTCGTGAGAGGGAGCGATCCGCCATTTGTAATACCACAGACGTGGGTACTACCTCTCCTATATTAAGCTTCTTGAACAGGGATCTAGGCATGAGATTGATACTCGCGCCTAAATCACATAATGCTTTTCCGGTCCAACTATCTCCAATACCGATGGGAATTGTAAAACTTCCGGGATCTTCCAGCTTTGGTGGCAACTTACTTTGACATATAGCGCTACACTTCACAGGCAATCCAATTGTTTCCCCAGTTTCTATACTTCGCTTGTAAGATAGAATGTCTTTCATGAATTTAAGGTATGTTGACATTCTCTTGAGAGCTTCAACAAGCGGCATATTAACCTCTAACTTTCTCAACATGTCAACGAACTTCTAGAATTCCAGGTCATTGTCCTTCTTTCTGACACGTGAAGGGTATGGTGGTGGAGGGCGTGTATTAAGTTCCACTAGTTTTCTGGTCTTTTCTGGTGTCTCGGCTTGGACACTCTTCGGTTTAACTACCTCCTCTACTGTATCTTTAGTTGTTTCTTCTCCCCCCTTTTCTGGAATAGGGATTGGTTCTGTTTCTGGTCTTGGTGGAGGTAGCTGTTTTCCACTTCGCAATTCAACAGCATGACAAGAATCATCTCTAGGAGCAATAGTATCACTCGGAAGCTGCCCTTTCGGCCGATTTTGTAATGTACTCGCCATATGTGATAAAGTATGCTCTAGTTTCTTGATTACCTTCTGCTGGGCTTGAATTTTCTGCTGGCTACGACTCATATTTTTTTCAATTGCTTGCATCACCTTAGCCATACTCGAATTCAAGGTTTGGATTTGTTCTTTCCTTGCCAGTTGCATTGATTGTTTCGGTGGATCTTTCTTCGTTGCTTGACAAGTTTTCTCTACAATGGGTGCCTTTTTCTGAATAGGTTGTGGCGGATTATAAGATTGAGGTTGGGGTTGATGATAAGTCTCTTGATTTCTGACCCAACTTCTTTGTTGTGGAGGTTGTTGATAATTAGCGTAGCTTTCTTGAGGATAATTATTAGAATAATAGTTATCTTGTGGATATGTAACGGAAGCTACTGCTGGATTGCTCATACATCCTTCCCACATATGATTTCTTGATCCACAACCAGGACACGAAGGAATTGCACGTACTACATTCACCTGAGCAATTGTTTGGGCTTGTTCTTGTAGTTCTTCGAGTTGTTGGGCCAATTCTTTAAGCTTCAGAGATTCTGAAGTGTCTTCATTTTCTGGTTTCTTGGGCCAACTTCTCTCATTCTCAAGAATTCTTTCCATCCCCAACTCAGCTTCTTCAGGATCTAGTAACACAAAACCTGCGTTTCCTAATGAATTTGCTTTCTCTCTTGACTTGTAATTAAGGCCTCCATAAAACAAGGTTAAATAATATTCTGGCGATGATTTATGGTATGGACATCTCGCCTTCTTGTCTGTAAATCATAACCATGCTTCACCCAAACTTTCTCTGTCTTCCTGTATAAATTGCTCAAGCTCCAACATATCTTTTAAACGTCTACTAACCGGATAGAAGCGGTCTAGGAATCTTGCTTGAAGCTTGTCTCAATCTGGAATAACATGAGGGTTTTGGGTATCATACCAATCGCTTGCACCTCTGGTCAAGAAGAACTGGAACATCACGTAATACACTTGTTCCCTAGTAACTCCTCTTACGATATAAGCATCACAGATTTGCATGAATATTTGAATATATCGGATCGGATCTTGATGTGCAGCACCGCTGAATAATCCATGAGTTGCAAACTGAGTTAGCATCCTGGATCAGGCTTAAATTTAGCGGCTTGGATTTCTGGAGCGCGAATTCCTCTTGGTTGCACTCTAAACTCGATGGGTAGCTCAAGTCTCCTTGGGTTCTCCATCTGTAACTATCTATAAAACAAAAACTAAAAGACAAAAAGCGTAAAATAGAACTAACTGAAAATAAAATCACAAGATATATGCACAAGGACTAACGAGGTAAGTCCCCGGCAGCGGCGCCAAAAACTTGGCGGTGCCTAGGGTGTGATAAAATATGATATAAATAAAGTGCAGATAAACACCCTAAAGCTAGCACGGTTCTGCAAGTATACAGATCGTATGCAATTTTTAGAAAATAAGTAAGATTCGTTCCGCAGAGATTACGAAGGTTAGGGGAATCTTATGCAAATAATCAAGTGCAGATAATTAAAGCTAGAACAAAGAAAATGCAATAAAAGTAAAGACAAATAGATTTTTGTTTGGTTTTTGATTAAACTAAATTAAAACTAAAATTTTAAAGACAGAAAAACAAATATGAAAGAGAAGTAGTATGAGAATATAGCTTGAGTCAATAGCATGTAATCCCCACTAGTTTTTCCGTTCTAAACATGTAAGGGTGAATTATGTAGTATTTCAATAATCGGTTCCAATTACGCTATGTAGTTTTAAATAGGATTTACCTGTGTCAATAAGGCTTCCTAAGTAAACTGTTCCTGTAATTGGTAAATAGTAACATGTACTAAACCATAGTGATTATCCCGTTAGGTTGATTTGTCAGATCTAAACCGAATACTAGACGTTATGTGCTAAACATGTAATTAAACACCGTTGTCAATGGTGACCTAACTACTAGATGGTAATTCTATATGGCTGCAGTCCACAAGAACACATAATATAAATCCAAACACATAAACAGAGAATAAAAACTATAATTCAATTTAAAATATAAAATTCCCAAATTAGATAGATGTCAATCCAAACTAGGGTTCATACATATATGCTAAAACTCAAGCTAAAGAAATTTAGTTCATGCAAGAAATGAAAGAAATTACAAATTTAAAGGTAGAAGAAGACATTGTTGATGAACAACTCCTTCCAGACTTCTTTTTTTGTGTTGTAAGCTTCCTCTTGGTTTAAGGTTTCACCAAGGATGATTTAAGAGTGTTAAGAGGCTGTATTTATAGTGTATAGTTTGACCTAATTCGTTTCTTGGAGATGAGGTTAAGCAATGGACTCCAAGCCCAACTCAAATTCGTATGGAACTAAAGATAATTACTGCTGAACTGTTTTGAGCATATCTTCTTCGTTATTGGTCGGTTTTTGCTCCACAATATACCAAAAGAATCTTCACAGAATTATCTACGTCCCTATGAAAGGAATCTTCCAAAATCGGCTTGGTTTTGGAGTTATCACCACTTCTTTAGGCGTAGCTGCAGAAATTCAGATTAAGGCAGCTTTTCCTTTTCCATGATTTTAGCTTTTGTTTCCTTTATCTCCAATTATCATGCTTATCTCTTTCCATATCTTGTGGTCTTTGACTTGGACTCTAATTAATCCGCATAATTATCTTTAAAGCTTCACACAAAATAAACAATTAAACCCAATATGCTCTAAAAATATTATGTTACTAAATCAAGACTCAAAATAGGAAAGTGCACTAAATTAAGCTAAAGTCGACCTATAAACTAATAAATACACCTAAAAGGATGTCTCGGAGATAGATTTTATTATCACAAATGAGGAGACATCAGTGAGGATGCCACATGATCTCAAGAAAGATGTTACTCAACATGGCCCACTACTTACACACTACATCCATTATCGTAATACATGGTCCATGAAAGTAGGAGGATTAGTGATGTCTCATCTTTTGTGATATATTTTGAGACTCACGAGACATCATTTCAGGGGATTCTTTAGCATTAAAATGGGATTTATCCATTTATTTTCCATTATTTGAGTTATTAGCCAATCTTGGTCATATATGTATTTTTGGAGTAACTTAAGATGATTTCTGTGTTAAGTGTGTATCTCCTAGGCACATGGATGATATGATATCCTGAAATGAAGCTATGAAGTCAAAATCTAAGGAAAACTCCTAGTTAAGTTGCAAGGAAACCAATAGTCTCACTAGAATGTCAAGCCCGAGTGCCGACAAAACGTCATCGTCAACTTCAAAAATTCACGATAAATAATTGGTGAGGATTATCATTAAGGTCTTCTAGCTCAAGATAGATCTTTTCATTTAGATTGCATGAGATGAAACTGTTTGCAAATGATATTTGAATTGACAAAGTTACGTTGGATTTTCCATGAAGACCTGTGCTGTCTAGCTTTCCTAAAAAGCGTTTTTTGGGCACATTTGACCCACCTAAGTGGGCCCAGTTTGAGAAAAATCGGTTTTTAGGCCAAAATTTTCGGAATTATCATTTTAAGCCAAGGATATAAAAAATGCCCATTTTAGGCCATTTCACTAATTTCGTAAAATATTTAATAGATTTTAAGGGCAATTTTGACATTTCAATCAAACTATATCTTTATTTGACCATATCACAAACTAGGAATTCGATTTGAGTTGTCCAAATTATCCTTCAAATTTATGAAATATCTCACAAAATTAGTAAAATGTTCTAACCATGGGCATCTTTACTACTAAGTTATCCGCAAATTGTAAATTTATGGAAGCCTTATCCGTCTTCTTGATGCCAAGGTTCTCAAACACTGACTTGGGCTTAAGGTTCACACTTGAACCTACGTCACACATAGCTTTTACCTTGAGCTTACCACCAATTTGGATAGTGAGGTTGAAACCTCTAGGATCTTAAAGCTCATATTGTAGCTTCTTTCCAATTTCTTCGAGACTCTCTTAGTATGAGCCATAGTTTCGATCAGTGCTTCTACACTCGCACTCTCTTCAAGAATAGCTTGCGTGAACACTTTGTTGCAGTGTAAGCACTTTCTCAACAATCTCAAGCACTTGGGTGTTGATTTTCTCTTCACTATACCATTTTACAAATGCATTGAGCTCGATGTCACCCTCTTGACGTGTCATATGAACGGGTAGTGACATCGGAACACTAGGTAGAAATTTCACCTTTCTCTCTTATTCTTCTTAGGTGCAACTATTCTTCCTTCTTCTCAACTAAGGTTTCTACCTCTTTCTCTAACTTGTTAGCTTCTAACTCGAGAACTGATTTGATTTCTTCCTAGATTTCCTTGAGTAGAAGTCCAAAACTCAAATCTTCCAAGCTTGTCCTGTTTGGTTCTTCAATGATTTTTGGAACTTCGACGGCAATTTGTGTAGTGGGTGGTGATTCCACAGCTTCTTCAGTTTGAAAGCAAATAGCCTTATCTAATTCGAACCCAGCACTGCCATCGCTATTTTTATGGCCTTTTCATATGCCCCCGTGTGTGATATAATAAATCAACATTGATATAGGGTGACACTACGCAACATATGGATCGGTGACAAGTATAATTGATAAGTAGGGTTATATCGTTTCTCCACAGGGATTATCAGTGAGAATAATTATTCTTAAACTAGTGTAAATGTGTAAAGCTTGCAATGGAAATAAATAAATACTAAAGATTTCAAATAAGATAATATTTATTTGGTTTCAACGGATTAAAAACTAGTAAAGTAATGGCAACCAGATTAAACTTATTATGAAATGAAACAAGTAAATAAGTAAAACGATGAACTAATATAAGAGAGTTGCTTGATGAATTGCTATTAATTGTTTATGTCGCTAGATAATAGTTCTATTAATAAGGGTGAGTGGTAATGTTCACATTAGTCAGTATTCAAAGATTTCTCTAACTCCTGTCAGGGTAGACTTATAGTGCAATTCTACACGCAATTTAGTTTTTGAATCAGTTAAACTCTTACCATGTTGACTACCTAACAAACTAGACCTTACCTTGCATTAGGCGCCTATATGCTAAGTCTGCAACGCACCCCGCTCTTCGGGTGGATGCCCAATTACTATAGCTACCCACTGCTTGAGCGGAGCACATGTAGTATTAACATAAACCTATAAGACAATGGAATAAATAATCTAACTAAATTCAGTTAAATATTATCATATCCCAAAAAAAATCCATTAAAAAGCTAAGCAAGAATCTTACAAAAGCATCCTCAAGCAATGAGGGTTTAGTTCATACTAAAATAAGAAAAACCAATCAAAAATAAGGGAAGAATCATGTTCAAAAGCAAAAATAAAGATGAGGTACTCTTAATGATGAATGGAATTGACGAATGGTTGAGGAAGAATTGTTGGGTTCCTAGATAATCCGTTCTCTTCTTCTCTTCTCTTCTTCTGAAATGAGTGGTTCCCCATTTATGGATTATGTTGTACGTTGAAAAGATTGTTATATTGATTATACGTGGCTGCTAAAATTACTTATATATCAAGTAAAAATGTTTGGGCCCCCTTTTGGCTTACTTAATTAGGTTTAGAAGGGGCTCTTCCCATTTTACTTAGCAGAATTTTGATTCGGGCCACGGTAGAAGCAAATTGCATAACTTTTTCATCTTAACTCCGGATTGATTTCCGTCACTTTCAACATGACATTGACTTCAAACTATTTCGATATCAAAATAAATAAGATCCAAACCTCTCACCAATATGTCGTATTAACTGAAACACTAAGGAGCAAATATTTCTCCTACAAACGCTCCAACTTCCCGAAGTGACTTTAGGCTCCAACTTAGCTTTGGCTTCGGATTTATCTTGACATTTTTATCGTTTCTTCTTATCTCGGATCGTTGTATCAACCATGTACCAAAATTAAATAATTAACACATAATTAAGGCACATTGAAAAAAAATGACTTAGATATATAAACATTTAATTTTGTAGAAGGTTTTAAAAGGTCTTGTCTACATTTAAAGTTACTAAAAGTAACTTCATTTCACATTTTTAAGAAATTAATTTCATGATTAGAACTCTTGCATTATTAGTCACATTGACACGATGTATTTAAAGTACACTATTGATGAGTAGACTAATTAGAAAATGAAACAATTTCAAGTAGCTCTCGAACTCAGTTGGTTAAAGAACCCATTTAGTAAGCGGAAGGTATTGAGTTCAACTGTAAATAGAGCACAATCAGCGGAAGGTATTGAGTTCAACTTTAAATAGAGCACAATCACTGTACATTCAGGAAACTATATATCTTATTACTTTTGTACTATTATTTTTGTATACAAAGGTTCCATACAATCGTTTGACTACTTTTTTTTGAAAGTATTTGGTCCCACAAAACTACACCAAGTAAATCATGAAACATCTAAATGCTGCATTAGTAATGGATATGATATTTAAAGGGTACAAATGCACTTGATCATGAATTATCTAATTAGAAACAATTTACTTTTTTCTTCATTAATTAATATTTTGAAGGATATAGACATAATTTCTTATTCATGACAACTACAACTCTCTTGTATTCGGAGACCTAGTAATTATGTACCTAACCGAGTAGCTAAACATATGCTTAACAAACCTATTGTATGACGACTATAACCCCATATGTTTTGGATGATTTATTTTATATCTCATAGCTACTTTGTAAACTGAAAAAGAAATTACTATAGACATAATTAAGAATGCTATTAGAGTTTATTGAAAAGGGAAGAACCTATTTATAAGGTCAAAAAATTAAATGAAAATATTCACTTTGTTCGATAATAATGTGGTGGTAGTAAAGGTGTGATAAACAAATATATATAAATAATAGAAGTAATACCTAATAAAACCACGATAAACTCCTCGCAAGTTAACAGATCGTTTGCAAGTAATAAGTAAGTAAAACAGATATCGATCTCAAGGACTACAAAAAGTAGTTTGTAAGTAGTGGTATTATTAAGAGAACTCGAAATAGTTGGTAAAATAATACAAAAAGACACTTAAATATTTATTTTGTTTTTATGACTCTTAACAACTAAGACTTAAATTAAAGACAAGAAAATAAAATAGGAAAGATAGAAGCTTATGACAGTTTAGCTTGAGAACTAGCAAGTAATCCCCACTAGTCTAGTTCTATATTTATTACCAAAGGGAGAATTGTGTGATATACAATAGTTGGGATTATAAAGTCTTCCTAACCCCCTTACGAGTGGACTTAGGAGGCAACCTCTCCGCTACCAAGGGACTTGGGTAAGGGAAACCTGCGTAATGATCGGTGGTTAAATAAAACCCTACTGACTATCTAGCTAAGCAAGTCTGTCAGGATCACTACCGCATACTAGATGATTATGTGTTGTTTTCATAGCTGAATCCACCGCCAGTGTGTCAACTCAATTACTTACGGGGTAATCCTATAGGTGCGCATCGCAAAATCTACAAACATTCATTCAAAGCACATAATACAACTGAAGCCTCACTAGAATCCACCTTTACCTCCAACTCTCTGATTCCTATTTCATAGGCTAGCTTCAGCTCCTCATATAACACAATCAATTCCACAATCATCAGCGTGAAACAATTTACTTTCATCTTGAAAAGTTGGACAAAATTTCCCTTTGTATCACTAAAAACACCACTACCACCAAGATTGACGTCAGTTACTACAACTTCTATCCATTTTAAGCTTACAACCATGACGAGGTCTACACCAACTAATAAGTTCAACATAGTCCTTTTGACATGAGACACTTCCTAAAGAACTTCCACACACTTTAATGTAAAATTGCTACTATTTCCCATGTCCCACGTCCAATATCGTCATTTAGCTTGATACTTATCTTTCCTAATTATCACATCACCACTCGGAAAATTTCCACTATTAAATACAGAGCCATTCCCCTCCTTCCACAACACCCAAATCAAGACGTCAAAAAACACAATTCAAGGGAAGCTGGCAAAAATTCATTTACTTGAAACCTGTGAATTCCACCAATCATGCGTGTTAATAGTCAAACTTGGAGAAAAACCAAATCATTAATAACAATATCGGTTCCAAGTATAGAAGTTACGTGTCCCTGCCCATGCTGGTCGTGACTAGAATAGGCCTGAGATACTATTCTGTTGCAGGTCACTTCAGATTATGATGTTGTTGGCCAAGAATATTACAACTTAATATTGTCTACATGTGATGTCTTGATATTGAATTAACAGGCCATCAACAACAAGACTTTCATACTTGCATCACAAGACTTTCATACTTGCATCACAAGACAAATGCTAATCGTTGCTCTAGATCACCATTAAATTAATGTAAGTCAATCTCATATCTTTTTCTATTCTAACCTTCCAAACTTATTCTAAGTCCTCTTTTTTTTTATCCAAGGACATGATTTCAAAGGATACTTGACTAGTAAGAGTTTTCTATTTTATGATCATGAACAACTTTTGTTCTAAATATTCTTTCCTTGTCTTTTGGCGAGCAGCCTGTTTGGTTCAATTATTTCTTTCGAGGTTTATTTGTTTCACCTATGTTATTTTAACATTTTTCTTTTGTTTGTTTATTCATCTTTCCTTTTGCGACTTCAGTGAGTATCCTGAACATATTCATTGTTGGGTCAGCTCTTGGATCCAATCTTTTTAGAATTTACACGGCCTCGCTCATAATCCTCTTGATCCAATATTTATCTTATTAAAGTGTAATCTATTATAGGGAATCTACCTCTCATTGTTATTCCAGCAATCTGTGCAATCTATTTGTCTATTTACTCAACCTTATGTTTCCATTTTTAAGACAAGTAAACTAGTATTCTTATTGAATGATTTCTTTATATTTATTGGATGGCGTGTGGTGTTTATCGTTGAACATTATACATGTATATGAACAATTAATGATATTATGTTAAGGTATTTTATTGAGCCGTTTGAAAAGGGTAACGAGGTACGAAAGTAAAATACATTAATAGTCAGACTTGTTATAATTTCATGGAGGTAAATTGACCACCACATTATAGTACATGGAACAAATAATACAATTACTTAATTTAAAAAAATTACAAACAATTTAAATGAAATCTTAATAACATAATTACATGATAAGTATATTATAAATTATAATAAATCATTCCAATAGAAATATTATTACATATATAAGGACGAAACGTAAGACGAATTTGAAAACATGTAAAACTATGGAAATTCAAAATAATTTATCAGAAAGAACAAATGTTCAGGGATTAATCAGAGTAAACTTTTTATTTGTATACAATCTATTTTTCATATCTTTTTTTCGTCGAAAAGGTGATATATTTCATAACACAACATGAGACTGAAGGACAAATCTCAAACTAGAGTATAAAAATACCTTATATAAAATCCAACAAACAGAGGATGAATTTGTCGTTTTTGGTAACTATCCAAATAATATAACCATACATTCGAGGCCGCTAGCTTTGACTGAGTAACGAAGATTAAAAATATAAAACCAATCGGAATATCCTAATCACGATTGATGAACATCAATAATAACCTGTAACAGTGAAAAATATCATAATTTCTCTAAGATACTGATTATCCCAGTAGGTTAGAATCATAGAGGATCAAGGAATGGTACTGTACCCAAATGTACAAACTTTAGAGAAAGTACCTCCAGAAATTCTTGACCACCTATAAAAAACAAAAAAAGTAAAAGGTACCACAAAATTTGAATCTATACCAATACCGGGTTGGACAAAAGTCAAGAACAAATTTTTATATGGGATGATCTACGGCCAGCTATCCCGATCATGAGAAAGAGAATAAGAAGATTTGAAGAGAACAATTTTTATTGGTATGAAAATTTGAAGGAGAATCTTATGAAATGGAATGTTAAAAATCATAATGATAAGGTAAAGAAAGATGAAAAAAAAAATTTAAAGAAAGAAAGAGAGATGTTGAATAACTATTAATTCTACGTCATTACAAAGAATTGGAGTTTTCTCCACGCAATATACCTAGTAAGATAATTAAATTTCACTTTATTAGTAAATAACCAATGTGAATATAAAATATATATGAATTTAAAAAATAAATAAATCTTTTATTAATCCTAAAAAGAGTGACGGTGGAACACTTCAACCTAATCCTTACTTTTGACAAGTTATCGTTAATCCCAATTTTTTAAGACAAAATTATTCCTCTTCAAGTTAAATTTTTTCTTTTGTCCTCTTAATCTTTTTAAAATTATCTAAACATCGATTTCTTTTAGTCAATCTTATTTAAAAATTTAATTTTTTTTGCATAATATAAACTTAAAAGAACAATTATTTCAATAATATATTTAGAATTATAATGCAATTAATTACAAATATAAGTTATTTTTGTATAATATAGAAATATTATGTAACTAACTAAATAGTAGAGATTGTTGCCCCATCCCTTTGGCCCCAAAAAAAATTGGCTTGTACGCTTTTCATCGTCTCGTAAACTAGAAGGCGTAGCATTAAAATTAAGTTTAGAGGTATTTGGTGAATTAGTAATGAAGGAAGATAAACTAATTTCATTCCCATTCGTGTTTTCCATGTCTTAATGTTGGAAAAATTTAGAAAAATACGAAGTGTTGTATTAGATAAATAAAAATATTATGTAATTCTATACAATGACTATCGGTATAATTTAATAGGAACTACTTTTGTACACAATTGAAAGAAGGTTAAAGCCCTCGTGTAGCCCTTTAACTTTCTCCAAAGTGCACGAACCGACCCCGATCTTACGTTTTGCCCTTTTTGGCCCATGATGAACCCTTTTTGTGACACCGTTAGCCCTTTTTCCATTTTTCAGTCAGTTGACTATTAGTCAATGCCACATAGCGCCATATCACCGCTACCTCAGCACCACGTCAGCGCCAACCGTCTTCGTCATCATCGTCCCTAAGTTAATAAAAAAAACCTTTGAATGTTTGAATGCTTCAAACCTTCAACAATGGAGGAAACAAAAAGCTAATTTTTTTTTCTAATATTCCAACCTCTCTTACCATATGAATCAACAAAACTCCTCATCTTCACCAGTAACCATAATAGGCTTCATAACTCTTAGAAAAGGAAGCCAAGTCTTAACAATGTGAACACGTTTTTCAGTTCCCAAATAATCAAACCGTACACTATAGCCTCAAATATTTTCGCCGTAACTTCAATAGCTTATATCATTATATCAGGATTTGCGTAATAATCAACAACTTTTATTACACTTGACGATACCTCAACCCAGTTTTCTGCTAAAACTGTCAGACTTTGCATTTTTGTTAATATCTGACAACTCCACGATAAATCCTCAACGTACAATAAAAAAACTCTATTTTCGAGGGATCAGTGATTGATTCCTCGAGATCACGTACCAAAGAGTTTAAAAGCTCTTGAAATCGCGTGAATAGTTTCTTCATAAGAATTACTGTCGCGGATTTTATCTGAGTATCTGCTATTATTAACGGAGCATCATCACCTTCTAACATCACATACTCAAGCTATTCTTGAGCCGATAGTCGAAATCCACCTCGTCATTGCAAAAAATGTTGACACAGTCACGTAATCCATTCGTCACTGAGTGTTTGTTTAGATCCTTATGATTGATCACTTGTGGGTCAGTCACCCATAATAAGATTCTGCAATGGGAAAGAATAAGATAATGTGAGAATATAGGGGTTTATAGTGCAAATATTGCATAATGTAGAAAAAAACTTACATTTGGTTCCATCGAGAGAGTAGCAAATGTCGGTTCTTATTAGCCTTTTGTACCTGATAAGAAGAGAACTGTAAGACGATAATCTCATAATATTGGAATATTGGAAGAATTTTTTTAGCTCTTTGTTTCCTCCATTATTGAAGATTTGAAGAATTCAAACTTTCAAAGGTTTTTTTTAGTTAGGGACGATGATGAAGAAGAGGGTTAGCGCTAACATGGCACTGACATGGCGCCATGTGGCGTTGACTAACGATCAACTGACAAAAAAAATTAAAACATAGGCTAACGGTGTCACAAAAAGGGTTCATCAAGGGCCAAAAAGGGTAAAACGTAAGATCGGAGGCTGTTCGTGCACTTTAGAGAAAGTTAAAGGGCTACACGAGGGCTTATCATATTTGTATAATCTCTTATTGGCTAATAAACAAAAAGAAGGAAAAAGTATATTAGGAGATAGAAATACATTTATTAACTCATGTAAAATGACACGTGATCAAATGTGATCAAAAGGTTTCATGAAAAGGGGTGACAACGATCACTACTAATTATAGTGGTCAACCCTTTTTATTCCAGTCTTTGATCACCTCCTATGTGGCATTCACAATAAGCAAAAAAGAAAGAAAAATTTAATTATGAGAGAGAAATCAATCTATTGGCTCATATGATAGACTAATAGGGGTGATTAAAAGGGTGATGTAAAAAGGATGACAACAGATGTTACTTTTACAAAAATAGGTGCTTCATGGTGGGTTGATGAAAACACAAAAGGGAAGCAATTTCTTTATAAATAAATACAGTACTTTTCTTTAACATCAAGATTTCAAAGACTACATGTTAAGGAGCACAATTGGGGACGTAAAATAATACTTCACTAGCTGTTAGAAAAAGGACAATGTATTACATTACCCTACTGATGGCTCTCTACTCTGAGTTTGCAGATGATCCATGAAATATTATTTTGCTTATGGAAGCAAAATGATTTAAATATTTTGATAATAATAACCCTATACCATGTAGCATGTAATACTAACCACATACAACTTTTCATCATGAAAATGCATAAAAGACACATCCTTCTTCTTGAATTTGTTGATTCCCAATCCTAAATATTCTGGTAAAAATATGGATGTGTTTATCTGACTTTTTAAATACTTGAGGAAAAATGGTGTTAAAATACACGATGCATTAACCAATCGTGTTTTAATGTGTGCATCATTATTATGATCTACTTCCGACTTTCATGCTCGATAGTATCCTTTTGGATGAAGAGAACAAGGGGTATAAATTTGAGAAGATTGGAACAAAGAAACTCCTAACATAGGTTTAAGGGGAAAAGTGTGGGTTTCAGTCAACCATAATTATCCACCAATTTCTTTTCGTTTTTTTGATGGTAGAATTAAAATTTGGATTTTCAAGAGAGTTACTGCTGATGACAGTTTATGGAAATTTATATGCGTACAAAAAACCAATGTCTGGTAAGCATCATAAATTTAGCGATGTGAAGCAAAAGATTAGTGCAATAAAGGATTTTAGATGGAAGAAAACGAATAGGTAATTTGAGCTCCCACATTAAGCGTCGATTACTAAAAGATAATTTAGACGCTATGCATATAGAAAATAATGTTTGAGAAAGTTTACTTGGTATATTTGTCGATAATTATGGGAAATTAAAAGAAACTAACAACGCAAGACATGAACTGGATGACTTAGGAATTAAAAGAGAATTCACCTTTACTATAATATGATTAAATAGATATCACAATTCTATTAGTTATTTAATTCAATAGAGTAAAAAATGTAGCGATGAATAAAAAGTTTATAAATATATATAATATATGATACCAATGAAACTTAAGTTAATGTATTACGACTTTTTATAAACTCTATATATGAGTTAATAATAGTGTTACTTACTGTGTTATTTGCAAATCGGAACCTCTGATTGAAATGCCATGATCAACAACCTTTTCCTAAACACAAGAATAATGTTTTATTAATTATATGACACATAAAGATATAAAACATTACTACTAGTATTCTATTCAAGTGAACATGAATGGTCTTCCAAATAATTGGAGCCAAATATTTCTTATCCCGTCATTAAAATTAAACAGTATGTTGATGTAGGCATGAGTAAATTTTAAAAATATTTCAAGGATAACAAAAAACTTTTTACAAACAAAATTATATTTAGACATTAAGGTGAAATAATTTTTCATGTGTACATATATTAGATGTCTTTAAGATATATCCCAAAATTTCCCACACCCATTATACTAAACTATACACAAACACTCGGATTCGTGCAAATATGAATAAATCCTGTAACAGACATGTCATGAAACAACGGTGGATGGATATGAGATTTGGTTTTGGTTTTACTAGTTGAAATTTTATGTGTACCTCTACAAAAGTAATAAAACAAATTAATGGCATTATCATTAAAAGAACAAAAATTATCCCCGACTACAGTAAGTTTTGAATTTGACTATAGCTTAAACATATATATTTTCAATAAGATAATTTTTATATATAATTGTATGATTTACCTGTCATAGAAAGATTCAAGATGTTATCACTTCAAAGTTTATAAATAAAATGTCAAATTAATGAATATTAAATATAAAAATACTTCCATATATTATGTACCTTCTACAACAACGTACTATTTGTACTTTTATAGATGATACCATCAAGATATATCCTGAAACTCCAGATCTATCAACATAAGCTGTTGTAATAATATTCGTTGATGTAATTTATTAAAAGAAAGGTAGATGGTTAGAATCTTGAGTAGTTACTGATATATTAGTGATCAAATCTAAGACACTATAAGATAATGAAATTAGAAATATATGAATGAGATGGAATGATCAGAAAGAAAAAGAACAGAGGAATCACAGAAAATTATGTAGCGAAAGCGGCAGGGGTAGGGTTTTTAAATTTTATTTGACAAAGGAAAATGTATTACATTATTTATAAAATTGATGAAAACCCTAGAAATTTATTCGATGTAGGCCCTTTGACATTGTGATATCTTAGTAAACTACATAGGCCTTTGGACTATGAAAAGACTAAAATTGGGCCAAGTAGAGTTATTTCCTATTAGATCATAAGCATCTCAATTTTCTTATATTGTGTTGCGTTATTGAGTACATACATAATTGGGTGGAGTAAAACATCATAAATATGTTAAAAAATAAACATAACTAGTTATATATTTTTTTTATAAATATTATGTTGCATATGTTCTAGTGAAATTACTTTGGAAGAGTAACATTCTGCCCTCAAATCGAGATCAATAGTACTACCATAGATCAAACTATTCCCTTAAGTCTAAGTATTGGAGAATAATATTTGTCTTAAAAAATTCATTTCAGGGACAAGTCTCACAAACGACACAATGAATGAAGCTTAAAGTCCATGCTCTCCCATTTGAGAGGGACACTCATTTGAAGACTTATTGATATGCATTACACATGGTGGAAACAAATTTATCAATGATAATTTATAAAGAAGTACCGATAATAGCTAGCCAAAATAAAGCTTCCATCGAAGTTAGATAACTCAGCCGACGGTGAATACTGGTTGTCATAATTATACTAATGGAACAAACATATACATGCACAATGACCGAATGTATTAACATCATGAACCAAGAAAAGGTAAAATTGACAAGCGCCCACAAAGGGACCATATTCCTAGGTTATCTATAAATACCCAATGCACACCTCCCAAAAAGGGTACATAGTATTCATTACTCTACAAATCGATATACTTAAAAATAGTCAAAACCTCTATATCTCACACGGGTCATAAGAATTCCCTTGGTCATAATACCGAATTGAGTGTCAAAGTTCCACCGGGAGCAATACTTCGTGTGATCGTGACTTAGTGTCTGGTTTTAGGCATTATCAACGGTTTGCTCAACAAATCCTTCGGTAGATCAAGAAAGTTATTTAATAGACTCATCATCTATCTCAAACCCATATACAACACTCTCAACAAGCTCTCATGTAATTCACTTTAATTCCTACGCAAACAAATTCTATTGGTGGAGTTTGTATACACTATCTCTTGGCCCCATATGTGAGAATTTATATTTGATTCTCATTGAGAACTACATGTTGCTAACGAGATATGCGATAAATTTGTCAAAACAAATGGAAGACGAGTCCATCCAGAGTGTCGCTTCAAACATCAGGGGGTGATCACCCTCTATAGCAGGAAATGAATAACCATATGAAAATAATACATTTCCTCACCAAAATCACCCAAACAATCAACCTCCAATAAAGGAGCCACAAATTCCTACCGTCAAGCACTAACCGAGGAAGAACCACTACCACTAAGGGTGATTCAATATCTTGAAAAGTTAGTGCAATAAGTCATGAATTAATGGTGAACTGTACCAGCACATCAACACCAAGAACCCATGTTCATACACGTTAAGGGAAATTTTGAAGGACAAGCCAAAATTGTATATACACGAGAACCAGGGTGTAACAATATTTCAGTTAACAAAGAAAGAAGAAGATAATAACATTATCCAAGAGAATACCGACAGAGGACACAAAGTTTGAATGAGCTGAGAGAAATGAACCAAGCAGATATCTCGTGAATAGGTAATAGAATAAATCCCTTCTCTTGGAATATAATAGATTCATTAATACCAAAGAAATTCAGACCACTAACTATGTTGATATTTTACAAGACAGTTGACCCAAATGTTCATATTTACACATACCAAAGATATATAGATTTTATTGTAGTAACATACGCATATTATTGTTGATAATTCCCTTCGACCCTTGTTGGAAGCGCTCATAAATGGTTTTCCAGGTTAGAAACACGCTCAATTGATAACTTTGCTGAAACGGTTTGTGATGTAGGTTTCCCAATAAGAATATCGGGCAAATAAATGTCAGATAGAAGACAAAAGTTTACAATATTTTATGCATCGCTTGGTTGAGGATGTGTATAATATCAATGACATAGAGAAGTCTATCGTCTATAATGCTTTCACTTGGGGATTATTGATTAAGGATTTCTAAATCCACCTGGCCTCAAAGTCTCGACATACACTTTGCAATATTATCGCAGATTCAAGAAGCTTTATTACGACCAAATAAATACAAAAGTTTGTTGGTGTCGACTAGGGCGTGATAAAAATATGGTAATAAAATATGCAACTAACACCCTAGATTAAACAAGGTACTCACTGCAAGTATCACATGTCGTACGTAAGTCTTAATGATAAATAAAGTTTCGTTCTCAGGAACTTAGTGTGTTATGCAAATACATTTAACATGATAGCATATAATCAATATCTAAAGACAAGGAAAATTAAATATGAATAATTGGAGAGGAGATATGATTAATTAAAAAAAGTAAAGACAATAAATAAAATACGAGAGAATAAGATGAGAAAGTATAGCTCGGGTTTTGCTAGTATACACGAATCCTTCTATTTCTTCTACTAGTTAATAAGGGTGATTAAAGCTCTTAGATAAGTAGCTATGATTCTATATTCCACCTAAACCCCTTTCAGGTGACTTAAGAGGCGATCTAACAATTACCAGGGGACTTGGATAAGGGGACCTTGCAAATAATGATCGATGATTAAATATCAAACCTTAATGACTATCTATTTAGGAAAGCCCATCCGGATCACTACCGCACACTAGACTCGTATATGATGTTTCAATAATTAGACACCCCTTGCGGGTGACCATCTAACTACTATTAGGATATCCCTAATTTGATCAGGATTAAGACAGACATTAAATAAATCACATAAAACAAATATATGGTTAAGAAGCTATAATCAATTTAAAGTATTTTTCCCAAAGAAACTTAGATAGAAGAAAATAGAAATCAAAGATTATACATATGCAAAACCCAAGCTATGGGAAAATTAGTTCATGCTAAAAAGAAATAAGCTAAAAGATACATATTGTCAACTTGCTTCTCTTGAATGACTTCTATGAAACTTAAGGTTTAGGACTGAGAAAGGACATGTATACAATGATAAGATGGTGGATTTATAGGTTTTAGTAAGCCCTAGGTCGAAATCTTGGAGTAGAAGGCAAGTAATTGGACTCATTTTCCAAATCAAATTCGTTTCCTAAAATATAGGAGACGGGATAAATACTATTGTCTTGTTTTGGTCATAACTTTATCATTATTGCTCTAATTTTCTCCTACTTCATATCGAAACGATCTACACTTTTCCTTTAGATTTCTCCTCCAAATTCCCAGGCGATTTTGAGTTATCTTCACTTTAGTGGACGTGTCTGCAAAATCTCAGATTTAATTGACAACTTTTCCGTTCTTGTTTTATCTCTACTTCCTTTTATCTCCAATTTCCATTCATATATTATTTCTTTATCTCTTTAGAATTGATTTGACATCTAATTAATTTCTATATATCTTTAAAACTTCACATTAACACACAAATTAAACCAAATATACTCCAAAAATAATAAATCATCAAAACAAGACAAGAAATAGGAAAATACTGAAATATGAATAAAAATGTAATATAATTGACCAAATATACGTAAAATGATGTCTCCAACCTGAATTATTATATCACAAAAAGGGAGACATCAACTGTCCAAAAGAGGGTGAGAGAAAAATAAGTCTCAACAGGCACGCCACAAAATTGAGGTAAGAAAGACCGACATCAAAAATATAGAGAGAAGTTAGGGTATAAAGCGATCGGTAATCCAAGGGCAAGAGAAGACTCCAGAGTATGAGACAAACCCATATGAAATCTTGTGTAAAATCGAGAAATACCATGAGGTCTGATGACAACTAAATATGTCCGTCGACTATATATCAAAAGATATAACTTCATACTGCCATTTTCACAAAGATCATGGACATGACACAAACAAATGTAAATAAACAAAAAGAGAAATCAAATGACAAAGGGGATTAGGCAAACTACTGAACCTAGCAGAAGCTAATACAACACTCCTCGAAATGGATGAAAATTCGAAGCATTTCCATCGAGAAAGGTCTTCCAAAGAAATATCCCAATGCATCGAGACAACAGACCTATGAGTCTGGTGCTAAACGCACAACCTAATAATATTAACAAGGATACAAATTCACGGTAAACACTATTGTATGGGTCCTAAATAGTGGTAAATAGAGTAACGGGCAAAAGAAACATATGATAAAAGTACATTTTCATCAATAGTAGGGGAGCCCATCATATGACGATAAAAATCAATTCATAAATTAAATGCACGCGTGCTAATATTTCCTTATGATTGTTGGTGGGTCCTGGTGTGTTATTAAATTAATGCGAAAGTAAAGGAACCACAATCACCGCAAGTGTACGGTTTTCCAAGTAATATTCGATAAATCGAGTTCGTTCGCAGGGACGGTTTAGGCACAACTCAGGTATTAATCAAAAAGTAAGAATAATTGCTCAACAAGAAAAATAAAATAAAGATTTTTGTTTGGTTTTATAAATTAAGATGCAAGAAAATAAATTATGGAATTAAAAGAAAGCAAATAAAAGAGACTTGAAACTTCAGATGAGAAAGAGTACTTGATCCTCGCAAGGGTTTCACCTAACCTATCTACTTCATGCTTCTGTTTAAGGGCTAAACTGGTATTATTGTGCTAGTCGGGACTCTAATATCTCCTAGCCCCCGTAAGGGTGGTCCTAAGAGCTATCCTACGGTAGTACAAACCCCGTCAGGGTGAATATAAGTGGTGTGGCCTAAGGTGTGATAAAAAGATGTATAAAATAAGTGCAAATACACACCCTAAACTAACACTGTACTGCAAGTATTACAGGACGTATGCAAGTTTTAATGATAAGAAGATTCGTTCCTCAGGGACTGACGAAAGTTAGAGAGAACTTATGCAAATTATCAAGTGCAGATATTAAAGATAGATAATAATACGCAAGTAGAAAGAAGAGAAAGATAGATATTTATTTGGTTTTTAATAAGAAAACTAAACTACTAAATTAAAGACAGAAAATAAATAACAGAAAAGAAAAGAAGATAGTATGAACGATATAACTTAGGTTTTACTAGTATGCACTAATCCTTTTAATTCTATCTATTAGATCTAATTTATAAGGGAGAATATTAGCTCTTGGTATACTTAGTCAGGATTCTAAATTCCACTACCTTAGACCTTGAGAGCGACTAAGGGGGCAACGGCACAACCAAGAAGTGATTTAAAATAGGGTTATCAAACGCCACTAAGGCCCTAAGCAAATACTGCAATCTCGGTGATATGGTGGTTAAAACAAACCTTAATGACTATCTAGTTAGAAGTATGTTTTGTCAGAACTGCTATCGACACTAGACGTTATGTGGTGGTTCAATAGTTAAACACCCTTACAAGGTGACCATCTAACTACTATTAAGGTAATCCTATACTCGTGCACTAGCAAGGAAAACAGTCATTAAATCAAAACACATAATCAAATATAAGGGTAAGTAGCTAATATCAGATTAAAACATATAATTCCCAAAGAACTTAGATAGAAGAACTAGAATTCATAGTTTATACATTATGCAAAACCTAAGCTAATAGAATTAGTCCATACAAAGAAAAGAAGAAGAAAGAATTACAAAATAAGAGGTTGAAATAGACATGATTGATGCACAGCTCCCTCCAGACTTCTTCTCTTGTGTTGCAGCTTCCTCTTGGCCTTAGGGTCTGGCCAAGGATGATTTAAGAGTGTTAAGAGGCTGTATTTATAGTGTAGAGGTTGACCTAATTCGTTTCTTGGAGATAAACTTAAGTAATGGACTCCTGGCCCAACTCAAATTCGTAAGGAAAACACTGCTGCGTTGTTTTGAGTGTATCTTCTTCGTTATTGGTCGGATTTTGCTCCACAAGATACCAAAAGAATCGCAACAGAATTATCTAGGACCTTTAGAAGGAAATTACCAAATTCGGCCTATTTCTTAGGTAAAAACACCAATCTTTGGACGTGTACTGCAGAATCCCAGATTTAGGCAGTTTTTCCTTTTCCTATTTGAACTCAGTTTCCTTCTATCTCCAATTTCCATGCATATCTCTTTCCATAAGTTGTAATCTTTGACTTGGACTCTAATTAATCTCAATAATTATCTTTAAAGCTTCACACTAAATAAACAATTAAACCCAATATGCTCTAAAAATAATAATTCTACAAATCAAGACTCAAAATAGGAAAGTGCACTAAATTAAGCTAAAATCAACCTATAAACTAATAAATAAGCCTAAAATGATGTCTCATGAGTATATTTTACTATCACAAATGAGGAGACATCAAGACCCCCAACTCAAAGTTGTATCGTCCCGATACAATAAAAGTAAAGAACAGTAGGGTAGTCAAGAAGAAGAAGTAGGAGGATAAGAACAGAACACAATGAATGATTCTAGAGCATAAATATCTAAAAAGTCTCATGTAGTAATGCTCAAGAAATAATGCACAAATATGCTTAATATACATGTAATCAACAATCCATAAATTCAAGTTAAGATTAATTTCGCAATGCCAGAAGGAGAGGATGATAACTTAGTTCAGGATAATGGCTATAGGTTGTTCATAGGTCCCAAATACAGCATCCAATGGTCCACTTACCTACTACCTAATAGCTCAATTGTTTCTCCATCTAGTAGTTAGAAATCCTAAGGTCTTTGGTCATAACTTGGCTTAAGGACGGGTGTGGTATATTTGGATAATGAAAAGTGAGCTTTTGGCTCTCTCCTCACTAGCCATCAACGAATCGCCCTAGAGCTTGAGTTGTTCATTCAAAGATGTTCTCACTCAACCCAATTTATTGATGCTTTTGATTTGCATCCCCAATTAATCCCAATTAAAACCTTTTGTGATGATATACAAATTCCACTTTGCCGGTCCGAATATATATTTTCTTTTCAAATCAATTTTTTTTCTTTTGTATAGCTATGATTCTCTTTTTATGTTGAGATATCACACTATTTTCTTTTCATATATATATTCTTTCTTTTTAATGCCCTTGTTGGCAAATTTAGCTCGTAGCTTCTTTTCCATTCACTATTACCCCGGCAAAGGGTTACAATAATAACAATTTCATCATCAATAAAATCACAAAGATAATTCCAAATCCCAATGTTTCCGAATGATGAAACCCACCACCCCAAACTCAAGCTCTAAAACGAGTTGTCTCAGGTTTTGCGATTCGAGTGCGGGTCATATAGATAAGTCCTAAAAACTAGGGTAAGGATTATAATGTGTTTCAATAAAGGCTTTAGAAAGGCTCAGAGGGGCTAAGACGGATAAATACAAATAATCAAATAAAAGGGTGAGAAAGTATAAAGGCTTCAAGTGTTTTAATCATGAAAGAACTGCCTTATTCATTTTTCTAACTACCGGATTTTGTTACTTTTTCATTACTAGTTCATAGACAAGTGGGTTTTCAACTAATTTTAAACCTCACGTTCTACACACCAAATAACTATTCCTAAGTTTCAACATACTTCTTAGCATTGCTCATTAACTTTTCTATCTTTTATTTCCTGTTTTCATACATGCATCTAAACAAACTTATGACATCTTTCAAAAACATACTACCTACTATCATTAACTTAATTAAATCATGCTCAAATAGGTACATTCAAAGATATTCTATGCCTAATTCAACCCAAAAAATTTTAAATTTTATGAAAAACACAAAAAGGAAGATGAGGACAACGAATCCCCACCCCCAACTCAAAAGTGAGCCGTGTCCCCACGACTCGAAAAAGACTCAAGAAAAATAAAATTTAAAATTAGCATACATATTGCACATAAAGAAATGGTAGGGAAGAAAGAAAACATACTCTTCGAGGCTTTTACCTCGCCTAGACGATACTCGGATTAAATCTAATGTATCTTCTTCACCCATCTTCTTACTCGCTTTTTGATCAAGACACGTGATCATAATAGGATATTGCATTAAATAACGTCATGGGAGAGATCGAAAATTCGTATCACCTCCTCATAGATCAACTGTGCCACATCTTCTTCTTCTCCTCATAAAATATAATTCACAAACAAACCAAAGCATTCCAAATCTCCATGAACCTTCATGTATTCACCTTCAACTTCTTCTTCAAATACTTTCTCATAAGAAAAAGGTAGTTCCTTTAATTGTTGCTTCGGAGAAGCTATCATGGCCATTGAAGCTTCCTCTATTTCTTCTGGGTATAAGGTCTTTGATTTGTAGAGGTTGTGTTGTCTTCTTCACTAAAGATAGAACCTTTTTGCTCATTGAATCAACACAGCATGCTAACCTCTCTTCTCTTGAATTGTTTTACCCATTGAATTGGAACTAGGACTTGTCTCACTTGATTTCTTCTCAATTAAATCCAACACCTTGATTTCTTCAACTCCCATACAGTAGATAATGTTCATGTTCTCTTAATCATCTCAATTGACCTCCAACTCAAAGCTTTAACCACTCTTGAAATCTGGAACTCTTGATTATTGGTTGTACAAGCTTAATTTGGGTTAGGAAATGTGATTTGATGATGATTCTCTATGTGGGTAAGATGGATTCTTCATGGATTGGTATGGATTTAAGAAATTGTAGGATGAATTTTTGAAATTTAAGCTTTTGATTCTTGGATTCAAGGTGTTTTGGGATGATATAGGTGGTTGAATCTTCCTTGTCATGATGTGGAGAATGAATTGGATGTGTATTCATGGTGATTGGGTAGTGTTTTGATGATTGGTGAAGGTTTTGATGAGCTTCAATGGAGTTAGGAGAGTTTTGGAGAGAAGAAAGAGGTTTAAAGTTTAATAAATTCGGAATAATAAGCTTTAGATCTTCATATAACCTTGAAACCCTTTCTTTTCTCTCTTTGGCGGCTCGTGCGGACTACCCCTGCGGACCATGGGGTGTACCGCGGGGTATACCGCGCCTCCTACGTCAAAAAACCCGTGGTAGGACCCCGTGGCACGTGTTTGTGCGGTGCATGGCGCGGTATAGGGTCCGGTATACCGGACCCATCAGCTATTTTTTTTTTTTTCGTTTCTGGATAAAACCCGCGGTAGCAACCCGTAGTACGGGTTTTTGACCACGCGGTGCACCGCGGCTGAGGTACGGTGTACCGCACGTGGCAAAAACCTCCCCAGCAGCTAGATCTCGAAAAGTTATGCAGTTTAGGCTCAAAAATCACCTGATTCCGATATCCGAGCGCAAAGATATGACTTGCTGAAGTTTCTCCGTTCCGAAAACTTTGCTCACTTCCCTAACTCGATTTCTCCAATACCTAATCATCAAAAACACTAATACCTTCCTCAAATATGCAATATCAACTAAAATTAACTAATCTAAACATAAATTAAAAACTAAAACGTAAAAACATAAAAGAAATTTCGGGTTGTCTCCCGTACAGCACTTTTGTTTAACGTCTTTCAAAGTTAGACGTGTTACCTCGATTAAGGATGACGAAATTTCCACCCTTTGCCTTTAATTCCCACGAACTTTTCAGCTCGATTCTTAATAATCATGGATGGTGCCATCCAAGATGTCGTGGGAATAGGTGGTAACTCAATTCCAAGTGTAGCATTACACTCCTCTGGTAATCCATTCATCTCGAATCTTCGTTTGTTAGAAAGAATGTCCTTCATGAATTGACCGTATTTTGACATTCTTGTGAAAGCTTCTACAAACGGGCTGCTGTTCTTTAATTTGTTCATCATGTCAACGAACTTCTTGAATTCCAGGCCATTGTCCTTTCTGACATGTGAAGGGAATGGTGGAGGAGGACATGTATTGGTTACCACTGGGCTCTCCTTTTTTTCTGGTGTCTTCTCTTGGACACGTTCTTGTTCAACTACCTCTTCGACCTTATCTTCTGTTGCTTCTTCCCCCCTCTGATCTGGAATAGGGACTGGTTCTGGTTCTGGTCTTGTTGGAGGTAGTTGTTTTCCACTTCCTAATTCAACTGCATGACAAACTTTGTTTTCTGGAGCAGTAGTATCACTTTGGAGTTGCCTTTCTGCAGGGATTAGAGTTTCATTCATCCTTTGTGACATTCTCTGCAACTTCTCCATAAGCGCATTCTGCGAGTCTTGGGATTCTTGCTGGCGACTCTCTATATTATCAAGTGTTTGCATCAGTCGAGCCAAACTTGAACTCAAACTCGAAGGTTGTTTTTGCTGCATTGAATAAGGAAGTGGTTCTTGATAAGCTTCATTATAAATCGGCGCTTCTTGATAGATAGGTTGTGGAGGATAATAGGATTGTGGTCGTGGTTGATAATAATCATCATGATAATGGTTATCATAATGACATGGCTGTTGATCTCCGACCCAATTGTAACTCTGTGGGGGTTGATAGTCAGCGTAATTTCCTTGAGATTGATAATAACCATTATAATAATGGTCTCTTTGATAAGGCATGAAGGAAATTGAGGCTGGATTGTTCATGCAACGTCCCCACGAGTGATCTCTTGCTCCACAACTAGGACATGAAGGTGATGTATGTACTAGATTCCTCTGAGCTAGTTCTCGTAATTCCTCAAGTTGTCGGCTCAACTCCTTGAGCCTTAGAGATTCCATCATGAATTAGCTTCTTCAGGATCTAATAACACGAAACCTTTATCTCCTAATAAATCTGCTTCCGCCTAAAAAAAAAATCTGTAGAACAAAAACTAAAAAGAAAAGCGTAAAATAGAACTAACTAAAATATAAGCACAAGATAATTGCACAAGGACTAACGATGTAGTCCCCGGCAGCGGCGCCAAAAACTTGGTGTGGCCTAAGGTGTGATAAAAAGATGTATAAAATAAGTGCAAATACACACCCTAAACTAACACTGTACTGCAAGTATTACAGGACGTATGCAAGTTTTAATGATAAGAAGATTCGTTCCTCAGGGACTGACGAAAGTTAGAGAGAACTTATGCAAATTATCAAGTGCAGATATTAGAGATAGATAATAATACGCAAGTAGAAAGAAGAGAAAGATAGATATTTATTTGGTTTTTAATAAGAAAACTAAACTACTAAATTAAAGACAGAAAATAAATAACAGAAAAGAAAAGAAGATAGTATGAACGATATAACTTAGGTTTTACTAGTATGCACTAATCCTTCTAATTCTATCTATTAGATCTAATTTATAAGGGAGAATATTAGCTCTTGGTATACTTAGTCAGGATTCTAAATTCCACTACCTTAGACCTTGAGAGCGACTAAGGGGGCAACGGCACAACCAAGAAGTGATTTAAAATAGGGTTATCAAACGCCACTAAGGCCCTAAGCAAATACTGCAATCTCGGTGATATGGTGGTTAAAACAAACCTTAATGACTATCTAGTTAGAAGTATGTTTTGTCAGAACTGCTATCGACACTAGACGTTATGTGGTGGTTCAATAGTTAAACACCCTTACAAGGTGACCATCTAACTACTATTAAGGTAATCCTATACTCGTGCACTAGCAAGGAAAACAGTCATTAAATCAAAACACATAATCAAATATAAGGGTAAGTAGCTAATATCAGATTAAAACATATAATTCCCAAAGAACTTAGATAGAAGAACTAGAATTCATAGTTTATACATTATGCAAAACCTAAGCTAATAGAATTAGTCCATACAAAGAAAAGAAGAAGAAAGAATTACAAAATAAGAGGTTGAAATAGACATGATTGATGCACAGCTCCCTCCAGACTTCTTCTCTTGTGTTGCAGCTTCCTCTTGGCCTTAGGGTCTGGCCAAGGATGATTTAAGAGTGTTAAGAGGCTGTATTTATAGTGTAGAGGTTGACCTAATTCGTTTCTTGGAGATAAACTTAAGTAATGGACTCCTGGCCCAACTCAAATTCGTAAGGAAAACACTGCTGCGTTGTTTTGAGTGTATCTTCTTCGTTATTGGTCGGATTTTGCTCCACAAGATACCAAAAGAATCGCAACAGAATTATCTAGGTCCTATAGCAGGAAATTACCAAATTCGGCCTATTTCTTAGGTAAAAACACCAATCTTTGGACGTGTACTGCAGAATCCCAGATTTAGGGCAGCTTTTCCTTTTCCTATTTGAACTCAGTTTCCTTCTATCTCCAATTTCCATGCATATCTCTTTCCATAAGTTGTAATCTTTGACTTGGACTCTAATTAATCTCCATAATTATCTTTAAAGCTTCACACTAAATAAACAATTAAACCCAATATGCTCTAAAAATAATAATTCTACAAATCAAGACTCAAAATAGGAAAGTGCACTAAATTAAGCTAAAATCAACCTATAAACTAATAAATAAGCCTAAAATGATGTCTCATGAGTATATTTTACTATCACAAATGAGGAGACATCAATAAGCTACTTTCAGATGAATAATAATTTACCTCATTGGCTGCATGGTTAGTTAAGCCTGTCAAGGTCAATAACGGATACTATGCGTCTATTATCTAAGTCTGTAATTAAACCCCCCGTCAAGGTGATCCATACGCCACTATATGGAATAGCCTAATTACTATGAGCTAAGTTTGATTCATGACTTCAAAATTAGTAATTAAAACAAAATAATAGTCAACACAAAATACCTAGTCTAATTTAAATCATTAAACCCCAAATTCAGAAAACATAAATTAAACAGAATTAAGTTCAACCCATAAAGCGATTCTCAAGTACTAAAGAAATTAGTTCATAACAGAATGGAAAACTAAATTAAAATCAAAGGAATTCATGTTCAAATACAAAGATAAATTGATAACCTAAAGGGTAAGATGACTGATGATGGAAGAACAGGACTTCTCCAGCACTAGCTTCTCCTTGCCTTCTTGCTCTAACTTGAAAACCTTAAGCCTCTTGTGTAATTCTCTGAAGTGTGTGAAAGTAGGAGGTTAAGGGGTGTATTTATAGGTGTTGGAGGACCCTAGGTCGAATTTTGCTTGAAGTTGAAGACAAGTCAAAGACTCTTAAATTCGTAGCTCTAAATTCTAGGAAAGGTAAGATTTTGCTGCTGATTTGATTTGGTCATATCTTTTTCAATACTAATCCGTTTGAGAAGTTCCAATATATGAAACCACTTGTCTTGGAAAGAGCTTTCTATTGGTGCAGACCACTCGTCCAGAATCCATGCCAATCTTTAGTTATGGAATTATCTTTAAAACGTGGCTGGATTTTCAGATTCACAAGGCAGTTTTATCTTTTCCTTCTTTGAATAAATCTTTCCTAAATCTTCTTATTTCCATGTAAATCTTCTTTCCTTTCATATTTATCTTGACTTGGCCTCTAAGTAATTACCATTTATCTTTTAAAGCTTCACATTAAATAAATAATTAAACCGCATATGCTTAAAAAAAGAATAAATCAATAAATCAAGAAATCGAAATAGGAAAGTGCACTCTAAAAATAGAAACTCGACTAGAAATTATTTCCTAACACTCTAAAATACACTAAGACTTTATTCTCACTTTTTCTCCTTGGATTGGTCTTTCATGAAATTCAAGAACCAATTAACTTTGCATTAAAAATAGTCAAATTTACGCACAAAAGCTCAGATTCTGCAAATAGTTAATTTCCAAGGGGAGAAAGTGTAATATTATCAATTAAGCCTAAAAGTCTATCAAATAAGTCATTTATTCACCTAAAAGGATGTCTCCAAGGGGCTAATAATTAGAACAAATAGGGAGACATCAAGACCCCAAACTCAAACATTTGTCGTCCCGACAAAGTAAAATAAAAACAAAGGATCTTTTAGGTGAACGCAGAAGGTAGAATCTATTAAATAATCCCAAAGCAAAACTTAAAACAAATTTCATATAGTCTAACCTAGGAATTAATATACACCTACACTTATCATGCAAAATCAAATACAAAACAATATCAATCCAAATTAATTTCACAATGCTAGAAGGTTACGCTTATTACTTATCTCAAGATGGTGGCTATAGGGTGTTCCTCGATCTTTACTTGCTTTGAATGCTCCACTTAGAATATTCCCTATTAACTTACTGTGCATCTAGGAATCACGAGGTCTTTACGGTTTTAGCATAGGCTGAAGGACGGTATGGTATGTATATTTGGTAAATTTGAAGTGAGCTTTTGGCCCTCTCCTCACTTACCATCAACAAACTGTCCAAGAGCTTGAGTTTACACTCGAATAACGTTCTCACTCAACCCAATTGACGCGCTTAATTAGCATCCCCAAATTAACCCAATAAGCACTAAGGATGATTCACTTAAAAATTCCACTTTGCCGGTCCGAATATATTTTCTTTTCAAATCATTCATTTTTTTTCTTTTCTTATAGCTATGACTCTCTTTATGATGTTGAGATATCATGCTATTTTTCATAGTTATGCCTATTCATAACTTAAGCTCGAAGCTTCTTTTCCATTCACTATTACCCCGGCAAAGGGTTACAATATAATAAACCTGTGAATCATCATCATGTATAGCACAAAGCATCATTGATAAGCTCAAAAAAAATCCCAACCCAATGTAAATTCCCATATAGTGGACCCACCACCCCAAACTCAAGCTCAAGACAGGAAGTCTCAGGATCGTGATTCAAGTGCGGGTCATATGGTCATGCCTAATAATCTGAAGGGATATTGGCTTATAATGTGGCGACAAAAGAAAGACTTAAATGCTAAAAATTTGTCTAAGAAGGATAAAATTAATTCAGGGATAGAAGGCCAAAAAGGATTCAAAGGGCTAACAAAGAACTGCCTCTATCATCTTCCTATTTACACAACTTGTCTCTAGTTCATACCTAAGTGGGTTCTCTACTCATTTAGATCTCACGTTCTACAAACCACCTATTATCCTTAAGTACAAGTTTACTTCTTTTGCATTGTTCATTAATTTTTCCTATCAATTATCTCATATTTTTATGCAATCAAAGTACAATTTACACTAACTCCTAAAGTCAACTAATTTCTATCATTAATTCATAAAAAACATGCTTGATGGGGGCATTTAAAATTCTCTACAGTCAACGTAACCCTAAGATTAATTTTATTGAAAGCATGTAAAACACAAAAAAATTGGGATGAGGCAACGAACCCCACCCCAAACTCAAAAGTGAGTCGTGTCCCCACGACTCGAAAAAGACTCAATAAAGCAATCAAATTAAACTAAACTACCTAATTAGTTCCTACCATCAATTAAGAAGAAGAATTAGAACGGGGTACCTGGCCATGAAGATCCATCGTGTCCTCCTCCGAAGGGGAAGAATAATTATCAATATCCATGTACAAAGTTACCTCTTCCAATGTTGACTTAGTGCCCGTTTGGAAGTGCTTTTTTGGAGAAGCACTTAAAAGTGCTTTTAGCATTTTAAGAGTTTTTTTGACTTTGAAAAGCACTTTTTTGAGAAGCACCAAATAGGTGCTTCTTAAAAAAAGCACTTAAAATAATTTTAGATTTCAAGATTATTTTTAATAATTTTTTTAAAATTTGAATTTTATTCTAAAAGCGCTTTTTTACTCTAAAATAAGCACTTCCAAACGGGCCCTTAATCTGTGTGATTTCCTTCCAAAGTGCTCCGATGTCTAATCGTAAAAGTTCGAATTCTTGTTGCAAATTGCGAGCCCATGGAGGAATACCAGAATTAGTTTGAGAGGAAGAAGAACCTTGAACTTGAAATTGTATCTTGTCTTTAGGCTTTGATGATACCCTCATCCTTGCTGTCAGTTTGTGTTGTGGTGGTGCAGGTGCCTTTTCTTCTTGTTTTTCTTCAATAGGCTCATCAAGATTGATGGCCTTTTCAATTGTAGAACCAGGCAAATTCTTGTTCTTCCCTAGGATATAACACTTCCTCTTGTAATCCATAGCAACTGTTCTTTTTGTCATGGCTCAATTGACCCCAAACTCAAGTTATACCAAGGATAGAATAAAGTTAAGAAAACTTGGTGTATCTTGAGTTTCTTGCTTGGATTAGATGAAGGAAGTTGGTTTCTTGACAAATCTTGGAAGAACTCTTGAAAGCTTGCTGATCTTGATTGTGTTTAATGGTGTTTTGTGATGAATTTGATGAAGAGGTTATGTTTATGGAGGATGGAGGAGAGATTTAATTATGTTAATGTGTTTGTTGTGGAGGTTTAATCAAGCTTCAAGGTGTTTTTATAGGGTTTGGAGCTGGAAAATTTGTTTGGAAGAGGCTAGGGTTTATCTCGTTAAGGTAAGAAGTTGACTGGGCATTGATCTCTTCACAAACCGCCTGGCGCGGTGCATACCTGCGGTGCATATGGGTGTACCGCGAGGGTACACCGCAGCGCTGTTGGTGTGAATTTTTCGCCTCTGCATTATACCCGTGCTAGCACCCCGTGGCACGCGTTTTGGGCATGCGGTGCAGGGGTGCGGTGCATGGGTACTCCGCAACTGCTCCGTGAAAAAACCAGCGGTACATACCCCGTGGCACGCGTTTTGGGCGTGCGGTGTAGGGTGCGGTGCACCGCGCCGATCAGCTTTCTTTTTTTCTCGCCTCTGTACAAAACCCGTGGTGCGTGACCCGTGGTACGGGTTTTTCAGGCGAGGTACATCCCTGCGTTATAGGGGGTACACCGCGGGGGTAGTCCGCACCAGCCTTTGAATTTTTCTTTGCGTTTCCTAGCACCCCAAACTCGATTCCTGCACCATTAACACAGTACCTTTCTCATTTCTTTTTAAAAGTAGACACTAAAACTCGACACTAACTTAGAATTATACACTAAGAATTGAAAAACTTAAAGCAATAAACTAATATACATTGAAATGGCCTTTGTTTAACGTCGTTAAGCTCGACGGGTTACCTCTTGAATCATTTTTTCACATAACCTCCCCAGCAATGAGTGAGGTTATCAATGTTTGCTACACGGAATTTGCATCCCTTAGATTTTATCACCACAAGTTGATTCGAAATAACCTTTGTGACCATGAACGGTCCTTGCCAAGAACTCTTGGCTTCGCGCATTTTTGGAGGAGGATCAGGCTTCTTCAATGCAACCTCTTCGCCTACTCTGAACCCCCTTTTTTTCTCTCTTTCTAAGGTTCTTTTGGAACCTTCACGTTACACCCTTTTTCTTTCTTCTTTGCATGATCAAGGTGTGGATTTTCCTTAGGATATGGAGGATTTTATTAGGTGGTTTCTTTCTGAGCTCTCTTTCCTCCATTCCTAAGGTTTCCACAACCTTAGTTGGCTCCTTGTCTGTTTGTTCAATCACATCAATCCGGAAGCAATCCTCCTTGGGATCCGGAAACTTCATTGGCTTAAACACGTTAAATTTTTCCTCCTCGTCTTGAATACGCATAATCAATTCACCGTTTTCTACATCAATCAAAGTACTCCCCGTGGCTAGGAATGGTCTTCCCAAAATAATGGGGACATTCCTATCCGCGTCGTAATCAAGTGTAACAAAATCAACAGGAAAGATTAACGTACCAGCCTTGACGAGAACATCTTCTAGTCTTCCCTCTGGATGTACGAGGGATCTGTCAGCCATTTGCAAAACCATGGATGTGGGTTTTGCGTTTCCTATCTTTGACTTTTCAAACACGGATTTGGGCATGAGATTAATACTTGCTCCCAAATCACACAAAGCTGTCCCTTGCCACTTAGCACCGATGGAAATCGGGATCGTAAAACTTCCAGGATCAAGTAATTTGGGTGGCAACTTACTTTGGCAGATGGCACTACACTCTTCTGGCAAACCCACCATTTCATTCTCAAGATACTGACGCTTGCTGGTGATAGCTCTTTTCAAGAATTTCATGTATTTCGGTACACCTTTGATAGCTTCTAAGAAAGGTATATTAATGTTGAGCTTACTCAACATAGTCATAAATCTCTGATATTCCGCAGTATCTCCTTTCTTCTGAACTCTTGAAGGGAATGGTGGAGGAGGACGGGTTTCTATAGCATCTTTCTTTTTCGGATTTTCCGGAATCTTCTCCACTTCAATTATTTCAGGTTCATCTTCTTTCTCTTCCACCTCTTTTACCGGTTTCTCTTTCACAGTTGTTTCTTTTTCTTTCATAACGGGAAAAGGTGGGGGTGGAAGATTCTTACCACTTCTAATAGAGATCGCGTTACATTCTTCATATGGTTTAGGTTCTTCAGTATCGCTTGGTAATTGTCCATGTGGACGCTGATATAACTGCTTTGCCATCTGAGCTATCTGAGTTTCCATCAATTTAAGTGTTGCGGCTGTAGTTTATTGAATGGTGATTAGTGTTGTCAAAGTTTGCTGAACATCTAATGCACCTTCTTGAGGTTGAGCAGGTAGAGCTTTCTGGTTCATGGTTTCGGTATAAGCATCTTGAGGAGGTTGTCTCTGAGCTTGATTTCCGTATGCTTGTCCACCTTGGTAGTTGTTTTGAGGTCTTGGTTGATAGTTATTTCCTTGGGGACGCGGTTGATATGCATGTTGTGGATTAGCGGCCCCATTTGGGTTCGAATATTGGAAACCCGGATGGTTTCTGTTTGGTTGATAACCTTGACCACTTGAGTTGTAATTTCCTCGGTTAGAAACAAACATTACGGATTCTGGATTGTTTTGGCAGGTCTCCCAATCATGATCTTGTGTGCCGCAGTTAGAACATCCATAAACTTCTTGTGTAACATTAACATCTGCTCTTCTAGCAGTAGCATTTTTTGTAATAGCTAGAGTAAGCTGTTTCAGTTGTTGTTCGAGTTTTGTTTCCATGGCGGTGAATTTTTCTTCAATCAGTGCAATATTTCCACCTCGGACAGGTGTTCTCACGGTATTCCAACCTAGTTCATTCGTTACAGTTCTATTCAAAATAATCTTCGCATGGGCTGGTTGTACTCGTGAAAATGCACCACCACAAAGCAAGTCTGGATCCTTTCTTGAAGGGCCATCAAGTCCTCGGTAAAATATCTTCATCTGTTGAACTTCAGAGAGGCCATGATCAGGGACTCTTCTTAAGCAAATCTGAAATCTCTTCCAACTTCTACCCAAAGTTTCGTCTTCATCTTGTTTGAATGAAGTGATTTCAACTTGCGCATCTAATCTCATATTTGTTGGGTAGTATCTATCGAAGAACGCAGTTTGTAATGCGTCCCATGTTGTAATTGTTCCGGGTTCTTGAGAATCATGCCACTCACTTGCTCCATCAATAACGAAGTATCTAAAATTAGAAAAATACATTTGCTCTTTAGTTACTCCTTGCGTAACATAAGAATCGCAAATTTGCATGAACTTCTGTACAGCACGGATTGGATCTTCGCTAGGTGCTCCTCGGAAATTGCTATAACTCTGAAACTGAGATAACATACCAGGATCGGGTCTGAATCTCTCGACATTAATATTTGCTGGGCTAATTCCGAGGGCAGGAGCTCGAAACAGAGCGTCTTCAGGGCCATTGATGAACCACGGATCATTATTTTGAGCAACAGGAGCAGCTGGAGGGTTGAGTTGTCGATTGTCAACTGGGTCTTCAGCCATTGTTTATTTTGCTAATTGCTCCTCTAACTCTTTTGCTTTAGCGTCTCTCTTTCTTTTGTTTGCTTCTCGAACTAGGTTTTCGGGATTTGCAAGAATCACGATATCTTCACGCATAAACCAAAGCCTGTAAACCTGAGAAAGAAAGACAAACCAAAGTGTAAAACTGAAAAATAAAACTAAAACTAAACGAACAATTAAACTACTAAAAGGTTAACACCGGGGTCACACGCTGTTGGCATATAGCCTCCCTTAATAGGTTGTTTTAATGTGACAAATCCTCTTGTGTTTAGTGTGCTAATTATTCTTGTTATACATATTCTATCTTGCACTCTAATTCATCAAAAAAACACATTCTTTATCATTTAGATCAAAGCTCTATTGTTTTATCTTAAGAAACTAATTCTCATACAAATACTTTTAACCTTATCTTTGTGTACATTGAGAATTAGCTTTAGTGATCAACTACAAAATTTATTAGAATGATGTTCTCTACAACTCTCGTGAAGAAGGTTTTCTGATCCGAGCATCATAGTAAAAGATATACTCACTAGAAGGTGTTTTAGACCTTTGGTGCGGTACACCGGAGTTTCTGTGCGGTACACCGCAGCCCACGGACTACACCACGGACCAGGGGGCTAGTCCGTCAGAAAGCAAGTGAATTAAGCAAGGTCAGTACGGTACACCGCACCAACCCCGCGGTGCACCGCAGGTTAGGGTTTTCTGCAGCAAAATGAAGACAAAAGGCATATATCCGTTGGGGATATTAATATATCCGTTGGAGACAAGTCTTATGACCGTTGGGAGCATTTTGCAGCTATAAATTGAAGGTCTTTCAAGGCTACAACTACACCTTCAACCCATATACACTAAGGGGCTTAATTGTTATCATCCAAGAAGGTGTCAAGAGCTATACATTGTCATATCCACTTAATTAAGGAGTTAATCCAATAAGCCACAAAGTTCTATCTACTCAAGAGGAGTCTTTCATGCTTAAGTGTTATATCTACTCATTAGGAGATTGTTAGCAAAGTAGTTTCACCCTTTAAACTCTTTTTATTTATCCTCTTAAGTCTAGTTCTTGTAATAGATAGATTAAGAGAGAATTTGAGTATCGGGAGTATACTCGGTGTCCTTGTGTTGTGATTACACAAGAGTTTCCTTCGTGGTTTCGAAGAGGTTGTCCTTCGTGTTATCGAAGAGGTTGTAAGGGTTATTGTGTTCTCGACCCAGTTAAGAGAGACACGGGAGCTTAGTGAAAAGCTTGAAATCCTAAGGAGGCTTCCTTAGGTAGTGGATGTAGGGAAACCGAACCACTATAAATCGTGTGTATCTTTCTATCCCTACACTCTTTATTTTCCGCACTTTATATGTTTGATAATATGCTAGTATGAATATTGTGATAATGATTATCTAGTTTATCTAACTTAGATCATCTAGCATAGTAAGAGAAGATAATCGATTTACTTGTTTAACTTATATATCGAACCTCTAACTTATCCTTTGCATGATCCCTTAAGTGTTTGATATATTAGTTGACTTAGAAGTTTTCTCTTAAACTTATAATTGTCCAAAAGATTTTTAATTAGGCATTAATCTTATTAGTAATCCTATTCACCCCCCTCTAGGACTTTCAATTGGTATCAGAGCCTAACTCTACGTGAATAGCTTAACCGTTAGTAGAGAAAACGATTTGGAATTTAATCTTTTGGAAGAGTTGTTTTCTACACAACCTCCACTTTTTGTAGGTGATCGTTTCTTTGCTTGGAGGAAACAAATGGAAGAATTAATATACGAAAGAACACTCAAATCTCGAAAAAGGAAAACCCGGTGATTCCTTTCTTTATCTCGTATATTTTTTTTTTCATGGCTTGTGTTTATAATTATGATTTGGTGTTGATTTGATTAGTTGTGCTTGTTGTTATCATGTTTTATCTTTGGATATTATCTTGTGATACTAATCATTGTTTTAATGTTATTAGTGATATTGCATCTTATTCTCTTGAATGATGTTTTTTGCACTTTGGCTCTTAGAATTTTGGTAATTGCATTTTAGTCCCCAAAATTTTCAAAATTGCACTTTGACCCCTCATATTTATTAAATTCTCCAAAGTGTCATAGTTTGGACTTCATAATCTTTCACATGTAAATTTTGCCATTTTAGTTCATATTTTTGAAAAATTGCATTTTTAGTCCCTACTATGTGAAATTGCTTTTTAGTCCCTCAACGATTATAAATTACACTTTTTATTCTTACAAGTTTTTATAAATTTTAAAAGTGCCTATTGATTCTTTTATCGTTGACAAAAGGGAAAAAGATCAAAGATATTAGTTTACACTTTCAAATCTTAAATTATCTTTGAACACAAATTTGCATTTTCTATGTCTTTTAGTAAGGGTGAGTTTTTAAAGAAATTGCTTTTCAAAATATTTTTCCGACAATCTTTTGAATTTCCCATAGCATTTCAAAAATGTTTTTATGCATAGAATTATGGGGAATTACTCCATTAATTGATCGTTAACTCATTTGAATGAAATTGTTTAGCCTTACTATCTATATCTTGTGATTGCTCTATTTCGTTTGCTAAGTTCTAAATTTGGATTTTTGGTTTTGAGTTGCTTAAATTATATGTTTCGGATTTTATATTGTTGTGTTGATGTTGCTAACAATATTCTTGATGATATAGGTGTTATTGCACTCTTAGTCCTTGATCCTTATCAAATTGCATTGTGTTTCCTATAGGTTGAAAAATATTGTTTTGAGGTCCCTATAGTTTGAACAAGTTACACTTAGCTTTCTTATGTTTGAAAATTGCACTTAGGTCCTTAAAGTTTTTCAAAATTGCATTTAGTCCATAAACTTTTGAAAAATGCATATTGACCCCTATACTTTTCAAAAATTGAATTTTACTCCTAGAAATTCTTAAAAATTCTTTTAATGGTAAAAGGGGAGAAATCTTAGGTCAATTTTTTTCAAATTCAAAACAATCACTCTATGCATTTTGTGAGGGGGAGTTTTTTCTTCAACTATCTTTAAAAACTAAAATGCTTAGGTTAAGGGGCATCTTTTTCAAAATTTCATCTTTTAAACCCTTTGAAAGAAATAATTTTTTATATTGCACTAATCGTTCGTGTTGTTGGAAAGCGTATAAGATGAAAACCTTTCGATCAAGAAGTTGGTAAAATGTCTCTATCCCTTATCTTTTTTATGCTTTGCAATTGTTGATCTTTGTGCATCTCAAATTAAATTGATTTAATTACTCTAAACTCTTGCACTCCTTATATCGTTGTTTAAAATCTATTCACTTGAGTTTTAGCTCTTCTATGTTTAGTTGCTTGATATTATTTTATTATCTCGTCTTTTTGATGAAGACAAAGGGGGAGAAATATGTGCACTAAAACTTTCAAAATTGCACTTTTTATTACTCACAAAAGCATTTCATCTTCCTTTAAATGCTTTTTTACTTAATGCTTATTGTGAGGGGGAGCTTAATTTCATTAGAGCTTAAACTTTCATATCATTCCTAAGGTGTTTTAGTGAAGGATTTGTCATCATCAAAAAGGGGGAGATTGTTGGCATATAGCCTCCCTTAATAGGTTGTTTTAATGTGACAAATCCTCTTGTGTTTAGTGTGCTAATTATTCTTGTTATACATATTCTATCTTGCACTCTAATTCATCAAAAAACACATTCTTTATCATTTAGATCAAAGCTCTATTGTTTTATCTTAAGAAACTAATTCTCATACAAATACTTTTAACCTTATCTTTGTGTACATTGAGAATTAGCTTTAGTGATCAACTACAAAGTTTATTAGAATGATGTTCTCTACAACTCTCGTAAAGAAGGTTTTCTGATCCGAGCATCATAGTAAAATATATACTCACTAGAAGGTGTTTTAGACCTTTGGTGCGGTACACCGGAGTTTCTGTGCGGTACACCGCAGCCCACGGACTACACCACGGACCAGGGGGCTTGTCCGTCAGAAAGCAAGTGAATTAAACAAGGTCAGTGCGGTACACCGCACCAACCCCGCGGTGCACCGCAGGTTAGGGTTTTCTGCAGCAAAATGAAGACAAAAGGCATATATCCATTGGGGATATTAATATATCCATTGGAGACAAGTCTTATGACCGTTGGGAGCATTTTGCAGCTATAAATTGAAGGTCTTTCGAGGCTACAACTACACCTTCAACCCATATACACTAAGGGGCTTAATTGTTATCATCCAAGAAGGTGTCAAGAGCTATACATTGTCATATCCACTCAATTAAGGAGTTAATCCAATAAGCCACAAAGTTCTATCTACTCAAGAGGAGTCTTTCATGCTTAAGTGTTATATCTACTCATTAGGAGATTGTTAGCAAAGTAGTTTCACCCTTTAAACTCTTTGTATTTATCCTCTTAAGTCTACTTCTTGTAATAGATAGATTAAGAGAGAATTTGAGTATCGGGAGTATACTCGGTGTCCTTGTGTTGTGATTACACAAGAGTTTCCTTTGTGGTTTCGAAGAGGTTGTCCTTCGTGTTATCGAAAAGGTTGTAAGGGTTATTGTGTTCTCGACCCGGTTAAGAGAGACACGGGAGCTTAATGAAAAGCTTGAAATCCTAAGGAGGCTTCCTTAGGTAGTGGATGTAGGGAAACCGAACCACTATAAATCGTGTGTATCTTTCTATCCCTACACTCTTTATTTTCCGCACTTTATATGTTTGATAATATGCTAGTATGAATATTGTGATATTGATTATCTAGTTTATCTAACTTAGATCATCTAGCATAGTAAGAGAAGATAATCGATTTACTTGTTTAACTTATATATCGAACCTCTAACTTATCCTTTGCATGATCCCTTAAGTGTTTGATATATTAGTTGACTTAGAAGTTTTCTCTTAAACTTATAATTGTCCAAAAGATTTTTAATTAGGCATTAATCTTATTAGTAATCCTATTCACCCCCCCTCTAGGACTTTCACACGCTACCGTCCCCGGCAGCGGCGCCAAAAACTTGGTGGGTCCTGGTGTGTTATTAAATTAATGCGAAAGTAAAGGAACCACAATCACCGAAAGTGTACGGTTGTCCAAGTAATATTCGATAAATCGAGTTCGTTCGCAGGGACGGATTAGGCACAACTCAGGTATTAATCAAAAAGTAAGAATAATTGCTCAACAAGAAAAATAAAATAAAGATTTTTGTTTGGTTTTATAAATTAAGATGCAAGAAAATAAATTACGGAATTAAAAGAAAGCAATTAAAAGAGACTTGAAACTTCAGATGAGAAAGAGTACTTGATCCTCGCAAGGGTTTCACCTAACCTATCTAATTCATGCTTCTGTTTAAGGGCTAAACTGTTATTATTGTGCTAGTCGGGACTCTAATATCTCCTAGCCCCCGTCAGGGTGGTCCTAAGAGCTATCCTACGGTATTACAAACCCCGTCAGGATGAATATAAGCTACTTTCAGATGAATAATAATTTACCTCATTGGCTGCTTGGTTAGTTAAGCCTGTCAAGGTCAATAACGGATACTATGCGTCTATTATCTAAGTCTGTAATTAAACCCCCCGTCAAGGTGATCCATACGCCACTATATGGAATAGCCTAATTACTATGAGCTAAGTTTGATTCATGACTTCAAAATTAGTAATTAAAACACAATAATAGTCAACACAAAATACCTAGTCTAATTTAAATCATTAAATCCCAAATTCAGAAAACATAAATTAAACTTAATTAAGTTCAACCCATATAGCGATTCTCAAGTACTAAAGAAATTAGTTCATAACGGAATGGAAAACTGAATTAAAATCAAAGGAATTCATGTTCAAATACAAAGATAAATTGATAACCTAAAGGGTAAGATGACTGATGATGGAAGAACAGGACTCCTCCAGCACTAGCTTCTCCTTGCCTTCTTGCTCTGACTTGAAAACCTTAAGCCTCTTGTGTAATTCTCTGAAGTGTGTGAAAGTAGGAGGTTAAGGGGTGTATTTATAGGTGCTGGAGGACCCTAGGTCTAATTTTGCTTGGAGTGGAAGACAAGTCAAAGACTCTTAAATTCGTAGCTCTAAATTCTAGGAAAGGTAAGATTTTGCTGCTTATTTGATTTGGTCATATCTTTTTCAATACTAATCCGTTTGAGAAGTTCCAATATATGAAACCACTTGTCTTGGAAAGAGCTTTCTATTGGTGCAGACCACTCGTCCAGAATCCATGCCAATCTTTAGTTATGGAATTATCTTTAAAACGTGGCTGGATTTTCAGATTCACAAGGCAGCTTTATCTTTTCCTTCTTTGAATAAATCTTTCCTAAATCTTCTTATTTCCATGTAAATCTTCTTTCCTTTCATCTTTATCTTGACTTGGCCTCTAAGTAATTACCATTTATCTTTTAAAGCTTCACATTAAATAAATAATTAAACCGCATATGCTTAAAAAAGAATAAATCAAGAAATCAAGAAATCGATATAGGAAAGTGCACTCTAAAAATTGAAACTCGACTAGAAATCATTTCCTAACACTCTAAAATACACTAAGACTTTATTCTCACTTTTTCTCCTTGGATTGGTCTTTCATGAAATTCAAGAACCAATTAACTTTGCATTAAAAATAGTCAAATTTACGCACAAAAGCTCAGATTCTGCAAATAGTTAATTTCCAAGGGGAGAAAGTGTAATATGATCAATTAAGCCTAAAAGTCTATCAAATAAGTCATTTATTCACCTAAAATGATGTCTCCAAGGGGGCTAATAATTAGAACAAATAGGGAGACATCAATTGTCCACTTGTAATATGTGCTATAATTTTGAACGGACCTAATAAGCCAATTGTTTCGTGATATTGGTAGCCCAATCGATGTAATATACATAAACAATTTTAATAAACTATAGATGGACTAGATAGCTATCAATCCATACATATATTCGACTAGGAGATTTACGGTACAGAGCTTCCAGACATCTGGCTATATCAAACTCCCAGTGATTGTTGCCTAGAAAGATTTGTCTAAGAATATCGTCATGCATTGTGTAGTGGATAACTATGAGTCTGCATATCATGCTATTATCGGCTAGACAACAGTCAACAAGTTTCTTGTTATTGTTTCAACTTATCACTTGATGGTGAAGAATCTTGCCCTGAAAGTTGGTGTACTTATTTGAGGGGATCGACAAAGTGCATGCGAGTGCTGCTATAAATCCTTAAAGGGTTGACTATAATGATGGTTGATTACGGTGATGAAGAAGGGACCATGTAAGATACATGTAAAATATTGTTTTTAAAATTAAATATACTTTTTATTTTATTTTGTAGGAACATTTACATTGGTCGAAGCTACTCCTCTGTGCTCTTTTCCCCCCCAGAGGGTTTTAAATGAGGCAGAATTATCAGGTTTAAGCAAATGATCATTAAGAAAAATATATCTTGTTATAAAATCAATGAAGCTTTGAGAAAAAACAAATTTTTTCCCAACTAAAAATGTTAAAATATCAAAACTTTTTACCGTCCTCTTACATACGTAAACAAGGGGTCAACCAAATGTTATCCCTGCCAAAATATTATGAAGGATTAAAACTTTTTACAGGTATGTTACATTTGTAAACTAGCGGATCAACCAAATGTTACCCCAACCTAAAAAGTCAGCATATAAAAAATTTGCTCGTCCTCATATGTTTATCAGTTAGGGGGTTTTCCATATATTTTTCGACCTACAATGTCGAAATATCAAATATTATTACCACACTCTTACTTTCATAGATTTAGGGGTCGTCCAAATATTATCTTATAAGAAAAAAAGGTCACATAAACCTTGAACATGTGGAATGCTGGCCAAGACGTATTATTTATCGCTAGACCCTACGAAGACCTCCAAGGCCTCGAAGGATTTTAAGGTCAAAGGATAAGAAATATGAAAAATAGGATGCTCGTCGTGTTTATAAATCATTATGTTCAAAGTTGACAAGTGAGGATGCCACATGATCTCACAAAAGATGCTCATCGTGTCTATCACTCAACATGGCCCACTACTTACACACTACATCCATTATCGTAATACACGGTCCATGAAAGTAGGAGGATTAGTGATGTCTCATCTTTTATGATATATTTTGAAACTCACGGGACATCATTTTGGGGGATTCTTCAGCATTAAAGTGTGATTTATCCATTTATTTGGCATTATTTTAGTTATTAGCCAATCTTGATCATATATGTATTTTTGGAGCAACTTAAGATGATTTGTGTGTTAAGTGTGTATCTCCATGGATGATATGATATACAGAAATTAAGCTATGAAGTAAAAAATCTAAGGAAAACCCCAAGTCAAGTTGCAAGGAAACAAATAGTCTCACTAGAAGGTCAAGTGCCGACAAAACATCATTGTCACCTTCGAAAATTCACGATAAATAATTGGTGAGGATTATGATTAAATGATTATATATATATATATATATATATATATATATATATATATATATATATGTGTGTGTGTGTGTGTGTGTGTGTGTGTGTGTGTGTGTGTGTGTGTGTGTGTGTGTATGTTTATTGTAGGGTGATCATGTGACATTTGTAAATGTGTACAAAGGATTTATAGAATCTAATAAATTTCCAAGATGGTGTCACAAGAATTTAATAAATTATCAAGCGGTGTATAGTTCAATTTTACTTTCCATCAAGTGGTGTAACTGTATCAGTAGTGTGTGGAGTAATTTTTTTTTATTTTTTTCAGAAATAAGTGGTTGAAATTATAGAGCAATTAAGAAGCATTTCGCAGAGAATTGGAATGGTAAAGCTCTTCTAGATCAAGATAGAACTCCGAGTTTATATTGCATGAGAAGAAACTGTTTGCAAATGATTTTTGAATTGAAAAAGTTACGTTGATTTTGCCATGAAGACTAGGGTTGTCCAGCTTTCTTGAAAATCGTTTTTTGGCACATTTGACCCACCTAGTGTGCCCAGTATGATGAAATTCAGTTTTTATGCCAAAAGTTATGGTGATGTATCCTCATTTGTGATAGATTTATATTAGGATGAGACATCATTTTTAGTGATTTAGAAGTCATAATAGTCGATTTTCTTGAGAAATAGTGCACTTTCTTATTTTGAGTCTTGATTTAGTGAAATAATATTTTTAGAGCATATTGGGTTTAATTGTTTATTTAGTGTGAAGCTTTAAAGATAATTATGGAGATTACGAGTCTAAGTCAAAGACTACAACATATGGAAAGAGATTAGCATGGTAATTGGAGATAAGGAAACAAAAGCTAAAAAGATGGAAAAGGAAAAGCTGCCTAAATCTGAATTTTTGCAGCAACGCCTAAAGAAGTGGTGATAACTCCAACAAAGAAGCCAATTTTGGTAAATTCCTTTCATATGGACGTAGATAATTCGCTGAGGATTCTTTTGGTATATTATGGAGCAAAAACCGACCAATAACGAAGAAGATATGCTCAAAACAGTTCAGTAGAATTTATCTTTATTTCCATACGAATTTGAGTTGGGCTTGGAGTCCACGACCTTATCTCTCCCTCAAGAAAACGAATTAGGTCTTCTAAACACCTATAAATACATCCTTATATCACTTGTAAAAGTACCCTAGCAATCCTTGCCTCATAGTAATTAGTTCTTAAGGTTTTATTCTTCCAGTTTATTGTAGAGAGCAAGATGATGTCTTTTGTAATACCTTTAGTTTATTTCCATCAGGTATGAACTAAACTCCCCATAGCTTGGGTTTTGCATCATGTATAATCTATGAATTCTAATTCTTCTATCTAAGTTTCTTTGGGAATTACATGTTTTAATCTGATATTAGCTACTTATCTTTATATTTGTTTATGTGTTTTGATTTATTGTCTTTCCTAGAACTGATCAATTTAGGATTGTTTTAATAGTAGTTAGATGGTTACCTTAATTGGGTGTCTAATTATTGAAACACCACATAACGTCTAGTGTCGATATTAGTCCTGACAAAACTGATTCTAACTAGATAGTCAGTAGGGCATAATTTAATCACCATATCACCAATGAATGAATTGTTTGCTTAGGGCCTTAGTAGCGTTTGATAACCCTATTTGAAACAGCTTCTTGGTTGTGCCGTAGCCCCCTTAGTCGCTCTCAAGGTCTAAGGAATGGGAATTTAGAATCCTGACTAAATATACAAGAGCTAATATTCTCTCTTATAAACTAGATCTAGTAGAAAGAATTAGAAGGATTAGTGCATACTAGCAAAACCTAAGCTATATTTCTAATCTCATATTCTTCGTAGTTACTTTATTGTCTTTTATTTTCTTAGTTTAATTAATAAATTCGAAATTTATATCTCTTTTATTTTCTGTTTTTAATTATTTACTTTTACTCGTTATTTCTACCCACGTGATTAACACACTTAAGTCCCTGAGAACGAACTCAACTTACTAACTAAAACTTGCATACGTCCTGTAATACTTGCAGTACTGTGCCTGTCTAGGGTGAGAGTGCGTAGTTTTCTTGACCTTTATTTGTATTAATTTTATCACACCCTAGGCGACACCATATGGAATGCTCATTTTTAATCCAAGGCTATTAAAAATTCCCATTTTTAGGCCAGTTCACTAATTTCATAAAGATTTCGTAAATTTTAAGGGCAATTTTGACATTTCGATATGTTTATTCGACCACATAAAAAACTAGGAATTCTACTTGAACTGTCCAAATTACCCTTCAAATTTATGTAATATCTCACGAAATTAGTAAAATGTTCTAAAATTGGGCATCTTTACTACTAAATTATCCGCAAAATGTAAATTTTTGGAAGCCTTATCCTTCTTGTTGATGCCAAGGTTGTTAAACACTGACATGGGCGTAAGGTTCTCACTTGAATTGACGTCACACAGAGCTTTGACCTTGAGCTTACCACCAATTTACATAGGGAGGTCGAAACCTCCAGGATCTTGAAGCTTAAATTGTAGCTTCTTTTCCACTTTCTTCGAGACTCTCTTAGTATGAGCGACAATCTCGATCATGGCTTCTACACTCGCACTCTCTTTAGGAATAGCTTGGTGAACACTTTTTTGCAGTGCAAGCCCTTTCTCAACAATCTCAAGCACTTGCACATTGATTTTCTTTTTACTATATGCTTTTACAAATGCATCGAGCTCGATCTCACCCTCTTGATATTTCATAGGATTGGGTAGTGACATCGGAACACTAGGTGGCAATTCCACCTTTCTCTCTTATTTTTTTGCACCTTAGGTGCAACTACTTCTTCCTTCTTCTCAACTAAGGTTTCTACCTCATTGTCTAACTTGTTAGCTTCTAACTCGAGAACTGATTTGATTTTTTCCTTGATTTTATTGAGTATAAGTTCAAAGTTAAAATCTTTCGAGCTTGGAATGTTTGGTTCTTCAATGATTTCTAGAACCTACACGTTAATTTCTGCAGTAGGTGGTGATTCCACAACTTCTTCAGTTTGAAGGCAAATAGCCTTACATGATTCGAACCCAACACTGACATCGCTATTTTCTATGGAATTTGGTGTGCACCCGTGTGTGGTAAAATAAATTAACACTATTATAGGGTGACACTAGGCAGCGTATGGATCGGTGACAAGTATAATTGATAAGTAGGGTTATATCATTCTCCACAGGGATTATCAGTGAGAATAATTATGCTTAAACTATTGTAAATGTGTAAAGCTTGCAATGGAATAAATAAATACTAAAGATTGCAAATAATATAATGTTTATTTGGTTTTTAAAAACTAGTAAAGTAATGCCAATCATATTAAACTAATGATGAAACTAAACAAGTAAATAAGTAAAACGATGAACTAATATAAGAGAGTTTCTTGAGGAATTGCTAGTAATTGTTTATGTCGCTAGATAATAGTTCTATTGATAAGGGTGAGTGGTGATGTTCACATTAGTCAGAATTCAAAGGTTATTCTGACTCCTGCTAGGGTAGACTTAGAGCGCAATCCTACACGCCAGTTGGTTTTCGAATAAATTAAACTCATAGAATGTTGACTTCCTAACAAACTAGGCCTTCCGATTCAATACCTCGCATTAGGCGCTTATATTCTAAGTCTTAAATCGAACCTCCCTCTTCATGTGGATGCCCAATTACTATAGCTATCCACTACTTAGCCGGAGCACATGTAGTATTAACATAAACATATAACACTGGAATAAATAATATAACTAACTCAGTTAAATGTTATCATGTCCCAAAAACAATAAATCTATTAAAAAGCTAAGCAGAAACTCTTACATAAGAATCCTCAAGCAATGAGTGTTTTGTTCATACTAAAATAAGAAAAACCAATAAAAAATAATGGAAGAATAATGTTAAAAGAAAAAATAAAGATGAGGTACTCTTAATGATGAATGGAATTGATGATGAAATTCATGAATGGTTGAGGAAGAATCGTTGGGTTCATAGACAAACCCTTCTCTTCTTCTCTTCTTTTCTTCTGAAATGAGCGCTTCCCTCCTTATGGATTGTGTTGTACATTGAAAAGATTGTTATATTAATTATAAGGGGTTGCTATAATTACTTACATATCAAGTAAAAATGTTTGGGCCCCCTTTTGGCTTGTTAAATTAGGTTTAGAAGGAACCCATCTTTTTTACTTAGCAGAATCCTGGTTCGGGCCAAGGTGGAAGCAAATGGCATAAGTTTTTCATCTTAACTCCGAATTAACTTCCGTCACTTTCCACATGATATTGACATCAAACTCTTTCTAAATTAAAATAAATCAGACCGAAAATTTTCACCAATATGTCTTAGTGACTAAAACACTAAGGATCAAAGATTTCTCCAACATAGCTACAACTTCCCAAAGTGACTCTAGGCTCTAATACCGGTTTGGCTTGGGATTTATCTTGACATTTTTAATTCTTCTTCTTATCTTGGACCCTTTTATCAAACATGTACCTAAAAGCTAAATACTTAACACACAATTAAGGCACATTGAAAAAAGAGTTAGATATATAAACATTTAATTTTATAGAAGGTTTAAAAAGGTCTTGTCTACATTAAAAGTTACTGAAATTAACTTCATTTCACGTTATTAAGAGACTAATTTCACGATTAGAACTCCTGGATTATTAATCACATTGACACAATGTAGTAAAGTACTCTATTTGATGAATAGACTAATTAGAAAATGAATATGAGTTGATTGTGTGTTTTTGTGAGGAAAGAGAGCTTGATTTGATGATTATATATTGTTTAGATGATGATTTTCGAAGTAGGTGGAGGCTAGGATTCGGAATAAGAGGTTGGCTTGGGAAACAAGGCAAAAAATCTAGGTTAAAAGCTCAAAAACCGCCTCTCACAGCAGCTGACCGGTTACCCGGCGGCTGACCGGGTTACCGGTCGCTGTCTCGGCGAAAACTAATTACCAAATTGAATTTTTTTTTACCTCAGACGCAAGCCTCCTTGTGTCATACGTGACGCACTAGTCAGAACATCCATCCTTGTTGACCGGCTACTTGGTCAGCCACCGGGTACCCGGTGCATCGTTGGCGCAACCTCAGATGCAGCACCTTGCATCATACTTGACGCACTAACCAGAAACTTCCACCTTCGCGGACCGGCTACCTGGTCAGCCACCGGGTACCTGGTGAGCTCTCGCTGGCGCAAACGTGGACGCAGAAAATTGCGTCAAACATGACGCACTAACCAGAAAGTTTGGGGGTCTTCAGCGCAGTGACCGGCTAGCCGGTCAGCCACCAGCTTGCCGGCGAGCGCAGTCTTCGACTCCAATTTTTTCGTTTTTTCATTGTTTCGACCCCAAACTCATAACCTTTTTACCCCTGAAATCATCAAAAACAACTACCCTTCCTCATTTCTTAATAATAGACACTAAATTAACGAGATTTATCTAATAGACACTACGAAAATTAAAAGACTTAAACTAATATACAATGAATTGGCTTTTGTTTAACGTCGCTTTTAGGAGCTTCGAGGAGATACATAATCTCCCCGGGATGTGGATCTTCCAAGTGATTGGTGTCTTCACCTCCATGGTATATCTTTAATCGATGACCGTTCACCATGAAAGTACGGTTCTCGAGTGGATGTTCTATTTCTATCGCCCCATGAGGTGTAACCTTGGTCACAACATAAGGACCAGACGACTTCGATCTTAATTTACCCGGATAGTTGTTGAACTTTGAGTTATACTTCAATACTTTCTGTCCCACTACAAAGTTCTTTTCACGAATACGATTATCATGCCACCTCTTAGTGTTTTGTTTGTAAAGCTTAGCATTTTCATAAGCATGTAATCGGAATTCATCAAGTTCATTAAGTTTCATCATTCGATTCTGACTGGCTAAAGTAGGATCTAAGTTTAACTGTGCAATAGCCCAATATGCACCCATTTCAAGCTCAAGAGGTAAGTGACAAGCCTTACCGAACGCAGTACGATAAGCCCATAATGCATCGTCTAACTTCATTGACCAATCTTTTCTTGTAGGACCAACAGTCTTCTCTAAAATAGATTTTACCTCACGATTTGAGACTTCAGCTTGACCATTGGCTTGCGGATGATAAGCGGTAGATACACGATGTCTTACTCCATACTTCTCTAAAACTGTTTTCAAGTATTTATTCACGAAATGAGAACGTCCATCGCTAATAATTACTCTCGGTGTACCATGTCTAGTGAAGATGTGTGATTTTAGAAACTTAATCACTACTCGCGAATCGTTAGTTGGTAGAGCAATGGCCTCTACCCATTTAGACACGTAATCAACAGCTAATAAGATGTAAAGGTTTCCATTAGAAGGAACAAACGGACCCATAAAATCTATACCCCATACATCGAATATCTCTTTTTCAAGAACATTAGTACGTGTCATCTCATCCCTCATAGATATATTTCCCGTAAATTGACACCTTTCACATCTCTTAACATATTCATGACAATCTTTCATTATTGAAGGCCAGTATAAACCTGACTGTAATACCTTAGCAGCAGTTCGATCTCCTTTGAAATGTCCTCCAATCAGGTGGTAATACAATAGGAGCGGTAAAGAGTTTTTCTTTGATTGCTTGGAAGTCCACCATGCAAGATTCATTGAAAAGTTGGTGTCCTTCTCAAGTAAGTTACATAGTGGTTTAGAAATTTTAGAAAAAACTTTAATGAATCTCCTATAAAAGCCAGCATGGCCAAGAAAACTTCTTACCCCTTTTACAGAAACAGGAGGGGGAATAGTTTTTATTACCTCTATCTTTGCGCGATCAACCTCTAAACCAGCACTCGAAATCTTGTGACCCAATACTATACCTTCTCGAACCATAAAATGACTTTTCTCCCAATTTAGAACCAAATCACTTTCCTTGCATCGAATCAAAACTCTCTCTAAATTCTGTAAACACTTATCGAAGTCATCACCGAATACAGAGAAATCATCCATAAATACCTCAAGGAAGTTATCGATCATATCCCAGAATATTGCTATCACACATCTTTGAAACGTAGTGGGTGCGTTACATAACCCAAATGGCATTCGGCAATATGCAAACGTACCAAAGGGACATGTAAAGGTCGTCTTATGTTGATCTTCTGGAGCCATGTAAATTTGATTATATCCGGAATATTCAACCAAAAAGAAGTAATACTCTCTACCAGCTAACTTATCTAACATTTTATCTATGAAGGGAAGCGGGAAGTGATCTTTTCTGGTGGCCTTGTTCAATATGCGGTAATCCATACATATTCTCCAAACAACAACAGTTCTTGAAGGAATAGCTTCATTTTGATCGTTAAGAATTGTAGTAATTCCTTCTTTCTTCGGCACACACTGAACCGGGCTCACCCATTCACTACTTGAAATGGGATAGATAATCCCTGCGTCTAGCAGCTTAATAACCTCCTTCTTTACAACTTCTTTCATGGATGGCATTAATCTCCTTTGACCTTCAACTGAGTGTGCGTTATTATCTTCAAGAATGATTTTGTGTTGACAATAGGAAGGGCTAATGCCTTTGATATCGGTAATAGTCCACCCTATGGCCTCTTTGTTAGCTCTTAACACACGCAACATTTTATCTTCTTGAGGACCTGTTAAATTTGCTGAAACAATCACAGGTAGAGTTTCATTAGTACCTAAATATGCATGCCTTAAGTGTGATGGCAAAGGCTTTTCTTCCACTTGCGGAGGAGATTCGATTGAAGGTTTATTTTTAGTTACAATCTCCCCCGGTTCTCTCCCAGGCTCATAGGAAAGACGCCTATATTTTGGATTCTCAGAGTTAAGAGCTGCCACTATTTCAGAAAGCTCTTCCATCAATTCAGGTAGATCAAGTGTCAAGGCTGCCTGCAAAACATCATCAACGTAAATTCATTATATACCTCTTGCGTGGCACGCTCAACTACATCCATTCAAAAACAATCCTCTTGAGAATCTGGAAACTTCATAGCTCGGAACACGTTAAACTTCACTTCCTTGTCTTGGATTCGCATCGTTAATTCTCCGTATTCTACATCAATTAAAGTACTCCCCGTGGCTAGGAATGGTCTTCCCAAAATAATGGGGACATTCCTATTTGCGTCGTATTCAAGGATAAGAAAATCAGCGGGAAATATTAAAGTACCTGCCTTGACGAGGACATCTTCTATTCGACCCTCAGGATGCGCAAGGGATCGATCCGCCATTTACAAGACCATATAAGTGGGTATTGCTACTCCAATTTTCAACTTTTCAAAGATTGATTTGGGCATAATATTAATACTTGCACCCAAATCATATAGTGCTTTACCTTTCCGTTCTTCTCCAATCGAAATAGGAATTGTGAAACTCCCCGGATCAAGTAACTTCGGAGGTAGCTTACTTTGACAAATAGCACTACATTCTTCCGGTAAACCAATCATTTCATTATCGCAATACGGCTTTTTGTTGGTGAGAACTCTTTTCAAAAACTTTGTATACTTGGGTATATCTCTGATAGCTTCCAACAACGGAATATTGATGCTAAGACCTCTCACTCTATTAAAGAACTTTTTATATTCAGCCATATCACCTTTCTTTTGAACTCTGGATGGAAACGGCGGAGGAGGAGGATTTGTTACAACATCATCTTTCTTTTTCGGAGTTTCAATAGGCCTCTCCACTTCTTATACTTCATCATCTTTATTTTTGTCCACCACATCCTTTTCTTTTCTAGTAACTTCTTTTGCTTTCATAACAGGAAAAGGAGGTGGAGGAAGTTTCTTACCACTTCTGAGAGTCACGGCGTTGCAATCTTCTTTCTGTTTCGGATTTTCTGTGTCACTAGGGAGTTGCCCTTGTGGACGCTGATTTAGTTGTTTTGACATTTGCGCAACTTGATTCTCTAACATCTTAATGTGTGCTTCAGAAGCTTGTTGCCTTTGGGCTGACTGCGCATAAAGTGCGATTAAATCTTCTACGGTTTTCTGAAGGTTATTTGCACCTTCTTGTGGTTGACCAGGTAAAGCTTTCTGGTTCATTGTGTAATTATAATTGTCTTGAGGAGGTTGTCTCTGAACATAATTTCCTTGGTGTTGTCCCCCTTTATAGTTATTCTGCGGTCTTGGATTATAGTCGTTACCTTGGGGACGCGGCTGATATGCGTTAGTCGGATTTGCTGCCCCATTAGGATTTGAATACTGAAACCCAGGATGGTTTCTGTTAGGTTGATACCCTTGACCACTCGAATTGTAATTCCCTCTGTTGGAGACAAACATCACGGACTCTTGATTATTTTGACAATTCTCCCATTCATGATCATTCACACCACAATACGAACATCCATAAACTTCTTGCGTAGCATTCACTTCAACCCTTTTACTCGAAAAACCTTCTTTCACGGCTAACGTGAGTTGTTTAAATTGTTTTTCCAAGGTGGTTTGTATTTTGTTCTCTAGGGAGGTGAACTTTTCTTTGATATTTACGTTATTAAATCCACCTTTAACAGGTGTTCTCACAGTATACCACCCCACTTCATTAGTTACCGTTCTATCCAAAATAATCGTCGCGGTAACGGGTAGAACCTGCAAAAATCCACCACCACATAATAAATCTAAATCCTTTCTCGATTTCCCATCAAGTCCTTTGTAAAAGATTTTCATTTGTTGTTGTTCTGAAAGGTCATGATCAGGTACTCTTCGCAAACACTACTGGAATCTCGACCAACTTTTACCCAAACCTTCATCATATTCTTGTCAGAAATGTGTTAATTTGAGTAGAGCATCTAATCTCATGTTGGATGGATAATATCTGTCAAAAAATGCAGTTTGTAGTTGTTCCCAATTCGTAATCTTTCCAGGTGATGTCTCCTCATTTGTGATAATATAATCTATTTCTGAGACATCATTTTAGGTGTATTTATTAGAGTATAGGTCGAATTTAGCTTAATTTAGTGCACTTTCCTATTTTGAGTCTTGATTTAGTAACATAATATTTTTAGAGCATATTGGGTTTAATTGTTTATTTAGTGTGAAGCTTTAAAGATAATTATGGATATTAATTAGAGTCCAAGTCAAAGACTACAAGATATGGAAAGAGATTTGCATGGTAATTGGAGATAAAGGAAACAAAGGCTAAAAACATGGAAAAGGAAAAGCTGCCTAAATCTGAATTTCTGCAGCAACGCCTAAATAAGTGGTGATAACTCCAACAAAGAATCCGATTGTGGTATTTCCTTTTATAGGGACGTAGATAATTCGCTGAGGATTCTTTTGGTATATTATGGAGCAAAAACCGACCAGTAACGAAGAAGATATGCTCAAAACAGTTCATCAGTCTTTATCTTTATTTCCATACGAATTTGAGTTGGGCTTGGAGTCTATTACTTATCCTTTTCCTTCAAGAAACTAATTAGGTCAACCTATACACTATAAATACAGCCTCTTAACACTCTTAAATCATTCTTGGCCAGACCTTAAGGCCAAGAGGAAGCTGCAACACAAGAGAATAAGTCTGGAAGGAGCAGAACACCATATGTTTCCTTCAACCTCTTATTTTGTAATTCTTCTCTCTTCTCTTCTTAGTATGAATTAATTCTATTAGTTTGAGTTTTTAGCATATATGTATGAACCCTAGTTTTGATTGACATCTATCTAATTTGGGAATTGTATGTTTTAAATTGAATTATACTTTTTATTCTCTATTTATGTGTTTGGATTTATATTCTGTGTTCTTATGGAAGTGCACCCATATAGAATTACCATCTAGTAATTAGGTCACCATTGACAACGGTGTTTAGTTACCTGTTTAGCACATAACGTCTAGGATAAGGTTTGATCTGACAACCCAACCTAACTAGATAATCACTATGGTTTAGTTCTTGTGACTATTTACCAATTACAGGAAAAGTTTGCTTAGGAAACCTTATTGACACAGGTAAATCCTATTTAAAACTACCGATAGCGAATTGGAACCGATTATTGAAATACTACATAATTCACCCTTACATGTTTAGAACGGCAAAACTAGTGGGGATTGCATGCTATTTACTCAAGCTAACGTTCATAATATGATCTTTTCTTTTATTTATTTTCTGTCTTTAGTTTATTAGTTTAGTTTTATTATTTAAAAACCAAATGAATATTTGTCTATCTTTTCTTTCTATTTGCGTATTATCTCTTCTATCTTTAATATCTGTACTTGATAATTTGCATAAGTTCTCTCTAACTTTCGTCAGTCTCTGAGGAACGAATCTTCTTATCATTAGAACTTGCATACGTCCTGTAATACTTGCAGAACCGTGTTAGCGTAGGGTGTTTATTTGCACTTATTTTACACATCTTTTTATCACACCTTAGGCCACACCACCAGGCTCTTGTGAATCATGCCAATCACTCTCTCCATCTATCACGAAAAATCTGAATGTGGCAAAATACATTTGCTCTTTTGTTACTCCTTTAGTGATGTACGAATCGCAGATTTGCATAAATTTTTGTACTGCGCGAATAGGATCTTCTCCGGGCTTGCCACGAAATTTTTCGAAATTCTGAAATTGAGCTAAAGTACCTGAATCTGGACAGAATCTCGGAACATCAATATCGGCTGGGCCAATCCCAAGAGGAGGAGCATGGAACGGCTCTTGTGCTGGACCATTAATGAACCATGGATCAGCTACTTGGGATTGAACTGGAGGATTAGGAGGATTAAGAGGTGGAACTAGGCCATTCTGACCATTTTTATCAACAGGAAGGTCAGCCATCTCTCTAGCTAATCTCTCTTCTAACTCTTGTGCTTCTTTATCTTCTCTCCTTTTCTTGTTAGCAAATCTGACTAATGATTCAGGATTATCAAGGATCGGAGGTGATGTCTCTAGATCCTTAAATAACTTCATTAGCATACACCAAACCTAAAAACCTGAAAAAGATGAAGAAACAAAGCGTAAAACTGAAAAATAAAAATGCAACTAACACTAAAGGATAAACATCGGGATCACACGCTACCGTTCCCCGGCAGCGGCGCCAAAAACGTGGTGGTCCTTTGTGTGTTGTAAAATAAAATGCAAATAAGGATAAGAGAACCACAACTGCAAGTGTACAGTTGTCCCAAGTAATATATGTGATAAACAGATTTGTTCTCAGGGACGAATTAAATGACTCTAATGCTTATCGAATAGTGGTTAATTGCACGTAAAAGCAAATAAATGATTTTGAGAATGTTTGTTTTGGTTTTCTATAACTAAGACAATAAATTAAAATGCTAAATTAATGCAAATATTAAACTAGACGCGAGAAAATAAAGTAGTTTACGCAAGGTATGAAAGGCAGTACTTGAGAGACGCAAGGATTTCACCTAATTATCATTCATTTTATGTAATGTTTAAGGGTCAAATAGGTAAATATGTAATGGTCGGGATTCGAAATTCTCCTCACCCTCGTCAGGGTGGACTAAGGGGCTACTCTTAGGTGCTACAAACCCCGTCAGGGTGATTATAGTCCACCTTCAAGTGATTAAGTCTATTTCTACCCAATTGTCCATAGGATTAATTAAGCTCGTCAAAGTCTATAATTTCTATCCTATATTCATTAATTAGGTCCGTATCTAAACCCCCCGTCAAGGTGATTCATATGCCACTTTATGAAACAGCCTAGATACTAATTCCTATGATCGGTTAATTACGTCAATAATAGTAAATAAAAGCAAATTAATGAAAAATACAATTCACCCAATTTGATTTCAATTATTAAAATCCCAAATCCAAACACATGAAACGAAATCAAAATTGGGATTAACCCATTATGCGTTCTCAAGCACTTATTAAATTTAGCTCATACTAATATGAAAAACTAAAGAAATAAATAAGTTCATCATGTTTTACAGAATAAAATCGAAGAACCTAATTACGGAGTTGAATTGGCTGAGAATTGGAGATATAGACAGTCTCCAGCTCTTGCTTCTTCTCTTCCTTGCTCTAGCTTCTTCTCTGGCGTTCTGACTTTTAAGCGTATGTCTTGTGTGTGAATTGTTGTGTAAAAATAAGAGTCTAAAGCCTATTTATAATGTAAAATTCAGACTAGGGTTTTTCTTAAGGATTAAATGAAAATTAGAAAAGCTCAAGTTCATTAATTAAGCCCAAATCTTGTAACTGCTGCACCACCTTCACTAAATCAGCTCTAACCGGCTCGTTTCAACTTGGATTGACCCCATTCCAGTTGCTAAATTTCCGTAACGCAATGGGGAACAAATTATCTTTACAAGTTAGAGGCTAAATACACTTTTAGATGGCTCTAAATCAGAAATCTTTATCAACTTTACAGATTTGCAGCTTGAAATTATCAATTCTTTCGGGATATTTCTTCTTGCTTTGACTTCATTACACGATCTTTGACTTTATTCTTGGATTCCTCTCTTAGCTAGTATTCAAAACCTACAACTTTTCATTCAAAACAAACCATATTACGCGCAAAAGTTTAATAAATGAAAAATACTAGAATTAAAAGATGAAAACCGATTTATTGCATATTAACACCAAAAGTCTATCTAAATAGTCGAATAAACACCAAAAATGATGTCTCCAAAGGGCATAAAATTAGAACATTTAGGGAGACATCAGCATCGTATGCTCTTATTACAACAGTTGTTTCGGCTGATTTGGGAACACATAGTTCACTGAATGGTAATTCGAAATCGTTACCAATTTCTAAGTATCTTCCTTTTTGTGGCTAATGTTTGGTGATCTTTCATTAAAACTAGCAATGGTTCATGAGGGGCAAAGTGAAATAAATTTTCATGTTGTTAAGCTACTAATTCTTATTTATAAATCATGTCTCATTCAAAAAAAGCACAATACTCAATTCAAATCAATTTTGATCAAATATATTTACATGAACCGGTCATTTAATTATAAGAACAATCAAGTGTTATATCCGGGTAAACTGATGATTAGATATCCATTGTTGTATTAAGAATGAATGAACAAAAACTAATCTGATAGTCATCGATCTCTTTCTCTACGTGGTTGATTTGAAATCTCTTCTCCATAGGAAGGATTCTATAAGGTTTTTTAGTTATACTTAAACCTTAAAATCCAATAGAATCCAATGACTTTAAAATTCTTAAGATTTTTTAATACCCCCATGATTTTAAAAGAATTATTAAAATTTTAATTAAATACACTTAACTTTTAAAATATTATTTAAAATCTTAATTGAATACCCCAAAATTTTAAAAGACTATATAAAATCCTAACTGAATAAATGTCTACTTTTAGCATCCAAAAAAATCCCATAGACTCTCATTTGAATACATCCTCTTCGTTCTTATCCCTAATTTCGTCTTACATATATATATCCACTTTCATCTTAAGAGAATCATCCTTGGTCAATCCCTAATCATCAAAAGACCAAGAGAAAGCCTATATCAAGAGAGAAGAAGAAATTTAGAAACTGTTCATGCCATTCCAACCCTTCCAAGTATTTATAATTGTTTGTTTTTCTTTCCTTGGCATGAACGTTTTGTATTTATCTTGAGAATAGCATATGAGAATGAACCATAGTCTTTTTTTATATGTTATTTGAATTCGGGATATCCTTTTACATACAATTGAAATTGATAATGATAACTCTGTGTTATGTGTTTGGTTTAATGTTTGTAGTTCTTGCGGTGTGCAACGTATAGGATTGCCCCATTAGTAGTTGGATTGTTTACATAACGGAAGATTCAATTATAGAAACACCACATAATCATCTAGTATGCGGTAGTGATCCTAATGGGTTTGCCTGACTAGATAGTCACTAAGGTTTAATTTAACCACCGATCACTGCGCAGGGTCTCCTTACCCAAGTCCCCTAGTAGTGTTGAGGTTGCCTCCTAAGTCTACCATGACGGGAGTTAGGGGAAATATAGAATCCTAGCTATTACATATGTATCACACAATTCTACCTTAGATAATAATCATATTTAAGACTAGTGGAGATTGCTTGCTAATTTTTGAGTTAAACACTCATACGTCTTCTCTTTCATATTATATTTTCATGTTTTTAATTTTAGTCTTAGTTTAAATTAGTTATTAATTGTTAGTCATAAAACCAAATAAATATTTTAGTGTCTTTAGTGTATTATCTTATCAACTTCTTTTGTTGTACTTAGTAATTCCATTAATTATAGCTTACTTTCGTAGTCCCTGAGAACGAATCTTACTTATCAATTATAACTTGCATATAAAATGTGCACTTGCAGTGAGTTTCTAGTAGTGGTATAAGGTGTTAGTAATTTCTCTATATCATTATTTTATCACACCCTTGCCACCACCAGTATTGCATGTTAAGTGTTTGGGTATTTGTCTCCTACATCGTTTGGCTAGTAATTATTCTGGATTGTGCATGTGAAGTGTTTGATAACTTGTCTCATCCTTATAACTTAGTATATAGTATCCATCTAGCCTATCTATCTATTCGAGTTTCATTGCATTAAAAATATTCTTTCGATAGGCAGATTTTCATCGGATGAATTAGATTGTTGCATAGTACTTATTCACCTTCCCCTTTTAGAACTATGGTATGGCAACAATCTTCTATGCACGACTTTGGTTGAGGGTCAATTAATGTCTTGGTGGCTTGTCTGAGTAGCAATTAGGTGGCTATATACTGATCAAGGATAATTTTTCTTTATTATAATTTTCTTGGCAAATAACCAAAAATATAACATTCAATATGATTGATATCTTCCCAACTTGGACTCTGAAGTCTTTTACCAAGACTTCTTTAACATTAATCATTCCCTTGATATGTGACAAATTTGTTCTAACGTCTGTCTTGTGACAATTGGTCTTCCAATCCCTTAGGGTTTGTTTGGATGGAGGTATTGGGAGGGATGGGATTGTATTAAAGGATAATGACAATCTCATTCCTTGTTTGTTTTAAAAATAAGTAGAGGGGATAGTTTAGTAAAGGATACTTACAACCTGTTACGAACTCATATATTCAATCCCTCCAATTCAGTGGGATTGGGAAGGAAGAATTCTTTTATTACGTTGTAATGTCTAAGTTACCCTTATTTTTTATTATAAGATATTTTAATAGGGGTATATAAGTCATTTAGTTATAAAAAGAATCAATTCCTCCTATTATTCTTTTAATCCAAACACCGGATACATATAATTCTTTGATAAAATCTCTCCCTCTTTTTTATTCAATCCAAACAAGATTAAATATTCTTCTTTTCATTATTTTATTATACTTTTCTTTTCTATCATTTATTAAAGAATCTCTCCTTCGTTATTTTATTTACTTTCCTTTCATATCCTTTACTAAAGAATTCATCCTTAATTCAAACAGACCCTTAGTGTTAGGTGGAACCTCTCCTTTCTAATTTCTTAAGTATTCATTGGACTGATAAGTCGTAACATTCGACACTCTATTGGGAATCTCATACGGAGAACCCGATTAATTTTTATTACCTTGTATTAGGGGTGTGCAAAACAAAACCGAAATACCGAACGGATCCAAAAAACTGAAAAAGCCGAAAACCGACAAAACCGTTCGGTTCGGTATAAGCTTTTTAGAAAACCGAAAATGTTCGGTTCGGTACGGTTTTTCTACGCTAAACCGAACCGAAAAACCGGCCGAAATAAATACAAAAATTAAGACATTCTTGAATTTAATTTATATTCTTAAAAAACAAATGTTCATATATGACATGCACCATCCCTAAAAATGTCATAATGTGCAATATATTTTTACATAAGTCATTAGCCGATATATTTTTAAAAATCCTTCTTTTATTGATATTTTTTGAAGATAAATATTCTTTTGAAATTATTTGTTTACGACTAATATATAATATTTGAGTTTCAAAAATGTAATTTCCTACATGGGTCAACAACATGAATTTTCTTTTGAAGTTATTTGTTTACGGCTAATATAAATATTCCTTTAAAATTATTCGTTTAAGACTAATATATAATATTTGAGTTCCAAAAATGCAATTTCCTACATGGGTCAATAGTATGAAAATCAAACATTTTATATATGAATTTGTTAGAAAATAAATTATCTCATATATACACCCTTGAAGTATATCCAACTATCGAATTAAACACATACCAAAATCGAATAAAACCTAACCGAACATATAGTAAACCGAAAACCGATAAAAACCGTTCGGTTCGGTACCGGCACCTTTAAAAACCGAATCATTCGGTTTCGGTTTCGGTTACGACCGAAAACCGAGCCGAACCGAACCGTGCTCACCCCTACCTTGTATTAATATGTTTGGTTGCACTCTGTTCCATTTTTTATGCAAGATATAGATTCCAAATTTTACTCTTTTAAGTCTACATCGCATGAACTACATTTTTCCTCTAATTTAAACAAAAAATTCAGAACTTCTTTTTCTATCCAAATGATTTTCATAATATCAATGCAGGCCTTAGGCCTTGAAGTACCGTCTCTCGTCTAGGGTAACATAGGAATAGTCTGAGAATATGAGCGAATATTTTCTTTGTTCTAAGGAATATGAGCAATTTGAGTTATAAGAAATTAAGAACCCTTCATTATCACTTATGACTAAGAAAATTTCCGAAAAAAGAAAAATTCAATAGTCTAAGCAATAATTCAATAGGGTCAAAGAAGAAATCATTTTTATTATTTTTTATAAGCCAATCATGTCAAGTCTTGACATACCAATTGGCAAAGAGTGATGTCATGTAAACAGGGATATTTTACTATCAAACACAAAATAATGAGTTGCTTAGCTAATATAGTACGCAACATATGAAAAGAATAACCAAGACTTTTGTCTCAGATTCTCTAGTACATTCGAATACTTGTTTACACATTATGGTTAATCTAAATACAAATTAAAACAGATTTGTCTTATAAAGTATGAGGGAATTTTTTATCCCCAAGCTACTACATCAAACTGTACCAAGAATAATAAGGTTTGCTTTGCAAGTACCCCTGGCCTACTAAGTGTGATTTTTTCACTAAAATCACCTACCTAAAACAGTCTAAACTATATGGGTCGCACAATCCGAAACTGCAAATAAATCACCATTTTATGTACACAAATAAGCTTGTTTCATGCTTTTATGATGTGTACACTACACTGGAAGATTATCCAAGGAATACCCATCAAAGCTATATTCATTCTCCACTGGTACAATACTACCCTCTTGCTGCTACATTATCAAAGAAAAAATTAAATTAGATTATTAGAAGTCAAATTTTAAATTAAAGAGATGTTCACCTGCTTAAGAAGTGCACTCATGAGATCTTCTTGACCAAAGGTTTGTTGAAAAAGAGTATTCTGAGTTTCGGGTTTCACCTGGAAAGAATTATCAAATGGATTTATTTGTTGAGATGAAATATTCGATGAGCCTTCACCATTTGAGAAAACCGGATTTGTATTTTGTCCACGAATCATTACTGATTGTGGAACATCAATTGTGCCCGAGACATCAAAAGTTGGTCTAACATTTCGTAAAATCCAATCTTGTGGTTTATGTTGATGAATCTCGTTAAAAACTTCATAACTAGAAGGAATAAAGTTTCTTGATCCTTTCATATCTGAATTAACCTCTTGTTGGATTATAGCCTTTGACGGAAAAGAAGACATACCCGAGAAATCCACCATTGATGAATTACCAACAACACCTTTTGGCATCGACATTTGAGTCATTTGAGTCATTTGAGTCACTTGAGAAAACGCCATGTTAGCAAGTTGTTTCGCTTCCATATTTGTTGGGATTCCATGGAGTAAATTCATATCCTTATTGCTATTATTATTATTATTTAATTGGTCTCCTCCTACTCCTCCATATCTTGACTTAGGAGATTCAAAACTAAATAAATTCCGTTGATCGAGTATACCAGATTTTAAGGTCCCACTTAAAGCAGCAGCTTGAAGAGTAGCAAGACTTTGAGGTGGAATTTGACCAGTTGCAGCAAGTGCTTGTAAATCAAGTCCAAAAGTAGCAGCATCTGGTGGGCCCATGAACGGATTATTTAATACACTTTGATGTTGTGCTACACCACTTAACCTTCTTAAATATAAACGATATTTCTGCAAAAATGGCTAGTCATAGTTAAAATATTTAATACTCTATCTCATAATCTCTCTACATTATATGTTACATACCTGAAGATGACTCGCAACATTTTCTCTAGTCAAACCAGGTACATTCATTAACTCCAGAATCCTTTTAGGTACCGCCTCTACGTTTTACATATGAATCCAAGTTAACAAAATTTATATTAATAAAAATAAAGGTTAATGCCCAATAGACACCTGTCATCTTCCACCCTTGTCCATAAAAGGCACCGTCAAAGTTTGAGTAATGGGAAACTTCCCACTACTCAAACTTTTGAGTAGTAAGAAACTTCCCACTACTAAAATGGGAAACTTCCCACTACTAAAATGGGAAACTTCCCACTACTCAAACTTTGAGTAGTGGGAAGCTTCCCATAACTCAAACGACTTTTTTTGTAGAAAAGAAAAGGAAAAAGCAAAATATATGTGGCCTTTTATGGATAAAAAAATGATAGTTGAGGTGAGAAGGAATTAATTCTAATTTGAGGTGTTTCGTGGGCAATATTCCTATAAAAAATAATTAAATAACTATTCATACTGTCAATTCCGAGCTGATTAACAGCGATTACAAATTGTTGATGAAGTTCAACAGACCAAACAACACGTGGTTTCTTTAGCGAGGAAGAGTCGTCTCTATCTTCAATATCGTCTTCATCATCTTTTCTTCGTTTAGACGAGTTTTTCCAATTCCCTTCGTTAGCCGAAGATGAATAATCAACCTCTTCACCGTTTCCACCATTACACGTTACTTTTTGTTGACCATCTTCAACACTTCCAGATTGTTCAATCTCTTTATTATCTCTATCTTTCCACTCATGTTTCTTTTTACGAACAACATGTTGCCATATATTTTTCAATGCTTCTAAACGTACCGGTTTTATTAAATAATCACACGCTCCGTGTGTCACACCTTTCATTACTACGTTTTGATTACCATCCGCTGACATCACTAAACGAAACATTATTTATATTATAAAGGGGAAAAAATAAAGAAAGAAAATACAAAAAATTGAATAAATTAATTATTACTTATAACTGGTAGATCCATCTCGAGTCCAACATGCTCTAGAAGTTTGAAACCATCCATGTCTGGCATGTGTACATCGCTAATTACAATGTCATACCCATTTCTGTTTTCTCTTAGTAACGATAATGCAAAATCCGCTCTAGTGCATTTTGTCACTGAATAAATACAAAAAGTATTTAAATCATTCATATTTTGTCACATTACAATATTACATATATATAAAACTTACAAATTTATATTATGTCAAAATATAAGATCCGACATTGAAAAGGCATAAAAGTCAGCAAAACTTAAATCTTTTGAATTCTTCCTACCCTTTTTTATTCCTACAATTCACTACAGATTCATATCCTCAAATCTAAATCTAAAGATATTAAATCAGGATAAAACCAGATGATGATTTACAGATTTGAACTTGTTACTATATTAACAAATTTATGAAAAATGATGCATAAAGATTTGAGCTTTATTATTACACAAATATAAAAATAAAATTAAAAATAAATTAATAGTAAGTACAAATAAATGACCTTGGAAAGCAAAAACAGACCTTCATATAGGCAACTTCTAAGCATTTTCTCCAAGATCCTTAAACAAGTGGGGTCATCATCCACAACAATTACCCGGAGACCTGCCGGAAACTGGTCGGAGACCCCATCGCCGGCCTTTAAAGAACTTGAGCTTGTAACAGGCATAGCTCTAACTGTTTGACCACAACCAAGATTCATTTTTTATCTTCAATTTTCAACACATAAACTTGTATATATGCGCATGTAATTCACCAAACCCACAAGATAAACTACAGTAAAAACTTACATCTAGTTACCTTCAATTTTAGTTACACGTAATTTATGCTTACCCAGTTGAAAAAATAAATAGAAAAGATTGAAAAAGGATGGAATCTTGAGTTACTTTTGAGAGAGGTAGAGAGAGAAAAAAGAGAGACTAATATATAGATATGTGCAATCTATATGTGTGTTTGTTTTGGTGCTTTGAAGGATTTTTATATTTTTCTGTTGACCTCTTTATAGAAAACTTATACTAATATTTTGCTTTTTACCGTATATTTTAGTTTTATTTTAGTTTCCCAATGAATAAAGAATTTTCTTATAATTGTTTAGTAGTATACAAATTTTTTTATTCTTTTGGATGGTTTCGTTCTATTGAGTTGTTTATTTTCATCTCGACGTGAGTGGTGCGAATCCGATAAGGAAGATATTTTTCTTTGTTGTTCAAAATTGCAGATAAAAATCGATAGGAACAACAAACTTAACATAGAGAATTGGATCTTAGATACTATCGATAATTATTCTATTAAAGGTTGGGTTAAGAGAGAAATTACGACATATATTCTGCTCACAATTTGGAACATCTGAAAAGCTAAAATGAAAGGCCTATTCGAAAATAAAGGCTGGAACACAAGAGAGATTAATCTTAATGTCAACAATGCCATAAGGAGTCTATTCAAAATCAAAGATAATAAGGAAATAACAGCTAATCATGATAAAGGTAAAAATTAAGAGAATAGGAGCCCACATAATCCATTCTTATCGGATGATACAGATTTGATCTGGTTATGTGATACTTCCTTCGCCAAGGTATGGGAACCTCCATGTATAGCATCTATCAGAGTTAATCCAGAAGGTATGATTACGTATAAAATTACTAAAAGATGTATGGTTAGAAGTACTATTGAAGGGGAATGATGGGCAGTATTGCTCTCAATGAGGCTGGTAGCCTCAATCTCTGGAGTTTTCCTTTTACTCCAATAACCTTGAGTTAGTTCAAGGTATTTCAAAAAAATCAGGTTTTCGATGACAGATTGTCCCAATCATTGTCGAGATGAAGAACTGGCTTGTCAAAATGTTGCAGTGGACACTCCGACAAAAGGTACTTGTTGTAATGTCAATCTTTCGTAATGGCAGGATTTTTCTTAATTTGGTACCGTTAATTTTCTGAACTTCACGTGTAATTACTTTTAATTGTTTTTCTTAATGAAAAAAAAAAGTTGTTTATTTTCATCAAATGTATCATTATTTTTTCTTTGATGTATATTATATAAACACGTCTACAATTTAACAATGTGGATTACACCTATTAACTATTTTGAGGGGGGGAGGGGGTTTATAGAGATATTTTGGTGATGGAACAATAACTTCTTGTCGAATGAAAGAATTGATTAAGGCTATTTTACAGGCAATAACTACTTACGATATGACAATCTTTTCCTTCCGTATCTCTTTTTGTAAGAAACTTAAGGCCACAATTGCGAGATTTTGGTGGAACTCGTTGGAAAAGCGGAAGATCCACTGGCTGGAATGGGAGAAGATGGCGATGGCGAAAGCCATCAGAGGAATGGGATTTAGGGTCTTAAAAAGAACGAATACGGATCTTCTAGCAAACCAGGCGTGGAGATTATTGCAACATCTGAAATCCCTTGCTGCAAGAGTCCTTAAAGGTATCTACTATCTGAATAAGGAATTTCTGGATGTTAAACTCAGACAGAGTAGATCATGGTCATGGGCTAGTATTGTGGAAGGCGGTGATCTTTTAGTATAATATGGTATCATTCAAGTCGGGAACGGGGAAACAACAAAAATATGGGAACACAAATGGCTATCGTCAGGAATTATCAAAGATAAACCGCGGGATACAACGCTTTAAACCATTGATCACCTTATGCAAAGCAATAATGATCAGTGGAACTGGGATATTATTGACGCAATTATACCTTTCCCAGTTAAGGGGGAGATTAGTCGTGTAGCTCTTCTCAATAGGGAGGACTGGGACACCTTTACTTGACCTTTCACCCACTCAGGAGAGTATACTACTAAATCAGGATATCGGATACTCATTGACGAGGAAATTCGCAAAGAAGAATAGACATCAGCTCAGGCTCAGATACGCGACTCATCACTATGGAACATAATCTGGAAATCGAACGTTTCTAATGAAATTAGGAATTTTACATGGAAAGCTTGTCGAAATATATTACCTACTAAACAGAACTTGTATTTCAGGCATTGTAGCACTGACAAAGGGTGTAACTGGTGCACTGAGACTACAGAAAATATTACCCATCTTCTAATTACATGTGCCTTTTGTAAACAGGTTTGGGCAGGTTCGACTTTACAACTCAAGCCCCTGAAGACATATCTCAAGTCCTTGGGGGAATGGTTCACGAAGGTTTATACCGGGGATGAGACGATAACATGGGATAAGCACGTAGTGGGGTCATACGTGATGCTAACTTTTTGGAACATCTGGAATCATAAAATGAAAAGTTTACACGAAAATAAAGCGCTGGATATAGATACGGTTGATGTCTCCCTAATTGTTCTTATTTTCGACCCTTGGGAGACATCATTTTTGGTGTTTATTTAATTAATTTGATAGACTTTTGGACTAAATATGCAATAATCCGGAATTTCCTTTTTATTTCTTGCATTTTTAATTTATTAAGCTTTTGCGCGTAATATTGGTATTTTTAGTGAAAAGTTTACAGGTTTTAGATGTTAGCTAGGAGAGGAATCCGAGGAGAAAGTCAAAGATCGTGAATTAGAGTCAAGACTTGAAGATAAATCCCGAAGATATTTTTTTTTTAGAGCTGAAAATTCATTTTCCAGGCCATAGATTGCTGATTTCGAGGTGCTTAAGCGATTATTTAGCTGTTGACCTTTGAAGAGAAAACATTCCTTATCGAGTTACGGAACTTTAGCAACTAGAATGAGGTCAATCGGAGACATAACGCATCGGGAAAAGCCGTTTTAGTGAAGGTGTATCAATAGTTACGGGATTTTGGCTTAGAATTTGTGCTTGGACATTTAATTAGTATTTTATTTTCTGGTCCAAGCCCTAATCCGTTTTTATGCTTATAAAAGGAGGTCTGGACTTTTATTTTTCATACAATTCACATTCCACAAGATTAAACACCAGAGAGAAGCAACAGAAGGAAGAAAGAAGAAGCTGCAAGAACTGGAGAGGGTCTATATCTCCGTTCTCAGACATTCCAATTCCGGAAATTAGGTTCTTTTTATCTTTAATTTTGTAATCAAATATGAATTCCATTTCTTTTAATCTAGTTTTTCTTTTTAATATGAGCTAAGCTTTTCATAGTGCTTGAGAACAAACAATGGGTGAATCCCAATTTTATGGAATAACGAATGTTGAATTTGGGTTTTTGTTAAATTAAATTAGATTGGGTCTTTTACTCTTTTCAATAATTTGTGATTATTTACTGTTTTTAGAGTCGCGAACTAAGAACAGGTATTAGTATCTAGGTTATTCCACATATGTGGCGTGTGGATCATCCTGACTGAGGGTTTAGGTATAAAATTAATTATTCAATCTAGGATAGAAGCTATTGATTCTGACGAACTTAGTTAATTCTAGGGCCAATGAGGTAATAAAACTTAAACATCCAACGGTGGATCATATTTACCCTGACGGGACTAGTGATAATTTAGGATCGCCTTATAGTCCACCCTGACGGGGGTATAAGGAATTTAGAATCCCGACCATTGTAATTGACCAATTTAGCCCTTAAACAACATAAGTTAGGAAATAAGATCGGGAGGATCCTTGCGTTCTCAAGTACTACTTCTCATACTGCGTTTTCACTCATTTTACTTGCGTCTTAGCTTTTACTTGCATTTATAATTTGTCTTTCATTTAGTAGTTTTAATCAACAAAAACCAAACAAACATATTTTATTTACTTTCTTTCATTAGTGCAACTAATCATTATTTGCTAAACATTGTAGTCAACCATCCCGTCCTTGGAACGAATCGGTTTTACCATACATACTACTTGGGACAACCGTACACTTGCGGTTGTGGTTCGATTATCATTTGCATTTATTTAGAACACACAAAGGACCACCAAGTTTTTGGCGCCGCTGCCGGGGACGGTAGCGTGTGACCACGGTGTTTATCCTTTAGTGATAGTTGCATTTATTTTATTTTATCAGTTTTACGCTTTTTGTTTGTCTATTTCTTTTCAGGTTTTTAGGTTTGGTGTATGCGAAGAAGGCTATTCAAGGATCTAGAGCCAACACCTCCGATCCTTAGTAATACAGAATCGTTAATCAGACTTGCTAACAAGAGAAGAAGAGAACGAGAAGCTTTAGAGGTAGAAGAAATAATTAACAGAATGGAAGAGATCAATCTTCAAGATAATCAACCAGGTCAACTAGGCGCAAATGGCGAACCTTTGGCTCCAGGCGCTATTCCTCCAATTCCACCAGTGAATCCTAATCCTTAAGTTCAGATAGTGATGAATCAAGATCCGTGGTTTACTAATGGTCCACCAGAAGTTCCATTCTGTGCTCCTGCTATAGGAGTAGGTGCTCCAAATATTGATGTTCCGCGATTCCGTCCGAATTCGGGTATGTTAGCTCAATTCCAAAATTTTGGGAATTTTCGTGGTAGACCATCAGAAGATCCTCTTAGAGCAGTACTACAAGGAGTTTCAAGAGAACAGATGTATTTTCCTGCGTTTAAGTTTTTTGTTATTGATGGAGCAAGTGAATGTCACGATACGCAAGATCCTACGAAGATAACCAACTGGGACCAATTAGAGACTGCTTTCTTTGACAGGTATTACCCAAGTAACATGAGATTAGATGCTGAATTAGAATTGACGCATTTCCGTCAAGAATATGATGAAACTGTGGGTAAGAGTTGGATAAGATTCCAGATGTGTTTGCGTAGAGTTCCCACTCATGGCTTCTCAGAACAACAACAGCTAAAAATATTTTATAGAGGCCTTGATGGGACTTCGAGAGAGAAATTGGATACGCTATGTGGTGCAGGTTTTCTTCAAGTTCAACCCGCTCATGCTAAAATCATTTTAGAAAGAACAGTCAAGAATGAAGTTGGGTGGAATTCAGTAAGAACACCGGTTAAGGGAGTGAATAATGTTGATATGGAAGAGAAATTTGCTACGCTTGAGAATAAGATTCAGAATACGATAGAGCAACAATTGAAGCAGCTTACTTTAGCTGTAAAAGAAGGATTTTCGGGTAAGAAGGTAGCTGTGCATGCTGCACAAGAGGTTTATATGTGTTCGATTTGCAGAGTAGATGATCATGATGAGGAAAATTGTCCGAATAACCAAGAGTCCGTGATGTTTATGTCCAATAGAGGTAATTCCAATTCAAGTGGTAATGGATATCAGCCTAACAGAAACCATCCTGGGTTTCAATACTCAAATCCTAATGGGGCAGCCAATCCTACCTATGCGTATCAGCCGCGTCCCCAAGGCAACAACTATAATCCAAGACCACACAACAATTATCAAGGAGGACAGAATCAAGGCAATTATGTACAAAGACAAGCTCCTCAGAATACTTATGATGAAAATTTGAACCAGAAAGCCTTACCTGCCCATCCACAAGAAGGAGTAGTTACCCTTCAGAAGACGGTTGAATGTTTAATTGCTCTTCAGACACAAGTTATGGAACGTCAAAATGCAGCCGAAGCAAATATGAAGTTGTTTCAGAATCAGCTAAGTCAAATTAATAAACAACTGAATCAACGTCCACAAGGACAACTTCCTAGCGATACTGAGAATCCAATACAACGTGAAGATTGCAAAGCCGTTACATTAAGAAGTGGTAAGAACCTTCCTCCACCTCCTTTTCCCGTTATGAAAGAGAAAGAAGTTCCAAGAAAAGAAAAGGAAGTGGGTGAGAAAGAGAAAGAGAATGAGAAAGATAGTGAGGTTGAAGAAATCGAAAGACCAAGAGAAGTTCCGAAAAAGAAAGATGATATTGTTATCAATCGCCCTCCACCACCGTTTCCATCTCGAGTTCAGAAAAAGGGTGATTTGGGTGATTTTTAGAAATTCTTTAATAGAGTGAAAGGCCTAAGTATCAATATTCCGTTATTAGAGGCGATTCGAGATATTCCTAAGTACACGAAATTTTTGAAGAGGGCCCTCACTAACAAAAGGCCTTATTGTGATAATGAGATGATTGGTCTTCCTGAAGAGTGCAGTGCAATTTGCCAGAGTAAATTACCCCCGAAGTTAGTTGATCCGGGGAGTTTCACGATTCCGATATCGATTGGAGAAGAATGGAAAGGAAAAGCGCTATGTGATTTGGGGGCAAGCATCAATTTGATGCCCAAGTCAATCTTTGATAAGCTAAAAATTGGAGACGCAAGACCCACTTCTATGGTCTTGCAAATGGCGGACAGGTCTCTTGCACATCCTGAAGGCCGCATTGAGGATGTCCTCGTTAAGGCAGGTACACTTATATTTCCCGTTGATTTCGTAATACTTGAGTACGATGCAGATAGAAATGTCCCCATTATTTTGGGTAGACCATTCCTAGCTACAGGGCGTACATTGATCGATGTAGAGAATGGCGAATTAACGATGAGGATTCAAGACGAGGAAGTCAAATTCAATGTATTTCGAGCTATGAAATTTCCAGATTCTCAAGAGGATTGCTTCCGAATGGATGTAGTTGAGCAGGCATCGCAAGAGGTATTTGATTGTTTTAATTATGATGATATTTTGCAGGCCGCTTTAACATTAGACTTGCCTTAGATGATGGAAGAGCTTGCCGAAACAGTGGCAGCTCTTAATTCTGAAAATCCGAAGTATAGGCGTCTTGCCTATGAACCTGTGAGAGAACCGGGGGAGATTATTCCTAAAAAGAAGCCTTCAATTGAATCTCCTCCGGAATTGGAAGAAAAACCATTGCCAGCACACTTGAGGTATGCATATTTAGATACTAATGAAACTCTACCTGTTATTGTTTCAGCTAATTTAATAGGTCCTCAAGAAGATAAACTGTTGCGTGTGTTGAGAGCCAACAAAGAGGCAATAGGTTGGACAATTGCTGACATCAAATGCATTAGTCCATCCTATTGTCTACACAAAATTATACTTGAAGATAACAACGCACGCTCAGTTGAAGGTCAAAGGAGACTGATGCCCGTGATGAAGGATGTAGTGAAGAAAGAGGTGATCAAGCTTTTAGATGCGGGGATTATCTATCCCATTTCGAGTAGTGAATGGGTGAGCCCATTTCAGTGTGTACCGAAGAAATGAGGAATGACTACAGTTCTTAATGATAAAAATGAGGCGATTCCTTCAAGAACAGTAGTCGGTTGGAGAGTTTGCATGGATTACAGAAAGCTGAACAAAGCCACCAGAAAAGATCATTTCCCTTTACCCTTCATCGATCAAATGTTAGATAAATTAGCCGGAAGGGAATATTACTGTTTCTTGGATGGCTACTCCGGATACAATCAGATTTACGTGGCTCCAGAAGATCAACATAAGACTACCTTTACATGCCCATTTGGTACTTTTGCATATCGCAGAATGCCATTTGGGTTGTGTAACGATCCCGCTACTTTTCAGAGATGCATGATGGCCATCTTCTGGGATATGATTGATAATTTCCTGGAAGTGTTTATGGACGATTTCTCCGTGTTTGGTGATGATTTTGATAAGTGTTTGGACAACCTGGAGAAAGTGTTAGTGAGATGCAAGGAAACAGACTTGGTGTTAAACTGGGAGAAGTGTCATTTCATGGTTCGTGAAGGTATTGTTCTGGGTCACAAGGTTTCAAGTTCTGGATTAGAGGTTGATAGAGCGAAGATAGAGGTAATTAAAACTCTCCCCCCTCCTATTTCTGTTAAAGGGGTAAGGAGTTTTCTTGGCCATGCTGGCTTCTATAGACGATTTATTAAGGATTTTTCTAAGATTGCTAAACCGTTATGCAACTTACTCGAAAAGGACTCCAAATTCCTTTTTGATGAAGCTTGTTTAACGGCTTTCAAAGCAATCAAAGAAAAGCTTATTTCTGCTCCTATAGTGTTACCTCCAGATTGGAATTTACCGTTTGAGGTTATGTGTGATGCGAGTGATTTGTGTATGGGAGCTGTATTGGGACAGAGAAAAGAGAAGGTTTTTCATTCGATTTACTACGCTAGTAAAACTTTTAGTGGTGCTCAGATTAATTACACAGTTACAGAAAAAGAGTTACTAGCAGTTGTATATTCATTTGATAAATTTCGCTCTTATCTTCTTGGAGCGAAAGTTATTGTTTATACAGATCATTCTGCGATCAGATATCTTATGGAAAAGAAGGATGCGAAACCAAGGTTAATCAGATGGGTGTTATTGCTTCAAGAGTTCGATTTAGAGATCAAAGATAGAAAGGGTTGTGAGAATCAGGTTGCAGATCATCTATCGCGTTTAGAGGGTTCAGAGATGAATAGTGGTACTGAAGCAGTTAGAGAAGAATTTCCTGATGAGAGTTTATTCGTTGTTCGAGATTATGAAGCTCCGTGGTATGCAGATTTTGCGAACTTAGTGGTAAGTGGTGTTTTTCCTGAAGGTTCTACTTATCAAGAAAGAAAGAGGTTAGCTCATCGTGCTAGACAGTTCTTTTGGGAGGATCTGTTCCTCTACAAAGTTTGTGCTGACCAAATGATACGAAGATGTGTAGCAAGGGAAGAAAATGAAGCCATTATAGCTGGATACCATGATTCATTATGTGGAGGACATTTCAAAGGAGATAGAACTGCTGCGAAGGTATTTCAATCAGGTTTCTACTGGCATTCTCTTGTTAAAGATTGTCATGAATATGTTAAGAAATGTACGAGATGCCAGTTTACCGGAAACATATCTAAGAGGGATGAGATGCCACGTAATAATGTGTTAGAAGTTGAGATATTCGATGTTTGGGGTATAGACTTTATGGGTCATTTTGTTCCTTCAAATGGTAACCTCTACATCTTATTAGTTGTCGACTATGTGTCTAAGTGGGTAGAAGCGGTGGCTTTACCTACTAATGATTCACGCGTGGTGATCAAGTTCTTGAAATCACATATTTTCACTAGACATGGCACACCTAGAGTGATTATTAGCGATGGAGGATTTCATTTCGTTAATAAATATCTGAAGACTGTTCTAGAGAAGTATGGAGTTAGACACCGTGTATCTACTGCATACCATCCACAATCCAATAGTCAAGCTGAAGTATCGAACCGTGAAGTCAAGTCAATCCTAGAGAAAACCGTTGGTCCTACAAGAAAAGATTGGTCAATGAAGTTAGATGATGCGTTGTGCGCCTATAGTACTGCGTTTAAGACTCCAGTGGGTGCATCTCCCTATCGTATTGTGTATGGTAAGGCTTGTCACTTACCTTTAGAGCTTGAAATGGGTGCCTATTGGGCAATTGCGCAGTTGAACTTAGACCCTATCTTAGCCGGAAAGAATCGCATGATGAAGCTTAATGAACTTGACGAGTTCCGATTGCATGCTTATGAAAATGCCAAACTTTACAAAGAAAACACGAAGAAATGGCATGACAATCGGATTCGTCCAAAGAACTTTGAAGTGGGGCAAAGAGTATTGAAGTATAACTCAAAGTTCAGCAATTATCTGGGTAAGTTAAGATCTAAGTGGTCAGGTCCATACATTGTGACCAAAGTTACACCTCATGGGGCGATAGAAATAGAACATCCGCTAGAGAACCGTACCTTTATGGTTAACGGTCACAGATTGAAGATATACCATGGAGGTGAAGATACCAATCGCTCGGAAGATCCACATCCCGGGGAGGTCATGTATCTCCTCGAAACTCCTTAAGAGCGTGAGGTAACCCGTCGAGCTTAACGACGTTAAACAAAAGCCAATTCATTGTATATTAGTTGAGTTTTTAATTTTTGCATTTTAGAATAGTTTGATTTTCGTAATTTTAGTGTTTATTATTAAGAAATGAGGAAGGGTAGTTGTTTTTGATGATTTCAGGGTTAAAAAGGTCAAGTTTGGGGTCGATTTGGCGAAAAAATGAGAAAAAGAGGTTGGATGTCCAGGAGGAACCGGGAACCCGGTTTCGCAAAAACCAGGAACCCGGTTTTGGAACTGGTACCAACCTTTTCAACGCAACACTTGGCGTCTTGATTCACGACACAGCGTCGGAACCGGGTACCCGGATTTTCGAAACCGGGAACCCGGTTTTGGTGCTGTAACTTCTGAAAATCTCTGACCCAGCGTCTTGGTGGCTTGCGTTTTGCTGCGTTTTGGTTCGCGCCATCGACACAAAACCGGGAACCCGCATTTGGCAAAACCGGGTACCCGGTTTCGGAGCTGTAGTCTTCAAATTTATCTGACCCGGGGTTTTGAGAAGTGGCGTTTTGGCGCGTTTTGACTCGCGCCATCGAGAAAATCCGGGTACCCGCATTCCACAGAACCGGGAACCCGGATTCGGCGACTAAAATCTCTGACCCCGCGTCTTGGGGTCCAGCGTGTTGGTGCGTTTCGAGAAAAAAAATATTATTAAGTCATTTTTCCGCGCCGTCACAGCGACGCGGAACCGGGAACCCGGTTTTCCAAAACCGGGATCCCGGTTTTGAAGCTGTGATGTCGGTTTTGGAGGCCTTAACCTAGTTTTCTTAGCCTCTTCTGCAAGTTTTTACCTAAAACGCACCAATAGCCTCCCCACCTCCGAAAATCATCAACAAAAACACTATATATCATCAAATCCTACTCTCTTTCACCACAAAAACATAAAATCAACTCACCTCCTCTCCAAAATAACATCAAATCCTTAGTTTTTCCCAAGATTCTTCTTCATCAAATCCTTAAATTAAACCCAATTCTTTCTTCTCCCATCCAAATTAAACAAGACCCATCTCATATTCCACCTAGTTCTTCAATTTCTAAGCCTCAAAACATCAAAATTCTAAACTTTTTCTCTAAGTTTTTCATTATTTGAAGTTTTGAGTTTGGGGTGGAAAGAGATGACTAACAGAACCGGTGATTTTCGAAGAACTGCTCCTAGAAGAAAGACCACCATTGGTGGTTCTCAAGACCAAGCTATTGAGATTCCTGATTCGCATCCTAAACGAAAAATTGACGAAGTTAAGCTTGATTCTAACAGAAAAGAAATCATAGGTCAAAAGAGAAGATTAATTGATGAGATAGAAAGTGAGAAGGAACTAGAAGAGGAAATTGCGAAGAACATTGAGGAGGAAACTGAACAAGAGGTTCCGGAAGCACCAGTTCAACAGAAACCTCCGCGTATGAAGATGTGGGCCCACAAGCCGAAGAGGGTTTACACTTGTTGGAATACTCAGGTTCGTGAAAGAATTGAATTTTTGAAGTTTGGTGAGGAGACAAATTTTCCTAAGGGTATTATGAGTAGTGAACACAAGGAATATGCTGTGACATGTGCTAAGTTTGGTTGGAAAGAGTTGCAAGAAAGGAAGCTTGAGTTTATTCCTACCTTGGTGCGATAATTTTATGAAGGTTTAGCCACCTCCCGTGATGCCATTGATATCCGCAAAAAGGTAGTTCCTTTCTCTATTGAACGTATTCGGAAATCCTTAAAATTACCCAACTTTTCTGGAACATGCCCTTTCCAAGAGACTCTTAATGACCCTTCTTTCGATTTTGAATCCCTTTGGGGGACCGTGCTTGTTAATGGGGCTAGCCAAATTCCTGAAGGTGAAAGATATCCTGGACAGTTTTACAGCAGTAGTTTGACACCTCGTGCTAAGGTTTGGTCTCGTTTCGTAATACCCACTTTCTTTGGTATTAAACACACTTCCGAGTTGAAGAAAGAGCACATATTTGTTATTAAGTGTATTTTCAAGGAGAAACCATTTGATGTTGCTAAGATCATTTATGATACAATCATGGAATTCGCGAAATCACCAATGAAACACCAAAATCTGAAGTTTCCTTGTACTATTACTCAGTTATGTCTAGACGCAAAGATTCCGCGTAAGAACGCAGATATTGACGTTGTTTCAGTTGGTGTAAGTATAGCTTTGAGCACGATCAAGAATATCCATGAAGAAGCAATACGAGCTACCAAAAGTCCTAGAACTCCTCAATCAAAGAGAGCGAAGACTGTTCCTAAGTTGGAGTCCAAGATTCAGGTGTTGGAAGAGAATCAGGAGAAGATGATTGCCACCTTGGGAAACGTTACAAAAGAATTGGACCTACTGCGAAATTTAATCCTAGGTGTAAATACACTTCAAAACGCGATTTATGATGCTGTTACGCGAGATAAAGGTCCAGAACGCAACACCGATAACCAGCCCCGCGCTGGTTAAGATACGTTTTCTAAACTTTCCTCTTAGTGTAGATTAGTTTAAATGCTTTATTGAGTCTTTTCGAGTCGTGGGGACACGACTCATTTTTGAGTTTGGGGTGGGGTTCGTTGCCTCATCCCAGTTTTTATGTGTTATTTGCTTTATTTGCTTTCAATAAAAGAATTTTCGGAGTTGCGTTTGACTGTAGAAATTTTTTAAATATCCCTTTAAGCATACTTTTGATGAATCTATGATAGTAAATAGTGGACTTTAGGGATTGATATAAAACGCATTTAGAATTGCATGCAAACATAGGTAATTAATAGGAAAAATTAATGAACAATGCAAATGAAGTAAGCTTGTACTCAAGGAATATGTTTGGTGTGTAGAACGTGAAATCCTAATTAGTAGAGAACCCACCTAGACATGAACTAAAGACAAGCTATGTAATTAGGATAATGATAGGGGCAGTTCTTTGTTAGCCATTTGTGCCTTTTAGCCTTCTATCCCTTGTATTAATGATTATCCGTCTTAGCCCACTTTGAGCCTTTAGCCTTTTCTTTGTAGCCACGATATAAGTCATTATCCCTTAGATTATTAGGCATGACCATATGACCCGCACTTGAATCACAATCCTGATACATGTCTCGAGCTTGAGTTTGGGGTGGTGGGACCACTTATGGGAAATTAAATGGGTAGGGATCGATGTGCTTTGTATTGTAGCACAATTGCAGATGATATATACTTGTAACCCTTTGCCGGGAATGAAGAAAAAATGAAAAAAAATGAAAAATTTTGAAAATTTATATAGTAGGAACCGGGAACCCGGTTTGCTTCTGTACACAAAAAAAAAGAGAAAAGAAAAGAAAAAGAAAAATATGAATGAATAAAACATCCGGCAAAGTGGAATTTTTCTGAAAATCATCTTGTTAATAGTGGGTAGACATGGGACGCTAAATTGTTGCGTATATGGGTGAGTGAGAACATTTTTTGAGCGTTAACTCAAGCTCGAGGACACTGTTGATGGTAAGTGAGGAGAGAGCTAAAAGCTCACTTCAAATTTACCAAATATACATCCACACACGTCCTTAAGCCAATATTATAACCGTAAAGACCTCGTGATTCCTAAGTGCATAGTGAATTTATTATTCTGTTGATAGGGAATTGGTGGTCCTTTGTGTGTTCTAAAAATAAATGCAAATGATAATCGAACCACAACCGCAAGTGTACGGTTGTCCCAAGTAGTAATAAGGATAATACAGATTCGTTCCAAGGACGGGATGGTTGATCACAATGTCTAACAAATAGTGATTGATGCACTTATGAAAGTAAAAGATAATAAAATGTTTGTTTGGTTTTTGTTTATTAAAACTACTAAATGGAAGACAAATTATAAATGCAAGTAAAAGCTAAGACGCAAGTAAAATGATGTAAAACGCAATATGAGAAGTAGCACTTGAGAACGCAAGTATCCTCCCAATCCTATTTCCTAACTTATGTTGTTTAAGGGCTAAATTGGTCAATTACAATGGTCGGGATTCTAAATTCCTTATACCCCCGTCAGGGTGGACTATAAGGCGATCCTAAAGTGTCACTAGTCCTGTCAGGGTAAATATGATCCACCGTTGGATGTTTAAGTTTTATTACCTCATTGACCCTAGAATTAGCTAAGTTCGTCAGAATCAATAGCTTCTATCCTAGATTGAATAAATGGTTCTGTATTTAAACCCTCCGTCAGGATGATCCAATTGCCACTAATTGGAATAGCCTAAATACTAACACCTGTTCCTAGTTCATGACGCTAAAAACAGTAAAATAATCTCAATTTATTGAAAAGAGTAAAAGCCCTAATTTAGTTTAATTTAACAGAAACCCAAATTCAACATTCGTTATTCAATAAAATTGGGATTCACCCATTGGTTGTTCTCAAGCACTATGAATTGTTTAGCTCATATTAAAACGAAATACTAAATTAAAATAAATGGAATTCATAACTGATTACAAATAAAATATAAAAGAAACCTAATTTCCGGAATTGGAATGACTGAGAACGGAGCTATAGACCCACTCCAGCTCTAGCAGCTTCTTCTTCCTTCCTTTTGTTGCTTCTCTCTGATGTTTTTAATTGTAAAGAATGAATTGTGTGTAAAATAGAAGTCCAGACCTCCTTTTATAAGCATGAAAACGGATTAGGGCTTGGACCAGAAAATAAAAGACTAATTAAATGTCCAAGCCCAAATTCTAAGCCCAAAATCCCGTAACTGCTGATACACCTTCACTAAAACTGCTTTTCCCGATGCGTTATGACTCCGATTGACCTCATTCCAGTTGCTAAAGTTCCGTAACTCGATAAGGAATGATTTCTCTTCAAAGGTCAGCGGCTAAATCATCGCTTAAGCACCTCGAAATCAGCAATCTATGGCCTGGAAAATGGATTTTCAGCTCTAAAAATAATATCTTCGGGATTTATCTTCAAGTCTTGACTCTAATTCACGATATCTGACTTTCTCCTCGGATTCCTCTCCTAGCTAACATCTAAAACCTGTAAACTTTACACTAAAAATACCAATATTACGCGCAAAAGTTTAATAAATTAATAATGCTAGAAATAAAAAGGAAATTCTGGATTATTGCAAATTTAGTCCAAAAGTCTATCAAATTAATTAAATAAACACCAAAAATGATGTCTCCCAAGGGTCGAAAATAAGAACAATTAGGGAGACATCAAGACCCCCAACTCAAACCTTTGTCGTCCCGACAAAGTAAAACAAAACAAAGGGGTAGAAGTAAGCGTATAAACAAATAGAAGCTAGCAAATAAACCCTAAAGCAATTCTTAAGATAAATCTCATATAGCAAAACTTTAAAAACTAACATACACATACACTAATCATGCAACATCAAACATAAATAATCTCAATCATAAAATTAAAGTTGCAATGCTTGAAGGTTACACTTGTACTCATCTCTGTGTGATGGCTATAGGGTGGTCATTAATCCTAACTCGCTTTGAACGCTCCACTTAGTGTATTCCCTATCAACAGAATTATAAATTCACTACGCACTTAGGAATCACGAGGTCTTTACGGTTATAATATTGGCTTAAGGACGGGTGTGGATGTATATTTGGTAAATTTGAAGTGAGCTTTTGGCTCTCTCCTCACTTACCATCAACAGTGTCCTCGAGCTTGAGTTAACGCTCAAAAATATGTTCTCACTCACCCATATACGCAACAATTTAGCGTCCCATGTCTACCCACTATAAATAAGATGATTTTCAGAAAAATTCCACTTTGCCGGATGTTTTATTCATTCATATTTTTTTTATTTTTCTTTTCTTTTCTCTTTTTCTCTTTTTTTTTTGTACAGAAGCAAACCGGGTTCCCGGTTTTGACGAATCCGGGTTCCCGGTTCCTACTGTATGACTTTTCAACTCTTTTTTTTTTCATTTTTTTCTTTCTTTTTCATTTTTCTTCATTCCCGGCAAAGGGTTACAAGTATATATCATCTGCAATTGTGCTACAATACAAAGTACATCGATCCCAACCCATTAAATTCCCCATAAATGGACCCACCACCCCAAACTCAAGCTCGAGACATGTCTCAGGATTGTGATTCAAGTGCGGGTCATATGGTCATGCCTAATAATCTAAGGGATAATGGCTTATATCGTGGCTACAAAGAAAAGGCAAAGGCTCAAAGTGGGCTAAGACGGATAATAATTAATACAAGGGATAGAAAGCTAAAAAGGCACAAATGGCTAACAAAGAACTGCCCCTATCATTTTCCTAAGTACATAGCTTGTCTTTAGTTCATATCTAGGTGGGTTCTCTACTAATTAGGATTTCACGTTCTACACACCAAACATATTCCTTGAGTACAAGCTTACTTCATTTGCATTGTTAATTAATTTTTCCTATCAATTACCTATGCTCGCATGCAATTGTAAGTGCGTTTTATATCAATCCCTAAAGTCCACTATTTACTATCATTAATTCATCAAAAGTATGCTTAAAGGGACATTTAAAATCTTCTACAGTCAAACGCAACTCCGAAAATTATTTTATTGAAAGCAAATAAACATATAACACATAAAAACTGGGATGAGGCAACGAACCCCACCCCAAACTCAAAAAATGAGTCGTGTCCCCACGACTCGAAAAGACTCAAAGCAATAAAATAAAATACACTAAATGAGAAGGATTAGAAAACGTATCTGAACCAGCGCGAGGCTGGTTGTCGGTGTTGCGTCCATGAACTTTATCTCGCGTCTAGACATCGGAAGTTGTGCATTGAACAAATAAAGTTCAACTTGTTTGTAACGTTTCCCAAAATAGCGCACCTCCTATCCTGATTCTCTTCCAACACCTTAATTTTCGATTCCAACTCATCAACGGATCATTTTCTTCCTCACTTTCAGGTTCCTCAATCACTTTCCTCTTCTTCGGATTAGCCTGAATTTGAACCTCTTCAGTCTTGTGTTTGAAACGTGAAATAGGAATCTCAATAGCTTGTTCTTGAACGGTACCAAAAGTGTTTCTGTTTCTTGGAGAATTCCTTCGATAAGTACACATGAAAACGGTTCTGATAGGCATCTCTTTCCACCCCAAACTCAAAACTTCAAATAGTGAGAAACTAAGGCTTAGAACTTTGATGTTTTGAGGCTTAAGACTTGAAGATTGTGGTGGAATATGAGATGGGTAAAGGCTAATTGATGTGTGGGAAGAGGGAATTGGATTTTATTTGAAGCTTGGATGAAGAACAAGTGGAGAAAAGTGGGAATTTCATGGTGATTTGGATAGGAGATGAATTGATTGTATGATATTGTGGTGGAAGAGGGTAGGATTTGATGATTGTGTAGTTGTAGATGATAATTTTCGGAAGATTCTGGGTTTTGGGAGTGTTTTTGGAGGCTGGTTCGAAGAAAGAGGTAAAAATCTAGGGCTAAAAAGCTGAAAATTGACCTGTCACAGAAGAAACCGGGTACCCGCATTTGCAAAAGCGGAGCCCCAGTTTCGCGTCGCTGTGTCGACGCGAAAAAAAATATATATATATATATATTTTTTTTTGGGCGTCTGACAATAAATGACGCAAAAAAAAAAAAAAATTTGTTTTTTTGTTTTTGTTTTTGGTTTTTTTTTTTTTTAACCTCAAAACGCAGCCAAAACGCGGGGTCAGAGAATTGCCTTTCGAAACCGGGTTCCCGCATTTGCAAATGCGGGTACCCGGATTTTCGTCGATGGCGCGAGCCAAGACGCACCAAAACGCGACCTCCCAAAACGCGGGGTCAGAGAAATTGGAAAAGTACAGCTCCGAAACCGGGTACCCGCATTTGCAAATGCGGGGACCCGGTTTTTTGCGTCGATGGCGCGAATCAAAACGCAGCAAAACGCAGCAAAACGCAGTGGTGACGCAGCAAAACGCGGGACCCAAGACGCAGGGTCAGAAAGTTGGAATTTTTAGCTTTCGAAACTGGGTACCCGCATTTGCAAATGCGGGTACCCGGTTTCGCCCCTGTAACACCACAAATTTTTCTTCTATTTTCGCCCTTTCGACCCCAAACTCATGACCTTTTTATCCCTGAAATCATCAAAAACAACTACCCTTCCTCATTTCTTAATAATAAACACTAAAATTACGAAAATCAAACTAATCTAAATTGCAAAAATTTAAAAACTCAGCTAATATACAATGAATTGGCTTTTGTTTAACGTCGTTAAGCTCGACGGGTTACCTCATTCATTAGTCATTGACATAACCTCCCCAGCAGTGAGTGAGGTTGTCAATATTTGCAACTCGAAATTTGCATCCCTTAGCTTTTATGCCCACTAGTTTGTCTGAGATGACCTTCGCGACCATGAATGGTCCTAGCCAAGAGCTTTTGGAATTACGTACCTTTGGAGGGGGTTTAGGGTTTTTCATAGCTACCTCTTCACCTACCTTGAACCCCTTTTTCTTTCTTTTTTTCTTAGGTTCCTTCAGAACCTTCGTGGCACGTGTTTTCTCTTTCTTCTTCGCATGATTTAGTTGTGGATTTCTAGGATGTGGAGGAGCTTTAATTGGTGGTTTCTTTCGTAGCCTTTTCTCCTCCACTCCTAAAGTGTCCACAACACTAATTGGCTCTGTTCTTACCGGTTCCATTACATCTACACGAAAACATTCTTCCATGGAATCCGGAAACTTCATAGGTCTAAACACATTAAACTTCATCTCCTCGTCTTGGATTCTCATAATCATTTCTCCGTTCTCTACATCAATCAAGGTACGCCCCGTGGCTAGGAATGGTCTTCCCAAAATAATGGGGACATTCCTATCCGCGTCGTAATCAAGTATAATGAAATCAGCGGGAAAAATTAACGTACCTGCCTTAACGAGGACATCTTCGATTCGGCCTTCCGGATGTGCAAGAGATCGATCCGCCATTTGCAAGACCATAGAAGTGGGTCTTGCTTCGATATTAAGCTTATCAAAGATCGATTTGGGCATAAGATTTATGCTTGCACCCAAATCACATAGTGCTTTTCCTCTCCACTCATTACCAATAGATATCGGAATTGTAAAGCTCCCAGGATCAACTAACTTTGGAGGTAATTTACCTTGACAAATAGCACTACATTCCTCAGGGAGACCAATCATCTCATTATCACAATACGGCCTTTTGTTAGTGAGGGCTCTTTTCAGAAACTTAGCATACTTGGGCACATCTCGAATAGCTTCTAGCAACGGAATATTTATGCTAAGACCTCTTATCTTGTTAAAGAATTTTTGATAATCAGCCATATCACCCTTCTTTTGAACTCTCGATGGAAATGGTGGAGGTGGACGATTGATTATAGTCTCATCTTTCTTTTTCGGAACCTCAACAGGCCTCTCCACTTCTTCTACTTCAACTTCTTTATATTTATTCACCACCTCTTTTTCTTTTCTAACTTCTTTTTCTTTCATAACCGGAAAAGGAGGTGGAGGAAGGTTCTTACCACTTCTGAGAGTAATAGCTTTACAATATTCGATTTGGATTGGATTCTCAGTATCGCTAGGAAGTTGCCCTTGTGGGCGTTGATTTAGTTGTTTATTGATTTGACTCAGCTGATTCTGTAACAACTTCATATTTGCTTCATGTGCATTTTGACGTTCCATAGCTTGTGTTTGAAGAGCAATTAAACCTTCAACTGTTTTCTGAAGGGTAACTACTCCTTCTTGTGGATGGGAAGGTAAAGCTTTCTGGTTCAAATTTTCATCATAAGTATTCTGAGGAGCTTGTCTCTGTACATAATTTCCTTGATTTTGTCCTCCCTGATAATTGTTGTGTGGTCTTGGATTATAGTTGTTACCCTGGGGATGTGGCTGATGCGCATATGTAGGATTTGCTGCCCCATTAGGATTTGAGTATTGAAACCCAGGATGGTTTCTGTTAGGCTGATATCCATTACCACTTGAATTGAAATTACCTCTATTGGACATAAAATTCACTGATTCTTGGTTGTTCGGACAACTTTCCTCATCATGATCATCTACCTTACAAATTGAACACATATAAACCTCTTGTGCAGCATGCACAGCTACCTTCTTTCTCGAAAAACCTTCTTTCACAGCTAAAGTAAGCTGCTTCAATTGTTGCTCTATAGTGTTCTGAATCTTATTCTCAAGCGTAGCAAATTTTTCTTCCATATCAACATTATTCACTCCCTTAACTGGTGTTCTTACTGAATTCCACCCAACTTCATTCTTGACTGTTCTCTCTAAAATAATTTTAGCATGAACGGGTTGAACTTGAAGAAAACCTGCACCACATAGAGTATCCAATTTCTCTCTTGAAGTCCCATCAAGGCCTCTGTAAAAGATTTTTAGCTGTTGTTGTTCTGAAAAGCCATGGTTGGGAACTCTACGTAAACACATTTGGAATCTTGTCCAACTCTTACCCACAGTTTCATCATACTCTTGACGGAAATGCGTCAATTCTAATTCAGCATCTAACCTCATGTTACTTGGGTATTACCTGTCAAAGAAAGCAATTTCTAATTGGTCCCAATTAGTAATCTTCGTAGGATCTTGCGTATCGTGCCATTCACTTGCTCCATCAATCACAAAAAGTTTAAACGCAGCAAAATACATCTGTTCTCTTGAAACCCCTTGTGTGATATAAGAATCACATATCTGCTTAAATTTCTGTACCGCTCTAAGAGGATCTTCCGATGGTCTTCCGCGAAAATTTCCAAAGTTTTGGAATTGAGCTAGCATACCCGAATCTGGACGGAATCGCGGAACATTAATATCTGGAGCACCTACTCCTATAGCAGGAGCACGGAATGGAACTTCTGGTGGACCATTAGTAAACCATGGATCTTGAATATTCGCCATTTCTCTTTCCTCTTGTTCTCTTCTTTTCTTATTTGCAAGTCTGATTAACGAATCCGGATTATCAAGGATTTGAACTGGTGGTTCAAATCTGAGCCTTCTTCGCATACACCAAACCTAAAAACCTGAAAAGACTAAACAAGCAAAAAGCGTAAAACTGATAAAATAAAATAAATGCAACTATCACTAAAGGATAAACACCGTGGTCACACGCTACCGTCCCAGGCAGCGGCGCCAAAAACTTGGTGGTCCTTTGTGTGTTCTAAAAATAAATGCAAATGATAATCGAACCACAACCGCAAGTGTACGGTTGTCCCAAGTAGTAATAAGGATAATACAGATTCGTTCCAAGGACGGGATGGTTGATCACAATGTCTAACAAATAGTGATTGATGCACTTATGAAAGTAAAAGATAATAAAATGTTTGTTTGGTTTTTGTTTATTAAAACTACTAAATGGAAGACAAATTATAAATGCAAGTAAAAGCTAAGACGCAAGTAAAATGATGTAAAACGCAATATGAGAAGTAGCACTTGAGAACGCAAGGATCCTCCCAATCCTATTTCCTAACTTATGTTGTTTAAGGGCTAAATTGGTCAATTACAATGGTCGGGATTCTAAATTCCTTATACCCCCGTCAGGGTGGACTATAAGGCGATCCTAAAGTGTCACTAGTCCCGTCAGGGTAAATACGATCCACCGTTGGATGTTTAAGTTTTATTACCTCATTGACCCTAGAATTAGCTAAGTTCGTCAGAATCAATAGCTTCTATCCTAGATTGAATAAATGGTTCTGTATTTAAACCCTCCGTCAGGATGATCCAATTGCCACTAATTGGAATAGCCTAAATACTAACACCTGTTCCTAGTTCATGACGCTAAAAACAGTAAAATAATCTCAATTTATTGAAAAGAGTAAAAGCCCTAATTTAGTTTAATTTAACAGAAACCCAAATTCAACATTCGTTATTCAATAAAATTGGGATTCACCCATTGGTTGTTCTCAAGCACTATGAATTGTTTAGCTCATATTAAAAAGAAATACTAAATTAAAATAAATGGAATTCATAACTGATTACAAATAAAAGATAAAAGAAACCTAATTTCCGGAATTGGAATGACTGAGAACGGAGCTATAGACCCACTCCAGCTCTAGCAGCTTCTTCTTCCTTCCTTTTGTTGCTTCTCTCTGATGTTTTTAATTGTAAAGAATGAATTGTGTGTAAAATAGAAGTCCAGACCTCCTTTTATAAGCATGAAAACGGATTAGGGCTTGGACCAGAAAATAAAAGACTAATTAAATGTCCAAGCCCAAATTCTAAGCCCAAAATCCCGTAACTGCTGATACACCTTCACTAAAACTTCTTTTCCCGATGCGTTATGACTCCGATTGACCTCATTCCAGTTGCTAAAGTTCCGTAACTCGATAAGGAATGATTTCTCTTCAAAGGTCAGCGGCTAAATCATCGCTTAAGCACCTCGAAATCAGCAATCTATTGCCTGGAAAATGGATTTTCAGCTCTAAAAATAATATCTTCGGGATTTATCTTCAAGTCTTGACTCTAATTCACGATATTTGACTTTCTCCTCGGATTCCTCTCCTAGCTAACATCTAAAACCTGTAAACTTTACACTAAAAATACCAATATTACGCGCAAAAGTTTAATAAATTAATAATGCTAGAAATAAAAAGGAAATTCCTGATTATTGCAAATTTAGTCCAAAAGTCTATCAAATTAATTAAATAAACACCAAAAATGATGTCTCCCAAGGGTCGAAAATAAGAACAATTAGGGAGACATCAGGAATACACTAGGTGGAGCGTTCAAAGCGATTTAGGATTAATGACCACCCTATAGCCATCATACAGAGATGAGTACAAGTGTAACCTTCAAGCATTGCAACTTTAATTTTATGATTGAGATTATTCATGTTTGATGTTGCATTTTAGATGTATGTGTATATTATTTTCTAGAGTTTGCTATATGAGATTTATTTTGAGAATTGCTTTAGGGTTTATTTGCTAGCTTCTACTTGTTTATACGCTTACTTCTACCCCTTTGTTTTGTTTTACTTTGTCGGGACGACAAAGGTTTGAGTTGGGGGTCTTGATGTTTCCCTAATTGTTCTTATTTTCGACCCTTGGGAGACATCATTTTTGGTGTTTATTTAATTAATTTGATAGACTTTTGGACTAAATATGCAATAATCCGGAATTTTCTTTTTATTTCTAGCATTTTTAATTTATTAAGCTTTTGCGCGTAATATTGGTATTTTTAGTGAAAAGTTTACAGGTTTTAGATGTTAGCTAGGAGAGGAATCCGAGGAGAAAGTCAAAGATCGTGAATTAGAGTCAAGACTTGAAGATAAATCCCGAAGATATTATTTTTTTTAGAGCTGAAAATCAAATTTCCAGGCCATAGATTGCTGATTTCGAGGTGCTTAAGCGATGATCTGGCTGTTGACCTTTGAAGAGAAAACATTCCTTATCGAGTTACGGAACTTTAGCAAGTGGAATGAGGTCAATCGGAGTCATAACGCATCGGGAAAAGCCGTTTTAGTGAAGGTGTATCAGCAGTTACGGGATTTTGGGCTTAGAATTTGGGCTTGGACATTTAATTAGTATTTTATTTTCTGGTCCAAGCCCTAATCCGTTTTTATGCTTATAAAAGGAGGTCTGGACTTCTATTTTTCATACAATTCACATTCCACAAGATTAAACACCAGAGAGAAGCAACAGAAGGAAGAAAGAAGAAACTGCAAGAACTGGAGAGGGTCTATATCTCCATTCTCAGTCATTCCAATTCCGGAAATTAGGTTCTTTTTATCTTTAATTTTGTAATCAAATATGAATTCCATTTCTTTTAATTTAGTTTTTCTTTTTAATATGAGCTAAGCTTTTCATAGTGCTTGAGAACAAACAATGGGTGAATCCCAATTTTATGGAATAACGAATGTTGAATTTGGGTTTCTGTTAAATTAAATTAGATTGGGTCTTTTACTCTTTTCGATAATTTGTGATTATTTCCTGTTTTTAGAGTCGCGAACTAAGAACAGGTATTAGTATCTAGGCTATTCCACATATGTGGCGTGTGGATCATCCTGACGGAGGGTTTAGGTATAAAATTAATTATTCAATCTAGGATAGAAGCTATTGATTCTGACGAACTTAGCTAATTCTAGTGCCAATGAGGTAATAAAACTTAAACATCCAACGGTGGATCATATTTACCCTGACGGGACTAGTGACACTTTAGGATCGCCTTATAGTCCACCCTGACGGGGGTATAAGGAATTTAGAATCCCGACCATTGTAATTGACCAATTTAGCCCTTAAACAACATAAGTTAGGAAATAAGATCGGGAGGATCCTTGCGTTCTCAAGTACTACTTCTCATCCTGCGTTTTCACTCATTTTACTTGCGTCTTAGCTTTTACTTGCATTTATAATTTGTCTTTCATTTAGTAGTTTTAATCAACAAAAACCAAACAAACATATTTTATTTACTTGCTTTCATTAGTGCAACCAATCATTATTTGCTAAACATTGTAGTCAACCATCCCATCCTTGGAACGAATCTGTTTTACCATACATACTACTTGGGACAATCGTACATTTGCGGTTGTGGTTCGATTATCATTTGCATTTATTTAGAACACACAAAGGACCACCAACGGTTCTATTGGCTACTATTATGTTGTAAATCTCCCCGCCTAGGCGCGTCTAGGCGCTGCCTATGCGTCAACTCCCCCCTCAGCCGCTTACGCCTAGTTAAAATTCTAGGCGTTTTTGCCTAGCGCCTTAGTCGTCGTGGAATAGGTGCCTAGCCCGTCTAGGCACCGATTAATGGCAAAAAATGGCCGCCTAGGCGCCGATTAATGGAAAAACATGCCTGCATAGACCTTTTCGTTATTTTTCTTATTCTCGAGAATTCTTTAGTCAATATTATAACTCAATTTTTAGTATTTTTATATTTACTATAGTGTTGTTAGAGAATTTTATGACTTAAATAGTTAAAATTTCTATAATTACTACATATATATTACTAAATATACGAAATTACACATCGGGATTCAAAACCGTATAATTTCGCCTAGGTCCCGTGTAATCCCGCCTAGGCGCTAGGCCCTAGTCGACCGCCTAGCGCCCAAAACCGAGATCTACATCATAGGGCCTACTAATGCAGGTATGAAGGATCTTTTTGGCCAAAATTGGATGGATTACACTCCGCCACCAATGCGGGAACCGGGAACCATCAATCCTAACCCGTGGGATCCAGAAGTACTCACAGGAACACAAGTGATTTTTACATGTGACGCATCTTTTAAGTCACGAATTGAGCAGAGCGGAATTGGGATAGTCTGAAGGGATACACGTACGGGTTATCGAGCGATTTACTCGATTTACTCGAAACCGATCTGGATAGAATCACCGGCAGAAGAAGAGGTGATAGCAGTCCTGGAAGCAAAGAAGATGGATATGGACAATATGGGATACAAAACAATTATCTGCTCAGATAACCTTGACTTGATTCAAGGTATTTGGTCGCTGCCAGCGGCGTGGTGAAAGGTCAAACCTTATATCAAGCGGATCATCGCATATGTTGCGGAACATGGTCGGATGTTCTTTAAGCATATTCCGAGACGTTTCAATGGCATGGCTGACCAAGCCGCGCGGAACGCTAAATAGCGGGGTTCTCTAAATGATTACCAGTTGGATCTTACACATCGATTCACACGTCTAGGAATTAGTTAAAAGTTGTTTTGTAATATGTACCTTTTACGTTGTAAAAAAAATGAATGAAAAAATTGTGTATTTGTGAGTAAATGATTATGTTATATTCTTATGAGGTCTTTTATGTTAAATTGTTTATTCTAATTGGTTTCATTTTTGTTAATTTTTTTTTTTTTGGACACCTTTTGTTAATTATTTAATAGTATTTAAGTTTGATAGTGGGTCTCCCCGTTGAGTGTGGATCCAGCTCATGAATGAGCTTAACAAACCCCACACCAGCCAAGAATCAATTTTGCATACGAACTACGAAGGTACATTTTTACATCAGTTTATTGGGTAATGTCAGTGATGGGCCCACGTGAACGAAAGCCTCTGTAGTGTGGTTTTTTTCTTTTTTTTTGTTCTAAACGCTTATATCTGTAGTGTGGTTGAGATGGTAATATAAAACCTTGAATGTGGATATTGGATTTAATACCAGAAAATTATTATCTCCATCTTTTATTAAAGGTAAAAAAATATTAACTAATTTAATATATAATATTTTACATTAATTGATTTTAAATGATAATTTAAAATTATAATCGGTACATGGCAATGGATTTAGATAAAAACGAAATATAGAAACGTATAAATTACTATAAAAATAATTTTTTCTTAATATTATTATACCATTCTTGGTATATTATAATAATATAGTTAAAGAATATAAATATAATAGTTTAATAAAAAAATCACAAAATATTATAATATCTGAAAACTTTCTATAACTTCTCAAAAAATTAGTTTAAATGTTTTTTTTTCAAAGTTTGAGATTTATATAGTGTGATATCTTATATCGTTTTTTTACTTTCAATTTCATAAAATACTTCCTTCTTTATTGTCTGGAATATTTAGAATGGAATAAATGAGTTCATCTTTAAAGGAATTATTCTTGATCCTCTGAACAATATACAAAAGTCTCTTATTGCCTATGATGAGTATTGCAATGCAAATGAGTATACTACTAAGCAAAGTCTTATTATAACAATAATGAACAACTGATTGCTCCAGTTCAAGGAGGTTGTGATGCCCCCTGTAATTTTTAACATTGGGGAAAGGATAAGTGTAATTGGAATCCACCTAGTGTTGGTAGATATAAAATTAAATGTGATGCTTCAGTTAACGTAAAAACTAACTTAACAGCCTTTGCTTGTATATTAAGGGACTCCACAGGAACAATGTTTGAAGGTTTTGCGAAAGAAATCAAGATGAATTCTGTAATTGAAGCGGAAGTAGGGGGAATTTTAGCAGCTTGTGAAATGGCATCTAGAATAACTCATGGTTGTGTAGAAATAGAGAATGATAACCTTTGTATAATTAATCAAATCAATTCCATTAGTGAACTCTCTAGCTCTACTAGGATGTTGATTAAGAATATTATTTTGTGTAAAGCTAAGTGTAAGATTAAGACTTCTTTTGTTAAGATATCAAACAAGAGGACAAATAATTTGGTGACCAAACAAAAGTTATTAGGCAAATTTGTTTGGTTTTTGTAATGTTTTTCCACCACCCCATTTTTTTTTTTTTTTTTTGTCAAAAGAAAACAATTCAAGAACGTTTATACAACGACTTAAGGAAAATATAAAAATCGCTTAAAGAGCCATTCTTCCAAGCAGAAATATCGATATTACGCCTTGCACTCTTTGCTGTAAGATCCGTAACGTTATTAAGTTTCCTGTTGACGAAGTTAACCTTCCAAGAAGGGAACTTCAAAAGCCAGCTCCTCATTTCGGCAATGAAAGGGTAAATCTGCCATCGAAGACCTGTGCATTTAGAAATACCTTGAACTAGTTCAAGGTTATCGGAGTAAAAAGAAACACTCCGAAGATTACAAATAGCAGCCTTTCTCATAGCAAGAAGGACCGCCCAGCATTCACCTTCAATAGGACTTCTAACGAATGATCTGGAGATAATCTTGTGAGTAATTTTACCTTCCTTGTCAATTGCAATTGCCGCTAGACCTGCAGGTTCATATTCTCTTTTAAAAGAAGCATCACTCATGAAAATATATTCTGAATCGTCCGTTAGTATTGGGTTATTTTCTAGCTTAATATCCTTATCTTCTTCATCCCTTGATGTATTTCTTTTCTTTTGTTCCCCTTCCTCAGTATTCTTATTAGCAAAGAGGTCGTTCATAGCCGAATGAATCTTAAATAAAATGTCTTTAATAATCCATGGTGTATTTTCATGAAAACCCTTCATTTTCGCTTTCCATATGTTCCATAAAGTAAGTAAAAAATAGGCGGTAAATTCATTCTGATCCCATCCATTTTTAATATATTTCTTGCGCATTTCAATTAACCAATCTCCCAAGTGATATTTTTTCTCCTTTTCAATATGCATTTGTAACCTTGAGTTGGCCCATATCGCCATACTTAAAGGGCATTTTATGAAAAGATGTTCCATATCTTCCTTATCGAGTTCACACCATTCGCAGGTATCGTCTTTAACACATTTCCTGACTTTAAGATTTCTTTTGGTAGGTAATGCTCCATTACATACTTTCCATCCAAAAGATCTAACTTTGTTCATAACGTTTGATTTCCAAATGATACTCCAAAGATTACTATTATCATGCTTACCTTGAGAAGATGATTGCGCTTCATTTTGTACTTCCTTTTCCACCAATTTATGGTATCCTGACCATTAGGTAACTTGATTAGGGGTGATTTTAATCCTCTACTGATAGGTTAAGTTGTAATATCTTTTGTGCTTATAATATATTTCACTTTTTGACTAAAAATAAAAACTTGTTATGCATTTATCTTTGTTTTCAAATCTTATTATAATTATTGAATAATATATATTGTAAAGAGGAAACATTGACAAAAAAAATAAAAAAATAAAAGAAAACTAATTTATACTACCTGTAAAATGTAGATTAGGTAAAATATCCCTTCAATTTATATGATTTCAAAATTGTAAAGAATGACATTTTCGTACTTGTTTTTTCAAGACATATAGCAATGAAACTGAAGAAGGTAATATATATTTGATGAAATTTTATAATTATAAATTAATTAATTAGTAAGATCTCAATCCCATTCATATTGAGGTAATAGTATGTGGACTTTTGACAAAAAAAAGTAGTGTGGGGGATATATGGAATGGATACCTTATTCATGGGATATTGTTTTCTATGGTAATCAAAATCTCACACCTTTTAATTCTTACCAACCAAGTATAAGAATAAAATTTCGTAAGGATTAACATTTCATTCATTAATCCATTAATGTGTACCAATCACACCCTTGTGATCCTTGTTAGTAGAAAATAATTAGAGATTATATATAATAAATTACATAAGAAATTATCATATAAAATCAGAATGTTTGAATATTTTATCACTTAAGAGATGTTTATTGTTTATATACTTTTTCAAGTGATAAACTTATCTTTTCGAAATGCTTAAACATAATAATAGAGGTGTTCTTACAATATTATAAATTACCAAATTATGTGAGGGGAAAGTACTCAAGAGGACAGAGACTAACTGGGGAGACTTACTAAAAATCTAATTACCAAACAATGTGATGAAGAATTTGGCTCTTGGCCAAACAACAACAGTGTTGTTTTATATGCTAATGAGTGCAAAAGATGGTTTACTATGTTTGGTATAACTATAAGTATTCTTAACATTATTACACACTTTTTAAAATTTGACATGATGGATACTAGTTAAAAGGAGCATAATAAAGTGGGAGTCATTTTCTATTATAATACTATTGCTTCTGCCTCAAATATTGAATCTGCATTGATTTTCTCAGAATTACATGTAACGGCAAGGCCATCAACATTTCTAACAGTCCATGCGACATCGGCTCCTCAAGGGGAAAATGCAACATCACTATTGATTTTGAAATAATTAGATGGAGGAAGTTTCCAATTTTCTTTATTTTTATTGCAATGATCAATTCTAGTATTATTAGTCACATTATTAATGTTTTAGTTAAATTTTCCCTACTGGTATGTCTAGTATATTGAATACTAAGAGTTATGCTATTTTTAAATATATGTTTAGGTAGTTAGTTCCCATGGGTCTGGTCTTTGCATTGTTCTTTCTAGGTTGTAAGTGCTTGTGTAATAGTAAATATATGGTTACATTTCACATTCTTATAAAAAATTTATTCCTGTTTTTAATATATGTCCAGCTATAGTGTAGTAAAGCTCTATAAATCTACCATTTACATTAAAAATAACATTTATTGGCTTATTAGTGTTCATAAGCCACTGATCCAACCTATTATTAATCTCATTACAAGTTTTAATGCTTAAAGAACAAGCAAAACTAACACACTTGGCCTAGGGCATGAAAATAATATATATTCAATACTTTCAACATCAATATTTCAAATTTTACACATGATACTCTTACCGCAATGTTTATTATAGAGATTTTCCTCATGAGGTAATTAATTTTTGACAGCTTTTCAAATAAATTTTCTTACCTTAGGGGTAGTCTTCATGTTCCAAACTAATACCAGAGTCCTTTTGGTTTATGTGTGAGATTATAGGCAAAGATTTATTCTTTTCGCTTTCCTTATCCTTATTATCTAGTATCTTTTTCATCTTACTGTAAGCCTCTTTAACACCGTATTCTCCATTTTTACTAAAATTAAAACACAATTGGTCTTTACTGTCAAATATAGGAATAATAGTTAGTACAATCTTATAAATTAAATGGGTAGAAGAAAGCTCCTTAATAAATAATTGGTTCCGACTTTTACTTTTAGAGTTATAAAGCTCATTGACATAAGTGTACTTCCTACTTTTTTATTTTATTTCTTCATCTTTATGAATCCATATATGTTTAGAAAGTTGTGTGATTTTACCATTACCTAGTTTCTAGTATAAGTTATTAATAAAGACATTTATCCCATTAATCAAACTAATCCATCCCCCGGATGGTCACATAACTTCAAGAAAGGTAGTTTTATTAAATTACTTGCCCTTCAGTAGCTTGTGTAGAATGGAGTAGTTTTTACAGGTTAGGTTCCAGGACTGCTCGACTAGGATTGCTAGTTTCATTAATATATATATCTAAATCCCATTGCCCCTCCTAAAATTTGGATTTTATAAGAGTTCTCTAGTTGCACTAGTGAATTGTCTTTTACCTTTTCTACTCCACCAGAAGTTAGCAATAATTGATTGAATTATATTACAAATCTTCTTTAGGATTAAAAAGGATGATATTATATAGTTTGAAAGGCTCTGAATGATTTCTTTTATAAGCACTCTTTTTCCCCTTGGATATGTACACTGTTTCCAAACCATTAATTCTTATGAGAATTGTAGTTGATTAAAAATTGCAGGTCCCTAGTTTTAGATCACCCCCATTCAGTAGGGAGGCCTAAATAATCACCAAGGTTTTTTTTTACCTTTTTCATATTTAATTATTTTGACAATATATTTTTTTATTAGAAAGGAGGTCCTAAGACAGTGGAATTATCGAAAAACTATTACAAGCTCAGCATATCTTCCAATTCGGAATTGAAGGTCTTCCTAAAAGACTCCCATCAAAACATATCCTTCGTGATCGCTCCCCACACACCATCCAGGGGATCAGTGAATAAAGAATACACATTTATTTGCCTAATACCCGATCACGCAAGCCAAACAACACAAGCATTAGCCACCCATGTACACCCCTTTGATAACATAATTTGTATTTTGTTCCAATTGTTTACATATTCCATCAAGCCAGAATGTCGTTGGTCCTTTTACCCTCTCCACTTGTCCAATTGCATTTATTGCATCCCGTGAGTCCACTTCAATTACTAATTCCCTCACCCCGATCTCTGCCGCCATACACAACCCCTCATATAATGCCACAATTTCAGCTACCTCTACCAAACTACTATTTAGTTCTTAGGAAACCCTCGCACCTACATACTTTCATTGTCTCTATGGACCACTCCCTGCTCCTCCCTATCTTTGGGCCATGAAAAAACTACCATCCGTATTTAGCTTCAATCCTCTGGATGGTTTGGACCATTGGTGGGGGCAAAGGTGTGATAACAATTAAAGATAATAATAAAGAGCACACACCCTTGAGAACCACGTAACTCACTGCAAGTATCACAGATCGTTTGCAAGTTTTAATGATAAGTTAAGTTCGTTCGCAGGGATATAATCGGTTAGATCTACTTATGTTTAACAAGCGTAGATGAATTTAGATGTTTATATAAAAATATAATAAGATAAATAATAATCTAACGCAAATAAATAAATAATGAAAACAAATAAATAAGATGAATGTAAGTCAGATAAATTAGGATTAATATTATGAGTCTATTTTACTAAGTTGTTATTCTAACTTGTCACAGATTAAGCATTATATATTAACCAGGATTCTAAATTCTACCTAGAATTTTCTAGGCTTAGGAGCAACCTCTCCACTACCAAGGTCTTGGGTAATGATTGGTGATTAAATCAAACCTTTATGGCTATCTAGTTAGGCAAAGGATCAAAACTAGATGATTATGTGGTGTTGTCAATAACTAAGAATAATCCTAAGATTGACCAAATCTAAGAATGTAACAATAAGTCAAAACACATAATAACAATATACGCCAAGCTCAATCAATTAGAATAAACAAATTGTATTATTGAATTTAAGACAAAATAATAACCCAACAATTAAAAGTAAAACTTACAGACTAAAAGCTTAAAAATATGGTGAAGCCACAAATCTATAGCTAATTACCCTAAATATAGAGAAGGTGAGATGTAGAATAGGAGTTTGTCACTCTCCAACTTCTTCTTCTTGTCTTCCTCTATAGGTCAACTTGCTTCTTGGATGAATAGCTTGATTCTAAGGATGAATATTTAATTATGAGGACTAAGCTATTATTTAAAATTGAGAAAATACAAGTAAGGACTAAGCCTAAGCTTGAAACTGAGCAAGGACATGTTTACAATGGTTTAAGGGTGTATTTATAGGTATTTAGGAAGACCTAATTCGTTTTCTTGAAGGAGAAGTAAGTAGTGGACTCCAAGCCCAACTCAAATTCGTAACCCTAAAAACATGCAATCAGGCCCGTTTTTCTTTTGGTCCTAGCAGCTTCGATTTTCATCCGTTTGATGCGTATAAATATACCAAATTCATCGTCTCGAAAAGATCTTAAACTTTTCTCTTGACCGTTTCTCCAAATTCCACACCGTTTTTGAGATATAAGCTGATTTGTGGTCGTAGGTGCAGAAATTCAGGATTAAGGCAACTTTTCCTTTTCAATGTTTTTAGCTTTTCTTTCCTTATCTCCAATTACCATGCTTATCTCTTTCCATATCTTGTAGTCTTTGACTTGGACTCTAATTAATCTCCATAATTATCTTTAAAGCTTCACACTAAATAAATAATTAAACCCAATATGCTCTAAAAATATTATTTTACTAAATCAAGACTCAAAATAGAAAAGTGTAGCAATTCTCATGAAATTCGACTAAATGACTTCCTAAATCACTAAAAATGATGTCTCATCCTAATATAAATCTATCACAAATGAGGAGACATCAAGACCCCACCAACTCAAAGTTGTATCGTCCCGATACAATAAAGATAAAAACAAAGGGAAGTCTCTAAATACACACCTAGGTCAACTAAGCACAAAAGGAAGAAGATAGCAGAATATGGAGAATAAAATTAAAGCAACTACTCAGAAAATCTCATGTAATAATATTCATAAACTACATACCTGTACACTTCTCATATCCACAGTCAACACGGCTTGAATTCAAGATCAGATTAGTTTCGCAATGTAAGAAGGATTGGGACTTTACTCAGTTCCCCAAGGAAGCTATAGATTGTTCATCGAATTTCACTAGTGTCCAAAGATCCATTTTAACTACTCTATATTGGCTCAATCACTTCTCGATTACATAGCAAAGAATCAAAAGGTCTTTAAGGTTGTAATGTAGGCTTAGGGACGGTATGATAAGTATATTTGGATAATTTTGAGTGAGCTTTTGGCTCTCTCCTCACTAGCCATACAGATTTGAATATGAAAGGCCGAGTCTTTTCTTTTTCCTGGGTATCACCACGCGCCTTAATCTCAGAAATAAGGTCCAATAATAGAACACATATCAAAGAGTACCCCCCTTTCTTTCTCTAATAATAAGGCAAGTTTGGGCCCCTTTATTAAGAGTTAGATAAATCTTACTCAATACTAGTATTTTTTGGATGTTAGGTTTTCCAAATGTTATTGTAAAAGACCCTGATAGAATTGCGTCATAAGCTAGGGGAAATTTGCTGTTATGGCAAGACTCTTTTAATGTTTCAATCGTTGAGGTTAGTACGAATTATGTGATTTGTAGTGTTAATGAAAATAGCTTTTTGTGTTACTTTGTTTGTTTTCATTCCCTTAGCAAGTATGCATATAGAATAAATTTATGGAATGCCCTTACTAATTGGAAAACTAGACATGATGATCCTTGGATGCTTATTAGATACTTTAACGAGGTTACCGATTTAGGTGAAAAACATATAGTATACATCATATTAATTATGCACATACTTTATCTTTTAATAACTTTATTAATTCTTACGTTCTTATCAAAGTCCCAACAAAGGGTTGTTTTTTATAGGTCCAACATGACAAGAGATGGAGAACAAGTCAAATAAATATTAGATATATCTCTTGGTGATATTAATATTTAACAAATACCTGGATGCACTTGTTACAATCCCTCTATCTCTAGGTCCAGATTAATCACCACTTACATTGGAGACTATACCAAATATAACCACAATAAAATGAATTTTAAATTCAAATCGTTTTGAATTAGGGACCCAAATTGCCAAGGCATGATTAAAAAAACATGAGGTGAACCAATGGAAGATTAATAAATTACTCTTTCCAAAAAAATAAAGACTTAGATTAAAACGCAAACTTTATAAAGATGGAGTAAAAGGACATTCCAAGATAACAAGATGATGGTTGAGAAATGGGAAAAGACCCTTATTAAGATCTATACTGGGCCAGTCACAAAAGAATCACAAAAGAATCACAAGAATTAGAAAATCTGAGAAATATGGGAAATAGATGAACACTACTGGTCAAACATGGAACGAAAAATTTAATTGCGCAATGTGAAGTATTTTCACTAGGGATGGCAGCGGATCGGTATCTTTGAAAAATGAAATAACCATATTCACGTCCATTAAGAAAAGTTGTAAAAATATATTTAATTAATCTTGAAAAGAAGAGATATAAACAAATTAAATTTGACTAATAAATATTAATCTATGAATTAGAAAAAATATGAAACTTCAACGAGTTTTATTTTATAATATGAGGTAGAGGTAATTTATAAGGAAAAAAATACAAACTTAAGCTACATATACGTCCACTAATTAATTTACTGTAGAAAAACGATCTGGAATTAGGAGGAAATTTTTATATGAGCACATAGATCTTTTAAAATCGGACATTTCCATATAAAGAGCGTCAAAATACGACAAGTAACTAAGGAGATATGATCAAATCAATGTCTGCTAAGGTTTATCACTTCCTACAAGATAAAAATATGAATTTTTGGTAAGATCAGAACTCTTTAACTTGAGGATTACTCCTAATTTCGACCAAGGGCCTATATATATACATTCCTACCTTAGAGAAATCATCCTTGGTTAGTACCTAATTCTCTAAAGACCAAGAGGAAGCGTAGATCGAGAGAGAAGTAAAGAAGAATGAGCTTGGAAGCTGGTCATGCCATTCCAACCCTTCTTGTTTGTAGTTTTGTATTCTTATTTCTTTTTTATGACTTAATTTATTTAACTTGATATTAGCATATGGGTATGAACCCTAGACTTGTTTTATATGCTATTTAATTTGGGATGTCCTTTTACATTTAATTGAATTTAGTAGTGATATCTCTGTATTATGTGCTTTGAATTAAAGCTTGTAGTTCTTGCGATGCGCATACATAGGATTGCCTTAGTAATTGAGTTAACATCCGGAATGGAGATTCAATTATAGAAAACACTACATAGTCCTATAGTCTGCGGTAGTGATCCAAAAGGGCTTGCTTAACTGGATAGTCATTAGGTTTTAATTTAACCAACAAGTTTTGAGCTTCCTAAGTCTACCCGGAGAGGGGTTAGGAGGAATTTAGAATCCCGGCTATTGTATATCACACTATTATCCCTTAGGTAATAAACATAGAACAAAGCTAGTGGGGATTACTTGCTAATTCTCAAGCTAAAATACCATATCCTATTTTACTTTGTTGTTTTTAATTTAAGTCTATTTAGAGTCATAAAACCAAATAAATATTTCAGAGTCTTTCCTTTTCAACATTTTTCTTCTAGCTTCTTTTATTTTCCCTTTATATTTTCCTGAGTTCTCCTAACTTTCTTAGTCTCAGAGGACGAATTTTACTTATCACTAAAACTTCCATACGATCTGTGATACTTGCAGTGAGTAACATATTTTGTTAGGGTGCTAGCTCTTATCTTTATTTATCAGTATTTTATCACACCCTAACCGACACCAATTTTTTTGGCTCCATTGCCGGGGACTACATCATTAGTCCTTGTGCTTTTATTTAGTGCTTTTGTTTTTAGTTAGTTCTATTTTACGCTTTTTTTTTTGTCTTTTTCAGATTTTTTTAGATGGAAAATCAATGGTTAGAGTTAGGTCTTCCTGGCCCATTCCGAGTGCAATCCATAAGGGTTCGCCCTCCATCTATTCAAGACATTAGATTCAAGCCCGATCCAGACATTATTAATCAATTCGAAAGCTATGGGAAGTATAGTGATGCTACACATCAAGATCCGGTCCGATCTGTTCAGAGATTCATGCAATTATGTGATGCCTACATTACTGAAGGTTTCACGCAAGAATAGATGTAATATTTAATGTTTCAATTCTTCTTGATCGGGAAATCAAGCGATTGGTTAGAAGGTCAACCTCCCGAGCTAATAACAAATTGGAACAAGATTCAAGCATGATTTCTTGATCGATTTTATCCTACAAGTATGAGAGTAAAGGAACAATTAAAGCTTATGAATTTCTTACAAGAAGCCGGAGAGAGTGTTTGTGAAGCATGGACTAGACTTCATAGAAAGTTGGCAAGATTTCCATTACACAGATACACGCGAGAATTACAATTAGCCATGTTCTATCAAGGACCCAATGCAAGTTCAGGCTGAGAGTAGATGATCTGGGTTGTGGTAGTTTTGTCTCCATGGATCTAAAAGAAGCAAAGAGTGGTATGAAAAGAATTATCGAAACCGACATGAGTTGGCCACAATCACAAGCTCCCTCTACTAATACTAATATGGAGGCTAAAGTTTTTAGCTTGCAAAATCAAATAAAGCCACTCACTATGATTGTTGAAAAACAGTACCAAAGCAAATAATCCAAGGTGAAGGCCGTGAACGCTACCCATGGACACTCCATGGGAAATCAGATTTATCACCAAGGTAATCAAATCTAACAATTAATTCCAAGTAGTTTCGCCACTCAGAATTATTCATATCAGGATCAACCTCAAGAAACTTTTTATCAAGCACCACCCCAACATCTATATTTGCAAGTACAAGCCTATGTAAATCAGGCTAATAAACCACCATGCTACAATGCGGACAACGTAAGTCATGCTCCAATAGCACTTCCATCACGTCCTCAAGAAGATATCATTGAGTTAAAAGAAGCTATTAGTCATTTCATCAACTTCTCAAAGGACAATATGAGAAGACTTGAGTCAAATGTTGATGCATCAATAGTGCAAATCCTGGAATAACAGAATCATGATCTGAAACAGCATAATCAACTTTTAGAGAAAAATGTGACGTGGCTCACTACAGTCATAGAACAAATACAAAGTCAACTCTTGCAATTGACCCAAAGTACAAATTATAACATGAAGAAGATCCAACACATTTATGACAAGTTTAAGACTATTAGTCTTCAAGCTGAAAAGATGAAAACGTCACCACCATCTCCATCGAGTAAAGTGGAGGTTCTACCAACCAAGTCAAACGTAGTTAGGATGAACTTATATGAGATAATTGTTGAAGATTGGGTTGAAGAGAACAAGATGAGATTAAGAAGACAAGAGTGGTTGATTCCCCAAGAATGAAAGAGAATAGAAGGGTGAAATCACCGCCCCTACTACTATTATCCTATAAAATTTGCTTATCCAAAGGAGAAATAAGAGAGGTGTATGGAGATGTTAAAACAAGTTAAAATCAAAATCCCTCTACCCGAAGCTATGGAAGAAAAGTGAAACTATAATCAATTCCTTATGGAGGCACTCTCCAATAAAGATACGTTCAAAGGATCCAAGACTGTGGCACTCGGCGAAGGGATGTCAGCATAAGTTCAGCAAAATTTACCGCCAAATCGTAAAAATCCTAGAGGTTTCAACCTCCCAATCAAAATAGGCGGTATATTTCACGGAAATGCAATGTGTTATTTGGGGGCAAGTATGAATATCATGCCTAAAAGTATATTCAAGAAGATTGGTATTAGTGACGCAAAATCGACATCCGGAATTTTACAACTTGCGGATCAATCAACAGCAAAACCGTGGGGTGTAATTGAGGACATGCTCGTCCAAGTAGGTAACCTTGTTATTCCCACGGATTTTATTATTCTTGATTATTAAGCAGATACGCCTCATTCATAATTGGGCCTCCATTCCTAGCCATGAGCGATACCATAGTCAATGTGAATGAGGGAACTGTGACTCTACATATTGAAGATGATTTCGAAACATTATATGTTTCGGGAAAGAAGAAGAAAAAGAAGTCACGAGAATTATCAACAATCAGAGTTGTGACCAATAGGCCAGAACCTATACGCCCCAAAGAAACTGTGGTAAAGAAAATTGAGTTTGGGGGTAGGAGACGAGGTAGCATGGAAATCTCCCAACCCCAAACATAAAAGTTCTTGGATAGGGCCATACTTCATCACGCGAACTATTTCAGCAGGAGTGGTTGAATTAAAAGATATAGAGAGTTGCAAACTCATATTGGTAGATATTAATCACCTCACTCACTACTGGGGAGGCTATAAAAAGAAATTACAGAGGTAACATGTTGAACTTTGAAAGACCTTAAACAAAAGTACCTTTTGGGAGACATCCCACAGTTTATGTGTTTGTTCCTTTTAGTTAGTTTATGTGTTTTTGAGTGCATATTGCAGTAATAAGGAAGGTATAAGTGTTTTTGGTGTATAGGTATGCAAAGGTTCGAGCTTGGGGTGAAAAATGGAAATTTTTTGAAGTTAAAAAGTGTTGGACAGAGATATTTTACGGTTCACCGCAACTTTCCCACGGTGCACCACACCTAAACCGTGTTGTCGGTTGCAAATAACAGTGCCACGGTCTTAATAACTTCACAATGCCATAACTTTGCGCTCGGAGGTCGGAATTCACTTTTCTCGAGTCTAAATCACATATTTTTTCGAGATCTATCCAAATGAGTGAAAAAAACCTGATTTGGAGGTAGAATAAAAATGAATTTTTTTCGTCTCATCCAAAGAGCTCATGCGGTACTCCGTAGAGAGCCGCAGTGCACCGCATAGAAGAAAACCATTACAACAGTTCAGAAATTAGGTTCATGGCTGAGAGTAAGCATAGAGAACCGTATCGTCAAGAGTGCGTGTGACCATAAAACGGTCTAGAAACAGAACATTCATGAGGTACACCGCATAACTAATCTGGTGCACCGTGCAACAAAAACCGTGACAACGGTCAACAAAATCAGGTCCAATGCCGAGAGCACATGTTTCCCTTACCGTTTCATCAATCGCGAAGAACCGTGCCACGGGTGCATGACGTCACCTGCGGTACACCGCAGGTAGGCGGTTTGAAGGCTAAATTGCTTCCTTTTTGGATTTTAATCCTACAAAACCTAAACCTAGCCTTTTTTTCAGCCCCAAGTACGAAAATTTTAGTCGCAAACTCTATAAATACACCTCAAAGCTTGATCAAACCTTCAAACATCAAAAGAACATCAAGTTTTTTAGATTTCTTCCACCACAAGTAAAGTGTTCACTCCCAATTGTTCATAATCCTCCATCCAAACAACAACCTCAAGCCACACCAATCATTCAAAAATTAATCTCATACTTGGTGTATCTTGAGTTGTGGGTTAAACAAGGATGACTAACTGAACAGATGTGATGGATTACTAGAGGAAGTGTCACATCTTACGGAAGAAAAAGAATCTACCTGAAGCTACAACAGAGAAAGCTATTGATCTTGATGAACCTATTGCAAAGAAACCAACGCTCGGGGTTGCCACACTAGAACCACTACATAAATTTAACATGAGAAAAAGGATACCGGTCAAACCTAAAGAAAAGAAGCCAATAGTAGAGAACATGGTTTTTGTCCAGGTACCACCCTTCTCCCTAACTGTTTATGTGCTATAGTTTAGTTTGAATTTTATTTCTTTGAGTCTTTTTTGAGTCGTGGGGACACGACTCATTTTTGAGTTGGGGTAGGGATTCATTGTCCTCATCTTCCTTTTTCTTGCATAAAATTTAAATATTTTAGGGTTAGAATTGGCATAGAAGATAGTGAATGTCCATATTGAGCATATTTTAATTAAGCCAATGATAGTAAGTAGTATGTTTTTGAACGGTGTCACAAATATGTTTAGTGTGAATTTATGAAAACACGAAATAAAATATAAGGAAGATTAATAAGCAATGTGTATGAAGTGTCAAGTTGGAACTTAGAGAGAGTTAATTGGTGTGTAGAACGTGAGGTTTGAAATTAGTTGTAAACCCACTTGTCTATGAACTAATAGTGAAAAAGTTAATCTGGAGTTAAAAAAGTGAATAAGGCAGTTCTTTCATGTTGAATCCAATTGAATCTTTTTGCTTCCTCGCCCTTTTATTTGATTATTATTATTATTTTTCTTAGCCCCTCTGAGCCTTTCTAAATCCTTTTATTTAACCACAATACAAGCCATACCCTTTAGTTTATAGGACTTACCCATATGACCCGCAATCGAATCACAAAACCCGAGATAAGTTGTTTTAGAGCTTGAGTTTGGAGTGGTGGGTTTCATCATTGGGAAGCATTGGGATTGGGAAATTTATTGTAATTGTGATATTACTGATGATGATGAGTTAATTATTGTAACCCTTTGTCGGGTTAAAAGTAAATGAAAAATAAGAGTTAAAAAGAAAAAAAACATATAAGAATAATGTAGCATGAATCTCACATTAAAAAGAGATTCATAGCTAGCTATCAAAAGGAATATATAAATTCGACCGGCAAATTGGAATTTGTTGGGTAATCATCATAAAATGTTTTATTGGGCTATTTAGGGATGCAAATCAAAGCATCAAAAACTGGGTTGAGTGAGAACTTCTTCGAGTGAAACTCAAGCTCTAGGGCAATTCGTTGATGGAATGTGAGAAGAGAGCCAAAAGCTCACTTTTTATTATCCAAATATACCATACCGTCCCTAAGCCACATTATAACCATAAAGACCTTACGATTTATAGCTACTTGATGGAGGAACAATGGAACAATTAGGGCATAGTCGAGTGGACCATTGGATACTATATTAGTACCTATGATCACCCTATAGTCGTTAACACAAACTAAGTTGAGGACCTCTCATTATGGCATTGCGAAGTTAATATAGACTTGAATTTATGGATTGTTGATTATGTGTATATTATGTATCTGTGTCCATTATTTCTTTAACATGACTACATGAGACTTTTTAGATATTTTGCTCTAGGATCAGTTATAGCTTTCTATTCTTATTCTTCCTCTTCTATATTTATTGTTGACTACCCTACTGTTCTTATCTTTATTGTGTCAGGATGATGGAACTTTGAGTTAGGGGTCTTGATGTCTCCCTATTTGTGATATAGTAATCTATAGTTGAGACATCATTTTACGGTTATTTAGTTATTAATTTCGGGATTTCCCCCCATTTATTCATACTTTGCACTTTCTTGTCTAGTTTTATGTGTTTTGTTATTTTGTGAGCTTTTGTGCGTAATTTGTGTGTTATTAGTGTAGTACTTAGGTATATGGAAGCTATCACACATATGTAAACTGATTTGAAGTGGAAAAGTAAAGGAAATCCCTTAGTCAAAGTAAAAAAAGGATAATTTTTTATTATATTTGGAAAATAAAGAAGCTGCCAAAACTGCACATACGTCCACTAACTAATTTACTGCATAAAAACGGTATGGAATTAGGAGGATATTTTATATGAGCAGATAGATCTTTTAAACGCCGTCGTTTCCATATAAAGAACGTCAAAATCTGATAAGTAACAAAGGAGATATGACCACATCAATATCTGGTAAGTTTATCACTTCCTACAAGTTAGGAATACGAGTTTTGGTAAGATCGTGACTCTTTAACTTGGGTATTAATCCAAAGTTCAACCAAGGGACTATATATATCCATTCATACCTTAGAGAAATCATCCTTGGTCAATCCCTAATTATCTAAAGACCAAGAGAAAGCCTAGATCAAGAGAGAAGTAGAGAAGAAGAAGAAGCATGGAAGCTGTTTATGCCATTACAACCCTTCCCGTTTGTAATTGTGTAGTCTTATTTCTTTTTATGACTTAATTTATTTAGCTTGAGTAGCATATGGGTATGAACCTTAGACTTGTTTTATATGTTATTTAATTTGGGATGTCCTTTTACATTTAACTGAATTTAGTAGTGATATCTCTGTATTATGTGCTTTGAATTAATGCTTGTGGTTCTTGCGATGCGCACGTATAAGATTACCTTAGTAATTGAGTTAACATCCGAATGGGGATTCAATTATAAAAAACACCAAATAGTCGTCTAGTGTGCGGTAGTTATCCGGAAGTGCTTGCCTAACTGGATAGTCATTAGGGTTTAATTTAATCACCAAGTTTTGAGCCTCCTAAGTCCATCCGGAAGAGGGTTAGGAGGAATTTAGAATCCTGACTATTGTATATCACTTAGGTAATAAACACATAACAAGGCTAGTGAGATTACTTGCTAGTTCTCTAGCTAAAATATCATATCCTATTTTACTTTCTTGTCTTTTATTTAAGTCTGTTCAGAGTAATAAAAACCAAATAAATATTTCAGAGTCTTTCCTTTTGCAGTGTATTATTCTTCTAACTTCTTTTATTTGCACTTTATATTTGCATGAGTTCTCCTAACTTTCGTAGTCTCTGAGGACGAATCCTACTTATCATTAAAACTTGCATACGATCTGTGATACTTGCAGTAAGTAACGTGTTCTGTTAGTGTGCTAGTTCTTGTCTTTATTTATCATTTTTTATCACACCCTAACCGACACCAATATATATACATATATATTATTTAGATTTCAGGTTATTTTTTGGGTTATTCGTCAGATTATTGTAAAAAACCAAGTCATAATGGGTTATCCATCAGATACCTGTATATAAAAACTAAACCCTAATGTGTACATATTGGTTTAGGTTTTATGGATTTTGAGAAAATGAACAAGGCATTAATAGATGCACAAGTGTGGGGAATCTAGCAAACCTGGAGTCATTAAAAACACAAGTCTTAAAGGAATCTACTACCTAAATATAAGCTTTGAAGATATTAAATATTACAAGCACGATCTTGGTCATAGGAGAGCATTATTAAGGAAAAAAATGTACATTGCATTAGAGAGACTATAAAAATATGTGAACACAAATGGATTGACAAACCTGTTACTTGGAAAAAACAGTAGGATGCCAACTTAGGAAGGTTTCCGAACATATGAATAACCATAAGGACAGATGGAATCAAGAACTATTAGATTAACTTTTCCTGGAATAGGTTTGAATCTCAAGCAACAACATTAATTTACTGCAAATAAGAACAAACAATAAATTCATTTGGCTATATACGAAGGATGGGATTTATACAACAAAATCAAACTATAACACACAAATCAACAATCAACTGAAGAATAAACCACAAACATCACGAGTAAGGGAACACCAAACCCCGAAGATCAAGAAACGATATAGAGCACTAACATACCAACCAAATTCATAATTTTTGCATGAAAAGATGTAATAATGCATTATTAATAACAAAGAATCTGGCAAAATACAAATGTGGAAAATCAGAAAATTGTACTTATGATACATACTAGGAGGAAATTGTGGAACACATATTACTGTCATACCCTAAAAGCAAATAAGTGTGCGCAATAACAACACAACAAATAAGAATCAACGAATTGACAAACGTGAAATTAGGCGACGAGATCATACAAATTACAAAGGAATACAAAATGTTGGATGAGAAAAGAAAGTAATCACTTCTCATATCCTATTCACTATTTGGAACATATGAAAGACAAAAATGGTCAGATTACATAAAGGAAAAAAGTTTGATATAGATAACATCATCTATACAATTGAGCATGACATGACATAATTATTTGGAAAAGTCTAAAATATTGATCTACAAAGACAACAAATTTCTAGACATCAAGAAAAAACCATAACTAAGGACAAAGATTTGTCGGAAAATGTCAACAAATAGGGATTTGAGTCATCGAGAAACATAAAACGAAATGAAGTATTGCAAATTATTGGTACAATCACTGGCGGATCTATGTTAGGCCCAGAGGGGGCTCAAGCCCCCCCTGACTTTTATTTTATATATTTGTTACTTATTATTAAAGAAAACTTTTTAATTTTTTATAAGCCCAATAATTTTCTTTAACCTACATGAAACATTATTACATATAATTACACAGTATTATCTCTACAAATATTACTTTAATATCAATCTTTTACGAATTATTCTGGATTCATTTGACAGTTTTAACAATCTACTTCTTTACAAAAGCTAAAAAAATTCAGTAAGTCTTTTAATTTGTGTGCTTTATTAAGAATTTTAATAATTTATGTGAATTATAAATTTTTAAATATGAGTTTAATACTTATTAATAAAATTAGAAGATGAATATACAATTTTTTTTTTTCGATGTATGGGTGTCCGGGCCAGCTTACGCGCACCACGACTAATCCCATAGGGGATATACAAGCCTTCTCATGCATACTCCCACTTAATCAGAACTAGGTTATCCATGTTCAGGGAGGAGACTCGAACCATGCACCCCTTGCTTACCTCCTTTAAGGGCTCAAGAAATAACACGGCTGAGGGGATTCGAACCCTGTACCTCCTAGTTGAGAGACTGGGTCCTGGCCACTGAGCTAGTCCCAGTGGTTTGAATGTACAAATTTTTATTTATATGAATGACGTATTTTAGTATTGGTATTTACATAAATATTGTGTTAGTATTAAATAACTTAAGATAAGAGACGATGTACCCAAGTTCACTATACACCTTAAAAAAAATTCAAGGACGCTGTCCCGAACCCCATATATTTTAAGCTCCCCTCATTTTTTATCCTGGATCCGCCCCTGGGTACAATATTACGTGTTCGGTACCTGAGGAAGAAGAGGCGATGGTCATACTACAGACGACCAGTTTTCCCTCTAGGTTGCATGGTTCGATTAAGTAATTTACTTGAATAACTTTGGAGTCATCCAACAAACTATATCGACGTCAATCCTAATACCAAAGACGAACTAATGTTATTTCGAAAATCAAATATATGACGTAAGAAGACCTTCTCTTCTTTCTTTCGTCATTTTCGAATACCATAGACTCTTGCTAGGCATCACTTGCTCTATTCCGAGGAGCCATTACTGATTTCTCTCTTTTATGAATAAACTATATTTCTTTTGTAAATTTGTTTATAGTATGTTTTAAATTAAATTTTAGTTGTATGTAATTGTTTGGTTTGTTACCATCTAAAAACTAGGAAAAAAACGGATTACGGTGTATAAGGAAAATTTGATGGATACCAACTAGGAATATACACTTTTACGAGAACGGTAACCTAATTGAATTAGAATAAGATACGTATCCCTTTTCCTCTGCAACTCGTGTATACATATATATATAGAGTAAAGATATATATTTTTTTTTTTCAACCATGTATACATATATAACGTTAACGTTAATGATGTCTTATAATACACAACGCGCCTCTCCTTCATCTATTCTTCTAGAGTTTGCAATACTATATAATTAGGCACTCGTCACACACAGACAAGTAGCGTTAAAGTAAGAGGTAAGAATCTTTTCTTTCCTACTGAACGAATCTATAGCTAGCTTGCATATTTGTTCGACTCCTATCAACTAAACAGGTGTTAATTTTACTTATTGTCCACAAAAATTTATTTATTGATAACATTCAAGTTTAGGAAAATCAATCTTGAAGAGATCATGAAAAAAAAAAATAGAAAACAAATTGATTAATAGGGATAGATGGCCTGATTAGAAGACAAGGGGAATGGAAATTGCTATAATAATACTCGAAAAATACACAGCAAGCACGATTCTCTGATTATTCTTTAGTTATAATTATATGTATATATCGTTATCTAACCGTAATTGGTGGGGCCAGAAGAATAGATGTAATTAACAATCCCTCTGGCTTTAACGTTAATATGAATGAATTTAATTAATTGATTAGCCTTAAATCTGTATGTTTTTTAGGATCTAAGTATTTTAATTTCTAAGGTCACTTAATTACTAGGCCTTTATTCTAGCTTGTACTTTCTGGTGAAGTCTGGGTGTATAGACGGCTTATTTTCCTTTGTCCTGTTATATTTTCTATTATATGTCAAATATGTTTGTATACCCTGCACCTGACAATGAGGAAAAATGGATACAACAGATGATTGTGTTAAATTTACTAATGACATGTCAAATTTATTTGTTGGGGTTATACTAATATTCCAGTGTTTGTTTGTGACTCTGTAGGTATTACCATACATAATTCTGAGAGGCCTGATGGATGATATTTGGTTTGAAGTACTCTTGAGGTTGCCACCTAAATCCCTTTCCAGAATTAGAGTCGTGTCACGGAGATGGTTTCAGTTGATATCTACTTCTTTATTCCGACAAAATTATGCAAAACGATGGCGAGGTGAATTAAAGCTCCTTGGTTTTTTCTTTTTCGATGGACTGCGCTGGAATAAACCTGATAAATTTTTTAAAGATGAACCTATAAAACAACTTTCAAGTTATTGGTCTCCTAGTACTAGTACTACAGAAGTGATTGATTTTCTTAAAGGTCGTGAAATAGGATTCTTCATCTCCACTTGCAACGGTCTTGTTTTATCATGTCGTCTTGCCAAGTATTACGTGTGTAATCCTGTAAGCAAGAAATTTTATCAACTTCCACCACGCCAAATCTACTCTTCATGGGATTCTGTGGCTTTTTGGTGTGAGGATAGTGATGATAATTGTAGCATCAACTATAAGATCGTATGTTCAAAACTTAATCAATCAATAAACAATCAAGTCTATAGTGTTCCCATTGAGACTTTCTGTTCAAGAACCAAAAAGTGGAGCCAAGCAATACTTAAATGTTCATCGCCTTTTAGGTTATGGTGGCGCACGGTTGCCGCTATTGTTACCAGAAGTGGTGTCATTTATTGGAAGGCAACGGAGGGCAGATTGGCAATACATGATTTAAATCAACAAGAACAAGAAGATGGTACAATATATTTAACTTTAATTCAACATCCTCGTTCATCCCGTGAAATCCTCCACGAATCATTTGGGGAGTCCACTGATGGGCGCCTGCAATATGGTGAGAGTGACCGACTAGGTATCCAAATATTGGTTCTTGACAAGCTACAAGACAGTGATTACACATGGATCTTGAGATATAAGTTATCTTTCAGCTTGATGTTGATAAAAAATCCTACTATTTATGAATCTCACAAGTTTTACTTTGTATCATTTATTCCACAAAATTCGGAATCCATATTTATCAGAGGCGGATGGGACAAATTTTTTATATATCACTTGGGCACTGGAATAGTGGAACAGGTTCCCTATCAGCGTGGGCATTCTCCCGAGTCTCATTTTCCAGGATTGTACAACCCTGTTGTACCTTACTATGAACAACTCTGGCCTGATTTGTACTTTTAACAATGGGATCAAAATGCCATCTTTTTAAACACTACTTTACAAATTTATGAGTTATTCAATGTTCTATTTTTTAATTTATGAGTTATTGTAAATTTTGGATTCCATGTATTACTTTTAGGTTTTTGTAATTATTTATTTTGTAATTATATTTTTGTGATATTCCATCTACTTCATTGTAGTCTAGATATCATAAGACCGGAATTGGTAAACAAAGTGTTCTCCACAATCCTCCGGATCATCCACAATCCTATATCTAAGGACCCCTTTCACATAAGGATTTCATCTTCTTTTCCTCTATATTTTCCTAACCAAAAGAAAAAAATTATAAATAAAAGCGATTCTTAGTTTCAATGATCCAACACTGTAAGGCATATCTTCTTTGGAGCTTTATCCTCAAACTTTTTTGGAGGTTATTTCATTATGTTTGTGATCAAACTCTTCTTTCTTTTATTCCATGGGTTAATGGTTTTATGCTACGCCTCTGTGATTTCACTCAAAAAATTCATTCGGCCTATTAGATCTACTTTTTCAACAATTGGAGTCGTTCTATATGGAAACAACTTTACATGCATGTGGTTATTTTTTCTGGTTATTCGCATAAAATGGTATGTGTCTCTTAACTTGCAAATGTTCGAAAATTGAAAAGGTCGTTGGCACAAATATCGTTTTCAAAGAGATGTTTCGAGTTGTTTCAGATTTTGGTAGGGTTGTCTCTTGTTCCTATCAGTTGATTTATAATGGGATGTGCAAGGCGCCTTACACATAGTATTTATCGAAAAGGATGGAAATGGGTGTTGCTGATAAGGTAAACTGGATGCTTGTTGGATCTATAATTAAGTAGTGGATTCTTGTTAAGGCAGATCGCACATTCTATTTGTCTATAGGATCAGTTTTACTAATTACACTTTTATTAAAGTTTTAAGGTCAAGGGTCTTGAACCGCAAGGTTGTTATGTGCATTTTGAAACTCTTATGATATGATGCATTTAGGTGGTCATGAAAGTTGTGTTAGCGGTTAGGGTCAGGAAGAGTGGGAATAATATACTTGTTTTTTATCGAAAAAATGAATTTGCTAAGGGACGATGACTAGTCCTCTAAAATGGCCGAGGTGGTTGATATTATATTTGTATGGAACAATAACGAGGTTAGGGCACCCTTGACTCGCAAGTCGTTTAAGTCTCTTATTTCTAAATACAATGCTTCTATTACGTGTTCATTTGAGTATAGAATATTAAGAAAAGATGTTAGATCGTTTAGTCAGTTTAAGAGTTAATAAGTTGAACCCCGAAGAAGATCCTCTACATCTGGGGTATACTACTTTTGTGGAAGAGTCGTGTTGAGTTAAAAGTCGTTGAATCTTGTACTTATTTTGTTATCACTAAAATAGATGGATCTAGTTTTTCTCGTGGTATGTTGTCTTTTTCCATGCTCCTACCTATATAAATGATCGTGCGTAGATTTGGGATGAACTAACTTCATGTAGATCAACGATTAACAACGTGATACTCTTTTTGGGCAATTTCAGTAAATATCGCAAAAAAACAGAATAGTTTGGAAAAACAAATAATAAACTCGACAATATACTTCGACATAACAAATTCATCAACAACAATGATCTCATCGATATTCCATTGAAATGATACTTTTTCACTTAAACTAATAAAAGGAAAAAAGACGAACTTACCGAAGAAAGGCTAGATCGAGCTTTAGCTAGCAACAAATGGATAAACTTATTTCTTAATAGTATTGTCAAAATTCCGCCAGCAATCGGGTCAAATCATTCTCCTTTTATCATCCAAAGAACGAGTGTAAATAAAAATCATATTAAATCATTTATGTTCAAATTAAAATGGTTAAAAAACTAACAATGCCATGTCATCGTTAAATATTCTTGGGATGATCAATATCGCATTTCCCAATTCACAGATTCTGTCTCAGAGGGGGTGCCACATGTCTTACTCTCTCCAGTTGGAGTAAGAGAACATTTTGTAACAACATGAAACTCATTCCCAAATATCAAAAGTTACTCACGGAGAACTGGTTTATTTATGGAGTAAATAAGAGGCTTTCTGGGCAAACATAGCAAGTAATATGTGAATAAAATAGGAGATAAAAATACTAGCTTATTTTACACAACAACTCTCATGAGAATAAGTATTAATCACATTTCCAGACTCAAGGATTCCAGCTGGTTATAGATTGAAAACTCAAAAAATCTCCAAAATGTATTCATCAAATTCTACAAAGATTTATTCTTCTGGCAAACCTATAACAGGTTAAGAGGAGGTTTCCAATCTCAGACCTTGTAAAGTTTTCAATTCTATGAATGTTATTCTTACAGGAGTCTCGGATATTAAGGAAGTCAAAAGGGATGTGTTTGGCTTGTCAGGATCTAAAGTCTCGGGCCAATACAGGCTTGTTGAGAATACTTATTAGGAATTCTAGGATATTCTGAAGAAAGATATCTTTAAGATGGTTCGAATTCTCCAACCATAATATTCCTCCCTAGAAGATTAAGGATACTCTTATCACCCTTATCCCTAAAGCCGATATTCAAGTGGAAGTCAAAGATTTCCAGTTGATCTCGTGTGTAAATTTTTGTTACAAAATAATTTCAAAGATCCTGGCTATTAGGATACAATCGTTCATAAATGATATTATCTCCCCTAATTAATCAATATTAATCATCGCGCATGAAGTCTCAAATTTTTTGAAGCATAAAAGGATATGGCAAAACCATACGACCAAGTTAATTGGAACTTTCTCATCTTCATTCTTACAAAGTTAGGATTATATAAGAAGATGACTGATTGGATTATTAACTGTGTCCATTTAGTTTCCTAACAAATTAAATTTAATAGAGAAACTCAGGAAATCCTATCCACAATAGTTGATCAGCCAAGGTGATCCTCTCTCACCGCTCCTCTTTTCTCTTATGACGGAAGGTCTCATCGCTCTATTGAACCAACAATGCAGTGAAGGAAATATAAAAGGTTTTTAACAGGCGAGAGCATGTCCATATCTTACCCATCTCTTGTTTGTGGATGACACACTCTTCTTCATTTCTATCAATGATAAGGAGATTAACACCTTCAAAGATACGATTCAACAATATTGTGAAGTATCAAGACAAAAAAACAAATTTGGGTAATCGTCAATATATTTCAACAAAGGCCCTCCAAATGAAATTATAGACCAATTCTATACTTATCTTGAAATCAGGAGAACTGATTCTCTTGAAAATTACCTGGGTATTTCACTTGACCTTAAGAGATAAATAACAAAGCATCTTACCTATGTCAAGGATCCTCTACTCGCAAAAATCTCAAGCTAGATATCAATTCTTTTATCTGATGGAGGAAGTGATGTCCTTATAAAAGTCGTTCTTCAGATATACCAAATTATGCAATGTCAATTTTTGAATTCTCCAAAACACTTGATAAAATATTGCTAGCCTTGTGGAACATTTTTTGTGGGATGTCCAACATAAGAGAAAAATCCACTAGGTTGCGTTGAAAAAATTGGCAGTCAAAAAAACTATTTATGAAATCGGATTTCGTGATTTCCAAGAGATGAAAATATCACTACTAACTAACAAGCATATATAATCCTCTATAACACAAACTCTCTTGTGGAGAAAGTTCTCAAAGGAATCTATCATTCAAGATCCACACTCAGGGATTCAAAATTCAAGAGTTGGACTAACATTTTCAATGGCCTTCAATTTCTTAAAAAAGAACATGTGATTCACATTGGGAATGGACTTAACACAAAGAACTGGGAGTATAAGTGGATTTACAAGGAGTTCAAACTCCAAAAACCGATTGGAAATTACCTCACCTTTGTGGCGCAACTCTTTAATTAGGACTTCACCGGTTGAAATTCGATTTTAATCCGACAAACCTACCAACACCTGTTTGTAACCGTATTCTTAACATGTCCCTTCTCCAACATGATCAAGATGACAAAATCATATGGCCACATACGAAGAATGGTGAGTATATTACGAAAGTGGGTTATCATTCCTTGGTGTAGACTGAGAATACCATGAAGGCACAATCAAGAAAGAGTCAGTCATCATCCAACCTGCAATCTTTGGAAATCTAATGTTCCATCAAAAGTTAGGATTTCTGGATAGAAATGCTGCAAAGGATCAATCCTAACAAAAAAGAACCTCTTCCCCTAAAATTTTGCAAAGAATAAGAAATGTGAATGGTGCGACCATGAAGCTGAATTTGTAGAACACCTACTATTATATGGCCCTTCAACCGCGCGGTTTGGACCTCTTCAACAATGCAAATAAAGATCGATCCAAATAAGTAACTAAATATTGGAGACTAAACTATTAGGATCGTCTAGGGGTACTCAAAAATTTGATGGGATACAAAAAATTAGACTGCATTCATTCTATGAACAATCTGGAATATTTGTAAAGGGAAGATGTAATGTTTGTTCAACAAAGTAATATGGAATCCAAAGATCGTTAATATCAAAGAAAATAAGATGATAGAGGATATCTTTGGAAAACTTGATTTTACAGAGTCACAAGATAACAAAAAATGAGGAATGACTCAACAAATCAACTAAATAAAGTCCAACTTAGTCAAGAAGGTGTTGAGATATGCTGGTTTAATTAGAGTAAATACAATTGTTACCCCCTGACTATGCGTCGATTGACTACTTAACCCTACTATTTAAAAAGCAAATGTTTATCCCATATACTAAGTTTTCTTGACTCGTTAGCCCTAGTTAACGGAATCCATATACATTTTCGTGACGGTTTACCCCTATACTATGTTTTGTATATTTTTGTATAGGGGTAAATAGTCACGAAAATGTGCATGGATTTCGTTAAATGGGGGAAAACGTGGGGTAACGAGTCACAAAAACTTAGTATAGGGGGTAAACAGTCGCATTTTAAACAGTAGGGGGTAAGTAGTCAATCGACACATAATACAGGGGGTAAATGTTGTATTTACTCGTTTAGTTATGCTTTTTTTGAAAATTATTGGGAAATATTTGGTTTTAAATCTGTAGCATTCAGCAAGAAAGGAAGTATCTCCATAATAGGATGATTCATATTATAAAAAAAGATGCTATATAAATCGAAGCATGGACCCTCTTAGGTGCCATTAGGTTGGCTGCAGAGATGGAAACACAAGAGTAATTCATTTTACTCTGATAACCGGGAAATAATCCAAAGTATTAAGAATTTTTCATGAACAAAATAGAATATGTGTCATGTTATTTGCTAGATCAGAAGATGGATGTCTAAGTTCTTCACCTGGAAAGTCAAACATATCAACGAATCTTGCATTAAAATTGCTGATATTCTAACAAAGTGTGTTAGGCGCATGATGTCTCTCTTTGCTCTTGGTAAAATCCCGCCAAATCTAGTTGACCACTCAACCGTACACTTTGCGGATAATATCTATCATATAACACAGTTTTAAATTGTTCCCAAGTAGTGAGTAAATCACTTGGTTGCTCATCGTACCACTCGCTAACACCTCTGGTGAGGAAAACTGGGGATGTAACGAAGTACATTTGTACCTGAGTAACTCCTTAATTGATGTTGATGTCTCCATATTTGTGATGAATTAATCTATTCATGAGACATCATTTAGGTGTGTTGTGTTATTAGTTGAGGGATTTGTTCCCTATGAGTTGTTAGTTTCTCATTTGAGGTTTATTACTTTTAGAGTGTTTTTAGTGTAATTTGTATGTTAAATGTGAAGCTCTTTGGTACAATGCTTATATTAGATGCAAAATCAATGTTAAGGATTTAAGGAAAGAAGATACAAGGTGAAATCAAGATTTAAAAGGAAAGAAAGCTGAGTTAGGAAAGTGAAAAAGTTGCCAAAAATTGTTGTCTAGCTGTAAAGACGTGTATTATTCTTGATGTTGTGAAAAATCGACATGGAATTTGAAGGATCCATTTTAGATTCAGAAAGGTCTTTGAATTTAGGTCGTTTCCAAATAAAGACCACTGGATTCTGAGCGGTAACGAAGGAGTTATCAATTTAGCAAACTTCAAAGGTTATCCAGTCCACAATTAAAGAAACGAGTTAGAGTTGAATTTGGACTCTATAACTTGGAGAACACTCTATATCTCGACCATACACCTATAAATATGACTATTTACCTTTGTAAACATGTCCTTGTATTGAAGCTATAATTACATTTACAATCATCCAGAGAAGCAAGTTGACAATATGTATTTTATCTTTAGTTCTATTTCTAGTATAAAATAATTTTCCCATAGCTTGTGTTTGCATTATGTATAATCCTTGAATTCGATATCTATCTATTTATATGTTATTTGGGAAAATTACAGTTAATTGATTGAGCTTTTTATTTACATATTTGTATCATGTGTGAAAGTCCTAGAGGGGGGGTGAATAGGATTACTAATAAGATTAATGCCTAATTAAAAATCTTTTGGACAATTGTAAGTTTAAAAAAAGAAACTTCTAAGTCAACTAATATATCAAACTCCTAAGGGATCATACAATGGATAAGCTAAGAGGTTCGATATATAAGTGATACAAGTAAAAAGGAGTTTCTAATCTCTTACTACTCTAGATGACAATATATTAGATAAACTAGATAATCAATATCACAATATTCATACTAGCATATTATCAAACATATAAAGTGCGGAAAGTAAATAGAGTAGGGATAGAAAGATACACACGATTTATAGTGGTTCGGTTTCCCTACATCCACTACCTAAGGAAGCCTCCTTAGGATTTCAAGCTTTTCACTAAGCTCCCGTGTCTCTCTTAACCGGGTCGAGAACACAATAACCCTTACAACCTCTTCGATAACACGAAGGACAACCTCTTCGAAACCACGAAGGAAACTCTTGTGTAATCACAACACAAGGACACCGAGTATACTCCCGATACTCAAATTCTCTCTTAATCTATCTATTACAAGAACTAGACTTAAGAGGATAAATACAAAGAGTTTAAAGGGTGAAACTACTTTGCTAACAATCTCCTAATGAGTAGATATAACACTTAAGCATGAAAGACTCCTCTTGAGTAGATAGAACTTTGTGGCTTATTGGATTAACTCCTTAATTGAGTGGATATGACAATGTATAGCTCTTGACACCTTCTTGGATGATAACAATTAAGCCCCTTAGTGTATATGGGTTGAAGGTGTAGTTGTAGCCTTGAAAGACCTTCAATTTATAGCTGCAAAATGCTCCCAACGGTCATAAGACTTGTCTCCAACGGATTTATTAATATCCCCAACGGATATATTCCTTTTGTCTTCATTTTGCTGCAGGAAACCCTAATCTGCGGTGCACCGCGGGGTTGGTGCGGTGTACCGCACTGAGCTTGCTAAATTCACTTGCTCTCTGACGGGCTAGCCCCCTGGTCCGTGGTGTAGTCCGTGGGCTGCGGTGTACCGCACAGAAACTCCGGTGTACCGCACCAAAGGTCTAAAACACCTTCTAGTGAGTATAACTTTTACTGTGATGCTCGGATCAGAAAACCTTCTTCACGAGAGTTGTAGAGAACATCATTCTAATAAACTTTGTAGTTGATCACTAAAGCTAATTCTCAATGTACACAAAGATAAGGTTAAAACTATTTGTATGAGAATTAGTTTCTTAAGATAAAACAATAAAGCTTTGATCTAAATGATAAAGAATGTGTTTTTGATGAATTAGAGTGCAAGATAGAATGTATATAACAATAGTAATTAGCACACTAAACACAAGAGGATTTGTCACATTAAAACAACCTATTAAGGGAGGCTATATGCCAACAATGTGCTTTGACTTATTCCAGCCCTAGACCTGGCCAATCTTAGGACTGTCTTTTGTAGTTGGATTGTCGACTTGAAGGAGGATTCAATTATTGACAACACCACATAATCGTCTAGTGTGAGGAAGTGATCCTGGAGGGATTGCCTAACTAGATAGTCATTAAGGTTTAATTTAACCACTAATCATTGTGCAGGGCCCCCTTACACAAGTCCACTGGTAGTGTTGAGGTTACCACCTAAGTCTGCTCTCACGGGAGTTAGGAGGATTAAAGAATCCTGACTATTTATACTTGTCTAAAGCTTAAATCACCCTTTTAATTAGAACACAAATTTAGAAGGATAGGTGCATACTAGCAGCTCTAAGCTATATTCTCATCTCCATTCTCTTTAGTTTATTTATTTTCATTAGTAGTTTAATTCCTTATTTGAAAGACCAATACGTTTATCTTCTTATTTATCTTTTAGTTTTAACACTTAATCTCTACTACTCTTTCTTATCTAAACACGAGTCTGAGCTAAATGATAAATCTTTGAGAACGAATCTTACTTATTAACTATAACTTACAAACAATCAGTGCACTTGTAGTGAGTTTCTCGTGGTAGTATAGGGTGTGCGTTCTTATTATTTTCTTCATTTATCTGTTATTTTATCACACTTTTGCCACCACCAAGTTTTTGGTGACGCTGGCAGTGATTTTTCTAGTTTGTTATTGTGTTTAGCTTGGTGTAGTTGTTTTTAGTTGTTTTAGTTTTACGCTTGTTTTTTAATCTCTTTTTAGGTGTTGGTGTATGCTCGCGGATCCCGAGAGAAAAGATAAAGAGAGGAAATAAAGAAAGAAGCGATAAAATAGAATAGATAACTCTAATTGTTTTACTTACAAAGATAAGTAGCAAAGGAGTTTGGTTTCTAATTAACTAAATAAAATAAATAATAAACAATAAACAATTATGCAAATAAGATAAGGAGTTGTAAGTATGAATCTATCCTATTGAATTTATGATTCTTAAGAATAAGGGTGAATGGGAAATCTCACAATAGTCGGGACTCTATAATCTCCTAGCCCCCCTGTCGGGTGGACCTAGAACCTATCCTAAAGTACTATAAACCCCTATATGGGCGAATATGCCTATTCGCATGATAAGTTCTTTTACCTCTTTGGCTACGTGGTTAGTCAAGCATGTCGGTCAAATAACGGACACCACGCGTCTATATTCTAGTTCTGTAATTAAACCCCCTGTCGGATGATCACTTCGCCACTAAAGTGAATAGCTCAATTACTAAAACCTACCCTTGATTCATGACTTCAATGGTAGTAAAAAAACCACAAGAATATAGTCAATGGAAATTAAGAACCAATTCAATTAAATACTAAAAGTCCCAAATTCAAATTAAAACAGAAAAACAATAATCAATGGTTCATATAATTACAATTCTAAAGAGAAATTATGCATACTAAAACTCTTGAATAATTAGTTTAGAAATACCTCATAGACAAAATAGATCTAATACTAATTTACCCAAAGAATAGAGATGGAAGAGTGTTGAATTGATGTAGTTAAGCTCTAGCTCTTGTTTCTTCCTCTTCTAGATCCTCTTGACTGCTTCCATGATGAATTACTTGTGTATATTAAGCTTATGCAGCCAAGGGATGATTTTCTAAGGATTAGAACTGATATATATAGGTTCTAGGTCGAAATCTTGGAGTAGGGACCAAGTAAAAGAGTGCAAGCCCAACTCAAATTCGTATGTAGATAAGGATAATTACTGCTGACTTGTTTTTACCATATCTTCTTCGTTACTGGACAGTTTTTGGCCCTTAAGATATCAAAAGAATCCTCACGGAATTATCTATCTACCTATGAAAGGAATTTTCCAGAATCGTCTCGGATTTGGAGTTATTATCACTTATTTAGACGTAGCTGCAAAAATTAGATTTATTTGGCTGCTTTTCTTTTTCCTAATTGAACTCTGTTTCCTTCCATCTCCAGATTTCTTCAAGATCTTCTTTCCTTATTTCCTTTGAATTGACTTGGCATATAATTTATTTCCATATTATCTTTAAAGCTTCACATTAACACACAAATTAAACCAAATATGCTATAAAAATAATAATTCATCAAATCAAGACAGGAAATAGTAATATTACGAATTAAGCACAGAAGACTATATAAAAAGTCCATTTTCAACCTAAAATGATGTCTCCTAAGGGCTTATATTTAGAACAATTAGGGAGACATCAGGTTCAAGTGTGAACCTTATGCCCAAGTCAGTATTCGAGAGGCTTGGCATCAAGAAAGTGGATAAGGCTTCCGTAAAAATACAATTCCCGGATAACTCAATAACAAAGACATGGGGAATCGTGGAGGACATGCTTGTCCAAGCAGGAAATTTAACTATCCCTTCTGACTTTGTTATACTTGATTATGATGCAGATAAGTAGGTTCTGATCATACTTGGAAGACCGTTCTTGGCCACAAGTCAAAGTATCATAAACTTCCAAGAGGGAACATAAGAAATGTATCTGAGACATTCTATGTCATTGGTAATAAACCAAGGAAGGTATCCCTAATATTCTCTGTCATACACATTGCGACCAAGGAAAAGGTCCAAGAGAAAGTTCACACAAAACATGTGGATAATAGACCAAATGGTGAGTTTAAGGTTGGCAATGAACTTTCATGGAAGACCCTTAAACTTGAGAATAGGCTACGAGGTTATAAGAACACGTAGAATGGGCCATTTATTGTTACACAAGTTTTTTCGGCTAAAGTGATTGAAATACGACCCAAGAGAGGTCAAAAGATCCAAATGGTTGATGTTCATAGCCTCACTCGCATCAGCTGGGGAGGCTACATACTCAGAAAATAAAAGAGGTAACGAGTCAAACTTTAAACAAAGTTAAATAAAAGAGATTTTCAAGAGACAACCCACAATTTGTTTATGTATGTTTTTATGTGTTACTTTATGTTTTAGATTAGTTTTTTTAGTAAATATTGCAGCAATGAGGAAGGTATTAGTGTTTCTGATGTGTAGGTAACTGGCATCGCCTAAGGTGTGATAAAAATATGATAAATAGATACAGATAATGATGCACTAACACCCTAGACTAAACACGTTACTCACTGCAAGTATCACTGACTGTATGCAAGTTTTACTAGTAAGAAAGATTCGTTCCTCAGAGACTTAGTGTGTTATTCTTATGGGTAAATAAAGCCGAGTAGCAATTAATAATTAGAAGACGGGAAAAACAAATAAATATGATGATTGAGGAGATAAGATTAATGACTAAATAAAATAAAAGAAAATAAAAGATGTAAGAATAAGATGAGAAAATATAGCTAAGGTTTTGCGAGTATGCACTAATCCTTCTATTTCTTCTACTAGTTAATAAGGGTGATAATAGCTCTTAGATAAGTAGTCAGGATTTTCTAAATTCCTCCCTACCCCTTCCTGGTGGACTAGGGTGGACCTCACAATCACGATGGGACTTAACTAAGGTGCTCCTACGCCATTAGGTTCTTAGATGAGACTGGCTTTCTAATGATGATCGGTGATTAAATTGAACCCTAATGACTATCTAGTTAGGCAAGCTCTTCTGGATCACTACCACACACTAGACGTTTATGTGGTGTTTCAATAATTAGACACCCCTTCCGGGTATCCATGTAATTACTATTGGCACAACCCTAAATTGATCAGGTTTAAGACATACAATAAATCAAAGCACATAAAACAAATATATAGTTAAGAAGCTAGAATCAATTTAAAATAGTTCTCCCAAAGAAACATAGATAGAAGAAAATAGAATTAATAGATTATACATATGCACAACCCAAGATATGGGAAAATTAGTTCATACTAGAAAGATATAAACTAAAAGAAAGTTACATACTGTCAACTTGCTCTATTGAATGAAATCTGATGATGAAGAAAACTTAAGGACTAATTGTGGGAGGCAAGGACATGTTTATAATAGTTAAAGGGTGTATTTAAGGAGTCTAGGAAGCCCTAATTCGGATTCTTGGAGTAGGAGGCAAGTAATAGGACTCTTTTCCAAATCAAATTCGTAGCCCTAAAATATAGAAAAGGTAATAAACTGTTGCTGTCTTGTTATGGTCATAACCTCTTCAGTATTGCTCCGATTGACACGTTCTTTATATCGAAACTGATCGTCTCGGAAAGCTCTACACTTTTGCTTCAGACCATTCTTCCAAATTCCCAGCCAAAATGTAGTTATGATCACTTTTATGGACGTGTCTGCTGAAATTCAGATTTACTTGACAACTTTTCTTTTCCTATTTCATCTTTTCCTTCCTTTATCTCCAATTTCCATCATTATCTTCTTTCCTTTATCTCTTGTAATTGATTTGGCATCTAATTAATTACCATTTATCTTTAAAGCTTCACATTTATCAACCAATTAAACCAAATATGCTCTAAAAATAATAAATCATCAAATCAAGACAAGAAATAAGAAACTACTAATATATGAATAAAAATCGAGCATTTGACTTCCAAATAATCCTAAAATGATGTCTCCAACTAAGATTAAATCATCACAAATAAGGAGACACCAGTAACAAAGATATGTGTTGTGGGGATGGTGCGGTATACCGCACCTAAAAACACTCACCACGGTACATGAAATCAGGTTTATAAGCGAGAGTAAGCAATTGTGTGTGGTATACCGCACAACACCTACAGTACACTACAGCAAAATACTGTATCATGGTTCGCAGTATACTATGACATGGTCCTGAACAGTAGAATGATGTGGTATACCACACTTCTCTATGCGGTATACCACACGACATGCGACCAAGTTGAAAAAGAGGAGTGTTCATACTAAAACTCCAAAACCTTAAGCCTCTTTCTTCTCCAAGCAACCCAAACTCCATTAAACCTTTACAAAACCTTCAACTCACATCAAAACAACACCAAATCACCATAAATTCATATCGAAATCCTTTTCCACATTCCTTCAAACAATATTTAACCACCCAAAAAAAATACCTAGAATCCAAGAATCAAAACCAAAATTTTCCAAAATTTCTTAAACCCGTATCATCCAAACAAGAGTTCATCATACCCACATAAAGAATAATCATCCTTACACCTTTCCTAACCCAAATAACACTTTATTCACCCAAAATCAAGGGGTAAAAATTTCACGAGTGTTTAAACCTTTGAGTTGGAGGTCAATTGAGATGAAAAAAACCGGAGACACTATATAGTGTTAGGGAGATGAAGAAGAATCAAAGAAAGGTATTGGGTGAGATTAAGAAGAAAAAAAGTGAGATTGGTGCAATTTTAGGAATAAAGAAAACAGGTAAATTGGGTCAAGTAATTAGAGAGAAGTCGGAAGTGGTGAAATCAAAGAGCAAATCAATTATATTTCTCAAGGAGAAAACACCACAAACTCTTCAATTCGAGATCCCTATACACGAGACGAGTGTAGCTTCTAAGGAATTATTAGCTATCGCCGTATTACCATCATATTGTTTGGTTGCTTTCTGATAATGTATTATAGCGGCTAATTTTGATCGTACTTCTTCTAGTCACATTCTCTTTTCTTATTTCTCTTATATAATGTGCCTTCTTGTGCCCGGGTTTGAGGGTGTGTTTTTGTTTGGGTTGTCCCAGTCTATGTTGTAGATCTCCCCGACTATGCGCACCTAGGCGTCAACTCTCCTCTCAGCCGCTTACGCATAGTTAAAATTCTAGGCGTTTTTGCATAGTGCCTTAGTCATCGTGGAATAGGCGCCTAGCCCGTCTAGGCACCGATTAATGGCAAAAAATGGCCGCCTAGGCGCCGATTAATGGAAAAACATGCATGTATAGACCTTTTTGTTATTTTTCTTATTCTCGAGAATTCTTTAGTTGATATTATAACTCAATTTTTATATTTACTATAGTGTTGTTAGATGAATTTTATGTCTTAAATAGTTAAAATTGCTATAATCACTACATATATATATTACTAAATATACAAAAATACACATTGGGATTCAAAACAGTATAACCGCCTAGGCCCCGTGTAATCCCGCCTAGGTGCTAACCCCCGGTCGAACGCCTAGCGCCCAAAACCGAGATCTACATCACAGGTCCCAGTGGCTCATTTTTTGCTTTCATTCTAGAGGTTCAGAAATGGTTGGTTCACGATTATTTTTAGCATCACTACATGTTTTTCGTTTATTCGTGGATGTTTTTTTCTATTTTTTCCAAGGTATCAACCGTGGTGGGTTGTGGTGGGTGGTGGGGGCTATTGGTTGGAAGGTGGTGTGTGTTATCTTGTTCGACCCTTCTTGTTTCGTATTTTGGTAAATATCACCATGAGAGCTCGTGTGGATGGCTTTTCTTTTGGATGCTAGATTAAAAGTTGACATTCTCCCCTAAATCGGAAGCATGAGTGGGCTTTTATAAGGACTAGCTTTTCGTGTTTCTTTAGTTTTTTAGTTTGGCTTGGTGTTTGGTGGACATGTTTGCTCGGTATTTTTCGTTCGTTTGTTTCTTGGTGGTGGTGCTTTGTAAGATTAGGGATGGCAACAGGTCAGATTTATTGCAAAAAAATCCAAACCATGTCCATAACCATTTAATTTATCAAAACCTAAATCCTAACACATTTAACCATCGAACTTACTTTACCAAAACCGAATAATTCGGATTCGGTTTTTTAATTGTTTTTTTGGATCTTAACCATAACCAAACTATAACTTTATAAATATATTGAAAATTCTTAAAATAATATTACAAATACAAGAAAAATCTTCAAAATATATAAAATATTATGTTGATCCTTATTTAAAAAACATATTTGTTACTTTTTCTGTTAAATTTAATATTTAGATTTTAGTTTTGAGATATGAAAATAATTTTTTATATATATTATTATAAAATATACAAAAGTAGATGATAATAACAAATTTTTGGTTATTCGGTTTTATTTTTATCTAAAACCATAAGCTAACGGATTTTACCATCAGTTATACTCTTCAAAACCATAACCTAACGGTTTTATCCATGGTTGCATAATCGGTTCGGATTTTCATCAGTTTCAGTTTTAAACCATAACTATTGTCTTCCCTATGTAAGATGGATAACGTTTAAGTGATGTTTTTAGTTTTTTTTTGTTCGGTTAAAGTGGTGTTTTTTTTTGTTGCATATAGATAAGGCTTTAAAAGGCGATAACAATTATTAAAAACAAGGCCTCACACGGCCTCTAACATTAATCTAGGATAAGTGCATCCGCTTCTATCCTTGATAATATTTCGTCATAGATACTCTGGAAGATCCCTTTGGACAACAGGTTGCACTCCCATCTCAGCCCTTTTTCTAGCCAATAGGTCCGCACAAGAATTCGCCTCTCGGTATATGTAATTTACCTCGAAATCCCGCTTACTTCTAATGATCTCGCTACACTCCCGTTCTAATGCACAAGACCAACTATCTGAGCTTTCACCGCTTTCGTGATTATCCTTCCATAAAATTGTGTTTTTTAACCAAAATAAAAAAAATGCCGAAAAAATAAAAATCCTGGTAAGTGGTATTTTGCAAATATCTACAAATATGAGGATCTTTTTAGCAAATTAATCCCATATAAAAGAAAAAAAAGCCTATGATCACCATCACACGGCGAAGTTTGGTGTTAGTAGTCTCTCTCTCTCTCCTCATTTCTCAGAACCTTCCCTTGCCTTCCTCTTCGTCAGCCTAGATATGTATATATACATATACATTTAATAACATATATTTAATATATAAGAATTTTATCAAGGAACAAATTAAGAAAATCTTTAAGGGTGAATTTCCAATTTTTCATTTTTTCTAATGGAGTCTGATTCGTGGGCTCGCGTTGCTGCTAGGCGTTATATTTCACGATCAGGTAACTTTACTTATTTTCTTGGCTGATCTTTATATTAATGAGAATATGTTGAACAAAGTAGGAGTAAAATTGTTTTTTATGGTTTAATAAGATTAAATTTTGAGCATTTCTCGAATTTCAAAGGTAAAGTGGGGCTTATAAATTTCAAGATAAAAAGAATTTAAAGCTTGTATTGTTGAATTGAAGTTGAAATAATGAATTTTGATGGGATGAAAAATCAGTTTCCTATTACTGTAATAGTAATTCTAAACTAAATATGTGATGCAGATGTGCAAAATACAGGAGGAGAATACGATGATAATGAGGAGATGAGGTCAGAATTTCTATGCCCTTTTTGTGCAGAAGATTTCGATATAGTGGGACTATGTTGTCATATTGATGATGAACATGCTGTTGAAGCTAAAAATGGAGTATGTTTAGTTCTACTCATCATTAATTTTCGCAAAGTTTTCGTGTTTGTGCTACGTAATTGATTGTCGTATACTGTTTTAATATGATTACAGATATGCCCTGTCTGTGCAAAGAGGGTAGGAACAGATTTGGTTAGTCACATAACAGGGCAACACGCGAATCTTCTAAAAATATCCTTTTTTATTATTCGTGAAATTAAAATAATATAATAAAATATAATTTTTGTGTTTCCTTAACTAATAATGATCACGTGCAGCGTAAACGAAGATACCGTAATTTAACGTTTGCGCTTTTAAGAAAAGAATTGCAAGAAGGGAATCTTGAGTCACTTCTAAATGGATCTGGATCTTCTTGTTTGGTTCCTTCTTCTACTACTGAACCTGATCCTTTGTTATCTCCATTTGTGTTTAATCATGTTAATGATGATTCTATTGCTCATACTCATACACAAGAATCCCCGGTTGAAAAATCGTTCAACAAAGGGTAAAGAGAAATTCTTTGTTTTATTCATGTTATGGTATGATTTTGATGGTTTGAGTTAATTACTTGTGATTGCAGAAATGTTAAACAGACACAATTATCGGATAAGGATCAAGAAGAGAAGGCTGTTAAGTGTGAATTTGTACAAGGGTTGGTTCTATCAACTTTTTTGGATGATGGTTTGTAAGAAAATATCATTCATGTAGCAGCTATGGATGATTTGAGAGTGTAGTTCGGAGAGAGAGAGAGAGTGAGAGTGAGAGGAGAGAGAGAGAGATACTGTGTTGTCTGTTGTAAAAGTAGAGTGCATGAGCTTGTAGAAAAACACTCTAATGTATGTGTGCATAATGGAATTAGTAATAAATTGGAAGAAAAACCACCCTTTATCACTTTAACCCTTGTATTAGAAACCCTTAAGGATCTTCACATTATATGCTTAAACCAGTTAAGTAGTAATAGGATCTTCACATTGTGCTCCACTGAAGTGTCTTGCACCAAGATGATTTGTTATCAGTAATTAGGGCGATGTTACCCTAAGGAGAAAAATGTAGGGAGTTATTTCAGTGAGTAAAAATACTTAACCAGGATTATATACAGCGGAGCAAATTCCAAACATAAGCCATTACTCACCTGATGAAATTAATTTTAAGCCACATTTTTAGTACCGATTATTTTAAAGTTAAAAACATTTTTCGATGAAAATTAGAATATTTGTAAAAATAATTATAAATATTTTGACTTTTTTTTTTGTCCAATGATCGAAGAAGAAAGAAAAAAAATGAAGCTATCTTATTCCTTATATCTAAAATCATTTTCAATAATTATTTTAATAATTACTTATCTAGTATTTTTTTTAAAAGTGATTTTAAAAGTCTAAAAGTATGTTTATGGATTTAAAATTATTTCAAATGATTATTTTAGAAAACAATCTTAAACGGGCCCTTAAAAAGCATTATTTTCGGGTCATACCTTTTTAATAGTTCCTTTTCCGAGTTATTTTCATTAATTTCGTTATATATTTAGTAATGGGGATCTCATGTGAGAGTAAAATAGAAACCCTAACTTCTATTTAAGGGTAGTCCTTTAGTTAATTACTATTTAGATATTGGTTTTTAATTTTAATTAGTAATATATCATTTATTATCTATTTTACCTTTTTTTCCAATTAATATATACCAAATTTTAACGTAAACTTTATTAAATCATGATTTCTTTCTTTGCTTCTTAAATTTAACATGGTTACTTAATTTCTTTCTCTATTATTCAATTTCTTCAATTTATTTCTTCTATGTTTTACTTGTAAAAAGTTTGTTATGTCAACCAATTTTTCCGATTCCATTTTTTCCTTTTGCTCATTTTGGTGATTTAATCATCCATTAAATCACTGTTTTTTAGATAGAGAGTAAGAGAAAATTGAATTAATTATGGAGATAAAAATACTAAATATTTGTTTGCGCTTACCGCTACATAAGAAGTCAAAATAAGATTCATAGTATAAAAGATAACAATGGTAATTGGATTGAGTCTCGTGAGGAAATTAAAAACAACTTTTTATCTTTTTACATAACCTCTTAACTGAATTAGGTGGATCAAATATGTAAAATTCGGTTAAATTCATCAAACCAGTTATTACACCCGAAATGAATGAAAATCTGATTAAAATCCCTGATAAAGGCACATTATAGAATTGATGTTGCAATATGGTTATTGACTTCTTTAAAAATAATATTTCTTTGGTTAAAAATGAAAATTTTATTACATTGATAACTAAAGGTGATATTCAGGATAGTGTAGGTGATTATAGACCTATATCATGTGATTTTGGATATAAAATATTTCAAAAAATTTAGCTAACAGATTGCAGGATCTAATGCAAGAAATCACGTCTCCAACTCAAGCTGCTTTCACTAAGGGTAGAACAATTCAAGATAATATTCTTTAGCACATGAAGTATCCTTCTACATGAAAGAAAAATCAAAAGAAACTAACATGTGGCAGCTGTAAAACTTGATATGGCAAATACTTATGACCGGGTTAGAAGGGAATTCATTATCATGAGTTTAACAAAGATGGGTTTTGATTCTACTTGGGTGCAATGGATCTAGGTATGTGTCTCAACAGTGTCTTTCAAAATGAATATAAATGGAGAAAGATCTGACACATTTATACCACGAAAAGGATTGAGACATAGTGATCCATTGTCACCACTTTTTTTTCTCTTATGACATTATCATTAATAAGACTGATTGAGCAAAATATTGAAGCAATCTCATCAAAGGATCCGTATTACTCGCATGTGTCCTACTATATCTCATTTACTATTTGCAGATGTCTTAATCTTATTTTAACACTTTAAGGATCAGAAATCAATGAATTTCAGGAGTGTATTGAATTCTACTGTTCAAGTTCGGGACAAAGGGTTAATTTTGATAAATCATCTATTTGATTCAGTAAAGATATACCTAAAGAAATTAGAAGGAACACAATTGATGTTGTAAAAATTAAAGAAACCAACGATTTAGGAAAATACTAAGAAATTCCACTTTGTCACAAAAGATCAAAATTTGAAACATTAATATGGATTGAAGATAAAGTTTTCAAAAGCACAAGGATGGATTGCTAAAGTCTTGTCAGAAGGTGGCAAAGAAATTTTTGTTAAAGTTGTACTACAAGCAATACCGGTTTATGCTATGTCTATTTTTTTCTTTCCAATTACTTTTTGCAGGATCACATCTATTATTGCAAATTTTTGGTGGATTTCCTTGGAACGGAGAGGAATACACTGGTTGGTATGGAACAAAATGACATTGGCAAAAACTATAGGTGGAATGGGTTTTAGAGATCTTAAAACTATGAATACAACATTGTTGGCAGCTCAAGCTTGGAGACTATTAAAAAACTAAATTCTTTAGCTGCAAGAGTACTCAAGGGAATATATTACTCCAAACAAATTTTTCTTGAAGTAAATCTGAGACAAAACAGATCCTGGTCTTGGGTGAGCTTAATAGATGGAAGAGATTTGTTGATACAAGATAGAATCTTCAAATAGGAAATTGGGAGAATACAAATATTTGGGATCACAATTGGTTAAAAACTGGTTATAGTCGAGATAAACCACAAATAACGGAATACCAAACGGTGGATCAATTAATGATGGAAAATTAGGATGAGTGGAACACGGAATTTTTGGATTCAAATTATTCTTGAACCGACACATATCGATATTGAAAGAATGCACATTCTTAGAAAAAATGAACAAGATACTTTTACATGACCTCATACAAGAACTGGTGAATATAATACTAAGTCAAGTTACCAGATTTTAACACAAAGAGCAATGAGCAATTCTGCCCAATCTTCAAGTCAAACAACAATTAAATAATTCAAAAAATTGGAACTTTGGAACTTTGGAACTTTGTGTTGAAAATAACGTACCAAAAGAAGTTCAAATATTCTGCTGGAAAGCATGTCGAGATATATTACCTACAAGGAAAATCCTGAAAACAAGACATTGTGCAACAGATAATTAATGTTATTGGTGTGATGAAAAAGAAAAAAACAATTAATCATTTATTATTATCTCGTGGAGTTTATAACCAGGTTTGGGAAGCATTAACTCTTCAAAGTAGGATATCAAACCGTATAATGAAAAATCTAGGTGAATGGATCACTTAAGTTTTTGAAGGGCAACTAATATGCTTTGGGAAAAGAGAATCATTAATGATTATATTTTACTTACACTATGGAACATATGGAAACAGAAGATGAAGACTACACATGGAAATGTAAAATTGGAACCTGATAATATCATCAAAGTTGTTCACATGGGAATGAAAGATATTTTTGGAAGTGAATGGAGCAACTTTCCAACAATCAATAGTAGGGAAACGAATCAAAATCGCAATACAATTTGGACAGAGGAAGAATTAACGGGAACCAGTATCATTTCTAAATGTGATGTTTCTTTCGTCAATCAAGCAAAACTTAGTGGTATCGGCATCATTCAGACATAAACTAGAACCGGGGATAAAAGGTTTTTTTCTAAAGAAATCTGAATAGACTCTGTTGTTGAAGGAGAAATGTGGACTACTTTTGAGGCGACAAAATTAAGTGTTGACTCAACCAATGACAAAGTGATAATTTGTTTGGATAACCTTGAATATATTCAAGGTATCAAGTTGCCGTTAGTTGCACGATGGAGAACTAAGCCAATTATTTCGTGGATTCCGGATTTCGCTGACCGTCATGGTAACATGCGGTTTAAGCATATCATGCGTCGTGTTAACAAATTGGCTAATTATTACACGCGTCCAACTAGACGGAGGACCACCTTGGTAGATGGGGACTTCTTGGAGACCCTATTCGACCGAATCGGAATTGGTTGACGCTTTAGAATTTTATTTTGTTTTACTGTCACAATGTCAACAAAAAAATCTAATGAAAACCTATGCAAAAAATTTGCTACTTATTCCAGTAAGTGTAATGTAAAAAAAATCATTGTGTATTGTTGTATATAGGGATGGCAATGGTTACGATTAAAGACCGATACCGATGATAACGAACCGATTAAAAACCGAATTATGTAACTGTGGTTAAAACTATTAGGTTATGGTACCAATGGTTAAACCGTTAGGTTATGGTTTTAAATAAAAATATAACCGAATAACCGAATAACTGTTTATTATCATATATATTTTCAAATTCTATAATAATCTAGGTTAAATTAGATATATTAAAATTCTAAAACCAAAATTTAAATACTAGATTTAACAACAAAATAATAAATATGCAATTTATTCAAAGACCGCCACAATATTTATTATATTTCGAAGATTTTTCTTATATATGTGCCTTGATTTTATAATAATTAATATAATTTTTAAATTATCATTTGGTTATGGTTAAAAACTGTAATAACGTTTAAAAAATCAAAACGGAATAATATAGTTATGGTATTGAAATATGTAACCGATGATAAAAACCGTTAACAAATGATTTTTTATAAAATAAACAGTTATGGTTATAGTTTTTGATATTTTTGTAGAAAACTAAACCATTGTCATCCCTAATTATATACTATGCTGTTAATATACTTAATGATGAATGGTTGAGATAGTATTTATTATATAATGTATACTATTATGAATCCTTTTTATTAATCTATTTAAACTTTTTAAAATTATTCAATTTAATTACTAATATATAATAACTATAGATTGCGGATCAATCAAGAATTAAACAGGCTTTGCTAACACTAAAACCCGGTACAAGTCCAAACCCGTGGGTTTTGCTAAAACTAAAGTCCAGCATAAACACAAAACCCCCATAAACCCGAACCATACAATCACCATTTGTTCACCCCTATCATATGTTGCAAAAGGGCTAACACCACCCCCACCCACATCATGTCCCATTGGGTTCAAGTTAGCAGTGCAAATAACATCCGTTTGGATAGTTTTGCAACTTTTTTAATAACAAAAACCCATACCAAGTTCAACTTTTTTCATAATTTTCAATAATTAGTAAAAATCATCATCATATCTAAAATTGCGGTATAATTATTTACAATAAAACCTAAAAAACACTCACAAATGCTAAACAAACTTGTACATGTATATATATATATGCTTCCTTCACCTCCAATACAAATTGCGAGACACAAAAAAAGAGTAATCATGATGATTCACTTCTAATCCCCTTAGCCAATTCTCCGCAGAACTTAATAAACTCTCAACCTTTTGCCTCTCCTCAACTCCATCTGATGTCCAATCAGAAACCTTAAATTTATACGAAGCAAGTCCAATAAGTTGTAGCGACACTTTATCATGAGGCCAATCATTCCTCATACCTGTTTCAAATAATTCTTTTTATTCGAACACAAAAAAGTCGAAAATCACTTACTTACTTGGTAAAGGAGTTGATAAAGAATGATACGTTAAAAAACACGCGTCAAGATTTTGAAGAGTAGGGCCAATAGGTATCCTATAAATTGGGTACCAAGCTACTGAAATCCAACTTGCATGTGTGAGATCACAGCTTCTTAATGTTTTTATTTCGGGGAATCGAGTTTCAAGTATTGAGATCATATCAGCTAAAGGTTTACGAGTGTATGGTGTTTCTTGTTCCATGTATTCAAAGATAAGATTATTCCTACTAGAACTTTCATTAATATTTCTCCTATTGAAATTATATATAGTATGGGTTAGAGAATAGTAATTGATTAATTAAGAATTAGCGAAAACTTACTTTTGGTCTGATGAGTGTATATATAGTTGAATTGCAGAGAGATAAGGCACGTAATATTGGATAATAGAATTATTTCCATTTAAAATAAGAGGAACACCTACTCCATAAGCACTCCATTCTCCTAAGGCTTCCCAAAGATGAGCTAGACTGAAGTATTGATCGTTAGTCTTCCATCTCTACAAATAAGTCTTATATAATCAATTCATCAAACACCTTGGGAACAATTTTATAACCCATTCAATTAATCCTTTTATTCACTAAATAAAACACGTACCTTGGGAAATTGCTGGGATATAACAGTTGGTGTAGTATGCTCTAAGAATCTGTCTATGTTGGTCGAATTATTAAAGGAGAAAGAGGTTGTCGGATCATCAGAGGAATCTTCTATACAAGAATTATTTGACATGTCCGTATTAATCATCAATTGTTGCTTCTGTTTCCTCAGTGCAGGTGGACAATAAAACCTCCCTTCCCCTCCAATTCTCTTCCTAAACCCCCCTACCCCTGCCATTGATTCTTTTAATATTCAAACTTACAACACCCAGAAACCGAAATTCAATCTTTATATAAACTAACAACTTAAATTAGTTGAAACTTTGTTGTAAAATTGTCAAACCCGGAAAAAAAATAAAAAATTTATAAAAGGTTCAATCTTTGTGGTTGATTTTGATGAAAACAAATATGGGTATGTGTTGATTTTATGTAAATTTGAAACGAGTTAATTCTAGGGTTTTTGAAAAGGGGGTTTAAGAGAATTTCAAAAATAAAAATTCTTTTTTCTTTTGGTGCTTTTATAGTTTGTTGGAAGAGAAATTGGTGTGAGGTGTTTGACAATGGGGTTCTTTTGTTTTGCTATGCCTGCCCTATGCGCCTTGTTCTAAAGAAATCGCGGTCTGAAATTACGTTATTACCCTAGCTCTGGATAGAAGGTTTTTGCGACAGGTTGAATGATATGTACTGTACTGTATTGTCCCAGGGGGAATTATAATCTAAAGCCCCATGACTTCTAAGTTTACAAATTAAAACCCAACCCAATTTCCCTCTAACTAGTAGTTGGACCTTAACTAGAAGCCAAAAAAAGACCCAAAAGCCCCCTCTCCTCTATACCTATTGTAAACCCACAAAAATCAAAAACAAAAAACTAATAGAAGATTTTTGCTGGAAACCCTCCCCTCTCTATACCCTCTCTCTCTCCCACCTACCCACCCCCACCTTCCACCGAGAGCCACCCCCACCGGCCCCTCGATGCCCTCCTTCTCCGATGAGCTCCACCGTATAACCACCACCTCTCCCCTCTATATACCCTCTCTCTCTACCACCTTCCACCGAGAGCCACCCCCCAGCCCCTCGATGCCCTCCTCCTCCGATGAGCTCCACCATATAACCACCACCTCTCTCTCTCGAGGTCTTCTCCGAGACACCAACACCATCAAACCTGCTTCGCTGCCACCGTCAAGCGCTGCTCTGCGAAGCTCCTTCAAGCGCTGTTCTACTGCAGATCGAGATCCAGGCCAACTTCTGCTGCAGATCGAGATCTTCGCTGCTGACGTCTGCGAAGCCACCCACCCTCGATCTCGTTGCCACCGTGCCGCCTTCCTTCAAGCTCTACTGCACACGTTCGCTGCCACCGCTAACCACCACGCCGGGACCGTTCGCTGCCATCGTTGCCGTTGATGCACCACCAGCAGCAGATCTCCTCGCTGCACTGCTTCAGCACCACCAGATCCACGTCGCTGCATTGCTTCAGCACCGCCACCACCAGATTCAGAACCACCATCGAGCTCCAGAACCACCATCGAGCTCCAGAACCGCCGTTCTTCTTGCCTAGTTCTCCATCACCACCATTCTTGCCGAGCTCCTTCCAGATCTGTGTTTTCCAGATCTGCAGAAACCCTTTGTTTTTTTAAAAAAAAAAAATGTGATTTTGCTTCCAAATTTTGTGTCCAGCCCATTATGGGCTTATTCCAACTTGTCCAGTTTTTTTTACACAAACACAATGGTCCAGCCCACTCCTTTGTTTTGGGTGTCCAGATTGTTTGTTGGTCCAGCCCACTTGGGCCAGCATCTCAATACCAGATGTCGTTTGTTGTTTTTTTTCTTTTTTTTTTTAAATTTTTTAACATGTTTTGTCCAATCTGTCTTTGTGTCCAGCCCATTATGGGCTGGAGTGTATTTCTTTTTTAAAAACGTGTGTGCACAAACAAAATGTCCATTCCATTTTTTTCCTTGTTTTTTTGTTTTGGTCATTCTATTTTCTACTAAAAAAACTAGTCCAGCTATATTGGTTGGTCCAGACAGCTTGGTCTAGACATTTGGGTTTGTGACACGATTAATGACTGGAAAAAAAATCAAAAACAAGGACAAACCGGGCTTGTGTACACCGCCTTGGACAAAAACTTGGAAAATACCGATTAATTGGATATATAAGGAAAAATAAATTGGACCTAAAACACCTAATAAACGTTTAATAAGGACAGGTCTGTACGAAATGGTCTAGACAATGTTGGTACATAGTTCCTTGAATATACCGGAAAAATATATCAAGTAGTAAATGTTCAGAAAAAAAAATTAATAAAAAAACGAAAAAGGAATAAAAAAAAATTAAAAAGGGTAGGAAAGTAAAATCCCAAACCAGATTTTTGAGTTAGGCCTTAAAAAGAAATAATTTGCAATTAGGCTTTAAATCCTAAGAAAGTTGGGATTTAGGCCTTACTTTGTAGATTCCTCATTGTCGCATCCCATAATAATGTCTACTAATAAGGTTTTACTACCGGATTTTTTTTATATTATCGGTGTGTAAAAAAAAGTACATGCAAAACTAGATTACCTATATTGGAGAAGGAGATTCGAACCCTAACCTTTTATTTTATCTTCTAAACTAATAAATAACAAGGATTGGTTAGTTGATCAAATCATTTTTTTTTAACCACCGAATCAAATCACTATTTTTTGGTGGATTGGTTGATCAGATCACTCTATCATACTAGTAAGCATCACTCTATCCTATTATTAGGTATCGATGAAATTCAAAAATTTCTAAAACTAAATAGATTCATTTTGATAAAAATTGGATAAATAATAAGGAATACCTCTAACATTAGAAGTTATAACTCAAACGTGGGTAATAGATATATGAAAATTTAGAGATACTTTAATTCATTAGAAAATATGTAGTTAGATTTTTCATCAAATAGGTCATAATAAATAAGAAATATTAAAATATCTTAAAAAAACAAAAATTAAATAAAGACTAAAATAAGTGATAAAAAGTATGGAACACCAAGTTATTGAGTATCGAAATACTGAATATTAATTTTTTTATCTCCAACCACTACCACCGACCACCACCGGTGTCGCTACTGGGGTGTACTTAGTTACTAAACTAAATATTAACATTAGATCACTATATATTATTTAAAAATCACTGAGTATTATTTGAAATCACTGAGTATTATTTAAAAACACTAAGTATTAACACAAACTCACAAAGTATTAATGCCAAATCACTGAGTATTACGCAAAAATCACCGAGTATTAACATAAAATTAGTGTGTATTAAAACAAAATTCACTGAAAATTATGCAAAATCACTGAGTATTAACATAAAATCACTGAATATTACACAAAATCACTGAGTATTATACAAAATCACTTAGTATTAAACAAAACTACAAATATTAAGCAAAATCACTAAGTATTATGCAAAATTACTCGAACCAGCATTGTTTTTTCTCGAACCAAAACTCAAATGCTTCACCATGGCTTTAAAACACCATAGCACAAAAGCTACAGCAGCTCGAAAACACCATGGCACAAAAGATGTAACACCATGACAGATTTGTTCTCCAGCAGCTCGTAGGCTTCACTATGGCGCGAAAGCTAGATAAGCTTGTTCTACACCAGCTTCAAGGCTTAACCATGGCACGAAGGCTCGAAAACACCATCTGCTTGCTCGATCTACTAGTCACTCATCTACTAGATCTCACCTACGAGTTATTGACAAATATTGAAGGCTCTTGAAGCCATGGGTGTTGGAGTCTTGGAGACCATGGTCACGAGATAGGAGGAGAAAGGTTGTTGGGTTGAGGTGGGGAGAGAGGGAGAGGTTATAGGGTTTCTGATTTTATGTGTATAATTTAGTATATATAGTAGTTAAATGACAAATGAAGGTAAAATGGATAGTGGGAAAATAGTGTATATTGATAAATATTCTAATTGACCTTTAATTATAAAAGTAGATTAGTGAGGTGTGGTTGGGTCTTAAGGAGGGGCTTCTAAGACCCGTTGGGTAAATATCTCTTAAAAAGAAATGGAATCCGAAGATGGAAAAAAGTAACATGCCTCTCTAAAAACTTAACACGGAGAGAGAGAGAGAATATATATATATATATATATATATATGAAAGAGGACAAAAAATTCCTTCAAACTAATATAAATTCTAGTAATCATATAATTGGGATGACTACGACTTGATCGTCAATAAAATATAAGAAAGATGGCTACATGAAGAATCATATTGGGCACAAATATCAAGGTTCATTTGATTAACACCAAAGGATAAGAATACTGCTAACTTTCACTATGTAACTAAATCTAGAAGGATTATAAGTAAAGTATAAAGATTTCAAATTGAATGAAGCATCTAGATTGATATATAGAAAGTTATTGCATCTGAAATCAAAAAGCACTTCAATGAAATATTAACACTAAAAGGGCCTAGAGGCTATACACACAAGTGTTACTGGAGATATGAATACTTATATTAGATTACCAAAATTGAAGGAAGCTTTATGGGGCCTTAGTAATGATAAAGCCCCACCACCCGATAGTCTACCATTGTACTTCTATAAAAAAACACTGGAGTTAATGAAATTTGGTCTCGTAAGAGTAAAATTTTAATTTTTATGGAATAAAGGAATTATATACTCCATCACTAAAACATTGATAACAATGATCCCTAAATTTAAAAAGTTAGCTAAAAAAGGAAATATAGACCCATAAGTTTCTCAAATGTAATTTACAAAATCATTGCTAAGATCCTGGTAAATAGACTACAAGAATATATGCCTCTCATCATAGATGAAAGCCAATGAACTTTCATACCTAGAAGAGCCATCACTGATAACACTCGAATTGCTCATGAACTCTATCATTTTTTTTGAAGAAAAAGAAATAATACAACACACTATGTCGCCATAGAAGAATATTTAGCTAAAGCTAATGAGAATATCGAATGAGATTTTTTATAAGATATCATGACAAAAAAATATGGTTTAATATCACTTGGATAACATGGATAATGGAACGTGTTGCTTCAGTTTCTCATCTAGTTATACTAAATGGAGCTCAAATACATCTTAAAAACCCTACAATTATACTTAGGCAAGGGGATCCCCTGTCCCATTCCTGTTATGTATTATTACACATGCCTTATCAAATTTAATGAAGTAAAAAATGGGAAAAAAATTAATTAAAGGCATAAGGGTGGCAAGAAACTATCCAACTCAAAGCTATATATTCTTTGAAGATGACAGCCTATTTTTTCTAAGGGTTGTGGAAGATAAATTTGAACAATATAGTGAAGTACTTGATGAATAGTCATGCAACAAGATAAAAACTAAATTTAAACAAAAGTGGGTAATGTTATATAAAGATACTCTTATTCATAAAGCCATATCTCTTACACAAAAGTTGAGAATGAATTAAATTGAAATACTTGGCAAATACTTATTTCTCCTATCTAATTAGAGGATATCCACAATCCACTCAACTGGACATTTGAAAGAATTCTTGAAAAAAAGAAGGTTGGAACACACAATTTCTATCAGAAGCAGTACAAAAATACTTATTAAGGTTGTTATCGATGCAATACTATCATATACCATGGCATTATTCTTTATCCCAACTAGTGTTTGTGAGAAAATTTACTCACTCATAGCATAATTTTGGTGGAATAACAAGAACAAAAAAAGACTTCACTGGGCAAATTCGGAAATAATGACAACAAACGAAAAAGAGTGGGAAATAGGCTTTAAGAAGATGAAACTAAAAATTAAAGACTTCTTTTCTAGCTAGATTTCTTAAAGATATGTATCATAAAAACCTCTTTGATAAAGTTAATATTGGCATTAGCTAAAGAAAAAATTGTAGTTAGGACTAAAAAAATGAGAGTCGATAAAAATGGAACGCACCTGTCACTTGCTCATGGGCTTTTCAGTTTCTAGAAGTTTTTTTTAATACTTGAGAGAGCCACTTTGGACTCGGAATCATTTTGACTCCAATGAGATTCGATCCCAGGACCTCTTGGTCTCTGCGGAGTAACCTAACCACTAGGCCAACTATCAATCTCAGTTTCTAGAAGTTTGGTATTACACATAACACAACTTTTACGCTTTTCTCTTTCAGGGTCTAAATCATAATCTAAAAAACACAAAAAATCATAACTTTTTGGTTTCCTTTTTTTTTCTAATCATTTGTTTTCCCCACATTTTTAGGGATATAACACAAGATCAAACTCCTTTTTTATCTATTTTTTCTTTACCGATTCATATATTTTCTAAAACAAAAACCACATATATTATCCATTTCGTTTCTTTTATTTTCTAAACCTTTTTGTTTGTTGTTAAAAATAGCACCATCTAAAAAATCGACTCAAAGAGATATAACACGGCATAATTTTGAAGATTGCAACAATTTTGGTAAGAGTAACAACAATGCCTATCTACCAACAACAATAAAAAAGTTTAGAACAAATCTAAGAGTTCAGTGCAACAGTCGGTGGTCAATGTTTATTCTACTAAGAACGCTGGAGATGAACAGAGTATATCAATTGATTCCGTTACTCATAATTTTTAAATGATACTTAATAAGTCGATACCCAGATAAAGAGGTTATTAATGATGATATTCAAGTTGTTGAAAAGTTGTTGAAAGGGATAACACTACACAATGGTCTAATCTCTTCAAAGGAAAAATCAAAGGTGATCTTAAACTCGAGTTTCATGAGCCGATTGTTAATGAAGGATGCACTATAATAAAACCACCAAAAGTTGTACTAGATGATGGTGAAAAAACATGGTCTAACTTATTAGTAGGGGAATTTGTTGGAGCTCCTCCACAATTTTATATGATTACCAATTTTGTTAAGTATCAGCAGAAAGAATTTCGAAGAGTTACCATAAAATATTATGGAAACATGTTTGTGTTTAGTTTTAAAGATAAGGAAAAATTTCAAAAAGGAAACAGAGCATATTTGGCATGTTGGAGGTAAGCCTCTGTACTTAAGAGAGTTGAGAGAACATATGCAGTTTGGTAAAACTGAAGTAAACAGGATCCCGTTATGGATTAAACTAGGAAATGTTCCTGTAAATATATGGACTACAGGGTTATATTTCCAATTGAATTGGTAAATTAAATCAAATGGACTCAACAATTGAGGCTAGAACGAGGCTAGGATATGCTTGAGTATGTGTTGAAGCTGCTTTGCAAGTTGAATTACCAATTTTTTTTATGTTGATACTGGTACATGAGATTCATGAAGTGGATGTTATATATGAATGGAATCCTACCAAATTCCCTAAGTGTAAAAGATTTGATCATACTATATGATAAACTGATAAGACGATATGGGTGCCAAAGCTCAAGGGTGAAACTCAATAAACTAAGATGAACAATGACCCTGATAACCAGCAAATTACGAGTATGAATGATAAAAAGGTGGTTAACAGAAGATTCTTGAAAGTTTGTAACTAAACGACAAAAAATTCATGATCAAGCTAGCAACTATAAAATAATTCTCCTATACATGAAATCAGCTCGTTTAATGTCCTCAATAGAATCGTATCAGCACTCGATGAAGATATTCTGCAAATTATTAATAGTGCTAATAAGGAGGGACACAAACACAAGCCTCCTTGTCCATGATCATTGGATCATGGAATGTAAGGGGTTTAAACATGCCCCTTAGACATCTTGATGTATCAAATTTCATATTTAGTAGAAATATTTCTACTTATGTGCTTACTTGAAACTAAGATTAAAATGAATAATGTGCAGATTATTATGGATGAGCATTCCAAGCAATACAATATTATTGATAACTATAACAAAGATCATGAAGGTAGAGTGTGGATTATTTGGAAAGACAATGAAGTGAAGGTCAATCTTATTGAAGACTCATTACAAGCAATTCTGGTGGAAATCACTGATGTTAAAGGTAACCCTAATATTATTTTATGTGTTATATATGCTAGTAATGATGATAGGGAGAGACATATTCTTTGGAAGGACATCATAGATGGAGTAATGTTTATAAGACTGATAATTTTTGTTGCATTGGTGACTTCAGTGAGATTCTCATAATTTAAGATATATTAAATTATGATGAGCTAGCTAGTTATGCACAATAATTTATTGAGTGTGTTGAAAAAACTGAATTGTATGAACATTAAACTTGTAGAAATTTCTATACATGGAACAATAGAAGACAACTCATCTCAGGGAAAGCAAAATTATACTTCTTATAAATGTTAATTGGTTTGATAAATTTCACTCTAATGTGATTCGCTTGTCTCCTTCTGTGAAGTCTTAAAAGTTTTAATAAATTATAACATCTGAAATAAAATTTGAGGTTTATTGGTAAATAAAATAAATAGTTAATAATTTTAAATAACTAAATAAATAGAAGAAATAGATTAATTATATTAAAAACAAAAAAAGAATTTAAACAATTATTAGCGGGGTTCGTATAGAGAGGTGAAATATGGCTATCCCGGTTAGGAGGGTGACCATCAGATAAAATACTCACAAATAGTTTCTTTTAAGGTGCGGGTTTAAATAAGGTTTAATATGTTTATCTTTAACCCTATTTTAAATTATGCAATAATATATTTAATTCGATGATTTTAAACTCCGTGTGTTATTATTTATCTGAATTATATTGTGTCGTTATTATTGAATTAAGTGTATTATTTCTGATGTCTCCCCATTTGTGATAATAAAATATACTTCCGAGACATCATTTTAGGCTTATTTATTAGTTTATAGGTTGATTTTAGCTTAGTTTAGTGCACTTTCCTATTTTGGGTCTTGATTTAGAAACATAATATTTTTAGAGCATATTGGGTTTAATTGTTTATTTAGTGTGAAGCTTTAAAGATAATTATGGAGATTAATTAGAGTCCAAGTCAAAGACAACAACTTATGGAAAGAGATTTACATGGAAATTGGAGATAAAGGTAACAAAGGCTAAAAACATGGAAAAGGAAAAGCTGCCTAATCTGAATTTCTGCAGCACACGCCTAAAGAAGTGGTAATTACTCCTACAAGGAAGCCGATTTTGGAAGATTCCTTTCATAGGGACAGAGATAATTCTGTTACGATTCTTTTGGTATCTTATGGAGCTCAAATCGACCAATAACGAAGAAGATATGCCCAAAACGGTCCATCAGTGTTTATCTTTATTTCCTTACGAATTTGAGTTGGGCTTGGAGTCTATTACTTAGGCCTTATCTCTAAGAAACTAATTAGGTCAACCTATACATTATAAATACAGCCTCTTAACACTCTAAAATCATCCTTGGTGAAACCTTAAACCAAGAGGAAGCTTACAACACAAGAGAGAAGTCTGGAGGGAGCTGTTCATCACAATGTCTTCTTCTACCATTAAATTTGTAATTTCTTTCTTTTCTTTCATGAGATAAATTTCTTTAGCTTGAGTTTTAGCATATATGTATGAACCCTAGTTTTGAGTTGACATCTATCTAATTTGGGAATTTAATGTTTTAAATAGAATTATAGTTTTTGTTCTCTGTTTATGTGTTTGGATTTATATTCTGTGTTCTTGTGGAAGCGCGCCCATATAGAATTACCATCTAGTAATTAGGTCACCATTGACAACGGTGTTTAATTGCATGTTTAGCACATAACGTCTAGTATTAGGTCTGATCTGACAACCCAACCTAGCTAGATAATCACTATGGTTTAGTCCTTGTGACTATTGGCCAATTACAGGAAAAGTTTGCTTAGGAAGCCTTATTGACACAGGTAAATCCTATTTTAAACTACCGATAGCGAATTGGGACCGATTAGGGAAGTACTACATAATTCACCCTTACATGTTTAGAACGGCAAAACTAGTGGGGATTACATGCTAATAACTCGAGCTATATTCTCATATCAATTCTCTTTCATATTTATTTTCTGTCTTTTAATTCTTAGTTTTAATTTAGTTAATTAGTTAATCAATTCCATCTTTATTTGTCTTTACGCTTATATGCGTTTAGTTGTTCTAGCTTTAATTTGTTGCACTTGGTATTTGCATAAGATTCTCCTAACCTCTGTAGTCTCTGCGGAACGAATCTTAATCTTTTAACTAAAACTTGCATACGATCTGTATACTTGCAGAACTGTGTAGTTTAAGGGTGTTATTTTCACGTTATTTACATCTTATTTTATCACACCCTAGGACCCACCAAGTTTTTGGCGCCGCTGCCGGGGACTACATCGTTAGTCCTTGTGCATATATCTTGTGCTTTTAATTTCAGTTAGTTCTATTTTACGCTTTTATTTTTAGTTTTTGTTTTTTAGATTTAGTTACAGATGGAGAACCCAAGGAGACTTGAGCTACCCATCGAGTTTAGAGTGGAGCCACAAGGAATTCACGCTCCAGAATTCCAAGCCGCAAAATTTAAACCTGATCCAGGGATGCTAACTCAGTTTGCATCTCATGGATTATTTAGCGGAGCTGCACATCAAGATCCGATCCGATATATTCAGAAATTCATGCAGATCTGTGATGCTTATATCGTAAGAGGAGTTTCTAGGGAGCAAGTATATTACCTGATGTTCTAGTTCTTCTTGACCGGATGTGCAAGCGATTGGTATGATACCCAATACCCTCATGTTATTCCAGATTGGGACAAGCTTCAAACAAGATTCCTAGACCGTTTCTATCCGGTTAGTAGACGTTTAAAAGATATGTTGGAGCTTGAACAATTTATACAGAAAGATGGAGAGAGTTTGGGTGAAGCATGGTTACGATTTACAGAGAAGAAGGCGAGATGTCCATATCATAGATCCTCGCCGGAATATTATTTAACCTTGTTTTATGGAGGCCTTAATGAGAGATCAAGAGAGAAAGCAGATTCGTTAGGAAATGCAGGTTTTTTGTTGCTAGATCCTGAAGAGGCTGAGTTGGGGATGGAAAGAATTCTTGAGAACGAGAGAAGCTGGCCAAAGAGAGCAGTAAAAGAAAACACTTCAAATTCTCTGAAGCTTAAAGAATTGGCTAAACAACTCGAAGAACTACAAGAACAAGCCCGAACAATTGCTCAGGTGAATACAGTACACGCAGTTCCTTCGTGTCTTGGTTGTGGATCAAGAAATCATGTGTGGGAAGGATGTATGAATAATTCAGCTGTAGTTCCCGTTCAGCAAAATAACTATTACTCTAATGGTTATACTAATCCTCAAGAAAGCTACACTAATTATCAACAACCTCCACAACAAAAGAGTTGGGTCAGAAAGCAAGAGACTTATCATAAACCCCAACCTCAATCCTATAATCCACCACAACCAATTCAGAAAAAGGCACCCATTGTTGAAAAAGTTTGTCAAGAACCAAAGAAAGATCCACCTAAACAATCAATGCAACTGGCGAAGAAGGAACTAATCCCAAGTTTGAAATCGAGTATGGCTAAATTAATGCAAACAGTTGAAAATAAAATGAATCAGAGCCAACAGAAAGTTCGAACCCAGGAGAAGATTATCAAGCAACTAGAGCATACTTTATCACAGATGGCGAGTACATTACAAAATCGGCCAAAAGGGCAACTCCCAAGTGATACTATTGCCCCTAGAGATGACTCTTGCCATGCAGTTGAATTGCGAAGTGGAAAAAAACTACCTCCCCCAAGACCAGAACCATCCCCTATTCCAGAACAAAGGGGGGAAGAAACAATCGAAGATACAGTTGAGGAGGTAGTTAAACCAAAGAGTGTTCAAGCCAAGACACCTGACCAGACAAGAAAACCAGTGGAACTTGATACACGCCCTCCACCACCATACCCTTCACGTGTCAGAAAGAAGGACAATGACCTGGAATTCAAGAAGTTCGTTGACATGCTGAAGAGGTTGGAAGTTAATATACCCCTTGTTGAAGCTCTCAAGAGAATGCCTACCTATCTTAAATTTATTAAAGGCATTCTCTCCAACAAGCGAAGTATAGAGACTGGGGAAACAATTGGATTACCTAGGGAGTGCAGTGCTATAGGTCAAAGTAAGCTGCCACCAAAATTAGAAGATCCCGGAAGTTTTACAATTCCTATCGGCATTGGAGATAGTTGGACCGGGAAAGCATTATGTGATCTAGGCGCGAGCATCAATCTCATGCCTCGATCTCTGTTCGAGAAGCTTAATATTGGAGAAGTAGTACCCACATCTGTGGTATTACAAATGGCGGATCGCTCCCTCTCACGACCAATAGGTAAAATTGAAGATGTGTTAGTTAAAGCCGGCTCTTTTATTTTTCCTTGTGATTTTATTATTCTTGACTACGACGCGGATAAGAATGTCCCCATTATTTTGGGTAGACCATTCTTAGCAACGGGGTATACACTAATTGATGTTGAGAATGGTGAGTTGATCATGAGAGTACAAGGCGAACAGATACGATTCAATGTGTTTCAGGCTATGAAGTTACCAATGTCAAAAGACGAATGCTTTAAAATAGATGTCATCGGAAAAATGGCACAAGAAGTCTTCAACGAAGCAAGCTTAGATAATGATCTTGACGAAGCCTTATCACTTGAATCACCAGAGGAACTCGAGATTCCCCCTGAAGATGTTGCTGCATTAGGATCAAATGTGCGAGAACTACTTCGAGAACCAGGTGACATTGAACCAATGAAACAACCATCTATAATATGTCCACCTGTTCTCGAAGAAAAACCACTTCCTGATCATTTACGCTATGCATATCTAGGTACAAATAAAAATTTGCCTGTTATTATTTCTGCTAACCTTTCAGGTCCTCAAGAGGAGAAGCTACTTCAAGTACTTCGAGCAAACAAAGAAGCAATCGGATGGACTATTGCCGACATCAAGGGAATTAGTCCTTCTGTTTGCAAACACAAAATCATTCTTGAGAACGAAGGTGGGCGATCTATAGAGGGACAGAGAAGACTCATGCCAGCTATGAAAGAAGTAGTGAGGAAGGAAGTTATCAAGTTGCTAGACGCAGGAATCATCTATCCGATTGCTAGCAGTGATTGGGTTAGTCCAGTGCAATGTGTTCCGAAGAAAGGAGGTATCACTACCATCCTTAATGATCAAGGCGAAGCCATACCATCAAGACCAGTTGTAGGGTGGCGAGTTTGCATGGACTACCGAAGACTGAATAAAGCAACAAAGAAAGATCACTTCCCGCTACCATTCATTGATCAGATGCTAGAAAAACTTGCAGGGAGAGAATATTATTGTTTCCTTGATGGATATTTGGGTTATAATCAGATTTGTGTGGATCCCCTCGATCAACACAAAACAACTTTTACATGTCCGTTTGGTACTTTTGCTTACAGAAGAATGCCGTTTGGTTTATGCAATGCACCTGCCACGTTCCATAGGTGCATGATGGCAATATTTGGGACATGATTGATAAATATTTGGAGGTTTTTATGGATGATTTTTCGGTGTTTGGAGATAATTTTGATGATTGTTTGAATAATCTTGAGAAGGTCCTTGTGAGATGTAAAGAAAAAGATCTTGTGCTTAATTGGGAAAAATGCCACTTCATGGTTCAATAGGGAATTGTGTTGGGACATAAAGTTTCAAAGGCAGGGATGGAGGTTGATCGTGCTAAAATTGAAGTTATCAAAACACTACCACCTCCAGTTTCTGTTAAAGGAGTGAGAAGTTTCTTGGGTCACGCAGGATTTTATCAAAGATTTATTAAAGATTTCTCCAAGATCGCCAAGCCGCTCTGTTCTTTACTTGAAAAGGATACTCCTTTTAATTTTACTGAAGAGTGTCTTCAAGCGTTCTTGACGATTAAAGAGAAACTAATCTCTACACCTATTGTTATACCTCCTGATTGGAAAGCTCCGTTTGAACTTATGTGCGATGCCAGTGATCACGCTATGGGTGTTGTGTTGGGACAGAGGAAAGACAAGATCTTCCACACGATTTATTATGCAAGTAAGACTTTCAACGCTGCCCAGATGAATTATACAGTAACGGAGAAAGAGATGTTGGCCGTGGTTTACGCTTTTGATAAATTTCGTTCCTATCTGGTTGGGAAGAAAACTGTTGTATACACGGACCATTCAGCTATTAGGTACCTTATGGAGAAAAAGGACGCTAAGCCGCGTCTTATTAGATGGGTACTGTTGCTTCAAGAATTCGACATATATATTCGAGACCGAAAAGGATGCGAAAATCAAGTTGCTGATCATTTATCAAGGCTCGAAGGATCTGATGCGAACAAAGAACCGTTATTGGTTAAAGAAGTATTCCCTGATGAACAACTTTTTGCTATTAAACATGCTTTTGTGCCATGGTATGCAGATCTTGTCAACCTCATCGTGAGTGGTGTCTTTCCCAAAGATATCCACCCACAACAAAGACAAAGATTGAATCACCAGGTCAAACAGTATTATTGGGATGAACCGTACCTCTGGAAGATTTGTAGTGACCAAGTGGTTAGAAGATGTGTACATGAAGGTGAAATGGAGAAAATCATTGAAAGTTGTCATAGTTCACCTTATGGAGGTCATTTTAAAGGCGATAGAACCGCAACTAAAATTCTTCAATCCGGGTTCTATTGGCCGACCATACACAAAGATTGTCATCGTTTCGTCCAGTCATGCAATAGATGCCAGTTCACTGGTAATATATCGAAAAGAGATGCGATGCCGCTCAACAATATTCTTGAAGTTGAAATCTTTGATGTATGGGGAATAGATTTCATGGGACCTTTTATCACTTCCCATGGAAACCTTTATATTTTGCTTGCGGTAGACTATGTATCAAAATGGGTAGAAGCAGTGGCAACACCAAAGAACGATGCTCAAACAGTGATTAATTTCTTAAAATCAAATATCTTTTCAAGACATGGTACGTCACGTGTTCTCATCAGTGATAAAGGTACCCATTTTGTTAATGCTCCTCTCAGACATTTTCTTCGTCAGTTTGGAGTGAGACACCGTACTTCAACCGGTTATCACCCAAAAACTAACGGTCAAGCTGAAGTTTCCAACCGGGAAATCAAATCTATTCTTGAGAAGACCGTGAATAAATCGAGGAAAGATTGGTCGTTAAAGCTAGATGATGCTCTCTGGGCTTACAGAACAACATTTAAAACACCAGTTGGGGCATCTCCATATCGCATGGTCTACGAAAAAGCGTGTCATCTACCGATTGAATTAGAAGCTCGAGCCTACTGGGCTATTAAAACTCTGAATCTAGAACCAGACTTGGCCGGGAAACAAAGGATGATGCAGTTGAATGAGTTGGAGGAGTTTCGTTATCTTGCCTATGAAAATTCATGCCTCTATAAAGAGAAAACAAAGCGATGGCATGATAAACGACTCCGTCCAAAGCATTTCGAGATAGGACAAAAGGTTTTATTATACAACTCTTGATTTTTGAACTACCCAGGAAAGCTTAAATCCCGTTGGGGAGGACCTTACATTGTTACTAAAGTCACACCTCATGGAGCGATTGAAATTGAAAATCCAACTGAGCAAAGGACATTCATGGTGAATGGCCAGTGTTTGAAGAGATACCATGACAGTGAGGACTTTGGGCGAGAGGAGACAATCCGTCTCGTTGAATGCGCTTAGCCTGAGGTACACGTCTAACTCAAAGACGTTAAACAAAAGTGCTCTTGGGAGACACCCCTTATTTTTAATTGCTTTTTAGATAAGTTGTTTTTGCTTTGTAGTGTATAATATTAAGTTAGTGTATATTTTTAATTGTGTTTACAAGCTAATAGGAGAGAAAGGTAGTGTGCTATTATGCAGGAAACGAGTTTGGGGTCAAAAGGAAAAAGCTGGCAAAATTTGGTGACTGGCGCGGACTACCCCCGCGGACTACCCATGTACCGCGGGGATGCAACGTGCCCAGAAAACCCGTACCACGGGTCGGGTACCACGGGCTTTGTCCAGAAGCAAGAAAAAGTAGACCTGATAGGCGCGGTATACCGCACCCCTGGTCCGCATGCACAAACGCGTGCCACGGGGTCGGGTACCACGGGTTTTTTGACGGAGCACCCGCGGACTACCCCATGCACCGCACCCCTATACCGCAGGCACAAAACAGGTGCCACGGGGTGCTAGCTCGGGTAAAATCCAGAAGTCAAAAATTTGAAGAGCTGATAGGTCTGGTATACCGCGGGTTATGCCCGGTGCACCGCAGAGAGGCGGTTTGTGAAGGAATTTCTTTCCTAATCAACTTCTTACCTTAACAAGATAAACCCTAGCCTCTTCCATACGAATTTTTCGGACCCAAACCCTATATAAACACTTTAAAGCTTGTGCAAACCTTCACAATTAACACAACAACTCCTCAAATCCTCTCCTCCATCTTCCATAAACACAATCTTTCATCAAATTCATCACACTATACCATTAAAACACCATCAAATTCATCAAGCTTTAAAGATTTCTTCCAAGATTCATCAAGAAACCTTTCTCTTCCACCAATTCCAAGCAACAACATCAAGCTACACCAAATTTTCCTTAAACTTTTAATCCATCCTTGGTATAACTTGAGTTGTGGGTAAATCAAGCATGACTAACAAATCTGAAGCTATGGAATACAAGAGAAAGTGCTCAATCCTTGGGAAGAATAAGAAATTGCCTGGAGCCACCATTGAAAAACCCATCAATCTTGATGAGGTTACTGAAGAATCAAAAGAAAAGGAACCAGCACAACCACTACCAAAGAAGTTAACTGCTAGAATGTCCATACCATCAAGGAGGCCTTTGAAGAAAATAAAAATCCAAGACCAAGGTTCTTCTACCTCTTCCTCTGAAATTGTTTATGATCTTCCTCCTTGGGCTCTCAAGTTACAGAACGAAGTTGAAAGATTACGCGAAGATAACCGAGAACTTTGGACAGAAATCACAGATGGAATCACAGATAGAAGATTTGACTATGACAAGGGATATTGATAGTTATACCGATCCTTCGGATGACGAGGATGATATGATGGATCTCTATGGCCAGCCAGGTAGGTCATTCTAATTTTTCTTAATAGCTTGTATGCATTAGGTAGTTGATGTCTCCCGATTTGTTCTAATTATTAGCCCTTTGGAGACATCCTTTTAGGTGAATAAATGACTTGTTTGTTAGACTTTTAGGCCTATTTGATCATATTTCACTTTCTCCCCTTGGAAATTAACTATTTGCAGAATCTGAGCTTTTGTGCGTAAATTTGACTATTTTTAATGCAAAGTAAATTGGTTCTTGAATCTCATGAAAGACAAATACAAGGAGAAAAAGTGAGAATAAAGTCTTAGTGTATTTTAGAGTGTTAGGAAGTTATTTTTAGTCGAGTTTCTATTTTTAGAGTACACTTTCCTATTTCGATTTCTTGATTTATTGAATTATTCTTTTTAAGCATATGCGGTTTAATTATTTATCTAATGTGAAGCTTTTAAAGATAAATGGTAATTACTTAGAGGCCAAGTCAAGATAAATATGAAAGGAAAGAAGATTTACATGGAAATAAGAAGATTTGGTAAAGATTTATTCAAGGGAGGAAAAAATAAAGCTGCCTTTTGAAATCTGAAATCCAGCCACGTTTTAGGAAATAAATCATAATAAAAGATTGGCATGGATTCTGGACGAGTGGTCTGCACCAATAGAAAGAGCTTTCCAAGACAAGCAGTTTCATATATTGGAACTTCTCAAACGGATAAGTATTGAAAAAGATATGACCAAATCAAATCAGCAGAATCTTATCTTTTAGAGCTACGAATTTGAGAGTCTTTGACTTGTCTTCCACTCCAAGTTAAATTCGACCTAGGTTCATCCAACACCTATAAATACACCCCTTAACCTCCTACTTTCACACACTTCAGAGAATTAACAAGAGGTTTAAGGTTTTCAAGTCAGAGCACGAAGGAGAGAAGAAGCTAGAAGCTAGAAGCTGGAGGAATCCTGTTCTTCCATCCATAGTCATTCTACCCTTTAGGTTTTTCATTTATCTTTTGTATTTGAACATGAATTCCTTTTATTTAATGTTAGTTTTTAATTCCATCATGAGCTAAATTTCTTTATACTTGAGAATCGCATAAAAGGGATGAACCTTAATTAATGTTTTCTATGTTTTGAATTTGGGATTGTTAGATTTAAATTGAATTGAGTTTTAGGTATTGGATATTACTTTGTTTTCATTACTAATTCTTTTAGGAACAACTAGAATTAGCTGTTAGTATTTGGGCTATTCACTTTAGTGGCGAAGTGATCATCCGACAGGGGGGTTTGAATACAGATCTAGGTAATACCCGTGTAATGTCCGTTATTGACCGACAGGCTTAACTAGTTACATAGCCAAAGAGGTAAAATCATATCATCCGAAAAGCCATATTCGACCATACAGGTGTTTATGATACTTTAGGATAGCTTCTAGGTCCACCCGACAGGGGGCTAGGAGATATTAGAGTCCCGACTAATATTATAATTCCAATTCTACCCTTAAACATAGCATAGATTACATTGATTAGGTGGATTCCCTTGCGAGGATCAAGTATCTCTCTTATCTGAAGTTAGTCTTTTATTTGCTTTATTTCCTTTCTGTTTAGTTAATCTTAGTCTTTAATTTATTTGCATCTCTTAATTTCCAAAAACCAAACAAAAATTATTATCTTTTATTTTCTGTTTAGCAATTATCTCTACTATCTGATTAATATTTGGGTTGAACCTAATCCGTCCCTGAGAACGAACTTGATTATCATATATTACTTGGGACAACCGTACACTTGCGGTTAAGTGGTTCCTCTATTTTGCACTTTATTTTATAACACCCTAGGACCCACCAAGTTTTTGGCGCCGCTGCCGGGGACGGTAGCGTGTGACCCCGGTGTTAATCTTTAGTAGTTTAATTGTTAGTTTAGTTTTAGTTTTATTTTTCAGTTTTACGCTTTGGGTTGTTTTTCTTTCTCAGGTTTACAGGTTTTGGTTTATGCGTGAAGATATCGTGATTCTTGCAAATCCCGAAAACCTAGTTCGTGTAGCAAACAAAAGAAAGAGAGACGCTAAAGCAAAAGAGTTAGAGGAGCAATTAGCAAGAGAAACAATGGCTGGTCAACTCAATCCAGCTGCTCCTCGAAACAATGATCCATGGTTCGCCAATGGCCCTACAGAAGCTCCGTTTCGAGCTCCTCCCCTCGGAATTGGCCCTGCAAATATTAATGTCGAGAGATTCAGACCCGATCCTGGTATGCTATCTCAGTTTCAAAGTTATGGCAATTACCGAGGTACACCCAGTGAAGATCCGATCCGTGCTGTACAGAAGTTCATGCAAATTTGCGATTCTTATATTACGCAAGGAGTAACTAAGGAGCAAATGTATTTTGCTAATTTTAGATTCTTCGTTATTGATGGAGCAAGTGAGTGGCATGATTCGCAAGAACCCGGGACAATTACAACATGGGACGCATTACAAACCGCGTTCTTCGATAGATACTACCCAACGAATATGAGATTAGATGCGCAAGTTGAACTAACCTCATTCAAACAAGAGGAAGATGAGACTTTGGGTAGAAGTTGGAAGAGATTTCAGATTTGCTTAAGAAGAGTCCCTGATCATGGCCTCACAGAAGTTCAACAGATGAAGATATTTTACCGAGGACTTGATGGCTCTTCAAGAAAGGATCTAGACTTGCTTTGTGGTGGTGGATTCCTACAGGTACAACCAGTTCATGCGAAGATTATTTTGAATAGAACTGTAACAAATGAAATTGGTTGGAACACTGTAAGAACACCTGTTCGAGGTGGAAATACTGCGTCAATTGAAGAAAAGTTCACCGCCATGGAAAACAAACTCGAACAACAACTGAAACAGCTTACTCTAGCTGTTACAAAAGGTGCTACTGGTAGAAGAGCAGATGTTAATGTTACACAAGAAGTTTATGGATGTTCTAACTACGGTACACAAGATCATGATTGGGAGACCTGTCAAAACAATCCAGAATCCGTAATGTTCATATCCAACCGAGGAAATTACAATTCAAGTGGTCAAGGCTATCAACCAAACAGAAACCATCCGGGTTTCCAATATTCAAATCCAAATGGGGCTGCTAATCCAACTTATGCATATCAACCACGCCCCCAAGGAAACAACTTTCAACCAAGACCTCAGAACAACTATCAAGGTGGACAAACATACGGATATCAAGCTCAGAGACAACCTCCTCAAGATGCTTATACTGAAACCATGAACCAAAAAGCTTTACCTGCTCAACCTCAAGAAGGTGCTCTAGATGTTCAAAAAACCTTGACAACACTAATCAGCATTCAACAGTCTACCACAGCAGCACTTAAGTTGATGGAAACACAAATGGCTCAGATAAATAAGCAATTAAATCAACGTCAGCAAAGACAACTACCGAGTGATACTGAAGAACCTAAGCAGAGAGAAGAATGTAATGCAGTAACACTTCGAAGTGGTAAGAAACTCGCTCCACCTCCCTTTCCCGTTATGAAAGAAAAAGAAACAACTGTGAAAGAGAAACCGGCAAAAGAGGTGGAAGAAAAAGAAGATGAACCCGAAATAGTGGAAGTGGAGAAGATTCCGGAGAAGCCAAAATCCAAAGATGTTACAGAAACCCGTCCTCCTCCACCTTTTCCCTCAAGAGTTCAGAAGAAAGGAGACATGTCCGAATATCAGAAGTTCTTGAATATGGTACGTGGTCTCAATATTAACGTTCTGTTCTTAGATGCTATACGCGATGTTCCGAAGTACGTTAAATTTATGAAAAGAGCCATTACCAACAAGAGACCATACCGTGAGAATGAGATGATAGGATTGCCAGAAGAATGCAGCGCTATATGCCAAAGTAAGTTGCCACCTAAACTACTTGATCCTGGGAGTTTCACGATTCCTATTTCTATTGGTAATGAGTGGCAAGGAAAAGCTTTGTGTGACTTGGGCACAAGTATCAATTTGATGCCCAAGTCAATTTTCGAAAAATTGAAGATAGGAAACGCTAGACCAACTTCCATGATCCTACAGATGGCTGATAGATCCCTCGCTCATCCAGAGGGACGAATTGAAGATGTGCTCGTCAAGGCAGGTACGTTAATCTTTCCAGTTGATTTCGTTATTCTTGAATACGACGCGGATAGGAATGTCCCCATCATCTTGGGTCGACCATTCCTAGCCACGGGGCGTACTGTTATTGATGTAGAAAACGGCGAATTAACTATGCGAATCCAAGACGAGACGGTAAAGTTCAACGTGTTTAGGGCCATGAAGTTTCCAGATATTCCTGAAGAGTGTTTCCGCATGGATATACTTGATTTAGCTACGCAAGAAACGTTTGACTGTATGAATTTTAATGATATCTTGCGGGCAGCCCTAACACTTGACTTACCGGAATTGATGGAAGAACTAACCGAAACTGTAGCTGCTTTAAATTCCGGAACTATGAAACATAGGCATCTCGCCTACGAGCCATTCCGAGAACCTAGGGAGATAGTATCTAAAAAGAAACCATCTATCGAGTCTCCCCCACAACTAGAAGAAAAGCCGCTTCTATCACACCTGAGGTATGCGTATTTAGGTACTAACAACACTCTACCTGTTATTGTTTCAGCTACTCTAACAGGTTCTCAAGAAGATAAACTTTTGTGCATACTAATAGCTAATAAAGAGGCGATTGGTTGGACTATTGCTGACATCAAAGGCATTAGTCCTTCCTATTGCCAACACAAAATCATTCTAGACGATGAAAACATGCGCTCAGTTGAAGGACAAAGAAAATTGATGCCAGCTATGAAGGAAGTAGTGAAGAAAGAGGTTATCAAGTTGCTAGATGCGGGAATCATCTATCCCATAGCTAGCAGCGAATGGGTGAGTCCAGTTCAATGCGTACCAAAGAAGGGTGGTATTACTACCATCTTGAACGAGCAAAATGAAGCCATTCCCTCAAGGACCGTTGTTGGTTGGAGAGTGTGTATGGATTATCGGAAGTTGAACAAGGCCACCAGAAAAGATCACTTCCCTCTTCCGTTTATTGATCAGATGTTGGACAAGCTAGCTGGTAGAGAATATTATTGCTTTTTGGATGGATATTCAGGATACAATCAGATTTATGTAGATCCAAAAGACCAACACAAGACAACCTTTACATGTCCTTTTGGTACCTTTGCCTTCCGAAGGATGCCATTTGGATTATGTAATGCACCCGCTACTTTTCAAAGATGTATGATGGCAATTTTCTGGGACATGATTGATGACTTCCTTGAGGTATTTATGGATGAATTTTCTATGTTTGGTGATAACTTTGAGGAGTGTTTACGGAACTTGGAGAAGGTATTGATTAGATGCAAGGAGACTGACTTGGTTTTGAACTGGGAGAAATGTCACTTTATGGTTCGAGAGGGTATAGTGTTGGGTCACAAGGTTTCAAGTGCTGGTTTGGAAGTTGATCGTGCGAAGATTGAGGTAATCAAGACTCTTCCCCCTCCTATTTCTGTTAAAGGGGTAAGAAGCTTCTTTGGTCATGCTGGTTTCTACCGACGTTTTATCAAGGACTTTTCCAAAATCTCTAAGCCGTTGTGCAACTTACTCGAAAAGGACACCAAATTCCTTTTTGATGAAGCTTGCATAAAGGCATTCAACGAGATTAAGGAAAAGCTTATTGCTGCACCTATTGTATTACCTCCTGATTGGAAGATTCCGTTTGAAGTTATTTGTGATGCTAGTGATCTTGCGATGGGTGCTGTTCTGGGTCAAAGAAAAGAAAAGGTATTTCATTCCATCTACTATGCTAGTAAGGTCTTTACAAGTGCTCAAGTGAATTATACCGTAACTGAGAAGGAATTACTAGCAGTAGTATATGCATTCGACAAATTTCGTTCCTATCTTCTTGGGGCGAAAGTTGTTGTCTTTACTGACCATTCTGCGATTAAATACCTTATGGAGAAGAAAGATGCGAAGCCGAGGTTGATTAGATGGGTTTTACTGTTGCAAGAGTTTGATTTAGATATTCGGGATCGAAAGGGTTGTGATAATCAGGTTGCTGATCATTTGTCACGTCTTGAAGGTTCTGAATCTAATGGAGGGCCTGAGTTGGTTAGAGAAGAGTTTCCTGACGAGAGTTTGTTTTCAGTTTATTCATTAGAAACTCCTTGGTATGCGGATATTGCAAATCTTATTGTGAGTGGTTCTTTTCCTCAAGGAGCTACTTCACAAGAGAAAAAGAGACTAGCCCACCGTGCTAAACAGTTCTTTTGGGAGGATCCTTTCCTCTACAAAGTATGCAGTGATCAGATGGTGAGGAGATGCATCCCAGATAAAGATATTCTATCCATTATTATGGGTTGTCATGATTCACCATACGGAGGGCACTTCAAAGGAGACCGTACAGCTGCAAAGGTACTACAATCCGGTTTTTATTGGCCCACTTTACATAAGGATTGTCATGAGTATGTCAAGAAATGTCACAGATGCCAGTTTACTGGTAATATATCTAAGAGAGATGAGATGCCGCGTAACAATGTTCTGGAAGTTGAGATATTCGATGTATGGGGTATTGATTTCATGGGTCCTTTTGTACCCACTAACGGAAACCTGTACATCCTACTAGCTGTTGATTACGTGTCTAAATGGGTAGAGGCTGTAGCTCTACCAACTAATGATTCGCGAGTAGTGATTAAATTCTTGAAATCACACATCTTCACTAGACATGGAACACCTCGAGTTATTATCAGTGATGGATGTTCACACTTTGTGAATAAATATCTGAAGAAAGTTCTAGAGAAGTATGGTGTGAGACACCGTGTATCGAACGCGTATCATCCACAAGCCAATGGTCAAGCTGAGGTCTCTAATCGAGAGATCAAATCCATTCTTGAGAAGACAGTTGGTTCCACACGCAAGGATTGGTCAATGAAATTAGATGATGCGTTGTGGGCATATCGTACTGCGTTCATGACGCCTGTGGGTGCATCTCTGTATAGAATAGTATATGGTAAGGCTTGTCACTTACCTCTTGAGCTTAAAATGGGTGCCTATTGGGCAATTGCGGAGATGAATATGGATCCAACCTTAGCTGCGGAGAATCGTATGATGAAGTTGAATGAACTTGACGAGTTTCGATTTCATGCCTATGAGAATGCCAAACTTTACAAAGAAAGAACAAAGAGATGGCATGACAATCGCATTCGTGAGAAGAAATTCAAAGTTGGACAGATGGTCCTCAAGTATAATTCCAAGTTCAGCAACTATCCGGGCAAGTTGAGATCAAAGTGGTCTGGTCCGTTCGTGGTGACCAAGGTTACGCCTCATGGAGCGATAGAGATCGAGAATCCAGACGAGCAACACACCTTCATGGTGAATGGGCATCGTCTAAAACTGTACCATGTAGGAGAGGATACCAATCGCAGAATTGATCCACATCAGGGGGAGGTCATGTACCTCCTTGAAGCTGAATAGATGCGAGAGGTAACCCGTCGAGCTTAACGACGTTAAACAAAAGCCATTTCATTGTATATTAGTTTATTGCTTTCAGTTTTTCAATTCCTAGTGTATAATTTTAAGTTAGTGTCAAGTTTTAGTGTCTACTTTTAAAGAAATGAGAAGGGTATTGTGTTAATGGTGCAGGAATCGAGTTTGGGAAGCTAGGAAAAATTTTGTGAAGAATTCAATGCTGGCGCGGACTACCCCGCGGTGTACCCCCTATACCGCAGGGATGTACCGCGCCCCAAAAACCCGTACCACGGGTTGCGCACTACGGGTTTTATCCAGAAGCAAGAAAAAAATGAAGCTGATAGCCGCGGTGCACCGCGCCCTATACCGCGCCTCAAAAACCCATACCACGGGTTGTGTACCGCGGGTTTTTTGACGGAGATGGTGCGGACTACCCCATGCACCGCATCCATACACCGCAGGTCAAAAACCCGTACCACGGGGTGCTAGCACGGGGTCAAGACAGAAGCGAAAAAAATCAATAGCTGTTGCACGCGGACTACCCCGCGGACTACCCCCTGCACCGCAGGGATGCACCGCGGACTGGCGGTTTGTGAAGAATTCGAAGCCCAGTCAACTTCTAACCTTAAGGAGATAAACCCTAGCCTCTTCCACACGAATTTTCCAGCTCCCAACCCTATAAAAACACCTTGAAGCTTGATTAAACCTCTACAACAAACACATTAACATCATCAAATCTCTCCTCCATCCTCCATAAACACATCCTCTCCATCAAATTCATCACAAAACACCAATAAACACAATCAAGATGATCAAGCTTTCAAGAGTTCTTCCAAGATTCATCAAGAAAACAACTTCCTTCATCTAATCCAAGCAAGAAACTCAAGCTATACCAAGTTTTCTTAACTTTATTCTATCCTTGGTATAAACTTGAGTTTGGGGTCAATTCAACCATGACAAACAGAACAGATGCTTTGGATTATAAGAGGAGGTGTTGTATCCTAGGGAAGAACAAGAGTTTGCCTGGTTCCACAATTGAAAAGGCCATCAATCTTGATGAGCCTACTGAAGAAACACAAGAGAAGGCACCTGCACCACCACAACATGGGAAATTAACAGCAAGGATGAGGGTATCATCAAGGCCTACAGACAAGCTACAATTTCAAGTTCAAGGTTCTTCTTCTTCTCAAACTGATTCTGGAATTCCTCCATGGGCTCACAATCTGCAACAAGAGTTCGAACTTTTACGATTAGACATCGGAGAACTTTGGAAGGAAATTACACAGATTAAGTCAACATTGGAAGAGGTAACTTTGTTCATGGATATTGATAATTATACTCCCCCTCCGGTGGAGGACACTATGGATCTTCATGGCCAGGTACCCCGTTCTAATTCTTCTTCTTAATTTATGGTAGGCACTAGTTAGGTAGTTTAGTTTAATTTTATTGCTTTATTGAGTCTTTTTTTCGAGTCGTGGGGACACGACTCACTTTTGAGTTTGGGGTGGGGTTCGTTGCCTCATCCCAATTTTTTGTGATTTACATGCTTTCAATAAAATTAATCTTAGGGTTGCGTGACTGTAGAGACTTTTAAATGCCCCCATCAAGCATGCTTATAGTTGACTTTAGGAGTTAGTGTAAACTGAACTTTGATTGCATGCAAGTATGAAGTAATTAATAGGAAAAATTAATGAACAATGCAAAAGAAGTAAACTTGTGCTTAAGGATAATAGGTGGTTTGTAGAACGTGAGATCTAAATGAGTAGAGAACCCACTTAGGTATGAACTAGAGACAAGTTGTGTAGATAGGAAGATGATAGAGGCAGTTCTTTGTTAGCCCTTTGAATCCTTTTTAGCTGTCTATCCCTGAATTAATTTTATCCTTCTTAGACAAATTTTTAGCCTTTAAGCCTTTCTTTTGTCGCCACATTATAAGCCAATTTCCCTTTAGATTATTAGGCATGACCATATGACCCGCACTTGAATCACGATCCTGAGACTTCTTGTCTTGAGCTTGAGTTTGGGGTGGTGGGTCCACTATATGGGAATTTACATTGGGTTGGCATTTTTGAGCTTATCAATGATGCTTTGTGATTTACATGATGATGATTCACAGGTTTATTGTAACCCTTTGCCGGGGTAATAGTGAATGGAAAAGAAGCTTTGAGCTCAAGTTATGAATAGGCATAACTATGAAAAATAGCATGATATCTCAACATCATAAAGAGAGTCATAGCTATAAGAAAAGAAAAAACGAATGATTTGAAAAGATTATATATTCGGACCGGCAAAGTGGAAATTTTTATGTGAGTCATCCTTAGTGCTTATTGGGTTAATTTGGGGACGCTAATTAAGCGCGTCAATTGGGTTGAGTGAGAACGTTATTCGAGTGTAAACTCAAGCTCTTGGACAGTTGTTGATGGTAAGTGAGGAGAGAGCCAAAAGCTCACTTCAAATTTACCAAATATACACACCATACCGTCCTTCAGCCTATGCTAAAACCGTAAAGACCTCGTGATTCCTAGATGCACAGTGAGTTAATAGGGATTATTCTACGTGGAACATTCAACACAAGTAAGGATCGAGGAACACCCTATAGCCACCATCTTGAGATAAGTAATAAGCGTAACCTTCTAGCATTGTGAAATTAATTTTGAATTGATATTGTTTTGTATTTGATTTTGCATGATAAGTGTAGGTGTATATTAATTCTTAAGTTAGACTATATGAAATTTGTTTTAAGCTTTGCTTTGGGATTATTTTCTAGATTCTACCTTCTGCATTCACCTAAAAGATCATTTGTTTTATTTTTATTTTGCTTTGTCGGGACGACAAAGGTTTGAGTTTGGGGTCTTGATGTCTCCCGATTTGTTCTAATTATTAGCCCTTTGGAGACATCCTTTTAGGTGAATAAATGACTTGTTTGTTAGACTTTTAGGCCTATTTGATCATATTGCACTTTCTCCCCTTGGAAATTAACTATTTACAGAATCTGAGCTTTTGTGCGTAAATTTGACTATTTTTAATGCAAAGTTAATTGGTTCTTGAATCTCATGAAAGACAAATCCAAGGAGAAAAAGTGAGAATAAAGTCTTAGTGTATTTTAGAGTGTTAGGAAGTGATTTTTAGTCGAGTTTCTATTTTTAGAGTACACTTTCCTATTTCGATTTCTTGATTTATTGAATTATTCTTTTTAAGCATATGCGGTTTAATTATTTATCTAATGTGAAGCTTTTAAAGATAAATGGTAATTAATTAGAGGCCAAGTCAAGATAAAGATGAAAGGAAAGAAGATTTACATGGAAATAAGAAGATTTGGTAAAGATTTATTCAAGGGAGGAAAAGATAAAGCTGCCTTTTGAAATCTGAAATCCAGCCACGTTTTAGGAATTAAATCATAATAAAATATTGGCATGGATTCTGGACGAGTGGTCTGCACCAATAGAAAGAGCTTTCCAAGACAAGCAGTTTCATATATTGGAACTTCTCAAACGGATAAGTATTGAAAAAGATATGACCAAATCAAATCAGCATAATCTTATCTTTTAGAGCTACGAATTTGAGAGTCTTTGACTTGTCTTCCACTCCAAGTTAAATTCGACCTAGGTTCCTCCAACACCTATAAATACACCCCTTAACCTCCTACTTTCACACACTTCAGAGAATTAACAAGAGGCTTAAGGTTTTCAAGTCAGAGCACGAAGGAGAGAAGAAGCTAGAAGCTGGAGGAATCCTGTTCTTCCATCCATAGTCATTCTACCCTTTAGGTTTTTCATTTATCTTTTGTATTTGAACATGAATTCCTTTTATTTAATGTTAGTTTTTAATTCCATCATGAGCTAAATTTCTTTATACTTGAGAATCGCATAAAAGGGATGAACCTTAATTAATGTTTTCTATGTTTTGAATTTGGGATTGTTAGATTTAAATTGAATTGAGTTTTAGGTATTGGATATTACTTTGTTTTCATTACTAATTCTTTTAGGAACAACTAGAATTAGCTGTTACTATTTGGGCTATTCACTTTAGTGGCGAAGTGATCATCCGACAGGGGGGTTTGAATACAGATCTAGGTAATACCCGTGTAATGTCCGTTATTGACCGACAGGCTTAACTAGTTACATAGCCAAAGAGGTAAAATCATATCATCCGAAAAGCCATATTCGACCATACAGGTGTTTATGATACTTTAGGATAGCTTCTAGGTCCACCCGACAGGGGGCTAGGAGATATTAGAGTCCCGATTAATATTATAATTCCAATTCTACCCTTAAACATAGCATAGATTACATTGATTAGGTGGATTCCCTTGCGAGGATCAAGTATCTCTCTTATCTGAAGTTAGTCTTTTATTTGCTTTATTTCCTTTCTGTTTAGTTAATCTTAGTCTTTACTTTATTTGCATCTCTTAATTTCCAAAAACCAAACAAAAATTATTATCTTTTATTTTCTGTTTAGCAATTATCTCTACTATCTGATTAATATTTGGGTTGAACCTAATCCGTCCCTGAGAACGAACTTGATTATCATATATTACTTGGGACAACCGTACACTTACGGTTAAGTGGTTCCTCTATTTTGCACTTTATTTTATAACACCCTAGGACCCACCAGTAGTTTAGTTAGTTTTATTTTAAATTTTATTCCATTCCTGAGTCTTTTTCGAGTCGTGGGGACACGGCTCATTTTTGAGTTGGGGGTGGGGATTTGTTGTCCTCAACTTCTTTTAGTTTTTGCATAAAATTTAAATTTTTTAGGTTGAATTAAGGCATAGAATATCTTGAATGTACCTATTTGAGCATGATTTTATTATGTCAATGATAGTAAGTAGTATGCTTTTGAAAGATGCAACACAAATTTGTTTACATGCATGTATGAAAACAAGAAATAAAGGATAGAAAAGTTAATGAGCAATGCTAAGAAGTCACGTTGAAACTTAGGAATAGTTATTTGGTGTGTAGAACGTGAGGTTTAAAATTGGTTGAAAACCCACTTGTCTATGAACTAATAATGAAAACGTAACGAAATCCGGTAGTTAGAAAAAAATGACTAAGGCAGTTCTTTCATGATAAAACACTTGAAGCTTTTAGACTTTCTCACCCTTTTGTTTGATATTATTTTTATTTATCCGTCTTAGCCCCTCTGAGCCTTTCTAAAGCCTTTATTGAAACACATTATAATCCATACCCTAGTTTTTAGGACTTATCTATATGAACCGCACTCGAATCGCAAAACCTGAGACAAACTCGTTTTAGAGCTTGAGTTTGGGGTGGTGGGTTTCATAATTATGGACCTTTGGGAATTTGGGAATTATCTTTGTGATTTTATTGATGATGAATTGTTATTATTGTAACCCTTTGCCGGGGTAATAGTGAATGAAAAAGAAGCTACGAGCTAAATTTGCCAACAAGGGCATAAAAAGAATATATATATATATATGAGAAAATAGTGTGATATCTCGAAATCAAAAGAGAATCATAGCTATACAAAAGAAAAACGATTGATTTGAAAACAAAATATATATTCGGACCGGCAAAGTGAATTTTATATCATCAAAGGTTTTAATTGGGATTTATTGGGGATGCACATTAAAAGCATCAATAAATTGGGTTGAGTGAGAACATCTTTGAGTGAAAACTCAAGCTCTAGGGCGATTCGTTGATGGCTAGTGAGGAGAGAGCCAAAAGCTCACTTTCCATTATCCAAATATACCACACCCGTCCTTAAGCCAAGTTATAACCAAGACCTTAGGATTTCTAACTACTAGATGGAGAAACAATTGAGCTATTAGGTAGTAGGTAAGTGGACCATTGGATGCTGTATTTGGGACCTATGAACAACCTATAGCCATTAACCTGAACTAAGTTATCATCCTCTCCTTCTGGCATTGCGAAATTAATCTTAACTTGAATTTATGGATTGTTGATTACATGTGTATTAGGCATATTTGCGCATTGTTTCTTGAGCATTACTACATGATATTTTTTTGGATTTTATGCTCTAGGATCATTCATTGTATTCTGTTCTTGTTCTCCTCCGACTTCTTCTTGTTTATTTTGACTACCCTACTGTTCTTTACTTTTATTGTATCGGGACGATACAACTTTGAGTTGGGGGTCTTGATGTCTCCTCATTTGTGATAATAAAATATACTTCTGAGGCATCATTTTAGGCTTATTTATTAGTTTATAGGTTGATTATAGCTTAGTTTAGTGCACTTTCCTATTTTGGGTCTTGATTTAGAAACATAATATTTTTAGAGCATATTGGGTTTAATTGTTTATTTAGTGTGAAGCTTTAAAGATAATTATGGAGATTAATTAGAGTCCAAGTCAAAGACAACAACTTATTAAAAAGATTTACATGGAAATTGGAGATAAAGGTAACAAAGGCTAAAAACATGGAAAAGGAAAAGCTGCCTAATCTGAATTTCTGCAGCACACGCCTAAAGAAGTGGTAATTACTCCTACAAGGAAGCCGATTTTGGAAGATTACTTTCATAGGGGCAGAGATAATTCTGTTACGATTCTTTTGGTATCTTATGGAGCTCAAATCGACCAATAACGAAGAAGATATGCCCAAAACGGTCCATCAGTGTTTATCTTTATTTTCTTACGAATTTGAGTTGGGCTTGGAGTCTATTACTTAGGCCTTATCTCTAAGAAACGAATTAGGTCAACCTATACATTATAAATACAGCCTCTTAACACTCTAAAATCATCCTTGGTGAAACCTTAAGCCAAGAGGAAGCTTACAACACAAGAGAGAAGCCTGGAGGGAGCTGTTCATCACAATGTCTTCTTCTACCTTTAAATTTGTAATTTCTTTCTTTTCTTTCATGAGCTAAATTTCTTTAGCTTGAGTTTTAGCATATATGTATGAACCCTAGTTTTGAGTTGACATCTATCTAATTTGGGAATTTAATGTTTTAAATAGAATTATAGTTTTTGTTCTCTGTTTATGTGTTTGGATTTATATTCTGTGTTCTTGTGGAAGCGCGCCAATATAGAATTACCATCTAGTAATTAGGTCACCATTGACAACAGTGTTTAATTGCATGTTTAGCACATAACGTCTAGTATTAGGTCTGATCTGACAACCCAACCTAGCTAGATAATCACTATGGTTTAGTCCTTGTGACTATTGGCCAATTACAGGAAAAGTTTGCTTAGGAAGCCTTATTGACACAGGTAAATCCTATTTTAAACTACCGATAGCGAATTGGGACCGATTAGGGAAGTACTACATAATTCATCCTTACATGTTTAGAACGGCAAAACTAGTGGGGATTACATGCTAATAACTCGAGCTATATTCTCATATCACTTTTCTTTCACATTTATTTTCTGTCTTTTAATTCTTAGTTTTAATTTAGTTAATTAGTTAATCAATTCCATCTTTATTTGTCTTTACGTTTATTTGCGTTTAGTTGTTCTAGCTTTAATTTGTTGCACTTGGTATTTGCATAAGATTCTCCTAACCTCTGTAGTCTCTGCGGAACGAATCTTAATCTTTTAACTAAAACTTGCATACGATCTGTATACTTGCAGAACCGTGTAGTTTTAGGGTGTTATTTGCACGTTATTTACATCTTATTTTATCACACCCTAGGCCCCACCAATTTCGCTATCATATGATTAATTGTATAATGGAGATAAAATGACCTACTTCGCCGTCTATCCATTAATTGTTAATTTCTATCGTTGTTGAATCGACATACTTAGTCGTTTCATATTTGATATTTGATATATCTATCAATCAATCGTTCGGTGTAATGTAATAAATAGTCATTTATTTTAATAAAATGTACTTTTACTTATTTTAAATTAGATAGAATAGTCGCGTTTTTGGGATGTGACACATTTAACCTCTAATCATTTTGAATTACATGTCACAATTGGAATTTAACATAGTAGAGGTCCTTGTTCTTTTATTTTTTTTAACATTTGGACTAAACATATTGAGTTTCATACTATTGTAGAGAAAGCTTGGAATTATGAGGTACATGTGGTCGCCCATAGAGTGTGATAAAAATAAAGAGAAGCGACTACCGCAAGTGTACAAGTCGTCCAAGTAATAAGTGAGCAAAAACGGGATTATTGTCTCCACAAGAATTGCGAGATAGGATAAATGTGTTTAAATAAAAAGTAGAAGTAATTGCAACTCTAAATAAAGATAGATATTTTTTTTTTGTTTTTTAATATAAAAAGATTAAACGTAAGAATGTAGAGTAAAATAAAAAGTAAACTAAAGCTAGAGTAAAGAGATTACTTAAGATAAGAAGGATATACTTGGGTCACACTAGGGAATCCCCTAAAGTTCGTATGTCTAATGCATTCATTTAAGGGTAAAGCTGGTATATTAGTATTAGTCCTCCTAACTACCGTCAAGGTAGACTTAGGAGGCAGTTCTATGGTATTACAGACCCAATCAGGGCGACTATAAGCTACTTTCAGATGATAATAAATACAACCCAATTGGCTATGCGGTTAGTCAAAGCCGCCAGGCTCAATAACAAATACCACACATATATTACCTAGTTCTGTAATTAAACCCCCTTCCTTCCGGACGATCGTCACCACTAGCGAATAGCCTAACTACTAAAACCTATCTTTATTTGGCAAAATTTTTAATAGTAAAAAATACAACATAATAGTCAATATGAAATACCCAACTTAAATTAAATAAAAAATAATCCCAAATTCAAATTACATTAATTAAATAAACTTAGGGTTCATCCTATATTCCTATTCTTATGTATGAAGAATTTAGCTCATAATTAAACGCAGAAAAGAAATACAATCAATGAAATACATAATTCCTAAATTAAATTAAAATTGAAGAGAACCTAACTGGAATTACTAGGCTGATTGTGGAGGAAGAAAGACTTCTCCATCTTTTGTATTTTGCTGCCAAGTGATCCTGCTTAGCCTCTCACTCAAAATAAGTTGTAAAATTAAGCGTCCTGAATTAAGAGGTCTAAAAAGCCTTTTAATAGAGCTGAAAAACAGACTAGGCCCACCTTTGGGCTTAATTAAGTAATTAAGGGACTAAATTCATTTTAGTATTCCACCACTGCTGGCATACCACTCCTATAAAACATATGTAACTTTTAGATCGTAAATCCAAATCACCTGAAACCACTTCTCAAATTTCTCTAACTGAAAGGCCTATCTTTTTCATTTGAACCACCAAGTCAGGTTTTGCACTGTTTGGTATTAAGAAGGACTAGAAGTGACGACTTCCTGGTTTCCAATGCTCCTCCACCCTCACTAAAGTGATGTCTTTTTCTCCTTTATCACTTCCTTTTGATCTTCTTTTTTTCATCGGCAAATCAAAACTTTTTCATTAAAAAAATCAACACTTCATGTTCTTTATAAACTTTCCAAGCCTATTTCTAAATTAGGCCCATACTTAAAATTACAAGAAAATTAAATATCTACTAGGATATTACAATAAGCCCACTAGCTATTACAAACTTTTCATAAATCATTTTGGCCCATTAACTAACTTATCTAAAATTTCCTTCGAGCCTTTCTCCTTTAGCTTTAACACTTGCAATCTTGAGCTAACTAACAAAACAATTCCTTCCACAATCTGCTCCTCGGTTTGCATTGAACCACCATGATCTCTTTTATTTCTCTCACTCCAGATGCAAGAAACAAATTTAGTGAAAATTAAACTTACAATGCACATGTGTTCATTACTCGGCAGTTGCACTAAAACATCAATCAAAGCCATGAAACTTGAGACAGAGATTTGAATCCCACTTAGCTTCATTACTTTGGCAATAATCCGTTGAGAGAAGGAGCAAGATATAAATAAGTGATCTCTATCTTCTACACAACTGAAGAAAAAACCACAAAGAGGATTAATCTGTAGACCCCATCCAATCATCCTGGTTTTGGTGAGGAGTCTATCCTGAACTGCAACCCAAGCTACAAAAGAGAATCTTGGGATACAAAACTTGTTCCACACCACTTCACTCCAAGTTACTATATCTTTAACTTCAATGATATAAGCCAAAGTTTTCTTAAAATAAAACCTTTGTTTAACAATTTGAATCCACACAATTTCATCAGATTTGTCATTAAGCTTAACTCTTTGAATAATAGACAAAGCCTTGCCAATACAAGGAGGAAGTCTCCACCTTTCCCTCCCATAGAAATCACTAACTGTTCTATTTCTATTTATATTCTGTTTAGTTAATTCAATATTTAGAATTTCTTGAATACTCTTACCTTGAATCCATTTATCCCAAACCATGAAAGTATACATTCCATTCCCAACATTATGGTAGATAAGATCATAAGCAGTCTCTCTAATTTTAAGCATTTGTTTCCAAACCCACGTATGCTATTGTTTAGGTTCAATTCCCCAAATGCATCTTCCATTTAAAATGTTTGAGTGAGCCCATAAGCTACATAAGTTTGCTCTTTGCGAGTACATCCTCCAAAAAATTGACAGAATAATAACTTTGTTTAAATCTTCTAAGTTGGGAATGTTTAAACCTCCTGTTTCTTTGCTAGAGCAAATTGTATGCCACGCAATTTTAGATCCTTGTGCACCATCTGCATTTCCTCTCCACAAAAAACTAGACATTTTCTGATTAAGCTTATATATAACTTGTTTAGGAAGTAAGAAAATTCTGCACCAAAATAGTACTTTACTCACCAAAACACACCTTATTAGTTCAATTCTCCCTGCGTAAGATAGCATTTTAGATGACCATATTTCAATACTATCACATATCTTATTAATAAGTTTATTACCTTCAGACACTCAGCTTTTTGGAGTTTAGTGGGACCCCCAAGTATCTAACTGGAAGCTTCCCTATTTTAATGTTGAGAATGTCAGAAATACTCTGCTTACAATCCATCTTAGTACCTCCAAAGTAAAGCTCACTCTTATGATAATTAATATTAAGACCTGATATTCTTGAGAAGAGATTTAAAGCTTCTTTGATTAAGCTAGCAGATTTTACATCAGCCTTTAAGAATATAAGCACATCATCTGCAAAACACATATGATTAAGTGATAAACTTCTGCATTTGTGATGACAGCTGAATTTAGGTTTTTTTGCTAAGTGATTGAACAATCCAGTAAACACCTCCATACATATAGTGAACAGGTAAGGGGAGAGAGGATCTCCTTGCCTGAGACCTCTCTTCCCTTTAAAATAGCCACAAGCTTCCCCATTAACACAAACTGAATAAGAGGTAGTACACACACACACACACACACACACACACACACACACACACACATTCTTATCCATTTAATAAACTTTTCTGGAAATTCAAAGGCATATAATGTATTGATCAAGAAACTCCAATTAACTGAGTCATAAGCCTTTTGTAAATCCAAATTTATTGTGCAGTTAGGGTGAGAGTTCTTTTTGTCATAGTCTAAAACAATCTCCTGAGCCACTAGGATATTGTCACTTATAAACCTCCCTCCAACATAAGAAGCTTGATTAATTGAAATAATATTATTCAATACTTCCCTTAGCCTTTTAGAAATAACTCTTGAGATAGCTTTGTATAGAGTATTTACACAAGAGATAGGCCTGAATTTAGTGACTCTGGAGGCATTTTTTTCCTTGGGAATCAATACTATATTTGTTGCATTAACTTGACTTAATAATTCTCCAGTTTGAAAACATTGCTGAATAGATAAATTAAAGTCTTCTTTTATAATTTCCCATGAAACTTTATAGAATGAGGAATTGAACCCATCAAGTCCAGGGATCTTATGCTCATTAATTAAAAATAAAGCTTCCTTTATCTCCTTATCAATGAATGGAGCAATGAGTTCATTTTTCTGCTCTTCACTCAAGCTTTTTTGAACAATTTGCTTTAATGTATTAACATCACATATTTCTTCATTATCCTCAGTAGAACCTAATACATTAGTGTAATAACTGACAAACTCTTGCTTGATTAAGATTTGTTCAGTTATTACTTCCACTGTATCAGTTATCAAAGAACTAACCTTGTTTCTAGCTATTCTTCCTTTAATAAGTTTGTAAAAGTATTGAGAGTTGCAGTCCATCTCATTAGTGAAGGCTATCTTTGCTTTTTGTTTAAGAATGTTATGCTGCACCATAACAGCTTTTTCTAACTCACCAGCTAATACTTTTTCTTCACTTAATGTAGCAGTATCTGTTACACCTCTCATTATATTAGATTGAACAATATTGAGTTGAGATCTAATAGCTTCAATGTTTTCACTGTTCCTCTTAAAATAGGTGTTGTTAAATCTTTTCAAGGCTAGTTTAACTCTTCTTTGTTTCATACAAAATCTGAACATGTGATTATGATGTCTCCCTAATTGTTCTTATTTTCGACCCTTAGGAGACATCATTTTTGGTGTTTATTTAATCAATTTGATAGACTTTTGGACTAAATATGCAATAATACGATTTTCCTCTTTTATTTCTAGCATTTTTAGTTTATTAAGCTTTTGCGCGTAATATTGGTATTTTTAGTGTAAAGTTTACAGGTTTTAGATGTTAGCTAGAAGAGGAATCCAAGAAGAAAGTCAAAGATCAAAAGATAGAGTCAAGACTTGAAAAGAAATCCCGAAGATATTATTTTTAGAGCTGAAAATCCATTTTACAGGCCATAGATTGCTGATTTCGAGGTACTTAAGCGATGATTTAGCCGCTGACCTTTGAAGAGAAAACATTCCTTATCGAGTTACGGAACTTTAGAAACTGGAATGAGGTCAATCGGAGTCATAACGCATCGGGACAAGCCGTTTTAGTGAAGACATATCAGCAGTTACGGGATTTTGGGCTAAGTCAGTGGACTTGGGCCTTATATATTTTATTTAATTAAAAGCCTAAGGCCAAGTCCGAATTTCCACCTATAAAATCAGCCCTTGACTTCTATTTTACACACAATTCACATTCTGCAAGATTAAAAACACCAGAGAGAAGCAACTGAAGGAAGGAGAAGAAGCTACAAGAGCTGGAGAGAGTCTATATCTCCGTTCGTAGTCATTCCGATTCCGGAAATTAGGTTTTTCTTATCTTTTAATTTTGTAAACAATATGAATTCCTTTACATTTAATTTCGTATTTCATTTTAATATGAGCTAAGCTTTTCATAGTGCTTGAGAACAAACAATGGGTGAATCCCAATCTTATTAATTAACGAATGTTGAATTTGGGTTTTTATTGAGTTAAACTAAATTAGGGCTTTTACTCTTTTCGTTAAATTGTGAATATTTACTTTTTTTAGCGTCATGAACTAGGAACATGTGTTAGTATCTAGGCTATTCCAATTCGTGGCGATTGGATCATCCTGACGGAGGGTTTAGGTACAGAACCATTCATTAAATCTAGGATAGAAGTTAATGATTCTGACGAACTTAGCTAATCCTAGGGCCAATGAGGTAATAAAACTTAATCATCCAACGGTGGATCATATTTACCCTGACGGGACTAGTGACACTTTAGGACAACCTTATAGTCCACCCTGACGGGGGTATAAGGAAATTAGAATCCCGACCATTGTAATTGACTAATTTAGCCCTTAAACAACATAAGTTAAGAAATAGGATTGGGAGGATCCTTGCGTTCTCAAGTGCTACTTCTCATATTGCGTTTTACATCATTTTACTTGCGTCTTAGCTTTTATTTGCATTTTAATAATTGTCTTTCATTTATTTAGAATTAATACAAAACCAAACAAACATTTTACCTTTATCTGTTTTCATAAGTGCATCAATCATTAATAGATAAGCATTGTAGTCAACCATCCCGTCCTTGGAACGAATCTGTATTATCAGTTATACTACTTGGGACAACCGTACACTTGCGGTTGTGGTTCGATTATTATTTGCTTTTATTTTAGAACACACAAAGGACCATCATATTACCATTGACCATTTCTTTCCACTCAGCTTGAACTAAATCCAGAAATTTGTTATGAGTAGACCAAATATTATAAAATTTAAATGAACTTGGTTTAACAATATTTTTATTACCAAGAGTGACCAAAAGAGCACTATGATCTGAGGTAGATGGAGGAGTAACTACCACACTCGAGTTAATCTTATCAAGCCACTTATCATTGATGAAAAATCTGTCAATTTTACTGGCTCTTAACTAACCTGTACTATTTTTATTAGTCCAGGTAAAAAAATGCCCACCATAATGATGCTCATATAAGTTAGCATCATCAATACAGTCAATAAATTCCTGAGCACCCTTATCTAACACTTCACAACTATCTTTCACATTTAGCATTTCATTGAAATCTCCCAGATAACAAACCTTCTGATCTTTATATTTATAGCTAAGATCAATCATATCACCCCACAATAACTTTCTGTCATCTACATCATTACTACCATATATAAAACCGAGGTAGTTAACTGAATTATCCTCAATAATGTCAAGTTTGATGAATAAAGCTTGGAAAGTTTCATAAATCACATCCACTCTGACATAATTTTGATCCCATAAAACCCAAATTCTGCTAGAATCATCTTTATTATAGTTGTGTACCACTTCATACCAAGGGAAGTGATTCTTTATTATAGACTCAACATTAACTTGTCTAACTTTAGTCTCAAGCAAACTTATCAGTCTAACCTTATTACTAATAAGAAATTCATTGACATCTAACGGTCTAAGAATATTATTCAATCCTCTAACATTCCATGAGGCAATATTCATATGTTTGGAGGTCTAGTAATCTCTTTTCCACCTTCATGACTGATGTCTCCTCATTTGTGATAGATTTATATTAGGATGAGACATCATTTTTAGTGATTTAGAAGTCTTTCTAATTGATTTTCTTGAGAAATAGTGCACTTTCCTATTTTGAGTCTTGATTTAGTAAATTTAGAGCATATTGGGTTTAATTATTTATTTAGTGTGAAGCGTTAAAGATAATTATGGAGATTAATTAGAGTCCAAGTCAAAGACTAAAAGATATGGAAAAAGATAAGCATGGTAATTGGAGATAAGGAAAGAAAAGCTAAAAACATGGAAAAGGAAAAGCTGACTTAAATATGAATTTCAGCACCTACGACCACAAATCAGCTTATATCTCAAAATCGGTGTGGAATTTGGAGAAACGGTCACGAGAAAAGTTGAATATCTTTCCGAGACGATGAATTTCGACTACTCATACATGTCAAACGTATGAGTATTGAAGCTGCTAGGACCAAAACAAAAACGGGCCTGATTTCATGTTTTAGGATTACGAATTTGAGTTGGGCTTGGAGTCCACTACTTACCTTCTCCTTCAAGAAAACAAATTAGGTCTTCTAAACACCTATAAATACACCCTTATATCACTTGTAAAATCATCCTTGCCTCATAGTAATAAGTCCTTAGGGTTTTATTCATCAGAGTTATTGTAGAGAGCAAGATGATGTATTTTAGTATTTCTTTTAGTTTATTTCCTTCAGGTATGAACTAAACTTCCCATAGCTTGGGTTTTGCATCATGTATAAACTATTAGTTCTAATTTCTTTCTATCTAAGTTTCTTTGGGAATTACATGTTTTAATCTGATATTAGCTGCTTACCTATATATTTGTTTATGTGTTTTTTTTAATGACTGTTTTCCTTGCTAGTGCACGAGTATAGGATTACCTTAATAGTAGTTAGATGATCGCCTTAGCTGGGTGTCTTATTATTGAAACACCACATAACGTCTAGTGTCGATATTGGTCATGACAACACTAATTCTAACTAGATAGTCATTAGGGTGTAATTTAATCACTATCACCATGTATGGAAATTGATTGCTTAGGGCCTTGGTAGCGCTTGTAAACCCTATTTGAACCAGCCTCATGGTGTGTCCGTAGCCCCCTTAGTCGCTCTCAAGGTCTAAGGTATGGGAATTTAGAATCCTGAGTAAGTATCTAAGAGCTAATTATCTCCCTTATTAACTAGATTTGATAGAAAGAATTAGAAGGATTAGTGCATACTAGCAAAACCTAAGCTACACCTCTCATCTCATATTTCTTCGTATTTACTTTATTGTCTTTAATTTTCCGTAGTTTAATTTAGTAATCTCGAATTATTATCTTTTTATTTTCTTGTCTTTTAATTAATTGCTTCTTACATGTTATTATTTACCCATTCGATTAACACACTAAGTCCTTGAGAACGAACTCACCTTATCATTAAAACTTGCATACGTCCTGTAATACTTGCAGTACTGTGCCTGTCTAGGGTGAGGGTGCGTTGTTTTCTGACTTATATTTGTCTTATTTTTATCACACCCTAGGGGACACCAAGTTCTTGGCTCCGTTGTCGGGGACTTGTGTTTCGTTAACATGTGGGCTATCTATTTCGAGTAGTAGTTTTTAGTTAATTCTTTATTTTTCAGTATTTTGTTTTTGTTTTTCTGGATTTACGATTGTGGGTTGCTTTAGTCTTTTTTTTCCAGGTTTCACAGTGTTTAATTCTTGGCCTCCGTTACCGGAGCCTGAGAGGATCTTCAGACCTTATAATAAACGTGTTCGTGAGGAAAGAGCCTTAAGAAGAGCTATGGCAGGCGTACAAGAGCAGTTAGATCCACCACTCATCCCACCTAGAGGATTACCATTTGTTCCACTAGGAAGACCACCACCACTTGTCCCACATGGTGGACAACAACAGGGACACAACCACTAGGAAGAGGTAACGGGAAAAACAATGTCAATCAGAACCGAGTTGAACAAGACCTTCCTGGCCTGAGAGTGCCGTTTCATGTTCAACCAATAGATTACCGTCCCCCGGAGATCCAAAGTATCAAATTTAGACCCGATCCGGGTATGCTCAGTCAGTTTCAAAGTTTTGGACTCTACAGTGGTACAACAATTCAAGATCCGGTAAGAGCGATTCCGAAGTTTATGCAGATTTGTGATGCTTATGTTACTTTAGGCATTACAGGCGAACAACTGTATTGTCATTTGTTTTCGTTCTTTCTGACCGGTAGAGCTGGTGAGTGGCTAGATAGGCAACCACCAGGGACTATTAATTCGTGGACAGAACTTCAAGCCGCTTTCTTTAACTATTTTTATCCGAAGAGTATGAGACTCAAATACTAAAGCGAGCTTGCAAAGTTTTGTCAATAAGATGGAGAAGCAGTAGGAGAAGCATGGACAAGGTTTCAACAAAAGTTAGCTAGATGTCCGCTCCATGGTTATACCCCCTCTTTACAGTTAGCTATATTTTATGAAGGTATCAACGGAGAGAGTATATTGAAGGTGGATAATGGTGGGGCCTAGAGTGTGATAAAATATGATATAAATAAAGAGCAAATAATCACCTTTGACTGACACGGTTCTGCAAGTATTACAGATCGTATGCAAGTTTTAGAAAATAAGTAAGATTAGTTCCGCAGAGACTACGAAGGTTAGGAGAATCTTATGCAATTATCAAGTGCAACAATTAAAGCTAGAACAAATAAACGCAAATAAAAGTAAAGACAAATAGATTTTTATTTGATTTTCTAATTAAACTAAATTAAAACTAAGAATTTAAAGACAGAAAAGTAAATATGAAAGAGAAGTTGTATGAGAATATAGCTCGAGTTATTAGCATGTAATCCCCACTAGTTTTGCCGTTCTAAACATGTAAGGGTGAATTATGTAGTATTTCAATAATCGGTTCCAATTACGCTAGGTAGTTTTAAATAAGATTTACCTGTGTCAATAAGGCTTCCTAAGCAAACTTTTCCTGTAATTGGTAAATAGTCACAAGAACTAAACCATAGTGATTATCTAGTTAGGTTGATTGGTCAGATCTAAACCGAATACTAGACGTTATTTGCTAAACATGTAATTAAACACCGTTGTAAATGGTGACCTAATTACTAGATGGTAAATCTATATGGCGGCCGTCCACAAGAACATAGAATATAAACACAAACAAATAAACAGAGAATAAAAACTATAATTCAATTTAAAACATTAAGTTCCCAAATTAGAGAGATGTCAATCAAAACTAGGGTTTATACATATATGCTAAAACTCAAGCTAAAGAAATTTAGTTCATGAAAGAAAAGAAAGAAATTACAAATTTAAAGGTAGAAGAAGACATTGTTGATGAACAGCTCCTTCCAGACTTCTCTCTTATGTTGTAAGCTTCCTCTTGGTTTAAGGTTTCACCAAGGATGATTTAAGAGTGTTAAGAGGCTGTATTTATAGTGTATAGGTTGACCTAATTCGTTTCTTGGAGGAAAGGCCAAGTAATAGACTCCAAGCCCAACTCAAATTCGTATGGAAATAAAGATAAATACTGCTGAACTGTTTTGAGCATATCTTCTTCGTTATTGGTCGGTTTTTGCTCCATAATATACCAAAAGAATCCTCACCGAATTATCTACGTCCCTTTGAAAGGAATCTTCCAAAATCGGCTTCCTTGTTGGAGTTATCACCACTTATTTAGGCGTTGCTGCAGAAATTCAAATTTAGGCAGATTTTCCTTTTCCATGTTTTTAGCCTTTGTTTCCTTTATTTCCAATTTCCATGCAAATCTCTTTCCATATCTTGTAGTCTTTGACTTGGAATTTAATTAATATCCATAATTATCTTTAAAGCTTCACACTAAATAAACAATTAAACCCAATATGCTCTAAAAATATTATGTTACTAAATCAAGACTCCAAATAGGAAACTGCACTAAATTAAGCTAATTTCAATCTATAAACTAATAAATAAGCCTAAAATGATTTCTTGGAGATAGATTTTATTATCACAAATGAGGAGACATCAAGACCCCCAACTCAAAGTTGTATCGTCCCGACACAATAAAAGTAAAGAACAGAAGGGTAGTCATATAAACAAGAAGAAGAAGTCAGAGGAGAATAAGAACAGAACACAATGAATGATCCTAGAGCATAAATATCTAAAAAGTCTCATGTAGTAATTCTCAAGAAATAATGCACAAATATGCTTAATATACATGTAATCAACAATCCATAAATTCAAGTCAAGATTAATTTCGCAATGCCAGAAGGAGAGGATGATAACTTAGTTCATGTTCATGGCTATATGTTGTTCATAGGTCCTAATATAGCATCCGATGGTCCACTTACCTATTACCTAGTAGCTTAATTGTTTCTCCATCTAGTAGTTAGAAATCCTAAGGTATTTGGTTATAATGTGGCTTAAGGAGGGGTGTGGTATATTTGGATAATGAAAAGTGAGCTTTTGGCTCTCTCCTCACTAGCCATCAACGAATCGCCCTAGAGCTTGAGTTCTCACTCAAAGATATTCTCACTCAACCCAATTTATTGACGCTTTAATGTGCATCCCCAATCAATCCTAATTAAAACCTTTGTGATGATTTACAAATTCCACTTTGCCGGTCCGAATATATATTTTCTTTTCATATCAATTCTTTCGTATAGCTATGATTCTCTTTTTGATGTTGAGATATCACACTATTTTTTCATATATATATTCTTTCTTTTTATGCCCTTGTTGGCAAATTAGCTCGTAGCTTCTTTTTCATTCACTATTACCCAGACAAAGGGTTACAATAATAACAATTTCATCATCAATAAAATCACAAATATAATTCCCAAAACCCAATGGTCCCTTATGATGAAACCCTCCACCCTAAACTCAAGCTCTAAAATGAGTTGTCTCAGGTTTTGCGATTTGAGTGCGGGTCATATAGATAAGTCCTACAAACTAAGGGTATGGATTATAATGTGTTTCAATAAAAGGCTTTAGAAAGGCTCAGAGGGGCTAAGACGGATAATAACAATAACAATCAAATAAAAGGGTGAGAAAGCATAAAAAGGCTTCAAGTGTTTTAATCATGAAAGAACTGCCTTAATCATTTTTCTAACTACCGGATTTCGTTACGTTTTCATTTATTAGTTCATAGACAAGCGGGTTTTAAACTAATTTCAAACCTCACTTTCTACACACCAAATAATTCTCCCTAAGTTTCAACGTGAATTCTTAGCATTGCTCATTAATTTTCCTATCCTTTATTTCCTGTTTTCATGCATGCATCTAAACAAATTTGTTGCATCTTTCAAAAACATACTACTTACTATCATTGACCTAATAAAATCATGCTCAAATAGGTCCATTCAAAATATTCTATGCCTTAATTCAACCTAAATTTTTTAAATTTTATGCAAAAACGAAAAGAAGATGAGGACAACGAATCCCCACCCCCAACTCAAAAGTGAGCCGTGTCCCCACGACTCGAAAAAGACTCATGAATGAAATAAAATTTGAAATTAAAACTAACTAAACTACCTAATGCATTCAAGCTATTAAGAAAAATTAGAATGACTTACCTGGCTGGCCATAGAGATCCATTACATCCTCCTCCTCATCCGAAGCCGAGGGGTCGGTATAACTATCAATATCCCTTTCCAAGGTAAAATCGTCCAACTGTGATTGCATCTGTATGACTTCCGTCCAAAGTTCTTTGTTATCTTCTTGTAATCTTTCGATTTCGTTTTGTAATTTGAGAGCCCAAGGAGGAAGATCGTGAACAATTTCAGAGGAAGAAGTAGAAGAACCTTGGTCTTGAATTTTTATCTTCTTCAAAGGCCTTCTTGATGGTATGGACATTCTAGCAGTTAACTTCTTTGGTAGTGGTTGTGCTGGTGCCTTTTCTTTTGATTCTTCAGTAGCCTCATTAATGGTGATAGGCTTTTCAATGGTGGCCCCATGCAATTTCTTATTCTTCCCAAGGATAGAGCACTTTCTCTTGTATTCCATAGCTTCAGATCTGTTAGTCATGCTTGATTTACCCACAACTCAAGTTATACCAAGGATGGATTAAAAGTTTAAGAGAATTTGGTTTAGCTTGAGGTTGTTGCTTGGAATTTATGAAAGAGAAATGTTTATGGATGGATCTTGGAAGAATTCTTTAAAGCTTGTTGAATTTGATGGTGTTTTAATGGTGTAGTGTGATGAATTTGATGAAGATTTTGTGTTTATGGAGGATGGAGGAGAGAATTTGTGTTGTTGTTGTGTTAATTTTGAAGGTTTGCACAAGCTTTAAGGTGTATATATAGTGTTTGGTTCTGAAAAATTCGTATGGGAGAGGATAGGGTTTATCTTGTAAGGTAAGAAGTTGAATGGGCTTTGAATTCTTCACAAACCGCCATGGCGCGGTGCATCCCTACGGTCTATGGGTGTACCGCATGGGTACACCGCAGCACTGTAGCTCAAACAGTTTTAGCCTCGGCATCATACCCGTGATAGCACCCCGTGGCACGCGTTTTGGGCGTGCGGTATAGGGGTGCGGTACATGGGTACACCGCAGCAACTCCGTAAAAAACGCGGTACATCACCCGTGGCACGCGTTTTTGGCATGCGGTACACCCCCCTTGGGCTGCGGTGCACCGCACCTATCAGGCATCCATTTTTTCGTCTCGGTATAAAACCCGTGGAACCCGACCCGTGGTACGGGTTTCCAGGCACGGTACACCGGTGCGGTATATGGGTGTATCGCATGGGTACACCGCACCTGCCTGCGAATTTTTCCAAGGAATTTTCTTTGACCCCAAACTCATTTCCTGCACAATAGCACACTAACTTTCTCTCCTATTAGCTTGTAAACACAATTAAAAATATACACTAACTTAATATTATACACTACAAAGTAAAAACAACTAATCTAGAAAGCAATTTAAAACAAGGGGTGTCTCCCAAGATCACTTTTGTTTAACGTCTTTGAGTTAGACGTGTACCTCAGGCTAAGCGCTTTCTACGAGATGGATCGTCTCCTCTCGCCCAAAGTCCTCACTGTCATGGTATCTTTTCAAACGTTGGCCATTCACCATGAATGTCCTTTGCTCGGTTGGATGTTCAATTTCAATCGCTCCATGAGGTGTGACTTTCGTAACAATGTAAGGTCCTCCCCAACGGGATTTAAGCTTTCCTGGGTAGTTCGAAAATCGAGAGTTGTATAATAAAACTTTTTGTCCTCTCTCAAAATGCTTTGGACGGAGCCGTTTATCATGCCATCGCTTTGATTTCTCCTTGTAGAGGCGTGAATTTTCATAGGCAAGATAACGAAACACCTCCAACTCGTTCAACTGCATCATCCTTTGTTTCCCGGCCAATTCCGGGTCTAGATTCAGAGTCTTAATAGCCCAGTAGGCTCGAGCTTCCAGTTCTATCGGTAGATGACACGCTTTGCCGTAGACCATGCGATATGGAGATGCCCCAACTGGTGTTTTAAATGCTGTTCTGTAAGCCCAGAGAGCATCATCTAGCTTTAAAGACTAATCTTTCCTCGATTTATTCACGGTCTTCTCAAGAATAGATTTGATTTCCCGGTTGGAAACTTCAGCTTGACCGTTAGTTTGTGGGTTATAACCGGTTGAAGTACGGTGTCTCACTCCAAACTTACGAAGATAGTTTCTCAGAGGAGCATTAACAAAATGGGTACCTTTATCACTGATGAGAACACGTGGCGTACCATGTCTTGAAAAGATGTTTGTTTTTAAGAATTTAATCACAATGAGCATCGTTCTTTGGTGTTGCCACTGCTTCTACCCATTTTGATACATAATCTACCGCAAGCAAAATATAAAGATTTCCATGGGAGTTGATGAAAGGTCCCATGAAATCTATTCCCTATACATCAAAGATTTCAACTTCTAGAATATTGTTAAGCGGCATCGCGTCTCTTTTTGATATATTACCAGTGAACTGGCATCTTTGACATGACTGGACAAAACGATGACAATCTTTGTGTATGGTAGGCCAATAGAATCCGGATTGAAGGATTTTAGCTGCATTTCTATCGCTTTTAAAGTGACCTCCGTAAGGTGAACTATGACAACTTTCAATGATCTTTTCCATTTCACCTTCATGTACACATCTTCAAACCACTTGGTCACTACAAATCTTCCAGAGGTATGGTTCATCCCAATAATACTGTTTGGCCTGGTGAGATAATCTTTGTCTTTGTTGTGGGTGGATATCTTTGGGGAATACACCACTCACAATGAGGTTGAGAAGATCTGCATACCATGGCACAAACGCATGTTTAATAGCAAAAAGCTGTTCATCAGGGAATACCTCTTTAACCAACAATGGTTCTTTGTTCGCATCAGATCCTTCGAGCCTTGATAAATGATCAGCAACTTGATTTTCGCATCCCTTTCGGTCTCGAATATCTATGTCGAATTCTTGAAGTAGCAGTACCCATCTAATAAGACGCGGCTTAGCATCCTTTTTCTCCATAAGGTACCTGATAGCTGAATGGTCCGTGTATACAACAGTTTTCTTCCCAATCAAATAGGAACGGAATTTATCAAAAGCATACACCACGGCCAACATCTCTTTCTCCGTCACTGTATAGTTCATCTGGGCAGCGTTGAAAGTTTTACTTGCATAATAAATCGCGTGGAAAATCTTGTCTTTCCTTTGTCCCAACACAACACCCATAGCGTGATCACTAGCATCGCACATAAGTTCAAACGGAGCTTTCCAATCAGGAGGTATAACAATAGGTGTAGAGATTAGTTTCTCCTTAATCGTAAAAAATGCTTGAAGACATTCTTCAGTAAAGTTAAAAGGAGTATCCTTTTCAAGTAAAGAACAGAGCGGTTTGGCAATTTTGGAGAAATCTTTGATAAACCTTCGATAAAATCCTGCGTGACCCAAGAAACTTCTCACTCCTTTAACAGAAACCGGAGGTGGTAATGTTTTGATAACTTCAATTTTAGCACGATCAACCTCCATCCCTGCCTTCGAAACTTTATGTCCCAACACAATTCCCTCTTGAACCATGAAGTGGCATTTTTCCCAATTAAGCACAAGATCTTTTTCTCTGCATCTCACAAGGACTTTCTCAAGATTATTCAAACAATCATCAAAACTATCTCCAAACACCGAAAAATCATCCATAAAAACCTCCAAATATTTATCAATCATGTCCCAAAATATAGCCATCATGCACCTTTGGAACGTGGCAGGTGCATTGCATAATCCAAACGGCATTCTTCTATAAGCAAAAGTACCAAACGGACAAGTAAAAGTTGTTTTGTGTTGATCGAGAATCTGATTATAACCCGAATATCCGTCAAGGAAACAATAATATTCTCTCCCTGCAAGTTTATTTAGCATCTGATCAATGAATGGTAACGGGAAGTGATCTTTCTTTGTTGCTTTGTTCAGTCTTCGGTAATCCATGCACACTCGCCACCCCACAACTGGTCTTGATGGTATGGCTTCACCTTGATCATTAAGGATGGTAGTGATACCTCCTTTCTTTGGAACACCTTGCACTGGACTAACCCAATCACAGCTAGCAATCAGATAGATAATTCCTGCGTCTAACAACTTGATAACTTCCTTCCTCACTACTTCTTTCATAGCTGGCATGAGTCTTCTTTGTCCCTCTATAGATCGCCCACCTTCGTTCTCAAGAATGATTTTGTGTTTGAAAACGGAAGGACTAATTCCCTTGATGTCGGCTATAGCCCATCCGATTGCTTCTTTGTTTGCTCGAAGTACATGAAGTAACTTCTCCTCTTGAGGACCTGAAAGGTTAGCAGAAATAATAACAGGTAAAGTTTTATTCGTACCTAGATATGCATAGCGTAGGTGATCTGGAAGTGGTTTTTTTTCGAGAACAGGTGGACATATTATAGATGGTTTTTTCATTGGTTCAATGTCACCTGATTCTCGAAGTAGTTCTCGTACATTTGATCCTAATGCAGCAACATCTTCAGGGGGAATCTCGAGTTCCTTTTGTGATTCGAGTGCTAAGGCTTCGTCAAGATCATAATCTAAGCTTGCTTCATTGAAGACTTCTTGCGCAATTTTTCCAATGACATCTATTTTGAAACACTCATCTTTTGATTTTGGTAACTTCATAGCCTTAAACACATTGAATCGTATCTGTTCGTCTTGTACCCTCATGATCAACTCACCATTCTCAACATCGATTAGTGTACGCCCCGTGGCTAAGAATGGTCTGCCCAAGATTATGGGGACATTCTTATCCGCGTCGTAGTCAAGAATAATAAAATCACAAGGAAAAATAAAAGAACCAGCTTTAACTAAAACATCTTCAATTTTACCTACTGTCGTGAGAGGGAGCAGTCCGCCATTTGTAATACCACAGATGTGGGTACTACCTCCCCTATATTAAGCTTCTCGAACAGGGATCTAGGCATGAGATCGATGCTCGCGCCTAAATCACATAATGCTTTCCCGGTCCAACTATCTCCAATGCCGATGGGAATTGTAAAACTCCCGGGATCTTCTAGCTTTGGTGGCAACTTACTTTGACATATAGCACTACACTCCACAGGCAATCCAATTGTTTCCCCAGTTTCTATACTTTGCTTGTTGGAGAGAAAGTCTTTCATGAATTTAAGATAGGTTGGCATTCTCTTGAGAGCTTCAACAAGTGGTATATTAACCTCTAACTTACTTAACATGTCAACGAACTTCTTGAATTCCAGGTCATTGTCCTTCTTTCTGACACGTGAAGGGTATGGAGGTGGAGGGCGTGTATTAAGTTCCACTGGTTTTCTTGTCTTTTCATGTGTCTCGGCTTGGACACTCTTCGGTTTAACTACCTCCTCTACTGTATCTTTGGTTGTTTCTTCTCCCCCCTTTTCTGGAATAGGGATTGGTTCTGTTTCTGGTCTTGGTGGAGGTAGTTTGTTTCCACTTCGCAATTCAACTGCATGGCAAGAAACATCTCTAGGAGCAATAGTATCACTTGGAAGTTGCCCTTTAGGCCGATTTTGTAATGTACTTGCCATTTGTGATAAAGTATGCTCTAGTTGCTTGATAATCTTCTGCTGGGCTTGAATCTTCTGTTTGCTACGACTCATATTAGTTTCAACTGCTTGCATTATTTGAGCCATACTCGAATTCAAGCCTTGGATGTGTTCTTGTTTTGCCAGTTGCAGTGATTGTTTCGGTGGATCTTTCTTTGTTTCTTGACAAGCTTTCTTAATGATGGGCGCCTTTTGCTGAATAGGTTGTGGTGGATTATAAGATTGAGGTTGGGGTTTAGGATAAGTTTCTTGCTTTCTGACACAACTTCTTTGTTATGGAGGTTGTTGGTAATTAGTGTAGATTTCTTGAGGATAAGTATAACCATTAGAATAATAGTTATTTTGCGGATATGTAACGGAAGCTACTGCTGGATTATTCATACATCCTTCCCACACATGATTTCTCGATCCACAACCAGGACACAAAGGAATTGTACGTACTACATTCACCTGAGCTATTGTTCGGGCTTGTTCTTGTAGTTCTGCGAGTTGTTGGGCCAATTCTTTAAGCTTCAGAGATTCTGAAGTGTTTTCTTTTTCTGGTTTCTTTGGCCAACTTCTCTCGTTCTCAAGAATTCTTTCCATCCCCAACTCAGCTTCTTCAGGGGCTAGTAACACAAAACCTGCGTTTCCTAAAGAATCTGCTTTCTCTCTTGATTTGTCATTAAGGCCTCCATAAAAGAAGGTTAAATAATATTCCGGCAAGGATTTATGATATGGACATCTCGCTTTCTTTTCTGTAAATCGTAACCATGCTTCACCCAAGCTCTCTCCGTCTTCCTGTATAAATTGCTCAAGCTCCAACATATATTTTAAACGTCTACTAACCGGATAGAAGCGGTCTAGGAATCTTGCTTGAAGCTTGTCCCAATCTAGAATAACATGAGGATATTGGGTATCATACCAATTGCTTGTACCTCCGGTCAAGAAGAACTGGAACATTACGTAGTAAACTTGTTCCCTAGTGACTCCTCTTACGATATAAGCATCACAGATTTGCATGAATTTCTGAATATATCGGATCGGATCTTGATGTGCAGCTCCGCTAAATAGTCCATGAGTTGCAAAATGAGTTAACATCCCTGGATCAGGCTTAAATTTAGCGGCTTGGATTTCTGGAGCGCGAATTCCTCGTGGCTCCACTCTAAACTCGATGGGTAGCTCAAGTCTCCTTGGGTTCTCCATCTGTAACTATCTATAAAACAAAAAACTAAAAGACAAAAGCGTAAAATAGAACTAACAAAAATAAAAGCACAAGATATATGCACAAGGACTAACGATGTAGTCCCCGGCAGCGGCGCCAAAAACTTGGTGGGGCCTAGGGTGTGATAAAATATGATATAAATAAAGTGCAAATAATCACCCTAGACTGAGCACGGTTCTGCAAGTATATAGATCGTATGCAAGTTTTAACGATTAAGTAAGATTCGTTCCGCAGAGACTACGAAGGTTAGGGGAATCTTATGCAATAATCAAGTGCAAATAATTAAAGCTAGAACAAATAAAACGCAGGGAAAATAAAGACAAATAGATATTTATTTGGTTTTTGATTAAACTAAATTAAAACTAAGAATTTAAAGACAGAAAAGTAAATGCGATAGAAGAAGTAGTATGAGAATATAGCTTGAGTAAATAGCATGTAATCCCCACTAGTTTTGCCGTTCTACACATGTAAGGGTGAATTATGTAGTACTTCAATAATCGGTTCCAATTACGCTAGGTAGTTTTAAATAAGATTTACCTGTGTCAATAAGGCTTCCTAAGCAAACTTTTCCTGTAATTGGTAAATAGCAATATATACTAAACCATAGTGATTATCTAGTTAGATTGATTTGTCAGATCTAAACCGAATACTAGACGTTATGTGCTAAACATGTAATTAAACACCATTGTCAATGGTGACGTAATTACTAGATGGTAATTCTATATGGTCGCGGTTCCACAAGAACACCGAATATAATTCCAAACACATAAACAGAGAATAAAAACTATAATTCAATTTAAAACATAGAATTCCCAAATTAGATAGATGTCAACCAAAACTAGGGTTCATACATATATGCTAAAACTCAAGCTAAAGAAATTTAGTTCATACTAATGCATGAAAAGAAAGAAATTACAAATTTAAAGGTAGAAGAAGACATTGTTGATGAACAGCTCCTGCCAGACTTCTTTTCTTGTGTTGTAAGCTTCCTCTTGGTTTAAGGTTTCACCAAGGATGATTTAAGAGTGTTAAGAGACTGTATTTATAGTGTATAGGTTGACCTAATTCGTTTTCCTGAAGGAAAAGGTAAATATGGGCTCCAAGCCCAACTCAAATTCGTAGCCCAAAAACATGCAATCAGCCTCGTTTTCTTTTGGTACTAACAGCTTCAATATTTCTCCGATTGATACGTATGAATATACCAAATTCATCGTCTCGGAAATATGTTCAACTTTTCTCTTGACCGTTTCTCCAAATACCTCACCGATTTTAAGATATAAGCTAATTTGTGGTCGTAGGTGCAGAAATTCAGAATTAAGGCAGGTTTTCCTTTTCCATGTTTTAGCTTTTCTTTCCTTTATCTTCAATTTCCATGTTTATCTTCTTTCCTTTAGTTCTCTTTACCAAATTGGACTCTAATTAATTACCATATATCTCTAAAGCTTCACACTAAATAAATAATTAAACCCAATATGCTCTAAAAATAATAATTAATTAATTCAAGACCCAAAATAGGAAAGTGTACTAAATCAAGCTAAATTCAACCTATAAACTAATAAATACGCCCAAAATGATGTCTCAGAAATAGATTTTATTATCACAAATGAGGAGACATCAATGGTACATTTGGATAATGAAAAGTGAGCTTTTGGCTCTCTCCTCACTAGCCTTCAACAAACTGTCCTGAGCTTGAGTTTACACTCATATAAGATCTCACTCACTTGACGCACTAATTTAGCGTCCCCACATAAATCAAAACCTATCAATATGATTAAAAACATATTCTTTGCCGCTTCTCTTATTTCACATTTATTCAATCTTTTTTTTAAGTTAAATCTGACCTTCTTTTTAATGTGAATTGTCATGCTAACTCATTTTCTCAATTTTTTTCTTCTTTCTTGTTTTTCCTTTTAGAATCCGGCAAAGGAATTTACAATAAAGTGCATAATCATTCAAGCACATCACAAATCTACCTAACAGATATAATAACAAATTCCCTCACCCCAAAGTCAAGCTCAATGACAAATAGTCTTAAGTAATCGTGATTCAAGTGCAGGTCATATGGTATAGTCCTAACATCTAAAGGATAAGCTTATAATGCTTCTTTAAGAGAAAGGCTTAATGACTTAAAAATGGGGCTAAGAAGGATATATCATTAACCATGGGTTAGAAAGCTAAAAAGGTCTCAAGTGACTATCAAATTGTCCCTATCACCTTCCTAGTTACATAGTTTCACTCCAATTTTTCCTTTAGTTCATAATTAAGTGGGTTCTTAACTCATTTAGATCTCACATTCTACAAACCAATCCTTCTCACTAAGTACAAGCTTACTTCTTCTGCATTGTTCATTAATTTTTCTATCTAATCTCTAGCGTTTGTATGCATTCAAGGTGTGTTATACATTAACTCTAAGGTCTAGTACACAAAAAATATGCTTTTAGGGACATTCAACACAATCTACAGTCAAATCATTCCTTAGCTAATTTTCATTTGATTTTTAATTTTTTTCAGAAAGCAGTAAAACATGAAACATATAAAGTGGGAATGAGGACAACGAGTACCCCACCCCAAACTCAAAAGTGAGACATGTCCCCAAGACTCGAGAAGACAACTTTTTTTAACTCACCAGCTAATACTTTTTCTTCACTTAATGTAGCAGTATCTGTTACACCTCTCATTATATTAGATTGAACAATATTGAGTTGAGATCTAATAGCTTCAATGTTTTAATTGTTCCTCTTAAAATAGGTGTTGTTAAATCTTTTCAAGGCTAGTTTAACTCTTCTTTGTTTCATACAAAATCTGAACATGTGATTACCATTGACCATTTCTTTCCACTCAGCTTGAACTAAATCCAGATATTTGTTATGAGTAGACCAAATATTATAAAATTTAAATGAACTTGGTTTAACAATCTTTTTATTACCAAGAGTGACCAAAAGAGCACTATGATCTGAGGTAGATGGAGGAGTAACTACCACACTCGAGTTAATCTTATCCAGCCACTTATCATTGATGAAAAATATGTCAATTTTACTGGCTCTTAACTGACCTGTACTATTTTTATTAGTCCAAGTAAAAAAATGCCCACCATAATGATGCTCATATAAGTTAGCATCATCAATACAGTCAATAAATTCCTGAGCACCCTTATCTAATACTTCACAACTATCTTTCACATTTAGCATTTCATTGAAATCTCCCAGATAACAAACCTTCTGATCTTTATATTTATAACTAAGATCAATCATATCACCCCACAATAACTTTCTGTCATCTACATCATTACTACCATATATAAAACCGAGGTAGCTAACTGAATTATCCTCAATAATCTCAAGTTTGATGAATAAAGCTTGGAAAGTTTCATAAATCACATCCACTCTGACATAATTTTGATCCCATAAAACCCATATTCTGCTAGAATCATCTTTATTATAGTTGTGTAACACTTCATACCAAGGGAAGTGATTCTTTATTATAGACCCAACATTAAGTTGTCTAACTTTAGTCTCAAGCAAACCTATCAGTCTAACCTTATTACTAATAAGAACTTCCTTGACATCTAACGGTCTAAGAATATTATTCAATCCTCTAACATTCCATGAGGCAATATTCATATGTTTGGAGGTCTAGTAATCTCTTTTCCACCTTCATGACTGATGTCTCCTCATTTGTGATAGATTTATATTAGGACGAGACATCAATTTTAGTGATTTAGAAGTCTTTCTAATTGATTTTCTTGAGAAATAGTGCACTTTCCTATTTTGAGTCTTGATTTAGTAAATTATTATTTTTAGAGCATATTGGGTTTAATTATTTATTTAGTGTGAAGCTTTAAAGATAATTATGGAGATTAATTAGAGTCCATGTCAAAGACTAAAAGATATGAAGGAGATAAGCATGGTAATTGGAGATAAGGAAAGAAAAGCTAAAAACATGGAAAAGGAAAAGCTGCCTTAAATATGAATTTCAGCACCTACGACCACAAATCAGCTTATATCTCAAAATCGGTGTGGAATTTGGAGAAACGGTCAAGAGCAAAGTTGAAGATCTTTCCGAGACGATGAATTTCGACTACTCATACACGTCAAACGGATGAATATTGAAGCTGCTAGGACCAAAACAAAAACAGGCCTGATTTCATGTTTTAGGGTTACGAATTTGAGTTGGGTTTGGAGTCCACTACTTACCTTCTCCTTCAAGAAAACAAATTAGGTCTTCTAAACACCTATAAATACACCCTTATATCACTTGTAAAATCATCCTTGCCTCATAGTAATTAGTCCTTAGGGTTTTATTCATCAGAGTTATTGTAGAGAGCAAGATGATGTATTTTAGTATTTCTTTTAGTTTATTTCCTTCAGGTATGAACTAAACTTCCCATAGCTTGGGTTTTGCATCATGTATAAACTATTAGTTCTAATTTCTTTGGAAATTACATGTTTTAATCTGATATTAGCTGCTTACCTATATATTTGTTTATGTGTTTTTTTAATGACTGTTTTCCTTGCTAGTGCACGAGTATAGGATTACCTTAATAGTAGTTAGATGATCGCCTTAGCTGGGTGTCTAATTATTGAAACACCACATAACGTCTAGTGTCGATATTGGTCATGACAACACTAATTCTAACTAGATAGTCATTAGGGTATAATTTAATCACTATCACCATGTATGGAAATTGATTGCTTAGGGCCTTGGTAGCGCTTGTAAACCCTATTTGAACCAGCCTCGTGGTGTGTCCGTAGCCCCCTTAGTCGCTCTCAAGGTCCAAGGTATGGGAATTTAGAATCCTGAGTAAGTATCTAAGAGCTAATTATCTCCCTTATTAACTAGATTTGATAGAAAGAATTAGAAGGATTAGTGCATACTAGCAAAACCTAAGCTACACCTCTCATCTCATATTTCTTCGTATTTACTTTATTGTCTTTAATTTTCCGTAGTTTAATTTAGTAATCTCGAATTATTCTCTTTTTATTTTATTGTCTTTTAATTAATTGCTTCTTACTCGTTATTATTTACCCATTCGATTAACACACTAAGTCCCTGAGAACGAACTCACCTTATCATTAAAACTTGCATACGTCCTATAATACTTGCAGTACTGTGCCTGTCTAGGGTGAGGGTGCGTTGTTTTTTGACTTATATTTGTCTTATTTTTATCACACCCTAGGCGACACCAAGTTCTTGGCTCCACTGCCGGGGACTTGTGTCTCGTTAGCATGTGGGCTATCTATTTCGAGTAGTAGTTTTTAGTTAATTTTTTATATTTAGTTTTTGTTTTTCTGGATTTACGCTTGTGGGTTGCTTTAGTTTTTTTTCCAGGTTTCACAGTGTTTCATTCTTGGCCTCCATTACCGGAGCCTGAGAGGAGCTTCAGACCTTATAATAAACGTATTCCTGAGAAAAGATCCTTAAGAGGAGCTATGGCAGGCGTACAAGAGCAGTTAGATCCACCACTCATCCCGCCTAGAGGATTACCATTCGTTCCACCAGGAGGACCACCACCACCACTTGTCCCACATGGTGGACAACAACAGGGACACAACCACTAGGAAGAGGTAACGGGAAAAACAATGTCAATCAGAACCGAGTTGAACAAGACCTTCCTGGCCTGAGAGTGCCGTTTCATGTTTAACCAATAGATTACCGTCCCCCGGAGATCCAAAGTATCTAATTTAGACCCGATCCGGGTATGACCAGTCAGTTTCAAAGTTTTGGACTCTACAGTGGTACAGCAATTCAAGATCCGGTAAGAGCGATTCAGAAGTTTATGCAGATTTGTGATGCTTATGTTACTCTAGGCATTACAGGCGAGCAACTGTATTGTCATATGTTTTCGTTCTTTCTGACCGGTAGAGCTGGTGAGTGGCTAGATAGGCAACCACCAGGGACTATTAATTCGTGGACAGAACTTCAAGCCGCTTTCTTTAACCATTTTTATCCGAAGAGTATGAGACTCAAATACCAAAGCGAGCTTGCGAAGTTTTGTCAAGAAGATGGAGAAGCAGTAGGAGAAGCATGGACAAGGTTTCAACAAAAGTTAGCTAGATGTCCGCTCCATGGTTATACCCCCTCTTTACAGTTAGCTATATTTTATGAAGGTATCAACGGAGAGAGTAGATTGAAGGTGGATAATGGTGGGGCCTAGGGTGTGATAAAATATGATATAAATAAAGAGAAAATAATCACCCTAGACTGACACGGTTCTGCAAGTATTAAAGATCGTATGCAAGTTTTAGAAAATAAGTAAGATTCGTTCCGTAGAGACTACGAAGGTTAGGGGAATCTTATGCAATTATCAAGTGCAACAATTAAAGATAGAACAAATAAACGCAAATAAAAGTAAAGACAAATAGATTTTTATTTGATTTTCTAATTAAACTAAATTAAAACTAAGAATTTAAAGACAGAAAAGTAAATATGAAAGAGAAGTAGTATGAGAATATAGCTCGAGTTATTAGCATGTAATCCCCACTAGTTTTGCCGTTCTAAACATGTAAGGGTGAATTATGTAGTATTTCAATAATCGGTTCCAATTACGCTAGGTAGTTTTAAATAAGATTTACCTGTGTCAATAAGGCTTCCTAAGCAAAATTTTCCTGTAATTGGTAAATAGTCACAAGAACTAAACCATAGTGATTATCTAGTTAGGTTGATTTGTCAGATCTAAACCGAATACTAGACGTTATGTGCTAAAGATGTAATTAAACACCGTTGTCAATTCAGATTTAGGCAGCTGCAGAAGGAATCTTCCAAAATCGGCTTCCTTGTTGAAGTTATCACCACTTCTTTAGGCATTGCTGCAGAAATTCAGATTTAGGCAGCTTTTCCTTTTCCATGTTTTTAGCCTTTGTTTCCTTTATTTCCAATTTCCATGCAAATCTCTTTCCATATCTTGTAGTCTTTGACTTGGACTCTAATTAATCTCCATAATTATCTTTAAAGCTTCACACTAAATAAACAATTAAACCCAATATGCTCTAAATATTATGTTACTAAATCAAGACTCAAAATAGGAAAGTGCACTAAATTAAGCTAATTTCAACCTATAAACTAATAAATAAGCCTAAAATGATGTCTCGGAGATATTTTATTATCACAAATGAGGAGACATCAGATAACATTTGGAAAGGGAATTTCGTGTCCATGGACCCTACTAAAGCTACCGAGGTTTTGGAATATATTATTGAACAAGAAAGGTGTTGTCCATCTTTGCGAGCTCCTATTTCAAAGACCCGAGGTATGCTTCATTTAGACGCAGAAACTGCAAACTCACCTCAAATAGCCACATTAGAAAATCAAATCAAAGAACTTAAGCTTGAGATGCAGAGAAATTTAGCCGCATCAAATGTAGCACAAGGTTGTCAACAATGTGGGGTTAATAATCATACTTGGGAAGAGTGCGAAGGAAATCCACAATCTATTTATTTCATATCCAACCGAGGAGGTTATCAATTTGGTAACCGAAACCATCCGGGTATGCAGTATTCAAATCCTCAGGGGGCCGCTAATCCTGGTCATTATCAACCACGTCCCCAAAATAACTTTTTCCAACCAAGAGGTCAGTATCAAATCAATATCAGAATAGACATGCTCCCCACAACAACCTGTTCAAGATGCCTATGCCGATTCATTAGATCAGAAAGCCTTACCACAATATCCTCAAGAGGGAACTGCGGATAATCAACAATTAACAAAAATCTTGGATCTTTTGACCACGAAGATGAACGCTCAGGGCGAGATGTTACGAGAACAAGGAGCTTCAATTCAGATTTTAGGTACTCAAGTAGAACAAATGAACAAAGTTCTGACAAACATTATGGAACAAAAGTAATTGAAGGCTATCGAAGGAGGTGATGACAATGTTGGGTTCGAAGCTTGAAAGGCAATTTGCCTTGAAATTGAAGAAGAAAAGGAAGTACCACATCCTGCCGTTAGTGTGGTGTCGCCTAGGGTGTGATAAAAATAAGATAAAATTAAGTCAAGAAACTACGCACTCTCACCCTAGACAGGCACAGTACTGCAAGTATTACAGGACGTATGCAAGTTTTAGTTAGTAAGTTGAGTTCGTTCTCAGGGACTTAAGTGTGTTAATCGCGTGAGTAGGAATAATGAGTAAGAAGTAAATAATTAAAGACAGAAAATAAAAGCAAATAGAATTTCGAGATTCAAGAATTAAACTAATTAAAACTAGGAAAATAAAAGATAATAAAGTAAAAGATTAAGAATATGAGATGAGAAGTATAGCTCAGGTTTTGCTAGTATGCACTAATCCTTCTAATTCTATCTATAGATCTAGTTAATAAGGGAGAATATTAGCTCTTGGTATACTTAGTCAAGATTCTAAATTCCCATACCTTAGACCTTGAGAGCGACTAAGGGGGCTACGGCACAACCAAGAAGTGATTTCAAATAGGGTTATCAAACGCTACTAAGGCCCTAAACAAATACTGCAATCATTGGTGATATGGTGGTTAAAACAAACCTTAATGACTATCTAGTTAGAATCATGTTTTGTCAGAACTAATATCGACACTAGACATTATGTGGTGGTTCAATAGTTAAACACCCTGTCAAGGAGACCATCTAACTACTATTAAAACAATCCTAAAGTGATCAGTTCTAGGAAAGACAATAAATCAAAACACATAAACAAATATTAAGTAAGAAGCTAATATCAGATTAAAACATATAATTCCCAAAGAAACTTAGATAGAAGAATTAGAATTCATAGTTTATACATTATGCAAAACCCAAGCTATGGGGAGTTTAGTTCATACCTGGTGGAAATAAACTAAAAGAAATTACAAAAGACATCATCTTGCTCTCTACAATAAACTGGAAGAATAAAACCTTAAGAACTAATTACTATGAGGCAAGGATGATTTACAAGTGATATAAGGGTGTATTTATAGGTGTTTAGAAGACCTAATTCGTTTTCTTAAGGAAGAGGTAAGGTATTGGACTTCTAGCCCAACTCAAATTCGTATGTAAATAAAGATAAACAATGCTGGACCGTTTTGAGCATATCTTCTTCGTTATTGGTCGGTTTGAGCTCCATAAGATACCAAAAGAATCGTAACAGAATTATCTTTGTCCCTATGAAAGGAAATTACCAAAATCGGCCTATTTCATGGGTAAAATAGCACTTCTTTAGGCGTGTACTGCAGAATCCTAGATAAGGCAGCTTTTCCTTTTCCATCTTTTTAGCTTTTGTTTCCTTATCTCCAATTACCATGCAAATCTCTTTCCATAAGTTGTAGTCTTTGACTTGGACTCTAATTAAGCTCCATAATTATCTTTAAAGCTACACACTAAATAAACAATTAAACCCAATATGCTCTAAAAATATTATTTTACTAAACCAAGACTCAAAATAGGAAAGTGCCCTATTTCTCAAGAAAATCGACATTTATGACTTCTAAATCACTAAAAATGATGTCTCATCCTAACATTAATCTATCACAAATGAGGAGACATCAAGACCCCCAACTCAAAGTTGTATCGTCCCGATACAATAAAGATAAAAACAAAGGGAAGTCTATAAATACACACTTATAAAATTTTCAATACAAGGGAAAAAGCATAGCGGAATATATTGAATAAACCTAAAGCACATAACTCAGAAAATTTCATGCAATAATATTTATAAACTACATACCTGTACACTTCTCATATCCACAATCAACACGGCTTGAATTCAAGATCAGATTAGTTTCGCAATGTAAGTAGGATTGGGACTTTACTCAGTTCCCCAAGAGAGTTATAGATTGTTCATCGATTTTCACTAGTATTTAAAGATCCACTTAACTACTCTCTAATGGCTCAATCACTTCTTAATTACATAACAAAGAATCAAAAGGTCTTTAAGGTTGTAATGTAGGCTTAGGGACGGTATGATAGTATATTTGGATAATTTGGAGTGAGCTTTTGGCTCTCTCCTCACTAGCCATCAACGAATCGCCCTAGAGCTTGAGTTACTCTCATAAAACGTTTCTCACTCAACCCAATGAATTCCTTGATGCATAATTTAGCATCCCCAATAACCCAATTAAAGCTTAAGATGTTCAAATAAAAATCCACTTTGCCGGTCCGAATATATATTTTTTTCTTTTCTTTTCAAATCAATTTCTTTTATAGCTATGACTCTCTTTTAATGTTATAATATCACGCTAATTTTCTCATATATATATTTTTTCTTTTAATGCCCTTGTTGGCAAATTTAGCTCGTAGCTTCTTTTTCATTCACTATTACCCCGGAAAAGGGTTACAATAAAATTCTGTGAATCATCAATATAAAGCACAAAGCACAATTAATAAGCTCAAAAATCCCATCCAAATAACAATTCCCATAATGGTGGACCCACCACCCCAAACTCAAACTCTAAAATATCTGTCTATGCATCGCGATTCGAGTGCGGGTCATATGGAAAAGTCCTATAATCTAAAGGGATATGGCTTATAACGTGTTTCAATAAAAAGGCTTTAGAAAGGCTAGAAGGGGCTGAGAAGGATATAGCATATAAAATAAAAAATCACAAGGTGAGAAGGTATAAAAAGGCTTCAAGGGCTTCAAATATGAAAGAACCGCCTTAATCACTTTCTACACTATGTAATTTAGTTATTTTCTTACCTTTAGCACTTCATCAAATGGTTTTTCAACTAGCTTGGATCTCACGGCCTACACACTTTTCAAGGTTCCCTGAGATCGAACATACTTTCTATCGCATTGCTTACTAATCTTTTCTTTACTATCAACGTGTGTTTTCCTGCAAATACTCAAAGCATACGAATAAAATAGCTCATAAACATATTACTTACTATCATCAATCTACAGAGCTTATGCTTTCAAGCTATTAAACACACTCTACATCTAATTCCCATGTATCAAAAATTTTAATTTCTACCTAAAAACAGAAAAATGGAGATGAGAGACAACGAATCCCCACACCCCCAACTCAAAAATGAGCCGTGTCCCCACGACTCGAAAAAGACTCGACAAACAGAAATTAAAATTAGCAGATAAACATATTTACAGAAATGGTAAGGAAGAAAGAGAACATACTCTCGAGGCTATTGCCTCGCATCATTGACATCCAAGGTTGGATTTGCTGGACCTTTCGTTAATTGCTCAAGGAGTTTCATGATGTGCACTTGATTAGCATTGATTTGTGCCACATAATTGACTAAAGAAGTTTGAGCTGCTTCAAATTTCGTTAAACGCTCCTCCATCTTCTCTTGCCAACTTTGCTCCTTTTCTTCTTTCGAGACTTGCGTAGAACCCGCTCTTCGAAAGATATCCTTGATCCAAGCATTATCAATATAACTCGCTTTAAATTCGAGATTCTCTTCTTCACCCAATGTAACATTCGCTTCTCGCACAAGACACGTGATCATAGTAGGAAATTTAATATTATAAACTGATTTAGGAGAGACCGAGAATCGCATCACCTCCTCATAGATCAATTGTGCCACATCTACTTCTTCTCCTCTCAAAATACAGTCCAAAAGTAAAGCGTACTTCATAGTCACATCCAAAGTTTGTGTGTTTCCGAAGATATTAGGGACAAGGAAATTGTGCCAAATTCTCGCATCCGATTGAAGATATTTGTAAGGCCAAAGTGCTTTCAACTCTCCTTTATGTGATTGCACTTTTTCTTTGTCTAATACATGCTCAAAAAGTAATTCCTCATCAAAGATTTTTCGCTTAGCAACCGCTTCTTCAAATTTGCAATAACCTTTCAATTTCTTAAACTTGAAGTGGTTCCTAATCTCCTCAACTGTGAAAGGAACTAGCTTTCCTCTAATCGGAACACAATTACTATCTCGGCTTAAGAGGCCTAAATAGAATTTCGAAACTAACTCATGACATAATTCAGAACGTCTTACCATGAACGTCTTACCACGATATAAGCCCATTATCCTTTAGATTATTAGGCATGACCAAATGACCCGCACTTGAATCACAACCCTGAGACTTGTCTCGAGCTTGAGTTTGGGGTGAAGGGTCCACATTTGGGAAATACATTGGGTGGGATTTATGTGTTTATATTGAGGCACAAAAATGTAGATGATATTATTATTTGTAACCCTTTGCCGGGATTTGAAAAAAAAAAAAAAGAGAAAAGAAAAGAAAAATTATAAGAGACATGACCTTCCATATAAAAATAAGGGTCATGGGTATCTTGTACAAAAAAGAAAATAAAAAGAAAGAATAAAATAAACCGGCAAAGTGGAATATTTTTGGAAATCATCTTAGTTGTATTTGGGTTGACATTGGGGACACAACATTAATGCGTCAATTGGGTGAGTGAGAACATTTTTTAGCGTAAACTCAAGCTCGAGGACATTGTTGATGGTAAGTGAGGAGAGAGCCAAAAACTCACTTCAAATTTACCAAATATACATCCACACCGTCCTTAAGCCATTATTAAAACCATAAAGACCTCGTGATTCCTAAGTGTATAGTGAATTTATGATTCTGTTGATAGGGAATATACTAGGTGGAGCGTTCAAAGCGAGTTAGGATTAATGACCACCCTATAGCCATCATACAGATATGAGTACAAGTGTAACCTTCAAGCATTGCAACTTTAATTTTATGATTGAGATTATTTATGTTCGATTTTGTATGATAAGCGTATGTATATATTAGTTCCTAGAGTTTTACTATATGAGATTTATCTTAATAATTGCTTTAGGTGTATTTGCTAGCTTCTATTTGTTCTTACGTTTACTTCTACCCCTTGTTTTGTTTTGTTTTGCTTTGTCGGGACGACAAAGATTTGAGTTGGGGGTCTTGATGTCTCCCTAATTGTTCTTATTTTCGACCCTTAGGAGACATCATTTTTGGTGTTTATTTGATTTATATGATAGACTTTTGAGTTAAAAATGCAATAATTCGGAATTTCCATTTTATTTCTAGTATTTTTGATTTATTATTTAGCCGCTGACCCTTGAAGAGAAAACATTCCTTATCGAGTTACGGAACTTTAGCAACTGGAATCAAGTCAATCGGAGTCATAACGAAGCGGGAAAAGCCGTTTTAGTGAAGGTGTATCAGCAGTTACGGGATTTTGGGCTTAGAAATTGGGCTTGGACACTTAATTAGTGTTTTATTATTAGGTCCAAGCCCTAATCCGTTTTTACACTTATAAAAGGAGCCTTTGACTTCTATTTTCATAAGAATTCACATTCCACAAGATTAAACATCAGAGAGAAGCAACAGAAGGAAGAAAGAAGAAGCTGCTAGAGCTGGAGATGGTCTATATCTCCGTTCTCAGTCATTCTATTTCCGGAAATTAGGTTTCTTTTATCTTTGATTTTGTAAAGAATATGAATTCACTTTTATTTAATTTAGTGTTATTTTTAATTAGTATGAGCTAAACATATTTTAGTGCTTGAGAATGCTATATGGGTGATTCCCAATCTTATTGAATTTCATATGTTGGATTTGGGTTTCTGTTAAATTAAATTAGATTGGGACTTTTACTCTTTTCGATAAATTAAGATTATTTACTGTTTTTAGAGTCATGAACTAGGAACAGGTGTTAGTATCTAGGCTATTCCAATTAGTGGCGATTGGATCATCCTGACGGAGGGTTTAGGTACGGAAATATTTATTCAATCTAGAATAGAAGCTATTGATTCTGACGCACTTAGCTAATTCTAGGGCCAATGAGGTAATTAACTTAAACATCTAAAAGTGGATCATATTTACCCTGACGGGACTAGTGACACTCTAGGATAGCCTTATAGTCCACCCTGACGGGAGTATAAGGAATCTAGAATCCCGACCATTGTAATTGACCAATTTAACCCTTAAACAGCATAGGTTACGAAATAGGATTAGGAAGACCCCTTGCGTTCTCAAGTGCTATCTTCTCATACTTGCGTTTCACATTTATTTACTTGCGTCTTAGCTTTTAATTGCATTTTCCATTTAGTCTTTTATTACTTAGGAATTAATACAAACAACCAATCAATCATATTACTTTTATTTGCTTTCATAAGTGCAATCATTCATTAATCGATAAGCATTGTAGTCAACCATCCCGTCCTTGGAACGAATCTGTATTATCACTATTATTACTTGGGACAACCATACACTTGCGGTTGTGGTTTGATTACATTAGCATTTATTTTAGAACACACAAAGGACCACCACCAACCAAGTCTAGCCCCGTGGACTCTAACTGTTCTGAGAGTGATGTGGAGGAAGATCCAGAAAAATCCGAATTTATACAGCTTTTGAAGGATATGCAAGAGGAGATTAGATCGGTTATGGATTTTCAAGATGAATTGGCTATAGAGAAAGAGGAAGAATCCTCAAAAGAGGAACCAAGAGTTGAAGTTGAAGTTGCACTTGCTGTGCAAGAAAAGAAAGAAGAAGAGAAGGTGTAATCGTCACGTATTGTTCAAACAGTGTCATCAACTATTCCTGATACAAATCCAAAAGGTGAAACTGAACTCAAGACATTTGTAGAGGCATACACTCCTGAGAATATCAACGCCCAAGTGCTTGAGATTGCAAAGAGAGGGCTCACACCACAACAAGTTTTTACGCAAGTTATTCCTGAGAAAGAAGCGAGTGTAGAGGCCAAGAGAGAGAACTTGAGAGTCTCAAGAAGAAGTGAAAGAGAGTTACCATTAAAGCTCAAAGATCCGGGAAGTTTTAACCTTCCTATTCAAATCAATGGTATGCTCAAGGTGAAAGCTATGTACGATGTGGGTTTAGGTGTGAATCTTATGCTTAAGTCCGTGTTCGAGAGACTTGGACTTCAGAAATCAGAGAAAGCTCCAGTAAAGTTGCAGTTAGCTGACAACTCAATTACCAAGACATGGGGAATAGTGGAGGACGTCTTAGTCCGAGCAGGTAGTATCGCCATCCCTACTGACTTTGTTATACTTGAGTTTGATGCAGATAAGTAGGTTCCAATCATACTTGGACGGAATTTCATGGCCACAAGTCAAAGTGTCATCAACTTCCAAGAAGGGACCATTACCCTTCATGCTAAGAACGTATCCGAGACCTTCTATGTCTTGGGTAAGAAACCAAGGAAGTTAGATCCCATCGTTCCTGTCATCCACAGCCTTTCACATCACAAAGTCCCTACAGAGAAGATCCACTTAAAACCTGTGGATACTGAGCCAAACATTGAGTTTGGGGTTGGCCATGAAATACTATGGAAAGCTCACAAACGCGAGAATAGGACACGAAGTTTCAAGGACTCGTGGATGGGACCATTCATTGTCACTAAGGTTGTTTCAGCCAAAGTGATAGAAATTCGACCCAAGAAGGGGATCAAGCACATATTAGTTGACGTTCATAGCCTAAATCGTTGTTGGGGAGGCTATATTCACAAATCTTGATAGAGGTAACGCGTCTAACTTTAAAAGACGTTAAATAAAAGTGCTGTGCGGGAGACAACCCGCAATTTTTTTATGTTTGTATGACTTTTACGTTTTTAGTTTGAGTTTAGTTGTTTCTTAGTTGATATTTCATATTTGAGAAAGGTATTAGTGTTTTTGATGTTTAGGTGTTAGAGAAATCGAGTTCGGGAGGAAAAACGCGAGTTTTGGATATATTAAGACTGCCTCACGGGCATTGCCGGGCGATTTTTCCGGTATACCGGCGAGCAGAAAACCCGTGCCCACGGGGTACGCCACGTGTTTTATACCGAGAGGTCCAAAATCAAGAGATGTCACCACCGATATGCCGGGCCCTACGGCCGGTATGCCGGCCTAGTAATATCAATATACTTTGTTTTAGGCCTCAGATTTGAGTTTCTGCCTTGGTTCACTTTGTTTGAATTCATCATTTGGGTCATTTTGAGAGTAAAACACGATGTGGGGAAAGGTTAATGGTGGGTATATTTGGGAAGTGGTGGTCAGTTGACTGGGTTGTGATGAATGGATAATTTTTTATGAAGCTGACTTGGTGATAGATCCCAGATATTGGGATAAAACACCAAATCAAAAAAAGATCAAAGCAAAAAGCGTGTGTAAGTGGCATTTTTTTTTTTGACAAAGAAGAACGAAAAGATTAATTAGAAGACAACATATTAAGTAAGAAAGCAGTTGATCCGTCAATTGTGAAGTCCTTCCATCCCATGAGGCTGATATTTCTTCTGATACATTTGGCAAGCGCGTCCGCAACGACGTTATATTCTCTCTTAGAATACGCAATCTTCCAAAGCAGAAATTTGTTCATCCATCCCTTAATTTCTTCGACAATCGGGTTAAGACTCCAATGAAGTCTTCCCTGACAATTGATGCCTTGAACTAGTTCAAGGTTATCAGAGTAGAAAGAACTACTCTGTGTTTTTTTAGCTCCCGCTGTTCTAAGAGCAAGCAGGAGCGCCCATGCTTCTCCTTCAACACAAGATTTGACTCTACATCTTGTAGCTTTCCTTCTGACAATTATCCTTTTTTTGTTAATGCCAACAGCTGCAATGGCTGCCGGCTCCCATTATTTTGTAAAGGATGTATCACTGTACCATATCAATTCTGCCGTGTCCTCAGTCATTGGATTCCTATATTCTGACACCCTCTGGACGCTTCCTCTTTCAATTAATTATTTTCCAATTCTTTTCTTTTCCTCAAAAAGTTTTCCAATAATTTCATTTGTGTTCGCCGTTATATTTTCCACAGCCCATTTTTTGTTCTCAAAGAATCCCTTCATTCTTTCTCTCCAAATATCTCATGCCGTTGTAAGTACTATTGCAATAACTTTCCTTCTATCCCATCCATTATTTGAGTAACTGTTAGTTATATTCTGAAACCAATTCTCAAAATTTTCTTTTTCCTCCATGTCAATTTTAATTTGGAGAGTGGAGTTAGCCCACGCCTGAGCACTAAACGGACACCTCAACACAATATGCTCAGTAGTTTCGTTTTCCTTCTCGCACCATTCGCAAATCGCTTCCTGTTTGCATTTCCTCTTCTTAAGGTTCGTTTTTTACGGTATTAGGTCATTGCAAACTCTCCAAGCAAAATTCCTAATTTTTGATGGTACATTTGCCTTCCAAACTTGATTCCATAGTAATGTATCATTCTCTTTCTCCCCTTTGATCGACAATTGCGCCTTGGAACCCTTTTCTTGATTAACAAGTGTGTGATATCCCGACTTGGTAGAATATTCACCGTCTTTCGTAAATGGTCATATTAATCCGTCTTCATTTGATATTCCCGTTAATGGTATTTTAAAGACCTCATTTGCAGTGATTGAATCAAATATTCCTTTAACCAGAATGATATTCCACCCTCTTTCTTCTCTCATCATTAATTCACAAACCTTACTGATACTTAAGGATTGTGTATTTTCAATTTTTATGTTGTTATTTAGCCATTTATGATTCCATATATCCACTGCTTTACCATCCCCAGTTTGCCAGATCGCATGTTTTTTCAACATTTGTATTCCTTTATAAATGCTCGCCCAGCTCCAAGACCTTTTATTTTTGAGTTTTGTATCCCAAAGGTTCTCGTTGGGTGAGTAAAGTCCTTTTAGCACTTTATAAACAAGCGAATCCTTGTTGCGAATGATTCTCCATGCTTGGCCAGCTAACATGGCAAGGTTCATTTTTTGTAGTTCTCTAAATCCAACTCCTCCTTGTTTTTTGATGTTGCCATTTTATTCCAGTTACACCAATGAATTTTCTTTTTATCTTTTGAGTCCCACCAGAAATTTGCGATTAACGCAGTGAGTTTTTTACAAAGAGTCTTTGGGAATTCAAAAATTGACATAGCGTAGTTTGGTATAGCTTGTAGGACCTCTTTGATCAATGTTTCTTTCCCCACTTCAGATAAGAGTGATGCCGTCCAGCTTGCTGATTTGCTTAAAAGTCTATCTTTTATATAATTCAGGTTCTCGACTTTTGATCTCTTCAGTGTGAGGGGAAGACCCAAGTATTTTCCTAGCGAATTAGTAGCCTTGATATTCAGCGACTTTGTAACTTTTTCTTTTATCTGGCTTGGTGTGTCTTTACTGAAGAATATAGATGACTTTGTTAGGTTAACTTTTTGTCCCGATGCTTGGCAGTAGATCTTCAGTGTGTCTGTAAAAGCTTCAACCTCCTTGTCACTGATCTTAATAAAGAATAAAGCATCGTCCGCAAAGAAGAGATGTGTTAGTTCCGGGCATTTTCTTGTAATTGCTATTCCTTCAATATTTCCTTCTCTACATTGATAGTTGATAATCCCAATAAGGCTTTCAGTTAGGAGCGAGAATAGAAGCGGTGAAAGTGGGTCACCTTGTCTAATTCCTTGTTCTGGTTTAAACTTCTTTAATCTTTGACCGTTTACTTTTATTTGCATAGAGACAGTTGTGACGCAGTTTTCAACCCAATCAATCCACTTCTTAGCAAAACCAAGGGCCTTCATAGTTTCAAATAAGAACGCCCAGTTAACTTGATCGTATGCTTTTTCCATATCAATTTTGACCGCCGCATAGTTGTTTTTAGATTTTCTCTTGGTATTAAGGAAATACGAGACCTCTTGTGCTATCAAAATATTATCCTGAATGCTTCTTCCTTTGATGAACGCAGATTGAGTTTGGGATATAATATCGTTCATAAACGGTTGTAGTCTCAGCGCCATAATTTTTGAAATAATCTTGTAGCAAAAATTCACACAAGAAATCGGCCTAAAATCTTTTATCGTCTCTTGCTTTTCTCCTTTTGGTAAATTAACCACAACTCGTATAATATCGTTTTTGATTGTATCCCAAAATTCGTGATAGAACTTTCCTGGAAGTCCATCTGGTCCCGGAGCTTTTGATCCATCCATTTTAAAGACTGCTTCTTCAATTTCCTTTGCATCAGGTTCTCTTGTTAGTATCTCGTTCATTTGGAAACTAACTTTACATGGAATGTGTTTCGTGACTTCTTGAATATTACTAACCTCCTTTTTCTTGAAAAGCTTTGTATAATATTTCTGAATCGTTTCCTTGATTTTTCCCATATTATCACACCACTCCTCACCTTCACATTTCAGCACCCTAATTTTGTTAATTTTCCTCCTTTGCATTGTCTTTGCAAAGAAATATTTTGAGTTTTTATCTCCTTCTCTTATATTCAAATCCCTTGCTCTATCCATCCAATATAGCTCCTCCTCATCCCAACACCTTTCAATTTCTTCCTTTATATCCTTTTCCATCATGTAAGACCTTCTATCCACGCTACTATCTTGTAAGTCTTCGAGTTTTTTTATACAATTTGCTAAGTTTTTTCCTGTTATTGAAAAACGTATTTTTGCTCCATCCAGTTAATGCTAGGCAAATAGGATCCCTTTTATCACAAAATTGTCTTATGCTATCAACCATCTCATTAGCTTTCCAATTCCTTTCCACAACTTCCTTACATTGAACGTGTTCTAACCACCTAGATTCAAAGCAAAAAAATCTCCATTTATCTTTGTTTTCTTCTTCAAAATTAAGAATAAGAGGCGAATGGTCGGAACCAACTGCAGATGGTATAAGGATATTGGCATTGACAAATTTTGAGCACCAATCAATATTAGCTATTCCTCTATCTAATTTTTCTTTAACATTCTCTTCCCCCTCTCTTTTATTAGACCACGTGAAGTAGCAACCTTTGCTAGGAATATCAACAAGATTGTTATCGTTAATGAATTCGTTAAAACGCATAATCCTATCAAGGCTTGGTTGTACTTTCCTGATTTTCTCTGAAAATTTGCTTATTTCATTGAAATTTCCAATGACAATTGAGGGTCCTTTTAACTTATTGAGCCATTTTGTTATGGATTTGAAAGTTTCGTATCTTTTATCAATATCACAAGGGGCATGGACAAAATACAAAAACCAACTTGAACCATCCTTTTCAATTATTTTGCAAATAACCAAATTCAAACTGGAAAACATGATATCAATCACTACATCTTCTTTCCACATCAAAACCATTCCTCCGGACATATATGCTCTTCCTCCGGGGTCAACCACATGAAAGTTTTTAAAACTACTAAATTTAGAACAAGAACGAACGTCCTTTCTTCTAAATTTTGATTCACACAAACATACAAAAGAAAGATTAAATTTATTAACTAAAAACTTAAAGGATTTCCTTGTCAAGGGCGCCCGTGCACCTTGACAATTCCAAATGCAAAAGCTATCCATCGAACCCGGCCTGGTTTCGGGACCGGCCGCCGTCCTCCATCATTTTCTGAACCTTGTTGGCCATCACGGAGCAATCCTGGCACCACCAAAGTCTCCTGTATCTTCACTGCTACTTGTTTCATATTCTATATGCCCGTCACAGTTATCGCCTTTGCAGAAGTAGAGTCTCTCCCCTCCTTCTTCATAACCATCATCTACACCTTTTGTTCGTATACCATCACATACCTTCACCTCCTTCTTCATCTGGTTTCTAACTTCATAAAAGCTATCGCTTATTTCACTGATAAATCCTTGTATATCATTGATCCTTTTTTCCAAATCATCGAAATCATCCTTTGTGAATTTCCTGACCTTTGCGTTTCCTGGACACCCGCTTGGAGCAGCCTTTCTCTTCAGCGTTTTTGGCCATGTAAACTTTGTTTTTGGGTTGAAAACTTCATATCCATCACCCATCGAATCTTCCTTGTTATTCTCTTCTTCTCTAGGATGTTGACTAATGTGAATTGATTGTGAATTTGGAGACACCTCGTCAGGTTCATAAGAGTCTCCACCTTCCATAATTCCTTTTCCTTTCCCTTCACTGATTTGAATCCCCTGTGTATCTTGTAACTTCGATGGGCCTCCAACTTCATACCCCGATGTCCAGAACTGACCATTATATACTTTGGATACCTTATTCGTATCTCCAATATTAAAACCACCCACTGGATTGTTGGTGGTCCTTTGTGTGTTCTAAAAATAAATGCAAAAAGTAATCGAACCACAACCGCAAGTGTACGGTTGTCCCAAGTAGTAATAAGTGATTCTAGGATCGTTCGCAGGGACGGTTTGGTCAACTACAATGCTTATCGATTAATGAATGGTTGCACTTATGAAAGCAAGTAAAGGTTTTAGTGATTGATTGTTTGTTTTTATTAATACTAAGTAATGAAAGACTAAATGGAAAATGCAATTAAATACTAAAACGCAAGTAAATAATTCTAAAACGCAAGTAAATAAATATAAAAGGCAAGTATGAGAAGGTAGCACTTGAGAACGCAAGGGATCCTCCTAATTCTATTTCATAACCTATTCTGTTTAAGGGTTAAATCGGTCAATTACAATGGTCGGGATTCTAAATTCCTTATACCCCCGTCAGGGTGGACTATAAGGCTATCCTAGAGTGTCACTAGTCCCGTCAGGGTAAATATGATCCACTTTTAGATGTTTAAGTTAATTACCACATTGGCCCTAAAATTAGCTAAGTTCGTCAGAATCAATAGCTTCTATTTTAGATTAAATAAATATTTCCGTACCTAAACCCGCCGTCAGGATGATCCAATCGCCACTAATTGGAATAGCCTAGATACTAACACCTGTTCTTAGTTAGCTACTCCAAAAACAGTAAATAATCTCAATTTATTGAAAAGAGTAAAAGACCCAATTTAATTTAATTTAACAGAAACCCAAATTCAGGACATGCAATTCAATAGAATTGGGATTTACCCATAAAGCATTCTCAAGCACTAATTAGGTTTAGCTCATAATTATTGAAAAGATAAAAACTAAAGAAATAATTGGGTTCATAATGTTTTACTGAATAAAATAAAAGAACCTAATTATGGAGTTGAATTGGCTGATAATCGGAGATATAGACAGTCTCCAGCTCTTGCTTCTTCTTTTCCTTGTTTCTGCTTCTTCCCTGGACGCTCTCTTCTAAGGATGTTTTAATTTGAAGAATAAATTGAGAGGTACTGAATAATGAGGTCTAAAAGCCTATTTATAATGATGAAATCGGATTAGGGCTTTTACTTAAGGTTTAAGTGAAAATTAGAAAAGCCCAAGTCCACTAATTAAACCCAAATCCCGTAACTGCTGCACCACCTCCACTAAAACAGCTCTAACCGATTAATTATACCTCCGATTGACCTCAAATCACTTGCTAAATTTCCGTAACTCGATAAGGAACATAATATCTTCAAAGGTCAGTGGCTAAATCAACTCGTAAGTGCCTCGAAATCAGCAATATTTGGCCTGTTTTCCAGATTGGCAGCTTCAAAATATAATTCTTTTCGGGATTTATCTTCAAGCTTTGACTCCATATCATGATCTTTGACTTTAATCTTTTATTCCTCTCCTAGCTAGTATTCAAAACCTACAAGATTTTCACTAAAAACAACCCATATTACGCGCAAAAGCTTAATAAATCAAAAATACTAAAATCTAGAAAGGAAAATTGAATTATTGCATATTAGCACCAAAAGTCTATCTAAATAATCAAATAAACACAAAAAATGATGTCTCCCAAGGGCATAAAATTAGAACATTTAGGGAGACATCAATTGTTTACTTCCACTGGCTTAACCGGCACATCCTTCCAATAACCATAACCATCTTCCACACTCGATTTGAAATTTTTATACATTTCATCAATGTTAAAATTTTGTGCATTTAACACTTCTGTGATTGTTTCATTAGACACGATTATACTCATGCCTATATCTCCCAACTCTTTGCGAAACACTTTGTACAGTCCTGGGAATTTTTTCTCCGAGATTTCGATTGGTCCCTCCATATTATTCAGATTTTTGAACATATCCTCTAGTAGCTCAGAGTTTTCCCTCCTTCTTTTGTTTGATTCACTACCCGAGTTCACACTTCCCTGCTTCTCATCATTTCTAGTACGCGTATTTTGAACAGTTTGACCCCCTCCTTGTTGAGCAATTCCAGTAGTTGCAGCTAATCCTCCTTGGCTTGGGTTGCTATAACTGTCTTCACCATCTCCTTCAAACCTACGAAATGGGTAGAAACGAACCACTTCGTCAAAATGACCCCATCGATCCTTTCTCCTAATCATGTGAAACATCCTATCATCGCTCCTTATGTTCATGTCCTTGTGCCAGTTGCAATAACGCGCTGCATCGTCGGACCATTTAGGTCTTACCATTTAAGTTGGACATGCACTCTTGTTGTGTCCAATAACACCACAATTGAAGCAAAATAAGCCTATGTTCTCGTAAATGAATGATACCCAAGCTTTACCATCGAGCTGCTCAAGGAAAACTCCCGTCTTTAGAGGTTCATTGTTTTTGATCTTCACTCTGAACCTAATAAAGCTAAGGTTATCAAGGTCGATCATTGGGTGGTCAACCTCAATTACCTCACCAATGAAATCTCCAAATACCACAATCGTCTCCAGCGTGTTTTGTATCCCTGCCAATCCGTAAATCCTAACCCATGCACAAGTGTGCATCAAGTTAATGTCCTTAAGAGAGACTCCTCCTTCCCACTTGGTAATACTAACATGCAGGCCTTGGACTGTAAGTGGCCTCACGAAATAGAGTCTCTCCGCCTCCTCAGCTTGAAACAATGTGAGTTTGAAGACGTTAGGCTCCATTTCTTCAAATATAACTCTTCCCAGGATTCCCCAAGCATCGAACACTACTTTTCGAAAGGATGAGAGTGGTACAATTCTGTCAGCAATGACTTTGGCTAGAAGGACATATTCGGGTATTTCTGGTTTGATTGCTTGTACTTTCGTTGATAGAGTTAGGGTTTCGAATTTCTCTAGGTTTTCTGTTTTGATTTTTGCGAGTGGGAGTAAATGATTGTTTGTCGTCGCCATAGTGTATCGTTGGATTTTTTGAAAAAGCTTAAGTTTGTCTGTATTGAGGCTGTTAAGGCAAACACTCCTATTTATATTGGCTGTATGGCTTCTGAACGATGAGTTATTTCCTTTCAAACCTAGGAAATTTCGGAGGTCTTTTTGCATGCTAAACACTTGTCCAAATCAAACAGAAATTCTATCCCTTGGCGTGATCTTGTACCTTACCTTTTCGTAATTGCCAAAGTAGATACCTATGCAAACCTTTGGCGTGAAAGTTTTTTGTAGAAAGTTTTTTATTGTTCCAATGTGCCTTTTTATATACCTCTTACAAACTCTTCGTTCATTATATCTCCACTTATTACAGACATTCCAACAACTATAAGTCTTAAAATTTTCTAGTACACTATTAATGCTTCCATAAATACTAAGACCAGTCAAACTAAAAATTAACTTAACAGCTTGAATACCATAACAACAAAGGACATTCCCTATGTCAATGGGGGCATTTATATTTATTGACTGAATTAAGTATGGTCATGGCTTCTGTAATTTTCGAATTGGACCCAAGGATATAGCAAGAGCAATAAATTTTAGTAATACAATAAAAATCTTCGTACCTTGACTTAGGATCAACAGAGGTTATTTGTTTGTAGAGTAATTGGCCAATTTTTTGAACAAATCTTCCAAAGCTATGTCTGTTGTAGCTGCTAGAACAGCTAAGAGCATCTTCTAAGATCTTATTTCTATCATCTCCATATCTTCCTTTGTTAAGGCAAGCCCGTAACCGCCGATTTATTTTAATTCTTGACCAATCCAAACCCATGCATTCTGATATACCTTTTGTTAAGATCGATATCCTCTTTTGCTTGCTTGTCTTTCCATCAACAAGTCCATTACTCCACTTCTTAATTATAAAAGCCATATTATAAACCATCATTGTAAATAGGGATAATCGGGGTCCCTTATCCCCTTGCATGTCCGTCAATTTGCTTCTAAGGCCTTGCATGTCTGTGATTGAGTACCAAATGATCAAGACATGTCCCAACAAGAGAAGAAAAATACAAATTAATATATACAGCCGACGACTCGGGTCCAATTCCTCCCACCCCATAGTACTTCTTCTGCTGTGTGTCCGTAGTAATCTAACACGATGGTTTAAAACGTAGAAATTGATGATAAGTATTGGGAAATAAAGAAGAAAAAATGTAAAAACCTAGTCTAGTTGCAGTAGTGATTTGAACAGTAGTTGTTTAGAGAGAGCATTTTAGGGAGAACATTTTACAGGGTTGACATCAAGTGCTACTAGTTTTGTGTGTAAGTGGCTGAAATTGGTGAAAAAAATAAAAGATTATGTGGAATAAAATTTAGGTGGGATGAATGGCTAGAGAAAATATTTTCTAGTGTTGACTCTCATTTGACCTTTTTGTTTCAATTTCTTCCTTTTGATCTTGAAATTTTAACTTCACTTCTTCTCTTAATATTGGTGCCTCCTAGCAACCATGTACCTAATAACTTAACACTAAACAATCAAATTAACGCACAAAATCTTTAAAAATAACAATCAGTATAAAACTAAGGAAGAAAGTGAATTATTGAAAATTAAGCCAATAATATCCTAACTAAGTACAATTTATACATACAATGATGTCTCCTAAGGGGATTGATCTATCACAAACAGGGTGACATCAAGACCCCCAACTAAAACCTCTGTCGTCCCGAAAAGGTGAAGCACAAAAGTAGAGGTCTGATGTAAGAAGCAAATGCAGAATTTAAAGAATAAACCCAAAGCAAACACTTAAAATAAATTTCATATAGTACAACATAAGAATTAATGCACATATACACTTAGCACACAATATCAAACACATAACTAATTTCAATCCAAAATTATTTTCATAATGCTAGAATATCACACTTGATATTTAGCTTGAGATGGTGGCTATAGGCTGTTCATCAATCTTTACTTGCTTTAAACACTCCACTTAACTTACACCCGATTAGCAAAACTGTTATTCCACTATGTACCTAGGAATCACGAGGTCTTTACGGTTTTAGCGTAGGCTTAAGGTCGGTATGGTTGGTACGGCCTAGGGTGTGATAAAATATGATATAAATAAAGTGCAAATAATCACCCTAGACTGAGCACGGTTCTGCAAGTATACTGATCGTATGCAAGTTTTAATGATTAAGTAAGATTCGTTCCGCAGAGACTACGAAGGTTAGGGGAATCTTATGCAATAATCAAGTGCAAATAATTAAAGCTAGAACAAATAAAACGCAGGGAAAATAAAGACAAATAGATATTTATTTGGTTTTTTATTAAACTAAATTAAAACTAAGAATTTAAAGACAAAAAAGTAAATGTGAAAGAAGAAGTAGTATGAGAATATAGCTTGAGTAAATAGCATGTAATCCCCCCTAGTTTTGCCGTTCTATACATATAAGGGTGAATTATGTATTATTTCAATAATCGGTTCCAATTACGCTAGGTAGTTTTAAATAGGATTTACCTATGTCAATAAGGAGTCCTAAGCAAACTGTTCCTGCAATTGGTAAATAGCAATATATACTAAACCATAGTGATTATCTAGTTAGGTTGATTTGTCAGATCTAAACCGAATACTAGACGTTATGTGCTAAACATGTAATTAAATACCGTTGTCAATGGTGACCTAATTACTAGATGGTAATTCTATATGGCCGCGGTTCCACAAGAACACATAATATAATTCCAAACACATAAACAGAGAATAAAAACTATAATTCAATTTAAAACATAGAATTCCCAAATTAGATAGATGTCAACCAAAACTAGGGTTCATACATATATGCTAAAACTCAAGTTAAAGAAATTTAGTTCATACTAATGCAAGAAAAGAAAGAAATTACAAATTTAAAGATAGAAGAAGACATTGTTGATGAACAGCTCCTTCCAGACTTCTTTTCTTGTGTTGTAAGCTTCCTATTGGTTTAAGGTTTCACCAAGGATGATTTAAGAGTGTTAAGAGGCTGTATTTATAGTGTATATGTTTACCTAATTCTTTTTCTTGAAGGAAAAGGTAAATATGGGCTCCAAGCCCAACTCAAATTCGTAGCCCAAAAACATGCAATCAGCCCCGTTTTTCATTTGGTCCTAACAGCTTCAATATTTCTCCGATTGATGCGTATGAATATACTAAATTCATCGTCTCGGAAAGATCTTCAACTTTGCTCTTGACCTTTTCTCCAAATTCCTCACCGATTTTAATATATAATATGATTTGTGGTCGTAGTTGCAGAAATTCAGAATTAAGACAACTTTTCCTTTTCCATGTTTTTGGCTTTTCTTTCCTTTATCTTCAATTTCCATGTTTATCTTCTTTCCTTTAGTTCTCTTTACCAACTTGGACTCTAATTAATTACCATATATCTCTAAAGCTTCACACTAAATAAATAATTAAACCCAATATGCTCTAAAAATAATAATTAATTAATTCAAGACCTAAAATAGGAAAGTGTACTAAATCAAGCTAAATTCAACCTATAAACTAATAAATACGCCTAAAATGATGTCTCAGAAATAGATTTTATTATCACAAATGAGGAGATATCAAGACCCCCAACTCAAAGTTGTATCGTCCCGATACAATAAAAGTAAAGAACAGTAGGGTAGTCCATTAAACAAGAAGAAGAAGTCGGAGGAGAATAAGAACAGAACACAATGAATGATCCTAGAGCAGAATATCAAAAAAGTCTCATGTAGCTCAAGAAATAATGCAAAAATATGCTTAATATACACATAATCAACAATCCATAAATTCAAGTCCAGATTAATTTTGCAATGCCAGAAGGAGAGGATGATAACTTAGTTCATGCTAGTGGCTATAGGTTGTTCATAGGTCCTAATATAGCATCCAATGGTCCACTTACCTACTACCTAATAGCTCAATTGTTTCTCCACCCAGCAGTTAGAAATCCTAAGGTCTTTGGTTATAACGTGGCTTAGGGATGGTGTGGTATATTTGGATAATGAAAAGTGAGCTTTTGGCTCTCTCCTCACTAGCCATCAATGAATCGCCCTAGAGCTTGAGTTTTCACTTGAAGATGTTCTCACTCAACCCAATTTTTTGATGCTTTTGATGTGCATCCCCAATAATCCCAATTAAACCTTTTATGATGATGTACAAATTCCACTTTGCCGGCCCGAATATATATATTCTTTTCATATCAATTTTTTTGTATAGCTATGATTCTCTTTTTAATGTTCGAGATATCACGCTATTTTTCATATATATATTTTTCTTTTTATGCCCTTGTTGGCAAATTTTAGCTCGTAGCTTCTTTTCCATTCACTATTACCCCGACAAAGGGTTACAATAATAACAATCTCATCATCAATAAAATCACAATTACAAGTTCCAAATCCCAATGTTCCCTAATGATGAAACCCACCACCCCAAACTCAAGCTCTAAAACGAGTCGTCTCAGGTTTTGCGATTCGAGTGCGGGTCATATAGATAAGTCCTACAAACTAAGGGTATGGATTATAATGTGTTTCAATAAAAGGATTTAGAAAGGCTCAGAGGGGCTAAGACGGATAAATAATAACAATAATCAAATAAAAAGGGTGAGAAGGTATAAAAGGCTTCATTTTTCTAACTACCAGATTTTGTTACTTTTTCAGTATTAGTTCATAGACAAGTGGGTGTTCAACTAATTTCAAACCTCACGTTCTACACACCAAATAACTCTCCCTAAGTTTTAACGTGACTTCCTAGCATTGCTCATTAACTTTTCTATCTTTTATTTCCTGTTTTCATACATGCATCTAAACAATTTTGTAACATCTTTCAAAAACATACTACTTACTATCATTGAACTAATTAAATCATGCTCAAATAGGTACATTCAAAATATTTTATGCCTTAATTCCAACCTAAATTTTTTAATTTTATGCAAAAACGAAAAGAAGATGAGGACAACGAATCCCCACCCCCAACTCAAAAGTGAGCTGTGTCCCCACGACTCGAAAAAGACTCAAGAAAGAAATAAAATTTAAAATTAAAACTAACTAAACTACTAAATGCATACAAGCTATTAAGAAAGAGAATTAGAATGGCTTACCTGGCTGGCCATAGAGATCCATCATGTCCTCCTCCTCCTCCAAAGAAGAGGGATTGGAATAATTATCAATATCCCTTTCCAAGGTTATATCTTCCAGCTGTGATTGCATCTGTATAACTTTCACCCAAAGTTCTCTGTTATCTTCTTGTAATCTTTCAACTTCATGTCGCAATTTAAGAGCCCATGGGGGAAGATCATGATCAATTTTAGAGGAAGAAGTAGAAGAACCTTGGTCATGAATCTTTAGCTTTTTCAAAGGCCTTGCTGATATAGACATTCTAGCAGTTAATTTCTTTGGTAGTGGTTGTGCTGGTGCCTTTTCTTTTGATTCTTCAGTAGCCTCATCAATGGTGATAGGCTTTTCAATGGTGGCTCCAGGCAATTTCTTATTCTTCCCAAGGATGGTACACTTTCTCTTGTATTCCATAGCATCAGATCTATTAGTCATGTTTGATTTACCCACAACTCAAGTTAAACCAAGGATGAATAAAAAATTTAAGAGAAAGTGGTTTGGCTTGAGGTTTTTGCTTGGAATTAATGAAAGAGAAAGGTTTCTTGATGAATCTTGGAAGAAAATCTTGAAAGCTTGATGTTCTTGATGGTGGTTAATGGTGTAGTGTGATGAATTTGATGAAGAAATTGTGTTTATGAAAGATGGAGGAGAGAATTATTGATGTTGCTGTGTTAATTGTGAAGGTTTGTACAAGCTTCAATGTCTATATATAGTGTTTGGGTCTGAAAATTTTGTGTGGAAGGAGTTAGGGTTAAGTTTGATAAGGTAAGAAGTTGATTAGGACTAAAACTCTTCAAAACCGCCATTGCGCGGTATACCGGGCATATCCTCCGGTATACCGGACCCATCAGCTGTCCAATTTTTTTCTTCTCGTCAAAAAACCCGAGCCTCCTTACCCATGTCACGGGTTTTTGCTGCTGCGGTATACCAGGTATATCCTCTGGTATACCGGACCTATCATGCTCCCATTTTTTTACTCTCGGCAATAAACCCGAGTCAGTGTACCCGTGTCACGGGTTATTTCCAGGCGCGATATACCGAACGTGAGGCGCGGTATACCAGACCTGCCTGCGAATTTTTCCAAAAAATTTCCTTTGACCCCAAACTCATTTCCTGCACAATAACACACTACCTTTCTCTCCTATTAGCTTGTAAACACAATTAAAAAATATACACTAACTTAAAATTATACACTACAAAGAAATAAACTAATCTAAAAAGCAATTAAAAACAAAGGGTGTCTCCCAAGAGCGCTTTTGTTTAACGTCTTTGAGTTGGACTTGTACCTCTAGTTAAGCGTTTTCTACGAGATAGATTGTCTCCTCTCGTCCAAAGTCTTCACTGTCATGGTATCTTTTCAAACGCTGGCCATTCACCATGAATGTCCTTTGCTCGGTTGGATGTTCAATTTTAATCGCTCCATGAGGTGTGACTTTTGTAACAATGTAAGGTCCTCCCCAACGGGATTTAAGCTTTCCTGGGTAGTTCGAAAATCGAGAGTTGTATAATAAAACTTTTTGTCCTCTCTCGAAATTCTTTGGATGGAGTCGTTTATCATGTCATCGCTTTGTTTTCTCCTTGTAGAGACGTGAATTTTCATAGCCAAGATAGCGAAACTCCTCCAATTCGTTCAACTAAAATTAACTCGATTAAGAATGACGACATTTCCACCCCTTTCCTTAGATTCCCACGAACTTTTCAGCTCGTTTCTTCATAATTATGGATGGTGCCATCCAAGATTTCGTGGGAAGGGACTTTTCTTGTGGTAACTTGATAGCATTACACTCCTCTTGTGATCCACTCATATCCACAGTTTCGATACTTCGTTTGTTGGAAAGAATCTCCTTCATGAATTTCAGATATTTCGGCATTCTTTTGAGAGCTTCAACAAACGGAATATTAATCTCCAACTTGCTCAACATGTCAACGAACTTCTTGAATTCCAGGTCATTGTCCTTCTTTCTGACACGTGAAGGGTATGGTGGTGGAGGGCGTGTATTAAGTTCCACTGGTTTTCTTGTTTTTTCTTGTGTTTTGGCTTGGACTCTCTTTGGTTAAACTACCTCTTCGACTGTATCTTCTGTTGTTTCTCCCCCCCTTTTCTGGAATAGGGATTGGTTCTGTTTCTGATCTTGGTGGAGGCAGTTGTTTTCCACTTCGCAATTCAACTGCATGACAAGCATCATCTCGAGGAGAAATAGTATCACTTGGGAGTTGCCCTTTTGGCCTGTATTGTAATGTACTTGCCATGTGTGATAGAGTATGCTCGAGTTTCTTGATCACCTTTTGCTGGGCTTGAATCTTCTGCTGACTTCTACTCATGTTGTTTTCAATTGCTTGCATTAGTTTAGCCATACTCGAATTCAAGCTCGAGGTTTGTTCTTTCTTTGCTAGTTGCATTGATTGTTTTGGTGGTTCTTGATTAGCTTTTTCAACAACGGGCATCTTTTTATTAATTGGTTGTGGTGGATTATAAGGTTGAGGTTGGGGTTGATGATAAGTCTCTTGAATTCTGACCCAACTTCTTTGTTGTGGAGGATGTTGATAATTAGCGTAGCTTTCTTGAGGATACAGATAACCATTAGAATAATAGTTATCTTGAGGATATGTAACGGAAGATATTGCTGGATTATTCATACACCTTTCCCACACATGATTTCATGATCCACAACCAGGACACGAAGGTATGGCACATACTACATTCACCTGAGCAATTGTTCGAGCTTGTTCTTGTAGTTCTTCGAGTTGTTGGGCCAATTCTTTAAGCTTCAGAGACTCTGAAGTATCTTCTTTTTGCGGTTTCTTTGGCCAACTTCTCTAGTTCTCAAGAATTCTCTCCATCCCCATCTCAGCTTCTTCAGGATCTAGCAACACAAAACCTTTGTTTCCTAACGAATCTGCTTTTGCCCTTGATTTTTCATCGAGTCCTCCATAAAACAAGGTTGAATAATATTCCGACGATGATTTATGATATGGACATCTCGCCTTCTTTTCAGTAAATCGTAACCATGCTTCACCCAAACTTTCTCCGTCCTTCCTGTATAAATTGTTCAAGCTCCAACATATCTTTTAAATGTCTACTAACCAGATAGAAGCGGTCTAGGAATCTTGCTTGAAGCTTATCCCAATCTGGAATGACATGAGGGTATTGGGTATCGTACCAATTGCTTGCACCTCCGGTCAAGAAGAACTGGAACATCACGTAATATACTTGCTCCCTAGTAACTCCTCTTACGATATGAGCATCACAAATCTGCATGAATTTCTGAATATATCGGATCAGATCTTGTTGTGCAGCACCGCTAAATAACCCATGATCTGCAAACTGTGCTAACATCCCTGGATCTGGTCTGAATTTAGCGGCTTGGATTTCTGGAGTGCGAATTCCTCGTGGTTGCACTCTAAATTCGATGGGTAATTCAAGTCTCCTTGGATTTTCCATCTGTACTATCTATAAAAAAAACTAAAAGAAACAAAAAGCATAAAATAGAACTAACTGAAATAAAAGAACAAGATATATGCACAAGGACTAACGATGTAGTCCCCGGCAGCGGCGCCAAAAACTTGGTACGGCCTAGGGTGTGATAAAATATGATATAAATAAAGTGCAAATAATCATCCTAAACTGAGCACGGTTCTGCAAGTATACAGATCGTATGCAAGTTTTAATGATTAAGTAAGATTCGTTCCGAGAGACAACGAAGGTTAGGGGAATCTTATGCAATAATCAAGTGCAAATAATTAAAGCTAGAACAAATAAAACGCAGGGAAAATAAAGACAAATAGATATTTATTTGGTTTTTGATTAAACTAAATTAAAACTAAGAATTTAAAGACAGAAAAGTAAATGCGAAAGAAGAAGTAGTATGAGAATATAGCTTGAGTAAATAGCATGTAATTCCCACAAGTTTTGCCGTTCTACACATGTAAGGGTGAATTATGTAGTATTTCAATAATCGGTTCCAATTACGTTAGGTAGTTTTAAATAAGATTAACCTGTGTCAATAAGGAGTCCTAAGCAAACTGTTCCTGCAATTAGTAAATAGCAATATATACTAAACCATAGTGATTATCTAGTTAGATTGATTTGTCAGATCTAAACCGAATACTAGACGTTATGTGCTAAACATGTAATTAAACACCGTTGTCAATGGTGACCTAATTACTAGATGGTAATTCTATATGGTCGCGGTTCCACAAGAACACAGAATATAATTCCAAACACATAAACAGAGAATAAAAACTATAATTCAATTTAAAACATAGAATTCCCAAATTAGATAGATGTCAACCAAAACTAGGGTTCATACATATATGATAAAACTCAAGCTAAAGAAATTTAGTTCATACTAATGAAAAAAAAAAAAAGAAATTACAAATTTAAAGGTAGAAGAAGACATTGTTGATGAACAGCTCCTGCCAGACTTCTTTTCTTGTGTTGTAAGCTTCCTCTTGGTTTAAGGTTTCACCAATGATGATTTAAGAGTGTTAAGAGACTGTATTTATAGTGTATAGGTTGACCTAATTCGTTTTCCTGAAAGAAAAGGTAAATATGGGCTCCAAGCCCAACTCAAATTCGTAGCCCAAAAACATGCAATCAGCCTCGTTTTCTTTTGGTCCTAACAGCTTCAATATTTTTCCGATTGATACGTATGAATATACCAAATTCATCGTCTCGGAAAGATCTTCAACATTTCTCTTGACCGTTTCTCCAAATACCTCACCGATTTTAAGATATAAGTTGATTTGTGGTCGTAGGTGCAGAAATTCAGAATTAAGGCAGGTTTTCCTTTTCCATGTTTTTAGCTTTTCTTTCCTTTATCTTCAATTTCCATGTTTATCTTCTTTCCTTTAGTTCTCTTTACCATCTTGGACTCTAATTAATTACCCTATATCTCTAAAGCTTCACACTAAATAAATAATTAAACCCAATATGCTCTAAAAATAATAATTAATTAATTCAAGACCCAAAATAGGAAAGTGTACTAAATCAAGCTAAATTCAACCTATAAACTAATAAATACGCCTAAAATGATGTCTCAAAAATAGATTTTATTATCACAAATGAGGAGACATCAATGGTACATTTGGATAATGAAAAGTGAGCTTTTGGCTCTCTCCTCACTAGCCTTCAACAAACTGTCTTGAGCTTGAGTTTACACTCATATAAGATCTCACTCACTTGACGCACTAATTTAGCGTCCCCACATAAACCCAAACCTATCAATATGATTAAAAACATATTCTTTGCCGCTTCTCTTATTTCACATTTATTCAATCTTTTTTTGTAAGTTAAATTTGACCTTCTTTTTAATGTGAATTGTCATGCTAACTCAGTTTCTCAATTTTTTTCTTCTTTCTTTTTTTTCCTTTTAGAATCCGGCAAAGGAATTTACAATAAAGTGCATAATCATTCAAGCACATCACAAATCTACCTAACAGATATAATAACAAATTCCCTCACCCCAAAGTCAAGCTCAATGACAAATAGTCTTAAGTAATCGTGATTCAAGTGCGGGTCATAGGGTATAGTCCTAACATCTAAAGGATAAGCTTATAATGCTTCTTTAAGAGAAAGGCTTAAAGACTTAAAAATGGGGCTAAGAAGGATATATCATTAACCATGGGTTAGAAAGCTAAAAAGGTCTCAATTGGCTATCAAAGAACTGTCCCTATCACCTTCCTAGTTACATAGTTTCACTCCATTTTTTACTTTAGTTCATAATTAAGTGGGTTCTTAACTCATTTAGATCTCACGTTCTACAAACCAATCCTTCTCATTAAGTACAAGCTTACTTCTTCTGCATTGTTCATTAATTTTTCTATCTAATCTCTAGCGTTTGTATGCATTCAAGGTGTGTTATACATTAACTCTAAGGTCTACTATTTTCTATCATTAATTCACAAAAATTATGCTTTTGGGGACATTTAACATACTCTACAGTCAAATCATTACTTAGCTAATTTTCATTTGATTTTTAATTTTTTTCAGAAAGAAGTAAAACATGAAACATATAAACTGGGAATGAGGACAACGAGTACCCCACCCCAAACTCAAAAGTGAGACATGTCCCCAAGACTCGAGAAGACTTCATAATTAGAATAAACTAATATACACTACCAATGAGAAATAATAAGGGAAACATATATTAATCGACATTAGGACGATTGATTGTAGTATCATGTCGCGGTTGTAGAATCTTTGTAGTCATGATGTATAGATCATGCACCGCTGAATTCATCTTTATTAAAGTATGTTTCATCAACTCAAACTCGTATTTCCCATCACTAATCATCTCCTCATGTTTCCTCTAAATTATCTCATCATCTTTGGAAATCCTTCCTCAACACCAACCTCTCTTTTCTCTTCATGTTCTTCATAACTTCTCCAACCTTTATGTCATCTCGGATGACCCCAAACTCAAAGCTTTAAGAATTCCCAAAATTTTTGGATGAATTTTGTGACTTTTGGTGTTCCTAAAGGTGTTGGATACCGATTATAGTGTGTTATGATCTGGGTAACAAATCTCCAAAGGTATTGGATAGGTTTAATGAATAAACTTTAAGCTTTGATGAAGAATTTTTTTTGGATTAAAGCATGAATTTCTTGGTGTTTTGGAAGGACTTGTGATATGAATATGAGTTTGGATGATGTTTAGAGGGGTGATTCGAAGGTAATTTGGTATCTTGATGGTGGATTGCAAATATTTTCAGAGCTTGGGTTCGTAATTCGTGGTGTTTCTTGTGTGAGAGGCTAAAGGAAGAAGGTTAAATCCCTTAAGGACTAGGTTTTGCCAATTTACAGTACCCAAACCGAGTCCCTAGTTTGCAGCAAACGGGTTCCCGGTTTGAAAGAGTTTATTTTCGATTATTTTTTCATCAGTCGCAACTTTAATTTGCGTGTAGTCCTTCATTCTCCAGAGACAAACCGGGCGCCCTGTTGCCAGAGAATGGGTACCCGGTCGCAAACGGTCAAATGTCGCCAACACCTATTATAGTTGTGTATAACCCTTCATCTTCCAGGAGCAACCCATGAGCCCGGCATTGCGTATATGTGGCGTTTGTTCAGGAGCTTTCTTCCACAACATGTCACGAACCGGGTGCATGTTTGACAGAAAACAAGTACGCGATCGTGAGGAACAGTTTTTTACCAACACACTTTTGAGTTGCGTATATGTTTTCGACATCCAAGGGCGAACCGGGTCCCCGTTTGTGGACAACCGGGTTCCCGGCAGCGACTGCAAAAAGTTGCTGACACAGATTATAGTTGCGTATACGTGGCTGTTGACCAGGAACCATCTGGGTTCCCGTTTGGAAGCAAATGGTTTCCCGGTTGTACCATGTTCTTGGGAGCTTTTTTTACATGCTCCGTCTCTCACCTTGATCACCCCAGACTCAAGTTTTTTACCTGCAAATATAAAAAACAACCAACTTCCTCATTTCTTGAAAATATACATCAATACACACCTAATTACTCTATTATACACTATGAATTTAAAGACCAAAAGCAGTAAACTATTATACACTAAAATTGGGTTTTGTTTAACATCGTTAAGCTCGATGGGTTACCTCTGAGATCAGTTTTAACATAACCTCCCCAACAGTGAGTGAGGTTATCAATATTTATTACTCGGAATTTGAATCCCTTGATATTCACTCCTACTAACTTCTCAAAGATAATCCTTGTGACCATGAATGGTCCTATCCGAGAACTTTTGGATTTATGTGCTTTCTTTGGAGGATCAGGCTTTTGCAATGAAACCTCTTCTCCCACTCTGAACTCCTCCTTCTCAATTTCTTTTGTGTGTTATTTTGTACCTTCGTAGCACGTTTCTTGGTTTTATTCATTGTAAGAGAGGGTGTGGACTCTTATTAGGATCCGAAGGAGCTTTATTTTGTGGGTTCTTTCTGAGCACTTTCTCCTCCACTCCTAAGGTCGTCACAACCTTGGTTGGCTCTTTTTCAACGTGTTCAATAAATTCTACGAAAAAACACTCTCCCGGAGAACTGGGGAACTTCATTGCCTTAAACACATTAAAATTTTCCTCCTCGGCTTGCACTCGCATGATTAGTTCTCTGTTTTCTACATCAATAAGAGTACGCCCCATGGCTAGGAATGGCCTTTAAAAGATGATGGGTACATTTCTATCCGCGTCGTGGTAAAGTATAATGAAATCACACAGAAATATATAGTTACCTACTTTGACGAGGACATCTTCAATATTTTATTTAGTATGGGATAGAGATCTATCTACCATTTCTATGACCATGGTAGTCTATTTTGCTTTCCCAATCCTCAGCTCTTCAAAATCTGACCTAGGCATGAGATTGATACTCGCACCTAAGTCACACAAAGCTCTCGCTGTCCATTCTTTAGAAATAGATATAGTAATACTGAAACTTCTGGGATCTTTTCCAATTTCGGAGGCAACTTACTTTGAAATATTGCACTGCACACCTCCGGTGAAACAACCATCTCTCCCTCATAGTATTTGAATTTGTCGGAAAACACATCCTTTAAAAATTTCACGTACTTTGGTATTCCTTGGACGACATCCGGAAATGGTAGATTGATATGTATTTTCCTTCCCATGTCCATAAACTTCTTGTACTCTTTGTCATTGTTCTTCTTTTGGACATGTGATAGAAAGGGAGGGGGAGGGCGGTTATCAGTCAAGATAATATATTTCCTTGTCTTATCCTTGGTAGCCTTAATAGTAGGCTCCTTAACTATATCTTCACTCACATCCTCAACTATATTTTCAACTACAACATGTTCCTCTTCTTCCTCAACTACATCCTCTACTTCTTTTGGCTTGACAGTTATCTCTTTTCCTTTCATAATCGGGAAGGTAGGTGGTTATAACTATTTATCACTTCTAAGAGAAATTGTCTTACAATCTTCCATTCGTTAAGTGATCTCTGTTACACTTGGGTGTTGTCCTTGTGGAAACTGATTTTCTGTTTCGCCAATTGAGACACTTGTTTTTCGAGAATTTTTAATGTTGCTGACTGTTAATTTATCCTCATATTGGTATCTTGATGCTCTTGTTAACTCTTATGTGCTATGAACACGAGTATAGGCAAGCGTTCTTCTAGTTTGGTTGACTTTTGAACAAATACTGTAATAGATTGATGAAGTGTAATTCTAGTTTGGTTGACCTTTGAACAAATACTGTCATAAACTGGTTCAATGTCACATATATTTGCTTTCAGTAATTGCACCCTCTTGTGGATGGGAAGGGAGTTCCTTATGAGCTAAAGTCTCTACATACGCATCATATCCGGAATTTTGAGGAGCTTGGCCTCCTTGCTATTGATTTTGAGGTCTTGATTGGTAATTGTTCCCTTAAGGCCTTGGTTCATAGGTTCCTGGATTAGCAGTCCCTTGCGGATTTGAGTATTAGAAATCTAGATGGTTTATGTTTTGATTACCAAAGCCTTGACCACTCGAGTAGTGGTTACCTCAATTATTGATGGAGCATACCGAATCCAGACTATGAGGACAATATTCCCAAGTATGATCAATTGCCCCACAACTGGGACATATTTCTGGTTCTTGTACCAATTGAACATTGGCTTGCTTGTCGGAAATGAATAATTGTTTATTCTTGTTTTCAAGAGAGGCAATATTTGCATTCGAATTAGTTAATATTCTACGTTCAAGGTACCTTTCTTAGAAAATCGAACTGGTGATCTTGATGGTTGCCAACTCATTTCATTCTTTACGATCTGATCCATTATAGCTAATACATGATTCACATTTACCATCATAAAGCCACCTTGACACATCGTATCAACTTTATCCTTGGAGGCTTCATCTAAACTACGATAGAAAATCCCCAACTGTAACACCAACAAATACCCGTGTAGTGGACACTTCCTTAATAATGATTGAAAACGAGACCATGCGGCCCATACATCTTCTCCTCATTCTTGTTGAAAACTTTCTAAATCAAGCTGTCCACTCAGCTAACACTTAAAGGATAATACCTATCAAAAAAATCAGTTTGCAATCTATCCCAAGTAGTGATTTTCTCATGTTGTTGTTGATCATACCACTCACTCGCTCCTCCAGTGAGGAAAACTGGGAACATAGCAAAATACATTTGTTCCTGAGTAACTCCTGGAGTGACATATGCATCACAAATCTACATGAACTTGTACATAGCTCGAATAGGATCTTCACGAGCGACCCCACTTTATTGGACAATATTGATGAATTGATAGATTATACCCGTATTCGGGTTGAATCACACGACTCGAATTGCAGGTGGGTTAGCTTCAGGTGGTACTTGTGCACCTTTATGGTTGTTAGGTGGTAGTTGTTCTATAGGAGCGTCTGGAACTCGATTATTAGCATTATCTCCTGAGGGAACAACTGTGTTTTGTGGAATTATTGTGTTACCATTTTTATCTAAGTCCACATGAACATTGTTATTCATGGTTGCCATCTCTTTTTCAAGTTTACGTCTTTCTCTTTCTTTTTTCCAATAAGCTCTTAGTATCGCCTCGAGATTCGAGACCATGCACCAAACCTATAAGATCTGAAAAAGACAAAAACACAAGAAAAAGCGTAAAGCAGAAAATAACTACTAACTCTACTTAAAAGAGATAAACACAAAAATCACACGCTTCAATCCCTGACAGCGACGCCAAAAACTTGGTCGCTTCTAGAGTGTGATAAAAATTACCACTAAAGAAGAGAAAGGACTATCAAAAGTGTAAGGGCCGTCCAAGTAATAATAAAGTGAAAACGGGATTATCATGTCCATAGGGATAGCGAGGTAGGATAAATGTGATTAAAGAAAAAGTAGAATTAATTGCAATACTAAATAAAAGTGGATATTTTTTTTTTGAATATGAAAAAGATTAAACGCAAGAATGTAGAGTAAAGTAAACTAAACTAAAGATAGATTAAAGAGATTACTTAAGATACGAAGTATATACTTGAGTCACGTTAGGGAATCACCTAAAGTTCGTATGTCTAATGCATTATTTTAAGGGTAGGGCTGGTATTTCAGTATTAGTCGGGAATCTAATGTCCTCCTAACTCCCATCAGGGTAGACTTAGGAGGCAATCCCACGGTATTACAGACCCCGTCAGAGCGACTATAAGTTACCTTCAAATGATAATGAATAAAACCCAATTGGCTACGTGGTTAGTCAATGCCGTCAGGCTCAATAACGAACACCACACGTCTATTACCTAGTTCTGTAACTAAATCCCCCCACCTTCCGGATGATTTCCGCCACTAGCGAGTAGCCTAATTACTATAACCTATTACTATTTGGCCAAAATATTAATAGTAAATAAATACAAAATAATAGTCAATATGAAATACCCAATTAAAATTAAATCAGAAATAATCCAAAATTCGAATTGCATCAACTAAATAAACTTCGGTTAATCCCATATTACGATTCTCAAGTATGAAGAATTTAGCTCATAATTAAATGTAGAAAATAAATAAAATTAATGAAATACATAATTCCTAAACTAAATTACAACTGAAAAGAACCTAATTGGAAAGTCTGGGCTGATTGTAGAAGAAAAAAAGACTTCTACACCTTCTTCCTTTTGCTTCCAAGTTCTTCTTCTTTGCCTCTCTCCCAAAATAAGTTGTAAAATTAAGCGTCCTGAATTAAGAGGTATAAAAAGCCTTATATAGATATGAAAAACGTATTAGGCCCATCTCTGAGCTTAATTAAGTAATTAGGGTCCCAATTTCATTTTAGTATTCCCGCACTGATGTACACCATTCCAGTAAAACATGTATAACTTTCGCATCGTATGTCCAATTTACCTGAAACCACTTCTCATATTTCCCTAACTCACATTCCCATCTTTTTCATTTGAACCACCAAGTCAGATTCCTCACTGTTTGAGTTCAGATGGGTTAGAAGTTACGACTTTGCAGTTTCTAATGCTCCTCCACCCTCACTAAAGTGATCTTTTGCTCCTTTATCACTTCCTTTTGATCTTGGATGTTAAACTTCACTTTTTCTCTTCATATTGGTGCCTCCTAGTAACCATGTACCTAAGAACTTCACACTAAACAAACAGATTCACGCAGAAAAACTCTAATAGTAACAATTAGTATAAAACAACGAAAAAGTGAATTATTGCAAATTAAGCCAATAAATCTCCTAATTAAGTCCAATTTCTACATAAAATTATGTCTCCTAAGGGGATTTATTTATCATAAATAGGGAGACATCAACATGTCTCATGTTTGTACCAACTTTATACTACAGAAAGACAAATGAAAAAGGCTCTTAAATATTTTAATATCAAATACTTCAAGAAAGATCCCTTACATATCAACAATATGAGAGAAAATCTAGATGATCTTCAGAACACTATTATGTGTGGTAATGATATCATCACGGTTGAGGAAAAAATTATTCTGAAGAGCCTTGAAGAAGTTGTGTTACATGAGCCAGAGGTCCGTAAACAAATAGCTTGTGCGACATGAGTTAATGAGAGTTATTGTAGCACATCTTATTACGAGAATATATTCAAATAAAGGTAGGCTAGAAATAAGATCAGTACTTCGATAGATGATCATGGTTATATTATTTCATCTCCAGAGCATATTAAAGAAGAATTCATTTCTTTCTATTAGAGCCTGATTGGTACTGAGGATAATGATGAAAAAATTGTTTAATTTGTGTTCTTAAAAGCTTACTCAATATCAAATTAAGTGTCTTAATCAACTACTTAATAATGAATAAATTAAGCAAGTTTTATTCTCAACCAATGAGACTGAGTGCCCAAATACCGATGGGTTTAATTCATGTTTCTAAAAAGAAGCATGTTGTATTGTTGGTGAAGACTTCCACAAGGATATCAATGAGACTTTGGATAGTAACTACATTCTAAGATAAGCTAATGCAACAAATATTACTCTTATAAGTGAGTACTCTATATAATGTAAGGCATTTTAGGACAATTTCATGCGTTAATACAACTTACAAGACACTTTCTAAACTCATGTATGATAGAGTAATTACAGTTATACAATCGCTTATTTCTCACAACCAAGAAACCTACGTAAGTGAGAGATATATTTGTGATGACATAATAGTTTCTCAAGATATTCTTCATGGTTATGACAAGGATAACAACCCACCTAGAAGTACTATTACTGTTCATCTTCAAAAGACTTATGATAGAATTAATTGGAGTTTCTTGTTCAATGTTCTTGAGGCATTATATTTTCCTAGGAAGATGGTTAGATGGATCAAAATGTGTGTATCTACACATACTTACTCTATTGGATTAAATGGAGAAATTGTGAAATTTTGTGGTAATAGAGGACTTAGACTAGAGGATCATTTATCCGCTTATATATTTGTTCTATATATGCAAGTGTTCACTACCTCATTACAAAATATTGGAGCAAATAAAAAGTTCTTTGTTAATCCTAAACGTGAAACTCTAGCTCTTAACTATATCATCTTTGTAGATGACCTTTTGATATTTATGGAGGCTATTGTCCACTCAACTGAAATTATTAGAGATATTATTAACATCTTTTGTAGACTCTCTAGGCTGAAGATCAATCATAGTAAGAGGGAATTATATTTTGGTGGTGCTTCTAAAACTACTAAAAATAACATCATCAATATATTATTGAATATTAGAGAAGGTTTTATTCCAATGAGGTTGATGTCTCTCTATTTGTGATATATTAATCTATACTTAAGACATCATTTTAGGGTATACAGTAATTAATTTTGGGATTTTCCCCATTTATTCATATTTTATACTTTCTTGTCTAGTTTTAGGTGTTTAGCTATTTTGTGAGCTTTTGCGCGTAATTTGTGTTTTATTTGTTTAGCACTTAGTTATATGGAAGATATTACACCTATGGAAACTGTTTTGATGTGGAAAAGTAAAGGAGATCCCTTAGTCAATCTCAAAACGGATAAGTTTAGATATATTTGGAAAGTAAAGAAGTTGTTAAAACTGCATATACGTACATTAATTAAATGTATTCAGAAAATTGTCAAGAATTGGGAGAATATTTTTATATGAGCAGATAGATAATTCAAACGCGGTCGTTTCCATATAAAGAACGTCAAAATCCGATAAGTATCGAAGGATATATGACCAAACAAATATATGCTTCCCTTCCTACAAGTTAGGAATACAATTTTTGGTAAGATTAGGTCTCCTTAACTTGGGTATTACTCCTAATCTCGACCAAGGGCCTATATATATATATACACACACACACACACACACACACACACACACACATATATATATATATATATATATATATATATATATATATATTTTTACCTTAATGAAATCACCCTTGGTTAGTCTTTAATCATCTAAAGACCAAGAAAAATCCTACATCAAGAGAAAAGAAGACCAGAAGGAGTAGGACAACTAATCTTGCCTCGTCAACCCTTCACCTTTGTAATTTATTTTCTTTCTTTCTCTAGTATGAAGTAATTTTATTTAGTTTGAGATTAGCATAAAATTATGAACCCTAGACCTGTTTTATATCTTTTTTAATTCGGGACGACCTTTTACATTTAATTGAAATTAGCGTTGCTATCTCTATTTTATGTGCTTTTATGTATTGTCTATAGTTCTTACGGTAGCCAACGTATAGAATTACCAAAGTAGTTAGATGGTCACCCGGAAGGGGTGTATAATTATTGAAATACCACATAAATGTTTAGTGCGCAGTAGTGATCGGAAGGGCTTGCCTTACTAGATAGTCACTAGGGTTTGAGTTTAACCACCGATCATTGCACAGTGTCCCCTTACCCAAGTCCCCTGGTAATTGTTAGGTCGCCACCTAATTCCATCCGGAAGGGGGTTAGGAGGGATATAGAATACTGACTATTTTATATCACACAATTCTCCCTTACATAAAGAGGTTATAACACAAGGCTAGTGGGGATTACTTGATAGATCTCGAGCTAAAATATCATACTACTTCATTCTATTTATTTATTCCTATCTTTATTTTATTTAGTTAATTTTTAGAGTCTTTCCAAACCAAATAAATATTTCCTTGTCTTTTTTTTTCCAGCGTATTATTCTTCTAGCTTCTTATTTTCACTTCTTATTTGCATAAGTTAACTTAACTTTCGTAGTCTCTGATGACGAATTTTACTTATCATTAAAACTTGCGTAAGATCTGCGATACTTGCAGTGTGTAATGTGTTTGGTTAGGGTGTTAGTTCCATCTTTATTTTATCATTGTATTATCACGCCTTAACCGACACCAATTTTTGGCGCCGCTGCCGGGGACTACATCAATAGTCCTTGTGCATTTATTTAGTGTGTTTATTTCAGTTATCTCTATTTTATGCTTTTTGTTTTTAGTGTTGTTTATTTCAGGTTATTCAGATGGCAAGTACGAGAAGTCTTGATCTTCCCATCTCATTCAGAGTGCAATCCAGAGGAATCCGCACTCCAAAAATCCAAGCCGCTAACTTCAGGCCTGATCCAGGCATGATTAAACAATTTTCAAGTTATGGCCGATTTAGAGGTGCCGCACATCAGGATCTGGTTCGTTATATTCAGAAATTCATGCAGATCTGTGATACCTACATCGTTCAAGGTGTCACACATGAACTTATGTACTACATGATATTTTAGTTCTTTTTAATTGGAAGTTCAAGCAATTGGTATGACTACCAACACCCTAATTGAATTCCAGATTGGGATAAACTCCAAGAAAAATTCCTAGATCGATTCTATCCAATTAGTAGACGCTTACAAGATATATTGAAGTTAGAAAAATTTATGCAAGAAGAAAAGAAAAGTATTGGTGAAGCATGGTTACGTTTTAACAAAAGGAAGCGAGGTGTCCATTCCACGCCTCCTCGCCCGAATATAAATTAACCATGTTCTATGGAGGACTCAACAACGAGTCGAAGGCAAGGGTAAATAATATGGGAGATGGAAGTTTTGTGTTATTAGATCTAGATAATGCTTATAATATTATGGAAAGAGTTATTGAAACTGAAAGAAGTTGACCATTAGAAACATAAAAAGAAGAAGAAGATACCTTAGAAGCTCTAAGGATCGAAGAATTAAGTCAACAAGTCAAAGAATTACAAAAACAATTACGTTTAGAGAGTAGTTTCATAGCTCTAGTAAATCAAATACACAATCCCTCCATGTCCTAGTTGTGGAGAAAGAAATCATTGAAGGGAGAATTGCATTAATAATCAAGCTTCAATTTCATACGTTTCTCATCAATGAAACCATTACTCTAATGGCTATTATTATCCTCAAGGAAGTCACACTAATTATTATTCCCCACAAAATCAGAATTTGGTTGAAAATCAAGGTAACTATTATCCGACTCAAACTAAAAATTATTTTCAACCACAACCAATCTATCAACAAGTGCCAAAGTATGAAGAATATTATCAAGATCAACACTATAATTCATATTCAACACAAGAAGCTACATATGATTGACCTTCATCACAACCTTCATGTTTGGATCAAAATCTAGATAAATTCATGGATGCTTTGAAGGAAAACATGAAGCCGAGTCAACAAAGATTTAAATAACAAGAGAGAGAGTTATAAAAAATATAGAGAATACACTATCACAAATTGCAAATGCAATAAAAATAAGGCCAAAATGGAAACTTCCGAGTGATACTATAACTCCTCAAGATGATGCTTGTCATGCAGTTGAAGTAAGAAGTGGAATAAATTACCTCCGCCTAGAGTGGAAGAAACAGAACAACCAAAAGAACCAACTCCTAATCTTGAAAAGTTGGTTGAAGAAATAGTTGAAGATAAAATTGAAGAGGTAATTGAATCAAAGAGTGTCCCTACAGATAAGACACCAGAAAAGATGACTAGCTCAGTGGTAAACAACACACGTCCTCCACCACCATTCCCATCACGTGTAAAAAATAAGATCAATGAAAAAGAATTCAAGAAGTTCCTTGACATGGTGAACAAGTTAGACACCAATATGCCGTTTGTAGAAGCTTTAAAAAGAGAGCCAAAATATCTTAAATTTATGAAAGACATTTTTTCTAACAAACGAAGGTTAGAAACTGGGTAGATGAATGTCGTGCTATTTGTCAAAGCAAGCTACCACAAGACGCACGTATGCCCGAGAATTCCTAGATGGGATAATTCAAGGTTATAAAGAATAGAGCTGAGAAGTTCGATGGAATGAAAGGCAAGGGATTCAAGTTTTGCATGGTAGATGTTGATAAGCTCACTTACTGTTGGGGAGGTGATGTTAAGACATAATCCCCGAGGTAACACGTCGAACTTTGAAAGCCGTTAAAAAAAGCGCTCTAGGGAGACATCCCACACACCTTTATGTTTTTATGTTTTTATGTTTTTATGTTTTTGTTCTTTTTAGTTAGTTTACGTGTTTTTGAGTGCATATTGCAGTAATAAGGAAGGTATAAGCGTTCTTGATGTGTAGGTATGCAAAGGTTCGAGTTTGGGGTGAAAAATTGGAAATTTTCCGAAGTTAATAAGTGATGGATAGAGTTATTTTGTAGTACGCCGCAACTCCAAGCGGTGAACCGCACCTAAACCGTGTCATTAGTTGCAAAAAACAGTGCCACGATCAAGAAAACATCACAAGGCCATAACTTTGCGCCCGGAGGTCGGAATTTACTTTTTCTCGAGTCTAAATCACATATTTTTACGAGATCTATCCAATGGAGTGGAGAAAACCTGATTTGAAGGTAAAATAAAAAAACAGATTTTTTTTGGTGTCATCCAGAGACTGTCGGCACACCGCATGAGCTTTATGGTGCACCGCAGGAGGAAAACCGTTACAACGAAGCGTAAATTGGGTTGGTGGCCGAGAAGATACATAGGAAACCGTGTCATCAAAAGTGTGCAAGAGCGTGACAACGATCCAGAAACAGAACGTTCATGCGGTACACCACATATGATCTATCTGGTGCACCGCGCCTATAAATACCGTGACAACGGTCAAAAAAATCAGGGCTAATGCCAAGACCACATATGTCCAAGAAAGTTTTTTCAATCGCGAAGACCTGTGCCACGGGTACATGACGTCACTTGCGATACACCGCAGGGAGGCGGTTTTGAAGATGATTCTAATCCTTTAAGGATTTTAAGAACAATTTAGAAATAATATTAGTTTACAGAAATATTCTTACATTAGTTGACAGACCAAGTCATGACTATAAACTAATTTATTTAATTACCACCATTTCTTGTTTTCTGGTCTTAAGGTAGCTGCAACAGAATTGATAGTTTGATAAGGTGTTCTGGGTACCATCCTACAATCCAATAAAATAATTTTTAAAATTAGTTTTAGATTTTTTTTTTTTTTGGACAAAAATTAATATTAGCTGATTATATAAAATAAATTTGGTTAAGGATTTTCCAGTAACATTGGCCTACTATGTTTTCTGATCTCGAAAAACTTGGAAAGTGAAGCATGCCTTGCAAGTTGTATATCTTTGTAGGAAATAATAAATCATTAATTATGCATTGAGTAAAGCAAACAAAAAAGAGTAACGAGTACAACACTTCTATGCATTAATAAAAAGATACATATTTTTAGAAATAGTTTGATGATCTAAATAGTCTTTTACTGATTATTTATGATTTAGTTAAAAATAATTTATAATAACTATTATTTTAATAAAATAGTTTCAATCTACATATCCATATTAAATATTATTTTGTCAAACAAATATTTTTAGAGGTATGAAAGGTTTTATCTTTATGTTATAATTATAAAAATTGAAATATATGAACAAAAAAACCCACTCTATAAAGGTTTTATTTTTTACTTAAAAAACTTAAAACATTATTATACACAAAGTTTTGAAGTAATATATATTACATCAATATTTAGGGCCAAAACTTCGAGTTTGGTGAAGTTTCAATTTTTAGTGGCTTAACTTAATTTTTTATTTTAATTTTTATACAACAGAATGATATATAATGATATATGTAAATTTAATGGAATTTCAAATTAATACCTCTGACCATTTTTAGTTTTAGTATTAGTGTTATCGTCTTTAAGAAAAGAAATCGAGATCCAAATGTAAATTGAGACTTTCATGCATTTTTTGTTTTGCATGTAAAATGTAAAATTTACCATTTACCAGAGGTTGAGGTGGGTAAACCAAAACCGAATTTTGTGAAAATTTTGCCTTGCTAGCCAAGCCCATTATCTCTGAAGCTTTATCAGGTGGAACATCATTATACACGTACACTCAACCCCCATAAAATATAATGATTCTATCTGTTTTCTGGCCCACGAGAGTAATCTCCATATCATTTGACAAATTTTTAGGTATTCCACTTGCTGGAACTCTTGTAATTATCAACCCATATCAAATTAACGTTATATTAACCATTTAGATATATTCATTGATCAAACTCAAGAAGAAATGTTAAGAATCATTTATGATAATATGGTATATTAAAAACTACTAACGAGAACCTCATCGATCGTGATAAAAGAAAGACAAATATGAGAGGTGAATTAAAATCTTCTTTTTCTTTCAAGATGACATCAAAAGTAGGATATATTATATTAAAAATAAATATAAAATAATATTTTTAAGCTAAAATAAACTAGCAGTAAAATTAATAATAATCCAAGTTAAAAAAGATGTTTAAAAGAAATCCAATTCCTTAATTATTATTGAAGAATATCTCCTAAATTTTGATGTAGATTTAGCGAGATGAGTGGACTAGATCTCTAGATCTAAAGAATAAAAAAGAGAAATAACAAAAAAAAAAAAAAACAAAGAGAACACGAGATCTAAATTAAGATTTGTAAGAATATTATTATTTATCAAATATAACATTAAAAGTAAATCACATACGAAGATTTTCGTAACGGTTTTTTTAAAACTAAAATATTAGAAACACATGGTACAGTAACACAGTCTCCCTTCAGAATAAAATATCCAAAGCAAAATTTAAAGCCATTTTTAATTGTAAAGTTTTATAATTTTTTATTTGTTTAGGATAAATAATAGAACAAAAACAACGATTTTTCAAAAGAGTCAACCCCACTGACAATTAATATACATGCTATAAAATAAAACATACCATGTGGTTAGACATTGTTAGAAAGGCTAAAGGTAAGGTTAATATCTCCTATTGACCATTCCTCCTTCTCCGTGCTAGTATATTTCTGCAAGAACTTTGAAATGTTGTGGATGTGGAGCTCCTTCGAATACTTTTTGTCCAATGAACTCGCTTAAACTCTGACGAATTTAACAATCAACTTACAAATATGCTTGATGAAATAGCTATTGAAGAGTGGTGTTGATGTAAATGTGGTGTCTGTATATATATTTTTCTTCGTATATGTGTATCACTTACACCATCTAGAGTGTTATAATGCATGCACCACACCTTGCGTCATATACAATTTTTGTTTATTTTTTCTAGATAAGTTTTAGATACCGTGTTTTACTTCCTGTGCCACAAATAACCACAAAAAATATCTATTTAACTTTTCATATACAACTTTTGTTTATTTTTATCGGATAAGTTTTGGAACTGTATTCTATTCCCTTTGCCCCACAACTTATCTTTTCACACACATTTAAAAACACAATCATTACATTCAACATTACTAGACTACCCTCATAAACTGTCTTGATATTTTAAATATTTATTGAAAATATTAATTTTTCTTAAAAATAATATTGGAAAAAAATAAACTTAAGTGTCTAGAGATTCTAAGTGGACAATATATTTAACATATAATTTTTAGTAAATGAACATTTTAATAGAAGGATGGCGTACCTTCTAAGAGATAAACCAAATTAGGAGCGTTCACGGGTCCAAACCCCGTGAATTTTGCCCAAGTTAAATCTTGGTTCATCTAACAACGAATCTCTATTTTCAAAATTCAATCTACACGTTCTTTAGTTTTCTCGGATAAGTTTTAGAAAATTGTGTTCTACTTCTACTTCATGTCCTTTTAAATAACCAGAAATAATGTCTATTTAACATTTCATATACAATTTTCGTTTATTTTTGCGGATAAGTTCTAGAAACTGTGTTCTATTCCCTAGGCCAAAACTTATCTTTTCACACACATTAAAAACACAATCATTAAGTACAAAATTACTAAATACCCCTCGTAAAGTGTCTTGATATTTTAAATATTTATATAAATTTAAATATTTTAGTAAAAATACTTTTAAAAAAAATTAAAATAAAGTGTCTTGAGATTCTAAGTGGACAATATTTTTGACATACAAATTTTAGTAAATGAACATTTTTATGGAACGAAGGGAAGAACTTCTAAGAGATAGCCCGATTATCTTAATTGTTTTTTGACCATGAGATACACCGAATTAGGAGCGTTCATGGGTGCAAAACCCGTGAATTTTGCCAAAGTTAAGTCTTGGTCCATCTAACAGCGAATCTCTATTTTTAAAAACCAATCTACCTATTCTTGGCAGTTTTAGAAAAACATATTTTAAACGACTTTTTGTCAGATTTAATGCTGGTTCAGACCAAACGGGCCTATATTACCTCAAGCATGTTAGCTTTATCAAAATCCTTAAGATTCTCAAGGTAAACAAACTTGGTAGACATCCTATCTTTTTAACAGATTCGCCTTCATCAAATCTGCTTTCTTATTGAAAAAAAAAGTGTTAGAGTGTCACAATTTTAATCACAATTTACACTCAAAATTCATCTTTATGTTACATAAATATGTGGTGGGTCGATCTAATATTAAACTGATTTTAGTCCCACTAATATTAAAATTTAGTATATATCCAAATTCACATAACAAAGGTTTCACTAACACTAAAGTAGGGTATTGGATCCAAACCCACGAGCAGAAATCATAAAGACCGTGTTTTAGCCGATCGAGCAGAACAAACATGTCGAGCGGATAATGTCCTTACCTCTAACCGAACTAGAAAGTAAAGTTGTACTTATAATCGGGAAAATGCATTTTTGTCCCTCTAAAAATTCGTATTTTGATAGGATATTCTTTATGAAAAATATCTTCTAATCTTTTGAAATTTAATAACATGTCTAGTTATTCTTTATTCTGGTTTCTAGTCAATTTTTAAAATATAAATCATTCTATAATTATTTTATATTTGTTAAAAAACTAAAAAAATTTGTTATTATTTAATGGTGTCGTCTAAGGTGTGATAAAATAATGTATAAAATAAGTACAAATAAACACCCTAGGCTTAGCACGGTTCTGCAAGTATTACAGGACATATGCAAGTTTTAATGATAAGAAGATTCGTTCCTCAGAGGTTAACTTATGCAATTTATATAGTGTAGATATGGAAGCTAGAATTAATAATATGCAAGAAAATAAAGACAAAGAGATTTTTATTTGGTTTTGTAAAATAGAAAATTAGAATATTAAATTAAAGACAGAAAATTAAATAAAAGAAAAGAACAGCTAGTATGATAGTTTAGCCTGAGTAATTAGCAAGTAATCCCCACTAGTTTTGCCATTCTAAACATGTAAGGGTGAATCATGTAGTATTTCAATATTCGGTTTCAATTGCGCTAGGTAGATAATTTTAGGGTTTACCTGTGTCAACAAGAACCTAAGTAATCTTCTCCTGCAATTATTAAATGGCAATACACCAAACCATATTGACAATCTAGTTAGGTTGATTTGTCAGGTCTTAACCTTGTTCTAGACGCTAGGTGTTGTTCCCAATAATTAAATATGTCTTAGCTATTGACTATCTAACTATTATTAAAGTAAAGTAATCCTATACGTTGTACAACGCAAAGAAAACAGATTATAAATCAAACACATAGACAGAGAAATAAAACATAAATTCAATTGAAAAAATATAATTCCCAAATTAGTTAGATGTAAATCAAAACTAGGGTTCATACATGTATGCTAAAACTCAAGCTAAATTTATTTAATTCATACTAAAGAAAAAAAAGAAAAGAATTACATAATTGAAGGTTGAAGAAGACATGATTGATGCACATCTCCTTCCAGACTTCTCTTTTTGTTTTGTAGCTTCTTCCTGGCTTAAGATTTAGCCAAGGATGATTTTATTGTGTTAAGAAGTTGTATTGATAGTGTATAGGAAGCCCTAATTCGTTTTCTTGTAGGAGAAGGTAAGTAATGGACTCTTAGTCCAACTCAAATTCGTAACCCTAAAATATAGAATCAGCCCCGTTTTTGTTTTGGTCCTAACAGTTTCAATACGTATCCGTTTGATGCGTATGAGTAGTCGAAATTCATCGTGTCGAAAAGATCTTTAACTTTTCTCTTGACCGTTCTTCCAAATTCCGCACCGATTTTGTGATATAAGCCCATTTGTGGTCGTAGGTGTTGGAATTCAGATTTACTTGGTAACCTTATCTTTCCATATTTTAGCTTTTGTTTCCTTATCTCCATTTTCCATGTTTATCCTCTTTCCTTTAGCTCTTAGAATTAACTTGGACTCTAATTAATTACCATATATCTTTAAAGCTTCACACTAAATAAATAATTAACCCCAATATGCTCTAAAAATAATAAATAATTAATTCAAGCCACAAAATAGGAAAGTGTACTAAATCATGATAAAATCGACCTATACTCTAATAAATCCACCTAAAATGATGCCTCCATGTAGGATTATTTCATGACAAATAGGGAGATATCAAGACCCCCAACTCAAAGTTGTATCATCCTGATACAATAAAAATAAAGAATAGTAGGGTAGTCAAATAATCAAGACGAAGAAGTCGGAGTCGAATAAGAACAGATCACAATGAATGATCCTAGAGCATAAATATCTAAAAAGTCTCATGTAGTAATGCTCAAGAAATAATGCATAAGTATGCTTAATATACACATAATCAACAAACTATGAATTCAAGTCAAGATTAATTTCACAATGCCAGAAGGAGAGGTCTCAACTTAGTTCGTGCTAATGGATATAGGTTGTTCATAGGTTCTAATATAGAATCCAATGGTCCACTTACCTACTACCTAATAGCTCAATTGTTTCTCTATCAAGCAGTTAGAAATCCTAAGGTCTTTACGGTCATAACAGGGCTTAGGGATGGTGTGGTATATTTGGATAATGAAAAAGTGAGCTTTTGGCTCTCTCCTCACATTCCATCAACGAATCGCTCTAGAGCTTGAGTTTTCACTCGAAGATGTTCTCACTCAACCCAATTTTTGATGCTTTTAATGTGCATCCCCATTAATCTCAAATAAAACCTTTTTCATGATGATATACAAATTCCACTTTGCCGGTCCGAATATATATTCTTTCATATCAATCTTTTCTTTTGTATAGCTATGACTCTCTTTTTGATGTTCGAGATATCACGCTATTTTTTATATATATTTTTTTCTTTTCAGATCATGCTTTTCAGCTTTTTTCATTCACTATTACCCCGGCAAAGGGTAACAATAATAACTTTTTCATCATCAATAAAATCACAATTACAATTTCCTAAATCCAATGTTCCCTAATGATGAAACCCACCACCCCAAACTCAAGCTCTAAAACCGACTTGTCTCAAGTTTTGCGATTCAAGTGCGGGTCATATAGATAAGTCCTACAAGCTAAGGGTATGGATTATAATGTGGTTAAATAAAAAGCTTTAGAAAGGCTTAGAGGGGCTAAGACGGATAAATGATAACAATAATCAAATAAAAGGGTGAGAAGGTATAAAAAGGCTTCAAGTGGCTTCAATATGAAAGAACTGCCTTATTCATTTTTCTAACTACCGGATTTTGTTACTTTTTTACTACTAGTTCATAGATAAGCGGGTTTTCAACTAAGTTCAAACCTCACGTTCTACACATCAAATAACTCTCCCTAAGTTTCAACGTGACTTCTTAGCATTGCTCATTAACTTTTCTATCTTTTATTTCCTGTTTTCATACACGCATACTAAACATATTTTTGACATCTTTCAAAACATACTACTTACTATCATTGACTTAATAAAATCATGCTCAATAGGTACATTCAACATATTCTATGCCTATTTCAACCTAAAAAAGTTTAAATTTTATGTAAAAACAAAAAGGAAGATGAGGACAACGAATCCCCACCCCCAACTAAAAAATGAGTCGTGTCCCCACGACTCGAAAATGACTCAAGAAATAAATAAAATTTAAAATTAGCACACATATTGAACATAAATAAATGGTAGGGAAGAGAGAAAATACACTATTCGAGTCTATTACCTCGCCTTATCGACGTTCCAAGTGTTTCTTCTTCACCCAACTTCTTATTTTCTTTCCGATCAAGACACGTGATCATAGTAGGATATTGCATTAAATAACGACATGGGAGAGACCGAAAATCGTATCACCTCCTCATAGATCAACTGTGCCACATCCTCTTCTTCTCCTCTCAAAATACAATTTCGTAATGACGTGGAGAAAGGATTGGATGTGTTTTTATGGTGATTGGGTAGTGTTTTGATGTTTAGGGAAGGTTTGATGAAACTTTAATGGAATTGGGAGAAGTTTGGAGAAAAAAGAGAGGCTTAAGGATTCTAAAATTCGTAATATAACTAACCTCTTCTTCTTTATAACCTAGAAAACACATTTTTTCTCTCTCCAGCAGCGCTGGCCGGCATATTGGCTGTAGGGCCCGGCATACCGGTGCTGGAGCTCTTGAAGCTCAAGTTACGTCAAAATACCCGAGGCTTGAACGCGTGGGCACGGGTTTCTTGTCTGGCTGGCTTACCGGAAGAATTGACCGGCATACCGGTGCTAGCAGCTCTCGAAAACCAACTTTCTGGAATGAACACGTGACGACACCCGTGGGCACGGGTTTTTGATCAGGCCGGCATACCGGAGGTTTTGACCGGCATACTTGTGCTGGCATCTCTCGAAATATGACTCTCGGCATGGAACACGTGGCGATACCCGTGACCTCGGGTTTTCTGACCGCCGGCTTACCGACCATGAGGACCGGCATGCCGGTGGTCTGATCTGAATATACCCAAAAATTTCATTTTTCTCCCAAACTCGATTTCTCTAACACCGGAACATCAAAAACACTAATACCTTTCTCAAATATGCAATATCAACTAAAAACAACTAAACTAAACACAAACTAAAAACATAAAAACATAAAAAATTGCGGATTGTCTCCCGTACATCACTTTTATTTAACGTCTTTTAAAGTTAGACGCGTTACCTCGGTCATGGTTTGCGAAATTTAAATCCCTTACCTCTAACTCCCACGAACTTTCCAGCTCTATTCTTCGTATTCATGGATGGTTTCATCCAAAAGTTCTGGGGTAAAGGAGTGTCTTGTGGTAACTTTAGTTCTTATGTAGCATTAAACTGCTTTGGAAATCCATTCATGTCTTCGGTTTCCAAGCTTCGTTTGTTAGAAAGAATGTATTTCATGAATTTACGGTATTTTGACATTCTTGTGAGAGCTTCTACAAACGGGATGTTAATATTTAACTCGTTCACCATGTCAAGGAATTTCTTGAATTCTTTTTCATTGTTCTGCTTTTTGACACGTGACGGGAATGGTGGAGGAGGACGTGTGTTGGATACCACTGAGCTCACTCTCTTTTCTGGTGTCTTATCTGGGATACTCTTTTATTCAATTACCTCTTCAACCTTGTCTTTAATTGTTTATTCAACCACCTTTTCAGGAGTAGAGGTTGAATCTGGGTCTACTCTAGGCGGAGGTAATTGTTTTCCACTTCTTAATTCAACTGCATGACAAGCATCCTCTTCTGGAGCAACAATATCACTTGGGAGTTTCCCTTTTGGCCTATCTTGCATTGCACTCTCCATTTGTGATATTGTATGCTCAAGATTCTGAATTACCTTGGATTGATTTTGGATTCTTTGCTGACTCATCTTCATATTTTCTTCAACTAGTTCATCATTGAAGCCATACTTGAATTCAAACTCGAAGGTTGCTTTTGTGTAGCTTGTTGCATTGAATATTGAGGTGGTTCTTGATAAGATTCTTTATAAAATGGCGCTTCTTGATATATTTCTTTATAGATCGGCGCTTCGTGATAGATAGGTTGTGGTGGATAGTAAAATTGAGGCCGAGGTTGATAATAAGTCTCTTGATTTCCGACCCAATTTCGATTCTGTGGGGGCTGATAATTAGCGTAACTTCCTTGAGGATTATAATAACCATTAGAATAATGGTTTTTTTGATGATATAGTAAAGAAATTGAAGCTATATTATTCATGCAATTCTCCCACGAATGGTTTTGTGCTCCACAACCTGGACATAAAGGTAAAGTATGTACTAGATTCAACTGAGCTATTGTTCGCGCTTGTTCTCTTAATTCCTCAAGTTGTCGGTTTAACTCTTTGAGCCTTAGAGATTCTAAGGTCTCTTTTTGTTTTTTGTTTCAATCGGCCAACTTCTCTCGGTCTCAAGAACATTCTCCATAATATTTTCAGCTTCTTCAGGATCTAATAACACAAAAACTTTATCTCCTAACAAATCTGCTCTTCTTCTGGACTCTTTATTGAATCCTCCATAAAACATGGTCAATGTATATTCTGGCGATGATACATGGAATGGACATCTCACATTGATCTCGTTAAAACGTAACCATGCTTCACCCAAACTTTCTCCATCTTCCGGCATACCGGTGCTAGCAGCTCTCGAAAACCAACTTTCTGGAATGAACACGTGACGACACCCTTGGGCACGGATTTTTGATCAGGCCGGCATACCGGAGGTTTTGACCGGCATACTTGTGCTGGCATCTCTCGAAATCTGACTCTCGACATGGAACACGTGGCGATACCCGTGGCCTCGGGATTTCTGACCGCCGGCTTAACGGCCATGAGGACCGGCATGCCGGTGGTCTGATATGAATATACCCAAAAATTTCGTTTTTCACCCAAACTCGATTTCTCTAACACCGGAACATCAAAAACACTAATACCTTTCTCAAATATGCAATATCAACTAAAAACAACTAAACTAAACACAAACTAAAAACATAAAAACATAAAAAATTGCGGATTGTCTCCCGTACATCACTTTTATTTAACGTCTTTTAAAGTTAGACGCGTTACCTCGGTCATGGTTTGCGAAATTTAAATCCCTTACCTCTAACTCCCACGAACTTCTCAGCTCTATTCTTCGTATTCATGGATGGTTTCATCCAAAAGTTCTAGGGTAAAGGAGTGTCTTGTGGTAACTTTAGTTCTTATGTAGCATTACACTCCTTTGGCAATCCATTCATGTCTTCGGTTTCCAAGCTTCGTTTGTTAGAAAGAATGTATTTCATAAACTTACGGTATTTTGACATTCTTGTGAGAGCTTCTACAAACGGGATGTTAATATTTAACTCGTTCACCATGTCAAGGAATTTCTTGAATTCTTTTTCATTGTTCTGCTTTTTGACACGTGACGGGAATGGTGGAGGAGGACGTGTGTTGGTTACCACTTAGCTCACTTTCTTTTCTGGTCTTATATGGGACACTCTTTTATTCAATTACCTCTTCAACCCTGTCTTTAATTGTTTCTTCAACCACTTTTTCAGGAGTAGAGGTTGAATCTGGTTCTACTCTAGGCGGAGGTAATTGTTTTCCACTTCTTAATTCAACTGCATGACAAGCATCCTCTTCTGGAGCAACAATATCACTTGGGAGTTTCCCTTTTGGCCTATCTTGCATTGCACTCTCCATTTGTGATATTGTATGCTCAAGATTCTGAATTACCTTGGATTGGTTTTGGATTCTTTGCTGACTCATCTTCATATTTTCTTCAACTAGTTCATCATTGAAGCCATACTTGAATTCAAACTCGAAGGTTGCTTTTGTGTAGCTTGTTGAATTGAATATTGAGGTGGTTCTTGATAAGATTCTTTATAAAATGGAGCTTCTTGATATATTTCTTTATAGATCGGCGTTTCGTGATAGATAGGTTGTGGTGGATAGTAAAATTGAGGCCGAGGTTGATAATATGTCTCTTGATTTCTGACCCAATTTTGATTATGTGGGGGCTGATAATTAGCGTAACTTCCTTGAGGATTATAATAACCATTAGAATAATGGTTTTTTCTGATATACTAAAGAAATTGAAGCTATATTATTCATGCAATTCTCCCACGAATGGTTTTGTGCTCCACAACCTGGACATAAAGGTAAAGTATGTACTAGATTCAACTGAGCTATTGTTCGCGCTTGTTCTCTTAATTCCTCAAGTTGTCGGTTTAACTCTTTGAGCCTTTGAGATTCTAAGGTCTCTTCTTGTTTTTTGTTTCAATCGGCCAACTTCTCTCGGTCTCAAGAACTTTCTCCATAATATTTTCAGCTTCTTCAGTATCTAATAACACAAAAACTTTATATTCTAACAAATCTGCTCTTCTTCTGGACTCTTTATTGAATCCTCCATAAAACATGGCCAATGTATATTTTGGCGATGATACATGGAATGGACATCTCACCTTGATCTCGTTAAAACGTAACCATGCTTCACCCAAACTTTCTCCATCTTCCGGCATACCGGAAGAATTTACCAGCATACCGGTGCTAGCAGCTCTCGAAAACCAACTTTCTGGAATGAACACGTGACGACACCCGTGGGCACGGGTTTTTGATCAGGCCTGCATACCGGAGGTTTTGACCGGCATACTTGTGCTGGCATCTCTTGAAATCTGACTCTCGGCATGGAACAAGTGGCGATACCCGTGGCCTCGGGATTTCTGACCGCCGGCTTCACGGCCATGAGGACCGGCATGCCGGTGGTCTGATATGAATATACCCAAAAATTTCGTTTTTCTCCCAAACTGGATTTCTCTAACACCGGAACATCAAAAACACTAATACCTTTCTCAAATATGCAATATCAACTAAAAACAACTAAACTAAACACAAACTAAAAACATAAAAAATTGCGGATTGTCTCCCGTACATCACTTTTATTTAACGTCTTTTAAAGTTAGACGCGTTACCTCGGTCATGGTTTGCGAAATTTAAATCCCTTACCTCTAACTCCCACGAACTTCTCAACTCTATTCTTCGTATTCATGGATGGTTTCATCCAAAAGTTCTGGGGTAAAGGAGTGTCTTGTGGTAACTTTAGTTCTTATGTAGCATTACACTCCTTTGGCAATCCATTCATCTCTTCGGTTTCCAAGCTTCGTTTGTTAGAAAGAATGTATTTCATGAACTTACGGTATTTTGACATTCTTGTGAGAGCTTCTACAAACGGGATGTTAATATTTAACTCGTTCACCATGTCAAGGAATTTCTTGAATTCTTTTTCATTGTTCTGCTTTTTGACACGTTACGGTAATGGTGGAGGAGGACGTGTGTTGGTTACCACTTAGCTCACTTTCTTTTCTGGTGTCTTATCTGGGACACTCTTTTATTCAATTACCTTTTCAACACTGTCTTTAATTGTTTCTTCAACCACTTTTTCAGGAGTAGAGGTTGAATTTGGTTCTACTCTAGGCGGAGGTAATTGTTTTCCACTTCTTAATTCAACTGCATGACAATCATCCTCTTCTGGAGCAACAATATCACTTGGGAGTTGCCCTTTTGGCCTATCTTGCATTGCACTCTCCATTTGTGATATTGTATGCTCAAGATTCTGAATTACCTTGGATTGGTTTTGGATTCTTTGCTGACTCATCTTCATATTTTCTTCAACTAGTTCATCATTGAAGCCATACTTGAATTCAAACTCGAAGGTTGCTTTTGTGTAGCTTGTTGCATTGAATATTGAGGTGGTTCTTGATAAGATTCTTTATAAAATGGCGCTTCTTGATATATTTCTTTATAGATCGGCGCTTCGTGATAGATAGGTTGTGGTGGATAGTAAAATTGAGGCCGAGGTTGATAATAAGTCTCTTGATTTCCGACCCAATTTTGATTATGTGGGGGCTGATAATTAGCGTAACTTCCTTGAGGATTATAATAACCATTAGAATAATGGTTTTTTTATGATATACTAAAGAAATTGAAGCTATATTATTCATGCAATTCTCCCACGAATGGTTTTGTGCTCCACAACCTGGACATAAAGGTAAAGTATGTACTAGATTCAACTGAGCTATTGTTCGCGCTTGTTCTCTTAATTCCTCAAGTTGTCGGTTTAACTCTTTGAGCCTTAGAGATTCTAAGGTCTCTTCTTGTTTTTTGTTTCAATCGGCCAGCTTCTCTCGGTCTCAAGAACTTTCTCCATAATATTTTCAGCTTCTTCAGGATCTAATAACATAAAAACTTTATATCCTAACAAATCTGCTCTTCTTCTGGACTCTTTATTGAATCCTCCATAAAACATGGTCAATGTATATTCTGGCGATGATACATGGAATGGACATCTCACCATGATCTCGTTAAAACGTAACCATGCTTCACCCAAACTTTCTCCATCTTCCGGCATACCGGAAGAATTGACCGGCATACCGGTGCTAGCAGCTCTCGAAAACCAACTTTCTGGAATGAACACGTGACGACACCCGTGGGCACGGGTTTTTGATCAGGTCGGCATACCAGAGGTTTTGACCGGCATACTTGTGCTGGCATCTCTCGAAATCTGACTCTCGGCATGAAACACGTGGCGATACCCGTGGCCTCGGGATTTCTGACCGCCGGCTTAACGTCCATGAGGACCGGCATGCCGGTGGTCTGATATGAATATACCCAAAGATTTCGTTTTTCTCCCAAACTCGATTTCTCTAACACCGGAACATCAAAAACACTAATACCTTTCTCAAATATGCAATATCAACTAAAAACAACTAAACTAAACACAAACTAAAAACATAAAAAATTGCGGATTGTCTCCTGTACATCACTTTTATTTAACGTCTTTTAAAGTTAGACGCGTTATCTCGGTCATGGTTTGCGAAATTTAAATCCCTTACCTCTAACTCCCACGAACTTCTCAGCTCTATTCTTCGTATTCATGGATGGTTTCATCCAAAAGTTCTGGGGTAAAGGAGTGTCTTGTGGTAACTTTAGTTCTTATGTAGCATTACACTCCTTTGGCAATCCATTCATCTCTTGGGTTTCCAAGCTTCGTTTGTTAGAAAGAATGTATTTCATGAACTTACGGTATTTTGACATTCTTGTGAGAGCTTCTACAAACGGGATGTTAATATTTAACTCGTTCACCATGTCAAGGAATTTCTTGAATTCTTTTTCATTGTTCTGCTTTTTGACACGTGACGGGAATGGTGGAGGAGGACGTGTGTTGGTTACCACTTAGCTCACTTTCTTTTCTGGTGTCTTATCTGGGACACTCTTTTATTCAATTACCTCTTCAACCCTGTCTTTAATTGTTTCTTCAACCACTTTTTCAGGAGTAGAGGTTGAATCTGGTTCTACTCTAGGCGGAGGTAATTGTTTTCCACTTCTTAATTCAACTGCATGACAAGCATCCTCTTCTGGAGCAACAATATCACTTGGGAGTTGCCCTTTTGGCCTATCTTGCATTGCACTCTCCATTTGTGATATTGTATGCTCAAGATTCTGAATTACCTTGGATTGGTTTTGGATTCTTTGCTGACTCATCTTCATATTTTCTTCAACTAGTTCATCATTGAAGCCATACTTGAATTCAAACTCGAAGGTTGCTTTTGTGTAGCTTGTTGCATTGAATATTGAGGTGGTTCTTGATAAGATTCTTTATAAAATGGCGCTTCTTGATATATTTCTTTATAGATCGGCGCTTCGTGATAGATAGGTTGTGGTGGATAGTAAAATTGAGGCCGAGGTTGATAATAAGTCTCTTGATTTCCGACCCAATTTTGATTATGTGGGGGCTGATAATTAGCGTAACTTCCTTGAGGATTATAATAACCATTAGAATAATGGTTTTTTTATGATATACTAAAGAAATTGAAGCTATATTATTCATGCAATTCTCCCACGAATGGTTTTGTGCTCCACAACCTGGACATAAAGGTAAAGTATGTACTAGATTCAACTGAGCTATTGTTCGCGCTTGTTCTCTTAATTCCTCAAGTTGTCGGTTTAACTCTTTGAGCCTTAGAGATTCTAAGGTCTCTTCTTGTTTTTTGTTTCAATCGGCCAGCTTCTCTCGGTCTCAAGAACTTTCTCCATAATATTTTCAGCTTCTTCAGGATCTAATAACATAAAAACTTTATATCCTAACAAATCTGCTCTTCTTCTGGACTCTTTATTGAATCCTCCATAAAACATGGTCAATGTATATTCTGGCGATGATACATGGAATGGACATCTCACCATGATCTCGTTAAAACGTAACCATGCTTCACCCAAACTTTCTCCATCTTCCGGCATACCGGAAGAATTGACCGGCATACCGGTGCTAGCAGCTCTCGAAAACCAACTTTCTGGAATGAACACGTGACGACACCCGTGGGCACGGGTTTTTGATCAGGTCGGCATACCAGAGGTTTTGACCGGCATACTTGTGCTGGCATCTCTCGAAATCTGACTCTCGGCATGGAACACGTGGCGATACCCGTGGCCTCGGGATTTCTGACCGCCGGCTTAACGGCCATGAGGACCGGCATGCCGGTGGTCTGATATGAATATACCCAAAAATTTCGTTTTTCTCCCAAACTCGATTTCTCTAACACCGGAACATCAAAAACACTAATACCTTTCTCAAATATGCAATATCAACTAAAAACAACTAAACTAAACACAAACTAAAAACATAAAAAATTGCGGATTGTCTCCTGTACATCACTTTTATTTAACGTCTTTTAAAGTTAGACGCGTTATCTCGGTCATGGTTTGCGAAATTTAAATCCCTTACCTCTAACTCCCACGAACTTCTCAGCTCTATTCTTCGTATTCATGGATGGTTTCATCCAAAAGTTCTGGGGTAAAGGAGTGTCTTGTGGTAACTTTAGTTCTTATGTAGCATTACACTCCTTTGGCAATCCATTCATCTCTTCGGTTTCCAAGCTTCGTTTGTTAGAAAGAATGTATTTCATGAACTTACGGTATTTTGACATTCTTGTGAGAGCTTCTACAAACGGGATGTTAATATTTAACTCGTTCACCATGTCAAGGAATTTCTTGAATTCTTTTTCATTGTTCTGCTTTTTGACACGTGACGGGAATGGTGGAGGAGGACGTGTGTTGGTTACCACTTAGCTCACTTTCTTTTCTGGTGTCTTATCTGGGACACTCTTTTATTCAATTACCTCTTCAACCCTGTCTTTAATTGTTTCTTCAACCACTTTTTCAGGAGTAGAGGTTGAATCTGGTTCTACTCTAGGCGGAGGTAATTGTTTTCCACTTCTTAATTCAACTGCATGACAAGCATCCTCTTCTGGAGCAACAATATCACTTGGGAGTTGCCCTTTTGGCCTATCTTGCATTGCACTCTCCATTTGTGATATTGTATGCTCAAGATTCTGAATTACCTTGGATTGGTTTTGGATTCTTTGCTGACTCATCTTCATATTTTCTTCAACTAGTTCATCATTGAAGCCATACTTGAATTCAAACTCGAAGGTTGCTTTTGTGTAGCTTGTTGCATTGAATATTGAGGTGGTTCTTGATAAGATTCTTTATAAAATGGCGCTTCTTGATATATTTCTTTATAGATCGGCGCTTCGTGATAGATAGGTTGTGGTGGATAGTAAAATTGAGGCCGAGGTTGATAATAAGTCTCTTGATTTCCGACCCAATTTTGATTATGTGGGGGCTGATAATTAGCGTAACTTCCTTGAGGATTATAATAACCATTAGAATAATGGTTTTTTTATGATATACTAAAGAAATTGAAGCTATATTATTCATGCAATTCTCCCACGAATGGTTTTGTGCTCCACAACCTGGACATAAAGGTAAAGTATGTACTAGATTCAATGGAGCTATTGTTCGCGCTTGTCCTCTTAATTCCTCAAGTTGTCGGTTTAACTCTTTGAGCCTTAGAGATTCTAAGGTCTCTTCTTGTTTTTTGTTTCAATTGGCCAACTTCTCTCGGTCTCAAGAACTTTCTCCATAATATTTTCAGCTTCTTCAGGATCTAATAACACAAAAACTTTATATCCTAACAAATCTGCTCTTCTTCTGGACTCTTTATTGAATCCTCCATAAAACATGGTCAATGTATATTCAGGCGATGATACATGGAATGGACATCTCACCTTGATCTCGTTAAAACGTAACCATGCTTCACCCAAACTTTCTCCATCTTCCGGCATACCGGAAGAATTGACCGGCATACCGGTGCTAGCAGCTCTCGAAAACCAACTTTCTGGAATGAACACGTGACGACACCCGTGGGCACGGGTTTTTGATCAGGTCGGCATACCAGAGGTTTTGACCGGCATACTTGTGCTGGCATCTCTCGAAATCTGACTCTCGGCATGGAACACGTGGCGATACCCGTGGCCTCGGGATTTCTGACCGCCGGCTTAACGGCCATGAGGACCGGCATGCCGGTGGTCTGATATGAATATACCCAAAAATTTCGTTTTTCTCCCAAACTCGATTTCTCTAACACCGGAACATCAAAAACACTAATACCTTTCTCAAATATGCAATATCAACTAAAAACAACTAAACTAAACACAAACTAAAAACATAAAAAATTGCGGATTGTCTCCTGTACATCACTTTTATTTAACGTCTTTTAAAGTTAGACGCGTTATCTCGGTCATGGTTTGCGAAATTTAAATCCCTTACCTCTAACTCCCACGAACTTCTCAGCTCTATTCTTCGTATTCATGGATGGTTTCATCCAAAAGTTCTGGGGTAAAGGAGTGTCTTGTGGTAACTTTAGTTCTTATGTAGCATTACACTCCTTTGGCAATCCATTCATCTCTTCGGTTTCCAAGCTTCGTTTGTTAGAAAGAATGTATTTCATGAACTTACGGTATTTTGACATTCTTGTGAGAGCTTCTACAAACGGGATGTTAATATTTAACTCGTTCACCATGTCAAGGAATTTCTTGAATTCTTTTTCATTGTTCTGCTTTTTGACACGTGACGGGAATGGTGGAGGAGGACGTGTGTTGGTTACCACTTAGCTCACTTTCTTTTCTGGTGTCTTATCTGGGACACTCTTTTATTCAATTACCTCTTCAACCCTGTCTTTAATTGTTTCTTCAACCACTTTTTCAGGAGTAGAGGTTGAATCTGGTTCTACTCTAGGCGGAGGTAATTGTTTTCCACTTCTTAATTCAACTGCATGACAAGCATCCTCTTCTGGAGCAACAATATCACTTGGGAGTTGCCCTTTTGGCCTATCTTGCATTGCACTCTCCATTTGTGATATTGTATGCTCAAGATTCTGAATTACCTTGGATTGGTTTTGGATTCTTTGCTGACTCATCTTCATATTTTCTTCAACTAGTTCATCATTGAAGCCATACTTGAATTCAAACTCGAAGGTTGCTTTTGTGTAGCTTGTTGCATTGAATATTGAGGTGGTTCTTGATAAGATTCTTTATAAAATGGCGCTTCTTGATATATTTCTTTATAGATCGGCGCTTCGTGATAGATAGGTTGTGGTGGATAGTAAAATTGAGGCCGAGGTTGATAATAAGTCTCTTGATTTCCGACCCAATTTTGATTATGTGGGGGCTGATAATTAGCGTAACTTCCTTGAGGATTATAATAACCATTAGAATAATGGTTTTTTTATGATATACTAAAGAAATTGAAGCTATATTATTCATGCAATTCTCCCACGAATGGTTTTGTGCTCCACAACCTGGACATAAAGGTAAAGTATGTACTAGATTCAACTGAGCTATTGTTCGCGCTTGTTCTCTTAATTCCTCAAGTTGTCGGTTTAACTCTTTGAGCCTTAGAGATTCTAAGGTCTCTTCTTGTTTTTTGTTTCAATCGGCCAGCTTCTCTCGGTCTCAAGAACTTTCTCCATAATATTTTCAGCTTCTTCAGGATCTAATAACATAAAAACTTTATATCCTAACAAATCTGCTCTTCTTCTGGACTCTTTATTGAATCCTCCATAAAACATGGTCAATGTATATTCTGGCGATGATACATGGAATGGACATCTCACCATGATCTCGTTAAAACGTAACCATGCTTCACCCAAACTTTCTCCATCTTCCGGCATACCGGAAGAATTGACCGGCATACCGGTGCTAGCAGCTCTCGAAAACCAACTTTCTGGAATGAACACGTGACGACACCCGTGGGCACGGGTTTTTGATCAGGTCGGCATACCAGAGGTTTTGACCGGCATACTTGTGCTGGCATCTCTCGAAATCTGACTCTCGGCATGGAACACGTGGCGATACCCGTGGCCTCGGGATTTCTGACCGCCGGCTTAACGGCCATGAGGACCGGCATGCCGGTGGTCTGATATGAATATACCCAAAAATTTCGTTTTTCTCCCAAACTCGATTTCTCTAACACCGGAACATCAAAAACACTAATACCTTTCTCAAATATGCAATATCAACTAAAAACAACTAAACTAAACACAAACTAAAAACATAAAAAATTGCGGATTGTCTCCTGTACATCACTTTTATTTAACGTCTTTTAAAGTTAGACGCGTTATCTCGGTCATGGTTTGCGAAATTTAAATCCCTTACCTCTAACTCCCACGAACTTCTCAGCTCTATTCTTCGTATTCATGGATGGTTTCATCCAAAAGTTCTGGGGTAAAGGAGTGTCTTGTGGTAACTTTAGTTCTTATGTAGCATTACACTCCTTTGGCAATCCATTCATCTCTTCGGTTTCCAAGCTTCGTTTGTTAGAAAGAATGTATTTCATGAACTTACGGTATTTTGACATTCTTGTGAGAGCTTCTACAAACGGGATGTTAATATTTAACTCGTTCACCATGTCAAGGAATTTCTTGAATTCTTTTTCATTGTTCTGCTTTTTGACACGTGACGGGAATGGTGGAGGAGGACGTGTGTTGGTTACCACTTAGCTCACTTTCTTTTCTGATGTCTTATCTGGGACACTCTTTTATTCAATTACCTCTTCAACCCTGTCTTTAATTGTTTCTTCAACCACTTTTTCAGGAGTAGAGGTTGAATCTGGTTCTACTCTAGGCGGAGGTAATTGTTTTCCACTTCTTAATTCAACTGCATGACAAGCATCCTCTTCTGGAGCAACAATATCACTTGGGAGTTGCCCTTTTGGCCTATCTTGCATTGCACTCTCCATTTGTGATATTGTATGCTCAAGATTCTGAATTACCTTGGATTGGTTTTGGATTCTTTGCTGACTCATCTTCATATTTTCTTCAACTAGTTCATCATTGAAGCCATACTTGAATTCAAACTCGAAGGTTGCTTTTGTGTAGCTTGTTGCATTGAATATTGAGGTGGTTCTTGATAAGATTCTTTATAAAATGGCGCTTCTTGATATATTTCTTTATAGATCGGCGCTTCGTGATAGATAGGTTGTGGTGGATAGTAAAATTGAGGCCGAGGTTGATAATAAGTCTCTTGATTTCCGACCCAATTTTGATTATGTGGGGGCTGATAATTAGCGTAACTTCCTTGAGGATTATAATAACCATTAGAATAATGGTTTTTTTATGATATACTAAAGAAATTGAAGCTATATTATTCATGCAATTCTCCCACGAATGGTTTTGTGCTCCACAACCTGGACATAAAGGTAAAGTATGTACTAGATTCAATGGAGCTATTGTTCGCGCTTGTCCTCTTAATTCCTCAAGTTGTCGGTTTAACTCTTTGAGCCTTAGAGATTCTAAGGTCTCTTCTTGTTTTTTGTTTCAATTGGCCAACTTCTCTCGGTCTCAAGAACTTTCTCCATAATATTTTCAGCTTCTTCAGGATCTAATAACACAAAAACTTTATATCCTAACAAATCTGCTCTTCTTCTGGACTCTTTATTGAATCCTCCATAAAACATGGTCAATGTATATTCAGGCGATGATACATGGAATGGACATCTCACCTTGATCTCGTTAAAACGTAACCATGCTTCACCCAAACTTTCTCCATCTTCCGGTATACCGGAAGAATTGACCGGCATACCGGTGCTAGCAGCTCTCGAAAACCAACTTTCTAGAATGAACACGTGACGACACCAGTGGGCACGGGTTTTTGATCAGGTCGGCATACCAGAGGTTTTGACCGGCATACTTGTGCTGGTATCTCTCGAAATCTGACTCTCGGCATGAAACACGTGGCGATACCCGTGGCCTCGGGATTTCTGACCGCCGGCTTAACGGCCATGAGGACCGGCATGCCGGTGGTCTGATATGAATATACCCAAAGATTTCGTTTTTCTCCCAAACTCGATTTCTCTAACACCGGAACATCAAAAACACTAATACCTTTCTCAAATATGCAATATCAACTAAAAACAACTAAACTAAACACAAACTAAAAACATAAAAACATAAAAAATTGCGGATTGTCTCCCGTACATCACTTTTATTTAACGTCTTTTAAAGTTAGACGCGTTACCTCGGTCATGGTTTGCGAAATTTAAATCCCTTACCTCTAACTCCCACGAACTTCTCAGCTCTATTCTTCGTATTCATGGATGGTTTCATCCAAAAGTTCTGGGGTAAAGGAGTGTCTTGTGGTAACTTTAGTTCTTATGTAGCATTACACTCCTTTGGCAATCCATTCATCTCTTCGGTTTCCAAGCTTCGTTTGTTAGAAAGAATGTATTTCATGAACTTACGGTATTTTGACATTCTTGTGAGAGCTTCTACAAACGGGATGTTAATATTTAACTCGTTCACCATGTCAAGGAATTTCTTGAATTCTTTTTCATTGTTCTGCTTTTTGACACGTGACGGGAATGGTGGAGGAGGACGTGTGTTGGTTACCACTTAGCTCACTTTCTTTTCTGGTGTCTTATCTGGGTTACTCTTTTATTCAATTACCTCTTCAACCCTGTCTTTAATTGTTTCTTCAACCACTTTTTCAGGAGTAGAGGTTGAATCTGGTTCTACTCTAGGCGAAGGTAATTGTTTTCCACTTCTTAATTCAACTGCATGACAAGCATCCTCTTCTGGAGCAACAATATCACTTGGGAGTTGCCCTTTTGGCCTCTCTTGCATTGCACTCTCCATTTGTGATATTGTATGCTCAAGATTCTGAATTACCTTGGATTGGTTTTGGATTCTTTGCTGACTCATCTTCATATTTTCTTCAACTAGTTCATCATTGAAGCCATACTTGAATTCAAACTCGAAGGTTGCTTTTGTGTAGCTTGTTGCATTGAATATTGAGGTGGTTCTTGATAAGATTCTTTATAAAATGGCGCTTCTTGATATATTTCTTTATAGATCGGCGCTTCGTGATAGATAGGTTGTGGTGGATAGTAAACTTGAGGCCGAGGTTGATAATAAGTCTCTTGATTTCCGACCCAATTTTGATTATGTGGGGGCTGATAATTAGCGTAACTTCCTTGAGGATTATAATAACCATTAGAATAATGGTTTTTTTATGATATACTAAAGAAATTGAAGCTATATTATTCATGCAATTCTCCCACGAATGGTTTTGTGCTCCACAACCTGGACATAAAGGTAAAGTATGTACTAGATTCAACTGAGCTATTGTTCGCGCTTGTCCTCTTAATTCCTCAAGTTGTCGGTTTAACTCTTTGAGCCTTAGAGATTCTAAGGTCTCTTCTTGTTTTTTGTTTCAATCGGCCAGCTTCTCTCGGTCTCAAGAACTTTCTCCATAATATTTTCAGCTTCTTCAGGATCTAATAACATAAAAACTTTATATCCTAACAAATCTGCTCTTCTTCTGGACTCTTTATTGAATCCTCCATAAAACATGGTCAATGTATATTCTGGCGATGATACATGGAATGGACATCTCACCATGATCTCGTTAAAACGTAACCATGCTTCACCCAAACTTTCTCCATCTTCCGGCATACCGGAAGAATTGACCGGCATACCGGTGCTAGCAGCTCTCGAAAACCAACTTTCTGGAATGAACACGTGACGACACCCGTGGGCACGGGTTTTTGATCAGGTCGGCATACCAGAGGTTTTGACCGGCATACTTGTGCTGGTATCTCTCGAAATCTGACTCTCGGCATGAAACACGTGGCGATACCCGTGGCCTCGGGATTTCTGACCGCCGGCTTAACGGCCATGAGGACCGGCATGCCGGTGGTCTGATATGAATATACCCAAAGATTTCGTTTTTCTCCCAAACTCGATTTCTCTAACACCGGAACATCAAAAACACTAATACCTTTCTCAAATATGCAATATCAACTAAAAACAACTAAACTAAACACAAACTAAAAACATAAAAAATTGCGGATTGTCTCCTGTACATCACTTTTATTTAACGTCTTTTAAAGTTAGACGCGTTATCTCGGTCATGGTTTGCGAAATTTAAATCCCTTACCTCTAACTCCCACGAACTTCTCAGCTCTATTCTTCGTATTCATGGATGGTTTCATCCAAAAGTTCTGGGGTAAAGGAGTGTCTTGTGGTAACTTTAGTTCTTATGTAGCATTACACTCCTTTGGCAATCCATTCATCTCTTCGGTTTCCAAGCTTCGTTTGTTAGAAAGAATGTATTTCATGAACTTACGGTATTTTGACATTCTTGTGAGAGCTTCTACAAACGGGATGTTAATATTTAACTCGTTCACCATGTCAAGGAATTTCTTGAATTCTTTTTCATTGTTCTGCTTTTTGACACGTGACGGGAATGGTGGAGGAGGACGTGTGTTGGTTACCACTTAGCTCACTTTCTTTTCTGGTGTCTTATCTGGGACACTCTTTTATTCAATTACCTCTTCAACCCTGTCTTTAATTGTTTCTTCAACCATTTTTTCAGGAGTAGAGGTTGAATCTGGTTCTACTCTAGGCGGAGGTAATTGTTTTCCACTTCTTAATTCAACTGCATGACAAGCATCCTCTTCTGGAGCAACAATATCACTTGGGAGTTGCCCTTTTGGCCTATCTTGCATTGCACTCTCCATTTGTGATATTGTATGCTCAAGATTCTGAATTACCTTGGATTGGTTTTGGATTCTTTGCTGACTCATCTTCATATTTTCTTCAACTAGTTCATCATTGAAGCCATACTTGAATTCAAACTCGAAGGTTGCTTTTGTGTAGCTTGTTGCATTGAATATTGAGGTGGTTCTTGATAAGATTCTTTATAAAATGGCGCTTCTTGATATATTTCTTTATAGATCGGCGCTTCGTGATAGATAGGTTGTGGTGGATAGTAAAATTGAGGCCGAGGTTGATAATAAGTCTCTTGATTTCCGACCCAATTTTGATTATGTGGGGGCTGATAATTAGCGTAACTTCCTTGAGGATTATAATAACCATTAGAATAATGGTTTTTTTATGATATACTAAAGAAATTGAAGCTATATTATTCATGCAATTCTCCCACGAATGGTTTTGTGCTCCACAACCTGGACATAAAGGTAAAGTATGTACTAGATTCAACTGAGCTATTGTTCGCGCTTGTCCTCTTAATTCCTCAAGTTGTCGGTTTAACTCTTTGAGCCTTAGAGATTCTAAGGTCTCTTCTTGTTTTTTGTTTCAATTGGCCAACTTCTCTCGGTCTCAAGAACTTTCTCCATAATATTTTCAGCTTCTTCAGGATCTAATAACACAAAAACTTTATATCCTAACAAATCTGCTCTTCTTCTGGACTCTTTATTGAATCCTCCATAAAACATGGTCAATGTATATTCAGGCGATGATACATGGAATGGACATCTCACCTTGATCTCGTTAAAACGTAACCATGCTTCACCCAAACTTTCTCCATCTTCCGGCATACCGGAAGAATTGACCGGCATACCGGTGCTAGCAGCTCTCGAAAACCAACTTTCTGGAATGAACACGTGACGACACCCGTGGGCACGGGTTTTTGATCAGGTCGGCATACCAGAGGTTTTGACCGGCATACTTGTGCTGGTATCTCTCGAAATCTGACTCTCGGCATGGAACACGTGGCGATACCCGTGGCCTCGGGATTTCTGACCGCCGGCTTAACGGCCATGAGGACCGGCATGCCGGTGGTCTGATATGAATATACCCAAAGATTTCGTTTTTCTCCCAAACTCACCGGAACATCAAAAACACTAATACCTTTCTCAAATATGCAATATCAACTAAAAACAACTAAACTAAACACAAACTAAAAACATAAAAAATTGCGGATTGTCTCCCGTACATCACTTTTATTTAACGTCTTTTAAAGTTAGACGCGTTACCTCGGTCATGGTTTGCGAAATTTAAATCCCTTACCTCTAACTCCCACGAACTTCTCAGCTCTATTCTTCGTATTCATGGATGGTTTCATCCAAAAGTTCTGGGGTAAAGGAGTGTCTTGTGGTAACTTTAGTTCTTATGTAGCATTACACTCCTTTGGCAATCCATTCATCTCTTCGGTTTCCAAGCTTCGTTTGTTAGAAAGAATGTATTTCATGAACTTACGGTATTTTGACATTCTTGTGAGAGCTTCTACAAACGGGATGTTAATATTTAACTCGTTCACCATGTCAAGGAATTTCTTGAATTCTTTTTCATTGTTCTGCTTTTTGACACGTGACGGGAATGGTAAAGGAGGACGTGTGTTGGTTACCACTTAGCTCACTTTCTTTTCTGGTGTCTTATCTGGGACACTCTTTTATTCAATTACCTCTTCAACCCTGTCTTTAATTGTTTCTTCAACCATTTTTTCAGGAGTAGAGGTTGAATCTGGTTCTACTCTAGGCGGAGGTAATTGTTTTCCACTTCTTAATTCAACTGCATGACAAGCATCCTCTTCTGGAGCAACAATATCACTTGGGAGTTGCCCTTTTGGCCTATCTTGCATTGCTCTCTCCATTTGTGATATTGTATGCTCAAGATTCTGAATTACCTTGGATTGGTTTTCGATTCTTTGCTGACTCATCTTCATATTTTCTTCAACTAGTTCATCATTGAAGCCATACTTGAATTCAAACTCGAAGGTTGCTTTTGTGTAGCTTGTTGCATTGAATATTGAGGTGGTTCTTGATAAGATTCTTTATAAAATGGCGCTTCTTGATATATTTCTTTATAGATCGGCGCTTCGTGATAGATAGGTTGTGGTGGATAGTAAAATTGAGGCCGAGGTTGATAATAAGTCTCTTGATTTCCGACCCAATTTTGATTATGTGGGGGCTGATAATTAGCGTAACTTCCTTGAGGATTATAATAACCATTAGAATAATGGTTTTTTTATGATATACTAAAGAAATTGAAGCTATATTATTCATGCAATTCTCCCACGAATGGTTTTGTGCTCCACAACCTGGACATAAAGGTAAAGTATGTACTAGATTCAACTGAGCTATTGTTCGCGCTTGTCCTCTTAATTCCTCAAGTTGTCGGTTTAACTCTTTGAGCCTTAGAGATTCTAAGGTCTCTTCTTGTTTTTTGTTTCAATTGGCCAACTTCTCTCGGTCTCAAGAACTTTCTCCATAATATTTTCAGCTTCTTCAGGATCTAATAACACAAAAACTTTATATCCTAACAAATCTGCTCTTCTTCTGGACTCTTTATTGAATCCTCCATAAAACATGGTCAATGTATATTCAGGCGATGATACATGGAATGGACATCTCACCTTGATCTCGTTAAAACGTAACCATGCTTCACCCAAACTTTCTCCATCTTCCGGCATACCGGAAGAATTGACCGGCATACCGGTGCTAGCAGCTCTCGAAAACCAACTTTCTGGAATGAACACGTGACGACACCCGTGGGCACGGGTTTTTGATCAGGTCGGCATACCAGAGGTTTTGACCGGCATACTTGTGCTGGTATCTCTCGAAATCTGACTCTCGGCATGGAACACGTGGCGATACCCGTGGCCTCGGGATTTCTGACCGCCGGCTTAACGGCCATGAGGACCGGCATGCCGGTGGTCTGATATGAATATACCCAAAAATTTCGTTTTTCTCCCAAACTCGATTTCTCTAACACTGGAACATCAAAAACACTAATACCTTTCTCAAATATGCAATACCAACTAAAAAAAACTAAACTAAACACAAACTAAAAACATAAAAACATAAAAAATTGCGGATTGTCTCCCGTACATCACTTTTATTTAACATCTTTTAAAGTTAGACGCGTTACCTCGGTCATGGTTTGCGAAATTTAAATCCCTTACCTCTAACTCCCACGAACTTCTCAACTCTATTCTTCGTATTCATGGATGGTTTCATCCAAAAGTTCTGGGGTAAAGGAGTGTCTTGTGGTAACTTTAGTTCTTATGTAGCATTACACTCCTTTGGCAATCCATTCATCTCTTCGGTTTCCAAGCTTCATTTGTTAGAAAGAATGTATTTCATGAACTTACGGTATTTTGACATTCTTGTGAGAGCTTCTACAAACGGGATGTTAATATTTAACTCGTTCACCATGTCAAGGAATTTCTTGATTTCTTTTTCATTGTTCTGCTTTTTGACACGTGACGGGAATGGTGGAGGAGGACGTGTGTTGGTTACCACTTAGCTCACTTTCTTTTCTGGTGTCTTATCTGGGACACTCTTTTATTCAATTACCTCTTCAACCCTGTCTTTAATTGTTTCTTCAACCACTTTTTCAGGAGTAGAGGTTGAATCTGGTTCTACTCTAGGCGGAGGTAATTGTTTTCCACTTCTTAATTCAACTGCATGACAAGCATCCTCTTCTGGAGCAACAATATCACTTGGGAGTTGCCCTTTTGGCCTCTCTTGCATTGCACTCTCCATTTGTGATATTGTATGCTCAAGATTCTGAATTACCTTGGATTGGTTTTGGATTCTTTGCTGACTCATCTTCATATTTTCTTCAACTAGTTCATCATTGAAGCCATACTTGAATTCAAACTCGAAGGTTGCTTTTGTGTAGCTTGTTGCATTGAATATTGAGGTGGTTCTTGATAAGATTCTTTATAAAATGGCGCTTCTTGATATATTTCTTTATAGATCGGCGCTTCGTGATAGATAGGTTGTGGTGGATAGTAAAATTGAGGCCGAGGTTGATAATAAGTCTCTTGATTTCCGACCCAATTTTGATTATGTGGGGGCTGATAATTAGCGTAACTTCCTTGAGGATTATAATAACCATTAGAATAATGGTTTTTTTATGATATACTAAAGAAATTGAAGCTATATTATTCATGCAATTCTCCCACGAATGGTTTTGTGCTCCACAACCTGGACATAAAGGTAAAGTATGTACTAGATTCAACTGAGCTATTGTTCGCGCTTGTCCTCTTAATTCCTCAAGTTGTCGGTTTAACTCTTTGAGCCTTAGAGATTCTAAGGTCTCTTCTTGTTTTTTGTTTCAATTGGCCAACTTCTCTCGGTCTCAAGAACTTTCTCCATAATATTTTCAGCTTCTTCAGGATCTAATAACACAAAAACTTTATATCCTAACAAATCTGCTCTTCTTCTGGACTCTTTATTGAATCCTCCATAAAACATGGTCAATGTATATTCAGGCGATGATACATGGAATGGACATCTCACCTTGATCTCGTTAAAACGTAACCATGCTTCACCCAAACTTTCTCCATCTTCCGGCATACCGGAAGAATTGACCGGCATACCGGTGCTAGCAGCTCTCGAAAACCAACTTTCTGGAATGAACACGTGACGACACCCGTGGGCACGGGTTTTTGATCAGGTCGGCATACCAGAGGTTTTGACCGGCATACTTGTGCTGGTATATCTCGAAATCTGACTCTCGGCATGGAACACGTGGCGATACCCGTGGCCTCGGGATTTCTGACCGCCGGCTTAACGGCCATGAGGACCGGCATGCCGGTGGTCTGATATGAATATACCCAAAAATTTCGTTTTTCTCCCAAACTCGATTTCTCTAACACCGGAACATCAAAAACACTAATACCTTTCTCAAATATGCAATATCAACTAAAAACAACTAAACTAAACACAAACTAAAAACATAAAAACATAAAAAATTGCGGATTGTCTCCCGTAAATCACTTTTATTTAACGTCTTTTAAAGTTAGACGCGTTACCTCGGTCATGGTTTAAGAAATTTAAATCCCTTACCTCTAACTCCCACGAACTTCTCAGCTCTATTCTTCGTATTCATGGATGGTTTCATCCAAAAGTTCTGGGGTAAAGGGGTGTCTTGTGGTAACTTTAGTTCTTATGTAGCATTACACTCCTTTGGCAATCCATTCATCTCTTCGGTTTCCAAGCTTCGTTTGTTAGAAAGAATGTATTTCATGAACTTACGGCATTTTGACATTCTTGTGAGAGCTTCTACAAACGGGATGTTAATATTTAACTCGTTCACCATGTCAAGGAATTTCTTGAATTCTTTTTCATTGTTCTGCTTTTTGACACGTGACGGGAATGGTGGAGGAGGACGTGTGTTGGTTACCACTTAGCTCACTTTCTTTTCTGGTGTCTTATCTGGGACACTCTTTTATTCAATTACCTCTTCAACCCTGTCTTTAATTGTTTCTTCAACCACTTTTTCAGGAGTAGAGGTTGAATCTGGTTCTACTCTAGGCGGAGGTAATTGTTTTCCACTTCTTAATTCAACTGCATGACAAGCATCCTCTTCTGGAGCAACAATATCACTTGGGAGTTGCCCTTTTGGCCTCTCTTGCATTGCACTCTCCATTTGTGATATTGTATGCTCAAGATTCTGAATTACCTTGGATTGGTTTTGGATTCTTTGCTGACTCATCTTCATATTTTCTTCAACTAGTTCATCATTGAAGCCATACTTGAATTCAAACTCGAAGGTTGCTTTTGTGTAGCTTGTTGCATTGAATATTGAGGTGGTTCTTGATAAGATTCTTTATAAAATGGCGCTTCTTGATATATTTCTTTATAGATCGGCGCTTCGTGATAGATAGGTTGTGGTGGATAGTAAAATTGAGGCCGAGGTTGATAATAAGTCTCTTGATTTCCGACCCAATTTTGATTATGTGGGGGCTGATAATTAGCGTAACTTCCTTGAGGATTATAATAACCATTAGAATAATGGTTTTTTTATGATATACTAAAGAAATTGAAGCTATATTATTCATGCAATTCTCCCACGAATGGTTTTGTGCTCCACAACCTGGACATAAAGGTAAAGTATGTACTAGATTCAACTGAGCTATTGTTCGCGCTTGTCCTCTTAATTCCTCAAGTTGTCGGTTTAACTCTTTGAGCCTTAGAGATTCTAAGGTCTCTTCTTGTTTTTTGTTTCAATTGGCCAACTTCTCTCGGTCTCAAGAACTTTCTCCATAATATTTTCAGCTTCTTCAGGATCTAATAACACAAAAACTTTATATCCTAACAAATCTGCTCTTCTTCTGGACTCTTTATTGAATCCTCCATAAAACATGGTCAATGTATATTCAGGCGATGATACATGGAATGGACATCTCACCTTGATCTCGTTAAAACGTAACCATGCTTCACCCAAACTTTCTCCATCTTCCGGCATACCGGAAGAATTGACCGGCATACCGGTGCTAGCAGCTCTCGAAAACCAACTTTCTGGAATGAACACGTGACGACACCCGTGGGCACGGGTTTTTGATCAGGTCGGCATACCAGAGGTTTTGACCGGCATACTTGTGCTGGTATCTCTCGAAATCACTCTTTATTGAATCCTCCATAAAACATGGTCAATGTATATTCAGGCGATGATACATGGAATGGACATCTCACCTTGATCTCGTTAAAACGTAACCATGCTTCACCCAAACTTTCTCCATCTTCCGGCATACCGGAAGAATTGACCGGCATACCGGAAGAATTGACCGGCATACCGGTGCTAGCAGCTCTCGAAAACCAACTTTCTGGAATGAACACGTGACGACACCCGTGGGCACGGGTTTTTGATCAGGTCAGCATACCAGAGGTTTTGACCGGCATCACTTTTATTTAACGTCTTTTAAAGTTAGACGCGTTACCTCGGTCATGGTTTGCGAAATTTAAATCCCTTACCTCTAACTCCCACGAACTTCTCAGCTCTATTCTTCGTATTCATGGATGGTTTCATCCAAAAGTTCTGGGGTAAAGGAGTGTCTTGTGGTAACTTTAGTTCTTATGTAGCATTACACTCCTTTGGCAATCCATTCATCTCTTCGGTTTCCAAGCTTCGTTTGTTAGAAAGAATGTATTTCATGAACTTACGGTATTTTGACATTCTTGTGAGAGCTTCTACAAACGGGATGTTAATATTTAACTCGTTCACCATGTCAAGGAATTTCTTGAATTCTTTTTCATTGTTCTGCTTTTTGACACGTGACGGGAATGGTGGAGGAGGACGTGTGTTGGTTACCACTTAGCTCACTTTCTTTTCTGGTGTCTTATCTGGGACACTCTTTTATTCAATTACCTCTTCAACCCTGTCTTTAATTGTTTCTTCAACCACTTTTTCAGGAGTAGAGGTTGAATCTGGTTCTACTCTAGGCGAAGGTAATTGTTTTCCACTTCTTAATTCAACTGCATGACAAGCATCCACTTCTGGAGCAACAATATCACTTGGGAGTTGCCCTTTTGGCCTCTCTTGCATTGCACTCTCCATTTGTGATATTGTATGCTCAAGATTCTGAATTACCTTGGATTGGTTTTGGATTCTTTGCTGACTCATCTTCATATTTTCTTCAACTAGTTCATCATTGAAGCCATACTTGAATTCAAACTCGAAGGTTGCTTTTGTGTAGCTTGTTGCATTGAATATTGAGGTGGTTCTTGATAAGATTCTTTATAAAATGGCGCTTCTTGATATATTTCTTTATAGATCGGCGCTTCGTGATAGATAGGTTGTGGTGGATAGTAAAATTGAGGCCGAGGTTGATAATAAGTCTCTTGATTTCCGACCCAATTTTGATTATGTGGGGGCTGATAATTAGCGTAACTTCCTTGAGGATTATAATAACCATTAGAATAATGGTTTTTTTATGATATACTAAAGAAATTGAAGCTATATTATTCATGCAATTCTCCCACGAATGGTTTTGTGCTCCACAACCTGGACATAAAGGTAAAGTATGTACTAGATTCAACTGAGCTATTGTTCGCGCTTGTCCTCTTAATTCCTCAAGTTGTCGGTTTAACTCTTTGAGCCTTAGAGATTCTAAGGTCTCTTCTTGTTTTTTGTTTCAATTGGCCAACTTCTCTCGGTCTCAAGAACTTTCTCCATAATATTTTCAACTTCTTCAGGATCTAATAACACAAAAACTTTATATCCTAACAAATCTGCTCTTCTTCTGGACTCTTTATTGAATCCTCCATAAAACATGGTCAATGTATATTCAGGCGATGATACATGGAATGGACATCTCACCTTGATCTCGTTAAAACGTAACCATGCTTCACCCAAACTTTCTCCATCTTCCGGCATACCGGAAGAATTGACCGGCATACCGGTGCTAGCAGCTCTCGAAAACCAACTTTCTGGAATGAACACGTGACGACACCCGTGGGCACGGGTTTTTGATCAGGTCGGCATACCAGAGGTTTTGACCGGCATACTTGTGCTGGTATCTCTCGAAATCACTCTTTATTGAATCCTCCATAAAACATGGTCAATGTATATTCAGGCGATGATACATGGAATGGACATCTCACCTTGATCTCGTTAAAACGTAACCATGCTTCACCCAAACTTTCTCCATCTTCCGGCATACCGGAAGAATTGACCGGCATACCGGTGCTAGCAGCTCTCGAAAACCAACTTTCTGGAATGAACACGTGACGACACCCGTGGGCACGGGTTTTTGATCAGGTCGGCATACCAGAGGTTTTGACCGGCATCACTTTTATTTAACGTCTTTTAAAGTTAGACGCGTTACCTCGGTCATGGTTTGCGAAATTTAAATCCCTTACCTCTAACTCCCACGAACTTCTCAGCTCTATTCTTCGTATTCATTCTTCATAACTTCTCCAACCTTTATGTCATCTCGGATGACCCAAACTCAAAGCTTCAAGAATTCTCAAAAAATTTGGATGAATTTTGTGACTTTTGGTGTTCCTAAAGGTGTTGGATACATATCATAGTTTGTTATGATCTAGGTAATAAATCTCCAAAGGTATTGGATAGGTTTAATGAATAAACTTTAAGCTTTGATGAAGAACTTATTTTCGACTTTTTCCATCAGTCGCAACTTTAATGTGCGTGTAGTCCTTCATTCTCCTGAGACAAACCGGGCGCCTGGTTGACAAAGAATGGGTACCGGTCGCAAACGGTCAAATGTCGCCAACGCCTATTATAGTTGTGTATAACCCTTCATCTTCCAGGAGCAACCCATGAGCCCGACACTTTTTAGTTGCGTATATGTGGAATTTGCCCAGGAGCTTTCTTCCACAACATGTCACGAACGGGGTGCATGTTTGACTGAAAACGGGTACCCGGTCGTGAGGAACGATTTTTTACCAACACACTTTTAAGTTGCGTATATGTTTTCGACATCCAAGGGCGAACCGGGTCCCCGTTTGTGGACAACCGGGTTCCCGGCCGCGACTGGAAAAAGTCCCTGACGCCGATTATAGTTACGTATACGTGGTTGTTGACCAGGAAACATCTGGGTTCCCGTTTGGAAGCAAATGTGTTCCCAGCTGTAACATGTTCTTGGGAGCCATTTTTACATGCAACCTTGCTCCGTCTCTCACCTTGATCACCCCGGACTCAAGTTTTTTACCTGCAATTATAAAAAACATCCAACTTCCTCATTTCTTAAAAATATACATAAATACACACCTAATTACTCTATTATACACTATGAATTTAAAGACCGAAAGCAGTAAACTATTATACACTAAAATTGGGTTTTGTTTAACGTCGTTAAGCTCGATGAAATACCTCTGAGATTAGTTCTTAACATAACCTCCCCAGCAGTGAGTAAGGTTATCAATATTTACTACTCGGAATTTGAATCCCTTGATTTTCACTCCTACTAACTTCTCAAAGATAATCCTTGTGACCATGAATGGTCCTATCCGAGAACTCTTGGAATTATGTGCTTTCTTTGGAGGATCAGGCTTTTGCAATGCAACTTCTTCTCCCACTCTGAACTCCTCCTTATCTCTTTCTTTTGTGTGTTCTTTTGGTACCTTCGTAGCACGTTTCTTGGTTTTATTCATTGTAAGAGCAAGGCGTGGACTCTCCTTAGGATCCGGAGGAGCTTTATTTTGTGGGTTCTCTATGAGCACTTTCTCCTCCACTCCTAAGGTTGTCAACACCTTGGTTGGATCTTTTTCAACGTGTTCAATAGCATCTACGAAAAAACACTCTCCCGGAGAACCGGGGAACTTCATTGCCTTAAACACATTGAACTTTTCTTCCTCGGCTTGCACTCGCATTATTAGTTCTCTGTTTTCTACATCAATAAGAGTATGCCCCATGGCTAGGAATGTCCTTTACAAGATGATGGAGACATTTCTATCCGTGTCGTAGTAAAGTATAATGAAATCACACAGAAATATATAGTTACCTACTTTGACGATGACATCTTCAATATTTCATTTAGTATGGGATAGAGATCTATCCACCATTTCTATGACCATAGTAGTCGATTTTGCTTTCCCAATCCTCAGCTCTTCAAAATCTGACCTAGGCATGAGATTGATACTCGCACCTAAGTCACACAAAGCTCTCCCGGTCCATTCTTTAGCAAGAGATATAGGAATACTGAAACTTCTGGGATCTTCTAATTTCGGAGGCAACTAGCTTTGAAATATTTCGCTGCACTCCTTCGGTGAAATAACCATCTCTCCCTCATAGTATTTGGATTTGTCGGAAAGCACATCCTTTAAAAATTTCACGTACTTTGGTATACCTTGGATGGAATCCAGAAACGGTAGATTGATATGTATTTTCCTTACCATGTCCAAAAAATTCTTGTACTCTTTGTCATTGTACTTCTTTTAGACATGTTATGGAAAGGGAGGGGGCGGTTATCAGTCAAGATAATATATTTCCTTGTCTTATCCTTGGTAGCCTTAATAGTAGGATTCTCAACTACATCTTCACTCACGGCGTCAACTATAATTTCAACTACAACATGTTCCTCTTCTTCCTCAACTACATCCTTTACTTCCTTTGGCTTGACATTTATCTATTTTCCTTTCATAATCAGGAAGGTAGGTGGTTGTAACTATTTAACACTTCTAAGAGAAATTGTCTTACAATCTTCCATTCGTTGAGGGTTCTCTATTACACTTGGGTGTTGTCCTTGTGGACACCGATTTTCTGTTTCGCCAATTGAGACACTTGTTTTTTGCGAGAATTTTTAATGTTGTTGATTGTTAATTTATCCTCATATTGGTATCTTGCTGATCTTGCTAACTCTTATGTGATATGAACACGAGTATTTGCAAGTGTTCTTCTAGTTTGGTTGACTTTTGAACAAATACTGTCATAGATTGATGAAGTGTACTTCTAGTTTGGTTGACCTTTGAACAAATACTTTCATAAAATGGTTCAATGTCACAACTAATTCGCTTGCATTAATTGCACCCTCTTGTGGATGGGAAGGGAGTTACTTATAAGCTAAAGTCTCTACATACGCATCATATCCCGAGTTTTGAGGAGCTTGGCCTCCTTGCTATTGATTTTGAGGTCTCGATTGGTAATTGTTCCCTTAAGGCCTTGGTTCATAGGTTCCTGGATTGGCAGTCCATTGCGGATTTGAGTATTAGAAACCTAGATGGTTTATGTTTTGATTACCATAGCCTTGACCACTCTAGTAGTGGTTACCTCGATTATTGATGGAGCATACCGATTCCAGACTATGAGGACAATCTTCCCAAGTCTGATCAATTGCCCCACAACTGGGACATATTTCTGGTTCTTGTATCAATTGAATATTGGCTTGCTTGTTGGAAATGAATAATTGTTTATTCTTGTTTTCAAGAGAGGCAATATTTTCATTCGAAGCAGTTTATGTTCTACATTCAAGGAACCTTTCTTAGAAAATCAAACTGGTGATCTTGATGGTTGCCAACTCATTTCATTCTGTATGATCTGATCCATTATAGCTAATACATGATTCACAGTTACCATCATAAAGCCACCTTCACATCGTATCAACTTTCTCCTTGGAGGCTTCATCTAAACTACGATAGGAAAACCCCAACTGTAACACCAACGATACCCGTGTAGTGGACACTTCCTTAGTAATGATTGAAAACGAGACCATGCGTCCCATACATCTTCTCCTCATTCTTGTTGAAACTTGCTAAAACAAGCTGTTCACTCAGTCTAACACTTTAAGGATAATACCTATCGAAAAACTTAGGTTGCAATCTATCCCAAGTAGTGATTTTCTCATGTTGTTGTTGATCATACCACTCACTCGCTCCTCCAGTGAGGAAAACTAGGAACATAGCAGAATACATTTTTTCCTGAGTAACTTCTGGAGTGACATATGCATCATAAATCTACATGAACTTGTACATAGCTCGAATAGGATCTTCACGAGCGGCCCCACTGTATTGGACAATATTGATGAATTGATAGATCATACCCGCATCCGGCTTGAATCACACGAATTGAATTGCGGGTGGGTGAAGTATTATGGGTAGCAAATGGAATGGTCTGTTTTCGATAGGCTAGATGAGCCAAGGTATAGCTTCAGGTGGTACTTGTGCACCTTTATGGTTGTTAGGTTGTAGTTGTTCTCTAGGAGCGTCTAGAACTCGATTATTAGCATTATCTCCTGAGGGAACAACTGTGTTTTGTGGAATTATTGTGTTACCATATTTACCTAAGTCCACATGAACATTGTTATTCACGGCTGCCATATCCTTTTCAAGTTTACATCTTTCTCTTTATTTTTTCCAATAAGCTCTTAGTCTTGCCTCAAGATCTGAGACCATGCACCAAACCTATAAGATCTGAAAAACACAAAAACACAAGAAAAAACGTAAAGAAAAAATAACTACTAACTATACTTAAAAGAAATAAACACAAAAATCACACGCTTCAATCTACGACAGCGGCGCCAAAAACTTGGTCGGATCTAGAGTGTGATAAAAATTACCACTAAAGAAGAGAAGGGACTACTACAAGTGTACGGGCCGTCCAAGTAATAATAGAGTAAAAAAGGGATTATCATGTCCATAGGGATTGCGAGGTGGGATAAATGTGATCAAAGAAAAAGTAGAATTAATTGCAATACTAAATAAAAGTAGATATTTGTTTTTTTCAATATGAAAAAGATTAAACGCAAGAATGTAGAGTAAAGTAAAGTAAACTAAAGCTAGATCAAAGAGATTACTTAAGATAAGAAGGATATACTTGAGTCACGTTAGGAAATCACCTAAAGTTCGTATGTCTAATGCATTATTTTAAGGGTAGGGCTGGTATTTCTGTATTAGTCGGGACTCTAATGTCCTCCTAACTCCCATCAGGGTAGACTTAGGAGGGAATCCCACGGTATTACAGACCCCGTCAGAGCGACTATAAGTTACTTTCAGTTGATAATGAATAAAACCCAATTGGCTAAGTGGTTAGTCATGGTCGTCAGGCTCAATAACGAATATCACACGTATATTACCTAGTTATGTAACTAAATCCCCCCCTTCCGGATGATTGCCGCCACTAGCGAGTAGCCTAATTACTATAACATATTACTATTTGGCCAAAATATTAATAGTAAATAAATACAAAATAATAGTCAATATGAAATACCCAATTAAAATTAAATCAGAAATAATCCCAAGTTCGAATTGCATTAACTAAATAAAGTTAGGGTTAATCCCATATTACGATTCTCAAGTATGAAGAATTTAGCTCATAATTAAAGGAAAAATAGAAATACAATTAATGAAATACATAATTCCTAAACTAAATTACAACTGAAAAGAACTTAATTGGAAAGTCTGGGCTGATTGTAGAGGAAAAAGGATTTCTCCACCTTCTGCCTTTTGCTTTCAAGTTCTTCTTCTTTGCCTCTCTCCCAAAATAAGTTGTAAAATTAAGAGTCCTGAATTAAGAGGTCTAAAAAGCCTTATATAGATCTGAAACACGTATTAGGCCCACCTCTGAGCTTAATTAAGTAATTAGGGGCCCAATTGCATTTTAGTATTCCTGCACTGATGTAAACCACTCCAGTAAAACATGTGTAACTTTTGCATCGTACGTCCAAATTACCTGAAACCACTTCTTATATTTCCCTAACTCACATTCCCATCTTTTTCATTTGAACCACCAAGTCAGATTCTTCACTGTTTGGGTTCAGGAAGGGTTCGAAGTGACGACTTTCCAGTTTCTAATGCTCCTCCACCCTCACTAAAGTGATATCTTTTTCTCCTTTATCACTTCCTTTTGATCTTGGACGTTAAACTTCACTTTTTATCTTCATCTTGGTGCCTCCTAGTAACCATGTACCTAAGAACTTCACACTAAACAAACATATTAACGCATAAAAGCTCTAATAGTAACAATTAGTATAAAACAAGGAAGAAAGTGAATTATTGCAAATTAATTCAATAAATCTCCTAATTAAGTCCAATTTATACATATAATTATGTCTCCTAAGAGGTTTTATTTATCATAAACAGGGAGACATCAACATGTCTCATGTTTGTACCAACTTTATACTACACAAAGACAAATGAAAAAGGCTCTTAAATCTTTTAATATAAAATACTTCAAGAAAGATCCCTTACATATCAACAATATTAGAGAAAAGCTAGAAGATATTCAGAATATTATTATGTGTGGTAATGGTAATGATATCATCATGGTTGAGGAAAAAATCTGAAGAGCCTTGAAGAAGTTGTGTTACATGAGCTAGAGGTCCGTAAACAAATAGCTTGTGCGACATGAGTAAATGAGAGTGATTGTAGCACATCTTATTACGAGAAGATATTCAAAGAAAGGTAGGATAGAAATAAGATCAGTACTTCCATAGATGATCATGGTAATATTATTTCATTTCCAGAGCATATTAAAGACGAATTCATTTCTTTCTATTAGAGCCTGATTGGTACTGAGGATAATGATGAAAGACTTGTTTAATTATACTTAATAACAAGATTACTCAAGATCAAATTAAGTGTCTTAATCAACCACTTAATAATGAATAAATTAAGCAAGTTTTATTTTCAACCAATGAGACTGAGTGCCCAAATACTGATGGGTTTTAATCATGTTTCTAAAAAGAAGCATGTTGTATTGTTGGTGAAGACTTCCACAAGGATATAAATGAGACTTTGGATAGTAACTACATGCTAAGAGAAGCCAATGCAACAAATATTACTCTTATAAGTGAGTACTCTATCTAATGTAAGGCAGTTCAAGCCAATTTCATGCGTTAATACAACTTACAAGACACTTTCTAAACTCATTTATGATAGAGTAAATAAAGTTATACGATCTCTTATTTCTCACAACCAAGCAACCTATGTAAGTAAGAGATATATTTTGTGATGACATAATAGTTTCTCAAGATATTCTTCATGGTTATGACAAGGATAACAACTCACCTAGAAAATTATTACTGTTCATCTTCAAAATACTTATGATAGAATTAATTGGAGTTTCTTGTTCAATGTTCTTGAGTCATTATATTTTCCTGAGAAGATGGTTAGATGGATCAAAATGTGTGTATCTACACCTACATACTCTAACTGAATAAATGGAGAAATTGTGGGATTTTGTGGTAAAAGAGGACTTAGACTAGGGGATCATTTATCCGCCTATATATTTGTTCTATATATGTAAGTGTTCACTACCTAATTACAAAATATTGGAGCAAATAAAAAGTACTTTTATAATCCTAAACGTGAAACTCTAGCTCTTAACTACATCATCTTTTCTAGTAACCTTTTGATATTTATGGAGGCTATTGTTCACTCAACTGAAGTTATTAGAGATATTATTAACATCATTTGTAGTCTCTCTATGTTGAAGATCAATCATAGTAAGAGTAAATTATATTTTTGTGGTGCTTCTAAAACTACTAAAAGTAACATCATCAATATATATTGAATATTAAAGAAGGTTTTATTCCTATGAGTTTGATGTCTCTATATTTTTGATATATTAATCTATACTTAAGACATCATTTTAGGGGTTTTTAGTAATTAATTTCAGGATTTTCCCCATTTATTTATATTTTATTCTTTCTTGTCTAGTTTTTGGTGTTTAGCTATTTTGTGAGCTTTTGCGCGTAATATGTGTGTTATTTGAGTAGCACTTAGTTATATGGAAGATATTACACCTATGGAAACTGTTTTGATGTGGAAAAGTAAAGGAGATCCCTTAGTCAATCTCAAAAAGGATAAGTTTCGATATATTTGGAAAGTAAAGAAGTTGCCAAAACTGCATATACGTACATTAATTAAATGTCTTCAGAAAAATGGTCTGGAATTGGGAGAATATTTTTATATGAGCAGATATATAATTTAAACGCGGTTGTTTCCATATAAAGAACGTCAAAATCTGATAAGTACCGAAGGAGAAATGACCAAATCAATATATGCTAAGATTTATCCCTTCCTACAAGTTAGGAATACATATTTTGGTAAGATTAGGTCTCCTTAACTTTTGGATCACTCCTAGTTTCGACCAAGATCCTGTATATATATATATATATATATATATACCCACTTTTACCTTAAAGAAATCACCCTTGGTTAGTCTTTAATCATCTAAAGACCAAGAAGAAGCCTACATCAAGAGAAAAGAAGACCAGAAGGAGTTGGACAACTAATAATGCCTCTTCAACCCTTCACCTTTGTAATTTATTTTCTTTCTTTCTCTAGTATGAAGTAATTTTATTTATCTTGAGATTAGCATAAAATTATGAACCCTAGACCTGTTTTATATCTATTTTAATTTGGGACGACCTTTTACATTTAATTGAAATTAGCGTAGCTATCTCTATTTTATGTGCTTTGATGTATTGTATGTAGTTCTTACGGTGGCCAACGTATAGGATTACTAAAGTAGTTAGATAGTCACCTTGAAGGGTGTATAATTATTGAAATACCACATCAATGTCTAGTGTGCGGTAGTGATCCGGAAGGGCTTGCCTAACTAGATAGTCACTAGGGTTTGAGTTTAACCACCGATCATTGCGCAGTGTCTCCTACCCAAGTCCCCTGGTAATTGTTAGGTCGCCACCTAATTCCATCCAGAAGGGGGTTAGGAGGGATATAGAGTCCTGTCTATTTCATATCACACAATTCTCCCTTACATAAAGAGGTTATAACACAAGGCTAGTGGGGATTACTTGCTAGATCTCGAGCTAAACTCTCATACTACTTCATTCTCTTTATTTATTACTATCTTTATTTTTTTTAGTTAATTGTTAGAGTCATTACAAACCAAATAAATATTTCCAAGTCTTTTTTTTTCAGAGTATAATTCTTCTAGCTTCTTATTTTCACTTTTTTTTGCATAAGTTCACCTAGCTTTCGTAGTCTCTGAGGACGAATTCTACTTATCATTAAAACTTGCGTAATATCTGTGATACTTGTATGAGTAACGTATTTGGTTAGGGTGTTAGTTGCATCTTTATTTTATCATTATTTTATCACGCCTTAATCGACACCAATTTTTGGCGCCGCTGTCGGGGACTACATTAATAGTCCTTGTGCATTTATTTAGTGTTTTTATTTCAGTTATCTCTATTTTACGCTTTTTGTTTTTAGTCTTGTTTATTTTAGGTTATTCAGATGGCAAGTACGAGAAGTCTTGATCTTCCCATCTCATTCAGATTGCAACCCAGAGGAATCCGCACTCCAAAAATCCAAGCCGCTAACTTCGGGCCTGATCCAGGCATGATTAAACAATTTTCAAGTTATGGCCGATTTAGAGGTGTTGCACATCAGGATCTGGTTCGTTATATTCAGAAATTCATACAGATCTGTGATGCCTACATCGTTAATGTGTCACACATGAATATATGTACTACATGATATTTCAGTTCTTTTTAACTGGAAGTTCAAGCAATTGGTATGACTACCAACACCATAATTGAATTCCAGATTGAGATAAACTCCAAGCAAAATTCCTAGAGCGATTCTATCGAATTAGTAGACGCTTACAAGATATATTGAAGTTAGAACAATTTATGCAAGAAGAAGGGAAGAGTATTGGTGAAACGTGGTTATGTTTTAACAAAAAGAAAGCGAGGTGTCCATTACATGCCTCCTCGCCCGAATATCAATTAACCATGTTCTATGGAGGACTCAACAACGAGTCGGAGGCAAGGGTAAATAATTTGGGAGATGGAAGTTTTGAGTTATTATACCTAGAGAATGCTCATAATATCATGGAAAGAGTTATTGAATCTGAATGAAGTTTACCTTTAGAAACATAAAAAGAACAAGAAGATACCTTATAAGCTCTAAGGATCAAAGAATTAAGTCAACTACTCAAAGAATTACAAGAACAATCACGTTTAGAGAGTAGTTTCATAGCTCAGGTAAATCAAATACAAACAATCCCTCTATGTCCTGGTTGTGGAGAAAGAAATCATTCAAGGGAGAATTGCATTAATAATCAAGCTTCGATTTCATACGTATCTCATATAGAAACCATTACTCTAATGTCTATTATTATCCTCAAGGAAGTCACACTAATTATTATTCCCCACAAAATCAGAATTGGGTTAAAAATCAAGACTAATATCCGACTAGCCCTCAAAATTATTATCAACCAAACCCAATCTATCAACAAGTGCCAAAGTATGAAGAATATTATCAAGATCAACACTATAATTCATATTCAACGCAACAAGCTACATATGACTGACCTTCATCACAACCTTCAAGTTTGGATCAAAATCTAGATAAATTCATGGATGCTTTGAAGGAAAACATGAAGCCGAGTCAACAAATATTTAAATAACAAGAGAGAGTTATCAAAAATATCGAGAATACACTATCACAAATTGCGAATGCAATACAAATCAGGCCAAAATGGAAAATTCTGAGTGATACTATAACTCCTCAAGATGATGCTTGTCATGCAGTTGAGGTAAGACGTGGAAAAAATTACCTTCGCCTAGAGTGGAAGAAACAGAAAAACCAAAAGAACCAACTTCTATTCCTGAAAGGTGGTTGAAGAAACAGTTGAAGATAAAATTGAAGAGGTAATTGAATCAAAGATTGTCCCTACAGAGAAGACACCAGTATAGAAGAAAAGCTCAGTGGTAAACAACACACGTCCTCCACCACCATTACCATTACATGTAAACAATAAGAACAATGAAAAAGAATTCAAGAAGTTCCTTGACATGGTGAACAAGTTAGACACCAATATGCCTTTTGTAGAAGTTCTGAAAAGAAAGCCAAAATATCTTAAATTTATGAAAGACATTCTTTCTAACAAATGAAGGTTAGTAACTGGGTAGATGATTGGTTTACAAGATGAATGTCATGCTATTTGTCAAAGAAAGCTTCCACAAAACGCACGTATGCCCAAGAATTCATAGATAGGACCATTCAGGGTTATAAAGAATAGAGCTGAGAAGTTCGTGGGAATGAAAGGCAAGGGATTCAAATTTCGCATGGTAGATATAGATAAGCTCACTTACTGTTGGGAAGGTGATGTTAAGACATAATCCCCGAGGTAACACGTCGAACTTTGAAAGCCGTTAAACAAAAGCGCTCTAGGGAGACACCCCACAATCCTTTATGTTTTTATGTTCTTGTTCTTTTTAGTTAGTTTACGTGTTTTTGAGTGCATATTGCAGAAATAAGGAAGGTATAAGCGTTTTTGATGTGTAGGTATGCAATGGTTCGAGTTTGGGGTGACAAATTGGAAATTTTTCGAAGTTAAAAAGTGATGGATAGAGTTATTTTGTGGTACACCTCAACTCCAAGCGGTGAACCGCACCTAAACCGTGTCATTAGTTGCAAAAAACAGTGCCATGATCGGGAAATCTTCACAAGGCCATAACTATGCGCCCGAAAGTCGGAATTAATTTTTCTCGAGTCTAAATTGCATATTTTTTCGAGATCTATCCAGTGGAGTGGAGAAAACCTGATTTGGAGGTAAAATAAAAAACAGATTTTTTTGGTGCCATCCAGAGACTGTGCGGCACACCGCATGAGCTCTATGGTGCACCGCAGGAGGAAAACCGTTACAACGGAGCGTAAATTGGGTTGGTGGCTGAGAAGAAAAATAGCCTATCCATATTAAATTTATTTTGTCAAACAAATATTTTTAGAGGTATAAAAGGTTTTATCTTTATGTTATAATTATAAAAAATTGAAATATATGAAAAAAAAAACCCACTCTATAAAGGTTTTATTTTGTACTTCAAAAACTTAAAACATTATTATACACAAACTTTTAAAATAATATTTATTACATCAATCTTTAGGGCCAAAACTTCGAGTTTGGTGAAGCTTCAATTTTTAGTGGCTTAACTTAATTTCTTATTTTAATTTTTATACAACAGAATGATATATGTAAATTTAATGGAATTTCAAATTAATACCTCCGAACATTTTTAGTGTTAGTATTAGTGCTATCGTCTTTAAAAATAGAAATCGAGATCCAAACGTAAATTGAGAGTTTCATGCATTTTTTGTTTTGCATGTAAAATGTAAACATTACCATTAACCAAAGGTTGAAGTGGGTGAACCAAAACCGGGTTTTGTGAAAATTCTGCCTTGCTAGACAAGCCCATTATCTCTGCATCTTTATCAGCTGGAACATCATTATACACGTACCTCAACCCCCCATATAATATAGTCATTCTACCCGTTCTCTGTCCCATGAGAGTAACCTCCATATCATCTAACAAATTTTTAGGTTTTCCACTTGCTGAAGCTCTTGTAATTATCAACCCATATCAATTTAACGTTATATTAACAATTTAGATATATTCATTGATCAAACTCAAATTGAAGAAATGTTAAGAATCATTTATGTTAATGTGGTATATTAAAAACTACTAACGAGCACCTCATCGATCGAGATAAAAGAAAGACAAATGTGAGAGGTGAATTAAAATCTTCTTTTTCTTTCAAGATGACATCAAAAGTAGAATATAGTATATTAAAAATAAATATAAAATAATCTGTTGAAGCTAAAATAAAATAGCAGTAAAATTAATAATAATCCAAGTTAAAAAAGATGTTTAAAAGAAATCCAATTCCTTAATTACTTTTGAACAAAAAAGAAAAACTCCTAAATTTTGATTTAGATTTAGCTAAATGAGTGGACTAAATCTCTAGATCTAGAGAATAATAAAGAGAAACAACGGAGAAAAAAAAAAAAAAGAGAACACGAGATCTAAATTAAGATTTGTAAGAATATTACTATTATTTATCAAATATAACATTAAAAGTAAATCACATACGAAGATCCTCGTAACAATCTTTTTAAAACTAAAATATTATAAACACATGGTACCGTAACACAATCGCGCTTCAAATAAAATATTCAAAGCAAAATTTAAAGCCATTTTTAACTGTAAAGTTTTATAAATTTCTCATTTCTTTAGGATAAATAATAGAACAAAAACAACGATTTTTCAAAAGAGTCAACCCCACTGACAATTAACATACATGCTATAAAATACAAAATACCATGTGGTTAGACATTGTTAGAAAGGCTAAAGGTAAGGTTAATATCTCCCATTGACCATTCCTCCTTCTCCGTGCTAGTATATTTCTGCAAGAGCTTTAAAATGTTGTGGATGTGGAGGCTCTTCGAATACTTTTTGTCCAACGAACTCACTTAATCTCTATCGACTATAACAATCACCTTAAAAATATGCTTAATGAAATAGCTATTGAAGAGTGGTGTTGATGTAAATGTGGTGTCTGTATGTATATTTTTCTTCGTATGTGTGTATCACTTGCATCATATAGAGTATTTTTAATGCATGCACCGAACCTTGCGTCATATACAATTTTTGTTAATAATATTTTTTCATTACCGAGGAGGCCTTTTAAAAAGACCAGGAAGAAAAAATATTCCTAAAATTTATTTCTAATCTAAATAAGCACGCGGTATGGTCCAGCCACACCGATCTTTAGTCAAGAGGTGCCACAGGCCCTTAGGTGGATCTCTAAACATGACAAGTCCTTCCTCGCTATACGTTCCCGACCTAGCTAACTAGTCGGCGCACCTATTAGCTTCACGAAATAACCACAAATACTGTGTTCTACTTCCTGCACCACAAATAACCACAAACAATATCTATTTAACTTTTCATATACAACTTTTGTTTATTTTTACCGGATAAATTTTAGAACTGTATTCTATTCCCTCGTCCCCACAACTTATCTTTTCACACACATTTAAAAACACAATCATTACATTCAACATTACTAAACTACCCTCATATACTGTCTTGATATTTTAAATATTTATTGAAAACATAAATTTTAATATTTTATTAAAAATAATATTGGAAAAAAATATAATTTAGTGTCTTGAGATTCTAAGTGGACAATATACTTAACATATAATTTTTAGTAAATGAACATTTTTATTAAAAGGATGGCGTACCTTCTAAGAGATAGCCCAGTTATCGTAGTTGTTTTTTGAGCATGAGATAAACCAAATTAGGAGCGTTCAGGTCCAAACCTCGTAAATTTTTGGTCAAGTTAAGTCTTGGTTCATCTAACAACGAATCTCTATTTTTAAAACTCAATCTACACGTTCTTTATTTTTCTCAGATAAGTTTTAAAAATTGTGTTCTACTTCTACTTCATGTCCTTTCAAATAACCAGAAATAATGTCTATATAACATTTCATATACATTTTTTGTTAATTTTTGCGGATAAGTTCTAGAAAATGTGTTCTATTCCCTAGGCCCAAATTTTATCTTTTCACACACATGAAAAACACAATCATTAAGTACAAAATTACTAAATACCCCTCATAAAGTGTCTTGATATTTTAAATATTTATTGAAAACATAAATTTAAATATTTTAATAAAAATACTTTTTAAAAAATTAAAATAAAGTGTCTTGAGATTATAAGTGGACAATATTTTTGACATACAAATTTTAGTAAATGAACATTTTTATGGAACGAAGGGAATACCTTCTAAGAGATAGCCCAATTATCTTAATTGATTTTTTTCCATGAGATACACCGAATTAGCAGCGTTCACGGGTCCGAAACCTGTGAATTTTGCCAAAGTTAAGTCTTGGTCCATCTAACAGCGAATCTCTATTTTTAGAAACCAATCTACCTATTCTTGGAAGTTTTAGAAAAACAGATTTTAAACGACTTTTTGTCAGATTTAATGCGGGTTCGACCAAACGGGCCTATATTAACTCAAGAATGTTAGCTTTATCAAAATCCTCAAGATTCTCAAGGTAAACAAACTTGGTATACATCTTATCTTTTTTAACAGACTCGCCTTCATCAAATCTGCTTTCTTATTGTAATAAAAAGTGTTTGAGTGTCACAATTTTAATCATAATTTACATTCGAAATTCATCTTTATGTTACATAAATATGTGGTGGGACGATCTAATATTAAACTGATATTAGTCCCACTAACATTAAAATTTAGTATAGGTCCAAATTCACATAACAAAGGTTTCACTAACACTAAAGTATGGTATTAGATCCAAACCCACGAGCAGAAATCATAAAGACCGTGTTTTAGCCGATCGAGCGGAACAAACATGTCGAGCAGATAATGTCCTTACCTCTAACCGAACTAGAAAGTAAAGATTTGCTTATAATCGGGAAAATGCATTTTTGTCCCCCTAAACATTCGTATTTTGATAGGATATTCTTTATGGAAAATATCTTCTTATCTTTTGAAATTTAATAACATGTCTAGTTATTCTTTATTTTGGTTTCTAGTCCATACTAGAAACTATTTTAAATCATTTTTTAAATTTAAATCATTCTATAATTATTTTAAATTTTTTAAAAAATTTAAAAAAATTGTTATTATTTAACTATGAAGGTTTCTTAAAACAATCCAAAACTTAATATTTTCCTTGTATTCACCACCCTATATATTATTTGATCTCTAATTTTAAATATTAAAACAAACCTTTAGAATTTATTACTTTTTTACACACCTCCTTATTACATTCACCTATGTAATCCTATAAAAAAATACAATCTATTTTTTTTATATTCCTTGCACAACCCACCCCACCCCAATCCAACCTAAGCTACCCATCACCCCACCCACCCCACCCACCCCGAATAAAATAAAGGTGTATATTTTTCACATAAGCATACCTACTCCAAGCCACATTCCTACCCCTAGAAGTCACAACCAAACAATTTTTTGCCTCAAATTTTTTCCTTTCTATATTCTTGATCATGTGTGCATACGCTAGTCCATCGCGCAACAACCTCTCAAAAGTAGGTATGCCTGTGAATTCAACAAAAGTTTCCTATTCATATTTATTCCGAAGTTAAGAAATTTAATCAATAATTGAATCCCAACTACATATATTCTAGCAAACGGGAAAACAAATATTTCAATTCATCGATAAAAAGTTCCATATAAGAGAACTATAGAATAGAAAGAGGCAAGGACAAGCCTAATCAACAGTGGAAGGATATTTGTAATAATGCTAAGTGGAGACGATAACAACAAGTGTATGACCAAGGTTATCGATTAACACTAACACTATATTGAAATTGTAATATTTGAAATTTGACAATGTGGCTTTTGGTAAGACAATATTGTGGGGTTGGGTATACTTTTGTGTGTGAAGAAGATGATTTTTTATCTTATTGGTGGGGTCAGGTTTGGAGGGGTTGGTAGGTGTGTGCAATACTATAACAAATTTTGAATATTTTTTTAACCATGTAGAGTTAGATAGGTGGGAATCGGGATGTGTATGCAAAAGAAAATAATAAATATAGCCTTTTGTTTTGATTATTACGAATTTATGGGGTTAAATAATAAATGGGGATATGATGCAAAGAAGAAATAAGTTTTAATTTTTTTTAATTTTTTTAAAGTGAAGGGTTAAATAATAATTAATTATTTTTGTAGGTTTCTAATTGATCTAAACAGATTAAATGACGACTTAACAAAAAATAGATGGAACCCCTAAATAAGGGGTAACATGTACGTTTTAAACCTCAAGGGGTAAGAAGATCTATTTTTAAAATAAGGGGCAACCTATCAAAATTTGAATTGTTCAGGGGGCAAAAGTGTATTTTTTATTTATTTTAAATATAGTATGTTCTTAGACAGTGCCAAATCAAGTAATTTTGATCAGCATGAGCTAAAAGTTATAGACTTAGTGGAGTTTGGGATTACTTTTTACATACAATTATAATAACCCAAAAATATCTAAGATGGTAGTGGACTGGTCATAAAATTTCTCATATATATATATATATATATAGAGAGAGAGAGAGAGAGATCATTTTAAAACAATAATGCCTACGTCGTTAATAAATATTAATAATATAAGAAAAATTAGTAAAATATTTTTATCTCTTGTACTATTATTTTATGAAGCATTAACATAAAAATAATAGTTTCATCAATACATTTTAATCCAAGTGTTTTAAGATCGTGTAGGAGGATTTGTTTTTTGTAATTTCAAAAATAACTTATGAACTACTATAGATAAAATCCCATTAGTATTAAATTCACAGATGAACCATATGGATAAAATCCCATCAACTTTCGAAAAAGAAAATCATGATAGAAAGAGTCCAATCAACGTTGAACATGAAATCATGATAACAACTCAATAATAATTGATTCTCTATTACGGACTGAAAAAATTTAAACAAGTAAAGTATTTAAAGGGAGTGTTTCTATAATAATATTAAGAAGATATCATGAATTAATTTTTAAAAAAGTTGAATAACATTCGAGGAGGGAGAAGCCCTTTCCATCATTTAAGGTATGCATATCTTGGGATGTATAATAATTTTCCTGTTATTATTGCCTCTAACCTTTAATTTCCCCAAGAAGATAACTTACTACATGTGCTTAGATCCAATAACGAATCAATTGCATGGACTATTTTCGACATCAAAGGTATTAGTCCAACTATTTTCCAACACAAGATCCTTTTTGACGACTCGCGCCAGCGAGGAAGGAAGTGTTAATGAAAGAAGCGATCAAATCAAGTTATTAGATATGAGGATCATTTTATCGATTTCAAATAGAGAGTGGGTGAGTTCGGTAAAATGTGTTCCAAAGAAAGGTGGTATGACTACTGCTCTTAATTACAACATTGAAGCCATCCCGTCAAGAACAGTTGTCGAGTGGAGAGTATGCATGGATTACCACAATATTAACAAAGCTACAAAGAAAGATCACCTCCCATTACCGTTCACTGATCAGATATTAGATAATCTCGCAAGAAGAGAGTACTACAGTTTCCTTGATGGCTATTCGATGTATAATCAGATTTATTTGGATCCAATTGATCAACACAAAACAGATTTCACTGGACACGTTCCAGCGGTGCATGATGGAAATATTTGGCACATGATAGATAAGTTTATAAAAAATTTTAAGGATGTTTTTTCAGTATTTGATGATTTTTTTGATAAGTTCCTTGATAATATTGAGAAGGTGCTACTACGTTGTAAAGAGACCAACCTTGTATTGAATTTAAATAAGTGCCACTTCATGGTTCGTGAGGGGATCGTGTTGGGACACAAATTTTTGAGGTATACTACGCCTATTTGCGGTTTACCGCGAGACCAACCATCGCCACTGTGTGTCTTTAATTGCATAATACAGTTTTATGTGCGGGAGCTAGACATAGGCAAGCGGTGCACCACACCTTATTGCGGTATTACCACGCAACCTGTATCAATGATGACCGTATTGAGGGTCGTGTGTACTGAAGCACGGTATACGAAGACATGGACCGCGATATAATGCGCCCTACCATGCAGTGTAACGCAAGACGACTGGTGTCGCCTAGGATGTGATAATATTAATACAAATAAAGGTCAAGAAAACTACGCACTCTCACCCTAGACAGGCACAGTACTGCAAGTATTACAGGACGTATGCAAGTTCTAGATAGTAAGTTGAGTTCGTTATCAGGGACTTAAGTGTGTTGTACGAGTAGGTAACAATAACGAGTAAGGAGTAAATAATTAAAGACAAAAAGTAAAAGCAAATAGAATTCAAAATTAACAATTAAAACTAAAATATAAAGACAATGAAATAAATAACTAAGAATATGAGATGAGAGATATAGCTTAGGTTTTGCTAGTATACACTAATCCTTCTAATTCTTTCTATTAATCTAGTTTATAAGGGAGAATATTAGCTCTTGTATACTTAGTCAGGATTCTAAATTCCCATACCTTAGACCTTGAGAGCGACTAAGGGGGCTACGGCACAACCAAGACGTGGTTACGAATAGGGTTATCAAGCGCTACCAAGGCCCTAAGCAAACACTTCAATCATTGGTGATATGGTGGTTCAAACAAACCCTAATGACTATCTAGTTAGAATCGGTTTTGTCGGGACTAATATCAGACACTAGATGTTATGTGGTGTTTCAGTAATTAGACACCCAGCTAAGGCGATCATCTAACTACTATTAAGGTAATCCTAAACGTTGCGCACCGCAAGGAAAACAAGCATTAAATCAAAACATATAATCAAATATAAGAGTAAGCAGCTAATATCAATTTAAAACATATAATTCCCAAAGAAACTTAGATAGAAAGAAACTAGAATTCATAGATTATACATTAATGCAAAACCAAAGCTATGGGGAGTTTAGTTCATACCTGATGGAAATAAATTAAAAGAAATTACAAAAGACATCATCTTGCTCTCTACAATAAACTAGAAGAATAAAACCTTAAGAACTAATTACTATGAGGCAAGGATTATTTTACAAGTGATATAAGGGTGTATTTATAGGTGTTTAGAAGACCTAATTCGTTTTCTTGAGGAAGAGATAAAGTATTGGACTCCTAGCCCAACTCAAATTCGTATGGAAATAAAGATAAACACTGATGGACCGTTTTGAGCATATCTTCTTCGTTATTGGTCGGTTTGTGCTCCATAAGATACCAAAAGAATCCTCACAGAATTATCTACGTCCCTATGAAAGGAAATTACCAAGATCGGATTCCTTGTAGGAGTGATCATCACTTCTTTAGGCGTGTGCTGCAGAATCTCAGTTTTAGGCAGATTTTCCTTTTCCATATTTTTAGCTTTTGTTTCCTTATCTCCAATTACCATGCTAATCTCTTTCCATAAGTTGTAGTCTTTGACTTGGACTCTAATTAATCTCCATAATTATCTTTAAAGCTTCACACTAAATAAACAATTAAATTCAATATGCTCTAAAAATATTATTTTACTAAATCAAGACTCAAAATAGGGAAGTGCACTATTTCTCAAGAAAATCAATTAGAAAGACTTCTAAATCACTAAAAATGATGTGTCATCTTAACATAAATCTATCACAAATGAGGAGACATCAAGACCCCCAACTCAAAGTTGTATCGTCCCGATACAATAAAGATAAAAACCTAGGGAAGTCTATAAATACACACTTATAAAATTCTCAACACAATGGGAAAAAGCATAGCAGAATATAGAATAAACCTAAAGCAACAACTCAGAAAATTTCATGCAATAATATTTATAAACTACATACATGTACACTTCTCATATCCACAGTTAACACGGCTTGAATTCAAGATCAGATTAGTTTCGCAATGTAAGAAGGATTGGGACTTTACTCAGTTCCCCAAGAGAGCTATAGATTGTTCATCGATTTTCACCAGTATTCAAAGATCCACTCAACTAATATCTAATGGCTCAATCACTTCTTAATTACATAGCAAAGAATCAAAAGGTCTTTAAGGTTGTACTTTAGGCTTAGGGACGGTATGATAGTATATTTGGATAATTGGGAGCGAGCTTTTGGCTCTGTCCTCACTAGCCATCAGCGAATCGCCCATAGAGCTTGAGTTACTCTCACAAAACGTTTCTCACTCAACCCAATGAATACCTTGATGCACAATTTAGCATCCCCAATAACCCAATTAAAGCATAAGATGTTCACATAAAAATTCCACTTTGCCGGTCCGAATATATATATTTTCTTTTCTTTTCAAATCAATTTCTTTTCTATAGCTATGACTCTCTTTTAATGTTGAGATATCACGCTAATTTCTCATATATATTTTTTTTCTTTTAATGCCCTTGTTGGCAAATTAGCTCGTAGCTTCTTTTTCATTCACTATTACCCCGGCAAAGGATTACAATACAAATCTGTGAATCGTCATCAATATAAAGCACAAATCACAATTAATAAGCTCCAAAAATCCCATCTCAATAACAATTCCCATAATGGTGGACCCACCACCCCAAACTCAAGCTCTAAAACAACTGTCTATGCATCGTGATTCGAGTGCGGGTCATATGGAAAAGTCCTATAATCTAAAGGGATATGGCTTATAACGTGTTTAAATAAAAAGCTTAAGAAAGGCTAGAAGGGGCTGAGAAGGATATAGCATATAAAATCAAAATTAACATGGTGAGAAGGTATAAAAAGGCTTCAAAGGCTTCAATATGAAAGAACCGCCTTAATCACTTTCTACACTATGTAATTTCGTTATTTTCTTACCTTTAGCATTTTCATCAAATGGTTTTTCAACTAGCTTAGATCTCACGACCTACACCCTTTTCAAGGTTCCCTAAGATCGAACATACTTTCTATCGCATTGCTCACTAATCTTTTCTTTACTATCAGCGTGTGTTCCTGCAAATACTCAAAGCATACAAATAAAATAGCTCATAAACATACTACTTACTATCATCAATTCACTGAGCTTATGCTTTCAACCTATTAAACACACTCTACATCTAATTCCCATGTATCAAAAATTTTAATTTCTACCTAAAAAACAGAAAAATGGAGATGAGAGACAACGAATCCCCACACCCCAACTCAAAAATGAGCCGTGTCCCCACGACTCGAAAAAGACTCGAAAACAGAAATTAAAATTAGCAGATAAACATATTTACAGCAATGGTAAGGAAGAAAGAGAACATACTCTCGAGGCTTATTGCCTCGCATCATTGACATCCAAGGTTGGATTTGCTGGACCTTTCATTAATTGCTCGAGGAGTTTCATGATGTGCACTTGATTAGCGTTGATTTGTGCCACATCATTGACTAAGGAAGTTTGAGCTACTTCGAATTTCGTTAAACGCTCCTCCATCTTCTCTTGCCAACTTTGCTCCTTTTCTTCTTTCGAGACTAGCGTAGAACCCGCTCTTCGAAAGATATCCTTGATCCAAGCATTATCAATATAACTCGCCTTAAATTCAAGTTTCTCTTCTTCACCCAATACAACATCCGCTTTTCGCACAAGACACGTGATCATAGTAGGAAATTTAACATTATAAACTCATTTAGGAGAGACCAAAAATCGTATCACCTCCTCATAGATCAACTGTGCCACATCTACTTCTTCTCCTTTCAAAATACAGTCCAAAAGTAGAGCGTACTTCATAGTCACATCCAAAGTTCGTGTGTTTCCAAAGACATTAGGAATAAGGAAATTGTGCCAAATTCTCGCATCCGGTTGAAGATATTTGTAAGGTCAAGGTTCCTTCAATTCTCCGTTATGTGATTTCACTTTCTCCTTGTCTAATACATGCTCAAATAGTAATTCCTCATCAAAGATTTTTCGTTTAGCAACCGCTTCTTCAAATTTGCAATATCCTTTCAATTTCTTAAATTTGAAGTGGTTTCTAATCTCCTCAACATTGAAAGGAACTATCTTTCCTCTAATCAGAACACAATCTTTACTATCTGGGCTAAAGAGGCCTAAATAGAATTCCAAAACTAACTCATGACATAGTTCAGAACGTATTACCATGGACGTAGACAAACCAAATTTCGCATTAAGCTCTAAGAATCTTGCATATTCTCCTGTACCAACTTCTTCCTTGAATACTTTCTCATAAGCAAAAGATAGTTCTTTTAATTGTATCTCTGCAGAAGCTTTCAGGACCCTTGAAGCTTCCTCTTTCTCTTTGGGTGTAGGACCTTGTGGAAGTTTGGTGGTCCTTTGTGTGTTCTAAAATAAATGCTAATGTAATCGAACCAAAACCGCATGTGTACGGTTGTCCCAAGTAATAATAGTGATAATACAGATTCGTTCCAAGGACGGGATGGTTGACTACAATGCTTATCGATTAATGAATGATTGCACTTATGAAAGCAAATAAAAGTAATATGATTGATTGGTTGTTTGTATTAATCCTAAGTAATAAAAGACCAATTGGAAAATGCAAATAAAAGTTAAGACGCAAGTAAATAAATGTGAAACGCAAATATGAGAAGATAGTACTTGAGAACGCAAGGGGTCTTCCTAATCCTATTTCGTAACCTATGTTGTTTAAGGGTTAAATTGGTCAATTACAATGGTCGGGATTCTAAATTCCTTATACCCCCGTCAGGGTGGACTATAAGGCTATCCTAGAGTGTCACTAGTCCCGTCAGGGTAAATATGATCCACTTTTAGATGTTTAAGTTAATTACCTCATTGGCCCTAGAATTAGCTAAGTTCGTCAGAATCAATAGCTTCTATTCTAGATTGAATAAATAATTTTGTACCTAAACCCTCCGTCAGGATGATCCAATCGCCACTAATTGGAATAGCCTAGATACTAACACCTGTTCCTAGTTCATGACTCTAAAAACAGTAAATATTCTCAATTTATCGAAAAGAGTAAAAGTCTCAATCTAATTCAATTTAACAGAAACCCAAATTCAACATATGAAATTCAATAAGATTGGGAATCACCCATAAAGCATTCTCAAGCACTAAAATGTGTTTAGCTCATACTAATTGAAAATAAAACTAAATTAAATAAAAGGGAATTCATATTGTTTACAAAATTAAAGATAAAAGAAACCTAATTTCCGGAATTGGAATGACTGAGAACGGAGATATAGACCCTCTCCAGCTCTAGCAGCTTCTTCTTTCTTCCTTCTGTTGCTTCTCTCTGATGTTTAATCTTGTGGAATGTGAATTGTTGTGAAAATAGAAGTCAAAGACTCCTTTTATAAGTGTAAAAACGGATTAGGGCTTGGACCTAATAATAAAACACTAATTAAATGTCCAAGCCCAATTTCTAAGCCCAAAATCCCGTAACTGCTGATACACCTTCACTAAAACGGCTTTTCCCGCTTCGTTATGACTCTGATTGACCTGATTCCAGTTGCTAAAGTTCTGTAACTCGATAAGGAATGTTTTCTCTTCAAGGGTAAGCGGCTAAATCATCTCTTAAACACCTTGAAATCAGCAATCTTTGGCCTGTAAAACAGATTTGCAGCTCTAAAAACAATTCTTTTGGGATTTATCTTCAAGTCTTGACTCCATATCACGATCTTTGACTCACTTCTCGGATTCCATTCCTAGCTAATATTCAAAACCTACAAACTTTCCACTAAAATACACAAGATTACGTGCAAAAGTTTAATAAATCAAAAATACTAGAAATAAAATGGAAATTCCGGATTATTGCATTTTTAACTCAAAAGTCTATCATATTAATCAAATAAACACAAAAAATGATGTCTCCCAAGGGTCGAAAATAAGAACAATTAGGGAGACATCAAGACCCCCAACTCAAACCTTTGTCGTCCCGACAAAGCAAAACAAAACAAAACAAGGGGTAGAAGTAAACGTAAGAACAAATAGAAGCTAGCAATTACACCTCAAGCGATTCTTAAGATAAATCTCATATAGCAAAACTCTAGGAACTAATATATACATACTCTTATCATACAAAATCGAAGATAAATAATCTCAATCATAAAATTAAAGTTGCAATGCTTGAAGGTTACACTTGTACTCATATCTGTATGATGGCTATAGGGTGGTCATTAATCCTAACTCGCTTTGAACTCTCCACCTAGTATATTCCCTATCAACAGAATCATAAATTCACTATACACTTAGGAATCACGAGGTCTTTATGGTTTTAATAATGGCTTAAGGACGGTGTGGATGTATATTTGGTAAATTTGAAGTGAGCTTTTGGCTCTCTCCTCACTTACCATCAACAATGTCCTCGAGCTTGAGTTTACGCTAAAAAATGTTCTCACTCACCCATTTGCCGGTTTATTTTATTCTTTCTTTTTATTTTATTTTTCATTTTTCATTTTTTTTGTACAAGATACCCATGACCCTTATTTTTATATGCAAGGTCATGTCTCTTACAAAAAAAAAATTTCAACTATTTTCTTTTCAAATCCCGGCAAAGGGTTACAAATAATAATATCATCTACATTTTTGTGCCTCAATATAAACACATAAATCCCACCCAATGTAAATTCCCAAATGTGGACCCTCCACCCCAAACTCAAGCTCGAGACAAGCCTCAGGGTTGTGATTCAAGTGCGGGTCATTTGGTCATGCCTAATAATCTAAAGGATAATGGGCTTATATCGTGGCTACAAAAGAAAAGGCTTAAGGCTCAAACTTGAGCTAAGACAGATAAAATTATAATAAGGGATAGCAAGCTAAAAGGCTTCAAATGGCTAACAAAGAACTGCCCCTATCATTTTCCTAAGTACATAGCTTGTCTTTAGTTCATATCTAGGTGGGTTCTCTACTAATTAGGATTTCACGTTCTACACACCAAACATATTCCTTAAGTACAAGCTTACTTCATTTGCATTGTTCATTAATTTTTCCTATCAACTACCTATGTTCGCATGCAATTCTAAGTGCGTTTTATATTATTCCCTAAAGTCCACTATTTTCCATCATTAATTCATCAAAAGTATGCTTAAAGGGACATTTAAAATCTTCTACAGTCAAACGCAACTCCGAAAATTATTTTATTGAAAGCAAGTAAAACATATAACACATAAAAACTGGGATGAGGCAACGAACCCCACCCCAAACTCAAAAATGAGTCGTGTCCCCACGACTCGAAAAGACACAACGCAATAAAATAAACTAAACTAAACTAAAATGCGAAAGGGATAGAAAACGTATCTTAACCAGCGCGTGGCTGGTTATCGGTGTTGCGTCCATGAACTTTCTCCTGCGTAAGTAGAGCATAGGTGGCGTGTTGAATTGTGCTCACCCCCATTAACATGTTTCGGAGAAGTACTAACTCTTTTGTAACGTTTCCCAAAGACGCAATCATCTTCACTTGGTTCTCTTCTAACACCTTCACTTTAGCTTCCAACTCGTTAGTAGTATGCATCTTCTTCTTTGGAGGAGCTCTAAGAGTTCTCACTGCTCGTAACACTTCATCATGAATATTCTGAACCAAAGCTATACCCATACTCTCACCAACTACAACACGGTCAATCTCTGCGTCTTTACGCGGAACCTTTGCGTCTAAGCACAAAGTAGTGATGGTACACTGAAATTTGAGATTTTGTTGCGAAGTGGGAATTCTAGCAAATTCCATGATGGTATCATAAATTACGCGAGCAACATCCATAGGTTTTTTCTCAATAATACACTTGATGAACAAAAGATGTTCCTTCTTCACTTCTGATATATGTTTATTTCCGAAGAAGGTAGGGATTATGAAACGGGACCATACCTTAGCACATGGTAACAAATTACTACTATACATCTGTCCAGGATATCTCTCTCCTTCTGGAGTTGGGCGGGCCCCATCAACAAGAACTTGTCCCCAAAGGGACTCATAATCAAACGAATGTTCTTTAAGAGATTCTTGAAACGGACATATTCCAGAAAATTCGGGCAATTTTAATGATGTACGAATAAGCTCAACGGAGAAAGGAACTACCTTTTTGCGAATTACAACTGCTTCTTTTGAGAAGGCGATTCCTTCATAAAAATCTCGCACCAAGGTAGGAATATACTCAAGCATCCTTTCTCTCAATTCCGTCCAACCCAATTTGTCACAAGTAATACCATAATCTTTATAAGCACTAGTCATAATACCCTTTGGAAGATTCATCTCCTCACCAAATTTCAAAGATTGAATTCTATCACGAACCTGAGTATCCCACGGAATGAAGACTCTCTTAGACTTTTGAGCCCATGTTTTCCTACGCGGAGGTTTCTGTTGTTGCACGGGTTCTTCGGGAACTTCTTGTTCTGTTTTTTTCTTCAAACTCTTCCTCAACTTCTTCGTCACTTTTTTCATCACTTTCATCAATTAACCTACTCTTTTTCGGATTAGCCTTACTTGGATTTTCTTTTCTTTTCGGAGCAATTGGGATTTGGACAGTCTTTTTGAATCGCGAATCTGGAATCTCAATTGCTTGGTCTGGGCTAGCTCCAACATTGTTCCTGTTTCTTGGCAAATTTCTTCGATAGTTACACATGGAAGCAGTTCTGTTAGTCATCTCTTTTCACCCCAAACTCAAAACTTCAAATAGAGAAAAAGCTAGAGAAAAGCTTTGAAATTTGATGTTTTGAGGCTTAAAACTTGAAGAATATGGTGGAATATGAGATGGGTTAAGGTTATTTTGGATGAATTGTGGAAGAATTTGGTTTAATTTCTAGGTTAGGAAGAGGGAATTTTTGAAGAAAAGATGAATTTTGGTGATGTTTTGGAGAAGCTATGAGTTGATTGTGTGTTTTTGTGATGAAAGAAGGCTTGATTTGATGATTTTATAGGTGTTTGTTGATGATTTTCGGAGTAGGTGGAGGCAAGGAATCGGAATAGAAGGTTGGCTTGGAAAAAGAGGCAAAAAAAACTAGGTTTAATAAGCTCAAAACCCCCTCTCGCAACAGCGCACCGGCTAGCCGGTGTATTCGCCGGCATGCCGGTCGCGAGGGCGGCGAAAAAATTACTAAATTTGATTTTTTTTTACCTCAGACGCAAGCGTCTTGCGTCATTGCTGAAGAAGTGATCAGAGACTTCGTTCTCCTTGGCCGGCTAGCCGGCGGATTCGCCGGCATGCCGGCGGCATGTCGATGGCGCATTTCGAGACGCAGCAACCTTGCGTCGTTAACGACGCAAGGACCAAAACCTTCACCTTCTTTGGCCGACTAGCCGGTGAATTCTCGCTGGCGCAAATGGTGACGCAGCAACGCTGCATCATTGCTGACGCAGTGGTCAGAGAGTTGGGCCCTTCAGCTCTTTTGGCTGGTATGCCGGCCAGCTCGCCGGCTAGCCGGTCAAACCTGCTATGGACTCCAATTTTTTTTTCGTTTTCTCATCGTTTTGACCCCAAACTCATGACCATTATACCCCTGAAATCATCACAAACAAACACCCATCCTCATTTCTTACTAATAAACACTAAATTCAACGAAAATTAAACTAATTTACACTACGAAAATATAAATACTTAAACTAATGTACAAGAAATTGGCTTTTATTTAACGTCGTTAAGCTCGACGGGTTACCTCGTGCTTCTAAGGAGCTTCGAGGAGGTACATGACCTCTCCGGGATGTGGGTCTTTCGCACGATCGGTATCTTCACCTCCATGATATATCTTTAAACGATGACCGTTCACCATGAATGTACGATTTTCAAGTGGATGTACTATCTCTATAGCTCCATGAGGTGTAACTTTTGTTACAATGTAAGGACCCGACCATTTCGATCTTAATTTCCCCGGATAATTACTGAACTTTGAATTATATTTCAACACTCTTTGTCCCACTACAAAGTTCTTTTCTCAAATTCGATTATCATGGCATCTCTTGGTATTTTCTTTGTAAAGTTTAGCGTTTTCATAAGCATGTAATCGAAATTCATCAAGCTCATTAAGTTTCATCATTCGATTTTGACCAGCTAGAGTAGGATCTAAGTTTAACTTCGCAATAGCCCAATATGCACCCATCTCAAGCTCAAGAGGTAAGTGACAAGCCTTACCATATACCATTCGATACGGAGAAGCACCAACTGGAGTTTTGAACGCGGTACGATAGGCCCATAATGCATCATCTAATTTCATTTACCAATCTTTTCTAGTAGGACCAACGGTTTTCTTTAAGATAGATTTTACCTCACGATTTGAGACTTCGGCTTGACCATTGGCTTGTGGATGATAAGCAGTAGTTACACGATGTCTTACCCATATTTCTCTAAGAATGTCTTCAAATAATTATTAACGAAATGAGTACCTCCATCGCTAATAATTACCATTGGAGTGCCATGTCTAGTGAAAATATGTGATTTCAAGAACTTAATCACCACTTGTGAATCATTAGTTGGTAAAGCTATAGCTTCTACCCACTTAGACACGTACAGCTAATAAGATGTAGAGGTTACCATTTGAAGGAACGAAAGGACCCATAAAGTCTATACCCCAAACATCAAATATTTCAACTTCTAACACATTATTACGTGGCATCTCATCCCTCTTGGATATGTTTCCGGTAAATTGACATCTTTCACATCTTTTAGCATATTCATGACAATCTTTCATAATAGAAGGCCAATAAAAACCAGATTGTAATACCTTAGCAGCAGTTCGATCTCCTTTAAAATGTCCACCATAAGGTGAATCGTGACAACCAGCTATAATCGCCTCAATCTCTTCCTTGGCTACACATCTTCTTACCATTTGATCAGCACACACTTTGTAGAGGAAAGGATCCTCCCAAAAGAATTGTCTTGCACGGTGAGCTAATATTTTTCTCTCTTGATAAGTTGAACCTTCAGGAAAAGAACCACTTACCACTAAATTTGCAATATCTGCATACCAAGGAGCTTCATAATCACGAACAGCAAATAAGCTCTCATCAGGAAATTCTTCTCTAACAACTTCAGTACCACTATTCAATTTTGAACCTTCAAGACGCGATAGATGATCTGCAACCTGATTCTCACACCCTTTTCTATCCTTGATCTCTAAATAGAACTCTTGAAGCAATAAAACCCATCTGATTAACCTCGGTTTAGCATCCTTCTTCTCCATAAGATATCGAATCGCTGAATGATCTGTATAAACAATAACTTTTGCTCCAAGAAGATAAGAGCGAAATTTATCGAATGAATACACAACTGCTAGCAACTCCTTTCCTGTAACTGTATAATTAACTTGAGCATCGTTAAAAGTTTTACTAGCGTAATAAATCGAATGAAAAACTTTCTCTTTTCTTTGTCCTAATACAGCTCCCATACACAAATCACTCGCATCACACATAGCTTCAAACGGTAAATTCCAATCTGGAGGTAATACTATAGGAGCAGAAATGAGCTTTTCTTTAATTGCTTTGAAGGCCGCTAAACAAGCTTCATCAAAGAGGAATTTGAAATCCTTTTCGAGTAAGTTGCATAACGGTTTAGCAATTTTAGAAAAGTCTTTAATAAATCGCCTATAAAAGCCAGCATGGCCTAAAAAACTTCTTACCCCTTTAACAGAAACAGGAGGGGGAAGAGTTTTTATTACCTCTATCTTTGCTCTATCGACCTCTAATCCAGCACTTGAAACTTTGTGACCCAGAACAATACCTTCGCGAACCATGAAATGACACTTCTCCCAGTTTAGGACCAAATCTATTTCTTTGCATCTGATTAACACTTTCTCCAAATTGTCTAAACATTTATCAAAATCATCACCAAATACGGAGAAATCGTCCATAAATACTTCAAGAAAGTTATCGATCATATCCCAGAAGATGGCCATCATACATCTTTGAAAGGTAGCAGGAGCATTACACAACCCAAATGGCATTCTGCGATATGCAAAAGTGCCAAAGGGACATGTAAATGTTGTTTTATGTTGATCTTCCGGAGCCACATAAATCTGATTATACCCAGAATAACCATCCAAGAAATAGTAGTATTCTCTCCCGGCTAATTTATCTAACATTTGATCAATGAAGGGCAAAGGGAAATGATCTTTTCTGGTGGCTTTGTTCAGGTTTTAGTAATCCATGCAAACTCTCCAACCAACTACCGTTCTCGAAGGAATCGCTTCATTTTTATCATTAAGAACTGTTGCCATTCCTCCTTTTTTCGGTACACACTGAATTGGACTCACCCATTCACTACTCGAAATGGGATAAATAATCCCCGCATCTAAAAGCTTGATAACTTCCTTCTTCACTACATCCTTCATAACGGGAATTAATCTTCTTTGACCTTCAACTGAGCGTGCGTTATCATCTTCAAGTATGATTTTGTGTTGACAATAGGAGGGACTAATGCCTTTGATATCAGCAATTGTCCAACCTATTGCCTCTTTGTTGGCTCTCAACACACGCAACAATTTATCTTCTTGAGGACCTGTTAAATTAGGTGAAACAATAACAGGTAGAGTTTCATTAGTACCTAAATACGCATACCTCAAGTGTGTTGGTAACGGTTTTTCTTCCAATTCTGGAGGAGATTCAATTGAAGGCTTCTTTTTAGGAACAATCTCCCCCGGTTCTCTCACAGGTTCATAGGCAAGACGCCTATACTTCGGATTTTCAGATTTGAGAGCTGCCACTGTTTCGGCAAGCTCTTCCATCATCTCAGGTGAATCTAATGTCAAAGCGGCCTGCAAGATATCATCAAACTTTAAGCAATTAAATACCTCTTGCGATGCCTGCTCAACTACATCTATTCTGAAGCAATCTTCCTGAGAATCTGGGAACTTCATAGCTCGAAACACATTGAATTTGACCTCCTCATCTTGTATCCTCATTGTTAATTCGCCATTCTCTACATCAATCAAAGTACGCCCCGTGGCTAGAAATGGTCTTCCCAGAATAATGGGGACATTTCTATCCGCGTCGTATTCAAGTATAACGAAATCAACGGGAAATATAAGTGTACATGCCTTAACGAGGACATCCTCAATTCGGCCTTCTGGATGTGCAAGAGACCTGTCCGCCATTTGCAAGACCATAGAAGTAGGTTTTGCTTCTCCAATTTTTAGCTTATCAAAGATCGATTTGGGCATCAAATTGATGCTTGCACCCAAATCGCATAGCGCTTTTCCTTTCCATTCTTCTCCAATCGAGATCGGAATCGTGAAACTCCCAGGATCAACTAACTTTAGAGGTAGTTTACTCTGACAGATCGCACTACATTCTTCAGGAAGACCAATCATCTCATTATCACAGTAAGGCCTTTTGTTAGTGAGGGCTCTCTTCAGAAACTTTGTATATTTAGGAATGTTTTGAATTGCTTCTAACAACGGAATATTAATACTCAAGTCTTTCACTCTATTAAAGAATCTCTGAAAATCACCTAAATCACCCTTTTTCTGAACTCGAGATGGGAACGGTGGTGGAGGGCGATTAATCATAATATCATCTTTCTTTTTCGGAATTTCACTTGGCCTCTCTATTTCTTTAACCTCATTATCTTTTTCTTTCTCTTTCTCACCCACTTACTTTTCCTTTCTTGGAACTTCTTTTTCTTTCATAATAGGAAAAGGAGGTGGAGGGAGGTTCTTACCACTTCTTAATGTAACGGCCTTACAGTCTTCATGTTGTCTCGGATTTTCTGTGTCACTATGGAGTTGCCCTTGTGGACGCTGATTAAGCTGTTTTGAAATTTGATTCATTTGATTCTGTAATAGCTTCATATTCGCATCAGGCGCTTGTTGAAGAGCAATTAAACTTTCTACGGTGTTCTGAAGGTTAACTACACCTTCTTGTGGTTGGGCAGGTAAGGCTTTTTGGTTTATGGTTTCATCGTAAGTGTTTTGAGGAGCTTGTCTTTGCACATAATTACCCTGATTCTGTCCTCCTTGATAATTGTTGTGTGGTCTTGGATTGTAGTTGTTACCTTGAGGGCGCGGTTGATACGCGTATGTAGGATTGGCTGCCCCATTAGGATTTGAATATTGAAACCCAGGATGGTTTCTGTTAGGCTGATATCCATTACCACTCGAATTAAAGTTACCTCTGTTGGACACAAACATCACAGGCTCTTGGTTATTCGGACAATTTTCCTCATCATGATCATCTACCCTGCAAATCGAACACATATAAACCTCTTGTGCAGCTTGCACAACTACCTTCTTACCCGAAAATCCCTCTTTTACAGCTAATGTAAGCTGTTTCAATTGTTGCTCTATGGTAGTTTGAATCTTATTCTCAAACGTAGCAAATTTTTCTTCGATATTAACATTATTCACTCCTTTAACCGGGGTTCTCACCGAAGTCCACCCAACTTCATTCTTGACTGTTCTTTCCAAAATGATTTTAGCATGAACGGGGTGAACTTGAAGAAATCCCGCACCACATAACAGATCCAATTTCTCTCTTGAAGTCCCATCAAGGCCTTTGTGAAATATTTTTAGTTGTTGTTGTTCTGTAAAGCCTTGATCGGGAACCCTTCGTAGACACATCCGAAATCTTGTCCAGCTCTTACCCAAAGTTTCATCATACTCTTGACGGAAATGTGTTAACTCAAGTTGATCATCTAACCTCATGTTACTTGGGTAATACCTGTCAAAGAAAGCAGTTTCTAATTGGTCCCAGTTTGTTATCTTTGTAGGATCTTGTGTATCGTGCCATTCACTTGCTCCATCAATGGCAAAAAATCGAAACGCAGCATAATACAGTTGTTCTCTTGAAACCCCTTGTGTGATGTAAGAATTATATATCTGCTTGAATTTCTGTACAGCTCGGATCGGATCTTCTCCTGGTCTACCACGAAAATTTCCAAAATTTTGGAATTGAGCTAACATACCCGAATCTGGACGAAATCTTGGTACATTGATATCTGGAGCACCTACTCCTAGAGCAGGAGCACGAAATGGAGCTTCTGGTGGACCATTAACAAACCATGGATCTTGATTCATCACTATCTGAACTTGAGGATTAAGATTTAGTGGCTGAACTTGAGGAATAATGCCTGGTGGCGCTAAAGGTTGACCATTTGTGCCTTGATGATCTTGTCCGTTATTTTGTTGAATGTTGATTTCCTCCATTCTGTTAATTAATTCTTCTACCTCTAAGGCTTCTTGTTCTCTCCTTCTCTTGTTAGCAAGTCTGATTAATGATTCTGGATTACTAAGGATCGGAGGTGTTGGCTCTAGATCCTTAAAGAGTCTCCTTCGCATACACCAAACCTAAGAACCTGAAAAAGATGAACAAACAAAAAGCGTAAAACTGAAATAAAATAAATGCAACTATCACTAAAGGATAAACACCGTGGTCACACGCTACCGTCCCCGGCAGCGGCGCCAAAAACTTGGTGGTCCTTTGTGTGTTCTAAAATAAATTCTAATGTAATCGAACCACAACCGCAAGTGTACGGTTGTCCCAAGTATAATAGTGATAATACAGATTCGTTCCAAGGACAAATGGTTGACTACAATGCTTATCGATTAATGAATGATTGCACTTATGAAAGCAAATAAAAGTAATATGATTGATTGGTTGTTTGTATTAATCCTAAGTAATAAAGACTAAATGGAAAATGCAAATAAAAGCTAAGACGCAAGTAAATAAATGTGAAACGCAAGTATGAGAAGATAGTACTTGAGAACGCAAGGGGTCTTCCTAATCCTATTTCGTAACCTATGCTGCTTAAGGGTTAAATTGGTCAATTACAATGGTCGGGATTCTAAAGTCCTTATACCCCCGTCAGGGTGGACTATAAGGCTATCCTAGAGTGTCACTAGTCCCGTCAGGGTAAATATGATCCACTTTTAGATGTTTAAGTTAATTACCTCATTGGACCTAGAATTAGCTAAGTTCGTCAGAATCAATAGCTTCTATTCTAGATTGAATAAATAATTCCGTACCTAAACCCTCCGTCAGGATGATCCAATCGCCACTAATTGGAATAGCCTGGATACTAACACCTGTTACTAGTTCATAACTCTAAAAACAGTAAATATTCTCAATTTATCGAAAAGAGTAAAAGTCTCAATCTAATTTAATTTAACAGAAACCCAAATTCAACATATGAAATTCAATAAGATTGGGAATCACCCATAAAGCATTCTCAAGCACTAAAATGTGTTTATCTCATACTAATTGAAAATAAAACTAAATTAAATAAAATGGAATTCATATTGTTTACAAAATTAAAGATAAAAGAAACCTAATTTCCGGAATTGGAATGACTGAGAACAGAGATATAGACCCTCTCCAGCTCTAGCAGCTTCTTCTTTCTTCCTTCTGTTGCTTCTCTCTGATGTTTAATCTTGTGGAATGTGAATTGTTGTGAAAATAGAAGTCAAAGGCTCCTTTTATAAGTGTAAAAACGGATTAGGGCTTGGACCTAATAATAAAACACTAATTAAATGTCCAAGCCCAATTTCTAAGCCCAAAATCGCGTAACTGCTGATACACCTTCACTAAAACGGATTTTCCCGCTTCGTTATGACTCTGATTGACTTGATTCCAGTTGCTAAAGTTCCGTAACTCGATAAGGAATGTTTTCTCTTCAAGGGTCAGCGGCTAAATCATCACTGAAGCACCTTGAAATCAGTAATCTTTGGCCTGGAAAACAGATTTGCAGCTCTAAAAACAATTCTTTCGGGATTTATCTTCAAGTCTTGACTCCATATCACGATATTTGACTCTCTTCTCGGATTCCATTCCTATCTAATATTCAAAACCTACAAACTTTCCACTAAAATACACAAGATTACGCGCAAAAGTTTAATAAATCAAAAATACTAGAAATAAAATGGAAATTCCGGATTATTGCATTTTTAACTCAAAAGTCTATCATATTAATCACATAAACACCAAAAATGATGTCTCCCAAGGGTCGAAAATAAGAACAATTAGGGAGACATCAAAGTTGTGTTTTCTCCTTTGGATAAAAGTAAAGCTTTTTACCATTACGATCAAGCAAAGGTATTGCACCATCTTCTACTTTGTCTTTACCCTTTGATTTAGAACCAGAACCTTTGTTATTTGATTTCTTCTTGATTAAGTCCAATCCCTTGCTTTTATTCACCTCCCTCTTGTTAGGTAATATTGTTGTTCTATTAGTCATCCTCAATTAACCCCCAACTCAAAGCTTTAGCAACCCTTGAAATTTGAACTTGTGAATTTTTGGTTGAACAAGCTTGATTTGGCTTAGGAAATATGAATGGATGATGAATATCTATGTGGGTGAGGTGGATTTGTAATGGGTTGGCTTGGATTTAAGAAATTGTAGGATGAATTGTGAAAATTTAAGCTCTTGATTCTTCAATTTGATGGATTTGGTGAGGATTGGGTGTTTGATTCTCTCTTGTAATGATGTGGAGAGAATATTTGATGTGTTTCTCTTGATAATTGGGTAGTGTTTTGATGATTGGTGAAGGTTTTTGTGAGCTTTAATGGAGTTGGGAGAGTTTTGGAGAGGAGAAATAGGCTTGAGGTTTATAAAATTCGGAATAATGGCTTCATACCTCTTTTATACACTCAAATCCCGTAACTCTCTCTCTCTCTCTCTGGCGGCACCGTGCAGACCATAGGCACGGTACATGGGTGTACCACAGGGTACACCGCAGCTTCTGTTGTTCCAAAAGTTTTGCCTCGGCCAAATACGCGTGATACCTACCCCGTGGCACGGGTTTTGGGCTCGCGGACCATAGCGCGGTATAGGGGGTACACCGCAGGGTGTACCGCGACTTCTGTAGCTTCCCTCGGCAAAATACCCGTTATAGCACCCCGTGGCACGTGTTTTAGGCGTGCGGTGTAGGGGTGCGGTGCAGGGGGTATACCGCAAGGTTACTCCGCGCCTTCTGTTGTTCAAAAAATTTTCCCTCGGCAAAATACCCGTTGTAGCACCCCGTGGCACGCGTTTTGGGCATGCGGTATAGGGGTGCGGTGCAGGGGTACTCCGCGAGGGTGCTCCGCACAGGTCTTTTATCCGTTCCGAAAAATGTTGTTTCTTCCCTAAATCGATTTCTCCAATACCTAAGCATCAAAAACAATAATACCTTCCTCAAATATGCCATATCAACTAAAAATAACTAAAATAAACATAAACTAAAAACGTAAAAGACATAAAAACTAAAAAAACTACGGGTTGTCTCCCGTACAGCACTTTTGTTTAACATCTTTCAAAGTTAGACGTGTTACCTCTATCAAGATTTGCGAATATAGCCTCCCCAACAACGAGTTAGGCTATGAGCGTCAACTAATCTGCGCTTGACCCCAGTTTTGGGTCGAATTTCTATCACCTTGGCTGAAACAACCTTAGTGACAATGAATGGTCCCATCCACGAGTCTTTGAAACTTCGTGGCTGGTGGATCCTGGGGTGTTATAAAATAAAGTGCAAAATAGAGGAACCACTTAACCGCAAGTGTACGGTTGTCCAAGTAATACTCCGATAAGTCGGATTCGTTCTCAGGGATTGGACTGGTATAACCCAAGTGTTCAACAGATAAGTAGTAATAATTGCAAATAAAGAAAATAAAAGAGAAAAGATATTTATTTGGTTTTTCTATTGATCCTAAGAATGCAAGAAAATAAATTACAGAAAATAAATACTAAAGGACTAAGATGCAAATATGAGCTATACTTGAGTCTCGCAAAGAATCTTCCTAACTAATATAATCTATGCTATGTTTAAGGGTAGAATTGGAATTAGAATATTAGTCGGGACTCTAATATCTCCTAGCCCCCTGTCGGGTGGACCTAGAAGCTATCCTAAAGTATCATAAACACCTGCATGGTCGAATATGGCTTTTCGGATGATATGATTTTACCTCATTGGCTATGTAACTAGTTAAGCCTGTCGGTCAATAACGGACATTACACGGGTATTACCTAGATCTGTATTCAAACCCCCCTGTCGGATGATCACTTCGCCACTAAAGTGAATAGCCCAAATACTAACAGCTAATTCTAGTTGCGCGGAAAAGAATTAGTAATAAAAACAAAGTAATAACCAATATAAAACTCAATTCAATTTAAATCATGCAATCCCAAATTCAAAACATAAATTAAATTAATTAGGGTTCATCCCTTTATTGCGATTCTCAAGTAATTAAGGTTTAACTCATATTGAAAAAAACAGTAAAGAAATTAATATTATACATGTCCTAATAACAAAAATAAAATAAGAACCTAGATAGAGGAATTGGCTTGAACTGTTGTTGGAGATATAGACAGTCTCCAGCTTCTGCTCTTGCTTCCGCCTCTTGACGCTCTCTCTAAGGATGTATATATTGAATGAATTATGAGAGGTACTGAATTATGAGGTCTAAGGGGTGTATTTATAGGTGTTAGCAACCCCTAGGTCGAATTACTTGGAGTGGAAGACAAGGCAAAGACTCTTAAATTCGTAGCTCTAAAAGATAAGATTCTGCTGATTTGATTTGGTCATATCTTTTTCAATACTTATCCGTTTGAGAAGTTCCAATATATGAAACTGCTTGTCTTGGAAAGCTCTTTCTATTGGTGCAGACCATTCGTCCAGAATCCTAGCCAATCTTTTATTATGATTTAATTCCTAAAACGTGGCTGGATTTCAGATTTCAAAAGGCAGCTTTATCTTTTCCTCCTTTGAATAAATCTTTACCAAATCTTCTTATTTCCATGTAAATCTTCTTTCCTTTCATCTTTATCTTGACTTGGCCTCTAAGTAATTACCATTTATCTTTTAAAGCTTCACATTAAATAAATAATTAAACCGCATATGCTTAAAAAGAATAAATCAATAAATCAAGAAATCAAAATAGGAAAGTGTACTCTAAAAATAGAAACTCGACTAGAAATCATTTCCTAACACTCTAAAATACACTAAGACTTTATTCTCACTTTTTCTCCTTGGATTGGACTTTCATGAGATTCAAGAACCAATTAACTTTGCATTAAAAATAGTCAAATTTATGCACAAAAGCTCAGATTCTGCAAATAGTTAATTTCCAAGGGGGGAAAGTGTAATATGATCAATTAAGCCTAAAAGTCTATCAAATAAGTCATTTATTCACCTAAAAGGATGTCTCCAAAGGGCTAAGAATTAGAACAAATAGGGAGACATCAAGACCCCAAACTCAAACCTTTGTCGTCCCGACAAAGTAAAATAAAAACAAAGGATCTTTTAGGTGAATGCAGAAGGTAGAATCTAGAAAATAATCCCAAAGCAAAACTTAAAACAAATCTCATATAGTATAATCTAGGAATTAATATACACCTACACTTATCATGCAACATCAAATACAAAACAATATCAATCCAAAATTAATTTCACAATGCTAGAAGGTTACGCTTAATACTTATCTCAAGATGGTGGCTATAGGGTGTTCCTCGATCCTTACTTGTGTTGAATGTTCCACTTAGAATAATCCCTATTAACTCAGTGTGCATCTAGGAATCACGAGGTCTTTACGGTTTTAGCATAGGCTGAAGGACGGTATGGTATGTATATTTGGTAAATTTGAAGTGAGCTTTTGGCTCTCTCCTCACTTACCATCAACAACTGTCCAAGAGCTTGAGTTTACACTCGAATAACGTTCTCACTCAACCCAATTGACGCGCTTAATTAGCGTCCCCAAATTAACCCAATAAGCACTAAAGATGATTCACCTAAACTTTTCCACTTTGCCGGTCCAAATATATATTCTTTTCATATAACTTTTTGTTTCCATATATATTTTTTCTTTTGTATAGCTATGACTCTCTTTTTAATGTTGAGATATCATGCTATTTTTCTTCATGCCTATTCATGATTTTAGCTTTATAGCTTCTTTTCCATTCACTATTACCCCGGCAAAGGGTTACAATATAATTAAACATGTGAATCATCATCAATATATAGAACGAGCACAATTGATAAGCTCAAAAATCCCAACCCAATGTAAATTCCCATATAGTGGACCCACCACCCCAAACTCAAGCTCAAGACAGGAAGTCTCAGGATCGTGATTCAAGTGCGGGTCATATGGTCATGCCTATCAATCTAAAGGGAAATTGGCTTATAATGTGGCGACAAAAGAAAGGCTTAAAGGCTAAAAATTTGTCTAAGAAGGATAAAATTAATTCAGGGATAGAAGGCCAAAAAGGATTCAAAGGGCTAACAAAGAACTGCCTCTATCATCTTCCTATCTACACAACTTGTCTCTAGTTCATACCTAAGTGGGTTCTCTACTCATTTAGATCTCACGTTCTACAAACCACCTATTATCCTTAAGCACAAGTTTACTTCTTTTGCATTGTTCATTAATTTTTTCCTATCAATTATCTCATACTTGCATGCAATCAAAGTGCGTTTTACACTAACTCCTAAAGTCAACTATTTTCTATCATTAATTCATAAAAAACATGCTTGATGGGGGCATTTAAAACACTCTACATCTCTACAGTCAAAACATTCCTCAAACTAAAATTGAAAAAAACTGTAAAACACATAAAATTGGGATGAGGCAACGAACCCCACCCCAAACTCAAAAATGAGTCGTGTCCCCACGACTCGAAAAAGACTCAAGAAAAAAATTAAACAATTAAAACAAATAAGAAAGGGATAGGAAAACGTATCTGAACCAGCACGAAGCTGGTTTCCATTGTTGCGTGTAGGTTGAGCTCCTTGTGTTGCGTAGGTGGCATGTGGAACATTGCTCACTCCACGTAATATGATGTGCATAAGCTCCAACTCTTTTGTGATTTTTCCTATGGGTTTCAACACCTCTTCAAGATTATCCTCCCAAAATTCTTTCAACTACATCTTTCAACACCAAAAGTAATACAAGTTTCTTCAACTTCTTCTTCCTCTTCATAGTATTCTTGACCTCCCAATCTTCGTCATCTCAATGAACCCCAAACTCAAAACTTCAAATAATCAAGAACTAGAGAAGAGTCTTGAAATTTGATGTTTTGAGGATTTTTAATGAAGGATTATGGTGTTATATGAGATGGGTAATGGATATGTAATGGCTTGGGGAAGGTTTAATAAATAGGATTGAAGCTTTGATGAAGAGGCTAAAGCTTGAAGGAGAAGATTTCTTGATTTTCTTGAAGGATTGTGGTGTTGGGTGTGTGTTTGGAATGGATTAGGAGGAAGGATTTAATGTTCTTTGGTGTTGTAGTGGTCTTTGTGCAGGTATATAAGGGTTAGGATCTGGAAAATTCGTGTTGGGGGAGGTTAGGGTTTAGTCTTGACAAGGTAAGAAGTTGAACGGGCCTAAAACTCCTCACAAACCGCCATGGCGCGGTGCACCGGGCCTAAGCCGCGGTGTACCGCAGCTTCTGTTGTTTCGTTTTTTCTCGCTCCTGTCTTGACCCCGTGCTAGCACCCCGTGGCACGGGTTTTTGCTCTGCGGTGTAGGGGTGCGGTGCATGGGGTAGTCCGCACCAACTCCGTCAAAAAACCCGCGGTACCTAACCCGTGGTACGGGTTTTTCCCTCCTGCGGTATACCGGACATCTCACGCGGTATACCGGACCGCGCATCAAAATTTTTTTTCTCCTTTCTGTATAAAACCCGTGGGGGCCACCCCGTGGTACGGGTTTTTCAGGCGCGGTATACCGGGGGTCTGGTGCGGTGCACCGGACCGACCTGCGAATTTTTCCAAGTGATTCCTTTTTTCGTTTCCTAGCACCCCAAACTCAATTCCTGCACAAATAACACACTACCTTTCTCATTTCTTTTAAAAGTAGACACTAAAACTTGACACTTACTTATAATATACACTAGGAATTGAAAAGCATAACGCAAATTAAACATGGGTTGTCTCCCAAGAAGCACTTTTGTTTATTACGTCTTTAAGTTCGACGCGTTACCTTCCTTGAAGATGGTATTGAGGCCCTTGCGGTTCTCCTCCGCTTGAATTCGCCTCGTCCTTGGCATGTAAGTTTTAGCACCTTCCCCCTTAAAATTTTATTCAATCGATCTCTGAAAGGGGGAGGGTAGTATCTTCGTTTCGCCTCCTTGCTCTCATGGCGAAACTCGTTCTTCACCACACGATAGTAGATAACCGTCCTCAACGGTATAAGCTCATTTGTATTTTCTTTAATCTCGTGTTCCTCTTTAAAGTGTGGTGGGTAGGTGCTCCTCCTAGCCGCTTTACTCTCGCGGTGTAGCACCTTTCTTGCGTAGCACCTATTGATCATTTTTAGTAATAGAGGTGATTCCAATATGTTATCTCTAATGATGAGTTGTGGTGGAGATAGTGATTGGTGAACTTTTTGTGGTGGGGATTCGACTTCTTTTTCATTGTGAACTTTGAATTCTTCGATGGATTCCTCAACCACTTCACATTCGTCTTCGCTTTCAACCCAATCTTCCACTATTACTTCATCATATTCTTGATGTGGAATCTTAATAATCTCGATCACCTCTTTTTCTTGGTTGCGTTCTGTATCATGATCATGTGCACGCGCCATAGGAATAGCAACCTTAGTTTCAATTTCTATGATTTTCGTTGCTACTCCTTCTTCCACCATGCTAATAGGATTGTCAACCACATAGTGGTCTTCATTTATAACCGGCATGATGGTCATATCACTATCACTAATATCTTCCTTCAACACCTCCTCCTCAACTACTTCTTCCAGTTGACTTCTTCCATCCCTTGGGGGAGTGGAATCTTCATAAGACATACTACCAGTTTTAACTAAGTTAGGAGGGTTGTTTCGGGCAGCCATTTCATCTAAGCTCTGTTGTATGAGTGCATGGGTGGCTTTGAATTCCTCTTCTCTTTTCTTACGTTCTGGCTCTCCTGCCTTGACTTCCTCGAGTAGGCGATTGACTCTCTCTAGTAGTGTCTCTTGCTGATAGTGTTGAGGTGAGGGTTGTTGAATGTTTTCAACCCAATGGTTGTTCCATCCTTGCTCCTGGGGATAGTGATATGATGGTTGTTGTTGATTATTCCCGATCCATTGGTTGTTCCAATCCTGCTCTTGCGGGTATTGATAAGGTTGTTGGTAGAAGTTACTACCCCATTGTTGTTGTCCCGAAGAGTCTTCCCAATAGTCATATGGATCGGGATCTGGGTAATGTCCTCTATACATCTTTCAATCAAATCTCTTGAACATTACCTAAATAAAGAACCTGTGAAAACAAAACAAAAACAAAGACCAAGCGTAAAACTGAAAAAATAAAAATAAAACAATTAAAACTACTTAAAGATTAAACACCTGGGTCACACGCTGCAATCCCCGGCAGCGGCGCCAAAAACTTGGTGGATCCTGGGGTGTTATAAAATAAAGTGCAAAATAGAGGAACCACTTAACCGCAAGTGTACGGTTGTCCAAGTAATACTCCGATAAGTCGGATTCGTTCTCAGGGATTGGACTGGTATAACCCAAGTGTTCAACAGATAAGTAGTAATAATTGCAAATAAAGAAAATAAAAGAGAAAAGATATTTATTTGGTTTTTCTATTGATCCTAAGAATGCAAGAAAATAAATTACAGAAAATAAATACTAAAGGACTAAGATGCAAATATGAGCTATACTTGAGTCTCGCAAAGAATCTTCCTAACTAATATAATCTATGCTATGTTTAAGGGTAGAATTGGAATTAGAATATTAGTCGGGACTCTAATATCTCCTAGCCCCCTGTCGGGTGGACCTAGAAGCTATCCTAAAGTATCATAAACACCTGCATGGTCGAATATGGCTTTTCGGATGATATGATTTTACCTCATTGGCTATGTAACTAGTTAAGCCTGTCGGTCAATAACGGACATTACACGGGTATTACCTAGATCTGTATTCAAACCCCCCTGTCGGATGATCACTTCGCCACTAAAGTGAATAGCCCAAATACTAACAGCTAATTCTAGTTGCGCGGAAAAGAATTAGTAATAAAAACAAAGTAATAACCAATATAAAACTCAATTCAATTTAAATCATGCAATCCCAAATTCAAAACATAAATTAAATTAATTAGGGTTCATCCCTTTATTGCGATTCTCAAGTAATTAAGGTTTAACTCATATTGAAAAAAACAGTAAAGAAATTAATATTATACATGTCCTAATAACAAAAATAAAATAAGAACCTAGATAGAGGAATTGGCTTGAACTGTTGTTGGAGATATAGACAGTCTCCAGCTTCTGCTCTTGCTTCCGCCTCTTGACGCTCTCTCTAAGGATGTATATATTGAATGAATTATGAGAGGTACTGAATTATGAGGTCTAAGGGGTGTATTTATAGGTGTTAGCAACCCCTAGGTCGAATTACTTGGAGTGGAAGACAAGGCAAAGACTCTTAAATTCGTAGCTCTAAAAGATAAGATTCTGCTGATTTGATTTGGTCATATCTTTTTCAATACTTATCCGTTTGAGAAGTTCCAATATATGAAACTGCTTGTCTTGGAAAGCTCTTTCTATTGGTGCAGACCATTCGTCCAGAATCCTAGCCAATCTTTTATTATGATTTAATTCCTAAAACGTGGCTGGATTTCAGATTTCAAAAGGCAGCTTTATCTTTTCCTCCTTTGAATAAATCTTTACCAAATCTTCTTATTTCCATGTAAATCTTCTTTCCTTTCATCTTTATCTTGACTTGGCCTCTAAGTAATTACCATTTATCTTTTAAAGCTTCACATTAAATAAATAATTAAACCGCATATGCTTAAAAAGAATAAATCAATAAATCAAGAAATCAAAATAGGAAAGTGTACTCTAAAAATAGAAACTCGACTAGAAATCATTTCCTAACACTCTAAAATACACTAAGACTTTATTCTCACTTTTTCTCCTTGGATTGGACTTTCATGAGATTCAAGAACCAATTAACTTTGCATTAAAAATAGTCAAATTTATGCACAAAAGCTCAGATTCTGCAAATAGTTAATTTCCAAGGGGGGAAAGTGTAATATGATCAATTAAGCCTAAAAGTCTATCAAATAAGTCATTTATTCACCTAAAAGGATGTCTCCAAAGGGCTAAGAATTAGAACAAATAGGGAGACATCAGTGGCCTATTCTCGCGTTTGTGAGCTTTCCATAGTACTTCATGGCCAACCCCAAACTCAATGTTTGGCTCAGTATCCACAGGATTTAATTGGATCTTCTCTGGAGGGACTTTGTGATGTGAAAGGCTGTGGATGACAGGAACAGTGGCATCTAACTTCTTCGGTTTCTTACCCAAGACATAGAAGGTCTCAGATACATTCTTTGCATGAAGGGTGATGGTCCCTTCTTGGAAGTTGATGACACTTTGACTTGTGGCCATGAAAGATCGTCCAAGTATGATTGGAACATGCTTATCTGCATCAAACTCAAGTATAACAAAGTCAGTAGGGATGGCGATATTACCTACACGGACTAAGACGTCCTCCACTGTTCCCCATGTCCTCGTAACTGAGTTGTCAGCGAACTGCAACTTCACTGGAGTTTTATCTGATTTTTGAAGTCCAAGTCTCTCGAACACGGACTTAGGCATAAGATTCACACCAGAACCCACATCGTACATAGCTTTCACCTTGAGCATACCATTTATTTGAATAGGAAGGTTGAAACTTCTTGGATCTTTAAGCTTTGTTGGTAGCTCTCGTTCACTTCTTCTTGAAACCCTCAGGTTTTCTCTTGGGATCTATACACTCGCCTCTTTTTCAGGAACAACTTGCGTAAAAACTTGTTACGGTGTAAGTCCTTTCTTTGCAATCTCAAGCATTTGGGCGTTGATATTTTCAGGTTTGTACGCCTCTACAAATGTCTTGAGTACAGTGTCATCCTTAGGATTTGTATCAGGAATAGTTGGTGACACTGTTTGAACAATAGGTGGCGGTTCCACCTTCTCTTGTTCTTCCTTTTCATGCACAGCAGGTGCAACTTCATCTTCTGATTCCTCCTTTGAGGCTTCTTTCTGTTTAGCCAGCTCAGCTTGATAATCCATAACCGATCGAATTTCCTCTTGCATCTTCTTCAAAAGTTGTATGAACTCGGCTTTTTCTTGATCGTCCTCCACATAAACTTCTAGACAGTCAGATTCCACGGGGCTAGACTTGGTTGGTTCTTCTTCGGTACTCGGAACTTCCACGGTACTAACGGCAGCATGTGGTACTTCCTTCTGTTCTTCTTCAATCTCAAGGCAAATAGCCTTAAAAGCTTCGAAACCAACATTGTCATCACCTCCTTCGATTGACTTTACTTCCTTCTGTTCCATTAAATTTGTTAACACTTTGTTTAACTGTTCTACTTGAGTACCTAAAATCTGAAGTACGGCATCTTGTCCTCGGATTTTTTCTTCCTGAGTGTTCATACTAGTGGTCAAACGATGCAAGGCTTGCATTACTTGCTGATTATCCATAGATCCTTTTTACGGATACTGAGGTAAATCTTTCTGATCTAACGCATCGGTATAGGCATCTTAAACAGGTTGTTGAGGAGGAGCAGGTCTATTTTGATACTGACCTCTTGGTTGGAAAGAGTTGTTCTGGGGACGCGGTTGATAATGACCAGGATTAGCGGCCCCTTGTGGATTTGAGTACTGCATACCCGGATGATTTCGGTTACCACATTGATAACCTCCGCGGTTGGATATGAAGTACACAGATTGTGGATTTGATTCGCACTCTTCCCATGTATGATTGTTAACCCCACATTGTTGACAACCTTGTGCTTCTTGTACTATGTTTGCAGCGGCCAAATTCTTTTGCATCTCTAACTTCAGCTCTTTGATTTGATTTTCTAATGCGGATATTTGAGCTGAGTTCGCAGTTTCTGCATCTAAACGAAGCGTTCCTCGGGCCTTTGCTACAGAAGCTCGCGTTGAAGGCCATCTTCTTTCTTGTTCCATAATATTTTCTAAAACCTCGGAAGCTTCATTATGGTTCATGGACACAAAATTACCCTTTCCAATGTTATCTACCTTCTCTCTACCTTTATCATTAAGACCTTCATAGAATATAGCAAGTTGTAGAGCAGGGGTATAACCATGGAGCGGACATCTAGCTAATTTCTGTTGAAACCTTGTCCATGCTTCTCCTATTGTTTCTCCATCTTCTTGACAAAATCTTGCAAACTCGGTTTGATCTTTAAGTCTCATGCTCTTCGGATAAAAACGGTTAAAGAACGCGGTTTGAAGTTCTGTCCAAGAATTAATTGTTCCATGTGGTTGTCTTTCTAGCCAATCGCTAGCTCTACCGGTCAAGAAGAACGAAAACATATGACAATACAGTTGCTCGCGTGTAATGCCAGGATTAATGTAGGCATCACAAATCTGCATGAACTTCTGAATCGATCTTACCGGATCTTGAATTGCTGTACAGTTGTAGAGTCCGAAACTTTGAAATTGACTGAGCATACCCGGATCGGGTCTAAATTTGATATTCGGGATCTCTGGAGGACGGTAACCGATTGGTTGAACATGGAATGGTAAATGAAGACCAGGGAGGTCCTGTTCAACTCGATTCTGTTGATTATTATGCCCATTACCTCCTCCTAACGGATGTTGTTTCCCTTGTACACCAGGAAGATTCTGTTGTTGGATCCCAGGTGGATCTTGCTGTAGTCTACCAGGTGGTGGTGGTGGTGGTGGACCTCTCGGATTTACTCCAAGTTGGTCACCAAGTGGTGGATCTTGATGGGCTTCCATTACTCTTCTCAAGGATCTTTCCTCACGAACACGTTTGTTGTAAACTCTGAAGCTCCTCTCAGGCTCCGGTAAAGGAGGCCAAGAATCAAACACTGTGAACCTTGAAAAAGACTAAAGCAAACCACAAGCGTAAATCCGGAAAAATAAAAACTAAATACTGAAAAATAAAAACTAATTAAAAACTACTACTCGAAATAGATAACCCACACGCTAACGAGACACAAGTCCCCGGCAGCGGCGCCAAAAACTTGGTGTAACCTAGGGTGTGATAAAATTAATACAAATAAAGGTCAATAAACCTACGCACTCTCACCCTAGACAGGCACAGTACTGCAAGTATTACAGGACGTATGCAAGTTTTTTATAGTAAGTTGAGTTTGTTCTTAGGGACTTAAGTGTGTTATACGAGTAGGTAACAATAAAGAGTAAGGAGTAAATAATTAAAGACAGAAAGTAAAAGCAAATAGAATTCGAAATTAACAATTAAAACTAATAAAATAAAGACAATGAAATATATAACTAAGAATATGAGATGAGAGATATAGCTTAGGTTTTGCTAGTATGCACTAATCCTTCTAATTCTGTCTATTAATCTAGTTTATAAGGGAGAATATTAGCTCTTGTATACTTAGTCAAAATTCTAAATTCCCATACCTTAGACCTTGAGAGCGACTAAGGGGGCTACGGCACAACCAAGACGTGGTTACGAATAGGGTTATCAAGCGCTACCAAGGCCCTAAGCAAACACTTCAATCATTGGTGATATGGTGGTTAAAACAAACCCTAATGACTATCTAGTTAGAATCAGTTTTGTCAGGACTAATATCGGACACTAGATGTTATGTGGTGTTTCAATAATTAGACACCCAGCTAAGGCGATCATCTAACTACTATTAAGGTAATCCTAAACATTGCGCACCGCAAGGAAAACAAGCATTAAATCAAAACACATAATCAAATATAAGAGTAAGCAGCTAATATCAATTTAAAACATATAATTCCCAAAGAAACTTAGATAGAAAGAAACTAGAATTCATATATTATACATTAATGCAAAACCCAAGCTATTGGGAGTTTAGTTCATACCTGATGGAAATAAACTAAAAGAAATTACAAAAGACATCATCTTGCTCTCTACAATAAACTGGAAGAATAAAACCTTAAGAACTAATTACTATGAGGCAAGGATTATTTTACAAGTGATATAAGGGTGTATTTATAGGTGTTTAGAAGACCTAATTCGTTTTCTTGAGGAAGAGAAAAAGTATTGGACTCCTAGCCCAACTCAAACTCGTATGGAAATAAAGATAAACACTGCTGGACCGTTTTGAGCATATCTTCTTCGTTATTGGTCGGTTTGTGCTCCATAAGATACCAAAAGAATCCTCACAGAATTATATACGTCCCTATGAAGGGAAATTACCAAAATCGGCTTCCTTGTAGGAGTAATCATCACTTCTTTAGGCGTGTGCTGCAAAATCTCAGTTTTAGGCAGCTTTTCCTTTTCCATATTTTTAGCTTTTGTTTCCTTATCTCCAATTACCATGCTAATCTCTTTCCATAAGTTGTAGTCTTTGACTTGGACTCTAATTAATCTCCATAATTATCTTTAAAGCTTCACACTAAATAAACAATTAAATCCAATATGCTCTAGAATTATTATTTTACTAAATCAAGACTCAAAATAGGAAAGTGCACTATTTCTCAAGAAAATCAATTAGAAAGACTTCTAAATCACTAAAAATGATGTCTCATCTTAACATAAATCTATCACAAATGAGGAGACATCAACGACGCACTGAACGGTGAGAAAGGAGTTCTTATGAATTAAAAAGACTACAACCCCTATTCTTTACCTTCTCCAACTCCAGAAAACGTTATTAAAGCTCCCAAACTCCATTAAATCACCATTTAAGCTTGATTAAACCTTCACTGGTACTCCAAAACACCATACAATTTTCATATCCTTACATCACAAACACATAAGCTTCATAAAATCCATTCCATAACACCACAAAACACAAAAAATCACCAAAAATCACAAAGTTTTAGTAATTTCTTTACCACAAGAAAACTATAAAGTCCTAGAGGGGGTAGGGGGAATAGTACACTTATTTAACCAATGCCTATTAAGTACTCCTAAACTAATGTTAGTTAAAACTATAGGGAAAACTCTTAAACAAAGGGTACCAAGAAATGTTCTTAATAGTTAGCTTGATACGGAAGCTAAGAGATATGAGTGTAATGGAAGGAGAAAGTTATGAATCCTAATTCATTTTTGCTAAAAGGAATACGGTTGTTGATGTAGGCTAAGTTCCTTAAGGAATTAAACTACTACAGTATGGGGAGCTATATGCAAGATAATTAGAAATAACAATTAATATTGTTAAGGTCAAACATAAGGGAAATCAAGGGAGGTAAAGAAAAGATAGAGGTGTGATGTAAGAAGCAAATGCAGAATCTAAAGAATAAACCCAAAACAAATACTTAAAATAAATCTCATATAGTACAACCTAATAATAAATGCACATATACACTTAGCAGACAATATCAAACACATAACTAATTTCAATCCAAGATGAATTTCACAATGCTAGAATATCACACTTGATACTTAGCTTGAGATGGTGGCTTTAGGGTGTTCATCAATATTTACTTGCTTTGAACACTCCACTTAACTTACACCCGATTAGCAAAACTGTTATTCCACTATGTACCTAGGAATCACGAGGTCTTTACGGTTTTAGCGTAGGCTTAGGGACAGTATGGTACATTTGGATAATGAAAAGTGAGCTTTTGGCTCTCTCATCACTAGCCTTCAACAAACTGTCCTGAGCTTGAGTTTACACTCATATAAGATCTCACTCAGTTGACGCACTAATTTAGCGTCCCCACATAAACCCAAACCTATCAATATGATTAAAAAAATATTCCTTTGCCGCTTCTCTTATTTCACATTTATTCAATCTTTTTTTTAAGTTAAACCTGAACTTTTTTTTAATGTGAACTGTCATGCTAACTTATTTTCTCAATTTTTTTTCTTCTTTCTTTTTTTCCTTTTAGAAACCGGCAAAGGAATTTACAATAAAGTGCATAATCATTCAAGCACATCACAAATCGATGTCTCCCCATTTTTCATAAATTAATCCTAGTTGGAGACATCATTTTAGGTGTATTTATTAGGTTATAGATCGATTTTGTCATGATTTAGTACACTTTCCTATTTTGTGTCTTGAATAGATTATTTATTATTTTTAGAGCATATTGGGTTTAATTGTTTATTTAGTGTGTAGATTTAAAGATATATGGTAATTAATTAGAGTCCAAGTTAATTCTAAGAGATAAAGGAAAGAGGATAAACATGGAAATTGGAGATAAAGACAAGAATTATGAAAAAGGAAAAGATAAAGTTGCCAAATAAATCTAAATTCCAGCAGCTACGACCACAAAAGGGCTCATATCTCAAGATTGGCTAAGAATGTGGAAGAATGGTATACATCAAACTTAAATATATTTCCGATACGATGAATTTCGACTACTCAAACGCGGCAAACGGATAAGTATTGAATCAATTACGGCCAAAACAAAACAATAATAAAATCTTACCTTTTTCTAGATTCTAGGATTACGAATTTGAGTTGGGCTTGGAGTCCAATACCTATCTTACACTCCAAGAAACGAATTAGGTCTTTCTATACCCTATAATACAACCTCTTATCACAATAAAATCATCCTTGGCCAACCCTTAAGCCAAGAGGAAGCTGCAACACAAGAGAAGAAGTCTGGAAGGAGCTGAACACCAATTCATGTTTTCTTCAACCTTTAAATTTGTAATTTCTTATTTATCTTTCTTTAGTATGAAATAAATAATTTTAGCTTGAGATTTAGCATATATTTATGAACCCTAGTTTTTCTATCTGATTTGGGATACTACGGTATTTAATATGAACTCATGTTTTATGTTATGTTTATGTGATTTGATTTGATTTAATGACTGTTTTCCTTGCTAGTGCACAAGTATAGGATTACCTTAATAGTAGTTAGATGTCACCGGAAGGGGTGTAATTATTGAAACACCACATAACGTCTAGAATAAGGTTTAGACCTGACAAATCAACCTAACTAGATAATTATTAGGGTATGTATTCACCACTATCACCATGTTTGGAATTGAATTGCTTAGGGCCTTGATGGTGCTTGATAACCCTAAGTTAAGGCTGCCTCGTGGTTGTCTTGTAGCCCCCTTAGTCCCCCCTCAAGGTCTAAGGTATGGGAATTTAGAATCCTGATTATTGCATATTACATGATTCACCCTTATACGATAGAATAACCAAAACTAGTGGGGATTACTTGCTAATATCTCGAGCTAAACTATAATACTATTTGCTTCTCTCTTTTATTTAATTTTCTGTCTTTTAATTTATTAGTTTTCTTATTTAAAAATCAACAAAAATCTATTCTCTTTCAATTTCTTGCGTAGTAATTTGATCTAGCTTTTTATATTTGCACGTTAATATTTTCATAAGTTCTTCCTAACCTTCGTAGTCTCTGAGGAATGAATCTTATTTATCAGTAAAACTTGCATACATCATGTATACTTGCAGAACCGTGCTAGGCTAGGGTGTCTATTTTTTCACTTATTCATATCATAATTTTATCACACCCTATTCGACACCAAGTTTTTGGCGCCGCTGCTGGGGATTACATTGTTAGTCCTTGTGCATATATCTAGTGCTTTTATTTCAGCTAGTTCTATTTTACGCTTTTGTCTTTTTGTTTTTGTTTTACAGATTTTCACAGATGGAGAACCCAAGGAGACTTGAATTACCCATCTCATTCAGAGTGCAACCACGCGGAATCCGCACTCCAGAAATCCAAGCCGCTAAATTTAGACCAGATCCAGGGATGATAGCGCAGTTTGCAAATCATGGACAATTTAGCGGTGCTGCACAACAAGATCTGGTCCGATATATCCAGAAATTCATGCAGATCTGTGACGCTTATACCGTAAGAGGAGTTTACGTTATGTTCTAGTTCTTCTTGACCGGAGGTGCAAGCGATTGGTACGATACCCAACATCCTCACGTTATTCCGGATTGGGACAAGCTTCAATCAAAATTCCTAGACCGATTCTATCCGGTTAGTAGAAGATTAAAAGATATGTTGGAGCTCGAACAGTTTATGCAGGAAAACAGAGAGAGTTTGGGTGAAGCATGGTTACAATTTAATGAGAAAAAGGCGAGATGTCCATTCCATACATCATCACCGGAATATTCTTTAACCATGTTCTATGGAGGACTTAAGGATGAGTCCAAGGCAAGAGCTGATTTGTTAGGAAACAAAGGTTTCGTATTATTAGATCATGTAGAAGCCGAAAGTATTATGGAGAAAGTTCTTGAGACCGATAGAAGTTGGCCAAGTGAATCAGAAGAACAAGAAGAGACCTCAAAATATCTGAAGCTAAAAGAACTGAACCAACAACTTAAGGAGCTACAAGAACAAGCTCGAACAATTGCTCAGGTAAATCTAGTACATACAATACCTTCGTGTCCTGGTTGTGGATCAAGAAATCATGTGTGGGAAAAGTGTATCAATAATCTAGCTACAACTCCCTTTATATCTCATCAAAGAAACCATTACTCTAATGGTGATTATCAACCTCAAGGAAGTTACGCTAGATATTAACCACCACAAAAGCGAAGTTGGATTAGAAATCAAGAGACTTATCATCAAACCCAACCTCAATCCTATTATCAACCACAACCTACACATCAAAAAGCGCCAATTTACGAAAAAGCTTATCAAGAACCAATGAAACAGTCAATGCAACAAGAAAAACAAGAACAACCTTTGAGTTTGGATTCAAGTATGGCTAAGATGACGAAATTAGTTGAAGAAAATATGAGGATGAGCCAGCGAAGACTTCAAACCCAGTAAAAGGTGATTAAAAATATCGAGCATAATCTATCACAAATGGCGAGTACATTGCAAAATAGGCCGAAAAAGAAACTTACAAGTGATACTATTTCTCCTCAAGATGATGCTTGTCACGCAGTTGAACTGAGAGGTGGAAAACAATTACCTCCACCTAGAAGAGATCCAAAACCAACCTCTAATCCTGAGAAAGTGGTTGAATAAACAATAGAAGATAAGGTCGAAGAGGTAGTTGAATGAAAGAGCGTCCAAGAAAATACACCAGAATAGAAGAAAAGCTCAGTAGCACTTAATACACACCCTCCACCACCATACCCTTCACATGTTAAGAAAAAGGACAATGAAAAAGAATTCGAGAAGTTCCTTGACATGGTGAGCAAGTTAGATATTAAAATGCCGTTTGTAGAAGCTCTCAAGAGAATGCCGAAATGTCTGAAATTCATAAAGGACATTCTTTCTAAAAATGAAGTTTAGAAACTGGGGAAACAATTGGATTGCCAGTAGAGTGTAGTGCTATTTGTCAAAACAAGTTACCACCGAAGTTGCAAGATCCTGGAAGTTTTACGATTCCCATTGGTATTGGAGACAGTTGGACCATGAAAGCATTATGTGATTTAGGCGCGAGTATCAATCTCATGCCAAAGTCCCTGTTCGAGAAGCTTAATATAGGAGAGGTAGTACCCACTTCTGTGGTATTACAAATGGCGGATCGCTCCCTCTCCCAACCAGTAGGTAAAATTGAAGATGTTTTAGTTAAAGCTGGTACTTTTTTATTTTCTTGTGATTTTATTATTCTTGACTACGACGCGGATAAGAATGTCCCCATCATCTTGGGTAGACCATTCTTAGCCACGAGACGTACACTAATAGATGTTAAGAATGGTGAATTAATCATGAGGGTCCAAGACGAACATGTACGATTCAATGTGTTTAAGGCTATGAAATTATCAGATTCAAAAGATGAATGTTTGAAAATAGATGTCATCGGAAAAATTACACAAGAAGACTTCAATGAAGAAAGCATAGATGATGATCTTGACGAAGCCTTAGCACTTGAATCGCAGAAGAAAGATGATAATACCACTGACAGAGTTGCTGCATTAGGATCAAGTATACGAGAACAACTTCGAGAATCAGGTGACATTGAACCAATAAAGCAACCATCTATAATATGTCCACCTTTTTTCGAAGAAAAACCACTTCCAGACCATTTACGCTATGCATATTTAGGTATGAACAAAACTTTACCAGTTATTATTTCTGCTAGCCTTTTAGGTCCTCAAGAAGATAAACTACTTCATGTGCTTCGTGCTAACAAAGAAGCAATTGGATGGACTATTGCCGACATCAAGGGAATTAATCCTTCCGTTTGCAAACATAAAATTATTCTTGAGAATGAAGGAGGACGATCTATAGATGGAAAAAGGAGACTCATTCCAGCTATGAAAGAAGTGGTGAGGAAGGAGGTAATCAAGTTATTAGACGCGTGAATTATCTATCCGATTGCAAGCAGTGATTGGGTTAGTCCAGTGCAACATGTTCCAAAGAAATGAGATATAACTACTGTCCTTAATGATCAAGGTGAAGCCATACCATCAAGAACAGTTGTGGGGTGGCGAATATGCATGGATTACCGAAGGCTCAACAAGGCTACAAAAAAAGATTACTTCCCTTTATCGTTCATTGATCAAATGCTAAACAAACTCGCAGGGAAAGAGTATTATTGTTTTCTTAACGGATATTCAGTTATAATCAGATTTGTGTGGATCCCCTTGATCAACACAAAACAACTTTTACTTGTCTGTTTGACACCTTTGCTTATAGAAGGATGTCGTTTGGTTTATGCAATGCACCTGCCACGTTCCAGAGGTGCATGATGGCTATATTTTGGGACATGATTGATAAATATTTGGAGGTTTTTATGGATAATTTTTCGGTGTTTGGAGATAGTTTTGATGATTGTTTAAATAATTTTGAGAAAGTCCTTGTGAGACGTAGAGAAAAAGATTTTGTGCTCAATTGGGAAAAATGCCACTTCATGGTTCAAGAGGGAATTGTGTTAGGACATAAAGTTTCAAAAGCAGGGATGGAGGTTGATCATGCTAAAATTGAAGTTATCAAAACATTACCATCTCTAATTTCTGTAAAAGGAGTGAGAAGTTTCTTGGGTCACGCAGGATTTTATAGAAGATTTATAAAAGATTTCTCCAAGATCGCCAAACCGCTTTTTTCTTTACTTGAAAAGGATACTCCCTTTAATTTTGATGACAAATGTCTTCAAGCGTTTGCGACGATTAAATAGAATCTAGTCTCCACACCTATTGTTATACCTCCAGATTGGAAAGCTCAGTTTGAACTTATGTGCGATGCAAGTGATCACGCAATGGGTGTTGTGTTGGGAAATAGGAAAGACAAGATCTTCCACATGATTTATTACGCAAGTAAGACCTTTAACGCTGCACAAATGAATTATACAGTAACGGAGAAAGAGATGTTAGCCATGGTATATGCTTTCGATAAATTTCGTTCCTATTTGATTGGGAAAAAAACTATTGTATACACGGATCATTCAGCTATCAGATACCTTATGGAGAAAAAGGACACTAAGCCGTGTCTTATTAGATGGGTACTATTTCTACAAGAATTTTACATAGATATTCGAGACCGAAAAGGATGCGAAAATCAAGTTGCTGATCATTTATCCAGGCTCGAAGGATCTGATGCCAACAAAGAACCATTATTGGTCAAAGAGGTATTCCCTGATGAACAACTTTTTAATATTAAAGATGCGTTTGTGCCTTGGTATGCATATATAGTCAACCTTATCGTGAGTGGTGTGTTCCCTATGGATTTCGATTCACAACAACGAAAGAGGTTAATTCACAAGGCCAAACAATTCTTTTGGGATGAACCATACCTCTGAAAAATTTGCAGTGAGCAAGTAATTAGAATATGTTTCCATGAGGGCGAAGTTGATAATATTATAGCAAGCTGTCATGGCTCACCATATGGTGGTCACTTTAAAGGCGATAGAACTGCAGCTAAAATTCTTTAATCCGGTTTCTATTGGCCTACCCTACACAAAGATTGTCATCATTTCGTCCATTCATGTCAACGATGCCAGTTCACTGGTAATATACCAAAAAGGGACGAGATGCCGCTCAACAATATTTTAGAAGTCGAAATATTTGATGTATGGGGAATAGATTTCATGGGACCTTTCATCACTTCCCATGGGGAATATTTACATCTTGCTAGCAGTAGACTATGTGTCAAAATGGGTAGAAGCAGTGGCAACACCAAAGAACGATGCTCAAATAGTAATAAAATTCTTAAAATCGCATATCTTTACAAGACATGGTACGCCATGTGTTTTAATCAGTGATAAAGGTACCTACTTCGTCAATGTTCAGTTGAGAGCCATCATTTGTAAGTTAGGAGTGAGACACCGCACTTCAACCGGTTATCATCCACAAACTAACGGTCAAGCTGAAGTTTCTAACTGAGAAATTAAATCTATTCTAGAGAAGACCGTGAATAAAACGAGGAAAGACTGGTCATTAAAGCTAGATGATGCTCTCTGGGCTTACAGAACAGCATTCAAAACACCAGTTGGGGCATCTCCATATCGCATGGTCTACGGCAAAGCATGTCATCTACCTATTGAGATTGAAGCTCGAGCCTTCTGGGCTATTAAAACTCTGGATCTAAACCTAGAATTGGCCGGAAAACAAAGTTCGATGCAATTGAACGAATTGGAGGAGTTTCGCTACCATGCCTATGAAAATTCGCGTCTTTACAAGGAGAAAACAAAGAAATTGCATGATAAACGAATCCGTCCAAAGAACTTCGAGAGGGGACAAAAGGTACTATTATACAACTCTCGGTTCTCGAACTACCCAGGCAAGTTTAAATCCTGTTGGGGAGGACCTTACATTATTATGAAAGTCACACCTCATGGAGCGATTGAAAATTGAACATCCAACCGAGCAAAGGACATTCATGGTGAATGGCCAGCGTTTGAAGTTATACCATGATAGCGGAGACTTTGGTCGAGAGGAGACAATCCATCTCGAAGAACACGCTTAGCCCGAGGTACACGTCTAACTCAAAGACGTCAAACAAAAGTGCTCTTGGGAGACACCCCTTGTTTTAATAGCTATCTAGATTAGTTTTATGTTTTGTAGTGTATATTTCTAAGTTAGTGAATATTTTTAATTGTGTTTACAAGCTAATAGGAGAGAAAGGTAGTGTGTTATTGTGCAGGAAATGAGTTTGGGGTCAAAAGGAAAAACTTGGGAAAAATCTGTTTTACTGACCGGTAGGCCGGTCAAACCACCGGTATGCCGGTGGGGAGACACGAGCCCTCGGGTTGGTGAATCGGGTTCTTTGCCGAGAGTGTGTCCAAGAAAAGCCAAGCGCACCGGCATGCCACTCATGGCACCGGTATGCCGGCCAGATGAAAATCACGAGCCCTCGGGTTTCATGACTCGGGTATTTTGACGGAGTTAGGTTCTGGGGAAAATAGCACACCGGTATGCCGGCGCCCAACAACACGAGGCCTCGGGTATCGATTTGTGTTCATTACCGAGAGCTTCAGGAATAAATCCTCTCCAACACTGGTACGCCGCCGATTCGGCCGGTATGCCGGTCCGAGGTCGGTTGTGAAGAATTTGTTTCCTAATCCACTTCTCACCTTATCAAGAGTTAACCCTAGCCTCCTTAACACGAATTTTCTAGACCCAACCCTTATAAATAGACCTTGAAGCTTGTATAAACCTCCACAATAAACACAACAACTTCAATAATCCTCTCCTCCTTCCTCCATAAACACAACTTCTTCATCAAATTCATCACAATACACCATAAGCACCATCAAGAACATCAAGCTTTCAAGAATTCTTCCAATAATCATCAAGAAACCTTCTTCTATCATCAAATCCAAGCAAGAAACTCAAGACACGCCAATCTTTCTTAACTTTAATCCATCCTTGGTGTAACTTTAGTTTTGGGTCAATCAAACATGACAAACAGAACAGATGCTATGGATTATAAGAGGAAGTGTTCCATCCTAGGGAAGAACAAAAATTTACCTAGAGCCACAATTGAAAGGCCTATCGATCTTGATGAGACTATTGAAAAGAAACAAAAGATAGAGGCACCAGCACAACCACTACCCAAGAGATTAACAACTAGGATATATGTACCATCAAAGCCTAAAGAAAAGACACAAATTCAAGATCATGGTTCTTCTTCTTCCTCTTCATATCAAAATAATTCTTGCATACCCCCATGGGCTATAAAATTGCAACATGAAGTCAATCATCTAAGAAAAGAAAACAAAGCACCATGGGAGGAAATTGTACAAATTAATTCACTATTGGGTGAAGTAACCGCGACCTTGGATATTGATAATTATTCTTCTTCTTTGGAGGAGGACATGATGGATCTTTATGGCCAGGTACCCCGTTCTAATTCTTCTTCTTAATTGCTTGTATGCATTAGGTATTTTAGTTTAATTTTAAATTTTATTTATTTATAGATTCTTTTTCGAGTCGTGGGGACACAACTCACTTTTGAGTTGGGGGTGGGGATTCATTGTTCTCATCTTCCTTTTTGTGTTTGCATAAAATTTAAAATTTTTGGGTTGAAATAGACATAATTTATGTTGAATGTACCTATTTGAGCATGATTTAATTAGGTCAATTATATTAAGTAGTATGTTTTTGAAAGATGTCATAAATATGTTTAGCATGCATGTATGAAAACGGGAAATAAAAGATAGAAAAGTTAATGAGCAATGCTAAGAAGTCTTGTTGAAACTTAGGGATAGTTATTTGGTGTGTAGAACGCGAGGTTTGAAGTTTGTTGAAAACCCCCTTGTCTATGAACTAGTAGTGAAAAAGTAACAAAATCCGGTAGTTAGAAAAATGAATAAGGCAGTTATTTCATATTGAAACCACTTGAAGCCATCTTTGGTCACAATGTATGGACCTGACCACTTAGATCTTAACTTACCCGGATAATTGCTGAACTTTGAATTATACTTCAATACTCTTTGCCCCACTTCAAAGTTCTTTGTACGAATCCGATTGTCATGTCATTTCTTCGTGTTTTCTTTGTAAAGTTTGGCATTTTCATAGGCATTCAATCGGAATTCGTTAATTTCGTTAAGCTTCATCATACGATTCTTTCCGGCTAAGATATGATCTAAGTTCAACTGCGCAATCGCCCAATAGGCACCCATTTCAAGCTCAAGAGGTAAGTGACAAGCCTTACCATACACCATACGATAGGGAGATGCACCAACTGGAGTCTTAAATGCAGTGCGATAGGCCCACAACGCATCATCTAACTTCATTGACCAATATTTTCTTGTAGGACCAACGGTTTTCTCTAGGATTGACTTGACTTCACGATTCGATACTTCAGCTTGACCATTGGATTTTGGATGATATGCAGTAGATACACGGTGTCTTAATCCATATTTCTCTAGAATAGTCTTCAAATACTTGTTAACGAAATGAGATCCTCCATCGCTAATAATCACTCTAGGTGTACTATGTCTAGTGAAAATATGTGACTTCAAGAACTTAATCACCACTCGTGAATCATTGGTAGGTAAAGCCACAGCTTCTACCCACTTAGACACGTAATCAACATCTAATAAGATGTAGAGGTTACCATTTGAAGGAACGAAAGGACCCATAAAGTCTATACCCCAAACATCGAAAATTTCAACTTCTAACACATTATTACGTGGCATCTCATCCCTCTTGGATATGTTTCCGATAAACTGGCATCTCGTACATCTCTTAACATATTCATGACAATCTTTAACAAGAGAAGGCCAGTAAAAACCTGATTGGAATACCTTAGCAGCAGTTCTGTCTCCCTTGAAATGTCCTCCATAGAGTGAATCATGGCATCCAGCCATAATGGCTTCAGTTTCCTCCCTTGCTACACATCTTCGTATCATTTGGTCAGCACAAACTTTGTAGAGGAAAGGATCCTCCCAAAAGAACTGTCTAGCACGATGAGATAACCTCTTTCTTTCTTGATAAGTAGACCTTTCAGGAAAAACACCACTCACCACTAAATTTGCAATATCTGCATACCACGGAGCTTCATAATCTCGAACAACGAATAAACTCAATTCTTCTCTAACTGCCTCAGTACCACTATTCATCACTGAACCCTCTAAACGCGATAGATGATCTGCAACTTGATTCTCACAACCCTTTCTATCTTTGATCTCTAAATCAAACTCTTGAAGTAATAAAACCCATCTGATTAACCTTGGTTTCGCATCTTTCTTTTCCATAAGATATCTAATCGCGGAATGATCTGGTATAAACAATAACTTTCGCTCCAATAAGATAAGAGAGAAATTTATCAAATGAATATACAACTGCTAGCAACTCTTTTTCTGTAACTGTGTAATTTATCTGAGCACCATTAAAAGTTTTATTAGCATAGTAAATCGAATGAAAAACTTTCTCTTTTCTCTGTCCCAATACAGCTCCCATACATAAATCACTCGCATCACACATAACCTCAAACGGTAAATTCCAATCTGGAGGTAACACTATAGGAGCAGAAATAAGCTTTTCTTTGATTGCTTGGAAGGCCGCTAAACAAGCTTCATCAAAAAGGAATTTGGAGTCCTTTTCGAGTAAGTTGCATAACGGTTTAGCAATCTTAGAAAAATCTTTAATAAAACGCCTATAAAAGCCAGTATGGCCAAGAAAGCTCCTTACCCCTTTAACAGAAACAGGAGGGGGAAGAGTTTTAATTACCTTTATCTTCGCTCTATCAACCTCTAACCCAGCACTCGAAACTTTGTGACCCAGAACAATACCTACGTGAACCATGAAATGACACTTCTCCCAGTTTAAAACCAAATATGTTTCCTTACATCTGATTAACACTTTCTCCAAGTTATCTAAACATCTATCAAAATCATCACCAAACACGGAGAAATCGTCCATAAACACTTCAAGGAAATTATCGATCATATCCCAGAAGATGGCCATCATACATCTTTGAAAGGTAGCAGGAGCGTTACACAACCCAAATGGCATTCTGCGATATGCAAAAGTATCAAAGGGGCATGTAAACGTAGTTTTATGTTGATCTTCTGGAGCCACGTAAATCTGATTATACCCGGAGTAACCATCCAAGAAGCAATAGTACTCTCTTTCGGCTAATTTATCTAACATTTGATCAATGAAGGGCAAAGGGAAGTGATCTTTTCTAGTGGCTTTGTTCAGCTTTCTGTAATCCATGCAAACTCTCCATCCAACTACTGTTCTTGAAGGAATCGCTTCATTTTTATAATTAAGAACTGTTGTCATTCCTCCTTTCTTCGGTACACACTGAACTGGGCTCACCCATTCACTACTCGAAATGGGATAAATAATCCCCGCATCTAAAAGCTTGATAACTTCCTTCTTCACTACATCCTTCATAACGGGCATTAATCTCCTTTGACCTTCAACTGAGCGTGCATTGTTATCTTCAAGTATGATTTAGTGTTGACAATAGGAGGGACTAATGCCTTTGATATCAGCAATTGTCCAACCTATTGCTTCTTTGTTGGCTCTCAACACACGCAACAGTTTATCTTCTTGAGGACCTGTTAAATTAGCTGAAACAATAACAGGTAGAGTTTCATTAGTACCTAAATACGCATACCTCAAGTGTGCTGGCAAGGGCTTTTCTTCCAATTCCGGAGGAGATTCAATTGAAGGCTTCTTTTTAGGAATAATCTCCCCTGGTTCTCTCACAGCTTCATAGACAAGACGCCTATACTTCGGATTTTCAGAATTGAGAGTTGCCACTGTTTCGGCAAGCTCTTCCATCATCTCAGGCATATCTAATGTTAAAGCGGCCTGCAAAATATCATCATAATTAAACAATCAAATACCTCTTGCGATGCCTTCTCAACTACATCTATGCGGAAACAATCTTCTTGAGAATCTGGAAAAATCATAGCTCGAAATACATTGAATTTGACCTCCTCATCTTGTATCCTCATCGTTAACTCGCCATTCTCTACATCAATCAAAGTACGCCCCGTGGCTAGGAATGGTCTTCCCAAAATAATGGGGATATTCCTATCCGCGTCGTATTCAAGTATAACGAAATCAACGGGAAATATAAGTGTACCTGCCTTAACGAGGACATCTTCAATTCGGCCTTCTGGATGTGCAAGAGACCTGTCCGCCATTTGCAAGACCATAGAAGTAGGTCTTGCTTCTCCAATTTTGAGCTTATCAAAGATCGATTTGGGCATCAAATTGATGCTCGCACCTAAATCGCATAGCGCTTTTCCTTTCCATTCTTCCCCAATCGATATCGAAATAGTAAAACTCCCCGGATCAACTAACTTTGGAGGTAATTTACTCTGAAAAATCGCACTACACTCTTCAGGAAGGCCAATCATCTCATTATCACAATAAGGCCTTTTATTAGTGAGGGCTCTCTTCAAAAACTTCGTATACTTAGGAATATCTCGAATAACCTCTAGTAACGGAATATTAATACTTAGGCCCTTCACTCTATTAAAGAACTTTGAAAATTCGTCCAAATCACCCTTTTTCTGAACTCGAGATGGAAACGGTGGTTGAGGGCGATTACTAACAATATCATCTTTCTTCTTTGGAATCTCAATTGGCCTTTCTATTTCTTCAATCTTAACATCTTTCTCTTTCTCTTTCTCACCCACTTCCTTCTCTTTTCTTGGAACTTCTTTTTCTTTCATAATTGGAAAAGGAGGTGGAGGAAGGTTCTTACCACATCTTAGCGTAACAGCTTTGCAATCTTCATGTTGTCTTGGATTTTCTGTGTCACTAGGGAGTTGCCCTTGTGGACGCTGATTAAGCTGTTTTGCGAATTGATCCACCTGATTCTGTAATAGTTTCATATTTGCATCAGATTCTTGTTGACGTTCCATAGCTTGTTTCTGAAGAGCAATTAAACTTTCAACGGTTTTCTGAAGGGTAACTACTCCTTCTTGTGGATGGGCAGGTAAGGCTTTTTGGTTCATGGTTTCATCGTAAGTGTTTTGAGGAGCTTTCCTTTGCACATAATTTCCCTGATTCTGTCCTCCTTGATAATTGTTTTGTGGTCTTGGATTGAGATTGTTACCTTGGGGACGCGGCTGATATGCGTATGTAGGATTGGCTGCCCCACTAGGATTTGAATATTGAAACCCAGGATGGTTTCTGTTAGGCTGATATCCATTACCACTCGAATTAAAGTTACCTCTGTTGGAGACAAACATCATGGATTCTTAGTTATTCTGACAATTTTCCCAACTATGATCATTAACACCGCAATACTCACATCCATACACCTATTGTTCAACCTTTACCTCACCTCTTTTGTTCGAAAAACCTTCTTTTACGACTAGAGTATGTTGTCTCAATTGCTGTTCTAGTGTGGATTGAATCTTTGTCTCTAAGGAGTTGAACTTTTCTTCAATGTTGACGTTATTCACTCCTCCTCTAACTGGTGTTCTTGCGGTGTTCCACCCAACTTCATTTTCAACTGTTCTATCCAAAATAATTCTTGCATACGCAGGTTGAACTCGCAAAAACGCACCTCCACACAACAAATCTAAATCTTTCCTAGAGCCACCTTCAAGACCATTATAAAAAATCTTCATCTGTTGTTGTTCAGTGAGGTCATGATTCGGGACTCTTCGCAAACATTTCTGAAATCTTGCCCAACTTTTACCTAATGTTTCATCGTACTCTTGCTTGAAATGTGTCAACTCTAGCTCAGCATCTAACCTCATATTAGACGGATAATACCTGTAGAAACACGCAGTTTCTAATTGTTCCCAGTTTGTTATCTTTGTAGGATCTTGCGTATCGTGCCATTCACTCGCTCCAACTATAACGAAAAATCTAAACACAGCAAAGTACATCTGTTCTTTTGAAACTCCTTGTGTGATGTAAGAATCACATATCTGCTTAAATTTATGTACTGCTCTAAGAGGATCTTCTCCAGCTTTACCACGAAAATTTCCAAAGTTTTGGAATTGAGCTAACATACCCGAATCTGGACGAAACCTCGGAACATTTATGTTTGGAGCACCTACCCCTATAGCAGGAGCATGGAATGGGACTTCTGGTGGACCATTAACAAACCATGGATCTTGATTAATCACCATCTGAGCTTGGACTTGAGGATTAGGAATGCCAGGTGGAGCCAAAGGATTAAGATTCTGTGGCGCTATAGGCTAGCCATTCGCATCTAGTTGACCTTGTCCGTTATTGTTTTGTTGATTATGAATATTAATGTTCTCCATTCTGTTAATTAATTCTTCTACTTCTAAGGCTTCTTGTTCTCTCATTCTCTTGTTAGCTAGTCTGATTAACGATTCTGGATTATTAAGGATCGGAGGTGTTGGCTCTAGATCCTTGAATAGTCTTCTTCGCATACACCAAACCTAAAAACCTGAGAAAAATGAACAAACAAAAAGCGTAAAACTGATAAAATAAAATAAATGCAACTATCACTAAAGGATAAACACCGTGGTCACACGCTACCGTCCCCGGCAGCGGCGCCAAAAACTTGGTGGTCCTTTGTGTGTTCTAAAATGAATGCAAAAGTAATTGAACCACAACCGCAAGTGTACGGTTGTCCTAAGTAGTAATAATGATTCTAGGATCGTTCGCAGGGACGGTTTGGTTAACTACAATGCTTATCAAATAATGAATGGTTGCACTTATGAAAGCAAATAAAGATATAATGATTGATTTGGTTTTTGTATTAATTCTAAGCAATGAAAGACTAAATATAAAATGCAAGTAAATAGTGAAACGCAAGTAAATAAGTAAGAAATGCAAGTATGAGAAGGTAGCACTTGAGAACGCAAGGGATCCTCCTAATCCTATTTCATAACTTATGCTGTTTAAGGGTTAAATTGGTCAATTACAATGGTCGGGATTCTAAATTCCTTATACCCCCGTCAGGGTGGACTATAAGGCTATCCTAGAGTGTCACTAGTCCCGTCAGGGTAAATATGATCCACTTTTAGATGTTTAAGAATTTTACCTCATTGGCCCTAAAATAAGCTAAGTTCGTCAGAATCACTAGCTTCTATTTTAGATTGAATAATTAGTTCTGTACCTAAACCCTCCGTCAGGATGATCCACACGCCACATATGTGGAATAGCCTAGATACTAACACCTGTTCTTAGTTCATGACTCTAAAAACAGTAAACAATCCCAAATTATAGAAAAGAGTAAAAGTCCCAATCTAATTTAATTTAACAGAAACCCAAATTCAACATATGAAATTCAATAAGATTGGGATTCACCCATAAAGCATTCTCAAGCACTAAAATGTGTTTAGCTCATACTAATTAAAAAGAAAACTAAATTAATTGAAATGGAATTCATAATGTATTACAGAATTAAAATTAAAAGAAACCTAATTTCCGGAATTGGAATGACTGAGAACGGAGATATAGACCTTCTCCAGCTCTTGCAGCTTCTTCTTTCTTCCTTCTGTTGCTTCTCTCTGATGTTTAATCTTGTAAAAAGTGAATTGAGTGAAAAATAGAAGTCAAGAGCTCCTTTTATATGCTCAAATTCGGAATTGGACCTAGGCTTTTAATTAAATGAAATATTATAGGCCCAAGTCCACTAACTTAGCCCAAAATCCCGTAACTGCTGATACACCTTCACTAAAACGGTTTTTCCCGCTTCGTTATGACTCCGACTTACTTGATTCCAGTTGCTAGAGTTCCGTGACTTGATAAGGAATGTTTTCTATTCAAAGGTCAGCGGCTAAATCATCCCTTAAGCGCCTTGAAATCAGCAATCGTTGGCCTGGAAAACAGATTTGCAACTCTAAAATCAAATTCCTTTGGGATTTATCTTCAAGTCTTGATTCCATATCACGATCTTTGACTTTCTTCTCGGATTCCATTCCTATCTAGCAATTGAAACCTACAAACTTTCCACTAAAATACACAAGATTACGCGCAAAAGTTTAATAAATCAAAATTACTAGAAATAAAATAGAAATTCCGGATTATTGCATTTTTAATTCAAAAGTCTATCAAATTAATTAAATAAACATAAAAAATGATGTCTCCCAAGGGTCAAAAATAAGAACAATTAGGGAGACATCAGAGAGCCAAAAACTCACTTCTTATTTTCCAAATATACCACACCGTCCCTAAAGCCACGTTATAACCAAAGACCTTAGGATTTCTAACGACTAGGTGGAGAAACAATTGAGCTAAGGACCATTGGATGCTATATTAGGACCTATGAACAACCTATAGCCATTAACATGAACTAAGTTATCATCCTCTCCCCTCTGGCATTGCGAAATTAATCTGGACTTGAATTTATGGATTGTTGATTACATGTGTATTAAGCATACTTGTGCATTATTTCTTGAGCATTACTACATGAGACTTTTTAGATATTTATGCTCTAGGATCATTCATTATGTTCTGTTCTTATTCTCCTCCGACTTCTTCTTCCTGTTTATTTGACTACCCTAATGTTCTTTATTTTTATTGTATCGGGACGATACAACTTTGAGTTGGGGGTCTTGATGTCTCCTCATTTGTGATAATAAAATCTATTTCTGAGACATCATTTTAGGCGTATTTATTAGTTTATAGGTCGATTTTAGCTTGATTAAGTGCACATTCCTATTTTGGGTCTTGAATTAAATAATTATTATTTTTAGAGCATATTGGGTTTATATTTATCTAGTGTGAAGCTTTAGAGATATATGATAATTAATTAGAGTCCAAGTTGGTAAAGAGAACTAAAGAAAAGAAGATAAACATGAAAATTGCAGATAAAGGAAAGAAAAGCTAAAAACATGGAAAAGGAAAATCTGCCTTAAGTCTGAATTTCTGCACCTACGACCACAAATCAGCTTATATCTTAAAAACGGTGAGAAATTTGGAGAAACAGTTAAGAGAAAAGTTGAAGATCTTTCCGAGACGATGAATTTGGTATACTCATACGCATCAATCGGAGAAATATTGAAGCTGTTAGGACCAAAAGAAAAACGGGGCTGATTGCATGTTTTTGGGCTACGAATTTGAGTTGGGCTTGGAGCCCATATCTACCTTTTCCTTCAAGAAAACGAATTAGGTCAACCTATACACTATAAATACAGACTCTTAACACTCTTAAATCATCCTTGGTGAAACCTTAAACCAAGAGGAAGCTTACAACACAAGAAAAGAAGTCTGCAAGGAGCTGTCATCAACAATGTCTTCTTCTACCTTTAAATTTGTAATTTCTTTCTTTTCTTGCATTAGTATGAACTAAATTTCTTTAGATTGAGTTTTATCATATATTTATGAACCTTAGTTTTGGTTGACATCTATCTAATTTGGGAATTTTATGTTTTAAATTGAATTATTGTTTTTATTCTCTGTTTATGTGTTTGGATTTATATTCTGTGTTCTTGTGGAACCGCGGCCATATAGAATTACCATCTAGTAGTTAGGTCACCATTGACAACGGTGTTTAATTACATGTTTAGCACATAACGTCTAGTATTCGGTTTAGATCTGACAAATCAACCTAACTAGATAATCACTATGGTTTAGTATATATTGTTATTTACCAATTGCAGGAACTGTTTGCTTAGGACCCCCTTATTGACACAAGTAAATCCTATTTAAAACTACCTAGCGCAATTGGAACCGATTATTGAAATACTACATAATTCACCCTTACATGTTTAGAACGACAAAACTAGTGGGGATTACATGCTATTTACTCAAGCTATATTTTCATACTACTTCTTCTTTCGCATTTAATTTTCTGTCTTTAAATTCTTAGTTTAGTTAAATTAAAAACCAAATAAATATCTATTTGTCTTTACTTTTCCTGCGTTTTATTTGTTCTAGCTTTAATTATTTGCACTTGATTATTGCATAAGATTCCTCTAACCTTCGTAGTATCTGCGGAACGAATCTTACTTATTTTCTAAAACTTGCATACGATCTGTATAATTGCAGAACCGTACCAGCTTTAGGGTGTTTATTTGCATTTAATTATTATATCTTTTTATCACACCCTAGGCCACACCAGTATGTAAGCTTAGTAAGTAGATGTGTGGCTCAAAATAGGGACCTAAACAATGGCATGAAAAAATAGACAATACTTCAGTAAAAGTTGAAATAATAGTTAACACCTCTAACTCATGTGTTTACTCTAAAGTTATAGGATTATATTGTTTTATTATATGTATTTATGTGGTTTACATGCTTATCATTGGTACGTGTATTCATATTAAAAATGAGAATAAACACTTCTTGTCTTTTAAATTCGGTATGAAAGATATGAGAGAAAGTAATATGATTCTAGGGGTAAAAATTATTAGGCGTAGTAATGGTATTTCCCTTAGTCAATCTCATTATGTAGAAACTATGTTGAATTTTTTTCTCTTTTGATGTGATTTATGTCAAAACTCCTTACGATTCAGTTTCATTTGTGTAAAAATTAATGGGATGCTATATCCCAAAATAAACATGCTAAAATTATAGAATGTGTAGTGTTTTTGATGAACTATATCGACATAATATTTCCTATGTGGTAAGTAGAATCAGTCGCTTTACTCACAACCCACATAGTGACCACTAGGTTGCTCTTCATCATTTATTATAGTACTTCAGAGGTACTATTGATCTAGGTCTGCACTATAACAAGTTTATTGCCGGTCTTGAAGGGTTTTGTGATGCAAACTGGATCTTAGATAATAATGAAATAAGCTCCGCATATGGTGATGTCTCCCTAATTGTTCTTATTTTCGACCCTTAGGAGACATCATTTTTGGTGTTTATTTAATCAATTTGATAGACTTTTGGACTAAATATGCAATATTATGATTTTCCTCTTTTATTTCTAGCATTTTTAGTTTATTAAGCTTTTGCGCGTAATATTGGTATTTTTAGTGTAAAGTTTACAGGTTTTAGATGTTAGCTAGAAGAGGAATCCGAGGAGAAAGTCAAAAGATCAAGAGATAGAGTCAAGACTTGAAGATAAATCCCGAAGATATTATTTTTAGAGCTGAAAGTCCATTTTGCAGGCCATAGATTGCTGATTTCGAGGTGCTTAAGCGATGATTTAGCCGCTGACCTTTGAAGAGAAAACATTCCTTATCGAGTTACGGAACTTTAGCAACTGGAATGAGGTCAATCGAAGTCATAACACATCGGGAAAAGCCGTTTTAGTGAAGGCATATCAGCAGTTACGGGATTTTGGGCTAAGTTAGTGGACTTGGGCCTTTTATATTTCATTTAATTAAAAGCCTAGGTCCAATTCCGAATTTGCACTTATAAAAGGAGGTCTGGATTTCTATTTTTCACACAATTCACATTCTGCAAGATTAAAAACACCAGAGAGAAGCAACTGAAGGAAGAAGAAGAAGCTACAAGAGCTGGAGAGGGTCTATATCTCCGTTCGTAGTCATTCCTATTCCGGAAATTAGGTTCTTTTATCTTTTAATTTTGTAATCAATATGAATTCCTTTACATTTAATTTAGTTTTTCTTTTTAATATGAGCTAAACAATTCATAGAGCTTGAGAACAATTAATGGGTGAATCCCAATCGTATTGAATAACAATTGTTGAATTTGGGTTTATGTTAAATTAAATTAAATTGGGTCTTTTACTCTTTTCAATAAATTGCGATTATTTACTGTTTTTGGAGTAGCTAACTAAGAACAGGTGTTAGTATCTAGGCTATTCCAATTAGTGGCGATTGGATCATCCTGACGGAGGGTTTAGGTACAGAAATATTTATTTAATCTAAAATAGAAGCTATTGATTCTGACGAACTTAGCTAATTTTAGGGCCAATGTGGTAATTAACTTAAACATCTAAAAGTGGATCATATTTACCCTGACGGGACTAGTGACACTCTAGGATAGCCTTATAGTCCACCCTGACGGGGGTATAAGGAATTTAGAATCCCGACCATTGTAATTGACCAATTTAGCCCTTAAACAACATAAGTTAGGAAATAAGATTGGGAGGATCCTTGCGTTCTCAAGTGCTACTTCTCATATTGCGTTTTACATCATTTTACTTGCGTCTTAGCTTTTATTTGCATTCTAATAATTGTCTTTCATTTATTTAGCTTTAATACAAAAAACCAAACAAACATATTACTTTTATTTGCTTTCATAAGTGCATCAATCATTAATAGATAAGCATTGTAGTCAACCATCCCGTCCTTGGAACGAATCTGTTTTATCAGTTATATTACTTGGGACAACCGTACACTTGCGGTTGTGGTTCGATTATTATTTTTATTTATTTAGAACACACAAAGGACCACCAAGTTTTTGGCGCCGCTGCCGGGGACGGTAGCGTGTGACCACGGTGTTTATCCTTTAGTGATAGTTGCATTTATTTTATTTTATCAGTTTTACGCTTTTTGTTTGTTCATTTCTTTTCAGGTTTTTAGGTTTGGTGTATGCGAAGAAGGCTATTCAAGGATCTAGAGCCAACACCTCTGATCCTTAGTAATCCAGAATCGTTGATCAGACTTGCTAACAAGAGAAGAAGAGAACGAGAAGCTTTAGAGGTAGCAGAATTAATTAACAGAATGGAAGAGATCAATCTTCAAGATAATCAACCAGTTCAACTAGGCGCAAATGGCCAACCTTTGGCTCCAGGCGCTATTCCTCCAATTCCACCAGTGAATCCTAATCCTCAAGTTCAGATAGTGATGAATCAAGATCCGTAGTTTACTAATGGACCACCAGAAGTTCCATTCCGTGCTCCTGCTATAGGAGTAGGTGCTCCAGATATTGATGTACCGCGATTCCGTCCAGATTCGGGTATGTTAGCTCAATTCCAAAATTTTGGGAATTTTCGTGGTAGACCAGGAGAAGATCCTATTAGAGCAGTACTGAAATTTAAGCAGATATGTGATTCTTACATCACACAAGGGGTTTCAAGAGAACAGATGTATTATGCTGTGTTTCGATTTTTCGTTGTTGATGGAGCGAGTGAATGGCACGATACACAAGATCCTACGAAGATAACCAACTGGGACCAATTAGAGACTGCTTTCTTTGACAGGTATTACCCAAGTAACATGAGATTAGATGCTAAATTAGAATTGACGCATTTCCGTCAAGAATATGATGAAACTGTGGGTAAGAGTTGGACAAGATTCCAGATGTGTTTACGTAGAGTTCCCACTCATGGCTTTTCAGAACAACAACAGCTAAAAATCTTTTATAGAGGCCTTGATGGGACTTCGAGAGAGATATTGGATACGTTATGTGGTGCAGGTTTTCTTCAAGTTCAACCCGCTCATGCTAAAATCATTTTAGAGAGAACAGTCAAGAATGAAGTTGGGTGGAATTCAGTAAGAACACCAGTTAAAGGAGTGAATAATGTTGATATGGAAGAAAAATTTGCTACGCTTGAGAATAAGATTTAGAATACTATAGAGCAACAATTGAAGCAGCTTACTTTAACTGTAAAAGAAGGATTTTCGGGTAAAAAGGTAGCTGTGCATGCTGCACAAGAGGTTTATATGTGTTCGATTTGTAGGGTAGATGATCATGATGAGGAAAGTTGTCCGAATAATCAAGAGTCCGTGATGTTTATGTCCAATAGAGGTAACTTTAATTCGAGTGGTAATGGATATCAGCCTAACAGAAACCATCCTGGGTTTCAATACTCAAATCCTAATGGGGCAGCAAATCCTACATATGCGTATCAACCACGTCCCCAAGGTAACAACTACAATCCAAGACCACACAACAATTATCAAGGAGGACAGAATCAGAGTAATTATATACAAAGACAAGCTCCTCAAGACAATTACGATGACACAATGAATCAGAAAGCCTTACCTGCCTATCCACAAGAAGGTGTAATTACCCTTCAGAAAACGGTTGAAAGTTTAATTGCTCTTCAAACACAAGCTATGGAACGTCAAAATGCAGCCGAAGCAAATATGAAGTTGTTCCAGAATCAGCTAAGTCAAATAAATAAACAACTGAATCAACGTCCACAAGGGCAACTCCCTAGCGATACTGAGAATCCAATCCAAATCGAAGACTGTAAAGCTATTACTCTCAGAAGTGGTAAGAACCTTCCTCCACCTCCTTTCCCGGTTAGGAAAGAAAAAGAAGTTAGAAAAGAAAAAGAGGTGGTGAATAAAGATAAAGAAGTTGAAGTAGAAGAAGTGGAGAGGTCCAATGAAATTCCGAAAAAGAAAGATGATACTATAATAAACCGTTCACCTCCACCATTTCCATCGAGAGTTCAAAATAAGGGTGATATGGCTGATTACCAAAAGTTCTTTAACAAAATAAGAGGTCTTAGCATAAATATTCCGTTGCTAGAAGCTATTCGAGATGTACCCAAGTATGCTAAGTTTCTGAAGAAAGCCCTCACTAACAAAAGGCCGTATTGTGATAATGAGATGATTGGTCTTCCTGAAGAATGTAGTGCCATTTGTCAAAGTAAGCTACCTCCAAAGTTAGTTGATCCTGGGATTTTCACAATTCCGATATCGATTGGAGAAGAATGGAAAGGTAAGGCACTATGTGATTTGGGTGCAAGCATAAATCTTATGCCCAAATCGATCTTTGATAAGCTTAATATCGAAGCAAGACCCACTTCTATGGTATTGCAAATGGCGGATCGATCTCTTGCACATCCGGAAGGCCGAATCAAAGATGTCCTCGTTAAGGCAGGTACGTTAATTTTTCCCGTTGATTTCATTATACTTGATTACGACGCGAATATGAATGCCCCCATTATTTTGGGAAGACCATTCCTAGCCACGGGGCGTACCTTGATTGATGTAGAAAACGGCGAAATGATTATGAGAATCCAAGACAAGGAGATGAAGTTTAATGTGTTTAGACCTATGAAGTTTCCGAATTCCAAGGAAGAATGTTTTCGGGTAGATGTAATGGAACCGGTAAGAAAAGAGCCAATTAATGTTGTGGAAACCTTAGGGGTGGAGGAAAAAGAACTAAGAAAGAAACCACCGATCAAAGTTCCTCCAAATCCTAAGAGAAATCCACCACTCAATCATGCGAAGAAGAAAGAGAAAACACGTTTCACGAAGGTTCCAAAGGAAACTAAAAAGGAAAGAAAAAGGAGTTCAAAGTAGGCGAAGAAGTTGCTATGAAAAAGCCTAAACCTCCTCCAAAGACATGTGAATCAAAGAACTCTTGGCTAGGACCATTCGTGGTTGCTAAGGTTATCTCAGATAAGTTAGTTGGAATAAAAGCTAAGGGTTGTAAATTCTGAGTTGCAAATATTGATAACCTCACTCACTGCTGGGGAGGTTATGTCAATGACTAAAAAACGAGGTAACCCGTCGAGCTTAACGACGTTAAACAAAAGCCAATTTCTTGTATATTAGTTTAAGTTTTTATTTTTCGTAGTTTAAATTAGTTTGATTTTCGTTAATTGAGTGTTTATTATTAAGAAATGAGGAAGGGTAGTTTTTTCTGATGATTTCAGGGGTAAAAGGGTCATGAGTTTGGGGTCGAAACGATGAGAAAACGAAAAATTATAGAGTCAACAGCAGGTTTGACCGGCTAGCCGACGAGCTGGCTGGCATACCGGCCAAAACGAGCTGATGACCCCAAACCTTCTGACCACTGCGTCAGCGATGACGCAACACTGCTGCGTCACGATTCGCGCCAGCGGGATTCACCGGCATGCCGGTCAGATGACCGGCTAGCCGGCCAGCAAAAAGAGGAGTTCTGATCACTGCGTCAGCGATGACGCAAGCACGCTGCGTTTTCATTTCCGCCAGCGACATGCCGGCGAATCCGCCGGCTAAACGGCCGAAGAAGCTGGACATTTTGATCACTGCGTCAGCGACGACGCAAGAAGGCTGCGTCAGAGGTAAAAAAAAAAGTACAAATTTTTTCGAAAATTTATTTTTCGCCGACACAATGGCCGGCATGCCGGTCAGCCGCCGGCTAGCCGGTCAGCTGCTGTGATCGGCGGTTTTATGGGTTTAAATCCCTATATTTTTAGCCTCTTTCTCATGCTAAGCCTCCGTTGACGAATCCAAGCCTCGAACCACTCCGATAATCATCATCAAAACAACATTACACCACCAATCCTTCCCTCTAAACATCATCCAAGATCACAATCAAACCATTGAACTTCCAAAATACCAAAGCTTCACACTTTAGTCCAAAGTTTTCTTTCACCAAAGCTAAAGTTTATCCACTAAACCTTTCCCAAACCTTGAAATATCCATGACCCAGCTCTAAACAATCCATAATTCAAGCCCAAACCTTCAAGAACACTAAAATCACAATTTTATCCAAACCTTTTGAGGGTCTTGAAGCTTTGAGTTTGGGGTCATCGGAGATGACCATGAAGGTTAGGAAAGGTACGAAGAACATGGTAACGAAAGAGAATTGGGTATTGAGGAAGATTTTGATAGAAGAGATATGCTTAGAGGGCAAGTAATAAATGAAAACGTGGGAAAATTGAAGAAGTTCGAGGTGAGGAAGAACACTTTAAACGCAACCATTGATGAAGAAGAATTCAAAACCTCAACTTGGACGCAACACCGACACCAGCCTCGCGCTGGTTAAGATACGTTTTCTTTCCCTTCTCATTTCGTGTAGATTATTTTATTGCTTTGAGTCTTTTCGAGTCGTGGGGACACGACTCATTTTTGAGTTTGGGGTGGGGTTCGTTGCCTCATCCCAAATTTTATGGGTTATGTGTTTTATTTGCTTTCAATAAAATAATTTTCGGAGTTGCGTTTGACTGTAGAAGATTCTAAATGTCCCTTTTAAGCATACTTTTGATGAATATATGATAGTAGATAGTGGACTTTAGGGAATAACATAAAACGCACTTACAATTGCATGCGAACATAGGTAATTGATAGGAAAAATTAATGAACAATGCAAATGAAGTAAGCTTGTATTTAAGGAATATGTTTGGTGTGTAGAACGTGAAATCCTAATTAGTATAGAACCCACCTAGATATGAACTAAAGACAAGCTATGTACTTAGGAAAATGATAGGGGCAGTTCTTTGTTAGCCATTTGAAGCCTTTTAGCTTGCTATCCCTTATTAAAATTTTATCCGTCTTAGCCCAAGTTTGAGCCTGAAGCCTTTTCTTTTGTAGCCACGATATAAGCCCATTATCCTTTAGATTATTAGGCATGACCAAATGACCCGCACTTGAATCACAACCCTGAGACTTGTCTCGAGCTTGAGTTTGTGGTGGAGGGTCCACATTTGGGAATTTATATTGGGAAGGGATTATATGTGTTTGTATTGAGGCACAAAAATAAAAGATGATATTATTATTTGTAACCCTTTGCCGAGATTTGAAAAAGAAAAAAAAAATTATAAGAGACATGACCTTTCACATCAAAATGATGGTCATGGGTATCTTGTACAAAAAAAAAAGAGAAAAGAAATAAAAAAGAAAATAAAAAGAAAAAGAAAGAATAAATAAATCGGCAAAGCGGAATTCTTAGTTATATTTGGGTTGACATGGGGACGCAACATTAATGCGTCAAATGGGTGAGTGAGAACATTTTTTAGCGTAAACTCAAGCTCGAGGACATTGTTGATGGTAAGTGAGGAGAGAGCCAAAAGTTCACTTCAAATTTACCAATCATACATCCATACCGTCCTTAAGCCATTATTAAAACCATAAAGACCTCGTGATTCCTAAGTGCATAGTGAATTTATAATTCTGTTGATAGGGAATATACTAGGTGGAGCGTTCAAAGCGAGGTAGGATTAATGACCACCCTATAGCCATCATACAGAGATGAGTACAAGTGTAACCTTCAAGCATTGCGACTTTAATTTTATGATTGAGATTATTTATATTTGATGTTGCATGATTAGTGTATGTATATGTTAGTTCTTAGAGTCTTGCTATATGAGATCTATCTTAAGAATTGCTTTAGGTTTATTTGCTAGCTTCTATTTGTTCTTGCGTTTACTTCTACCCCTTGTTTTGTTTTGTTTTGCTTTGTCGGGACGACAAAGGTTTGAGTTGGGGTCTTGATGTCTCCTTAATTGTTCTTATTTTCGACCCTTAGGAGACATCATTTTTGGTGTTTATTTAATCAATTTGATAGACTTTTGGACTAAATATGCAATATTATGATTTTCCTCTTTTATTTCTAGCATTTTTAGTTTATTAAGCTTTTGCGCGTAATATTGGTATTTTTAGTGTAAAGTTTACAGGTTTTAGATGTTAGCTAGAAGAGGAATCCGAGGAGAAAGTCAAAAGATCAAGAGATAGAGTCAAGACTTGAATATAAATATCGAAGATATTATTTTTAGAGCTGAAAGTCCATTTTCCAGGTCATAGATTGCTGATTTCGAGGTGCTTAAGCGATGATTTAGCCGCTGACCTTTGAAGAGAAAACATTCCTTATAGAGTTACGGAACTTTAGCAACTGGAATGAGGTCAATCGGAGTCATAACGCATCGGGAAAATCCGTTTTAGTGAAGGCATATCAGGAGTTACGGGATTTTGGGGTAAGTTAGTGGACTTGGGCCTTTTATATTTCATTTAATTAAAAGCCTAGGTCCAAGTCCGAATTTGTACTTATAAAAGGAGGTCTGGACTTCTATTTTTCACACAATTCACATTCTGCAAGATTAAAAACACCAGAGAGAAGCAACTGAAGGAAGAAGAAAAAACTACAAGAGCTGGAGAGGGTCTATATCTCCGTTCGTAGTCATTCCTATTCCGGAAATTAGGTTCTTTTATCTTTTAATTTTGTAATCAATATGAATTCCTTTACATTTAATTTAGTTTTTCTTTTTAATATGAGCTAAACAATTCATAGCGCTTGAGAACAATTAATGGGTGAATCCCAATCGTATTGAATAACAATTGTTGAATTTGGGTTTATGTTAAATTAAATTAAATTGGGTCTTTTACTCTTTTCAATAAATTGCGATTATTTACTGTTTTTGGAGTAGCTAACTAAGAACAGGTGTTAGTATCTAGGCTATTCCAATTAGTGGCGATTGGATCATCTTGACGGAGGGTTTAGGTACGGAAATATTTATTTAATCTAAAATAGAAGCTATTGATTCTGACGAACTTAGCTAATTTTAGGGCCAATGTGGTAATTAACTTAAACATCTAAAAGTGGATCATATTTACCCTGACGGGACTAGTGACACTCTAGGATAGCCTTATAGTCCACCCTGACGGGGGTATAAGGAATTTAGACTCCCGACCATTGTAATTGACCAATTTAGCCCTTAAACAACATAAGTTAGGAAATAAGATTGGGAGGATCCTTGCGTTCTCAAGTGCTATTTCTCATATTGCGTTTTACATCATTTTACTTGCGTCTTAGCTTTTATTTGCATTCTAATAATTGTCTTTCATTTATTTAGCTTTAATACAAAAAACCAAACAAACATATTACTTTTATTTTCTTTCATAAGTGCATCAATCATTAATAGATAAGCATTGTAGTCAACCATCCCGTCCTTGGAACGAATCTGTTTTATCAGTTATACTACTTGGGACAACCGTACACTTGCGGTTGTGGTTCGATTATTATTTGCATTTATTTAGAACACACAAAGGACCACCATATGGCTATGTGTTAATATATTGGGGAAGTCCTCTAAACAGACTTGTATAGCACTAGATTTGGAAGGATAAGAAGTTGAGTGGTTGAGAAGACTCTTAGAGGATGTGCCAATATGGGAAGGAAGCTTCAAACTGGTATGTATAGATTACGATTCACAAGTAACGACCTAATACAGTCACAAGAAGAACTTATTCCCAACCCCTTAATATTCTATGTTAAGGGGTTGGCCAAAGTTGTCCCGATATAAGAAATTCATGAGAAGAACTTCTTTCCAGACCCTAAAATTCTCTGCTAAAGGGGGTGGTCTATGTAACCACCCAGCTCATAAAGGCTTTTATTTAAAGGCTTTTCACACTTCGCATCATGAACCCCAACAACAAGAATATACGAAAAGGAATTGAAAAACAAAGATAACCAAAAATATGAAATACATATTCAGTCGAGAGATTATCGGCTGCAGGTCTACAATCGATTCCTAAGGATTTGTGGTATCTGGAGCATTCTCCTCTATTAGCGTTTCAGGTGTGATATAAATATAATAGATTGGTACCTATAGAACTAGGACCCCCGCAAGCGTACGATTGTCGCCAAGTAAAAATATGATAATCCTAGGGGCTATCGATCCATAAGGACTACTAATGATGTAAACAATGCTTTTTGAATGTACTAAAATGTTGAGTTGCAAATTAAATAATAAAAATAAATAGTATTTTTGTATTTGGGGTTTCTACTAAAAGTATTAAGTTGCAAATAAATAAAGATTAAACTAAAATGCAATTAAGTAAAAATGCTAAAAAGATTATAAAGTATGAGAAGTAATGCTTGATCCTTGCGAGTAATCATCCCAAGCGATAATTATTTTGTTAATGGTACAAGGACGAAATGAATGTTTCACATTAGTCGGGAACCCGGTTTTGTACAAATCAACGAGAAAAGAAATGATATATATATAAAGAGTAAAATAACCGGCAAAGTGGAAGTTTCTGGAAATCATCTTAGTTTGTATTGGGTTAAATTGGGGAAGCAAAATTAGTGCGTCAAATGGGTGAGTGAGAACAATATTCGAGTGTAAACTCAACCTCTTGGACAATTGTTGATGGTAAGTGAGGAGAGAGCCAAAAGCCCACTTCAAATTTACCAAATATACATACCACACCGTCCCTAAGCCTACGCTAAAACCAAAAATTCCTCGTGATTCTTAGGTGCATAGTGAGTTTATAGAGAGTATACTAAGTGGAGCGTTCAAAGCGAGTAAAGGTCAATGAACACCCTATAGCCATCATACTAAGATAAGTACAAGCGTAACCTTCTAGCATTGTGAAATTAATTTTTAGATTGATATTCTTTGTGTTTGATTTTGCATGATAAGTGTATGTGTATATTAGTTCCTAAGTCATACTATATGAGATTTATTTTAAGTTGTGCTTTGGGTGTATTTACTAGATTCTGCATTTCTGCATTCACCTTATACCTTTGTTTTTATTTTACTTTGTCAGGACGACAAAGGTTTATGTTTGGGTTCTTGATGTCTCCCTTTTTGTTATAATTATATGCCCTTAGGAGACATCTTTTTAGGTGAATAATTGACTTATATGATAGACTTTTAGGCTTATTTCGTTATATTTCATTTTCTCTCCTTGAATTTATAATATTTCATTTTTAAAGCTTTTGGTACGTTAATTCGTTTGTTTTTAGTGAAAAGTTCTTAGGTCCATGGATGCTATGGAGCACCCATACAAGGAGAAGAATCTAGAATTAAAGTCCTAGATCGAGTGAAGAAGTCAAAGGTGAGAAAAGATTTCCCGAAGAATTAACAGGCTGATATTGATGGCTGATTTTGAGCTACTTAGACATAAATTTAGCCCTTGGGTCGTGAAATATGGAATCTTCCTTATTAAGTTAGGAAGATTTAGCAACTATAATGGGTCAATTTGGAGTTGATTTGAGAAAGTTACAATCATTTTATTACGGGCTGCACATAATTTACGGGATTTAGAAGATTGGACTTGGGCTTTTATTATTTTTAATTATATTCATTAAGTCTAATCCCACTCCTTCTTATTATTATAAATAGGCCTTTAGACTCTTTTTACCACTTACCACTTATCATTTTAATTCATAAGCTTCAAAAGAGAGAGTAGAAGCTAGAGCTGGAAGAATCCCTTTCATCCATCAACAGCCAAACCAACTCCCCAATTAGGTTCTTTCATTTTATTCAGTAATTTGAGACAATGAATTCCTTTTATTTTAGTTCATTTTTTATTTCCTTTATGAGCTAAATCATTATGTACTTGAGAATCGCATATTGGGTAGAAGCCTAACTTGATTAATAAATGTTTTTCTAATTTGGGATTTAGTAATTTAAATTGAATTCGTTACTTTGTGTTGGATTTTACTTTAAATTATTATCTTTGATGTCATGAACCAATGGTAATTTACATTATTTAGGTTATTCATTATAGTTGGGTAGTGATCACCTTGACAAAGGGTATAGATACAGACCTAGGTAATAGTTGTTGGTATTCTCCAATGACCTTCATACGCTTGACTAACCAATAGCCAATGAGGTTAGAAACTTGATCATTCAAAGTTAGTTGTAATCACCCTGATGGGGTTTATAATACCGTAGGAGAGATCCTAAGTCCACCCTGACGGGGGTTAGGAGACTTTAGAATCCCGACTAGCACAAATATAGCAATTCATCCCTTAACAGAAAGCATTAATTAAAAATGTTTAGGTGAAACTCTTGCGAGACTCAAGTACTTCCTCTCTTCTTGCGTCCAACTCCTTTATTTGCATTATTTTCAATTCAGTTTAATTAAGTTAGTCTTTAATTTATTTTTGCATCGTAGTCCTTAAACAAAAACCCAAACAAACTTTATATCATTTACTATTCTGTACTTGCAATTATTCCACTATTTGATTAACACTTGACTTATAGCTACTCTGTCCCTGAGAATGGATCCAGTTTATTGGTTTATTACTTGGACAACCGTACACTTGCGGTTTGTGAGTCCTCAACATTTATCGCATTATTTTATAACACACAAGGACCCACCAGGTACTTATTAACTCTTAATGATTTTATAGGCATTAGTGGTGGTCCTGTTGAGAAAAACTTGATGATTTCACTAATAAGTTTGAGGCATATTGCTCTTCAAAAATTGTCCAATAAATGTATTAACTCTTAATAAATTCATAGCCATTACTGGTGTTCCTATTAAGAAGGATTTCATATATTCTCCAATGAGGTTGGTATGCATTGCCCTTAACATGATCTCAAGACCCCTAGAAGGGCAGTTTACATTGCATAGACATTCTTGAATATCTTGAAGATGAGTTCACACCTCATAATGAATTCATAGTCCTGGTGGTCCTATTGAGAAAGATTTGATGAATTCACTAAACACATGATGAGAATGAAATCGGACATTCTTAATGATCTTAAGACCTTAAAGGTCGTGAAAATCACTTATGTGTATGGAAGGGTGAGGATCAAGGAATTTGTACTAACTACATGGTATAGCATGTGTTGTGATGGTATCGATCAAAGAGAGTTCAAGGGTACATTCACTTGACGAAATTTGGTGGTGTCCTTACTTCACTACGTGACAATTCAAATCAAAAGATATCAACACATAAGTATAATTCACCCATCGCTGGTTTGCTCATAAACCTGTTTACTTTTTCTCCTTATGTTTGAGAGCGGGAATTATTGGAAATTATAAGAAACCCAAAGGTTTTTTAATCCTTTTGTCATGCATTTGGAGAAGAAGAAGACTAAAAATCCTTTTTGTACCACATCGATTTTGAAAAAGGAAAACAATGATTGATATAATTTTTTCCTTATATACCTTTCAAAAACCCAAATGAAGAGTAAGGAAAATACCCCACAGGCGCAAACCACCTCCGCCCGATCCAGCCCCGACAACAGTGTGGCGTGGTGATGGGGAGTTAGAGAATTAAAAAAATAAAAATAAAAACCTTATTTTGTAGCCGGAGCTTATACAATTGTTTGGAAAAACCATCTGGAATAGAAAATGTCCACCCTTGGATGCTCCATCCCCAATATTTAAAAACTCGCCTTGAATGATCCACCCTCAATATTTAGAAACTTCCACAATTATGACTCAACTGTTACAGAAATTACAAAACTTGTCCAGATTCGTTCTCCCACCGATCAAGAAGAATGTACATGTTCATGTTGGTTATTCAAATTTGGAAAACCGTTATCTTTATGGTGAATATTTCTATGACAGATCTTTTAAGTATAGATATTTGTGGAAGACCTCTAGCATTATATAAGAGGAGTTTGAGTTATTTACAGAAGCACACCTGTAGAATTACAATACACAAAACACCAAAATAAATCTTTCAACTTTTTCTCTCTATAAAATTTCAAATATAGATTAGAGCAGTGACAGAAATTCATTTGAAGATTCCTGATATACTTGGAAAATCTTTTTCATCATATGTATCTTTAGTTATAACTTGAATATTTGGTTCCTTCATAAAATTTCTATGATTAATATTCATTTATGGGTACAACTAAATATTTGTGTACTTACTATGAAAATTTCTGTGATTTATATTCATTTATGGGTACAACTAAATATTTGTGTACTTACCATTATACAGAGTTCTTGTTTTTACTAACAATTATGTTACCTAACTGTATCCGAATATAAGCTCCAGATATCTTTCATATTCCTCATACGCATTGTCTCTCTTATTAGCATTTTTGGTGGAACTCATATCTAATCATAATTTGTCAACAGAATTAAAAAAAATTGACAAGTTGTTTGTAAATCGTGCTATCAACTCTTTTGCTAGCTGTCTTTTTTTATTAATTGAAATGCTGGTTGTGTTTTGCTTCTTCTTTTTTATGGGATATGGCAAGATTTGTGGATCATTGACTTAATTTTAAAATGATAGATGGAGAATCATACAATTAATTATCTGGTGAACCAGTGCATACTACCCATGTGTATGCCCACGTCCTCTTGTCTTATTTAAAAAAGTTAGTAAATTATTTGAATGATTTAATATCACTTAATTCATCGCCTATATATGATTACATCATACTTGCTTCAATCTCACCTCTTCCAACGTTCAATTTCCATTATAGTTTACTTGTCCACCCACGCAAAAAAGTAAAATAGAATCATGGAGAGTAAGATTGATTATTCTACTCTTGATTCTCTCTTTCAATTTCTTGGTGATTCCCCTGTTATGCCTTTATTGAAATATAAACTGATGGATAATCTTGCACTTTCCATAGCGATTTTCATTGATCATCCTGAAGAGTTTGATGAAGATGCTCTCATTGAATATCAATTGGAGGTCAGATCCATTTTCTCCTCTTTTGATCTCAGTAATATGAACGAACTCATGGCCATAGACTTTTGTACTGAGATGCTCAAAATTAAAGTTTCCATGAAGAAATGGCCTGATGGCCAAAGAATTTATGAGGAAAGGGAAAAGTTCTATTGCCCATCACGATATGGTCAGTTTGATGATAAACTATCCTACTATCCAAGTACCGGTCAAGCAGTCTTCATTTACCATTTTTTGGAGAATCTTGAGGAGCTGGCCACAGAAATAGCTACTTCAAATCGCCCCTTGAACCATGTCATTTCAAGGCTCCAACGGCAGCTATATTTTTTCGTTCCTCACTTCCTGGAGATCACGAGCGAGTCACCAACGTATTTAAAGAAGATCGTAGCAGAAATTACAGATTTGGCACATGAGGTAGAGTATGCAGTAGATTTATTTCTAGTTGAAGATATTCCTTCCTCCCACTGTATATTCTGGCTTCTTAAAATCTTAAAAAAGTTTACAAATGTTCGTACGGAAAGAAAGGATGGAGAAGACGACGTGGTGGACCTCGAGGCAAAGAAACCAATGATAAAAGATATGCTTCTTGGAGGAGATGAGCGACTCAACGTGGTCACGATTTCTGGGAAGAATGGAATAGGAAAGGCGACATTTGCTAAGGAATTGTTCGAGTCTCCTTCTATCTTCGACCACTTTGACGTTCGTCTTCAGTGTCGTGTCCGTTATCCATATAAACAAAAAGCATTATTATTGGAGCTTTTAGATCAGCTCGTTAATCTTACAGATATAATTCATTCAAAGAATGATGAAGAACTGATTAATCTACTGTACAAATGTCTCGATGGGAAGAAGTTTCTTGTTGTAATTATTAATATGGATAGTGTTTGGGTTTGGAATAATCTACGAAGATGTTTTCCAGATTCTCGCAATGGAAGTAAAATCGTATTCACTGCTCCTGGGTGTAAGTTGGCTTTCCGAGCTAAATCTGAGATAGGAGTGCAGCCCATAGGTGAAAGAACTTGGGGGATCCTAAGGGAGTTGGTGTTTCAAAAAGAGAGCTGCCCCCCTCAACTACTGAAAGTTGGAATGAAAATCGCAAATAGATGCAAATATTATTCAATCAGTACGGTAACTTCTCTTCTTAAGACCTACACGAAAACGGTGACAAGGTGGGAAGAGATAGCTAATATTTTAGGGTCATACATGCTTGGAGACGGATCATTACAGCTTTCGCGCATACTAAATCTAAGTTGCGCGTATTTACCAGATTATCTAAGACCATGTTTTTTATATTTGGTAGTATTTTTAGATGAAATGACGATTTTGGTGTCGAAATTGATACAATTGTGGATAGCAGAGGGGTTTATTAAACATACAGTGTCCCAAAGCTTAGAGGAGACGGGAGAGGGTTACGTTGCAGATCTGATGGCTCAAAACCTGTTGCAACCTCGTGAAGAAAAATCCATTGGCGGCCCAAAAATATGTATTATAAATCCATTGGTAAAATTCTCCCTTTCTGATATTGTTCAAAGAGATAACTTCATGCATATTATTGATAGGAGTAGCAGTTTTTCTTCTTCCTCTACACCCATAATATCTAACCGACGTTGTCGCTGTAGTTATTCTAAAAGGGATGAGTTCATTAACAGGAAGCATTCTGCTCCATTTCTGCAGTCACTCTTGTTGTCTGCTGTTAATGAATATGATAGGCAAACTCCTGGTCTGAGCTATTCAGACGATCAAATTTCTTTCCTTTTCGACAACTTTAAGTTTCTTAGGATATTAAATTTAGACGATATCGTAGTAGGAGACTCTTTCAAAAAGGTTGGTGTTCTTGTTCTGCTGAGATACTTGGCACTTCAAAGCACTATAGATTCTATTCCACCATCCATAGCCAATATTTGGAACTTACAAACTTTTCATTTCAATGGATCCACCTCTGAAGTTGTAAGAGTACCCGATTCTATCTGGGATATGGAGAAGTTGAGGCACCTTCATATAAAGGAGAGTGCTTCTTTCGATATAGAGCCCCACAGACTTGAGAAGCACTCCTCCATTCTGGATAATCTACAAACCTTTTCCACACCATCTCTTGCTTATGGGGATGATATGGAGAAGATGTTGAGAAGAGTAGCTGGGATTCTGAAACTAAAGTGCATATTTTTAGATTCATGGGATGCCACTACAAATTGCAATCAGTTCCCGGTGTTGGAGTTTCTCAATCAGCTTATATCATTGAAGGTGTTTTACCATGGTGAAGGAAAATATCCATGCCAATTCAATTTTCCTGCAAATCTGAAGAAGTTAACTTTGTCAAAGTTTGGAATGTCTTGGAGTGAAATAGCCCAAATTGCAATGCTATGCAATCTGGAGGTTCTGAAATTGGTAAACAATGCATTTCAAGGGGAAATATGGGAGATGGAAGATGATGTGGTGTTCCCAAACCTCACTTTCTTGAAGCTTGAGGACATAGACTTTGTGGAATGGAGTACCACTCGTAATCACTTTCCCTGCCTTGAACGTTTACTTGTGCACAAATGCGAGAAGCTTGTGGAAATTCCTCCAGATTTCGCATACATCAATACATTGCGGAGAATTGAAGTGCTGGAGTGCAATTCGGCTGCTGAAAATTCAGCCAAACGCATTCAAGAAGAGCACATCAAACATTGGGGTAAAGATAAACTCAAAATCCATGCTGATCGAGCTGAATTGATTAGGCTGCGTTGGTGTTGGTCTCTGCGTAAGTAAATTCATATTCTTGTTTTTTTTCATGTTTGTTTATATATAATACATTAATTCTCGTACTTGAGTCAAGCTCTAACTAAATATATATTTTTACAATTGCATCAGCAATTCCAGGCATTGAGGTTGAATACCCCTGATAGTAATCCAAGCTGATGGTGGTTCTGCTATAGATTGGGCAATATTGGAGAGTTGGCATGGTATTCTCCACAGTTACTCATACCATTTGCTTAGTTGGATCAAAGTATCCGTTCTGTTTAAGTTTATTAATGTGTGTCTCGATTTGTATCACTAAGCAACAATATTGTGTCCACCATTGTGGATTAATTGTCAGTTACGAGTTAGTACGTTTGTGAGTAGTTCGACGTTATTTGGTTCTGTGTTTCGACTTTTGGTAGAGAAATTTTATTACTATTGGAGGATTTGAAGGGAGAGTGTGGTAGAGTTAGATTGCCATCTGATTGACACTTTGTGGCTCTTATCTATAGTTTCTTTGATCATCTGTTTTGTATGATGGATTGAATTCAAATGATATTTCAGAACTTTTTTTACTATAAACACAAATAAAATAAATAATTTTAGGAGAAAAATTTGAGCAAAAATAATTTCAAATTTCAATAGACATAGACGTTCCTCCTTCAAAGTAATTAATATAATCAGTAATTAGAAAGGTTTCTTGGCCTTTCGTCAAAAAAACAGGTTGAAAGGCGTTCCTTGGAGGAGTGCTATCTATTAATATATATATATAAAGTTCCGATTTTGTGTGGTGAAGAGGGGAAATAAATTGGTCGATTTGCTGTTAGGTTTTTGAACGAAAGACGCTCCTCTAAAGGTTTATAGAAATATCAGAAGACGAACCAATAATTATTCACAGATGTTCACTAGAGCTCGCTCGGCAATGATCTTCTTTGTATTCTTCATGATCAGTGACACCTACATTCTTGTCACTCCATTAGTGGCACAGTTAATAGTCAAAAGCTAGTCCTTCTATTTTCTACTGAAAAATTTAAGGATTTGCTAAAACTGCTAATTAGTATCAATATGCATGATCAGTGACACATATATCCTTGTCACTCCATTATTGGCACGGTTAATGGTCAAAAGATAGACTCTTCTATTTTTTAATTAAAAAATCTAAGGATTTGCTAGAACTCAATAGTCTTCACATAAAAAAAGATTGAAATACTCACAATAAACTACTCCCAAAAAGAATATTTTATCTCTGGGTTTCAGGGGCGGAGTTAGGATTTTTTGTTAGGGAGAGGGCTAAAGGGGTTCGGGGGCAACGCCCCCATAAAAAAATTATTTTGCCGTATTTGCACGACTATTCTACATATTATGCAAAAATTGCTAGATAGATCCTTATATAATGCTAAAATGCACTATAAATCCCTATATTGTGTAAAGATTGCAATATAAGTCCAGATATTATTTTTTAAATTAATCATCTAATAAATTTCCTTTTTTTATACAAAATAACATACATTTTGTTGTAAAAAAACAAAAAATTCTATAAATAAAATAATTTAAAGTCTAATAAAATAAATTTTAAAATTTAGGAGGCCAAATGAAATTTTTTAAAATATTTAAGAGTTAATTACAAAAAAAATCTATGAATTTTTTTTTAAAAGAACCAAGAAATTGAATATTTAATGGTATTTACGTCCCAATTTCGTCAATAAATTTTATTATTTGATAGAATTAATCTCTAAACTTTAAGTTAGGGAGGGCTAATTTTATGCTATAATTCTTTTTAGTTATATTTTTATCTATTTTAAAACAAACAGGTTAAATTATAATGGGCTGGATAGGCTGGGGTGGGCTGCAGCCCACCACAGCCCACCCCCAATCCGCCCCTGCTGGGTTCTGTGAGCACTCTGCAAATCACATACCAATTGTGTATTTCAAGGATATAACCAATTCGATAAATAATTTATATTGCAAACTTGATACAACTAAATAAATTAACTGATATGCTGCTAGGGTTTGTGTGGTGAAGATGTAAAATAAATTGGTCGATCTAGTACTGCTAAGGTTTGTGTGGTGAATAGAGTTGTAAACGAGTCAAGTCGAGTCGAACCGAATACTAAATATACAGACTTGTTTGTTTGACTTCTCGAGTCGAGCCGAGTTTCAGTTTAAATTAGCTGAATTGAGCTCAAATTTAAAAGAATCAAGTTCAAATTTAAACGAGTCAAACCAAAGATGTTAAAACTTAACTTATCAAAAAAATATTTTTTGAGTCGAGCTAGAATTGCCATAAGCAATTTATCTTGTATGTTTCAAACAGAATTTTCATAAATGGTTGGTATTAGATAAACGGTGTCTTATGAAAGGATAGAGCTTAATATTAATGAAAGATTAAAAATTTAAATAAATTAGAAATATCTAAGTTGATGTTGAAGATTAATAATATATTTACAAGTAAATAATATATTAATCTAAAATTCACAATATGAACGAGTCTTTCACGAACAGAATTGAGCGGACTTTTTACCTAACAGGTTTATATTGGAGTTCGAGCATAAACTAATTTATACGAGTCGAATTCGACCTACTCGCAAGAAATTTGATTTATTTACAGTCCTAGTAGTCAATAAGTAAAATGAATTGACCAATCTGTTGCGGGGTTTTATGAAAGAAAGGCACTCCTCTGAGAAGCGTCTTTCAATCTGTATTTTGTTAAGTAAGGAAGAGCGCCTTTTAAGAATTAAGGTAATTAATTATTTTTCGAGCAGATTTAGTTAATGGGCTGAAAACGCTCTTTTAAGAACATCTATGTGTTACTTTTGAAATTACTTTTACTCAAAAAAATTCCTAAAATTATTCATTCTATTTGTGTTAATAGTAGAAAAAACATAATATTTCGGTTTGAACATGCATTCATTCTATCCTATCTAAAACTTTTATGTAATATCTTGTTATTTAATGAAATTGACTCATTTTGATTTTTTTTAAAAAACATGAATTACCTTAAAGCGAAAACATTAATTAGAAATTATTTTTTAAGTTAAAAGAAAACGGGTCACTTTTCTTTTCTTTTTTTGTTACATAAGAGGTCAAAAGATCAGGAAGAAAAATTCCTAACAATTATTGTCTATCTAGAATGATTCTAGGCATTGCCCAGCCACATCTATCTTTCGTTAATAAACGCCAAAGACCCTATGATGGTTGATAATATGGTCTCGGACCATCTTCACTTCTCGCTCCTATTTTTGCCAAATAATCTGCACAACTATTAGCTTCTCTGTAGCATCAAATAAGCTCAAAACTCTCCCTAGCTGTCAATATATCACGACACTTTTGAATTATATCTCCCAAAAAGCCTCTTGAGTTCACACCGCCCTTCACTAGCGCGTGCAACTCACACGAGTCAGTTTCTATAATTACAGACGTAAAGCCTTGACAAAGTGCCATGTGTAAACCAAAATGTAACGCGAGCACTTCCGCTTCAAATGGAGACCGAGCCACACATTTTTCCGAAAATCTAACACAAAGTCCCCCCTCGTATCACGGAACAAACCACCTACTCCTGCTACTTTACTATCTGAATTATACGATCCATCCACATTTAACTTTAACCCTTCCAACGGTTTGACCCACTTTACAAGGACACTAGTTGCGGAAGTAACCAAACCACCGTCCCCTTCAACTCCCCAAGCTCGAACATAGTCATTAGCCGCGTTCTTAATAATTGCTTTCAACTCGCTAGTGCTTTTATTACTCCTTTCTCCATTAAAAACCCTTGCATTTCTATCCGTCCACACATACCATATAAAAGCCGCAAAAAAAATCCATGTTTCAATACCATTTATAGCTTCTTTTTTCGAAAGCCAGAAGGACCACCAATTCCAATCTGTAATCCCGAGATGGTGTTCGTTTTGTACAATACGGACCTGCTCTTGAGTTGTTCGCTACTGTCCTCGGGATTCTGCATCACTAAGACTCGCTGCACCAGCCCCTGTCCACCTCTGTAGCTGCCCCGTTCCTCTTTGCTGAACAGCTCCCAGTCCCGATCGAGTCTCCTGTCCAGCAGCAATTCCAAGACACAGTCCATGAGCTGCATTCCTTTGATCCGCGACAGCAACTCCAAGTCTCCTCGCTCCAAGCTCCACACGGTGCTCCCCAAGTTGACCTGCAAAACAAAGTCTAAACAAGTCAACATATTCACAACAGTGCCTAAATAGATGAGCTGAATTTTCTTCCCTATGACCGCATCCCCCGCAAATCGGGTCCTGTAATACTCCACGAGATTTCTTCGCGTTGGAAGTTTCTCCCATATTGCTCTCCACAGCAACATCTTTATCGTCTGTGGGCATTTTAGAGACCAAACAAGCTTCCAATGAAAACTCGAATCTCCACCCTCTTGCACCAAACAAGTGTATCCCAAAATAAATGTATATCTCATTTATGAATTTATTTGTCATACAATAATATATCATATATATGTATATATATATCATATAAAATTATAAGATGTTTCGAGATACATAGTGATACTATATATTTAGCATTAACTATACAATTGTAATCAAATAAAAAAGAGATGAAAAAAGTTTTATGAATGAAAAATACCTACTTTTGGGCAAATTTAGAAGGAAAAATTGATAATTGAGGAGGTCCCACGTTGTTGAATCACCCGGGAAAGGTTTTCCACGTGTTGAAATACCTAGTAATTGATACTATTTAGCATGTACTACACAATTGTATGCAAATAAAAGAAATTTGAAAGAGTTTTATGAATGAAAAATACCTACTTTTGGGCAAATTTAGAAGGAAAATTGATAATTGAGGAGGTCCCACGTTGTTGAATGACCCGGGAAAGCTTTTCCACGTGTTGAAATACCTAGTAAGTAATACTATTTAGCATTAACTATACAATTGTATGCAAATAAAAGAGATTTGAAAGAGTTTTATAGAACAAAAAATACCTACTTTTGAGAAACTTTAGATGGGGAAATTGATAATTAAGAAGGTCCCACGTTGTTGATTGGCCCAGGAATGCTTTTCCACGTGTTGAAATAATATTTGATGATGAATTGTGGGAAAAAATTGGTAGAGTTTTAAGAGAATAGTGGGAAAATTGTAAAATAATGGGTGTTTGAGGATCCCAATTCGCAACCTGCTGTAATAAATACGCAAAAACTAATTGCGACTACAAGAGTAGTCGCCAAAGGCACAAAAGTAGTCGTTAGTAATATCTTCTAACAACTACTTCACGTAGTCGTTAAAAAAACCAATCAATAGCGACTATGTCGGCGGAAAAATAATTAAAAATTAAAAAACGAACTAGCGACTACGTTTGAAGTTTTAACGAATACATCATGTAGTCGTTAAAGACAAACATTAATAACGACTACCATGTTGTCGAGAAACATGTATTGTAGTCGTTAAAGGTAAGTAGTCGCGAATGGTCTCTGTGTAGTAGTGAATATAATAATTGAGTTTTTTAACATGCGTGAAATATTAAGTAAATATTATTTGTGGGAATATACATACACATATTATAATTCATAAATAGTGGTGTTCCTATTGAGAAGGATTTCATGAATTCACCGATAAAGTTGGTATGCATTGCCCCTAACATGATCTCAAGACCCTACAGGTGAACTTTACATTGGATAGACATTCTTGAAGATCTTAAAGATGAGTTCACAACTTATAATAGATTCATAACCTGTTGTAGTGTTGGTCATAATAGATTTGATGTATTCTCTAAACACATGATAAGGATGAGCTCTATTTCTCTTAATGATCTCAGTACCTTAGAGGTCGTGAAAATCACTTATGTGTATGGAAGGGTGAGGATAGAGAAATTTGAAATAACTAGCGTGTAGAGTATGTGTTGTGAGGGTCTCTATCAAAGAGTGTCAAGTTCAAGAGTACATTCACTTGACAAAATTTATTGGTGGTTGCCTCAGTTCACTACGTGACAATTCAAATAGAAAGATATTAACATGTTTATTTTTTCTCCTAGTGCCTGAGAGCGGGAATTTAGGGGTTGGGAATTAAAAATAAATATGAATAAAACCTTAATTCGTAGCTGGAGCTTATACAATCGTTTGGAAAAGCCATCTCGAATAGAAAATGTCCAGCCTCGAATGCTCCATCTTCAACGTTTAAAAACTCCCACAAGTCTTGAATGCTTCACCTCCAATATTCGGAAACCTTCCGCAATTATGACTCGATTGTTACTGAAATTACAGAACTTTTTTGTCCAGATTCGTTCTCCCACCGATCAAGAGGTGTGTACAGGTTCATGTTGGGTTTTCAAATTTGGAAAACGGTTATCTTTATGGTGAATGTTTCTATGACAAACCTTTAGATGTGGACTTTTTTGAAAGACTTCTAGTATTATATAAGAGGAGTTTGAGTTATTTACAAAAGCACACCTGCAGAATTACAATACACCAGTAGAATTGCAAAACACTAAAAAAAAATCTCTCGACTCCTGATCTCTCTAAAAATTCCGAGTATAGATTAGAATAGTGATAGAAATCTATTTAAAGATACCGGTTATACTGGGAAAAATCTTTTTCAACATAAGTATTTTTAGTGATTACTCGAATTTTTGGTTCTTTCATACTTTTTAGTTATTACTCTAATTTTTGGTTTTTTCATAAAAAAAATTGTGATTTATATTTATTTATGCGTAAAACCAAATATTTGCGTAGTTACCATTATTTCAGTCAGAGATCTTGTTTTTACTAACAATTATGATATCCGAATATAAGCTCCACGATATTTTTATAGGGTGAATTAACCAAGGGGTCTTGGGGACCATCTTAGTGCCATATAGGAACCAAGTGGATTCTCTGTTCTACTTAGAGGCCTCAAAATTGACAAATAACTTTACTACCCTTATAGTTTATATAAGACAAAAAAAAAATATTTTTCTCTCTCCTCCATTACCATTAGTCTCTCTCTCTCCTCCATTACCATTAATCTCTCTCCTCCTTTATCAATTTTTCTCTCTCCTCCTTCATTAACTATTAATAAATTCCAGCTCCGACCTCCGGCCACCGACCACCGCTGGAAAAAGTACTGAGCATAAAGTACTGAGCCTGGAAAAAGTACTGAGCATAAAGTACTGAGCCTGGAAAAAGTACTGAGCATAAAGTACTGAGCATGGAAAAGTACTGAGCGTGAAAAAAGTACTGAGTAGAGAATTAGAAAAATTCGTTGATTATTCGAATTTTTTTATTGAATAAATATACTGAGCATGCTCGTTTAATCAATAAAAGTGCTGAGCATGCTCGTTTAATCAATAAAAGTGCTGAGCATTTCTCGTATAATCAGTAAAAGTGCTAATCATTTAGACAAAAGTTATTGCGTTTAAATAATTTCTTGATTCAATCATTTAATAACAATTAAATAGCAATATTCATTATTTAATCACTTATTGAAGCACCTAAAAAATAAAGAAAGATAATTGCTGCTTTGAGATATTATATCGATTCTGTTATGTTCATTTGCTGCTTTGAGAAGACGATTATATACACGAGAACTGAGGTGGACCCCACTGAAACGTAAGGATTGTACTAATGTTGCTCTTAATTGTAAATTAACACGATATATGATAAAGAATCTCATCTGTTGATTTCTTGGCCACCAATGCCGGATTATTCGCCAAGTTTGGAATGATTGTGATGAATCTGTTATCAAAATCAACAGAACCGAAAAACTTTTGATCTGAAAATTTAAGGAAGCAACTCTCATACCAAATGATTACTCCTTTCACGCCACGACAAGTTTGCAATATTCCTTGGCTAGCTCCAGTAATGCAGGTTTTACAGGTTGTGATTGAGGTATCACCATAACATAAAGCTAAACCATTTACTTGATTCTCACCTTTACCGATTGATTTGGTTCCACAATATGAGAAACTGGCACACTCACAATATGAAGCCAAAAACACTATTTTTAGCTCTCACGTGGTGCACAAAGACCTCTCTAAGGTTCTACACGGTTTATTGGAATCTAACATGGATCGAATCGCAAACTGTCAGATGCATATGTGGTCTGATCTGGACTGAGAATTCTTCAGTCGCCGGAGAATGCTGAAAAACGCCTCTGATTTGGTTTGGCCATGGCTGCTTCATCACCGGACCTCGCTCACGGAGCTTCACGACTTCGATCTCCGGCAAGGAACGTCGTTACTCACACAAGAAACCGATCTCGATCTGCCATGGCAGCGCCGTCGAGAGATGCTTCTTCACCGGCGAAACTTGAACGGTGACGCGAAAAACCTCCGGCGATATAGATCAGAAGGTGGGCTGGTGGTGGTCGCGCTCGAAGATGAACGGAACGGATCTGTGCTTCAAGCCTTCCATGGCTGCTACAAAAGCTTGATGAAACAGTTACGTAAAATTTAAAAGAAATGGAGAGAGGAGAGAAGAAAAAATGAGTGGTTAGGGTTTAAAACAAATCTGATAGAAGAATTATATATATAAAAATGAAAATAAAAAAAAGGGTAAAAAAGTAATTAGTTTTTTGTCTTATAGTGTTAAAATTAGATTGTGGCCTTTAGTTAGAAGAGTTAATCCAACCGGTCTTGTTAGGTCCCAGGATGGTGTGGTCAAGACCCCTTAGGTAATTTTCTCATTTTTATATACTCATTGTCTCTCTTATTAGCATATTTGTTGGAATTCATATCTAATCACAATTTGTCAACTGAATTAAAAAATTGACGCTTATGCTAGTTGTCTTTTTTTATTAATCGGAATGCTGGTGCCTGGTTGTATGTTGCTTCTTCTTTGTTATGGGATATTGCAAGCTTTGTGGATCATTGACTTATTTTAAAAAGATAGATGGAGAATCATACAATTAATTATCTGGTGATCCAGTGCATACTACCCATGTGTATACCCACGTCCTCTTGTCTTATTTATAAAAGTTAGTAAATTATTTATTTAATTTTTTTTTTTGTCAATCCATTACATTCAATACTTTATTTAAACTTATTATACAAATCTATAAGAAATTCGCTAGCCGTAATAATTGAAGTATGCTTCCATCCCGATAGATCAATGTTTTTCCGCGTACATTTCGCCAGTGCGTCAGTAGCCGCATTAAATCTCCTGTTAAAATGGGCAATTTTCCAATATTTGGAAAGACCTAACCATCTCTTGATTTCCTCAAGAATAGGTTCAAGACTCTAGTGGAGTCCGGTCGTGCCCTCAATTCCTTGAATTAGTTCAAGGTTATCAGTATAAAACGAAACAGCATGGCCATTCACATCTTTGCTGGACCTCATTGCCATGACAACCGCCCAAGCCTCACCCTCTATAACAGACCTGATCTTACTTTCAACTTCCAATTTAGTTTACTTCACCACACACGCAAAAAAGTAAAACAGAACTATGGAGAGTAAGATTGATATTCTACTCTTGATTTTCTCTTTCAATTTCTTGGTGTTTCCCCTGTTATGCCTTTATTGAAATATAAACTTCTGGATGATCTTGCACTTTCTATAGCAATTCTTATTGATCATCCTGAAGAATGCGATGAAAATACTCTCATTGAACATCAATTGGAGGTCAGATCCATTCTCTCCTCCTTTGATCTCAATAATATGAACGAACTCATGGCCATAGAATTTTGTGCTGAAATCCACAAAATTAAAGTTTCCATGAAGAAATGGCCTGATGGCCAAAGTATTTATGAGGAAAGGGAAAAAATTTATTGCCCTTCACGATATGATCTGTTTGATATTAAATTCTCCTACTATCCAACTACCGTTCAAGCGGTCTATATTTACCATCTTTTGGAGAATCTTGAGGAGCTGGCCACAGAAATAGCTACTTCAAATCGGACCTTGAACCATGTCATTTCAAGGCTTCAACGACAGCTACATTTCTTCGTTCCTCACTTCCTGGAGATCACGCGCGACTCTCCAACGTATTTACAGGAGATCGTAATAGAAATTACAGATTTGGCACATGAGGTAGAGTATGCCGTAGATTTATTTCTAGTTGAAGAATTCCTTCCTCCCACTGTATCTTCTGGCTTCTTAAAATCTTAAAAAAATTGACAAAAGTTGATACGGAAAGAAAGGATGGAGAAGACGACTTGGTGGACCTCGAGGCAAAGAAAATAATGATACAAGATGTTAAATTAGAGAAAGGGATAAGAGTAGCCATTGTTAGAAGCTTGAGTTGCAGAGAGAAAGTAGAAGATGAAGGTGAAGAAGAAGAGAGAAAAGAGATTATATTTTCTGTAATCGATTTGTACACATTGCTATGTATATATACATTTGATTCTAGTCAAGAGCATCTTTGACTTATTGTTATAACTAATCTATCATCCTAACTAACCTGCCAACTAAGCTAAGTTGCAAACTAAGCTAACAAAACTATTGACAAGTTAGTCCCTGCACTATCGTATCTAATTCTTTCTTCTCTATTCTACTTGCTATATTCCAAGATCCCCCCACAAGTGGAACATGTATGTTAATAATGTTCAACTTGGATAAGATGTGATTAAATTATAGGAAACCAAGAGGCTTAGTAAATATATCTGCAAGTTGAAGTCTTGATGGAATGTAGAACAATTTAGTTACTCTTGAAGCTAACTTCTCACGCGTGATCTTACAATCAATATCAATATGTTTAGTTCTTTCATGTTGAACTGGATTAGTGGACATCGCAATAGCCGATTTACTGTCTGAGAAGATTAAGGCAGGAAAATGATGAGCAAAGTTATATCATTCAGTGCATAGATGAGCCATTGAATTTCACAAGTTATAGCAGCGAGAGCCCTATACTCTGCTTCAGCTGAGGATTTACTAATTGTTGATTGTTTTTGCCTTTCCAAGAAATGAGAGAATCTCCTAAGAAAATGCAAAAGCCGGTTATACTCCTTTTTTGTGTCAAGGCACCCTGCCCAATCTCTTACTTCTTTTTTCTTCAGAAGTGTTGAAGTGTATTAAGATAGGTAAATGGTCAAATCTTATTGCTGGGAGAGCTTCCATCCAAGCATCCTTATAGGTGTTATACCAGTTCATATTACAAAGACAACCATAGGTTTTGACTTCATTAAGTGTTAAATCCTCAATAAAGTCATTAAATTTATCTATTTTATCTTTATGTTTTAGTTTTCTCCTAAATTTTTCATGATTATATCTTATCATGTTAAAGTCTCCTAGTATATTCTAATTTGCGTTGGTATTATTGGGTTTATAGTTTTTTATATCCTGTAAGATGTTTTCCTTATTCTTTTCTTCCGGGTTAATATAGATAAAAGTGGTAAAGATTTCTTCTTTTTGTTAAAGTAACTAGAAAATCATTCCAAGGCTATTATGGACCTTAAGTATATAATGACAAATGCAATAAAAGTCTATGATAAATAATAAATAGTCTTACAATTGAAAAGGAACAAATTTAATTAATAAATAGTCTTACAACTTGAAAAGGAACGAGTAGAAAGAAACTAAATACAATCTTTATATTCTAAGATAGTAACAAACATGATCTAGCTTTGCTTAAAGTTTCAAGGTTTTAATTATATATTCGACATTTGTCACCTTGTGATCATGTAATACAAGGCTAGGTACATAATTACCAAGATAACATTGAAATTGTGGTGCAGATAAGGATTTGTAGAGAATAACTTTATATATTTTACTGTGAGGGTTATAAGAGACAAGGGTATTACCTTCAAACAACAATTCACCATTGTTCAAAAAACCAAGTGCCCTAAACATTTTATTCATATTAACTGAATATCGTTTTATCCAAGATTCAGAAACACCATATTCTTTCATGAACCATACATCTAACTGGCTATTGTTACTTCTATCAATAGTATTTTCGTGTATCACACTAAGCGACCCCTCAACAGCAACAAGTCTACTCCTTGAGTATATCACTATAATTTGCAAAGTAGAGGAGAACGTCATCAGTCTAAAAACTTCACTTTGCATATGAAACAATACTATTTTATTTACTCCCTTCACCCCAATCCAATGTGCAGCTCCATTTTTGCTAGCTTTCTAGAAAGTTTTGCACTTTAGGTGGTACTTTAATATCCCAAATTGTGTCCCAAAGTATTTTAGGTGGTTTAAAGGACCCTTGCTTTTAGGTTGCTTTCAATTTGTTCATTTTCTTCTTCTTCATGCTTAATTTTTGCATACATGCCACTTTGTAGTAAGGTTACCATCTTTGATTTTAACACAGAGTGGTAAGTCTCTACAGTTTATTTTTGGCAATTGTATATCCATAATATTTTGTTTACTTCATTTCCAAGTAAAGTTTGTATTAATTCTTCATCCCACTTATTAGTTTCCGAATTTATTATTTCACTTACATATTGTATGCTTGTGCCATGGGGTTTATGGATGAGTTTATTAGATTTTAACCATGAATAATCCCATAGTCTAATATTCTTTCCATCTCCCACACACCAATTTAGGTCTTTTTCAAAGCTTTCTCTGCCTTTTAATATACTGTTCCAACCCCAAGAGGGGTTTTGGCTTTTTTCACTTCTAAATAGTTACATTTATTGTGGTATATTCCTTTATAAAGTTTAGCAAGCATTGATTCAGGGTCATTTAGTATTTTCCATGCATTTTTAGCTAGTAAAGCTAAGTTCATTATGTGTATTTTTTTAAAGCCGAGTCCCCCATTTGTTTTCATTTTTTTTGTTTCTTTTTTGTTTATCCAGTGTATTCTTTTTTTATCTCCATTATCCTACCAAAAGTTGGTAATAATAGATTCAATACTTTTACATGTAGTAAGGGGATGTGAAAAATTGATATAATATAGGCTGGTATTGTCTGTATAACAGATTTAACTATTGTTTGCTTTCCTCCTTCAGAGAGGAATTTATTGCTCCAATGATTCACGTATTTATTCTGTCAAGTAACCAATTTAATGATTTAACTTTTGATCTTCCCCAATTGGATGGTAATCCAAGGTAATTTCCCAAATCTTTTAGTTTGTTCATCCTTAGGATTTTTGCAAGCTGTTTTCCTATATCAGTAGGTGTATTTTTAGTAAATATTACCCCACTTTTATTTAAATTACATTTTTGCCCTGATGCCGCACCATATTCATCTAAAATTTCTTTAAATGTTGTAAATTCTTGTTCATTTGCTTTTAAAAAGAATAAGCTATCATCAGCAAACAAGATGTGTGATAGTGTAGGGCAGTTTTTATTTATTTTCATGCCTTGAATAAATTTTGTTTCCATTTTTCTTTTATTAATGTAGTTAAAGCTTGTGTAACTTGGCAGAATAGCAAGAGGGATAGTGGGTTCCCTTGCATTAGTCCCCTAGTTGGTTTTTCAATTGGAAGATGAGTTCCATTGTAATTATAGTGTATGAGACAGTTGTTATACGCATAAGTATCTAGTTTGCCCATTTTATTTAAAAACCTGTTTGATCATGAGATCCCTGGTGTCGCCTAGGGTATGATAAAATAAGATAAATAATAAGTCAGAAAGCAACGCACTCTCACCCTAGGTAGGCACAGTACTACATTACAGGGCGAATGCAAGTTCTAATGATAAGTTGAGTTCGTTCTCAGGGACTTAGTGTGTTAATCGAATGGGTAGAAATAACGAGTAAGAAGTAATTAATTAAAAGACAAGAAAATAAAGAGAGATAAATTCGAAATATTAAATTAAACTAATGAAAATAAAGACAGTAAATTAAATACTAAGAAATATGAGATGAGAAGTATAGCTTAGGTTTTGCTAGTATGCACTAATCCTTCCAATTCTTTCTATCAAATCTAGTTAATAAGGGAGATAATTAGCTCTTAGATATTTAGTCAGGATTCTAATTTCCATACCTCAGACCTTGAGAGCGACGAAGGGGGCTACGGACACACCACGAGGCTGGTTCAAATAGGGTTATCCTATGCTACTAGGGCCCTAAGCAATCAATTTCCATACATGGTGATAGTGATTAAATTATACCCTAATTACTATCTAGTTAGAATTAGTGTTGTCAGGACCAATATCGACACTAGACGTTATGTGGTGTTTCAATAATTAGACACCCAGCTAAGGTGATCATCTAACTACTATTAAGGTAATCCTATACTCGTGCACTAGCAAGGAAAACGGTCATTAAATCAAAACACATAAACAAATATAAAGGTAAGCAGCTAATATCAGATTAAAACATATAATTCCCAAAGAAACTTAGATAGAAAGAAAATAGAATTCATAGTTTATACATGATGCAAAACCCAAGTTATGGGAAGTTTAGTTCATACCTGAAGGAAATAAACTAAAGGAAATAATAAAAGACATCATCTTGTTCTCTACAATAACTTGGAAGAATAAGACCTTAAGAACTAATTACAATGAGGAAGGGATGATTTTACAAGTGATATAAGGGTGTAATTATAGGTGTTTAAAAGACCTAATTCGTTTTCTTGAAGGAGAAGGTAAGTAGTGGATTCCAAGCCCAACTCAAATTCGTAACCCTAAAACATGAAATCAGGCCCGTTTTTGTTTAGGTTCTAACAGCTTCAATACTCATCTGTTTGACGCGTATGAGTAGTTGAAATTCATCGTCTCGGAAAGATCTTCAACTTTTCTCTTGACCGTTTCTCCAAATACCACGCCGATTTTGAGATATAATATTATTTGTGGTCGTAGGTGCAGAAATTCAGATTTAAGACCGTTTTTTCTTTTCCATGTTTTAAGCTTTTCTTTCCTTATCTCCAATACCATGCTTATCTCTTCCCATATCTTGTAGTCTTTGACTTTGACTCTACTTAATCTCCATAATTATCTTTAAAGCTTCACACTAAATAAATAATTAAACCCAATATGCTCTAAAAATATTATTTTACTAAATCAAGACTCAAAATAGGAAAATGCACTGTTTCTCAAGAAAATCGATTAGAAAGACTTCCAAATCATTAAAAATGATGTCTCATCTTAACATAAATCTATCACAAATGAGGAGACATCAATCCCTTAGTAAGTCCCGTTCCACGTTTTCAAATACTTTTGATATATCATCTTTTACAGCTGCATAATGTGTTGGTGAAGTTTTCCTTTTCTTTTAAAAAGTGAGTTGCCTCATGCGCAATGAGGATATTTTCACAAATAGCCCTTCCTGGTATAAAGGTTGTTTGGTTTTCTTCAATAAGTAAAGGCATGAGTGGTTGTAATCTTAGGACTAGTATTCTTGCAATTATTTTATATATAAAGTTTGAACAGCTTATTGGTCTATAATGACCTATGTGTTTGGGATTTTTTATCTTAGGGATTAGAATTATGAAAGTTTGGTTTATACAAATGAGGTCACTATTATTAAACATAAAGCCAGTGACCATTCTTAGTATATCCAATTTTATTGTTTCCTAGTGGTCTTTATAGAAAAAACCAGAGTATCCATCTGGTCCAGGTACCTTGTCAGTACCTAGTGACCAAACCGCCTCTTTTACTTCCTCCATAATTGGAGGTTTTAATAGCTTTTGGTTCATTTCTTCAGTTACATTATATTTTATTTTACTTATTACGTTTGAGTAGTCTCGTTGGCCCTCTCCTTTATAAATATTATCATAATAATCTTTAATTGTTTCTTTTATTATATATTTATCTTCACTCCAATTTCCATTTTTATCTTCAAGCATTAGTATTTTATTTATTTTTTTTCTTCTTTCTTTAGTAATAGCATGGTAGTATTTGGTGTTTTTGTCACCAAATCTTAACCAAGTGTTTCTAGATCTTATCTTCCAGTATATTTCTTCCTCCATCCAGATTTGCTCAATTCTTTTAATTTTGTTGTTAAAGTTTTCAATGTCACATTCATTGTTACTATTAGTACGTTGTTCGAGTTGTTCCATTATTGTTTAAACTTCATGGTTTTTTTCTTTTTTCCTTTTTTCCCATTTAATTTGGGCCCCTGTAAGGATGTAACTTTTTTTCCCACATTTTAATATTCCTTTGCCTTTTAGGCTTTTGCAATTATCCCATATGTTTTTAACAATGTTATCACATTCTCTATCTTTTATCCAAGATTTCTCAAAATTGAATCTCTTACTTCTTTTTTCTTCAGAAGTGTTGAAGTGTATTAAGATAGGTAAATGGTCAAATCTTATTGCTGGGAGAGCTTCCATCCAAGCATCCTTATAGGTGTTATACCAGTTCATATTACAAAGACAACCATAGGTTTTGATTTCATTAAGTGTTAAATCCTCAATAAAGTCATTAAATTTATCTATTTTATCTTTATGTTTTAGTTTTCTCCTAAATTTTTCATGATTATATCTTATCATGTTAAAGTCTCCTAGTATATTCTAATTTGCGTTGGTATTATTGGGTTTATAGTTTTTTATATCCTGTAAGATGTTTTCCTTATTCTTTTCTTCCGGGTTAATATAGATAAAAGTGGTAAAGATTTCTTCTTTTTGTTAAAGTAACTAGAAAATCATTCCAAGGCTATTATGGACCTTAAGTATATAATGACAAATGCAATAAAAGTCTATGATAAATAATAAATAGTCTTACAATTGAAAAGGAACAAATTTAATTAATAAATAGTCTTACAACTTGAAAAGGAACGAGTAGAAAGAAACTAAATACAATCTTTATATTCTAAGATAGTAACAAACATGATCTAGCTTTGCTTAAAGTTTCAAGGTTTTAATTATATATTCGACATTTGTCACCTTGTGATCATGTAATACAAGGCTAGGTACATAATTACCAAGATAACATTGAAATTGTGGTGCAGATAAGGATTTGTAGAGAATAACTTTATATATTTTACTGTGAGGGTTATAAGAGACAAGGGTATTACCTTCAAACAACAATTCACCATTGTTCAAAAAACCAAGTGCCCTAAACATTTTATTCATATTAACTGAATATCGTTTTATCCAAGATTCAGAAACACCATATTCTTTCATGAACCATACATCAAACTGGCTATTGTTACTTCTATCAATAGTATTTTCGTGTATCACACTAAGCGACCCCTCAACAGCAACAAGTCTACTCCTTGAGTATATCACTATAATTTGCAAAGTAGAGGAGAACGTCATCAGTCTAAAAACTTCACTTTGCATATGAAACAATACTATTTTATTTACTCCCTTCACCCCAATCCAATGTGCAGCTCCATTTACATAGGCTGAGTCACCCCAATACTAGATGGAGAATCATACAATTAATTATCTGGTGAACCAGTGCATACTACCCATGTGTATGCCCACGTCCTCTTGTCTTATTTAAAAAAGTTAGTAAATTATTTGAATGATTTAATATCACTTAATTCATCGCCTATATATGATTACATCATACTTGCTTCAATCTCACCTCTTCCAACGTTCAATTTCCATTATAGTTTACTTGTCCACCCACGCAAAAAAGTAAAATAGAATCATGGAGAGTAAGATTGATTATTCTACTCTTGATTCTCTCTTTCAATTTCTTGGTGATTCCCCTGTTATGCCTTTATTGAAATATAAACTGATGGATAATCTTGCACTTTCCATAGCGATTTTCATTGATCATCCTGAAGAGTTTGATGAAGATGCTCTCATTGAATATCAATTGGAGGTCAGATCCATTTTCTCCTCTTTTGATCTCAGTAATATGAACGAACTCATGGCCATAGACTTTTGTACTGAAATGCTCAAAATTAAAGTTTCCATGAAGAAATGGCCTGATGGCCAAAGAATTTATGAGGAAAGGGAAAAGTTCTATTGCCCATCACGATATGGTCAGTTTGATGATAAACTATCCTACTATCCAAGTACCGGTCAAGCAGTCTTCATTTACCATTTTTTGGAGAATCTTGAGGAGCTGGCCACAGAAATAGCTACTTCAAATCGCCCCTTGAACCATGTCATTTCAAGGCTCCAACGGCAGCTATATTTTTTCGTTCCTCACTTCCTGGAGATCACGAGCGAGTCACCAACGTATTTAAAGAAGATCGTAGCAGAAATTACAGATTTGGCACATGAGGTAGAGTATGCAGTAGATTTATTTCTAGTTGAAGATATTCCTTCCTCCCACTGTATATTCTGGCTTCTTAAAATCTTAAAAAAGTTTACAAATGTTCGTACGGAAAGAAAGGATGGAGAAGACGACGTGGTGGACCTCGAGGCAAAGAAACCAATGATAAAAGATATGCTTCTTGGAGGAGATGAGCGACTCAACGTGGTCACGATTTCTGGGAAGAATGGAATAGGAAAGGCGACATTTGCTAAGGAATTGTTCGAGTCTCCTTCTATCTTCGACCACTTTGACGTTCGTCTTCAGTGTCGTGTCCGTTATCCATATAAACAAAAAGCATTATTATTGGAGCTTTTAGATCAGCTCGTTAATCTTACAGATATAATTCATTCAAAGAATGATGAAGAACTGATTAATCTACTGTACAAATGTCTCGATGGGAAGAAGTTTCTTGTTGTAATTATTAATATGGATAGTGTTTGGGTTTGGAATAATCTACGAAGATGTTTTCCAGATTCTCGCAATGGAAGTAAAATCGTATTCACTGCTCCTGGGTGTAAGTTGGCTTTCCGAGCTAAATCTGAGATAGGAGTGCAGCCCATAGGTGAAAGAACTTGGGGGATCCTAAGGGAGTTGGTGTTTCAAAAAGAGAGCTGCCCCCCTCAACTACTGAAAGTTGGAATGAAAATCGCAAATAGATGCAAATATTATTCAATCAGTACGGTAACTTCTCTTCTTAAGACCTACACGAAAACGGTGACAAGGTGGGAAGAGATAGCTAATATTTTAGGGTCATACATGCTTGGAGACGGATCATTACAGCTTTCGCGCATACTAAATCTAAGTTGCGCGTATTTACCAGATTATCTAAGACCATGTTTTTTATATTTGGTAGTATTTTTAGATGAAATGACGATTTTGGTGTCGAAATTGATACAATTGTGGATAGCAGAGGGGTTTATTAAACATACAGTGTCCCAAAGCTTAGAGGAGACGGGAGAGGGTTACGTTGCAGATCTGATGGCTCAAAACCTGTTGCAACCTCGTGAAGAAAAATCCATTGGCGGCCCAAAAATATGTATTATAAATCCATTGGTAAAATTCTCCCTTTCTGATATTGTTCAAAGAGATAACTTCATGCATATTATTGATAGGAGTAGCAGTTTTTCTTCTTCCTCTACACCCATAATATCTAACCGACGTTGTCGCTGTAGTTATTCTAAAAGGGATGAGTTCATTAACAGGAAGCATTCTGCTCCATTTCTGCAGTCACTCTTGTTGTCTGCTGTTAATGAATATGATAGGCAAACTCCTGGTCTGAGCTATTCAGACGATCAAATTTCTTTCCTTTTCGACAACTTTAAGTTTCTTAGGATATTAAATTTAGACGATATCGTAGTAGGAGACTCTTTCAAAAAGGTTGGTGTTCTTGTTCTGCTGAGATACTTGGCACTTCAAAGCACTATAGATTCTATTCCACCATCCATAGCCAATATTTGGAACTTACAAACTTTTCATTTCAATGGATCCACCTCTGAAGTTGTAAGAGTACCCGATTCTATCTGGGATATGGAGAAGTTGAGGCACCTTCATATAAAGGAGAGTGCTTCTTTCGATATAGAGCCCCACAGACTTGAGAAGCACTCCTCCATTCTGGATAATCTACAAACCTTTTCCACACCATCTCTTGCTTATGGGGATGATATGGAGAAGATGTTGAGAAGAGTAGCTGGGATTCTGAAACTAAAGTGCATATTTTTAGATTCATGGGATGCCACTACAAATTGCAATCAGTTCCCGGTGTTGGAGTTTCTCAATCAGCTTATATCATTGAAGGTGTTTTACCATGGTGAAGGAAAATATCCATGCCAATTCAATTTTCCTGCAAATCTGAAGAAGTTAACTTTGTCAAAGTTTGGAATGTCGTGGAATGAAATAGCCCAAATTGCAATGCTATGCAATCTGGAGGTTCTGAAATTGGTAAACAATGCATTTCAAGGGGAAATATGGGAGATGGGAGATGATGTGGTGTTCCCAAACCTCACTTTCTTGAAGCTTGAGGACATAGACTTTGTGGAATGGAGTACCACTCGTAATCACTTTCCCTGCCTTGAACGTTTACTTGTGCACAAATGCGAGAAGCTTGTGGGAATTCCTCCAGATTTCGCATACATCAATACATTGCGGAGAATTGAAGTGCTGGAGTGCAATTCGGCTGCTGAAAATTCAGCCAAACGCATTCAAGAAGAGCACATCAAACATTGGGGTAAAGATAAACTCAAAATCCATGCTGATCGAGCTGAATTGATTAGGCTGCGTTGGTGTTGGTCTCTGCGTAAGTAAATTCATATTCTTGTTTTTTTTTCATGTTTGTTTATATATAATACATTAATTCTCGTACTTGAGTCAAGCTCTAACTAAATATATATTTTTACAATTGCATCAGCAATTCCAGGCATTGAGGTTGAATACCCCTGATAGTAATCCAAGCTGATGGTGGTTCTGCTATAGATTGGGCAATATTGGAGAGTTGGCATGGTATTCTCCACAGTTACTCATACCATTTGCTTAGTTGGATCAAAGTATCCGTTCTGTTTAAGTTTATTAATGTGTGTCTCGATTTGTATCACTAAGCAACAATATTGTGTCCACCATTGTGGATTAATTGTCAGTTACGAGTTAGTACGTTTGTGAGTAGTTCGACGTTATTTGGTTCTGTGTTTCGACTTTTGGCAGAGAAATTTTATTACTATTGGAGGATTTGAAGGGAGAGTGTGGTAGAGTTAGATTGCCATCTGATTGACACTTTGTGGCTCTTATATATAGTTTCTTTGATCATCTATTTTGTATGATGGATTGAATTCAAATGATATTTCAGAACTTTTTTTACTATAAACACAAATAAAATAAATAATTTTAGGAGAAAAATTTGAGCAAAAATAATTTCAAATTTCAATAGACATAGACGTTCCTCCTTCAAAGTAATTAATATAATCAGTATTTAGAAAGGTTTCTTGGCCTTTCGTCAAAAAAACAGGTTGAAAGGCGTTCCTTGGAGGAGTGCTATCTATTAATATATATATATATATATATATATATATATATATATATATATATATATATATATATATATAGTTCCGATTTTGTGTGGTGAAGAGGGGAAATAAATTGGTCGATTTGCTGTTAGGTTTTTGAACGAAAGACGCTCCTCTAAAGGTTTATAGAAATATCAGAAGACGAACCAATAATTATTCACAGATGTTCACTAGAGCTCGCTCGGCAATGATCTTCTTTGTATTCTTCATGATCAGTGACACCTACATTCTTGTCACTCAATTAGTGGCACAGTTAATAGTCAAAAGCTAGTCCTTCTATTTTCTACTGAAAAATTTAAGGATTTGCTAAAACTGCTAATTAGTATCAATATGCATGATCAGTGACACATATATCCTTGTCACTCCATTATTGGCACGGTTAATGGTCAAAAGATAGCCTCTTCTATTTTTTAATTAAAAAATCTAAGGATTTGCTAGAACTCAATAGTCTTCACATAAAAAAAGATTGAAATACTCACAATAAACTACTCCCAAAAAGAATATTTTATCTCTGGGTTTCAGGGGCGGAGCTAGGATTTTTTGTTAGGGAGAGGGCTAAAGGGGTTCGGGGGCAACGCCCCAAAAAAAATTATTTTGCCGTATTTGCACGACTATTCTACATATTATGCAAAAATTGCTAGATAAATCCTTATATAATGCTAAAATGCACTATAAATCCCTATATTGTGTAAAGATTGCAATATAAGTCCAGATATTATTTTTTAAATTAATCATCTAATAAATTTTCTTTTTTTTATACAAAATAACATACATTTTGTTGTAAAAAAAACAAAAAATTCTATAAATAAAATAATTTAAAGTCTAATAAAATAAATTTTAAAATTTAGGAGGCCAAATGAAATTTTTTAAAATATTTAAGAGTTAATTACAAAAAAAATCTATGAATTTTTTTTTAAAAGAACCAAGAAATTGAATATTTAATGGTATTTACGTCCCAATTTCGTCAATAAATTTTATTATTTGATAGAATTAATCTCTAAACTTTAAGTTAGGGAGGGCTAATTTTATGCTATAATTCTTTTTAGTTATATTTTTATCTATTTTAAAAAAAACAGGTTAAATTATAATGGGCTGGATAGGCTGGGGTGGGCTGCAGCCCACCACAGCCCACCCCCAATCCGCCCCTGCTGGGTTCTGTGAGCACTCTGCAAATCACATACCAATTGTGTATTTCAAGGATATAACCAATTCGATAAATAATTTATATTGCAAACTTGATACAACTAAATAAATTAACTGATATGCTGCTAGGGTTTGTGTGGTGAAGATGTAAAATAAATTGGTCGATCTAGTACTGCTAAGGTTTGTGTGGTGAATAGAGTTGTAAACGAGTCAAGTCGAGTCGAACCGAATACTAAATATACAGACTTGTTTGTTTGACTTCTCGAGTCGAGCCGAGTTTCAGTTTAAATTAGCTGAATTGAGCTCAAATTTAAAAGAATCGAGTTCAAATTTAAACGAGTCAAACCAAAGATGTTAAAACTTAACTTATCAAAAAAATATTTTTTGAGTCGAGCTAGAATTGCCATAAGCAATTTATCTTGTATGTTTCAAACAGAATTTTCATAAACGGTTGGTATTAGATAAACTGTGTCTTATGAAAGGATAGAGCTTAATATTAATGAAAGATTAAAAATTTAAATAAATTAGAAATATCTAAGTTGATGTTGAAGATTAATAATATATTTACAAGTAAATAATATATTAATCTAAAATTCACAATATGAACGAGTCTTTCACGAACAGAATTGAGCGGACTTTTTACCTAACAGGTTTATATTGGAGTTCGAGCATAAACTAATTTATACGAGTCGAATTCGACCTACTCGCAAGAAATTTGATTTATTTACAGTCCTAGTAGTCAATAAGTAAAATGAATTGACCAATCTGTTGCGGGGTTTTATGAAAGAAAGGCACTCCTCTGAGAAGCGTCTTTCAATCTGTATTTTGTTAAGTAAGGAAGAGCGCCTTTTAAGAATTAAGGTAATTAATTATTTTTCGAGCAGATTTAGTTAATGGGCTGAAAACGCTCTTTTAAGAACATCTATGTGTTACTTTTGAAATTACTTTTACTCAAAAAAATTCCTAAAATTATTCATTCTATTTGTGTTAATAGTAGAAAAAACATAATATTTCGGTTTGAACATGCATTCATTCTATCCTATCTAAAACTTTTATGTAATATCTTGTTATTTAATGAAATTGACTCATTTTGATTTTTTTTTAAAAACATGAATTACCTTAAAGCGAAAACATTAATTAGAAATTATTTTTTAAGTTAAAAGAAAACGGGTCACTTTTCTTTTCTTTTTTTGTTACATAAGAGGTCAAAAGATCAGGAAGAAAAATTCCTAACAATTATTGTCTATCTAGAATGATTCTAGGCATTGCCCAGCCACATCTATCTTTCGTTAATAAACGCCAAAGACCCTATGATGGTTGATAATATGGTCTCGGACCATCTTCACTTCTCGCTCCTATTTTTGCCAAATAATCTGCACAACTATTAGCTTCTCTGTAGCATCAAATAAGCTCAAAACTCTCCCTAGCTGTCAATATATCACGACACTTTTGAATTATATCTCCCAAAAAGCCTCTTGAGTTCACACCGCCCTTCACTAGCGCGTGCAACTCACACGAGTCAGTTTCTATAATTACAGACGTAAAGCCTTGACAAAGTGCCATGTGTAAACCAAAATGTAACGCGAGCACTTCCGCTTCAAATGGAGACCGAGCCACACATTTTCCCGAAAATCTAACACAAAGTCCCCCCTCGTATCACGGAACAAACCACCTACTCCTGCTACTTTACTATCTGAATTATACGATCCATCCACATTTAACTTTAACCCTTCCAACGGTTTGACCCACTTTACAAGGACACTAGTTGCGGAAGTAACCAAACCACCGTCCCCTTCAACTCCCCAAGCTCGAACATAGTCATTAGCCGCGTTCTTAATAATTGCTTTCAACTCGCTAGTGCTTTTATTACTCCTTTCTCCATTAAAAACCCTTGCATTTCTATCCGTCCACACATACCATATAAAAGCCGCAAAAAAAATCCATGTTTCAATACCATTTATAGCTTCTTTTTTCGAAAGCCAGAAGGACCACCAATTCCGATCTGTAATCCCGAGATGGTGTTCGTTTTGTACAATACGGACCTGCTCTTGAGTTGTTCGCTACTGTCCTCGGGATTCTGCATCACTAAAACTCGCTGCACCAGCCCCTGTCCACCTCTGTAGCTGCCCTGTTCCTCTTTGCTGAACAGCTCCCAGTCCCGATCGAGTCTCCTGTCCAGCAGCAATTCCAAGACACAGTCCATGAGCTGCACTCCCTTGATCCGCGACAGCAACTCCAAGTCTCCTCGCTCCAAGCTCCACACGGTGCTCCCCAAGTTGACCTGCAAAACAAAGTCTAAACAAGTCAACATATTCACAACAGTGCCTAAATAGATGAGCTGAATTTTCTTCCCTATGACCGCATCCCCCGCAAATCGGGTCCTGTAATACTCCACGAGATTTCTTCGCGTTGGAAGTTTCTCCCATATTGCTCTCCACAGCAACATCTTTATCGTCTGTGGGCATTTTAGAGACCAAACAAGCTTCCAATGAAAACTCGAATCTTCACCCTCTTGCACCAAACAAGTGTATCCCAAAATAAATGTATATCTCATTTATGAATTTATTTGTCATACAATAATATATCATATATATGTATATATATATCATATAAAATTATAAGATGTTTCGAGATACATAGTGATACTATATATTTAGCATTAACTATACAATTGTAATCAAATAAAAAAGAGATGAAAAAAGTTTTATGAATGAAAAATACCTACTTTTGGGCAAATTTAGAAGGAAAAATTGATAATTGAGGAGGTCCCACGTTGTTGAATCACCCGGGAAAGGTTTTCCACGTGTTGAAATACCTAGTAATTGATACTATTTAGCATGTACTACACAATTGTATGCAAATAAATGAAATTTGAAAGAGTTTTATGAATGAAAAATACCTACTTTTGGGCAAATTTAGAAGGAAAATTGATAATTGAGGAGGTCCCACGTTGTTGAATGACCCGGGAAAGCTTTTCCACGTGTTGAAATACCTAGTAAGTAATACTATTTAGCATTAACTATACAATTGTATGCAAATAAAAGAGATTTGAAAGAGTTTTATAGAACAAAAAATACCTACTTTTGAGAAACTTTAGATGGGGAAATTGATAATTAAGAAGGTCCCACGTTGTTGATTGGCCCAGGAATGCTTTTCCACGTGTTGAAATAATATTTGATGATGAATTGTGGGAAAAAATTGGTAGAGTTTTAAGAGAATAGTGGGAAAATTGTAAAATAATGGGTGTTTGAGGATCCCAATTCGCAACCTGCTGTAATAAATACGCAAAAACTAATTGCGACTACAAGAGTAGTCGCCAAAGGCACAAAAGTAGTCGTTAGTAATATCTTCTAACAACTACTTCACGTAGTCGTTAAAAAAACTAATCAATAGCGACTATGTCGGCGGAAAAATAATTAAAAATTAAAAAACGAACTAGCGACTACGTTTGAAGTTTTAACGAATACATCATGTAGTCGTTAAAGACAAACATTAATAACGACTACCATGTTGTCGAGAAACATGTATTGTAGTCGTTAAAGGTAAGTAGTCGCGAATGGTCTCTGTGTAGTAGTGAATATAATAATTGAGTTTTTTAACATGCGTGAAATATTAAGTAAATATTATTTGTGGGAATATACATACACATGTTATAATTCATAAATAGTGGTGTTCCTATTGAGAAGGATTTCATGAATTCACCGATAAAGTTGGTATGCATTGCCCCTAACATGATCTCAAGACCCTACAGGTGAACTTTACATTGGATAGACATTCTTGAAGATCTTAAAGATGAGTTCACAACTTATAATAGATTCATAACCTGTTGTAGTGTTGGTCATAATAGATTTGATGTATTCTCTAAACACATGATAAGGATGAGCTCTATTTCTCTTAATGATCTCAGTACCTTAGAGGTCGTGAAAATCACTTATGTGTATGGAAGGGTGAGGATAGAGAAATTTGAAATAACTAGCGTGTAGAGTATGTGTTGTGAGGGTCTCTATCAAAGAGTGTCAAGTTCAAGAGTACATTCACTTGACAAAATTTATTGGTGGTTGCCTCAGTTCACTACGTGACAATTCAAATAGAAAGATATTAACATGTTTATTTTTTCTCCTAGTGCCTGAGAGCGGGAATTTAGGGGTTGGGAATTAAAAATAAATATGAATAAAACCTTAATTCGTAGCTGGAGCTTATACAATCGTTTGGAAAAGCCATCTCGAATAGAAAATGTCCAGCCTCGAATGCTCCATCTTCAACGTTTAAAAACTCCCACAAGTCTTGAATGCTTCACCTCCAATATTCGGAAACCTTCCGCAATTATGACTCGATTGTTACTGAAATTACAGAACTTTTTTGTCCAGATTCGTTCTCCCACCGATCAAGAGGTGTGTACAGGTTCATGTTGGGTTTTCAAATTTGGAAAACGGTTATCTTTATGGTGAATGTTTCTATGACAAACCTTTAGATGTGGACTTTTTTGAAAGACTTCTAGCATTATATAAGAGGAGTTTGAGTTATTTACAAAAGCACACCTGCAGAATTACAATACACCAGTAGAATTGCAAAACACTAAAAAAAAATCTCTCGACTCCTGATCTCTCTAAAAATTCCGAGTATAGATTAGAATAGTGATAGAAATCTATTTAAAGATACCGGTTATACTGGGAAAAATCTTTTTCAACATAAGTATTTTTAGTGATTACTCGAATTTTTGGTTCTTTCATACTTTTTAGTTATTACTCTAATTTTTGGTTTTTTCATAAAAAAAATTGTGATTTATATTTATTTATGCGTAAAACCAAATATTTGCGTAGTTACCATTATTTCAGTCAGAGATCTTGTTTTTACTAACAATTATGATATCCGAATATAAGCTCCACGATATTTTTATAGGGTGAATTACCCAAGGGGTCTTGGGGACCATCTTAGTGCCATATAGGAACCAAGTGGATTCTCTGTTCTACTTAGAGGCCTCAAAATTGACAAATAACTTTACTACCCTTATAGTTTATATAAGACAAAAAAAAAAAAAATTCTCTCTCCTCCATTACCATTAGTCTCTCTCTCTCCTCCATTACCATTAATCTCTCTCCTCCTTTATCAATTTTTCTCTCTCCTCCTTCATTAACTATTAATAAATTCCAGCTCCGACCTCCGGCCACCGACCACCGCTGGAAAAAGTACTGAGCATAAAGTACTGAGCCTGGAAAAAGTACTGAGCATAAAGTACTGAGCCTGGAAAAAGTACTGAGCATAAAGTACTGAGCATGGAAAAGTACTGAGCGTGAAAAAAGTACTGAGTAGAGTATTAGAAAAATTCGCTGATTATTCGAATTTTTTTATTGAATAAATATACTGAGCATGCTCGTTTAATCAATAAAAGTGCTGAGCATGCTCGTTTAATCAATAAAAGTGCTGAGCATTTCTCGTATAATCAGTAAAAGTGCTAATCATTTAGACAAAAGTTATTGCGTTTAAATAATTTCTTGATTCAATCATTTAATAACAATTAAATAGCAATATTCATTATTTAATCACTTATTGAAGCACCTAAAAAATAAAGAAAGATAATTGCTGCTTTGAGATATTATATCGATTCTGTTATGTTCATTTGCTGCTTTGAGAAGACGATTATATACACGAGAACTGAGGTGGACCCCACTGAAACGTAAGGATTGTACTAATGTTGCTCTTAATTGTAAATTAACACGATATATGATAAAGAATCTCATCTGTTGATTTCTTGGCCACCAATGCCGGATTATTCGCCAAGTTTGGAATGATTGTGATGAATCTGTTATCAAAATCAACAGAACCGAAAAACTTTTGATCTGAAAATTTAAGGAAGCAACTCTCATACCAAATGATTACTCCTTTCACGCCACGACAAGTTTGCAATATTCCTTGGCTAGCTCCAGTAATGCAGGTTTTACAGGTTGTGATTGAGGTATCACCATAACATAAAGCTAAACCATTTACTTGATTCTCACCTTTACCGATTGATTTGGTTCCACAATATGAGAAACTGGCACACTCACAATATGAAGCCAAAAACACTATTTTTAGCTCTCACGTGGTCCACAAAGACCTCTATAAGGTTCTACACGGTTTATTGGAATCTAACATGGATCGAATCGCAAACTGTCAGATGCATATGTGGTCTGATCTGGACTGAGAATTCTTCAGTCGCCGGAGAATGCTGAAAAACGCCTCTGATTTGGTTTGGCCATGGCTGCTTCATCACCGGACCTCGCTCACGGAGCTTCACGACTTCGATCTCCGGCAAGGAACGTCGTTACTCACACAAGAAACCGATCTCGATCTGCCATGGCAGCGCCGTCGAGAGATGCTTCTTCACCGGCGAAACTTGAACGGTGACGCGAAAAACCTCCGGCGATATAGATCAGAAGGTGGGCTGGTGGTGGTCGCGCTCGAAGATGAACGGAACGGATCTGTGCTTCAAGCCTTCCATGGCTGCTACAAAAGCTTGATGAAACAGTTACGTAAAATTTAAAAGAAATGGAGAGAGGAGAGAAGAAAAAATGAGTGGTTAGGGTTTAAAACAAATCTGATAGAAGAATTATATATATAAAAATGAAAATAAAAAAAAGGGTAAAAAAGTAATTAGTTTTTTGTCTTATAGTGTTAAAATTAGATTGTGGCCTTTAGTTAGAAGAGTTAATCCAACCGGTCTTGTTAGGTCCCAGGGTGGTGTGGTCAAGACCCCTTGGGTAATTTTCTCATTTTTATATACTCATTGTCTCTCTTATTAGCATATTTGTTGGAATTCATATCTAATCACAATTTGTCAACTGAATTAAAAAATTGACGCTTATGCTAGTTGTCTTTTTTTATTAATCGGAATGCTGGTGCCTGGTTGTATGTTGCTTCTTCTTTGTTATGGGATATTGCAAGCTTTGTGGATCATTGACTTATTTTAAAAAGATAGATGGAGAATCATACAATTAATTATCTGGTGATCCAGTGCATACTACCCATGTGTATACCCACGTCCTCTTGTCTTATTTATAAAAGTTAGTAAATTATTTATTTAATTTTTTATTGTCAATCCATTACATTCAATACTTTATTTAAACTTATTATACAAATCTATAAGAAATTCGCTAGCCGCAATAATTGAAGTATGCTTCCATCCCGATAGATCAATGTTTTTCCGCGTACATTTCGCCAGTGCGTCAGTAGCCGCATTAAATCTCCTGTTAAAATGGGCAATTTTCCAATATTTGGAAAGACCTAACCATCTCTTGATTTCCTCAAGAATAGGTTCAAGACTCTAGTGGAGTCCGGTCGTGCCCTCAATTCCTTGAATTAGTTCAAGGTTATCAGTATAAAACGAAACAGCATGGCCATTCACATCTTTGCTGGACCTCATTGCCATGACAACCGCCCAAGCCTCACCCTCTATAACAGACCTGATCTTACTTTCAACTTCCAATTTAGTTTACTTCACCACACACGCAAAAAAGTAAAACAGAACTATGGAGAGTAAGATTGATATTCTACTCTTGATTTTCTCTTTCAATTTCTTGGTGTTTCCCCTGTTATGCCTGTATTGAAATATAAACTTCTGGATGATCTTGCACTTTCTATAGCAATTCTTATTGATCATCCTGAAGAATGCGATGAAAATACTCTCATTGAACATCAATTGGAGGTCAGATCCATTCTCTCCTCCTTTGATCTCAATAATATGAACGAACTCATGGCCATAGAATTTTGTGCTGAAATCCACAAAATTAAAGTTTCCATGAAGAAATGGCCTGATGGCCAAAGTATTTATGAGGAAAGGGAAAAAATTTATTGCCCTTCACGATATGATCTGTTTGATATTAAATTCTCCTACTATCCAACTACCGTTCAAGCGGTCTATATTTACCATCTTTTGGAGAATCTTGAGGAGCTGGCCACAGAAATAGCTACTTCAAATCGGACCTTGAACCATGTCATTTCAAGGCTTCAACGACAGCTACATTTCTTCGTTCCTCACTTCCTGGAGATCACGCGCGACTCTCCAACGTATTTACAGGAGATCGTAATAGAAATTACAGATTTGGCACATGAGGTAGAGTCTGCCGTAGATTTATTTCTAGTTGAAGATATTCCTTCTTCCCACTGTATCTTCTGGCTTCTTAAAATCTTAAAAAAATTGACAAAAGTTGATACGGAAAGAAAGGATGGAGAAGACGACTTGGTGGACCTCGAGGCAAAGAAAATAATGATACAAGATGTTAAATTAGAGAAAGGGATAAGAGTAGCCATTGTTAGAAGCTTGAGTTGCAGAGAGAAAGTAGAAGATGAAGGTGAAGAAGAAGAGAGAAAAGAGATTATATTTTCTGTAATCGATTTGTACACATTGCTATGTATATATACATTTGATTCTAGTCAAGAGCATCTTTGACTTATTGTTATAACTAATCTATCATCCTAACTAACCTGCCAACTAAGCTAAGTTGCAAACTAAGCTAACAAAACTATTGACAAGTTAGTCCCTGCACTATCGTATCTAATTCTTTCTTCTCTATTCTACTTGCTATATTCCAAGATCCCCCCACAAGTGGAACATGTATGTTAATAATGTTCAACTTGGATAAGATGTGATTAAATTATAGGAAACCAAGAGGCTTAGTAAATATATCTGCAAGTTGAAGTCTTGATGGAATGTAGAACAATTTAGTTACTCTTGAAGCTAACTTCTCACGCGTGATCTTACAATCAATATCAATATGTTTAGTTCTTTTATGTTGAACTGGATTAGTGGACATTGCAATAGCCGATTTACTGTCTGAGAAGATTAAGGCAGGAAAATGATGAGCAAAGTTATATCATTCAGTGCATAGATGAGCCATTGAATTTCACAAGTTATAGCAGCGAGAGCCCTATACTCTGTTTCAGCTGAGGATTTACTAATTGTTGATTGTTTCTTGCCTTTCCAAGAAATGAGAGAATCTCCTAAGAAAATGCAAAAGCCGGTTATACTTCTTCTTGTGTCAAGGCACCCTGCCCAATCACTATCACAAAATGCTTTAAGCTTGATTTCTGAACTTGAGGAATAGAAAACACCTTGACTAGGTGTCATTTTGATGTATCTCAATACTCTTTGAGCTGCATTCCAATGAGTCTTGGAAGGTTTAAATAAGACTTGACTTAGGCAATTAACAGAGAAAGTGATATCCGGTCTTGTTATAGTTAAGTAGAGTAATCTTCCCACTAATCTTCTATAAGAAGTGGGGTTTTCAAGTAGATCATCTTTAGAATTTTGAAGCTTCAAAGTAGATTCCATTGGAAATGAGACCGGTTTGGCAGCTGAAACACCACATTCCTCTAATATATCAAGGGCAAATTTCCTCTGGCATAAAGAAATGCCTTTAGATGATCTTGCAACTTCAATTCCTAAGAACATTTTTAAGAGACCTAAGTCTTTGATGGTGAATGCAGAGTGTAGATATAGTTTAAGCTGAGTAACTTCTTCCATTGAATCACTAGCTATGATGATATCATCCACATAAACAAGGAGTGCAATAAAAGTAGAAGAAGTATGTTTAGTGAATAGACTGTAATCACTATTCGAGTGCTTGAAACCATAAGAGATAAGAGAAGTGGAAAGCTTATCAAACCACTATCTTGAAGCTTGTTTAAGTCCATAGAGACTTTTATTCAACTTACAAACTCAGTTAGGAGGTGCATTTAATCCAGGTGGAACGGTCATATATACATCTTCATATAAATCACCATGTAAGAAGGCATTATTGACATCTAGTTGATGCAAATGCCATCCTTTTATAGAAGCAAAAGCAATTAAAAGTCTTATAGAAACAACCTTAGCAACAGGTGAAAAAGTGTCAAAAAAATCAAGACCTTCTTGTTGATTGTAGCCTTTAGCTACAAGTCTTGCTTTGTGTCTTTCAAGTGAGCCATCAGCCTTAAATTTTAGCTTGAAAACCCATTTACAACCAATAGGAGACATAGCTGAAGTTAAAGGAACTACTGAACATGTATTGTTGTCTTGTAAAGCTTGGAGTTCTTGATGTATAGCACCCATCCATTCAGAGGATGAGGAAGCTTGTTTGAAAGATTGAGGTTCAGTCATCACACTTATAGCAGCAATAAAGGGCTTGTAACTAGAAGACAATTGATTAGAACTTAAAAAATCTTCAAGTGGATAAAGAGTACCTTTTGTGAGAGAACTCTCCTTTCCTTGAAGTGACTGAGAGTTGCATAGAGAGAGTGAGGTGATGTAGTCTTTGAGGTAGGGTGGAGGTTGTCTTTGTCTGGGTAGTCTTGATGAAGGTTGAGAAGATGGATGTTGAGTGGGAATGTGTATAGGCTGTGTAGATGATGAGGAGGTTTGAATAGGTGTGGATGAGGTTTGAGGATGATGAGTGAGTGGAAATGATTGAGTTGAGGGAGGAAACATGAATGAATGAGGCATGGCAGGTGTATTTAATTGAGCAAAAGGAAAAATATGCTCATGAAACAATACATTTCTTGAAATGATGATTGTATTTGAAGATAAATTTAATAGTTTATAGCCTTTAGTTCCATGAGGATAGCTAAGAAAAACACATTTGATAGCCCTGTGATCAAACTTTGATCTACCATTTGTGAGTGTGGATGCAAAGCATAAGGATCCAAAAACTCGAAGATGATTTAACTTTGGTGGTTTATTGTATAAAATGTGATAAGGAGAAAGATTTTTAAGAAGAGGAGTGGGGAGTCTATTGATGATATGTACAGTTGTAAGAATAGCCTCAGACCAAAATTGTAAAGGCATTTTTGATTGAAACATTAAGGCTCTAGCAGTAGACAAAAGGTGTTGGTGTTTTCTTTCCATCAAACCATTTTGTTGTGGAGTTTCTACACAAGTAAGTTGGTGAATGATTCCAAGAGAGGAGTAGAAAGAAGGCGTTAAGAATTCTTGGCCATTGTCTGATCTAAGTGTTTGTATATTGGTTTTAAAATGTGTTAGAATCATGTTGTAAAAAGAGGTGAGATGAGTGTGTACTTCAGATTTTGTAGCCATTAGGTAAGTCCAGGTACATCTAGAGAAATCATCTATTATAGTTAGGAAATATTTATGTCCAGAATGAGAAACTTCTCTAAAGGTCTCACCCTTTTTTTATTTGATTATTGTTATTATTTATCCGTCTTAGCCCCTCTGAGCCTTTCTAAAGCCTTTTATTTAACCACATTATAATCCATACCCTTAGTTTGTAGGACTTATCCATATGACCCGCACTCGAATCGCAAAACTTGAGACAAGTCATTTTTAGAGCTTGAGTTTGGGGTGGTGGATTTCATCATTAGGGAACACTGGGTTTGGGAAATTTTAATTTTGATTTTATTGATGAAGAAAAAGTTATTATTGTAACCCTTTGCCGGGGTAATAGTGAATGAAAAAAAAAGTGAAAAGCATGAATTGAAAAGAAATATATATATATATATCAAAATTTTAACGTGATATCTCGAACATCAAAAAAAGAGTCATAGCTATACAAAAAATTTGATATGAAAAGAATATATATTCGGACCGGCAAAGTGGAATTTGTATATCATCATGAAAGGTTTTATTTGGGATTATTGGGGATGCATATTAAAAGCATAAAAAATTGTGTTGAGTGAGAACATCTTCGAGTGAAAACTCAAGCTCTAGGGCGATTCGTTGATGGAATGTGAGGAGAGAGCAAAAATCTCACTTTTCATTATCCAAATATACCACACCGTCCCTAAGCCCCGTTATAACCAAAGACTTTAGGATTTCTAACTGCTTGGTGGAGAAACAATTGAGCTATTAGGTAGTAGGTAAGTGGACCATTCGATGCTATATTAGGACCTATGAACAACCTATTTCCATTAGCACAATCCGATTTAAGACCTCTCCTTCTGGTATTGCGAAATTAATCTAGACTTGAATTTGTGGATTATTGAGTATGTGTATATTAAGCATACTTGTGCATTATTTCTTGAGCATTACTACATGAGACATTTTAGATACTATGCTCTAGGATCATTCATTGTGTTCTGTTCTTATTCTCCTCGCACTTCTTCTTCCTTTTTATTTGACTACCCTACTGTTCTTTATTTTTATTATATCAAGACGATACAACTTTGAGTTGGGGGTCTTGATGTCTCCCCATTTGTCATAAATTAATCCTAGTTTGAGACATCATTTTAGGTGTATTTATTAGGTTATGTCGATTTTCTCATGATTTAGTACACTTTCCTATTTTGTGTCTTGAATTAATTATTTCTTATTTTTAGAGCATATTGGGTTTAATTGTTTATTTAGTGTGTAGCTTTAAAGATATATGGTAATTAATTAGAGGCCAAGTTAATTCTAAGAGATAAAGGAAAGAGGATAAACATGGAAATTGGAGATAAAGACAAGAATTATGAAAAAGGAAAAGATAAAGTTGCCAAATAAATACTCGATTATGTTGATTATTCTGCCCATTACCTCCTCCTAACGGATGTTGTTGTCCTTGTATACCAGGGAGGTTATGTTGTTGGATCCTAGGTGGATCTTGCTGAACTCCACCGGGTGGAATTAATTGGGGTCCTCCAGGTGGAACTCCAAGTGGTGGATCTTGGGCTGCCATTACTCTTCTTAAGGCTCATTTCTCAGGAACTCGTTTGTTGTAAGGTCTGAAGCTCCTCTCAGGCTCCGATAAAGGAGGCCAAGAATTAAACACCGTGAAACCTGAAAAAGACTAAAGCAAACCACAAGCGTAAATCTGGAAAAATAAGAACTAAATACTGAAAAATAAAAACTAATTAAAAACTACTACTCGAAATAGATAACCCACACGCTAACGAGACACAAGTCCCCGGCAGCGGCGCCAAAAACTTGGTGTCGCCTAGGGTGTGATAAAAATAAGATAAAATAAGGTCTAGAAAACTACGCACTCTCACCCTAGACAGGCACAGTACTGCAAGTATTACAGGACGTATGCAAGTTTTAGTTAGTAAGTTGAGTTCGTTATCAGGGACTTAAGTGTGTTATACGAATGGGTAGCAATCACGAGTAAGCAATAATTAATTAAAAGACAATAAATTAAAGAGATATGAATTTCGAAAATACTAAATTAAACTAAGAAAATAAAAGACAGTAAATAAGATACGAAGAATATGAGATGAGAGATATAGCTTAGGTTTTGCTAGTATGCACTAATTCTTCTAATTCTATCTGTAATCTAGTTAATAAGGGAGAATATTAGCTCTTGGTATACTTAGTCAGGATTCTAAATTCCCATACCTTAGACCTTGAGAGCGACTAAGGGGGCTACGGCACAACCAAGAGGAGGTCTCAAATACGGTTATCAAACGCTACTAAGGCCCTAAACAGAACACTACAATCATTGGTGATATGGTGATTAAAACAAACCCTAATGACTATCTAGTTAGAATCATGTTTTGTCAGAACTAATATCGACACTAGACATTATGTGGTGGTTCAATAGTTAAACACCCAATTAAGGAGACCATCTAACTACTATTAAAACAATCCTAAAGTGATCAGTTCTAGGAAAGACAATAAATCAAAACACATAAACAAATATGAAGTAAGTAGCTAATATCAAATTAAAACATATAATTCCCAAAGAAACTTAGATAGAAGAATTAGAATTCATAGTTTATACATTATGCAAAACCCAAGCTATGGGGAGTTTAGTTCATACCTGAAGGAAATAAACTAAAAGAAATTACAAAAGACATCATCTTGCTCTCTACAATAAACTGGAAGAATAAAACCTTAAGAATTAATTACTATGAGGCAAGGATGATTTACAAGTGATATAAGGGTGTATTTATAGGTGTTTAGAAGACCTAATTCGTTTTCTTGAGGAAGAGATAAAGTATTGGACTCCTAGCCCAACTCAAATTCGTATGGAAATAAAGATAAACACTGCTGGATCGTTTTGAGCATATCTTCTTCGTTATTGGTCGGTTTGAGCTCCATAAGATACCAAAAGAATCCTCACAGAATTATCTATGTCAATATGAAAGGAAATTATCAAAATCGGCCTATTTCTTGGGGTAAATAGCACTTCTTTAGGCGTGTGCTGCAGAATCCCAGATTTAGGCAGCTTTTCCTTTTCCATCTTTTTAGCTTTTGTTTCCTTATCTCCAATTACCATGCAAATCTCTTTCCATAAGTTGTAGTCTTTGACTTGGACTCTAATTAAGCTCCATAATTATCTTTAAAGATACACACTAAATAAACAATTAAACCCAATATGCTCTAAAAAATATTATTTTACTAAATCAAGACTCAAAATAGGAAAGTGCACTATTTCTCAAGAAAATCGACATTTATGACTTCTAAATCACTAAAAATGATGTCTCATCTTAACATAAATCTATCACAAATGAGGAGACATCAGTCTTCGATGGGAATTATCTGGAATACCTTGTACACATGCAATTGTGGCTATTACTTATCTTGGAGAAGACATAGAAGCTTACGTGGATGAATTCTACAATAAAGGTGCTTATATTAGAGCTTATGAACCTGTTATAATGCCTACTAATGGTCACGCCTTATGGCCACCTTCTGAACATCCACCTTTGAAGGCACCTAAGTCTCTTAAACTTCCAGGAAGACCAAAGAAACAAAGAAGACGTGAGCCCGGTGAAGGGCGCATTGGAGCACCACCAAACCACCCTCCAGGAACTCTAAAGTGTACAAATCCAATAGTTATACTTAGATGTTCAAAGTGAAAATAGAAAGGACACAACAAAAGGACTTGTAAGGAGCAAGATGTCCAAGGCACTTCTGTGGTTAACAATGAATTAATGTGGAAGAAAATATTAACACAGAAGATGCACTATTTGATGGTAACTATGTTCCAACATCACAATCTAACTTTGAAGGTATGAATGAATTTCTATCTTGTTGGAATGATAAAGACTTTGAGACACTACTTGACACTCGTATGGAACAAATTCGAGAGTTCACTACCTAGATATTCTCAGTTACAATGTTCTACAAACAAAGAAGTTGGTGGTCCTTTGTGTGTTCTAAAATAAATGCAAAAGTAATCGAACCACAACCGCAAGTGTACGATTGTCCCAAGTAGTAATAATGATTCTAGGATCGTTCGCAGGGACGGTTTGGTCAACTACAATGCTTATCGATTAATGAATGATTGCACTTATGAAAGCAAATAAAAGTAATATGATTGATTGGTTGTTTGTATTAATCCTAAATAATGAAAGACTAAATGGAAAATGCAATTAAAATCTAAGACGCAAGTAAATAAATGTAAAACGCAAGTATGAGAAGATAGCACTTGAGAACGCAAGGGGTCTTCCTAATCCTATTTCGTAACCTATGCTGTTTAAGGGTTAAATTGGTCAATTACAATGGTCGGGATTCTAAATTCCTTATACCCCCGTCAGGGTGGACTATAAGGCTATCCTAGAGTGTCACTAATCCCGTCAGGGTAAATATGATCCACTTTTAGATGTTTAAGTTTATTACCTCATTGGCCCTAGAATTAGCTAAGTTCGTCAGAATAAATAGCTTCTATTCTAGATCGAATAAATATTTCCGTACATAAACCCTCCGTCAGGATGATCTAATCGCCACTAATTGAAATAGCCTAGATACCAACACCTGTTCCTAGTTCATGACTCTAAAAACAGTAAATATTCTCAATTTATCAAAAAGAGTAAAAGACACAATCTAATTTAATTTAACAGAAACCCAAATCCAGCATATGAAATTCAATACGATTGGTAATTACCCATAAAGCATTCTCAAGCACTAAAATGTGTTTAGCTCATACTAATTGAAAATGAAACTAAATTAAATAAAATGGAATTCATATTGTCATACAAAATTAAAGATAAAATAAACCTAATTTCCGGAATTGGAATGACTGAGAACGGAGATATAGACCCTCTCCATCTCTAGCAGCTTCTTCTTTCTTCCTTCTGTTGCTTCTCTCTGATGTTTAATCTTGTGGAATGTGAATTGTTATGAAAATAGAAGTCAAAGGCTCCTTTTATAAGTGTAAAAACGGATTAGGGCTTGGACCTAATAATAAAACACTAATTTAATGTCCAAGCCCAATTTCTAAGCCCAAAATCCCGTAACTGCTGATACACCTTCACTAAAACGGATTTTCCTGCTTCGTCATGACTCCGATTGACTTGATTCCAGTTTCTAAAGTTCCGTAACTCGATAAGGAATGTTTTCTCTTCAAAGGTCAGCGGCTAAATCATCTCTTAAGTACCTTGAAATCAGCAATCTTTGGCCTGGAAAACAGATTTGCAGCTCTAAAAACAATTCTTTCGGGATTTATCTTCAAGTCTTGACTCCATATCACGATCTTTGACTCTCTTCTCGGATTCCATTCCTAGCTAATATTCAAAACCTACAAACTTTCCACTAAAATATCCAAGATTACGCGCAAAAGTTTAATAAATCAAAAATACTAGAAATAAAATGGAAATTCCGGATTATTGCATTTTTAACTCAAAAGTCTATCATATTAATCAAATAAACACAAAAAATGATGTCTCCCAAGGGTCGAAAATAAGAACAATTAGGGAGACATCAGAAGTACATAAAGAGAGTGGGGAAACTTCGAGCGAAGAAGTAGAAACGGCCGTTAAAGCACCTTCTGTACAAGAATTTGTTGAAAAACCGAGTGAGGGAGCTTAACCCAATGAAGTTTCCGAAAAGGAGATTGAGAACGTAGCTAGGAAAGAATATAGCAAAGCAAAGGGTAATGGAAAGTGTAGCATATGTCGCAAACAAGGACATGATGTGCGCAAATGCCCCGCTAATCGATCTAAGATATAACTTTCAACACTTTACATCTTATATATTAATTTTCTACCAAATGAATTTGTTTTTGGTATGTAGTTGGTTGATGAAGATGTTGATCCTTCAAGAACAAGTGAGTGTACCAGAAGGTTCAGACCAAGACAAGGAAAACAAAATTAATTGGTGGTTTTGGATTAGTAGCTGAGTTGGAGAATCCAACAACTTTGAAGATATTTTGTGGATTTTAATGTTATATTATGGGTGAATTGTGTTATTTTGTTATATTTTGGGTGAATTTTAATGTTATTTGAAAGGAAGAAAGCCATTCTGGGTTTCGATTCATCATCAGGTAACTATAAGATGATTAGTTTATGCTGGAATCAAGTAAATGAAAATGATATGGGTGTTATTATGGTAACTATTGGAAGTGATGGTTTAAGTTATGAATCACTTTATATTACTCTATCGTGTGAGCGTAGTGAGCCAGTCATGATATGTGACAATGATGTTTGTTATGCATTGAGTTTTAGAGTTGGAAATTTGGAAAAATCAGATTTAATAAGATTTACATTGGATGGGAAAAGCTCCATGAATATTAAGCTACCTCAGGGTTTTCGAACTGGATTTCTTCCAATAAGTGAATCTATTGGTAATTTGCGTATATTTATTGTAGATAATGACAAGCTGTCATTTGGGTATATATACAGACAAGAGTTTCATGGGTGGGTGTTGCAGGATTACAATAAACAAATCTGGTCTAACAAACTTATTATTCCTCTGGATTTTATTAAGGATTTTATCAAGGATTATCCAAATTAGTCGAGAATTACTGTGCTTACCACATCAAATATTAACCAACTACGTTTTATTATGGGTCAAGTTTTACTGGAATATGATGTTCGCTCCAAAAAGTATACATGTTTAGCCAAGGCACTTCTACCTAGAACCACCTGGTACCCTCTAATTCCTTCTCTGGTATCCCTCAAAGGAATGCATTACCAATTTTCTGACATTTCTTTATTGATTGATTGTATTTTACATTATCCATGTAATTTAATAAACCACCATTTTGATTCATTGTATTCAGAATTAAACCGTAAGACTCTATTTATGTAATTTTATTGTTTATGCTTGGTTGATTAACATTATTTTTGTTACCATTTTATGGTTAGTAAGTTGAGCTTTTCTTATGTCATCTTTTCTACTTCCCTAACTTTTTCATGGAATAATAAAGAAAGATGTGAATGATCGTAACCATGTTTAACTTAATTTTTTTTTGGACAATAAATAAACTAGAATAAAAGAGAAAAAAGAGTTATCCAATTCCCAACTTGTTGAACCTTCTTCATAGTATCCGGACTGAATCATTTTTTCCTGGCTCCGTGTCTAGCAACTTTTGCAAGATGGTCTACTTGACTGTTCATCCTTCTCGGAATATGATTGAAGGAGATCAGTCCCGCTTGAGCAGTTTTAGTCCGAATCATCCCGATGATCGGAAGAATATTTCATCTTGCCACTGACACCTGCCTGGTACCTTGTATTACTTCAAGGTTATCTGAATATAAAGTCTCCGTTCCTCCTTGAAAATATTTGCACTGATCAACCGCTTCCAGGACAGCCAAAGCTTCCCCTTCAAGACAAGAATCACAAAGGATTGTTGACGACCTTGAGCTTGAGGATCCTGTTCTGCGGTTGTTAATAATAATTCCAATTCATGTTGGTTCATATTTTGTAGAAAAAGATGCATCACACATGATGCTGATATCTTCTGTACTTTGATTTTCCTGAGCTTGATGGTTTCTCTATGCATTCCTGTTTTCTTGATTGGCTTCTTTCGTTGCCCAATTATCACCATGCAGCTCGGACATCATTTTTTGTGTACTTTGAATAATCTGATCAATATTAATTGGATTATTTTCATGAATTACTTTCATCTTCGCCTTCCATATGTTCCAGATAAGAATTTGTATATAGTTGATGACGATGTTTCTTTCCCATCCTCCGGATGAGAATGTTTCAATGATCTGTTGAAACCATTCCCCTATATTGATAATCTTTGTTTGTGGAATAGATAATTGAAGAGCTGACGCCGCCCAAATCGCTTTATTAATAGTACATTGGAGAAGAATATGTTCAACTGTTTCGTCCTCTGATTGACACCATGGGCAAGTCGGTGAGTCCGAACATTTACGATAATAGAGATTTAGAGCCGTCGGGATCGCATTGCTACAGGCTTTCCAATTAAATATGCATATCTTTTTTGGTATATTAGCATCCCAGATTGTCTTCTAAAGGGAGGGGCGAACGCTGTTTGTGAAATTTGTTGTTTGTGGTTGTTCGAAAGTCTCTATATCAGTAAGTCTTTTGTATCCCGTTTTGGTTGTGTATGCTCCATTGTTTGAAACTAGCCAAATAAAACGGTCTTCTTGTTCTGTGTTAATAATTCTGATCCTTGTTATCTCTCGTATAATTGGTTGTGGAAAAAGATCATCAAGGATTTCCAAATTCCACTCGTTTGTGTCTGGCTTCCATACTGAAGATTACACGCTTCTGGCTTTTCAATTTTCCAATTGGTATCTAACCACTTGTCATCCCAAATATTCGTTGTTTTTATGTTTCCAATTTGAAACAACCCATATTTTTTTAAGAGATCCCTGCCTTCGATAATACTCGCCCAGCTCCAGGTTCTGTTCTGTCTTAACTTAATATTCATGAAATCAGATTTAGGATAGTAAATACCTTTGAGGAGCCGTGATGCCAGTGTATTAGGATTATGTAGGATTCTCCAAGCCTGGGCTCCTAGAAGTGCTGTGTTCATTCTTTTAAGGTCTTTAAATCCCAGTCCGCCAAGAAGCTTTCCAATTGTTAATTTTTCCCAAGCTAACCAGTGTATTCTATCTTTTTCCCCTGAGCTCCACCAGAAATTTGCAATGGCTGCAATCAATTTTTTACAAAACGAAATCGGATAGGAGAAAATTGACATGGTATACACTGGGATAGCTTGTAACACTGCTTTGATAAGAACTTCCTTTCCACCTTCTGAGAGTAGCTTTGCTTTCCATCCTTCTGTTTTGGAGAACAATTTTTTCGCTATCCATTCTAGCGCTTCGATTTTTTATCGTTTATGGCATAACGGTATACCTAGGTATTTGCCTAAGTCCTCCGTTTCTACCATTTGTAACTCTTCCGAAATTTGGTCTCTTATATTTTGGGCTGTATCATTACTAAAATAAATTGTTGATTTCTGAATATTAATTTGTTGCCCTAACCCTGCGCAGTATTCTGTAAGACATCTTTTGAAAGCAGTTATGTTAGTGGTATTGATGGTAAGAAAAAATCGAGAATCATCTGCGAATAGAAGATGAGAGATTTCTGGGAAATTTCTAGTAATTTGTATACCTTGTATCATTCCTTCTTGTGACGATGCTTCTATTAGGCTTATCAGAGATTCCGTCATTAGAGAGAAAAGGAACGGGGATAAAGGATCACCTTGTCTCAACCCTCTTCCTGAAGTAAATTTTTGCATTCTCTGTCCATTGAAGTTAATCTGGAAAGTGACCTTTGAAATACATGTTTTAATCAATTGGACCCATTTGTTGTCAAAACCCATCTTGATTAGGAGTTCCAGTATAAATTCCCATCGGACTTGATCATATGCTTTGGCCATGTCGATCTTGATACTAGCCATGGGTTTCGGTTGTTTCCTTTTTCGAGTCATATAAAATGATAATTCTTGAGCGATTAAAATATTATCTTGTATAACTCTTCCTTTAATGAAGGCCGCCTGTGTTGGTGAGACGATTGTATTCGTAAATTGTTGGAGGCGATTTGATAGCATTTTCGCTATTAATTTATATCCGAAATTGATGCAGGAGATAGGTCTGTAATCACCTAATAACTCTTGAATATCGCCTTTCGGTTGAATATCGCCTTTCGGTATGAGAGTAATTAAAGTATCGTTCATATCCTTCAGTGGTATGTTATTGCTAAAGAAATCTTCCACCACACTAAACACATCTTTCCTGATGATATCCCAGAATTCGTTATAGAATTTACCGTTGAGACCATCCGATCCTGGTGCCTTGGTTGGCGAGAGATTTTTTAAGGGCTTGTTCAAGTTCTTCCATAGTCGGTGGTGCTGTAAGCTTCTGGTTCATTTCGTTTGTTACTTTTGGTTTAATGTATCTTAATGCTGAGCTTATATCTCCTGGCCTTGTATCCTTTTCTGCAAACAGTTGATTATAAAACGATTGAAAGTTAGTTTTCACCTCATCAATGTCTTCGGTCCATTGTCCTGTATCGCTTTTAATACGGGTTATTCTGTTGTGAGATCTTCTTTGCATCGTGGCCATGTGGAAATTTTTTGTATTTTTGTCCCCACACGTGAGCCATTGCTGTCTTGCTCCATCTGCCCAGTACTTTTCTTTGCACTGAAATTCAAACTCGATTTCTTTACGAAGTTGTTTTTCTTCATTTTGGTTGGCTATTGTACTTGGTAAGTTTGTAAGCTCGGTGAGGCGTTTCTTGATATATTTAATTTGTGTTTGATGATTTTTGAAAGTGTTTTTGCTCCATATTTCGAGGGCTTATATTGTATTTCTTGTTTTTTATAGGTAATTATTGAGAGGGTGGGGATTATTAGAGCAATCCCAGCTATTCTGGACCACCGTCCTGCAATCAATATTGTCTATCCAATGGGATTCAAATTTAAAAAACTTTTTACCATTTGGCGTTTTTGAGTCGTGTTTGAGGATCAGCGGTGAGTGATGTTGACCCGATCGCGGGAGGGATCTGTACTTGTGCTCTTGGGAAGCGTTTGATCCATTCGAAAGATCCAAGAACACGATCAATTTTTGTTTCGACAAGTTTCTCACCACTCTGTCTATTCGTCCATGTGTAAGTACACCCTGTGGAGGTGATTTCAGCTAATCCATTATAATTGATAAAGTTCTTAAAGTCAATGATATGTTGTGTGTTGGGTGGTGTCAAACTGCTTTTTTCTTCTAAGTTGAGAATGTTATTGAAATCGCCCATGATAAACCATGGTTTGTTGTTATTATCATTCCAGCTTGTTATTTGATTCCATGTATCCAATCTATCATTGTCATTGTTAGGAGCATGTATAAACACAATAAAATACGGGAAAAGATGATCTTTTATATATAATATAGCATAATATCTACTACAAAAGATAACTTCAAGCTGAACCTTGTCGTCCCCCAAAAACAAAAAACCCCCCGAGTGCGAAGCACTACCCAAGGGGTCAAAAATATGGAAGTTCTTATAACCAAACTTACGTATTGACTCCAACGCCACTTACTGTTTCAAAAAGGTTTCACAAAAGCAGATAATATTGGGCTTAAAACTAAACAAAAGAGATTTAATAAGGGACTCTGTCAAGGGAGCCCGTATCCCTTGACAGTTCCAGAAAATCGTGCTCATTTTCTGATGGCGGCCCTAGGAAGGCCGCGCTCCTCTTGTATTGTTTTGGGAATAAACTTGTTTTTCTTAAACTTGCGAGAGCTCTGTACCTCCTCCCCGCTCTCCACGTCTTCTGAGCCCTCACCAGTGCCTTTCCAACCATCAGTAGCACCCTCCTCCTCGTCCTCCTCTTCAGTAGGTTCGAATTGAGAATCTTCTTCACTAGCTTTCTTGTTTTCGTCACGAGTGTTATCCGAGTCTGATATAGTAACAAAACCTTTATTTGTAGAGTTGTTGTCTTCACTCTTCTCCCCACTGACCATTACCACTCGCTTCCCTTTACCACCAATATCCAAGCGCATTCTTTTTGGATTTCTTTCCCCATCTTTCTTATTGCTTCTAGTCCTTCCTGCTATACCTTCTCTTATATTTATACCACCCACAACTTTCTTACCTGCCACCTGTTCCATGAACTCACGACGTCCCGACTAAATTTTTTTGCATTTTATTTGTTAATGTTCTGTCCTTAACTTGAGGAAACTTCTTGTAAAGAGCAGTTTCATGGGTGGGTGTTATAGGATTACAATAAACAAATCTGGTCAATCAAACTTATTATTCCTCTGGATTTTATTAAGGATTTTATCAGGATTATCCAAATTGGTCGAGAATTACTGTGCTTACCTCACCAAATATTAACCAACTACATTTTATTATGGGTCAAAATTTACTGGAATATGATGTTCGCTCCAAAAAGTATACATGTTTAGCCAAGGCACTTCTACCTAGAACCACCTGGTACCCTCTAATTCCTTCTTTGGTATCCCTCAAAGGAATGCGTTACCAATTTTCTGACATTTAACTTCATCGATTGATTGTATTTTACATTATCCATGTAATTCAATAAACCGCCATTTTGAAATCATAAGACTCTATTTATGTAATTTTATTGTTTATGCTTGGTTGATTAACATTATTTTTGTTATCATCTTATGGTTAGTAAGTTGGTTAATATAAAATATGCGGTTGTTATATTATACGTCAATTCCCAAACTTTTTTTATATTTGAGCTTTTCTTATGTTATCTTTTCTACTTCCCTAACTTTTTCATGGAATAATAAAGAAATATGAATGATCGTAAATTCGTAACCCTGTTTAACTTAATTTATTGGACCATTCTGACTCTCACATAACATTTCAAAAATATTGCTAAAAACAAAGTCTTCTACCTTTTGTTTTGACCTCAAGTATCAATGGAGCTCCTCCATAATTCTACATCCTTATTAATTTTGTTTTGAGCTCAAGTATCAACGGAAAGAATTTGGAAGAATCAACAAAGAATCTAATAAGAGTATAAGGGCGGCAAACCGAGACAAGTCGAATTTTAGCTTTTTTTTTGTGTTTGGTTTGCTAATATTTTAGTAAGTTTGAGCTTGGTTTGAGTTTGAAACGAACCTAATCGAGAATAATTTTAACTTTCTTGAGCTTGGTTTGTTAACCAACGAATCGAACTCAAACAAACCCTTATAGGGTTAAGGGCAACAAACAAAGGCGACGAGCTCTGATGGAAGGAAAAGACTCGTCAAATTCTGTGGATACGGAGGAGGATGATTCGAACATTGAGTCGAGTAATAGCGACTTAGCTGAGCTGAGTTTATGATGTTGAAGATGAGGGCACAGATGAAGAAAAAAGACAAAGAACCAACGGAGGAAGAGGCGTCTGTGGAGGCGCAAACCAATCAAGTAGGAAAGGGTGAAGGTGTGAGTGCGTCTGAGTCAGACGGTAGAAATGTATTCACCAGAGAATACATAACAATCAAACGAAGAATGGTTAGTTAGGGTAATCGTAGAGGAAGAGGGAGCGACCACCCGAAGTTGGCCGCAAAAGGGAAATGATCGTTCTCCTTTTGAACTGTCAAGGGATTCGGGTACCCTTGACAGTTCAGGTTTTGCGGGCCTTGGTGGGCGAGAATAAGCTAACCATGGCATGTTAATGCTCATAGAGAAGGATGCTCCATTGATCACAGGGTAGTTAAATTTTGATAACTTTTTTGTGGTAAACCCCTAGGGGACTCTGAATCATTCTGGGGGTCTTTATTAGTTCGGAACAACAACATTGCACTTTCTATTATGCATAGTGGCCCGTCCTTTATTAATACTAAGTTTAATGACAATGTATTTCGTTATTATGTTTTGTTTGTGCATGCTTCTAATATTTACAATAATAGATTAAGAATGTACAACGAGATAAGTAACTTGAAAGCAAACCATTCCAAGTCATGGATGATAATTGGAGATTACAATGATATTCGAAACTTAGAAGATAGACTTAGCTGGATACCTGTAAACCCTCAATTCCTTTTAAATTTTAATTTTTCATTACAATAACTCTCTAACTGATATTAAAAATTTTGGTAGCTTCTTTACATGGAAAAATAAGAGATCGGACCAAAAATAGGTGAAATCAAAATTAGATAGAGACTTCGCGAGTACAGATTGGATTGAACAACATCCCAATGCTATTGGATTTATAGCTCCAACTATGGGCTACGACCACTCACAAATTATTCTTTTACAACTGTCAAAGGAAGAAAGAACACTAGACAAGAGAAACGCAACAACTGAGGCTCTGACCAAGTGGAGCAGGACCACTTTTCCAAATTACAATTAGAGTATTAAAGAATTAGAACAAGAACTGGTTACTATTACGAATGGTCCTTTCTCTCAAAGGGAAATGGACGGAGAAATCTTAATACGGGAACAATTAGAAATCTTTTGGAACAGAGAAGAAATATACTGGGCGGTTTCATTACGGGGACACAAACACTAAATATTTCTTTTCTTTGACAGTTCAAAGGAGAAATATTAATAAAATTATATGTATTCAAAACTCATCAGGATAATGGACACATGATGAGGGCGAAATCAAGGAGGAAATTAACAATTTCTACAACAATATCCTCAAAGAAATGGTAGACAATGAACATGTTGAAGCTGAAATTGGATAAATTCTTAGTGTACATAAGACACTATTCTTCCATATATATAGAGAAATACATATCACCCTAATACACAAGGGATATTACACAATAGATAATAAAGTAAACTACCTAATGGATAATTGCATGTACTAATATCCTAAGGGTAATAGGATGATGCTTTGCTACACTTTAACACTCTCCCTCAAGCTAGAGCGTATATATTATATGTGCCTAGCTTGTTACATATATATTCAACTCTAGGTCCTCTAAGAGAATTAGTAAATAAGTCGGCTAACTGGTCAATGGAACTAACATAAGACGTTACAATTTCTCTTGATAAAATCTTATCTCTAGTGAAATGACAATCAACCTCGATGTGCTTGGTACGCTCATGAAACACCGGATTTGAAGCGATGTGTATGGCAGCCTGATTATCACACACAAGTTTCATAGGATTAGGGCAATCGACTCTAATTTCTGCAAGTAAATTTCTCACCCATATTAGCTCACAAGTGGCCAAACATATAGCACGATATTCAGATTCAACACTTGATCTTGCTACCACGTCTTGTTTCTTTCTTTTCCATGAAACTAGATTTCCACCAATGAAGACACAATATCCAGTGGTGGAGCGTCGATCATCTATGCATCCTGCCCAATCAGCATCAGAATAACCAACAATTTCTGTATGACCTCGATCACTATATAATATTCCTTTTCCAGGAGCTTCTTTGATATATCTAAGAATACGTATAACTGCTTCCCAATGACTCTCACATGGTGAATCCATAAACCGACTAACAACACTAACAACAAATGAGATATCTGGTCGTGCGTGACAAAGATAATTAAGCTTCCAGACTAATCTTCTGTTCCTCCTTGGGTCAGTGAATAGATCCCCCTCATTGCGTATGCGTTTCACATTTGGATCCATTGGGGAGTCACATGGTCGTGCACCAAGCATCCCGGCCTCTTCTAGTGTATCTAAGGCATACTTTCGTTGTGATATGAATACTCCTTTATCTGATTGTGCCACTTCAATATCAAGGAAGTAGCGTAATTGTCCCAAATCCTTTGTCTGAAACTGCTGAAGAAATGTCTTCAAATTCTGAATTCCTGATGTATCATCTCTCGTAATTATAATATCATCAACATACACAATTAATAATAGACTTCGACCAGAAAGATGTCTATAGAATACCGAGTGATTGGTGTGGCCTAAGGTGTGATAAATTAATGATATAAATAAGTGCAAATACACACCCTAAACTAACACTGTACTGCAAGTATTACAGGACGTATGCAAGTTTTAATGATAAGAAGATTCGTTCCTCAGGGACTGACGAAAGTTAGAGAGAACTTATGCAAATTATCAAGTGCAGATATTAAAGATAGATAATAATACGCAAGTAGAAAGACGAGAAAGATAGATATTTATTTGGTTTTTGATAAGAAAACTAAACTACTAAATTAAAGACAGAAAATAATAACATAAAAGAAAAGAAGATAGTATGAAAGATATAACTTAGGTTTTACTAGTATGCACTAATCCTTCTAATTCTATCTATTAAATCTAGTTCATAAGGGAGAATATTAGCTCTTGGTATACTTAGTCAGGATTCTAAATTCCCCAAGCTTAGACCTTGAGAGCGACTAAGGGGGCTACGTCACAACCAAGAAGTGATTTCAAATAGGGTTATCAAACTCCACTAAGGCCCTAAGCAAATACTGCAATCTTGGTGATACAGTGATTAAAACAAACCCTAATGACTATCTAGTTAGAAGTATGTTTTGTCAGAACTGCTATCGACACTAGACGTTATGTGGTGGTTCAATAGTTAAACACCCAGTTACGGTGACCATCTAACTACTATTAAGGTAATCCTGTACTCGTGCACTAGCAAGGAAAACAAGCATTAAATCAAAACATATAATCAAATATAAAGGTAAGTAGCTAATATCAGATTAAAACATATAATTCCCAAAGAAACTTAGATAGAAGAATTAGAATTCATAGATTATACATTATGCAAAACCTAAGCTAAGAGAATTAGTTCATACAAAGAAAAGAAGAAGAAAGAATTACAAAATAAGAGGTTGAAGGAGACATAGTTGTTGCACAGCTCCGTCCAGACTTCTTCTCTTGTGTTGCAGCTTCCTCTTGGCCTTAGGGTCTGGCCAAGGATGATTTAAGAGTGTTAAGAGGATGTATTTATAGTGTAGAGGTTGACCTAATTCGTTTGGTGGAGATAACTTCAAGTAATGGACTCCTAGCCCAACTCAAATTCGTAAGGAAAACACTGCTGGACCGTTTTGAGTGTATCTTCTTCGTTATTGGTCGGATTGTGCTCCATAAGATACCAAAAGAATCGCAACAGAATTATCTAGACCCTTTCGAAGGAAATTACCAGATTCGGCCTATTTCTTAGGTAAAAACACCAATCTTTAGACGTGTGTGCAGAATCCCAGATTTAGGCAGCTTTTCCTTTTCCATCTTTTTAGCAATTGTTTCCTTGTCTCCAATTTCCATGCAAATCTCTTTCCATAAGTTGTAGTCTTTGACTTGGACTCTATTTAATCTCCATAATTATCTTTAAAGCTTCACACTAAATAAACAATTAAACCCAATATGCTCTAAAAATAATAATTCTACAAATCAAGACCCAAAATAGGAAAGTGCACTAAATTAAGCTAAGATCGACCTATAAACTAATAAATAAGCCTAAAATGATGTCTCTGAAGTATATTATATTATCACAAATGAGGAGACATCAGTGATCTACTCCACAACGTGTCAAACTAAACTCAAGTAAGGATTCACTAAACCGTCCAAACCATGCCCTGGGAGATTGTTTCAATCTGTAAAGAGATTTCTTCAATCGACACACCTTACGAGACTCCCCCTGAGCAACAAACCCTGGAGTTTGCTCCATATACACCCTCTCCTCAAGATCTCCATTGAGTAAAGCATTCTTAATATCCAATTGATGAAGAAACCATTTACGCACAACAGCCATAGAGAGAAAAATAAGAACAAAGGACATCTTAGCACAGGTGAAAAAGTATCACTATAATCGACACTGTAAACCTGTGAATAACATTTAGCCACAAGACGAGCCTTCAAGCGATCTACTTTACCATCAGGAGAGACTTTCACAGTAAACACCCAACAACAACCAACTGGGGATTTTCCACTTGGAAGATCAACTAAATCCTAAGTACCATTAGAGTGTCACGTAGTCATCTCTTCGACCATAGCATCACACCAACCAGGATTTGTAAGAGCATCTGTATGAGAAGTAGGGACAGACATAGATGATAGTGAAGTAACAAATTACGCATAAGGAGGTGATAAATGATCATAAGACACAAAATAAGAAATCGGATGTATAGTGGTGCAATTTCGAATACCTTTTCGTAGAGCAATAGGAACATCTAAATCATAGGACACCGAATCCACAGACGGCGAGCAAAGCGGTATAGGCGAGGCAAGCGGCGTTGTTGGTGGAGAAGGGTGGCGAGTATAAACATGTAAATCGGGTTGATCTAACCAAGATGTGATAGGAGGGACTATAGAAACCGGTAAGGAGACGGGGATGTTGACAAGAGATGGTGAAATAAAGGTAGGGACCGGAGGAGCCAATGATTCGATAGCAGTATCAGATATGCTGGATGGATAGTACGATGAGGACTCAAGAACTGTAACATCCGCACAAACAAACATCTGATTCAGAGAAGGAGAATAACAACGATATCCCTTCTGAAAGTGATCGTACCTAAGAAAGATACACTTAACTGATCGAGCACCTAATTTATCTGTTCCAGGAGAAAGCATATGAACAAAAGAGACACAACCAAAGACTCGAGGGGGTAATATGTAGAGAGAATCTCTAGGAAAAATGATAGAGAAAGGAATTTGATCATGTAAGATAGAAGATGGCATGCGGTTAATGAGATAACAAGACATGAGAACCGCATCATCCCAAAAACGATACGGGACATTTTTATGAAGGAGAAGGGTACGAGCTGTATCTATGAGGTGTCTATTCTTCCTTTCGGCCACCCCGTTTTGTTGTGGAGTGTGGGTAAATGAGGAATGGTGTATGATCCCACGCTCAGACATAAAAGAGTGAAAGGATGACGAAAAATACTCTTTAGCATTATCACTACGCAATATACGAACCAAATCACCAAATTGGGTATGGATTCGGCACAAAAAGATGTGAAAACAGAAAACAACTCTGAACGATCTTTCATTAGATATAACCAAGTCATACGAGAGTAATCATCTATAAAAGTGACAAAATACCTAAAACCAATTCGAGACGTAGTACGACAAGGACCCCAAACATCAGAATGAACTAAAGAAAAAGGAGAACTAGCTCGTTTATTGACACGACTAACAAAAGAGCTATGAACATGTTTTCCTAACTGACACGACTCACAATAGAGTTCTCGAACATGATTAAGACCAAAAACCATTTTCTTTAGGGTAGCAAGCGATGGATGACCAAGACGACAATGAATCTGCTCGGGTGAAAGATCAATAAGACAAGCATTAGAAGAGGTAACATCCACATAGTAAAGACCCCACTCCTCACGCCCTGTACCAATCTGCTCTTGAGTCTGAAGATCCTGTACAACCACAGAGTTAGGGGTAAAGATCACGGAACAATTAAGACGCTTGGTAAGTTGACTGACTAACATAAGATTAAAAGATAATTTAGGGAGATATAAAACAAACTCTAAGGAAATAGTAGAAGAAATATGAGCAGATCCAACCCCACAAACGGAGGTGGAAGAGCCATCAGCAAGTGTAACATTATGAGAAGGACCAGTACGAATTTCAGAGAGTAAGTGGACGTTACCAGTCATGTGATCAGAAGCACCAGAATCAATTACCCATGGACCTAAGCTAGACTGAGTGTGATAAAGACAAGCAGTGGAAGAGATGGTGTGAGCATGGGAAGATTGAGATGCCTGAAAAGATGCTTCCAACCTAAAGAAGCTGAGAGTATCGATCCTCTGGAAAATAAAGGACACACTCTGAAGGACCAACGCCCGATAAAGAGACTTCTAACGGATCCGTCTGAGCGGCATGAGCAACACCTGATGGACGACCATGCAAGTCCTAACATTTATCTCGAAGATGTCCTACTCTATGGCAATAAGAGCACTGAGATCGGGAAGTGAAGCTACCTCTACCACTACCCCGACTATAACCACGACCACGACCATGTCCATGATAACCACTCGAAATATCATCACGGGGAATACTACTATCCCTACGACTATCGGGCTGAGACAACAAAGCTGAAAGATCGACTGAAGGCTCGGGTGCACTAGGGGTAAGACAAGCACGATCAAGAGTAGAATACACCTCTGACATAGCGGGTAGGGTCTTGCTAGACAATAGTTGAGAATGAACAGCGTCATACTAAGAAGGAAGACTCTGAAGCATGATCACAACAAACAATTTTTCTTGCTGATCACGAGAAACTGCCATATCAATAGTAGGAGGAAAGATTGAAAGAAACTCAGTTAAGGAGCTTTGATAACAACCGTACCACCCAGAGATTCCCTTCTCGTCAAGTCGAATTTGTATCAAGTCAGAAACCACATCATAAACTCGAGTCACATTACCGCTATACAAACTCTTAGCCATAGACCACATAAGTTTACACGACTCATAATTAAACATATCATGAAGTTCTGGGTCAATAGACTGTAACAAATAGCTAGCAAGTTGACAATCAACAGTTTCCCAAAGTGTAACTTCATCGACAGAAGCATTACTAGGACAATCTTCTATCAAATAACGAATAAAACCATGCCCACGAAACCATAATCTAACCGAAAAAGACCAACGATAATAATTACTACTAGTAAGCTTAGTCGTGGTAATAACCTGGGTACCCGAAAAGTAGGACTACAAATCGACAAAGTAGGACGGGATACATTAGATATAGGGTCTTTAGGACTACTATCTTGGTCTTGTAAAGCCTCCATAACACCATAAAAAAACACAATAACTATACCTCTATTTATAACCAAACGGGCACTAAAACAGTGGAATCAAACTAAATAAACAGCGGAAACGAAAAGAGGAGACAAAACCAAATCAACTGTCCGACGAGGAGTGGCGCGTGAGACACACGCGGCGCGGCGACTGGTGGCGCGTGAAACACATGCGCGGCTAACGGTGACAGGACCTCCATGTCTGGCTCAGAATCGTCTGGCGAAGATAATGGGGTGACTCACGCGCGGCTACGGGAAGCGGATCGATGTAGATCGGCGTTTTACGTTTTCTTTTACTGCGAAAGCGTCGTTGCAGCTTCGACGGGACTGTTGGAAGATCTATGTGGGGTCACCATGGTCAGGCGAGTGGATCTATGTGGGTGCCGTGGTTTGGTTAGTGGCGGAGGTGGGTGGAGGAGCGGCTAGGGTTAGGGTTTTGCTGGTGGTGATATGTTGAAGAAGAAGCACGCTGTGACGTGTTGTGTTATTCTGTTTTATTTTTCAGAAAATGAAGAAATTAACCTAGCTTTGATACCATGTTGAAGCTGAAATTGGATAAAATTCTTAGTGTACATAAGACACTATTCTTCCATATATATAGAGAAACACATATCACCCTAATACATAAGGGATATTACACAATAGATAATAAAGTAAACTACCTAATGGATAATTGCATGTACTAATATCCTAAGGGTAATAGGATGATGCTTTGCTACGCTTTAACAGAATCCATAGAAGCACTAAGATGTATTAAACCAAGGGTCACTAACTCAATGAATTCAATGCTAACAAAGATCCCAAATGTGGAAGAAGTAAAATAGTTAGTCTTTGATTTTGGCGCTGGCAAAGCCCCGGTCTTAACGAAAAATTTTATCAAGAAAACCAAGACATTGTAGGAATGGATATCTATGGAATGGTATATGATTTTTTTTTAATAATAACATTTCACTTGACAGGATGAACGAGACACTCATCACGCTAATACCGAAAGGGGAATTCCAATTGGAGTAGGAGACTACAGACAAATATTCTGCGTCAACTTTGGATACACAATTATCTCAAGAATACTGGCGAACAGATTACAGGCCCTGATTAATGAGCTGACTTTGCCTACACAATCTGCCTTCATTAAAAGAAGATAGATTCAAGATAAAATCATCATTGCACAAGAAGTCTCCTTCTTTATGAAACGAAGGCTCAAAAGACAAGCTCATATTGCAGCTGTTAAACTAGACATGGCTAAGGCATATGATCAAGTTAACTAAGCTTTCTTACCAGTCCTCCTTACCAAAATGGGGTCCAATAATACGTGGATCAAATGGATCTGGAGTTGTATTTATACAGTTTCTTACCAAATCAATATTAACGAGGAACGACAAACACACTTTAAACCAAGCAGAATTAGTATTATCGAACATAAGGTAGAAGTGGGTAGAATTAAAGGGATACGAATCACTTGTAACTGCCCGACCTTATCACATATTCTGTTTACTGATGACTCGTTCTTTTTTCGTACACTTGAAGGATAGGAATAAGTTAATATTACGAGTGCAGCGATACATATTGTCATTGTTCAGGATAACGTGGCAATTTTGAAAAATCATCCATCTTCTTTAGTAAACACACGGCAGAAGACATTAGAACACACACAACGACAAACCTACAAGTAAACGAAATAACTGACCTTGGGAAATATTTTAGTATACCACTGTGTCACAAACGGTTGAAAATTGAAACACTGACCTGGATTGTAGACAAATTTTCTCGAAAGCGCAGGGGTGGACTGCAAAACTTTTTTAAGAAGGTGGGAAAGAAATTCTAATTAAAGCAGTACTACAAGCAATTCCTACATTTGCGATGTTTATTTTTTCTTTTCCACTCACATTTTGTAGGAAACTTGTGTCAATCATTGCCAGATTCTGGTGGAACTCACTACAAAAAAACGAAATATTCACTAGCTGAAATAGGAAAAGATGACGGCGGAAAAGTGGCGGGAGAAATGGGTTTTTGCGATTTAAATAAAATGAAAACTGCATTACTGGCAACCCAAGCTTGGGTACTGCTATAGAACCCGACTTTGCTGGAATCAAGGGGTTTGAAAGGTATTTACTACCCAAAAATGGATTTTCTGTAAATAAAACGACAAAGTAGGTCTTAGTCTTGGGCAAGTATCCTTGAGGGAAGAGACTTGCTAGCCTAACAAGGCATCATTCAAAAAGGAAATGTAGAAAGCATGAATATTTGGAAACACAGATGGTTATCATTAGGCATTATCAAAGATAAACCAATTGATACAGAACTGGAAACATTTGATCAACTGATGAAACAAAATGAAGATGAATGGAACTTGGAGATCGTTGATTTGGTCATTCCTGAACCGGTTCGAGGTAAGATCTGAAGAAATCTGATTCTAAATCGGGAAGACCAAGACACATTCACCTGTCCACGTACTCACTCAATGGAAAACTCAACAAAACCAGGATATCATTTTCTATCAAAGGAAACCAAAACAAAGGAATAACAAACCTCACAACATGCTTATTTGAAAGATGTGTTACTCTGGAATATGGTGTGGGAGTCAAATGTACCAAATAAAGTCTGTTCCTTTATGTGGAAAGCGTGCAGAAATATCTTACCTACCCGAAAGAACTTAAAGTTAAGACAATGTGGTATAGAACACTGGTGTTATTGGCGCGAGAATCAGATTGAAACGGTTACACATTTACAGCTTACCTGTTCAGTATGTAAACAGGTTTGGGTAGGGTCGACACTTCAAACACGTATCCCAAAGAAGTTCAACGCTTAGGAACATGGCTCAAGATGATGCTTAAAAATATAGAATTATCAAAATGGGGAAAAATTTTGTCACGACATACATTATGCTTACACTATGGAACATATGTAAATAAATAATTAAAATGGTTCACGAAAACATACACCTCGACCCAAATAACGTTACTAAAGTTGTACACGCAGGTATGTGGTGGTCCCTTGTGCGTTCTAAAAATAATGCAATAAGGAAAAGAGAACCACAACTGCAAGTGTACAGTTGTCCCAAGTAATATATGTGATAAACAGATTCGTTCTCAGGGACGGTTTGGTTGACTCTAATGCTTATCAAATACTCCCTCTGTTACAAAATGTTTGTCCACTTTGCTTTTCGCACAAATTAAGAAATATAATTATTACACACCCTATTACAAAAGTACCCTTCATAAAGTGTCTTGATATCTTAAATGTGTATTGGAAACATAAATTTTAATTTTTAATGGGGGTAATAGTGGAAAAAAGAAGGAAAAAATGTCTTGATATTCTAAGTGGATAAACATTTTGAAACTACATTTTTAGTAAGTGGACAAACATTTTGAAACGGAGAGAGTAGTGATTAATTGCACGTAAAAGCAAGTAAATAATTTTAAGATTGGTTGTTTGTGTTCCTTTAAACTAAGACAATTAATTAAAAGACTAAATTAATGTAAATATTAAGCTAAACGCAAGAGAATAAAATAGCTAGACGCAAGGTATGAAAGGTAGTACTTGAGTAACGCTAGGATTTCACCTCAATCTATTCATTCCATGTATTGTTTAAGGGACAAATTGGTAAATAATAGTGGTCGGGATTCGGTATTCTCCTTACCCCCATCAGGGTGAACTAAGGATTTATTCTTAGGTGCTACAAATCCCGTCAGGGTGATTATAGTCCACCTTCGAATGACTAAGTTCTAATTACCCAATTGGCCATAGGATTAATTAAGCCTGTCAAGGTCAATAATTTCTATCCTACATTCATTAATTATTTCTGTACCTAAACCCCCCGTCAAGGTGGCCACTTTATGAGATAGCCTAGATAGTAATTTCTATTGTTAATTCATGACTTCAATAATAGTTGATAAATGCAAATTAATGAAAAATACTAATTACCCAATTCAATTTCAATTATAATAATCCAAAAACCAAAAACATATGCGTTCTCAAGTACTGTATGAATTTAGCTCATAATTGCGAAAACTAAGAAAATAAATTAAAGGAATTCATTATTGTTTTACAGAATAAAATATAAGAAACCTAATTTAGGAGTTGATTCGGCTGCGAATTGGAGAAGTTGAATTACTCCAGCTCTTGGCTTCTTCTCTTTCTTGCTTCTGTTTCTTCTCTGATGCTCTGACTTTGTATGTAATGAATTGTCTCTGAAAATAGAAGTCTAAAAGCCCTTTTATAATATAAAATTCGGACTAGGGCTTTCTTAATGGATTAAATGAAAATTAGAAAGCCCAAGTCCATAACTTAAGTCCAAATCCTGTAACTGCTGTACAACCTCCACTAAATCAGCTGTAACTTTTTCGTTTTAACTCGGAATGACTCTGTTCCAGTTGCTAAATCTTCGTAACTCGATAAGGAATAAATATTCTTCACAAGCCAGAGGCTGAATCCATGCTTAACTAGCTTGAAATCAGTGATTATCATCAGCCTTCCAGATTTGCAGCTTGAATTTTGTCAACTCTTCGGGATATTTCTTCTTGCTTTGACTTCATTACACGATCTTTGACTTTAATCTTCCATTCCTCTCTTAGCTAGTATTCAAAACCTACAAACTTTTCACTCAAAACAAACCATATTACGCGCAAAAGTTTATTAAATGAAAAATACTAGAATTTAAAGAGGAAAATTGAATTATTGTATATTAACACCAAAAGTCTATCTAAATAGTCAAATAAACACCAAAAATGATGTCTCGAAAGGGTATAAAATTAGAACATTTAGGGAGACATCAAGATCCCCAACTCAAACCTTTGTCGTCCCGACAAATCAAAACTAAAAACAAGGGGAATGAAGTAGATGCAAGAGAAAACAGAAGTTGGTAAATACACCCAAATAAATTCTTAAAATAAATCTCATATAGCAAAGATTAAGAAATAATATACACTTACACTTACATGCAAAATCAAAAACAAATAACATCAATCATCAAATTAAAGTCGCAATGTTAGAAGGTTACACTTGTACTCATCTCTGTATGATGGCTACAGGGTGTTCATTGATCCTAACTCACTTTGAACGCTCCACTTAGTATACTACCTATTAACTGAATCATAAATTCATTATGCACTTAGGAATCACGAGGACTTTACGGTTTTAGCGTAGGCTTAGGGACGGTATGGACGTGTATTTGGTAAATTTGAAGTGGGCTTTTGGCTCTCTCCTCACTTACCATCAACAACTGTCCACGAGCTTGAGTTTACACTCATATACTGTTCTCACTCACCCATTTATGCACTAATTTAGCGTCCCATGTCAACCCAATACATATAAGATGATTTTTCAGAACATTCCAATTTGCCGGATGTTTATTCTTTCCATATTTTTCTTTTTCATTTCTCTCTTTTTTTTGTAAAGAAGGAAAACCGGGTTCCCGGTTTTGTGAAATCCGGGTTCCCGGATCCTACTGTATTGCAGTTTTCATTCATTTTTTTTCAATCCAGGCAAAGGGTTACAAATAACATCATCTTCTGAATTTGTGCCTTAATATAAACACATATAATTCCCTCCCAATGTAATTTCCCAAATGTGGACCCTCTACCCCAAACTCAAGCTCGAGACAGGTCTCAGGATCGTGATTCAAGTGCGGCTCATTTGGTCATGCCTAACAATCTAAGGGATAATGGGCTTATATCGTGGCTACAAAAGAAAAGGCTTAAGGTTTAAAATTGGGCTAAGACGGATAAAATTAACATAAGGGATAGAAGGCTAAAGAGGTCACAAGTGGCTAACAAAGAACTGCCCCTATCATTTTCCTAGTTACATAGCTCGTCTATAGTTCATATCTAAGTGGATTCTCTACTAGTTACGATCTCACGTTCGACACACCAAACATATTCCTTAAGTAAAGCTTACTTCATTTGCATTGTTCATTAATTCTTCCTATCAATTACCTATGTTTGCATGCACTTAAAGCGCGTTTTATATCATTCTTTAAAGTCCACTATTTACTATCATAGATTCATCAAAAGTATGCTTAAAGGGGACATTTAAAATATTCTACAGTCAAACGCAACTCCTAATTATTTTATTGAAAGCAATTAAAAACACATAAAAACTGGGATGAGGCAACACACCCCACCCCAAACTCAAAAATGAGTCGTGTCCCCACGACTCGAAAAGACTCAAAGCAATTAAATTAATCTACACTAAACGCGAAAGGGAGAGAAAACGTATCTCAACCAGTGTGTGGCTGGTCATCAGTGTTGCGTCCATGGACTTTATCCTTCGTAAGTAATCCATAGGTGGCGTGTTGAATGGTGCTCACCCCAAGTAGCATGTTTCGGATAAGGTCCAACCCTTTTGTAACGATTCCTAAAGTAGCAATCATCTTATCTTGATTCTCTTCCAACACTTTAATTTTCGATTCCAACTCATTATCGGATTGTACCTTCTTCTTTGGTGGAGGAGCTCTAGGAGTCCTTACAGCTTGTGTGGCTTCGTCATGAGCATTCTGAATTGAATTTAAAGCCATTTGGTCCCCAACTACGGAAGGCTCAGCCTCTTCACACCTTCGCGGGATCTTTGCGTCTAAGCACAAGGTAGTGATGGTACAATGAAACTTGAGATTTTGCTGGGTAGTAGGGGTTTTCTCGAACTCCATAATATTGTCATAAATCACACGAGCCACATCCATTTGTTTGTCCTCAATAATACACTTGATTAATACAATATGTTTATTTTTCAATTCCGAAGTATGTATTATACCAAAGAAGGTAGGGATTATGAAACGGGACCAACCTTAGCACAAGGTAGTAGATTGATGTTATAAATCTGTCCATGATATCTTTATCCTGTGGGAATTGGTTGAGCCCCATGAATAAGTACTTTTCCCCAAATAGATTCGAAAGTGAAAGAAGGGTCATTAAGAGTTTCTTGGAATGGGCATGGACCAATAAAGTTGGGCAATTTCAACGATTTCCGAACAAGCTCAATATGAAAAGGTATTACCTTTTTGCTTACAATGATTGCTTCTTTTGAAAAAGCTAGTCCCTCATAAAAATCACGCACCAAGGTAGGAATATATTCAAGTTTCCTTTCTCTCAATTCTTTCCAAACCAAACTTATCACAAGTAATTGCATAACCCTTAAATGCACTGTTCATAATACCTTTTGGAAGACCTTTCTCAACACCAAATTTCAAGTAATTAATTATATCATGAACCTGATCATTCCAAGTCATAGCATCTCTCTTCGGTTTTTGAGCCATCATCTTTCTTCGTGTGGATCGTTGTTCTGGAACGGGTTCTTGCGGAATTTCTTCTTCAAACTCTTCCTCACTTTCTGGTTCATCAATCAATCTACTCTTCTTAGAATTAGCCTTAATTGGGTTTTCTTTCCTCTTGGGAGCAGCTGGGATTTCTTCAGTCTTGCGTTTGGAATGCGAATCAGGAATCTCAATAGCTTGTTCTGGAGTAGTACCAATAGTGTTTCTGTTTCTCAGAAAATTCCTTCGATAAGTGCACATGGAATCGGTTCTGTTAGTCATCTTTTTTCACCCCAAACTCAAAACTTCAAATAGTGAAAAATCTAGAGAAAATCTTAGAACTTTGATGTTTTGAGTAGTAAATCTTGAAGAATATGGCGAGATATGAGATGGGTAAAGGCTAATTGATGTGAATTAAGAAGGAATTGGATTTAATTTGAGGCTAGGATGAAGAATAATCTTGGAGAAAAGTGGGAATTTGATGGTGTTTTGGAAAGGATATGAGTTGATTGTGTGTTTTTGTGAAGAAAGAGGGTTTTATTTGATGATTATATAGTTGTTGATAATGATTTTCGGAATAGTAGAGGTCAAAAATCTAGGTTAAAAACTTGAAAACCGCCTCTCACAGATCTAAAACCGGGTTCCCGGTTTGCGAAAACAAGGTTCCCTGTTTCGCGCCGCTGTGTCGGCGCGAAAAAATTACTTGATTAAATTATTTTTTATTTAATATTATTTTTACCTCAGACGCAAGCCACCTTGCGTCATACTTGACGCACTAACCAGAGAGTTGGGCGCTGTAACTCTCGAAACCGGGTTCCCGGTTTCGCAAAAACCGGGTTCCTGGTTTTTGTCGATGGCGCAAACGTGGACGCGGCTCAGACGCAACCTCCTACGTCAATCTTCACGCACTAACCAGAATGTTTGGGCTCTGTAGCCTTCGAAAATGGGTTCCCGGTTTTGCCCCAGTATTGCTATTCATTTTTCCTCGTTTTCCATCTATTCGACCCCAAACTCTAGACCTTTTTACCCCTGAAATTAACAAAAACAACTACACTTCCCCATTTCTTAGTAATAAACACTAAATTAAAAAAATTTATCTAATGTACACTACGAAAAACAAAATACTTAAACTAATATACAATGAATTGGCTTTTGTTTAACGTCGTTAAGCTCGACGGGTTACCTCACGCTTCTAAGGAGCTTCAAGGAGGTACATGACCTCCCCGGGATGTGGATCTTCCAAACGATTGGTGTCTTCACCTCCATGGTATATCTTTAATCGATGAACATTCTCCGTGAAAGTGCGGTTCTCGAGTGGATGTTCTATTTCAATTGCTCCATGAGGTGTAACCTTGGTCACAATGTAAGGACCCGACCACTTCGATCTTAATTTACCCGGATAATTGCTGAACTTTGAATTATACTTCAATACCTTTTGTCCTACTACAAATATCTTTTCACGAATACGATTGTCATGCCACCTCTTAGTGTTTTCTTTGTAGAGCTTAACATTTTCATAAGCATGTAGTCAGAATTCATCAAGTTCATTAAGTTTCATCATTCGATTTTGACCGGCTAAAGTAGGATCTAAGTTTAACTGTGCAATAGCCCAATATGCACCCATTTTAAGTTCAAGAGGTAAGTGACAAGCCTTACCATAAACCATACGATACGGGGATGCACCAACTGGAGTTTTGAACGCAGTACGATAAGCCCATAATGCATCATCTAACTTCATTGACCAATCTTTTCTTGTAGGACCAACAGTCTTCTCTAAAATAGATATCTCATGATTTGAGACTTCAGCTTGACCATTAACTTGTAGATGACAAGAGGTAGATACACGATGTCTCACTCCATACTTCTCTAGAACTCTCTTCAAATATTTATTCACGAAATGAGACCCTCCATCGCTAATAATTACTCTTGGTGTACCATGTCTAGTGAAGATGTGTGATTTTAAAAACTTAATCACAACCCGCGAATCATTAGTTGGTAGAGCAATGGCCTCTACCCATTTAGACACGTAATCAACAACTAATAAGATGTAAAGGTTTCCATTTGAAAGAACAAACGGACCCATACATCGAATATTTCTACTTCCAGAACATTACTACGTGGCATCTCGTCCCTCTTGGATATATTCCCAGTAAATTGACATCTATGACACTTCTTCACGTACTCATGACAATCCTTATGTAATGTAGGCCAATAAAAACCAGATTGTAGTACCTTAGCAGTTGTGCGGTCACCTTTAAAATGTCCTCCATAGGGTGAATCGTGACAACCTGCAACAACTGAATAAATCTCATTCTCAGGTATGCATCTTCTTACCATTTGGTCACCACACACTTTGTACAGGAAAGGATCCTCCCAAAAGAACTGTTTAGCACAACTAACTAGCCTCTTCTTGTCTTGTGAAGTAGCCCCTTCAGGAAAAGAACCACTTACCACAAGATTTGCAATATCGGCATACCAAGGTGCTCTAATAAAGATATCAAATAAACTCTCATCTGGGAATTCCTCTCGAACTAACTCCGGACTAGTATTTGATTCAGTTTCTTCAAGACGAGACAAATGATTTGCAACCTGGTTATCACAACCCTTTCGATCGCGAATTTCTAAATCAAACTCTTGAAGCAATAAAACCCATCTGATTAACCTCGGCTTAGCATCTTTCTTCTCCATAAGTTACTTTATAGCGGAATGGTCGGTAAATACAACAATTTTCGCTCCAAGGAGATAAGAACGAAATTTATCAAAAGCGTAAACTACCGCTAAAAGTTCCTTCTCAGTCACTGTATAATTAACTTGAGCACTAGTGAAGGTCTTACTCGCATAATAGATAGAGTGAAATACCTTGTTCTTTCTTTGACCCAACACGGCACCCATAGCTAAATCACTCGCATCACACATAACTTCAAAAGGGATTTTCCAATCAGGAGGTAGCACAATAGGTGCAGTAATAAGCTTCTCCTTCAACTCAAGAAATGCTTTCATGCAAGCTTCATCAAAAAGGAATTTTGTGTCCTTCTCGAGTAAGTTACACAAAGGTTTCGTGAGTCTTTGAAAAATCCTTGATGAAACCGACGATAGAATCCAGCATGGCCTAAAAAACTTCTTACCCCTTTTACAGAAATAGGAGGGAGAAGAGTTTTTATTACCTCAATCTTTGCGCGATCAACCTCTAAGCCTGCACTTGAAACCTTGTGACCCAACACTATACCTTCTCGAACCATGAAATGACACATTTCCCAATTCAACACCAAATCTGTTTCCTTGCATCTTATTAACACCTTCTCCAAATTCTGTAAACATTCATCAAAGTTATCAACGAATACTGAAAAGTCATCCATAAATACCTCAAGGAAATTATCGATCATATCCCAAAAAATTGTCATCATACATCTCTGAAAGGTAGCGGGTGCATGACATAATCCAAAAGGCATCCTTCGATAGGCAAAGGTACCAAAAGGACATGTAAACGTGGTTTTGTGTTGGTCAGCTGGATCTACATAAATCTGATTGTATCCTGAATAACCATCCAAAAAGCAATAATACTCCCTACCAGCCAATTTGTCTAACATTTGAATGAAAGTAAGAGGGAAATAGTCTTTTCAGGTCGCCTTGTTCAACTTACAGTAATCCATACACACCCTCCAACCAACAACTGTTCTTGTGGAGATGGCTTCATTCTGAGCATTGAGGATGGTAGTCATTCCTCCTTTCTTCGGTACGCACTGAACTGGACTCACCCACTCACTACTAGCTATGGGATAGATGATTCACGCGTCTAGTAGCTTGATTACTTCTTTCTTCACTACTTCTTTCATTGCTGGCATTAATCTCCTTTGTCCTTCAACTGAATGTGCACTATCATCTTCAAGAATGATTTTATGTTGACAATAGGAGAGACTAATGCCTTTGATATCAGCAATATTCCAACCTATCGCCTCTTTATTCGCCCTTAGTACACCTAGAAGTTTATCTTCTTGAGGACCTGTTAAATTTGCTGAAACAATAACAGGTAAAGTATCATTAGTACCTAAATACGCATACCTCAAGTGTGCTGGAAACGGTTTTTCTTCTAAATTCGGAGGAGATTCAATGGATGGTTTATTTTTAATGACCATCTCCCTCGGTTCTTTCACAGGTTCATAGGCAGGACACCTATATTTCGGATTCTCTGAATTGATAGCTTCCACGGTTTCGGCAAGCTCTTCCATCATCTCAGGTAAGTCTAATGTCAAAGCAGCCTGCAAGATATCATCATAATTAAAACAATCAAATACCTCTTGCGTGGCGTGTTCTGCTACATCCATTCGAAAGCAATCTTCTGGAACATCTGGAAACTTCATGGCTCTGAACACATTAAACTTTACCTCCTCGTCTTGGATTCTCATGGTTAAATTCTCCGTTTTCTACATCAATTAAAGCACGCCCCGTGGCTAAGAATGGTCATCCCAAAATGATGGGGACATTCCTATCCGCGTCGTATTCAAGAATAACAAAATCAACGGGAAAAACTAAAGTACCAGCCTTGACGAGGACATCTTCGATTCGTCCCTCAGGATGAACGAGGAATCTATCAGCCATTTGCAAGACCGTATAGGTAGGTCTCACATCTCCCATCTTCAACTTATCAAAAATTGATTTGGGCATAAGATTGATACTTGCACCCAAATCACATAGAGCTTTTCCTTGCCACTCTTTACCAATCGATATTGGAATTGTAAAACTCCCAGGGTCAAGCAACTTAGGTGGCAACTTACTTTGACATATAGCGCTACACTCTTCAGGTAACCCAATCATCTCATTATCACAATACGGCCTCTTGTTAGTTAGGGCTCTCTTCAAAAACTTCACGTATTTCGGTATATCTTTAATAGCTTCTAACAACGGAATGTTGATGTTGAGACCCCTTACCCTATTCAAAATCTCTAATACTCGGCCATATCTCCTTTTTCCTGAAATCTCGAAGGAAAAGGTGGAGGAGGACGGTTTTCCACCATGTCTTTCTTTTTCTGAACTTCTGGAATTTTCTCTACTTCTATCACTGCAGGTTCATCTTCTTTCTCTTCCACCTCTACTACTGGTTTTTCCTTATTTGAAACTTCTTTCTCTTTCAAGACCGGAAATGGAGGTGGAGGGATTTTCTTACCACTTCTTAATGCTATGGCATTACAATCTTCGGTTTGACGTGGGACTTAAGTATCACTAGGTAACTGTCCTTGTGGACGCTGATTTAACTACTTTGCCATCTTAGATACTTGATTCCCCAATAAATTAAGTGCGGCTTCACTAGCTTGCTGGCTCTGAGTAGATTGTGCTTGAAGTGCCATTAATCTTTCTACAGTTTGACGAAGATCTTCTGAACCTTCTTGAGGTTGAGCAGGTAAGGCTTTTTGATTCATTGTATCATTATAACTATTTTGAGGAGGCTGCCTTTGAACATGATTTCCATAATTTTGTCCTCCCTGATAGTTATTTTGTGGTCTAGGTTGATAAGTGTTACCTTGGGGACGCGGTTGATAAGCGTAAGTAGGATTAGCTCCCCCATTAGGATTTGAGTATTGGAAACCCGGATGGTTTCCGTTGGGCTGGTATCCTTGTCCACTCGAATTGTAATTTTCCCTATTAGAAACAAACATCACGGCTTCGGGATTACACTCACAATGTTCCCAATCATGATCTTGAACACCACAATTTGAACACCCATAGACCTCTTGAGTTACGTTAACACTTGCCTTCTTACCTGTTAAACCTTCCTTAACCGCTATCGTGAGCTGTTTCATTTGCTGCTCCAAAGTAGTCTTTAATTTATCCTCCAAAGAGGAGAATTTCTCTTCAATACACATATTACTTTCTTTCCTACCTCGAATAGGTGTTCTTACCGTACTCCAACCTTACTCATTTGATACCGTTCTATTTAAAATAATCTTCACATGGACTGGAGCTACCTGTAAAAATCCACCACCACATAACAAATCGAGGTCTTTTCTTGATACTCCATACAAGCCTTTATAAAAGATTTTTAACTGTTGTATTTCATTAAGGCCGTGGTCAGGAACTCTTCTTAAACAAGATTGAAATCTTGTCCAACATCTTCCCAAAGTTTCATCTTGATCTTGGATAAACGATGTCAAATCTACATGTGCATCCAATCTCATATTAGTCGGATATTAAGGATCGAAAAACATTGTATGTAATTCATCCCAAGTATTGATTGTTCCTGGTTCTTGCGAATCGTGCCACTCACTCGCTGCGTCTATCACGAAAAAACTGAAATTAGCAAAGTACATCTGCTCTTTGGTCACTCCTTGAGTTATATACGAATCACAGATTTGCATAAACTTTTGAACTGCACGAATAGGGTCTTCTTTAGGTGTCCCACGAAAGCTTCCATAGTTTTGAAATTGGGATAGCATACCAGGATCAAGTCTATAACGAGCAAAGTTGATATTTGCATAACCAATACCGAGAGCAAGAGCACGATAAGGAGCTTTTTCTGGACCATGTACGAACCATGGATCATAATACTGTGGGAGTTGAGCTTGTTGCATAGGTGGAAGATTTTTTTGATTTTTGAGAACTACATTAGGATTGAGTGGGGTCTCTCTCTCTCTCTCCCTCTCTCCCTCTCTCCCTCTCTCCCTCTCTCCCTCTCTCCCTCTCTCCCTCTCTCCCTCCCCCCCTCCCTCCCTCCCTCCCTCCCTCCCTCTCTCCCTCTCTCTCTCTCTCTCTAACTAACCTCTCGGGGTTTGAGTACATGCACCAAACCTGTAAAACCTGAGAAAGAACAAAGATAAAGAAATGCGTAAAACTGAATAAAAATAAAAATGCAATTAAAACACTAAAGGATAAACAACGGGGTCACACGCTACCGTCCCTGGCAGCGGCGCCAAAAACTTGGTGGTCCCTTGTGTGTTCTAAAATAAAATGCAATAAGGAAAAGAGAACCACAACTGCAAGTGTACAGTTGTCCCAAGTAATATATGTGATAAACATATTCGTTCTCAGGGACGGATTGGTTGACTCTAATTCTTATCAAATAGTGATTAATTGCACGTAAAAGCAAATAAATGATTTTAAGATTGGTTTTTTTTTTCTATAACTAAGATAGTTAATTAAAAGACTAAAATAATGTAAATATTAAGCTAGATGCAAGAAAATAAATTACCTAGACGCAAGGTATGAAAGGTAGTACTTGAGTAATGCTAGGATCTCACCTAAATCTATTCATTCCATGTATTGTTTAAGGGACGAATGGGTAAATAATAGTGGTTGGGATTCGGGATTCTCCTTACCCCCGTCAGGGTGGACTAAGGAGCTATTATTAGGTGCTACAAACCCTGTCAGGGTGATTATAGTCCACCTTCGAATGACTAAGTTCTAATTACCCAATTGGCCGTAGGATTAATTAAGCTTGTCAAGGTCAAATAATTTCTATCCTACATTCATTGATTAATTCCATACCTAGACCCCCCGTCAAGGTGATCCATTCGCCACTAAATGGAATACCCTAGTTACTAAGTCCTATTACAGATTAGCTACTACAATAATAGTCAATAATTGCAGATTAAGGAAAAATATTAATTACCCAATTCGATTTCAATTACAATAATCCCAAAACCAAAAACATAGAATGAAATAGATTGGGGTTTAGCCCATTAATGCGTTCTCAAGTACTGTATGAATTTAGCTCATAATTGTAAAAACTAATAAATTAAAATTAAGGAATGTATAATTGTTTTACAGAATAAAAAATAAGAAACCTAATTGAGGAGTTGATTCGTTTACGAATTGGAGAAGTTGAATTTCTCCAGCTCTTGGCTTCTTCTCTTCCTTCTGCTCCTTCTCTGATGCTCTAACTTTGTATATAATGCATTGTGTGTGAAAATACAAGTCTAAAAGCCCTTTTATAGTGGAAAATTCAGACTAGGGCTTTTAATTAAAAGAATAAGCAAATATTAAAAGCCCAAGTCCACTCTTCAAGCCCAAAATCCAGTAACTGATGTACACCCTTCGTGAAAACGGCTGTAACTTTCTCAATATAACTTCGAATTGACTCATTAACTTGATAATTCTTCGTAACACGATAAGGTACGAATCTTCTTCATAATTCAGAGGCTGAATCCATCTTTAAGTAGCTCGAAATCAGCACTTTCCATCAGCCTTCCAGATTTTCAGCTCAAATTTGTCAACTCCTTGGGATATTCCTTGTAGCTTTTGACTTCATTACACGATCTTTGACTTCTATTCTCGATTCCTCTCCTTGCTAGTATTGGAAACCTACAAACTTTTCACTAAAACACACCATATTACGCGCAGAAGTTTAATAAACCAAAAATACTAAAATCTAAGGAGAGAAATTAAAATATTGCATATGAGTCTATCGAATTAGCCAAATAATCACCTAATTTGATGTCCATCATAGATTCAATGGATGGTTTCTTTTTAGGTATTATCTCTCTTGGCTCTCTGACAGGCTCATAGGCTAGACGCCTATGCTTTGGATTTTCATAATTCAGAGCTGCCACTGTTTCGGCAAGCTCTACCATCATCTCAGGTAAGTCAAGTGTTAAGGCAGCCTACAAGACATCATCAAATTAAAATTATCAAATACCTCTTGCGTGGCATGTTCTACTGCATCGACTCGGAAACAATTCTCTTGGGAATCTGGAAACATCATAGCCTTAAACACGTTGAACTTTACCTCTTCGTCTTGGATTCACATAGTTAATTCTATGTTTTCTACATCAATCAAAGTATGCCCCGTGGCTAGGAATGGTCTTCCCAAGATGATGGGGACATTCCTATCCGCGTTGTATTCAAGTATAACAAAATCAACATGAAAAATTAATGTACCTGCCTTGACGAGGAGATCTTCTATTCGTCCCTCAGGATGTGCGAGGGATCTGTCAGCCATTTGCCAGACCATAGAAGTCGTTCTTGCATGTCCTATTTTCAATTTCTCAAAAAATTGATTTAGGCATGAGATTAATACTCGCACCCAAATCACACAAAGCTTTTCCTTGCCACTCATTACCAATAGAAATAGGAATCGTGAAACTCCCATGATCAAGTAGTTTAGGTGGCAACTTACTTTGGTATATGGCACTTCATTCTTCTAGCAACCCTATCATCTCATTATCAAGGTATGGTCTTTTGTTTGTGATGGCTCTCTTCAGGAATTTAACGTATTTTGGCACATCTATAATAGCATCTAGGAATGGTACATTAATGTTAAGACCTCTTATCACATTTAAGAATTTCTGATAGTCAGACATATCTCCTTTCTTCTGAACTCTTGAAGGGAAAGGTGGAGGAGGACGGGTTTCTACAACACCTTTCTTCTTTGGATTTTCCGGAATATTCTCCACTTCCACTACTTCTGTTTCATCGTCTTTTTCCACCACATCCTTTACCGACTTTGCTTTCACAGTTGTTTCTTTTTCTTTCATAATAGGAAAATGAGGTGGGGGAAGCGTCTAACTTCTTTTGAGCGCTATTGCATTACAATCTTCTTTTTGTTTCAGATATTCAGTGTCACTTAGGAGTTGTCCTTGTGGACGCTGATTCAATTGTTTTTCCATCTGAGCCATCGGATTTTCTAACATTTTAAGTGTTGCGGCTAAAGATTGTTGATCTTGGTGCGCCTTTATTTGAAGTTTTATTAATGTCTGTAATGTTTGTTGAATATCTAGCGCACCTTCTTGAGGTTGAGTAGGTAGAGCTTTCTGATTCATAGTATCGGTATAGGTTTCTTGAGGAGGTTGTCTCTGAGCTTGATTTCTGTAACCTTGCCCCCCTTGGTAGTTATTCAGTGGTCTTGGTTGATAGTTATTATCTTGAGGACGCGACTGATATGCGTATGTCGGATTAGCGGCCCCACTTGGATTCGAATATTGGAAACCCGGATAGTTTCTATTCGGTTGATAACCTTGACCACCTAAATTATAGTTCCCTCGGTTGGAAACAAACATCACGGATTCTGGATTACTTTGACAATGCTCCCAATCATGATCTTGTACACCATAGTTAGAACACCCATATTTCTCTTGTGTAACATTAAAATCCACTCTTTAACCTGAAAAACCTTCTTTAATAGCTAAGGTAAGCTGTTTCAATTATTTCTCAAGTGTGTTATTCAATTTATTCTCTAATGAAGATAATTTTTCATCAATTCCAGCACTACTCTCTCTATACCCTGTACCTCGGATAGGTGCTCACGCGGTATTCCAACACATTTCATTCTTCACTGTTCTATTCAAAATAATCTTAGCATTAGCTGGAGTTACCTGTAAGAATCCACCACAACAAAAAAGGTCTAAATATATTCTTGATTGTCCTTCAAGGCCTTTACAGAATATTAACTTTTGTTGTGATTCTGTAAGGCCATGGTCTGGAACTCTTCTTAAGCATAACTGGAATCTTGTCCAGCACTTACCCACATATTCATCTTATTCTTGTTCGAATGACGTTAAAGCTATATGTGCATTTAATCTCATGTTACTCGGATAGTAACGATCAAAGAACGCTATTTGTAACTCCTCCCAATTATTGATTGATCCTGGTACTTGTGAATCATGCCACTCACTAGCTGCGTCTATCACGAAAAAATAGAAATTTGCATAGTACATCTGCTCTCTGGTTACACCTTGGTTACATATGTATCACATATTTGCATAAACTTCTGTACTGCACGAATTGGATCTTCTCCAGGTACTCCATGAAAGTTTCCAAAGTTTTAGAATTGAGCTAACATACCAGGATTGGGTTTGTATCGTGCAACATTGATATCTGAAGGACCAATACCAGAGCAGGAGCGGGATATGGAGCGTGTTCAGGACCTTGTATAAATCATGGATCATTAACAACTGGAGGTTGAGCTTGTCTTCCAAGTGGAAGAGTATATCCATCTACCACCCTGGGATTAAGATTATTCTCATTAGCCATTTCTAACTCCTTGTCTAATCTCTCTCTCGCTTCTTTTTCTTCCTTCTTTTGTTTGCAAGTCTGACTAATATCTCGGGGTTATCGAGCATACACCAAACCTGTAAAACCTGAGAAAGAACAAACAAACGAAAGCGTAAAACTGAAAAATTAAAATAACAATTAAACTACTGAAGGATTTACACCGGGGTCACACGCTACCGTCCCCGGCAACGGCGCCAAAAACTTGGTGGGTCCAGGGGTGTTATAAAATAAAGCGATAAAAATAGAGGAACCACTATACCGCAAGTGCAAGGTTGTCCCAGTAATACTCCGATAAATTGGGTTTCGTTCGCAGGGATGGATAGTTATAACTCTAGTATTAATTAAATAGTAGGAATAATTTTTTAACAGAAAGGTAAATTGATAAAGATTTTTGTTTGGTTTTATTTAAAATAAAGGATGCATTGAATGAATACTAAATTAATTGTCTGAAAAGAAATAAAGTAAGTAAAAAAGATTGGACGCAAGATGAGAAGGGTACTTGAGTCTCGCAAGGGTTTCACCTAACCTATCTAATTAGTACTTCTGTTTAAGGGCTAAATTGGTATTATTGTGCTATTCGGGACTCTAATCTCTCCTAACACCCGTCAGGGTGGACGTAGGAGCTATCTACGGTACTATAAACCCCGTTAGGGCTATTATATCTACTTTCGAATGGTTTTAGTCTCTTACCTCATTGGCTGCATCATTAGTCGAGCCCGCCTGGGTCATTGACGAATACTACGCGTCTATTAGCAAGGTCCGTAATTAAACTCCGTCAAGGTGATCACATTGCTACTTAAGTGAATAGCCTAATGGTGTCGCCTAGGGTGTGATAAAAATAAGATAAATAAAGTCTAGAAAACTACGCACTCTCACCCTAGACAGGCACAGTACTGCAAGTATTACAGGACGTATGCAAGTTTTAGTTGATAAGTTGAGTTCGTTCTCAGGGACTTAAGTGTGTTATACACGTGGGTAGGAATAACGAGTAAAAGTAAATAATTTAAGACAGAAACTAAAAGCAATATAAATTTCGAAATTCTAAATTAACTAAGAAAATAAAGACAATAAAATAAAATACGAAGAATATGAGATGAGAAATATAGCTTAGGTTTTGCTAGTATGCACTAATCCTTCTAATTCTTCCTATTAGATCTAGTTTATAAGGGAGAATATTAGCTCTTGTATACTTAGTCAGGATTCTAAATTCCCATACCTTAGACCTTGAGAGCGACTAAGGGGGCTACGGCACAACCAAGAAGCTGTTTCAAATAGGGTTATCAAACGCTACTAAGGCCCTAAGCAAACAATTCATTCATTCATTGGTGATATGGTGATTAAAACAAACCCTAATGACTATCTAGTTAGAATCAGTTTTGTCAGGACTAATATCGGACACTAGATGTTATGTGGTGTTTCAATAATTAGACACCCAGCTAAGGCGATCATCTAACTACTATTAAGGTAATCCTAAACGTTGCGCACCGCAAGGAAAACAATCATTAAATCAAAACACATAAACAAATATAAGGGTAAGCAGCTAATATCAAATTAAAACATGTAATTCCCAAAGAAACTTAGATAGAAAGAAATTAGAATTCATAGATTATACATGATGCAAAACCCAAGCTATGGGGAGTTTAGTTCATACCTGATGGAAATAAACTAAAAGATATTACAAAAGACATCATCTTGCTCTCTACAATAAACTGGAAGAATAAAACCTTAAGAACTAATTACTATGAGGCAAGGATATTTTTACAAGTGATATAAGGGTGTATTTATAGGTGTTTAGAAGACCTAGTTCGTTTTCTTGAGGGAGATGTAAAGTAGTGGACTCCAAGCCCAACTCAAATTCGTATGGAAATAAAGATAAACATTGCTGGACTGTTTTGCGCATATCTTCTTCGTTATTGGTCGGTTTTTGCTCCACAATATACCAAAAGAATCCTCAGCGAATTATCTACGTCCCTAAAAAAAGATTTTACCAAAATCGGCTTACTTGTTGGAGTTATCACCACTTCTTTAGGCGTTGCTGCAGAAATTCAGATTTAGGCAGCTTTTCCTTTTCCATATTTTTAGCTTTTGTTTCCTTATCTCCAATTACCATGCTAATCTCTTTCCATATCTTGTAGTCTTTGACTTGGACTCTAATTAATCTCCATAATTATATTTAAAGCTTCACCCTAAATAAACAATTAAACCCAATATGCTCTAAAAATATTATTTTACTAAATCAAGACTCAAAATAGGAAAGTGCACTATTTCTCAAGAAAATCGACTATTATGACTTCTAAATCACTAAAAATGATGTCTCATCTTAATATAAATCTATCACAAATGAGGAGACATCAAGACCCCCAACTCAAAGTTGTATCGCCCCGATACAATAAAGATAAAAACCAAGGGAAGTCTATAAATACACACTTATGGGATTTTCAACACAATGGGAAAAGCATAGCAGAATATATAGAATAAACCTAAAGCAACAACTCAGAAAATTTCATGTAATAATATCTATAAACTACATACCTGTATACTTCTCATATCCACAGTCAACACGGCTTGAATTCAAGATCAGATTAGTTTCGCAATGTAAGAAGGATTGGGAATTTACTCAGTTCTCCAAGGAAGCTATAGATTGTTCCTTGAACTTCACTAGTATTCAAAGGTCCACTTAACTACTCTCTAATGGCTCAATCACTTCTCAATTACATAGCAAAGAATCAAAAGGTCTTTAAGGTTGTAATTTAGGCTTAGGGACGGTATGATAGTATATTTGGATAATTTGGATTGAGCTTTTGGCTCTCTCCTCACTAGCCATCAACGAATCGCCCTAGAGCTTGAGTTACTCTCATAAAACGTTTCTCACTCAACCCAATGAATTCCTTGATGCACAATTTAGCATCCCCAATAACCCAATTAAAGCATAAGATGTTCACATAAAAATCCACTTTGCCAGTCCGAATATATATATTTTCTTTTCTTTTCAAATCAATTTTTTCTATAGCTATGACTCTCTTTTTAATGATGAGATATCACGCTATTTTCTCATATATATATATTTTTCTTTTAATGCCCTTGTTGGCAAATTTAGCTCGTACCTTCTTTTTCATTCACTATTACCCCCGCAAAGGGTTACAATAAAAATTTGTTAATCATCATCAATATAAAGCACAAAGCACAATTAATAAGCTCAAAAATCCCATCCCAATAACAATTCCCATAATGGTGGACCCACCACCCTAAACTCAAGCACTAAAACCACTGTCTATGCATCGCGATTCGAGTGCGGGTCATATGGAAAAGTCCTAAAATCTAAAGGGATATGGCTTATAACGTGTTTCAATAAAAAGCTTTAGAAAGGGTAGAAGGGGCTGAGAATGATATAGCATATAAAATCAAAAATAACAAGGTGAGAAGGTATAAAAAGGCTTCAAAGGCTTCAAATATGAAAGAACCGCCTTAATCACTTTCTACACTATGTAATTTCGTTATTTTCTTACCTTTAGCACTTTCATCAAATGGTTTTTGTTAACTAGTTTGGATCTCACGGCCTACACACTTCTCAAGGTTCCCTGAGATCGAACATACTTTCTATCGCATTGCTCACTAATCTTTTCTTTACTATCAACGTGTATTTTCCTGCAAATACTCGAAGAATACAAATAACATAGCTCATAAACATATTACTTTCTATCATTAATTCACTGAGCTTATGCTTTCAATCTATTAAACACAGTCTAAATCTAATTCCCATGTCTCAAAATTTTTAAATTCTACCTAAAAACAGAAAAATGGAGATGCGAGACAACGAATCCCCACACCCGCAACTCAAAAATGAGCCGTGTCCCCACGACTCGAAAAAGACTCGAAACAGAAATTAAAATTAGCAGATAAACATATTTACAGAAATGGTAAGGAAGAAAGAGAACATACTCTCGAGGCTATTGCCTCGCATCATTGACATCCAAGGTTGGATTTGCTAGACCTTTCGTTAATTGCTCAAGGAGTTTCATGATGTGCACTTGATTAGCGTTGATTTGTGCCACATCATTGACTAAGGAAGTTTGAGCTGCTTCGAATTTTGTTAACCGCTCCTCCATCTTCTCTTGCCAATTTTGCTCATTTTCTTCTTTCGAGACTTGCGCAGAACCCGCTCTTCGAAAGATATCTTCGATCCAAGCATTATCAATATAACTCGTCTTCAATTCGAGTTTCTCTTCTTCACCCAATACTACATTCGCTTTTCGCACAAGACACGTGATCATAGTAGGAAATTTAACATTAAAAACTGATTTAGGAGAGACCGAAAATCGTATCACCTCCTCATAGATCAACTGTGCCACATCAATTTCTTCTTCTCTCAAAATACAGTCCAAAAGTAGAGCGTTCTTCATAGTCACATCCAAAGTTCGTGTGTTTCCAAAGACATTAGGAATAAGGAAATTGTGCCAAATTCTCGCATCCGTTTGAAGATATTTGTAAGGCCAAGGTGCCTTCAATTCTCCCTTATGTGATTGCACTTTCTCCTTGTCTAATACATGCTCAAAAAGTAATTCCTAATCAAAGATTTTTCGTTTAGCAACCGCTTCTTCAAATTTGCAATAACCTTTCAATTTTTTAAACTTGAAGTGGTTTCTAATCTCATCAACTGTGAAAGGAACTAGCTTTCCTCTAATCGGAACACAACCTTTACTATCTCGGCTAAAGAGGCCTAAATAGAATTCCAAAACTAATTCATGACATAATTCAGAACGTCTTACCATGAACGTAGACCAACCCAATTTCACACCAAGCTCTAAAAATCTTTTGTATTCTCCTGCACCAACTTCTTCCTTGAATACTTTCTCATAAGCAAAAGGTAGCTCTTTCAATAATTTCTCTGCAGAAGCTTTTAAGATCTTTAAAGCTTCCTCTTTCTCCTTGGGTGTAGGACCTTGTGGAAGTTGTGTTTTCTCCTTTGCATAAAAGTAAAGCTTTATACCATTACGATCAAGCAAAGTTATCGCACCTTCATCTACCTTGTCTTTACCCTTTGAAATAGAACTAGAATCTTTGTTATTTGATTTCTTCTTGATTGAATCCAAGACCTTGTTATTCTTCACCTCCCTCTTGTTAGCTAATATTGTTGTTCTATTAGTCATCCTCAATTAACCCCCAACTCAAAGCTTTAACAACTCTTGAAATTTGAACTTGTGAATTTTTGGTTGAACAAGCTTGATTTGGATTAGGAAATATGAATGGATGATGAATCTCTATGTGGGTGAGGTGGATTTTTGATGGGTTGGCTTGGATTTAAGAAATTGTAGGATGAATTTTGAAAATTTAAGCTTTTGATTCTTCAATTTGATGGATTTGGTGAGGATTGGGTGCTTGAATCTCTCTTGTAATGATGTGGAGAGAAGATTTGATGTGTTTTCCTTGATGATTGGGTAGTGTTTTGATGATTGGTGAAAGTTTTTATGAGTTTTAATGGAGTTGGGTGAGTTTTAGAGAAGAGAAAGAGGCTTGAGGTTTAGTAAATTCGGAATAATAAGCTTTATACCTCTTTTATAACCTAAATCCCGTAACTTTCTCTCTCTATCGGCGCCGCGCGGTGCATGGGTGCGGTACATGGGTGTACCGCAGCATCTGTAGCTCGAAAATTTTTTGCTTCGGCAAAATACACGTGGTAGCTACCCCGTGGCACGTGTTTTGGGCGTGCGGTATAGGGGCGCGGTATATGGTCCGGTACACCGCAGCCAACGCTGTGATTTTTTTCTCGTCTCGGCATAAAACCCGCGGCATCAACCCGTGGTACGGGTGTTTGTCCTCTGCGGTACATCGCGGCTGAGGTGCGGTATACCGCACCGATGGTGTATCCTTTCCGAATTTTTTTTATTTCTTCCCTAACTCGATTTCTCCAATACCTAAGCATCAAAAACACTAATACCTTTCTCAAATATGCAATATCAACTAAAAATAATTAAACTAAACATAAACTAAAAAGGTAAAAGACATAAAAACTAAAAAAAAATTGTGGGTTGTCTCCCGTACATCACTTTTGTTTAACGTCTTTCAAAGTTAGACGTGTTACCTCTATCAAGATTTGCGAATATAGCCTCCCAAACAACGAGTTAGGCTATGAACGTCAACTAATCTGCGCTTGATCCCCTTCTTGGGTCGGATTTCTATCACCTTGGCTGAAACAACCTTAGTGACAATGAATGGTCCCATCCACGAGTCTTTGAAACTTCGTGGCCTATTCTCGCGTTTGTGAGCTTTCCATAGAACTTCATGGCCAACCCCAAACTCAATGTTTGGCTCAATATCCACAGGCTTTAAGTGGATCTTCTCAGGAGGGACTTTGTGATGTGAAAGGTTGTGGATGACAGGAACCCGGGGACCACCATAGAGCTACGAGTGCACATAGGAGGATCATACCATTCAAACCACCCACAATCTTTTCCTTCATCGCATTTCTCGCAACTAAGAAATCTCCTACCATGTTGTTTCCAAGAAATGGTAATCTTTGGATTTAATCCAAAAAAACATAAACTTTTTCTTTGATTATTGTTAAAAATGGATGCCATTGAAGTTTAAAACTTCTCCCTTAAAGCTTTTTGTTCCTAACGAGAAGGAACGATGGAATATTAGGGATTAAAAGAAGGGAAAAGGTAGGGTATAACACATACACACGTGGATGCTTACTTGGCATGCGTAAAGTACGATTGTAACCTTATAAAACAAGATCATTAAGAAAAATTTAGGTACTGATTTGCCAGTATTCAAACTTTGATCACCCTAAAGTCAAAATCCATATTCTTAGGTACCAAAAAAAAATTCCGCTAAAAAGAGAAATAACATCAATGGATGATGGGCCTAACATCAATAGATGGGCCTAACATAAATGCAGAGAATGGACCAAAGTATAAACTTCAGTTTTCATGTCAATAAAAAATTAACAATTCGCCCCCAAAAAATATAATGGTGTTTTGAAAAAGGAGGTGTCGATCGATTCTGGTAATCACTTTTGTATCAATCGATTAGAATTATGTCGATCGATTATTAACACTTTGGTCTGATATAGTAACAGATGTCAAATATGAAGAGTGGTGGATCTTCAATGATAATGATGATGCCTGATGAAATAATAGTTGATATTTTGAGGCGATTGGAAATAAAAAGTGTACTAAGTTGCAGATGTGTGTGCAAGTCATGGAATATGATTACTCAGCAAAAGTTTTTCATTGAGAAGTATGAGAAGAATAATTGCTCAGAAATTGTTGTGGAATATGCGTTTATACTTAAATCAAATAATGTAAGATATATATTCATAAATTGCTGCAATGGCTTAGTACTGGAGGTTGGGCGTAATAAGTATCGCATAAGAAACCCAATCACTAATCAAGTGGTTAAAGTGAAGGAAGACAAATCAATAATATACGAAAGGTCTAAAGCCATTCTGGGTTTCGATTCATCATCAGGCAACTATAAGATGATTAATTTATGCTGGAATCAAGTAAATGAAAATGATATGGGTGTTATTATGGTAACTATTGGAAGTGATGGTTTAAGTTATGAATCGCTTGATATTACTTTATCGTGTTTGCGTAGTGAGCCATTCATGATATGTGACAATGATGTTTGTTATGCATTGAGTTTTCGAATTGAAAATTTGGAAAAATCAGATTTAATAAGATTTACATTGGATGGGAAAAGCTCTATGAATATTAAGCTACCTCAGGGTTTTCGAACTGGATTTCTTCCAATAAGTGAATCTATTGATAATTTGCGTATGTTTATTGTAGATAATGACAAGCTGTCATTTGGGTATATATTCAGACAAGAGTTTCATGGGTGGGTGTTGCAGGATTACAATAAACAAATCTGGTCTAACAAACTTATTATTCCTCTGGATTTTATCAAGGATTATCCAAATTGGTCCAGAATTACTGTGCTTACCTCACCAAATATTAACCAACTACGTTTTATTATCGCTCAAGATTTACTGGAATATGATGTTCCCTCCAAAAAGTATACATGTTTAGCCAAGGCACTTCTACCTAGAACCACCTGGTACCCTCTAATTCCTTCTCTGGTATCCCTCAAAGGAATGCGTTACCAACATTCTGACATTTAATTTCATCCATTCATTGTATTTTTGATTCATTGTATTCAGAAATTTTATTGTTTATGCTTGGTTGTTTAACATTATTTTTGTTACCATCTTATGGTTAGTAAGTTGGTCAATATAAATTGGAGGTGCAATATAGATTGTCATTAATATCGGTTGTTATATTATACGTCAATTCCCAAACTCTTTTTATATTTGAGCTTTTCTTATGTTATCTTTTCTACTTCCCTAACTTTTTCATGGAATGATTGGTACCCTGTTTAACTTCCTAATTTTATAAATTATTTTATTGGACCATTTGACTCAAACATAACATTTCAAAAGTATTTCCAAAAACAAAGTCTTCAACCTTTTGTTTTGAGCAAGTATCGATGGAGCTCCTCCATAATTCCACATCCTTATTAATTTTGTTTTGAGGTCAAGTATCAATGGAAAGAATTTGGAAGGGTCAACAAAGAATCTAATAAGAGTATAAGGGTTGCAAACCGAGACAAGTCGAATTTTAGATTTTTGGTGTTTGGTTTGCTAATATTTTAATAAGTTTGAGCTTGGTTTGAGTTTGAAACGAACCTAATCGAGAAGAATTTTAACTTTCTTGAGCTTGGTTTGTTAACCAACGAATCGAACTCAAACAAACTCTTATAGTGTTTTATAGTGTTGGGGGCAACAAACAAAGGAGACAAGCTCTGATGGAAGGAAAAGACTCGTCAACTTCTGTGGATACGGAGGAGGATGATTCGAACATTGAGTCGAGTACTAGCGAATTATTTATGATAATGTGGTATATTAAAAACTACTTACGATCACCTCATCGATCGTTATGAAAGAAAGACAAATATAAGAGGTGAATTAAAATCTTCTTTTTCTTTCAGAATGACATCAAAAGTAGGATATATTATATTAAAAATAAATATAACATAATTTTTTGAATCTAAAATAAACTAGTGGTAAAATTAATAATAATCCAAGTTTTAAAAACATGTTTAAAAGAAATCCAATTCCTTAATTATTATTGAACAAAAAAAGAAAATCTCCTAAATTTTGATGTAGATTTAGCCAAATGACCAGACTAGATCTCTAGATCTAAAGAATAAAAAAAGAGAAATAAAAAAACAAAGAGAACACGAGATCTAAATTAAGATTTGTAAGAATATTACTATTATTTATCAAATATACCATTAGAAGTAAATCACATACGAAGATTTTTGTAACAATTTTTATTTAAAAAGAAATATTAGAAAAACATGGTATAGTAACACAGTCACACTTTAGAATAAAATATTCAAAGCAAAATTTAAAGACATTTATAACGGTAAAGTATTGTAAACTTCTCATTTGTTTAGGAAAAGTAATAGAACAATAACAACGATTTTTCAAAAGAGTCAACCCCACTAACAGTTAACATACATGCTATAAAATATAACGTTCCATGTGGTTGGACCATGTTAGAAAGGCTAAGGGTAAGGTTAATATCTCCCATTGAGCATTCCTCCTTCTCCGTGCTAGTAAATACCTGCAAGAGCTTTGACATGTTGTGGATGTGGAGCTTCTTCGAATACTTTTTGTCCAACGAACTCACTTATTCTCTGATGAATCTAACAATCAACTTACAAATATGCTTGATGAAATAGTTATTGAAGAGTGGTGTTGATGTAAATGTGGTGTCTGTAAGTATATTTTTCTTCGTATACGTGTATCACTTGCATCATCTAGATTGTTTTTAATGCATGCACCGCACCTTGCGTCATATACAATTTTTGTTTATTTTTGCCAAATAAGTTTTAGAAACTGTGTTCTACTTCCTGACCCAAAAATAACCACAAATAATGTCTATTTAACTTTTCAGATACAACTTTTGTTTATTTTTGCCTGATAAGTTTTAGAACTGTGTTCTATTCCCTCAGCCCCACAACTTATCTTTTCACACACATTAAAAAAACACAATCATTACATTCAACATTACTAAACACCCCTCATAAAATGTCTTGATATTTTAAATATTAATTGAAAACATAAATTTAAATATTTTAATAAAAATAATATTGAAAAAAAAAAGTGTCTTGAAATTCTAAGTGGACAATATATTTGAATATAATTTTTAGTAAATGAACATTTTTATTGAAAGGATGACATTCCTTCTAAGAGATAGCCCGATTATCTTAGTTGTTGTTTTAGCACGAGATAAACCAAATTAGGAGCATTCACGGGTCCAAACCCGTGAATTTTACCCAAGTTAAGTCTTGGTTCATCTAGCAACGAATCTCTAGAGTGTTTAAACCTTTGAGTTAGGTTTAAGAGTGTTTAAACCTTTGATTCCTCCGCTCGATCTAAGACTTTAATTCTCGATTCTCCTCCTTATCTTGGTTCTCCATAACATCTATGAACCTAAGAACTTTGCACTAAAAAAAAATAAATTAACGCACAAAAGCTCTAAAAATGAAATATGTAATTTCAAAGAGAGAAAATGAAATATAACGAAATAAGCACAAAAGTATATCAAATAAGCCCAATATTCACCTAAAATGATGTCTCCTAAGTGCATTTATTTAGAACAAAAAGGGAGACATCATGAACCCAAACTCAAACCTTTGTCGTTCAGACAAAGTAAAATAAAACAAAGGCCTTAGGTGAACGCAAAATTGCAGAGTCTAGGGAATAATACCCAAAGCACAACTTAAAACAAATCTCATATAGTATGACCTAGGAATTAATATACACATACACATATCATGCAAAATCAAACACAAATAATATCAATCCAAAATTAATTTCACAATACTAGAAGGTTACACTTGTGATAGTCCTAGAGGGGGGTGAATAGGATTACTAATAAGATTAATGCCTAATTAAAAATCTATTGGACAATTATAAGTTTAAGAGAAAACTTCTAAGTCAACTTACTATATCAACCACTTATAGGATCATGCAAAGGATAAGTTAGAAGTTCGATATATAAGTTTAACAAGTAAATCGACAATCTAATTTCTTACTACTCTAGAAGACTATATGTTAGATAAACTAGATAATCAATATCACAATATTCATGCTAGCATATTATCAAACATATAAAGTGCGGAAAGTAAATAGAGTAGGAATAGAAAGATACACACGATTTATAGTGGTTCGGTTTCCCTACATCCACTACCTAAGGAAGCCTCCTTAGGATTTCAAGCTTTTCACTAAGCTCCCGTGTCTCTCTTAACCGGGTCGAGAACACAATAACCCTTACAACCTCTTCGATAACACGAAGGACAAACACTTGTGTAATCACAACACAAGGACACCAAGTATACTCCCTATACTTGAATTCTCTCTTAATCTATCTATTACAAGACCTAGACTTAAGAGGATAGGAACAAAGTGTTTAAAGGGGTGCTTATAAAAGCTTGTAACTAAACTCCTAAAAGAGTGGATATAACTATAAGTATGTAAACTCCTCTTGAGTAGATAGAACCTTGTGGCTTATTTGATTAACTCCTTGAAAGGACTTATAAGCTCACTAAGATTGATTTTGACTATGTATAGCTCTTGACACCTTCTTGAATGATAACAATTAAGCCCCTTAATGTTTGTAATTAGTTGGTGTAGTTGTAGCCTTCAAAGAGCTTCAATTTATAGCAGAAAATAGCTTCCAACGGTCATAAGGCTTGGGTCCAACGAATCTATTAATTTCCCAACGGATATATTTCTTATGACTTAACTTTTGTGCAGAAAAACCTTTCTTGCGGTGTACCGCAAGTATCGTGCGGTGTACCGCACCTCAACGGTTAGATTTTCTAACTCTCTGACGGGCTAGCCAATGCACCGCGCCCTGGTCCGCATTCTTGGTCCGGTGTACCGCGCCATAGGTCCGGTGTACCGCACCAAGCATCTTTGAAAGAATTTAACTTATGCTATGATGCTCGGATCAATAAATCTTCTTCACGAAAGTTGTAGATAACATCATTCTTATAAACATTGTAGTTGATCATTAAGGCTATATCTCAAAGTACATAAAGATATGAATAAAAGTAAATGAAATGAGATATAATAAGAATGGTATGAAAAGTGTTTTTGATGAACAATAGTGCAAATAAGGATGAATATAACAATAGTAATTAGCACACTAATTATAAGAGGATTTGTCACATTAAAACAACCTATTAAGGGAGGCTATATGCCAACAATCTCCCCCTTTTTGATGATGACAAATCCTTCACTAAAACACCTTAGGAATGATATGAAAGTTTAAGCACTAATGAAATTAAGCTCCCCCTCACAATAAGTATATAAGATTTGAGATGCATTTGTGAGATTTAAAAAGTGCAATTTTTTGAAAGTTTTAGTGCACATATTTCTCCCCCTTTGTCTTCATAAAAAAGACGGGGTTAATAAAAACAACTAAAGATAGAAGAGCTAAAACTCAAGTGAATAGATTTAAAACAACGATTCTAAGAGTGTGCAAGAGTTTAGGGATAAAAACAATTTTTAGAAAGAGATGCACAAAGATAGATAATTGTAAGGCAAGAGCTAAGAGATAGAGACATTTTACCAACTCCTTGATCGAAAGATTTTCATTTCATATGCTTTCTAATGACATAAATGATTAGTAGCAATATATGAGATAAATGATTAGCCAAAGCTTTAGAGTTTTAACAAAAACTCCCCCTTACAAAATGCATAGAGTTTGTTTCAATTTGTAAAAGTTTGATCTACAATTTCTCCCTAATAAAGAATATTTGAAATCATTTTTAAGAAAGTTAGGGGTAAAATGTAATTTTTGAAAAGTATAGGGACAAAAATCATTTTTCAAAAAGTTTAGGGACTAAAAGACAATTTTTAAAACTTTTAGGGACCAAAGTGCAATTTTCAACAATATTAACTTAAGGGACTAAGGAGCAATATATGAAAGGATCAAGGATTTTAGAGATGCAATAGTACCTATCATTGAAGAAAATGTTAGGAATATCAATATCCGAAGCATAAAAATCAAGCATCTAACATTCAAGATAAAACAAAGCAAACTTAACCAAATAACCAAATAAAACACATAGCATCCTAAAACATTATCCAAATAAAACCAAGTAGCAATAATATCCTAAATGTCCAAAACACGGACCCATAAATAATTAAAGCATAAACACCACAAACTTAGTCCAAAACAACCACAATAAAAGCACATAAAACACCAAGTAGGATAAAATGAAGATTTTAAAAACCAAACACCTAATACGACCAATTAACGATTTTCCCGGGGAGAGCGGCTTCTAGAACGGCTTCGAGGATGTGACACATCATCTTTGATACACGAGACATCGTTCTTCACACAAGATAACTCACTAGCAAGATGTCCTAATTTCTCTTCTAACACCCCAAATTTCCTTTCTAATTTTTCTTCCAAAACCTCGAATTTTCTACCTATATAATCCATAAAACGAGATATAGTGCTTTCAAAACTAGATGGATTAGGAGGATTCTCATGAGTGGGTTGGCTTTGAGTGGGCTCATTAGGGATAGGATTTTGTTGGGCCGGGTTATCCAATAGTTCAAGTGTGTTAAGCTCCGGACCAAAAGTTCCTTCTCTTGCTTGTAAGATACGATTACGAATAGTAACATCCGAAATACGATTAATATGTGAGTGCGAAACATACGTGTTATTATAGATAGCAAATTTCATTCTCTTAATCGTGTTATAATCGAAACACCAAGCCTTATCTATTGGTCTCACATTTGTTCCTCCTAAAGAAATTCCACTAGCATCAAAGATTTTAGTTAAAAAAATACCGTATGGGACTTTATCCCGAGATGCTCTAGCATGGTTCATCCATTTAAACATTATCGCAATAATGTTAATCCGTTGTTTAGCGAAGATCAAATATAATAGATAAGCTTCATAAGGGATTAGTTTAGCATCATGCTTATCCTTTGGAATCACGGCCGAAATAAGAAATTTATGAGCCACAATGAATTCCGGATCAAAGTTACGTAAATTCCAATTTCCGTCACGAATAAGCATCCTACTATTAACAAATTCAATAACATCATTTTGAGCAACCACATCGAGACTAGAACCATCCCAACCACTTGACCAAAAGCCACTAAAACTATCCGAAGGAATATTATATCGACCACACAAAACATCTAACTTTAATCGTAAAGGAGTTTTCGAAACTAGCGATTTTATTGAATTAGTGGCACAATTATATTCAAAATTAGAGTAAAACTCTTCGATTAAACCGCTTGCTAAATGACTACCCGTAAAAAGAAAGATTTGATCACAACCTTGAAATGTAAGTAGTTCAAGAAGAGAATTTTCACCCGATGGAAAAGCTGAAGCACTAAAGGTTCTACCCGGGAGAGGATCGAATGGCCGGAGTGGAGGAGGTGTTGGTGACCTCGCCGGAGATGGCGCACGGCGGCGGCTGGAGGAAGCTCCGGTGGTGGTTTTCTTCTTTGGAGCAGATTTCTTTTCTCTCGTGGTGAAAATAGGAAGTGGGTAATGAAGGAGAGAGAGAGAGAGAGAGAGAGAGAGAGAGAGAGACGTGATTTAGTGGAGAGATTATACCTTTAGGTGGAGGAGGAGTGGTGGTTATGTCGCCGGAAATCGCAGCAGTGGTGGAGGAGTAGGTTAGGTTTTGTTTAAAAGAGAGGAATGAAGAAGAAAGGAAGAGAAAACGGGTTTAAAATGCTGACAAAACCTATCCTGCGGTGTACCGCGGCAGTCGTGCGGTGTACCGCACTGCAAAAATAAACTGGGCGAAAAAATAAAGAAAAATAAAGGGATTGAAACCCTGGATTGCGGTGTACCGCGGAATGGTCCGGTGCACCGCAAAAGTGTTCGGCTTAGACACTAAGAAAGAATTTTTTGGTTCTTTTAAAAACACCCGAAACACATTCGAAACTTCCCCAAAAGATTCGGAATGGTATAAAACTTATAAGAACATCTTTGTTTTGAAAAGAAACACCAAGGAAAACCCCAAAACACATAAAACAGTTTATTTCATAAATACCCCTATGTTTTCTAAAAGTACAAAAAGACCCAATGTAAAAACAAAGCAACATTTAAGCATGAAAAGGTCAAGATACACAAGATAATAGCACATAGAGGATAAATCACATAAAACACATAATAATACATAAAAATAAAAATAAAAAGAAGAAAGGAAAGAATTCACCGTATTTTCCTTTTACGAGGTTTGAACGTCCTTTTGCATATAATTCTATTTTCTTGACGCTCAACACCTTCAATGAATATTACTATGGTAACCGAGGTGGAATGGATCCGGAAATGTTGTTAGCATTTGTCACGATCCATATTGGCTTTTCCCACGAGGGTATCAAAGATCCTCTTCCAAGTTGTTCATGGTAATGGCACGTAGAAGCATGATGACCGGGTTTACCACAATAATTGCAAGAACTTCTTTTTCGAATAGAGCTACCATGTGAGGGTTTTGAACACGAAGTTTCCTCATTCTTTTCAATATCCAAATTATCACTTAAATACAATTTTTCTTTAAAAAAGCCATTTGGATCAAAAGGAGTGATATTTGAAAAGGGATGATTTTTTAAAGTTTTAAGAGCGAGGGAAAAAGCTTCATCCAATTTTTTAAAACCTTCTATATTTTTCTTCATAGGATGTTGACTTTTATTTGAAGAAAAAATGTTTTCAAAACAAGGGTTTTTTGTATTACCAAGAATATCATCTAAAGTGATATAACATTTAAAACAATTTTTTAGCTCAACTTTAGCCTTTTTTAACATAAGGTTATTCAAATGGATTTGAGAATCAAGAATTTTGAGAAGGGATGAAATTTGCCTAATATCATCATAATTATAAGGAAGAGATAGGATAGATTGCTACCTCATGGTTTGTTTTAGAATTGTCATGAGATTCATCATGGATTAAGACTTCTTCTTCTTCGTCATTTTCGACAATTCCATATAAAAACTCCAAACGATTCCAAAGCTCTTTTGCGGATTTACAATCTAACATTTGTGAGAAAATTTCTTCGGAAATTCCACGAATTAGAGTGTACATTGGTTTTGCATTTTGAGTGAGCTTAGCCTTATCCTCAATGGTGAGTTCATCATAATTTTTTTCTTCTTGATTTAGCTTAAGAACTCCCGCTTCATTTAACTCCTCTTTATATGGAACGAATGGACCTTCCGTAACGATTCTCCATTGATCGGGATCTTCGGCTTTAATAAATTCCTCCATTTTTGTTCTCCAAGCAAAATAGTAAGTTCCTACAAAAAGTGGAGGTCGAGTAGAAGACGAACTTTCCAAAAGATTAAATTCCATATCGTTTACTCTACTAACGATTAAGCTATTCACGTAGAGTTAGGCTCTGATACCAATTGATAGTCCTAGAGGGGGGGGGTGAATAGGATTACTAATAAGATTAATGCCTAATTAAAAATCTATTGGACAATTATAAGTTTAAGAGAAAACTTCTAAGTCAACTTACTATATCAACCACTTATAGGATCATGCAAAGGATAAGTTAGAAGTTCGATATATAAGTTTAACAAGTAAATCGACAATCTAATTTCTTACTACTCTAGAAGACTATATGTTAGATAAACTAGATAATCAATATCACAATATTCATGCTAGCATATTATCAAACATATAAAGTGCGGAAAGTAAATAGAGTAGGGATAGAAAGATACACACGATTTATAGTGGTTCGGTTTCCCTACATCCACTACCTAAGGAAGCCTCCTTAGGATTTCAAGCTTTTCACTAAGCTCCCGTGTCTCTCTTAATCGGGTCGAGAACACAATAACCCTTACACAACCTCTTCGATAACACGAAGGACAAACACTTGTGTAATCACAACACAAGGACACCAAGTATACTCCCTATACTTGAATTCTCTCTTAATCTATCTATTACAAGACCTAGACTTAAGAGGATAGGAACAAAGTGTTTAAAGGGGTGCTTATAAAAGCTTGTAACTAAACTCCTAAAAGAGTGGATATAACTATAAGTATGTAAACTCCTCTTGAGTAGATAGAACCTTGTGGCTTATTTGATTAACTCCTTGAAAGGACTTATAAGCTCACTAAGATTGATTTTGACTATGTATAGCTCTTGACACCTTCTTGAATGATAACAATTAAGCCCCTTAATGTTTGTAATTAGTTGGTCTAGTTGTAGCCTTCAAAGAGCTTCAATTTATAGCAGAAAATAGCTTCCAACGGTCATAAGGCTTGGGTCCAACAGATCTATTAATTTCCCAACGGATATATTTCTTATGACTTAACTTTTGTGCAGAAAAACCTTTCTTGCGGTGTACCGCAAGTATCGTGCGGTGTACCGCACCTCAACGGTTAGATTTTCTAACTCTCTGACGGGCTAGCCAATGCACCGCGCCCTGGTCCGCATTCTTGGTCCGGTGTACCGCGCCATAGGTCCGGTGTACCGCACCAAGCATCTTTAAAAGAATTTAACTTATGCTATGATGCTCGGATCAATAAATCTTCTTCACGCAAGTTGTAGATAACATCATTCTTATAAACATTGTAGTTGATCATTAAGGCTATATCTCAAAGTACATAAAGATATGAATAAAAGTAAATGAAATGAGATATAATAAGAATGGTATGATAAGTGTTTTTGATGAACAATAGTGCAAATAAGGATGAATATAACAAGAGTAATTAGCACACTAATTATAAGAGGATTTGTCACATTAAAACAACCTATTAAGGGAGGCTATATGCCAACAACTTGTACTTATCTCAGTATGGTGGCTATAGGGTGTTCCTCGATCCATACTCGCTTTGAGTCCTCCACTTAGAACACTCCCTATTAGCTGAATCATAAATTCACTATGTATCTAGGAATCACGAGAACTTTACGGTTTTAGTGTAGGCTTAAGGAAGGTATGGTATGTATATTTTGTAAATTTAATGTGAGCGTTTGGCTCTCTCCTCACTTACCATCAACAACTGTCCAAGATCTTGAGTTTACACTCGTATATGTTCTCACTCAACCCATTTGACGCACTAATTTAACATCCCCAGATTAACCCAATAAGCACTACAATGATTCCTCAATTTCCACTTTGTCAGTTACTTTATTTTTCATATATATATATATATGTATATATATATGTATATATATATATATATATATATATATATATATATATATATATATATATATATATATATATATATATATATATATATATATATATCCTTTTTCTTTTTCATCCTTTTTTGTTTTTGTACAAGATATCTCTGACCATCATTTTGATATGAATGACCATGTCTCTTATATTTTTTTCTTTTCTTCTTCTTTTTTTTTCAACGACCCTGGCAAAAGGTTACAAATTAATATATTATTAACAATTGCGCATATATACAAACGCATAAAAATCCCTCCCAACGTGATTTCGCAATAGTGAAACCCACCACCACAAACTCAAGCTCAACACAGAAAGTCTCTGAATCGTGATTCAAGTGCGGGTCATATGGAAATGCCTAATAAACTAAGGGGATATGGGCTTGTATCTTGGCGACAAAAGAAAGGCTTAAAGGCTAAACTGGGGCTAAGAAGGACATAATTAAATCAAAGGATAGAAAGCTAAAAAGACTCAAATGGCTAGCAAAGAACTATCTCTATCATTTTCCTAGTTATATAATTGCCTCTAGTTCATACCTAAGTGGGTTCTCTACTCATTTGGATCTCACGTTCTACAAACCACACATTTTCCTTAAATAAAAGTTTACTTCTTTTGTATTGTTCATTAATTTTTCCAATCAATTACCTAATGTTTTTATGCAATCAAAGTTCGTTTTACATTAACTCCTAAAGTCCACTATTTTCTAGCATAAATTCATAAAAAGCATGCTTGATGGGGACATTTAAAATACTCTACAGTCAAACGCAACCCTCAATTAATTTTATTGAAAGCAGTAAAACAAATAACACATAAAAATTGGGATGAGGCAACGAATCTCACCCAACGACTCGAAAATACTCTAAAAAGACAAATAAAAATAATATACACTATTCAATGAGAAAAGGGAAAGGAAACGTATCCTAGCCAGTTTTCATTGTTGCATTCAGGTTGAGGTTATAAATTCTTCTTCATCAAGGTTTTAAGATCATTAATGGTTGTGTTCATCTTGATTAAAGTGTCCTTCATTACCACGAACGCTTTTGTCACATTTCCCAAAGTTTCCATCTCCTCCTATCCCTCTAAATCATTCTCATCTACGGAAATCTTTCTCAACACCCAACTTCTTTCCTCTTTATGTTCTTCGTACCCTTTCCAACCTTCATGGTCATCTCTGATGACACCAAACTCAAAGCTTCAAGAACTCCCAAAAGTTTCGGATGAAATTAGCGACTTTGGTGTTCTTGAAGGTGTATACATATGTTTTATAATGTGTTCTAAGCTGGGTCATGAATATTTCAAGGTTTTGGAAAGGTTTGATGGATAATTATAAGCCTTGGTGGAGGAAAGGATTTGGAATAAGTGTGGATCTTTGGTGTTTTGGAAAGATTTTTGACATGATCGAATGTTTGGATGATGTTTGGAGGGATGGTTTGGCGTTTTGATGGTGTCTTGCAGGTGTTTCTGGTGTTTGGGTTATTTCCTTTATTTTTTTCGAAGACGCAACTGGTAGCTTCAGTGGGTTTTTTTGTTGTATGATAGGTATTCTGACTTAGCCATTGGATGAATCTCGAAAAAGTACGCGGTTTAGGCTCAAGAAAAGTTAATTCCGACACCCGGGCGCGAAGTTATGGCATTCCAAAATTTTTGTTGCATATAGGCAACTCTTTCCAGGGGTCAGGTCGGCATACCGAGCTCGAAATGCCTACTCGCTGGACGCAATGGGTTGCGTATTTGCGCTGAAAGTTTTCATCTTATTTTCTTGATTTCTCCTTGCCTACACCTCAGATTCTAGCAAAATTTATACTCATTTTCATTGGAAATTGTGTTCCCGATCCAATGGACTACTCATATTTTCTATTGGGGGCATCAATTTTCTATTTTCTTTGTTTTACCCTCCGGACGGCTCATTGACATTTTTTCCATGGACGCAGTGGGTAAGCTGCGTGTAGTTGACCGCTGGACAGTAAGTTTGAGCTGTAGCGAAGTGACTTGACCGGAATACCGGTCAGATTACCAGCTAGGTGGTCGCAATCTTGAATTTTTCGCTGACGCAATCTGAAGCTGCATGTATGAGTCATCAAAGGATATGCATGTTACTTCTTCTTTTTAATCGAATATGAGTCTTAATTCATAAGTGATATGCAAAGCATATCAGACTTCTTTTCTTTTTAAGCGAAACAAACTTTAACAAAAAAAAAAGTATCATGCTTAAGAAAAAAAAAACTTTGAAAAAATAATATTGAGGTGAATTAAACCTGAAAAATATGCTTAACTATTTAATCGATAGAACTCGTGCTGATAACGTATTGTAAAATTAAACAGAGAAATGAATATGTTCTTATCTTAATCCTGATAATTCATACATTATACAATAACCTAACTGCTATATATAGAGTTTCATAAACTGCTGGTTGCGCAAGCGCTGACGTCGTTGGTATATCCACTCATATTTAATATTTTATAACAAAAATTTATATATTTGGATAAAGCAAATTAATATTTACGGCTATGATTTTATTGATTATTTTTCGCAGACACGGAATTTCATGTTTTGAACAATGAATTTCATGTTTGCGAAAAAAAAAACATTATTCCAAACAATGAACATGAAATTCCATGTTTATGAAAAAAATTAAAAAAAATCATAAACGTAAATATTAATTTGTTTTATCTAAAAATACAAATTATTTATTTTTATGATTTTTTTAGAATTAGTCATGACGATTTAAAAAAAAATTCACAGACGTGCGTGTGTGTGATGGAATTAGTAGTAGGTGGTGGTTTTGGTGGCTGTGGTGGTGGTGGTGGTGGTGGAGGTAGGAATGGTGGTGGTGGTGGGGGGTAGGGGCGGTTGGTGGTGGAAGTACCCTATATTATTTGTTTAATTATTCAAAAATAAATATTGTATTAAAAATAAAATAATATATTTAATAATAAAGGTAGTAAAGGTATAAAAAAAATATAAATGAGATATTTATATAATAATTATTCAATTAGCCATTTTTTTATAAAATAAATTATTGCATGCTTAATTTAACAATGAGGTACTTTTATTATACTTTTTTTTTAACAAATACGCCATATTTTTATAACAAGTCTTATAGCTACAAACTGGAAGAGAGGGAACGTAATTTGAAAATATTATACTTAGGATTATCAGAAAAAAAAAATTGGCTTAGGATATATTTGCCCATAAATAGTTACAGACACTAACTAATCGACACATGGAATTAGTAAACAAACTCAGAAAAAGTTCACAAAAGTTGAACTTCTGTATAGCTGGATATTGAACTAGATAGAGAAAATAAATATCATATATTAAACTAACGAGTACCAATAACCGACGCCGACAAAGAACACAAAAACAAATATAATTAAAATTTTACATGAGATTAGTAAATAATATGATTGTCTACAATAATAAACTTACCACCTGAAATCGTAATATTAAAAAAAAAAATTAGAAAGAAGATCAACCAATACAGAAAATAAACATTTCGAACAGTGAATTTTATGTTTTAAACAGTGAATTCGTGTCTGCGGAAAAAATTTAAAAAATCAAATAAAATCATAGACGTAAATATTAAATTCGCTTTATCCAAAAATATAATTTTTTATTTTTTATTTTTTACAATCAATTACGACAATTTAAAAAAAATGACAGATGCGTGCATGTATGATGGAATTAATACTAGGTGGTGGTGGTGGTGGTGGTTATGATTGTTGTGGTGGTGCTTATGGTTGTGGTGGTGCTTATGATGGTGGTTGAGGTTATGGTGGTGGTGGTATTAATAAGGTGATAATGGTGAAGGGTGGTGTGGTTGGTTGTATGGGTGGTGGGTGGGGGTGGAAAGTTGTAATAGTGGTTAAATTTAAATGACAAATAATAAAGTAATTAAAATAATTATATAAGAGTATTTTTGTCAAGGATGTTTTTAATAAGAGCCAATTGTTGATTGATGCCTATTAAAAAACTTATTTAGAAAAAAGTGCCTAGAAAAAAATATTTATTGAAAACAGCCCCCTTATAATTAACAATTAAAAAATAAGAAAAAAACTAATAAACACGCGCGCGCGTCCGTGAAATTTTTTTAAAATCGTCATAACTAATTCAAAAAAAATCAAAAAAATCAAAAAAAATTATATTTGGATAAATCAAATTAATATTTACGTCTATGATTTTTTTCGGAATTTTCTGAATTTTTTGATTTTTTTTTATTTTTTTTGATTTTTTTAATTTTTTTTTTCGCAGACACGAAATTCCATGTTTAAGACATGGAATTTCATGTTTGAAACATGGAATTCCATGTTTATTTCACGGTTTAAAACATGGAATTCCGTGTCTGCGAAAAAAAAATTAAAAAAATTCGAAAAAATTAAAAAAATTCAAAAAAAATCAAAAAAATCCATAGACGTAAATATTAATTAGATTTATTCAAAAATATTTTTTTTTTAATTTTCTGATTTTTTTTGAATTAGTTATGACGATTTTAAAAAAATTTCACGGACGCGCGCATGTGATGGAATTAATAAAGGTATAGAAAATATAAAGGGGATGTTTTCTATAAATAATTATTTCATTAGGCATTTTTTTATAAATAAGATTATTGAAGGCATAAAAAAACAATTAGAGAGTTTAAGGAGGATGTTTTCAACAATAACCCCTTTTAATAAAGAATCTTATTAGGTTATGTTTTTAGCAAATAAAATTTTTAATAAACATTTATAGATAAATGGTTCTTTACAAAAACTATAAATATAAATATCATAATCAAATCAAAATAATTTTTAAATTGAGAACCAACGAAATTTTTAAATTTTTAAACTATAAATATAAACTATCCGTATCAAATGATTACATCTATATGAACCAACTAAATATAATATACTTTATAATTAAATAAAAATTGATCAAAATATCAAATAATTCAATTAAACTAATCAAGACAATAAAATAGAGTATATACCGTAGTAAGGAGATACAATTAAATATTTTGTAAATTAAATCCCTGTTAACGCGATCGCGATCACGATCACCATCACAATCACACGAAAGCACAATTACAATCCACAAACACAAGCACATTCACAAAATCGATAATCACAAACACAATCACAATCACAAACACAAACAATCACACAAAAACACAATCACAATCACGAAGACGAACACAAAATACAAATACAATTATAATCACAGTCACCGTCATAATCACAATCACAAACACGTTTAAAACACAAACACACAAAAAAACAAAACAATCGCATTCATATAAAAACACAAAACAATCACAATCACACACACACCGACCCCGACCCCGGACCCCGAACCCCCAACCATAAACACAATCACAATCACACGAAAACACAAACACAAAAAACAGTCACAAAACACAGTGCACAGTCTATGGTCCATAGTCCACCGTCCCCACTCTCCATCCACAATCACAATCACAATCACAAACACAAACACAGTCACAATCACAGAAACACATAAATATACAAAAACAATCACAAGCACAAGCACAAGCACAAGCACAAGCACAACGACAGACGACAGACGACAAGCCACAACCACAACCACACGAAAACACAATCACAATCAGAAAACACACACAAGCACAAACACTGACAAACACACCGACAAACACAAACACGGTTAAAGTCACAATCCCAAAACATAAACCACAAATCACAAACCACAGAACCCAAACGCAACTAAATCACAATCACAAGAAAAAACAAACATACAAAAATACAAACACAATCACAATTACAATCACAAACACAATCACAGTCAGGAAACACAAACACAAATACAAACACAAGCACAAGCACAACAACAAACACAAACACAATTACAATCACAAAACACAGAACACTGACCCAGACCAAACGCAATCGCAGTCGCAGTCACGGTTGCAATCACAAACACAAACACAATCACACTCACACGAAAACACAATCACAACCACACGAAAACACAATTTCAATCACGATCACAATCACACAAACACAAACACAATCACAATCCAACGACGAATACAATGACAATCACAAACACAAAACACAAAAACAAACATAAAACACAAAACACAAACACACGAACACACACACAAAAAACAGTCGCAGTCGCAAAACACAAACACACAAACAAAAAACAATCACAGTCGCAAAACACAAACACAAAAACAAACACAATCACAATCACAATCACAAACCCAATCCGATCCCCGAACCCTGATCGCAAACGCAAACGCAAACACAATCACACGAAAACACAAACACAAACACACGAAAAAACAATCACAATTGTAAGAAAACACAAAACAAACACAAACACAAACACAAACACAAACACAAACACAAACACAAACACAAACACAAACACAAACACAAACACAAACACAAACACACGAAAATACAAAAACACACAATCACAATCACACACAATCACAAATGGAAACAGAAGAAAATACAAACACAACAATTATAAATCACACAAACACAAGAACATACAAACACAACAATTATAATCACACAATCACACGAAAACACAAACACAAACTTAACAATTACACACAAATACAATCACAAACACAACAATCACAATCACACAAACACAAACACCTTAAATTAACAGATATTATAATTGAGTAAAATAATAATCTTTCCACATGAAATCGCAAAATTAGAAAATTAAATTAAAATATATGAATTTTTACAAATATCAACCTATAAAGAAAATAAATACCTAATATTGGATTAACAAGCAAAACTTGAAACTGAACATTCCAGTTTCAAGTTAATATAAAGGGGTGTATGTGATGAATTAATTCACCTTCAAGGTTGATATATATAGGTGTAGGTACAAAAGTATATATACCTGTGAAAGAAGGGGAGGCTTAAAGTTTTGGAATGTGAACTACTCATAACACAAGCTTAGCTATAAGAGCTGCAGCTGGGTCCACTCCCACCCAAAGGGAACAACTATTTCATATCATACTACTCAACTCAGTATGCAATTGCAAGTTCCTCTGTCCTTTCGTAGAGGTAACTCTCTAATAATACTCTCTTTATCTATTATCTAAGTCCTCTTCTCTTCTAAGGACAAAAAATACAACTAAACACTCATCTTTCACAGGTTTTTTAACTTAGGGTCTAAGTGGCAAAATGACTCGGTTAGAGAAACTTACAATAGAAGCATATGAGTCGTTTTGAGACTTGTTCACTCTCCTCAGCTATTGTTTTTTAAAGCTAAAAAAGAGATGGAGAACAAGAAAAAAAATAAAGCAATGAAGTTGGAGAGAAAACACAGAAAAATAAATCAGAAATACAAGAACTAACTAAAATCAGGAAATGGATAATTGATGATTTACCATCGGAAAATTCTTTATAATAACCATCCTCAAAAGCTTCCTTGTCAGGCATATTAACCTCCAGAAAGTTATCACAGGTAATGCATGCAGAAAAATACGGAGTCAAATGCATGTCTATTTTGAGTAACTACTGTACAAGAAAAGAAGTAAGAGTGTCAAACTTCAAGAAATATTTACCTTTGAGGTTTAATGCAAATATAACATCATGTTACTCGTCTGGTACAAAAACATTCTGATCCAAATAGTTTTGTTCTCCCTTAACAGTCAGTTGATGATTTTATCAATGGCTAAAGAAAAGCGTGGGGACAAAAATGCATTTGCAGTAACCCTGAAACCCAAAAGGAATTATCAAAAGGTTTTTTATGTAAATTCACATAAATAAACAAGGTTAGATTGTAGCTACTTGTTACTTTGAAGAGAACTAAAAACTTCAAAGTTGTCTCAAATTCTAAAAGCTTCCACGAAAAAAACATTATGTTAACTTCTTTAGTTAATTGCACTCAAGGTCCATGCATCATGCAAAAGTGGCATTATACACTATATTATGCAAAAATTACAGTATAGAAATATGTACATGTATGTATTTAGAAGATATTACCTTTTGTCTCTTGCCTTTGTTGATGGCCTGTTGATTCCAGAGAATAATTAACAAGTTGAATCAATTAATTAGTAATGTAATATTTGATTTACAGTAAAAGTCCTTACTTTTTAGTCAGCTTGAAGAATTGTCTCATGAATACAAATCCTGCAAAATTAAAGCAAAAACAGAAAGCAGCATACGATAGAGTATACGAAAAAGAAGAAGAAGAAGAAGAAGGTTAAATTTTTACCTTTCTCATATAAATGTAGCTGCTTAGGATTCAGCACCCTCAACCTGCAAGAGAAAGCACAGACATGATAGTAATAAATAAAAACAATTAGATGGTGATGTTTATAATACTTACAAGTGTATAAACACCTCTGCAGCTACCTCGCCCTTGCCTTGCCAACATCTAAAGTCAACCAACAAACAAATGCATAAGTAAAAAAGGGTAAAATGGGCAAAAATAATCAACCTTTTGTAGTCCCAAGAAAACATACATAAATGTTTTAAAAAGTAAACAACAAACAAAACCCTTTGGATGCTCTAATCTCTCTTAAAAAAGGAATGAATGAATGAATGAATACCTCACAAACTTCTCTATCAACTCTTGCTTTCTTCTTCTTCTTCTTCTTCTTCTTCTTCTTCTTCATCTCTTTCGCTCGCTTAATGTAATCACCAAACTTATTTCCCGCATATAACCACAATAACAAATGAATCCCAAAAAGGAATTTTTTTTTACAAATCCATGAGATAATAACACATACACAACAAAAATAATATTAAATAAGATGAGATGGACAACATGATATGTAATGAGATGAGATGCAATGCGAGTGATGATATGCAATGCAAGTGATGATGAGATGCAATGCAATGTAAGTGATGATGTAATTATATGAGATGCAATGCAATTGATGATGCAATGAGATGAGAAGAGATGCATGATATGCAATGCAATTGATGCAACAAGATGAGATGTATGAAATGAGATACCACCTAAACTGAATTATAAGTTGTATTAACAATTTCAATCCATTATGTTAATTGCACCCCATTATATATATCCGTGGAAGGGTAGATTTGAAATGTTAGTATATGTGGGGTGGAATATATATTTAACATAAAGTATGTGTGGCTCTGGAGTATGAACAACTCAACTTATAGCAACAGTTCAGCTCTAAGAGTTGTTCTCTGCTTGAAGAAGAGCTGAAGCTCTTCATTTAATTAAAGGACTGCTCAAACCATGCATAGAGTTAGTTAGTTAGTTGGTGGTTTTGCTAATTTAATTATAAAACTCGAAATTGAATTTTCCAGTTTCAAGTTAATATTAAGGGGTGTGTGTGATGTATTGATTCATCTTCGAGGTTGATATATACTTGTGTATGTACAAGTATATATACCTGTGAAAGAAGGGGAGGCTCAAACAAGTATGCCTGATTTTGGATTGTGAACTACTCATAGCAGCAGAAGCTCAGCTCAGCTTTAAGAGCTGCAGCTGGGTCCCACCCACTTCATTTCATACTACTTGAAATTGGAGGACTACTGAGTATACTCAATGTGCAAGTTCCTCTGTCCATTCATAGAGGTAACTTCTCTAATAATACTCTCTCTTCCATTCTCTAAGGACACAAAATACAGCTAAAGACTCATCTTCAATCACAACTATTTCAACTTAATGAACCTTTATATCTAGAATCAGTACAAAAAGGAAGAATTATAGAGAGTAATGGAAAGAAGACTTACTAAAAACCTTCAAAGCATCCACACAGTTTGAGTGTATTTAGCAGCCATCTCCATAGATATATAAGTCAAATATAAATACTGAGATGAGTAATCTAAAGAATACTTACTTACATGTTCTCCTTCATTTCGATTTTGACCCCCACCTTCAACAAATACTTAATAGTCCAAGAGCTCCCGCCTAAACGTTATAACAAGAATTTAACATAAATATTCAAACAAGAAAGTGCAAATAAAAAAACAAACCACACAATACCTCAACCTAAACAAATCTAGCCCCTGTAATTGGATAAGGATAATTGGGGGAGTATTAACCTACATAAAGAAAGGTCAAACAAATAGCTTCATCATTCATTCTTCAATATTTACAACTATATATATACTTGTAAACAGAAATTCAACTGCTTCGATATCTCTTGCACCTGCAGCTTCAATATCTATCTGCACCTCTCGATAGAATAGTTGCAGTAATTCCTTACCTCCACCTGAAAATATACATACATACATACAAAATGATACAGCAAAAGACAAAAAGTTGATAGATAACTCACATTACTATATAGAGCTCCCTCATATTCTATTCTGACTAACAATCCTGCAAAAGAAGAAAGAGTAGAGTGAGAGTGTTACTCAAGTTAAATACTTTCCCAAAATATCTATTATTACTCACTCATAGTACCTGTCAAACTTTCCCAAAGGGAGGGAAGGCACTTCTCCAACACTTGCTTATCAAGCTCAAAGGTAACAAAATTGCACATTATAATTAATTAATATATCAAGATAGTAAATAACATTATATAAAATAGTAATATCAAAGAAGATGAGATGAGATATATAAGACATGATGATATTCATGAGATGCAATGCATGAAATGAGATGTCATGCAAAGGATCTAATGCATAAATGCACTGAGATGGAAGATGCGTGAGATGTAATGTAATGCAAATGATATGGATAATGCATGCGATGGGATGATGCATGAGATGAAATGCAAAGGATTTTAATGCAATGCAGAAAATATGAGATGGGATGATGCTTGAGATGAGATGAGATGTATGGAATGCGCAGGAGATGGAATGCAATATAATACACGTGAAATGTATGCAATGCAACAATGCACATGATATGAGATGAGATTAGTAAACTTACCTCAGGTGCCAAGAACCAAGTAAACTTATCAGCGCTCTCGTTAACATCCTGCAATCTAACACGACAACAATAAGACCCAAAAAAATAGCTAAATATTATAAATAATATCATCTGAAGCAAATATTTACCTTTCACTTATCCAATTGATATTCCAATACCTTTAATTGTTCCATGCAACAATATTCCTTAAAACGAAGAAAAATCCTTTTAGAACAGAAATTCTTGAAGCATCGATAGATTGCATTCTTGTATAAGAATATGCCACCAAATACCTTCCCATATTAGCAATAAATACTCCAACTCCAACTAGTTTTTTGGAAAAAACAGGGTTTTAGTGGCAAAATACAGAAAATACATAATTAGAGAAACAACTTTAGCTTGTAGCTACTGTCTCAATTTCTGAAAGGTTCCATGAAAAAAACATTATAAGAAAATAATACTTACCTTCACGACAGTATGATAAATCATAATGAGATCTATCTTTTGCTCCGAGCTCTGCAGCAATAATGCAAACTTGTAGTAACTATTCAGATGGGGCCGGGTCCCCTGAAACAAGATTAAAAACTATCACCAATGGAAGTTTAGTCCCTATATTATGCAAAAATTGTGCTATATGTCCCTATAATGAGTGAAGATATACAACTGCTTCAGAACCATGTGGATTCTGAAAAGAAATGCAGCTGCCTTGATTTGAGTGACTGCAAAAGAAAATCATTGATGTTAACCATAGTTTAAGTACACAAGATAACCCCAACCATGGTTAGGTTTTAGTTTGTGCAATATTACCTTCATCTCAAGCGCGGAGATTTTTCCCACGATAAATGAAGTAAATCCATCGGAATCTTCCCCAAAAAAAGCATTGTCCGCCAAAATTTCCCTATTAAAAAAGAAAAACAATATTATATTATAAAACAAGGAAAAATATTTATTCACAACTTACTAGGAAATGATGCCATATCCTTCTGAACATTAGCTGGTTCAGCTGAGAAAAAGAAAAACATAAATTAAAATATAATAAATTGTAACCAGAAAGAGTTTATACCACTACTAATGAACAATATCTCCATTTAGGCGGATACTTATCTCAGGGAGAATGAATGAATACATTGGAGGGTCCGTCCTGTTTAGAAAGGGTAGATAAGAGAAAGTACATAAATCGATAATTTGTTTGAATATATATATATATATATATATATATATATCCTACCTCGGGCACTTGAAGATTTTTGACTTGCTTGGCTAGTATAATACACAAAGGAAAGAACCTTTTTAGAGTTGCTTTCAGGTAAGAAGAGTTCCATTTGTATCCTGGAAAACAAAAAGAAGATGGATTATTAGAATCATCTTATTATATACATAACAAGTGCTATAGTGCGATATATATCATGGTATGCTCTCAGCTTAAATAATATTAATTAAGAAAAGGGAAAATTCCCCAAATAGTCCCTCAACTATATCAACTTTGTTTTCATACCATCGTTAGTCCCCGTGTCAAATTCCATCTATTTTTTACTGTTAAGTCCACGTGGCAAACAGTATTTTTGTAATTATCCAACCTAGTAAAATTGGTATAGTTCAGGGACTATTTGGGAAATTTGCCCTAAGAAAATCCCGTTTTAAAGAGACAAAAAAGATAACCCTTGATAGTATTTTACTCCAGTGACGGCCAAAAAAACCTAAACTAGTATTCAATTAACAGAATATGCAGAGTTGAGTAACGGAACTAAGATAAATCCATCATCAAAGAAGCAAATATCACAATAGACTTTGTGTCGTATATAAAAAATGAGAAGAAGACATTAGTTACCTCCTTTTGTGCTTAGCTTGAAATCATCTCTGGAGAAATGGAGGCTGCATAAATATTGCCCATGATTAGATACATTATATACATAATTACTCCAAAGATTATACTAATTTTCAATTTAATAAATACCTAATCACAAAGACTATGTATCATGAGAAGAATATAACCTATTATCTACAGATTATCTTGCAAGAAATATATAAAATAAATAAGTTTACATTTTTCACATATATGACAAGAAGTTGATACCTGACAAGTAATGCATTCAGAAAATCCATAGAGCTCCCATATATTCTGTTTTTAGTAACAATACTGTAAAAAAAAGAAAGAGTAAAGTGAGTGTCAGTCAAGTTGAAGAAATTATTTTTTAACCCAAAATATCAATACCTGTCAAAATTTCCCAAAGACACCTACTTCTCTAACACTTGTTATCATCCTATTCAAGCCCAAAGGTAACAAAATTGCACATTGTGATAATTGATATATATCGAGATAGTAAATAACTCACCGGGATTATGATTGAAATGATGCGCACCAAGATTGAAATTGACAAAAGATAATTATGAATATAATAATAATACTATAGAAGATGATATGATATGCAATGCATGATATGAGATGATATGATATGAGATGCATGATATAAGATGATATGATATGCAATGCATGATATGAGATAATATGATATGCAATGCATGATATGATATGAGATGATATGAGATGATATGATATGCAATGCATGATATGAGATGATATGATATGAGATGCAATGCAAGTGATGAATGAATAGACAATCAATCAATCACAGAATGAGATGATGTATGAAATGAGAAACCACCTACCTGTGACACACCTCAGCTCGTGTCATTCCATATCAAACAAAAAAAATAGAATATAACCCAATGAAGTGCTTGAAGAAGAGCTTCATATATGAAGGAAGTTCTTCAATTCATTAGAGGACTATTGTTCCTCTGCTCAAACCATTCATAGAGTTAGTTAGTTAGTTAGTTAATTCTATTAAGAGAATCATATTCTCTATTAGTAGTGGAAAGGTAGATTTGATATGTTTAATTTCAGAGGAAAACTTCACACTGAATTTTTCACTTTCAAGTTAAATGATGTATCGATTCATCTTCAAGGTGTGAAATATATATACATACTTGTGTAGATACAAGTATACATACATACCTGTGGCAGAAGTAGTGGAGGCATATACAAGTATGCCTGATTTTGGAATGTGAACTATTTATAGCACAAGTAAGGCTCAGCTGTAAGAGCTGCAGCTAAGGGAAGAAAGAACTATTTAATATAGAGTAAATAACACTTTTGCCCCCTGGGTTTATACGCGATTGACAGGTTGCCCCCTAACTCTTAAAATGCGCCTCGATGCCCCCTAAGATTTAGTTTTGTGACCCGTTACCCCCTACTGCGTGTTCCGTCCATTTTTTCCGTTAAAAGTGACGTGGCATTTCCATGTCACATTTTTTTTTTTTTTAATCCAGATGTCAATTAATTATTTAATTAATTTAAACCAAGGGCAAAAATGAAATTTCATTAATAGGTTTTATAATATTAAATATAATTAATAAAATAACACCCCCCACCCCACCCCCACCCCACCCGCACCCCCTACCCCCTCCCCTTCTTCTTCTTCCCCTTCTTCTTCCCCGATGACCTGCAACTCCTTTTCTTCAGGTAGTATAATACACAAAGGAAATAACCTTTTTAGAGTTGCTTCAGGTAAAGAGATTTCCATTTGTATCCTGGAAAACAAAAAGAAGATGGATTATTAGAATCATCTTATTGTGCATAACAAGTTCAATACTGCGATATATATCATGGTATGCTCTCAGCTTACCATAAATACACATAATTACACTTAAAGAGAAGATTAAAGACTAAAAATAAACCTGTCCATGCCTAGCCCATGCCTATTAATTATCACGTACCTGGAGTGTATTAGCTTAGTGGGTCTTAGCTGTTGGAAACTGATGTTCCAACTACTAGTTACATGTTACTAAGTATGTATTCAAATATCTTTGTCTTTGTGGATGTTTTTTTAAGCTTGAGTATTAATTTATTGTTACGTGATAATTAATAGGCATGGGCTAGGCTTTGTATATGTTTAGGACAAGATTTTCTTCCTTATATGTGTATTTTATTTTTAGAGTTAATTTTAATACTGTATGTATCTAATAAGAAAAGCATATTCTCTAGTAGTAGTGAAAGGGTAGATTTGATATGTTAATATATAGAGCCAATTGTTGATTGATGCCTATTAAAAAACTTATTTAGAAAAAGGTGCCTAGGAAAAAATATTTATTGAAAACAGCCCCTTATAATTAACAATTAAAAAATAAGAAAAAAACTAATAAACACGCGCGCGCGTCCGTGAAATTTTTTTAAAATCGTTATAACTAATTCAAAAAAAATCAAAAAAATCAAAAAAAATTATATTTGGATAAATCAAATTAATATTTACGTCTATGATTTTTTTCGGAATTTTCTGAATTTTTCGATTTTTTTTTTATTTTTTTAATTTTTTTTTTCGCAGACACGAAATTCCATGTTTTAAACATGGAATTTCATGTTTGAAACATGGAATTTCATGTTTAAAACATGGAATTTCATGTTTATTTCACGGTTTAAAACATGGAATTCCATGTTTAAAACATGGAATTCCGTGTCTGCGAAAAAAAAATTAAAAAAATTCGAAAAAATTCAAAAAATTCAAAAAAAATCAAAAAAATTCATAGACGTAAATATTAATTAGATTTATTCAAAAATATTTTTTTTAATTTTCTGATTTTTTTTGAATTAGTTATGACGATTTTAAAAAAATTTCACGGACGCGCGCATGTGATGGAATTAATAAAGGTATAGAAAATATAAAGGGGATGTTTTCTATAAATAATTATTTCATTAGGCATTTTTTTATAAATAAGATTATTGAAGGCATAAAAAAACAATTAGAGAGTTTAAGGAGGATGTTTTCAACAATAACCCCTAGAGCCAATTGTTGATTGATGCCTATTAAAAAACTTATTTAGAAAAAGGTGCCTAGGAAAAAATATTTATTGAAAACAGCCCCTTATAATTAACAATTAAAAAATAAGAAAAAAACTAATAAACACGCGCGCGCGTCCGTGAAATTTTTTTAAAATCGTTATAACTAATTCAAAAAAAATCAAAAAAATCAAAAAAAATTATATTTGGATAAATCAAATTAATATTTACGTCTATGATTTTTTTCGGAATTTTCTGAATTTTTCGATTTTTTTTTTATTTTTTTAATTTTTTTTTTCGCAGACACGAAATTCCATGTTTTAAACATGGAATTTCATGTTTGAAACATGGAATTTCATGTTTAAAACATGGAATTTCATGTTTATTTCACGGTTTAAAACATGGAATTCCATGTTTAAAACATGGAATTCCGTGTCTGCGAAAAAAAAATTAAAAAAATTCGAAAAAATTCAAAAAATTCAAAAAAAATCAAAAAAATTCATAGACGTAAATATTAATTAGATTTATTCAAAAATATTTTTTTTTTAATTTTCTGATTTTTTTTGAATTAGTTATGACGATTTTAAAAAAATTTCACGGACGCGCGCATGTGATGGAATTAATAAAGGTATAGAAAATATAAAGGGGATGTTTTCTATAAATAATTATTTCATTAGGCATTTTTTTATAAATAAGATTATTGAAGGCATAAAAAAACAATTAGAGAGTTTAAGGAGGATGTTTTCAACAATAACCCCTAATATATAAGAGTGAGAGATATATTTAACATTAAATGAGAGGAAAACTTGAAACTGAATTTTGCAGTTTCAAGTTAATATAAAGGCTTCAAGGTGTGATATATACATACTTGTATAGATACAAGTATACATACATACCTATGAAAGAAGGGGAGCTGATTTTGGACTGTGACTACTCGTAGCACAAATATGGCTCAGCTCAAAAAGCTGCAGCTAAGGGAAGAACTATCTAATATCTAAGACCTTCTCTTCTCTCTATCTAATATCTAAGACCTTCTCTTCTCTTCTCTAAGGACACAGAATACACCTAAACACTCATCTTTCACAACTATTTCAACTTAATGAAGCTTATTTCTAGAATCAGTACAAATCCCCTAACCTAAAGGTACAGTTATAAAGAGTAATAGAAAGAATACTTACTAAAAACCTTCAACGCATCCACATTCTGAATGAATTTTGCAGCCATCTCCATAGATATAAGTCAAATGTAAATGTTGAGATGAGAAATTTAAAGAATAATTACTTACATTCCCTTAATTTCGATTTTAATTTACCCACAAACATTGGTGTTGATAATCAGCTACCGCCTAAACATTATAACAAGAATATTACATAAAGGGTCAAACAAGAAAGTGCAAATAACAAACAAACCACAAAATACCTCAACCTCAACCTCAACTAAGCTAGCCCATGTACCTGCATAATAGCTTCATAATTCGTTCTTCAATATCACGACTATATATATATATATATATATTTATGAACTTGTAAACCTGAAGCACGATATAAAGCAGTTCCTCCATCTGAAATCTTCACCTCTGGATATAAATAGTTGCAGTAATTCCTTACCTCCACCTGGAAATATACATAAATACATACTAAAATGATACAACAAGAGAAGAAGTTGATAGTTAACTCACAACTAATGCATTCACAAAATGTATACAACTGCTCCCTCATATTCTATTCTGACTAAAATTCCTGTAAAAGAAGAAAGAACCTTTTATAACCAAAAATATCTATTATTACTCACTCATGGTACCTGTCAAACTTTTCTAAAGGGAGAAAAGACACTTCTCCAATGCTTGCTTATCATCTTATTCAAGCTCAAAGGTAAAAAAATTGCACATTGTAATAATTAATATATATTGAAATAGTAAATAACTCACCGGGGTTATGATGCAGCACCAAAATTAAATTAAAAAAAGTTAATTATGAATAATAATAGTGAAGAAGATGTGATGAGATGCAATGCAATGCATGAGATGATATGATATGCAATGCAAGAGATGATATGATATGCAATGCAAGTGATGAAAGGATATGATGTAATGAATGAATAGACAATCACAAAATGAGATGCAATGCAAGTGATGCAATGAATGAATGAATGAATAGACAATCAATCACAAAATAAGATGTATAAATTGAGATACCACCTACCTGTGACACACCTGCTCGTGTCATTCCATATCAAACAACTAAATTGTAAGTTGTTTTAACAACTTCAGACCATTATATGTTCATTGCACCCCATTATGTTTTGCATAATAGGATATATATACCCATGGAAGGGTAGATTTGAAATGTTAGAATATAACCCAGTGGAGTAGGGTGGGATATATATTTAACATAAAGTATGGGTGGTTTTGGAGTATGAACCACTCATAGCAGAGGTTCAGCTCTAAGAACTATTCTCTGCTTTAAGAAGCTCTTCATTTCATTAGAGGACTATTAACCATTCATAGAGTTAGTTAGTTGGTGGTTTTCCAAATTTAATTATAAAACTTGAAACTGAATTTTCCAGTTTCAAGTTAATATTAAGGGCTGTGTGTGATGTATTGATTCATCTTTAAGGTGTGATATACTTATATAGATACAAGTATACATACATGTGAAGGAAGGGGAGGCATAAACAAGTATGCCTGATTTTGGATTGTGAACTATTCATAGCAGCAGAAGCTCAGCTCAACTTTAAGAGCTGCAGCTGGGTCCCACTCCACCAAAGGGAATAACTATATCATAAATACTACTTGAAATTGGAGAACTACTCAACTAAGTATGCAAGTTCATCTGTCCATTCACAGAGGGAACTCTCTAATAATACTCTTTCTATCTATTATCTGAGACCTTCTCTTCTCTAAGGACACAAAATACAACTAAACACTCAACTTCTATCACTAATGAACCTTATATCTAGAATCAGAACAAAAAGGAATAATTATAGAGAGTAATGGAAAGAAGACTTACTAAAAACCTTCAACAAATACTTAATAGTCCAAGATCTCCCGCCTAAATGTTATAACAAGAATTTAACATAAATATTCAAACAATAAAGTGCAAATAACAAATGAACCACACAATACCTCAACCTCAACTTAGCTAGCCCCTGTAATTGGACCTGGATCAACCTGCATAATAGCTTCATCATTCATTCTTCAATATCACAACTATATATATATATATATACTTGTAAACAGAAATCTAACTGCTTCAGAATCTCCTGCAGCTTCAATATCTATCTGCACCTCTCGATATAAATAGTTGCAGTAATTCCTTATCTCCACCTGGAAATATACATAAATTAAGAAGAAAAAGACACAGCTGGCAATAAATAACAAAAAAAATATCAATTTATACCTGTGAAAACACGTCTTTCAACAACTTCAAGGTACTCTTGATGAATGTTTTCTCTCAATGTCTGAAAATATTATATATTTAATTTAAATATAAAGGCTAACTGAGTTATATAATTCAAAAGATAATAAACATACCTGGAATTCAACCATCTTGTCTTTGAACTTTTTTAAGGCACTGTAATTAAAATATTTATATAAGAAGAAAATTTATGCAGAATAAGAATATATTAGTGATGAAAAAGGAGTTTAAAGTACACAGTTGTAGCGGTTCTTGATCTATCCACTGCTTAACCTTTTCCACATCCCGGTTTTTGTCTATTGGCCAGATTCTTTCTGAACAAGAAGTTAATAAGATAAATTACATAATTACCCCCAGTAGGAAAAAATAATTTAAGGGTCCCACAAACTTACTTCTCTGTCAACTTCTTCTTCAATTTTTGATTTAATGACTCGAGCAACTTTACCAACTTCATCTACATCTTTTTCTATTCTCTGCTTAATTCCTGCAAATATTTGTGGGGTAAAAATTTAAAATTTCACTTTTTAACCACATTCCAGAAATTTACCTTTCATAGTAGTAGCTTTGGTAACAGCTTTTGGATTCTTCATGAGCATCCTGAAGCTTTTTGAGTAGCTTAATCAGCTTTTCGTATTGCTTCTCGATTTGTTGAACCTAGATAGCAAAGAACATAGGCTAAAACATCATTACATTGGATAAATATTAGCTTAATCATAAAAAAAAAACATGAGTTTTGTAGGTACCTCCTTAAAGAAATTGTCAAGTCCTAATTCTCCTGAATTCATTGGTTGTTATAATCCCATTTCAATATCATTGTTTCTAGAAGAATGATCCCTCGGGATCTCAAATGAGTCCTGGAAAAAAGAATAGTATGAAAAGCATGTTAAAACACTTGTATATATACTCACTTTCCCAACTCAATATTCTACAAAGGCAAAACAATTCTATAGTTTAAGTAGTGTACTTCATAGAGCAGAAGGAGAAGGAAAAATTTGTGATTCCACTATAAATTTGGAAGACAAGACAAGAAGTTGATAGGTAACTCACATTACTGTATAGAGCTGCTGCCTCATATTCTATTCTGAGTAACAATACTGTAAAAGAAGAAAGAGTAGATTGAGTGAGTGTTAGTCGTCAAGTTAAAAAAAAAAAAAACTCTTATAACCAAAAATATCAATTACCTGTCAAAATTTCCCAAAGGCACCTAAAGGTAACAAAATTGCACATTGTGATAATTAATATATATCGAGATAGTAAATAACTCACCGGGATTATGATTCAAATGATGCAGCACCAAGATTGAAATTGACAAAAGATAATTATGAATATAATAATAATACTATAGAAGATGATATGATATGCAATGCAATGCATGATATGAGATGATATGATATGAGATGCATGATATGAGATGATATGATATGAGATGCATGATATGATATGACATGATATGCAATGCATGATATGAGATAATATGATATGCAATGCATGATATGAGATGAGATGCAATGCAAGTGATGAATGAATAAACAAATCAATCACAGAATGAGATGTATGAAATGAGAAACCACCTACCTGCTCGTGTCATTCCATATCAAACAACAAAAATAGAATATAACCCAGTGAAGTGCTTGAAGATATGAAGGAAGCTCTTCAATTCATTAGAGGACTATTGCTTCTCTGCTCAAACCATTCATAGAGTTAGTTAGTTAGTTAGTTAATTCTAATAAGAGAATGGAAGGGTAGATTTGATATGTTTAATATCAGAGGAAAACTTGAAACTGAATTTTCCAGTTTCAAGTTAAATGATGTAATGATTTATTCATCTTCAAGGTGTAATATATACATACTTGTGTAGATACAAGTAGTATACATACACCCCTGTGAAAGAATGGACTGTAAACTACTCATAGCATAAGCTCAGCTCAGCTCTAAGACCTGCAGCTGGGTCCCACCCACAAAAGGGAATACTACTCAGTATACTCAGTATGCAAGTTCCTCTGTCCATTCACAGAGGTAACTATCTAATAATACTCTCTATCTATCTATATTATCTAAGACCTTCTCTTCTTTTCTCTTCTCTTAAGGACACAAAATACAACTAAACACCTCATCTTCTTTCACAGCTATTCCATTCAACTTAAACTTGCATCTACAAACCCCTTGAGACTCAAAGGAACAATTATAGAGAGTAATATAAGAAATTAGAAAGAATACTTACTAATTACTACGAGAGAGTGAGAGAAAGAGAGATTACTCGATCAGTGCTTCCTTTTTCTCTTGCTACTTTTCAAACCTCAACAACTCTGTATCTGTATCTGCCATTAGAGCAATACAAATTACACTCTCAAAATACATGCAAATTCTCTCCTATATACGTCTCTTAAAAACAACAATTCAATACAACCCCTCCATGTCCTGGTTGTGGAGAAAGAAATCATTCAAGGGAGAATTGCATTAATAATCAAGCTTCGATTTCATACGTATCTCATCAAATAAACCATTACTCTAATGGCTATTATTATCGAAGTCACACTAATTATTATTCCCCACAAAATCAGAATTGGGTTGAAAATCAAGGTAACTATTATCCGACTCGACCTCAAAATTATTATCAACCACAACCAATCTATCAACAAGTGCCAAAGTATGAAGAATATTATCAAGATCAACACTATGATTCATATTCAACGCAACAAGCTACATATGATTGACCTTCGTCACAGCCTTCAAGTTTGGAACAAAATCTAGATAAATTTATCGATGCTTTTAAGGAAAACATGAAGCCGAGTCAACAAATATTTAAATAACAAGAGAGATTTATCAAAAATATCGAGAATACATTATCAAAAATTTCAAATCCAATACAAATCATGCCAAAATGGAAACTTCTGAGTGATACTATAACTCCTCAAGATGATGCTTATCATTCAGTTGAGGTAAGAATTGGAAAAAATTACCTCCGCCTAGAGTGGAAGAAACAGAACAACCAAAAGAACCAACTCCTATTCCTTAAAAGGTGGTTGAAGAAACAGTTAAAGATAAAATTGAAGAGGTAATTGAATCAAAGAGTGTCCCTACAGAGAAGACACCAGAAAAGAAGAAAAAATCTGTGGTAAACAACACACGTCCTCCACCACCATTCCCTCACGTGTAAAAAATAAGAACAATGAAAAAGAATTCAAGAAGTTCCTTAACATGGTGAACAAGTTAGACACCAATATGCCGTTTGTAGAAGTTCTATAAAAAAAGCCAAAATATCTTAATTTATGAAAGACATTCTTTCTAACAAACGAAGGTTAGAAACTGGGTAGATGATTGGTTTACCAGATGAATGTCGTGCTATTTGTCAAAGCAAGCTACCACAAAACGCACGTACGCCTAATAATTCCTAGATGGGACCATTCAGTGTTATAAAGAATAGAGCTGAGAAGTTCGTGGGAGTGAAAGGCAAGGGATTCAAATTTCGCATGGTAGATATTGATAAGCTCACTTACTGTTGGGGAGGTGATGTTAAGACATAATCCCCAAGGTAACACGTCGAACTTTGAAGACGTTAAACAAAAGCGCTCTAGGGAGACATCCCACAATCCTTTATGTTTTTATGTTTTTGTTCTTTTTAGTTAGTTTACGTGTTTTTGAGTGCATATTGTAGTAATAAGGAAGGTATAAGCGTTTTTCATGTGTAGGAATGCAAAGGTTCGAGTTTGGGGTGAAAAATTGGAAATTTTTCGAAGTTAAAAAGTGATGGATAGAGTTATTTTGTGGTACACCGCAACTCCAAGCGGTGAACCGCACCTAAACCGTGTCATTAGTTGCAAAAAACAGTGCCACGATCGGGAAAACTTCACAAGGCCATAACTTTGCGCCCGGATGTCGGAATTTACTTTTTCTCGAGTCTAAATCGCATATTATTTCGAGATTTATCCAATGGAGTGGAGAAACACTGATTTGGAGGTAAAATTAAAAAAAAAATTGGTGTCTTCCAGAGACTGTCGGCACACCGCATGAGCTCTGTGGTGCACCGCAGGAGGAAAACCGTTACAACGGAGCGTAAATTGGGTTGTTGGTTGAGAAGAAACATAGGAAACAGTGTCGTCAAAAGTGCGGAAGAGCGTGACAACGGTCCATAAACAGAACGTTCATGCAGGACACCACATATGATCTGTTTGTTGCACCACGCCAACAAATACTGTGACAACGGTCAACAAAATTAGGGCTAATTTCAAGACCACATATGTCCAAGAACATTTCTTCAAACGCGAAGACCTGTGCCACGAGTGCATGACGTCACATGCGGTACACCGCAGGGAGGCGGTTTTGAAGAGGATTCTAATCCTTTAAGGATTTTAAGAACAATGTAGAAACAATATTAGTTTACAGAGGTATCCTTACATTAGTTGACAGACCAAGTAATGACTATAAACTAATTTTTTTAATTACCACCATTTCCTGTTTTCTGGTTTGAAGGTAGTTGCAACAGAATTGATAGTTTTATAAGGTGCTCTGGGTACCATCCTGTAATCCAATAAAATAATTTAAAAATTAGATTTAGATTTTTTTTTAGACAAAAATTAATATTAGCTGATTATATAAAATAAATTTGGTTAAGGATTTTCCAGTAACATTGGCCTACTATGTTTTCTCTTCTCGAAGATTTTGGCAAGTGAAGCATGACTTGCAAGTTGTATATCTTTGTAGGAAATAACAAATCATTAATTATGCATCGAGTAAAGCAAACAAAAAAAAAGTAACGAATACAACATTTCTATGCATTAAGAAAAAGATAAATATTTTTAGAAATAGTTTGTTGATCAGAATAGTCTTTTGCTGATTATTTATAATTTAGTTAAAAATAATTTATAATAAATATTAATTTAATAAAATGATTTCAATCTACATATTCATATTAAATTTTATTTTGTCAAACATATATTTTTAGAGGTATAAAAGGTTTTATCTTAATGTTATAATTATAAAAAATTGAAATATATGAACAAAAAAAACCACTCTATAAAGGTTTTATTTTTTACTTTAAAAACTTAAAATATTATTATACACAAACTTTTAAAGTAATATATATTACATCAATCTTTAGGGCCAAAACTTCGAGTTTGGTGAAGCTTCAATTTTTAGTGGCTTAACTTAATTTTTTATTTTAATTTTTATACAACAGAATGATATAGAATGATATATGTAAATTTAATGGAATTTCAAATTAATACCTCTGACCAATTTTAGTGTTAGTATTAGTGTTATCATCTTTAAGAAAAGAAACCGAGATCCAAACGTAAATTGAGACTTTTATACATTTTTTGGTTTTGCATGTAAAATGTAAAATTTACCATTAACCAGAGGTTGAGGTGGGTGAACCAAAACCGGATTTTGTGAAAATTCGGCCTTGCTAGCCAAACCCATTATCACTGAAGCTTTATCAACTGGAACATCATTATACACATACACTCAACCCCCCATATAATATAGTCATTCTATCTGTTTTCTATCCCACGAGAGTAACCTCCATATCATCTGACAAATTTTTAGGTATTCCACTTGCTGAAACTCTTGTAATTATCAAACCATATCAAATTAACTTTATATTAACCATTTAGATATATTCATTGATCAAACTCAAATTGAAGAAATGTTAAGAATCATTTATGCTAATGTGGTATATTAAAAACTACTAACAAGCACCTCATCAATCGTGATAAAAGAAAGACAAATATGAGAGGTGAATTAAAATCTTCTTTTTCTTTCAAGATGACATCAAAAGTAGGATATATTATATTAAAAATAAATATAATATAATCTTTTGAAGATAAAATAAACTAGCAGTAAAATTAATAATAATCCAAGTTAAAAAAAATGTTTAAAAGAAATCCAATTCCTTCATTATTATTGAACAAAAAAGAAAATCTCCTAAACTTCGATGTAGATTAGCTAGATGAGTGGACTAGATCTCTAGATCTAAATAATAAAAAAGAGAAATAACAAAAAAAAAGAACACGAGATCTAAATTAAGATTTGTAAGAATATTACTATTATTTATCAAATATAACATTAAAAGTAAATCACATACGAAGATTTTCATAACAATTTTTTTTAAACTAAGATATTAGAAACACATGGTACAATAATACAGTCTCCCTTCAGAATAAAATATTCAAAGCAAAATTTAAAGCCATTTTTAAATGTAAAGTTTTATAAATTTCTCATTTGTTTAGGATAAATAATAGAATAAAAACAACGATTTTTCAAAAGAGTCAACCCCACTGACAATTAACATACATGCTATAAAATACAGCATACCATATGGTTAGACATTGTTAGAAAGGCTAAAGGTAAGGTTAATATCTCCCATTGACCATTCCTCCTTCTCTGTGCTAGTATATTTCTGCAAGAACTTTGAAATGTTGTGAATGTGGAGCTTCTTGTCCAACGCACTCACTTAATCTCTGACGAATTTTACAATCAACTTACAAATATGCTTGATGAAATAGATATCGAAGAGTGGTGTTTATGTAAATGTGGTGTCTGTATGTATATTTTTCTTCGTATATGTGTATCACTTTCATCATCTAGAGTGTTTTAATGCATGCACCGCACCATGCGTCATATACAATTTTTGTTTATTTTTTCATTTTTTTTTATTATAGAGGAGGCCTTTTCAAAAGACTAGGAAGAATACAGCTGTCTAAAATTTATTTCTAATCTAAATAAGCACGCGGTATGGTCCAACCACACCGATCTTTAATCAAGAGGTGCCACAGACCCTCAGGTGGATCTCTAAACGTGACAAGTCCTTCCTCGCTATACGTTCCCGACTTAGCTAACCAGTCGGCGCACCTATTAGCTTCACGTAATAACCACAAATACTGAGTTCTACTTCCTGCGCCACAAATAACCACAAACAATATCTATTTAACTTTTCATATACAACTTTTGTTTATTTTTACCGGATAAGTTTTAGAACTGTATTCTATTCCCTCGCCCCACAACTTATCTTTTCACACACATTTAAAAACACAAGCATTACATTCAACATTACTAAACTACACTCATAAACTGTCTTGATATTTTAAATATTTATTGAAAACATAAATTTAAATATTTTATTAAAAATAATTTTGGAAAAAAATAAAATTAAGTGTCTTAAGATTCTATAATATATTTAACATATGATTTTTAGTAAATGAACATTTTTATTTAAAGTATGGCGTACCTTCTAAGAGATAGCCCGATCTTAGTTGTTTTTTTAGCATGAGATAAACCAAATTAGGAGCGTTCACGGGTCCAAACCCCGTGAATTTTGTCCAACTTAGGCTAAGTCCAATGGACTTCCAATTGTAGCTAAAAGCTACAATTGGGAGTTGACTACCCCAATTTTATACTCCAAGAGGCTCAACACAATCAAGAACCCCATTTGAAAACCCCAATTTGAGACTTCAACATAGCTACATCTATGGAGGAAAAAAGTTAGCCCCACATTTTTTTTTAATATTTTTGCTTATATTGATGTTTTTTTATTCTTTTACTTATGTTTGTGTTTTATAATTTGGTGTGGATTTATTTTTTGTATAATTCAATTAAAATTTTAATAAGTCTTTAAAAATTTAAAAACTAATTAATCAATTTTAATTTTTTGAAAAATATAAATTATATATTTCTAAAATTTATAAAAAAAAATGATAGAAATTCTTATAATTATAATTTAAATATTAAAAATAATTTCTAATATTTTTTAATATATATATATATATATAAATTATAAATAATCAGAATGCATAAAGATTTAAAAAATATTAATAATTTAAATTAAAATAGAAACACTATTGAAATAAAGTTAATTTATAAAATTTTAAAATTGGGGTTTTGAAATAGGGAAGCTGTTGGAGCAATCTATTATAGGGAGTTAAAATTTGAGATAAAGTAAGTGTTGACCCCCGATTGTAGCTAAACATCTGGCAAGCTGTTGGACTTATTCTGAAGTCTTGGTTTATTTAACAACGACTCTCTATTTTTAAAACTCAATCTACACGTTCTATATTTTTCTCACATAAGTTTTAGAAATTGTGTTCTACTTCTACTTCATGTCCTTTCAAATAACCAAAAATAATGTCTATTTAACATTTCATATACAATTTTTGTTTATTTTTGTGGATAAGTTCTAAGTTCTATTCTCTAGGCCCAAAACTTATATTTTGACACACATTAAAAACACAATCATTAAGTACAAAATTACTAATACACCCCATAAAATGTCATGATATTTTAAATATTTATTGAAAACATAAATTTAAATATTTTAATAAAAATACTTTTTAAAAAAATTAAAATAAAGCGTCTTGAGATTTTAAGTGGACAATATTCTTAACATACAAATTTTAGTAAATGAAAATTTTTATGGAACGAAGGGAATACCTTCTAAGAGATAGCCCGATTATCTTAATTTTTTTTTTGCCATGAGATACACCGAATTAGGAGAAATCATGGGTCCAAAACCTGTGAATTTTGCCAAAGTTAAGTTTTGGTCCATCTAACAGAGAATCTCTATTTTTAAAAACCAATCTACCTATTCTTGGCAGTTTTAGAAAAATAGATTTTAAACGACTTTTTGTCAGATTTAATGCGGGTTCAGACCAAACGGGCCTATATTAACTCAAGCATGTTAACTTTATCCAAATCCTCAAGATTCTCAAGGTAAACAAACTTGGTAGACATCCTATCTTTTTAACATATTCGCCTTCATCAAATTTGCTTTCTTATTGTAATAAAAAGTGTTCGAGTGTCACAATTTTAATCATAATTTACACTCGAAATGCATCTTTATGTTACATAAATATGTGGTGGGTCGATCTAATATTAAACTAGTTTTAGTCCCACTAACATTAAAATTTAGTATAGATCCAAATTCACATAACAAAGGTTTCAATAACACTAAAGTATGGTATTAGATCCAAACCCACGAGCAGAAATCACAAAGACCATGTTTTAGCCGATCGAGCGGAACAAACATGTCGAGCGGATAATGTCCTTACCTCTAACCGAACTAGAAAGTAAAGATGTGCTTATAATCGGGAAAATGCATTTTTGTCCACCTAAACATTCGTATTTTAATAGGATATTCTTTATGAAAAATATCTTCTTATCTTTTTAAATTTAATAACATGTCTAGTTACTCTTTATTTTGGTTTCTAGTCAATTTTTTTAAATTTAAATCATTCTATAATTATTTTAAATTTGTTAAAAAACTAAAAAAAGTTGTTATTATTTAACTATGAAGGTTTCTTAAAACAATCCAAAACATAATATTTTCCTTGTATTCACCACCCTACTTATTATTTGATCTCTATTTTTGAAAATTAAAACAAACCTTTAGAATTTATTACTTTTTTACACACCTCCTTATTACATCCACCTATGTAATCCTATAAATAAATAAAATACAAACTATTTATTTATATTCCTTTCACAGCCCACCCCTCCCCAATCCAACCTAAGCTACCCCTCATACTTACTCCACGCCACATGCCTACCCCTAGAAGTCACAACCAAATAATTTTTTGCCTCAAAGTTTTTCCTTTCTATATTCTTGATCATGTGTGCATACGTTAGTCCATCGCACAACAACCTCTCAAAAGAAGGTATGTCTGTGTATTCAACAGAAGTTTCATATTCATATTTATTCAGAAGTTAAGAAATTTACTCAATAATTAAATCCCAACTACATATATTCTCAAAAACGAAAAAACAAAAATTTCAATTCATCGATACAAAGTTCCAATATAAGAGAACTATAGAATAGAAAGAGGCAAGGACAAGCCTAATCAACCGTGGAAGGATATCCACAATAATGCTAAGTGGAGACGAGAACTTCAAGTGTATGACCATGGTTATCAATTAACACTAACACTAAATTGAAATTGTAATATTTGAAATTTGACAATGTAGCTTTTGGTAAGACAATATTGTGGGGTTGGGTAGGCTTTTGTGTGTGAAGATAATGATTTTTTATCTTATTGGTGGGGTCAGGTTTGGAGGGGTTGGTAGGTGTGTGCAATACTATAACAAATTTTGAATCTTTTTTTTAAACATGTAGAGTTAGATAGGTGGGAATCGGGATATGTATGCAAAAGTATATAATAAATATAGTCTTTTTTTTATTATTACGAATTTATGGGGTTAAATCATAAATGGGGATATGAATGCAAAGAAGAAATAAGTTTTAAGTTTTTTTTAATTTTTTTAAAATTGAAGGGTTAAATAATAATTAATTATTTTTGTAGGTTTTTAATTGATTTAAACTGATTAAATGATGACTAAACAAAAAATAGATGGAACCCCTAAATAAGGGGTAACATATACGTTTTAAACCTCAAGGGGTAAGAAGATCTATTTTTAAAATAAAGGGCAACCAAATTTTGAATTGTTCAGGGGGCAAAAGTGTTTTTTTATTTTATTTTAAATATAGTATGTTCTTAGACAGTGCCAAATCAAGTAATTTTGATCAACATGAGCTAAAAGTTATAGAATTAGTGGAGTTTGGGATTACTTTTTACATACAATTATAATAACCCAAAAAGATCTAAGATGGTAGTGGATTGGTCATAAAATTTCTCATAAAATTTCTTATATATATTGATCATTTTAAAAAAATAATGCCTACTTCATTAATAAATATTAATAATATAAGAAAAATTAGTAAAAAACTTTTATCTCTTTTACTATTATTTTAGGAAGCATTAACATAAAAATAATAGTTTCATCAATACATTTTAATCCATATGTTTTACGATGGTGTAAGAGGATTTTTTTTTTTTTTTTGTAATTTCAAACAGAACTTATGAACTACCATAGATAAAATCCCATTAGTATTAAATTCACAGATGAACTAGATGGATAAAATCCCATCAACTTTCAAAAAAGAAAATCATGATAGAAAGAGTCCCATCAATGTTGAACATGAAATCATGATAACAACTCAATAATAATTGATTATCTATTACAGACTGAAAAAATTTAAACAAGTAAAATATTTAAAGTGTTTGTATAATAATATTAAGAAGATATCATGAATTAATTTTTAAAAAAGTGGAATAACATTCGAGGAGGGAGAAGCCCTTTCCATCAATTTAGGTATGCATATCTTGGGATGTAAAATAATTTGCCTGTTATTATTGCCTCTAACCTTTCATTTACCAAAGAATATAAGTTACTACATGTGCTTAGATCCAACAACGAATAAATTGCGTGGACTATTTTCGACATCAAAGGTATTAGTCCAACTATTTTCCAACACAAGATCATTCTTGAAGACTCGCGCCAGTGAGGAAGGAGGTGTTAAGGAAAGAAGGGATCAAATCAAGTTATTATATATGAGGATCATTTTATCGATTTAATAAAGCGAGTGGGTGAGTGCGGTAAACTGTGTTCCAAAGAAAGGTGGTATGACTACTGCTCTTAATTACAATATTGAAGCCATCCTGTTAAGAACAGTTGTGGAGTGGAGAGTATGTATGGATTACCACAATATTAGCAAAGCTACAAAGAAAGATCACCTCCCATTTCCGTTCACTGATCAGATATTAGATAATCTCACAAGGAGAGAGTACTACAGTTTCCTAGATGGCTATTCGATGTATAATCAGATTTATGTGGATCCAATTGATCAACATGAAACAGATTTCACTTGTTTGTTTGGAACCTTTGCATTTCAAAGGATGTTGTTTGGTTTATCATGTACACTGGCCACGTTCCGGCGGTGCATGATGGAAATATTTGGGACATGATAGATAAGTTTTTAAAATTTTTTAAGGATGTTTTTTCAGTATTTGACGATTTTTTTGATGAGTGCCTTGATAATCTTGAGAAGGTGCTACTACGTTGTAAAGAGACCAACCTTGTATTGAATTGAAAGAAGTGCCACTTCATGGTTCGTGAGGGGATCATGTTGGGACACAAAATTTCAAGGTATACTACGCCTATTTGCTGTTTACCGCGAGACCAACCGTCACCACTGTGTGTCTTTAATTGGATAATACAGTTTTAAGTGCGCGAGCTAAACACAGGCCAGTGGTGCACCACACCTTATTGAGGTATTACCGCGCAACCCGTATCAATGATGACCATATTGAGGGTCGTGTGTACTGAAGCACTGTATATGAAGACATGGACTGCAATATATTGCGCCCTACCATGCGTTGTAACGCAAGACGACGCACTGAACAGTGAGAAAGGAGTTCTTATGAATTAAAAATACTACAAACCCTATTCTTTACCTTCTCCAACTCCAGAAAACACCATTAAAGCTCCCAAACTCCATTAAAACACCATTTAAGCTTGATTAAACCTTCATTGATACTCCAAAACACCATAAAATTTTCATATCCATACATCACAAACACATAAACTTCATAAAATCCATTCCATAACACCACAAAACACAAAAAATCACAAAGTTTTAATAATTTCTTTTACCACAAGAAAACTATAAAGTCGTAGAGGGGGTAGGGGGAATAGTACACTTATCTAACCAATGCCTATTAAGTACTCCTAAACTAAGGTTAGTTAAAACTATAGGGAAACTCTTAAACAAATGGTACCAAGAAATGTTCTTAATAGTTAGCTTGATACGAAAGCTATGAGATATAAGTGTAATGGAAGGAGAAAGTTATGAATCCTACTTCAGTTGTGCTAAAAGGAATACGGTTGTTGATGTAGGCTAAGTTCCTTAACAAATTAAACTACTATAGTATAGGGACCTATATGCAAGATACGTAGAAATTAAAATTAAGATTTTTAACGTCAAACATAAGGGAAATCAAGGGAGGTAAATAAAAGATAGGATAGTATAAACACACAAAGAAAGATAGGTATGTAAATAAATTAATTCGATAAATAAAAGATAAAAGAAAGAGATTACGTGAGACAATCGTAATGGTTAGGTTTCCCTACATACACTACGTAGGATCATCCCCGTGGGATTTTAAAGCTTCTACACTAAGATTCTTGATAAATATTAAGGTTGATACAAAAATCCATTACAACGAGGTTTTTCCTGGGATAAACCATAACCTAATTCCAAACCCCCTTTTGCACTTCTGTACACAAGTTAATCGCTTCCAATAATGGAAGCCTTCTCCCTCTTCTCTAAACTCTAGCAATTAAAACTATTTTCTAATATGGAGGAAGAATTAAACCCTTAATGGTTGAATAAGATTGAGTAACAAACATTTGAATGATGCTCCTTGATGAGCTAATCTAACTATGAATAATGTTCGACTTCTTTAATGGGTTGATTGATAAATGAAAGATTAAGGTGAACTCCTATTTGAGTAGATTTTAAGTTGCAGCTTGTATTTTGATCTTAATATCTAATTCATATGAAAAGGGTGGTTTTGAAGAACAAACAATTTACTATGCTTGGATTTGTGATATAAAAATGGAAGAAGGAGCTAGTAAATTCTTTTTTGAAGTGTAGGATAGTGTATGTTTGAATTTAAGCTTCAAGAGAGGTTGTTTGTGATGTAACAGAGCCTTATATATATATATATATATATATATATATATATATATATATATATATATATATATATATATTCAATTGACTTCCAACGGCTCCTAGAGAATAAACATAAAGTAACCAAAAACGTTATACCGTTTTGGGAAAAACAAGTAACCGTTTTTGTTCCCAATGACTCTTTTCCATGTGAAACCCTTTGTTCAACGGTTATAATCCAAAATATCCTGCTACAGAATCGTTGGAGTGGAAAATGTTATACAGACTTTTGCTTAAAATGGGTAATTGTTTTGGTTAGGGATGCTGATTAAAATTCATACTAGGTTGTCGTTAAATCTGACTATTTATAGTTTCAAAAAAAATGTTATCGGATTTTAAGGCCAAAACGGTTTTCCATTTTAAATCAGAATGTTGTTTTAGGTTTCTGATTTTGAGTTAAGAATCGCAACTCATCTATTTTGCTTTTTGGTCATTCATAAGAGTTGTGTGATAAGAAATTCTACAATTGGGATTATTACAACTCAAGGAAATCAAGCAAATACACACTAGGATATATCAATAAGGTGTGTAAATATAATTAACAAGGATGCAAGAAAGTAAGAACCTGGTGGACATTTAGGAGTTAATGTTATAAAAAGATTAACTAGTAGTTGAATTCATTACAAGAAGTTGAGTTCATCTTGTACACAAAGTATTTCTAAGTGTGAGGATTTTCAACTCATAAAATATGTGATGTGTGTGTATGTGTATTCTATTAAGTGTAAGAAAATGGTTCAAGCACGTCTAATCACTTAGGTATAGAAGATTTAATAACAAGATAGAAAAGCAATTACTCAAATCTATAGGGGATAGATAGAAAAGTTAATCAGTGTATTTTTTTATGAAGATATGAAAAGTAGTGTAAACATTTTAAGATATAAATTAAACTAAATCAACTAAGAATTTGTCACATGAAAAACAACCGAGGAGTGACTATATGCTAACAATGTCTAAACCCCATTGATGGAATTACCATAGATTTTTAATGGGAGACATCTTCTTGGCAGGTCTTACATGTGTTCATATCTTATTTTGTTCTTGTTAGAGGCCAAGCTACAAGATTTTCTCTTTACCTCCTCTTTTCAGTTCATAAAATTAACCCATTATATATATCCAATTATATTCTATTTCTAAACATTAAATCAAAACACACATACTCTCACACACACTTCATTTATGGTTGCTCGATTGGTTGCCTCTTCCATTGAAGATTGTTGGTGGTTGCTCGATGAGAAGAAGGGGCTACCGAAGGTTGTTTAGGTAAGGTGGTCACTACTTCTGACTAAGGTCACTCATATCCAAACGTAGTGCATAAATCAAATCTCCAAAGGAGAGGATATGCTCAGTGGCAGTGATTGTTGGCTTTTTTCTAATCATTGGCTAGATCTTTTCATGCACTGTGGTGTGGTGATTATGGCTATGGAGCTTATATATGCTTTAATATGTGAAAGGAGAAGACTGGTGGTTTGAAGAAGAATAAACAGTTTCGTAGTTCAATGGATAAGACAATTGAGATCATTATATCGACGTCAATCTAGCGATATCAGACATGCAAGTTTTTTATTTAAATTTTGGGTTTTGAACTTTTTCTTCATTTCTTTTTACGTTTTTTGCATTTCCTTTTCACTAAGTATTTTAATATAAGACAACTATAATGTCAAAATAACATATTAATTTCAGTAATAATATTATGTCAGTTTTAAAATCACGCTTAGTGTCAAAATCGCTTAATGTTCAATATAATACGCCTAGTGCCCAATACTAAGCATACTCATCGTCGAAATCACACTCAGTGTCAAAATCACGAATAATGTGAAAATCACGTTCAGCAAGACCTATGAATATATTCTAATTATTTTTATTAAAAAAATTGATAAATAGGTTATTCCAAAAATAGGCCGTAACTGTAAATTTAATTTTAGATATTTGTTTCATAACCCCACCCTTTTAGGACCATATGTTACACATCATTTATTTTTATGCATTTTTATTAATTTTGTTAAAATTGCTAATCAACAGTTTTTAAGAACAATTTTAAAATATCATTACATTAGTTGACAGACCATGTAATGATTATAAACTAATTTTTTTTAATTACTACCATTTCTTGTTTTCTGGTCTAAAGGTAGCTGCAACAGAATTGATAGTTTAATAAAGTGCTATGGGTACCATCCTGTAATACAATAAAATAATTTTTAAAATTAGTTTTAGATTTTTTCTTGGACAAAAATTAATATTAGCTTATTATATAAAATATATTTGGTTAAGTATTTTCCATTAACATTGCCCTACCTATGTTTTATCTTCTCGAAGAACTTGACAAGTGAAGCATGCCTTGAAAGTTATATATCTTCGTAGGAATAACAAATCATTAATTATGCATTGAGTAAATCAAACAAAAAAAGTAATGAATACAATACTTTTATGCATTAATAAAAAGATAAATGTTTTTAAAAATAGTTTAATGATCTGAATAGTTTTTTGTTGATTATTTATGATTTAGCTAAAAATAATCTAAAATAACTATTATTTTAATAAAGTTGTTTCAAACTACATATCCATATTAACTTTTATTTTGACAAACAAATATTTTTAGAGGTATAATAGGTTTTATCTTTATGTTATAATTATACAAAATTGAAACATATGACCAAAAAAACTTACTCTATAAAGGTTTTACTTTTACTTTAAAAATTTAAAACATTATTATACACAAACTTTTAAAGTAATATATACTACAGAATCTCTAGGGCCAAGACTTTGAGTTTGATGAAGCTTCAAACTTTAGTGGCTCAACTTTATTTTTTATTTATATTTTTATACAACAGAATGATATAGAATGATATATGTAAATTTAATGGAATTTTTAATTAATACCTCTGACCATTTTTAGTGTTAGTATAAATGTTATCGTCTTTAAGAAATGAAATCGAGATTAAAACTTAAATTGAGACTTTCATACATTTCTTTGTTTTTTTATGTAAAATGTAAAATTTACCATTAACCAGAGGTTGAGTTGGGTGAAGATTTTGTAAAAACTCTACATTTCTAGCCAAATCAATTATTTCTAAAGTCTTATCAGGTGTAACATCATTATACACGTACACTAGACCCCATATAATATAGTCATTCTATCTATTTTCTAACCCACGAACAATGTTTTAGGTATTCCACTTGCCGAAACTCCTGTAATTATCTTTTTTTTACAGAGCATTGTAAAATTACTATCAACTACAAGATAATTTAGATAAGCTATTATAGAACACAATAATCGAACTCGTCGCACAATTAGACACATCGATTCCCCGTCGGCTAACTTTGGCGGCCAAATCTGCAATCTGATTTAAATCTCTCTTAATGTAAAAAACCTTCCAATTCGGAAATATTTTCATCCAGTCGAGTGCTTCATTAATCATTGGACGAATTTTCCAATTAATACACCCGCCATTAACAATACCTTGTACGATTTCAAGGTTGTCAGAGTAAATGAAGGTCTGCTGCAAACCTCATGGCCTGAAAGATGACCCAACTTTCTCCTTCGAGAGCTGAATTGACTCTTGTACGTTTGATAACTTTATGAGCTACCATTCCTTCTTTATTAAATATAATTGAAAAAGTACATGTCGGTCCCAACTATTGAGAAAAAATGCATCATTCATACAAACTAAACCCGCATCATCCAAACTAAATCATTTTCCTGTAATTATCAACCCATATCAAATTAAAAATATATTAACTATTTAGATATATTCATTAAACTCAAATTGAACAAATGTTAAATTTATGATAATGTGGTATATTAAAAACTACTTACAATCACCTCATCGACGACCGTGATGAAAGAAAGACAAATATGAGAGGTGAATTAAAATCTTCTTTTTCTTTCAAGATGACATCAAAATAGGACATATTATATTAAAAATAAATATAAAATAACTTTTTGAAGCTAAAATAAACTAGCGCTAAAATTAATAATAATCCAAGTTAAAAAAGATGTTTAAAAGAAATCCAATTTCTTAATTATTATTGAACAAAAAAGAAAATCTCCTGAAATTTGATGTAGATTTAGCCAAATGACTGGACTAGATCTCACGATCTAAAGAATAAAAAAGAGATTTAACAAAAAAAAAAACAAAGAGAACATGAGATCTAAATTAAGATTTGTAAGAATATTACTATTATTTATCAAATATAACATTAGAAGTAAATCACATACAAAGATTTTCGTAACATTTTTTTTTAAACTGAAATATTAGTAAAACATAGTACTGTAACACAGTCTCCCTTTATAATAAAATATTTAAAGCAAAATTTAAAGACATTTTTAACGGTAAAGTATTATAAATGTCTCATTTGTTTAGGAAAAGTTATAGAACAATAACAACGATTTTTCAAAAGAGTCAACCCCACTGACAATTAACATACATGCTATTAAATATAACGTTCCATGTGGTTGGACCATGTTAGAAAGGCTAAGGGTAAGGTTAATATCTCCCATTGAGCATTCCTCCTTCTCCGTACTAGTAGAGTTCGTTGGACAAAAAGTATTCGAAGAAGCTCCACATCCACAACATGTCAAAGTCCTTGCAGAAATTCTCACTTATTCTCTGACGAATTTAACAATCAACTTATAAATATGCTTGATGAAATAGTTATTGAAGAGTGGTGTTGATGTAAATGTGGTGTCTGTATGTATATTTTTCTTCGTATACGTGTATCACTTGCATCATCTAGAGTGTTTTTAATGCATGCACCGCACCTTGCGTCATATACAATTTTTTTTATTTTTGCCAAATAAGTTTTAGAAACTGTGTTCTACTTCCTGTCCCACAAATAACCACAAATAATTTCTATTTAACTTTTCATATACAACTTTTGTTTATTTTTGCCTGATAAGTTTTAGAACTGTGTTCTATTCCCTCGGCCCCACAACTTATCTTTTCACACACATTAAAAACACAATCATTACGTTCAACATTACTGAACACCCCTCATAAAGTGTGTTGATATTTTAAATATTTATTGAAAACATAAATTAAAATATTTTAATGAAAATAATATTGAAAAAAAAATGTCTTGAGATTCTAAGTGTACAATATATTTGACATATAATTTTTAGTAAATGAAATTTTTTATTGAAAGGATAGCGTTCCTTCTAAGAGATAGCCCGATTATCTTAGTTGTTTTTTAGCACGAGATAAACCAAATTAGGAGCGTTCACGGGTCCAAACCCCGTGAATTTTTCCCAAGTTAAGTCTTGGTTCATCTAGCAATGAATCTTTATTTTTAAAACCCAATCTACATGTTCTTTTTTTCTCTGATAGTTTTAGAAATTGTGTTTTACTTCATGTCCCTTCAAATAACCAGTAATAATGTCTATTTAACTTTTAATATACAACTTTTGTTTATTTTTGCGCATAAGTTTTAGAAACCGCGTTCTTTCGTAGGCTTAGAACTTATATTTTCACACACATTACAAACACAATCATTAAGTTCAACATTACTAAACACCCCTTATAAAGTGTCTTGATATTTAAATATGTATTGAAAATATAAATTTAAATATTTTAATTAAAATACTTTTAAAAAAAATTAAAATAAAGTGTCTTGAGATTCTAAGTGGACAATATTTTTGACATACAATTTTTAGTAAATGAACATTTTTATGGAACGAAAAGAGTACTTTCTAAGTGATAGCCCGATTATCTTAGTTGTTTTTTGACGATGAGATAAACCGAATCAAGAGCGTTCATGGGTCCAAAACCCATGAATTTCGCCAAAGTTAAGCCTTGGTCCATCTAATAGAGAATCTCTATTTTTAAAACCCAATCTACCTATTCTTGGTAGTTTTTAAAAACCAAATTTCAAATGACTTTTTGTCAGATTTAATGCTGGTTCAGACCAAACGGGCCTATATTAACTCAAGCATATTAGCTTTATAAAAATCATTACGAAATTCTCAAGGTAATTAAACTTGGTAGACATCCTATCTTTTTAACAAATTCGCTTTCATCAAATCTGCTTTCTTGTTGTAATAAAAAGTGTTTGAGTATCACAATTTTAATCATAATTTATACTCAAAATTCATCTTAAAAAATTAGCAGTGATTTGATTATTAAACCATGCCTTAAATAATGCAAGATTGAATATTCAGTATAGTATTTATACTATATACAATAAATGTTACATAAATATGTCATGGGCTGATTTAATATTAAACAGATTTTAGTCCCACTAACATTAAAATTTAGCATAGATCCAAATTCGTATAACAAAGGTTTCACTAACACTAAAGTATGGTATTAGATCCAAACCCACGAGCAGAATTCACAAAGACCGTGTTTTAGCCGATCGAGCGGACCAAACATGTCGAGCGGATAATGTCCTCGCCTCTAACCAAACTAGAAAGTAAATATGTGTTTATAATCGGGAAAATGCATTTTTGTCCCCTTAAACAATTCATATTTTTATAGGATCTTCTTTATGAAAAAAAAAATCTTCTTACCTTCTGAAATTTAATAACATGTCTAATTAATCTTTATTTTGGTTTTTAGTCAATTTTTAAAATTTAAATCATTCTATCTTCATCAGGAAAATCTCGTCGTGTCATTCTCCTTCTACTTCAAGTGACTGTTCACACGAGTGGGATTCTATGCCAATTCTGAGTGTTATCGAAGAGTTGTATCGCTGTAAAATCTTGAACATCTATATATACCCTTTTGCGTAACAGAAATATATACACTCTACACACTCTAATACTCTCTTCCACCCTCCCTCTCTCTAATATAGTCGTGGTTATTATACAACTGGCATAAATATCCATGGGTTCCTCGGGTTAAGCAATCTCCGATTTCAATAATGCTAATGTTAAGAATCAGAGTGGCATCCAAAGCGCACCTCTATTTGGCTTTGATATAGTGTCTAATTTCAGGAAGCCTCAGCGAAGTAGCCAAAGCCCCAGAAAGGTGAAGATAAAGATATTTGACGGTGTTCGAGATAAAGGTACATAATTATAACCACGATTTAATGTATTAGTTCTTGGTATTACTTCATACTTCTCTTTTTCCAACACGTCTGCTTTTCTGATGATGTGTTTGTGGTCTCGGACTAAATCTCGAGTTGAGTAGTTAGTTCACATGAATTTTTGTGTTCTATGAGTACACTAACGATTCTTTGATTATATTGTGTATATGCTTGATATCCTATCTTTATTTCATGCTCAACACTTTAGGTCAAGTACCCGAGTTTGATCATAAAATTCTTATGCATCTGGTCTTCTTTGGCTTGGATATTTGATATTCTTCTTCTTAGCTCGTTCTCCAACAGGTTTACTCATTCCTCCTAGTTATAGCTTTAGAGTTTCAGACTATGCTTCTTCTCATCTCCAATCTCTAATGTGTTTTGGAATTCCACCTAGTATGCTTCTCGGAGGCCCAATCATCAGTTCTTCGCAACTCCAATCTCTAATGGGTTTAGACATTACAACTCAACCTTGTTCTTAAAAAGATTTAGGCATTCTGCATAGTTGCTCTTTCAGAGGCCCAACTTATATGTTTCAATCATCCTCTTCTTTATTTAAAATTTATCTTCATATTTTCCATCTTCTTAGCATTTCAATAGCTCGCCTAATCTCACTCATCTTCATGTCTCTCTAAGCTTATTATTCTAAGCACCCATCTTCATCTTCAATCATCACCAAGCATCTCTTTAAACTTAAGTATTAATCTCCACAATCTTTATCTAGCTCTTTGTAGCTTGATCGCCTCTGTATTCATTATCTTCTCGAGTCTCTATTTCTTCTTTTCCTTGCCACTTTAGCTCAAATTCTAATCATCGGTTTCATCCCTTAAGCTCTCTCTTCAAATGCCATGATCTGCATACTTCCAGGCATCCTTGAGCCTCCCAATAGCACATACCTATCCCGGCTTTATTGTAAGATCATGCATTTTCAAAATATAATATTTTCTCATCAATCGAAATAACCTTTTAGGATAACATTAATATAATCCCACAATTTGGCTTTCTTACCCTTATTAGGGTAAGAATAAATGAAATGTTAGACCCGTGTATTGATACCATCTATACAAAGGGAGATAGAGATATGGTTGTGGTATGGGGAGATTACCTCAATGTCGAGATTATTCACCACTAGCAGTGCCAATCCTCCGTAAAATTCTTATAACACCGGGTCAAGATATACAATTGCTCTGTTTCAAAGACGTTATGTATTTTATCTATACTCGGTAAAACCATATCTGAACACACTTAAGGAATTTATTGTTTTTATGAGGGGAATAGATCCCAGGTCCTCGATGTAAAAGTCAAATATCCTAATCATTAGAATGAAAAAAAATGAGGAATTCGATCAGCGTGGATTGAGTACGAAATTTTCAAAGGCGTTGAAAGTCCTAAAGGGAGAGGGGTGAGTGAATTAGGACACTAATAAGATTAATGCCTAATTAAAAATCTTTTGGACAATTATAAGTTTAGAATAAAACTTCTAAGTCAAAATATATATCTAACTCTTAAGGGATCATGCAGGGGACAACTAAAGGTTTGATATAAAAGTAATGTAAGCCAATTATAATATGATAAGTAAAGGGTTAATGGATAGAAAGATACACAATGATATATAGTGGTTCGGTTATCCCTACATCCACTACCTAAGGTAGCTACCTTAGGATTTTCAAGCTTCTTAACTAAGCTTTTTTTTTCCTCTCTTAACCGGAGAGAACACAATACCGTACAACCACGTCTATACCACGAAGCAAACTCTTGTGCGCTAGAAGGTAGTGTAACTTCCAGAAATGGCCCAGGCAGGCCTTGGCGGTCTGGAAGCTAAAAAAATCCATTGTTAAAACAAAATATTAAAAATTATATTTTTAACACAAAAAATTATTTAAATCTATTTTAAAAATTGTATAAACCCTAAAAAAATATTTAAATAAAAATCAAAACCGCCTAGCAAGATAACGCCTAGGCTCTGCCTAGGTGCTCGCCTAGTCCCCTAGGCGTTCGAAGGTGGTCGACCACCCGCCTAGTGCCTAGCGCCTTTTAGAACACTGATCGCAACACAAGGTAACCGAGCATACTCACTATACTCACGCTTTCTCTTAATCTATCTATTACAAAGACTAGATCTAAGAGTACAAATACAAGGGTTTGATTTGTGAAATAACTTTGCTAAACAAACTCCTAAAGAGTGGATATGACTTTAAGCTTAAATCTCCTATTGAGTAGATAATAACTTTGAAGCTTCTTCGATTAAACTCTTGATCAAGCTTAGATGATTAACTTTGATAGCTTGAGACCTCTAATTTTATATGATAAAGATAATAACAATAGTTGAATTGTAATAGGTGAGTTTCTCCTTGAAAGAGGTCATATTATAGCACAAGAAAGTTCCCAACGGTTACAAAGTTTATGGGACATTTTGTGCTAACCGGGTTCCCGTTTAGAGCCAAATGGGTTACCGGTTATCTTCCCCGACGGCTCTTTTCCAAGTGGAAACGGTAAGAAATGACGTGACATTGACTGTCAAGTTGACCCAGCTAACCGGGTTCCCGGTTACGTATGAACGGGTTCCCGGTTTACACTAAACGGGTGCCCGGTTATTTTTTTACTTACACTTTTTAACATTTTGCTATGATGCTCGGATGGAAAAACTTTTTTCACGAGAGTTGTGAGAAACATAATTCTAAGTAACTTTGTAGTTGATCATGGTGACTAATTCTCAATGTACACAAAGATATGGATAAAAGTGTTTGTACAAAAAATAGCTTCCATAAATGATAATACAAGTATCTTTGATGAAATATAGTGCAAGATAAAGGATATACAATAAGTCTAATTAACACACTAATCACAAGAGGATTTGTCATATTAAAACAACCTATGGAGGGAGGCTATATACCAACATGCGTTGAGTGGTTGAAGGTATTAGAGCGATCCCAACCGCTTTTTATCTAGCAAATTCAAGCGTAAAAAAATGAAAACATATAACATAGACCAAGAGCTATATTTTTATTATTTTACTATATGTGTAATTTATGTTAAAAAAATAGAAAATAAAAGACTAAATAAAAATTATTGATCCTATTTTTTAACAAAAATATCCTTCAAAATCTTGGAGAGAAAAGAAAATCTAAATTATTTCTAATAAGATGGTCAAGAGATAAAATGCTTAGTTTTAGTTTTATATGGGAATTCGATCAATTTATTAGTTTAGTTTTCTTATTAAAAAACCAAATAAAAATCTATCTATCTCTTCTTTCTACTTGCGTATTATTATTTCTAGCTGAATAGTTGCACTTGAGAAATTGCATAAGTTCTTCCTAACTTTCGTAGTCTCTGAGGAACGAATCTTATTTATCATTAAAACTTGCATGCGTCCTGTAATACTTGCAGAACCGTGCTCAGCCTAGGAGGGTGTTTATTTGCACTTATTTTATTCATTATTTTATCACACCTTAGACGACACCACATAGCAACTTTGATTTCCTCATTAGATATTAGAGCAACTAATGCATCATGAAAATCTTCTGATACCTCCTTGTTTAAAATAGATTTAATAGTATTGATATAGCACTTTTCTTGATCATTTTCCTCTGTCCCAAGTAAACTCATATAATAGTTCACAAATTCAGATTTAATATCCTCACGATCAGTGAGTATTGTACCATCTTCTCTAATAATAATAGCAATGTGATTTTTAGCAACTCTTCCCTTTATCATTCTGCAGTAGTACTCAGAGCTACAGTCATAATCAGTTATGAACATAGCTCTGGATTTTTGTTTCATAGCTTTATGATGATTAATGGTTGCCATTTCTAACTTCTTGACTAGAATATTTTCTTCAGCTAAGTCAGTACTTATATAGCTTCCTTTCATAATCCTAGATTGGACTATTTCTAACTGGGCTTTAATATTATTGATGTCTTTTGAGTTACTCTTAAAGTATTTATTATTGAACTTCTTTAACACTCCTTTGACTTCTCTAAGTTTCATACATAAAGTAAACATACGATTCCCATAAAATTTGGTATTCCATGTCTTCTTTACGAGCTCCAAGTAATTTTCATGTGTTGTCCAAACGTTGAAAAACCTAAAAGCGCAAGGAGTAGCTTTTTTATGTGCTCCAATTGTAAGTCTTATTGAACAGTGATCAGAAGTTGAAGGGGGAATAATCACTACTCAAAAAATTATTACAATGTAGAATATTTCAATTAAACTAATATCGGGAGTATAAAATAAAGTGTACGATTTTGTAAAATCAACAGAATGTCGAAATTCGATGAGATTAGATAAAATAAAAACATGTGAATACTTCAACGAAAACGAATATATACAACAATTGCTTATAACTATATAAATGAATATAAATTAGTCGACGATAAAAATAGGAATAGAGATAGAAGTAAGATTCACAACCACAAACACCAAAGATAGAATTTAGAATCACAACCAAGCACAAACATTTGAGAAAAATATTAAATTTACCACCTCAAGTCGTAAAATTACATTTAAATATATGAATTTCAGAAGAGGATCAACCAATAGAGAAAATAAATACCTGAGATTGAACCAACATTGAAAATAAAACCCAAAATAGAATTAACGAGCACCGATCTCAAAAATTTAACAAAATATAGATGGTATATAAAAACCTTGAGATTTCATTTTCTTTTTCAAAACTGAAGATGAAAAAATGTTACAATCTTATACATATGATGCAATGAGATGTAATGTATGATATGCATGAGATGAGATGAGATGCAATGTGATGTGATGAGATGACTTACTATATACAACCAACCGTAGAAGGAAAATTATAAATTATTACTTTGTGTGCCTCACCTCACAATTGATAATTGTAAGTCTCTTTTCACTCATTGGCACATGCTAGTTCTCTGTCAAATAAAATGTTTATTCCTACAAAAAAATTACATCTATAAAGATGAATGGATATACCAAGCACATGACTCACCTGATTTGGATTTTGAAAACATCTTTTGTTCATCTCTTCTATAATCTCATTGACAATATATATTCATGCAAAGACGAATAAATGAATATTCTTTGAAAAAAATAACCAAATGACCACATTCTTTGGCTCATCTGATTTAAATTTTGCAAACTGAAAAAATAAATTCGTAACATATTTATCCATCTCTTCTATAACTTTTGTATGCTGCAAATTTTACATGTCTTACTTACAAACCAAGGAAAGAAATACAATAACAAAAATTGAATAAGAGGATTTAAAAAGTACTTGAAAAAACCAATTGTAGATGTGGATAGATTACATGCATTTCTCTTAAAACACAAATTGCAAAATACTAAGAGCTTAAGGTACTCGCGCTACGCAAAATAACCAAACATCAATGAAATACCAAATGTTAATAATATATAGCATTAGTACGTGGTAGCAACAATTCCAAAGTTATTACAAATAATATTAAATACACTTGAGGAAAGAACAAAATACAAAGGTGCAATTTGGATTACTCATAACCTTAACCTTTTCACAACTCTCTTCACAAACTCTTTTCCTTCCAACTTGACCCGTTGTACAATTACCTAATTACCTCATAAGGGATTTGCGAAAAGAATAATGTTTAATAAGATAACATCAAATATGTTGTCAATCATGATTTCAAAAACAAGAAATCACCATACATTTTCAAATGGTCGAGTTGAGCAATACCAAGATTGTAATCTCCTATATAAACCATAGCGGAATCTCCCACTTTAGCATAAAAGATATTAAATTTGAAACCATTTCAATGAAATGATTATTGCACATGCTCTGTATATTATAAACATACATTTCCTACACAGTACGACACATTGTATAGTCTACTTCAGATCCACCGCAATAACTGACTGCCTGAAAGGACCATTGTTAAGGTAACATGGTTTAATTTAGAGAGAAATAGAGAATATATGACATAAACCTAGAACACATGCCTAAGTCTTATCCTTATTCAAACAATCCATGACATTCTTTCTAGTAAATTGTTCTTCTTCTCCCATTCTATCAACCATCACTTTTCTGTAATCATCAAGCGTCATTGATCACAAATACCAGAAACTAATAAAAAAATTCATAGATAATGAAATATAAAAACAAATTGGAGATATTGATAAAGCTGAGGATATTAGTGAAGTGGAAATGAGAGATAAATCGTGGCAGGTCAAGGCTAGAGCATAATTTTCTATGATCATCTCGAGTGAGTTCAGTTCCGTTCCAATACTACCTATAAGAAAACTCAAAAGTCGGAAAAGATTTACTTTCAAATAATTTTGAAAAATTAGCAGAGACATTAACTGCTCTACTCTTCTATCAGCAAATTTCTATACGAAGGAAAAAGAATCTAACCAAGCATAATACATTCACATGTACTATATTTCTAACAATAACAAAGACTCACGGAAAATGGAAATATCTATAAAATCAAAGTGAAAACACAAAATAGAAGAGAAAAAACATTACCCTCTAAAATGCATATACTCCAAATTCAACCATTTCAGTAGACATTCTGGGTTGGGGAAAGAACAAACTCGGTATTGTAAGTAATTCAACTTACATGTGGCCATTATTTTACCAAACATCCTACAAACTATATAGGGCCAAGAATATCCATCATAACTTGTGAAATAATGGTAAATGTTTCTTATTAAGTAAGAAGATCGGGTACAAAAGACTAAGCTAACTCTTATCTTCTCTATCCACCTCACTCACACATATTTTACAAAATAAATTCACCTCCAAAGTTAAATGCACTCTTTATAACCTAAGGGGAATGTTCATGATCCCCCAAGACCTAACATAAAGCCACTACTTCAATCTACTACTAATATTAAATGAAGGCCTAACATAGAACCATTACTTCAATAAACTACTAATATTAAATGATTATCTTGACAAATAATGAGTTCCGCTTTTAACTTTTACTGTTTCTTGTATCTTGTATTATGGAAATGTAAAGTAGAAAGCAATATACCACTTCATCAACACATTAAAAAGATAACCATAAATCGAAAATAACGTGGAAATGCTTCCAATCATGAATTATCATATATTCTTATAACAAATCTTATAGTTACAAACTAGAAGAGAGGGAACGTAATTTACAATATTATACTTAGGATTACAAGAGATTTTTTTTTTGGACTCATGATATATTTGTCCAGAAATAGATACAGACTCTAACTAATCGACACTTGAAATTAATAAACAAACTCAGAAAAAACTCACAAAAGTTGATCTTCTGTATAGCTGGTATGTCATACACAAGTCTTGATCCCCGCTGCATATATTTAACGAAGCAAAGCCACACCGAGAAAAGCAACAATAACTACACAATATTTTGAGGTGAGACAAAATCTCTGCAGTTCATGTCAAAATTTCATATTTTAACCTCGAGGAGAAAAGGAACGAAGAAAACTAAGAAATTTCACTCACCGGGTTATGGGTCATGGGTCACGGTTCAACGGTCAATGGTCAACGGTCACGGTCACACAAAAACACGCAAACACAATCGCAAACGCAATCGCATTCACAAACGCAAACACAATCACAAAATCACCAAAAAAACCAACAAAATCATAATCACACAAAAACACAAACACAAAAGCACACAAAAACAAAAACATAAACATAAACACGATCAACATAATCACAATCGCAACAATCACACAAACAAAATAAATCTGAAATTAGTATATATTTTGATTGAGTAAATAATGAACTTACCATATGAAATTGCAAAATTAGAATTTATGAATTTTAGAAAAAATCATACAATATTGAACCAACGAGCACCAATCACCGCACCGATAGAGAACACAAACAAAAAAAAATATTAAAAATTTACCAGAGATTAGTAAATTATATGACTGTCTACCGTTTCTTGTATCTTGTATATTAAATGATTATCTTGACAAATAATGAGCTCCGCTTTTAACTTTTACAGTTTCTTGTATCTTGTATTATGGAAATGTAAAGCAGAAAGAAATATATCGTTTCATCATCACATAAAAGAGATAACCATATATCTAAAATAACGTGGAAATGCTTTCAATCGTGAATTATAATTTTTTAGAGCCAATAATCAAAAAAATGCCTATTAAAAAAACTATTAATAAAAGAATGCGTAGTAATTAAAATACCCTACAAATAGTAATTAAAATACCCTACAAAAAAACAAAACAAAAACTAGTACACACACGTGAATTTTTTTTTAAAAATTATCATAACTAATTTTAAAAGAATCATAAAAATAAAAAATTATTGTAAAATTAAACAGAGAAATCGAATATGTTCTTATCTTATTCCTGAAAATTCATACATTAACTGCTATATATAGAGTTTCGTAAGCTGCTGGTTGCGCAAGCGCTGACGTCGTTGGTGTATATACACTCATATTTAATATTTTATAACACTCCCCCCTTGGATATCACCAATAAAAGTTTAAAGTGAGAGATAAATGATATATGGGTTGCCTCGTTAAAACCTTACCAGGGAAAAACCTAGTGGGGAAAAACCATGGTGAAAGAAAAAGAGTACAACACGCAAATACCTTCTCCCCCTCACTATGATATCAGGTCTTTTCGATGACGTGTTCCACATTTAATGACATGTCGATTGAATGTCGTTGTTGGTAAAGATTTAGTAAACAAATCTGCTGGATTTTCACTTAGAAAAATTGTTGAACATTTATAACACATATTTCTTGAAGCTCATGAGTGTAGAATTTGGGTGATATATGTTTCGTTCTATCGCCTTTGATATACCCACCTATAATTTGCGTGATACATGCTGCATTATCCTCGAATAATGTAATTGGATTATTGCTCCTGTCGGGAGTCTGCATGACCCTTGAATATGATGCATGATCAATTTTAACCATACGCATTCTCTACTAGCTTCTTGAAGTGCAAGGATCTCAGCGTGATTTGAGGAGGTAGCCGTCATGGTTTGCTTCATAGATCGCCAGGATATAGCAGTTCCACCGTAGGTAAATACGTACCCTGTTTGTGACCTTGCTTTATGAGGATCTGATAGATAACCAGCATCGGCATATCCGACTTGTAATGGTGCAGGATCATTGAAATAGAATAAGCCAAGGTTAGTTGTTCCACGAAGATATCTCATGACTTGCATACTTCCTTACTAATGTCTGCGTGTAGGGGTTGCACTGTACCTTGCTAATAAGTTAACTGAAAAACAAACATCTAGTCGTGTATTATTAGCAAGATACATTAGTGCACCAATAGCCCTCAAATATGGTACTTCCGAACCAAGCACCTCTTCTCCACCCTCTCGGGGGCGGAAAGGGTCTTTTGTTATATCAAGCGATCGTACCACCATTTGGGTCGATAATGGATGAGATTTATCCATATAAAATCGCTTCAAAATTTTCTCAGTATATGTTGATTGATGAAGAAAGATTCCTTTTGGTATATGATCTATTTGAAGTCCAAGACATAATTTGGTCCTTCCTAAGTCTTTCATTTCAAATTCTTTCTTTAGGTAGGAAGTAGTTTTATCGAGCTCTTCTGGAGTTCCAATAAGATTAAGGTCATCTACATATACTACAATGATTGCAAAACCCGTTTTCGATTTCTTTATAAAAATACACGGACATATTGGATCATTAATAAAATCCCCTTGTTTCAAGTATTCGCTCAAACGATTATACCATATATACCACATACGTCCGGATTGTTTTAATCTGTATAAGGATCGTTGTAATTTAATCGCATACACTTGACGAGGTTTTACACGATTTGCTTCCGGCAAATGAAATCCTTCAGGAATTTTCATGTATATGTCATTTTCAAGTGATCCATATAGATACGCCGTAACTACATCCATAAGGCGCATTTCTAAATTTTCGGAAGCTGTGAGGCTTAATAGAAATCGAAAGGTAATTGCATCCATTACAGGAGAATACGTTTCCTTGTAGTCAATGCCAAGTTTTTGAGAAAAACCTTGGGCTACGAGTCGGGCTTTATATCTTGTAATTTCATTGCTTTCATTTCTCTTTCGATTAAAAACCCACCTATACCCAACATGTTGCATACCTATAGGTGGTTGGACTACTGCTCCAAATACTTGGCGCTTATCAAGCGAATTTAACTCTGCTCACATTGCATCTTCCCATTTTGGCCAATCTTTTCTTTGTCGACATTCTTCCACACGAAGTGGTTCGGGACCGTCATTATTTATTTCAAGCGCTATATTGAAAGCAAATATATCATTCATATGAACTGACTCACGATTCCATATATTTTCAGTAGTTAAATAATCTATGAATATTTCCTCATTTTCAGGTACCTCGGTCTCTTCAGGGACCATTTTCTCATTACTTCCTTTAGGAGTAATACATTTGTCAATAGTAGTTGTCTCAATTATTCATGTCGTTCTTTGCGGATGTGCACTATCCATTAATTTTATCATTTCATTATTACCCCCTTGAGATCTCTTTTTCCGGGGCATGGTATCTTTTGAGCCAACGGTTCTACCACGCTTCATGCGTGGGTTAGATGCATTCGTTGCAGGCTCATTCATATGTCCAACTGGGACATCAATCCTTGCTGGAACATTTACAGCAGGTATATGAGATTTCACGATTGGTGGTGCCTAGGGTGTGATAAAAATATGATAAAATAAGGTCAAGAAACTACGCACTCTCACCCTAGACAGGCACAGTACTGCAAGTATTACAGGACGTATGCAAGTTTTAGTTAGTAAGTTGAGTTCGTTCTCAGGGACTTAAGTGTGTTAATCGCGTGAGTAGGAATAACGAGTAAAAGTAAATAATCAGAAGACAGTAAATTAAAGGGAACAGATTTCGAAATTCTAAATTAAACTAAGAAAATAAAGACAATAAAATAAAAGATAAGAAATATGAGATGAGAAGTATAGCTCAGGTTTTGCTAGTATGCACTAATCATTCTAATTCTATCTATAAATCTAGTCAATAAGGGAGAATATTAGCTCTTGGTATACTTAGTCAGGATTCTAAATTCCCATACCTTAGACCTTGAGAGCGACTAAGGGGGCTACGGCACAACCAAGAAGTGATTTCAAATAGGGTTATGAAACGCTACTAAGGCCCTAAGCAAATACTGCAATCATTGGTGATATGGTGATTAAAACAAACCCTAATGACTATCTAGTTAGAATCATGTTTTGTCAGAACTAATATCGACACTAGACATTATGTGGTGGTTCAATAGTTAAACACCCTGTCAAGGAGACCATCTAACTACTATTAAAACAATCCTAAAGTGATCAGTTCTAGGAAAGACATTAAATCAAAACACATAAATAAATATTAAGTAAGAAGCTAATATCAGATTAAAACATGTAATTCCCAAAGAAACTTAGATAGAAGAATTAGAATTCATAGATTATACATTATGCAAAACCCAAGTTATAGGGAGTTTAGTTCATACCTGAAGGAAATAAACTAAAAGAAATTACAAAAGACATCATCTTGCTCTCTACAATAAATTGGAAGAATAAAACCTTAAGAACTAATTACTATAAGGCAAGGATAAATTACAAGTGATATAAGGGTGTATTTATAGGTGTTTAGAAGACCTAATTCGTTTTCTTGAGGAAGAGGTAAGGTATTAAAATTCTAGCCCAACTCAAATTCGTATGGAAATAAAGATAAACACTGCTAGACCGTTTTGAGCATATCTTCTTCGTTATTGGTCGGTTTGAGCTCCATAAGATACCAAAAGAATCGTAACAGAATTATCTTTGCACCTATGAAAGGAATTTGCCAAAATCGGCCTATTTCTTGGGTAAAATAGCACTTCTTTAGGCGTGTGCTACAGAATCTCAGATTTAGGCAGCTTTTCCTTTTCCATCTTTTTAGCTTTTGTTTCCTTATCTCCAATTACCATGCAAATCTCTTTCCATAAGTTGTTGTCTTTGACTTGGACTCTAATTAAGCTCCATAATTATCTTTAAAGCTACACACTAAATAAACAATTAAACCCAATATGCTTTAAAAATATTATTTTACTAAATCAAAACTCAAAATAGGAAAGTGCACTATTTCTCAAGAAAATCGACATTTATGACTTCTAAATCACTAAAAATAATGTCTCATCCTAACATTAATCTATCACAAATGAGGAGACATCAACGATATTCTTTGTGTCTGTGAACGCATTGGGTATATTATTTGCAATACTTTGTAAATGAATTATCTTTTGAACTTCAAGTTCTGATTCCTTAGTTCGTGGATCAAGATGAGACAATGAGATTGTTTTCATCGAGATGTCACATTGTTTTTCAGGCTACGGTGTCTCTCCCCCTAATGGGGGGAATAGTGTCTCATCAAAATAACAATCCGCAAAGCGTGCTCTAAAAAGATCACCCGTCAAGGGTTCAAGATATCGAATAATAGAAGGAGAATCAAACCCAACATAAAAACCAAGTCGTCTTTGGGACCCATCTTACTACGTTGTGGAGGTGGTATAGGAATATACACAGCACACCCAAATATGCGTAAATGTGACACATCAGGTGGATGACCATGCACAAGTTGTACTGGAGAATATCTATGATATGCAGTAGGCCTAATTCGAACTAATGCACCATCACGAAGAATTGCATATCCCCAGGCAGATATAGGTAATTTAGTTTTCATAAGTAAAGGTTTAGCGATTAGTTGAAGACGTTTAATAAAAGATTCAGCTAAACCATTTTGAGTATGTACATATGAGCAACTGGGTGTTGAACCTTGATTCCAATTGACATGCAATATGCATCAAAGGATTGAGACGTGAATTCTCCAGCATTATCTAAACGAATAGATTTAATAGGATAGTCTGAAAATTGAGATTTCAAATGAATAATCATAGTTAGTAGTTTAGAAAATGCATGGTTTCTTGAAGATATTAAACAGACATGAGACCACCTGGTAGATGCATCTATCAAAACCATAAAATAGTAAAAGGGTCCACAAGATGGGTGAATCGGTCCACAAATATTCCCTTGGATACGTTCCAAAAAAATTTGGGCATTCAATAGAAAATTTAGTTGGGGAGGGCCTCACAGTCAATTTTCTTTGAGAACATGATGCACAAGGAAATTCACTGGGTAAAAGGATCTTCTGGCCCTTTAAAGAGTGACCATGTGAGTTCTCAATTATTAGACATATCATTATTGCCCCTAGGTGACCCAGTCGGTCATGCCACAATATAACATTCTTTGGATCGCTATATCTTTGCTTTCGTACAATATGTGTTTCCACTGCCCGTATGCAGTATGATACAATCCAGAAGAAAAGGCGGAGAACTTTTCTAATACACACTTCTGGTGTGATTTCTAAGAAATAATGCAAAGATATTCTTTATCACCGTCATTTGTGGTTTCTATATGATATCCATTTCTACGAATATCCTTGAAACTTAGCAAATTTCTTAAGGATTTGCTAGAATATAACGTGTCGGTTATATTGAGTTGTGTACCACATGGTAATACAATTTCTGCGTATCCAGAACCTTCTATTAAATTGGCAGAACCCGAAATAGTGATCACACTAACTTGAATTAAGTTTATGTTAGTGAAACAAGCCCGATTTTGAAGTATAGTATGCGTGGTTGCACTGTCTGCCAGACATATTTGCATATCGTCTATTATAAAATTGAAATATCTTACATTCATACAAACAGGAACATATATACAGTACATAGGAGTTCTCGGGTGATACATGTCTTTTTAAAAATATGCACAATACCAAAAAGTAAAAGACATGTATACATATTTACATCATTCAAAACACTTATAGATATAAACATATAATATATATAACATTTATTTAGTATTCCCCGTTCCCTTCTCCGATCAAGTTTTCAAGATTTACATTTGAGTCCGCAAAGAAATCATCAACATTGTAAGTGCTGTCATACAAGCCGTCAAAATCAGCATGGCAATCAGGACTATCACAATCGACATGATTAGTTTCTCTAGCCCGATTTATAGATTTCATTGATGCCTGATAGAGATCAACCAGATGTTTTGGCGTACGACAAGTACGCGACCAGTGCCCATTTCCACCACACCGATAACATTCAGTGTTATCGTTTTGTGAAGGTTTTTTTCGGTGGTCTTATCATTATTTTCCCACTTCTGGTGGCGATGGTTATTTTTCTTAGTAGTATTCTGACTACTATGAAACCACGATGTATTCCTTCCACGACCACGGCCTCCCTCTTCCACGACCTCGGTTTTGGCCACCACAACGTCTATTCATATTAGACGACGTGGCATTCGCTTCGGGGAATGTGCTTCCATTCACTTCAAGGAATAGTACAGATCCGGTGGACCGAGAATTGTGATTTTTCATCAACAATTCATTGTTTTGAACAAGGAGACATGATATTAATTCAGAATATCTACGAAACCTTTGCTCACGATACTGCTGCTGCAGGAGCACATTCGTGGCGTGAAATGTGGACAATGTTTTTTCTAACATGTCTTCCTCAGAAACATTTTCTCCACATAGTTTCATTCGAAAAGTTATCTCATATAATGAAGAGTTGTAGGCACTTACCGATTTAAAATCTTGCATCCGCAAGTGCAGCCAATCGTATCGCGCTTCGGGGAGCACCATAGTTTTCTAGTGATCATATCTATCTTTTAAGCTATTCCACAAAATCAGAGGATCATTCACCGTGAGATACTCTGTTTTTAATCCTTCGTGGATGTGGTTTCGGAGAAATATCATTGATTTTGCGCGGTCCTGCAGGGACGCTTTATTATCCGTTTTAATAGTCTCTCCGAGATTATTAGCCTCGAGATGTATTTCCGCATCTAATACCCAAGATTGATAATTTTTCCCAGTTATATCAAGAAAAGCAAACTCACGTTTTGTAATATTATTCATTATATATATATATATATATATATATATATATATATATATATATATATATATATATATATATATATATATATATATATTCTTATAAGAGAAAAGATGAACGATTTTTTTAAAAAGTATAACTTGTCCTAATTTTTAAAGAACAAAAGTGAGTTAAACTATACTATTTTATCTTTTGTATTTGTTGTAAATAAACAAAGGGTAACTGGGGTATATATACTAAAAGGAAGGCGGTTAATAAAGTGAAGATATGTACGTAGAAAGATAAAACTAAAAATGGATATACATGTTACTGTCATCAGATAAAACTAAAACTAGATATATATGTTACCTTTTTTTTACTTATCGTATGAGTCATCAAAGGATATGCATGTTACTTCTTTTTAATCGAATATGAGTCTTAATTCATAAGTGATATGCAAAGCATATCAGACTTCTTTTCTTTTTAAGCGAAACAAACTTTAACAAAAAAAAAAGTATCATGCTTAAGAAAAAAAAAACTTTGAAAAAATAATATTGAGGTGAATTAAATTTGAAAAATATGCTTAACTATTTAATCGATAGAACTCGTGCTGATAACGTATTGTAAAATTAAACAGAGAAATCGAATATGTTCTTATCTTAATCCTGATAATTCATACATTATACAATAACCTAACTGCTATATATAGAGTTTCATAAGCTGCTGGTTGCGCAAGCGCTGACGTCGTTGGTATATCCACTCATATTTAATATTTTATAACAAAAATTTATATATTTGGATAAAACAAATTAATATTTAACGCTATGATTTTATTGATTATTTTTCGCAGACACGGAATTTTATGTTTTAAACAATGAATTTCATGTTTGCGAAAAAAAAACATTATTCCAAACAATGAACATGAAATTCCATGTTTATGAAAAAAATTAAAAAAAATCATAAACGTAAATATTAATTTGTTTTATCTAAAAATACAAATTATTTATTTTTATGATTTTTTTAGAATTAGTCATGACGATTTAAAATTTTTTTTACAGACGTGCGTGTGTGAGATGGAATTAGTAGTAGGTGGTGGTTTTGGTGGCTGTGGTGGTGGTGGTGGTGGAGGTAGGGATGGTGGTGGTGGTGGGGGGTAGGGGCGGTTGGTGGTGGAAGTACCCTATATTATTTGTTTAATTATTTAAAAATAAATATTGTATTAAAAATAAAATAATATATTTAACAATAAGGGTAGTAAAGGTATAAAAAAATATAAATGAGATGTTTATATAATAATTATTCAATTAGCCATTTTTTATAAAATAAATTATTGCAGGCTTAATTTAGCAATGAGGTACTTTTATTAGACTTTTTTTTTAACAAATACGCCATATTTTTATAACAAGTCTTATAGCTACAAACTGGAAGAGAGGGAACGTAATTTGAAAATATTATACTTAGGATTATCAGAGATTTTTTTTTTGGCTTAGGATATTTGCCTATAAATAGTTACAGACACTAACTAATCGACACATGGAATTAGTAAACAAACTCAGAAAAAGTTCACAAAAGTTGAACTTCTGTATAGCCGGATATTGAACTAGATAGAGAAAATAAATATCATATATTAAACTAACGAGTACCAATCACCGACGCCGACAAAGAACACAAAAACAAAAATAATTAAAATTTTACATGAGATTAGTAAATAATATGATTGTCTACAATAATAAACTTACCACCTGAAATCGTAATATAAAAAAATAATTTAGAAAGAAGATCAACCAATACAGAAAATAAACATTTCAAACAGTGAATTTTATGTTTTAAACAGTGAATTTCGTGTCTGCGGAAAAAATTTAAAAAATCAAATAAAATCATAGACGTAAATATTAAATCCGCTTTATCCAAAAATATTATTTTTTATTTTTATTTTTTACAATTAATTACGACAATTTAAAAAAAATGACAGATGTGTGCATGTATGATGGAATTAATACTAGGTGGTGGTGGTGGTGGTTATGATTGTTGTGGTGGTGCTTATGGTGGTGCTTATGGTTGTGGCGGTGCTTATGATGGTGGTTGAGGTTATGGTGGTGGTGGTATTAATAAGGTGATAATGGTGAAGGGTGGTGTGGTTGGTTGTATGGGTGGTGGGTGGGGGTGGGGGTGGAAAGTTGTAATAGTGGTTAAATTTAAATGACAAATAATAAAGCAATTAAAATAATTATATAAGAGTATTTTTGTCAAGGATGTTTTTAATAAAGAATCTTATTAGGTTATGTTTTTAGCAAATAAAATTTTTAATAGACATTTATGGATAAATGGTTCTTTACAAAAACTATAAATATAAATATCATAATCAAATCAAAATAATTTTTAAATTGAGAACCAACGAAATTTTTAAATTTTTAAACTATAAATATAAACTATCCGTATCAAATGATTATATCTATATGAACCAACGAAATATAATATACTTTAAAATTAAATAAAAATTAATCAAAATATCAAATAATACAATTAAACTAATCAAGACAATAAAATAGAGTATACCGTAGTAAGGAGATGCAATTAAATATTTTGTAAATTAAATCCCTGTTAACGCGGTCGCGATCACCATCACCATCACCATCACCATCACAATCACACGAAAGCGCAATTACAATACACAAACACAAGCACATTCACAAAATCGATAATCACAAACACAATCACAATCACAAACACAAACAATCACACAAAAACACAATCACAATCCACAAACACGAAGACGAACACTAAATACAAATACAATTATAATCACAGTCACAGTCAGAATCACAATCACAAACACGTTTAAAACACAAACACACAAAAAACAAAACAATCGCATTCATATAAAAACACAAAACAATCACAATAACACATACACCGACCCCGACCCCGAACCCCCGACCACAAACACAAACACAATCACAATCACAATCACACGAAAACACAAACACAAAAAACAATCACAAAACACAGTGCACAGTCTATGGTCCATAGTCCACCGTCCCCACTCTCCATCCACAATCACAATCACAATCACAAACACAAACACAGTCACAATCACAGAAAAACATAAATATACAAAAACAATCACAAGCACAAGCACAAGCACAAGCACAACGACAGACGACAGACGACAAGCCACAACCACAACCACACGAAAACACAATCTTACGAAAACACAATCACAATCAGAATACACACACAAGCACAAATACAATGACAAACACACCGACAAACACAAACACGGTTACAGCCACAATCACAAAACATAAACCACAAATCACAAACCACAAACCACAGAACCCAAACGCAACACAATCACAATCACAAGAAAAAACGAACATACAAAAATACAAACATACAAAAATACAAACACAATCACAATTACAATCACAAACACAATCACAGTCAGAAAACACAAACACAAATACAAACACAAGCACAAGCACAACAACAAACACAAACACAATTACAATCACAGAACACAGAACACTGACCCAGACCAAACGCAATCGCAGTCGCAGTCGCAGTCACAGTCGCAGTCACAAACACAAACACAATCACACTCACACGAAAACACAATCACAACCACACGAAAACACAATCTCAATCACGATCACAATCACACAAACACAAACACAATCACAATCCAACGACGAATACAATGACAATCACAAACACAAAACACAAAACACAAACACACGAACACACACACACAAAAAAAACAATCGCAGTCGCAAAACACAAACACACAAACAAAAAACAGTCACAGTCGCAAAACACAAACACAAAAACAAACACAATCACAATCACAATCACAAACCTAATCCGATCCCCGAACCCTGATCGCAAACGCAAACGCAAACACAATCACACAAAAACACAAACACAAACACAAACACACGAAAAAACAATCGCAATCGCAATCGCAAACGCAAACGCACACGCACACGCACACGCACACGCACACGCACACGCAATCGCAATCGCAATCGCAATCGCAAACGCAAACGCAAACGCAAACGCAAACGCAAACGCAAACGCAAACGCAAACGCAAACGCAAACGGAAAAGCAAACGCAAACGCAAACGCAAACCCAAACGCAAACGCAAACGACGCAAACGCAAACGCAAACACAAACACCAAACACCAAACACCAAACACAAACACAAACACAAACACAAACACAAACACAAACACAAACACAAACACAAACACGTAACACAAACACAAACACACGAAAATACAAAAACACACAATCACAATCACACACAATCACAAACAGAAACAAAAGAAAATACAAACACAACAATTATAAATCACACAAACACAAGAAAATACAAACACAACAATTATAATCACACAATCACACGAAAACACAAACACAAACATAACAATTACACACAAATACAATCACAAACACAACAATCACAATCACACAAACACAAACACCTTAAATTAACAGATATTATAATTGAGTAAAATAATAATCTTCCCACATAAAATCGCAAAATTAGAAAATTAAATTAAAATATATGAATTTTTAAAAATATCAACCTATAAAGAAAATAAATACCTAATATTGGATTAACGAACAAAACTTGAAACTGAACATTCCATTTTCAAGTTAATATAAAGGGGTGTATGTGATGAATTAAATTCACCTTCAAGGTTGATATATATAGGTGTAGGTACAAGTATATATACCTGTGAAAGAAGGGGAGGCTTAAAGTTTTGGAATGTGAACTACTCATAACACAAGCTTAGCTATAAGAGCCCACTCCCACCCAAAGGGAACAACTATTTCATATCATACTACTCAACTCAGTATGCAATTGCAAGTTCCTCTGTCCTTTCGTAGAGGTAACTCTCTAATAATACTCTCTTTATCTATTATCTAAGTCCTCTTCTCTTCTCTAAGGACAAAAATTACAACTAAACACTCATCTTTCACAGGTTTTTTAACTTAGGGTCTCTAAGTGGCAAAATGACTCGGTTAGAGAAACTTACAATAGAAGCATATGAGTCGTTTTGAGACTTGTTCACTCTCCTCAGCTATTGTTTTTTAAAGCTAAAAAAGAGATGGAGAACAAGAAAAAAAATAAAGCAATGAAGTTGGAGAGAAAACACAGAAAAATAAAACAGAAATACAAGAACTAACTAAAATCAGGAAATGGATGATTGATGATTTACCATCGGAAAATTCTTTATAATAACCATCCTCAAAAGCTTCCTTGTCAGGCATATTAACCTCCAGAAAGTTATCACAGGTAATGCATGCAGAAAAATACGGAGTCAAATGCATGTCTATTTTGAGTAACTACTGTACAAGGAAAGAAGTAAGAGTGTCAAACTTCAAGAAATATTTACCTTTGAGGTTTAATGCAAATATAACATCTTCTGGTACAAAAACATTCTGATCCAAATAGTTTTGTTCTCCCTTAACAGTCAGTTGATGATTTTATCAATGGCTAAAGAAAAGCGTGGGGACCAAAATGCATTTGCAGTAACCCTGAAATCCAAAAAGAATTATCAAAAGGTTTTTTTATGTAAATTCACATAAATAAACAAGGTTAGATTGTAGCTACTTGTTACTTTGAAGAGAACTAAAAACTTCAAAGTTGTCTCAAATTCTAAAAGCTTCCACGAAAAAAACATTATAATAAAAGATTACCTCCACCTCCACCCCTTTTTAGTTGGATTAATCTCTCCTGCAATCTACCAAACAAGACGTTAAAAAGTTAGCTTTTATCCATACTAAATATATGTGACACTCACCATATTAACAACTTCTTTTCTTGAGTAAGCTTTGTTTGTCAATCATCCAAACTTCCTCGATTATGTTAACTTCTTTAGTTAATTGCACTCAAGGTCCATGCATCATGCAAAAGTGGCATTATACACTATATTATGCAAAAATTACAGTATAGAAATATGTACATGTATGTATTTAGAAGAATATACCTTTTGTCTCTTGCCTTTGTTGATGGCCTGTTGGATCCAGAGAATAATTAACAAGTTGAATCAATTAATTAGTAATGTAATATTTGATTTACAGTAAAAGTCCTTACTTTTTAGTCAGATTGAAGAATTGTCTCATGAATACAAATCCTGCAAAATTAAAGCAAAAACAGAAAGCAGCATACCATAGAGTATACGAAAAAGAAGAAGAAGAAGGTTAAATTTTTACCTTTCTCATATAAATGTAGCTGCTTAGGATTCAGCACCCTCAACTTGCAAGAGAAAGCACAGACATGATAGTAATAAATAAAAACAGTTAGATGGTGATGTTTATAATACTTACAAGTGTATAAACACCTCTGCAGCTACCTCGCCCTTGCCTTCCCAACATCTAAAGTCAACCAACAAACAAATGCATAAGTAAAAAAGGGTAAAATGGGAAAAAATAATCAACCTTTTGTAGTCCCAAGAAAACATAAATAAATGTTTTTAAAAGTAAACAACAAACAAACCCTTTGGATGCTCTAATCTCTCTTAAAAAAGGAAGGAATGAATGAATGAATACCTCACAAACTTCTCTATCAACTCTTGCTTTCTTCTCTTCTTTTTCATCTCTTTCGCTCGCTTAATGTAATCACCAAACTTATTTCCCGCATATAACCACAATAACAAATGAATCCCAGAAAGGAATTTTTTTTACAAATCCATGAGATAATAACACATACACAACAAAAATAATATTAAACAAGATGAGATGGACAATATGATATATAATGAGATGAGATGCAATGCGAGTGATGATATGCAATGCAAGTGATGATGCAATTATATGAGATGCAATGCAATTGATGATGCAATGAGATGAGAAGAGATGCATGATATGCAATGCAATTGATGCAACAAGATGAGATGTATGAAATGAGATACCACCTACCTGTGACACACCTGCTCATGTCACTCCATATCAAACAACAAAAAACTGAATTGTAAGTTGTATTAGCAATTTCAATCCATTATGTTAATTGCACCCCATTATATATATCCGTGGAAGGGTAGATTTGAAATGTTAGTATATGTGGGGTGGGATATATATTTAACATAAAGTATGTGTGGCTCTGGAGTATGAACAACTCAACTTATAGCAACAGTTCAGCTCTAAGAGTTGTTCTCTGCTTGAAGAAGAGCTGAAGCTCTTCATTTCATTAAAGGACTGCTCAAACCATGCATAGAGTTAGTTAGTTGGTGGTTTTGCTAATTTAATTATAAAACTCGAAACTGAATTTTCCAGTTTCAAGTTAATATTAAGGGGTGTGTGTGATGTATTGATTCATCTTTAAGGTGTGATATACTTGTGTAGATACAAGTATACATACCTGTGAAGGAAGGGGAGGCATAAACAAGTATGCCTGATTTTGGATTGTGAACTATTCATAGCAGCAGAAGCTCAGCTCAGCTTTAAGAGCTGCAGCTGGGTCCCACTCCCACCAAAGGGAATAACTATATCATAAATACTACTTGAAATTGGAGAACTACTCAACTCAGTATGCAAGTTCATCTGTCCATTCACAAAGGGAACTCTCTAATAATACTCTTTCTATCTATTATCTGAGACCTTCTCTTCTCTAAGGACACAAAATACAACTAAACACTCAACTTCTATCGCTAATGAACCTTATATCTAGAATCAGAACAAAAAGGAATAATTATAGAGAGTAATGGAAAGAAGACTTACTAAAAACCTTCAACAAATACTTAATAGTCCAAGAGCTCCCGCCTAAATGTTATAACAAGAATTTAACATAAATATTCAAACAATAAAGTGCAAATAACAAATGAACCACACAATACCTCGACCTCAACTTAGCTAGCCCCTGTAATTGGACCTGGATCAACCTGCATAATAGCTTCATCATTCATTCTTCAATATCACAACTATATATATATATATATACTTGTAAACAGAAATCTAACTGCTTCAGAATCTCCTGCACCTGCAGCTTCAATATCTATCTGCACCTCTCGATATGAATAGTTGCAGTAATTCCTTACCTCCACCTGGAAATATACATAAATTAAGAAGAAAAAAAGACAGCTGGCAATAAATAACAAAAAAATCTTCAATTTATACCTGTGAAAACACGTCTTTCAACAACTTCAAGGTACTCTTGATGAATGTTTTCTCTCAATGTCTGAAAATATTATATATTTAAATATAAAGGCTAACTGAGTTATATAATTTAAAAGATAATAAACATACCTGGAATTCAGCCATTGTCTTTGAACTTTTTTAAGGCACTGTAATTAAAATATTTATATAAGAAGAAAATTTATGCAGAATAAGAATATATTAGTGATGAAAATGGAGTTTAAAGTACAATGTTGTAGCTGTTCTTGATCTATCCACTGCTGAACCTTTTCCACATCCCGGTTTTTGTCTATTGGCCAGATTCTGAACAAGAAGTTAAAAGGATAAATTACATAATTACCCCCAGTAGGAAAAAATAATTTAAGGGTCCCACAAACTTACTTCTCTGTCAACTTCTCTTCAATTTTTGATTTAATGACTCGAGCAACTTTACCAACTTCATCTACATCTTTTTCCATTCTCTGCTTAATTCCTGCAAATATTTGTGGGGTAAAAATTTAAAATTTCACTTTTTAACCACATTCCAGAAAAGTAAAAGCTAAATTTACCTTTCATAGTAGTAGCTTTGGTAACAGCTTTGGATTCTTCATGAGCATCCTGAAGCTTTTTGAGTAGCTTAATCAGCTTTTCGTATTGCTTCTCGATTTGTTGAACCTAGATAGCAAAGAACATAGGCTAAAACATCATTACATTGGATAAGTATTAGCTTAATCATAAAAAAAACATGAGTTTTGTAGGTACCTCCTTAAAGAAATTGTCGAGTCCTAATTCTCCTGAATTCATTGTTTCTAGAAGAATGATCCCGAGGGATCTCAAATGAGTCCTGGAAAAAAGAATAGTATGAAAAGCATGTTAAAACACTTGTATATATACTCACTTTCCCAACTCAATATTCTCCAAGGGCAAAACAATTCTATAGTTTAAGCAGTGTACTTCATAGAGCAGAAGGAGAAGGAAAATTTTGTGATTCCACTATAAATTTGGAAGACAAGACAAGAAGTTGATAGGTAACTCACATTACTGTATAGAGCTGCTCCCTCATAGTCTATTCTGAGTAACAATACTAACAATACTGTAAAAGAAGAAAGAGTAGATTGAGTGAGTGTTAGTCAAGTTAATAAAAAAAAAACTCTTATAACCCAAAATATTAATTACCTGTCAAAATTTCCCAAAGGCACCTACTTCTCCAACACTTGTTTATCAACCTATTCAACCCCAAAGGTAACAAAATTGCACACTGTGATAATTAATATATATCGAGATAGTAAATAACTCACCGGGATTATGATTCAAATGATGCAGCACCAAGATTGAAATTGACAAAAGATAATTATGAATATAATAATAATACTATAGAAGATGATATGATATGCAATGCATGATATGATATGAGATGATATGATATGAGATGCATGATATGAGATGATATGATATGCAATGCATGATATGATATGAGATGATATGATATGAGATGCAATGCAAGTGATGAATGAATAGACAAATCAATCACAGAAGGAGAAACCACCTACCTGTGACACACCTCAGCTCGTGTCATTCTATATCAAACAACAAAAATAGAATTGTAAGTTGTATTAACAACTTCAATCAATTATGTTAATTGCACCCCCATTAGGGGTCTATATTTTTTAATAAGTACGATATATACCCATGGAAAGGGTAGATTTGAAATGTTAGAACATAACCCAGTGAAGTGGGTTATATAGATTCTCTGCTTGAAGAAGAGCTGAAGCTCTTCATTTTATTAGAGGACTATTGTTCCTCTACTCAAACCATTCTAGAGTTAGTTAGTTAGTTAGTTAATTCTAATAAGAGAGTGGAAGGGTAGATTTGATATGTTTAATATCAGAGAAAAACTTGAAACTGAATTTTCCAGTTTCAAGTTAAATGATGGTGTGATATATACATACTTGTGTAGATACAAGTATACATACATACCTGTGGCAGAAGTAGTGGAGGCATATACAAGTATGCCTGATTTTGGAATGTGAACTATTTATAGCACAAGTAAGGCTCAGCTCTAAGAGCTGCAGCTGGGTCCCACCCACCAAAGGGAATAACTAATTCATATCATACTACTCAACTCAGTATGCAAGTTCCTCTGTCCATTTGTCCATTCATAGAGGGAACTCTCTAATAAACTCTTTCTATCTCTTATCTGAGACCTTCTATTCTCTAAGGACACAAAATACAACTAAACACTCATATTCTATCACAACTATTTGAACTTAATGAACCTTATATCTAGAATCAGTACAAAAAGGAAGAATTATAGAGAGTAATGGAAAGAAGACTTACTAAAAACCTTCAAAGCATCCACACAGTTTGAGTGTATTTAGCAGCCATCTCCATAAATATATAAGTGAAATGTAAATACTGAGATGAGAATTTAAAAGAATACTTACTTACATGCCTTCCTTCATTTCGATTTCAACCCCCACCTTCAACAAGTACTTAATAGTCCAAGAGCTCCCCTAAACATTATAACAATAATATTACATAAAGGGTCAAACAAGAAAGTGCAAATAACAAACAAACCACACAATACCTCAACCTCAACTTAGCTAGCCCCTATAATTAGGATAAGGATAATTGGGGGAGTATTAACCTGCATAAAGAAAGGTCAAACAAATAGCTTCATCATTCATTCTTCAATATTTACAGCTATATATATACTTGTAAACAGAAATTCAACTGCTTCGATATCTCTTGCACCTGCAGCTTCAATATCTATCTGCACCTCTTGATAGAATAGTTCCAGTAATTTCTTACCTCCACCTGGAAATATATATACATACATACATGACGATACAACAAGACAACAAGTTGATAGATAACTCACATTACTATGTATGTATTATCTATTATTACTCACTCTCAAAGTACCTGTCAAACTTTCCCAAAGGGAGGGCAAGCACTTCTCCAATGCATGTAATGATATGATATGCAATGGAATGCAAGTGATGAAAGGATGAGATGCAATGAATGAATAGGCAATCACAAAATGAGATGCAATGCAAGTGATGATATGATATGCAATAAATGAATGAATAAATCACAAAATAAGATGTATAAATTGAGATACCACCTACCTGTGACACACCTGCTCGTGTCATTCCATATCAAACAACTAAACTGTAAGTTGTTTTAACAACTTCAGACCATTATATGTTCATTTTTGTTAGAATATATACCCATGGAAGGGTAGATTTGAAATGTTAGAATATAACCCAGTGGAGTAGGGTGGGATATATATTTAACATAAAGTATGTGTGGTTTTGGAGTATGAACAACTCAACTTATAGTAGCGGTTCAGCTATTCTGTGCTTAAAGAAGACCTTCATATATGACACACAGCTATTCGGTGTAATTTCTTGACTCAACAGTTATATTATCACAAATAGCTTTTGAAAGAGTACTAACCCAATATTCAAACTTGAAAAGATCATGAGATGATGTCAAGTGATATTTCGGAACCTATAAAGAATTCATTAATCAAGTAAAAACACTATCAGATTTACTGATTTACCTTATAGCTAGCTAGCTAGCACATTTCTCCAAGCAGAAATGACATGTAAAGTCCTCAATCACTGCACATTCAGAGCATATTATATCATTTTTGCAATATTGGAATTTACTAAATAAACCCACAGTAAAACCTTAGATTTACCTTCAGTCCTCTGCACAACTTATTCTCGTCATTTTCAAACCCTTTGTAAAAATTGTATTTGTTTCAGAAAAATGCAAAGAAAATGATAAATACTCAAAAGGGAGGTATAAAAAGGGACCCACCGAATAATCTGTGGCAAAGACTATAATGAGATCTATCTTTTGCTCCAAGCTCTGCAGCAATAATGCAAACTTGTAGTAACTATTCAGATGGGGGCCCCCTTAAATAAGATTATAAACTATCAGCAATGGAAGAAGTGTGGTCCCTATATTATGCAAAAATTGTGTTATAGGTCCCTATAATGAGTGAAGATACTACTGCTTCAGAACCATGTGGATTCTGAAAAGAAACGCAACTGCCTTGATTTGAGTGACTGCAAAAGAAAATCATTGATGTTAACCATAGTTTAAGTACACAAGATAACCCCAACCATGGTTAGGTTTTAGTTTGTGCAATATTTATTACCTTCATCTCAAGCGCGGAGAGTTTTGCCACGAAAAATGCAGTAAATCTATCGGAATCTTCCCCAAAAAGCATTGTCCGTCAAAATTTCCCTATTAAAAAGGAAAATCAATATTAAATTATAAAGGCAACTTATATCCTTCTGAGCATTAGCTAGTTCAGCTAAGAAAAAGAAAAACATAAAATAAAATATAATAAATTGTAACCAGAAAGAGATGAACAATATCTCCATTTAGGCGGATACTTATCTCAGGGAGAATGAATGAATGAATAGACTGGAGGGTCCTTGCTGTTTAGAAAGGGTAGATAAGAGAAAGTAAATAAATCGATAATTTGTTTGGCTAGTATAATACACAAAGGAAATAACCTTTTTAGAGTTGCTTCAGGTAAAGAGATTTCCATTTGTATCCTGGAAAACAAAAAGAAAATGGATTATTAGAATCATCTTATTGTATAGCATATATATGCATAACAAGTTCAATACTGCGATATATATCATGGTATGCTCTCAGCTTACCATAAATACACATAAATACACTTAAAGAGAAGATTAAAGACTAAAAATAAACCTGTCTGAATCAGCAGATTCATCAATTTCATTGTCTGAATCAGCAGATGTTATAGTAACATCAGGTTTACTCCCATATAAGGAAGAAAATCTTGTCCTAAACATATACAAAGCCTAGCCCATGCCTATTAATTATCACGTAACAATAAATTAATACTCAAGCTTAAAAAAACATCCACAAAGACAAAGATATTTGAATACATACTTGTAACATGTAACTAGTAGTTGGAACATCAGTTTCCATTTAAGCACTTCCATAACTTGTGTAGCATCATCTCTAAATTTGTCCTTTCCAACAGCCATACCCACTAAGCTAATACACTCCATTGCTTTAGCACGAAGAATTCAATATATACCTGAGCTAAAGCAGTTAAAGCCCCTTCTTGCACCATTTGTTTGCCATTCTGTTTCAAACAATAATAATATGAGTAAAGAAGATTGTACGAGTGCTTTTTATGGAGTTAATTTTTATCATTATAATTATAATACCTGAAGAAGAAGTAATAATTTGCTGACTAGTAGTGCAGTTTTCACTGAAGTTAAGTACTGCAGAAGCAGCATTTGCCTGTGAAAAATATCAATAACCAATTAGTAAACAGCTTTAAGAATATATCTTAATGTAAACTTTAGTGGAAACAAACCTAAACCTGCACACGTGGATTTGGGAAATCATCCATGGCAGCAGCTAGATCTGGCCCTAGATCAGTTGAAAGCTGTCCTATTGCATTAATAGCTGCTCAGCTCACACGAGGATGCGAATCACTAAACGAGTTTAAAACCATATTTAACCATACTGTAAAAGAGGAAAGAGTAGATTGAGTGAGTGTTAGTCAAGTTAAAAAAAAAAACTTTTATAACCCAAAATATCAATTACCTGTCAAAATTTCCCAAAGACACTTACTTCTCCAACACTTGTTTATCATCTTATTGAAGCTCAAAATTGCACATTGTAATTATTAATATATATCGAGATAGTAAATAACTTACCGGGTCTATGATTCATATGATGCAGCACCAAGATTAAAATTGAGAAATGATTATTGTGAATAATAATAATAATAATAATAATACTAAAGAAGATGATATATATGCAATGTGCATGGGATGAGATGATATGATATGATATGCAATGCATGATATGCATGATATCAGATGCAATGAATGAATAGACTATGAGAATGAGATGCAATGAATGAATGAGAAATCACCTACCTGTGACACACCTGCTCGTGTCATTCCATAAGTTGTTCAATCCATTATGTTAATTGCAAACCATTATAAATACCCTTGGAAGGGTCGATTTGAAATGTTAGTATATGAACAACTTATAGTAGCTGTTCAGCTCTAAGAGCTATTCTCTACTTGAAAAAGAGCTGAAGCTCTTTATTTCATTAGAGGACTATTGTTCCTCTGCTCAAACCATTCATAGAGTTAATTTTAATACTGTATGTATCTAATAAGAGAAGCATATTCTCTAGTAGTAGTGAAAGGGTAGATTTGATATGTTAATATATAAGAGTGAGAGATATATTTAACATTAAATGAGAGGAAAACTTGAAACTGAATTTTGCAGTTTCAAGTTAATATAAAGGCTTCAAGGTGTGATATATACATACTTGTGTAGATACAAGTATACATACATACCTATGAAAGAAGGGGAGCTGATTTTGGACTGTGACTACTCGTAGCACAAATATGGCTCAGCTCAAAAAGCTGCAGCTAAGGGAAGAACTATCTAATATCTAAGACCTTCTCTTCTCTCTATCTAATATCTAAGACCTTCTCTTCTCTTCTCTAAGGACACAGAATACACCTAAACACTCATCTTTCACAACTATTTCAACTTAATGAAGCTTATTTCTAGAATCCCCAACCTAAAGGAACAGTTATAAAGAGTAAATAGTTGTAAACCTGAAGCACGATATAAAGCAGTTCCTCCATCTGAGATCTTCACCTGGAAATATACATAAATACATACTAAATGATACAACAAGAGAAGAAGTTGATAGTTAACTCACAACTAATGCATTCACAAAATGTATACAACTGCTCCCTCATATTCTATTCTGACTAACATTCCTGTAAAAGAAGAAAGAGTAGAGTAAGTATTAGTCAAGTTGAAGAAAACCTTTTATAACCAAAAATATCTATTATTACTCACTTTTCTAAAGGGAGAAAAGACACTTCTCCAATGCTTGCTTATCATCTTATTCAAGCTCAAAGGTAAAAAAAATTGCACATTGTAATAAAATAGTAAATAACTCACCGGGGTTATGATGCAGCACCAAAATTAAATTGAAAAAAGTTAATTATGAATAATAATAGTGAAGAAGATGTGATGAAGTGCAATGCATGTAATGATTTGATATGCAATGCAAGTGATGAAAGGATGAGATGTAATGAATCAATAGACAATCACAAAATGAGATGCAATGCAAGTGATGATATGATATGCAATCAATGAATGAATGAATAGACAATCACAAAATGAGATGCAATGCAAGTGATGATATGATATGCAATAAATGAATGAATAAATGAATGAATGAATAGACAATCACAAAATGAGATGCAATGCAAGTGATGATATGATATGCAATAAATGAATGAATCAATGAATGAATGAATAGACAATCACAAAATGAGATGCAATGCAAGTGATGATATGATATACAATAAATGAATGAATAAATGAATGAATGAATAGACAATCACAAAATGAGATGCAATGCAAGTGATGATATGATATGCAATAAATGAATGAATCAATGAATGAATGAATAGACAATCACAAAATGAGATGCAATGCAAGTGATGATATGATATGCAAGTGATGATATGATATGCAATAAATGAATAAATGAATTAATAGATAATAATGAATCACAAAATGAGAGTATTGTTCCTCTGCTCAAACCATTCTAGAGTTAGTTAGTTAATTCTAATATTAGTAGTGGTAGATTTGATATGTTTTATTAACATGAAAACTTGAAACTGAGTTTTCCAGTTTCAAGTTAAATGATGTAATATATACATACTTGTGTAGATACAAGTAGTATACATACATACCTGTGAAAGAATGGACTGTAAACTACTCATAGCATAAGCTCAGCTCAGCTCTAAGACCTGCAGCTGGGTCCCACCCACAAAAGGGAATACTACTCAGTATACTCTCTCTCTATCTATCTATTATCTAAGACCTTCTCTTCTTTTCTCTTCTCTTAAGGACACAAAATACAACTAAACACCTCATCTTCTTTCACACCTATTCCATTCAACTTAAACTTGCATCTATAAACCCCTCGAGACTCAAAGGAACAATTATAGAGAGTAATAAAAGAAATTAGAAAGAATACTTACTAATTACTACGAGAGAGTGAGAGAAAGAGAGATTACTCAGATCAGATTAGATCAGTGCTTCCTTTTTCTCTTGCTACTTTTCAAACTTCAACAACTCTGTATCTGTATCTGCCATTAGAGCAATACAAATTACACTCTCAAAATACATGCAAATTCTCTCCTATATACGTCTCTTAAAAACAACAATTCAATACATAATAATATAGGAACCTATAGTGAAATTAACTCCCACACCTCAAATAACAAGTATATCAACAATTAAGCAGCTACTTTACATTCTAAATCAACTGAACTGAGCTTTAGAGAAACAACTTTTCTTCAGAATTCAATGTGTTTTTTCACACCTGAAGATGTATTCTAACACAGGATAAAAATAGCACTTAAAACTAACACAATGTTCAATGGTGAGAGATAGTGTGACTGATGATTTAGAGAGACAGAGAAAGAAGAGAGAGAGGCTTCAATGGTGAGAGATAGTGTTGTCTGATGATATTGAGAGACGAAGAGAGAAAAGAGAAGAGAGAGAAGCTTCAATGGTGAGAGATAGTGTGTTGATGATTTGGAGAGACGGAGAGAAAGAGAAAGAGAGAGAGAGAGAGAGAGAGAGCTTCAATGGTGAGAGATAGTGTGTCTGATGATTTAGGGAGACGGAGGGAGAAGAGAGAAACGCTTCAATGGTGAGAGATAGTGCGTATGATTAGTGAGACTGAGAGAGGAGAGAGAGAGCTTCAATGGTGAGAGATAGTGTGGTTGATGATGATTTAACTTTTATGATTTAAATACTTCGTATAACATTTAATTTAAATTTCTATTTTCTCTAACGGACACTTTTTTTAGTCGAACTACGGACACTTTTTTTGTTTTTCTTTTGTCAATTTGTTGAGTAATCAAATTTCCATATTTACTAACGAAGACTTAATAACTAAGTGACATTATTAGTAGAAATTGAAATTCAAGAAACACATCTTTCTTCTTCTTGTTTCTTGTACTTTTCATTTTGAACAAAAAAAAGAAAATTATTTTTCCTTCATATTTTATTTTTTTATTTTAGTTTCAAATAATATCACATGCTTGAAAAAAAAACTCAATTAATAGGACAGATTTTACTATTTAAAGTTTGTAAATCACACGTATTTTATGAAGGTGTTGATAAGCGTATGTGTCGAGAGATTAACATTTAGAGGATGTATATATGTGGTTGAGATGAAATATGAGTATGTACGACAAGTATAAACAGTAATCTTGATTAAGAACGATAATATCAAAGAGTATATTGATCATTAATGCATAAATTGAGACATAAAGGTCTTGGATACATTGGTTGAATTGTTCAATACAAATCTATTTCTCTTCATATGGTCCTTGTTGAGTCGAGTGCATTCATTACTATGACGGGGAACACACGATCTCTAGTAGTGGTTAGTTGAGCAGTTATCATGGGAATCATGTCCGTCTACCCTCAATCTTATCTTGATTTTCGATAAGTGGTTGCTAACTATGTGGTTTAGACCACCCCTTATGAAATCCTCGAGTTAAAGAAGCTTTGTTCGAATAGATCTTTGTAAAAGAGGTGTGGTGCTCTATTACCGCTAACAGTTGCATCTTTATTGCCTACCTCAACTTATCGAGGTGGATGAAATATTCTCCCCATCAAGTACTACTCCAACCATAAAAACGATAGTCATAAGGGTTTTAGGGTTTATTATGATGTTTTGACCATGTCTCGCCTTTATTCCATGATGTCCTTCTTAGTTTGTTGGTTGAATCGATGCCTGGTTCCTCGGGGTATGATTACGTTTGACTAGGTGATATGTATTATGTCGCTTCATATGACACCTTACATATCCGCCCATAATGAGGGTAGGGAGATCATTAACTTAAGAATACATAGTTCCAAGATTTTAGGCAGCGATTAAGCCTTCCTTTTCCATGTGATTTACATTTGTATACGTGTACGATAGGTTTCATCACATATAAAAACATGTTTGTCCCTTCTTTTTCATTATCTTTCTTGAATTTTTTTATGCAAACTTCTTCGTTGACTCCTTCCTACTTCCGTTTTTTCAGAAGTAATACTCCATTCGCTTACCATTTTTGTTATTTCTTCTTCATGAGCTTATGCTACCTCCTCTTGTGGATTGTCTATGTGTGAGTTCATGTGGACAATAGACAAAACTAGCGTAAAATATCCCCCTATAGTTTCCCATGCCCCTTTAGTTGTAGAATACCCCATGGCGGTCATGGTCTCTAGTAACTCCTTGTATCCGAACATGGGAAATGATCCCTCCCTACAAGAGGTAGCGGTCTATTTTTTAGGGACCTTTATAAGCACAAAACTAGGGTAAACCCTTATCCTCATTTTATCTTCGGGGCAAACCAAATAAGGTACTCCTTGACTCTCTAGATGGTGAATCTCTTTTTGTCTTCCGGTGATGTTTCTTAAGGAATGAAGGTTAGGATCCCTGAATCGTCAGAGAAAGCGCCTGGGGGATTTGAGGGTGAACTAGCCTTAAACCTGTGTTGCTTAGACATGAGATTGAGGTATCCATTCGGTCCCTTCGTGTTTTGCCTATTGCAGAATCATTTCTTGAGCCATGGTCAACTATCTCCCAATGCTTGGGGTAGGATCACAATTTTCGTATGTTTTTCGTCGGAGAAACCTTAAATATAGTCCTTATGTTAATACTTTTTTGGTTATTTATAAAATTGTAAGAACCCATCCATCAACACTGATGACCCTTCGAGTTCTTTAGATAAAACCAAACTTTAGGTAAAACAAAACTTGAGGGAGGATGGTACATATTTTACCCTCGCAAAAAGTACCATGCACACACATATATCTTTAATATTCTTCTTGGTAGTCATTCGGGTTGGCATGAACTGTTTATTTTCATCAGGAAAATCTTGTCGTGTCATTCTCATTCTACTTCGAGTGATTGTTCACACGAGTGGGATTCTATGCCAATTCTGAGTGTTATCGAAGAGTTGTATCGCTGCAAAATCTTGAACATCTATATATACCCTTTTGCGTAACAGAAATATGTACACTCTACACACTCTAATACTCTCTCCCACCCTCTTTCTCTCTAAGATAGCAGTGGTTTTTATACAATTGGCATAAATCTCCATAGATCCTCGGGTTAAGCAATCTCCGATATCAATAATGCTAATGTTGAGAATCAGAGTGTCATCCAAAGCGCGCCTCCATTTGGCTTTGATATAGTGTCTAATTTCGGGAAGCCTCAGCGAAGTAGCCAAAGCCCCTGGAAGGTGAAGCTAAAGATATTTGACTGTGTTCGAGATCAAGGTACATAATTATAACCACGATTCAATGTATTAGTTATTGGTATTACTTCATCCTTATCTTTTTCCAACACGTCTTCTTTTCTGATGATGTGTTTGTGGTCTCGGACTAAATCTCGAGCTGAGTAGTTGGTTCACATGAATTTTTGTGTTCTATCAGTACACTAACGATTCTTTGATTTTAATATATAATTGTTATGTATATGCTCGATATCCTATCTTTATTTCATGCTCAACACTTTAGGTCAAGTACCCGAGTTTGATCATAAAATTCTTAAACATCTGGTCTTCTTTGGCTTGGATATTTGATATTCTTCTTCTGAGCTCATTCTCCAACAGGCTTAGTCATTTCTCCTAGTTATATCTTTAGAGTTTCAGACTATGCTTCTTCTCATCTCCAATCTCTAATGTGTTTTGGCATTCCGCCTAGTATGCTTCTCGGAGGCCCAATCATCAGTTCTTCACAACTCCAGTCTCTAATGGGTTTAGGCATTACAACTCAACCTTGTTCTTAAAAGATTTAGGCATTCTGCATAGTTGCTCTTTCAGAGGCCCAACTTATATGTTTAAATCATCGTCTTCTTTATTTAAAATTTATCTTCATATTTTACTTCTTCTTAGCATTTCCATAGCTCGCCTAATCTCACTCATCTTCATGTCTCTCCAAGCTTATTATTCTAAGCACCCATCTTCATCTTCATCTTCAATCATCACCAAGCATCTCTTTGAACTTAAGTATTCATCTCCACAATCTTTATCTAGCTCTTTGTAGCTTGATCGACTCTATATTCATTATCTTCTCGAGTCTCTATTTCTTCTTTTCCTTGCCACTTTAGCTCAAATTCTAATCATTGGTTTCATCCCTTAAGCTCTCTCTTCAAATGCCATGATCTGCATACTTCCAGGCATCCTTGAGTCTCCCAATAGCACATACATATCCCAGCTTTATTGTAAGATCGTGTATTTTCAAAATATATTCTTTTGTCATCAATCGAAATAACCTTTTAGGATAACATTAATATAATCCCACAATTTGGTTTTCTTACCCTTATTAGGGTAAGAATAAATGAAATGTAAGACCCGTGTATTGATATCATCTATACAAAGAGAGATAGAGATATGGTTGTGGGATGGGGAGATTACCTCAATGTCGAGATTATTCACCACTAGCAGTGCCAATCCTCCGTAAAATGCTTATAACACCGGTCAAGATATACAATTTCTCCGTTTCAAAGATGTTATGTATTGTATATATACTCAGTAAAACCCATATCTGAACACACTTAAGAAATTTATTGTTTTTATGAGGGGAATAGACCCCAAGTCCTCGATGTAAAATTCAAATATCCTAATCATTAGAATGACAAAAAATGAGGAATTCGATCAGCGTGGATTGAGTACAAAATTTTCAGAGGCGCTGAAAGTCCTAAAGGGGGGTGAGTGAAAATGGTACTAATAAGATTAATGCCAAATTAAAAATCTTTTGGACAATTATAAGGTAAGAGAAAAACTTCTAATTCAAAATATATATCTAACTCTTAAGGGATCATGTAGGGGACAACTAGAGGTTTGATATAAAAGTAATGTAAGCCAATTATAATATGATAAGTAAAGGGTTAAGGGATAGAAAGATACACAATGATATATAGTGGTTCGGTTATCCCTACATCAACTACCTAAGGTAGCCACCTTAGAATTTTCAAGCTTCTTAACTAAGCTTTTTTTGTCTCTCTTAACCGGAGTGAGAACACAATACCGTACAACCACTTCGATACCACGGAGCAAACTCTTGTGCGCTAGAAGGTAGTGTAACTTCCAGAAATGGCCCAAGCAGGCCTAGGCGGTCTGGAAGCTTAAAAAAATCAATTTTTAATACAAAATATTAAAAATTATATTTTTTAACACAAAAAATTATTTAAATCTATTTTAAAAATTGTATAAACCCCCAAAAAAATATTTAAATAAAAATCAAAACCGCCTAGCAAGAAAACGCCTAGGCTCCGCCTAGGTGCCCGCCTAGGGACTAGCGCCTTTTAGAACACTGATCGCAACACAAGGTAACCGAGCATACTCCCTATACTTACACTTTCTCTTAATCTATCTATTACAAAGACTAGATCTAAGAGTACAAATACAAGGGTTTGATTTGTGAAATAACTTTGCTAAACAAACTCCTAAAGAGTGGATATGACTTTAAGCTTAAATCTCTTGAGTAGATAATAACTTTGAAGCTTCTTCGATTAAACTCTTGCTCAATCTTAGATGATTAACTTTGATAGCTTGAGACCTCTAATTTTGTATGAGAAATATAATAACAATAGTTGAATTGTAATAGGTGAATTTTCCTTGAAAGAGGTCATATTATAGCACAAGAAAGTTCCCAACGGTTACAAAGTTTGTGGGACATTTTGTGCTAACCGGGTTCCCGTTTAGAGCCAAACGGGTTCTCGGTTATCTTCCCCGACAGCTATTTTCCAAGTGGAAACGGTAAGAAATGACATGACATTGACTGTCAAGTTGACCAAGCTAACCGGGTTCCTGGTTACATACTGAACGGGTTCCCGGTTGTAAACGGGTTCCCGGTTTACACTAAACGGGTGCCCGGTTATCTTCTGACTTACACTTTTTTACATTTTGCTATGATGCTCGGATGGAAAAACTTTTTTCACGAGAGCTATGAGAAACATGATTCTAAGTAACTTTGAAGTTGATCATGGTGACTAATTCTCAATGTACACAAAGATATGGATAAAAGTGTTTGTACAAAAATTAGCTTCTATAAATGATAATACAAGTATTTTTGATGAAATATAGTGCAAGATAAAGGATATATAATAAGTCTAATTAACACACTAATCACAAGAGAATTTGTCATATTAAAACAACCTATGGAGGGAGGCTATATACCAACAGGCGTTGAGTGGTTTTAGGTATTAGAGCGATCCCAACCGCTTTTTATCTAGCAAATTCAAGCGTAAAAAAAATGAAAACATATAACATAGACCAAGAGCTATATTTTTATTCTTTTACTATACATGTAATTTACGTTAAAAAAATAGAAAATAAAAGACTAAATAAAAATTATTGATCCTATTTTTTAACAAAAATATCCTTCAAAATCTTGGAAAGAAAAGAAAATCTAAATTATTTCTAATAAGATGGTCAAGATATAAAATGCTTAGTTTTAGTTTTATATGGGAATTCGATCGATTATCTTTGATTTGATTTGATAAGCATTATTTCTCTCTTTTATCAACCAAAATATTGCCCATGATTAGATACATTATATACAGAATTACTCCGAAAATTATACAAATTTTCAATTTAATAAATACCTAATCACAAAGACTATGTATCATGAGAAGAGGATAACCTATTATCTACAGATTATCTTGCAAGAAATATATATAAAAATAAATTTACATTTTCACATATATGACAAGAAGTTGATACCTGACAAGTAATGCATTCAGAAAATCCATAGAGCTCCCGCATATTCTGTTCTGAGTAACAATACTGTAAAAGAAGAAAGAGTAGATTAAGTGAGTGTTAGTCAAGTTAAAAAAACTCTTGAAACCCAAAATATCAATTACCTGTCAAAATTTCCCAAAGGCACCTACTTCTCCATCACTTGTTTATCATCCTATTCAAGCCCAAAGGTAACAAAATTGCACATTGTAATAATTAATATATACCGAGATAGTAAATAACTCACCGGGTTTATGATTCATATGATGCAGCACCAAGATTAAAATTGAGAAATGATTATTGTGAATAATAATAATAATAATAATAATAATAATAATAATAATAATAATAATAATAATAATAATAATAATAAAGAAGATGATATATATGCAATGTGCATGGGATGAGATGAGATGATATGATATGAAATTAACCCCTTTGTTGAGGGACCTATAGTGAAATTAACTTAACAACAACACATCATATAAGAATTATATCAACAATTAAGCACAATAGTTTACATTTTAGATCAAGAGGAACAACTTTTGTTAAGAACACTAATATCAATTCATATTAATTGATTTTCATCTCAATTTTCAACAAAACATGAGTTTCTTTTTTACTTTGATTGTACCTTGATATAAAGCAGAAACAATTATCAGCTACATCAACACAGTACGAAGATCACCCATATTCCACAAGAATCTGCAAAAAATATGATGTTCAAGATAAAATGAAAGTGCTCTCTATTATGAAGTCTAAAACAAGAAATCACCAAGCTTACAAATTATACAAACTGTATGGAAATTAAGAGATACCATAATCTGGATATTAGCTATGACAGTTATATACAATACTAGCATAGAAGAAATTTAAAAACAATAGCATGAACATAAACAGGTAAGAAAACTCAATAAAGTCCAGTGAATCAAAACGAGATCTCTTCTTGATATTAATTTCAGTTGCATATAACCCCTTGGATTCTAGGGTCTCATTTCTGGCAGATGAAACCCTAGAATCTTTTGATCAAACATCTAATCTATGGAAATTTTAAAAAAAACATTAAAAGCATAAAAGGTTGTCGGAAATTAAAAAGAAAGATTATAGGACACACGATAAAAAAGAAAAACGGTCAGAAATTAAAAAGAAAAGCGTACCTAATAAACGACTTGAGAGATAGTGAGCTCGATTAAAGAGATGGGGAGAGAATAGAGGAAGGCTTCAATGGTGAGAGATAGTGTGACTGCTAATTTAGGGAGACAGAGAGATAAGAGAGAGAGGCTTCAATGGTGAGAGATAGTGTTGTCTGATGATTTAGAGAGACGAAGAGAGAAGAGAGAGAAGATTCAATGGTTAGAGATGCTGTGTTGATGATTTAGAGAGACAGAGAGAGATTTTCAAAGGTGAGAGATATCGTGTCTGATGATTTAGGGAGACGGAGAGAGAAGGGTGAGACGCTTCAATGGTGAGAGATAATGCGTATGAAGATTTAAAGAGACGGAGAGAGAAGAGAGAAGAGAGAGAGAGATTCAATAGTGAGAGAAAGTTGCTTGATGATGATTTGGAGAGAGAGAGAGAGAGAGAGAGAGAGAGAGAGAGAGAGAGAGAGAGAGAGAGAGAGAGAGAGAGAGAGAGAGAGAGAGAGAGATCTTCAATGGTGAGATAAGGAGGGGGTGTAATGTCAGCATATCAAGTAAATTTGAAATGAGTATGTTATTTTATAATTTAAATACTTCATATAAGGATAACGTTAAAATTTCTATTTTTTCTAACGGATACTTTTTTTAGTCGAACTACAAACACTTTTTTTGGTCTTTTTTTGTCAATTTTTTGGGTAATCAAATTTTGCATATTTACTAACGAATACTTAATAACTAAGTAACATTATTAGTAGAAATTGAAATTCAAGAGACACATCTTTCTTCTTCTTGTTTTTATTACTTTTCATTTTGAACAAAAAATGAAAATTACTTTTCCTTTCATATTTCATTTATTTTATTTTATTGTCAAATGAGAAAGGTTGTTAGAAATTAAAATGAAAGAGTGTAGAGTACACGATAAAGAAAAATTATTAGAAATAGTAAAGTACAGTGTACCTATTAACGGAGAAAGACTTGAGAAATAGTGTACTTGATAATTTAGAGAGATGGAGAAAAGAGAGAGCTTCCATGGTGCAAGACAGTGTGTGTGATGATTTATAAAGATGGAGAGAGGAGAGAGGAGAGAGAGGAGAGAGAAGAGAGAGAGAGAGCTTCAATGGAGAGTGAGAGATATTATGCTTGATGATTTAGAGAGATAGAGAGAGAAGAGAGAGAGCTTCAATGGTGAGATGAGGAGAGGGGTGTTAAGTCAGGCAAGTAAATTTGAAATGGTTACGTAATTTTATGATTTAAATACTTAAATAATAATAATGAGAAACCATATTTTCTAACGGTAATAATTCGTATTAATTTGTTGGGATTTTTTTTTAGACAAACTGTTGGGATATCAGTCTTTCATATTTACTAACGGATACTTGTTTTTTTTTCAAAAACTAACGTATATCTAATACAATCGTATACGCTGGAATTCAATAATCATCCTTTTCCTTTTTGTTTTTTGTTACTTTTTCCTTTAATGTTTTCATTTTTTATTATCTCATCAAATATATCACATGCTTGTGAAAAAATACAATAAAAACTCGATAAACTAATACTCGATCGATAGGGCAAATTATACCATTTAAAGTTTATAAATGAAACGTATTTTATGAAGGTTTTCATAAGCGTATGTGTCGAGGGTATAAATAGTATATAGTTTTATTGAAAACGATAATGTGAAAGAGTATATTGATCTTTATTGAATAAATTGAGACATTAAGGTCTTGAATCCAATTGTTGAATTGTTTTATACAAATCTACTTCTATTTTATGGTCACTGTTGAGTCGATTGCATTCACTACTAGGCTAGGAACACACGATCTCTAAGTAATGGTTAGTTGGGCAGTTATCGTGGGAACCACGTCCGCCTATCCTCAATCTCTTCTTGAATTGTGATAAGTTATTTTTAAATATGTGGTCTTGACCGTCCCTTATTCCATTCTCGAACTAACGAAACATTGTTCAAATGGATCTTCATAAAAGAGGTGTGGCACTCACTTACCACTAACGGTTGATTCTTTATTGCCTACCTCGAGTTATCTAGCTAGACATAATATTCTCCCCATCAGGTATCTTTCCATACCGTAACAACTATAGTCATAGGGTTTTTAGGGTTTATTCCGATGTTTTGACCATGTCTCGCCTTTATTTCAAGAAGCCCTTCTTGCTTTGTAGATTGACTCGCCGTCTGATTTCTCGGGTTGTGATTACGTTTGGCTAAGTAATATGTATTATGTCGCTTCATATGACACCTTACATATCCGACCATAATGAGGGTAGCGAGGTCATTAAGTTCCCAAATTTTAGGCAGCGATTAGGGCTTCCTTTTCCACGTGCTTTACTTTTGTATACGTGTAGGCTAGGTCTCATCAGCTATAAAAACTCGGTTGTCTCTTCTTTTTCATTATCCTTCCTGGATTTTTTAAGGCAAACTTCTTTGTTGAATCCTTCCTACTTCCGCTTTACAGAGGTAATTCTACGTTCTCTTGCCATTTTGTTATGTCTTCTTCTTCATCGGCTTTTGCTGCCTCCTCTTGTGGGTTGTCTATGTGTGAGTTTGTGGTCCCAATGGTCAACCCTATCATATATTATCCCCTATAGTTTCTCATGCCCCTTTAGTTGTTAATCACCCCATGGTGGTCATGGCCTCAAGTAACTCCTTGTATGCAGACCTAGGAAAAAATCCTTCTTAGCAAGAGGTCAAGGTCTACTTTTCTAGGGGACAATACCCCTCGTCTTTCTAAGAGAAAAAATATGGTAAACCCTAATCCTTATCTTAGCTTCCGGGCAAATCAAACAAGATACTCCCTAACTCCCAAGATGGTGAATCTCTATTTGTATTTTGAGGATGTTTCTCAAAGAATAGAGGTCAAGATCCATGAACCGTCGGAGCAAGCATATAGTAGAATTGAGGGTGAACTAGCCCTATACATGTGTTTCTTGGACATTGTATTAAGGTATCTATTTGGTTGCTTCGTGTCTAGCCTTTTGTAGACTTATTTCTTGAGCCATGGTCAACTATCTTCCAATGCCTGGGGTAGGATCGTGGGATTTTATATTTTCTATCGGAGAAACCTTAAATATATTCCTTATGTTAACCTTTTATTGTCTTTGTTTAAAATTGTAAAGAACCTAGCCGTCAACATTGATGACCTTCGAGTTCTTCAAGTAAAACCTAACTTCAGGGAGGATGGTACACATTTTACCCTCGCAAAAAGTATTATTTTGCACACATATAATTTTTACACTCTTCCAGTATTCATTTTGTCTGGCATGAAATGTTTATCTCGCTAGGCAAATCCTATCGTGTTCTGCTCCTTCTACTTGGAGTGACTGTTCACACGAGCGGGATTCTATGCCAATTCTTAGCGTTATCGAATAGTCGTATCAATGTAAAATCCTAAACATCAAAGATAGTGTTCTGTTATCTAGATTTTTCTCCAACAAAACCATTAAAGAGTTGAAGTAATACCCCCATTACAAGATCTCTTTGAAACGGATTAACTACTTCTTATATCCACGAAAAAAGGATTACCCTGGACTCCCTTAGGGTTTTACAAAGAACAATACGTTTTTATTTTCTCATTTTTATTATAATTTTTATCTATGCCTATATTATCTGGGCAGATGGATGTTGATTGGTTGATAGCAGTAGTACTTACGGGTTTTGGAGAGAAGTCTCGGGACGACTCCAAAGGCAAAGTGAAAGTAGAGGGGGTTGATTCATCACTGACTGCACCACTCGACTAAAGATAGTAGTGAGGCTACATTGTCGGATGGCTTTAAGGGCCATAACCGACCTCAATTTGGCCAAGTCCCCGTGATTCCCATCTCGATCCTCAGTGATGGGGATAACGATGGAAAACTTCAATTGTGAATAATAAGGAGAACACATATTTTTAACAGACACTTATTAATTACGTATAAATTTGCTTGGATATCAAATTTCTATATTTACTAACAGATTTTTTTTCCTTGAAAGGTTTTTCTTTCAAAAAACACTTAATTTTTTCATCAAAAAAACATACTTAATTAATGTGTATCATTATTTGGGTTATATATATGATGATAATTGTTTTTCAAAGTATATGATGAGAACATTTGTTTAGTGGAAGCTGGAATTCAAGAATACATATCATTTTTCTATTTTTTTATTTTCTCGTCATATAATGTTACATGCTTGTGAAAAAATACAATAAAAACTCGATTAATAGGATATATTTTATAATTTAAATTTTATAAATTAGACGCATTTTATGAAGGTGTTCATAACCATATGAGTTGAGAGGTTAACATTTAAGGGATGTGTATATGTGGTTGAGATGAGATATGAGTATGTATGACAAGTATAAATCATAAATAGAAAAAATTTAATGGAAAAACATTTTAAAAACAAATACAAAAAAAGTTCTCTCTAGCCTATGTGTAGTCCTCATTAGTAGCGTTTTATTTCAGGCCCCTTATTTAGGCATTTCTTCTTTTTATTTCCTTTTTGATATTTATTACTTTCTTTTCTTAGCCTTACTTTCCTTTTGGGTGGCCAACAGTCACCTTTATGGAGATACTTGGGCGGATGTCCCCCCCGTACCCATCAGAATCAGGAGGTGGCATGAGCGGTCGTTCGACTGCAATGACCCTGAAATGGCATCTTCTCTTCCTTCCACGCCTAATGCTAATGTCACTACCTCTAAAGAAAAGGCCAACAACATGAAGCACTTGTCGGCCAAGCGCCTCTGAATTTTTTCTCAAGGGTCTAACCGGTCGAAGGAGGAGAGCCCATCGGAGTTATCAAAGAAGGGTGATACTAGAGCAAGGTCACAAAGAGAGACTAAAAGGGAATTAAACTATGTCGATAGATGTGAATTATCACCCGTTTTGGAGGGGGCGTAGATGGTAAGACAACATCAGAGGGTGTATCGGTCGAAGGAGGAGAGCCCATTAGAGTTATCGAAGAAGGGTGATACTAGATTAGGGTCACAAAGAGCGCCCAAAAGGAAATTAAACTACGCCGATGGAGATGAATTATAACATGTTATTGAGTGAGCGTAGATGGTAATAAAACATCAGAGGAAGAGAGTGGAATGATCACACATAGTACACAGATCGTCGGTGTTGTGGGGTGGTTTCAACACCAACTTCGACGGGGATGAACATGACTAAAAATCCAACTTTTGCTATTGATTCGGGACAACTAGAGGAAAACTGTTTCACTAATTACAGAGGAGCCTTCCTAGAGGAGACGATTTATTTTGAGGCGCAAGAATCCACCCAATACATTAACAATTCAGGTACTGCATGTGCTAGCTTAATAATTTGTGTCGGGGAAATTCTAGATGTAGGTACAAGTAATGAGGAGCAAATGAAGAACTTCATGGAGCCCGTTTTGGTTCCTAGTCGCTCAGAGGAGGCTAGTGAACAATTTAGATCATACAAGGAAGCTATCTGGGACTGACCACTTGAGGGGTCACAAGTCGGTGAATCTCCAACCAGCAAAGAGGGGCGATCAACGGGTAGTCGAGAGGCAAGTCATCCAGCTTAAGCACATGCAGAGGAGGGTATAGATGGATTTCTCATGACATATGACATACCTTAAACTAATACTACCTACCTGATGTCTCCTCATTTGTGATATATTTATATTAGGATGAGACATAATTTTTAGTGATTTAGGAAGTCTTCTAGTCGATTTTCTTAAGAAATAGTGCACTTTCCTATTTTGAGTCTTGATTTAGTAAAATAATATTTTTAGAGCATATTGGGTTTAATTATTTATTTAGTGTGAAGCTTTAAAGATAATTATGGAGATTAATTAGAGTCCAAGTCAAAGACTACAAGATATGGAAAGAGATAAGCATGGTAATTGGAGATAAGGAAAGAAAAGCTAAAAACATGGAAAAGGAAAAGCTGCCTTAATTTTGAATTTCTGCACCTCCGACCACAAATCAGCTTATAACTCAAAAACGGTGTGGAATTTGGAGAAACGGTCAAGAGAAAAGTTGAAGATCTTTCCGAGACGATGAATTTGGTATACTCATACGTGTCAAACGGATGAGTATTGAAACTGCTAGGACCAAAAGAAAAACGGGCCTGATTTCATGTTTTTAGGGTTACGAATTTGAGTTGGGCTTGGAGTCCACTACTTACCTTCTCCTTCAAGAAAACGAATTAGGGTTCTTAAACACCTATAAATACACCCTTATACCATTGTAAACATGTCCTTGCTCAGTTTCAAGCTTAGGCTTAGTCCTTACTTGTATTTTCTCAGTTTTAAATAATAGCTTAGTCTTCATATTTAATATTCATCCTTAGTATCAAGCTATTCATCCAAGAAGCGAGCTGACCTATAGAGGAAGACAAGAAGAAGAAGTTGGAGAGTGACAAACTCCTCTTCCACATCTCACCTTCTCTATATTTAGGGTAATTAGCTATAGATCTATGCTCAACCATACTTCTAAGCTTTTATTCTGTAAGTTTTACTTTTAATTGTTGGGTTATTATTTTTTCTTTAATTCCATAATACTATTTGTTATTTTAATTGATTGAGCTTGGCGTATATTGTTATTATGTGTTTTGACTTATTGTTACATCCCTAGATTTGGCCAATCTTAGGATTATTCTTAGTTATTGACAACACCACATAATCGTCTAGTTTTGATCTTTGCCTAACTAGATAGCCATAAGGGTTTGATTTAATCACCAATAATTACTCAGGAATCCTTGGTAGTGGAGAGGTTGCTCCTAAGCCTAATAGAGGTTAGGTAGAATTTAGAATCCTGGTTAATATATAATGCTTAATCTGTGACATGTTAGAATAACAACTTAATAAAATAGACTAATAATATTAATCCTAATCTCTTAGACTTACATTGATATTTATTTATCTGCATTCTTATTTATTATTTATTCATATCAGATAGTTATTCATATCTTTTTATATTTTTATCTAAACATATAAATTCATCTACGCTTGTTAAATATAAATAGATCTAACAGATACAATCCCTGCGAACGAACTTAACTTATCATTAATACTTGCAAACTATCTGTGATACTTGCAGTGAGTTCCGTGGTTCTCAAGGGTGTGTGCTCTTTATTATTATCTTTATTTATCTATTATTTTATCACACCTTTACCCCCACCACTACCCATAATTGGTTAGGGCGGCCAAGCAAAAATGCAATGGATGTAAGGTATGGCAAAAAACTCTTATCATTTAATTACTTGGTTATAATGTCAGGATTAGATACCTATTCAATAAATTAAGTTAAATATAAGTTCTGAAAGCATATATGGACCTAGTTGAGATAGTATTTGGGTATTTCATGGTACAGTTTACGAGTATAGAAGATGATGAAAAGAACCTTAGTGGGAGACAATGGATGATTCTAGATAGGTACCTTGTTGTTCGACCATAAGACCCTTATCTCATGCCTCAAGACGCATCAATTCTCAAAAAAATTGTGTAGGTGAGGTTACCGTTAATGAATTACACCAATGACATATTAACGGCGTTGGATAATATAATTGGTAGAATGATTTGGGTTGATCTAGTTACCAAATCTCGTGCGCGACGAAATTTTGCTAGAATAACGGTTGAAATCGAACATGATAAGCCTCTCATATCGATTATCCACATCCAAGATCACCTAGAAAAAGTGGTATACGAAGGATTACACCTTATATGTTTTCCTTGTGGAAAATTTAGACATGTCAAAGGGGATTGTGTTAATTATAACGGGAATACGGGTGTGGTGAAGCAAAACACGAGTGAAGCAAAACTAGGAGAACCTACTGTTGATGGGACTAGAAAACTATTCCTCTTTATTGAGAGTGGATGACCATAAAGCGAGAGAGGGGTCGTCCACACAATAACGGTGGTCATCAGCAACATAATCTAATATAAAAGGTCGGAAAAGTAAGGGTGAAAAAAGGGAGTTTGACTTCGAGTAAAGAAGACGGACCCTAGTTCTACTCCCGATCGTGCAAATAGGTTTAGATATGATGTGTTAACTTCGTTAGAGATAGTTGAAAGCATTAGAAATGGTAATCGGGGAGTGGAAATCATAGTGCCAGTGGGTAATATCAAGGAGAGAAATAGTATACAGACAATTACAGAGGTTGGAAAAGGAAGTGAAACATTACAACATATAGTCATCGATCCCATGACGGATTGTTGAGTGGGCAGATGATGTCTCCCTAATTGTTCTTATTTTAGACCCTTAGGAGACATCATTTTTGGTGTTTATTTAATTAATTAGATAGACTTTTGGACTAAATATGCAATAATCCGGAATTCCCTTTTTATTTCTAGCATTTTTAATTTATTAAACTTTTGCGCGTAATATTGGTATTTTTAGTGTAAAGTTTACAGGTTTTAGATGTTGGCTAGGAGAGGAATCCGAGGAGAAGGTCAAAGATCGTGAATTAGAGTCAAGACTTGAAGACAAATCCCGAAGATATTATTTTTAGAGCTGAAAATCCACTTTCCAGGCCATAGATTGCTGATTTCGAGGTGCTTAAGCGATGATTTAGCCGCTGACCTTTGAAGAGAAATCATTCCTTATTGAATTACGGAACTTTAGCAACTGGAATGAGGTCAATCGGAGTCATAACGCATCGGGAAAAGCTGTTTTAGTGAAGGTGTATCAGCAGTTACGGGATTTTGGGCTTAGAAAGGGGGGTTGGACATTTAATTAATATTCTATTTTCTGGTCCAAGCCCTAGAACGAATTTATGCTTATAAAAGGAGGTCTGGACTTCTATTTTTCAGACAATTCACATTCCACAAGATTAAACACCAGAGAGAAGCAACAGAAGGAAGAAAGAAGAAGCTACAAGAGCTGGAGTGGGTCTATAGCTCCGTTTGTATTCATTCCAATTCCGGAAATTAGGTTCTTTTTATATTTTAATTTTGTAAACAATATGCATTCCCTTTCTTTTAATTTAGTTTTTAATTTTAATATGAGCTAAGTTTTTCATAGTGCTTGAGAACAAACAATGGGTGAATCTTAATTTTATGAAATAACGAATGTTGAATTTGGGTTTATGTTAAATTAAATTAGATTGGGTTTATTACTCTTTTCGATAATTTGTGATTATTTACTGATTTTAGAGTCGCGAACTAAGATTAGGTATTAGTATCTAAGCTATTCCACATATGTGGCGTGTGGATCATCCTGACGGAGGGTTTAGGTATAGAATTAATTATTCAATCTAGGATAAAAACTATTGATTCTGACGAACTTAGTTAATTCTAGGGCCAATAAGGTAAAACACTTAATCATCCAACGGTGGATCATATTTACCCTGACGGGACTAGTGACACTTTAGGATCGCCTTATAGTCCACCCTGACAGGGGTATAAGGAATTTAGAATCCCGACCATTGTAATTGACCAATTTAGCCCTTAAACAACATAAGTTAGGAAGTAAGATTAGGAGGATCCTTGCGTTCTCAAGTACTACATCTCATATTGCGTTTTCACTTATTTTACTTGCGTCTTAGCTTTTACTTGCATTTAATTATTTGTCTTTTATTCATTAGCTTTAAACAACAAAACCAAACAAACAATTTATTGTCTTTTATTTTCATAAGTGCATCAATCACTACTTGCTAAACATTGTGATCAACCATCCGTCCTTGGAACGAATCTGTATTATCATACATACTACTTGGGACAACCGTACACTTGCGGTTGTGGTTCGATTAGCATTTGCATTTATTTTTAGAACACACAAAGGACCACCAGCAGATTCTTTAACATGACTAAGCAAAAGATGCTTGGCGGTGAGCTAGTTGGTCCACCGCAAAAGCCTAAAGAGAATAGTAGTAGGAAGATTGGTGGGAGAGCAGACAAAAAAGGGACTCTTGTTTCAGCGGAGGGTGCCAAGGGGGGGGGGGGGGCGAAATAAGATTGGGGGTGGTATTTAGATGGGGAGCCATATGTTGAGTGATAGTTTAGATATGGAGGATTCTGGAGATAGATGGACTATATTGGATGGTGGAGGGGTTAGGTCTGTTTCGAATGGGGAAGTAAGTTACAGTATAGAGGGTGAAAGTGCTTTTCTTAGAGTCAGGGACCAGAGTGTAATTTTTTATAGTTCAGGGTATGTTAGTCTTGAAGGCAATGTTTTGAGTGTTGTAGCTGGGGAGTGGGTGTGTCGAGCTGTAGATGGTGAAGGATTTTTCCCTCCTTATGACCATTCTGTTGTAAGCCACCATAAGCTACTTATCTCGGAGGTTGACACCTCGAACACAGCCACTTTGCAACGTGTGGGAAGTGGGAAAGACCCGCATCTCGACGGCAATCAGGTGGAGTCAAGAAGTTAAGTAAACATCCTAGATGGGTGCAAATAAGATCGAGACTAGCCAAGAAGTCAAAAAGATTAGTAGAAGTTAAAGAACCAATTCTGAAAAAATGAAATCATCAAGTTTCAAAGACCATGACATATAATTAGTAACAAATTTGATCGACATTCTTAGCTCAAATGATACCTATATGAGTCTAAAAACGCGTGAGAAGAAATAGAGACAAATTCCTAGTTGAGACGAGAAATTATGAAGGTTTTGGCAAGAGGGCTGAGCAACACATACTTAACAAAGAAGTTCATGAGCCACTTTTGATATAATATTTGGCTCATGACTTAAATCTTTGAATTTATTAATATATATTAGTAGTTTATAGTTTTATAGACACACTTTAACTTTCATTAGTTTATGGAGCAAGAGATAAATAAAGAGAATAAGGGAAGCAACATCTTTTGTAATTCATTAGCTTGTATAGCAAGAGAGAAATGAAGAGAGTAAGGAAGCAACATTTTTTGTATTTCCTCTTCTTTTAAACTCCAAATTATGTTTTTTGTTCTTTCCTTTATTTTTAGTATGAAGTAAATCTTATTAACTTGAGAGTTGCAAGTGTATAAACTCTAGATTATGATGATCTGTTTTGTTATATTTTAAGATTTTTACGGTTGAACGAGTTTGTGTTATTTCCTTGAAATATAATATTTTTGATTTTGTGAACCTATTCTTCTAATCAATTAGTTTTTATATCATGTTAGTTGAGGAATTTCCTCAAAAACTTAGGTTGTATCTAGGTAATGTATATTATGTGTGGTACATGTGATATACCATTGACCCCCCTCTACAACACCGAATTTCTCTGATTTTGCATTTAATCTCTCCAATTCCTTCATTTATTTCTAAAAGATTACAAGAAATGGAATTAATGGATGATTTATTACCGCTTCATTGTGTTGGTTTACCCAGTTCCACGCTTGAATAACTTTATTCGGTCAAACATTTGGATTATAGGTTTTCTAGAAGCTCTGAAGCTCCTCATAGTCTGAGGAGGTGTTATTGTCTTCAATGGCGATGTGTTGTGGTTCCAGAGGATTGTCCTTTTACCTTAGGTATATCATTTCAAGGTAACGACGAGATAATTGATGGTTTGAGGCTCAAGGGTAATATTTTACTTGGATATCTTTATCTATATCGCCGTTTAAAGTTATTGACATAAGGTTTTGTTTCCCCTTTCTCCAAAATCGGTCATGTGTTCTACTTCATCTAAAAAGTATTTTATCAATTTCTCTCTCATTTGTGATTTGAGATATTTATATAAGTGGAGGATAGGAAATAAGAAAGAGATATAATATATTAATAATGCGAGAGCCATAAAGGTTAGAGAACAAGAAACATTGTAAGGGCTACATTGTGAATTTAATTTGTTCTAATACATTAAAATGAGATCCTATTTGTAAGACTAATAACTTGATGAACAAGAAATTTAGGAATGAAATAACTAGAAAACAAATATAATATGGAAATAATAAGGTAAAATATATAATGGTAAGAATACACTTAACATCCGACCCCCTCATATTCAAGTATGTCAATAAAGAACAACTTGAGTTTAAAATTCATATCATTGATGACGTGTCTTGAGCTTTGTTGATTGAGAAGCATGACAAAGGAGTTGACTTGGTGACATTTTTTATGCTGTGGTGTGACGGTGAGGTGGAGCGATGAGTTGAGTGTTGAGAACCGGGAACCAAAAACGGAATGTTGAGCGAATTACCGAGATGAGACCATTAGAGGGCCTAACATAATTTCAAATCCTGCGAAGGAATAATTTGAATCCTACGAGAGGATCAAGATTTCAAATCCTAGGAAAGGATTAAGATTTCGATTCCTACAAGAGGAATAAGAATTTGATTCCTACGAGAGGAACACGATTTTGAATCCTATGAAAGGATTAAGATTTCAAATCATACGAGAGGATCAAGATTTTAATCCCTACAAGAGGAATAAGATTTTGAATGCTACGAGAGAATTATAAGTTTGATTCCTACGAGAGGAATAAGATTTCGAATTCTATGAGAGTTTTAAGAGAAAAGAGATTCTTTTTGTGGAAGCGATTGAAACAATAACAAAAAAGTACCATGGATGGTGGATATTAATGACTTGCAGAAGAAAATAAAATGATAACGAAAAATTACTTGAATTAGTAACTCTGATACCGTGTGAGCTATTTAAAGAAACTAAAAGAGAGAATATAAATAAGAAATTAATATATTAAAGAAGACGGAAGCATGAAGATTCTAGAAAAAGAATACTCTAGCGACTATATTGTGAATTGTGTTGTAATACAATAAAATGAGATCCTATTATAGGATTAATAACTTGATGAACAAGAAAGTTAATACTGAACTAATTAGTAAACAAATATAATATGGAAATACACTAAACTAATAAGTTAATATATTATCATAAGAAAATATTCAACATAATCCACTTAAAGGGTGATAAAATATGATGTGATTCGGGTGATATTCAACCTTACTCTACTAAGGATAAATTGAAGTTTTGCCAAGAATTTTCAAATTTCGAGGATCAACATTGAGACTATTAGAATTCAATAACTCCAATTATGATAACGATGTCTTGTGTGTTGCTTCAATTAATTATATTAACAAATTATACCAAATAATGAAATAAATCTAGATTTTTGTGAGATTCTAAAGTCTTTTGAGTGAATATTTTAAAAGAGATCAATATTTTATAGTTGATTGTTCTTTATTTTAACAATCTTTTATTACAGTGAATGAGATTATGATCGCTTTATATTGATAGAGTAATTATGTGTACTATATTTGTTTAACATTGATCACATCATTGAAGGAAAGTTAGATAAAACTATGTCCCGGCTCGCTTAAGAAATTGAATGATTTTTTAGAACTCCACTCCATTCGTGAAGTGAGGGGCGATGGAGGGTCGGGTAGTAAAAGTTTGGGTTTGGGTAATTTTTCTTTTTGTTTTTTAAACAATAATAATAAAAAAGATTTAACAGATTTCACTGAATTGGTTACTCATGACCAAAGAACAAGTTATTATAACTCCGGAAAACAATAAAAAAATTTGTGCCCCTTTCTAACACACACACACACACACACATATGTTTCTGGCTTTTAACCAAACCACATAATATTTTTGTATATAACCCAAAATTAAAGTAAAAAATGTAAAAAAGATTTCTTCAACTTTACATTAATTTTTAATAAAGTTAACAAATAGGGTAAACAAGAATTTAAAACATATTTTTTGTATGTTTCATGAACTTAAAGATAACTCTCATGGTAGCTAGAATGTTCTTACCGACATCAAGAATAGAATTTGGTGTAAAATTGCAGTTGATTTAAGAACTTGTCTCAAGCTCAAAACTTATAGGATGGTCTTATCAATATTAATACAAATTGCCTTGAAATTTATGAGAGTTTACATTATTTGTTTAACTCTAGATGGAATTATCAACTAGTTAAATTCTTATAGTTATCTTTTGATTATAACACTCATTTAAGTTCACATCACATTCACAAATAAAAAAACTAGATCAACATATACTCTTTGCTAAGTATGTTATGTGGAACATTCCTTAGGATAGTTTACAATCTCGAGCCCCATTCACTCTTCTTACATTCTTAGGCATATTCCTATCTACAACAGGAAAGGACTAGAATGGACTGATTTGTGTTTTCTTGGTTTATATCATTATAGTAATATACGTTTTATTAGAGAGAGATAGAAAGAAGCATCATTATTAATTTTGTCAAAATTTTAAGAATTCATGTGTTCGTTTCTTCTGAATAGTTTTGTCATTGTATCCTAAAAGTTGAATCCAACAAACGTAAGACATTGATATGTGGCCAAAATACCTTACAGACATCAGAGCATATGTGAGTGTAGACAAGTAATTTTTGTTTTGTAGATTTAATTACATTCTTTATTATCTATATTTTTTGTTGGTTATTTATTTTTAAATATTTTTACTGGTTTATACAACAAAAACAAAAAATTAAAGTTGTTTATGATTCACATCATAAAACAAAGAAAACTTCTTTTTTTCTGTTTTATAAATTTTACTTCGGAAAAATTTCCAAGTATGTGTATACAGAACAAGAAATATAAATTCAATTCATTTTCTCTTATTATGTCTTCTAGACTTGTGTATACATACCACTGATTATTTGATTACTAAATGTCAAATTAATGCTTTATATCGAATATAGGGAAAAATCTAAACAAAGTGAAAAGCAATCTAATACGGATAACACATCAAGAACAAAAGTTTGTGGACCTGCACTAGAACCCATTGGACATTGAAGATATGCCTGAAAAGTTACATGGTTCTTACTTTAAGAGATAGAAATAAAAGATGTTGTTCTAGTCGACCACTTTGAGCTTGATTTTTTATTGCAAGAATATCAACTGAAATGGGGTATAATCCATATGCTTGAATCTACGACACAATAAATGCTTGGAAACATCTTGACTTCCTATATAAGAATTAATAGAATTGTTTGGAAAATAATTTGTATAATGTATACACCATCATGACTACTACCAATTAAATACAAGACCAAAGATGTCGGGATAAAGAAATTCATGATCAGTAGGTTCCTTTATTTCATAATGGTAGATTCAAAACCATTAATGTCACAAGTACAACAATCCAAGTTGATTCTACATGAACTAAGTGCTGAAGTAATAAATTTGGAAGAATCTTTTCAAGTTGGTACACTCGTGGAAATATTTCCCGTGCTGTACAAAGACTTCAAAAATTAAATTACCTCGAACACAAGCTCAACCAGATAAGTCTTGAATATCTAATTGTAAGTATGAGAATCGACGAAGACAATTGAATGGTTGAAAAGGCAACCAAACCTCGACATATGAAACCAAAAGTAATGTTGTTGAACAAGGAAGGTCAAATCAAAAAAACAAATGAAAGAAGCAAAGACAGTCAAACAGTTACAAAACAAGAAGTTGAAATTGAACGGGGATTATAACAAAAACCAAAATCATGGACATCGTTCGAAAGAAGTTGAAACGAGAAATCACAATGAAATCAAAAGAAGGATACTAGGGCAGTCATATGTAAGTGAGATATCAGATGGTATTAATTAGTTTAACCTAGCATTAGTGGTTTTGGAGATCAATCTAGTCAAAAACCAAAAACAATGGTTGGTACTAGAGCAACCCGACATGTGTGATCAGACAAATCTGTGTTCAAAACCTATAAGAAGGCTTTAAATGAAGAAACCCTTTTATTCTGCTACCTAAAAGTTTTAAGCTATTGGGAAGATTATATTGAAGATGACATCCGGGAAAGAGATGGCCTTGAACAATTTCTAGCATATTCTAGACATGCGCAAGAACTTAGTTTCCGGAACCGTACTTAGCAAGTCTGGTGTACCTTTGCGATGGTCTGTTTAAATTGAATTTAATGATTGTGGTACCAACTAAAATTATAACCGAGAAATAAATGAATGAGAATATTAATTGTGTGTATATTCTTGACTCACCTAATTTATGAGATGTTATATTAGGACGTGTTAATTTTGGGACATTAAATAATTTAGTAAACGCCGACTTATTATCTAATGTAAACTTCAATTCTCAAAAGGAATGTGAAGTATGTGTTTAGTCAAAATTAACAAAAACATCATTTAAAACTATAGAAAGTAATTTTGTACCTTTAGAGACAATTCATAACAACATATATGACTTAAAGTTTGTGCAAACTAGAGGTGGTAAAAAGTACTTCATAGATTTTATTTTTTATTGCACAAGGTATTGTCAAATATAAATTTTCTCCAAGTAAGGATGAGGTCTCAGAATCATTTAAACAATACAAAAGTGAATTTGAAAATCAACTAAATAAAAAGATTAAGAATCTAAGAAAAGGTAGGGGAGGAAAATATGTGCCTCTTTTTTAGGAGTACTTTTGCATCAAATATTGAATCATCCATCAAACCACGACTCCATATTCACCTCAACAAAATGAGATTGCATAATGCAAAAATCGACATTAAAGAAAATGATGAACGTCTTTTTTATAACCAGGTTACCATAAAACTTATGGGAGAGGCTTTTCTCATGTGAAACCACATCTTTAACAAGGCACCACACAAGAAGATTGACAAAACTCCTTATAAATTATAGAAAGTAAAATCACCTTCCTCCAAATACTTAAAAGTGTGGGTATGACTCATAAAGGTAGTTATCCCGACTCCCAAAGTGGTCAAGATATGACCAAATACAATTATTTGCATCTTTATAGACATGCTCACAATAGTGCTGCATATACGTTCCTGGTGCATAAATCTTATCACGGTGACATTCACATCGATACGAAGATTGAATCTAAATATACATATTTCTTTGAAACAAATTTCCCGTACAAGACAGCACAAGAATTTGATTTCTTGAAAAGAACACGCAATGCAATTCAAGAAGAGCAAGATCAAGAATCGTTTACAACCAAAAAGAAAGACCAAGATTCATTACTAAACAAGAAAACCAATAGGAAGTAAAAGGATTATAACCTCTACATATTTTGGTCCTGGCTTCCTAACTTACATTCTAGATGATGAACCGCGAAATTCAAAGAAGCTATGGTAAACCCTAACACCCCTTACGAGAAATAAGCGGTAAATTACGAGAAAGATTCAACACATGGCATTTACTAGAGATCCCTCCTTGGAATAAACCCTTAGGTTGCAAATAGATCTATTGAAAAGTGCAATGTCTGCCTTGTTGTGAAAGTTTATAGTCAAAGGGAAGGACTTGATTATTACTCCATCCGTTCCAAAAAAGTTGTCACATTTGCTTTTACACACAAATTAAGAAATGCTATTTATTATCCATGTGATTACTAAAGTTCCCCCTCCATAAAGTGTCTTGATATCTTGAATATTTATTAGGAACATATATTATAATATTTAATTAGGGATAAAAGTGGTATAAATAAAAAAAAGTGTTTTGATTTTCGAAAGTGACAACCTTTTTGAAACAACTATTTTTAGTATAAGTGACAACCTTTTAGGAACGGAGGGAGTATGACACATATTATCAAATCACGATAATATTATCCATATGAACTTTAATCGATATAGATTCGATATACAACCTGGAAATCCATCAAATGGATGTAAAGACGGTTTTCCTAAATAGAGAACTAATTAAACAAAGAGATATACATGAAACAACCTAAAAGTAACGTTATTCTAGATAAATAGAAACAAGTACGTAAGGTTGTTAAATCTCTATATAATATGCACCAAAACAGTGGCATAACAAATTTGACAAAGTCATGATTTCAAATGGCTTTAAGATAAATGAATATGACAAATGTGTCAAACAAAATGAAAAAGGATATGTCACTGTGTTCTTGTTTGTGGATGATATATTTATAATTGAAAGTAATAATGATGGAATTACCTCCAACAAGAAGATGCTTTCAAGAAAATTTGACATGAAAGATTTAGGCATTGAAGATCTTATTCTATGCATTCTAGATTCTCTAGCATCTGAAGGAATAGTAACATCTCATTCATAATATATTGAGAAAGTACTAAACAAATGTAGTAATGGCTACACAGATATTGTTAAGACACGTATAAAGTAAACTTATATCTTGATACTAATGATACGATCAACCAGTTAGAATACTCTTGTATTATACGGAGTCTCATGTACTTAACAAACTGCACTAGGTCAGATATTGATCATCACATAAGCAAGCTAAGCAGGTTTACAAATAATCAAGGAAAGAACCATTGTATTGTTATCGTAAAATTTCTAAGGTATCTCAGATACACTATGAATGAATGGTTGCTATACACAAGAGATCCAGTTGTATTAGTAGGATACGTCGATGCAAATTGGATATCGAACTCCATAAAATCAAAATCCACATGTGGGTTTGTTTACATGTTAAAAGGAGCAGCAGTGTCATGGAAATCCACGAAGAAAGCGTGTATATCTAGATCTACCATGGAATATGAATTTATAGATTTAAAAAATTTTGCCAAGAAATCCAAGTGGATTTGAAACTTCTTAGAAGATGTTCCTAATTTGCCAAAGCATGAATTTATAGGGCACTAAACCAGATGTATAACGTTAAGTCTAGACACTTATGTCATAGACACAATAATGTTAGACAACTACTCTCAAATAGAGTTATCACAATCGATTACGTTCGATCAAAGGATATCATAGAAGATCCATTTACCAAAGGTCTACAAAGAGAGAAAGTATGAGTATTATCAATGGTAATAGATATCAAGCCTATGTAACTTGACTTGCCATGATGGGAAACCTACCTAATAGAGTGGAGATCCCACAATCTAGGTGCAAAGGAAAAATTGAAACATGAAACTACAGTTCAGTGAGATGCATTGTGATTCAATATTTGAGTGATTCAATATTTTAAAGTATTAAGCATTAAAAAAATTTAGAGTGAAAAATAAACAAGAAAAAAAACATTATTAAATTAGTTAAAAAACTAAAAAAAAAACAATGTTAGTTTCTTTTAAATAGTTTTGTCGTTATATTTTGAAAGTTAAAATCAACAAAGGAATGACAATTAAATTACCTAAATACCTTAAAGATAAATCACATCTAAGTCTAAACAATTAAATTATATTTTATAGATTTAATTATACCATTAAACCCAACACGTACATTACTTATAAGATTCTACTCTTAGAATACATGATATCTAGTTATCTACTCGAAAGAAGAGGAACATAACATCTCATAACCCTGACTTGATTTGTCTTCAAAATTATTATGAAAGGGATTTGTAACAAATTTCTTACTTTCAACGAATAAGTAATATATATGTCTAAACATATATTTTAGCATCTCCTACCATTTTACTTCAATAAATCCTTAAATAAGAAAACCCCTAATATATTAATCTGGATAAACCGTGTTTGGGTAGTCATTTTGATTAGATATTTATTTTCATGACAAACATTATTGAAGTGAAAAAGAAATAAAAATCTCTAGAAATAGATTCACATATAACCTTATTGCCAAGATATATTCAAGGTACTGAACTTGTTGTTTTCGTAAAAAATATCAGAACATGATTATATGTAAGTATAATTATAATATTATCTATATATGAAAATAGTGATTTAGCTCATGATATGAAAAGGGAATGCATTTTCCTATCATGTTCTTCGACTCCATTATCATCAAACGAAGGTGAACCTGGTCCGTGACCAAAACCAAATGATGCAATGTGATCTTTAAGAGATCTTTTGTGTTTAAAATCAGAACCACATACACAAAGCCAGCGTTTCCCACAATTTTTTTCATGAGTTCGCCAATCACCTTTCACAGCCAAACACTTACCACATTTACGACATGCAAAGCGTTTCGTTTCGTGCTTTCTTTTGTAATGCGTTTGAAGTGTACGAAAATCTTTCAATGGTTTAGCCCTTGGGTGATTAATATTGTTCTTGCACCCTTCTTCACAGCAGTAACATGGAACACCTAGCATTGCTCGTGGCTGTGTTCCCTTAAGAGATTCTGGCCCTTTTCTATACTCAGATCCATGTCCCCACATATGCATCTGCAACAAAAATTGATCTTAAATTACTATTAAATAAAAAACTTCTTCTTAATAACTAGAAGGAGGATTAGTACTGCTACGCTTTACTGGGTGTCAGGGATCCTCGTAATAATTATAATTATATATTTATAAAGCTTCCAAATATTTAATTCATGTGTTAGAACTTAAAAGACTTAGCACCTGAAGATTGTTGTAGCGATTGAAGGTTTTATTGCAGATATGGCAAGAAAAGTTGGTGAAGCCAATAAGAATCTGTGAAACAGTGGGTATCCAATAGTGGGTTGGAACCGTAGAAATTCTTGGATCATAGGAATTTCTAGTGTCATCAAAGCATCTTGGAGGACCAATCTGCAAAGCTACTGAGACATCTTTATTATCATCATCATTGGACAATTCAGAATATGTGTGAGATTCAGATCTTTCTTCAGATGTTTGAGGCAAGTTTTCATTTTTTTCTGGGAAAAAATTGAATTGCTGGATGGTTTTATGAACCCTAGAAGAGGATACTATTGATTTATGAGAGCTAAATGAAACATGTGAGTGCTCCATGTTGTATGTAAAAACGTTATACTCGGTTTTATTTATTTATAATCAACCTTTTAACCTTAGTTGAAACTTGGGTAAGTGATAGTCGGTCTTTTGATATCAAACAACAGTTGGAAAAGTCTTAATCAAGAGAATATGTTGGTTGAAATTCATTCTATTCAAGGAAAATCTTAAACTCTTGCTGTTATTCAACTTCATATGATTTTGGTATGAAAAGCACAAATATTAAATTCTGTGGCCCACAGCTTTCATCTTTAGTAACAATTTTTCATCAGAGGATTTGAAATTAATGACTAATTGGCAATATTTTCCATGATCTAGTTTACTTGCAATTCAACTATGATCTAAGCAATAAATACTACTTAGTGAGTGGTTGTGAGTTTGCTTTGCACGAAGGATCTAATTATTCCTTCTTAACAAGCAACCACAAATGCATGTGGTACCTCGTATTTATGTCTATTGCTATGTCTCATCCTCATTGCTATTGTACTACCCTGAAATGCTGGCACTGAAACTTACTACATTATAACTAGTCATTTTGTTAACCAGCTACATTGGGTACATTGCAGGCCTATAACGAATTATATACCTTATACAGTTCAACTAACTAGAGATCAATATTACTGCGGTAAATATTGTACCTAATCTTAATATTTGATACATTACCGGTGGCTCTTCTAGAACAAAAGATTTGTTGTTTTTCGTCAGGATTAATTGCAATTTCTGTTTTTCTTTGACGTCGACATTCGATCCCAGTGTTTCTGAGTTGTATTGTTCTATGAACATTGATTGAGAAATGTATCCAATCGCTATTGTCACTTGAATATATATATATATATATATATATATATATATATATATATATATATATATATATATATATATATATATATATATATATATATATATATATAATATATATATATATATATATATATATATATTATATATATATATATATTATATAAAAAAAAAGTTTATGACACAAATGAAAAGATTTATCTTATTAAAATTTATTTTTAATCAAACTAAATAAAAAAAAACGAGATCGGAATATTAAGTTACAAAATTCACCTTTTCATTCGAAAATGAATTGTAAGTTAAATTGATATTTGGGTTTTTTTATTAATGAGGTTCATAACTTAACAAAATTTCGTTATATGGTCTAACCTAAAATTGGGACAAAAAATATCTCACTTGCACGTACTTATTTATAAATTGTGTATTAATATAGGGCAACAAAGCATTAGTAATCGACGCTAATATAAGAATCTCTAACTATCTATTTGAATAATCTAGTTAGATTTCTTCTACAATCATCTTCAATTTGGATTAATTGCAAACCACAGGCAAGCAGCAAAACTCCATTAACAATGCAAACCAAGGTTAAACCTCCAACGATAAATCCTTTTCCTGCGAAACCCACTGTTAAAAAATACATACCATTCTAACGTTCATCTCGCTACACAAAAAAAAAAATTACCAGATGAAAATTCCCTCTAACTGGAACACAGTAGCCTAGGGAAAGTAGTGTTATCAAAGCCAACAAAGACAAAGAAGAAGGTAAAGCCTCCGATGAAAAAGCGTGTACCGACGAACCCCACCATTAATATTGACAACCCACCTAGGCGCATACTTATATAAAAATACGTGTATTACAGTTACCGAATTATATTTAAAAGTTTGTTGGGTTGTTATGTGTTATTTGACGGGTTGTTAGCTACCCAGTCTAGATATACATTTGTTCTCTTATTCTGTTGTGATGCCTTAATTAATTTGTTAGGTTGTAATAACGCATACAATAGTTTGTGAAAAAATTGCCTGTGTTGATATTGTTGTGTGTCTGAATTCCTAGTAGCTCGAGATAAAGTACCTAATTGATGATAGATTTGTTTCGTAAAATCCTCCAAACCATAATGGTAAAGACTTAAATATGATTACCGTATATTAAAAACAAATCAAGGTCTTGTTATTTATTTTTTTAAATTTTTTTATGGGTTAATAAAGGCTTATTATAAAGATAGAATGTGCATACTCAAATTATTTTTGACCTTAAAAAGACGTTATATAGGTGAATTTTTTAAAGAATGATTTGTTAGGCTTAACACTTTATTAACAATCATCTTATGAGAAAATGCCACTTAGGGTCCTGAACACACCCCCCTCTTCGAAATAGCAACCCCTCTTGGACTCTCTTCTTACTAAAGACCTCAAAAAGAATTTAACACATGAAGCCAAATATCCCAATTACTTTACTACCCTTTTTCCCTATATATACTAAATATAACATTTCTGAAATAGAAAACAAAATCCTAAAAAGCTCATTATTCACTCTCCTAAAAAGCTCACTATTCCAGATCGGCAATGGAAGCTCCAAAATCACCACCACCACCAAATCACCACCACCACCATAACACCTCCACGGAAGATCTCGCGCCTCCATCCATGGAGCTTTTCAAGCCTCTCACGGTCGATGATGGTTGTTCGCCGCTCTTCTTCGATCCAGCAGCGTGATGAAGGCCACCAACACTGTTGATGCTCCGTTCAAGCGCGCAACCCAGATCGAGGCTCTTTCTCCGGTTCTGCAACTCAGATCGAGGATACAGCGTGTTCTTCGCTGGTCTGCGAGACTGATGCTGCCATGGCGAACGGAGTTCACCCTCGGTGCTGCTGTGATGCTGCGAACCAACTGCGAACGGAGTTTACACGCCGAGATCCGTGAAAGAAGCCACTAGAAACCACTTCTGGTGGTGATGGTTATTTTTCTTAGTAGTATTCTGACTACTATGAAACCACGATGTATTCCTTCCATGACCACGGCCTCCCTCTTCCACGGCCTCGGTTTTGGCCACCACCACGTCTATTCATATTAGACGACGTGGCATTCGCTTCGGAGAATGTGCTTCCATTCACTTCAGGGAATGGTACAGATCCGGTGGACCGTGAATTGTGATTTTTCATCAACAATTCATTGTTTTGAACAAGGAGACATGATATTAATTCAGAATATCTACGAAACCTTTGCTCACGATATTGCTGCTGCAGGAGCACATTCGTGGCGTTAAATGTGGACAAGGTTTTTTCTAACATGTCTTCCTCAGAAACATTTTCTCCACATAGTTTCATTCGAGAAGTTATCTCATATAATGAAGAGTTGTAGGCACTTACCGAATTAAAATCTTGCATCCGCAAGTGCAGCCAATCGTATCGCGCTTCGGGGAGCACCATAGTTTTCTGGTGACCATATCTATCTTTTAAGCTATTCCACAAAATCAGAGGATCATTCACCGTGAGATACTCTGTTTTTAATCCTTCGTGGATGTGGTGTCGGAGAAATATCATTGATTTTGCGCGGTCCTGCAGGGACGCTTTATTATCCATTTTAATAGTCTCTCCGAGATTATTAACCTCGAGATGTATTTCCGCATCTAATACCCAAGATTGATAATTTTTTCCAGTTATATCAAGAAAAGCAAACTCACGTTTTGTAATATTATTCATTATATATATATATATATATATTTATTCTTATAAGAGAAAAGATGAACGATTTTTTTAAAAAGTATAACTTGTCCTAATTTTTAAAGAACAAAAGTGAGTTAAACTATACTATTATATCTTTTGTATTTGTTGTAAATAAACAAAGGGTAACTGGGGTATATATACTAAAAGGAAGGCGGTTAATAAAGTGAAGATATGTACGTAGAAAGATAAAACTAAAAATGGATATACATGTTACTGTCATCAGATAAAACTAAAACTAGATATACATGTTACCTTTTTTTTACTTATCGTATCAGTCATCAAAGGATATGCATGTTACTTCTTCTTTTTAATCGAATATGAGTCTTAATTCATAAGTGATATGCAAAGCATATCAGACTTCTTTTCTTTTTAAGCGAAACAAACTTTAACAAAAAAAAAGTATCATGCTTAAGAAAAGAAAAACTTTGAAAAAATAATATTGAGGTGAATTAAAACTGAAAAATATGCTTAACTATTTAATCGATAGAACTCGTGCTGATAACGTATTGTAAAATTAAACAGATAAATCGAATATGTTCTTATCTTAATCTTGATAATTCATACATTATACAATAACCTAACTGCTATATATAGAGTTTCATAAGCTGCTGGTTGCGCAAGCGCTGACGTCGTTGGTATATCCACTCATATTTAATATTTTATAACAAAAATTTATATATTTGGATAAAGCAAATTAATATTTACGGCTATGATTTTATTGATTATTTTTCGCAGACACGGAATTTCATGTTTGCGAAAAAAAACATTATTCCAAACAATGAACATGAAATTCCATGTTTATGAAAAAAATTAAAAAAAATCATAAACGTAAATATCAATTTGTTTTATCTAAAAATACAAATTATTTATTTTTATGATTTTTTTGAATTAGTCGTGACGATTTAAAAAAAAAATTCACAGACGTGCGTGTGTGTGATGGAAGTAGTAGTAGGTGGTGGTTTTGGTGGCTGTGGTGGTGGTGGTGGAGGTAGGGATGGTGGTGGTGGTGGGGGGTAGGGGCGGTTGGTGGTGGAAGTACCCTATATTATTTGTTTAATAATAAATATTGTATTAAAAATAAAATAATATATTTAATAATAAGGGTAGTAAAGGTATAAAAAATATAAATGAGATGTTTATATAATAATTATTCAATTAGCCATTTTTTATAAAATAAATTATTGCAGACTTAATTTAACAATGAAGTACTTTTATTAGACTTTTTTTTAACAAATACGCCATATTTTTATAACAAGTCTTATAGCTACAAACTGGAAGAGAGGGAACGTAATTTGAAAATATTATACTTAGGATTATCATAGATTTTTTTTTGGCTTAGGATATATTTGCCCATAAATAGTTACAGACACTAACTAATCGACACATGGAATTAGTAAACAAACTCAGAAAAATTTCACAAAATGAACTCCTGTATAGCTGGATATTGAACTAGATAGAGAAAATAAATATCATATATTAAACTAACGAGTACCAATCACCGACGCCGACAAATAACACAAAAACAAAAATAATTAAAATTTTACATGAGATTAGTAAATAATATGATTGTCTACAATAATAAACTTACCACCTGAAATCGTAATATAAAAAAGTAATTTAAAAAGAAGATCAACCAATACAGAAAATAAACATTTCGAACAGTGAATTTTATGTTTTAAATAGTGAATTTCGTGTCTGCAATAAAAATTTAAAAAATCAAATAAAATCATAGACGTAAATATTAAATTCGCTTTATCCAAAAATATAACTTTTTATTTTTTATTTTTTACAATTAATTACGACAATTTAAAAAAATGACAGATGCGTGCATGTATGATGGAATTAATACTAGGTGGTGGTGGTGGTGGTTATGATTGTTGTGGTGGTGGTTATGATTGTTGTGGTGGTGCTTATATAATTGTTGTGGTGGTGCTTATGATGGTGGTTGAGGTTATGGTGGTGGTGGTGGTATTAATAAGGTGATAATGGTGAAGGGTGGTGGGTGGGGGTGGAAAGTTGTAATAGTGGTTAAATTTAAATGACAAATAATAAAGTTAAAATAATTATATAAGGGTATTTTTGTCAAGGATGTTTTTAATAAAGAATCTTATTAGGTTATGTTTTTAGCAAATAAAATTTTTAATAGACATTTATGGATAAATGGTTCTTTACAAAAACTATAAATATAAATATCATAATCAAATCAAAATAATTTTTAAATTGAGAACCAATGAAATTTTTAAATTTTTAAACTATAAATATAAACTATCCATATCAAATGATTACATCTATATGAACCAACGAAATATAATATATTTTAAAATTAAATAAAAAATTGATCAAAATATCAAATAATTCAATTAAACTAATCAAGACAATAAAATAGAGTATACCGTAGTAAGGAGATACAATTAAATATTTTGTAAATTAAATCCCTGTTAACGCGATCGCGATCACGATCACGATCGCGATCACGATCACCATCACAATCACACGAAAGCACAATTACAATCCACAAACACAAGCACATTCACAAAATCGATAATCACAAACACAATCACAAACACAAACAATCACACAAAAACACAATCACAATCACAATCCACAAACACGAAAACGAACACAAAATACAAATACAATTATAATCACAGTCACAGTCACAGTCAGAATCACAATCACAAACACGTTTAAAACACAAACACACAAAAAAACAAAACAATCGCATTCATATAAAAACACAAAACAATCACAATCACACACACACCGACCCCGACCCCGGACCCCGAACCCCCGACCACAAACACAAACACAATCACAATCACAATCACACGAAAACACAAACACAAAAAACAGTCACAAAACACAGTGCACAGTCTATGGTCCGTAGTCCACCGTCCCCACTCTCCATCCACAATCACAATCACAAACACAAACACAGTCACAATTACAGAAAAACATAAATATACAAAAACAATCACAAGCACAAGCACAACGACAGACGACAGACGACAAGCCACAACCACACGAAAACACAATCTTACGAAAACACAAACACAATCACAATCAGAAAACACACACCGACAAACACAAACACGGTTACAGTCACAATCACAAAACATAAACCACAAATCACAAACCACAGAACCCAAACGCAACACAATCACAATCACAATCACAAGAAAAAACAAACATACAAAAATACAAACACAATCACAATTACAATCACACACAATCACAGTCAGAAAACACAAACACAAATACAGACACAAGCACAAGCACAACAACAAACACAAACACAATTACAATCACAGAACACAGAACACTGACCCAGACCAAACGCAATCGCAGTCACAAACACAAACACAATCACACTCACACGAAAACACAATCACAACCACACGAAAACACAATCTCAATCACGATCACAATCACACAAACACAAACACGATCACAATCCAACGACGAATACAATGACAATCACAAACACAAAACACAAAAACAAACATAAAACACAAAACACAAACACACGAACACACACACAAAAAACAGTCGCAGTCGCAAAACACAAACACACAAACAAAAAACAGTCACAGTCGCAAAACACAAACACAAAAACAAACACAATCACAATCACAATCACAAACCCAATCCGATCCCCGAACCCTGATCGCAAACGCAAACACAATCACACGAAAACACAAACATAAACACAAACACACGAAAAAACAATCACAATCGCAAGAAAACACAAAACAATCACAAACACAAATACAAACACAAACACACGAAAATACAAAAACACACAATCACAATCACACACAATCACAAGCAGAAACAGAAGAAAATACAAACACAACAATTATAAATCACACAAACATAAAAAAATACAAACACAACAATTATAATCACACAATCACACGAAAACACAAACACAAACATAACAATTACACACAAATACAATCACAAACAAGGTTAGATTGTAGCTGCTTGTTACTTTGAAGAGAACTAAAAACTTCAAAGTTGTCTCAAATTCTAAAAGCTTCCAGAAAAACATTATAATAAAAGATTACCTCCACCTCCACCCCTTTTTAGTTGCTTATAAGAAAGAAATTACACTTAAAGGTCCTTACTTTCTTGTTGGATTAAACTCTCCTGCAATCTACCAAACAAGACGTTAAAAAGTTAGCTTTTATCCATACTAAATATATGTGACACTCACCATATAAACAACTTCTTTTCTTGAGTAAGCTTTGTTTGTCAATCATCCAAACTTCCTCGATTATGTTAACTTCTTTAGTTAATTGCACTCAAGGTCCATGCATCATGCAAAAGTGGCATTATACACTATATTATGCAAAAATTACAGTATAGAAATATGTACATGTATGTATTTAGAAGAAAATACCTTTTGTCTCTTGCCTTTGTTGATGGCCTGTTGATTCCAGAGAATAATTAACAAGTTGAATCAATTAATTAGTAATGTAATATTTGATTTACAGTAAAAGTCCTTACTTTTTAGTCAGATTGAAGAATTGTCTCATGAATACAAATCCTGCAAAATTAAAGCAAAAACAGAAAAAGAAGGTTAAATGTAGCTGCTTAGGATTCAGCACCCTCAACCTGCAAGAGAAAGCACAGACATGATAGTAATAAATAAAAACAATTAGATGGTGATGTTTATAATACTTACAAGTGTATAAACATCTAAAGTCAACCAACAAACAAATGCATAAGTAAAAAAGGGTAAAATGGGCAAAAATAATCAACCTTTTGTAGTCCCAAGAAAACATAAATAAATGTTTTAAAAAGTAAACAACAAACAAACCCTTTGGATGCTCTAATCTCTCTTAAAAAAGGAATGAATGAATGAATGAATACCTCACAAACTTCTCTATCAACTCTTGATTTCTTCTTCTTCTTCTTCTTCATCTCTTTCGCTCGCTTAATGTAATCACCAAACTTATTTCCCGCATATAACCACAATAACAAATGAATCCCAAAAAGGAATTTTTTTTACAAATCCATGAGATAATAACACATACACAACAAAAATAATATTAAATAAGATGAGATGGACAACATGATATGTAATGAGATGAGATGCAATGCGAGTGATGATATGCAATGCAAGTGATGATACAATGCAAGTGATGATGAGATGCAATGCAATGTAAGTGGTGATGCAATTATAAGAGATGCAATGCAAGTGATGATGCAATGAGATGAGAAGAGATGCATGATATGCAATGCAATTGATGCAACATGATGAGATGTATGAAATGAAATACCACCTACCTGTGACACACCTGCTCATGTCACTCCATATCAAACAACAAAAAACTGAATTATAAGTTGTATTAACAATTTCAATCCATTATGTTAATTGCACCCCATTATATATATCCGTGGAAGGGTAGATTTGAAATGTTAGTATATGTGGGGTGGAATATATATTTAACATAAAGTATGTGTGGCTCTGGAGTATGAACAACTCAACTTATAGCAACAGTTCAGCTCTAAGAGTTGTTCTCTGCTTGAAGAAGAGCTGAAGCTCTTCATTTCATTAAAGGACTGCTCAAACCATGCATAGAGTTAGTTAGTTAGTTGGTGGTTTTGCTAATTTAATTATAAAACTCGAAACTGAATTTTCCAGTTTCAAGTTAATATTAAGGGGTGTGTGTGATGTATTGATTCATCTTCGAGGTTGATATATACTTGTGTAGGTACAAGTATATATACCTGTGAAAGAAGGGGAGGCTCAAACAAGTATGCCTGATTTTGGATTGTTAACTACTCATAGCAGCAGAAGCTCAGCTCAGCTTTAAGAGCTGCAGCTGGGTCCCACCCACTTCATTTCATACTACTTGAAATTGGAGGACTACTGAGTATACTCAATGTGCAAGTTCCTCTGTCCATTCATAGAGGTAACTTTTCTAATAATACTCTCTCTTCCATTCTCTAAGGACACAAAATACAGCTAAAGACTCATCGTCAATCACAACTATTTCAACTTAATGAACCTTATATCTAGAATCAGTACAAAAAGGAAGAATTATAGAGAGTAATGGAAAGAAGACTTACTAAAAACCTTCAAAGCATCCACACAGTTTGAGTGTATTTAGCAGCCATCTTCATAGATATATAAGTCAAATATAAATACCGAGATGAGTAATCTAAAGAATACTTACTTACATGCTCTCCTTCATTTCGATTTTGACCCCCACCTTCAACAAATACTTAATAGTCCAAGAGCTCCCGCCTAAACGTTATAACAAGAATTTAACATAAATATTCAAACAAGAAAGTGCAAATAAAAATACAAACCACACAATACCTCAACCTCAACAAATCTAGCCCCTGTAATTGGATAAGGATAATTGGGGGAGTATTAACCTGCATAAAGAAAGGTCAAACAAATAGCTTCATCATTCATTCTTCAATATTTACAGCTATATATATACTTGTAAACAGAAATTCAACTGCTTCGATATCTCTTGCACCTGCAGCTTCAATATCTATCTGCACCTCTCGATAGAATAGTTGCAGTAATTCCTTACCTCAACCTGAAAATATACATACATACATACAAAATGATACAGCAAAAGACAACAAGTTGATAGATAACTCACATTACTATATAGAGCTCCCTCATATTCTATTCTGACTAACAATCCTGTAAAAAAGAAGAAAGTGTAGAGTGAGTGTTACTCAAGTTAAATACTTTCCCAAAATATCTATTATTACTCACTCACAGTACCTGTCAAACTTTCCCAAAGGGAGGGAAGGCACTTCTCCAACACTTGCTTATCAAGCTCAAAGGTAACATAATTGCACATTATAATTAATTAATATATCAAGATAGTAAATAACATTATATAAAATAGTAATATCAAAGAAGATGAGATGAGATATATAAGACATGATGATATTCATGAGATGCAATGCATGAAATGAGATGTCATGCAAAGGATCTAATGCATAAATGCACTGAGATGGGAAGATGCGTGAGATGTAATGTAATGCAAATGATATGGATGATGCATGCGATGGGATGATGCATGAGATGAAATGCAAAGGATTTTAATGCAATGCAGAAAATATGAGATGGGATGATGCTTGAGATGAGATGAGATGTATGGAATGCGCATGAGATGGGATAATGCTTGAGATGAGATGTATGGAATGCGCATGAGATGGGATGCAATATAATACACGTACAATGTATGCAATGCAAGGTATGTAATGCAACAATGCACATGATATGAGATGAGATGAGATTAGTAAACTTACCTCAGGTGCCAAGAACCAAGTAAACTTATCAGCGCTCTCGTTAACATCCTGCAATCTAACACGACAACAATAAGACCCAAAAAAAAAGCTAAATATTATAAAAAATATCATCTGAAGCAAATATTTACCTTTCACTTATCCAATTGATATTCCAATACCTTTAATTGTTCCATGCAACAATATTCCCTAAAACGAAGAAAAATCCTTTTAGAACAGAAATTCTTGAAGCATCGATAGATTGCATTCTTGTATAAGAATATGCCACCAAATACCTTCCCATATTAGCAATAAATACTCCCACTCCAACTAGTTTTTTGGAAAAAACAGGGTTTAAGTGGCAAAATACAGAAAATACATAATTAGAGAAACAACGTTAGCTTGTAGCTACTGTCTCAATTTCTGAAAGGTTCCATGAAAAAAACATTATAAGAAAATAATACTTACCTTCACGACAGTATGTTGAATCATAATGAGATCTATCTTTTACTCCGAGCTCTGCAGCAATAATGCAAATTTGTAGTAACTATTCAGATGGGGCCCCCTGAAACAAGATTAAAAACTATCACCAATGGAAGTTTAGTCCCTATATTATGCAAAAATTGTGCTATAGGTCCCTATAATGAGTGAAGATACTACTGCTTCAGAACCATGTGGATTCTGAAAAGAAACGCAGCTGCCTTGATTTGAGTGACTGTAAAAGAAAATTATTGATGTTAACCATAGTTAAAGTACACAAGATAACCCCAACCATGGTTAGGTTTTAGTTTGTGCAATATTACCTTCATCTCAAGCGCGGAGATTTTTCCCACGATAAATGAAGTAAATCCATCGAAATCTTCCCCATAAAAGCATTGTCCGCCAAAATTTCCCTATTAAAAAAGAAAAACAATATTATATTATAAAACAAGGAAAAATATTTATTCACAACTTACTAGGAAATGATGCCATATCCTTCTGAACATTAGCTGGTTTTAGCTGGTTCAGCTGAGAAAAAGAAAAACATAAAATAAAATATAATAAATTGTAACCAGAAAGAGTTTATACCACTACTGATGAACAATATATCCATTTAGGCGGATACTTATCTCAGGGAGAATGAATGAATGAATACACTGGAGGGTCCTTGCTGTTTAGAAAGGGTAGATAAGAGAAAGTACGTAAATCGATAATTTGTTTGAATATATATATATATATATATATATATATATATATATACATATAGATTTATATCCTACCTCGGGCACTTGAAGATTTTTGACAAATGCACATTGTGGTAATTAATATATATCGAGATAGTAAATAACTCACCTGGATTATGATTCAAATGATGCAGCACCAAGATTGAAATTGACAAAAGATAATTATGAATATAATAATAATACTATAGAAGATGATATGATATGCAATGCATGATATTAGATGATATGATATGAGATGCATGATATGAGATGATATGATATGCAATGCATGATATGAGATAATATGATATGCAATGCATGATATGAGATGATATGATATGTAATGCATGATATGAGATGATATGATATGAGATGCAATGCAAGTGATGAATGAATAGACAAATCAATCACAGAAGGAGATGTATGAAATGAGAAACCACCTACCTGTGACACACCTCAGCTCGTGTCATTCTATATCAAACAACAAAAATAGAATTGTAAGTTGTATTAACAACTTCAATCAATTATGTTAATTGCACCCCCATTAGGGGTCCATATTTTTTAATAAGTACGATATATACCCATGGAAAGGGTAGATTTGAAATGTTAGAACATAACCCAGTGAAGTGGGTTATATATATTCTCTGCTTGAAGAAGAGCTAAAGCTCTTCATTTCATTAGAGGACTATTGTTCCTCTGCTCAAACCATTCTAGAGTTAGTTAGTTAGTTAATTCTAATAAGAGAGTGGAAGGGTAGATTTGATATGTTTAATATCAGAGAAAAACTTGAAACTGAATTTTCCAGTTTCAAGTTAAATGATGTATCGATTCATCTTCAAGGTGTGATATATATATACATACTTGTGTAGATACAAGTATACATACATACCTGTGGCAGAAGTAGTGGAGGCATATACAAGTATGCCTGATTTTGGAATGTGAACTATTTATAGCACAAGTAAGGCTCAGCTCTAAGAGCTGCAGCTGGGTCCCACCCACCAAAAGGAATAACTAATTCATATCATACTACTCAACTCAGTATGCAAGTTCCTCTGTCCATTCATAGAGGGAACTCTCTAATAAACTCTTTCTATCTATTATCTGAGACCTTCTATTCTCTAAGGACACAAAATACAACTAAACACTCAACTTCTATCACAACTATTTCAACTTAATGAACCTTATATCTAGAATCAGTACAAAAAGGAAGAATTATAAAGAGTAATGGAAAGAATACTTACTAAAACCTTCAAAGCATCCACACAGTTTGAGTGTATTTAGCAGCCATCTCCATAGATATATAAGTGAAATGTAAATACTGAGATGAGAATTTAAAAGAATACTTACTTACATGGCTTCCTTCATTTCGATTTCAACCCCCACCTTCAACAAGTACTTAATAGTCCAAGAGCTCCCGCCTAAACGTTATAACAAGAATTTAACATAAATATTCAAACAAGAAAGTGAAAATAACAAACAAACCACACAATACCTCAACCTCAACTTAGCTAGCCCCTATAATTAGGATAAGGATAATTGGGGGAGTATTAACCTGCATAAAGAAAGGTCAAACAAATAGCTTCATCATTCATTCTTCAATATTTACAGCTATATATATACTTGTAAACAGAAATTCAACTGCTTCGATATCTCTTGCACCTGCAGCTTCAATATCTATCTGCACCTCTTGATAGAATAGTTGCAGTAATTTCTTACCTCCACCTGGAAATATACATACATACATACATACATGACGATACAGCAAGACAACAAGTTGATAGATAACTCACATTACTATGTATGTATTATCTATTATTACTCACTCTCAAAGTACCTGTCAAACTTTCCCAAAGGGAGGGCAGGCACTTCTCCAATGCTTGCTTATCATCTTATTCAAGCTCAAATGTAACAAAATTGCACATTGTAATAATTAATACATATCAAAATAGTAAATAACTCACCGGGCCGCACCTAAATTAAATTGAGAAAAGTTAATTATGAATAATAATAGTGAAGAGGATGAGATGCAATGCATGTAATGATATGATATGCAATGGAATGCAAGTGATGAAAGGATGAGATGCAATGAATGAATAGGCAATCACAAAATGAGATGCAATGCAAGTGATGATATTTCGGAACCTATAAAGAATTCATTAATCATGGGAAATGGGAAACAAAGATTGTGAGTAAAAACACTATCAGAATTACTGATTCTTACCTTATAGCTAGCTAGCACATTTCTCCAAGAAGAAATGACATGTAAAGTCCTCAGTCACTGCAAATTCAGAGCATATTATATCATTTTTGCAATATTGGAATTTACTAAATGACCCACAGTAAAAACTTAGATTTACCTTCAGTCCTCTGCAACTTATTCTCGTCATTTTCAAACCCTTTGTAAAAATTGTATTTGTTTCAGAAAAATGCAAAGAAAATGATAAATACTCAAAAGGGAGGTATACAAAGGGACCCACCGAATAATCTGTGGCAAAGACTATAATGAGATCTATCTTTTGCTCCAAGCTCTGCAGCAATAATGCAAACTTGTAGTAACTATTCAGATGGGGCCCCCTGAAATAAGATTAAAAACTATCAGCAATGGAAGTGTGGTCCCTATATTATGCTGAAATTGCACTATAGGTCCCTATAATGAGTGAAGACATATCACTGCTTCAGAACCATGTAAATTCTGAAAAGAAATGCAGCTGCCTTGATTTGAGTGACTGAAATAAAATCATTAATGTTAACCATAGTTAAGTACACAAGAAAACCCCAACCATGGTTAGGTTTTAGTTTGTGCAATATTTATTACCTTCATCTCAAGCGCGGAGAGTTTTGCCACGAAAAATGCAGTAAATCTATCGGAATCTTCCCCAAAAAGCATTGTCCGTCAAAATTTCCCTATTAAAAAGGAAAATCAATATTAAATTATAAAGGCAACTTATATCCTTCTGAGCATTAGCTAGTTCAGCTAAGAAAAAGAAAAACATAAAATAAAATATAATAAATTGTAACCAGAAAGAGATGAACAATATCTCCATTTAGGCGGATACTTATCTCAGGGAGAATGAATGAATGAATACACTGGAGGGTCCTTGCTGTTTAGAAAGGGTAGATAAGAGAAAGTACATAAATCGATAATTTGTTTGGCTAGTATAATACACAAAGGAAATAACCTTTTTAGAGCTGCTTCAGGTAAAGAGATTTCCATTTGTATCCTGGAAAACAAAAAGAAGATGGATTATTAGAATCATCTTATTGTATAGCATATATATATATGCATAACAAGTTCAATACTGCGATATATATCATGGTATGTTCTCAGCTTACCATAAATACACATAAATACACTTAAAGAGAAGATTAAAGACTAAAAATAAACCTGTCTGAATCAGCAGATGTTATAGTAACATCAGGTTCAAGTTGAGAAGATTGAAGTAAAGGAGGCATCACTACTCCCATATAAGGAAGAAAATCTTGTCCTAAACATATACAAAGCCTAGCCCATGCCTATTAATTATCACGTAACAATAAATTAATACTCAAGCTTAAAAAAACATCCACAAAGACAAAGATATTTGAATACATACTTGTAACATGTAACTAGTAGTTGGAACATCAGTTTCCAACAGCTAAGACCCACTAAGCTAATACACTCCATTGCTTTAGCACGAAGAATTCAATATATACCTGAGATGAAGCAGTTAAAGCCCCTTCTTGCACCATTTGTTTGCCATTCTGTTTCAAACAATAATAATATGAGTAAAGAAGATTGTACGAGTGCTTTTTATGGAGTTAATTTTTATCATTATAATTATAATACCTGAAGAAGAAGTAATAATTTGCTGACTAGTAGTGCAGTTTTCACTGAAGTTAAGTACAGCATATGCCTGTGAAAAATGTCAATAACCAATTAGTAAACAGCTTTAAGAATATATCTTAATGTAAACTTTAGTGGAAACAAACCTAAACCTGCACACGTGGATTTGGGAAATCATCCATGGCAGCAGCTAGAGCTGGGAGAACACGAAGATGATACTGAACCTGCACATCTGGCCCTAGACGAGTTTAAAACCATATTTAACCATACTGTAAAAGAAGAAAGAGTAGATTGAGTGAGTGTTAGTCAAGTTAAAAAAAAAAACTTTTATAACCCAAAATATCAATTACCTGTCAAAATTTCCCAAAGACACTTACTTCTCCAACACTTGTTTATCATCTTATTGAAGCTCAAAACTGCACATTGTAATAATTAATATATATCGAGATAGTAAATAACTTACCGGGTCTATGATTCATATGATGCAGCACCAAGATTAAAATTGAGAAATGATTATTGTGAATAATAATACTAAAGAAGATGATATATATGCAATGTGCATGGGATGATATGATATGATATGATATGCAATGCATGATATGGAATGAATGGGATGAGATGAGATGATATGATATGCATGATATCAGATGCAATGAATGAATAGACTATGAGAATGAGATGCAATAATGAATGAGAAATCACCTACCTGTGACACACCTGCTCGTGTCATTCCATAAGTTGTTCAATCCATTATGTTAATTGCAAACCATTATAAATATACCCTTGGAAGGGTCGATTTGAAATGTTAGTATATGAACAACTTATAGTAGCTCTAAGAGCTATTCTCTACTTGAAGAAGAGCTGAAGCTCTTTATTTCATTAGAGGACTATTGTTCCTCTGCTCAAACCATTCATAGAGTTAATTTTAATACTGTATGTATCTAATAAGAGAAGCATATTCTCTAGTAGTAGTGAAAGGGTAGATTTGATATGTTAATATATAAGAGTGAGAGATATATATTTAACATTAAATGAGAGGAAAACTTGAAACTGAATTTTGCAGTTTCAAGATAATATAAAGGCTTCAAGGTGTGATATATACATACTTGTGTAGATACAAGTATACATACATACCTATGAAAGAAGGGGAGCTGATTTTGGACTGTGACTACTCGTAGCACAAATATGGCTCAGCTCTAAAAGCTGCAGCTAAGGGAAGAACTATCTAATATCTAAGACCTTCTCTTCTCTTGTCTTCTCTAAGGACACAGAATACACCTAAACACTCATCTTTCACAACTATTTCAACTTAATGAAGCTTATTTCTAGAATCAGTACAAATCCCCCAACCTAAAGGAACAGTTATAAAGAGTAATAGAAAGAATACTTACTAAAAACCTTCAACCCATCCACATTCTGAATATTTTTTGCAGCCATCTCCATAGATATAAGTCAAATGTAAATGTTGAGATGAGAAAGTTAAAGAATAATTACTTACATTCCCTTCATTTCGATTTTAATTTACCCACAAACATTGGTGTTAATAATCAGCTACCGCCTAAACATTATAACAAGAATATTACATAAAGGGTCAAACAAGAAAGTGCAAATAACAAACAAAACACAAAATACCTCAACCTCAACCTCAACTAAGCTAGCCCCTGTACCTGCATAATAGCTTCATAATTTGTTCTTCAATATCACGACTATATATATATATATATATATTTATGAACTTGTAAACCTGAAGCACGATATAAAGCAGTTCCTCCATCTGAGATCTTCACCTCTCGATATAAATAGTTGCAGTAATTCCTTACCTCCACCTGGAAATATACATAAATACATACTAAATGATACAACAAGAGAAGAAGTTGATAGTTAACTCACAACTAATGCATATTCTATTCTGACTAACATTCCTGTAAAAGAAGAAAGAGTAGAGTAAGTATTAGTCAAGTTGAAGAAAACCTTTTATAACCAAAAATATCTATTATTACTCACTCATAGTACCTGTCAAACTTTTCTAAAGGGAGAAAAGACACTTCTCCAATGCTTACTTATCATCTTATTCAAGCTCAAAGGTAAAAAAATTGCACATTGTAATAATTAATATATATTGAAATAGTAAATAACTCACCGGGGTTATGATGCAGCACCAAAATTAAATTGAAAAAAGTTAATTATGAATAATAATAGTGAAGAAGATGTGATGAGATGCAATGCATGTAATGATATGATATGCAATGCAAGTGATGAAAGGATGAGATGTAATGAATGAATAGACAATCACAAAATGAGATGCAATGCAAGTGATGATATGATATGCAATGAATGAATGAATGAATGGATAGACAATCACAAAATGAGATGCAATGCAAGTGATGATATGATGTAATGATGTAAATGATGTAATGATTTATTCATCTTCAAGGTGTAATATATACATACTTGTGTAGATACAAGTAGTATATATACATACCTGTGAAAGAATGGACTGTAAACTACTCATAGCATAAGCTCAGCTCAGCTCTAAGACCTGTAGCTGGGTCCCACACACGAAAGGAAATAACTATTTCATATCATACTACTCAGTATACTCAGTATGCAAGTTCCTCTGTCCATTCACAGAGGTAACTATCTAATAATACTCTCTATCTATCTATCTATTATCTAAGACCTTCTCTTCTTTTCTCTTCTCTTAAGGACAACTTTTCTTCAGAATTCAATGTGTTTTTTCACACCTGAAGATGTATTCTAACACAGGATAAAGATAGCACTTAAAACTAACACAATGTTTGATTATATTGGCACTACGATAATCATATTGCACAACACAACTAAGACCTAAAGTTTTCTGTCTTATTTAACATCACTTTACCTTAAACTAGGCAAACTTCCGTTGACTCCTTCCTACTTCCGTTTTTTCAGAAGTAATACTCCATTCGCTTACCATTTTTGTTATTTCTTCTTCATGAGCTTATGCTACCTCCTCTTGTGGATTGTCTATGTGTGAGTTCATGTGGACAATAGACAAAACTAGCGTAGAATATCCCCCTATAGTTTCCCATGCCCCTTTAGTTGTAGAATACCCCATGGCGGTCATGGTCTCTAGTAACTCCTTGTATCCGAACATGGGAAATGATCCCTCCCTACAAGAGGTAGCGGTCTATTTTTTAGGGACCTTTATAAGCACAAAACTAGGGTAAACCCTGATCCTCATCTTATCTTCGGGGTAAACCAAATAAGGTACTCCTTGACTCTCTAGATGGTGAATCTCTTTTTGTCTTCCGATGATGTTTCTCAAGGAATGAAGGTTAGGATCCCTGAATCGCCAGAGCAAGCGCCTGGGGGATTTGAGGGTGAACTAGCCTTAAACCTGTGTTGCTTAGACATGAGATTGAGGTATCCATTCGGTCCCTTCGTTTTTTGCCTATTGCAGAATCATTTCTTGAGCCATGGTCAACTATCTCCCAATGCTTGGGGTAGGATCACAATTTTCGTATGTTTTTCGTCGGAGAAATCTTAAATATAGTCCTTATGATAATACTTTTTTGGCTATTTATAAAATTGTAAGAACCCATCCATCAACACTGATGACCCTTCGAGTTCTTTAGGCAAAACCAAACTTTAGGTAAAACAAAACTTGAGGGAGGATGGTACATATTTTACCCTCGCAAAAAGTACCATGCACACACACATATATCTTTAATATTCTTCTTGGTAGTCATTCGGGTTGGCATGAACTGTTTATTTTCATCAGGAAATCTCGTCGTGTCATTCTCCTTCTACTTCGAGTGATTGTTCACACGAGTGGGATTCTATGCCAATTCTGAGTGTTATCGAAGAGTTGTATCGCTGCAAAATCTTGAACATCTATATATACCCTTTTGCGTAACAGAAATATGTACACTCTATACACTCTAATACTCTCTCCCGCCCTCTTTCTCTCTAATATAGCAGTGGTTTTTATACAATTGGCATAAATCTCCATAGATCCTCAGGTTAAGCAATCTCCGATATCAATAATGCTAATGTTGAGAATCAGAGTGTCATCCAAAGCGCACCTCCATTTGGCTTTGATATAGTGTCTAATTTCAGGAAGCCTCAACGAAGTAGCCAAAGCTCCAGGAAGGTGAAGATAAAGATATTCAACTGTGTTCGAGATCAAGGTACATAATTATAACCACGATTCAATGTATTAGTTATTGGTATTACTTCATCCTTATCTTTTTCCAACACGTCTTCTTTTCTGATGATGTGTTTGTGGTCTCAGACTAAATCTCGAGCTGAGTAGTTGGTTCACATGAATTTTTGTGTTCTATCAGTACACTAACGATTCTTTGATTATAATATATAATTGTTATGTATATGCTCGATATCCTATCTTTATTTCATGCTCAACACTTTAGGTCAAGTACCCGAGTTTGATCATAAAATTCTTATGCATCTGGTCTTCTTTGGCTTGGATATTTGATATTCTTCTTCTGAGCTCATTCTCCAACAGGCTTAGTCATTTCTCTATCTTTAGAGTTTCAGACTATGCTTCTTCTCATCTCCAATCTCTAATGTGTTTTGGCATTCCGCCTAGTATGCTTCTCGGAGGCCCAATCATCAGTTCTTCACAACTCCAGTCTCTAATGGGTTTAGGCATTACAACTCAACCTTGTTCTTAAAAAGATTTAGGCATTCTGCATAGTTGCTCTTTCAGAGGCCCAACTTATAAGTTTAAATCATCCTCTTCTTTATTTAAAATTTATTTTCATATTTTACTTCTTCTTAGCATTTCCATAGCTCGCCTAATCTCACTCATCTTCATGTCTCTCCAAGCTTATTATTCTAAGCACCCATCTTCATCTTCATCTTCAATCATCACCAAGCATCTCTTTAAACTTAAGTATTCATCTCGACAATCTTTATCTAGCTCTTTGTAGCTTGATCGACTCTATATTCATTATCTTCTCGAGTCTCTATTTCTTCTTTTCCTTGCCACTTTAGCTCAAATTCTAATCATTAGTTTCATCCCTTAAGCTCTCTCTTCAAATGCCATGATCTGCATACTTCCAGGCATCCTTGAGTCTCCCAATAGCACATACATATCCCGGCTTTATTGTAAGATCGTGCATTTTCAAAATATATTGTTTTGTCATCAATCGAAATAACCTTTTAGGATAACATTAATATAATCCCACAATTTGGTTTTCTTACCCTTATTAGGGTAAGAATAAATGAAATGTAAGACCCGTGTATTGATACCATCTATACAAAGGGAGATAGAGATATGGTTGTGGGATGGGGAGATTACCTCAATGTCGAGATTATTCACCACTAGCAGTGCCAATCCTCCGTAAAATGCTTATAACACCGGTTAAGATATACAATTGCTCAGTTTCAAAGATGTTATGTATTGTATATATACTCGGTAAAACCCATATCTGAACACACTTAAGAAATTTATTGTTTTTATGAGGGGAATAGACCCCAGGTCCTCAATGTAAAATTCAAATATCCTAATCATTAGAATGACAAAAAAATGAGGAATTCGATCAGCGTGGATTGAGTACAAAATTTTCCGAGGCGCTGAAACTCCTAAAGGGGGGTGAGTGAATATGATACTAATAAGATTAATGCCTAATTAAAAATCTTTTGGACAGTTATAAGTTTAGAGAAAAACTTCTAATTCAAAATATATATCTAACTCTTAAGGGATCATGTAGGGGACAACTAGAGGTTTGATATAAAAGTAATGTAAGCCAATTATAATATGATAAGTAAAGGGTTAAGGGATAGAAAGATACACAATGATATATAGTGGTTCGGTTATCCCTACATCAACTACCTAAGGTAGCCACCTTAGAATTTTCAAGTTTCTTAACTAAGCTTTTTTTGTCTCTCTTAACCGGAGTGAGAACACAATACCATACAACCACTTCGATACCACGGAGCAAACTCTTGTGCGCTAGAAGGTAGTGTAACTTCCAGAAATGGCCCAGGCAGGCCTAGGCGGTCTGGAAGCTAAAAAAATCAATTTTTAATACAAAATATTAAAAATTATATTTTTTAACACAAAAAATTATTTAAATCTATTTTAAAAATTGTATAAACCCCCAAAAAAATATTTAAATAAAAATCAAAACCGCCTAGCAAGAAAACGCCTAGGTTCCGCCTAGGTGCCCGCCTAGTCCCCTAGGCGTTCGAAGGTGGTCGACCACCCGCCTAGGGCCTAGCGCCTTTTAGAACACTGATCGCAACACAAGGTAACCGAGCATACTCCATATACTCACACTTTCTCTTAATCTATCTATTACAAAGACTAGATCTAAGAGTACAAATACAAGGGCTTGATTTGTGAAATAACTTTGCTAAACAAACTCCTAAAGAGTGGATATGACTTTAAGCTTAAATCTCCTCTTGAGTAGATAATAACTTTGAAGCTTCTTCGATTAAACTCTTGCTCAAGCTTAGATGATTAACTTTGATAGCTTGAGACCTCTAATTTTGTATGAGAAAGATAATAACAATAGTTGAATTGTAATAGGTGAATTTTCCTTGAAAGAGGTCATATTATAGCACAAGAAAGTTCCCAACGGTTACAAAGTTTGTGGGACATTTTGTGCTAACCGGGTTCCCGTTTAGAGCCAAACGGGTTCTCAGTTATCTTCCCCGGCAGCTATTTTCCAAGTGGAAACGGTAAGAAATGACGTGACATTGACTGTCAAGTTGACCAAGCTAACCGGGTTCCTGGTTACATACTGAACGGGTTTCCCGGTTTACACTAAACGGGTGCCCGGTTATCTTCTGACTTACACTTTTTAACATTTTTCTATGATGCTCGGATGGAAAAACTTTTTTCACGAGAGCTGTGAGAAACATGATTCTAAGTAACTTTGAAGTTGATCATGGTGACTAATTCTCAATGTACACAAAGATATGGATAAAAGTGTTTGTACAAAAATTAGCTTCTATAAATGATAATACAAGTATTTTTGATGAAATATAGTGCAAGATAAAGGATATATAATAAATCTAATTAACACACTAATCACAAGAGAATTTGTCATATTAAAACAACCTATGGAGGGAGGCTATATACCAACAGGCGTTGAGTGGTTTTAGGTATTAGAGCGATCCCAACCGCTTTTTATCTAGCAAATTTAAGCGTAAAAAAATGAAAACATATAACATAGACCAAGAGCTATATTTTTATTCTTTTACTATACATGTAATTTACGTTAAAAAAATAGAAAATAAAAGACTAAATAAAAATTATTGATCCTATTTTTTAACAAAAATATCCTTTAGAATCTTGGAGAGAAAAGAATATCTAAATTATTTCTAATAAGATGGTCAAGATATAAAATGCTTAGTTTTAGTTTTATATGGGAATTCGATCGATTATCTTTGATTTGATTTGATAAGCATTATTTCTCTCTCTTTTATCAACCAAAATATTGCCCATGATTAGATACATTATATACAAAATTACTCCAAAAATTATACAAATTTTAAATTTAATAAATACCTAATCACAAAGACTATGTATCATGAGAAGAGGATAACCTATTATCTACAGATTATCTTGCAAGAAATATATAAAATAAATAAATTTACATTTTCACATATATGACAAGAAGTTGATACCTGACAAGTAATGCATTCAGAAAATCCATAGAGCTCCCGCATATTCTGTTATGAGTAACAATACTGTAAAAGAAGAAAGAGTAGATTAAGTGAGTGTTAGTCAAGTTAAAAAAAACTCTTGTAACCCAAAATATCAATTACTTGTCAAAATTTCCCAAAGGCACCTACTTCTCCATCACTTGTTTATCATCCTATTCAAGCCCAAAGGTAACAAAATTGCACATTGTAATAATTAATATTTACCGAGATAGTAAATAACTCACTGGGTTTATGATTCATATGATGCAGCACCAAGATTAAAATTGAGAAATGATTATTGTGAATAATAATAATAATAATAATAATAATAATAATAATAATAATAATAATAATAATAATAATAATAATAATAAAGAAGATGATATATATGCAATGTGCATGGGATGAGATGAGATGATATGAAATTAACCCCTTTGTTGAGGGACCTATAGTGAAATTAACTTAACAACAACACATCATATAAGAATTATATCAACAATTAAGCATAATAGTTTACATTTTAGATCAAGAGGAACAACTTTTGTTAAGAATTTACACTAATATCAATTCATATTAATTGATTTTCATCTCAATTTTTAACAAAACATGAGTTTCTTTTTTACTTTGATTGTACCTTGATATAAAGCAGAAACAATTATCAGCTACATCAACACAGTACGAAGATCACCCATATTCCACAAGAATCTGCAAAAAATATGATGTTCAAGATAAAATGAAAGTGCTCTCTATTATGAATTCTAAAACAAGAAATCACCAAGATTACAAACTATACAAACTTTAGGGAAATTAAGAGATACCATAATCTGGATATTAGCTATGACAGTTATATACAAACTAGCATAGAAGAAATTTAAAAACAATAGCATGAACATAAACAGGTAAGAAAACTCAATAAAGGCCAGTGAATCAAAACGAGATCTCTCTTGATATTAATTTCAGTTGCATATAACCCCTTGGATTCTAGGGTCTCATTTCTGGCAGATGAAACCCTAGAATCTTTTGATCAAACATCTAATCCAGGGAAATTTAAAAAAAAAACATTAAAAGCATAAAAGGTTGTCGGAAATTAAAAAGAAAGATTATAGAACACACGATAAAAAAGAAAAACGGTCATAAATTAAAATGAAAAGCGTACCTAATAAACGACTTATTAGATAGTGAGCTCGATTAAAGAGATGGGGAGTGAATAGAGAGAGGCTTCAATGGTGAGAGATAGTGTGACTGCTGATTTAGAGAGACATAGAGATAAGAGAGAGAGGCTTCAATGGTGAGAGATAGTGTTGTCTGATGATTTAGAGAGACGAAGAGAGAAGAGAGAGAAGATTCAATGGTTAGAGATGCTGTGTTGATGATTTAGAGAGACAGAGAGAGAGCTTCAAAGGTGAGAGATAGCGTGTCTGATGATTTAGGGAGACGGAGAGAGAAGGGAGAGACGCTTCAATGGTGAGAGATAGTGCGTATGAAGATTTAAAGAGACAGAGAGAGAAGAGAGAGAGATTCAATAGTGAGAGAAAAGTTGCTTGATGATGATTTGGAGAGAGAGAGAGAGAGAGAGAGAGAGAGAGAGAGAGAGAGAGAGAGAGAGAGAGAGATCTTCAATGGTGAGATAAGGAGGGGGTGTAAAGTCAGCATATCAAGTAAATTTGAAATGAGTATGTTATTTTATAATTTAAATACTTCATATAAGGATAACGTTAAAATTTCTATTTTTTCTAACGGATACTTTTTTTAGTCGAACTACAAACACTTTTTTTGGTTTTTTTTGTCAATTTGTTGGGTAATCAAATTTTTCATATTTACTAACGAATACTTAATAACTAAGTAACATTATTAGTAGAAATTGAAATTCAAGAGACACATCTTTCTTCTTCTTGTTTTTATTACTTTTCATTTTGAACAAAAAATGAAAATTACTTTTCCTTTCATATTTCATTTATTTTATTTTATTGTCAAATGAGAAAGGTTGTCAGAAATTAAAAAGAAATTAAAATGAAAGAGTGTAGAGTACACGATAAAGAAAAATTATTAGAAATAGAAAAGTACAGTGTACCTATTAACGGAGAAAGACTTGAGAAATAGTGTACTTGATAATTTAGAGAGATGGAGAAAAGAGAGAGCTTCCATGGTGCGAGACAGTGTGCGTGATGATTTATAAAGATGGAGAGAGGAGAGAGGAGAGAGAGGAGAGAGGAGAGAGAAGAGAGAAGAGAGAGAGCTTCAATGCAGAGTGAGAGATAGTGTGCTTGATTGCTTTAGAGAGATAGAGAGAGAAGAGAGAGAGCTTCAATGGTGAGATGGGGAGAGGGGTGTTAAGTCAGGCAAGTAAATTTGAAATGGTTACGTAATTTTATGATTTAAATACTTAAATAATAATAATGAGAAACCATATTTTCTAATGGTAATAATTTGTATTAATTTGTTGGGATTTTTTTTAGACAAACTGTTGGGATATCAGTCTTTCATATTTACTAACGGATACTTGTTTTTTTTTCAAAAACTAACGTATATTTAATACAATCGTATACGCTGGAATTCAATAATCATCCTTTTCCTTTTTGTTTTTTGTTACTTTTTCCTTTAATGTTTTCATTTTTTATTATCTCATCAAATATATCACATGCTTGTGAAAAAATACAATAAAAACTCGATAAACTAATACTTGATCGATAGGGAAATTATACCATTTAAATTTTATAAATGAAACGTATTTTATGAAGGTTTTCATAAGCGTATGTGTCGAGGGTATAAATAGTATATAGTTTTATTGAAAACGATAATGTGAAAGAGTATATTGATCTTTATTGAATAAATTGAGACATTAAGGTCTTGAATCCAATTGTTGAATTGTTTTATACAAATCTACTTCTATTTTATGGTCACTGTTGAGTCGATTGCATTCACAACTAGGCTAGGAACACACGATCTCCAAGTAATGGTTAGTTGGGCAGTTATCGTGGGAACCACGTCCGCCTATCCTCAATCTCTTCTTGAATTGTGATAAGTTATTTTTAAATATGTGGTCTTGACCGTCCCTTATGCCATTCTCGAACTAACGAAACATTGTTCAAATGGATCTTCATAAAAGAGGTATGGCACTCACTTACCACTAACGGTTGCTTCTTTATTGGCTACCTCGAGTTATCTAGCTAGACAGAATATTCTCCCCATCAGGTATCTTTCCATAGCGTAACAACTATAGTCATAGGGTTTTTAGGGTTTATTCCGATGTTTTGACCATGTCTCGCCTTTATTTCAAGAAGCCCTTCTTGCTTTGTAGATTGACTCGCCGGCTGATTTCTCGGATTGTGATTACGTTTGGCTAAGTAATATGTATTATGTCGCTTCATATGACACCTTACATATCCGACCATAATGAGGGTAGCGAGGTCATTAAGTTCCCAAATTTTAGGCAGCGATTAGGGCTTCCTTTTCCACGTGCTTTACTTTTGTATACGTGTAGGCTAGGTCTCATCAGATATAAAAACTCGGTTGTCTCTTCTTTTTCATTATCTTTCCTGGATTTTTAAGGCAAACTTCTTCGTTGAATCCTTCCTACTTCCTCTTTACAGAGGTAATTCTACGTTCTCTTGCCATTTTGTTATGTCTTCTTCTTCATCGGCTTTTGCTGCCTCCTCTTGTGGGTTGTCTATGTGTGAGTTTGTGATCCCAATGGTCAACCCTATCATATATTATCCCCTATAGTTTCTCATGCCCCTTTAGTTGTTAATCACGCCATGGTGGTCATGGCCTCAAGTAACTCCTTGTATGCAGACCTAGGAAAAAATCCTTCTCAGCAAGAGGTCAAGGTCTACTTTTCTAGGGGACAATACCCCTCGTCTTTCTAAGAGAAAAAATAGGGTAAACCCTAATCCTTATCTTAGCTTCCGGGCAAACCAAACAAGATACTCCCTAACTCCCAAGATGGTGAATCTCTATTTGTATTTTGAGGATGTTTCTCAAAGAATAGAGGTCAAGATCCATGAACCGTCGGAGCAAGCATATAGTAGAATTGAGGGTGAACTAGCCCTATACATGTGTTTCTTGGACATTGTATTAAGGTGATATTCAACCTTACTCTACTAAGGATAAATAGAAGTTTTGCCAAGAATTTTCAAATTCTGAGGATCAACATTGAGACTATTAGAATTCAATAACTCCAATTATGATAATGATGTCTTGTGTGTTGCTTCAATTAATTATATTAACAAATTATACCATATAATGAAATAAATCTAGATTTTTGTGAGATTCTAAAGTCTTTTGAGTGAATATTTTAAAAGAGATCAATATTTTATAGTTGATTGTTTTTTATTTTAACAATCTTTTATTACAGTGAATGAGATTTTGATCGCTTTATATTGATAAAGTAATTATGTGTACTATATTTGTTTAACATTGATCACATCATTGAAGGAAAGTTAGATAAAACTATGTCCCGGCTCGCTTAAGAAATTGAATGATTTTTTAGAACTCCACTCCATTCGTGAAGTGAGGCGCGATGGAGGGTCGGGTAGTAAAAGTTTGGGTTGGGTTTGGATAATTTTTCTTTTTGTTTTTTAAACAATAATAATAAAAAAGATTTAACAAATTTCACTGAATTGGTTACTCATGACCAAAGAACAAGTTATTATAACTCCGGAAAACAATAAAAAAAAATTGTGCCCCTTTCTAACACACACACACACACACACACACACACACACACACACACACACACACATATATATATATATATATATATATATATATATATATATACTAGGTATGAACCCGTGCCTGAAGGCACTCTAAAAAAATTAATTTTAAAAAATAAATTAAACTCCGAATAAATAAATATGTCTTGAGATAGATAAACTAAAAGAAGCTAAGATTTTATTGTTAATTCTTTTAGAAAAATATTTTTTGTGAAGAGTTTATTGTTAAGTTACCTATAAAGATTGATAGATTGTATTTTCTATCTAAGAAATTTGAATTGAAAAAAAAAATTAGTTTACAATAAAAGATATTGTATTTAATTACCAAGGACAATTTTCTGCTACCATTTTCAGCTTGCCTCATCTTGGTGTTGTGTAAATACCTAACTTGAAACCTATTATTTCAAATATATAACATAAGGAATTTAATATCTGAGCATGGTAAAAGACTAAAAGTAATCTCAGTATAGTCTAACATATATGAGTATATGTATAAGACTTGAATATGATAGATATAATATACTGGTTATAATAACTAAACGTACTTTGTCCTAGCAAAAAAAAAACTAAACGTACTTCTCCCGATATATCTTGTTTTAAGGCCAAAAGACTTATATAGACAATACAAAGTTAGAGGATGGCTCAGCCAATTCATTGGGGGCAATTATTTAAAATTACATGTCGAAGTTCAGAAGGATAATTATTACACCGATTCAATGGTAATAGATTCTGAGAGAAAGTAATTTGCTACCCAGTACTATAAAATGAGATAGTATATGAGCTTCCTCAAATTTTGATTAAACAGATGCTGATTCCATATTTCAATCATGACTACAATAATTCCAAGCAAGTCATTTTCACATGACAGCGTATTACAAAACAACCATCTCAATGAAACTTAAAATTTTGAAGACAATAAAAACCAAAATTTGATTTAATATATTTGATTAACAATTTATCTACTATGGCGTTTCAACCATCTTTAAACAGCTTTAGGTGCAACTATTAAATGAGGACCAGTTACATTTTTATTTTCCATAAGATAAGCAATCAATGAGATAGCTTGAATAGTTTTTCCTAATCCCATTTCATCAGCTAAAATTCCGTTAAGATTATTATTAAACAAAGATAACATCCATTGAAGACCTTCTAACTGATAAGATCTTAATTCTCCACCTTGAAGCATAGCTGGTTGTTCAACCACCTGTAATATTAAACATGATATATGTAAGAATATGAGAAAAATAATTAGTAAAATATTTATAATCGTCTCTTGAATTGAATGTACAGCTGAATTATACTGTCTTTGACCTTCGAGTAAATCACCAGCTTTTACAATAGATTCACCTAAGCTTATTGAATTAGCTTGTTCCCCTTCCATTCCCGAAGCTTCAGATGCATCATTCCCAGGTAAGCTTTCCTTGTTGCCACTTGCCTGCTGATTCAGGTTTTTGGCTTTATCTGAACCATTAGAGCACCAGATAATAACATTTATACCACGTGAATCATATTAAATCAAATATTAGAACATACAAATTATATCCAAAACCTAAATTAGATCAGTGATCACTAATCAGAACCAACAATAAACAGAAAAATCGCGAAGTGATCAAGAGGTAGTCCCATCTAACTACCCCACCCCAAGTTCAGCAATCGCAACCAACGCATATAGAATCCCGATCCATATGAGCGAGAGACTTGAAGGCCTTAAACCCAGAAGTATACTAAACATACAAATTCTCAGATGAGCCCATACATTTTCTTTTTCTCATGTTCTTGGGTAGTTTAATTTAAGAAAGCAAAATCATCATTGAGATACACAGTCTAGTCAACAACAAAAGGTAAAATGAAGAAATGTCCAACTGTCGTGATATCATGATCAAATAAACAGATGAAAATAACATAAAAAGACTAAATTGCAGAACAGTTTATTCATTTTAGTATAATGTGACTCTTCCAAACAAAATACCAGCTCTCGATTGAAACCACTATGGGTTCTACAATTATATCAAACAAATAGACCAAAATGCAAAAGCAAATCAAAACCGGATATGCAATATAAATGTAACTTATATTTTCGGATAAAATTGCGAGATCACTAACCTAAGTAAATTTGAATAGCAGAGTGTAGAGAAGAGAACTTTTTATTGTTAGAAGATTCTTTGAGCATTGTTTCAAATGCCCGGGGTTACAAAACCACCTGCAGCTCCTCCACCGGTTGCCATTTCTTCTCTGTTTTGTTTAAACCTCAAAATCACCTAAATTTTAACATAGAAAACATAGATCAGATGCTTAATTGAATCTTAACAGTGTTAATTATAATGGCTATGATCTGGATATTCATGTATATAATATACATCTAAAGAGAATAGTATAACTGGGTGAATTACCTTTTACTTACTGGATCATGAAAGTGTAGATGCCGAGTTTTCTTTGCGGGAAGAATCGGAGATCTGATGAATGTAAGAGAGAGAAATAGAGAGAGGTTTACTTTTATTTTGGTCTATTGGTTTCTTAATTTGTAGGATTATTGTCTCGCTGAGTCAACTTGTTCAGCTTTACTGCAAGTCCGGAAATGCAGTTTGTTTACCTGAGAAAGCTAAGGATCTGAGCAAACGTATATGTTCTGAAGCATCAAATTCATTCTAAATCCCTTCTATTAATCAAGAACAAACTGAAAATCAAAATCAAAATAAGAAAATAAGGCAATTTATCAAGCAAGAACTTTTATCAAAATTAGGAATTTATTGATCCAAATAAGAAAATTGATTACCAGAATCGACAAATCCTTTTGAAGATTATTTGGTCAGTATGAATTGGGGCAAAGAATCATCACAACCAGTTCCAGGTCCAACAACTATTCCATCTCCTTGCTAAATTTGTGCATGCTAAATTTACTATGGATTATATGAATCAGATTGGCTAAAAAGACTATAGAGATCACTGACCATAGTTTCTTCCTGTCTGCTGTAGTGAATTCTTATCACCAGCTGGAACATCAAATTGCACATGATTATTCCTTTTAACAAAATAAATAAATAAAGCATGAGTAACTCTATAAAATAATTGAATTAACTTTTCAAATAGACAAAAATACCTTTCACCACAATGTGTACAATCAAAAGCGGACAATAAAATCTGCAAACAAACGAAGTTTCTTTATGAATGTTCATATGGATTAAAATATGTGTACCTTGAACAAATTGAACAACACAGACTCCGTATCTTCACCAACATATCCTGTAGTTATAAAGAATAATAAATAAAATAGTTAAATTAAGTAAATGAAATAGTATTGAAAAGAAAAGAAAACTCAAAGCCCTGTAGCTTCACTACTTCTCGGCCAGGCTTCCAATCCCAGTGGTCATAAAATAGCCATAGCATCCCCTGCAGCATCACTTCTCATACGGGTCATAAAAGTCTTTCTGGTCATAAAATGGCCATTGATTTGTATTAAAAAATTATAAACAAAAGATATATTAATTAAAAAAATAATAGTAGAAAAGGAAGACGAGAACTTACCACGCAGCATCACTTCTCATACGGTAAAAATATGGTAAAAAGGCTTCAATGGCCATTGTAGGATTTCTGTAATTAAACAATAAACTACTGCAATTATACTTAATTCTGAAAATTATGAAAATTGTAAAAGTGATGAGAATTAGTCAAAGATAATTCAGTTTTTTACCTTAATTTGGGTTTTAGCGAAGCCGATTGATGATGAAATGCTATAAGACGAAATCACTCACTCCAACAAACAAAAATTATTCGCAGCACATAATAAATATAATTAAATTAAATAATTCTAAAAAAAATTGAACAGATTAGGTTAAAAATAATTCAAGTTTTTACCTTAGGGTTCTTCGCCATTTTTGGTGTTGGAAGGTGAGTTGAGTTCTTCGATTATCAATGGTGGCGTAGCCAAGCCGGCAAGGTGATGCGAAGATGAGGTTCTTCGGTAGTCGATGGTGGCGTAGCGAAGCCTGCAAGCTATGATCTTCAAAGAAAATAGAAATACAACGGCGTCCAAATTGATATGGGTTTTTCGATTGTAAATCAGATAATTCTGAAAAATTGTAAGCGATGAGATTAGGTTAAAAGTAATTTCAAGTTTTTACCTTAATTTGGGGTTTTCGCCAAGCGTTGATGATGGTAAAGAATGGTCCCTGCCGAGTGGAGGAGGTTTTCTTGTGCAACCGTGTAGGAGAGCGGCTTGGAGTGGGAACGATGGCAGTGGAGATTTATTCCGGCGGCTTTGTGCAACCGTGTAGGAGAGCGGCTTGGAGGGATAAAAGATTTCTTTTTGTTTTTTGTTTTCGATTGTGAAGTGATTTCTTTTTGTTTTTTTTTAATTGTGATTTTAAAAATAAGTAATCCAAAGGCTGAAAAATATAGAGGAGACATCAAGACATTTTAAACCGTGGATTGAATTTAGATAATCTGTACCATTAATTATAATCGATCTAAAGGCCGAAAATGATAGAAATTTGATCTGAAGGCTATAAATTATGGAGAAAACAGGAGACATTTCGGGCCGTTGGCCCTTCTCCAATATTATATAGATATATATATGTTTCTGGCTTTTAACCAAACCACATAATATTTTTGTATATAACCCAAAATTAAAGTAAAAAATGTAAAAAAGATTTCTTCAACTTTACATTAATTTTTAATAAAGTTAACAAGTAGGGTAAACAAGAATTTAAAACATATTTTTTGTATGTTTCATGAACTTAAAGATAACTCTCATGGTAGCTAGAATGTTCTTACCTACATCAAGAATAGAATTTGGTGTAAAATTGCAGTTGATTTAAGAACTTGTCTCAAGCTCAAAACTTATAGGATGGTCTTATCAATATTAATACAAATTTTCTTGAAATTTATGAGAGTTTACATTATTTGTTTAACTCTAGATGGAATTATCAACTAGTTAAATTCTTATAGTTATTTTTTGATTATAACACTCATTTAAGTTCACATCACATTCACAATTAAAAAAAACTAGATCAACATATACTCTTTGCTGAGTATGTTGTGTGGAACATTCCTTAGGATAGTTTACAATCTCGAGCCCCATTCACTCTTCTTACATTCTTAGGCATATTCCTATTTACAACAGGAAAGGACTAGAATGGACTGAGTTGTGTTTTCTTGGTTTATATCATTATAGTAATATACGTTTTATTAGAGAGAGATAGAAAGAAGCATCATTATTAATTTTGTCAAAATTTTAAGAATTCATGTGTTCGTTTCTTCTGAATAGTTTTGTCATTGTATCCTAAAGGTTGAATCCAACAAACGTAAGACATTGATATGTGGCCAAAATACCTTACAGACATCGGAGCATATGTGAGTGTAGACAAGTAATTTTTGTTTTGTAGATTTAATTACATTCTTTATTATCTATATTTTTTGTTGGTTATTTATTTTTAAATATTTTTACTGGTTTATATAACAAAAACAAAAAATTAAAGTTGTTTATGATTCACATCATAAAACAAAGAAAACTTTTTTTTTTTGTTTTATAAATTTTACTTCGGAAAAATTTCCAAGTATGTGTATACAGAACAAGAAATATAAATTCAATTCATTTTCTCTTATTATGTCTTCTAAACTTGTGTATACATACCACCGATTATTTGATTACTAAATGTCAAATTAATGCTTTATATCGAATATAGGGAAAAATCTAAACAAAGTGAAAAGCAATCTAAAACGGATAACACCTCAAGAACAAAATTTTGTGGACCTGCACTAGAACCCATTGGACATTGAAGATATGCCTGAAAAGTTACATGGTTCTTACTTTAAGAGATAGAAATAAAAGATGTTGTTCTAGTCGACCACTTTGAGCTTGATTTTTTATTGAAAGAATATCAACTGAAATGGGGTATAATCCATTTGCTTGAATCTATAACGCAATAAATGCTTGGAAACATTTTGACTTCCTATATAAGAATTTTATATAGAATTGTTTGGGAAATTATTTAAATAATGTATACACCATCATGACTACTACCAATCAAATACAAGACCAAAGATGTCGGGATAAAGAAATTCATGATCAGTAGGTTCCTGTATTTCATAATGGTAGATTCAAAACCATTAATGTCACAAGTACAACAATCCAAGTTGATTCTACATGAACTAAGTGCTGAAGTAATGAATTTGGAAGAATCTTTTCAAGTTGGTACACTCGTGGAAATATTTCCCGTGTTGTACAAAGACTTAAAAAATTAAATTACCTCGAACACAAGCTCAACCAGATAAGCCTTGAATATCTAATTGTAAGTATGATAATCGACGAAGACAATTGAATGGTTGAAAAGGCAACCAAACCTCGACATATGAAACCAAAAGTAATATTGTTGAACAAGGAAGGTCAAATCAAAAAAACAAATGAAAGAAGCAAAGACAGTCAAACAGTTACAAAACAAGAAGTTGAAATTGAACGGGGATTATAACAAAAACCAAAATCATGGACATCGTTCGAAAGAAGTTGAAACGAGAAATCACAATGAAATCAAAAGAAGGATACTAGCGGGCAGTCATATTTGAGTGAGATATCAGATGGTATTAATTAGTTTAACCTAGCATTAGTGGTTTTGGAGATCAATCTAGTCAAAAAACAAAAACAATGGTTGGTAGATACTAGAGCAACCCGACATGTGTGATCAGACAAATCTGTGTTCAAAACCTATAAGAAGACTTTAAATGAAGAAACCCTTTAATTCTGCTACCTAAAAGTTTTAAGCTATTGGGAAGATTATATTGAAGATGACATCCGGGAAAGAGATGGCCTTGAACAATTTCTAGCATATTCTAGACATGCGCAAGAACTTAGTTTCCGGAACCGTACTTAGCAAGTCCGGTGTACCTTTGCGATGGTCTGTTTAAATTGAATTTAACGATTGTGGTACCAACCAAAATTATAACCGAGAAATAAATGAATGAGAATATTAATTGTGTGTATATTCTTGACTCACCTAATTTATGAGATGTTATATTAGGACGTGTTAATTTTGGGACATTAAATAATTTAGTAAACGCCGACTTATTATCTAATGTAAACTTCAATTCTAAAAAGGAATGTGAAGTATGTGTTTAGTCAAAATTAACAAAAACATCATTTAAAACTATAGAAAGTAATTTTGTACCTTTAGAGACAATTCATAACAACATATATGACTTAAAGTTTGTGCAAACTAGAGGTGGTAAAAAGTACTTCATAGATTTTATTTTTTATTGCACAAGGTATTGTCAAATATAAATTTTCTCCAAGGATGAGGTCTCAGAATCATTTAAACAATACAAAAGTGAATTTGAAAATTAACTAAATAAAAAGATTAAGAATCTAAGAAAAGGTAGGAAAGGAAAATATGTGCCTCTTTTTTAGGAGTACTTTTGCATCAAATATTGAATCATCCATCAAACCACGACTCCATATTCACCTTAACAAAATGGGATTGCATAATGCAACAAATCGACATTAAAGGAATGATAAACGTCTTTTTTATAACCAGGTTACCATAAAACTTATGGGAGAGGATTTTCTCATGTGAAACCACATCTTTAACAAGGCACCACACAAGAAGATTGACAAAACTCCTTATAAATTATAGAAAGTAAAATCACCTTCCTCCAAATACTTAAAAGTGTGGGTATGACTCATAAAGGTAGTTATCCCGACTCCCAAAGTGGTCAAGATATGACCGAATACAATTATTTGCATCTTTATAGACATGCTCACAATAGTGTTGCATATACGTTCCTGGTGCATAAATCTTATCACGGTGACATTCACATTGATACGAAGATTGAATCTAAATATACATATTTCTTTGAAACAACTTTCCCGTACAAGACAGCACAAGAATTTGATTTCTTGAAAAGAACACGCAATGCAATTCAAGAAGAGCACGATCAAGAATCGTTTACAACCAAAAAGAAAGACCAAGATTCATTACTAAACAAGAAAACCAATAGGAAGTAAAAGGATTATAACCTCTACATATTTTGGTCCTGGCTTCCTAACTTACATTCTAGATGATGAACCGCGAAATTCAAAGAAGCTATGGTAAACCCTAACACCCCTTACGAGAAATAAGCGGTAAATTACGAGAAAGATTCAACACATGGCATTTACTGGAGCTCCCTCCTTGGAATAAACCCTTAGGGTGCAAATAGATCTATTGAAAAGTGCAATGTCTTCCTTGTTGTGAAAGTTTATAGTCAAAGGGAAGGACTTGATTATTACTCCATCCGTTCCAAAAAAGTTGTCACATTTGCTTTTACACACAAATTAAGAAATGTTATTTATCATCCATCTGATTACTAAAGTTCCCCCTCCATAAAGTGTCTTGATATCTTGAATATTTATTAGGAACATATATTATAATATTTAATTAGGGGTAAAAGTGGTATAAATAAAAAAAAAGTGTCTTGATTTTCGAAAGTGACAACCTTTTTGAAACAACTTATTTTAGTATAAGTGACAACCTTTTAGGAACGGAGGGAGTATGACACATATTATCCAATCACGATAATATTATCCATATGAACTTTAATCGATATAGATTCGATATACAACCTGGAAATCCATCAAATGGATGTAAAGACTGTTTTCCTAAATAGAGAACTAAACAAAGAGATATACATGAAACAACCTAAAAGTAACGTTATTCTAGATAAATAGAAACAAGTACGTAATGTTGTTAAATCTCTATATAATATGCACCAAAACAGTGGCATAACAAATTTGACAAAGTCATGATTTCAAATGGCTTTAAGATAAATGAATATGACAAATGTGTCAAACAAAATGAAAAAGGATATGTCACTGTGCTCTTATTTGTGGATGATATATTGATAATTGAAAGTAATAATGATGGAATTACCTCCAACAAGAAGATACTTTCAAAAAAATTTGACATGAAAGATCTAGGCATTGGAGATCTTATTCTATGCATTCTAGATTCTCTAGCATCTGAAGGAATAGTAACATCTCATTCATACTATATTGAGAAAGTACTAAATAAATGTAGTAATGGCTACACAGATATTGTTAAGACACGTATAAAGTAAACTTATATCTTGATAAGAACACTAATGATATGATCAACCAGTTAGAATACTCTTGTATTATACGGAGTCTCATGTACTTAACAAACTGCACTACGTCAGATATTGATCATCCAGTAAGCAAGCTAAGCAGGTTTACAAATAATCAAGGAAAGAACCATTGTATTGTTATCGTAAGATTTCTAAGGTATCTCAGATACACTATGAATGAATGGTTGCTATACACAAGAGATCCAGTTGTATTAGTAGGATACGTCGATGCAAATTGGATATCGAACTCCATAAAATCAAAATCCATATGTGGGTTTGTTTACATGTTAAAAGGAGCAGCAGTGTCATGGAAATCCACGAAGAAAGCGTGTATATCTAGATCTACCATGGAATATGAATTTATAGATTTAAAAATTTTTGCCAAGAAATCCAAGTGGATTTGAAACTTCTTAGAAGATGTTCCTAATTTGCCAAACCATGAATTTATAGGGCACTAAACCAGATGTATAACGTTAAGTCTAGACACTTATGTCATAGACACAATAATGTTAGACAACTACTCTCAAATAGAGTTATCACCATCGATTACGTTCGATCAAAGGATATCATAGAAGATCCATTTACCAAAGGTCTACAAAGAGAGAAAGTATGAGTATTATTAATGGTAACAGATATCAAGCCTATGTAACTTGACTTGGCATGATGGGAAACCTACCTATTAGAGTGGAGATCCCACAATCTAGGTGCAAAGGAAAAATTGAAACATGAAACTACAGTTCAGTGAGATGCATTGTGGGAAATCTTCCTAAACCATTCTTAGGATAAAGTAAACATCGCTACGTGTAAGAATGATGGATAAGGTAATCTTTTAATGGCTATTGTATATCTGATAATATAAGATAGAGTACTACAAAGTCCTCTCGATAAGATATCACATATATGCATAACATGGGTAGCCGCTAGGGATGGCAGTGGTTACGATTTTAATCCGAAATCGACGGATTACCGAACCGAATAAAATCCGATTATGTAACCGTGGTTAAATCCGTTAGGGTTTGGTTTTAAAAAGTGAAACCGATGGTTAAAACCGTTAGGTTATGGTTTTAGATTAAAAAAAACCCGAAAAACCGAAAATCCGTTATATATATAAATCTGATTTTATTTTACCTACTAAAGGCTAAAATCCATGTATTTTTATATTTTGAAGTCCATCTTTCTTATATTTTTTTGATTTTTACTTACCAAAAGTCCAAAAGTCTCAACCTAACTATAGATAAGGATGTAAATGGTTATGGCTTAAAATCAAAATCGATGAAAATTTAAACCGATTTAAAATCGATTATGCAACCATGGATAAAACCGTTAGGTTATGGTTCTGAAAAATGCAACCGATGGTTAAATCCTTTAGGTTAAAATTTTAGATAAAAATAAAACCGAATAACCAAAAACCCGTTTATTAATTATCATCTATTTTTGTATATTTTATAGTACTATAGATAAAGAAATATTTTCATATCTCAAAACTAAAATCTAAATATTAGAATTAACAAAAGAAGTAACAAAAACGTTATTTAATTAAAGATCAACATAATATTTTATCTATTGGATAATTATTTGTGATCTTGTTTCAATATTTTCAATATATTTAGAGAGTTATAGTTTGGCATGTCACAAGAGCGAGGCGAAGTTAGGAATTCTACTGCGAGCGGGACCCCTCACGAGCCGGGTTATGGTTAAAATCCGAAAAACCGTTTAAAAAACCGAATTCGAATTATTCGGATATGGTTTTGAAAAGTAAGTCCGATGGTTAAATCCGTTAGGGTTTGGTTTTTGATATATTAAATGGATATGGACATGGTTTTGGATTTTTTTACAATAATCCGATCCGTTGCCATCCCTAGTAGCCGCCTACGAGAATTTTTTAAACTGAATTTCTCGAATGATTAATCAAAAAACACTAGGAGTTGTCTAGGTTTGTAAATGTACACAACCATGAAAACAAAGTAATGTTTGGAAAGATACTATGTAAGTGTTGTTTACTTGGTTTACAAAAACGTTGAACAGTTCAAGACTCATGTTCATTGGTTAGCAAGTATATCTGGTAGCTTTCAGTAGGGAAGGTTCAAAACCAGAAGTCACTTCTCTCGATGTAGGATACTTCTACACCTCTCTCTCTCTCTCCCTCTCCCTCTCTCTCCCTCTCTCTCTCCCTCTCCCTCTCCCCCCCTCTCCTCTCTCTCTCTCTCTCTCTCTCTCTCTCTCTCTCTCTCTCTCTCTCTCTCTCTCTCTCTCTCTCTCTCTCTCTCTCTCTCTCTCTCTCTCTCTTGTGTTAAGCCTTATATTTCATATTTTATGTAGTTGGTTTGTCGATTTTCATTCATGTTGGGATTGTCAGTCAAATGGATTCTACCCAAATGTTAATAGGATTGACAATGACGTGATTGATACGTTTATTTCATTGTAAACACTAACGTAATATATTTACTTGATTAAAAATTATTTGAAATTGAAAACAAAATTGAGTAAGAATTGTGAAAAAAATAGATAGATAAATAAGTATATATATATGTGTGTGTGTGTGTGTGTGCGCGCGCGCGTACGTGTATGTGTGTGTGTGTGTGTGCGCGTGCGTGTATATGTGTGTGCGCGTGCATATGCGTGTGCTTGTGCGTGTGCGTGTGTAGTAAAGGTGAAAGAAAGGAACTTTTTTTTTATTATTACTATTAAATTTTGCCACTTGTTGTGTAATCCTTTACTATGTGCAAACCTTTATTATTACCATTGGATCGATCCAATAGTTATGTATTTTACAAACTAATGCATATTTCATCTAAAAGATATAATTTTAATTTTTTAAAGTTACAAACATTTTCAATGGATGTTTAGCAATTTATTTATTTTCTATAAATAGTTTGTCAACTTAAATATTTGACTGATTCAATATTTTAAAGTATTAAGCATTAAAAAAATTTAGAGTGAAAAATAAACAAGAAAAAAAACATTATTAAATTCGTTAAAAACCTAAAAAAAAAAAACAATGTTTGTTTCTTTTAAATAGTTTTGTCGTTATATTTTGAAAGTTGAAATCAACAAAGGAATGACAATTAAATTACCTAAATACCTTAAAGATATTAAATCACATCTAAGTCTAACCAATTAAATTAAATTTTATAGATTTAATTATACCATTAAACCCAACACGTACATTACTTATAAGATTCTACTCTTAGAATACATGATATCTAGTTATCTACTCGAAGGAAGAGGAACATAACATCTCATAACCCTGACTTGATTTGTCTTCAAAATTATTATGAAAGGGATTTGTAACAAATTTCTTACTTTCAACGAATAAGTAATATATATGTCTAAACATATATTTTAGCATCTCCTACCATTTTACTTCAATAAATCCTTAAATAAGAAAACCCCTAATATATTAATCTGGATAAACCGTGTTTGGGTAGTCATTTTCATTAGATATTTATTTTCATGACAAACATTATTGAAGTGAAAAAGAAATAAAAATCTCTAGAAATAGATTCACATATAACCTTATTGCCAAGATATATTCAAGGTACTGAACTTGTTGTTTTCGTAAAAAATATCAGAACATGATTATATGTAAGTATAATTATAATATTATCTATATATGAGAATAGTGATTTAGCTCATGATATGAAAAGGGAATGCATTTTCCTATCATGTTCTTCGACTCCATTATCATCAAACGAAGGTGAACCTGGTCCGTGACCAAAACCAAATGATGCAATGTGATCTTTAAGAGATCTTTTGTGTTTAAAATCAGAACCACATACACAAAGCCAGCGTTTCCCACAATTTTTTTCATGAGTTCGCCAATCACCTTTCACAGCCAAACACTTACCACATTTACGACATGCAAAGCGTTTCGTTTCGTGCTTTCTTTTGTAATGCGTTTGAAGTGTACGAAAATCTTTCAATGGTTTAGCCCTTGGGTGATTAATATTGTTCTTGCACCCTTCTTCACAGCAGTAACATGGAACACCTAGCATTGCTCGTGGCTGTGTTCCCTTAAGAGATTCTGGCCCTTTTCTATACTCAGATCTGTTGGAAAAACTTGAATATTAAAAGAAGTTTTTGGACTTGTGTTAAATGTCTTTCCCACATCGGTAGGGGAAGAGAATGGTTTGCTTCTTTTATATGGAGTATTTTTAACAATGTCCAAATGGCCAACAACCATGCACATAGCAAAGCAATGGGATAACCCACACGCGCACCACCACCCACCCACCCGACCCGGCCCGGCACCGGCACCGGCGACGGCGTGAGGCGTGGAGCGTGGAGCGTGGAGAGTCAAAAAATGAAAAATGAAATGGATTTTGAACCAGCTCTTATAGTGTGGAGGGTTGACTACTCAACTTAAACGTAGAGACAAAGCTCCACGAATCTCGCACACGTTAAGATGGAAGGATATCCCAGCAGTTACTTGGTCAAGTCAAACACGTGGGTCAACTAAGCTGTTACAGGAAATCAATCAAATCAAAACGTGGGGGTTACAAGACAATCAAAACGTCAACCCAATTAAGCCAATTTCGGGAGGAAATCGTGGGCCTTAATGGGGACGTTTCTGAAGGCTTGAGTCCTCCCCTCCACTCCCCTATATATAGAGCACTCTCTACACTTAACAGTTCACGAAAATAACACTAAAGAAAAACACTCTGCCTCACCACCCTCTCTAATATTTTCTGTTGGAATTCTCTGTTAGAGATACCGGTCACGCCGGAATATCTTTTAACAACGGTGACGCTTTGTTTTTCATTTTCCGTGTAAGTGCTTTGTTATTTCCGTTTCCGTGTAATTGTTAAACTCGATTTTTGTAATCGTTTTTCCATGTAATTGTTATTCGGTTGTTGTAATCGCATTTCGATTTCTTGTAATAGTTAGTCTATTTCAAAACCTTTCTTTTTCATTTGTTTTTGTTTTACGGAAACCATTGTTCTCTTGTAAAACTGGTGGTTATTAATATAACAATTTAAAAGATATTCATTTTCTTTTCCACCGGTTATTTAAGAAAATGGCTCTTCCTGTTTCGGCTGTTGGTTCTTCTTTGAACACTAAGCCACTTCTCGACGCGAACAAGTTAGAGCCCCTTAATGGTTCTAACTATAAGCGTTGGGCGCAAAAAATAATGATATGCCTTGAACAGTATGAACTTGACTTTGCTATAGTCGAGGCTCCTCCACTTTTGGAGATTGGAGCTCATACTGAACAAGAGCTAGCTAGGCATGCTGCCCTCGAATCTAGGTTCAAAAGAGCTAACACCATGGCTCGGGGCTGGATGTTGAACAATGTTACTAATCCCATCTTTGACCTCCTTGCCAAAGAGAAATCGGCAAAGGTCATATGGGAAACTCTCGAGAAGAAATATGGGGCTGATGATTCGGGTAAGAAAAAGTATGTGACTGGGAATTGGTATAACTTTAGACTTACGGATCAGAAACCTATGACTGAACAACTTCACGTGTACGAGAACCTATGCGCGGAAGTTATCGCCGAAGGCATGAAGATGTGTGAAATTCTTCAAGCCAACATTTTGCTTGAGAAATTTCCCCCATCTTGGAGTGAATACCGCAACCACCTCAAGCACAAAAAGAAAGAAATGACCCTCCAAGAGCTCATCAGCCACATCCAAGTCGAAGAAGCGAATCGATTAAAGGATAAGTCAATCTCTTTCCCTTCTCATTCCTCCAAAGCTAATCTAGTCGAAGGTTCTGGCCAAGGTAACAAAGACAGGTTCAAAGGGAAGGGAAAGCAACAAGGGTCCAACAAATCTAAGTCTGGGGGAAACAAGAATCGTGGCAACTCCAACAAACAAGGTGGAGGATTCAAGATCTCTGGTAAGATTCAAAAACCTAAAGGGGCCTGTTACTGTTGTGGCAAAGAAGGGCACAAAGCTTTTGAATGTCCCCAGAGAGCTGGCCAGGGTCCCAAAGCTGCCGTGAATCTGACTGAGACCGAAGAAATCATTGCTGCGGTAATGGTTGAGGTAAACTTGGTAGAAAATAAGAGCGAGTGGATCCTTGACACTGGAGCTTCTCGTCATTTCTGCGCAAACAAATCCTTGTTCAAGAAATTCGAAAAGGCAACTGATGGTGAGTGTGTGTACTTGGGTGATTCTTCCACCGCTACTGTTCTTGGTAAGGGTCAAGTTCCCCTCAAACTCACATCTGGTAAGACTCTTGAACTGAATGATGTTCTCTTCGTTCCCTCTCTCCGTAGGAACTTAGTTTCCGGGGCTCTCCTTAATAAAGTTAGTCTCAAACTTGTTTTCGAGGGGGGTAAAGTCATTATCACCAAAAATGACGAATTCGTGGGGAAAGGGTACCTTAATAATGGCTTGTTTGTTTTAAACACTGTAACCCTAAATGAGAATGCATCTAATTCCGCTTATATTGTTGAGTCCGTTCAAACGTGGCACGGTAGACTAGGCCATTTAAATGTTGCGTCTATTAAAAGGCTTAAAAATCTTGGACTAATACCCGTTAACAACGTGGATGACTTTGAAAAATGTCAAATATGTGTAGAGTCCAAACTCGCGAAAAAACCTTTTAAACCCGTTACCACGAGACAAACTAAACTACTTGAATTAGTTCATTCGGACTTAGCTGATTTTAAAAACTCCGCTAGTAGAGGTGGAAAACTTTATTACATAACCTTCGTAGATGACTACTCTAGGTTTACTAAAGTGTATCTTCTTAAAACAAAAGATGAGGCGGAAAATGCGTTTTTAAAATATAAAGCCGAAGTTGAAAACCAACTAGATTGTAAAATCAAACGACTTAGGTCCGATAGAGGAGGCGAGTATAGTTCTAATTCCCTTAAAGAGTTTTGTGAAACAAATGGGATTATCCACGAACTTAGTGCCCCTTATACACCCCAACAAAACGGCATAGCAGAAAGAAAGAATAGGTCCCTTAAAGAGACTATGAATGCCATGTTAATAAGTTCAGGTTTACCAAACAACATGTGGGGGGAAGCTGTCCTATCAGCCTGTTATGTACTTAATAGGGTACCTCATAAATCCCTAGAAAAGACCCCGTATGAAATGTGGAAGGGTTTTCCACCAAACCTGAAATTTTTAAAAGTGTGGGGGTGTCTAGCCAAAGTCAAACTACCTGATTTTAAAACAGTCACCGTTGGTCCCAAAACCATTGACTCAATTTTCATAGGGTACGCTCAAAATAGTGCGGCATACAGATTCTTGTCATTAGAAGATAACTCTATTTGTGAATCTAGAGACGCTGAGTTTTTTGAACATGTTTTCCCTTTGAAAGATTTAAATACTGTCAATGCTTCTTTACCTGTTGATAACTTATCTACTAATGATGTTGTACCTCTTTGTGATGTTTTTTCTAACCCCTCTACTTCCATGGAGCCTAGTAGTATTCCCGAGGAAGAACCTAGGAGAAGTAAGAGGCGCAGGATTGAGTCTAGCTTCGGCCCTGACTTTATAACAGCATTTATCACAGAAGGTTCTCACATTGATCTATTAGACGAACAGGTAGTCAATTGCTTCCTCATGGAGGATGACCCAAAAACTTATGATGATGCTTTAAAATCTATAGATGCTAGTTTTTGGAAAGAGGCTATTAATAGTGAACTTGAGTCAATTAAAAGTAACCATACATGGGAATTAACCAACTTACCTAGGGGTAGCAAAGCGATTAATAGCAAATGGATTTTTAAGAAGAAATTGAGACCCGATGGCTCAATAGAAAAATTCAAAGCCAGACTTGTTATTAAGGGCTTCACCCAAAAGAAAGGTCAAGATTATTTTGACACCTATTCCCCAGTGACCAAAATTGCCACGATAAGAACCCTTATTGCCTTAGCCGTCATTCACGAACTTGTAATACATCAAATGGATGTCAAAACCGCGTTCTTGAACGGAGATCTAGATGAAGAGATCTACATGGCCCAACCTGAAGGGTGTGTGGTCCCTGGTCAAGGGGACAAAGTGTGTAAGTTGAAAAAATCCTTGTATGGCTTGAAACAGGCACCGAAAAAATGGTATGAAAAACTAGATAGTACTCTAATTTCATATGGGTTTATAGCTAACACTTCTGATTCATGTGTTTACTCCAAGGTAACAAATTCAGAGTGTGTTATCATCTGCCTTTATGTAGATGACATGCTCATCTTTGGTACTACTATTCATATTATAAATGAGACTAAACGTTTCTTGTCTTCCAGATTCGACATGAAAGATATGGGAGAAGCTGATGTGATACTTGGGGTAAAAATCATTAGAAGCAGTAATGGTATTACCCTGAATCAGTCTCATTACGTAGAAAGGATGCTGAAGAAGTTCAATTCCTTTGATGTAACGCCTGTAAATACTCCTTATGACTCTAGCATTAACTTATCTAAACATGTAGGGGATGCTGTATCCCAAAATGAATATGCTAAAATCATAGGAAGTGTAATGTTCTTAATGAACTATACTCGACCCGATATTGCCTATACCGTAAGTAGACTTAGTCGCTATACTCATAACCCAAGTAGTGACCACTGGGTTGCACTTCGCCGTCTATTGAAATACTTGAGGGGTACCATCGATCTAGGCTTGCACTATAACAAATTCCCTGCAGTCCTTGAGGGTTTTTGTGATGCAAACTGGATCTCTGATAATGACGAAGTAAACTCCACCAGTGGTTATGTGTTCTCCTTAGGGGGAGGTGCTATATCGTGGAAGTCTTCCAAACAGACTTGTATAGCACGCTCCACCATGGAGTCTGAGTTCATAGCACTAGAGTTAGCTGGGCAAGAAGCTGAGTGGTTGAGAAGTCTCTTATCGGATGTGCCACTTTGGGAAGGAAGTGCCACACCTGTATGTATCCATTGTGATTCACAAGCAGCCATTGGAGTCGCTCATAATAGCGCCTATAATGGGAAGAAGAGACATATTCGCATCAGACATGGGTCAGTAAGACAATTACTGAAGAATGGTGTGATAGCCTTGGAATTTGTACGATCAGAGGAGAATCTAGCTGATCCGTTCACCAAAGGCTTAACCAGGAGACTAGTCCTGGAGACGTCGAGGGGGATGGGACTAAAACCCATTAAGTGGGAACATGTGACTAACGAGTCAATGTGATTTCCCCATCCCTAAGGCTCAAACCTAAATCGTCTCGTTCATAGCCACTTGTGGTGGTCCTTTTGAGAAGGACTTGATGAACAAGACGTAACGAGTGCTGAGACTCACATTTGAATTCATAGCCTCTATGGTGGTTCTTCTGATAAGGACTTGATGAATTCAAGGGTAACTTTGAAACCCAAATATTCATGGTAGAGTGTTGAGGAGACGTCCTTACACTACTCTCAAATGAATAAATCCACCAAGTTCATAGCCCTTAAAGGGTGGTCCTTAGAGAAGGACTTGATGAACCAAAAGGTGATGTTAGAGGGAACCATAACCTTGAAACGGGTAGAGTATGTGCTGTGAGGGTCTCGATCGATAACCGTTAAAGTTCAAGAGTAAGTTCACTTAAACGGAATTCGGTGGTTGCCTCACTTCACTACGTGTCAATTCAAATCGCAAGATATTGACACTTAAGTACAATTCACCCATTCTTCGTCTTGGAACCTTCTTTCCAAACCTTTTGTAAACATTCAAGTGTGTGGGGGATTGTTGGAAAAACTTGAATATTAAAAGAAGTTTTTGGACTTGTGTTAAATGTCTTTCCCACATCGGTAGGGGAAGAGAATGGTTTGCTTCTTTTATATGGAGTATTTTTAACAATGTCCAAATGGCCAACAACCATGCACATAGCAAAGCAATGGGATAACCCACACGCGCGCACCACCACCACCACCCACCCACCCGACCCGGCCCGGCACCGGCACCGGCACCGGCGACGGCGACGGCGTGAGGCGTGGAGCGTGGGTCGTGGTTCGTGGTTCGTGGTTCGTGGGGAGTTTGGGGAGTCAAAAAATGAAAAATGAAATGGATTTTGAACCAGCTCTTATAGTGTGGAGGGTTGACTACTCAACTTAAACGTAGAGACAAAGCTCCACGAATCTCGCACACGTTAAGATGGAAGGATATCCCAGCAGTTACTTGGTCAAGTCAAACACGTGGGTCAACTAAGCTGTTACAGGAAATCAATCAAATCAAAACGTGGGGGTTACAAGACAATCAAAACGTCAACCCAATTAAGCCAATTTCGGGAGGAAATCGTGGGCCTTAATGGGGACGTTTCTGAAGGCTTGAGTCCTCCCCTCCACTCCCCTATATATAGAGCACTCTCTACACTTAACAGTTCACGAAAATAACACTAAAGAAAAACACTCTGCCTCACCACCCTCTCTAATATTTTCCGTTGGAATTCTCTGTTAGAGATACCGGTCACGCCGGAATATCTTTTAACAACGGTGACGCTTTGTTTTTCATTTTCCGTGTAAGTGCTTTGTTATTTCCGTTTCCGTGTAATTGTTAAACTCGATTTTTGTAATCGTTTTTCCGTGTAATTGTTATTCGGTTGTTGTAATCGCATTTCGATTTCTTGTAATAGTTAGTCTATTTCAAAACCTTTCTTTTTCATTTGTTTTTGTTTTACGGAAACCATTGTTCTCTTGTAAAACTGGTGGTTATTAATATAACAAGATCCATGTCCCCACATATGCATCTGCAACGAAAATTGATCTTAATTACTATTAAATAAAAAACTTCTTCTTAATAACTAGAAGGAGGATTAGTACTGCTACGCTTTACTGGGTGTCAGGGATCCTCGTAATAATTATAATTATATATTTATAAAGCTTCCAAATATTTAATTCATGTGTTAGAACTTAAAAGACTTAGCACCTGAAGATTGTTGTAGCGATTGAAGGTTTTATTGCAGATATGGCAAGAAAAGTTGGTGAAGCCAATAAGAATCTGTGAAACAGTGGGTATCCAATAGTGGGTTGGAACCGTAGAAATTCTTGGATCATAGGAATTTCTAGTGTCATCAAAGCATCTTGGAGGACCAATCTGCAAAGCTACTGAGACATCTTTATTATCATCATCATTGGACAATTCAGAATATGTGTGAGATTCAGATCTTTCTTCAGATGTTTGAGGCAAGTTTTCATTTTTTTTGGGAAAAAATTGAATTGCTGGATGGTTTTATGAACCCTAGAAGAGGATACTATTGATTTATGAGAGCTAAATGAAACATGTGAGTGCTCCATGTTGTATGTAAAAACGTTATACTCGGTTTTATTTATTTATAATCAACCTTTTAACCTTAGTTGAAACTTGGGTAAGTGATAGTTGTTGGAGATATACTCTTTCCAATGATCCATTTGATAAAGTCAAAAAATGGTTTTTTGCATTTCCCACATCGGTGAGATATTAGGGCTCATGACTATTTTTATACTTAGTGATTTTAACTAAGTTCAAATAGCCAATAACCATGTACATGGCAAAGCAATGATCTAGCCCACACGCGTGCACCACCACCCGCCCGACCCGGCGTAAGGCGTGGGTCGTGGGGAGTTTGGGGAGTCAAAAAATGAAATGGATTTTGTACCAGCTCTTATAGTAGTAGTTGACCACTCCAACTCAAACGTAGAATACAAACCTCCACCAATCTCGCACGCGTTAAAGGGAAAGGATATCCAGCTGTTGTTACTTAGTCAAATACAAGGTTGTGGGGGTTACAAGGCAATCAAAAACGTCAAATCAATTCCGGGAGGGAATCATGGGATTTAATGGACGTTTCTGACTTGGGTATTCCACTCCTCACCCCTATATATAGTGCTCTCAAGAAAAAACCACTCTGCCTCACCACCTCTCTCTATACATTTTTCCTACCGTAGTAGTTCTGTTAGAGATACCGGTCACGCCGGAATATCTTTTTAACAACGGTGACGATTGTGTGTTTTTCCTTTTCCGTGTAAGTGTATCGTTTTTGTTATTTCCGTGTAACGTTTTGATTCCGATTTTTGTAATCGTATTTCCGTGTAATTGTTATTTGATTGTTGTAATCGTATTTCGTTTTTTGTAATAGTTAGTTTCTTTCAAAACTTTTTTCTTTTCATTTGTTTTTTCCGGAAACCATTTTCTCCTGTACAACTGGTGGTTATTTAATTTAACAATTTAAAAAGATATTCATTTTCTTTTCCACCGGTTATTTTAGAAAATGGCTCTTCCTGTTTCGGCTGTTGGTTCCTCTTTGAACACTAAGCCACTTCATGACGCGAATAAGTTGGAACCCCTTAATGGTTCTAACTATAAGCGTTGGGCGCAAAAAATAATGATATGCCTTGAACAGTATGAACTTGACTTTGCTATAGTCGAGGCTCCTCCACTTTTGGAGATTGGAGCTCATACTGAACAAGAGCTAGCTAGGCATGCTGCCCTCGAATCTAGGTTCAAAAGAGCTAACACCATGGCTCGGGGCTGGATGTTGATCAACGTTACTAATCCCATTTTTGACCTCCTTGCCAAAGAGAAATCGGCAAAGGTTATATGGGAAACTCTCGAGAAGAAGTATGGGGCTGATGATTCGGGTAAGAAAAAGTACGTGACTGGGAATTGGTATAACTTTAGACTCACGGATCAGAAACCCATGACTGAACAACTTCACGTGTACGAGAACCTATGCGCGGAGGTAATCGCCGAAGGCATGAAGATGTGTGAAATTCTTCAAGCCAACATTTTGCTTGAGAAATTTCCCCCATCTTGGAGTGAATACCGCAACCACCTCAAGCACAAAAAGAAAGAAATGACCCTCCAAGAGCTCATCAGCCACATCCAAGTCGAAGAAGCGAATCGATTAAAGGATAAGTCAATCTCTTTCCCTTCTCATTCCTCCAAAGCTAATCTAGTCGAAGGTTCTGGCCAAGGTAACAAAGATAGGTTCAAAGGGAAGGGAAAGCAACAAGGGTCCAACAAATCTAAGTCTGGGGGAAATAAGAATCGTGGCAACACCAACAAACAAGGTGGAGGGTTCAAGATCTCTGGTAAGATTCAAAAACCTAAAGGGGCCTGTTACTGTTGTGGCAAAGAAGGGCACAAAGCTTTTGAATGTCCCCAGAGAGCTGGCCAGGGTCCCAAAGCTGCCGCGAATCTGACTGAGACCGAAGAAATCATCGCTGCGGTAATGGTTGAGGTAAATTTGGTAGAGAATAAGAGCGAGTGGATCCTTGACACTGGAGCTTCTCGCCATTTCTTCGCAAACAAATCCTTGTTCAAAAAATTCGAAAAGGCAACTGATGGTGAGTGTGTGTACTTGGGTGACTCTTCCATCGCTACTGTTCTCGGGAAAGGTCAGGTTCCCCTCAAACTCACCTCTGGTAAGACTCTTGAACTAAATGATGTTCTCTTCGTCCCCTCTCTCCGTAGGAACTTAGTTTCCGGGGCTCTCCTTAACAAAGTTAGTCTCAAACTTGTCTTCGAGGGGGGTAAAGTCATTATCACCAAAAATGACGAATTCGTGGGTAAAGGGTACCTTAATAATGGTTTGTTTGTTTTAAACACTGTAACCCCTAATGAGAATGCATCTAATTCCGCTTATATTGTTGAGTCCGTTCAAACGTGGCACGGTAGACTAGGCCATTTAAATGTTGCGTCTATTAAAAGGCTTAAAAATCTTGGACTAATACCCGTTAACAACGTGGATGACTTTGAAAAATGTCAAATATGTGTAGAGTCCAAACTTGCGAAAAAACCTTTTAAATCCGTTACCACGAGACAAACCAAACTACTTGAATTAGTTCATTCGGACTTAGCTGATTTTAAAAACTCCGCTAGTAGAGGTGGAAAACTTTATCACATAACCTTCGTAGATGACTACTCTAGGTTTACTAAAGTGTATCTCCTTAAAACTAAAGATGAGGCGGAAAATGCGTTTTTAAAATATAAAGCCGAAGTTGAAAACCAACTAGACTGTAAAATCAAACGACTTAGGTCCGATAGAGGAGGCGAGTATAGTTCTAATTCCCTTAAAGAGTTTTGTGAAACAAATGGGATTATCCACGAACTTAGTGCCCCTTATACACCCCAACAAAACGGCATAGCAGAAAGAAAGAATAGGTCCCTTAAAGAGACTATGAATGCCATGTTAATAAGTTCAGGTTTACCAAACAATATGTGGGGGGAAGCTGTCCTATCAGCCTGTTATGTTCTTAATAGGGTACCTCATAAATCCCTAGAAAAGACCCCGTATGAAATGTGGAAGGGTTTTCCACCAAACCTGAAATTTTTAAAAGTGTGGGGGTGTCTAGCCAAAGTCAAACTACCTGATTTTAAAACTGTCACCGTTGGTCCCAAAACCGTTGACTCAATTTTCATAGGGTACGCTCAGAATAGTGCGGCTTACAGATTCTTGTCATTAGAAGATAACTCTATTTGTGAATCTAGAGACGCTGAGTTCTTTGAACATGTTTTCCCTTTGAAAGATTTAAATACTGCCAATGCTTCTTTACCTGTTGATAACTTATCTACTAATGATCTTGTACCTCTTTGTGATGTTTTTTCTAACCCCTCCACTTCCATGGAGCCTAGTAGTATTCCCGAGGAAGAACCTAGGAGAAGTAAGAGGCGCAGGATTGAGTCTAGCTTCGGCCCTGACTTTATAACAGCCTTTATCACAGAAGGTTCTCACATTGATCTATTAGACGAACAGGTAGTCAATTGCTTCCTCATGGAGGATGACCCAAAAACTTATGATGATGCTTTAAAATCTATAGATGCTAGTTTTTGGAAAGAGGCCATTAATATTGAACTTGAGTCAATTAAAAGTAATCATACATGGGAATTAACCGACTTACCTAGGGGTAACAAAGCGATTAGTAGCAAATGGATTTTTAAGAAAAAGTTGAGACCCGATGGCTCAATAGAAAAATTCAAAGCCAGACTTGTTATTAAGGGCTTCACCCAAAAGAAAGGTCAAGATTACTTTGACACCTATTCCCCAGTGACCAAAATTGCCACGATAAGAACCCTTATTGCTTTAGCCGTCATTCACGAACTTGTAATACATCAAATGGATGTCAAAACCGCGTTCTTGAACGGAGATCTAGATGAAGAGATCTACATGGCTCAACCTGAAGGGTGTGTGGTCCCTGGTCAAGGGGACAAAGTGTGTAAGTTGAAAAAATCCTTGTATGGTTTGAAACAGGCACCGAAAAAATTGTATGAAAAACTAGATAGTACTCTCATTTCATATGGGTTTATAGCTAACACTTCTGACTCATGTGTTTACTCCAAGGTAACAAATTCAGAGTGTGTTATCATCTGCCTTTATGTAGATGACATGCTTATCTTTGGTACTACTATTCATATTATAAATGAGACTAAACGCTTCTTGTCTTCCAGATTTGACATGAAAGATATGGGAGAAGCTGATGTAATACTTGGGGTAAAAATCATTAGGAGCAGTAATGGTATTACCCTGAATCAGTCTCATTACGTAAAAAGGATGCTGAAGAAGTTCAATTCCTTTGAGGTATCGCCTGTAAATACTCCTTATGATTCTAGCATTAACTTATCCAAACATGTTGGGGATGCTGTATCCCAAAATGAATATGCTAAAATCATAGGAAGTGTAATGTTCTTAATGAACTATACTCGACCCGATATTGCCTATGCCGTGAGCAGACTTAGTCGCTATACTCATAACCCATGTAGTGACCACTGGGTTGCACTTCGCCGTCTATTGAAATACTTGAGGGGTACCATCGATCTAGGCTTGCACTATAACAAATTCCCTGCAGTCCTTGAGGGTTTTTGTGATGCAAACTGGATCTCTGACAATGACGAAGTAAACTCCACCAGTGGTTATGTGTTCTCCTTAGGGGGAGGTGCTATATCGTGGAAGTCTTCCAAACAGACTTGTATAGCACGCTCCACCATGGAGTCTGAGTTCATAGCACTAGAGTTAGCTGGGCAAGAAGCTGAGTGGTTGAGAAGTCTCTTATCGGATGTGCCACTTTGGGAAGGAAGTGCCACACCTGTATGTATCCACTGTGATTCACAAGCAGCCATTGGAGTCGCTCATAATAGCGCCTATAATGGGAAAAAGAGACATATTCGCATCAGACATGGGTCAGTAAGACAATTACTGAAGAATGGTGTGATAGCCTTGGAATTTGTACGATCAGAGGAGAATCTAGCTGATCCGTTCACCAAAGGCTTGACCAGGAGACTAGTCCTGGAGACGTCGAGGGGGATGGGACTAAAACCCACTAAATGGGAACATGTGACTAATGAGTCAATGTAATTTACCCATCCCTAAGGCTCAAACCTAAATCGTCTTGTTCATAGCCACTTGTGGTGGTTCTATTGAGAAGGACCTGATGAAAAAGACGTACCGAGTGTTGAACTCACATTGAATTCATAGCCTTTGTGGTGGTTCTTTTGAGAAGGACTTGATGAATTCAAGGGTAACATTGAAACCCAAATATTCATGGTAGAGTGTTGAGGAGACGTCCTTGCACCACTCTCAAATGAATAAATCCACCAAGCTCATAGCCCTTAAAGGGTGGTCCTTAGAGAAGGACTTGATGAACCAAAAGGTGATGTCAGAGGGGACCATAACCTTGAATCAGGTAGAGTATGTGCTGTGAGGGTCTCGATCGATAACCGTTAAAGTTCAAGAGTAAGTTCACTTAAACGGAATTCGGTGGTTGCCTCACTTCACTACGTGTCAATTCAAATCGCAAGATATTGACACTTAAGTACAATTCACCTATTCTTCTTTCTGGAACCTTCTCACAAAACCTTTTGTTGACATTCAAATGTGTGGGGGATTGTTGGAGATATACTCTCTCCAATGATCCATTTGATAAAGTCAAAAAATGGTTTTTTGCATTTCCCACATCGGTGGGATATAAGGGCTCATGACCATTTTTATACTTAGTGATTTTAACTAAGTTCAAATAGCCAATAACCATGTACATGGCAAAGCAATGATCTAGCCCACACGCGCGCACCACCACCACCACCCACCCGCCCGACCCGGCCCGGCACCGGCACCGGCGACGGCGTAAGGCGTGGGTCGTGGGTCGTGGGTCGTGGGGAGTCAAAAAATGAAAAATGAAATGGATTTTGTACCAGCTCTTATAGTAGTAGTTGACCACTCCAACTCAAACGTAGAAGACAAACCTCCACCAATCTCGCACGCGTTAAAGGGAAAGGATATCCAGCTGTTGTTACTTAGTCAAATAAAAACGTGGGAATTGAGAATAGGAAAGTCAAAACGTATCAGTTACAAGGTTGTGGGGGTTACAAGGCAATCAAAAACGTCAAATCAATTCCGGGAGGGAATCATGGGATTTAATGGACGTTTCTGACTTGGGTATTCCACTCCTCACCCCTATATATAGTGCTCTCATTCCACTCTCTACAGCTACGAACACTCTAAAGAAAAAACCACTCTGCCTCACCACCTCTCTCTATACATTTTTCCTACCGTAGTAGTTCTGTTAGAGATACCGGTCACGCCGGAATATCTTTTTAACAACGGTGACGATTGTGTGTTTTTCCTTTTCCGTGTAAGTGTATCGTTTTTGTTATTTCCGTGTAACGTTTTGATTCCGATTTTTGTAATCGTATTTCCGTGTAATTGTTATTCGATTGTTGTAATCGTATTTCGTTTTTTGTAATAGTTAGTTTCTTTCAAAACTTTTTTCTTTTCATTTGTTTTTTCTGGAAACCATTTTCTCCTGTACAACTGGTGGTTATTTAATTTAACAATAGTCGGTCTTTTGATATCAAACAACAGTTGGAAAAGTCTTAATCATGAGAATATGTTGGTTGAAATTCATTCTATTCAAGGAAAATCTTAAACTCTTGCTTATTCAACTTCATATAATTTTGGTATGAAAAGCACAAATATTAAATTCTGTGGCCCACAGCTTTCATCTTTAGTAACAATTTTTCATCAGAGGATTTGAAATTAATGACTAATTGGCAATATTTTCCATGATCTAGTTTACTTGCAATTCAACTATGATCTAAGCAATAAATACTACTTAGTGAGTGGTTGTGAGTTTGCTTTGCACGAAGGATCTAATTATTCCTTCTTAACAAGCAACAACAAATGCATGTGGTACCTCGTATTTATGTCTATTGCTATGTCTCATCCTCATTGCTATTGTACTACCCTGAAATGCTGGCACTGAAACTTACTACATTATAACTAGTCATTTTGTTAACCAGCTACATTGGGTACATTGCAGGCTATAACGAATTATATACCTTATACAGTTGAACTAACTAGAGATCAATATTACTGCGGTAAATATTGTACCTAATCTTAATATTTGATACATTACCGGTGGCTCTTCTAGAACAAAAGATTTGTTGTTTTCGTCAGGATTAATTGCAATTTCTGTTTTTCTTTGACGTCGACATTCGATCCCAGTGTTTCTGAGTTGTATTGTTCTATGAACATTGATTGAGAAATGTATCCAATCGCTATTGTCACTTGAATATATATATATCAAAAAAAAGTTTATGACACAAATGAAAAGATTTATCTTATTAAAATTTATTTTTAATCAAACTAAATAAAAAACAACGAGATCGGAATATTAAGTTACAAAATCCACCTTTTCATTCGAAAATGAATTGTAAGTTAAATTGATATTTGGGTTTTTTTATTAATGAGGTTCATAACTTAACAAAATTACTTTATATGGTCTAACCTAAAATTGGGACAAAAAATATCTCGGTCTGACTTGCACGTACTTATTTATAAATTGTGTATTAATGTAGGGCAACTAGGGGTGGAAATTGGAACTGAAATTTCCGATTTCCGACTTTTCCGATCCGAAAATATCGATTTAGGAACAACTTTTTAAGGTTTCGAAATTCCGAAATTCCGGTTTCCGATTTTTCCGAGAAAATCAGATCGGAATTGGAACTACATATATATTTCCGAATATTCCGGGTTTTCCGATCCGATTTTTTTTCCGATTTTAATTTTCAAATGTAATATATTAAATAAATAAAAATGAATACTAATAATAAGATAAAAGAAAAAGGTACAACAGGAAACTGAAAAATTTTAGAACAAAAATAAAAAAATATTAAACGTTGAAAAACAGTGACACATTTTTTATTTTTTTGGTAAAAGAAATAGAATAATAAAACAATGAAACATGATAAAAACTAAAACCCATCTTTTCACACTCTCATTGGAACAAGAAAAGAAATCACTTCACAAATTACTGTCTCTCCTTCCCACCAAGCCACTCTCATACCCAACAAAACGATTGTGATTTTTTAATTTTTAACTTAATGACTGTTCTAATAACTATTGCTCTTAGTTTTAAAATTTTCAAAACAAAAGTTCCGAAATTCAAAACCAAAAGTTCCGATATTCCGAACCAAAAGTTCAGAAATTTCCGAACCAAAAGTTCCGAAAATTCCGCGCCGAAATTTCCGTATTTCCGGTAAATTCTGAAATTCCGAATTCGGAATTTTTTTTTCAGTTCCGAAAAATAGGAACGGAATTGGAATGGAAAAAATCTATTCCGAAAAAAATAGAAAATTTTCCGAAAGACCCTTTTTCCAATCCGTTCCTCCCGATTTCCACCCCTAAGGGCAACAAAGCATTAGTAATCGACGCCAATATAAGAATCTCTAACCATCTATTTGAATAATCTAGTTAGATTTCTTCTACAATCATCTTCAATTTGGATTAATTGCAAACCACAGGCAAGCAGCAAAACTCCATTAACAATGCAAACCAAGGTTAAACCTCCAACGATAAATCCTTTTCCTGCGAAACCCACTGTTAAAAAACACATACCATTCTAACGTTCAACTCGCTACACAAAAAAAAATTTACCAGATGAAAATTCCCTCTAACTGGAACACAGTAGCCTAGGGAAAGTAGTGTTATCAAAGCCAACAAAGACAAAGAAGAAGGTAAAGCCTTCGATGAAAAAGCGTGTACCGACGAACCCCACCATTAATGTTGACAACCCACCTAGGTGCATACTTATATAAAAAAACGTGTATTACAGTTACCGAATTATATTTAAAAGTTTGTTTGGTTGTTATGTGTTATTTGACGGGTTGTTAGCTACCCAGTCTAGATATACATTTGTTCTCTTATTCTAATGTGATGCCTTGATTAATTTGTTGGGTTGTAATAACGCATACAATAGTTTGTGAAAAGATTGCATGTGTTGATGTTGTTGTGTGTCTGAATTCCTAGTAGCTCGAGATAAAGTACCTAATTGATGATAGATTTGTTTCGTAAAATCCTCCAAACCGTAATGGTAAAGACTTAAATATGATTACCGTATATTAAAAACAAATCAAGGTCTTGTTATTTATTTTTTTAAATTTTTTTATGGGTTAATAAATGCTTATTATAAAGATAGAATGTGCATACTCAAATTATTTTGGACCTTAAAAAGACGTTATATAGGTGAATTTCTTAAAGAATGATTTGTTAGGCTTAACACTTTATTAACAATCATCTTATGAGAAAATGCCACTTAGGGTCCTGAACACACCCCCCTCTTCGAAATAGCAACCCCTCTTGGAGTCTCTTCTTACTAAAGACCTCAAAAAGAATTTAACACATGAAGCCTAATATCCCAATTACTTTACTACCCTTTTTTTCCCTATATATACTAAATATAACATTTCTGAAATAGAAAACAAAATCCTAAAAAGCTCATTATTCTCTCTCCTAAAAAGCTCACTATTCCAGATCGGCAATGGAAGCTCCAAAATCACCACCACCACCAAATCACCACCACCACCATAACACCTCCACAGAAGATCTCGCGCCTCCATCCATGGAGCTTCTCAAGCCTCTCACAGTCCATGATGGTTGTTCGCTGCTCTTCTTCGATCCAGCAGCGAGATGAAGGCCACCAACACTGCTGATGCTCTGTTCAAGCGCGCAACCCAGATCGAGGCTCTTTCTCCGATTCTGCAACTCAAATCGAGGATACAACGTGTTCTTCGCTGGTCTGCGAGACTGATGCTGCCATGGCGAACGGATTTCACCCTCGGTGGTGCTGCAATGCTGCGAACCAACTACGAACGGAGTTCACACGCCGAGATCCGTGAAAGAAGCCACCAGAGTGCAGCCACCGAGATCCAGCGCTGCTGCTCTTCTTGCTCTTCAAGATTCTCGCACAACTCCTTTTCGTTACTGTTGTTCTTTGCCGAGCTCCGGTGGTGGTGTTATTCGCCGAGCTCCAGTGGTGGTGTTATTCGAAGAGCTCCAATGGTGTTGTTGTTGCTGTTTTAGATCGATGGTGGTTAGGTGGTTAGGTGGCTAGAATGGATGAAGCAGCTTGGTTGGACGGAGGCAGTTTCCATGGTGGTGGTGGTGCTCGACGAGAAGGCTGTTTCCATGGTGGTGGTGGTGCTCGTCGACGAGAAGAAGGATTTTTTTTCATTTCAGATCTAGATCTGGTTTGACCAGATCTGGTCAAACAAAATAGTGGCTAGGTTAATTTATCATTTTTTAATTGTATATTGATTTGTAATTATTTAAAATGTGTAATAAAGATGAATAAAGGTTTTTTTGACTATTTATGTTTTGTTTTTTTAATAATACTCGTCAATTTGACTGAGTACTCATCAAATTTACGGAGTACTCATCATATTTATCAGAGTACTCATCAAATTATCCAGAGTACTCATTAAAATTATCCGGACCACTCACCAAAATATATAGAGTACTCATTAAAATATATAGAGTATTCAGCAAATTTATAGAGTACTCTCAGTTTTTCCGATACTCATCAATTTTATCCGATACTCTATGTTTTTTCCGCTGACCGGTGACTGGTGGTCGGTGGTCGGTGGTCGGTGGTCGGAGGTCGGAGGTCGGAGGTCGGTGGTAGGTGGTAGGAGGTTGGAGGTAGGTGGGTAGTGGTAGGTAGTGGAGAGAGAAGCAGTGACATCACACTTTTTTGTCTTTTAGTGTTAGTAAGGGTAGGAAAGACTATTGTCGAAACCGAGGTCCCTAAGAAGAACAGATTTCTAGACTATACTCTATAGAGAAGAAAGATTGTCTCTAAGACCCTATATATAATTCACCCCTTATCTTATGAGATAGTTGCTAATTAATTCCAAAACCCAACAAATCATGCCTTAAGAAGTCTAACCTTAAAGTTTGGGTAAATAAGGTCCATTTTGGGTTTATGATATACCTAATATAACTTTACAAAATAAAATAATAAAATTTAAGATTAAAAAAATCTACAACCAAAAACGTTAGAAATTTTTTAGAAGCAAAAATAAAAAGAAAACATAAAAATTGAAAATAATTAAATAACAAACCTAAAATCATATATTCGCTTCTGCATTCGAACAAAAAACAAAATAGAACACTCTTCCTACCAAGCTGCTCTCCTGCACATGAAAACATCCGTCACCGATCTCCACCATCATCATGACCATGGCTTGGTTTTTGCCCCATCAACAATTGAAGACCCAAATTAAAGTAAAGAAAAAAAAATCAATTTTTAACATTGAAAGTATAAAAAAAATGATTTAATTTTTTCACCTAATCTCACTGCTTTACGATTTTCAGAATTTTATGATTTAAGTATAATTTATTATATTTTAAAAGGAATTAAATATTTTAATAAAGATGCAAAGATGTGATGTGGTGATGCTGAATCGCGGTTAAGAAAATGATAATGGAGATGGGTTTTTAACGGGTTTGGATAGTAGATCTACCAAATTAATAAACACAACTCAGCAAAATATACAGTACTTTGGTTTCTAAATTTACAAGAGCCCACCAAACGCGTGTAAAGAGCCTACCAAACAGTGTGTAAAGAGCCACCAAACGTGTGTACAGAGCCCACCAAAATGTGTTTACAGAGCCTACCAACCGTGTGTACAGAGCCCACTACACGTGTTTACAGAGCCCACCAAAGGTATTACTGACTATGAATATTATAAAAATAGGCTGAACCTGTTAAAGAAAGTTACCTTTTGGATTAATCACCCTTATCTCATAATATTTTAGGTTTTTATATATATATATAAAGAATTTTTTAGATATAAATCTAACATAAACTTAATATAATAAATTATTAAATATAAACCCAACAATTTAGTTTTTTTATAAAACAATATGATAGATTTCACACACTTTAAAGATTTTGAACCAAACAAAGTAGACAAATAAAATTCAAAATTCAAACAATAAAAATAAAATTTAAAGTATAACCAAATACACTTAAAAGAAGATACTAAAAATTAGAGAATATTATTTTGTGATAAAAAATTAGAAATTTGATGAATCTACGATATAAATTAAGACAAAAAAAATCAAGAGAAACACAAAACTAGTTATATACTGTATCGTGAAATATCTTGATATACATTCATATAATTTAATCAAATTATTTTATAATGATTAAGAAAATAGAGAATTTGATAAGTTTCTTTTCTTTTTTGACGATGAAATATGTTAAGATTTGGGATAAAAATAGTTTTTTTAGTAATTCTGCTTCAATTAACCATGATTAAATGTTAAATATAGGGCAAAGTCAAGGGCCTTTATATTCATAAAAGTCTCAATCCATGTACATAAACTCAATCTTTTTAAATATTAAAGTATCACAATTTAAATATAGTAAATATAGCGGGCTTATGCACACGTATTGAGTTTTTTTAAGAATATAAATAAAAACAGGCACCAATCTTTTCAAACATGTGAGGTCGCACCTCTTGCACATACCCAAGCTAGATTCTACTAAGAAGAATGTTCCCCCTCACCCACCCACCCCTTATCCGGTCTCAGGATATATTTTTGGAAATAGACCATAGTAAAAAAATTACATTATCCCCCGCAACCTCAGCCTGAATTTTAGCGCCCTAACTTTAAGTATTAGATTTTTAACACTCCCCAAATTAGAAATTAGCCCAAAAAATATGGTCAATGTCCCGATTCCCACCAATAATTTTAACTTTTAGCCATTCCCTCCATCCCCAGAGAATTTTTTGGATCTGCGTGAAATTGTGGCTTCTTTTGAGGCGAATAACGCTAAGGGAAGGGTGTTGAGTGGTGGAGGTTATATACGTTTTTCAAACATTTTTGGCACTTGGGTTTGCATTTCTTAAATAATATAAGGGTCAGTGTGCAATTTTTATTTAATATAGGGTATATTGTGTAAACTATAGGATTTGGGGTGCAAACTTTTAATAATATAGGGATTGTTGTGTAAATTGTGAATACTCTAGGTGTTGTCGTGTAATTTTTTAGAAAATATAGGGTCCAGGTTGCAAATTTTGAATAATATATGGACTGTGGTGCTAATCGTAGGGGTTGGGTGCATATTTTGAATAGGGGCTGGGGTCCAAATTTTGAATAAAACAAGGGTTGGGGCATATTATAAATAATATAAGGGTTGGGTGCAAATTTTGAATACTATAGGATCTTTTTTGTATTATTTGAGTAATATAGGGACTAGGGACCTAAAATGAAATATTGTACAATATAGGGACATATAATGCAATGAACAAAACAAATAGGATTTAGGAGCACAATATTTGCATAATATAAGGACTTATAGTGCAATTGACTCAAAAAATACCATAAGGACCTGCAATTAGACCAAGTATTTTTTGAAGTATACTTTTGTGAGATTTTGTTAACATACACGACTATTATACACGTATTTGGAATACATGTGCTAAAAATCAAATTTTATCAAATTTTATTTAACTTTATTTAACTTTATTTACCTGTATTCAAGTTTATTTGATTTTATTGTGTTTATTTGTCAAAAATATATTTTTTGGTAATGTAATACAATTTTATTATTATGTACTATAATTTTACTTATTAGTTATTGTACTGAAATGAAATAATTTTTTATTTTATTAGTAGTTAACACTGGTCAATTAAAATTACATATAAACCCCTATCAATTGAGTGACAGGTTATTATGGTTGATGTTTTATCTAACCACCATAATGGTGACAACGAGGGTAATGACCCTTGAAGAGGTCCTACAGGTCCTTTCCCTAGTTGTAAAAACAAGGTAAATGGTTAATAATTTAATTGTAATTGGTCATGTGTACATATTTTGTATATTTTATTTACTAAACATAGAAACAAGTCGTAAAAAGAATGGGTAAGAATATTCTCAGAATGGTGGAGAATGCTAAGGCCAAGTACGGTAGAATGGTGCCGATGGAGTTTTATCGGTAAGATGAGTCGTGGAACCCAATTTGGGATACTACACGCCACTTGGCCCAAGTGATTGGAAATAACGTTTAGGACCATATCCTGAAACACTATCTGGATTGGAGAAGCATCCCAACTGATCAAAAATTATTAATATGGACTCATCTTGAAGTATGTTTCTTTTAAAAAAAAGGTCTTTTATAAATCAAATTCTTCGATTAACTTCTAATATTTTTTGGTATCAAACTTTTTTGGTCAATGAGTGGAGGAACTGAACGGGCTAGAAAGAGATTCAAGGGTACGTCTACAAAAAAGCTGCCACTAAATATAGTGATAAAAAGGGGACGATACACGGGGACTATCTTGTAACCGGTATTTCTCCAAAAGAATTGAGGAAAGTAGAATTCGAGTTGATGCCCGGGATGTGGGTCTTCATAGAGTTTCAGGTATGATAATTTTGAATATTTTGTTGTTATTTTAGATATAAATTTAATATAACTAAGCTAAACATAGGATATCAGCTGCCTAGAAAATGAACCGAGAGAAGCAAGGACCTGGTAGTGGTCATGGATCCTCAACCCTAACAAACACCCGCTATCGGCTTCTTGAGGTAATGTATATCGTATTTATAAATTGTTAACTTCGTGATTAAATATATTTGTATTATTAACTTTGTGGTTGTTGTTTTAAAGGACCCCAAGTCAGAGGAACTGGAGTTCAACCAGAGACATAGAATGATCCCGATACTCTTACACCTACGCCCCCAGGGTTGAGGTCGAGGAATAGGCCAAAGATTTTTTAATATTACACCAAGATTGGGAAGCGTAAAACGGGAGATTGGTGAGATAAGAGCTTTGAGGATTGCGATGTAAGTTAGGATATTGTTTGAGATTAGCTAAATATAATTGTAGCGACTTAAAATTTTGTCTACTATTAGCTTGAGTTGAGAGCGAGGATTGACCAAGTAACATCGTCTTCAGTTGGTGTCTCCGGGTCATCATCCACACCATCACGGTCTTTAACCAAGGAAGATCAGTTTCGAACTGTGATTGAGGTGGCACAGGATCGTATGGGTCCGGCCAAAAAAGGTTGGAAACCAAGATTTAGAACTACCGTTTCAAACTAGAGTCAACAGCGGGCCCAGGTGCCGGATACAACTGTGGTGCCCCAATGGATGGTTGATACATTCTCGCAGGAAGTTGCGGATGTCAATGATTAACCAAACTACATGCGCAACCAAAGCATAAGACCATGGGTCGATTGGCACTATTGGAGGCACTCCAAGTCCTCCATTCATTACTCAGAAGAACTATATGACGCTACTTGGGCAACTCAACCAGCTAATGGTACATTGGGGTAAGTTTTTGTTAGATATCATCCCACCCGGTCCATAACAACCGACTAATATGCACACCATAAAAAACTCACCTCCGCATAACAGATCTAAATCTTCATTGATTTACCTTCCAGGCCTTTATAGAAACTGTACAATTGTTGATCTTCTGAGTAGACATGATCTGGAACTCGCCTTAAACATATCTGAAATCTTGCCCAACCTGCTCCCACTAACTCATCTTGCTCTTGACGGAATGATGTCAACTCTAGCTGTGCGTTCAACCTCATGTTTCTTGGATAGTAAGGATCAAAGAACATTGTTTGTAATTCATTCCATATAGTGATTTGATCTCGTGGTTATTGATCAAACCACTCACTTGCTGCATTTATGAGGAATAACCAGAAATTCGCGAGATACATATGTTCTCGTGTGAGTCGTGTCACATCTTGCATGATCTACGCATTGCATATCTACATGAACTTCTCCACTGCTCGAATTGCATCTTCACCAGCCACTCCTTGAAATTTACAAATTCTCAAAATCTACTCAACATACCAAAACCGGGTTTGAATCTAGCAACTTGAATATCTGGAGGGCCAACACCTAATGCAGGTAATCGGAATGGTTTTTGTTCAGGAGCCTGCACGAACCATAGATCGTATCCTAATTGGACTTGAGCATTTCCTTCTTTTGGAGGTTGAACATCTCCTTCACTTGGGGGTTGATCCTCACCTTTCTGAATAACTAGATCTGCTTGGTTTTTTGTCATCTCTTTCTCTAGCTTACATCGTTCTCTTTCACTTTTCCAGTAAGATTTTAGTATCGCCTCAGGATCTGAGACCATACACCAAACCTAAAATATATGATAAGGAAAAAAACACAAGCCAAGCGTAAAATAAAAAATAACAATTGACTCTACTTAAAAGAAATAAACACAAATATCAAACGCTGCGATCCCCGGTAGTGGCGCCAAAAACTTAGTCGCTCCTAGAGTGTGATAAAAATCAACACTAAAGAAGAGAAGCGACTAACCGCAAGTGTACGGGTCATTCCGAGTAATAAGTAAAAAATAGGGGATTTCGTCTCCACAGGGATTGCTAAGGTAGATTTAAATACTTAAATAGTAAAGTAGAACTAATTGTAATGTAAACAAACCTGGATATTTGTTTTGGTTTTTAAATAATAAAAGACAAACGCAAGAATATCAAGTAAACTAATATTAAACTAAGAATTAAACTAAAAAGAGTATGCAAATATGAGATATATACTTGAGTCTCGCTAGGTAATCACCTAAGTTCAAAGAAGAAATGTACCGGACCATAAAACATGCTGGCTAAGGACACTATCTCAGGTGTAGCTATTGGATCACCAGCCACGCGCATAACATGAATCTACCAAACACAAAAAGGGTTGGTTAATAGTCAAATGAAGAACGTTTCCAAAAAGGGAAAGTTTCCAAATAAGGCAATTCTACAAATAAGGTAAGTTTCTAAATAAAGAAAGTTTCCAAATAAGGTTAGTCTACAAATAAGTTAAGTTTCAAGTCTAAGAACGTTACCAAATAAGACAAGTTTACTAATAAAGAAAGTTTCCAAATAAGAAAACTCTACAAATAAGGTAAGTTTCTAAATAAAGAAAGATTCCAAATAAGGTTAGTCTACAAATAAGTTAAGTTTCAAGTCTAAGAACGTTACCAAATAAGACAAGTTTACTAATAAAGAAAGTTTCCAAGAAGGGAAAGTTTCCAAATAAGGCAACTCTACAAATAAGGTAAGTTTCTAAATAAAGAAAGTTTCCAAATAAGGTTAGTCTACAAATAATTTAAGTTTCAAGTCTAAGAACGTTACCAAATAAGACAAGTTTACTAATAAAGAAAGTTTCTAAAAAGGGAAAGTTTCTAAATAAGACAAGTTTCCTAATCATGTTACCTACCTTTTCCAAAAACCACTCCTTAAATGTTTGTCGGTGCATCTCCTCCACTGCTTTAGCCGTCCCTGATAACGTGGATTTGTGTTCTCTAAATTGTAAGAAAATAATAAAAATTAATGAGCAATTAATAAAAATTAATGAGAAAATAATAAAAATTAATGAGCACATAATAAATTACGTTAACTTACGTCAAATATGTTTCGATCTCGTCGCAATTATTCAGAATGTACCAGTTGATTTGATCCTTCATTTTACGTGGTATATGACCAAAATCTTTTTTACGAACGAGAGTACACTGACTCTTAAAAACGGATAGCTCTTTCGGTTTGGGCAGTGGTTCGTTATATCTACCCGGATCATTGAAATTTGTCTTTTCTTCTCGAAGATAACGTGATATGAATGTCAACGTCTCTTCAACAACATAACCCTCAGCGATTTAACCCTCTGGCCTAGCAGGGTTCCAAATATACTCTTTTAACTTTTTCAAATACCTTTCAAATGGATACATCCACCGCATTTGAACGGGACCCCCTAATAATGCTTCATCTTATAAGTGTATCACCAAGTGGATCATTATATCAAAAAATGCGGGAGGTAAAATCAATTCTAGTTTGCACATCACTTCAACCACTCTCGCCTTACAGCTTCCAACTCTTTCCGACTCAAATTCTTGTTACAAACGACTCTAAACACGTTAGCCAACCCAATGATCGCATCGCTAATTGTTTTATCCTCTATAAGTCCAAGTAAACTAGCCACAAAAAGATATTGCATCATTATGTGACAATCATGGGATTTCATTCCAATAATCTTACCCATGTCGCTTTGTACATTATTCCTCAATCTAGACGCGAAACCATCGGGAAAATTTTGTGTCTTCAAACAGTCAAGAAATAATTTCCGCTTATCAGTAGACAACGTATACTTTCCTCGCTTGAGCACCGATTTACCTCCTCTTGTTATCAACCACAATTCTTTCATGATGTTCATATCATTAAGATCCATTCTCGCCTTCACGTTATCGTTGTTGGGTTTCCCATCAAGTCCTACAACTGTACCGAGCAAACTATCGCAAACATTCTTCTTGCAATGCATAACATCGATGTTATGTTTTAACAGATTTTCCGACCAATAAGGTAAGCGATAAAAAATACTCTTCTTCTTCCAGTTAAACAAGCGAGGACCCGTTTTTTTCGTCACTTTGCCCCCAAAATCCTTGTGTTTACCAGGAAACACAATGGGAAACCCATCTAGCTGTGTTTGAATATCTGTCGGACTATATTTCCTCGGGGGGGCCCTCGTTTCTTCACCGGGATACAAAGTTTTGTCTCTTCAGGGCCGGTGTCTCGCAGATAACTGATGTCTCCTCATTTGTGATGAATTAATATTAGGATGAGACATCATTTTTAGTTATTTAGAAGTCTTTCTAGTCGATTTTCTTGATAAATGTTACACTTTCCAATTTCAGCCTTGATTTAGTAAATTATTATTTTTAGAGCATATTGGGTTTAATTATTTATTTAGTGTGAAGCTTTAAATAAATTATGGAGATTACTTAGAGTCCAAGTCAAAGACTAAGAGATATGGAAAGAAGATAAGCATAGAAATTGGAGATAAGGAAAAAAAAGCTAAAATATGGAAAAGGAAAAACTGCCATAAATATGAATTTAACCACCCACGACCACAAATCAGCTTATATCTCAAAATACGTGGAGAATTTGGAATAACGGTGAAGAAAAAAGTTAAAGATCTTTCCGTCAAACGGATAAGAATTGAAGCAGTTAGGACCAAAACAAAAACGGGTCTGATTTCATATTTTAGGGTCACGAATTTGAGTTGGGCTAGGAGTCCACTACTTACCTTCTCCTTCAAGAAAACGAATTAGGGTTTCTAAACACCTATAAAAACAACCTTATGTCACTTGTAAATCATCCTTGCCTCATAGTAATTAGTCCTTAGGTTTATTATCATCAAAATTATTGTAGAGAGCAAGATGAAGTCTTTCATTATTTCTTTTAGTTTATTTTCTTCAGGTATGAACTAATTTTCCCATAGCTTGGGTTTTGCATCATGTATAATCTATGAATTCTAATTTCTTTCTATCTAAGTTTCTTTGGTAATTATATGTTTTAATCTGATATTAGCTTCTTACATATATATTTGTTTATGTGTTTTGATTTAATGACTGTTTTCCTTGCTAGTGCACGAGTATAGGATTACCTTAATAGTAGTTAGATGATCACCTTAGCTGGGTATCTAATTATTGAAACACCACATAACGTCTAGTGTCGATATTGGTCTTGACAACACTAATTCTAACTAGATAGTCATTAGGGTATACTTTAATCACTATCACCATGTTTGGAAATTGATTGCTTAGGGCCCTAGTTGCGCAAGAAAACCCTATTTAAACCAGCCTCGTGGTGTGTCCGTAGCACCCTTAGTCGCTATCAAGGTCTAAGGTATGGGAATTTAGAATCCTAACTAAGTATCTAAGAGCTAATTATCTCCCTTATTAACTAGATTTGATAGAAAGGATTAGAAGGATTAGTGCATACTAGCAAAACCTAAGCTATACTTCTCATCTCATATTTCTTATCTTTTAATTATTGTCTTTTATTTTTCTGTAGTTTAATTAATTATCTCGAATTATTCTCTTTTATTTTCTATCTTTTAATTAATTACTATCTACTCGTTATTTCTGCTCATTCGTATAACACACTAAGTCCCTGATAACGAATTCAACTTATCATTAAAACTTGCATACGTCCTGTAATACTTGCAGTACCGTGCTTGTCTAGGGTGAAAGTGCATTGTTTTCTGGCTTATATTTATCTTATTTTTATCACACCCTAGGCGACACCAAGTTTTTGGCGCCGCTGCCTGGGACTTGTGTCTCGTTAGCGTGTGGGCTATCTATTTCGAGTAGTAGTTTTTAGTTAATTTTTATTTTTTAGTATTTAGTTTCTATTTTTCCGGATTTATGCTTGTGGTTTGCTTTAGTCTTTTTCAGGTTTTAACAGTGAATCTTTTGCCTCCTTTACCGGAGCCAGAGAGGTGCTTTAGACCTTATAACAGACGTGTTCGTGAAGAAAGAGCCTTAAGAAGAGCTATGGCAGACGTACGAGATCCAATAGATCCACCAGTAGATCCGAGAGTCCTAGGTCATTTAGGACATTTACAACCACCACAAGGAAGAGGTAACGGAAACAACAATAATCAGAACCGAGTTGAACAAGATTTTCCAGGCTTGAGAGTGCCGTTTCAGGTTCAACCAATAGGTTACCATCCCCCGGAGATCCAAAATATCAAATTTCGACCTGATCTGGGTATGCTAGTCAGTTTCAAAGTTATTGACTCTACAGTGGTACAACAATTCAATATCCAGTAAGAGCGATTCAGAAGTTTATGCAAATTTGTGATGCTTATGTTACTCCAGGATTTACACGCTAGCAACTGTATTGCCATATGTTTTCGTTCTTTCTGACCGGTAGAGCTGGTGAGTGGCTAGATAGGCAACCACCAGGGACAATCAATTCATGGACCGAACTTCAAGCCGCTTTATTTAACCGTTTTTATCCGAAGAGTATGAGACTCAAAGACCAAAGCGAGCTTGCAAAGTTTTTTCAAGAAGATGGAGAAGAAGTAGGAGAAGCATGGACAAGGTTTCAACAGAAGTTAACTAGATGTCCGCTCCATGGTTACACCCCCTCTCTACAGTTAGCTATATTCTATGAAGGTATCAACAGAGAAAGTAGATTGAATGTAGATAACCTTGGGAAAGGAAATTTCATGGCCATGGATCCTACTGAAGCTATCGAGGTTTTAGAAAACTGCATTGAACAAGAAAGGAGTTGGCCATCTTCGCGAGCTCCTGTTACAAAAACCCGAGGTACGCTTCGATTTGGCGCAGTAACTGCAAACTAAGCTCAATTATCCGCTCTAGAGAATCAAATCAAAGAACTTAAGCTTGAGATGTAGAGAAACTTAGCCACAACGAATGTAGTGCAAGAAGCACAAGGTTGTCCACATTGTGGGGCTATGAATCATACTTGGGAAGAGTGCGAAGGAAATCCACAATCTGTTTATTTCATATCCAACCAAGGAGGTTATCAATTTGGTAACAAAAATCATCCGGGTATGCAATATTCAAATCCACAGGGGGCCGCTAATCCTGGTCATTATCAACCACGTCCCCAGAATAACTCTTTCCAACCAAGAGGTCAGTATCAAAATCAATATCTGAATAGACCTGCTCCCCCACAACAACCTGTTCAAGACGCCTATACCGATTCGTTAGCTCAGAAAGCCTTACCACAGTTGCCTCAAGAGGGAGCTGTGGATAATCAACAATTGACAAAATTTATGGATCTTATGACCACTAATATGCATTCCCAGAGCGTGAAGTTACGAGAACAAGAAGCTTCAATTCAGATTTTAGGTACTTAAGTAGAACAGATGAACAAAGTTCTGACAAGCATTATGGAACAAAAAGAATTGAAGGCTCTCGAAGGAGGTGATGACAATGTTGGGTTTGAAGCTTGTAAGGCTATTTTCCTTGAGATTGAAGAAAAGAAGGGAGTACCACATGCTGCTGATAGTACCGTGGAAGTTCCGAGTACCGAAGAAGAACCAACCAAGTCTAGCCCCGTGAACTCTAACTGTTCTGAGAGTGATGTGGAGGAAGTTTCATAAAAATCCAAATTTATACAGCTTCTAAAGGATATGCAAGAAGAAATTAGATCGATAATGGAGTTTCAAGCTGAGCTGGCTAAAGAGAAAGAGGAAGAAGCCTCAAAGTAGGAACCAAGAGTTGAAGTTGAAGTTGCACCTGCTATGTAAGAAGAGAAAGAGGAAGAGAAGGTGGATTCGCCACCAGATGTTCAACCAGTGTCATCAACCGTTCCTAATACAAATCTGAAGGATGACATTGAACTCAAGACATTTGTAGAGGCATACACTCCCAAAAATATCAACACCCAAATGCTTGAGATTGCGAGGAAAGGGCTTACACCGCAACAAGTTTTTATGCAAGTTATTCCTGAGAAAGAAGCGAGTGTAGAAGCCAAGAGAGAGAACTTGAGAGTCTCGAGAAGAAGTGAAAAAGAGTTACCATTGAAGCTCAAAGATCTAGGAAGTTTTAACCTTCCTATTCAAATATATGGTATGCTCAAGGTGAAAGCTATGTACAATGTGGGTTCAGGTGTGAATCTTATACCAAAGTCCATGTTCGAGAGACTTGGACTTCAGAGATCAGAGAAAGCTCCAATGAAGTTGCAGTTTGCTGACAACTCAGTTACCAAGACATAGGGAACAGTGGAGGACGTTCTTGTCCGAGCAGGTAGTATCGCCATCCCTACTGACTTTATTATACTTGATTTTGATGCAGATATGCAGGTTCCAATCATACTTGGACGGCCTTTCATGGCCACAAGTCATAGTGTCATCAACTTCCAAGAAGGGACCATTACCCTTCATGCTAAGAACGTATCCGAGACCTTCTATGTCTTGGGTAAGAAACCAAGGAAGTTAGATCCCATCATTCTTGTCATCCACAGCCTTTCACATCACAAAGTCCATACAGAGAAGATCCATGTAAAACCTGTGGATACTGAGCCAAATGTTGAGTTTGGGGTTGGCCATGAAGTTCTATGGAAAGCTCACAAACGCGAAAATAGGCCACGAAGTTTCAAAGACTCGTGGATGGGACCATTCATTGTCACTAAGGTTGTTTCATCTAAGGTGATAGAAATCAGGCCCAAAAAGGGGATCAAGCTCAGATTAGTTGACGTTCACAGCCTTGCTCGTTGTTGGGAGGCTATATTCGCAAATCTTGATAGAGGTAACACGTCTAACTTTGAAGATGTTAAATAAAAGTGTTGTACGGGAGACAACCCGCAATTTTTTATGGTTTCATGTTTTTAGTTTGTGTTCAGTTTAGTTTTGTTTAGTTGATATTGCATATTTGAGAAAGGTATTAGTGTTTTTGATGTTTAGGTGTTAGAGAAATCGAGTTTTGGGAGAAAAAACAAAATTGTTGGGTATATTCATATTCCAGCACCGGCATACCGGCCATTAACACTGGTAAGCCGGCGGTCAGAAAACCCGATCCCACGAGTAAGGCCACGTGTTCAAGGCAGATGGTTAGCTTTCGAGAAATTCCATCACCGGTATGCCGGTCAATTCTCCGGTAAGCCGGCCAAGTCAAAAACACGTGCCCACGGGTGTCGTCACGTGTGCAAGACCAAAAGTTAAAAATTTGAAGAAGTCTAGCACCGGTATGCCGGTCAATTCTCCGGTAAGCCGGTCAGACAAGAAACTCGTGCTCATGTGTTCAAGACTCGGGTATTTTGACGTAACTCGGGATTCAAGTAGCTCCAGCACCAGTATACCGGGCCTTATGGCCTGTAAGCCGGTTAGCACCGCTGGGGAGAGAAAAAAGCTTCGTTTTTTAGGTTATAAAGAAGAAGAGGTTGGGATATTCCGAATTTTATAATCCTTAAGCCTCTCTTTCTTCTCCAAACCTCTCCCAACTCCATTGAAGCTTCATCAAACCTTCCCGAAACATCAAAACACTATCCAATCATCATAAAAACACATTAAATTTTCTCTCCACATCATTACAAAGGAGATTCAAGCACCCAAATCTCACCAAAACACATTGAAGTGAAGAATCAAAAGCTTAAATTTTCAAAATTCATATTACAATTTCTAAGATTCATACCAATCCATCAAGAATTCATCTTACCCACATAGAAATTCATCATCAATTAACCTTTCCTAACCCAAACAAAGCTTGTTCAACCTATAATCAAGAGTTTCAAATTTCAAGAGTTGTCAAATCTTTGACCTGGGGGTCAATTGAGATGACTCAAAGAACAGAAACATTAGCTAACAAGAGGGAGATGAAGAAAATCAAGGTATTGGGTCCAATTGAGAAGAAATCAAGTAACAAAGGTTCTAGTTCCAAAGCAAAGGGTGTAATAGATGTTGAAAATGGAGGTAAGCCGGTTATGTTTAATTCTATGGGAAAAAGGGTTCCACCCTGATCCAAGAAGAAAACACAACCTCTTCCATTCAAAGGTCCTACACCAGAAGATAAAGAGAAAGCTTCAAAGGCCTTGATAGGTTCTGCAGAGAAACAATTAAAGGAACTAACTTTTGCCTATTAGAAAGTATTCGATAAAGAAGTTGGTACAGGAGAGTATAAGAGATTCTTTGAGCTTGGTGAAAGATTGGGTTGGTCTACATTCATGGTAAGACGTTCTGATTTATGTCATGAGTTAGTTTTAGATTTATATTTAGGCCTCTCTAGCCGAGATAGTGAAGGTTGTGTTCCGATTAGAGGAAAGTTAGTTCCTTTCACAGTTAAAGAGATTAGAAACCACTTCCAGTTTAAGAAATTGGTTGGACCATGCAAGTATAGTGAAGCGGTGGCTAAACGAAAAATCTTTGATGAGGAATTACTTTTTGAGCATGTTTTAGACAAGGAAAAAGTGCAGTCACATAAGGGAGAATTGAAGGCACCTTGGCCTTACAAATATCTTCAGCCGGATGCTAGAGTTTGGCACAATTTCCTTATTCCTAATGTCTTTGGAAACACAAGAACTTTGGATGTGACTAAGAAGAACGCTTTACTTTTGGATTGTATTCTGAGAGGAGAAGAAGTGGATGTGGCACATTTGATCTTTGAGGAGGTGATGCGATTTCCGGTCTCTCCTAAATCAGTTTATAATGTTAAATACCCTACTATGATCACGTGTCTTGTGCGAAAAGCGAATGTTATATTGGGTGAAGAAGAGAAATTTGAATTTAAAAAGAGTTATATTGATAATGCTTGGATCATGAAAGTCTTGAGAGGAGCGGTTTCTACGCAAGTCTCGAAAGAAGAAAAGGAGCAAAGTTGGCTAGAGAAGATGGAGGAGCGTTTAAACAATTTCGAAAAAGCTCAAACTTCCTTAGCCGATGATGTGGCACAAATCAAAGCCAATCAAGTGCACATCATGACACTCCTTGAGCAATTAAAGAAAGATCAAGCAAATCCTATCTTGGATGTCGATAATGCGAGGCAATAGCCTCGAGAGTATGTTCTCTTTCTTCCTTACCATTTCTGTAAATGCTTTATCTGCTAATTTTAATTTCTTTTTTGAGTCTTTTTTGAGTCGTGGGGACACGACTCATTTTTGAGTTGGGGGTGTGGGGATTCTTTATCTCTCATCTCCATTTTTTCTGTTATTAGGTAGAAATTAAATTTTTTGATACATGGGAATTAGATGTAGAGTGTGTTTAATAGCTTGAAAGCATAAGCTCAGTAAGTTAATGATAGTAAGTAGTATGTTTATGAGCTATTTTATTTTGTATGCTTTGAGTATTTGCAGGAAAACACAATAGTAAAGAAAAGATTAGTTAGCAATGCGATAGAAAGTATGTTCGATCTCAGGGAGCCTTGAGTGGTTTGTAGGCCGTGAGATCCAAGCTAGTTGACAAACCCATTTGATGAACGTGCTAAAGGTAAGAGAATAACAAAATTACATGGTTTAGAAAATGATTAAGGCAGTTCTTTCATATTGAAGCCACTTGAAGTCTTTTTAACTTTCTCACCCTGTTATTTGATTTAATATATTATATCCTTCTCAGCCCCTTCTAGCCTTTCTAAAGCCTTTTTATTAAGCCACGTTATAATCCATATCCCTTTAGATTATAGGACTTTTCCATATGACCCGCACTCGAATCGCGATGCATAGACAATTGTTTTAGAGCTTGAGTTTGGGGTGGTGGGTCCACCATTATGGGAATTGTTATTGGATTGGGATTTTTGAGCTTATTAATTGTGCTCGTTCTATATATTGATGATGATTCACATGTTTATATTGTAACCCTTTGTCGGGGTAATAGTGAATGAAAAAAGCTAAAAAGCATGAAAAGAAAAGAAAATCTATGAGAAAAATAGCGTGATATCTCGAACATCAAAAAGAGAGTCATAGCTATACAAAAGAAGAAGAAAAATGAGTTGAAAAGCATATATATATTCGGACCGGCAAAGAGGAATTTTTATGTGAACATCTTTATGCTTTAGTTGCGTTATTGGGGATGCTACTTTGTGCATCAAGAAAATCATTGGGTTGAGTGAGAAACATTTTATGAGAGTAACTCAAGCTCTAGAGTGATTCGTTGATGGCTAGTGAGGAGAGAGCTAAAAGCTCACTCTAAATTATCCAAATATAGTATCATACCGTCCCTAAGCCTAAATTACAACCTTAAAGACCTTTTGATTCTTTGCTATGTAATCGAGAAGTGATTGAGCCAATAGAGAGTAGTTAAGTGGATCTTTGGATACTAGTGAAGTTCGATGAACAATCTATAGCTTCCTTGGTGAACTGAGTAAAGTTCCTCTCCTTCTTACATTGCGAAGCTAATCTAATCTTGAATTCAAACCGTGTTGACTGTGGATATGAGAAGTGTACAGGTATGTAGTTTGTAAATATTATTACATGAAATTTTCTGAGTAGTTTCTTTTTGTCTATTCTATATATTTTCCTATCTCCTTTCCCATTGTTCTTAAATGACCTAGGTGTGTATTTAGAGACTTCCCTTTGTTTTTATCTTTATTGTATCGGGACGATACAACTTTGAGTTGGAGGTCTTGATGTCTCCTCATTTGTAATGAATTAATATTAATTAGAGACATCATTTTTAGTGTTTTAGAAGTCTTTCTAGTTAATTTTCACATTAAATATTACACTTTCCTAATTCTAGTCTTTATTTAATGAATTGTTATTTTTAGAGCATGTTGGGTTTAATTATTTATTTAGTGTGAAGCTTTAAAGATATATATGGAGATTAATTAGATGCCAAGTCAATTCTAAGAGATAAAGGAAAGAAGATATGCATGGAAATTGGAGATAAGGAAACAAAAGCTAAAATATGGAAAGATAAAGCTGCCAAATAAATCTGAATTTCACCACCCACGACCACAAACGTGATTATATCTCAATATCGGTGAGGAAATTGGAAGAATGGTCAAGAAAAAAGTTAAAGATATTTTCGAGACGATGAATTTCGACTATTTATACGCATCAAACGGATATGTATTGAAGCTTTTAGGACCAAAACAAAAATGGGGCTGATTCTATATTTTATGGTTACGAATTTGAGTTGGGCTTGGAGTCCATTACTTACCTTCTCCTTCAAGAAAACGAATTAGGGCTTCTCTACACCTATAAATACACCCTTATATCACTTGTAAATCATCCTTGCCTCCCATTAATTAGTCCTTAGGTTTATTATCATTAGAGTTATTGAAGAGAGGGAGATGAAGTCTTTTATTCAATCTTTTAGTTTATTTCCTTCAGGTATGAACTAATTTTCCCATAGCTTGGGTTTTGCATTATGTACCTATGAATTCTATTTTCTTTCTATCTAAGTTTCTTTGAGAATTATATGTTTTAATATGATATTAGTTGCTTACTCATATATTTGTTTATGTGTTTTGAATTATTGCATGTCTAAAACCTGATCACTTTAGGCTTTCTTAATAGTAGTTAGATGGTCACCTTAACTGGGTGTCTAATTATTGAAACACCACATAACGTCTAGTGTCCGATATCGGTCCTGACAACACCGATTCTAACTAGATAGTCATTTGGGTATGTTTTAATCACTATCACCATGTTTGGAATTGAATTGCTTAGGAACCTAGTGGCGTAGGATAACCCTAAGTTTAGACTGCCTCGTGGTGTGTCTGTAGCCCCCCTAGTCGCTCTCAAGGTCTAGGAGAGGGAATTTTGAATCTTGACTAAGTATTTAAGAGCTAATTATCTCCCTTATTAACTAGAATTTGATAGAAAGAATTGAAGGATTAGTGCATACTAGCAAAACCTAAGCTATATTTCTCATCTCATAATTCTTCGTATTTACTTTATTGTCTTTTATTTTCAGTAGTTTAATTAATATTCTCTCAATCAATCATCTTTATTTTCTGTCTTTTAATTAATTACTTTCTACTCGTACTATTTACTAATTCGTATAACATACTAAGTCCCTGAGAACGAATCTTCTTATCATTAAAACTTGCATACATCCTGTAATATTTGCAATACCGTGCTTGTCTAGGGTGCTTCAGTGCATTGTTTTTAGCATTTATTTATCATAAATTATCACACCCTAGGTGACACCAACAGGTCAAAAAGTTTGGGCAACTACACCACAACCAACGGGTTCCCAGTCAGAGGACAACCGGGTTCCCAGATTCTTTCGATAGGCGCAAACCCAAACGCGCCATTCTGTGTGGGTATGAGGTTGGTCAACGGGAGTTGAACGGGTTCCCGGTTAGCTCCTGTTTTGCAACCAAATTTTTCTTTGTTTTTTGCACTAACTACCCCGAACTCATGACATTCAACTCATGTAATCATCGAAACAACCAACATTTATCATTTATTAATAATTAAACACTAATAAACAACCATTACTCTAATCTAAACTACGAATTTAAATACATGAAAGCATTTAAACTAATATACAATTGAAATGGCTTTTGTTTAACGTCGTTAAGCTCGACGGGTTACCTCTCGCTTTTATGCAGCTTCGAGGAGGTACATAACCTCCCCAGGATGTGGATCTTCCAAGCGATTGATATTCTAGCCTCCATGATAGACTTTCAATCGATGACCATTCACCATAAAGGTGTGGTACTCGATTGGATGCTCAATCTCTATAGCTCCATGAGGCGTCACTTTGTTCACAATATAAGGACCATACCACTTCGATCTCACCTTACCCAAATAATTGTTGAACTTGGAGTTGTATTTAAGGACCCTTTGTCCAACTTTAAACTTCTTTTCACGAATGCGATTATCATGCCATTGGTGGTCCTTTGTGTGTTCTAAAATAAATTCAATAAGGATAAGAGAACCACAACCGCAAGTGTACGGTTGTCCCAAGTAATATATGTGATAAAACAGATTCATTCTCAGGGACGAAATGGTTTACTCTAATGCTTATTGAATAGTGATTAATTGCACGTGAAAACAAGTAAATGATTTTGAGAATTGTTTGTTTTGGTTTTTCTAAGACTAAGACAAATAATTAAAATACTAAATTAATGCAAAGATTAAACTAGACGCGAGAAAATAAAGTGTTTACGCAAGGTAGGAAAGGCAGTACTTGAGAGACGCAAGGATTTCACCTAATTATCATTCATTTCATGTATTATTTTAGGGACAAATTGGTAAATATGTATTGGTCGGGATTCAAAATTCTCCTTACCCCCGTCAGGGTGGACTAAGGAGCTACTTTTGGGTGCTACAAACCCCGTCAGGGTGGACTAAGGAGCTACTTTTGGGTGCTACAAACCCCGTCAGGGTGGTTATAGTCCACCTTCAAGTGATTAAGTATATTCTACCCAAATGGCCACAGGTTTAATTAAGCTCGTCAGAGTCTCTAATATCTAACCTACATTCATTAACTAGGTCCGTATCTAAACCCCCCTTCAAGGTGATCCAATCGCCACTAATTGGAATAGCCTAGATACTAAGTCATATGATTGGTTAATTACGTCAATTATAGTGAATAAAAGCAAATTAATGAAAAACACAGTTTACCCAATTTGATTTCAATTATTAAAATCCTAAATCCAAACACATGAAATAAAATCAAATTGGGATTAACCCATTATGCGTTCTCAAGCACTATTAAAGTTTAGCTCATAATTATTGAAAAGACAAAAACTAAAGAAATAAATAAGAATAAAATAGAAGAACCTAATTACGAAGTTGAATTGGCTGAGAATTGGAGATATAGACAGTCTCCAGCTCTTGCTTCTTCTCTTCCTTGCTCTAGCTTCTTCTCTAGTGTCTAACTCTTAAGCGTATATTAAATTATAAAAAGGTGTGTGAAAATAGAAGTCTAAAGCCCTTTATTAATCTGAAAATCGGATTAGTTTTTTAATAAGGATTAAGTGAATATTAGAAAAGCCCAAGTCCACTAATTAAGCCCAAATCCTGTAACTGCTGCACCACCTCCACTAAAACAGCTCTAACCAGCTCGTTTCAACTCGGATTGACCTCATTCTAGTTGCTAAAGTTCCGTAACTCAATAGGAAACAATTTCTCTTTACAAGTCAGAGGCTAACTCCACTCTTAGATGGCTCGAAAACAGAAATATTTGACAACTTTCCAGATTTGTAACTTGAAATTCTCAATCCTTTCGGGATATTTCTTCTTGCTTTGACTTCATGACACGATCTTTGACTTTATTCTTTGGTTCCTCTCCTAGCTAGTATTCAAAACCTACAACTTTTCACTCAAAACAAAGCATATTACACGCAAAAGTTTAATAAATGAAAAATACTAGAATTAAAAGAGGAAAATCGATTTATTGCATTTTAATACCAAAAGTCTATCAAAATAGTCAAATAAACACCAAAAATGATGTCTCCCAAGGGTATAAAATTAGAACATTTAGGGAGACATCAGCCATCTCTTTGTATTTTCCTTGTACAGATTAGCATTCTCATAGGCATGTAATCGAAACTCATCAAGTTCATTTAGCTTCATCATACAATTCTCACCGGCTAAAGTAGGATCTAAATTCAATTGCGCTATTGCCCAATATGCACCTAATTCAAGTTCAAGAGATAAGTGACAAGCCTTACCATTAAGCCATGCGATACGGAGATGCACCAACGGGTGTCTTGAACGCAGTACGATATGCCCACAACACATCATCTAATTTTAACGACCAATCTTTACGTGTGGGTCCGATAGTCTTCTATAAGATAGATTTGACCTCTCGATTAGAGACCTCAGCTTGACCATTGGTTTGTGGATGATAAGCGGTACATACCAGATGTTGATGTCTCCCCATTTGTGATGATTTAATCTTAGTTGGATAAATCATTTTAGTTGCTTTAGGAAGTCTAGTTGTCGATTTTATCATGCATTATTGCACTTTCCTATTTCTTGTCTTGATTTAATGATTTATTATTTTTAGAGCATATTTAGTTTAATTTATTTATTTAGTGTGAAGCTTTAGAGATATATAGTAATTAATTAGATGCCAAATCAAGTCTAAAGAGATAAAGGAAAGAAGATATGCATGGAAATTGGAGATAAAGGAAAGAAGATATGCATGGAAATTGGAGATAAAGGAAAGAAAGGATAAGATATGGAAATATAAAGCTGCCAAGTAAATCTGAATTCCAGCAGCTACGACCATAGAAGTGACCATAACTCAAGATTGGCTAGGAATTTAGAAGAATGGTCTGAAGAAATGTTATAGAGATTTCTGAGACGATCAGTTTCGACATATGGAACGCGTCAATCAGAGTTGAAACGAAGAAGTTACGGCCAAAACAAAACAGCGGTAGATTATTACCTTCTATATTTTAGGGTTACGAATTTGATTTGGGCTTGGAGTCCAAGTTACTTGTCTTCCACTCCAAGAAAACGAATTAGGTCTTCTAAATACCTATAAATACACCCTTAAACCTTTGTAAAATAATCCTTGCCTCCCATAAGTTAGTCCTTAAGTTTTATACCATTAGAGTTATTGAAGAGAGCAAGATGACATTCATGTATCTTTATTTTAGTTTATTTCCTTCAGGTATGGACTAATTTTCCCATAGCTTGGGTTTTGCACAATGTATAATCTAAGAATTCTATTTTTTTTCTATCTAAGTTTCATTTGGAACTATCTGTTTTAATCTGATTCTAGCTGCTTAACTATATATTCATTTTATGTGCTTTGATTTATTGTCTGTCTTAAACCTGATCAATTTAGGGCTTTGCTAATAGTAGTTAGATGGTCTCCCGGAAGGGTGTCTAATTATTGAAACACCACATAAACGTTGGTCCTGACAACACCAGCCTAACTAGATGGTCATAAGGTTTATTATCATCACCAAACATCATTAGTAGGTAGGACTACACCTAGGACCCAAGTGGCGCAGGTTAACCCTTTGTGAGTTCCCTCGTGATTGTGAGGTTTCCACCCTAGTTCACTCTCCTGGGATAGGGGAAATTTAGAATCCTGACTACATATCTAAGAGCTATTGTCTCCCTTATAAACTGAAATTGATAGAAAGAATTAGAAGGATTAGTGCATACTAGCAAAACCTAAGATATACTCTCTCATCATATTTCTCTCGTATTTAATTATTTGTCTTTACTTTTATTTAGTTTAATCATTAATCTCTCAATCAATCATATTTACTTTCTGTCTTTTAATTATTAATTGCTACTTTGATTTGTTTACCCATTCGTATAACACACTAAGTCCTTGAGAACGAATCTTCTTATCATTAAAAGTTGCATACGTCCTGTAATACTTGCAGTACCGTGCTAGTCTAGGGTGATTAGTTCATTGTTTTTCGTATTTATTTATCATATTTTTATCACACCCTAGGCGACACCAGATGTCTCAACCCATACTTCTCCAAAACTTCCTTCAAGTATCTGTTCAAGAAATAAGAACCTCCATCACTGATAATCACTCTAGGCGTACCATGTCTAGTGAAGATGTGTGACTGTAAGAATTTTGTCACCACTCGCGAATCATTAGTTGGTAGAGCTACAGACTCTACCCATTTAGACACGTAATCAACAACTAATAGGATGTATTTATTTCCATTAGATGGTACAAAAGGACCCATGGAATCAATACCCCATACATCAAATATCTCAACCTACTGAACATTATTACGTGACATCTCATCTCTCTTAGATATATTACCACTAAACTGGTATCTGTGACATTTCTTAACATACTCATGACAATCCTTATGTAAAGTAGGCCAATAAAAACCGGATTGTATTACCTTAGCAGCTGTGCAGTCACCTTTGAAATGTCCTCCATAGGGTGAATCATGACAACCCGTCATTACTGATTTAGTTTCACTTTGAGGAATGCATCTTCTCACCATTTGATCACTGCATGCTTCGTAGAGGAAAGGATCCTCCCAAAATAATTGCTTAGCACGGTGTATCAGCCTCTTTCTGTCTTGTGAAGTAGCTCCTTCAGGATAAGAACCACTCAAAATAAGATTCACTATGTCTGCATACCAAGGAGTCCCATTTACATATATCAAAAATAAGCTTTCATCAGGAAACTCTTCCTTGACCAACTCAGGCCAATTGGGTCGAGAACCTGACATTCGAAGGTGGATTATGATCGCCCTGGCGGGGGTTTGTAACATCTGAGAATAGCTCCTAAGTCCACCCAGACGGGGGTTAGGAGAATCTAGAATCCCGACTATTACTAGCTAGTAATTTGTCCCTTAAAAGAAGCATTAAGTTAGTTTATTTCGGTGAAACCCTAGCGTGACTCAAGTACTAATCTCTCATCTTTACGTCTCTTTATATTTTATTTTCTTGCATTAGTCTTAATTTAGTTTAATATTTTACTTTATTTGCACTTTAGTTCTTAAACAAAAACCAAACAAAAATCTATTTCTTTTACTTTAAATTGTCATTCAAGCAACTATTTACATTTATTGCATAACACCTTAGTCTTACCTAATCCGTCCCTGAGATCGAAATCTCATTTACTGGATATTACTTGGATGACCCGTACACTTGCAGTACGTGTCTGGCCTTTTTAGGTGTGTTTGTTTATAACACACAAGGAGACACTAAAATTACACATCAGGGCGCCAAAGTGCAATTTTAAGCTAAATCAAGAACAACACAGACTCTGCAATTACAAGAACAGAATTCATTGCACTTTAAACTTTCCAATTCAACTCATACAATAAACAAACAAGGGAATTACAATTCAATTCACTATTGAATAAAAAGTAATCTCTGAACACTACAAATTCAAAAATTAAAAACCAACAACTTAATCATCCATCTTCATCTTTTACCCAATCCACATAAAAACCTTGAACAACACGAAATAGAGGATCTTCTTAGTAACACATAACTTGTACTCCAACTTTATCTTCATCAACTCCAAAATTCGAATTTCTTGTTGACAATCTTCAAGCTTGGCCTTCTTCTCATTTATATTTCTCAACAACCCGGGGACAACCATAGAGCTACGAGTGCACATAGGAGGATTATACCATTCAAACTACCCACAATCTTTTCCTTCATCGTATTTCTTGCAACTAAGAAATCTCCTACCATGTTGTTTCCAAGAAATGGTAATCTTTGTATTTAATCCACAAAAACATAATTTTTTTTTATTATTGTTAAAAATGGATGCCATTCTTGAAGCTTTTTGTTCCTAACGTGAAGGAACGATGGATCTTTAGGGATTAAAAGAGGGGAAAGAGTGGGGTATAACACATACACACGTAGATGTTTACTTGGCAGCGTAAAGTACAATTGTAACCCTAAAAAACAAGATAATTACAAAAACTTGGGTATTGATTTGTCAAAATCATATTAGTCGAGTACCAGGTGAATTATCCCTTATAATAAGAGGAACCAATGGATGGGCCTATCATCAATAGATGGGCCTAATATAAAAGCAGAGAATGGACCTACCAACCAACAGAGGCAGTAAGGTATAAACTTTGTCTATCAGTTTTCATGTCAATAAAAAATTAACAATTCGCCCCCAAAATATATAATTAGGTTAGCGGAGAATAGAGAGGTGTTTAGAAAAAGGAGGTGTCGATCGATTCTGGTAATCACTTAATCTGATGCTTTTCTTAACATAACTTATTTGTTGTATCAATCGTCTAGGTTTGTTATAAAATTAGACTAGAATTGTGTGGATCGATTATTAACACTTTGGTCTGATATAGTAACAGATGTCAAATATGAAGAGTGGTGGATCTTCAATGATAATGATGATGCCTGATGAAATAATAGTTGATATTTTGAGGCGATTGGAAATAAAAAGTGTACTAAGTTGCAGATGTGTGTGCAAGTCATGGAATATGATTACTCAGCAAAAGTTTTTCATTGAGAAGTATGAGAAGAATAAATGCTCAGAAATTGTTGTTGAATATGAGTTTATACTTAAATCAAATAATGAAAGATATATATTCATAAATTGCTGCAATGGCTTAGTACTGGAGGTAAAGAAAGGGTGTAATAAGTATCGCATAAGAAACCCAATCACTAATCAAGTGGTTAAAGTGAAGGAAGACAAATCAATAATATTCGAAAGGGAAAACGCCATTCTGGGTTTCGATTCATCATCAGGCAACTATAAGATGATTAATTTATGCTGGAATCAAGTAAATGAAAATGATAATGATATGGGTGTTATTATGGTAACTATTGGAAGTGATGGTTTAAGTTATGAATCGCTTGATATTACTTTATCGTGTTTGCGTAGTGTGCCAGTCATGATATGTGACAATGATGTTTGTTATGCATTGAGTTTTCGAATTGAAAATTTGGAAAAATCAGATTTAATACGATTTACATTGGATGGGAAAAGCTCCATGAATATTAAGCTACCTCAGGGTTTTCGAACTGGATTTCTTCCAATAAGTGAATCTATTGATAATTTGTGTATGTTTATTGTAGATAATGACAAGCTGTCATTTGGGTATATATACAGACAAGAGTTTCATGGGTGGGTGTTACAGGATTACAATAAACAAATCTGGTCTAACAAACTTATTATTCCTCTGGATTTTATCAAGGATTATCCAAATTGGTCGAGAATTACTGTTCTTACCTCACCAAATATTAACCAACTACGTTTTATTATCGGTCAAAATTTACTGGAATATGATGTTCCCTCCAAAAAGTATACATGTTTAGCCAAGGCACTTCTACCTAGAACCACCTGGTACCCTGTAATTCCAACTCTGGTATCCCTCAAAGGAATGCGTTACCAACATTCTGACATTTAACTGATTCATTGTATTCAGAATTGAACCATACGACTCTGTTTATGTAATTTTATTGTTTATGCTTGGTTGATTAACAATATTTTTGTTACCATCTTATGGTTAGTAAGTTGGTCAATATAAATTGAAGGTGCAATATAGATTGTCATTAATATCGGTTGTCTTTATTGGACCATGTTTAACTTAATTTATTGGACCATTCTGACTCTCACATAACATTTCAAAAATATTTCTAAAAACAAAGTCTTCTACCTTTTGTTTTGAGCTCAAGTATCAATGGAGCTCCTACATAATTCTACATCCTTATTAATTTTGTTTTGAGCTCAAGTATCAACGGAAAGAATTTGGAAGAGTCAACAAAGAATCTAATAAGAGTATAAGGGCGGCAAACCGAGACAAGTCGAATTTTAGATTTTTGGTGTTTGGTTTGCTAATATTTTAATAAGTTTGAGCTTGGTTTGAGTTTGAAACGAACCTAATCGAGAAGAATTTTAACTTTCTTGAGCTTGGTTTGTTAACCAACGAATCGAACTCAAACAAACTCTTATAGTGTTAGGGGCAACAAACAAAGGAGACAAGCTCTGATGGAAGGAAAAGACTCGTCAACTTCTGTGGATACGGAGGAGGATGATTCGAACATCGAGTCGAGTAATAGCGACTTAGCTGAGTTTTATGATGTTGAAGATGAGGGCACAGATGAAGAAAAAAGACAAAGAACCTTCTTGATTTAGTTTAAGAACTCCCGCTTCATTTAACTCCTCTTTATATGGAACGAATGGACCTTCCGTAACGATTCTCCATTGATCGGGATCTTCGGCTTTAATAAATTCCTCCATTTTTGTTCTCCAAGCAAAATAGTAAGTTCCTACAAAAAGTGGAGGTCGAGTAGAAGACAAACTTTCCAAAAGATTAAATTCCATATCGTTTACTCTACTAACGATTAAGCTATTCACGTAGAGTTAGGCTCTGATACCAATTGATAGTCCTAGAGGGGGGGTGAATAGGATTACTAATAAGATTAATGCCTAATTAAAAATATATTGGACAATTATAAGTTTAAGAGAAAACTTCTAAGTCAACTTACTATATCAACCACTTATAGGATCATGCAAAGGATAAGTTAGAAGTTCGATATATAAGTTTAACAAGTAAATCGACAATCTAATTTCTTACTACTCTAGAAGACTATATGTTAGATAAACTAGATAATCAATATCACAATATTCATGCTAGCATATTATCAAACATATAAAGTGCGGAAAGTAAATAGAGTAGGGATAGAAAGATACACACGATTAATAGTGGTTCGGTTTCCCTACATCCACTACCTAAGGAAGCCTCCTTAGGATTTCAAGCTTTTCACTAAGCTCCCGTGTCTCTCTTAACCGGGTCGAGAACACAATAACCCTTACAACCTCTTCGATAACACGAAGGACAAACACTTGTGTAATCACAACACAAGGACACCAAGTATACTCCCTATACTTGAATTCTCTCTTAATCTATCTATTACAAGACATAGACTTAAGAAGATAGGAACAAAGTGTTTAAAGGGGTGCTTATAAAAGCTTGTAACTAAACTCCTAAAAGAGTGGATATAACTATAAGTATGTAAACTCCTCTTGAGTAGATAGAACCTTGTGGCTTATTTGATTAACTCCTTGAAAGGACTTATAAGCTCACTAAGATTGATTTTGACTATGTATAGCTCTTGACACCTTCTTGAATGATAACAATTAAGCCCCTTAATGTTTGTAATTAGTTGGTGTAGTTGTAGCCTTCAAAGAGCTTCAATTTATAGCAGAAAATAGCTTCCAACGGTCATAAGGCTTGGGTCCAACGGATCTATTAATTTCCCAACGGATATATTTCTTATGACTTAACTTTTGTGCAGAAAAACCTTTCTTGCGGTGTACCGCAAGTATCGTGCGGTGTACCGCACCTCAACGGTTAGATTTTCTAACTCTCTGACGGGCTAGCCAATGCACCGCGCCCTGATCCGCATTCTTGGTCCGGTGTACCGCACCAAGCATCTTTGAAAGAATTTAACTTATGCTATGATGCTCGGATCAATAAATCTTCTTCACGAAAGTTGTAGATAACATCATTCTTATAAACATTGTAGTTGATCATTAAGGCTATATCTCAAAGTACATAAAGATATGAATAAAAGTAAATGAAATGAGATATAATAAGAATGGTATGAAAAGTGTTTTTGATGAACAATAGTGCAAATAAGGATGAATATAACAAGAGTAATTAGCACACTAATTATAAGAGGATTTGTCACATTAAAACAACCTATTAAGGGAGGCTATATGCCAACAATCTCCCCCTTTTTGATGATGACAAATCCTTCACTAAAACACCTTAGGAATGATATGAAAGTTTAAGCACTAATGAAATTAAGCTCCCCCTCACAATAAGTATATAAGATTTGAGATGCATTTGTGAGATTTAAAAAGTGCAATTTTTTGAAAGTTTTAGTGCACATATTTCTCCCCCTTTGTCTTCATCAAAAAGACGGGGTTAATAAAAACAACTAAAGATAAAAGAGCTAAAACTCAAGTGAATAGATTTAAAACAACGATTCTAAGAGTGTGCAAGAGTTTAGGGATAAAAACAATTTTTAGAAAGAGATGCACAAAGATAGATAATTGTAAGGCAAGAGCTAAGAGATAGAGACATTTTACCAACTCCTTGATCGAAAGATTTTCATTTCATATGCTTTCTAATGACATAAATGATTAGTAGCAATATATGAGATAAATGATTAGCCAAAGCTTTAGAGTTTTAACAAAAACTCCCCCTTACAAAATGCATAGAGTTTGTTTCAATTTGTAAAAGTTTGATCTACAATTTCTCCCTAATAAAGAATATTTGAAATCATTTTTAATGTAATTTTTGAAAAGTATAGGGACAAAAATCATTTTTCAAAAAGTTTAGGGACTAAAAGACAATTTTTAAAACTTTTAGGGACCAAAGTGCAATTTTCAACAATATTAACTTAAGGGACTAAGGAGCAATATATGAAAGGATCAAGGATTCTAGAGATGCAATAGTACCTATCATTGAAGAAAATGTTAGCAATATCAATATCCGAAGCATAAAAATCAAGCATCTAACATTCAAGATAAAACAAAGCAAACTTAACCAAATAACCAAATAAAACACATAGCATCCTAAAACATTATCCAAATAAAACCAAGTAGCAATAATATCCTAAATGTCCAAAACACGGACCCATAAATAATTAAAGCATAAACACCACAAACTTAGTCCAAAACAACCACAATAAAAGCACATAAAACACCAAGTAGGATAAAATGAAGATTTTAAAAACCAAACACCTAATACGACCAATTAACGATTTTCCCGGGGATAGCGGCTTCTAGAACGGCTTCGAGGATGTGACACATCATCTTTGATACACGAGACATCGTTCTTCACACAAGATAACTCACTAGCAAAATGTCCTAATTTCTCTTCTAACACCCCAAATTTCCTTTCTAATTTTTCTTCCAAAACCTCGAATTTTCTACCTATATAATCCATAAAACGAGATATAGTGCTTTCGAAACTAGATGGATTAGGAGGATTCTCATGAGTGGGTTGGCTTTGAGTGGGCTCATTAGGGATAGGATTTTGTTGGGCCGGGTTATCCAATAGTTCAAGTGTGGTAAGCTCCGGACCAAAAGTTCCTTCTCTTGCTTGTAAGATACGATTACGAATAGTAACATCCGAAATACGATTAATATGTGAGTGCGAAACATACGTGTTATTATAGATAGCAAATTTCATTCTCTTAATCGTGCTATAATCGAAACACCAAGCCTTATCTATTGGTCTCACATTTGTTCCTCCTAAAGAAATTCCACTAGCATCAAAGATTTTAGTTAGAAAAATACCGTATGGGACTTTATCCCGAGATGCTCTAGCATGGTTCATCCATTTAAACATTATCGCAATAATGTTAATCCGTTGTTTAGCGAAGATCAAATATAATAGATAAGCTTCATAAGGGATTAGTTTAGCATCATGCTTATCCTTTGGAATCACGGCCGAAATAAGAAATTTATGAGCCACAATGAATTCCGGATCAAAGTTACGTAAATTCCAATTTCCGTCACGAATAAGCATCCTACTATTAACAAATTCAATAACATCATTTTGAGCAACCACATCGAGACTAGAACCATCCCAACCACTTGACCAAAAGCCACTAAAACTATCCGAAGGAATATTATATCGACCACACAAAACATCTAACTTTAATCGTAAAGGAGTTTTCGAAACTAACGATTTTATTGAATTAGTGGCACAATTATATTCAAAATTAGAGTAAAACTCTTCGATTAAACCGCTTGCTAAATGACTACCCGTAAAAAGAAAGATTTGATCACAACCTTGAAATGTAAGTAGTTCAAGAAGAGAATTTTCACCCGATGGAAAAGCTGAAGCACTAAAGGTTCTACCCGGGAGAGGATCGAATGGCCGGAGTGGAGGAAGTGTTGGTGACCTCGCCGGAGATGGCGCACGGCGGCGGCTGGAGGAAGCTCCGGTGGTGGTTTTCTTCTTTGGAGCAGATTTCTTTTCTCTCATGGTGAAAATAGGAAGTGGGTAATGAAGGAGAGAGAGAGAGACGTGATTTAGTGGAGAGATTATACCTTTAGGTGGAGGAGGAGTGGTGGTTATGTCGCCGGAAATCGCAGCAGTGGTGGAGGAGTAGGTTAGGTTTTGTTTAAAAGAGAGGAATGAAGAAGAAAGGAAGAGAAAACGGGTTTAAAATGCTGACAAAACCTATCCTGCGGTGTACCGCGGCAGTCGTGCGGTGTACCGCACTGCAAAAATAAACTGGGCGAAAAAATAAAGAAAAATAAAGGGATTGAAACCCTGGATTGCGGTGTACCGCGGAATGGTCCGGTGCACCGCAAAAGTGTTCGGCTTAGACACTAAGAAAGAATTTTTTGGTTCTTTTAAAAACACCCGAAACACATTCGAAACTTCCCCAAAAGATTCGGAATGGTATAAAACTTATAAGAACATCTTTGTTTTGAAAAGAAACACTAAGGAAAACCCCAAAACACATAAAACAGTTTATTTCATAAATACCCCTATGTTTTCTAAAAGTACAAAAAGACCCAATGTAAAAACAAAGCAACATTTAAGCATGAAAAGGTCAAGATACACAAGATAATAGCACATAGAGGATAAATCACATAAAACGCATAATAATACATAAAAATAAAAAGAAGAAAGGAAAGAATTCACCGTATTTTCCTTTTACGAGGTTTGAACGTCTTTTTGCATATAATTCCGTTTTCTTGACGCTCAACACCTTCAATGAATATTACTATGGTAACCGAGGTGGAATGGATCCGGAAATGTTGTTAGCATTTGTCACGATCCATATTGGCTTTTCCCACGAGGGTATCAAAGATCCTCTTTCAAGTTGTTCATGGTAATGGCACGTAGAAGCATGATGACCGGGTTTACCACAATAATTGCAAGAACTTCTTTTTCGAATAGAGCTACCATGTGAGGGTTTTGAACACGAAGTTTCCTCATTCTTTTCAATATCTAAATTATCACTTAAATACAATTTTTCTTTAAAAAAGCCATTTGGATCAAAAGGAGTGATATTTGAAAAGGGATGATTTTTTAAAGTTTTAAGAGCGAGGGAAAAAGCTTCATCCAATTTTTTAAAACCTTCTATATTTTTCTTCATAGGATGTTGACTTTTATTTGAAGAAAAAATGTTTTCAAAACAAGGGTTTTTTGTATTACCAAGAATATCATCTAAAGTGATATAACATTTAAAACAATTTTTTAGCTCAACTTTAGCCTTTTTTAACATAAGGTTATTCAAATGGATTTGAGAATCAAGAATTTTGAGAAGGGATGAAATTTGCCTAATATCATCATAATTATAAGGAAGAGATAAAGAGTTAGGATAGATTGCTACCTCATGGTTTGTTTTAGAATTGTCATGAGATTCATCATGGATTAAGACTTCTTCTTCTTCGTCATTTTCGACAATTCCATATAAAAACTCCAAACGATTCCAAAGCTCTTTTGCGGATTTACAATCTAACATTTGTGAGAAAATTTCTTCGGAAATTCCACGAATTAGAGTGTACATTGGTTTTGCATTTTGAGTGAGCTTAGCCTTATCCTCAATGGTGAGTTCATCATAATTTTTTTCTTCTTGATTTAGTTTAAGAACTCCCGCTTCATTTAACTCCTCTTTATATGGAACGAATGGACCTTCCGTAACGATTCTCCATTGATCGGGATCTTCGGCTTTAATAAATTCCTCCATTTTTGTTCTCCAAGCAAAATAGTAAGTTCCTACAAAAAGTGGAGGTCGAGTAGAAGACGAACTTTCCAAAAGATTAAATTCCATATCGTTTACTCTACTAACGATTAAGCTATTCACGTAGAGTTATGCTCTGATACCAATTGATAGTCCTAGAGGGGGGGTGAATAGGATTACTAATAAGATTAATGCCTAATTAAAAATATATTGGACAATTATAAGTTTAAGAGAAAACTTCTAAGTCAACTTACTATATCAACCACTTATAGGATCATGCAAAGGATAAGTTAGAAGTTCGATATATAAGTTTTACAAGTAAATCGACAATCTAATTTCTTACTACTCTAGAAGACTATATGTTAGATAAACTAGATAATCAATATCACAATATTCATGCTAGCATATTATCAAACATATAAAGTGCGGAAAGTAAATAGAGTAGGGATAGAAAGATACACACGATTTATAGTGGTTCGGTTTCCCTACATCCACTACCTAAGGAAGCCTCCTTAGGATTTCAAGCTTTTCACTAAGCTCCCGTGTCTCTCTTAACCGGGTCGAGAACACAATAACCCTTACAACCTCTTCGATAACACGAAGGAAAAACACTTGTGTAATCACAACACAAGGACACCAAGTATACTCCCTATACTTGAATTCTCTCTTAATCTATCTATTACAAGACCTAGACTTAAGAGGATAGGAACAAAGTGTTTAAAGGGGTGCTTATAAAAGCTTGTAACTAAACTCCTAAAAGAGTGGATATAACTATAAGTATGTAAACTCCTCTTGAGTAGATAGAACCTTGTGGCTTATTTGATTAACTCCTTGAAAGGACTTATAAGCTCACTAAGATTGATTTTGACTATGTATAGCTCTTGACACCTTCTTGAATGATAACAATTAAGCCCCTTAATGTTTGTAATTAGTTGGTGTAGTTGTAGCCTTCAAAGAGCTTCAATTTATAGCAGAAAATAGCTTCCAACGGTCATAAGGCTTGGGTCCAACAGATCTATTAATTTCCCAACGGATATATTTCTTATGACTTAACTTTTGTGCAGAAAAACCTTTCTTGCGGTGTACCGCAAGTATCGTGCGGTGTACCGCACCTCAACGGTTAGATTTTCTAACTCTCTGACGGGCTAGCCAATGCACCGCGCCCTTGTCCGCATTCTTGGTCCGGTGTACCGCACCAAGCATCTTTGAAAGAATTTAACTTATGCTATGATGCTCGGATCAATAAATCTTCTTCACGAAAGTTGTAGATAACATCATTCTTATAAACATTGTAGTTGATCATTAAGGCTATATCTCAAAGTACATAAAGATATGAATAAAAGTAAATTAAATGAGATATAATAAGAATGGTATGAAAAGTGTTTTTGATGAACAATAGTGCAAATAAGGATGAATATAACAAGAGTAATTAGCACACTAATTATAAGAGGATTTGTCACATTAAAACAACCTATTAAGGGAGGCTATATGCCAACAACTTGTACTTATCTCAGTATGGTGGCTATAGGGTGTTCCTCGATCCATACTCGCTTTGAGTCCTCCACTTAGAACACTCCCTATTAGCTGAATCATAAATTCACTATGTATCTAGGAATCACGAGAACTTTACGGTTTTAGTGTAGGATTAAGGAAGGTATGGTATGTATATTTTGTAAATTTAATGTGAGTGTTTGGCTCTCTCCTCACTTACCATCAACAACTGTCCAAGATCTTAAGTTTACACTCGTATATGTTCTCACTCAACCCATTTGACGCACTAATTTAACATCCCCAGATTAACCCAATAAGCACTACAATGATTCCTCAATTTCCACTTTGTCAGTTACTTTATTTTTCATATATATATATATATATATATATATATATATATATATATATATATATATATATATATATATATATCCTTTTTCTTTTTCATCCTTTTTTGTTTTTGTACAAGATATCTCTGACCATCATTTTGATATGAATGACCATGTCTCTTATATTTTTTTCTTTTCTTCTTCTTTTTTTTTTCAACGACCCTGGCAAAAGGTTACAAATTAATATATCATTAACAATTGCGCATATATACAAACGCATAAAAATCCCTCCCAACGTGATTTCGCAATAGTGAAACCCACCACCCCAAACTCAAGCTCAACACAGAAAGTCTCTGAATCGTGATTCAAGTGCGGGTCATATGGAAATGCCTAATAAACTAAGGGGATATGGGCTTGTATCTTGGCGACAAAAGAAAGGCTTAAAGGCTAAACTGGGGCTAAGAAGGACATAATTAAATCAAAGGATAGAAAGCTAAAAAGACTCAAATGGCTAGCAAAGAACTATCTCTATCATTTTCCTAGTTATATAGCTTGCCTCTAGTTCATACCTAAGTGGGTTCTCTACTCATTTGGATCTCACGTTCTACAAACCACACATTTTCCTTAAATACAAGTTTACTTCTTTTGTATTGTTCATTAATTTTTCCAATCAATTACCTAATGTTTTCATGCAATCAAAGTGCGTTTTACATTAACTCCTAAAGTCCACTATTTTCTAGCATAAATTCATAAAAAGCATGCTTGATGGGGACATTTAAAATACTCTACAGTCAAACACAACCCTCAATTAATTTTATTGAAAGCAGTAAAACAAATAACACATAAAAATTGGGATGAGGCATCGAATCTCACCCCACGACTCGAAAATACTCTAAAAAGACAAATAAAAATAATATACACTATTCAAAGGAAACGTATCTTAGCCAGTTTTCATTGTTGCATTCAGGTTGAGGTTATAAATTCTTCTTCATCAAGGTTTTAAGATCATTAATGGTTGTGTTCATCTTGATTAAAGTGTCCTTCATTACCACGAACGCTTTTGTCACATTTCCCAAAGTTTCCATCTCCTCCATCCCTCTAAATCATTCTCATCTACGGAAATCTTTCTCAACACCCAACTTCTTTCCTCTTTATGTTCTTCGTACCCTTTCCAACCTTCATGGTCATCTCTGATGACACCAAACTCAAAGCTTCAAGAACTCCCAAAAGTTTCGGATGAAATTAGCGACTTTGGTGTTCTTGAAGGTGTATACATATGTTTTATAATGTGTTCTAAGCTGGGTCATGAATATTTCAAGGTTTTGGAAAGGTTTGATGGATAATTATAAGCCTTGGTGGAGGAAAGGATTTGGAATAAGTGTGGATCTTTGGTGTTTTGGAAAGATTTTTGACATGATCGAATGTTTGGATGATGTTTGGAGGGATGGTTTGGCGTTTTGATGGTGTCTTGCATGTGTTTCTGGTGTTTGGGTTATTTCCTTTATTTTTTTCGAAGACGCAACTGGTAGCTTCAGTGGGTTTTTTTGTTGTATGATAGGTATTCTGACTTAGCCATTGGATAGATCTCGAAAAAGTACGCGGTTTAGGCTCAAGAAAAGTTAATTCCGACACCCGGGCGCGAAGTTATGGCATTCCAAAATTTTTGTTGCATATAGGCAACTCTTTCCAGGGGTCAGGTCGGCATACCGAGCTCGAAATGCCAACTCGCTGGACGCAATGGGTTGCGTATTTGCGCTGAAAGTTTTCATCTTATTTTCTTGATTTCTCCTTGCCTACACCTCAGATTCTAGCAAAATTTATACTCATTTTCATTGGAAATTGTGTTCCCGATCCAATGGACTACTCATATTTTCTATTGGGGGCATCAATTTTCTATTTTCTTTGTTTTACCCTCCGGACGGCTCATTGACATTTTTTCCATGGACGCAGTGGGTAAGCTGCGTGTAGTTGACCGCTGGACAGTAAGTTTGAGCTGTAGCGAAGTGACTTGACCGGAATACCGGTCAGATTACCAGCTAGGTGGTCGCAATCTTGAATTTTTTGCTGACGCAATCTGAAGCTGCATGTATGAGTCATCAAAGGATATGCATGTTACTTCTTCTTTTTAATCGAATATGAGTCTTAATTCATAAGTGATATGCAAAGCATATCAGACTTCTTTTCTTTTTAAGCGAAACAAACTTTAACAAAAAAAAAGTATCATGCTTAAGAAAAAAAAACTTTGAAAAAATAATATTGAGGTGAATTAAACCTGAAAAATATGCTTAACTATTTAATCGATAGAACTCGTGCTGATAACGTATTGTAAAATTAAACAGAGAAATGAATATGTTCTTATCTTAATCCTGATAATTCATACATTATACAATAACCTAACTGCTATATATAGAGTTTCATAAACTGCTGGTTGCGCAAGCGCTGACGTCGTTGGTATATCCACTCATATTTAATATTTTATAACAAAAATTTATATATTTGGATAAAGCAAATTAATATTTACGGCTATGATTTGATTGATTATTTTTCGCAGACACGGAATTTCATGTTTTGAACAATGAATTTCATGTTTGCGAAAAAAAAACATTATTCCAAACAATGAACATGAAATTCCATGTTTATGAAAAAAATTAAAAAAAATCATAAACATAAATATTAATTTGTTTTATCTAAAAATACAAATTATTTATTTTTATGATTCTTTTAGAATTAGTCATGACGATTTAAAAAAAATTCACAGACGTGCGTGTGTGTGATGGAATTAGTAGTAGGTGGTGGTTTTGGTGGCTGTGGTGGTGGTGGTGGTGGTGGTGGTGGAGGTAGGAATGGTGGTGGTGGTGGGGGGTAGGGGCGGTTGGTGGTGGAAGTACCCTATATTATTTGTTTAATTATTCAAAAATAAATATTGTATTAAAAATAAAATAATATATTTAATAATAAGGGTAGTAAAGGTATAAAAAAAATATAAATGAGATATTTATATAATAATTATTCAATTAGCAATTTTTTTATAAAATAAATTATTGCATGCTTAATTTAACAATGAGGTACTTTTATTATACTTTTTTTTAACAAATACGCCATATTTTTATAACAAGTCTTATAGCTACAAACTGGAAGAGAGGGAACGTAATTTGAAAATATTATACTTAGGATTATCAGAAAAAAAAATTGGCTTAGGATATATTTGCCCATAAATAGTTACAGACACTAACTAATCGACACATGGAATTAGTAAACAAACTCAGAAAAAGTTCACAAAAGTTGAACTTCTGTATAGCTGGATATTGAACTAGATAGAGAAAATAAATATCATATATTAAACTAACGAGTACCAATAACCGACGCCGACAAAGAACACAAAAACAAATATAATTAAAATTTTACATGAGATTAGTAAATAATATGATTGTCTACAATAATAAACTTACCACCTGAAATCGTAATATTAAAAAAAAATTAGAAAGAAGATCAACCAATACAGAAAATAAACATTTCGAACAGTGAATTTTATGTTTTAAACGGTGAATTCGTGTCTGCGGAAAAAATTTAAAAAATCAAATAAAATCATAGACGTAAATATTAAATTCGCTTTATCCAAAAATATATTTTTTTATTTTTTATTTTTTACAATTAATTACGACAATTTAAAAAAAATGACAGATGCGTGCATGTATGATGGAATTAATACTAGGTGGTGGTGGTGGTGGTGGTGGTGGTGGTTATGATTGTTGTGGTGGTGCTTATGGTTGTGGTGGTGCTTATGATGGTGGTGCTTATGATGGTGGTTGAGGTTATGGTGGTGGTGGTATTAATAAGGTGATAATGGTGAAGGGTGGTGTGGTTGGTTGTATGGGTGGTGGGTGGGGGTGGAAAGTTGTAATAGTGGTTAAATTTAAATGACAAATAATAAAGTAATTAAAATAATTAAATAAGGGTATTTTTGTCAAGGATGTTTTTAATAAAGAATCTTATTAGGTTATGTTTTTAGCAAATAAAATTTTTAGTAAACATTTATGGATAAATGGTTCTTTACAAAAACTATAAATATAAATATCATAATCAAATCAAAATAATTTTTAAATTGAGAACCAACGAAATTTTTAAATTTTTAAACTATAAATATAAACTATCCGTATCAAATGATTACATCTATATGAACCAACTAAATATAATATACTTTATAATTAAATAAAAATTGATCAAAATATCAAATAATTCAATTAAACTAATCAAGACAATAAAATAGAGTATACCGTAGTAAGGAGATACAATTAAATATTTTGTAAATTAAATCCCTGTTAACGCGATCGCGATCACGATCACCATCACAATCACACGAAAGCACAATTACAATCCACAAACACAAGCACATTCACAAAATCGATAATCACAAACACAATCACAATCACAAACAAAAACAATCACACAAAAACACAATCACAATCACGAAGACGAACACAAAATACAAATACAATTATAATCACAGTCACAGTCATAATCACAATCACAAACACGTTTAAAACACAAACACACAAAAAACAAAACAATCGCATTCATATAAAAACACAAAACAATCACAATCACACACACACCGACCCCGACCCCGGACCCCGGACCCCGAACCCCCGACCATAAACACAATCACAATCACACGAAAACACAAACACAAAAAACAGTCACAAAACACAGTGCACAGTCTATGGTCCATAGTCCACCGTCCCCACTCTCCATCCACAATCACAATCACAATCACAAACACAAACACAGTCACAATCACAGAAACACATAAATATACAAAAACAATCACAAGCACAAGCACAAGCACAAAAACAACGACAGACGACAGACGACAAGCCACAACCACAACCACACGAAAACACAATCTTACGAAAACACAAACACAATCACAATCAGAAAACACACACAAGCACAAACACAATGACAAACACACCGACAAACACAAACACGGTTAAAGTCACAATCCCAAAACATAAACCACAAATCACAAACCACAGAACCCAAACGCAACTAAATCACAATCACAAGAAAAAACAAACATACAAAAATACAAACACAATCACAATTACAATCACAAACACAATCACAGTCAGGAAACACAAACACAAATACAAACACAAGCACAAGCACAACAACAAACACAAACACAATTACAATCACAAAACACAGAACACTGACCCAGACCAAACGCAATCGCAGTCGTAGTCACGGTTGCAATCACAAACACAAACACAATCACACTCACACGAAAACACAATCACAACCACACGAAAACACAATTTCAATCACGATCACAATCACACAAACACAAACACAATCACAATCCAACGACGAATACAATGACAATCACAAACACAAAACACAAAAACAAACATAAAACACAAAACACAAACACACGAACACACACACAAAAAACAGTCGCAGTCGCAAAACACAAACACACAAACAAAAAACAATCACAGTCGCAAAACACAAACACAAAAACAAACACAATCACAATCACAAACCCAATCCGATCCCCGAACCCTGATCGCAAACGCAAACACAATCACACGAAAACACAAACACAAACACACGAAAAAACAATCACAATTGTAAGAAAACACAAAACAAACACAAACACAAACACAAACACAAACACAAACACAAACACAAACACAAACACACGAAAATACAAAAACACACAATCACAATCACACACAATCACAAACAGAAACAGAAGAAAATACAAACACAACAATTATAAATCCCACAAACACAAGAACATACAAACACAACAATTATAATCACACAATCACACGAAAACACAAACACAAACATAACAATTACACACAAATACAATCACAATCACAATCACACAAACACAAACACCTTAAATTAACAGATATTATAATTGAGTAAAATAATAATCTTCCCACATGAAATCGCAAAATTAGAAAATTAAATTAAAATATATGAATTTTAAAAAATATCAACCTATAAAGAAAATAAATACCTAATATTGGATTAACGAGCAAAACTTGAAACTGAACATTCCAGTTTCAAGTTAATATAAAGGGGTGTATGTGATGAATTAAATTCACCTTCAAGGTTGATATATATAGGTGTAGGTACAAGTATATATACATGTGAAAGAAGGGGAGGCTTAAAGTTTTGGAATGTGAACTACTCATAACACAAGCTTAGCTATAAGAGCTGCAGCTGGGTCCCACTCCCACCCAAAGGGAACAACTATTTCATATCATACTACTCAACTCAGTATGCAATTGCAAGTTCCTCTGTCCTTTCGTAGAGGTAACTCTCTAATAATACTCTCTTTATCTATTATCTAAGTCCTCTTCTCTTCTCTAAGGACAAAAAATACAACTAAACACTCATCTTTCACAGGTTTTTTAACTTAGGGTCTAAGTGGCAAAATGACTCGGTTAGAGAAACTTACAATAGAAGCATATGAGTCGTTTTGAGACTTGTTCACTCTCCTCAGCTATTGTTTTTTAAAGCTAAAAAAGAGATGGAGAACAAGAAAAAAAAATAAAGCAATGAAGTTGGAGAGAAAACACAGAAAAATAAAACAGAAATACAAGAACTAACTAAAAATCAGGAAATGGATGATTGATGATTTACCATCGGAAAATTCTTTATAATAACCATCCTCAAAAGCTTCCTTGTCAGGCATATTAACCTCCAGAAATTTATCACAGGTAATGCATGCAGAAAAATACGGAGTCAAATGCATGTCTATTTTGAGTAACTACTGTAAAAGAAAAGAAGTGTCAAACTTCAAGAAATATTTACCTTTGAGGTTTAACGCAAATATAACATCATGTTACTCGTCTGGTACAAAAACATTCTGATCCAAATAGTTTTGTTCTCCCTTAACAGTCAGTTGATGATTTTATCAATGGCTAAAGAAAAGCGTGGGGACAAAAATGCATTTGCAGTAACCCTGAAACCCAAAAGGAATTATCAAAAGGTTTTTTATGTAAATTCACATAAATAAACAAGGTTAGATTGTAGCTACTTGTTACTATGAAGAGAACTAAAAACTTCAAAGTTGTCTCAAATTCTAAAAGCTTCCACGAAAAAAACATTATAATAAAAGATTACCTCCACCTCCACCCCTTTTTAGTTGCTTATAAGAAAGAAATTACACTTAAAGGTCTTTACTTTCTTGTTGGATTAATCTCTCCTGCAATCTACCAAACAAGACGTTAAAAAGTTAGCTTTTATCCATACTAAATATATGTGACACTCACCATATAAACAACTTCTTTTCTTGAGTAAGCTTTGTTTGTCAATCATCCAAACTTCCTCGATTATGTTAACTTCTTTAGTTAATTGCACTCAAGGTCCATGCATCATGCAAAAGTGGCATTATACACTATATTATGCAAAAATTACAGTATAGAAATATGTACATGTATGTATATAGAAGAAAATACCTTTTGTCTCTTGCCTTTGTTGATGGCCTGTTGATTCCAGAGAATAATTAACAAGTTGAATCAATTAATTAGTAATGTAATATTTGATTTACAGTAAAAGTCCTTACTTTTTAGTCAGCTTGAAGAATTGTCTCATGAATACAAATCCTGCAAAATTAAAGCAAAAACAGAAAGCAGCATACCATAGAGTATACGAAAAAGAAGAAGAAGAAGATTAAATTTTTACCTTTCTCATATAAATGTAGCTGCTTAGGATTTAGCACCCTCAACCTGCAAGAGAAAGCACAGACATGATAGTAATAAATAAAAACAATTAGATGGTGATGTTTATAATACTTACAAGTGTATAAACACCTAAAGTCAACATCTAAAGTCAACCAACAAACAAATGCATAAGTAAAAAAAGGGTAAAATGGGAAAAAATAATCAACCTTTTGTAGTCCCAAGAAAACATAAATAAATGTTTTAAAAAGTAAACAACAAACAAACCCTTTGGATGCTCTAATCTCTCTTAAAAAAGGAATGAATGAATGAATGAATACCTCACAAACTTCTCTATCAACTCTTGCTTTCTTCTTCTTCTTCTTCTTCATCTCTTTCGCTCGCTTAATGTAATCACCAAACTTATTTCCCGCATATAACCACAATAACAAATGAATCCCAAAAAGGAATTTTTTTTACAAATCCATGAGATAATAACACATACACAACAAAAATAATATTAAATAAGATATGCAATGCAAGTGATGATGAGATGCAATGCAATGTAAGTGATGATGCAATTATAAGAGATGCTATGCAAGTGATGATGCAGTGAGATGAGAAGAGATGCATGATATGCAATGCAATTGATGCAACAAGATGAGATGTATGAAATGGATACCAATGGATACCACCTACCTGTGACACACCTGCTCATGTCACTCCATATCAAACAACAAAAAACTGAATTATAAGTTGTATTAACAATTTCAATCCATTATGTTAATTGCACCCCATTATATATATCCGTGGAAGGGTAGATTTGAAATGTTAGTATATGTGGGGTGGAATACATATTTAACATAAAGTATGTGTGGCTCTGGAGTATGAACAACTCAACTTATAGCAACAGTTAAGCTCTAAGAGTTGTTCTTTGCTTGAAGAAGAGCTGAAGCTCTTCATTTCATTAAAGGACTGCTCAAACCATGCATAGAGCTAGTTAGTTGGTGGTTTTGCTAATTTAATTATAAAACTCGAAACTGAATTTTCCAGTTTCAAGTTAATATTAAAGGGTGTGTGTGATGTATTGATTCATCTTCGAGGTTGATATATATACTTGTGTAGGTACAAGTATATATACCTGTGAAAGAAAGGGAGGCTCAAACAAGTATGCCTGATTTTGGATTGTGAACTACTCATAGCAGCAGAAGCTCAGCTCAGCTTTAAGAGCTGCAGCTGGGTCCCACCCACTTCATTTCATACTACTTGAAATTGGAGGACTACTGAGTATACTCAATGTGCAAGTTCCTCTGTCCATTCATAGAGGTAACTTCTCTAATAATACTCTCTCTTCCATTCTCTAAGGACACAAAATACAGCTAAAGACTCATCTTCAATCACAACTATTTCAACTTAATGAACCTTTATATCTAGAATCAGTACAAAAAGGAAGAATTATAGAGAGTAATGGAAAGAAGACTTACTAAAAACCTTCAAAGCATCCACACAGTTTGAGTGTATTTAGCAGCCATCTCCATAGATATATAAGTCAAATATAAATACTGAGATGAGTAATCTAAAGAATACTTACTTACATGCACTCCTTCATTTCGATTTTGACCCCCACCTTCAACAAATACTTAATAGTCCAAGAGCTCCCGCCTAAACGTTATAACAAGAATTTAACATAAATATTCAAACAAGAAAGTGAAAATAAAAAAACAAACCACACAATACCTCAACCTAAACAAATCTAGCCCCTGTAATTGGATAAGGATAATTGGGGGAGTATTAACCTACATAAAGAAAGGTCAAACAAATAGCTTCATCATTCATTCTTCAATATTTACAACTATATATATACTTGTAAACAGAAATTCAACTGCTTCGATATCTCTTGCACCTGCAGCTTCAATATCTATCTGCACCTCTCGATAGAATAGTTGCAGTAATTCCTTACCTCCACCTGAAAATATACATACATACATACAAAATGATACAGCAAAAGACAAAAAGTTGATAGATAACTCACATTACTATATAGAGCTCCCTCATATTCTATTCTGACTAACAATCCTGCAAAAGAAGAAAGAGTAGAGTGAGAGTGTTACTCAAGTTAAATACTTTCCCAAAATATCTATTATTACTCACTCATAGTACCTGTCAAACTTTCCCAAAGGGAGGGAAGGCACTTCTCCAACACTTGCTTATCAAGCTCAAAGGTAACAAAATTGCACATTATAATTAATTAATATATCAAGATAGTAAATAACATTATATAAAATAGTAATATCAAAGAAGATGAGATGAGATATATAAGACATGATGATATTCATGAGATGCAATGCATGAAATGAGATGTCATGCAAAGGATCTAATGCATAAATGCACTGAGATGGAAGATGCGTGAGATGTAATGTAATGCAAATGATATGGATAATGCATGCGATGGGATGATGCATGAGATGAAATGCAAAGGATTTTAATGCAATGCAGAAAATATGAGATGGGATGATGCTTGAGATGAGATGAGATGTATGGAATGCGCAGGAGATGGAATGCAATATAATACACGTGAAATGTATGCAATGCAACAATGCACATGATATGAGATGAGATTAGTAAACTTACCTCAGGTGCCAAGAACCAAGTAAACTTATCAGCGCTCTCGTTAACATCCTGCAATCTAACACGACAACAATAAGACCCAAAAAAATAGCTAAATATTATAAAAAATATCATCTGAAGCAAATATTTACCTTCCACTTATCCAATTGATATTCCAATACCTTTAATTGTTCCATGCAACAATATTCCCTAAAACGAAGAAAAATCCTTTTAGAACAGAAATTCTTGAAGCATCGATAGATTGCATTCTTGTATAAGAATATGCCACCAAATACCTTCCCATATTAGCAATAAATACTCCCACTCCAACTAGTTTTTTGGAAAAAACAGGGTTTAAGTGGCAAAATACAGAAAATACATAATTAGAGAAACAACGTTAGCTTGTAGCTACTGTCTCAATTTCTGAAAGGTTCCATGAAAAAAACATTATAAGAAAAGAATACTTACCTTCACGACAGTATGATAAATCATAATGAGATTTATCTTTTGCTCCGAGCTCTGCAGCAATAATGCAAACTTGTAGTAACTATTCAGATGGGGCCCCCTGAAACAAGATTAAAAACTATCACCAATGGAAATTTGGTCCCTATATTATGCAAAAATTGTGCTATATGTCCCTATAATGAGTGAAGATATACAACTGCTTCAGAACCATGTGGATTCTGAAAAGAAACGCAGCTGCCTTGATTTGAGTGACTGCAAAAGAAAATCATTGATGTTAACCATAGTTTAAGTACACAAGATAACCCCAACCATGGTTAGGTTTTAGTTTGTGCAATATTACCTTCATCTCAAGCGCGGAGATTTTTCCCACGATAAATGAAGTAAATCCATCGAAATCTTCCCCAAAAAAGCGTTGTCCGCCAAAATTTCCCTATTAAAAAAGAAAAACAATATTATATTATAAAGCAAGGAAAAAAATTTATTCACAACTTACTAGGAAATGATGCCATATCCTTCTGAACATTAGCTGGTTCAGCTGAGAAAAAGAAAAACATAAATTAAAATATAATAAATTGTAACCAGAAAAGTTTATACCACTTACTGATGAACAATATTACCATTGAGGCAGATACTTATCTCAGAGAGAATGAATGAATACATTGGAGGATCCGTCCTGTTTAGAAAGGGTAGATAAGAGAAAGTACATAAATCGGTGATTTGTTTGAATATATATATATATATATATATATATACATATAGATTTATATCCTACCTCGGGCACTTGAAGATTTTTGACTTGCTTGGCTAGTATAACACAAAGGAAAGAACCTTTTTAGAGTTGCTTTCAGGTAAGGAGAGTTTCATTTGTATCCTGGAAAACAAAAAGAAGATGGATTATTAGAATCATCTTATTATATACATAACAAGTGCTATAGTGCGATATATATCATGGTATGCTCTCAGCTTAAAATAATATTAATTAAGAAAAGGGAAAATTCCCCAAATAGTCCCTCAACTATATCAACTTTGTTTTCATACCATCGTTAGTCCCCGTGTCAAATTCCATCTATTTTTTACTGTTAAGTCCACATGGCAAACAGTATTTTTGTAATTATCCAACCTAGTAAAATTGGTATAGTTCAGGGACTATTTGGGAAATTTGCCCTAAGAAAATCCCGTTTTAAAGAGACAAAAAAGATAACCCTTGATAGTATTTTACTCCAGTGACGGCCAAAAAAACCTAAACTAGTATTCAATTAACAGAATATGCAAAGTTGAGTAACGGAACTAAGATAAATCCATCATCAAAGAAGCAAATATCAGAATAGACTTTGTGTTGTATATAAAAAATGAGAAGAAGACATTAGTTACCTCCTTTTGTGCTTTAGCTTGAAATCATCTCTGGAGAAATGGAGGCTGCATAAATATTGCCCATGATTAGATACATTATATACATAATTACTCCAAAGATTATACTAATTTTCAATTTAATAAATACCTAATCACAAAGACTATGTATCATGAGAAGAATATAACCTATTATCTACAGATTATCTTGCAAGAAATATATAAAATAAATAAATTTACATTTTTCACATATATGACAAGAAGTTGATACCTGACAAGTAATGCATTCAGAAAATCCATAGAGCTCCCATATATTCTGTTTTTAGTAACAATACTGTAAAAAAAAGAAAGAGTAGATTAAGTGAGTGTTAGTCAAGTTGAAGAAAATATTTTATAACCCAAAATATCAATACCTGTCAAAATTTCCCAAAGACACCTACTTCTCCAACACTTGTTGATCATCCTATTCAAGCCCAAAGGTAACAAAATTGCACATTGTAATAATTAATATATACCGAGATAGTAAATAACTCACCGGGTTTATGATTCATATGATGCAGCACCAAGATTAAAATTGAGAAATGATTATTGTGAATAATAATAATAATAATAATAATAATAATAATAATAATAATAATAATAATAATAATAATAATAATAATAATAATAATAATAATAATAATAATAATAATAAAGAAGATGATATATATGCAATGTGCATGGGATGAGATGAGATGATATGATATGAAATTAACCCCTTTGTTGAGGGACCTATAGTGAAATTAACTTAACAACAACACATCATATAAGAATTATATCAACAATTAAGCATAATAGTTTACATTTTAGATCAAGAGGAACAACTTTTGTTAAGAATTTACACTAATATCAATTCATATTAATTGATTTTCATCTCAATTTTCAACAAAACATGAGTTTCTTTTTTACTTTGATTGTACCTTGATATAAAGCAGAAACAATTATCAGCTACATCAACACAGTACGAAGATCACCCATATTCCACAAGAATCTGCAAAAAATATGATGTTCAAGATAAAATGAAAGTGCTCTCTATTATGAAGTCTAAAACAAGAAATCACCAAGCTTACAAATTATACAAACTGTATGGAAATTAAGAGATACCATAATCTGGATATTAGCTATGACAGTTATATACAATACTAGCATAGAAGAAATTTAAAATCAATAGCATGAACATAAACAGGTAAGAAAACTCAATAAAGTCCAGTGAATCAAAACGAGATCTCTTCTTGATATTAATTTCAGTTGCATATAACCCCTTGGATTCTAGGGTCTCATTTCTGGCAGATGAAACCCTAGAATCTTTTGATCAAACATCTAATCCATGGAAATTTTAAAAAAAACATTAAAAGCATAAAAGGTTGTCGGAAATTAAAAAGAAAGATTATAGGACACACGATAAAAAAGAAAAACGGTCAGAAATTAAAAAGAAAAGCGTACCTAATAAACGACTTGAGAGATAGTGAGCTCGATTAAAGAGATGGGGAGAGAATAGAGGAAGGCTTCAATGGTGAGAGATAGTGTGACTGCTAATTTAGGGAGACAGAGAGATAAGAGAGAGAGGCTTCAATGGTGAGAGATAGTGTTGTCTGATGATTTAGAGAGACGAAGAGAGAAGAGAGAGAAGATTCAATGGTTAGAGATGCTGTGTTGATGATTTAGAGAGACAGAGAGAGATTTTCAAAGGTGAGAGATATCGTGTCTGATGATTTAGGGAGACGGAGAGAGAAGGGAGAGACGCTTCAATGGTGAGAGATAATGCGTATGAAGATTTAAAGAGACGGAGAGAGAAGAGAGAAGAGAGAGAGATTCAATAGTGAGAGAAAGTTGCTTGATGATGATTTGGAGAGAGAGAGAGAGAGAGAGAGAGAGAGAGAGAGAGAGATCTTCAATGGTGAGATGAGGAGGGGGTGTAAAGTCAGCATATCAAGTAAATTTGAAATGAGTATGTTATTTTATAATTTAAATACTTCATATAAGGATAACGTTAAAATTTCTATTTTTTCTAACGGATACTTTTTTTAGTCGAACTACAAACACTTTTTTTGGTCTTTTTTTGTCAATTTTTTGGGTAATCAAATTTTGCATATTTACTAACGAATACTTAATAACTAAGTAACATTATTAGTAGAAATTGAAATTCAAGAGACACATCTTTCTTCTTCTTGTTTTTATTACTTTTCATTTTGAACAAAAAATGAAAATTACTTTTCCTTTCATATTTCATTTATTTTATTTTATTGTCAAATGAGAAAGGTTGTCAGAAATTAAAATGAAAGAGTGTAGAGTACACGATAAAGAAAAATTATTAGAAATAGTAAAGTACAGTGTACCTATTAACGGAGAAAGACTTGAGAAATAGTGTACTTGATAATTTAGAGAGATGGAGAAAAGAGAGAGCTTCCATGGTGCAAGACAGTGTGTGTGATGATTTATAAAGATGGAGAGAGGAGAGAGGAGAGAGAGGAGAGAGAAGAGAGAGAGCTTCAATGGAGAGTGAGAGATATTATGCTTGATGATTTAGAGAGATAGAGAGAGAAGAGAGAGAGCTTCAATGGTGAGATGAGGAGAGGGGTGTTAAGTCAGACAAGTAAATTTGAAATGGTTACGTAATTTTATGATTTAAATACTTAAATAATAATAATGAGAAACCATATTTTCTAACGGTAATAATTCGTATTAATTTGTTGGGATTTTTTTTTAGACAAACTGTTGGGATATCAGTCTTTCATATTTACTAACGGATACTTGTTTTTTTTTCAAAAACTAACGTATATTTAATACAATCGTATACGCTGGAATTCAATAATCATCCTTTTCCTTTTTGTTTTTTGTTACTTTTTCCTTTAATGTTTTCATTTTTTATTATCTCATCAAATATATCACATGCTTGTGAAAAAATACAATAAAAACTCGATAAACTAATACTCGATCGATAGGGCAAATTATACCATTTAAAGTTTATAAATGAAACGTATTTTATGAAGGTTTTCATAAGCGTATGTGTCGAGGGTATAAATAGTATATAGTTTTATTGAAAACGATAATGTGAAAGAGTATATTGATCTTTATTGAATAAATTGAGACATTAAGGTCTTGAAACTAATTGTTGAATTGTTTTATACAAATCTACTTCTATTTTATGGTCACTGTTGAGTCGATTGCATTCACTACTAGGCTAGGAACACACGATCTCTAAGTAATGGTTAGTTGGGCAGTTATCGTGGGAACCACGTCCGCCTATCCTCAACCTCTTCTTGAATTGTGATAAGTTATTTTTAAATATGTGGTCTTGACCGTCCCTTATGCCATTCTCGAACTAAAGAAACATTGTTCAAATGGATCTTCATAAAAGAGGTGTGGCACTCACATACCACTAACGGTTGCTTCTTTATTGCCTACCTCGAGTTATCTAGCTAGACATAATATTCTCCCCATCAGGTATCTTTCCATACCGTAACAACTATAGTCATAGGGTTTTTAGGGTTTATTCCGATGTTTTGACCATGTCTCGCCTTTATTTCAAGAAGCCCTTCTTGCTTTGTAGATTGACTCGCCGTCTGATTTCTCGGGTTGTGATTACGTTTGGCTAAGTAATATGTATTATGTCGCTTCATATGACACCTTACATATCCGACCATAATGAGGGTAGCGAGGTCATTAAGTTCCCAAATTTTAGGCAGCGATTAGGGCTTCCTTTTCCACGTGCTTTACTTTTGTATACGTGTAGGCTAGGTCTCATCAGCTATAAAAACTCGGTTGTCTCTTCTTTTTCATTATCCTTCCTGGATTTTTTAAGGCAAACTTCTTTGTTGAATCCTTCCTACTTCCGCTTTACAGAGGTAATTCTACGTTCTCTTGCCATTTTGTTATGTCTTCTTCTTCATCGGCTTTTGCTGCCTCCTCTTGTGGGTTGTCTATGTGTGAGTTTGTGGTCCCAATGGTCAACCCTATCATATATTATCCCCTATAGTTTCTCATGCCCCTTTAGTTGTTAATCACCCCATGGTGGTCATGGCCTCAAGTAACTCCTTGTATGCAGACCTAGGAAAAAATCCTTCTCAGCAAGAGGTCAAGGTCTACTTTTCTAGGGGACAATACCCCTCGTCTTTCTAAGAGAAAAAATATGGTAAACCCTAATCCTTATCTTAGCTTCCGGGCAAACCAAACAAGATACTCCCTAACTCCCAAGATGGTGAATCTCTATTTGTATTTTGAGGATGTTTCTCAAAGAATAGAGGTCAAGATCCATGAACCGTCGGAGCAAGCATATAGTAGAATTGAGGGTGAACTAGCCCTATACATGTGTTTCTTGGACATTGTATTAAGGTATCTATTTGGTTGCTTCGTGTCTAGCCTTTTGTAGACTTATTTCTTGAGCCATGGTCAACTATCTTCCAATGCCTGGGGTAGGATCGTGGGATTTTATATTTTCTATCGGAGAAACCTTAAATATATTCCTTATGTTAACCTTTTATTGTCTTTGTTTAAAATTGTAAAGAACCTAGCCGTCAACATTGATGACCTTCGAGTTCTTCAAGTAAAACCTAACTTCAGGGAGGATGGTACACATTTTACCCTCGCAAAAAGTATTATTTTGCACACATATATTTTTAACACTCTTCCAGTATTCATTTTGTCTGGCATGAAATGTTTATCTCGCTAGGCAAATCCTATCGTGTTCTGCTCCTTCTACTTGGAGTGACTGTTCACACGAGCGGGATTCTATGCCAATTCTTAGCGTTATCGAAGAGTCGTATCAGTGTAAAATCCTAAACATCAAAGATAGTGTTCTGTTATCTAGATTTTTCTCCAACAAAACCATTAAAGAGTTGAAGTAATACCCCCATTACAAGATCTCTTTGAAACGGATTAACTACTTCTTATATCCACGAAAAAAGGATTACCCTGGACTCCCTTAGGGTTTTACAAAGAACAATACGTTTTTATTTTCTCATTTTTATTATAATTTTTATCTATGCCTATATTATCTGGGCAGATGGATGTTGATTGGTTGATAGCAGTAGTACTTACGGGTTTTGGAGAGAAGTCTCGGGACGACTCCAAAGGCAAAGTGAAAGTAGAGGGGGTTGATTCATCACTGACTGCACCACTCGACTAAAGATAGTAGTGAGGCTACATTGTCGGATGGCTTTAAGGGCCATAACCGACCTCAATTTGGCCAAGTCCCCGTGATTCCCATCTCGATCCTCAGTGATGGGGATAACGATGGAAAACTTCAATTGTGAATAATAAGGAGAACACATATTTTTAACAGACACTTATTAATTACGTATAAATTTGCTTGGATATCAAATTTCTATATTTACTAACAGATTTTTTTTCCTCGAAAGGTTTTTCTTTCAAAAAACACTTAATTTTTTCATCAAAAAAACATACTTAATTAATGTGTATCATTATTTGGGTTATATATATGATGATAATTTTTTTTCAAAGTATATGATGAGAACATTTGTTTAGTGGAAGCTGGAATTCAAGAATGCATATCATTTTTCTATTTTTTTATTTTCTCGTCATATAATGTTACATGCTTGTGAAAAAATACAATAAAAACTCGATTAATAGGATATATTTTATAATTTAAATTTTATAAATTAGACGCATTTTATGAAGGTGTTCATAACCATATGAGTTGAGAGGTTAACATTTAAGGGATGTGTATATGTGGTTGAGATGAGATATGAGTATGTATGACAAGTATAAATCATAAATAGAAAAAATTTAATTGCAAAACATTTTAAAAACAAATACAAAAAAAGTTCTCTCTAGCCTATGTGTAGTCCTCATTAGTAGCGTTTTATTTCAGGCCCCTTATTTAGGCATTTCTTCTTTTTATTTCCTTTTTGATATTTATTACTTTCTTTTCTTAGCCTTACTTTCCTTTTGGGTGGCCAACAGTCACCTTTATGGAGATACTTGGGCGGATGTCCCCCCCGTACCCATCAGAATCAGGAGGTGGCATGAGCGGTCGTTCGACTGCAATGACCCTGAAATTGGCATCTTCTCTTCCTTCCACGCCTAATGCTAATGTCACTACCTCTAAAGAAAAGGCCAACAACATGAAGCACTTGTCGGCCAAGCGCCTCTGAATTTTTTCTCAAGGGTCTAACCGGTCGAAGGAGGAGAGCCCATCGGAGTTATCAAAGAAGGGTGATACTAGAGCAAGGTCACAAAGAGCGACTAAAAGGGAATTAAACTATGTCGATAGATGTGAATTATCACCCGTTTTGGAGGGGGCGTAGATGGTAAGACAACATCAGAGGGCGTATCGGTCGAAGGAGGAGAGCCCATTAGAGTTATCGAAGAAGGGTGATACTAGATCAGGGTCACAAAGAGCGCCCAAAAGGAAATTAAACTACGCCGATGGAGATGAATTATAACATGTTATTGAGTGAGCGTAGATGGTAATAAAACATCAGAGGAAGAGAGTGGAATGATCACACATAGTACACAGATCGTCGGTGTTGTGGGGTGGTTTCAACACCAACTTCGACGGGGATGAACATGACTAAAAATCCAACTTTTGCTACTGATTCGAGACAACTAGAGGAAAACTGTTTCACTAATTACAGAGGAGCCTTCCTAGAGGAGACGATTTATTTTGAGGCGCAAGAATCCACCCAATACATTAACAATTCAGGTATCGCATGTGCTAGCTTAATAATTTGTGTCGGGGAAATTCTAGATGTAGGTACAAGTAATGAGGAGCAAATGAAGAACTGCATGGAGCCCGTTTTGGTTCCTAGTCGCTCAGAGGAGGCTAGTGAACAATTTAGATCATACAAGGAAGCTATCTGGGACTGACCACTTGAGGGGTCACAATTCGGTGAATCTCCAACCAGCAAAGAGGGGCGATCAACGGGTAGTCGAGAGGCAAGTCATTCAGCTTAACCACATGCAGAGGAGGGTATAGATGGATTTCTCATGACATATGACATACCTTAAACTAATACTACCTACCTGATGTCTCCTCATTTGTGATATATTTATATTAGGATGAGACATAATTTTTAGTGATTTAGGAAGTCTTCTAGTCGATTTTCTTAAGAAATAGTGCACTTTCCTATTTTGAGTCTTGATTTAGTAAAATAATATTTTTAGAGCATATTGGGTTTAATTATTTATTTAGTGTGAAGCTTTAAAGATAATTATGGAGATTAATTAGAGTCCAACTCAAAGACTACAAGATATGGAAAGAGATAAACATGGTAATTGGAGATAAGGAAAGAAAACCTAAAAACATGGAAAAGGAAAAGCTGCCTTAATCTTGAATTTCTGCACCTCCGACCACAAATCAGCTTATAACTCAAAAACGGTGTGGAATTTGGAGAAACGGTCAAGAGAAAAGTTGAAGATCTTTCCGAGACGATGAATTTGGTATACTCATACGTGTCAAACGGATGAGTATTGAAACTGCTAGGACCAAAAGAAAAACGGGTCTGATTTCATGTTTTTAGGGTTACGAATTTGAGTTGGGCTTGGAGTCCACTACTTACCTTCTCCTTCAAGAAAACGAATTAGGGTTCTTAAACACCTATAAATACACCCTTATACCATTGTAAACATCTCCTTGCTCAGTTTCAAGCTTAGGCTTAGTCCTTACTTGTATTTTCTCAGTTTTAAATAATAGCTTAGTCTTCATATTTAATATTCATCCTTAGTATCAAGCTATTCATCCAAGAAGCGAGCTGACCTATAGAGGAAGACAAGAAGAAGAAGTTGGAGAGTGACAAACTCCTCTTCCACATCTCACCTTCTCTATATTTAGGGTAATTAGCTATAGATCTATGCTCAACCATACTTCTAAGCTTTTATTCTGTAAGTTTTACTTTTAATTGTTGGGTTATTATTTTTTCTTTAATTCCATAATACTATTTGTTATTTTAATTGATTGAGCTTGGCGTATATTGTTATTATGTGTTTTGACTTATTGTTACATCCCTAGATTTGGCCAATCTTAGGATTATTCTTAGTTATTGACAACACCACATAATCGTCTAGTTTTGATCTTTGCCTAACTAGATAGCCATAAGGGTTTGATTTAATCACCAATAATTACTCAGGAATCCTTGGTAGTGGAGAGGTTGCTCCTATGCCTAATAGAGGCTAGGTAGAATTTAGAATCCTGGTTAATATATAATGCTTAATCTGTGACATGTTAGAATAACAACTTAATAAAATAGACTAATAATATTAATCCTAATCTCTTAGACTTACATTCATATTTATTTATCTGCATTCTTATTTATTATTTATTCATATCAGATAGTTATTCATATCTTTTTATATTTTTATCTAAACATATAAATTCATCTACGCTTGTTAAATATAAATAGATCTAACGGATACAATCCCTGCGAACGAACTTAACTTATCATTAATACTTGCAAACTATCTGTGATACTTGCAGTGAGTTCCGTGGTTCTCAAGGGTGTGTGCTCTTTATTATTATCTTTATTTATCTATTATTTTATCACACCTTTACCCCCACCACTACCCATAATTGGTTAGGGCGGCCAAGCAAAAATGCAATGGATGTAAGGTATGGCGAAAAACTCTTATCATTCAATTACTTGGTTATAATGTCAGGATTAGATACCTATTCAATAAATTAAGTTAAATATAAGTTCTGAAAGCATATATGGACCTAGTTGAGATAGTATTTGGGTATTTCATGGTACAGTTTACGAGTATAGAAGATGATGAAAAAAACCTTAGTGGGAGACAATGGATGATTCTAGATAGGTACCTTGTTGTTCGACCATAAGACCCTTATCTCATGCCTCAAGACGCATCAATTCTCAAAAAAATTGTGTAGGTGAGGTTACCGTTAATGAATTACACCAATGACATATTAACGGCGTTGGATAATATAATTGGTAGAATGATTTGGGTTGATCTAGTTAGCAAATCTCGTGCGCGACGAAATTTTGCTAGAATAACGGTTGAAATCGAACATGATAAGCCTCTCATATCGATTATCCACATCCAAGATCACCTAGAAAAAGTGGTATACGAAGGATTACACCTTATATGTTTTCCTTGTGGAAAATTTAGACATGTCAAAGGGGTGTGTTAATTATAACGGGAATACGGGTGTGGTGAAGCAAAACACGAGTGAAGCAAAACTAGGAGAACCTACTGTTGATGGGACTAGAAAACTATTCCTCTTTATTGAGAGTGGATGACCATAAAGCGAGAGAGGGGTCGTCCACACAATAACGGTGGTCATCAGCAACATAATCTAATATAAAAGGTCGGAAAAGTAAGGGTGAAAAAAGGGAGTTTGACTTCGAGTAAAGAAGACGGACCCTAGTTCTACTCCCGATCGTGCGAATAGGTTTAGATATGATGTGTTAACTTCGTTAGAGATAGTTGAAAGCATTAGAAATGGTAATCGGGGAGTGGAAATCATAGTGCCAGTGGGTAATATCAAGGAGAGAAATAGTATACAGACAATTACAGAGGTTGGAAAAGGAAGTGAAACATTACAACATATAGTCATCGATCCCATGACGGATTGTTGAGTGGGCAGATGATGTCTCCCTAATTGTTCTTATTTTAGACCCTTAGGAGACATCATTTTTGGTGTTTATTTAATTAATTAGATAGACTTTTGGACTAAATATGCAATAATCCGGAATTCCCTTTTTATTTCTAGCATTTTTAATTTATTAAACTTTTGCGCGTAATATTGGTATTTTTAGTGTAAAGTTTACAGGTTTTAGATGTTGGCTAGGAGAGGAATCCGAGGAGAAGGTCAAAGATCGTGAATTAGAGTCAAGACTTGAAGACAAATCCCGAAGATATTATTTTTAGAGCTGAAAATCCACTTTCCAGGCCATAGATTTCTGATTTCGAGGTGCTTAAGCGATGATTTAGCCGCTGACCTTTGAAGAGAAATCATTCCTTATTGAGTTACGGAACTTTAGCAACTGGAATGAGGTCAATCGGAGTCATAACGCATCGGGAAAAGCTGTTTTAGTGAAGGTGTATCAGCAGTTACGGGATTTTGGGCTTAGAAAATGGGCTTGGACATTTAATTAATATTCTATTTTCTGGTCCAAGCCCTAGAACGAATTTATGCTTATAAAAGGAGGTCTGGACTTCTATTTTTCAGACAATTCACATTCCACAAGATTAAACACCAGAGAGAAGCAACAGAAGGAAGAAAGAAGAAGCTACAAGTGCTGGAGTGGGTCTATAGCTCCGTTCGTAGTCATTCCAATTCCGGAAATTAGGTTCTTTTTATATTTTAATTTTGTAAACAATATGAATTCCCTTTCTTTTAATTTAGTTTTTAATTTTAATATGAGCTAAGTTTTTCATAGTGCTTGAGAACAAACAATGGGTGAATCTTAATTTTATGAAATAACGAATGTTGAATTTGGGTTTATGCTAAATTAAATTAGATTGGGTTTATTACTCTTTTCGATAATTTGTGATTATTTACTGATTTTAGAGTCGCGAACTAAGATTAGGTATTAGTATCTAAGCTATTCCACATATGTGGCGTGTGGATCATCCTGACTGAGGGTTTAGGTATAGAATTAATTATTCAATCTAGGATAAATACTATTGATTCTGACGAACTTAGTTAATTCTAGGGCCAATGAGGTAAAACACTTAATCATCCAACGGTGGATCATATTTACCCTGACGGGACTAGTGACACTTTAGGATCGCCTTATAGTCCACCCTGACGGGGGTATAAGGAATTTAGAATCCCGACCATTGTAATTGACCAATTTAGCCCTTAAACAACATAAGTTAGGAAGTAAGATTAGGAGGATCCTTGCGTTCTCAAGTACTACATCTCATATTGCGTTTTCACTTATTTTACTTGCGTCTTAGCTTTTACTTGCATTTAATTACTTGTCTTTTATTCATTAGCTTTAAACAACAAAACCAAACAAACAATTTATTGTCTTTTATTTTCATAAGTGCATCAATCACTACTTGCTAAACATTGTGATCAACCATCCGTCCTTGGAACGAATCTGTATTATCATACATACTACTTGGGACAACCGTACACTTGCGGTTGTGGTTCGATTAGCATTTGCATTTATTTTTAGAACACACAAAGGACCACCAGCAGATTCTTTAACATGACTAAGCAAAAGATGCTTAGCGGTGAGCTAGTTGGTCCACCGCAAAAGCCTAAAGAGAATAGTAGTAGGAAGATTGGTGGGAGAGCAGACAAAAAAGGGACTCTTGTTTCAGCGGAGGGTGCCAAGGGGGGGGGCGAAATAAGATTGGGGGTGGTATTTAGATGGGGAGCCATATGTTGAGTGATAGTTTAGATATGGAGGATTCTGGAGATAGATGGACTATATTGGATGGTGGAGGGGTTAGGTCTGTTTCGAATGGGGAAGTAAGTTACAGTATAGAGGGTGAAAGTGCTTTTCTTAGAGTCAGGGACCAGAGTGTAATTTTTGATAGTTCAGGGTATGTTAGACTTGAAGGCAATGTTTTGAGTGTTGTAGCTGGGGAGTGGATGTGTCGAGCTGTAGATGTTGAAGGATTTTTCCCTCCTTATGACCATTCTGTTGTAAGCCACCATAAGCTACTTATCTCGGAGGTTGACACCTCCAACACAGCCACTTTGCAACGTGTGGGAAGTGGGAAAGACCCGCATCTCGACGGCAATCAGGTGGAGTCAAGAAGTTAAGTAAACATCCTAGATGGGTGCAAATAAGATCGAGACTAGCCAAGAAGTCAAAAAGATTAGTAGAAGTTAAAGAACCAAGTGTGAAAAAATGAAATCATCAAGTTTCAAAGACCATGACATATAATTAGTAACAAATTTGATCGACATTCTTAGCTCAAATGATACCTATATGAGTCTAAAAACACGTGAGAAGAAATAGAGACAAATTCCTAGTTGAGACGAGAAATTATGAAGGTTTTGGCAAGAGGGCTGAGCAACACATACTTAACAAAGAAGTTCATGAGCCACTTTTGATATAATATTTGGCTCATGACTTAAATCTTTGAATTTATTAATATATATTAGTAGTTTATAGTTTTATAGACACACTTTAACTTTCATTAGTTTATGGAGCAAGAGATAAATAAAGAGAATAAGGGAAGCAACATCTTTTGTAATTCATTAGCTTGTATAGCAAGAAAGAAATGAAGAGAGTAAGGAAGCAACATTTTTTGTATTTCCTCTTCTTTTAAACTCCAAATTATGTTTTTTGTTCTTTCCTTTATTTTTAGTATGAAGTAAATCTTATTAACTTGAGAGTTGCAAGTGTATAAACTCTAGATTATGATGATTTGTTTTGTTATATTTTAAGATTTTTACGGTTGAACGAGTTTGTGTTATTTCCTTGAAATATAATATTTTTGATTTTGTGAACCTATTCTTCTAATCAATTAGTTTTTATATCATGTTAGTTGAGGAAATTCCTCAAAAACTTAGGTTGTATCTAGGTAATGTATATTATGTGTGGTACATGTGATATACCATTGACCCCCCCTCTACAACACCGAATTTCTCTGATTTTGCATTTAATCTCTCCAATTCCTTCATTTATTTCTAAAAGATTACAAGAAATGGAATTAATGGATGATTTATTACCGCTTCATTGTGTTGGTTTACCCAGTTCCACACTTGAATAACTTTATTCGATCAAACATTTGGATTATAGGTTTTCTAGAAGCTCTGAAGCTCCTCATAGTCTGAGGAGGTGTTATTGTCTTCAATGGCGATGTGTTGTGGTTCCAGAGGATTGTCCTTTTACCTTAGGTATATCATTTCAAGGTAACGACGAGATAATTGATGGTTTGAGGCTCAAGGGTAATATTTTACTTGGATATCTTTATCTATATCGCCGTTTAAAGTTATTGACATAAGGTTTTGTTTCCCCTTTCTCCAAAATCGGTCATGTGTTCTACTTCATCTAAAAAGTATTTTATCAATTTCTCTCTCATTTGTGATTTGACATATTTATATAAGTGGAGGATAGGAAATAAGAAAGAGATATAATATATTAATAATGCGAGAGCCATAAAGGTTAGAGAACAAGAAACATTGTAAGGGCTACATTGTGAATTTAATTTGTTCTAATACATTAAAATGAGATCCTATTTGTAAGACTAATAACTTGATGAACAAGAAATTTAGGAATGAAATAACTAGAAAACAAATATAATATGGAAATAATAAGGTAAAATATATAATGGTAAGAATACACTTAACATCCGACCCCCTCATATTCAAGTATGTCAATAAAGAACAACTTGAGTTTAAAATTCATATCATTGATGACGTGTCTTGAGCTTTGTTGATTGAGAAGCATGACAAAGGAGTTGACTTGGTGACATTTTTTATGCTGTGGTGTGACGGTGAGGTGGAGCGATGAGTTGAGTGTTGAGAACCGGGAACCAAAAACGGAATGTTGAGCGAATTACCGAGATGAGACCATTAGAGGGCCTAACATAATTTCAAATCCTGCGAAGGAATAATTTGAATCCTACGAGAGGATCAAGATTTCAAATCCTAGGAAAGGATTAAGATTTCGATTCCTACAAGAGGAATAAGAATTTGATTCCTACGAGAGGAACACGATTTTGAATCCTATGAAAGGATTAAGATTTTAAATCATACGAGAGGATTAAGATTTTAATCCCTACAAAAGGAATAAGATTTTGAATGCTACGAGAGAATTATAAGTTTGATTCCTACGAGAGGAATAAGATTTCGAATTCTATGAGAGTTTTAAGAGAAAAGAGATTCTTTTTGTGGAAGCGATTGAAACAATAACAAAAAAGTACCATGGATGGTGGATATTAATGACTTGCAGAAGAAAATAAAATGATAACGAAAAATTACTTGGATTAGTAACTCTGATACCGTGTGAGCTATTTAAAGAAACTAAAAGAGAGAATATAAATAAGAAATTAATATATTAAAGAAGACGGAAGCATGAAGATTCTAGAAAAAGAATACTCTAGCGACTATATTGTGAATTGTGTTGTAATACAATAAAATCAGATCCTATTATAGGATTAATAACTTGATGAACAAGAAAGTTAATACTGAACTAATTAGTAAACAAATATAATATGGAAATACACTAAACTAATAAGTTAATATATTATCATAAGAAAATATTCAACATAATCCACTTAAAGGGTGATAAAATATGATGTGATTCGGGTGATATTCAACCTTACTCTACTAAGGATAAATTGAATTTTTGCCAAGAATTTTCAAATTCCGAGGATCAACATTGAGACTATTAGAATTCAATAACTCCAATTATGATAACGATGTCTTGTGTGTTGCTTCAATTAATTATATTAACAAATTATACCAAATAATGAAATAAATCTAGATTTTTGTGAGATTCTAAAGTCTTTTGAGTGAATATTTTAAAAGAGATCAATATTTTATAGTTGATTGTTCTTTATTTTAACAATCTTTTATTACAGTGAATGAGATTATGATCGCTTTATATTGATAAAGTAATTATGTGTACTATATTTGTTTAACATTGATCACATCATTGAAGGAAAGTTAGATAAAACTATGTCCCGGCTCGCTTAAGAAATTGAATGATTTTTTAGAACTCCACTCCATTCGTGAAGTGAGGCGCGATGGAGGGTCAGGTAGTAAAAGTTTGGGTTGGGTTTGGGTAATTTTTCTTTTTGTTTTTTAAACAATAATAATAAAAAAGATTTAACAGATTTCACTGAATTGGTTACTCATGACCAAAGAACAAGTTATTATAACTCCGGAAAACAATAAAAAAATTTGTGCCCCTTTCTAACACACACACACACACACACATGTTTCTGGCTTTTAACCAAACCACATAATATTTTTGTATATAACCCAAAATTAAAGTAAAAAATGTAAAAAAGATTTCTTCAACTTTACATTAATTTTTAATAAAGTTAACAAATAGGGTAAACAAGAATTTAAAACATATTTTTTGTATGTTTCATGAACTTAAAGATAACTCTCATGGTAGCTAGAATGTTCTTACCGACATCAAAAATAGAATTTGGTGTAAAATTGCAGTTGATTTAAGAACTTGTCTCAAGCTCAAAACTTATAGGATGGTCTTATCAATATTAATACAAATTGCCTTGAAATTTATGAGAGTTTACATTATTTGTTTAACTCTAGATGGAATTATCAACTAGTTAAATTCTTATAGTTATCTTTTGATTATAACACTCATTTAAGTTCACATCACATTCACAAATAAAAAAACTAGATCAACATATACTCTTTGCTAAGTATGTTATGTGGAACATTCCTTAGGATAGTTTACAATCTCGAGCCCCATTCACTCTTCTTACATTCTTAGGCATATTCCTATCTACAACAGGAAAGGACTAGAATGGACTGATTTGTGTTTTCTTGGTTTATATCATTATAGTAATATACGTTTTATTAGAGAGAGATAGAAAGAAGCATCATTATTAATTTTGTCAAAATTTTAAGAATTCATGTGTTCGTTTCTTCTGAATAGTTTTGTCATTGTATCCTAAAAGTTGAATCCAACAAACGTAAGACATTGATATGTGGCCAAAATACCTTACAGACATCAGAGCATATGTGAGTGTAGACAAGTAATTTTTGTTTTGTAGATTTAATTACATTCTTTATTATCTATATTTTTTGTTGGTTATTTATTTTTAAATATTTTTACTGGTTTATACAACAAAAACAAAAAATTAAAGTTGTTTATGATTCACATCATAAAACAAAGAAAACTTCTTTTTTTCTGTTTTATAAATTTTACTTCGGAAAAATTTCCAAGTATGTGTATACAGAACAAGAAATATAAATTCAATTCATTTTCTCTTATTATGTCTTCTAGACTTGTGTATACATACCACTGATTATTTGATTACTAAATGTCAAATTAATGCTTTATATCGAATATAGGGAAAAATCTAAACAAAGTGAAAAGCAATCTAATACGGATAACACCTCAAGAACAAAAGTTTGTGGACCTGCACTAGAACCCATTGGACATTGAAGATATGCCTGAAAAGTTACATGGTTCTTACTTTAAGAGATAGAAATAAAAGATGTTGTTCTAGTCGACCACTTTGAGCTTGATTTTTTATTGCAAGAATATCAACTGAAATGGGGTATAATCCATATGCTTGAATCTACGACGCAATAAATGCTTGGAAACATCTTGACTTCCTATATAAGAATTAATAGAATTGTTTGGAAAATAATTTGTATAATGTATACACCATCATGACTACTACCAATTAAATACAAGACCAAAGATGTCGGGATAAAGAAATTCATGATCAGTAGGTTCCTTTATTTCATAATGGTAGATTCAAAACCATTAATGTCACAAGTACAACAATCCAAGTTGATTCTACATGAACTAAGTGCTGAAGTAATAAATTTGGAAGAATCTTTTCAAGTTGGTACACTCGTGGAAATATTTCCCGTGCTGTACAAAGACTTCAAAAATTAAATTACCTCGAACACAAGCTCAACCAGATAAGTCTTGAATATCTAATTGTAAGTATGAGAATCGACGAAGACAATTGAATGGTTGAAAAGGCAACCAAACCTCGACATATGAAACCAAAAGTAATGTTGTTGAACAAGGAAGGTCAAATCAAAAAAACAAATGAAAGAAGCAAAGACAGTCAAACAGTTACAAAACAAGAAGTTGAAATTGAATGGGGATTATAACAAAAACCAAAATCATGGACATCGTTCGAAAGAAGTTGAAACGAGAAATCACAATGAAATCAAAAGAAGGATACTAGGGCAGTCATATGTGAGTGAGATATCAGATGGTATTAATTAGTTTAACCTAGCATTAGTGGTTTTGGAGATCAATCTAGTCAAAAACCAAAAACAATGGTTGGTAGATACTAGAGCAACCCGACATGTGTGATCAGACAAATCTGTGTTCAAAACCTATAAGAAGGCTTTAAATGAAGAAACCCTTTTATTCTGCTACCTAAAAGTTTTAAGCTATTGGGAAGATTATATTGAAGATGACATCCGGGAAAGAGATGGCCTTGAACAATTTCTAGCATATTCTAGACATGCACAAGAACTTAGTTTCCGGAACCGTACTTAGCAAGTCTGGTGTACCTTTGCGATGGTCTGTTTAAATTGAATTTAATGATTGTGGTACCAACTAAAATTATAACCGAGAAATAAATGAATGAGAATATTAATTGTGTGTATATTCTTGACTCACCTAATTTATGAGATGTTATATTAGGACGTGTTAATTTTGGGACATTAAATAATTTAGTAAACGCCGACTTATTATCTAATGTAAACTTCAATTCTCAAAAGGAATGTGAAGTATGTGTTTAGTCAAAATTAACAAAAACATCATTTAAAACTATAGAAAGTAATTTTGTACCTTTAGAGACAATTCATAACAACATATATGACTTAAAGTTTGTGCAAACTAGAGGTGGTAAAAAGTACTTCATAGATTTTATTTTTTATTGCACAAGGTATTGTCAAATATAAATTTACTCCAAGTAAGGATGAGGTCTCAGAATCATTTAAACAATACAAAAGTGAATTTGAAAATCAACTAAATAAAAAGATTAAGAATCTAAGAAAAGGTAGGGGAGGAAAATATGTGCCTCTTTTTTAGGAGTACTTTTGCATCAAATATTGAATCATCCATCAAACCACGACTCCATATTCACCTCAACAAAATGAGATTGCATAATGCAAAAATCGACATTAAAGAAAATGATGAACGTCTTTTTTATAACCAGGTTACCATAAAACTTATGGGAGAGGCTTTTCTCATGTGAAACCACATCTTTAACAAGGCACCACACAAGAAGATTGACAAAACTCCTTATAAATTATAGAAAGTAAAATCACCTTCCTCCAAATACTTAAAAGTGTGGGTATGACTCATAAAGGTAGTTATCCCGACTCCCAAAGTGGTCAAGATATGACCAAATACAATTATTTGCATCTTTATAGACATGCTCACAATAGTGCTGCATATACGTTTCTGGTGCATAAATCTTATCACGGTGACATTCACATTGATACGAAGATTGAATCTAAATATACATATTTCTTTGAAACAAATTTCCCGTACAAGACAGCACAAGAATTTGATTTCTTGAAAAGAACACGCAATGCAATTCAAGAAGAGAAAGATCAAGAATCGTTTACAACCAAAAAGAAAGACCAAGATTCATTACTAAACAAGAAAACCAATAGGAAGTAAAAGGATTATAACCTCTACATATTTTGGTCCTGGCTTCCTAACTTACATTCTAGATGATGAACCGCGAAATTCAAAGAAGCTATGGTAAACCCTAACACCCCTTACGAGAAATAAGCGGTAAATTACGAGAAAGATTCAACACATGGCATTTACTAGAGATCCCTCCTTGGAATAAATCCTTAGGGTGCAAATAGATCTATTGAAAAGTGCAATGTCTGCCTTGTTGTGAAAGTTTATAGTCAAAGGGAAGGACTTGATTATTACTCCATCCGTTCCAAAAAAGTTGTCACATTTGCTTTTACACACAAATTAAGAAATGCTATTTATTATCCATGTGATTACTAAAGTTCCCCCTCCATAAAGTGTCTTGATATCTTGAATATTTATTAGGAACATATATTATAATATTTAATTAGGGATAAAAGTGGTATAAATAAAAAAAAGTGTTTTGATTTTCGAAAGTGACAACCTTTTTGAAACAACTATTTTTAGTATAAGTGACAACCTTTTAGGAACGGAGGGAGTATGACACATATTATCAAATCACGATAATATTATCCATATGAACTTTAATCGATATAGATTCGATATACAACCTCGAAATCCATCAAATGGATGTAAAGACGGTTTTCCTAAATAGAGAACTAATTAAACAAAGAGATATACATGAAACAACCTAAAAGTAACGTTATTCTAGATAAATAGAAACAAGTACGTAAGGTTGTTAAATCTCTATATAATATGCACCAAAACAGTGGCATAACAAATTTGACAAAGTCATGATTTCAAATGGCTTTAAGATAAATGAATATGACAAATGTGTCAAACAAAATGAAAAAGGATATGTCACTGTGTTCTTGTTTGTGGATGATATATTTATAATTGAAAGTAATAATGATGGAATTACCTCCAACAAGAAGATGCTTTCAAGAAAATTTGACATGAAAGATTTAGGCATTGAAGATCTTATTCTATGCATTCTAGATTCTCTAGCATCTGAAGGAATAGTAACATCTCATTCATAATATATTGAGAAAGTACTAAACAAATGTAGTAATGGCTACACAGATATTGTTAAGACACGTATAAAGTAAACTTATATCTTGATACTAATGATACGATCAACCAGTTAGAATACTCTTGTATTATACGGAGTCTCATGTACTTAACAAACTGCACTAGGTCAGATATTGATCATCACATAAGCAAGCTAAGCAGGTTTACAAATAATCAAGGAAAGAACCATTGTATTGTTATCGTAAAATTTCTAAGGTATCTCAGATACACTATGAATGAATGGTTGCTATACACAAGAGATCCAGTTGTATTAGTAGGATACGTCGATGCAAATTGGATATCGAACTCCATAAAATCAAAATCCACATGTGGGTTTGTTTACATGTTAAAAGGAGCAGCAGTGTCATGGAAATCCACGAAGAAAGCGTGTATATCTAGATCTACCATGGAATATGAATTTATAGATTTAAAAAATTTTGCCAAGAAATCCAAGTGGATTTGAAACTTCTTAGAAGATGTTCCTAATTTGCCAAAGCATGAATTTATAGGGCACTAAACCAGATGTATAACGTTAAGTCTAGACACTTATGTCATAGACACAATAATGTTAGACAACTACTCTCAAATAGAGTTATCACAATCGATTACGTTCGATCAAAGGATATCATAGAAGATCCATTTACCAAAGGTCTACAAAGAGAGAAAGTATGAGTATTATCAATGGTAATAGATATCAAGCCTATGTAACTTGACTTGCCATGATGGGAAACCTACCTAATAGAGTGGAGATCCCACAATCTAGGTGCAAAGGAAAAATTGAAACATGAAACTACAGTTCAGTGAGATGCATTGTGGGAAATCTTCCTAAACCATTCTTAGGATGAAGTAAACATCGCTACGTGTAAGAATGATGGATAAGTTAATCTTTTAATGGCTATTGTATATCTGATAATATAAGATAGAGTACTACAAAGTCCTCTCGATAAGATACCACATATATGCATAACATGGGTAGCCGCCTACGAGAATTTTTTAAACTGAATATCTGGTGGGGGTAAAGGTGTGATAAAATAATAGATAAATAAAGAGTCACACACCCTTGACAACCACGGAACTCACTGCAAGTATCACAGATCGTATGCAAGTTTTAATGATAAGTCAAGTTCGTTCGCAGGGATTGTATCTGTTAAATCAACTTATGTTTAACAAGCGTAGATGAATTTAGATGTTTGGAATAAAATATGAAAGATAAAATAATAAGAATACTATCTAACGCAATTAAATAAATAAAACTATTAAACAAAACAAATAACTAAATATGAAAGTAAGTCAAATAGATTAGGATTACTACGTCTATTACTAAATTGTTATTCTAACCTGTCACATTAAGCATTATATATTAACCAGGATTGCAACAAACCTTAGTGGCTATCTAGTCACACTAGACGATTATGTGGTGTGTCAATAACTAAGAATAATCCTAAGATTGATCAGATCTAGGAAATAGGTCAAAACACATAATACAATATACGCCAAGCTTAACCAATTAAAATAACCAAATAGTATTTAAAGATCAAATAATAATCCAACAATTAAAAGTAAACTTACAGAATAACCGCTTAGAAATATGGTTGAGAATAGATCTATAGCTAATTACTCTAAATATAGAGAAGGTGAGATGTAGAAGATGAGTTGTCAGTTCTCCAATCTTCTTCTTCTTGTCTTCTTCTATAGGTCAACTTGCTTCTTGGATGAATAGCTTGATTCTAAGGATGAATATCTATCTAAAGGACTAAGCTATTGTTTAAAACTAAGAAAATATAAGTAAAGACTAAGCCTATACTTTGCAATTGAGCAAGGACATGTTTACAATGATAAGAGGGTGTATTTATAGGTATCTTGGAAGCCCTAATTCGTTTTCTTGAAGGAGAAGTAAGTAGTGGACTCCAAGCCCAACTCAAATTCGTAACCCTAAAAACATGAAATCAGGTCCGTTTTTCTTTTGGCTCTAACAGCTTCAATATTCATCCGTTTGACGCGTATGAGTACACCAAATTGATCTTCTTGGAAAGCTCTTCAACTTTGCTCTTGACCGTTTCTCCAAATTCCTCACCGTTCTTGAGATATAAGCTGATTTGTGGTCGTAGGTGCAGAAATTCAGGATTAAGGCAAGTTTTCCTTTTCCATGTTTTTAGCTTTTATTTCCTTATCTCCAATTACCATGTCTATCTCTTTCCATATCTTGTAGTATTTGACTTGGAATCTCATTAATCTCCATAATTATCTTTAAAGCTTCACACTAAATAAATAATTAAACCCAATATGCTCTAAAAATATTATTTTACTAAATCAAAACTCAAAATAGGAAAGTGTAGCATTTCTCAAGAAAAACGACTATAATGACTTCTAAAACACTAAAAATGATGTCTCATCCTAATATAAATCTATCACAAATGAGGAGACATCAAGACCCCCAACTCAAAGTTGTATCGTCCCGATACAATAAAGATAAAAACAAAGGGAAGTCTCTAAATACACACCTAGGTCAATTAAGCACAGAGGGAAGAAGATAGCAGAATATGGAGAATAAACTTAAAGCAACTACTCATAAAATCTCATGTAATAATATTCAAAAACTACATACCTGTACACTTCTCATATCCACAGTCAACACGGTTTGAATTCAAGAGCAGATTAGTTTCGCAATGTAAGAAGGAGAGGAACTTTACTCAGTTCACCAAGGAAGCTATAGATTGTTCATCGAACTTTCACTAGTATCCAGAGATCCATTTAACTACTCTCTATTGGCTCAATCACTTCTTGATTACATAGCAAGAATCAAAAGGTCTTTAAGGTTGTAATTTAGGCTTAGGGACGGTATGATAAGTATATTTGGATAATTTAGAGTGAGCTTTTGGCTCTCTCCTCACTAGCCATCAACGAATCGCCCTAGAGCTTGAGTTACTCTCATAAAACGTTTCTCACTCAACCCAATGATTTATTGATGCATAATTTTAGCATCCCCAATAACCCAATTAAAGCATAAGATGTTCACTTAAAAATTCCACTTTGCCGGTCCGAATATATATATTTTCTTTTCAAATCAATTTTTTTCTTTTGTATAGCCATGACTCTCTTTTAATGTTGAGATATCACGCTATTTTCCTCATATATATATATATATATATATATATATATATATATATATATATATATATATATTTCCTTTTAATGCCCTTGTTGGCAAATTTAGCTCGTAGCTTCTTTTTCATTCACTATTACCCCGGCAAAGGGTTACAATACAATCTATGAATCATCAATGTAATAACAGAGCACAATTAATAAGCTAAAAAATCCCATCCCAATAATATTTCCCATAATGGTGGACCACCACCCCAAACTCAAGCTCTAAAACAACTGTCTATGCATCGCGATTCGAGTGCGGGTCATATGGAAAAGTCCTATAATCTAAAGGGATATGGCTTATAACGTGGTTCAATAAAAAGCTTTAGAAAGGCTAGAAGGGGCTGAGAAGGATATAACATATTAAATCAAATAACAAGGTGAGAAGGTATAAAAGGGCTTCAAAGGCTTCAAATATGAAAGAACCGCCTTAATCACTTTCTACACTATGTAATTTTGTTATTTTCTTACCTTTAGCACTTTCATCAAATGGTTTGTCAACTAGCTTGGATCTCACGGCCTACACACTTCTCAAGGTTCCCTGAGATCGAACATACTATCTATCGCATTGCTCACTAATCTTTTCTTTACTATCAACGTGTGTTTTCCTGTAAATACTCAAAGCATACAAAATAAAATAGCTCTTAAACATATTACTTACTATAATTAACTCACTGAGTTTATGCTTTCAAGCTATTAAACACACTCTACATACATCTAAACCTTCAAAAAATTTGATTTTACCTAAAAACAGAAAAATGGAGATGAGAGACAACGAATCCCCACACCCCCAACTCAAAAATGAGCCGTGTCCCCACGACTCGAAAAGACTCGAAAATAAAAGAAAATTAAAATTTTACAGATATTGCACATAAAGAAAAGGTAAGGAAGAAAGAAAACATACTCTTCGAGGCTATTTACCTCGCCTGATCAATACCCGGAATAGGGTGCAGTGCTTTCATGTATGTAAATTTCTATGTATCACCAATTTCGCATTCCCTTAAATCTTCTTATGCTCTATCCCAATCAATCACACTCTAGAAATCTCTTGTTAATCTTCTTCCAACTTTTCTCTCGAATCCTCTCTCATGTGATAGTGTTTATCCAGGAATATGTTTTGAACACAGCTACTAGCGTCCCAGAAGCTTTTATTCATCTTTGACATAGAAATCTTTGATTAGAAGAGGTATTGGCATCTTTTGTTCCCTAATTACAATTGCTTGCTTTTTAGGATTTGAATCCACCAAAAACCGGTTCCTCTCTAATTGCTTGACTCCAATTATCTTGTAATATATTCCCAAACTATTTTCCATCTCATTTGATTTCATCTAGAACTTACCCAATACCTTGCTTTGATTCTTCATATCTCATAACACTTGATAATTTCTCTATTCTCTTCATCATCTCTTTTGACCCCCAACTCAAAGCTTTAAACACTCTTGAAATTTGTAACTCATGATCATAGGTGGAACAAGCTTTATTTTGGTTAGGAAAGGTGTTAGGATGACAATTCTCCATGTGGGTATGATTGAACCAAGCTTTGGTGATATGGGTTTAAGGAATTTTGGAAAAAGATGTTGAGATTCATGGCTTTGATTCTTGGTTTCTAGGTATCTTGATATGATTTGGGTGCTTGAATCTTCTTTGTAATGATGTAGGGAAGGATTTGGATGAGAATTCATGGTGATTTGGTGATGTTTTGATGTTAGGTGAAGGTTTGTTGGAGCTTTAATGGAGTTGGGAGAATTCTGGAGAGGAGAAAGAGGCTTGAGGTTTATGAAATTCGGAATTAATAGCTCTATATCTCTTTTATAAGCTCAACCCGTAACTTTCTCTCTCTGGCGGCGTGGCGCGGTATACCGGGCATATCCTCCGGTATACCGGAACATCTGATGATCAAAAATTTTTAGCTTCTGGATAAAACCCGTGGTAGGACCCCGTGGTACGGGTTTTTGAGCTGCGGATCATGGTCCTGTGCACCGCGGGGGTGCTCCGCGCCTCCTACGTCAAAAAACCCGTGGTAGGACCCCGTAGCACGTGTTTGTGCGGTGCATGGCGCGGTATAGGGTCCGGTATACCGGACCCATCAGCTATTTTTTTTTTTCGTTTCTGGATAAAACCCGTAGCTCTACCCCGTGGCACGGGTTTTTACCGTGCGGTGCACCGCGGCTGAGGTCCGGTGTACCGCACCTGGCAAAAACCTCCCCAACAGCTAGATCTCGAAAAGTTATGCAGTTTAGGCTCAAAAATCACCTGATTCCGATATCCGAGCGCAAAGATATTACTTGCCGAAGTTTCTGTCTGAAATTTTTTTGTTCGCCTCCCTAACTCGATTTCTCCAATACCTAAGCATCAAAAACACTAATACCTTTCTCAAATATGCACTATCAACTAAAAATAACTAAATTAAACATAAATTAAAAACGTAAAAGACATGAATATTAAAAAAACTACGGGTTGTCTCCCGTACAGCACTTTTGTTTAACGTCTTTCAAAGTTTAGACGTGTTACCTCGATTAAGGCTTGCGTACATAACCTCCCCAATAACGGGTTAGGTCGTGCTCATCTACTATCCGAAGTTTGTGACCCTTCTTAGCTTGTATCTCAATCCGTTTTGACGAAATAACTCTCGTAACTACAAACGGACCCATCCACGAATCCTTGAATCCCCGTGGTCTATTTTCTTGTTTGGGGGCTTTCCATGCAACCATGTCACCAACCCCAAACTCACTTTTAATTCTCTTTTTCACGGGTTGAATGTGGACTTTCTTTTTAATTTCTTTTGTCACAACTCGGAGTGTCGGGGCTTCTATACGTGATTCCTCATGCTTTTCATCCACCAAGTGGAATGTTTTAGATTCTTTTCCCACTTGGAAAGTCACGGTTCCCCTATGAATATCAATTATGCTGTGACTTGTCGCCAAGAATGGGCGTCCAAGTATCAATGGAACATGTTGACATGCAACGCTATCAAGGATAACAAAATCTGTAGGTATAGTTAAAGTACCTACTTGGACAAGCACGTCTTCAATGACTCCCCATGGCTTTATCGTTGAATTATCTAGGAGCAGCAAATCAATATCTTTTCTTTTGGCATCTCCCATGCCTAACTTCTCGAACAGATTCTTGGGCATGATATTCCTTCCTGAACCCAAGTCACACATCGCTTTAGCTTTGAAATTACCACCTATATTAATGTGGAGATATAAAGCTCCAAGATCTTGCATCTTTTGTGGTAGCTTCTTCGGAATGGTTGTCAAGCTTTCTTTAGTACGGTCCCTATTCTCGATCTCAACTTCTACACTTTCACTCTTCTTGGACAAATCTTCCTTGCAGACTATCGGTGATGTAGGCTCTTTATATGCGATTACGTCCTCTATGCATAGCGTGCTTTGTTCTTCCTTTTTCGGAATATCTAGTTCATTAAGTGGAACTTGTGGTGATTCCACTTCCTCCTCTTCTTGAAGGCTGAACTCTTTAACAACATCGAACCAAACATCGCTATCGATTTCAGTGGCCTCATCATCAATTTTTTTACCTAGGCCAGTTTGCATGTATGGGACTTCGAGTATAGGAACAATGATTTTTTCTGGGCTTGACGTTTTAGATTTAGTATCACCACTAGGATATGTAATTCTTTGTAGATGAGGTGGTGATAGTAATGGTTGTGTAGGTGGTGGTTCCACCTTACTTTCTTCTTTTTGCACCTTTTGTGCGGTTGTCTCTTCTTTATCGGTTTCTTTTTCTTCTTCCACATGCTTGACTTCTGGATCAACCTCCTTCGTAATTTGATCTTTAACAATTACTTCTTCTAAGCTAAGCTTGGTTGGTTCTTCTACGGTTGAAATTTCGAACCCAACATTGCTATAACCCAGTTTCTTATGTAATTCTTGTTGTAACTGTTGATTGATCGTAGTGAGGTCCGTTAATCTTTGCTCCATTGCTTGATATTTTTGGTGCATAGAACGTATTAAGGTTGTATTAGCATCTATCTTTGCCGCATTTTGATCTACCATGTTTTCCAAATAATTTATACTTTCAAAAGGGTGAGACGGAAGTGCTTGTTGAACCTGTTCTTCTATTACACTTTGGATTAACGGTGGAAGCTCTTGTTGTAATTTTAGAGAAGAATTGGTCACTTGAGTGACTTGTGTCTCCAAGGCTTCCACTTTCGCAGCTTGCTCCATGGATGTTTCATTGTTGAGCTGCATACAATTTTGAACCAGAATCAATAAGTTATCGAGCTTGGTTATAGTTTCTTTTTGTGGATTATGCATGGGTTGTGGTGGAGCTTGTAATTGATAGCTCGAACCTTCTTGATAAAAAATTTGACTTCGGGCCCCATGCATATTTTGTGCGTAATAATTCTCCATACCTAATAAACTTGAGAAGAGACTAAAAAGAAAACGCGTAAAACTGAAAACAAATAAAAACTTCTACACTAAATAAACACAAAATAGATTTAACTTAAAGATAAATCCCCGGCAGCGGCGCCAAAAACTTGGTGGGGGTAAAGGTGTGATAAAATAATAGATAAATAAAGAGTCACACACCCTTGACAACCACAGAACTCACTGCAAGTATCACAGATCGTATGCAAGTTTTAATGATAAGTCAAGTTCGTTCGCAGGGATTGTATCCGTTAAATCAACTTATGTTTAACAAGCGTAGATGAATTTAGATGTTTGGAATAAAATATGAAAGATAAAATAATAAGAATACTATCTAACGCAATTAAATAAATAACACTATTAAACAAAACAAATAACTAAATATGAAAGTAAGTCAAATAGATTAGGATTACTACGTCTATTACTAAATTGTTATTCTAACCTGTCACATTAAGCATTATATATTAACCAGGATTGCAACAAACCTTAGTGGCTATCTAGTCACACTAGACGATTATGTGGTGTGTCAATAACTAAGAATAATCCTAAGATTGATCAGATCTAGGAAATAGGTCAAAACACATAATACAATATACGCCAAGCTTAACCAATTAAAATAACCAAATAGTATTTAAAGATCAAATAATAATCCAACAATTAAAAGTAAACTTACAGAATAACCGCTTAGAAATATGGTTGAGAATAGATCTATAGCTAATTACTCTAAATATAGAGAAGGTGAGATGTAGAAGATGAGTTGTCAGTTCTCCAATCTTCTTCTTCTTGTCTTCTTCTATAGGTCAACTTGCTTCTTGGATGAATAGCTTGATTCTAAGGATGAATATCTATCTAAAGGACTAAGCTATTGTTTAAAACTAAGAAAATATAAGTAAAGACTAAGCCTATACTTTGCGATTGAGCAAGGACATGTTTACAATGATAAGAGGGTGTATTTATAGGTATCTTGGAAGCCCTAATTCGTTTTCTTGAAGGAGAAGTAAGTAGTGGACTCCAAGCCCAACTCAAATTCGTAACCCTAAAAACATGAAATCAGGTCCGTTTTTCTTTTGGCTCTAACAGCTTCAATATTCATCCGTTTGACGCGTATGAGTACACCAAATTGATCGTCTTGGAAAGCTCTTCAACTTTTCTCTTGACCGTTTCTCCAAATTCCTCACCGTTCTTGAGATATAAGCTGATTTGTGGTCGTAGGTGCAGAAATTCAGGATTAAGGCAAGTTTTCCTTTTCCATGTTTTTAGCTTTTATTTCCTTATCTCCAATTACCATGTCTATCTCTTTCCATATCTTGTAGTATTTGACTTGTAATCTAATTAATCTCCATAATTATCTTTAAAGCTTCACACTAAATAAATAATTAAACCCAATATGCTCTAAAAATATTATTTTACTAAATCAAAACTCAAAATAGGAAAGTGTAGCATTTCTCAAGAAAAACGACTATAATGACTTCTAAAACACTAAAAATGATGTCTCATCCTAATATAAATCTATCACAAATGAGGAGACATCAATATCTCGGATGATTAATCATAAAACACTAGGAGTTGTCTAGGTTTGTAAATGTACACAACCATGAAAACAAAGTAATGTTGGGAAAGATACTATGTAAGTGTTGTTTACTTGGTTTACAAAAACGTTGAACAGTTCAAGACTTATGTTCATTGGTTAGCAAGTAGATCTGGTAGCTTTCAGTAGGGAAGGTTCAAAACCAGAAGTCACTTCTCTCGATGTAGGATACTTCTACACTTCTCTCTCTCTCTCTCTCTCTCTCTCTCTCTCTCTCTCTCTCTCTCTCTCTCTCTCTCTCTCTCTCTCTCTCTCTCTCTCTCTCTCTCTCTCTCTCTCTCTCTCTCTCTCTCTCTCTCTCTCTCTCTCTCTCTCTCTCTCTCTCGTGTTAAGCCTTATATTTCATATTTTATGTAATTGGTTTGTCGATTTTCATTCATGTTGGGATTGTCAGTCAAATGGATTCTACCCAAATGTTAATAGGATTGACAATGACGTGATTGATACGTTTATTTCATTGTAAACACTAACGTAATATATTTACTTGATTAAAAATTATTTAAAATTGAAAACGAAATTGAGTAAGAATTGTTAAAAAAATAGATAGATAAATAAGTATATATATATGTGTGTGTGTGTGCGCGCGCGCGTACGTGTATGTGTGTGTGTGCGCGTGCGTGTATGTGTGTGTGCGCGTGCATATGCGCGTGCTTGTGCGTGTGCGTGTGTAGTAAAGGTGAAAGAAAGAAACTTTTTTTTTTAATTATTACTATTAAATTTTGCCATTTGTTGTGTAATCCTTTACTATGTGCAAACCTTTATTATTACCATTGGATCAGATCCAATAGTTATGTATTTTACAAACTAATGCATCTTTTATCTGAAAGATATAATTTCAATTTTTTAAAGTTACAAACATTTTCAATGGATGTTTAGCAATTTATTTATTTTCTATAAATAGTTCGTCAACTTAAATATTTGAATGATTCAATATTTTAAAGTATTAAGCATTAAAAAAATTTAGAGTGAAAAATAAACAAGAAAAAAAACATTATTAAATTAGTTAAAAAACAAAAAAAAAAACAATGTTAGTTTCTTTTAAATAATTTTGTCGTTATATTTTGAAAGTTGAAATCAACAAAGGAATGACAATTAAATTACCTAAATACCTTAAAGATAAATCACATCTAAGTCTAAACAATTAAATTATATTTTATAGATTTAATTATACCATTAAACCCAACACGTACATTACTTATAAGATTCTACTCTTAGAATACATGATATCTAGTTATCTACTCGAAAGAAGAGGAACATAACATCTCATAACCCTGACTTGATTTGTCTTCAAAATTATTATGAAAGGGATTTGTAACAAATTTCTTACTTTCAACGAATAAGTAATATATATGTCTAAACATATATTTTAGCATCTCCTACCATTTTACTTCAATAAATCCTTAAATAAGAAAACCCCTAATATATTAATCTGGATAAACCGTGTTTGGGTAGTCATTTTGATTAGATATTTATTTTCATGACAAACATTATTGAAGTGAAAAAGAAATAAAAATCTCTAGAAATAGATTCACATATAACCTTATTGCCAAGATATATTCAAGGTACTGAACTTGTTGTTTTCGTAAAAAATATCAGAACATGATTATATGTAAGTATAATTATAATATTATCTATATATGAAAATAGTGATTTAGCTCATGATATGAAAAGGGAATGCATTTTCCTATCATGTTCTTCGACTCCATTATCATCAAACGAAGGTGAACCTGGTCCGTGACCAAAACCAAATGATGCAATGTGATCTTTAAGAGATCTTTTGTGTTTAAAATCAGAACCACATACACAAAGCCAGCGTTTCCCACAATTTTTTTCATGAGTTCGCCAATCACCTTTCACAGCCCAACACTTACCACATTTACGACATGCAAAGCGTTTCGTTTCGTGCTTTCTTTTGTAATGCGTTTGAAGTGTACGAAAATCTTTCAATGGTTTAACCCTTGGGTGATTAATATTGTTCTTGCACCCTTCTTCACAGCAGTAACATGGAACACCTAGCATTGTTCGTGGCTGTGTTCCCTTAAGAGATTCTGGCCCTTTTCTATACTCAGATCCATGTCCCCACATATGCATCTGCAACAAAAATTGATCTTAATTACTATTAAATAAAAAACTTCTTCTTAATAACTAGAAGGAGGATTAGTACTGCTACGCTTTACTGGGTGTCGATCAGGGATCCTCGTTATAATTATAATTATATATTTATAAAGCTTCCAAATATTTAATTCATGTGTTAGAACTTAAAAGACTTAGCACCTGAAGATTGTTGTAGCGATTGAAGGTTTTATTGCAGATATGGCAAGAAAAGTTGGTGAAGCCAATAAGAATCTGTGAAACAGTGGGTATCCAATAGTGGGTTGGAACCGTAGAATTTCTTGGATCATAGGAATTTCTAGTGTCATCAAAGCATCTTGGAGGACCAATCTGCAAAGCTACTGAGACATCTTTATTATCATCATCATTGGACAATTCAGAATATGTGTGAGATTCAGATCTTTCTTCAGATGTTTGAGGCAAGTTTTCATTTTTATCTGGGAAAAAATTGAATTGCTGGATGGTTTTATGAACCCTAGAAGAGGATACTATTGATTTATGAGAGCTAAATGAAACATGTGAGTGCTCCATGTTGTATGTAAAAACGTTATACTCGGTTTTATTTATTTATAATCGGTCTTTTGATATCAAACAACAGTGGGAAAAATCTTAATCAAGAGAATATGTTGGTTGAAATTCATTCTATTCAAGGAAAATCTTAAACTCTTGCTGTTATTCAACTTCATATGATTTTGGTATGAAAGGCACAAATATTAAATTCTGTGGCCCACAGCTTTCATCTTTAGTAACAATTATTCATCAGAGGATTTGAAATTAATGACTAATTGGCAATATTTTCCATGATCTAGTTTACTTGCAATTCAACTATGATCTAAGCAATAAATACTACTTAGTGAGTGGTTGTGAGTTTGCTTTGCACGAAGGATCTAATTATTCCTTCTTAACAAGCAACCACAAATGCATGTGGTACCTCGTATGTATGTCTATTGCTATGTCTCATCCTCATTGCTATTGTACTACCCTGAAATGCTGACACTGAAACTTACAACATTATAACTAGTCATTTTGTTAACCAGCTACATTGGGTACATTGCAGGCCTATAACGAATTATATACCTTATACAGTTCAACTAACTAGAGATCAATATTACTGCGGTAAATATTGTACCTAATCTTAATATTTGATACATTACCGGTGGCTCTTCTAGAACAAAAGATTTGTTGTTTTCGTCAGGATTAATTGCAATTTCTGTTTTTCTTTGACGTGGACATTCGATCCCAGTGTTTCTGAGTTGTATTGTTCTATGAACATTGATTGAGAAATGTATCCAATCGCTATTGTCACTTGAATATATATATATATATATATATATATATATATATATATATATATTATATAAAAAAAAAGTTTATGACACAAATGAAAAGATTTATCTTATTAAAAAATTTTTTTAATCAAACTAAATAAAAGAAAACGAGATCGGAATATTAAGTTACAAAATCCACCTTTTCATTCGAAAATGAATTGTAAGTTAAATTGATATTTGGGTTTTTTTATTAATGAGGTTCATAACTTAACAAAAAAAATTTATATGGTCTAACCTAAAATTGGGACAAAAAATATCTCGGTCTGACTTGCACGTACTTATTTATAAATTGTGTATTAATGTAGGGCAACAAAGTATTAGTAATCGACGCTAATATAAGAATCTCTAACCATCTATTTGAAATAGTTAGATTTCTTCTACAATCATCTTCAATTTGGATTAATCTCAAACCACAGGCAAGCAGCAAAACTCCATTAACAATGCAAACCAAGGTTAAACCTCCAACGATAAATCCTTTTCCTGCGAAACCCATTGTTAAAAAACACATACCATTCTAACGTTCATCTCGCTACACAAAAAAAAAAATTACCGGATGAAAATTCCCTCTAACTGGAACACAGTAGCCTAGGGAAAGTAGTGTTATCAAAGCCAACAAAGACAAAGAAGAAGGTAAAGCCTCCGATGAAAAAGCGCGTACCGACGAACCCCACCATTAATGTTGACAACCCACCTAGGCGCATACTTATATAAAAAAATGTGTATTACAGTTACCGAATTATATTTAAAAGTTTGTTGAGTTGTTATGTGTTATTTGACGGGTTGTTAGCTACCCAGTCTAGATATACATTTGTTCTCTTATTCTGATGTGATGCCTAAACTAATTTGTTGGGTTGTAATAACGCATACAATAGTTTGTGAAAAGATTGCCTGTGTTGATGTTGTTGTGTGTCTGAATTCCTAGTAGCTCGAGATAAAGTACCTAATTGATGATAGATTTGTTTCGTGAAATCCTCCAAACCGTAATCGTAAAGACTTAAATATGATTACCGTATATTAAAAACAAATCAAGGTCTTGTAATTTATTTTTTTAAATTTTTTTATGGGTTAATTAATGCTTATTATGAAGATAGAATGTGCATACTCAAATTATTTTGGACCTTAAAAAGACGTTATATAGGTGAATTTCTTAAAGAATGATTTGTTAGGCTTAACACTTTATTAACAATCATCTTATGAGAAAATGCCACTTAGGGTCCTGAACACACCCCCCTCTTCGAAATAGCAACCCATCTTGGAGTCTCTTCTTACTAAAGACCTAAAAAAGAATTTAACACATGAAGCCTAATATCCCAATTACTTTACTACCCTTTTTTCCTTATATATACTAAATATAACATTTCTGAAATAGAAAACAAAATCCTAAAAAACTCATTATTCTCTCTCCTAAAAAGCTCACTATTCCAGATCGGCAATGGAAGCTCCAAAATCACCACCACCACCACCATAACACCTCCACGGAAGATCTCGCGCCTCCATCCATGGAGCTTCTCAAGCCTCTCACGGTCGATGATGGTTGTTCGCTGCTCTTCTTTGATCCAGCAGCGAGATGAAGGCCACCAACACTGCTGATGCTCCGTTCAAGCACGCAACCCAGATCGAGGCTCTTCTCCGGTTCTGCAACTCAGATCGAGGATACAGCGTGTTCTTCGCTGGTCTGCGAGACTGATGCTGCCATGGCGAACGGAGTTCACCCTCGGTGGTGCTGCAATGTTGCAAACCAACTGCGAACGGAGTTCACACGCCGAGATCCGTGAAAGAAGCCACCAGAGTGCAGCCACCGAGATCCATCGGAGTTGATGCTGCTCTTCTTGCTCTTCAAGATTCTCGCACAGCTCCTTTTCGTTGCTGTTGTTCTTTGCCGAGCTCCGGTGGTGGTGTTATTCGCCGAGCTCCAGTGGTGGTGTTATTCGAAGAGCTCCAATGGTGTTGCTGCTGCTGTTTTAGATCGATGGTGGTTAGGTGGCTACAATGGATGAAGCAGCTTGGTTGGACGGAGGCAGTTTCCATGGTGGTGGTGGTGCTCGACGAGAAGGCTGTTTCCATGGTGGTGGTGGTGCTCGTCGACGAGAAGAAGGATTTTTTTTTTTCATTTCAGATCTAGATCTGGTTTGACCAGATCTGGTCAAACAAAATAGTAGCTAGGTTAATTTATCATTTTTTAATTGTATATTGATTTGTAATTATTTAAAAATGTGTAATAAAGATGAATAAAGGTTTTTTTTTGACTATTTATGTTTTGTTTTTTAATAATACTCGTCAATTTGACTGAGTACTCATCAAATTTACGGAGTACTCATCATATTTATCAGAAACTCATCAAATTATCCAGAGTACTCATTAAAATTATCCGGACCACTCACCAAAATATATAGAGTATTCAGCAAATTTATAGAGTACTCTCAGTTTTTCTGATACTCATCAATTTTATCCGATACTCTATGTTTTTTCCGGTGACCGGTGACTGGTGGTCGGTGGTCGGAGGTCGGAGGTCGGTGGTAGGTGGTGGGAGGTAGGTGGGTAGTGGTAGGCAGTGGAGAGAGAAGCAGTGACATCACACTTTTTTGTCTTTTAGTGTTAGTAAGGGTATGAAAGACTATTGTCAAAACTGAGGTCCCTAAGAAGAACAGATTTCTAGACTATACTCTATAGAGAAGAAAGATTGTCTCTAAGACCCTATATATAATTCACCCCTTATCTTATGAGATAGTTGCTAATTAATTCCAAAACCCAACAAATCATGCCTTAAGAAGTCAAACCTTAAAGTTTGGATAAATAAGGTCCATTTTGGGTTTATGATATCCCTAATATAATTTTACAAAATAAAATAATAAAATTTAAGATTAAAAAAATCTACAACAAAAAACGTTAGAAATTTTTTAGAACCAAAAATAAAAAGAAAACATAAAAATTGAAAATAATTAAATAACAAACCTAAAATCATATCTTCGCTTCTGCATTCGAACAAAAAACAAAATAGAACACTCTTCCTACCAAGCTGCTCTCCTGCATATGAAAACATCCGTCACCGATCTCCACCATCATCATGACCATGGCTTGGTTTTTGCGCCATCAACAATTGAAGACCCAAATTAAAGTAAAGAAAAAAATCAATTTTTAACATTGAAAGTAAAAAAAAGGATTTAATTTTTTCACCTAATCTCACTGCTTTACGATTTTCAGAATTTTATGATTTAAGTATAATTTATTATATTTTAAAAGGAATTAAATATTTTAATAAAGATGCAAAGATGTGATGTGGTGATGCTGAATCGCGGTTAAGAAAATGATAACGGAGATGGGTTTTTAACGGGTTTGGATAGTAGATCTACCAAATTAATAAACACAACTCAGCAAAATATACAGTACTTTGGTTTCTAAATTTACAAGAGCCCACCAAACGCGTGTAAAGAGCCTACCAAACAGTGTGTAAAGAGCCACCAAACGTGTGTACAGAGTCCACCAAAATGTGTTTACAGAGCCTACCAACCGTGTGTACAGAGCCCACTACACGTGTTTACAGAGCCCACCAAAGGTAATACTGACTATAAATATCATAAAAATAGGCTGGACCTGTTAAAGAAAGTTACCTTTTGGATTAATCACCCTTATCTCATAATATTTTAGGTTGTTATATATATATATATATATATATATATATATAAAGAATTTTTTAGATATGAATCTAACATAAACTTAATATAATAAATTATTAAATATAAACCCAACAATTTAGTTTTTTTTATAAAACAATATGATAGATTTCACACACTTTAAAGATTTTGAACCAAACAAAGTAGACAAATAAAATTCAAAATTCAAACAATAAAAGTAAAATTTAAAGTAAAACCAGATACACTTAAAAGAAGATACTAAAAATTAGAGAATATTATTTTGTGATAAAAAAATTAGAAATTTGATGAATCTGCGATATAAATTAAGACAAAAAAAAATCAAGAGAAACACAAAACTAGTTATATACTGTATCGTGAAATATCTTGATATACATTCATATAATTTAATCAAATTCTTCTATAATGATTTTATCTGATAAATGAAAGATAAAAGTATTAAAAAATAGAGAATTTGATAAGTTTTTTTTTCTTTTTTGACGATGAAATATGTTAAGATTTGGGATAAAAATAGTTTTTTTTAGTAATTCTGCTTCAATTAACCATGATTAAATGTTAAATATATGGCAAAGTCAAGGGCCTTTATGTTCATAAACGTCTCAATCCATGTACATAAACTCAATCTTTTTAAATATTTAAGTATCACAATTTAAATATAGTAAATATAGCGGGCTTATGCACACGTATTGAGTTTTTTTAAGAATATAAATAAAAACAGGCACCAATTTTTTCAAACATGTGAGGTCGCACCTCTTGCACATACCCAAACTAGATTCTACTAAGAAGGATGTTCCCCCTCACCCACCCACCCCTTATCCGGTCTCAGGATATATTTTTGGAAATAGACCATAGTAAAAAAATTACATTATCCCCCGCAACCTCAGCCTGGATTTTAGTGCCCTAACTTTAAGTATTAGATTTTTAACACTCCCCAAATTAGAAATTAGCCCAAAAAATATGGTCAATGTCCCGAGTCCCACCAATAATTTTAACTTTTAGCCATTCCCCCCATCCCCAGAGAATTTTTTGGATCTGCGTGAAATTGTGGCTTCTGTTGAGGCGAATAACGCTAAGGGAAGGGTGTTGAGTGGTGGAGGTTATATACGTTTTTCAAACATTTTTGGCACTTGGGTTTGCATTTCTTAAATAATATAAGGGTCAGTGTGCAATTTTTATTTAATATAGGGTATATTGTGTAAACTATAGGAGTTGGGGTGCAAACTTTGAATAATATAGGGATTGTTGTGTAAATTGTGAATACTCTAGGTGTTGTCGTGTAATTTTTTAGAAAATATAGGGTCCACGTTGCAAATTTTGAATAATATAGAGACTGTGGTGCTATTCGTAGAGGTTTGGTGCATATTTTGAATAGGGACTGGGGTGCAAATTTTGAATAAAACAAGGGTTGGGGCATATTATAAATAATATAAGGGTTGGGTGCAAATTTTGAATACTATAGGATCTTTTTTGTATTATTTGAGTAATATAGGGACTAGGGACCTAAAATGAAATATTGTACAATATAGGGACATATAATGCAATGAGCAAAACAAATAGGATTTAGGAGCACAATATTTGCATAATATAAGGACTTATAGTGCAATTGACTCAAAAAATACCATAAGGACCTGCAATTAGACCAAGTATTTTTTGAAGTATACTTTTGTGAGATTTTGTTAATATACACGACTATTATACATGTATTTGGAATACATGTGCTAAAAATCAAATTTTATTAAATTTTATTTAACTTTATTTACTTGTATTCAAGTTTATTTGATTTTATTGTGTTTATTTGTCAAAAATATATTTTTTGGTAATGTAATACAATTTTATTATTATGTACTATAATTTTACTTATTAGTTGTTGTACTGAAATGAAATAATTTTTTTAATTTATTAGTAGTTAACACTGGTCAATTAAAATTACATATAAACCCCTATCAATTGAGTGACAGGTTAATATGGTTGATGTTTTATCTAACCACCATAATGGTGACAACGAGGGTAATGACCCTTGAAGAGGTCCTACAAGTCCTTTCCCCGTTTGTAAAAACAAGGTAAATGGTTAATAATTTAATTGTAATTGGTCATGTATACATATTTTGTATATTTTACTTACTAAACATAGAAACAAGCCGTAAAAAGAATGGGTAAGAATATTCTCAGAATGGTGGAGAAAGCTAAGGCCAAGTACGGTAGAATGGTGCCGATGGAGTTTTATCGGTAAGATGAGTCGTGGAACCCAATTTGGGATACTACACGCCACTTGGCCCAGGTGATTGGAAATAACGTTTAGGACCATATCCTGAAACACTATCTGGATTGGAGAAGCATCCCAACTGATCAAAAATTATTTATATGGACTCATCTTGAAGTATGTATCTTTTAAAAAAAATGTCTTTTATAAATCAAATTCTTCGATTAACTTCTAATATTTTTTGGTATCAAACTTTTTTGGTCAATGAATGGAGGAACTGAACGGGCTAGAAAGAGATTCAAGGGTACGTCTACAAAAAAGCTGCCACTAAATATAGTGATAAAAAGAGGACGATACACGGGGACTATCTTGTAACCGGTATTTCTCCAAAAGAATTGAGGAAAGTAGAATTCGAGTTGATGCCCGGGATGTGGGTTTTCATAGAGTTTCAGGTATGATAATTTTGAATATGTTGTTGTTATTTTAGATATAAATTTAATATAACTAAGCTAAACATAGGATATCAGCTGCCTAGAAAATGAACCGGGAGAAGCAAGGACCTGGTAGTGGTCATGGATCCTCAACCCTAACAAACACCCGCTATCGGATTCTTGAGGTAATGTATATCGTATTTATAAATTGTTAACTTCGTGATTTAATATATTTGTATTATTAACTTTGTGGTTGTTGTTTTAAAGGACCCCAAGTCAGAGGAACTGGAGTTCAACCAGAGACATAGAATGATCCCGATACTCTTACACCTACGCCCCCAGGGTTGAGGTCGAGGAATAGGCCAAAGATTTTTTAATATTACACCAAGATTGGGAAGCGTGATGTCTCCCTAATTGTTCTTATTTTCGACCCTTAGGAGACATCATTTTTTGTGTTTATTTAATTAATTTGATAGACTTTTGGACTAAATATGCAATAATCCGGAATTTCCTTTTTATTTCTAGCATTTTTAATTTATTAAGCTTTTGCGCATAATATTGGTATTTTTAGTGTAAAGTTTACAGGTTTTAGATGTTAGCTAGAAGAGGAATCCGAGGAGAAAGTCAAAGATCACGAGATAGAGTCAAGACTTGAAGATAAATCCCAAAGATATTATTTTTAGAGCTGAAAATCCATTTTCCAGGCCATATATTGCTGATTTCGAGGTGCTTAAGAGATGATTTAGTCGCTGACCTTTGAATAGAAATCATTCCTTATCGAGTTACGGAACTTTAGCAACTGGAATGAGGTCAATCGGAGTCATAACGCATCGGGAAAAGCCGTTTTTGTGAAGGTGTATCAGCAGTTACGAGATTTTGGGCTTAGAAATTGGGCTTGGACATTTAATTAGTGTTTTATTTTCTGGTCCAAGCCCTAATCCGTTTTTTAGCATATAAAAGGAGATTTTGACCTCATTATTTCTCACCTCTCAATTTGTTCTTCAAATCATTTCATCCTTAGAAGAGAGTGTCAAAACAATTCATTCTTTACAATTAAAAACATCAGAGAGAAGCAACAGAAGGAAGGAAGAAGAAGCTGCTAGAGCTGGAGTGGGTCTATAGCTCCGTTCTCAGTCATTCCAATTCCGGAAATTAGGTTTCTTTTATCTTTTATTTGTAATCAGTTATGAATTCCATTTATTTTAATTTAGTTTTTAATTTCAATATGAGCTAAGCTTTTCATAGTGCTTGAGAACAATTAATGGGTGAATCCCAATTTTATTGAATAACGAATGTTGAATTTGGGTTTCTGTTAAATTAAACTAGATTAGGGCTTTTACTCTTTTCAATAAATTGAGATTATTTTACTGTTTTTAGCGTCATGAACTAGGAACAGGTGTTAGTATTTAGGCTATTCCAATTAGTGGCAATTGGATCATCCTGACGGAGGGTTTAAATACAGAATCATTTATTCGAATCTAGGATAGAAGCTATTGATTCTGACGAACTTAGCTAATTCTAGGGTCAATGAGGTAATAAAGCTTAAACATCCAACGGTGGATCATATTTACCCTGACGGGACTAGTGACACCCTAGGATTGCCTTATAGTCCACCCTGACGGGGGTATAAGGATTTTAGAATCCCGACCATTGTAATTGACCAATTTAGCCCTTAAACAACATAAGTTAGAAAATAGGATTGGGAGGATCCTTGCGTTCTCAAGTACTACTTCTCATATTGCGTTTTTACATCATTTTACTTGCGTCTTAGCTTTTTACTTGCATTTATAATTTGTCTTTCATTCAGTAGCTTTAATAACAAAAACAAAACAAACATATCTTTTACTTGCTTTCATAAGTGCAATAAATCATTAATAGATAAGCATTGTAGTCAACGATCCCGTCCTTGGAACGAATCTGTTTTATCAACTATATTACTTGGCACAACCGTACACTTGCGGTTGTGGTTCGATTACTTTTTGCATTAATTTTTAGAACACACAAAGGACCACCAAGTTTTTGGCGCCGCTGCCGGGGACGGTAGCGTGTGACCACGGTGTTTATCCTTTAGTGATAGTTGCATTTATTTTTATTTTTCAGTTTTACGCTTGTGTTTGTTTTGTTTTGTTTTTACAGGTGCTTTATTCAGGTAATGATCAAGAAATTTAATTAAAGATGTATAGAGAACATTACCCAAATCCTGGTCCATTTGACTATTGGGAAGACTCTTCGGGACAACAACAATGGGGTATAAATTCTTACCAACAATCATATCAATACCCGCAAGAGCAAGGATGGAACAATCAATGGATCGGGAATAATCAACAACAAACTCCATATCACTATCAACAAGAACAAGTATGGAACCACCATTGGGTTGAAAACATTCAACAGTATCCACCTCATCAAGATCAACAAGATACACTACTAGAGAAAGTCAATCGCCTACTCGAGGAATTTCAGGCAAGAGAACCAGAGCGTAAGGCAAGAGACGAGGAATTCAAAGCCACCCATGCACACATACAACAGATGCTAGATGAAAGGGATGCCCGAAACAACTCTCCTAACTTAGCTGAAAGTGGTAGTAAGTCTTATGAAGGTCCCACTCCCTCGAGGGATGGAACAGATCAATTGGAAGAAGTTGTTGAGGAGGAGGTGTTGAAAGAAGGTGAGAATCTTGTTAGCATAGTGAAAGAAGGAGTAGCAACGCAAACCCTATAAATGAACACAGAGATTGCTATTCCTAAGGTGTATACACATGATCAAGATATAGAGCGCAAACAAGAAGAAGTGGTGATCGAGGTTATAGAAAATCCAAATAAAGAATATTATGAGGTAATAGTGGAAGATTGGGTTGAAAGCGAAGATGAATATGAAATGGTTGGAGAATCAATTGAAGAAATAAAGGTTCATAACAAAATAGAAGTTGAATCTCCACCACAACAAGTTCACCCATACCGATTACGAATCTTGAATGAAAATAAAGTTGAAGAATCACCTCCACTACCACAAATGATCAATATGTGTTATCCAAGCAAGGTGCCACACCGCAAGAGCAAAGCGGCGAGGAGGAGCACCTACCCACCACATTTTAAAGATGAATCCAAGATTGAAACAAGGAATAAAAATGATCTTATACCGTTGAGAACGGTTATCTACTCTAATGTGGTGGAAAATGAGTTTTGTCATGAAAATAAAAAGGCGAAACGAAGTACTTACCCACCTCCTTTTAGAGATCGATTGAATAATATTCAAAGGGGGAGGTTCTTAAGCTTTTACATCAAGGAAGAGGCGGGTTTAAGCGGAGGAACACCGCAAGGGCCTCAATACCATCTTCATGGAAGGTAACGCGTCGAACTTAAAGACGTAATAAACAAAAGTGCTTCTTGGGAGACAACCCATGTTTTAAATTGCTTTCATGTCTTTTAAATTCTCAGTGTAAATTAGAGTAATGGTTCTTTATTTAGTGTTTATTTTTAAGAAATGATGAAGGGTAGTTGTTTTTGATGATTTCAGGGGTAAAAAGGTCATGAGTTTGGGGTCGATGAAGCGAAAATAGGAGAAAAGTAGGTTGGATGTCCAGGAGAAACCGGGAACCCGGTTTTGGAGCTGGTACCAACCTTTTCAACGCAACACTTGGTGTCTTGGTTCACGACACAGCGTCGGAACCGGGTACCCGGATTTTCGAAACCGGGAACCCGGTTTTGGTGCTGTAACTTCTGAAATTTTCTGACCCAGCGTCTTGGTGGCTTGCGTTTTGCAGCGTTTTGATTCGCGCATCGACACAAATCCGGGTACCCGCATTTGGCAAAACCGGGTACCCGGTTTCGGAGTTGTAACTAGTGAAATTTCTGACCCAGCGTTTTGGGGTCCAGCGTTTTGGTGCGTCTCGAGGGTTGAAAAAAAAAAAGAGTATTTTTATTTTTCCGCGCCGTCACAGCGACGCGGAACCGGGAACCCGGATTTTCGAAACCGGGAACCCGGTTTGCATCTGTGATAGGGCTGTTTTGAAGATTTATAGCCCTAAATTTTTACCTCCTTCTTCAACCCAGCCTCCAAAAACACTCCCAAAACCCAGAATTTCCTGAACATCATCATCTACAACTACACAATCCTCAAATCTTACTCTCTTTCACCACAAAAACATGCAATCAACTCATCTCCCATCCAAATCCGATGATGAATTGGAATCGAAAATCAAGGTGTTGGAAGAGAATCAGGATTCGAGGTGCGCTATTTTGGGAAACGTTACAAACAAGTTGAACTTTATTTGTTCAAAGAACAACTTACCATGTCTAGACGCGAGATAAAGTTCATGGACGCAACACCGAAAACCAGCCACGCGCTGGTTAAGATACGTTTTCTAATCCTTCTCATTTAGTGTAAATTATTTTATTGCTTTGAGTCTTTTCGAGTCGTGGGGACACGACTCATTTTTGAGTTTGGGGTGGGGTTCGTTGCCTCATCCCAGTTTTTATGTGTTATTTGCTTTATTTGCTTTCAATAAAAGAATTTTCGGAGTTGCGTTTGACTGTAGAAATTTTTAAATATCCCTTTAAGCATACTTTTGATGAATCAATGATAGTAAATAGTGGACTTTAGGGATTGATATAAAACGCATTTAGAATTTCATGCAAACATAGGTAATTAATAGAAAAATTAATGAACAATGCAAATGAAGTAAGCTTGTACTTAAGGAATATGTTTGGTGTGTAGAACGTGAAATCCTAAATAGTATAGAACCCACCTAGATATGAACTAAAGACAAGCTATGTACTTAGGAAAATGATAGGGGCAGTTGTTTGTTAGCCATTTGTACCTTTTTAGCCTTCTATCCCTTGTATTAATTATTATCCGTCTTAGCCCACTTTGAGCCTTTAGCCTTTTTCTTTGTAGCCACGATATAAACCATTATCCCTTAGATTATTAGGCATGACCATATGACCCGCACTTGAATCACAATCCTGAGACATGTCTCGAGCTTGAGTTTGGGGTGGTGGTACCACATATGGGAAATTAAATGGGTTGGGATTGATGTGCTTTGTATTGTAGCACAATTGCAGATGATATATACTTGTAACCCTTTGCCGGGAATGAAGAAAAATGAAAAAGAAAGAAAAAATGAAAAAAAAAGTTGAAAATTCATACAGTAGGAACCGGGAACCCGGATTCGTCAAAACCGGGAACCCGGTTTGCTTCTGTACAAAAAAAAGAAAAAAAAGAGAAAAAGAGAAAATAAAATAAAAAGAAAAAGTATGAATGAATAAAACATCCGGCAAAGTGGAATTTTTCTGAAAATCATCTTATTTATAGTGGGTAGACATGGGACGCTAAATTGTTGCGTATATGGGTGAGTGAGAACGTCTTTTGAGCGTTAACTCAAGCTCGAGGACAATGTTGATGGTAAGTGAGGAGAGAGCTAAAAGCTCACTTCAAATTTACCAAATATACATCCACACCCGTCCTTAAGCCAATATTATAACCGTAAAGACCTCGTGATTCCTAAGTGCATAGTGAATTTATTATTCTGTTAATAGGGAATATACTAGGTGGAGCGTTCAAAGCGATTTAGGATTAATGACCACCCTATAGCCATCATACAGAGATGAGTACAAGTGTAACCTTCAAGCATTGCAACTTTAATTTTATGATTAAGATTATTTATGTTTGATGTTGCAATTTAGATGTATGTGTATATTAGTTTTTAAAGTTTGCTATATGAGATTTATTTTGAGAATTGCTTTAGGGTTTATTTGCTAGCTTCTATTTGTTTATACGCTTACTTTTACCCCTTTGTTTTGTTTTACTTTGTCGGGACGACAAAGGTTTGAGTTGGGGGTCTTGATGTCTCCCTAATTGTTCTTATTTTCGACCATTAGGAGACATCATTTTTTGTGTTTATTTAATTAATTTGATAGACTTTTGGACTAAATATGCAATAATCCGGAATTTCCTTTTTATTTCTAGCATTTTTAATTTATTAAGCTTTTGCGCGTAATATTGGTATTTTTAGTGTAAAGTTTACAGGTTTTAGATGTTAGTTAGAAGAGGAATCTGAGGAGAAAGTCAAAGATCACGAGATAGAGTCAAGACTTGAAGATAAATCCCGAAGATATTATTTTTAGAGCTGAAAATCCATTTTCTAGGCCATAGATTGCTGATTTCGAGGTGCTTAAGAGATGATTTAGCCGCTGACCTTTGAAGAGAAATCATTCCTTATCGAGTTACGGAACTTTAGCAACTGGAATGAGGTCAATCGGAGTCATAACGCATCGGGAAAAGCCGTTTTTGTGAAGGTGTATCAGCAGTTACGGGATTTTGGGCTTAGAAATTGGGCTTGGACATTTAATTAGTGTTTTATTTTCTGGTCCAAGCCCTAATCCGTTTTTTAGCTTATAAAAGGAGATTTTGACCTCATTATTTCTCACCTCTCAATTTGTTCTTCAAATCATCTCATCCTTAGAAGAGAGTGTCAAAACAATTCATTCTTTACAATTAAAAACATCAGAGAGAAGCAACAGAAGGAAGGAAGAAGAAGCTGCTAGAGCTGGAGTGGGTCTATAGCTCCGTTCTCAGTCATTCCAATTCCGGAAATTAGGTTTCTTTTATCTTTTATTTGTAATCAGTTATGAATTCCATTTATTTTAATTTAGTTTTTAATTTCAATATGAGCTAAGCTTTTCATAGTGCTTGAGAACAATTAATGGGTGAATCCCAATTTTATTGAATAACGAATGTTGAATTTGGGTTTCTGTTAAATTAAACTAGATTAGGGCTTTTACTCTTTTCAATAAATTGAGATTATTTTACTGTTTTTAGCGTCATGAACTAGGAACATGTGTTAGTATTTAGGCTATTCCAATTAGTGGCAATTGGATCATCCTGACGGAGGGTTTAAATACGGAATCATTTATTCGAATCTAGGATAGAAGCTATTAATTCTGACGAACTTAGCTAATTCTAGGGCCAATGAGGTAATAAAGCTTAAACATCCAACGGTGGATCATATTTACCCTGACGGGACTAGTGACACCCTAGGATTGCCTTATAGTCCACCCTGACGGGGGTATAAGGATTTTAGAATCCCGACCATTGTAATTGACCAATTTAGCCCTTAAACAACATAAGTTAGAAAATAGGATTGGGAGGATCCTTGCGTTCTCAAGTACTACTTCTCATATTGCGTTTTTACATCATTTTACTTGCGTCTTAGCTTTTTACTTGCATTTATAATTTGTCTTTCATTCAGTAGCTTTAATAACACAAACCAAACAAACATATCTTTTACTTGCTTTCATAAGTGCAATAAATCATTAATAGATAAGCATTGTAGTCAACGATCCCGTCCTTGGAACGAATCTGTTTTATCAACTATATTACTTGGGACAACCGTACACTTGCGGTTGTGGTTCGATTACTTTTTGCATTAATTTTTAGAACACACAAAGGACCACCAAGTTTTTGGCGCCGCTGCCGGGGACGGTAGCGTGTGACCACGGTGTTTATCCTTTAGTGATAGTTGCATTTATTTTTATTTTTCAGTTTTACGCTTGTGTTTGTTTTGTTTTGTTTTTACAGGTGCTTTATTCAGGTAATGATCAAGAAATTTAATTAAAGATGTATAGAGAACATTACCCAAATCCTGGTCCATTTGACTATTGGGAAGACTCTTCGGGACAACAACAATGGGGTATAAATTCTTACCAACAATCATATCAATACCCGCAAGAGCAAGGATGGAACAATCAATGGATCGGGAATAATCAACAACAAACGCCATATCACTATCAACAAGAACAAGTATGGAACCACCATTGGGTTGAAAACATTCAACAGTATCCACCTCATCAAGATCAACAAGGTACACTACTAGAGAAAGTCAATCGCCTACTCGAGGAATTTCAGGCAAGAGAACCAGAGCGTAAGGCAAGAGACGAGGAATTCAAAGCCACCCATGCACACATACAACAGATGCTAGATGAAAGGGATGCCCGAAACAACTCTCCTAACTTAGCTGAAAGTGGTAGTAAGTCTTATGAAGGTCCCACTCCCTCGAGGGATGGAACAGATCAATTGGAAGAAGTTGTTGAGGAGGAGGTGTTGAAAGAAGGTGAGAATCTTGTTAGCATAGTGAAAGAAGGAGTAGCAACGCAAACCCTATAAATGAACACAGAGATTGCTATTCCTAAGGTGTATACACATGATCAAGATATAGAGCGCAAACAAGAAGAAGTGGTGATCGAGGTTATAGAAAATCCAAATAAAGAATATTATGAGGTAATAGTGGAAGATTGGGTTGAAAGCGAAGATGAATATGAAATGGTTGGAGAATCAATTGAAGAAATAAAGGTTCATAACAAAATAGAAGTTGAATCTCCACCACAACAAGTTCACCCATACCGATTACGAATCTTGAATGAAAATAAAGTTGAAGAATCACCTCCACTACCACAAATGATCAATATGTGTTATCCAAGCAAGGTGCCACACCGCGAGAGCAAAGCGGCAAGGAGGAGCACCTACCCACCACATTTTAAAGATGAATCCAAGATTGAAACAAGGAATAAAAATGATCTTATACCGTTGAGAACGGTTATCTACTCTAATGTGGTGGAAAATGAGTTTCGTCATGAAAATAAAAAGGCGAAACGGAGTACTTACCCACCTCCTTTTAGAGATCGATTGAATAATATTCAAAGGGGGGAGGTTCTTAAGCTTTTACATCAAGGAAGAGGCGGGTTTAAGCGGACGAACACCGTAAGGGCCTCAATACCATCTTCATGGAAGGTAACGCGTCGAACTTAAAGACGTAATAAACAAAAGTGCTTCTTGGGAGACAACCCATGTTTTAAATTGCTTTCATGTCGTTTAAATTCTTAGTGTAAATTAGAGTAATGGTTCTTTATTTAGTGTTTATTTTTAAGAAATGAGGAAGGGTAGTTGTTTTTGATGATTTCAGGGGTAAAAAGGTCATGAGTTTGGGGTCGATGAAGCGAAAATAGGAGAAAAGTAGGTTGGATGTCCAGGAGAAACCGGGAACCCGGTTTCGCAAAACCGGGAACCCGGTTTTGGAGCTGGTACCGTTCCAAACTAGAGTCAACAGCGGGCCCAGGTGCCGGATACAACTGTGGTGCCCCAATGGATGGTTGATACATTCTCGCAGGAAGTTGCGGATGTCAATGATTTAACCAAACTACATGCACAACCAAAGCATGAGACCATGGGTCGATTGGCACTATTGGAGGCACTCCAAGTCCTCCATTCATTACTCAGAAGAACTATATGACGCTACTTGGGCAACTCAACCAGCTAATGGTACATTTGGGTAAGTTTTTGTTAGATATCATCCCACCCGGTCCATAACAACCAACTAATACGCACACCATAAATAACTCACCTCCGCATAACAGATCTAAATCTTCATTGATTTATCTTCCAGGCCTTTATAGAAACTGTACAATTGTTGATCTTCTGAGTAGCCATGATCTGGAACTCGCCTTAAACATATCTGAAATCTTGCCCAACCTGCTCCCACTAACTCATCTTGCTCTTGACGGAATGATGTCAACTCTAGCTGCGCGTTCAACCTCATGTTTCTTGGATAGTAAGGATCAAAGAACATTGTTTGTAATTCATCCCATATAGTGATTTGATCTCGTGGTTATTGATCAAACCACTCACTTGCTGCATTTCTGAGGAATAACCAGAAATTCGCGAGATACATATGTTCTCGTGTGAGTCGTGTCACATCTTGCATGATTTACGCATTGCATATCTGCATGAACTTCTCCACTGCTCGAATTGCATCTTCACCAGCCACTCCTTGAAAATTTACAAATTCTCAAAATTTACTCAACATACCAAAACCGGGTTTAAATCTAGCAACTTGAATATCTGGAGGGCCAAGACCTAATGCAGGTAATCAGAATGGTTTTTGTTCAGGAGCCTGCACGAACCATAGATCGTATCCTAATTGGACTTGAGCATTTCCTTCTTTTGGAGGTTGAACATCTCCTTCTTGTGGGGGTTGATCCTCACCTTTTTGAATAACTAGATCTGCTTGGTTTTTTGTCATCTCTTTCTCTAGCTTACATCGTTCTCTTTCACTTTTCCAGTAAGCTTTTAGTATCGCCTCAGGATCTGAGACCATACACCAAACCTAAAATATCTGATAAGGAAAAAAACACAAGCCAAGCGTAAAACAAAAAATAACAATTAACTCTACTTAAAAGAAATAAACACAAATATCAAACGCTGCGATCCCCGGTAGTGGCACCAAAAACTTAGTCGCTCCTAGAGTGTGATAAAAATCAACACTAAAGAAGAGAAGCGACTAACCGCAAGTGTACGGGTCGTTCCGAGTAATAAGTAAAAAATAGGGGATTTCGTCTCCACAGTGATTGCTAAGGTAGATTTAAATGCTTAAATAGTAAAGTAGAACTAATTGCAATGTAAACGAACCTGGATATTTGTTTTGGTTTTTAAATAATAAAAGACAAACGCAAGAATATCAAGTAAACTAATATTAAACTAAGAATTAAACTAAAAAGAGTATGCAAATATGAGATATATACTTGAGTCTCGCTAGGTAATCACCTAAGTTCAAAGAAGAAATGTACCGGACCATAAGACATGCTGGCCAAGGACACTATCTCAGGTGTAGCTATTGGATCACCAGCCATGCGCATAACATGAATCTACCAAACATAAAAAGGGTTGGTTAATAGTCAAATGAAGAAAGTTTCCAAAAAGGGAAAGTTTCCAGATAAGGCAATTCTACAAATAAGGTAAGTTTCTAAATAAAGAAAGTTTCCAAATAAGGTTAGTCTACAAATAAGTTAAGTTTCAAGTCTAAGAACGTTACCAAATAAGACAAGTTTACTAATAAAGAAAGTTTCCAAATAAGAAAACTCTACAAATAAGGTAAGTTTCTATATAAAGAAAGATTCCAAATAAGGTTAGTCTACAAATAAGTTAAGTTTCAAGTCTAAGAACGTTACCAAATAAGACAAGTTTACTAATAAAGAAAGTTTCCAAAAAGGGAAAGTTTCCAAATAAGGCAACTCTACAAATAAGGTAAGTTTCTAAATAAAGAAAGTTTCCAAATAAGGTTAGTCTACAAATAAGTTAAGTTTCAAGTCTAAGAACGTTACCAAATAAGACAAGTTTACTAATAAAGAAAGTTTCTAAAAAGGGAAAGTTTCTAAATAAGACAAGTTTCCTAATCATGTTACCTACCTTTTCCAAAAACCACTCCTTAAATGTTTGTCGGTGCATCTCCTCCACTGCTTTAGCCGTCCCTGATAGCGTGGATATGGGTTCTCTAAATTGTAAGAAAATAATAAAAATTAATGAGCAAATAATAAAAATTAATGAGAAAATAATAAAAATTAATGAGCAAATAATAAATTACGTTAACTTACGTCAAATATGTTTCGATCTCGTCGCAATTATTCAGAATGTACCAGTTGATTTGATCCTTCATTTTACGTGGTATATGACCAAAATCTTTTTTACGAACGGGAGTACACTGACTCTTAAAAACGGACAGCTCTTTCGGTTTGGGCAGTGGTTCGTTATATCTACCCGGATCATTGAACTTTGTATTTTCTTCTCGAAGATAACGTGATATGAATGTCAACGTCTCTTCAACAACATAACCCTCGGCGATTTAACCCTCTGGCCTAGCAGGGTTCCAAATATACTCTTTTAACTTTTTCAAATACCTTTCAAATGGATACATCCACCGCATTTGAACGGGACCCCCTAATAATGCTTCGTCGTATAAGTGTATCACCAAGTGGATCATTATATCAAAAAATGCGGGAGGTAAAATCAATTCTAGTTTGCACATCACTTCAACCACTCTCGCCTTACAGCTTCCAACTCTTTCTGACTCAAATTCTTGTTACAAACGACTCTAAACACGTTAGCCAACCCAATGATCGCATCGCTAATTGTTTTATCCTCTATAAGTCCAAGTAAACTAGCCACAAAAAGATATTGCATCATTATGTGACAATCATGGGATTTTATTCCAATAATCTTACCCGTGTCGCTTTGTATATTATTCCTCAATCTAGACGCGAATCCATCGGGAAAATTTTGTGTCTTCAACTAGTCAAGAAATAATTTCCGCTTATCAGTAGACAACGTATACTTTCCTCGCTTGAGCACCGATTTACCTCCTCTTGTTATCAACCACAATTCTTTCATGATGTTCGTATCCTTAAGATCCATTCTCGCCTTCACGTTATCTTTGTTGGGTATCCCATCAAGTCCTACAACTGTACCAAGCAAACTATCGCAAACATTCTTCTCGCAATGCATAACATCGATGTTATGTTTTAACAGATTTTCCGACCAATAAGGTAAGCGATAAAAAATACTCTTCTTCTTCCAGTTAAACAAGCGAGGACCCGTTTTTTTCGTCACTTTGCCCCAAAATCCTTGTGTGTACCAGGAAACACAATGGGAAACCCATCTAGCTGTGTTTGAATATCTGCAGGACTATATTTCCTCGGGGGGGCCCTCGTTTATTCACCGGGATACAAAGTTTTGTCTCTTCGGAGCCGGTGTCTCGTAGATAACTGATGTCTCCTCATTTGTGATGAATTAATATTAGGATGAGACATCATTTTTAGTTATTTAGAAGTCTTTCTAGTCGATTTTCTTGAGAAATGTTACACTTTCCAATTTCAACCTTGATTTAGTAAATTATTGTTTTTAGAGCATATTGGGTTTAATTGTTTATTTAGTGTGAAGCTTTAAATAAATTATGGAGATTAATTAGAGTCCAAGTCAAACACTAAGAGATATGGAAAGAAGATAAGCATAGAAATTGGAGATAAGGAAAAAAAGCTAAAATATGGAAAAGGAAAAGCTGCCATAAATCTGAATTTCACCACCCACGACCACAAATCAGCTTATATCTCAAAATACGTGGAGAATTTGGAGAAACGGTCAAGAAAAAAGCTAAAGATCTTTCCGTCAAACGGATAAGAATTGAAGCAGTTAGGACCAAAACAAAAGCGGGACTGATTTCATATTTTAGGGTCACGAATTTGAGTTGGGCTAGGAGTCCACTACTTACCTTATCCTTCAAGAAAACGAATTAGGGTTTCTAAACACCTATAAATACAACCTTATATCACTTGTAAATCATCCTTGCCTCATAGTAATTAGTCCTTAGGTTTATTATCATCAAAATTATTGTAGAGAGCAAGATGAAGTCTTTCATTATTTCTTTTAGTTTATTTTCTTCAGGTATGAACTAATTTTCCCATAGCTTGGGTTTTGCATCATGTATAATCTATGCATTCTAATTTCTTTCTATATAAGTTTCTTTGGGAATTATATGTTTTAATCTGATATTAGCTTCTTACCTATATATTTGTTTATGTGTTTTGATCTAATGTCTGTTTTCCTTGCTAGTGCACGAGTATATGATTACCTTAATAGTAGTTAAATGATCACCTTAGCTGGGTGTCTAATTATTGAAACACCACATAACGTCTAGTGTCGATATTGGTCTTGACAACACTAATTCTAACTAGATAGTCATTAGGGTATACTTTAATCACTATCACCATGTTTGGAAATTGATTGCTTAGGGACCTAGTTGCGCAGGAAAACACTATTTAAACCAGCCTCGTGGTGTGTCCGTAGCCCCCTTAGTCGCTCTCAAGGTCTAGGAGAGGGAATTTAGAATCTTGACTAAGTATTTAAGAGCTAATTATCTCCCTTATTAACTAGAATTTGATAGAAAGAATTGAAGGATTAGTGCATACTAGCAAAACCTAAGCTATATTTCTCATCTCATAATTCTTCGTATTTACTTTATTGTCTTTTATTTTCAGTAGTTTAATTAATATTCTCTCAATCAATCATCTTTATTTTCTGTCTTTTAATTAATTACTTTCTACTCGTACTATTTACTAATTCGTATAACATACTAAGTCCCTGAGAACGAATCTTCTTATCATTAAAACTTGCATACATCCTATAATATTTGCAGTACCGTGCTTGTCTAGGGTGCTTCAGTGCATTGTTTTTAGCGTTTATTTATCATATTTTTATCACACCCTAGGTGACACCAACAGGTCAAAAAGTTTGGGCAGCTACACCACAACCAACGGGTTCCCAGTCAGAGGACAACCGGGTTCCCAGTTTCTTTCGATAGGCGCAAACCCAAACGCGCCATTCTGTGTGGGTATGAGGTTGGTCAACGGGAGTTGAACGGGTTCCCGGTTAGCTTCTGTTTTGCAACCAAATTTTTCTTTGTTTTTTGCACTAACTACCCCGAACTCATGACATTCAACTCATGTAATCATCGAAACAACCAACATTTATCATTTATTAATAATTAAACACTAATAAACAACCATTACTCTAATCTAAACTACGAATTTAAATACATGAAAGCATTTAAACTAATATACAATTGAAATGGCTTTTGTTTAACGTTAGTAAGCTCGACGGGTTACCTCTCGCTTTTATGCAGCTTCGAGGAGGTACATAACCTCCCCAGGATGTGGATCTTCCAAGCGATTGATATTCTAGCCTCCATGATAGACTTTCAATCGATGACCATTCACCATAAAGGTGTGGTACTCGATTGGATGCTCAATCTCTATAGCTCCATGAGACGTCACTTTGGTCACAATATAAGGACCAGACCACTTCGATCTCAACTTACCCGAATAATTGTTGAACTTGGAGTTGTATTTAAGGACCCTCTGTCCAACTTTAAACTTCTTTTCACGAATGCGATTATCATGCCATTGGTGGTCCTTTGTGTGTTCTAAAATAAATGCAATAAGGATAAGAGAACCACAACCGCAAGTGTACGGTTGTCCCAAGTAATATATGTGATAAAATAGATTCGTTCTCAGGGACGGAATGATTTACTCTAATGCTTATTGAATAGTGATTAATTGCACGTGAAAACAAGTAAATGATTTTGAGAATTGTTTGTTTTGGTTTTTCTAAGACTAAGACAAATAATTAAAATACTAAATTAATGCAAAGATTAAACTAGACGCGAGAAAATAAAGTGTTTACGCAAGGTAGGAAATGCAGTACTTGAGAGACGCAAGGATTTCACCTAATTATCATTCATTTCATGTATTGTTTAAGGGACAAATTGGTAAATATGTATTGGTCGGGATTCAGAATTCTCCTTACCCCCGTCAGGGTGGACTAAGGAGCTACTTTTGGGTGCTACAAACCCCGTCAGGGTGGACTAAGGAGCTACTTTTGGGTGCTACAAACCCCGTCAGGGTGATTATAGTCCACCTTCAAGTGATTAAGTCTATTCTACCCAATTGGCCACAGGTTTAATTAAGCTTGTCAGAGTCTCTAATTTCTAACCTACATTCATTAACTAGGTCCGTATCCAAACCCCCCTTCAAGGTGATCCGATCGCCACTAATTGGAATAGCCTAGATACTAAGTCCTATGATTGGTCAATTACGTCAATTATAGTGATTAAAAGCAAATTAATGAAAAATATAGTTTAGCCAATTTGATTTCAATTATTAAAATCCTAAATCCAAGCACATGAAATAAAATCAAATTGGGATTAACCCATTATGCGTTCTCAAGCACTATTAAAGTTTAGCTCATAATTATTGAAAAGACAAAAACTAAAGAAATAAATAAGTTCATCATGTTTTACAATAAAATAGAAGAACCTAATTACGGAGTTGAATTGGCTGAGAATTGGAGATATAGGCAGTCTCCAGCTCTTGCTTCTTCTCTTCCTTGCTCTAGCTTCTTCTCTGGTGTCTAACTCTTAAGCGTATGTTAAATTATAAAAAGGTGTGTGAAAATAGAAGTCCAAAGCCCTTTTATAAGCTGAAAATCGGATTAGGGCTTTTAATAAGGATTAAGTGAATATTAGAAAAGCCCAAGTCCACTAATTAAGCCCAAATCCTGTAAATGTTGCACCACCTCCACTAAAACAGCTCTAACTGGCTCGTTTCAACTCGGATTGACCTCATTTCAGTTGCTAAAGTTCCGTAACTCAATGGGAAACAATTTCTCTTCACAAGTCAGAGGCTAACTCCACTCTTAGATGGCTCGAAAACAGCAATCTTTGACAACTTTCCAGATTTGTAACTTGAAATTCTCAATTCTTTCGGGATATTTCTTCTTGCTTTGACTTCTTGACACGATCTTTGACTTTATTCTTTGGTTCCTCTCCTAGCTAGTATTCAAAACCTACAACTTTTCACTCGAAACAAAGCATATTACGCGCAAAAGTTTAATAAATGAAAAATACTAGAATTAAAAGAGGAAAATCGATTTATTGCATTTTAATACCAAAAGTCTATCTAAATAGTCAAATAAACACCAAAAATGATTTCTCCCAAGGGTATAAAATTAGAAAATTTAGGGAGACATCAGCCATCTCTTTGTATTTTCCTTGTACAGATTAGCATTCTCATAGGCATGTAATCGAAACTCATCAAGTTCATTTAGCTTCATCATACAATTCTCACCGGCTAAAGTAGGATCTAAATTCAATTGCGCTATTGCCCAATATGCACCTAATTCAAGTTCAAGAGATAAGTGACAAGCCTTACCATTAAGCCATGCGATACGGAGATGCACCAATGGGTGTCTTGAACGCAGTACGATATGCCCACAACACATCATCTAATTTTAACGACCAATCTTTACGTGTGGGTCAGATAGTCTTCTCTAAGATAGATTTGACCTCTCGATTAGAGAACTCAGCTTGACCATTGGTTTGTGGATGATAAGCGGTACATACCAGATGTTGATGTCTCCCCATTTGTGATAATTTAATCTTAGTTGGATAAATCACTTTAGTTTCTTTAGGAAGTCTAGTTGTCGATTTTATCATGCATTATTGCACTTTCCTATTTCTTGTCTTGATTTAATGATTTATTATTTTTAGAGCATATTTAGTTTAATTTATTTATTTAGTGTGAAGCTTTAGAGATATATAGTAATTAATTAGATGCTAAATCAAGTCTAAAGAGATAAAGGAAAGAAGATATGCATGGAAATTGGAGATAAAGGAAAGAAAGGATAAGATATGGAAATATAAAGCTGCCAAGTAAATCTGAATTCCAGCAGCTACGACCATAGAAGTGACCATAACTCAAGATTGGCTAGGAATTTAGAAGAATGGTCTGAAGAAATGTTATAGAGATTTCCGAGACGATCAGTTTCGACATATGGAATGCGTCAATCAGAGTTGAAACGAAGAAGTTACGGCCAAAACAAAACAGCGGTAGATTATTACCTTCTATATTTTAGGGTTACGAATTTGATTTGGGCTTGGAGTCCAAGTTACTTGTCTTCCACTCCAAGAAAACGAATTAGGTCTTCTAAATACCTATAAATACACCCTTAAATCTTTGTAAAATAATCCTTGCCTCCCATAAGTTAGTCCTTAAGTTTTATACCATTAGAGTTATTGAAGAGAGCAAGATGACATTCATGTATCTTTATTTTATTTTATTTCCTTCAGGTATGGACTAATTTTCCCATAGCTTGGGTTTTGCACTATGTATAATCTAAGAATTCTATTTTCTTTCTATCTAAGTTTCATTTGGAACTATCTGTTTTAATCTGATTCTAGCTGCTTAACTATATATTCGTTTTATGTGCTTTGATTTATTGTTTGTCTTAAACCTGATCAATTTAGGGCTTTGCTAATAGTAGTTAGATGGTCTCCCAGTAGGGGTGTCTAATTATTGAAACACCACATAAACGTTGGTCCTGACAACACCAGCCTAGATGGTCATAAGGTTTATTTTCATCACCAAACATCATTAGTAGGTAGGACTACACCTAGGACCCAAGTGGCGCAGGTTAACCCTTTGTGAGTTCCCTCGTGATTGTGAGGTTTCCACCCTAGTTCACTCTCCTGGGATAGGGGAAATTTAGAATCCTGACTACATATCTAAGAGCTATTGTCTCCCTTATAAACTGAAATTGATAGAAAGAATTAGAAGGATTAGTGCATACTAGCAAAACCTAAGATATACTCTCTCGTCATATTTCTCTCGTATTTAATTATTTGTCTTTACTTTTATTTAGTTTAATCATTAATCTCTCAATCAATCATATTTACTTTCTGTCTTTTAATTATTAATTGCTACTTTGATTTGTTTACCCATTCGTATAACACACTAAGTCCTTGAGAACGAATCTTCTTATCATTAAAACTTGCATACGTCCTGTAATACTTGCAGTACTATGCTAGTCTAGGGTGATTAGTTCATTGTTTTTCATATTTATTTGTCATATTTTTATCACACCCTAGGCGAAACCAGATGTCTCACCCCACACTTCTCCAAAACTTCCTTCAAGTATCTGTTCAAGAAATAAGAACCTCCATCACTGATAATCACTCTAGGCGTACCATGTCTAGTGAAGATGTGTGACTGTAAGAATTTAATCACCACTCGCGAATCATTAGTTGGTAGAGCTACAGACTCTACCCATTTAGACACGTAATCAACAACTAATAGGATGTATTTATTTCCATTAGATGGTACAAAAGGACCCATGAAATCAATACCCCATACATCAAATATCTCAACCTACTGAACATTATTACGTGACATCTCATCTCTCTTAGATATATTACCACTAAACTGGTATCTATGACATTTCTTAACATACTCATGACAATCCTTATGTAAAGTAGGCCAATAAAAACCGGACTGTATTACCTTAGCAGCTGTGCAGTCACCTTTGAAATGTCCTCCATAGGGTGAATCATGACAACCCGTCATTACTGATTTAGTTTAACTTTGAGGAATGCATCTTCTCACCATATTATCACTGCATGTTTCGTAGAGGAAAGGATCCTCCCAAAATAATTGCTTAGCACGGTGTATCAGCCTCTTTCTGTCTTGTGAAGTAGCTCCTTCAGGATAAGAACCACTCAAAATAAGATTCGCTATGTCTGCATACCAAGGAGTCCCATTTACATATATAAAAAATAAGCTTTCATCAGGAAACTCTTCCTTGAACAACTCAGGCCCAATAATAGACTTGGAACCTTCAAGACGAGACAAATGATCTGTCACCTGATTATCACAACCTTTTCAATCTCGAATCTCTAAGTCAAACTCTTGTAATAAAAATACCCATCTAATCAAACGTGGATTTGCATCTTTCTTATCCATAAGGTATTTAATCGCTGAATGATCGGTAAACACAACAATTTTCGCCCCAAGAAGGTAGGAACGAAATTTGTCAAATGCATATACAACAGCTAATAGTTCCTTCTCCATCACAGTATAATTTACCTGAGCACTAGTGAAAGTCTTACTTGCATAGTAGATAGAATGAAATACCTTATCTTTTCTCTGACCCAAAACAACACCCATAGCAAGATCACTAGCATCACACATAACTTCGAATGGAATCTTCCAATCAGGAGGTAATACAATAGGTGCATATATAAGCTTATCCTTAATCTCTTTGAATTCCATCATGCAAGCTTTATCAAAAATTAATTTCGCTCCCTTCTCGAGTAAGTTGCACAATGGCTTAGCGATCTTAAAGAAATCCTTGATAAAACGTCGATAAAACCCAGCATGACCTAAAAAGCTTCTTACCCTTTTTTCAGAAATAGGAGGGGGAAGAGTCTTAATTACCTCATCTTAGAACGATCAACTTCTAAACCTGAACTCGAAACCTTGTGTCCCAACACTATGTCTTCACGAACCATAAAATGACACTTCTCCCAGTTCAGAACAAAATCAGTCTCCTTGAATCTAATTAACACATTCTCCAATTTCTGTAAATACTCATCAAAGTTATCACCAAACACAGAAAAGTCATCCATAAATACCTCAAGGAAATTATCGATCATGTCCCAGAAAATCGCCATCATGAATCTATGGAAAGTAGCAAGTGCGTTACATAATCCAAATGGCATCCTTCGGAAGGCAAAGGTACCAAAAGGACATGTAAAGGTCATTTTGTGTTGGTCTTTCGAATCTACATATATCTGTTTGTATCCTGAAAACCCATCCAAAAAGCAATAATACTCTCTTCCAGCCAACTTGTTTAACATCTAATCTATGAAAAGGAGAGGGAAGTGATCTTTTCTAGTGGCCTTGTTCAACTTACGATAATCCATACATACTCTCCATTCAACAATGGTTCTCGAGGGAATGGCTTAATTCTGAGCATTTAGGACAGTAGTGATACCACCCTTCTTTGGTACGCATTGAACTGGACTCACCCATTCGCTACTAGCTATGAGATAAATGATTCCCGCATCTAGTAATTTAATAACCTCTTTCTTTACCACTTCCTTCATAGCTGACATCAATCTCCCTTGCTCTTCAACTGAGCGTGCACTATCATCATCCACAATAATTTTGTGTTGGCAATAGGAAAGACTAATACCTTTGATGTCAGCAATAGTCCAACCAATTGCCTCTTTATTAGCTCTTAGTATATGCAACAGTTTGTCTTCTTGAGGACCTATTAAAGTAGCTAAAACAATAACATGTAGAGTGTTGTTAGTAACTAAATAAACATACCTCAAGTGTGACGGAAGGAGCTTCTCTTCTAATTAGAGGGGGAGATTCAATGGATGGTTTCTTTTTAGGTATTATCTCCCTTGGCTCTCTGACAGGCTCATAGGCTAGACGCCTATACTTTGGATTCTCATAGTTCAGAGCTGCCACTGTTTTGGCAAGCTCTACCATCATCTCAGGTTAGTCAAGTGTTAAGGCAGCCTACAAGACATCATCAAATTAAATTTTTCAAATATATCTTGCGTGGCATGTTCTACTGCATCGACTCGGAAACAGTTATCTTGGGAATCTGGAAACTTCATAGCCTTAAACACGTTGAACTTTACCTCTTCGTCTTGGATTCACATAGTTAATTCTCTGTTTTCTACATCAATCAAGGTATGCCCCGTGGCTAGGATTGGTCTTCCCAAGATTATGGGGACATTCCTATCCACGTTGTATTCAAGTATAACAAAATTAACAAGAACAATTAATGTACTTGCCTTGACGAGGACATCTTCTATCCGTCCCTCAGGATGTGCGAGGGATCTGTCAGCCATTTGCCAGACCATATAATTCGTTCTTACATGTCCTATCTTCATTTTCTCAAAAATTTATTTAGGCATGAGATTAATACTCGCACCCAAATCACACAAAGCTTTTCCTTGCCACTCATTACCAATAGAAATAGGAATCGTGAAACCCCCAGGATCAAGTAGTTTAGGTGGCAACTTACTTTGGTATATGACACTTCATTCTTCTGGCAACCCTGTCATCTCATTATCAAGGTATGGTCTTTTGTTGGCGATGGCTTTCTTTAGGAATTTAACGTATTTCGACACATCTATAATAGCCAGGAATGGTAAATGTTAAGACCTCTTATCACATTTAAGAATTTCTGATAGTCAGCCACATCTCCTTTCTTCTGAAATCTTGAAGGGAAAGGTGGAGGAGGACGGGTTTCTACAACACCTTTCTTCTTTGGATTTTCTGGAATATTCTCCACTTCCACTACTTCTGGTTTATCATCTTTTTCCACCACATCCTTTACCGACTTTGCTTTCACAGTTGTTTCTTTTTCTTTCATAATAGGAAAATGAGGTAGGGGAAGCGTCTTACCACTTTTGAGCGCTATTGCATTACAATCTTCTTTCTATTTCAGATTTGCAGTGTCACTTGGGAGTTTCCCTTGTAGACGCTGATTCAATTGTTTTGCCATCTAAGCCATCTGATTTTCTGACATTTTAAGTGCTGCGGAAGAAGATTCTTGATCTTTGTGCGCCTTTATTTGAAGTTTGATTAATGTCTGTAATGTTTGTTGTATATCTAGCGCACCTTCTTGAGGTTGAGTAGGTAGAGCTTTCTGATTTATAGTATCGGTATAGGTTTCTTGAGGAGGTTGTCTCTGAGCTTGATTTCCGTAACCTTGCCTCCCTTGGTAGTTATTCAGTGGTCTTGGTTGATATTTATTATCTTAAGGATGCGACTGATATGCGTATGTTGGATTAGTGGCCCCACTTGGATTCGAATATTGGAAACTCTGATAGTTTCTATTCTGTTGATAACCTTGGCCACCTAAATTATAGTTCCCTCGGTTGGAAACAAACATCACGGATTCTGTATTACATTGACAATGCTCCCAATCATGATCTTGTACACCATAGTTAGAACACCCATATATCTCTTGTGTAACATTAACATCCGCTCTTCTACCTGAAAAACCTTCTATGATAGCTAAGGTAAGCTGTTTCAATTGTTTCTCAAGTGTGTTCTTCAATTTATTCTCTAATGAAGAGAATTTTTCATCAATTCCAGCACTACTCTCTATACTCCGTACCTATGATAGGTGCTCTCACAGTATTCCAACACATTTCATTCTTCACTGTTCTACTCAAAATAATCTTAGCATTAGCTGGAGTTACTTGTAAGAATCCACCACAACAAAGCAAGTCTAAATATATTCTTGATTGTCCTTCAAGGCCTTTATAGAATATTAACATTTGTTGTGATTTTGTAAGGCCATGATCTGGAACTCTTCTTAAGCATAACTAGAATCTTGTCCAGCACTTACCCACAGATTCATCTTATTCTTGTTTGAATGACGTTAAAGCTATCTGTGCATTTAATCTCATGTTACTCGGATAGTAACGATCAAAGAACGCTGTTTGTAACTCCTCCTAATTATTGATTGATCCTGGTACTTGTGAATCATGCCACTCACTAGCTGCGTCTATCACAAAAAAATCAAAATTTGCATAGTACATCTGCTCTCTGGTTACATCTTGCGTTATATACGTATCACATATTTGCATAAACTTCTGTACTGCACGAATTGGATCTTCTCCAGGTATTCCATGAAAGTTTCCAAAGTTTTGGAATTGAGCTAACATACCAGGGGCAGGTTTGTGTCGTGCAACATTGATATCTGAAGGACCAATACCCAGAGCAGAAGCGCGATATGGAGCTTGTTCAGGACCTTGTATGAACCATGGATCATTAACAACTGGAGGTTGAGCTTGTCTTCCAAGTGGAGGAGTATCTCCATCTACCCCCTGGGATTAAGATTATTCTCATTAGCCATTTCTAACTCCTTGTCTAATCTCTCTCTCGCTTCTTTTTCTTCCTTCTTTTGTTTGCAAGTTTGACTAATATATCGGGGTTATCGAGCATACACCAAACCTGTAAAACCTGAGAAAGAAAAAATAAGAAAGCGTAAAACTGAAAAATAAAAATAACAACTAAACTACTAAAGGATTAACACCGGGGTCACACGCTACCGTCCCCGGGAACGGCGCCAAAAACTTGGTGGGTCCTGGGTTGTTATAAAATAAAGCAATAAAAATAGAGGAACCACTATACCGCAAGTGCAAAGTTGTCCAAGTAATACTCCGATAAATCGGGTTTCGTTCACAGGGATGGATAGTTATAACTCTAGTATTAATCAAATAGTAGGAATAATTGTTTAACATAAAAGTAAATTGATAAAGATTTTTGTTTGGTTTTATTTAAAATAAAGGATGCATTGAATGAATACTAAATTAATTGACTGAAAAGAAATAAAGTAAGTAAATAAGATTGGACGCAAGATGAGAAGGGTACTTGAGTCTCGCAAGGGTTTCACCTAATCTATCTAATTAGTGCTTCTGTTTAAGGGCTAAATTGGTATTATTGTGCTAGTCAGGACTCTAATCTCTCCTAACACCCGTCAGGGTGGACGTAGGAGCTATCCTACGGTACTATACACCCCGTTAGGGCGATTATATTTACTTTCAATGGTTTTAGTCTCTTACCTCATTGGCTGCATCGTTAGTCAAGCCCGCCAGGGTCATTGACGAATACTACACGTCTATTAGCAAGGTCCGTAATTAAACTCCGTCAAGGTGATCACTTTTCCACTTAAGTGAATAGCCTAATTACTAAACCATAAGTTTGATCCATGACTTCAAAATTAGTAATTTAAATGAAGATAATAGCCAACACAATATAGCTAATTTAATTTAAATAAATCAATCACAAATTCAGAAAACCAAAATTAAATAGAATTGGGTTCAACCCATGTAGCGATTCTCAAGTATAGAATAAAATTAACTCATGTTTGAATTAAAATAAAATAAAGACATGTTGCTAAATTAATGAAATAAATGAAAGAACCTAATTGAGGCGTTGGGTTGACTGTAGTCGGAAGAAAGGAATTCTTCCAGCTCTAACTTCTCCTTCTACTATTGACTTTCTCTTGAAGCGTAAGAAAATAATTATCTGATATGTGGTCTGTAAAAATGAGGTCAAAAGGTTTATTTATAATAAAAAGGAGGAATGTGCGTTTTACTTAATGAATATAATTAAAATAATAAAAAGCCCAAATACATCTCTTTAATTCTCGTAACTAGTGTGCAACCCTTGGTAAAACGGTTGTAACTTTTGCATATCGAATCCAAATTGACTCATTCCAGTTGAAAAATCTTCCTAACTAAAAAAGACAACTTCCTTATTTCACGAATCAAAGGCTGAATTGGTGTCTAAGGGGTTCGAAAACAACAATTAGTAACAGTTTTCCAAATTTGCAGTTTTTTTAGCCAACTCTTCGGGATATCTTTTCTCTCCTTTGACTTCTCCGCTAGATCTAAGAATTTGATTCTCGATTCTACTCCTTGTCTTGGTGCTCCCTAGCATCCATGGACCTAAAAACTTTGCACTAAAAACAAACAAATTAACGTACAAATGCTCTAAAAGTGAAATATCGTAAATCCAAGGGGAGAAAATGAAATATAACAAACTAAGCCTAAAAGTCTATCAAATATTCATCTAAAATGATGTCTCCTAAGGGCATTTATTTAGAACAAAACAGGAGACATCAGTGAATACAAGGATCAATATAAAGTGCGTTGGAGGTATGTAGAAGAGCTACGGAGAAGCAACCCTAGTTGTACAATAATCGTTGAGTCTATCGAGGAGGAAGACACGGGGGATGAAGTAGTTCAAAGAGTGTTTGTGTGCCTTGAAGCATGTAAGTTTGGTTTCTTGTATGGTTGTATACGTGTGATAGGTTTGGATGGATGTCATTTAAGGTGGCCCCATCCTGGGATTTTATTGACAGCGGTTGGACTTGATCCTAACAATTGTATTTTTCCTATTGTGTAGTTGAGAGTGCGAATAAAAGTATATGCATATTTTTCTTGCGTTTGTTAATAGATGATCTTGGCATTGAAGCTTATCAAGAAGATTAGACCCTAATGTCTGACAAACAAAAGGTTAATTTATTTTGTTTATTTTTCACGTTTTATTTTACTTTTTTAACAGTAATTAGTTTTTTATTTACATATTGTGCCCTAGGGTTTGGTGCCAGAAATAGAAGAACTACTACCTAGAATAGAAGATAGACATTATGTGCGCCATCTATATAACAACTTCAAGAAACTTCATACAGGGTCCAATTTGAAAGAGAAGATGTGGTGGGCTACAAAAGCACTTAGGATAGAGTTGTTTACTAAGTACATGGAGCAATTGAAAGCCATGTATAAGTCTACTTTCCGATGGTTGGAACAAGAGAACCCTAAGTTTTGGTCGCGCTCACATTTTCGAACAATCACAAAACATGACATGGTGTTGAATAATATCTCAGAGAGTTTTTCAGTGCTCCTTGATGCGCATGAAAAGTCAATTATACTTATGCTAGAGATGATCAGGAATGTTTGTGAATAGATTCGAGAAGAAGAGAAGTTGGATTAAGTCTTGGAAAGGAGCTATTTGTCCTAAAATTAACAACTTGATCAATAGGAACAAGGACTTCACATCAATGTGGACGGCTTCATATGCTGGAGACAAAGTTTTTGAGATAACAGGGGGCCAGGACTTGCAATTCACAATTGATATGTATAAGAAGTTTTGTAGTTGTCGTCGATTGGCATTATCTAGAATACCTTGTACACATGCAATTGTGGCTATTACTTATCTTGGAGAAGAAATAGAAGCTTACGTGGATGAATGCTACAACAAAGGTGCTTATATTAGAGCTTATGAACCTGTTATAATGCCTACTAATGGTCCCACCTTATGGCCACCATCTGAACATCCACCTTTGAAGGCACCCAAGTCTCTTAAAATTCCAGGAAGACCAACAAAACAAAGAAGATGTGAGCCCGGTGAAGGGCGCATTGGAGCACGACCAAACCACCCTCCAGGAACTCTAAAGTGTACAAATCCAATAGTTATACTAAGATGTTCAAAGTGCAAAAATAAAGGACACAACAAAAGGACTTGTAAGGAGAAATATGTCCAAGGCAAATCTATGGTTAACAATGAGTTAAATTTGGAAGAAAATACTAACACAGGAATTGTGCCGATTATTAACACTTTGGTTTGATATAGTAACAGATGTCAAATATGAAGAGTGGTGGATTTTCAATGATAATGATGATGCCTGATGAAATAATAGTTGATATTTTGAGGCGATTGGAAATAAAAAGTGTACTAAGTTGCAGATGTGTGTGCAAGTCATGGAATATGATTACTCAGCAAAAGTTTTTCATTGAGAAGTATGAGAAGAATAAATGCTCAGAAATTGTTGTCGAATATGAGTTTATACTTATATCAAATAATGAAAAATATATATTCATAAATTGCTGCAATGGCTTAGTGCTGGAGGTAAAGAAAGGGTGTAATAAGTATCGCATAAGAAACCCAATCACTAATCAAGTGGTTAAAGTGAAGGAAGACAAATCAATAATATTCGAAAGGTCTAAAGCCATTCTGGGTTTCGATTCATCATCAGGTAACTATAAGATGATTAATTTATGCTGGAATCAAGTAAATGAAAATGATATGGGTGTTATTATGGTAACTATTGGAAGTGATGGTTTAAGTTATGAATCGCTTGATATTACTTTATCGTGTTTGCGTAGTGAGCCATTCATGATATGTGACAATGATGTTTGTTACGCATTGAGTTTTCGAATTGAAAATTTGGAAAAATCAGATTTAATACGATTTACATTGGATGGGAAAAGCTCCATGAATATTAAGCTACCTCAGGGTTTTCGAACTGGATTTCTTCCAATAAGTGAATCTATTGATAATTTGCGTATGTTTATTGTAGATAATGACAAGCTGTCATTTGGGTATATATTCAGACAAGAGTTTCATGGGTGGGTGTTACAGGATTATAATAAACAAATCTGGTCTAACAAACTTATTATTCCTCTGGATTTTATCAAGGATTATCCAAATTGGTCGAGAATTACTGTACTTACCTCACCAAATATTAACCAACTACGTTTTATTATCGGTCAAAATTTACTGGAATATGATGTTCCCTCCAAAAAGTATACATGTTTAGCCAAGGCACTTCTACCTAGAACCACATGGTACCCTCTAATTCCTTCTTTGGTATCCCTCAAAGGAATGCGTTACCAACATTCTGACATTTAACTGATTCATTGTATTCAGAATTGAACCATACGACTCTGTTTATGTAATTTTATTGTTTATGCTTGGTTGATTAACATTATTTTTGTTACCATCTTATGGTTAGTAAGTTGAGCTTTTCTTATGTTATCTTTTCTACTTTCCTAACTTTTTCATGGAATAATAAAGAAAGATGAATGATCGTAACACTGTTTAACTTAATTTATTGGACCATTCTGACTCTCACATATGGACCATTCTGACTCTCACATAACATTTCAAAAATATTTCTAATAATGAATTTCTTCTACCTTTCGTTTTGAGCTCAAGTTTCAGTGGAGCTCCTCCATAATTCTACATCCTTATTAATTTTGTTTTGAGCTCAAGTATCAATGAAAAGAATTTGGAAGAGTCAACAAAAAATCTAATAAGAGTATAAGACTTGTAAATCGAGACAACTCGAACTTTAGTTTTTCTGAGTTTGGTTTACTAATATTTTAGAAGCTTGATGAGACGGTCCGCGCGTTCGGAGGATAAGAATATCAATATGGCTCGACGGGACCCATTCGGCACTATCAGAAAGCTCGAAAGGCTCTGAAGACCCGGCGGGACCCGCGCGAACCATCCCGGCACGTTCCGGAATATTCTAGATAATAATAGAATATAGTAGACTATTATAGATGGTAGTAGAATATAATAGAATAATATAGATTGTAATAGATTATTCTAGAATATAGTAGAGAGGAAGAAAAGGTAGGAAGAAGGTAGAATCTTCTAGATAATGGGTTTGGGCTTGATGGGCTTAGAAGCCTTCTAGACCCATCCATAGGATAGGATAAATAGAGGTGTCAATCCTCATTTGTAATCATCCAGGAAAATCTTCTCTAAAGCAATACAAAGCTCTTTCTTTCAAACTCTCTCTTATATTGTCTCTTGTTCTTTTTAGTGCTCAAGTGTGCCTAAGTGTTCCAAGGGTTGTAGCAACTAAATGTGGGAATTGTGGTTTTGTAGGTTGATCTCAAGCAAGGCGTTGGGGACTTGATTGGGAGCCACATAGGGTGTACGAGATTTCTAGGTGGTGAAACTCTACGCACGTGACAAGTGGTATCAGAGCTCGGTTGCGAGAAGGAACAATGGCGGGTGAAGGTACTAACAAGCAAGGAGACGTTGTGGTGGATGCCGGAAAGAAGAAGGAGACGAGGAGCCAGTCTCGTCATGCTTCGAGGGATAAGTTTGCGTGCTTTGAACAACGTATGCAAAGGTTGGAGGAAGGTTTCCAGGGAATTGCACCCTTGTTGGATGATGTGACCGACAAAGTAAGCGAGTTAGACAATGAACGCTTGGGAGAGCGGTTGTCGAATCTTGAGGAGAAGGAGGAAATTCTCAAGAAGGATGTGCAAGATACTATCGATGCACGATCGATGGATTTGCACCAGTTGATGGTCGACATGGAGGCCAAGATGGAGGCTAAATGTATGGCTATGGTAGATGGGGTCAAAGCCGAGTTGGAAGCGGTGAAGACTGAGTTGGCCATTGATGTCTCCCGATTTGTTCTAATTATTAGCCCCTTGGAGACATCCTTTTAGGTGAAGAAATGACTTGTTTGATAGACTTTTAGGCTTATTTGATCATATTGCACTTTCTCCCCGTGGAAATTAACTATTTGCAGAATCTGAGCTTTTGTGCGTAAATTTAACTATTTTTAATGCAAAGTTAATTGGTTCTTGAATTTCATGAAAGACCAATCCAAGGAGAAAAAGTGAGAATAAAGTCTTAGTGTATTTTAGAGTGTTAGGAAATGATTTTGAGTCGAGTTTCTATTTTTAGAGTACACTTTCCTATTTTGATTTCTTGATTTATTGATTTATTCTTTTTAAGCATATGCGGTTTGATTATTTATTTAATGTGAAGCTTTAAAAGATAAATGGTAATTACTTAGAGGCCAAGTCAAGATAAAGATGAAAGGAAAGAAGATTTACATGGAAATAAGAAGATTTGGTAAAGATTTATTTAAAGGAGGAAAAGATAAAGCTGCCTTTTGAAATCTGAAATCCAGCCACGTTTTAGGAATTAAATCATAATAAAAGATTGGCATGGATTCTGGATGAATGGTCTGCACCAATAGAAAGAGCTTTCCAAGACAAGTGGTTTCATATATTGGAACTTCTCAAACGGATAAGTATTGAAAAAGATATGACCAAATCAAATCAGCAAAATCTTACCTTCTAAGAGCTACGAATTTGAGAGTCTTTGACTTGTCTTCCACTCCAAGCAAAATTCGACCTAGGGTCCTCCAACACCTATAAATACACCCCTTAACCTCCTACTTTCACACACTTCAGAGAATTACATAAGAGGCTTAAGGTTTACAAGTCAGAGCAAGAAGGCAAGGAGAAGCTAGTGCTGGAGGAGTCCTGTTCTTCCATCATCAGTCATCTTAACCTTTAGGTTCTTTATTTTCTTTTTGTAATTCGACATTATGAGTTCATTTAATTTAGTTTTAGTTTTCCATTCCGTTATGAACTAATTTCTTTAGTACTTGAGAATCGCTATATGGGTTGAACTTAATTCTGTTTAATTTATGTTTTCTGAATTTGGGATTTAATAGTTTAAATTAGACTAGGTATTTTGTGTTGACTATTATCTTGTTTTAATAATTAATTTTGAAGTCATGAATCAAACTTAGCTCATAGTAATTAGGCTATTCCATATAGTGGCGTATGGATCACCTTGACAGGGGTTTTAATTACAGACTTAGATAATAGACGCATAGTATCCGTTATTGACCTTGACAGGCTTAACTAACCATGCAGCCAATGAGGTAAATTATTATTCATCTGAAAGTAGCTTATATTCACCCTGACGGGGTTTGTAATATCGTAGGATAGCTCTTAGGTCCACCCTGACGGGGGCTAGGAGATATTAGAGTCCCGACTAGCATAATAATACCAGTTTAGTTTCAAATCTCTTTTATTTGCTTTCTTTTAATTTAGTCTTTAATTTATTTGCATCTTAATTTATAAAACCAAACAAAAATCTTTACTTTATTTGTTTCTGTTAAGCAATTACTCTTACTCTTTGATTAATACCTGAGTTGTGCCTAATCCGTCCCTGCGAACGAACTCGATTTATCGAATATTACTTGGACAACCGTACACTTGCGGTGATTGTGGTTCCTTTACTTTCGCATTAATTTAATAACACACCAGGACCCGCCAAGTTTTTGGCGCCGCTGCCGGGGACGGTAGCGTGTGACCCCGGTGTTAATCTTTTAGTAGTTTAATTTTTAGTTTTTTTTTCAGTTTTACGCTTTGGGTTGTCTTTCTTTCTCAGGTTTACAGGTTTTGGTTTATGCGTGAAGATATCGTGATTCTTGCAAATCCCGAAAGCCTAGTTCGTGAAGCAAACAAAAGAAAGAGAGACGTTAAAGCAAAAGAGTTAGAGGAGCAATTAGCAAAAGAACCAATGGCTGAAGACCCAGTTGACAATCGTCAAGTTGGAAATCAACTCCCTCCAGCTGCTCCTGTTGCTCGAAACAATGATCCGTGGTTCGTCAATGGCCCTGCAGAAGCTCCGTTTCGTGTTCCTGCCCTCGGAATTGGCCCTGCAAATATTAATGTCGAGAGATTCAGACCCGATCCTGGTATGTTATCTCAGTTTCAGAGTTATGGCAATTTCCGAGGAGCACCTACCGAAGATCCAATCCGAGCTGTACAGAAGTTCGTGCAGATTTGCGATTCGTATATTACACAAGGAGTAACTAAAGAGCAAATGTATTTTGCTCATTTTAGATACTTTGTTATTGATGGAGCAAGTGAGTGGCATGATTCTCAAGAACCCGGAACAATTACAACATGGGACGCATTACAAACCGCGTTCTTCGATAGATACTACCCAACGAATATGAGATTAGATGCGCAAGTTGAACTAACTTCATTCAAACAAGAGGAAGACGAGACTTTGGGTTCAGATTTGCTTACGAAGAGTCCCTGATCATGGCCTCACAGAAGTTCAACAAATGAAGATATTTTACCGAGGACTTGATGGCTCTTCAAGAAAGGATCTAGACTTGCTTTGTGGTGGTGGATTCCTACAGGTACAACCAGTTCATGCGAAGATTATTTTGAATAGAACTGTAACAAATGAACTTGGTTGGAACACTGTAAGAACACCTGTTCGAGGTGGAAATACTGCGTCAATTGAAGAAAAATTCACCGCCATGGAAAACAAACTCGAGCAACAACTGAAACAACTTACTATAGCCGTTACAAAGAGTGTTGCAAGTAAAAGAGCGGAAGTTAATGTTACACAAGAAGTTTATGGGTGTTCTAACTGCGGTACACAAGATCATGATTGGGAGACCTGTGAAAACAATCCAGAATCCGTAATGTTCGTATCCAACCAAGGAAATTACAATTCAAGTGGTCAAGGCTATCAACCGAATAGAAACCATCCGGGTTTACAGTATTCAAATCCAAATGGGGCTGCTAATCCAACCTATGCATATCAACCACGCCCCCAAGGAAACAACTTTCAACCAAGACCTCAGAACAACTACCAAGGTGGACAAGCACACGGAAACCAAGCTCAGAGACAGCCTTCTCAAGATGCTTATACCGAAACCATGAACCAGAAAGCTTTACCTGCTCAACCTCAAGAAGGTGCTCTAGATGTTCAACAAACCTTGACAACACTAATCACAATTCAACAAACTACAGCCGCAGCACTTAAATTGATGGAAACTCAGATGGCTCAGATAAATAAGCAACTAAATCAACGTCAGCAAGGACAATTACCGAGTGACACTGAAGAACCTAAGCAAAAAGAAGATTGTAATGCAGTGACACTTAGAAGGGGTAAGAACCTCCCACCACCTCCTTTTCCCGTAATGAAAGAAAAAGAAACGACTGTGAAGGAAAAACCGGTAAAAGATGTGGGGGAGAAAGAAGATGAACCTAAAGTAATAGAAGTGGAGAAGATTCCGGAAAAGCCAAAGAAGCTAGATACTACAGTAACCCGTCCTCCTCCAACTTTCCCTCAAGAGTTTAGAAGAAAGGCGATATGGCTGACTATCAGAAATTCCTGAATGTGGTACGTGGTCTTAATATTAACATTCCATTCTTAGATGCCATTAGAGACGTGCCGAAATATGTCAAATTCCTGAAGAGAGCCATCGCCAACAAAAGACCACACCTTGAGAACGAGATGATAGGTTTGCCTGAAGAGTGTAGTGCCATATGCCAAAGCAAATTGCCACCAAAACTACTTGATCCTGGAAGTTTTACAATTCCTATTTCCATTGGCAATGAGTGGCAAGGTAAAGCTCTGTGTGATTTGGGAGCGAGCATCAATCTCATGCCCAAATCAATTTTCGAAATGTTGAAGATAGGAGAAGCAAGGCCGACATCCATGGTATTACAAATGGCTGACAGATCCCTCGTACATCCAGAGGGACGCATAGAAGATGTCCTCGTCAAGGCAGGTACTTTAATTTTTCCTGTCGATTTCGTTATTCTTGAATACGACGCGGATAGGAATGTCCCCATCATTTTGGGACGACCATTCCTAGCCACGGGGCGTACTGTTATTAATGTAGAAAACGGAGAATTGACAATGCGAATCCAAGACGAGGAGGTAAAGTTCAACGTGTTTAGGGCAATGAAGTTTCCAGATTTGCGAGAAGACTGTTTCCAATTGGACATGATTGATTTAGCCACACGAGAAGTATGGGAATACATGAACTTCGGTGATATCTTGCAAGCTAACCCTAACACTTGACTTACCAAAACCAATTGAAGAGTTAGCCGAAACAGTGGCAGCTCTTAACTCTGGATATCCGAAGCAGAAGCGTCTCACTTATGAACCTGTCAGAGAACTGGGGGAGATAGTTCTTAAAAATAAACCATCTATCGAAGCTCCCCCGAAATTAGAAGAAAAGCCGCTTCCGACACACCTGAGGTATGCGTATTTAGGTACTAACAAAACTCTACCTGTTATTGTTTCAGCTACTTTAACAGGTCTTCAAGAAAAACTATTGCGCATCCTACGAGCTAACAAAGAGGCGATTGGTTGGACTATTGCTGACATCAAAGGTATTAGTCCTTCCTATTGTCAACACAAGATCATTCTGGACGATGAAAATGCGCGCTCAATCGAAGGACAAAGGAGATTAATGCCAGCTATGAAAGAAGTGGTGAAGAAAGAGGTTATCAAGTTGCTAGACGCATGAATTATCTATCCCATCGCTAGCAGTGAATGGGTGAGTCCGGTTCAATGCGTACCAAAGAAGGGTGGTATTACTACCATCTTGAATGAACAGAATGAAGCCATACCATCAAGGACCATTGTTGGTTGAAGAGTGTGTATGGATTACCGTAAGTTGAACAAGGCCACTAGAAAAGATCACTTCCCTCTTCCTTTTATTGATCAGATGTTAGACAAGCTAGCTGGTAGAGAATATTATTGCTTTTTGGATGGGTATTCAGGATATAATCAGATTTATGTAGATCCAAAAGACCAACACAAGACCACTTTTACATGTCCTTTTGGTACCTTTGCCTTTCGAAGGATGCCATTTGGATTATGTAATGCACCTGCTACTTTTCAAAGATGTATGATGGCGATTTTCTGGGACATGATCGATGATTTCCTTGAAGTATTTATGGATGATTTCTCTGTGTTAGGTGATAACTTTGATGAGTGTTTACGAAACTTGGAGAAGGTGTTGGTTAGATGCAAGGAAACTGATTTGGTTTTGAACTGGGAAAAATGTCACTTTATGGTTCGTGAAGGTATAGTGTTAGGACACAAGGTTTCGAGTTCGGGTTTGGAAGTTGATCGCGCAAAGATTGAGGTAATTAAAACTCTTCCCCCTCCAATTTCTGTTAAAGGGGTGAGAAGTTTCTTAGGTCATGCTGGTTTTTACCGACGTTTCATCAAGGATTTCTCCAAGATCTCTAAACCATTATGTAACTTACTTGAAAAGGACGCCAAATTCCTTTTTGATGAAGCTTGCATGATGGCTTTTCAACAGATTAAGGAGAAGCTTATTTCTGCACCTATTGTATTACCCCCTGATTGGAAGATTCCGTTTGAAGTTATGTGTGATGCTAGTGATCTTGCTATGGGTGCTGTTCTGGGACAACGAAAAGATAAGGTATTTCATTCCATCTACTACGCTAGTAAAGTCTTTACGAGTGCTCAAGTGAATTATACCGTAACTGAGAAAGAGCTACTAGCTGTAGTATATGCATTCGACAAATTTCGTTCCTATCTTCATGGGGCGAAAGTTGTTGTTTTTACAGATCATTCTGCAATTAGATACCTTATGGAAAAGAAAGATGCTAAGCCGCGTTTAATCAGATGGGTGTTATTGTTGCAAGAGTTTGACTTAGAAATCCGAGATCGAAAGGGTTGTGATAATCAGGTTGCAGATCATCTGTCACGTCTTGAAGGTTCAGAACTTAATAATAATCCTGAGTTGGTTCGAGAAGAGTTTCCTGATGAGAGTTTATTTGCTATACATGATGGTACTCCTTGGTATGCTGACATTGTGAATCTTATTGTGAGTGGTAACTTTCCTCAAGGAGCCACATCACAAGACAAGAAAAGATTGATCCATCGTGCTAAACAATTCTTTTGGGAGGATCCCTTCCTCTACAAAATGTGTAGTGATCAAATGGTGAGGAGATGCATACCTGAGAAAGAAGCTTGGGCAGTGGTTGCGGGTTGTCATGATTCGCCATACGGAGGACACTTCAAAGGAGACCGCACAGCTGCTAAGGTACTACAATCCGGTTTTTATTGGCCTACTTTACATAAGGATTGTCATGAGTACGTTCAGAAATGTCATAGATGCCAGTTTACTGGTAATATATCCAAGAGGGATGAGATGCCGCGTAATAATGTGCTTGAAGTTGAGATATTTGATGTATGGGGTATTGATTTCATGGGTCCTTTTGTACCATCTAACGGAAATCTTTACATCCTACTAGCTGTTGATTACGTTTCTAAATGGGTAGAGGCTGTAGCTCTACCAACTAATGATTCGCGAGTAGTGATTAAATTCTTAAAATCACACATCTTCACTAGACATGGGACACCTCGAGTTATTATCAGTGATGGAGGTTCACACTTTGTGAACAAATATCTGAAGTCAGTTCTAGAGAAGTATGGTGTGAGACATCGTGTATCTACTGCGTATCATCCACAAGCCAATTGTCAAGCTGAGGTCTCTAATCGAGAGGTAAAATCTATTCTGTAAAAGACTGTTGGCCCCACAAGGAAGAATTGGTCTATGAAGCTAGATGATGCATTGTGGGCTTATCGTACTGCGTTCAAGACACATGTGGGTGCATCCCCGTATCGTATTGTTTATGGTAAGGCTTGTCACTTACCCCTTGAACTTGAAATGGGTGCCTATTGGGCAATTGCGGAGATGAATATGGATCCAACCTTAGCTGCGGAGAATCGTATGATGAAGCTGAATGAACTTGATGAGTTTCGATTACATGCTTATGAGAACGCGAAGCTTTACAAAGAAAACACGAAGAGGTGGCATGATAATCGTATCCGTGCAAAGAGCAGGCTAGCGCTGGGACGAATGAGAAGCTGATGATGCTGCTGGACCGCGACAGGAAGGAGCTGGAACAGCTCAACAATTACTGGTTCCGCAGCCGTGGTGTCTTGCCGAGAAGATCAGCTCCAGGGGAATGTGAACAGCAGCAGCGACACAGGAGGACTGTTTCTGCAGCAAACAGCGCCTCAAATCCGATCTTCGTGAATCAGCAGCAACATTGCAGAAATTCTGCAGCTGCATATATGGCGACAGGAACCTCGATTCATGTGAAAACATGGGTTGAAGGTCATCTTCAATCCAAAGCAAGATTAATGGTTTAGAGTGGCTGTATGTTTATATAGCCGCGTTATGGATTATCTGGAATAGAAGGAATTTAATTGTTTTTAACGAAGAAAGTACTATACCCCATGTATCGGATTTAAAAAGAGAAATATTCTACCTAGCTAGTAGTTTTATCTCGGCATGGGGTAAGTCGATAGATGGTGGATTAATCAAGTTGGCTAGCAATATATTAGTCAAATGGACAAAGCCTCAAATGGGACTCAAATTAAACATTGATGGAAGCTTCGTTAGTGGGAAAAAGCTAGCTGGTATTGGTGGTATTATAAGAGATAAGTACGGAACTTGTGTAGTCGGGTTCTTAGGTGCTTGTTTATTTGTATCACCTTTTATTTATGAGCTTCTTGCTTTACGTTTTGGCCTGAGATGGGCTTGTAATAATGGCTCTACTGAGTTGATAATTGAAACAGATTCGGAGGAGCTCCACGCGCTAGTGAAGGGCGGTGGGAGCTCTACTCACTATGAGATGGACTTGGGGAAGTTCCACGCGCTAGTGAAGGGCGGTGGGAACTTCGAAAGTCGCTATGTTTCAATTATTGAAGAATGTTGCGCGTTGCTTAATAAGTTTCCGAACTTTGTTCTCCAGCATGTTTTTCGTGAAGCAAACCTTTGTGCCGATAAGCTAGCAAAGGAAGGCGCTAGAATGTCTAGTCAACCGATAACATTTAAAGATCCACCTGAATATCTTTGGAAGTTGATTACGAGAGACAGAAGTGGTTACGCAACCGCTAGAGTAGTCTTAGTTTAGGATATAAGAACGTTTGTTCCTAATGTAATCCATTGTTTTATCGGCTTTTTAGCCTCTCATGTATGAAAAAAAAAAAAAAAACTTTGATCACCCTAAAGTCAAAATCCATATTCTTAGATACCAAAAAAAAAATTCAGCTAAAAAGAGAAATAACATCAATGGATGGGCCTAACATCAATAGATGGGCCTAACATAAATGCAGAGAATGGACCTACCAACCGACAGAGGCAGTGAGGTATAAACTTCAGTTTTCATGTCAATAAAAAATTAACAATTCGCCCCCAAAAAATATAATTAGGTTAGCAGCGAACAGAATGGTGTTTTGAAAAAGGAGGTGTCGATCGATTCTGGTAATCACTTTTGTATCAATCGTCTAGTTTTGATATAAAATTAGATTAGAATTGTGTCGATCGATTATTAACACTTTGGTCTGATATAGTAACAGATGTCAAATATGAAGAGTGGTGGATCTTCAATGATAATGATGATGCCTGATGAAATAATAGTTGATATTTTGAGGCGATTGGAAATAAAAAGTGTACTAACTTGCAGATGTGTGTGCAAGTCATGGAATATGATTACTCAGCAAAAACATTTCATCGAGAAGCATGAGAAGAATAAATGCTCAGAAATTGTTGTCGAATACGCGTTTATACTTAAATCAAATAATAAAAGATAGATATTCATAAATTGCTGCAATGGCTTAGTACTGGAGGTTGGGTGTAATAAGTATCGCATAAGAAACCCAATCACTAATCAAGTGGTTAAAGTGAAGGAAGACAAATCAATAATATACGAAAGGTCTAAAGCCATTCTGGGTTTCGATTCATCATCAGGTAACTATAAGATGATTAATTTATGCTGGAATCAAGTAAATGAAAATGATATGGGTGTTATTATGGTAACTATTGGAAATGATGGTTTAAGTTATGAATCACTTGATATTACTTTATCGTGTTTGCGTAGTGAGCCATTCATGATATGTGACAATGATGTTTGTTATGCATTGAGTTTTCGAATTAAATTAATTAGGGTTCATCCCTTTATTGCGATTCTCAAGTAATTAAGGTTTAGCTCATATTGAAAGTAAAAACAGTAAAGAAATTAATAATATACATGTTCCTAATAAAAATAAAATAAGAACCTAGATAGAGGAATTGACTTGAACTGTTGTTGGAGATATAGACAGTCTCCAGCTTCTGTTCTTGCTTCCGCCTCTTGACGCTCTCTCTAAGGATGTATATATTGAATGAATTATGAGAGGTCTTTGACTCTCTCTCTAAGGATATTGAATAAATTGTGAGAGGTACTGAATAATGAGGTCTAAGGGGTGTATTTATAGGTGTTGGAAGACCCTAGGTCGAATTTGCTTGGAGTGGAAGACAAGTCAAAGACTCTTAAATTCGTAGCTCTAAAAGATAAGATTCTGCTGATTTGATTTGGTCGTATCTTTTTCAATACTTATCCGTTTGAGAAGTTCCAAAATATGAAACTGCTTGTCTTGGAAAGCCCTTTCTATTGGTGCAGACCATTCGTCCAGAATCCATGCCAATCTTTAATTATGATTTAATCTCTAAAACGTGGCTGGATTTTCAGATTTCAGAAGGCAGCTTTATCTTTTCCTCCTTTGAATAAATCTTTCCTAAATCTTCTTATTTCCATGTAAATCTTCTTTCCTTTCATCCTCATCTTGACTTGGCCTCTAAGTAATTACCATTCATCTTTTAAAGCTTCACATTAAATAAATAATTAAACTGCATATGCTTAAAAAGAATAAATCAATAAATCAAGAAAATGAAATAGGAAAGTGTACTCTAAAAATAGAAACTCGACTAGAAATCATTTCCTAACACTCTAAAATACACTAAGACTTTATTCTCACTTCTCCTCCTTGGATTGGTCTTTCATGAAATTCAAGAACCAATTAACTTTGCATTAAAAATAGTCAAATTTAGGCACAAAAGCTCAGATTCTGCAAATAGTTAATTTCCAAGGGGAGAAAGTGTAATATGATCAATTAAGCCTAAAAGTATATCAAACAAGTCATTTATTCACCTAAAAGGATGTCTCCAAGGGGCTTATAATTAGAACAAATCGGGAGACATCAGTAGTCACCTTTGAAATGTCCTCCATAGGGTGAATCATGACAACCCGCCATTACTGATTGAGTTTCACTTTGAGGTATGCATCTTCTCACCATTTGATCACCACATGTTTTATAGAGGAAAGGATCCTCCCAAAAGAATTGCTTTGCGCGGTGTATCAGCCTCTTTCTGTCTTGTGAAGTAGCTTCTTCAGGAAAAGAACCAATCACAATAAGATTCGCTATGTCTGCATACGAAGAAGCCCCATTTACATATATCGAAAATAAGCTTTCATCAGGAAACTCTTCCTTGACCAACTCAGGTCCACTATTAGACTCAGATGCTTCAAGACGAGACAAATGATTTTTCACCTAATTATCACAACCCTTTCGATCTCTAATCTCTAATTCAAACACTTGTAATAACAATACCCATCTGATCAAACGTGGCTTTTCATCTTTCTTCTCCATAAGATATTTAATCTCGGAATGATCGGTAAACACAACAATTTTCGCCCAAAGGAGGTAGGTGATGTCTCCTCATTTGTGATAGATTAATATTAGGATGAGACATCATTTTAGTGATTTAGAAGTCTTTCTAGTCGATTTTCTTGAGAAACACTACACTTTCCTATTTCTAGTCTTGATTTAGTAAATTATTATTTTTAGAGCATATTGGGTTTGATTATTTATTTAGTGTGAAGCTTTAAAGATAATTATGGAGATTAATTAGAGTTCAAGTCAAAGACTAAGAGATATGGAAATAAGATAAGCATGGAAATTGAAGATAAGGAAACAAAAGCTAAAAATACGGAAAAGGAAAAGCTGCCATAAATCTGAATTTCACCACCCATGACCACAAATAAGCTTATATCTCAAACTCCAGGTGGAATTTGGAGAAACGATCAATAGAAAAGTTAAAGATCTTTCCGAGACGATGAATTTCGACTACTCATACGCGTCAAACGGATAAGAATTGAAGTTGTTAGGACCAAAACAAAAATGGGCCAGATTTCATATTTTAGGGTTACGAATTTGAGTTGGGGTAGGAGTCCACTACTTACCTTCTCCTTCAAGAAAACGAATTAGGGCTTCTATACACCTATAAATACACCCTTATATCACTTGTAAATCATCCTTGCCTCATAGTAATTAGCCGTTAGGTTTATTATCATCAGAATTGTTGTAGAGAGTAAGATGAAGTCTTTTATTATTTCTTTTAGTTTATTTCCTTCAGGTATGAACTAATTTTCCCATAGCTTGGGTTTTGCATCATGTATAATCTATGAATTCTATTTTCTTTTTATCTAAGTTTTCTTTGGGAATTATATGTTTTAATCTGATATTAGCTTCTTACCTATATATTTGTTTATGTGATTTGAATTATTGGCTATCCTAGAACTGATCACTTTAGGCTTTCTTAATAGTAGTTAGATGTTCACCTTAACTGGGTGTCTAATTATTGAAACACCACATAACGTCTAGTGTCGATATTGGTCTTGACAACACTAATTCTAGCTAGATAGTCATTAGGGTATAATTTAATCACTATCATCATGTTTGGAATTGAATTGCTTAGGGCCTTCGTGGCGCTTGATTACCCTAGGTTTAGGCTGCCTCATGATGTGTCCGTAGCCCCCTTAGTCGCTCTCCAGGTCTAAGGTATATGAATTTAGAAACCAGACTAAGGATTTAAGAGTTAATTATCTCCCTTATTAACTAGAATTTGATAGAAAGAATTAGAAGGATTAGTGCATACTAATAAAACCTAAGCTATACTTCTCATCTCATATTTCTTATCTTTTAGTTATTGTCTTTTATTTTTCCATAGTTTAATTAATTATTTCGAATTATTCTCTTTTATTTTCTGTTTTTAAGTAATTACTATCTATTCTTACTATTTGCTCATTCGTATAACACACTAAGTCCCTGAGAACGAATTCAACTTATCATTAAAACTTGCATACGTCCTGTAATACTTGCCGTACCGTGCTTGTCTAGGTTGCTTTAGTGCATTGTTTTTAGCGTTTATTTATCATATTTTTATAACACCCTAGGCGACACCAGTAGGAACGAAATTTTGTCAAATGCATACACAACAGCTAATAGTTCCTTCTCCGTCACAGTATAATTAACATGAGCACTAGTGAAAGGCTTACTTGCATAGTAGATAGAATGAAATACCTTATCTTTTCTTTGACCCAAAACAACACCCATAGCAAGATCACTAGCATCAAACATAATTTCAAAAAGAATCTTCCAATCAGGAGATAATACAATAGGTACAGATATAAGCTTCTCCTTGATCTCTTTGAATTCCACCATGTAAGGTTTATCAAAAATCAATTTGGCACCCTTCTCGAGTAAGTTGCACAATGGCTTAGCGATCTTAGAGAAATCCTTGATAAAACGTCGATAAAACCCAGCATGAACTAAAAAGCTTCTTACCCCTTTTACAGAAATAGGAGGGGGAAGAGTCTTAATTACCTCAATCTTAGCATGATCAACTTCTAAACCTGGACTCGGAACCTTCGGTCCCAACACTATACCTTCACGAACCATAAAATGACACTTCTCCCACTTTAGAACCAAATCAGTCTCCTTGCATCTAATTAACACCTTCTCCAAGTTCTGTAAACACTTATCAAAGTTATCACCAAACACAGAAAAGACATCCATAAATACCTTAGGGAAATTATTGATCATGTCCCAGAAAATCGCCATCATGCATCTCTGGAAAGTAGCACGTGCATTACATAATCCAAATGGCATCCTTCGGAAAGCAAAGGTAACAAAATGACATGTAAAGGTCGTTTTGTGTTGGTCTTTAGGATCTACATATATCTGGTTGTATCCTGAATACACATCTAAAAAGAAATAATACTCTCTTCCAGCCAACTTGTCTAACATCTTATCTATGAAAGGGATATGGAAGTGATATTTTTTGGTGGCCTTGTTCAACTTACAATAATCCATACACACTCTCCATTCAACAATGGTTCTTGAGGTAATGGCTTCATTCTGAGCATTTAGGACAGTAGTGATACCACCCTTCTTTGGTACGCATTGAACTGGACACCCATTCGCTACTAGCTATGGGATAAATGATTCACGCATCTAGTAATTTAATAACCTCTTTCTTCACCACTTCCTTCATATCTGGCATCAATCTCTTTTGCTCTTCAACTGAGCGTGCACTATCATCATCCAGAATAATTTTCTGTTAGCAATAGGAAGGACTAATACCTTTGATGACAGCAATAGTTCAACCAATTGCCTCTTTATTGGCTCTTAGTATACGCAATAGTTTGTCTTCTTGAGGACTTGTTAAAGTAGCTGAAACAATAACAGGTAGAGTGTTGTTAGTACCTAAATAAGCATACCTCAAGTGTGACGGAAGCGGCTTATCTTTTAATTGTGGGGGAGATTCAACGGATGGTTTCTTTTTAGGTATTATCTCCATTGGCTCTCTGACAGGCTCATAGGCTAGACGCCTATACATTGGATTCTCAGAATTCAGAGCTGCCACTGTTTCGACAAGCTCTTCGATCATCTCAAGTAAGTCAAGTGTTAAGGCAGCCTGCAAGACATCATCAAAATTAAAATTATCAAATACCTCTTGTGTGGCATGTTCTACTGCATCGACTCAGAAATAGTCCTCTTGGGAATCTGGAAACTTCATAGCCTTAAACACGTTGAAATTTACCTCTTCGTCTTGGATTTGCATAGTTAATTCTCCGTTTTCTACACCATTCAAAGTACGCCCCGTGGTTAGGAATGGTCTTCCAAAGATGATGGGGACATTCCTATCCGCTTCGTATTCAAGTATAACAAAATCAACAGGAAAAATTAATGTACCTGCCTTGACGAGGACATTTTCTATTCGTCCCTCAGGATGTGCGAGGGATCTGTCAGCCATTTGCAAGACCATAGAAGTCGGTCTTGCATTTCCTATCTTCAATTTCTCAAAAATTTATTTGAGCATGAGATTAATACTCGCACCCTAATCACACAAAGCTTTTCCTTGCCACTCATTACCAATAGAAATAGGAAACGTGAAACTCTCAGGATTAAGTATTTTAGGTGGCAACTTACTTTAGCATATGGCACTACATTCTTCTGGCAACCCTATCATCTTATTATCAAGGTATGGTCTTTTGTTGGTGATGGCTCTCTTCAGGAATTTAACGTATTTCGGCACATCTCTAGTAGCATCTAGGAATGGTACATTGATGTTAAGACCTCTTATCACATTTAAGAATTTCTGATAGTCAACTATATCTACTTTCTTCTGAACTCTTGAAGGGAAAGGTGGATGAGGACGGGTTTTTACAACATCTTTCTTCTTTGGATTTTCCGGAATCTTCTCCACTTCCACTACTTCTGTTTCATCGTCTTTTTTCACCACATCCTTTACCGGCTTTGCTTTCACAGTTGTTTCTTTTCCTTTCATAACATGAAAAGAAGGTGGGGGAAGCGTCTTACCACTTCTGAGCGCTATAGCATTACAATCTTATTTCTATTTCGGATTTTCAGTGTCACTTGGGAGTTGCCCTTGTGGACGCTGATTCAATTGTTTTGCCATCTGAGCCATATGATTTTCTAACATTTTAAGTGCTGCAGCAGAAGATTGTTGATCTTGGTGCGCCTTCATTTGAAGGTTGATTAATGTCTGTAATATTTGTTGAATATCTAAAGCACCTTCTTGAGGTTGAGTAGGTAGATCTTTCCGATTCATAATATCGGTATAGGTTTCTTGAGGAGGTTGTCTCTGAGCTTGATTTTCGTAACCTTTCCCCTCTTGGTAGTTATTTTGTGGTCTTGGTTAATAGTTATTACCTTGGGGACGCGACTGATATGCGTATGTCGGATTAGCGGCCCCACTCAAATTCGAATATTGGAAACCCGGGTGGTTTCTATTTTGTTGATAACCTTGGCCACCTGAATTATAGTTCCCTTGGTTAGAAACAAACATCACAGATTCTGGATTACTTTGACAATGCTCCCAATCATGATCTTGTACACCATAGTTAGAATACCCATATATCTCTTGTGTATTATTAACATCCGCTCTTCTACCTGAAAAACCTTCTTTAACAGCTAAGGTAAGTTGTTTCAATTGTTTCTCAAGTAAGTTCTTCAATTTATTCTCTAATGAAGAGAATTTCATTAACTCCAACACTACTCTCTCTATACCCTGTATCTCGGATAGGTTCTCTCACAGTATTCCAACCCAATTCATTCTTCACTGTTCTATTCAAAAAATCTTAGCTTTAGCTGAAGTTACCTGTAAGAATCCACCACCACAAAACAGGTCTAAATATTTTCTTGGTTGTCCTTCAATGCCTTTATAGAATATTGACATTTGTTGTGGTTCTGTAAGGACATGATCTGGAACTCTTCTTAAGCATAACTGGAATCTTGTCCAACGCTTACCCACGGAATCATCTTCTTCTTGTTCGAATGACGTTAAATCTATCTGTGCATTTAATATCATGTTACTCGGATAGTAACAATCAAAGAACGTTGTTTGTAACTCCTTCTAATTATTGATTGATCATGGTACTTGTGAATCATGCCACTCACTAGCTGCGTCTATCACGAAAAATCTGAAATTTGCATAGTACATCTGCTCTCTGGATACACCTTGCGTTATATACGCATCACATATTTGCATAAAATTTTGTACTGCACGAATTGGATCTTCTCCAGGTACTCCATGGAAGTTTCCAAAGTTTTGGAATTGAGCTAACATACCAGGATCGGGTCTGTATCGTGCAACATTGATATCTGAAGGACCAATACCTAGAGCAGGAGTGCGGTATGGAGCTTGTTCAGGACCTTGTATGAACCATGGATCATTAACAACTGGAGGTTGAGATTGTCTTCCAAGTGGAGGAGGATCTTCATCTACCACCCTGGGATTAAGATTATTCTCATTAGCCATTTCTAATTCCTTGGCTAATATCTCTCTCTCTCTCTCTCTCTCTCTCTCTCTCTCTCTCTCTATCTCTCTCTCTCTCTCTCTCTCTCTCTCTCTCTCTCTCTCTCTCTCTCTCTCTCTCTCTCTCTCTCTCTCTCTCTCTCTCTCTCTCTCTCTCTCTCTCTCTCTCTCTCTCTCTCTCTCTCTCTCTCTCTCTCTCTCTCTCTCTCTCGCTTATTTTTCTTCTTTCTTTCTTTTGTTTGCAAGTCTTACTAATATCTCAGGGTTATCGAGTATACACCAAACCTATAAAACCTGAGAAAGAACGAACAAACGCAAGCTTAAAACTGAAAAATAAAAATAAAAATTAAACTACTAAAGGATTAACACCGGGGTCACACGCTACCGTCTCCAGCATCGGCGCCAAAAACTTGGTGGGTCCTGTGGTGTTGTAAAATAAAGCGATAAAAGAGGAACCACTATACCGCAAGTGCACGGTTGTCCAAGCAATACTCCGATAAATCAGGTTTTGTTCACAGGGACGGATAGTTATAACTCTAGTATTTAAAAATAAGGATGCAATAAATAAATACTAACTGTAGTCGGAAGAAAGGAATTCTTCCAGCTATAACTTCTCCTTCTGCCTTCTGCTCTTGACTTTCTCTTGAAGCGTAAGAAAATAATTGTCTGATATGTGTTCTGTAAAAAGGAGGTATAAAGGTCAATTTATAATAAAAAGGGGGAATAGGATTTTTACTTAATGAATATAATTAAAATAATAAAAAGCCCAAATCCATCTCTTTAATTCCCATAACTGATGTGCAACCCTTGGTAAAATGGTTGTAACTTTCGCATATAAACTCCAAATCGACTCATTCCGATTGAAAAATCTTCCTAACTCAAAAAGGCAACTTCCTTATTTCACGACTCAAAGGCCGAATCAGTGTCTAAGGGGCTAGAAAACAGCAATTAGTAACAACCTTCCAGATTTGCAGTTTTTCTAGTTAACTCTTCGGGATATCTTTTCTCTCCTTTGACTTCTTCGCTCGATCTAAGACTTTGATTCTCGATTCTCCTCCTTGTCTTGGTGCTCCCTAGCATCCATGGACCTAAAAACTTTGCACTAAAAACAAACAAATTAATGTACAAAAGCTATAAAAATGAAATATCGTAAATCCAAGGGGAGAAAATGAAATATAAAGAACTAAGCCTAAAAGTCTATCAAATAAGTCAAATATTCAACTAAAATGATGTCTCCTAAGGTAATTTATTTAGACCAAAACGGGAGACATCAGTGAATACAAGGATCAATATAAAGTGCTTTGGAGGTATGTAAAAGAGCTAAGGAGAAGCAACCCTGGTTCTACACTAGCCGTTGAGTCTATCCAGAAGGAAGAGACAGGGGATGAAGTAGTTCACAGAGTGTATGTGTGCTTTGAAGCATGTAATCTTTGCTTCTTGAATGGTTGTAGACGTGTGATAGGTTTGGATGAATGTCATTTGAAGGGGCCCCATCCTGGGATTTATTTGACAGCAGTTGGACTTGATCCTAACAATTGTAATTTTTCCTATTGTGTAGTTGAGAGTAAGAATAAAAGTAGATGCATCTTTTTCTTGCGTTTGTTAATAGCTGATCTTGGTATTGAAGCTTATAAAAAAGATTGGACCCTAATGTCTGAAAAACAAAAGGTTAATTCATTTTGTTTATTTTAAACGTTTAATTTAACTTTTTTAACACTAATTAAGTTTTTATTATTTACATATTGTGCCATAGGTTTTGGTGCCAGCAGTAGAAGAACTACTACCTGGAATAGATGATAGACATTGTGTGCACTATCTATATAACAACTTCAAGAAATTTCATACAGAGTCCAATTTGAAAGAGAAGATGTGGTGGGCTGCAAAAGCACATAGGGCAGAGGTGTTTACTAAGTACATGGAGCAATTGAAATCCATTGACGAGTCTGCTTTCCGATGGTTGGAACAAGAGAACCCTAAGTTTTGGTCGCGCTCACGTTTTAAAACAACCACAAAACGTGACATGGTGTTGAATAATATCTCAGAGAGTTTTAATTCAGTACTCCTTGATGCGCATGAAAAGTCAATTATACATATGCTAGAGATGATCAGGAATATTTGTGAATAGATTCGAGAAGAAGAGAAGTTGGATTAAGTCTGGGAAAGGAGCTATTTGTCCTAAAATTAACAACTTGATCAATAGGAACAAGGACTTCACATCAATGTGGACGGCTTCATATGCTGGAGACAAAGTTTTTGAGATAACAGGGGGCCAGAACTTGCAATTCAAAATTGATATGCATAAGAAGTTTTGTAGTTATCGTCGATTGGAATTACCTGGAATACCTTGTACACATGCAATTGTGGCTATTACTTATCTTGGAGAAGACATAGAAGCTTACATGGATGAATTCTACATCAAAGGTGCTTGAACCTGTTATAATGCCTACTAATGGTCCCACCTTATGGCCACCATCTGAACATCCACCTTTGAAGGCACCCAAGTCTCTTAAAATTCCAGGAAGACCAAAGAAACAAAGAAGATGTGAGCCCGGTGAAGGGCGCATTGGAGCACGACCAAACCACCCTCCAGGAACTCTAAAGTGTACAAATCCAATAGTTATACTAAGATGTTCAAAGTGCAAAAATAAAGGACACAACAAAAGGACTTGTAAGGAGAAATATGTTCAGGGCAAATATATGGTTAACAATGAGTTAAATGTGGAAGAAAATACTAACACAGAAGATGCATTATTTGATGGTAACTATGTTCCAACATCACAATCTAACTTTGAAGGTATGAATGAATTGCTATCTTGTTGGAATTATCAAGACTTTGAGGCACTACTTGACACTCATATGGAACAATTCGAGAGTTCACCACCTAGATATTCCCAGTTACAAGGTTCTACAGACAAATAAATACATAAAGAGAGTGAGGAACCTTCAAGCGAAGAAATAGAAAAGGTCGTTAAAGCACCTTCCGCACAAGAATTTGTTGAAAAAATGAGTGAGAGAGCTTCACCCAATGAAGTTTTTGAAAAGGATATTGAGAACGTGGCTAAGAAAGAAGCTAGCAAAGCAAATGGTAATGGAAAGTGTGGCATATATCGCAAACAAGGACATGATGTGCGCAAATGCACCGCTAATTGATCTAAGGTATAACTTTCAACACTTTACATCTTATATATTAATTTTCTACCAAATGAATTTGTTTTTGTTATGTAGTTGGTTGATGAAGATGTTGGTCCTTCAAGAACAAGTGGGTGTACCAGAAGGTTTAGACTAAGACAAGGAAAACAAAATGAACTGGTGATTTTGGATTAGTAGCTGAGTTGGAGAATCCAGCAACTTTGAAGATATTTTATGGATTTTAATGGTATATTTTAGGTGAATTGTGTTGTTTTGTTATATTTTGGGTGAGTTTTAATGTTTTTAAGTATTTTAGATATTGTTGGATTTAATTTGGGTGAATTTGGATGTAATTTGTTATTTTGGATAATGTTGATTTTTTTTGGCTTTTATGAAGTTTATTTGGTGTTATTCTATATTTAATTACCTTATTGCAGATTTTTTTAATTACAGGGACTTAAGTGTAATGGTTTAAAAACTATCAGGGACCTGAAAATAATTTAGAACTTCCATGGACCTAATTGTACAATTTTTAGAACTGAAAGGGATCTCTTTGCAAATTCCTATAAACTATAAGGACCAAACTTTAATAATACAGGGACCTAATTGCAAACTCCTGAAAAAATGTTACTAATTAAAGTAATTAAATGTAAAAAGACTTTTAAACCACAAGGACATAATTGTAAATATACTTCAACATATAAGGAATCACTTGTAAACTATTAATTTTGCTTTTTCTATATCTATAGGGACCTAATTGTAATTAATAAATATACAAGGACCTAATTGCAATTAATAAACATATAGGGACCTTATTATAAATATTACATACATATAAAGGACCTAATTGCAATTAACATATATAGAATCTTGTCTCAACAATACACTTATCATCTTTAGCCATAATCCAAGTAACCTATATTGCAAACATTCTGCAAATTACACATCAGGGCGCCAAAGTGCAATTTTAATCTAAACTAAGAACAACACAGACTCTGCAATTACAAGAACACATACTCTGTAATTACAAGAACAAAATTTATTTCACTTTAAACATTCCAATTCAACTCATACAGTAAACAAACAAGGGAATTACAATTCAATTCACTATTGATTACAAACTAATCTCAGAACACTACAATTCAAAATTAAAAACCAACAACTTAATCACCAATCTTCATTTTTAACCCAATCCGCATAAACACCACGAACAACACGAAATAGAGGATCTTCTTAGTAACATAGAGCTTGTACTCCAACTCTATCTTCTTCAACTTCCAAATTCGAATTTCTTGTAGACAATCTTCAAGCTTGACCTTCTTCTCATTTATATTTCTCAACAACCCGGGGACAACCATAGAGCTACAAGCGCACATAGGAGGATCATACCATTCAAACCACCCACAATCTTTTCCTTCATCGTATTTCTCGCAACTAAGAAATCTCCTACCATGTTGTTTCCAAGAAATGGTAATCTTTGGATTTAATCCACAAAAACATAAACTTTTTCTTTGATTATTGTTAAAAATGGATGCCATTGAAGTTTAAAACTTTTCCCTTGAAACTTTTTGTTCTTAACGAGAAGGAACGATGGAATATTAGGGATTTAAAGAAGGGAAAAGGTGGGGTATTACACATACACGTGGATGCTTACTTGGCATGCGTAAAGTACGATTGTAACCTTATAAAACAAGATTATTAAGAAAAATTTAGGTACTAATTTATCTAATTTTAAACTTTGATCACCCGTAAGTCAAAATCCATATTCTTAGGTACCAAAAAAAAATTCCGCTAAAAAGAGAAATAAAATCAATGGATGATGGGCCTAACATCAATAGATGGGCCTAATATAAATGCAGAGAATGGACCTACCAACCGACAGAGGCAGTAAGGTATAAACTTTGTCTATCAGTTTTCATGTCAATAAAAAATTAACAATTCGCCCCCAAAATAGAAAGGAGGTGTCGATCGATTCTGGTAATCACTTTTGTATCAATCGTCTAGAATTGTGTCGATCGATTATTAACACTTTGGTCTGATATAGTAACAGATGTCAAATATGAAGAGTGGTGGATCTTCAATGATAATGATGATGCCTGATGAAATAATAGTTGATATTTTGAGGCGATTGGAAATAAAAAGTGTACTAAGTTGCAGATGTGTGTGCAAGTCATGGAATATGATTACTCAGCAAAAGTTTTTCATTGAGAAGTATGAGAAGAATAAATGCTCAGAAATCGTTGTCGAATATGCGTTTATACTTAAATCAAATAATAAAAGATATAGATTCATAAATTGCTGCAATGGCTTAGTACTGGAGGTTGGGCGTAATAAGTATCGCATAAGAAACCCAATCACTAATCAAGTGGTTAAAGTGAAGGAAGACAAATCAATAATATTCGAAAGGTCTAAAGCCATTCTGGGTTTCGATTCATCATCAGGTAACTATAAGATGATTAATTTATGATGGAATCAAGTAAATGAAAATGATAATGATATGGGTGTTATTATGGTAACTATTGGAAGTGATGGTTTAAGTTATGAATCGCTTGATATTACTTTATCGTGTTTGCGTAGTGTGCCAGTCATGATATGTGACAATGATGTTTGTTATGCATTGAGTTTTCGAATTGAAAATTTGGAAAAATCAGATTTAATACGATTTACATTGGATGGGAAAAGCTCTATGAATATTAAGCTACCTCAGGGTTTTCGAACTGGATTTCTTCCAATAAGTGAATCTATTGATAATTTGCGTATGTTTATTGTAGATAATGACAAGCTGTCATTTGGGTATATATTCAGACAAGAGTTTCATGGGTGGGTGTTGCAGGATTACAATAAACAAATCTGGTCTAACAAACTTATTATTCCTTTGGATTTTATCAAGGATTATCCAAATTGGTCGAGAATTACTGTGCTTACCTCACCAAATATTAACCAACTACGTTTTATTATCGGTCAAAATTTACTGGAATATGATGTTCGCTCCAAAAAGTATACATGTTTAGCCAAGGCACTTCTACCTAGAACCACCTGGTACCCTCTAATTCCTTCTCTGGTATCCCTCAAAGGAATGCGTTACCAACATTCTGACATTTAACTTCAACGATTGATTTTATTTTATATTATCCATGTAATTTAATAAACCACCATTTTGATTCATTGTATTCAAAATTAAACCATACGAGTCTGTTTATGTAATTTTATTGTTTATGCTTGGTTGATTAACATTATTTTTGTTACCATCTTATGGTTAGTAAGTTGAGCTTTTCTTATGTTATCTTTTCTACTTCCTTAACTTTTTCATGGAATAATAAAGAAAGATGAATGATCGTAACACTGTTTAACTTAATTTATTGGACCATTTTTTTTTTTTGAGTACATGAAAGAGCCACTTTGGATTCGGAGTCATTTTGACTCCAATGAGATTCGATCCCAGGACCTCTTGGTCTCTGCGGAGTAGCTTAACCACTAGGCCAACTATCAATTTCATTTATTGGACCATTTTGACTCTCACATAATATTTCAGAAATATTTCTAAAAACAAAGTCTTCTACCTTTTGTTTTGAGCTCACTTATCAATGGAAATTTTTTGGAAACCGAGACAAGTCGAACTTTAGCTTTTTTAAGTTTGGTTTGCTAATATTTTAGTAAGTTGGAGGTTGGTTTGAGTTTGAAACGAACCTAATCGAGAAGAATTTTAACTTTCTTGAGCTTGGTTTGTTAACCAACGAATCGAACTCAAACAAACTCTTATAGTGTTAGGGGCAACAAACAAAGGAGACAAGCTCTGATGGAAGGAAAAGACTCGTCAACTTCTGTGGATACAGAGGAGGATGATTCGAACATTGAGTCGAGTAATAGCGAATTATTTATGATAATGTGGTATATTAAAAACTACTTACGATCACCTCATCGATCATTATGAAAGAAAGACAAATATAAGAGGTGAATTAAAATCTTCTTTTTCTTTCAGAATGACATCAAAAGTAGGATATATTATATTAAAAATAAATATAACATAATTTTTTGAATCTAAAATAAACTAGTGGTAAAATTAATAATAATCCAAGTTTTAAAACATGTTTAAAAGAAATCCAATTCCTTAATTATTATTGAACAAAAAAAGAAAATCTCCTAAATTTTGATGTAGATTTAGCTAAATGACCGGACTAGATCTCTAGATCTAAAGAATAAAAGAAGAGAAATAAAAAAACAAAGAGAACACGAGATCTAAATTAAGATTTGTAAGAATATTACTATTATTTATCAAATATACCATTAGAAGTAAATCACATACGAAGATTTTTGTAACAATTTTTTTTTAAAAACAAATATTAGAAAAACATGGTATAGTAACACAGTCACACTTTAGAATAAAATATTCAAAGCAAAATTTAAAGACATTTATAACGGTAAAGTATTATAAATTTCTCATTTGTTTAGGAAAAGTAATAGAACAATAACAACAATTTTTCAAAAGAGTCAACCCCACTAACAGTTAACATACATGCTATAAAATATAACGTTCCATGTGGTTGGACCATGTTAGAAAGGCTAAGGGTAAGGTTAATATCTCCCATTGAGCATTCCTCCTTCTCCGTGCTAGTAAATACCTGCAAGAGCTTTGACATGTTGTGGATGTGGAGCTTCTTCGAATACTTTTTGTCCAACGAACTCACTTATTCTCTGATGAATTTAACAATCAACTTACAAATATGCTTGATGAAATAGTTATTGAAGAGTGGTGTTGATGTAAATGTGGTGTCTGTAAGTATATTTTTCTTCGTATACGTGTATCACTTGCATCATCTAGATTGTTTTTAATGCATGCACCGCACCTTGCGTCATATACAATTTTTGTTTATTTTTGCCAAATAAGTTTTAGAAACTGTGTTCTACTTCCTGACTAAAAAATAACCACAAATAATGTCTATTTAACTTTTCAGATACAACTTTTGTTTATTTTTGCCTGATAAATTTTATAACTGTGTTCTATTCCCTCGGTCCCACAACTTATCTTTTCACACACATTAAAAAAACACAATCATTACATTCAACATTACTAAACACCCCTCATAAAATGTCTTGATATTTTAAATATTAATTGAAAACATAAATTTAAATATTTTAATAAAAATAATATTGAAAAAAAAGTGTCTTGAGATTCTAAGTGGACAATATATTTGACATATAATTTTTAGTAAATGAACATTTTTGTTGAAAGGATGGCATTCCTTCTAAGAGATAGCCTGGTTATCTTAGTTGTTTTTTTAGCACGAGATAAACCAAATTAGGAGCGTTCACGGTCCAAACCCGTGAATTTACCCAAGTTAAGTCTTGGTTCATCTAGCAACGAATCTCTAGAGTGTTTAAACCTTTGAGTTAGGTTTAAGAGTGTTTAAACCTTTGATTCCTCCGCTCGATCTAAGACTTTAATTCTCGATTCTCCTCCTTATCTTGGTTCTCCATAACATCCATGAACCTAAGAACTTTGCACTAAAAACAAACAAATTAACGCACAAAAGCTCTAAAAATGAAATATGTAATTTCAAAGAGAGAAAATGAAATATAACGGAATAAGCACAAAAGTATATCAAATAAGCCCAATATTCACCTAAAATGATGTCTCCTAAGTGCATTTATTTAGAACAAAAAGGGAGACATCAAGAACCCAAACTCAAACCTTTGTCGTTCAGACAAAGTAAAATAAAACAAAGGCCTTAGGTGAACGCAAAATTGCAGAGTCTAGGTAATAATACCCAAAGCACAACTTAGAACAAATCTCATATAGTATGACCTAGGAATTAATATACACATACACATATCATGCAAAATCAAATACAAATAATATCAATCCAAAATTAATTTCACAATACTAGAAGGTTACACTTGTACTTATCTCAGTATGGTGGCTATAGGGTGTTCCTCGATCCTTACTCGCTTTGAGTCCTCCACTTAGAACACTCCCTATTAGCTGAATCATAAATTCAATATGTATCTAGAAATCACGAGGACTTTACGGTTTTAGCGTAGGCTTAAGGAAGGTATGGTATGTATATTTTGTAAATTTAAAGTGAGCGTTTGGCTCTCTCCTCACTTACCATCAACAACTGTCCAAGATCTTGAGTTTACACTCGTATATGTTCTCACTCAACCCATTTGACGCACTAATTTAACGTCCCCAGATTAACTCAATAAGCACTACAATGATTCCTCAATTTCCACTTTGTCGGTTACTTTATTTTTCATATATATATATATATATATATTTCTTTTTTCTTTTTCATCCTTTTTTTTGTTTTTGTATAAGATATCTCTGACCATCATTTTGATATGAATGACCATGTCTCTTATATTTTTTTCTTTTCTTCTTCTTTTTTTTCAACGACCCTGGCAAAAGGTTACAAATTAATATATCATTAACAATTGCGCATATATACAAACTCATAAAAATCCCTCCCAACGTGATTTCGCAATAGTGAAACCCACCACCCCAAACTCAAGCTCAACACAGAAAGTCTCAGAATCGTGATTCAAGTGCGGGTCATATGGAAATGCCTAATAAAGTAAGGGGATATGGGCTTGTATCTTGGCGACAAAAGAAAGGCTTAAAGGCTAAACTGGGGCTAAGAAGGATATAATTAAATCAAAGGATAGAAAGCTAAAAAGACTCAAATGGCTAACAAATAACTATCTCTATCATTTTCCTAGTTATATAGCTTGCCTCTAGTTCACACCTAAGTGGGTTCTCTACTCATTTGGATCTCACGTTCTACAAACCACACATTTTCCTTAAATACAAGTTTACTTCTTTTGTATTGTTCATTAATTTTTCCAATCAATTACCTAATGTTTCCATGCAATCAAAGTGCGTTTTACATTAACTCCTAAAGTCCATATTTTCTATCATAAATTCATAAAAAGCATGCTTGATGGGGACATTTAAAATACTCTACAGTCAAACGCAACCCTCAATTAATTTTATTGAAAGCAGTAAAACAAATAACACATAAAAATTGGGATGAGGCAATGAACCTCACCCCACGACTCGAAAATACTCTAAAAAGACAAATAAAAATAATATACACTATTCAATGAGAAAAGGGAAAGGAAACGTATCTTAGCCAGTTTTCATTGTTGCATTCATGTTGAGGTTATAAATTCTTCTTCATCAAGGTTTTAAGATCATTAATGGTTGTGTTCATCTTGATTAAAGTGTCCTTCATTACCACGAACACTTTTGTCACATTTCCCAAAGTTTCCATGTCCTCCTATCCCTCTAAATCATCATCTCATCTACGGAAATCTTTCTCAACACCCAACTTCTTTCCTCTTTATGTTCTTCCTACCCTTTCCAACCTTCATGGTCATCTCTGATGACACCAAACTCAAAGCTTCAAGAACTCCCAAAAGTTTCGGATGAAATTAGTGACTTTGGTTTTCTTGAAGGTGTATACATATGTTTTATAATGTGTTCTAAGCTGGGTCATGAATATTTCATGGTTTTGGAAAGGTTTGATGGATAATTATAAGCCTTGGTGGAGGAAAGGATTTGGAATAAGTGTGGATCTTTGGTGTTTTGGAAATATTTTTGACATGATCGAATGTTTGGATGATGTTTGGAGGGATGGTTTGGCATTTTGATGGTGTCTTGCAGGTGTTTCTGGTGTTTGGATTATTTCCTTCATTTTTTTTGAAGACGCAACTGGTAGCTTCGGTGGGTTTTTTTGTTATATGATAGGTATTCTGACTTAGCCATTGGATATATCTCGAAAAAGTGCGCGGTTTAGGCTCAAGAAAAGTTAATTCCGACACCCAGGGGCGAAGTTATGGCATTCCAAATTTTTTGTTGCATATAGGAAACTCTTTCCAGGGGTCAGGTCGGCATACCGAGCTCGAAATGCCTACTCGCTGGACGCAATGGGTTGCGTATTTGCGCTAAAAGTTTTCATCTTATTTTCTCGATTTCTCCTTGCCTACACTTCAGATTCTAGCAAAATTTATACTCATTTTCATTGGAAATTGTGTTCCCGATCCAATGGACTACTCATATTTTCTATTGGGGCATCAATTTTCTATTTTCTTTGTTTTACCCTCCGGACGGCTCATTGACATTTTTTTCATGGACGCAGTGGGTAAGCTGCGTGTAGTTGACCGCTGGACAGTAAGTTTGAGTTGTAGCGATGTGACTTGACCGGAATACCAGTCAGATTACCAGCTAGGTGGTCGCAATCTTGAATTTTGCGCTGACGCAATCTTAAGCTGCATGTACGTGGCTAATAAACAGAAGGTCCTACTTTAACGAATCGACTTGACCAGCATACCGGTCAAATGACCGGCTAGCCGGTCGTGCGACTCGTTTTTTCGCTGACGCAATATGAAGTTGCGTTTAAGTGGTTGCCCAATAGTAAGTTGGCGCCGTAATGATTTTTCTGGACCGGCTAGCCGGTCCGTCCAATCAAATTTTACCACTTAAACACAAAATCACTCCGTCTCACACCCGTTTAATCCCAAATTTAAAGATTAAGTATTTGAAATCATAAAAAATACTCCACCTTTCGCATTTATTAAATTATACGCTAATACTAGATTATACACTACTAAATAAAAGACATGAAAGCAATAAACTAATATACAATTGAAATGGCTTTTGTTTAACGTCGTTAAGCTCGACGGATTACCTCTGAGATCACTTCTTAACATAACCTCCCCAGCAGTGAGTGAGGTTATCAACATTTATTATTCGGAATTTACATCCCTTAGCTTTGATTTCAACTAGTTTCTCAGAGATAATTTGTGTGACCGTGAATGGTCCATGCCAAGAACCTTTGGATATAGGCGCTTTCGGAGGAGGTTCAGTCCTTTCCAATGAGACTTCCTCTCCCACTCTGATCTTCTCCTTCTTTCTTTCTTTCTTAGGTTCTTTTGGAACCATCATGGCATGTTCCTTACCTTTATTCTTTGCATCATCGAGGTGTGGGCCTTCCTTAGGATATGGAGGAGCTTTATTTGGTGGTTTCTTTCTTAGGCGTTTTCTCCTCCATTCCAAAGGTCGCCACTACCTTGGCTGGTTCTTTTACTCCTTCGTCAATTACATCTAGCCAGAAGCATTCCTCCTTGGAATATGGGAACTTCATTGGCCTACACACGTTAAACTTCACCTCCTCGTCTTGGATACGCATGATTAATTCTCTGTTTTCTACACCAATAAGAGTACGCTCCGTGGCTAGGAATGGTCTTCCCAAGATAATGGGGACATTTCTATTCGCGTCGTAATCACGTATAATAAAATCAACATGAAAAATTAAAGTGCCTGCCTCGAGGAGGACATTTTCTATTCATCCCTCTGGGTGTGCAAGGGATCTATCAGCCATTTGCAAGACCATAGAGGTCGGTCTTGCGTTTCTTATCTTCAACTTCTCAAAAATCGATCTAGGCATGAGATTAATACTCACACCCAAATCACACAAAGCTTTCCCACGCCACTCATTACCAATAGAAATAGGAATAGTAAAAGTCCCAGGATCAACTAATTTAGGTGGCAACTTACTCTGGCATATTGCACTACATTCTTCTGGCAAACCTATCAGTTTATTCTCACGATATGGGTGTTTGTTGGTGATAACTCTTTTCAGGAATTTTAAATATTTTGGTACACCTTTGATACCTAGTGGTCCATTGTGTGTTCTAAAATAAATGCAAATGTAATCGAACCACAACCGCAAGTGTACGGTTATCCTAAGTAATAATAGTGATAATACAGATTCGTTCCAAGGACGGGATGGTTGACTACAATGCCTATCCACTAATGAATGATTGCACTTATGAAAGCAAATAAAGATAATATGTTTGGTTGATTTCCGTATTAATCCTAAGTAATAAAAGACTAAATGGAAAATGCAATTAAATACTAAGACACAAGTAAATAAGTGTAAAACACAAGTATGAGAAGATAGCACTTGAGAATGCAAGGGATCATCCTAATTCTATTTCATAACCTGTTCTGTTTAAGGGTCAAATTGGTCAATTGACATTGGTCGGGATTCAATAATCCTTGTACCCTCGTCAGGGTGGACTACAAGGCTATTCTAGAGTGTCACTAGTCCCGTCAGGGTAAATATGATCCAAGTTTGAATAATTAAGCAAAATTACTTCATTGGCCATAAAATTAACTACGCTCGTCAAAGTCAAATAGTTTATATTTTATATTCTGTAATTATTTCTGTACCTAAACCCCCCGTCAAGGTGATCCAATCGCCACTAATTGGAATAGCCTAGATACTAAGCCCTATTATTAATTGATCAGGTCAATAATAGTAAATAAGCACAAATTAAAGAAACATGTAAAAGACCCAATTCGATTTAATTAACAGAAACACAAATTCAGGACATGAAATTCAATAGAATTGGGATTCACCCATAAATCATTCTCAAGCACTAATAAATGTTTAACTCATACTAATTAAAACGAATACTAAATTAAAAGTAAAGGAATTCATATTGTCTTACAAATAAAAGATAAAAGAAACCTAATTTCCGGAATTGGAATGACTGAGAACGGAGATATAGACCCTCTCCAGCTCTTGCAGCTTCTTCTTTCTTCCTTCTGTTGTTTCTCTCTGATGTTTTTAATTGTAAAGAATGAATTCTGTAAAAAATAGAAGTCAAGACCTCCTTTTATAAGTAGAAAATCGGATTAGGGCTTGGACCTAATAAAAAAACACTAATTAAATGTTCAAGCCCAAATTCTAAGCCCAAAATCCCGTAACGGCTGATACACCTTAACTAAAACGGATTTTCCCGCTTCGTTACAACTCCGATTGACCTGAAATCAGTTGCTAAATTTCCGTAACTCGATAAGGAATGTTTTCTCTTCAAAGGTCAGCGGCTAAATCAGCTCTTAAGCACCTCGAAATCAGCAATCTTTGGCATGGAAAATAGATTTGCATCTCTAAAAACAACTTCTTCGGGATTTCTCTTCAAGTCTTGACTCTATCTCTTGATCCTTGACTCTTCTCTCGGATTCCATTCCTAGCTAATATTCAAAACCTACAAACTTTTCACTAAAATACACAAGATTACGTGCAAAAGTTTAATAAATTAAAAATACTAGAAATAAAATGGGGATTCCGAATTATTGCATTTTTAACTCAAAAGTCAATCCAAATATTCAAATAAACATAAAAAATGATGTCTCCTAAGGGTCGAAAATAAGAACAATTAAGGAGACATCAAGACCCCCAACTCAAACCTTTGTCGTCCTGACAAAGCAAAACAAAACAAAACAAGGGGTAGAATTAAACGCAAGAACAAATAGAAGCTAGCAAATACACCTAAAGCAATTCTTAAGATAAATCTCATATAGACAAACTCTAGGAACTAATATATACATACACTTATCATGCAACATCGAATATAAATAATCTCAATCATAAAATTAAAGTCACAATGCTTGAAGATTACACTTGTACTCATATCTTTATGTTGGCTATAGGTTGTTCATCAATCCTAAATCGCTTTGAACGCTCCACCTAGTATATTTCCTATTAACAGAATCATAAATTCACTATGTACTTAAGAATCAAGAGGTCTTTATGGTTTAATAATGGCTTAAGGACGGTGTGGATGTATATTTGGTAAATTTGAAGTGAGCTTTTGGCTCTCTCCTCACTTACCATCAACAAAGTCCTCGAGTTTGAGTTTACCCTAAAAAATGTTCTCACTCACCCATTTGACGCACCAATGTTGCGTCCCCATGTCAACCCAATAAAAACTAAGACGATTTCCAAAAATATTCCACTTTGCCGGTTTATTTTATTCTTTCTTTCTTTTTATTTTCTTTTTTCATTTTTTTTCTTTTTTTGTACAAGATACCCATGACCCTCGTTTTGATGTGAAAGGTCATGTCTCTTATAATATTTTTTTTCTTTTTCTCTTTTTTTCTTTTCTTTTTCTCTATTTCCTTTTCAAATCCCGGCAAAGGGTTACAAATAATAATATCATCTACATTTTTGTGCCTCAATACAAACACATATAATCTCTTCCCAATGTATCTTCCCAAATGTGGTCCCACTACCCCAAACTCAAGCTCGAGACTAGTCTCAGGATTGTGATTCAAGTGCGGGTCATTTGGTAATGCCTAATAATCTAAAGGATAATGGGCTCATATCGTGGCTACAAAAGAAAAGGCTTAAGGCTCAAATTGGGCTAAGACGGATAAAATTATAATAAGGGATAACAAGCTCAAAGGCTTCAAGTGGCTAATAAAGAACTGCCCCTATCATTTTCCTAGGTACATAGCTTGTCTTTAGTTCATATCTAGGTGGGTTCTCTACTAATTAAGATTTCACATTCTACACACCAAACATATTCCTTAAATACAAGCTTACTTCATTTGCATTGTTCATTAATTTTTCCTATCAATTACCTATGTTCGCATGCAATTCTAAGTGCGTTTTATATCAATCCCTAAAGTCCACTATTTACTATCATTAATTCATCAAAATTATGCTTAAAGGGACATCTAAAATCTTCTACAGTCAAACGCAACTCCGAAAATTATTTTATTGAAAGAAAATAAAACAAATAACACATAAAAACTGGGATGAGGCAACGAACCCCACCCCAAACTCAAAAATGAGTCGTGTCCCCACGACTCGAAAAGACTCAAAGCAATAAAATAATCTACACTAAATGAGAAGGATTAGAAAACGTATCTGAACCAGCGCGTGGCTGGTTTTCGGTGTTGCGTCCAGGTCGAGGTTTTGAATTCTTCTTCATTAATGGTTGCGTTTAAAGTGTTCTTCATCACCTCGAACTTCTTCAAATTTCCCACGTTTTCATTTATTACTTGCCCTCTAAGCATCATCTCCTCTATCAAAATCTTCCCTCTATATCCAATTCTCTTTCTTCATCATGTTCTTCGTACCTTTTCTAACCTTCATGGTCATCTCGGATGACCCCAAACTCAAAGCTTCAAGAACTCTCAAGAGTTTTGGATAAAAATTGTGATTTTAGTGTTCTTGAAGGTTTGGATATGAATTATGGATTGTTTAGAGCTGGGTCATGGATATTTCAAGGTTTGGGAAAGGTTTAACGGATAAACTTTAGCTTTGGTGAAAGAAAATTTTGGATTAAAGTGTGAATCTTTGGTATTTTGGAAGATTTATGGTATGTTTGTGAGCTTGGATGATGTTTAGAGGGAAGGATTGGTGGTCCTTTGTGTGTTCTAAAAATAAATGTAAAAGATAATCGAACCACAACCGCAAGTGTACGGTTGTCCCAAGTAGTAATAACTGATAAATCAGATTCGTTCCAAGGACGGATGGTTGATCACAATGTTTAGCAAGTAGTGATTGATGCACTTATCAAAATAAAAGATAATAATATGTTTGTTTGGTTTTTGTTTATTAAAGCTAATGAATGAAAGACAAATATTAAAATGCAAGTAGAAGCTAAGACGCAAGTAAAATAAGTGAAAACGCAATATGAGATGTAGTACTTGAGAACGCAAGGATCCTCCTAATTTTACTTTCTAACTTATGTTGTTTAAGGGTTAAATCGGTCAATTACAATGGTCGGGATTCTAATATCCTTATACCCCCGTCAGGGTGGACTATAAGGCGATCCTAAAGTGTCACTAGTCCCGTCAGGGTAAATATGATCCACCGTTGGATGATTAAGATTAATTACCACATTGGCCCTAGGATTAACTAAGTTCGTCAGAATCAATAGTTTTTATCCTAGATTGAACAATTATTTCTGTACCTAAACCCCCCGTCAGGATGATCCATACGCCACATATATGGAATAGCTTAGATACTAACACCTAATTTTAGTTCGCGACTCTAAAATCAGTAAACATTCACAAATTGTCGAAAAGAGTAAAAGCCCTAATTTAATTTAATTCAATAAAAACCCAAATTCAACATTCGTTATAATAATAAAATCAAGATTCACCCATTGTTTTGTTCTCAAGCACTAATGGAAATTTAGCTCATATTAAAATTAAAAACAAAGTAAAAAGAAATGGAATTCATATTCGTTACAAAATTAAAATAAAAGAAAAACCTAATTTTCGGAATAAGAATGACTACGAACGGAGCTATAGACCCACTCCAGCTCTTGTAGCTTCTCCCTTCTTCCTGCTGTAGCTTCTCTGGTGTTTTTAATCTTGTGGAAAGTGAATTGTGTGTAAAATAGAAGTCCAGACCTCCTTTTATAATAAGAAAAACGGATTAGGGCTTGGACCAGAAATTAAAAGCCTAATTAAATGTCCAAGCCCACTCTTTAAGCCCAAAATCCCGTAACTGATGATAGGCCTTCACTAAAACAGCTTTTCCCGATGCGTTACAACTCCGATTGACCTCATTCCAATTGCTAAAGTTCCGTACTTCGATAAGGAATGTTTTCTCTTCAAAGGTCAGCGGCTCAATCAGTTCTTAAGTCCCTCGAAAACAGCAATCAAGGGCCTGGAAAATGGATTTTCAGCTCTAAAAATAATATCTTCGGGATTTCTCTTCAAGTCTTGACTCTATCTTTTGATCTTTGACTTTATCTTCGGATTCCTTTCCTAGCTAACATCTAAAAACCTGTAAACTTTACACTAAAAATACCAATATTACGCGCAAAAGTTTAATAATTCAAAAATGCTAGAAATAAAAAGGGAAATCCGAATTATTGCATATTTCATTCAAAAGTCAATCGAATTAATTAAATAAACACCAAAAATGATGTCTCCTAAGGGTCTAAAATAAGAACAATTAGGGAGACATCAAGACCCCCAACTCAAACCTTTGTCGTCCCGACAAAGCAAAACAAAATAAAACGAGGGGTAGAAGCAAACGTATAAACACATAGAAGCTAGCAAATAAACCCTAAAGCAATTCCTAAGATAAATCTCATATAGCAAACTTTAAAAATTAACATCTACATACACTAATCATGCAACATCAAACATAAATAATCTCAATCATAAAATTAAAGTCGCAATGCTTGAAGGTTACACTTGTACTCATCTCTGTATGATGGCTATAGGGTGGTCATTAATCCTAAATCGCTTTGAACGTTCCACCTAGTCTATTCCCTATCAACAGAATCATAAATTCACTATGCACTTAGGAATCACGAGGTCTTTACGGTTATAATATTGGCTTAAGGACGGGTATGGATGTATATTTGGTAAATTTGAAGTGAGCTTTTGGCTCTCTCCTCACTTACCATCAACAGTGTCCTCGAGCTTGAGTTAACGCTCAAAAAGATGTTCTCACTCACCCATATACGCAACAATTTAGTGTCCCATGTCTACCCACTATTAACAAGATGATTTTCAGACAATTCCACTTTGCCGGATGTTTTATTCATTCATATTTTTCTTTTTCTTTTCTTTTCTCTTTTCTTTTTTTTTTTTTTTTTTTTTTTTTGTACAGAAGCAAACCGGGTTCCCGGTTTTGATGAATCCGGGTTCCCGGATCCTACTGTATGATTTTTCAAAATTTTTCATTTTTTCTTTCTTTTTCATTTTTCTTCATTCCCGGCAAAGGGTTACAAGTATATATCATCTGCAATTGTGCTACAATACAAAACACATCGATCCCTACCCATTTAATTCCCCATATGTGGTCCCACCACCCCAAACTCAAGCTCGAGACATGTCTCAGGATTGTGATTCAAGTGCGGGTCATATGGTCATGCCTAATAATCTAAGGGATAATGGCTTATATCGTGGCTACAAAGAAAAGGCTACAGGCTCAAAGTGGGCTAAGACGGATAATAATTAATACAAGGGATAGAAGGCTAAAAAGGCACAAATGGCTAACAAAGAACTGCCCCTATCATTTTCCTAAGTACATAGCTTGTCTTTAGTTCATATCTAGGTGGGTTCTCTACTAATTAGGATTTCACGTTCTACACACCAAACATATTCCTTGAGTACAAGCTTACTTCATTTGCATTGTTAATTAATTTTTCCTATCAATTACCTATGTTCGCATGCAATTGTAAGTGCGTTTTATATCAATCCCTAAAGTCCACTATTTACTATCATAGATTTATCAAAAGTATGCTTAAAGGGATATTTAAAAAATTTCTATAGTCAAACGCAACTCCGAAAATTCTTTTATTGAAAGCAAATAAAGCAAATAACACATAAAAATTGGGATGAGGCAACGAACCCCACCCCAAACTCAAAAATGAGTCGTGTCCCCACGACTCGAAAAGACTCAATAAAGCATTTAAACTAATATATACTAAGAGTAAAGTTTAGAAAACGTATCTTAACCAGCGCGAGGCTGGTTATCGGTGTTGCGTTCTGGACCTTTATCTCGCGTAACAGCATCATAAATCGCGTTTTGAAGTGTATTTACGCCTAGGATTAAATTTCGAAGCAGGTCCAATTCTTTTGTAACGTTTCCCAAGGTAGCAATCATCCTCTCCTGATTCTCTTCCAACACCTGAATCTTCGCTTCCAACTCAGGTACAGTTTTCGCTTTCTTTGATTGAGGAGTTCTTGGACTTCTTGTAGTTCGTGTTGCTTCTTCATGGATGTTCTTGATTGTGCTCAAAGCTATACTCACACCAACTGAAACAGTATCAATATCTGCGTCCTTACGCGGAATCTTTGCGTCTAGACACAACTGAGTAATAGTACAAGGAAACTTCAGATTTTGTTGTTTCATTGGTGATTTCGCGAACTCCATGATTGTATCATAAATGATCTTAGCAACATCAAATGGTTTCTCCTCCAAAATACACTTAATAACAAATATGTGCTCTTTCTTCAACTCGGAAGTGTGTTTAATACCAAAGAAAGTGGGTATTATGAAACGAGACCAAACCTTCGCACGAGGTGTCAAACTACTGCTGTAAAACTGTCCAGGATACCTTTCACCTTCAGGAATTGGGCTAGTCCCATTAACAAGCACGGTCCCCCAAAGGGATTCAAAATCAAAAGAAGGGTCATTAAGAGTTTCTTGGAAAGGGCATGTACCAGAAAAGTTGGGTAGTTTCAATGATTTCCGAATACGTTCAATAGAGAAAAGAACTACCTTTTTGCGGATATCAATGGCATCATGTGAGGTAGCTAAACCTTCGTAAAATTCTCGCACAAAAGTAGGAATAAACTCAAGCTTCCTTTCTTGTAACTCTTTCCAACCAAACTTAGCACATTTCACAGCATATTCCTTGTAATCACTACTCATAATACCCTTAGGAAAATTCGTCTCCTCACCAAATTTCAAAAATTCAATTCTTTCACGAACCTGAGTATTCCAACAAGTGTAAACCCTCTTAGGTTTGTGGGCCCACATCTTCATACGCGGGGGTTTTTGAATAGTTGCTTCCGGAATCTCTTGTTCAGTTTCCTTCTCAATGTTCTTCGCAATTTCCTCTTCTGGTTCCATCTCACTTTCAATCTCATCAATCAATCTCCTCTTTAGACCTGTGATTTCTTTTCTGTTAGAATCAAGCTTAACTTCGTTAATTTTTCGTTTAGGACGCGAATCAGGAATCTCAATAGCTTGTTCTTGTGAACCACCAATGGTGGTCTTTCTTCTAGGAGCAGTTCTTCGAAAATCACCGGTTCTGTTAGTCATCTCTTTTCACCCCAAACTCAAAACTTCAAATAATGAAAAACTTAGAGAAAAAGTTTAGAATTTTGATGTATTGAGGCTTAGGAATTGAAGAACTAGGGTGAATATGAGATGGGTCTTGATGAATTTGAATGGGAGAAGAAAGAATTGGGTTTTAGTTTAGGATTTGATGAAGAAGAATCTTGGGAAAAACTAAGGATTTGATGTTATTTTGGAGAGGAGGTGAGTTGATCTTATGTTTTTGTGGTGAAAGAGGGTAGGATTTGATGATATATAGTGTTTTGGTAGATGAATTTCGTAGGTGGGGAGGCTATTGGTGCGTTTTAGGTAAAAACTTGCAAAAGAGGCTAAGAAAACTAGGTTAAAATACCCAAAACCGCCTCTCACAGCTTTCAAACCGGGTTCTCGGATTTGGAAAACCGGGTCCCCGGTTCCGCGTCGCTGTGACGGCGCGGAAAAATAATTGTGGACTTTTTTTTTTTTTTTTTTTTTGAAAACGCACCAAAACGCTGGACCCCAAGACGCTGGGTCAGGGATTCTGCTCGCCGAAACCGGGTACCCGGTTCTGTGGAATGCGGGTTCCCGGATTTTCTCGATGGCGCGAATGAAAACGCGCCAAAACGCAGCACCCTGAAACGCTGGACCAGAAAATTTCACCAACAGCAGCTCCGAAACCGGGTACCCGGTTCTGCCAAATGCGGGTACCCGGATTTGTGTCGATGGCGCGAATCAAAACGCACGAAAACGCAAGCCACCAAGACGCTGGGTCAGGGAATTTCAGAAATTACAGCACCAAAACCGGGTACCCGGTTCTGTGGAATGCGGGTTCCCGGTTTCTCCTGGACATCCAACCTCTTTTTCTTCAGTTTTCGCCAAATCGACCCCAAACTCAAGTCCTTTTTACCCCTGAAATCATCAAAAACAACTACCCTTCCTCATTTCTTAATAAAAACAATAAAATTACGAAAATCAAACTAATCTAAATTGCAAAAATAGAAAAAAAAACTCAGCTAATATACAAGTAATTGGCTTTTGTTTAACGTCGTTAAGCTCGACGGGTTACCTCACGCTTCTAAGGATTCTCGAGGAGATACATGACCTCCCCGGGATGTGGATCTTCCGCGCGATTGGTATCTTCACCTCCATGGTATATCTTTAGTCTGTGACCGTTAACCATAAAGGTACGGTTCTCTAGCGGATGTTCTATTTCTATCGCCCCATGAGGTGTAACTTTGGTCACAATGTATGGACCTGACCACTTAGATCTTAACTTACCCGGAAAATTGCTGAACTTTGAATTATACTTTAATACTTTTTGCCCCACTTCAAAGTTCTTTGGACGAATTCGATTGTCATGCCATTTCTTTGTATTTTCTTTGTAAAGTTTGGCATTTTCATAAGCATGCAACCGGAATTCGTCAAGTTCATTAAGCTTCATCATACGATTCTTTCCGGCTAAGATAGGATCTAAGTTCAACTGCGCAATCGCCCAATAGGCACCCATTTCAAGTTCTAAAGGTAAGTGACAAGCCTTACCATACACCATACGATAGGGAGATGTACCAACTGGAGTCTTAAATGCAGTACGGTAGGCCCACAATGCATCATCTAACTTCATTGACCAATCTTTTCTTGTAGGACCAACGGTTTTCTCTAGGATTGACTTGACTTCACGGTTCGAAACTTCAGCTTGACCATTGGATTGTGGATGGTATGCAGTAGATACACGGTGTCTAACTCCATATTTCTCTAGAATAGTCTTCAGATATTTATTAACGAAATGAGATCCTCCATCGCTAATAATCACTCTAGGTGTGCCATGTCTAGTGAAAATATGTGACTTCAAGAACTTAATCACCACTCGTGAATCATTAGTAGGTAAAGCCACCGCTTCTACCCACTTAGACACATAATCAACAGCTAATAAGATATAGAGGTTACCATTTGAAGGAACGAAAGGACCCATAAAGTCTATGCCCCACACATCGAATATCTCAACCTCTAACACATTATTACGCGGCATCTCATCCCTCTTGGATATGTTTCCGGTAAACTGGCATCTCGTACATTTCTTAACATATTCATGACAATCTTTTATAAGAGAAGGCCAGTAAAAACCTGATTGAAATACCTTTGCAGCAGTTCTGTCTCCTTTGAAATGTCCTCCATATAATGAATCATGGCATCCATCTATAATGGCTTGAGTCTCTTCCCTTGCTACACATCTTCGTATCATTTGGTCAGCACAAACTTTATAGAGGAACGGATCCTCCCAAAAGAACTGTCTAGCACGATGAGCTAACCTCTTTCTTTCTTGATAAGTAGAACCTTCAGGAAAAACACCACTCACCACTAAATTCGCAATATCTGCATACCACGGAGCCTCATAATCTCGAACAACGAATAAACTCTCATCAGGAAACTCTTCTCTAACTGCTTCAGTACCACTATTCATCTCTGAACCCTCTAAACGCGATAGATGATCTGCAACCTGATTCTCACAACCCTTTCTATCTTTGATCTCTAAATCGAACTCTTGAAGCAATAACACCCATCTGATTAACCTTGGTTTCGCATCTTTCTTCTCCATAAGAAATCTGATCGCGGAATGATCTGTATAAACAATAACTTTCGCTCCAAGAAGATAAGAGCGAAATTTATCAAACGAATAGACAACTGCTAGCAACTCCTTTTCTGTAACTGTGTAATTAATCTGAGCACCACTAAAAGTTTTACTAGCATAGTAAATTGAATGAAAAACTTTCTCTTTTCTCTGTCCCAATACAGCTCCCATACATAAATCACTCGCATCACACATAACCTCAAACGGTAAATTCCAATCTGGAGGTAACACTATAGGAGCAGAAATGAGTTTTTCCTTGATTGCTTTGAAGGCCGCTAAACAAACTTCATCAAAAAGGAATTTGCAATCCTTTTCGAGTAAGTTGCATAGCGGTTTAGCAATCTTAGAAAAATCTTTAATAAAACGCCTATAAAAGCCAGCATGGCCAAGAAAACTCCTTACCCCTTTAACAGAAACGGGAGGGGGAAGAGTTTTAATTACCTCTATCTTTGCTCTATCAACCTCTAAACCAACACTCGAAACTTTGTGACCCAGAACAATACCTTCGCGAACCATGAAGTGACACTTCTCCCAGTTGAGCACCAAATCTGTTTCCTTGCATCTCACTAACACTTTCTCCAAGTTATCCAAACATATATCAAAATCATCACCAAACACGGAGAAATCGTCCATGAACACTTCAAGGAAATTATCTATCATGTCCCAGAAGATGGCCATCATACACCTTTGAAAAGTAGCGGGAGCGTTACACAACCCAAATGGCATTCTGCGATATGCAAAAGTACCAAATGGGCATGTAAAGGTAGTCTTATGTTGATCTTCTGGAGCCACGTAAATCTGATTGTACCCAGAGTAACCATCCAAGAAGCAATAGTACTCTCTTCCGGCTAATTTATCTAACATTTGATCGATGAAGGGCAAAGGGAAATGATCTTTTCTGGTGGCCTTATTCAGCTTTCTGTAATCCATACAAACTCTCCATCCAACTACCGTTCTTGAAGGAATCGCTTCATTTTTATCATTAAGAACTGTTGTAATTCCTCCTTTCTTCGGTACACACTGAACTGGGCTCACCCATTCACTACTCGAAATGGGATAAATAATCCCCGCATCTAAAAGCTTAATTACCTCCTTCTTCACCACATCCTTCATGGCTGGCATTAATCTTCTCTGACCTTCAACTGAGCGTGCATTAACATCTTCTAGTATGATTTTGTGTTGACAATAGGATGGACTAATGCCTTTGATATCAGCAATTGTCCAACCTATTGCTTCTTTGTTGGCTCTTAACACACGCAACAGTTTATCTTCTTGAGGACCTGTTAAATTAGCTGAAACAATAACAGGTAGAGTTTCATTAGTACCCAAATAAGCATACCTCAAGTGTGCTGGCAATGGTTTTTCTTCCAACTCCGGAGGAGATTCAATTGAAGGTTTCTTTTTAGGAATAATCTCCCCCGGTTCTCTCACAGGTTCATAGGCAAGACGCCTATATTTTGGATTTTCAGAATTGAGAGCTGCCACTGTTTCTGTAAGCTCCTCCATCATCTCAGGTGAATCTAATGTCAAAGCAGCCTGCAAGATATCATCAAAATTTAAACAATTAAATACCTCTTGCGATGCTTGCTCTACTACATCCATTCTGAAGCAATCTTCCTGAGAATCTGGGAATTTCATGGCTCGAAATACATTGAATTTCACTTCCTCATCTTGTATCCTCATCGTTAATTCGCCATTCTCTACATCGATCAATGTCCTCCCTGTAGCTAGGAAGGGTCTACCCAAAATAATGGGGACATTTCTATCTGCATTGTATTCAAGAATTACGAAATCAACAGGAAATATAAGTGTACCTGCCTTAACAAGGACATCCTCAATACGGCCTTCAGGATGAGCAAGAGACCTGTCCGCCATTTGCAAGACCATAGAGGTAGGTCTTGCATTTCCAATTTTAAGCTTATCAAAGACTGACTTGGGCATCAAGTTGATGCTTGCCCCCAAATCGCATAGCGCCTTTCCCTTCCATTCTTCTCCAATTGATATGGGAATCGTGAAACTCCCCGGATCAACTAACTTCGGAGGTAATTTGCTCTGGCAAATCGCACTACACTCTTCAGGAAGGCCAATCATCTCATTATCACAGTAGGGCCTTTTGTTAGTGAGGGCCCTCTTTAAAAACTTCGTATACTTAGGAATATCTCGAATCGCCTCAAGTAACGGAATATTAATACTTAGACCCCTTACCCTATTAAAGAATTTCTGAAAATCACCCAAGTCACCCTTTTTCTGAACTCGTGATGGAAACGGTGGTGGAGGGCGATTGCTCACAATTTCATCTCTCTTTTTCGGGATTTCTCTTGGTCTTTCTATTTCTTCAACCTCACTATCTTTCTCATTCTCTTTCTCTTTCTCACCCACTTCCTTTTCTTTTCTTGGAACTTCTTTCTCTTTCATAACGGGAAAAGGAGGTGGAAGGAGGTTCTTACCACTTCTTAATGTAACAGCCTTGCAATCTTCACGTTGTGTTGGATTTTCTGTATCGCTTGGAAGTTGTCCTTGTGGACGTTGATTGAGCTGTTTACTGATTTGACTCAACTGATTCTGGAACATCTTCATATTTGCTTCAGCTGCATTTTGTCTTTCTATTGCAGCGTTCTGACGTTCTATTGCTGCGTTCTGACGTTCCATCGCTTGTGCTTGTAGAGCAATCAAATTTTAAACAGTTTTCTGAAGGGTGAGTACCCCTTCTTGTGGATGTGCAGGTAAAGCTTTCTGGTTTAGCGTTTCATCGTAAGTATTCTGAGGAGCTTGTCTTGGTACATAAGTATTCTGATTCTGTCCTCCTTGATAATTGTTTTGTGGTCTAGGATTATAGTTATTACCTTGGGGACGCGGCTGATACGCATATGTAGGATTGGCTGCCCCATTAGGATTCGAATATTGAAACCCAGGATGGTTTCTGTTAGGTTGATATCCATTACCACTCGAATTAAAATTACCTCTGTTGGACATAAACATCACTGATTCTTGATTATTCGGACAATTCTCTTCATCATGATCATCAACTCTACAAATTGAACACATATAAACCTCTTGTGCAGCTTGCACAGCTACTTTCTTACCCGAAAATCCTTCTTTTACAGCTAAAGTAAGCTGCTTCAATTGTTGTTCCAAAGTGTTTTGAATCTTCGTTTCAAAGGTAGCAAATTTCTCTTCTATGTCAACATTATTCACTCCCTTAACTGGTGTTCTCACTGATTTCCAACCAGCTTCGTTCTTAACTGTTCGTTCTAAAATAATTTTGGCATGAGCTGGTTGAACTTGAAGGAACCCTGCACCACATAACGTATCTAACTTTTCTCTCGAAGTTCCATCAAGGCCTCTATAAAAAATCTTTAACTGCTGTAATTCTGAAAAACCATGATTTGGAACTCTACGCAAACACATCTGAAATCTAGTCCAACTCTTACCCACAGTCTCATCGTATTCTTGACGAAAATTAGTCAACTCCAATTCAGCATCTAACCTCATATTGCTCGGATAATACCTGTCGAAAAATGCGGCTTCTAATTGATCCCAATTAGTAATCTTCGCAGGATCTTGCGTATCGTGCCATTCACTTGCTCCCTCAGTAACAAAGAACTTAAAAGCGGCAAAATACATCTGTTCTCTCGAAACACCTTGTGTGATATAAGAATCACATATCTGTTTGAATTTCTGTACTGCCCTAAGAGGATCTTCTGATGGTCTACCACGAAAATTACCAAAATTCTGGAACTGAGCTAACATACCCGAATCTGGACGGAAACGCGGAACATTAATATCTGGAGCACCTACTCCTATAGCTGGAGCACGGAATGGAACTTCTGGAGGACCATTAGTAAACCACGGATCATGATTCATCACTATCTGGACTGGAGGATTAGGATTTTGTGGTTGAACTTGTGGAATAACGCCTGGAGCTAAAGGTTGGCCATTAGCATCTAACTGGCCTTGTCCATTCTGTTGACCTTGAATAATGATATTCTCCATTCTGTTACTTAATTCTTCTACTTCTAAAGCTTCTCGTTCTCTTCTTCTTCTGTTCGCAAGTCTGATCAACGATTCTGGATTACTAAGGATCGGAGGTGTTGGCTCTAGATCCTTGAATAGCCTTCTTCGCATACACCAAACCTAAAAACCTGAAAAAGCTAACAAACAAAAAGCGTAAAACTGATAAAATAAAATAAATGCACTTATCACTAAAGGATAAACACCGTGGTCACACGCTACCGTCCCCGGCAGCGGCGCCAAAAACTTGGTGGTCCTTTGTGTGTTCTAAAAATAAATGTAAAAGATAATCGAACCACAACCGCAAGTGTACGGTTGTCCCAAGTAGTAATAACTGATAAATCAGATTCGTTCCAAGGACGGATGGTTGATCACAATGTTTAGCAAGTAGTGATTGATGCACTTATCAAAATAAAAGATAATAATATGTTTGTTTGGTTTTTGTTTATTAAAGCTAATGAATGAAAGACAAATATTAAAATGCAAGTAGAAGCTAAGACGCAAGTAAAATAAGTGAAAACGCAATATGAGATGTAGTACTTGAGAACGCAAGGATCCTCCTAATTTTACTTTCTAACTTATGTTGTTTAAGGGTTAAATCGGTCAATTACAATGGTCGGGATTCTAATATCCTTATACCCCCGTCAGGGTGGACTATAAGGCGATCCTAAAGTGTCACTAGTCCCGTCAGGGTAAATATGATCCACCGTTGGATGATTAAGATTAATTACCACATTGGCCCTAGGATTAACTAAGTTCGTCAGAATCAATAGTTTTTATCCTAGATTGAACAATTATTTCTGTACCTAAACCCCCCGTCAGGATGATCCATACGCCACATATATGGAATAGCTTAGATACTAACACCTAATTTTAGTTCGCGACTCTAAAATCAGTAAACATTCACAAATTGTCGAAAAGAGTAAAAGCCCTAATTTAATTTAATTCAATAAAAACCCAAATTCAACATTCGTTATAATAATAAAATCAAGATTCACCCATTGTTTTGTTCTCAAGCACTAATGGAAATTTAGCTCATATTAAAATTAAAAACAAAGTAAAAAGAAATGGAATTCATATTCGTTACAAAATTAAAATAAAAGAAAAACCTAATTTTCGGAATAAGAATGACTACGAACGGAGCTATAGACCCACTCCAGCTCTTGTAGCTTCTCCCTTCTTCCTGCTGTAGCTTCTCTGGTGTTTTTAATCTTGTGGAAAGTGAATTGTGTGTAAAATAGAAGTCCAGACCTCCTTTTATAATAAGAAAAACGGATTAGGGCTTGGACCAGAAATTAAAAGCCTAATTAAATGTCCAAGCCCACTCTTTAAGCCCAAAATCCCGTAACTGATGATAGGCCTTCACTAAAACAGCTTTTCCCGATGCGTTACAACTCCGATTGACCTCATTCCAATTGCTAAAGTTCCGTACTTCGATAAGGAATGTTTTCTCTTCAAAGGTCAGCGGCTCAATCAGTTCTTAAGTCCCTCGAAAACAGCAATCAAGGGCCTGGAAAATGGATTTTCAGCTCTAAAAATAATATCTTCGGGATTTCTCTTCAAGTCTTGACTCTATCTTTTGATCTTTGACTTTATCTTCGGATTCCTTTCCTAGCTAACATCTAAAAACCTGTAAACTTTACACTAAAAATACCAATATTACGCGCAAAAGTTTAATAATTCAAAAATGCTAGAAATAAAAAGGGAAATCCGAATTATTGCATATTTCATTCAAAAGTCTATCGAATTAATTAAATAAACACCAAAAATGATGTCTCCTAAGGGTCTAAAATAAGAACAATTAGGGAGACGTCAAGGATTGGTGGTATAATGTTGTTTTGATGATGAAATTTGAGTGTTTTTGGAGCTTTGGTTCGTCATTAATGGTGTTAAGTGGAGACGCAACCACGAGACGCAACTAATGGCGGGTCTCAAAACGCTGGGTCAGAAACTTTTAGCTGTCCATACGAAATTTTTGACTTCACCATTGGATAGAGCTCGAAAAGTTATGCGGTTTAGGCTCAAGAAAAAAGTTAATTCCGACCTCCGAGCGTCAAGTTATGATCTTCCGAAGTTTTGATACCTGGGGTACAACACCAAAAACGGGTTCCCGCATTTGAAAAATGCGGGTACCCGGTTTTTCGTCGATGGCGCGAATGATGACGCAGGTGTGACGCAGCCAAGACGCAAGACCCAAAACGCTGGGTCAGAAAGTTGGAATTTTTAGCTTTCGAAACTGGGTACCCGCATTTGCAAATGCGGGTACCCGGTTTGCCCCTGGAACATCACAAATTTTTCTTCTATTTTCGCCCTTTCGACCCCAAACTCATGACCTTTTTATCCCTGAAATCATCAAAAACAACTACCCTTCCTCATTTCTTACTAATAAACACTAAATTAACGAAAATCAAAAGAATTTAAACTACGAAAAATAATAACTTAAACTAATATACAAGAAATGGCTTTTGTTTAACGTCGTTAAGCTCGACGGGTTACCTCGTTCTTTAGTCATTAACATAACCTCCCCAGCAATGAGTGAGGTTGTCAATATTTGCAACTCGAAATTTGCATCCCTTAGCTTTTATGCCCACTAGTTTATCTGAGATAACCTTCGTGACCATGAATGGTCCTAGCCAAGAACTTTTCGATTCACGTGCCTTTGGAGGGGGATTTAGTTTCTTCATAGCTACTTCTTCACCTACTTTGAACCCCTTTTTCTTTCTTTCTTTCTTAGGTTCTTTCGGAACCTTCGTGGCACGTGCTTTCTCTTTCTTCTTGGCATGATTGAGTTGTGGATTTTTAGGGTATGGAGGAGCTTTAATTGGTGGTTTCTTTCGTAGCTCTTTCTCCTCCACTCCTAAAGTGTCCATGACATTAATTGGCTCTTTTCTTACCGGTTCCATTACATCTATACGAAAACATTCTTCCTTGGAATCCGGAAACTTTATAGGTCTAAACACATTAAACTTCATTTCCTCGTCTTGGATTCTCATAATCATTTCTCCGTTCTCTACATCAATCAAGGTACGCCCCGTGGCTAGGAATGGTCTTCCCAAAATGATGGGGACATATTCCTATCCGCGTCGTAATCAAGTATAACGAAATCAGCGGGAAAAATTAACGTACCTGCCTTAACGAGGACATCTTCGATTCGGCCTTCCGGATGTGCAAGAGATCGATCCGCCATTTTCAAGACCATAGAAGTGGGTCTTGCTTCGATATTAAGCTTATCAAAGATCGATTTGGGCATAAGATTGATGCTTGCACCCAAATCACATAGTGCCTTACCTTTCCATTCTTCTCCAATCGAGATCGGAATTGTGAAACTCCAAGGATCAACTAATTTGGAGGTAATTTACTTTGACAAATGTCACTACATTCTTTAGGAAGACCAATCATCTCATTATCACAATACGACCTTTTGTTAGTGAGAGCTCTTTTCAAAAACTTAGCATACTTGGGTACATCTCGAATAGCTTCTAGCAACGGAATATTTAAGACCTCTTACCTTGTTAAAGAATTTTTGATAATCAGCCATATCACTCTTCTTTTGAACTCTCGATGGAAATGGTGGAGGGGGACGGTTTATTATGGTATCATCTTTCTTTTTCGGAACTTCACTAGACCTCTCCACTTCTTCCACCTCAACTTCTTTATCTTCATTCACCACCTCTTTTTCTTTTCTAGCAACTTACTTCTCTTTCATAACAGGAAAAGGAGGTGGAGAAAGGTTTTTACCACTTCTGAGAGAGATGATTTTACAATCTTCGATTTGGATCGGATTTTCAGTATCGCCAGGGAGTTGCCCTTGTGGACGTTGATTCAGTTGTTTATTAATTTGATTTATCTGATTCTGTAATAACTTCATGTTTGCGTCAGATGCTTGTTGACGTTCTATAGCTTGCGTCTGAAGAGCAATTAAACTTTCTACGGTTTTCTGAAGAGTAACTACCCCTTCTTGCGGATGGGCAGGTAAGGCTTTTTGGTTCATGGTTTCATTATAACTATCTTGAGGAGCTTGTCTCTGAACATAATTTCCGTGATTCTGTCCTCCTTGATAATTATTTTGTGGTCTTGGATTGAAATTGTTACCTTGGGGATGAGGCTGATACGCATATGTAGGATTTGCTGCCCCACTAGGATTTGAATATTGAAACCCAGGATGGTTTCTGTTAGGTTGATATCCATTACCATTCGAATTAAAGTTACCTCTGTTGGAGACAAACATCACAGATTCTTGATTATTTTGACAATTCTCCCAACTATGATCATTAACACCGCAATACTCACATCCATACACCTCTTGTGCAACCTTCACCTCACCTCTTTTATTCGAAAAACCTTCTTTCACGGCTAAAGTGAGTTGTCTCAATTGTTGTTCTAGTGTGGTTTGAATCTTGGTCTCTAAAGAGTTGAACTTTTCTTCAATATTGACATTATTAACTCCTCCTCTAACTGGTGTTCTTACGGTATTCCACCCAACTTCATTCTTTACTGTTCTTTCCAAGATGATTTTTGCATGAACGGGTTGAACTTGAAGGAATCCCGCACCACATAGCAAATCCAATTTTTCTCTTGAAGTTCCATCAAGGCCTTTGTAAAAGATTTTTAGCTGTTGTTGTTCTGTAAAGCCATGATCGGGAACTCTTCGTAAACACATCTGAAATCTTGTCCAGCTTTTAGCCAAAGTTTCATCATATTCTTGACGGAAATGTGTTAATTCAAGTTGATCATCTAACCTCATGTTACTTGGATAATACCTCTCAAAGAAAGCAGTTTCTAATTGGTCCCAATTTGTTATCTTCGTAGGATCTTGCGTATCGTGCCATTCACTCGCTCCATCTATGACGAAAAATCGAAACACAACATAGTAAATCTGTTCTTTTGAAACTCCTTGTGTGATGTAAGAATCACATATCTGTTTGAATTTCTGTACTGCTCGGATAGGATCTTCTCCAACTCTACCACGAAAATTTCCAAAGTTTTGGAATTGAGCTAACATACCCGAATCTGGACGAAACCTTGGAACATCTATATTTGGAGCACTTACTCCTAGAGCAGGAGCACGAAAAGGAACTTCTTCCGGACCATTAACAAACCAAGGATCTTGATTAATCACTATCTGAGCTTGTCCGTTATTGTTTTGTTGATTCTGAATATTAATGTTCTCCATTCTGTTAATTAATTCTTCTACTTCTAAGGCTTCTTGTTCTTTCCTTCTCTTGTTAGCAAGTCTGATTAATGATTCTGGATTATTAAGGATCGGAGGTGAGGGTTCTAGATCCTTAAAGAGTCTTCTTCGCATACACCAAACCTAAAAACCTGAAAAAGATGAACAAACAAAAAGCGTAAAACTGATAAAATAAAATAAATGCAACTATCACTAAAGGATAAACACCGTGGTCACACGCTACCGTCCCCGGCAGCGGCGCCAAAAACTTGGTGGTCCTTTGTGTGTTCTAAAATAAATGCAAATGTAATCGAACCACAACCGCAAGTGTACGGTTATCGCAAGTAATAATAGTGATAATACAGATTCGTTCCAAGGACGGGATGGTTGACTACAATGCCTATCCACTAATGAATGATTGCACTTATGAAAGCAAATAAAGATAATATGTTTGGTTGATTTTCGTATTAATCCTAAGTAATAAAAGACTAAATGGAAAATGCAATTAAATACTAAGACACAAGTAAATAAGTGTAAAACACAAGTATGAGAAGATATCACTTGAGAATGCAAGGGATCATCCTAATTCTATTTCATAACCTGTTCTGTTTAAGGGTCAAATTGGTCAATTGACATTGGTCGGGATTCAATAATCCTTGTACCCTCGTCAGGGTGGACTACAAGGCTATTCTAGAGTGTCACTAGTCCCGTCAGGGTAAATATGATCCACGTTTGAATGATTAAGCTAAATTACCTCATTGGCCATAAAATTAACTACGCTCGTCAAAGTCAAATAGTTTATATTTTATATTCTGTAATTATTTCTGTACCTAAACCCCCCGTCAAGGTGATCCAATCGCCACTAATTGGAATAGCCTAGATACTAAGCCCTATTATTAATTGATCAGGTCAATAATAGTAAATAAGCACAAATTAAAGAAACATGTAAAAGACCCAAATCGATTTAATTAACAGAAACCCAAATTCAGGACATGAAATTCAATAGAATTGGGATTCACCCATAAATCATTCTCAAGCACTAATAAATGTTTAACTCATACTAATTAAAACGAATACTAAATTAAAAGTAAAGGAATTCATATTGTCTTACAAATAAAAGATAAAAGAAACCTAGTTTCCGGAATTGGAATGACTGAGAACGGAGATATAGACCCTCTCCAGCTCTTGCAGCTTCTTCTTTCTTCCTTCTGTTGTTTCTCTCTGATGTTTTTAATTGTAAAGAATGAATTCTGTAAAAAATAGAAGTCAAGGCCTCCTTTTATAAGTAGAAAATCGGATTAGGGCTTGGACCTAATAATAAAACACTAATTAAATGTCCAAGCCCAAATTCTAAGCCCAAAATCCCGTAACTGCTGATACACCTTCACTGAAACGGATTTTCCCGCTTCGTTACAACTCCGATTGACCTGAAATCAGTTGCTAAATTTCCGTAACTCGATAAGGAATGTTTTCTATTCAAAGGTCAGAGGCTAAATCAGCTCTTAAGCACCTCTAAATCAGCAATCTTTGGCATGGAAAACAGATTTGCATCTCTAAAAACAACTTCTTCGGGATTTCTCTTCAAGTCTTGACTCTATCTCTTGATCTTTGACTCTTCTCTCGGATTCCATTCCTAGCTAATATTCAAAACCTACAAACTTTTCACTAAAATACACAAGATTACGCGTAAAAGTTTAATAAATTAAAAATACTAGAAATAAAATGGGGATTCCGAATTATTGCATTTTTAACTCAAAAGTCTATCCAAATATTTAAATAAACATAAAAAATGATGTCTCCTAAGGGTCGAAAATAATAACAATTAAGGAGACATCAATACCTTCTGAGAAAGGCATATTAATGTTGATCTTACTCACCACATTCATGAATCTCTGATATTCAGCCATATCTCCTTTCTTCTGAACTCTTGAGGGGAATGGTGGAGGAGGACGGTTCACTTCTACCACAACATCTTTCTTCTTTGGCTTCTCTGGAATTTTCTCAACTTCCACATCTTCTATTTCTGGCTCACTTTCTTTCTCCACCACATCTTTTACCATTTTCTCCTTCACATTCATTTATTTTTCTTTCATAACGAGAAAAGGAGGTGGCGGTAGCTTCTTACCACTTCTAAGTGAGATAGCGTTACAATCTTCATATTAGATAGGAGTCTATGTATCACTGGGTAGTTGTCCTTGTGGACGTTGATTTAACTGTTTCGCCATCTGAGCAATTTGATTTTGTAACATTTTGAACGTTGCGGAAGAAGCTTGTTGCTCTTTTTGCGTTTTCATTTGCAAAGCAAATAGTAACTGTAAAGGATTTTGAACATCTAATGCACCTTCTTGAAGCTGAGCAAGTAGAGCTTTCTGATTCATAGTATCTGTATAGTTGTCTTGAGGAGGTTGTCTCTGAACTAGATTTCTGTAATTCTGTTCCCCTTGGTAGTTGTTCTATGGTCTTGGTTGATAGTTATTACCTTGGGGATGCGGTTGATATGCATAAGTTGGATTAGCGGCCCCATTTGGATTCAAATATTGGAAACTCTGATGAATTTTGTTTGGTTGATAACCTTGACCACCTGAATTATAGTTCCCTCGGTTGGAAACAAACATTATGGATTCTGGATTGCTTTGACAATTCTCCCATTCATGATCTTGTACACCACAATTCGAACATCCATATATTTTGTGTGTATTATTAACATCTGCTCTCCTACCTGAAAAACCTTCTTTAACAGCTAAGGTAAGTTGTTTCAATTGTTGCTCAAGTGTATTCTTCAATTTATTCTCTAACAAATAGAATTTCTCATCAATTCCAGCACTACTCTCTTTATAACTTGTACCTCGGATAGGTGTTCTCATAGTATTCCAACCTAACTCATTCTACACTGTTTTATTCAACATAATTTTAGCATTAGCTGGAGTTACCTGTAGGAATCCACGAGCGTCCTTCAAGGCCTTTATAAAATATTGACATTTGATGTGGTTCTGTAAGGCCATGATATGTAACTCTTCTTAAACAATGTTGGAATCTTGTCCTACAATTACATACGGATTTAACTTGTTCTTCCTCGAAGGAAGTCAACTAAATTTGTGTGTTCAGTCTCATGTTTTTTGGATAATAATGATCAAAGAATGTTGTTTGAAGCTCATCCCAATTAGTGATTGATCCTGGTTCTTGTGAATTATGTCATACACTCACTACATCTATCACGGATTGGATCTTATCCAGCCACTTCATGAAAGTTTCCAAGGTTGTGGAATTGAGCTAACATACCAGGATCGGGTCTGTATATTGCGACATTAATATCTGTAGGACCAATTCCAAGAGCAAGAGCGTGATATGGAATCTGTTCAAGACCTTGTACGAACCACGAATCATAAAACATTTGCGATTGAGCTTTTCTTTCAGGTGGAGGAGGATTTCCTTGATTCTGATTATTCTGGAATGGGGAAATTGGAGGATTACAGATTATTGTGTTCCCCTCATTATCCAATTCCACCTGAAGATTGTTAATATTATTGTTGGTTATTGCGGCCATCTATTTTTCTCTTGCTAGTCTTTCTTCTTTCTTTCTTTTGTTTCTAAATCCTGAATAATCTCTCAGGATTTGAGAGCATGCACTAAACCTGTAAAACCTGTGAAAGACAAAACAAAACAAAACAAAACAAAACAAAAAGCGTAAAACTGAAAAATAAAATAACAATTGAACTACTAAAGGATTAACACTGGGGGTCACACGCTAAGGTCCCCGGTAGCGGCGCCAAAAACTTGGTGGTCTTGAGGTATTATAAAATAAAGCAATAAAAGTTTAGGATCCATAGACCGCAAGTGCACGGTTGTCCAAAAAGGAAGATGAGGACAACGAATCCCCACACCCAACTTAAAAGTGAGTCGTGTCCCCACGACTCGAAAAAGACTCAATAAAGCAATAAAATTTAAACTAAAACTAAACTAATGCATACAAGGAGTCAAGAAGGAGAATTAGAACGGGGTACCTGGCCATAAAGCTCTAGCATATCCTCTTCCGAAGAAGAATAATCATCTATATCCAAGTCTTTTGTTACTTCATTTATTACATGATTTATCCTTGAAATTTCATCCTAGCAGGCGTTAAATTATCTTTTTAGAATACCAATTTCTTCCATCAATTTAACTGCCCATGCTGGTGGTGTAGATATACTCTCTTAATTTTCATTAATATTTGAAGAAGAGCTTTGATCTTGGATTGGTGTCTTTTCTTTAGGTCATAGTGGTAGACTCATTCTAACTGTTAACTTCCTTTATAGTGGTTGTGCTGGTGCCTCTATCTTTGTTTTGTTTTCAATAGGCTCATCAAGGTCAATGGCCTTTTCTTTTGTAGCTCTAGGCAATTTCTTGTTCTTCCCTAAGACTGAACACTTTCTCTTGTAATTTATAGCATTTGTTCTGTTTGTCATCTCTGATTAACCCACAACTCAAGTTACACCAAGGATAGAATAAAGTAATGAAAGATTGGTGTGGCTTGAGTTTGTTGCTTGGATGAATGATTATCGATGATAGAAGAAGGTTTATTTGATTGTTCTTGGAAGAACTCTTGATAGCTTGATGATTTCTGATGGTGTTTTATGGAGGATGGAGGAAAGATTTCATGTTGTTTTTGTGTTTGTGTGAAGGTTAAATCAAGCTTCAAGGTGTATATATAAGGTTTGGGTCTGAAAAATTCGTGTTGTAGAGGTTGGAAGAGGCTAGGTTTAGCTTTGATAAGGTAAGAGTCCAATTAGAACTCTTTCTCTCTTCTTGAACCGACATGGTGCGGTGCACCGGACGTGAGGCGCGGTGTACCAGACATAAGCACTGATCAAAACAGTGGGCGCAAATTATCGCTACGGTTTCTTATAGGGACCTCTCGGCAATAAACCGTAATTAAAAACCGTCGCCACAGTTTTCTTTCTTGCGGTGCACCGGACAGTATATGTGATACACTAGACCCTGTTTTGAAAAACCGTGGTCGCTATTTCTCGATACGGTTTTTCCCTATCTCGTCTCGGCAATAAACCGTGGGGAAAAACCGTCGTCACTGTTTAGACCTTGCGGTGGACCGCAGCTAGGGAGCGGTATACCGTACATAGGTGCTGGTTAACACAATTTTTCTATCTTTTCGACCCCAAACTCAATTTCCTACGCATAATACACACTACCTTTCTCTCCCATTAGCTTGTAAACACATTAATAATATACACTAACTTGGAATTATACACTACGAAAAATAAAACTGACTAGAAAGCAATTAAAACAAGGGATGTATCCCAAGAACACTTTTGTTTAACGTTGTTTAGTTCGACGTGTTACCTCAGTGATCATGTACGTACATCACCTCCCCAGCAATGAGTAAATTTATTAATATTGGCATGCAAAATTTGAATCCATTGCCTTTCACTCCCATGAACTTCTCAGATATATTCTTTGTAGCCATGAATGGTCCCATCCAAAAGTTCTTAGGTGTATGTGCGTCTTGTGGTAACTTGATTTGATATATAGCACTACAATCCTCTGGCAATCCATTCATCTCCTTAGTTTCTAAGCTTCGTTTGTTAGAAAGAATGTTGATGTCTCCTTAATTGTTCTTATTTTCGACCCTTAGGAGACATCATTTTCGGTGTTTATTTAATCAATTTGATAGACTTTTGGACTAAATATGCAATAATATGATTTTCCTCTTTTATTTCTAGCATTTTTGATTTATTAAGCTTTTGCGCGTAATATTGGTATTTTTAGTGAAGATTTTACAGGTTTTAAATGTTAGCTAGAAGAGGAATCCGAGGAGAAAGTCAAAGATCAAAAGATAGAGTCAAGACTTGAAAAGAAATCCCGAAGATATTATTTTTAGAGCTGAAAATCCATTTTCCAGGCCATAGATTGCTGATTTCGAGGTGCTTAAGCGATGATTTATGATGTAGAGAGTAAACGCAGGAAAGCGCTTTCAACACAGAAAAGAGAGATTAAATTCTCAAGTTTTATAAAATAATCAAAAGCCCCTTAAGGTTTGTTCAAAACACATATAAATAGTATCAAAGACATAGGAAAATAAATTACGAAGCTGCCCTTACAAAATAAGGAACTAAAGAAATATTAAAATACTGCTTAAAAATAGTAAAACAAGGCCCTGAATGATGGAATTTGGCCAAAAAGCATCGTACTTCATGGAGAAGCGGTGAGTTTTGATCGTTGACCCGGTTCCACCCAAAAAAACACTCATTATTCGCCTGATTCTGAATTAGATATTTTTTCCGCATTCTGCACTGCATCATTCTCTCCGGGGTGGAGAAGATTCGCCCTCGAATCCAAAGCGGGGCCAGCTGCTACATCATTACCTGCAAATGGGATTAAATGCTTGACATTGAACACATCAGAAGTGTGAATGTGTCCGGGCAGCTGCAAACGATAAGCATTACTGTTGATTTTCTCGATTATCTCCACAGGACCAATTTTTCGAGCAGCCAGCTTGTTATACTCATGAGCAGGGTACCTATCCTTTGTCAAAACAGCCCACACAAGGTCACCTACCTCGAACTCCACATGTCTCCTCTTCTGATCAGCTACTGATTTATACTTCTCTGTCGCTTTTACGAGATTATCTCGAGTCTGAGCATGTATTTTCTGCAACTCAGCAATAAAATCAGTTGCAACACCATGTGGGCGCACGAGATTATGCACCGGAAGTAAGTCTAAAGGACCACGAGGAACAAATCCGTACACCACCTTGAAAGGGCTGAAACCTGTGCTCCGATTAACTGCATGATTATGGGCAAAAGATGCTTGGGGAAGCTTCAAATCCCAAGACTTCAAATGATCACCTACCAAGCTCCGCAACAAATTACCAAGCGAACGATTAACAACCTCTGTCTGGCCATCCGTTTGGGGATGGTAAGCTGTACTGAAGTTTAATGACGTGGAAACCAAACGCCATAAACTCCTCCAAAAACGACTCAGAAACCGCGAATCACGATCCGACACGATAGAAGTAGGCAAACCATGCAAAGAATAAATGTCACGGAAGAACAAAGTCGCCACATTAACCGCATCCGCTGTCTTCTTACAAGGGATAAAATGAGCCATCTTGGAAAAACGATCAACCACCACAAAAATAGAGTCATTACCTCGCTGCGTACGAGGAAGGCCAAGAACAAAATCCATGCTAAGGTCCGTCCAGGGCTGCGTCGGAATGGGTAGGGGCATGTATAACCCCGCATTAGTCGCCAAACCTCTCGCCTCATAGAGGGCCAAAAATAAGTCTCGGACACCAATTGGAAGGTCCGATCACGCCCCACATGACCCTCATTATGTAATTCCTGGATAATCTTCAACCGTAAACTGCACTCAGGAACACAAAGCTGAACTCCCCTAAACAAAAAGCCATCTGTCATTATATACTCGCAACGATCTCCATCCTGTAACTGTAACAACACTCTAGAAAAGAAAGGGTCAGTCGCGTACAGGTCACGTAAATCATCAAAACCCGGAACATCAACTCGTAAGGTGGCAAGACAACAATGACGCCTGCTCAACGCGTCAGCCACTCGGTTCAAGGAGCCTGCCTTATGCTTGATGACGAAAGTGAATTGCTGTAAATAGGCAGCCCATGCTGCATGTCGTGCGGACACCTTATCCTGGCTCGCGAGGTGCTTCAGGGAATCATGATCAGTAAAAAGTATGAACTCGGAGTGAAATAAGTAGTGACGCCAATGCTTAACCGCCTGAACAACTGCATAAAACTCCACATCATACGTACTATACCTCAAACGTGAACCAGCCAATTTCTCACTGTAATAAGCCACGGGTCGCCCAGATTGACTGAGAACAGCACCAATTCCCAATTTTGAAGCGTCACAATGCAACTCGAAAGGGGCTGAAAAATCCGGAAGGACAAGTATTGGAGCCGAAGTCAACTTCTGCTTGATTTCTTGAAAAGAAAGATCGGCTGCGGGTGTCCAATGGAATTTCGAACCCTTAATACACTCCGTGATAGGCGCCATAATGCTGCTGAAATGGGGAATAAAACGCCTATAAAACGACGCCAGCCCGTGAAAACTCCGCACCTCCGTGATGGTGCGAGGCTGAGGCCACTGCTGAATCGCCTCGATCTTCGCCGTGTCCACTTTCAACCCATCCTTCGACACAATATACCCCAAAAACTGCACCGAATCTGTGAAGAAAGTACATTTATCGGGGCCTGCATAAAATTTTTCCCTGCGAAGCGCTACAAGTATCTCTCGCAAATGTTGCAAGTGTAAAACCGGATCAATGCTGTAAATAAGGATATCATCAAAGTACACAACCACAGATTTACCTATGAAAGGGCGTAATGTTTGGTTCATAACGCGCATGAAGGTGCTAGGCGCATTCGAAAGACCAAACGGCATGACCAACCATTCAAAAAGACCCTCGCGAGTCTTAAAAGCAGTCTTCCACTCGTCCCCCTCACGAATCCGAATCTGGTGATAGCCACTCTTCAAGTCCAGCTTGCTAAAGATCGTTGCCTTTCCCACCTGATCTAACAAATCATCCAATCTCGGAATAGGAAATCGATAACGCACCGTAATTTTGTTGATAGCGCGACTATCAACACACATACGCCAGGACCCGTCCTTTTTGGGAGTAAGGAGGGCTGGAACCGCACATGGACTCAGGCTCTCACGAACATGCCCCTTCTCAATCAGCTCTTCAACCTGCCTACGTAATTCTTCATGCTCACGAGGACTCATTCGGTAATGGGGCCTGTTTGGTAGGGTGGCACCAGGAACCAAATCAATGTGATGCTGAATATCACGCATAGGGGGCAGCTCCTTAGGCAGATTCTCCGGAAACACATCAGCAAATTCCTCCAATAAAGGCCGAGCAATCTCAGGCACACTCGTAACTCCAGAACTAGGCTTACCCAATAACAAAAACACCACTCCAGATTCCTCCATAGCACGTGCAAAGCAAGCGCGAGTCAAAAGCATGTTGCTACTGTCCTTCGGAAGACACGGAGGATCCTTCTCTTTACTAGACAGCAACACAATTTTTTTTCCGCGAAACAAAAACGAGTAAGTGTTAGCACGTCCATCATGAATTACCTCTCGATCAAACTGCCATGGACGTCCTAAAAGTAAGTGACATGCATCCATCGGAACCACATCACATAACACCTCATCTGTATACGTAGGACCAATGGATAAGGAAACCAAAACACGATACGAAACCAGGACATCAGTAGAGTTATTAAGCCAGGCCAGCTTGTATGGTTTCGGATGTTTTTCGGCTACCAAACCCAATTTCTGCACAGCCAACTCAGACACAACATTCTCACAACTACCAGAATCAATAATAAAACGACACACCTTACCACCAATAGTACAAGTGGACTGGAATAAAGCCGTTCGTCTCCAATCATCCTCAACCGCACGGGGCAGCAAACACGTGCGACGCAACACCAACGAAATACCTGAATCACCCTCCACAAATTCATCCTCGGGAACAGTCTCATCAACATAAGTATCATAAACAGGAGCAGAATCTTCCTCCACAGAATCAGCTACGAGTAAAGCTCTATTACGTGGAGGTTTTTTGCAATCAGCCTGTCTATGACCCATCTCGTTACAATTGAAACAGCGAAGACCATTGTTGGGACGTGGCTGCTGGGGCTGATTCGGAACCGCAGCAGGAACAACCGGAGCAATAGTCTGTTTCGGGCCGACGAATTGACGCCGAGCCTGTTGTTTTTCCACCTGTAAAGCGCGCCTATGCGCCTCTGAAACCGATACTGGGTCAAACATGTTAAGCACATCTTGCAACTGCAGCCTTAAGCCCCCAATATAACGAGAAACCAATTGGTCGGGTGTCTCACTAACATCCGTCCTAGTCAACATCATATAAAAATCAGAAGTATAGTCATCAACAGAGCGGGTACCTTGACGTAAATTCTGAAATTTCTGATACATCTCACGTTCATAATTGAAGGGTAAAAATGCAGATCTCATGTGTTTCTTCAGTTTATCCCAGGTTGCAATTTTAGGTTTACCCGAACGCTGACGAGTAACCTTCAATTGCTGCCACCAAGCTTGAGCACGTCCACGGAGCCTGGTCACCACCAAACATGTCCGCTTGTTATCAGGAACCTCCTTGAAATCCAAGATTTCCTCCACCTGACTAAGCCAATCCAGGAATTCTTCAGCCTGTAAACCACCAGCAAACTCTGGAATATCCACCTTAAATCCCGAGTCCCAACGATCTTTAGGGCGAACTGGTGCACGGCCGTAGGGATTGTCCATGGTCTCTTCATCAGAATCCGTCCCCAGGTTGACACGTTGCGTAAGGGCAGCGATGGTTCTGTCCCTAGCCTCAAGTTGTTGACGTAACTGCGTGATGGTTTCCTCGACTTCTTCATCATGGGCATTAGCAGCATGAGCGTTACGACGATTCTTTGGAGCCATAACCAAGATCGGCTGTCTCTGAATACCAACTGATGTAGAGAGTAAACGCAGGAAAGCGCTTTCAACACAGAAAAGAGAGATTAAATTCTCAAGTTTTATAAAATAATCAAAAGCCCCTTAAGGTTTGTTCAAAACACATATAAATAGTATCAAAGACCTAGGAAAATAAATTACGAAGTTGCCCTTACAAAATAAGGAACTAAAGAAATATTAAAATACTGCTTAAAAATAGTAAAACAAGGCCCTGAATGATGGAATTTGGCCAAAAAGCATCGTACTTCATGGAGAAGCGGTGAGTTTTGATCGTTGACCCGGTTCCACCCAAAAAAACACTCATTATTCGCCTGATTCTGAATTAGATATTTTTTCCGCATTCTGCACTGCATCAATTTAGCCGCTGACCTTTGAAGAGAAAACGCTCCCTATCGAGTTACGGAACTTTAGCAACTGGAATGAGGTCAATCGGAGTCATAACGCATCGGGAAAAGCCGTTTTAGTGAAGGCATATCAGCATTTACGGGATTTTGGGCTAAGTTAGTGGACTTGGGCCTTTTATATTTCATTTAATTAAAAGATTAGGGCCAAGTCCGAATTTCCACCTATAAAACCAGCCCTTGACTTCTATTTTAAAGACAATTCACATTCTGCAAGATTAAAAACACCAGAGAGAAGCAACTGAAGGAAGGAGAAGAAGCTACAAGAGCTGGAGAGGGTCTATATCTCCGTTCGTAGTCATTCCGATTCCGGAATTTAGGTTCTTTTTAATCTTTTAATTTTGTAATCAATATGAATTCCTTTACATTTAATTTCGTATTTCATTTTAATATGAGCTAAGCTTTTCATAGTGCTTGAGAACAAACAATGGGTGAATCCCAATCTTATTAATTAACAAATGTTGAATTTGGGTTTTTATTGAATTAAACTAAATTAGGGCTTTTACTCTTTTCGATAAATTGTGAATGTTTACTGTGTTTAGCGTCATGAACTAGGAACAGGTGTTAGTATCTAGGCTATTCCAATTAGTGGCGATTAGATCATCCTGACGGAGGGTTTAGGTACAGAACCATTTATTCAATCTAGGATAGAAGCTATTGATTCTGACGAACTTAGCTAATCTTAGGGCCAATGAGGTAATAAAACTTAATCATCCAACGGTGGATCATATTTACCCTGACGGGACTAGTGACACTTTAGGATCGCCTTATAGTCCACCCTGACGGGGGTATAAGGATATTAGAATCCCGACCATTGTAATTGACTAATTTAGGCCTTAAACAACATAAGTTAAGAAATAGGATAGGGAGGATCCTTGCGTTCTCAAGTGCTACATCTCATATTGCGTTTTACATCATTTTACTTGCGTCTTAGCTTTTATTTACATTTTAGTAATTGTCTTTCATTCATTAGCTCTAATAACAAAAACCAAACAAACATATTACTATCTTTTATTTTCATAAGTGCATCAATCACTATTTGTTAGACATTGTGATCAACCATACCGTCCTTGGAACGAATCTGTATTATCAGTTATACGACTTGGGACAACCGTACACTTGCGGTTGTGGTTCGATTATCTTTTGCATTTATTTTAGAACACACAAAGGACCACCACGTTTTTGGCGCCGCTGCCGGGGACGGTAGCGTGTGACCACGATGTTTATCCTTTAGTGATAGTGCATTTATTTTATTTTATCAGTTTTACGCTTTTTGTTTAGTTTCTTTTCAGGTTTTTAGGTTTGGTGTATGCGAAGAAGGCTATTCAAGGATCTAGAGCCAACACCTCTGATCCTTAGTAATCCAGAATCGTTGATCAGACTTGCTAACAAGAGAAGAAGAGAACGAGAAGCTTTAGAAGTAGAAGAGTTAGTTAACAGAATGGAAAATATCAATCTTCAAAATCAACAAGATAATCAACAAGGTCAATTAGGCGCAAATGGCCAACCTTTGGCTCCAGGCGCTATTCCTCCAATTCCACCAGTGATTCCTAATCCTCAAGTCCAGATAGTAATGAATCAAGATCCGTGGTTTACTAATGGCCCACCAGAAGTTCCATTCCGTGCTCCTGCTATAGGAGTAGGTGCTCCAGATATAGATGTTCCGAGATTCCGTCCTGATTCGGGTATGTTAGCTCAATTCCAAAATTTTGGGAATTTTCGTGGTAGACCATCAGAAGATCCTCTTAGAGCAGTACAGAAGTTTAAACAGATATGTGATTCTTATATCACACAAGGAGTTTCGAGAGAACAGATGTATTTTGCTGCGTCTAAGTTCTTTGTTATTGATGGAGAGAGCGAATGGCACGATACGCAAGATCCTACGAAGATAACCAACTGGGACCAAATAGAGACTGCTTTCTTTGACAAGTATTACCCAAGTAACATGAGATTAGATGCTGAATTAGAATTGACGCATTTCGGTCAAGAATATGATGAAACTGTGGGTAAGAGTTGGACAAGATTTCAGATGTGTTTACGTAAAGTTCCTACTCATGGCTTCTCAGAACATCAACAGTTAAAGATCTTTTATAGAGGCCTTGATGGGACTTCAAGAGAGAAATTGGATACGCTATGTGGTGCAGGTTTTCTTCAAGTTCAACCCGCTCATGCTAAAATCATTTTAGAGAGAACAGTTCAGAACGAAGTTGGGTGGAATTCAGTAAGAACACCGGTTAAGGGAGTGAATAATGTTGATATGGAAGAGAAATTTTCTACGCTTGAGAATAAGATTCAGAGTACTATAGAGCAACAATTGAAGCAGCTTACTTTAGCTGTAAAAGAAGGATTTTCGGGTAAGAAAGCAGCTGTGCATGCTGCACAAGAGGTTTATATGTGTTCGATTTGTAGGGTAGATGATCATGATGAGGAAAGTTGTCCGAATAACCAAGAGTCCGTGATGTTTATGTCCAATAGAGGTAACTTCAATTCAAGTGGTAATGGATATCAGCCTAACAGAAACCATCCTGGGTTTCAATACTCAAATCCTAATGGGGTAGCCAATCCTACATATGCGTATCAGCCGCGTCCCCAAGGTAACAACTATAATCTAAGACCACACAACAATTATCAAGGAGGACAGAATCAGGGTAATTATGTACAAAGACAAGCTCCTCAGAATACTTACGATGAAAGCCTTACCTGCCCATCCACAAGAAGGAGTAGTTACTCTTCAGAAAACAGTTGAAAGTTTAATTACTCTTCAGACACAAGCTTTGGAACGTCAAAATGCAGTCGAAGCAAATATGAAGTTGTTCCAGAATCAGCTAAGTCAAATTAATAAACAACCGAATCAACGTCCACAAGGACAACTTCCAAGCGATACTGAGAATCCAATACAACGTGAATATTGCAATGCTGTTACATTACGAAGTGGTAAGAACCTTCCTCCACCTCCTTTTCCCATTATGAAAGAAAAAGAAGTTCCTAGAAAAGAAAAGGAAGTGGTTGAGAAAGAAAAAGAGAATGAGAAAGATAGTGAGGTTGAAGAAATAGTGAGACCAAGAGAAGTTCCGAAAAAGAAAGATGATATTGTTAGTAATCGCCCTCCACCACCATTTCCATCGCGAGTTCAGAAAAAGGGTGATTTAGCTGATTTTCAGAAATTCTTTAATAGAGTGAAGGGTCTTAGTATTAATATTCCGTTACTTGAGGCGATTCAAGATATTCCTAAGTATACGAAATTTTTGAAGAGGGCCCTCACTAACAAAAGGCCTTATTGTGATAATGAGATGATAGGTCTTCCTGAAGAGTGTAGTGCGATTTGTCAGAGTAAATTACCTCCAAAGTTAGTTGATCCGGGGAGTTTCACGATTCCCATATCGATTGGAGAAGAATGGAAATGGAAAGCGCTGTGTGAATTGGGAGCAAGCGTCAATTTGATGCCCAAGTCAATCTTTTATAAGCTTAAAATTGGAAACGCAAGACCCACTTCTATGGTCTTGCAAATGGCGGACAGGTCTCTTGCTCATCCTGAAGGCCGCATTGAGGATGTCCTTGTTAAGGCAGGTACACTTATATTTCCCGTTGATTTCGTAATACTTGAATACAATGCAGATAGAAATGTCCCCATTATTTTGGGTAGACCATTCCTAGCTACAGGAAGAACAATGATCGATGTAGAGAATGGCGAATTAACAATGAGGATACAAGATGAGGAAGTAAAATTCAATGTATTTCGAGCTATGAAATTCCCAGATTCTCAGGAGGATTGCTTCCGAATGGATGTAGTAGAGCAAGCATCGCAAGAGGTATTTAATTGTTTAAATTTTGATGATATCTTGCAGGCTGCTTTGACATTAGATTCACCTGAGATAATGGAGGAGCTTACCGAAACAGTAGCGGCTCTCAATTCTGAAAATCCGAAGTATAGGCGTCTTGCCTATGAACCTGTGAGAGAACCGGGGGAGATTGTTCCTAAAAAGAAGCCTTCAATTAAATCTCCTCTGGAATTGGAAGAAAAACCATTACCAGCACACTTGAGGTATGCGTATTTGGGTACTAATGAAACTCTACCAGTTATTGTTTCAGCTAATTTAACAGGTCCTCAAGAAGATAAACTGTTGCGTGTGTTAAGAGCCAACAAAGAAGCAATAGGTTGGACAATTGCCGACATCAAAGGCATTAGTCCATCCTATTGTCAACACAAAATTATACTAGAAGATGTTAATGCACGCTCAGTTGAAGGTCAAAGAAGATTAATGCCCGCGATGAAGGATGTGGTAAAGAAAGAGGTGATCAAGCTTTTAGATGCGGGGATTATTTATCCCATTTCGAGTAGTGAATGAGTGAGTCCGGTTCAGTGTGTACCGAAGAAAGGAGGAATGACAACAATTCTTAATGATAAAAATGAAGCAATTCCTTCAAGAACGGTAGTTGGATGGAGAGTTTGTATGGATTACAGAAAGCTGAACAAGGCCACCAGAAAAGATCATTTTCCTTTGCCCTTCATAGATCAGATGTTAGATAAATTAGCCGGAAGAGAGTACTATTGCTTCTTGGATGGTTATTCTCGGTATAATCAAATTTACGTGGCTCCAGAAGATCAACATAAAACAACATTTACATGCCCCTTTGGTACTTTTGCATATCGTAGAATGCCATTTGGGTTGTGTAATGCTCCTGCTACCTTTCAAAGATGCATGATGGCCATCTTCTGGGATATGATCGATAACTTTCTTGAAGTGTTTATTGATGATTTCTCTGTATTTGGTGATGACTTTGATAAGTGCTTAGATAATTTAGAGAAGGTGTTAATCAGATGCAAAGAAACAGATTTGGTTTTAAACTGGGAGAAGTGTCATTTCATGGTTCGCGAAGGTATTGTTCTGGGTCACAAAGTTTCGAGTGTTGGTTTAGAGGTTGATAGAGCAAAGATAGAGGTAATTAAAACTCTTCCCCCTCCTGTTTCTGTTAAAGGGGTAAGAAGTTTTCTTGGCCATGCTGGCTTTTATAGGCGATTTATCAAAGACTTTTCTAAGATTGCTAAACCGTTATGCAACTTACTTGAAAAGGATACCAAATTCCTTTTTGATGAAGCCTGCTTAGCGGCCTTCAAAGCAATCAAAGAAAAGCTTATTTCTGCTCCTATAGTAGTACCTCCAGATTGGAATTTACCGTTTGAGGTTATGTGTGATGCGAGTGATTTGTGTATGGGAGCTGTATTAGGACAAAGAAAAAAGAAAGTTTTTCATTCGATTTATCACGCTAGTAAAACTTTTAGTGGTGCTCAGATTAATTATACAGTTACAGAAAAGGAGTTGCTAGCGGTTGTGTATTCATTCGATAAATTTCGCTCTTATCTTCTTGGAGCGAAAGTTATCGTTTATACAGATCATTCAGCGATTCGATATCTTATGGAGAAGGAGGATGCTAAACTGAGGTTAATCAGATGGGTTTTATTGCTTCAAGAGTTTGATTTAGAGATTAAGGATAGAAAAGGGTGCAAGAATCAGGTTGCAGATCATCTATCAAGGTTAGAAGGTTCAGAGTTGAATAGTAGTACTGAAGCAGTTAGAAAAGAATTTCCGGATGAGAATTTATTCTTTGTTCGTAATTATGAAGCTCCTTGGTATGCGGATATTGCGAACTTAGTGGTAAGTGGGTCCTTTCCTGAAGGTTCAACTTATCAAGAGAGAAAAAGATTAGCTCATCGTGCAAGACAGATCTTTTGGGAGGATCCGTTCCTCTACAAAGTGTGCGCTGATCAAATGGTAAGAAGATGTGTATCCAAGGAAGAAATTGAGGCGATTATAGCTGGGTGTCACGATTCACCTTATGGTGGACATTTCAAAGGAGATCGAACTGCTGTTAAGGTATTACAATCTGGTTTCTATTGGCCGTCTATTATAAAAGATTGTTATGTATATACAAAAAGATGTACTAGATGTCAATTTACCGGAAACATATCCAAGAGGGATGAGATGCCACGTAATAATGTGTTAGAAGTTGAAATATTCGATGTTTGGGGTATAGATTTTATGGGTCCGTTCGTTCCTTCAAATGGTAACCTCTACATCTTATTAGCTGTTGATTACGTGTCTAAGTGGCTGGAAGCGGTGGCTTTACCTACTAATGATTCAAGAGTGGTGATTAAGTTCTTAAAGTCACATATTTTCACTAGACATGGAACTCCAAGGGTGATTATTAGCGATGGAGGTACTCATTTCGTTAATAAGTATCTAAAGACTGTTCTAGAGAAATATGGAGTAAGACATCGTGTATCTACTGATTATCATCCACAAGCCAATGGTCAATCTGAAGTATCAAATCGTGAGGTAAAATCTATCTTAGAGAAAACCGTTGGTCCTACTAGAAAAGATTGGTCTATGAAATTAGATGATGCACTATGGGCCTATCGAACTGCTTTCAAAACTCCAGTAGGTGCTTCTCCATATCGAATGGTATATGGTAAGGCTTGTCACTTACCTCTTGAACTTGAAATGGGTGCCTATTGGGCTATTGCAAAGTTGAATTTAGATCATACTCTAGCTGGTGAGAATCGAATGATGAAACTTAATAAGCTTGATGAATTTCGATTAAATGCTTATGAAAATGCTAAACTTTACAAAGAAAATACTAAGAGATGGCATGATAACCGGATTCGAGAGAAGAACTTTGTAGTGGGGCAAAGAGTGTTGAAATATAATTCAAAGTTCAGTAATTATCCGGGGAAATTAAGATCGAAGTGGTCAGGTCCTTACATTGTAACCAAGGTTACACCTCATGGAGCTATAGAGATAGAACATCCACTTGAGAACCGTACATTCATGGTGAACGGTCATCGTTTAAAGATTTATCATGGAGGTGAAGACCCCGATCGTGCAAAAGACCCACATCCCGGAGAGGTCATGTACCTCATCGAAGCTCCTTAGAAGCACGAGCTAACCCGTCGAGCTTAACGACGTTAAACAAAAGCCAATTTCTTGTATATAAGTATTTCAATTTCGTAGTGTAAATTAGTTAAGTTTTTCGTTGATTTTAGTTTTTATTTTTAAGAAATGAGGAAGGGTGTTTGTTTTTGATGATTTCAGGGGTATAATGGTTATGAGTTTGGGGTCAAAACGATGAGAAAACGAAAAAAATTAGAGTCCACAGCAGGTTTGACAGGCTAGCCGGCGAGCTGGCCGGCATACCGGCCAAACGAGCCGAAGGACCCCAACTCTCTGACCACTGCGTCAGCGACAACGCAGCATTGCTGCGTCATCATTCGCGCCAGCGAGAATCCGCCGGCATGCCGGTCAACTGACCGGCTAGCCGGCCAAAGAGGAAGAAGGTTCTGGTCCTTGCGTCAGCGACGACGCAAGGTTGCTGCGTCATCAAATGCGCCATCGAAATTTGACCGGCATGCCGGCGAATCCGCCGGCTAGCCGGCCAAGAATGTCGAGAGTTCTGATCACTGCGTCAGCGACGACGCAATATACTTGCGTTTTGAGGTTAAAAAAAAAAATCGAATTTAGTAATTATTTTTCGCCGCCCTCGCGACCGGCATGCCGGCGAATCCGCCGGCTAGCCGGCCAGCTGTTGCGAGAGGCGGTTTTGAGTTTATTAAACCTAGTTTTTTGCCTCTTTTCCAAGACAAGCCTTATAGTCCGAATCCTTGCCTCCACCTACTCCGAAAATCATCAACAAACAAGTATAAAATCATCAACTCAAGCCTTCTATCATCACAAAATCAACTCATAGCTTCTCCAAAACATCACCAAAAGTCATATTTTCTCCAAAAATCTCCTCTTCCCAACCTTGAAATTAAACCCAATTCTTTCAAAATCCTTCTCAAATAACCTTAACCCATCTCATGTTCCACCTAATCCTTCAAGTTTTAAGCCTCAAAACATCAAATTTCAAAGCTTTTCTCTAGCTTTTCCTCTATTTGAAGTTTTGAGTTTGGGGTGAAAAGAGATGACTAACAGAACCGATTCCATGTGTAACTATCGAAGAAACATACCAAGAAACAGGAACAATGTTAGAGCTAGCCCAGACCAAGCAATTGAGATTCCGGATTCGCGATTCAAAAAGACTGTCCAAAACCCAATTGCTCCGAAAAGAAAAGAAAATCCGAGTAAGGCTAATCCGAAGAAGAGTAGGTTAATTGATGAGAGTGATGAAGAAAGTGAGGAAGAAGTTGAAGAAGAGATTGAATAAACTGAACAAGAAGTTCCAGAAGAACCAGTGCAACAACCAAAAGCTCCGCGTAGGAAAGCTTGGGCTCAAAAGCCTAAGAGAGTCTTCGTTCCTTGGGATACTCAGGTTCGTGATAGAATTGAATTTTTGAAATTTGGTGAGGAGATGAATCTTCCTAAAGGTATTATGACTAGTGCTTATAAAGATTATGGTATTACTTGTGATAAATTGGGTTGGAAGGAATTGAGAGAAAGGAAGCTTGAGTATATTCCTACCTTGGTGCGAGATTTTTATGAAGGAATCGCCTTCTCAAAAGAAGCAGTTATTATTCGCAAAAAGGTAGTTCCTTTCTCCGTTGAGCTTATTCGTAAATCATTGAAATTACCCGAATTTTCCGGAATATGTCTGTTTCAAGAATCTCTTAAAGAGCCTTCGTTTGATTATGAATCCCTTTGGGGGAAAGTGCTTGTTGATGGGGCCCGACCAATTCCCAAAGGAGAGAGATATCCTGGACAGATGTATAGTAGTACCTTGCTACCATGTGCTAAGATTTGGTCACGTTTCATAATCCCTACCTTCTTCGGAGTTAAACATATAACGGAAGTGAAGAAGGAGCATCTTTTGTTCATTAAGTGTATTATCGAGGAGAAACCTATAGATGTTGCCCGAGTTATTTATGATACCATCATGGAATTTGCTAGAATTCCTACTTCACAACAAAATCTCAAATTTCCTTGTACCATCACTACTTTGTGTTTAGACGCAAAAGTTCCGCGTAAAGACGCAGAGATTGATCGTGTTGTAGTGTGTGAGAGTATGGGTTTAACTTTGATCAAGAATATTCATGATGAGGTGTTAAAAGCAACAAGAAATCCTAGAGCTCCTCCAAAGAAGAAGATGCATACAACTGATGAGTTGGAAGCGAAAGTGAAGGTGTTAGAAGAGAATCAAGTGAAGATGATTGCGTCTTTGGGAAACGTTACAAAAGAGTTAGAACTTCTCCGAAACATGTTAATGGGGGTGAGCACAATTCAACACGCCACCTATGGTATACTTACGCAAGAGAAAGTTCATGGACGCAACACCGATAACCAGCCTCACACTGGTTAAGATACGTTTTCTATCCCTTTTGCGTTTTAATTAGTTTAGTTTATTTTTATTTGCGTTGAGTCTTTTCGAGTCGTGGGGACACGACTCATTTTTGAGTTTGGGGTGGGGTTCGTTGCCTCATCCCAGTTTTTATGTGTTATGTGTTTTATTTGCTTTCAATAAAATAATTTTCGGAGTTGCGTTTGACTATAGAAGATTTTAAATGTCCCTTTAAGCATACTTTTGATGAATCTATGATAGTAAATAGTGGAATTTAGGGATTGATATAGAACGCACTTACAATTGCATGCGAACATAGGTAATTGATAGGAAAAATTAATGAACAATGCAAATGAAGTAAGCTTGTACTTAAGGAATATGTTTGGTGTGTAGAACGTGAAATCTTAATTAGTAGAGAACCCACCAAGATATGAACTAAAGACAAGCTATGTACTTAGGAAAATGATAGGAGCAGTTCTTTGTTAGCCATTTGAAGCCTTTTAGCTTGCTATCCCTTATATTATAATTTTATCAATCTTAGCCCAATTTTGAGCCTTAAGCCTTTTCTTTTGTAGCCACGATATAAGCCCATTATCCTTTAGATTATTAGGCATGACCAAATGACCCGCACTTGAATCACAACCCTGAGACTTGTCTTGAGCTTGAGTTTGGGGTGGAGGGTCCACATTTGGGAATTTAAATTGGGAAGGGATTATATGTGTTTGTATTGAGGCACAAAAATAAAAGATGATATTATTATTTGTAACCCTTTGCCGAAATTCGAAAAAAAAAATAGAATAAAGAAAAAGAAAATTATAAGAGACATGACTCTCACATCAAAATGATGGTCATGGGTATCTTGTACAAAAAAAAAGAAAGAAAGAATAAAAATCGGCAAAGTGGAATATTTTTGGAATCATCTTAGTTTTATTTGGGTTGACATTGGGGACGCAACATTAGCGCGTCAAATGGGTGAGTGAGAACATTTTTGAGCGTAAACTCAAGCTCGAGGACATGTTGATGGAAAGTGAGGAGAGAGCCAAAAGCTCACTTCAAATTTATCAAATATACATCCATACCGTCCTTAAGCCATCATTAAAACCATAAAGACCTCGTGATTCCTAATTGCATAGTGAATTCACAATTATGGTAATAGGAAATATGCTAGGTGGAGCGTTCAAAGCGAGTTAGGATTAATGACCACCCTATAGCCATCATACAGATATGAGTACAAGTTAACCTTCAAGCATTGCGACTTTAATTTTATGATTGAGATTATTTATGTTTGATGTTGCATGATTAGTGTATGTATATGTTAGTTTTTAAAGTTTTGCTATATGAGATTTATCTTAAGAATTGCTTTAGGTGTATTTGCTAGCTTCTATTTGTTATTGCGTTTACTTCTACCCCTTGTTTTGTTTTGTTTTGCTTTGTCAGGACGACAAAGGTTTGAGTTGGGGGTCTTGATGTCTCCTTAATTGTTCTTATTTTCGACCCTTAGGAGACATCATTTTTTGTGTTTATTTAATCAATTTGATAGACTTTTGGACTAAATATGCAATAATATGATTTTCCTCTTTTATTTCTAGCATTTTTGATTTATTAAGCTTTTGCGCGTAATATTGGTATTTTTAGTGAAGATTTTACAGGTTTTAAATGTTAGCTAGAAGAGGAATCCGAGGAGAAAGTCAAAGATCAAAAGATAGAGTCAAGACTTGAAAAGAAATCCCGAAGATATTATTTTTAGAGCTGAAAATCCATTTTCCAGGCCATAGATTGCTGATTTCGAGGTGCTTAAGCGATGATTTAGCCGCTGACCTTTCAAGAGAAAACACTCCCTATCGAGTTACGGAACTTTCGCAACTGGAATGAGGTCAATCGGAGTCATAACGCATCGGGAAAAGCCATTTTAGTGAAGGCATATCAGCAGTTACGGGATTTTGGGCTAAGTTAGTGGAGTTGGGCCTTTTATATTTCATTTAATTAAAAGATTAGGGCCAAGTCCGAATTTCCGCCTATAAAACCAGCCCTTGACTTCTATTTTAAAGACAATTCACATTCTGCAAGATTAAAAACACCAGAGAGAAGCAACTGAAGGAAGGAGAAGAAGCTACAAGAGCTGGAGAGGGTCTATATCTCCGTTCGTAGTCATTCCGATTCCGGAAATTAGGTTCTTTTTATCTTTTAATTTTGTAATCAATATGAATTCCTTTACATTTAATTTCGTATTTCATTTTAATATGCGCTAAACTTTTCATAGTGCTTGAGAACAAACAATGGGTGAATCCCAATCTTATTAATTAACGAATGTTGAATTTGGGTTTTTATTGAATTAAACTAAATAGGGCTTTTACTCTTTTCGATAAATTGTGAATGTTTACTGTGTTTAGCGTCATGAACTAGGAACAGGTGTTAGTATCTAGGCTATTCCAATTAGTGGCGATTGGATCATCCTGACGGAGGGTTTAGGTACAGAACCATTTATTCAATCTAGGATAGAAGCTATTGATTCTGACGAACTTAGCTAATCTTAGGGCCAATGAGGTAATAAAACTTAATCATCCAACGGTGGATCATATTTACCCTGACGGGACTAGTGACACTTTAGGATCGCCCTATAGTCCACCCTGACGGGGGTATAAGGATATTAGAATCCCGACCATTGTAATTGACTAATTTAGGCCTTAAACAACATAAGTTAAGAAATAGGATAGGGAGGATCCTTGCGTTCTCAAGTGCTACATCTCATATTGCGTTTTACATCATTTTACTTGCGTCTTAGCTTTTATTTACATTTTAGTAATTGTCTTTCATTCATTAGCTCTAATAACAAAAACCAAACAAACATATTACTATCTTTTATTTTCATAAGTGCATCAATCACTATTTGTTAGACATTATGATCAACCATCCCGTCCTTGGAACGAATCTGTATGATCAGTTATACTACTTGGGACAACCGTACACTTGCGGTTGTGGTTCGATTATCTTTTGCATTTATTTTAGAACACACAAAGGACCACCAAATGTCCTTCATGAATTTAAGATATTTTGGCATTCTCTTGAGAGCTTCTACAAACGGGATGTTAATATCTAACTTTCTCACCATGTCAAGGAACTTCTCAAATTCTTTTTCAGTGTTCTTGTTTTTGACACGTGATGGGAATGGTGGAGGAGGACGTGTATTATTTACCACTGAGCTCTTCTTCTTTTCTGGTGTCTTCTCTGGGACACTTTTCAGTTCAATTACCCCTTCGACCTTGTCTTCTACTGTTTCTTCAACAACTTTTTCGGGAATAGAGGTTGGTTCTATTTCTTCTACTCTAGGTGGAGGTAATAATTTTCTACTTCTTAATTCAGCCGCATAACAAGCATCATCTTGAGGAGCAACCGTATCATTTGGGAGTTTCCCTTTTGGCCTGTGTTGAATTGTACTCTCCATCTGTGAAAGGGTATGCTCAATATTTTTGATTACCTTTGATTGGGTTTGGAGTCTTCGTTGACTTATCTTCATGTTTTCTTCAAATAGCCCCAAAAGTTCAGCTATACTCGGATCTGAACTCGAACGTTGTTCTTGTGTAGCTTGTTGCGTTGAATATGGAGGTGGTTCTTGATAATGTTCTTCATAATTCGGGACTTGTTGATAGATAGGTCGTGGTGGATAATAAGGTTGAGGTCGAGTTTGATAATAGTTACCTTGATTTCCGACCCAATTCTTATTTCGTGGGTAATAATAATTAGCGTGACTTCCTTGAGGATGATAATAACCATTCGAGTAATGGTTTCTTTGATGAGATACAAAGGAAATCAAAGCTGGATTCTCAATAAAGTTCCCCCACAAATGATTTCTTGCTCCACAACCAAGACATGAAGGTAAAGTGTGTACTAGATTTACCTGAGCTACTGAACGTGCTTGATCTTGTAGTTCCTTAAGTTGTTGGCTTAACTCTTCGATCCTTAAAGCTTCTAAGCTATCTTCTTCTTTTTCTGATTCTACCGGCCAACTTCTTTTGGTATCAAGAACTCTTTTCATAATAGTATGGGCTTCTTCAGGATCTAATAACATAAAACTTCCATATCCTAATATATCTGCCCTTGCCTCTGACTCGTTGTTGAGTCCTCCATAGGACATGGTTAATTGATATTCGGGCGAGGAGACGTGGAATGGACACCTCGTTTTCCTCTCATTAAACCGTAATCATGCTTCACCAACACTTCCCCTTCTTCTTGCATAAATTGTTCAAACTCCAACATATCCTTTCAACGTCTACTAACCGAATAGAATCAGTCTAGCAATTTGGCTTGGAGTTTGTCCCAATCTGGAATTACATCAGTGAATTGGGAATCATACCAATCGCTTGCACTTCCGGTTAAAAAGAATTGGAACATAACGTAATACATTTGTTCCTGTGTAACGCCTTTGATGATATAGGCATCACAAATCTGCATGAATTTCTGGATACAACGAACTGGATCTTGATGTGCAGCACCGCTAAATTGTACATGACTCGCAAATTGCGCTATCATGCTTGAATCAGGTCGAAATTTAGTGGCTTGGATTTATGGAGTGCGGATTCCTCTGGGTTGCACTCTGAATAAGATGGGAAGATCAAGTTACCTCGGACTCTCATCTGAATAACCTGTAAATAAGAAAACAAAAAACAAAAGCGTAAATATAACTAACTAAAATAAATGCACAAGGACTAACGATGTAGTACCTGGCAGTGGCGCTAAAACTTGGTGTCGACTAGGTCGTGATAAAATAATAGATAAAATAAGTTCAAATAAACACCATAGCCTAAAAATGTTACTCACTACAAGTATCACAGGTTGTATGCAAGTTTAATGATAAATAAGATTTATTCCTCAGAGACTACGAAAGTTAGAAATAACTTATGCGAATATCAAGTGCAAATAAGAAAGCTAGAATAATAATACGCAAGAAATAAAGACAATAATTTTTGTTTGGTTTTTGTTTAAGAAATATCAACTAAATAAAACAAATATAGAAAAGTAAATAAGAGAAACAGATAGTATGAGAGTTTAGCTCGAGATATAGCAAGTAATCCCCACTAGCCTTGTTTATTCTAATCATGTAAGGGAGAATTATGTATAATTGCAATAACTAGGATTCTAAATTCCTCCAAACCCCCTTCCGGGTAGACTTAGGTGGCGACCTCACAATTAATAGGGGACTTAACTAAGGTGCACCTACGCCACTAGATTCTTAGATGAGACTAGCCTATATATAATGATCGGTGGTTAAGTCAAACCCTAATGGCTATCTAGTTAGGCAAGCCCGTCAGAATCACTACCGCACACTAGACGTTTATGTGGTGTTTCAATATATACACCCCTTCCGGGTGACCATCTAACTACTATGAAGGTAATCCTATACGCGAGCCCTCGTAAGGAAAACATACAATAAATCAAAGCACATAAAACAGAGAATAAAACACTAATTCATTTAAATATTATAATCCCATATTAAAATAGATGTAAAAAAAGTCTAGATTTCATACCCATATGCTAAATATCAAGCTAAAATAAATTTAGTTCATACTAGAGAAAGAAAATAAAACAATTATAAATTTGAAGGCTTGTGAAGGCATAATTTGATGTTCAGCTCCTTCCAGACTTCTCTTCTCTTGATGTAGGCTTCTTCTTGGCTTAAGAATTGTCCAAGAATGTGTTTCTACTAAATAAAGGGTGTATTTATAGGGTAGTCTAAATCCTAGTTCGGATTCTTGGAGTCTAGGGCAAGTAATAGGACTATTTTCCAAATCAAATTCGTTTCCTAAAATATAGAAAAGGTAATAAACTGTTGTTGTTTGTTTTGGACGTAGCTTCTTCAATATTGCTCTGATTGACGCGTTCTTTATATCGAAACTGATCATCCCAGAAATCTCTACACTTTTGCTTCATACCATTCTTCCAAATTCTCAGCCGCTTTGAGTTATGATCAATTTAATAGACGTAGCTGCTGAAATTCAGATTTTCTTAGCAACTTTTCCTTTCCTATTTTATCTTTTACTTCCTTTTATCTCCAATTTCCATCATTATCTTCTTTCCCTTATCTCTTATAAATTATTTGGCATCTAATTAATTATCATATATCTTTAAAGTTTCACAATTAACAAACAATTAAACCAAATATACTCTAAAAAAAATCATCAAATCAAGACAAGAGATAGGAAAATATAAAAATATGAATAAAAATTGATAATTAAAGTCTCAAACACACCTAAAATGATGTCTCCAACCTAGACTAATTCATCACAAATAGGGAGACATCAAATCCTGTTAAAACCGACCTTCTGTTTCGCCACCGGGTTTCCGGTTGGTAATGACCGGGTTCCCGGTCCGCGTCGCAAGGCGCAAAACTTTTCTTTCGCATTTTTTTATAATAATTTGTTTTTTAGACGCAACAAATGTGTTGCCTCTCCACCGCACAGGTCATAGACTTGTCTTCAGAGACCGGGTTCCCGGTCAGCTGACAACCGGGTTCCTGGTTAACATCGGCGAGCGCAACTCTAAACACACCAAGTGGCTTGCGTCTCCACCGCACAGGTCCTTAATGTTTGGGTAGCTACAGCGCAGACACCAGGTTCCCAGTCAGATACAACCGGGTTCCATGTTGCTTTCGACAGGCGCAAATCCAAACGCGCCATTCCGTGCGTGTATGAGGTTGGTCAACGGGAGTTGACCGGGTTCCCGGTCAGTGATAACCGGGTTCCCAGTTAGCTCCTATTTTGCAACCAAAATTTTCTTTGTTTTTCGCACTAACTACCCTGAACTCATGACCTTCCATTCCTGTATTTATCCGAACAACCAACCTTTCTCATTTCTTAAGAATTAAACACTAATAAACAACAATTACTCGAATTTAAACTACGAATTTAATATACATGAATATACAATTGAAATGGATTTTGTTTAACGTCATTAAGCTCGACGAGTTACCTCTCTCTTTTATGCAGCTTCGAGAAGGTACATAACCTCCCCAGGATGTGGATCTTCAAAGCAATTGTTATCCTCGCCTCCATGATAGACTTTCAATCAATGACCATTCACCATAAAGGCGTGGTGCTCGATTGGATGCTCAATCTCTATAGCTCCATGAGGTGTCACTTTGGTCACAATATAAGGACCAGACCACTTTGATCTCAACTTACCCGAATAATTGCTAAACTTGGAGTTGTATTTAAGGACCCTCTGTCCAACTTCAAACTTCTTTTCACGAATGCGATTATCATGCCATCTCTTTGTATTTTCTTTGTACAATTTAGCAATCTCATAAGCAAGTAATCGAAACTCATGAAGTTTATTTAACTTCATCATACTATTCTCACCGGCTAGAGTAAGATCTAAATTCAATTGCGCTATTGCCCAATATGCACCTAATTCAAGTTCAAGAGGTAAGTGACAAGCCTTACCATAAACCATGCGATACGGAGATGCACCAACGGGTGTCTTGAACGCAGTACGATATGCCCACAACTTATCATCTAATTTTAATGAATAATCTTTACGTGTGGGTCCAACAATCTTCTCTAAGATTGATTTGACCTTTCAATTAGAGACCTCACATTGACCATTGGCTTGTGGATAATAAGCGGTAGATAGATGTCTCACCCCATACTTCTCCAAAAGTGCCTTCAAATATCTGTTCACGAAATGAGAACCTCCATCACTAATAATCACTCTAGGCGTACCATGTCTAGTAAAGATGTGTGACTTTAAGAATTTAATTACTACTCGCGAATCATTAGTTGGTAGATCTACAGCCTCTACCCATTTAGACACGTAATCAACAACTAATAGGATGTATTGATTTCTATCAGATGGTACAAAAGGACCCATGAAATCAATACCCCATACATCAGATATCTCAACTTCCAGAACATTATTACGTGACATCTCAGCTCTCTTAGATATATTACCAGTAAACTGGAATCCATGACATTTCTTAACATACTTATGACAATCCTTATGTAAAGTAGGCCAATAAAAACCGGATTGTAGTACCTTAGCAGCTGTGTAGTCACCTTTGAAATGTCCTCCATAGGGTGAATCATGACAACCCGCCATTACTGATTGAGTTTCACTTTGAGGTATGCATCTTCTCACCATTTGATCACCACATGTTTTATAGAGGAAAGGATCCTCCCAAAATAATTGCTTTGCACGTTGTATCAGCCTCTTTCTGTCTTGTAAAGTAGCTCCTTCAAGAAAAGAACCAATCACAATAAGATTCGCTATGTCTGCATACGAAGAAGTCCCATTTACATATATCGAAAATAAGCTTTCATCGGGAAACTCTTCCTTGACCAACTCAGGTCCACTATTAGACTCAGATGCTTCAAGACGAGACAAATTATTTTTCACCTAATTATCACAACCCTTTCGATCTCTAATATCTAATTCAAACTCTTGTAATAACAATACCCATCTGATCAAACGTGGCTTTTCATCTTTCTTCTCCATAAGATATTTAATCGCGGAATGATCGGTAAACACAACAATTTTCGCCCCAAGGAGGTAGGTGATGTCTCCTCATTTGTGATAGATTAATATTAGGATGAGACATCATTTTTAGTGATTTAGAAGTCTTTCTAGTCGATTTTCTTGAGAAACACTACACTTTCCTATTTCTAGTCTTGATTTAGTAAATTATTATTTTTAGAGCATATTGGGTTTAATTATTTATTTAGTGTGAAGCTTTAAAGATAATTATGGAGATAATTATGGAGAGTTCAAGTCAAAGACTAAGAGATATGGAAATAAGATAAGCATGGAAACTGAAGATAAGGAAACAAAAGCTAAAAATACGGAAAAGGAAAAGCTGTCATAAATCTGAATTTCACCACCCATGACCACAAATCAGCTTATATCTCAAACTCTAGGGGGAATTTGGAGAAACGATCAATAGAAAAGTTAAAGATCTTTCCGAGACGATGAATGTCGACTACTCATACGCGTCAAACGGATAAGAATTGAAGTTGTTAGGACCAAAACAAAAACGGGCCTGATTTCATATTTTAGGGTTACGAATTTGAGTTGGGCTAGGAGTCCACTACTTAACTTCTCCTTCAAGAAAACGAATTAGGGCTTCTATACACCTATAAATACACCCTTATATCACTTGTAAATCATCCTTGCTCATCCTTGCCTCATAGTAATTAGCCATTAGGTATATTATCATCAAAATTATTGTAGAGAGTAAGATGAAATCTTTTATTATTTCTTTTGGTTTATTTCCTTCAGGTATGAACTAATTTTCCCATAGCTTGGGTTTCGCATCATGTATAATCTATGAATTCTATTTTCTTTCTATCTAATTTTTCTTTGGGAATTATATGTTTTAATCTGATATTAGCTTCTTACTTATATATTTGTTTATGTGTTTGGAATTATTGGCTGTCCTAGAACTGATCACTTTAGGCTTTCTTAATAGTAGTTAGATGTTCACCTTAACTGGGTGTCTAATTATTGAAACACCACATAACGTCTAGTGTCGATATTGGTCTTGACAACACTAATTCTAGCTAGATAGTCATTAGGGTATAATTTAATCACTATCATCATGTTTGAAATTGAATTGCTTAGGGCCTTCGTGGCGCTTGATTACCCTAGGTTTAGGCTGCCTCATGATGTGTCTGTATCCCCCTTAGTCGTTCTCCAGGTCTAAGGTATGGGAATTTAGAAACCAGACTAAGTATTTAAGAGTTAATTATCTCCCTTATTAACTAGAATTTGATAGAAAGAATTAGAAGGATTAGTGCATACTAATAAAACCTAAGCTATACTTCTCATCTCATATATCTTATCTTTTAATTATTGTCTTTTATTTTTCCATAGTTTAATTAATTATTTCGAATTATTCTCTTTTGTTTTCTGTTTTTAAGTTATTACTATCTATTCTTACTATTTGCTCATTCGTATAACACACTAAGTCCCTGAGAACGAATTCAACTTATCATTAAAACTTGCATACGTCTTGTAATACTTGCAATACCGTGCTTGTCTAGGGTGCTTTAGTGCATTGTTTTTAGCATTTATTTATCATATTTTTATAACACCCTAGGCGACACCGGTAGGAACGAAATTTTGTCAAATGCATACACAACAGCTAATAGTTCCTTCTCCGTCACTGTATAATTAACATGAGCACTAGTGAAAGGCTTACTTGCATAGTAGATAAAATGAAATACCTTATCTTTTATTTGACCCAAAACAAAACCCATAGCAAGATCACTAGCATCACACATAATTTCAAACGGAATCTTCGAATCAGGAGATAATACAATAGGTGCAGATATAAGCTTCTCCTTGATCTCTTTGAATTCCACCATGTAAGCTTTATCAAAAATCAATTTGGTACCCTTCTCGAGCAAGTCGCACAATGGCTTAGCGATCTTAGAGAAATCCTTGATAAAACGTCGATAAAACCCAGCATGACCTAAAAAGCTTCTTACCCATTTTACAGAAATAGGAGGGGGAAGAGTCTTAATTACCTCAATCTTAGCATGATCAACTTCTAAGCCTGGACTTGGAACCTTCGGTCCCAACACTATACCTTCACGAACCATAAAATGACAATTCTCCCACTTCAGAACCAAATCAGTCTCCTTGCATCTAATTAACACCTTCTCCAAGTTCTGTAAACACTTATCAAAGTTATCACCAAACACATAATAGACATCCATAAATACCTCAAGGAAATTATTGATCATGTCCCAGAAAATCGCCATCATGCATCTCTGGAAAGTAGCACGTGCATTACATAATCCAAATGGCATCCTTCAGAAAGAAAAGGTACCAAAATGACAGGTAAAGGTCGTTTTGTGTTGGTCTTTAGGATCTACATATATCTGGTTGTATCCTGAATACACATCTAAAAAGAAATAATACTCTCTTCCAGCCAACTTGTCTAACATCTAATCTATGAAAGGGATATGGAAGTGATATTTTCTGGTGGCCTTGTTCAACTTACAATAATCCATACACACTCTCCATTCAACAATGGTTCTCGAGGTAATGGCTTCATTCTAAGCATTTAGGACAGTAGTGATACCACCCTTCTTTGGTACACATTGAACTGGACACCCATTCGCTACTAGCTATGGGATAAATGATTCCTGCATCTAGTAATTTAATAACCTCTTTCTTCATATCTGGCATCAATCTCTTTTTCTCTTCAACTGAGCGTGCGCTATCATCATCCAGAATAATTTTGTGTTGGCAATAGGAAGGACTAATACCTTTGATGACAGCAATAGTTCAACCAATTGCCTCTTTATTGGCTCTTAGTATACGCAATAGTTTGTCTTCTTGAGGACTTGTTAAAGTAGCTGAAACAATAACAGGTAGAGTGTTGTTAGTACCTAAATAAGCATACCTCAAGTGTGACGGAAGCGGATTATCTTTTAATTGTGGGGGAGATTCAACAGATGGTTTCTTTTTAGGTATTATCTCCATTGGCTCTCTGACAGGCTCATAGGCTAGACGCCTATACTTTGGATTCTCAGAATTCAGAGCTGCCACTGTTTCGGCAAGCTCTTCGATCATCTCAGGTAAGTCAAGTGTTAAGGCAGCCTGCAAGACATCATCAAAATTAAAATTATCAAATACCTCTTGTGTGGCATGTTCTACTGCATCGACTCGGAAATAGTCCTCTTGGGAATCTGGAAACTTCATAGCCTTAAACACGTTGAACTTTACCTCTTCGTCTTGGATTTGCATAGTTAATTCTCTGTTTTCTACACCATTCAAAGTACGCCCCGTGGCTAGGAATGGTCTTCCAAAGATGATGTGGACATTCCTATCCGCTTCATATTCAAGTATAACAAAATCAACATGAAAAATTAATGTACCTGCCTTGACGAGGACATTTTCTATTCGTCCCTCAGGATGTGCGAGGGATCTGTCAGCCATTTGCAAGACCATAGAAGTCGGTCTTTCATTTCCTATCTTCAATTTATCAAAAATTGATTTGAGCATGAGATTAATACTCGCACCCAAATCACACAAATCTTTTCCTTGCCACTCATTACCAATAGAAATAGGAATCGTGAAACTCCCAGGATTAAGTATTTTAGGTGGCAACTTACTTTGGCATATGGCACTACATTCTTCTGGCAACCCTATCATCTTATTATCAAGGTATGGTCTTTTGTTGGTGATGGCTCTCTTCAGGAATTCAACGTATTTCGGAACATCTCTAGTAGCATCTAGGAATGGTACATTAATGTTAAGACCTTTTATTACATTTAAGAATTTCTGATAGTCAACTATATCTCCTTTCTTCTGAACTCTTGAAGGGAAAGGTGGAGGAGGACGGGTTTCTACAACATCTTTCTTCTTTGGATTTTCCGGAATCTTCTCCACTTCCACTACTTCTGTTTCATCGTCTTTTTTCACCACATCCTTTACCGGCTTTGCTTTCGCAGTTGTTTCTTTTTCTTTCATAACATGAAAAGAAGGTGGGGGAAGCTTCTTACCTCTTCTGAGCGCTACAGCATTACAATCTTCTTTCTATTTCGGATTTTCAGTGTCACTTGGGAGTTGCCCTTGTGGACGCTGATTCAATTATTTTGCCATCTGAGCCATATGATTTTCTAACATTTTAAGTGCTGCAGCAGAAGATTGTTGATGTTGGTGCGTTTTCATTTGAAGGTTGATTAATGTCTATAATGTTTGTTGAATATCTAAAGCACCTTCTTGAGGTTGAGTAGGTAGATCTTTCTGATTCATAATATCGGTATAGGTTTCTTGAGGAGGTTGTCTCTGAGCTTGATTTCCGTAACCTTTCCCCCCTTGGTAGTTATTTTGTGGTCTTGGTTAATAGTTATTACCTTGGGGACGCGACTGATATGCGTATGTCGGATTAGCGGCCCCACTCAAATTCGAATATTGGAAACACGGGTGGTTTCTATTTGGTTGATAACCTTGGCCACCTAAATTATAGTTCCCTCGGTTGGACACAAACATCACAGATTCTTGATTACTTTGACAATGCTCCCAATCATGATCTTGTACACCATAGTTAGAATATCCATATATCTCTTGTGTATTATTAACATCCGCTCTTCTACCTGAAAAACCTTCTTTAACAGCTAAGGTAAGTTGTTTCAATTGTTTCTCAAGTAAGTTCTTCAATTTATTCTCTAATGAAGAGAATTTTTCATTAATTCCAACACTACTCTCTCTATACCCTGTATCTCGGATAGGTTCTCTCACAGTATTCCAACCCAATTCATTCTTCACTGTTCTATTCAAAAAATCTTAGCTTTAGCTGAAGTTACCTGTACGAATCCACCACCACAAAACAGGTCTAAATATTTTCTTGGTTGTCCTTCAAGGCCTTCATAGAATATTGACATTTGTTGTGGTTCTGTAAGGCCATGATCTGGATCTCTTCTTAAGCATAACTGGAATCTTGTCCAACGCTTACCCACAGAATCATCTTCTTCTTGTTCGAATGACGTTAAATCTATCTGTGCATTTAATCTCATGTTACTCAGATAGTAACAATCAAAGAACGTTGTTTGTAACTCCTTCTAATTATTTATTGATCATGGTACTTGTGAATCATGCCACTCACTAGCTGCGTCTATCACGAAAAATCTGAAATTTGCATAGTACATCTGCTCTCTGGTTACACCTTGCGTTATATACGCATCACATATTTGCATAAACTCTTGTACTGCACAAATTGGATCTTCTACAGGTACTCCATGGAAGTTTCCAAAGTTTTGGAATTGAGCTAACATACCAGGATCGGGTCTGTATCGTGCAACATTGATATCTGAAGGACCAATACCCAGAGCAGGAGTGCGGTATGGAGCTTGTTCAGGACCTTGTATGAACCATGGATCATTAACAACTAGAGGTTGAGATTGTGTTCCAAGTGGAGGAGGATCTTCATCTACCACCCTGGGATTAAGATTATTCTCATTAGCCATTTCTAATTCCTTGGCTAATATCTCTCTCTCTCTCGCTTATTTTTCTTATTTCTTTCTTTTGTTTGCAAGTCTTACTAATATCTCAGGGTTATCGAGCATACACCAAACCTATAAAACCTGAGAAAGAACAAACAAACGCAGGCTTAAAACTAAAAAATAAAAATAAAAATTAAACTACTAAAGGATTAACACCGGGGTCACACGCTACCGTCTCCAGTAGCGGCGCCAAAAACTTGGTGGGTCCTGTGGTGTTGTAAAATAAAGCGATAAAAGAGGAACCACTATACCGCAAGTGCACGGTTGTCCAAGCAATACTCCGATAAATCAGGTTTTGTTCACAGGGACAGATAGTTATAACTCTAGTATTTAAAACTAAGGATGCAATAAATAAATACTAACTGTAGTCGGAAGAAAGGAATTCTTCCAGCTCTAACTTCTCCTTCTGCCTTCTGCTCTTGACTTTCTCTTGAAGCGTAAGAAAATAATTGTCTTATATGTGTTCTGTAAAAAGGAGGTATAAAGGTCAATTTATAATAAAAAGGGGGAATAGGATTTTTACTTAATGAATATAATTAAAATAATAAAAAGCCCAAATTCATCTCTTTAATTCCCATTACTGGTGTGAAACCCTTGGTAAAATGGTTGTAACTTTCGCATATCAACTCCAAATCGACTCTTTCCGATTGAAAATCTTCCTAACTCAAAAAGGCAACTTCCTTATTTCACGACTCAAAGGCCGAATCAGTGTCTAAGGGGCTAGACAACAGCAATTAGTAACAGCCTTTCAGATTTGCAGTTTTTCTAGTTAACTCTTCGGTATATCTTTTCTCTCCTTTGACTTCTTCGCTCGATCTAAGACTTTGATTCTCGATTCTCCTCCTTGTCTTGGTGCTCCTTAGAATCCATGGACCTAAAAACTTTGCACTAAAACAAACAAATTAGCGTACAAAAGCTATAAAATGAAATATCGTAAATCCAAGGGGAGAAAATGAAATATAAAGAAATAAGCCTAAAAGTCTATCAAATAAGTCAAATATTCAACTAAAATGATGTCTCCTAAGGGAATTTATTTAGAACAAAATGGGAGACATCAGTGAATACAAGGATCAATATAAAGTGCTTTGGAGGTATGTAAAGGAGCTAAGGAGAAGCAACCCTGGTTCTACAATAGCCATTGAGTCTATCCAGAAGGAAGAGACAGGGGATGAAGTAGTTCACATAGTGTATGTGTGCCTTGAAGCATGTAATCTTGGTTTCTTGAATGGTTGTAGACGTGTGATAGGTTTGGATGAATGTCATTTGAAGGGGTCCCATCCTGGGATTTATTTGACAGCAGTTGGACTTGATCCTAACAATTGTAATTCCAATTGTGTATTGTGTAGTTGAGAGTAAGAATAAAAGTAGATGCACCTTTTTCTTGCGTTTGTTAATAGATGATCTTGGCATTGAAGCTTATAAAAAAAATTGGACCCTAATGTTTGAAAAACAAAAGGTTAATTTATTTTGTTTATTTTAAACGTTTTATTTAACTTTTTTAACACTAATTAATTTTTTATTTACATATTGTGCCATAGGTTTTGGTGCCAGCAGTAGAAGAACTACTACCTGGAATAGTTGATAGACATTGTGTGCACCATCTATATAACAACTTTAAGAAATTTCATACAGAGTCCAATTTGAAAGAAAAGATGTGGTGGGCTGCAAAAGCACATAGGGAAGAGGTGTTTACTAAGTACATGGAGCAATTGAAATCCATTGACGAGTCTGCTTTCCGATGGTTGGAACAAGAGAACCCTAAGTTTTGGTCGCGCTCACATTTTCGAACAAGTGTTGAATAATATCTCAGAGAGTTTTAATTCAATGCTCCTTGATGCGCATGAAAAGTCAATTATACTTATGCTAGAGATGATCAGGAATATTTGTGAATAGATTCGAGAAGAAGAGAAGTTGGATTAAGTCTTGGAAATGAGCTATTTGTCCTAAAAGTAACAACTTGATCAATAGGAACAAGGACTTCACATCAATGTGGACGACTTCATATGTTGGAGACAAAGTTTTTGAGATAACAGAGGGCCAGGACTTGCAATTCACAATTGATATGTATAAGAAGTTTTGTAGTTGTCGTCGATTGGAATTATCTGGAATACATTGTACACATGCAATTGTGGCTATTACTTATCTTGGAGAAGACATAGAAGCTTACGTGGATGAATGCTACATCAAAGGTGCTTATATTAGGGCTTATGGACCTGTTATAATGCCTACTAATGGTCCCACCTTATGGCCACCATCTGAACATGCACCTTTGAAGGCACCCAAGTCTCTTAAAATTCCAGGAAGACCAAAGAAACAAAGAAGATGTGAGCCCGGTGAAGGGCGCATTGGATCACGACCAAACCACCCTCCAGAAACTCTAAAGTGTACAAATCCAATAGTTATACTAAGATGTTCAAAGTGCAAAAATAAAGGACGCAACAAAAGGACTTGTAAGGAGAAATATGTCCATGGCAAATCTATGGTTAACAATGAGTTAAATGTGGAAGAAAATACTAACACAGAAGATGCACTATTTGATGGTAACTATGTGTTAGCCTCACCTTGTTTTTATTCCCGTTTTAATATTCGACAAATCATTATTTAAACTAAAATTCATTTTGGTATCACTTAAGATGTTTTCCAAAACCCCTCATTAGAATAGTTGTGTTTACTTCCTTGAACTTAGCTTGTTTCTCCAAAGAGCAGCTCCGCGGTACACCGGACGAGTGACGCGGTACACCGCAATGTCACGGACCAGAAGCACGGTGCACAGGATAGCCCGTCAGTATACTCAAAAATATGCACGGTACACCGGACCTTTGTCGCGGTACACCGGACCACGGCACGGACCAGGGTTGCGGTACAATAGATAGTCCGACCAGTAAGCTCAAAGATAAGTCGAACAGCTCCGCGGTGCACCAGACCATATCCGCGGTACACCGCACAAGAGGGTTTCAGCACTATTACTAGAGGACAAAGCTATATCCGTTGGAGATAAATTAGATCCGTTAGAGAGAAGCCTTATGACCGTTGGACCATCTTTTCAGCTATAAAATGGAGTTCATTCAAGACACAACTCAAGCCTTCCATCTACCAATCTTAAGAGCAATTAATTCTATCATTCAAGGAGGTTTCAAAGGAGCATTCAAGTCATATTTATTGTGAAGCTAATTAGTTCTTATCTACTCATTTAGGAGTTTAGTTACAAAGCTTTTATAAGCACCCCCAAACACTTTTCCCTTTCCTCTTAGTTCTTGTAATAGATTAAGAGAGTAGTGTGAGCATAGGTTTATGCTTGGTTCCTTGTGTTGGTGATAACACAAGTGTATTTCCTTCAAAGGGTTTTTGAAGTGGTTGTAAGGGTTTGTATCTCACCCGGTTAAGAGTTACGAAGATTAGTTAAGAATCTTGCAAATCCTAAGGAGGCTTCCTTAGGTAGTGGATGTAGGGAAACCGAACCACTATACATCGTTGTGTATCGTATTCTATCTCTACACTCTTTATATTTCCGCACTCTATATGCTTGATAAAATGCCTACTTGAATAGTTTGATAATATTGTCTATTAGGATTATCTAGTTTTATACTATTTAGTTTGCTAATACAATAGGATTCAAATTAGCTTTTAATTTTATTTACTTGAAATAAAATTAGCCGATTAATTTCTATTGTCCTATTCAACCCCCCTTCTAGGACGCATATAGTATATCAATTGGTATCAGAGCCTAGCTCTATTGTACTTAATCGTTTCTAGAGTTAATACGATATGGATTCTAATCAACCGGAAGGTTCATGTTCTACTAGACCTCCGCTTTTTGTAGGAAAAGACTACTTTGGATGGAAAAAGAAAATGGAGATTCATGTGAAAGGAATTGATTACTTCTTATGGCTTGCTATCAAGAAAGGTCCTTATATTCCTTATGTTGCGGGTAGTACTACGGAGGTGAAAAATGAAGATGATTACAATGATCAAGACATAGCAAAGCTCACCAAAAACAACAAAGCTATGAACATTCTCATTAATGGATTAAGCGTCACGGAATACGCTAGAGTTAGTGAATGCAATTCCGCTCATGAAATGTGGCAACTCTTGGAGCTATCATATCAAGGAACGGAAGATATTAAAGAAACTAAGATTGGTCTCTTTATCACTAAGTATGAGCTTTTCCGTATGGAGCCCGATGAAGCCTTGAATGCTATGCATCAAAGATTTTCTAACATTGTTAACACCTTGAAGACTCTTGGTCAAGAATACACCAACAAGGAACAATGTCGAAAAATCTTATTTGCTCTTCCAAGGAAATACAAGACAAAGATCAACTCTATAAGGGATACTAAAGATCTTTCAAAAATGACGGTTCATGAACTCATTTGCAACCTCATGACGGAAGAGCTTGTGCTTGAGGAAGAAAAGATAAGAGATGATGAGGAGAAAAAGATCAAGAAATCTATTGCTTTCCATGCCATGAGTTCCAAGTTGAAAGAACGAAAAGAAAGGAAGGAAAGTGAAGAAGAAAATTCACATGAAGAAGAAACTAGTGAAGATGAAGGAGTAGCTATGTTGGCAAGAGATATGAAAAAATTCATGAGATACAAACGCTTTGCTAAGAAAGGAAGTTCTTCCTCACCTTACAAGAAGAATGATAGAGCTATCAAACAAGATGAACCCACTTGCTATCATTGCAAGAAAGTTGGTCACATCAAAACTTATTGTCCTCTTCTTCAAAAGGAGAAACCTAAGAGAGCAATGCATGCTAATATCACTTGGGATACTCAAAATTCGGAGGAAGAAGAAAGTGACAATGAAAATGTCAATCTTGTTGCTTTTATGGGAAAACTTGAGAATGATGAAGATGCTTCTTCGGATGATGATACCGGTACTACTCACTTTGCCTTTATGGCAAATCATGATGAGGTAACTCCTAAATCTAAACTCTCTTTAACTAATGATGATGCTAGTGAACAAGATATTCATGAGGCATTTGACTCTCTTTATAATGATTTTTTAAATTCTATTGAAACAAACAAGGTTTTAACAAAAGATTTAGAATTTGAGAAAAATAGAACTAAAGAGGTTTTGAAAGCTTTGGAAGATTGTCAAAATCTTTGTGATGAATGTATAGATGAAAATGAAAAACTTCATCTTATTGAGAAAAATCTTTTGGAAGAAAAAGCTTTATTAGAGAAAAAGATTATTGATCAAAATGCTATTATTTTAAAATTTACTAGTGGGCAAGAAAACTTGGATTTGATTTTAGGTTCTCAAAGAATGGCTTGTGAAAAAAGTGGTGTTGGATATGATCCATTTACTCACCAAAAACCTTTGAAAATTGTCTTTGTAAAATCAAAAATTTCAAATGCAATTCCATCCTCTTCAAAATCTTCTATCACTTGCACCTATTGTGAAAAACTTGGTCATGATGCATCTCATTGTTACTATCGTAAATTATTGGATTTGGGATCTCTTGTGCCAATTTGGAAAAGGCCTACATGGGTCTTAAAAAGGAAATCCACTAACCCTCATGGACCCAATCCGAATTGGGTACCTAAAGCTTAAATTATTGTTGTTTGTAGGGATTGAGCATCAAGAAGCAAAATATATGGCTACTTGATAGTGGATGCTCAAGACACATGACCGGAAATCCATCATTATTTACAAATTTATATAAAACAAAAGGTGATAGAGTTACTTTTGCCGACAACACTAAGAAACGCGTTTTGGGTAAAGGTAACATTGGTAATATGAACTCTTTACTTATCTCTAATGTGTTACTTGTTGAGGGTCTCTCTTTTAACTTGCTTAGTATTAGTCAACTTTGTGATGTTGGTTTTAGTGTTAAATTTGAAGCATCTAGATGTGTTGTTTTCAAAAATGATGAGTTAGACACTATGTTTATTGCAAAAAGATCGGATAATGTTTTTGTTGTTGATCTTGAGAGTCTTATGTGTAAACATATTAAATGCTTATCCGTGGTAAATGATAGTTGGCTTTGGCATAGACGATTAGGACATGCTAGCATGGATTTGATTTCAAAATTATCTAGAAAAAATCTTGTTGTTGGTTTGCCCATTTACAAATTTGATAAAGATAAGTTATGTGATGCATGTCAACTTGGTAAACAACATCGCTCATCTTTTAAATCCATTAATAAGGTTATCACCGTTAGGCCACTTCAATTATTGCATATGGACCTTTTTGGTCCCGTTGATGTCACTAGTCTAGGAGGATCTAGATATGTCTTTGTTGTTGTTGATGATTACACTAGATACACATGGGTGATGTTCCTTGCTTTAAAAAGTGATGCCTTCAATGAATTTGCAAAACTTTGTAGAAAGGTGCAAAATGAGAAAGGCTACTCTATTACATGCATTCGTAGTGATAATGGTAGTGAATATGTGAATTCTCCTTTTGTGCATTTTTGTGATGAATTTGGTATTGAGCATAATTTTTCGGCCCCTAGAACTCCCCAACAAAATGGGGTAGTGGAAAGGAAAAACCGAACTCTACAAGAAATGGCTAGAACAATGCTAAAAGAACATAGCTTGCCTACATACTTTTGGGGTGAAGCCGTTCATACGGCTTGTTATGTGTTAAATAGAGTTCTAATTCGTCCCCTTATTAAGAAAACTCCTTATGAGCTTTGGAATGGTAGACCACCAACCATTGCTTATTTTCGTGTTTTTGGGTGCAAATGTTTTATCTTAAACACTAGGGACTATTTGGGAAAATTTGATGCTAAATCGGATGAAGGTATTTTTCTTGGTTATTCCACTAAGGGAAAAGCCTATCGCATTTTCAACAAACGTACTCGTACTATTGAGGAATCTATGCATGTTGACTTTGATGAGACTAATCCTTTTAATATCAAGAAAGTAGTAGATGTTGAATTACATGAAGATGCTCCACAAGATAAATCCTTAGAATCTCCTACTCAAGAAGTAAAGTCTCATGATGAATCTCCTAAGGAAAATGATCAAATGCAAAATGAAGCTAGTACGGATTTACCAAAGTGTTGGAAACATATCAAAGATCACCCAAGTGAATTAATTCTAGGTGATCCAAAAGAAGGTGTTACCACTCGCTCTCGTATTATTGCTCTATGTGCTCATCAAGCGCTCTTATCTCAAATTGAGCCCAAGAATATTAAAGAAGCATTATTAGATGATCATTGGATTAACGCTATGCATGAGGAATTAAATCAATTTGAGCGTAGTAAAGTTTGGACATTAATGGAGAAACCAATTGGCCCTACTATCATTGGCACTAAGTGGATATTTCGCAACAAGCTAGATGACACCGGTATAATCACAAGAAATAAAGCAAGGTTAGTTGCTCAAGGATACAATCAAGAAGAAGGTATTGATTTCGATGAAACTTTTGCTCCCGTAGCTAGACTTGAATCTATTCGTATGCTACTTGCTTTTGCTTGTTATATGAATTTTAAACTTTACCAAATGGATGTCAAAAGTGCTTTTTTAAATGGTTTTATAGACGAGGAAGTTTTTGTTAAACAACCTCCGGGTTTTGAGGATTCAAAATTTGCAAATCATGTTTTTAAACTTTCAAAGGCTTTATATGGTTTAAAACAACACCTCGTGCTTGGTATGAACGATTAAGCAAATTTTTATTAGATGATGGTTTTAAAAGAGGAAAAATTGACTCCACTTTATTTATAAAAAGGTCTTCAAAAGATATCCTTCTTGTTCAAATTTATGTGGATGATATTATATTTGGTGCTACTAATGAAAATCTTTGTGAGAATTTTTCTAAAAGCATGCATAAGGAATTTGAGATGAGCATGGTGGGAGAATTAAATTACTTTCTTGGACTTCAAATCAAGCAAATGAAAGATGGTATCTTTGTCAATCAAGCCAAATACACAAAAGAATTGATCAAAAAATTTGGACTTGAAGATGCAAAAGAAATTGGAACTCCAATGAGCACATCCACAAAATTAGACAAAGATGAAGATGGTAAGGATGTTGATGAGAAACTATATCGAGGTATGATTGGTAGCTTACTTTATTTAACCGCTTCTAGACCCGATATTATGTTCCCCGTTTGTCTTTGTGCTAGATTTCAATCTTCTCCTAAAGAAACCCATCTTAGTGCCGTTAAGCGTATTTTTAGGTATTTGAAAGGAACCCTTAGTCTAGGACTTTGGTACCCAAGATTTACCTCTTTTGAGCTAATAGGTTATTCGGATGCCGATTATGCCGGTTGTAGACTTGATAGGAAGAGTACTAGCGGTAGTTGCCAATTCTTAGGTCAATCCCTTGTTTCATGGTCTAGTAGAAAACAAAATAGTGTTGCTCTATCCACGGCCGAAGCCGAATATGTTGCGGCCGGAAATTGTGTGACTCAAATTCTTTGGATGAAACAAACCTTACTAGATTTTGGCCTAGAGTATGATCGTGTTCCCATTCGTTGTGATAACACTAGCGCTATCAATCTTACCAAAAATCCCATTCAACACTCTAGAACAAAACACATAGAAATCCGCCATCATTTTATCCGTGATCACACTCAAAAAGGGGATATTGTACTTGAATTTGTTACCTCCGAAAATCAATTAGCCGATATCTTTACTAAACCTCTACCCCAAGATCTTTTTGAGAAAATTCGGTGTGAAATTGGCATGCAAATTCTCTAACCTTTCTTTCATGCCATTAGTGTTTAGTCCTTTTTTGTGTATATATTCTTGTTGCTAATATTTTCTTGATGTTTTAGGATCCTTGAAGCTTCTAATTGTTATCCATTTTATTCCTTTGGTCCTTGTTTTTTTTACTCAAAATGTGTTTTGACCCCTTAAAATTTTCAAAATCATATCATTTGTTCTTTTTGTTGTTGACAAAGGGGGAGAAATTTTAGTTAAACTTTTTCAAATGCATTTTGTGAGGGGGAGTTTTTATAAAAACTCTAGTGATTAGGTTGAGGGGGAGTTTTTGATCAAAACTTAATCTTAGGCATCTTCAAAAGTTTATGATTTGTCAAACATCAAAAAGGGGGAGATTGTTAGCCTCACCTTGTTTTTATTCCCGTTTTAATATTCGACAAATCATTATTTAAACTAAAATTCATTTTGGTATCACTTAAGATGTTTTCCAAAACCCCTCATTAGAATAGTTGTGTTTACTTCCTTGAACTTAGCTTGTTTCTCCAAAGAGCAGCTCCGCGGTACACCGGACGAGTGACGCGGTACACCGCAATGTCACGGACCAGAAGCACGGTGCACAGGATAGCCCGTCAGTATACTAAAAAATGTGCACGGTACACCGGACCTTTGTCGCGGTACACCGGACCACGGCACGGACCAGGGTTGCGGTACAATAGATAGTCCGACCAGTAAGCTCAAAGATAAGTCGAACAGCTCCGCGGTGCACCGGACCATATCCGCGGTACACCGCACAAGAGGGTTTCAGCACTATTACTAGAGGACAAAGCTTATATCCGTTGGAGATAAAATAGATCCGTTAGAGAGAAGCCTTATGACCGTTGGACCATCTTTTCAGCTATAAAATGGAGTTCATTCAAGACACAACTCAAGCCTTCCATCTACCAATCTTAAGAGCAATTAATTCTATCATTCAAGGAGGTTTCAAAGGAGCATTCAAGTCATATTTATTGTGAAGCTAATTAGTTCTTATCTACTCATTTAGGAGTTTAGTTACAAAGCTTTTATAAGCACCCCCAAACACTTTTCCCTTTCCTCTTAGTTCTTGTAATAGATTAAGAGAGTAGTGTGAGCATAGGTTTATGCTTGGTTCCTTGTGTTGGTGATAACACAAGTGTATTTCCTTCAAAGGGTTTTTGAAGTGGTTGTAAGGGTTTGTATCTCACCCGGTTAAGAGTTACGAAGATTAGTTAAGAATCTTGCAAATCCTAAGGAGGCTTCCTTAGGTAGTGGATGTAGGGAAACCGAACCACTATACATCGTTGTGTATCGTATTCTATCTCTACACTCTTTATATTTCCGCACTCTATATGCTTGATAAAATGCCTACTTGAATAGTTTGATAATATTGTCTATTAGGATTATCTAGTTTTATACTATTTAGTTTGCTAATACAATAGGATTCAAATTAGCTTTTAATTTTATTTACTTGAAATAAAATTAGCCGATTAATTTCTATTGTCCTATTCAACCCCCCTTCTAGGACGCATATAGTATATCAATGTAACTATGTTCCAACATCACAATCTAACTTTGAAGGTATGAATGAATTGCTATCTTGTTGGAATTATCAAGACTTTGAGGCACTACTTGACACTCATATGGAACAATTCGAGAGTTCACCACCTAGATATTACCAGTTACAAGGTTCTACAAACAAATAAATACATAAAGAGAGTGAGGAAACTTCAAGCAAAGAAATAGAAAAGGTCGTTAAAGCACCTTCTGCACAAGAATTTGTTGAAAAAATGAGTGAGGGAGCTTCACCCAATGAATTTTTTGAAAAGGAGATTGAGAACGTGGCTAAGAAAGAAGCTAGCAAAGCAAATGGTAATGGAAAGTGTGGCATATATCGCAAACAAGGACATGATGTGCGCAAATGCACCGCTAATTGATCTAAGGTATAACTTTCAACACTTTACATCATATATATAAATTTTCTACCAAATGAATTTGTTTTTGTTATGTAGTTGGTTGATGAAGATGTTGGTCCTTCAAGAACAAGTGAGTGTACCAGAAGGTTTAGACCAAGACAAGGAAAACAAAATGAACTGGTGATTTTGGATTAGTAGCTGAGTTGGAGAATCCAGCAACTTTGAAGATATTTTATGGATTTTAATGTTATATTTTAGGTGAATTGTGTTGTTTTGTTATATTTTGGGTGAATTTTAATATTTTTAAGTATTTTAGATATTGTTGGATTTAATTTGGGTGAATTTGGATGTATTTTGTTATTTTGGATAATGTTGATTTTTTTTGGCTTTTATGAAGTTTATTTAGTGTTATTCTATATTTAATTACCTTATTGCAGATTTTTTTAATTACAGGGACTTAAGTGTAATGGTTTAAAATCTATCAGTGACCTGAAAATAATTTAGAACTTCCATGGACCTAATTGTACAATTTTAGAACTGAAAGGGATCTCTTTGCAAATTCCTATAAACTATAAGGACCAAACTTTAATAATACAGGCACCTAATTGCAAACTCCTGAAAAATGTTACTAATTAAAGTAAGTAAATGTAAAAAGACTTTTAAACCACAAGGACATAATTGTAAATATACTTCAACATATAAGGAATCACTTGTAAACTATTAATTTTGCTTTTTCTATATCTATAGGGACCTAATTGTAATTAATAAATATACAAGGACCTAATTGTAATTAATAAACATATAGGGACCTTATTGTAAATATTACATACATATAAAGGACCTAATTGCAATTAACTTTTATAGAATCTTGTCTCAACAATACACTTATCATCTTTAGCCATAATCCAAGTAACCTATATTGCAAACATTCTGCAAATTACACATCAGGGCGCCAAAGTGCAATTTTAATCTAAATCAAGAACAACACAGACTCTGCAATTACAAGAACACAGACTCTGCAATTACAAGAACAAAATTTATTTCACTTTAAACATTCCAATTCAACTAATACTGTAAACAAACAAGGGAATTACAATTCAATTCACTATTGATTACAAACTAATCTCAGAATACTACAAATTCAAAAATTAAAAACCAACAACTTAATCACCAATCTTCATTTTTAACCCAATCCGCATAAACACCACGAACAACACGAAATAAAGGATCTTCTTAGTAACATAGAGCTTGTACTCCAACTCTATCTTCTTCAACTTCCAAATTCGAATTTCTTGTAGAAAATATTCAAGCTTGACCTTCTTCTCATTTATATTTCTCAACAACCCGGGGACAACCATAGAGCTACGAGTGCACATAGGAGGATCATACCATTCAAACTACCCACACTCTTTTCCTTCATCGTATTTCTTGCAACAAAGAAATCTCCTACCATGCTGTTTCCAAGAAATGGTAATCTTTGGATTTAATCCACAAAAACATAAACTTTTTCTTTGATTATTGTTAAAAATGGATGCCATTGAAGTTTAAAACTTATCCCTTGAAACTTTTTGTTCCTAACGAGTAGGAACGATGGAATATTAGGGATTAAAAAAAGGGAAAAGGTGGGGTATAACACATACACACGTGGATGCTTACTTGGCATGCATAAAGTACAATTGTAACCTTATAAAACAAGATCATTAAGAAAAATTTAGGTACTGATTTATCTGTATTTAAACTTTGATCACCCTAAAGTCAAAATCCATATTCTTAGATACCAAAAAAAAGTTCAGCTAAAAAGAAAAATAACATCAATGGATGATGGGCCTAACATCAATAGATGGGCCTAACATCTTCTTAGTACACATAACTTGTACTCAACTCTATCTTCATCAACTCCAAAATTCGAATTCTTGTTGACAATCTTCAAGTTTGGCCTTCTTCTCATTTATATTTCTCAACAATCCGGGGAAAACCATAGAGCTACGAGTGCACATAGGAGGATCATACCATTCAAACCACCCACAATCTTTTCCTTCATCGTATTTCTTGCAACTAAGAAATCTCCTACCATGTTGTTTCCAAAAAATGGTAATCTTTGGATTTAATCCACAAAAACATAAACTTTTTCTTTGATTATTGTTAAAAATGGATGCCATTGAAGTTTAAAACTTCTCCCTTGAAGCTTTTGTTCCTAAAGAGAAGAAATGATGCAATATTAGGGATTAAAAGAAAGGAAAAGGTGACATACACACATGGATGCTTATTTGGCATGCGTAAAGTACGATTGTAACCTTATAAAACAAGATCATTAATAAAAATTTAGGTACTGATTTGTTTGTCGAAAGTCAAAATCCATATTCTTAGGTACCAAAACAAATTTCCGCTAAAAAGATAAATAACATCAATGGATGATGGGCCTAACATCAATAGATGGGCCTAACATAAATGCAGAGAATGGACCTAGACAGAGGCAGTAAGGTATAAACTTCAGTTTTCATGTAAATAAAAAGGAAAATTCTTCCATCCAATATTGGATGATCCTACCCCAATGATATTAATACACATACCCCATGTTTTAAACTTGCAAAAGTAACTAACATATTAATCTAGTGACATGTGTTTTGCTAAAATAATTAATGGCTGTGATAGGAATATTGGACCATCCAATATTGGATGGAAGTATTACCCAAATAAAAAATTAACATTTCGCCCCCAAAAAATATAATTAGGTTAGCAGCGAATAGAATGGTGTTTTGAGAAAGGAGGTGTCGATCGATTCTGGTAATCACTTAACTTAACTTATTTGTTCGGATATAAACACTTTGGTCTGATATAGTAACAGATGTCAAATATGAAGAGTGGCGGATCTTCAATGATAATGATGATGCCTGATGAAATAATGGTGGATATTTTGAGGCGATTGGAAATAAAAAGTGTACTAAGTTGCAGATGTGTGTGCAAGTCATGGAATATGATTACTCAGCAAAAACATTTCATTGAGAAGCATGAGAAGAATAAATGCTCAGAAATTGTTGTCGAATATGAGTTTATACTTAAATCAAATAATGAAAGATATATATTCATAAATTGCTGCAATGGCTTAGTACTGGAGGTTGGGTGTAATAAGTATCGCATAAGAAACCCAATCACTAATCAAGTGGTTAAAGTGAAGGAAGACAAATCAATAATATACGAAAGGTCTAAAGCCATTCTGGGTTTCGATTCATCATCAGGTAACTATAAGATGATTAATTTATGCTGGAATCAAGTAAATGAAAATGATATGGGTGTTATTATGGTAACTATTGGAAGTGATGGTTTAAGTTATGAATCGCTTGATATTACTTTATCGTGTTTGCGTAGTGAGCCATTCATGATATGTGACAATGATGTTTGTTATGCATTGAGTTTTCAAATTGAAAATTTGGAAAAATCAGATTTAATACGATTTACATTGGATGGGAAAAGCTCTATGAATATTAAGCTACCTCAGGGTTTTCGAACTGGATTTCTTCCAATAAGTGAATCTATTGATAATTTGCGTATGTTTATTGTAGATAATGACAAGCTGTCATTTGGGTATATATACAGACAACAGTTTCATGGGTGGGTGTTACAGGATTACAATAAACAAATCTGGTCTAACAAACTTATTATTCCTCTGGATTTTATCAAGGATTTTATCAAGGATTGTCCAAATTGGTGGAGAATGACTGTGCTTACCTCACCAAATATTAACCAATTGCGTTTTATTATAGGTCAAGTTTTACTGGAATATGATGTTCGTACCAAAAAGTATACATGTTTAGCCAAGGCACTTCTACCTAGAACCACATGGTACCCTGTAATTCCAACTCTGGTATCCCTCAAAGGAATGCGTTACCAATATTCTGACATTTACTTCATCGATTGATTGTACTTTTGATTCATTGTATTCAGAATTAAACCATAAGACTCTGTTTATGTAATTTTATTGTTTATGCTTGGTTGATTAACAATATTTTTGTTACCATCTTATGGTTAGTAAGTTGGTCAATATAAATTGGAGGTGCAATATAGATTGTCATTAATATCGGTTGTCTTTATTGGACCATGTTTAACTTAATTTATTGGACCATTCTGACTCTCACATAACATTTCAAAAATATTTCTAAAAACAAAGTCTTCTACCTTTTGTTTTGAGCTCAAGTATCAATGGAACTCCTCCATAATTCTACATCCTTATTAATTTTGTTTTGAGCGAAAGTATCAATGGAAAGAATTTGGAAGAGTCAACAAAGAATCTAATAAGAGTATAAGGGCTGCAAACCGAGACAAGTCGAATTTTAGCTTTTTTGTGTTTGGTTTGCTAATATTTTAGTAAGTTTGAGCTTGGTTTGAGTTTGAAAAGAAACTAATCGAGAAGAATCTTAACTTTCTTGAGTTTGGTTTGTTAACCAACGAATCGAACTCAAACAAACCCTTATAGGGTTAAGGGCAACAAACAAAGGTGACAAGCTCTGATGGAAGGAAAAGACTTGTCAACTTTTGTGGATACGGAGGAGGATGATTCGAACATTGAGCCGAGTAATAGCGAATTATTTATGATAATGTGGTATATTAAAAACTACTTACGATCACCCTCATCGATCGTTATGAAAGAAAGACAAATATAAGAGGTGAATTAAAATCTTCTTTTTCTTTCAGAATGACATCAAAAGTAGGATATATTATATTAAAAATAAATATAACATAACTTTTTGAATCTAAAATAAACTAGTGGTAAAATTAATAATAATCCAAGTTTTAAAAACATGTTTAAAAGAAATCCAATTCCTTAATTATTATTGAACAAAAAAAGAAAATCTCCTAAATTTTGATGTAGATTTAGCCAAATGACCGGACTAGATCTCTAGATCAAAAGAATAAAAAAAGAGAAATAAAAAAACAAAGAGAACACGAGATCTAAATTAAGATTTGCAAGAATATTACTATTATTTATCAAATATACCATTAGAAGTAAATCACATACGAAGATTTTTGTAACAATTTTTTTTTTTAAAATATTAGAAAAACATGGTATAGTAACACAGTCACACTTTAGAATAAAATATTCAAAGCAAAATTTAAAGACGTTTATAACGGTAAAGTATTATAAATTTCTCATTTGTTTAGGAAAAGTAATAGAACAATAACAACGATTTTTCAAAAGAGTCAACCCCACTAACAGTTAACATACATGCTATAAAATATAACGTTCCATGTGGTTGGACCATGTTAGAAAGGCTAAGGGTAAGGTTAATATCCCCCATTGAGCATTCCTCCTTCTCCGTGCTAGTAAATACCTGCAAGAGCTTTGACATGTTGTGAATGTGGAGCTTCTTCGAATACTTTTTGTCCAACGAACTCACTTATTCTCTGATGAATTTAACAATCAACTTACAAATATGCTTGATGAAATTGTTATTGAAGAGTGGTGTTGATGTAAATGTGGTGTCTGTAAGTATATTTTTCTTCGTATACGTGTATCACTTGCATCATCTAGATTGTTTTTAATGCATGCACCGCACCTTGCGCCATATACAATTTTTGTTTATTTTTGCCAAATAAGTTTTAGAAACTGTGTTCTACTTCCTGACCAAAAAATAACCACAAATAATGTCTATTTAACTTTTCAGATACAACTTTTGTTTATTTTTGCCTGATAAGTTTTAGAACTTTGTTCTATTCCCTCGGCCCCACAACTTATCTTTTCACACACATTAAAAAAACACAATCATTACATTCAACATTACTAAACACCCCTCGTAAAATGTCTTGATATTTTAAATATTAATTGAAAACATAAATTTAAATATTTTAATAAAAATAATATTGAAAAAAAAGTGTCTTGAGATTCTAAGTGGACAATATATTTGACATATAATTTTTAGTAAATGAACATTTTTATTGAAAGGATGGCATTCCTTTAAGAGATAGCCCGGTTATCTTAGTTGTTTTTTTTAGCACGAGATAAACCAAATTAGGAGCGTTCACGGGTCCAAACCCGTGAATTTTACCCAAGTTAAGTCTTGGTTCATCTAGCAACGAATCTCTAAAGTGTTTAAACCTTTGAGTTAGGTTTAAGAGTGTTTAAACCTTTGATTCCTCCGCTCGATCTAAGACTTTAATTCTCGATTCTCCTCCTTATCTTGGTTCTCCATAACATCTATGAACCTAAGAACTTTGCACTAAAAACAAACAAATTAACGCACAAAAGCTCTAAAAATGAAATATGTAATTTCAAAGAGAGAAAATGAAATATAACGAAATAAGCACAAAAGTATATCAAATAAGCCCAATATTCACCTAAAATGATGTCTCCTAAGTGCATTTATTTAGAACAAAAAGGGAGACATCAAGAACCCAAACTCAAACCTTTGTCGTCCAAACAAAGTAAAATTAAACAAAGGCCTTAGGTGAACGCAAAATTGCAGAGTCTAGGGAATAATACCCAAAGCACAACTTAAAACAAATCTCATATAATATGACCTAGGAATTAATATACACATACACATATCATGCAAAATCAAACACAAATAATATCAATCCAAAATTAATTTCACAATACTAGAAGGTTACACTTGTACTTATCTCAGTATGGTGGCTATAGGTGTTCCTCGATCCTTACTCGCTTTGAGTCCTCCACTTAGAACACTCCCTATTAGCTGAATCATAAATTCATTATGTATCTAGGAATCACGAGGACTTTACGGTTTTAGCGTAGGCTTAAGGAAGGTATGGTATGTATATTTTGTAAATTTAAAGTGAGCGTTTGGCTCTCTCCTCACTTACCATCAACAACTGTCCAAGATCTTGAGTTTACACTCGTATATGTTCTCACTCAACCCATTTGACGCACTAATTTAACGTCCCCAGATTAACCCAATAAGCACTACAATGATTCCTCAATTTCCACTTTGTCGGTTACTTTATTTTTCATATATATATATATATATATATATATATATATATATATATATATATACTAGGGAATGTCCCGTACCTGAAGGTACTTGGACTAAAATGAATTTAAAAAATTATAATAGATTGTGCAAAATTCATAATTGAATTATATATAAAAAGAAGTGCAGATCATTTTATTATGTGTAAAAAATTAGCTAAATGAAAATGATAAAAATATATCAATACATATGATTACTATCTTCTATATGTATATATGCATTACTCTCATAACTCTATAAACATAAGATGAATATCTATCCAGTACTTTATTATATTATAAAATATTTATATATTTCATATATATATATTCCAGTTTTGAACAATATTATACGTGTGTTATATATATAACTTTGCAAAGATTATCATTTTCAAACTCGAAAAAAATTGTATCAGTTGCTGTTATATATTTATTGGAGTCCTCCTGAGGTTGAATTTAAAGGTGAATTTAGATGTTTCAATCCTTATATTTTAAGGTTATTTGATCAAGAACCTTTTATATGAAACCAACTCCTACTTTTTGCCTTAAAATTAAGTCAAACAACAAATTAAAAGTTACACTGTTTGCAATCTTTTTTCACATATCTGAGCCTCCTTCGGTTGATTTGTTAACTGAAATTCATTTTAATGTTTTAACCTCAAGAATGAGGAAGCAAGGAGATCAAAATTTTGAGAAAAGGATAGTTGTCTCTCTCTGCAACACTACGTGATTTTGATATATGAACAACAACCACGTATATTGTACCATTGGTCCTTCTGTTATGTGATCTATCTAAATATATACACCTTCGTTTTCTAAGTAGCAACTATACTCAAAGAAATACAAACAAAAAAATTGATAGTTGCTCTAGTGGTTTGTTAACTTATTTTCTTCTCTCATACCTTATATAAGTTAATTTTGATGTTGGTCTCTTTGTTACATGAAATAGCCAAATTTACCCAAGTATGGTATATAAATACCGTAGACCTTGTAGAGTGAAGCAACATAGAGTTTTCAGGATCTCTAGTAAAGGATGATTTTACCTATCTCTATTTGTTTTAGCCAATTACTTTTTTAAATCAACCACCCTCATCTCTCTCATTAGTATGTTTTACCTTTATATGTATTATACGAAAGATGTCAAACATACGCGCCTGGTATACACTAACTTGTGCAAAAGCTTACATAAGGTAGTGGTAAATACATTTATATTTTGAAATATCATGCCATGTATAGGAAAAAACATGAAAGATGAGGGCTCTTCAAGCTATTTAATGTGATAGCAGTGTAATGCTTGAGGCTATGATGATCTTCCTTATTTATAATTAGGAAAATACTCGCTTTTATTTGGACTTATCAGTAAAAATGGATAGAATTTGATTCTGAGACTAATTGTGATAAAAAAAACAAAATTTGAGGACCATACGGGTAACTTCAAAAGTTCAGGTTCTAAGCCGGTAAATGGCCTATAGTTCAGGACAATATGTGGATTTTTCCCTTTTTGCAATTATTTGCACTATGGGTCCTTATATTGAATTTTTGTAAGTTAGTGCAATATAAGTTTTATATTATGCAAAACAACCGATATTATCATAGATACAACAAAATATTAATACAAACAAAATTATATAAATCACCCTTGCACCATTTCTTCGCCAACGATCAAGCCCCATAAACTCTGCCGCCAAGGATCTGAGCCTAGAAACTCTTCATATTTATTCATAATTTTAAATATATACATCCGAAAAACGTCACTGTTGTTGATTATTGATTGAATATCACGACCAACAATCTAATAAGAACACTATATGGATTTTACATCGACTCTGTACTGGACCCCACATCTGAGTTTGTCGTTATACTCTTCTCCCCTTGACCCCGTGGTGATGTAGGTGGGGTCCGCACAAATTGTCACTCGATATGTACTACCTGTCCTACAAATAAAGCTACAGATTCTGCATTCTGCAGATAAGTAATAATGAGGGTAGTTTCGGTTAATCATTTCCTACTGTTCACTTAAATTAAGTACAAATACAACTATCTCGTGTACTTCTAATCTATCGAATGCTACTTTTTCTTTATTTGGTTTTTAAATAAAAAAAGAAAGATAAAGGATAAAGCTTCGGCTTTTTGATCCTGGATAAACACCAACTTTTTCCGCAAGTATGCGAGTGCATTCTTGAAATTCAGCAGCACCATTTATACCTGGTGTCAAAATTTTAGAATAACACAATAATTTATAACTTTATTGAAATAAAATAATTGTTATATGTCCCTATATTATGCCAAAAATTGCACTGTCCTTTCCTATACTTTGCAAAATTGCACTACACTTCCCTATAATATATGTCCTTTCCTCATTTTTAGACTCAGTTGAGCAACATTCCCTCCCTCGAACTCATAAATCCAGCATCCTTATTTTTAGTTCGATTGTACAATCTTGTGTTGAGTAAGAATCGTTTGATGAACCATTGATGGATTATGCTGGTGATAAGTTGCACCTTGATGTTAGTTCTTCATCGATCCTGGCAAATCAAAAAAAACTTGATTAAACTCTGATTAATTGAAATAACGATACGATAGATAAAACACACCTTAATTATCTCTCGTTTTGAACTCAGTCTAGCATAGTTCGTTAATACAGCCATGTGAAATTGCTAGTTTAAAGAAATTGAAATGCTAATCATTTAAAACTCAGCCCAGTTAAATGCTTGACTTTTTATTCTCGAGAGCTTACTCTAAATGGATCGCTTCTCAATGATTGCACAAAAACCGAGTTTCTAAATCCTCTTTCCTGGAAAAAAATGAACTTCAAACTTCTCCAATTTACACAAATAAGCAATTTATTTCAACCATTTTATTTAAAAACCATTCTTGCTTCAAGTACAGGTACAGGTACGGGGAAATAGCTTGTGAGTTCATATAGTAATGGACTGTAGGTCCCTATATTATGCAGAAAATGCACGGTAGGTTCCTATATTATGAAAAAAAATTGCACTGTAGGTCCCTATATTATACAAAAATGCCATATTATGAAAAAATTGCACTTTAGGTCTCTATATTATACAAAAATTCACTGTAGGTCCCTATATTATGAAAAAATGCAGTGTAGGTCCCTATATTATGCAAGATTGCACTACAGGTCCCTATATTATGCAGAATTTCACTACAGGTCCCTATATTATGCAAAATTGTCCTGCTGGTCCCTACATCTTTTCTTATTCTTTTTTTTTTCGTTACCTTCAATTGTCAACTCTCTGTCAAGATTTGCATCATGGAAGTGAAGTTCTAAGCTTCTTTCTATCAGCTCCATATCTGCAAATTATCCATAAAAACCAAATCAGTGAACAATATTGAACAGAGATTGAACTATAGATTCCTAAATTATGCAAAAATTGAACTATAGGTCCATATCAATGCAAGTCACAGTGAATTATAGATCATTGTGTGCGTGTGTTGCAAAAATCATTAACTAACTCACGCACACACAAATTATAGATCATCAAGGACAGATCACGAATCACAATTGCATAATCACAATTGCACACACGCAGAGCAAACTCGCAAACTCACACACATTTCACTGATACTGATAGAAATAGAAAAGTTAAAGTGTAAAGTAAGTGTCTAACCTGTGAATCCTTCGGCGACGGAGACGGAGACGCAGATTGAGGTGAGGCGACGGAGATTGGAGTCGATCTGATTGCGGTGATGGAGTCGCGGTGATGAACGGTGAAGGACGCTGTAATGGAGCCGGTGAATCGACTTCGTATGGGAGCTCTTCCCAATTTTGCGCTAAACCTTCGTCTTTAATCATTGTCATTGACACTGCCGCGAATCTATCACTAATCGGACTCCTCCGTTGAGGTGTCGCCGTGAAGGGACGATGTTGTTGAAGGAGAAGGGCTGTGTGAGAGAGAGAGGGGCATTTTGCAGCGATCGAAGGACAAATTGAGTGAGGGTTAGGTGAGGTGAACGGAGGTGAAATTAGCGGTGGATGAGGTTAGGTACGGCGGTGGTGAGATTAGCGGTGAGTTGAGATTTTTCCGGTGTGATTTCTTTTCTTTTCACCGTGAAAATGTGTTTTAGAAATAAAACACGAAATATGGAGTGAGAGAGAGGAGAGAGATTTTGTGGAGAGAAGAGTGAAGTGGAATGTTTAATTTTTAGAATTTTATTTTAGGCCACTTATATATATACCAAGGGTATTTTTGGAAGTCTAAAATTGTTTAAGTAATGGAACGATCTGGAACGTTGCCTGTGACACATTTTTAGCTAAAAATAAATCTCAACCCTTCTTTATACCCCCTTAGGGATATATATATATAATATATATATATATATATATATATATATATATATATATATATATATATATATATATATATATATATATATATATATATATATATATATAATATATGGATTATTGTCCAAGAAACACCTCAAATTAGAATTAATGCCTCCTCACCCCTGCCGCTTTCTTCTTGTCCATAAAAGGCACTCCTTTTTTTTTCTTTCCTATTTTACCCACCTCAGCAGCCGTCTCCAAATTTTCCCTCCTTCAAAGACTATAAGGGGCAAAGAGCTGGCTTGATTAAAGCGTTAACCACTGGTGAAAATTATATATTATAATAATCAACATATATATCATATAATTATTATTTAATATAATTCAAAATTAATTATTATTTTACGTTTTTGGTAATTTATTTGAAATTGGATTTTAAATGTTCAAATACTAACAATCATATTTTTTGGTAATTATTTCTTAATTTATTTTTGCAGATGTTGAAAAATTCTTTTCGCTGCGACCCAAGTAAATTAGCGAATTTATAATCTCTTTAAGTTTTTATTAATTACTGTAGATATAGATACACTTTTTTTTTTGAATTATAAAATAGAAAAGCGCGTAATTAAGCATGTTACTGAGTTGGATGCTAGAGAGCACATAGTGCCATACATTGATTGATTTATGCAAACAAAACATATTAAAAAATAAAAAAGCAAATGATGAAGCGGCAAAAGTGTACTTGCACGAGTTGTGGGAAACATTCCCATAACTCAACATTAGCCCACAAGTACAAAAGTGTACTTGCACGAGTGCTGGGAAACATTCCCACTACTCAACATTAGCCCACAAGTACAAAAGTGTACTTGCACGAGTTGTGGGAAACATTCCCATAACTCAACATTAGCCCACAAGTACAAAAGTGTACTTGCACGAGTGCTGGGAAACATTCCCACTACTCAACATTAGCCCACAAGTACAAAAGTGTACTTGCACGAGTTGTGGGAATCTATCCCAGAACTCAACATTTAGTCCACAAGTACAAAAATGTACTTGCACGAGTTGTGGGAAACACTCCCATTACTCAACATTAGTCCATACAGTACAAAAGTGTACTTGCACGAGTTGTGGGAAACACTCCCATTACTCAACATTAGCCCATACAGTACAAAAGTGTATTTGCACGAGTTGTGGGAAACACTCCCATTACTCGCCCTTGACAAAAATTGTACTTGCACAAGTCCACTACTCGCCCTTGGCAGCAGCAGTCGACAGCAGTAAGCATTAAGGTATATTTACCTTAAGTGCCTTTTATGGGCAAGTGGCTAAGGTGGCAGGTGGTTATTGGGCTAAGGGCATTAAGGTATATTTACCTTAAGTGCCTTTTATGGGCAAGTGACTAAGGTGGCAGGTGGTTAATGGGCATTCACCCATAATATATATATATATATATATATATATATATATATATATATATATATATATATATATATATATATATATATATATATATATATATATATATATATATATATATATATACTTCCTTTTTCTTTTTCATCCTTTTTTGTTTTTGTATAAGATATCTCTCACCATCATTTTGATTATGAATGACCATGTCTCTTATATTTTTTTCTTTTCTTCTTCTTTTTTTTCAACGACCCTGGCAAAAGGTTACAAATTAATATATCATTAACAATTGTGCGCATTTATACAAACGCATAAAAATCCCTCCCAACGTGATTTCGCAATAGTGAAACCCACCACCCCAAACTCAAGCTCAACACAGAAAGTCTCAGAATCGTGATTCAAGTGCTGGTCATATGGAAATGCCTAATAAACTAAGGGGATATGGGCTTGTATCTTGGCGACAAAAGAAAGGCTTAAAGGCTAAACTGGGGCTAAGAAGGATATAATTAAATCAAAGGATAGAAAGCTAAAAAGACTCAAATGGCTAACAAAGAACTATCTCTATCATTTTCCTAGTTATATAGCTTGCCTCTAGTTCCTACCTAAGTGGGTTCTCTACTCATTTGGATCTCACGTTCTACAAACCACACATTTTCCTTAAATACAAGTTTACTTCTTTTGTATTGTTCATTAATTTTTCCAATCAATTACCTAATGTTTTCATGCAATCAAAGTGCGTTTTACATTAACTCCTAAAGTCCACTATTTTCTATCATAAATTCATAAAAAGCATGCTTGATGGGGACATTTAAAATACTTTACCGTCAAAAGCAACCCTCAATTAATTTTATTGAAAGCAGTAAAACAAATAACACATAAAAATTGGGATGAGGCAACGAACCTCACCCCATGACTCGAAAATACTCTAAAAAGACAAATAAAAATAATATACACTATTCAATGAGAAAAGGGAAGGAAACGTATCTTAGCCAGTTTTCATTGTTGCATTCAGGTTGAGGTTATAAATTCTTCTTCATCAAGGTTTTAAGATCATTAATGGTTGTGTTCATCTTGATTAAAGTGTTCTTCATTACCACGAACACTTTTGTCACATTTCCCAAAGTTTCCATCTCCTCCTATCCCTCTAAATCATCATCTCATCTACAGAAATCTTTCTCAATACCCAACTTCTTTCCTCTTTATGTTCTTCGTACCCTTTCCAACCTTCATGGTCATCTCTGATGACACCAAACTCAAAGCTTTAAGAACTCCCAAAAGTTTCGGATGAAATTAGTGACTTTGGTGTTCTTGAAGGTGTATACATATGTTTTACAATGTGTTCTAAGCTGGGTCATGAATATTTCAAGGTTTTGGAAAGGTTTGATGGATAATTATAAGCCTTAGTGGAGGAAAGGATTTGGAATAAGTGTGGATCTTTGGTGTTTTGGAAAGATTTTTGACATGATCGAATATTTGGATGATGTTTGGAGGGATGGTTTGGCGTTTTGATGGTGTCTTGCAGGTGTTTCTGGTGTTTGGGTTATTTCCTTTATTTTTTTCGAAGACGCAACTGGTAGCTTCAGTGGGGTTTTTTGTTGTATGATAGGTATTCTGACTTAGCCATTGGATAGATCTCGAAAAAGTACGCGGTTTAGGCTCAAGAAAAGTTAATTCCGACACCCGGGCGCGAAGTTATGGCATTCCAAAATTTTTGTTGCATATAGGCAACTCTTTCCAGGGGTCAGGTCGGCATACCGAGCTCGAAATGCCTACTCGCTGGACGCAATGGGTTGCGTATTTGCGCTGAAAGTTTTCATCTTATTTTCTCGATTTCTCCTTGCCTACATTTCAGATTCTAGCAAAATTTATACTCATTTTCATTGGAAATTGTGTTCCCGATCCAATGGACTACTCATATTTTCTATTGGGGACATCAATTTTCTATTTTCTTTGTTTTACCCTCCGGACGGCTCGTTGACATTTTTCCATGGACGCAGTGGGTAAGCTGCGTGTAGTTGACCGCTGGACAGTAAGTTTGAGCTGTAGCGAAGTGACTTGACCGGAATACCGGTCAGATTACCAGCTAGGTGGTCGCAATCTTGAATTTTTCGCTGACGCAATCTGAAGCTGCATGTACGTGGCTAATGAACAGAAGGTCGCGCTTTAACTAATTGACTTGACCAGCATACCGGTCAAATGACCGGCTAGCCGGTCGCGCGACTCGTTTTTTCGCTGACGCAATATGAAGTTGTGTTTAAGTGGTTGCCCAACAATAAGTTGGCGCCGTAATGATTTTTCTGGACCGGCTAGCCGGTCCGTCCAATCAAATTTTACCACTTAAACACAAAATCACTCCGTCTCACACCTGTTTAACCCCAAATTTAAAGATTAAGTATCTGAAATCATCAAAAATACTCCGCCTTTCTCATTTATTAAATTATACACTAATACTAGATTATACACTACGAAATAAAAGACATGAAAGAAATAAACTAATATACAATTGAAATGGCTTTTGTTTAACGTCGTTACGCTCGACGGATTACCTCTGAGATCACTTCTTAACATAACCTCCCCAACAGTGAGTGAGGTTATTAACATTTATTATTCGGAATTTACATCCCTTAGCTTTGATTTTAGGTAGTTTCTCAGAGATAATTTGTGTGACCGTGAATGGTCAATGCCAAGAACCTTTGGATATAGGCGCTTTCGGAGGAGGTTCAGTCCTTTCCAATGAGACTTCCTCTCCCACTCTGATCTTCTCCTTCTTTCTTTCTTTCTTAGGTTCTTTTGGAACCTTCATGGCACGTTCCTTACCTTTATTCTTTGCATCATCGAGGTGTGGGCCTTCTTTAGGATATGGAGGAGCTTTATTTGGTGGTTTCTTTCTTAGGCGTTTTCTCCTCCATTCCTAAGGTCGCCACTACCTTGGCTGGTTATTTTACTCCTTCGTCAATTACATCTAGCCAGAAGCATTCCTCCTTGGAATATGGGAACTTCATTGGCCTACATACGTTAAACTTCACCTCCTCGTCTTGGATACGCATGATTAATTCTCTGTTTTCTACATCAATAAGAGTACGCTCCGTGGCTAGGAAGGGTCTCTCCAAGATAATGGGGACATTTCTATTCACGTCGTAATCATGTATAATAAAATCAACATGAAAAATTAAAGTTCCTGCCTCGAGGAGGACATTTTCTATTCATCCCTCTGGGTGTGCAAGGGATCTATCAGCCATTTGCAAGACCATAGAGGTCGGTCTTGCGTTTCCTATCTTCAACTTCTCAAAAATCGATCTAGGCATGAGATTAATACTCGCACCCAAATCACACAAAGCTTTCCCTCGCCACTCATTACCAATAGAAATAGGAATAGTAAAACACCCAGGATCAACTAATTTAGGTGGCAACTTACTCTGGCATATTGCACTACATTCTTCTGTCAAACCTATCAGTTCATTCTCACGATATGGGTGTTTGTTGGTGATAACTTTTTTCAGGAATTTTAAATATTTTGGTACACCTTTGGTACCTTCTAAGAAAGGCATATTAATGTTGATCTTACTCACCACATTCATGAATCTCTAATATTCAGCCATATCTCCTTTCTTCTGAACTCTTGAGGGGAATGGTGGAGGAGGACGGTTCACTTCTACCACAACATCTTTCTTCTTTGGCTTCTCTGGAATTTTCTCAACTTCCACATCTTCTATTTCTGGCTCACTTTCTTTCTCCACCACATCTTTTACCATTTTCTCCTTCACATTCATTTATTTTTCTTTCAGAACGAGAAAAGGAGGTGGCGGTAGCTTCTTACCACTTCTAAGTGAGATAGCGTTACAATCTTCATATTAGATAGGAGTCTCTGTATCACTGGGTAGTTGTCCTTGTGGACGTTGATTTAACTGTTTCGCCATCTGAGCAATTTGATTTTGTAACATTTTGAACGTTGCGGAAGAAGCTTGTTACTCTTTTTGCGTTTTCATTTGCAAAGCAAATAGTGACTGTAAAGGTTTTTGAACATCTAATGCACCTTCTTGAAGCTGAGTATGTAGAGCTTTCTGATTCATAGTATCCGTATAGTTGTCTTGAGGAGGTTGTCTCTGAACTTGATTTCTGTAGTTTTGTTTCCCTTGGGAGTTGTTCTATGGTCTTGGTTGATAGTTATTACCTTGGGGACGCGGTTGATATGCATAAGTTGGATTAGCGGCCCCATTTAGATTCAAATATTGGAAACTCTGATGGATTCTGTTTGGTTGATAACCTTGACCACCTGATTATAGTTCCCTCGGTTGGAAACAAACATTATGGATTCTGGATTGCTTTGACAATTCTCCCATTCATGATCTTGTACACCACAATTCGAACATCCATATATTTTGTGTGTATTATTAACATCTGCTCTCCTACCTGAAAAACCTTCTTTAATAGCTAAGGTAAGTTGTTTCAATTGTTGCTCAAGTGTACTCTTCAATTAATAGAATTTCTCATCAATTCCAGCACTACTCTCTTTATAACTTGTACCTCGGATAGGTGTTCTCACAGTATTCCAACCTAACTCATTCTACACTGTTCTATTCAACATAATTTTAGCATTAGCTGGAGTTACCTGTAGGAATCCACCACCACAAAGTAAGTCTAAATCTTTCCTTGAGCGTCCTTCAAGGCCTTTATAAAATATTGACATTTGTTGTGGTTCTGTAAGGCCATGAGCTGGAACTCTTCTTAAACAATGTTGGAATCTTGTCCTACAATTACATACGGATTTAACTTGTTCTTCCTCGAAGGAAGTCAACTAAATTTGTGTGTTCAGTCTTATGTTTGTTGGATAATAATGATCAAAGAACGCTGTTTGAAGCTCATCCCAATTAGTGATTGATCCTGGTTCTTGTGAATTATGTCATACACTCACTGCATCTATCACAGATTGGATCTTCTCCAGCCACTTCATGAAAGTTTCCAAGGTTGTGGAATTGAGCTAACATACTAGGATCGGGTCTGTATATTGCGACATTAATATCTGTAGGACCAATTCCAAGAGCAAGAGCGTGATATGGAATCTGTTTAAGACCTTGTACGAACCACGAATCATAAAACATTTGCGATTGAGCTTTTCTTTCAGGTGGAGGAGGATTTCCTTGATTCTGATTATTCTGGAATGGGGGAATTGGAGGATTACAGATTATTGTGTTCCCCTCATTATCCAATTCCACCTGAAGATTATTAATATTATTGTTGTTTATTGCGGCCATCTATTTTTCTCTTGCTAGTCTTTCTTCTTTCTTTCTTTTGTTTTTATTCCCGAATAATCTCTCAGGATTTGAGAGCATGCACTAAACCTGTAAAACCTGTGAAAGACAAAACAAAACAAAACAAAAAGCGTAAAACTGAAAAATAAAATAACAATTAAACTACTAAAGGATTAACACTGGGGGTCACACGCTAAGGTCCCCGGTAGCGGCGCGAAAAACTTGGTGGTCCTGAGGTATTATAAAATAAAGCAATAAAAGTTTAGGATCCATAGACCGCAAGTGCACGGTTGTCCAAAAAGTAAGATGAGGACAACGAATCCCCACCCCCAACTTAAAAGTGAGTCGTGTCCCCACGACTCGAAAAAGACTCAATAAAGCAATAAAATTTAAACTAAAACTAAACTAATGCATACAAGGAGTCAAGAAGGAGAATTAGAACGGGGTACCTGGCCATAAAGCTCTAGCATATCCTCTTTCGAAGAAGAATAATCATCTATATCCAAGTCTTTTGTTACTTCATTTATTACATAATTTATCCTTGAAATTTCATCCTAGCAGGCGTTAAATTATCTTTTTAGAATACCAATTTCTTCCATCAATTTAACTGCCCATGCTGGTGGTGTAGATATACTCTCTTAATTTTCATTAATATTTGAAGAAGAGCTTTGATCTTGGATTGGTGTCTTTTCTTTAGGTCATGGTGGTAGACTCATTTTAACTGTTAACTTCCTTTATAGTGTTTGTGCTGGTGCCTCTATCTTTGTTTTGTTTTCAATAGGCTCATCAAGGTCAATGGCCTTTTCTTTTGTAGCTCTAGGCAATTTCTTGTTCTTCCCTAAGACTAAACACTTCCTCTTGTAATTCATAGCATTTGTTCTGTTTGTCATCTCTGATTAACCCACAACTCAAGTTACACCAAGGATAGAATAAAGTAATGAAAGATTGGTGTGGCTTGAGTTTGTTGCTTGGATGAATGATTATCGATGATAGAAGAAGGTTTATTTGATTGTTCTTGGAAGAACTCTTGATAGCTTAATGATTTCTGATGGGGTTTTATGGAGGATGGAGGAAAGATTTCATGTTGTTTTTGTGTTTGTATGAAGGTTAAATCAAGCTTCAAGGTGTATATATAAGGTTTCGGTCTGAAAAATTCGTGTTGTAGAGGTTGGAAGAGGCTAGGTTTAGCTTTGATAAGGTAAGAGTCCAATTAGAACTCTTTCTCTCTTCTTGAACCGACATGGTGCGGTGCACCGGACGTGAGGCGCGGTGTACCAGACGTAAGCACTGATCAAAACAGTGGGCGCAAATTATCGCTACGGTTTCTTATAGGGACCTCTCGGCAATAAATCGTAATTAAAAATCGTCGCCACAGTTTTCTTTCTTGCGGTGCACCGGACAGTATCTGTGGTACACCGGACCCTGTTTTGAAAAACCGTGGTCGCTATTTCTCGATACGGTTTTTCCCTATCTCGTCTCGGCAATAAACCGTGGGGAAAAACCGTCGTCACTGTTTAGACCTTGCGGTGGACCGCAGCTAGGGAGCGGTATACCGTACATAGCTGCTGGTTAACACAATTTTTCTATCTTTTCGACCCCAAACTCAATTTTCTACGCATATAACACACTACTTTTCTCTCCCATTAGCTTGTAAACACATTAATAATATACACTAACTTGGAATTATACACTACGAAACATAAAACTAACTAGAAAGCAATTAAAATAAGGGATGTCTCCCAAGAACACTTTTGTTTAACGTTTTTTAGTTCGACGTGTTACCTCAGTGATCATGTACGTACATCACCTCCCCAGCAATGAGTAAATTTATTAATATTGGCATGCAAAATTTGAATCCATTGCCTTTCACTCCCATGAACTTCTCAGATATATTCTTTGTAGCCATGAATGGTCCCATCCAAAAGTTCTTAGTTGTATGTGCGTCTTGTGGTAACTTGATTTAATATATAGCACTACAATCCTCTAGCAATCCATTCATCTCCTTAGTTTCTAAGCTTCGTTTGTTAGAAAGAATGTCCTTCATGAATTTAAGATATTTTGGAATTCTCTTGAGAGCTTCTACAAACGGGATGTTAATATCTAACTTTCTCACCATGTCAAGGAACTTCTCAAATTCTTTTTCAGTGTTCTTGTTTTTGACACGTGATGGGAATGGTGGAGGAGGACGTGTATTATTTACCCCTGAGCTCTTCTTATTTTCTGGTGTCTTCTCTGGGACACTTTTCAGTTCAATTACCTCTTCGACCTTGTCTTCTACTGTTTCTTCAACAACTTTTTCGGGAATAGAGGTTGGTTCTATTTCTTCTACTCTAGGTGGAGGTAATTATTTTCTACTTCTTAATTCAGCCGCATAACAAGCATCATCTTGAGGAGCAACCGTATCACTTGGGAGTTTCCCTTTTGGCCTGTTCTGAAGTGTACTCTCCATTTGTGAAAGGGTATGCTCAATATTTTTAAATTTACCTTTGATTGGGTTTGGAGTCTTCGTTGACTTATCTTCATGTTTTCTTCAAATAGTCCCAAAAGTTCAGCTATACTCGGATCTGAACTCGAAGGTTGTTCTTGTGTAGCTTGTTGCGTTGAATATGGAGGTGGTTATAAATAATGTTCTTCATAATTCGGCTCTTGTTGATAGATAGGTCGTGGTGGATAATAAGGTTGAGGTCAAGTTTGATAATAGTTACCTTGATTTCTGACCCAATTCTTATTTCGTGGGTAATAATAATTAGCGTGACTTCCTTGAGGATGATAATAACCATTCGAGTAATGGTTTCTTTGATGAGATACAAAGGAAATCAAAGCTGGATTCTCAATAAAGTTCCCTCACAAATGATTTCTTGCTCCACAACCAAGACATGAAGGTAAAGTGTGTACTAGATTTACTTGAGCTACTGAACGTGCTTGATCTTGTAGATCCTTAAGTTGTTGGCTTAACTCTTCGATCCTTAAAGCTTCTAAGCTATCTTCTTCTTTTTCTGATTCTACCGGGCAACTTCTTTTGGTATCAAGAACTCTTTTCATAATAGTATGGGCTTCTTTAGGATCTAATAACATAAAACTTCCATATCCTAATATATCTGCCCTTGCCTCTGACTCGTTGTTGAGTCCTCCATAGGACATGGTTAATTGATATTCGGGCGAGGAGACGTGGGATGGACACCTCGTTTTCCTCTCATTAAACCGTAATCATGCTTCACCAACACTTTCCCCTTCTTATTGCATAAATTGTTCAAACTCCAACATATCTTTTAAACGTCTACTAACCGAATAGAATTAGTCTAGCAATTTGGCTTGGAGTTTGTCCCAATCTGGAATTACATCAGTGAATTGGGAATCATACCAATCGCTTGCACCTCCGGTTAAAAAGAATTGGAACATAACGGAATACATTTGTTCCTGTGTAACGCCTTTGATGATATAGGCATCACAAATCTGCATGAATTTCTGGATACAACGAACCGGATCTTGATGTGCAGCACCGCTAAATTGTCCATGACTCGCAAATTGCGGTATCATGCCTGAATCAGGTCGAAATTTAGTGGCTTGGATTTATGGAGTGCGGATTCCTTTGGGTTGCACTTTGAATAAGATGGGAAGATCAAGTTACCTCAGACTCTCATCTGAATAACCTGTAAATAAGAAAACAAAAAACAAAGCGTAAATATAACTAACTAAAATAAATGCACAAGGACTAACGATGTAGTACCTGGCAGCGGCGCTAAAAACTTGGTGTCGATTAGGTCGTGATAAAATAATAGATAAAATAAGTTCAAATAAACACCATAGCCTAAACATGTTACTCACTACAAGTATCACAGGTCGTATGCAAGTTTAATGATAAATAAGATTTATTCCTCAGAGACTACGAAAGTTAGAAATAACTTATGCGAATATCAAGTGCAGATAAGAAAGCTATAATAATAATACGCAAGAAATAAAGACAATAATTTTTGTTTGGTTTTTGTTTAAGAAATATCAACTAAATAAAACAAATATAGAAAAGTAAATAAGAGAAGCATATAGTATGAGAGTTTAGCTCGAGATATAGCAAGTAATCCCCACTAGCCTTGTTTATTCTAATCATGTAAGGGAGAATTATGTATAATTGCAATAACTAGGATTCTAAATTCCTCCAAACCCCCTTCCGGGTAGACTTAGGTGGCGACCTCACAATTACTAGGGGACTTAACTAAGGTGATCCTACGCCACTAGATTCTTAGATGAGACTAGCCTATATATAATGATCGGTGGTTAAATCAAACCCTAATGGCTATTGATGTCTCCCTAAATGTTCTAATTTTATGCCCTTGGGAGACATCATTTTTGGTGTTTATTTGATTAATTTGATAGACTTTTGGGCTAAATATGCAATAATCCGAATTTCCTCTTTTATTTCTAGTATTTTTGATTTATTAAACTTTTGCGCGTAATCTTGTGTATTTTAGTGAAAAGTTTGTAGGTTTTGAATATTAGCTAGGAGAGGAACACGAGAATAAAGTCAAAGATCGTGATATGAAGTCAAAGCTTGAAGATAAATCCCGAAAGAATTATATTTTGGAGCTGCAAATCTGGAAAACAGGCCAAAGATTGCTGATTTCGAGGCACTTACGAGTTGATTTAGCCGCTGTCCTTTGAAGAGAAAACATTCCTTATCGAGTTACGGAAATTTAGCAACTGGAATCAAGTCAATCGGAGTTATAACGAAACGGGAAAAGCCGTTTTAGTGGAGGTGGTGCAGCAGTTACGGGATTTGGGCTTGATTAGTGGACTTGGACTTTTTATTATTCACTTAAACCCTAATTAAAAGCCCATTCCGAATTTGAGCTTATAAAAGGAGCTTTTGACCTCATTATTTCTTACCTCTCATTTTATTCTTCAATTCAATTCATCCTTTGAAGAGAGTGTCCAGAGAAGAAGCAAAAACAAGGAAAAGGAGAAGCTTGGAGCTGAAGACTCTCCAATTCACAGCCAAACCAATTCCGAAATTAGGTTTCTCTGTATTTTATTTTTGTAAAACAATATGAATTCAATTTCTTTTTATTTAGTTTTCTTTTCAACTAATTTGAGCTAAACACATTTTAGTGCTTGAGAATAATTTATGGGTGAATCTTAATCTTATTGAATTTCATATGTTGAATTTGGGTTTCTGTTAAATTAATTTAGATTGGGGCTTTTACTCTTTTCGATAAATTGTGAATATTTACTGTTTTTAGAGTCATGAACTAGGAACAGGTGTTAGTATCTAGGCTATTCCAAATAGTGGCGATTGGATCATCCTGATGGAGGGTTTAGATACAGAACCATTTATTCAATCTAGGATAGAAGTTATTGATTCTGACGAACTTAGCTAATTCTAGGGCCAATGAGGTAATAAAACTTAAACATCCAAAAGTGGATCATATTTACCCTGACGGGACTAGTGACACTCTAGGATCGCCTTATAGTCCACCCTGACGGGGGTATAAGGAATTTAGAATCCCGACTATTGTAATTGACCAATTTAGCCCTTAAACAACATAAGTTAAGCAATAGGATTAGGAGGATCCCTAGCGTTCTCAAGTGCTAACTTCTCATACTTGTTTATCACATCATTTTATTTGCGTTTTACTTTTTACTTGCATTTTATCATTAGTCTTTCATTAAGTAGAATTAATACAAAAACCAAAACAATCATTATTTCTTTACTTGCTTTCATAAGTGCAACCATTCATTACTTGTTAAACATTGTAGTCAACCATCCCGTCCTTGGAACGAATCTGTTTTATCAACTATATTACTTGGGACAACCGTACACTTGCGGTTGTGGTTCGATTATTTATTGCATTTATTTTAGAACACACAAAGGACCACCAGCTATCTAGTTAGGCAAGCCCGTCAGAATCACTACCGCACACTAGACGTTTATGTGGTGTTTCAATATAGACACCCCTTCCGGGTGACCATCTAACTACTATGAAGGTAATCCTATACGCGGGCCCTCGTAAGGAAAACATACAATAAATCAAAGCACATAAAACAGAGAATAAAACACTAATTCATTTAAATATTATAATCCCAAATTAAAATAGATGTAAAAAAAGTCTAGGTTTCATACCCATATGCTAAATATCAAGCTAAAATAAATTTAGTTCATACTAGAGAAAGAAAATAAAACAATTATAAATTTGAAGGCTTGTGAAGGCATAATTTGATGTTCAGCTCCTTCCAGACTTCTCTTCTCTTGATGTAGGCTTCTTCTTGACTTAAGAATTGTCCAAGGATGTGTTTCTACTAAATAAAGGGTGTATTTATAGGGTAGTCTAAATCCTAGTTCGGATTCTTGGAGTCTAGGGAAAGTAATAGGACTATTTTCCAAATCAAATTCGTTTCCTAAAATATAGAAAAGGTAATAAACTGTTGTTGTTTGTTTTGGCCGTAACTTCTTCAATAGTGCTCTGATTGACGCGTTCTTTATATCGAAACTGATCATCTCGGAAATCTCTACACTTTTGCTTCAGACCATTCTTCCAAATTCTCAGCCGCTTTGAGTTATGATCAATTTAATAGACGTAGCTGCTGAAATTCAGATTTTTATTAGCAACTTTTCCTTTCCTATTTTATCTTTTACTTCCTTTTATCTCCAATTTCCATCATTATCTTCTTTCCCTTATCTCTTAGAAATGATTTGGCATCTAATTAATTATCATATATCTTTAAAGTTTCACAATTAACAAACAATTAAACCAAATATACTCTAAAAAAATTATCAAATCAAGACAAGAGATAGGAAAATATAAAAATATGAATAAAAATTGATAATTAAAGTCTCAAACACACCTAAAATGATGTCTCCAACCTAGACTAATTCATCACAAATAGGGAGACATCAAATCCTGTTAAAACCGACCTTCTGTTTCGCCACCCGGTTTCTGGTTGGTAATGACCGGGTTCCCGGTCCGCGTCGCAAGGCGCAAAACTTTTCTTTCGCATTTTTTTTATAATAATTTGTTTTTTAGACGCAACAAATGTGTTGCCTCTCCACCGCACAGGTCAGAGACTTGTCTTCAGAGACCGGGTTCCCGGTCAGCTGACAACCGGGTTCCTGGTTAACGTCGGCGAGCGCAACTCTAGACACACCAAGTGGCTTGCGTCTTCACCGCATAGGTCCTTAATGTTTGGGCAGCTACAGCGCAGACACCAGTACCCAGTCAGATGACAGCCGGGTTCCATGTTGCTTTCGACAGGCGCAAATCCAAACGCGCCATTCCGTGCATGTATGAGGTTGGTCAACGGGAGTTGACCGGGTTACCGGTCAGTGATAACCGGGTTCCCAGTTAGCTCCTATTTTGTAAACAAAATTTTCTTTGTTTTTCGCACAAACTACCCTGAACTCATGACCTTCCACTCCTGTATTTATCCGAACAACCAACCTTTCTCATTTATTAAGAATTAAACACTAATAAACAACAATTACTCGAATTTAAACTACGAATTTAATATACATGAATTTACAATTGAAATGGATTTTGTTTAACGTCATTAAGCTCGACGAGTTACCTCTCACTTTTATGCAGCTTCGAGAAGGTACATAACCTCCCCAAGATGTGAATCTTCAAAGCAATTGATATCCTTGCCTCCATGATAGACGTTCAATCGATGACCATTCACCATAAAAGTGTGGTGCTCGATTGGATGCTCAATCTCTATAGCTCCATGAGGTGTCACTTTGGTCACAATATAAAGACTAGACCACTTTGATCTCAACTTACCCGAATAATTGCTAAACTTGGAGTTGTATTTAAGGACCCTCTGTCCAACTTCAAACTTCTTTTCACGAATGCGATTATCATTCCATCTCTTTGTATTTTTTTTTTTGCAATTTAGCAATCTCATAAGCATGTAATCGAAACTCATGAAGTTTATTTAACTTCATCATACAATTCTCACCGGCTAGAGTAAGATCCAAATTCAATTGCGCTATTGCCCAATATGCACCTAATTCAAGTTCAAGAGGTAAGTGACAAGCCTTACCATAAACCATGTGATACGGAGATGCACCAACGGGTGTCTTGAACGCAGTACGATATGCCCACAACTTATCATCTAATTTTAATGAATAATCTTTACGTGTGGGTCCAACAATCTTCTATAAGATTGATTTGACCTCCCGATTAGAGACCTCACATTGACCATTGGCTTGTGGATAATAAGAGGTACATAGATGTCTCACCCCATACTTCTCCAAAAGTGCCTTCAAATATCTGTTCATGAAATGAGAACCTCTATCACTAAAAATCACTCTAGGCGTACCATGTCTAGTGAAGATGTGTGACTTTAAGAATTTAATCACCACTCGCGAATCATTAGTTGGTAGAGCTACAACCTCTACCCATTTAGACACGTAATCAACAGCTAATAGGATGTATTGATTTCTATTAGATGGTACAAAAGGACCCATGAAATCAATACCCCATACATCAGATATCTCAACTTCCAGAGCATTATTACGTGACATCTCATCTCTCTTAGATATATTACCAGTAAACTGGAATCCATGACATTTCTTAACATACTTATGACAATCCTTATGTAAAGTAGGCCAATAAAAACCGGATTGTAGTACCTTATATATTGAAGCTCATTCAAGACACAACTCAAGCCTTCCATCTACCAATCTTAAGAGCAATTAATATTATCATTCAAGGATATTTCAAAGGAGCATTCAAGTCATATTTATTCTTAAGCTACATAGTTCATATCCACTCATTTAGGAGTTTAGTTACAAAGCTTTTATAAGCACCCCTAAACACTTTTCCTTTCCTCTTAGTTCTTGTAATAGATTAAGAGAGTAGTGTGAGCATAGGTTGTATGCTTGGTTCCTTGTGTTGGAAGTGTATTTCCTTCAAGGTTTTGAAGTGGTTGTAAAGGGTTTGTAATCTCGCCCGGTTTAAGAGTTACGAAGATTAGTTGAGAATCTTGCAAATCCTAAGGAGGCTTCCTTAGGTAGTGGATGTAGGGAAACCGAACCACTATACATCGTTGTGTATTGTTTTCTATCTCTACACTCTTTACATTTTCGCACTCTATATGCTTGATAAAATGCCTACATGAATAGTTTGATAATATTGTCTTTTAGGATTATTAGTTCTTTACTATTTAGTTTGCTAAAGCAATAGGATTCAAATTAGCTTTTAATTTTATTTACTTGAAATAAAATTAGCCGATTAATTTCCATTGTCCTATTAAACCCCCCTTCTAGGACGCATATAGAATATCAATTGGTATCAGAGCCTAGCTCTATTGTACTTAATCGTTTCTAGAGTTAATACGATATGGATTCTAATCAACCGGAAGGTTCATGTTCTACTAGACCTCCGCTTTTTGTAGAAAAAGACAACTTTGGATGGAAAAAGAAAATGGAGATTCATGTCAAAGGAATTGATTACTTTTTGTGGCTTGCTATCAAGAAGGGTCCTTACATTCCTTATGTTAACGGTAGTAAAACGGAGGTGAAAGATGAAGATGATTACAATGATCAAGACATAGCTAAACTCACCAAAAACAACAAAGCTATGAACATCCTCATAAATGGGTTAAGTGTCACGGAATATGCTAGAGTTAGTGAATGCAATTCCGCTCATGAAATGTGGCAACTCTTGGAGCTATCATATCAAGGAACGAAAGATATCAAAGAAACTAAGATTGGTCTCTTTATCACTAAGTATGAGCTATTTCGTATGGAGCCCGATGAAGCCTTAAATGCTATGCATCAAAGATTTTCTAACATTGTCAACACCTTGAAGACTCTTGGTCAAGAGTACACCAACAAAGAACAATGCCGAAAAATCTTATTTGCTCTTCCAAGGAAATACAAATCAAAAATCAACTCTATAAGAGACACTAAAGATCTTTCAAAAATGACGGTTCATGAACTCATTTGTAACCTCATGACGGAAGAGCTTGTGCTTGAAGAAGAAAAGATAAGAGATGATGAGGAGAATAAGATTAAGAAATCCATTGCTTTCCATGCCTTGAGTACCAAGTTGAAAGAACGAAAAGAAAGGAAGGAAAGTGAAGAAGAAGAAAACTCACATGAAGAAGAAACTAGTGAAGATGAAGGAGTGGCTATGTTGGCAAGAGATATGAAAAAATTCATGAGATACAAACGCTTTGCCAAGAAAGGAAGTTCTTCCTCACCCTATAAGAAGAATGTTAGAGCTATCAAACAAGATGAACCCACTTGCTATCATTGCAAAAAAGTTGGTCACATCAAAACTTATTGTCCTCTTCTTCAAAAGGAGAAACCTAAGAGAGAAATGCATGCTAATATCACTTGGGATACTCAAAATTCGGATGAAGAAGAAAGTGATAACGAAAATGTTAATCTTGTTGCTTTTATGGGAGAACTTGAAAAAGATGAAGATGCTTCTTCGGATGATGATACCGGTTCAACTCACTTTGCCTTTATGGCAAATCATGATGAGGTAACTCCTAAATCTAAACTCTCTTTATCTAATGATGATGCTAGTGAACAAGATATTCATGAGGCATTTTATTCTCTCTACAATGATTTTTTAAACTCTATTGAAACAAACAAAGTTTTAACAAAAGATTTAGAATTTGAGAAAAATAGAACTAAAGAGGTTTTGAAAGCTTTGGAAGATTGTCAAAATCTTTGTGATGAATGTATAGATGAAAATGAGAAACTTCATCTTATTGAGAAAAATCTTTTGGAAGAAAAAGCTTTGTTAGAGAAAAAGATTGTTGATCAAAATGCTATTATTTTAAAATTTACAAATGGGCAAGAAAACTTGGAAATGATTTTAGGCTCTAAAAAAATGTCTTTTGAAAAAAGTGGTGTTGGATATGATCCATTCACTAAACAAAAACCCTTGAAAAATGTTTTTGTAAAATCAAAAATTTCAAATGCAATTCCATCTTCTTCAAAATCTTCTATCACTTGCACCTATTGTGAAAAACTTGGTCATGATGCATCTCATTGTTACTATCGTAAATTATTGGATTTGGGATCTCTTGTGCCAATTTGGAAAAGGCCTATATGGGTATTAAAAAGAAAATCCACTAACCCTCATGGACCCAAACCGAATTGGGTACCTAAAGCGTAAATTATTTTTGTATGTAGGGATTGAGCATCAAGAAGCAAAATATATGGCTCCTTGATAGTGGATGCTCAAGACACATGACCGGGAACCCATCATTATTTACACATTTATATAAAACAAAAGGTGATAGAGTTACTTTTGCCGACAATACTAAGAAATGCGTTTTGGGTAAAGGTAACATTGGTAATATGAACTCTTTACTTATCTCTAATGTTTTTCTTGTTGGGGGTCTTTCTTTTAACTTGCTTAGTATAAGTCAACTTTGTGATGTTGGTTATAGTGTTAAATTTGAAGCATCTAGATGTGTTGTTTTCAAAAATGATGAGTTAGATACTATGTTTATAGCAAAAAGATCGGATAATGTTTTTGTTGTTGATCTTGAGAGTCTTATGTGTAAACATATTAAATGCTTATCCGTGGTAAATGATAGTTGGCTTTGGCATAGACGTTTAGGACATGCTAGCATGGATTTGATTTCAAAATTGTCTAGAAAAAATCTTGTTGTTGGTTTGCCTATTTATAAGTTTGATAAAGATAAATTATGTGATGCATGTCAACTTGGTAAACAACATCGTTCATCTTTTAAATCCATAAATAAGGTCATCACCGTTAGGCCACTTCAATTATTGCATATGGATCTTTTTGGTCCCGTTGATGTCACTAGTCTAGGAGGATCTAGATATTTCTTTGTTGTTGTTGATGATTACACTAGATATACATGGGTGATGTTCCTTGCTTTAAAAAGTCATGCCTTCAATGAATTTGCAAAACTTTGTAGAAAGGTGCAAAATGAGAAAGGCTACTCTATTACATGCATTCGTAGTGATAATGGTAGTGAATATGTGAATTCTCCTTTTGTGCATTTTTGTGATGAATTTGGGATTGAGCATAATTTTTCGGCTCCTAGAACTCCCCAACAAAATGGGGTAGTGGAAAGGAAAAACCGAACTCTACAAGAAATGGCTAGAACAATGCTAAAAGAACATAGCTTGCCTACATACTTTTGGGGAGAAGCCGTTCATACGGCTTGTTATGTGTTAAATAGAGTTCTAATTAGACCCCTTATTAAGAAAACCCCTTATGAGCTTTGGAATGGTAGACCACCAACTATTGCTTATTTTCGTGTTTTTGGGTGCAAATGTTTTATCTTAAACACTAGGGACTATTTGGGAAAATTTGATGCTAAATCGGATGAAGGTATTTTTCTTGGTTATTCCACTAAGGGAAAAGCCTATCGCATTTTCAATAAACGTACTCGTACCATTGAGGAATATATGCATGTTGACTTTGATGAGACTAATCCTTTTTGTATCAAGAAAGTAGTAGATGTTGATTTACATGAAGATACTCCACAAGATCAACACTTAGAATCTCCTACTCAAGAATTAAATTCTCATGATGAATCTCCTAAGGAAAATGGTCAACTTTCAAATGAAGCTAGTACGGATTTACCAAAGTGTTGGAAAAATATCAAAGATCACCCAAGTGAATTAATTATAGGTGATCCAAAAGAAGGTGTTACCACTCGTTCTCGTATTATTGCTCTATGTGCTCATCAAGCATTCTTATCTCAAATTGAGCCCAAGAATATTAAAGAAGCCTTGCTAGATGATCATTGGATAAACGCTATGCATGAGGAATTAAATCAATTTGAGCGTAGTAAAGTTTGGACATTAATAGAGAAACCAATTGGCCCTACTATTATTGGCACTAAGTGGGTATTTCGCAATAAGCTAGATGACACCGGTATTATCACTAGAAATAAAGCAAGTTTAGTTGCTCAAGGATACAATCAAGAAGAAGGTATTGATTTCGATGAAACTTTTGCTCCGGTAGCTAGACTTGAATCTATTCGTATGCTACTTGCTTTTGCTTGTTATATGAATTTTAAACTTTACCAAATGGATGTCAAAAGTGCTTTTTTAAATGGTTTTATAGATGAGGAAGTTTTTGTTAAACAACCACCGGGTTTTGAGGATCCAAAATTTCCAAATCATGTTTTTAAACTTTCAAAGGCTTTATATGGTTTAAAACAAGCACCTCGTGCTTGGTATGAACGTTTAAGCAAATTTTTGTTAGATGATGGTTTTAAAAGAGGAAATATTGACTCCACTTTATTTATAAAAAGGTCTTCAAAAGATATCCTTCTTGTTCAAATTTATGTGGATGATATTATATTTGGTGCTACTAATGAAAATCTTTGTGAGAATTTTTCTAAAAGCATGCATAAGGAATTTGAGATGAGCATGATGGGAGAATTGAATTACTTTCTTGGACTTCAAATCAAGCAAATGAAGGATGGCATCTTTGTCAATCAATCCAAATACACAAAAGAATTGATCAAAAAATTTGGACTTGAAGATGCAAAGGAAATTGGAACTCCAATGAGCACATCCACAAAATTAGACAAAGATGAAGATGGTAAGGATGTTGATGAGAAAGCATATCGAGGTATGATTGGTAGCTTACTTTATTTAACCGCTTCTAGACCCAATATTATGTTCCCCGTGTGTCTTTGTGCTAGATTCCAATCCTCTCCTAAAGAATCCCATCTTAGTGCCGTTAAGCGTATTTTTAGGTATTTGAAAGGAACCATATGTCTAGGACTTTGGTACCCAAAATTTACCTCTTTTGAACTAATAGGTTATTCGGATGCCGATTATGCCGGTTGTAGACTTGATAGGAAGAGTACTAGTGGAAGTTGCCAATTCTTAGGTCAATCCCTTGTTTCTTGGTCTAGTAGAAAACAAAATAGTGTTGCTTTATCCACGGCCGAAGCCGAATATGTTGCGGCCGGAAATTGTGTGACTCAAATTCTTTGGATGAAACAAACCTTACAAGATTTTGGCCTAGAGTATGATTGTGTTCCCATTCGTTGTGATAACACTAGTGCTATCAATCTTACCAAAAATCCTATTCAACACTCTAGAACGAAAAACATAGAAATCCGTCATCATTTTATCCGTGATCAACCTCAAAAAGGGGAAATTGTACTTGAATTTGTCACTTCGGAAAATCAACTAGCCGATATCTTTACTAAACCTCTACCCCAAGATCTTTTTGAGAAAATTCGTTGTGAAATTGGCATGCAAATTCTCTAACCTTCTTATCATGCCATTATTGTTTAGTACTTTTTGTGTATATTCTCTTGTTGCTAATATTTTCTTGATGTTATAGGGTCCTTAAAGCTTCTAATTGTTATCCATTTACTTCTTTAGCCCTTGTTTTTACTCAAAATGTATTTTGACCCCTTAAAATTTTCAAAAAATTGTATCATTAGTTCTATTTGTTGTTGACAAAGGGGGAGAAATTTTAGTTAAACTTTTTCAAATGCATTTTGTGAAGGGGAGTTTTTATAAAAACTCTAGTGATTAGGTTGAGGGGGAGTTTTTGATTAAAACTTTATCTAAGGCATCTTCAAAAGTTTATGATTTGTCAAACATCAAAAAGGGGGAGATTGTTAGCCTCACCTTGTTTTTATTCCCGCTTTAATATTCGCCAAATCATCATTTAAACTAAAATTCATTTGGTATCACTTTTAATGGTTTTCCAAAACCCCTCACTAGATTAGTTGTGTTAAAATTCCTTGATCTTAAGCTTGAGCTTCAAAAGAGCAGTGTCACGGTACACCGGACAGAAACTGCGGTACACCGCAGTGCCACGGACCAAAGGCGCGGTGCACAGGCTAGTCCGACCAGTATGCTAAGTAAGTGTGCGGTACACCGGACTAAGGCGCGGTACACCGGACTTAGGCACGGACCAGGATCACGGTGCATAGGCTAGTCCGACCAGTAAGCCAAGAAAATGTGCGGTACACCGGACTGAGGCGCGGTACACCGGACTGAAGCACAGACCAGGGACACGGTGCATAGGATAGTCCGACCAGTAAGCTTGAAGTTAAGACGAACGTTTTCGCGGTGCACCGGACCATACCCGCGGTACACCGCAAGAGAGGGTTTCTGCACTATTACTAGAGGACAAAGCTTATATCCGGTGGAGATAAAATAGATCCGTTAGATAGAAGCCTTTTGACCGTTGGAAGATATTTTCAGCTATATATTGAAGCTCATTCAAGACACAACTCAAGCCTTCCATCTACCAATCTTAAGATCAATTAATATTATCATTCAAGGAGGTTTCAAAGGAGCATTCAAGTCATATTCATTCTTGAGCTACATAGTTCATATCCACTCATTTAGGAGTTTAGTTACAAAGCTTTTATAAGCACCCCTAAACACTTTTCCTTTCCTCTTAGTTCTTGTAATAGATTAAGAGAGTAGTGTGAGCATAGGTTGTATGCTTGGTTCCTTGTGTTGGTGATAACACAAGTGTATTTCCTTCAAGGTTTTGAAGTGGTTGTAAAGGGTTTGTAATCTCACCCGGTTTAAGAATTACGAAGATTAGTTGAGAATCTTGCAAATCCTAAGGAGGCTTCCTTAGGTAGTGGATGTAGGGAAACCGAACCACTATACATCGTTGTGTATCGTTTTCTATCTCTACACTCTTTATATTTCCGCACTCTATATGCTTGATAAAATGCCTACATGAATAGTTTGATAATATTGTCTTTTAGGATTATCTAGTTCTTTACTATTTAGTTTGCTAAAACAATAGGATTCAAATTATCTTTTAATTTTATTTACTTGAAATAAAATTAGCCGATTAATTTCCATTGTCCTATTCAACCCCCCTTCTAGGACGCATATAGAATATCAAAGGATTCAAAGGGCTAACAAAGAACTGCCTCTATCATTTTCCTATTTACACAACTTGTCTCTAGTTCATACCTAAGTGGGTTCTCTACTCATTTAGATCTCACGTTCTACAAACCACCTATTATCCTTAACCACAAGTTTACTTCTTTTGCATTGTTCATTAATTTTTCCTATCAATTATCTCATACTTGCATGCAATCAAAGTTCAGCTTCATACTAACTCCTAAAGTCAACTATTTTCTATCATAAATTCATAAAAAGCATGCTTGATGGGGGCATTTAAAATACTCTACAACTCTACAGTCAAAATATTCCTCGAACTAAATTATAAAAAAAAACAGTAAAACACATAAAATTGGGATGAGGCATCGAAACCCACCCCAAACTCAAAAATGAGTCGTGTCCCCACGACTCGAAAAAGACTCAAGAAAGCAATTAAACAATTAAAACAAATAAGAAAGGGATAGGAAAACGTATTTGAACCAGCACGAAGCTGGTTTCCATTGTTGCGTGTAGGTTGAGCTCCTTGTGTTGCGTAGGTGGCATGTTGAACATTGCTCACTCCATGTAATATGATTTGCATAAGCTCCAACTCTTTTGTGATTTTTCCTATGGGTTCAACACCTCTTCATGATTATCCTCCAAAAGTTCAATTCTTTCAACTACATCTTTCAACACCCAACAGTAATACAAGCTTCTCCAACTTCTCTTTTCTCTTCATGGTATTCTTGACCTCCCAATCTTCGACATCTCAATGAACCCCAAACTCTAAACTTCAAATAATCAAAAACTAGAGAGGAGTTTTGAAATTTGATGTTTTGAGGATTTGTAATGAAGTATTATGGAGTCATATGAGATGGTAATGAATATGTAACAGCTTGGGGAAGGTTTAATGAATAGGATTGAAGCTTTGATGAAGAGGCTTAAGCTTGAAGTTGAAGATTTCTTGATGTTCTTGAAGGATTGTGGTATTTTAGAATGAAAATAGGAGGAAGGATTTGATGTTCTTTGGTGTTGTAGTGGTCTTTGTGCAGGTATATAAGGGTTAGGATCTGGAAAATTCGTTTGAAGAGGCTAGGGTTTATCTCGTTGAGGTAAGAAGTTATTTGGGCCTTGATCTCTTCATAAACCGCCTGGCGCGGTGCATCCCTGCGGTGCATGGGTGTACCGCGAGGGTACACCGCAGCGCTGTTGGTGTGAATTTCTCGTCTCTGCCTTATACCCGTGCTAGCACCCCGTGGCACGCGTTTTTGCCGTGCGGTGCATGGGTAGTCCGCACGTGCTCCGTGAAAAAACCCGCGGTACATACCCCGTGGCACGCGTTTTGGGCGTGCGGTGTAGGGTGCGGTGCACCGCGGCTATCAGCTTCTCTTTTTCTCGCCTCTGGATAAGACCCGTGGTGCGCGACCCGTGGTACGGGTTTTTGGGCGCGGTACATCCCTGCGGTATAGGGGGTACACCGCGGGGGTAGTCCGCGCCAGCCTTTGAGTTTTCCAAAAAATTTCTGTTGCGTTTCCTAGCACCCCAAACTCGATTCCTGCACCAATAACACACTACCTTTCTCATTTATTTTAAAAGTAGACACTAAAAATCGACACTAACTTAGAATTATACACTAGGAATTGAAAACAAAAATCAAATTAAACATGGGTTGTCTCCCAAGAAGCACTTTTGTTTATTACGTCTTTAAGTTCGACGCGTTACCTTCCTTGAAGATGGTATTGAGGCCCTTGCGGTTCTCCTCCGCTTGAATTCGCCTTGTCCTTGGTATGTAAGCTTCAGAACCTTCCCCCTTAAAATTTTATTTAATCGATCTCTAAAAGGGGGAGGGTAGTATCTCCGTTTCGCCTTCTTACTTTCATGACGAAACGTATTCTTCACCACACGATAGTAGATAACTTTCCTCAACGGTATAAGCTCATTTTTATTCTCTTCAATCTCGCATTCCTCTTTAAAGTGTGGTGGGTAGGTGCTCCTCCTTGCCGCTTTACTCTCGCGGTGTAGCACCTTTCTTGCGTAGCATGTATTGATCATTTGTAGTGATAGAGGTGATTCCGATATTCTATCTCTAATGATGATTTGTGGTGGAGATAGTGATTGGTGAACTTTTTGTGGTGGGGATTCGATTTCTCTTTTATTGTGGGCTTTGAATTCTTCGATTGATTCCTCAACCACTTCACATTCGTCTTCGCTTTCAACCCAATCTTCCACTATTACTTCATCATATTCTTGATGTGGAATCTCAATAATCTCGATCACCTCTTCTTCTTGTTTGCGTTCAGTATCTTGATCATGTGCACGCACCATAGGAATAGCAATCTCAGTTTCAATTTCTATAATTTTCGTTGCTACTCCTTCTTCCACCATGCTAATAGGATTGTCAACCACATGGTGGTCTTTATTTATAACCGGCATGATGGTCATATCATTATCACTAATATCTTCCTTCAACACCTCCTCCTCAACTACTTCTTCCAGTTGATCTCTTCCATCCCTCGGGGGAGTGGAAGCTTCATAAGACATGTTACTATTAGCAAAGTTATGAGAATTATATCTGGCCTCCATTTCGTCTAGAATCTGTTGTGTGGATGCACGGATGGCTCTTCTTTCTTCTTCTTCTGCCTTAAGTTCTTCTGCTAGACGCTGAACTCTAGCACATGTCTCTTGTAGTGTCTCTTGTGGATAGTGATGAGGTGGATAGTGTTGAATGTTTTCAACCCATTGATTGTTCCATGCTTGCTCTTGCTGATAGTGATATGATGGTTCTTGTTGATTATTCCCGATCCATTGATTGTTCCATCCTTGCTCTTGCGGGTATTGATAAGGTTGTTGGTAGAAGTTACAACCCCATTGTTGTTGTCCCGAAGAGTCTTCCCAATATTCGTATGGATCGGGATCCGGGTAATGTCCTCTATACATCTTCAATAGAACCTCTTGATCATTACCTGTAAAAGAAAACAAAAACCAAGCGTAAAACTGAAAAATAAAAATAAACAATTAAAACTACTTACAGATTAAAACACCGGGTTCACACGCTGCAATCCCCGGCAGCGGCGCCAAAAACTTGGTGGGTCCTGAGGTGTTATAAAATAAAGTGCAAAATAGAGGAACCACTTAACCGCAAGTGTACGGTTGTCCAAGTAATACTCCGACAAGTCGGATTCGTTCTCAGGGATTGGACTGGTATAACCCAAGTGTTCAACAGATAAGTAGTAGTAATTGCAAATACAGAAAATAAAAGATGAGAAATATTTATTTGGTTTTTATATTAATCCTAAGAATGCATGAAAATAAATAACTGAAAATAAATACTAAAGGACTAGATGCAGATATGAGCTATAGTTGAGTCTCGCAAGAAATCCACTTAATCAATATAATCTATGCTATGTTTAAGGGTAGAATTGGAATTATAATATTAGTCGGGACTCTAATATCTCCTAGCCCCCTGTCGGGTGGACCTAGAAGCTATCCTAAAGTATCATAAACACCTGTATTGTCGAATATGGCTTTTCAGATGATAAGATTTTACCTCTTTGGCTATGTAACTAGTTAAGCATGTCGGTCAATAACGAACATTACACGGGTATTACCTAGATCTGTATTCAAACCCCCCTGTCGGATGATCACTTCGCCACTAAAGTGAATAGCCCAAATACTAAAATCTATTTCTAGTTGTACGGAAAAGAAATAGTGATTAAAACAAAGTAATATCCAATATCTAAGACCTAATTCAATTTAAATCATAACAATCCCAAATTCAAAACATAAATTAAATTAATTAGGGTTCATCCCTTTATTGCGATTCTCAAGTAATTAAGGTTTAGCCCATATTGAAAGTAAAAACAGTAAAGAAATTAATAATATACATGTTCCTAATAAAAATAAAATAAGAACCTAGATAGAGGAATTGACTTGAACTGTTGTTGGAGATATAGACAGTCTCCAGCTTCTGTTCTTGCTTCCGCCTCTTGACGCTCTCTCTAAGGATGTATATATTGAATGAATTATGAGAGGTCTTTGACTCTCTCTCTAAGGATATTGAATAAATTGTGAGAGGTACTGAATAATGAGGTCTAAGGGGTGTATTTATAGGTGTTGGAAGACCCTAGGTCGAATTTGCTTGGAGTGGAAGACAAGTCAAAGACTCTTAAATTCGTAGCTCTAAAAGATAAGATTCTGCTGATTTGATTTGGTCGTATCTTTTTCAATACTTATCCGTTTGAGAAATTCCAATATATGAAACTGCTTGTCTTGGAAAGCTCTTTCTATTGGTGCAGACCATTCGTCCAGAATCCATGCCAATCTTTAATTATGATTTAATCTCTAAAACGTGGCTGGATTTTCAGATTTCAAAAGGCAGCTTTATCTTTTCCTCCTTTGAATAAATCTTTCCTAAATCTTCTTATTTCCATGTAAATCTTCTTTCCTTTCATCCTCATCTTGACTTGGCCTCTAAGTAATTACCATTCATCTTTTAAAGCTTCACATTAAATAAATAATTAAACTGCATATGCTTAAAAAGAATAAATCAATAAATCAAGAAAATGAAATAGGAAAGTGTACTCTAAAAATAGAAACTCGACTAGAAATCATTTCCTAACACTCTAAAATACACTAAGACTTTATTCTCACTTCTCCTCCTTGGATTGGTCTTTCATGAAATTCAAGAACCAATTAACTTTGCATTAAAAATAGTCAAATTTAGGCACAAAAGCTCAGATTCTGCAAATAGTTAATTTCCAAGGGGAGAAAGTGCAATATGATCAATTAAGCCTAAACGTCTATCAAACAAGTCATTTATTCACCAAAAAGGATGTCTCCAAGGGGCTAATAATTAGAACAAATCGGGAGACATCAAGACCCCAAACTCAAACCTTTGTCGTCCCGACAAAGTAAAATAAAAACAAAGGATCTTTTAGGTGAACGCAGAAGGTAGAATCTAGTAAATAATCCCAAAGAAAAGATTAAAACAAATTTCATATAGTTTAACCTAGGAATTAATATACACCTACACTTATCATGCAAAATCAAATACAAAACAATATCAACTCAAAATTAATTTCACAATGCTAGAAGGTTACACTTAATACTTATCTCAAAATGGTGGCTATAGGGTGTTCCTCGATCTTTACTTGTGTTGAATGTTCCACTTAGAATAATCCCTATTAACTCACTGTACATCTAGGAATCACGAGGTCTTTACGGTTTTAGCATAGGCTGAAGGACGGTATGGTATGTATATTTGGTAAATTTGAATTGAGCTTTTGGCTCTCTCCTCACTTACCATCAACAAAACTGTCCAAGAGCTTGAGTTTACACTCGAATAACGTTCTCACTCAACCAAATTGACGCGCTTAATTAGCGTCCCCAAATTAACCCAATAAGCACTAAGGATGATTCACCTAAAAAATTTCCACTTTGCCGGTCCGAATATATTTTCTTTTCAAATCATTCATTTTTCTCTTTTGTATAGCTATGACTCTCGTTTTTAATGTCTGAGATATCATGCTATTTTTCATAGTTATGCCTATTCATAACTTGAGCTCGTAGCTTCTTTTCCATTCACTATTACCCTGGCAAAGGGTTACAATATAATAAACATGTGAATCATCATCATGTATAGCACAAAGCACAATTTATAAGCTCCAAAATCCCCAACCCAATGTAAATTCCCATATAGTGGACCCACCACCCCAAACTCAAGCTCAAGACAGGAAGTCTCAGGATCGTGATTCAAGTGCGGGTCATATGGTCATGCCTAACAATCTAAAGAGATATTGGCTTATAATGTGGCGACAAAAGAAAGGCTTAAAGGCTAAAAATTTGTCTAAGAAGGATAAAATTAATTCAGGGATAGAAGGCCAAAAAGGATGTTAGCCTCACCTTGTTTTTATTCCCGTTTTAATATTCGACAAATCATCATTTAAACTAAAATTCATTTGGTATCACTTTTAATTGTTTTCAAAAACCCCTCACTAGATTAGTTGTGTTAAAATTCCTTGATCTTAAGCTTGAGCTTCAAAAGAGCAGTGTCGCGGTACACCGGACAGAAACTGCGGTACACCGCAGTGCCATGGACCAAAGGCGCGGTGCACAGGCTAGTCCGACCAGTAAGCTAAGTAAGTGTGCGGTACACCGGACTAAGGCGCGGTACACCGGACTTAGGCACGGACCAGGATCACGGTGCATAGGCTAGTCCGACCAGTAAGCCAAGAAAATGTGCGGTACACCGGACTGAGGCGCGGTACACCGGACTGAAGCACGGACCAGGGACACGGTGCATAGGATAGTCCGACCAGTAAGCTTGAAGTTAAGACGAACGTTTTCGCGGTGCACCGGACCATACCCGCGGTACACCGCAAGAGAGGGTTTATGCACTATTACTAGAGGACAAAGCTTATATCCGTTGGAGATAAAATAGATCCATTAGATAGAAGCCTTTTGACCGTTGGAAGATATTTTCAGCTATATATTGAAGCTCATTCAAGACACAACTCAAGCCATCCATCTACCAATCTTATGAGCAATTAATATTATCATTCAAGGAGGTTTCAAAGGAGCATTCTAGTCATATTCATTCTTAAGCTACATAGTTCATATCCACTCATTTAGGAGTTTAGTTACAAAGCTTTTATAAGCACCCCTAAACACTTTTCCTTTCCTCTTAGTTCTTGTAATAGATTAAGAGAGTAGTGTGAGCATAGGTTGTATGCTTGGTTCCTTGTGTTGGTGATAACACAAGTGTATTTCCTTCAAGGTTTTGAAGTGGTTGTAAAGGGTTTGTAATCTCGCCCAGTTTAAGAGTTACGAAGATTAGTTGAGAATCTTGCAAATCCTAAGGAGGCTTCCTTAGGTAGTGGATGTAGGGAAACCGAACCACTATACATCGTTGTGTATTGTTTTCTATCTCTACACTCTTTACATTTTCGCACTCTATATGCTTGATAAAATGCCTACATGAATAGTTTGATAATATTGTCTTTTAGGATTATTAGTTCTTTACTATTTAGTTTGCTAAAGCAATAGGATTCAAATTAGCTTTTAATTTTATTTACTTGAAATAAAATTAGCCGATTAATTTCCATTGTCCTATTAAACCCCCCTTCTAGGACGCATATAGAATATCAATTGGTATCAGAGCCTAGCTCTATTGTACTTAATCGTTTCTAGAGTTAATACGATATGGATTCTAATCAACCGGAAGGTTCATGTTCTACTAGACCTCCGCTTTTTGTAGAAAAAGACAACTTTGGATGGAAAAAGAAAATGGAGATTCATGTCAAAGGAATTGATTACTTTTTGTGGCTTGCTATCAAGAAGGGTCCTTACATTCCTTATGTTAACGGTAGTAAAACGGAGGTGAAAGATGAAGATGATTACAATGATCAAGACATAGCTAAACTCACCAAAAACAACAAAGCTATGAACATCCTCATAAATGGGTTAAGTGTCACGGAATATGCTAGAGTTAGTGAATGCAATTCCGCTCATGAAATGTGGCAACTCTTGGAGCTATCATATCAAGGAACGAAAGATATCAAAGAAACTAAGATTGGTCTCTTTATCACTAAGTATGAGCTATTTCGTATGGAGCCCGATGAAGCCTTAAATGCTATGCATCAAAGATTTTCTAACATTGTCAACACCTTGAAGACTCTTGGTCAAGAGTACACCAACAAAGAACAATGCCGAAAAATCTTATTTGCTCTTCCAAGGAAATACAAATCAAAAATCAACTCTATAAGAGACACTAAAGATCTTTCAAAAATGACGGTTCATGAACTCATTTGTAACCTCATGACGGAAGAGCTTGTGCTTGAAGAAGAAAAGATAAGAGATGATGAGGAGAATAAGATTAAGAAATCCATTGCTTTCCATGCCTTGAGTACCAAGTTGAAAGAACGAAAAGAAAGGAAGGAAAGTGAAGAAGAAGAAAACTCACATGAAGAAGAAACTAGTGAAGATGAAGGAGTGGCTATGTTGGCAAGAGATATGAAAAAATTCATGAGATACAAACGCTTTGCCAAGAAAGGAAGTTCTTCCTCACCCTATAAGAAGAATGTTAGAGCTATCAAACAAGATGAACCCACTTGCTATCATTGCAAAAAAGTTGGTCACATCAAAACTTATTGTCCTCTTCTTCAAAAGGAGAAACCTAAGAGAGAAATGCATGCTAATATCACTTGGGATACTCAAAATTCGGATGAAGAAGAAAGTGATAACGAAAATGTTAATCTTGTTGCTTTTATGGGAGAACTTGAAAAAGATGAAGATGCTTCTTCGGATGATGATACCGGTTCAACTCACTTTGCCTTTATGGCAAATCATGATGAGGTAACTCCTAAATCTAAACTCTCTTTATCTAATGATGATGCTAGTGAACAAGATATTCATGAGGCATTTTATTCTCTCTACAATGATTTTTTAAACTCTATTGAAACAAACAAAGTTTTAACAAAAGATTTAGAATTTGAGAAAAATAGAACTAAAGAGGTTTTGAAAGCTTTGGAAGATTGTCAAAATCTTTGTGATGAATGTATAGATGAAAATGAGAAACTTCATCTTATTGAGAAAAATCTTTTGGAAGAAAAAGCTTTGTTAGAGAAAAAGATTGTTGATCAAAATGCTATTATTTTAAAATTTACAAATGGGCAAGAAAACTTGGAAATGATTTTAGGCTCTAAAAAAATGTCTTTTGAAAAAAGTGGTGTTGGATATGATCCATTCACTAAACAAAAACCCTTGAAAAATGTTTTTGTAAAATCAAAAATTTCAAATGCAATTCCATCTTCTTCAAAATCTTCTATCACTTGCACCTATTGTGAAAAACTTGGTCATGATGCATCTCATTGTTACTATCGTAAATTATTGGATTTGGGATCTCTTGTGCCAATTTGGAAAAGGCCTATATGGGTATTAAAAAGAAAATCCACTAACCCTCATGGACCCAAACCGAATTGGGTACCTAAAGCGTAAATTATTTTTGTATGTAGGGATTGAGCATCAAGAAGCAAAATATATGGCTCCTTGATAGTGGATGCTCAAGACACATGACCGGGAACCCATCATTATTTACACATTTATATAAAACAAAAGGTGATAGAGTTACTTTTGCCGACAATACTAAGAAATGCGTTTTGGGTAAAGGTAACATTGGTAATATGAACTCTTTACTTATCTCTAATGTTTTTCTTGTTGGGGGTCTTTCTTTTAACTTGCTTAGTATAAGTCAACTTTGTGATGTTGGTTATAGTGTTAAATTTGAAGCATCTAGATGTGTTGTTTTCAAAAATGATGAGTTAGATACTATGTTTATAGCAAAAAGATCGGATAATGTTTTTGTTGTTGATCTTGAGAGTCTTATGTGTAAACATATTAAATGCTTATCCGTGGTAAATGATAGTTGGCTTTGGCATAGACGTTTAGGACATGCTAGCATGGATTTGATTTCAAAATTGTCTAGAAAAAATCTTGTTGTTGGTTTGCCTATTTATAAGTTTGATAAAGATAAATTATGTGATGCATGTCAACTTGGTAAACAACATCGTTCATCTTTTAAATCCATAAATAAGGTCATCACCGTTAGGCCACTTCAATTATTGCATATGGATCTTTTTGGTCCCGTTGATGTCACTAGTCTAGGAGGATCTAGATATTTCTTTGTTGTTGTTGATGATTACACTAGATATACATGGGTGATGTTCCTTGCTTTAAAAAGTCATGCCTTCAATGAATTTGCAAAACTTTGTAGAAAGGTGCAAAATGAGAAAGGCTACTCTATTACATGCATTCGTAGTGATAATGGTAGTGAATATGTGAATTCTCCTTTTGTGCATTTTTGTGATGAATTTGGGATTGAGCATAATTTTTCGGCTCCTAGAACTCCCCAACAAAATGGGGTAGTGGAAAGGAAAAACCGAACTCTACAAGAAATGGCTAGAACAATGCTAAAAGAACATAGCTTGCCTACATACTTTTGGGGAGAAGCCGTTCATACGGCTTGTTATGTGTTAAATAGAGTTCTAATTAGACCCCTTATTAAGAAAACCCCTTATGAGCTTTGGAATGGTAGACCACCAACTATTGCTTATTTTCGTGTTTTTGGGTGCAAATGTTTTATCTTAAACACTAGGGACTATTTGGGAAAATTTGATGCTAAATCGGATGAAGGTATTTTTCTTGGTTATTCCACTAAGGGAAAAGCCTATCGCATTTTCAATAAACGTACTCGTACCATTGAGGAATATATGCATGTTGACTTTGATGAGACTAATCCTTTTTGTATCAAGAAAGTAGGAGATGTTGATTTACATGAAGATACTCCACAAGATCAACACTTAGAATCTCCTACTCAAGAATTAAATTCTCATGATGAATCTCCTAAGGAAAATGGTCAACTTTCAAATGAAGCTAGTACGGATTTACCAAAGTGTTGGAAAAATATCAAAGATCACCCAAGTGAATTAATTATAGGTGATCCAAAAGAAGGTGTTACCACTCGTTCTCGTATTATTGCTCTATGTGCTCATCAAGCATTCTTATCTCAAATTGAGCCCAAGAATATTAAAGAAGCCTTGCTAGATGATCATTGGATAAACGCTATGCATGAGGAATTAAATCAATTTGAGCGTAGTAAAGTTTGGACATTAATAGAGAAACCAATTGGCCCTACTATTATTGGCACTAAGTGGGTATTTCGCAATAAGCTAGATGACACCGGTATTATCACTAGAAATAAAGCAAGTTTAGTTGCTCAAGGATACAATCAAGAAGAAGGTATTGATTTCGATGAAACTTTTGCTCCGGTAGCTAGACTTGAATCTATTCGTATGCTACTTGCTTTTGCTTGTTATATGAATTTTAAACTTTACCAAATGGATGTCAAAAGTGCTTTTTTAAATGGTTTTATAGATGAGGAAGTTTTTGTTAAACAACCACCGGGTTTTGAGGATCCAAAATTTCCAAATCATGTTTTTAAACTTTCAAAGGCTTTATATGGTTTAAAACAAGCACCTCGTGCTTGGTATGAACGTTTAAGCAAATTTTTGTTAGATGATGGTTTTAAAAGAGGAAATATTGACTCCACTTTATTTATAAAAAGGTCTTCAAAAGATATCCTTCTTGTTCAAATTTATGTGGATGATATTATATTTGGTGCTACTAATGAAAATCTTTGTGAGAATTTTTCTAAAAGCATGCATAAGGAATTTGAGATGAGCATGATGGGAGAATTGAATTACTTTCTTGGACTTCAAATCAAGCAAATGAAGGATGGCATCTTTGTCAATCAATCCAAATACACAAAAGAATTGATCAAAAAATTTGGACTTGAAGATGCAAAGGAAATTGGAACTCCAATGAGCACATCCACAAAATTAGACAAAGATGAAGATGGTAAGGATGTTGATGAGAAAGCATATCGAGGTATGATTGGTAGCTTACTTTATTTAACCGCTTCTAGACCCAATATTATGTTCCCCGTGTGTCTTTGTGCTAGATTCCAATCCTCTCCTAAAGAATCCCATCTTAGTGCCGTTAAGCGTATTTTTAGGTATTTGAAAGGAACCATATGTCTAGGACTTTGGTACCCAAAATTTACCTCTTTTGAACTAATAGGTTATTCGGATGCCGATTATGCCGGTTGTAGACTTGATAGGAAGAGTACTAGTGGAAGTTGCCAATTCTTAGGTCAATCCCTTGTTTCTTGGTCTAGTAGAAAACAAAATAGTGTTGCTTTATCCACGGCCGAAGCCGAATATGTTGCGGCCGGAAATTGTGTGACTCAAATTCTTTGGATGAAACAAACCTTACTAGATTTTGGCCTAGAGTATGATTGTGTTCCCATTCGTTGTGATAACACTAGTGCTATCAATCTTACCAAAAATCCTATTCAACACTCTAGAACGAAACACATAGAAATCCGTCATCATTTTATCCGTGATCAACCTCAAAAAGGGGAAATTGTACTTGAATTTGTCACTTCGGAAAATCAACTAGCCGATATCTTTACTAAACCTCTACCCCAAGATCTTTTTGAGAAAATTCGTTGTGAAATTGGCATGCAAATTCTCTAACCTTCTTATCATGCCATTATTGTTTAGTACTTTTTGTGTATATTCTCTTGTTGCTAATATTTTCTTGATGTTATAGGGTCCTTAAAGCTTCTAATTGTTATCCATTTACTTCTTTAGCCCTTGTTTTTACTCAAAATGTATTTTGACCCCTTAAAATTTTCAAAAAATTGTATCATTAGTTCTTTTTGTTGTTGACAAAGGGGGAGAAATTTTAGTTAAACTTTTTCAAATGCATTTTGTGAGGGGGAGTTTTTATAAAAACTCTAGTGATTAGGTTGAGGGGGAGTTTTTGATTAAAACTTTATCTAAGGCATCTTCAAAAGTTTATGATTTGTCAAACATCAAAAAGGGGGAGATTGTTAGCCTCACCTTGTTTTTATTCCCGCTTTAATATTCGCCAAATCATCATTTAAACTAAAATTAATTTGGTATCACTTTTAATGGTTTTCCAAAACCCCTCACTAGATTAGTTGTGTTAAAATTCCTTGATCTTAAGCTTGAGCTTCAAAAGAGCAGTGTCGCGGTACACCGGACAGAAACTGCGGTACACCGCAGTGCCACGGACCAAAGGCGCGGTGCACAGGCTAGTCCGACCAGTAAGCTAAGTAAGTGTGCGGTACACCGGACTAAGGCGCGGTACACCGGACTTAGGCACGGACCAGGATCACGGTGCATAGGCTAGTCCGACCAGTAAGCCAAGAAAATGTGCGGTACACCGGACTGAGGCGCGGTACACCGGACTGAAGCACAGACCAGGGACACGGTGCATAGGATAGTCCGACCAGTAAGCTTGAAGTTAAGACGAACGTTTTCGCGGTGCACCGGACCATACCCGCGGTACACCGCAAGAGAGGGTTTCTGCACTATTACTAGAGGACAAAGCTTATATCCGGTGGAGATAAAATAGATCCGTTAGATAGAAGCCTTTTGACCGTTGGAAGATATTTTCAGCTATATATTGAAGCTCATTCAAGACACAACTCAAGCCTTCCATCTACCAATCTTAAGATCAATTAATATTATCATTCAAGGAGGTTTCAAAGGAGCATTCAAGTCATATTCATTCTTGAGCTACATAGTTCATATCCACTCATTTAGGAGTTTAGTTACAAAGCTTTTATAAGCACCCCTAAACACTTTTCCTTTCCTCTTAGTTCTTGTAATAGATTAAGAGAGTAGTGTGAGCATAGGTTGTATGCTTGGTTCCTTGTGTTGGTGATAACACAAGTGTATTTCCTTCAAGGTTTTGAAGTGGTTGTAAAGGGTTTGTAATCTCACCCGGTTTAAGAGTTACGAAGATTAGTTGAGAATCTTGCAAATCCTAAGGAGGCTTCCTTAGGTAGTGGATGTAGGGAAACCGAACCACTATACATCGTTGTGTATCGTTTTCTATCTCTACACTCTTTACATTTCCGCACTCTATATGCTTGATAAAATGCCTACATGAATAGTTTGATAATATTGTCTTTTAGGATTATCTAGTTCTTTACTATTTAGTTTGCTAAAACAATAGGATTCAAATTAGCTTTTAATTTTATTTACTTGAAATAAAATTAGCCGATTAATTTCCATTGTCCTATTCAACCCCCCTTCTAGGACGCATATAGAATATCAAAGGATTCAAAGGGCTAACAAAGAACTGCCTCTATCATTTTCCTATTTACACAACTTGTCTCTAGTTCATACCTAAGTGGGTTCTCTACTCATTTAGATCTCACGTTCTACAAACCACCTATTATCCTTAAGCACAAGTTTACTTCTTTTGCATTGTTCATTAATTTTTCCTATCAATTATCTCATACTTGCATGCAATCAAAGTTCAGCTTCATACTAACTCCTAAAGTCAACTATTTTCTATCATAAATTCACAAAAAGCATGCTTGATGGGGGCATTTAAAATACTCTACAACTCTACAGTCAAAATATTCCTCGAACTAAATTAAAAAAAAACAGTAAAACACATAAAATTGGGATGAGGCAACGAACCCCACCCCAAACTCAAAAATGAGTCGTGTCCCCATGACTCGAAAAAGACTCAAGAAAGCAATTAAACAATTAAAACAAATAAGAAAGGGATAGGAAAACGTATCTGAACCAGCACGAAGCTGGTTTCCATTGTTGCGTGTAGGTTGAGCTCCTTGTGTTGCGTAGGTGGCATGTTGAACATTGCTCACTCCACGTAATATGATTTGCATAAGCTCCAACTCTTTTGTTATTTTTCCTATGGGTTCAACACCTCTTCATGATTATCCTCCAAAAGTTCCATTCTTTCAACTACATCTTTCAACACCCAACAGTAATACAAGCTTCTCCAACTTCTCTTTTCTCTTCATGGTATTCTTGACCTCCCAATCTTCGACATCTCAATGAACCCCAAACTCAAAACTTCAAATAATCAAAAACTAGAGAGGAGTTTTGAAATTTGATGTTTTGAGGATTTGTAATGAAGTATTATGGAGTCATATGAGATGGTAATGAATATGTAACAGCTTGGGGAAGGTTTAATGAATAGGATTGAAGCTTTGATGAAGAGGCTTAAGCTTGAAGTTGAAGATTTCTTGATGTTCTTGAAGGATTGTGGTATTTTAGAATGAAAATAGGAGGAAGGATTTGATGTTCTTTGGTGTTGTAGTGGTCTTTGTGCAGGTATATAAGGGTTAGGATCTGGAAAATTCGTTTGAAGAGGCTAGGGTTTATCTCGTTGAGGTAAGAAGTTGTTTGGGCCTTGATCTCTTCATAAACCGCCTGGCGCGGTGCATCCCTGCGGTGCATGGGTGTACCGCGAGGGTACACCGCAGCGCTGTTGGTGTGAATTTCTCGCCTCTGCCTTATACCCGTGCTAGCACCCCGTGGCACGCGTTTTTGCCGTGCGGTGCAGGGGTGCGGTGCAGGGGTGCGGTGCATGGGTAGTCCGCACGTGCTCCGTGAAAAAACGCGCGGTACATACCCCGTGGCACGCGTTTTGGGCGTGCGGTGTAGGGTGCGGTGCACCGCGGCTATCAGCTTCTCTTTTTCTCGCCTCTGGATAAGACCCGTGGTGCGCGACCCGTGGTACGGGTTTTTGGGCGCGGTACATCCCTGCGGTATAGGGGGTACACCGCGGGGGTAGTCCGCGCCAGCCTTTGAGTTTTCCAAAAAATTTCTGTTGCGTTTCCTAGCACCCCAAACTCGATTCCTGCACCAATAACACACTACCTTTCTCATTTATTTTAAAAGTAGACACGAAAAATCGACACTAACTTAGAATTATACACTAGGAATTGAAAACAAAAATCAAATTAAACATGGGTTGTCTCCCAAGAAGCACTTTTGTTTATTACGTCTTTAAGTTCGACGCGTTACCTTCCTTGAAGATGGTATTGAGGCCCTTGCGGTTCTCCTCCGCTTGAATTCGCCTCGTCCTTGGTATGTAAGCTTCAGAACCTTCCCCCTTAAAATTTTATTTAATCGATCTCTAAAAGGGGGAGGGTAGTATCTCCGTTTCGCCTTCTTACTTTCATGACGAAACGTATTCTTCACCACACGATAGTAGATAACTGTCCTCAACGGTATAAGCTCATTTTTATTCTCTTCAATCTCGCATTCCTCTTTAAAGTGTGGTGGGTAGGTGCTCCTCCTTGCCGCTTTACTCTCGCGGTGTAGCACCTTTCTTGCGTAGCATGTATTGATCATTTGTAGTGATAGAGGTGATTCCGATATTCTATCTCTAATGATGATTTGTGGTGGAGATAGTGATTGGTGAACTTTTTGTGGTGGGGATTCGATTTCTCTTTTATTGTGGGCTTTGAATTCTTCGATTGATTCCTCAACCACTTCACATTCGTCTTCGCTTTCAACCCAATCTTCCACTATTACTTCATCATATTCTTGATGTGGAATCTCAATAATCTCGATCACCTCTTCTTCTTGTTTGCGTTCAGTATCTTGATCATGTGCACGCACCATAGGAATAGCAATCTCAGTTTCAATTTCTATAATTTTCGTTGCTACTCCTTCTTCCACCATGCTAATAGGATTGTCAACCACATGGTGGTCTTTATTTATAACCGGCATGATGGTCATATCATTATCACTAATATCTTCCTTCAACACCTCCTCCTCAACTACTTCTTCCAGTTGATCTCTTCCATCCCTCGGGGGAGTGGAAGCTTCATAAGACATGTTACTATTAGCAAAGTTATGAGAATTATATCTGGCCTCCATTTCGTCTAGAATCTGTTGTGTGGATGCACGGATGGCTCTTCTTTCTTCTTCTTCTGCCTTAAGTTCTTCTGCTAGACGCTGAACTCTAGCACATGTCTCTTGTAGTGTCTCTTGTGGATAGTGATGAGGTGGATAGTGTTGAATGTTTTCAACCCATTGATTGTTCCATGCTTGCTCTTGCTGATAGTGATATGATGGTTCTTGTTGATTATTCCCGATCCATTGATTGTTCCATCCTTGCTCTTGCGGGTATTGATAAGGTTGTTGGTAGAAGTTACAACCCCATTGTTGTTGTCCCGAAGAGTCTTCCCAATATTCGTATGGATCGGGATCCGGGTAATGTCCTCTATACATCTTCAATAGAACCTCTTGATCATTACCTGAATAAAGAACCTGTAAAAGAAAACAAAAACAAAAACAAAAACCAAGCGTAAAACTGAAAAATAAAAATAAACAATTAAAACTACTTACAGATTAAAACACCGGGGTCACACGCTGCAATCCCCGGCAGCGGCGCCAAAAACTTGGTGGGTCCTGAGGTGTTATAAAATAAAGTGCAAAATAGAGGAACCACTTAACCGCAAGTGTACGGTTGTCCAAGTAATACTCCGACAAGTCGGATTCGTTCTCAGGGATTGGACTGGTATAACCCAAGTGTTCAACAGATAAGTAGTAGTAATTGCAAATACAGAAAATAAAAGATGAGAAATATTTATTTGGTTTTTATATTAATCCTAAGAATGCATGAAAATAAATAACTGAAAATAAATACTAAAGGACTAGATGCAGATATGAGCTATAGTTGAGTCTCGCAAGAAATCCACTTAATCAATATAATCTATGCTATGTTTAAGGGTAGAATTGGAATTATAATATTAGTCGGGACTCTAATATCTCCTAGCCCCCTGTCGGGTGGACCTAGAAGCTATCCTAAAGTATCATAAACACCTGTATTGTCGAATATGGCTTTTCAGATGATAAGATTTTACCTCTTTGGCTATGTAACTAGTTAAGCATGTCGGTCAATAACGAACATTACACGGGTATTACCTAGATCTGTATTCAAACCCCCCTGTCGGATGATCACTTCGCCACTAAAGTGAATAGCCCAAATACTAAAATCTATTTCTAGTTGTACGGAAAAGAAATAGTGATTAAAACAAAGTAATATCCAATATCTAAGACCTAATTCAATTTAAATCATAACCATCCCAAATTCAAAACATAAATTAAATTAATTAGGGTTCATCCCTTTATTGCGATTCTCAAGTAATTAAGGTTTAGCTCATATTGAAAGTAAAAACAGTAAAGAAATTAATAATATACATGTTCCTAATAAAAATAAAATAAGAACCTAGATAGAGGAATTGACTTGAACTGTTGTTGGAGATATAGACAGTCTCCAGCTTCTGTTCTTGCTTCCGCCTCTTGACGCTCTCTCTAAGGATGTATATATTGAATGAATTATGAGAGGTCTTTGACTCTCTCTCTAAGGATATTGAATAAATTGTGAGAGGTACTGAATAATGAGGTCTAAGGGGTGTATTTATAGGTGTTGGAAGACCCTAGGTCGAATTTGCTTGGAGTGGAAGACAAGTCAAAGACTCTTAAATTCGTAGCTCTAAAAGATAAGATTCTGCTGATTTGATTTGGTCGTATCTTTTTCAATACTTATCCGTTTGAGAAGTTCCAAAATATGAAACTGCTTGTCTTGGAAAGCCCTTTCTATTGGTGCAGACCATTCGTCCAGAATCCATGCCAATCTTTAATTATGATTTAATCTCTAAAACGTGGCTGGATTTTCAGATTTCAGAAGGCAGCTTTATCTTTTCCTCCTTTGAATAAATCTTTCCTAAATCTTCTTATTTCCATGTAAATCTTCTTTCCTTTCATCCTCATCTTGACTTGGCCTCTAAGTAATTACCATTCATCTTTTAAAGCTTCACATTAAATAAATAATTAAACTGCATATGCTTAAAAAGAATAAATCAATAAATCAAGAAAATGAAATAGGAAAGTGTACTCTAAAAATAGAAACTCGACTAGAAATCATTTCCTAACACTCTAAAATACACTAAGACTTTATTCTCACTTCTCCTCCTTGGATTGGTCTTTCATGAAATTCAAGAACCAATTAACTTTGCATTAAAAATAGTCAAATTTAGGCACAAAAGCTCAGATTCTGCAAATAGTTAATTTCCAAGGGGAGAAAGTGTAATATGATCAATTAAGCCTAAAAGTATATCAAACAAGTCATTTATTCACCTAAAAGGATGTCTCCAAGGGGCTTATAATTAGAACAAATCGGGAGACATCAGTAGTCACCTTTGAAATGTCCTCCATAGGGTGAATCATGACAACCCGCCATTACTGATTGAGTTTCACTTTGAGGTATGCATCTTCTCACCATTTGATCACCACATGTTTTATAGAGGAAAGGATCCTCCCAAAAGAATTGCTTTGCGCGGTGTATCAGCCTCTTTCTGTCTTGTGAAGTAGCTTCTTCAGGAAAAGAACCAATCACAATAAGATTCGCTATGTCTGCATACGAAGAAGCCCCATTTACATATATCGAAAATAAGCTTTCATCAGGAAACTCTTCCTTGACCAACTCAGGTCCACTATTAGACTCAGATGCTTCAAGACGAGACAAATGATTTTTCACCTAATTATCACAACCCTTTCGATCTCTAATCTCTAATTCAAACACTTGTAATAACAATACCCATCTGATCAAACGTGGCTTTTCATCTTTCTTCTCCATAAGATATTTAATCTCGGAATGATCGGTAAACACAACAATTTTCGCCCAAAGGAGGTAGGTGATGTCTCCTCATTTGTGATAGATTAATATTAGGATGAGACATCATTTTAGTGATTTAGAAGTCTTTCTAGTCGATTTTCTTGAGAAACACTACACTTTCCTATTTCTAGTCTTGATTTAGTAAATTATTATTTTTAGAGCATATTGGGTTTGATTATTTATTTAGTGTGAAGCTTTAAAGATAATTATGGAGATTAATTAGAGTTCAAGTCAAAGACTAAGAGATATGGAAATAAGATAAGCATGGAAATTGAAGATAAGGAAACAAAAGCTAAAAATACGGAAAAGGAAAAGCTGCCATAAATCTGAATTTCACCACCCATGACCACAAATAAGCTTATATCTCAAACTCCAGGTGGAATTTGGAGAAACGATCAATAGAAAAGTTAAAGATCTTTCCGAGACGATGAATTTCGACTACTCATACGCGTCAAACGGATAAGAATTGAAGTTGTTAGGACCAAAACAAAAATGGGCCAGATTTCATATTTTAGGGTTACGAATTTGAGTTGGGGTAGGAGTCCACTACTTACCTTCTCCTTCAAGAAAACGAATTAGGGCTTCTATACACCTATAAATACACCCTTATATCACTTGTAAATCATCCTTGCCTCATAGTAATTAGCCGTTAGGTTTATTATCATCAGAATTGTTGTAGAGAGTAAGATGAAGTCTTTTATTATTTCTTTTAGTTTATTTCCTTCAGGTATGAACTAATTTTCCCATAGCTTGGGTTTTGCATCATGTATAATCTATGAATTCTATTTTCTTTTTATCTAAGTTTTCTTTGGGAATTATATGTTTTAATCTGATATTAGCTTCTTACCTATATATTTGTTTATGTGATTTGAATTATTGGCTATCCTAGAACTGATCACTTTAGGCTTTCTTAATAGTAGTTAGATGTTCACCTTAACTGGGTGTCTAATTATTGAAACACCACATAACGTCTAGTGTCGATATTGGTCTTGACAACACTAATTCTAGCTAGATAGTCATTAGGGTATAATTTAATCACTATCATCATGTTTGGAATTGAATTGCTTAGGGCCTTCGTGGCGCTTGATTACCCTAGGTTTAGGCTGCCTCATGATGTGTCCGTAGCCCCCTTAGTCGCTCTCCAGGTCTAAGGTATATGAATTTAGAAACCAGACTAAGGATTTAAGAGTTAATTATCTCCCTTATTAACTAGAATTTGATAGAAAGAATTAGAAGGATTAGTGCATACTAATAAAACCTAAGCTATACTTCTCATCTCATATTTCTTATCTTTTAGTTATTGTCTTTTATTTTTCCATAGTTTAATTAATTATTTCGAATTATTCTCTTTTATTTTCTGTTTTTAAGTAATTACTATCTATTCTTACTATTTGCTCATTCGTATAACACACTAAGTCCCTGAGAACGAATTCAACTTATCATTAAAACTTGCATACGTCCTGTAATACTTGCCGTACCGTGCTTGTCTAGGTTGCTTTAGTGCATTGTTTTTAGCGTTTATTTATCATATTTTTATAACACCCTAGGCGACACCAGTAGGAACGAAATTTTGTCAAATGCATACACAACAGCTAATAGTTCCTTCTCCGTCACAGTATAATTAACATGAGCACTAGTGAAAGGCTTACTTGCATAGTAGATAGAATGAAATACCTTATCTTTTCTTTGACCCAAAACAACACCCATAGCAAGATCACTAGCATCAAACATAATTTCAAAAAGAATCTTCCAATCAGGAGATAATACAATAGGTACAGATATAAGCTTCTCCTTGATCTCTTTGAATTCCACCATGTAAGGTTTATCAAAAATCAATTTGGCACCCTTCTCGAGTAAGTTGCACAATGGCTTAGCGATCTTAGAGAAATCCTTGATAAAACGTCGATAAAACCCAGCATGAACTAAAAAGCTTCTTACCCCTTTTACAGAAATAGGAGGGGGAAGAGTCTTAATTACCTCAATCTTAGCATGATCAACTTCTAAACCTGGACTCGGAACCTTCGGTCCCAACACTATACCTTCACGAACCATAAAATGACACTTCTCCCACTTTAGAACCAAATCAGTCTCCTTGCATCTAATTAACACCTTCTCCAAGTTCTGTAAACACTTATCAAAGTTATCACCAAACACAGAAAAGACATCCATAAATACCTTAGGGAAATTATTGATCATGTCCCAGAAAATCGCCATCATGCATCTCTGGAAAGTAGCACGTGCATTACATAATCCAAATGGCATCCTTCGGAAAGCAAAGGTAACAAAATGACATGTAAAGGTCGTTTTGTGTTGGTCTTTAGGATCTACATATATCTGGTTGTATCCTGAATACACATCTAAAAAGAAATAATACTCTCTTCCAGCCAACTTGTCTAACATCTTATCTATGAAAGGGATATGGAAGTGATATTTTTTGGTGGCCTTGTTCAACTTACAATAATCCATACACACTCTCCATTCAACAATGGTTCTTGAGGTAATGGCTTCATTCTGAGCATTTAGGACAGTAGTGATACCACCCTTCTTTGGTACGCATTGAACTGGACACCCATTCGCTACTAGCTATGGGATAAATGATTCCCGCATCTAGTAATTTAATAACCTCTTTCTTCACCACTTCCTTCATATCTGGCATCAATCTCTTTTGCTCTTCAACTGAGCGTGCACTATCATCATCCAGAATAATTTTCTGTTAGCAATAGGAAGGACTAATACCTTTGATGACAGCAATAGTTCAACCAATTGCCTCTTTATTGGCTCTTAGCATACGCAATAGTTTGTCTTCTTGAGGACTTGTTAAAGTAGCTGAAACAATAACAGGTAGAGTGTTGTTAGTACCTAAATAAGCATACCTCAAGTGTGACGGAAGCGGCTTATCTTTTAATTGTGGGGGAGATTCAACGGATGGTTTCTTTTTAGGTATTATCTCCATTGGCTCTCTGACAGGCTCATAGGCTAGACGCCTATACATTGGATTCTCAGAATTCAGAGCTGCCACTGTTTCGACAAGCTCTTCGATCATCTCAAGTAAGTCAAGTGTTAAGGCAGCCTGCAAGACATCATCAAAATTAAAATTATCAAATACCTCTTGTGTGGCATGTTCTACTGCATCGACTCAGAAATAGTCCTCTTGGGAATCTGGAAACTTCATAGCCTTAAACACGTTGAAATTTACCTCTTCGTCTTGGATTTGCATAGTTAATTCTCCGTTTTCTACACCATTCAAAGTACGCCCCGTGGTTAGGAATGGTCTTCCAAAGATGATGGGGACATTCCTATCCGCTTCGTATTCAAGTATAACAAAATCAACAGGAAAAATTAATGTACCTGCCTTGACGAGGACATTTTCTATTCGTCCCTCAGGATGTGCGAGGGATCTGTCAGCCATTTGCAAGACCATAGAAGTCGGTCTTGCATTTCCTATCTTCAATTTCTCAAAAATTTATTTGAGCATGAGATTAATACTCGCACCCTAATCACACAAAGCTTTTCCTTGCCACTCATTACCAATAGAAATAGGAAACGTGAAACTCTCAGGATTAAGTATTTTAGGTGGCAACTTACTTTAGCATATGGCACTACATTCTTCTGGCAACCCTATCATCTTATTATCAAGGTATGGTCTTTTGTTGGTGATGGCTCTCTTCAGGAATTTAACGTATTTCGGCACATCTCTAGTAGCATCTAGGAATGGTACATTGATGTTAAGACCTCTTATCACATTTAAGAATTTCTGATAGTCAACTATATCTACTTTCTTCTGAACTCTTGAAGGGAAAGGTGGATGAGGACGGGTTTTTACAACATCTTTCTTCTTTGGATTTTCCGGAATCTTCTCCACTTCCACTACTTCTGTTTCATCGTCTTTTTTCACCACATCCTTTACCGGCTTTGCTTTCACAGTTGTTTCTTTTCCTTTCATAACATGAAAAGAAGGTGGGGGAAGCGTCTTACCACTTCTGAGCGCTATAGCATTACAATCTTATTTCTATTTCGGATTTTCAGTGTCACTTGGGAGTTGCCCTTGTGGACGCTGATTCAATTGTTTTGCCATCTGAGCCATATGATTTTCTAACATTTTAAGTGCTGCAGCAGAAGATTGTTGATCTTGGTGCGCCTTCATTTGAAGGTTGATTAATGTCTGTAATATTTGTTGAATATCTAAAGCACCTTCTTGAGGTTGAGTAGGTAGATCTTTCCGATTCATAATATCGGTATAGGTTTCTTGAGGAGGTTGTCTCTGAGCTTGATTTTCGTAACCTTTCCCCTCTTGGTAGTTATTTTGTGGTCTTGGTTAATAGTTATTACCTTGGGGACGCGACTGATATGCGTATGTCGGATTAGCGGCCCCACTCAAATTCGAATATTGGAAACCCGGGTGGTTTCTATTTTGTTGATAACCTTGGCCACCTGAATTATAGTTCCCTCGGTTAGAAACAAACATCACAGATTCTGGATTACTTTGACAATGCTCCCAATCATGATCTTGTACACCATAGTTAGAATACCCATATATCTCTTGTGTATTATTAACATCCGCTCTTCTACCTGAAAAACCTTCTTTAACAGCTAAGGTAAGTTGTTTCAATTGTTTCTCAAGTAAGTTCTTCAATTTATTCTCTAATGAAGAGAATTTCATTAACTCCAACACTACTCTCTCTATACCCTGTATCTCGGATAGGTTCTCTCACAGTATTCCAACCCAATTCATTCTTCACTGTTCTATTCAAAAAATCTTAGCTTTAGCTGAAGTTACCTGTAAGAATCCACCACCACAAAACAGGTCTAAATATTTTCTTGGTTGTCCTTCAATGCCTTTATAGAATATTGACATTTGTTGTGGTTCTGTAAGGACATGATCTGGAACTCTTCTTAAGCATAACTGGAATCTTGTCCAACGCTTACCCACGGAATCATCTTCTTCTTGTTCGAATGACGTTAAATCTATCTGTGCATTTAATATCATGTTACTCGGATAGTAACAATCAAAGAACGTTGTTTGTAACTCCTTCTAATTATTGATTGATCATGGTACTTGTGAATCATGCCACTCACTAGCTGCGTCTATCACGAAAAATCTGAAATTTGCATAGTACATCTGCTCTCTGGATACACCTTGCGTTATATACGCATCACATATTTGCATAAAATTTTGTACTGCACGAATTGGATCTTCTCCAGGTACTCCATGGAAGTTTCCAAAGTTTTGGAATTGAGCTAACATACCAGGATCGGGTCTGTATCGTGCAACATTGATATCTGAAGGACCAATACCTAGAGCAGGAGTGCGGTATGGAGCTTGTTCAGGACCTTGTATGAACCATGGATCATTAACAACTGGAGGTTGAGATTGTCTTCCAAGTGGAGGAGGATCTTCATCTACCACCCTGGGATTAAGATTATTCTCATTAGCCATTTCTAATTCCTTGGCTAATATCTCTCTCTCTCTCTCTCTCTCTCTCTCTCTCTCTCTCTCTCTCTCTCTCTCTCTCTCTCTCTCTCTCTCTCTCTCTCTCTCTCTCTCTCTCTCGCTTATTTTTCTTCTTTCTTTCTTTTGTTTGCAAGTCTTACTAATATCTCAGGGTTATCGAGTATACACCAAACCTATAAAACCTGAGAAAGAACGAACAAACGCAAGCTTAAAACTGAAAAATAAAAATAAAAATTAAACTACTAAAGGATTAACACCGGGGTCACACGCTACCGTCTCCAGCATCGGCGCCAAAAACTTGGTGGGTCCTGTGGTGTTGTAAAATAAAGCGATAAAAGAGGAACCACTATACCGCAAGTGCACGGTTGTCCAAGCAATACTCCGATAAATCAGGTTTTGTTCACAGGGACGGATAGTTATAACTCTAGTATTTAAAAATAAGGATGCAATAAATAAATACTAACTGTAGTCGGAAGAAAGGAATTCTTCCAGCTATAACTTCTCCTTCTGCCTTCTGCTCTTGACTTTCTCTTGAAGCGTAAGAAAATAATTGTCTGATATGTGTTCTGTAAAAAGGAGGTATAAAGGTCAATTTATAATAAAAAGGGGGAATAGGATTTTTACTTAATGAATATAATTAAAATAATAAAAAGCCCAAATCCATCTCTTTAATTCCCATAACTGATGTGCAACCCTTGGTAAAATGGTTGTAACTTTCGCATATAAACTCCAAATCGACTCATTCCGATTGAAAAATCTTCCTAACTCAAAAAGGCAACTTCCTTATTTCACGACTCAAAGGCCGAATCAGTGTCTAAGGGGCTAGAAAACAGCAATTAGTAACAACCTTCCAGATTTGCAGTTTTTCTAGTTAACTCTTCGGGATATCTTTTCTCTCCTTTGACTTCTTCGCTCGATCTAAGACTTTGATTCTCGATTCTCCTCCTTGTCTTGGTGCTCCCTAGCATCCATGGACCTAAAAACTTTGCACTAAAAACAAACAAATTAATGTACAAAAGCTATAAAAATGAAATATCGTAAATCCAAGGGGAGAAAATGAAATATAAAGAACTAAGCCTAAAAGTCTATCAAATAAGTCAAATATTCAACTAAAATGATGTCTCCTAAGGTAATTTATTTAGACCAAAACGGGAGACATCAGTGAATACAAGGATCAATATAAAGTGCTTTGGAGGTATGTAAAAGAGCTAAGGAGAAGCAACCCTGGTTCTACACTAGCCGTTGAGTCTATCCAGAAGGAAGAGACAGGGGATGAAGTAGTTCACAGAGTGTATGTGTGCTTTGAAGCATGTAATCTTTGCTTCTTGAATGGTTGTAGACGTGTGATAGGTTTGGATGAATGTCATTTGAAGGGGCCCCATCCTGGGATTTATTTGACAGCAGTTGGACTTGATCCTAACAATTGTAATTTTTCCTATTGTGTAGTTGAGAGTAAGAATAAAAGTAGATGCATCTTTTTCTTGCGTTTGTTAATAGCTGATCTTGGTATTGAAGCTTATAAAAAAGATTGGACCCTAATGTCTGAAAAACAAAAGGTTAATTCATTTTGTTTATTTTAAACGTTTAATTTAACTTTTTTAACACTAATTAAGTTTTTATTATTTACATATTGTGCCATAGGTTTTGGTGCCAGCAGTAGAAGAACTACTACCTGGAATAGATGATAGACATTGTGTGCACCATCTATATAACAACTTCAAGAAATTTCATACAGAGTCCAATTTGAAAGAGAAGATGTGGTGGGCTGCAAAAGCACATAGGGCAGAGGTGTTTACTAAGTACATGGAGCAATTGAAATCCATTGACGAGTCTGCTTTCCGATGGTTGGAACAAGAGAACCCTAAGTTTTGGTCGCGCTCACGTTTTAAAACAACCACAAAACGTGACATGGTGTTGAATAATATCTCAGAGAGTTTTAATTCAGTACTCCTTGATGCGCATGAAAAGTCAATTATACATATGCTAGAGATGATCAGGAATATTTGTGAATAGATTCGAGAAGAAGAGAAGTTGGATTAAGTCTGGGAAAGGAGCTATTTGTCCTAAAATTAACAACTTGATCAATAGGAACAAGGACTTCACATCAATGTGGACGGCTTCATATGCTGGAGACAAAGTTTTTGAGATAACAGGGGGCCAGAACTTGCAATTCAAAATTGATATGCATAAGAAGTTTTGTAGTTATCGTCGATTGGAATTACCTGGAATACCTTGTACACATGCAATTGTGGCTATTACTTATCTTGGAGAAGACATAGAAGCTTACATGGATGAATTCTACATCAAAGGTGCTTGAACCTGTTATAATGCCTACTAATGGTCCCACCTTATGGCCACCATCTGAACATCCACCTTTGAAGGCACCCAAGTCTCTTAAAATTCCAGGAAGACCAAAGAAACAAAGAAGATGTGAGCCCGGTGAAGGGCGCATTGGAGCACGACCAAACCACCCTCCAGGAACTCTAAAGTGTACAAATCCAATAGTTATACTAAGATGTTCAAAGTGCAAAAATAAAGGACACAACAAAAGGACTTGTAAGGAGAAATATGTTCAGGGCAAATATATGGTTAACAATGAGTTAAATGTGGAAGAAAATACTAACACAGAAGATGCATTATTTGATGGTAACTATGTTCCAACATCACAATCTAACTTTGAAGGTATGAATGAATTGCTATCTTGTTGGAATTATCAAGACTTTGAGGCACTACTTGACACTCATATGGAACAATTCGAGAGTTCACCACCTAGATATTCCCAGTTACAAGGTTCTACAGACAAATAAATACATAAAGAGAGTGAGGAACCTTCAAGCGAAGAAATAGAAAAGGTCGTTAAAGCACCTTCCGCACAAGAATTTGTTGAAAAAATGAGTGAGAGAGCTTCACCCAATGAAGTTTTTGAAAAGGATATTGAGAACGTGGCTAAGAAAGAAGCTAGCAAAGCAAATGGTAATGGAAAGTGTGGCATATATCGCAAACAAGGACATGATGTGCGCAAATGCACCGCTAATTGATCTAAGGTATAACTTTCAACACTTTACATCTTATATATTAATTTTCTACCAAATGAATTTGTTTTTGTTATGTAGTTGGTTGATGAAGATGTTGGTCCTTCAAGAACAAGTGGGTGTACCAGAAGGTTTAGACTAAGACAAGGAAAACAAAATGAACTGGTGATTTTGGATTAGTAGCTGAGTTGGAGAATCCAGCAACTTTGAAGATATTTTATGGATTTTAATGGTATATTTTAGGTGAATTGTGTTGTTTTGTTATATTTTGGGTGAGTTTTAATGTTTTTAAGTATTTTAGATATTGTTGGATTTAATTTGGGTGAATTTGGATGTAATTTGTTATTTTGGATAATGTTGATTTTTTTTGGCTTTTATGAAGTTTATTTGGTGTTATTCTATATTTAATTACCTTATTGCAGATTTTTTTAATTACAGGGACTTAAGTGTAATGGTTTAAAAACTATCAGGGACCTGAAAATAATTTAGAACTTCCATGGACCTAATTGTACAATTTTTAGAACTGAAAGGGATCTCTTTGCAAATTCCTATAAACTATAAGGACCAAACTTTAATAATACAGGGACCTAATTGCAAACTCCTGAAAAAATGTTACTAATTAAAGTAATTAAATGTAAAAAGACTTTTAAACCACAAGGACATAATTGTAAATATACTTCAACATATAAGGAATCACTTGTAAACTATTAATTTTGCTTTTTCTATATCTATAGGGACCTAATTGTAATTAATAAATATACAAGGACCTAATTGCAATTAATAAACATATAGGGACCTTATTATAAATATTACATACATATAAAGGACCTAATTGCAATTAACATATATAGAATCTTGTCTCAACAATACACTTATCATCTTTAGCCATAATCCAAGTAACCTATATTGCAAACATTCTGCAAATTACACATCAGGGCGCCAAAGTGCAATTTTAATCTAAACTAAGAACAACACAGACTCTGCAATTACAAGAACACATACTCTGTAATTACAAGAACAAAATTTATTTCACTTTAAACATTCCAATTCAACTCATACAGTAAACAAACAAGGGAATTACAATTCAATTCACTATTGATTACAAACTAATCTCAGAACACTACAATTCAAAATTAAAAACCAACAACTTAATCACCAATCTTCATTTTTAACCCAATCCGCATAAACACCACGAACAACACGAAATAGAGGATCTTCTTAGTAACATAGAGCTTGTACTCCAACTCTATCTTCTTCAACTTCCAAATTCGAATTTCTTGTAGACAATCTTCAAGCTTGACCTTCTTCTCATTTATATTTCTCAACAACCCGGGGACAACCATAGAGCTACAAGCGCACATAGGAGGATCATACCATTCAAACCACCCACAATCTTTTCCTTCATCGTATTTCTCGCAACTAAGAAATCTCCTACCATGTTGTTTCCAAGAAATGGTAATCTTTGGATTTAATCCACAAAAACATAAACTTTTTCTTTGATTATTGTTAAAAATGGATGCCATTGAAGTTTAAAACTTTTCCCTTGAAACTTTTTGTTCTTAACGAGAAGGAACGATGGAATATTAGGGATTTAAAGAAGGGAAAAGGTGGGGTATTACACATACACGTGGATGCTTACTTGGCATGCGTAAAGTACGATTGTAACCTTATAAAACAAGATTATTAAGAAAAATTTAGGTACTAATTTATCTAATTTTAAACTTTGATCACCCGTAAGTCAAAATCCATATTCTTAGGTACCAAAAAAAAATTCCGCTAAAAAGAGAAATAAAATCAATGGATGATGGGCCTAACATCAATAGATGGGCCTAATATAAATGCAGAGAATGGACCTACCAACCGACAGAGGCAGTAAGGTATAAACTTTGTCTATCAGTTTTCATGTCAATAAAAAATTAACAATTCGCCCCCAAAATAGAAAGGAGGTGTCGATCGATTCTGGTAATCACTTTTGTATCAATCGTCTAGAATTGTGTCGATCGATTATTAACACTTTGGTCTGATATAGTAACAGATGTCAAATATGAAGAGTGGTGGATCTTCAATGATAATGATGATGCCTGATGAAATAATAGTTGATATTTTGAGGCGATTGGAAATAAAAAGTGTACTAAGTTGCAGATGTGTGTGCAAGTCATGGAATATGATTACTCAGCAAAAGTTTTTCATTGAGAAGTATGAGAAGAATAAATGCTCAGAAATCGTTGTCGAATATGCGTTTATACTTAAATCAAATAATAAAAGATATAGATTCATAAATTGCTGCAATGGCTTAGTACTGGAGGTTGGGCGTAATAAGTATCGCATAAGAAACCCAATCACTAATCAAGTGGTTAAAGTGAAGGAAGACAAATCAATAATATTCGAAAGGTCTAAAGCCATTCTGGGTTTCGATTCATCATCAGGTAACTATAAGATGATTAATTTATGATGGAATCAAGTAAATGAAAATGATAATGATATGGGTGTTATTATGGTAACTATTGGAAGTGATGGTTTAAGTTATGAATCGCTTGATATTACTTTATCGTGTTTGCGTAGTGTGCCAGTCATGATATGTGACAATGATGTTTGTTATGCATTGAGTTTTCGAATTGAAAATTTGGAAAAATCAGATTTAATACGATTTACATTGGATGGGAAAAGCTCTATGAATATTAAGCTACCTCAGGGTTTTCGAACTGGATTTCTTCCAATAAGTGAATCTATTGATAATTTGCGTATGTTTATTGTAGATAATGACAAGCTGTCATTTGGGTATATATACAGACAAGAGTTTCATGGGTGGGTGTTACAGGATTACAATAAACAAATCTGGTCTAACAAACTTATTATTCCTCTGGATTTTATCAAGGATTTTATCAAGGATTGTCCAAATTGGTGGAGAATGACTGTGCTTACCTCACCAAATATTAACCAATTGCGTTTTATTATAGGTCAAGTTTTACTGGAATATGATGTTCGTACCAAAAAGTATACATGTTTAGCCAAGGCACTTCTACCTAGAACCACATGGTACCCTGTAATTCCAACTCTGGTATCCCTCAAAGGAATGCGTTACCAACATTCTGACATTTAACTTCATCGATTGATTGTATTTTTGATTCATTGTATTCAGAATTAAACCATAAGACTCTGTTTATGTAATTTTATTGTTTATGCTTGGTTGATTAACAATATTTTTGTTACCATCTTATGGTTAGTAAGTTGGTCAATATAAATTCGAGGTGCAATATAGATTGTCATTAATATCGGTTGTCTTTATTGGACCATGTTTAACTTAATTTATTGGACCATTCTGACTCTCACATAACATTTCAAAAATATTTCTATAAACAAAGTCTTCTACCTTTTGTTTTGAGTTCAAGTATCAACGGAGCTCCTCCATAATTCTACATCCTTATTAATTTTGTTTTGAGCTCAAGTATCAATGGAAAGAATTTGGAAGAGTCAAAAAAGAATTTAATAAGAGTATAAGGGCTGCAAACTGAGACAAGTCGAATTTTAGCTTTTTTGTGTTTGGTTTGCTAATATTTTAGTAAGTTTGAAATTGGTTTGAGTTTGAAATGAACCTAATCGCGAAGAATTTTAACTTTCTTGAGCTTGGTTTGTTAACCAACGAATCGAACTCAAACAAACTCTTATAGTGTTAGGGGCAACAAACAAAGGAGACAAGCTCTGATGGAAGGAAAAGACTCGTCAACTTCTGTGGATACGGAGGAGGATGATTCGAACATTGAGTCAGAGTAATAGCGAATTATTTATGATAATGTGGTATATTAAAAACTACTTACGATCACCTCATCGATCGTTATGAAAGAAACAAATATAAGAGGTGAATTAAAATCTTCTTTTTCTTTCAGAATGACATCAAAAGTAGGATATATTATATTAAAAATAAATATAACATAATTTTTTGAATCTAAAATAAACTAGTGGTAAAATTAATAATAATCCAAGTTTTAAAAACATGTTTAAAAGAAATCCAATTCCTTAATTATTATTGAACAAAAAAAGAAAATCTCCTAAATTTTGATGCAGATTTAGCCAAATGACCGGACTAGATCTCTAGATCTAAAGAATAAAAAAAGAGAAATAAAAAAACAAAGAGAACACGAGATCTAAATTAAGATTTGTAAGAATATTACTATTATTTATCAAATATACCATTAGAAGTAAATCACATACGAAGATTTTTGTAACAATTTTTTTTTTAAAAGAAATATTAGAAAAACATGGTATAGTAACACAGTCACACTTTAGAATAAAATATTCAAAGCAAAATTTAAAGACATTTATAACGGTAAAGTATTATAAATTTGTCATTTGTTTAGGAAAAGTAATAGAACAATAACAACGATTTTTCAAAAGAGTCAACCCCACTAACAGTTAACATACATGCTATAAAATATAACGTTCCATGTGGTTGGACCATGCTAGAAAGGCTAAGGGTAACGTTAATATCTCCCATTGAGCATTCCTCCTTCTCCGTGCTAGTAAATACCTGCAAGAGCTTTGACATGTTGTGGATGTGGAGCTTCTTTGAATACTTTTTGTCCAACGAACTCACTTATTCTCTGATGAATTTAACAATCAACTTACAAATATGCTTGATGAAATAGTTATTGAAGAGTGGTGTTGATGTAAATGTGGTGTCTGTAAGTATATTTTTCTTCGTATACGTGTAACACTTGCATCATCTAGATTGTTTTCAATGCATGCACTGCACCTTGCGTCATATACAATTTTTGTTTATTTTTGCCAAATAAGTTTTAGAAACTGTGTTCTACTTCCTGACCCAAAAATAACCACAAATAATGTCTATTTAACTTTTCAGATACAACTTTTGTTTATTTTTGCCTAATAAGTTTTAGAACTGTGTTCTATTCCCTCGGCTCCACAACTTATCTTTTCACACACATTAAAAAAACACAATCTTTACATTCAACATTACTAAACACCCCTCATAAAATGTCTTGATATTTTAAATATTAATTGAAAACATAAATTTAAATATTTTAATAAAAATAATATTGAAAAAAAAGTGTCTTGAGATTCTAAGTGGACAATATATTTGACATATAATTTTTAGTAAATGAACATTTTTATTGAAAGGATGGAATTCCTTCTAAGAGATACCCGGGTTATCTTAGTTTTTTTAGCACGAGATAAACCAAATTAGGAGCGTTCACGGGTCCAAACCCGTGAATTTTACCCAAGTTAAGTCTTGGTTCATCTAGCAACGAATCTCTAGAGTGTTTAAACCTTTGAGTTAGGTTTAAGAGTGTTTAAACCTTTGATTCCTCCGCTCGATCTAAGACTTTAATTCTCGATTCTCCTCCTTATCTTGGTTCTCCATAACATATATGAACCTAAGAACTTTGCACTAAAAACAAACAAATTAACGCACAAAAGCTCTAAAAATGAAATATGTAAATCCAAAGGGAGAAAATGAAATATAACGAAATAAGCACAAAAGTATATCAAATAAGCCCAATATTCACCTAAAATGATGTCTCCTAAGTGCATTTATTTAGAACAAAAAGGGAGACATCAAGAACCCAAACTCAAACCTTTGTCGTTCAGACAAAGTAAAATAAAACAAAGGCCTTAGGTGAACGCAAAATTGCAGAGTCTAGGGAATAATACCCAAAGCACAACTTAAAACAAATCTCATATAGTATGACCTAGGAATTAATATACACATACACATATCATGCAAAATCAAACACAAATAATATCAATCCAAAATTAATTTCACAATACTAGAAGGTTACACTTGTACTTATCTCAGTATGGTGGCTATAGGGTGTTTCTCGATCTTTACTCGCTTTGAGTCCTCCACTTAGAACACTCCCTATTAGCTGAATCATAAATTCACTATGTATCTAGGAATCACGAGGACTTTACGGTTTTAGCGTAGGCTTAAGGAAGGTATGGTATGTATATTTTGTAAATTTAAAGTGAGCGTTTGGCTCTCTCCTCACTTACCATCAACAACTGTCCAAGATCTTGAGTTTACACTCGTATATGTTCTCACTCAACCCATTTGACGCACTAATTTAACGTCCCCAGATTAACCCAATAAGCACTACAATGATTCCTCAATTTCCACTTTGTCGGTTACTTTATTTTTCATATATATATATATATATATATATATATATATATATATATATATATATATATATATATATATATATATATATATATATATATATATATATCCTTTTTCTTTTTCATCCTTTTTTGTTTTTGTATAAGATATCTCTGACCATCATTTTGATATGAATGACCATGTCTCTTATATTTTTTTCTTTTCTTCTTATTTTTTTTCAACGAACCTGGCAAAAGGTTACAAATTAATATATCATTAACAATTGCGCATATATACAAAGGCATAAAAATCCCTCCCAACGTGATTTCGCAATAGTGAAACCCACCACCCCAAACTCAAGCTCAACACAGAAAGTCTCAGAATCGTGATTCAAGTGCGGGTCATATGGAAATGCCTAATAAACTAAGGGGATATGGGCTTGTATCTTGGCGACAAAAGAAAGGCTTAAAGGCTAAACTGGGGCTAAGAAGGATATAATTAAATCAAAGGATAGAAAGCTAAAAAGACTCAAATGGCTAACAAAGAACAATCTCTATCATTTTCCTAGTTATATAGCTTGCCTTTAGTTCATACCTAAGTGGGGTCTCTACTCATTTGGATCTCACGTTCTACAAACCACACATTTTCCTTAAATACAAGTTTACTTCTTTTGTATTGTTCATTAATTTTTCCAATCAATTACCTAATGTTTTCATGCAATCAAAGTGCGTTTTACATTAACTCCTAAAGTCCACTATTTTCTATCATAAATTCATAAAAAGCATGCTTGATGGGGACATTTAAAATACTCTACAGTCAAACGCAACCCTCAATTAATTTTATTGAAAGCAGTAAAACAAATAACACATAAAAATTGGGATGAGGCAACGAACCTCACCCCACGACTCGAAAATACTCTAAAAAGACAAATAAAAATAATATACACTATTCAATGAGAAAAGGGAAAGGAAACGTATCTTAGCCAGTTTTCATTGTTGCATTCAGGTTGAGGTTATAAATTCTTCTTAATCAAGGTTTTAAGATCATTAATGGTTGTGTTCGTCTTGATTAAAGTGTCCTTCATTACCACGAACACTTTTGTCACATTTCCCAAAGTTTCCATCTCCTCCTATCCCTCTAAATCATCATCTCATCTACGAAAATCTTTCTCCCTCTTTATGTTCTTCGTACCCTTTCCAACCTTCATGGTCATCTCTGATGACACCAAACTCAAAGCTTCAAGAACTCCCAAAAGTTTCGGATGAAATTAGTGACTTTGGTGTTCTTGAAGGTGTATATATATGTTTTATAATGTGTTCTAAGCTGGGTCATGAATATTTCAAGGTTTTGGAAGGTTTGATGGATAATTATAAGCCTTGGTGGAGGAAAGGATTTGGAATAAGTGTGGATCTTTGGTGTTTTGGAAAGATTTTTGACATGATCGAATGTTTGGATGATGTTTGGAGGGATGGTTTGGCGTTTTGATGGTGTCTTGCAGGTGTTTCTGGTGTTTGGGTTATTTCCTTTATTTTTTTCGAAGACGCAACTGGTAGCTTCAGTGGGTTTTTTTGTTGTATGATAGGTATTCTGACTTAGCCATTGGATAGATCTCGAAAAAGTACGCGGTTTAGGCTCAAGAAAAGTTAAATCCGACACCCAGGCGCGAAGTTATGGCATTCCAAAATTTTTGTTGCATATAGGCAACTCTTTCCAGGGGTCAGGTCGGCATACCGAGCTCGAAATGCCTACTCGCTGGACGCAATGGGTTACGTATTTGCGCTGAAAGTTTTCATCTTATTTTCTCGATTTCTCCTTGCCTACACCCCAGATTCTAGCAAAATTTATACTCATTTTCATTGGAAATTGTGTTCCCGATCCAATGGACTACTCATATTTTCTATTGGGGGCATCAATTTTCTATTTTCTTTGTTTTACCCTCCGGCCGACTCATTGACATTTTTTCCATGGACGCAGTGGGTAAGCTGCGTGTAGTTGACCGCTGGACAGTAAGTTTGAGCTGTAGCGAAGTGACTTGACCGGAATACCGGTCAGATTACCAGCTAGGTGGTCGCAATCTTGAATTTTTCGCTGACGCAATCTGAAGCTGCATGTACGAGGCTAATGAACAGAAGGTCGCGCTTTAACAAATCGACCTGACCAGCATACCGGTCAAATGACCGGCTAGCCGGTCGCGCGACTCGTTTTTTCGCTGACGCAATATGAAGTTGCGTTTAAGTGGTTGCCCAACAGTAAGTTGGCGCCGTAATGATTTTTCTGGACCGGCTAGCCGGTCCGTCCAATCAAATTTTACCACTTAAACACAAAATCACTCCGTCTCACACCTGTTTAACCCCAAATTTAAAGATTAAGTATCTGAAATCATCAAAAATACTCCACCTTTCTCATTTATTAAATTATACACTAATACTAGATTATACACTACTAAATAAAAGACATGAAAGCAATAAACTAATATACAATTGAAATGACTTTTGTTTAACGTCGTTAAGCTCGACGGATTACCTCTGAGATCACTTCTTAACATAACCTCCCCAGCAGTGAGTGAGGTTATCAACATTTATTATTCGGAATTTACATCCCTTAGCTTTGATTTCAACTAGTTTCTCAGAGATAATTTGTGTGACCGTGAATGGTCCATGCCAAGAACCTTTGGATATAGGCGCTTTCGGAGGAGGTTCAGTCCTTTCCAATGAGACTTCCTCTCCCACTCTGATCTTCTCCTTCTTTCTTTCTTTCTTAGGTTCTTTTGGAACCTTCATGGCACGTTCCTTACCTTTATTCTTTGCATCATCGAGGTGTGGGCCTTCCTTAGGATATGGAGGAGCTTTATTTGGTGGTTTCTTTCTTAGGCGTTTTCTCCTCCATTCCTAAGGTCGCCACTACCTTGGATGGTTCTTTTACTCCTTCGTCAATTACATCTAGCCAGAAGCATTCCTCCTTGGAATATGGGAACTTCATTGGCCTACATACGTTAAACTTCACCTCCGCGTCTTGGATACGCATGATTAATTCTCCGTTTTCTACATCAATAAGAGTACGCTCTGTGGCTAGGAATGGTCTTCCCAAGATAATGGGGACATTTCTATTCGCGTCGTAATCATGTATAATAAAATCAACATGAAAAATTAAAGTGCCAGCCTCGAGGAGGACATTTTCTATTCATCCCTCTGGATGTGCAAGGGATCTATCAGCCATTTGCAAGACCATAGAGGTCGGTCTTGCGTTTCCTATCTTCAACTTCTCAAAAATCGATCTAGGCATGAGATTAATACTCGCACCCAAATCACACAAAGCTTTGCCTCGCCACTCATTACCAATAGAAATAGGAATAGTAAAACTCCCAGGATCAACTAATTTAGGTGGCAACTTACTCTGGCATATTGCACTACATTCTTCTGGCAAACCTATCAGTTCATTCTCACGATATGGGTGTTTGTTGGTGATAACTCTTTTCAGAAATTTTAAATATTTTGGTACATCTTTGATACCTTCTAAGAAAGGCATATTAATGTTGATCTTACTCACCACATTCATGAATCTCTGATATTCAGCCATATCTCCTTTATTCTGAACTCTTGAGGGGAATGGTGGAGGAGGAAGGTTCACTTCTACCACAACATCTTTCTTCTTTGGCTTCTCTTGAATTTTCTCAACTTCCACATCTTCTATTTCTGGCTCACTTTCTTTCTCCACCACATCTTTTACCATTTTCTCCTTCACATTTATTTATTTTTCTTTCATAACGAGAAAAGGAGGTGGTGGTAGCTTCTTACCACTTCTAAGTGAGATAGCGTTACAATCTTTATATTAGATAGGAGTCTCTGTATCACTGGGTAGTTGTCCTTGTGGACGTTGATTTAACTGTTTCGCCATCTGAGCAATTTGATTTTGTAACATTTTGAACGTTGCGGAAGAAGCTTGTTGCTCTTTTTGCGTTTTCATTTGCAAAGCAAATAGTGACTGTAAAGGTTTTGAACATCTAATGCACCTTCTTGAAGCTGAGCAGGTAGAGCTTTCTGATTCATAGTATCTGTATAGTTGTCTTGCGGAGGTTGTCTCTGAACTTGATTTCTGTAATTCTGTTCCCCTTGGTAGTTGTTCTATGGTCTTGGTTGATAGTTATTACCTTGGGGACGCGGTTGGTATGCATAAGTTGGATTAGCGGCCCCATTTGGATTCAAATATTGGAAACTCTGATGGATTCTGTTTGGTTGATAACCTTGACCACCTGAATTATAGTTCCCTCGGTTGGAAACAAACATTATGGATTCTGGATTGCTTTGACAATTCTCCCATTCATGATCTTGTACACCACAATTCGAACATCCATATATTTTGTGTGTATTATTAACATCTGCTCTCCTACCTGAAAAACCTTCTTTAACAGCTAAAGTAAGTTGTTTCAATTGTTGCTCAAGTGTATTCTTCAATTTATTCTCTAAGAAATAGAATTTCTCATCAATTCCAGCACTACTCTCTTTATAACTTGTACCTCGGATAGGTGTTCTCACAGTTATCCAACCTAACTCATTTGACACTGTTCTATTCAACATAATTTTAGCATTAGCTGGAGTTACCTGTAGGAATCCACCACCTCAAAGTAAGTCTAAATATTTCCTTGAGTGTCCTTTAAGGCCTTTATAAAATATTGACATTTGTTGTGGTTCTGTAAGGCCATGATCTGGAACTCTTCTTAAACAATGTTGGAATCTTGTCCTACAATTACATACGTATTTAACTTGTTCTTCCTCGAAGGAAGTCAACTAAATTTGTGTGTTCAGTCTCATGTTTGTTGGATAATAATGATCAAAGAACGATGTTTGAAGCTCATCCCAATTAGTGATTGATCCTGGTTCTTGTGAATTATGTCATACACTCACTGCATCTATCACGGATTGGATCTTCTCCAGCCACTTCATGAAAGTTTCCAAGGTTGTGGAATTGAGCTAACATACCAGGATCGGGTCTGTATATTTGATGTCTCCTTAATTGTTCTTATTTTCGACCCTTAGGAGACATCATTTTTGGTGTTTATTTAATCAATTTGATAGACTTTTGGACTAAATATGCAATAATATGATTTTCCTCTTTTATTTCTAGCATTTTTAATTTATTAAGCTTTTGCACGTAATATTGGTATTTTTAGTGTAAAGTTTACAGGTTTTAGATGTTAGCTAGAAGACGAATCCAAGGAGATGGTGGTCCTTTGTGTGTTCTAAAAATAAATGCAAATGCTAATCGAACCACAACCGCAAGTGTACGGTTGTCCCAAGTAGTATGTATGATAATACAGATTCGTTCCAAGGACGGATGGTTGATCACAATGTTTAGCAAGTAGTGATTGATGCACTTATGAAAGTAAAAGATAATAAAATGTTTGTTTGGTTTTGTTTATTAAAACTACTAAATGGAAGACAAATAATAAATGCAAGTAAAAGCTAAGACGCAAGTAAAATGAGTGAAAACGCAATATGAGATGTAGTACTTGAGAACGCAAGGATCCACCTAATCTTATTTCCTAACTTATGCTGTTTAAGGGCTAAATTGGTCAATTACAATGGTCGGGATTCTAAAATCCTTATACCCCCGTCAGGGTGGACTATAAGGCAATCCTAAAGTGTCACTAGTCCCGTCAGGGTAAATATGATCCACCGTTGGATGATTAAGTGTTTTACCTCATTGGCCCTAGAATTAGCTAAGTTCGCCAGAATCAATAGCTTTTATCCTAGATTGAATAATTAATTCTATACCTAAACCCTCCGTCAGGATGATCCACACGCCACATATGTGGAATAGCTTAGATACTAATACCTAATCTTAGTTCGCGACTCTAAAATCAGTAAATAATCACAAATTATCGAAAAGAGTAATGAACCCAATATAATTTAATTTAATATAAACCCAAATTCAACATTCGTTATTTCATAAAATTAAGATTCACCTATTGTTTGTTCTCAAGCACTATTAAAAGCTTAGCTCATATTAAAATTAAAAACTAAATTAAAAGAAATGGAATTCATATTGTTTACAAAATTAAAATATAAAAAGAACCTAATTTCCGGAATTGGAATGACTACGAACGGAGCTATAGACCCACTCCAGCTCTTGTAGCTTCTTCTTTCTTCCTTCTGTTGCTTCTCTCTGGTGTTTAATCTTGTGGAATGTGAATTGTGTGAAAAATAGAAGTCCAGACCTCCTTTTATAAGCATAAAAACGGATTAGGGCTTGGACCAGAAAATAAAATACTAATTAAATGTCCAAGCCCAACTTCTAAGCCCAAAATCCCGTAACTGCTGATACACCTTCAGTAAAACGGCTTTTCCCGATGCGTTACAACTCCGATTGACCTCATTCCAGTTGCTAAAGTTCCGTAACTCGATAAGGAATGATTTCTCTTCAAAGGTCAACAGCTAGATCATCGCTTAAGCACCTAGAAATTAGAAATCTATGGCCTGGAAAATGGATTTTCAGCTCTAAAAATAATATCTTCGGGATTTGTCTTCAAGTCTTGACTCTAATTCACGATCTTTGACTTTCTCTTCGGATTCCTCTCCTAGCTAACATCTAAAACCTGTAAACTTTACACTAAAAATACCAATATTACGCGCAAAAGTTTAATAAATTAAAAATGCTAGAAATAAAAAGGAAATTCCGGATTATTGCATATTTAGTCCAAAAGTCTATCGAATTAAGTAAATAAACACAAAAAATGATGTCTCCCAAGGGTCGAAAATAAGAACAATTAGGGAGACATCAAGACCCCCAACTCAAACCTTTGTCGTCCCGACAAAGTAAAACAAAACAAAGGGGTAGAAGTAAGCGTATAAACCAATAGAAGCTAGCAAATAAACCCTAAAGCAATTCTCAAAATAAATCTCATATAGCAAACTCTAGAAACTAATATACACATACACTAATCATGCAACATCAAACATAAATAATCTCAATCATAAAATTAAAGTTGCAATGCTTGAAGGTTACACTTGTACTCATCTCTGTATGATGGCTATAGGGTGGTCATTAATCCTAACTCGCTTTGAACGCTCCACCTAGTGTATTCCCTATCAACAGAATAATAAATTCACTATGCACTTAGGAATCACGAGGTCTTTACGGTTATAATATTGGCTTAAGGACGGGTGTGGATGTATATTTGGTAAATTTGAATTGAGCTTTTGGCTCTCTCCTCACTTACCATCAACATTGTCCTCGAGCTTGAGTTAACGCTCAAAAAGATGTTCTCACTCACCCATATATGCAACAATTTAGCGTCCCATGTCTACCCACTATAAACAAGATGATTTTCAGAAAATTCCACTTTGCCGGATGTATTATTCATATTTTTTTTTTCTCTTTTTATTTTCTTTTCTCTTTTTTTTTGTACAGAAGCAAACCGGGTTCCCGGTTTTGATGAATCCGGGTTCCCGGTTCCTACTGTATGATTTTTCAAATTTTTTCATTTTTTCTTTCTTTTTTCATTTTTCTTCATTCCCGGCAAAGGGTTACAAGTATATATCATCTGCAATTGTGCTACAATACAAAGCACATCGATCCCTACCCATTTAATTCCCCATATGTGGTCCCACCACCCCAAACTCAAGCTCGAGACATGTCTCAGGATTGTGATTCAAGTGCGGGTCATATGGTCATGCCTAATAATCTAAGGGATAATGGCTTATATCGTGGCTACAAAGAAAAGGCTACAGGCTCAAAGTGGGCTAAGACGGATAATAATTAATACAAGGGATAGAAAGCTAAAAAGGCACAAATGGCTAACAAAGAACTGCCCCTATCATTTTCCTAAGTACATAGCTTGTCTTTAGTTTATATCTAGGTGGGTTCTCTACTAATTAGGATTTCACGTTCTACACACCAAACATATTCCTTGAGTACAAGCTTACTTCATTTGCATTGTTCATTAATTTTTAGTTTCCTTTCCTTTCTCATTTAGTGTAACTTATGTTATTGCTTTGAGTCTTTTCGAGTCGTGGGGACACGACTCATTTTTTAGTTTGGGGTGGGGTTCGTTGCCTCATCCCAGTTTTTATGTGTTATATGTTTTATTTGCTTTCAATAAAATAATTTTCGGAGTTGCGTTTGACTGTAGAAGATTTTAAATGTCCCTTTTAAGCATACTTATGATGAATCTATGATAGTAGATAGTGGACTTCAGGGAATAACATAAAACGCACTTACAATTGCATGCGAACATAGGTAATTGATAGGAAAAATTAATGAACAATGCAAATGAAGTAAGCTTGTACTTAAGGAATATGTTTGGTGTGTAGAACGTGAAATCCTAATTAGTAAAGAACCCACCTAGATATGAACTAAAGACAAGCTATGTACTAAGGAAAATGATAGGGGCAGTTCTTTGTTAGCCATTTGAAGCCTTTTAGCTTGCTATCCCTTATTATAATTTTATCCGTCTTAGCCCAAGTTTGAGCCTTAAGCCTTTTCTTTTGTAGCCACGATATAAGCCCATTATCCTTTAGATTATTAGGCATGACCAAATGACCCGCACTTGAATCAACACCCTGAGACTTGTCTCGAGCTTGAGTTTGGGGTGGAGGGTCCATATTTGGGAATTTACATTGGGAAGGGATCATATGTGTTTGTATTGGGGGCACAAAAATGTAGATGATATTATTATTTGTAACCCTTTGCCGAGTAATGAAAAAAAAAGAGAGAGAAAAAGAAAAAAAAATATATAAGAGACATGACTTTTCACATCAAAATGATGGTCATGTGTATCTTGTACAAAAAAAGAAGAAAAGAAATGAAAAAGAAAATAAAAAGAAAGAATAAATAAATCGGCAAAGTGGAATATTTTTGGAAATCATCTTAGTTAGATTTGGGTTGACATTGGGGACGCAACATTAGCGCGTCAAATGGGTGAGTGAGAACATTTTTTAGCGTAAACTCAAGCTCGAGGGCATTGTTGATGGTAAGTGAGGAGAGAGCCAAAAGCTCACTTCAAATTTACCAAATATACATCCATACCGTCCTTAAGCCATTATTAAAACCATAAAGATCTCGTGATTCCTAAGTGCATAGTGAATTTATAATTCTGTTGATAGGGAATATACTAGGTGGAGCGTTCAAAGCGAGGTAGGATTAATGACCACCCTATAGCCATCATACAGAGATGAGTACAAGTGTAACCTTCAAGCATTGCGACTTTAATTTTATGATTGAGATTATTTATATTTGATGTTGCATGATTAGTGTATGTATATGTTAGTTCTTAAAGTTTTGCTATATGAGATTTATCTTAAGAATTGCTTTAGGTTTATTTGCTAGCTTCTATTTGTCCTTGCGTTTACTTCTACCCCTTGTTTTGTTTTGTTTTGCTTTGTCGGGACGACAAAGGTTTGAGTTGGGGGTCTTGATGTCTCCTTAATTGTTCTTATTTTCGACCCTTAGGAGACATCATTTTTGGTGTTTATTTAATCAATTTGATAGACTTTTGGACTAAATATGCAATAATATGATTTTCCTCTTTTATTTCTAGCATTTTTTAATTTATTAAGCTTTTGCGCGTAATATTGGTATTTTTAGTGTAAAGTTTACAGGTTTTAGATGTTAGCTAGAAGAGGAATCCAAGGAGAAAGTCAAAGATCAAGAGATAGAGCCAAGACTTGAAGATAAATCCCGAAGATATTATTTTTAGAGCTGAAAATCCATTTTCCAGGCCATAGATTGCTGATTTCGAGGTGCTTAAGGGATGATTTAGCCGCTGACCTTTGAAGAGAAAACATTCCTTATCGAGTTACGGAACTTTAGCAACTGGAATGAGGTCAATCGGAGTCCTAACGAGTCGGGAAAATCCGTTTTAGTGAAGGCATATCAACGGTTACGGGATTTTGGGCTAAGTTAGTGGACTTGGGCCTTTTATATTTCATTTAATTAAAAGCCTAGGTCCAAGTCCGAATTTGCACTTATAAAAGGAGGTCTGGACTTCTATTTTACAGACAATTCACATTCTGCAAGATTAAAACACCAGAGAGAAGCAACAGAAGGAAGAAAGAAGAAGCTACAAGAGCTGGAGAGGGTCTATATCTCCGTTCGTAGTCATTCCTATTCCGGAAATTAAGTTCTTTTATCTTTTAATTTTGTAATCAATATGAATTCCTTTACATTTAACTTAGTTTTTCCAATTATGAGCTAATTTTAATTAGTGCTTGAGATCACATTATGGATTGATTTTGATTCTATTTTATTCTATGCTTTTGTATTTGGGATTTTTACAATTGAAATCAAATTGGGTATTAGGTATTTTTCATTAATTTGTTCTTAATAACTATAATTGACGTAATTAACCAATCATAGGTCTTAGTATCTAGGCTATTCCAATTAGTGGCGATTGGATCACCTTGACGGGGGGTTTAGGTACAGAAATAATTAATGAATGTAGGATAGAAATTATTTGACTCTGACGAGCGTAATTAATCCTATGTCCAATTGGGTAAAATAAACTTAATCACTTAAGAATGGACTATAATCACCCTGACGGGGTTTGTAGCATTTAAGAGTAGCTCCTTAGTCCACCCTGACGGGGGTAAGGATGACCTTAGAATCCCGACCATTACTTTTTACTAATTTGTCCCTTAAACGAAACATGGAATAAATAAGAGTTAGATGAAATCCTTGCGTATCTCAAGTACTGCTTTCTCATACTTTCGTTTTACTTTCATTTACTTGCGTCTTAGTTATTTATTTACATTTTCGCATTAGTCTTTCATACTTAGGATTTATACAAATCAACCAATCAATCAATATATCTTTTACTTACTTTCATAAGTGCAATCCATCATTAATAGATAAGCATTGTAGTCAACCATCCCGTCCTTGGAACGAATCTGTTTTATCAACTATATTACTTGGGACAACCGTACACTTGCGGTTGTGGTTCGATTAGTTATTGAATTTATTTTAGAACACACAAAGGACCACCAATATTGCGACATTAATATATGTAGGACCAATTCCAAGAGCAAGAGCGTGATATGGAATCTGTTCAAGACCTTGTACGAACCACGAATCATAAAACATTTGCGATTGAGCTTTTCTTTCAGGTGGAGGAGGATTTCCTTGATTCTGATTATTCTGGAATGGGGGAATTGGAGGATTACAGATTATTGTGTTCCCCTCATTATCCAATTCCACCTGAAGATTATTAATATTATTGTTGTTTATTGCGGCCATCTATTTTTCTCTTGCTAGTCTTTCTTCTTTCTTTCTTTTGTTTTTATTCCTGAATAATCTCTCAGGATTTGAGAGCATGCACTAAACCTGTAAAACCTGTGAAAGACAAAACAAAACAAAACAAAACAAAAAGCGTAAAACTGAAAAATAAAATAACAATTCACTGGGGGTCACACGCTAAGGTCCCCGGTAGCGGCGCCAAAAACTTGGTGGTCTTGAGGTATTATAAAATAAAGCAATAAAAGTTTAGGATCCATAGACCGTAAGTGCACGGTTGTCCAAAAAGGAAGATGAGGACAACGAATCCCCACCCCCAACTTAAAAGTGAGTCGTGTCCCCACGACTCGAAAAAGACTCAATAAAGCAATAAAATTTAAACTAAAACTAAACTAATGCATACAAGGAGTCAAGAAGGAGAATTAGAACGGGGTACCTGGCCATAAAGCTCTAGCATATCCTCTTCCGAAGAAGAATAATCATCTATATCCAAGTCTTTTGTTACTTCATTTATTACATGATTTATCCTTGAAATTTCATCCTAGCAGGCGTTAAATTATCTTTTTAGAATACCAATTTATTCCATCAATTTAACTGCCCATGCTGGTGGTGTAGATATACTCTCTTAATTTTCATTAATATTTGAAGAAGATCTTTGATCTTGGATTGGTGTCTTTTCTTTAGGTCATGGTGGTAGACTCATTCTAACTGTTAACTTCCTTATAGTGGTTGTGCTGGTGCCTCTATCTTTGTTTTGTTTTCAATAGGCTCATCAAGGTCAATGGCCTTTTCTTTTGTAGCTCTAGGCAATTTCTTGTTCTTCCCTAAGATTGAACACTTTCTCTTATAATTCATAGCATTTGTTCTGTTTGTCATCTCTGATTAACCCACAACTCAAGTTACACCAAGGATAGAATAAAGTAATGAAAGATTGGTGTGGCTTGAGTTTGTTGCTTGGATGAATGATTATCGATGATAGAAGAAGGTTTATTTGATTGTTCTTGGAAGAACTCTTGATAGCTTGATGATTTCTGATAGTGTTTTATGGAGGATGGAGGAAAGATTTCATGTTGTTTTTGTGTTTGTGTGAAGGTTAAATCAAGCTTCAAGGTGTATATATAAGGTTTGGGTCTGAAAAATTCGTGTTGTAGAGGTTGGAAGAGGCTAGGTTTAGCTTTGATAAGGTAAGAGTCCAATTAGAACCCTTTCTCTCTTCTTGAACCGACATGGTGTGGTGCACCGGACGTGAGGCGCGGTGTACCAAACGTAAGAACTGATCAAAACAGTGGGTGCAAATTATCGCTACGGTTTCTTATAGGGACCTCTCGGCAATAAACCGTAATTAAAAACCGTCGCCACAGTTTTCTTTCTTGCGGTGCACCGGACAGTATATGTGGTACACCGGACCCTGTTTTGAAAAACCGTGGTCACTATTTCTCGATACGGTTTTCCCTATCTCGTCTCGGCAATAAACCATGGGGAAAAACCGTCGTCACTGTTTAGACCTTGCGGTAGACCGCAACTAGGGAGCGGTATACCGTACATAGCTGCTGGTTAACACAATTTTCTTATCTTTTCGACCCCAAAATCAATTTCCTTCGCATATAACACACTACCTTTCTCTCCCATTAGCTTGTAAACACATTAATAATATACACTAACTTGGAATTATACACTACGAAACATAAAACTAACTAGAAAGCAATTAAAACAAGGGATGTCTCCCAAGAACACTTTTGTTTAACGTTGTTTAGTTCGACGTGTTACCTCAGTGATCATGTACGTACATCACCTCCCCAGCAATGAGTAAATTTATTAATATTGGCATGCAAAATTTGAATCCATTGCCTTTCACTCCCATGAACTTCTCAGATATATTCTTTGTAGCCATGAATGGTCCCATCCAAAAGTTCTTAGGTGTATGTGCGTCTTGTGGTAACTTGATTTGATATATAGCACTACAATCCTTTGGCAATCCATTCATCTCCTTAGTTTCTAAGCTTCATTTGTTAGAAAGAATGTCCTTCATGAATTTAAGATATTTTGGCATTCTCTTGAGAGCTTCTACAAACGGGATGTTAATATCTAACTTTCTCACCATGTCAAGGAACTTCTCAAATTCTTTTTCAGTGTTCTTGTTTTTTACACATGATGGGAATGGTGGAGGAGGACGTGTATTATTTACCACTGAGCTCTTCTTCTTTTCTGGTGTCTTCTCTGGGACACTTTTCAGTTCAATTACCTCTTCGACCTTGTCTTCTACTGTTTCTTCAACAACTTTTTCCGGAATAGAGGTTGGTTCTATTTCTTCTACTCTAGGCGGAGGTAATTATTTTCTACTTCTTAATTCAGCCGCATAACAAGCATCATCTTGAGGAGCAACCGTATCACTTGGGAGTTTCCCTTTTGGCCTGTTCTAAAGTGTACTCTCCATCTGTGAAAGGGTATGCTCAATATTTTTGATTACCTTTGATTGGGTTTGGAGTCTTCGTTGACTTATCTTCATGTTTTCTTCAAATAGTCCCAAAAGTTCAGCTATACTCGGATCTGAACTCGAAGGTTGTTCTTGTGTAGCTTGTTGCGTTGAATATGGAGGTGGTTCTTGATAATGTTCTTCATAATTCGGCACTTGTTGATAGATAGGTCGTGGTGGATAATAAGGTTGAGTTCGAGTTTGATAATAGTTACCTTGATTTCCGACCCAATTCTTATTTCGTGGGTAATAATAATTAGCGTGACTTCCTTGAGGATGATAATAACCATTCGAGTAATGGTTTCATTGATGAGATACAAAGGAAATCAAAGTTGGATTCTCAATAAAGTTCCCCCACAAATGATTTCTTGCTCCACAACCAAGACATGAAGGTAAAGTGTGTACTAGATTTACCTGAACTACTGAACGTGCTTGATCTTGTAGTTCCTTAAGTTGTTGGCTTAACTCTTCGATCCTTAAAGCTTCTAAGCTATCTTCTTCTTTTTCTGATTCTACCGACCAACTTCTTTTGGTATCAAGAACTCTTTTCATAATAATATGGGCTTCTTTAGGATCTAATAACATAAAACTTCCATATCCTAATATATCTGCCCTTGCCTCTGACTCGTTGGTGAGTCCTCCATAGGACATGAATAATTGATATTCGGGCGAGGAGACGTGGAATGGACACCTTTTTTTCCTCTCATTAAACCGTAATCATGCTTCACCAACACTTTCCCCTTCTTCTTGCATAAATTGTTCAAACTCCAACATATATTTTAAACGTCTACTAACCGAATAGAACCAGTCTAGCAATTTGGCTTGGACTTTGTCCCAATCTGGAATTACATCAGTGAATTGGGAATCATACCAATCGCTTGCACCTCCGGTTAAAAAGAATTGGAACATAACGTAATACATTTGTTCCTGTGTAACGCCTTTGATGATATAGGCATCACAAATCTGCATGAATTTCTAGATACAACGAACCGGATCTTGATGTGCAGCACCGCTAAATTGTCCATGACTCGCAAATTGCGCTATCATGCCTGAATCAGGTCAAAATTTAGTGTCTTGGATTTATGGAGTGCGGATTCCTCTGGGTTGTACTCTGAATAAGATGGGAAGATCAAGTTACCTCGGACTCTCATCTGAATAACCTGTAAATAAGATAACAAAAAACAAAAGCGTAAATATAACTAACTAAAATAAATGCACAAGGACTAACGATGTAGTACCTGGCAGCGGCGCTAAAAACTTGGTGTCGACTAGGTCGTGATAAAATAATAGATAAAATAAGTTCAAATAAACACCATAGCCTAAACATGTTACTCACTACAAGTATCACCATCGTATGCAAGTTTAATGATAAATAAGATTTATTCCTCAGAGACTACGAAAGTTAGAAATAACTTATGCGAATATCAAGTGCAGATAAGAAAGCTAGAATAATAATGCGCAAGAAATAAAGACAATTATTTTTGTTTGGTTTTTGTTTAAGAAATATCAACTAAATAAAACAAATATAGAAAAGTAAATAAGAGAAGCAGATAGTATGAGAGTTTAGCTCGAGATATAGCAAGTAATCCCCACTAGCCTTGTTTATTCTAATCATGTAAGGGAGAATTATGTATAATTGAAATAACTAGGATTCTAAATTCCTCCAAACCCCCTTCCGGGTAGACTTAGGTGGCGACCTCACAATTACTAGGGGACTTAACTAAGGTGTTCCTACGCCACTAGATTCTTAGATGAGACTAGCCTATATATAATGATCGGTGGTTAAATCAAACCTTAATGGCTATCTAGTTAGGCAAGCCCGTCAGAATCACTACCGCACACTAGACGTTTATGTGGTGTTTCAATATAGACACCCTTCTGGGTGACCATCTAACTACTATGAAGGTAATCCTATATGCGGGCCCTCGTAAGAAAAACATACAATAAATCAAAGCACATAAAACAGAGAATAAAACACTAATTCATTTAAATATTATAATCAAAAAGTTAAAATAGATGTAAAAAAAGTCTAGGTTTCATACCCATATTCTAAATATCAAGCTAAAATAAATTTAGTTCATACTAGAGAAAGAAAAGAAAACAATTATAAATTTGAAGGCTTGTGAAAGCATAATTTGATGTTCAGCTCCTTCCAGACTTCTCTTCTCTTGATGTAGTCTTCTTCTTGGCTTAATAATTGTCCAAGGATGTGTTTCTACTAAATAAAGGGTGTATTTATAGGGTAGTCTAAATCCTAGTTCGGATTCTTGGAGTCTAGGGCAAGTAATAGGACTATTTTCCAAATCAAATTCGTTTCCTAAAATATAGAAAAGGTAATAAACTGTTGTTGTTTGTTTTGGCCGTAACTTCTTCAATATTGCTCTGATTGACGCGTTCTTTATATCGAAACTGATCATCCCGGAAATCTCTACACTTTTGCTTCAGAACATTCTTCCAAATTCTCAGCCGCTTTGAGTTATGATCAATTTAATAGACGTAGCTGCTGAAATTCAGATTTTCTTAGCAACTTTTCCTTTCCTATTTTATATTTTACTTCCTTTTATCTCCAATTTCCATCATTATCTTCTTTCCCTTATCTCTTAGAAATGATTTGGAATCTAATTAATTATCATATATCTTTAAAGTTTCACAATTAACAAACAATTAAACCAAATATACTCTAAAAAAAATCATCAAATCAAGACAAGAGATAGGAAAATATAAAAATATGAATAAAAATCGATAATTAAAGTCTCAAACACACCTAAAATGATGTCTCCAACCTAGACTAATTCATCACAAATAGGGAGACATCAAATCCTGTTAAAACCGACCTTCTGTTTCGCCACCGGGTTCCGGTTGGTAATGACCGGGTTCCCGGTCCGCGTCGCAAGGCGCAAAACTTTTCTTTCGCATTTTTTTATAATAATTTGTTTTTTAGACGCAACAAATGTGTTGCCTCTCCACCGCACAGGTCAGAGACTTGTCTTCAGAGACCGGGTTCCCGGTCAGCTGACAACCAGGTTCCTGGTTAGCGTCGGCGAACGCAACTCTAGACGCACCAAGTGGCTTGCGTCACCACCGCACAGGTCCTTAATGTTCGGGCAGCTACAGCGCAGACACCAGGTTCCCAGTCAGATGACAACCGGGTTCCATGTTGCTTTCGACAGGCGCAAATCCAAACGCGCCATTCCGTGCGTGTATGAGGTTGGTCAACGGGAGTTGACCGGGGTCCCGGTCAGTGATAACCGGGTTCCTAGTTAGCTCCTATTTTGCAACCAAAATTTTCTTTGTTTTTCGCACTAACTACCCTGAACTCATGACCTTCCACTCCTGTATTTATCCGAACAACCAACCTTTCTCATATCTTAAGAATTAAACACTAATAAACAACAATTACTCGAATTTAAACTACGAATTTAATATACATGAATATACAATTGAAATGGATTTTGTTTAACGTCATTAAGCTCGACGAGTTACCTCTCGCTTTTATGCAGCTTCGAGAAGGTACATAACCTCCCCAGGATGTGGATCTTCAATGCAATTGATATCCTCGCCTCCATGATAGACTTTCAATCAATGACCATTCACTATAAAGGCGTGGTGCTCGATTGGATGCTCAATCTCTATAGCTCCATGAGATGTCACTTTGGTCACAATATAAGGACCAGACCACTTTGATCTCAACTTACCCGAATAATTTCTAAACTTGGAGTTGTATTTAAGGACCCTCTGTCCAACTTCAAACTTCTTTTCACGAATGCGATTATCATGCCATCTCTTTGTATTTTCTTTGTACAATTTAGCAATCTCATAAGCATGTAATCGAAACTCGTGAAGTTTATTTAACTTCATCATACGATTCTCACCAGCTAGAGTAAGATCTAAATTCAATTGCGTTATTGCCCAATATGCACCTAATTCAAGTTCAAGAGGTAAGTGACAAGCCTTACCATAAACCATGCGATACGGAGATGCACCAACAGGTGTCTTGAACGCAGTACGATATGCCCACAACTTATCATCTATTTTTAATGAATAATCTTTACGTGTAGGTCCAACAATCTTCTCTAAGATTGATTTGACCTCTCTATTAGAGACCTCACATTGACCATTGGCTTGTGGATAATAAGCGGTAGATAGATGTCTCACCCCATACTTCTCCAAAAGTGCCTTCAAATATCTGTTCACGAAATGAGAACCTCCATCACAAATAATCACTCTAGGCGGACCATGTCTAGTGAAGATGTGTGACTTTAAGAATTTAATCACCACTCGCGAATCATTAGTTGGTAGAGCTACAGCCTCTACCCATTTAGACACGTAATCAACAGCTAATAGGATGTATTGATTTCTATTAGATGGTACAAAAGGACCCATGAAATCAATACCCCATACATCAGATACCTCAACTTCCAGAACATTATTACGTGACATCTCATCTCTCTTAGATATATTACCAGTAAACTGGAATCCATGACATTTCTTAACATACTTATGACAATCCTTATGTAAAGTAGGCCAATAAAAACCGGATTATAGTACCTTAGCAGCTGTGTAGTCACCTTTGAAATGTCCTCCATAGGGTGAATCATGACAACCCGCCATTACTGATTGAGTTTCACTTTGAGGTATGCATCTTCTCACCATTTGATCACCACATGTTTTATAGAGGAAAGGATCCTCCCAAAAGAATTGCTTTGCACGGTGTATCAGCCTCTTTCTGTCTTGTGAAGTAGCTCCTTCAGGAAAAGAACCAATCACAATAAGATTCGCTTTGTCTGCATACGAAGAAGCCCCATTTACATATATCGAAAATAAGCTTTCATCAGGAAACTCTTCCTTGACCAACTCAGGTCCACTATTAGACTCAGATGCTTCAAGACGAGACAAATGATTTTTGCACCTAATTATCACAACCCTTTCGATCTCTAATATCTAATTCAAACTCTTGTAATAACAATACCCATCTGATCAAACGTGGCTTTTCATCTTTCTTCTCCATAAGATATTTAATCGCGAAATGATTGGTAAACACAACAATTTTTGCCCCAAGGAGGTAGGTGATGTCTCCTCATTTGTGATAGATTAATATAAGGATGAGACATCATTTTTAGTGATTTAGAAGTCTTTCTAGTCGATTTTCTTGAGAAACACTACACTTTCCTATTTCTAGTCTTGATTTAGTAAATTATTATTTTTAGAGCATATTGGGTTTAATTATTTATTTAGTGTGAAGTTTTAAAGATAATTATGGAGATTAATTAGAGTTCAAGTCAAAGACTAAGAGATATGGAAATAAGATAAGCATGGAAATTGAAGATAAGGAAACAAAAGCTAAAAATACGGAAAAGGAAAAGCTGCCATAAATTTGAATTTCACCACCCATGACCACAAATCAGCTTATATCTCAAACCCCAGGGGGAATTTGGAGAAACAATCAATAGAAAAGTTAAAGATCTTTCCGAGGCGATGAATTTCGACTACTCATACGCGTCAAACGGATAAGAATTGAAGTTGTTAGGACCAAAACAAAAACGGGCCTGATTTCATATTTTAGGGTTACGAATTTGAGTTGGGCTAGGAGTCCACTACTTACCCTCTCCTTCAAGAAAACGAATTAGGGCTTCTATACACCTATAAATATACCCTTATATCACTTGTAAATCATCCTTGCTCATCCTTGCCTCATAGTAATTAGCCGTTAGGTTTATTATCATCAAAATTATTGTAGAGAGTAAGATGAAGTCTTTTATTATTTCTTTTGGTTTATTTCCTTCAGGTATGAACTAATTTTCCCATAGCTTGGGTTTTGCATCATGTATAATCTATGAATTCTATTTTCTTTCTATCTAAGTTTTCTTTGGGAATTATATGTTTTAATCTGATATTAGCTTCTTACCTATATATTTGTTTATGTGTTTTGAATTATTGGATGTCCTAGAACTGATCACTTTAGGCTTTCTTAATAGTAGTTAGATGTTCACCTTAACTGGGTGTCTAATTATTGAAACACCACATAACGTCTAGTGTCGATATTGGTCTTGACAACACTAATTCTAGCTAGATAGTCATTAGGGTATAATTTAATCACTATCATCATGTTTGGAATTGAATTGCTTAGGGCCTTCGTGGCGCTTGATTACCCTAGGTTTAGGCTGCCTCATGATGTGTCCGTAGTCCCCTTAGTCGCTCTCCAGGTCTAAGGTATGGGAATTTAGAAACCAGACTAAGTATTTAAGAGTTAATTATCTCCCTTATTAACTAGAATTTGATAGAAAGAATTAGAAGGATTAGTGCATACTAATAAAACCTAAGCTATACTTCTCATCTCATATTTCTTATCTTTTAATTATTGTCTTTTATTTTTCCATAGTTTAATTAATTATTTCAAATTATTCTCTTTTATTTTCTGTTTTTAAGTAATTACTATCTATTCTTACTATTCGCTCATTCGTATAACACACTAAGTCCCTGAGAACGAATTCAACTTATCATTAAAACTTGCATACGTCCTGTAATACTTGCAGTACCGTGCTTGTCTAGGGTGCTTTAGTGCATTGTTTTTAGCGTTTATTTATCATATTTTTATAACACCCTAGGCGGCACCAGTAGGAACGAAATTTTGTCAAATGCATACACAACAGCTAATAGTTCCTTCTCCGTCACAGTATAATTAACATGAGCACTAGTGAAAGGCTTACTTGCATAGTAGATAGAATGAAATACCTTATCTTTTCTTTGACCAGAAACAACACCCATAGCAAGATCACTAGCATCACACATAATTTCAAACGGAATCTTCCAATCAGGAGATAATACAATAGGTGCAAATATAAGCTTCTCCTTGATCTCTTTGAATTCCACCATGTAAGCTTTATCAAAAATCAATTTGGCACCCTTCTCGAGTAAGTTTCACAATGGCTTAGCGATCTTAGAGAAATCCTTGATAAAACGTCGATAAAACCCAGCATGACCTAAAAAGCTTCTTACCCTTTTTACAGAAATAGGAGGGGGAAGAGTCTTAATTACCTCAATCTTAGCATGATCAACTTCTAAACCTGGACTCGGAACCTTTGGTCCCAACACTATACCTTCACGAACCATAAAATGACACTTCTCCCACTTCAGAACCAAATCAGTCTCCTTGCATCTAATTAAGACCTTCTCCAAGTTCTGTAAACACTTATCAAAGTTATCACCAAACACAGAAAAGACATCCATAAATACCTCAGGGAAATTATTGATCATGTCCCAGAAAATCGCCATCATGCATCTCTGGAAAGTAGCACGTGCATTACATAATCCAAATGGCATCCTTCGGAAAGCAAAGGTACCAAAATGACAGGTAAAGGTTGTTTTGTGTTGGTCTTTAGGATCTACATATATCTGGTTGTATCCTGAATACACATCTAAAAAGAAATAATACTCTCTTCCAGCCAACTTGTCTAACATCTAATCTATGAAAGGGATATGGAAGTGATATTTTTTGGTGGCCTTGTTCAACTTACAATAATCATACACACTCTCCATTCAACAATGGGTCTCGAGGTAATGGCTTCATTCTGAGCATTTAGGACAGTAGTGATACCACCCTTCTTTGGTACGCATTGAACTGGACACCCATTCGCTACTAGCTATGGGATAAATGATTCCCGTATCTAGTAATCTAATAACCTCTTTCTTCACCACTTCCTTCATATCTAGCATCAATCTCTTTTGCTTTTCAACTGAGCGTGCACTATCATCATCCAAAATAATTTTGTGTTGGCAATAGGAAGGACTAATACCTTTGATGACAGCAATAGTTCAACCAATTGCCTCTTTATTGGCTCTTAGTATACGCAATAGTTTGTCTTCTTGAGGACTTGTCAAAAGTAGCTGAAACAATAACAGGTAGAGTGTTGTTAGTACCTAAATAAGCATACCTCAAGTGTGACGGAAGCGGCTTATCTTTTAATTGTGGGGGAGATTCAACGGATGGTTTCTTTTTAGGTAATATCTCCATTGGATCTCTGGGAGGCTCATAGGCTAGACGCCTATACTTTGGATTCTCAGAATTCAGAGCTGCCACTGTTTCGGCAAGCTCTTCGATCATCTCAGGTAAGTCAAGTGTTAAGGCATCCTGCAAGACATCCTCAAAATTAAAATTATCAAATACCTTGCGTGGCATGTTCTACTGCATCGACTCGGAAATAGTCCTCTCGGGAATCTGGAAACTTCATAGCCTTAAACACGTTGAACTTTACCTCTTCGTATTGGATTTGCATAGTTAATTCTCCGTTTTCTACACCATTCAAAGTACGCCCCGTGGCTAGGAATGGTCTTCCAAAGATGATGGGGACATTCCTATCCGCTTCGTATTCATGTATAACAAAATCAACAGGAAAAATTAATGTACCTGCCTTGGCGAGGACATTTTCTATTCGTCCCTCAGGATGTGCGAGGGATCTGTCAGCCATTTTCAAGACCATAGAAGTCGGTCTTGCATTTCCTATCTTCAATTTATCAAAAATTGATTTGAGCATGAGATTAATACTCGCACCCAAATTACACAAATCTTTTCCTTGCCACTCATTAACAATAGAAATAGGAATCATGAAACTCCCAGTATTAAGTATTTTAGGTGGCAACTTACTTTGGCATATGGCACTACATTCTTCTGGCAACCCTATCATCTTATTATCAAGGTATGGTCCTTTGTTGGTGATGGCTCTCTTCAGGAATTTAACGTATTTCGGCACATCTCTAGTAGCATCTAGGAATGGTACATTAATGTTAAGACCTCTTATCACATTTAAGAATTTTTGATAGTCAACTATATCTCCTTTCTTCTGAACTCTTGAAGGGAAAGGTGGAGGAGGACGGGTTTCTACAACATCTTTCTTCTTTGGATTTTCCGGAATTTTCTCCACTTCCACTACTTCTGTTTCATCGTCTTTTTTCACCACATCCTTTACCGGCTTTGCTTTCACAGTTGTTTCTTTTTCTTTCATAACATGAAAAGAAGGTGGGGGAAGCGTCTTACCACTTCTAAGCGCTATAGCATTACAATCTTCTTTCTATTTCGGATTTTCAGTGTCACTTGGGATTTGCCCTTGTGGACGCTGATTCAATTATTTTGCCATCTGAGCCATATGATTTTCTAACATTTTAAGTGCTGCAGCAGAAGATTGTTGGTGTTGGTGCGCCTTCATTTGAAGGTTGATTAATGTCTGTAATGTTTGTTGAATATCTAAAGCACCTTCTTGAGGTTTAGTAGGTAGATCTTTCTGATTCATAATATCGGTATAGGTTTCTTGAGGAAGTTGTCTCTGAGCTTGATTTCCGTAACCTTTCCCCCCTTGGTAGTTATTTTGTGGTCTTGGTTAATAGTTATTACCTTGGGGACGCGACTGATATGCGTATGTCGGATTAGCGGCCCCACTCAAATTCGAATATTGGAAACCCGGGTGGTTTCTATTTAGTTGATAACCTTGGCCACCTAAATTATAGTTCCCTCGGTTGGAAACAAACATCACGGATTCTGGATTACTTTGACAATGCTCCCAATCATGATCTTGTACACCATAGTTAACATACCCATATATCTCTTGTGTATTATTAACATCCGCTCTTCTACCTGAAAAACCTTCTTTAACAGCTAACGTAAGTTGTTTCAATTGTTTCTCAAGTAAGTTCTTCAATTTATTCTCTAATGAAGAGAATTTTTCATTAATTCCAACACTACTCTCTCTATACCCTGTATCTCGGATAGGTTCTCTCACAGTATTCCAACCCAATTCATTCTTCACTGTTCTATTCAAAAAATCTTAGCTTTAGCTGAAGTTACCTGTAAGAATCCACCACCACAAAACAGGTCTAAATATTTTCTTGGTTGTCCTTCAAGGCCTTTATAGAATATTGACATTTGTTGTGGTTCTGTAAGGCCATGATCTGGAACTCTTCTTAAGCATAACTGGAATCTTGTCCAACGCTTACCCACGGAATCATCTTCTTCTTGTTCGAATGACGTTAAATCTATCTGTGCATTTAATCTCATGTTAATCATATAGTAACAATCAAAGAACGTTGTTTGTAACTCCTTCTAATTATTTATTGATCATGGTACTTGTGAATCATGCCACTCACTAGCTGCGTCTATCACGAAAAATCTGAAATTTGCATAGTACATCTGCTCTCTGGTTACACCTTGCGTTATATATGCATCACATATTTGCATAAACTCTTGTACTGCACGAATTGGATCTTCTCCAGGTACTCAATGGAAGTTTCCAAAGTTTTGGAATTGAGCTAACATACCAGGATCGGGTCTGTATCGTGCAACATTGATATCTGAAGGACCAATACCCAGAGCAGGAGTGCCGTATGGAGCTTGTTTGCAACCTTGTATGAACCATGGATCATTAACAACTGGAGGTTGAGATTTTCTTCCAAGTGGAGGAGGATCTTCATCTACCACCCTGGGATTAAGATTATTCTCATTAGCCATTTCTAATTCCTTGGCTAATATCTCTCTCTCTCTCTCTCTCTCTCGCTTATTTTTCTTCTTTCTTTCTTTTGTTTGCAAGTCTTACTAATATCTCAGGGTTATCGAGCATACACCAAACCTATAAAACCTGAGAAAGAACGAACAAATGCAAGCTTAAAACTAAAAAATAAAAATAAAAATTAAACTACTAAAGGATTAACACCGGGGTCACACGCTACCATCTCCAGTAGCGGCGCCAAAAACTTGGTGGGTCCTGTGGTGTTCTAAAATAAAGCGATAAAAGAGGAACCACTATACTGCAAGTGCACGGTAGTCCAAGCAATACTCCGATAAATCAGGTTTTGTTCACAGGGACGGATAGTTATAACTCTGGTATTTAAAACTAAGGATGCAATAAATAAATACTAACTGTAGTCGGAAGAAAGGAATTCTTCCAGCTCTAACTTCTCCTTCTGCCTTCTGCTCTTGACTTTCTCTTGAGGCGTAAGAAAATAATTGTCTGATATGTGTTCTGTAAAAAGGAGGTATAAAGGTCAATTTATAATAAAAAGGGGGAATAGGATTTTTACTTAATGAATATAATTAAAATAATAAAAAGCCCAAATCCATCTCTTTAATTCCCATAACTGGTGTGCAACCCTTGGTAAAATGGTTGTAACTTTCGCATATCAACTCCAAATCGACTCATTCCGATTGAAAAATCTTCCTAACTCAAAAAGGCAACTTCCTTATTTCACGACTCAAAGGCCGAATCAGTGTCTAAGGGGCTAGAAAACAGCAATTAGTAACAGCCTTCCAGATTTGCAGTTTTTCTAGTTAACTCTTCGGGATATCTTTTCTCTCCTTTGACTTCTTCGCTCGATCTAAGACTTTGATTCTCGATTCTCCTCCTTGTCTTGGTGCTCCCTAGCATCCATGGACCTAAAAAATTTGCACTAAAAACAAACAAATTAACGTACAAAAGCTATAAAAATGAAATATCGTAAATCCAAGGGGAGAAAATGAAATATAAAGAAATAAGCCTAAAAGTATATCAAATAAGTCAAATATTCAACTAAAATGATGTCTCCTAAGGGAATTTATTTAGAACAAACGGGAGACATCAGTGAATACAAGGATCAATATAAAGTGCTTTGGAGGTATGTAAAAGAGTTAAGGAGAAGCAACCCTGGTTCTACAATAGCCGTTGAGTCTATCCAGAAGGAAGAGACAGGGGATGAAGTAGTTCACAGAGTGTATATGTGCCTTGAAGCATGTACTCTTGGTTTCTTGAATGGTTGTAGACGTGTGATAGGTTTGGATGAATGTCATTTGAAGGGGCCCCATCCTGGGATTTATTTGACAGCAGTTGGACTTGATCCTAACAATTGTAATTTTTCCTATTGTGTATTGTGTAGTTGAGAGTAAGAATAAAAGTATATGCACCTTTTTCTTGCGTTTGTTAATAGCTGATCTTGGCATTGAAGCTTATAAAAAAGATTGGACCCTAATGTCTGAAAAACAAAAGGTTAATTTATTTTATTTATTTTATTTATTTTAAACGTTTTATTTAACTTTTTTAACACTAATTAATTTTTTATTTACATATTGTGCCATAGGTTTTGGTGCCAGCAGTAGAAGAACTACTACCTGGAATAGTTGATAGACATTGTGTGCACCATCTATATAACAACTTCAAGAAATTTCATAAAGAGTCCAATTTGAAAGAGAAGATGTGGTGGGCTGTGATGTCTCCTCATTTGTGATAGATTTATGTTAGGATGAGACATCATTTTTAGTGTTTTAGAAGTCAATAATGTCGATTTTCTTGAGTTTTAGTGCACTTTCCTATTTTGTGTCTTGATTTGTAGAATTATTATTTTTAGAGCATATTGGGTTTAATTGTTTATTTAGTGTGTAGCTTTAAAGATAATTATGGAGATTAATGAGAGTCCAAGTCAAAGACAACAACTTATGGAAAGAGATTTGCATGGTAATTGGAGATAAGGAAATAAAAGCTAAAAAGATGGAAAAGGAAAAGCTGCCTAAATCTGGGATTCTGCATACACGTCCAAAGATATGCGTTTTTACCTATGAAATAGGCCGAATTTGGAGATTTCCTTTTTTAGGGTCAAGATAATTCTGTTGCGATTCTTTTGGTATATTATGGAGCAAAATCCGACCAATAACGAAGAAGATATGCTCAAAACGGTGCAGCAGTGTTTATCTTTATTTCCATACGAATTTGAGTTGGGCTAGAAGTCCATTACCTTAACTATTCCTCAAGAAAACAAATTAGGTCTTCTAAACACCTATAAATACACCCTTATATCACTTGTAATTCTACCCTATTAACCCTTGCCTCATAGTAATTAGTTCTTAAGGTTTTGTTCTTCCAGTTTATTGTAGAGAGCAAGATGATGTCTTTTGTAATTTCTTTTAGTTTGTTCCCTTCAGGTATGAACTAAACTCCCCATAGCTTGGGTTTTGCATATGTATAATCTATGAATTCTAATTCTTCTATCTAAGTTTTTTTGGGAATTATATGTTTTAATCTGATATTAGCTACTTACTTTATATTTGCTTATGTGTTTTGATTTAATGTCTTTCCTAGAACTGATCACTTTAGGATTGTTTTAATAGTAGTTAGATGGTCTCCTTGACAGGGTGTTTAACTATTGAACCACCACATAATGTCTAGTGTCGATAGCAGTTCTGACAAAACATACTTCTAACTAGATAGTCATTAGGGTTTGTTTTAACCACCATATCACCAATTGATTGTAGTGTGCTGGATAGGGCCTTAGTGGCGTTTGATAACCCTATTTGAGTCCTCGTCTTGGTTGTGCCGTAGCCCCCTTAGTCGCTCTCAAGGTCTAAGATTGGGGAATTTAGAATCCTGACTAAGTATACCAAGAGCTAATATTCTCCCTTATGAACTAGATTTATAGATAGAATTAGAAGGATTAGTGCATACTAGCAAAACCTAAGCTATATCTCTCATCTCATATTCTTAATCTTTTACTTTATTGTCTTTATTTTCCTTAGTTTTAATTAGTTTTAATTCTGAATCTCGAATTCCTATTTGCTTTATTTTCCGTCTTCTAGTTATTTACTTTCACTCGTTATTGTTTCCTACGCGTATAACACACTTAAGTCCCTGAGAACGAAGTCTATTTATCATTAAAACTTGCATACGTCCTGTAATACTTGCAGTACTGTGCCTGTCTAGGGTGAGAGTGCGTAGTTTTCCATACTTAATTTGATCTTATTTTTATCACACCCTAGGCGACACCAGGCTGCAAAAGCACATAGGGCAGAGGTGTTTACTAAGTACATGGAGCAATTGAAATCCATTGACGAGTCTGCTTTCCAATGGTTGGAACAAGAGAACCCTAAGTTTTGGTCGCGCTCACATTTTCGAACAACCAGAAAACGTGACATGGTGTTGAATAATATCTCAGAGAGTTTTAATTCAGTGCTCCTTGATGCGCATGAAAACTCAATTATACTTATGCTAGAGATGATCAGGAATATTTGTGAATTGATTCGAGAAGAAGAGAAGTTGGATTAAGTCTTGGAAAGGAGCTATTTGTCCTAAAATTAACAACTTGATCAATGGGAACAAGGACTTCACATCAATGTGGACGGCTTCATATGCTGGAGACAAAGTTTTTGAGATAACAGGGGGCCAGGACTTGCAATTCACAATTGATATGTATAAGAAGTTTTGTAGTTGTCGTCGATTGGAATTATATGGAATACCTTGTACACATGCAATTGTGGCTATTACTTATCTTGGAGAAGACATAGAAGCTTACGTGGATGAATGCTACAGCAAAGGTGCTTATATTAGGGCTTATGAACCTATTATAATACTTATTAATGGTCCCACCTTATGGCCACCATCTGAACATCCACCTTAGAAGGCACCCAAGTCTCATAAAATTCCAGGAAGACCAAAGAAACAAAGAAGATGTGAGCCCGGTGAAGGGCGCATTGGAGCACTACCAAACCACCCACCAGGAACTCTAAAGTGTACAAATCCAATAGTTATACTAAGATGTTCAAAGTGCAAAAATAAAGGACACAACAAAAGGACTTGAAAGGAGAAATATGTCCAAGGCAAATCTATGGTTAACAATGAGTTAAATGTGGAAGAAAATACTAACACAGAAGATGCACTATTTGATGGTAACTATGTTCCAACATCACAATCTAACTTTGAAGGTATGAATGAATTGCTATCTTGTTGGAATTATCAAGACCTTGAGGCACTACTTGACACTCATATGGAACAATTCGAGAGTTCACCACCTAGATATTCCCAGTTACAAGGTTCTACAAACAAATAAATACATAAAGAGAGTGAGGAACCTTCAAGCGAAGAAATAGAAAAGGTCGTTAAAGCACCTTCTGCACAAGAATTTGTTGAAAAAATGAGTGAGGGAGCTTCACCCAATGAATTTTTTGAAAAGGAGATTGAGAACGTGGCTAAGAAAGAAGCTAGCAAAGCAAATGGTAATGGAAAGTGTGGCATATATCGCAAACAAGGACATGATGTGCGCAAATACACCGCTAATTGATCCAAGGTATAACTTTCAACACTTTACATCTTATATATTAATTTTCTACCAAATGAATTTGTTTTTGTTATGTAGTTGGTTGATGAAGATGTTGGTCCTTCAAGAACAAGTGAGTGTACCAGAAGGTTTAGACCAAGACAAGGAAAACAAAATGAACTGGTGATTTTGGATTAGTAGCTGAGTTGGAGAATCCAGCAACTTTGAAGATATTTTATGGATTTTAATGTTATATTTTAGGTGAATTGTGTTGTTTTGTTATATTTTGGACGAATTTTAATGTTTTTAAGTATTTTAGATATTGTTGGATTTAATTTGGGTGAATTTGGATGTATTTTGTTATTTTGGATAATGTTGATTTTTTTTTGCTTTTATGAAGTTTATTTGGTGTTATTCTATATTTAATTACCTTATTGCAGATTTTTTTAATTACAGGGACTTAAGTGTAATGGTTTAAAAACTATCAGGGACCTGAAAATAATTTAGAACTTCCATGGACCTAATTGTACAATTTTAGAACTGAAAGGGATCTCTTTGAAAATTCCTATAAACTATAAGGACCAAACTTTATTAATACAGGGACCTAATTGCAAACTCCTGAAAAAATGTTACTAATTAAAGTAAGTAAATCTAAAAAGACTTTTAAACCACACGGACATAATTGTAAATATACTTCAACCTATAAGGAATCACTTGTAAACTATTAATTTTGCTTTTTCTATATCTATATGGACCTAATTGTAATTAATAAATATACAAGGACCTAATTGCAATTAATAAACATATAGGGACCTTATTGTAAATATTACATACATATAAAGGACCTAATTGCAATTAAATTATATAGAATCTTGTCTCAACAATACACTTATCATCTTTAGCCATAATCCAAGTAACCTATATTGCAAACATTCTGCAAATTACACATCAGGGCGCCAAAGTGCAATTTTAATCTAAATCAAGAACAACACAGACTCTGCAATTACAAGAACAACATTTATTTCACTTTAAACATTCCAATTCAACTCATACTGTAAACAAACAAGGGAATTACAATTCAATTCACTATTGATTACAAACTAATCTCAGAACACTACAAATTCAAAAATTACAAACCAACAACTTAATCACCAATCTTCATTTTTGACCCAATCCGCATAAACACCACGAACAACACGAAATAGAGGATCTTCTTAGTAACATAGAGCTTGTACTCCAACTCTATCTTCTTCAACTTCCAAATTCGAATTCCTTGTAGACAATCTTCAAGCTTGACCTTCTTCTCATTTATATTTCTCAACAACCCGGGGACAACCATAGAGCGACAAGCGCACATAGGAGGATCATACCATTCAAACCACCCATAATCTTTTCCTTCATCGTATTTCTCGCAACTAAGAAACTTCCTACCATGTTGTTTTCAAGAAGTGGTAATCTTTGGATTTAATCCACAAAAACATAAACTTTTTCTTTGATTATTGTTAAAAATGGATGCCACTGAAACTAAAAACTTCTACCTTGAATCTTTTTGTTCCTAACTTGAAGGAATGTTGGATCTTTAGGGATTAAAAGAGGGGAAAGAGTGGGGTATAACACATACACACGTAGATGCTTACTTGGCAGCGTAAAGTACGATCGTAACCCTAAAAACAAGATAATTACAAAAACTTGGGTATTGATTTGTCAAAATCATATTAGTCGAGTACCCGATGAATTAATGAGTAACTCTCTGGTCCCCCTAAGATTTCTCTCTCAGGCACATTCCCCGATGGAAAGCTGAGTTTGAAACAACCACCACATTTCAACCACCTCCACCACCAACCTCCTTACTCCTCCACCATGAACTTCACTATTACATTCATTCACATAGCCAAATTTACATACATTCACATAAACCTTACCTTCTTTATTACATTTACTATCACTTTAATTTTCTAATCTCACCTAACCTCTAGTTCTTGCCTTTAATTCTCTCATTTATTGCTTTTCTGCTCTTTTCTTACACCTCTAAATATGGAATTTTACACTCGACAACACACAAACACTGCCGATGAAGCTTTGATTCTCACTGAAGATCCTAACTCGATCTATGCACAATTTCAAGGTCCAAAGCTCTACGCAAAAATCATCTCAGACAAACCTGTTAGCTTCAATTATCTGAGAAAAAACATCAGCTAATCATGGGGAGTTAAAGGTAAAATACACACTGAAAAACGTGGATTTAATACCTGTATTATTACTCTTGAAAATGAAGAAGACCTTCAAAGAATCTGGAGAAACAGGCCGTGGAATTTAGTTGAAAACACGTCCTTCTCCAAAAATGGGACACTGCTAAGCTCTTCAACGATGTTCAACTAACAACCACTTCCTTCATTGTCCAAATTCACGACATACCACCAACTCTTATCAATCAAGACAATGCTCTCAAAATTGGAACTCAACTCGGTACAGTTGAAGAAATTATGCTACCTGCCATTGAAACCTTCAAAGAATTTAATGCTATTCGAATTAGGGTAGACTGGAATATCTTCAAACCGATTCAAGGTACCTATAATATAAACCTCGAAATGGTCAACGTATCAGGGGCATCCTAAAATTCGAGAAATTATGCGATCTATGCTACCGATGTGGTCTTCTAGATCATGAAGAATCTGAATGCAAAAACAAAAACAAACTTCAGTTCAAGCTGAACAAAAACATCTTTGGCTTTGAGCCAAAATTTTTGGATTCAAAAGCTGAAAAGAAAAACCCAACAACTCACTCTACTCACCACCTAACTCGCTACTCAACAAAAACTCACTCAAAATCTGAAACCAAGAAAAATCCTGCCCAAATCATTCAAAACCCTAGTCAACCTAGTCAACCTGAACAAGATCCACATCAGATAGAGACAACTCACCTTACATTTAAAGCCTCTGGAAACATAAGAGCAGAGAATGGAAACAATTCTGATGAAGAAGCTTCCTCGATCTCCCACCTTTCACGAAAACGGAATGAAAAATCCCACGCCATTACCCAAGTAAGAGAGAGACTTTCTAATCAGAACCTTAAACCCATTTCTTATAACGGGCCTATTAAATCTTGGGCCGAAATAAAACAAGAGGTCCAACAAAATGTCTTCAAAACTCCAACCCAATAACACCCAACACTCTCACTTTCGGTTCACAAGATAAGCCCATTCAATTAACCCCAAAACATTACCTTCCCTTCAGCCCAACCCAAATCACTCAAGAAATTAACAACACTTTATCTGAAAATTAAAACCAAATTATCGCAACACCAAGTAACAACACTCTCCCAAATCAAAACCCTAACCCTTACAACCCAGATGATGAATCCCAAATCTCTCAACACCATAGAGCTCCAGATTATAAAGCCATCTCTGAAACTAAAAGCATCACAAAACCTTTACGCGAGCAAGCTAAGTTCGATAAACTATGGATGACTTGATGGAAAGAAAACAACGCAACAAATGGCCTAACTCCGATAGATTCTACCTCAATTACTCCAGTGATTCTTGAAGCTGATACTCCTATCAAGATGGAAAGTGCTGGAATTTTGGATACGGAGATGGAGGCTACAGAAAATGAGGCTGCTATAGTGGTTTGCGGGTTTGTCCCTGAACAAACCCTTGATGATCAATGATTCATTTCAGTTGGAATTGTCAAGGGATCGGTACCCCCTTGACAATTCTAACACTCAAGGATGCAATTAAATTGCACCATCTTGAGGTAACCTTTCTTTGTGAAACTCAAAATTCCTTTCTTAAGACTAATTCCTTAGCTAAAGACCTTCATATGAATATAGCTTGCACTGTTGAACCCTTAGGTAAAGCGGGTGGGCTCCTTCTCTTAACAAAAAATGATATAAAATTAACTGTCCTAAAATATTGCAAAAATTATATTCACTGCTTGATTGTTGATGATTTAGGAAATGATATTTTAGCCACCTATGTCTATATCTCCTCGGTTGATAAAGAAAAAGAAAAAAACTTTGATGAAATTACTGAACTTATTGATAACAGTAAAAATAAGCCTTGGTTCCTTATAGGAGACTTCAACCTTATTAGGTATAACTCTGAAAAACTTGGAGGAAATGAATATCCTAATACCTCTACTAATGAGCTTAATACTTTCATAAAGCTTCATAACTTAAATGACATTGCCACTAAGGGATGTCATTTTACTTGGAGTAATAAAAGAAGTGGTAACAAAATTATTAAAGAAAAAATTGATAGAGGTATATCAAACCTTGAATGGGAGGAAATCTATCCAAATTCCTGGATTGCTGCCCTCCCCCCTCTAGGCTCTGATCATAGCCTTCTCATCCTTTTCACTGATATTACTAAACAAAAAGGTTTCAATAGATTCATCTATCAAAAAGCATGGAACTCTGATATAGAAGTTGAAAAAATCATGAAAAATCAATAGAACTCCTATTCTTCTAATATTTACAGGGGCATTGTGAAATTTGGTCATAAGATCCATCATATATCACATGTCTTAACTACTTGGAATAATAATAGAAAGCACAACAACAGGAAAATCATTCAAACTCTTATGAAAAAACTTGAAAAACTCTATTCCTTACCTCAAGTTAATTGGGATGAACACTTTCTTGTGACTAATCAACTTGAGGATTACTGGAATAGAGAAGAATTATATTGGAAAGAAAAGTCCAGGATTCAATGGACTTTACATGGTGATAAAAACACCAGTTTCTTCCAAAATTCTACTAAAACAAGAAGAAAACACACTAAGATTCTTAGAATCCTTAACACTGATGGTACTTGGTGTGATACTACTTCTGGTATTGAAAATATCATCCTTGATCATTATAGTAATATTTACACTACTATTGGCCCTAGAAACTATCAAAGTGTTATTGATAAAATTAAAACAATTGTTACTAAAAATATGAATGATGCCCTTGAAAAACCTATCTCTATCACTGAACTTAAAGAAGCTATATGGGCCCTAGGGAGTAACAAATCCCCAGGCCCAGATGGTTACTCTGATCATTTTTATAAAAAATATTGGAATATAATTAAATATAATCTTATGAAAAGCCTCTCTGAATTCTTATGGAATAAGGGTGATCTTACTCGCATAAACAATACCTACATCACTCTCATTCCTAAGATAACTTCTCCTGCCTCTATTACTCATTTCAGGCTCATTAGTTGCCCAAATTTTAATTATAAAATTATAGCAGCTATTTTTACTAATAAACTCAAACCTTTTATGAGCTCTATAATAGGCCCTGAACAATCGGCTTTTATAAGCTCTAGAAATATCACTGATAATCTTTTAATTGCCCATGAGGTTGTTCATTATCTTAAGAACAAAAGAACCTCTAAAAATTATTTTGCTGCTATAAAAATTGACATCTCTAAAGCCTTTGAAAGTGTGGAATGGGACTTTCTATTTGACACAATGAAGGCTCTAGGCTTTTCAAATACTTGGATATATTGGATTTCTCAATGTGTCACCACTATTTCTTACTCAATTCTTATTAATGGCCAACCTAAAAGTATTAAAAAAACCTTCTAAAGGGCTGAGACAGGGGGACCCCCTATCACCATTCCTTTTTGTTATAGTTACTCAGGCCCTTTCATCCTTAATAAATGATAAAGTCAATCAAAACCTTATTCAAGGAATTAAATTAAGTAGACACTGTCCTACTTTAGCACACATCTTATTTGCTGATGATAGCCTTTTTTTCCTCAAGGCTGATGAATATGAATTCACAAACTTTAAAGATATCTAAAATGCCTATAGTGTAGCCTCTGGTCAGCATATAAATCTAAACAAAAGTGGAGTTGTCTTTAGCTCTAATACTCCATCAATTGTTGCTCGAAATCTTACTTATATTCTCCGAATGAATCATCTTACTAATTTGGGCAATTACTTAGGCCTCCCATCTGATTGGGGTAGGTCTAAAGTAAAAGCCCTAGAATGGCTCATTGAAAGAATTCTTACTAAACTTGATAATTGGAACTATAAAACTTTCTCAGAAGCTGGGAAAGAAGTAATGATAAAAGCTATCATTCAATCTATCCCTGTCTATATAATGACCATCTTTCATATCCCACAAGCAATTTGCGATAAGATTTCATCACTTATCTCAAATTATTGGTGGGGTAAAAATGGTCAAAACATAATTCACTGGAAAAAATGGAAATATTTAGAAATGCCTAAAAGAGAAGGGGTTTAAATTTTAGAAACTTTAGGCACATGAATCTTTCACTTCTTACTTCAAAATGGAAGTTTAATCTCAATAAAAATTCAATTGTTCACTCTATATTAAAAGGAATTTATTTTCCAAATGGTTGCTTTATAAATGCCAATATAGGAAATAATCCATCTTGGGGATGGAAAAGTCTCCTATTAGGCAGAGATAATTTTATCTCAGATATTAGCTGGACAGTTGGAAATGGTAAATCCATCAATATATGGAAAGACAATTGGATCCCAAAAATGGATAAACCAATAAATATCTTAAATACCTCAATAACTCATGTCTCTGATCTTATAACTTCTGAATTTAAGTGGAATAACACTCTTATTTCAAACTTATTTTCAAATGAATACAAGGAAATTTTTTTGGCTCTAAAAATTAGCTGTACAGGGGCCCATGATACTCCTACTTGGAACCATTCTAAGAATGGTAACTTAACTGCCAAAAGTGTTTATCAAAACCTTAATTCGATAACTGTCATTGATTATAGAAATGAAAGTAATTTGCTTCCTTCTTCATCCTTTAAACTCAAAGACTCTTTTTGGGATGATATTTGGAAATTAAATGTCCCACCCAAACTAAAAAAAAATTTATGGCGAATTATGAACAATGCCTTACCTACTGAAACCAATAAATTTGTTAGAAAATGTGCATCTGATAACATTTATAAAATATGTAATTCTGAGAATGAAAATCTTGAGCATCTCTTCTTTTATTGCTCTAGCTCTCGAGCTACCTGGTTTGCAACTCCTATGGGGTTTCTTTTCTCTAATGATTTAAATCTTAGAGTTGATAAATGGCTCCAAGAACTTATGGAAGCTAAACATCCAAATGATGAAAGAGAAAGGACCATAGTAGAGATGGCAACTTGGATTCTTTGGTTTATTTGGAAGTCCAGGAATAAAAAAATTATTTGAGAATGTTAACATCAGTCCCTTTCATAATGCCTCTAATGCTTATTCAGCTTATGATGAGTTTATCAAATATACAAAATACAACTCTGAAGCTAATCATATTGTATCTCATGAAAAACTGAAATAAACCATGATAACAGGAAGTTTACTTACCCTAATCCTATATATATATATATATATATATATATATATATATATATATATATTTGTTGATCTTTTCTTAGCTTAACTTATAAAGCAGCTGTTGGATGCATTTTCAGTGATTCAAGAGGCCAAATTTTGAAAGCTAAAGCATGGAATTTCAAAGCTAAATCCCCGGAGGAAGCTGAAGCAATAGGCATTCGTTTTGTTATCAAAGAAGCCGCTTCTCAACCCCATTGCAAATTCATTTTGAAGAATGATTGTTCTAGCCTCATCAACAAGCTCAAGAAAAGCATAAGGGTTGAAAGTCGTCATCTGTCTCACATTTTTGTAGATATTCAAACACTATTGCATTACTTTTTTTTTTTTTTTTTTTTTTTTTGTCATAATAACACAACCGAAAAAATTACTGCATATTACAAAGTTTACTAAAGAACTCAATTGACGCTTGAACCGAAAAGTCCTTCCATTGTGATATGTCGATATTCCTTCTCATGCATTTTGCAATTGCATCTGCTATTTTATTCTGTTGTCGATTCACATAAGAGAACACTATTGCATTACACTACAGTTGATTTCCACCTCATACCTCGGAAATCAAATCAAGCTGCGGATTGGGTTGCAAAAAAGAGTGTTTCTTCTACTCTTCCTTGTAATTGGGCGGAATTTTTTCCCCCCACCCTTTGTAATTTATTCTTATCTGATCTTGTAGCTCAAGGCATAGGCTAGAAACAATCCAAACTTATTGTATTGTATTGTATTTTTATTTGCTTTAATTTAAAATTCAGTTTTTGAACAAAAAAAAAAAAAAAAAAAAAAAAAAAAAAAAAAAAAAAAAAAAAAGTACCCGATGAATTATCCCTTATATAAGAAGAACCAATGGATGGGTCTATGATCAATAGATGGGCCTAATATAAAAGCAGAGAATGGACCTACCAACCGACAGAGGCAGTAAGGTATAAACTTTGTCTATCAGTTTTCATGTCAATAAAAAATTAACAATTCGCCCCCAAAATATATAATTAGGTTAGCGGAGAATAGAGAGGTGTTTAGAAAAAGGAGGTGTCGATCGATTCTGGTAATCACTTAATCTGATGCTTTTCTTAACATAACTTATTTGTTGTATCAATCGTCTAGGTTTGTTATAAAATTAGACTAGAATTGTGTTGATCGATTATTAACACTTTGGTCTGATATAGTAACAGATGTCAAATATGAAGAGTGGTGGATCTTCAATTATAATGATGATGCCTGATGAAATAATAGTTGATATTTTGAGGCGATTGGAAATAAAAAGTGTACTAACTTGCAGATGTGTGTGCAAGTCATGGAATATGATTACTCAGCAAAAGTTTTTCATTGAGAAGTATGAGAAGAATAAATGCTCAGAAATTGTTGTGGAATATGCGTTTATACTTAAATCAAATAATGAAAGATATATATTCATAAATTGCTGCAACGGCTTAGTACTGGAGGTAAAGAAAGGGTGTAATAAGTATCGCATAAGAAACCCAATCACTAATCAAGTGGTTAAAGTGAAGGAAGACAAATCAATAATATTCGAAAGGGAAAATGCCATTCTGGGTTTCGATTCATCATCAGGCAACTATAAGATGATTAATTTATGCTGGAATCAAGTAAATGAAAATGATAATGATATGGGTGTTATTATGGTAACTATTGGAAGTGATGGTTTAAGTTATGAATCGCTTGATATTACTTTATCGTGTTTTCTTAGTGTGCCAGTCATGATATGTGACAATGATGTTTGTTATGCATTAAGTTTTCGAATTGAAAATTTGGAAAAATCAGATTTAATACGATTTACATTGGATGGGAAAAGCTCCATGAATATTAAACTACCTCAGGGTTTTCGAACTGGATTTCTTCCAATAAGTGAATCTATTGATAATTTGCGTATGTTTATTGTAGATAATGACAAGCTGTCATTTGGGTATATATACAGACAAGAGTTTCATGGGTGGGTGTTACAGGATTACAATAAACAAATCTGGTCTAACAAACTTATTATTCCTCTGGATTTTATCAAGGATTATCCAAATTGGTGGAGAATGACTGTGCTTACCTCACCAAATATTAACCAATTGCGTTTTATTATAGGTCAAGTTTTACTGGAATATGATGTTCGTACCAAAAAGTATACATGTTTAGCCAAGGCACTTCTACCTAGAACCACATGGTACCCTGTAATTCCAACTCTGGTATCCCTCAAAGGAATGCGTTACCAACATTCTTACATTTAACTTCATCGATTGATTGTACTTTTGATTCATTGTATTCAGAATTAAACCATAAGACTCTGTTTATGTAATTTTGTTTTGAGCTCAAGTATCAATGGAAAGAATTTGGAAGAGTCAACAGAAAATCTAATAAGAGTATAAGACTTGTAAATCGAGACAACTCGAACTTTAGTTTTTCTGAGTTTGGTTTACTAATATTTTAGTAAGCTTGATGAGACGGTCCGCGCGTTCGGAGGATAAGAATATCAATATGGCTCGACGGGACCCATTCGGCACTATCGGAAAGCTCGAAAGGCTCTGAAGACCCGGCGGGACCCGCGCGAACCATCTCGGCACGTTCCGGAATATTCTAGATAATAATAGAATATAGTAGACTATTATAGATGGTAGTAGAATATAATAGAATAATATAGATTGTAATAGATTATTCTAGAATATAGTAGAGAGGAAGAAAAGGTAGGAAGAAGGTAGAATCTTCTAGATAATGGGTTTGGGCTTAGAAGCCTTCTAGACCCATCCATAGGATAGAATAAATAGAGGTGCCAATCCTTATTTGTAATCATCCAGGAAAATCTTCTCTAAAGCAATACAAAGCTCTTTCTCTCAAACTCTCTCTTATATTGTCTCTTGTTCTTTTTAGTGCTCAAGTGTGCTTAAGTGTTCCAAGGGTTGTAGCAACTAAATGTGGGAATTGTGGTTTTGTAGGTTGATCTCAAGCAAGGCGTTGGGGACTTGATTGGGAGCCGCGTAGGGTGTACGAGATTTCTAGGTGGTGAAACTCTACGCACGTGACAAGTGGTATCAGAGCTCGGTTGCGACAAGGAACAATGGCGGGTGAAGGTACTAACAAGCAAGGAGACGTTGTGGTGGATGCCGGAAAGAAGAAGGAGACGAGGAGCCAGTCTCGTCATGCTTCGAGGGATAAGTTTGTGTGCTTTGAACAGCGTATGCAAAGGTTGGAGGAAGGTTTCCAGGGAATTGCACCCTTGTTGGATGATGTGACCGACAAAGTAAGCGAGTTAGACAATGAACGCTTGGGAGAGCGGTTGTCGAATCTTGAGGAGAAGGAGGAAATTCTAAAGAAGGATGTGCAAGATACTATCGATGCACGATCGATGGATTTGCACCAGTTGATGGTCGACATGGAGGCCAAGATGGAGGCTAAATGTATGGCTATGGTAGATGGGGTCAAAGCCGAGTTGGAAGCGGTGAAGACTGAGTTGGCCATCTACAAAGCTACTGTGGGAAACGCTATGACGGTTGGCGCAACACCGTCCATGGCAAGATTCGAGGTACCTAGACCTAAATTCTTCAATGGGGCTAGGAACGCTAAAGATTTGGAGAACTTCTTATGGGGTTTGGAGCAATATTTTGCGGCTTCGAACATTGGTGATGATGCTTCAAAGGTACGCATTGCTCCTTTATACTTGAATGATGTTGCTATGTTATGGTGGAGACGTCGTACGTCCGATATGGAGAAAGGCCTATGTACAATAGCAACTTGGGAAGATTTCAAGAAGGAAATCAAGAAACAGTTCTACCCGGAGAACGTGATCTATGAGGCAAGAGCAAGGCTTCGAAGGTTAAGTCACGAAGGGACCATCTGTGACTATGTCAAAGAGTTCCAAGAGCTTATGTTGGAGATACCAAGCTTATCGGATGTCGAGGCATTGTTTTTGTTCTTAGAAGGGTTACAACCTTGGGCCAAGCAAGAATTGCAAAGACGTGGCTTCAGCAATAGCGGTGGCTGAAAGTCTTGTGGATTACGGAAGGAGAGGTAGAGACCAATACTTTCACAAGAACCAAGATCAGGAAGTGAGGAGGGATAACTACGGGAAAAGTGGGGGAGTAGCCAACAAAGGTACGTTTGATAATTTTCGTATGTTTATTGTAGATAATGACAAGCTGTCATTTGGGTATATATTCAGACAAGAGTTTCATGGGTGGGTGTTGCAGGATTACAATAAACAAATCTGGTCTAACAAACTTATTATTCCTCTGGATTTTATCAAGGATTTTATCAAGGATTATCCAAATTGGTGGAGAATGACTGTGCTTACCTCACCAAATATTAACCAATTGCGTTTTATTATAGGTCAAGTTTTACTGGAATATGATGTTCGTTCCAAAAAGTATACATGTTTAGCCAAGGCACTTCTACCTAGAACCACCTGGTACCCTGTAATTCCAACTCTGGTATCCCTCAAAGGAATGCGTTACCAACATTCTGACATTTAACTTCATCGATTGATTGTACTTTTGATTCATTGTATTCAGAATTAAACCATAAGACTCTGTTTATGTAATTTTATTGTTTATGCTTGGTTGATTAACAATATTTTTGTTACCATCTTATGGTTAGTAAGTTGGTCAATATAAATTGGAGGTGCAATATAGATTGTCATTAATATCGGTTGTCTTTATTGGACCCTGTTTAACTTAATTTATTGGACCATTCTGACTCTCACATAACATTTCAAAAATATTTCTAAAAACAAAGTCTTCTACCTTTTGTTTTGAGCTCAAGTATCAATGGAGCTCCTACATCCTTATTAATTTTGTTTTGAGCTCAAGTATCAACGGAAAGAATTTGGAAGAGTCAACAAAGAATCTAATAAGGTATAAGGGCTGCAAACCGAGACAAGTCGAATTTTAGCTTTTTTGTGTTTGGTTTGTTAATATTTTAGTAACCTTGAGATTGGTTTGAGTTTGAAACGAACCTAATCGAGAAGAATGGTAACTTTCTTGAGCTTGGTTTTTTAACCAACGAATCGAACTCAAACAACCCTTATAGGGTTAAGGACAACAAACAAAGGCGACAAGCTCTGATGGAAGGAAAAGACTCGTCAACTTTTGTGTGGATACGGAGGAGGATGGTTCGAACATTGAGTCGGGTAATAGCGACTTAGCTGAGTTTTATGATGTTGAAGATGAGGGCACAAATGAAGAAAAAAGACAAAGAACCAACGGAGGAAGAGGCGTCTGTGGAGGCGTAAACCAATCTGGTAGGAAAGGGTGATGGTATGAGTGCGTCTGAGTCAGATGGTAGAAATGTATTCACCAGAGAATACATATAACAATAAGACGAAGAATGGTTAGTAAGGGTAATCGTAGAGGAAGAGGGAGCGACCACCCGGAGTTGGCCGCAAAAGGGAAATGATCGATCTCTTTTGAACTATCAAGGGATTCGGGCACCTTTGACAGTTCAGGTTTTGCGGGTCTTGGTGGGCTTGAATAAGGTAACCATGGCATGTTTTTATGAAACAATGCTCACATAGATGGATGCTCCATTGATCACAAGGCAGTTAAATTTTGATAACTTTTTTATGGTAAACCCCCAAGGGACTCTTAATCATTATAGGGGGTCTTTGTTAGTTCGGAACAACAACATTGCACTTTCTATTATGCATAGTGATCCGTCCTTTGTTTATACTAAGTTTAATGACAATGTATTTCCTTATTATGTTTTGTTTGGGCATGCTTCTAATATTTACAATGATAGATTAAGAATGTACAACGAGATAAGTAACTTCAAAGCAAACCATTCCAAGCCATGGATGATAATTGGAGATTACAATGATATTCGAAACTTAGAAGAGCGACTTAGCTGGATACCCGCAAACCCTCAATTCCTTTTAAATTTTAATTTTTTCCATTAATAATAACTCTCTAACAGTTATTAAAATTTTTGGTAGCTTCTTTACATGGAAAAACAAGAGATCAGACCAAACCTGGGTGAAATCAAAATTTGATAGAGCCTTCGCAAGTGCAGATTGGATTGAACAACATCCCAATGCTATTGGATTTACACCTCCAACTATGGGCTACGATCACTCACCAATTATTCTTTTTACAACTGGCAAAGGAAGAAAGAACACTAGACATTTTAAATTCGAATCTAACTAGGATGAACACCCGGACGGTAAAGATGTTATTAGTAACGCGTGGGGTCAACACGAAGACTTAAAATATTTTCAACTTGTTTTGGACAAGAGACACGCAACAACTGAGGCTCTGACCAACTAGAGTAGGATCACTTTTCCAATTAACAAAAAGAGAATTAAAGGATTAGAACAAGAACTGGTTACTATTATGAATGGTCCTTTCTCTCAAAGGGCAATGGACAGAGAAATCTTAAAACGGGAACAATTAGAAATCTTTTGGAACAGAGAAGAAATATACTGGGCGGATTCATTACGCGGACACAAACACTAAATACTTCTTTGCTTTGACGGTTCAAAGGAGAAATATTAATAAAATTCTAGGTATTTAAAAATCATCAGGACAATGGACACGTGATGAGGGCGAAATCAAGGAGGAAAATAACAATTTCTACAACAATCTTCTCAAAGAAATGGTAGACAATGAACCCATAGAAGCACTAAGATGTATTAAACCCAGCCTCACTAGTCAATGAATTCAATGCTAACAAAGATCCCAGATGTGGAAGAAGTAAAATAGTCAGTCTTTGATTTGGGCGTTCGCAAAGCCTCAGATCTGATGGTATTAACAGAAAATTTTATCAAGAATACGAGGAAATTGTAGGAATGGATATCTATGGAATGGTATATGATTTTTTTAATAATAACATTTCACTTGACACTTGAACGAGACACTCATCACACTAATACCGAAAGGGGAATTCCAAATTGGGGTAGGACTACAGACAAATATTCTGCGTCGACTTTGGATACACAATCATCTCAAAAATATTGACGAACTGATTATATGCCTTGATGAATGGGCTAACTTTGCCTACACAATCTGCCTTCATTAAAGGAAGACAGATTCAAGATAACATCATCATTGCACAAGAAGTCCCCTTCTTTATGATACGAAGGCTCAAAAGACAAGCTCATATTGCAGCTGTTAAACTAGACATGGCTAAGGCATATGATCAAGTTAACTGGGCTTTCTTACCAGCCCTGCTTACCAAAACGGGGTCCATCAAAGGATCAAATGGATCCGGAATTGTATTTATACAGTCTCTTACCAAATCAATATTAACGGGGAACGACAGACACCATTTAAACCAAGCAGATGACTAAGATAAGGAGACTCTCTGTCTCCTTTACATTTTTCACTACTGGAATAATCTTTAATTAGTATTATCGAACATAAGGTAGAAGTGGGCAGAATTAACAGGATACGAATCACTTGTAACTGCCCGATCTTATCACATCTTCCTGATGACTCGTTCTTTTTTCGTACACTTGAAGGATAGTAAATAAGTGAATTTTAGGAGTGTAGCGATACATATTGTTATTGTTCTACACAACGTATCAATTTCGAGAAATCATCCATCTACTTAGTAAACACACGACAGAAGACATTAGAACTCAAACAACGAAAACCCTACAAGTAAAAGAAACAACCAACCTTGGGAAATATTTTAGTATACCACTGTGTCACAAACGGTCAAAAATTGAAACACTGACCTGGATTGTAGTCAAAATTTTCTCGAAAGCTCAGGGCTGGACTGCAAAACTTCTTTAAGGAGGTGGGAAAAATTCTAATTAAGCAATATTACAGGCAATTCCTACATATGTGATGTTTATTTTTTCTTTTCCACTCACATTTTGTAAGAAACTTGTGTCAATCATTTCCAGATTCTGGTGGAACTCACTACAAAAAATGATGTTTATTTTTTCTTTTCCACTCACATTTTGTAAGAAACTTGTGTCAATCATTTCCAGATTCTGGTGGAACTCACTACAAAAAAAGAAAGATTCACTAGCTGAAATAGGAAAGATGACGGCGGCAAAGTGGCGGGAGAAATGGGTTTTCGTGATTTAAATAAAATGAAAACTGCATTACTGGCAACCCAAGCTTTAATACTGCTATAGAGCCCAAATTTCCTGGCATCAAGGGGTTTGAAAGGTATTTACTACCCAAAAATGGATTTTCTAGAAATAAAACGACAAAGTAGGTCTTGGTCTTGGGAAAGTATCCTTGAGGGCAGAGACTTGCTAGCCCAACAAGGGATCATTCAAAAAGGAAATGTAGAAAGCACGAATATTTGGAAACACAGATGGTTATCATTAGACATTATCAAAGATATACCAAATGATATTGAACTGGAAACAGTTGATCAGCTGATGAAACAAAATAAAGATGAATGGGACTGGTAGATCATTGATTTGGTCATTCCTAAGCTGGTTCGAGGTAAGATCCGGAGATCTCTGAATCTAAATCGGGAAGACCAAGACACTTTCACCTATCCACGTACTCACTTAGGGGAATACTCAACAAAATCAGGATATCGTTTTCTATCAAAGGAAGCCAAAACAAAGGAATTACAAACCTCACAACAAGCCTATTTGAAAGATGTGTTACTCTAGAATATGGTGTGGGAGTCAAATGTACCGAATAAAGTCCGTTCCTTTATGTGGAAAGCGTGCAGAAATACCTTACCTACCCAAAAGAACTTAAAGTTAAGACAATGTGGTATAGAACACTGGTGTTATTGTGCGAGAATCAGATTGAAATGGTTACACATTTACAACTTACCTGTTCTTTCTATAAACTGGTTTGGGCAGGGTTGGCACTTCAAACACGTATTGGCGTCTCCTAGGGTGTGATAAAAAGATGTATAAAATAAGTGCAAATAAACACCCTAAGCTGAGCACGGTTCTGCAAGTATACAGATCGTATGCAAGTTTTAATGAATAAGTAGAATTCGTTCCTCAGAGACTACGAAGGTTGAGAAGAACTTATGCAAATATTCAAGTGCAGTTATGAGAGTTAGAATAATAATCAGCAAGGGTAAAGAAGAGAAAGATAGATTTTTATTTGGTTTTTAATAAAGGAAAATAAAACTAATAAACTAAAGACGGAAAATAAATAAAAGAAAATAAGATAGTATTAGAGTTTAGCTTGAGTATTTAGCAAGTAATCCCCACTAGTTTTGTCGTTCTAAACATGTGAGGGTGAATCATGTAGTATTTCAATAGTCGGTTTCAATTGCGTTAGGTAGATAATTTTAGGGTTTACCTGTGTCAATAAGGACCTAACAATCTTTTCTTGCAATTGATTAAATAGCAATACACTAAACCATAATGACTATCTAGTTAGGCTGAATTGTCAGATCAAACCTTATTTTAGATGTTATGTGCTAATCCTATAGTTAAATATACAGTTTTCAATGATTACTTAACTAATATGATGGTAATCCTATACGTTGTACACCGCAAAGAATACAGAATATAAATACAACACATAAACAGAGAATAAAAACAATAATTCAATTTAAAACATAGAATTCCCAAATTAGATAGATATCAACCAAACCTAGGGTTCATACATATATGCTAAAACCCAAGCTAATTAGAATTTAGTTCATTCTAAGAAAAGAAAAGAATTACAGAATTAAAGGTTGAAGGAGACATGATTGATGCACAGCTCCTTCCAAACTTCTCTTCTTGTTGAAAGCTTCTTCCTGACCTTAAGGTTTGGCCTAGACCCCCAACTCAAAGTTGTATCGTCCCGATACAATAAAAATAAAGAACAGTAGGGAAGTTAAATAAACAAGAGGAAGAAGTAGGAGGAGAATAAGAACTGAACACAATGAATGATCCCAGAGCATAAATATCTAAAAAGTCTCATGTAGTAATACTCAAGAAATAATGCACACGTATGCTTAATATACACATAATCAACAGTCCATGAATTCAAGTCAAGATTAACTTCGCAATGCCAGAAGGAGAGGTTGATAAGTTAGTTCATGCTAATGGATATAGGTTGTTCATAGGTCCTAATATAGCATCCAATGATCCACTCACCTACTACCTAATAGCTCAATTGTTTCTCCACCAAGCAGTTAGAAATCCTAAGGTCTTGGGTTATAACGTGGCATAGGGACGGTGTGGTATATTTGGATAATGAAAAGTGAGCTTTTGGCTCTCTCCTCACATGCCATCAACGAATCGCCCTAGAGATTGAGTTTTCACTCGAAGATGTTCTCACTCAACCCAATTTATTGATGCTTTTGATTTGCATCCCCAATAATCCCAATTAAAACCTTTTATGATGATATACGAATTCCACTTTGGCGGTCCGAATATATATTATTTTCATATCAATTTTTTTCTTTTGTATAGCTATTACTCTCTTTTTAATGTGATATTACGCTATTCTTTTTTATATATATTTTTCGTTTTATGCCCTTACGAGAATTAAAGAGATGTATTTGGGCTTTTTATTATTTTAATTATATTCATTAAGTAAAACGCACATTCCTCCTTTTTATTATAAATAAACCTTTTGACCTCATTTTTACAGACCACTTTGATCTCAACTTACCCGAATAATTGCTAAACTTGGAGTTGTAATTAGGGACCCTCTGTCCAACTTCAAACTTCTTTTCACGAATGCGATTATCATGCCATCTCTTTGTATTTTCTTTGTACAATTTAGCAATCTCATAAGCATGTAATCGAAACTCATGAAGTTTATTTAACTTCATCATACGATTCTCACCGGCTAGAGTAAGATCTAAATTCAATTGTGCTATTGCCCAATATGCACATAATTCAAGTTCAAGAGGTAAGTGACAAGCCTTACCATAAACAATGCGATACGGAGATGCACCAACGAGTGTCTTGAACGCAGTACGATATGCCCACAACTTATCATCTAATTTTAATGAATAATCTTTACGTGTTGGTCCAACAATATTCTCTAAGATTGATTTGACCTCTCGATTAGAGACCTCACATTGACCATTGGCTTGTGGATAATAAGCGGTAGATAGATGTCTCACCCCACACTTCTCCAAAAGTGCCTTCAAATATCTGTTCACGAAATGAGAACCTCCATCACTAATAATCACTCTAGGCGTACCATGTCTAGTGAAGATGTGTGACTTTAAGAATTTAATCACCACTCGTGAATCATTAGTTGGTAGAGCTACAGCCTCTACCCATTTAGACACGTAATCAACAGCTAATAGGATGTATTGATTTCTATTAGATGGTACAAAAGGACCCACGAAATCAATACCCCATACATCAGATATCTCAACTTCCAGAACATTATTACGTGATATCTCATCTCTCTTAGATATATTACCAGTAAACTGGAATCCATGACATTTCTTAACATACTTATGACAATCCTTATGTAAAGTAGGCCAATAAAAACCGGATTGTAGTACCTTAGCAGCTGTGTAGTCACCTTTGAAATGTCCTCCCTAGGGTGAATCATGACAACCCGCCATTACTGATTGAGTTTCACTTTGAGGTATGCATCTTCTCACCATTTGATCACCACATGTTTTATAGAGGAAATGATCCTCCCAAAAGAATTGCTTTGCACGGTGTATCAGCCTCTTTCTATCTTGTGAAGTAGCTCCTTCAGGAAAAGAACCAAACACAATAAGATTCGCTATGTCTGCATACGAAGAAGCCCCATTTACATATATCGAAAATAAGCTTTCATCAGGAAACTCTTCCTTGACCAACTCAGGTCCACTATTAGACTCAGAACCTTCAAGACGAGACAAATGATTTTTAACCTAATTATCACAACCCTTTCGATCTCTAATCTCTAATTCAAACTCTTGTAATAACAATACCCATCTGATCAAAAGTGGCTTTTCATCTTTCTTCTCCATAAGATATTTAATCGCGGAATGATCGGTAAACACAACAATTTTCGCCCCAAGGAGGTAGGTGATGTCTCCTCATTTGTGATAGATTAATATTAGGATGAGACATTATTTTTAGTGATTTAGAAGTCTTTCTAGTCGATTTTCTTGAGATACACTACACTTTCCTATTTCTAGTCTTGATTTAGTAAATTATTATTTTTAGAGCATATTGGGTTTAATTATTTATTTAGTCTGAAGCTTTAAAGATAATTATGGAGATTAATTAGAGTTCAAGTCAAAGACTAAGAGATATGGAAATAAGATAAGCATGGAAATTGAAGATAAGGAAACAAAAGCTAAAAATACGGAAAAGGAAAAGCTGCCATAAATCTGAATTTCACCACCCATGACCACAAATCAGCTTATATCTCAAACTTCAGGGGGATTTTGGAGAAACGATCAAGAGAAAAGTTAAAGATCTTTCTGAGACGATGAATTTCGACTACTCATACGCGTCAAACGGATAAGAATTGAAGTTGTTAGGACCAAAACAAAAACGGGCCTGATTTCATATTTTAGGGTTACGAATTTGAGTTGGGCTAGGAGTCCACTACTTACCTTCTCCTTCAAGAAAACGAATTAGGGCTTCTATACACCTATAAATACACCTTTATATCACTTGTAAATCATCCTTGCTCATCCTTGCCTCATAGTAATTAGCCGTTAGGTTTATTATCATCAGAATTATTGTAGAGAGTAAGATGAAGTCTTTTATTATTTCTTTTGGTTTATTTCCTTCAGGTATGAACTAATTTTCCCATAGCTTGGGTTTTGCATCATTTATAATCTATGAATTCTATTTTCTTTCTATCTAAGTTTTCTTTGGGAATTATATGTTTTAATCTGATATTAGCTTCTTACCCATATATTTGTTTATGTGTTTTGAATTATTGGCTGTTCTAGAACTGATCACTTTAGGCTTTCTTAATAGTAGTTAGATGTTCACCTTAACTGGGTGTCTAATTATTGAAACACCACATAACGTCTAGTGTCGATATTGGTCTTGACAACACTAATTCTAGCTAGATAGTCATTAGGGTATAATTTAATCACTATCATCATGTTTGGAATTGAATTGCTTAGGGCCTTCGTGGCGCTTGATTACCCTAGGTTTAGGCTGCCTCATGATGTGTCTGTAGCCCCCTTAGTCGCTCTCCAGGTCTAAGGTATGGGAATTTAGAAACCAGACTAAGTATTTAAGAGTTAATTATCTCCCTTATTAACTAGAATTTGATAGAAAGAATTAGAAGGATTAGTGCATACTAGCAAAACCTAAGCTATACTTCTCATCTCATTATCTTATCTTTTAATTATTGTCTTTTATTTTTCCATAGTTTAATTAATTATTTCGAATTATTCTCTTTTATTTTCTGTTTTTAAGTAATTACTGTCTATTCTTACTATTTGCTCATTCGTATACACACTAAGTCCCTGAAAACGAATTCAACTTATCATTAAAACTTGCATACGTCCTGTAATACTTGCAGTACCGTGCTTGTCTAGGGCGCTTTAGTGCATTGTTTTTAGCGTTTATTTATCGTATTTTTATAACACCCTAGGCGACACCAGTAGGAACGAAATTTTGTCGAACGCATACACAACAGCTAATAGTTCCTTCTCCGTCACAGTATAATTAACATGAGCACTAGTGAAAGGCTTACTTGCATAGTAGATAGAATAAAATACCTTTTCTTTTCTTTGACCCAAAACAACACCCATAGCAAGATCACTAGCATCACACATAATTTCAAACGGAATCTTCCAATCAGGAGATAATACAATAGGTGAAGATATAAGCTTCTCCTTGATCTCTTTGAATTCCACCATGTAAGCTTTATCAAAAATCAATTTGGCACCCTTCTCGAGTAAGTTGCACAATGGCTTAGCGATCTTAGAGCAATCCTTGATAAAATGTCGATAAAACCCAGCACGACCTAAAAAGCTTCTTACCACTTTTACATAAATAGGAGGGGGAAGAGTCTTAATTAACTCAATCTTAGCATGATCAACTTCTAAAACTGGACTCGGAACCTTCGGTCCCAACACTATACCTTTACGAACCATAAAATGACACTTCTCCCACTTCATAATTAAATCAGTCTCCTTGCATCTAATTAACACCTTCTCCAAGTTCTGTAAACACTTATCAAAGTTATCACCAAACACAGAAAAGACATCCATAAATACCTCAGGGAAATTATTGATCATGTCCCAGAAAATCGCCATCATGCATCTCTGGAAAGTAGCACGTGCATTACATAATCCAAATGGCATCCTTCGGAAAGCAGAGGTACCAAAATGACATGTAAAGGTCGTTTTATGTTGGTCTTTAGGATCTACATATATCTGGTTGTATCCTGAATACACATCTAAAAATAAATAATACTCTCTTCCATCCAACTTGTCTAACATCTAATCTATGAAAGGGATATGGAAGTGATATTTTTTGGTGGCCTTGTTCAACTTACAATAATCCATACACACTCTCCATTCAACAATGGTTCTCGAGGTAATGGCTTAATTCTGAGCATTTAGGACAGTGGTCATACCACCCTTCTTTGGTACGCATTGAACTGGACACCTATTCGCTACTAGCTATGGGATAAATGATTCCCGCATCTAGTAATTTAATAACCTCTTTCTTCACCACTTCCTTCATATCTGGCATCAATCTCTTTTGCTCTTCAACTAAGCGTGCACTATCATCATCATGAATTATTTTGTGTTGGCAATAGGAAGGACTAAATACCTTTGATGACAGCAATAGTTCAACCAATTGCCTCTTTATTGGCTCTTAGTATACACAATAGTTTGTCTTCTTGAGGACTTGTCAAAAGTAGCTGAAACAATAACAGGTAGAGTGTTGTTAGTACCTAAATAAGCATACCTCAAGTGTGACGGAAGCGGCTTATCTTTTAATTGTGGGGGAGATTCAACGGATGGTTTCTTTTTAGGTAATATCTCCATTGGATCTCTGGGAGGCTCATAGGCTAGACGCCTATACTTTGGATTCTCAGAATTCAGAGCTGCCACTGTTTCGGCAAGCTCTTCGATCATCTCAGGTAAGTCAAGTGTTAAGGCATCCTGCAAGACATCCTCAAAATTAAAATTATCAAATACCTTGCGTGGCATGTTCTACTGCATCGACTCGGAAATAGTCCTCTCGGGAATCTGGAAACTTCATAGCCTTAAACACGTTGAACTTTACCTCTTCGTATTGGATTTGCATAGTTAATTCTCCGTTTTCTACACCATTCAAAGTACGCCCCGTGGCTAGGAATGGTCTTCCAAAGATGATGGGGACATTCCTATCCGCTTCGTATTCATGTATAACAAAATCAACAGGAAAAATTAATGTACCTGCCTTGACGAGGACATTTTCTATTCGTCCCTCAGGATGTGCGAGGGATCTGTCAGCCATTTGCAAGACCATAGAAGTCGGTCTTGCATTTCCTATCTTCAATTTCTCAAAAATTGATTTGAGCATGAGATTAATACTCGCACCCAAATCACACAAAGCTTTTCCTTGCCACTCATTACCAATAGAAATAGGAATCGTGAAACTCCCAGGATTAAGTATTTTAGGTGGAAACTTACTTTGGCATATGGCACTACATTCTTCTGGCAACCCTATCATCTTATTATCAAGGTATGGTCTTTTGTTGGTGATGGCTCTCTTCAGGAATTGAACGTATTTCGGCACATCTCTAGTAGCATCTAGGAATGGTACATTAATGTTAAGACCTCTTATCACATTTAAGAATTTCTGATAGTCAACTATATCTCCTTTCTTCTGAACTCTTGAAGGGAAAGGTGGAGGAGGACGGGTTTCTACAACATCTTTCTTCTTTGGATTTTCCGGAATCTTCTCCACTTCCACTACTTCTGTTTCATCGTCTTTTTTCACCACATCCTTTACCGGCTTTGCTTTCACAGTTGTTTCTTTTTCTTTCATAACACGAAAAGAAGGTGGGGGAAGCGTCTTACCACTTCTGAGCGCTATAGCATTACAAACTTCTTTCTATTTCGGATTTTCAGTGTCACTTGGGAGTTGCCCTTGTGGACGCTGATTCAATTGTTTTGCCATCTGAGCCATATGATTTTCTAACATTTTAAGTGCTGCAGCAGAAGATTGTTGATCTTGGTACGCCTTCATTTGAAGGTTGATTAATGTCTGTAATGTTTGTTGAATATCTAAAGCACCTTCTTGAGGTTGAGTAGGTAGATCTTTCTAATTCATAATATCGGTATAGGTTTCTTGAGGAGGTTTTCTCTGAGCTTGATTTCCGTAACCTTTCCCCCCTTGGTAGTTATTTTGTGGTCCTGGTTAATAGTTATTACCTTGGGGACGCGACTGATATGTGTATGTCGGATTAGCGGCCCCACTCAAATTCGAATATTGGAAACTCGGGTGGTTTCTATTTGGTTGATAACCTTGGCCACCTAAATTATAGTTCCCTCGGTTGGAAACAAACATCACAGATTCTGGATTACTTTGACAATGCTCCCAATCATGATCTTGTACACCATAGTTAGAATACCCATATATCTCTTGTGTATTATTAACATCCGCTCTTCTACCTGAAAAACCTTCTTTAACAGCTAAGGTAAGTTGTTTCAATTGTTTCTCAAGTAAGTTCTTCAATTTATTCTCTAATGAAGAGAATTTTTCATTAATTCCAACACTACTCTCTCTATACCCTGTATCTCGGATAGGTTCTCTCCCTGTATTCCAACCCAATTCATTCTTCACTGTTCTATTCAAAAAATCTTAGCTTTAGCTGAAGTTACCTGTAAGAATCCACCACCACAAAACAGGTCTAAATATTTTCTTGGTTGTCCTTCAAGGCCTTTATAGAATATTGACATTTGTTGTGGTTCTGTAAGGCCATGATCTGGAACTCTTCTTAAGCATAACTGGAATCTTGTCCAACGCTTACCCACGGAATCGTCTTCTTCTTGTTCGAATGACGTTAAATCTATCTGTGCATTTAATCTCATGTTACTCAGATAGTAACAATCAAAGAACGTTGTTTGTAACTCCTTCTAATTATTGATTGATCATGGTACTTGTGAATCATGCCACTCACTAGCTGCGTCTATCACGAAAAATCTGAAATTTGCATAGTACATCTGCTCTCTGGTTACACCTTGCGTTATATACGCATCACATATTTGCATAAACTCTTGTACTGCACGAATTGGATCTTCTTCAGGTACTCCATGGAAGTTTCCAATGTTTTAGAATTGAGCTAACATACCAGGATCGGGTCTGTATCGTGCAACATTGATATCTGAAGGACCAATACCCAGAGCAGGAGTGCGGTATGGAGCTTGTTCAGGACCTTGTATGAACCATGGATCATTAACAACTGGAGGTTGAGATTGTCTTCCAAGTGGAGGAGGATCTTCATCTACCACCCTGGGATTAAGATTATTCTCATTAGCCATTTCTAATTCTTGGTTAATCTCTCTCTCTCTCTCTCTCTCTCTCTCTCTCTCTCTCTCTCTCTCTCTCTCTCTCTCTCTCTCTCTCTCTCTCTCTCTCTCTCTCTCGCTCTCTCTCTCTAGCTTATTTTTCTTCTTTCTTTATTTTGTTTGCAAGTGTTACTAATATCTAAGGGTTATCGAGCATACACCAAACCTATAAAACCTGAGAAAGAACGAACAAACGCAAGCTTAAAACTGAAAAATAAAAATAAAAATTAAACTACTAAAGGATTAACACCGGGGTCACACGCTACCATCTCCAGCAGCGGCGCCAAAAACTTGGTGGGTCCTGTGGTGTTATAAAATAAAGCGATAAAAGAGGAACCACTATACCGCAAGTGCACGGTTGTCCAAGCAATACTCTGATAAATCAGGTTTTGTTCACAGGGACGGATAGTTATAACTCTAGTATTTAAAACTAAGGATGCAATAAATAAATACTAACTGTAGTCGAAAGAAAGGAATTCTTCCAGCTCTAACTTCTCCTTCTGCCTTCTGCTCTTGACTTTCTCTTGAAGCGTAAGAAAATAATTGTCTGATATGTGTTCTGTAAAAAGGAGGTATAAAGGTCAATTTATAATAAAAAGGGGGAATAGGATTTTTACTTAATGAATATAATTAAAATAATAAAAAGGCCAAATCCATCTCTTTAATTCCCATAACTGGTGTGCAACCCTTGGTAAAATGGTTGTAACTTTCGCATATCAACTCCAAATCGACTCATTCCGATTGAAAAATCTTCCTAACTCAAAAAGGCAACTTCCTTATTTCACGACTCAAAGGCCGAATCAGTGTCTAAGGGGCTAGAAAACAGCAATTAGTAACAGCCTTCCAGATTTGCAGTTTTTCTAGTTAACTCTTCGGGATATCTTTTCTCTCCTTTGACTTCTTCGCTCGATCTAAGACTTTGATTCTCGATTCTCCTCCTTGTCTTGGTGCTCCCTAGCATCCATGGACCTAAAAACTTTGCACTAAAAACAAACAAATTAACGTACAAAAGCTATAAAAATTAAATATCGTAAATCTAAGGGGAGAAAATGAAATATAAAGAACTAAGCCTAAAAGTCTATCAAATAAGTCAAATATTCAACTAAAATGATGTCTCCTAGGGGAATTTATTTAGAACAAAACGGGAGACATTAGTGAATACAAGGATCAATATAAAGTGCTTTGGAGGTATGTAAAAGAGCTAAGGAGAAGCAACCCTAGTTCTACAATAGTCGTTGAGTCTATCCAGAAGGAAGAGACATGGGATGAAGTAGTTCACAGAGTGTATGTGTGCCTTGAAGCATGTAATCTTGGTTTCTTGAATGGTTGTAGACGTGTGATAGGTTTGGATGAATGTCATTTGAAGGGGCCCCATCCTGGGATTTATCTGACAGCAGTTGGACTTGATCCTAACAATTGTAATTTTTCCTATTGTGTATTGTGTAGTTGAGAGTAAGAATAAAAGTAGATGCACCTTTTTCTTGCGTTTGTTAATAGCTGATCTTGGCATTGAAGCTTATAAAAAAGATTGGACCCTAATGTCTGAAAAACAAAAGGTTAATTTATTCGTTTATTTTAAACGTTTTATTTAACTTTTTTAACACTAATTAATTTTTTATTTACATATTGTGCCATAGGTTTCGGTGCCAGCAGTAGAAGAACTACTACCTGGAATAGATGATAGACATTGTGTGCACCATCTATATAACATCTTCAAGAAATTTCATACTGGGTCCAATTTGAAAGAGAAGATGTGGTGGGCTGCAAAAGCACATAGGGCAGAGGTGTTTACTAAGTACATGGAGCAATGGAAATCCATTGACGAGTCTGCTTTCCGATGGTTGGAACAAGAGAACCCTAAGTTTTGGTCGCGCTCACATTTTCGAACAACCACAAAACGTGACATGGTGTTGAATAATATCTCATAGAGTTTTAATTCAGTGCTCCTTGATGCGCATGAAAAGTCAATTATACTTATGCTAGAGATGATCAGGAATATTTGTGAATAGATTCGAGAAGAACAGAAGTTGGATTAAGTCTTGGAAAGGAGCTATTTGTCCTAAAATTAACAACTTGATCAATAGGAACAAGGACTTCACATCAATGTGGACGGCTTCATATGCTGGAGACAAAGTTTTTGAGATAACAGGGGGCCAGGACTTGCAATTCACAATTGATATGTATAAGAAGTTTTGTAGTTGTCGTCGATTGGAATTATCTGGAATACCTTGTACACATGCAATTGTGGCTACTACTTATATTGGAGAAGACATAGAAGCTTACGTGGATGAATGCTACAGCAAAGGTGCTTATATTAGGGCTTATGAACCTGTTATAATGCCTACTAATGGTCCCACCTTATGGCCACCATCTGAACATCCACCTTTGAAGGCACCCAAGTCTCTTAAAATTCTAGGAAGACCAAAGAAACAAAGAAGATGTGAGCCCGGTGAAGGGCGCATTGGAGCACGACCAAACCACCCTCTTGGAACTCTAAAGTGTACAAATCCAATAGTTATACTAAGATGTTCAAAGTGCAAAAATAAAGGACACAACAAAAGGACTTGTAAGGAGAAATATGTCCAAGGCAAATCTATGGTGAACAATGAGTTAAATGTGGAAGAAAATACTAACATAGAAGATGCACTATTTGATGGTAACTATGTTCCAACATCACAATCTAACTTTGAAGGTATGAATGAATTGCTATCTTGTTGGAATTATCAAGACTTTGAGGCACCACTTGACACTCATATGGAACAATTCGAGAGTTCACCACCTAGATATTCCCAGTTACAAGGTTCTACAAACAAATAAATACATAAAGAGAGTGAGGAACCTTCAAGCGAAGAAATAGAAAAGGTCGTTAAAGCACCTTCTGCACAAGAATTTGTTGAAAAAATGGGTGAGGGAGCTTCACCCAATGAAGTTTTTGAAAAGGAGATTGAGAACGTGGCTAAGAAAGAAGCTAGCAAAGCAAATGGTAAGGGAAAGTGTGGCATATATCGCAAACAAGGACATGATGTGCGCAAATGCACCGCTAATTGATCTAAGGTATATGGTGTGGCCTAAGGTGTGATAAATTAAGGATATAAATAAGTGCAAATACACACCCTAAACTAACACTGTACTGCAAGTATTACAGGACGTATGCAAGTTTTAATGATAAGAAGATTCGTTCCTCAGGGACTGACGAAAGTTAGAGAGAACTTATACAAATTATCAAGTGCAGATATTAAAGATAGAAAAGATAATACGCACGTAGAAAGAAGAGATAGATAAATATTTATTTGGTTTTTCAATAAATAAACTAAACTAATAAAGTAAAAGACAGGATACAAATAAACGAAAAGAAAAGAAGATAGTATGAAAGTCTAGCTTGAGTTATTAGCATGCAATCCCCACTAGTTTTGCCGTTCTAAACATGTAAGGGTAAATTATGTAGTATTTCCCTAATCGGTCCCAATATGCTATCGGTAGTTTAAAATAGGATTTACCTGTGTCAATAAGGCTTCCTAAGCAAACTTTTCCTGTAATTGGTAAAGAGTCACAAGACTCAACCATAGTGATTATCTAGATAGGTTGGGTTGTCAGATCAAACCTAAAACTAAACGTTATGTGCTAAACATGCAATTGAACACCGTTGTCAATGGTATCCTAATTACTAGATGGTAATTCTAATGGCCGCGGTTCCACAAGAACACAGAATATAAATCCAAACACATAAACAGAGAATAAAAACTATAATTCAATTTAAAACATTAAGTTCCCAAATTAGATAGATGTCAATCAAAACTAGGGTTCATACATATATGCTAAACACTCAAACTAAAGAATTAATTCATACAAAGAAGAGAATAGAAATGAGTTACAAAATAAGAGGTTGAAGGAGACATAATTGATGCACAGCTCCTTCCAGACTTCTTTTCTTGTGTTGCAGCTTCCTCTTGGCCTAAAGGTCTGACCAAGGATGATTTTAGAGTGTTAAAAGGCTGTATTTATAGGTTATAGGAAGACCTAATTCGTTTTCTTGAAGGAGAAGGAAAGTAATGGACTCCTAGTCCAACTCAAATTCGTATGGAAATAAAGATAAACACTGCTGGACCGTTTTGAGCATATCTTCTTCGTTATTGGTCGGATTGAGCTCCATAAGATACCAAAAGAATCGCAACAGAATTATCTAGGCCCTGTAGAAGGAAATTACCAAATTCGGCCTATTTCTTAGGTAAAAACACCAATCTTTAGACGTGTGTGCAGAATCCCAGATTTAGACAGTTTTTCCTTTTCCATCTTTTTAGCTTTTGTTTCCTTATCTCCAATTTCCATGCAAATCTCTTTCCATAAGTTGTAATCTTTGACTTGGACTATAATTAATCTCCATGATTATCTTTAAAGCTTCACACTAAATAAACAATTAAACCCAATATGCTCTAAAAATAATAATTCTACAAATCAAGACTCAAAATAGGAAAGTGCACTAAATTAAGCTAAGATCGACCTATAAACTAATAAATAAGCCTAAAATGATGTCTCTGAAGTATATTATATTATCACAAATGAGGAGACATCAAGACCCCCAACTCAAAGTTGTATCGTCCTGATACAATAAAAGTAAAGAACAGTAGGGTAGTCAAGAAGAAGAAGTAGGAGGAGAATAAGAACAGAACATAATGAATGATCCTAGAGCAAAACATCTAAAAAGTCTCATGTAGTAATGTTTAATAAATAATGCACAAATATGCTTAATATACATGTAATCAACAATCCATAAATTCAAGTCCAGATTAATTTCGCAATGCCAGAAGGAGAGGATGATAACTTAGTTCAGGTTAATGGCTATAGGTTGTTCATAGGTCCCAAATACAGCATCCAATGGTCCACCTACCTACTACCTAATAGCTCAATTGTTTCTCCACCAAGTAGTTAGAAATCCTAAGGTCTTTGGTTATAACGTGGCTTAAGGACGGTGTGGTATATTTGGATGATGAAAAGTGAGCTTTTGGCTCTCTCCTCACTAGCCATCAACGAATCGCCCTAGAGCTTGAGTTTTCACTCGAAGATGTTCTCACTCAACCCAATTTATTGATGCTTTTGATGTGCATCCCCAATAATCCCAAATAAAACCTTTGATGATATAAAATCCACTTTGCCGGTCCGAATATATATTCTCTTTTCAATTCAATTTTTTATTTTGTAGAGCTATGATTCTCTTTTGATGTTGAGATATCACACTATTTTCTTTTATATATATATATTCTTTTTATGCCCTTGTTGGCAAAATTAGCTCGTAGCTTCTTTTTCATTCACTATTACCCCGGCAAAGGGTTACAACAATAACAATTTCATCATCAATAAAATCACAAAGATAATTCCCAAATTCCAATGATGAAACCCACCACCCCAAACTCAAGCTCTAAAACGAGTGTCTCAGGTTTTGCGATTCGAGTGCGGGTCATATAGATAAGTCCTAAAAACTAGGGTATGGATTATAATGTGTTTCAATAAAGGCTTTAGAAAGGCTCAGAGGGGCTAAGACGGATAAATAATAACAATAATCTCAAACAAATGGGTGAGAAAGTATAAAAGGCTTCAAGTGTTTTAATCATGAAAGAACTGCCTTATTCATTTTCCTAACTACCGGATTTTGTTACTTTTTCATTATTAGTTCATAGATAAGTGGGTTTTCAACTAATTTTAAACCTCACGTTCTACACACCAAATAACTATTTCTAAGTTTCAACGTACTTCTTAGCATTGCTCATTAACTTTTCTATCCTTTATTTCCTGTTTTCATACATGCATCTAAACAAACTTATGACATCTTTCAAAAGCATACTAATTACTATCATTAACTTAATGAAATCATGCTCAATAGGTACATTCAAAGATATTCTATGCCTAATTCAACCCAAAAAAATTTTAAATTTTATAAAAAACAAAAAGGAAGATGAGGACAACGAATCCCCACCCCCAACTCAAAAATGAGCCGTGTCCCCACGACTCGAAAAAAGACTCAAGAAAATAAAATTTAAAATTAGCATATATATTGCACATAAAGAAATGGTAGGGAAGAAAGAAAACATACTCTTCGAGGCTTTTACCTCGCCTTGTTGATACTCGGATTAAATTCTAATGTATCTTCTTCACCCAACTTCTTATTCGCTTTTTGTTCAGGACACGTGATCATAATAGGATATTGCATTATATAACGACATGGGAGAGATCGAAAATCCGTATCACCTCCTCATAGATCAAGTGTGCCACATCTTCCTCTTCTCCTCACAAAATACAATTCACAAACAACCCAAGCATTCCAAATCTCCATGAACCTTCATGTATTCACCTTCAACTTCTTCTTCAAATACTTTCTTATAAGAAAAAGGTAGTTCCTTTAATTGTTAATTCAGAGAAGCTATCATGGCCATTGAAGCTTTCTCTTTTTCTTTGGGTATAAGGTCTTTGATTTGTAGAGGTTGTGTTGTCTTCTTCACTAAAGTTGGAATCTTTTTGCTCATCAACACAGCATGCTAACCTCTCTTCTCTTGACTTGTTTTACCCTTTGAATTAGAACTAGGACTTTTCTCACTTGATTTCTTCTCATTAAATCCAATACCTTGATTTCTTCATCTTCCATACATTAGATAATGTTCATGTTCTCTTAATCATCTCAATTGACCCCCAACTCAAAGCTTTAACAACTCTTGAAATTTGAAACTCTTGATTATTGGTTGTACAAGCTTAATTTGGGTTAGGAAAGGTGATTTGATGATGATTCTCTATGTGGGTAAGATGGGTTCTTCATGGATTGGCTTGGATTAAGAAATTGTAGGATGAATTTTTGAAATTTAAGCTTTTGATTCTTGGATTCAAGGTGTTTTGGGATGATATAGGTGGTTGAATCTTCCTTGTAGTGATGTGGAGAATGAATTAGATGTGTTTTCATGGTGATTGGATAGTGTTTTGATGATTGGGGAAGGTTTTGATGAGCTTCAATGGAGTTGGGAGAGTTTTGGAGAGAAGAAAGAGGTTTAAGGTTTAATAAATTCGGAATAATAAGCTTTTAGATCTTCATATAGCCTTGAAACCCTTATTTTCTCTCTCTGGCGGCTCGTGCGGACTACCCCTGCGGACCATGGGGTGCACCGCGGGGTAGTCCGCGACATCTGATGCTCGAAAATTTTTGCTCACTGGATGAAACCCGTGGTAGGACCCCGTGGTACGGGTTTTTTGGCTCGCGGACTAGGGTTCGGTGTACCGGAGGGCACACCGCGGCTTCTGTAGCTAACTCCGTCAAAATACCCGTGGTACGTACCCCGTGGTACGCGTTTTTGGGGCGCGGACCAAGGTGCGGTGTACCGGAGGGTAGTCCGCGGCAATTTTTCTGGTTTCTGGATCAAACCCGTAGTAGCAACCCGTGATACGGGTTTTTGACCACGCGGTGCACCGCGGCTGAGGTCCGGTGTACCGCACGTGGCAAAAACCTCCCCAACAGCTAGATCTCGAAAAGTTATGCAGTTTAGGCTCAAAAATCACCTGATTTCGATATCCGAGCGCAAAGATATGGCTTGCCGAAGTTTCTGTCCAAAACATTTTGCTCGCTTCCCTAACTCGATTTCTCCAATACCTAATCATCAAAAACACTAATACCTTTCTCAAATATGAAATATCAACTAAAATTAACTAAGCTAAAAAAAACTAAAAATGTAAAAACATAAACGAAATTACGGGTTGTCTCCCGTATAGCACTTTTGTTTAACGTCTTTCAAAGTTAGACGTGTTACCTCGATTAAGGATGACGAAATTTCCACCCTTTGCCTTTAATTCCCACTAACTTTTCAGCTCGATTCTTAATAATCATGGATGGTGCCATCCAAGATTTCGTGGGAATAGGTGGTAACTCGATTTCATTTGTAGCACTACACTCCTCTAGCAATCCATTCATCTCTTTAGCTTTGAATCTTCGTTTGTTAGAAAGAATGTCCTTCATGAATTGACCGTAATTTGACATTCTTGTGAGAGCTTCTACAAACGAGCTGCTGATCTTTAACTTGTTCATCATGTCAACGAACTTCTTGAATTCCAGGTCATTGTCCTTTCTGACATGTGAAGTGAATGGTGGAGGAGGACATGTGTTGGTTACCACTGGGCTCTCTTTCTTAGCTGGTGTCTTCTCTTGGACACTTTTTTGTTCAACTACCTCTTCGACCTTATCTTCTGTTGTTTTTTCTCCCCCCGTTGCTGGAATAGGGACTGGTTCTGGTTCTGGTCTTGGTGGAGGTAGTTGTTTTCCACTTCCTAATTCAACTGCATGACAAACTTTGTTTTCTGGAGCAGTAGTATCACTTCGGAGTTGCCTTTCTGCAAGGATTTTAGTTTTTTCCACCATTTGTGACACTGCCTGCACCCTCTCCATAAGCGCACTCTGTGAGTCTTGGGATTCTTGCTGGTGACTTTCTATATTTTCAATTGTTTGCATCAGTCGAACCAAACTTGAATTCACACTCGAAGGTTGCTCCTGTATGATTTGCTGCATTGAATAAGGAGGTGGTTCTTGATAAGCGTTATTATAAATCGGCGCTTCTTGATAGATAGGTTGTGGAGGATAATAAGCTTGTGGTCGTGGTTGATAATAATCATCATGATAATGGTTATCATAATGACACGGCTGTTGATCTCCGACCCAATTGTAACTCTGTGGGGGTTGATAGTCAGCGTAATTTCCTTGAGATTGATAATAACCATCATGATAATGGTTTCTTGGATAAGGCATGAAGGAAACTGAGGCTGGATTGTTCATGCAATGTCCCCACGAGTGATCTCTTGCTCCACAACTAGGACATGAAGGTGAGGCATGTACTAGATTCCTCTGAGCTAGTTGTTGCGATTGTTCTCGTAATTCCTCAAGTTGTCGGCTTAACTCCTTGAGCTTTAGAGAATCCATCTTGAATTAGCTTCTTCAGGATCTAATAACACGAAACCTTTATCTCCTAATAAATCTGCTTCCGCCTAAAAAAAATCTGTAAAACAAAAACTAAAAAGAAAAGCGTAAAATAGAACTAACTAAAATAAAAGCACAAGATAATTGCACAAGGACTAACGATGTAGTCCCCGGCAGCGGCGCCAAAAACTTGGTGTGGCCTAAGGTGTGATAAATTAAGGATATAAATAAGTGCAAATACACACCCTAAACTAACACTGTACTGCAAGTATTATAGGACGTATGCAAGTTTTAATGATAAGAAGATTCGTTCCTCAGGGACTGACGAAAGTTAGAGAGAACTTATACAAATTATCAAGTGCAGATAATAAAGATAGAAAAGATAATACGCACGTAGAAAGAAGAGATAGATAAATATTTATTTGGTTTTTCAATAAATAAACTAAACTAATAAAGTAAAAGACAGGAAACAAATAAAAGAAAAGAAAAGAAGATAGTATGAAAGTCTAGCTTGAGTTATTAGCGTGCAATCCCCACTAGTTTTGCCGTTCTAAACATGTAAGGGTAAATTATGTAGTATTTCCCTAATCGGTCCCAATATGCTATCGGTAGTTTAAAATAGGATTTACCTGTGTCAATAAGGCTTCCTAAGCAAACTTTTCTTGTAATTGGTAAAGAGTCACAAGACTCAACCATAGTGATTATCTAGATAGGTTGGGTTGTCAGATCAAACCTAAAACTAAACGTTATGTGCTAAACATGCAATTGAACACCGTTGTCAATGGTATCCTAATTACTAGATGGTAATTCTAATGGCCGCGGTTCCACAAGAACACAGAATATAAATCCAAACACATAAACAGAGAATAAAAACTATAATTCAATTTAAAACATTAAGTTCCCAAATTAGATAGATGTCAATCAAAACTAGGGTTCATACATATATGCTAAACACTCAAACTAAAGAATTAATTCATACAAAGAAGAGAAGAGAAAGGAGTTACAAAATAAGAGGTTGAAGGAGACATAATTGATGCACAGCTCCTTCCAGACTTCTTCTCTTGTGTTGCAGCTTCCTCTTGACCTTAAGGTCTGGCCAAGGATGATTTTAGAGTGTTAAAAGGCTGTATTTATAGGTTATAGGAAGACCTAATTCGTTTTCTTGAAGGAGAAGGAAAGTAATGGACTCCTAGTCCAACTCAAATTCGTATGGAAATAAAGATAAACACTGCTGGACCGTTTTGAGCATATCTTCTTCGTTATTGGTCGGATTGAGCTCCATAAGATACCAAAAGAATCGCAACAGAATTATCTAGGCCCTTTAAAAGGAAATTACCAAATTCGGCCTATTTCTTAGGTAAAAACACCAATCTTTAGACGTGTGTGCAGAATCCCAGATTTAGGCAGCTTTTCCTTTTCCATCTTTTTACCTTTTGTTTCCTTATCTCCAATTTCCATGCAAATCTCTTTCCATAAGTTGTAATCTTTGACTTGGACTCTAATTAATCTCCATGATTATCTTTAAAGCTTCACACTAAATAAACAATTAAACCCAATATGCTCTAAAAATAATAATTCTACAAATCAAGATCAAAATAGGAAAGTGCACTAAATTAAGCTAAGATCGACCTATAAACTAATAAATAAGCCTAAAATGATGTCTCTGAAGTATATTATACTATCACAAATGAGGAGACATCAGTATAACTTTCAACACTTTACATCTTATATATTAATTTTCTACCAAATGAATTTGTTTTTGTTATGTAGTTGGTTGATGAAGATGTTGGTCCTTCAAGAACAAGTGAGTGTACCAGAAGGTTTAGACCAATACAAGGAAAACAAAATGAATTGGTGATTTTGGATTAGTAGCTGAGTTGGAGAATCCAGCAACTTTGAAGATATTTTATGGATTTTAATGTTATATTTTAGGTGAATTGTGTTGTTTTGTTATATTTTGGGTGAATTTTAATGTTTTTAAGTATTTTAGATATTGTTGGATTTAATTTGGGTGAATTTGGATGTATTTTGTTATTTTGGATAATGTTGATTTTTTTTTGCTTTTATGAAGTTTATTTGGTGTTATTCTATATTTAATTACCTTATTGCAAATTTTTTTAATTACAGGGACTTAAGTGTAATGGTTTAAAAACTATCAGGGACCTGAAAATAATTTAGAACTTCCATGGACCTAATTGTACAATTTTAGAACTGAAAGGGATCTCTTTGCAAATTCCTATAAACTATAAGGACCAAACTTTAATAATACAGGGACCTAAGTGCAAACTCCTGAAAAATATTACTAATTGAAGTAAGTAAATGTAAAAAGACTTTTAAACCACAAGGACATAATTGTAAATATACTTCAACATATAAGGAATCACTTGTAAACTATTAATTTTGCTTTTTCTATATCTATAGGGACCTAATTGTAATTAATAAATATACAAGGACCTAATTGCAATTAATAAACATATAGGGACCTTATTGTAAATATTACATACATATAAAGGACCTAATTGCAATTAACTTATATAGAATCTTGTCTCAACAATACACTTATCATCTTTAGCCATAATCCAAGTAACCTATATTGCAAATATTCTGCAAATTACACATCAGGGCACCAAAGTGCAATTTTAATCTAACTAAAGAAGAATACAGACTCTGCAATTAAAGAAGAACACAAACTCTGCAATTACAAGAACAAAATTTATTTCACTTTAAACATTCCAATTCAACTCATACAGTAAACAAACAAGGGAATTACAATTCAATTCACTATTGATTACAAACTAATCTCAGAACACTACAAATTCAAAAATGAAAAACCAACAACTTAATCACCAATCTTCATTTTTAACCCAATCCGCATAAACACCACGAACAACACGAAATAGAGGATCTTCTTAGTAACATAGAGCTTGTACTCCAACTCTATCTTCTTCAACTTCCAAATTCGAATTTCTTGTAGACAATCTTCAAGCTTGACCTTCTTCTCATTTATATATCTCAACAACCCGGGGACAACCATAGAGCTACAAGCGCACATAGGAGGATCATACCATTCAAACCACCCGTAATCTTTTCCTTCATCGTATTTCTCGCAACTAAGAAACTTCCTACCATGTTGTTTTCAAGAAGTGGTAATCTTTGGATTTAATCGACAAAAACATAAACTTTTTCTTTAATTATTGTTAAAAATGGATGCCACTGAAACTAAAAACTTTTACCTTGAAGCTTTTTGTTCCTAACGTGAAGGAATGATGGATCTTTAGAGACTAAAAGAGGAGAAAGAGTGGGGTATAACACATACACACATATATGCTTACTTGACAGCGTAAAGTACGATTGTAACCCTAAAAAACAAGATAATTACAAAAAACTTGGGTATTAATTTGTCAAAATCATATTCGTCGAGTACCCGATGAATTATCCCTTATATAAGAGGAACCAATGGATGGGCCTATCATCAATAGATGGGCCTAATATAAAAGCAGAGAATGGACCTACCAACCGACCGAGGCAGTAAGGTATAAACTTTGTCTATCAGTTTTCATGTCAATAAAAAATTATCAATTCGCCCCCAAAATATATAATTAGGTCAGCGGAGAATAGAGAGGTGTTTAGAAAAAGGAGGTGTCGATCGATTCTGGTAATCACTTAACATTACTTATTTGTTGTATCAATTGTATAGTTTTGATATAAAATTAGACTAGAATTGTGTCGATCGATTATTAACACTTTGGTCTGATATAGTAACAGATGTCAAATATGAAGAGTGGTGGATCTTCAATGATAATGATGATGCCTGATGAAATAATAGTTGATATTTTGAGGCGATTGGAAATAAAAAGTGTACTAAGTTGCAGATGTGTGTGCAAGTCATGGAATATGATTACTCAGCAAAAGTTTTTCATTGAGAAGTATGAGAAGAATAAATGCTCAGAAATTGTTGTTGAATATGAGTTTATACTTAAATCAAATAATGAAAGATATATATTCATAAATTGCTGCAATGGCTTAGTACTGGAGGTAAAGAAAGGGTGTAATAAGTATCGCATAAGAAACCCAATCACTAATCAAGTGGTTAAAGTGAAGGAAGACAAATCAATAATATTCGAAAGGGAAAATGCCATTCTGGGTTTCGATTCATCATCAGGCAACTATAAGATGATTAATTTATGCTGGAATCAAGTAAATGAAAATGATAATGATATGGGTGTTATTATGGTAACTATTGGAAGTGATGGTTTAAGTTATGAATCGCTTGATATTACTTTATCGTGTTTTCGTAGTGAGCCATTCATGATATGTGACAATGATGTTTGTTATGCATTGAGTTTTCGAATTGAAAATTTGGAAAAATCAGATTTAATACGATTTACATTGGATGGGAAAAGCTCTATGAATATTAAGCTACCTCAGGGTTTTCGAACTGGATTTCTTCCAATAAGTGAATCTATTGATAATTTTCGTATGTTTATTGTAGATAATGACAAGCTGTCATTTGGGTATATATTCAGACAAGAGTTTCATGGGTGGGTGTTGCAGGATTACAATAAACAAATCTGGTCTAACAAACTTATTATTCCTCTGGATTTTATCAAGGATTATCCAAATTGGTCCAGAATTACTGTGCTTACCTCACCAAATATTAACCAACTACGTTTTATTATCGGTCAAGATTTACTGGAATATGATGTTCCCTCCAAAAAGTATACATGTTTAGCCAAGGCACTTTTACCTAGAACCACCTGGTACCCTCTAATTCCTTCTCTGGTATCCCTCAAAGGAATGCGTTACCAACATTCTGACATTTAATTTCATCCATTCATTGTATTTTTGATTCATTGTATTCAGAAATTTTATTGTTTATGCTTGGTTGTTTAACATTATTTTTGTTACCATCTTATGGTTAGTAAGTTGGTCAATATAAATTGGAGGTGCAATATAGATTGTCATTAATATCGGTTGTTATATTATACGTCAATTCCCAAACTCTTTTTATATTTGAGCTTTTCTTATGTTATCTTTTCTACTTCCCTAACTTTTTCATGGAATGATTGGTACCCTGTTTAACTTCCTAATTTTATAAATTATTTTATTGGACCATTTGACTCAAACATAACATTTCAAAAATATTTCCAAAAACAAAGTCTTCAACCTTTTGTTTTGAGCAAGTATCGATGGAGCTCCTCCATAATTCCACATCCTTATTAATTTTGTTTTGAGGTCAAGTATCAATGGAAAGAATTTGGAAGGGTCAACAAAGAATCTAATAAGAGTATAAGGGTTGCAAACCGAGACAAGTCGAATTTTAGATTTTTGGTGTTTGGTTTGCTAATATTTTAATAAGTTTGAGCTTGGTTTGAGTTTGAAACGAACCTAATCGAGAAGAATTTTAACTTTCTTGAGCTTGGTTTGTTAACCAACGAATCGAACTCAAACAAACTCTTATAGTGTTTTATAGTGTTGGGGGCAACAAACAAAGGAGACAAGCTCTGATGGAAGGAAAAGACTCGTCAACTTCTGTGGATACGGAGGAGGATGATTCGAACATTGAGTCGAGTACTAGCGAATTATTTATGATAATGTGGTATATTAAAAACTACTTACGATCACCTCATCGATCGTTATGAAAGAAAGACAAATATAAGAGGTGAATTAAAATCTTCTTTTTCTTTCAGAATGACATCAAAAGTAGGATATATTATATTAAAAATAAATATAACATAATTTTTTGAATCTAAAATAAACTAGTGGTAAAATTAATAATAATCCAAGTTTTAAAAACATGTTTAAAAGAAATCCAATTCCTTAATTATTATTGAACAAAAAAAGAAAATCTCCTAAATTTTGATGTAGATTTAGCCAAATGACCAGACTAGATCTCTAGATCTAAAGAATAAAAAAAGAGAAATAAAAAAACAAAGAGAACACGAGATCTAAATTAAGATTTGTAAGAATATTACTATTATTTATCAAATATACCATTAGAAGTAAATCACATACGAAGATTTTTGTAACAATTTTTATTTAAAAAGAAATATTAGAAAAACATGGTATAGTAACACAGTCACACTTTAGAATAAAATATTCAAAGCAAAATTTAAAGACATTTATAACGGTAAAGTATTGTAAATTTCTCATTTGTTTAGGAAAAGTAATAGAACAATAACAACGATTTTTCAAAAGAGTCAACCCCACTAACAGTTAACATACATGCTATAAAATATAACGTTCCATGTGGTTGGACCATGTTAGAAAGGCTAAGGGTAAGGTTAATATCTCCCATTGAGCATTCCTCCTTCTCCGTGCTAGTAAATACTTGCAAGAGCTTTGACATGTTGTGGATGTGGAGCTTCTTCGAATACTTTTTGTCCAACGAACTCACTTATTCTCTGATGAATCTAACAATCAACTTACAAATATGCTTGATGAAATAGTTATTGAAGAGTGGTGTTGATGTAAATGTAGTGTCTGTAAGTATATTTTTCTTCGTATACGTGTATCACTTGCATCATCTAGATTGTTTTTAATGCATGCACCGCACCTTGCGTCATATACAATTTTTGTTTATTTTTGCCAAATAAGTTTTAGAAACTGTGTTCTACTTCCTGACCCAAAAATAACCACAAATAATGTCTATTTAACTTTTCAGATACAACTTTTGTTTATTTTTTCCTGATAAGTTTTAGAACTGTGTTCTATTCCCTCAGCCCCACAACTTATCTTTTCACACACATTAAAAAAACACAATCATTACATTCAACATTACTAAACACCCCTCATAAAATGTCTTGATATTTTAAATATTAATTGAAAACATAAATTTAAATATTTTAATAAAAATAATATTGAAAAAAAAAAGTGTCTTGAAATTCTAAGTGGACAATATATTTGAATATAATTTTTAGTAAATGAACATTTTTATTGAAAGGATGACATTCCTTCTAAGAGATAGCCCGATTATCTTAGTTGTTGTTTTAGCACGAGATAAACCAAATTAGGAGCATTCACGGGTCCAAACCCGTGAATTTTACCCAAGTTAAGTCTTGGTTCATCTAGCAACGAATCTCTAGAGTGTTTAAACCTTTGAGTTAGGTTTAAGAGTGTTTAAACCTTTGATTCCTCCGCTCGATCTAAGACTTTAATTCTCGATTCTCCTCCTTATCTTGGTTCTCCATAACATCTATGAACCTAAGAACTTTGCACTAAAAACAAATAAATTAACGCACAAAAGCTCTAAAAATGAAATATGTAATTTCAAAGAGAGAAAATGAAATATAACGAAATAAGCACAAAAGTATATCAAATAAGCCCAATATTCACCTAAAATGATGTCTCCTAAGTGCATTTATTTAGAACAAAAAGGGAGACATCATGAACCCAAACTCAAACCTTTGTCGTTCAGACAAAGTAAAATAAAACAAAGGCCTTAGGTGAACGCAAAATTGCAGAGTCTAGGGAATAATACCCAAAGCACAACTTAAAACAAATCTCATATAGTATGACCTAGGAATTAATATACACATACACATATCATGCAAAATCAAACACAAATAATATCAATCCAAAATTAATTTCACAATACTAGAAGGTTACACTTGTGATAGTCCTAGAGGGGGGGTGAATAGGATTACTAATAAGATTAATGCCTAATTAAAAATCTATTGGACAATTATAAGTTTAAGAGAAAACTTCTAAGTCAACTTACTATATCAACCACTTATAGGATCATGCAAAGGATAAGTTAGAAGTTCGATATATAAGTTTAACAAGTAAATCGACAATCTAATTTCTTACTACTCTAGAAGACTATATGTTAGATAAACTAGATAATCAATATCACAATATTCATGCTAGCATATTATCAAACATATAAAGTGCGGAAAGTAAATAGAGTAGGGATAGAAAGATACACACGATTTATAGTGGTTCGGTTTCCCTACATCCACTACCTAAGGAAGCCTCCTTAGGATTTCAAGCTTTTCACTAAGCTCCCGTGTCTCTCTTAACCGGGTCGAGAACACAATAACCCTTACAACCTCTTCGATAACACGAAGGACAAACACTTGTGTAATCACAACACAAGGACACCAAGTATACTCCCTATACTTGAATTCTCTCTTAATCTATCTATTACAAGACCTAGACTTAAGAGGATAGGAACAAAGTGTTTAAAGGGGTGCTTATAAAAGCTTGTAACTAAACTCCTAAAAGAGTGGATATAACTATAAGTATGTAAACTCCTCTTGAGTAGATAGAACCTTGTGGCTTATTTGATTAACTCCTTGAAAGGACTTATAAGCTCACTAAGATTGATTTTGACTATGTATAGCTCTTGACACCTTCTTGAATGATAACAATTAAGCCCCTTAATATTTGTAATTAGTTGGTGTAGTTGTAGCCTTCAAAGAGCTTCAATTTATAGCAGAAAATAGCTTCCAACGGTCATAAGGCTTGGGTCCAACGAATCTATTAATTTCCCAACGGATATATTTCTTATGACTTAACTTTTGTGCAGAAAAACCTTTCTTGCGGTGTACCGCAAGTATCGTGCGGTGTACCGCACCTCAACGGTTAGATTTTCTAACTCTCTGACGGGCTAGCCAATGCACCGCGCCCTGGTCCGCATTCTTGGTCCGGTGTACCGCGCCATAGGTCCGGTGTACCGCACCAAGCATCTTTGAAAGAATTTAACTTATGCTATGATGCTCGGATCAATAAATCTTCTTCACGAAAGTTGTAGATAACATCATTCTTATAAACATTGTAGTTGATCATTAAGGCTATATCTCAAAGTACATAAAGATATGAATAAAAGTAAATGAAATGAGATATAATAAGAATGGTATGAAAAGTGTTTTTGATGAACAATAGTGCAAATAAGGATGAATATAACAATAGTAATTAGCACACTAATTATAAGAGGATTTGTCACATTAAAACAACCTATTAAGGGAGGCTATATGCCAACAATCTCCCCCTTTTTGATGATGACAAATCCTTCACTAAAACACCTTAGGAATGATATGAAAGTTTAAGCACTAATGAAATTAAGCTCCCCCTCACAATAAGTATATAAGATTTGAGACGCATTTGTGAGATTTAAAAAGTGCAATTTTTTGAAAGTTTTAGTGCACATATTTCTCCCCCTTTGTCTTCATCAAAAAGACGGGGTTAATAAAAACAACTAAAGATAGAAGAGCTAAAACTCAAGTGAATAGATTTAAAACAACGATTCTAAGAGTGTGCAAGAGTTTAGGGATAAAAACAATTTTTAGAAAGAGATGCACAAAGATAGATAATTGTAAGGCAAGAGCTAAGAGATAGAGACATTTTACCAACTCCTTGATCGAAAGATTTTCATTTCATATGCTTTCTAATGACATAAATGATTAGTAGCAATATATGAGATAAATGATTAGCCAAAGCTTTAGAGTTTTAACAAAAACTCCCCCTTACAAAATGCATAGAGTTTGTTTCAATTTGTAAAAGTTTGATCTACAATTTCTCCCTAATAAAGAATATTTGAAATCATTTTTAAGAAAGTTAGGGGTAAAATGTAATTTTTGAAAAGTATAGGGACAAAAATCATTTTTCAAAAAGTTTAGGGACTAAAAGACAATTTTTAAAACTTTTAGGGACCAAAGTGCAATTTTAAACAATATTAACTTAAGGGACTAAGGAGCAATATATGAAAGGATCAAGGATTTTAGAGATGCAATAGTACCTATCATTGAAGAAAATGTTAGCAATATCAATATCCGAAGCATAAAAATCAAGCATCTAACATTCAAGATAAAACAAAGCAAACTTAACCAAATAACCAAATAAAACACATAGCATCCTAAAACATTATCCAAATAAAACCAAGTAGCAATAATATCCTAAATGTCCAAAACACGGACCCATAAATAATTAAAGCATAAACACCACAAACTTAGTCCAAAACAACCACAATAAAAGCACATAAAACACCAAGTAGGATAAAATGAAGATTTTAAAAACCAAACACCTAATACGACCAATTAACGATTTTCCCGGGGAGAGCGGCTTCTAGAACGGCTTCGAGGATGTGACACATCATCTTTGATACACGAGACATCGTTCTTCACACAAGATAACTCACTAGCAAGATGTCCTAATTTCTCTTCTAACACCCCAAATTTCCTTTCTAATTTTTCTTCCAAAACCTCGAATTTTCTACCTATATAATCCATAAAACGAGATATAGTGCTTTCGAAACTAGATGGATTAGGAGGATTCTCATGAGTGGGTTGGCTTTGAGTGGGCTCATTAGGGATAGGATTTTGTTGGGCCGGGTTATCCAATAGTTCAAGTGTGTTAAGCTCCGGACCAAAAGTTCCTTCTCTTGCTTGTAAGATACGATTACGAATAGTAACATCCGAAATACGATTAATATGTGAGTGCGAAACATACGTGTTATTATAGATAGCAAATTTCATTCTCTTAATCGTGCTATAATCGAAACACCAAGCCTTATCTATTGGTCTCACATTTGTTCCTCCTAAAGAAATTCCACTAGCATCAAAGATTTTAGTTAGAAAAATACCGTATGGGACTTTATCCCGAGATGCTCTAGCATGGTTCATCCATTTAAACATTATCGCAATAATGTTAATCCGTTGTTTAGCGAAGATCAAATATAATAGATAAGCTTCATAAGGGATTAGTTTAGCATCATGCTTATCCTTTGGAATCACGGCCGAAATAAGAAATTTATGAGCCACAATGAATTCCGGATCAAAGTTACGTAAATTCCAATTTCCGTCACGAATAAGCATCCTACTATTAACAAATTCAATAACATCATTTTGAGCAACCACATCGAGACTAGAACCATCCCAACCACTTGACCAAAAGCCACTAAAACTATCCGAAGGAATATTATATCGACCACACAAAACATCTAACTTTAATCGTAAAGGAGTTTTCGAAACTAACGATTTTATTGAATTAGTGGCACAATTATATTCAAAATTAGAGTAAAACTCTTCGATTAAACCGCTTGCTAAATGACTACCCGTAAAAAGAAAGATTTGATCACAACCTTGAAATGTAAGTAGTTCAAGAAGAGAATTTTTTCACCCGATGGAAAAGCTGAAGCACTAAAGGTTCTACCCGGGAGAGGATCGAATGGCCGGAGTGGAGGAGGTGTTGGTGACCTCGCCGGAGATGGCGCACGGCGGCGGCTGGAGGAAGCTCCGGTGGTGGTTTTCTTCTTTGGAGCAGATTTCTTTTCTCTCATGGTGAAAATAGGAAGTGGGTAATGAAGGAGAGAGAGAGAGAGAGAGAGAGAGAGAGAGAGAGAGAGAGAGAGAGAGAGAGAGAGAGAGAGAGAGAGAGAGAGAGAGACGTGATTTAGTGGAGAGATTATACCTTTAGGTGGAGGAGGAGTGGTGGTTATGTCGCCGGAAATCGCAGCAGTGGTGGAGGAGTAGGTAAGGTTTTGTTTAAAAGAGAGGAATGAAGAAGAAAGGAAGAGAAAACGGGTTTAAAATGCTGACAAAACCTATCCTGCGGTGTACCGCGGCAGTCGTGCGGTGTACCGCACTGCAAAAATAAACTGGGCGAAAAAATAAAGAAAAATAAAGGGATTGAAACCCTGGATTGCGGTGTACCGCGGAATGGTCCGGTGCACCGCAAAAGTGTTCGGCTTAGACACTAAGAAAGAATTTTTTGGTTCTTTTAAAAACACCCGAAACACATTCGAAACTTCCCCAAAAGATTCGGAATGGTATAAAACTTATAAGAACATCTTTGTTTTGAAAAGAAACACCAAGGAAAACCCCAAAACACATAAAACAGTTTATTTCATAAATACCCCTATGTTTTCTAAAAGTACAAAAAGACCCAATGTAAAAACAAAGCAACATTTAAGCATGAAAAGGTCAAGATACACAAGATAATAGCACATAGAGGATAAATCACATAAAACACATAATAATACATAAAAATAAAAATAAAAAGAAGAAAGGAAAGAATTCACCGTATTTTCCTTTTACGAGGTTTGAACGTCCTTTTGCATATAATTCTATTTTCTTGACGCTCAACACCTTCAATGAATATTACTATGGTAACCGAGGTGGAATGGATCCGGAAATGTTAGCATTTGTCACGATCCATATTGGCTTTTCCCACGAGGGTATCAAAGATCCTCTTTCAAGTTGTTCATGGTAATGGCACGTAGAAGCATGATGACCGGGTTTACCACAATAATTGCAAGAATTTCTTTTTCGAATAGAGCTACCATGTGAGGGTTTTGAACACGAAGTTTCCTCATTCTTTTCAATATCCAAATTATCACTTAAATACAATTTTTCTTTAAAAAAGCCATTTGGATCAAAAGGAGTGATATTTGAAAAGGGATGATTTTTTAAAGTTTTAAGAGCGAGGGAAAAAGCTTCATCCAATTTTTTAAAACCTTCTATATTTTTCTTCATAGGATGTTGACTTTTATTTGAAGAAAAAATGTTTTCAAAACAAGGGTTTTTTGTATTACCAAGAATATCATCTAAAGTGATATAACATTTAAAACAATTTTTTAGCTCAACTTTAGCCTTTTTTAACATAAGGTTATTCAAATGGATTTGAGAATCAAGAATTTTGAGAAGGGATGAAATTTGCCTAATATCATCATAATTATAAGGAAGAGATAGGATAGATTGCTACCTCATGGTTTGTTTTAGAATTGTCATGAGATTCATCATGGATTAAGACTTCTTCTTCTTCGTCATTTTCGACAATTCCATATAAAAACTCCAAACGATTCCAAAGCTCTTTTGCGGATTTACAATCTAACATTTGTGAGAAAATTTCTTCGGAAATTCCACGAATTAGAGTGTACATTGGTTTTGCATTTTGAGTGAGCTTAGCCTTATCCTCAATGGTGAGTTCATCATAATTTTTTTCTTCTTGATTTAGCTTAAGAACTCCCGCTTCATTTAACTCCTCTTTATATGGAACGAATGGACCTTCCGTAACGATTCTCCATTGATCGGGATCTTCGGCTTTAATAAATTCCTCCATTTTTGTTCTCCAAGCAAAATAGTAAGTTCCTACAAAAAGTGGAGGTCGAGTAGAAGACGAACTTTCCAAAAGATTAAATTCCATATCGTTTACTCTACTAACGATTAAGCTATTCACGTAGAGTTAGGCTCTGATACCAATTGATAGTCCTAGAGGGGGGGTGAATAGGATTACTAATAAGATTAATGCCTAATTAAAAATCTATTGGACAATTATAAGTTTAAGAGAAAACTTTTAAGTCAACTTACTATATCAACCACTTATAGGATCATGCAAAGGATAAGTTAGAAGTTCGATATATAAGTTTAACAAGTAAATCGACAATCTAATTTCTTACTACTCTAGAAGACTATATGTTAGATAAACTAGATAATCAATATCACAATATTCATGCTAGCATATTATCAAACATATAAAGTGCGGAAAGTAAATAGAGTAGGGATAGAAAGATACACACGATTTATAGTGGTTCGGTTTCCCTACATCCACTACCTAAGGAAGCCTCCTTAGGATTTCAAGCTTTTCACTAAGCTCCCGTGTCTCTCTTAATCGGGTCGAGAACAAAATAACCCTTACACAACCTCTTCGATAACACGAAGGACAAACACTTGTGTAATCACAACACAAGGACACCAAGTATACTCCCTATACTTGAATTCTCTCTTAATCTATCTATTACAAGACCTAGACTTAAGAGGATAGGAACAAAGTGTTTAAAGGGGTGCTTATAAAAGCTTGTAACTAAACTCCTAAAAGAGTGGATATAACTATAAGTATGTAAACTCCTCTTGAGTAGATAGAACCTTGTGGCTTATTTGATTAACTCCTTGAAAGGACTTATAAGCTCACTAAGATTGATTTTGACTATGTATAGCTCTTGACACCTTCTTGAATGATAACAATTAAGCCCCTTAATGTTTGTAATTAGTTGGTGTAGTTGTAGCCTTCAAAGAGCTTCAATTTATAGCAGAAAATAGCTTCCAACGGTCATAAGGCTTGGGTCCAACAGATTTATTAATTTCACAACGGATATATTTCTTATGACTTAACTTTTGTGCAGAAAAACCTTTCTTGCGGTGTACCGCAAGTATCGTGCGGTGTACCGCACCTCAACGGTTAGATTTTCTAACTCTCTGACGGGCTAGCCAATGCACCGCGCCCTGGTCCGCATTCTTGGTCCGGTGTACCGCGCCATAGGTCCGGTGTACCGCACCAAGCATCTTTGAAAGAATTTAACTTATGCTATGATGCTCGGATCAATAAATCTTCTTCACGAAAGTTGTAGATAACATCATCCTTATAAACATTGTAGTTGATCATTAAGGCTATATCTCAAAGTACATAAAGATATGAATAAAAGTAAATGAAATGAGATATAATAAGAATGGTATGAAAAGTGTTTTTGATGAACAATAGTGCAAATAAGGATGAATATAACAAGAGTAATTAGCACACTAATTATAAGAGGATTTGTCACATTAAAACAACCTATTAAGGGAGGCTATATGCCAACAACTTGTACTTATCTCAGTATGGTGGCTATAGGGTGTTCCTCGATCCATACTCGCTTTGAGTCCTCCACTTAGAACACTCCCTATTAGCTGAATCATAAATTCACTATGTATCTAGGAATCACGAGAACTTTACGGTTTTAGTGTAGGCTTAAGGAAGGTATGGTATGTATATTTTGTAAATTTAATGTGAGCGTTTGGCTCTCTCCTCACTTACCATCAACAACTGTCCAAGATCTTGAGTTTACACTCGTATATGTTCTCACTCAACCCATTTGACGCACTAATTTAACATCCCCAGATTAACCCAATAAGCACTACAATGATTCCTCAATTTCCACTTTGTCAGTTACTTTATTTTTCATATATATATATATATATATATATATATATATATATATATATATATATATATATATATATATATATATATCCTTTTTCTTTTTCATCCTTTTTTGTTTTTGTACAAGATATCTCTGACCATCATTTTGATATGAATGACCATGTCTCTTATATTTTTTTCTTTTCTTCTTCTTTTTTTTTTTCAACGACCCTGGCAAAAGGTTACAAATTAATATATTATTAACAATTGCGCATATATACAAACGCATAAAAATCCCTCCCAACGTGATTTCGCAATAGTGAAACCCACCACCCCAAACTCAAGCTCAACACAGAAAGTCTCTGAATCGTGATTCAAGTGCGGGTCATATGGAAATGCCTAATAAACTAAGGGGATATGGGCTTGTATCTTGGCGACAAAAGAAAGGCTTAAAGGCTAAACTGGGGCTAAGAAGGACATAATTAAATCAAAGGATAGAAAGCTAAAAAGACTCAAATGGCTAGCAAAGAACTATCTCTATCATTTTCCTAGTTATATAATTGTCTCTAGTTCATACCTAAGTGGGTTCTCTACTCATTTGGATCTCACGTTCTACAAACCACACATTTTCCTTAAATAAAAGTTTACTTCTTTTGTATTGTTCATTAATTTTTCCAATCAATTACCTAATGTTTTCATGCAATCAAAGTGCGTTTTACATTAACTCCTAAAGTCCACTATTTTCTAGCATAAATTCATAAAAAGCATGCTTGATGGGGACATTTAAAATACTCTACAGTCAAACGCAACCCTCAATTAATTTTATTGAAAGCAGTAAAACAAATAACACATAAAAATTGGGATGAGGCAACGAATCTCACCCAACGACTCGAAAATACTCTAAAAAGACAAATAAAAATAATATACACTATTCAATGAGAAAAGGGAAAGGAAACGTATCCTAGCCAGTTTTCATTGTTGCATTCAGGTTGAGGTTATAAATTCTTCTTCATCAAGGTTTTAAGATCATTAATGGTTGTGTTCATCTTGATTAAAGTGTCCTTCATTACCACGAACGCTTTTGTCACATTTCCCAAAGTTTCCATCTTCTCCTATCCCTCTAAATCATTCTCATCTACGGAAATCTTTCTCAACACCCAACTTCTTTCCTCTTTATGTTCTTCGTACCCTTTCCAACCTTCATGGTCATCTCTGATGACACCAAACTCAAAGCTTCAAGAACTCCCAAAAGTTTCGGATGAAATTAGCGACTTTGGTGTTCTTGAAGGTGTATACATATGTTTTATAATGTGTTCTAAGCTGGGTCATGAATATTTCAAGGTTTTGGAAAGGTTTGATGGATAATTATAAGCCTTGGTGGAGGAAAGGATTTGGAATAAGTGTGGATCTTTGGTGTTTTGGAAAGATTTTTGACATGATCGAATGTTTGGATGATGTTTGGAGGGATGGTTTGGCGTTTTGATGGTGTCTTGCAGGTGTTTCTGGTGTTTGGGTTATTTCCTTTATTTTTTTCGAAGACGCAACTGGTAGCTTCAGTGGGTTTTTTTGTTGTATGATAGGTATTCTGACTTAGCCATTGGATGAATCTCGAAAAAGTACGCGGTTTAGGCTCAAGAAAAGTTAATTCCGACACCCGGGCGCGAAGTTATGGCATTCCAAAATTTTTGTTGCATATAGGCAACTCTTTCCAGGGGTCAGGTCGGCATACCGAGCTCGAAATGCCTACTCGCTGGACGCAATGGGTTGCGTATTTGCGCTGAAAGTTTTCATCTTATTTTCTTGATTTCTCCTTGCCTACACCTCAGATTCTAGCAAAATTTATACTCATTTTCATTGGAAATTGTGTTCCCGATCCAATGGACTACTCATATTTTCTATTGGGGCCATCAATTTTCTATTTTCTTTGTTTTACCCTCCGGACGGCTCATTGACATTTTTTCCATGGACGCAGTGGGTAAGCTGCGTGTAGTTGACCGCTGGACAGTAAGTTTGAGCTGTAGCGAAGTGACTTGACCGGAATACCGGTCAGATTACCAGCTAGGTGGTCGCAATCTTGAATTTTTCGCTGACGCAATCTGAAGCTGCATGTATGAGTCATCAAAGGATATGCATGTTACTTCTTCTTTTTAATCGAATATGAGTCTTAATTCATAAGTGATATGCAAAGCATATCAGACTTCTTTTCTTTTTAAGCGAAACAAACTTTAACAAAAAAAAAAAGTATCATGCTTAAGAAAAAAAAAACTTTGAAAAAATAATATTGAGGTGAATTAAACCTGAAAAATATGCTTAACTATTTAATCGATAGAACTCGTGCTGATAACGTATTGTAAAATTAAACAGAGAAATGAATATGTTCTTATCTTAATCCTGATAATTCATACATTATACAATAACCTAACTACTATATATAGAGTTTCATAAACTGCTGGTTGCGCAAGCGCTGACGTCGTTGGTATATCCACTCATATTTAATATTTTATAACAAAAATTTATATATTTGGATAAAGCAAATTAATATTTACGGCTATGATTTTATTGATTATTTTTCGCAGACACGGAATTTCATGTTTTGAACAATGAATTTCATGTTTGCGAAAAAAAAACATTATTCCAAACAATGAACATGAAATTCCATGTTTATGAAAAAAATTAAAAAAAATCATAAACGTAAATATTAATTTGTTTTATCTAAAAATACAAATTATTTATTTTTATGATTTTTTTAGAATTAGTCATGACGATTTAAAAAAAAATTCACTGACGTGCGTGTGTGTGATGGAATTAGTAGTAGGTGGTGGTTTTGGTGGCTGTGGTGGTGGTGGTGGTGGTGGAGGTAGGAATGGTGGTGGTGGTGGGGGGTAGGGGCGGTTGGTGGTGGAAGTACCCTATATTATTTGTTTAATTATTCAAAAATAAATATTGTATTAAAAATAAAATAATATATTTAATAATAAAGGTAGTAAAGGTATAAAAAAAATATAAATGAGATATTTATATAATAATTATTCAATTAGCCATTTTTTATAAAATAAATTATCGCATGCTTAATTTAACAATGAGGTACTTTTATTATACTTTTTTTTTAACAAATACGCCATATTTTTATAACAAGTCTTATAGCTACAAACTGGAAGAGAGGGAACGTAATTTGAAAATATTATACTTAGGATTATCAGAAAAAAAAATTGGCTTAGGATATATTTGCCCATAAATAGTTACAGACACTAACTAATCGACACATGGAATTAGTAAACAAACTCAGAAAAAGTTCACAAAAGTTGAACTTCTGTATAGCTGGATATTGAACTAGATAGAGAAAATAAATATCATATATTAAACTAACGAGTACCAATAACCGACGCCGACAAAGAACACAAAAACAAATATAATTAAAATTTTACATGAGATTAGTAAATAATATGATTGTCTACAATAATAAACTTACCACCTGAAATCGTAATATTAAAAAAAAAATTAGAAAGAAGATCAACCAATACAGAAAATAAACATTTCGAACAGTGAATTTTATGTTTTAAACAGTGAATTCGTGTCTGCGGAAAAAATTTAAAAAATCAAATAAAATCATAGACGTAAATATTAAATTCGCTTTATCCAAAAATATAATTTTTTATTTTTTATTTTTTACAATTAATTACGACAATTTAAAAAAAATGACAGATGCGTGCATGTATGATGGAATTAATACTAGGTGGTGGTGGTGGTGGTGGTGGTGGTGGTTATGATTGTTGTGGTGGTGCTTATGGTTGTGGTGGTGCTTATGATGGTGGTGCTTATGATGGTGGTTGAGGTTATGGTGGTGGTGGTATTAATAAGGTGATAATGGTGAAGGGTGGTGTGGTTGGTTGTATGGGTGGTGGGTGGGGGTGGAAAGTTGTAATAGTGGTTAAATTTAAATGACAAATAATAAAGTAATTAAAATAATTATATAAGGGTATTTTTGTCAAGGATGTTTTTAATAAAGAATCTTATTAGGTTATGTTTTTAGCAAATAAAATTTTTAATAAACATTTATGGATAAATGGTTCTTTACAAAAACTATAAATATAAATATCATAATCAAATCAAAATAATTTTTAAATTGAGAACCAACGAAATTTTTAAATTTTTAAACTATAAATATAAACTATCCGTATCAAATGATTACATCTATATGAACCAACTAAATATAATATACTTTATAATTAAATAAAAATTGATCAAAATATCAAATAATTCAATTAAACTAATCAAGACAATAAAATAGAGTATACCGTAGTAAGGAGATACAATTAAATATTTTGTAAATTAAATCCCTGTTAACGCGATCACGATCACGATCACGATCACCATCACAATCACACGAAAGCACAATTACAATCCACAAACACAAGCACATTCACAAAATCGATAATCACAAACACAATCACAATCACAAACACAAACAATCACACAAAAACACAATCACAATCACGAAGACGAACACAAAATACAAATACAATTATAATCACAGTCACAGTCATAATCACAATCACAAACACGTTTAAAACACAAACACACAAAAAAACAAAACAATCGCATTCATATAAAAACACAAAACAATCACAATCACACACACACCGACCCCGGACCCCGGACCCCGAACCCCCGACCATAAACACAATCACAATCACACGAAAACACAAACACAAAAAACAGTCACAAAACACAGTGCACAGTCTATGGTCCATAGTCCACCGTCCCCACTCTCCATCCACAATCACAATCACAATCACAAACACAAACACAGTCACAATCACAGAAACACATAAATATACAAAAACAATCACAAGCACAAGCACAAGCACAACGATAGACGACAGACGACAGACGACAAGCCACAACCACAACCACACGAAAACACAATCTTACGAAAACACAAACACAAACACAATCAGAAAACACACACAAGCACAAACACTGACAAACACACCGACAAACACAAACACGGTTAAAGTCACAATCCCAAAACATAAACCACAAATCACAAACCACAGAACCCAAACGCAACTAAATCACAATCACAAGAAAAAACAAACATACAAAAATACAAACACAATCACAATTACAATCACAAACACAATCACAGTCAGGAAACACACACAAATACAAACACAAGCACAAGCACAACAACAAACACAAACACAATTACAATCACAAAACACAGAACACTGACCCAGACCAAACGCAATCGCAGTCACAGTCACGGTTGCAATCACAAACACAAACACAATCACACTCACACGAAAACACAATCACAACCACACGAAAACACAATTTCAATCACGATCACAATCACACAAACACAAACACAATCACAATCCAACGACGAATACAATGACAATCACAAACACAAAACACAAAAACAAACATAAAACACAAACACACGAACACACACACAAAAAACAGTCGCAGTCGCAAAACACAAACACACAAACAAAAAACAATCACAGTCGCAAAACACAAACACAAAAACAAACACAATCACAATCACAATCACAAACCCAATCCGATCCCCGAACCCTGATCGCAAACGCAAACGCAAACACAATCACACGAAAACACAAACACAAACACACGAAAAAACAATCACAATTGTAAGAAAACACAAAACAAACACAAACACAAACACAAACACAAACACAAACACAAACACACGAAAATACAAAAACACACAATCACAATCACACACAATCACAAATGGAAACAGAAGAAAATACAAACACAACAATTATAAATCACACAAACACAAGAACATACAAACACAACAATTATAATCACACAATCACACGAAAACACAAACACAAACTTAACAATTACACACAAATACAATCACAAACACAACAATCACAATCACAATCACACAAACACAAACACCTTAAATTAACAGATATTATAATTGAGTAAAATAATAATCTTTCCACATGAAATCGCAAAATTAGAAAATTAAATTAAAATATATGAATTTTTACAGATATCAACCTATAAAGAAAATAAATACCTAATATTGGATTAACAAGCAAAACTTGAAACTGAACATTCCAGTTTCAAGTTAATATAAAGGGGTGTATGTGATGAATTAATTCACCTTCAAGGTTGATATATATAGGTGTAGGTACAAAAGTATATATACCTGTGAAAGAAGGGGAGGCTTAAAGTTTTGGAATGTGAACTACTCATAACACAAGCTTAGCTATAAGAGCTGCAGCTGGGTCCACTCCCACCCAAAGGGAACAACTATTTCATATCATACTACTCAACTCAGTATGCAATTGCAAGTTCCTCTGTCCTTTCGTAGAGGTAACTCTCTAATAATACTCTCTTTATCTATTATCTAAGTCCTCTTCTCTTCTAAGGACAAAAAATACAGCTAAACACTCATCTTTCACAGGTTTTTTAACTTAGGGTCTAAGTGGCAAAATGACTCGGTTAGAGAAACTTACAATAGAAGCATATGAGTCGTTTTGAGACTTGTTCACTCTCCTCAGCTATTGTTTTTTAAAGCTAAAAAAGAGATGGAGAACAAGAAAAAAAATAAAGCAATGAAGTTGGAGAGAAAACACAGAAAAATAAAACAGAAATACAAGAACTAACTAAAATCAGGAAATGGATAATTGATGATTTACCATCGGAAAATTCTTTATAATAACCATCCTCAAAAGCTTCCTTGTCAGGCATATTAACCTCCAGAAAGTTATCACAGGTAATGCATGCAGAAAAATACGGAGTCAAATGCATGTCTATTTTGAGTAACTACTGTACAAGAAAAGAAGTAAGAGTGTCAAACTTCAAGAAATATTTACCTTTGAGGTTTAATGCAAATATAACATCATGTTACTCGTCTGGTACAAAAACATTCTGATCCAAATAGTTTTGTTCTCCCTTAACAGTCAGTTGATGATTTTATCAATGGCTAAAGAAAAGCGTGGGGACAAAAATGCATTTGCAGTAACCCTGAAACCCAAAAGGAATTATCAAAAGGTTTTTTATGTAAATTCACATAAATAAACAAGGTTAGGTTGTAGCTACTTGTTACTTTGAAGAGAACTAAAAACTTCAAAGTTGTCTCTAATTCTAAAAGCTTCCACGAAAAAAACATTATGTTAACTTCTTTAGTTAATTGCACTCAAGGTCCATGCATCATGCAAAAGTGGCATTATACACTATATTATGCAAAAATTACAGTATATAAATATGTACATGTATGTATTTAGAAGAAAATACCTTTTGTCTCTCGCCTTTGTTGATGGCCTGTTGATTCCAGAGAATAATTAACAAGTTGAATCAATTAATTAGTAATGTAATATTTGATTTACAGTAAAAGTCCTTACTTTTTAGTCAGATTGAAGAATTTTCTCATGAATACAAATCCTGCAAAATTAAAGCAAAAACAGAAAGCAGCATACGATAGAGTATACGAAAAAGAAGAAGAAGAAGGTTAAATTTTTACCTTTCTCATATACATGTAGCTGCTTAGGATTCAGCACCCTCAACCTGCAAGAGAAAGCACAGACATGATAGTAATAAATAAAAACAATTAGATGGTGATGTTTATAATACTTACAAGTGTATAAACACCTCTGCAGCTACCTCGCCCTTGCCTTGCCAAAATCTAAAGTCAACCAACAAACAAATGCACAAGTAAAAAAGGGTAAAATGGGCAAAAATAATCAACCTTTTGTAGTCCCAAGAAAACATAAATAAATGTTGGGGTAATTAGAGATAAATGCCTCCTTAATGATGCCTTTCATTTTTTTAAGCCTCTAATTTTCTTATTTAGAGATAAATGCCTAATAGAACAATTATTTATAGAAAACATCCCCTTTATATTTTGAGCCAATTAGAGATTAATGCCTATTAAAAAACTTATTTAAAAAAAGGTGCCTAGAATAAGATTTTTTATAGAAAAATGCCTCATCCCAAACTACCCTTATAATTAACAATTAAAAAAAAGAAAGTAGAAAAAAAACAAAACAAAAACTAATAATCACACGCGCGCGTCCGTGAATTTTTTTTAAAATCGTCATAACTAATTCTAAAAAAATCAAAAAAATAAAAAAATTATATATTTGGATAAAGCAAATTAATATTTACGTCTATGATTTTTTTCAGAATTTTTTGAATTTTTTGATTTTTTGAATTTTTTTGAATTTTTTAATTCGCAGAAAATGGAATTCCATGTTTTAAACATGGAATTCCATGGTTTAAACATGGAATTCCATGTTTAAAATACGGAAACATGGAATTCCATGTTTTGATATAAGGAATTTGTTTTCCGCAGACACGAAATTCACTGTTTAAAACATGGAATTCCATGTTTTAAACATGGAATTCCATGTTCTGCGAATTAAAAAATTTTAAAAAAAAATCAAAAAAATCAAAAAATTCATAAAATTCCGAAAAAAATCATAGACGTAAATATTAATTTGATTTATCCAAATATGATTTTTTTCGATTTTTTTGATTTTTTTGAATTAGTTATGGCGATTTTAAAAAAATTTCACGGACGCGCGCGTGTGATGAAATTAGTAGTAGGTGGTGGTGGTGGAAATATCCTATTATTTGTTTAAGATTTAAAAATAAATATTATATTAAAAATAAAATAATATATTTAATAATAAGGATAGTATAGGTATAAAAAATATAAGGGGTAATTAGAGATAAATGCCTCCTTAATGATGCCTTTCATTTTTTTAAGCCTCTAATTTTCTTATTTAGAGATAAATGCCTAATAAAACAATTATTTATAGAAAACATCCCCTTTATATTTTTTATACCTATACTATCCTTATTATTAAATATATTATTTTATTTTTAATACAATATTTATTTTTAAATCTTAAACAAATAATAGGATATTTCCACCACCACCACCACCACCACCACCACCACCACCATCACCGCCTCCACCATCATAACCACCACCACCACCACTACAACCACCGCAACCATCACCGCCTCCACCACCACCACCACCACCACCACCACCTACTACTAATTTCATCACACGCGCGCGTCCGTGAAATTTTTTTGAAATCGCCATAACTAATTCAAAAAAAATCAAAAAAATCGAAAAAAATCATATTTGGATAAATCAAATTAATATTTACGTCTATGATTTTTTTCGGAATTTTCTGAATTTTTTGATTTTTTTGATTTTTTTTTAAAATTTTTTAATTCGCAGAACATGGAATTCCATGTTTAAAACATGGAATTCCATGTTTTAAACAGTGAATTTCGTGTCTGCGGAAAACAAATTCCTTATATCAAAACATGGAATTCCATGTTTCCGTATTTTAAACATGGAATTCCATGTTTAAACCATGGAATTCCATGTTTAAAACATGGAATTCCATTTTCTGCGAATTAAAAAATTCAAAAAAATTCAAAAAATCAAAAAATTCAAAAAATTCTGAAAAAAATCATAGACGTAAATATTAATTTGCTTTATCCAAATATATAATTTTTTTATTTTTTTGATTTTTTTAGAATTAGTTATGACGATTTTAAAAAAAATTCACGGACGCGCGCGTGTGATTATTAGTTTTTGTTTTGTTTTTTTTCTACTTTCTTTTTTTTAATTGTTAATTATAAGGGTAGTTTGGGATGAGGCATTTTTCTATAAAAAATCTTATTCTAGGCACCTTTTTTTAAATAAGTTTTTTAATAGGCATTAATCTCTAATTGGCTCATAAATGTTTTAAAAAGTAAACAACAAACAAACCCTTTGGATGCTCTAATCTCTCTTAAAAAAGGAATGAATGAATGAATGAATACCTCACAAACTTCTCTATCAACTCTTGCTTTCTTCTTCTTCATCTCTTTCGCTCGCTTAATGTAATCACCAAACTTATTTCCCGCATATAACCACAATAACAAATGAATCCCAAAAAGGAATTTTTTTTACAAATCCATGAGATAATAACACATACACAACAAAAATAATATTAAATAAGATATGCAATGCAAGTGATGATGAGATGCAATGCAATGTAAGTGATGATGCAATTATAAGAGATGCAATGCAAGTGATGATGCAATGAGATGAGAAGAGATGCATGATATGCAATGCAATTGATGCAACAAGATGAGATGTATGAAATGGATACCAATGGATACCACCTACCTGTGACACACCTGCTCATGTCACTCCATATCAAACAACAAAAAACTGAATTGTAAGTTGTATTAACAATTTCAATCCATTATGTTAATTGCACCCCATTATATATATATCCGTGGAAGGGTAGATTTGAAATGTTAGTATATGTGGGGTGGGATATATATTTAACATAAAGTATGTGTGGCTTGGCTCTGGAGTATGAAGAACTCAACTTATAGCAGCAGTTTAGCTCTAAGAGTTGTTCTCTGCTTGAAGAAGAGCTAAAGCTCTTCATTTCATTAAAGGACTGCTCAAACCATGCATAGAGTTAGTTAGTTGGTGGTTTTGCTAATTTAATTATAAAACTCGAAACTGAATTTTCCAGTTTCAAGTTAATATTAAGGGGTGTGTGTGATGTATTGATTCATCTTCGAGGTTGATATATACTTGTGTAGGTACAAGTATATATACTTGTGAAAGAAGGGGAGGCTCAAACAAGTATGCCTGATTTTGGATTGTGAACTACTCATAGCAGCAGAAGCTCAGCTCAGCTTTAAGAGCTGCAGCTGGGTCCCACCCACTTCATTTCATACTACTTGAAATTGGAGCACTACTGAGTATACTCAATGTGCAAGTTCCTCTGTCCATTCATAGAGGTAACTTCTCTAATAATACTCTCTCTTCCATTCTCTAAGGACACAAAATACAGCTAAAGACTCATCTTCAATCACAACTATTTCAACTTAATGAACCTTATATCTAGAATCAGTATAAAAGGAAGAATTATAGAGAGTAATGGAAAGAAGACTTACTAAAAATCTTCAAAGCATCCACACAGTTTGAGTGTATTTAGCAGCCATCTCCATAGATATATAAGTCAAGTATAAATACTGAGATGAGTAATTTAAAGAATACTTACTTACATGCTCTCCTTCATTTCGATTTTGACCCCCACCTTCAACAAATACTTAATAGTCCAAGAGCTCCCGCCTAAACGTTATAACAAGAATTTAACATAAATATTCAAACAAGAAAGTGCAATTAAAAAAACAAACCACACAATACCTCAACCTCAACAAATCTAGCCCCTGTAATTGGATAAGGATAATTGTGGGAGTATTAACCTGCATAAAGAAAGGTCAAACAAATAGCTTCATCATTCATTCTTAAATATCACAGCTGTGTATATATATATATATACTTGTAAACAGAAATTCAACTGCTTTGATATCTCCTGCACCTGCAGCTTCAATATCTATCTGCACCTCTCGATAGAATAGTTGCAGTAATTCCTTACGTCCACCTGAAAGTATACATACATACAAAATGATACAGCAAAAGACAACAAGTTGATAGATAACTCACATTACTATATAGAGCTCCCTCATATTCTATTCTGACTAACAATCCTGTAAAAGAAGAAAGAGTAGAGTGAGAGTGTTACTCAAGTTAAATACTTTCCCAAAATATCTATTATTACTCATAGTACCTGTCAAACTTTCCCAAAGGGAGGGAAGGCACTTCTCCAACACTTGCTTATCAAGCTCAAAGGTAACAAAATTGCACATTATAATTAATTAATATATCAAGATAGTAAATAACATTATATAAAATAGTAATATCAAAGAAGAGGAGATGAGATATATAAGACATGATGATATTCATGAGATGCAATGCACTGAGATGGGAAGATGCGTGAGATGTAATGTAATGCAAATGATATGGATGATGCATGCGATGGGATGATGCATGAGATGAAATGCAAAGGATTTTAATGCAATGCAGATAATATGAGATGGGATAATGCTTGAGATGAGATGTATGGAATGCGCATGAGATGGGATGCAATATAATACACGTACAATGTATGCAATGCAAGGTATGTAATGCAACAATGCACATGATATGAGATGAGATGAGATTAGTAAACTTACCTCAGGTGCCAAGAACCAAGTAAACTTATCAGCACTCTCGTTAACATCCTGCAATCTAACACAACAACAATAAGACCCAAAAAAATAGCTAAATATTATAAAAAATATCATCTGAAGCAAATATTTACCTTTCACTTATCCAATTGATATTCCAATACCTTTAATTGTTCCATGCAACAATATTCCCTAAAGCGAAGAAAAATCCTTTTAGAACAGAAATTCTTGAAGCATCGATAGATTGCATTCTTGTATAAGAATATGCCACCAAATACCTTCCCATATTAGCAATAAATACTCCTACTCCAACTAGTTTTTTGGAAAAAGCAGGGTTTTAGTGGCAAAATACAGAAAATACATAATTAGAGAAACAACGTTAGCTTGTAGCTACTGTCTCAATTTCTGAAAGGTTCCATGAAAAAAACATTATAAGAAAATAATACTTACCTTCACGACAGTATGATAAATCATAATGAGATCTATCTTTTGCTCCGAGCTCAGCAGCAATAATGCAAATTTGTAGTAACTATTCAGATGGGGCCCCCTGAAACAAGATTAAAAACTATCACCAATGGAAATTTGGTCCCTATATTATGCAAAAATTGTGCTATAGGTCCCTATAATGAGTGAAGATACTACTGCTTCAGAACCATGTGGATTCTGAAAAGAAACGCAGCTGCCTTGATTTGAGTGACTGCAAAAGAAAATCATTGATGTTAACTATAGTTTAAGTACACAAGATAACCCCAACCATGGTTAGGTTTTAGTTTGTGCAATATTACCTTCATCTCAAGCGCGGAGATTTTTCCCACGATAAATGAAGTAAATCCATCGGAATCTTCCCCATAAAAGCATTGTCCGCCAAAATTTCCCTATTAAAAAAGAAAAACAATATTATATTATAAAACAAGGAAAAATATTTATTCACAACTTACTAGGAAATGATGCCATATCCTTCTGAACATTAGCTGGTTCAGCTGAGAAAAAGAAAAACATAAAATAAAATATAATAAATTGTAACCAGAAAGAGTTTATACCACTACTAATGAACAATATCTCCATTTAGGCGGATACTTATCTCAGGGAGAATGAATGAATACATTGGAGGGTCCGTCCTGTTTAGAAAGGGTAGATAAGAGAAAGTACATAAATCGATGATTTGTTTGAATATATATATATATATATACATATAGATTTATATCCTACCTCGGGCACTTAAAGATTTTTGACTTGCTTGGCTAGTATAATACACAAAGGAAAGAACCATTTTAGAGTTGCTTTCAGGTAAGGAGAGTTTCATTTGTATCCTGGAAAACAAAAAGAAGATGGATTATTAGAATCATCTTATTATATACATAATGCTATAGTGCGATATATATCATGGTATGCTTTCCGCTTAAAATAATATTAATTAAGAAAAGGGAAAATTCCCCAAATAGTCCCTCAACTATATCAACTTTGTTTTCATACCATCGTTAGTCCCCGTGTCAAATTCCATCTATTTTTTAATGTTAAGTCCACGTGGCAAACAGTATTTTTGTAATTATCCAACCTAGTAAAATTGGTATAGTTCAGGGACTATTTGGGAAATTTGCCCTAAGAAAATCCCGTTTTAAAGAGACAAAAAAGATAGCCCTTAATAGTATTTTACTCCTGTGACGGCCAAAAAAACCCAAACTAGTATTCAATTAACAGAATATGCAAAGTTGAGTAACTAAGATAAATCCATCATCAAAGAAGAAAATATCAGAATAGACTTTGTGTTGTATATAAAAAATGAGAAGAAGACATTAGTTACCTCCTTTTGTGCTTAGCTTGATTTATCTCTGGAGAAATGGAGGCTGCATAAATATTGCCCATGATTAGATACATTATATACATAATTACTCCAAAAATTATACTAATTTTCAATATAATAAATACCTAATCACAAAGACTATGTATCATGAGAAGAGTATAACCTATTATCTATAATTATCTTGCAAGAAATATATAAAATAAATAAATTTACATTTTTCACATTTATGACAATTTGATACTTGATAACTAATGCATTCAGAAAATCCATAAAGCTCCCTCATATTCTATTCTGAGTAACAATACTGTAAAAAAAGAAAGAGTAGATTGAGTGAGTGTTAGTCAAGTTAAAAAAAAAAAAATCTTATAACCCAAAATATCAATTACCTGTCAAATTTTCCCAAAGGCACCTACTTCTCCAACACTTGTTTATCATCCTATTCAAGCCCAAAGGTAACAAAACTGCACATTGTGATAATTAGTATATATCGAGATAGTAAATAACTCACCGGGATTATGATTCAAATGATGCAGCACCAAGATTGAAATTGACAAAAGATAATTATGAATATAATAATAATACTATAGAAGATGATATGATATGCAATGCATGATATGAGATGATATGATATGAGATGCATGATATGAGATGATATGATATGCAATGCATGATATGAGATAATATGATATGCAATGCATGATATGATATGAGATGATATGATATGCAATGCAATGCATGATATGAGATGATATGATATGCAATGCAAGTGATGAATGAATAGACAAATCAATCATAGAAGGAGATGTATGAAATGAGAAACCACCTACCGTGTGACACACCTCAGCTCGTGTCATTCTATATCAAACAACAAAAATAGAATTGTAAGTTGTATTAACAACTTCAATCAATTATGTTAATTGCACCCCCATTAGGGGTCCATATTTTTTAATAAGTACGATATATACCCATGGAAAGGGTAGATTTGAAATGTTAGAATATAACCCAGTGAAGTGGGTTATATATATTCTCTGCTTGAAGAAGAGCTGAAGCTCTTCATTTCATTAGAGGACTATTGTTCCTCTGCTCAAACCATTCTAGAGTTAGTTAGTTAGTTAATTCTAATAAGAGAGTGGAAGGGTAGATTTGATATGTTTAATATCAGAGAAAAACTTGAAACTGAATTTTCCAGTTTCAAGTTAAATGATGTATCGATTCATCTTCAAGGTGTGATATATACATACTTGTGTAGATACAAGTATACATACATACCTGTGGCAGAAGTAGTGGAGGCATATACAAGTATGCCTGATTTTGGAATGTGAACTATTTTATAGCACAAGTAAGGCTCAGCTCTAAGAGCTGCAGCTGGGTCCCACCCACCAAAGGGAATAACTAATTCATATCATACTACTCAACTCAGTATGCAAGTTCCTCTGTCCATTCATAGAGGGAACTCTCTAATAAACTCTTTCTATCTATTATCTGAGACCTTCTCTTCTATTCTCTAAGGACACAAAATACAACTAAACACTCAACTTCTATCACAACTATTTCAACTTAATGAACCTTATATCTAGAATCAGTACAAAAAGGAAGAATTATAAAGAGTAATGGAAAGAATACTTACTAAAACCTTCAAAGCATCCACACAGTTTTGAGTGTATTTAGCAGCCATCTCCATAGAGCTCCCCTAAACATTATAACAATAATATTACATAAAGGGTCAAACAAGAAAGTGCAAATAACAAACAAACCACACAATACCTCAACCTCAACTTAGCTAGCCCCTATAATTAGGATAAGGATAATTGGGGGAGTATTAACCTGCATAAAGAAAGGTCAAACAAATAGCTTCATCATTCATTCTTCAATATTTACAGCTATATATATATATATATACTTGTAAACAGAAATTCAACTGCTTCGATATCTCTTGCACCTGCAGCTTCAATATCTATCTGCACCTCTTGATAGAATAGTTGCAGTAATTTCTTACCTCCACCTGGAAATATACATACATACATACATACATGACGATACAGCAAGACAACAAGTTGATAGATAACTCACATTACTATGTATGTATTATCTATTATTACTCACTCTCAAAGTACCTGTCAAACTTTCCCAAAGGGAGGGCAGGCACTTCTCCAATGCTTGCTTATCATCTTATTCAAGCTCAAAGGTAACAAAATTGCACATTGTAATAATTAATATATATATATCAAAATAGTAAATAACTCACCGGGCAGCACCTAAATTAAATTGAGAAAAGTTAATTATGAATAATAATAGTGAAGAGGATGAGATGCAATGCATGTAATGATATGATATGCAATGGAATGCAAGTGATGAAAGGATGAGATGCAATGAATGAATAGGCAATCACAAAATGAGATGCAATGCAAGTGATGATATGATATGCAATAAATGAATGAATGAATAGACAACTTCAGACCATTATATGTTCATTGCACCCCATTATGTTTTGCATAATAGGATATATACCCATGGAAGGGTAGATTTGAAATGTTAGAATATAACCCAGTGGAGTAGGGTGGGATATATATTTAACATAAAGTATGTGTGGTTTTGGAGTATGAACAACTCAACTTATAGTAGCGGTTCAGCTCTAAGAGCTATTCTGTGCTTAAAGAAGACCTTCATATATGACCTTCAAATAGCTTTTGAAAGATTACTAACCCAATATTCAAACTTGAAAAGATCATGAGATGATGTCAAGTGATATTTCGGAACCTATAAAGAAATCATTAATCATGGGAAATGGGAAACAAAGATTGTGAGTAAAAACACTATCAGATTTACTGATTCTTACCTTATAGCTAGCTAGCACATTTCTCCAAGCAGAAATGACATGTAAAGTCCTCACTCACTGCAAATTCAGAGCATATTATATCATTTTTGCAATATTGGAATTTACTAAATGACCCACAGTAAAAACTTAGATTTACCTTCAGTCCTCTGCAACTTATTCTCGTCATTTTCAAACCCTTTGTAAAAATTGTATTTGTTTCAGAAAAATGCAAAGAAAATGATAAATACTCAAAAGGGACCCACCGAATAATCTGTGGCAAAGACTATAATGAGATCTATCTTTTGCTCCAAGCTCTGCAGCAATAATGCAAACTTGTAGTAACTATTCAGATGGGGCCCCCTGAAATAAGATTAAAAACTATCAGCAATGGAAGTGTGGTCCCTATATTATGCTGAAATTGCACTATAGTAACATCAGGTTACCATAAATACACATAAATACACTTAAAGAGAAGATTAAAGACTAAAAATAAACCTGTCTGAATCAGCAGATGTTATAGGAACATCAGGTTCAAGTTGAACAGATTGAAGTAAAGGAGGCATCACTACTCCCATATACAAAGCCTAGCCCATGCCTATTAATTATCACGTAACAATAAATTAATACTCAAGCTTAAAAAAACATCCACAAAGACAAAGATATTTGAATACATACTTGTAACATGTAACTAGTATTTGAGAACCTTGAAGTGACATAAGCACTTCCATAACTTGTGTAGCATCATCTCTAAATTTGTCCTTTCCAACAGCCATACCCACTAAGCTAATACACTCCATTGCTTTAGCACGAAGAATTCAATATATACCTGAGATGAAGCAGTTAAAGCCCCTTCTTGCACCATTTGTTTGCCATTCTGTTTCAAACAATAATAATATGAGTAAAGAAGATTGTACGAATGCTTTTTATGGAGTTAACTTTTATCATTATAATTATAATACCTGAAGAAGATTGTACGAGTGCAGTTTTCACTGAAGTTAAGTACTGCAGAAGCAGCATATGCCTGTGAAAAATGTCAATAACCAATTAGTAAACAGCTTTAAGAATATATCTTAATGTAAACTTTAGTGGAAACAAACCTAAACCTGCACACGTGGATTTGGGAAATCATCCATGGCAGCAGCTAGAGCTGGGAGAACACGAAGATGATACTGAACCTGCACATCTGGCCCTAGATCAGTTGAAAGCTGTCCTATTGCATTAATAGCTGCTCAGCTCACAGCCTCACACGAGGATGCGAATCACTAAACGAGTTTAAAACCATATTTTTTTTTTTTGTTACATAGGAGAGCCACTTTGGACTCGGAGTCATTGACTCGGTTCGAACCTGCACCACTAGATTGGATGACCAAGGCCCTGGCCAGTGAGCTAATCCCAACTGGTTGTTTAAAACCATATTTAACCATACTGTAAAAGAAGAAAGAGTAGATTGAGTGAGTGTTAGTCGTCAAGTTAAAAAAAAAAAAAAAAAAAAACTTTTATAACTCAAAATATCAATTACCTGTCAAAATTTCCCAAAGGCACTTACTTCTCCAACACTTGTTTATCATCTTATTGAAGCTCAAAATTGCACATTGTAATAATTAATATATATCGAGATAGTAAATAACTTACCGGGTCTATGATTCATATGATGCAGCACCAAGATTAAAATTGAGAAATGATTATTGTGAATAATAATAATACTAAAGAAGATGATATATATGCAATGTGCATGGGATGATATGATATGCAATGTGCATGGGATGAGATGATATGATATGATATGGAATGAATGGGATGAGATGAGATGATATGATATGATATGCATGATATGCATGATATCAGATGCAATGAATGAATAGACTATGAGATGCAATGAATGAACGAGAAATCACCTACCTGTGACACACCTGCTCGTGTCATTCCATAAGTTGTTCAATCCATTATGTTAATTGCAAACCATTATAAATACCCTTTGAAGGGTCGATTTGAAATGTTAGTATATGAACAACTTATAGTAGCTGTTCAGCTCTAAGAGCTATTCTCTACTTGAAGAAGAGCTGAAGCTCTTTATTTCATTAGAGGACTATTGTTCCTCTGCTCAAACCATTCATAGAGTTAATTTTAATACTGTATGTATCTAATAAGAGAAGCATATTCTCTAGTAGTAGTGAAAGGGTAGATTTGATATGTTAATATATAAGAGTGAGAGATATATTTAACATTAAATGAGAGGAAAACTTGAAACTGAATTGTGCAGTTTATAAGTTGATATAAAGGCTTCAAGGTGTGATATATACTTGTGTAGATACAAGTATACATACATACCTGTGAAAGAAGGGGAGGTGATTTTGGACTGTGACTACTCGTAGCACAAATATGGCTCAGCTCTAAGAGCTGCAGCTAAGGGAAGAACTATCTAATATCTAAGACCTTATCTTCTCTTCTCTAAGGACACAGAATACACCTAAACACTCATCTTTCACAACTATTTCAACTTAATGAAGCTTATTTCTAGAATCCCCAACCTAAAGGAACAGTTATAAAGAGTAATAGAAAGAATACTTACTAAAAACCTTCAATGCATCCACATTCTGAGTGACTTTTGCAGCCATCTCCATAGATATATTAGTCAAATGTAAATGTTGAGATGAAAATTTAAAGAATACTTACTTATATGCCCTCCTTCATTTCGATTTCAATTTTCGCCTAAACATTATAACAAGAACTTTACATAAAGGGTCAAACAAGAAAGTACAAATAACAAACAAACCACACAATACCTCAACCTCAACCTCAACTAAGCTAGCCCCTGTACCTGCATAATAGCTTCATAATTCGTTCTTCAATATCACGACTATATATATATATATATATATATATATATATTTATGAAATTGTAAACCTGAAGCACGATATAAAGCAGTTCCTCCATCTGAGATCTTCACCTCTCGATATAAATAGTTGCAGTAATTCCTTACCTCCACCTAGAAATATACATAAATACATACTAAATGATACAACAAGAGAAGAAGTTGATAGTAAACTCACAACTATAAAGCATTCACAAATGTATACAACTGCTCCCTCATATTCTATTCTGACTGACTTAAATTCCTGTAAAAGAAGAAAGAGTAGAGTAAGTATTAGTCAAGTTGAAGAAAACCTTTTATAATCAAAAATATCTATTATTACTCACTCATAAACTTTTCTAAAGGGAGAAAAGACACTTCTCCAATGCTTGCTTATCATCTTATTCAAGCTCAAAGGTAAAAAAATTGCACATTGTAATAAAATAGTAAATAACTCGCCGGGGTTATGATGCAGCACCAAAATTAAATTGAAAAAAGTTAATTATGAATAATAATAGTGAAGAAGATGTGATGAGATGCAATGCATGTAATGATATGATATGCAATGGAATGCAAGTGATGAAAGGATGAGATGCAATGAATGAATAGGCAATCACAAAATGAGATGCAATGCAAGTGATGATATGATATGCAAGTGATGATATGATATGCAATAAATGAATGAAAACTTGATTCTAATATTAGTAGTGGAAGGGTAGATTTGATATGTTAATATCATATGAAAACTTGAAACTGAGTTTTCCAGTTTCAAGTTAAATGATGTAATATATACATACTTGTGTAGATACAAGTAGTATACATACATCCCTGTGAAAGAATGGACTGTAAACTACTCATAGCATAAGCTCAACAGAGGTATGCAAGTTCCTCTGTCCATTCAACAGAGGTAACTATCTAATAATACTCTCTATCTATCTATCTATTATCTAAGACCTTCTCTTCTTTTCTCTTCTCTTAAGGACAACTTTTCTTCAGAATTCAATGTGTTTTTTCACACCTGAAGATGTATTCTAACACAGGATAAAAATAGCACTTAAAACTAACACAATGTTCGATTATATTGGCACTACGATAATCATATTGCACAACACAACTTAGACATAAACTTTTCTGTCTTATTTTACATCACTTTACCTTAAAAAGAGTTTTCTGTTTTTATATTTTTGCAGGGTTTAGAAGAAACTTAACAGTGTATAAAGAAAGAGCAGATAAAGAATAAAATGGTAGTGGTAGTTTACCTTTAGGAAGATGATCTTGAGCTTAAACCCCTTTGTTAATTTTTCACCATCTCTCCTTTTCAAATTTAGATTCAGGACTCTGTATCTGCAAAATTGTCTCATTTTAGGACATCTTATACTCTTTATACTTAAATGCACCTTAACCCCTGTAGTTTGAAAATAATCTAGAGACTACACTAAGTAGTTCTGTTGTGACATTATTTAATTATTTAGTATCAAAACAAAGCAATGTGATCCATCATAAGATTATAAACCCCGCACAGAATATTTACATGACCCAAGAAATCAACCCCTAAAAGAATTATTAATATAGGGACCTATAGTGAAATTAACTTAACAACAACACATCATATAAGAATTATATCAACAATTAAGCAGAATAGTTTACATTTAGATCAAGAGGAACATATTTTGTTCAGAATTTATACTATACTCAATTCATATTAATTGATTTTCATCTCAATTTTTAACAAAACATGAGTTTCTTTTTTGACTTCGATTGTACCTTGATGTAAAGCAGAAACAATTATCAGCTACATCAACACATTACGAAGATCACCATATTCCACAAGAATCTGCAAAAGATATGAATCATATGATATTATTTGAATTTATCATTGATATGAATCATATGATTACAAGAAATTGGGCAGTGTACATATATGCCCCAGAAATAGATACAGAATAGACCATAAATCTAACAATGAAATTAATATACTACACTTGTACTCTTCTTCTTCCTATAAAACAGTTGTATACAGTACTAGCATACAAGAAATTTGCAAACAACAGAACATAAACAGAAAACTCAATCAAGGAATTATAGTGAATCAAAACGAGATCTCTTCTTGATATTAATTTCAATTTCATACAAATCTTGGATTCTAGGGTCTCATTTCTGGCAGATGAAACCCTAGAATCCTCTGATCAAACATCTAATCCGGGAAATTTTTTAAAAGAAACATTAAAAGAATAAAAGGTTGTCAGGAATTAAAAGAAAGATTATAGAACACGCGATAAAAAAAACGGTCAGAAATTAAAAAGAAAAGCGTACCTAATAACCGGCTTGAGAGATGGTGTTCTCGATTAAAGAGATGGAGGGAGAAGAGAGAGAGGCTTCAATGGTGAGAGATAGTGTGACTGATGATTTAGAGAGACAGAGAAAGAAGAGAGAGAGCCTTCAATGGTGAGAGATAGTGTTGTCTGATGATAGACGAAGAGAGAAGAGAGAGAAGCTTCAATGGTGAGAGATAGTGTGTTGATGATTTGGAGAGACGGAGAGAAAGAGAGAGAGAGCTTCAATGGTGAGAGATAGTGTGTCTGATGATTTAGGGAGACGGAGGGAGAAGAGAGAGACGCTTCAATTGTGAGAGATAGTGCGTATGATTAGAGAGACTGAGAGAGAAGAGAGAGAGCTTCAATGGTGAGAGATAGTGTGGTTGATGATGATTTAACTTTTATGATTTAAATACTTTGTATAAGATTAACGTTTAAATTTCTATTTTCTCTAACGGACACTTTTTTAAGTCGAACTACGGACACTTTTTTTGTTTTTCTTTTGTCAATTTATTGAGTAATAATTGAAATTCAAGAAACACATCTTTCTTCTTCTTGTTTCTTGTACTTTTCATTTTGAAAAAAAAAAAAGAAAATTATTTTTCCTTTCATATTTTATTTTTTTATTTTAGTTTCAAATAATATCACATGCTTGAAAAAAAAAAACTCAATTAATAAGACAGATTTTACTATTTAAAGTTTGTAAATCACACGTATTTTATGAAGGTGTTGATAAGCGTATGTGTCGAGAGATTAACATTTAGAGGATGTATATATGTGGTTGAGATGAAATATGAGTATGTACGACAAGTATAAACAGTAATCTTGATTAAGAACGATAATATCAAAGAGTATATTGATCATTAATGCATAAATTGAGACATAAAGGTCTTGGATACATTAGTTGAATTGTTCAATACAAATCTATTTCTCTTCATATGGTCCTTGTTGAGTCGATTGCATTCATTACTATGACGGGAACACACGATCTCTAGTAGTGGTTAATTGAGCAGTTATCATGGGAATCATGTCCGTCTACCCTCAATCTTATCTTGACTTTCGATAAGTGGTTGCTAACTATGTGGTTTAGACCACCTCTTATGAAACCCTCAAGTTAAAGAAGCTTTGTTCGAATAGATCTTTGTAAAAGAGGTGTGGTGCTCTATTACTGCTAGCGGTTGCATCTTTATTGCCTACCTCAACTTATCGAGGTGGATGAAATATTCTCCCCATCAAGTACCACTCCAAACCATAAAAACGATAGTCATAGGGGTTTTAAGGTTTATTAAGATGTTTTGACCATGTCTCGCCTTTATTCCATGATGTCCTTCTTGGTTTGTAGGTTGAATCGATGCCTGGTTCCTCAGGTTATGATTACATTTGACTAGGTGATATGTATTATGTCACTTCATATGACACCTTACATATCTGCCCACTAGGGATGGCAGTGGTTACGATTTTAATCTGAAACCGACGGATTACCGAACCGAATAAAAATCGATTATGTAGGTAAATCCGTTAGGGTTTGGTTTTAAAAAGTGAAACCGATGGATAAATCATTAGGTTATGGTTTTAGATCCAAAAAAACCCGAAAAACCGAAAATCCGTTATATATATATAAATCTGATTTTATTTTACCTACTAAAGGCTAAAATCCATGTATTTTTATAGTTTGAAGTCCATCTTTCTTATGTTTTTTTTATTTTTAATTACCAAAAGGCTAAAAGTCTCAACCCAACTATAGATGAGGATGGAAATGGTTATGGTTTAAAATCAAAATCGATGAAAATTGAACAGATTAAAAATCGATTATGCAATCATGGATAAAACCGTTAGGTTATGGTTCTGAAAAATGTAATTGATGGTTAAATCCTTTAGGTTAAAATTTTAGATAAAAATAAAACCGAATAACCAAAACCCCGTTTATTATCATCTATTTTTGTATATTTTGTAGTACAATATATAAAAGGGTCAATGCCCCAAAAAATCAAACTAATATTAATTTTGATTTGTGGTTTTGACTATCGCAAACATCTAACCACTTCAATACCCTTAGGAATGCATCAACTTTATCAGGATCCCAACCAGAAACATGCTCAAAGAAAAATGGCTACAAAATTAAAAACAAATAATGTTAGTTTATATTCTTTTTCATATATAAGAAATTCAGTAAACTTACTATAAGCGCACAAGTTGGTCTTAGTACACGTGTAGTCTTCCCTATACTTATTGAATTGAGTATCGTTTGACATGAATGTCCTGCCCAATCATAAGTTTTTAGAGTTTATAAGTTTTGACATACCGAAAATAACCACCAATATGTCTTTGCAGATGTGGAAGGGTAAAAAATTGTACTAAGCCCGTAAACACACATGAGCTTTGCAATATTTGTTAAGACTTCTTCAGTCTGATCGTTTAAACACAGTAATTCTACGAGTTTATTCTTTGTAGCAGAATTAGATACCAATATACTTCCAATCTCAGATGGAAATATCTCACGGAACCACGTTGAGCTGAAAACATCATGCCTCGTACTTGAAGAAGGTACACCAAGTTCACCACTGTCAACTCCAATAATCAATTGAATGTCTGATTTATTGAATTTAACTATCTTTCCTGCAATTCTAAATCCTTGATCTTCTACACAGTATAAGGATATTAATTTTGCAACTCCATGATTGTCTTTTTTTTATGTTATTCCTTTGATCCTTCATACGGTACAATCCAATCAAAAGTTTGTAGAAAGGAAGTTGACTACAAACTGTTAAATGTTGATGTGTAAATTTAACATTCTTCAGAATTTGAAATATTGCATCGGTAGGAGATCTAAATTCTGGAGCCATACCTGCATTATAGTACTTTATATGTCAAAATTTAAAGAATTAAACTAATAATAATCCCATTATCAGTAAAACAGGGGTATATAGATTTCTTTTTAATTAAAACCCTAAAAACATGATAAATTAAGTAAAAAAGAAGAAATCACTATGAATAATTAGTTTTTGAAACTATAATGCAAAAAAACACAGATGAATCTCATCATCTAACATATCAGTTAATTTGTTCAACTTATTTTAACATAGATTTCTTTTTAATTAAAACCCTAAAAACATGATAATTATGTAAAAAAGAAGAAATCACTATCAAATAATTAGTGTTTGAACTACGAAGTAAATTAAACTATATGTTATTAATGCTTTTTCCTGAGATTGAATGGAAAAAAAGGCAAAAATCATATGTTCATACCTTTTAACATTTGCCGAAGTGGTTGTTAAAATTTCTTCGTTTTTGATCGATTACAATAGATTCGTATCTATGAGTTTTTGTGTGAGTTTAAGTTTCAGTGTGAAATTATTTGAGTGAATGTGTTAGTGTGTGAGAGAAGGTTATATGAGTTTCCGTGTATAAATGATTGTTCTGTGAACTATTCAGCGAAAGTAAAAAAAAAAGATTGTGTATATGAGTTGGCTCAAACTGAGGTTGGTAAGATAGTAGTAGTGCATTTCTATTTGATTGTGCTATGTTTCTTTTTAGTCAACTAAATGTTTAGTTTAGTATTTCAACCAACGCAGCATCCGAAGTATCACCCCCCGACTCACTTGATTACCTAATAGTATATCAATATTGCAATCCCCCATTTCGATTTGTTTCAAGGGATACAATATCTTTTTTTTTCCAAAATAGTATTCTACCCATGTACCCTATAGAATCAATCACGTCAATATAGTGATGGTATTTTAAAGTGGTGATGGGACTAAAGCGGAGTTGATGGGATTCGTCACTTTGGTGGGACTCAATTGCAACTGTAGGACTCAACTAAGTAATTGGAATCATTGGGAGTGATGGGAATCAACAAAGGTGATGGGACTCGATTCAGATGTTCAAATACCATTAATATTCTAACCTTCCCATCAAACACTGGATGATGAATACAAAACATTGCGGTGATGGGAATCTATTGAGGTGATGGGACTTATCAAGTGATGGTGCTTATCGTGGTGATGTTACTTATCGTGGTGATGGGACTAAATTGGGGTGATGGTACTAAAGCGGTGATGATGGTATTTATGTACTAAAGAGGTTGGTAATATAGTAGTAGTGCATTCTATTTGATTGTGCTATGTTTCTTTTTAGTCAACTAAATGTTTAGTTTAGTATTTCAACCAACGCAGCATCCGAAGTATCACCCCCCGACTCACTTGATTACCAAATAGTATATCAATATTGCAATCCCCCATTTCGATTTGTTTCAAGGGATACAATAATTTTTTTTCCAAAATAGTATTCTACCCGTGTACCCTATAGGATTAATCACGTCAATATAGTGATGGTATTTTATAGTGGTGATGGGACTAAAGCGGAGTTGATGGGATTCGTCACTTTGGTGGGACTCAATTGCAACTGTAGGACTCAACTAAGTGATGGGAATCATCGGGAGTGATGGGAATCAACAAAGATGATGGGACTCGATTCAGATGTTAAAATACAATTAATATTCTAACCTTCCCATCAAACACTGGATGATGAATACAAACCATTGCGGTGATGGGAATCAATTGAGGTGATGGGACTTATCGAGTGATGGTGCTTATCGTGGTGATGTTACTTATCGTGGCGATGGGAATAAATTGGGGTGATGGTACTAAAGCGGTGATGATGGTATTTATGTTCTAGCTTGACTAAATACAATCGGGGGTGATGGGATTTATCAAATGATGGTATTTTATAGTGGTGATGGGACTCAAGCGGGGGTGATGGGATTCGTCCCTTTGATGAGAATCAATTGCAATAGTGGGACTCAACTAAGTGATGGGAATCATCGGGAACGATGGGAATCAACAAGGATGATGGGACTCGATTTAGATGTTCAAATGCCATTGATATTCTAACCTTCCCATCAAACACTAGATGATCAATACAGACCCATTGCGGTGATGGGACTCAATTGGTGTGATGGTACTTATCGAGTGATGGTATTTTATATTGGTGATGGGACTAAATCAAATTTGATGGGATTTGTCACTATGGTGGGACTCAATTGCAACTGTGGGACTCAACTAAGTGTTGGGACTTATCGGGTGATGGTGCTTATCGTAGTGATGTTACTTATCGTGGTGATGGGACTAAATTGAGGTGATGGTACTAAAGCAGTGGTGATGGTATTTATGTTCTAGCTTGACTAAATCCAATCGGGTGATGGGATTTATCGAGTGATGGTATTTTATAGTGGTGATGGGACTCAAACGGGGGTGATGGGATTCGTCCCTTTTGATGTGACTAATTGCAACATTGGGACTCAACTAAGTGATGGGAATCATCAAGAGTGATGGGAATCAACAAGGATGATGGGAGTGATGGTTATGGGACTCATCAAGTGATAGTACTCATAAGGGTGATGGGACTCAATATAGGTATTTAATCAAACTAATTGTGTCTCGTAGGTTTGTTACTTTTTTAATCCATTACAAATTAAAATAGCATCCACAACTGTGGTCAAAAATTGAGAAACATAATAATTGAATAATAATATATTGCTAAAAAGTGACAAATTAAATAGTAATACTTAATACATAAACTAGAAAATAGGATAATAGTCTAAAAATAGTACAGAATTTTAATCAACTTCTTCAATATTACTGGTTAAGTGAGTTTTCAGTCACTCTTATCAGTATTGTCACAAATTTCTTCCCTTTTCCTTTTCTTTGAATAGAGTCCGCTTTGTGCTGCGTATGTAAATTCCAACTCCTTATATACTTCTTCAGCTAGTGTATACAAATTTTCATTTTCATGAGCTAGTTGATCAACCTCTTTTCCAAGATTGTCGTGTCTTTTCATGACGGCCTTTGACAATTCGAGTTGTTGTTTTTTAATTTGTCTTCCTCTTTGTAGTTCAATATCAAGTTGCTCAATTTGACGCTTGCACAAGTCAACTGGAGCTTCATCTATTAGATCTTGTTGATTCCTAATCTTATCTCTCATGTCACCGATTGTTGCTACTTGTTCACGACAGTGATCACGAGCTTTCATTCTTTCTTCATATTCGTTTTCATACATTTCTATCATTTCCTTTTCTCTATCTTCAGCTTCCTTTGTTGCAGATTTAAGTTCCTCCAATTCTGTTGTAAAATCTTGTAATTCTTTCAACTTTTCTTCAAGATTGGATATTTTCTGATCTTTCATATGTAACTCATCCATCAACAAATTTTTCTTCTGTTTTAGCTCATTTATCTTTTTCTGATTTTCGATATTCAATTTGATGCTTAGTGTGTAAAAAGAAAAATTAGATCAGTTTCTGATATGATTAATGATATTACTATACTGTTAAAATAAACTTACCTTTTTTCTTTACACTTTTTCACAGTCTGATCATCCTTTATAATTTTTCTTTTTTCAACCACAACTTCAATTTTTGTGGTTTCACTGTTGACTTGGTTTGTTTGAGTTTGATCCTCTTCGTCATGTACCTCATTCTGGTTCTCCTCGTCTTCCAAAATATTATCTTGCTCAACAGTTGTGCTAAAAAAACTTTCTTCATTCTCAAGAATTTGCAGCTCATTAGTAGAAACCTTCAATAATTAATCAAAAATCATAATGTGATTAATTTTATTTAAACACAATCCAAAATAACTTACATTTACTTCCAAAGCCTGTAGAATATTTTTTTTAGATATTGTCATATTCATCCATTTCAGTATCCTTGGAAAATTTATGTTCATCTTCATTTTTATGACCTTTAACATGCTCAAAGAAGAAAGCCTATATACCCACAAATAGAAATTGTTATTAATCAAGAAAAAAAACATATATGTTTTATATTCAAGAAAAGAATTAGAATATACTTACTGCTAACATGCATGTAGGTCCTTTCACCCGGGTTGTTATTTCCGTTACCTATAGAGCTTATTAATTCATAATGAATGCTTGTTTTCCAATCAAACATATTAACATGTTCAAGATCTTCAGAAATAGGAATAATCCACCAATCTACAACATGTGAATTGTAGGGGTAGAATATTGTCGCCAATCCATACATGCATAATAGTTTTGAAAATATAACCAAATTTTCATCTGTTGGTTCTGCAGCTGCTATTATTTCAATTCGTGCTTTAAGATCCGAGATTGATAGCTTGTTAGGTGATTGACTTATTACTGGAAACTGTAAGGTGTAAAATTCAGACCTCATAGCATCATCTTTTTTCCTTGATGGTATAGGTATGTCCCCTCCGCGAACACCCATTATAATTCTTATGTCTTCATTTGTTAGTTGTATTGTTTTCCCTGCCACTATAAATCCTTCCTTTTTAGTGCTATAGGACCTTATTATTGCTTCAGTAGCTGTGTTATCTTTCTTTATATGTTCTAGCTCATTCTTCATTTTATATAATCCTTTTATGAGTGTGAAAAAAGGTATTTGTTGACAAGCATTAATATGTCTATCAGTTACATTGTTGTTCTTCAAATTTTGGAATAGGCCCTCTAATGTTGAACGAAACTCTCGCCCCATTTTCTGCAAAATCAGATAGGTCTTAATCTATTACTGTATTTTTATCTAATTCATATATAACACATAAAATACCATCAATTTACAACTTGATAGCATAAATCCCATCACTATTTAATGGAACAAAACAGATAAAACTTACTGTATGAGTCAATTCTCTTCAATTCATTTATAAAAAACAAACAAAAACTCGAAAAATGTTTCAATCAAATTTATCCCATCAATGAGTACAGTCAATCCCATCACCTATAGCTCAAAAAAACAGAATCCAGTCAAGGAACTATCTAATTAGTCTAATCCCATCAATGAGTACAGTCAATCCCATCACCATATATCTTTTTATAAAGACATATTTGCAACTAAAACTCAGAAAAACAGAATTCAATCAAGGAACTATCTAATTAGTCTAATCCCATCAATGAATACAGGTAATCCCATCACCATATATCATTCTTTAACACATATTTGCAACTATAACTCAAAAAAACAGAATCCAATCAATGAACGGTCTAATTAGTGTAATCCCATTAATGAATACAGTTAATCGCATCACTTTTTAATGAAATTGTCGAACTAACATCATCAGAATTCAATCAAACACAAAAATTCATTCAACCTAACTTTAGTACACATGCAATGATAACCGACTAATTTGATATAATTCGACTTTTCTTTCAACATCAAATTTATGTTGTTACCTATAAAAATAGAACAAAAAGTAGAAACTTACCTTTAACTTTCTTTGTCCTTGAAGGTATCTTTATCTGAGTGTAAAAGGAAGAATCGCTTTTCAGAGGAAGAATACTTTTAGTGAGTGAAGTGGAAGAATTGCTTTTCAGTTTCTGAATACCAAAGGTTAATACACACCTTGTTTGATAAAAGTGTCTTATAATCGATATGTTTACGCGTCCAAAAAAAGAAATCGATATGTTTAAAATTCTCTTACCAACCTAAGTTCGAACCAACGCATATGCTAAATAAAAAAAAATCTCTTATAATTGTATAGAAAAATAAAGTTTGATTGTGCGGTGGTTCGAACAGAGATTGGTAAGGGAGTAGTGGAGCATATATTTTTTATTGTGCCATGTGGCTTATTGGTCGACTTGTTGTTTCGTTTGTCTTTATGTTATTTTTCTTAAATCTTTTTAAAATTAATAACGGTACCCGACCCTTCTATTATCCCATTATCACACCCACGATCCCACTATCACACCCACGAACGCAATAGCAACTATATTTCTAAAACTTTATAAAACTCAAGCTTCACAAAACCCTTCCAAAGCATTTTCGCTTAACTTCTTCTCAAAGTTCATTACAGTTTCTAACACTGCAAAGCAAAAATATCAATCAGTTAAGAGTATTTATTCAAAAGGTATGATTTCAATTTTTTTTTGTTAAACTTATAGTTCAAAAGCTTATTTTGATAATGAATGAACCAGACCCATAATATTAATACAAAAGGTATTATATATCAATGTACATTGATATCATTACATGCACGAATAAAAAAATTGAATGGTATTTAGTTTGTTAGGATTTTTTATTGTGATTTTAATCTTAAGTTTTTGTTACAATGTAATTTAATAAAGAAGGTTGATGGGATTCTTCAACTTTGTGTAATTTGTAAAAACGATGGGATTTTTTTGGTAGAAATGATGGGATAAATTTGATTGAAACAGTATCGGGTTTTTGTTTGTTTGTCCTAACCAATAAGTTTTATCTGTTTTGGTCCATTAAATAGTGATGAGATTTATGCTATCAAGTTGTAAATTGATGGGATTTTATGTGTTATATATGAATTAGATAAAAATACAGTAATAGATTAAGACCTATCTGGTTTTGCAAAAAATTGGGCGAGAGTTTCGTTCAACATTAGAGGGCCTATTCCAAATTTTGAAGAACAACAATGTAACTGATAGACATATCAATGCTTGTCAACAAATACCTTTTTTCACACTCATAAAAGGTTTATATAAAATGAAGAATGAGCTAGAACATATAAAGAAAGATAACACAGCTACTGAAGCAATAATAAGGTCCTATAGCACTAAAAAAGAAGGATTTGTAGTGGCAGGGAAAACAATACAACTAACAAATGAAGACATAAGAATTATAATGGGTGTTCGCGGAGGGGACATACCTATACCATCAAGGAAAAAAGATGATGCTATGAGGTCTGGATTTTACAGATTACAGTTCCCAGTAATAAGTCAATAACCTAAGAAGCTAAAAATCTCGGAACTAAAAGCACGAATTGAAATAATAGCAGCTGCAGAACCAACAGATGAAAAATTGGTTATATTTGCAAAACTATTATGCATGTATGAATTGGCGACGATTTTCTACCCCTACAATTCACATCATGTGGATTGGTGGATTATTCCTATTTAAGAAGATCTTGAACATATTAGAATGTTTGATTGGAAATCAAGCATTTGTAATGAATTATTAAGCTCTATAGGTAACGGAATAACAACCCGTGTGAAAGGACCTACATGCATGCTAGCAGTAAGTATACTTTAATTCTTTTCTTGAATATAAAACATATAAGTTATTTATATTGATTAATAACAAATTCTATTGTGGGAATATAGTCTTTCTTCTTTGAGCATGTTAAAGGTTATATAGATGAAGATGAACATAAACATTTTCCAAGGATACTGAAATGGATAGACATGACGATATCTACGACTTTTATTCTACAGGCTTTGGAAGTAAATGTAAGTTATTTTGGAATGTGTTTAAATAGAATTGATCACATTATGATTTTTGATTTATTATTGAAGGTTTCACTAATGAGCTGCAAATACTTGAGAATGAAGAAAGGTTTTTTAACACAACTGTTGAGCAAGATATTATGTTAGAAGACGAGGAGAACCAGGCTGAGGTACATGACGAAGAGGATCAAACTCAAACAAACCAAGATGCAATAAACGAAGGTGAAACAAATGTTACCAATAATGAAACTGTAGAGGATCAAACTCAAACAAAGCAAGATGAAATAAAGGAAGGTGAAACAAATGTTACCAATAGTGAAACTGTAGAGAGTCAAAGGTATAATGATTTTATTACTACAATACTTTCATTAACAAAATATATTAGTTCGATTAATCACGTTGTAATCCAATAAAAAATTTGTTTTTGCAAACAGTGAGGATGAGAATGAAAAAAAATTGAAACAAATTATAGATGAAATTGTATTGTTAGAAGACGATATTGTTTCAAGAGATGAGAAGATACGTTTACTTGAAGATAATCGTAAAGAATTAAGAAATTTTGATGAATTATCAAAAGAATTGAAAAATAAAAAGAAAGAAGACGATAATAACAGAAAGAGATATCAGGAAATGTAGACAAATGAAAACACTAACAAATTACGTGTTAAGAGAAGAATTGAAGAACAAAATGAACAAATTAAAGTTCTAAATGATAATCTTTACACACTTGAACATGAGTATGATGATTTGGGAGTTGTTCAGATGGAGAATACTATTACTGGCATGGAAAACAAAATAAAAGAAGATAAAAAAATTATAGAAGAAATGTCCTATTGGAGAGGAGTGCTTATTGAACAAAACAAGACTTCTGAAGAATCTATTAAAGAATTGAAACATGCAATTGAAGATATGATGATACAATTGGATAAGTCACATGAAGAATTAGACTCTATGTATCAATTTGTGGATCCTATTCAAGTTGTGGAGTCTAGTGAAGGTCAACAAAGGAGAAAAATGATGGTTAAAAAAAAGAAACTGAAAAAAAAGATAGCAGACAATTAAATTTGAAAAAATTCTAGAATTTAGTTGAGTATTGTAACTGGTTTATTTATTTAATTTCCTATTTGAATGAATAGTTTTAGTTGAAGAGTTAATGTATTTATTGTTATGAATCGAGTATTATTTGTTGTTGGATCCATTGAAGTGATGAGACTTATTGCAAATCATCGATGGTTATGGACATCATCGGGATGATGGGACTAAATTGGGTTGATGGGAAATCATCGGTGGGGATGGGAAATCATTGGTGGCAATAGCACTCAAATAGGTGATGGGACTCAATTCAAATGATGGGAATGACATGGGGAGGACCCAAAAAGTATGATGGGAACAAACAAAGATGATGGGGAATAATTTGGGGTGATGAGACTCAATTGGGGTGATGGGACTCGAATAGGATGTAATGGGACTCAATTCTGATGGGACTTGAATCAAGTGTTTATGTCCCATTTACGATCCTAGATCCCATCAATCATCATATGATGTAAAAATACAAGCCATTGAGTCCCATCATCTAGTAGTGGTCACAATCGGGGTGATAGGACTCATCGGGGGGTGATGGGGCTGAACAAGTGGTGGGACTCAAATACGATGATGGGACTCAATTGTAGTGATGTGAATAATTTGGGGTGATGGGACTCAATTGCGGTGATGGGACTCGAATAGGATTTAATGGGTCTCAATTACTCGGATGGGAACTGAATCAAGTGTTTATGTCCCATTTACTATCCTAGATCCCATCAATCATTATATGATGTAATAATACAACCCATTGAGTCCCATCATCTAGTAGTGGTCACAATCGGGGTGATGGGACTCATCGCGGGGTGATTGGGCTCAACAAGTGGTGATGGGAATCAATGATGGAACTCATTGCAAATCATCGATGGTGATGGGCATCATCGGTGATGATCGGACTACATTGGGGTGATGGGACTAAATTGGGGTGATGGGAAATCATTGATGGCAATAGCACTCAAATAGGTGATGGGACTCAATTCAAATGATGGGAATGACATGGGGAGGACCCAAAAAAGTATGATGGGAACAAACAAAGATGATGGGGAATAATTTGGGGTGATGAGACTCAATTGGGGTGATGGGACTCGAATAGGATGTAATGGGACTCAATTAGTCTGATGGGACTTGAATCAAGTGTTTATGTCCCATTTACGATCCTAGATCCCATCAATCATTGTATGATGTAAACAAACAACCCATTGAGTCCCATCATCTAGTAGTGGTCACAATCGGGGTGATGGGACTCATCGGGGGGTGATGGGACTCAACAAGTGGTGGGACTCAAATACGATGATGGGACTCAATTGTAGTGATGGGACTCAATTGGGGTGATGGGACTCGAATATGATGTAATGGGACTCAATTAGTTTGATGGGAAAAGTGTTTATGTCCCATTTACTATCCTAGATCCCATCAATCATTGTATGATGTAAAAATACAACCCATTGAGTCCCATCATCTAGTAGTGGTCACAATCGGGGTGATGGGACTCATCGCGGGGTGATTGGGCTCAACAAGTGGTGGGACTCAAATACGATGATGGGACTCAATTGTAGTGATGGGACTCAATTGGGGTGATGGGACTCAAATAGGATGTAATGGGACTCAATTAATCTGATGGGAATTGAATCAAGTGTTTATGTCCCATTTACTATCCTAGATCCCATCAATCATTGTATGATGTAAAAATACAACCCATTGAGTCCCATCATCTAGTAGTGGTCACAATCGGGGTGATGGGACTCATCGAGGGGTGATTGGGCTCAACAAGTGGTGGGGCTCAAATACGATGATGGGACTCAATTGTAGTGATGGGACTCAGTTGCGGTGATGGGACTCGAATAGGAGGTAATGGGACTCAATTAGTCGGATGGAAATTGAATCAAGTGTTTATGTCCCATTTACTATCCTAGATCCCATCAATCATTGTATGATGTAAAAGTACAACCTGTTGAGTCCCATCATCTAGTAGTGGTCACAATCGGGGTGATGGGACTCATCGCGGGGTGATTGGGCTCAACAAGTGGTGATGGGAATCAATGATGGAACTCATTGCAAATCATCGATGGTGATGGGCATCATCGGTGATGATCGGACTACATTGGGGTGATGGTAAATCATCGATGGTGATGGCATCATCGGTGGTGATGGGACTAAATTGGGGTGATGGGAAATCATTGATGGCAATAGCACTCAAATAGGTGATGGGACTCAATTCAAATGATGGGAATGGCATGGGGAGGACCCAAAAAGTATGATGGGAACAAACAAAGATGATGGGGAATAATTTGGGGTGATTAGACTCAATTGGGGTGATGGGACTCGAATAGGATGTAATGGGACTCAATTAGGCCGATGGGACTTGAATCAAGTGTTTATGTCCCATTTACTATCCTAGATCCCATCAATCATTGTATGATGTAAAAAAACAACCCATTGAGTCCCATAATCTAGTAGTGGTCACAATCGGGGTGATGGGACTCATCGGGGGAGTGATTGGGCTCGACAAGTGGTGGACTCAAATACGATGATGGGACTCAATTGTAGTGATGGGACTCAATTGGGCTGATGGGACTCAAATATTATGTAATGGGACTCAATTAGTCTGATGGGAAAAGTGTTTATGTCCCATTTACTATCCTAGATCCCATCAATCATTGTATGATGTAAAAATACAACCCATTGAGTCCCATCATCTAGTAGTGGTCACAATCGGGGTGATGGGACTCATCGCGGGGTGATTGGGCTCAACAAGTGGTGGGACTCAAATACGATGATGGGACTCAATTGTAGTGATGGGACTCAATTGGGGTGATGAGACTCGAATAGGATGTAATGGGACTCAATTAGTCTGATGGGAATTGAATCAAGTGTTTATGTCCCATTTACTATCCTAGATCCCATCAATCATTGTATGATGTAAAAATACAACCCATTGAGTCCCATCATCTAGTAGTGGTCACAATAGGGGTGATGGGAATCATCGTGGGGTGATTGGGCTCAACAAGTGGTGGGACTCAAATACGATGATGGGACTCAATTGTAGTGATGGAAATAATTTGGGGTGATGGGACTATATTGGGGTGATGAGACTTGAATAGGATGTAATGGGACTCAATTAGTTGGATGGAAATTGAATCAAGTGTTTATGTCCCATTTACTATCCTAGATCCCATCAATCATTGTATGATTTAAAAATACAACCATTGAGTCCCATTATCTAGTAGTGGTCACAATCGGGGTGATGGGACTCATCGGGGGTGATGGGGCTCAACTAGGGTGATGGGAATCAATGATGGAACTCATTGCAAATCATCGATGGTGATGGGTATCATCGATTATGATCGGACTACATTGGGGTGATGGGAAATCATCGGTGGTGATGGCATCATCGGTGGTGATGGGACTAAATTGGGGTGATGGGAAATCATTGATGGCAATAGCACTCAAATAGGTGATGGGACTCAATTCAAATAATGGGAATGACATGGGGAGGAGCCAAAAAGTATGATGGGAACAACAAAGATGATGGGAAATAATTTGGGGTGATGGGACTCGAATAGGATGTAATGGGACTCAATTAGTCTGATGGGACTTGAATCAAGTGTTTATGTCCCATTTACTATCCTAGATCCCATCAATCATTGTATGATGTAAAAAAACAACCCATTGAGTCCCATCAATTGGGGTGATGGGACTCGAATCAGGTGTTTAAGTCCAATTTGATATCCTAAAATCCCATCAAACATTGGATGATGAAAATACACCCCATTGGTTCCCATCATCTAGTAGGGGTCACAAACGGGGTGATGGGACTCATCGGGGATTGATGGGGCTCAACCAATGGTGGGACTCAATTACGATGATGGGACTCAATTATAGTGATGGGAATAATTTGGGGTGATGGGACTAGAATTAGGTGTTTTAATCCAATTGATATTTTAAAAAGTCCCATCAAACATTGGATGATGAATACAGCACACAACGGTGATGGAACTCATCCAGTAGTGGTCCTCATCGGAGGTAATGAAAATACAAACCATTGTGGTGATGGGACTTATCAGGGTGTTAGAAAAAATAATCGGGGGGTGGCACTCATTCAATGGTGGTACTAAAATTGAGATGATGGGAATCAATAGAGGTGATGGGATTCAAGTGGGAATGATGGGATTTGTCCTCTTGATGGGATTTACATGTATTTTACAAGACAAGAAAAAACAACATTGGATTAATAAGACTCATATATACACAAAAAATAACAAAACGTGGATAAGTAATCATTATTCAAAGTGGAAGAGTAATCATTATTGTAATTGTTACATAAAAGAGATATTGAGGAAAAAAATGTAAAAAAATGTTAATTGTTTATCCATAGAAAATTATTCAAACTATCATAACAAGGCAACAGTGCAAGTTGCCTTGTTATGATATGCAGGTTGCTTGCACCGACCACACATTCTCTTTTTCCGACTATATTCAACACCAGAAGGCATACGGTTTTTCTTTGGCCTGCCAGCCATCTTCTTGTACTTGGGGGGAAGAACAATAATCTCAGCAGAATCGATATCCGCATCTTGAAAAGTTGAAAGAGATGGAATACTTAAAGAATAAGTCTCACGATACTTTGAAGCATGGTAGTATTCATCAACATATGTATACTTAATAGATTTATAAGATTTTTCCAATGCACAAACAACATGAACACAAGGGAACCCGGTAATTTGCCAACTGTAGCAAGAACATGTCCGGGCTTCTAAATCAACAGTCATGATGGGATTACTTTGAACTTGGAAAACATGATTGCTACACTGTTTCACTACCCATGAACGACAATACTTAAAATTGTTAGCATATCTAAGATGTGACATGGAAGAGAGAGTAGATTTGCAAGCTTCTGCTTGAACCAAGCGATCATACATCTGAACCATCATCAAATTACGTATACTGTCAATTAACTCTGTCACGGGTAACTCGCAACGAGACTTAATCTGATTATTAAAAGACTCAGCAGCATTTGAAGTCATTTCTCCGTATCGTTTCCCTTTAAAAAAAGCATCAGAAAACTGCTCCTTGGGCAAATTATCCAAAAAATCTTTTGCTTTATCCTTTCACGCCTTCAAAAAAGCTGCAACACAAGCATTATACTCCGTTTTATTAACGACATAGGCAATATCATCAAGATACGATGCCATGCTTTTAGCAAATTCACCACCACTCTTGCACTTGCGTTTGAGGTTTTTTTTTTAGATGAACCATGCAAAAAGCATGAGGTGAATTAGGAAATACAGTACGTAATGCTAGCGCAATTCCAGGATGGCGATCAGATACAAAAGTTATCTCTCTATCAGAAACATGTGGATAAAGGAAACTCAAAAACTGAGTCCAAGTATCACCATCTTCCGTGCGTACAATTGAAAACGCAGCAGGAAAAAGTCTTGCAAAATGTAAAAAAGTATTAACTTAGACTCAATTGGGGTGATGGGAATCAATTGGGGGTAATGGGAATAATAAGGGTGTGATGGGAGTACACCAGTAATGGGACTCAAAATACGGTGATGGGACTCAATTACAGTGATGGGACTCAAATACGGTGACGGGACTTAATTACAGGGATGGGACTCAATTACTGTGATGGGACTCAAATACGGTGATGGGACTCGATTAATGTGATGGGACTCAATTACTGTGATGGGACTCGATTGCTATGATGAGACTCGATTGCTGTGATGGGACTCGATTGCTGTGATGGGACTCGATTGCTGTGATGGGACTCGATTACTGTGATGGGACTCGATTAATGGGATGGGACTCAATTACTGTGATAGGACTCGATTACTGTGATGGGACTAAATTGGAGTTGTGGGACTCATCAGTTGATGGGACTTGAATCAATTGTTTTACTCCCATTAATATTCTAAAAGTCCCATCAAAGCATTGGAGTCCCATCAAATTTAAAATGAGGAAAACATAACGCTATTAGCATCTTTTGCAGTAGCAATGAGTAATACTCCCTTATACTTGTTCTTGAGAAACGTTCCATCAATAAAGAGCAAAGGCCGACATGAATGAAAACCACCAAGGCATGCACCAAATGCCACATTACAACTCTCAAAAGTTCGTGTTATAGGATCAACTTGTAACGAAACTTGAGAAGAAGGATCAGCAGCTTTTAATTTGTCAAAATATGGACCAATTCGATTGTATGATAGACCAACATCTCCGTAAAGACATTTTCTGGCTTTTGTAACTGCAGTATATGCTACTTTATATGATATATCAAAACCATCGAATCTTTTAGACGGACTACAATGTCTGTAGGTTTTGGAGCCGGCTTACTCCTAATCTCATCCATTATTACTTCCATAACAACATCAGAAGTGAGACGGTCAGAAGTCATAGATTGATCAGGTGGCCCACAAGTATGTTCTTTCACAAAAGATCGGACATAAAGCTTTGTCTTGGAAATATAAGACACGACATAAACATACCACTTACAATCCTTCGATTTTCTATTCTTGCAATAAGCACTTGCCTGAGAAGAACTATTGTGCCCAAATACAAAATCATAACCAGATTCACATGCATACTTACCAAGACAAAATCTGAATTCATTAATACCACCATAATAAACATCACCAATCGACTTCAAACACTTATCCCAGGCAGCACTTAATAGTACCTTCTCATTACGTTTATGACGCACTTGATCAGTATCACGACGTACATTGTCAACAGGTTGATCAGTAACTTGAGAATTCTGACTAGTTAATTCATGTGTTGTACGTGAAGAACAAGTAGCAGTTGTATATGTAGAACAAGTCCCAGAAGACGTAGAAGTAACTCCAGAAGTAGGAGCAGATGATGGGATTATTCAAGGAATTACATCAATAATGACATTAGGTGGAGGAATTTCAACATTGCGATTAACCAACCACTTTATAGTATTATAATCCATATCATTAACCATTACACATCCTTGTTGTGTACCATAAGAATACTGATATTCAACAAAAGCATCTTTTAAAACAGGCCAACGCTGATTACAGTAACTCTTGATCGAATCAAAAGAATCAATGAATTGTAATGGGCAAAAAGAATTATTTGGCGTATTTCTAAACTCACAAGAACTTGAGACTCCATAGCCAAAAACCTGAAAAAGAAAAAAGATATAAAAGTTAGCAGAAAATATAACTGTGTAACTCCAACAAAACATCTAAATCACATCAATTAACGTATAAATCCCATCACGCATATAAGTCCAATCACCTATTCAAGTCCCATCAAACAGATAGTTCGCATCAAGAGACCCCACCCACTTAATCCCATCACTAGTGTATAAATCCCATGACTGCTCAAGTACCATCAAAACATCTAGATCACATCAGTATAAGACATCTAGATCCCATCAATACAAGACATCTAAACAAATACACATATAAATCCCATTAATTAACGTATAAATCCCATCACTGATATATAACAGCCCATCAATACAAGACATCAAAAAAATCCAAACAAATACACATATAAATCCCATCAAAAACATATAAATCCCATCACGGATATAAAACATCCCATCTATACAAAACATCAAAAAATCCAAACAAATACACCTATAAATCCTATAAAAAACATATAAATCCGATCAGAGATATAAAACATCCCATCAATACAGAGCATCAAAAAATCCAAACAAATATACATATAAATCCCATCAAAAACATATAAATCTCATCACATGCTCAAGACATCTAACTTAAATTGAGATAGAAATCGCAATACAACAAACTGCAAAACATTATGAAAAAGATTTTTTTTTAGTAAATTGCTCTAAAGGTCCCAATATTATGCAAAAGCTGCACTACAAGTCCCTAAATTATGAAAGCACTGCAAAAAATTAACTACAGTTCCTATATAAAGCAAAAAATGCATTAAAGGTTCCTATATTATGCATTAAACATTATTATCGAGCAAACAAAAACACCTATATACTATCGAAAAATACTCTAAAGATCCAAATTTTATGCAAAATCTGCACGACAGTCCCTAAATTAAGAAAAAACAGCAAAAATTCACTACAGTTCCTATATAAATCAAAAAATGCTTTAAGAGATTCCTATATTCTGCAAAATGTTATTATCGAGCAATCAAAAACAACAAAAGTGATAATCGAAGAATTCAATATGCGATTTAAGCCGCAAAAAAATAAAAAAATTAAGTATCGGAGAACGAAAATTGGAACACAATAAAAAACACTGTAAAACTAAAAAAATACCTTAATCGTAGTTAAACAAGAAGAATAACACGATTTTGGTGAAGAGAACTCTAACACTTGAGGAGAACGAAGAAATCAAGCTGCAATTTAATCCGAAAATGGAGAGAAGAACCGTGGAGAGAGAGAGAGAACAAATCGGCCATGAATATGAAGTAATCGCAATTCTATGTCTTCGTTCGTGATCAATAGAGAGAGAACAACAATCTTCGTTCGTGATCGATAGAGAAGAGACAGAGGAAGTGAGAGAAAGCTTGTACGTTCGTGTAGATAGAGAGAGAGACAGAGGAAGAGAGAGAAACAAAAAATGAAATGAAATAAGATTTTATAATAATTAGGGTATATATATTAAGTAGTTTGTAGTATAAAAGTTAAGTAAGGGTAGTTTAGTCAAATAGGCTATTAAATAATTAAGTTCATGATTTTATTGGGCAGATTTTTTTGTCTTGATTTAATTGGGCATAAAAAATTATTAGTTTGATTTTTTGGGTCATTTTCCCTGGATAAAAAGTAGGGTCAATGCCCTCTTAAATCAAAATAACAAACTACCTTACCATTTAGATTACACAATATTTTAGGTTCAAACATTACAAAAATACCCTTATTGTAGTTGTTATTCCCATTTAAATCAAACATTATCTAAACATGAAAGTTCATCTATATTTTTAAATAATAAGAAACATTCATTAAAAACCATCACAACCACCACCACCATCCTCACCACCCAACCCCACCCCCACCCATCACCCCCTCCACCACCCACCCCCACCCACCACCCCTTACCACCCACCACACCACCCCTCACCACCCTACCCCCACCCACCACCACCACCCCACCCCCACCCACCACCTCCACCCCCACCCCCACCCCCACCCACCACCCCCACCACCCACCACCCCCACCACCCACCACCCCCACCACCACAACCACCCCCCACCACCCCTCACCACCCCACCCCCACCCACCACCACCACCACCACCCCACCCCCACCCACCACCACCACCCCACCCCCACCCCCACCCACCATCCCCACCACCACAACCACCCCCCCACCACCACCCCACCCCACCCCCACCCACCACCCCCACCCCTACCACCCACCCCCACCCACCACCCCTTACCACCCACCACACCACCACCACCCCTCACCACCCTACCCCCACCCAGCACCACCACCCCACCCCCACCCACCACCACCACCCCCACCCCCACCCCCACCCACCACCCCCACCACCCCCACCACCCACCACCCCCACCACCACAACCACCCCCCCCACCACCCCTCACCACCCCACCCCCACCCACCACCACCACCCCACCCCCACCCACCACCACCACCCCACCCCCACCCCCACCCACCATCCCCACCACCACAACCACCCCCCCACCACCACCCCACCCCACCCCCACCCACCACCCCCACCCCTACCACCTCGCCTATACCACCACCATCTACTACTACTAATTCCATCACACGCGCGCGTCCGTGAATTTTTTTTTCAATCGTCATAACTAATTCTAAAAAAATAAAAAAATAAAAATAAAATAAAATAATTGCATTTTTGGACGAGACAGATTAATATTTACGACTATGATTTTTTTCGGTTTTTTTTTTTTTTGTTTTTTTGGTTTTTTTTTACTTTTTTTTTTCAAATGGGATTTGTCCCATCTCTAATTTTAAGATTGGGATGAATTTGTTTCATCTCCATTCTAATATTGAGATGGGATTTGTCCCATCTCTATTGCATAACTAAGATGGGATTTGTCCCATCTCTATTGTAAAACTAATTAAAGATAGAATGTGTTAGAGATGGTGATGTGCTGTTTCGCGGCGTAAAAAATTAAGATGGGATTTGTCCCATATCTGGTTTGTCCCATCTCTGTTTTCAATCAGTATGAATAGTTTCCGCACAACAACAAATTGATCGTTTGAAGAGTGTTAATTTTTTTAAAATCATCATAACACTAATCTCAATAAGAAGGTTACTCAATGGAATTGACAAATTATGATGAAATAACCATACAATAGTAGCAAAATCAGCTTCACCAAGCATTAAACAAGACTTTTGATTGCCAAAAGTGTATCTGTATTCTAACAAGCAACTCTCAAATCTATCCACCGACCAATAACATAATCCTTGATCTACTGGAATGAATCGAAAAAGTCAAAGAGATACAGAGCAAGTTGATCACCATATTTAAATTCAACAATAGGATTTAATGCCATAATACAAAGCCTGAAAACAAAAAACACAGAACATGAATAATCCCACCTATGAATAAACCACACCAAAAACCACAAAAACCAAACCCCAGTTCGTCCCATCAATAAACTGAAGAAACATTGAAGGATTGAAGCTAAGTAACACTAAAACTAGAGAAGGAACTCGCAACTAACTCTAGAAACTCAGGTAAGAATATAAAAAAAAAATTGCAGCGCAGACCTTGAATAAACAATCAAAATCAAAAAACACATAAATGTCTAATCAAACACCGAAACATATTAAAATATGCAAAAACTATCAACAACTAACACAGGATCCTACCAATTCGTCAAATTTATGAATTGAAGAAGCATTGAAGAAACAAAAAAACGCGAAAAACTAAAAACTTAAGAACTGTCGATAGAGAAGAACAAACCTGGAAAATTGAAGATATCGAAAGAAATTGAAGAATAAAGAAATATGAAAAATTTGCAGGAATAGATGATGCATAAATAGATGATGAAAAATTTGCGAAAAATTGAACAAACTCTCATCTGCGACGTAATTGACAAAGACGATGTATTAATGGAGTGAATTTGCTTCAATTGGAGATAATATCTTCTCAATTGAAAATTAATGGACTCATTAATGAAGAAAATCAATTTCACTTGTAAAGAAATCATTGAAACTGGATTTAGATTAATGAACAAAATGAATTTAAGGGCCTTTATATACGGCGGCGGCGAGAAATTAAAAAAAAAACAAAATGTTGACTTTGACTAGAAGGGTACCAATGTAATTGTACAATATGAATTTGATTTAAATGGGAAACAGCCTAATTTATTTGGGAAGAAATATTCACCTGTCAACATTTGGGCATAGACAATGTGATTCATGATTTAAATGGGCATTATCCCTAAAAAGTATTTTCATATCTTAAAACTAAAATCTAAATATTAGAATTAACAAAAGAAGTAACAAAAACGTTATTTAATTAAAGATCAACATAATATATTTTATATATTGGATATTTGTCATGTATTTGTGATCTTGTTTCAATATTTTCTATATATTTAGAGAGTTATAGTTTGGCATGTCACTAAAGCAAGGCGAGGTTAGGAATCCTACTGCGCGAGGGACGCCTCGCGAGCCGGGTTATGGTTAAAATCCGAAAAACCGTTTAAAAAACCGAATCCGAATTATTCGGATATGGTTTTGAAAAGTAAGTCCGATGGTTAAATCCGTTAAGGTTTGGTTTTTGATAAATTAAATGGATATGGACATGGTTTTGTATTTTTTTGCAATAATCCGATCCGTTGCCATCCCTACTGCCCATAATGAAGGTAGGGAGATCATTACCTTAAGAATACATACTTCCAAGATTTTAGGCAGCGATTAAGCCTTCCATTTCCATGTGATTTACATTTGTATACGTGTAGGATAGGTTTCATCACATATAAAAACCTGTTTGTCCCTTCTTTTTCATTATCTTTCTTGGGTATTTTTAGGCGAACTTCTTCGTTGACTCCTTCATACTTCCGTTTTTTCAGAAGTAATACTCTATTCGCTTACCATTTATGTTATTTCTTCTTCTTCATGAGCTTATGCTACCTCCTCTTGTGGATTGTCTATGTGTGAGTTCATGTGGACAATAGACAAAACTAGCATAGAATATCCCCCTATAGTTTCCCATGCCCCTTTAGTTGTAGAATACCCCATGGCAGTCATGGTCTCTAGTAACTCCTTGTATCCGAACATGGGAAACGATCCCTCCCTACAAGAGGTAGAGATCTATTTTTTAGGGACAGGAACCCCCGCTTTTATAAGCACAAAACTAGGGTAAACCCTGATCCTCATCTTATCTTCGGGGCAAACCAAATAAGGTACTCCTTGACTCTCTAGATGGTGAATCTATTTTTGTCTTCCGGTCATGTTTCTCAAGGAATGAAGGTTAGGATCCCTGAATCGTCAGAGCAAGCGCCTGGGGGATTTGAGGGTGAACTAGCCTTGAACCTGTGTTGCTTAGACATGAGACTAAGGTATCCATTCGGTCCCTTCGTGTTTTGCCTATTGTAGAATCATTTCTTGAGCCATGGTCAACTATCTCCCAATGCTTGGGGTAGGATCACAATTTTCGTATGTTTTTTGTCAGAGAAACCTTAAATATAGTCCTTATGTTAATACTTTTTTGGCTCTGTATAAAATTGTAAGAGCTCATCCATCAACATTAATGACCCTTCGAGTTCTTTAAGTAAAACAAAACTTTAGGGAGGATAGTACATATTTTACCCTCACAAAAAGTACCATGCACACACATATATATTTTTAACATTCTTCCTGGTAGTCATTCGGGTTGGCATGAACTGTTTATCTTCATCAGGAAAATCTCGTCGTGTCATTCTCCTTCTACTTCGAGAGACTGTTGACACGAGTGGGATTCTATGCCAATTCTGAGTGTTATCGAAGAGTTGTATCGCTGTAAAATCTTGAACATCTATATATACCCTTTTGCGTAACATAAATCTATACACTCTACACACTCTAATACTCTCTTCCACCCTCCCTCTCTCTAATATAGCCGTGGTTATTATACAACTGGCATAAATATCCATGGGTTCCTCGGGTTAAGCAATCTCTGATTTCAATAATGCTAATGTTAAGAATCACAGTGTGATCCAAAGCGCACCTCTATTTGGCTTTGATATAGTGTCTAATTTCAGGAAGCCTCAGCGAAGTAGCCAAAGCCCCAGAAAGGTGAAGATAAAGATATTTGACGGTGTTCGAGATAAAGGTACATAATTATAACCACGATTTAATGTATCAGTTCTTGGTATTACTTCATACTTCTCTTTTTCCAACACGTATGCTTTTCTGATGATGTGTTTGTGGTCTCGGACTAAATCTCGAGTTGAGTAGTTAGTTCACATGAATTTTTGTGTTCTATCAGTACACTAACGATTCTTTGATTATATTGTGTATATGCTTGATATCCTATCTTTATTTCATGCTCAACACTTTAGGTCAAGTACCCGAGTTTGATCATAAAATTCTTATGCATCTGGTCTTCTTTGGCTTGGATATTTGATATTCTTCTTCTTAGCTCATTCTCCAACAGGTTTACTCATTCCTCCTAGTTATAGCTTTAGAGTTTAAGACTATGCTTCTTCTCATCTCCAATCTCTAATGTGTTTTGGCATTCTGCCTAGTATGCTTCTCGGAGGCCCAATCATCAGTTCTTCGCAACTCCAATCTCTAATGGGTTTAGGCATTACAACTCAACCTTGTTCTTAAAAAGATTTAGGCATTCTGCATAGTTGCTCTTTCAGAGGCCCAACTTATATGTTTCAATCATCCTCTTCTTTATTTAAAATTTATCTTCATATTTTCCATCTTCTTAGCATTTCAATAGCTCGCCTAATCTCACTCATCTTAATGTCTCTCTAAGCTTATTATTCTAAGCACCCATCTTCAACTTCAATCATCACCAAGCATCTCTTTAAACTTAAGTATTCCTCTCCACAATCTTTATCTAGCTCTTTGTAGCTTGATCGACTCTGTATTCATTATCTTCTTGAGTCTCTATTTCTTCTTTTCCTTGCCACTTTAGCTCAAATTCTAATCATCGGTTTCATCCCTTAAGCTCTCTCTTCAAATGCCATGATCTGCATAATTCCAGGCATCCTTGAGCCTCCCAATAGCACATACCTATCCCGGCTTTATTGTAAGATCATGCATTTTCAAAATATAATGTTTTCTCATCAATCGAAATAACCTTTTAGGATAACATTAATATAATCCCACAATTTGGCTTTCTTACCCTTATTAGGGTAAGAATAAATGAAATGTAAGACCCGTGTATTGATACCATCTATACAAAGGGAGATAGAGATATGGTTGTGGTATGGGGAGATTACCTCAATGTCGAGATTATTCACCACTAGCAGTGCCAATCCTCCATAAAATTCTTATAACACCGGGTCAAGATATTCAATTGCTCTGTTTCAAAGACGTTATGTATTTTATATATACTCGGTAAAACCCATATCTGAACACACTTAAGGAATTTATTGTTTTTATGAGGGGAATATATCCCAGGTCCTCGATGTAAAAGTCAAATATCCTAATCATTGGAATGAAAAAAAATGAGGAATTCGATCAGCGTGGATTGAGTACGAAATTTTCAAAGGCGCTGAAAGTCCAAAAGGGAGGGGGTGAGTGAATTAGGACACTAATAAGATTAATGCCTAATTAAAAATCTTTTGGACAATTATAATTTTAGAATAAAACTTCTAAGTCAAAATATATATCTAAATCTTAAGGGATCATGCAGGGGACAACTAAAGGTTTGATATAAAAGTAATGTAAGCCAATTATAATATGATAAGTAAAGGGTTAATGGATAGAAAGATACACAATGATATATAGTGGTTCGGTTATCCCTACATCCACTACCTAAGGTAGCCACCTTAGGATTTTCAAGCTTCTTAACTAAGTTTTTTTTTCTCTCTCTTAACCGGAGAGAACACAATACCGTACAACCACTTCTATACCACGAAGCAAACTCTTGTGCGCTAGAAGGTAGTGTAACTTCCAGAAATGGCCCAGGCAGGCCTAGGCGGTCTGGAAGCTAAAAAAATCCATTTTTAAAACAAAATATTAAAAATTATATTTTTAACACAAAAAATTATTTAAATCTATTTTAAAAATTGTATAAACCCTAAAAAAAATATTTAAATAAAAATCAAAACCGCCTAGCAAGAAAACGCCTAGGCTCTGCCTAGGTGCTCGCCTAGTCCCCTAGGCGTTCGAAGGTGGTCGACCACCCGCCTAGCGCCTAGCGCCTTTTAGAACACTGATCGCAACACAAGGTAACCGAGCATACTCCCTATACTCACACTTTCTCTTAATCTATCTATTACAAAGACTAGATCTAAGAGTACAAATACAAGGGTTTGATTTGTGAAATAACTTTGCTAAACAAACTCCTAAAGAGTGGATATGACTTTAAGCTTAAATCTCCTATTGAGTAGATAATAACTTTGAAGCTTCTTCGATTAAACTCTTGATCAAGCTTAGATGATTAACTTTGATAGCTTGAGACCTCTAATTTTATATGATAAAGATTATAACAATAGTTGAATGTAATAGGTGAGTTTCTCCTTGAAAGTGGTCATATTATAGCACAAGAAAGTTCCCAACGATTACAAAGTTTGTGGGACATTTTGTGCTAACCGGGTTCCCGTTTAGAGCCAAATGGGTTACCGGTTATCTTCCCCGACGGCTCTTTTCCAAGTGGACACGGTAAGAAATGAAGTGACATTGACTGTCAAGTTGACCCAGCTAACCGGGTTCCCGGTTACATATTGAACGGGTTCCCGGTTTACACCAAACGGGTGCCCGGTTATTTTTTTACTTACGCTTTTTAACATTTTTCTATGATGCTCGGATGGAAAAAAAAATTCACGAGAGTTGTGAGAAACATGATTCTAAGTAACTTTGTAGTTGATCATGGTGACTAATTCTCAATGTACACAAAGATATGGATAAAAGTGTTTGTACAAAAAATAGCTTCCATAAATGATAATACAAGTATTTTTGATGAAATATAGTGCAAGATAAAGGATATATAATAAGTCTAATTAACACACTAATCACAAGAGGATTTGTCATATTAAAACAACCTATGGAGGGAGTCTATATACCAACATGCGTTGAGTGGTTGAAGGTATTAGAGCGATCCCAACCGCTTTTTATCTAGCAAATTCAAGCGTAAAAAAATGAAAACATATAACATAGACCAAGAGCTATATTTTTATTATTTTACTATATGTGTAATTTATGTTAAAAAAATTGAAAATAAAAGACTAAATAAAAATTATTGATCCTATTTTTTAACAAAAATATCCTTCAAAATCTTGGAGAGAAAAGAAAATCTAAATTATTTCTAATAAGATGGTCAAGAGATAAAATGCTTAGTTTTAGTTTTATATGGGAATTCGATCAATTTATTAGTTTAGTTTTCTTATTAAAAAACCAAATAATAATCTATATATCTCTTCTTTCTAGTTGCGTATTATTATTTCTAGCTGAATAGTTGCACTTGAGAAATTGCATAAGTTTTTCCTAACGTTCGTAGTCTCTGAGGAACGAATCTTATTTATCATTAAAACTTGCATACGTCCTGTAATACTTGCAAAACCGTGCTCAGCCTAGGAGGGTGTTTATTTGCACTTATTTTATTTATTATTTTATCACACCTTAGGCGACACCACATAGCAACTTTGATTTCCTCATTAGATATTAGAGCAACTAATGCATCATGAAAATCTTCTGATACCTCCTTGTTTAAAATAGATTTAATAGTATTGATATAGCACTTTTCTTGATCATTTTCCTCTGTCCCAAGTAAACTCATATAATAGTTCACAAATTCAGATTTAATATCCTCACGATTAGTGAGTATTGTACCATCTTCTCTGATAATAATAGCAATGTGATTTTTAGCAACTCTTCCCTTTATCATTTTGCAGTAGTACTCAGAGCTACAGTCATAATCAGTTATGAACATAGCTCTGGATTTTTGTTTCATAGCTTTATGATGATGAATGGTTGCCATTTCTAACTTCTTGACTAGAATATTTTCTTCAGCTAAGTCAGTACTTATATAGCTTCCTTTCATAATCCTAGATTGGACTATTTCTAACTGGGCTTTGATATTATTGATGTCTTTTGAGTTACTCTTAAAGTATTTATTATTGAACTTCTTTAACACTCCTTTGACTTCTCTAAGTTTTATACATAAAGTAAACATACGATTCCCATAAAATTTGGTATTCCATGTCTTCTTTACGAGCTCCAAGTAATTTTCATGTGTTGTCCAAACGTTGAAAAACCTAAAAGCGCAAGGAGTAGCTTTTTTATGTGCTCCAATTGTAAGTCTTATTGAACAGTGATCAGAAGTTGAAGGGGGAATAATCACTACTCAAAAAATTATTACAATGTAGAATAATTCAATTAAACTAATATCGGGAGTATAAAATAAAGTGTACGATTTTGTAAAATCAACAGAATGTCGAAATTCGATGAGATTAGATAAAATAAAAACATGTGAATACTTCAACGAAAACGAATATATACGACAATTGCTTATAACTATATAAATGAATATAAATTAGTCGACGATAAAAATAGGAATAGAGATAGAAGTAAGATTCACAACCACAAACACCAAAGATAGAATTTAGAATCACAACCACAAGCACAAACATCTGAGAAAAATATTAAATTTACCACCTCAAATCGTAAAATTACATTAAAATATATGAATTTCAGAAGAGGATCAACCAATAGAGAAAATAAATACCTGAGATTGAACCAACATTGAAAATAAAACCCGAAATAGAATTAACGAGCACCGATCTCAAAAATTTTAACAAAATATAGATGGTATATGAAAACCTTGAGATTTCATTTTCTTTTTCAAAACTGAAGATGAAAAAATGTTACAATCTTATGCATATGATGCAATGAGATGTAATGTATGATATGCATGAGATGAGATGAGATGCAATGTGATGTGATGAGATGGCTTACTATATACAACCAACCGTAGAAGGAAAATTATAAATTATTACTTTGTGTGCCTCACCTCACAATTGATAATTGTAAGTCTCTTTTCACTCATTGGCACATGCTAGTTCTCTGTCAAATAAAATGTTTATTCCTACAAAAAAATTACATCTATAAAGATGAATGGATATACCAAGCACATGACTCACCTGATTTGGATTTTGAAAACATCTTTTGTTCATCTCTTCTATAATCTCATTGACAATATATATTCATGCAAAGACGAATAAATGAATATTCTTTGAAAAAAATAACCAAATGACCACATTCTTTGGCTCATCTGATTTAAATTTTGCAAACTGAAAAAATAAATTCATAACATATTTATCCATCTCTTCTATAACTTTTGTATGCTGCAAATTTTACATGTCTTACTTACAAACCAAGGAAAGAAGTACAATAACAAAAATTGAATAAGAGGATTTAAAAAGTACTTGAAAAAACCAATTGTAGATGTGGATAGATTACATGCATTTCTCTTAAAACACAAATTGCAAAATACTAAGAGCTTAAGGTACTCGCGCTACGCAAAATAACCAAACATCAATGAAATACCAAATGTTAATAATATATAGCATTAGTACGTGGTAGCAACAATTCCAAAGTTATTACAAATAATATTAAATACACTTGAGGAAAGAACAAAATACAAAAGGTGCAATTTGGATTACTCATAACCTTAACCTTTTCACAACTCTCTTCACAAACTCTTTTCCTTCCAACTTGATACGTTGTACAATTACCTAATTACCTCATAAGGGATTTGCGAAAAGAATAATGTTTAATAAGATAACATCAAATATGTTGTCAATCATGAATTCAAAAACAAGAAATCACCATACATTTTCAAATGGTCAAGTTGAGCAATACCAAGATTGTAATCTCCTATATAAACCATAGCGGAATCTCCCACTTTAGCATAAAAGATATTAAATTTGAAACCATTTCAATGAAATGATTATTGCACATGCTTTGTATATTATAAACATACATTTCCTACACATTGCGACACATTGTATAGTCTACTTCAGATCCACCGCAATAACTGACTGCCTGAAAGGACAATTGTTAAGGTAACATGGTTTAATTTAGAGAGAAATAGAGAATATATGACATAAACCTAGAACACATGCCTAAGTCTTATCTTTATTCAAACAATCCATGATATTCTTTCTAGTAAATTGTTCTTCTTCTCCCATTCTATCAACCATCACTTTTCTGTAATCCTCAAGCGTCATTGATCACAAATACCAGAAACTAATAAAAAAATTCATAGATAATGAAATATAAAAACAAATTGGAGATATTGATAAAGCTGAGGATATTAGTGAAGTGGAAATGAGAGATAAATCGTGGATGGTCAAGGCTAGAGCATAATTTTCTATGATCATCTCGAGTGAGTTCAGTTCCGTTCCAATACTACCTATAAGAAAACTCAAAAGTCGGAAAAGATTTACTTTCAAATAATTTTGAAAAATTAGCAGAGACATTAACTGCTCTACTCTTCTATCAGCAAATTTCTATACGAAGGAAAAAGAATCTAACCAAGCATAATACATTCACATGTACTATATTTCTAACAATAACAAAGACTCACGGAAAAATGGAAATATCTATAAAATCAAAGTGAAAACAAAAAATAGAAGAGAAAAAACATTACCCTCTAAAATGCATATACTCCAAATTCAACCATTTCAGTAGACATTCTGGGTTGGGGATAAAGAACAAACTCAGTATTGTAAGTAATTCAACTTACATGTGGCCATTATTATACCAAACATCCTACAAACTATATAGGGCCAAGAATATCCTTCATAACTTATGAAATAATGGTAAATGTTTCTTATTAAGTAAGAAGATCTGGTACAAAAGACTAAGCTAACTCTTATCTTCTCTGTCCACCTCACTCACACATATTTTACAAAATAAATTCACCTCCAAAGTTAAATGCACTCTTTATAACCTAAGGGGAATGTTCATGATCCCCCAAGACCTAACATAAAGCCACTGCTTCAATCTACTACTAATATTAAATAAAGGCCTAACATAGAACCATTACTTCAATAAACTACTAATATTAAATGATTATCTTGACAAATAATGAGTTCTGCTTTTAACTTTTACCGTTTCTTGTATCTTGTATTATGGAAATGTAAAGCAGAAAGCAATATACCACTTCATCAACACATTAAAAAGATAACCATAAATCTAAAATAACGTGGAAATGCTTCCAATCATGAATTATCATATATTCTTATAACAAATCTTATAGTTACAAACTCGAAGAGAGGGAACGTAATTTACAATATTATACTTAGGATTACAAGAGATTTTTTTTTTTGGACTCATGATATATTTGTCCAGAAATAGATACAGACTCTAACTAATCGACACTTGAAATTAATAAACAAACTCGGAAAAAACTCACAAAAGTTGATCTTCTGTATAGCTAGTATGTCATACACAAGTCTTGATCCCCGCTGCATATATTTAACGAAGCAAAGCCACACCGAGAAAAGCAACAATAACTACACAATATTTTGAGGTGAGACAAAATCTCTGCAGTTCATGTCAAAATTTCATATTTTAACCTCGAGGAGAAAAGGAACGAAGAAAACTAAGAAATTTCACTCACCGGGTTATGGGTCACGGGTCACGGGTCACGGTTCAACGGTCAATGGTCAACGGTCACGGTCACACAAAAACACGCAAACACAATCGCAAACGCAATCGCATTCACAAACGCAAACACAATCACAAAATCACCAAAAAAATCAACAAAATCAGAATCACACAAAAACACAAACACAAAAGCACACAAAAACAAAAACATAAACATAAACACGATCAACATAATCACAATCACAATAATCACACAAACAAAATAAATCTGAAATTAGTATATATTTTGATTGAGTAAATAATGAACTTACCATATGAAATTGCAAAATTAGGATTTATGAATTTTAGAAAAAATCATACAATATTGAACCAACGAGCACCAATCACCGACACCGATAGAGAACACAAACAAAAAAAATATTAAAAAATTTACCAGAGATTAGTAAATTATATGATTGTCTACAGTTTCTTGTATCTTGTATATTAAATGATTATCTTGACAAATAATGAGCTCCGCTTTTAAGTTTTACAGTTTCTTGTATCTTGTATTATGGAAATGTAAAGCAGAAAGAAATATATCGCTTCATCATCACATAAAAGAGATAACCATATATCTAAAATAACGTGGAAATGCTTTCAATCGTGAATTATAATTTTTTAGAGCCAATAATAAAAAAAATGCCTATTAAAAAAACTATTAATAAAAGAATGCGTAGTAATTAAAATACCCCTACAAATAGTAATTAAAAAAATAGAAAAAAACAAAACAAAAACTAGTACACACACGTGAATTTTTTTTAAAAATTATCATAACTAATTTTTAAAAATCATAAAAATAAAAAATTATTGTAAAATTAAACAGAGAAATCGTATATGTTCTTATCTTATTCCTGAAAATTCATACATTATACAATAACCTAACTACTATATATAGAGTTTCGTAAGCTGCTGGTTGCGCAAGCGCTAACGTCGTTGGTGTATATCCACTCATATTTAATATTTTATAACACTCCCCCTTGGATATCACCAATAAAAGTTTAAAGTGAGAGATAAATGATATATGGGTTGCCTCGTTAAAACCTTACCAGGGAAAACCCCAGTGGGGAAAAACCATGGTGAAAGAAAAAGAGTACAACACGCAAATACCTTCTCCCCCTCATTATGATATCAGGTTTTTTCGATGACGCGTTCCACATTTAATGACGTGTCGCTTGAATGTCGTTGTTGGTAAATATTTAGTAAACAAATATGCTGGATTTTCACTTAGAAAAATTGTTGAACATTTATATAAAACATATTTCTTGAAGCTCATGAGTGTAGAATTTGGGTGATATATGTTTCGTTCTATCGCCTTTGATATACCCACCTATAATTTGCGTGATACATGCTGCATTATCCTCGAATAATGTAATTGGATTATTGCTCCTGTCGGGAGTCTGCATGACCCTTGAATATGGTGCATGATCGATTTTAACCATACGCATTCCCTACTAGCTTCATGAAGTGCAAGGATCTCAGCGTGATTTGAGGAGGTAGCCGTCATGGTTTGCTTCATAGATCGCCAGGATATAGCAGTTCCACCGTAGGTAAATACGTACCATGTTTGTGACCTTGCTTTATGAGGATCTGATAGATAACCAGCATCGGCATATCCGACTAGTAATGGTGCAGGATCATTGAAATAGAATAAGCCAAGGTTAGTTGTTCCACGAAGATATCTCATGACTTGCATAATTCCTTACTAATGTCTGCGTGTAGGGGTTGCACTGTACCTTGCTAATAAGTTAACTGAAAAACAAATATCTGGTCGTGTATTATTAGCAAGATACATTAGTGCACCAATAGCCCTCAAATATGGTACTTCCGAACCAAGCACCTCTTCTCCATCCTCTCGGGGGCGAAAAGGGTCTTTTGTTATATCAAGCAATCGTACCACCATTTGGGTCGATAATGGATGAGATTTATCCATATAAATTTGCTTCAAAATTTTCTCAGTATATGATGATTGATGAAGAAAGATTCCTTTTGGTATATGATCTATTTGAAGTCCAAGACATAATTTGGTCCTTCCTAAGTCTTTCATTTCAAATTCTTTCTTTAGGTAGGAAGTAGTTTTATCGAGCTCTTCTGGAGTTCCAATAAGATTAAGGTCATCTACATATACTGCAATGATTGCAAAACCCGTTTTTGATTTCTTTATAAAAATACACTGACATATTGGATCATTAATAAAATCCCCTTGTTTCAAGTATTCGCTCAAACGGTTATACCACATATACCACATACGTCCGGATTGTTTTAATCTGTATAAGGATCGTTGTAATTTAATCGCATACACTTGATGAGGTTTAACACGATTTGCTTCCGGCAAATGAAATCCTTCAGGAATTTTCATGTATATGTCATTTTCAAGTGATCCATATAGATACGCCGTAACTACATCCATAAGGCGCATTTCTAAATTTCAGAAGCTGTGAGGCTTAATAGAAATCGAAAGGTAATTGTATCCATTATAGGAGAATACGTTTTCTTGTAGTCAATGCCAAGTTTTTGAGAAAAACCTTGGGCTACGAGTCGGGCTTTATATCTTGTAATTTCATTGCTTTCATTTCTCTTTCGATTAAAAACCCACCTATACCCAACATGTTTCATACCTATAGGTGGTTGGACTACTGCTCCAAATACTTGGCGCTTATCAAGCGAGTTTAACTCTGCTCGCATTGCATCTTCCCATTTTGGTCAATCTTTTCTTTGTCGACATTCTTCCACCGAAGTGGTTCGGGACCGTCATTATTTATTTCAAGCGCTATATTGAAAGCAAATATATCATTCATATGAACCGACTCACGATTCCATATATTTTCAGTAGTTAAATAATCTACGAATATTTTCTCATTTTCAGGTACCTCGGTCTCTTCAGGGACCATTTTCTCATTACTTCATTTAGGAGTAATACATTTCTCAATAGTAGTTGTCTCAATTATTCATGTCTTTCTTTGTGGATGTGCACTATCCATTAATTTTATAATTTCATTATTACCCCCTTGAGCTATGCTGTAGATCTCGGTTTTGGACGCTAGGCGGTCGACCAGGGCCTAGCGCCTAGGCAGGATTACACGGGGCCTAGGCGGAATTATACGGTTTTGATTCCCGATGTATAATTTTGTATATTTAGTAATATGTATGTAGTAATCATAGATATTTTAACTATTTAAGTCATAAAATTCATCTAACAACACTATATTAAATATAAAAATACTAAAAATTGAGTTATAATATCAATTAAAGAATTCTCGAGAATAAAAAATAACAAAAAGGTCTATGCGGGCATGTTTTTTCATTAATCGGCGCCTAGGCGGCCATTTTTTGCCATTAAGCGGTGCCTAGACAGGCAAGGCGCCTATTCCACGGTGACTAAGGCGCTAGGCAAAAACGCCTAGAATTTCAACTAGGCGTAAGCGGCTGAGGGGGGGGAGAGTTGACGCCTAGGCGGCGCCTATACGCGCCTAGGCGGGGAGATCTACAGCATAGCCCTTGAGATCTCTTTTTCCGGGGCATGGTACCTTTTGAGCCAACGGGTCTACCACGCTTCATGCGTGGGTAAGATGCATTCGTTGCAGGCTCATTCATATGTCCAACTGGGACATCAATCCTTGCTGGAACATTTACAGCAGGTATATGAGATTTCACGATATTCTTTGTGTCTGTGAACGCATCGGGTATATTATTTGCAATACTTTGTAAATGAATTATCTTTTGAACTTCAAGTTCTGATTCCTTAGTTCGTGGATCAAGATGAGACAATGAGATTGTTTTCATCGAGATGTCACACGGTTTTTCAAGCTACTGTGTCTCTCCCCCCAAATGGGGGGGGGGGGGGAATAGTGTCTCATCAAAACGACAATCCGCAAAGCGTGCTCTAAAAAGATCACCCGTCAAGGGTTCAAGATATCGAATAATAGAAGAAGAATCAAACCCAACATAAAAACCAAGTCGTCTTTGGGACCCATCTTACTACGTTGTGGAGGTGGTATAGGAACATACACAGCACACCCAAATATGTGTAAATGTGACACATCAGGTGGATGACCATGCACAAGTTGTACTGGAGAATATCTATGATATGCAGTAGGCCTAATTCGAACTAATGCACCATCACGAAGAATTGCATGTCCCCAGGCAGATATAGGTAATTTAGTTTTCATAAGTAAAGGTTTAGCGATTAATTGAAGACGTTTAATAAAAGATTCGGCTAAACCATTTTGAGTATGTACATGAGCAACTGGGTGTTGAACCTTGATTCCAATTGACATGCAATATGCATCAAAGGATTGAGACGTGAATTCTCCAGCATTATCTAAACGAATAGATTTAATAGGATAGTCTGAAAATTGAGATTTCAAATGAATAATCATAGTTAGTAGTTTAGAAAATGCATGGTTTCTTGAAGATATTAAACAGACATGAGACCACCTGGTAGATGCATCTATCAAAACCATAAAATAGTAAAAGGGTCCACAAGATGGGTGAATCGGTCCACAAATATTCCCTTGGATACGTTCCAAAAAAATTTGGGCATTCAATAGAAAATTTAGTTGGGGAGGGCCTCACAATCAATTTTCTTTGAGAACATGATGCACAAGGAAATTCACTTGGTAAAAGGATCTTATGGCCCTTTAAAGAGTGACAATGTGAGTTCTCAATTATTCGACATATCATTATTGCCTAGGTGACCCAGTCGGTCATGCCACAATATAAAATTCTTTGGATCGCTATATCTTTGTTTTTGTACAATATGTGTTTCCACTGCCCGTATGGCAGTATGATACAATCCAGAAGAAAAGGCAGAGAACTTTTCTAATACACACTTCTGGTGTGATTTCTAAGAAATAATGCAAAGATATTCTTTATCACCGTCATTTGTGGTTTCTATATGATATCCATTTCTACGAATATCCTTGAAACTTAGCAAATTTCTTCGGGATTTGCTAGAATATAACGTGTCGGTTATATTGAGTTGTGTACCACATGGTAATACAATTTCCGCGTATCTAGAACCTTCTATTAAATTGGCAGAACCCAAAATAGTGATCACACTAACTTGAATTAAGTTTATGTTAGTGAAACAAGCCCGATTTTGAAGTATAGTATGCGTGGTTGTACTGTCTGCCAGACATATTTGCATATCGTCCATTATGAAATTGAAATATCTTACATTCATACAAACAGGAACATATATACAGTACATAGGAGTTCTCGGATGATACATGTCTTTTTAAAAATATGCACAATACCAAAAAGTAAAAGATATGTATACATATTTACATCATTCAAAACACTTATAGATATAAACATATAATATATCTAACATTTATTTAGTATTCCCCGTTCCCTTCTCCGATCAAGTTTTCAAGATTTACATTTGAGTCAGCAAAGAAACCATCAACATTGTAAGTGCTGTCATACAAGCCTTCAAAATCAGCATGGCCATCAGGACTATCACAATCGACATGATTAGTTTCTCTAGCCTGATTTGTAGATTTCATTGATGCCTGATAGAGATCAACCAGATGTTTTGGCGTACGACAGGTACGCGACCAGTGCCCATTTCCACCACACCAATAACCTTAAGTGTTATCGTTTTGTGAAGGTTTTTTTCGGTGGTCTTATCATTATTTTCCCGCTTCTGGTGGCGATTGTCATTTTTCTTAGTAGTATTCTGACTACTATGAAACCACGATGTATTCCTTCCACGACCACGGCCTCCCTCTTCCACGGCCTCAGTTTTGGCCACCACCACGTCTATTCATATTAGACGACGTGGCATTCGCTTCGGGGAATGTGCTTCCATTCACTTCAGGAAATGGTGCAGATCCGGTGGACCGTGAATTGTGATTTTTCATCAACAATTCATTGTTTTGAACAAGGAGACATCATATTAATTCAGAATATCTACGAAACCTTCGCTCACGATATTGCTGCTGCTGGAGCACATTCGTGGCGTGAAATGTGGACAAGGTTTTTTCTAACATGTCTTCCTCAGAAACATTTTCTCCACATAGTTTCATTCGAGAAGTTCTCATATAATGAAGAGTTGTAGGCACTTACCGATTTAAAATCTTGCATCCGCAAGTGCAGCCAATCGTATCGCACTTTCGGGAGCACCATAGTTTTCTGGTGATCATATCTATCTTTTAAGCTATTCCACAAAATCAGAGGATCATTCACCGTGAGATACTCTGTTTTTAATCCTTCGTGGATGTGGTGTCGGAGAAATATCATTGATTTTGCGCGGTCCTGCAGGGACGCTTTATTATCCATTTTAATAGTCTCTACGAGATTATTAGCCTCGAGATGTATTTCCGCATCTAATACCCAAGATTGATAATTTTTCCCAGTTATATCAAGAAAAGCAAACTCACGTTTTGTAATATTATTCATTATATATATATATATATATATATATATATATATATATATATATTTATTTATTTATTCTTATAAGAGAAAAGATGAACGATTTTTTTTACAAAGTATAACTCGTCCTAATTTTTAAAGAACAAAGTGAGTTAAACTATACTATTTTATCTTTTGTATTTGTTGTAAATAAACAAAGGGTAACTGGGGTCCTAAAAGGAAGGCGGTTAATAAAGTGAAGATATGTACGTAGAAAGATAAAACTAAAAATGGATATACATGTTACTGTCATCAGATAAAACTAAAACTAGATATACATGTTACCTTTTTTTTACTTATCGTATGAGTCATCAAAGGATATGCATGTTACTTCTTCTTTTTAATCGAATATGAGTCTTAATTCATAAGTGATATGCAAAGCATATCAGACTTCTTTTCTTTTTAAGCGAAACAAACTTTAACAAAAAAAAAAGTATCATGCTTAAGAAAAAAAACTTTGAAAAAATAATACTGAGGTGAATTAAACCTGAAAAATATGCTTAACTATTTAATCGGTAGAACTCGTGCTGATAACGTATTGTAAAATTAAACAAAAAAATCGAATATGTTCTTATCGTAATCCTGATAATTCATACATTATACAATAACCTAACTGCTATATATAGAGTTTGATAAGCTGCTGGTTTCGCAAGCGCTGACGTCGTTGGTATATCCACTCATATTTAATATTTTATAACAAAAATTTATATATTTGGATAAAGCAAATTAATATTTACGGCTATGATTTTATTGATTATTTTTCGCAGACACGGAATTTCATGTTTTGAACAATGAATTTCATATTTGCGAAAAAAAACATTATTCCAAACAATGAACATGAAATTCCATGTTTATGAAAAAAAATTAAAAAAAATCATAAACGTAAATATTAATTTGTTTTATCTAAAAATACAAATTATTTATGTTTATGTTTTTTTAGAATTAGTCATGACGATTTAAAAAAAAAATTCACAGACGCGCGCGTGTGTGATGGAATTAGTAATAGGTGGTAGTGTTGGTGGCTGTGGTGGTGGTGGTGGAGGTAGGGATGGTGGTGGTGGGGGGTAGGGGCGGTTGGTGGTGGAAGTACCCTATTATTTGTTTAATATTTGAAAATAAATATTGTATTAAAAATAAAATAATATATTTAATAGTAAGGGTAGTAAAGGTATAAAAACATATAAATGAGATGTTTATATAATAATTATTCAATTAGCCATTTTTTTATAAAATAAATTATTGCAGGCTTAATTTAACAATGAGGTACTTTTATTAGACTTTTTTTAACAAATACCCCATATTTTTATAACAAGTCTTATAGCTACAAACTGGAAAAGAGGGAACGTAATTTGAAAATATTATACTTAGGATTATCAGAGATTTTTTTTTTTGGCTTAGGATATATTTGCCCATAAATAGTTACAGACACTAAAAATCGACGCATGGAATTAGTAAACAAACTCTAGAAAAAGTTCACAAAAGTTGAAATTCTGTATAGCTAGATATTGAACTAGATAGAGAAAATAAATATCATATATTGAACTAACGAGTACCAATCACCGACACCGACAAAGAACACAAAAACAAAAATAATTAAAATTTTACATGAGATTAGTAAATAATATGATTGTCTACAATAATAAACTTACCACCTGAAATCGTAATATAAAAAAATAATTTAGAAAGAAGATCAACCAATACAGAAAATAAACATTTCGAACAGTGAATTTTATGTTTTAAACAGTGAATTTCGTGTCTGCGGAAAAAATTTAAAAAATCAAATAAAATCATAGACGTAAATATTAAATTCGCTTTATCCAAAAATATAAATTTTTATTTTTTACAATTAATTATGACAATTTAAAAAAATGACAGATGCGTGCATGTATGATGGACTTAATACTAGGTGGTGGTGGTGGTTGTGATTGTTGTGGTGGTGCTTATGGTGGTGCTTATGGTTGTGGTGGTGCTTATGATGGTGGTTGAGGTTATGGTGGTGGTAGTATTAATAAGGTGATAATGGTGAAGGGTGGTGGGGGTGGTTGTATGGGTGGTGGGTGGGGGTGGAAAGTTGTAATAGTGGTTAAATTTAAATGACAAATAATAAAATAATTAAAATAATTATATAAGGGTATTTTTGTCAAGGATGTTTTTAATAAAGAATCTTATTAGGTTATGTTTTTAGCAAATAAAATTTTGTAATAGACATTTATGGATAAATGGTTCTTTACAAAAACTATAAATATAAATATCATAATCAAATCAAAATAATTTTTAAATTGAGAACCAACAGAATTTTTAAATTTTTTTAACTATAAATATAAAGTATCTGTATCAAATGATTACATCTATATGAACCAACGGAATATATAATATACATCAAAATTAAATAAAAATTGATCAGAATTTCAAATAATTCAATTAAACTAATCAAGACAATAAAATAGAGTATACCGTAGTAAGGAGATACAAATTAAATATTTTGTAAATTCAATCCCTGTTAACGCGATTGCGATCACGATCACGATCACGATCCCAATCACACGAAAGCACAATTACAATCCACAAACACAAGCACATTCACAAAATCGATAATCACAAACACAAACAATCACACAAAAACACAATCACAATCACAATCCACAAACACGAAGACGAACACAAAATACAAATACAATTATAATCACAGTCACAGTCAGAATCACAATCACAAACACGTTTAAAACACAAACACACAAAAAAACAAAACGAATAAAAACACAAAACAATCACAATCACACACACACCGACCCCGACCCCGGACCACGAACCCCCGACCACACACACAAACACAATCACAATCACAATCACAATCACACGAAAACACAAACACAAAAAACACAGTCACAAAACACAGTGCATAGTCTATGGTCCATAGTCCACCGTCCACACTCTCCATCCACAATCACAATCACAATCACAAACACAAACACAGTCACAATCATAGAAAAACATAAATATACAAAAACAATCACAAGCACAAGCACAAGCACAAGCACAAGCACAAGCACAAGCACAACGACAGACAACAGACGACAAGCCACAACCACAACCACACGAAAACACAATCTTACGAAAACACACAATCACAATCAGAAAACACACACAAGCACAAACACAATGACAAACACACCGACAAACACAAACACGGTTACAGTCACAATCACAAAACATAAACCACAAATCACAAACCACAAACCACAGAACCCAAACGCAACACAATCACAATCACAAGAAAAACCAAACATACAAAAATACAAACACAATCACAATTACAATCACAAACACAATCACAGTCAGAAAACACAAACACAAATACAAATACAAACACAAGCACAAGCACAACAACAAACACAAACACAATTACAATCACATAACACAGAACACTGACCCAGACCAAACGCAATCGCAGTCGCAGTCAAAAACACAAAACACAATCACACGAAAACACAATCACAACCACACGAAAACACAATCTCAATCACGATCACAATCACACAAACACAAACACAATCACAATCCAACGACGAATACAATGACAATCACAAACACAAAACACAAAAACAAACATAAAACACAAAACACAAACACACGAACACACACACAAAAAACAGTCGCAGTCGCAAAACACAAACACACAAACAAAAAACAGTCACAGTCGCAAAACACAAAAACAAACACAATCACAATCACAATCACAAACCCAATCCGATCCCCGAACCCTGATCGCAAACGCAAACGCAAACACGGTCACACGAAAACACAAACACAAACACAAACACAAACACAAACACACGAAAAAACAATCACAATCGCAAGAAAACACAAAACACTCACAATCACAATCACAATCACAATCACAAACACAAACACAAACACAAACACAAACACAAACACAAACACGTAACACAAACACAAACACAAACACACGAAAATACAAAAACACACAATCACAATCACAAACACAAACAGAAGCAGAAGAAAATACAAACACAACAATTATAATCACACAATCACACTATAACACAAACACAAACATAACAATTACACACAAATACAATCACAAACACAACAATCACAATCACAATCACACAAACACAAACACCTTAAATTAACAGGTATTATAATTGAGTAAAATAATAATCTTTCCACATGAAATCGCAAAATTAAAAAATTAAATTAAAATATATGAATTTTTAAAAATATCAACCTATAAAGAAAATAAATACCTAATATTGGATTAACAAGCAAAACTTGAAACTGAACATTCCAGTTTCAAGTTAATATAAAGGGGTGTATGTGATGAATTAATTCACCTTCAAGGTTGATATATATAGGTGTAGGTACAAGTATATATACCTGTGAAAGAAGGGGAGGCTTAAACTTTTGGAATGTGAACTACTCATAACACAAGCTTAGCTATAAGAGCTGCAGCTGGGTCCCACTCCCACCCAAAGGGAACAACTATTTCATATCATACTACTCAACTCAGTATGCAATTGCAAGTTCCTCTGTCCTTTCGTAGAGGTAACTCTCTAATAATACTCTCTTTATCTATTATCTAAGTCCTCTTCTCTTCTCTAAGGACAAAAAATACAACTAAACACTCATCTTTCACAGGTTTTTTAACTTAGGGTCTAAGTGGCAAAATGACTCGGTTAGAGAAACTTACAATAGAAGCATATGAGTCGTTTTGAGACTTGTTCACTCTCCTCAGCTATTGTTTTTTAAAGCTAAAAAAGAGATGGAGAACAAGAAAAAAATAAAGCAATGAAGTTGGAGAGAAAACACAGAAAAATAAAACAGAAATACAAGAACTAACTAAAATCAGGAAATGGATGATTGATGATTTACCATCGGAAAATTCTTTATAATAACCATCCTCAAAAGCTTCCTTGTCAGGCATATTAACCTCCAGAAAGTTATCACAGGTAATGCATGTAGAAAAATACGGAGTCAAATGCATGTCTATTTTGAGTAACTACTGTAAAAGAAAAGAAGGAGGAGTGTCAAACTTCAAGAAATATTTACCTTTGAGGTTTAATGCAAACATCATGTTACTCGTCTGGTACAAAAACATTCTGATCCAAATAGTTTTGTTCTCCCTTAACAGTCAGTTGATGATTTTATCAATGGCTAAAGAAAAGCGTGGGGACCAAAATGCATTTGCAGTAACCCTGAAATCCAAAAAGAATTATCAAAAGGTTTTTTTATGTAAATTCACATAAATAAACAAGGTTAGATTGTAGCTGCTTGTTACTTTGAAGAGAACTAAAAACTTCAAAGTTGTCTCAAATTCTAAAAGCTTCCACGAAAAAAACATTATAATAAAAGATTACCTCCACCTCCACCCCTTTTTAGTTGCTTATAAGAAAGAAATTACACTTAAAGGTCCTTATTTTCTTGTTGGATTAATCTCTCCTGCAATCTACCAAACAAGACGTTAAAAAGTTAGCTTTTATCCATACTAAATATATGTGACACTCACCATATAAACAACTTCTTTTCTTGAGTAAGCTTTGTTTGTCAATCATCCAAACTTCCTCGATTATGTTAACTTCTTTAGTTAATTGCACTCAAGGTCCATGCATCATGCAAAAGTGGCATTATACACTATATTATGCAAAAATTACAGTATAGAAATATGTACATGTATGTATTTAGAAGAAAATACCTTTTGTCTCTTGCCTTTGTTGATGGCCTGTTGATTCCAGAGAATAATTAACAAGTTGAATCAATTAATTAGTAATGTAATATTTGATTTACAGTAAAAGTCCTTACTTTTTAGTCAGATTGAAGAATTGTCTCATGAATACAAATCCTGCAAAATTAAAGCAAAAACAGAAAGCAGCATACCATAGAGTATACGAAAAAGAAGAAGAAGGTTAAATTTTTACCTTTCTCATATAAATGTAGCTGCTTAGGATTCAGCATCCTCAACCTGCAAGAGAAAGCACAGACATGATAGTAATAAATAAAAACAATTAGATGGTGATGTTTATAATACTTACAAGTGTATAAACACCTCTGCAGCTACCTCGCCCTTGCCTTGCCAACATCTAAAGTCAACCAACAAACAAATGCATAAGTTAAAAAGGGTAAAATGGGCAAAAACATAAATAAATGTTTTAAAAAGTAAACAACAAACAAACCCTTTGGATGCTCTAATCTCTCTTAAAAAATGAATGAATGAATACCTCACAAACTTCTCTATCAACTCTTGCTTTCTTCTTCTTCTTCTTCTTCTTCATCTCTTTCGCTCGCTTAATGTAATCACCAAACTTACTTCCCGCATATTTCCCGCATATAACCACAATAACCACAATAACAAATGAATCCCAAAAAGGAATTTTTTTTTACAAATCCATGAGATAATAACACATACACAACAAAAATAATATTAAATAAGATGAGATGGATAACATGATATGTAATGAGATGAGATGCAATGCGAGTGATGATATGCAATGCAAGTGATGATGCATTGCAAGTGATGATGAGATGCAATGTAAGTGATGATGCAATTATAAGAGATGCAATGCAAGTGATGATGCAATGCAATGTAAGTGATGATGCAATTATAAGAGATGCAATGCAAGTGATGATGCAATGAGATGAGAAGAGATGCATGATATGCAATGCAATTGATGCAACAAGATGAGATGTATGAAATGAGATACCACCTACCTGTGACACACCTGCTCATGTCACTCCATATCAAACAACAAAAAACTGAATTATAAGTTGTATTAACAATTTCAATCAATTATGTTAATTGCACCCCATTATATATATCCGTGGAAGGGTAGATTTGAAATGTTAGTATATGTGGGGTGGGATATAATATTTAACATAAAGTATGTGTGGCTCTGGAGTATGAACAACTCAACTTATAGCAACAGTTCAGCTCTAAGAGTTGTTCTCTGCTTGAAGAAGAGCTGAAGCTCTTCATTTCATTAAAGGACTGCTCAAACCATGCATAGAGTTAGTTAGTTGGTGGTTTTGCTAATTTAATTATAAAACTCGAAACTGAATTTTCCATTTTCAAGTTAATATTAAGGGGTGTGTGTGATGTATTGATTCATCTTCGAGGTTGATATATACTTGTGTAGGTACAAGTATACATACCTGTGAAAGAAGGGGAGGCTCAAACAAGTATGCCTGATTTTGGATTGTGAACTACTCATAGCAGCAGAAGCTCAGCTTTAAGAGCTGCAGCTGGGTCCCACCCACTTCATTTCATACTACTTGAAATTGGAGGACTACTGAGTATACTCAATGTGCAAGTTTCTCTGTCCGTTCATAGAGGTAACTTCTCTAATAATACTCTCTCTTCCATTCTCTAAGGACACAAAATACAGCTAAAGACTTATCTTCAATCACAACTATTTCAACTTAATGAACCTTATATCTAGAATCAGTACAAAAAGGAAGAATTATAGAGAGTAATGGAAAGAAGACTTACTAAAAACCTTCAAAGCATCCACACAGTTTGAGTGTATTTAGCAGCCATCTCCATAGATATATAAGTCAAATATAAATACTGAGATGAGTAATCTAAAGAATACTTACTTACATGCTCTCCTTCATTTCGATTTTGACCCCCACCTTCAACAAATACTTAATAGTCCAAGAGCTCCCGCCTAAACGTTATAACAAGAATTTAACATAAATATTCAAACAAGAAAGTGCAAATAAAAAAACAAACCACACAATACCTTAACCTCAACAAATTTAGCCCCTGTAATTGGATAAGGATAATTAGGGGAGTATTAACCTGCATAAAGAAAGGTCAAACAAATAGCTTCATCATTCATTCTTCAATATTTACAGCTATATATATACTTGTAAACAGAAATTCAACTGCTTTGATATCTCTTGCACCTGCAGCTTCAATATCTATCTGCACCTCTCGATAGAATAGTTGCAGTAATTCCTTACCTCCACCTGAAAATATACATACATACATACAAAATGATACAGCAAAAGACAACAAGTTGATAGATAACTCACATTACTATATAGAGCTCCCTCATATTCTATTCTGACTAACAATCCTGCAAAAGAAGAAAGAGTGGAGTGAGAGTGTTACTCAAGTTAAATACTTTCCCAAAATATCTATTATTACTCACTCATAGTACCTGTTAAACTTTCCCAAAGGGAGGAAAGGCACTTCTCGAACACTTGGTTATCAAGCTCAAAGGTAACAAAATTGCACATTATAATTAATTAATATATAAGGATAGTCTTGGAGCATGGATTCGCTTCTAGAACAAAACAAAATGCAGAAAATAGAGAACAACAAAGATGAGGGACTATTATGCAATTAAACAAAATTTAGATCATGAATCTGTTAGTTAGTTAGTTAGTTAGTTTAGATTTCCAGCTGTAACTTAGCTGTGATATAGATTACAATTGTATATATACGGATACATTGCATTACTTTACAATTTAATAAAAACAGATTCTATCTTCTTCTCTCTATCTCTCTTGTTCTTCATCTTCTTCTTGTAAGCTTGCTTCTCGCCATTAATGGCTTCTCTTCTCTTCTCTTCTCCTCTAAAACTTAACATGGTATCAGAGCAAAACACCTTATTTCCGCACTAATCGCACTCTTCCACTCTCTATTCTCTATTCCTACTCACTATTCTATAAACAATGTCTTCAAATACACCGATTTCTGAAGATTTTTCAAGTCCTTACTACTTACATCCTAGTGAGAGCACTGGTATCTCTCTCGTTTCTGAGATACTTACAGGCGATAACTACTTAGCTTGGGCTCGCGCCATTGAAATAGCTCTCCCTGTGACAAATAAACTTGGCTTCATCAATGGCGATATACCTCAACCTTCATTAACTGACCTCACTCTGTTCTCTGCTTGGACTCGTGCTAACAATTTGGTAGTCTCTTGGATCCTTAACTCTATCTCTAAAGAAATTAGGAGTAGCTTGTTATATGTTAACTCTGCACATGAGTTATATAATGAAATAAAAACACGTTTTTGTAAGTCTAATGGTACGCGTGTTTATCAACTTGAAAAGTCACTAAGTTCAATTACTCAATCTTCTTCTTCCATTTCTGAGTATTTTGCAAAATTCAAGTCACTTTGGGATGAATATGTTCATTTTCGCCCAAATCCTATATGTTCTTGTGGCTTTATGAATCAATGTACTTGCAAGCTTCTTGATACGATCGTTGAAAGACAACAAACTGACTTCATCATCAAGTTCCTAATTGGACTGAATGAATCTTACTCAGCTGCTAGAAGTCAGATTCTCTTGATGGATCCTCTTCCTAAAATCAACTCTGTTTTTGCTATGTTAGTTCAAGAAGAAAGTCAAAGGGAATTAACAACTTTTTCTGAGCCTACTCAGGCGTTTTATGTGAGAAATGTGCAAAAATCCACTAGTTATGGAGATAAGAAGAAAGTGCTATGCACTCACTGTGGATACACAGGGCATACTATTGACAAATGCTTTCAATTACATGGATATCCAATTGGATGGACTGGTCCACGAGGTAAAAGATCTTATAACAATTTCTCATCTAACTCAAAAGCAAATTGTGCTACAGTTTCTCAAGACACAACTCAAGAATCTAGAAGTCTTAGCTCTTATGATTTTACTCCTGAGGAAGTTAGCAAACTCATTGCTCTAGCTCATAATTCCACTTCTACTCCTCCTGCAGTTCATCAAGTTTCAACTCAAGAAGGTAATTCTCTTAACTCTTCTTGGATTTTAGACACTGGTGCAACTGATCACTTAATATTTTCCCCTTCATTTTATACGGATTCTTACTATCCTACAAATATACATGTATCTTTACCTAATGGAGATGTAGTACAGGCTGACTATACAGGACATATATATATATAAATAAGTACATAACCTTGAAGAATGTTCTATGTGTATCATTATTCAAGCACAATTTACTTTCCATTTCCAAATTAACCAAGAAATCTCAAGTTTTGGTGTCCTTTTTCCCCACACATTGCTCATTACAGGAAACAAAGTTCAAGAAGATGATTGGGACTGCATATGAACTCAATGGTCTATATTATCTTCATTCTCCTTCTCAATCATCTTGTTTTCACTCAGTTACAAGTCATAAGTTAGACATTTGGCACTCAAGACTTGGTCATGCTTCAAAGGCCAAACTACAAGCCTTAAAGACAGTTGACTCTTCTATTACTTTCTTACCTTCTAATGTTTGTGAAACTTGTTCTTTTGCAAAACAAAAAAGACTTGTATTTCCTACTTCAACTTCTAAATCTTCTTCTTGTTTTGAGCTTATACATTGTGACATATGGGGTCCTCTTAAACATGTCTCTCATACAGGACATAGATATTTTCTCACAATTGTTGATGATTTTTCAAGATGTACTTGGCTTTATATGATGTCAAACAAATCTGAGGTTGGTTCTCATTTGCTTTCTTTCTATAATCTTGTTTATACTCAATTTGGTGTCAAGATAAAGAAGCTTAGAAGTGATAATGGTGTAGAATTCAATCTTAACTCATTCTACTCAACCAATGGAATTATACATCAAACCTCCTGTGTTGAGACTCCTGAGCAAAATGGACTGGTGGAAAGAAAGCATCAACACCTACTCACAACTACTAGAGCTTTGTTGTTTCAATCTAAGCTTCCAATTCAACTTTGGTCTGAAGCTATACTCACCTCAACACACATTATTAACAGATTACCTACTCCTCTACTAAACAATAAATCACCTTATCAAATACTCTATAACAAACCTTCTACACTTAGCCATCTGAGAGTCTTTGGTTGCTTATGTTTTGCCTCAACTTTGAAACAAGGTAGAACTAAGTTTGATTCCCGGGCTACTAAATGCATATTTTTAAGCTACCCTCTACACACTAAAGGCTACAAACTACTAAACATTGAAACAAACACAACATTTATATCAAGAAATGTGGTTTTTCATGAATCCATATTTCCCTTTTCTAACTTTTCATCCTCAGCTGACCTTCACACATTCCTCTTCCCACCTTCAAACCAAACATACACTGAGTTTACTTCAAAAACCCTCCCTATACAACCATCTATTACCTTTCTTAGTTCACTTCATACTTCATCTACAAATAATCTTCCTCCAACTCAAACTCCTACTCCACCTCTACCAACTAAACCTACAAGAACTAGAACTGCTCATGCCTACCTAAAAGATTATATATGCCCCACCAAAGCCTTATATTCATCTCTTCACTCAAACCAAACTCAGACACAACCTTCTACCCTATACCCTATACAAGATTTTTTATCTACATCTCGTTTATCTCAATCATATACTCACTTTATAGCCTCAATCAGTTCTCAAACTGAACCTACATCCTATAAACAAGCCTCTACTTCTCCTGAATGGATGAATGCTATACAAAAGGAGCTCAATGCCCTTGAAGATAACCATACATGGTCTATTGTCCCTCAAACTGTTGCAATGAAGCCCATTGGAAGTAAATGGGTTTTCAAGCTTAAATATAAAGCTGATGGTACACTTGAGAGACATAAAGCAAGGCTTGTTGCAAAAGGCTACAATCAACAAGAAGGTTTGGATTTTTTTGATACTTTTTCACCTGTTGCAAAGGTGACTTCTATTAGATTAATGCTTGCCCTTGCCTCTTCAAATCAATGGCATTTACATCAACTTGATGTGAACAATGCCTTCCTTCATGGTGAGCTAAATGAGGTTGTCCACATGAAGGTGCCTCATGGACTTAAAGCTCCTCCAAACTCAGTTTGTAGACTAAACAAAAGTCTATATGGTCTAAAGCAAGCTTCTAGACAATGGTTTGCTAAGCTTTCTACTGTCCTTATTAATTATGGTTTCACACACTCCAACAGTGATTACAACCTATTTACTAAAGGTACTTCTTCAACCTTTATTGCACTATTGGTTTATGTAGATGACATAATCATCACTAGTAGTTCTCTATCTGAAATCTCCAAGATCAAATCTTTTCTACATTCACTATTAAAGATTTAGGGGAGTTGAAATTTTTTCTTGGTATTGAAGTTGCAAGAAACTCCAAAGGTATATCTTTATGTCAGAGAAAATTTGCTCTTGACATTCTCACTGAATGTGGAGTTCTTGGTTCCAAACCCGTAGCATTTCCAATGGAGTCTACTTTAAAACTCAAACAAGATGAAACAGACCTATTCGAAGATGCTTCATCTTACAGAAGATTGATTGGAAGGTTGTTATATCTAACAATAACTCGACCTGACTTGACCTATTCTATAACCAGCTTAAGCCAATTTCTCTCCAAACCATCAACTAATCATTGGAATGCTGCGCAACGTGTTCTACGTTATCTTAAACTCACAGTTGGACAGGGTATATTTTATTCCTCTGCTTCACCAATCAAATTAAAGGCTTATTGTGATAGTGATTGGGCTGGTTGTTTGGATTCTCGTCGAAGTATCACTGGTTATTGCATATTCTTGGGTGATTCTTTGATCTCTTAGAAAAGTAAAAAACAATCTACCATAAGTAGATCATCCGCTGAAGCTGAGTATAGAGCTTTAGCAACAACTACTTGTGAAATTCAGTGGCTATTATATGCATTACATGACTATGGAGTTCCTCACTCTTTTTCAGCTCTTGTATACTCAGATAGTAAGTCTGCTATAGCAATGTCTACTAATCCCATTCAACATGAAAGGACTAAACACGTATACATTGACTGTAAGATCACACGAGAAAAGATTCAAGAAGGAATTATCAAGCTTTTTTACATTCCTTCTACTTTACAGTTAGCTGATATATTCACTAAACCTTTGGGTTCTCTCGCTTTTCACAATAACATTAGCAAGCTGAATCTTACTAATATCCATCTTCCGCTTGTGGGGGGATCTTGGAGCATGAATTCGCTTCTAGAACAAAACAAAATGCAGAAAATAGAGAACAACAAAGATGAGGGACTATTATGCAATTAAACAAAATTTAGATCATGAATCTGTTAGTTAGTTAGTTAGTTTAGATTTCCAGCTGTAACTTAGCTGTGATATAAATTACAATTGTATATATACGGATACATTGCATTACTTTACAACTTAATAAAAACAGATTCTATCTTCTTCTCTCTATCTCTCTTGTTCTTCATCTTCTTCTTGTAAGCTTGCTTCTCGCCATTAATGGCTTCTCTTCTCTTCTCCTCTAAAACTTAACAGATAGTAAATAACATTATATAAAATAGTAATATCAAAGAAGAGGAGATGAGATATATAAGATATGATGATATTCATGAGATGCAATGCATGAAATGAGATGTCATGCAAAGGATCTAATGCATAAATGCACTGAGATGGGAAGATGCGTGAGATGTAATGTAATGCAAATGATATGGATGATGCATGAGATGAAATGCAAAGGATTTTAATGCAATGCAGAAAATATGAGATGGGATGATGCTTGAGATGAGATGAGATGTATGGAATGCGCATGAGATGGAATGCAATATAATACACGTGAAATGTATGCAATGCAACTAACATGATATGAGATGAGATTAGTAAACTTACCTCAGGTGCCATGAACCAAGTAAACTTATCAGCGCTCTCGTTAACATCCTGCAATCTAACACGACAACAATAAGACCCAAAAAAATAGCTAAATATTATAAAAAATATCATCTGAAGCAAATATTTACCTTTCACTTATCCAATTGATATTCCAATACCTTTAATTGTTCCATGCAACAATATTCCCTAAAACGAAAAAAAATCCTTTTAGAACAGAAATTCTTGAAGCATCGATAGATTGCATTCTTGTTAGCTTGTAGCTACTGTCTCAATTTCTGAAAGGTTCCATGAAAAAAACATTATAAGAAAAGAATACTTACCTTCACGACAGTATGATAAATCATAATGAGATCTATCTTTTGCTCCGAGCTCTGCAGCAATAATGCAAACTTGTAGTAACTATTCAGATGGGGCCCCCTGAAACAAGATTAAAAACTATCACCAATGGAAATTTGGTCCCTATATTATGCAAAAATTGTGCTATATGTCCCTATAATGAGTGAAGATATACAACTGCTTCAGAACCATGTGGATTCTGAAAAGAAACGCAGCTGCCTTGATTTGAGTGACTGCAAAAGAAAATCATTGATGTTAACCATAGTTTAAGTACACAAGATAACCCCAACCATGGTTAGGTTTTAGTATGTGCAATATTACCTTCATCTCAAGCGCGGAGATTTTTCCCACGATAAATGAAGTAAATCCATCGGAATCTTCCCCAAAAAAGCATTGTCCGCCAAAATTTCCCTATTAAAAAAGAAAAACAATATTATATTATAAAGCAAGGAAAAAAATTTATTCACAACTTACTAGGAAATGATGCCATATCCTTCTGAACATTAGCTGGTTCAGCTGAGAAAAAGAAAAACATAAATTAAAATATAATTAATTGTAACCAGAAAAGTTTATACCTCTTACTGATGAACAAAATTACCATTGAGGCAGATACTTATCTCAGAGAGAATGAATGAATACATTGGAGGGTCCGTCCTGTTTAGAAAGGGTAGATAAGAGAAAGTACATAAATCGATGTTTTGTTTGAATATATATATATATATATATCCTACACAAAGATTTTTTATATCCTACCTCGAGGCACTTGAAGATTTTTTACTTGCTTGGCTAGTATAATACACAAAGGAAAGAACCTTTTTAGAGTTGCTTTCAGGTAAGAAGAGTTCCATTTGTATCCTGGAAAACAAAAAGAAGATGGATTATTAGAATCATCTTATTATATACATAACAAGTGCTATAGTGCGATATATATCATGGTATGCTCTCAGCTTAAAATAATATTAATTAAGAAAAGGGAAAATTCCCCAAATAGTCCCTCAACTATATCAACTTTGTTTTCATACCATCGTTAGTCCCCGTGTCAAATTCCATCTATTTTTTACTGTTAAGTCCACGTGGCAAACAGTATTTTTGTAATTATCCAACCTAGTAAAATGTGTATAGTTCAGGGACTATTTGGGAAATTTCCGCTAAGAAAATCCCGTTTTAAAGAGACAAAAAAGATAACCCTTAATAGTATTTTAATCCTGTGACGGCCAAAAAAACCCAAACTAGTATTCAATTAACAGAATATGCAAAGTTGAGTAACTAAGATAAATCCATCATCAAAGAAGCAAATTTCAGAATAGACTTTGTGTCGTATATAAAAAATGAGAAGAAGACATTAGTTACCTCCTTTTGTGCTTAGCTTGATTTATCTCTGGAGAAATGGAGGCTGCATAAATATTGCCCATGATTAGATACATTATATACATAATTACTCCAAAAATTATACTAATTTTCAATTTAATAAATACCTAATCACAAAGACTATGTATCATGAGAAGAGTATAACCTATTATCTATAATTATCTTGCAAGAAATATATAAAATAAATAAATTTACATTTTTCACATTTATGACAATTTGATACTTGACAAGTAATGCATTCAGAAAATCCATAAAGCTCCCTCATATTCTATTCTGAGTAACAATACTGAAAAAAAAGAAAGAGTAGATTGAGTGAGTGTTAGACAAGTTTAAAAAAAAAAAAAAAAAATCTTATAAACCAAAATATCAATTACCTGTCAAAATTTCCCAAAGGCACCTACTTCTCCAACACTTGTTTATCTTCCTATTCAAGCCCAAAGGTAACAAAATTGCACATTGTGATAATTAATATATATCGAGATAGTAAATAACTCACCGGGATTATGATTCAAATGATGCAGCACCAAGATTGAAATTGACAAAAGATAATTATGAATATAATAATAATACTATAGAAGATGATATGATATGCAATGCATGATATGAGATGCATGATATGAGATGATATGATATGCAATGCATGATATGAGATAATATGATATGCAATGCATGATATGATATGAGATGATATGATATGAGATGCAATGCAAGTGATGAATGAATAGACAAATCAATCACAGAAGGAGATGTATGAAATGAGAAACCACCTACCTGTGACACACCTCAGCTCGTGTCATTCTATATCAAACAACAAAAATAGAATTGTAAGTTGTATTAACAACTTCAATCAATTATGTTAATTGCACCCCCATTAGGGGTCCATATTTTTTAATAAGTACGATATATACCCATGGAAAGGGTAGATTTGAAATGTTAGAACATAACCCAGTGAAGTGGGTTTATATATATTCTCTGCTTGAAGAAGAGCTGAAGCTCTTCATTTCATTAGAGGACTATTGTTCCTCTGCTCAAACCATTCTAGAGTTAGTTAGTTAGTTAATTCTAATAAGAGAGTAGAAGGGTAGATTTGATATGTTTAATATCAGAGAAAAACTTGAAACTGAATTTTCCAGTTTCAAGTTAAATGATGTATCGATTCATCTTCAAGGTGTGATATATATATACATACTTGTGTAGATACAAGTATACATACATACCTGTGGCAGAAGTAGTGGAGGCATATACAAGTATGCCTGATTTTGGAATGTGAACTATTTATAGCACAAGTAAGGCTCAGCTCTAAGAGCTGCAGCTGGGTCCCACCCACCAAAGGGAATAACTAATTCATATCATACTACTAAACTCAGTATGCAAGTTCCTCTGTCCATTCATAGAGGGAACTCTCTAATAAACTCTTTCTATCTATTATCTGAGACCTTCTATTCTCTAAGGACACAAAATACAACTAAACACTCAACTTCTATCACAACTATTTCAACTTAATGAACCTTATATCTAGAATCAGTACAAAAAGGAAGAATTATAAAGAGTAATGGAAAGAATACTTACTAAAACCTTCAAAGCATCCACACAGTTTGAGTGTATTTAGCAGCCATCTCCATAGATATATAAGTGAAATGTAAATACTGAGATGAGAATTTAAAAGAATACTTACTTACATGCCTTCCTTCATTTCGATTTCGACCCCCACCTTCAACAAATACTTAATAGTCCAAGAGCTCCCGCCTAAACGTTATAACAAGAATTTAACATAAATATTCAAACACGAAAGTGCAGATAAAAAAACAAACCACACAATACCTCAACCTCAACTTAGCTAGCCCCTATAATTAGGATAAGGATAATTGGGGGAGTATTAACCTGCATAAAGAAAGGTCAAACAAATAGCTTCATCATTCATTCTTCAATATTTACAGCTATATATATACTTGTAAACAGAAATTCAACTGCTTCGATATCTCTTGCACCTGCAGCTTCAATATCTATCTGCACCTCTTGATAGAATAGTTGCAGTAATTTCTTACCTCCACCTGGAAATATACATACATACATACATACATGACGATACAGCAAGACAACAAGTTGATAGATAACTCACATTACTATGTATGTATTATCTATTATTACTCACTCTCAAAGTACCTGTCAAACTTTCCCAAAGGGAGGGCAGGCACTTCTCCAATGCTTGCTTATCATCTTATTCAAGCTCAAAGGTAACAAAATTGCACATTGTAATAATTAATATATCAAAATAGTAAATAACTCACCGGGCAGCACCTAAATTAAATTGAGAAAAGTTAATTATGAATAATAATAGTGAAGAGGATGAGATGCAATGCATGTAATGATATGATATGCAATGGAATGCAAGTGATAAAAGGATGAGATGCAATGAATGAAAAGGCAATCACAAAATGAGATGCAATGCAAGTGATGATATTTCGGAACCTATAAAGAATTCATTAATCATGGGAAATGGGAAACAAAGATTGTGAGTAAAAACACTATCAGATTTACTGATTCTTACCTTATAGCTAGCTAGCACATTTCTCCAAGCAGAAATGACATGTAAAGTCCTCAGTCACTGCAAATTCAGAGCATATTATATCATTTTTGCAATATTGGAATTTACTAAATGACCCACAGTAAAAACTTAGATTTACCTTCAGTCCTCTGCAACTTATTCTCGTCATTTTCAAACCCTTTGTAAAAATTGTATTTGTTTCAGAAAAATGCAAAGAAAATGATAAATACTCAAAAGGGAGGTATAAAAAGGGACCCACCGAATAATCTGTGGCAAAGACTATAATGAGATCTATCTTTTGCTCCAAGCTCTGCAGCAATAATCCAAACTTGTAGTAACTATTCAGATGGGGCCCCCTGAAATAAGATTAAAAACTATCAGCAATGGAAGTGTGGTCCCTATATTATGCTGAAATTGCACTATAGGTCCCTATAATGAGTGAAGACATATCACTGCTTCAGAACCATGTAAATTCTGAAAAGAAATGCAGCTGCCTTGATTTGAGTGACTGAAATAAAATCATTAATGTTAACCATAGTTAAGTACACAAGAAAACCCCAACCATGGTTAGGTTTTAGTTTGTGCAATATTTATTACCTTCATCTCAAGCGCGGAGAGTTTTGCCACGAAAAATGCAGTAAATCTATCGGAATCTTCCCCAAAAAGCATTGTCCGTCAAAATTTCCCTATTAAAAAGGAAAATCAATATTAAATTATAAAGGCAACTTATATCCTTCTGAGCATTAGCTAGTTCAGCTAAGAAAAAGAAAAACATAAAATAAAATATAATAAATTGTAACCAGAAAGAGTTTATACCACTACTGATGAACAATATCTCCATTTAGGCGGATACTTAGAAAGGGTAGATAAGAGAAAGTACATAAATCGATAATTTGTTTGGCTAGTATAATACACAAAGGAAATAACCTTTTTAGAGTTGCTTCAGGTAAAGAGATTTCCATTTGTATCCTGGAAAACAAAAAGAAGATGGATTATTAGAATCATCTTATTGTATAGCATATATATGCATAACAAGTTCAATACTGCGATATATATCATGGTATGCTCTCAGCTTACCATAAATACACTTAAAGAGAAGATTAAAGACTTAAAATAAACCTGTCTGAATCAGCAGATGTTATAGTAACATCAGGTTTACTCCCATATAAGGAAGAAAATCTTGTCCTAAACATATACAAAGCCTAGCCCATGCCTATTAATTATCACGTAACAATAAATTAATACTCAAGCTTAAAAAAACATCCACAAAGACAAAGATATTTGAATACATACTTGTAACATGTAACATCAGTTTCCATTTGAGAACCTTGAAGTGACATAAGCACTCCCATAACTTCTAAATTTGTCCTTTCCAACAGCCATACCCACTAAGCTAATACACTCCATTGCTTTAGCACGAAGAATTCAATATATACCTGAGCTAAAGCAGTTAAAGCCCCTTCTTGCACCATTTGTTTGCCATTCTGTTTCAAACAATAATAATATGAGTAAAGAAGATTGTACGAGTGCTTTTTATGGAGTTAATTTTTATCATTATAATTATAATACCTGAAGAAGAAGTAATAATTTGCTGACTAGTAGTGCAGTTTTCACTGAAGTTAAGTACTGCAGAAGCAGCATTTGCCTGTGAAAAATATCAATAACCAATTAGTAAACAGCTTTAAGAATATATCTTAATGTAAACTTTAGTGGAAACAAACCTAAACCTGCACACGTGGATTTGGGAAATCATCCATGGCAGCAGCTAGAGCTGGGAGAACACGAAGATGATACTGAACCTGCACATCTGGCCCTAGATCAGTTGAAAGCTGTCATATTGCATTAATAGCTGCTCAGCTCACACGAGGATGCGAATCACTAAACGAGTTTAAAACCATATTTAACCATACTGTAAAAGAGGAAAGAGTAGATTGAGTGAGTGTTAGTCAAGTTAAAAAAAAAAACTTTTATAACCCAAAATATCAATTACCTGTCAAAATTTCCCAAAGACACTTACTTCTCCAACACTTGTTTATCATCTTATTGAAGCTCAAAATTGCACATTGTAATAATTAATATATATCGAGATAGTAAATAACTTACCGGGTCTATGATTCATATGATGCAGCACCAAGATTAAAATTGAGAAATGATTATTGTGAATAATAATAATAATAATAATACTAAAGAAGATGATATATATGCAATGTGCATGGGATGATATGATATGCAATGTGCATGGGATGAGATGATATGATATGATATGCAATGCATGATATGGAATGAATGGGATGAGATAAGATGATATGATATGCAATGCATGATATGCATGATATCAGATGCAATGAATGAATAGACTATGAGAATGAGATGCAATGAATGAATGAGAAATCACCTACCTTTGACACACCTGCTCGTGTCATTTCATAAGTTGTTCAATCCATTATGTTAATTGCAAACCATTATAAATACCCTTGGAAGGGTCGATTTGAAATGTTAGTATATGAACAACTTATAGTAGCTGTTCAGCTCTAAGAGCAGGTGAAAGGGTATGTATCTAATAAGAGAAGCATATTCTCTAGTAGTAGTGAAAGGGTAGATTTGATATGTTAATATATAAGAGTGAGAGATATATTTAACATTAAATGAGAGGAAAACTTGAAACTGAATTTTGCAGTTTCAAGTTAATATAAAGGCTTCAAGGAGTGATATATACATACTTGTGTAGATACAAGTATACATACATACCTATGAAAGAAGGGGAGCTGATTTTGGACTGTGACTACTCGTATCACAAATATGGCTCAGCTCTAAAAGCTGCAGCTAAGGGAAGAACTATCTAATATCTAAGACCTTCTCTTCTCTCTATCTAATATCTAAGACCTTCTCTTCTCTTCTCTAAGGACACAGAATACACCTAAACACTCATCTTTCACAACTATTTCAACTTAATGAAGCTTATTTCTAGAATCCCCAACCTAAAGGAACAGTTATAAAGAGTAAATAGTTGTGAACCTGAAGCACGATATAAAGCAGTTCCTCCATCTGAGATCTTCACCTCTGGATATAAATAGTTGCAGTAATTCCTTACCTCCACCTGGAAATATACATAAATACATACTAAATGATACAACAAGAGAAGAAGTTGATAGTTAACTCACAACTAATGCATTCACAAAATGAATACAACTGCTCCCTCATATTCTATTCTGACTAACATTCCTGTAAAAGAAGAGTAGAGTAAGTATTAGTCAAGTTGAAGAAAACCTTTTATAACCAAAAATATCTATTATTACTACTCACTCATAGTACCTGTCAAACTTTTCTAAAGGGAGAAAAAACACTTCTCCAATGCTTGCTTATCATCTTATTCAAGCTCAAAGGTAAAAAAATTGCACATTGTAATAAAATAGTAAATAACTCACCGGGGTTATGATGCAGCACCAAAATTAAATTGAAAAAAGTTAATTATGAATAATAATAGTGAAGAAGATGTGATGAAGTGCAATGCATGTAATGATATGATATGCAATGCAAGTGATGAAAGGATGAGATGTAATGAATGAATAGACAATCACAAAATGAGATGCAATGCAAGTGATGATATGATATGCAATAAATGAATAAATGAATGAATAGATAATAATGAATCACAAAATGAGATGTATGAAATGAGAAACACCTACCTGCTCGTGTCATTCCATATCAAACAACAAAAACAGAATTGTAAGTTGTATTAACAACTTCAATCTATTATATATACCCGTGGAAGGGTAGATTTGAAATGTTAGTATACGAACAACTTATAGGAGCTGTACAGCTCTAAGAGCTATATTCTCTGCTTCATTAGAGGAGTATTGTTCCTCTGCTCAAACCATTCTAGACTTAGTTAGTTAGTTAGTTAATTCTAATATTAGTAGTGGAAGGGTAGATTTGATATGTTAATATCATATGAAAACTTGAAACTGAGTTTTCCAGTTTCAAGTTAAATGATGTAATATATACATACTTGTGTAGATACAAGTAGTATACATACATCCCTGTGAAAAAATGGACTGTAAACTACTCATAGCATAAGCTCAGCTCAGCTCTAAGACCTGCAGCTGGGTCCCACCCACAAAAGGGAATAGTACTCAGTATACTCAGTATGCAAGTTCCTCTGTCCATTCACAGAGGTAACTATCTAATAATACTCTCTATCTATCTATTATCTAAGACCTTCTCTTCTTTTCTCTTCTCTTAAGGACACAAAATACAACTAAACACCTCATCTTCTTTCACAGCTATTCAATTCAACTTAAACTTGCATCTACAAACCCCTTGAGACTCAAAGGAACAATTATAGAGAGTAATAAAAGAAATTAGAAAGAATTCTTACTAATTACTACGAGAGAGTGAGAGAAAGAGAGATTACTCAGATCAGATCAGTGCTTCCTTTTTCTCTTGCTACTTTTCAAACCTCAACAACTCTGTATCTGTATCTGCCATTAGAGCAATACAAATTACACTCTCAAAAATACATGCAAATTCTCTCCTATATACGTCTCTTAAAAACAACTATTCAATACATAATAATATAGGAACCTATAGTGAAATTAACTCCCACACCTCAAATAACAAGTATATCAACAATTAAGCAGCTACTTTACATTCTAAATCAACTGAACTGAGCCTTAGAGAAACAACTTTTCTTCAGAATTCAATGTGTTTTTTCACACCTGAAGATGTATTCTAACACAGGATAAAGATAGCACTTAAAACTAACACAATGTTCGATTATATTGGCACTACACTAATCATATTGCACAACACAACTTAGACATAAACTTTTCTGTCTTATTTTACATCACTTTACCTTAAAAAGAGTTTTCTGTTTTTATATTTTTGCAGGGTTTAGAAGAAACTTAACAGTGTATAAAGAAAGAGCAGATAAAGAATAAAATGGTAGTGGTAGTTTACCTTTAGGCAGATGATCTTGAGCTTCAACCCCTCTGTATCTGCAAAATTGTCTCATTTTAGGACATCTTATACTCTTTATACTTAAATGCACCTTAACCCCTGTAGTTTGAAAATAATCTAGAGACTACACTAAGTAGTTCTGTTGTGACATTATTTAATTATTTAGTATCAAAACGAAGCAATGTGATCCATCATAAGATTATAAACTATCAGCTCTCTCAACCCCGCACAGAATATTTACATGACCCAAGAAATCTACCCGTAAAAGAATTATTAATATAGGGACCTATAGTGAAATTAACTTAACAACAACACATCATATAAGAATTATATCAACAATTAAGCAGAATAGTTTACATTTTAGATCAAGAGGAACATATTATACTATACTCAATTCATATTAATTGATTTTCATCTCAATTTTTAACAAAACATGAGTTTCTTTTTTGACTTTGATTGTACCTTGATGTAAAGCAGAAACAATTATCAGCTACATCAACACATTACGAAGATCACCATATTCCACAAGAATCTGCAAAAGATATGATGTTTAAGATAACATGCAAGTGCTCTTTATTAGGAATTCTAAAACAAGAAATCACCAAGATTACAATCTATACAAACTGTATGGAAATTGGATATGAATCATATGATATTATTTGAATTTATCATTGATATGAATCATATGATTACAAGAAATTGGGCAGTGTATATATATGCCCCAGAAATAGATACAGAATATCAATAGACCATAAATCTAACAATGAAATTAATATACTACACTTGTACACTTCTTCTTCCTATGAATTAGTTATTCACCTTGCAAAACATGATACGGTATGTTTTTTAAGAAAAAAGCACCTGATAGAATTGCCCAGGTTCTGTTTTCTAGGATAGCAGAGAATCACTACAATAGTTAAGTCCATTTTATGTATTATTGCAAAGTCTTTAGAAATACTTGAAGAACTAACTAATTAAATTAACATAAACAAAGAAAAGGTGAAAAGCAAAACTATAAAAGATTCAGCTAAAACAGTTGTATACAGTACTAGCATACAAGAAATTTGCAAACAACAGAGCATAAACAGAAAACTCAATCAAGGAATTATAGTGAATCAAAACGAGATCTCTTCTTGATATTAATTTCAATTTCATACAAATCTTGGATTCTAGGGTCTCATTTCTGGCCGATGAAACCCTAGAATCCTCTGATCAAACATCTAATCCGGGAAAATTTTAAAAAAGAAACATTAAAAGAATTAAAGGTTGTCAGGAATTAAAAAGAAAGATTATAGAACACGCGATAAAAAAAACGGTCAGAAATTAAAAAGAAAAGCGTACCTAAGAACCGGCTTGAGAGACGGTGTGCTCGATTAAAGAGATGGAGGGAGAAGAGAGAGAGGCTTCAATGGTGAGAGATAGTGTGACTGATGATTTAGAGAGACAGAGAAAGAAGAGAGAGAGGCTTCAATGGTGAGAGATAGTGTTGTCTGATGATATTGAGAGACGAAGAGAGAAGAGAGGAGAGAGAGAAGCTTCAATGGTGAGAGATAGTGTGTTGATGATTTGGAGAGACGGAGAGAAAGAGAGAGAGAGAGAGAGAGCTTCAATGGTGAGAGATAGTGTGTCTGATGATTTAGGGAGACGGCGGGAGAAGAGAGAGACACTTCAATGGTGAGAGATAGTGCCTATAATTAGAGAGACTGAGAGAGAAGAGAGAGAGCTTCAATGGTGAGAGATAGTGTGGTTGATGATGATTTAACTTTTATGATTTAAATACTTCGTATAAGATTAACGTTTAAATTTCTATTTTCTCTAACGGACACTTTTTTTTAGTCGAACTACGGACACATTTTTTGTTTTTCTTTTGTCAATTTATTGAGTAATCAAATTTCGATATTTACCAAAGAATACTTAATAACTAAGTGACTTTATTAGTAGAAATTGAAATTCAAGAAACACATCTTTCTTCTTCTTGTTTCTTGTACTTTTCATTTTGAACAAAAATAGAAAATTATTTTTCCTTTTATATTTTATTTTTTTCATATTTTATCTTCAAATAATATCACATGCTTGAAAAAAAACTCAATTAATAGGACAGATTTTACTATTTAAAGTTTGTAAATCACACGTATTTTATGAAGGTGTTGATAAGCGTATGTGTCGAGAGATTAACATTTAGAGGATGTATATATGTGGTTGAGATGAAATATGAGTATGTACGACAAGTATAAACAGTAATCTTGATTAAGAACGATAATATCAAAGAGTATATTGATCATTAATGCATAAATTGAGACATAAAGGTCTTGGATACATTGTTGAATTGTTCAATACAAATCTATTTCTCTTCATATGGTCCTTGTTGAGTCGATTGCATTCATTACTATGACGGGAACACACGATCTCTAGTAGTGGTTAGTTGAGCAGTTATCATGGAAATCATGTCCGTCTACCCTCAATCTTATCTTGATTTTCGATAAGTGGTTGCTAACTATGTGGTTTAGACCACCCCTTATGAAATCCTCGAGTTAAAGAAGCTTTGTTCGAATAGATCTTTGTAAAAGAGGTGTGGTGCTCTATTACCGCTAACAGTTGCATCTTTATTGCCTACCTCAACTTATCGGGGTGGATGAAATATTCTCCCCATCAAGTACCACTCCAACCATAAAAACGATAGTCATAAGGGTTTTAGGGTTTATTATGATGTTTTGACCATGTCTCGCCTTTATTCCATGATGTCCTTCTTAGTTTGTTGGTTGAATCGATGCCTGGTTCCTCGGGTTATGATTACATTTGACTAGGTGATATGTATTATGTCGCTTCATATGACACCTTACATATCCGCCCATAATGAGGGTAGGGAGATCATTACCTTAAGAGTACATAGTTCCAAGATTTTAGGCAGCGATTAAGCCTTCCTTTTCCATGTGATTTACATTTGTATACGTGTACGATAGGTTTCATCACATATAAAAACATGTTTGTCCCTTCTTTTTCATTATCTTTCTTGGATTTTTTTAGGCAAACTTCTTCGTTGACTCCTTCCTACTTCCGTTTTTTCAGAAGTAATACTCCATTCGCTTACCATTTTTGTTATTTCTTCTTCTTCTTCATGAGCTTATGCTACCTCCTCTTGTGGATTGTCTATGTGTGAGTTCATGTGGACAATAGACAAAACTAGCGTAGAATATCCCCCTATAGTTTCCCATGCCCCTTTAGTTGTAGAATACCCCATGGCGGTCATGGTCTCTAGTAACTCCTTGTATCCGAACATGGGAAATGATCCCTCCCTACAAGAGGTAGCGGTCTTTTTTTAGGGACCTTTATAAGCACAAAACTAGGGTAAACCCTGATCCTCATCTTATCTTCGGGGCAAACCAAATAAGGTACTCCTTGACTCTCTAGATGGTGAATCTCTTTTTGTCTTTCGGTGATGTTTCTCAAGGAATGAAGGTTAGGATCCCTGAATCGTCAGAGCAAGCGCCTGGGGGATTTGAGGGTGAACTAGCCTTAAACCTGTGTTGCTTAGACATGAGATTGAGGTATCCATTCGGTCCCTTCGTGTTTTGCCTATTGCAGAATTATTTCTTGAGCCATGGTCAACTATCTCCCAATGCTTGGGGTAGGATCACAATTTTCGTATGTTTTTCGTCGGAGAAACCTTAAATATAGTCCTTATGTTAATACTTTTTTGGCTATTTATAAAATTGTAAGAACCCATCCATCAACACTGATGACCCTTCGAGTTCTTTAGGTAAACCCAAACTTTAGGTAAAACAAAACTTGAGGGAGGATGGTACATATTTTACCCTCGCAAAAAGTACCATGCACACACACATATATCTTTAATATTCTTCTTGGTAGTCATTCGGGTTGGCATGAACTGTTTATTTTCATCAGGAAAATCTCGTCGTGTCATTCTCCTTCTACTTCGAGTGATTGTTCACACGAGTGGGATTCTATGCCAATTCTGAGTGTTATCGAAGAGTTGTATTGCTGCAAAATCTTGAACATCTATATACCCTTTTGCGTAATAGAAATATGTACACTCTACACACTCTAATACTCTCTCCCACCCTCTTTCTCTCTAATATAGCAGTGGTTTTTATACAATTGGCATAAATCTCCATATATCCTCGGGTTAAGCAATCTCCGATATCAATAATGATAATGTTGAGAATCAGAGTGTCATCCAAAGCGCACCTCCATTTGGCTTTGATATAGTGTCTAATTTCAGGAAGCCTCAGCGAAGTAGCCAAAGCCCCAGGAAGGTGAAGATAAAGATATTTGACTGTGTTCGAGATCAAGGTACATAATTATAACCACGATTCAATGTATTAGTTTGTGGTATTACTTCATCCTTATCTTTTCCAACACGTCTTCTTTTCTGATGATGTGTTTGTGGTCTCGGACTAAATCTCGAGCTGAGTAGTTGGTTCACATGAATTTTTGTGTTCTATCAGTACACTAACGATTCTTTGATTATAATATATAATTGTTATCTATATGCTCGATATCCTATCTTTATTTCATGCTCAACACTTTAGGTCAAGTACCCGAGTTTGATCATAAAATTCTTAAGCATCTGGTCTTCTTTGGCTTGGATATTTGATATTCTTCTTCTGAGCTCATTCTCCAATAGGCTTAGTCATTTGTCCTAGTTATATCTTTAGAGTTTCAGACTATGCTTCTTCTCATCTCCAATCTCTAATGTGTTTTGGCATTCCGCCTAGTATGCTTCTCGGAGGCCCAATCATCAGTTCTTCACAACTCCAGTCTCTAATGGGTTTAGGCATTACAACTAAACCTTGTTCTTAAAAATATTTAGGCATTCTGCATAGTTGCTCTTTCAGAGGCCCAACTTATATGTTTAAATTATCCTCTTCTTTATTTAAAATTTATCTTCATATTGTACTTCTTCTTAGAATTTCCATAGCTCGCCTAATCTCACTCATCTTCATGTCTCTCCAAGATTATTATTCTAAGCACCAATCTTCATCTTCATCTTCAATCATCACCAAGCATCTCTTTAAACTTAAGTATTCATCTCCACAATCTTTATCTAGCTCTTTGTAGCTTGATTGACTCTATATTCATTATCTTCTCGAGTCTCTATTTCTTCTTTTCCTTGCCACTTTAGCTCAAATTCTAATCATTGGTTTCATCTCTTAAGCTCTCTCTTCAAATGCCATGATCTGCATACTTCCAGGCATCCTTGAGTCTCCCAATAGCACATACATATCTCGGCTTTATTGTAAGATCGTGCATTTTCAAAATATATTGTTTTGTCATCAATCGAAATAACCTTTTAGGATAACATTAATATAATCCCACAATTTGGTTTTCTTACCCTTATTAGGGTAAGAATAAATGAAATGTAAGACCCGTGTATTGATACCATCTATACAAAGGGAGATAGAGATATGGTTGTGGGATGGGGAGATTACCTCAATGTCGAGATTATTCACCACTAGCAGTGCCAATCCTCCGTAAAATGCTTATAACACCGGGTCAAGATATACAATTGCTCCATTTCAAAGATGTTATGTATTGTATATATACTCGGTAAAACCCATATTTGAACACACTTAAGAAATTTATTGTTTTTATGAGGGGAATAGACCCCAGGTCCTCGATGTAAAATTCAAATATCCTAATCATTAGAATGACAAAAAAATGAGGAATTCGATCAGCGTGGATTGAGTACAAAATTTTCAGAGGCGCTGAAAGTCCTAAAGGGGGGGGGGGTGAGTGAATATGATACTAATAAGATTAATGCCTAATTAAAAGTATTTTGGACAATTATAAGTTTAGAGAAAAACTTCTAATTCAAAATATATATCTAACTCTTAAGGGATCATGTAGGGGACAACTAGAGGTTTGATATAAAAGTAATGTAAGACAATTATAATATGATAAGTAAAGGGTTAAGGGATAGAAAGATACACAATGATATATAGTGGTTCGGTTATCCCTACATCAGCTACCTAAGGTAGCCACCTTAGAATTTTCAAGCTTCTTAACTAAGCTTTTTTTGTCTCTCATAACCGGAGTGAGAACACAATACCGTACAACCACTTCGATACCACGGAGCAAACTCTTGTGCGCTAGAAGGTAGTGTAACTTCCAGAAATGGCCCAGGCAGGCCTAGGCGGTCTGGAAGCTAAAAAAACCATTTTTAATACAAAATATTAAAAATTATATTTTTTTAATAGAAAAAATTATTTAAATCTATTTTAAAAATTGTATAAACCCCCAAAAAAATATTTAAATAAAAATCAAAACCGCCTAGCAAGAAAACGCCTAGGCTCCGCTTAGGTGCCCGCCTAGCGCCTAGCGCCTTTTAGAACACTGATCGCAACACAAGGTAACCGAGCATACTCCCTATACTCACACTTTCTCTTAATCTATCTATTACAAAGACTAGATCTAAGAGTACAAATACAAGGGTTTGATTTGTGAAATAACTTTGCTAAACAAACTCCTAAGAGTGGATATGACTTTAAGCTTAAATCTCCTCTTGAGTAGATAATTACTTTGAAGCTTCTTCAATTAAACTCTTGCTCAAGCTTAGATGATTAACTTTGATAGCTTGAGACCTCTAATTTTGTATGAGAAAGATAATAACAATAGTTGAATTGTAATAGGTGAGTTTTCCTTGAAAGAGGTCATATTATAGCACAAGAAAGTTCCCAACGGTTACAAAGTTTGTGGGACATTTTGTGCTAATCGGGTTCCCGTTTAGAGCCAAACGGGTTCTCGGTTATCTTCCCCGACAGCTATTTTCCAAGTGGAAACGGTAAGAAATGACGTGACATTGACTGTCAAGTTGACCAAGCTAACCGGGTTCCTGGTTACATACTGAACGGGTTCCCGGTTTACACTAAACGGGTGCCCGGTTATCTTCTGACTTACACTTTTTTAACATTTTGCTATGATGCTCGGATGGAAAAACTTTTTTCACGAGAGCTGTGAGAAACATGATTCTAAGTAACTTTGAAGTTGATCATGGTGACTAATTCTCAATGTACACAAAGATATGGATAAAAGTGTTTGTACAAAAATTAGCTTCTATAAATGATAATACAAGTATTTTTGATGAAATATAGTGCAAGATAAAGGATATATAATAAGTCTAATTAACACACTAATCACAAGAGAATTTGTCATATTAAAACAACCTATGGAGGGAGGCTATATACCAGCAGGCGTTGAGTGGTTTTAGGTATTAGAGCGATCCCAGCCGCTTTTTATCTAGCAAATTCATGCGTAAAAAAATGAAAACATATAACATAGACCAAGAGCTATATTTTTATTCTTTTACTATACATGTAATTTACGTTAAAAAAAATAGAAAATAAAAGACTAAATAAAAATTATTGATCCTATTTTTTAACAAAAATATCCTTCAAAATCTTGGAGAGAAAAGAAAATCTAAATTATTTCTAATAAGATGGTCAAGATATAAAATGCTTAGTTTTAGTTTTATATGGGAATTCGATCGATTATCTTTGATTTGATTTGATAAGCATTATTTCTCTCTTTTATCAACCAAAATATTGCCCATGATTAGATACATTATATACAGAATTACTCCAAAAATTATACAAATTTTCAATTTAATAAATACCTAATCACAAAGACTATGTATCATGAGAAGAGGATAACCTATTATCTACAGATTATCTTGCAAGAAATATATAAAATAAATAAATTTACATTTTCACATATATGACAAGAAGTTGATACCTGAAAAGTAATGCATTCAGAAAATCCAAAGAGCTCCCGCATATTCTGTTCTGAGTAACAATACTGTAAAAGAAGAAAGAGTAGATTAAGTGAGTGTTAGTCAAGTTAAAAAAAACTCTTGTAACCCAAAATATCAATTACATGTCAAAATTTCCCAAAGGCACCTACTTCTCCATCACTTGTTTATCATCTTATTCAAGCCCAAAGGTAACAAAATTGCACATTGTAATAATTAATATATACCGAGATAGTAAATAACTCACCGGGTTTATGATTCATATGATGCAGCACCAAGATTAAAATTGAGAAATGATTATTGTGAATAATAATAATAATAATAATAATAATAATAATAATAATAATAATAATAATAATAATAATAAAGAAGATGATATATATGCAATGTGCATGGGATGAGATGAGATGATATGATATGAAATTAACCCCTTTGTTGAGGGACCTATAGTAAAATTAACTTAACAACAACACATCATATAAGAATTATATCAACAATTAAGCATAATAGTTTACATTTTAGATCAAGAGGAACAACTTTTGTTAAGAATTTACACTAATATCAATTCATATTAATTGATTTTCATCTCAACTTTTAACAAAACATGAGTTTCTTTTTTACTTTGATTGTACCTTGATATAAAGCAGAAACAATTATCAGCTACATCAACACAGTACGAAGATCACCCATATTCCACAAGAATCTGCAAAAAATATGATGTTCAAGATAAAATGAAAGTGCTCTCTATTATGAATTCTAAAACAAGAAATCACCAAGATTACAAACTATACAAACTGTATGGAAATTAAGAGATACCATAATCTGGATATTAGTTATGACAGTTATATACAATACTAGCATAGAAGAAATTTAAAAACAATAGCATGAACATAAACAGGTAAGAAAACTCAATAAAGGCCAGTGAATCAAAACGAGATCTCTTCTTGATATTAATTTCAGTTGCATATAAACCCTTGGATTCTAGGGTCTCATTTCTGGCAGATGAAACCCTAGAATCTTTTGATCAAACATCTAATCCAGGGAAATTTTAAAAAAGAAACATTAAAAGCATAAAAGGTTGTCGAAAATTAAAAAGAAAGATTATAGAACACAAGATAAAAAAGAAAAACGGTCAGAAATTAAAAAGAAAAGCGTACCTAATAAACGACTTGAGAGATAGTGAGCTCGATTAAAGAGATGGGGAGAGAATAGAGAGAGGCTTCAATGGTGAGAGATAGTGTGACTGCTGATTTAGAGAGACGGAGAGATAAGAGAGAGAGGCTTCAATGGTGAGAGATAGTGTTGTCTGATGATTTAGAGAGACGAAGAGAGAAGAGAGAGAAGATTCAATGGTTAGAGATACTGTGTTGATGATTTAGAGAGAGAGAGAGAGAGAGAGAGAGAGCTTCAAAGGTGAGAGATAGCGTGTCTGATGATTTAGGGAGATGGAGAGAGAAGGGAGAGACGCTTCAATGGTGAGAGATAATGCGTATGAAGATTTAAAGAGACGGGGAGAGAAGAGAGAGAGATTCAATAGTGAGAGAAAGTTGCTTGATGATGATTTGGAGAGAGAGAGAGAGAGAGAGAGAGATCTTCAATGGTGAGATGAGGAGGGGGTGTAAAGTCAGCATATCAAGTAAATTTGAAATGAGTATGTTATTTTATAATTTAAATACTTCATATAAGGATAACGTTAAAATTTCTATTTTTTCTAATGGATACTTTTTTTAGTTGAACTACAGACACTTTTTTTGGTTTTTTTTGTCAATTTGTTGGGTAATCAAATTTTGCATATTTACTAACGAATACTTAATAACTAAGTAACATTATTAGTAGAAATTGAAATTCAAGAGACACATCTTTCTTCATCTTGTTTTTATTACTTTTCATTTTGAACAAAAAATGAAAATTACTTTTCCTTTCATATTTCATTTATTTTATTTTATTGTCAAATGAGAAAGGTTGTCAGAAATTAAAATGAAAGAGTGTAGAGTACACGATAAAGAAAAATTATCAGAAATAGAAAAGTACAGTTTACCTATTAACGGAGAAAGACTTGAGAAATAGTGTACTTGATAATTTAGAGAGATGGAGAAAAGAGAGAGCTTCCATGGTGCAATACAGTGTGCGTGATGATTTATAAAGATGGAGAGAGGAGAGAGGAGAGAGAAGAGAGAGAACTTCAATGGAGAGTGAGAGATAGTGTACTTGATGATTTAGAGAGATAGAGAGAGAAGAGAGAGAGCTTCAATGGTGAGATGAGGAGAGGGGTGTTAAGTCAGGCAAGTAAATTTGAAATGGTTACGTAATTTTATGATTTAAATACTTAAATAATAATAATGAGAAACCATATTTTCTAACGGTAATAATTCGTATTAATTTGTTGGGATTTTTTTTTAGACAAACTATTGGGATATCAGTCTTTCATATTTACTAACGGATACTTTTTTTTTTCGAAAACTAACGTATATTTAATACAATCGTATAAGCTGGAATTCAATAATCATCCTTTTCCTTTTTGTTTTTTGTTACTTTTATCTTTAATGTTTTCATTTTTTATTATCTCATCAAATATATCACATGCTTGTTAAAAAATACAATAAAAACTCGATAAACTAATACTCGATCGATAGGGCAAATTATACCATTTAAAGTTTATAAATGAAACGTAATTTATGAAGGTTTTCATAAGCGTATGTGTCGAGGGTATAAATAGTATATAGTTTTATTGAAAACGATAATGTGAAAGAGTATATTGATCTTTATTGAATAAATTGAGACATTAAGGTCTTGAATCCAATTGTTGAATTGTTTTATACAAATCTACTTCTATTTTATGGTCACTGTTGAGTCGATTGCATTCACTACTAGGCTAGGAACACACGATCTCCAAGTAATGGTTAGTTGGGCAGTTATCGTGAGAACCACGTCCGCCTATCCTCAATCTCTTCTTGAATTGTGATAAGTTATTTTTAAATATGTGGTCTTGAATGTCCCTTATGCCATTCTCGAACTAACGAAACATTGTTCAAATGGATCTTCATAAAAGAGGTGTGGCACTCACTTACCACTAACGGTTGCTTCTTTATTGCCTACCTCGAGTTATCTAGCTAGACAGAATATTCTCCCCATCAGGTATCTTTCCATACCGTAACAACTATAGTCATAGGGTTTTTAGGGTTTATTCCGATGTTTTGACCATGTCTCGCCTTTATTTCAAGAAGCCCTTTTTGCTTTGTAGATTGACTCGCCGGCTGATTTCTCGGGTTGTGATTACGTTTGGCTAAGTAATATGTATTATGTCGCTTCATATGACACCTTACATATCCGACCATAATGAGGGTAGCGAGGTCATTAAGTTCCCAAATTTTAGACAGCGATTAGGGCTTCCTTTTCCACGTGCTTTACTTTTGTATACGTATAGGCTAGGTCTCATCAGATATAAAAACTCGGTTGTCTCTTCTTTTTCATTATCTTTCCTGGATTTTTTAAGGCAAAATTCTTTGTTGAATCCTTCCTACTTCCGCTTTACAGAGGTAATTCTACGTTCTCTTGCCATTTTGTTATGTCTTCTTCTTCATCGGCTTTTGCTGCCTCCTCTTGTGGGTTGTCTATGTGTGAGTTTGTGGTCCCAATGGTCAACCCTATCATATATTATCCCCTATAGTTTCTCATGCCCCTTTAGTTGTTTATCACCCCATGGTGGTCATGGCCTCCAGTAACTCCTTGTATGCAGACCTAGGAAAAAATCCTTCTCAACAAGAGGTCAAGGTCTACTTTTCTAGGGGACAATACCCCTCGTCTTTCTAAGAGAAAAAATAGGGTAAACCCTAATCCTTATCTTAGCTTCCGGGCAAACTAAACAAGATACTCCCTAACTCCCAAGATGGTGAATCTCTATTTGTATTTTGAGGATGTTTCTCAAAGAATATAGGTCAAGATCCATGAACCGTCGGAGCAAGCATATAGTAGAATTGAGGGTGTGGTGGGTCCTTGTGTGTTATAAAGTAATGAAATAAAAGCAAAGGAATAAAGGATCCACAGACCGCAAGTGTACGGGTCGTACCAAGTAATAGATAAGTAAAATCGGGATTATCGTCTCCACATGGATTTAAGTAGTTATTCTAAAGATGTGTTCAATATCAGAATAGATAGTTTTGATTGCTTTAAAAAGATAAATAATAAAGGTTTTTGTTTTCTAATTAACTAAATAAATAAATAGACAATAAATAATAAATAATTATGCAAGTAAGATAAGGAGATGCAAGTATGAATCTATCCTGTTGAATTTATGATTATTAAGAACAAGGGTGAATGGGAAATCTCACAATAGTCGGGAATCTACTATCTCCTAGCCCCCGTCAGGGTGGACCTAAGAGCTATCCTACGGTATCACAAACCCAGTCAGGGCGATTATAAGCTACTTTCAGATGAATACTATTTTACCCAATTGGCTACGTGGTTAGTCAAGCCTGTCGGTCAAATAACGGATACCACGCGTCTATATTCTATTTCTGTAATTAAACCCCCCCGTCAAGGCGATCACTTCCACACCAAAGTGAATAGCCTAATTACTAAAACCTATCCTTGATTCGCGACGTCAATGATAGTGAATAAGCACAAGAATATAGTCAATGAAAATTAAGAACCAATTCAATTAAATACTAAATCCCAGATTCAAATTAAAACAGAAAAACAATATTCAATGGTTCATATAATTACAATCCTAAAGAGAAATTATGCATACTAAAACTTCTTGAATAAATAGCTTAGAAATAACTCATAGACAAAATAGATCTAATACTAAATTACCCAAAGAATAGAGATGGAGAAGTGTTGAATTGATGTAGTTAAGCTCTAGCTCTTGCTTCTTCCTCCTCTAGATCCTCTTGATTGCTTCTATGATGAATTATTTGTGTATATTAAGCTTATACAGCCAAGGGATGATTTTCTAAGGTTTAGAGCTGGTATTTATAGGTGCTAGGTCGAATTACTTGGAGTGGAAGACAAGTCAAGGACTCTTTAATTCGTAGCCCTAAAATCTAGGAAAGGTATGATTCTGCTGCTGATTTGATTTGGTCATATCTTTTTCAATACTTACCCGTTTGAGGAGTTCCAATATATGAAACCGCTTGTCTCGGAAAGAGCTTTCCATTGGTGCAGACCACTCGCCCAAATTCCTAGCCAATTATAAGTTATGGACTGATCTTTAAAACGTGGCTGGAATTTCAGATTCATAAGGCAGCTTTTCCTTTTCCTAGTTGGACTCTAATTCCTTCTATCTCCAGATTTCTTTAAGATCTTCTTTCCTTATCTCCTTAGCATTGATTTAGCATCTAATTTATTTCCATATTATCTCTAAAGTTTCACATCAAATAAATAATTAAACCGCATATGCTTTATAAATAATAATTCATTAAATCAAGACTAGAAATAAGAAAGTGCAATTTAAATTCAGGAAACTCGACTAAACACACTAAAAATATTCTAAGACTTTAATTCTCACTTCTCCTCCTTGGATTGGTTTCTCATGAAATTCATAAACCTACTAACTTTGCACTAAAAATAAGTAAATTAACGCACAAATGCAATTAGTCTAATTCCAAGGGGAGAAAGTGTAATATTTGCAATTTAAGCACGAAAGTCAATATAAAAAGACCATTTTCATCCTAAAATGATGTCTCCTAAGGGCTTATATTTAGACCAAAAAGGGATACATCAGGGTGAACTAGCCCTATACATGTGTTTCTTGGACATTGTATTAAGGTATCTATTTGATTCCTTCGTGTCTAGCCTTTTGTAGACTTATTTCTTGAGCCATGGTCAACTATCTTCCAACGCCTGGGGTAGTATCGTGGGATTTTATATTTTCTATCGGAGAAACCTTAAATATATTCCTTATGTTAACCTTTTATTGTCTTTGTTTAGAATTGTAAAGAACCTAGCCGTCAACATTGATGACCTTCAAATTCTTCAAGTAAAACCTAGCTTCAGGGAGGATGGTACACATTTTACCCTCACAAAAAGTACTATTTTGCACACATATATTTTTAACACTCTTCCAGTATTCATTTCGTCTGGCATGAAATGTTTATCTCGCTAGGCAAATCCTATCGTGTTCTGCTCCTTCTACTTGGAGTGACTGTTCACACGAGCGGGATTCTATGCCAATTCTTAGCATTATCGAAGAGTCGTATCAGTGTAAAATCCTAAACATCAAAGATAGTGTTCTGTTATCTAGATTTTTCTCCAACAAAACCATTAAAGAGTTGAAGTAATACCCCCATTACAAGATCTCTTTGAAACGGATTAACTACTTCTTATATCCACGAAAAAGGATTACCCTGGACTCCCTTTAGGGTTTTACAAAGAACAATACGTTTTTATTTTCTCATTTTTATTATAATTTTTATCTATGCCTATATTATCTGGGCAGATGGACGTTGATTGGTTGATAGCAGTAGTACTTACGGGTTTTGGAGAGAAGTCTCGGGACGACTCCAAAGGCAAAGTGAAAGTAGAGGGGGTTGATTCATCACTGACTGCACCACTCGACTAAAGATAGTAGTGAGGCTACATTGTTGGTTGGCTTTAAGGGCCATAACCGACCTCAATTTGGCCAAGTCCCCGTGATTCCCATCTCGATCCTCAGTGATGGGGATAACGAAGGAGAAAACTTCAATTGTGAATAATAAGGAGAACACATATTTTTAACAGACACTTATTAATTACGTATAAATTTGCTGGGATATCAAATTTCTATATTTCCTAACAGATTTTTTTCCTCGAAAGGTTTTTTTTCAAAAAACACTTAATTTTTTCATAAAAAAACATATTTAATTAATGTGTATCATTATTTGGGTTATATATATGATGATAATTTTTTTTCAAAGTATATGATGAGAACATTTGTTTAGTGGAAGCTGGAATTCAAGAATACACATCATTTTTCTATTTTTTTTATTTTCTCGTCATATAATGTTACATGCTTGTGAAAAAAATACAATAAAAACTCGATTAATAGGATATATTTTATAATTTAAAGTTTATATTAGACGCATTTTATGAAGGTGTTCATAAGCATATGAGTTGAGAGGTTAACATTTAAGGGATGTGTATATGTGGTTGAGATGAGATATGAGTATGTATGACAAGTATAAATCATAAATAGAAAAAATTTAATGGAAAAACATTTTAAAAACCAATACAAAAAAAAGTTCTCTCTAGCCTATGTGTAGTCCTCATTAGTAGCGTTTTATTTCAGGCCCCTTATTTAGGCATTTCTTCTTTTTATTTCCTTTTTGATATTTATTACTTTATTTTCTTAGCCTTACTTTCCTTTTGGGTGGCCAACAGTCACCTTTATGGAGATACTTGGGCGGATGTCCCCCCGTACCCATCAGAATCAGGAGGTGGCATGAGCGGTCGTTCGACTGCAATGACCCTGAAATTGGCATCTTATCTTCCTTCCACGCCTAATGCTAATGTCACTACCTCTAAAGAAAAGGCCAACAACGTGAAGCACTTGTCGGCCAAGCGCCTCTGAATTTTTTCTCAAGGGTCTAACCGGTCGAAGGAGGAGAGCCCATCGGAGTTATCAAAGAAGGGTGATACTAGAGCAAGGTCACAAAGAGCGACTAAAAGGGAATTAAACTATGTCGATAGATGTAAATTATCACCCGTTTTGGAGGGGGCGTAGATGGTAAGACAACATCAGAGGGCGTATCGGTCGAAGGAGGAGAGCCCATTAGAGTTATCGAAGAAGGGTGATACTAGATTAGGGTCACAAAGAGCGCCCAAAAGGGAATTAAACTACGCCGATGGAGATGAATTATAACATGTTCTTGAGGGAGCGTAGATGGTAAGACAACATCAGAGGAAGAGAGTGGAATGATCACGCACAGTACACAGATCGTCGGTGTTGTGGGGTGGTTTCAACACCAACTTCGACGGGGATGAACATGACTGAAAATCCAACTTTTGCTATTGATTCGGGACAACTAGAGGAAAACTGTTTCACTAATTACAGAGGAGCCTTCCTAGAGGAGACGATTTATTTTGAGGCGAAAGAATCCACCCAATACATTAACAATTCAGGTACCGCATGTGCTAGCTTAATAATTTGTGTCGGGGAAACTCTAGATGTAGGTACAAGTAATGAGAAGCAAATGAAGAACTTCATCGAGCCCGTTTTGGTTCCTAGTGGCTCAGAGGAGGCTAGTGGACAATTTAGATCATACAAGGAAGCTATCTGGGACTGGCCACTTGAGGGGTCACAATTCGGTGAATCTCCAACCAACAAAGAGGGGCGATCAACGGTAGTCGAGAGGCAAGTCATTCAGCTTAAGCACATGCAGAGGAGGATATAGATGGATTTCTCATGACATATGACATACCTTAAACTAATACTACCTACCTGATGTCTCCTCATTTGTGATAGATTTATATTAGAATGAGACATAATTTTTAGTGATTTAGAAAGTCTTCTAATCAATTTTCTTAAGAAATAGTGCACTTTCCTATTTTGAGTCTTGATTTAGTAAAATAATATTTTTAGAGCATATTGGGTTTAATTATTTGTTTAGTGTGAAGCTTTAAAGATAATTATGGAGATTAATTAGAGTCCAAGTCAAAGACTACAAGATATGGAAAGAGATAAGCATGGTAACTGGAGATAAGGAAAGAAAAGCTAAAAACATGGAAAAGGAAAAGCTGCCTTAATCTTGAATTTCTGCACCTCCGACCACAAATCAGCTTATAACTCAAAAACAGTGTGGAATTTGGAGAAACGGTCAAGAGAAAAGTTGAAGATCTTTCCGAGACGATGAATTTGGTATACTCATACGTGTCAAACGGATGAGTACTGAAACTGCTAGGACCAAAAGAAAAACGGGCCTGATTTCATGTTTTTAGGGTTACGAATTTGAGTTGGGCTTGGAGTCCACTACTTACCTTCTCCTTCAAGAAAACGAATTAGGGTTCCTAAACACCTATAAATACACCCTTATACCATTGTAAACATGTCCTTGCTCAGTTTCAAGCTTAGGCTTAGTCCTTACTTGTATTTTCTCAGTTTTAAATAATAACTTAGTCTTCATATTTAATATTCATCCTTAGTATCAAGCTATTCATCCAAGAAGCAAGCTGACCTATAGAGGAAGACAAGAAGAAGAAGTTGGAGAGTGACAAACTCCTCTTCCACATCTCACCTTCTCTATATTTAGGGTAATTAGCTATAGATCTATGCTCAACAATACTTCTAAGCTTTTATTCTGTAAGTTTTACTTTTAATTGTTGGGTTATTATTTTGTCTTTAATTCCATAATACTATTTGTTATTTTAATTGATTGAGCTTGGCGTATATTGTTATTATGTGTTTTGACTTATTGTTACATCCCTAGATTTGGCCAATCTTAGGATTATTCTTAGTTATTGACAACACCACATAATCGTCTAGTTTTGATCTTTGCCTAACTAGATTGCCATAAGGGTTTGATTTAATCACCAATCATTACTCAGGAATCCTTGGTAGTGGAGAGGTTGCTCCTAAGCCTAATAGAGGCTAGGCAGAATTTAGAATCCTGGTTAATATATAATGCTTAATCTGTGACAGGTTAGAATAACAACTTAATAAAATAGACTAATAATATTAATCCTAATCTCTTGGACTCATTCATATTTATTTATCTGCATTCTTATTTATTATTTATTCATATCAGATAGTTATTCATATATTTTTATATTTTTATCTAAACATATAAATTCGTCTACGCTTGTTAAATATAAATAGATCTAATGGATACAATCCCTGCGAACGAACTTAACTTATCATTAAAACTTGCAAACGATCTGTGATACTTGCAGTGAGTTCCGTGGTTCTCAAGGGTGTGTGCTCTTTATTATTATCTTTATTTATCTATTATTTTATCACACCTTTTCCCCCACCACAACCCATAATTGGTTAGGGCGGCCAAGCAAAAATGAAATGGATGTAAGTGATGTCTCCTCATTTGTGATATATTTATATTAGGACGAGACATCATTTTTAGTGATTTAGAAGTCATTATAGTCGATTTTCTTGAAAAATAGTGCACTTTTCTATTTTGAGTCTTGATTTAGTGAAATAATATTTTTAGAGCATATTGGGTTTAATTATTTATTTAGTGTGAAGCTTTAAAGATAATTATGGAGATTAATTAGAGTCCAAGTCAAAGACTACAAGATATGGAAAGAGATTTGCATGGTAATTGGAGATAAGGAAATAAAAGCTAAAAAGATGGAAAAGGAAATGAAAGTCCTAGAGGGGGGGTGAATAGGATTACTAATAAGATTAATGCCTAATTAAAAATCTTTTGGACAATTATAAGTTTAAGAGAAAACTTCTAAGACAACTTAATATATCAAACACTTATGGGATCATGCAAAGGATAAGTTAAAGGCTTGATATATAAGTTTAACAAGTAAATCGACTATCTAATCTCTTACTACTCTAGATGACAATATGTTAGATAAACTAGATAATCAATATCACAATATTCATACTAGCATATTATCAAACATATAAAGTGCGGAAAGTAAATAGAGTAGGGATAGAAAGATACACACGATTTATAGTGGTTCGGTTTCCCTACATCCACTACCTAAGGAAGCCTCCTTAGGATTTCAAGCTTTTCACTAAGCTCCCGTGTCTCTCTTAATCGGGTCGAGAACACAATAACCCTTACAACCTCTTCGATACCACGAAGGACAAACACTTGTGCTATCGCAACACAAGGACACCGAGTATACTCCCGATACTCAAACACTTGTGCTATCTCAACACAAGGACACCGAGTATACTACCGATACTCAAATTCTCTCTTAATCTATCTATTACAAGAACTAGACTTAGGAGGATAAATACAAAGTGTTTAAAGGGTGAAACAACTTTGCTAATGAACTCCTAAAGAGATGATATAACAATAAGCTTAAAACTTCTCTTGAGTAGATAATAACTTTGAAGCTCCTTTGATTTACTCCTTGAATGAGTATATATGACAATTATAGCTCTTGACACCTTCTTGGATGATAACAATTAAGCCCCTAAGTGTATATGGGTTGAAGGTGTAGTTGTAGCCTTGAAATGCCTTCAATTTATAGCTGCAAAATGCTCCCAACGGTCATAAGAATTGTCATCAACGGATATATTAATATTCCCAACGGATATATGAATTTTTGTCTTCATTTTGCTGCAGAAAACCCTAATCTGCGGTGCACCGCGGGTCTCGTGCGGTGTACCGCATGAACCTTCGCTTAATTCACTTGCTTCGGGCGGTATACCGCTCAATCCGCCGGTATACCTCTCCGGGTACCACACCAAAGGTCTAAAACACCTTCTTCTCAATGTATAGAGAATATCTTTTACTGTGATGCTCGGATGGAAAAGTTTTCTTCACAAGAGTTGTAGGAAACATCATTTTAAGAAACTTTGTAGTTGATCACTAAAGCTAATTCTCAATGTACACAAAGATAAGGTTAAAAGTATTTGCATGAGAATTAGTTTCATAAGATATAACAATAAAGCTTTGATCTAAAAGATAAAGAATGAGCTTTTTGATGAATTAGAGTGCAAGATAGAATGTATATAACAATAGTAATTAGCACACTAAACACAAGAGGATTTGTCACATTAAAACAACCTATTAAGGGAGGCTATATGCCAACAATCTCCCCCTTTTTGATGATGACAAATCCTTCACTAAAACACCTTAGGAATGATATGAAAATATAAGCTCTTATGAAATTTAGCTCCCCCTCACAATAAGCATTTAAGTAAAATTGAATATAAGATATGAAATGCATTTGTGAGTATTAAAAAGTGCAATTTTGAAAGTTTTAGTGCACATATTTCTCCCCCTTTGTCTTCATCAAAAAGACGGGATTAAAAAATAATATCAAGCAACTAAACATAGAAGAGCTAAAACTCAAGTGAATAGATTTTTAAAAACAACATAAGGAGATCAAGGGTTAAGAGCAATTAAAACATTTTAATTTGAGATGCACAAAGATTAACAATGTAAAGCATGAATCAATATGAAACAATGAGATAAGGGATAGAGACATTTTACCAACTTCTTGATTGATATGTTTTCATCTTATAAGCTTTCTAACAATACAAACGATTAGTGCAATTATAAGATAAATGATTAGTACAAACGATTAACCAAGCATTTGAGTTTTCAAAGATAATATTAAGAAAAACTCCCCCTCACAAAATGCATAGAGTGTTTGTTTCAATTTTTAGAAAAAGTTTGACCAATAATTTCTCTCCTTTTTACTAATAAGAATATTTGAACCGATTTTAAGAAATCAAGGGGTAAATTTTCATTTTTGAAAAATATAGGGGTCAATATGCATTTTTCAAAAGTTTAGGAACTAAATGCAATTTTGAAAAACTTCAAGGACCTAAGTATAACTTTCTCAAGACAATAGGGACCTAGGTCTAATTTTCAATCATAAGAAAGCTAAATGCAACTTGTTCAAACTATAGGGACCTCAAATCAATATTTTTCAACCTATAGGAAACATAATGCAATTTGAATAAGATCAAGGACTAAGAGTGCAATAACACCTATATCATCAAGAATATTGTTAGCAACATTAACACAACAATATAAAATTCGAAATAAATAATTTAAGCAACTCAAAAAACCAAAAATCCAAATTTAGAACTTAGCAAACGAAATAGAGCAATCACAAGATATAGAAAATAGGCAATTTGCATAAACACCCGAAACTAATAAGAAAACTTCCCAATAGTTTAGAAATATTTTAAAACTACTAAAAACGCTTTTGTTTTGAAAAGATACAACAAGAAAATCCCGAAAACAAATAAAACGATTTATTTCACAAATACCCCTATATATTCTAAAAAATACGAAAAGACCCAAAAACAAAGTTAAGCAATTTTAAGAATGAAAAGGTCAAGTCATACAAGATATTTTCACAATAGGGAATAAACCATATAAGCACATAATGAAGCACAACATATAGATAGTAAGGCTAAACAAATTCATGCAAATGAGTTAATGACCAATAATGGATTAATTCCCCATAATTCTATGCATAAAAACATTTTTGAAATGCTATGGGAAATTCAAAAGATTATTGGAAAAATATTTTGAAAAGCAATTTCTTTAAAACTCACCCTTACTAAACGACGTATGAAAATGCAAATTTGTGTTCAAAGATAAATAAAGATTTGAAAGTGAAAACTAGTATCTTTGATCTTTCTTCCCTTTTTGTCAACGATAAAAAGAATCAGCAGGCACTTTTGAAAGATATAAAACTAGTAAGAGTAAAAAGTGCAATTTATAATCGTTGAGGGACTAAAAAGCAATTTCACAAAGTATGGACTAAAAATGCAATTTTTCAAAAATATGAACTAAGATGGCAAATTTTACATGTAAAAGAATATAAAGTCCAAACTATGACACTTTGGAGAATTTAAAAACTATGAGGGGTCAAAGTGCAATTTTGAAAATTTTGGGGACTAAAATGCAATTACCAAAATTCTAAGAGCTAAAGTGCAAAAACATCATTCATGAGAATTAGATGCAATAACACTAATAACATTAAAACAATGATTAGAATCACAAGATAATATCCAAAGATAAAACATGATAATAACAAACACAACTAATCAAATCACAATCCAAAACAAAATTAAAAGCGCAAGCCATAAGGAGGAAACGCAATATTATATAAGAGATAAAGAAAAGAAATCACCGGATTTTCCTTTTTCGAGATTTGAGCGTTCTTTCGTATATTAATTCTTCCATTTGTTTCCTCCAAGCAAAGTAACGATCACCTACAAGAAAATGGAGGTTGTGTAGAAAACAACACTTCTAAAAGATTAAATTCCAAATCGTTTACTCTACTAACGGTTAAGCTATTCACGTAGAGTTAGGCTCTGATACCAATTGAAAGTCCTAGAGGGGGGGTGAATAGGATTACTAATAAGATTAATGCCTAATTAAAAATCTTTTGGACAATTATAAGTTTAAGAGAAAACTTCTAAGACAACTTAATATATCAAACACGTATGGGATCATGCAAAGGATAAGTTAAAGGCTTGATATATAAGTTTAACAAGTAAATCGACTATCTAATCTCTTACTACTCTAGATGACAATATGTTAGATAAACTAGATAATCAATATCACAATTTTCATACTAGCATATTATCAAACATATAAAGTGCGGAAAGTAAATAGAGTAGGGATAGAAAGATACACACAATTTATAGTGGTTCGGTTTCCCTACATCCACTACCTAAGGAAGCCTCCTTAGGATTTCAAGCTTTTCACTAAGCTCCCGTGTCTCTCTTAATCGGGTCGAGAACACAATAACCCTTACAACCTCTTCGATACCATGAAGGACAAACACTTGTGCTATCGCAACACAAGGACACCGAGTATACTCCCGATACTCAAACACTTGTGCTATCTCAACACAAGGACACCGAGTATACTACCGATACTCAAATTCTCTCTTAATCTATCTATTACAAGAACTAGACTTAGGAGGATAAATACAAAGTGTTTAAAGGGTGAAACAACTTTGCTAATGAACTCCTAAAGAGATGATATAACTATAAGCTTAAAACTTCTCTTGAGTAGATAATAACTTTGAGGCTCCTTTGATTTACTCCTTGAATGAGTAGATATGACAATTATAGCTCTTGACACCTTCTTGGATGATAACAATTAAGCCCCTAAGTGTATATGGGTTGAAGGTGTAGTTGTAGCCTTGAAATGCCTTCAATTTATAGCTGCAAAATGCTCCCAACGGTCATAAGAATTGTCTCCAACGGATATATTAATATCCCCAACGGATATATGCATTTTTGTCTTCATTTTGCTGCAGAAAACCCTAATCTGCGGTGCACCGCGGGTCTCGTGCGGTGTACCGCATGAACCTTTGCTTAATTCACTTGCTTCGGGCGGTATACCGCTCAATCTGCCGGTATACCTCTCCGGCTACCACACCAAAGGTCTAAAACACCTTCTTCTCAATGTATAGAGAATATCTTTTACTGTGATGCTCGGATGGAAAAGTTTTCTTCACGAGAGTTGTAGGAAACATCATTTTAAGAAACTTTGTAGTTGATCACTAAAGCTAATTCTCAATGTACACAAAGATAAGGTTAAAAGTATTTGCATGAGAATTAGTTTCATAAGATATAACAATAAAGCTTTGATCTAAAAGATAAAGAATGAGCTTTTTGATGAATTAGAGTGCAAGATAGAATGTATATAACAATAGTAATTAGCACACTAAACACAAGAGGATTTGTCAGATTAAAACAACCTATTAAGGGAGGCTATATGCCAACAGGAAAAGCTGCCTAAATCTGGGATTCTGCATACACGCCTAAAGAAGTGGCGATTTACCCAAGAAATAGGCCGATTTTGGTAATTTCCTTTTATATGGACAAAAATAATTCTGTTACGATTCTTTTGGTACCTTATGGAGCTCAAACCGACCAATAACGAAGAAGATATGCTCAAAACGGTCCAGCAGTGTTTATCTTTATTTCCATACGAATTTGAGTTGGGCTTGGAGTCCACCACTTACTTCTCTTTCAAGAAAACGAATTAGGGCTTCCAAGACACCTATAAATACACCCTCATACCATTGTAAACATGTCCTTGCTCAGTTTCAAGCTTAGGCTTAGTCCTTACTTGTATTTTCTCACTTTTCAATAATAGCTTAGTCCTTTAATTAACTATTCATCCTTAGTATCAAGCTATTCATCCAAGAAGCAAGCTGACCTATAGAGGAAGACAAGAAGCAAGAAGTTGGAAATTGACAAACTCCTCTTCTACATCTCACCTTCTCTATATTTAGGGTAATTAGCTATAGATCTATGCTCAACCATACTTCTAAGCTTTTATTCTGTAAGTTTTACTTTTAATTGTTAGGTTATTATTTTGTCTTTAATTCCATAATACTATTTGCTATTTTAATTGATTGAGCTTGGCGTATATTGTTATTATGTGTTTTGACTTATTGTTACATCCCTAGATTTGGCCAATCTTAGGATTATTCTTAGTTATTGACAACACCACATAATCGTCTAGTTTTGATCTTTGCCTAACTAGATAGCCATAAGGGTTTGATTTAATCACCAATCATTACTCAGGAATCCTTGGTAGTGGAGAGGTTGCTCCTAAGCCTAATAGAGGCTAGGTAGAATTTAGAATCCTGATTAATATATAATGCTTAATCTGTGACAGGTTAGAATAACAACTTAATAAAATAGACTAATAATATTAATCCTAATCTCTTAGACTCATTCATATTTATTTATCTGCATTCTTATTTATTATTTCTCATCAGATAGTTATTCATATTATTTTATCTTATTATATTTTATTTTAAAACATATAAATTCATCTACGCTTGTTAAATATAAATAGATCTAACGGATTAAATCCCTGCGAACGAACTTGACTTATCATTAAAACTTGCAAACGATCTGTGATACTTGCAGTGAGTTCCGTGGTTCTCAAGGGTGTGTGATCTTTATTATTATCTTTATTTATCTATTATTTTATCACACCTTTGCCCCCACCAAGTTTTTGGCGCCGCTGCCGGGGATTTATTTTTAAGTTAAATCTATTTTGTGTTTATTTAGTGTAGAAGTTTTTATTTGTTTTCAGTTTTACGCTTTCTTTTTGTTTTAGTCTTTCTCAGGATTTTAGATGGATAATCAACGGTTAGAGCTAGGTTAACCTAGTAAATTTCGAGTTCAACGCATTGGGATTCGCGTCCCAACTATCCAAGCCGTTAGATTCAAGCCTGATCTTGATTTAATTAATCAATTCGCGAGCTATGGGAAATTTAATGGTGATACAAATCAAGATCCGGTCAGATCTGTTCAAAAATTCATGCAATTCTGTGATGCCTACATTAATGAAGGTGTTACACAAGAATAGATGTATTAGTTAATGTTTCAATTTTTCTTGACCGGGAAAGCAAGCGATTGGTTCGATGATCAACCTCCCAAGCTGATAACCGATTGGGACAAGCTTCAAGAAAGATTCCTTGATAAATTTTATCCTACAAGTATGCGAGTGAAGGAACTATTGGAGCCTATGAATTTCTTACAAGAAGCCGGAGAGAGTGTTGACGAAGCATGGACGAGATTTCAAAAGATGTTGGCAAGATGTCCACTACATGGATACACGCCACAATTACAATTATCCATGTTCTATAATGGACTCGATAGAGAGTCAAGGCTGAGAGCAGATGGTATGGGTCGTGGTAGTTTTGTCTCTATGGATCCAAAAGAAGCAAAAAGTGGTATGGAAACAATCATTGAGAACAACATGAGTTGGCCACAAAAACAAACTCCTACCACTAACAAAGAAGAAGAAGCGAGGATTTCAAGCTTGCAAGATCAAATACAACAACTCGCTATAAATGTTAAGGAAAGCATCCCAAAGCCACCTCAACAGTTATACCTGCAAGAACAAGCCTATGAATATCACGCTAATCAACCACCGAGCTGCAGTGTACATAATGTGAGTAAAGCTCAATCACGTCCTCAAGAAGAAATCACTGAGTTAAAAGAGACTATCAGTCAATTCATCAACTTCACGAAGGATAATATGAGTAGACTTGAATCAAAGATCGATGCATCAGTAGTACAAAGCCTGCAACAACAGAATCTAGATCTTAAAAAACATAATCAACTTTTAGAGTAGAATGTGATGCGGCTCACTACAATCATAGAACAAATGCAAAGTCAACTTTTTAAATTGACCCAAGATACAACGTCTAACATGAAGAAGATCCAATACGTTGACGACAAGGTGAAGACTATTAGTCTTCAAGCTGAAAAAATGAAGGAAACGCTACCATCTCCATCAAAAGGAGATGTCCTACCAAACACGTCAAACGTAGATAGGCTGAACTTAGATGAGATAATTGTTGAAGATTGGGTTGAAGAAGTTGAACATGATGAGATTAAGAAGCCTAGAGTGGTTGATGAACCAAGAACTGAAAAGAGAAGTAGAGCAAGACAAACACCCATACATTGCCACTATCCCGCGGAGCAACAACAGAAGTGTATAGAGGCGTTAAAACAAGTTAAAATTAACGTCCCTTTACTCGAAGCTATGGAAGGAAGGCGAAACTATGATCGATTCTTTATGGAGGCACTCTCCAATAAAGAAAGGTTTACAAAATCCAAATCTGTGACACTTAATGAAGGGATATCAGCACAAGTGCAGCAAAGATTACCACCAAAGCTTAAAGATCCTGGAGGTTTCAACCTCCCAATCAAAATAGGTGGTATATTTCATGGAAAAGCCATGTGTGATTTAGGGGCAAGTGTGAATATCATGCCCAAAAGTATATTCAAGAAGATTGGTATTAGTGATGCAAAACCGACATCCGTAACCTTACAACTTGCGGATCAATCAACAACAAAGACGTGGGGAGTAATTGAGGATGTACTCGTTCAAGTAGGTAACCCATTTATTCCAACGTACTTTATTATTCTTGACTATAAAGCAGATAAGAACGTCCCATTCATTCTTGGGCGTCCATTCCTAGCCACCAGCGATACTATAGTGAACGTAAATGAAGGAACTGTGACTCTCCGTATTGAAGATAACTCTGAAACGTTCTATGTTTCGGGAAAGAAGAAAAAGAAGAATGAGTCAAAAGAACGAGATCCAGTCAGAGTTGTAACCAAGAAGCCAGAACCTGTAAGCTCCCAAGAAAATATGGAGAAAAAGATTGAGTTTGGGGTAGGAGACGAGGTAGCATGGATACCTCCCAACGCCAAACATAACAGTTCTTGGAATGGACCATACATTATCACGCAAATCATCTCAGAAGGAGTGGTCGAAATAAAAGCTATCGAAGGTTGCAAGCTCGATTTGGTAAGTGTTAATCATCTCACTAACTGCTGGGGAGGCTATAAAAAGAAATAACCGAGGTAACTCGTCTAACTTTGAAAGACGTTAAACAAAAGTGCCCTTTGGGAGACATCCCATAGTAATTTTTTATGTTTTTATGTTTCTAGTCTTAGTTTAGATTAGTTGTTTTTAGTTGATATTGCATATTTGAGAAAGGTATTAGTGTTTTTGATGTTTAGGAATTGGAGAAAATGAGTTAGGGAAGAAACAAAATTTTTCGGAAAAGCTGAAGCAGCACTGCGGTATACCGAACCTCAGCCGCGGTGTACCGCAGAGGGCAAAAACGCGTGACACGGGTTGGAGCCACGGGTCCTATCCAGAACCGAGAAAAAAGACACCGCGGACTACCCCCCTACACCGCGCCATGCACCGCACGGTTAAAACCCGTGCCACGGGGTAGGTCCATGGGTATTTTGACGAAGAAGGCGCGGGGTACCCCTGCGGTGTACCCCATAGTCCGCACCATGGTCCGCAGAGCCAAAACGCGTGCCACGGGGTTGTACCACGTGTATCATCTAGAGAGTAAAATTTTTCGAGCATCAGATGCTGCGGTGTACCCCGCGGGGTCCGCATGGATGGTCCGCACGACGCCGCCAGAGAGAGAAAGTTACGGATTTGAGTGTATAAAGGAGGTATGAAGCCATTATTCCGAATTTTATAAACCTCAAACCTATTCCTCCTCTCCAAACCTCTCCCAACTCTATTAAAGCTCATAAAAACCTTCACCCAACATCAAAACACTACCAATTCACCATGAATTCACATCCAAATCCTTCCCTACATCATTACAGAGAAGATTCAAGCACCCAAATCATATCAAAACACCTAGAAACCAAGAATCAAAACCATGAATTTCAAAATCTTTTACCAAAATTTCTTAAACCCACATCATTAAAGCTTGATTCCATCATACCCACATAGAAAATTATCATCCTAACACCTTTCCTAACCCAAATAAAGATTTTTCCACCTATGATTAAGTTACAAATTTCAAGAGTGTTCAAAGCTTTGAGTTGGGGGTCAAAAGAGATGATGAAGAGAATAGAGATATTATCAAGTGTTAAGGGATATGAAGAATCAAAGCAAGGTATTGGGTAAGCTCTAGAAGATTTCAATTGAGATGGGTACTAGTTTGGGAATAAATTACAAGGTAAATCGGATCAAGACAATAGAGGAAAGCTAGCTGTAGTGAATTCAAAGAACAAAAAGGTTTAAACTTTCATAAGGAAGACACCACAAACTCTACAATCGATAGTCCTTTAACCCAAGATGAACAAGAGCTTCTGGGACGCTAGTAGCTATGTTCAAAACATATTCCTGGATGAACACTGTCACATGAGAGAGGATTCGAGAGCAAAGTTGGAAGAAGATTAACAAGAGAATTCTAGAGTGTGATTGATTGGGATGGAGCATACGAAGATGTCAGGGAAAGCGAAATTGGTGATACTAGAAATTTACATACATGGAAAGCACTGCACCCTATTCTAGGTATTGATCAGGCGAGGTAAATAGCCTCGAAGAGTATGTTATCTTTCTTCCTTACCTCTTCTATGTGTGCAATATCTGTAAAAATTTTAATTTTCTTTTATTTTATTTTTGAGTCTTTTCGAGTCGTGGGGACACGACTCATTTTTGAGTTGGGGGTGTGGGGATTCGTTGTCTCTCATCTCCATTTTTCTGTGTTTTATTGTTTTTTTGGTAAAATCTGGATTTTTATGAGAAGGTTTAGATGTATGTAGAGTGTGTTTAATAGCTTGAAAGCATAAGCTCAGTAAGTTAATGATAGTAAGTAATATGTTTATGAGCTATGTTATTTGTATGCTTTGAGTTTTTACAGGAAAACACACGTTGATAGTAAAGAAAAGATTAGTGAGCAATGCGATAGAAAGTATATCCGATCTCAGGGAACCTTGAGAAGCGTGTAGGCCGTGAGATCCAAGCTAGTTGACAAACCAGTTGATGAAAGTGCTAAAGGTAAGAAAATAACGAAATTACATAGTGTAGAAAGTGATTAAGGCAGTTCTTTCATATTTGAAGCCTTTGACGCCTTTTTATACCTTCTCACCTTGTTATTTTGATTATATATGCTATATCCTTCTCAGCCCCTTCTAGCCTTTCTAAAGCCGTTTATTTGAAACACGTTATAAGCCATATCCCTTTAGATTATAGAACTTTTCCATATGACCCGCACTCGAATCGCGATGCATAGACAATTGTTTTAGAGCTTGAGTTTGGGGTGGTGGGTCCACCATTATGGGAATTGTTATTGGGATGGGATTTTTGAGCTTATTAATTGTGCTCTGTTCTTTGTATTGATGATGATTCATAGATTTTTATTGTAACCCTTTGCCGGGGTAATAGTGAATGAAAAAGAAGCTACGAGCTAAATTTGCCAACAAGGGCATTAAAAGAAAATATATATATATATATATATATATATATATATATATATATATATATATATATATATATATATATATATATATATATGAGGAATATAGCGTGATATCTCAACATCAAAAGAGAGTCATAGTTATAAAGAAAAATTGATTTGAAAAGAAAAGAAAATATATATATTCGGACCGGCAAAGTGGAATTTTTAGGTGAACATTTTATGCTTTAATTGGGTTATTGGGGATGCCAAATTGTGGATCAAAGAATTCATTGGGTTGAGTGAGAAACTTTCATGAGAGTAACTCAAGCTCTAGGGCGATTCGTTGATGGCTAGTGAGGAGAGAGCCAAAAGCTCACTCTAAAATTATCCAAATATACTTATCATACCGTCCCTAAGCCTACATTACAACCTTAAAGACCTTTTGAGTCTTTGATATGTAATCGAGAAGTGATTGAGCCAATAGAGAGTAGTTAAATGGATCTTTGGACACTAGTGAAGTTCGATGAACAATCTATAGCTTCCTTGGGGAACTGAGTAAATCCCAATCCTTCTTACATTGCGAAGCTAATCTAATCTTGAATTCAAGCCGTGTTGATTGTGGATATGAGAAGTGTACAGGTATGTAGTTTGTAAATATTATTACATGAAATTTTCTGAGTAGTTGCTTTGAGTCTATTCTCCATATTCTTCTATCTTCTGTCTTCTGTGCTTAATTGACCTAGGTGTGTATTTAGAGACTTCCCTTTGTTTTTATCTTTATTGTATCGGGACGATACAACTTTGAGTTGGGGGTCTTGATGTCTCCTCATTTGTGATAGATTTATATTAGGATGAGACATCATTTTTAGTGATTTAGAAGTCATTATAGTCGATTTTCTTGAGAAATAGTGCACTTTCCTATTTTGAGTATTGATTTAGTGAAATAATATTTTTAGAGCATATTGGGTTTAATTATTTATTTAGTGTGAAGCTTTAAAGATAATTATGGAGATTAATTAGAGTCCAAGTCAAAGACTACAAGATATGGAAAGAGATTTGCATGGTAATTGGAGATAAGGAAATAAAAGCTAAAAAGATGGAAAAGGAAAAGCTGCCTAAATCTGGGATTCTGCATACACGCCTAAAGAAGTGGCGATTTACCCAAGAAATAGGCCGATTTTGGTAATTTCCTTTCATAGGGACAAAGATAATTCTGTTACGATTCTTTTGGTATCTTATGGAGCTCAAACCGACCAATAACGAAGAAGATATGCTCAAAACGGTCCAGCAGTGTTTATTTTTATTTCCATACGAATTTGAGTTGGGCTTGGAGTCCACCAGTTACTTCTCCTTCAAGAAAACGAATTAGGGCTTCCAAGACACCTATAAATACACCCTCATACCATTGTAAACATGTCCTTGCTCAATTTCAAGCTTAGGCTTAGTCCTTACTTCTATTTTCTCACTTTTCAATAATAGCTTAGTCCTTTAATTAATTATTCATCCTTAGTGTCAAGCTATTCATCCAAAAAGCAAGCTGACTTATAGAGGAAGACAAGAAGCAAGAAGTTGGAAATTGACAAACTCCTCTTCTACATCTCACCTTCTCTATATTTAGGGTAATTAGCTATAGATTTATGCTCAACCATATTTCTAAACTTTTATTCTGTAAGTTTTACTTTTAATTGTTGGGTTATTATTTTGTCTTAAATTCATAATACTATTTGTTATTTTAATTGATTGAGCTTGGCGTATATTGTTATTATGTGTTTTGACTTATTGTTACAACCCTAGATTTGGCCAATCTTAGGATTAATCTTAGTAATTGACAACACCACATAATCGTCTAGTTTTGATCATTCGCCTAACTCGATAGCCATAAAGGTTTGATTTAATCACCAATCATTACTCAAGTTCCTTGGTAGTGGAGAGGTTGCTCCTAAGCCTAGAGAAGGCTAGGTAAAATTTAGAATCCTGGTTAATATATAATGCTTAATCTATGACAGGTTAGAATAACAACTTAGTAAAATAGACTCATATTAGTGACCCTAATCTATTAGACTTACATCCATATTTATTCATCTGCATTCTTATTTATTATTTCTCATCAGATAGTTATTCATATTATTTTATCTTATTATATTTTATTTTAAAACATATAAATTCATCTACGCTTGTTAAATATAAATAGATCTAACGGATTAAATCCCTGCGAACGAACTTGACTTATGATTAAAACTTGCAAACGATCTGTGATACTTGCAGCGAGTTTCGTGGTTCTCAAGGGTGTGTGATCTTTATTATTATCTTTATTTATCTATTATTTTATCACACCTTTGCCTCCACCAGTAAGGTATGGCAAAAAACTCTTATCATTTAATTACTTGGTTATAATGTCAGGATTAGATACCTATTCAATAAATTAAGTTAAATATAAGTTCTGAAAGCATATATGGACCTAGTTGAGATAGTATTTGGGTATTTCATGGTACAGTTTACGAGTATAGAAGATGATGAAAAAAACCTTAGTGGGAGACAATGGATGATTCTAGATAGGTACCTTGTTGTTCGACCATAAGACCCTTATCTCATGCCTCAAGACGCATCAATTCTCAAAACAATTGTGTAGGTGAGGTTACCGTTAATGAATTACACCAATGAGATATAAACGGCGTTGGATAATATAATTGGTAGAATGATTTGGGTTGATCTAGTTACCAAATCTCGTGCGCGACGAAATTTTGCTAGAATAACGGTTGTAATCGAACATGATAAGCCTCTCATATCGATTATCCACATCCAAGATCACCTACAAAAAGTGGAATACGAAGGATTACACCTTATATGTTTTCCTTGTGGAAAATTTAGACATGTCAAAGGCGATTGTGTTAATTATAACGGGAATACAGGTGTGGTGAAGCAAAACACGAGTGAAGCAAAACTAGGAGAACCTACTGTTGATGGGACTAGCAAACTATTCCTCTTTATTGAGAGTGGATGACCATAAAGCGAGAGAGGGGTTGTCCACACAATAACGGTGGTCATCAGCAACATAATCCAATATAAAAGGTCGGAAAAGTAAGGGTGAAAAAAGGGAGTTTGACTTCGAGTAAAGAAGACGGACCCTAGTTCTACTCCCGATTGTGCGAATAGGTTTAGATATGATGTGTTAACTTCGTTAGAGATAGTTGAAAGTATTAGAAATGGTAATCGGGGAGTGGAAATCATAGTGCCGGTGGGTAATATCAAGGAGAGAAATAGTACACAGACAATTACAGAGGTTGGAAAAGGAAGTGAAACATTACAACATATAGTCATCGATCCCATGAAGGATCGTTGAGTGTGCAGATTCTTTAACACGACTAAACAAAAGATGCTTGACGGTGAGCTAGTTGGTCCACCACAAAAGCCTAAAGAGAATAGTAGTAGGAAGATTGGTGGGAGAGCAGACAAAAAAGGGACTCTTGTTTCAGCGGAGGGTGCCAAGGGGGGGGGGGCGAAATAAGATTGGGGGTGGTATATAGATGGGGAGCCATAGGTTGAGTGATAGTTTAAATATGGAGGATTCTGGAGATAGATGGACTATATTGGATGGTGGAGGGGTTAGGTCTGTTTCGAATGGGGAAGTAAGTTACAGTACAGAGGGTGAAAGTGCTTTGCTTAGAGCCAGGGACCAGAGTGTAATTTTTTATAGTTCAGGGTATGTTAGTCTTGAAGGCAATGTTTTGAGTGTTGTACCTGGGGAGTGGATGTGTCGAGCTGTAGATGGTGAAGGATTTTTCCCTCCTTATGACCATTCTGTTGTAAGCCACCATAAGCTACTTATCTCGGAGGTTGACACCTCGAACACAGCCACTTTGTAACGTGTGGGAAGTGGGAAAGACCCGCATCTCGACAGCAATCAGGTGGAGACAAGAAGTTAAGGAAACATCCTAGATGGGTGGAAATAAGATCGAGACTAGCCAAGAAGTCAAAAAGATTAGTAGAAGTTAAAGAACCAAGTCTGAAAAAATGAAATCATCAAGTTTTAAAGACCATGACATAAAATTAGTAACAAATTTGATCGACATTCTTAGCTCAAATGATACCTATATGAGTCTAAAAACGCGTGAGAAGAAATAAAGACAAATTCCTAGTTGAGACGAGAAATTATGAAGGTTTTGGCAAAAGGGCTGAGCAACACATACTTAACAAAGAAGTTCATGAGCCAATTTTGATATAATATTTGGCTCATGACTTAAACCTTTGAATTTATTAATATATATTAGTAGTTTATAGTTTTATAGACACACTTTAACTTTCATTAGTTTATGGAGCAAGAGATAAATAAAGAGAATAAGGGAAGCAACATCTTTTGTAATCATTAGCTTGTATAGCAAGAGAAAAATGAAGAGAGTAAGGAAGCAACATTTTTTGTATTTCCTCTTCTTTTAAACTCCAAATTATGTTTTTTGTTCTTTCCTTTATTTTTAGTATGAAGTAAATCTTATTAACTTGAGAGTTGCAAGTGTATAAACTCCAGATTATGATGATCTGTTTTGTTATATTTTAAGAATTTTACGGTTGAACGAGTTTGTGTTAGTTCCTTGAAATATAATATTTTTGATTTTGTGAACCTATTCTTCTAATCAATTAGTTTTTATATCATGTTAGTTCAGAAAATTCCTCAAAAACTTAGGTTGTATCTAGGTAATGTATATTATGTGTGGTACATATGATATACCATTGACCCCCCTCTACAACACCGAATTTCTCTGATTTTGCATTTAATCTCTCCAATTCCTTCATTTATTTCTAAAAGATTACAAGAAATGGAATTAATGGATGATTCATTACCGCTTCATGGTGTTGGTTTACCCAGTTCCACGCTTGAATAACTTTATTCGATCAAACATTTGGATTATAGGTTTTCTAGAAGCTCTGAAGCTCCTCATAGTCTGAGGAGGTGTTATTGTCTTCAATGGCGATGTGTTGTGGTTCCAGAGGATTGTCCTTTTACCTTAGGTATATCATTTCAAGGTAACGACGAGATAATTGATGGTTTGAGGCTCAAGGGTAATATTTTACTTGGATATCTTTATCTATATCGCCGTTTAAAGTTATTGACATAAGGTTTTGTTTCCCCTTTCTCCAAAATCGGTCATGTGTTCTACTTCATCTAAAAATTATTTTATCAATTTCTCTCTCATTTGTGATTTGAGATATTTATATAAGTGGAGGATAGGAAATAAGAAAAGAGATATAATATATTAAGAATGCGAGAGCCATAAAGGTTAGAGAACAAGAAACATTGTAAGGGCTATATTGTGAATTTAATTTGTTCTAATACATTAAAATGAGATCCTATTTGTAAGACTAATAACTTGATGAACAAGAAATTTAGGAATGAAATAACTAGAAAACAAATATAATGTGGAAATAATAAGGTAAAATATATAATGGTAAGAATACACTTAACATCCGACCCCCTCATATTCAAGTATGTCAATAAAGAACAACTTGAGTTTAAAATTCATATCATTGATGACGTGTCTTGAGCTTTGTTTATTGAGAAGCATGACAAAGGAGTTGACTTGGTGACATTTTTTATGTTGTGGTGTGACGGTGAGGTGGAGCGATGAGTTGAGCGTTGAGAACCGGGAACCAAAAACAGAATGTTGATCGAATTACCGAGATGAGACCATTAGAGGGCCTAACAAGATGTCAAATCCTGCGAAGGAATAATTTGAATCCTACGAGAGGATCAAGATTTCAAATCCTAGGAAAGGATTAAGATTTCGATTCCTACAAGAGGAATAAGAATTTGATTCCTACGAGAGGAACACGATTTTGAATCCTATGAAAGGATTAAGATTTCAAATCATACGAGAGGTTAAGATTTTAATCCCTACAAGAGGAATAAGATTTTGAATGCTACGAGAGAATTATAAGTTTGGTTCCTACGAGAGGAATAAGATTTCGAATTCTATGAGAGTTTTAAGAGAAAAGAGATTCTTTTTGTGGAAGCGATTGAAACAATAACAAAAAAGTACCATGGATGGTGGATATTAATGACTTGCGGAAGAAAATAAAATGATAACAAATAATTACTTGGATTAGTAACTCTGATACCGTGTGAGCTATTTAAAGAAACTAAAAGAGAGAATATAAATAAGAAATTAATATATTAAAGAAGGTGGAAGCATGAAGATTCTAGAAAAAGAATACTCTAGCGACTATATTGTGAATTGTGTTGTAATACAATAAAATGAGATCCTATTATAGGATTAATAACTTGATGAACAAGAAAGTTAATACTGAACTAATTAGTAAATAAATATAATATGGAAATACACTAAACTAATAAGTTAATATATTATCATAAGAAAATATTCAACATAATCCACTTAAAGGGTGATAAAATATGATGTGATTCGGGTGATATTCAACCTTACTCTACTAAGGATAAATTGAAGTTTTGCCAAGAATTTTCAAATTCTGAGGATCAACATTGAGACTATTAGAATTCAATAACTTCAATTATGATAACGATGTCTTGTGTGTTGCTTCAATTAATTATATTAACAAATTATACCAAATAATGAAATAAATCTAGATTTTTGTGAGATTCTAAAGTCTTTTGAGTGAATATTTTAAAAGAGATCAATATTTTATAGTTGATTGTTTTTTATTTTAACAATCTTTTATTACAGTGAATGAGATTTTGATCGCTTTATATTGATAAAGTAATTATGTGTACTATATTTGTTTAACATTGATCACATCATTGAAGGAAAGTTAGATAAAACTATGTCCCGGCTCGCTTAAGAAATTGAATGATTTTTTAGAACTCCACTCCATTCGTGAAGTGAGGCGCGATGGAGGGTCGGGTAGTAAAAGTTTGGGTTGGGTTTGGGTAATTTTTCTTTTTGTTTTTTAAACAATAATAATAAAAAAGATTTAACAGATTTCACTGAATTGGTTACTCATGACCAAAGAACAAGTTATTATAACTCCGGAAAACAATAAAAAAATTTGTGCCCCTTTCTAAGACACACACACACACACACACACACACACATATATATATATATATATATATATATATATATATATATATATATATATATATATATGTATATATATGTATATATGTTTCTGGCTTTTAACCAAACCACATAATATTTTTGTATATAACCCAAAATTAAAGTAAAAAATGTAAAAAAGATTTCTTCAACTTTACATTAATTTTTAATAAAGTTAACAAATAGGGTAAACAAGTATTTAAAACATATTTTTTGTATGTTTCATGAACTTAAAGATAACTCTCATGGTAGCTAGAATGTTCTTACCTACATCAAGAATAGAATTTGGTGTAAAATTGCAGTTGATTTAAGAACTTGTCTCAAGCTCAAAACTTATAGGATGGTCTTATCAATATTAATACAAATTGCCTTGAAATTTATGAGAGTTTACATTATTTGTTTAACTCTAGATGGAATTATCAACTAGTTAAATTCTTATAGGTATCTTTTGATTATAACACTCATTTAAGTTCACATCACATTCACAAATAAAAAAACTAGATCATCATATACTCTTTGCTAAGTATGTTGTGTGGAACATTCCTTAGGATAGTTTACAATCTCGAGCTCCATTCACTCTTCTTACATTCTTAGGCATATTCCTATCTACAACAGGAAAGGACTAGAATGGACTGATTTGTGTTTTCTTGATTTATATCATTATAGTAATATACGTTTTATTAGAGAGAGATAGAAAGAAGTATCATTATTAATTTTGTCGAAATTTTAAGAATTCATGTGTTTGTTTCTTCTGAATAGTTTTGTCATTGTATCCTAAAAGTTGAATCCAACAAACGTAAGACATTGATATGTGGCCAAAATACCTTACAGACATCGGAGCATATGTGAGTTTAGACAAGGAATTTTTGTTTTGTAGATTTAATTACATTCTTTATTATCTATATTTTTTGTTGGTTATTTATTTTTAAATATTTTTACTGGTTTATACAACAAAAACAAAAAATTAAAGTTGTTTATGATTCACATCATAAAACAAAGAAAACTTTTTTTTTTGTTTTAAAAATTTTACTTCGGAAAAATTTCCAAGTATGTGTATACAGAACAAGAAATATAAATTCAATTCATTTTCTCTTATTATGTCTTCTAGACTTGTGTATACATACCACTGATTATTTGATTACTAAATGTCAAATTAATGCTTTATATCGAATATAGGGAAAAATCTAAACAAAGTGAAAAGCAATCTAAAACGGATAACACCTCAAGAACAAAAGTTTGTGGACCTGCACTAGAACCAATTGGACATTGAAGATATGCCTGAAAAGTTACATGGTTCTTACTGTAAGAGATAGAAATAAAAGATGTTGTTCTAGTCGACCACTTTGAGCTTGATTTTTTATTGAAATAATATCAACTGAAATGGGGTATAATCCATATGCTTGAATCTACAACGCAATAAATGCTTGGAAACATTTTGATTTCCTATATAAGAATTTTATATAGAATTGTTTGGGAAATTATCTGTATAATGTATACACCATCATGACTACTCCCAATCAAATACAAGACCAAAGATGTCTGGATAAAGAAATTCATGATCAGTAGGTTCCTTTATTTCATAATGGTAGATTCAAAACCATTAACGTCACAAGTACAACAATCCAAGTTGATTCTACATGAACTAAGTGCTGAAGTAATGAATTTGGAAGAATCTTTTCAAGTTGGTACACTCGTGGAAAGATTTCCCGTGTTGTACAAAGACTTCAAAAATTAAATTACCTCGAACACAAGCTCAACCAGATAAGTCTTGAATATCTAATTGTAAGTATGAGAATCGACGAAGACAATTGAATGGTTGAAAAGGAAACCAAACCTCGACATATGAAACCAAAAGTAATGTTGTTGAACAAGGAAGGTCAATTCAAAAAAACAAATGAAAGAAGCAAAGACAGTCAAACAGTTACAAAACAAGAAGTTGAAATTGAACGGGGATTATAACAAAAACCAAAATCATGGACATCGTTCGAAAGAAGTTGAAACGAGAAATCACAATGAAATCAAAAGAAGGATACTAGCGGGCAGTCATATGTGAGTGAGATATCAGATGGTATTAATTAGTTTAACCTAGCATTAGTGGTTTTGGAGATCAATCTAGTCAAAAACCAAAAACAATGGTTGGTAAATACTAGAGCAATCCGACATGTGTGATCAGACAAATCTGTGTTCAAAACCTATAAGAATGCTTTAAATGAAGAAACCCTTTTATTCTGCTACCTAAAAGTTTTAAGCTATTGGGAAGATTATATTGAAGATGACATCCGGGAAAGAGATGGCCTTGAACAATTTCTAGCATATTCTAGACATGCGCAAGAACTTAGTTTCTGGAACCGTACTTAGCAAGTCTGGTGTACCTTTGCGATGGTCTGTTTAAATTGAATTTAATGATTGTGGTACCAACCAAAATTATAACCGAGAAATAAATGAATGAGAATATTAATTGTGTGTATATTCTTGACTCACCTAATTTATGAGATGTTATATTAGGACGTGTTAATTTTGGGACATTAAATAATTTAGTAAACGCCGACTTATTATCTAATGTAAACTTCAATTCTCAAAAGGAATGTGAAGTATGTGTTTAGTCAAAATTAACAAAAACATCATTTAAAACTATAGAAAGTAATTTTGTACCTTTAGAGACAATTCATAACAACATATATGACTTAAAGTTTGTGCAGACTAGAGGTGGTAAAAAGTACTTCATAGATTTTATTTTTTATTGCACAAGGTATTGTCAAATATAAATTTTCTCCAAGTAAGGATGAGGTCTCAGAATCATTTAAACAATACAAAAGTGAATTTGAAAATCAACTAAATAAAAAGATTAAGAATCTAAGAGAAGGTAGGGGAGAAAAATATGTGCCTCTTTTTTAGGAGGTTTTTGCATCAAATATTGAATCATCCATCAAACCACGACTCCATATTCACCTCAACAAAATGGGATTGCATAATGCAAAAATCGACATTAAAGGAAATGATGAACGTCTTTTTTATAACCAGGTTACCATAAAACTTATGAGAGAGGCTTTTCTCATGTGAAACCACATCTTTAACAAGGCACCACACAAGAAGATTGACAAAACTCCTTATAAATTATAGAAAGTAAAATCACCTTCCTCCAAATACTTAAAAGTGTAAGTATGACTCATAAAGGTAGTTATCCCGACTCCCAAAGTGGTCAAGATATGACTAAATACAATTATTTGCATCTTTATAGACATGCTCACAATAGTGCTGCATATACGTTCCTGGTGGATAAATCTTATCACGGTGACATTCACATTGATACGAAGATTGAATCTAAATATACATATTTCTTTGAAACAACTTTCCCGTACAAGACAGCACAAGAATTTGATTTCTTGAAAAGAACACGCAATGCAATTCAAGAAGAGCAAGATCAAGAATCGTTTACAACCAAAAAGAAAGACCAAGATTCATTACTAAACAAGAAAACCAATAGGAAGTAAAAGGATTATAACCTCTACATATTTTGGTCCTGGCTTCCTAACTTACATTCTAGATGATGAACCGCGAAATTCAAAGAAGCTATGGTAAACCCTAACACCCCTTACGAGAAATAAGCGGTAAATTATGAGAAAGATTCAACACATGGCATTTACTGGAGCTCCCTCCTTGGAATAAACCCTTAGGGTGCAAATAGATCTATTGAAAAGTACAATGTCTGCCTTGTTGTGAAAGTTTGTAGTCAAAGGGAAGGACTTGATTATTACTCCATCCGTTCCAAAAAAGTTAACACATTTGCTTTTACACACAAATTAAGAAATGCTATTTATTATCCATGTGATTACTACAGTTCCCCCTCCATAAAGTGTCTTGATATCTTGAATATTTATTAGGAACATATATTATAATATTTAATTAGGGGTAAAAGTGGTATAAATAAAAAAAAGTGTCTTGATTTTCGAAAGTGACAACCTTTTTGAAACAATTATTTTTAGTATAAGTGACAACCTTTTAGGAACGGAGGGAGTATGACACATATTATCCAATCACGATAATATTATCCATATGAACTTTAATCGATATAGATTCGATATACAACCTGGAAATCCATCAAATGGATGTAAAGACGGTTTTCCTAAATAGAGAACTAAACAAAGAGATATACATGAAACAACCTAAAAGTAACGTTATTCTAGATAAATAGAAACAAGTACGTAAGGTTGTTAAATCTCTATATAATATGCACCAAAACAGTGGCATTACAAATTTGACAAAGTCATGATTTCAAATGGCTTTAAGATAAATGAATATGACAAATGTGTCAAACAAAATGAAAAAGGATATGTCACTGTGTTCTTATTTGTGGATGATATATTGATAATTGAAAGTAATAATGATGGAATTACCTCCAACAAGAAGATGCTTTCAAGAAAATTTGACATGAAAGATCTAGGCATTGGAGATCTTATTCTATGCATTCTAGATTCTCTAGCATCTGAAGGAATAGTAACATCTCATTCATACTATATTGAGAAAGTAGTAATGGCTACACATATATTGTTAAGACACGTATAAAGTAAACTTATATCTTGATAAGAACACTAATGATACGATCAACCAGTTAGAATACTCTTGTATTATACGGAGTCTCATGTACTTAACAAACTGCACTAGGTCAGATATTGATCATCCAATAAGCAAGCTAAGCAGGTTTACAAATAATCAAGGAAAGAACCATTGTGTTGTTATCGTAAGATTTCTAAGGTATCTCAGATACACTATGAATGAATGGTTGCTATACACAAGAGATCCAGTTGTATTAGTAGGATACGTCGATGCAAATTGGATATCGAACTCCATAAAATCAAAATCCACATGTGGGTTTGTTTACATGTTAAAAGGAGCAGCAGTGTCATGGAAATCCACGAAGAAAGCGTGTATATCTAGATCTACCATGGAATATGAATTTATAGATTTAAAAAATTTTGCTAAGAAATCCAAGTGGATTTGAAACTTTTTAGAAGATGTTCCTAATTTGCCAAAGCATGAATTTATAGGGCACTAAACCAGATGTATAACGTTAAGTCTAGACACTTATCTCATAGACACAATAATGTTAGACAACTACTCTCAAATAGAGTTATCACAATCGATTACATTCGATCAAAGGATATCATAGAAGATCCATTTACCAAAGGTCTACAAAGAGAGAAAGTATGAGTATTATCAATGGTAATAGATATCAAGCCTATGTAACTTGACTTGCCATGATGGGAAACCTACCTAATAGAGTGGAGATCCCACAATCTAGGTGCAAAGGAAAAATTGAAACATGAAACTACAGTTCAGTGAGATGCATTGTGGGAAATCTTCCTAAACCATTCTTAGGATGAAGTAAACATCGCTACGTGTAAGAATGATGGATAAGTTAATCTTTTAATGGCTATTGTATATCTGATAATATAAGATAGAGTACTACAAAGTCCTCTCGATAAGATACCACATATATGCATAACATGGGTAGCTGCCTACGAGAATTTTTTAAACTGAATTTCTCGGATGATTAATCATAAAACACTAGGAGTTGTCTAGGTTTGTAAATGTACACAACCATGAAAACAAAGTAATGTTTGGAAAGATACTATGTAAGTGTTGTTTACTTGGTTTACAAAAACGTTGAACAGTTCAAGACTCATGTTCATTGGTTAGCAAGTAGATCTGGTAGCTTTCAGTAGGGAAGGTTCAAAACCAGAAGTCACTTCTCTCGATGTAGGATACTTCTACAATTCTCTCTCTCTCAATCTCTCTCTCTCTCTCTCTCTCTCTCTCTCTCTCTCTCTCTCTCTCTCTCTCTCTCTCTCTCTCCCTCCCTCCCTCCCTCCCTCCCTCCCTCCCCCTCCCTCCCTCCCTCCCTCCCTCCCTCCCTCCCTCCCTCCCTCCCTCTCTCTCTCTCTCTCTCTCTCTCTCTCTCTCTCTCTCTCTCTCTCTCTCTCTCTCTCTCTCTCTCTCTCTCTCTCTCTCTTGTGTTAAGCCTTATATTTCATATTTTATGTAGTTGGTTTGTCGATTTTCATTCATGTTGGGATTGTCAGCCAAATGGATTCTACCCAAATGTTAATAGGATTGACAATGACGTGATTGATACGTTTATTTCATTGTAAACACTAACGTAATATATTTACTTGATTAAAAATTATTTAAAATTGAAAACAAAATTGAGTAAGAATTGTGAAAAAAATAGATAGATAAATAAGTATATATATATATATATGTGTGTGTATGTGTGTGTGTGCGCGCGCGCGTACGTGTATGTGTGTGTGTGCTCGTACGTGTATGTGTGTGTGCACGTGCATATGCGTGTGCTTGTGCGTGTGCGTGTGTAGTAAAGGTGAAAGAAAGAAACTTTTTTTTTATTATTACTATTAAATTTTGCCACTTGTTGTGTAATTTCTTTACTATGTGCAAACTTTTATTATTACCATTGGATCAGATCCAATAGTTATGTATTTTACAAACTAATGCATCTTTCATCTGAAAGATATAATTTCAATTTTTTAAAGTTATAAACATTTTCAATGGATGTTTAGCAATTTATTTATTTTCTATAAATAGTTCGTCAACTTAAATATTTGACTGATTCAATATTTTAAAGTATTAAGCATTAAAAAAATTTAGAGTGAAAAAATAAACAAGAAAAAAAACATTATTAAATTCGTTAAAAAACTAAAAAAAACGATGTTTGTTTCTTTTAAATAGTTTTGTCGTTATATTTTGAAAGTTGAAATCAACAAAGGAATGACAATTAAATTACCTAAATACCTTAAAGATATTAAATCACATCTAAGTTTAAACAATTAAATTCTATTTTATAGATTTAATTATACCATTAAACCCAACACGTACATTACTTATAAGATTCTACTCTTAGAATACATGATGTCTAGTTATCTACTCGAAAGAAGAGGAATATAACATCTCATAACCCTGACTTGATTTGTCTTCAAAATTATTATGAAAGGGATTTGTAACAAATTTTTTTTTTTTTCATACATAAGAGGCTTTAAAAGCCGTTGAGAACAAAGTATTACATGTAAAAGCAGGCTAAATTTATTTAAACAAGCTAATCTAGTACAACCCTAGGGATTGCACATTCGCTTCTGTCCCTTGTAATGAGATTCCAAAGGTAATCTGGTGGTTCCGTAAAATTTATCGGTTGTGTGTTCAGCATCGCCCCTTTTTTCGCTAGTATATCTGCACATTGGTTAGCTTCTCAAAAGACATGGTTTAATTCGAATTTAGGTGATTTTCCAAGTAAAGTGCAACAATCCTTGATTAATGAAACATACCGACTACCCAAGTTTCCACCACCCTTCACTAGCGCGTGAAACTTCCCCGAGTCTTTCTCAAGATGAGATGAGCTCCCACCGCCCTTCACTAGCGCATGGAGCTCCTCCGAATCAGTTTCAAAAATCATATCCGTATAGCCATTGTTAATTGTCCAAACAAGACCATAGTGTAAAGCTAGTAACTCCGATACAAAGGGGGAGTCAACTAGACAACAACCCATAAAACCAAGGATAAAAGAACCATGTTTATCTCTAATCAAACCACCAATACCAGCTAGTCTTTTCGCGGGATTAAAACTACCATCAAGATTTAGTTTGAAACCAGAGCTAGGTTTTACCCACTTTATCATAACGTTAGAAGCAAGTTTAATTACTCCACCATCAAAACTCTTTCCCCAAGCAAGGATAAAATTCCTAGCAAGAGAAAAGACTTTTCTTTTGAGTTCGATTTTATGTGGTACCTGTGCAACAAATTTCTTACTTTCAACGAATAAGTAATATATATGTCCCCCCTTAATCATATATTTTAGCATCTCCTACCATTTTACTTCAATAAATCCTTAAATAAGAAAACCCCTAATATATTAATCTGGATAAACCGTGTTTGGGTAGTCATTTTGATTAGATATTTATTTTCTAGACAAACATTATTGAAGTGAAAAAGAAATAAAAATCTCTAGAAATAGATTCACATATAACTTTATTGCCAAGATATATTCAAGGTACTGAACTTGTTGTTTTCGTAAAAAATATCAGAACATGATTATATGTAAGTATAATTATAATATTATCTATATACGAAAATAGTGATTTAGCTCATGATATGAAAAGAGAATGCATTTTCCTATCATGTTCTTCGACTCCATTATCATCAAACGAAGGTGAAACCTGGTCCGTGACCAAAACCAAATGATGCAATGTGATCTTTAAGAGATCTTTTGTGTTTAAAATCAGAACCACATACACAAAGCCAGCGTTTCCCACAATTTTTTTCATGAGTTCGCCAATCACCTTTCACAGCCAAACACTTACCACATTTACGACATGCAAAGCGTTTCGTTTCGTGCTTTCTTTTGTAATGCGTTTGAAGTGTACGAAAATCTTTCAATGGTTTAGCCCTTGGGTGATTAATATTGTTCTTGCACCCTTCTTCACAGCAGTAACATGGAACACCTAGCATTGCTCGTGGCTGTGTTCCCTTAAGAGATTCTGGCCCTTTTCTATACTCAGATCCATGTCCCCACATATGCATCTGCAACAAAAATTGATCTTAATTACTATTAAATAAAAAACTTCTTCTTAATAACTAGAAGGAGGATTAGTACTGCTACGCTTTACTGGGTGTCAGGGATCCTCGTAATAATTATAATTATATATTTATAAAGCTTCCAAATATTTAATTCATGTGTTAGAACTTAAAAGACTTAGCACCTGAAGATCGTTGTAGCGATTGAAGGTTTTATTGCAGATATGGCAAGAAAAGTTGGTGAAGCCAATAAGAATCTGTGAAATAGTGGGTATCCAATAGTGGGTTGGAACCGTAGAAATTCTTCGATCATAGGAATTTCTAGTGTCATCAAAGCATCTTGGAGGACCAATCTGCAAAGCTACTGAGACATCTTTATTATCATCATCATGGGACAATTCAGAATATGTGTGAGATTCAGATCTTTCTTCAGATGTTTGAGGCAAGTTTTCATTTTTTTCTGGGAAAAAAATGAATTGCTGGATGGTTTTATGAACCCTAGAAGAGGATACTATTGATTTATGAGAGCTAAATGAAACATGTGAGTGCTCCATGTTGTATGTAAAAACGTTATACTCGGTTTTATTTATTTATAATCAACCTTTTAACCTTAGTTGAAACTTGGGTAAGTGATAGTCGGTCTTTTGATATCAAACAACAGTTGGAAAAGTCTTAATCAAGAGAATATGTTGGTTGAAATTCATTCTATTCAAGGAAAATCTTAAACTCTTGCTGTTATTCAACTTCATATGATTTTGGTATGAAAAGCACAAATATTAAATTCTGTGGCCCACAGCTTTCATCTTTAGTAACAATTTTTCATAAGAGGATTTGAAATTAATGACTAATTGGCAATATTTTCCATGATCTAGTTTACTTGCAATTCAACTATGATCTAAGCAATAAATACTACTTAGTGAGTGGTTGTGAGTTTGCTTTGCACGAAGGATCTAATTATTCCTTCTTAACAAGCAACCACAAATGCATGTGGTACCTCGTATGTATGTCTATTGCTATGTCTCATCCTCATTGCTATTGTACTACCCTGAAATGCTGGCACTGAAACTTACTACATTATAACTAGTCATTTTGTTAACCAGCTACATTGGGTACATTGCAGGCCTATAACGAATTATATACCTTATACAGTTGAACTAACTAGAGATCAATATTACTGCGGTAAATATTGTACCTAATCTTAATATTTGATACATTACCGGTGGCTCTTCTAGAACAAAAGATTTGTTGTTTTCGTCAGGATTAATTGCAATTTCTGTTTTTCTTTGACGTCGACATTCGATCCAGTGTTTCTGAGTTGTATTGTTCTATGAACATTGATTGAGAAATGTATCCAATCGCTATTGTCACTTGAATATATATATATAAAAAAAAGTTTATGACACAAATGAAAAGATTTATCTTATTAAAATTTATTTTTAATCAAACTAAATAAAAAAAAACGAGATCGGAAAAAGTTACAAAATCCACCTTTTCATTCGAAAATGAATTGTAAGTTAAATTGATATTTGGGTTTTTTTATTAATGAGGTTCATAACTTAACAAAATTTCTTTATAGGGTCTAACCTAAAATTGGGACAAAAAATATCTCGGTCTGACTTGCACGTACTTATTTATAAATTGTGTATTAATGTAGGGCAACAAAGCATTAGTAATCGACGCTAATATAAGAATCTCTAACCATCAATCTAGTTAGATTTCTTCTACAACCATCTTCAATTTGGATTAATTGCAAACCACAGGCAAGCAGCAAAACTCCATTAACAATGCAAACCAAGGTTAAACCTCCAACGATAAATCCTTTTCCTGCGAAACCCACTGTTAGAAAACACATACCATTCTAACGTTCATCTCGCTACACAAAAAAAATTTTACTAGATGAAAATTCCCTCTAACTGGAACACAGTAGCCTAGGGAAAGTAGTGTTAGCAAAGCCAACAAAGACAAAAAAGAAGGTAAAGCCTCCAATGAAAAAGCGTGTACCGACGAACCCCACCATTAATGTTGACAACCCACCTAGGCGCATACTTATATAAAAAAACGTGTATTACAGTTACCGAATTATATTTAAAAGTTTGTTGGGTTGTTATGTGTTATTTGACGGGTTGTTAGCTACCCAGTCTAGATATACATTTGTTCTCTTATTCTGATGTGATGCCTTAATTAATTTGTTGGGTTGTAATAACGCTTACAATATTTTGTGAAAAGATTGCCTGTGTTGATGTTGTTGTGTGTCTGAATTCCTAGTAGCTCGAGATAAAGTACCTAATTGATGATAGATTTGTTTCATAAAATCCTCCAAACCGTAATGGTAAAAACTTAAATATGATTACCGTATATTAAAAACAAATCAAGATCTTGTTATTTATTTTTTTAAATTTTTTTATGGGTTAATAAATGCTTATTATAAAGATAGAATGTGCATACTCAAATTATTTTGGACCTTAAAAAGACGTTATATAGGTGAATTTTTTAAAGAATGATTTGTTAGGCTTAACACTTTATTAACAATCATCTTATGAGAAAATGCCACTTAGGGTCCTGAACACACCCCCCCTCTTCGAAATAGCAACCCCTCTTGGAGTCTCTTCTTACTAAAGACCTCAAAAAGAATTTAACACATGAAGCCTAATATCCCAATCACTTTACTACCCTTTTTCCCTATATATACTAAATATAACATTTCTGAAATAGAAAACAAAATCCTAAAAAACTCATAATTCTCTCTCCTAAAAAGCTCACTATTCCAGATCGGCAATGGAAGCTCCAAAATCACCACCACCACCATAACACATCCACGGAAGATCTCGCGCCTCCATCAATGGAGCTTCTCAAGCCTCTCACGGTCGATGATGGTTGTTCGCTGCTCTTCTTCGATCCAGCAGCGAGATGAAGGCCACCAACACTGTTGGATGCTCCGTTCAAGCGCGCAACCCAGATCGAGGCTCTTTCTCCGGTTCTGCAACTCAGATCGAGGATACAGCGTGTTCTTCGCTGGTCTGCGAGACTCATGCTGCCATGGCGAACGGAGTTCACCCTCGGTGGTGCTGCGATGCTGCGAACCAACTGCGAACGGAGTTCACACGCCGAGATCCGTGAAAGAAGCCACCAGAGTGCAGCCATCGAGATCCAGCGGAGTTGCTGCTGCTCTTCTTGCTCTTCAAGATTCTCGCACAGCTCCTTTTCGTTGCTGTTGTTCTTTGCCGAGCTCCGGTGGTGGTGTTATTCGCTGAGCTCCAGTGGTGGTGTTATTCGAAGAGCTCCAATGGTGTTGTTGCTGCTGTTTTAGATCGATGGTGGTTAGGTGGCTACAATGGATGAAGCAGCTTGGTTGGACGGAGGCAGTTTCCATGGTGGTGGTGGTGCTCGACGAGAAGGCTGTTTCCATGGTGGTGGTGGTGCTCGTCGACGAGAAGAAGGATTTTTTTTTCATTTCAGATCTAGATCTGGTTTGACCAGATTTGGTCAAACAAAATAGTAGCTAGGTTAATTTATCATTTTTTAATTGTATATTGATTTGTAATTATTTAAAAATGTGTAATAAAGATGAATAAAGGTTTTTTTTACTATTTATGTTTTGTTTTTTAATAATACTCGTCAATTTGACTGAGTACTCATCAAATTTACGGAGTACTCATCACATTTATCAGAGTACTCATCAAATTATCCAGAGTACTCATTAAAATTATCCGGACCACTCACCAAAATATATAGAGTACTCATTAAAATATATAGAGTATTCAGCAAATTTATAGAGTACTCTCAGTTTTTCCGATACTCATCAATTTTATCCGATACTCTATGTTTTTTCCGGTGACCGGTGACTGGTGGTCGGTGGTCGGTGGTCGGAGGTCGGTGGTAGGTGGTGGGAGGTTGGAGGTAGGTGGGTAGTGGTAGGTAGTGGAGAGAGAAGCAGTGACATCACACTTTTTTGTCTTTTAGTGTTAGTAAGGGTAGGAAAGACTATTGTCAAAACTGAGGTCCCTAAGAAGAACAGATTTCTAGACTATACTCTATAGAGAAGAAAGATTGTCGCTAAGACCCTATATATAATTCACCCCTTATCTTATGAGATAGTTGCTAATTAATTCCAAAACCCAACAAATCATGCCTTAAGAAGTCTAACCTTAAAGTTTGGATAAATAAGGTCCATTTTGGGTTTATGATATACCTAATATAACTTTACAAAATAAAATAATAAAATTTAAGATTAAAAAAATCTACAACAAAAAACGTTAGAAATTTTTTAGAACCAAAAATAAAAAGAAAACATAAAAAATTGAAAATAATTAAATAACAAACCTAAAATCATATCTTCGCTTCTGCATTCGAACAAAAAACAAAATAGAACACTCTTCCTACCAAGCTGCTCTCCTGCATATGAAAACATCTGTCACCGATCTCCACCATCATCATGACCATGGCTTGGTTTTTGCGCCTTTAACAATTGAAGACCCAAATTAAAGTAAAGAAAAAAAATCAATTTTTAACATTGAAAGTTAAAAAAAATGATTTAATTTTTTCACCTAATCTCACTGCTTTACGATTTTCAGAATTTTATGATTTAAGTATAATTTATTATATTTTAAAAGGAATTAAATATTCTAATAAAGATGCAAAGATGTGATGTGGTGATGCTGAATCGCGGTTAAGAAAATGATAATGGAGATGGGTTTTTAACGGGTTTGGATAGTAGATCTACCAAATTAATAAACACAACTCAGCAAAATATACAGTACTTTGGTTTCTAAATTTACAAGAGCCCACCAAACGCGTGTAAAGAGCCTACCAAACAGTGTGTAAAGAGCCACCAAACGTGTGTACAGAGCCCACCAAAATGTGTTTACAGAGCCTACCAACCGTGTGTACAGAGCCCACTACACGTGTTTACAGAGCCCACCAAAGGTATTACTGACTATGAATATTATAAAAATAGGCTGGACCTGTTAAAGAAAGTTACCTTTTGGATTAATCACCCTTATCTCATAATATTTTAGGTTGTTATATATATATAAAGAATTTTTTTAGATATAAATCTAACATAAACTAAATATAATAAATTATTAAATATAAACCCAACAATTTAGTTTTTTTATAAAACAATTTGATAGATTTCACACATTTTAAAGATTTTGAACCAAACAAAGTAGACAAATGAAATTCAGAATTCAAACAATAAAAGTAAAATTTAAAGTAAAACCAAATACACTTAAAAGAAGATACTAAAAATTAGAGAATATTATTTTGTGATAAAAAATTAGAAATTTGATGAATCTACGATATAAATTAAGACAAAAAAAATCAAGAGAAACACAAAACTAGTTATATACTGTATCGTGAAATATCTTGATATACATTCATATAATTTAATCAAATTCTTTTATAATGATTTTATCTGATAAATGAAAGATAAAAGTATTAAAAAAAATAGAGAATTTGATAAGTTTTTTTTTTCTTTTTTGACGGTGAAATATGTTAAGATTTGGGATAAAAATAGTTTTTTTAGTAATTCTGCTTCAATTAACCATGATTAAATGTTAAATATAGGGCAAAGTCAAGGGCCTTTATATTCATAAAAGTCTCAATCCATGTACATAAACTCAATCTTTTTAAATATTTAAGTATCACAATTTAAATATAGTAAATATAGCGGGCTTAGGCACACGTATTGAGTTTTTTTAAAAATATAAATAAAAACAGGCACCAATTTTTTCAAACATGTGAGGTCGCACCTCTTGCACATACCCAAGCTAGATTCTACTAAGAAGGATGTTCCCCCTCACCCACCCACCCCTTATCCGGTCTCAGGATATATTTTTGGAAATAGACCATAGTAAAAAAATTACATTATCCCCCGCAATCTCAGCCTGAATTTTAGCGCCCTAACTTTAAGTATTAGATTTTTAACACTCCCCAAATTAGAAATTAGCCCAAAAAATATGGTCAATGTCCCGAGTCCCACCAATAATTTTAACTTTTAGCCATTCCCCCCATCCCCAGAGAATTTTTTGGATCTGCGTGATATTGTGGCTTCTTTTGAGGCGAATAACGCTAAGGGAAGGGTGTTGAGTGGTGGAGGTTATATACGTTTTTCAAACATTTTTGGCACTTGGGTTTGCATTTCTTAAATAATATAAGGGTCAGTGTGCAATTTTTATTTAATATAGGGTATATTGTGTAAACTATAGGAGTTGGGGTGCAAACTTTGAATAATATAGGGATTGTTGTGTAAATTGTGAATACTCTAGGTGTTGTCGTGTAATTTTTTAGAAAATATAGGGTCCAGGTTGCAAATTTTGAATAATATAGGGACTGTGGTGCTAATCGTAGGGGTTGGTTCATATTTTGAATAGGGACTGGGGTGCAAATTTTGAATAAAACAAGGGTTGGGGCATATTATAAATAATATAAGGGTTGGGTGCAAATTTTGAATACTATAGGATATTTTTTGTATTATTTGAGTAATATAGGGACTAGGGACCTAAAATGAAATATTGTACAATATAGGGACATATAATGCAACGAACAAAACAAATAGGATTTAGGAGCACAATATTTGCATAATATAAGGACATATAGTGCAATTGACTCAAAAATACCATAAGGACCTGCAATTAGACAAAGTATTTTTTGAAGTATACTTTTGTGAGATTTTGTTAACATACACGACTATTATACACGTATTTGGAATACATGTGCTAAAAATCAAATTTTATTAAATTTTATTTAACTTTATTTAACTTTATTTAACTTTATTTACTTGTATTCAAGTTTATTTGATTTTATTGTGTTTATTTGTCAAAAATATATTTTTTGGTAATGTAATACAATTTTATTATTATGTACTATAATTTTACTTATTAGTTATTGTACTGAAATGAAATAATTTTTTTATTTTATTAGTAGTTAACACTGGTCAATTAAAATTACATATAAACCCCTATCAATTGAGTGACAGGTTATTATGGTTGATGTTTTATCTAACCACCATAATGGTGACAACGAGGGTAATGACCCTTGAAGAGGTCCTACAGGTCCTTTCCCCGGTTGTAAAAACAAGGTAAATGGTTAATAATTTAATTGTAATTGGTCATGTATACATATTTTGTATATTTTATTTACTAAACATAGAAACAAGTCGTAAAAAGAATGGGTAAGAATATTCTTAGAATGGTGGAGAAAGCTAAGGCCAAGTACGGTAGAATGGTGCCGATGGAGTTTTATCGGTAAGATGATCGTGGAACCCAATTTGGGATACTACACGCCACTTGGCCCAGGTGATTGGAAATAACGTTTAGGACCATATCCTGAAACACTATCTGGATTGGAGAAGCATTCCAACTGATCAAAAATTATTAATATGGACTCATCTTGAAGTATGTTTCTTTTAAAAAAAATGTCTTTTATAAATCAAATTCTTCGATTAACTTCTAATATTTTTTGGTATCAAAATTTTTTGGTCAATGAATGGAGGAACTGAACGGGCTAGAAAGAGATTCAAGGGTACGTCTACAAAAAAGTTGCCACTAAATATAGTGATAAAAAGGGGACGATACATGGGGACTATCTTGTAACCGGTATTTCTCCAAAAGAATTGAGGAAAGTAGAATTCGAGTTGATGCCCCGGATGTGGGTCTTCATAGAGTTTCAGGTATGATAATTTTGAATATGTTGTTGTTATTTTAGATATATATTTAATATAACTAAGCTAAACATAGGATATCAGCTGCCTAGAAAATGAACCGAGAGAAGCAAGGACCTGGTAGTGGTCATGGATCCTCAACCCTAACAAACACCCGCTATCGGCTTCTTGAGGTAATGTATATCGTATTTATAAATTGTTAACTTCGTTATTAAATATATTTGTATTATTAACTTTGTGGTTGTTGTTTTAAAGGACCCCAAGTCAGAGGATTTGGAGTTCAACCAGAGACATAGAATGATCCCGATACTCTTACACCTATGCCCCCAGGGTTGAGGTCGAGGAATAGGCCAAAGATTTTTGAATATTACACCAAGATTGGGAAGCGTAAAACGGGAGATTGGTGAGATAAGAGCTTTGAGGATTGCGATGTAAGTTAGGATATTGTTTGAGATTAGCTAAATATAATTGTAGCGACTTAAAATTTTGTCTACTATTAGCTTGAGTTGAGAGCGAGGATTGACCAAGTAACATCGTCTTCAGTTGGTGTCTCCGGGTCATCATCCACACCATCACGGTCTTTAACCAAGGAAGATCAGTTTCGAACTGTGATTGAGGTGGCACAGGATCGTATGGGTCCGGCCAAAAAGTGTTGGAAACCAAGATTTAGAACTACCGTTCCAAACTAGATTCAACAGCGGGCCTAGGTGACGGATACAACTGTGGTGCCCCAATGGATGGTTGATACATTCTCGCAGGAAGTTGCGGATGTCAATGATTTAACCAAACTACATGCGCAACCAAAGCATGAGACCATGGGTCGATTGGCACTATTGGAGGCACTCCAAGTCCTCCATTCATTACTCAGAAGAACTATATGACGCTACTTGGGAAACTCAACCAGCTAATGGTACATTGGGGTATGTTTTTGTTAGATATCATCCCACCCGGTCCATAACAACCGACTAATACGCACACCATAAAAAACTCACCTCCGCATAACAGATCTAAATCTTCATTGATTTACCTTCCAGGCCTTTATAGAAACTGTACAATTGTTGATCTTCTGAGTAGCCATGATCTGGAACTCGCCTTAAACATATCTGAAATCTTGCCCAACCTGCTCCCACTAACTCATCTTGCTCTTGACGGAATGATGTCAACTCTAACTGCGCGTTCAAACTCATGTTTCTTGGATAGTAAGGATCAAAGAACATTGTTTGTAATTCATCCCATATAGTGATTTGATCTCGTGGTTATTGATCAAACCACTCAGTTGCTGCATTTATGAGGAATAACCAGAAATTCGTGAGATACATATGTTCTCGTGTGAGTCGTGTCACATCTTGCATGATTTAAGCATTGCATATCTGCATGAACTTCTCCACTGCTCGAATTGCATCTTCACCAGCCACTCCTTGAAAATTTACAAATTCTCAAAATCTACTCAACATACCAAAACCGGGTTTGAATCTAGCAACTTGAATATCTGGAGGTCCAACACCTAATGCAGGTAATCGGAATGGTTTTTGTTCAGGAGCCTGCACGAACCATAGATCGTATCCTAATTGGACTTGAGCATTTCCTTCTTTTTGAGGTTGAACATCTCCTTCTTGTGGGGGTTGATCCTCACCTTTCTGAATAACTAGATCTGCTTGGTTTTTTGTCATCTCTTTCTCTAGCTTACATCGTTCTCTTTCACTTTTCCAGTAAGCTTTTAGTATCGCCTCAGGATCTGAGACCATACACCAAACCTAAAATATCTGATAAGGAAAAAAACACAAGCCAAGTGTAAAACAAAAAATAACAATTAACTCTACTTAAAAGAAATAAACACAAATATCAAACGCTGTGATCCCCGGTAGTGGCGCCAAAAACTTAGTTGCTCCTAGAGAGTGATAAAAATCAACACTAAAGAAGAGAAGCGACTAACCGCAAGTGTACGGGTCGTTCCGAGTAATAAGTAAAAAATAGGGGATTTCGTTTCCACAGGGATTGCTAAGGTAGATTTAAATGCGTAAATAGTAAAGTAGAACTAATTGCAATGTAAACAAACCTGGATATTTGTTTTGGTTTTTAAATAATAAAAGACAAACACAAGAATATCAAACAAACCAATATTAAACTAAGAATTAAACTAAAAAGAGTATGCAAATATGAGATATATACTTGAGTCTCGCTAGGTAATCACCTAAGTTCAAAGAAGAAATGTCGGACCATAAGACATGCTGGCCAAGGACACTATCTCAGGTGTAGCTATTGGATCACCAGCCACGCACATAAGATGAATCTACCAAACATAAAAAGGGTTGGTTAATAGTCAAATGAAGAAAGTTTCCAAAAAGGGAAAGTTTCCAGATAAGGCAATTCTACAAATAAGGTAAGTTTCTAAATAAAGAAAGTTTCCAAATAAGGTTAGTCTACAAATAAGTTAAGTTTCAAGTCTAAGAACGTTACCAAATAAGACAAGTTTACTAATAAAGAAAGTTTCCAAATAAGAAAACTCTACAAATAAGGTAAGTTTCTAAATAAAGAAAGATTCCGAATAAGGTTAGTCTACAAATAAGTTAAGTTTCAAGTTTAAGAACGTTACCAAATTAGACAAGTTACTAATAAAGAAAGTTTCCAAAAAGGGAAAGTTTCCAAAAAGGGAAAGTTTCCAAATAAGGCAACTCTACAATAAGGTAAGTTTCCAAATAAAGAAAGTTTCCAAATAAGGTTAGTCTACAAATAAGTTAAGTTTCAAGTCTAAGAATGTTACCAAATAAGAAAAGTTTACTAATAAAGAAAGTTTCTAAAAAGGGAAAGTTTCTAAATAAGACAAGTTTCCTAATCATGTTACCTACCTTTTTCCAAAAACCACTCCTTAAATGTTTGTCGGTGCATCTCCTCCACTGCTTTAGCCGTCCCTGATAGCGTGGATTTGTGTTCTCTAAATTGTAAGAAAATAATAAAAATTAATGAGCAAATAATAAAAATTAATGAGCAAATAATAAATTACGTTAACTTACGTCAAATATGTTTCGATCTCGTCGCAATTATTCAGAATGTACCAGTTGATTTGATCCTTCATTTTACGTGGTATATGACCAAAATCTTTTTTACGAACGGGAGTACACTGACTCTTAAAAACGGATAGCTCTTTTGGTTTGGGCAGTGGTTCGTTATATCTACCCGGATCATTGAACTTTGTCCTTTCCTCTCGAAGATAACGTGATATGAATGTCAACGTCTCTTCAACAACATAACCCTCGGCGATTTAACCCTCTGGCCTAGCAGGGTTCCAAATATACTCTTTTAACTTTTTCAAATACCTTTCAAATGGATACATCCACCGCATTTGAACGGGATGTTGGCATATAGCCTCCCTTAATAGGTTGTTTTAATGTGACAAATCCTCTTATGATTAGTGTGCTAATTACTCTTGTTATATACATCCTTACTTGCACTATTGTTCATCAAAAACACTTTACATACCATTCTTATTATATCTCATTACATATACTTTTATTCATATCTTGTAATACTTTGAGATATAGCCTTAATGATCAACTGCAATGTTTATAAGAATGATGTTACCTACAACTTTCGTGAAGAAGATTTATTGATCCGAGCATCAAAGCATAGGTCAATTCTATCAAAGATGTTTGGTGCGGTACACCGGACCAATGGCGCGGTACACCGGACCAAGAATGCGGACCAGGGCACGGTGCATGGCTAGCCCGTCAGAGAGATAGAAAATCTAACCGTTGAGGTGCGGTACACCGCACGATACTTGCGGTACACCGCAAGAAAGTTTTTTCTGCACAAAGTTTATGTCATAAGAAATATATCCGTTGGGAGATTAATAGATCCGTTGGACTCAAGCCTTATGACCGTTGGAAGCAATTTTCAGCTATAAAATGAAGGTCTTTCAAAGCTACAATTACACCTTCAACCCACAAACATTAAGGAGCTTAATTGTTATCATTCAAAGAAGGTGTCAAGAGCTATACATTGTCAAAATCAATCTTAGTGAGCTTATAAGTCCTATCCAACTCATTCAAGGAGTTAAATCAAATAAGCCACAAAGTATTATCTACTCAAGAGGAGCTTACATGCTTATAGTTATATCTACTCTTTAGGAGATTATCTAGCAAAGTAGTTTCACCCCTTTAAACACTTTGTATCTATCCTCTTAAGTCTAGGTCTTGTAATAGATAGATTAAGAGAGAATTCAAGTATAGGGAGTATACTATGTGTCCTTGTGTTGTGATTACACAAGTGGTTGTCCTTCGTGTTATCGAAGAGGTTGTAAGGGTTATTGTGTTCTCGACCCGGTTAAGAGAGACACGGGAGCTTAGTGAAAAGCTTGAAATCCTAAGGAGGCTTCCTTAGGTAGTGGATGTAGGGAAACCGAACCACTATAAATCGTGTGTATCTTTCTATCCCTACTCTATTTACTTTCCGCACTTTATATGTTTGATAATATGCTAGTATGAATATTGTGATATTGATTATCTAGTTTATCTAACATATTGTCTTCTAGAGTAATAAGAGATTAGATTGTCAATTTACTTGTTAAACATATATATCGAACCTCTAACTTATCCTTTGCATGATCCTATAAGTGTTTGATATATTAAGTTGACTTAGAAGTTTTCTCTTTAACTTATAATTGTCCAAAAGATTTTTAATTAGGCATTAATCTTATTAGTAATCCTATTCACCCCCCCTCTAGGACTTTCAATTGGTATCAGAGCCTAACTCTACGTGAATAGCTTAACCGTTAGTAGAGTAAACGATATGGAATTTAATCTTTTGGAAGAGTCGTCTTCTACCCGACCTCCACTTTTTGTAGGAACTTACTATTTTGCTTGGAGAACAAAAATGGAGGAATTTATCAAAGCCGAAGATCCCGATCAATGGAGAATCGTTATGGAAGGTCCATTCGTTCCATATAAAGAGGAGTTAAATGAAGCGGGAGTTCTTAAGCTAAATCAAGAAGAAAAAGATTATGATGAACTCACCGTTGAGGATAAGGCTAAGTTCACTCAAAATGCAAAACCGATGTACACTCTAATTTGTGGAATTTCCGAAGAAATTTTCTCACAAATGTTAGATTGTAAATCCGCAAAAGAGCTTTGGGATCGTTTGGAGTTCCTATATGGAATTGTCGAGAATGATGAAGAAAAAGAAATCTTAATCCATGATGAATCTCATGACAATTCTAAACCAAACCATGAGGTAGCAATCTATCCTAACTCTTTATCTCTTCCTTATAATTATGATGATATTAGGCAAATTTCATGAGGTAGCAATCTATCCTAACCGATGTACACTCTAATTTGTGGAATTTCCGAAGAAATTTTCTCACAAATGTTAGATTGTAAATCCGCAAAAGAGCTTTGGGATCGTTTGGAGTTCCTATATGGAATTGTCGAGAATGATGAAGAAAAAGAAATCTTAATCCATGATGAATCTCATGACAATTCTAAACCAAACCATGAGGTAGCAATCTATCCTAACTCTTTATCTCTTCCTTATAATTATGATGATATTAGGCAAATTTCATCCCTTCTCAAAATTCTTGATTCTCAAATCCATTTGAATAACCTTATGTTAAAAAAGGCTAAAGTTGAGCAAAAGAATTGTTTTAAATGTTGCATCACTTTAGATGATATTCTAGGGAATACTAAAAACCCTTGTTTTGAAAACATTTTTTCTTCAAATAAAAGTCAACATCCTATGAAGAAAAATATAGAAGGTTTTAAAGAATTGGATGAAGCTTTTTCCCTCGCTCTTAAAACTTTAGAAAATCACCCCTTTTCAAATGTCACTCCTTTTGATCCAAATAGTCTTTTTAAAGAAAAATTGTATTTGAGTGATAATTTGGATATTGAAAAGAATGAGGAAAATTCGTGTTCAAAACCCTCACATGATAGTTCTATTAGAAAAAGAAGTTCTTGCAATTATTGTGGTAAACCCGGTCATCATGCTTATACGTGTCATTACCACGAACAACTTGAAAGCGGATCTTTGATACCCTCGTGGGAAAAGCCAATATGGATCGTGACAAATGCTAATAACATTTCCGGATCCATTCCACCTCGGATACCATAGTAATATTCATTGTAGGTGTTGAGCGTCAAGAAAATGGAATAATATACTAAAAGACGCTCAAATCTCGTAAAAGGAAAATACGGTGAATTCTTTCCTTTCGTCTCTTTATTTTTTATGTGTTATTATGTGTTTATGTGCTTTATCCTCTATGTGCTAATATCTTGTGTATCTTGACCTTTTCATGCTTGATATTGCTTTATTTTTACATTGGGTCTTTTTGTACTTTTTAGAAAATATAGGGGTACTTGTGAAATAAACTGTTTTAAGTGATTTAGGGATTTCCTTGTTGTTTCTTTTCAAAACAAAACTTATCTTATTAGTTTTATACCATTCCGAATCTTTTGGGGAAGTTTCGAATGTGTTTTGGGTGTTTTTAAAAGAACCAAAAAATTCTTTCTTAGTGTCATTGTCGAACGATTTTGCGGTGCACCGGACCACTCCGCGGTACACCGCGATCCAGGGTTTCAGCCTTTTCATTTTTCCTTTATTTTTCCCCCAGTTTATTTCTGCAGTGCGGTACACCGCGAGTTAGGTTTTTGTTCGTGTTTTAAACCCGTTAGTCTTCATTTTGACTTCATTCCCTTCTTTTAAACAAAACCCTACCCGCTCCTCCTCCGTTGCTGCGATTTCCGGCGACCTAACCACCATTCTTTGACCACCTAAAGGTATAATTTCTCCACCAAATCACTCCTTTCTCTCTCTCTCCTTCATTACCCACCTCTTTTCACCATGAGAGAAAAGAAATCTGCTCCAAGGAAGAAAGCCACCACCGGAGCCTCCTCCAGCCGCCGCCGTGCACCATCTCCGGCGAGGTCACCAACACCACCTCCACTCCGGCCATTCGATCCTCTCCCGGGCAGAACCATAAGTGCTTCAGCTTTTCCTTCGGGTGATAATTCTCTTTTTGAACTCCTTTCCTTTCAAGGTTGTGAAAATATCTTTCAATTTTCGGGTAGTCAATTAGCTAGTGGGTTGATTGAAGAATTTAACTCAAATTTTGAATATGATTGTGCTAATAATTCAATAAAATCAATAGTTTCGGGTACTCCTTTACGATTAAAGTTAAATGTATTGTGTGCTCGCTATGATATTCCTTTGGATGGGTTTAGTGGCTTTTGGTCAAGTGGTTGGGATGGTTCAAGTCTTGATATAGTAGCTCAAAACGAGGTTATTGAATTCGTTAATGGTAGAATGTTAGTTCCCGATGGAAATTGGAATTTACGTAATTTTGATCCGGAGTACATAGTGGCTCACAAATTTCTAACTTCGGCCGTGATTCCAAAGAATAAGCATGATGCTAAACTAATCCCTTACGAAGCTTATCTATTATATTTGATCTTTGCTAAACAACGGATTAACATTATTGCGATAATGTTCAAATGGATGAACCATGCTAGAGCATCGAGGGATAAAGTCCCATACGGTATTTTTCTAACTAAAACCTTTGATGCAAGTGGAATTTCCTTAGGAGGAACAAATGTGAGACCAATAGATAGAGCTTGGTGTTTTGATTATAGCACGATTAAGAGAATGAAATTTGTTATCTATAATAACACCTATGTTACATGCTCACATATTAATCGTATTTCGGATGCTTCAATTCGTAATCGTATCTTACAAGCTAAAGAAGGAACTTTCGGTCCGGAGCTTAACTCACTTGAACTATTGGATAACTCGGCCCAACAAAATCCTATCCCTAATGAGCCTACTCAAAGCCAACCCATTCATGAGGATCCTCCTAATCCATCTCGTTTTGAAAGCACAATAACTCGTTTTATGAATTATATGGGTAGAAAATTCGAGGTTTTGGAAGAAAAATTAGAAAGAAAATTTGGGGTTTTAGAAGAGAAATTAAGACATCTTGCTAGTGAGTTAACTTGTGTGAAGAACGATGTCTCGTGTATTAAAGATGATGTGTCTCATTCTCGCCACCGTTCTAGAAGCCGCTCTCCCCGTGAAAATCGATAATTGGTCGTGTTTGGGTGTTTTTAAATCTTCATTTTATCCTTCTTGGTTGTTATGTGCTTTATTGTGGTTGTTTTGGACTAAGTATGTGGTGTTTATGCTTTAATTGCTTTTGGGTCCGTGTTTTGGACATTTAGGATGTTATTGCTACTTGGTTTAATTTGGATAATGTTTTAGGATGCTATGTGTTTTATTTGGATAATTGGTTAAATTTGTTATGTTTTGATCTTGAATGGTAGATGCTTAAACTTTATGCTTCGGATATTGATGTTGCTAACATTTTCCTTGATGATTTAGGTACTATTGCATCTATAATCCTTGATCTTATTCTATATTGCTCCTTAGTCCCTATAGTTTGTTCTATTTGTCTTGTTCTTAAAAAGGTTGAAAATTGCATTTAGGTCCCTAAAAGATTTTTCAAATTGCTTTTGAGTCCCTAAAACTTTTTGAAAAATAATTTTTATCACCTATACTTTTCAAAAATTACATTTTACCCCTAAATTTCTTAAAAATGATTTCAAATATTTTTAGGGAGAAATTGTAGATCAAACTTTTACAAAATTGAAACAAACTCTATGCATTGTGTAAGGGGGAGTTTTTTGTTAAATCATATTTAAAAACTCAAATGCTTAGGCTAATTATTTATCTCATATATTGCAACTAATCGTTTGTGTCATTAGAAAGCATATGAAATGGAAATCTATCAATCAAGGAGTTGGTAAAAAGTCTCTATCTCTTAGCTCTAACAGTTATCTATCTTTGTGCATCTCTTTCTAAAATTGTTTTTATCCCTAAACTCTTGCACACTCTTAGAATCGTTGTTTAAAATCTATTCACTTGAGTTTTAGCTCTTCTATTTTTAGTTGTTTTTACCCCGTCTTTTTGATGAAGACAAAGGGGGAGAAATATGTGCACTAAAACTTTCAAAAATTGCACTTTTTATATCTCACAAATGCATCTCAAATCTTATATGCTTAGTGTGAGGGGGAGCTTAATTTCATTAGTGCTTAAACTTTCATATCATTCCTAAGGTGTTTTAGTGAAGGATTTGTCATCATCAAAAAGTTGGAGATTGTTGGCATATAGCCTCCCTTAGTAGGTTGTTTTAATGTGACAAATCCTCTTATGATTAGTGTGCTAATTACTCTTGTTATATACATCCTTACTTGTACTATTGTTCATCAAAAACACTTTACATACCATTCTTATTATATCTCATTACATATACTTTTATTCATATCTTGTAATACTTTGAGATATAGCCTTAATGATCAACTGCAATGTTTATAAGAATGATGTTACCTACAACTTTCGTGAAGAAGATTTATTGATCCGAGCATCAAAGCATAGGTCAATTCTATCAAAGATGTTTGGTGCGGTACACCGGACCAATGGCGCGGTACACCGGACCAAGAATGCGGACCAGGGCACGGTGCATGGCTAGCCCGTCAGAGAGATAGAAAATCTAACCGTTGAGGTGCGGTACACCGCACGATACTTGCGGTACACCGCAAGAAAGTTTTTTCTGCACAAAGTTTATGTCATAAGAAATATATCCGTTGGGAGATTAATAGATCCGTTGGACTCAAGCCTTATGACCGTTGGAAGCAATTTTCAGCTATAAAATGAAGGTCTTTCAAAGCTACAATTACACCTTCAACCCACAAACATTAAGGAGCTTAATTGTTATCATTCAAAGAAGGTGTCAAGAGCTATACATTGTCAAAATCAATCTTAGTGAGCTTATAAGTCCTATCCAACTCATTCAAGGAGTTAAATCAAATAAGCCACAAAGTATTATCTACTCAAGAGGAGCTTACATGCTTATAGTTATATCTACTCTTTAGGAGATTATCTAGCAAAGTAGTTTCACCCCTTTAAACACTTTGTATCTATCCTCTTAAGTCTAGGTCTTGTAATAGATAGATTAAGAGAGAATTCAAGTATAGGGAGTATACTTGGTGTCCTTGTGTTGTGATTACACAAGTGGTTGTCCTTCGTGTTATCGAAGAGGTTGTAAGGGTTATTGTGTTCTCGACCCGGTTAAGAGAGACACGGGAGCTTAGTGAAAAGCTTGAAATCCTAAGGAGGCTTCCTTAGGTAGTGGATGTAGGGAAACCGAAACACTATAAATCGTGTGTATCTTTCTATCCCTACTCTATTTACTTTCCGCACTTTATATGTTTGATAATATGCTAGTATGAATATTGTGATATTGATTATCTAGTTTATCTAACATATTGTCTTCTAGAGTAATAAGAGATTAGATTGTCAATTTACTTGTTAAACATATATATCGAACCTCTAACTTATCCTTTGCATGATCCTATAAGTGTTTGATATATTAAGTTGACTTAGAAGTTTTCTCTTTAACTTATAATTGTCCAAAAGATTTTTAATTAGGCATTAATCTTATTAGTAATCCTATTCACCCCCCCTCTAGGACTTTCAATTGGTATCAGAGCCTAACTCTACGTGAATAGCTTAACCGTTAGTAGAGTAAACGATATGGAATTTAATCTTTTGGAAGAGTCGTCTTCTACCCGACCTCCACTTTTTGTAGGAACTTACTATTTTGCTTGGAGAACAAAAATGGAGGAATTTATCAAAGCCGAAGATCCCGATCAATGGAGAATCGTTATGGAAGGTCCATTCGTTCCATATAAAGAGGAGTTAAATGAAGCGGGAGTTCTTAAGCTAAATCAAGAAGAAAAATATTATGATGAACTCACCGTTGAGGATAAGGCTAAGTTCACTCAAAATGCAAAACCGATGTACACTCTAATTTGTGGAATTTCCGAAGAAATTTTCTCACAAATGTTAGATTGTAAATCCGCAAAAGAGCTTTGGGATCGTTTGGAGTTCCTATATGGAATTGTCGAGAATGATGAAGAAAAAGAAATCTTAATCCATGATGAATCTCATGACAATTCTAAACCAAACCATGAGGTAGCAATCTATCCTAACTCTTTATCTCTTCCTTATAATTATGATGATATTAGGCAAATTTCATCCCTTCTCAAAATTCTTGATTCTCAAATCCATTTGAATAACCTTATGTTAAAAAAGGCTAAAGTTGAGCAAAAGAATTGTTTTAAATGTTGCATCACTTTAGATGATATTCTAGGGAAAACTAAAAACCCTTGTTTTGAAAACATTTTTTCTTCAAATAAAAGTCAACATCCTATGAAGAAAAATATAGAAGGTTTTAAAGAATTGGATGAAGCTTTTTCCCTCGCTCTTAAAACTTTAGAAAATCACCCCTTTTCAAATGTCACTCCTTTTGATCCAAATAGTCTTTTTAAAGAAAAATTGTATTTGAGTGATAATTTGGATATTGAAAAGAATGAGGAAAATTCGTGTTCAAAACCCTCACATGATAGTTCTATTAGAAAAAGAAGTTCTTGCAATTATTGTGGTAAACCCGGTCATCATGCTTATACGTGTCATTACCACGAACAACTTGAAAGCGGATCTTTGATACCCTCGTGGGAAAAGCCAATATGGATCGTGACAAATGCTAATAACATTTCCGGATCCATTCCACCTCGGATACCATAGTAATATTCATTGTAGGTGTTGAGCGTCAAGAAAATGGAATAATATACTAAAAGACGCTCAAATCTCGTAAAAGGAAAATACGGTGAATTCTTTCCTTTCGTCTCTTTATTTTTTATGTGTTATTATGTGTTTATGTGCTTTATCCTCTATGTGCTAATATCTTGTGTACCTTGACCTTTTCATGCTTGATATTGCTTTATTTTTACATTGGGTCTTTTTGTACTTTTTAGAAAATATAGGGGTACTTGTGAAATAAACTGTTTTAAGTGATTTAGCGATTTCCTTGTTGTTTCTTTTCAAAACAAAACTTATCTTATTAGTTTTATACCATTCCGAATCTTTTGGGGAAGTTTCGAATGTGTTTTGGGTGTTTTTAAAAGAACCAAAAAATTCTTTCTTAGTGTCATTGTCGAACGATTTTGCGGTGCACCGGACCACTCCGCGGTACACCGCGATCCAGGGTTTCAGCCTTTTCATTTTTCCTTTATTTTTCCCCCAGTTTATTTCTGCAGTGCGGTACACCGCGAGTTAGGTTTTTGTTCGTGTTTTAAACCCGTTAGTCTTCATTTTGACTTCATTCCCTTCTTTTAAACAAAACCCTACCCGCTCCTCCTCCGTTGCTGCGATTTCCGGCGACCTAACCACCATTCTTTGACCACCTAAAGGTATAATTTCTCCACCAAATCACTCCTTTCTCTCTCTCTCCTTCATTACCCACCTCTTTTCACCATGAGAGAAAAGAAATCTGCTCCAAGGAAGAAAGCCACCACCGGAGCCTCCTCCAGCCGCCGCCGTGCACCATCTCCGGCGAGGTCACCAACACCACCTCCACTCCGGCCATTCGATCCTCTCCCGGGCAGAACCATAAGTGCTTCAGCTTTTCCTTCGGGTGATAATTCTCTTTTTGAACTCCTTTCCTTTCAAGGTTGTGAAAATATCTTTCAATTTTCGGGTAGTCAATTAGCTAGTGGGTTGACTGAAGAATTTTACTCAAATTTTGAATATGATTGTGCTAATAATTCAATAAAATCAATAGTTTCGGGTACTCCTTTACGATTAAAGTTAAATGTATTGTGTGCTCGCTATGATATTCCTTTGGATGGGTTTAGTGGCTTTTGGTCAAGTGGTTGGGATGGTTCAAGTCTTGATATAGTAGCTCAAAACGAGGTTATTGAATTCGTTAATGGTAGAATGTTAGTTCCCGATGGAAATTGGAATTTACGTAATTTTGATCCGGAGTACATAGTGGCTCACAAATTTCTAACTTCGGCCGTGATTCCAAAGAATAAGCATGATGCTAAACTAATCCCTTACGAAGCTTATCTATTATATTTGATCTTTGCTAAACAACGGATTAACATTATTGCGATAATGTTCAAATGGATGAACCATGCTAGAGCATCGAGGGATAAAGTCCCATACGGTATTTTTCTAACTAAAACCTTTGATGCAAGTGGAATTTCCTTAGGAGGAACAAATGTGAGACCAATAGATAGAGCTTGGTGTTTTGATTATAGCACGATTAAGAGAATGAAATTTGTTATCTATAATAACACCTATGTTACATGCTCACATATTAATCGTATTTCGGATGCTTCAATTCGTAATCGTATCTTACAAGCTAAAGAAGGAACTTTCGGTCCGGAGCTTAACTCACTTGAACTATTGGATAACTCGGCCCAACAAAATCCTATCCCTAATGAGCCTACTCAAAGCCAACCCATTCATGAGGATCCTCCTAATCCATCTCGTTTTGAAAGCACAATAACTCGTTTTATGAATTATATGGGTAGAAAATTCGAGGTTTTGGAAGAAAAATTAGAAAGAAAATTTGGGGTTTTAGAAGAGAAATTAAGACATCTTGCTAGTGAGTTAACTTGTGTGAAGAACGATGTCTCGTGTATTAAAGATGATGTGTCTCATTCTCGCCACCGTTCTAGAAGCCGCTCTCCCCGTGAAAATCGATAATTGGTCGTGTTTGGGTGTTTTTAAATCTTCATTTTATCCTTCTTGGTTGTTATGTGCTTTATTGTGGTTGTTTTGGACTAAGTATGTGGTGTTTATGCTTTAATTGCTTTTGGGTCCGTGTTTTGGACATTTAGGATGTTATTGCTACTTGGTTTAATTTGGATAATGTTTTAGGATGCTATGTGTTTTATTTGGATAATTGGTTAAATTTGTTATGTTTTGATCTTGAATGGTAGATGCTTAAACTTTATGCTTCGGATATTGATGTTGCTAACATTTTCCTTGATGATTTAGGTACTATTGCATCTATAATCCTTGATCTTATTCTATATTGCTCCTTAGTCCCTATAGTTTGTTCTATTTGTCTTGTTCTTAAAAAGGTTGAAAATTGCATTTAGGTCCCTAAAAGATTTTTCAAATTGCTTTTGAGTCCCTAAAACTTTTTGAAAAATAATTTTTATCACCTATACTTTTCAAAAATTACATTTTACCCCTAAATTTCTTAAAAATGATTTCAAATATTTTTAGGGAGAAATTGTAGATCAAACTTTTACAAAATTGAAACAAACTCTATGCATTGTGTAAGGGGGAGTTTTTTGTTAAATCATATTTAAAAACTCAAATGCTTAGGCTAATTATTTATCTCATATATTGCAACTAATCGTTTGTGTCATTAGAAAGCATATGAAATGGAAATCTATCAATCAAGGAGTTGGTAAAAAGTCTCTATCTCTTAGCTCTAACAATTATCTATCTTTGTGCATCTCTTTCTAAAATTGTTTTTATCCCTAAACTCTTGCACACTCTTAGAATCGTTGTTTAAAATCTATTCACTTGAGTTTTAGCTCTTCTATTTTTAGTTGGTTTTACCCCGTCTTTTTAATGAAGACAAAGGGGGAGAAATATGTGCACTAAAACTTTCAAAAATTGCACTTTTTATATCTCACAAATGCATCTCAAATCTTATATGCTTAGTGTGAGGGGGAGCTTAATTTTATTAGTGCTTAAACTTTCATATCATTCCTAAGGTGTTTTAGTGAAGGATTTGTCATCATCAAAAAGGGGGAGATTGTTGGCATATAGCCTCCCTTAATAGGTTGTTTTAATGTGACAAATTCTCTTATGATTAGTGTGCTAATTACTCTTGTTATATACATCCTTACTTGCACTATTGTTCATCAAAAACACTTTACATACCATTCTTATTATATCTCATTACATATACTTTTATTCATATCTTGTTATACTTTGAGATATAGCCTTAATGATCAACTGCAATGTTTATAAGAATGATGTTACCTACAACTTTCGTGAAGAAGATTTATTGATCCGAGCATCAAAGCATAGGTCAATTCTATCAAAGATGTTTGGTGCGGTACACCGGACCAATGGCGCGGTACACCGGACCAAGAATGCGGACCAGGGCACGGTGCATGGCTAGCCCGTCAGAGAGATAGAAAATCTAACCGTTGAGGTGCGGTACACCGCACGATACTTGCGGTACACCGCAAGAAAGTTTTTTCTGCACAAAGTTTACGTCATAAGAAATATATCCGTTGGGAGATTAATAGATCCGTTGGACTCAAGCCTTATGACCGTTGGAAGCAATTTTCAGCTATAAAATGAAGGTCTTTCAAAGCTACAATTACACCTTCAACCCACAAACATTAAGGAGCTTAATTGTTATCATTCAAAGAAGGTGTCAAGAGCTATACATTGTCAAAATCAATCTTAGTGAGCTTATAAGTCCTATCCAACTCATTCAAGGAGTTAAATCAAATAAGCCACAAAGTATTATCTACTCAAGAGGAGCTTACATGCTTATAGTTATATCTACTCTTTAGGAGATTATCTAGCAAAGTAGTTTCACCCCTTTAAACACTTTGTATCTATCCTCTTAAGTCTAGGTCTTGTAATAGATAGATTAAGAGAGAATTCAAGTATAGGGAGTATACTTGGTGTCCTTGTGTTGTGATTACACAAGTGGTTGTCCTTCGTGTTATCGAAGAGGTTGTAAGGGTTATTGTGTTCTCGACCCGGTTAAGAGAGACACGGGAGCTTAGTGAAAAGCTTGAAATCCTAAGGAGGCTTCCTTAGGTAGTGGATGTAGGGAAACCGAACCACTATAAATCGTGTGTACTTTCTATCCCTACTCTATTTACTTTTCGCACTTTATATGTTTGATAATATGCTAGTATGAATATTGTGATATTGATTATCTAGTTTATCTAACATATTGTCTTCTAGAGTAGTAAGAGATTAGATTGTCAATTTACTTGTTAAACATATATATCGAACCTCTAACTTATCCTTTGCATGATCCTATAAGTGTTTGATATATTAAGTTGACTTAGAAGTTTTCTCTTTAACTTATAATTGTCCAAAAGATTTTTAATTAGGCATTAATCTTATTAAGTAATCCTATTCACCCCCCTCTAGGACTTTCACGGGACCCCCTAATAATGTTTCGTCGTATAAGTGTATCATCAAGTGGATCATTATATCAAAAAATGCGGGAGGTAAAATCAATTCTAGTTTGCACATCACTTCAACCACTCTCGCCTTACAGCTTCCAACTCTTTCCGACTCAAATTCTTGTTACAAACGACTCTAAACACGTTAGCCAACCCAATGATCGCATCGCTAATTGTTTTATCCTCTATAAGTCCAAGTAAACTAGCCTCAAAAAGATATTGCATCATTATGTGACAATCATGGGATTTCATTCCAATAATCTTACCTGTGCCGCTTTGTACATTATTTCTCAATCTAGACGCGAAACCATCGGGAAAATTTTGTGTCTTCAACCAGTCAAGAATTAATTTCCGCTTATCAGTAGACAATGTATACTTTCCTCGCTTGAGCACCGATTTACCTCCTCTTGTTATCAACCACAATTCTTTCATGATGTTCATATCCTTAAGATCCATTATTGCCTTCACGTTATCTTTGTTTGGGTTTCCCATCAAGTCCTACAACTGTACCGAGCAAACTATCGCAAACATTCTTCTCGCAATGCATAACATCGATGTTATGTTTTAATAGATTTTCCGACCAATAAGGTAAGCGATAAAAAAATACTCTTCTTCTTCCAGTTAAACAAGCGAGGACCCGTTTTTTTGTCACTTTGCCCCCAAAATCCTTGTGTTTACCAGGAAACATAATGGGAAACCCATCTAGCTGTGTTTGAATATCTGTTGGACTATATTTCCTCGGGGGGCCCTCGTTTCTTCACTGGGATACAAAGTTTTGTCTCTTCGGAGCCGGTGTCTCGTAGATAACTGATGTCTCCTCATTTGTGATGAATTAATATTAGGATGAGACATCATTTTTAGTTATTTAGAAGTCTTTCTAGTCGATTTTCTTGAGAAATGTTACACTTTCCAATTTCAGCCTTGATTTAGTAAATTATTATTTTTAGAGCATATTGGGTTTAATTGTTTATTTAATGAGAAGATTTAAATAAATTATGGAGATTAATTAGAGTCCAAGTCAAAGACTAAGAGATACGGAAAGAAGATAAGCATAGAAATTGGAGATAAGGAAGAAAAAAAAGCTAAAATATGGAAAAGGAAAAGTTGCCATAAATCTGAATTTCACCACCCACGACCACAAATCAGCTTATATCTCAAAATACGTGGAGAATTTGGAATAACGGTAAAGAAAAAATTTAAAGATCTTTCCGTCAAACGGATAAGAATTGAAGCAGTTAGGACCAAAACAAAAACGGGTCTGATTTCATATTTTAGGGTCACGAATTTGAGTTGGGCTAGGAGTCCACTACTTACCTTCTCCTTCAAGAAAACGAATTAGGGTTTATAAACACCTATAAATCATCCTTGCCTCATAGTAATTAGTCCTTAGGTTTATTATCATCAAAATTATTGTAGAGAGCAAGATGAAGTCTTTCATTATTTCTTTTAGTTTATTTTCTTCAGGTATGAACTAATTTTCCAATAGCTTGGGTTTTGCATCATGTATAATCTATGAATTCTAATTTCTTTCTATCTAAGTTTCTTTGGGAATTATATGTTTTAATCTGATATTAGCTTCTTACCTATATATTTGTTTATGTGTTTTGATTTAATGACTGTTTTCCTTGCTAGTGCACGAGTATAGGATTACCTTAATAGTAGTTAGATGATCACCTTAGCTGGGTGTCTAATTATTGAAACACCACATAACGTCTAGTGTCGATATTGGTCTTGACAACACTAATTCTAACTAGATAGTCATTAGGGTATACTTTAATCACTATCACCATGTTTGGAAATTGATTGCTTAGGCCCTAGTTGCGCAGGAAAACCCTATTTAAACCAGCCTCGTGGTGTGTCCGTAGCCCCCTTAGACGCTCTCAAGGTCTAAGGTATGGGAATTTAGAATCCTAACTAAGTATCTAAGAGCTAATTATCTCCCTTATTAACTAGATTTGATAGAAAGGATTAGAAGGATTAGTGCATACTAGCAAAACCTAAGCTATACTTCTCATCTCATATTTCTTATCTTTTAATTATTGTCTTTTATTTTTCTGTAGTTTAATTAATTATCTCGAATTATTCTCTTTTATTTTCTATCTTTTAATTAATTATTATCTACTCGTTATTTCTGCTCATTCGTATAACACACTAAGTCCCTGAGAACGAATTCAACTTATCATTAAAACTTGCATACGTCCTGTAATACTTGCAGTACCGTGCTTGTCTAGGGTGAAAGTGCATTGTTTTCCGGCTTATATTTATCTTATTTTTATCACACCCCAGGCGACACCAAGTTTTTGGCGCCGCAGCCTGGGACTTGTGTCTCGTTAGCGTGTGGGCTATCTATTTCGAGTAGTAGTTTTTAGTTAATTTTTATTTTTTAGTATTTAGTTTCTATTTTTACGGATTTATGCTTGTGGTTTGCTTTAGTCTTTTTCAGGTTTTAACAGTCAATCTTTTGCCTCCTTTACCGGAGCCAGAGAGGTGCTTTAGACCTTATAACAAACGTGTTTGTGAAGAAAGAGCCTTAAGAAGAGCTATGGCAGACGTACGAGATCCAATAGATCCACCAGTAGATCCGAGAGTCCTAGGTCATTTAGGACATTTACAACCACCACAAGGAAGAGGTAACGGAAACAACAATAATCAGAATCGAGTTGAACAAGACCTTCCAGGCTTAAGAGTGCCGTTTCAGGTTCAACCAATAGGTTACCATCCCCCGGAGATCCAAAATATCAAATTTCGACCTGATCCGGGTATGCTGGTCAGTTTCAAAGTTTTTGACTCTACAGTGGTACAACAATTCAAGATCCAGTAAGAGCGATTCAGAAGTTTATGCAAATTTGTGATGCTTATGTTACTCCAGGAATTACACGCTAGTAACTGTATTTCCATATGTTTTCGTTCTTTCTGACCGGTAGAGCTGGTGAGTGGCTAGATAGGCAACCACCAGGGACAATCAATTCATGGACCGAACTTCAAGCCACTTTATTTAACCGTTTTTATCCGAAGAGTATGAGACTCAAAGACCAAAGCGAGCTTGCAAAGTTTTGTCAAGAAGATGGAGAAGAAGTAGGAGAAGCATGGACAAGGTTTCAACAGAAGTTAGCTAGATGTCCGCTCCATGGTTACGCCCCCTCTCTACAGTTAGCTATATTCTATGAAGGTATCAACAGAGAAAGTAGATTGAAGGTAGATAACCTTGGGAAAGGAAATTTCGTGTCCATGGATCCTACTGAAGCTATCGAGGTTTTAGAAAACTGCATTGAACAAGAAAGGAGTTGGCCATCTTCGCGAGCTCCTGTTACAAAAACCCGAGGTACGCTTCGATTTGACGCAGTAACTGCAAACTAAGCTCAGTTATCCGCTCTAGAGAATCAAACCAAAGAACTTAAGCTTGAGATGTAGAGAAACTTAGCCACAACGAATGTAGTGCAAGAAGCACAAGGTTGTCCACATTGTGGGGAAATGAATCATACTTGGGAAGAGTGCGAAGGAAATCCACGATCTGTTTATTTCATATCCAACCAAGGAGGGTATCAATTTGGTAACAGAAATCATCCGGGTATGCAATATTCAAATCCACAGGGGGGCGCTAATCCTGGTCATTATCAACCACGTCCCCAGAATAACTCTTTCCAACCAAGAGGTCAGTATCAAAATCAATATCTGAATAGACCTGCTCCCCCACAACAACCTGTTCAAGATGCCTATATTGATTCGTTAGCTCAGAAAGCCTTACCACAGTATCCTCAAGAGGGAGTTGTGGATAATCAACAATTGACAAAATTTATGGATCTTATGACCACTAATATGCATTCCTAGAGCATGAAGTTACGAGAACAAGAAGCTTCAATTCAGATTTTAGGTACTCAAGTAGAACAGATGAACAAAGTTCTGACAAGCATTATGGAACAAAATGAATTGAAGGCTATCGAAGGAGGTGATGACAATGTTGGGTTCGAAACTTGTAAGGCTATTTTCCTTGAGATTGAAGAAAAGAAGGGAGTACCACATGCTGCCGATAGTGTCATGGAAGTTCCGAGTACCGAAGAAGAACCAACCAAGTCTAACCCCGTGAACTCAAACTGTTCTGAGAGTGATGTGGAGGAAGATTCAGAAAAATCCGAATTTATACAGCTTCTAAAGGATATGCAAGAATAAATTAGATCGATAATGGAGTTTCAAGCTGAGCTGGCTAAAGAGAAAGAGGAAGAAGCCTCAAAGTAGGAACCAAGAGTTGAAGTTGAAGTTGCACCTGCTATGCAAGAAGAGAAAGAAGAAGAGAAGGTGGATTCGCCACCAGATGTTCAACCAGTGTCATCAACCGTTCCTAATACAAATCTGAAGGATGACATTGAACTCAAGACATTTGTAGAGGCGTACACTCCCAAAAATATCAACGCCCAAATGCTTGAGATTGCGAAGAAAGGGCTTACACCGCAACAAGTTTTTACGCAAGTTAATCCTGAGAAAGAAGTGAGTGTAGAAGCGAAGAGAGAGAACTTGAGAGTCTCGAGAAGAAGTGAAAAAGAGTTACCATTGAAGCTCAAAGATCTAGGAAGTTTTAACCTTCCTATTCAAATATATGCTATGCTCAAGGTGAAAGCTATGTACGATGCGGGTTCAGGTGTGAATCTTATACCAAAGTCCGTGTTCGAGAGACTTGGACTTCAAAGATCAGAGAAAGCTCCAATGAAGTTGCAGTTTGCTGTCAACTCAGTTACCAAGACATGGGGAACAGTGGAGTACGTTCTTGTCCGAGCAGGTAGTATCGCCATCCCTACTGACTTTGTTATACTTGATTTTGATGCGGATAAGCAGGTTCCAATCATACTTGGACGGCTTTTCATGGCCACAAGTCAGAGTGTCATCAACTTCCAAGAAGGGACCATTACCCTTCATGCTAAGAACATATCCGAGACCTTCTATGTCTTGGGTAAGAAACCAAGGAAGTTAGATCCCATCGTTCCTGTCATCCACAGCCTTTCACATCACAAAGTCCCTACAGAGAAGATCCATGTAAAACATGTGGATACTGAGCCAAATGTTGAGTTTGGGGTTGGCCATGAAGTTCTATGGAAAGCTCACAAACGCGAAAATAGGCCACGAAGTTTCAAAGACTCGTGGATGGGACCATTCATTGTCACTAAGGTTGTTTCAGCTAAGGTGATAGAAATCAGACCCAAAAAGGGGATCAAGCTCAGATTAGTTGACGTTCATAGCCTTGCTCGTTGTTGGGAGGCTATATTCGCAAATCTTGATAGAGGTAACGCGTCTAACTTTGAAGATGTTAAATAAAAGTGTTGTACCGGAGACAACCCGCAATTTTTTATGGTTTCATGTTTTTAGTTTGTGTTCAGTTTAGTTTTGTTTAGTTGATATTGCATATTTGAGAAAAGTATTAGTGTTGTTGACGTTTAGGTGTTAGAGAAATTGAGTTTTGGGAGAAAAACGAAATTGTTGGGTATATTCATATTCCAGCACTACCATACCGGCCATTAACACTGGTAAGCCGGCGGTCAGAAAACCCGATCCCACGAGTAAGGCCACGTGTTCAAGGCAGAAGGTTAGCTTTTGAGAAATTCCATCACCGGTATGCCGGTCAATTCTCCGGTAAGCCGGCCAAGTCAAAACCCCGTGCTCACGGGTGTCGTCACGTGTGCAAGACAGAAAGTTAAAAATTTGAAGAAGTCTAGCACCGGTATGCCGGTCAATTCTCCGGTAAGCCGGTCGGACAAGAAACTCGTGCTCATGTATTCAAGACTCGGGTATTTTGACGTAACTCGGGATTCAAGTAGCTCCAGCACCGGTATACCAGGCCTTATGGCCTATAAGCCGGTCAGCACCGCTGGAGAGAGAAAAAAGCTTCGTTTTTTATGTTATAAAGAAGAAGAGGTTGGGATATTCCGAATTTTATAATCCTTAAGCCTCTCTTTCTTCTCCAAACCTCTCCCAACTCCATTGAAGCTTCATCAAACCTTCCGGAAACATCAAAACACTACCCAATCATCATAAAAACACATTAAATCTTCTCTCCACATCATTACAAAGGAGATTCAAGCACCCAAATCTCACCAAAACACATTGACGTGAAGAATCAAAAGCTTAAATTTTCAAAATTCATATTACAATTTCTAAGATTCATACCAATCCATCTAGAATTCATCTTACCCACATAGAAATTCATCATTGATGTCTCCTCATTTGTGATAATATAATATACTTCAGAGACATCATTTTAGGCTTATTTATTAGTTTATAGGTCGATCTTAGCTTAATTTAGTGCACTTTCCTATTTTGAGTCTAGATTTGTAGAATTATTATTTTTAGAGCATATTAGGTTTAATTGTTTATTTAGTGTGAAGCTTTAAAGATAATCATGGAGATTAATTAGAGTCCAAGTCAAAGATTACAACTTATGGAAAGAGATTTGCATGGAAATTGGAGATAAGGAAACAAAAGCTAAAAAGATGGAAAAGGAAAAGCTGCCTAAATCTGGGATTCTGCACACACGTCTAAAGATTGGTGTTTTTACCTAAGAAATAGGCCGAATTTGGTAATTTCCGTTTAAAGGGCTTAGATAATTCTGTTGCGATTCTTTTGGTATCTTATGGAGCTCAAACCGACCAATAACGAAGAAGATATGCTCAAAACGGTCCAGCAGTGTTTATCTTTATTTCCATACGAATTTGAGTTGGGCTAGGAGTCCATTACTTGAAGTTATCTCCACCAAACGAATTAGGTCAACCTCTACCCTATAAATACAGCCTCTTAACACTCTAAAATCATCCTTGGCCAGACCCTAAGGCCAAGAGGAAGCTACAACACAAGAGAAGAAGTCTGGAAGGAGCTGAGCAACAACTATGTCTCCTTCAACCTCTTATTTTGTAACTCTTTTCTCTCCCCTTCTTTGTATGAATTAATTCTTTAGTTTGAGTGTTTAGAATATATGTATGAACCCTAGTTTTGATTTACATCTATCTAATTTGGGAACTTAATGTTTTAAATTGAATTATAGTTTTTATTCTCTGTTTATGTGTTTGGATTTATATTCTGTGTTCTTGTGGATGCGCGCCCATATAGAATTACCATCTAGTAATTAGGTCACCATTGACGACGGTGTTTAATTGCATGTTTAGCACATAACGTCTAGTATTAGGTCTGATCTGACAACCCAACCTATCTAGATAATCACTATGGTTGAGTCTTGTGACTCTTTACCAATTACAGGAAAAGTTTGCTTAGGAAGCCTTATTGACACAAGTAAATCCTATTTTAAACTACCGATAGCATATTGGGACCGATTAGGGAAATACTACATAATTTACCCTTACATGTTTAGAACGGCAAAACTAGTGGGGATTGCATGCTAATTACTCAAGCTAGACTTTCATACTATCTTCTTTCCTTTTCTTTTATTTAGTTTCTGTCTTTAGTTTAGTTTATTTTTGTTAGTTCTATTTTACGCTTTTCTTTTTAGTTTTTGTCTTTACAGATTTTTTTAGGCGAAAGCAGATTTATTAGGAGATAAAGGTTTCGTGTTATTAGATCCTGAAAAAGCTAATTCAAGATGGAATCTCTAAAGCTCAAGGAGTTAAGCCGACAACTTGAGGAATTACGAGAACAATCGCAACAACTAGCTCAGAGGAATCTAGTACATGCCTCACCTTCATGCCCTAGTTGTGGAGCAAGAAATCACTCGTGGGGACATTGCATGAACAATCCAGCTTCAATTTCCTTCAGGACTTATCAAAGAGACCATGATTATGATGGTTATTATCAATCTCAAGGAAATTATGCTAACTATCAACCCCCACAGAGTTACAATTGGGTCGGAGATCAACAGACGTATCATCATGATAACCATTATCATGATGATTATTATCAACCACGACCACAATCTTACTATCCTCCACAACCTATCTATCAAGAATCGCCGATTTATAATGAAGCTTATCAAGAACCACTTTCTTATTCAATGCAGCAACCCATACAGGAGCAACCTTCGAGTTTGAATTCAAGTTTGGCTCGACTGATGCAAACAATTAAAAATATAGAGAGTCACCAGCAAGAATCCCAAGACTCACAGAGTGCGCTTATGGAGAGGGCGCAGGCAGTGTCACGAATGGTGGAGAAAACTAAAATCCTTGCAGAAAGGCAAATCCGAAATGATACTACTGCTCCAGAAAACAAACTCTGTCATGCAGTTGAATTAGGAAGTGGAAAACAACTACCTCCACCAAGACCAGAACCAGAACCAGTCCCTATTCCAGAAACGGGGGGAGAAGAAACAACAGAGGAGGTAGTTGAACAAAGAAGTGTCCAAGAGAAGACACCAGAAAAAAAAGAGAGCCCAGGGGTAACCAACTCATGTCCTCCTCCACCATTCCCTTCACATGTCAGAAAGGACAATTACTTAGAATTCAAGAAGTTCGTTGACATGGTGAACAAGTTAAAGATCAGCAGCCCGTTTGTAGAAGCTCTCACAAGAATGTCAAAATACGGTCAATTAATGAAGGACATTCTTTCTAACAAACGAAGAGTCAAGATGAATGGGTCACCAGAGGAGTGTAATGCTACACTTGAAATCGAGTTACCACCAGAAACACCGCTTCCCACGACAACTTGGATGGCACCATCCATGATTATTAAGAATCGAGCTGAAAAGTTCGTGGGAATTAAAGGCAAAGGGTGGAAATTTCGTCATCCTTAATCGAGGTAACACGTCTAACTTTGAAAGACGTTAAACAAAAGTGCTGTTCGGGAGACAACCCGAAGTTTTTTTATGTTTTCATGTCTTTTACATTCTTAGTTTAAGTTTATTTTAGTTGTTTTTAGTTGATAATGCATATTTGACAAAGGTATTAGTGTTTTTGGTGTGTAGGAATTGGAGAAATCGAGTTAGGGAACGCGAGGAAATTTTTGGAGCGCAAGAATGACCTCTGCGGACTACCCCACGGACTACCCCATGGTCCGCAGGGATGGTCCGCGTGGTCAAAAACCCGTACCACGGGTTACTACCGCGGGTCTGATCCAGAAAACAGAAAAATTGCCACGGACTACCCTCCGGTACACCGCACCATGGTCCGCGCCTCAAAAACGCGTGCCACGGGGTAGGTACCACGGGTATTTTGACGGAGATAGCTACAGAAGCCGCGGGGTACCCTCCGGTACACCGGACCCTAGTCCGCGAGGTCAAAAACCCGTACCACGGGGTCCTACCACGGGTCTAGACCAGAGAGCAAATTTTTTCGAGCAACAGAAGCTGCGGTGTACCCCGCGGTGCACCCCATGGTCCGCAGGGGTAGTCCGCACGAGCCGCCAGAGAGAGAAAATAAAGGGTTTCAAGGCTATATGAAGATCTAAAGCTTATTATTCCGAATTTATTGAACCTTAAACCTCTTTCTTCTCTCCAAAACTCTCCTAACTCCATTAAAGCTTCATAAAACCTTCCCCAATCATCAAAACACTACCCAATCACCATGAAAACACATCCAATTCATTCTCCACATCATTACAAGGAAGATTCAACCACCTATATCATACCGAAACACCTTGAATCCAAGAATCAAAAGCTTAAATTTCAAAAATTCATCCTACAATTTCTTAAATCCAAGCCAATCCATGAAGAATCCATATTACCCACATAGAGAATCATCATCAAATCACCTCTCCTAACCCAATAAAGCTTGTACAACCAATAATCAAGAGTTTCAAATTTCAAGAGTGGTTAAAGCTTTGAGTTGGGGGTCAATTAAGATGATTAAGAGAACATGAACAGTATCTACTGAAAGGGAGATGAAGAAATCAAGGTGTTGGATTTAATTGAGAAGAAATCAAGTGAGACAAGTCCTAGTTCCAATTCAATGGGTAAAACAAGTCAATAGAAAAGAGGTTAGCTAGCTGTGTTTGATTCAATGAGCAAAATGATTCCAAATTTAGTGAAGAAGACAACTCAACCTCAACAAGATCCTATTCCCAAAGAAAAAGAGAAAGCTTCAAGGGCCCTGATAGCTTCTCCGAAGTAACAATTAAAGGAACTACATTTCTCTTATAAGATAGTATTTGACGAAGAAGTTGAAGGAGAATACATGAAGATTCATGGAAATTTGGAATGCTTGGGTTGTTTGTGAATTGTATTTTGTGAGGAGAAGAAGAAGATGTGGCACAGTTGATCTATGAGGAGGTGATACGGATTTTCGATCTCTCCCATGTCGTTATATAATGCAATATCCTATTATGATCACGTGTCCTAAACAAAAAGCGAATAAGAAGTTGGGTGAAGAAGAGACATTAGAGTTAATCTGAGTATCGTCTAGGCGAGGTAAAAGCCTCGAAGAGTATGTTTTCTTTCTTCCCTACCATTTCTTTATGTGCAATATTTCTGCTAATTTTAAATTTTATTTGTCGTGAGTCTTTTTCGAGTCGTGGGGACACGGCTCATTTTTGAGTTGGGGGTGGGGATTCGTTGTCCTCATCTTCCATTTTGTTTTTAAATAAAATTTAAAATTTTTGGTTGAATTAGGCATAGAATATCTTTGAATGTACCTATTGAGCATGATTTTATTAAGTTAATGATAGTAAGTAGTATGTTTTTGAAAGATGTTACAAAGTGGTTTAGATGCATGTATGAAAACAGGAAATAAAAGATAGAAAAGTTAATGAGCAATGCTAAGAAGTATGTTGAAACTTAGGGATAGTTATTTGGTGTGTAGAACGTGAGGTTTGAAATTAGTTGAAAACCCACTTGCCTATGAACTATTAATGAAAAAGTAACAAAATCCGGTAGTTAGAAAAATGACTAAGGCAGTTCTTTCATGATAAAACACTTGAAGCCTTTAGACTTTCTCACCCTTTTATTTGATTATTGTTATTTATCCATACTTTATTGTCTTTTAATTCCTTTGTTTAATTCTTATTTTCGAAATCCAATCTCTTTTACTTCCTGTCTTTAATTATTTACTTCTTACTCGTTATTTCTACCTACGCGTATAACACACTTAAGTCCCTGAGAACGAACTCAACTTACTATCTAAAACTTGCATACGTCCTGTAATACTTCCAGTACTGTGCCTGTCTAGGGTGAGAGTGCGTAGTTTCTTGACTTAATTTTATCTTATTTATATCACACCCTAGGCGACACCAGTTGGTCCTGACAACACCAGCCTAACTAGATGGTCATAAGGTTTATTTTCATCACCAAACATCATTAGTAGGTAGGACTACACCTAGGACCCAAGTGGCGCAGGTTAACCCTTTGTGAGTTCCCTCGTGATTGTGAGGTTTCCACCCTAGTTCACTCTCCTGGGATAGGGGAAATTTAGAATCCTGACTACATATCTAAGAGCTATTGTCTCCCTTATAAACTGAAATTGATAGAAAGAATTAGAAGGATTAGTGCATACTAGCAAAACCTAAGATATACTCTCTCATCATATTTCTCTCGTATTTAATTATTTGTCTTTACTGTTATTTAGTTTAATCATTAATCTCTCAATCAATCATATTTACTTTCTGTCTTTTAATTATTAATTGCTTCTTTGATTTGTTTACCCATTCGTATAACACACTAAGTCCTTGAGAACGAATCTTCTTATCATTAAAACTTGCATACGTCCTGTAATACTTGCAGTACTGTGCTAGTCTAGGGTGATTAGTTCATTGTTATTCGTATTTATTTATCATATTTTTATCACACCCTAGGCGACACCAGATGTCTCACCCCATACTTCTCCAAAACTTCCTTCAAGTATCTGTTCAAGAAATAAGAACCTTTATCACTGATAATCACTCTAGGCGTACCATGTCTAGTGAAGATGTGTGACTGTAATAATTTAATCACCACTCGCGAATCATTAGTTGGTAGAGATACAGACTCTACCCATTTAGACACGTAATCAACAACTAATAGGATTTATTTATTTCCATTAGATGGTACAAAAGGACCCATGAAATCAATACCCCATACATCAAATATCTCAACCTACTGAACATTGTTACGTGACATCTCATCTCTCTTAGATATATTACCACTAAACTGGTATCTATGACATTTCTTAACATACTCATGACAATCCTTATGTAAAGTAGGCCAATAAAAACCGGATTGTATTACCTTAGCAGCTGTGCAGTCACCTTTGAAATGTCCTCCATAGGGTGAATCATGACAACCCGTCGTTACTGATTTAGTTTCACTTTGAGGAATGCATCTTCTCACCATTTGATCACTGCATGTTTCGTAGAGGAAAGGATCCTCCCAAAATAATTGCTTAGCACGGTGTATCAGCCTCTTTCTGTCTTGTGAAGTAGCTCCTTCAGGATAAGAACCACTCAAAATAAGATTCGCTATGTCTGCATACCAAGGAGTCCCATTTACATATATCAAAAATAAGCTTTCATCAGGAAACTCTTCCTTGACAAACTCAGGCCCAATAATAGACTTAGAACCTTCAAGACGAGACAAATGATCTGCCACCTGATTATCACAACCTTTTCGATCTCGAATCTCTAAGTCAAACTCTTGTAATAAAAATACCCATCTAATCAAACGTGGATTTGCATCTTTCTTATCCATAAGGTATTTAATCGCTGAATGATCGGTAAACACAACAATTTTCGCCCCAAGAAGGTAGGAACGAAATTTGTCAAATGCATACACAACAGCTAATAGTTCCTTCTCCATCACAGTATAATTTACCCGAGCACTAGTGAAAGTCTTACTTGCATAGTAGATAGAATGAAATACCTTATCTTTTCTCTGACCCAAAACAACACCCATATCAAGATCACTAGCATCACACATAACTTCAAATGGAATCTTCCAATCAGGAGGTAATACAATAGGTGCATATATAAGCTTATCCTTAATCTCTTTAAATTCCATCATGCAAGCTTTATCAAAAATTAATTTCGCTCCCTTCTCGAGTAAGTTGCACAATGGCTTAGCGATCTTAGAGAAATCCTTGATAAAACGTCGATAAAACCCAGCATGACCTAAAAAGCTTCTTACCCTTTTTACAGAAATGGGAGGGGGAAGAGTCTTAATTACCTTAATCTTAGCACGATCAACTTCTAAACCTGAACTCGAAACCTTGTGTCCCAACACTATGCCTTCACGAACCATAAAATGACACTTCTCCCAGTTCAGAACAAAATCAGTCTCCTTGAATCTAATTAATACCTTCTCCAAGTTCTGTAAATACTCATCAAAGTTATCACCAAACACAGAAAAGTCATCCATAAGTACCTGAAGGAAATTATCGATCATGTCCCAGAAAATCGCCATCATGAATCTCTGGAAAGTAGCAAGTGCGTTACATAATCCAAATGGCATCCTTCGGAAGGCAAAGGTACCAAAAGGACATGTAAAGGTCATTTTGTGTTGGTCTTTCGAATCAACATATATCTGTTTCTATCCTGAAAACCCATCCAAAAAGCAATAATACTCTCTTCCAGCCAACTTGTTTAACATCTAATCTATGAAAGGGAGAGGGAAGTGATCTTTTCTGGTGGCCTTGTTCAACTTACGATAATCCATACATACTCTCCATTCAACAACGGTTCTCGAGGGAATGGCTTAATTCTGAGCATTTAGGACAGTAGTGATACCACCCTTCTTTGGTACGCATTGAACTGGACTCACCCATTCGCTACTAGCTATGAGGTAAATGATTCCCTCATCTAGTAATTTAATAACCTCTTTCTTTACCACTTCCTTCATACCTGACATCAATCTCCCTTGCTCTTCAAATGAACGTGCACTATCATCATCCAGAATAATTTTGTGTTGGCAATAGGAAAGACTAATACCTTTGATGTCAGCAATAGTCCAACCAATTGCCTCTTTATTGGCTCTTAGTATATGCAACCGTTTGTCTTCTTGAGGACCTATTAAAGTAGCTAAAACAATAACATGTAGAGTCTTGTTAGTAACTAAATAAGCATACCTCAAGTGTGACGGAAGGAGCTTCTCTTCTAATTAGAGGGGGAGATTCAATGGATGGTTTCTTTTTAGGTATTATCTCCCTTGGCCCTCTGACAGGCTCATAGGCTAGACACCTATACTTTGGATTTTCATAGTTCAGAGCTGCCACTGTTTTGGCAAGCTCTACCATCATCTCAGGTAAGTCAATTGTTAAGGCAGCCTACAAGACATCATCAAATTAAAATTTTCAAATACCTCTTGCGAGGCATGTTCTACTGCATTGACTCGGAAACAGTTATCTTGGGAATCTGGAAACTTCATAGCCTTAAACACGTTGAACTTTACCTCTTCGTCTTGGATTCACATAGTTAATTCTCTGTTTTCTACATCAATCAAGGTATGCCCCGTGGCTAGGATTGGTCTTCCCAAGATGATGGGGACATTCCTATCCGCGTCGTATTCAAGTATAACAAAATCAACAAGAAAAATTAATGTACCTGCCTTGAGGAGGACATCTTCTATTCGTCCCTCGGGATGTGCGAGGGATCTGTCAGCCATTTGCCAGACCATAGAATTCGTTCTTGCATGTCCTATCCTCATTTTCTCAAAAATTTATTTAGGCATGAGATTAATACTCGCACCCAAATCACACAAAGCTTTTCCTTGCCACTCATTACCAATAGAAATATGAATCGTGAAACCCCCAGGATCAAGTAGTTTAGGTGGCAACTTACTTTGGTATATGACACTTAATTCTTCTGGAAACCCTGTCATCTCATTATCAAGGTATGGTCTTTTGTTGGCGATGGCTCTCTTTAGGAATTTAACGTATTTCGACACATCTATAATAGCCAGGAATGGTAAATGTTAAGACCTCTTATCACATTTAAGAATTTCTGAAAGTCAGCCACATCTCCTTTCTTCTGAAATCTTGAAGGGAAAGGTGGAGGAGGACGGGTTTCTACAACACCTTTCTTCTTTGGATTTTCTGGAATATTCTCCACTTCCACTACTTCTGTTTTATCATCTTTTTCCACCACATCCTTTACCGACTTTGCTTTCACAGCTGTTTCTTTTTCTTTCATAATAGGAAAATGAGGTAGGGGAAGCGTCTTATTACTTTTGAGTGCTATTGCATTACAATCTTCTTTCTATTTTAGATTTTCAGTGTCACTTGGGAGTTTCCCTTGTAGACGCTGATTCAATTGTTTTTCCATCTAAGCCATCTGATTTTCTAACATTTTAAGTGTTGCGGAAGAAGATTCTTGATCTTTGTGCGCCTTTATTTGAAGTTTGATTAATGTCGGTAACGTTTGTTGAATATCTAGCGCACCTTCTTGAGGTTGAGTAGGTAGAGCTTTCTGATTTATAGTATCGGTATAGGTTTCTTGAGGAGGTTGTCTCTGAGCTTGATTTCCGTAACCTTGCCTCCCTTGGTAGTTATTCAGTGGTCTTGGTTGATAGTTATTATCTTGAAGATGCGACTGATATGCGTATGTTGGATTAGTGGCCCCACTTGGATTCGAATATTGGAAACTCTGATAGTTTCCATTCTGTTGATACCCTTGGCCACCTAAATTATAGTTCCCTCAGTTGGAAACAAACATCACGGACTCTGTATTACTTTGACAATGCTCCCAATCATGATCTTGTACACCATAGTTAGAACACCCATATATCTCTTGTGTAACATTAACATCCGCTCTTCTACCTGAAAAACCTTCTTTGATAGCTAAGGTAAGCTGTTTCAATTGTTTCTCAAGTGTGTTCTTCAATTTATTCTCTAATGAAGAGAATTTTTCATCAATTCCAGCACTACTCTCTATACTCCGTACCTCTGATAGGTGCTCTCACAGTATTCCAACACATTTCCTTCTTCACTGTTCTATTCAAAATAATCTTAGCATTAGCTGGAGTTACTTGTAAGAATCCACCACAACAAAGCAAGTCTAAATATATTCTTGATTGTCCTTCAAGGCCTTTATAGAATATTAACATTTGTTGTGATTCCGTAAGGCCATGATCTGGAACTCTTCTTAAGCATAACTGGAATCTTGTCCAGCACTTACCCACAGATTCATCTTATTCTTGTTTGAATGACGTTAAAGCTATTTGTGCATTTAATCTCATGTTACTCGGATAGTAACGATCAAAGAACGCTGTTTGTAACTCCTCTCAATTATTGATTGATCCTGGTACTTGAGAATCATGCCACTCACTAGCTGCGTCTATCACAAAAAAATCAAAATTTGCATAGTACATCTGCTCTCTGGTTACACCTTGCGTTATATACGTATCACATATTTGCATAAACTTCTGTACTACACGAATTGGATCTTTTCCAGGTACTCCACGAAAGTTTCCAAAGTTTTGGAATTGAGCTAACATACCAGGACCAGGTTTGTGTCATGCAACATTGATATCTGAAGGACCAATACCCAGAACAGGAGCGCGATATGGAGCTTGTTCAGGACCTTGTATGAACCATGGATCATTAAAAACTGGAGGTTGAGCTTGTCTTCCAAGTGGAGGAGTATCTCCATCTACCCCCCTGGGATTAAGATTATTCTCATTAGCCATTTCTAACTCCTTGTCTAATCTCTCTCTCTCTCCCTTCTTTTTCTTCCTTATTTTATTTGCAAGTTTGACTAATATCTCGGGGTTATCGAGCATACACCAAACCTGTAAAACCTGAGAAAGAAAAAATAAACGAAAGCGTAAAACTGAAAAATAAAAATAACAATTAAACTACTAAAGGATTAACACCGGGGTCACACGCTACCGTCCCCGGCAACGGCGCCAAAAACTTGGTGGGTCCTGGGTTGTTATAAAATAAAGCGATAAAAATTGAGGAACCACTATACCGCAAGTGCAAGGTTGTCCAAGTAATACTCCGATAAATCGGGTTTCGTTCGCAGGGATGGATAGTTATAACTCTAGTATTAATCAAATAGTAGGAATAATTGTTTAACAGAAAAGTAAATTTGATAAAAAAAAAATTTGGTTTTATTTAAAATATAGGATGCATTGAATGAATACTAAATTAATTGACTAAAAAGAAATAAAGTAAGTAAATAAGATTGGACGTAAGATGAGAAGGGTACTTGAGTCTCGCAAGGGTTTCACCTAATCTATCTAATTAGTGCTTCTGTTTAAGGGCTAAATTGGTATTATTGTGCTAGTCAGTACTCTAATCTCTCCTAACACCCGTCAGGGTGGACGTAGGAGCTATCCTACGGTACTATACACCCCGTTAGGGCGATTATATTTACTTTCAATGGTTTTAGTCTCTTACCTCATTGGCTTCATCGTTAGTCAAGCCCGCCAGGGTCATTGACGAATAATACGCGTCCATTAGCAAGGTCCGTAATTAAACTCCGTCAAGGTGATCACTTTGCCACTTAAGTGAATAGCCTAATTACTAAACCCTAAGTTTGATTCATGACTTCAAAATTAGTAATTTAAATGAAGATAATAGCCAACACAATATAGCTAATTTAATTTAAATAAATCAATCAAAAATTCAGAAAACCGAAATTAAATAGAATTGGGTTCAACCTATGTAGCGATTCTCAAGTATAGAATAAAATTAACTTATGTTTGAATTAAAATAAAATAAAGACATGTTCCTAAATTACTGAAATAAATGAAAGAACCTAATTGAGGCGTTGGGTTGACTGTAGTCGGAAGAAAGGAATTCTTCCAGCTCTAACTTCTCTTTCTACTATTGACTTTCTCTTGAAGCGTAAGAAAATAATTATCTGATATGTGGTCTGTAAAAATGAGGTCAAAAGGTTTATTTATAATAAAAAGGAGGAATGTGCGTTTTACTTAATGAATATAATTAAAATAATAAATAGCCCAAATACATCTCTTTAATTCTCGTAAGGGCATAAAACGCAAAATATATATAAAAGAATAGCGTGATATCACATTAAAAAGAGAGTCATAGCTATACAAAAGAAAAAAATTGATATGAAAAGAATATATATTCGGACCGGCAAAGTGGAATTTGTATATCATCACAAAAGTTTTTAATTGGGATTATTGGGGATGCAAATCAAAAGCATCAATAAATTGGGTTGAGTGAGAACATCTTCGAGTGAAAACTCAATCTCTAGGGCGATTCGTTGATGGAATGTGAGGAGAGAGCCAAAAGCTCACTTTTCATTATCCAAATATACCACACCGTCCCTATGCCACGTTATAACCCAAGACCTTAGGATTTCTAACTGCTTGGTGGAGAAACAATTGAGCTATTAGGTAGTAGGTGAGTGGATAATTGGATGCTATATTAGGACCTATGAACAACCTATATCCATTAGCATGAACTAACTTATCAACCTCTCCTTCTGGCATTGCGAAGTTAATCTTGACTTGAATTCATGGACTGTTGATTATGTGTATATTAAGCATACGTGTGCATTATTTCTTGAGTATTACTACATGAGACTTTTTAGATATTTATGCTCTGGGATCATTCATTGTGTTCTGTTCTTATTCTCCTCCTACTTCTTCCTCTTGTTTATTTAACTTCCCTACTGTTCTTTATTTTTATTGTATCGAGACGATACAACTTTGAGTTGGGGGTCTAAGCCAAACCTTAAGGTCAGGAAGAAGCTTTCAACAAGAAGAGAAGTTTGGAAGGAGCTGTGCATCAATCATGTCTCCTTCAACCTTTAATTCTGTAATTCTTTTCTTTTCTTTTCTTTTCTTAGAATGAACTAAATTCTAATTAGCTTGAGTTTTAGCATATATGTATGAACCCTAGGTTTGGTTGATATCTATCTAATTTGGGAATTCTATGTTTTAAATTGAATTATTGTTTTTATTCTCTATTTATGTGTTGTATTTATATTCTGTATTCTTTGCGGTGTACAACGTATAGGATTACCATCATATTAGTTAAGTAATCATTGAAAACGGTTTATTTAACTATAGGATTAGCACATAACGTCTAAAATAAGGTTTGATCTGACAATTCAGCCTAACTAGATAGTCATTATGGTTTAGTGTATTGCTATTTAATCACTTGCAGGAAAAGATTGTTAGGTCCTTATTGACACAGGTAAACCCTAAAATTATCTACCTAACGCAATTGAAAACGACTATTGAAATACTACATGATTCACCCTTACATGTTTAGAACGACAAAACTAGTGAGGATTACTTGCTAAATACTCAAGCTAAACTCTAATACTATCTTATTTTCTTTTATTTATTTTCCGTCTTTAGTTTATTAGTTTTATTTTCCTTTATTAAAAACCAAATAAAAATCGATCTTTCTCTTCTTTACCCTTGCTGATTATTATTCTAACTCTCATAACTGCACTTGTATATTTGCATAAGTTCTTCTCAACCTACGTAGTCTCTGAGGAACGAATTATACTTATTCATTAAAACTTGCATACGATCTGTATACTTGCAGAACCGTGCTCAGCTTAGGGTGTTTATTTGCACTTATTTTATACATCTTTTTATCACACCCTAGGAGACACCAATACGTGTTTGAAGTGCCAACCCTGCCCAAACCAGTTTATAGAAAGAACAGGTAAGTTGTAAATGTGTAACCATTTCAATCTGATTCTCGCACAATAACACCAGTGTTCTATACCACATTGTCTTAACTTTAAGTTCTTTCGGGTAGGTAAGGTATTTCTGCACGCTTTCCACATAAAGGAACGGACTTTATTTGGTACATTTGACTCCCACACCATATTCTAGAGTAACACATCTTTCAGATAGGCTTGTTGTGAGGTTTGTAATTCCTTTGTTTTGGCTTCCTTTGATAGAAAACGATATCCTGATTTTGTTGAGTATTCCCCTAAGTGAGTACGTGGATAGGTGAAAGTGTCTTGGTCTTCCCGATTTAGAATCAGAGATCTCCGGATCTTACCTCGAACCAGCTCAGGAATGACCAAATCAATGATCTACCAGTCCCATTCATCTTTATTTTGTTTCATCAGCTGATCAACCGTTTCCAGTTCAATATCATTTGATATATCTTTGATAATGCCTAATGATAAACATCTGTGTTTCCAAATATTCGTGCTTTCTACATTTCCTTTTTGAATGATCCCTTGTTAGGCTAGCAAGTCTCTGCCCTCAAGGATACTTTCCCAAGACCAAGACCTACTTTGTCGTTTTATTTCTAGAAAATCCATTTTTGGGTAGTAAATACCTTTCAAACCCCTTGATGCCAGGAAAGTTGGGCTCTATAGCAGTATTAAAGCTTGGGTTGCCAGTAATGCAGTTTTCATTTTATTTAAATCACGAAAACCCATTTCTCCCACCACTTTGTCGTCGTCATCTTTTCCTATTTCAGCTAGTGAATCTTTCTTTTTTTGTAGTGAGTTCCACCAGAATCTGGAAATGATTGACACAAGTTTCTTACAAAATGTGAGTGGAAAAGAAAAAATAAACATCATTTTTTGTAGTGAGTTCCACCAGAATCTGGAAATGATTGACACAAGTTTCTTACAAAATGTGAGTGGAAAAGAAAAAATAAACATCACATATGTAGGAATTGCCTGTAATATTGCTTTAATTAGAATTTTTCCCACCTCCTAAAAGAAGTTTTGCAGTCCACCCCTGCGCTTTCGAGAAAATTTTGACTACAATTAGGTCAGTGTTTCAATTTTTGACCGTTTGTGACACAGTGGTATACTAAAATATTTCCCAAGGTTGGTTGTTTCTTTTACTTGTAGGGTTTTCGTTGTTTGAGTTCTAATGTCTTCTGTCGTGTGTTTACTAAGCAGATGGATGATTTCTCGAATTGACACGTTGTGTAGAACAATAACAATATGTATCGCTACACTCCTAAAATTCACTTATTTCCTATCCTTCAAGTGTACGAAAAAAGAACGAGTCATCAGGAAGATGTGATAAGATCGGGCAGTTACAAGTGATTCATATCCTGTTAATTTTGCCCACTTCTACCTTATGTTCGATAATACTAATTAAAGATTATTCCAGTAGTGAAAAATGTAAAGGAGACAAAGAGTCTCCTTATCTCAGTCAACTGCTTGGTTTAAATGGTGTCTGTCGTTCCCCGTTAATATTGATTTGGTAATAGACCGTATAAATACAATTCCGGATCCATTTGATCCTTTGATGGACCCCGTTTTGGTAAGCAGGGCTGGTAAGAAAGCCCAGTTAACTTGATCATATGCCTTAGCCATGTCTAATTTAACAGCTGCAATATGAGCTTGTCTTTTGAGCCTTCGTTTCATAAAGAAGGGGACTTCTTGTGCAATGATGATGTTATCTTGAATCTGTCTTCCTTTAATGAAGGCAGATTGTGTAGGCAAAGTCAGCCCATTCATCAAGGCATATAATCAGTTCGTCAGTATTTTTGAGATGATTGTGTATCCAAAGTCGACGCAGAATATTTGTCTGTAGTCCTACCCCAGTTTGGAATTCCCCTTTCGGTATTAGTGTGATGAGTGTCTCGTTCAAGTGTCAAGTGAAATGTTATTATTAAAAAAATCATATACCATTCCATAGATATCCATTCCTACAATTTCCTCGTATTCTTGATAAAATTTTCTGTTAATACCATCAGATCTGAGGCTTTGCGAACACCCAAATCAAAGACTGACTATTTTACTTCTTCCACATCTGGGATATTTGTTAGCATTGAATTCATTGACTAGTGAGGCTGGGTTTAATACATCTTAGTGCTTCTATGGGTTCATTGTCTACCATTTCTTTGAGAAGATTGTTGTAGAAATTGTTATTTTCCTCCTTGATTTCGCCCTCATCACGTGTCCATTGTCCCGATGATTTTTAAATACCTAGAATTTTATTAATATTTCTCCTTTGAACCGTCAAAGCAAAGAAGTAATTAGTGTTTGTGTCCCCATAACGAATCCGCCCAGTATGTTTCTTCTCTGTTCCAAAAGATTTCTAATTGTTCCCGTATTAAGATTTCTCTGTCCATTGCCCTTTGAGAGAAAGGACCATTCATAATAGTAACCAGTTCTTGTTCCAATTCTTTAATTCTCTTTTTGTTAATTGGAAAAGTTATCCTACTCCAGTTGGTCAGAGCCTCAGTTGTTGTGTGTCTCTTGTCCAAAACAAGTTGAAAATATTTTAAGTCTTCGTGTTGACCCCACGCGTTACTAATAACATCTTTACCGTCCGGGTGTTCATCCTAGTTAGATTCGAATTTAAAATGTCTAGTGTTCTTTCTTCCTTTGCCAGTTGTAAAAAGAATAATTGGTGAGTGATCGTAGCCCATAGTTGGAGGTGTAAATCCAATAGCATTGGGATGTTGTTCAATCCAATTTGCACTCGCGAAGGCTCTATCAAATTTTGATTTCACCCAGGTTTGGTCTGATCTCTTGTTTTTCCATGTAAAGAAGCTACCAAAAATTTTAATATCCGTTAGAGAGTTATTGTTAATGGAAAAAATTAAAATTTAAAAGGAATTGAGGGTTTGCGGGTATCCAGCTAAGTCGCTCTTCTAAGTTTCGAATATCATTGTAATCTCCAATTATCATCCATGGCTTGGAATGGTTTGCTTTGAAGTTACTTATCTCATTGTACATTCTTAATCTATCATTGTAAATATTAGAAGCATGCACAAACAAAACATAATAAGGAAATACATTGTCATTAAACTTAGTATAAACAAAGGACGGGTCACTATGCATAATAGAAAGTGCAATGTTGTTGTTCCGAACTAACAAAGACCCCCTATAATGATTCAGAGTCCCTTGGGGGTTTACCATAAAAAAATTATCAAAATTTAACTGCCTTGTGATCAATGGAGCATCCTTCTATGTGAGCATTGTTTCATAAAAACATGCCATGGTTAGCTTATTCAAGCCCACCAAGACCCGCAAAACCTGAACTGTCAAAGGTGCCCGAATCCCTTGATAGTTCAAAAGAGAACGATCATTTCCCTTTTGCGGCCAACTCCAGGTGGTCGCTCCCTCTTCCTCTACAATTACCCTTACTAACCATTCTTCGTCTGATTGTTATATATATTCTCTGGTGAATACATTTCTACCGTCTGACTCAGACGCACTCACACCTTCACCCTTTCCTACCAGATTGGTTTACGCCTCCACAGACGCCTCTTCCTCCGTTGGTTCTTTGTCTTTTTTCTTCATTTGTGCCCTCATCTTCAACATCATAAAACTCAGCTAAGTCGCTATTACCCGACTCAATGTTCGAACCATCCTCCTCCGTATCCACACAAAAGTTGACGAGTCTTTTCCTTCCATCAGAGCTTGTCGCCTTTGTTTGTTGTCTTTAACCCTATAAGGGTTTGTTTGAGTTCGATTCGTTGGTTAACAAACCAAGCTCAAGAAAGTTAACATTCTTCTCGATTAGGTTCGTTTCAAACTCAAACCAATCTCAAAGTTACTAAAATATTAACAAACCAAACACAAAAAAGCTAAAATTCGACTTGTCTCGGTTTGCAGCCCTTATACTCTTATTAGATTCTTTGTTGACTCTTCCAAATTCTTTCCGTTGATACTTGAGCTCAAAACAAAATTAATAAGGATGTAGAATTATGGAGGAGCTCCATTGATACTTGAGCTCAAAACAAAAGGTAGAAGACTTTGTTTTTAGAAATATTTTTGAAAAGTTATGTGAGAGTCAGAATGGTCCAATAAATTAAGTTAAATAGGATTACGATCATTCATCTTTCTTTATTATTCCATGAAAAAGTTAGGGAAGTAGAAAAGATAACATAAGAAAAGCTCAAATATAAAAAAAAAGATTGGGAATTGACGTATAATAATATAACAACGGATATTAATGACAAATCTATTTTGCACCTCCAATTTATATTGACCATAAGATGGTAGTAACAAAAAATAATGTTAAAACAATAAAATTACATAAATAGAGTGTTATGGTTTAAATGTGAATACAATGAATTAAATTACATGGATAATGTAAAAATACAATGAATGGATGAAATTAAATGTCAGAATGTTGGTAACGCATTCCTTTGAGGGATACCAGAGTTGGAATTACAGGGTACCATGTGGTTCTAGGTAGAAGTGCCTTGGCTAAACATGTATACTTTTTGGAGGGAACATCATATTCCAGTAAATCTTGAGCGATAATAAAACGTAGTTGGTTAATATTTGGTGAGGTAAGCACAGTAATTCTGGACCAATTTGGATAATCCTTGATAAAATCCAGAGGAATAATAAGTTTGTTAGACCAGATTTGTTTATTGTAATCCTGCAACACCCACCCATGAAACTCTTGTCTGAATATATACCCAAATGACAGCTTGTCATTATCTACAATAAACATACGCAAATTATCAATAGATTCACTTATTGGAAGAAATCCAGTTCGAAAACCCTGAGGTAGCTTAATATTCATAGAGCTTTTCCCATCCAATGTAAATCGTATTAAATCTGATTTTTCCAAATTTTCAATTCGAAAACTCAATGCATAACAAACATCATTGTCACATATCATGACTGGCACACTACGCAAACACGATAAAGTAATATCAAGCGATTCATAACTTAAACCATCACTTCCAATAGTTACCATAATAACACCCATATCATTATCATTTTCATTTACTTGATTCCAGCATAAATTAATCATCTTATAGTTGCCTGATGATGAATCGAAACCCAGAATGGCATTTTCCCTTTCGAATATTATTGATTTGTCTTCCTTCACTTTAACCACTTGATTAGTGATTGGGTTTCTTATGCGATACTTATTACACCCTTCCTTTACCTCCAGTACTAAGCCATTGCAGCAATTTATGAATATATATCTTTCATTATTTGATTTAAGTATAAACTCATATTCAACAACAATTTCTGAGCATTTATTCTTCTCATACTTCTCAATGAAAAACTTTTGCTGAGTAATCATATTCCATGACTTGCACACACATCTGCAACTTAGTACACTTTTTATTTCCAATCGCCTCAAAATATCAACTATTATTTCATCAGGCATCATCATTATCATTGAAGATCCACCACTCTCCATATTTGACATCTGTTACAATATCAATATCACACCAAACTGTTAACACTAATAATTCAAAACCCACAATTTTATTTATATCAGAATCGCTGTTGCAACTCTAATACAAATCAAATTAAGAGCTAAAAATTAAAAAATAAAATTAAAAATTCCAACTTTTTCAGATATTGATACAATTCTAAACTAATTTTATAATTCATACAACTCTAATACAAAATAAAAAAATAAAAAATAAAAAAATAAGCAAATTAAATTAAGATCTACAAAATAAAAATTCCAACTTTTTTTCAGATTTGATATAATTCTAAACTAATTTTATAACAAACCTACACGATTCATACAACAAATAAGTTATGTTAAGAAAAGCATCAGATTAAGTGATTACCAGATTCGATCGACACCTCCTTTTTCTAAACACCATTCTATTCTCTGCTAACCTAATCATATTTTTTTGGGGGCGAATTGTTGAATAGAAGGACTAATAGACAAAGTTTATAAATAAACCTTACTGCCCTCTGTCGGTTAGTTTAGTACGTCCATTCTCTTATCTCATCTGATTTTATGTTACGAGTCGGTCTTCCATACAACATGCCTAACTTATCACTATTGATGTTCTTTCTCTTTTTTGTCGGAACCTCATTTTATGTAATAAAACTAATTTGCTTTTTATTTTATTTTTATTATCTTATCACTATTTTAATTTTTGAACAATGGAAGGCACCTAAAGCAAATTACATTAATAATCAACCAATTTCTAATTTTCAAAACCTAGCTTGAAAAGACTAAAAGACGATCGACGCTGAAAAATTGTCACGTGCCTAACTTTCTTTGCAATCTTATCTGCTTTGCTGTTGAGTCTCCGATTGATGTGGCGAAAAAAAATCTGCCCAATCTCTCCAGCTTTGTGGATAATCCTACTAATTAAACTATATTTTTTTTATAATTATATATGCATCAATTTACCATCTAATTAAACTAAATTAACAAGGTATACAACTTAAAATCTAAACAATATGTAAGTTTACTACATTTTTCCTCGATTTTGATTCAATTAAATGGGTTGACGTTTATTCAAAATTCTATTAGCACTATCAAGACTATTACTTGAGATTTTGTAGACTGGGAGGGTATTGACTTTCCTGAAAATGCATATGGCGTTTGTGAGAACTTTGAGGTTTAAGGTTAGCTTCGTGGTGCTTGAACCAATACCGGCAGGGGTTTATTTGAGACAAGAACACGGTGTTGCCTGGGTTTTTTCCAATATAATAACTTTGGTCTTTTTTTCTTTGTTTGTGGGAAACTTGGACACGAAAGGGATATATGTAAACATCATGCGAAGAAAGATGGGTTGAGCACGATCAGGCTTCGTTTTGTTACTTGGAGTATGGAGCACATGGTAGTAGAGCCACGCCGTTGTTTGGGACTCAGAAAGAAGGTTCGAGGGAATTTTAGCACTCAAATGGAAAACTACAAATGGAATAGGGATGATGGTAGCCTATCTCCACCACCAAAGTGGGAGAGGGATGCTGAGTTGAGGACCAAGCGGAGGAATGATGATGCCAGGGGAACGGAGGGTAAGGATGACGATGATGGTAGTTATGGAGGTGACGATTATGATATAGGAGAGGATACACGGGGTAGACAGAGGGTCAACAGGCTGTGAATGTGAGGAACCTTCTCCCACTAGGTTGCAAGGACTATTATCCTCAGTGATGATGAGGGTGAGGGTATTACCAATGTACGATAGAAGTGAGAATTTCATGAAAAACCACTACAAGGAGGAGAAGTGAGAATTTAAGTCTTAGATTATTTTTAGTGTGTTAGGAAGTATTTTATTCGAGTTTCTAATTTTAAAGTGCACTTTCTTATTTCTAGTCTTGATTTAATGATTTACTAATTTTTAAAGCATATGCGGTTTAATTATTTGTTTATTGTGAAGCTTTAAAAGATATATGGTAATTAATTAGAGACCAAGTCAAGTCTAAGAAGTAAAGGAAAGAGATATACATGGAAATAAGAAGATTAAGGAAGGATATATGCAAAGAAGGAAAAGATAAAGCTGCCAAATAAATCTGAAATTCCAGCCACGTTCTAAAGACGAGCTCATAACTTAAGATAGAGTTTTCCCAGACAGGTGGTTTCGACTATTGGAACGCGTCAAACGGATAAGTATTGAAGGAGATATGACCAAAACAAATCAGCAGCAGAATCTTACCTTTCCTAGACTTTAGGGATGCGAATTAAAGAGTTATTGACTTGTCTTCCACTCCAAGTAAAAACGAGTTAGGGCTTTCTAACACCTATAAATACACCCCTTAGCCTCCTTTTTTCACACACTTCAGAGAATTAACAATAGGCTTAAGGCTTTCAAGTCAAAGCAAAAAGGCAAGGAGAAGCTAGTGCTGGAGGAATTCTGTTCTTCCATCAACAGTCATCCAACCCTTTAGGTTATCACTTTATTTTTTGTAATCGAATTATGAATTCCTTTTGTCTATTTTCAATCTTTAATTTATTCATGGCTAAATTTCCATATACTTGAGAATCGCAATAAAGGGATGAACCTTAATTAATTCAATCTATGCTTTGAATGTGGGATTGTTATGATTTATATTGAATTAAATCTTAGATATTGGATATTACTTTGTTCTTATTTACTAATTCTTTTCCGCGCAACTAGAATTAGCTGTTAGTATTTGGGCTATTCACTTTAGTGGCGAAGTGATCATCTGATAGGGGGGTTTGAATACAGACTTAGGTAATACCCGTGTAATGGCCGAAAGGCATATTAATTGCATAGCCAAAGAGGTAAAATATTATTCATCTGAAAGTAGCTTATAATCACCCTGACGGGGCTTGTAATACCGTAGGATAACTCTTAGGTCCACCCTGATGGGGGCTAAGAGATATTAGATTCCCGACTAACTTTATAATACCAATTCTACCCTTAAACATATAATATATTATATTAATTAGGAGGATTCCTTGCGAGACTCAAGTATCTCTTATATCTGAAGTCGTCTTTTACTTGCATTGTTTCTTTTCAGTTATTTACTTTTAGTCTTTATTTATTTGAATATTTAGTTTTAAGAAAACCGAACAAAAATCTATTATTTTACTTTTTCTGTCAAGCAATTACTACTACTATCTGATTAATACTAGAGTTATACCTAATCCGTCCCTGAGAACGCACTTGATTATCATATATTACTTGGGACAACTGTACACTTGCAGTTAGTGGTTCCTCTATTTTATCTTTATTATTTTCTAACACATGAGGACCCACCAAGTACATGGTAACGGAGCCACCAGAAACGCCATTGTTTGGGATTCAGAAAGAAGGTTCGAGGGGATTTCAACACTCAAATGGAAAACTGCAAATGGAATAGGGATGATGGTAGCCTATCTCCACCACCAAGGTGGGAGAGGGATGCTGAGTTGAGGACCAAGCGGAGGAATGATGCCAGGGGAACGGAGGGTAAGGATGACGATGATGGTAGTTATGGAGGTGACGATTATAATATAGGAGAGGATACACTGGGTAGACAGAGGGTCAACAGGCTGTGAATGTGAGGAACCTTCTCCCACTAGGTTGCAAGGACTATTATCCTCAGTGATGATGAGGGTGAGGGTGATACCAATGAACGAGAGATTGAGAAACAAGTGGTTAACTCTGAAACGGTGGTAGGGCCATGAGTTCGATAGCTATCAGATGGACAAAGGGATAGGAATCCACGAGTTGTGAGGGGTGATGTAACTTAAAATTTGGTTACGACTGGTAGATACGTAGGGGTGACGAAAAATATGATGTTGAAAATGAGACTGGAGTACATGAATATTAATGCTACGTCGAATAAGATTCATAAAATAAGTTCCAGGGCTTTTAGTGTTAGGGGCAACAGATAAAGGCGTCAAGCTCTGATGGAGGGAAAAGTTTTGTCAACTTTGTGGATACAGAGGATGATGATTCGAACATTGAGTTGAGTAATAGCGAATTTGATGAGTTTTATGATGTTTAATATGAGGACATGGATTAAGAAAAGGATGGAGAACCAATGGAGGAGGAGGCATCTATGGAGGCACAAACCAATTAGGTAGGAAAGGGTGAAGGTGAGAGTGCGTCTGAGTCAGATGGTAGAAATGTATGTGCCAAATAATATAGAACAATTAGATGAAAAATTGTTAGCATGGGTGATCGTGGAGGAAGAGGGGTGGCCACACGAAGTTGGCCACAAAAGGGAAATGGTTGTTCTCTTTTGGAACTGTTAGGGGATTTGGGTCCCCTTGTTAGTTCTGGTTTTGTGGGCCTTGGTGGGTGATAATAAACCAACCATAGCATGTTTTTTTGAAACAATGCTCACGGAGAAGGATGCTCCGTTGATCACAAGGTAGTTAAATTTTGATAACTTTTTTGTGGTAAACCCCTAGTGACTCTGAATCGTTTTGAGGGGTTCTTGTTAGTTTGAAACAACAACATTGAACTTTTTATTATGCATAGTATCCCGTCCTTTATTATTACTAAGTTTTTTGACTATGTATTTCCTTATTATGTTTTGTTTGTGCATGCTCCTAATATTTACAATGATAGATTAAGAATGTATAACGAGATCAATAACTGCGAAGCAAACCATTCCGAGCCATGGATGATAATACAAGACTACATGATATTCTAAACTCATAAGAGAGACAGCCGGATACCTACAAATCCTCAATTCCTTTTAAATTTCAATTTTTTCATTAACAATAACTCGCTAACGGAAATTAAAATTTTTGGTAGCTTCTTTACATGGACATACAAGAGATCAGATCAAACCTTGGTAACAACAAAATTAGATAGAGCCTTCGCAAGTACAAGTTGGATTAAAAAACATCCCAATGCTATTGGATTTAAACCTCCAGTGATAGACTCCGACCACTCACCAATTATTCTTTTTACAACTGGCAAAGGGAGAAAAAACACTAGATATTTTAAATTCGAATCTGACTGGTATGAACACTGGGATTGTAATGATGTTATTAGTAACACATCGGGTCAACATGAAGACTTTAATTCTTTTCAATTTGTTTTGGACAAGAGACACACAACAACTGAGGCTCTGACCAACTGGAGTAGGATCATTTTTTCCAAATAACAAAAAGAGAATTAAAGAATTTAAACAAAAACTGATTACTATTACAAATGGTCCTTTCTCTCAAAGGGAAATGGACGAAGAAATTTTAATACAGTAACAATTAAAATCTTTTGGAACAGGGAAGAAATACACTGGATGGACCAATCACGACAATAGTGGATTCATTACGGGGACAAAAACACTAAATACTTCTATTATTTGACAGCCCAAAGGTGAAATACTATTAAAATTGCAGGTAGACAAGTTCTACGGGGACAATGAACACAGGACGAGGGTGAAATTAAGGAGGAAATTAACAATTTCTACAACAATCTCCTCAAAGAAACGGTAGACAATAAACCCACAGAAGCACTAAGATATATAAAACCCACGGTCACTAACTCAATAAATTCAATGCTAACTAAGATCCCAAATGTGGAAGTAGTTAAAAAGTGTAGTTTTTGATTTGGGCGCTTGCAAAGCCCCATGACCTGATAGTCTTAGAAGAAAATTTTATCAAGAATACTAGGAAATTATAGGAATGGATATCTATGGAATGGTTTATGATTTTTTTACAATAACATTGCACTTAAAAGGATGAACGATATACTCATCACGTTAATACCAAAAGGGGAATTCCAAATTGGTGTGGAGACTACAACCAATATCATGCGTCAACTTTGGATACAAAATCATCTAAAAAATACTGGTGAACAGATTACAGGCCTTGATGAATGAGCTCACTTTTCCTACACAATTTGCCTTCATTAAGGAAAGATAGATTAAAGATAACATCATCATTGAACAAGAAGTCTCCTACTTTATGAAATAAAAGCTCAAAAGACAAGCTCATATTGTAGCTGTTAAACTACACATGGCTAAGGCATATGATCAAGTTAAATAGGCTCTTACAAGCCCTCCTTACATACATCGGGTTCAATAATATGTGGATCTGGAATTGTAATTCTACAGTCCCTTACCAAATCAATATTAACGGGGAACGACATACACCATTTAAAACAGGCAAATAACTGAGACGAGGAGACCCTCAGTCTCTTTTACTTTTTTCACTAATGACAAAATCTTTAATTAGTCTATCGAACATAAGGTAGAAGTGAGCAGAATTAAAGGGTTACGAATCACTCGTAACTGCCTGACATTATCACATCTTTTGTTTTCTTATGACTTGTTATTTTTTCTTACACTTGAAGGATAGGAAATAAGTGAATTTCAGGATGACTCGATACATATTGTCATTGTTCTGGACAACGTGTCAATTTTCAGAAAACATCCATCTGCTTTAGTAAATACACGCCCGAAGTCATTAGAACTCAAACGAAGACAACATACAAGTCAAAGAAATAACCGTCCTTTGAAAATATCTTGGTATACCACTGGGTAAAAAATGGTCAAAAATTGAAACACTGACCTGGATTGTAGACAAAGTTTTCTCAAAAGATGGTGTCGGTTAGGGCGTGATAAAATAATGATAAATATAGATGCAAATAATAACCCTAACCTAAATTCGTTACTAACTACAAGTATCACATGTCGTATGCAAGTTTTAATGATAAGATTAATTCGTTCGTCAAAGACTTATGCAATATAAACTGCAAATAGATAAGCTAGAAGAATAATACACTAAAAATAAAATACTTTGAAATATTTGTTGGGTTTTTAAGACTCTAACAATTAACTAAATAAAGTAAAGATAGAAAGAAGAAGATAGTATGAGACTTTAGCTCGAGATCTAGCAAGTAATCCCCACTACCCTTGTTATAACCTATTTATGTAAGGGAGAATTGTGTGATTTGCAATAGCCAAGATTCTATATTCCTCCTAAACCCCTTCCAGGTGGACTTAGGTGGTGACCTAACAATTACCAAGGGACTTGAGTAAGGGGACCCTTCGCAATGATCGGTGGTTAATCTCAAACCCTAATGACTATCTAGTTAGGCAAGCCCTTCCCGGTCACTACCGCACACTAAACGTTTATGTGGTATTTAAATAATTAGACACCTCTTCCGGGTGAACATCTAAATACTATTAAGGTAATACTATACGTTGTACACCGCAAAAACTACAGACAATAAATCAAAACGCATAAAATCAGGGAATAAAACACTAATTTCAATTAAATGTAAAAGACATTCCAAATTAAAATAGATATAAAAAAAAGTCTAGGGTTCATAGTCATATGCTAATCTCAAGCTAAAATATAATTATTTCATACTAGAGAAAGAAAGAAACAAATTTGAAGGGTTGGGAAGGCAAGATTTGTTGTCCAACTCCTTCTAGTTTTCTCTTCTCTTGTTGTAGGCTTCCTCATGGCCTTTTAATGTTAAAGGCTGACCAATGATGATTTATCTAAGGTAGGAATGGATATATATATATATATATATATATATATGCCCTTGATCGAAATTAGGAGTAATCCCCAAGTTAAAGAGTCCAGATCTTACCAAAATTTGTATTTCTAACTTGTAGGAAGGGATAAACCTTTACAGATTTTGTTTTGGTAATATCTCCTTTGTTACTTATCGGATTTTGATGCTCTTTTTATAAAAACGACCATGTTGAAAGGATATAGCTGCTCATATAAAAACATCTCTATAATTCCAGACCGTTACTCTACGTTAAATTAATTAGTGGACGCATGTGCAGTTTTGGCAGCTTCTTTACATTCCCAATATATCCAAACTCTTCCTTTTTTACTTTAACTAAGGGTTTTCCTTTTCAAATCAGTTTTCATAGGTGTAATAGCTTCTATATATCTAAGTGCTACAAAAATTACGCTTGAAAGCTCATAAAATAGCAAAACACCTAAACCTAGACAAGAAAGTGTAAAGTACGAATAAATGGGGAAAAATACCGAAATTAAAAACTAAATAACCCTAAAATGATGTCTCAAGTATAGATTAATTTATCACAAATAGAGAGACATCAAAAGCGCATGTGGGAATGAAATTCTAGTTAAAGTAGTATTACATGAAATTCCTACATATGTGATGTCTATTTTTTCTTTTCCACTCACATTTTCTAGGAAACTTGCGTCAATCATTGCCACATTCTGGTGGAATCACTGGCTGAAATAGGAAAAGATGATGGCTGAAAAAGTGGTAGGAGGAATGGGTTTTCGCGAGTTAAAGAAAATGAACATTGCATTAACTAGTAGCTTGCCTTCACGAACCGGGTTCCCGGTTTGCATAGAATGAATTCCCGTTCGCAAGGCTCTTTGGCGCAACCTCGAATTGCGTATATACGTGTGTCGAACAGTAGCATGCATTGTAAAAGGTCACAAACCGGGTTCCTTGTATGCAAAGTATAGGCGTCTGGTTGTGTCACACTTTTTTCGCTGATGCACTCGGAAGTCACGTCTACGTGCCTTTTGAACGGAAACTTTAATAGGCTAACCAGGCCCGCGGTTTGCAAAAAACGGGTACATGGCTGTGCCTATGCTTAAAGGTTATTTTTCCATGGTGAGTTGCTCCGTCTCTCACTTCGATCACCCCAAACTCAAGCCTTAACACCTGCAAATATCAAAAAACACTCCAGCCCTTCCCATTTCTTAAAAAGTTACACTAATACACATCAAACTACTCTATTATACACTACAAATAAAATACATAAAGGAATAAGCTAGTATACAATTAAACTGGATTTTGTTTAACGTCGTTAAGCTTCGACGGGTTACCTCTCAGGTTATTTCTTAACATAACCTCTCCAACAGTGATTGAGGTTATCAACATTTACCACAGGGAACTTGCATCCCTTGGCTTTCACTCTCATGAACTTCTTAGATATAATTCTTGTGACCACGAATGGTGTCATTCAAGAACTCTTGGACTTACGTGATTTCTGGTGGAGGATTAGGCCTTTTCGATGTGTCTTCTTTGTCCACTATGAATTCCTCCTCTCTTCTTTCTTGGGTTCTCTCGGAACCTTTGGAGCACGTTTCCCGGTATTCTTTGCATGAGCACCGTGGGACCTATCTTTAAGATCTGGAAGAGTTTTAATTTGTAGTTTCTTTCTTGGCTCTCTCTCTCTCTCCTCCGATATTAAGGTCACCACAACCTTGGATGAATTTTTCTCTAAATGTTCAATAGTGTCCAAGAAAAAACAGTTTCCTAGAGAACCAGGGAACTTCATCGCCTTGAACACATTGAACTTCTCTTCCTCATCTTGCACTTGCACGATGAATTCACCATTCTCTACATCAATCAAAGTATGCCCCATGGCTAGGAATGGTCTTCCAAAGAAGATAGGGACATTCATATGCGCGTCATAATCAAGTATAATAAAATCAAACGTAAATATAAAATTACCTACTTTGACGATGACGTCTTCAATCTTTCCCTCATGATGGGATAAGGATCTATCCACCATTTGTATAACCATGGTAGTAGGTTTTGCATCCCCAGTCCTCAACTTTTCAAATAATGACCTAGGCATGTAATTGATACTCGCACCTAAATCACACAAAGCTTTCCCAGTCCACTTTTTACCAATAGATATAGGAATATTGAAACTCCCGGGATCTTCCAACTTTGGAGGCAACTTACTTTGAAATATTGCACTACACTTCTCCAGGGTACCAATCATCTCACCCCACAGTATTTGCGTTTGTTGGAAAACACCCCTTCATGAATTTCAGATACTTCAGCATATTTTGGATGGCTTCCACGAATGACAAATTAATATGTAACTTTCTCACCATTTCCATAAACTTCTTGTACTCTTTGTCATTGTTCTTCTTTTGGACACGTGATGGAAAGGGAGGAGGATGGCGGTTATTATCACAACCACATATTTCTTTGTATTATACTTTGTGCCCTTAATAGGCTCCTCAACCACATATTCACTCACCTCGTCAACTATCTCCTCAATGACGTCTTCAACTATAACATGTTCACTTATTTTTTAACCACATCCTTTACCTCTTTTTGCTTGACATATGTCTCTTTTTCCTTCATGATCAAGAAAATAGGTGGTGGGAGTTGCTTCCCACTCTTAAGAGAATTTGACAATAAATCTTTGTATCACTGGGTAATTGTTCTTGAGAAAGATGATTTAGCTGTTTTTCCCTTTGGGTAATTGAACGCAACTAATTTTTCTTTTGATTTTTCATTAGATATTTCTTTTGCGCTACGGACATGCGTGCTTGCATAGTTTGTTGCATTTCACTTATGGAACCTTCTTGCAGATGAGCAGCTAAGGCTTTTTGATTTAGACTCTCTATTAACTGATCATGTACGGGATGTTATAGTCTTGATTTCCATAATATTGTCCCCCTTGGTAGTGATTATGTGGTCTTGGTTGGTAGTTGTTCCGTTGAGGTCGCGGCTGATATGCATGAGTCGGATTTGCGGCCCCATCTGGATTTGAATTTTGAAAACTAGGATGGTTTCTGTTTGGTTGACCATAGCCTTGACCACTCGAATTATAGTTCCCTAGGTTAGAAATAAACCTTACGGATTCTGGATTGTTGTGACAATTCGCCCAATCATGATCATTCATTCCACAGTTTGAATACACATACATCACTTGTGCATCATTCTCACTCACTCTTCTACCTGAAATTCCTCTTCAACATCTAAGGTAAGTTGTTTCAATTGTTTCTCAAATGTGGTCTTAAGTGCTGCCTTCATCACATACTGTTTTTCATCAATTGTGTTCCCATTATCTCGTTGCACTATACCTCGAATTGGTGTTCTCATTGTTTTCCACCCCATCTCATTTTCACCATTTTGTCTAAAATCATTTTTGCGTGGGTTTGTATAACCATAAAAAATATTGTCCAACATGCTCCACTAACTCATCTTGCTCTTGCCAGAATGATGTCAACTCTAGTTGCGCGTTCAACCTCATGTTTCTCGGATAGTAACGATTTAAAGAACGTTTTAGTAATTCATCCTATGTAGTGATTTGATCTCGTGGTTTTTGATCAAACCACTCACTTGCTACATCTATGAGTAAAACCTATAAATTTGCAAGATACATCTATTCTTGTGTCACACCTTGCTTGATGTATGCATCACATATCTACATGAACTTCTGCATTGCTCGAATTGCATCTTCACTAACCACTCCTCGAAATTTTTCAAAGTCTCAAAATTGATTCAACATAACCGAATCAGGTTTGAATCTAGCAACTTGAATAACTAAAAGTCCAACACCTAATGCAAGTAATCGGAATGGTTTCTGTTCAGGAGCCTGCACGAACATGGATCGTAACCCAACTGGATTTGAGCATTTCCTCCTAGTGGAGGTTGAATATCTCCTTCTAATGGAGGTTGAATATCTCCTTCTCGTGGAGGTTGATTCTCATCCTCTATGAGAATGACGGTGTATTCGACTAGAGCCATATATTTCTCAATCTTAAGTTGTTCTCTTTTTCTTTTCATGTAAGCTTTTAGTAATTCCTCAGGATCTGAGATCATGCACCAAACCTAAAAGATCTGAAAATGTCAAAAACAAAAGACACGCGTAAAATATAAAATAACAATTAATTCTACTTAAAAGAAATAAACACAAAAATCTAATGTTGGAATTCCCAGCATCGGCGCCAAAAACTTGGTCGCTCCTAGAGTGTGATATAATTCGGCACAAAAGAAGAGAAGCAACTAACCGCAAGTGTAGGGGTCATTCCAAGTAATAGATATATAAATACGGCAAATTCGTCTCCATAGGTATTACGAGGTTATAATTTAAGTGTTCAATTGACATAGTAAAACTAATTTCTATGGTAAACAGAATAGATATTTGTTGGGTTTTTTAATTAATAAAGACTAAACACTAGACTATTGAGTAAACTAATATTAAACTAAGAATGAAACTAAAACGAGTATGAAAATATGAGAGATATACTTGAGTATCGTTGGGGAATCACCCAAGTTCATATATTTAATGCTTTCGTTTAAGGGTAAACTCGATATTTTATATTAGTAGGGACTTTAATATCCTTCTAACTTCCATCAGGGTAGACTTAGGAGGCTATTGGTGGTTCCTAGGGTGTTATAAAATTAAGCGATAAATATAGAGGAACCACTTAACCGCAAGTGTACTGTTGTCCCAAGTAATATATGATAATCAAGTTCGTTCTCAGGGACGGATTATGTTCAACCCAAATATTAATCAGATAGTAGAAATAATTGTTTGACAGAAAAGTAAAATAATAGATTTTTGTTTGGTTTTCTTAATAACTAAAGATGCAAATAAATAAAGACTAAAATTAAATAAACAGAAAGGAAATAAAGTAAATAAACGACTAACTTCAGATAAGAGAGATACTTGATTTTCGCAAGGAATCCACTTAATCAATGTACTCTATGCTATGTTTAAGGGTAGAATTGGAATTATAATATTAGTCGGGACTCTAATATCTCCTAGCCCCTTGTCGGGTGGACATAGGAGCTATCCTAAAGTATCATAAACTCCTGTATGGTCGAATATGCCTCTTCGGATGATATGATTTTACCTCTTTGGCTATGTAACTAGTTAAGCCTGTCGGTCAATAACGGACATTACACGGGTATTACCTAGATCTGTACTCTAACCCCCCCTGTCGGATGATCACTTCGCCACTAAAGTGAGTAGCCCAAATACTAAAAGCTAATTCTAGTTGTTCCTAAAAGAATTAGTAATGAAAACTGGTGTCGCCTAGGGTGTGATAAAAATAAGATAAATAATAAGTCAGAAAACAACGCACTCTCACCCTAGACAGGCACAGTACTGCAAGTATTACCAGACGAATGCAAGTTTTAATGATAAGTTGAGTTCGTTCACAGGGACTTAGTGTGTTAATCGAATGGGTAGAAATAATGAGTAAGAAATAATTAATTAAAAGACAGAAAAATAAATAGAGTAAATTCGAAATAACTAATTAAACTAAGGAAACTAAAGACAGTAAATTAAATAGGAAGAAATATGAGATGAGAAGTATAGCTTAGGTTTTGCTAGTATGCACTAATCCTTCTAATTATTTCTATTAAATCTAGTTAATAAGGGAGATAATTAGCTCTTAGATACTTAGTCAGGAGTCTGAATTCCCATACCTTAGACCTTGAGAGCGACTAAGGGGGCTATGGACACACCACGAGGCTGGTTCAAATAGAGTTATCCTACGCCACTAGGGCCCTAAGCAATTAATTTCCATACATGGTGATAGTGATTAAATTATACCCTAATGACTATCTAGTTAGAATCAGTGTTGTCAGGACCAATATCGACACTAGACGTTATGTGGTGTTTCAATAATTAGACACCCAACTAAGGTGATCATCTAATTACTATTAAGAAAGCCTAAAGTGATTAGTTATAGGACAGGAAATAAATCAAAACACATAAACAAATATATAGGTAAGAAGCTAATATCAGATTAAAACATGTAATTCCCAAAGAAACTTAGATAGAAAGAAATTAGAATTCATAGATTATACATGATGCAAAACCCAAGCTATGGGAAGATTAGTTCATACCTGAAGGAAATAAACTAAAAAAAATAATAAAAGACATCATCTTGCTCTCTACAATAACTTGGAAGAATAAAACTTTAAGAACTAATTACTATGAGGCAAGGATGATTTACAAGTGATATAAGGGTGTATTTATAGGTGTTTAGAAGACCTAATTCGTTTTCTTGAAGGAGAAGGTAAGTAATGGACTCCAAACCCAACTCAAATTCGTAACCCTAAAACATGAAATCAGGTCCGTTTTTGTTTTGGTCATAGAAGCTTCAATACTCATCCGTTTGACGCGTATGAGTCGTCGAAATTCATAGTCTCGGAAATATCTTCAACTTTTCTCTTGACCGTTTCTCCAAATTCCACACCGATCTTGAGATATAAGCTGATTTTTGGTTGTAGGTGCAGAAATTCAGGATTTAAGACACCTTTTCCTTTTCCATGTTTTTAGCTTTTGTTTCCTTATCTCCAATTACCATGCTTATCCCTTTCCATATCTTGTAGTATTTGAGTTGGAATCTAATTAATCTCCATAATTATCTTTAAAACTTCACACTAAATAAATAATTAAACCCAATATGCTCTAAAAATATTATTTTATTAAATCAAGACTCAAAATAGGAAAGTACACTATTTCTCAAGAAAAACTATTAGAAAGACTTCTAAATCACTAAAACTGATGTCTCATCCTAACATAAATCTATCACAAATGAGGAGAAATAAAAAACAAAGTAATATCCAATATATAAAACTCAATCCTATTTAAATCTAAACAGTCCCAAATTCAAAACATAGATTAATCAATTAAGGTTCATCCCTTTAATGCGATTCTCAAGTATAAAAAATTTTAGCTCATAAGAAAATTAAATACTAACATTAAATAAAATCAGTTCATGTTCAAATACAAAAGATAAATTAATAACCTAAAGGGTAGGATGACTGTTGATGGAAGAACATGATTCCTCCAGCACTAGCTTCTCCTTGCCTTCTTGCTCTGACTTGAAAACTTTAAGCCTCTTGTGTAATTCTCTGAAGTCTATGAAAAAAGGAGGTTAAGGGGTGTATTTATAGTTGTTAAGGAACCCTAGGTCGAATTTACTTGGAGTGGAAGACAAGTTAAGAACTCTCAAATTCGTAGCCCTAAAATCTAGGAAAGGTAAGATTCTGCTGCTGATTTGATTTGGTCATATATCATTCAATACTTATCTGTTTGAGGAGTTCCAATATATGAAACTGCTTGTCTCGGAAAGAGCTTTCTATTGGTGAAGACCGCTCTTCCTGATTCCTAGCCAATCTTTAGTTATGGACTTATCTTTGAAATGTGGCTGGAATTTCAGATTCATAAGGCAGCTTTATCTTTTCTTTCTTTGCATATATCTTTCCTAAATATGATTATTTCCATGTAAATCTTCTTTCCTTTACTTCTTTATCTCGACTTGGTCTCTAAGTAATTACCATTTATCTTTTAAAGCTTCACAATAAATAAATAATTAAACCGCATATGCTTTAAAAAGAATAAATCAAGAAATCAAGAAATAGAAATAGGAAAGCACACTCTAAAAATAGAAACTCGAGTAAAACATTTCCTAACACACTAAAATACACTAAGACTTTAATTATCACTTCTCCTCCTTGGATTGGTGATGTCTCCTCATTTGTGATAAATTAATGTTAGGATGAGACATCATTTTTAGTGATTTAGAAGTCAATAATGTCGATTTTCTTGAGTTTTAGTGCACTTTCCTATTTTGAGTCTTGATTTAGTAAAATAATATTTTTAGAGCATATTGGGTTTAATTGTTTATTTAGTGTGTAGCTTTAAAGATAATTATGGAGCTTAATTAGAGTCCAAGTCAAAGACAACAACTTATGGAAAGAGATTTGATGGTAATTGGAGATAAAGAAACAAAAGCTAAAAAGATGGAAAAGGAAAAGCTGCCTAAATCTGGGATTCTGCATACACGTCTAAAGATGTGCGTTTTTACCTAAGAAATAGGCCGATTTTGGTAATTTCCTTACATTGGGTCAAGATAATTCTATTGCGATTCTTTTGGTATCTTATGGAGCTCAAACCGACCAATAACGAAGAAGATATGCTCAAAACGGTCCAGCAGTGTTTATCTTTATTTCCATACGAATTTGAGTTGGGCTAGAAGTCCAATACCTTAACTCTTCCTCAAGAAAACGAATTAGGTCTTCTAAACACCTATAAATACACCCTTATATCACTTGTAAAATCATCCTTGCTTAGAAAAACCTTATAATTATTTCTTAGTCATTGTAGAGAGCAAGATGATGTCTTTTGTAATTTCGTTTAGTTTATTTCCTTCAGGTATGAACTAAACTCCCCATAGCTTGATATTTGCATATGTATAAACTATGAATTCTAATTCTTCTATCTAAGTTTCTTTGGGAATTATATGTTTTAATTTGACAGGGTGTTTAACTATTGAACCACCACATAATGTCTAGTGTCGATATTAGTTCTGACAAAACATGATTCTAACTAGATAGTCATTAGGGTTTGTTTTAACCACCATATCACCAGGATTGCAGTATTTGCTTAGTGCCTTAGTGGCGTTTGATAACCCTAAGATAAAACACTTCTTGGTTGTGCCGTATCCCCCTTAGTCGCTCTCAAGGTCTAAGTATGGGAATTTAGAATCCTGACTAAGTATACCAAGAGCTAATATTCTCCCTTAGCAACTAGATTTATAGATAGAATTAGAAGGATTAGTGCATACTAGCAAAACCTGAGCTATACTTCTCATCTCATATTTCTTATCTTTTATTTTATTGTCTTTATTTTCCTAGTTTTAATTAGTAATTTCGAAAATCTATTTGACTTTATTTTCTGTCTTTAATTATTTACTTTTACTCGTTATTCCTACTCACGCGATTAACACACTTAAGTCCCTGAGAACGAACTCAACTTACTAACCAAAACTTGCATACGTCCTGTAATACTTACAGTACTGTGCCTGTCTAGGGTGAGAGTGCGTAGTTTCTTGACTTATTTTAATCTTATTTTTATCACACCCTAGGCACCACCAAGTTTTTGGCGCCGCTGCCGGGGACTTGTGTCTCGTTAGCGTGTGGGTTATCTATTTCGAGTAGTAGTTTTTAATTAGTTTTTACTTTTCAGTTTTTAGTTTTTTATTTTTCCAGATTTACGCTTGTGGTTTGCTTTAGTCTTTTTCAGCTTTCACAGTGTTTAATTCTTGGCCTCCTTTATCGGAGCCTTAGAGGAGCTTCAGACCTTACAACAAACGAGTTCGTGAGGAGAGAGCCTTGAGAAGAGTAATGGTAGCCCAAGATCCACCACTTGGTCCACCTTTTGGTGGAATGCAGAATAATCAACCAGGGATCCAACAACAAGATCCACCACCTGGTGTACAATTACCAGCAGGAGGAGGTAATGGGCAGAATAACCAAAATAATCGAAAAAACCGAGTTGAACACGACCTTCCTGGCCTTAATGTACCATTCCATGTTCAACCCATCGGTTACCGCCCTCCTGAGATTCCGAATATCAAATTCAGACCCGATCCGGGTATGCTCAGTCAATTTCAATGTTTCAGACTCTATACTGGTACAACAATTCAAGATGTGGTAAAAGCGATTCAGAAGTTCATGCAGATTTGTGATGCCTACATTACTCCTGGCATTACACGCGAGAAACTGTATTGTAATATGTTTTCGTTTTTCTTGACCGGAAGAGCTAGCGATTGGCTAGAAAGACAACCACATGGAACCATTCATTCATGGAGAGAACTTCAAGCCACGTTCTTTAACCGATTTTATCCGAAGAGCATGAGACTTAAAGATCAGACCGAGCTTGCAAGATTCTGCCAAGAAGATGGAGAAACAGTGGGAGAAGCATGGACAAGGTTTGAACAAAAATTAACTAGATGTCCGCTCCATGGTTATACACCTGCTCTACAACTTGCTATGTTCTATGAAGGTCTTAATGATAAAGGTAGAGAAGAGGTGGATAACATTGGAAAGGGTAATTTTGTGTCCATGAATCACAATGAAGCTTCCGAGGTTTTGGAGAATATTATGGAACAAGAAAGAAGTTGGCCTTCAACGCGAGCTTCTGTCGCAAAGACCTGAGGAACGCTTCGTTTAGACGCAGAAACTGCAAACTCAGCTCAGATATCCGCGCTAGAAAATCAAATCAAAGAGCTGAAAATAGCAATGGAGAAGAATTTAGCCGCTACAAAAGTAGTACAAGAAGCACAAGGTTGTCAACAATGTGGAGTTAACGATCATACATGGGAAGAGTGCGAATCAAATCCGCAATATGTTTACTTTATATCCAACCGATGGGGTAACCGAAACCATCCGGGTATGCAGTATTCAAATCCACAAGGGGCCGCCAATCCTGGTCATTATCAACCACGCCCCCAGAACAACTCTTTCCAACAGAGAGGTCAGTATCAAAATCAATATCAGAATAGACCTGCTCCCCCACAACAACCTGCTCAAGATGCCTATACCGATTCACTAGATCAGAAAGCCTTACCTCAGTATCTGCAAGGATCTATGGACAATCAACAGATAGTACAAGCTCTAGACCGTTTGACCACGACTATAAACGCTCAGGATGAAAAGGTCCGAGGACACGATGCCGTACTTCAAATGTTAAGTACTCAAGTAAAACAATTAAACGAAGTTCTAACAAATGTAATAGAACAAAAGGAAGTAAAGGCAATCGAAGGAGGTGAAAACAATGTTGGGTTCGAAGCTTGCAAGGCTATATGCCTTGAAATTGAAGAAAAAGAAATACCACATGCTGCCATTAGTGTCGTGGAAGTTCCGAGTACTGAAGAAGAACCAACCAATTCTAGCCCCGTGGAATCTGACTGTTCTTAAGTTTATGTGGAGGACGATCAAGAGAAAGCTGAATTTATACAACTACTGAGGAAGATGCAAGAGGAGATTAGATCGGTGGTAGATTACGCAGCTGAGCTGGCTAAAGAGAAAGAGGAAGAAGTCTCAAAGGAGAAATCGGAAGATAAAGTTGCTCCTGCCGTGCATGAAGAGAAAGAAGAAGAGAAGGTGGAATCGCCACCTATTGTTCAACCAGTGTCATCAACTATTCCTGTTACAAATCCTAATGATAACATTGTTCTCAAGACATTTGTAGAGGCGTATCAACCCGAAAATATTAACGCCCAAATGCTTGAGATTGCGAAGAGAGGACTTACACCGCAACAAGTTTTTGCGCAAGTTATTCCTGAGAAAGAGGCGAGTGTAGAGATCCCAAGAGAGAACCTGAGGGTTTTGAAAATAAGTGAAAGAGAGCTACCAACAAAGCTTAAAGATCCGGGAAGTTTTAATCTTCCTATTCAATTACATGGTATGCTCAAGGTGACGGCGATGTACGATGTGGGTTCTGGTGTGAATCTTATGCCTAAGTCCGTGTTCGAGAGACTTGGACTTCAGAAATCAGAGAAAACTCCAGTGAAGTTGCAGTTTGCTGACAACTCAGTTAAAAGGACATGGGGAACAGTGGAGGACGTCTTAGTCCGTGCAGGTAATATCGCCATCCCTACTGACTTTGTTATTCTTGAGTTTGATGCAGATAAGCAGGTTCCGATCATACTTGGACGGCCTTTCATGGCCACAAGTCAAAGTGTGATCAACTTCCAAGAAGGGACCATCACCCTTCTGCAAAGAATGTATCCGAGACCTTCTATGTCTTGGGTAAGAAACCGAGGAAGTTAGATGCCACCGTTCCTGTCATCCACAGCCTTTCACATCACAAAGTCCCTCCTGAGGAGATCCACTTAAAGCCTGTGGATACTGAGCCAAACATTGAGTTTGGGGTTGGCCATGAAGTTCTATGGAAAGCTCACACACGCGAGAATAGGCCACGAAGTTTCAAAGACTCGTGGATGGGACCATTCATTGTCACTAAGGTTGTTTCAGCCAAGGTGATAGAAATTCGCCCCAAAACTGGGGTCAAGCGCATATTAGTGGACGTTCATAGCCTTACTCGTTGTTGGGGAGGCTATATTCGCAAATCTTGACAGAGGTAACACGTCTAACTTTGAAAGACGTGAAACAAAAGTGCTGTACGGGAGACAACCCATAGTATTTTTTTAAATTTTCATGCTTTTTACGTTTTTAGTTAAGTTTATTTTAGTTGTTTTTAGTTGATAATGCATATTTGAGAAGGGTATTAGTGTTTTTGGTGTTTAGGAATTGGAGAAATCGAGTTAGGGAAGAAAACAAAAATTTTTGGAGCGCAAGAATGACCTGCGCGGACTACCCCACGGTGTACCCCCTATACCGCAGGTATGGTCCGCGGGGTGAAAACCCGTGCCACGGGTTGCACCGCGGGTCTTGTCCAGAACCGAGAAAAAAATTGACCCGCGGACTACCCCCTGCACCGTGCCCTGGTCCGCAGGTCAAAAACGCGTGCCACGGGTATTTTGACGTGGAAAGCTACAGAAGGCGCGGGGTGCCCTCCGGTGTACCGCGCCATGGTCCGCAGCTCAGAAACACGTGCCACGGGGTTGTACCACGGGTATTATCCAGTGGGTAAAAAAATTCGACCATCAGAAGCTGCGGTGTACCCCGCGGTACACCCCATGGTCCGCACCATGGCCCGCACGAGCCACCAGAGAGAGAAAAGAAAGGGTTTCAAGGTTATAAGAAGATCTAATGCTCATTATTCCGAATTTATTAAACCTTAAACCTCTTTCTCTTCTCCACAACTCTCCTAACTCCATTGAAGCTCATCAAAACCTTCACCAATCACCAAAACACTACCTAATCATCAAGAAAAACACATCAAACCTTCTCTCCACATCATTACAAGAGAGAATCAAACACCCAATCTTCACCAAATCCATTCAAATTGAAGAATCAAAGAGCCAAATTTTAAAAATTCATCCTACAATTTCTTAAATCCAAGTCAACCCATTACAAATCAACCTTACCCACATAGAGATTCATCATCAATTCACCAATCCTAGGCCAAATCAAGCTTGTTCAATCAATAATTCACAAGTTCAAATTTCAAGGGTTGCTAAAGCTTTGAGTTGGGGGTTAATTGAGGATGACTAATAGAACAACAATTTTAGCTAACAAGAGGGAGGTGAAGAGCAACAAGGTATTGGATTTAAACAAGAAGAAATCAATTGACAAAAGTTATAGTTCTAAATCAAAGGGTAAAGATAAAGTTGAGAAGAGTGGGATACCTTTGTTTGATCGTAATGGTAAAAAGCTTTACTTTTATGCAAAGGAGAAAACACAACCTCCACAAGATCCTGCACCCAAAGAAAAAGAGGATACTTCAAGGGCCCTGAAGACTTCCGCAGAGAAACAATTGAAAGAACTACCTTTTGCTTATGAGAAAGTATTCAAGGAAGAAGTTGGTACATGAGAATATGCAAGACTCTTAGAGCTTGGTGAGAAATTGGGTTGGTCTACGTTCATGGTAAGATGTTCTGAATTATGTCATGAGTTAGTTTTGGAATTATACTTAGGCCTCTTTAGCCGAGATAGTAACTGTGTTCCGATTAGAGGAAAGCTAGTTCCTTTCACAGTTGAGGAGATTAGAAACCACTTCAAGTTTAAGAAACTGAAAGGTTGTTGCAAATTTGAAGAAGCGGTTGCTAAGCGAAAAATCTTTGATGAGGAATTACTTTTTGAGCATGTATTAGACAAAGATAAAGTGCAATCACATAAGGGAGAATTGAAGGCACCTTGGCCTTACAAATATCTTCAATCGGATGCGCGAATTTGGCACAATTTCCTTGTCCCTAATATCTTTGGGAACACACGAACTTTGGATGTGACTATGAAGTATGCTCTACTTTTGGACTGTATTTTGAGAGGAGAAGAAGTTGATGTGGCACAGTTGATCTATGAGGAGGTGATACGATTTTCGGTCTCTCCTAAGTCAGTTTATAATGTTAAATTTCCTACTATGATCACGTGTCTTGTGCGAGAAGCGAATGTAGTATTGGGTGAAGAAGAGAAACTCGAGTTTAAAACGAGTTATATCGATAATGCTTGGATCAAGGATATCTTTCGAAGAGCGGGTTCTACGCAAGTCTCGAAAAAAGAAAAGGAGCAAAGTTGGCAAGAGAAGATGGAGGAGCGTTTAACGAAATTCGAAGCAGCTCAAACTTCCTTAGTCAATGATGTGGCACAAATCAAAGCTAATCAAGTACACATCATGAAACTCCTCGAGCAATTAACGAAAGGTCCAGCAAATCCAACCTTGGATGTCAATGATGCGAGGCAATAGCCTCGAGAGTATGTTCTCTTTCTTCCTTACCATTTCTGTAAATATGTCTATCTGCTAATTTTAATTTCTTTTTCGAGTCTTTTTCGAGTCGTGGGGACACGGCTCATTTTTGAGTTGGGGGTGTGGGGATTCGTTGTCTCTCATCTCCATTTTTCTGTTTTTAGGTAGAAATTAAATTTTTTGATACATGGGAATTAGATGTAGAGTGTGTTTAATAGCTTGAAAGCATAAGCTCAGTTAATTAATGATAGTAAGTAATATGTTTATGAGCTATGTATTTGTATGTTTTGAGTATTTGCAGGAAAACACACGTTGATAGTAAAGAAAAGATTAGTGAGCAATGCGATAGAAAGTATGTTCGATCTCAGGGAACCTTGAGAAGTGTGTAGGCCGTGAGATCCAAGCTAGTTGAAAAACCATTTGATGAAAGTGATTAAGGTGGTTCTTTCATATTTAAAGCCTTTGAAGCCTTTTTATACCTTCTCACCTGGTAATTTTTGATTTTATATGTTATATCCTTCTCAGCCCCTTCTAGCCTTTCTAAAGCTTTTTATTGAAACACGTTATAAGCCATATCCCTTTAGATTATAGGGCTTTTTCATATGACCCGCACTCGAATCGCGATGCATAGACAGTTGTTTTAGAGCTTGAGTTTGGGGTGGTGGGTCCACCATTATGGGAATTGTTATTGGGTTGGGATTTTTGAGCTTATTAATTGTGCTTTGTGCTTTATATTGATGATGATTCACAGATTTTTATTGTAACCCTTTGCCGGGGTAATAGTGAATGAAAAAGAAGCTACGAGCTAAATTTGCCAACAAGGGCATTAAAAGAAAAAATATATATATGAAAATTAGCGTGATATCTCAACATTAAAAGAGAGTCATAGCTATTAAGAATTGATTTGAAAAGAAAAGAAAATATATATATTCGGACCGGCAAAATGGATTTTTATGTGAACATCTTAAGTTTTAATTGGGTTATTGGGGATGCTAAATTATGCATCAAGGAATTCATTGGGTTGAGTGAGAAACGTTTTATGGGAGTAACTCAAGCTCTAGGGCGATTCGTTGATGGCTAGTGAGGAGAGAGCCAAAAGCTCACTCCAAATTATCCAAATATACTATCATACCGTCCCTAAGCCTACATTACAACCTACAAGACCTTTTGATTCTTTGATATGTAATTGAGAAGTGATTGAGCCATTAGAGAGTAGTTGAGTGGACCTTTGAATACTAGTGAAAATCGATGAACAATCTATAGCTCTCTTGGGGAACTGAGTAAAGTCCCAATCCTTCGTACATTGCGAAACTAATCTGATCTTGAATTCAAGCCGTGTTGACTGTGGATATGAGAAGTGTACAGGTATGTAGTTTATGAATATTATTGCATGAAATTTTCTGAGTTATGTGCTTTAGGTTTATTCTATATATTCTGCTATGCTTTTGCCCTTGTGTTGAGAATTTTATAAGTGTGTATTTATAGACTTCCCTATGTTTTATCTTTATTGTATCGAAACGATACAACTTTGAGTTGGGGGTCTTGATGTCTCCTCATTTGTGATAGATTAATGTTAGGATGAGACATCATTTTTAGTGATTTAGAAGTCAATAATGTCAATTTTCTTGAGTTTTAGTGCACTTTCCTATTTTGAGTCTTGATTTAGTAAAATAATATTTTTAGAGCATATTGGGTTTAATTGTTTATTTAGTGTGTAGCTTTAAAGATAATTATGGAGCTTAATTAGAGTCCAAGTCAAAGACAACAATTTATGGAAAGAGATTTGCATGGTAATTGGAGATAAGGAAACAAAAGCTAAAAAGATGGAAAATGAAAAGCTGCCTAAATCTGGGATTCTGCATACACGTCTAAAGATGTGCGTTTATACCTAAGAAATAGGCCGATTTTGGTAATTTCCTTCTTCAGGGTCAAGATAATTCTGTTGCGATTCTTTTGGTATCTTATGGAGCTCAAACCGACCAATAACGAAGAAGATATGCTCAAAACGGTCCAGCAGTGTTTATCTTTATTTCCATACGAATTTGAGTTGGGCTAGAAGTCCAATACCTTAACTCTTCCTCAAGAAAACGAATTAGGTCTTCTAAACACCTATAAATACACCCTTATATCACTTGTAAAATCATCCTTGCTTAGAAAAACCTTATAATTATTTCTTAGTCATTGTAGAGAGCAAGATGATGTCTTTTGTAATTTCTTTTAGTTTATTTCCTTCAGGTATGAACTAAACTCCCCATAGCTTGGGTTTTGCATATGTATAAACTATGAATTCTAATTCTTCTATCTAAGTTTCTTTGGGAATTATATGTTTTAATTTGATATTAGCTTCTTACATAATATTTGTTTATGTGTTTTGATTTAATGTCTTTCCTAGAACTGATCACTTTAGGATTGTTTTAATAGTAGTTAGATGGTCTCCTTGACAGGGTGTTTAACTATTGAACCACCACATAATGTCTAGTGTGGATATTAGTTCTGACAAAACATGATTCTAACTAGATAGTCATTAGGGTTTGTTTTAACCACCATATCACCAGGATTGCAGTATTTGCATAGGGCCTTAGTGGCGTTTGATAACCCTAAGATAAAACACTTCTTGGTTGTGCCGTAGCCCCCTTAGTCGCTCTCAAGGTCTAAGGTATGGGAATTTAGAATCCTGACTAAGTATACCAAGAGCTAATATTCTCCCTTATCAACTAGATTTATAGATAGAATTAGAAGGATTAGTGCATACTAGCAAAACCTGAGCTATACTTCTCATCTCATATTTCTTATCTTTTATTTTATTTTCTTTATTTTCCTAGTTTTAATTAGTAATTTCGAAAATCTATTTGCCTTTATTTTCTGTCTTTAATTATTTACTTTTACTCGTTATTCCTACTCACGCGATTAACACACTTAAGTCCCTGAGAACGAACTCAACTTACTAACGAAAACTTGCATACGTCCTGTAATACTTGCAGTACTGTGCCTGTCTAGGGTGAGAGTGCGTAGTTTCTTGACTTATTTTAATCTTATTTTTATCACACCCTAGGCACCACCAATTGGTCTTTCATGAAATTCAAGAACTTATTAACTTTGCATTAAAAACAATCAAATTTACGCACAAAAGCTCAGAATCTGCAAATAGTTAATTTCCAAGGGGAGGAAGTGCAATATGATCAAATAAGCCTAAAAGTATATCAATTAAGTCATTTATTCACCTAAAAGGATGTCTCTAAGGGGCTAATAATTAGAACAAATAGGGAGACATCAAGACCCCAAACTCAAACCTTTGTCGTCCCGACAAAGTAAAATAAAAACAAAGGATCTTTTAGGTGAACGCATAAGGTAGAATCTAGTAAATAATCCCAAAGCACAACTTAAAATAAATTTCATATAGTCTAATCTAGGAATTAATATACACCTACACTTATCATGCAAAATCAAACACAATATAATATCAATCCAAAATTAATTTCACAATGCTAGAAGGTTACGCTTATTACTTATCTCAAGATGGTGGATATAGGGTGTTCCTCGATCTTTACTAGTTTTGAACGCTCCACTTAGAATATTCCCTATTAACTCACTGCGTATCTAGGAATCACGAGGTCTTTACGGTTTTAGCATAGGCTGAAGGACAGTATGGTATGTATATTTGGTAAATTTGAAGTGAGCTTTTTGCTCTCTCCTCACTTACCATCAACAAACTGTCCAAGAGCTTGAGTTTACACTCGAATATGTTCTCACTCAACCCAATCGACGTGCTTAATTAGCATCCCCAAATTAACCCAATAAGCACTAAGGATGATTCTCATAAAAATTTCCACTTTGCCGGTCCGAATATATATTCTTTTCAAATCATTTATTTTTTTCTTTTCTTTTGTATAGCTATGAATCTCTTTTTAATGTTGAGATATCATGCTATTTTTTCATAGTTATGCCTTTTCATAGCTTGAGCTCGTAGCTTCTTTTCCATTCACTATTACCCCGGCAAAGGGTTATAATATAATAAACCTGTGAATCATCATCATGTATAGCACAAAGCATAATTAATAAGCTCAAAAATCCCAACCCAATGTAAATTCCCATATAGTGGACCCACCACCCCAAACTCAAGCTCAAGATAGGAAGTCTCAGGATCGTGATTCAAGTGTGGGTCATATGGTCATGCCTAACAATCTAAAGGGATATTGGCTTATAATGTGGCGACAAAAGAAAGGCTTAAAGGCTAAAAATTTGGCTAAGAAGGATATAATTAATTTAGGGATAGGAGGCCAAAAATGATTCAAAGGGCTAACAAAGAATTGCCTCTATCATCTTCCTATTTACACAGCTTGCCTCTAGTTCATACCTAAGTGGGTTCTCTACTCATTTAGATCTCACGTTCTACAAACCACCCATTATCCTTAAGCACAATTTTACTTCTTTTGCATTGTTCATTAATTCTTCCTATCAATTACTTCATGTTTGCATGCAATCAAAGTACAGTTTACACTAACTCCTAAAGTCAACTATTTTCTATCATTAATTCATAAAAAGCATGCTTGATGGGGGAATTTAAAATTCTCTACAGTCAACACAACCCTAAGATTAATTTTATTGAAAGCATGTAAAACACAAAAAATTGGGATGAGGCAACGAACCCCACCCCAAACTCAAAAGTGTGTCGTGTCCCCACGACTCGAAAAAGACTCAATAAAGCAATAAAATTAAACTAAACTACCTACCTAGTGCCTACCATCAATCAAGAAGAAGAATTAGAACGGGGTACCTGGCCATAAAGATCCATGATGTCCTCCTTTGAAGGAGAAGAATAATTATCAATTTCCATGTTCGTAGTTACCTCTTCCAATGTTGACTCAATCTGTGTAATTTCCATCCAAAGTGCTCTGTTGTCTTCTCTCAAAAGTTTGATTCCTTGTTGCAATTTGAAAGCCCATGGAGGAATACCATAGTTAGTTTGAGAGGACGAAGAACCTTGATCTTGAGTTTGTGTCTTTTCTTTAGGCTTTGATGATACCCTCATCCTTGCTGTTAATTTCTTGTGTAGTGGTGGTGCAGGTGCCTTTTCTTCTTGTTTTTCTTCAGTAGGCTCATCAAGATTGATGGCCTTTTCAATTGTAGAACCAGACAAATTCTTGTTCTTCCCTTGGATACAACACTTCCTCTTATAATCCATAGCCTCTGTTCTGTTTGTCATGGTTGATTTGACCCCAAACTCAAGTTATACCAAGGATAGAATAAAGTTAAGAAAACTTGGTGTAGCTTGAGTTTCTTGCTTGGATTAGATGAAGGAAGGTGATTTTTTGATGAATCTTGGAAGAATTCTTGAAAGCTTGATGATCTTGAAGGTGTTTTGTGATGAATTTGATGAAGAGGATGTGTTTATGGAGGATGGAGGAGAGAATTATTGATATTATTGTGTTTGTTGTGGAGGTTTAATCAAGCTTCAAGGTCTATTTATAAGGTTGGGAGCTGGAATATTCGTATGGGAAAGGCTAGGGTTTGCATCTGATAAGGTAAGAAGTGTATTAGGTAAAAATCTCTTCAAAACCGACCTAGCGCGGTGCACCGGAGGTATGGCCCGGTGTACCGGACCTGGACATGTCTCTTTTTTCAACCTTCGGCAAAACCCCCGAGTATTCTACCCGTGGTCACAGGTTTTTCTTCCTGCGGTATACCGGAGGTATGGCCCGGTATACTGGACCTGACCCCCTTCGTTTTTTTGAACTCTCGGCAGAAAACCCGAGTCACCAACCCGTGGTCACAGGTTTTTCTCCTGCGGTATACTGGAGGTATGGCCCGGTATACCGGATTTGAACCGAATTTTTCCCACGTGTTTCCTTTTTCGTTTCCTAGCACCCCAAATTCAATTCCTGCACCATTAACACACTACCTTTCTTATTTCTTTTAAAAGTAGTCACTAATACTCGATACTGACTTAGAGTTATACACTAGGAATTGAAAAACATAAAGCATTAAACTAATATATTATGAACTGGCTTTTGTTTAACGTCGTTAAGCTCGACGGGTTACCTCATGAATCATTTTTTCACATAACCTCCCCAGCAGTGAGTGAGGTTATCAACGTTTGCTACACGGAATTTGCATCCCTTAGCTTTTATGACCACCAGCTGATTCGAAATAACCTTTGTGACCATGAACGGTCCTTGCCAAGAATTCTTGGCTTTGCGCGTTTTCGGAGGAGGATCAGGCTTCTTCATCGAAACCTTTTCTTCTACACTGAACTTCCTCTTCTTTCTTTCTTTCTTAGGTTCTTTAGGAACCTTCAAAGCACGCTCCATTTCTTCCATCTTCGCATGGTCAAGGAACCACAAATCTGTTGGTTTCTGGTCAAGGTGTGGATTTTCCTTGGGATTTGTATGGAGAAATCACAGATTCGAAGTTGATCTAACAAAACTAGATAATCTGGATGGATGGAGGAACCAAGGATTTGGTGGTTTCTTTCTTAGCTCTTCTTCCTCCACTCATAAGGTTTCCACTACCTTAGTTGGTTCCTTGTCTTTTTGTTCAATCATATCGATCCGGAAGCAATCCTCCTTGGGATCTGGAAACTTCATTGGCTTAAACACGTTAAATTTTTCCTCCTCGTCTTGGATACGCATAATCAATTCACCGTTTTCTACATCAATCAAAGTACGCCCCGTGGCTAGGAATGGTCTTCCCAAAATAATGGGAACAATCCTATCCGCGTCGTAATCAAGTATAACAAAATCAACAGGAAAGATTAACGTACCAGCCTTGACGAGGACATCTTCTAGTCTTCCCTCTGGATGTACGAGGGATCTGTCAGCCATTTGCAAAACCATAGAGGTGGGTTTTGCGTTTCCTATCTTCAACTTTTCAAACATGGATTTGGGCATGAGATTAATACTTGCTCCCAAATCACACAAAGCTTTCCCTTGCCACTTAGCACCAATGGAAATCGGGATCGTAAAACTTCCAGGATCAAGTAATTTAGGTGGTAATTTGCTTTGGGAGATGGCACTACACTCTTCTGGCAAACCCACCATCTCATTCTCAAGATATTGACGCTTGATGGTGATAGCGCTTTTCAGGAATTTCATGTATTTTGGTACACCTTTTATAGTCTCTAAGAAAGGTATATTAATGTTAAGCTTACTCACCATGGTCATGAATCTCTGATATTCCGCATTATCTCCTTTTTTCTAAACTCTTGAAGGGAATGGTGGAGGAGGGCGGACTTCTATAGCATCTTTCTTTTTTGGATTTTCCGGAATCCTCTCCACTTCCACTACTTCTGGTTCATCTTCTTTTCCACTACATCCTCTACCGTTTTCTCTTTCACAGTTGTTTCTTTTTCTTTCATAACGGGAAAAGGTGGGGGTGGAAGATTCTTACCACTTCTAAGAGAGATCGCGTTACATTCTTCATATGGTTTAGGTTATTCAGTATCGCTAGGTAATTGTCCATGTGGACGCTGATTTAATTGCTTTGGCATCTGAGCTATCTGAGTTTCCATCAATTTAAGTGTTGCGACCGTAGATTGTTGAATGTTGATTAGTGTCATCATAGTTTGCTGAACATCTAATGCACCTTCTTAAGGTTGAGCAGGTAGAGCTTTCTGGTTCATGGTGTCGGTATAAGCATCTTGTGGAGGTTGTCTCTGAGCTTGATTTCCATAAGTTTGTCCATCTTAGTAGTTGTTCTATTGTCTTGGTTGAAAGCTATTGCCTTGGGGTCGTGGTTGATATGCATAAGCCGGGTTAGCAGACCCGTTTGGATTCGAATATTGGAAACCCGGATGGTTTCTATTCGGTTGATAACCTTGACCACTTGAGTTATAATTTCCTCGGTTGGAAACGAGCATTACGGATTCTGTATTGTGTGGACAATTCTCCTCTTGTGTAACATTGACATCTGCTCCTCTACCAGCAACACTTTTTGTAATAGCTAGAGTAAGCTGTTTCAGTTGTTGCTCAAGTTTATTTTCCATGGCGGTGAACTTTTCTTCAATTAATGCACTATTTCCACCTTGAATAGGTGTTCTCACAGTATTCCAACCCAGTTCATTCGTTACAGTTCTATTCAAAATAATCTTAGCATGGACTGGTTGTACCTGTAGAAATCCACCACCACAAAGCAAGTCTAAATCCTTTCTTGAAGAGCCATCAAGTCCTCGGTAAAATATCTTCATCTGTTGAAATTCTGTGAGGCCATGATCAGGGACTCTTCTTAAACAAATCTGAAATCTCTTCCAACTTCTACCCAAATTCTCATCTTGATCTTGATTGAATGAAGTTATTTCAACTTGCGCATCTAATCTCATATTTGTTGGGTAGTATCTATCGAAGAACGCAGTTTGTAATGCGTCCCATGTTGTAATTGTTCCGGGTTCTTGAGAATCATGCCACTCACTAAGTTTTCTCTTTCTTTTATTTGCTTCTCGAACTAAGTTTTCGGGATTTGCAAGAATCACGATATCTTCACGCATAAACCAAAACCTGTAAACCTGAGAAAGAAATACAACCCAAAGCGTATAACTAAAAAAATAACAAAAACTAAACTAACAATTAAACTACTAAAGATTAACACCGGGGTCACACGCTACCGTCCTTGGCAGCGGCGCCAAAAACTTGGTGGGTCCTAGGGTGTTATAAAATTAAGCGATAAATAAAGAGGAACAACTTAACAGCAAGTGTACGGTTGTCCCAAGTAATATATGATAATCAAGTTCGTTCTCAGGGACGGATAGGTTCAACCCAAATATTAATCAGATAGTAGAAATATTTGTTTGACAGAAAAGTAAAATAATAGATTTTTGTTTGGTTTTCTTAATAACTAAAGATGCAAATAAATAAAGACTAAAATTAAATAAACAGAAAGGAAATAAAGTAAATAAACGACTAACTTCAGATAAGAGAGATACTTGAGTTTCGCAAGGAATCCACTTAATCAATGTAATCTATGCTATGTTTAAGGGTAGAATTGGAATTATAATATTAGTCGGGACTCTAATATCTCCTATCCTCCTGTCGGGTGGACCTAGGAGCTATCCTAAAGTATCATAAACACCTGTATGGTCGAATATGCCTCTTCGGATGATATGATTTTACCTCTTTGGCTATGTAACTAGTTAAGCCTGTCGGTCAATAACGGACAATACAGGGGTATTACCTAGATCTGTACTCAAACCCCCCTGTCGGATGATCACTTCGCTACTAAAGTGAATAGCCCAAATACTAAAAGCTAATTCTAGTTGTTCCTAAAAGAATTAGTAATGAAAACAAAGTAATATCCAATATATAAAACTCAATCCTATTTAAATCTAAACAATCCCAAATTCAAAACATAGATTAATCAATTAAGGTTCATCCCTTTAATGCGATTCTCAAGTATAAAGAAATTTAGCTCATAAGAAAATTAAAGACTGGCATTAAATAAAAGCAGTTCATGTTCAAATACAAAAGATAAATTAATAACCTAAAGGGTAGGATGACTGTTGATGGAAGAACAGATTCCTCCAGCACTAGCTTCTCCTTGCCTTCTTGCTCTGACTTGAAAACTTTAAGCCTCTTGTGCAATTCTCTGAAGTCTATGAAAAGAGGAGGTTAAGGGGTGTCTTTATAGGTGTTAGGGAACCCTAGGTCGAATTTACTTGGAGTGGAAGACAAGTTAAGAACTCTCAAATTCGTAGCCCTAAAATCTAGGAAAGGTAAGATTCTGCTGATTTGATTTGGTCATATCTCATTCAATACTTATCCGTTTGAGGAGTTCCAATATATGAAACTGCTTGTCTCGGAAAGAGATTTCTATTGGTGCAGACCACTTGTCCTGATTCCTAGCCAATCTTTAGTTATGGACTTATCTTTGAGACGTGGCTGGAATTTCAGATTCATTAGACAGCTTTATCTTTTCCTTCTTTGCATATATCTTTCTTAAATCTTCTTATTTCCATGTAAATATTATTTCCTTTACTTCTTTATCTCGACTTGGTCTCTAAGTAATTATCATTCATCTTTTAAAGCTTCACAATAAATAAATAATTAAACCGCATATGCTTTAAAAAGAATAAATCAAGAAATCAAGAAATAGAAATAAGAAAGCACACTCTAAAAATAGAAACTCGAGTAAAACATTTCCTAACACACTAAAATACACTAAGACTTTAATTCTCACTTCTCCTCCTTGGATTGGTCTTTCATGAAATTCAAGAACCTATTAACTTTGCATTTAAAAACAATCAAATTTACGCACAAAAGCTCTAAATCTGCAAATAGTTAATTTCCAAGGGGAGGAAGTGCAATATGATCAAATAAGCCTAAAAGTCTATCAAATAAGTCATTTATTCACCTAAAAGGATGTATCCAAGGGGCTAATAATTAGAATAAATAGGGAGACATCAGCTATCTTATGGTATTAATGACCCCATCAGGGAGACACTAAGATAAATTCTGATATGAAAAAATCATCCCAATTGTTTATGTGGTTAGTCAAGGCAGCTAGGCTCAATAACTAATGTCACACGTCTATAATCTATTTCAATAATTAAACCCCCCCCCCTTTTAGATGATTGTCGCTACTAACAAATTGCCTAACTACTAAGGGTTATACCTAATTGATCAGAGTAGATATATTAAATAAGTGCAAGATGATAGTCAATATAGAAATATGCGACTTTAATTAAATTGAAACAATCCCAAATTCGTAAAAACATTAAATTAACTAAATAGGTTTCAACCCATATCGTGATTCTTAAGTATTTAGGGTTTAGTTTATAATTAAATTCAAAAAAGAAATACAATTAATAAAAGACATAAATTAAATTAAAACTAAAATAAACCTAATTGTTGGAATCATTGGGCTGATTGTGAAGGAAGAAAGACATCTCCACTTTCTGCCTTTTGCTTCCAAGCACTTTTGGCTTCTCCTCTCTCAATAATTAGTAAAAATATAAAGTGTCCTGAATTAAGAGGTCCAAAACCCCTTTTTTATAGCTGAAAAACAGATTAGGGGCTTAATTAAATGATTAAGGGCTCAAATCTATTTTATTAATCCTGCACTGATGTACAACACTCCAGTAAAACAGGTGTAACTTTCGCACCGTAAGTACAAATCCATTGAAACCCTTCTCAAATTACTCTAAATCAAGTGCCCATCTTTCCCATTTGAACCACCAAGTCAAATCTGCACCGCTTAGGCTCCGGAATGGCTACAAGTAATGACTTTCCAGTTTTCAGGATTCCCTAGTTTCACTAAAGTGATGTTTTTCGCTCCTTTAACGCTTTCTCTTGATCTTAGACTTTAGACTTAACTTATTTTCTTCATCTTGGTGCTTCCTAACAACCATGTACCTAAGAACTTTACACTAAACAAGAAAAATTAATGCACAAAACCTCTAAAGGTAACAATATTTTAATCCCGAAGGAATAAGTGCAATATAGAAAAAGATGACTATATATCTATCAACTAAGTCCAGATTCAACCTAAAAGTATGTCTATAAAGGGATTTATCTATAACAAAATGGGAGACATCAGTCGTCTTGACAAAGTAAGAACAAATTAGAGGTCTAAGTTACGAAGAAAATGCATATCTAAAGAATGATACCAACATAAAACTTAAAATAAATCTCATATAGTAAAACCAAAGAACTAATGCACACATACAACTACCCTACAAAATCAAAACATGGATGATTTAATTTCACAATGCTAGAAGGTTACCCTGGATACTTAGCTTGATATGGTTGCTATAGGGTGTCCATCGATCCTTACTTGCTTTTAAATTCTCTAATTAACTTACTCCCTATTTGCAAAACTGTTATTCCACTACGTAGCTAAGAATAACTGGGTCTTTACGGTTTTAGCGTAGCCTTAGGGACTGTGTGGTATGTATATTTGGGAAATTTTAAGTGAGCTTTTGGCTCTCTCCTCACTAACCATCAACATACTGTCCTAGAGCTTGAGTTTACACTTGAATATATTCTCACTCAATCCACTTGATGCACTAATTTAGCGTCCCCAATTTACCCAATAATTTGTCAAGATGATCTCAAAAACTTTCCAATTTTCCGGTTACTTTATTTTCAATTCTTTTTTCCAATTTATCCTTTCTTTATAAGATACCCATGATACCCATTTTGATGTGAGTTGACATGTATATTGTTTTCTCTTTCTTTTTCTCTTCTTGTTTTCATAGACCCCGACAAAGAGTTAAAATTAATATATCATCAAAATTCGTGCAAAATATAAACGTATAAAATTCACACCCAATGTAATATCCCATATGAAACCCATTACCAAAACTCAAGCTCTACATATAACAAGTCTCAGGGTTTCAATTCAAGTGCATGTTATATGGAAAGCCATGTAAACTAAGGGGTATGGCTTATATCGTGATGACAATAGAAAGTCTTAAAGGATTAAAAATGGGTTGAAGAAGGATATAACATTAATATTCAGTTAGGAAGCTAAAATACTCAAGTGGCTATCAAATAATTGCCTCTGTCATTTTCCTTGCTACGTACTTTCACTCCAGACTCACCTCAAGACTCCAGTTCATAATTAAGTGGGTTTTCTACTAGGTTAGATCTCGCCTTCTACACACGACTCATTCTTACTAAGTACAAGCTTACTTATTTTGTATTGTTCATTAATTTTTCCTATCTACAATCTAGTGTTTGCATGCATTCAAGGACGTTATGCACTACCCTAAGGTCTACTATTTTTTATCATTAATTCGCAAAAAGTATGCTTTTGTGGAAATTCGACAAACTCTACACCAAAATCATTCCTTAAACTAATTTTTATTTGGTTTTTAACTTTTTAGAAAGCGATAAAACATGTAACACATAAACTGGGAATGAGGACAACGAGTACCCAACCCCAACCTAAAAAATGAGTCGTGTCCTAACGACTCGAAAAGATTGTATAATGCAAATAAACTAAAATATACTACTAAATAAAAGGGAATAAGGGAAAATATCTTAATCGGCACTAGGCCGATCACTTTTGTAATCGCGTCGAGGTTGTGAATTCTTTTTTATTACGGTAAAAGTGGTTAATTTCATTGCATTAATCTTGTCTATTGTGTTTTTCATAAGCACCAACTCTCGTGTCATCATTCCCATAGCTTCAATCATCTCCTCACGTTTCTCCTCTAATTTTCTCATTCGCTCTATCACTTCGTTCTCTTTGAAATCTTTTCTCTTCCTTGATGGAAGCCTAGCACCTCTCTCTTCCCCAAGGGTTTATCTAGATCAATACCTATTTCCTTAGTTTCTTTATGAATGTAGTAATCTTATATCTGTAACATTCTCTCCATTCTCTGTAGGCTCGTCCTCTTCATTCATGCGTGGCACTTTCGCTTTCAAACAAATCAAAGAAATTGTGCGTGGAAATTAGAGGTTGCGTTGGGTAATAGGAGATTTCGTGAAAGACATGATGATATTATAGATAATGTGAGCTACATCGGTTTCTTTCTTCTCAAGTATACAGTTATGAAAATAAGTTTCTCTCCTGTTACCTCGGAGATATGGGTGTTGCCAAAGAACGTGGGAATAATGAAACGGGACCATACTCTAACACGTGGTAGCAAGTCGCTACTCAATAACTGACCTTGATATCTCCCTCCTTCGGGGTTAGGTCCTCGCCCACGAATCAACACTTGATTGTAGAACGGTTTCCACTCAAAGTTATTATGACTAACCACTTCACTATTTTAGCATGAAACCTTCGAGTTTGGTAATTTGAATATCTCATGAATCTGCTTTATTGAAAAAGGGACAATCTTTTTTCTTATTTGAATCACATCTCCATTCGCAAAAACAAATTCTTCATAAAATTCTTGAACTGTGGCTAGAATATATGCAACATCTCTCTTTCTCATCTATTTCCATCCATACTTGTCAATGTCACATCATAATCTTTGAATTCATTGTGCATTATGCCTAAAGGAAGCCCTTTCTCAACACCAAATCTCAAATTAGCAACCCATTCGTGACCTTGATCTTTCCAACTCACAACGTGTGGCTCTCATAGATCATTGTTCATTCAAGGTTACAGTAGAAATTGGTTCTTCAATTTTATCCTCTTCCAAGTTCGGCTTTGAATGTTTTACCTCACTTGGGTTCTCTTTTATCTTCATGTTGTTCTTTACTTCTCCAACCTTGGGTTTTGAACTCGAATCAGGAATCTTAATTGCGTTCTGCGGAATTTCCCCAAGAGAATTCTTCTTGTTCGAATTAGTGGTCATCTTACGATTATAGCACACGGAACCAGATCTTCTTGTCATCTCAAATAACCTCCAACTCAAAGCTTAAAAAATTCAAAAGCTAAAGATGAAATTTGTGAATTTTGATGTTTTTGAAGGTGGATTGATATAGATTGTGGTGTTATATGAGATGGGTAATGATATTTTATGGTTTTGGAGAGGTTTTGATGGCTAAAATTTATGCTTTGGGAAGAAAATATTGGGATTAAAAGTGTAATTTTCTTGGTGTTTTGGAAGGCTTTGTGATATGAGTATGTGTTCAGATGATGTTTAGAGGGAATATTTAATTATTTATGGTGTTTTAATGGTGGATTGCAGGTATTTATGAAGCTTGGGTCGTTATCAATGGCTTTGTTGTGGGAGAAGGTAAAGGAAGAAGGTAAATTTGTTTACGGATTAGGTCTGCCGGCTTACAACGTCACAACCGGGCTCCCGGTTCACAAATTGGGTACCCGGTTAGGTGAGTTTTATTTTCCCGTATTTTTTTCATTCGCAACTTTGAGTTGTGTGTAAGCCTTCATCGTCCAGAAGGTTTTCCTTGAGAGACTAGGCTCCCGGTTCACAAGAAATCAGGATCCCAATCGTGAAGGTGGACGAAATAGCGGACGCAACCTTGAACCACATCCTTTTCTTTTCTAGTAACTTCTTTCTCTTTCATAACGGGAAAAGGAGGTGGAGGAAGATTCTTACCACTTCTAAGAGTCACAGCATTACAATCTTCTGTCTGTTTCGGATTTTCTGTGTCACTAGGGAGTTGCCCTTGTGGACGCTGATTCAGTTGTTTTGACATTTGCGAAACTTGATTTTATAACATCTGAATGTGTGCTTCAGAAGCTTGTTGCCTTTGGATTGACTGTGCATGAAGGGCAATCAATTTTCTACGGTTTTCTGAAGGTTGTTTGTACCTTCTTGTGGTTGAGCAGGTAAGGCTTTCTGGTTCATGGTGTCATTATAGTTGTCTTGAGGAGGTTGTCTCTGAAACTAATATACTTGATTCTGTCTCCCTTGATAATTATTCTGAGGTCTTGCATTATAGTTGTGATGTCTCCTCATTTGTGATAGATTTGTGTTAAGATGAGATATCATTTTTAGTGATTTAGAAGTCATAATAGTCGTTTTTGTTTTGAGAAATAGTGCACTTTCCTATTTTGAGTCTTGATTTAGTAAAATAATATTTTTAGAGCATATTGGGTTTAATTATTTATTTAGTGTGAAGCTTTAATGATATTTATGGAGATTAATTAGAGTCCAAGTCAAAGACTACAAGATATGGAAAGAGATAAGCATGGAAATTGGAGATAAGGAAACAAAAGCTAAAAACATGGAAAAGGAAAAGCTGCCTTAATCCTGAATTTCTGCACCTACGACCACAAATCACCTTATATCTCAAAATCGGTGTGGAATTTGGAGAAACGGTCAAGAGTAAAGTTGAAGATCTTTCCGAGTCGATGAATTTGGTGTACTCATACGCATCAAACGGATGAGTATTGAAGCTGCTAGGACCAAAAGAAAAACAGGCCTGATTTCATGTTTTAGGGTTACGAATTTGAGTTGGGCTTGGAGTCCATTACTTACCTTCTCCTTCAAGAAAACGAATTAGGTCTTCTAAACACCTATAAATACACCCTCATATCACTTCTAAATCATCCTTTCCTCATAGTAATTAGTTTTTAAGGTTTTATTCTTCCAAGTTATTGTATAGAGCAAGATGATGTCTTTTATTTCTTTTAGTTTATTTCCTTCAGGTGTGAACTAAACTTCCCATAGCTTGGGTTTTGCATCATGTATAATCTATGAATTCTAATTTCTTTCTATCTATGTTTCTTTGGGAATTACATGTTTTAATCTGATATTAGCTTCTTACCTTTATATTTGTTTATGTGTTTTGATTTATTGCCAGTCCTAGAACTGATCACTTTAGGCTTTCTTAATAGTAATTAGATGATCACCTTAGCTGGTTGTCTAATTATTGAAACACCACATAACGTCTAGTGTCGATATTAGTCCTAACAACACTGATTCTAACTAGATAGTCATTAGGGTATGAATTAATCACTATCACCATGCATGGAAATTGATTGCTTAGGGTCTTGGTAGCCCTTGATAACCCTATTTGAACCAGCCTCGTGGTGTGTCCGTAGCCCCCTTAGTCGCTCTCAAGGTCTAAGGTATGGGAATTTAGAATCCTGACTATGTATACAAGAGCTAATTATCTCCCTTATTAACTAGATTTAATAGAAAGAATTAGAAGGATTCGTGCATACTAGCAAAACCTAAGCTATATTTCTCATCTCATCTTCTTCGTATTTAATTTATTGTCTTTAATTTTCCTTAGTTTAATTTAATATTTTTGAATTATTCTCTCTTTATTTTCCTGTCTTTTAATTATTTACTTCTTACTCGATATTTCTACCCACTTGATTAACACACTAAGTCCCTGAGAACGAACTTTCTTATCATTAAAACTTGCATACGTCCTGTAATACTTGCAGTACTGTGCCTGTCTAGGGTGAGAGTGCGTAGTTTTCTGACTTATATTTTATCTTATTTTTATCACACCCTAGGCGACACCAAGTTGTTACCTTGGGAACGCGGCTGATATGCGTAAGTTGGATTTGCTGCCCCATCAGGATTTGAATACTGAAACCCCTGATGGTTTCTGTTAGGTTGATATCCTTGACCATTCGAATTAAAATTCCCTCGGTTGGAAACAAACATCACAGACTCTTGGTTATTCTGACAATTCTCCCATTCATGATCATTCACACCACAATACGAACATCCATAAACTTCTTGCGTAGCATTCACTTCAACCCTTATACTCGAAAAACCTTCTTTCACGGCTAACGTAAGTTGATTCAATTGTTGTTCCAATGTGGTTTGTATTTTGTTCTCAAAGGAGGTGAACCTTTCTTCAATGTTTACATTATTAACTCCCCCTTTAACAGGCGTTCTTACGGTATTCCAACCCACTTCATTAGTTACCGTTCTATCCAAAATAATTCTTGCGTGAACGGGTAGAACCTGTAAAAACGCACCACCACATAATAAATCTAAATCTTTTCTCGATTTCCCATCAAGACCGTTATAAAAAAAATTCAATTGTTGTTGTTCTGAAAGGTCATGATTGGGGACTCTCCGTAAACAATTCTGGAATCTCGACCAACTTCTACCCAAAGCTTCATCATATTCTTGTCGGAAGTGTGTTAACTCGAGTTGAGCGTCTAATCTCATGTTGGATATATAGTATCTGTCTAAAAACGCAGCTTGCAGCTGTTCCCAATTTGTAATCTTTCCAGACTCATATGAATCATGCCAATCACCCGCTCCATCTATCACAAAAAATCTGAATGTAGCAAAATACATTTGCTCTTTTTTTACTCCTTGATTGATGTACGAATCGCAGATTTGCATAAATTTTTGTACTGCGCGAATAGGATCTTCTCCGGGCTTGCCACGAAAATTCCCGAAATTCTGAAATTGAGCTAACATACCCGAATCTGGGCGGAATCTCAGAACGTCAATATTGGCTAGGCCAATCCCAAGAGGAGGAGCAAGGAATGGTTCTTGTGCTGGACCGGTAAGGAACCATGGATCAGCTACTTGGAATTGAACTGGAGGATTAGGAGGATTAAGAGGTGGGACTAGACCGTTCTGACCATTCTAGCCATTCTCAACCGGAAGGTCAGCCACCTCTCTAGTTAATCTCTCTTCTAACTCTTGTGCTTCTTGTTCTCTTCTTTTTTTGTTAGCAAGTCTGACTAATGATTCAGGATTATCAAGGATCGGAGGTAATGTCTCAAGATCCTTAAAGAGTCTCCTTCGCATACACCAAACCTAAAAACCTGAAAAAGATGAACAAACAAAGCGTAAAACTAAAAAATAAAAATGCAACTAACACTAAAGGATAAACACCGGGGTCACACGCTACCGTCTCCGGCAGGGGCACCAAAAACTTGGTGGTCCTTTGTGTGTTCTAAAAATAAATGCAATAAGGAAAAGAGAACCACAACTGCAAGTGTACAGTTGTCCCAAGTAATATATGCGATAATACAGATTCGCTCTCAGGGACGGATTGGTTGACTTTAATTCTTATCGAATAGTAGTTAATTGCACGTAAAACAAGTAATTGATTTTGAGAATGTTTGTTTTGGTTTTCTAAGACTAAGTCAAATAATTAAAATACTAAATTAATGCAAATATTAAACTAGACGCGAAAAAATAAAGTAATTTACGCAAGGTAGGAAAGGCAGTACTTGAGAGACGCAAGGGTTTCACCTAATTATCATTCATTTCATGTCATGTTAAAGGGACAAATCAGTAAATATGTAATGGTCGGGATTCAGAATTCTCCTTACCCCCGTCAAGGTGGACTAAGGAGCTACTCTTAGGTGCTACAAACCCCGTCAGGGTGATTATAGTCCATCTTCAAGTGGTTAAGTCTTTTTATACCCAATTGGCCATAGGATTAACTAAGATCGTCAGAGTCTATAATTTCTATCCTACATTCATTAATTGGTTCTGTACCCAAACCCCCTCGTCAAGGTGATCCATTCGCCACTAAATGGAATAGCCTAAATACTGAAGCTTATGATTGGTTAATTACGTCATTCATAGTAACTAAAAGCAAATTAATGAAAAATACAATTTACCCAATTTGATTTTAATTATTAAAGTCCCAAATCCAAACACATGAAACGAAATCAAATTGGGATTAACTCATTATGCGTTCTCAAGCACTATTTAAGTTTAGTTCATAATGTTTTACAGAACAAAATAGAAGAACCTAATTACGGAGTTGAATTGGCTGAGAATTGGAGATATAGACAGTCTCCAGCTCTTGCTTCTCCTCTTCCTATGCTCTAGCTTCCTCTCTGGTGTCTAACTCTTTTCTTTTCTTAAGCGTATCAATTGGTGTGTAAAAAAGAGAGTCCAAAGTCTATTTAAAATGTTAAAAACGGATTAGGGCTTTTCTTTAAAGATTAAGTGAAAATAAGAAAAACACAAAACCATAATTAAGCCCAAATCCCGTAACAGCTGCACCACCTTCACTAAAACAGCTCTAACCAGCTCGTTTCAACTCGGATTGACCTCATTCCAGTTGATAAATTTTCGTAACTCAATGGGAAACAGTTTCTATTCACTAGTAAGAGGCTAAATCTACTCTTAGATGGCTTGGAATCAGCAATCTTTATCAACTTTCCACATTTGCAGCTTCAATTTATCACTTCTTTCGGGATATTTCTTCTTGCTTTGACTTCATTACACGATCTTTTACTTTATTATTTAGTTCCTCTCCTAGCTAGTATTCAAAACCTACAAATTTTCACTCAAAACAAACCATATTACGCGCAAAAGTTTAATAAATGAAAAGTACTAGTATTAAAAGAGGAAAATCGATTTATTGCATTTTAACACCAAAAGTCTATCTAAATAGTCGGATAAACACCAAAAAAGATGTCTCCCAAGGGCATACAATTAGAACATTTAGGGAGACATCAAGGATATTTACTCAGTTCACCAAGGAGGCTATATATTGTTCATCGAACTTCACTAGTATCCAAAGATCCACTAACTACTCTCTATTGGCTCGATCACTTCTATATTAAATAGCAAAGAATCATAAGGTCTTTAAGGTTGTAATGTTGGCTTAGGGACAGTATGATAAGTGTATTTGGATAATTTAGAGTGAGATTTTGGCTCTCTCCTCACTAGCCATCAATGAATTGCCCTAGAGCTTGAGTTACTCTCATAAAATGTTCTCACTCAACCCTAATGATTTCCTTGATTCACAAAGTAGCATCCCAAATTACCCAATTAAAGCATAAGATGTTCACATAAAAATTCAACATTGCCGGTCCAAATATATATATTCTTTTCAAATCAAATTTTTTCTTTTGTATAGCTATGACTCTCGTTTGGTTGTGAGATATCATGCTATTTTTCTCATATATTTTCTTTTCATGCTTTTTATCTTTTTTTCCATTTACTCTTATCCCGGAAAATGGTTACAATATAATAAACCTATGAATCATCATCAAAATATAGAACAGAGCACAATTAATAAGCTCAAAAATCCCAACCCAATAACAATTCCCATAATGGTGGACCCACCAGCCCAACCTCAAACTCTAAAACAACTGTTTATGCATCGCGATTCGAGTGCAGGACATATGGAAAAGTCCTAACATATAAAGGGATATGGATTATAATGAGGCTAATAAAAAGGCTTTAGAAAGGCTAGAAAGGGCTGAGAATGATGTAAAATAATAATTTGGACAGCAGACTAAAAGGCAACAAGGGCTTAGGAAAGAACCGCCTTAATCACTTTCTAAACTATGCAATTTCATTATTCTCTTACCTTTAGCACGTTCATCAAATGGGTTATTAACTAGCTTGGATCTCACGGCCTACACACCACTGATGGCTCCCTGAGATTGAAAATACTTTCTATCGCATTGTTAACTAATCCTTTCTTTACTATCAATGTGTTTTTTCCTACAAATACTCAAAGCATACAAAATAAAACAACCCATAAACATACTACACTTTCTATCATTAACTCACTGACTTATGCTTTCAAGCTATTTAACACGCTCTACATCTAATTCCCATATATCGAAACGAATTAATTTATACCTAAAATAGAAAAATCACATAAAAATGGAGATGAGGGACAACGAATCCCCACACCCCCAACTCAAAAATGAGGCGTGACCCCACGACTCGAATAAGACTCTTAAAATAAATTAAAACAAGCAGATAAAGCATATACGGAAATGGTAAGGAAGAAAGAGAACATACTCTCGACGCTATTGTCTCGCATTATCGAGATCCAAGATAGGATTTACTAGATATTTCTTTAATTGCTCAAGGAGTATCATGATGTGCAGTTGGTTAGCTTCATTTGTGCCACATCATTGGCCAAGAAAGTTTGAGCTGCTTCAACTTTATTTAATCGCTCCTCTATCTTTTCTCGCCAAATATGATCCTTTTTCTCTTTCGAAAAGTTGCGTAACTCCTGCTCCTCTCAAAATAGTCTTGATCCAAGTATTGTCAATATTTTTCATCATGTTATTGGTGGGGGCAAAGGTGTGATAAAATAATAGATATATAAAGATAATAATAAAGAGCACACACCCTTGAGAACCACAAAACTCACTGCAAGTATCACAGATCGTTTGCAAGTTTTAATGATAAGTCAAGTTCGTTCGCAGGGATTGTATCCGTTAGATCTACTTATATTTAACAAGCGTAGATGAATTTAGATGTTTTAGAATAAAATATAAAAAGATAAAATAATATGAATAACTATTTGATGAGAAATAATAAATAAGAATGCAGATAAATAAATATGGATGTAAATCTAATAGATTAGGGTCACTAATATGAGTCTATTTTACTAAGTTGTTATTCTAACCTGTCACAGATTAAGCATTATATATTAACCAGGATTCTAAATTCTACCTAGCCTCTATTAGGCTTAGGAGCAACCTCTCCACTACCAAGGATTCCTAAGTAATGATTGGTGATTAAATCAAACCTTTATGGCTATCTAGTTAGGCAAAGGATCAAAACTAGACGATTATGTGGTGTTGTCAATAACTAAGAATAATCCTAAGATTGGCCAAATATAGGGTTGTAACAATAAGTCAAAACACATAATAACAATATACGCCAAGCTCAATCAATTAAAATAACAAATAGTATTATGGTATTAAAGACAAAATAATAACCCAACAATTAAAAGTAAAACTTACAGAATAAAAGTTTAGAAGTATGGGTGAACATAAATCTATAGCTAAATACCCTAAATATAGAGAAGGTGAGATGTAGAAGAGGAGTTTGTCACTCTCCAACTTCTTGCTTCTTGTCTTCCACTATAGGCCAGCTTGCTTCTTGGATGAATAACTTGATTCTAAGGATGAATATTAATTTGAAGGACTAAGCTATTATTTGAAAGTCAGAAAATACAAGTAAGGACTAAGCCTAAGCTTGAAACTGAGCAAGGACATGTTTACAATGATAAGAGGGTGTATTTATAGGTGTCTTGGAAGCCCTAATTCGTTTTCTTGAAGGAGAAGTAAGTGGTGGACTCCAAGCCCAACTCAAATTCGTATGGAAATAAAGATAATTTCTGCTGAACTGTTTTGAGCATATCTTCTTCGTTATTGGTCGGTTTTTGCTCCACAATATACCAAAAGAATCCTCACAGAATTATCTACGTCCTTATGAAAGGAATTTACCAAAATCGGCTTGGTTTTGGAGTTATCACCACTTCTTTAGGCGTAGCTGCAGAAATTCAGATTTAGGCAGCTCTTCCTTTTCCATATTTTTAGCTTTTGTTTCCTTATCTCCAATTACCATGCTTATCTCTTTCCATATCTTGTAGTCTTTGACTTGGACTTTAATTAATCTCCATAATTATCTTTAAAGGTTCACACTAAATAAATAATTAAACCCAATATGCTCTAAAAATAATAATTTACTAAATCAAGACTCAAAATAGGAAAGTGCAATATTTCTCAAGAAATTCGACTAAATGACTTCCTAAATCACTAAAAATGATGTCTCATCCTAATATAAATCTATCACAAATAAGGAGACATCAGTTATACATTAGCTTCTCTTCTTTACCCAGAATCACATTCGCTTTCCAAACAAGGCACGTGATCATAGTAGGATATTTCAAACTAGATAACGAAGTAGGAGAGACCAGAAATCACGTCAGCTCCTCAAAGATCACTTGTTCCATATCTACTTCTTCCCCCTTAAAATACAAATCAACAAGATTGCGTTCTTCTTAGTTACCTCTGAAGTTCTCATGTTCCCAAAGACATTTTCTGTAAGGAACTGGTGCCAAACGTTTGTATTTGCTTGGAGATATTTGTAGGGCCAAGGTTCCTTTACTTCTCCCAATGTGCTTGCACTTTCTCCTTATCTAATACATGATCAAAAAGTAGATTACAATCGAAAGTCTTGATATTTTCCACCTATTCTCTATACTTACATGGTCCAACCAATTTCTTGAAGTGGATGTAGCTTCGAATCTCTTCAACTGTAAAAGGAACTAACTTGCCTCTAACTGGATCACGACCTTCACTATCTCGGCTAAAGAGGCATAAATAGAAATCAGAAACTAACTCTCTACATAAGTTCGATATTCGCAACATGAATGTATACCAACCCAATCTATCTCCCATCTCTATGAATCTCTTGTATTCACCTTCTCCAACTTCTTCTTCAAATACTCTCTCATAAGACAAAGGAAGTTCTGGTAAGTGTTTCTTTGCTGAAGCTACCAAGGACTTAGAAGCTTCATTAATCTCGGGCACAAGATTCTCGATTTGTAGAGTTTGTGGTGTTTTCTTTATGACAGTTTAAATCTTTTTGCTTTTTAAACTTACCACAACTAGCTTTCCTCTGTTTTCTGAACCTGTTTTACCCTTTAAACTGGAACTTGAACTTTTCTCAATTGATTTCTTCTCAAAAGAACCCAATACCTTACTTTGATTCTTCTTCATCTCCCTAACAGTAGATTAGGTTTATGTTCTTTTTGTCATCTCAATTGACCTCCAACTCAAAGCTTTAACCACTCTTGAAATTTGAAACTCTTGATTTATAGGTTGACTAAGCTTTATTCGAGTTAGGAAAGGTGTTATGATGATGAATCTCTGTGTGGGTAGGATGAATTATTCTTTGAATAGTATGGATCTAAGAAATTGTTGGGTGAAAAATTGAAATTTAGGCTTTTGATTTTGGGATTCTAGGTGTTTTGGTATGATATGGGTGGTTGAATCTTCTTCGTAATGATGTGGGGAAAGGATTGGATGTAAAATTATTGTGATTGGGTAGTGTTTTGATGTTTGTTGAAGGATTGATGAAGCTTTAATGGAATTAGGAGAGGTTTGGGGAAGAAGGAGAGGCTTAAGGATTGACAAATTCATGTAAACCTAACCTCTTCCTTACATCCCATCAAATAACCCTTCAAGTATGGATTTGGCGGCGCCGTGCGGTGCAACGGACGTGAGGCGTGGTACACCGGAGTCAAGAATTGAAAAACCATGGTCGCGGTTTTTCGACACGGTTTTGGGTAGCTGGTCTCGGCAATGTACCGTATTTGAAAACCGTTGCCACAGTTTTGCTCGTGCGGTACACCGGAAGGTTGGTGCGGGGCACCAGACCCCTCTTTTGTTCAGACCATAGTCGCTCTTCTCGATACAGATTTATCTCCCTTGTCTCGGCATTGGACCGTAGCTGATAACCGTCGCCACAGTTTTTTACATGCGGTACACCGCAAGAGTGGTCTGGTTTTTCGCCGAATTTTCGTATTTATTTCCCTAACTCAATTTCTTACGTACCTGAACATCAAAAACCCTCATACCTTTCTCAATAATGCAATATCAACTAAAAACAACTAACTTAAACAAAATTTAAAAACATTAAAACATAAAAACATAAAAAAAATTGTGGGTTGTCTCCCGTACATCACTTTTATTTAAAGTCTTTCAAAGTTAGACGTGTTACCTCTATCAATATTTGCGAATATAGCCTCCCCAGCAACGAGCAAGGCTATGAATGTCTACTAACCTTCGTTTAATGCCCCTCTTAGGCCTGATCTCTATCACCTTAGCTGGAACAACCTCAGTGACTACAAATGGTCCAATCCACGAGTCTTTGTGACTTTGTGGCCTATTCTCTGGTTTGTGGGTTTTCTATACAACTTCATGGGCGACCCCAAACTCAGTCTTTGGCTCAGTATCCACAGGTTTTGTGTCGATGTATTCTGGAAACGGTGATGTGAAAGGTTGTGGATGATAGAACAGTGGGATCAAACTTCCTCAGTTTCTTACCCCAGACATGGAATGTCCCAGATGCGTTTTTAGCATGAAGGGTAACTGTCCCTTCCTGGAAGTTGATGATACTCTGACTTGTGGCCAAGAACGGCCTTCCAAGTATAATTGGAACCTATTTATCTGCATCGAACTCAAGAATAACAAAGTCAGTAGGGATGGTGATATTACCTATTCAGACATGTACGTCCTCCACTGTTCCCCATGCCTTGGTCACTAAATTGTCAGCAAACTGCAACTTCACTGGAGCTTTCTCTGTTTTCTGGAGTCCAAGTATATTGAACACGGACTTTCGCATATGATTCACACCTGAACCCACATCACACATATCTTTCATCTTGAGCATACCATTTAATTGAATAGGAAGATTAAATCTTCCTGGATCTTTGATATTTAATGGTAACTCTTTCTCAACTCTTCTCGAGACTCTCTCAGTATGAGCCACAGTCTGTTTTTGGCTACTACGCTTTCTTCTTTTTCTGGAATAACTTGCGTGAGTATTTGTCGCGGTGTAATCCATTTCTTCGCAATCTCAAGCATTTGGGCGTTGATATTTTCCAGAGTATACGCCTCTATAAATGTCTTGAGTTCATTTTCTACCTTCAGATTTATATCAGGAATAGTTGGTGACATTTTTTGAACAGCTGGTGGCGAGCCCACCTTCTCTTCTTCTCACAACAGGTTCAACTTCATCTTTCAGCTCTTTTGAGGCTTCTTCTTCTTTCTCTTTGGCTCTAGCATCTTGTAACTCCATAACCGATCTAATCTCTTCTTGCAGATCTTCAGAACAGTCAGAGTCTTCGGGGCTATACTTGGTTGGTTCTTCTTCAGTTTCTGGAACTTCCACGGAAATTTCTGTAGCATGCGATAATTCCTTATTCTCTTCGATCTCAAGGCATGTAACCTTACAAGCGTCGAACCCAACATTGGCATCACCTCCTTCGATAGCTTTCAACTATTATGCTTCCATAATATTAGTAAGAACTTTATTCATTTGTTCTACCTGCGTACCTAAAATTTGAATTGAAGCTTCTTGTTCTCTTAACTTCTCATTCCGTGAATGCATATTATTTGTCATAAGATCCATAAAATTCTTCAATTTTTTTATCACCCACAACTCCCTCTTGAGGATTTTGTGGTAGAGCCTTTTGAGCTAAAGTGGCGGTATATGCATCATTTGCAGGTTGTTGTGGAGGAGTAGGTCGATTATAATTCTAATTTCCCTGATACGGAGCTTGACCTCTTGGTTGGTAAGAGTTATTTTGGGGGCGAGGTTGATAGTTACCTGGATTAGTGGCCCCTTGGGATTTGAATACTGCACACCCGGATGATTCCAGTAACCAAATTGATAATTTCCTCGGTTGGATATGATATAAACAGATGCTAGATTTCCTTTGCACTCTTCCCATGTATGATTCGGTACCTCACACTTCGGATAACCTTGTGCCTCTTGCACTACATTCGCTGTGGCTAAATTCTTATGCATCTCAAGCTTAATTTCTTTGATTTGATTCTCTAATGCGGTTAATTGAGTTGAGTTTGTACTTTCTGCATCTAATCGAAGTGTACCTCTGGTGTTTGTAATAGGAGCTCGTAGAAGTGGCTAACTCCTTTCTGTTTCTATTATACGTTCCATACCTTCGGCGCCTTCTGTAGGATCCATGGACACAAAACCTCCTCCTCCAAGATTATCTACCCTCAATATACTCTAGCATTGATACCTTGATAAAACATCTCTAACTATAAAGATGTGATATAACCATGAAGCGGACACCTAGCTAACTTTTGTTGGAACCTTGTCCATGCGTCTCCCCTAACTTCTTCTTCATTCTCTTGGCGAAACTTAACAAGCTCCATCTGATCTTTGAGTCTCATACTCTTCGGATAAAAATGGTTAAAGAACGCAACTTGAAGTTCTGTCCAAGTATTTAATGTACCTCGTGGTTGTCTATCGATCCAATCACCAGCTTTACCGGTCAGAAAGAACGAAAACATGTGACAATACAGTTGCTTGCGTATAATGCCTGGAGTAATGTAGGCATCAAAAATCTGCATGAACTTCTGAATCGCTCTTACCGGATCTTGAATTGATGTAACACTGTAGAGTCCAAAATTCGAAAATTGACTGAGCATACGCGGATCGGGTCTGAATTTGATATTCTGAATCTTTGGAGGACGATAACCTAATAGTTGAACTGGAAAAGGTGCTCCCAAGCCTGGGAGATCTTGTTCGTGTCTGTTGAGATTTTTGTTATCTTCCCATGGTGGTGATATTTGCCCTAAAGGACCAAGTGGCGGATCCACTAGTGGTGGATCTTGTCCTACTTGTTGCACTGCCATTGCTCTTCTTCGTGCTTTGTCTTCTTTCAAGCGTTTGTAATAAGCTTTGAATCTCCACTCGGGCTCCGCAAGAGGAGACCAAGGATTTACTGTTAAAAACCTGAAAAAGACTAGAACAAACCAATAAGCGTAAAACTAGAAAAATAAAAACAACTAAAAAATACTACTAAAAATAAATAACCCACACGCTAATGAGACACAAGTCCCCGGAAGCGGGGCAAAAAACTTGGTGTCACCTAAGGTGTGATAAAATAATAGAATAAATAATGCTAATAAACACCCTAGACTGAACACGTAACTCACTACAAGTATCACAGATTGTATGCAAGTTTTACTAGTAAGTAAGATTCGTTCCTCAGAGACTTAGTGTGTTATGCTTATGGGAAAATAAATTCGAGTAGCAATTAATAATTAGAAGACGGAAAAACAAATAAATATGATGATTGAGGAGATAATATGAATGACTAAATAAAATAAAAGACAATAAGATAAAAGATGTAAGAATAAGATGAGAAAATATAGCTCAGGTTTTGAGAGTATCCACTAATCCTTCTATTTCTTCTACTAGTTAATAAGGGTGATAATAGCTCTTAGATAAGTAGTCAGGATTCTAAATTCCTCCCTACCCACTTCTGGGTGGACTAGGGCGGCTATTTCACAATCACGAGGAGACTTAACTAAGGTGCTCCTATGCCACTAGGTTCTTAGATGAGACTGGCCTTCTAATGATGATCGGTGATTAAATCAAACCCTAATGACTATCGAGTTAGGCAAACCTTTTCGGATCACTACCGCACACTAGACGTTTATGTGGTGTTTCAATAATTAGACACCCCTTCCGGGTGACCATCTAACTACGATTAGCACATCCCTAAATTGATCAGGTTCAAGACAGACATAAATAAAAGTACATAAAACAAATATATGGTTAAGCAACTAGAATCAATTTAAAATAGTTCTCCCAAATAAACATAGATACAAGAAAATAGAATTCATAGATTATACTTATGCAAATCCCAAGCTATGGGAAAATTAGTTCATATTAAAAGGAAATAAACTAAACGAAAGATACATATTGACAACTTTCTCTAAGGATTGATCTCTAATGATGAATAAAAGTAAAGATGAGGAAGGACAAGTTTACAAAGGTTAAAGGGTGTATTTATAGGTGTCTAGGTAGGCCTAAATCGTTTTCTTGGAGTAGGAGGCAAGTAAATGGACTTCTAGCCCAACTCAAGTAAATGGTCGCTTTTGTGGACGTAGTTGCTGAAATGCGGATTTACTTGGCAACTTTTCTTTTCCTATTTTATCTTTTCCTTCCTTTATCTCCAATTTCCATCGTTATATTTTTTCCTTTATCTCTTGGAATTTATTTGGCATCTAATTAATTATCATATATCTTATAGCTTCACAACTATCAAACAATTAAACCAAATATGCTCTAAAAATAATAAATCATCAATTCAGGACAAGAAATAAGAAAATATAATAATATGAATAAAATCGAGCATTTAACTTACAAATAATCCTAAAATGATGTCTTCAATATAGATTAAATCATCACAAATAGGGAGACATCACCCCTCCTATTTCTGTAAAAGGGGTAAGAAGCTTTTTAGGTCATACTGGGTTTTATCGCCGTTTCATTAAGGACTTCTCCAAGATCGCTAAGCCATTATGCAACTTACTGGAGAAGGACTCCAAATTCCTTTTTGATGAATCTTGCATGGTGGCATTCAAAAAGATCAAGGAGAATCTTATTTTTGCACCTATTGTATTACCTCCTGATTGGGAGATTCCATTTGAATTTATGTGTGATGCTAGAGATCTTGCTATGGTGTTGTTTTGGGTCAAAGAAAGGACAAGGTATTTCACTCTATCTACTTGTGCAAGTAAGACTTTCACTAGTGCTCATATTAATTATACAGTGACGGACAAGGAACTATTAGCTGTTATGTATGCATTTGACAAATTTCGTTCCTACCTTTTCGAAAATCTTTGTGTTTACCGATCATTCTGCGTTCGAAGCCGCGTTTAATCAGATGGGTATTGTTATTACAAGAGTTTGACTTAGAGATTCGAGATCGAAAGGGTTGTGATAATCAGGTTGCAGATTATTTGTCTCGTCTTGAAGGTTATGATTCTAATAGTGGACCTGAGTTGGTCAAAGAAGAGTAACCTGATGAGAGTTTGTTTTCGATATGTATACATGGAACTCCTTGGTATGTATACATAGCGAATCTTATTGTGAGTGGTTCTTTTCCTGAAGGAGCCACCTCACAAGAGAGGAAGAGATTAATCCATCGTGCTAAACAATTCTTTTGGGAGGATCCTTTCCTCTATAAAACATGTGGTGATCAGATGGTGAGGAGATGCATACCTGAGAAAGATGTTGAGTCGGTAATGGCGGGTTGTCATGATTCACCCTATGGAGGACATTTCAAAGGTGACCGCACAGGTTCTAAGGTATTACAATCTGGTTTTTATTGGCCTACTTTACATAAGGATTGTCATGAATATGTTAAGAAAAGTCATAGATGCCAATTTACTAAGTATTATATTTAAGATATATGAGATGCCACGTAATAATGTTCTCGAAGTTGAGATATTTGATGTATGGGGTATTGATTTCATGGAACCCTTTGTACCATCCAATGGAAATCAATACATCCTACTTGTTGTTGATTACGTGTCCAAATGGGTAGAGGTTGTAGCTCTACCAACAAAGATTTGCGAGTAGTGATTAAATTCTTAAAGTCATACGTCTTCACTAGACATGGTACGCCCGGAGTTATTATCAGTGATGGAGGTTCTCATTTAGTGAACAGATACTTGAAGGCAGATTTAGAGAAGTACGGGGTGAGACATCGTGTATCTACCTCTCATCATCCACAAGACAATGGTCAAGTTGAGATCTCTAATCAATATGTCAATTAATCCTACAGAATATTGTTGGACCCACACGCAAAGATTGGTCATTAAAACTAGATGATGCGTTGTGGTCATATCGTACTGCGTTTAAGACACCCGTTGGTGCATCTCCATATCGCATGGTTTATGGTAAGGCTTGTCACTTAGCTCTTGAACTTGAATTAGGTGCATATTGGGCAATAGCACATACTTTAGCCAGTGAGAATCGTATGATGAAGCTGAATGAACTTGATGAGTTTCGATTACATGCCTATGACAATGCTAAAATTTTCGTGAAAATAAGTTTGAAGTGGGACAAAGGGTCCTTAAATACAACTCCAAGTTCAACAATTATCTGGGTATGTTGAGATCAAAGTTTTCTGGTCTTTACATTGTGACCAAATTTTCGCCTCATGGAGCTATAGAGATTGAACATCCAATCGAGCACCGCACCTTTATGGTGAATGGTCATCGATTGAAAATATATCATGGAGGCGAGGATATCAATCGCTCAGAAGATCCACATCTCGGGGAGGTTATGTACCTCCTCGAAGATGCATAAAAGTGAGAGGTAACCCGTCGAGCTTAACGACATTAAACAAAAGCCATTTCAATTTTATATTATTTTAAATGCTTTTATGTCTTTTAATTTCATAGTGTAGATTAGCGTGTTATTGTTTATTAGTGTTTAATTTTTAAGAAATGAGAAAGGTTGGTTGTTTTTGATGATTACAGGAGTATAAAGGTCATGAGTTTGGGGTAGTTAGTACGAAAAACAAAGAATTTTTGTTGCAAAACAGGTTCTAACAGGGAACCCGGTTATCACTGACTGAGAACTCGGTCACTCTTGTTGACCAATCTCACACACGCAAGGAATATTGTGTTGGCATTCGCGCCCGTCGACACAAACCTGGAACCCGGTTAGTCGCCAACCGGGAACCCGGTGTTTGCGTTGTAGCTCCCCAAACTCTCCGACCTGTGTGGTTTAAATGCAAGCCAAGTGGTGTGTCTGGAATCGCGCTCGTCGACATCACCATTGAGATTTCGGATTGGATTTCTAGACCTAAGGTTGGAGAAGTTAATACTACTATTAAGAGGAAAGAGAACCCAATTGTGGCTAATTCCAAAATGCCTAACTTGGACGAAACAGAAGATGAAGACGAAGCTCCTAGCGAACCCATTACAGAATAAAGATTAGCTTATTTAAAGTTTGGTGTTGAGAAATGATTCCCTTCAGGTATTATGAATAGTACTTTTAAATATTCCTGCTTTGGTTCGTGAGTTTTATGAAGAGCTTGCTTTTGCGAATAAACAGTCAATTATCATACGCAAAAAGGTATTGCCTTTCTCACTTGAACTTATTCGAAAAACATTGAAATTAACATTTGACTGGTCCATGCTAAATCAAGAAACACTTAATGATCCATCTTTCGAATAGGAATCTCTTTACGATATAGTCATGATTCATGGGAGACTTCCCATCCCAGTAGGAGAAAGATATGTTGTCCAAGTATATAGTAGTAATTTATTACCTTGTGAGAAAGTGTGGTCCCGTTTCACAGTCCCTACCTTCTTTGGCAACACTCACACTTCCGAGTTAAAAAAGGAACATCTTATTTTTATAAAGTGTATTCTAGGAAAGAAAGAAATTGATGTTGCCCGTGTGATTTATTACACCATCATGGAATTCGAAAAATCTCCAATTATTTAAAAAAACCTCAAGTTCCCGTGCACCATAACTACCATATGTTTAGAAGCAAAAATACCATGCAAGAACGAAGGGGTTGAGCCTAAATAAAAAGGGGAAGATATGACATTAAAATCAATTGAGAATGCCCATGATGAGGCTACAAAAGAGATGAGGAGTCCTAGACTTCCTCCCCGCAAGAGGAAGGCAGTTAATGGAAATGAGTTGGAGGACCGAATAAAAGTTTTAGAGGAGAAACAAGATGAGATGAGCGCTACTTTAGGAAAAGACACAAAAGAGTTGGAGCTTATGCAAAACATGGTACTTGGGGTGAGCAACATACAACACGTCACCTACACATTACTCACGCAAGGAGCCCAACCTGAAAGCAACAATGGTAACCGGCCTCGTGCTGGTTAAGATACGTTTTCCTATCCTTTTCTCATTTAGTAGTGTATATTAGTTAATCGCTTTATCTAGTCTTTTTGAGTCGTGGGGACACGACTCATTTTTGAGTATGGGGTGGGGCTCGTTGCCTCATCCCAATTTTATGTGTTATTTGTTTTACCGTTTTCAATAAAATTAATTGAGGGTTGCGTTTGTCTGTAGAGTATTTTAAATGTCTCCATTAAGCATACTTTTCATAAACTTATGATAGAAAATAGTAGATTTTAGGAGTTAATATAAAATGCACTTTAATTGCATGCAAACATTAGGTAATTGATACGAAGAATTAATGAACATTGCAAAAGAAATAAACTTGTACTTAAGGAAAATATGTGGTTTGTAGAACGTGAGATCCGAATTAGTAGAGATGCGACTTAGGTATGAACCAGAGGCAAGTTATGTAACTAGAAAAATGATAGAGGCAGATCTTTGTTAGCTATTTGAGACTTTTTAGCCTTCTATCGCATGAATTAATTATATCCTTCTTAGCCCAATTTTGAGCCTTAAGACTTTCTTTTGTAGCCATGATATAAACCCATATCCTCTTATTTTATTAAGCATTTCCATATGACCCGCACTTGAATCACGATCCTGAGACTTCCTGTCTTGAGCTTGAGTTTGGGGTGGTGGGTTTCATCAATGAGAAATTACATTGGGAAGGAATTGTATGTGTTTGTATTGAGGCAAAATTGTTGATGATGCATTATTTGTAACCCTTTGCCAAGACTGAAAAAATGATAAAAAAAAGTTGTCAAAACAGTAGACAACCGGGAACCCGGCCATCACTAACCGGGAACCCGGTTATCGACTGTACAAAAAAAATGAAAAAGAAAAATAAAAAGAATAAAATGACCGGCAAAGTGAAAAGTTTTGGAAAGCATCTTTAGTGCTTATTGGGTTAATATGGGGATGCTAAATTAGTGCGTCAGGTGGGCTGAGTGAGAACATATTCGAGTGTAAACTCAAGCTCTTGGACAGTTGTTGATGGTAAGTGAAGAGAGAGCCAACATCTCACTTCAAATTTACCAAATATACATACCACACCGTCCCTAAGCATACGGTAATACCGTAAAGTCCTCGTGATTCCTGGGTACATTGTGAGTTTATAATTCAAATAATAGGGAGTATGCTAAGTGGAGCGTTTAAAGCGATTAAGGATCAATGAACACCCTATAGCCACCATATTCAGATAAGTATAAGCGTAACCTTCTAGCATTGTGAAATTAATTTTGGATTGATATTATTTGTATTTGATTTTTTCATGATAGGTGTATGTGTATATTAATTCCTAAGTCATACTATATGAGATTTGTTTTAAGTTGTGCTTTGGGTATTATTTACTAAATTCTACATTTTTGCGTTCACCTAAGGCCTTTGTTTTTATATTACTTTGTCGGGACGTTAGAGGTTTGAGTTTGGGGTCTTGATGTACCCAGTTTTTTTCTAATTATATGCCCTTATGAGACATCATTTTAGGTGAATATTTTACTTATTTGATAGACTTTTGTGTTTATTTCGTAATATTTCATTTTTACCCCTTGGATTTACGGTATTTCATTTTTAGAGCTTTTGTAGGTTAATTTGTTTGTTTTTAGTGCAAAGTTTTTAGGTCCATGGATGCTAGGGAGCACCAAGACAAAGATGAGAATCGATAATTAAAGTCTTAGATCGAGCGGAGGAGTCAAAGGAGAGAAAAGATATCCCGAAGAGTTGACTAGAAAAGCTACAAATCTAGAAATATGTTACTAATTACTCTTTTCGAGCCACTTAGACACTGATTTAGCCTTTGGGTCGTGAAATAAGGAAGTTGCTTTTTTGAGGTAGGAAGATTTTACAACTGGAAAGAGTCGATTTGGAGTTGATATGCGAAAGTTACAGCCGTTTTACCAAGAGTTGTACACCAGTTTAAAAAGATGGGCTTGAGCTTTTTATTATTTTAATTATATTCATTAAGTAAAAATCACATTCCTCCTTTTATTATAAATAGACCATTAGACCTCCTTTTATTATAAATAGACCATTAGACCTCCTTTTTAACCACCACTTATTAGATTATTTTTTATTAGATTATTTTCATACGCTTCAAGAGAGAGTCAAAGAAGAAGGAGAAGCTAGAGTCGGAAGAATTCCTTTCTTCCATCAACAACCAAACCAACGTCCCAATTAGGTTCTTTCATTTATTTATGTAATCTATGAACATGTCTTTTATTTTTATTTTTTTCATTTTTTACTTTGAACATGAGCTAATTTCATTTAGTACTCGAGAATCGCTATGTGGATTGTACCTAATTCTATTTAATTTATATTTTCTGAATTTAAGATTTAATTATTTAAATTAAATTAGGTATTTTGTGTTGGCTATTATCGTATTTTCAATTACTAATTTTGAAGTTATGAATCAAGATTAGGGCTTAGTAATTAGGCTAGTCACTTAAGTGGCAAAGTGATCACCTTGACGGGGGTTCAATTACCGACCTAGATAATAGACGTGTAGTATCCGTCCATGACCCTGTCGGGCTTGACTAACCATGCAGCCAATGAGGTAAGAGACTAAACCGTTCGAAAGTAGATATAATCACCCTGACGGGGTTTATAGTACCATAGGATAGCTCCTAAGTCCACCGTGACGGGTTGGGAGAGATTAGAGTCCTGAGTAGCACAATAATATCAATTTAGCCCTTAAACGTAAGCATTAATTAGATAGGTTAGGTGAAACCCTTGCGAGACTCAAGTACTCTTCTCATCTTGCGTCCAATCTTATTTACTTGTTTTATTTTCTTTTCAGTTAATTAATTTAGTACTTTACTTCATTGCATCTTTAGTTCTTAGGATGACCAAACAAAAATCTTATCATTTACTTTTCTGTTAAGCAATTATTCCTACTATCTGATTAACATTAGAGTTATAACTATCCGTCCCTACGAACGAAACTCGATTTATCGGAGTATTACTTGGACAACCGTGCACTTGCGGTATTGTGGTTCCTATTTATTTATCGCATTATTTTATAACACCGTATGACCCACCAAATGTGGAAACTGAACGACGTCATTTACTCTAAAATTGGATCATGTTTCTCTTTACAAAACCGAATGACAATTCGAACCGGGTATACACATTTGATAAAATCGGGTTCCTGATTGACAGAGGGTGTCGGTTTGAGATGTTTGCAAGGCTATTGGTTATAACCGTAATTTTTGGAATTCTACATAGTCTTCATCAGAAACGGTATAACATTTTTTATAAGCGAACACGAACCCATTTAGAATTGGGGTGCCGTTTTAGAAGTGTGCACATTGCCAGACTTTACCCTATAGTTATTTGTTCTAGTGTAAAACTTTCCATCATTCGATTTCTCTAAAATTCAATTATGAGTAAGTATGTAGTTTAAATCGAGAGTCAATTCTTGACACATAAAACGTTATAGAATAAAACATGAATAAGACTATTAAAATAAAGATATATGTTTTCACATAGGAAATGATACTTGGATGCTCTTGACCTAAGGAGAAGAAGTGAGAATAAAGTCTTAGTGTATTTTAGAGTGTTAGGAAATGATTTCTAGTCGAGTTTCTATTTTTAGAGTACACTTTCCTATTTCGTTGTCTTGATTTATTGATTTATTCTTTTTAAGCATATGCGGTTTAATTATTTATTTAATGTGAAGCTTTAAAAGATAAATGGTAATTACTTAGAGACCAATTCAAGATAAAGATGAAAGGAAAGAAGATCTACATGGAAATAAGAAGATTTAGGAAAGATTTATTCAAAGGAGGAAAAGATAAAGCTGCCTTGTGAATCTGAAAATCCAGCCACGTTTTAGAGATTAAATCATAATTAAATATTGGCATGGATTCTGGACGAATGGTCTGCACCAATAGAAAGAGCTTTCCAAGACAAGCAGTTTCATATATTGAAACTTCTCAAACGGATAAGTATTGAAAAAGATATGACCAAATCAAATCAGCAGCAAATCTTACCTTTCCTAGAATTTAGAGCTACGAATTTAAGAGTCTTTGACTTGTCTCCCACTCCAAGAAATTCGACCTAGGGTCCTCCAACACCTATAAATACACCTCTTAGACCTCATAATTCAGTACCTCTCATAATTCATTCAATATACACATCCTTAGAGAGAGCGTCAAGAGGCGGAAGCAAGAGCAGAAGCTGGAGACTGTCTATATCTCCAACAACAGTTCAAGCCAATTCCTCTACCTAGGTTCTTATTTTATTTTTGTTATTAGGACATGTATAGTATTTAGGTTCTTATTTTATTTTTGTTATTAGGACATGTATAGTATTAATTTCTTTACTGTTTTTACTTTCAATATGAGCTAAACCTTAATTACTTGAGAATCGCAATAAAGGGATGAACCCTAATTAATTTAATTTATGTTTTGAATTTGGGATTGTTATGATTTAAATTGAATTAGGTCTTAGATATTGGATATTATTTTGTTTTAATCACTATTTCTTTTCCGTACAACTAGAAATAGCTTTTAGTATTTGGGCTATTCACTTTAGTGGCGAAGTGATCATCCGACAGGGGGGTTTGAATACAGATCTAGGTAATACCCGTGTAATGTCCGTTATTGACCGACAGGCTTAACTAGTTACATAGCCAAAGAGGTAAAATCATATCATCCGAAGAGGCATATTCGACCATAAAGGTGTTTATGATACTTTAGGATAGCTTCTAGGTCCACCCGACAGGGGGCTAGGAGATATTAGAGTCCTGACTAATATTATAATTCCAATTCTACCCTTAAACGTATCATAGATTATATTGATTAAGTGGATTCTTTGCGAGACTCAAGTATAGCTCATATCTGCATCTAGTCCTTTAGTATTTATTTTCAGTTATTTATTTTCATGCATTCTTAGGATTAATATAAAAACCAAATAAATATTTCTCATATTTTATTTTCTGTATTTGCAATTACTACTACTTATCTGTTGAACACTTGGGTTATACTAGTCCAATCCCTGAGAACGAATCCGACTTGTCGGAGTATTACTTGGACAACCGTACACTTGCGGTATTGTGGTTCCTTAATCTTTATCGCATTAATTCATAACACACAAGGACCCACCCCCCCCCCCCCCCCGCTCTGGATGATCACCGCCACTACTGAATAGCTTAATTACTAATATTTCTAATTACCCAAATTACAAATAGTCAACAAGTCATAAATAATAGTCAGTATGAAATCCCTAACTTAAATTAAATTGAAACACAATCCCAAATTTGAAATTAATAAATATGTTAAACTAGGGTTTAACCCATTACGTGATTATCAATATAAAAGGGTTTAGCTCATATTTGAATTAATAAAAGAAATAAATTATTTAAATACACGTTTCCTAAAAATAGAGAGAGAATATAAAACCTAATTAAAGGAATGATCTGAGTTGTTGTTTTGAGCAACGAGTTTCTCCAGCTTCTGCTCTTGTCTCTACCTTCAGGATTATGGAATAAAATTAAGCTTATACGAAAGGTACTGATTAATGAGGCTTAATAGGTCTTATATAGAGCTTACTAACAGATTGAGCCCCTATTAGACTTAATTAAATAAATTAGGGTCCAAGTTCATTTTAGAATTCCCGCAACTGATGAACACACTTCAGTAAAATAGGGATAACTTTTGACTTGCTGGTCCAAGTCACCTGATTCCAATTCCTATGTGACGCTAACTCATAGGTGCATACTTTTCGTTTGAACTACCACGTATGAATTTGTACGGTTTAGGCTCGCATATTCCCTTAAGTGACGACTTTCTCAATCTGAAATTTTTTTCTCCTTTACTAAAGTGGTGATTTTTGCTCCTTTAACTATTTTGCTTGCTCCATTCATCTTGGTGCCTCCTAACATCCATGTAGCTAAAAACTTCACACTTAAACAAACAAATTAACGCACAAAAACTCTAAAAGTGACAATATTATAATTCCAAAGGGAGAAAGTGCAATATAGAAAAATATGCTAAAAAAGATTATCAACTGAGTCCAATTTATACTAAAATGATGTCTCCTAAGGGTATATATTTATCACAAACAAGGAGGCATCAGTTGAGATCCATGTACATCACACTTCCAAGAGTTCTCAACAACATCCAACATGTTTAGACTAGATTTTAAAAAAAATATTAAAAGAACTTGGACCTCTATTAGTTTGATTCCGAATAGTTACATAAAGTGAACAATGGTCAGATATGCTTGGAGCAAGACAAAGCACATTAGAATGAACTTTATCAAACCTTTGGCATTTATGAAGAGCCTGACAATCCTACTAACTCTGAGTTGAATCATACTTTTATTACACTATGTGTAAAAAAATTCACAAATTTGATGCCCATATAATACAGTTAAATCAATACACTCAACAAATTGTTGTGCAGATATTGTCAACTCATCATAATTAAGCATATCATCTATTTTCAATATTTCATTAAAGTCCTCAATACAACTAAACACCTCATTCCCATAGTCTTTACTCCATCTGATCATATTTTTCCAAAGAATAATTCTCTCCTTATCATCATTGCTCATATAAACAACACAAGAGATTATCTTAATATTATCCTTAGTTTCAGTAACTTCTACAAGAATTGCTTGAAAAGTATCTTCTATAATCTTGACTCGGATTCATTGTCCTTCCATATAATCCAAATTCAACCCTTTAAATTATTTAACGTAATTATGAATGATGTTGAATTTTTGAAACTGTCATTCATATACATTGCATATTCTGAATTCTTACTTTTGTTTTAAAAAATACACATGATTTGCACTTTTTCATTGAATATAAAATTAGAGACATCCAATTGTCTAAGGGTCATATTCAAACCTTTAAAATTTCATGATCCAATGATGATGGATCAGGAGGTTTGCTTTTGTGGCGCTCCTTATTAGCATTCATTATGATACGCAAAATATCTTCATCAAGTGATGATAAAGGACTGTTAAGTACATAAAGTGAGTTATCTTCTTAAGTATAGGAGAGTTGTAATTACTATTACTAGCTTGATCACGATTTCTAGATCTGATAGTATTAAACTTTCAAGATTCTTCATTATTGTCAATCACCTTTGTATCTTCTACGCTTTTGATTTGTTCATCATTATTCTTATTGTTCATTTCAGTTTATTGAACAATATTACTAAGATTTGGCACCCATATTTTCTTTTCTTTGCATATAGTATGATCAAATCTTTTACACTTTGGGCATTGAGTAGATTTCTATTCATATATAACATCAACTTCATGTAGCTCAATTTTAAAAACTGTGTAAACATATACTTGTGCTGATAGTTGTATCTATAAATCAGTTTCAATACATTCTTGAGCGTATCCCAACCCAGTTCTAGACTCAGTTGTTGAGTCCATTTGAATTGGTTTACCAACTCCAGTGGCAGTATATCCTAATCCATCTCTAGTCCATAAATTCATAGACACGTTTTTGAGTTTCATCCTCCATAAAAGTACTTTATCAAGTTTAATTTTTCCAAATTGCATATTCTCATTTCATTCTCTTAAAAACACAGGCTTACCTCCAACATGCCAAAGAGAAATCTGTTTCATGGCCGCTAAAGATTTGTTTGAGTTCGGCTAGTTAGTTAACCGAGTCAAGGTCAAGCTTTAAATTCAGGCTTGCTTATTAAACGAGACGAACTAAAACTTGTATAAGCTCGTGAACAGTTCGGTAAAGGTTCTTTAAGAATTCGTGAATAGGCTTGTTAGATATATTCAATTGAAAATTATTAAAATACTTCAGCTCAAATGGAAAGGTAAAAGACTTTTATTTTGGAAATATTTTTGAAATGTCAAGAAAGTTAAACAGGGTTAGGATTATTTATTCCATGAACAGTTTGGTATACTAAAATATTTCCCAAGGTTGGTTGTTCTTTTACTTGTAGGGTTTTCGTTGTTTGAGTTCTAATGTCTTCTGTCGTGTGTTTACTAAGCAGATAGATGATTTCTCGAAATTGACACGTTGTGTAGAACAATAACAATATGTATTGCTACACTCCTAAAAATTCACTTATTTCCTATCCTTCAAGTGTACGAAAAAAGAACGAGTCATCAGGAAGATGTGATAAGATCGGGCAGTTACAAGTGATCCGTATCCTGTTAATTCTGCCCACTTCTACCTTATGTTCGATAATACTAATTAAAGATTATTCCAGTAGTGAAAAATGTAAAGGAGACAGAGAGTCTCCTTATCTCAGTCATCTGCTTGGTTTAAATGGTGTCTGTCGTTCCCCGTTAATATTGATTTGGTAAGAGACTGTATAAATACAATTCCGGATCCATTTGATCCTTTGATGGACCCTGTTTTAGTAAGCAGGGCTGGTAAGAAAGCCCAGTTAACTTGATCATATGCCTTAGCCATGTCTAGTTTAACAGCTGCAATATGAGCTTGTCTTTTGAGCCTTCGTTTCATAAAGAAGGGGACTTCTTGTGCAATGATGATGAATCTGTCTTCCTTTAATGAAGGCAGATTGTGTAGGCAAAGTCAGCTCATTCATCAAGGCATATAATCAGTTCGTCAGTATTTTTGAGATGATTGTGTATCCAAAGTCGACGCAGAATATTTGTCTGTAGTCCTACCCCAATTTGGAATTCCCCTTTCGGTATTAGTGTGATGAGTGTCTCGTTCAAGTGTCAAGTGAAATGTTATTATTAAAAAAAATCATATACCATTCCATAGATATCCATTCCAACAATTTCCTCGTAGTCTTGATCAAATTTTCTGTTAATTCCATCAGATCTGAGGCTTTGCGAACGCCCAAATCAAAGACTGACTATTTTACTTCTTCCACATCTGGGATCTTTGTTAGCATTGAATTCATTGACTAGTGAGGCTGGGTTTAATACATCTTAGTGCTTCTATGGGTTCATTGTCTACCATTTCTTTGAGAAGATTGTTGTAGAAATTGTTATTTTCCTCCTTGATTTTGCCCTCATCACGTGTCCTTTGTCCTGATAATTTTTAAATACCTAGAATTTTATTAATATTTCTCCTTTGAACCGTCAAATCAAAGAAGTATTTAGTGTTTGTGTCCCCGTAATGAATCCGCCCAGTATATTTCTTCTCTGTTCCAAAATATTTCTAATTGTTCCCGTATTAAGATTTCTCTGTCCATTGCCCTTTGAGAGAAAGGACCATTCATAATAGTAACCAGTTCTTGTTCTAATTCTTTAATTCTCTTTTTGTTAATTGGAAAAGTGATCCTACTCCAGTTGGTCAGAGCCTCAGTTGTTGCGTGTCTCTTGTCCAAAACAAGTTGAAAATATTTTAAGTCTTCGTGTTGACCCCACGCGTTACTAATAACATCTTTACCGTCCGGGTGTTCATCCTAGTTAGATTCGAATTTAAAATGTCTAGTGTTCTTTCTTCCTTTGCCAGTTGTAAAAAGAATAATTGGTGAGTGATCGTAGCCCATAGTTGGAGGTGTAAATCCAATAGCATTGGGATGTTGTTCAATCCAATTTGCACTCGCGAAGGCTCTATCAAATTTTGATTTCACCCAGGTTTGGTCTGATCTCTTGTTTTTCCATGTAAAGAAGCTACCAAAAATTTTAATATCCGTTAGAGAGTTATTGTTAATGGAAAAAATTAAAATTTAAAAGGAATTGAGGGTTTGCGGGTATCCAGCTAAGTCGCTCTTCTAAGTTTCGAATATCATTGTAATCTCCAATTATCATCCATGGCTTGGAATGGTTTGCTTTGAAGTTACTTATCTCGTTGTACATTCTTAATCTATCATTGTAAATATTAGAAGCATGCACAAACAAAACATAATAAGGGAATACATTGTCATTAAACTTAGTATAAACAAAGGACGGGTCACTATGCATAATAGAAAGTGCAATGTTGTTGTTCCGAACTAATAAAGACCCCCTATAATGATTCAGAGTCCCTTGGGGGTTTACCATAAAAAAGTTATCAAAATTTAACTGCCTTGTGATCAATGGAGCATCCTTCTATGTGAGCATTGTTTCATAAAAACATGCCATGGTTAGCTTATTCAAGCCCACCAAGACCCGCAAAACCTGAACCGTCAAAGGTGCCTGAATCCCTTGATAGTTCAAAAGAGAACGATCATTTCCCTTTTGCGGCCAACTCTGGGTGGTCGCTCCCTCTTCCTCTACGATTACCCTTACTAACCATTCTTCGTCTGATTGTTATATGTATTCTTTGGTAAATACATTTCTACCGTCTGACTCAGACGCACTCACACCTTCACCCTTTCCTACCAGATTGGTTTACGCCTCCACAGACGCCTCTTCCTCCGTTGGTTCTTTGTCTTTTTTCTTCATTTGTGCCCTCATCTTCAACATCATAAAACTCAGCTAAGTCGCTATTACCCGACTCAATGTTCGAACCATCCTCCTCCGTATCCACACAAAAGTTGACGAGTCTTTTCCTTCCATCCGAGCTTGTCGCCTTTGTTTGTTGTCCTTAACCCTATAAGGGTTTGTTTGAGTTCGATTCGTTGATTAACAAACCAAGCTCAAGAAAGTTAACATTCTTCTCGATTAGGTTCGTTTCAAACTCAAACCAATCTCAAAGTTACTAAAATATTAACAAACCAAACACAAAAAAGCTAAAATTCGACTTGTCTCGGTTTGCAGCCCTTATACTCTTATTAGATTCTTTGTTGACTCTTCCAAATTCTTTCCGTTGATACTTGAGCTCAAAACAAAATTAATAAGGATGTAGAATTATGGAGGAGCTCCATTGATACTTGAGCTCAAAACAAAAGGTAGAAGACTTTGTTTTTAGAAATATTTTTGAAAAGTTATGTGAGAGTCAGAATGGTCCAATAAATTAAGTTAAATAGGGTTACGATCATTCATCTTTCTTTATTATTCCATGAAAAAGTTAGGGAAGTAGAAAAGATAACATAAGAAAAGCTCAAATATAAAAAAAAAGATTGGGAATTGACGTATAATAATATAACAACGGATATTAATGACAAATCTATTTTGCACCTCCAATTTATATTGACCATAAGATGGTAGTAACAAAAAATAATGTTAAAACAATAAAATTACATAAATAGAGTGTTATGGTTTAAATGTGAATACAATGAATTAAATTACATGGATAATGTAAAAATACAATGAATGGATGAAATTAAATGTCAGAATGTTGGTAACGCATTCCTTTGAGGGATACCAGAGTTGGAATTACAGGGTACCATGTGGTTCTAGGTAGAAGTGCCTTGGCTAAACATGTATACTTTTTGGAGGGAACATCATATTCCAGTAAATCTTGACCGATAATAAAACGTAGTTGGTTAATATTTGGTGAGGTAAGCACAGTAATTCTGGACCAATTTGGATAATCCTTGATAAAATCCAGAGGAATAATAAGTTTGTTAGACCAGATTTGTTTATTGTAATCCTGCAACACCCACCCATGAAACTCTTGTCTGAATATATACCCAAATGACAGCTTGTCATTATCTACAATAAACATACGCAAATTATCAATAGATTCACTTATTGGAAGAAATCCAGTTCGAAAACCCTGAGGTAGCTTAATATTCATAGAGCTTTTCCCATCCAATGTAAATCGTATTAAATCTGATTTTTCCAAATTTTCAATTCGAAAACTCAATGCATAACAAACATCATTGTCACATATCATGACTGGCACACTACGCAAACACGATAAAGTAATATCAAGCGATTCATAACTTAAACCATCACTTCCAATAGTTACCATAATAACACCCATATCATTATCATTTTCATTTACTTGATTCCAGCATAAATTAATCATCTTATAGTTGCCTGATGATGAATCGAAACCCAGAATGGCATTTTCCCTTTCGAATATTATTGATTTGTCTTCCTTCACTTTAACCACTTGATTAGTGATTGGGTTTCTTATGCGATACTTATTACACCCTTTCTTTACCTCCAGTACTAAGCCATTGCAGCAATTTATGAATATATATCTTTCATTATTTGATTTAAGTATAAACTCATATTCAACAACAATTTCTGAGCATTTATTCTTCTCATACTTCTCAATGAAAAACTTTTGCTGAGTAATCATATTCCATGACTTGCACACACATCTGCAACTTAGTACACTTTTTATTTCCAATCGCCTCAAAATATCAACTATTATTTCATCAGGCATCATCATTATCATTGAAGATCCACCACTCTCCATATTTGACATCTGTTACAATATCAATATCACACCAAACTGTTAACACTAATAATTCAAAACCCACAATTTTATTTATATCAGAATCGCTGTTGCAACTCTAATACAAATCAAATTAAGAGCTAAAAAATTAAAAATTCCAACTTTTTCAGATATTGATACAATTCTAAACTAATTTTATAATTCATACAACTCTAATACAAAATAAAAAAATAAAAAATAAAATAAGCAAATTAAATTAAGATCTACAAAATAAAAATTCCAACTTTTTTTCAGATTTGATATAATTCTAAACTAATTTTATAACAAACCTACACGATTCATACAACAAATAAGTTATGTTAAGAAAAGCATCAGATTAAGTGATTACCAGATTCGATCGACACCTCCTTTTTCTAAACACCATTCTATTCTCTGCTAACCTAATCATATTTTTTTGGGGGCGAATTGTTGAATAGAAGGAGTAATAGACAAAGTTTATAAATAAACCTTACTGCCCTCTGTCGGTTAGTTTAGTACGTCCATTCTCTTATCTCATCTGATTTTATGTTACGAGTCGGTCTTCCATACAACATGCCTAACTTATCTTTTTTTTTTTCTTTTTTTGTTCTAAACGCTTTTTCATTCAAAAAACCTAGTAAAACTATTACAAAAGGATTAACCAACTCCTGTGGGAGTGGACTCGTTCAAGATAAGTTTCGCGAGTTGGGGAGCAAAGCCCTATCTAAGCTAAAACTATTGCCTAAAGGCGAGTTTTTTGCTAACCAATCCGCAACTAAGTTTTTCTTCCTAAAAATGAAAGAGAATAAGGGATTACAATTTTCACTAATAAAGTAAATACTACGAATGATATTATCTATTCTTAAACTAGATACAAGTTGATTGAATGCTAGTGGGTCCATGACTTCTTTGCAATCGTTCTCTATAATGCACCTTGTGTCTTTAAAGTCTCTAGCCCACAAGGTAGCCTTCAAGATCCCCAAAGCTTCGGCTTCCATGGAATTCTCAGCACCTATTCTCCAAGCACCACATTTAATAATATTACCAAAAGAGTCCCTAGCAATACACGCAATAGAGGAGTTAGAATTTTTATAAGATGCGTCACAATTTATTTTGTACCAATTTTTTTTGGGGGGGGGGGGGGGGGGGGGGGGGGGTTCCCATTTACTTTGAATTTCATTGGCCTTAATAGCGCTTGAGTTTCTTAAGACACTCGAGGGTGAGATTAGCCTCTTTTGTGCCTTACTTGGATTATCATCAGCTTTTAGAACATGAGGATCAACATCATGAGTTTTATTACTTAGCTCACAATCCCAATCTTTGGGGATAGTATTCACATTTCCATTTATCCTCAGTTTTTTATTAACATCATCGGATTTAATTAATTCATATTGTTCCTTCCAAAAGACATGTGCACTGTTACTTATATTCAAGGGACATAGCTTGTTATTTTTAAAAAGATAAGCGTTTTTACTTTTCCACAGTTGCCAACATAAGATAGCAATTTGTTCCCCTAGGAAAGGAACTTTAATCTCATTTGATTCATTCTTACACATAATTTCAGCCATCCAAATGTCCAGTTTATTGTGACATTGGTTGCTTGTTCTTATGGTAAGGTTAGATGTAAGCCAGGTAGCCCTAGCATAGTGGCAATCAAATAAGAGATGCTCAACAGTTTCAGCTTTTTCATAGCAAATGTGACAAACACTTGACTTTTTAACTTTTCTTACAGAAAGATTTTCATAAGTTGGTAGAATATTTTTTGTAGCTTTCCACATAAATTTTTTTATTTTTTGTGGAACTTTCAGATTCCAGATAATCTTCCATGTTTTTGGATTGATATTATGCGAGGTAGAAGGTTTAATATTGTCAATTTTACTATCAATTTTCTCTTGATTTTCTTTCAAATAGTGATAGGCAATTTTAACACTATAGTTACCATCAGGGCTAAGCTCCCAAAAACAAGTGTGTTTAAGGGGTATAAGGGGAATAAACATATCAAGAATTTTGCAACTTATATTTTCAGGATAAAATCGCTTAATAAGGTCTATATTCCATTGTCTAGTGTTTTGTACTATTAGGTCACTCACCCATTCTATAGAATCAGTGGATGGAGTGATTAAGTCCTCACAATTTTGTATCCATTTGTGGGAGTGTAAATTTATACTTGTACCATTTCCAATTCTCCATTTGATATGTTTAACAATAAAATCTCTTCCAGCTAAAAGACTTCTCCATCCCCAAGAGGGAGAGTATCCAATTTTAGCTTGGAAGAAATTTGAATTTGGGAAGTATTTTCCTTTGATAACTTTATACAGAAGAAAGGAGGTGTTAGACATAAAGTTCCAAGCCAATTTACCTAGCATAGCTAGGTTCATAAAATGTAAATTCCTAAACCCAAGGCCTCCAGCAAATTTACTATTTGTAAGTGAATTCCAACTTCCCCAATGTATTTTCTTTTCACCTTTAAAGCCCCACCAAAATTTAGCAATTTGTGATGAAATTAGATCACATATTTTTTTTGGAAGAAGGTACGAGGCCATAAAATAATTTGGAATACTTTGTAGGACAGCTTTTATTAGTGTTTCTTTTCCAGCATCATTTAGAAAGAGATTTTTCCAGTTGTCAATTTTTTTCATAACTTTTTCCACCAGGAGATTAAGGTCCCTTACCTTAGATCTTCCCCACTCCGTGGGTAATCCTAGGTAGGTTCCCAAATTCTTTGTTATTTTCATATTTATTTTTTTCGCAAAAATTTTTTGAAAATTGCAAGGGGTATTGCTACTGAATTTTACCCCACATTTGTTGAGGTTTAAAGACGAACCAGTAGCTTTACCATATCTATTTATAACATCATTAAGACTATTTGTATTTTCAATAGTAGCCCTTAGGAAAAACACAGTATCATCAGCAAATAGAAGGTGAGACAGTTTGGGACAGTGTTTAGAGAGAGCTATACCTTCATATAAGCCAATATCCACTTTGTTTTTAATAAGGGCAGTCAAGGCTTGGGTGATAATACAGAAAAGTAAAGGAGACAAGGGGTCACCCTGCCTTATACCTCTAGTAGGTTTTTTAATAGGGTGGGGTTTGCCATTAATCAGAACCGCGTATGACACTGAAGTCACACAGTTTAAAATAAGGTCACACCACTTTTTGCAAAAACCCAATTTAATCATCATATTATATAAAAAATCCCATTCAACAAACTCATAGGCCTTTTGTATATCGGCCTTAACTATCATATAATATTTCATGGTATTCTTTTTATTTTTAATAAATGTGCAAGTTTCATGAACAATCATGGAATTTTCTTGAATATGCCTTCCTGGGATGAAGGCAGATTGATGTTCATCAACAATGATGTTCATAAAAGGTTGCATACGATTTACTAAGATTCTTGCAATGATTTTATAGATAAAATTAGAGACACTAATAGGTCTAAAGTGTTTAATAGTAGCTGGATTGTTGATTTTAGGTATAAGGGATATAAAAGTGTGATTAATGATTTCCAAGGATTGGTTGTTATACCAAAAGTTGTTTATAAGTTTTATAACCTCTAACTTAATAATATGCCAGTATTTTTTATAGAAAAATCCCGGATAGCCATCTGGACCTGGTGCTTTACTAGCACCAAGTTCATTTATAGAGTTCTCAATTTCCAAAATAGTGATAGGTTTAAGTAAACTATCATTCATAACCTGTGTGACAGTAGGTTTAATAATCTCTATAACATCATTTATCTCTCTATGTCCAATAGATGAGAAGATATTATTAAAATAGGTTAAGATATTCTCATTAACCTCATAATCCTCAGAAAGCCACTGGCCTTCATCATTTTGGATTCTATTAATTTTATTAATTTTTCTTTTTTCTTTTGTAGAGGCATGGAAAAAGGCTGTATTTCTATCCCCCCTTTTAAGCCACATAATTCTAGATCTAGATGCCCAAAAGTCTTCCTCTCGTTTCCAAATAACTTCAATCTCTTTAACAATAGAGTTATACTTATCTCTTTCATCATCAGTAAGATTTTTTGAGTTGGTTAATATTTCCAAATCATTCATAAGTTTATCAATTCTTTTTTTACTATTATTGAACTTTCTTTTACTCCAGACCGTGAGTAATCTTTTGCACATATTAAGATTATTAACCTGTCTATTTTTAGTGATTGTATGTATAGAATTCCATACATTTTTTATAATATCATAACAATCTTTTTCATCCATCCAAAAATTTTCAAAATAGAATCTTCTAGTTGAAGATTTTTTATCCTCACTTAAGTGAAGCAGTAGGGGGCTGTGATCCGAGCCCACAGCAGGTAGCAAGGTAGCCCAAGCTTCAGGGAAAAGGTCAGCCCAGCTAGAATTAAAGAGGCATCTATCAAGCATAATCTTAATTCTTTTATTACCGGCTTGTCTATTGGACCAGGAGTAAGAAACTCCTTTATGTATAGCTTGATGAAGTTTATTATGTTGTATAAAGGCGTTAAAATCATTCATACTTTTAGTAACTTGGTTATCACCACCAATTTTCTCACTTATATAACGGTGATTATTGAAATCACCTATAAGATTCCAAGGCAGATCATTTAAGGGGGCACAGTGGGTCAGTTTTTCAAGAGATTTAAGTTTATCTTGATCTTTAGGCGCGCCATAGACAAAGGTCATATATGATAACTGGCCACTATGGTTCATAAATTCACAATGAATGTAATTTGGGTCTTTACTAATAACCTTAATATTATCTTTATTAACACTGAACAAAGCTAAACCACCACCAATCCCCAGTGGGTCCACATAATTTGTATACCCATTTTGATGTGAGTTGACATGTATATTGTTTTCTCTTTCTTTTTCTCTTCTTGTTTTCATAGACCCCGACAAAGAGTTAAAATTAATATATCATCAAAATTCGCGCAAAATATAAACGTATAAAATTCACACCCAATGTAATATCCCATATGAAACCCATTACCAAAACTCAAGCTCTACATATAACAAGTCTCAGGGTTGCAATTCAAGTGCATGTTATATGGAATATATCGTGATGACAACAGAAAGTCTTAAGGGATTAAAAATGGGTTGAAGAAGGATATAACATTAATATTCAGTTAGGAAGCTAAAATGCTCAGGTGGCTATCAAATAATTGCCTCTGTCATTTTCCTTGCTACGTACTTTCACTCCAAACTCACCTTAAGACTCCAGTTCATAATTAAGTGGGTTTTCTACTAGGTTAGATCTCACCTTCTACACACGACTCATTCTTACTAAGTACAAGCTTACTTATTTTGTATTGTTCATTAATTTTTCCTATCTACAATCTAGTGTTTGCATGCATTCAAGGACGTTATGCACTACCCTAAGGTCTACTATTTTTTATCATTAATTCGCAAAAAGTCTGCTTTTGTGGAAATTCGACAAACTCTACACCAAAATCATTCCTTAAACTAATTTTTATTTGGTTTTTAACTTTTTAGAAAGCGATAAAACATGTAACACATAAACTGGGAATGAGGACAACGAGTACCCAACCCCAACCTAAAAAATGAGTCGTGTCCTAACGACTCGAAAAGATTGTATAATGCAAATAAACTAAAATATACTACTAAATAAAAGGGAATAAGGGAAAATATCTTAATCGGCACTAGGCCGATCACTTTTGTTATCGCGTCGAGGTTGTGCATTCTTTTTTATTACGGTAAAAGTGGTTAATTTCATTGCATTCATCTTGTCTATTGCGTTTTTCATAAGCACCAAATCTCGTGTCATCATTCCTATAGCTTCAATCATCTCCTTACGTTTCTCCTCTAATTTTCTCATTCGCTCTATCACTTCGTTCTCTTTGAAATCTTTTCTCTACCTTGATGGAAGCCTAGCACCTCTCTCTTCCCCAAGGGTATATCTAGATCAATACCTATTTCCTTAGTTTCTTTATGAATGTAGTAATCTTATATCTGTAACATTCTCTCCATTCTCTGTAGGCTCGTCCTCTTCATTCATGCGTGGCACTTTCGCTTTCAAACAAATCAAAGAAATTGTGCGTGGAAATAAGAGGTTGCGTTGGGTAATAGGAGATTTCGTGAAAGACATGATGATATTATAGATAATGTGAGCTACATCGGTTTCTTTCTTCTCAAGTATACACTTAATGAAAATAAGTTTCTCTCCTGTTACCTCGGAGATATGGGTGTTGCCAAAGAACTTGGGAATAATTAAACGGGACCATACTCTAACACGTGGTAGCAAGTCGCTACTCAATACCTGACCTTGATATCTCCCTCCTTCGGGGTTAGGTCCTCGCCCACGAATCAACACTTGATTGTAGAACGATTTCCACTCAAAGTTATTATGACTAACCTCTTCACTATTTTAGCATGAAACCTTCGAGTTTGGTAATTTGAATATCTCATGAATCTGCTTTATTGAAAAAGGGACAATCTTTTTTCTTATTTGAATCACATCTCCATTCGCAAAAACAAATTCTTCATAAAATTCTTGAACTGTGGCTAGAATATATGCAACATCTCTCTTTCTCATCTATTTCCATCCATACTTGTCAATGTCACATCATAATCTTTGAATTCATTGTGCATTATGCCTAATGGAAGCCCTTTCTCAACACCAAATCTCAAATTAGCAACCCATTCATGACCTTGATCTTTCCAACTCACAACGTGTGGCCATTGACTTTCTTCTCATAGATCATTGTTCATTCAAGGTTACAGTAGAAATTGGTTCTTCAATTTTATCCTCTTCCAAGTTCGGCTTTGAATGTTTTACCTCACTTGGGTTCTCTTTTATCTTCATGTTGTTCTTTACTTCTCCAACCTTGGGTTTTGAACTCGAATCAGGAATCTTAATTGCTTTCTCCGGAGTTTCCCCAAGAGAATTCTTCTTGTTAGAATTAGTGCTCATCTTACGATTATAGCACACGGAACCAGTTCTTCTTGTCATCTCAAATAACCTCAAACTCAAAGCCTAAAAAATTCAAAAGCTAAAGATGAAATTTGTGAATTTTGATGTTTTTGAAGGTGGATTGATATAGATTGTGGTGTTATATTAGATGGGTAAAGATATTTTATGGTTTTGGAGAGGTTTTGATGGCTAAAATTTATGCTTTGGGAAGAAAATATTGGGATTAAAAGTGTAATTTTCTTGGTGTTTTGGACGGCTTTGTGATATAAGTATGTGTTCAGATGATGTTTAGAGGGAATATTTAATGATTTATGGTGTTTTAATGGTGGATTGCAGGTATTTATGAAGCTTGGGTCGTTATCAATGGCTTTCTTGTGGGAGAAGGTAAAGGAAGAAGGTAAATTTGTTTACGGATTAGGTCTGCCGGCTTACAACGTCACAACCGGGCTCCCGGTTCACAAATTGGGTACCCGGTTAGGTGAGTTTTATTTTCCCGTATTTTTTTCATTCGCAACTTTGAGTTGTGTGTAAGCCTTCATCGTCCAGAAGGTTTTCCTTGAGAGACTAGGCTCCCGGTTCACAAGAAATCAGGATCCCAATCTTGAAGGTGGACGAAATCGCGGACGCAACCTTGAACCACATTCTTTTCTTTTCTAGTAACTTCTTTCTCTTTCATAACGGGAAAAGGAGGTGGAGGAAGATTCTTACCACTTCTAAGAGTCACAGCATTACAATCTTCTGTCTGTTTCGGATTTTCTGTGTCACTAGGGAGTTGCCCTTGTGGACGCTGATTCAGTTGTTTTAACATTTGGGAAACTTGTTTTTATAACATCTGAATGTGTGCTTCAGAAGCTTGTTGCCTTTGGATTGACTATGCATGAAGGGCAATCAATTTTCTACGGTTTTCTGAAGGTTGTTTGTACCTTCTTGTGGTTGAGCAGGTAAGGCTTTCTGGTTCATGGTGTCATTATAGTTGTCTTGAGGAGGTTGTCTCTGAAAATAATATACTTGACTCTGTCCCCCTTGATAATTATTGTGAGGTCTTGGATTATAGTTGTGATGTCTCCTCATTTGTGATAGATTTATGTTAAGATGAGATATCATTTTTAGTGATTTAGAAGTCATAATAGTCGTTTTTGTTTTGAGAAATAGTGCACTTTCCTATTTTGAGTCTTGATTTAGTAAAATAATATGTTCAGAGCATATTGGGTTTAATTATTTATTTAATGTGAAGCTTTAAAGATAATTATGGAGATTAATTAGAGTCCAAGTCAAAGACTACAAGATATGGAAAGGGATAAGCATGGAAATTGGAGATAAGGAAACAAAAGCTAAAAACATGGAAAAGGAAAAGCTGCCTTAATCCTGAATTTCTGCACCTACGACCACAAATCATCTTATATCTCAAAATTGGTGTGGAATTTGGAGAAACGGTCAAGAGTAAAGTTGAAGATCTTTCCGAGTCGATCAATTTGGTGTACTCATGCGCGTCAAACGAATGAGTATTGAAGCTGCTAGGACCAAAAGAAAAATGGGCCTGATTTAATGTTTTAGGGTTACGAATTTGAGTTGGGCTTGGAGTCCATTACTTACCTTCTCCATCAAGAAAACGAATGAGGTCTTCTAAATACCTATAAATACACCCTCATATCACTTCTAAATCATCCTTTCCTCATAGTAATTAGTTCTTAAGGTTTTATTCTTCCAAGTTATTGTAGAGAGCAAGATGATGTCTTTTATTTCTTTTAGTTTATTTCCTTCAGGTGTGAACTAAACTTCCCATAGCTTGGGTTTTGCATCATGTATAATCTATGAATTCTAATTTCTTTCTATCTAAGTTTCTTTGGGAATTACATGTTTTAATCTGATATTAGCTTCTTACCTTTATATTTGTTTATGTGTTTTGATTTATTGCATGTCCTAGAACTGATCACTTTAGGCTTTCTTAATAGTAATTAGATGATCACCTTAGCTGGGTGTCTAATTATTGAAACACCACATAACGTCTAGTGTCGATATTAGTCCTAACAACACTGATTCTAACTAGATAGTCATTAGGGTATGAATTAATCACTATCACCATGTATGGAAATTGATTGCTTAGGGTCTTGGTAGCCCTTGATAACCCTATTTGAACCAGCCTTGTGGTGTGTCCGTAGCCCCCTTAGTCGCTCTCAAGGTCTAAGGTATGGGAATTTAGAATCCTGACTATGTTTACAAGAGCTAATTATCTCCCTTATTAACTAGATTTAATAGAAAGAATCAGAAGGATTTGTGCATACTAGCAAAACCTAAGCTATATTTCTCATCTCATCTTCTTCGTACAGTGTTTTAATTGTCTTTAATTTTCCTTAGTTTAATTTAATATTTTTGAATTATTCTCTCTTGATATTGTTTGAATGAAGTTATTTCAACTTGCGCATCTAATCTCATATTTGTTGGGTAGTATCTATCGAAGAACGCAGTTTGTAATGCGTCCTATGTTGTAATTGTTCCGGGTTCTTGAGAATCATGCCACTCACTTGCTCCATCAATAACGAAGTATCTAAAGTTAGCAAAATACATTTGCTCTCTTGTTACTCCTTGTGTAATATAGGAATCGCAAATTTGCATGAACTTCTGTACAGCACAGATTGGATCTTTGCCAGGTGCTCCTCGGAAATTTCCATAACTCTGAAATTGAGATAACATACCAGGATCGGTTGTGAATCTCTCGACATTAATATTTGCTGGGCCAATTCCGAGGGCAGGAGCTCTAAATGGAGCTTCTTCAGGGCCATTGATGAACCACAGATCATTGTTCTGAGGAGGTTGAGCTTGTGGAACAACAATAACAAGAGGAGGGTTGAGTTCATGATTTTCAGCCATTGTCTCTCTTGCTAATTGCTCCTCTAAATCTTTTGCTTTAGCTTCTCTCTTTCTTTCATTTGCTTCTCGAACTAAGTTTTCGGGATTTGCAAGAATCACGATATCTTCACGCATAAACCAAAACCTGTAAACCTGAGAAAGAAATAAAACCCAAAGCATAAAACTAAAAAAATAACAAAAACTAAACTAACAATTAAACTACTAAAGATTAACACCGGGGTCACAACTACCGTCCTTGGCAGCGGCGCCAAAAACTTGGTGGGTCCTAGGGTGTTATAAAATTAAGTGATAAATAAAGAGGAACCACTTAACAGCAAGTGTACGGTTGTCCCAAGTAATATATGATAATCAAGTTCGTTCTCAGGGACGGATAGGTTCAACCCAAATATTAATCAGATAGTAGAAATAATTGCTTGACAGAAAAGTAAAATAATAGATTTTTGTTTGGTTTTCTTAATAACTAAAGATGCAAATAAATAAAGACTAAAATTAAATAAACAGAAAGGAAATAAAGTAAATAAACGACTAACTTCAGATAAGAGAGATACTTGAGTTTCGCAACGAATCCACTTAATAAATGTAATCTATGCTATGTTTAAGGGTAGAATTGGAATTATAATATTAGTCGGGACTCTAATATCTCCTATCCTCCTGTCGGGTGGACCTAGGAGCTATCCTAAAGTATCATAAACACCTGTATGGTCGAATATGCCTCTTCGGATAATATGATTTTACCTCTTTGCCTATGTAACTAGTTAAGCCTGTCGGTCAATAATGTCACCTTAGCTGGGTGTCTAATTATTGAAACACCACATAACGTCTAGTGTCGATATTAGTCCTAACAACACTGATTCTAACTAGATAGTCATTAGGGTATGAATTAATCACTATCACCATGTATGGAAATTGATTGCTTAGGATCTTGGTAGCCCTTGATAACCCTATTTGAACCAGCCTCGTGGTGTGTCCGTAGCCCCCTTAGTCGCTCTCAAGGTCTAAGGTATGGGATTTTAGAATCTTGACTATGTATACAAGAGCTAATTATCTCCCTTATTAACTAGATTTAATAGAAAGAATTAGAAGGATTCGTGCATACTAGCAAAACCTAAGCTATATTTCTCATCTCATCTTCTTCGTACTGTGTTTTAATTGTCTTTAATTTTCCTTAGTTTAATTTAATATTTTTGAATTATTCTCTCTTTATTTTCCTGTCTTTTAATTATTTACTTCTTACTCGTTATTTCTACCCACTTGATTAACACACTAAGTCCCTGAGAACGAACTTTCTTATCATTAAAACTTGCATACGTCTTGTAATACTTGCAGTACTGTGTCTGTCTAGGGTGAGAGTGCGTAGTTTTCTGACTTATATTTTATCTTATTTTTATCACACCCTAGGCGACACCAAGTTGTTACCTTGGGGATGCGGCTGTTATGCGTAAGTTGGATTTGCTGCCCCATCAGGATTTGAATACTGAAACCCCTGATGGTTTCTGTTAGGTTGATATCCTTGACCATTCGAATTAAAATTCCCTCGGTTGGAAACAAACATCACAGACTCTTGGTTATTCTGACAATTCTCCCATTCATGATCATTCACACCACAATACGAACATCCATAAACTTCTTGCGTAGCATTCACTTCAACCCTTTTACTCGAAAAACCTTCTTTCACGGCTAACGTAAGTTGATTCAATTGTTGTCCCAATGTGGTTTGTATTTTGTTCTCAAAGGAGGTGAACCTTTCTTCAATGTTTACATTATTAACTCCCCCTTTAACAGGCGTTCTTACGGTTTTCCAACCCACTTCATTAGTTACCGTTCTATCCAAAATAATTCTTGCGTGAACGGGTAGAACCTGTAAAAACGCACCACCACATAATAAATCTAAATCTTTTCTCGATTTCCCATCAAGACCGTTATAAAAAAATTCAATTGTTGTTGTTCTGAAAGGTCATGATTGGGGACTCTCCGTAAACAATTCTGGAATCTCGACCAACTTCTACCCAAAGCTTCATCATATTCTTGTCGGAAGTGTGTTAACTTGAGTTGAGCGTCTAATCTCATGTTGGATATATAGTATCTGTCTAAAAACGCAGCTTGCAGCTGTTCCCAATTTGTAATCTTTCCAGACTCTTATAAATCATTCCAATCACCCGCTCCATCTATCACAAAAAATCTGAATGTAGCAAAATACATTTGCTCTTTTTTTACTCCTTGATTGATGTACGAATCGCAGATTTGCATAAATTTTTGTACTGCGCGAATAGGATCTTCTCCGGGCTTGCCACGAAAATTCCCGAAATTCTGAAATTGAGCTAACATACCCGAATCTGGGCGGAATCTCAGAACGTCAATATTGGCTGGGCCAATCCCAAGAGGAGGAGCAAGGAATGGTTCTTGTGCTGGACCGGTAAGGAACCATGGATCAGCTACTTGGAATTGAACTGGAGGATTAGGAGGATTAAGAGGTGGGACTAGACCGTTCTGACCATTCTAGCCATTCTCAACCGGAAGGTCAGCCACCTCTCTAGTTAATCTCTCTTCTAACTCTTGTGCTTCTTGTTCTTTTCTTTTTTTGTTAGCAAGTCTGACTAATGATTCAGGATTATCAAGGATCGGAGGTAATGTCTCAAGATCCTTAAAGAGTCTCCTTCGCATACACCAAGCCTAAAAACCTGAAAAAGATGAACAAACAAAGCGTAAAACTAAAAAATAAAAATGCAACTAACACTAAAGGATAAACACCGGGGTCACACGCTACCGTCTCCGGCAGGGGCACCAAAAACTTGGTGGTCCTTTGTGTGTTCTAAAAATAAATGCAATAAGGAAAAGAGAACCACAACTGCAAGTGTACAGTTGTCCCAAGTAATATATGTGATAATACAAATTCGCTCTCAGGGACGGATTGGTTGACTTTAATTCTTATCGAATAGTAGTTAATTGCACGTAAAACAAGTAATTGATTTTGAGAATGTTTGTTTTGGTTTTCTAAGACTAAGTCAAATAATTAAAATACTAAATTAATGCAAATATTAAACTAGACGCGAGAAAATAAAGTAATTTACGCAAGGTAGGAAAGGCAGTACTTGAGAGACGCAAGGGTTTCACCTAATTATCATTCATTTCATGTCATGTTAAAGGGACAAATCAGTAAATATGTAATGGTCGGGATTCGGAATTCTCCTTACCCCCGTCAAGGTGGACTAAGGAGCTACTCTTAGGTGCTACAAACCCCGTCAGGGTGATTATAGTCCATCTTCAAGTGGTTAAGTCTTTTTATACCCAATTGGCCATAGATTTAACTAAGCTCGTCAGAGTCTATAATTTCTATCCTACATTCATTAATTGGTTCTGTACCCAAACCCCCTCGTCAAGGTGATCCATTCGCCACTAAATGGAATAGCCTATATACTAAAGCTTATGATTGGTTAATTACGTCTTTCATAGTAAGTAAAAGAAAATTAATGAAAAATACAATTTACCCAATTTGATTATAATTATTAAAATCCCAAATCCAAACACATGAAACGAAATCAAATTGGGATTAACTCATTATGCGTTCTCAAGCACTATTTAAGTTTAGTTCATAATTATTGAAAAGAAAAAAACTAAAGAAATAATTGGGTTCATAATGTTTTACAGAACAAAATAGAAGAACCTAATTACGGAGTTGAATTGGCTGAGAATTGGAGATATAGACAGTCTCCAGCTCTTGCTTCTCCTCTTCCTATGCTCTAGCTTCCTCTCTGGTGTCTGACTCTTTTCTTTTCTTAAGCGTATCAATTGGTGTGTAAAAAAGAGAGTCCAAAGTCTATTTAAAATGTTAAAAATGGATTAGGGATTTTCTTTAATGATTAAGTGAAAATAAGAAAAACACAAATCCATAATTAAGCCCAAATCCCGTAACAGCTGCACCACCTTCACTAAAACAGCTCTAACCAGCTCGTTTCAACTCGGATTGACCTCATTCCAGTTGATAAATTTCCGTAACTCAATGGGAAACAGTTTCTCTTCACTAGTAAGAGGCTAAATATACTCTTAGATGGCTTGGAATCAGAAATCTTTATCAACTTTCCAGATTTGCAACTTCAATTTATCATTTCTTTCGGGATATTTCTTCTTGCTTTGACTTCATTACACGATCTTTGACTTTATTATTTAGTTCCTCTCCGAGCTAGTATTCAAAACCTACAAATTTTCACTCAAAACAAACCATATTACGCGCAAAAGTTTAATAAATGAAAAATACTAGAATTAAAAGAGGAAAAACCAATTTATTGCATTTTAACACCAAAAGTCTATCTAAATAGTCGAATAAACACCAAAAAAGATGTCTCCCAAGGGCATAAAATTAGAAAATTTAGGGAGACATCAAGGATATTTACTCAGTTCACCAAGGAGGCTATATATTGTTCATCGAACTTCACTAGTATCCAAAGATCCACTAACTACTCTCTATTGGCTCGATCACTTCTATATTAAATAGCAAAGAATCATAAGGTCTTTAAGGTTGTAGTGTTGGCTTAGGGACAGTATGATAAGTGTATTTGGATAATTTAGAGTGAGCTTTTGGCTCTCTCCTCACTAGCCATCAATGAATTGCCCTAGAGCTTGAGTTACTCTCATAAAATGTTCTCACTCAACCCTAATGATTTCCTTGATTCACAAAGTAGCATCCCAAATTACCCAATTAAAGCATAAGATGTTCACATAAAAATTCAACATTGCCGGTCCAAATATATATTCTTTTCAAATCAATTTTTTTCTTTTGTATAGCTATGACTCTCGTTTGGTTGTGAGATATCATGCTATTTTTTCATATATTTTCTTTTCATGCTTTTTATCTTTTTTTTTCATTTACTCTTATCCCGGAAAATGGTTACAATATAATAAACCTATGAATCATCATTAAAATATAGAACAGAGCACAATTAATAAGCTCAAAAATCCCAACCCAATAACAATTCCCATAATGGTGGACCCACCAGCCCAACCTCAAGCTCTAAAACAACTGTCTATGCATCGCGATTCGAGTGCGGGCCATATGGAAAAGTCCTAACATATAAAGGGATATGGCTTATAATGAGGCTAATAAAAAGGCTTTAGAAAGGCTTGAAAGGGCTGAGAATGATGTAAAATAATAATTTGGACAACAGACTAAAAGGCAACAAGGGCTTAGGAAAGAACCGCCTTAATCACTTTCTAAAATATGAAATTTCATCATTCTCTTACCTTTAGCACGTTCATCAAATGGGTTATTAACTAGCTTGGATCTCACGGCCTACACACCACTGATGGCTCCCTGAGATCGAAAATACTTTCTATCGCATTGCTAACTAATCCTTTCTTTACTATCAATGTGTGTTTTCCTACAAATACTCAAAGCATACAAAATAAAACAACCCATAAACATACTACACTTTCTATCATTAACTCACTGAGCTTATGCTTTCAAGCTATTTAACACACTCTACATCTAATTCCCATATATCGAAACGAATTAATTTATACCTAAAATAGAAAAATCACATAAAAATGGAGATGAGGGACAACGAATCCCCACACCCCCAACTCAAAAATGAGACGTGACCCCACGACTCAAATAAGACTCTAAAAATAAATTAAAACAAGCAGATAAAGCATATACAGAAATGGTAAGGAAGAAAGAGAACATACTCTTGACGCTATTGTCTCGCATTATCGACATCCAAGATATGATATACTGGATATTTCTTTAATTGCTCAAGGAGTATCATGATGTGCAGTTGGTTAGCTTCATTTGTGCCACATCATTGGCCAAGAAAGTTTGAGCTGCTTCAACTTTATTTAATCGCTCCTCTATCTTTTCTCGCCAAATATGATCCTTTTTCTCTTTCAAAAAGTTGCGTAAATCCTGCTCCTCTCAAAATAGTCTTGATCCAAGTATTGTCAATATTTTTCATCATGTTATTGGTGGGAGCAAAGGTGTGATAAAATAATAGATATATAAAGATAATAATAAAGAGCACACACCCTTGAGAACTGCAGAACTCACTGCAAGTATCACAGATCGTTTGCAAGTTTTAATGATAAGTCAAGTTCGTTCGCAGGGATTGTATCTGTTAGATCTACTTATATTTAACAAGCGTAGATGAATTTAGATGTTTTAGAATAAAATATAAAAAGATAAAATAATATGAATAACTATTTGATGAGAAATAATAAATAAGAATGCAGATAAATAAATATGGATGTAAATCTAATAGATTAGGGTCACTAATATGAGTCTATTTTACTAAGTTGTTATTCTAACCTGTCACAAATTAAGCATTATATATTAACCAGGATTCTAAATTCTACCTAGCCTCTATTAGGCTTAGGACCAACCTCTCCACTACCAAGGATTCCTATGTAATGATTGGTGATTAAATCAAACCTTTATGGCTATCTAGTTAGGCAAAGGATCAAAACTAGACGATTATGTGGTGTTGTCAATAACTAAGAATAATCCTAAGATTGGCCAAATCTAGGGTTGTAACAATAAGTCAAAACACATAATAACAATATACGCCAAGCTCAATCAATTAAAATAACAAATAGTATTATGGAATTAAAGACAAAATAATAACCCAACAATTAAAAGTAAAACTTACAGAATAAAAGTTTAGAAGTATGGGTGAACATAAATCTATAGCTAAATACCCTTAATATAGAGAAGGTGAGATGTAGAAGAGGAGTTTGTCACTCTCCAACTTCTTGCTTCTTGTCTTCCACTATAGGCCAGCTTGCTTCTTGGATGAATAGCTTGATTCTAAGGATGAATATTAATTTGAAGGACTAAGCTATTATTTGAAAGTGAGAAAATACAAGTAAGGACTAAGCCTAAGCTTGAAACTGAGCAAGGACATGTTTACAATGATAAGAGGGTGTATTTATAGGTGTCTTGGAAGCCCTAATTCGTTTTCTTGAAGGAGAAGTAAGTGGTGGACTCCAAGCCCAACTCAAATTCGTATGGAAATAAAGATAATTTCTGCTGAACTGTTTTGAGCATATCTTCTTCGTTATTGGTCGGTTGTTACTCCACAATATACCAAAAGAATCCTCACAGAATTATCTACATCCCTATGAAAGGAATTTACCAAAATCGGCTTGGTTTTGGAGTTATCACCACTTCTTTAGGCGTAGCTGCAGAAATTCAGATTTAGGCAGCTTTTCCTTTTCCATATTTTTAGCTTTTGTTTCCTTATCTCCAATTACCATGCTTATCTCTTTCCATATCTTGTAGTCTTTGACTTGGACTTTAATTAATCTCCATAATTATCTTTAAAGCTTCACACTAAATAAATAATTAAACCCAATATGCTCTAAAAATAATAATTTACTAAATCAAGACTCAAAATAGGAAAGTGCAATATTTCTCAAGAAATTCGACTAAATGACTTCCTAAATCACTAAAAATGATGTCTCATCCTAATATAGATCTATCACAAATGAGGAGACATCAGTTATACATTAGCTTCTCTTCTTTACCCAGAATCACATTCGCTTTCCAAGCAAGGCACGTGATCATAGTAGGATATTTCAAACTAGATAACGAAGTAGGAGAGACCAGAAATCACGTCACCTCCTCTAAGATCACTTGTTCCATATCTACTTCTTCCCCCCTTAAAATACAAATCAACAAGATTGCGTTCTTCTTAGTTACCTCTGAAGTTCTCATGTTCCCAAAGACATTTTCTGTAAGGAAATGGTGCCAAACGTTTGTATTTGCTTGGAGATATTTGTAGGGCCAAGGTGTCTTTACTTCTCCCTATGTGCTTGCACTTTCTCCTTATCTAATACATGATCAAAAAGTAGATCCCAATCGAAAGTCTTGATATTTTCCACCTATTCTCTATATTTACATGGTCCAACCAATTTCTTGAAGTGGATGTAGCTTCGAATCTCTTCAACTGTAAAAGGAACTAACTTGCCTCTAACTGGAACACGACCTTCACTATCTCGGCTAAAGAGGCATAAATAGAAATCAGAAACTAACTCTCTACATAAGTTCGATATTCGCAACATGAATGTATACCAACCCAATCTATCTCCCATCTCCCATCTTCTTTGTAATGATGTGGGGAAATGATTGGATGTAAAATTATTGTGATTGGGTAGTGTTTTGATGTTTGTTGAAGGATTGATGAAGCTTTAATGGAATTAGGAGAGGTTTGGGGAAGAAGGAGAGGCTTAAGGATTGACAAATTCATGTAAACCTAACCTCTTCCTTACATCCCATCAAATAACCCTTCAAGTATGGATTTGGCGGCGCCGTGCGGTGCAACGGACGTGAGGCGTGGTACACCGGAGTCAAGAATTGAAAAACCATGGTCGCGATTTGTCGACACGGTTTTGGGTAGCTGGTCTCGGCAATGTACCGTATTTGAAAACCGTTGCCACAGTTTTGCTCGTGCGGTACACCGGAAGGTTGGTGCGGGGCACCAGACCCCTCTTTTGTTCAGACCATAGTCGCTCTTCTCGATACAGATTTATCTCCCTTGTCTCGGCATTGGACCGTAGCTGACAACCGTCGCCACAGTTTTTTACATGCGGTACACCGCAAGAGTGGTCTGGTTTTTCGCCGAATTTTCGTATTTATTTCCCTAACTCAATTTCTTACGTACCTGAACATCAAAAACCCTCATACCTTTCTCAATAATGCAATATCAACTAAAAACAACTAAATTAAACAAAATTTAAAAACATAAAAACATAAAAACATAAAAACATAAAAACATAAAAACATAAAAAAATTGCGGGTTGACTCCCGTACATCACTTTTATTTAAAGTCTTTCAAAGTTAGACGTGTTACCTCTATCAAGATTTGCGAATATAGCCTCCCCAGCAACGAGCAAGGCTATGAATGTCTACTAACCTTCGTTTAATGCCCCTCTTGGGCCTGATCTCTATCACCTTAGCTGGAACAACCTCAGCGACTACAAATGGTCCAATCCACGAGTCTTTGTGACTTTGTGGCCAATTCTCTGGTTTATGGGTTTTCTATACAACTTCATGGGCGACCCCAAACTCAGTCTTTGGCTCAGTATCCACAGGTTTTGTGTCGATGTATTCTGTAAACGGTGATGTGAAAGGTTGTGGATGATAGAACGGTGGGATCAAACTTCCTCAGTTTCTTACCCCAGACATGGAATGTCCCAGATACGTTTTTAGCATGAAGGGTAACTGTCCCTTCCTGGAAGTTGATGATACTCTGACTTGTGGCCAAGAACGGCCTTCCAAGTATAATTGGAACCTATTTATCTGCATCGAACTCAAGAATAACAAAGTCAGTAGGGATGGTGATATTACCTATTCAGACATGTACGTCCTCCACTGTTCCCCATGCCTTGGTCACTAAATTGTCAGCAAACTGCAACTTCACTGGAGCTTTCTCTGTTTTCTGGAGTCCAAGTATATTGAACACAGACTTTGGCATATGATTCACACCTGAACCCACATCACACATAGCTTTCATCTTGAGCATACCATTTATTTGAATAGGAAGATTAAAGCTTCCTGGATCTTTGATATTTAATGGTAACTCTTTCTCAACTCTTCTCGAGACTCTCTCAGTATGAGCCACAGTCTGTTTTTGGCTACTACGCTTTCTTCTTTTTCTAGAATAACTTGTGTGAGTATTTGTTGCGGTGTGGTGTGGCCTAAGGTGTGATAAAATAATGATATAAATAAGTGCAAATACACACCCTAAACTAACACTGTACTGCAAGTATTACAGGACGTATGCAAGTTTTAATGATAAGAAGATTCGTTCCTCAGGGACTGACGAAAGTTAGAGAGAACTTATGCAAATTATCAAGTGCAGATATTAAAGATAGATAATAATACGCAAGTAGAAAGAAGAGAAAGATAGATATTTATTTGGTTTTTGATAAGAAAACTAAACTACTAAATTAAAGACAGAAAATAAATAACAGAAAAGAAAAGAAGATAATATGAACGATATAACTTAGGTTTTACTAGTATGCACTAATCCTTCTAATTCTATCTATTAAATCTAATTCATAAGGGAGAATATTAGCTCTTGGTATACTTAGTCAGGATTCTAAATTCCACTACCTTAGACCTTGAGAGCGACTAAGGGGGCAACGGCACAACCAAGAAGTGATTTAAAATAGGGTTATCAAACGCCACTAAGGCCCTAAGCAAATACTGCAATCTTGGTGATATGGTGGTTAAAACAAACCTTAATGACTATCTAGTTAGAAGTATGTTTTGTCAGAACTGCTATCGACACTAGACGTTATGTGGTGGTTCAATAGTTAAACACCCTTACAAGGTGACCATCTAACTACTATTAAGGTAATCCTATACTCGTGCACTAGCAAGGAAAACAGTCATTAAATCAAAAACACATAATCAAATATAAGGGTAAGTAGCTAATATCAGATTAAAACATATAATTCCCAAAGAACTTAGATAGAAGAATTAGAATTCATAGATTATACATATACAAAACCTAAGCTAAGAGAATTAGTTCATACAAAGGAAAGAAGAAGAAAGAATTACAAAATAAGAGGTTGAAGGAGACATAGTTGTTGCACAGCTCCCTCCAGACTTCTTCTCTTGTGTTGCAGCTTCCTCTTGGCCTTAGGGTCTGGCCAAGGATGATTTAAGAGTGTTAAGAGGCTGTATTTATAGTGTAGAGGTTGACCTAATTCGTTTCTTGGAGATAAACTTAAGTAATGGACTCCTGGCCCAACTCAAATTCGTAAGGAAAACACTGCTGCGTTGTTTTGAGTGTATCTTCTTCGTTATTGGTCGGATTTTGCTCTATAAGATACCAAAAGAATCGCAACAGAATTATCTAGGCCCAGTAGAAGGAAATTACCAAATTCGGCCTATTTCTTAGGTAAAAACACCAATCTTTAGACGTGTTCTGCAGAATCCTAGATTTAGGCAGCTTTTCATTTTCCTAATTGAACTCAGTTTCCTTCTATCTCCAATTTCCATGCATATCTCTTTCCATAAGTTGTAATCTTTGACTTGGACTCTAATTAATCTCCATAATTATCTTTAAAGCTTCACACTAAATAAACAATTAAACCCAATATGCTCTAAAAATAATAATTCTACAAATCAAGACTCAAAATAGGAAAGTGCACTAAATTAAGCTAAAATCAACCTATAAACTAATAAATAAGCCTAAAATGATGTCTCAAGAGTGTATTTTACTATCACAAATGAGGAGACATCAAGACCCCCAACTCAAAGTTGTATCGTCCCGATACAATAAAAGTAAAGAACAGTAGGGTAGTCAAGAAGAAGAAGTAGGAGGAGAATAAGAATAGAACATAATGAATGATCCTAGAGCAAAAATCTAAAAAGTCTCATGTAGTAATGCTCAAGAAATAATGCACAAATATGCTTAATATACATGTAATCAACAATCCATAAATTCAAGTCCAGATTAATTTCGCAATGCCAGAAGGAGAGGATGATAACTTAGTTCAGGTTAATGGCTATAGGTTGTTCATAGGTCCCAAATACAGCATCCAATGGTCCACTTACCTACTACCTAATAGCTCAATTGTTCCTCCATCTAGCAGTTAGAAATCCTAAGGTCTTGGTTATAACTTGGCTTAAGGACGGGTGTGGTATATTTGGATAATGAAAAGTGAGCTTTTGGCTCTCTCCTCACTAGCCATCAACGAATCGTCCTAGAGCTTGAGTTTTCACTCGAAGATGTTCTCACTCAACCCAATTTATTGATGCTTTTGATGTGCATCCCCAATAATCCCAAATTAAAACCTTTGATGATATAAAATCCACTTTGCCGGTCCGAATATATATTTTCTTTTCAAATCAATTTTTTTCTTTTGTATAGCTATGATTCTCTTTTTATGTTGAGATATCACACTATTTTTCATATATATATTCTTTCTTTTTATGCCCTTGTTGGCAAATTTAGCTCGTAGCTTCTTTTTCATTCACTATTACCCCGGCAAAGGGTTACAATAATACCAATTCATCATCAATAAAATCACAAAGATAATTCCAAATCCCAATGTTTCCGAATGATGAAACCCACCACCCCAAACTCAAGCTCTAAAACGAGTTGTCTCAGGTTTTGCGATTCGAGTGCGGGTCATATAGATAAGTCCTAAAAACTAAGGGTATGGATTATAATGTGGTTAATAAAAGGCTTTAGAAAGGCTCATAGGGGCTAAGACGGATAATAACAATAATCTCAAACAAAAGGGTGAGAAAGTATAAAAGTTTCAAGTGTTTTAATCATGAAAGAACTGCCTTATTCATTTTTCTAACTACCGGATTTTGTTACGTTTTCACTACTAGTTCATAGACAAGTGGGTTTTCAACTAATTTTAAACCTCACGTTCTACACACCAAATAACTATCCCTAAGTTTCAACATACTTCTTAGCATTGCTCATTAACTTTTCTATCCTTTATTTCCTGTTTTCATACATGCATCTAAACAAACTTATGACATCTTTCAAAAACATACTACTTACTATCATTAACTTAATTAAATCATGCTCAATAGATACATTCAAAGATATTCTATGCCTAATTCAACCCAAAAATTTTAAATTTTATGCAAAAACAAAAAGGAAGATGAGGACAACGAATCCCCACCCCCAACTCAAAAATGAGCCGTGTCCCCACGACTCGAAAAAGACTCAAGAAAAATAAAATTTAAAATTAGCATACATATTGCACCTAAAGAAATGGTAGGGAAGAAAGAAAACATACTCTTCGAGGCTTTTACCTCGCCTAGACGATACTCGGATTAAATCTAATGTATCTTCTTCACCCAACTTCTTATTCGCTTTATGTTCAGGACACGTGATCATAATAGGATATTGCATTAAATAACGTCATGGGAGAGATCAAAGATTCGTATCACCTCCTCATAGATCAACTGTGCCACATCTTCTTCTTCTCTTCACAAAATACAATTCACAAACAACCCAAAGCATTCCAAATCCCCATGAACCTTCATGTATTCACCTTCAACTTCTTCTTCAAATACTTTCTCATAAGAAAAAGGTAGTTCCTTTAATTGTTGCTTCGGAGAAGCTATCATGGCCATTGAAGCTTTCTCTATTTCTTCTGGGTATAAGGTCTTTGATTTGTAGAGGTTGTGTTGTCTTCTTCACTAAAGTTAGAATCTTTTTGCTCTTTGAATCAAACACAGCATGCTAACCTCTCTTCTCTTGACTTGTTTTACCCTTTGAATTGGAACTATGACTTGTCTCACTTGATTTCTTCTCAATTAGATCCAATACCTTGATTTCTTCATCACCCTTTCAGTAGATAATGTGCATGTTCTCTTAATCATCTCAATTGACCCCCAACTCAAAGCTTTAACCACTCTTGAAATTTGAAACTCTTGATTATTGATTGTACAAGCTTAAATTGGGTTAGGAAAGGTGATTTGATGATGATTCTCTATGTGGGTAAGATGGATTCTTCATGGATTGGCTTGGATTTAAGAAATTGTAGGATGAAATTCTGAAATTTAAGCTTTTGATTCTTGGATTCAAGGTGTTTTGGGATGATATAGGTGGTTGAATCTTCTTTGTAATGATGTGGAGAATGAATTGGATGTGTTTTCATGGTGATTGGGTAGTGTTTTGATGATTAGTAAAGGTTTTTGATGAGCTCTAATGGAGTTAGGAGAGTTTTGGAGAAGAAAAAGAGGGTTTGGGTTTATAAAATTCGGAACTAAAAGCTTAATACCTCCTTTATAATCAAATCCCGTAGGTTTTTCTCTCTCTTGCGGCGCTGCGGACTACCCCTGCGGACCATGGGGTGTACCGCGGGGTATACCGCGCCTCCTACGTCAAAAAACCCGTGGTAGGACCCCGTGGCACGTGTTTGTGCGGTGCATGGCGCGGTATAGGGTCCGGTATACCGGACCCATCAGCTATTTTTTTTTTTCGTTTCTGGATAAAACCCGCGGTAGCAACCCGTAGTACGGGTTTTTGACCACGCGGTGCACCGCGGCTGAGGTACGGTGTACCGCACGTGGCAAAAACCTCCCCAGCAGCTAGATCTCGAAAAGTTATGCAGTTTAGGCTCAAAAATCACCTGATTCCGATATCCGAGCGCAAAGATATGACTTGCTGAAGTTTCTCCGTTCCGAAAACTTTGCTCACTTCCCTAACTCGATTTCTCCAATACCTAATCATCAAAAACACTAATACCTTCCTCAAATATGCAATATCAACTAAAATTAACTAATCTAAACATAAATTAAAAACTAAAACGTAAAAACATAAAAGAAATTACGGGTTGTCTCCCGTTTAGCACTTTTGTTTAACGTCTTTCCAAGTTAGACGTGTTACCTTGATTAAGGATGACGAAATTTCCACCCTTTGCCTTTAATTCCCACGAACTTTTCAGCTCGATTCTTAATAATCATGGATGGTGCCATCCAAGATGTCGTGGGAATAGGTGGTAACTCAATTCCAAGTGTAGCATTACACTCCTCTGGTAATCCATTCATCTCGAATCTTCGTTTGTTAGAAAGAATGTCCTTCATGAATTGACCGTATTTTGACATTCTTGTGAGAGCTTCTACAAACGGGCTGCTGTTCTTTAATTTGTTCATCATGTCAACGAACTTCTTGAATTCCAGGTCATTGTCCTTTCTGACATGTGAAGGGAATGGTGGAGGAGGACATGTATTGGTTACCACTGGGCTCTCTTTCTTTTCTGGTGTCTTCTCTTGGACACGTTCTTGTTCAACTACCTCTTCGACCTTATTTTCTGTTGCTTCTTCCCCCCTCTGATCTGGAATAGGGACTGGTTCTGGTTCTGGTCTTGTTGGAGGTAGTTGTCTTCCACTTTCTAATTCAACTGCATGACAAACTTTGTTTTCTGGAGCAGTAGTATCACTTTGGAGTTGCCTTTCTGCAGGGATTAGAGTTTCATTCATCCTTTGTGACATTCTCTGCAACTTCTCCCTAAGCGCATTCTGCGAGTCTTGGGATTCTTGCTGGCGACTCTCTATATTATCAAGTGTTTGCATCAGTCGAGCCAAACTTGAACTCAAACTCGAAGGTTGTTCTTGTGTAGTTTGCTGCATTGAATAAGGAGGTGGTTCTTGATAAGCTTCATTATAAATAGGCGCTTCTTGATAGATAGGTTGTGGAGGATAGTAAGATTGTGGTCGTGGTTGATAATAATCATCATAATAATGGTTATCATGATGATACGTCTGTTGATTTCCGACCCAATTGTAGCTCTGTGGGGGTTGATAGTCAGCGTGATTTCCTTGAGATTGATAATAACCATCATAATAATGGTCTCTTCGATATGGCATGAAGGAAATTGAGGCTGGATTGTTCATGCAATGTCCCCACGAGTGATCTCTTGCTCCACAACTAGGACATGAAGGTGATGTATGTACTAGATTCCTCTGAGCTAGTTCTCGTAATTCCTCAAGTTGTCGGCTCAACTCCTTGAGCCTTAGAGATTCCATCATGAATTAGCTTCTTCAGGATCTAATAACACGAAACCTTTATCTCCTAATAAATCTGCTTTCGCCTAAAAAAAAATCTGTAGAACAAAAACTAAAAAGAAAAGCGTAAAATAGAACTAACTAAAATAAAAGCACAAGATAATTGCACAAGGACTAACGATGTAGTCCCCGGCAGCGGCGCCAAAAACTTGGTGTGGCCTAAGGTGTGATAAAATAATGATATAAATAAGTGCAAATACACACCCTAAACTAACACTGTACTGCAAGTATTACAGGACGTATGCAAGTTTTAATGATAAGAAGATTCGTTCCTCAGGGACTGACGAAAGTTAGAGAGAACTTATGCAAATTATCAAGTGCAGATATTAAAGATAGATAATAATACGCAAGTAGAAAGAAGAGAAAGATAGATATTTATTTGGTTTTTGATAAGAAAACTAAACTACTAAATTAAAGACAGAAAATAAATAACAGAAAAGAAAAGAAGATAGTATGAACGATATAACTTAGGTTTTACTAGTATGCACTAATCCTTCTAATTCTATCTATTAAATCTAATTCATAAGGGAGAATATTAGCTCTTGGTATACTTAGTCAGGATTCTAAATTCCACTACCTTAGACCTTGAGAGCGACTAAGGGGGCAACGGCACAACCAAGAAGTGATTTAAAATAGGGTTATCAAACGCCACTAAGGCCCTAAGCAAATACTGCAATCTTGGTGATATGGTGGTTAAAACAAACCTTAATGACTATCTAGTTAGAAGTATGTTTTGTCAGAACTGCTATCGACACTAGACGTTATGTGGTGGTTCAATAGTTAAACACCCTTACAAGGTGACCATCTAACTACTATTAAGGTAATCCTATACTCGTGCACTAGCAAGGAAAACAGTCATTAAATCAAAAACACATAATCAAATATAAGGGTAAGTAGCTAATATCAGATTAAAACATATAATTCCCAAAGAACTTAGATAGAAGAATTAGAATTCATAGATTATACATATACAAAACCTAAGCTAAGAGAATTAGTTCATACAAAGGAAAGAAGAAGAAAGAATTACAAAATAAGAGGTTGAAGGAGACATAGTTGTTGCACAGCTCCCTCCAGACTTCTTCTCTTGTGTTGCAGCTTCCTCTTGGCCTTAGGGTCTGGCCAAGGATGATTTAAGAGTGTTAAGAGGCTGTATTTATAGTGTAGAGGTTGACCTAATTCGTTTCTTGGAGATAAACTTAAGTAATGGACTCCTGGCCCAACTCAAATTCGTAAGGAAAACACTGCTGCGTTGTTTTGAGTGTATCTTCTTCGTTATTGGTCGGATTTTGCTCTATAAGATACCAAAAGAATCGCAACAGAATTATCTAGGCCCATTAGAAGGAAATTACCAAATTCGGCCTATTTCTTAGGTAAAAACACCAATCTTTAGACGTGTTCTGCAGAATCCTAGATTTAGGCAGCTTTTCATTTTCCTAATTGAACTCAGTTTCCTTCTATCTCCAATTTCCATGCATATCTCTTTCCATAAGTTGTAATATTTGACTTGGACTCTAATTAATCTCCATAATTATCTTTAAAGCTTCACACTAAATAAACAATTAAACCCAATATGCTCTAAAAATAATAATTCTACAAATCAAGACTCAAAATAGGAAAGTGCACTAAATTAAGCTAAAATCAACCTATAAACTAATAAATAAGCCTAAAATGATGTCTCAAGAGTGTATTTTACTATCACAAATGAGGAGACATCACGGTGTAATCCATTTCTTCGCAATCTCAAGCATTTGGGCGTTGATATTTTCCAGAGTATACGCCTCTACAAATGTCTTGAGTTCATTTTCTACCTTCAGATTTATATCAGGAATAGTTGGTGACATTTTTTGAACAGCTGGTGGCGAGCCCACCTTCTCTTCTTCTCACAACAGGTTCAACTTCATCTTTCAGCTCTTTTGAGGCTTCTTCTTCTTTCTCTTTGGCTCTAGTAGCTTGTAACTCCACAACCGATCTAATCTCTTCTTGCAGATCTTCAGAACAGTCAGAGTCTTTGGTTCTTCTTCGGTTTCTGGAACTTCATGGAAATTTCTGTAGCATGCGATAATTCCGTATTCTCTTCAATCTCAAGGCATGTAGCCTTACAAGCGTCAAACCCAACATTGGCATCACCTCCTTCGATAGCTTTCAACTATTTTGCTTCCATAATATTAGTAAGAACTTTATTCATTTGTTCTACCTGCGTACCTAAAATTTGAATTGAAGCTTCTTGTTCTCTTAACTTCTCATTCCGTGAATGCATATTATTTGTCATAAGATCCATAAAATTCTTCAATTTTTTATCACCCACAACTCCCTCTTGAGGATTTTGTGGTAGAGCCTTTTGAGCTAAAGTGGCGGTATATGCATCATTTGCAGGTTGTTGTGGAGGAGTAGGTCGATTATAATTCTGATTTCCCTGATACGGAGCTTGACCTCTTGGTTGGTAAGAGTTATTTTGGGGGCGAGGTTGATAGTTACCTGGATTAGTGGCCCCTTGGGATTTGAATACTGCACACCCGGATGATTCCAGTAACCAAATTGATAATTTCCTCGGTTGGATATGAAATAAGCAGATGCTAGATTTCATTTGCACTCTTCCCATGTATGATTCGGTACCTCACACTTCGGATAACCTTGTGCCTCTTGCACTACATTCGCTGTGGCTAAATTCTTATGCATCTCAAGCTTAATTTATTTGATTTGATTCTCTAATGCGGTTAATTGAGTTGAGTTTGTACTTTCTGCATCTAATCGAAGCGTACCTCTGGTGTTTGTAATAGGAGCTCGTAGAAGTGGCTAACTCCTTTCTGTTTCTATTATACGTTCCATACCTTCGGCGCCTTCTGTAGGATCCATGGACACAAAACCTCATCTTCCAAGATTATCTACCCTCAATATACTCTAGCATTGATACCTTGATAAAACATCTCTAACTATAAAGATGTGATATAACCATGAAGCGGACGCCTAGCTAACTTCTGTTGGAACCTTGTCCATGCGTCTCCCCTAACTTCTTCTTCATTCTCTTGGCGAAACTTAACAAGCTCCATCTGATCTTTGAGTCTCATACTCTTCAGATAAAAATGGTTAAAGAACGCAACTTGAAGTTCTGTCCAAGTATTTAATGTACCTCGTGGTTGTCTATCTATCCAATCACCAGCTGATGTCTCCTTAATTGTTCTTATTTTCGACCCTTAGAAGACATCATTTTTGGTGTTTATTTAATCAATTTGATAGACTTTTGGACTAAATATGCAATAATATGATTTTCCTCTTTTATTTCTAGTATTTTTTTTATTTATTAAGCTTTTGCGCGTAATATTGGTATTTTTAGCGTAAAGTTTACAGGTTTTAGATGTTAGCTTGAAGAGGAATCCGAAGAGAAAGTCAAAGATCAAAAGATAGAGTCAAGACTTGAAAAGAAATCCCGAAGATATTATTTTTAGAGCTGAAAATCCATTTTCCAGGCCATAGATTTCTTATTTCGAGGTGCTTAAGCGATGATTTAGCCGCTGACCTTTGAAGATAAAACGCTCCCTATCGAGTTACGGAACTTTAGCAACTGGAATGAGGTCAATCGGAGTCATAACGAATCGGGAAAAGCCGTTTTAGTGAAGACATATCAGCGGTTACGGGATTTTGGGCTAAGTTAGTGGACTTGGGCCTTTTATATTTCATTTAATTAAAAGCCTAAGTCCAAGTCCGAATTTGCACTTATAAAAGGAGGTCTGGACTTCTGTTTTCACACAATTCACACTCTACAAGATTAAACACCAGAGAGAAGCAACAGAAGGAAGAAAGAAGAAGCTACAAGAGCTGGAGAGGGTCTATATCTCCGTTCGTAGTCATTCCTATTCCGGAAATTAGGTTTTTCTTATCTTTAATTTTGTAATCAATATGAATTCCTTTACATTTAATTTAGTTTTTCTTTTTAATATGAGCTAAACAATTCATAGTGCTTGAGAACAAACAATGGGTGAATCCCAATCTTATTGAATTACGAATGTTGAATTTGGGTTTCTGTTAAATTAAATTAAATTAGGTCTTTTACTCTTTTCAATAAATTGAGATTATTTACTGTTTTTGGAGTAGCTAACTAAGAACAGGTGTTAGTATCTAGGCTATTCCAATTAGTGGCGATTAGATCATCCTGACGGAGGGTTTAGGTACAGAACCATTTATTTAATCTAGGATAGAAGCTATTGATTCTGACGAACTTAGCTAATCCTAGGGCCAATGAGGTAATACAACTTAATCATCCAACGGTAGATCATATTTACCCTGACGGGACTAGTGACACTTTAGGATCGCCTTATAGTCCACCCTGACGGGGGTATAAGGAAAGTAGAATCCCGACCATTGTAATTGACTAATTTAGCCCTTAAACAACATAAGTTAAGAAATAGGATAGGGAGGATCCTTGCGTTCTCAAGTGCTACTTCTCATATTGCGTTTTACATCATTTTACTTGCGTCTTAGCTTTTACTTGCATTTATAATTTGTTTTTCATTCATTAGCTTTAATAACAAAAACCAAACAAACATATTACTTTTATTTGTTTTCATAAGTGCATCAATCATTAATAGATAAGCATTGTAGTCAACCATCCCGTCCTTGGAAAGAATCTGTATTATCAGTTATACTACTTGGGACAACCGTACACTTGCGGTTGTGGTTCGATTATTTATTGCATTTATTTTTAGAACACATAAAGGACCACCACCAGCGTTACTGGTCAGAAAGAACGAAAACATGTGACAATACAGTTGCTTGCGTATAATGCCTGGAGTAATGTAGGCATAAAAAATCTGCATGAACTTCTGAATCGCTCTTACCGGATCTTGAATTGATGTAACACTGTAGAGTCCAAAATTCGAAAATTGACTGAGCATACGCGGATCGGGTCTGAATTTGATATTCTGAATCTTTGGAGGACGATAACCTAATAGTTGAACTCGAAAAGGTGCTCCCAAGCCTGGAAGATCTTGTTCGTGTCTGTTGAGATTTTTGTTATCTTCCCGTGGTGGGGATATTTGCCCTAAAGGACCAAGTGGCGGATCCACTAGTGGTGGATCTTGTCCTACTTGTTGCACTGCCATTGCTCTTCTTCGTGCTTTGTCTTCTTTCAAGCGTTTGTTATAAGCTTTGAATCTCCACTCGGGCTCCGCAAGAGGAGACCAAGGATTTACTGTTAAAAACCTGAAAAAGACTAGAACAAACCAATAAGCGTAAAACTAGAAAAATAAAAACAACTAAAAACTACTACTAAAAATAAATAACCCACACGCTAACGAGACACAAGTCCCCGGCAGCGGGGCCAAAAACTTGGTGTCACCTAAGGTGTGATAAAATAATAGAATAAATAATGCTAATAAACACCCTAGACTGAACACGTAACTCACTACAAGTATCACAGATCGTATGCAAGTTTTACTAGTAAGTAAGATTCGTTCCTCAGAGACTTAGTGTGTTATGCTTATGGGAAAATAAATTCGAGTAGCAATTAATAATTAGAAGACGGGAAAAACAAATAAATATGATGATTGAGGAGATAATATGAATGACTAAATAAAATAAAAGACAATAAGATAAAAGATGTAAGAATAAGATGAGAAAATATAGCTCAGGTTTCGAGAGTGTCCACTAATCCTTCTATTTCTTCTACTAGTTAATAAGGGTGATAATAGCTCTTAGATAAGTAGTCAGGATTCTAAATTCCTCCCTACCCACTTCTGGGTAGACTAGGGCGGCTATTTCACAATCACGAGGAGACTTAACTAAGGTGCTCCTACGCCACTAGGTTCTTAGACGAGGCTGGCCTTCTAATGATGATTGGTGATTAAATCAAACCCTAATGACTATCTAGTTAGGCAAACCTTTCTGGATCACTACCGCACACTAGACGCTTATGTGGTGTTTCAATAATTAGACACCCCTTCCGGGTGACCATCTAACTACGATTAGCACATCCCTAAATTGATCAGGTTCAAGACAGACATAAATAAAAGTACATAAAACAAATATATGGTTAAGCAACTAGAATCAATTTAAAATAGTTCTCCCAAATAAACATAGATACAAGAAAATAGAATTCATAGATTATACTTATGCAAATCCCAAGCTGTGGGAAAATTAGTTCATATTAAAAGGAAATAAACTAAACGAAAGATAAATATTGACAACTTTCTCTAAGGATTGATCTCTAATGATGAATAAACTTAAAGATGAGGAAGGACAATTTTACAAAGGTTAAAGGGTGTATTTATAGGGGTCTAGGTAGGCCTAAATCGTTTTCTTGGAGTAGGAGGCAAGTAAATGGACTTCTAGCCCAACTCAAGTAAATGGTCGCTTTTGTGGACGTAGCTGCTGAAATGCGGATTTACTTGGCATCTTTTCTTTTCCTATTTTATCTTTTCCTTCCTTTATCTCCAATTTCCATCGTTATATTTTTTCCTTTATCTCTTGGAATTTATTTGGCATCTAATTAATTACCATATATCTTATAGCTTCACAACTATCAAACAATTAAACCAAATATGCTATAAAAATAATAAATCATCAATTCAGGACAAGAAATAAGAAAATATAATAATATGAATAAAATCGAGCATTTAACTTACAAATAATCCTAAAATGATATCTCCAATATAGATTAAATCATCACAAATAGGGAGACATCACCCCTCCTATTTCTGTAAAAGGGGTAAGAAGCTTTTTAGGTCATACTGGGTTTTATCGTCGTTTCATTAAGGACTTCTCCAAGATCGCTAAGCCATTACGCAACTTACTGGAGAAGGACTCCAAATTCCTTTTTGATGAATCTTGCATGGTGGCATTCAAAAAGATCAAGGAGAATCTTATTTTTGCACCTATTGTATTACCTCCTGATTGGGAGATTCCATTTGAATTTATGTGTGATGCTAGAGATCTTGCTATGGTGTTGTTTTGGGTCAAATAAAGGACAAGGTATTTCACTCTATCTACTGTGCAAGTAAGACTTTCACTAGTGCTCATATTAATTATACAGTGACGGACAAGGAACTATTAGCTGTTATGTATGTATTTGACAAATTTCGTTCCTACCTTTTCGAAAATCTTTGTGTTTACCGATCATTCTGCGTTCGAAGCCGCGTTTAATCCATGGGGTATTGTTATTACAAGAGTTTGACTTAGAGATTCGAGATCGAAAGGGTTGTGATAATCAGCTTGCAGATTATTTGTCTCGTCTTGAAGGTTATGATTCTAATAGTGGACCTGAGTTGGTCAAAGAAGAGTAACCTGATGAGAGTTTGTTTTCGATATATATACATGGAACTCCTTGGTATGTATACATAGCGAATCTTATTGTGAGTGGTTCTTTTCCTAAAGGAGCCACCTCACAAGAGAGGAAGAGATTAATCCATCGTGCTAAACAATTCTTTTGGGAGGATCCTTTCCTCTATAAAACATGTGGTGATCAGATGGTGAGGAGATGCATACCTGAGAAAGATGTTGAGTCGGTAATGGCGGGTTGTCATGATTCACCCTATGGAGGACATTTCAAAGGTGACCGCACAGGTGCTAAGGTATTACAATCTAGTTTTTATTGGCCTACTTTACATAAGGATTGTCATGAATATGTTAAGAAAAGTCATAGATGCCAATTTACTAAGTATTATATTTAAGATATATGAGATGCCACGTAATAATGTTCTCGAAGTTGAGATATTTGATGTATGGGGTATTGATTTCATGGAACCCTTTGTACCATCCAATGGAAATCAATACATCCTACTTGTTGTTGATTACTTGTCCGGATGGGTAGAGGTTGTAGCTCTACCAACAAAGATTTGCGAGTAGTGATTAAATTCTTAAAGTCATACGTCTTCACTAGACATGGTACGCCCAGAGTTATTATCAGTGATGGAGGTTCTCATTTAGTGAACAGATACTTGAAGGCAGATTTAGAGAAGTACGGGGTGAGACATCGTGTATCTACCTCTCATCATCCACAAGACAATGGTCAAGTTGAGATCTCTAATCAATATGTCAAATATATCCTACAGAATACTGTTGGACCCACACGTAAAGATTGGTCATTGAAACTAGATGATGCGTTGTGGTCATATCGTACTGCGTTTAAGACACCCGCTGGTGCATTTCCATATCGCATGGTTTATGGTAAGGCTTGTCAGTTAGCTCTTGAACTTGAATTAGGTGCATATTGGGCAATAGCACATACTTTATCCAGTGAGAATCGTATGATGAAGCTGAATGAACTTGATGAGTTTCGATTACATGCCTATGACAATGCTAAAATTTTCGTGAAAAGAAGTTTGAAGTGGGACAAAGGGTCCTTAAATACAACTCCAAGTTCAGAAATTATCTGGGTAAGTTGAGATCAAAGTTTTCTGGTCCTTACATTGTGACCAAATTTTCGCCTCATGGAGCTATAGAGATTGAACATCCAATCGAGCACCGCACCTTTATGGTGAATGGTCATCGATTGAAAATCTATCATGGAGGCGAGGATATCAATCGCTCAGAAGATCCACATCTCGGGGAGGTTATGTACCTCCTCGAAGATGCATAAAAGCGAGAGGTAACCCGTCGAGCTTAACGACATTAAACAAAAGCCATTTCAATTTTATATTATTTTAAATGCTTTTATGTCTTTTAATTTCATAGTGTAGATTAGCGTAGTTATTGTTTATTAGTGTTTAATTTTTAAGAAATGAGAAAGTTTGGTTGTTTTTTATGATTACAGTTTTATAAAGGTCATGAGTTTGGGGTAGTTAGTACGAAAAACAAAGAATTTTGTTGCAAAACAGGTTCTAACAGGGAACCCGGTTATCACTGACTGAGAACTCGGTCACTCTTGTTGACCAACCTCACACACGCAAGGAATATTGTGTTGGCATTCGCGCCCGTCGACACAAACCTGGAACCCGGTTAGTCGCCAACCGGGAACCTGGTGTTTGCGTTGTAGCTCCCCAAACTCTCCGACCTGTGCGGTGTAAATGCAAGCCAAGTGGTGTGTCTGGAATCGCGCTCGTCGACATCACCATTGAGATTTCAGATTGGAGTTCTAGACCTAAGGTTGGAGAAGTTAATACTACTATTAAGAGGAAAGAGAACCCAATTGTGGCTAATTCCAAAATGCCTAACTTGGACGAAACAGAAGATGAAGACGAAGCTCCTAGCGAACCCATTACAGAATAAAGATCTACACGAAGGAAGAGATGGCCCCCAAGCCGAAAAAAATCTTTGATAGTTGGACTGAGCAAGTTCGTGAAAGGGTAGCTTATTTAAAGTTTTGTGTTAAGAAATGATTCCCTTCAGGTATTATGAATAGTACTTTTAAATATTCCTGCTTTGGTTCGTGAGTTTTATGAAGAGCTTGCTTTTGCGAATAAACAGTCAATTATCATACGCAAAAAGGTATTGCCTTTCTCAATTGAACTTATTCTAAAAACATTGAAATTAACATTTGACTGGTCCATGCTAAATCAAGAAACACTTAATGATCCATCTTTCGAATAGGAATCTCTTTACGATATAGTCATGATTCATGGGAGACTTCCCATCCCAGTAGGAGAAAGATATGTTGTCCAAGTATATAGTAGTAATTTATTACCTTGTGAGAAAGTGTGGTCCCGTTTCATAGTCCCTACCTTCTTTGGCAACACTCACACTTCCGAGTTAAAAAATGAACATCTTATTTTTATAAAGTGTTTTCTAGGAAAGAAAAAATTGATGTTGCCCGTTTTATTTATTACACCATCATGGAATTCGAAAAATATCCAATTATTTAAAAAAACCTCAAGTTCCCGTGCACCATAACTACCATATGTTTAGAAGCAAAAATACCATGCAAGAACGAAGGGGTTGAGCCTAAATAAAAAGTGGAAGATATGACATTAAAATCAATTGAGAATGCCCATGATGAAGCTACAAAAGAGATGAGGAGTCCTAGACTTCCTCCCCGCAAGAGGAAGGCAGTTAATGGAAATGAGTTGGAGGACCGAATAAAAGTTTTAGAGGAGAAACAGGATGAGATGAGCGCTACTTTAGGAAAAGACACAAAAGAGTTGGAGCTTATGCAAAACATGCTACTTGGGGTGAGCAACATACAACACGTCACCTACACATTACTCACACAAGGAGCCCAACCTGAAAGCAACAATGGTAACCGGCCTCGTGCTGGTTAAGATACGTTTTCCTATCCTTTTCTCATTTAGTAGTGTATATTAGTTAATCTCTTTATCTAGTCTTTTTGAGTCGTGGGGACACGACTCATTTTTGAGTATGGGGTGGGGCTCGTTGCCTCATCCCAATTTTATGTGTTATTTGTTTTACCGTTTTCAATAAAATTAATTGAGGGTTGTGTTTGTCTGTAGAGTATTTTAAATGTCTCCATTAAGCATGCTTTTCATAAACTTATGATAGAAAATAGTAGATTTTAGGAGTTAATATAAAATGCACTTTAATTGCATGCAAACATTAGGTAATTGATACGAAGAATTAATGAACATTGCAAAAGAAATAAACTTGTACTTAAGGAAAATATGTGGTTTGTAGAACGTGAGATCCGAATTAGTAGAGATGCGACTTAGGTATGAACCAGAGGCAAGTTATGTAACTAGAAAAATGATAGAGGCAGATCTTTGTTAGCTATTTGAGACTTTTTAGCCTTCTATCGCATGAATTAATTATATCCTTCTTAGCCCAATTTTGAGCCTTAAGACTTTCTTTTGTAGCCATGATATAAACCCATATCCTCTTATTTTATTAAGCATTTCCATATGACCCGCACTTGAATCACGATCCTGAGACTTCCTGTCTTGAGCTTGAGTTTGGGGTGGTGGGTTTCATCAATGAGAAATTACATTGGGAAGGAATTGTATGTGTTTGTATTGAGGCAAAATTGTTGATGATGCATTATTTGTAACCCTTTGCCAAGACTGAAAAAATGATAAAAAAAAAGTTGTCAAAACAGTAGACAACCGGGAACCCGGCCATCACTAACCGGGAACCCGGTTATCGACTGTACAAAAAAAATGAAAAAGAAAAATAAAAAGAATAAAATGACCGGCAAAGTGAAAAGTTTTGGAAAGCATCTTTAGTGCTTATTGGGTTAATATGGGGATGCTAAATTAGTGCGTCAGGTGGGCTGAGTGAGAACATATTCGAGTGTAAACTCAAGCTCTTGGACAGTTGTTGATGGTAAGTGAAGAGAGAGCCAACATCTCACTTCAAATTTACCAAATATACATACCACACCGTCCCTAAGCATACGGTAATACCGTAAAGTCCTCGTGATTCCTAGGTACATTGTGAGTTTATAATTCAAATAATAGGGAGTATGCTAAGTGGAGCGTTTAAAGCGATTAAGGATCAATGAACACCCTATAGCCACCATATTCAGATAAGTATAAGCGTAACCTTCTAGCATTGTGAAATTAATTTTGGATTGATATTATTTGTATTTGATTTTTTCATGATAGGTGTATGTGTATATTAATTCCTAAGTCATACTATATGAGATTTGTTTTAAGTTGTGCTTTGGGTATTATTTACTAAATTCTACATTTTTGCGTTCACCTAAGGCCTTTGTTTTTATATTACTTTGTCGGGACGTTAGAGGTTTGAGTTTGGGGTCTTGATGTACCCAGTTTTTTTCTAATTATATGCCCTTATGAGACATCATTTTAGGTGAATATTTTACTTATTTGATAGACTTTTGTGTTTATTTCGTAATATTTCATTTTTACCCCTTGGATTTACGGTATTTCATTTTTAGAGCTTTTGTAGGTTAATTTGTTTGTTTTTAGTGCAAAGTTTTTAGGTCCATGGATGCTAGGGAGCACCAAGACAAAGATGAGAATCGATAATTAAAGTCTTAGATCGAGCGGAGGAGTCAAAGGAGAGAAAAGATATCCCGAAGAGTTGACTAGAAAAGCTACAAATCTAGAAATATGTTACTAATTACTCTTTTCGAGCCACTTAGACACTGATTTAGCCTTTGGGTCGTGAAATAAGGAAGTTGCTTTTTTGAGGTAGGAAGATTTTACAACTGGAAAGAGTCGATTTGGAGTTGATATGCGAAAGTTACAGCCGTTTTACCAAGAGTTGTACACCAGTTTAAAAAGATGGGCTTGAGCTTTTTATTATTTTAATTATATTCATTAAGTAAAAATCACATTCCTCCTTTTATTATAAATAGACCATTAGACCTCCTTTTTAACCACCACTTATTAGATTATTTTTTATTAGATTATTTTCATACGCTTCAAGAGAGAGTCAAAGAAGAAGGAGAAGCTAGAGTCGGAAGAATTCCTTTCTTCCATCAACAACCAAACCAACGTCCCAATTAGGTTCTTTCATTTATTTATGTATTCTATGAACATGTCTTTTATTTTTATTTTTTTTCATTTTTTACTTTGAACATGGCTAATTTCATTTAGTACTCAAGAATCGCTATGTGGATTGTACCTAATTCTATTTAATTTATATTTTCTGAATTTAAGATTTAATTATTTAAATTAAATTAGGTATTTTGTGTTGGCTATTATCGTATTTTCAATTACTAATTTTGAAGTTATGAATCAAGATTAGGGCTTAGTAATTAGGCTATTCACTTAAGTGGCAAAGTGATCACCTTGACGGGGGTTCAATTACCGACCTAGATAATAGACGTGTAGTATCCGTCAATGACCCTGTCGGGCTTGACTAACCATGCAGCCAATGAGGTAAGAGACTAAACCGTTCGAAAGTAGATATAATCACCCTGACGGGGTTTATAGTACCATAGGATAGCTCCTAAGTCCACCGTGACGGGGTTGGGAGAGATTAGAGTCCTGAGTAGCACAATAATATCAATTTAGCCCTTAAACGTAAACATTAATTAGATAGGTTAGGTGAAACCCTTGCGAGACTCAAGTACTCTTCTCACCTTGCGTCCAATCTTATTTACTTGTTTTATCTTCTTTTCAGTTACTTAATTTAGTACTTTACTTCATTGCATCTTTAGTTCTTAGGAAAACCAAACAAAAATCTTATCATTTACTTTTCTGTTAAGCAATTATTCCTACTATCTGATTAACATTAGAGTTATAACTATCCGTCCCTACGAACGAAACTCGATTTATCGGAGTATTACTTGGACAACCGTGCACTTTCGGTATTGTGGTTCCTATTTATTTATCGCATTATTTTATAACACCCTATGACCCACCAAATGTGGAAACTGAACGACGTCATTTACTCTAAAATTGGATCATGTTTCTCTTTACAAAACCGAATGACAATTCGAACCGGGTATACACATTTGATAAAACCGGGTTCCTGATTGACAGAGGGTGTCAGTTTGAGATGTTTGCAAGGCTATTGGTTATAACCGTAATTTTTGGTATTCTACATAGTCTTCATCAGAAACGGTATAACATTTTTATAAGCGAACACGAACCCATTTAGAATTGGAGTGCCGATTTAGAAGTGTGCACATTGCCAGACTTTACCCTATAGTTATTTGTTCTAGTGTAAAACTTTTCATCATTCGATTTCTCTAAAATTCAATTATGAGTAAGTATGTAGTTTAAATCGAGAGTCAATTCTTGACACATAAAACGTTATAGAATAAAACATGAATAAGACTATTAAAATAAAGATATATGTTTTCACATAGGAAATGATACTTGGATGCTCTTGACCTAAACATATAATATGTTATAATAGTGCATATAAAAAAGTTTTTGGTTCAACATATTAGAAAGTTCAAAAAAATATAAAAAGTTATGCATTAAAAGTCTTTAACTTAAGTATAAGCACACAAATCCTAAAACATGTTTAAGATAGATATGATGAAAACAATGTTTAAGTCATGGAGGTAATGTTTAGAAGCCTGTGCTCTAATCATGAGATGTGTTTCGAAAGTTGCAATCATATAGCAATGTAGTAGACACAATTAGAGGGGTTAGTGTATGACTAATAATATTAAGGGGTCTCCTATACTTAACCAAACAATCACATAGATATAGAAGTGTGCTAATAGAAAATGTGTGCATATATAATCCGACTGCGCATGCTTGTCTTCCTATATCTTAGCATGAGATGTGCATTAAATGTGAAATAATTTAAAAAAATAGACAACACTCTAGACACATAACATAGTTCTTATACTTTCAAGATGAAAAAATGCACATTTATGCAACTAAGACATGATTGGCTTCTTTATCTCTTAACATGTGAATGATATAATGAGGCGTACAAGCAAGTTATTTAGTTGATCAATTATGAGAAATCAAATTAATAACTGAGGGAGTGATCAACTCATGTGAATGTATATGAACAAGGACAATCATGCTTAAAACGAATCAACTAGTAACAACTCATGTGCATGTCTATATATAATTTAAATTCAAGATTAAATTATATATATATATATATATATATATATATATATATATATATATATATATATATATATATATATATATATATATATATATATATATATATATATATATATATCTTTCACTCACATATGTAGCCTGGTTTTTGGAGATTAAAGATTGAAGCACTTTCTTTTTTCTATCAGTTATTAGCTTACCTTGGCCGAAATTGTTTGACACTTGATGGAGTACTAACCTTCAGGGTGAGTGCTGTGTTTGTATAATTGACACCTTGAATCATAAATTACTATCCAATGTTCCTTTAACGACTTTATAGAGATCATCACCAAAAATATGCCAAAGCTTCTTTGTAAAAAAACCAGGAGTGAAACCATCTGGGGCAAGGAGCTTATTCTCATTAATTGGGAAAAATGCATGTTTGATTTCTTCTTTTGTATCAGGCTGATTAAGACTTCTAACTTGATATTGAGTACGAGTTACATTTATTAAGTCTTTAATAACATCTATAGAACATATTTATTGATCTTTGTCTTCAGAGCCAATCAGCTCTTTATAGAAGTTGATAAACTCTAACTTGATTTGCTTAGGAGAGGTGAGTACATTACCATTAATGTTAGTTAAAGTACTAACCTTATTTATAACTTGTCTTCCTTTAATAAATTTGTAATAATAAGAATAACAGTCACTTTTATTTATCCAAGTAGCTCTAGACTTTTGCTTGAGTATTTCATGTTCATTAAGTATAGCCTCTTCAAGATTCTTGAGAATGATTTTTTCTTCAGCCATGATTGCTTCATTACCATTTTTACTCATGATTGAGTTTTGAAGGTCTTCAAGTTTAGCTCTCATGTTTAAATATATGATGGATCCTTTTTGAAATACTTTATGTTGAAAGCTTTTAATGCCTTCTTGAATTGTCTTTGTTTCCGTTTGAACCTGGAGAATGATAGAAATCAACACTAAAGGAGAGAAACGACTACAGCAAGTGCACGGGTCGCCCAAGTAATAAGTAAGTAAAACGGGATAAATCGTCTCCACGGGGATTGCAAGGTGAAACTGAGGTGTTTAAACGATAGATAGAATTAATTGCGAATCAAAGTAAAATAAAGATAAAGATAAAGATATATTTGTTTGGTTTTTGGTTTATGGAATTACTCAATTCAAGAAATTAAATTAACTATGATTATAATAAAAGACAATAAAGTAAAGACTACGGAGGGTGTATTCAAATGAAAGTCTATGGGATTTTTGTGGATTCTTAAAGTAGACAGGTATTCAATTAGGATTTTATACATTCTTTTAAATTCTTCGGGTATTCAATTAGGATTCTAAACCGTATTTTAAAATCTAGTTGTATTCAATTAAGATTTTAATAACTCCTTTAAAATTCTGAGGTATAAAAAACTCTTACGAATTCTAAAGTAATTGGATTTTATTGGAGTTTAAGGCTTTAAGTATAAATAGGAAAAACTTTTAGAAATCCTTCCTATGGAGAAGAAATCAACCACGCAAAAGAAAGAGACATATACGTTTTTAATGGAATGTAACTAATTACTCTTCAGAATTAGGCCTTTCTTTTCTCTCTCTTAGGGTTACAGTTCTTCTGGTCTGAAAATCATTGTTACACCGCCTTCTTCATCAGCACGGCAAGGCAAAGGAGCCACACGGCTTTATTTCTCTATCGTCTTCCAAAGGTGTATCATTGGAATGGGTATATCAACTGATGGGATTCGGATTTTAGAAAAAAAAACCACAGGAGACAAAATAAGATCGGGACATCAGCAAACAAAAAATATCAATCCATCAAGACCTTTCCAAGCAGAATATTGTCGAATCTACACAGCTAGAGCACATACTAGAATAATGGAGAATCAATCTGAGGAAGGATGGATTAAGGTTAGTACAAGGGTTTATTTTCCTTCCATAGATGATTCTCACAAGATCAATCGAAACCCACAAAAGATAACTCTGGATTTTGTACTGATAGAATCTCGATCTACATATCCTAATTGGAGTTCAGAATTGATTAGGAAAACTAGAACTTTCATTATGGAAAATCTTACCTGTTGCATCAATTGGAATAGTGAGGCATCTAGTTTAGGATCTAAGAAGATAACTATTAATAGATCCAACAATAAGTGGATTAAATCGTTTCCAAAGCCTTTAGGATTACCGCCGATGGAAGCTGGAAAGATTAAATGGGCCTGTGACAACACTGGGCTGGACATAAAATGGCAGACCTATGTGCGAATCTTTTCTCCTAAAGACGGTAACAAGTGCAAAAATGTTCCGATGAATGTCTCAAAGGCAGTGATGTTTTGGGATAAAAATGGAGGTAAACAAATGATAACTGTTAGAGCTGGTTGGTGCAGTAGAGGTAACATTTCAGGTATAGACAGAGTTTGGACAAGAAATGGGGTAAAGGACAATAGAGGATTGGAGAAACAAAACAATCTTAAATGTTTCGGGAACATTAATTCTAACAAGATGGTTATAAGATTCTATGAAGTTTTACAGTATCTTTATGTTGTTACTCAGATGGCCATCGATCTTATGAATAAGATGACAATTATTACATATGGGGGTTCTCAGACGGCCATCGATCTTATGAATAAGATGACAATTATTACATATGGGGGTTCTCAGACGGCCATCGATCTTATGAAAAAAATGACAATTACAGCATATACGGGCACATGCAAAGTAGGGAAAAGCTTGTTCTTAGGAGGTTTTAAGAAATTAAGAGTTGTGATTAATGAAAAAAAAGAGCTAAGGTTTGGAACAGTTGGTAAGGAGCAACTGCGAGGGAAGGCTCAATCTGTAGGTGGAGAGAAAAAACTGAGAATTATTAATCCAGTTGAGGACTTTGTTAACAATAATCAGTGTAGTGTCCTTATTGGACAAGAAGAGGAAGCGTTAGATAAAGGAGAGAAGCAAGGGCAAAGGACATCAAGTGCTAGCAATCTTTCAAGATTGATTGATGAATACGACTCCCAATTCGAGCCTAAGGAGGAAAATGGTGGCAGTTTCGTACAAAGTGACAATTATTTCGGAAAGATTTATGAAGGTGGAGGTGAGGATGATGATATGAATTTTAAGTATCAGGAGGCTGATGATGACATGTATGGAGAAGAGGAGGTAAGTAAAGGAGGCGGCAACTCCTCAAAAGCCGCGGGTTTTACATGACGACGATATTTTGGAATGTCCAAGGTGTACGAGCACCTTTGACATTGACTCGCTTAAGCTCGTTGAATATTAGATACCGTCCTGGGGTTTTGGTCTGTTGTGAAACAATGCTGCGAGAAGAGGATTCTCAAAGCATTGTTAGAAGATTAGGTTTTGAGCAGTCCTTTTGTGTTGAACCCACTGGAAAAGCTTTCCATTCTGGTGGGTTTCTGGTTTTGTGGCATACTTTTGTATGCCTTGATGTCATTTTGGCTTGCAACTCGTTTGTAATAGTTAGAATCAATGATCTTTCCTTTTGCTACTTTATGGTTTTCATTCATGCACCAAATGATTACAATGACAGGAGAAACATAAGAGAAGAAATCACAAGGTGGAGTAGTGATATAAAGGACCCATGGATGATCATGGGTGATTTCAATGACATACTTAACATGAATGAAAAACAAAGTCGAAACCCCGCTAACATGACACATATCAATGATTTCGTTAACTTCACTTCTACTAATTCACTTATGGAAATTAAATCTAACGGATGTTTTTTTACTTGGTCAAACAGGATGGAGGGTGACAAACACGTCAAAACAAGAATCGATAGGGGACTAGCAACATACGAATGGACCAAATTATTCCCAAGATCGCAGATTTTTGTACCTCCTGCTATCGGGTCGGATCATTCTCCTCTCATTCTCCACTTTGATTTTAATATGAAAATTGGGTGCAAGTTTTTTAAATTTGAAACTAGGTGGTTAGATCACAACGAATGCAAAGACGTCATTGATACAAGTTGGAATAAAAAAAACCATAATAACCCCATGACCAACCTAATTATTAGGAGAGAAAATACAAAAAAAGACCTTAGTAAGTGGAGTATTAAGACTTTCAGGAATCATGAAACCAACATTAAAAAACTCCAAGAAAGGTTGACTTTCCTTAATAATTGCTCCCCAACAAACAATAACATTAACGAAGAAAAGGAAATAAAAAAAGAAATAAAAGAAGAATATGAAAAAGAGGAAAAATATTGGTATGATAGGTCTAGACAAAACTGGTTATTATATGGAGATAAAAATACCAAATATTTTCATATGGCCACGATTCAGAGAAGGAAACATAATAGAGTAACACGCATTAGAAACGAGATGGGGGATTGGGAAGAAAGTAATGAGGGAATTAATAACTGTTTTCAAAATTTCTACACCGACCTTTTTTCAGATAGACCTACAAACCCAACAGATATGGATAAAGCAGTACAATATGTTAGACCATGTATAACGAATGAAATAAATGACGAAATCACAAGAAAACCCAGTATAGAGGAAATTGAGAATGCTATAACTGAGCTTTCATCTTCTAAGGCCCCAGGCCCCGATGGATTGAACGGGAAATTCTACAAAGAATTCTGGGATATCATAAAAAATGATGTCCTTAAAGTTATTTTTGATTTTTTTGAGTTTAATATTTCTATCGAAAAAATTAATGACACTCTTATCACACTTATACCCAAAGGGGATACCCAGGAAAACCTTGGAGACTTTAGACCTATCTCTTGTGTTAATTTCATTTATAAGATTATAGCAAAAATTCTATCTAACAGGCTCAGAAACATTATGAATGACATTATCTCTCCGACACAGTCAGCGTTTATTAAAGGGAGAGCTATACAGGACAATATTATCATAGCACAGGAAATTTCTTTCTTTATGAACAAAAAAAGGAGAAATAAGAAACATATGGCTGCTATAAAGATAGATATGAGAAAAGCGTACGACCAGGTAAAATGGGACTTTATTTTCCTCATTCTAAAAAAAATGGGGTTCTGTGACACTTGGATCAATTGGATTAAAAATTGTATTACTACAGTATCTTTTAATATTAACCTTAACGGGGAACGACTCACAAAATTTAACGCAGGTCGAGGTCTTAGACAAGGGGACCCCTTGTCTCCATTCCTCTTTTCTATCATGACGGAAGCTTTGATCACCCTTATCAACCACAATGTTGAGGAGGGTGAAATTAAGGGTATTCAAATTAACAGGAATTGTCCCATCATCTCTCACCTTCTTTTTGCAGATGACTCACTGTTTTTTCTGAATATAGAAGACACGAATTTGGAATGCTTTAAAGAATGCCTCGATACCTACTGCGAGGGCTCAGGTCAAAGTATTAACCTAAATAAATCATCTATTCTTTTCAGTAAAGAAACTACAGAAGATCACAAAAAAGTTGTTACCGATACATTAAAAATGAAAGAAACAACGAATTTAGGCTCTTATCTGGGAATTCCACTATGTCACAAAAGATCTAAAGTGGAGTCATTAGAATGGATCGCGGAGAAAGTGTTCAAACATACGGAGGGATGGAAAGCGAAACTTCTATCCGAGGGAGGGAAAGAGGTTCTCATAAAAGCCATCCTCCAAGCTATTCCTAACTATTATATGTCAATCTTTTCTTTTCCAGTTGCTTTTTGTAACAGGTTAATCTCGGCTATCTCAAATTTTTGGTGGAACTCAGGTGAGAAAAATAGGATACACTGGCTTGCATGGGAAAAAGTAGCTGTTGGGAAACTCATAGGCGGACTAGGTTTCAAGGATTTCAAAAGAATGAACACGGCACTTCTGGGAGCTCAGGCATGGAAACTGATACATAACCAAACTACACTAGCGGCCAAATTGTTAAAAGGTATTTATTTTCCCAAAACGTCATTTTTAAATTGTAAACTAAAGCAAAGCAGAACATGGAGTTGGGCCAGCCTTATTGAAGGACGAGACTTTATCAAAAAACATGGAATACATATAGTTGGGAATGGGGAGAACATTAATATATGGGAGGACAAATGGATAGATACATAATGGAAAATAGAAAAACCAAATAACTGCAAGATTGAAAAGTAAGTGAACTACTTAATCAAAATGAGTTGAAATGGGATTTAGAACTACTCGATGATCTATTCCCAAAACCTATCATCCCACTCATAAAAAGAATTAGACTACATGAAATGCCTCAAGAGGATAGATATGTTTGGCCTTATTCAAAGGAAGGGACGTATAACACAAAGACAGGGTACAAAATCATTACCGAAGAGTATATTGCTAAGAAACCAAACACTTCAACAAACAATAATAAACAAAACCCAGAAGTCTGGAATACTATATGGAAATCAAATATACCTAAGAAGATCAAATTATTTATGTGGAGAGCGGTTAATAATGCTCTTCCTACTAAAGAAAATCTGAAAAAGAGAAAATGCTCAGAAACCAAGAAATGCCCTTGGTGCAGAAAAGAAAATGAGACAGTTGAGCACCTGTTGTTAACTTGTAAGATGTGTAAAGAGATCTGGGCTGGAATACCACTCCAAATCCGGATAGGGGAGGAATTGAAAGAGACTATTGATAACTGGTTTTTAAATATAATCAAAGCCTATAAGGAAGAAGGATGGGATGAGGGGGTGGTAAGAGACTTAATCATGATAAATCTATGGAATATTTGGAAAGGGAAAATGAAGGCGATACACGAAGACACAAAAATAGAAGGAGACAATCTCATTAGAAACACAACTAAACTCATCGAAGAAGTTCATGGCATCAATTGGAAAGACTTCAACAATTGCAAAAAATTCAAGGAAAATAGGCAAATAGAGACAACCGATCAAGAAGAGGAAGAAATTAATGAAGTAGAAATTCACTGTGACGCAGCGTTTAAGAACAAGTATGAACCTACAGGTTTAGCAGTTATCATTACACAATTTCCGGATAAAACGATAACTAAATATAGCGGGATGGCAGATTGTAACTCAATAGTTGAAGGTGAAGCACTAGCGGTCCTCAACGGAGTTGAAGCATTCAATATACACCCGGATAAAAAACGGTCATTTTGTCAGACAACCTTGAAGTTATTCAAGGTATCAAGCAGGTGTCAGCAGCAGGTTGGGCTATTCAACCTATTCTTCGCAATATTATCCACAAGGCGAATGGGAGTACTTTCTTGAAGTTTAAACACATCAAGAGGAACCTCAACAGTATCGCGGATAGGGTTGCTAAAGAAGCTAGGCACGGGGCGTTGAAGGATCGGGAGACGACTACTTGTCATCCCGATTTATCAAATAAATTATGTAAATTAGGAATTGGTTAGACGATTTTCTTTTGGTGCTACGGCACCTTCCGATGTCCAAAAAAAAAAAAAAAAAAAAAAGAAAGAGACATATGAACACTCCGTGTGCAGTTATGCAGTGGCACCTTGCCAGCTAATTCCTCTTCGTCCAGTAATTATTTCCTCTTCTCTCTATCCATAGATACATATAATGTGTATATAAGTACACGTGGAACCATTTTAACATTGTTGTATGTTTGTATGATTATGATGACAAAATGTTGATTAGTTGTTCAAGGTTCACTAAATTAACAAAAGCTTCCGTAAATTCAAGGTGATAATTAAATTTGGTAGTGAACTCTGTAAATATTTTAGTACAATCGAAGTTATATTAATTGGGTGAATATGTATAATTTAAGCATGATTATGGAGGAGGCAAGAAATGTGATTAAATCAATGGATCTTTATATTTTGGGTTAATTGCACCATTGGTCTTCATTTACGAGAAATGGCTAAATTTACCACTTTCATAGAAGTAACAATCATACACATACATATAGATCTTTGATGTTAAAATTTGAATCTTTCGACTGACTACGTGTATAATGCTGAAAGTAAAAAATACTTAACACAATGTCTCTGGTGCCGTCGGTAACGAGTGCATTCTTGCCTTTAAAAAAACCACTGGTTGGCTCTGCTGACATCTTTGGTGGCTGTGGTGGTTACCGAGAGAGCGAATGAGTGGTTGTTGGTCGTGACAGGATTTGGCAGTGGAAAAAGGCGGGGCGAATAGTATAAGTAGTCCTGTCCCGGACCTTGGGTGTAGTGTTTGATTTGTGCATTAATAGCTCTTTTAGTTGCTATGTGAGGATGGTATTGAAAAGCATCATTAATTTCCGCAATGATTCATTTGTGCGCGTGTTTATAGATGTTAGGCTTTGTGTTATCTATGTAGAAACTCTATTCATACAAATAGCTAGAATGCGCCATTATTTGTACTTGTCTGATTGTTCTGTTCATTCTTGCATATACTGTCACTTTCTTTCAAGTGTTAACTGTGTATGTGTGATGGTTAGACTTTATTGCAGAGTTTTCAAGATGAGGTAACACCTTTCCAAATATTAGGTGGTGAAGCTTAGAGAATCTAGGTACTTATTTGAATTTTAATTTCCTTTTCCCTAGCATACATTAGTCGATCATTATTTAATTATAATTTTTGTCGATTATATTAAAGGCTCAAGAAAAAGTAATTGCAAAGCCTTGTAAGTTGTTAGTTTATCCTTTATTTAAGTGATTATTCAGCTAAGTTTTTATTGCAAGTTTTTATTGCAAATAGTATTGAATTGGAAAATTACATGAAAGAATTCATCATAAATGTACTCATATGTTAATTCCATGCATCAGTTGAAAAAAAAAACATAGTATTATACATTACGAAAGAATTCATCATAAAAGTACAAAGATTTATGCAAGGTTCAGAAAATGTGCAAAAATATTAATATACGCAAAGATAGACTTGTGTTTTGTATAAATATTTAATTGTATTTTTTTTCTAATAAAAATAGAATCGGTTAAAATCTAATATAATCTTTACGTAAGAATCAGTTAAATTCAATATAAAATCATAAAGAATATTTTAAATTCCAAATAGAATCAAAACAAATCCATGGATTTTACAAAGTCTATGGAGTATTAAAACTCTAAAAATCTTTTAAAATCTGAGTTGAATACACCCCTAAAGAGTTGACGCAATATGAGAGGTATACTTGAGTCTTGCTAGGGATCCACCTAAATTCATATATCTAATACTTCATGGATAGGGTCAAGTTGGTAATTCTATATTAGTCGGGACTCTAAAATCAGGGTAGACTTAGAAGCTATTCTACAATATTAAAACCCCGTTAGGGTGATTATAAGCTATGTTCAGATGATTAAGTGATTACCCAATTGGCTACGCGATTAGTCAAGCCCGTCAGGATCAGTGACGAATATCACGTGCCTATTATCTAATTTAGTAATAACCCCCCCCCCCCCCCCCCCCCCCCTTCTGGATGATCACCGCCACTACTGAATAGCTTAATTACTAATATTTCTAATTACCCAAATTACAAATAGTCAACAAGTCATAAATAATAGTCAGTATGAAATCCCTAACTTAAATAAAATTGAAACACAATCCCAAATTTGAAATTAATAAATATGTTAAACTAGGGTTTAACCCATTACGTGATTATCAATATAAAAGTGTTTAGCTCATATTTGAATTAATAAAAGAAATAAATTATTTAAATACACGTTTCCTAAAAATAGAGAGAGAAGATAAAACCTAATTAAAGGAATGATCTGAGTTGTTGTTTTGAGCAACGAGTTTCTCCAGCTTCTGCTCTTGTCTCTACCTTCAGGATTATGGAATAAAATTAAGCTTATACGAAAGGTACTGATTAATGAGGCTTAATAGGTCTTATATAGAGCTTACTAACAGATTGAGCCCCTATTAGACTTAATTAAATAAATTAGGGTCCAAGTTCATTTTAGAATTCCCGCAACTGATGAACACACTTCAGTAAAATAGGGATAACTTTTGACTTGCTGGTCCAAGTCACCTGATTCCAATTCCTATGTGACGCTAACTCATAGGTGCACACTTTTCGTTTGAACTACCAAGTATGAATTTGTACGGTTTGGGCTCGCATATTCCCTTAAGTGACGACTTTCTCAATCTGAAATTTTTTTCTCCTTTACTAAAGTGGTGATTTTTGCTCCTTTAACTATTTTGCTTGCTCCATTCATCTTGGTGCCTCCTAACATCCATGTAGCTAAAAACTTCACACTTAAACAAACAAATTAACGCACAAAAACTCTAAAAATGACAATATTATAATTCCAAAGGGAGAAAGTGCAATATAGAAAAATATGCTAAAAAAGATTATCAACTGAGTCCAATTTATACTAAAATGATGTCTCCTAAGGGTATATATTTATCACAAACAAGGAGGCATCAGTTGAGATCCATGTACATCACACTTCCAAGAGTTCTCAACAACATCCAACATGTTTAGACTAGATTTTAAAAAAAATATTAAAAGAACTTGGACCTCTATTAGTTTGATTCCGAATAGTTACATAAAGTGAACAATGGTCAGATATGCTTAGAGCAAGACAAAGCACATTAGAATGAACTTTATCAAACCTTTGGCATTTATGAAGAGCCTGACAATCCTACTAACTCTGAGTTGAATCATACTTTTATTACACTATGTGTAAAAAAATTCACAAATTTGATGCCCATATAATACAGTTAAATCAATACACTCAACAAATTGTTGTGCAGATATTGTCAACTCATCATAATTAAGCATATCATCTATTTTCAATATTTCATTAAAGTCCTCAATACAACTAAACACCTCATTCCCATAGTCTTTACTCCATCTGATCATATTTTTCCAAAGAATAATTCTCTCCTTATCATCATTGCTCATATAAACAACACAAGAGATTATCTTAATATTATCCTTAGTTTCAGTAACTTCTACAAGAATTGCTTGAAAAGTATCTTCTATAATCTTGACTCGGATTCATTGTCCTTCCATATAATCCAAATTCAACCCTTTAAATTATTTAACGTAATTATGAATGATGTTGAATTTTTGAAACTGTCATTCATATACATTGCATATTCTGAATTCTTACTTTTGTTTTAAAAAATACACATGATTTGCACTTTTTCATTGAATATAAAATTAGAGACATCCAATTGTCTAAGGGTCATATTCAAACCTTTAAAATTTCATGATCCAATGATGATGGATCAGGAGGTTTGCTTTTGTGGCGCTCCTTATTAGCATTCATTATGATACGCAAAATATCTTCATCAAGTGATGATAAAGGACTGTTAAGTACATAAAGTGAGTTATCTTCTTAAGTATAGGAGAGTTGTAATTACTATTACTAGCTTGATCACGATTTCTAGATCTGATAGTATTAAACTTTCAAGATTCTTCATTATTGTCAATCACCTTTGTATCTTCTACGCTTTTGATTTGTTCATCATTATTCTTATTGTTCATTTCAGTTTATTGAACAATATTACTAAGATTTGGCACCCATATTTTCTTTTCTTTGCATATAGTATGATCAAATCTTTTACACTTTGGGCATTGAGTAGATTTCTATTCATATATAACATCAACTTCATGTAGCTCAATTTTAAAAACTGTGTAAACATATACTTGTGCTGATAGTTGTATCTATAAATCAGTTTCAATACATTCTTGAGCGTATCCCAACCCAGTTCTAGACTCAGTTGTTGAGTCCATTTGAATTGGTTTACCAACTCCAGTGGCAGTATATCCTAATCCATCTCTAGTCCATAAATTCATAGACACGTTTTTGAGTTTCATCCTCCATAAAAGTACTTTATCAAGTTTAATTTTTCCAAATTGCATATTCTCATTTCATTCTCTTAAAAACACAGGCTTACCTCCAACATGCCAAAGAGAAATCTGTTTCATGGCCGCTAAAGATTTGTTTGAGTTCGGCTAGTTAGTTAACCGAGTCAAGGTCAAGCTTTAAATTCAGGCTTGCTTATTAAACGAGACGAACTAAAACTTGTATAAGCTCGTGAACAGTTCGGTAAAGGTTCTTTAAGAATTCGTGAATAGGCTTGTTAGATATATTCAATTGAAAATTATTAAAATACTTCAGCTCAAATGGAAAGGTAAAAGACTTTTATTTTGGAAATATTTTTGAAATGTCAAGAAAGTTAAACAGGGTTAGGATTATTTATTCCATGAACAGTTTGGTATACTAAAATATTTCCCAAGGTTGGTTGTTCTTTTACTTGTAGGGTTTTCGTTGTTTGAGTTCTAATGTCTTCTGTCGTGTGTTTACTAAGCAGATAGATGATTTCTCGAAATTGACACGTTGTGTAGAACAATAACAATATGTATTGCTACACTCCTAAAAATTCACTTATTTCCTATCCTTCAAGTGTACGAAAAAAGAACGAGTCATCAGGAAGATGTGATAAGATCGGGCAGTTACAAGTGATTCGTATCCTGTTAATTCTGCCCACTTCTACCTTATGTTCGATAATACTAATTAAAGATTATTCCAGTAGTGAAAAATGTAAAGGAGACAGAGAGTCTCCTTATCTCAGTCATCTGCTTGGTTTAAATGGTGTCTGTCGTTCCCCGTTAATATTGATTTGGTAAGAGACTGTATAAATACAATTCCGGATCCATTTGATCCTTTGATGGACCCTGTTTTAGTAAGCAGGGCTGGTAAGAAAGCCCAGTTAACTTGATCATATGCCTTAGCCATGTCTAGTTTAACAGCTGCAATATGAGCTTGTCTTTTGAGCCTTCGTTTCATAAAGAAGGGGACTTCTTGTGCAATGATGATGAATCTGTCTTCCTTTAATGAAGGCAGATTGTGTAGGCAAAGTCAGCTCATTCATCAAGGCATATAATCAGTTCGTCAGTATTTTTGAGATGATTGTGTATCCAAAGTCGACGCAGAATATTTGTCTGTAGTCCTACCCCAATTTGGAATTCCCCTTTCGGTATTAGTGTGATGAGTGTCTCGTTCAAGTGTCAAGTGAAATGTTATTATTAAAAAAAATCATATACCATTCCATAGATATCCATTCCAACAATTTCCTCGTATTCTTGATCAAATTTTCTGTTAATTCCATCAGATCTGAGGCTTTGCGAACGCCCAAATCAAAGACTGACTATTTTACTTCTTCCACATCTGGGATCTTTGTTAGCATTGAATTCATTGACTAGTGAGGCTGGGTTTAATACATCTTAGTGCTTCTATGGGTTCATTGTCTACCATTTCTTTGAGAAGATTGTTGTAGAAATTGTTATTTTCCTCCTTGATTTTGCCCTCATCACGTGTCCTTTGTCCTGATAATTTTTAAATACCTAGAATTTTATTAATATTTCTCCTTTGAACCGTCAAATCAAAGAAGTATTTAGTGTTTGTGTCCCCGTAATGAATCCGCCCAGTATATTTCTTCTCTGTTCCAAAATATTTCTAATTGTTCCCGTATTAAGATTTCTCTGTCCATTGCCCTTTGAGAGAAAGGACCATTCATAATAGTAACCAGTTCTTGTTCTAATTCTTTAATTCTCTTTTTGTTAATTGGAAAAGTGATCCTACTCCAGTTGGTCAGAGCCTCAGTTGTTGCGTGTCTCTTGTCCAAAACAAGTTGAAAATATTTTAAGTCTTCGTGTTGACCCCACGCGTTACTAATAACATCTTTACCGTCCGGGTGTTCATCCTAGTTAAATTCGAATTTAAAATGTCTAGTGTTCTTTCTTCCTTTGCCAGTTGTAAAAAGAATAATTGGTGAGTGATCGTAGCCCATAGTTGGAGGTGTAAATCCAATAGCATTGGGATGTTGTTCAATCCAATTTGCACTCGCGAAGGCTCTATCAAATTTTGATTTCACCCAGGTTTGGTCTGATCTCTTGTTTTTCCATGTAAAGAAGCTACCAAAAATTTTAATATCCGTTAGAGAGTTATTGTTAATGGAAAAAATTAAAATTTAAAAGGAATTGAGGGTTTGCGGGTATCCAGCTAAGTCGCTCTTCTAAGTTTCGAATATCATTGTAATCTCCAATTATCATCCATGGCTTGGAATGGTTTGCTTTGAAGTTACTTATCTCGTTGTACATTCTTAATCTATCATTGTAAATATTAGAAGCATGCACAAACAAAACATAATAAGGGAATACATTGTCATTAAACTTAGTATAAACAAAGGACGGGTCACTATGCATAATAGAAAGTGCAATGTTGTTGTTCCGAACTAATAAAGACCCCCTATAATGATTCAGAGTCCCTTGGGGGTTTACCATAAAAAAGTTATCAAAATTTAACTGCCTTGTGATCAATGGAGCATCCTTCTATGTGAGCATTGTTTCATAAAAACATGCCATGGTTAGCTTATTCAAGCCCACCAAGACCCGCAAAACCTGAACTGTCAAAGGTGCCTGAATCCCTTGATAGTTCAAAAGAGAACGATCATTTCCCTTTTGCGGCCAACTCCGGGTGGTCGCTCCCTCTTCCTCTACGATTACCCTTACTAACCATTCTTCGTCTGATTGTTATATGTATTCTTTGGTAAATACATTTCTACCGTCTGACTCAGACGCACTCACACCTTCACCCTTTCCTACCAGATTGGTTTACGCCTCCACAGACGCCTCTTCCTCCGTTGGTTCTTTGTCTTTTTTCTTCATTTGTGCCCTCATCTTCAACATCATAAAACTCAGCTAAGTCGCTATTACCCGACTCAATGTTTGAACCATCCTCCTCCGTATCCACACAAAAGTTGACGAGTCTTTTCCTTCCATCAGAGCTTGTCGCCTTTGTTTGTTGTCCTTAACCCTATAAGGGTTTGTTTGAGTTCGATTCGTTGATTAACAAACCAAGCTCAAGAAAGTTAACATTCTTCTCGATTAGGTTTGTTTCAAACTCAAACCAATCTCAAAGTTACTAAAATATTAACAAACCAAACACAAAAAAGCTAAAATTCGACTTGTCTCGGTTTGCAGCCCTAATACTCTTATTAGATTCTTTGTTGACTCTTCCAAATTCTTTCCGTTGATACTTGAGCTCAAAACAAAATTAATAAGGATGTAGAATTATGGAGGAGCTCCATTGATACTTGAGCTCAAAACAAAAGGTAGAAGACTTTGTTTTTAGAAATATTTTTGAAAAGTTATGTGAGAGTCAGAATGGTCCAATAAATTAAGTTAAATAGGGTTACGATCATTCATCTTTCTTTATTATTCCATGAAAAAGTTAGGGAAGTAGAAAAGATAACATAAGAAAAGCTCAAATATAAAAAAAAAGATTGGGAATTGACGTATAATAATATAACAACGGATATTAATGACAAATCTATTTTGCACCTCCAATTTATATTGACCATAAGATGGTAGTAACAAAAAATAATGTTAAAACAATAAAATTACATAAATAGAGTGTTATGGTTTAAATGTGAATACAATGAATTAAATTACATGGATAATGTAAAAATACAATGAATGGATGAAATTAAATGTCAGAATGTTGGTAACGCATTCCTTTGAGGGATACCAGAGTTGGAATTACAGGGTACCATGTGGTTCTAGGTAGAAGTGCCTTGGCTAAACATGTATACTTTTTGGAGGGAACATCATATTCCAGTAAATCTTGACCGATAATAAAACGTAGTTGGTTAATATTTGGTGAGGTAAGCACAGTAATTCTGGACCAATTTGGATAATCCTTGATAAAATCCAGAGGAATAATAAGTTTGTTAGACCAGATTTGTTTATTGTAATCCTGCAACACCCACCCATGAAACTCTTGTCTGAATATATACCCAAATGACAGCTTGTCATTATCTACAATAAACATACGCAAATTATCAATAGATTCACTTATTGGAAGAAATCCAGTTCGAAAACCCTGAGGTAGCTTAATATTCATAGAGCTTTTCCCATCCAATGTAAATCGTATTAAATCTGATTTTTCCAAATTTTCAATTCGAAAACTCAATGCATAACAAACATCATTGTCACATATCATGACTGGCACACTACGCAAACACGATAAAGTAATATCAAGCGATTCATAACTTAAACCATCACTTCCAATAGTTACCATAATAACACCCATATCATTATCATTTTCATTTACTTGATTCCAGCATAAATTAATCATCTTATAGTTGCCTGATGATGAATCGAAACCCAGAATGGCATTTTCCCTTTCGAATATTATTGATTTGTCTTCCTTCACTTTAACCACTTGATTAGTGATTGGGTTTCTTATGCGATACTTATTACACCCTTTCTTTACCTCCAGTACTAAGCCATTGCAGCAATTTATGAATATATATCTTTCATTATTTGATTTAAGTATAAACTCATATTCAACAACAATTTCTGAGCATTTATTCTTCTCATACTTCTCAATGAAAAACTTTTGCTGAGTAATCATATTCCATGACTTGCACACACATCTGCAACTTAGTACACTTTTTATTTCCAATCGCCTCAAAATATCAACTATTATTTCATCAGGCATCATCATTATCATTGAACATCCACCACTCTCCATATTTGACATCTGTTACAATATCAATATCACACCAAACTGTTAACACTAATAATTCAAAACCCACAATTTTATTTATATCAGAATCGCTGTTGCAACTCTAATACAAATCAAATTAAGAGCTAAAAAATTAAAAATTCCAACTTTTTCAGATATTGATACAATTCTAAACTAATTTTATAATTCATACAACTCTAATACAAAATAAAAAAATAAAAAATAAAATAAGCAAATTAAATTAAGATCTACAAAATAAAAATTCCAACTTTTTTTCAGATTTGATATAATTCTAAACTAATTTTATAACAAACCTACACGATTCATACAACAAATAAGTTATGTTAAGAAAAGCATCAGATTAAGTGATTACCAGATTCGATCGACACCTCCTTTTTCTAAACACCATTCTATTCTCTGCTAACCTAATCATATTTTTTTGGGGGCGAATTGTTGAATAGAAGGACTAATAGACAAAGTTTATAAATAAACCTTACTGCCCTCTGTCGGTTAGTTTAGTACGTCCATTCTCTTATCTCATCTGATTTTATGTTACGAGTCGGTCTTCCATACAACATGCCTAACTTATCTTTTTTTTTTTTTTTTGACAATGGAATGGATATATATATATATATATATATATATATATAGAATACGGGAGGTGAGACGGGCGTCTCACTTTTAAAAGTGAGCCATCACCTTCTACTATATAATGAAAAAAAAGAAAAAAAAAAACTAACAAAACATAATACTCCCTCCCCCTTTTCCCCCTCCTTCTTCATACACGCCCTCACCATTATTCCATTATCATCTTAAAAACTGGTTTCATTACCCATAAATTTTAATATAAATTTTGAATTAGGCTAACCCGATTCACAATTATATATATTTAGGATTAATCCGATTCAGAAGTATATATATTTAGAATTATCACGATTAGAAGAAATTTTTTAAAAAAAATTGGAGGGTTTTGAGTGGGTGTCTCCTCTGCCTTATCACTGCATTTGCTTCCTTGATTCTCAACGTGCTCATTTTGAGATAAAAAAGTGGCGGACAAGAATTTCACTATATGTACAGGAAAGTTCATGACCAATCGTTTTCTCTCCAGAAAGCAATCTGTTATTGATGTTCTCCATCCAGGAAGGGCCAATGTTCCCAGGTCAGAGTTGAAAGAATGTTGGCGGGAATCTACAGTGTTAAGTATACAAATACAATTTTTGTTTTCAAGTTTCGTACTCATTTCTACTGATAATGCAAAGAAATTTGATCCCGAGTATAGTCTCATCAGGAATGGACTTAACACTAAGGTGGAGAAGTATAAAAAGCAAATGAAGGAAAGAAAGAACAGGTCAAAAGAAATCATTAAGAAGACAAAGGCTGGAGAGGTGCGAAGAAGAATTGAGTTCAAATTTTGAGATATTATGTTAGAATTGTAGGGGATGGATGGGTTATGGTAAGAGATATTATATTTATTATTGGAAATGAGAACGAGAAAGGATTTTGATATAATTGGTACAGGTGATGCAAGAAACAAATAACATAAATAATTTACAGCCAGTGTTTGATATAAATCCCGATAGAGCAATCTGAGTTCTTCTTAGATGACATTGCGAGCTACATGTCAGATGACAAAAAGTTATTTCTTGATATTGTTTTCAGCAAATTTGAGATGTGCACGTCGGTAAGGCCACTTGTATGCTATGCTGTAGATATCGCCGCCTAGGCGCGCCTAGGCGCCGTCTAGGCGTCAACTCCCCCCTCAACCGCTTACGCCTAGTAAAAATGCTAGGCATTTTTGCCCAACGCCTTAGTCGCCGTGGAAGAGGCGCCTAACCCGCCTAGGCACCGATTAATGGTGTTAACTTGCCGCCTAGGCCATCCATTAAATTTATTTACTCTCGGAAATTCTTGAATTGATATTATAACTCTAATTTTAGTATTTTTCATATTAAATATAGTGGTGTTAGATGAATTTTATGACTTAAATAGATAAAATTTTCATAATTATACACGAGTATTACTAAATATATAAAATTACATAGTAGGATTCAAAACCGCGTAATCCCGCCTAGGCCCCGCGTAGTCCCTCCTAGGCGCTAGGCCCCAGTCGACCGCCTAGGCCGCGGAACCGAGATCTACAGCATAGCTTGTATGGTAGTATTTTTTTATTTATATGAAATTGTGTTCTAATGTTAGATTTATTCCAGTAGAATAAACTCGTCTTTTGTGGCTGTTACCAAATATGAAGGAGTGCATGGTTCAGCTACAAGATGTGCAAAAATCTGCAGAGTAAAATTATAATATGACTGAGAGAGTCCACGCTGAAAGCTTAACGATTTCGAGAGAGTTCCAAATGGTAATGCAATGTCAGTTTCAAGAAGCACTATATTAGCAGCAACGGATTTTCAAGTTCCGGAATATTGCGAAACCTTAAAAGCAAAATAATGGTCATTGGGTGCTTACATCTCTCAAAACATTGCCTAGAGTTTGGGAACAGACACTAAAAACGATTGGCCTTCCATTTGATGCAGTTGAGAGATTCACAAAAGGGGAAGAAGTAAAGTGCAATTACTGTGTTTCTTAAGACCTTTTAAGTATTATAGTAATATAGCTTGTGTAGTTAAGGCTTTTGAGCTTGTATATACATCAAAATAAGTTGCAGAACTAACATATCAAAACCAATTATATTGTATTTTTCTTAATTTTGTTATTGTCAATATAGATGTAGATGTTTCATTAAAGATCAATTGCATTGCATTGATTTGAGTCATAAAGACTTGATATAATTGCAGTTATATAAAAGAAAGATGAGTTTCCACGAGAATTGTCTATGAGTGTTGTCTTTGCTTCAGGAGAGTTGTTGACTACATGGTATAAACCATTAAGGAACCAAAAGTGCTTCAAATTCACTCTCAAGGTCTTCAGATTGCGAAATAGGGAGGAGCTTGAGCAGCATTGCAGTCATGAAACGTTCCATTTCTTCATCGTGTCTTTTTGGTTTTGTCTTGTAAGTTTTAAATTTATAAACATCCAAAAATGTTTGCCCTCCAGGTCCCTGTACACTACTCCAGACCCGTTCTTCCATTCTCATTTTCTCTTACTCTATGCAAGACTCTAGGCCACCGATCTGCTTCATTCTCTAAATTTTGTAAATTTGTCACGCAACTTCAACCCCAAATAAAATGCGATTACTAATCTAAAGAAACATCCCCAAATATGTTCATATGATTTACAAGCAATTCAAAAAATGCATTAGTATTAGTATTAAGATGGATGCAAGAACCAATACAACAATGAAAAATTATCCCCTCTCACTGATCATACATCTGTCTTGATTTCAAGATTGAACACAGGATTAAATTTCTCCCTTAATTCATCAATTACTAAGTCAAAGTTGTTTGCATATCGCTGAGATATTTCCTTGTGCTCACCTTCATTAATAAACATGTCTGCGTCATGGAACATATCAAAATAACTCAAACCATTGAAACAAGAACTTGCCCGAGAATTTGAGAGCTAAGTTCTGGAAGGATCAATAAGATCATCCATTTTAAGACAATCTTTGAGGAAATTTTCTTCGATTATTCTTAACAACTCAAGTAACACGGTCAAAGAAAATGCACTAATTGAACCAAAAGTTAGGCGTTAATTGCTTGATCTAAACATTACAAAGAAATGCACAAATGAAGTTTCATCATCAATGAAAAGATCACATACTGATACAAATATAACTTCTTAGATCAAGCAAGTAATACAGTTGGTTTCTGGAAACGTTATATAGCCAATAAACCAAAGCTTGATCTTATAACACAAAATGCTACCGTAACAGTACAAAAAAAAAACATTGTTTTGAAGTCTAAATAATGAACTAACGAACAAAATGGCTAATAAACAACTAATTTCCATTCTCCAAGATGTTGTATTTCTTCTTGTATAGATCACCATTTTCTCCTGATTATTTTTGGAGTGAATGTTCAATTTCTCCCATGAGGGATATCCATATGAACGTCCATGATTTGACATGCTTTCCCATTTCGAGTGGACTTGTTGATTCAACTTCCACCTTAAGTCATTCAGGTCTCTTATAACACGTTGGATGGTAACAGCCTGTAATGAATTATTTGAAGAGTGCCTGCGAGCAAGAAAAATAGGGACTAATGGTGCAATTAACAGTATTTGATTCATTACCTGCAGGGTGAGCCATTTTTTGCATAGCCGTTGGTCATATCAATGATGGGCACTGAAATTGCATATAACTACTATTACATCTTGATTTGTGAAATGGCTCAGACAATTTTAGACATAACTCATTATTTGTGAAATTTGGGTGTACTGTGTGTGGCTGCCATTAGAGGGGAGAAGAACATACATATAAGAGAAGAAAATAATGTACTATGTGGATACAATTAACCCCATTAAGAGATCGGATGTATGTGTTCTAAGAAAGAGGGAGATGGGAGAGCGGAAAGAAAGAATAAGGTTTGCGTTCTAAGAGAGGAGAGAACGTATTGTGTGGCTGCAAGTGTATTCTATTTTAATTAATAAGGTGTTTTTTATTTATATAGTAGAAGGTGATGGCTCACTTTTAAAAGTGAGACGCCGTCTCACCTATATATATATATATGCCTTTGATCGAAATTAGGAGTAATCCCCAAGTTAAAGAATCCAAATCTTACTAAAATTTGTATTTCTAACTTGTAGGAAGGGATAAACCTTTACAGATTTTGTTTTGGTCATATCTCCTTTGTTACTTATCGGATTTTGATGTTCTTTTTATAAAAACGACCATGTTGAAAAGATATAGCTGCTCATATAAAAACATCTCTATAATTCCAGACTGTTACTCTACGTTAAATTAATTAGTGGACGCATGTGCAGTTTTGGCAGCTTCTTTACATTCCCAATATATCCAAACTCTTTCTTTTTTTACTTTAACTAAGGGTTTTCCTTTACGTTTCCTTTTCAAATCAGTTTTCATAGGTGTAATAGCTTCTATATATCTAAGTGCTACAAAAATTACGCTTGAAAGCTCATAAAATAGCAAAACACCTAAACCTAGACAAGAAAGTGTAAAGTACGAATAAATGGGGAAAAATACCGAAATTAATAACGAAATAACCCTAAAATGATGTCTCAAGTATAGATTAATTTATCACAAATAGAGAGACATCAAAAGCGCAGGGGTGCATTGCAAAACTTCTTTTAGAAGGTGGGAATGAAATTCTAGTTAAAGTAGTATTACATGAAATTCCTACATATGTGATGTCTATTTTTTCTTTTCCACTCACATTTTCTAGGAAACTTGCGTCAATCATTGCCACATTCTGGTGGAATCACTGGCTGAAATAGGAAAAGATGATGGCTGAAAAAGTGGTAGGAGGAATGGGTTTCGCGAGTTAAAGAAAATGAACATTGCATTAACTAGTAGCTTGCCTTCACGAACCGGGTTCCCGGTTTGCATAGAATGAATTCCCGTTCGCAAGGCTCTTTGGCGCAACCTCGAATTGCGTATATACGTGTGTCGAACAGTAGCATGCATTGTAAAAGGTCACCAACCGGGTTCCTTGTATGCAAAGTATAGGCGTCTGGTTGTGTCACACTTTTTTCGCTGATGCACTCGGAAGTCACGTCTACGTGCCTTTTGAACGGAAACTTTAATAAGCTAACCAGGCCCGCGTTTTGCAAAAAACGGGTACATGGCTGTGCCTATGCTTAAAGGTTATTTTCCCATGGTGAGTTGCTCCGTCTCTCACTTCGATCACCCCAAACTCAAGCCTTAACACCTACAAATATCAAAAAACACTCCAGCCCTTCCCATTTCTTAAAAAGTTACACTAATACACATCAAACTACTCTATTATACACTACAAATAAAAGACATAAAGCAATAAGCTAGTATACAATTAAACTGGATTTTGTTTAACGTCGTTAAGCTTCGACGTGTTACCTCTCAGGTTATTTCTTAACATAACCTCTCTAACAGTGATTGAGGTTATCAACATTTACCACACGGAACTTGCATCCCTTGGCTTTCACTCTCATGAAATTCTTAGATATAATTCTTGTGACCACGAATGGTGTCATTCAAGAACTCTTGGACTTACGTGATTTCTGGTGGAGGATTAGGCCTTTTCAATGTGTCTTCTTTGTCCACTATGAATTCCTCCTCTCTTCTTTCTTGGGTTCTCTCGGAACCTTTGGAGCACGTTTCCCGGTATTCTTTGCATGAGCACCGTGGGACCTATCTTTAAGATCTGGAGGAGTTTTAATTTGTAGTTTCTTTCTTAGCTCTCTCTCTCTCTCTCTCCTCCGATATTAAGGTCGCCACAACCTTGGATGGCTTTTTCTCTAAATGTTCAATAGTGTCCAAGAAAAAACAGTTTCCTAGAGAACCAGGGAACTTCATCGCCTTGAACACATTGAACTTCTCTTACTCATCTTGCACTTGCACGATGAATTCACCATTCTCTACATCAATCAAAGTATGCCCCATGGCTAGGAATGGTCTTCCAAAGAAGATAGGGACATTCATATGCGCGTCATAATCAAGTATAATGAAATCAAACGTAAATATAAAATTACCTACTTTGACGATGATGTCTTCAATCTTTCCCTCATGATGGGATAAGGATCTATCCGCCATTTGTATAACCATGGTAGTAGGTTTTGCATCCCCAGTCCTCAACTTTTCAAATAATGACCTAGGCATGTGATTGATACTCGCACCTAAATCACACAAAGCTTTCCCAGTCCACTTTTTACCAATAGATATAGGAATATTGAAACTTCCGGGATCTTCCAACTTTGGAGGCAACTTACTTTGAAATATTGCACTACACTCCTCCAGGGTACCAATCATCTCACCCCACAGTATTTGCGTTTGTTGGAAAACACCCCTTCATGAATTTCAGATACTTCAGCATATTTTGGATGGCTTCCACGAACGACAAATTAATATGTAACTTTCTCACCATTTCCATAAACTTCTTGTACTCTTTGTCATTGTTCTTCTTTTGGACACGTGATGGAAAGGGAGGAGGATGGCGGTTATTATCACAACCACATATTTCTTTGTATTATACTTTGTGCCCTTAATAGGCTCCTCAACCACATATTCACTCACCTCGTCAACTATCTCCTCAATGACGTCTTCAACTATAACATGTTCACTTATTTTTTAACCACATCCTTTACCTCTTTTTGCTTGACAGATGTCTCTTTTTCCTTCATGATCAGGAAAATAGGTGGTGGGAGTTGCTTCCCACTCTTGAGAGAATTTGACAAGAAATCTTTGTATCACTGGTTAATTGTCCTTGAGAAAGATGATTTAGCTGTTTTTCCCTTTGGGTAATTGAACGCAACTAATTTTTCTTTTGATTTTTCATTAGATATTTCTTTTGCGCTACAGACATGCATGCTTGCATAGTTTGTTGCATTTCACTTATGGAACCTTCTTGCAGATGAGAAGCTAAGGCTTTTTGATTTAGAATCTCTATTAACTGATCATGTACGGGATGTTATAGTCTTGATTTCCATAATATTGTCCCCCTTGGTAGTGATTATGTGGTCTTGGTTGGTAGTTGTTCCGTTGAGGTCGCGGCTGATATGCATGAGTCGGATTTGCGGCCCCATCTGGATTTGAATTTTGAAAACTAGGATGGTTTCTGTTTGGTTGACCATAGCCTTGACCACTCGAATTATAGTTCCCTAGGTTAACAACAAACCTTACAGATTCTGGATTGTTGTGACAATTCGCCCAATCATGATCATTCATTCCACAGTTTGAACACACATACATCACTTGTGCATCATTGTCACTCGCTCTTCTACCTGAAATTCCTCTTCAACATCTAAGGTAAGTTGTTTCAATTGTTTCTCAAATGTGGTCTTAAGTGCTGCCTTCATCACATACTGTTTTTCATCAATTGTGTTCCCATTATCTCCTTGCACTATACCTCGAATTGGTGTTCTCATTGTTTTCCACCCCATCTCATTTTCACCATTTTGTCTAAAATCATTTTTGCGTGGGTTTGTATAACCATAAAAAATATTGTCCAACATGCTCCACTAACTCATCTTGCTCTTGCCAGAATGATGTCAACTCTAGTTGCGCGTTCAACCTCATGTTTCTCGGATAGTAACGATTTAAAGAACGTTTTAGTAATTCATCCTATGTAGGGATTTGATCTCGTGGTTTTTGATCAAACCACTCACTTGCTACATCTATGAGTAAAACCCATAAATTCGCAAGATACATCTATTCTTGTGTCACACCTTGCTTGATGTATGCATCACATATCTACATGAACTTCTGCATTGCTCGAATTGCATCTTCACTAACCACTCCTCGAAATTTTTCAAAGTCTCAAAATTGATTCAACATAACCGAATCAGGTTTGAATCTAGCAACTTGAATAACTAAAAGGCCAACACCTAATGCAAGTAATCGGAATGGTTTCTGTTCAGGAGCCTGCACGAACCATGGATCGTAACCCAAGTGGATTTGAGCATTTCCTCCTAGTGGAGGTTGAATATCTCCTTCTAATGGAGGTTGAATATCTCCTTCTCGTGGAGGTTGATTCTCATCCTCTACGAGAACGACGGTGTATTCGACTAGAGCCATATATTTCTCAATCTTAAGTTGTTCTCTTTTTCTTTTCATGTAAGCTTTTAGTAATTCCTCAGGATCTGAGATTATGCACCAAACCTAAAAGATCTGAAAATGTCAAAAACAAAAGACACGCGTAAAATATAAAATAACAATTAATTCTACTTAAAAGAAATAAACACAAAAATCTAATGCTGGAATTCCCAGCATCGGCGCCAAAAACTTGGTCGCTCCTAGAGTGTGATATAATTCGGCACAAAAGAAGAGAAGCAACTAACCGCAAGTGTAGGGGTCATTCCAAGTAATAGATATATAAATACGGCAAATTCGTCTCCATAGGTATTACGAGGTTATAATTTAAGTGTTCAATTGACAAAGTAAAACTAATTTCTATGGTAAACAGAATAGATATTTGTTGGGTTTTTGAATTAATAAAGACTAAACACTAGACTATTGAGTAAACTAATATTAAACTAAGAATGAAACTAAGACGAGTATGAAAATATGAGAGATATACTTGAGTATCGCTGGGGAATCACCCAAGTTCATATATTTAATGCTTTCGTTTAAGGGTAAACTCGATATTTTATATTAGTAGGGACTTTAATATCCTTCTAACTTCCATCAGGGTAGACTTAGGAGGCTATTGGTGGGTCCTAGGGTGTTATAAAATTAAGCGATAAATATAGAGGAACCACTTAACCGCAAGTGTACGGTTGTCCCAAGTAATATATGATAATCAAGTTCGTTCTCAGGGACGGATTAGGTTCAACCCAAATATTAATCAGATAGTAGAAATAATTGTTTGACAGAAAAGTAAAATAATAGATTTTTGTTTGGTTTTCTTAATAACTAAAGATGCAAATAAATAAAGACTAAAATTAAATAAACAGAAAGGAAATAAAGTAAATAAACGACTAACTTCAGATAAGAGAGATACTTTAGTTTCGCAAGGAATCCACTTAATCAATGTACTCTATGCTATGTTTAAGGGTAGAATTGGAATTATAATATTAGTCGGGACTCTAATATCTCCTAGCCCCTTGTCGGGTGGACATAGGAGCTATCCTAAAGTATCATAAACACCTGTATGGTCGAATATGCCTCTTCGGATGATATGATTTTACCTCTTTGGCTATGTAACTAGTTAAGCCTGTCGGTCAATAACGGACATTACACGGGTATTACCTAGATCTGTACTCTAACCCCCCCTGTCGGATGATCACTTCGCCACTTAAGTGAGTAGCCCAAATACTAAAAGCTAATTCTAGTTGTTCCTAAAAGAATTAGTAATGAAAACTGGTGTCGCCTAGGGTGTGATAAAAATAAGATAAATAATAAGTCAGAAAACAACGCACTCTCACCCTAGACAGGCACAGTACTGCAAGTATTACAGGACGAATGCAAGTTTTAATGATAAGTTGAGTTCGTTCACAGGGACTTAGTGTGTTAATCGAATGGGTAGAAATAATGAGTAAGAAATAATTAATTAAAAGATAGAAAAATAAATAGAGTAAATTCGAAATTACTAATTAAACTAAGGAAACTAAAGACAGTAAATTAAATAGGAAGAAATATGAGATGACAAGTATAGCTTAGGTTTTGCTAGTATGCACTAATCTTTCTAATTATTTCTATTAAATCTAGTTAATAAGGGAGATAATTAGCTCTTAGATACTTAGTCAGGAGTCTAAATTCCCATACCTTAGACCTTGAGAGCGACTAAGGGGGCTATGGACACACCACGAGGCTGGTTCAAATAGAGTTATCCTACGCCACTAGGGCCCTAAGCAATTAATTTCCATACATGGTGATAGTGATTAAATTATACCCTAATGACTATCTAGTTAGAATCAGTGTTGTCAGGACCAATATCGACACTAGACGTTATGTGGTGTTTCAATAATTAGACACCCAACTAAGGTGATCATCTAATTACTATTAAGAAACCCTAAAGTGATCAGTTCTAGGACATGAAATAAATCAAAACACATAAACAAATATATAGGTAAGAAGCTAATATCAGATTAAAACATGTAATTCCCAAAGAAACTTAGATAGAAAGAAATTAGAATTCATAGATCATACATGATGCAAAACCCAAGCTATGGGAAGATTAGTTCATACCTGAAGGAAATAAACTGAAAAAAATAATAAAAGACATCATCTTGCTCTCTACAATAACTTGGAAGAATAAAACTTTAAGAACTAATTACTATGAGGCAAGGATGATTTACAAGTGATATAAGGGTGTATTTATAGGTGTTTAGAAGACCTAATTCGTTTTCTTGAAGGAGAAGGTAAGTAATGGACTCCAAACCCAACTCAAATTCGTAACCCTAAAACATGAAATCAAGTCCGTTTTTGTTTTGGTCATAGAAGCTTCAATACTCATCCGTTTGACGCGTATGAGTAGTCGAAATTCATAGTCTCAGAAATATCTTCAACTTTTCTCTTGACCGTTTCTCCAAATTCCACACCGATCTTGATATATAAGCTGATTTTTTGTTGTAGGTGCAGAAATTCAGGATTTAAGACACCTTTTCCTTTTCCATGTTTTTAGCTTTTGTTTCCTTATCTCCAATTACCATGCTTATCTCTTTCCATATCTTGTAGTATTTGAGTTGGAATCTAATTAATCTCCATAATTATCTTTAAAGCTTCACACTAAATAAATAATTAAACCCAATATGCTCTAAAAATATTATTTTACTAAATCAAGACTCAAAATAGGAAAGTACACTATTTCTCAAGAAAAACTATTAGAAAGACTTCTAAATCACTAAAACTGATGTCTCATCCTAACATAAATCTATCACAAATGAGGAGAAATAAAAAACAAAGTAATATCCAATATATAAAACTCAATCCTATTTAAATCTAAACAATCCCAAATTCAAAACATAAATTAATCAATTAAGGTTCATCCCTTTAATGCGATTCTCAAGTATAAAGAAATTTAGCTCATAAGAAAATTAAATACTAACATTAAATAAAATCAGTTCATGTTCATATACAAAAGATAAACTAATAACCTAAAGGGTAGGATGACTGTTGATGGAAGAACATGATTCCTCCAGCACTAGCTTCTCCTTGCCTTCTTGCTCTGACTTGAAAACTTTAAGCCTCTTGTGTAATTCTCTGAAGTCTATGAAAAGAGGAGGTTAAGGGGTGTATTTATAGTTGTTAGGGAACCCTAGGTCGAATTTACTTGGAGTGGAAGACAAGTTAAGAACTCTCAAATTCGTAGCCCTAAAATCTAGGAAATGTAAGATTCTGTTGCTTATTTGATTTGGTCATATATCATTCAATACTTATCTGTTTGAGGAGTTCCAATATATGAAACTTCTTGTCTCGAAAAGAGCTTTCTATTGGTGAAGACCACTCGTCCTTATTCCTAGCCAATATTTAGTTATGGACTTATCTTTGAAATGTGTCTGGAATTTCAGATTCATAAGGCAGCTTTATCTTTTCTTTCTTTGCATATATCTTTCCTAAATATGATTATTTCCATGTAAATCTTCTTTCCTTTACTTCTCTATCTTGACTTGGTCTCTAAGTAATTACCATTTATCTTTTAAAGCTTCACAATAAATAAATAATTAAACCGCATATGCTTTAAAAAGAATAAATCAAGAAATCAAGAAATAGAAATAGGAAAGCACACTCTAAAAATAGAAACTCGAGTAAAACATTTCCTAACACACTAAAATACACTAAGACTTTAATTATCACTTCTCCTCCTTGGATTGGTCTTTCATGAAATTCAAGAACTTATTAACTTTGCATTAAAAACAATCAAATTTACGCACAAAAGCTCAGAATCTGTAAATAATTAATTTCCAAGGGGAGGAAGTGCAATATGATCAAATAAGCCGAAAAGTCTATCAAGTAATTCATTTATTCACCTAAAAGGATGTCTCCAAAGGGCTAATAATTAGAACAAATAGGGAGACATCAAGACCCCAAACTCAAACCTTTGTCGTCCCGACAAAGTAAAATAAAAACAAATGATCTTTTAGGTGAACGCATAAGGTAGAATCTAGTAAAAATCCCAAAGCACAACTTAAAATAAATTTCATATAGTCTAATCTAGGAATTAATATACACCTACACTTATCATGCAAAATCAAACAATATAATATCAATCCAAAATTAATTTCACAATGCTAGAAGGTTACGCTTATTACTTATCTCAAGATGGTGGATATAGGGTGTTCCTCGATCCTTACTTGTTTTGAACGCTCCACTTAGAATATTCCCTATTAACTCACTGCGTATCTAGGAATCACGAGGTCTTTACGGTTTTAGCATAGGCTGAAGGACAGTATGGTATGTATATTTGGTAAATTTGAAGTGAGCTTTTTGCTCTCTCCTCACTTACCATCAACAAACTGTCCAAGAGCTTGAGTTTACACTCGAATATGTTCTCACTCAACCCAATCGACGTGCTTAATTAGCGTCCCCAAATTAACCCAATAAGCACTAAGGATGATTCTCATAAAAATTTCCACTTTGCCGGTCCGAATATATATTCTTTTCAAATCATTTTTTTTTCTTTTCTTTTGTATAGCTATGACTCTCTTTTTAATGTTGAGATATCATGCTATTTTTTCATAGTTATGCCTTTTCATAACTTGAGCTCGTAGCTTCTTTTCCATTCACTATTACCCCGGCAAAGGGTTACAATATAATAAACCTGTGAATCATCATCATGTATAGCACAAAGCATAATTAATAAGCTCAAAAATCCCAAACCAATGTAAATTCCCATATAGTGGACCCACCACCCCAAACTCAAGCTCAAGATAGGAAGTCTCAGGATCATGATTCAAGTGCGGGTCATATGGTCATGCCTAACAATCTAAAGGGATATTGGCTTATAATGTGGCGACAAAAGAAAGGCTTAAAGGCTAAAAATTTGGCTAAGAAGGATATAATTAATTCAGGGATAGGAGGCCAAAAAGGATTCAAAGGGCTAACAAAGAATTGCCTCTAACATCTTCCTATTTACACAGATTGCCTCTAGTTCATACCTAAGTGGGTTCTCTACTCATTTAGATCTCACGTTCTACAAACCACCCATTATCCTTAAGCACAATTTTACTTCTTTTGCATTGTTCATTAATTCTTCCTATCAATTACTTCATGTTTGCATGCAATCAAAGTACAGTTTACACTAACTCCTAATGTCAACTATTTTCTATCATTAATTCATAAAAAGCATGCTTGATGGGGGCATTTAAAATTCTCTATAGTCAACACAACCCTAAGATTAATTTTATTGAAAGCATGTAAAACACGAAAAATTGGGATGAGGCAACGAACCCCACCCCAAACTCAAAAGTGAGTCGTGTCCCCACGACTCGAAAAAGACTCAATAAAGCAATAAAATTAAACTAAACTACCTACCTAGTGCCTACCATCAATCAAGAAGAAGAATTAGAACGGGGTACCTGGCCATAAAGATCCATCATGTCCTCCTCTGAAGGAAAAGAATAATTATCAATTTCCATGTTCGTAGTTACCTCTTCCAATGTTGACTCAATCTGTGTAATTTCCATCCAAAGTGCTCTGTTGTCTCCTCTCAAAAGTTCAATTTCTTGTTGCAATTTGAGAGCCCATGGAGGAATACCATAATTTGTTTGAGAGGACGAAGAACCTTGATCTTGAATTTGTGTCTTTTCTTTAGGCTTTGATGATACCCTCATCCTTGCTGTTAATTTCTTGTGTAGTGGTGGTGCAGGTGCCTTTTCTTCTTGTTTTTCTTCAGTAGGCTCATCAAGATTGATGGCCTTTTCAATTGTAGAACCAGGCAAATTCTTGTTCTTCCCTAGGATACAACACTTCCTCTTATAATCCATAGCCTCTGTTCTGTTTGTCATGGTTGATTTGACCCCAAACTCAAGTTATACCAAGGATAGAATAAAGTTAAGAAAACTTGGTGTAGCTTGAGTTTATTGCTTGGATTAGATGAAGGAAGGTGGTTTTTTGATGAATCTTGGAAGAATTCTTGAAAGCTTGATGATCTTGAAGGTGTTTTGTGATGAATTTGATGAAGAGGATGTGTTTATGGAGGATGGAGGAGAGAATTATTGATATTATTGTGTTTGTTGTGGAGGTTTAATCAAGCTTCAAGGTCTATTTATAAGGTTTGGAGCTGGAAAATTCGTATGGGAAAGGCTAGGGTTTGCATCTGATAAGGTAAGAAGTGTATTAGGTAACAATCTCTTCAAAACCGACCTAGCGCGGTGCACCGGAGGTATGGCCCGGTGTACCGGACCTGGACATGTCTCTTTTTTCAACCTTCGGCAAAAACCCCGAGTCTTCTACCCGTGGTCACGGGTTTTTCTTCCTGCGGTATACCGGAGGTATGGCCCGGTATACTGGACCTGACCCCCTTCGTTTTTTTGAACTTTCGGCAGAAAACCCGAGTCACCAACCCGTGGTCACGGTTTTTCTCCTGCGGTATACTGGAGGTATGGCCCGGTATACATGATTTGAACCGAATTTTTCCCACATGTTTCCTTATTCGTTTCTTAGCACCCCAAATTCAATTCCTGCACCATTAACACATTACCTTTCTTATTTCTTTTAAAAGTAGTCACTAATACTCGATACTGACTTAGAGTTATACACTAGGAATTGAAAAACATAAAGCATTAAACTAATATATTATGAACTGGCTTTTGTTTAACGTCGTTAAGCTCGACGGGTTACCTCATGAATCATTTTTTCACATAACCTCCCCAGCAGTGAGTGAGGTTATCAACGTTTGCTACTATGAATTTGCATCCCTTAGCTTTTATGACCACCAGCTGATTCGAAATAACCTTTGTGACCATGAACGGTCCTTGCCAAGAATTCTTGGCTTTGCGCGTTTTCGGAGGAGGATCAGGCTTCTTCATCGCAACCTTTTCTTCTACACTGAACTTCCTCTTCTTTCTTTCTTTCTTTCTTAGGTTCTTTAGGAACCATCAAAGCACGCTCCATTTCTTCCATCTTCGCATGGTCAAGGAACCACAAATCTGTTGGTTTCTGGTCAAGGTGTGGATTTTCCTTGGGATTTGTATGGAGAAACCACAGATTCGAAATTGATCTAATAAAACTTGATAATCTGGATGGATGGAGGAACCAAGGATTTGGTGGTTTCTTTCTTAGCTCTTCTTCCTCCACTCATAAGGTTTCCACTACCTTAGTTGGTTCCTTGTCTTTTTGTTCAATCATATCGATCCGGAAGCAATCCTCCTTGGGATCCGGAAACTTCATTGGCTTAAACACGTTAAATTTTTCCTCCTCGTCTTGGATACGCATAATCAATTCACCGTTTTCTACATCAATCAAAGTACGCCCCGTGGCTAGGAATGGTCTTCCCAAAATAATGGGGACAATCCTATCCGCGTCGTAATCAAGTATAACAAAATCAACAGGAAAGATTAACGTACCAACCTTGACGAGGAAATCTTCTAGTCTTCCCTCTGGATGTACGAGGGATCTGTCAGCCATTTGCAAAACCATAGAGGTGGGTTTTGCGTTTCCTATCTTCAACTTTTCAAACATGGATTTGGGTATGAGATTAATACTTGCTCCCAAATCACACAAAGCTTTCCCTTGCCACTTAGCACCAATGGAAATCGGGATCGTAAAACTTCCAGGATCAAGTAATTTAGGTGGTAATTTGCTTTGGAAGATGGCACTACACTCTTCTGGCAAACCCACCATCTCATTCTCAAGATATTGACGCTTGCTGGTGATAGCGCTTTTCAGGAATTTCATGTATTTTGGTACACCTTTTATAGTCTCTAAGAAAGGTATATTAATGTTAAGCTTACTCACCATGGTCATGAATCTCTGATATTCCGCATTATCTCCTTTTTTCTGAACTCTTGAAGGGAATGGTGGAGGAGGGCGGACTTCTATAGCATCTTTATTTTTTGGATTTTCCGGAATCCTCTCCACTTCCACTACTTCTGGTTCATCTTCTTTTTCCACTACATCCTCTACCGTTTTCTCTTTCACAGTTGTTTCTTTTTCTTTCATAACGGGAAAAGGTGGGGGTGGAAGATTCTTACCACTTCTAAGAGAGATCGCGTCACATTCTTCATATGGTTTAGGTTCTTCAGTATCGCTTGGTAATTGTCCATGTGGACGCTGATTTAATTGCTTTGGCATCTGAGCTATTTGAGTTTCCATCAATTTAAGTGTTGCGGCCGTAGATTGTTGAATGTTGATTAGTGTCATCAATGTTTGCTGAACATCTAATGCACCTTCTTAAGGTTGAGCAGGTAGAGCTTTCTGGTTCATGGTGTCGGTATAAGCATCTTGTGGAGGTTGTCTCTGAGCTTGATTTCCATAAGTTTGTCCACCTTAGTAGTTGTTCTGTTGTCTTGGTTGAAAGTTATTGCCTTGGGGTCGTGGTTGATATGCATAAGTCGGGTTAGCAGCCCCGTTTGGATTCGAATATTGGAAACCCAGATGGTTTCTATTCGGTTGATAACCTTGACCACTTGAGTTATAATTTCCTCGGTTGGAAACGAACATTACAGATTCGGTATTGTGTGGCCAATTCTCCTCTTGTGTAACATTGACATCTGCTCCTCTACCAGCAACACGTTTTGTAACAGCTAGAGTAAGCTGTTTCAGTTGTTGCTCAAGTTTATTTTCCATGGCGGTGAACTTTTCTTCAATTAATGCACTATTTCCACCTCGAATAGGTGTTCTCACAGTATTCCAACCCAGTTCATTCGTTACAGTTCTATTCAAAATAATCTTAGCATGGACTGGTTGTACCTGTAGAAATCCACCACCACAAAGCAAGTCTAAATCCTTTGTTGAAAAGCCATCAAGTCCTCGGTAAAATATCTTAATCTGTTGAAATTCTGTGAGGCCATGATCAGGGACTCTTCTTAATTAAATCTGAAATCTCTTCCTACTTCTACCCAAAGTCTCATCTTGATATTGTTTGAATGAAGTTATTTCAATTTGCGCATCTAATCTCATATTTGTTGGGTAGTATCTATCGAAGAACGCAGTTTGTAATGCGTCCCATGTTGTAATTGTTCCGGGTTCTTGAGAATCATGCCACTCACTTGCTCCATCAATAACGAAGTATCTAAAGTTAGCAAAATACATTTGCTCTCTTGTTACTCGTTGCGTAATATAGGAATCGCAAATTTGCATGAACTTCTGTTTAGCACGGATTGGATCTTTGCCAGGTGCTCCTCGGAAATTTCCATAACTCTGAAATTGAGATAACATACCAGGATCGGTTGTGAATCTCTCGACATTAATATTTGCTGGGCCAATTCCGAGGGCAGGAGCTCTAAATGGAGCTTCTTCAGGGCCATTGATGAACCACAGATCATTGTTTTGAGGAGGTTGAGCTTGTGGAACAACAATAACAAGAGGACGGTTGAGTTCATAATTTTCAGCCATTGTCTATCTTGCTAATTTCTCCTCTAACACTTTTGCTTTAGCTTCTCTCTTTCTTTTATTTGCTTCTCGAACTAAGTTTTCGGGATTTGCAAGAATCACGATATCTTCACGCATAAACCAAAACCTGTAAACCTGAGAAAGAAATACAACCCAAAGCGTAAAACTAAAAAAATAACAAAAACTAAACTAAGAATTAAACTACTAAAGATTAACACCGGGGTCACAGCTACCGTCCTTGGCAGCGGCGCCAAAAACTTGGTGGGTCCTAGGGTGTTATAAAATTAAGCGATAAATAAAGAGGAACCACTTAACAGCAAGTATACGGTTGTCCCAAGTAATATATGATAATCAAGTTCGTTCTCAGGGACGGATAGGTTCAACCCAAATATTAATCAGATAGTAAAAATAATTGCTTGACAGAAAAGTAAAATAATAGATTTTTGTTTGGTTTTCTTAATAACTAAAGATGCAAATAAATAAAGACTAAAATCAAATAAACAGAAAGGAAATAAAGTAAATAAACGACTAACTTCAGATAAGAGAGATACCTGAGTTTCGCAAGGAATCCACTTAATCAATGTAATCTATGCTATGTTTAAGGGTAGAATTGGAATTATAATATTAGTCGGGACTCTAATATCTCCTATCCTCCTGTCGGGTGGACCTAGGAGCTATCCTAAAGTATCATAAACACCTGTATGGTCGAATATGCCTCTTCGGATAATATGATTTTACCTCTTTGTCTATGTAACTAGTTAAGCCGGTCGGTCAATAACGGACAATAAACGAGTATTACCTAGATCTGTACTCAAACCCCCCTGTCGGATGATCACTTCGCTACTAAAGTGAATAGCCCAAATATTAAAAGCTAATTCTAGTTGTTCCTAAAAGAATTAGTAATGAAAACAAAGTAATATCCAATATATAAAACTCAATCCTATTTAAATCTAAACAATCCCAAATTCAAAACATAAATTAATCAATTAAGGTTCATCCCTTTAATGCGATTCTCAAGTATAAAGAAATTTAGCTCATAAGAAAATTAAATACTAACATTAAATAAAATCAGTTCATGTTCATATACAAAAGATAAACTAATAACCTAAAGGGTAGGATGACTGTTAATGGAAGAACATGATTCCTCCAGCACTAGCTTCTCCTTGCCTTCTTGCTCTGACTTGAAAACTTTAAGCCTCTTGTGTAATTCTCTGAAGTCTATGAAAAGAGGAGGTTAAGGGGTGTATTTATAGTTGTTAGGGAACCCTAGGTCGAATTTACTTGGAGTGGAAGACAAGTTAAGAACTCTCAAATTCGTAGCCCTAAAATCTAGGAAAGGTAAGATTCTGTTGCTGATTTGATTTGGTCATATATCATTCAATACTTATATGTTTGAGGAGTTCCAATATATGAAACTTCTTGTCTCGGAAAGAGCTTTCTATTGGTGAAGACCACTCGTCCTTATTCCTAGCCAATCTTTAGTTATGGACTTATCTTTGAAATGTGGCTGGAATTTCAGATTCATAAGGCAGCTTTATCTTTTCTTTCTTTGCATATATCTTTCCTAAATATGATTATTTCCATGTAAATCTTCTTTCCTTTACTTCTCTATCTCGACTTGGTCTCTAAGTAATTACCATTTATCTTTTAAAGCTTCACAATAAATAAATAATTAAACCGCATATGCTTTAAAAAGAATAAATCAAGAAATCAAGAAATAGAAATAGGAAAGCACACTCTAAAAATAGAAACTCGAGTAAAACATTTCCTAACACACTAAAATACACTAAGACTTTAATTCTCACTTCTCCTCCTTGGATTGGTCTTTCATGAAATTCAAGAACCTATTAACTTTGCATTTAAAAACAATCAAATTTACGCACAAAAGCTCTAAATCTGCAAATAGTTAATTTCCAAGGGGAGGAAGTGCAATATGATCAAATAAGCCTAAAAGTCTATCAAATAAGTCATTTATTCACCTAAAAGGATGTATCCAAGGGGCTAATAATTAGAACAAATAGGGAGACATCAGCTATCTTATGGTATTAATGACCCCATCAGGGAGACACTAAGATAAATTCTGATAATGAAAAAATCATCCCAATTGTTTATGTGGTTAGTCAAGGCAGCTAGGCTCAATAACTAATGTCACACGTCTATAATCTATTTCAATAATTAAACCCCCCCCCCCCCCTTTTAGATGATTGTCGCTACTAACAAATTGCCTAACTACTAAGGGTTATACCTAATTGATCAGAGTAGATATATTAAATAAGTGCAATATGATAGTCAATATAGAAATATACGACTTTAATTAAATTGAAACAATCCCAAATTCGTAAAAACATTAAATTAACTAAATAGGTTTCAACCCATATCGTGATTCTTAAGTATTTAGGGTTTAGTTTATAATAAAATTCAAAAAATATATACAATTAATAAAAGACATAAATTAAATTAAAACTAAAATAAACCTAATTGTTGGAATCATTGGGCTGATTGTGAAGGAAGAAAGACATCTCCACTTTCTGCCTTTTGCTTCCAAGCACTTTTGGCTTCTCCTCTCTCAATAATTAGTAAAAATATAAAGTGTCCTGAATTAAGAGGTCCAAAACCCCTTTTTTATAGCTGAAAAATAGATTAGGGGCTTTATTAAATGATTAAGGGCTCAAATCTATTTTATTAATCCTGCGCCGATGTACAACACTCCAGTAAAACAGGTGTAACTTTCGCACCGTAAGTACAAATCCACTGAAACCCTTCTCAAATTACTCTAAATCAAAGGCCCATCTTTCCCATTTGAACCACCAAGTCAAATCTGCACCGCTTAGGCTCCGGAATGGCTACAAGTAATGACTTTCCAGTTTTCAGGATTCCCTAGTTTCACTAAAGTGATGTTTTTCGCTCCTTTAACTCTTTCTCTTGATCTTAGACTTTAGAATTAACTTATTTTCTTCATCTTGGTGCCTCCTAACAGCCATGTACCTAAGAACTTTACACTAAACAAGAAAAATTAATGCACAAAACCTCCAAAGGTAACAATATTTTAATCCCGAAGGAATAAGTGCAATATAGAAAAAGATGATTATATATCTATCAACTAAGTCCAGATTCAACCTAAAAGTATGTCTATAAAGGGATTAATCTATAACAAAATGGGAGACATCAGTCGTCCTGACAAAGTAAGAACAAATTAGAGGTCTAAGTTACGAAGAAAATGCATATCTAAAGAATGATACCAACATAAAACTTAAAATAAATCTCATATAGTAAAACCAAAGAACTAATGCACACATACAACTAACCTACAAAATCAAAACATGGATGATTTAATTTCACAATGCTAGAAGGTTACCCTGGATACTTAGCTTGATATGGTTGCTATAGGGTGTCCATCGATCCTTACTTGCTTTTGAAATCTCTAATTAACTTACTCCCTATTTGCAAAACTGTTATTCCACTACGTAGCTAAGAATCACGGGGTCTTTACGGTTTTAGCGTTGCCTTAGGGACTGTGTGGTATGTATATTTGGGAAATTTTAAGTGAGCTTTTGGCTCTCTCCTCACTAACCATCAACATACTGTCCTAGAGCTTGAGTTTACACTTGAATATATTCTCACTCAATCCACTTGATGCACTAATTTAGCGTCCCCAATTTACCCAATAATTTGTCAAGATGATTTCAAAAACTTTCCAATTTTCCGGTTACTTTATTTTCAATTCTTTTTTCCAATTTATCCTTTCTTTATAAGATACCCATGATACCCATTTTGATGTGAGTTGACATGTATATTTTTTTCTCTTTCTTTTTCTCTTCTTGTTTTCATAGACCCCGACAAAGAGTTAAAATTTATATATCATCAAAATTCGCGCAAAATATAAACGTATAAAATTCACACCCAATGTAATATCCCATATGAAACCCATTACCAAAACTCAAGCTCTACATATAACAAGTCTCAGGGTTGCAATTCAAGTGCATGTTATATGGACAGCCATGTAAACTAAGGGGTATGGCTTATATCGTGATGACAACAGAAAGTCTTAAGGGATTAAAAATGGGTTGAAGAAGGATATAACATTAATATTCAGTTAGGAAGCTAAAATGCTCAAGTGGCTATCAAATAATTGCCTCTGTCATTTTCCTTGCTACGTACTTTCACTCCAGACTCACCTTAAGACTCCAGTTCATAATTAAGTGGGTTTTCTACTAGGTTAGATCTCACCTTCTACACACGACTCATTCTTACTAAGTACAAGCTTACTTATTTTGTATTGTTTATTAATTTTTCCTATCTACAATCTAGTGTTTGCATGCATTTAAGGACGTTATGCACTACCCTAAGGTCTACTATTTTTTATCATTAATTCGCAAAAAGTCTGCTTTTGTGGAAATTCGACAAACTCTACACCAAAATCATTCCTTAAACTAATTTTTATTTGGTTTTTAACTTTTTAGAAAGCGATAAAACATGTAACACATAAACTAGGAATGAGGACAACGAGTACCCAACCCCAACCTAAAAAATGAGTCTTGTCCTAACGACTCGAAAAGATTGTATAATGCAAATAAACTAAAATATACTACTAAATAAAAGGGAATAAGGGAAAATATCTTAATCGGCACTAGGCCGATCACTTTCGTTATCGCGTCGAGCTTGTGCATTCTTTTTTATTACGGTAAAAGTGGTTAATTTCATTGCATTCATCTTGTCTATTGCGTTTTTCATAAGCACCAAAACTCGTGTCATCATTCCTATAGCTTCAATCATCTCCTCACGTTTCTCCTCTAATTTTCTCATTCGCTCTATCACTTCGTTCTCTTTGAAATCTTTTCTCTTCCTTGATGGAAGCCTAGCACCTCTCTCTTCCCCAAGGGTTTATCTAGATCAATACCTATTTCCTTAGTTTCTTTATGAATGTAGTAATCTTATATCTGTAACATTCTCTTCATTCTCTGTAGGCTCGTCCTCTTCATTCATGCGTGGCACTTTCGCTTTCAAACAAATCAAAGAAATTGTGCGTGGAAATAAGAGGTTGCGTTGGGTAATAGGAGATTTCGTGAAAGACATGATGATATTATAGATAATGTGAGCTACATCGGTTTCTTTCTTCTCAAGTATACACTTGATGAAAATAAGTTTCTCTCCTGTTACCTCGGAGATATGGGTGTTGCCAAAGAACGTGGGAATAATTAAACGGGACCATACTCTAACACGTGGTAGCAAGTCGCTACTCAATACTTGACCTTGATATCTCCCTCCTTCGGGGTTAGGTCCTCGCCCACGAATCAACACTTGATTGTAGAACGATTTCCACTCAAAGTTATTATGACTAACCTCTTCACTATTTTAGCATGAAACCTTCGAGTTTGGTAATTTGAATATCTCATGAATCTGCTTTATTGAAAAAGGGACAATCTTTTTTCTTATTTGAATCACATCTCCATTCGCAAAAACAAATTCTTTATAAAATTCTTGAACTGTGGCTAGAATATATGCAACATCTCTCTTTCTCATCTATTTCCATCCATACTTGTCAATGTCACATCATAATCTTTGAATTCATTGTGCATTATGCCTAAAGGAAGCCCTTTCTCAACACCAAATCTCAAATTAGCAACCCATTCATGACCTTGATCTTTCCAACTCACAACGTGTGGCCATTGACTTTCTTCTCATAGATCATTGTTCATTCAAGGTTACAGTAGAAAGTGGTTCTTCAATTTTATCCTCTTCCAAGTTCGGCTTTGACTGTTTTACCTCACTTGGGTTCTCTTTTATCTTCATGTTGTTCTTTACTTCTCCAACCTTGGGTTTTGAACTCGAATCAGGAATCTTAATTGCTTTCTCCGGAGTTTCCCCAAGAGAATTCTTCTTGTTCGAATTAGTGCTCATCTTACGATTATAGCACACGGAACCAGTTCTTCTTGTCATCTCAAATAACCTCAAACTCAAAGCTTAAAAAATTCAAAAGCTAAAGATGAAATTTGTGAATTTTGATGTTTTTGAAGGTGGATTGATATAGATTGTGGTGTTATATGAGATGGGTAAAGATATTTTATGGTTTTGGAGAGGTTTTGATGGCTAAAATTTATGCTTTGGGAAGAAAATATTGGGATTAAAAGTGTAATTTTCTTGGTGTTTTGGAAGGCTTTGTGATATGAGTATGTGTTCATATGATGTTTAGAGGAAATATTTAATGATTTATGGTGTTTTAATGGTGGATTGCAGGTATTTATGAAGCTTGGGTCGTTATCAATGGCTTTCTTGTGGGAGAAGGTAAAGGAAGAAGGTAAATTTGTTTACGGATTAGGTCTGCCGGCTTACAACGTCACAACCGGGCTCCCGGTTTACAAATTGGGTACCCGGTTAGGTGAGTTTTATTTTCCCGTATTTTTTTCATTCGCAACTTTGAGTTGTGTGTAAGCCTTCATCGTCCAGAAGGTTTTCCTTGAGAGACTAGGCTCCCGGTTCACAAGAAATCAGGATCCCAATCTTGAAGGTGGACGAAATCGCGGACGCAACCTTGAACCACATTCTTTTCTTTTCTAGTAACTTCTTTCTCTTTCATAACGGGAAAAGGAGGTGGAGGAAGATTCTTACCACTTCTAAGAGTCACAGCATTACAATCTTCTGTCTGTTTCGGATTTTCTGTGTCACTAGGGAGTTGCCCTTGTGGACGCTGATTCAGTTGTTTTGACATTTGCGAAACTTGTTTTTATAACATCTGAATGTGTGCTTCAGAAGCTTGTTGCCTTTGGATTGACTGTGCATGAAGGGCAATCAATTTTCTACGGTTTTCTGAAGGTTGTTTGTACCTTCTTGTGGTTGAGCAGGTAAGGCTTTCTGGTTCATGGTGTCATTATAGTTGTCTTGAGGAGGTTGTCTCTGAAAATAATTTACTTGACTCTGTCTCCCTTGATAATTATTCTGAGGTCTTGGATTATAGTTGTGATGTATCCTCATTTGTGATAGATTTATGTTAAGATGAGATATCATTTTTAGTGATTTAGAAGTCATAATAGTCGTTTTTGTTTTGAGAAATAGTGCACTTTCCTATTTTGGGTGTCTAATTATTGAAACACCACATAACGTCTAGTGTCGATATTAGTCCTAACAACACTGATTCTAACTAGATAGTCATTAGGGTATGAATTAATCACTATCACCATGTATGGAAATTGATTGCTTAGGGTCTTGGTAGCCCTTGATAACCCTATTTGAACCAGCCTTATGGTGTATCCGTAGCCCCCTTAGTCGCTCTCAAGGTCTAAGGTATGGGAATTTAGAATCCTGACTATGTATACAAGAGCTAATTATCTCCCTTATTAACTAGATTTAATAGAAAGAATTAGAAGGATTCGTGCATACTAGCAAAACCTAAGCTATATTTCTCATCTCATCTTCTGCGTACTGTGTTTTAATTGTCTTTAATTTTCCTTAGTTTAATTTAATATTTTTGAATTATTCTCTCTTGATATTGTTTGAATGAAGTTATTTCAACTTGCGCATCTAATCTCATATTTTTTGGGTAGTATCTATCGAAGAACGCAATTTGTAATGCGTCCCATGTTGTAATTGTTCCGGGTTCTTGAGAATCATGCCACTCACTTGCTCCATCAATAACGAAGTATCTAAAGTTAGCAAAATACATTTGCTCTCTTGTTACTCCTTGTGTAATATAGGAATCGCAAATTTGCATGAACTCCTGTACGACACAGATTGGATCTTTGCCAGGTGCTCCTCGGAAATTTCCATAACTCTGAAATTGAGATAACATACCAGGATCGGTTGTGAATCTCTCGACATTAATATTTGATGGGCCAATTCCGAGGGCAGGAGCTCTAAATGGAGCTTCTTCAGGGCCATTGATGAACCACAGATCATTGTTCTGAGGAGGTTGAGCTTGTGGAACAACAATAACAAGAGGAGGGTTGAGTTCATGATTTTCAGCCATTGTCTCTCTTGCTAATTGCTCCTCTAACTCTTTTGCTTTAGCTTCTCTCTTTCTTTCATTTGCTTCTCGAACTAAGTTTTCGGGATTTGCAAGAATCACGATATCTTCATGCATAAACCAAAACCTGTAAACCTGAGAAAGAAATACAACCCAAAGCATAAAACTAAAAAAATAACAAAAACTAAACTAACAATTAAACTACTAAAGATTAACACCGGGGTCACAACTACCGTCCTTGGCAGCGGCGCCAAAAACTTGGTGGGTCCTAGGGTGTTATAAAATTAAGCGATAAATAAAGAGGAACCACTTAACAGCAAGTGTACGGTTGTCCCAAGTAATATATGATAATCAAGTTCGTTCTCAAGGACGGATAGGTTCAACCCAAATATTAATCAGATAGTAGAAATAATTGCTTGACAGAAAAGTAAAATAATAGATTTTTGTTTGGTTTTCTTAATAACTAAAGATGCAAATAAATAAAGACTAAAATTAAATAAACAGAAAGGAAATAAAGTAAATAAACGACTAACTTTAGATAAGAGAGATACTTGAGTTTCGCAAGGAATCCACTTAATCAATGTAATCTATGCTATGTTTAAGGGTAGAATTGGAATTATAATATTAGTCGGGACTCTAATATCTCCTATCCTCCTGTCGGGTGGACCTAGGAGCTATCCTAAAGTATCATAAACACCTGTATGGTCGAATATGCCTCTTCGGATAATATGATTTTACCTCTTTGGCTATGTAACTAGTTAAGCCTGTCGGTCAATAACGTCACCTTAGCTGGGTGTCTAATTATTGAAACACCACATAACGTCTAGTGTCGATATTAGTCCTAACAACACTGATTCTAACTAGATAGTCATTAGGGTATGAATTAATCACTATCATCATGTATGGAAATTGATTGCTTAGGGTCTTGGTAGCCCTTGATAACCCTATTTGAACCAGCCTCGTGGTGTGTCCGTAGCCCCTTTAGTCGCTCTCAAGGTCTAAGGTATGGGATTTTAGAATCTTGACTATGTATACAAGATCTAATCATCTCCCTTATTAACTAGATTTAATAGAAAGAATTAGAAGGATTCGTGCATACTAGCAAAACCTAAGCTATATTTCTCATCTCATCTTCTTCGTACTGTGTTTTAATTGTCTTTAATTTTCCTTAGTTTAATTTAATATTTTTGAATTATTCTCTCTTTATTTTCCTGTCTTTTAATTATTTACTTCTTACTCGTTATTTCTACCCACTTGATTAACACACTAAGTCCCTGAGAACGAACTTTCTTATCATTAAAACTTGCATACGTCTTGTAATACTTGCAGTACTGTGTCTGTCTAGGGTGAGAGTGCGTAGTTTTCTGACTTATATTTTATCTTATTTTTATCACACCCTAGGCGACACCAAGTTGTTACCTTGGGGACGTGGCTGATATGCGTAAGTTGGATTTGCTGCCCCATCAGGATTTGAATACTGAAACCCCTGATGGTTTCTGTTAGTTTGATATCCTTGACCATTCGAATTAAAATTCCCTCGGTTGGAAACAAACATCACAGACTCTTGGTTATTCTGACAATTCTCCCATTCATGATCATTCACACCACAATACGAACATCCATAAACTTCTTGCGTAGCATTCACTTCAACCCTTTTACTCGAAAAACCTTCTTTCACGGCTAACGTAAGTTGATTCAATTGTTGTTCCAATGTGGTTTGTATTTTGTTCTCAAAGGAGGTGAACCTTTCTTCAATGTTTACATTATTAACTCCCCCTTTAACAGGCGTTCTTACGGTATTCCAACCCACTTCATTAGTTACTGTTCTATCCAAAATAATTCTTGCGTGAACGGGTAGAACCTATAAAAACGCACCACCACATAATAAATCTAAATCTTTTCTCGATTTCCCATCAAGACCGTTATAAAAAAATTCAATTGTTGTTGTTCTGAAAGGTCATGATTGGGGACTCTCCGTAAACAATTCTGGAATCTCGACCAACTTCTACCCAAAGCTTCATCATATTCTTGTCGGAAGTGTGTTAACTCGAGTTGAGCGTCTAATCTCATGTTGGATATATAGTATCTGTCTAAAAACGCAGTTTGCAGCTGTTCCCAATTTGTAATCTTTCCAGACTCTTATGAATCATGCCAATCACCCGCTCCATCTATCACAAAAAATCTGAATGTAGCAAAACACATTTGCTCTCTTTTTACTCCTTGATTGATGTACGAATCACAGATTTGCATAAATTTTTGTACTGCGCGAATAGGATCTTCTCCGGGCTTGCCACGAAAATTCCCGAAATTCTGAAATTGAGCTAACATACCCGAATCTGGGCGGAATCTCAGAACGTCAATATTGGTTGGGCCAATCCCAAGAGGAGGAGCAAGGAATGGTTCTTGTGCTGGACCGGTAAGGAACCATGGATCAGCTACTTGGAATTGAACTGGAGGATTAGGAGGATTAAGAGGTGGGACTAGACCGTTCTGACCATTCTAGCCATTCTCAACCGGAAGGTCAGCCACCTCTCTAGTTAATCTCTCTTCTAACTCTTGTGCTTCTTGTTCTTTTCTTTTTTTGTTAGCAAGTCTGACTAATGATTCAGGATTATCAAGGATCGGAGGTAATGTCTCAAGATCCTTAAAGAGTCTCCTTCGCATACACCAAACCTAAAAACCAGAAAAAGATGAACAAACAAAGCATAAAACTAAAAAATAAAAATGCAACTAACACTAAAGGATAAACAACGGGGTCACACGCTACCGTCTCCGGCAGGGGCACCAAAAACTTGGTGGTCCTTTGTGTGTTCTAAAAATAAATGCAATAAGGAAAAGAGAACCATAACTGCAAGTGTACAGTTGTCCCAAGTAATATATGTGATAATACAGATTCGCTCTCAAGGACGGATTGGTTGACTTTAATTCTTATCGAATAGTAGTTAATTGCACGTAAAACAAGTAATTGATTTTGAGAATGTTTGTTTTGGTTTTCTAAGACTAAGTCAAATAATTAAAATACTAAATTAATGCAAATATTAAACTAGACGCGAGAAAATAAAGTAATTTACGCAAGGTAGGAAAGGCAGTACTTGAGAGACGCAAGGGTTTCACCTAATTATCATTCATTTCATGTCATGTTAAAGGGACAAATCAGTAAATATGTAATGGTCGGGATTCGGAATTCTCCTTACCCCCGTCAAGGTGGACTAAGGAGCTACTCTTAGGTGCTACAAACCCCGTCAGGGTGATTATAGTCCATCTTCAAGTGGTTAAGTCTTTATACCCAATTGGCCATAGGATTAACTAAGCTCGTCAGAGTCTATAATTTCTATCCTACATTCATTAATTGGTTCTGTACCCAAACCCCCTCGTCAAGGTGATCCATTCGCCACTAAATGGAATAGCCTAAATACTAAAGCTTATGATTGGTTAATTACGTCATTCATAGTAACTAAAAGCAAATTAATGAAAAATACAATTTACCCAATTTGATTTTAATTATTAAAATCCCAAATCCAAACACATGAAACAAAATCAAATTGGGATTAACTCATTATGCGTTCTCAAACACTATTTAAGTTTAGTTCATAATTATTGAAAAGAAAAAAACTAAAGAAATAATTGGGTTCATAATGTTTTACAGAACAAAATAGAAGAACCTAATTACGGAGTTAAATTGGCTGAGAATTGGAGATATAGACAGTCTCCAGCTCTTGCTTCTCCTCTTCCTATTCTCTAGCTTCCTCTCTGGTGTCTGACTCTTTTCTTTTATTAAGCGTATCAATTGGTGTGTAAAAAAGAGAGTCCAAAGTCTATTTAAAATGTTAAAAATGGATTAGGGCTTTTCTTTAAAGATTAAGTGAAAATAAGAAAAGCGCAAATCTATAATTAAGCCCAAATCCCGTAACAGCTGCACCACCTTCACTAAAACAGCTCTAACCAGCTCGTTTCAACTCGGATTGACCTCATTCCAGTTGATAAATTTCCGTAACTCAATGGGAAACTGTTTCTCTTCACTAGTAAGAGGCTAAATCTACTCTTAGATGGCTTGGAATCAGCAATCTTTATCAACTTTCCAGATTTGCAGCTTCAATTTATCACTTCTTTCGGGATATTTCTTCTTGCTTTGACTTCATTACACGGTCTTTGACTTTATTATTTAGTTCCTCTCCTAGCTAGTATTCAAAACCTACAAATTTTCACTCAAAACAAACCATATTACGCGCAAAAGTTTAATAAATGAAAAATACTAGAATTAAAAGAGGAAAAACCAATTTATTGCATTTTAACACCAAAAGTCTATCTAAATAGTCGAATAAACACCAAAAAAGATGTCTCCCAAGGGCATAAAATTAGAAAATTTAGGGAGACATCAAGGATATTTACTCAGTTCACCAAGGAGGCTATATATTGTTCATCGAACTTCACTAGTATCCAAAGATCCACTAACTACTCTCTATTGGCTCGATCACTTCTATATTAAATAGCAAAGAATCATAAGGTCTTTAAGGTTGTAATGTTGGCTTAGGGACAGTATGATAAGTGTATTTGGATAATTTAGAGTGAGCTTTTGGCTCTCTCCTCACTAGCCATCAATGAATTGCCCTAGAGCTTGAGTTACTCTCATAAAATGTTCTCACTCAACCCTAATGATTTCCTTGATTCACAAAGTAGCATCCCAAATTACCGAATTAAAGCATAAGATGTTCACATAAAAATTCAACATTGCCGGTCCAAATATATATTCTTTTCAAATCAAATTTTTTCTTTTGTATAGCTATGACTCTCGTTTGGTTGTGAGATATCATGCTATTTTTTTCATATATTTTCTTTTCATGCTTTTTATCTTTTTTTTCATTTACTCTTATCCCGAAAAAATGGTTACAATATAATAAACCTATGAATCATCATCAAAATATAGAACAGAGCACAATTAATAAGCTCAAAAATCCCAACCCAATAACAATTCCCATAATGGTGGACCCACCAGCCCAACCTCAAGCTCTAAAACAACTGTCTATGCATCGCGATTCGAGTGCGGGCCATATGGAAAAGTCCTAACATATAAAGGGATATGGCTTATAATGAGGCTAATAAAAAGGCTTTAGAAAGGCTAGAAAGGGCTGAGAATGATGTAAAATAATAATTTGGACAGCAGACTAAAAGGCAACAAGGGCTTAGGAAAGAACCGCCTTAATCACTTTCTAAAATATGCAATTTCATCATTCTCTTACCTTTAGCACGTTCATCAAATGGGTTATTAACTAGCTTGGATCTCACGGCCTACACACCACTGATGGCTCCCTGAGATCGAAAATACTTTCTATCGCATTGCTAACTAATCCTTTCTTTACTATCAATGTGTGTTTTCCTACAAATACTCAAAGCATACAAAATAAAACAACCCATAAACATACTACACTTTCTATCATTAACTCACTGAGCTTATGCTTTCAAGCTATTTAACACACTCTACATCTAATTCCCATATATCGAAACGAATTAATTTATACCTAAAATAGAAAAATCACATAAAAATGGAGATGAGGGACAACGAATCCCCACACCCCCAACTCAAAAATGAGGCGTGACCCCACGACTCGAATAAGACTCTAAAAATAAATTAAAACAAGCAGATAAAGCATATACAGAAATGGTAAGGAAGAAAGAGAACATACTCTCGACGCTATTGTCTCGCATTATCGACATCTAAGATAGGATATACTGGATATTTCTTTAATTGCTCAAGGAGTATCATGATGTGCAGTTGGTTAGCTTCATTTGTGCCACATCATTGGCCAAGAAAGTTTGAGCTGCTTCAACTTTATTTAATCGCTCCTCTATCTTTTCTCGCCAAATATGATCGTTTTTCTCTTTCAAAAAGTTGCGTAACTCCTGCTCCTCTCAAAATAGTCTTGATCCAAGTATTGTCAATATTTTTCATCATGTTATTGGTGGGGGCAAAGGTGTGATAAAGTAATAGATATATAAAGATAATAATAAAGAGCACACACCCTTGAGAACCACAGAACTCACTGCAAGTATCACAGATCGTTTGCAAGTTTTAATGATAAGTCAAGTTCGTTCGCAGGGATTGTATCCGTTAGATCTACTTATATTTAACAAGCGTAGATGAAATTAGATGTTTTAGAATAAAATATAAAAATATAAAATAATATGAATAACTATTTGATGAGAAATAATAAATAAGAATGCAGATAAATAAATATGGATGTAAATCTAATAGATTAGGGTCACTAATATGAGTCTATTTTACTAAGTTGTTATTCTAACCTGTCACAAATTAAGCATTATATATTAACCAGGATTCTAAATTCTACCTAGCCTCTATTAGGCTTAGGAGCAACCTCTCCACTACCAAGGATTCCTATGTAATGATTGGTGATTAAATCAAACCTTTATGGCTATCTAGTTAGGCAAAGGATCAAAACTAGACGATTATGTGGTGTTGTCAATAACTAAGAATAATCCTAAGATTGGCCAAATCTAGGGTTGTAACAATAAGTCAAAACACATAATAACAATATACGCCAAGCTCAATCAATTAAAATAACAAATAGTATTATGGAATTAAAGACAAAATAATAACCCAACAATTAAAAGTAAAACTTACAGAATAAAAGTTTAGAAGTATGGGTGAACATAAATCTATAGCTAAATACCCTTAATATAGAGAAGGTGAGATGTAGAAGAGGAGTTTGTCACTCTCCAACTTCTTGCTTCTTGTCTTCCACTATAGGTCAGCTTGCTTCTTGGATGAATAGCTTGATTCTAAGGATGAATATTAATTTGAAGGACTAAGCTATTATTTGAAAGTGAGAAAATACAAGTAAGGACTAAGCCTAAGCTTGAAACTGAGCAAGGACATGTTTACAATGATAAGAGGGTGTATTTATAGGTGTCTTGGAAGCCCTAATTCGTTTTCTTGAAGGAGAAGTAAGTGGTGGACTCCAAGCCCAACTCAAATTCGTATGGAAATAAAGATAATTTCTGCTGAACTGTTTTGAGCATATCTTCTTCGTTATTGGTCGGTTGTTACTCCACAATATACCAAAAGAATCCTCACAGAATTATCTACATCCCTATGAAAGGAATTTACCAAAATCGGCTTGGTTTTGGAGTTATCACCACTTCTTTAGGCGTAGCTGCAGAAATTCAGATTTAGGCAGCTTTTCCTTTTCCATATTTTTAGCTTCTTTTTTTTTTTTTTTTTTTTTTGATGACGAGGTTTCCCGGGCTTACACCCGACTAGTCCCCCGGGAGATATGACTGCCTCCCCAACCATACCTCCAGGTAATCAGAACTAGGTTGCCCATGTTCTGGGGAGGGTTTCGGACCTTGGAAACTTTCCAAACATAATAACTTTCTTCCACCTGCGGGATTCGAACCATGTACCTCTCACTTGAGAGAACCTTCCAAACCTTAATAACTTTCTGCCGCCTGCGGGATTCGAACCATGTACCTCTCACTTGAGAGAACTTTCCAAACTTTAATAACTTTCTGCCGCCTGCGGGATTCGAACCATGTACCTCTCACTTGAGAGAACTTTCCAAACTTTAATAACTTTCTGCCGCCTGCGGGATTCGAACCCTGTACCTCTCACTTGAGAGACAGAGCCCTGGCCAGATGAGCTAGCTCACCTGGTTTATTTTTAGCTTTTGTTTCCTTATCTCCAATTACCATGCTTATCTCTTTCCATATCTTGTAGTCTTTGACTTGGACTTTAATTAATCTCCATAATTATCTTTAAAGCTTCACACTAAATAAATAATTAAACCCAATATGCTCTAAAAATAATAATTTACTAAATCAAGACTCAAAATAGGAAAGTGCAATATTTCTCAAGAAATTCGACTAAATGACTTCCTAAATCACTAAAAATGATGTCTCATCCTAATATAAATCTATCACAAATGAGGAGACATCAGTTATACATTAGCTTCTCTTCTTTACCCAGAATCACATTCGCTTTCCAAACAAGGCACGTGATCATAGTAGGATATTTCAAACTAGATAACGAAGTAGGAGAGACCAGAAATCACGTCACCTCCTCTAAGATCACTTGTTCCATATCTACTTCTTCCCCCCTTAAAATACAAATCAACAAGATTGCGTTCTTCTTAGTTACCTCTGAAGTTCTCATGTTCCCAAAGACATTTTCTGTAAGGAAATGGTGCCAAACGTTTGTATTTGCTTGGAGATATTTGTAGGGCCAAGGTGTCTTTACTTCTCCCTATGTGCTTGCACTTTCTCCTTATCTAATACATGATCAAAAAGTAGATCCCAATCGAAAGTCTTGATATTTTCCACCTATTCTCTATACTTACATGGTCCAACCAATTTCTTGAAGTGGATGTAGCTTCGAATCTCTTCAACTGTAAAAGGAACTAACTTGCCTCTAACTGGAACACGACCTTCACTATCTCGGCTAAAGAGGCATAAATAGAAATCAGAAACTAACTCTCTACATAAGTTCGATATTCGCAACATGAATGTATACCAACCCAATCTATCTCCCATCTCTATGAATCTCTTGTATTCACCTTCTCCAACTTCTTCTTCAAATACTCTCTCATAAGACAAAGGAAGTTCTGGTAAGTGTTTCTTTGCTGAAGCTACCAAGGACTTAGAAGCTTCATTAATCTCGGGCACAAGATTCTCGGTTTGTAGATTTTGTGGTGTTTTCTTTATGAAAGTTTAAATCTTTTTGCTTTTTAAACTTACCACAACTAGCTTTCCTCTGTTTTCTGAACCTGTTTTACCCTTTAAACTGGAACTTGAACTTTTCTCAATTGATTTCTTCTCAAAAAAACCCAATACCTTACTTTGATTCTTCTTCATCTCCCTAACAGTAGATTAGGTTTATGTTCTTTTTGTCATCTCAATTGACCTCCAACTCAAAGCTTTAACCACTCTTGAAATTTGAAACTCTTGATTTATAGGTTGACTAAGCTTTATTCGAGTTAGGAAAGGTGTTATGATGATGAATCTCTGTGTGGGCAGGATGAATTATTCTTTGAATAGTATGGATCTAAGAAATTGTTGGGTGAAAAATTGAAATTTAGGCTTTTGATTTTGGGATTCTAGGTGTTTTGGTATGATATGGGTGGTTGAATCTTCTTTGTAATGATGTGGGGAAAGGATTGGATGTAAAATTATTGTGATTGGGTAGTGTTTTGATGTTTGTTGAAGGATTGATGAAGCTTTAATGGAATTAGGAGAAGTTTGGGGAAGAAGGAGAGGCTTAAGGATTGACAAATTCATGTAAACCTAACCTCTTCCTTACATCCCATCAAATAACCCTTCAAGTATGGATTTGGCGGCGCCGTGCGGTGCAACAGACGTGAGGCGTGGTACACCGGAGTCAAGAATTGAAAAACCATGGTCGCGATTTGTCGACACGGTTTTGGGTAGCTGGTCTCGGCAATGTACCGTATTTGAAAACCGTTGCCACAGTTTTGCTCGTGCGGTACACCGGAAGGTTGGTGCGGGGAACCAGACCCCTCTTTTGTTCAGACCATAGTCGCTCTTCTCGATACAGATTTATCTCCCTTGTCTCGGCATTGGACCGTAGCTGACAACCGTCGCCACAGTTTTTTACATGCGGTACACCGCAAGAGTGGTCTGGTTTTTCGCCGAATTTTCGTATTTATTTCCCTAACTCAATTTCTTACGTACCTGAACATCAAAAACCCTCATACCTTTCTCAATAATGCAATATCAACTAAAAACAACTAACTTAAACAAAATTTAAAAACATAAAAACATAAAAACATAAAAAAAATTGCGGGTTGTCTCCCGTACATCACTTTTATATAAAGTCTTTCAAAGTTAGACGTGTTACCTCTATCAAGATTTGCGAATATAGCCTCCCCAGCAACGAGCAAGGCTATGAATGTCTACTAACCTTCGTTTAATGCCCCTCTTGGGCCTGATCTCTATCACCTTAGCTGGAACAACCTCAGTGACTACAAATGGTCCAATCCACGAGTCTTTGTGACTTTGTGGCCTATTCTCTGGTTTGTGGGTTTTCTATACAACTTCATGGGAGACCCCAAACTCAGTCTTTGACTCAGTATCCACAGGTTTTGTGTCGATGTATTCTGTAAACGGTGATGTGAAAGGTTGTGGATGATAGAACGGTGGGATCAAACTTCCTCAGTTTCTTACCCCAGACATGGAATGTCCCAGATACGTTTTTAGCATGAAGGGTAACTGTCCCTTTCTGGAAGTTGATGATACTCTGACTTGTGGCCAAGAACGGCCTTCCAAGTACAATTGGAACCTATTTATCTGCATCGAACTCAAGAATAACAAAGTCAGTAGGGATGGTGATATTACCTATTCAGACATGTACGTCCTCCATTGTTCCCCATGCCTTGGTCACTAAATTGTCAGCAAACTGCAACTTCACTGGAGCTTTCTCTGTTTTCTGGAGTCCAAGTATATTGAACACGGACTTTGGCATATGATTCACACCTGAACCCACATCACACATAGCTTTCATCTTGAGCATACCATTTATTTGAATAGGAAGATTAAAGCTTCCTGGATCTTTGATATTTAATGGTAACTCTTTCTCAACTCTTCTCGAGACTCTCTCAGTATGAGCCATAGTCTGTTTTTGGCTACTACGCTTTCTTCTTTTTCTGGAATAACTTGTGTGAGTATTTGTTGCGGTGTAATCCATTTCTTCGCAATCTCAAGCATTTGGGAGTTGATATTTTCCAGAGTATACGCCTCTACAAATGTCTTTAGTTCATTTTCTACCTTCAGATTTATATCAGGAATAGTTGGTGACATTTTTTGAACAGCTGGTGGCGAGCCCACCTTCTCTTCTTCTCACAACAGGTTCAACTTCATCTTTCAGCTCTTTTGAGGCTTCTTCTTCTTTCTCTTTGGCTCTAGCAGCTTGTAACTCCACAACCGATCTAATCTCTTCTTGCAGATCTTCAGAACAGTCAGAGTCTTCGGGGCTATACTTGGTTGGTTCTTCTTCAGTTTCTGGAACTTCATGTAAATTTCTGTAGCATGCGATAATTCCTTATTCTCTTCAATCTCAAGGCATGTAGCCTTACAAGCGTCGAACCCAACATTGGCATCACCTCCTTCGATAGCTTTCAACTATTTTGCTTCCATAATATTAGTAAGAACTTTATTCATTTGTTCTACCTGCGTACCTAAAATTTGAATTGAAGCTTCTTGTTCTCTTAACTTCTCATTCCGTGAATGCATATTATTTGTCATAAGATCCATAAAATTCTTCAATTTTTTTATCACCCACAACTCCCTCTTGAGGATTTTGTGGTAGAGCCTTTTGAGCTAAAGTGGCGGTATATGCATCATTTGCAGGTTGTTGTGGAGGAGTAGGTCGATTATAATTCTGATTTCCCTGATACGGAGCTTGACCTCTTGGTTGGTAAGAGTTATTTTGGGGGCGAGGTTGATAGTTACCTGGATTAGTGGCCCCTTGGGATTTGAATACTGCACACCCGGATGATTCCAGTAACCAAATTGATAATTTCCTCGGTTGGATATGAAATAAACAGATGCTAGATTTCATTTGCACTCTTCCCATGTATGATTCGGTAACTCACACTTCGGATAACCTTGTGCCTATTGCACTACATTCGCTGTGGCTAAATTCTTATGCATCTCAAGCTTAATTTATTTGATTTTATTCTCTAATGCGGTTAATTGAGTTGAGTTTGTACTTTCTGCATCTAATCGAAGCGTACCTCTGGTGTTTGTAATAGGAGCTCGTAGAAGTGGCTAACTCCTTTCTGTTTCTATTATACGTTCCATACCTTCGGCGCCTTCTGTAGGATCCATGGACACAAAACCTCCTCTTCCAAGATTATCTACCCTCAATATACTCTAGCATTGATACCTTGATAAAACATCTCTAACTATAAAGATGTGATATAACCATGAAGCGGACGCCTAGCTAACTTCTGTTGGAACCTTGTCCATGCGTCTCCCCTAACTTCTTCTTCATTCTCTTGGCGAAACTTAACAAGCTCCATCTGATCTTTGAGTCTCATACTCTTCGGATAAAAATGGTTAAAGAACGCAACTTGAAGTTCTGTCCAAGTATTTAATGTACCTCGTGGTTGTCTATCTATCCAATCACCAGCTTTACTGGTCAGAAAGAACGAAAACATGTGACAATACAGTTGCTTGCGTATAATGCCTGGAGTAATGTAGACATCAAAAATCTGCATGAACTTCTGAATCGCTCTTACCGGATCTTGAATTGATGTAACACTGTAGAGTCCAAAATTCGAAAATTGACTGAGCATACGCGGATCGGGTCTGAATTTGATATTCTGAATCTTTGGAGGACGATAACCTAATAGTTGAACTCGAAAAGGTGCTCCCAAGCCTGGGAGATCTTGTTCGTGTCTGTTGAGATTTTTGTTATCTTCCCGTGGTGGTGATATTTGCCCTAAAGGACCAAGTGGCGGATCCACAGGTGGTGGATCTTGTCCTGCTTGTTGCACTGCCATTGCTCTTCTTCGTGCTTTGTCTTCTTTCAAGCGTTTGTTATAAGCTTTGAATCTCCAATCGGGCTCCGCAAGAGGAGACCAAGGATTTACTGTTAAAAACCTGAAAAAGACTAGAACAAACCAATAAGCGTAAAACTAGAAAAATAAAAACAACTAAAAACTACTACTAAAAATAAATAACCCACACGCTAACGAGACACAATTCCCCGGCAGCGGGGCCAAAAACTTGGTGTCACCTAAGGTGTGATAAAATAATAGAATAAATAATGCTAATAAACACCCTAGACTGAACACGTAACTCACTACAAGTATCACAGATCGTATGCAAGTTTTACTAGTAAGTAAGATTCGTTCCTCAGAGACTTAGTGTGTTATGCTTATGGGAAAATAAATTCGAGTAGCAATTAATAATTAGAAGACGGGAAAAACAAATAAATATGATGATTGAGGAGATAATATGAATGACTAAATAAAATAAAAGACAATAAGATAAAAGATGTAAGAATAAGATGAGAAAATATAGCTCAGGTTTTGAGAGTATCCACTAATCCTTCTATTTCTTCTACTAGTTAATAAGGGTGATAATAGCTCTTAGATAAGTAGTCAGGATTTTAAAATCCTCCCTACCCACTTCTGGGTGGACTAGGGTGGCTATTTCACAATCACGAGGAGACTTAACTAAGGTGCTCCTACGCCACTAGGTTCTTAGATGAGGCTGGCCTTCTAATGATGATCGGTGATTAAATCAAACCCTAATGACTATCTAGTTAGGCAAACCTTTCCGGATCACTACCGCACACTAGACGCTTATGTGGTGTTTCAATAATTAGACACCCCTTCCGGGTGACCATCTAACTACGATTAGCACATCCCTAAATTGATCAGGTTCAAGACAGACATAAATAAAAGTACATAAAACAAATATATGGTTAAGCAACTAGAATCAATTTAAAATAGTTCTCCCAAATAAACATAGATACAAGAAAATAGAATTCATAGATTATACTTATGCAAATCCCAAGATGTGGGAAAATTAGTTCATATTAAAAGTAAATAAACTAAACGAAAGATACATATTGACAACTTTCTCTAAGGATTGATCTCTAATGATGAATAAACTTAAAGATGAGGAAGGACAAGTTTACAAAGGTTAAAGGGTGTATTTATAGGGGTCTAGGTAGGCCTAAATCGTTTTCTTGGAGTAGGAGGCAAGTAAATGGACTTCTAGCCCAACTCAAGTAAATGGTCGCTTTTGTGGACGTAGCTGCTGAAATGCGGATTTACTTGGCAACTTTTCTTTTCCTATTTTATCTTTTCCTTCCTTTATCTCCAATTTCCATCGTTATATTTTTTCCTTTATCTCTTGGAATTGATTTGGCATCTAATTAATTACCATATATCTTATAGCTTCACAACTATCAAACAATTAAACCAAATATGCTATAAAAATAATAAATCATCAATTCAGGACAAGAAATAAGAAAATATAATAATATGAATAAAATCGAGCATTTAACTTACAGTTAATCCTAAAATGATGTCTCCAATATAGATTAAATCATCACAAATAGGGAGACATCACCCCTCCTATTTCTGTAAAAGGGGTAAGAAGCTTTTTAGGTCATACTGGGTTTTATCGTCGTTTCATTAAGGACTTCTCCAAGATCGCTAAGCCATTACGCAACTTACTGGAGAAGGACTCCAAATTCCTTTTTGATGAATCTTGCATGGTGGCATTCAAAAAGATCAAGGAGAATCTTATTTTTGCACCTATTGTATTACCTCCTGATTGGGAGATTCCATTTGAATTTATGTGTGATGCTAGAGATCTTGCTATGGTGTTGTTTTGGGTCAAATAAAGGACAAGGTATTTCACTCTATCTACTGTGCAAGTAAGACTTTCACTAGTGCTCATATTAATTATACAGTGACGGACAAGGAACTATTAGCTGTTATGTATGCATTTGACAAATTTCGTTCCTACCTTTTCGAAAATCTTTGTGTTTACCGACCATTCTGCGTTCAGCTTGCAGATTATTTGTCTCGTCTTGAAGGTTATGATTCTAATAGTGGACCTGAGTTGGTCAAAGAAGAGTAACCTGATGAGAGTTTGTTTTCGATATATATACATGGAACTCCTTGGTATGTATACATAGCGAATCTTATTGTGAGTGGTTCTTTTCCTGAAGGAGCCACCTCACAAGAGAGGAAGAGATTAATCCATCGTGCTAAACAATTCTTTTGGGAGGATCCTTTCCTCTATAAAACATGTGGTGATCAGATGGTGAGGAGATGCATACCTGAGAAAGATGTTGAGTCGGTAATGGCGGGTTGTCATGATTCACCCAATGGAGGACATTTCAAAGGTGACCGCACAGGTGCTAAGGTATTACAATCTGGTTTTTATTGGCCTACTTTACATAAGGATTGTCATGAATATGTTAAGAAAAGTCATAGATGCCAATTTACTAAGTATTATATTTAAGATATATGAGATGCCACGTAATAATGTTCTCGAAGTTGAGATATTTGATGTATGGGGTATTGATTTCATGGAACCCTTTGTACCATCCAATGGAAATCAATACATCCTACTTGTTGTTGATTACTTGTCCAAATGGGTAGAGGTTGTAGCTCTACCAACAAAGATTTGCGAGTAGTGATTAAATTCTTAAAGTCATACGTCTTCACTAGACATGGTACGCCCGGAGTTATTATCAGTGATGGAGGTTCTCATTTAGTGAACAGATACTTGAAGGCAGATTTAGAGAAGTACGGGGTGAGACATCGTGTATCTACCTCTCATCATCCACAAGACAATGGTCAAGTTGAGATCTCTAATCAATATGTCAAATATATCCTACATAATACTGTTGGACCCACACGCAAAGATTGGTCATTAAAACTAGATGATGCGTTGTGGTCATATCGTACTGCGTTTAAGACACCCGCTGGTGCATATCCATATCGCATGGTTTATGGTAAGGCTTGTCACTTAGCTCTTGAACTTGAATTAGGTGCATATTGGGCAATAGCACATACTTTATCCAGTGAGAATCGTATGATGAAGCTGAATGAACTTGATGAGTTTCGATTACATGCCTATGACAATGCTAAAATTTTCGTGAAAAGAAGTTTGAAGTGGGACAAAGTGTCCTTAAATACAACTCCAAGTTCAGCAATTATCTGGGTAAGTTGAGATCAAAGTTTTCTGGTCCTTACATTGTGACCAAATTTTCGCCTCATGTAGCTATAGAGATTGAACATCCAATCGAGCACCGCACCTTTATGGTGAATGGTCATCGATTGAAAATCTGTCATGGAGGCGAGGATATCAATCGCTCAGAAGATCCACATCTCGGGGAGGTTATGTACCTCCTCGAAGATGCATAAAAGCGAGAGGTAACCCGTCGAGCTTAACGACATTAAACAAAAGCCATTTCAATTTTATATTATTTTAAATGCTTTTATGTCTTTTAATTTCATAGTGTAGATTAGCGTAGTTATTGTTTATTGGTGTTTAATTTTTAAGAAATGAGAAAGGTTGGTTGTTTTTTATGATTACAGTTTTATAAAGGTCATGAGTTTGGGGTAGTTAGTACGAAAAACAAAGAATTTTTGTTGCAAAACAGGTTCTAACAGGGAACCCGGTTATCACTAACTGAGAACTCGGTCACTCTTGTTGACCAACCTCACACACGCAAGGAATATTGTGTTGGCATTCGCGCCCGTCGACACAAACCTGGAACCCGGTAAGTCGCCAACCGGGAACCCGGTGTTTGCGTTGTAGCTCCCCAAACTCTCCGACCTGTGCGGTGTAAATGCAAGCCAAGTGGTGTGTCTGGAATCGCGCTCGTCGACATCACCATTGAGATTTCGGATTGGAGTTCTAGACCTAAGGTTGGAGAAGTTAATACTACTATTAAGAGGAAAGAGAACCCAATTGTGGCTAATTCCAAAATGCCTAACTTGGACGAAACAGAAGATGAAGACGAAGCTCCTAGCGAACCCATCACAGAATAAAGATCTACACGAAGGAAGAGATGGCCCCCAAGCCGAAAAAATCTTTGATAGTTGGACTGAGCAAGTTCGTGAAAGAGTAGCTTATTTAAAGTTTGGTGTTAAGAAATGATTCCCTTCAGGTATTATGAATAGTACTTTTAAATATTCCTGCTTTGGTTCGTGAGTTTTATGAAGAGCTTGCTTTTGCGAATAAACAGTCAATTATCATACGCAAAAAGGTATTGCCATTCTCAATTGAACTTATTCGAAAAACATTGAAATTAACATTTGACTGGTCCATGCTAAATCAAGAAACACTTAATGATCCATCTTTCGAATAGGAATCTCTTTACGATATATTCATGATTCATGGGAGACTTCCCATCCCAGTAGGAGAAAGATATGTTGTCCAAGTATATAGTAGTAATTTATTACCTTATGAGAAAGTGTGGTCCCGTTTCATAGTCCCTACCTTCTTTGGCAACACTCACACTTCCGAGTTAAAAAAGGAACATCTTATTTTTATAAAGTGTATTCTAGGAAAGAAAGAAATTGATGTTGCCCGTTTTATTTATTACACCATCATGGAATTCGGAAAATCTCCAATTATTTAAAAAAACCTCAAGTTCCCGTGCACCATAACTACCATATGTTTAGAAGCAAAAATACCATGCAAGAACGAAGGGGTTGAGCCTAAATAAAAAGGGGAAGATATGACATTAAAATCAATTGAGAATGCCCATGATGAAGCTACAAAAGAGATGAGGATTCCTAGACTTCCTCCCCGCAAGAGGAAGGCAGTTAATGGAAATGAGTTGGAGGACCGAATAAAAGTTTTAGAGGAGAAACAAGATGAGATGAGCGCGACTTTAGGAAAAGACACAAAAGAGTTGGAGCTTATGCAAAACATGCTACTTGGGGTGAGCAACATACAACACGTCACCTACACATTACTCACGCAAGGAGCCCAACCTGAAAGCAACAATGGTAACCGGCCTCGTGCTGGTTAAGATACGTTTTCCTATCCTTTTCTCATTTAGTAGTGTATATTAGTTAATCGCTTTATCTAGTCTTTTTGAGTCGTGGGGACACGACTCATTTTTGAGTATGGGGTGGGGCTCGTTGCCTCATCCCAATTTTATTTGTTATTTGTTTTACCGTTTTCAATAAAATTAATTGAGGGTTGCGTTTGTCTGTAGAGTATTTTAAATGTCTCCATTAAGCATACTTTTCATAAACTTATGATAGAAAATAGTATATTTTAGGAGTTAATATAAAATGCACTTTAATTGCATGCAAACATTAGGTAATTGATACGAAGAATTAATGAACATTGCAAAAGAAATAAACTTGTACTTAAGGAAAATATGTGGTTTGTAGAACGTGAGATCCGAATTAGTAGAGATCCGACTTAGGTATGAACCAGAGGCAAGTTATGTAACTAGAAAAATGATAGAGGCAGATCTTTGTTAGCCATTTGAAACTTTTTAGCCTTCTATCGCATGAATTAATTATATCCTTCTTAGCCCAATTTTGAGCCTTAAGCCTTTCTTTTGTAGCCATGATATAAACCCATTATTAAGCATTTCCATATGACCCGCACTTGAATCACGATCCTGAGACTTCCTGTCTTGAGCTTGAGTTTGGGGTGGTGGGTTTCATCAATGAGAAATTACATTGGGAGGGAATTGTATGTGTTTGTATTGAAGCAAAATTGTTGATGATGTATTATTTGTAACCCTTTGCCAAGACTGAAAAAATGATAAAAAAAAGTTGTCAAAACAGTAGACAACCGGGAACCCGGCCATCACTAACCGGGAACCCGGTTATCGACTGTACGAAAAAAATAAAATAGAAAAATAAAAAGAATAAAATGACCGGCAAAGTGAAAAGTTTTGGAAAGCATCTTTAGTGCTTATTGGGTTAATATGGGGACGCTAAATTAGTGCGTCAGGTGGGCTGAGTGAGAACATATTCGAGTGTAAACTCAAGCTCTTGGACAGTTGTTGATGGTAAGTGAAGAGAGAGCCAACATCTCACTTCAAATTTACCAAATATACATACCACACCGTCCCTAAGCCTACGCTAATACCGTAAAGTCCTCGTGATTCCTAGGTACATTGTGAGTTTATAATTCAAATAATAGGGAGTATGCTAAGTGGAGCGTTTAAAGCGATTAAGGATCAATGAACACCCTATAGCCACCATATTCAGATAAGTATAAGCGTAACCTTCTAGCATTGTGAAATTAATTTTGGATTGATATTATTTGTATTTGATTTTTTCATGATAGGTGTATGTGTATATTAATTCCTAAGTCATACTATATGAGATTTGTTTTAAGTTGTGCTTTGGGTATTATTTACTAAATTCTACATTTTTGCGTTCACCTAAGGCTTTTGTTTTTATATTACTTTGTCGGGACGTTAGAGGTTTGAGTTTGGGGTCTTGATGTACCCAGTTTTTTTCTAATTATATACCCTTAGGAGACATCAGTTTAGGTGAATATTTTACTTATTTGATAGACTTTTGTGTTTATTTCGTAATATTTCATTTTTACCCCTTGGATTTACGGTATTTCATTTTTAGAGCTTTTGTAGGTTAATTTGTTTGTTTTTAGTGCAAAGTTTTTAGGTCCATGGATGCTAGGGAGCACCAAGACAAAGATGAGAATCGAGAATTAAAGTCTTAGATCGAGCGGAGGAGTCAAAGGAGAGAAAAGATATCCCGAAGAGTTGACTAGAAAAGCTACAAATCTAGAAATATGTTACTAATTACTTTTTTCGAGCCACTTAGACACTGATTTAGCCTTTGGGTCGTGAAATAAGGAAGTTGCTTTTTTGAGTTAGGAAGATTTTACAACTGGAAAGAGTCGATTTGGAGTTGATATACGAAAGTTACAGCCGTTTTACCAAGAGTTGTACACCAGTTTAAAAAGATGGGCTTGAGCTTTTTATTATTTTAATTATATTCATTAAGTAAAAATCACATTCCTCCTTTTATAAATAGACCATTAGACCTCCTTTTTAACCACCACTTATTAGATTATTTTTTATTAGATTATTTTCATACGCTTCAAGAGAGAGTCAAAGAAGAAGGAGAAGCTAGAGTCCGAAGAATTCCTTTCTTCCATCAACAACCAAACCAACGTCCCAATTAGGTTCTTTCATTTATTTATGTAATCTATGAACATGTCTTTTATTTTTATTTTTTTCATTTTTTACTTTGAACATGGCTAATTTCATTTAGTACTCAAGAATCGCTATGTGGATTGTACCTAATTCTATTTAATTTATATTTTCTGAATTTAAGATTTAATTATTTAAATTAAATTAGGTATTTTGTGTTGGCTATTATCGTATTTTCAATTACTAATTTTGAAGTTATGAATCAAGATTAGGGCTTAGTAATTAGGCTATTCACTTAAGTGGCAAAGTGATCACCTTGACGGGGGTTCAATTACCGACCTAGATAATAGACGTGTAGTATCCGTCAATGACCCTGTCGGGCTTGACTAACCATGCATCCAATGAGGTAAGAGACTAAACCGTTCGGAAGTAGATATAATCACCCTGACGGGGTTTATAGTACCATAGGATAGCTCCTAAGTCCACCGTGACGGGGTTGGGAGAGATTAGAGTCCTGAGTAGCACAATAATATCAATTTAGCCCTTAAACGTAAACATTAATTAGATAGGTTAGGTGAAACCCTTGCGAGACTCAAGTACTCTTCTCATCTTGCGTCCAATCTTATTTACTTGTTTTATTTTCTTTTCAGTTAATTAATTTAGTACTTTACTTCATTGCATCTTTAGTTCTTAGGAAAACCAAACAAAAATCTTATCATTTACTTTTCTGTTAAGCAATTATTCCTACTATCTGATTAACATCAGAGTTATAACTATCCGTCCCTACGAACGAAACTCGATTTATCGGAGTATTACTTGGACAACCGTGCACTTGCGGTATTGTGGTTCCTATTTATTCATCGCATTATTTTATAACACACTATGACCCACCAAATGTGGAAACTGAACGGCGTCATTTACTCTAAAATTGGATCATGTTTCTCTTTACAAAACCGAATGACAATTCGAACCGGGTATACACATTTGATAAAATCGGGTTCCTGATTGACAGAGGGTGTCGGTTTGAGATGTTTGCAAGGCTATTGGTTATAACCGTAATTTTTGGAATTCTACATAGTCTTCATCAGAAACGGTATAACATTTTAATAAGCGAACACGAACCTATTTAGAATTGGGGTGCCGATTTAGAAGTGTGCACATTGCCAGACTTTACCCTATAGTTATTTGTTCTAGTGTAAAACTTTCCATCATTCGATTTCTCTAAAATTCAATTATGAGTAAGTATGTAGTTTAAATCGAGAGTCAATTCTTGACACATAAAACGTTATAGAATAAAACATGAATAAGACTATTAAAATAAAGATATATGTTTTCACATAGGAAATGATACTTGGATGCTCTTGACCTAAACATATAATATGTTATAATAGTGCATATAAAAAAGTTTTTAGTTCAACATATTAGAAAGTTCAAAAAAATATAAAAAGTTATGCATTAAAAGTCTTTAACTTAAGTATAAGCACACAAATCCTAAAACATGTTTAAGATAGATATGATGAAAACAATGTTTAAGTCATGGAGGTAATGTTTAGAAGCCTGTGCTCTAATCATGAGATGTGTTTCGAAAGTTGCAATCATATAGCAATGTAGTAGACACAATTAGAGGGGTTAGTGTATGACTAATAATATTAAGGGGTCTCCTAAACTTAACCAAACAATCACATAGATATAGAAGTGTGCTAATAGAAAATGTGTGCATATATAATCCGACTGCGCATGCTTGTCTTCCTATATCTTAGCATGAGATGTGCATTAAATGTGAAATAATTTTAAAAAAAAATAGACAACACTCTAGACACATAACATAGTTCTTATACTTTCAAGATGAAATAATGCACATTTATGCAACTAAGACATGATTGGCTTCTTTATCTCTTAACATGTGAATGATATAATGAGGCGTACAAGCAAGTTATTTAGTTGATTAATTATGAGAAATCAAATTAATAACTGAGGGAGTGATCAACTCATGTGAATGTATATGAACAAGGACAATCATGCTTAAAACGAATCAACTAGTAACAACTCATGTGCATGTCTATATATAATTTAAATTCAAGATTAAATTTTATATATATATATATATATATATATCTTTCACTCACATATGTAGCCTGGTTTTTGGAGATTAAAGATTGAAGCACTTTCTTTTTTCTATCAGTTATTAGCTTACCTTGGCCGAAATTGTTTGACACTTGATGGAGTACTAACCTTCAGGGTGAGTGCTGTGTTTGTATAATTGACACCTTGAATCATAAATTACTATCCAATGTTCCTTTAACGACTTTATAGAGATCATCACCAAAAATATGCCAAAGCTTCTTTGTAAAAAAACCAGGAGTGAAACCATCTGGGGCTAGGAGCTTATTCTCATTAATTGGGAAAAATGCATGTTTGATTTCTTCTTTTGTATTAGGCTGATTAAGACTTCTAACTTGATATTGAGTAAGAGTTACATTTATTAAGTCTTTAATAACATTTATAGAACATATTTATTGATCTTTGTCTTCAGAGCCAATCAGCTCTTTATAGAAGTTGATAAACTCTAACTTGATTTGCTTAGGAGAGGTGAGTACATTACCATTAATGTTAGTTAAAGTACTAACCTTATTTATAACTTGTCTTCCTTTAATAAATTTGTAATAATAAGAATAACAGTCACTTTTATTTGTCAAAGTAGCTCTAGACTTTTGCTTGAGTATTTCACGTTCATTAAGTATAGCCTCTTCAAGATTCTTGAGAATGATTTTTTCTTCAGCCATGATTGCTTCATTACCATTTCCACTCATGATAGATTTTTGAAGGTCTTCAAGTTTAGCTCTCATGTTTAAATATATGATGGATCCTTTTTGAAATACTTTATGTTGAAAGCTTTTAATGCCTTCTTGAATTGTCTTTGTTTCCGTTTGAACCTGGAGAATGATAGAAATCAACACTAAAGGAGAGAAACGACTACCGCAAGTGCACGGGTCGCCCAAGTAATAAGTAAGTAAAACGGGATAAATCGTCTCCACGGGGATTGCAAGGTGAAACTGAGGTGTTTAAGCGATAGATAGAATTAATTGCGAATCAAAGTAAAATAAAATAAAGATAAAGATATATTTGTTTGGTTTTTGGTTTATGGAATTACTCAATTCAAGAAATTAAATTAACTATGATTAAATAAAAGACAATAAAGTAAAGACTACGGAGGGTGTATTCAAATGAAAGTCTATGGGATTTTTTTGGATTCTAAAAATAGACAGATATTCAATTAGGATTTTATACATTCTTTTAAATTCTTTGGGTATTCAATTAGGATTCTAAACCGTATTTTAAAATCTAGTTGTATTCAATTAAGATTTTAATAACTCCTTTAAAATTATGAGGTATAAAAAACTCTTACGAATTCTAAAGTAATTGGATTTTATTGGAGTTTAAGGCTTTAAGTATAAATAGGAAAAACTTTTAGAAATCCTTCGTATGGAGAAGAAATCAACCACGCAAAAGAAAGAGACTATTTAGTCCATGCAATAAAATAAATTTTTCCAAACCAAGTGCTTGGATTTCTTTTCAACAAAATCAACTGTAAAAATTAATATTTTTATGACGAAAAATAGTGATTTAAATCACGCATGTTGTTTTAAAAAATATAAATACCCAAAATTATTCAATGGTATTTATTTTTAATGATACTTTAATAATTCTCAATTCTAATGGATTAAATGTTATATGTTTCGTAATAGTTAATTAATAATAACCCGAAAGAAACAGCATATGTTTTATTTTGTAGATGATTCTTTTTTCATTTTTGACAATGTTATAACTATAAATGTGTATTCGATATGACAAAAACTATTAAATTCAAGTTCCATAAATACATTTATATAATTTAAGTATTTTAGAAATATTTATTAAGTACACAATGAGAAGGGAAATTTTATATTTTCAAATGTAATTAATTATACATTTTTAATGCTATTTTATTATATTCTCAAAAGCAAAGGATTATATATAAATATTATATGTTATTAATTTGATAATTTTTAAAAATATTAAATACATTACAAGTACAAAAATTAGTAGTTGTAAATAAAAGATTACATTTATATATCATAGTAAGGTAATTTGTTGAAAAAATCATCCTTAGAGTTCTTGGAAGGTCAATTGCTGGAAAAGTCAACGCACAAGTTCTAGTAATGTCAGTTGGTGGCCTACTCAAATTATAGGGTCTACTATGGTCATCTGTTGGAAGAGTCAAAGTATAGATCCATAGTAAGGTTTTACGGTGGAAAAGACGACTAAGAGGTCTACAACGGTCTTTTATTGGTAAAGTCAACTTAAGAGATCCACAGTAAGGTCATTTGTTGGAAATATGATCCATAGAGATCTTGGAGGGTCAATTGCTGGAAAAGTCAACGCATAAGTTCTAGTAAGGTCTTATGGTTGAACGGTCAAATTAAAAGGTCTTGTACGGTCTTTTGGTGGAACGGACATCACAAAGGGTCTAGTTCGGTCAATTTGTAAATAAGTCACCTCAAATGGATGTAGCTGATAGCTCTTAGGTTTAGTCAACTAAAGAGGTTCATTTAGGTTATTTCACCATAATAGTCAACTCATAAGTACTAGTTTTGTTCTGTTAAAGGTTGCTCGGGTCCTTTGGGTTTGAGGTGGTGGTTTTGTCAACTTCTCAACTATTATGGTGTACTGTGGTCAATTGTTGATTTAGTACCTTTATGCGTTAAGTTGTCGGGATCTAATGTTATCGTCCTTTTTTTTTTAAAACCGATAAATTTTTTTGTACATTCATTTTCCAACTCATGGATTTCACACTAAAATCAAAAATTTAATTTTTTTATTAGTATATATTAAATAATCGAAATTATTTAGTTGTTGAATTTTTTAATATTCCAATTCGAAATTAATATAAATTATTTAGTCTATTAACTTTAAAACTAAAAATTGAAACTGACTTATTATTAGTTACCTATAAAAAAATTGTTTGGTTATAACACGAGCTATTAATTTTATGTTTGTCTCACAAAATGTATACCTATTAATGTGTCGTCGTTACTCCTTTGACATATTAATACAACATGGTCTACTAGTACAACCGTTGTAGTGTAATTTTTTGTTCCTTGTCTACGTGTCCTAGTCTAGGTCTCTAGGAAGTCTTTTTGTTTCCCCATGCAATCTTATTTTTGGAGCCAAAAATCTCGATACCGCCCAATACTCCATGCGGCTTCATTAAATGCAGCATCCTTTGCTGTCTTTTCTCAAAAATCTTCACAGTATTTTCGATAATCCATTTCCAGAAGTTTTCTTTTCTCAAAATCTCACATTCCAACAATGGAAGATAAAGCTTCTTCTTCAACACCGGCATCGATGGCCGGTGAATACTCTAACTTTCCCATGATACCCTACTTTATGCAACCCGGAGAACTACTAGCGCCACCAATAACTAATTCAAGATATAATAGGCCACCCCAAAAAAAACAAAGGAACGAAGATTCTTTTACGAACTCCCTCACTGCTTTCATCCAACAGTCAACTGATGAAGCAAGAAATACTCTCTGCCGTCAGGTATTGTTTTCCGTTAAAGAACTGTATCATAAGAATATTTTAATTAGCCAAGAAAGTATATGAAACTGAGTCGTTGTTATCATTATTCGTCGAAGGAAGATTCATATTTTAACCTATTAATGTATATATTCCAAAAAATGATTAATACGGAAAGAATATTGCCCAAAATAGGTTGTACTTTCAGGTTGATTATTTTATTAGTGCTTTGTGATTTTTTTCAAGAAGCTTCATGGATGTATATATTGTACGTATAATAACCGTCTAATAAACATTGTTTTTTACTTACGAGGTGAACGCAGTCCCGTGCACCAACGCAGCCACTAATCCACAGGCGACATATTTTCTCACAGAACATGCCTGCATCTCCACCATCTCCACAACCAAACATTGAAGTGGTCCTCTTTAAGCTTAATGAGGTCTTAAACAGGAACCGCCTGTTGGAGAGCTCTGTTCATGAGCTTAGAGCAAGGATAGAATTTTTAGAACACAAAAACAGGGCACGGGAGGTGGAGGAAATCGTGGGGGGGGGGGGGAACCCTGGGCAAACGGATAAGGGAGTATCGATTCATTTAACTGGCGAATAAACGGTAGATTGTTTTTGGGTTTGGTTCTGTGGTTGTTCTGTTGAAGCTGGATTCGGTGAAGGTGGTTTTTGTGTTTTACCTTTGCTTGTTTTTTTTTTTAATTTCTGGTTTGTGTTAGTATTGATAATTTTAAATATAACGGAGATTATTGTTAACTTCTTGTAAGAATATTCAGTTTCAGTTTCACTTAATTAAAGTATCATTTTCGATAAACAGAATTTAGTGTTTATTAATTTTATTCATGAACTGATGAATGTTAAATCTTAGAATATTAAACCAAGACCATCTACTTATTACCACGAACATGACCAACATTAATTATTATGACATTATATATATTATAATACTAATTATAAAACAAAATTCGTATATTATTATATTTCAGGAAATAAAATTATTTTTTTAATAAATAATTAATAAATATTTATGTAAATAATACTATATATTCTATAAGAACTAAAAAATCAAAAAACAATATAAAATTTTTGTTGTAAAAGATTGATTAAACTTACGAAAGTTATTATAAATATAAAAGATATTAAAAAATATTCAATAGTATTTAATGTTTATGCTTGTTTAATATATTCTCAAATTTTATGGAATATATTTTAGTATTGAATTTTATTAATTAGATGTTTTTAAAATAAATTAAAACATATCAAATTATTTGAAGTAAAGAAAAGATTAAATTTTTTTTATATTAATGCTAGGAAAATTTTGGTTTGATAAAATCAAAGTTAAATATGCATACATGTATTCAAATTTGACAACTTATATAGAGATTAAATCTCTAAATTTATATTTGACTAGTCGTTATTCGTACCATTTGTGTTGATTGTTTATAAATTTTTTTTAAACTCTTCAAATGTTACATATTATTTTGGTCTTGCATATAAAATGGTTTTTTCAAAATATCATTGGAAGAATGTATCTTCTTAAACATCATTATTTTCAAACAAATCTGAAAAAAATAAATAAATGACAAAATGCGGGAAACCATTTCGTTAAAGCAAAATTTTTTGGTTTAGATGTTTTCCTTCTTCGTAGCCTTTAAACACCTAGGGTGTACCCTACATGGCAACAAAATTTTTTTTAGGGTTTTATATTATAAAAGTAGTACGACTACCCCTTCTTCATATTACAAGCCACATTTGATATTTTTTTTTTACTACTGTGGAACCTATCCCTACACCATTTTTTTCTTCGACAAAAACCAAAGGATTTCAGCCATGGAAGACGAGGTCTATACGTTCCCTATGGTGCCTTACTTCCTGCAATCTACCACCTCTCCTATGTTGTCTCAAACTCCGACACCAGGTTCATCAACACAGATGCCCGTGAAGGAGTCAAAACGCTATGAAGAGGATATCATTATTGAGGTAAAAGAGGACCAAAGAACAAATTCTGAGGTAATGACGCATTTTTTTTAGGTATACCAAACTTTCCTTATAACGGATCTGTGCAAGTTTTTGTACATTATTATTTAAATAGTTTATTGGAAAAAAAAATTATTGGTCTAGCAGTGAAATACATTTTAGTTTAAAGGAATCCTAGTAACTATGGAATGATATACTCTATTTTTATGTACAGCCAATTCGTAATTTACCACCGATTCGAAAGGTGTATAGTAGAAGGAAACATTTTGTTGCAAAAAGAGACAACCAGCCTCTATCAACTTCCACTATACATTCGTCTTCAGTAGGAGAAAATTTAAGTGTAGTTTTAAGAGACCTCATAAAACAAAACATGATATTGGAGAGGAAGCTGGATGACATAAATGAAAGAGTTGATTTACTAGAAGCTCAAAATAGAAAGAGGGTTCTTGACAATGACAATGAAGGGTGTAACTCGTTGGGAAAGAGGATTCGAGAGATCCAGTTCATTTAGTGATCTATTACGTTTTCCCGTTGTTAAATGATGTTCTCCAACAAGATTATCCATCGATTTATGATGTTGATGTTTTCGTGCTGTTTTGATTACAAGAATGTTATGTATTAATGTAAAATTATTATGTATTACCAAGTTTTAGTATATGTTAATTTATAATTATGTTTTTAAATGGAGCAAACTGAATAGCGTCAAAATTTATTTCACAACTTGAGTACTAATTATGTAATTTAACTATTAACGATCTGAACTATTTGTTTAAATTATTAAATAATCAAAATTAACTTGAAATACAAACATATCAAATCACTACACAGTAATTTGGTCTAAAAATTTTTCTATATAAGACTACTTACCCATATCACAATATCACACCAACCCACAAAAACCCTTTCAGCAATAAACCATCCTTATTTTCTTACAACTAATACCACCTTCGGTCTTCCTCAACAATGATGGTAAATGTTTTTTCTTTCTCTCGTTATAAATACAATATGATTAAATGTTTAGGTTGATTAAATAATGCACTATATGCAACTGAACGGTAAATGTATGTTAAACTGTAGTTTTTCGAAGCTTCGGGGGATTCCGTTGATTCATCAAGATCTTCGACACTCTCAGACAACGTCCTTTGTCTTGGAGACTCTGCTGATGTAGATGACGAAAACTTGGACCTACGATACAAGGATCATTACTGTCCCCTACCCAGGTGCGGTAAACCTTGCGACATAAGATTGTATCCATTGTTCCTTCATGATAAGAGAAATAAGCTTTACTATGACTGTCCAAGGCATGGGTACGTGATGTTATGTAAGCCTTACAGTCTTATGTTGCGAGATCTACCTTCTCCTCCAGGTGGTCTACAGAACATGAAGAACAGAATAATATTTGGGTTGGTCTTGCTAATTTTGGTCTTGGTATCATTCATCTGCATGCATGGCTAACAAAAAAAATATGAATAGAGTTCTAGAAATTTTCGTTTTAAATATTGTGTTTTTTCGCTAACTGTCTGCAATGAGTGTTATGAAATCGACGGTAATATCATGTTTTAATTTTAATTAAACTGTAATTTGGTTTTCAATGAACTTACGTTGATTATTAAATTGTTGATCTATGTTTTAATGTGTTATGTAAGTGAAATTGTTAACAAAATGAAAATCTCCATTTTTTTAAATAAAAAAGCAACAACAGCTTTACTTTTGAAGTTGTCACATCCCGGTGTGCTTCTCGATGATAATGAGAAAACAATAACCATACGGCACCACATGGGAGCATTAATTAATTGCTACCTACTACTTCTTCTTCTTCAGCTTATCTCCTTATCTCCATTACAAAATAAAAAATATTTGGTTCAAATTTAAACTATGATGTAGTGTAAATGGCACAAGAAAATACACAACAATCACTCCGTTTGTACATAAAAAATAAGTAGTTGTGAAATGAAATATCATACCTTAATAAACCAGACTATTAATTCAAGATCAAACAAAAACTTACACCAAAACATAAACAAAAGGTAAACAAACTTATTTTAAAGCAACAACAACTACCAGAATAAACAATAAAGTACAAATTATTCTTAGGGCAAGCTTGTACTCTAGTATTTCCTGGGGAACACTTGAAAGACTTCGTGATTGATCTGGATCTATATAGAAACCTCTCGTTGACGATTCTGCAGCTTGTGAGGTTGATGCCGTGTTGCTACCCATTGGAACACACCAATTAAAAAATCCACACACTTGGCAACTGAAATAGAGAGCACCAAAATTTTGTGTGTAATCTGAACGGGTTATTTTTTGGTCTAGTTCTAGTTGAGGGTTGCAACGACACTTGGCCTGATGAACAAACATAGAGCCTTTATTACGTTTTTGCCAAGCCATGAAGAGATTTTTCACCAATGGAGAGTTTTGTGTGTGTTTTTGGTCGATTTGCCTATAGTTTACCAATTTATAGTAGAGTTGGTGATGTAGGTGAAGAAATGGCCGTTATGTGGGTGTTGTTCTTAAATGATATAAAATATTAAAAATTATATTATCAATGACTTAATTGACCCTATAAAGAATCCAACCCAACGTGCCAAACCGCACAAGGTTTCTTGGAATCAAGTAGAAAACTAATATACTTTTAAGAGCACACCTCATTTTCTTCCAAACCGTTCCTTACCATTTCGACCTAGAGAGCTCCTAAACTTGTTGGAGTAAACAATGAAGACTCCCAATACAAGTCCTTTTGTTCCTAAATTATCAAAAACTTATAACTTGCCAAAAAATGCAAGAGGAGGTGTCCAAAAACCTACCCAATACAAGCGACACATCCAAAATCGAGATCCGGCCACACCAAATACACTTGGCGGAATTAGAGTGGATTCAGAAGAAAAACCTAGAAGCTTCGATTACACCGTAGATGGAAGAACAATATTGAAAGCTTTAAATGACGTATTGGAAAGCAATCAACGAATCCAGACCATGTTAGATTTTATTCATATTAGGTTGCACAAGCTCGAAGAGGGTGCTTCAATCTGTGGGGCTCGCCATTACACAGAGTACAAGTTCATTTAGAAGGTAAAATATGATTTATGAATTTAGGTTTTATAATTAATTACTTAGTTTGTTATAAATTGTTCGAATGTTTTTTTTTTCCTTATCTGTTCTTACCAGCCACGAGAAATTAATAATAGTTGGTTACATTTGGTTTATTGGCGAGTAATTCTTTTTTTTTGTTATTTGTGTTGTATAATTTCGTTGCTAGATTATAGTGTTGTTAGTTTATGTTTATGAATGTATTGGGTTTTCAGTAATTCCTTGTATGGTTGTTTGAGAATTACGAATGTTTTCTTGATCCTATATCTGCTCTATTGGGAAAAAAATTACTTAAGAAATTATAATCGTGATTACATGGTGGTTAAAATAAACTACTTTATCTAGTACATGGCATATATATTGTGTGAAAAAAATAATAACGTGATTAAAATAAATATATGATACTCGATAGTTTAGCTACTATAAACAATGTCCCCCAATCTTTTGATTCTACTTCAAAATAACCCTCAGCTCAAGTCTTAATATAACTCAAAATTCATTCAACATTCCAACCATACCATCATTCAACAGATAACGATGATATAAACGAAAATTGAAATTGAAGTAGACAATTCATAACACAAACTTGAAAAACTAGTAGTCGATTAGTACAATAACAACATAATAACATAAACATAAGTTTTAAGTTTTAAACATAGCATTAAAATAAATAAAACAGATAGTAGTTGATTTTGGTGGATAATACTAAAAACAACAGCATCAGAATCACTCCTCAACTTCTTCAATGTAGTAGCGTAAGGAATTTAATTGAGAAGTGAATAGAAAGCGAGCCAGCTCAAACCTCCTTGTTGCGGATTCGTTAGCACCCCATTCAAGTTTCTGACCCGTGAACCTCATCATATTGCAAACATGAATCGCACAATCAAGGGTTCCACCTTGTACAGGTACCCAATTGGGAAAATCCTCTTTCATGAATGCAAGTTTCGGAACGCACTGCCTTTTGTCAACCACATCCAACCAATTCTGCAAAGCTTTGTTCTATAGACAAAAGACAAGACTAGTTCAATACCACACTAATAACCGATTGTTGAACAACTTAGTTTTCCACTTACCACACGATCAAATTGCTTCAAATAAAACTTGCGTGGAGGATTGCAAGGGGGTATAAAATCACAGAAATATTTCCTCAGTGCTTTGAAATCATAAATGTGAAGGACCCAATGATTTGTTCCCACATTGACTGGCACGTAAAGCTACAACAACAAAGAAACAAGAAACATACTGTAAGTGGTGATTTTAAAAACAAATATCCTCTACCATATTATTACCCTTTCCAGATCCATTATATCTCCATTGAAATGGTGAAGTTCATAATACGTATGAATATTCTGCTCCATGGTTTTCACCGTGCTTAACAAATGAGTCTGTGTTTTCAAGAAAATGGATACATTATCAACTAATACGAATAATCCGAACAAGACGATTTAAACTTACAGCAAAATAAGTAGACATGAACCAATGCTTGCATTTTGGATCGATTCTCCGAGACTCCGCGCACATATACTCTCCACACAAATCGATCACCTGTAACAAATACAATATTAATACTACGTGCATTCCAATTTCAAAATATACTATGACTCATATTTTACTCACATCTGCTGATACTAATGCTTCAGGACATAAAAGATTCCTCATCTCCTTTCTACTCAAACTAAAATTTGGATATGAAATTACCAAAGCGCTACACATAGGATAAAAATAACATATTATCAACTCAGCTAAATAAATTGTATTTCGTAAAGTCCCTAACAACAATGATGAATACCTTTCAGGGGGCCTATGGTCATTTAAATATGAAAAATCAACTTGTCATCAGCGTCTAGAAGAAGAGAAAAATCAGACCAACCCTTCTTAGTAGAACCCTTGAGTATAACACGTTTTTTGGGGGAAGATTTAGTGCAACGCTTTGATGCACTCGAAACAATATGCGTGACACGCCCTTTACCATTGTTCAAACTCACTTTTTTAGATTTGGAGGTGCTCCCGACATTATCATTAGGAGAATCTGGAAAACACGCCTTTCTGGACTTAACTGGAGTTCTTGTCGCACTTAACATCTCAACATCGCCCTCAACATGAGAATCAGCCACCATATCAAATTTGTTTAACAAATCTCCCCCAAGATCTATAATAGGATTCTTACTTCTAGACCTAGCTTTAACACTTTCCTTCAAGCTCACAGCTTGTACTAAACTAACCATGAACTCCTTCAACTCCTCAAGAAAGTCTCTCCCAACCACCACTTGCTCAGCAACTTTGGGTGTACTTGTGTTTTTTTATTAACCGACTTCGCAGGACTTCTAAACACATCTTCCAACCTATCATCTATTAACGCTTCATCATCTGACACATCCATAGGTTCTGGTTCTCCATCTAAAACTTCGTCAAAATCCATCTCAATAAATCTACATTTCTCATAATTGGTTCCCCCATATCTGATCAGCTGTTTTATTTTTTTAGAGGTATTTTTGGTAAACCAATTTAAACAGAACGGCATACTTAATGGAACATCTACGAATGTTTTCAACCTCTGAACATTTTGAAGGAATAATACCTGAAAAAGAAGTCAAACAAGCAATTACATAAAAAACAACATCCATTTAAACAAAATCATTCATAAACAATTGACATATTTAAGGTACGCAACTACATACATACCTGCAGAACGTATACACAACCTACAAAATACCTTGATTTAAAATCAAGTGTCTCCATCTTAAACGCTACAATTCCTTTGCAAATGATTTCATACACTAAGCGGGACCAATTAAATGTAGGAATCAAGTCAGCGTCCTTGAGTGCATGAAAATAGGACATATCAAGACCATGAACATTAGGGGTACAAAGGAAGAACCCTAGTACATACAGCATGAATAAAATCTTAAATAAATCTCCGTGTGTTCTACATGCGAAAAATCTTTTTTCAATGAAAGTCAAATCAACGGCATTTCCCTTAACATAGTGCCCTATAAATGCATTCTCTAATGCGCTAATCTTAGGGCAACCTTCACCTTTTAACGGGGGTAACTCACCCGCCTTAGGTATACCCAACACCCTATACACGTCAATATACGAGAAATTAAGAGTACTTCCCTGAAGGATAAAAGTACTCGTTTTTGGGTCAAAAGCGTCCACCATGAATTGACAAACTTCAATTTTAAGATACGTCTTTGGAAAATCAACAAATACACCAAATCCCATCTCTCTTACTGCCTTTTTTTGCGCAGGTGTCAATATTTTTGAGATTTTGTGAATCTTTTTCAAAGACAATTTCGTCACAAGCTTCTTCTGCATTGAACACATCATTTATGAAACACAAAACAAATTTAAATTTACTCCGGACTATTTTTATAAACAAATCAAACCACATGAAACTAAATAAACAAATCAAACCACAAAAACCGATTGACAATTCAAGTGGTGGAGAACCCAAATACCAAAATATCCATTTATTACAAAAAATTAACATACCGTTTCACTTTCGTCCTCATCGTCTAAGTCCATCTTTTCTTTCTCATACTTTCGATGTTTATGCACAATATAACCATCCTCATACCAAGCCCTTCGATCATCCGGTAGTTTATAATACGCTGCTACGGTTGCATCCCAGTCCAGGCCAACATGAGGGTACTTCTCATTAAATTCTCGCGAGATACATAATCTAAATACAAAAATGGATTAAATTAGACAACAGTTCAAAAATACATATTACATTTACACACATTTCAGTCAAATGTAAGCCAGAACTTACGCATAAAATTCAGCTGCATTAGATAGTTCTATATCCGTTTTACTGTGGCTGACGTTGCTAGCTTTTCTTCCCTTTGCACCTCTTCTAACATAAAAATAACACTATGGGGTTAATGCCTGAAACAATCAGATATACAGAAACCAAACCCTTACCCTTTGACAGTCGAACTTTTTCCTCTACTAGTTGCCATGTTAGATGATCTTCTATCTTGAAGGAAAGGTAGACCTTTTTACTTAGTTGATCTACGATAAGGAGCTTTGTCTTCTCCTTTTACTTCTCTTCTTGCCTAGACCTATGGCGGTGGAGTGTTCACACAAGGAAGATGAAGAGGCAACGAAACAGTCCGATGGGACAACACTATACATAGATTTTTGCAATTTCATTTTTGTCTTTAATATAAGGAATGTATTAAATGGGTATTTAATTCTTTGCATGTTTGACACGTGTTTCATTTGAAGCAGAAATCACTGTTCATTTATCGGTCATATGGAACAAAATAACGCACTATAACATTACTACACACGACATTAAATAAATATGTGGGTATCATAAAATACAAAGGAGCTCAAAGGATAAAATCGTAAATTAATAAAGAAGGAAAGAAAAGTGTTCCAAAAGCTACTTTATGCGAAATCGGCATGGAGCCTCACAAAATCTTGGCACATATAAGGGTAGGTTAGTAATTTCATTATCATTTTGTTTTATTTTTAATCCATGTTCACATACACGCTGTGTATGGAAGAGCGACTCGTCACTTTCTTTCAAATGTTAATTGTGTATGTGTGATGGTTAGACTTTATTGCAGAGTTTTCAAGATGATGTAACACCTTTCCAAATATTAGGTGGTGAAGCTTAGAGAATCTAGGTACTTATTTGAATTTTAATTTCCTTTTCCCTAGCATACATTAGTCGATCATTATTTAATTATAATTTTTGTCGATTATATTAAAGGCTCAAGAAAAAGTAATTGCAAAGTCTTGTAAGTTGTTAGTTTATCCTTTATTTAAGTGATTATTCAGCTAAGTTTTTATTGTAAATAGTATTGAATTGGAAAATTACATGAAAGAATTCATCATAAATGTACTCATATGTTGATTCCATGCATCAGTTGAAAAAAAAAACATAGTATTATACATTACGAAAGAATTCATCATAAAAGTACAAAGATTTATGCAAGGTTCGGAAAATGTGCAAAAATATTAATATACGCAAAGATAGACTTGTGTTTTGTATAAATATTTAATTGTATTTTCTTTCTAATAAAAATAGAATCGGTTAAAATCTAATATAATCTTTCGTAAGAATCAGTTAAATTCAATATAAAATCATAAAGAATATTTTAAATTCCAAATAGAATCAAAACAAATCCATGGATTTTACAAAGTCTATGGAGTATTAAAACTCTAAAAAATCTTTTAAAATCTGAGTTGAATACATCCCCTAAAGAGTTGACGCAATATGAGAGGTATACTTGAGTCTTGCTAGGGATCCACCTAAATTCATATATCTAATACTTCATGGATAGGGTCAAGTTGGTAATTCTATATTAGTCGGGACTCTAAAATCAGGGTAGACTTAGAAGCTATTCTACAATATTAAACCCCGTTAGGGTGATTATAAGCTATGTTCAGATGATTAAGTGATTACCCAACTGGCTACGCGATTAGTCAAGCCCGTCAGGATCAGTGACGAATATCACGTGCCTATTATCTAATTTAGTAATAACCCCCCCCCCCCTCTGGATGATCACCGCCACTACTGAATAGCTTAATTACTAATATTTCTAATTACCCAAATTACAAATAGTCAACAAGTCATAAATAATAGTCAGTATGAAATCCCTAACTTAAATAAAATTGAAACACAATCCCAAATTTGAAATTAATAAATATGTTAAACTAGGGTTTAACCCATTACGTGATTATCAATATAAAAGTGTTTAGCTCATATTTGAATTAATAAAAGAAATAAATTATTTAAATACACGTTTCCTAAAAATAGAGAGAGAAGATAAAACCTAATTAAAGGAATGATCTGAGTTGTTGTTTTGAGCAACGAGTTTCTCCAGCTTCTGCTCTTGTCTCTACCTTCAGGATTATGGAATAAAATTAAGCTTATACGAAAGGTACTGATTAATGAGGCTTAATAAGTCTTATATAGAGCTTACTAACAGATTGAGCCCCTATTAGACTTAATTAAATAAATTAGGGTCCAAGTTCATTTTAGAATTCCCGCAACTGATGAACACACTTCAGTAAAATAGGGATAACTTTTGACTTGCTGGTCCAAGTCACCTGATTCCAATTCCTATGTGACGCTAACTCATAGGTGCACACTTTTCGTTTGAACTACCAAGTATGAATTTGTACGGTTTGGGTTCGCATATTCCCTTAAGTGACGACTTTCTCAATCTGAAATTTTTTTCTCCTTTACTAAAGTGGTGATTTTTGCTCCTTTAACTATTTTGCTTGCTCCATTCATCTTGGTGCCTCCTAACATCCATGTAGCTAAAAACTTCACACTTAAACAAACAAATTAACGCACAAAAACTCTAAAAGTGACAATATTATAATTCCAAAGGGAGAAAGTGCAATATAGAAAAATATGCTAAAAAGATTATCAACTGAGTCCAATTTATACTAAAATGATGTCTCCTAAGGGTATATATTTGTCACAAACAAGGAGGCATCAGTTGAGATCCATGTACATCACACTTCGAAGAGTTCTCAACAACATCCAACATGTTTAGACTAGATTTAAAAAAAAAATTAAAAGAACTTGGACCTCTATTAGTTTGATTCCCAATATTTACATAAAGTGAACAATGGTCAGATATGCATGGAGCAAGTTTATCAAACCTTTGGCATTTATGAATCCTACTAACTCTGAGTTGAATCATACTTTTATTACACTATGTGTAAAAAAATTCACAAATTTGATGCCCATATAATACAGTTTAATCAATACACTCAACAAATTGTTGTGCAGATATTTTAAACTCATCATAATTAAGCATATCATCTATTTTCAATATTTCATTAAAGTCCTCAATACAACTAAAAACCTCATTCCCATAGTCTTTACTCCATCTGATCATATTTTTCCAAAGAATAATTCTCTCCTTATCATCATTGCTCATATAAACAACACAAGAGATTATCTTAATATTATCCTTCGTTTCAGTAACTTCTACAAGAATTGCTTGAAAAGTATCTTCTATAATCTTGACTCGGATTCATTGTCCTTCCATATAATCCAAATTCAACCCTTTAAATTATTTAACGTAATTATGAATGATGTTGAATTTTTGAAACTGTCATTCATATACATTGCATATTCTGAATTCTTACTTTTGTTTTAAAAAATACACATGATTTGCACTTTTTCATTGAATATAAAATTAGAGACATCCAATTGTCTAAGGGTCATATTCAAACCTTTAAAATTTCATGATCCAATGATGATGGATCAGGAGGTTTGCTTTTGTGGCGCTCCTTATTAGCATTCATTATGATACGCAAAATATCTTCATCAAATGATGATAAAGGACGGTTAAGTACATAAAGTGAGTTATCTTCTTGAGTATAGGAGAGTTGTAATTACTAATACTAGCTTGATCACGATTTCTAGATCTGATAGTATTAAACTTTCAAGATTCTTCATTATTGTCAATCACCTTTGTATCTTCTACACTTTTGATTTGTTCATCATTATTCTTAGAGTAAATACATTGTTTACCCCTGAACTTTGGCCCGATTGACAGACTGCCCCCCAAAATTTAAAATGCGACTAGTTGCCCCCTAAACTTTAATTTCGTGACTCGTTAGTCCTTTTTGCTGTTTTCCGTCCAAATTTTCCGTTAAGTCGCAACGTGCATTACACGCGCGCGTGGACTAGTTGCCCCCTACTTTTTGCCCCCTAAAGTTTTAATTTCGTGACTAGTTGCCCCCCCAGATTTTTTTTTAAATTGTTAATTATATCCTTTTTTTAAAGATGGGTATTTTGGGTATTTTACACTTCTTCTTTAGTGGAGAAAGTTTGATAAAAAAAATCTTCATGAATAAACTCTTCATTAATTTCATACCCTTCTTTTTTTAAATTCTTCTTCCAATATTCATTAAACTTGACATCCAATATTCAAAACGCAAGATCTTTTTGTTTTACTTTTGTAATTCGAGTCAAGGTTTTTGCTACAATACATTGTACAGTTGGTATTGATTCTTGATATTGTCAACCTAAACGTGAACATGTTATGTTTCATTATATCAATTTTTGTAAAACCAATGGGAGACCCCAAAAAAAGTCACGATTTGTATCAAAATTTTAATCTATTCTTTTGGGTATTGATTTTCAATTAAATGAATGATATATTCAAGAAAAATATACAAAAATTAAAGAAGAAAAGTAGAAAAATTACAGATCTAAGTGAGAAAATGGAAAACTCTCGATGTTGGGTATTGTTACAAAACCGTACCTGGCGATAATGAATCTGAGAGATCACGAAGCAAAGAAAATGGGGTAGCTGTTGCTAACGTGCGCCAGGAAGACCGACAGGGAGAAAGGAAAAAGATGAGACTGGATTTTTGTATTAATTATAGCGTAATTTAGAAGCTCTTAGTGGTGATCTAAGGTTTGAAGATTTGAAGATTTAAAGATTTGAAGATTCAAAGATTTAAAGATTTGAAGATTTGAAGATTTAAAGCTTTGAAGCTTTAATCATGGAGAAGAAGTTTTGGAGAAGAAGATCATGGAGAAGAAGTTTTGAAATACCAAATTTGTCCCTGTTAAAATTATTTTTTAAATAATTAATTTTGAAAAAAAAAATCCAGGGGGCAACGAGTCAAAATAATTCTGAAAAAAAAAGTTTCAGGGGGCAACGAGTCGCGAAGTTAAAGTTTAAGGGGCAACGAGTCACGAGTTAACGGCGCGTGGCACCCATGCTGCGAGTTAACGGAAAAAATTGACGGAAAATGGTCACAAGGGGCATCGAGTCACGAAGTTAAAGTTTAGGGGGCAACTAGTCGCATTTTAAACTTTAGAGGGCAGTCTGTCAATCGTGCCAAAGTTCAGGGGGTAAACAGTGTATTTACTCTTATTCTTATTGTTCATTTCAGTTTATTGAACAATATTACTAAGATTTGGCACCCATATTTTCTTTTCTTTGCATATAGTATGATCAAATCTTTTACACTTTGGGCATTGAGTAGATTTATATTCATATATAACATCTAACTTCATGTAGCTCAGTTTTAAAAACTGTGTAAACATATACTTGTGTTGGTAGTTGTATCTATAAATCAGTTTCAATACATTCTTGAACGTATCCCAACCCAGTTCTAGACTCAATTGTTGAGTCCATTTGAATTGGTTTACCAACTCCAGAGTGGCAGTATATCCTAATCCATCTCTAGTCCATAAATTCATAGACATGTTGTTGAATTTGATCCTCCATAAAAGTACTTTATCCATAAAAGTACTTTATCAAGTAGTTTAATTTTTCCAAATTGCATATTCTCATTTCATTCTCTTAAAAACACAGGCTTACCTCCAACATGCCAAAGAGAAATATGTTTCATGGCCGCTAAAGATTTGTTTGAGTTCGGCTAATTAGTTAACCGAGTCAAGGTCAAGCTTTAAATTCAGTTCGGTAAAGATTTTTTAAGAATTCGTGAATAGGCTTGTTAGATATATTCAATTAAAAATTATTAAAATACTTGAGCTCAAAAGGAAAGGTAACAAAAAATAATGTTAAAACAATAAAATTACATAAATAGAGTGTTATGGTTTAAATGTGAATACAATGAATTAAATTACATGGATAATGTAAAAATACAATGAATGGATGAAATTAAATGTCAGAATGTTGGTAACGCATTCCTTTGAGGGATACCAGAGTTGGAATTACAGGGTACCATGTGGTTCTAGGTAGAAGTGCCTTGGCTAAACATGTATACTTTTTGGAGGGAACATCATATTCCAGTAAATCTTGACCGATAATAAAACGTAGTTGGTTAATATTTGGTGAGGTAAGCACAGTAATTCTGGACCAATTTGGATAATCCTTGATAAAATCCAGAGGAATAATAAGTTTGTTAGACCAGATTTGTTTATTGTAATCCTGCAACACCCACCCATGAAACTCTTGTCTGAATATATACCCAAATGACAGCTTGTCATTATCTACAATAAACATACGCAAATTATCAATAGATTCACTTATTGGAAGAAATCCAGTTCGAAAACCCTGAGGTAGCTTAATATTCATAGAGCTTTTCCCATCCAATGTAAATCGTATTAAATCTGATTTTTCCAAATTTTCAATTCGAAAACTCAATGCGTAACAAACATCATTGTCACATATCATGAATGGCTCACTACGAAAACACGATAAAGTAATATCAAGCGATTCATAACTTAAACCATCACTTCCAATAGTTACCATAATAACACCCATATCATTTTCATTTACTTGATTCCAGCATAAATTAATCATCTTATAGTTGCCTGATGATGAATCGAAACCCAGAATGGCTTTAGACCTTTCGTATATTATTGATTTGTCTTCCTTCACTTTAACCACTTGATTAGTGATTGGGTTTCTTATGCGATACTTATTACACCCTTTCTTTACCTCCAGTACTAAGCCATTGCAGCAATTTATGAATATATATCTTTCATTATTTGATTTAAGTATAAACTCATATTCAACAACAATTTCTGAGCATTTATTCTTCTCATACTTCTCAATGAAAAACTTTTGCTGAGTAATCATATTCCATGACTTGCACACACATCTGCAACTTAGTACACTTTTTATTTCCAATCGCCTCAAAATATCAACTATTATTTCATCAGGCATCATCATTATCATTGAACATCCACCACTCTCCATATTTGACATCTGTTACAATATCAATATCACACCAAACTGTTAACACTAATAATTCAAAACCCACAATTTTATTTATATCAGAATCGCTGTTGCAACTCTAATACAAATCAAATTAAGAGCTAAAAAATTAAAAATTCCAACTTTTTCAGATATTGATACAATTCTAAACTAATTTTATAATTCATACAACTCTAATACAAAATAAAAAAATAAAAAATAAAATAAGCAAATTAAATTAAGATCTACAAAATAAAAATTCCAACTTTTTTTCAGATTTGATATAATTCTAAACTAATTTTATAACAAACCTACACGATTCATACAACAAATAAGTTATGTTAAGAAAAGCATCAGATTAAGTGATTACCAGATTCGATCGACACCTCCTTTTTCTAAACACCATTCTATTCTCTGCTAACCTAATCATATTTTTTTGGGGGCGAATTGTTGAATAGAAGGACTAATAGACAAAGTTTATAAATAAACCTTACTGCCCTCTGTCGGTTAGTTTAGTACGTCCATTCTCTTATCTCATCTGATTTTATGTTACGAGTCGGTCTTCCATACAACATGCCTAACTTATCTTTTTTTTTTTTTTTTGACAATGGAATGGATATATATATATATATATATATATATATATATAGAATACGGGAGGTGAGACGGGCGTCTCACTTTTAAAAGTGAGCCATCACCTTCTACTATATAATGAAAAAAAAGAAAAAAAAAAACTAACAAAACATAATACTCCCTCCCCCTTTTCCCCCTCCTTCTTCATACACGCCCTCACCATTATTCCATTATCATCTTAAAAACTGGTTTCATTACCCATAAATTTTAATATAAATTTTGAATTAGGCTAACCCGATTCACAATTATATATATTTAGGATTAATCCGATTCAGAAGTATATATATTTAGAATTATCACGATTAGAAGAAATTTTTTAAAAAAAATTGGAGGGTTTTGAGTGGGTGTCTCCTCTGCCTTATCACTGCATTTGCTTCCTTGATTCTCAACGTGCTCATTTTGAGATAAAAAAGTGGCGGACAAGAATTTCACTATATGTACAGGAAAGTTCATGACCAATCGTTTTCTCTCCAGAAAGCAATCTGTTATTGATGTTCTCCATCCAGGAAGGGCCAATGTTCCCAGGTCAGAGTTGAAAGAATGTTGGCGGGAATCTACAGTGTTAAGTATACAAATACAATTTTTGTTTTCAAGTTTCGTACTCATTTCTACTGATAATGCAAAGAAATTTGATCCCGAGTATAGTCTCATCAGGAATGGACTTAACACTAAGGTGGAGAAGTATAAAAAGCAAATGAAGGAAAGAAAGAACAGGTCAAAAGAAATCATTAAGAAGACAAAGGCTGGAGAGGTGCGAAGAAGAATTGAGTTCAAATTTTGAGATATTATGTTAGAATTGTAGGGGATGGATGGGTTATGGTAAGAGATATTATATTTATTATTGGAAATGAGAACGAGAAAGGATTTTGATATAATTGGTACAGGTGATGCAAGAAACAAATAACATAAATAATTTACAGCCAGTGTTTGATATAAATCCCGATAGAGCAATCTGAGTTCTTCTTAGATGACATTGCGAGCTACATGTCAGATGACAAAAAGTTATTTCTTGATATTGTTTTCAGCAAATTTGAGATGTGCACGTCGGTAAGGCCACTTGTATGCTATGCTGTAGATATCGCCGCCTAGGCGCGCCTAGGCGCCGTCTAGGCGTCAACTCCCCCCTCAACCGCTTACGCCTAGTAAAAATGCTAGGCATTTTTGCCCAACGCCTTAGTCGCCGTGGAAGAGGCGCCTAACCCGCCTAGGCACCGATTAATGGTGTTAACTTGCCGCCTAGGCCATCCATTAAATTTATTTACTCTCGGAAATTCTTGAATTGATATTATAACTCTAATTTTAGTATTTTTCATATTAAATATAGTGGTGTTAGATGAATTTTATGACTTAAATAGATAAAATTTTCATAATTATACACGAGTATTACTAAATATATAAAATTACATAGTAGGATTCAAAACCGCGTAATCCCGCCTAGGCCCCGCGTAGTCCCTCCTAGGCGCTAGGCCCCAGTCGACCGCCTAGGCCGCGGAACCGAGATCTACAGCATAGCTTGTATGGTAGTATTTTTTTATTTATATGAAATTGTGTTCTAATGTTAGATTTATTCCAGTAGAATAAACTCGTCTTTTGTGGCTGTTACCAAATATGAAGGAGTGCATGGTTCAGCTACAAGATGTGCAAAAATCTGCAGAGTAAAATTATAATATGACTGAGAGAGTCCACGCTGAAAGCTTAACGATTTCGAGAGAGTTCCAAATGGTAATGCAATGTCAGTTTCAAGAAGCACTATATTAGCAGCAACGGATTTTCAAGTTCCGGAATATTGCGAAACCTTAAAAGCAAAATAATGGTCATTGGGTGCTTACATCTCTCAAAACATTGCCTAGAGTTTGGGAACAGACACTAAAAACGATTGGCCTTCCATTTGATGCAGTTGAGAGATTCACAAAAGGGGAAGAAGTAAAGTGCAATTACTGTGTTTCTTAAGACCTTTTAAGTATTATAGTAATATAGCTTGTGTAGTTAAGGCTTTTGAGCTTGTATATACATCAAAATAAGTTGCAGAACTAACATATCAAAACCAATTATATTGTATTTTTCTTAATTTTGTTATTGTCAATATAGATGTAGATGTTTCATTAAAGATCAATTGCATTGCATTGATTTGAGTCATAAAGACTTGATATAATTGCAGTTATATAAAAGAAAGATGAGTTTCCACGAGAATTGTCTATGAGTGTTGTCTTTGCTTCAGGAGAGTTGTTGACTACATGGTATAAACCATTAAGGAACCAAAAGTGCTTCAAATTCACTCTCAAGGTCTTCAGATTGCGAAATAGGGAGGAGCTTGAGCAGCATTGCAGTCATGAAACGTTCCATTTCTTCATCGTGTCTTTTTGGTTTTGTCTTGTAAGTTTTAAATTTATAAACATCCAAAAATGTTTGCCCTCCAGGTCCCTGTACACTACTCCAGACCCGTTCTTCCATTCTCATTTTCTCTTACTCTATGCAAGACTCTAGGCCACCGATCTGCTTCATTCTCTAAATTTTGTAAATTTGTCACGCAACTTCAACCCCAAATAAAATGCGATTACTAATCTAAAGAAACATCCCCAAATATGTTCATATGATTTACAAGCAATTCAAAAAATGCATTAGTATTAGTATTAAGATGGATGCAAGAACCAATACAACAATGAAAAATTATCCCCTCTCACTGATCATACATCTGTCTTGATTTCAAGATTGAACACAGGATTAAATTTCTCCCTTAATTCATCAATTACTAAGTCAAAGTTGTTTGCATATCGCTGAGATATTTCCTTGTGCTCACCTTCATTAATAAACATGTCTGCGTCATGGAACATATCAAAATAACTCAAACCATTGAAACAAGAACTTGCCCGAGAATTTGAGAGCTAAGTTCTGGAAGGATCAATAAGATCATCCATTTTAAGACAATCTTTGAGGAAATTTTCTTCGATTATTCTTAACAACTCAAGTAACACGGTCAAAGAAAATGCACTAATTGAACCAAAAGTTAGGCGTTAATTGCTTGATCTAAACATTACAAAGAAATGCACAAATGAAGTTTCATCATCAATGAAAAGATCACATACTGATACAAATATAACTTCTTAGATCAAGCAAGTAATACAGTTGGTTTCTGGAAACGTTATATAGCCAATAAACCAAAGCTTGATCTTATAACACAAAATGCTACCGTAACAGTACAAAAAAAAAACATTGTTTTGAAGTCTAAATAATGAACTAACGAACAAAATGGCTAATAAACAACTAATTTCCATTCTCCAAGATGTTGTATTTCTTCTTGTATAGATCACCATTTTCTCCTGATTATTTTTGGAGTGAATGTTCAATTTCTCCCATGAGGGATATCCATATGAACGTCCATGATTTGACATGCTTTCCCATTTCGAGTGGACTTGTTGATTCAACTTCCACCTTAAGTCATTCAGGTCTCTTATAACACGTTGGATGGTAACAGCCTGTAATGAATTATTTGAAGAGTGCCTGCGAGCAAGAAAAATAGGGACTAATGGTGCAATTAACAGTATTTGATTCATTACCTGCAGGGTGAGCCATTTTTTGCATAGCCGTTGGTCATATCAATGATGGGCACTGAAATTGCATATAACTACTATTACATCTTGATTTGTGAAATGGCTCAGACAATTTTAGACATAACTCATTATTTGTGAAATTTGGGTGTACTGTGTGTGGCTGCCATTAGAGGGGAGAAGAACATACATATAAGAGAAGAAAATAATGTACTATGTGGATACAATTAACCCCATTAAGAGATCGGATGTATGTGTTCTAAGAAAGAGGGAGATGGGAGAGCGGAAAGAAAGAATAAGGTTTGCGTTCTAAGAGAGGAGAGAACGTATTGTGTGGCTGCAAGTGTATTCTATTTTAATTAATAAGGTGTTTTTTATTTATATAGTAGAAGGTGATGGCTCACTTTTAAAAGTGAGACGCCGTCTCACCTATATATATATATATGCCTTTGATCGAAATTAGGAGTAATCCCCAAGTTAAAGAATCCAAATCTTACTAAAATTTGTATTTCTAACTTGTAGGAAGGGATAAACCTTTACAGATTTTGTTTTGGTCATATCTCCTTTGTTACTTATCGGATTTTGATGTTCTTTTTATAAAAACGACCATGTTGAAAAGATATAGCTGCTCATATAAAAACATCTCTATAATTCCAGACTGTTACTCTACGTTAAATTAATTAGTGGACGCATGTGCAGTTTTGGCAGCTTCTTTACATTCCCAATATATCCAAACTCTTTCTTTTTTTACTTTAACTAAGGGTTTTCCTTTACGTTTCCTTTTCAAATCAGTTTTCATAGGTGTAATAGCTTCTATATATCTAAGTGCTACAAAAATTACGCTTGAAAGCTCATAAAATAGCAAAACACCTAAACCTAGACAAGAAAGTGTAAAGTACGAATAAATGGGGAAAAATACCGAAATTAATAACGAAATAACCCTAAAATGATGTCTCAAGTATAGATTAATTTATCACAAATAGAGAGACATCAAAAGCGCAGGGGTGCATTGCAAAACTTCTTTTAGAAGGTGGGAATGAAATTCTAGTTAAAGTAGTATTACATGAAATTCCTACATATGTGATGTCTATTTTTTCTTTTCCACTCACATTTTCTAGGAAACTTGCGTCAATCATTGCCACATTCTGGTGGAATCACTGGCTGAAATAGGAAAAGATGATGGCTGAAAAAGTGGTAGGAGGAATGGGTTTCGCGAGTTAAAGAAAATGAACATTGCATTAACTAGTAGCTTGCCTTCACGAACCGGGTTCCCGGTTTGCATAGAATGAATTCCCGTTCGCAAGGCTCTTTGGCGCAACCTCGAATTGCGTATATACGTGTGTCGAACAGTAGCATGCATTGTAAAAGGTCACAAACCGGGTTCCTTGTATGCAAAGTATAGGCGTCTGGTTGTGTCACACTTTTTTCGCTGATGCACTCGGAAGTCACGTCTACGTGCCTTTTGAACGGAAACTTTAATAAGCTAACCAGGCCCGCGTTTTGCAAAAAACGGGTACATGGCTGTGCCTATGCTTAAAGGTTATTTTCCCATGGTGAGTTGCTCCGTCTCTCACTTCGATCACCCCAAACTCAAGCCTTAACACCTACAAATATCAAAAAACACTCCAGCCCTTCCCATTTCTTAAAAAGTTACACTAATACACATCAAACTACTCTATTATACACTACAAATAAAAGACATAAAGCAATAAGCTAGTATACAATTAAACTGGATTTTGTTTAACGTCGTTAAGCTTCGACGTGTTACCTCTCAGGTTATTTCTTAACATAACCTCTCTAACAGTGATTGAGGTTATCAACATTTACCACACGGAACTTGCATCCCTTGGCTTTCACTCTCATGAAATTCTTAGATATAATTCTTGTGACCACGAATGGTGTCATTCAAGAACTCTTGGACTTACGTGATTTCTGGTGGAGGATTAGGCCTTTTCAATGTGTCTTCTTTGTCCACTATGAATTCCTCCTCTCTTCTTTCTTGGGTTCTCTCGGAACCTTTGGAGCACGTTTCCCGGTATTCTTTGCATGAGCACCGTGGGACCTATCTTTAAGATCTGGAGGAGTTTTAATTTGTAGTTTCTTTCTTAGCTCTCTCTCTCTCTCTCTCTCCTCCGATATCAAGGTCGCCACAACCTTGGATGGCTTTTTCTCTAAATGTTCAATAGTGTCCAAGAAAAAACAGTTTCCTAGAGAACCAGGGAACTTCATCGCCTTGAACACATTGAACTTCTCTTACTCATCTTGCACTTGCACGATGAATTCACCATTCTCTACATCAATCAAAGTATGCCCCATGGCTAGGAATGGTCTTCCAAAGAAGATAGGGACATTCATATGCGCGTCATAATCAAGTATAATGAAATCAAACGTAAATATAAAATTACCTACTTTGACGATGATGTCTTCAATCTTTCCCTCATGATGGGATAAGGATCTATCCGCCATTTGTATAACCATGGTAGTAGGTTTTGCATCCCCAGTCCTCAACTTTTCAAATAATGACCTAGGCATGTGATTGATACTCGCACCTAAATCACACAAAGCTTTCCCAGTCCACTTTTTACCAATAGATATAGGAATATTGAAACTTCCGGGATCTTCCAACTTTGGAGGCAACTTACTTTGAAATATTGCACTACACTCCTCCAGGGTACCAATCATCTCACCCCACAGTATTTGCGTTTGTTGGAAAACACCCCTTCATGAATTTCAGATACTTCAGCATATTTTGGATGGCTTCCACGAACGACAAATTAATATGTAACTTTCTCACCATTTCCATAAACTTCTTGTACTCTTTGTCATTGTTCTTCTTTTGGACACGTGATGGAAAGGGAGGAGGATGGCGGTTATTATCACAACCACATATTTCTTTGTATTATACTTTGTGCCCTTAATAGGCTCCTCAACCACATATTCACTCACCTCGTCAACTATCTCCTCAATGACGTCTTCAACTATAACATGTTCACTTATTTTTTAACCACATCCTTTACCTCTTTTTGCTTGACAGATGTCTCTTTTTCCTTCATGATCAGGAAAATAGGTGGTGGGAGTTGCTTCCCACTCTTGAGAGAATTTGACAAGAAATCTTTGTATCACTGGTTAATTGTCCTTGAGAAAGATGATTTAGCTGTTTTTCCCTTTGGGTAATTGAACGCAACTAATTTTTCTTTTGATTTTTCATTAGATATTTCTTTTGCGCTACAGACATGCATGCTTGCATAGTTTGTTGCATTTCACTTATGGAACCTTCTTGCAGATGAGAAGCTAAGGCTTTTTGATTTAGAATCTCTATTAACTGATCATGTACGGGATGTTATAGTCTTGATTTCCATAATATTGTCCCCCTTGGTAGTGATTATGTGGTCTTGGTTGGTAGTTGTTCCGTTGAGGTCGCGGCTGATATGCATGAGTCGGATTTGCGGCCCCATCTGGATTTGAATTTTGAAAACTAGGATGGTTTCTGTTTGGTTGACCATAGCCTTGACCACTCGAATTATAGTTCCCTAGGTTAACAACAAACCTTACAGATTCTGGATTGTTGTGACAATTCGCCCAATCATGATCATTCATTCCACAGTTTGAACACACATACATCACTTGTGCATCATTGTCACTCGCTCTTCTACCTGAAATTCCTCTTCAACATCTAAGGTAAGTTGTTTCAATTGTTTCTCAAATGTGGTCTTAAGTGCTGCCTTCATCACATACTGTTTTTCATCAATTGTGTTCCCATTATCTCCTTGCACTATACCTCGAATTGGTGTTCTCATTGTTTTCCACCCCATCTCATTTTCACCATTTTGTCTAAAATCATTTTTGCGTGGGTTTGTATAACCATAAAAAATATTGTCCAACATGCTCCACTAACTCATCTTGCTCTTGCCAGAATGATGTCAACTCTAGTTGCGCGTTCAACCTCATGTTTCTCGGATAGTAACGATTTAAAGAACGTTTTAGTAATTCATCCTATGTAGGGATTTGATCTCGTGGTTTTTGATCAAACCACTCACTTGCTACATCTATGAGTAAAACCCATAAATTCGCAAGATACATCTATTCTTGTGTCACACCTTGCTTGATGTATGCATCACATATCTACATGAACTTCTGCATTGCTCGAATTGCATCTTCACTAACCACTCCTCGAAATTTTTCAAAGTCTCAAAATTGATTCAACATAACCGAATCAGGTTTGAATCTAGCAACTTGAATAACTAAAAGGCCAACACCTAATGCAAGTAATCGGAATGGTTTCTGTTCAGGAGCCTGCACGAACCATGGATCGTAACCCAAGTGGATTTGAGCATTTCCTCCTAGTGGAGGTTGAATATCTCCTTCTAATGGAGGTTGAATATCTCCTTCTCGTGGAGGTTGATTCTCATCCTCTACGAGAACGACGGTGTATTCGACTAGAGCCATATATTTCTCAATCTTAAGTTGTTCTCTTTTTCTTTTCATGTAAGCTTTTAGTAATTCCTCAGGATCTGAGATCATGCACCAAACCTAAAAGATCTGAAAATGTCAAAAACAAAAGACACGCGTAAAATATAAAATAACAATTAATTCTACTTAAAAGAAATAAACACAAAAATCTAATGCTGGAATTCCCAGCATCGGCGCCAAAAACTTGGTCGCTCCTAGAGTGTGATATAATTCGGCACAAAAGAAGAGAAGCAACTAACCGCAAGTGTAGGGGTCATTCCAAGTAATAGATATATAAATACGGCAAATTCGTCTCCATAGGTATTACGAGGTTATAATTTAAGTGTTCAATTGACAAAGTAAAACTAATTTCTATGGTAAACAGAATAGATATTTGTTGGGTTTTTGAATTAATAAAGACTAAACACTAGACTATTGAGTAAACTAATATTAAACTAAGAATGAAACTAAGACGAGTATGAAAATATGAGAGATATACTTGAGTATCGCTGGGGAATCACCCAAGTTCATATATTTAATGCTTTCGTTTAAGGGTAAACTCGATATTTTATATTAGTAGGGACTTTAATATCCTTCTAACTTCCATCAGGGTAGACTTAGGAGGCTATTGGTGGGTCCTAGGGTGTTATAAAATTAAGCGATAAATATAGAGGAACCACTTAACCGCAAGTGTACGGTTGTCCCAAGTAATATATGATAATCAAGTTCGTTCTCAGGGACGGATTAGGTTCAACCCAAATATTAATCAGATAGTAGAAATAATTGTTTGACAGAAAAGTAAAATAATAGATTTTTGTTTGGTTTTCTTAATAACTAAAGATGCAAATAAATAAAGACTAAAATTAAATAAACAGAAAGGAAATAAAGTAAATAAACGACTAACTTCAGATAAGAGAGATACTTTAGTTTCGCAAGGAATCCACTTAATCAATGTACTCTATGCTATGTTTAAGGGTAGAATTGGAATTATAATATTAGTCGGGACTCTAATATCTCCTAGCCCCTTGTCGGGTGGACATAGGAGCTATCCTAAAGTATCATAAACACCTGTATGGTCGAATATGCCTCTTCGGATGATATGATTTTACCTCTTTGGCTATGTAACTAGTTAAGCCTGTCGGTCAATAACGGACATTACACGGGTATTACCTAGATCTGTACTCTAACCCCCCCTGTCGGATGATCACTTCGCCACTTAAGTGAGTAGCCCAAATACTAAAAGCTAATTCTAGTTGTTCCTAAAAGAATTAGTAATGAAAACTGGTGTCGCCTAGGGTGTGATAAAAATAAGATAAATAATAAGTCAGAAAACAACGCACTCTCACCCTAGACAGGCACAGTACTGCAAGTATTACAGGACGAATGCAAGTTTTAATGATAAGTTGAGTTCGTTCACAGGGACTTAGTGTGTTAATCGAATGGGTAGAAATAATGAGTAAGAAATAATTAATTAAAAGATAGAAAAATAAATAGAGTAAATTCGAAATTACTAATTAAACTAAGGAAACTAAAGACAGTAAATTAAATAGGAAGAAATATGAGATGACAAGTATAGCTTAGGTTTTGCTAGTATGCACTAATCTTTCTAATTATTTCTATTAAATCTAGTTAATAAGGGAGATAATTAGCTCTTAGATACTTAGTCAGGAGTCTAAATTCCCATACCTTAGACCTTGAGAGCGACTAAGGGGGCTATGGACACACCACGAGGCTGGTTCAAATAGAGTTATCCTACGCCACTAGGGCCCTAAGCAATTAATTTCCATACATGGTGATAGTGATTAAATTATACCCTAATGACTATCTAGTTAGAATCAGTGTTGTCAGGACCAATATCGACACTAGACGTTATGTGGTGTTTCAATAATTAGACACCCAACTAAGGTGATCATCTAATTACTATTAAGAAACCCTAAAGTGATCAGTTCTAGGACATGAAATAAATCAAAACACATAAACAAATATATAGGTAAGAAGCTAATATCAGATTAAAACATGTAATTCCCAAAGAAACTTAGATAGAAAGAAATTAGAATTCATAGATCATACATGATGCAAAACCCAAGCTATGGGAAGATTAGTTCATACCTGAAGGAAATAAACTGAAAAAAATAATAAAAGACATCATCTTGCTCTCTACAATAACTTGGAAGAATAAAACTTTAAGAACTAATTACTATGAGGCAAGGATGATTTACAAGTGATATAAGGGTGTATTTATAGGTGTTTAGAAGACCTAATTCGTTTTCTTGAAGGAGAAGGTAAGTAATGGACTCCAAACCCAACTCAAATTCGTAACCCTAAAACATGAAATCAAGTCCGTTTTTGTTTTGGTCATAGAAGCTTCAATACTCATCCGTTTGACGCGTATGAGTAGTCGAAATTCATAGTCTCAGAAATATCTTCAACTTTTCTCTTGACCGTTTCTCCAAATTCCACACCGATCTTGATATATAAGCTGATTTTTTGTTGTAGGTGCAGAAATTCAGGATTTAAGACACCTTTTCCTTTTCCATGTTTTTAGCTTTTGTTTCCTTATCTCCAATTACCATGCTTATCTCTTTCCATATCTTGTAGTATTTGAGTTGGAATCTAATTAATCTCCATAATTATCTTTAAAGCTTCACACTAAATAAATAATTAAACCCAATATGCTCTAAAAATATTATTTTACTAAATCAAGACTCAAAATAGGAAAGTACACTATTTCTCAAGAAAAACTATTAGAAAGACTTCTAAATCACTAAAACTGATGTCTCATCCTAACATAAATCTATCACAAATGAGGAGAAATAAAAAACAAAGTAATATCCAATATATAAAACTCAATCCTATTTAAATCTAAACAATCCCAAATTCAAAACATAAATTAATCAATTAAGGTTCATCCCTTTAATGCGATTCTCAAGTATAAAGAAATTTAGCTCATAAGAAAATTAAATACTAACATTAAATAAAATCAGTTCATGTTCATATACAAAAGATAAACTAATAACCTAAAGGGTAGGATGACTGTTGATGGAAGAACATGATTCCTCCAGCACTAGCTTCTCCTTGCCTTCTTGCTCTGACTTGAAAACTTTAAGCCTCTTGTGTAATTCTCTGAAGTCTATGAAAAGAGGAGGTTAAGGGGTGTATTTATAGTTGTTAGGGAACCCTAGGTCGAATTTACTTGGAGTGGAAGACAAGTTAAGAACTCTCAAATTCGTAGCCCTAAAATCTAGGAAATGTAAGATTCTGTTGCTTATTTGATTTGGTCATATATCATTCAATACTTATCTGTTTGAGGAGTTCCAATATATGAAACTTCTTGTCTCGAAAAGAGCTTTCTATTGGTGAAGACCACTCGTCCTTATTCCTAGCCAATATTTAGTTATGGACTTATCTTTGAAATGTGTCTGGAATTTCAGATTCATAAGGCAGCTTTATCTTTTCTTTCTTTGCATATATCTTTCCTAAATATGATTATTTCCATGTAAATCTTCTTTCCTTTACTTCTCTATCTCGACTTGGTCTCTAAGTAATTACCATTTATCTTTTAAAGCTTCACAATAAATAAATAATTAAACCGCATATGCTTTAAAAAGAATAAATCAAGAAATCAAGAAATAGAAATAGGAAAGCACACTCTAAAAATAGAAACTCGAGTAAAACATTTCCTAACACACTAAAATACACTAAGACTTTAATTATCACTTCTCCTCCTTGGATTGGTCTTTCATGAAATTCAAGAACTTATTAACTTTGCATTAAAAACAATCAAATTTACGCACAAAAGCTCAGAATCTGTAAATAATTAATTTCCAAGGGGAGGAAGTGCAATATGATCAAATAAGCCGAAAAGTCTATCAAGTAATTCATTTATTCACCTAAAAGGATGTCTCCAAAGGGCTAATAATTAGAACAAATAGGGAGACATCAAGACCCCAAACTCAAACCTTTGTCGTCCCGACAAAGTAAAATAAAAACAAATGATCTTTTAGGTGAACGCATAAGGTAGAATCTAGTAAAAATCCCAAAGCACAACTTAAAATAAATTTCATATAGTCTAATCTAGGAATTAATATACACCTACACTTATCATGCAAAATCAAACAATATAATATCAATCCAAAATTAATTTCACAATGCTAGAAGGTTACGCTTATTACTTATCTCAAGATGGTGGATATAGGGTGTTCCTCGATCCTTACTTGTTTTGAACGCTCCACTTAGAATATTCCCTATTAACTCACTGCGTATCTAGGAATCACGAGGTCTTTACGGTTTTAGCATAGGCTGAAGGACAGTATGGTATGTATATTTGGTAAATTTGAAGTGAGCTTTTTGCTCTCTCCTCACTTACCATCAACAAACTGTCCAAGAGCTTGAGTTTACACTCGAATATGTTCTCACTCAACCCAATCGACGTGCTTAATTAGCGTCCCCAAATTAACCCAATAAGCACTAAGGATGATTCTCATAAAAATTTCCACTTTGCCGGTCCGAATATATATTCTTTTCAAATCATTTTTTTTTCTTTTCTTTTGTATAGCTATGACTCTCTTTTTAATGTTGAGATATCATGCTATTTTTTCATAGTTATGCCTTTTCATAACTTGAGCTCGTAGCTTCTTTTCCATTCACTATTACCCCGACAAAGGGTTACAATATAATAAACCTGTGAATCATCATCATGTATAGCACAAAGCATAATTAATAAGCTCAAAAATCCCAAACCAATGTAAATTCCCATATAGTGGACCCACCACCCCAAACTCAAGCTCAAGATAGGAAGTCTCAGGATCATGATTCAAGTGCGGGTCATATGGTCATGCCTAACAATCTAAAGGGATATTGGCTTATAATGTGGCGACAAAAGAAAGGCTTAAAGGCTAAAATTTTGGCTAAGAAGGATATAATTAATTCAGGGATAGGAGGCCAAAAAGGATTCAAAGGGCTAACAAAGAATTGCCTCTAACATCTTCCTATTTACACAGATTGCCTCTAGTTCATACCTAAGTGGGTTCTCTACTCATTTAGATCTCACGTTCTACAAACCACCCATTATCCTTAAGCACAATTTTACTTCTTTTGCATTGTTCATTAATTCTTCCTATCAATTACTTCATGTTTGCATGCAATCAAAGTACAGTTTACACTAACTCCTAATGTCAACTATTTTCTATCATTAATTCATAAAAAGCATGCTTGATGGGGGCATTTAAAATTCTCTATAGTCAACACAACCCTAAGATTAATTTTATTGAAAGCATGTAAAACACGAAAAATTGGGATGAGGCAACGAACCCCACCCCAAACTCAAAAGTGAGTCGTGTCCCCACGACTCGAAAAAGACTCAATAAAGCAATAAAATTAAACTAAACTACCGACCTAGTGCCTACCATCAATCAAGAAGAAGAATTAGAACGGGGTACCTGGCCATAAAGATCCATCATGTCCTCCTCTGAAGGAAAAGAATAATTATCAATTTCCATGTTCGTAGTTACCTCTTCCAATGTTGACTCAATCTGTGTAATTTCCATCCAAAGTGCTCTGTTGTCTCCTCTCAAAAGTTCAATTTCTTGTTGCAATTTGAGAGCCCATGGAGGAATACCATAATTTGTTTGAGAGGACGAAGAACCTTGATCTTGAATTTGTGTCTTTTCTTTAGGCTTTGATGATACCCTCATCCTTGCTGTTAATTTCTTGTGTAGTGGTGGTGCAGGTGCCTTTTCTTCTTGTTTTTCTTCAGTAGGCTCATCAAGATTGATGGCCTTTTCAATTGTAGAACCAGGCAAATTCTTGTTCTTCCCTAGGATACAACACTTCCTCTTATAATCCATAGCCTCTGTTCTGTTTGTCATGGTTGATTTGACCCCAAACTCAAGTTATACCAAGGATAGAATAAAGTTAAGAAAACTTGGTGTAGCTTGAGTTTCTTGCTTGGATTAGATGAAGGAAGGTGGTTTTTTGATGAATCTTGGAAGAATTCTTGAAAGCTTGATGATCTTGAAGGTGTTTTGTGATGAATTTGATGAAGAGGATGTGTTTATGGAGGATGGAGGAGAGAATTATTGATATTATTGTGTTTGTTGTGGAGGTTTAATCAAGCTTCAAGGTCTATTTATAAGGTTTGGAGCTGGAAAATTCGTATGGGAAAGGCTAGGGTTTGCATCTGATAAGGTAAGAAGTGTATTAGGTAACAATCTCTTCAAAACCGACCTAGCGCGGTGCACCGGAGGTATGGCCCGGTGTACCGGACCTGGACATGTCTCTTTTTTCAACCTTCGGCAAAAATCCCGAGTCTTCTACCCGTGGTCACGGGTTTTTCTTCCTGCGGTATACCGGAGGTATGGCCCGGTATACTGGACCTGACCCCCTTCGTTTTTTTGAACTTTCGGCAGAAAACCCGAGTCACCAACCCGTGGTCACGGTTTTTCTCCTGCGGTATACTGGAGGTATGGCCCGGTATACATGATTTGAACCGAATTTTTCCCACATGTTTCCTTATTCGTTTCTTAGCACCCCAAATTCAATTCCTGCACCATTAACACATTACCTTTCTTATTTCTTTTAAAAGTAGTCACTAATACTCGATACTGACTTAGAGTTATACACTAGGAATTGAAAAACATAAAGCATTAAACTAATATATTATGAACTGGCTTTTGTTTAACGTCGTTAAGCTCGACGGGTTACCTCATGAATCATTTTTTCACATAACCTCCCCAGCAGTGAGTGAGGTTATCAACGTTTGCTACTATGAATTTGCATCCCTTAGCTTTTATGACCACCAGCTGATTCGAAATAACCTTTGTGACCATGAACGGTCCTTGCCAAGAATTCTTGGCTTTGCGCGTTTTCGGAGGAGGATCAGGCTTCTTCATCGCAACCTTTTCTTCTACACTGAACTTCCTCTTCTTTCTTTCTTTCTTTCTTAGGTTCTTTAGGAACCATCAAAGCACGCTCCATTTCTTCCATCTTCGCATGGTCAAGGAACCACAAATCTGTTGGTTTCTGGTCAAGGTGTGGATTTTCCTTGGGATTTGTATGGAGAAACCACAGATTCGAAATTGATCTAATAAAACTTGATAATCTGGATGGATGGAGGAACCAAGGATTTGGTGGTTTCTTTCTTAGCTCTTCTTCCTCCACTCATAAGGTTTCCACTACCTTAGTTGGTTCCTTGTCTTTTTGTTCAATCATATCGATCCGGAAGCAATCCTCCTTGGGATCCGGAAACTTCATTGGCTTAAACACGTTAAATTTTTCCTCCTCGTCTTGGATACGCATAATCAATTCACCGTTTTCTACATCAATCAAAGTACGCCCCGTGGCTAGGAATGGTCTTCCCAAAATAATGGGGACAATCCTATCCGCGTCGTAATCAAGTATAACAAAATCAACAGGAAAGATTAACGTACCAACCTTGACGAGGAAATCTTCTAGTCTTCCCTCTGGATGTACGAGGGATCTGTCAGCCATTTGCAAAACCATAGAGGTGGGTTTTGCGTTTCCTATCTTCAACTTTTCAAACATGGATTTGGGTATGAGATTAATACTTGCTCCCAAATCACACAAAGCTTTCCCTTGCCACTTAGCACCAATGGAAATCGGGATCGTAAAACTTCCAGGATCAAGTAATTTAGGTGGTAATTTGCTTTGGAAGATGGCACTACACTCTTCTGGCAAACCCACCATCTCATTCTCAAGATATTGACGCTTGCTGGTGATAGCGCTTTTCAGGAATTTCATGTATTTTGGTACACCTTTTATAGTCTCTAAGAAAGGTATATTAATGTTAAGCTTACTCACCATGGTCATGAATCTCTGATATTCCGCATTATCTCCTTTTTTCTGAACTCTTGAAGGGAATGGTGGAGGAGGGCGGACTTCTATAGCATCTTTATTTTTTGGATTTTCCGGAATCCTCTCCACTTCCACTACTTCTGGTTCATCTTCTTTTTCCACTACATCCTCTACCGTTTTCTCTTTCACAGTTGTTTCTTTTTCTTTCATAACGGGAAAAGGTGGGGGTGGAAGATTCTTACCACTTCTAAGAGAGATCGCGTCACATTCTTCATATGGTTTAGGTTCTTCAGTATCGCTTGGTAATTGTCCATGTGGACGCTGATTTAATTGCTTTGGCATCTGAGCTATTTGAGTTTCCATCAATTTAAGTGTTGCGGCCGTAGATTGTTGAATGTTGATTAGTGTCATCAATGTTTGCTGAACATCTAATGCACCTTCTTAAGGTTGAGCAGGTAGAGCTTTCTGGTTCATGGTGTCGGTATAAGCATCTTGTGGAGGTTGTCTCTGAGCTTGATTTCCATAAGTTTGTCCACCTTAGTAGTTGTTCTGTTGTCTTGGTTGAAAGTTATTGCCTTGGGGTCGTGGTTGATATGCATAAGTCGGGTTAGCAGCCCCGTTTGGATTCGAATATTGGAAACCCAGATGGTTTCTATTCGGTTGATAACCTTGACCACTTGAGTTATAATTTCCTCGGTTGGAAACGAACATTACAGATTCGGTATTGTGTGGCCAATTCTCCTCTTGTGTAACATTGACATCTGCTCCTCTACCAGCAACACGTTTTGTAACAGCTAGAGTAAGCTGTTTCAGTTGTTGCTCAAGTTTATTTTCCATGGCGGTGAACTTTTCTTCAATTAATGCACTATTTCCACCTCGAATAGGTGTTCTCACAGTATTCCAACCCAGTTCATTCGTTACAGTTCTATTCAAAATAATCTTAGCATGGACTGGTTGTACCTGTAGAAATCCACCACCACAAAGCAAGTCTAAATCCTTTGTTGAAAAGCCATCAAGTCCTCGGTAAAATATCTTAATCTGTTGAAATTCTGTGAGGCCATGATCAGGGACTCTTCTTAATTAAATCTGAAATCTCTTCCTACTTCTACCCAAAGTCTCATCTTGATATTGTTTGAATGAAGTTATTTCAATTTGCGCATCTAATCTCATATTTGTTGGGTAGTATCTATCGAAGAACGCAGTTTGTAATGCGTCCCATGTTGTAATTGTTCCGGGTTCTTGAGAATCATGCCACTCACTTGCTCCATCAATAACGAAGTATCTAAAGTTAGCAAAATACATTTGCTCTCTTGTTACTCGTTGCGTAATATAGGAATCGCAAATTTGCATGAACTTCTGTTTAGCACGGATTGGATCTTTGCCAGGTGCTCCTCGGAAATTTCCATAACTCTGAAATTGAGATAACATACCAGGATCGGTTGTGAATCTCTCGACATTAATATTTGCTGGGCCAATTCCGAGGGCAGGAGCTCTAAATGGAGCTTCTTCAGGGCCATTGATGAACCACAGATCATTGTTTTGAGGAGGTTGAGCTTGTGGAACAACAATAACAAGAGGAGGGTTGAGTTCATAATTTTCAGCCATTGTCTATCTTGCTAATTTCTCCTCTAACTCTTTTGCTTTAGCTTCTCTCTTTCTTTTATTTGCTTCTCGAACTAAGTTTTCGGGATTTGCAAGAATCACGATATCTTCACGCATAAACCAAAACCTGTAAACCTGAGAAAGAAATACAACCCAAAGCGTAAAACTAAAAAAATAACAAAAACTAAACTAAGAATTAAACTACTAAAGATTAACACCGGGGTCACAGCTACCGTCCTTGGCAGCGGCGCCAAAAACTTGGTGGGTCCTAGGGTGTTATAAAATTAAGCGATAAATAAAGAGGAACCACTTAACAGCAAGTATACGGTTGTCCCAAGTAATATATGATAATCAAGTTCGTTCTCAGGGACGGATAGGTTCAACCCAAATATTAATCAGATAGTAAAAATAATTGCTTGACAGAAAAGTAAAATAATAGATTTTTGTTTGGTTTTCTTAATAACTAAAGATGCAAATAAATAAAGACTAAAATCAAATAAACAGAAAGGAAATAAAGTAAATAAACGACTAACTTCAGATAAGAGAGATGCCTGAGTTTCGCAAGGAATCCACTTAATCAATGTAATCTATGCTATGTTTAAGGGTAGAATTGGAATTATAATATTAGTCGGGACTCTAATATCTCCTATCCTCCTGTCGGGTGGACCTAGGAGCTATCCTAAAGTATCATAAACACCTGTATGGTCGAATATGCCTCTTCGGATAATATGATTTTACCTCTTTGTCTATGTAACTAGTTAAGCCGGTCGGTCAATAACGGACAATAAACGAGTATTACCTAGATCTGTACTCAAACCCCCCTGTCGGATGATCACTTCGCTACTAAAGTGAATAGCCCAAATATTAAAAGCTAATTCTAGTTGTTCCTAAAAGAATTAGTAATGAAAACAAAGTAATATCCAATATATAAAACTCAATCCTATTTAAATCTAAACAATCCCAAATTCAAAACATAAATTAATCAATTAAGGTTCATCCCTTTAATGCGATTCTCAAGTATAAAGAAATTTAGCTCATAAGAAAATTAAATACTAACATTAAATAAAATCAGTTCATGTTCATATACAAAAGATAAACTAATAACCTAAAGGGTAGGATGACTGTTAATGGAAGAACATGATTCCTCCAGCACTAGCTTCTCCTTGCCTTCTTGCTCTGACTTGAAAACTTTAAGCCTCTTGTGTAATTCTCTGAAGTCTATGAAAAGAGGAGGTTAAGGGGTGTATTTATAGTTGTTAGGGAACCCTAGGTCGAATTTACTTGGAGTGGAAGACAAGTTAAGAACTCTCAAATTCGTAGCCCTAAAATCTAGGAAAGGTAAGATTCTGTTGCTGATTTGATTTGGTCATATATCATTCAATACTTATATGTTTGAGGAGTTCCAATATATGAAACTTCTTGTCTCGGAAAGAGCTTTCTATTGGTGAAGACCACTCGTCCTTATTCCTAGCCAATCTTTAGTTATGGACTTATCTTTGAAATGTGGCTGGAATTTCAGATTCATAAGGCAGCTTTATCTTTTCTTTCTTTGCATATATCTTTCCTAAATATGATTATTTCCATGTAAATCTTCTTTCCTTTACTTCTCTATCTCGACTTGGTCTCTAAGTAATTACCATTTATCTTTTAAAGCTTCACAATAAATAAATAATTAAACCGCATATGCTTTAAAAAGAATAAATCAAGAAATCAAGAAATAGAAATAGGAAAGCACACTCTAAAAATAGAAACTCGAGTAAAACATTTCCTAACACACTAAAATACACTAAGACTTTAATTCTCACTTCTCCTCCTTGGATTGGTCTTTCATGAAATTCAAGAACCTATTAACTTTGCATTTAAAAACAATCAAATTTACGCACAAAAGCTCTAAATCTGCAAATAGTTAATTTCCAAGGGGTGGAAGTGCAATATGATCAAATAAGCCTAAAAGTCTATCAAATAAGTCATTTATTCACCTAAAAGGATGTATCCAAGGGGCTAATAATTAGAACAAATAGGGAGACATCAGCTATCTTATGGTATTAATGACCCCATCAGGGAGACACTAAGATAAATTCTGATAATGAAAAAATCATCCCAATTGTTTATGTGGTTAGTCAAGGCAGCTAGGCTCAATAACTAATGTCACACGTCTATAATCTATTTCAATAATTAAACCCCCCCCCCCTTTTAGATGATTGTCGCTACTAACAAATTGCCTAACTACTAAGGGTTATACCTAATTGATCAGAGTAGATATATTAAATAAGTGCAATATGATAGTCAATATAGAAATATACGACTTTAATTAAATTGAAACAATCCCAAATTCGTAAAAACATTAAATTAACTAAATAGGTTTCAACCCATATCGTGATTCTTAAGTATTTAGGGTTTAGTTTATAATAAAATTCAAAAAATATATACAATTAATAAAAGACATAAATTAAATTAAAACTAAAATAAACCTAATTGTTGGAATCATTGGGCTGATTGTGAAGGAAGAAAGACATCTCCACTTTCTGCCTTTTGCTTCCAAGCACTTTTGGCTTCTCCTCTCTCAATAATTAGTAAAAATATAAAGTGTCCTGAATTAAGAGGTCCAAAACCCCTTTTTTATAGCTGAAAAATAGATTAGGGGCTTTATTAAATGATTAAGGGCTCAAATCTATTTTATTAATCCTGCGCTGATGTACAACACTCCAGTAAAACAGGTGTAACTTTCGCACCGTAAGTACAAATCCACTGAAACCCTTCTCAAATTACTCTAAATCAAAGGCCCATCTTTCCCATTTGAACCACCAAGTCAAATCTGCACCGCTTAGGCTCCGGAATGGCTACAAGTAATGACTTTCCAGTTTTCAGGATTCCCTAGTTTCACTAAAGTGATGTTTTTCGCTCCTTTAACTCTTTCTCTTGATCTTAGACTTTAGAATTAACTTATTTTCTTCATCTTGGTGCCTCCTAACAGCCATGTACCTAAGAACTTTACACTAAACAAGAAAAATTAATGCACAAAACCTCCAAAGGTAACAATATTTTAATCCCGAAGGAATAAGTGCAATATAGAAAAAGATGATTATATATCTATCAACTAAGTCCAGATTCAACCTAAAAGTATGTCTATAAAGGGATTTATCTATAACAAAATGGGAGACATCAGTCGTCCTGACAAAGTAAGAACAAATTAGAGGTCTAAGTTACGAAGAAAATGCATATCTAAAGAATGATACCAACATAAAACTTAAAATAAATCTCATATAGTAAAACCAAAGAACTAATGCACACATACAACTAACCTACAAAATCAAAACATGGATGATTTAATTTCACAATGCTAGAAGGTTACCCTGGATACTTAGCTTGATATGGTTGCTATAGGGTGTCCATCGATCCTTACTTGCTTTTGAAATCTCTAATTAACTTACTCCCTATTTGCAAAACTGTTATTCCACTACGTAGCTAAGAATCACGGGGTCTTTACGGTTTTAGCGTTGCCTTAGGGACTGTGTGGTATGTATATTTGGGAAATTTTAAGTGAGCTTTTGGCTCTCTCCTCACTAACCATCAACATACTGTCCTAGAGCTTGAGTTTACACTTGAATATATTCTCACTCAATCCACTTGATGCACTAATTTAGCGTCCCCAATTTACCCAATAATTTGTCAAGATGATTTCAAAAACTTTCCAATTTTCCGGTTACTTTATTTTCAATTCTTTTTTCCAATTTATCCTTTCTTTATAAGATACCCATGATACCCATTTTGATGTGAGTTGACATGTATATTTTTTTCTCTTTCTTTTTCTCTTCTTGTTTTCATAGACCCCGACAAAGAGTTAAAATTTATATATCATCAAAATTCGCGCAAAATATAAACGTATAAAATTCACACCCAATGTAATATCCCATATGAAACCCATTACCAAAACTCAAGCTCTACATATAACAAGTCTCAGGGTTGCAATTCAAGTGCATGTTATATGGACAGCCATGTAAACTAAGGGGTATGGCTTATATCGTGATGACAACAGAAAGTCTTAAGGGATTAAAAATGGGTTGAAGAAGGATATAACATTAATATTCAGTTAGGAAGCTAAAATGCTCAAGTGGCTATCAAATAATTGCCTCTGTCATTTTCCTTGCTACGTACTTTCACTCCAGACTCACCTTAAGACTCCAGTTCATAATTAAGTGGGTTTTCTACTAGGTTAGATCTCACCTTCTACACACGACTCATTCTTACTAAGTACAAGCTTACTTATTTTGTATTGTTTATTAATTTTTCCTATCTACAATCTAGTGTTTGCATGCATTTAAGGACGTTATGCACTACCCTAAGGTCTACTATTTTTTATCATTAATTCGCAAAAAGTCTGCTTTTGTGGAAATTCGACAAACTCTACACCAAAATCATTCCTTAAACTAATTTTTATTTGGTTTTTAACTTTTTAGAAAGCGATAAAACATGTAACACATAAACTGGGAATGAGGACAACGAGTACCCAACCCCAACCTAAAAAATGAGTCTTGTCCTAACGACTCGAAAAGATTGTATAATGCAAATAAACTAAAATATACTACTAAATAAAAGGGAATAAGGGAAAATATCTTAATCGGCACTAGGCCGATCACTTTCGTTATCGCGTCGAGCTTGTGCATTCTTTTTTATTACGGTAAAAGTGGTTAATTTCATTGCATTCATCTTGTCTATTGCGTTTTTCATAAGCACCAAAACTCGTGTCATCATTCCTATAGCTTCAATCATCTCCTCACGTTTCTCCTCTAATTTTCTCATTCGCTCTATCACTTCGTTCTCTTTGAAATCTTTTCTCTTCCTTGATGGAAGCCTAGCACCTCTCTCTTCCCCAAGGGTTTATCTAGATCAATACCTATTTCCTTAGTTTCTTTATGAATGTAGTAATCTTATATCTGTAACATTCTCTTCATTCTCTGTAGGCTCGTCCTCTTCATTCATGCGTGGCACTTTCTTTCAAACAAATCAAAGAAATTGTGCGTGGAAATAAGAGGTTGCGTTGGGTAATAGGAGATTTCGTGAAAGACATGATGATATTATAGATAATGTGAGCTACATCGGTTTCTTTCTTCTCAAGTATACACTTGATGAAAATAAGTTTCTCTCCTGTTACCTCGGAGATATGGGTGTTGCCAAAGAACGTGGGAATAATTAAACGGGACCATACTCTAACACGTGGTAGCAAGTCGCTACTCAATACTTGACCTTGATATCTCCCTCCTTCGGGGTTAGGTCCTCGCCCACGAATCAACACTTGATTGTAGAACGATTTCCACTCAAAGTTATTATGACTAACCTCTTCACTATTTTAGCATGAAACCTTCGAGTTTGGTAATTTGAATATCTCATGAATCTGCTTTATTGAAAAAGGGACAATCTTTTTTCTTATTTGAATCACATCTCCATTCGCAAAAACAAATTCTTTATAAAATTCTTGAACTGTGGCTAGAATATATGCAACATCTCTCTTTCTCATCTATTTCCATCCATACTTGTCAATGTCACATCATAATCTTTGAATTCATTGTGCATTATGCCTAAAGGAAGCCCTTTCTCAACACCAAATCTCAAATTAGCAACCCATTCATGACCTTGATCTTTCCAACTCACAACGTGTGGCCATTGACTTTCTTCTCATAGATCATTGTTCATTCAAGGTTACAGTAGAAAGTGGTTCTTCAATTTTATCCTCTTCCAAGTTCGGCTTTGACTGTTTTACCTCACTTGGGTTCTCTTTTATCTTCATGTTGTTCTTTACTTCTCCAACCTTGGGTTTTGAACTCGAATCAGGAATCTTAATTGCTTTCTCCGGAGTTTCCCCAAGAGAATTCTTCTTGTTCGAATTAGTGCTCATCTTACGATTATAGCACACGGAACCAGTTCTTCTTGTCATCTCAAATAACCTCAAACTCAAAGCTTAAAAAATTCAAAAGCTAAAGATGAAATTTGTGAATTTTGATGTTTTTGAAGGTGGATTGATATAGATTGTGGTGTTATATGAGATGGGTAAAGATATTTTATGGTTTTGGAGAGGTTTTGATGGCTAAAATTTATGCTTTGGGAAGAAAATATTGGGATTAAAAGTGTAATTTTCTTGGTGTTTTGGAAGGCTTTGTGATATGAGTATGTGTTCATATGATGTTTAGAGGAAATATTTAATGATTTATGGTGTTTTAATGGTGGATTGCAGGTATTTATGAAGCTTGGGTCGTTATCAATGGCTTTCTTGTGGGAGAAGGTAAAGGAAGAAGGTAAATTTGTTTACGGATTAGGTCTGCCGGCTTACAACGTCACAACCGGGCTCCCGGTTTACAAATTGGGTACCCGGTTAGGTGAGTTTTATTTTCCCGTATTTTTTTCATTCGCAACTTTGAGTTGTGTGTAAGCCTTCATCGTCCAGAAGGTTTTCCTTGAGAGACTAGGCTCCCGGTTCACAAGAAATCAGGATCCCAATCTTGAAGGTGGACGAAATCGCGGACGCAACCTTGAACCACATTCTTTTCTTTTCTAGTAACTTCTTTCTCTTTCATAACGGGAAAAGGAGGTGGAGGAAGATTCTTACCACTTCTAAGAGTCACAGCATTACAATCTTCTGTCTGTTTCGGATTTTCTGTGTCACTAGGGAGTTGCCCTTGTGGACGCTGATTCAGTTGTTTTGACATTTGCGAAACTTGTTTTTATAACATCTGAATGTGTGCTTCAGAAGCTTGTTGCTTTTGGATTGACTGTGCATGAAGGGCAATCAATTTTCTACGGTTTTCTGAAGGTTGTTTGTACCTTCTTGTGGTTGAGCAGGTAAGGCTTTCTGGTTCATGGTGTCATTATAGTTGTCTTGAGGAGGTTGTCTCTGAAAATAATTTACTTGACTCTGTCTCCCTTGATAATTATTCTGAGGTCTTGGATTATAGTTGTGATGTATCCTCATTTGTGATAGATTTATGTTAAGATGAGATATCATTTTTAGTGATTTAGAAGTCATAATAGTCGTTTTTGTTTTGAGAAATAGTGCACTTTCCTATTTTGGGTGTCTAATTATTGAAACACCACATAACGTCTAGTGTCGATATTAGTCCTAACAACACTGATTCTAACTAGATAGTCATTAGGGTATGAATTAATCACTATCACCATGTATGGAAATTGATTGCTTAGGGTCTTGGTAGCCCTTGATAACCCTATTTGAACCAGCCTTATGGTGTATCCGTAGCCCCCTTAGTCGCTCTCAAGGTCTAAGGTATGGGAATTTAGAATCCTGACTATGTATACAAGAGCTAATTATCTCCCTTATTAACTAGATTTAATAGAAAGAATTAGAAGGATTCGTGCATACTAGCAAAACCTAAGCTATATTTCTCATCTCATCTTCTGCGTACTGTGTTTTAATTGTCTTTAATTTTCCTTAGTTTAATTTAATATTTTTGAATTATTCTCTCTTGATATTGTTTGAATGAAGTTATTTCAACTTGCGCATCTAATCTCATATTTTTTGGGTAGTATCTATCGAAGAACGCAATTTGTAATGCGTCCCATGTTGTAATTGTTCCGGGTTCTTGAGAATCATGCCACTCACTTGCTCCATCAATAACGAAGTATCTAAAGTTAGCAAAATACATTTGCTCTCTTGTTACTCCTTGTGTAATATAGGAATCGCAAATTTGCATGAACTCCTGTACGACACAGATTGGATCTTTGCCAGGTGCTCCTCGGAAATTTCCATAACTCTGAAATTGAGATAACATACCAGGATCGGTTGTGAATCTCTCGACATTAATATTTGATGGGCCAATTCCGAGGGCAGGAGCTCTAAATGGAGCTTCTTCAGGGCCATTGATGAACCACAGATCATTGTTCTGAGGAGGTTGAGCTTGTGGAACAACAATAACAAGAGGAGGGTTGAGTTCATGATTTTCAGCCATTGTCTCTCTTGCTAATTGCTCCTCTAACTCTTTTGCTTTAGCTTCTCTCTTTCTTTCATTTGCTTCTCGAACTAAGTTTTCGGGATTTGCAAGAATCACGATATCTTCATGCATAAACCAAAACCTGTAAACCTAAGAAAGAAATACAACCCAAAGCATAAAACTAAAAAAATAACAAAAACTAAACTAACAATTAAACTACTAAAGATTAACACCGGGGTCACAACTACCGTCCTTGGCAGCGGCGCCAAAAACTTGGTGGGTCCTAGGGTGTTATAAAATTAAGCGATAAATAAAGAGGAACCACTTAACAGCAAGTGTACGGTTGTCCCAAGTAATATATGATAATCAAGTTCGTTCTCAAGGACGGATAGGTTCAACCCAAATATTAATCAGATAGTAGAAATAATTGCTTGACAGAAAAGTAAAATAATAGATTTTTGTTTGGTTTTCTTAATAACTAAAGATGCAAATAAATAAAGACTAAAATTAAATAAACAGAAAGGAAATAAAGTAAATAAACGACTAACTTTAGATAAGAGAGATACTTGAGTTTCGCAAGGAATCCACTTAATCAATGTAATCTATGCTATGTTTAAGGGTAGAATTGGAATTATAATATTAGTCGGGACTCTAATATCTCCTATCCTCCTGTCGGGTGGACCTAGGAGCTATCCTAAAGTATCATAAACACCTGTATGGTCGAATATGCCTCTTCGGATAATATGATTTTACCTCTTTGGCTATGTAACTAGTTAAGCCTGTCGGTCAATAACGTCACCTTAGCTGGGTGTCTAATTATTGAAACACCACATAACGTCTAGTGTCGATATTAGTCCTAACAACACTGATTCTAACTAGATAGTCATTAGGGTATGAATTAATCACTATCATCATGTATGGAAATTGATTGCTTAGGGTCTTGGTAGCCCTTGATAACCCTATTTGAACCAGCCTCGTGGTGTGTCCGTAGCCCCTTTAGTCGCTCTCAAGGTCTAAGGTATGGGATTTTAGAATCTTGACTATGTATACAAGATCTAATCATCTCCCTTATTAACTAGATTTAATAGAAAGAATTAGAAGGATTCGTGCATACTAGCAAAACCTAAGCTATATTTCTCATCTCATCTTCTTCGTACTGTGTTTTAATTGTCTTTAATTTTCCTTAGTTTAATTTAATATTTTTGAATTATTCTCTCTTTATTTTCCTGTCTTTTAATTATTTACTTCTTACTCGTTATTTCTACCCACTTGATTAACACACTAAGTCCCTGAGAACGAACTTTCTTATCATTAAAACTTGCATACGTCTTGTAATACTTGCAGTACTGTGTCTGTCTAGGGTGAGAGTGCGTAGTTTTCTGACTTATATTTTATCTTATTTTTATCACACCCTAGGCGACACCAAGTTGTTACCTTGGGGACGTGGCTGATATGCGTAAGTTGGATTTGCTGCCCCATCAGGATTTGAATACTGAAACCCCTGATGGTTTCTGTTAGTTTGATATCCTTGACCATTCGAATTAAAATTCCCTCGGTTGGAAACAAACATCACAGACTCTTGGTTATTCTGACAATTCTCCCATTCATGATCATTCACACCACAATACGAACATCCATAAACTTCTTGCGTAGCATTCACTTCAACCCTTTTACTCGAAAAACCTTCTTTCACGGCTAACGTAAGTTGATTCAATTGTTGTTCCAATGTGGTTTGTATTTTGTTCTCAAAGGAGGTGAACCTTTCTTCAATGTTTACATTATTAACTCCCCCTTTAACAGGCGTTCTTACGGTATTCCAACCCACTTCATTAGTTACTGTTCTATCCAAAATAATTCTTGCGTGAACGGGTAGAACCTATAAAAACGCACCACCACATAATAAATCTAAATCTTTTCTCGATTTCCCATCAAGACCGTTATAAAAAAATTCAATTGTTGTTGTTCTGAAAGGTCATGATTGGGGACTCTCCGTAAACAATTCTGGAATCTCGACCAACTTCTACCCAAAGCTTCATCATATTCTTGTCGGAAGTGTGTTAACTCGAGTTGAGCGTCTAATCTCATGTTGGATATATAGTATCTGTCTAAAAACGCAGTTTGCAGCTGTTCCCAATTTGTAATCTTTCCAGACTCTTATGAATCATGCCAATCACCCGCTCCATCTATCACAAAAAATCTGAATGTAGCAAAACACATTTGCTCTCTTTTTACTCCTTGATTGATGTACGAATCACAGATTTGCATAAATTTTTGTACTGCGCGAATAGGATCTTCTCCGGGCTTGCCACGAAAATTCCCGAAATTCTGAAATTGAGCTAACATACCCGAATCTGGGCGGAATCTCAGAACGTCAATATTGGTTGGGCCAATCCCAAGAGGAGGAGCAAGGAATGGTTCTTGTGCTGGACCGGTAAGGAACCATGGATCAGCTACTTGGAATTGAACTGGAGGATTAGGAGGATTAAGAGGTGGGACTAGACCGTTCTGACCATTCTAGCCATTCTCAACCGGAAGGTCAGCCACCTCTCTAGTTAATCTCTCTTCTAACTCTTGTGCTTCTTGTTCTTTTCTTTTTTTGTTAGCAAGTCTGACTAATGATTCAGGATTATCAAGGATCGGAGGTAATGTCTCAAGATCCTTAAAGAGTCTCCTTCGCATACACCAAACCTAAAAACCAGAAAAAGATGAACAAACAAAGCATAAAACTAAAAAATAAAAATGCAACTAACACTAAAGGATAAACAACGGGGTCACACGCTACCGTCTCCGGCAGGGGCACCAAAAACTTGGTGGTCCTTTGTGTGTTCTAAAAATAAATGCAATAAGGAAAAGAGAACCATAACTGCAAGTGTACAGTTGTCCCAAGTAATATATGTGATAATACAGATTCGCTCTCAAGGACGGATTGGTTGACTTTAATTCTTATCGAATAGTAGTTAATTGCACGTAAAACAAGTAATTGATTTTGAGAATGTTTGTTTTGGTTTTCTAAGACTAAGTCAAATAATTAAAATACTAAATTAATGCAAATATTAAACTAGACGCGAGAAAATAAAGTAATTTACGCAAGGTAGGAAAGGCAGTACTTGAGAGACGCAAGGGTTTCACCTAATTATCATTCATTTCATGTCATGTTAAAGGGACAAATCAGTAAATATGTAATGGTCGGGATTCGGAATTCTCCTTACCCCCGTCAAGGTGGACTAAGGAGCTACTCTTAGGTGCTACAAACCCCGTCAGGGTGATTATAGTCCATCTTCAAGTGGTTAAGTCTTTATACCCAATTGGCCATAGGATTAACTAAGCTCGTCAGAGTCTATAATTTCTATCCTACATTCATTAATTGGTTCTGTACCCAAACCCCCTCGTCAAGGTGATCCATTCGCCACTAAATGGAATAGCCTAAATACTAAAGCTTATGATTGGTTAATTACGTCATTCATAGTAACTAAAAGCAAATTAATGAAAAATACAATTTACCCAATTTGATTTTAATTATTAAAATCCCAAATCCAAACACATGAAACAAAATCAAATTGGGATTAACTCATTATGCGTTCTCAAACACTATTTAAGTTTAGTTCATAATTATTGAAAAGAAAAAAACTAAAGAAATAATTGGGTTCATAATGTTTTACAGAACAAAATAGAAGAACCTAATTACGGAGTTAAATTGGCTGAGAATTGGAGATATAGACAGTCTCCAGCTCTTGCTTCTCCTCTTCCTATTCTCTAGCTTCCTCTCTGGTGTCTGACTCTTTTCTTTTCTTAAGCGTATCAATTGGTGTGTAAAAAAGAGAGTCCAAAGTCTATTTAAAATGTTAAAAATGGATTAGGGCTTTTCTTTAAAGATTAAGTGAAAATAAGAAAAGCGCAAATCTATAATTAAGCCCAAATCCCGTAACAGCTGCACCACCTTCACTAAAACAGCTCTAACCAGCTCGTTTCAACTCGGATTGACCTCATTCCAGTTGATAAATTTCCGTAACTCAATGGGAAACTGTTTCTCTTCACTAGTAAGAGGCTAAATCTACTCTTAGATGGCTTGGAATCAGCAATCTTTATCAACTTTCCAGATTTGCAGCTTCAATTTATCACTTCTTTCGGGATATTTCTTCTTGCTTTGACTTCATTACACGGTCTTTGACTTTATTATTTAGTTCCTCTCCTAGCTAGTATTCAAAACCTACAAATTTTCACTCAAAACAAACCATATTACGCGCAAAAGTTTAATAAATGAAAAATACTAGAATTAAAAGAGGAAAAACCAATTTATTGCATTTTAACACCAAAAGTCTATCTAAATAGTCGAATAAACACCAAAAAAGATGTCTCCCAAGGGCATAAAATTAGAAAATTTAGGGAGACATCAAGGATATTTACTCAGTTCACCAAGGAGGCTATATATTGTTCATCGAACTTCACTAGTATCCAAAGATCCACTAACTACTCTCTATTGGCTCGATCACTTCTATATTAAATAGCAAAGAATCATAAGGTCTTTAAGGTTGTAATGTTGGCTTAGGGACAGTATGATAAGTGTATTTGGATAATTTAGAGTGAGCTTTTGGCTCTCTCCTCACTAGCCATCAATGAATTGCCCTAGAGCTTGAGTTACTCTCATAAAATGTTCTCACTCAACCCTAATGATTTCCTTGATTCACAAAGTAGCATCCCAAATTACCGAATTAAAGCATAAGATGTTCACATAAAAATTCAACATTGCCGGTCCAAATATATATTCTTTTCAAATCAAATTTTTTCTTTTGTATAGCTATGACTCTCGTTTGGTTGTGAGATATCATGCTATTTTTTTCATATATTTTCTTTTCATGCTTTTTATCTTTTTTTTCATTTACTCTTATCCCGAAAAAATGGTTACAATATAATAAACCTATGAATCATCATCAAAATATAGAACAGAGCACAATTAATAAGCTCAAAAATCCCAACCCAATAACAATTCCCATAATGGTGGACCCACCAGCCCAACCTCAAGCTCTAAAACAACTGTCTATGCATCGCGATTCGAGTGCGGGCCATATGGAAAAGTCCTAACATATAAAGGGATATGGCTTATAATGAGGCTAATAAAAAGGCTTTAGAAAGGCTAGAAAGGGCTGAGAATGATGTAAAATAATAATTTGGACAGCAGACTAAAAGGCAACAAGGGCTTAGGAAAGAACCGCCTTAATCACTTTCTAAAATATGCAATTTCATCATTCTCTTACCTTTAGCACGTTCATCAAATGGGTTATTAACTAGCTTGGATCTCACGGCCTACACACCACTGATGGCTCCCTGAGATCGAAAATACTTTCTATCGCATTGCTAACTAATCCTTTCTTTACTATCAATGTGTGTTTTCCTACAAATACTCAAAGCATACAAAATAAAACAACCCATAAACATACTACACTTTCTATCATTAACTCACTGAGCTTATGCTTTCAAGCTATTTAACACACTCTACATCTAATTCCCATATATCGAAACGAATTAATTTATACCTAAAATAGAAAAATCACATAAAAATGGAGATGAGGGACAACGAATCCCCACACCCCCAACTCAAAAATGAGGCGTGACCCCACGACTCGAATAAGACTCTAAAAATAAATTAAAACAAGCAGATAAAGCATATACAGAAATGGTAAGGAAGAAAGAGAACATACTCTCGACGCTATTGTCTCGCATTATCGACATCTAAGATAGGATATACTGGATATTTCTTTAATTGCTCAAGGAGTATCATAATGTGCAGTTGGTTAGCTTCATTTGTGCCACATCATTGGCCAAGAAAGTTTGAGCTGCTTCAACTTTATTTAATCGCTCCTCTATCTTTTCTCGCCAAATATGATCGTTTTTCTCTTTCAAAAAGTTGCGTAACTCCTGCTCCTCTCAAAATAGTCTTGATCCAAGTATTGTCAATATTTTTCATCATGTTATTGGTGGGGGCAAAGGTGTGATAAAGTAATAGATATATAAAGATAATAATAAAGAGCACACACCCTTGAGAACCACAGAACTCACTGCAAGTATCACAGATCGTTTGCAAGTTTTAATGATAAGTCAAGTTCGTTCGCAGGGATTGTATCCGTTAGATCTACTTATATTTAACAAGCGTAGATGAATTTAGATGTTTTAGAATAAAATATAAAAATATAAAATAATATGAATAACTATTTGATGAGAAATAATAAATAAGAATGCAGATAAATAAATATGGATGTAAATCTAATAGATTAGGGTCACTAATATGAGTCTATTTTACTAAGTTGTTATTCTAACCTGTCACAAATTAAGCATTATATATTAACCAGGATTCTAAATTCTACCTAGCCTCTATTAGGCTTAGGAGCAACCTCTCCACTACCAAGGATTCCTATGTAATGATTGGTGATTAAATCAAACCTTTATGGCTATCTAGTTAGGCAAAGGATCAAAACTAGACGATTATGTGGTGTTGTCAATAACTAAGAATAATCCTAAGATTGGCCAAATCTAGGGTTGTAACAATAAGTCAAAACACATAATAACAATATACGCCAAGCTCAATCAATTAAAATAACAAATAGTATTATGGAATTAAAGACAAAATAATAACCCAACAATTAAAAGTAAAACTTACAGAATAAAAGTTTAGAAGTATGGGTGAACATAAATCTATAGCTAAATACCCTTAATATAGAGAAGGTGAGATGTAGAAGAGGAGTTTGTCACTCTCCAACTTCTTGCTTCTTGTCTTCCACTATAGGTCAGCTTGCTTCTTGGATGAATAGCTTGATTCTAAGGATGAATATTAATTTGAAGGACTAAGCTATTATTTGAAAGTGAGAAAATACAAGTAAGGACTAAGCCTAAGCTTGAAACTGAGCAAGGACATGTTTACAATGATAAGAGGGTGTATTTATAGGTGTCTTGGAAGCCCTAATTCGTTTTCTTGAAGGAGAAGTAAGTGGTGGACTCCAAGCCCAACTCAAATTCGTATGGAAATAAAGATAATTTCTGCTGAACTGTTTTGAGCATATCTTCTTCGTTATTGGTCGGTTGTTACTCCACAATATACCAAAAGAATCCTCACAGAATTATCTACATCCCTATGAAAGGAATTTACCAAAATCGGCTTGGTTTTGGAGTTATCACCACTTCTTTAGGCGTAGCTGCAGAAATTCAGATTTAGGCAGCTTTTCCTTTTCCATATTTTTAGCTTCTTTTTTTTTTTTTTTTTTTTTTGATGACGAGGTTTCCCGGGCTTACACCCGACTAGTCCCCCGGGAGATATGACTGCCTCCCCAACCATACCTCCAGGTAATCAGAACTAGGTTGCCCATGTTCTGGGGAGGGTTTCGGACCTTGGAAACTTTCCAAACATAATAACTTTCTTCCACCTGCGGGATTCGAACCATGTACCTCTCACTTGAGAGAACCTTCCAAACCTTAATAACTTTCTGCCGCCTGCGGGATTCGAACCATGTACCTCTCACTTGAGAGAACTTTCCAAACTTTAATAACTTTCTGCCGCCTGCGGGATTCGAACCATGTACCTCTCACTTGAGAGAACTTTCCAAACTTTAATAACTTTCTGCCGCCTGCGGGATTCGAACCCTGTACCTCTCACTTGAGAGACAGAGCCCTGGCCAGATGAGCTAGCTCACCTGGTTTATTTTTAGCTTTTGTTTCCTTATCTCCAATTACCATGCTTATCTCTTTCCATATCTTGTAGTCTTTGACTTGGACTTTAATTAATCTCCATAATTATCTTTAAAGCTTCACACTAAATAAATAATTAAACCCAATATGCTCTAAAAATAATAATTTACTAAATCAAGACTCAAAATAGGAAAGTGCAATATTTCTCAAGAAATTCGACTAAATGACTTCCTAAATCACTAAAAATGATGTCTCATCCTAATATAAATCTATCACAAATGAGGAGACATCAGTTATACATTAGCTTCTCTTCTTTACCCAGAATCACATTCGCTTTCCAAACAAGGCACGTGATCATAGTAGGATATTTCAAACTAGATAACGAAGTAGGAGAGACCAGAAATCACGTCACCTCCTCTAAGATCACTTGTTCCATATCTACTTCTTCCCCCCTTAAAATACAAATCAAAAAGATTGCGTTCTTCTTAGTTACCTCTGAAGTTCTCATGTTCCCAAAGACATTTTCTGTAAGGAAATGGTGCCAAACGTTTGTATTTGCTTGGAGATATTTGTAGGGCCAAGGTGTCTTTACTTCTCCCTATGTGCTTGCACTTTCTCCTTATCTAATACATGATCAAAAAGTAGATCCCAATCGAAAGTCTTGATATTTTCCACCTATTCTCTATACTTACATGGTCCAACCAATTTCTTGAAGTGGATGTAGCTTCGAATCTCTTCAACTGTAAAAGGAACTAACTTGCCTCTAACTGGAACACGACCTTCACTATCTCGGCTAAAGAGGCATAAATAGAAATCAGAAACTAACTCTCTACATAAGTTCGATATTCGCAACATGAATGTATACCAACCCAATCTATCTCCCATCTCTATGAATCTCTTGTATTCACCTTCTCCAACTTCTTCTTCAAATACTCTCTCATAAGACAAAGGAAGTTCTGGTAAGTGTTTCTTTGCTGAAGCTACCAAGGACTTAGAAGCTTCATTAATCTCGGGCACAAGATTCTCGGTTTGTAGATTTTGTGGTGTTTTCTTTATGAAAGTTTAAATCTTTTTGCTTTTTAAACTTACCACAACTAGCTTTCCTCTGTTTTCTGAACCTGTTTTACCCTTTAAACTGGAACTTGAACTTTTCTCAATTGATTTCTTCTCAAAAGAACCCAATACCTTACTTTGATTCTTCTTCATCTCCCTAACAGTAGATTAGGTTTATGTTCTTTTTGTCATCTCAATTGACCTCCAACTCAAAGCTTTAACCACTCTTGAAATTTGAAACTCTTGATTTATAGGTTGACTAAGCTTTATTCGAGTTAGGAAAGGTGTTATGATGATGAATCTCTGTGTGGGCAGGATGAATTATTCTTTGAATAGTATGGATCTAAGAAATTGTTGGGTGAAAAATTGAAATTTAGGCTTTTGATTTTGGGATTCTAGGTGTTTTGGTATGATATGGGTGGTTGAATCTTCTTTGTAATGATGTGGGGAAAGGATTGGATGTAAAATTATTGTGATTGGGTAGTGTTTTGATGTTTGTTGAAGGATTGATGAAGCTTTAATGGAATTAGGAGAAGTTTGGGGAAGAAGGAGAGGCTTAAGGATTGACAAATTCATGTAAACCTAACCTCTTCCTTACATCCCATCAAATAACCCTTCAAGTATGGATTTGGCGGCGCCGTGCGGTGCAACGGACGTGAGGCGTGGTACACCGGAGTCAAGAATTGAAAAACCATGGTCGCGATTTGTCGACACGGTTTTGGGTAGCTGGTCTCGGCAATGTACCGTATTTGAAAACCGTTGCCACAGTTTTGCTCGTGCGGTACACCGGAAGGTTGGTGCGGGGAACCAGACCCCTCTTTTGTTCAGACCATAGTCGCTCTTCTCGATACAGATTTATCTCCCTTGTCTCGGCATTGGACCGTAGCTGACAACCGTCGCCACAGTTTTTTACATGCGGTACACCGCAAGAGTGGTCTGGTTTTTCGCCGAATTTTCGTATTTATTTCCCTAACTCAATTTCTTACGTACCTGAACATCAAAAATCCTCATACCTTTCTCAATAATGCAATATCAACTAAAAACAACTAACTTAAACAAAATTTAAAAACATAAAAACATAAAAACATAAAAAAAATTGCGGGTTGTCTCCCGTACATCACTTTTATATAAAGTCTTTCAAAGTTAGACGTGTTACCTCTATCAAGATTTGCGAATATAGCCTCCCCAGCAACGAGCAAGGCTATGAATGTCTACTAACCTTCGTTTAATGCCCCTCTTGGGCCTGATCTCTATCACCTTAGCTGGAACAACCTCAGTGACTACAAATGGTCCAATCCACGAGTCTTTGTGACTTTGTGGCCTATTCTCTGGTTTGTGGGTTTTCTATACAACTTCATGGGAGACCCCAAACTCAGTCTTTGACTCAGTATCCACAGGTTTTGTGTCGATGTATTCTGTAAACGGTGATGTGAAAGGTTGTGGATGATAGAACGGTGGGATCAAACTTCCTCAGTTTCTTACCCCAGACATGGAATGTCCCAGATACGTTTTTAGCATGAAGGGTAACTGTCCCTTTCTGGAAGTTGATGATACTCTGACTTGTGGCCAAGAACGGCCTTCCAAGTACAATTGGAACCTATTTATCTGCATCGAACTCAAGAATAACAAAGTCAGTAGGGATGGTGATATTACCTATTCAGACATGTACGTCCTCCATTGTTCCCCATGCCTTGGTCACTAAATTGTCAGCAAACTGCAACTTCACTGGAGCTTTCTCTGTTTTCTGGAGTCCAAGTATATTGAACACGGACTTTGGCATATGATTCACACCTGAACCCACATCACACATAGCTTTCATCTTGAGCATACCATTTATTTGAATAGGAAGATTAAAGCTTCCTGGATCTTTGATATTTAATGGTAACTCTTTCTCAACTCTTCTCGAGACTCTCTCAGTATGAGCCATAGTCTGTTTTTGGCTACTACGCTTTCTTCTTTTTCTGGAATAACTTGTGTGAGTATTTGTTGCGGTGTAATCCATTTCTTCGCAATCTCAAGCATTTGGGAGTTGATATTTTCCAGAGTATACGCCTCTACAAATGTCTTTAGTTCATTTTCTACCTTCAGATTTATATCAGGAATAGTTGGTGACATTTTTTGAACAGCTGGTGGCGAGCCCACCTTCTCTTCTTCTCACAACAGGTTCAACTTCATCTTTCAGCTCTTTTGAGGCTTCTTCTTCTTTCTCTTTGGCTCTAGCAGCTTGTAACTCCACAACCGATCTAATCTCTTCTTGCAGATCTTCAGAACAGTCAGAGTCTTCGGGGCTATACTTGGTTGGTTCTTCTTCAGTTTCTGGAACTTCATGTAAATTTCTGTAGCATGCGATAATTCCTTATTCTCTTCAATCTCAAGGCATGTAGCCTTACAAGCGTCGAACCCAACATTGGCATCACCTCCTTCGATAGCTTTCAACTATTTTGCTTCCATAATATTAGTAAGAACTTTATTCATTTGTTCTACCTGCGTACCTAAAATTTGAATTGAAGCTTCTTGTTCTCTTAACTTCTCATTCCGTGAATGCATATTATTTGTCATAAGATCCATAAAATTCTTCAATTTTTTTATCACCCACAACTCCCTCTTGAGGATTTTGTGGTAGAGCCTTTTGAGCTAAAGTGGCGGTATATGCATCATTTGCAGGTTGTTGTGGAGGAGTAGGTCGATTATAATTCTGATTTCCCTGATACGGAGCTTGACCTCTTGGTTGGTAAGAGTTATTTTGGGGGCGAGGTTGATAGTTACCTGGATTAGTGGCCCCTTGGGATTTGAATACTGCACACCCGGATGATTCCAGTAACCAAATTGATAATTTCCTCGGTTGGATATGAAATAAACAGATGCTAGATTTCATTTGCACTCTTCCCATGTATGATTCGGTAACTCACACTTCGGATAACCTTGTGCCTATTGCACTACATTCGCTGTGGCTAAATTCTTATGCATCTCAAGCTTAATTTATTTGATTTTATTCTCTAATGCGGTTAATTGAGTTGAGTTTGTACTTTCTGCATCTAATCGAAGCGTACCTCTGGTGTTTGTAATAGGAGCTCGTAGAAGTGGCTAACTCCTTTCTGTTTCTATTATACGTTCCATACCTTCGGCGCCTTCTGTAGGATCCATGGACACAAAACCTCCTCTTCCAAGATTATCTACCCTCAATATACTCTAGCATTGATACCTTGATAAAACATCTCTAACTATAAAGATGTGATATAACCATGAAGCGGACGCCTAGCTAACTTCTGTTGGAACCTTGTCCATGCGTCTCCCCTAACTTCTTCTTCATTCTCTTGGCGAAACTTAACAAGCTCCATCTGATCTTTGAGTCTCATACTCTTCGGATAAAAATGGTTAAAGAACGCAACTTGAAGTTCTGTCCAAGTATTTAATGTACCTCGTGGTTGTCTATCTATCCAATCACCAGCTTTACTGGTCAGAAAGAACGAAAACATGTGACAATACAGTTGCTTGCGTATAATGCCTGGAGTAATGTAGACATCAAAAATCTGCATGAACTTCTGAATCGCTCTTACCGGATCTTGAATTGATGTAACACTGTAGAGTCCAAAATTCGAAAATTGACTGAGCATACGCGGATCGGGTCTGAATTTGATATTCTGAATCTTTGGAGGACGATAACCTAATAGTTGAACTCGAAAAGGTGCTCCCAAGCCTGGGAGATCTTGTTCGTGTCTGTTGAGATTTTTGTTATCTTCCCGTGGTGGTGATATTTGCCCTAAAGGACCAAGTGGCGGATCCACAGGTGGTGGATCTTGTCCTGCTTGTTGCACTGCCATTGCTCTTCTTCGTGCTTTGTCTTCTTTCAAGCGTTTGTTATAAGCTTTGAATCTCCAATCGGGCTCCGCAAGAGGAGACCAAGGATTTACTGTTAAAAACCTGAAAAAGACTAGAACAAACCAATAAGCGTAAAACTAGAAAAATAAAAACAACTAAAAACTACTACTAAAAATAAATAACCCACACGCTAACGAGACACAATTCCCCGGCAGCGGGGCCAAAAACTTGGTGTCACCTAAGGTGTGATAAAATAATAGAATAAATAATGCTAATAAACACCCTAGACTGAACACGTAACTCACTACAAGTATCACAGATCGTATGCAAGTTTTACTAGTAAGTAAGATTCGTTCCTCAGAGACTTAGTGTGTTATGCTTATGGGAAAATAAATTCGAGTAGCAATTAATAATTAGAAGACGGGAAAAACAAATAAATATGATGATTGAGGAGATAATATGAATGACTAAATAAAATAAAAGACAATAAGATAAAAGATGTAAGAATAAGATGAGAAAATATAGCTCAGGTTTTGAGAGTATCCACTAATCCTTCTATTTCTTCTACTAGTTAATAAGGGTGATAATAGCTCTTAGATAAGTAGTCAGGATTTTAAAATCCTCCCTACCCACTTCTGGGTGGACTAGGGTGGCTATTTCACAATCACGAGGAGACTTAACTAAGGTGCTCCTACGCCACTAGGTTCTTAGATGAGGCTGGCCTTCTAATGATGATCGGTGATTAAATCAAACCCTAATGACTATCTAGTTAGGCAAACCTTTCCGGATCACTACCGCACACTAGACGCTTATGTGGTGTTTCAATAATTAGACACCCCTTCCGGGTGACCATCTAACTACGATTAGCACATCCCTAAATTGATCAGGTTCAAGACAGACATAAATAAAAGTACATAAAACAAATATATGGTTAAGCAACTAGAATCAATTTAAAATAGTTCTCCCAAATAAACATAGATACAAGAAAATAGAATTCATAGATTATACTTATGCAAATCCCAAGATGTGGGAAAATTAGTTCATATTAAAAGTAAATAAACTAAACGAAAGATACATATTGACAACTTTCTCTAAGGATTGATCTCTAATGATGAATAAACTTAAAGATGAGGAAGGACAAGTTTACAAAGGTTAAAGGGTGTATTTATAGGGGTCTAGGTAGGCCTAAATCGTTTTCTTGGAGTAGGAGGCAAGTAAATGGACTTCTAGCCCAACTCAAGTAAATGGTCGCTTTTGTGGACGTAGCTGCTGAAATGCGGATTTACTTGGCAACTTTTCTTTTCCTATTTTATCTTTTCCTTCCTTTATCTCCAATTTCCATCGTTATATTTTTTCCTTTATCTCTTGGAATTGATTTGGCATCTAATTAATTACCATATATCTTATAGCTTCACAACTATCAAACAATTAAACCAAATATGCTATAAAAATAATAAATCATCAATTCAGGACAAGAAATAAGAAAATATAATAATATGAATAAAATCGAGCATTTAACTTACAGTTAATCCTAAAATGATGTCTCCAATATAGATTAAATCATCACAAATAGGGAGACATCACCCCTCCTATTTCTGTAAAAGGGGTAAGAAGCTTTTTAGGTCATACTGGGTTTTATCGTCGTTTCATTAAGGACTTCTCCAAGATCGCTAAGCCATTACGCAACTTACTGGAGAAGGACTCCAAATTCCTTTTTGATGAATCTTGCATGGTGGCATTCAAAAAGATCAAGGAGAATCTTATTTTTGCACCTATTGTATTACCTCCTGATTGGGAGATTCCATTTGAATTTATGTGTGATGCTAGAGATCTTGCTATGGTGTTGTTTTGGGTCAAATAAAGGACAAGGTATTTCACTCTATCTACTGTGCAAGTAAGACTTTCACTAGTGCTCATATTAATTATACAGTGACGGACAAGGAACTATTAGCTGTTATGTATGCATTTGACAAATTTCGTTCCTACCTTTTCGAAAATCTTTGTGTTTACCGACCATTCTGCGTTCAGCTTGCAGATTATTTGTCTCGTCTTGAAGGTTATGATTCTAATAGTGGACCTGAGTTGGTCAAAGAAGAGTAACCTGATGAGAGTTTGTTTTCGATATATATACATGGAACTCCTTGGTATGTATACATAGCGAATCTTATTGTGAGTGGTTCTTTTCCTGAAGGAGCCACCTCACAAGAGAGGAAGAGATTAATCCATCGTGCTAAACAATTCTTTTGGGAGGATCCTTTCCTCTATAAAACATGTGGTGATCAGATGGTGAGGAGATGCATACCTGAGAAAGATGTTGAGTCGGTAATGGCGGGTTGTCATGATTCACCCAATGGAGGACATTTCAAAGGTGACCGCACAGGTGCTAAGGTATTACAATCTGGTTTTTATTGGCCTACTTTACATAAGGATTGTCATGAATATGTTAAGAAAAGTCATAGATGCCAATTTACTAAGTATTATATTTAAGATATATGAGATGCCACGTAATAATGTTCTCGAAGTTGAGATATTTGATGTATGGGGTATTGATTTCATGGAACCCTTTGTACCATCCAATGGAAATCAATACATCCTACTTGTTGTTGATTACTTGTCCAAATGGGTAGAGGTTGTAGCTCTACCAACAAAGATTTGCGAGTAGTGATTAAATTCTTAAAGTCATACGTCTTCACTAGACATGGTACGCCCGGAGTTATTATCAGTGATGGAGGTTCTCATTTAGTGAACAGATACTTGAAGGCAGATTTAGAGAAGTACGGGGTGAGACATCGTGTATCTACCTCTCATCATCCACAAGACAATGGTCAAGTTGAGATCTCTAATCAATATGTCAAATATATCCTACATAATACTGTTGGACCCACACGCAAAGATTGGTCATTAAAACTAGATGATGCGTTGTGGTCATATCGTACTGCGTTTAAGACACCCGCTGGTGCATATCCATATCACATGGTTTATGGTAAGGCTTGTCACTTAGCTCTTGAACTTGAATTAGGTGCATATTGGGCAATAGCACATACTTTATCCAGTGAGAATCGTATGATGAAGCTGAATGAACTTGATGAGTTTCGATTACATGCCTATGACAATGCTAAAATTTTCGTGAAAAGAAGTTTGAAGTGGGACAAAGTGTCCTTAAATACAACTCCAAGTTCAGCAATTATCTGGGTAAGTTGAGATCAAAGTTTTCTGGTCCTTACATTGTGACCAAATTTTCGCCTCATGTAGCTATAGAGATTGAACATCCAATCGAGCACCGCACCTTTATGGTGAATGGTCATCGATTGAAAATCTGTCATGGAGGCGAGGATATCAATCGCTCAGAAGATCCACATCTCGGGGAGGTTATGTACCTCCTCGAAGATGCATAAAAGCGAGAGGTAACCCGTCGAGCTTAACGACATTAAACAAAAGCCATTTCAATTTTATATTATTTTAAATGCTTTTATGTCTTTTAATTTCATAGTGTAGATTAGCGTAGTTATTGTTTATTGGTGTTTAATTTTTAAGAAATGAGAAAGGTTGGTTGTTTTTTATGATTACAGTTTTATAAAGGTCATGAGTTTGGGGTAGTTAGTACGAAAAACAAAGAATTTTTGTTGCAAAACAGGTTCTAACAGGGAACCCGGTTATCACTAACTGAGAACTCGGTCACTCTTGTTGACCAACCTCACACACGCAAGGAATATTGTGTTGGCATTCGCGCCCGTCGACACAAACCTGGAACCCGGTAAGTCGCCAACCGGGAACCCGGTGTTTGCGTTGTAGCTCCCCAAACTCTCCGACCTGTGCGGTGTAAATGCAAGCCAAGTGGTGTGTCTGGAATCGCGCTCGTCGACATCACCATTGAGATTTCGGATTGGAGTTCTAGACCTAAGGTTGGAGAAGTTAATACTACTATTAAGAGGAAAGAGAACCCAATTGTGGCTAATTCCAAAATGCCTAACTTGGACGAAACAGAAGATGAAGACGAAGCTCCTAGCGAACCCATCACAGAATAAAGATCTACACGAAGGAAGAGATGGCCCCCAAGCCGAAAAAAATCTTTGATAGTTGGACTGAGCAAGTTCGTGAAAGAGTAGCTTATTTAAAGTTTGGTGTTAAGAAATGATTCCCTTCAGGTATTATGAATAGTACTTTTAAATATTCCTGCTTTGGTTCGTGAGTTTTATGAAGAGCTTGCTTTTGCGAATAAACAGTCAATTATCATACGCAAAAAGGTATTGCCATTCTCAATTGAACTTATTCGAAAAACATTGAAATTAACATTTGACTGGTCCATGCTAAATCAAGAAACACTTAATGATCCATCTTTCGAATAGGAATCTCTTTACGATATATTCATGATTCATGGGAGACTTCCCATCCCAGTAGGAGAAAGATATGTTGTCCAAGTATATAGTAGTAATTTATTACCTTATGAGAAAGTGTGGTCCCGTTTCATAGTCCCTACCTTCTTTGGCAACACTCACACTTCCGAGTTAAAAAAGGAACATCTTATTTTTATAAAGTGTATTCTAGGAAAGAAAGAAATTGATGTTGCCCGTTTTATTTATTACACCATCATGGAATTCGGAAAATCTCCAATTATTTAAAAAAACCTCAAGTTCCCGTGCACCATAACTACCATATGTTTAGAAGCAAAAATACCATGCAAGAACGAAGGGGTTGAGCCTAAATAAAAAGGGGAAGATATGACATTAAAATCAATTGAGAATGCCCATGATGAAGCTACAAAAGAGATGAGGATTCCTAGACTTCCTCCCCGCAAGAGGAAGGCAGTTAATGGAAATGAGTTGGAGGACCGAATAAAAGTTTTAGAGGAGAAACAAGATGAGATGAGCGCGACTTTAGGAAAAGACACAAAAGAGTTGGAGCTTATGCAAAACATGCTACTTGGGGTGAGCAACATACAACACGTCACCTACACATTACTCACGCAAGGAGCCCAACCTGAAAGCAACAATGGTAACCGGCCTCGTGCTGGTTAAGATACGTTTTCCTATCCTTTTCTCATTTAGTAGTGTATATTAGTTAATCGCTTTATCTAGTCTTTTTGAGTCGTGGGGACACGACTCATTTTTGAGTATGGGGTGGGGCTCGTTGCCTCATCCCAATTTTATTTGTTATTTGTTTTACCGTTTTCAATAAAATTAATTGAGGGTTGCGTTTGTTTGTAGAGTATTTTAAATGTCTCCATTAAGCATACTTTTCATAAACTTATGATAGAAAATAGTATATTTTAGGAGTTAATATAAAATGCACTTTAATTGCATGCAAACATTAGGTAATTGATACGAAGAATTAATGAACATTGCAAAAGAAATAAACTTGTACTTAAGGAAAATATGTGGTTTGTAGAACGTGAGATCCGAATTAGTAGAGATCCGACTTAGGTATGAACCAGAGGCAAGTTATGTAACTAGAAAAATGATAGAGGCAGATCTTTGTTAGCCATTTGAAACTTTTTAGCCTTCTATCGCATGAATTAATTATATCCTTCTTAGCCCAATTTTGAGCCTTAAGCCTTTCTTTTGTAGCCATGATATAAACCCATTATTAAGCATTTCCATATGACCCGCACTTGAATCACGATCCTGAGACTTCCTGTCTTGAGCTTGAGTTTGGGGTGGTGGGTTTCATCAATGAGAAATTACATTGGGAGGGAATTGTATGTGTTTGTATTGAAGCAAAATTGTTGATGATGTATTATTTGTAACCCTTTGCCAAGACTGAAAAAATGATAAAAAAAAAGTTGTCAAAACAGTAGACAACCGGGAACCCGGCCATCACTAACCGGGAACCCGGTTATCGACTGTACGAAAAAAATAAAATAGAAAAATAAAAAGAATAAAATGACCGGCAAAGTGAAAAGTTTTGGAAAGCATCTTTAGTGCTTATTGGGTTAATATGGGGACGCTAAATTAGTGCGTCAGGTGGGCTGAGTGAGAACATATTCGAGTGTAAACTCAAGCTCTTGGACAGTTGTTGATGGTAAGTGAAGAGAGAGCCAACATCTCACTTCAAATTTACCAAATATACATACCACACCGTCCCTAAGCCTACGCTAATACCGTAAAGTCCTCGTGATTCCTAGGTACATTGTGAGTTTATAATTCAAATAATAGGGAGTATGCTAAGTGGAGCGTTTAAAGCGATTAAGGATCAATGAACACCCTATAGCCACCATATTCAGATAAGTATAAGCGTAACCTTCTAGCATTGTGAAATTAATTTTGGATTGATATTATTTGTATTTGATTTTTTCATGATAGGTGTATGTGTATATTAATTCCTAAGTCATACTATATGAGATTTGTTTTAAGTTGTGCTTTGGGTATTATTTACTAAATTCTACATTTTTGCGTTCACCTAAGGCTTTTGTTTTTATATTACTTTGTCGGGACGTTAGAGGTTTGAGTTTGGGGTCTTGATGTACCCAGTTTTTTTCTAATTATATGCCCTTAGGAGACATCAGTTTAGGTGAATATTTTACTTATTTGATAGACTTTTGTGTTTATTTCGTAATATTTCATTTTTACCCCTTGGATTTACGGTATTTCATTTTTAGAGCTTTTGTAGGTTAATTTGTTTGTTTTTAGTGCAAAGTTTTTAGGTCCATGGATGCTAGGGAGCACCAAGACAAAGATGAGAATCGAGAATTAAAGTCTTAGATCGAGCGGAGGAGTCAAAGGAGAGAAAAGATATCCCGAAGAGTTGACTAGAAAAGCTACAAATCTAGAAATATGTTACTAATTACTTTTTTCGAGCCACTTAGACACTGATTTAGCCTTTGGGTCGTGAAATAAGGAAGTTGCTTTTTTGAGTTAGGAAGATTTTACAACTGGAAAGAGTCGATTTGGAGTTGATATACGAAAGTTACAGCCGTTTTACCAAGAGTTGTACACCAGTTTAAAAAGATGGGCTTGAGCTTTTTATTATTTTAATTATATTCATTAAGTAAAAATCACATTCCTCCTTTTATAAATAGACCATTAGACCTCCTTTTTAACCACCACTTATTAGATTATTTTTTATTAGATTATTTTCATACGCTTCAAGAGAGAGTCAAAGAAGAAGGAGAAGCTAGAGTCCGAAGAATTCCTTTCTTCCATCAACAACCAAACCAACGTCCCAATTAGGTTCTTTCATTTATTTATGTAATCTATGAACATGTCTTTTATTTTTATTTTTTTCATTTTTTACTTTGAACATGGCTAATTTCATTTAGTACTCAAGAATCGCTATGTGGATTGTACCTAATTCTATTTAATTTATATTTTCTGAATTTAAGATTTAATTATTTAAATTAAATTAGGTATTTTGTGTTGGCTATTATCGTATTTTCAATTACTAATTTTGAAGTTATGAATCAAGATTAGGGCTTAGTAATTAGGCTATTCACTTAAGTGGCAAAGTGATCACCTTGACGGGGGTTCAATTACCGACCTAGATAATAGACGTGTAGTATCCGTCAATGACCCTGTCGGGCTTGACTAACCATGCATCCAATGAGGTAAGAGACTAAACCGTTCGGAAGTAGATATAATCACCCTGACGGGGTTTATAGTACCATAGGATAGCTCCTAAGTCCACCGTGACGGGGTTGGGAGAGATTAGAGTCCTGAGTAGCACAATAATATCAATTTAGCCCTTAAACGTAAACATTAATTAGATAGGTTAGGTGAAACCCTTGCGAGACTCAAGTACTCTTCTCATCTTGCGTCCAATCTTATTTACTTGTTTTATTTTCTTTTCAGTTAATTAATTTAGTACTTTACTTCATTGCATCTTTAGTTCTTAGGAAAACCAAACAAAAATCTTATCATTTACTTTTCTGTTAAGCAATTATTCCTACTATCTGATTAACATCAGAGTTATAACTATCCGTCCCTACGAACGAAACTCGATTTATCGGAGTATTACTTGGACAACCGTGCACTTGCGGTATTGTGGTTCCTATTTATTCATCGCATTATTTTATAACACACTATGACCCACCAAATGTGGAAAGTGAACGGCGTCATTTACTCTAAAATTGGATCATGTTTCTCTTTACAAAACCGAATGACAATTCGAACCGGGTATACACATTTGATAAAATCGGGTTCCTGATTGACAGAGGGTGTCGGTTTGAGATGTTTGCAAGGCTATTGGTTATAACCGTAATTTTTGGAATTCTACATAGTCTTCATCAGAAACGGTATAACATTTTAATAAGCGAACACGAACCTATTTAGAATTGGGGTGCCGATTTAGAAGTGTGCACATTGCCAGACTTTACCCTATAGTTATTTGTTCTAGTGTAAAACTTTCCATCATTCGATTTCTCTAAAATTCAATTATGAGTAAGTATGTAGTTTAAATCGAGAGTCAATTCTTGACACATAAAACGTTATAGAATAAAACATGAATAAGACTATTAAAATAAAGATATATGTTTTCACATAGGAAATGATACTTGGATGCTCTTGACCTAAACATATAATATGTTATAATAGTGCATATAAAAAAGTTTTTAGTTCAACATATTAGAAAGTTCAAAAAAATATAAAAAGTTATGCATTAAAAGTCTTTAACTTAAGTATAAGCACACAAATCCTAAAACATGTTTAAGATAGATATGATGAAAACAATGTTTAAGTCATGGAGGTAATGTTTAGAAGCCTGTGCTCTAATCATGAGATGTGTTTCGAAAGTTGCAATCATATAGCAATGTAGTAGACACAATTAGAGGGGTTAGTGTATGACTAATAATATTAAGGGGTCTCCTATACTTAACCAAACAATCACATAGATATAGAAGTGTGCTAATAGAAAATGTGTGCATATATAATCCGACTGCGCATGCTTGTCTTCCTATATCTTAGCATGAGATGTGCATTAAATGTGAAATAATTTAAAAAAAAAATAGACAACACTCTAGACACATAACATAGTTCTTATACTTTCAAGATGAAATAATGCACATTTATGCAACTAAGACATGATTGGCTTCTTTATCTCTTAACATGTGAATGATATAATGAGGCGTACAAGCAAGTTATTTAGTTGATTAATTATGAGAAATCAAATTAATAACTGAGGGAGTGATCAACTCATGTGAATGTATATGAACAAGGACAATCATGCTTAAAACGAATCAACTAGTAACAACTCATGTGCATGTCTATATATAATTTAAATTCAAGATTAAATTTTATATATATATATATATATATATATATATATATATATATATATATATATATATATATATATATCTTTCACTCACATATGTAGCCTGGTTTTTGGAGATTAAAGATTGAAGCACTTTCTTTTTTCTATCAGTTATTAGCTTACCTTGGCCGAAATTGTTTGACACTTGATGGAGTACTAACCTTCAGGGTGAGTGCTGTGTTTGTATAATTGACACCTTGAATCATAAATTACTATCCAATGTTCCTTTAACGACTTTATAGAGATCATCACCAAAAATATGCCAAAGCTTCTTTGTAAAAAAACCAGGAGTGAAACCATCTGGGGCTAGGAGCTTATTCTCATTAATTGGGAAAAATGCATGTTTGATTTCTTCTTTTGTATTAGGCTGATTAAGACTTCTAACTTGATATTGAGTAAGAGTTACATTTATTAAGTCTTTAATAACATTTATAGAACATATTTATTGATCTTTGTCTTCAGAGCCAATCAGCTCTTTATAGAAGTTGATAAACTCTAACTTGATTTGCTTAGGAGAGGTGAGTACATTACCATTAATGTTAGTTAAAGTACTAACCTTATTTATAACTTGTCTTCCTTTAATAAATTTGTAATAATAAGAATAACAGTCACTTTTATTTGTCAAAGTAGCTCTAGACTTTTGCTTGAGTATTTCACGTTCATTAAGTATAGCCTCTTCAAGATTCTTGAGAATGATTTTTTCTTCAGCCATGATTGCTTCATTACCATTTCCACTCATGATAGATTTTTGAAGGTCTTCAAGTTTAGCTCTCATGTTTAAATATATGATGGATCCTTTTTGAAATACTTTATGTTGAAAGCTTTTAATGCCTTCTTGAATTGTCTTTGTTTCCGTTTGAACCTGGAGAATGATAGAAATCAACACTAAAGGAGAGAAACGACTACCGCAAGTGCACGGGTCGCCCAAGTAATAAGTAAGTAAAACGGGATAAATCGTCTCCACGGGGATTGCAAGGTGAAACTGAGGTGTTTAAGCGATAGATAGAATTAATTGCGAATCAAAGTAAAATAAAATAAAGATAAAGATATATTTGTTTGGTTTTTGGTTTATGGAATTACTCAATTCAAGAAATTAAATTAACTATGATTAAATAAAAGACAATAAAGTAAAGACTACGGAGGGTGTATTCAAATGAAAGTCTATGGGATTTTTTTGGATTCTAAAAATAGACAGATATTCAATTAGGATTTTATACATTCTTTTAAATTCTTTGGGTATTCAATTAGGATTCTAAACCGTATTTTAAAATCTAGTTGTATTCAATTAAGATTTTAATAACTCCTTTAAAATTATGAGGTATAAAAAACTCTTACGAATTCTAAAGTAATTGGATTTTATTGGAGTTTAAGGCTTTAAGTATAAATAGGAAAAACTTTTAGAAATCCTTCGTATGGAGAAGAAATCAACCACGCAAAAGAAAGAGACTATTTAGTCCATGCAATAAAATAAATTTTTCCAAACCAAGTGCTTGGATTTCTTTTCAACAAAATCAACTGTAAAAATTAATATTTTTATGACGAAAAATAGTGATTTAAATCACGCATGTTGTTTTAAAAAATATAAATACCCAAAATTATTCAATGGTATTTATTTTTAATGATACTTTAATAATTCTCAATTCTAATGGATTAAATGTTATATGTTTCGTAATAGTTAATTAATAATAACCCGAAAGAAACAGCATATGTTTTATTTTGTAGATGATTCTTTTTTCATTTTTGACAATGTTATAACTATAAATGTGTATTCGATATGACAAAAACTATTAAATTCAAGTTCCATAAATACATTTATATAATTTAAGTATTTTAGAAATATTTATTAAGTACACAATGAGAAGGGAAATTTTATATTTTCAAATGTAATTAATTATACATTTTTAATGCTATTTTATTATATTCTCAAAAGCAAAGGATTATATATAAATATTATATGTTATTAATTTGATAATTTTTAAAAATATTAAATACATTACAAGTACAAAAATTAGTAGTTGTAAATAAAAGATTACATTTATATATCATAGTAAGGTAATTTGTTGAAAAAATCATCCTTAGAGTTCTTGGAAGGTCAATTGCTGGAAAAGTCAACGCACAAGTTCTAGTAATGTCAGTTGGTGGCCTACTCAAATTATAGGGTCTACTATGGTCATCTGTTGGAAGAGTCAAAGTATAGATCCATAGTAAGGTTTTACGGTGGAAAAGACGACTAAGAGGTCTACAACGGTCTTTTATTGGTAAAGTCAACTTAAGAGATCCACAGTAAGGTCATTTGTTGGAAATATGATCCATAGAGATCTTGGAGGGTCAATTGCTGGAAAAGTCAACGCATAAGTTCTAGTAAGGTCTTATGGTTGAACGGTCAAATTAAAAGGTCTTGTACGGTCTTTTGGTGGAACGGACATCACAAAGGGTCTAGTTCGGTCAATTTGTAAATAAGTCACCTCAAATGGATGTAGCTGATAGCTCTTAGGTTTAGTCAACTAAAGAGGTTCATTTAGGTTATTTCACCATAATAGTCAACTCATAAGTACTAGTTTTGTTCTGTTAAAGGTTGCTCGGGTCCTTTGGGTTTGAGGTGGTGGTTTTGTCAACTTCTCAACTATTATGGTGTACTGTGGTCAATTGTTGATTTAGTACCTTTATGCGTTAAGTTGTCGGGATCTAATGTTATCGTCCTTTTTTTTTTAAAACCGATAAATTTTTTTGTACATTCATTTTCCAACTCATGGATTTCACACTAAAATCAAAAATTTAATTTTTTTATTAGTATATATTAAATAATCGAAATTATTTAGTTGTTGAATTTTTTAATATTCCAATTCGAAATTAATATAAATTATTTAGTCTATTAACTTTAAAACTAAAAATTGAAACTGACTTATTATTAGTTACCTATAAAAAAATTGTTTGGTTATAACACGAGCTATTAATTTTATGTTTGTCTCACAAAATGTATACCTATTAATGTGTCGTCGTTACTCCTTTGACATATTAATACAACATGGTCTACTAGTACAACCGTTGTAGTGTAATTTTTTGTTCCTTGTCTACGTGTCCTAGTCTAGGTCTCTAGGAAGTCTTTTTGTTTCCCCATGCAATCTTATTTTTGGAGCCAAAAATCTCGATACCGCCCAATACTCCATGCGGCTTCATTAAATGCAGCATCCTTTGCTGTCTTTTCTCAAAAATCTTCACAGTATTTTCGATAATCCATTTCCAGAAGTTTTCTTTTCTCAAAATCTCACATTCCAACAATGGAAGATAAAGCTTCTTCTTCAACACCGGCATCGATGGCCGGTGAATACTCTAACTTTCCCATGATACCCTACTTTATGCAACCCGGAGAACTACTAGCGCCACCAATAACTAATTCAAGATATAATAGGCCACCCCAAAAAAAACAAAGGAACGAAGATTCTTTTACGAACTCCCTCACTGCTTTCATCCAACAGTCAACTGATGAAGCAAGAAATACTCTCTGCCGTCAGGTATTGTTTTCCGTTAAAGAACTGTATCATAAGAATATTTTAATTAGCCAAGAAAGTATATGAAACTGAGTCGTTGTTATCATTATTCGTCGAAGGAAGATTCATATTTTAACCTATTAATGTATATATTCCAAAAAATGATTAATACGGAAAGAATATTGCCCAAAATAGGTTGTACTTTCAGGTTGATTATTTTATTAGTGCTTTGTGATTTTTTTCAAGAAGCTTCATGGATGTATATATTGTACGTATAATAACCGTCTAATAAACATTGTTTTTTACTTACGAGGTGAACGCAGTCCCGTGCACCAACGCAGCCACTAATCCACAGGCGACATATTTTCTCACAGAACATGCCTGCATCTCCACCATCTCCACAACCAAACATTGAAGTGGTCCTCTTTAAGCTTAATGAGGTCTTAAACAGGAACCGCCTGTTGGAGAGCTCTGTTCATGAGCTTAGAGCAAGGATAGAATTTTTAGAACACAAAAACAGGGCACGGGAGGTGGAGGAAATCGTGGGGGGGGGGGAACCCTGGGCAAACGGATAAGGGAGTATCGATTCATTTAACTGGCGAATAAACGGTAGATTGTTTTTGGGTTTGGTTCTGTGGTTGTTCTGTTGAAGCTGGATTCGGTGAAGGTGGTTTTTGTGTTTTACCTTTGCTTGTTTTTTTTTTAATTTCTGGTTTGTGTTAGTATTGATAATTTTAAATATAACGGAGATTATTGTTAACTTCTTGTAAGAATATTCAGTTTCAGTTTCACTTAATTAAAGTATCATTTTCGATAAACAGAATTTAGTGTTTATTAATTTTATTCATGAACTGATGAATGTTAAATCTTAGAATATTAAACCAAGACCATCTACTTATTACCACGAACATGACCAACATTAATTATTATGACATTATATATATTATAATACTAATTATAAAACAAAATTCGTATATTATTATATTTCAGGAAATAAAATTATTTTTTTAATAAATAATTAATAAATATTTATGTAAATAATACTATATATTCTATAAGAACTAAAAAATCAAAAAACAATATAAAATTTTTGTTGTAAAAGATTGATTAAACTTACGAAAGTTATTATAAATATAAAAGATATTAAAAAATATTCAATAGTATTTAATGTTTATGCTTGTTTAATATATTCTCAAATTTTATGGAATATATTTTAGTATTGAATTTTATTAATTAGATGTTTTTAAAATAAATTAAAACATATCAAATTATTTGAAGTAAAGAAAAGATTAAATTTTTTTTATATTAATGCTAGGAAAATTTTGGTTTGATAAAATCAAAGTTAAATATGCATACATGTATTCAAATTTGACAACTTATATAGAGATTAAATCTCTAAATTTATATTTGACTAGTCGTTATTCGTACCATTTGTGTTGATTGTTTATAAATTTTTTTTAAACTCTTCAAATGTTACATATTATTTTGGTCTTGCATATAAAATGGTTTTTTCAAAATATCATTGGAAGAATGTATCTTCTTAAACATCATTATTTTCAAACAAATCTGAAAAAAATAAATAAATGACAAAATGCGGGAAACCATTTCGTTAAAGCAAAATTTTTTGGTTTAGATGTTTTCCTTCTTCGTAGCCTTTAAACACCTAGGGTGTACCCTACATGGCAACAAAATTTTTTTTAGGGTTTTATATTATAAAAGTAGTACGACTACCCCTTCTTCATATTACAAGCCACATTTGATATTTTTTTTTTACTACTGTGGAACCTATCCCTACACCATTTTTTTCTTCGACAAAAACCAAAGGATTTCAGCCATGGAAGACGATGTCTATACGTTCCCTATGGTGCCTTACTTCCTGCAATCTACCACCTCTCCTATGTTGTCTCAAACTCCGACACCAGGTTCATCAACACAGATGCCCGTGAAGGAGTCAAAACGCTATGAAGAGGATATCATTATTGAGGTAAAAGAGGACCAAAGAACAAATTCTGAGGTAATGACGCATTTTTTTTAGGTATACCAAACTTTCCTTATAACGGATCTGTGCAAGTTTTTGTACATTATTATTTAAATAGTTTATTGGAAAAAAAAATTATTGGTCTAGCAGTGAAATACATTTTAGTTTAAAGGAATCCTAGTAACTATGGAATGATATACTCTATTTTTATGTACAGCCAATTCGTAATTTACCACCGATTCGAAAGGTGTATAGTAGAAGGAAACATTTTGTTGCAAAAAGAGACAACCAGCCTCTATCAACTTCCACTATACATTCGTCTTCAGTAGGAGAAAATTTAAGTGTAGTTTTAAGAGACCTCATAAAACAAAACATGATATTGGAGAGGAAGCTGGATGACATAAATGAAAGAGTTGATTTACTAGAAGCTCAAAATAGAAAGAGGGTTCTTGACAATGACAATGAAGGGTGTAACTCGTTGGGAAAGAGGATTCGAGAGATCCAGTTCATTTAGTGATCTATTACGTTTTCCCGTTGTTAAATGATGTTCTCCAACAAGATTATCCATCGATTTATGATGTTGATGTTTTCGTGCTGTTTTGATTACAAGAATGTTATGTATTAATGTAAAATTATTATGTATTACCAAGTTTTAGTATATGTTAATTTATAATTATGTTTTTAAATGGAGCAAACTGAATAGCGTCAAAATTTATTTCACAACTTGAGTACTAATTATGTAATTTAACTATTAACGATCTGAACTATTTGTTTAAATTATTAAATAATCAAAATTAACTTGAAATACAAACATATCAAATCACTACACAGTAATTTGGTCTAAAAATTTTTCTATATAAGACTACTTACCCATATCACAATATCACACCAACCCACAAAAACCCTTTCAGCAATAAACCATCCTTATTTTCTTACAACTAATACCACCTTCGGTCTTCCTCAACAATGATGGTAAATGTTTTTTCTTTCTCTCGTTATAAATACAATATGATTAAATGTTTAGGTTGATTAAATAATGCACTATATGCAACTGAACGGTAAATGTATGTTAAACTGTAGTTTTTCGAAGCTTCGGGGGATTCCGTTGATTCATCAAGATCTTCGACACTCTCAGACAACGTCCTTTGTCTTGGAGACTCTGCTGATGTAGATGACGAAAACTTGGACCTACGATACAAGGATCATTACTGTCCCCTACCCAGGTGCGGTAAACCTTGCGACATAAGATTGTATCCATTGTTCCTTCATGATAAGAGAAATAAGCTTTACTATGACTGTCCAAGGCATGGGTACGTGATGTTATGTAAGCCTTACAGTCTTATGTTGCGAGATCTACCTTCTCCTCCAGGTGGTCTACAGAACATGAAGAACAGAATAATATTTGGGTTGGTCTTGCTAATTTTGGTCTTGGTATCATTCATCTGCATGCATGGCTAACAAAAAAAATATGAATAGAGTTCTAGAAATTTTCGTTTTAAATATTGTGTTTTTTCGCTAACTGTCTGCAATGAGTGTTATGAAATCGACGGTAATATCATGTTTTAATTTTAATTAAACTGTAATTTGGTTTTCAATGAACTTACGTTGATTATTAAATTGTTGATCTATGTTTTAATGTGTTATGTAAGTGAAATTGTTAACAAAATGAAAATCTCCATTTTTTTAAATAAAAAAGCAACAACAGCTTTACTTTTGAAGTTGTCACATCCCGGTGTGCTTCTCGATGATAATGAGAAAACAATAACCATACGGCACCACATGGGAGCATTAATTAATTGCTACCTACTACTTCTTCTTCTTCAGCTTATCTCCTTATCTCCATTACAAAATAAAAAATATTTGGTTCAAATTTAAACTATGATGTAGTGTAAATGGCACAAGAAAATACACAACAATCACTCCGTTTGTACATAAAAAATAAGTAGTTGTGAAATGAAATATCATACCTTAATAAACCAGACTATTAATTCAAGATCAAACAAAAACTTACACCAAAACATAAACAAAAGGTAAACAAACTTATTTTAAAGCAACAACAACTACCAGAATAAACAATAAAGTACAAATTATTCTTAGGGCAAGCTTGTACTCTAGTATTTCCTGGGGAACACTTGAAAGACTTCGTGATTGATCTGGATCTATATAGGAACCTCTCGTTGACGATTCTGCAGCTTGTGAGGTTGATGCCGTGTTGCTACCCATTGGAACACACCAATTAAAAAATCCACACACTTGGCAACTGAAATAGAGAGCACCAAAATTTTGTGTGTAATCTGAACGGGTTATTTTTTGGTCTAGTTCTAGTTGAGGGTTGCAACGACACTTGGCTGGATGAACAAACATAGAGCCTTTATTACGTTTTTGCCAAGCCATGAAGAGATTTTTCACCAATGGAGAGTTTTGTGTGTGTTTTTGGTCGATTTGCCTATAGTTTACCAATTTATAGTAGAGTTGGTGATGTAGGTGAAGAAATGGCCGTTATGTGGGTGTTGTTCTTAAATGATATAAAATATTAAAAATTATATTATCAATGACTTAATTGACCCTATAAAGAATCCAACCCAACGTGCCAAACCGCACAAGGTTTCTTGGAATCAAGTAGAAAACTAATATACTTTTAAGAGCACACCTCATTTTCTTCCAAACCGTTCCTTACCATTTCGACCTAGAGAGCTCCTAAACTTGTTGGAGTAAACAATGAAGACTCCCAATACAAGTCCTTTTGTTCCTAAATTATCAAAAACTTATAACTTGCCAAAAAATGCAAGAGGAGGTGTCCAAAAACCTACCCAATACAAGCGACACATCCAAAATCGAGATCCGGCCACACCAAATACACTTGGCGGAATTAGAGTGGATTCAGAAGAAAAACCTAGAAGCTTCGATTACACCGTAGATGGAAGAACAATATTGAAAGCTTTAAATGACGTATTGGAAAGCAATCAACGAATCCAGACCATGTTAGATTTTATTCATATTAGGTTGCACAAGCTCGAAGAGGGTGCTTCAATCTGTGGGGCTCGCCATTACACAGAGTACAAGTTCATTTAGAAGGTAAAATATGATTTATGAATTTAGGTTTTATAATTAATTACTTAGTTTGTTATAAATTGTTCGAATGTTTTTTTTTCCTTATCTGTTCTTACCAGCCACGAGAAATTAATAATAGTTGGTTACATTTGGTTTATTGGCGAGTAATTCTTTTTTTTTGTTATTTGTGTTGTATAATTTCGTTGCTAGATTATAGTGTTGTTAGTTTATGTTTATGAATGTATTGGGTTTTCAGTAATTCCTTGTATGGTTGTTTGAGAATTACGAATGTTTTCTTGATCCTATATCTGCTCTATTGGGAAAAAAATTACTTAAGAAATTATAATCGTGATTACATGGTGGTTAAAATAAACTACTTTATCTAGTACATGGCATATATATTGTGTGAAAAAAATAATAACGTGATTAAAATAAATATATGATACTCGATAGTTTAGCTACTATAAACAATGTCCCCCAATCTTTTGATTCTACTTCAAAATAACCCTCAGCTCAAGTCTTAATATAACTCAAAATTCATTCAACATTCCAACCATACCATCATTCAACAGATAACGATGATATAAACGAAAATTGAAATTAAAGTAGACAATTCATAACACAAACTTGAAAAACTAGTAGTCGATTAGTACAATAACAACATAATAACATAAACATAAGTTTTAAGTTTTAAACATAGCATTAAAATAAATAAAACAGATAGTAGTTGATTTTGGTGGATAATACTAAAAACAACAGCATCAGAATCACTCCTCAACTTCTTCAATGTAGTAGCGTAAGGAATTTAATTGAGAAGTGAATAGAAAGCGAGCCAGCTCAAACCTCCTTGTTGCGGATTCGTTAGCACCCCATTCAAGTTTCTGACCCGTGAACCTCATCATATTGCAAACATGAATCGCACAATCAAGGGTTCCACCTTGTACAGGTACCCAATTGGGAAAATCCTCTTTCATGAATGCAAGTTTCGGAACGCACTGCCTTTTGTCAACCACATCCAACCAATTCTGCAAAGCTTTGTTCTATAGACAAAAGACAAGACTAGTTCAATACCACACTAATAACCGATTGTTGAACAACTTAGTTTTCCACTTACCACACGATCAAATTGCTTCAAATAAAACTTGCGTGGAGGATTGCAAGGGAGTATAGAATCACAGAAATATTTCCTCAGTGCTTTGAAATCATAAATGTGAAGGACCCAATGATTTGTTCCCACATTGACTGGCACGTAAAGCTACAACAACAAAGAAACAAGAAACATACTGTAAGTGGTGATTTTAAAAACAAATATCCTCTACCATATTATTACCCTTTCCAGATCCATTATATCTCCATTGAAATGGTGAAGTTCATAATACGTATGAATATTCTGCTCCATGGTTTTCACCGTGCTTAACAAATGAGTCTGTGTTTTCAAGAAAATGGATACATTATCAACTAATACGAATAATCCGAACAAGACGATTTAAACTTACAGCAAAATAAGTAGACATGAACCAATGCTTGCATTTTGGATCGATTCTCCGAGACTCCGCGCACATATACTCTCCACACAAATCGATCACCTGTAACAAATACAATATTAATACTACGTGCATTCCAATTTCAAAATATACTATGACTCATATTTTACTCACATCTGCTGATACTAATGCTTCAGGACATAAAAGATTCCTCATCTCCTTTCTACTCAAACTAAAATTTGGATATGAAATTACCAAAGCGCTACACATAGGATAAAAATAACATATTATCAACTCAGCTAAATAAATTGTATTTCGTAAAGTCCCTAACAACAATGATGAATACCTTTCAGGGGGCCTATGGTCATTTAAATATGAAAAATCAACTTGTCATCAGCGTCTAGAAGAAGAGAAAAATCAGACCAACCCTTCTTAGTAGAACCCTTGAGTATAACACGTTTTTTGGGGGAAGATTTAGTGCAACGCTTTGATGCACTCGAAACAATATGCGTGACACGCCCTTTACCATTGTTCAAACTCACTTTTTTAGATTTGGAGGTGCTCCCGACATTATCATTAGGAGAATCTGGAAAACACGCCTTTCTGGACTTAACTGGAGTTCTTGTCGCACTTAACATCTCAACATCGCCCTCAACATGAGAATCAGCCACCATATCAAATTTGTTTAACAAATCTCCCCCAAGATCTATAATAGGATTCTTACTTCTAGACCTAGCTTTAACACTTTCCTTCAAGCTCACAGCTTGTACTAAACTAACCATGAACTCCTTCAACTCCTCAAGAAAGTCTCTCCCAACCACCACTTGCTCAGCAACTTTGGGTGTACTTGTGTTTTTTTATTAACCGACTTCGCAGGACTTCTAAACACATCTTCCAACCTATCATCTATTAACGCTTCATCATCTGACACATCCATAGGTTCTGGTTCTCCATCTAAAACTTCGTCAAAATCCATCTCAATAAATCTACATTTCTCATAATTGGTTCCCCCATATCTGATCAGCTGTTTTATTTTTTTAGAGGTATTTTTGGTAAACCAATTTAAACAGAACGGCATACTTAATGGAACATCTACGAATGTTTTCAACCTCTGAACATTTTGAAGGAATAATACCTGAAAAAGAAGTCAAACAAGCAATTACATAAAAAACAACATCCATTTAAACAAAATCATTCATAAACAATTGACATATTTAAGGTACGCAACTACATACATACCTGCAGAACGTATACACAACCTACAAAATACCTTGATTTAAAATCAAGTGTCTCCATCTTAAACGCTACAATTCCTTTGCAAATGATTTCATACACTAAGCGGGACCAATTAAATGTAGGAATCAAGTCAGCGTCCTTGAGTGCATGAAAATAGGACATATCAAGACCATGAACATTAGGGGTACAAAGGAAGAACCCTAGTACATACAGCATGAATAAAATCTTAAATAAATCTCCGTGTGTTCTACATGCGAAAAATCTTTTTTCAATGAAAGTCAAATCAACGGCATTTCCCTTAACATAGTGCCCTATAAATGCATTCTCTAATGCGCTAATCTTAGGGCAACCTTCACCTTTTAACGGGGGTAACTCACCCGCCTTAGGTATACCCAACACCCTATACACGTCAATATACGAGAAATTAAGAGTACTTCCCTGAAGGATAAAAGTACTCGTTTTTGGGTCAAAAGCGTCCACCATGAATTGACAAACTTCAATTTTAAGATACGTCTTTGGAAAATCAACAAATGCACCAAATCCCATCTCTCTTACTGCCTTTTTTTGCGCAGGTGTCAATATTTTTGAAATTTTGTGAATCTTTTTCAAAGACAATTTCGTCACAAGCTTCTTCTGCATTGAACACATCATTTATGAAACACAAAACAAATTTAAATTTACTCCGGACTATTTTTATAAACAAATCAAACCACATGAAACTAAATAAACAAATCAAACCACAAAAACCGATTGACAATTCAAGTGGTGGAGAACCCAAATACCAAAATATCCATTTATTACAAAAAATTAACATACCGTTTCACTTTCGTCCTCATCGTCTAAGTCCATCTTTTCTTTCTCATACTTTCGATGTTTATGCACAATATAACCATCCTCATACCAAGCCCTTCGATCATCCGGTAGTTTATAATACGCTGCTACGGTTGCATCCCAGTCCAGGCCAACATGAGGGTACTTCTCATTAAATTCTCGCGAGATACATAATCTAAATACAAAAATGGATTAAATTAGACAACAGTTCAAAAATACATATTACATTTACACACATTTCAGTCAAATGTAAGCCAGAACTTACGCATAAAATTCAGCTGCATTAGATAGTTCTATATCCGTTTTACTGTGGCTGACGTTGCTAGCTTTTCTTCCCTTTGCACCTCTTCTAACATAAAAATAACACTATGGGGTTAATGCCTGAAACAATCAGATATACAGAAACCAAACCCTTACCCTTTGACAGTCGAACTTTTTCCTCTACTAGTTGCCATGTTAGATGATCTTCTATCTTGAAGGAAAGGTAGACCTTTTTACTTAGTTGATCTACGATAAGGAGCTTTGTCTTCTCCTTTTACTTCTCTTCTTGCCTAGACCTATGGCGGTGGAGTGTTCACACAAGGAAGATGAAGAGGCAACGAAACAGTCCGATGGGACAACACTATACATAGATTTTTGCAATTTCATTTTTGTCTTTAATATAAGGAATGTATTAAATGGGTATTTAATTCTTTGCATGTTTGACACGTGTTTCATTTGAAGCAGAAATCACTGTTCATTTATCGGTCATATGGAACAAAATAACGCACTATAACATTACTACACACGACATTAAATAAATATGTGGGTATCATAAAATACAAAGGAGCTCAAAGGATAAAATCGTAAATTAATAAAGAAGGAAAGAAAAGTGTTCCAAAAGCTACTTTATGCGAAATCGGCATGGAGCCTCACAAAATCTTGGCACATATAAGGGTAGGTTAGTAATTTCATTATCATTTTGTTTTATTTTTAATCCATGTTCACATACACGCTGTGTATGGAAGAGCGACTCGTCACTTTCTTTCAAATGTTAATTGTGTATGTGTGATGGTTAGACTTTATTGCAGAGTTTTCAAGATGATGTAACACCTTTCCAAATATTAGGTGGTGAAGCTTAGAGAATCTAGGTACTTATTTGAATTTTAATTTCCTTTTCCCTAGCATACATTAGTCGATCATTATTTAATTATAATTTTTGTCGATTATATTAAAGGCTCAAGAAAAAGTAATTGCAAAGTCTTGTAAGTTGTTAGTTTATCCTTTATTTAAGTGATTATTCAGCTAAGTTTTTATTGTAAATAGTATTGAATTGGAAAATTACATGAAAGAATTCATCATAAATGTACTCATATGTTGATTCCATGCATCAGTTGAAAAAAAAAACATAGTATTATACATTACGAAAGAATTCATCATAAAAGTACAAAGATTTATGCAAGGTTCGGAAAATGTGCAAAAATATTAATATACGCAAAGATAGACTTGTGTTTTGTATAAATATTTAATTGTATTTTCTTTCTAATAAAAATAGAATCGGTTAAAATCTAATATAATCTTTCGTAAGAATCAGTTAAATTCAATATAAAATCATAAAGAATATTTTAAATTCCAAATAGAATCAAAACAAATCCATGGATTTTACAAAGTCTATGGAGTATTAAAACTCTAAAAAATCTTTTAAAATCTGAGTTGAATACATCCCCTAAAGAGTTGACGCAATATGAGAGGTATACTTGAGTCTTGCTAGGGATCCACCTAAATTCATATATCTAATACTTCATGGATAGGGTCAAGTTGGTAATTCTATATTAGTCGGGACTCTAAAATCAGGGTAGACTTAGAAGCTATTCTACAATATTAAACCCCGTTAGGGTGATTATAAGCTATGTTCAGATGATTAAGTGATTACCCAACTGGCTACGCGATTAGTCAAGCCCGTCAGGATCAGTGACGAATATCACGTGCCTATTATCTAATTTAGTAATAACCCCCCCCCCCCCCTCTGGATGATCACCGCCACTACTGAATAGCTTAATTACTAATATTTCTAATTACCCAAATTACAAATAGTCAACAAGTCATAAATAATAGTCAGTATGAAATCCCTAACTTAAATAAAATTGAAACACAATCCCAAATTTGAAATTAATAAATATGTTAAACTAGGGTTTAACCCATTACGTGATTATCAATATAAAAGTGTTTAGCTCATATTTGAATTAATAAAAGAAATAAATTATTTAAATACACGTTTCCTAAAAATAGAGAGAGAAGATAAAACCTAATTAAAGGAATGATCTGAGTTGTTGTTTTGAGCAACGAGTTTCTCCAGCTTCTGCTCTTGTCTCTACCTTCAGGATTATGGAATAAAATTAAGCTTATACGAAAGGTACTGATTAATGAGGCTTAATAAGTCTTATATAGAGCTTACTAACAGATTGAGCCCCTATTAGACTTAATTAAATAAATTAGGGTCCAAGTTCATTTTAGAATTCCCGCAACTGATGAACACACTTCAGTAAAATAGGGATAACTTTTGACTTGCTGGTCCAAGTCACCTGATTCCAATTCCTATGTGACGCTAACTCATAGGTGCACACTTTTCGTTTGAACTACCAAATATGAATTTGTACGGTTTGGGTTCGCATATTCCCTTAAGTGACGACTTTCTCAATCTGAAATTTTTTTCTCCTTTACTAAAGTGGTGATTTTTGCTCCTTTAACTATTTTGCTTGCTCCATTCATCTTGGTGCCTCCTAACATCCATGTAGCTAAAAACTTCACACTTAAACAAACAAATTAACGCACAAAAACTCTAAAAGTGACAATATTATAATTCCAAAGGGAGAAAGTGCAATATAGAAAAATATGCTAAAAAGATTATCAACTGAGTCCAATTTATACTAAAATGATGTCTCCTAAGGGTATATATTTGTCACAAACAAGGAGGCATCAGTTGAGATCCATGTACATCACACTTCGAAGAGTTCTCAACAACATCCAACATGTTTAGACTAGATTTAAAAAAAAAATTAAAAGAACTTGGACCTCTATTAGTTTGATTCCCAATATTTACATAAAGTGAACAATGGTCAGATATGCATGGAGCAAGTTTATCAAACCTTTGGCATTTATGAATCCTACTAACTCTGAGTTGAATCATACTTTTATTACACTATGTGTAAAAAAATTCACAAATTTGATGCCCATATAATACAGTTTAATCAATACACTCAACAAATTGTTGTGCAGATATTTTAAACTCATCATAATTAAGCATATCATCTATTTTCAATATTTCATTAAAGTCCTCAATACAACTAAAAACCTCATTCCCATAGTCTTTACTCCATCTGATCATATTTTTCCAAAGAATAATTCTCTCCTTATCATCATTGCTCATATAAACAACACAAGAGATTATCTTAATATTATCCTTCGTTTCAGTAACTTCTACAAGAATTGCTTGAAAAGTATCTTCTATAATCTTGACTCGGATTCATTGTCCTTCCATATAATCCAAATTCAACCCTTTAAATTATTTAACGTAATTATGAATGATGTTGAATTTTTGAAACTGTCATTCATATACATTGCATATTCTGAATTCTTACTTTTGTTTTAAAAAATACACATGATTTGCACTTTTTCATTGAATATAAAATTAGAGACATCCAATTGTCTAAGGGTCATATTCAAACCTTTAAAATTTCATGATCCAATGATGATGGATCAGGAGGTTTGCTTTTGTGGCGCTCCTTATTAGCATTCATTATGATACGCAAAATATCTTCATCAAATGATGATAAAGGACGGTTAAGTACATAAAGTGAGTTATCTTCTTGAGTATAGGAGAGTTGTAATTACTAATACTAGCTTGATCACGATTTCTAGATCTGATAGTATTAAACTTTCAAGATTCTTCATTATTGTCAATCACCTTTGTATCTTCTACACTTTTGATTTGTTCATCATTATTCTTAGAGTAAATACATTGTTTACCCCTGAACTTTGGCCCGATTGACAGACTGCCCCCCAAAATTTAAAATGCGACTAGTTGCCCCCTAAACTTTAATTTCGTGACTCGTTAGTCCTTTTTGCTGTTTTCCGTCCAAATTTTCCGTTAAGTCGCAACGTGCATTACACGCGCGCGTGGACTAGTTGCCCCCTACTTTTTGCCCCCTAAAGTTTTAATTTCGTGACTAGTTGCCCCCCCAGATTTTTTTTTAAATTGTTAATTATATCCTTTTTTTAAAGATGGGTATTTTGGGTATTTTACACTTCTTCTTTAGTGGAGAAAGTTTGATAAAAAAAATCTTCATGAATAAACTCTTCATTAATTTCATACCCTTCTTTTTTTAAATTCTTCTTCCAATATTCATTAAACTTGACATCCAATATTCAAAACGCAAGATCTTTTTGTTTTACTTTTGTAATTCGAGTCAAGGTTTTTGCTACAATACATTGTACAGTTGGTATTGATTCTTGATATTGTCAACCTAAACGTGAACATGTTATGTTTCATTATATCAATTTTTGTAAAACCAATGGGAGACCCAAAAAAAAGTCACGATTTGTATCAAAATTTTAATCTATTCTTTTGGGTATTGATTTTCAATTAAATGAATGATATATTCAAGAAAAATATACAAAAATTAAAGAAGAAAAGTAGAAAAATTACAGATCTAAGTTAGAAAATGGAAAACTCTCGATGTTGGGTATTGTTACAAAACCGTACCTGGCGATAATGAATCTGAGAGATCACGAAGCAAAGAAAATGGGGTAGCTGTTGCTAACGTGCGCCAGGAAGACCGACAGGGAGAAAGGAAAAAGATGAGACTGGATTTTTGTATTAATTATAGCGTAATTTAGAAGCTCTTAGTGGTGATCTAAGGTTTGAAGATTTGAAGATTTAAAGATTTGAAGATTCAAAGATTTAAAGATTTGAAGATTTGAAGATTTAAAGCTTTGAAGCTTTGAAGCTTTAATCATGGAGAAGAAGTTTTGGAGAAGAAGATCATGGAGAAGAAGTTTTGAAATACCAAATTTGTCCCTGTTAAAATTATTTTTTAAATAATTAATTTTGAAAAAAAAAATCCAGGGGGCAACGAGTCAAAATAATTCTGAAAAAAAAAGTTTCAGGGGGCAACGAGTCGCGAAGTTAAAGTTTAAGGGGCAACGAGTCACGAGTTAACGGCGCGTGGCACCCATGCTGCGAGTTAACGGAAAAAATTGACGGAAAATGGTCACAAGGGGCATCGAGTCACGAAGTTAAAGTTTAGGGGGCAACTAGTCGCATTTTAAACTTTAGAGGGCAGTCTGTCAATCGTGCCAAAGTTCAGGGGGTAAACAGTGTATTTACTCTTATTCTTATTGTTCATTTCAGTTTATTGAACAATATTACTAAGATTTGGCACCCATATTTTCTTTTCTTTGCATATAGTATGATCAAATCTTTTACACTTTGGGCATTGAGTAGATTTATATTCATATATAACATCTAACTTCATGTAGCTCAGCTTTAAAAACTGTGTAAACATATACTTGTGTTGGTAGTTGTATCTATAAATCAGTTTCAATACATTCTTGAACGTATCCCAACCCAGTTCTAGACTCAATTGTTGAGTCCATTTGAATTGGTTTACCAACTCCAGAGTAGCAGTATATCCTAATCCATCTCTAGTCCATAAATTCATAGACATGTTGTTGAATTTGATCCTCCATAAAAGTACTTTATCCATAAAAGTACTTTATCCATAAAAGTACTTTATCAAGTAGTTTAATTTTTCCAAATTGCATATTCTCATTTCATTCTCTTAAAAACACAGGCTTACCTCCAACATGCCAAAGAGAAATATGTTTCATGGCCGCTAAAGATTTGTTTGAGTTCGGCTAATTAGTTAACCGAGTCAAGGTCAAGCTTTAAATTCAGTTCGGTAAAGATTTTTTAAGAATTCGTGAATAGGCTTGTTAGATATATTCAATTAAAAATTATTAAAATACTTGAGCTCAAAAGGAAAGGTAACAAAAAATAATGTTAAAACAATAAAATTACATAAATAGAGTGTTATGGTTTAAATGTGAATACAATGAATTAAATTACATGGATAATGTAAAAATACAATGAATGGATGAAATTAAATGTCAGAATGTTGGTAACGCATTCCTTTGAGGGATACCAGAGTTGGAATTACAGGGTACCATGTGGTTCTAGGTAGAAGTGCCTTGGCTAAACATGTATACTTTTTGGAGGGAACATCATATTCCAGTAAATCTTGACCGATAATAAAACGTAGTTGGTTAATATTTGGTGAGGTAAGCACAGTAATTCTGGACCAATTTGGATAATCCTTGATAAAATCCAGAGGAATAATAAGTTTGTTAGACCAGATTTGTTTATTGTAATCCTGCAACACCCACCCATGAAACTCTTGTCTGAATATATACCCAAATGACAGCTTGTCATTATCTACAATAAACATACGCAAATTATCAATAGATTCACTTATTGGAAGAAATCCAGTTCGAAAACCCTGAGGTAGCTTAATATTCATAGAGCTTTTCCCATCCAATGTAAATCGTATTAAATCTGATTTTTCCAAATTTTCAATTCGAAAACTCAATGCATAACAAACATCATTGTCACATATCATGACTGGCACACTACGCAAACACGATAAAGTAATATCAAGCGATTCATAACTTAAACCATCACTTCCAATAGTTACCATAATAACACCCATATCATTATCATTTTCATTTACTTGATTCCAGCATAAATTAATCATCTTATAGTTGCCTGATGATGAATCGAAACCCAGAATGGCATTTTCCCTTTCGAATATTATTGATTTGTCTTCCTTCACTTTAACCACTTGATTAGTGATTGGGTTTCTTATGCGATACTTATTACACCCTTCCTTTACCTCCAGTACTAAGCCATTGCAGCAATTTATGAATATATATCTTTCATTATTTGATTTAAGTATAAACTCATATTCAACAACAATTTCTGAGCATTTATTCTTCTCATACTTCTCAATGAAAAACTTTTGCTGAGTAATCATATTCCATGACTTGCACACACATCTGCAACTTAGTACACTTTTTATTTCCAATCGCCTCAAAATATCAACTATTATTTCATCAGGCATCATCATTATCATTGAACATCCACCACTCTCCATATTTGACATCTGTTACAATATCAATATCACACCAAACTGTTAACACTAATAATTCAAAACCCACAATTTTATTTATATCAGAATCGCTGTTGCAACTCTAATACAAATCAAATTAAGAGCTAAAAAATTAAAAATTCCAACTTTTTCAGATATTGATACAATTCTAAACTAATTTTATAATTCATACAACTCTAATACAAAATAAAAAAATAAAAAATAAAATAAGCAAATTAAATTAAGATCTACAAAATAAAAATTCCAACTTTTTTTCAGATTTGATATAATTCTAAACTAATTTTATAACAAACCTACACGATTCATACAACAAATAAGTTATGTTAAGAAAAGCATCAGATTAAGTGATTACCAGATTCGATCGACACCTCCTTTTTCTAAACACCATTCTATTCTCTGCTAACCTAATCATATTTTTTTGGGGGCGAATTGTTGAATAGAAGGACTAATAGACAAAGTTTATAAATAAACCTTACTGCCCTCTGTCGGTTAGTTTAGTACGTCCATTCTCTTATCTCATCTGATGATTTTATGTTACGAGTCGGTCTTCCATACAACATGCCTAACTTATCTTTTTTTTTTTTTTTTTTTTCTAAACGCTTTTTCATTCAAAAAACCTAGTAAAACTATTACAAAAGGATTAACCAACTCCCGTGGGAGTGAACTCGTTCAAGATAAGTTTCGCGAGTTGGGGAGCAAAGCCCTATCTAAGCTAAAACTATTGCCTAAAGGCGAGTTTTTTGCTAACCAATCCGCAACTAAGTTTTTCTTCCTAAAAATGAAAGAGAATAAGGGATTACAATTTTCACTAATAAAGTAAATACTACGAATGATATTATCTATTCTTAAACTAGATACAAGTTGATTAGATGCTAGTGGGTCCATGACTTCTTTGCAATCGTTCTCTATAATGCACCTTGTGTCTTTAAAGTCTCTAGCCCACAAGGTAGCCTTCAAGATCCCCAAAGCTTCGGCTTCCATGGAATTCTCAGCACCTATTCTCCAAGCACCACATTTAATAATATTACCAAAAGAGTCCATAGCAATACACGCAATAGAGGAGTTAGAATTTTTATAAGATGCGTCACAATTTATTTTGTACCAATTTTTTTTTTGGGGGGGGGGGGGGGTTCCCATTTACTTTGAATTTCATTGGCCTTAATAGCGCTTGAGTTTCTTAAGACACTCGAGGGTGAGATTAGCCTCTTTTGTACCTTACTTGGATTATCATCAGCTTTTAGAACATGAGGATCAACATCATGTGTTTTATTACTTAGCTCACAATCCCAATCTTTGGGGATAGTATTCACATTTCCATTTATCCTCAGTTTTTTATTAACATCATCGGATTTAATTAATTCATATTGTTCCTTCCAAAAGACATGTGCACTGTTACTTATATTCAAGGGACATAGCTTGTTATTTTTAAAAAGATAAGCGTTTTTACTTTTCCACAGTTGCCAACATAAGATAGCAATTTGTTCCCCTAGGAAAGGAACTTTAATCTCATTTGATTCATTCTTACACATAATTTCAGCCATCCAAATGTCCAGTTTATTGTGACATTGGTTGCTTGTTCTTATGGTAAGGTTAGATGTAAGCCAGGTAGCCCTAGCATAGTGGCAATCAAATAAGAGATGCTCAACAGTTTCAGCTTTTTCATAGCAAATGTGACAAACACTTGACTTTTTAACTTTTCTTACAGAAAGATTTTCATAAGTTGGTAGAATATTTTTTGTAGCTTTCCACATAAATTTTTTTATTTTTTGTGGAACTTTCAGATTCCAGATAATCTTCCATGTTTTTGGATTGATATTATGCGAGGTAGAAGGTTTAATATTGTCAATTTTACTATCAATTTTCTCTTGATTTTCTTTCAAATAGTGATAGGCAATTTTAACACTATAGTTACCATCAGGGCTAAGCTCCCAAAAACAAGTGTGTTTAAGGGGTATAAGGGGAATAAACATATCAAGAATTTTGCAACTTATATTTTCAGGATAAAATCGCTTAATAAGGTCTATATTCCATTGTCTAGTGTTTTGTACTATTAGGTCACTCACCCATTCTATAGAATCAGTGGATGGAGTGATTAAGTCCTCACAATTTTGTATCCATTTGTGGGAGTGTAAATTTATACTTGTACCATTTCCAATTCTCCATTTGATATGTTTAACAATAAAATCTCTTCCAGCTAAAAGACTTCTCCATCCCCAAGAGGGAGAGTATCCAATTTTAGCTTGGAAGAAATTTGAATTTGGGAAGTATTTTCCTTTGATAACTTTATACAGAAGAAAGGAGGTGTTAGACATAAAGTTCCAAGCCAATTTACCTAGCATAGCTAGGTTCATAAAATGTAAATTCCTAAACCCAAGGCCTCCAGCAAATTTACTATTTGTAAGTGAATTCCAACTTCCCCAATGTATTTTCTTTTCACCTTTAGAGCCCCACCAAAATTTAGCAATTTGTGATGAAATTAGATCACATATTTTTTTTGGAAGAAGGTACGAGGCCATAAAATAATTTGGAATACTTTGTAGGACAGCTTTTATTAGTGTTTCTTTTCCAGCATCATTTAGAAAGAGATTTTTCCAGTTGTCAATTTTTTTCATAACTTTTTCCACCAGGAGATTAAGGTCCCTTACCTTAGATCTTCCCCACTCCGTGGGTAATCCTAGGTAGGTTCCCAAATTCTTTGTTATTTTCATATTTATTTTTTTCGCAAATTTTTTTTGAAAATTGCAAGGGGTATTGCTACTGAATTTTACCCCACATTTGTTGAGGTTTAAAGACAAACCAGTAGCTTTACCATATCTATTTATAACATCATTAAGACTATTTGTATTTTCAATAGTAGCCCTTAGGAAAAACACAGTATCATCAGCAAATAGAAGGTGAGACAGTTTGGGACAGTGTTTAGAGAGAGCTATACCTTCATATAAGCCAATATCCACTTTGTTTTTAATAAGGGCAGTCAAGGCTTGGGTGATAATACAGAAAAGTATAGGAGACAAGGGGTCACCCTGCCTTATACCTCTAGTAGGTTTTTTAATAGGGTGGGGTTTGCCATTAATCAGAACCGCGTATGACACTGAAGTCACACAGTTTAAAATAAGGTCACACCACTTTTTGCAAAAACCCAATTTAATCATCATATTATATAAAAAATCCCATTCAACAAACTCATAGGCCTTTTGTATATCGGCCTTAACTATCATATAATATTTCATGGTATTCTTTTTATTTTTAATAAATGTGCAAGTTTCATGAACAATCATGGAATTTTCTTGAATATGCCTTCCTGGGATGAAGGCAGATTGATGTTCATCAACAATGATGTTCATAAAAGGTTGCATACGATTTACTAAGATTCTTGCAATGATTTTATAGATAAAATTAGAGACACTAATAGGTCTAAAGTGTTTAATAGTAGCTGGATTGTTGATTTTAGGTATAAGGGATATAAAAGTGTGATTAATGATTTCCAAGGATTGGTTGTTATACCAAAAGTTGTTTATAAGTTTTATAACCTCTAACTTAATAATATGCCAGTATTTTTTATAGAAAAATCCCGGATAGCCATCTGGACCTGGTGCTTTACTAGCACCAAGTTCATTTATAGAGTTCTCAATTTCCAAAATAGTGATAGGTTTAAGTAAACTATCATTCATAACCTGTGTGACAGTAGGTTTAATAATCTCTATAACATCATTTATCTCTCTATGTCCAATAGATGAGAAGATATTATTAAAATAGGTTAAGATATTCTCATTAACCTCATAATCCTCAGAAAGCCACTGGCCTTCATCATTTTGGATTCTATTAATTTTATTAATTTTTCTTTTTTCTTTTGTAGAGGCATGGAAAAAGGCTGTATTTCTATCCCCCCTTTTAAGCCACATAATTCTAGATCTAGATGCCCAAAAGTCTTCCTCTCGTTTCCAAATAACTTCAATCTCTTTAACAATAGAGTTATACTTATCTCTTTCATCATCAGTAAGATTTTTTGAGTTGGTTAATATTTCCAAATCATTCATAAGTTTATCAATTCTTTTTTTACTATTATTGAACTTTCTTTTACTCCAGACCGTGAGTAATCTTTTGCACATATTAAGATTATTAACCTGTCTATTTTTAGTGATTGTATGTATAGAATTCCATACATTTTTTATAATATCATAACAATCTTTTTCATCCATCCAAAAATTTTCAAAATAGAATCTTCTAGTTGAAGATTTTTTATCCTCACTTAAGTGAAGCAGTAGGGGGCTGTGATCCGAGCCCACAGCAGGTAGAAAGGTAGCCCAAGCTTCAGGGAAAAGGTCAGCCCAGCTAGAATTAAAGAGGCATCTATCAAGCATAATCTTAATTCTTTTATTACCGGCTTGTCTATTGGACCAGGAGTAAGAAACTCCTTTATGTATAGCTTGATGAAGTTTATTATGTTGTATAAAGGCGTTAAAATCATTCATACTTTTAGTAACTTGGTTATCACCACCAATTTTCTCACTTATATAACGGTGATTATTGAAATCACCTATAAGATTCCAAGGCAGATCATTTAAGGGGGCACAGTGGGTCAGTTTTTCAAGAGATTTAAGTTTATCTTGATCTTTAGGCGCGCCATAGACAAAGGTCATATATGATAACTGGCCACTATGGCTCATAAATTCACAATGAATGTAATTTGGGTCTTTACTAATAACCTTAATATTATCTTTATTAACACTGAACAAAGCTAAACCACCACCAATCCCCAGTGGGTCCACATAATTTGTATACCCATTTTGATGTGAGTTGACATGTATATTGTTTTCTCTTTCTTTTTCTCTTCTTGTTTTCATAGACCCCGACAAAGAGTTAAAATTAATATATCATCAAAATTCGCGCAAAATATAAACGTATAAAATTCACACCCAATGTAATATCCCATATGAAACCCATTACCAAAACTCAAGCTCAACATATAACAAGTCTCAGGGTTGCAATTCAAGTGCATGTTATATGGAAAGCCATGTAAACTAAGGGGTATGGCTTATATCGTGATGACAACAGAAAGTCTTAAGGGATTAAAAATGGGTTGAAGAAGGATATAACATTAATATTCAGTTAGGAAGCTAAAATGCTCAAGTGGCTATCAAATAATTGCCTCTGTCATTTTCCTTGCTACGTACTTTCACTCCAAACTCACCTTAAGACTCCAGTTCATAATTAAGTGGGTTTTCTACTAGGTTAGATCTCACCTTCTACACACGACTCATTCTTACTAAGTACAAGCTTACTTATTTTGTATTGTTCATTAATTTTTCCTATCTACAATCTAGTGTTTGCATGCATTCAAGGACGTTATGCACTACCCTAAGGTCTACTATTTTTTATCATTAATTCGCAAAAAGTCTGCTTTTGTGGAAATTCGACAAACTCTACACCAGAATCATTCCTTAAACTAATTTTTATTTGGTTTTTAACTTTTTAGAAAGCGATAAAACATGTAACACATAAACTGGGAATGAGGACAACGAGTACCCAACCCCAACCTAAAAAATGAGTCGTGTCCTAACGACTCGAAAAGATTGTATAATGCAAATAAACTAAAATATACTACTAAATAAAAGGGAATAAGGGAAAATATCTTAATCGGCACTAGGCCGATCACTTTTGTTATCGCGTCGAGGTTGTGCATTCTTTTTTATTACGGTAAAAGTGGTTAATTTCATTGCATTCATCTTGTCTATTGCGTTTTTCATAAGCACCAAATCTCGTGTCATCATTCCTATAGCTTCAATCATCTCCTTACGTTTCTCCTCTAATTTTCTCATTCGCTCTATCACTTCGTTCTCTTTGAAATCTTTTCTCTTCCTTGATGGAAGCCTAGCACCTCTCTCTTCCCCAAGGGTATATCTAGATCAATACCTATTTCCTTAGTTTCTTTATGAATGTAGTAATCTTATATCTGTAACATTCTCTCCATTCTCTGTAGGCTCGTCCTCTTCATTCATGCGTGGCACTTTCGCTTTCAAACAAATCAAAGAAATTGTGCGTGGAAATAAGAGGTTGCGTTGGGTAATAGGAGATTTCGTGAAAGACATGATGATATTATAGATAATGTGAGCTACATCGGTTTCTTTCTTCTCAAGTATACACTTAATGAAAATAAGTTTCTCTCCTGTTACCTCGGAGATATGGGTGTTGCCAAAGAACTTGGGAATAATTAAACGGGACCATACTCTAACACGTGGTAGCAAGTCGCTACTCAATACCTGACCTTGATATCTCCCTCCTTCGGGGTTAGGTCCTCGCCCACGAATCAACACTTGATTGTAGAACGATTTCCACTCAAAGTTATTATGACTAACCTCTTCACTATTTTAGCATGAAACCTTCGAGTTTGGTAATTTGAATATCTCATGAATCTGCTTTATTGAAAAAGGGACAATCTTTTTTCTTATTTGAATCACATCTCCATTCGCAAAAACAAATTCTTCATAAAATTCTTGAACTGTGGCTAGAATATATGCAACATCTCTCTTTCTCATCTATTTCCATCCATACTTGTCAATGTCACATCATAATCTTTGAATTCATTGTGCATTATGCCTAATGGAAGCCCTTTCTCAACACCAAATCTCAAATTAGCAACCCATTCATGACCTTGATCTTTCCAACTCACAACGTGTGGCCATTGACTTTCTTCTCATAGATCATTGTTCATTCAAGGTTACAGTAGAAATTGGTTCTTCAATTTTACCCTCTTCCAAGTTCGGCTTTGAATGTTTTACCTCACTTGGGTTCTCTTTTATCTTCATGTTGTTCTTTACTTCTCCAACCTTGGGTTTTGAACTCGAATCAGGAATCTTAATTGCTTTCTCCGGAGTTTCCCCAAGAGAATTCTTCTTGTTAGAATTAGTGCTCATCTTACGATTATAGCACACGGAACCAGTTCTTCTTGTCATCTCAAATAACCTCAAACTCAAAGCTTAAAAAATTCAAAAGCTAAAGATGAAATTTGTGAATTTTGATGTTTTTGAAGGTGGATTGATATAGATTGTGGTGTTATATTAGATGGGTAAAGATATTTTATGGTTTTGGAGAGGTTTTGATGGCTAAAATTTATGCTTTGGGAAGAAAATATTGGGATTAAAAGTGTAATTTTCTTGGTGTTTTGGACGGCTTTGTGATATAAGTATGTGTTCAGATGATGTTTAGAGGGAATATTTAATGATTTATGGTGTTTTAATGGTGGATTGCAGGTATTTATGAAGCTTGGGTCGTTATCAATGGCTTTCTTGTGGGAGAAGGTAAAGGAAGAAGGTAAATTTGTTTACGGATTAGGTCTGCCGGCTTACAACGTCACAACCGGGCTCCCGGTTCACAAATTGGGTACCCGGTTAGGTGAGTTTTATTTTCCCGTATTTTTTTCATTCGCAACTTTGAGTTGTGTGTAAGCCTTCATCGTCCAGAAGGTTTTCCTTGAGAGACTAGGCTCCCGGTTCACAAGAAATCAGGATCCCAATCTTGAAGGTGGACGAAATCGCGGACGCAACCTTGAACCACATTCTTTTCTTTTCTAGTAACTTCTTTCTCTTTCATAACGGGAAAAGGAGGTGGAGGAAGATTCTTACCACTTCTAAGAGTCACAGCATTACAATCTTCTGTCTGTTTCGGATTTTCTGTGTCACTAGGGAGTTGCCCTTGTGGACGCTGATTCAGTTGTTTTAACATTTGGGAAACTTGTTTTTATAACATCTGAATGTGTGCTTCAGAAGCTTGTTGCCTTTGGATTGACTGTGCATGAAAGGCAATCAATTTTCTACGGTTTTCTGAAGGTTGTTTGTACCTTCTTGTGGTTGAGCAGGTAAGGCTTTCTGGTTCATGGTGTCATTATAGTTGTCTTGAGGAGGTTGTCTCTGAAAATAATTTACTTGACTCTGTCCCCCTTGATAATTATTGTGAGGTCTTGGATTATAGTTGTGATGTCTCCTCATTTGTGATAGATTTATGTTAAGATGAGATATCATTTTTAGTGATTTAGAAGTCATAATAGTCGTTTTTGTTTTGAGAAATAGTGCACTTTCCTATTTTGAGTCTTGATTTAGTAAAATAATATGTTCAGAGCATATTGGGTTTAATTATTTATTTAATGTGAAGCTTTAAAGATAATTATGGAGATTAATTAGAGTCCAAGTCAAAGACTACAAGATATGGAAAGGGATAAGCATGGAAATTGGAGATAAGGAAACAAAAGCTAAAAACATGGAAAAGGAAAAGCTGCCTTAATCCTGAATTTCTGCACCTACGACCACAAATCATCTTATATCTCAAAATTGGTGTGGAATTTGGAGAAACGGTCAAGAGTAAAGTTGAAGATCTTTCCGAGTCGATCAATTTGGTGTACTCATGCGCGTCAAACGAATGAGTATTGAAGCTGCTAGGACCAAAAGAAAAATGGGCCTGATTTAATGTTTTAGGGTTACGAATTTGAGTTGGGCTTGGAGTCCATTACTTACCTTCTCCATCAAGAAAACGAATGAGGTCTTCTAAACACCTATAAATACACCCTCATATCACTTCTAAATCATCCTTTCCTCATAGTAATTAGTTCTTAAGGTTTTATTCTTCCAAGTTATTGTAGAGAGCAAGATGATGTCTTTTATTTCTTTTAGTTTATTTCCTTCAGGTGTGAACTAAACTTCCCATAGCTTGGGTTTTGCACCATGTATAATCTATGAATTCTAATTTCTTTCTATCTAAGTTTCTTTGGGAATTACATGTTTTAATCTGATATTAGCTTCTTACCTTTATATTTGTTTATGTGTTTTGATTTATTGCATGTCCTAGAACTGATCACTTTAGGCTTTCTTAATAGTAATTAGATGATCACCTTAGCTGGGTGTCTAATTATTGAAACACCACATAACGTCTAGTGTCGATATTAGTCCTAACAACACTGATTCTAACTAGATAGTCATTAGGGTATGAATTAATCACTATCACCATGTATGGAAATTGATTGCTTAGGGTCTTGGTAGCCCTTGATAACCCTATTTGAACCAGCCTTGTGGTGTGTCCGTAGCCCCCTTAGTCGCTCTCAAGGTCTAAGGTATGGGAATTTAGAATCCTGACTATGTTTACAAGAGCTAATTATCTCCCTTATTAACTAGATTTAATAGAAAGAATCAGAAGGATTCGTGCATACTAGCAAAACCTAAGCTATATTTCTCATCTCATCTTCTTCGTACAGTGTTTTAATTGTCTTTAATTTTCCTTAGTTTAATTTAATATTTTTGAATTATTCTCTCTTGATATTGTTTGAATGAAGTTATTTCAACTTGCGCATCTAATCTCATATTTGTTGGGTAGTATCTATCGAAGAACGCAGTTTGTAATGCGTCCTATGTTGTAATTGTTCCGGGTTCTTGAGAATCATGCCACTCACTTGCTCCATCAATAACGAAGTATCTAAAGTTAGCAAAATACATTTGCTCTCTTGTTACTCCTTGTGTAATATAGGAATCGCAAATTTGCATGAACTTCTGTACAGCACAGATTGGATCTTTGCCAGGTGCTCCTCGGAAATTTCCATAACTCTGAAATTGAGATAACATACCAGGATCGGTTGTGAATCTCTCGACATTAATATTTGCTGGGCCAATTCCGAGGGCAGGAGCTCTAAATGGAGCTTCTTCAGGGCCATTGATGAACCACAGATCATTGTTCTGAGGAGGTTGAGCTTGTGGAACAACAATAACAAGAGGAGGGTTGAGTTCATGATTTTCAGCCATTGTCTCTCTTGCTAATTGCTCCTCTAAATCTTTTGCTTTAGCTTCTCTCTTTCTTTCATTTGCTTCTCGAACTAAGTTTTCGGGATTTGCAAGAATCACGATATCTTCACGCATAAACCAAAACCTGTAAACCTGAGAAAGAAATAAAACCCAAAGCATAAAACTAAAAAAATAACAAAAACTAAACTAACAATTAAACTACTAAAGATTAACACCGGGGTCACAACTACCGTCCTTGGCAGCGGCGCCAAAAACTTGGTGGGTCCTAGGGTGTTATAAAATTAAGTGATAAATAAAGAGGAACCACTTAACAGCAAGTGTACGGTTGTCCCAAGTAATATATGATAATCAAGTTCGTTCTCAGGGACGGATAGGTTCAACCCAAATATTAATCAGATAGTAGAAATAATTGCTTGACAGAAAAGTAAAATAATAGATTTTTGTTTGGTTTTCTTAATAACTAAAGATGCAAATAAATAAAGACTAAAATTAAATAAACAGAAAGGAAATAAAGTAAATAAACGACTAACTTCAGATAAGAGAGATACTTGAGTTTCGCAACGAATCCACTTAATAAATGTAATCTATGCTATGTTTAAGGGTAGAATTGGAATTATAATATTAGTCGGGACTCTAATATCTCCTATCCTCCTGTCGGGTGGACCTAGGAGCTATCCTAAAGTATCATAAACACCTGTATGGTCGAATATTCCTCTTCGGATAATATGATTTTACCTCTTTGGCTATGTAACTAGTTAAGCCTGTCGGTCAATAATGTCACCTTAGCTGGGTGTCTAATTATTGAAACACCACATAACGTCTAGTGTCGATATTAGTTCTAACAACACTGATTCTAACTAGATAGTCATTAGGGTATGAATTAATCACTATCACCATGTATGGAAATTGATTGCTTAGGATCTTGGTAGCCCTTGATAACCCTATTTGAACCAACCTCGTGGTGTGTCCGTAGCCCCCTTAGTCGCTCTCAAGGTCTAAGGTATGGGATTTTAGAATCTTGACTATGTATACAAGAGCTAATTATCTCCCTTATTAACTAGATTTAATAGAAAGAATTAGAAGGATTCGTGCATACTAGCAAAACCTAAGCTATATTTCTTATCTCATCTTCTTCGTACTGTGTTTTAATTGTCTTTAATTTTCCTTAGTTTAATTTAATATTTTTGAATTATTCTCTCTTTATTTTCCTGTCTTTTAATTATTTACTTCTTACTCGTTATTTCTACCCACTTGATTAACACACTAAGTCCCTGAGAACGAACTTTCTTATCATTAAAACTTGCATACGTCTTGTAATACTTGCAGTACTGTGTCTGTCTAGGGTAAGAGTGCGTAGTTTTCTGACTTATATTTTATCTTATTTTTATCACACCCTAGGCGACACCAAGTTGTTACCTTGGGGATGCGGCTGATATGCGTAAGTTGGATTTGCTGCCCCATCAGGATTTGAATACTGAAACCCCTGATGGTTTCTGTTAGGTTGATATCCTTGACCATTCGAATTAAAATTCCCTCGGTTGGAAACAAACATCACAGACTCTTGGTTATTCTGACAATTCTCCCATTCATGATCATTCACACCACAATACGAACATCCATAAACTTCTTGCGTAGCATTCACTTCAACCCTTTTACTCGAAAAACCTTCTTTCACGGCTAACGTAAGTTGATTCAATTGTTGTCCCAATGTGGTTTGTATTTTGTTCTCAAAGGAGGTGAACCTTTCTTCAATGTTTACATTATTAACTCCCCCTTTAACAGGCGTTCTTACGGTTTTCCAACCCACTTCATTAGTTACCGTTCTATCCAAAATAATTCTTGCGTGAACGGGTAGAACCTGTAAAAACGCACCACCACATAATAAATCTAAATCTTTTCTCGATTTCCCATCAAGACCGTTATAAAAAAATTCAATTGTTGTTGTTCTGAAAGGTCATGATTGGGGACTCTCCGTAAACAATTCTGGAATCTCGACCAACTTCTACCCAAAGCTTCATCATATTCTTGTCGGAAGTGTGTTAACTTGAGTTGAGCGTCTAATCTCATGTTGGATATATAGTATCTGTCTAAAAACGCAGCTTGCAGCTGTTCCCAATTTGTAATCTTTCCAGACTCTTATGAATCATTCCAATCACCCGCTCCATCTATCACAAAAAATCTGAATGTAGCAAAATACATTTGCTCTTTTTTTACTCCTTGATTGATGTACGAATCGCAGATTTCCATAAATTTTTGTACTGCGCGAATAGGATCTTCTCCGGGCTTGCCACGAAAATTCCCGAAATTCTGAAATTGAGCTAACATACCCGAATCTGGGCGGAATCTCAGAACGTCAATATTGGTTGGGCCAATCCCAAGAGGAGGAGCAAGGAATGGTTCTTGTGCTAGACCGGTAAGGAACCATGGATCAGCTACTTGGAATTGAACTGGAGGATTAGGAGGATTAAGAGGTGGGACTAGACCGTTCTGACCATTCTAGCCATTCTCAACCGGAAGGTCAGCCACCTCTCTAGTTAATCTCTCTTCTAACTCTTGTGCTTCTTGTTCTTTTCTTTTTTTGTTAGCAAGTCTGACTAATGATTCAGGATTATCAAGGATCGGAGGTAATGTCTCAAGATCCTTAAAGAGTCTCCTTCGCATACACCAAACCTAAAAACCTGAAAAAGATGAACAAACAAAGCGTAAAACTAAAAAATAAAAATGCAACTAACACTAAAGGATAAACACCGGGGTCACACGCTACCGTCTCCGGCAGGGGCACCAAAAACTTGGTGGTCCTTTGTGTGTTCTAAAAATAAATGCAATAAGGAAAAGAGAACCACAACTGCAAGTGTACAGTTGTCCCAAGTAATATATGTGATAATACAAATTCGCTCTCAGGGACGGATTGGTTGACTTTAATTCTTATCGAATAGTAGTTAATTGCACGTAAAACAAGTAATTGATTTTGAGAATGTTTGTTTTGGTTTTCTAAGACTAAGTCAAATAATTAAAATACGAAATTAATGCAAATATTAAACTAGACGCGAGAAAATAAAGTAATTTACGCAAGGTAGGAAAGGCAGTACTTGAGAGACGCAAGGGTTTCACCTAATTATCATTCATTTCATGTCATGTTAAAGGGACAAATCAGTAAATATGTAATGGTCGGGATTCGGAATTCTCCTTACCCCCGTCAAGGTGGACTAAGGAGCTACTCTTAGGTGCTACAAACCCCGTCAGGGTGATTATAGTCCATCTTCAAGTGGTTAAGTCTTTTTATACCCAATTGGCCATAGATTTAACTAAGCTCGTCAGAGTCTATAATTTCTATCCTACATTCATTAATTGGTTCTGTACCCAAACCCCCTCGTCAAGGTGATCCATTCGCCACTAAATGGAATACCCTATATACTAAAGCTTATGATTGGTTAATTACGTCTTTCATAGTAAGTAAAAGAAAATTAATGAAAAATACAATTTACCCAATTTGATTATAATTATTAAAATCCCAAATCCAAACACATGAAACGAAATCAAATTGGGATTAACTCATTATGCGTTCTCAAGCACTATTTAAGTTTAGTTCATAATTATTGAAAAGAAAAAAACTAAAGAAATAATTGGGTTCATAATGTTTTACAGAACAAAATAGAAGAACCTAATTACGGAGTTGAATTGGCTGAGAATTGGAGATATAGACAGTCTCCAGCTCTTGCTTCTCCTCTTCCTATGCTCTAGCTTCCTCTCTGGTGTCTGACTCTTTTCTTTTCTTAAGCGTATCAATTGGTGTGTAAAAAAGAGAGTCCAAAGTCTATTTAAAATGTTAAAAATGGATTAGGGATTTTCTTTAATGATTAAGTGAAAATAAGAAAAACACAAATCCATAATTAAGCCCAAATCCCGTAACAGCTGCACCACCTTCACTAAAACAGCTCTAACCAGCTCGTTTCAACTCGGATTGACCTCATTCCAGTTGATAAATTTCCGTAACTCAATGGGAAACAGTTTCTCTTCACTAGTAAGAGGCTAAATATACTCTTAGATGGCTTGGAATCAGAAATCTTTATCAACTTTCCAGATTTGCAGCTTCAATTTATCATTTCTTTCGGGATATTTCTTCTTGCTTTGACTTCATTAAACGATCTTTGACTTTATTATTTAGTTCCTCTCCGAGCTAGTATTCAAAACCTACAAATTTTCACTCAAAACAAACCATATTACGCGCAAAAGTTTAATAAATGAAAAATACTAGAATTAAAAGAGGAAAAACCAATTTATTGCATTTTAACACCAAAAGTCTATCTAAATAGTCGAATAAACACCAAAAAAGATGTCTCCCAAGGGCATAAAATTAGAAAATTTAGGGAGACATCAAGGATATTTACTCAGTTCACCAAGGAGGCTATATATTGTTCATCGAACTTCACTAGTATCCAAAGATCCACTAACTACTCTCTATTGGCTCGATCACTTCTATATTAAATAGCAAAGAATCATAAGGTCTTTAAGGTTGTAGTGTTGGCTTAGGGACAGTATGATAAGTGTATTTGGATAATTTAGAGTGAGCTTTTGGCTCTCTCCTCACTAGCCATCAATGAATTGCCCTAGAGCTTGAGTTACTCTCATAAAATGTTCTCACTCAACCCTAATGATTTCCTTGATTCACAAAGTAGCATCCCAAATTACCCAATTAAAGCATAAGATGTTCACATAAAAATTCAACATTGCCGGTCCAAATATATATTCTTTTCAAATCAATTTTTTTCTTTTGTATAGCTATGACTCTCGTTTGGTTGTGAGATATCATGCTATTTTTTTCATATATTTTCTTTTCATGCTTTTTATCTTTTTTTTTCATTTACTCTTATCCCGGAAAATGGTTACAATATAATAAACCTATGAATCATCATCAAAATATAGAACAGAGCACAATTAATAAGCTCAAAAATCCCAACCCAATAACAATTCCCATAATGGTGGACCCACCAGCCCAACCTCAAGCTCTAAAACAACTGTCTATGCATCGCGATTCGAGTGCGGGCCATATGGAAAAGTCCTAACATATAAAGGGATATGGCTTATAATGAGGCTAATAAAAAGGCTTTAGAAAGGCTTGAAAGGGCTGAGAATGATGTAAAATAATAATTTGGACAGCAGACTAAAAGGCAACAAGGGCTTAGGAAAGAACCGCCTTAATCACTTTCTAAAATATGAAATTTCATCATTCTCTTACCTTTAGCACGTTCATCAAATGGGTTATTAACTAGCTTGGATCTCACGGCCTACACACCACTGATGGCTCCCTGAGATCGAAAATACTTTCTATCGCATTGCTAACTAATCCTTTCTTTACTATCAATGTGTGTTTTCCTACAAATACTCAAAGCATACAAAATAAAACAACCCATAAACATACTACACTTTCTATCATTAACTCACTGAGCTTATGCTTTCAAGCTATTTAACACACTCTACATCTAATTCCCATATATCGAAACGAATTAATTTATACCTAAAATAGAAAAATCACATAAAAATGGAGATGAGGGACAACGAATCCCCACACCCCCAACTCAAAAATGAGACGTGACCCCACGACTCAAATAAGACTCTAAAAATAAATTAAAACAAGCAGATAAAGCATATACAGAAATGGTAAGGAAGAAAGAGAACATACTCTTGACGCTATTGTCTCGCATTATCGACATCCAAGATATGATATACTGGATATTTCTTTAATTGCTCAAGGAGTATCATGATGTGCAGTTGGTTAGCTTCATTTGTGCCACATCATTGGCCAAGAAAGTTTGAGCTGCTTCAACTTTATTTAATCGCTCCTCTATCTTTTCTCGCCAAATATGATCCTTTTTCTCTTTCAAAAAGTTGCGTAAATCCTGCTCCTCTCAAAATAGTCTTGATCCAAGTATTGTCAATATTTTTCATCATGTTATTGGTGGGAGCAAAGGTGTGATAAAATAATAGATATATAAAGATAATAATAAAGAGCACACACCCTTGAGAACTGCAGAACTCACTGCAAGTATCACACATCGTTTGCATGTTTTAATGATAAGTCAAGTTCGTTCGCAGGGATTGTATCTGTTAGATCTACTTATATTTAACAAGCGTAGATGAATTTAGATGTTTTAGAATAAAATATAAAAAGATAAAATAATATGAATAACTATTTGATGAGAAATAATAAATAAGAATGCAGATAAATAAATATGGATGTAAATCTAATAGATTAGGGTCACTAATATGAGTCTATTTTACTAAGTTGTTATTCTAACCTGTCACAAATTAAGCATTATATATTAACCAGGATTCTAAATTCTACCTAGCCTCTATTAGGCTTAGGACCAACCTCTCCACTACCAAGGATTCCTATGTAATGATTGGTGATTAAATCAAACCTTTATGGCTATCTAGTTAGGCAAAGGATCAAAACTAGACGATTATGTGGTGTTGTCAATAACTAAGAATAATCCTAAGATTGGCCAAATCTAGGGTTGTAACAATAAGTCAAAACACATAATAACAATATACGCCAAGCTCAATCAATTAAAATAACAAATAGTATTATGGAATTAAAGACAAAATAATAACCCAACAATTAAAAGTAAAACTTACAGAATAAAAGTTTAGAAGTATGGGTGAACATAAATCTATAGCTAAATACCCTTAATATAGAGAAGGTGAGATGTAGAAGAGGAGTTTGTCACTCTCCAACTTCTTGCTTCTTGTCTTCCACTATAGGTCAGCTTGCTTCTTGGATGAATAGCTTGATTCTAAGGATGAATATTAATTTGAAGGACTAAGCTATTATTTGAAAGTGAGAAAATACAAGTAAGGACTAAGCCTAAGCTTGAAATTGAGCAAGGACATGTTTACAATGATAAGAGGGTGTATTTATAGGTGTATTGGAAGCCCTAATTCGTTTTCTTGAAGGAGAAGTAAGTGGTGGACTCCAAGCCCAACTCAAATTCGTATGGAAATAAAGATAATTTCTGCTGAACTGTTTTGAGCATATCTTCTTCGTTATTGGTCGGTTGTTACTCCACAATATACCAAAAGAATCCTCACAGAATTATCTACATCCCTATGAAAGGAATTTACCAAAATCGGCTTGGTTTTGGAGTTATCACCACTTCTTTAGGCGTAGCTGCAGAAATTCAGAGGTGTTGAATAATGAATAATGATATTCAGAGGTGTTATCACCTTGAATAATGATATTCTCCATTCTGTTACTTAATTCTTCTACTTCTAAAGCTTCTCGTTCTCTTCTTCTTCTGTTCGCAAGTCTGATCAACGATTCTGGATTACTAAGGATCGGAGGTGTTGGCTCTAGATCCTTGAATAGCCTTCTTCGCATACACCAAACCTAAAAACCTGAAAAAGCTAACAAACAAAAAGCGTAAAACTGATAAAATAAAATAAATGCACTTATCACTAAAGGATAAACACCGTGGTCACACGCTACCGTCCCCGGCAGCGGCGCCAAAAACTTGGTGGTCCTTTGTGTGTTCTAAAAATAAATGCAAATGCTAATCGAACCACAACCGCAAGTGTACGGTTGTCCCAAGTAGTAATTCTGATAATCAGATTCGTTCCAAGGACGGATGGTTGATCACAATGTTTATGCAAATAGCGATTGATGCACTTATGAAAATGAAAGAGGATAAATTGTTTGTTTTGGTTTTGTTTATTATAACTAAATGAAAGATAAAATAATAATGCAAGTAAAAGATAAGACGCAAGTAAAATGTATGAAAACGCAATATGAGATGTAGTACTTGAGAACGCAAGGATCCTCCTAATTTTACTTTCTAACTTATGTTGTTTAAGGGTTAAATCAGTCAATTACAATGGTCGGGATTCTAATATCCTTATACCCCCGTCAGGGTGGACTATAAGGCGATCCTAAAGTGTCACTAGTCCCGTCAGGGTAAATATGATCCACCGTTGGATGATTAAGATTTATCACCACATTGGCCCTAGGATTAACTAAGTTCGTCAGAATCAATAGTTTTTATCCTAGATTGAACAATTATTTCTGTACCTAAACCCCCCGTCAGGATGATCCATACGCCACATATATGGAATAGCTTAGATACTAATACCTAATTTTAGTTCGCGACTCTAAAATCAGTAAACATTCACAAATTGTCGAAAAGAGTAAAAGCCCTAATTTAATTTAATTCAATAAAAACCCAAATTCAACATTCGTTATAATAATAAAATCAAGATTCACCCATTGTTTTGTTCTCAAGCACTAATGGAAATTTAGCTCATATTAAAATTAAAAACTAAATAAAAAGAAATGGAATTCATATTGTTTACAAAATTAAAATACGAAAAGAACCTAATTTCCGGAATTGGAATGACTACGAACGGAGCTATAGACCCACTCCAGCTCTTGTAGCTTCTTCTTTCTTCCTTCTGTTGCTTCTCTCTGGTGTTTAATCTTGTGAAATGTGAATTGTGTGAAAAATAGAAGTCCAGACCTCCTTTTATAAGTGTAAAAACGGATTAGGGCTTGGACCAGAAAATAAAAGCCTAATTAAATGTCCAAGTCCACTTTCTAAGCCCAAAATCCCGTAACTGATGATAGGCCTTCACTAAAACAGCTTTTCCCGATGCGTTACAACTCCGATTGACCTCATTCCAGTTGCTAAAGTTCCGTAACTCGATAAGGAATGATTTCTCTTCAAAGGTCAGCGGCTAAATCATCGCTTAAGCACCTCGAAATCAGCAATCTATTGCCTGGAAAGTGGATTTTCAGCTCTAAAAAATAATATCTTCGGGATTTGTCTTCAAGTCTTGACTCTAATTCACGATCTTTGACCTTCTCCTCGGATTCCTCTCCTAGCTAACATCTAAAACCTGTAAACTTTACACTAAAAATACCAATATTACGCGCAAAAGTTTAATTAATTAAAAATGCTAGAAATAAATAGGTAATTCCGGATTATTGAATATTTAGTCCAAAAGTCTATCTATTTAATTAAATAAACACCAAAAATGATGTCTCCCAAGGGTCTAAAATAAGAACAATTAGGGAGACATCAGGCACCAGACCCCTCTTTTGTTCAGACCATAGTCGCTCTTCTCGATACAGATTTATCTCCCTTGTCTCGGCATTGGACCGTAGCTGACAACCGTCGCCACAGTTTTTTACATGCGGTACACCGCAAGAGTGGTCTGGTTTTTCGCCGAATTTTCGTATTTATTTCCCTAACTCAATTTCTTACGTACCTGAACATCAAAAACCCTCATACCTTTCTCAATAATGCAATATCAACTAAAAACAACTAAATTAAACAAAATTTAAAAACATAAAAACATAAAAACATAAAAACATAAAAACATAAAAACATAAAAACATAAAAAAAATTGCGGGTTGACTCCCGTACATCACTTTTATTTAAAGTCTTTCAAAGTTAGACGTGTTACCTCTATCAAGATTTGCGAATATAGCCTCCCCAGCAACGAGCAAGGCTATGAATGTCTACTAACCTTCGTTTAATGCCCCTCTTGGGCCTGATCTCTATCACCTTAGCTGGAACAACCTCAGCGACTACAAATGGTCCAATCCACGAGTCTTTGTGACTTTGTGGCCAATTCTCTGGTTTATGGGTTTTCTATACAACTTCATGGGCGACCCCAAACTCAGTCTTTGGCTCAGTATCCACAGGTTTTGTGTCGATGTATTCTGTAAACGGTGATGTGAAAGGTTGTGGATGATAGAACGGTGGGATCAAACTTCCTCAGTTTCTTACCCCAGACATGGAATGTCCCAGATACGTTTTTAGCATGAAGGGTAACTGTCCCTTCCTGGAAGTTGATGATACTCTGACTTGTGGCCAAGAACGGACTTCCAAGTATAATTGGAACCTATTTATCTGCATCGAACTCAAGAATAACAAAGTCAGTAGGGATGGTGATATTACCTATTCAGACATGTACGTCCTCCACTGTTCCCCATGCCTTGGTCACTAAATTGTCAGCAAACTGCAACTTCACTGGAGCTTTCTCTGTTTTCTGGAGTCCAAGTATATTGAACACAGACTTTGGCATATGATTCACACCTGAACCCACATCACACATAGCTTTCATCTTGAGCATACCATTTATTTGAATAGGAAGATTAAAGCTTCCTGGATCTTTGATATTTAATGGTAACTCTTTCTCAACTCTTCTCGAGACTCTCTCAGTATGAGCCACAGTCTGTTTTTGGCTACTAAGCTTTCTTCTTTTTCTGGAATAACTTGTGTGAGTATTTGTTGCGGTGTAATCCATTTCTTCGCAATCTCAAGCATTTGGGCGTTGATATTTTCCAGAGTATACGCCTCTACAAATGTCTTGAGTTCATTTTCTACCTTCAGATTTATATCAGGAATAGTTGGTGACATTTTTTGAACAGCTGGTGGCGAGCCCACCTTCTCTTCTTCTCACAACAGGTTCAACTTCATCTTTCAGCTCTTTTGAGGCTTCTTCTTCTTTCTCTTTGGCTCTAGCAGCTTGTAACTCCACAACCGATCTAATCTCTTCTTGCAGATCTTCAGAACAGTCAGAGTCTTTGGTTCTTCTTCGGTTTCTGGAACTTCATGGAAATTTCTGTAGCATGCGATAATTCCGTATTCTCTTCAATCTCAAGGCATGTAGCCTTACAAGCGTCAAACCCAACATTGGCATCACCTCCTTCAATAGCTTTCAACTATTTTGCTTCCATAATATTAGTAAGAACTTTATTCATTTGTTCTACCTGCGTACCTAAAATTTGAATTGAAGCTTCTTGTTCTCTTAACTTCTCATTCCGTGAATGCATATTATTTGTCATAAGATCCATAAAATTCTTCAATTTTTTATCACCCACAACTCCCTCTTGAGGATTTTGTGGTAGAGCCTTTTGAGCTAAAGTGGCGGTATATGCATCATTTGCAGGTTGTTGTGGAGGAGTAGGTCGATTATAATTCTGATTTCCCTGATACGGAGCTTGACCTCTTGGTTGGTAAGAGTTATTTTGGGGGCGAGGTTGATAGTTACCTGGATTAGTGGCCCCTTGGGATTTGAATACTGCACACCCGGATGATTCCAGTAACCAAATTGATAATTTCCTCGGTTGGATATGAAATAAACAGATGCTAGATTTCATTTGCACTCTTCCCATGTATGATTCGGTACCTCACACTTCGGATAACCTTATGCCTCTTGCACTACATTCGCTGTGGCTAAATTCTTATGCATCTCAAGCTTAATTTATTTGATTTGATTCTCTAATGCGGTTAATTGAGTTGAGTTTGTACTTTCTGCATCTAATCGAAGCGTACCTCTGGTGTTTGTAATAGGAGCTCGTAGAAGTGGCTAACTCTTTTCTGTTTCTATTATACGTTCCATACCTTCGGCGCCTTCTGTAGGATCCATGGACACAAAACCTCATCTTCCAAGATTATCTACCCTCAATATACTCTAGCATTGATACCTTGATAAAACATCTCTAACTATAAAGATGTGATATAACCATGAAGCGGACGCCTAGCTAACTTCTGTTGGAACCTTGTCCATGCGTCTCCCCTAACTTCTTCTTCATTCTCTTGGCGAAACTTAACAAGCTCCATCTGATCTTTGAGTCTCATACTCTTCAGATAAAAATGGTTAAAGAACGCAACTTGAAGTTCTGTCCAAGTATTTAATGTACCTCGTGGTTGTCTATCTATCCAATCACCAGCTGATGTCTCCTTAATTGTTCTTATTTTCGACCCTTAGAAGACATCATTTTTGGTGTTTATTTAATCAATTTGATAGACTTTTGGACTAAATATGCAATAATATGATTTTCCTCTTTTATTTCTAGTATTTTTTTTATTTATTAAGCTTTTGCGCGTAATATTGGTATTTTTAGTGTAAAGTTTACAGGTTTTAGATGTTAGCTTGAAGAGGAATCCGAAGAGAAAGTCAAAGATCAAAAGATAGAGTCAAGACTTGAAAAGAAATCCCGAAGATATTATTTTTAGAGCTGAAAATCCATTTTCCAGGCCATAGATTTCTGATTTCGAGGTGCTTAAGCGATGATTTAGCCGCTGACCTTTGAAGATAAAACGCTCCCTATCGAGTTACGGAACTTTAGCAACTGGAATGAGGTCAATCGGAGTCATAACGAATCGGGAAAAGCCGTTTTAGTGAAGACATATCAGCGGTTACGGGATTTTGGGCTAAGTTAGTGGACTTGGGCCTTTTATATTTCATTTAATTAAAAGCCTAAGTCCAAGTCCGAATTTGCACTTATAAAAGGAGGTCTGGACTTCTGTTTTCACACAATTCACACTCTACAAGATTAAACACCAGAGAGAAGCAACAGAAGGAAGAAAGAAGAAGCTACAAGAGCTGGAGAGGGTCTATATCTCCGTTCGTAGTCATTCCTATTCCGGAAATTAGGTTTTTCTTATCTTTAATTTTGTAATCAATATGAATTCCTTTACATTTAATTTAGTTTTTCTTTTTAATATGAGCTAAACAATTCATAGTGCTTGAGAACAAACAATGGGTGAATCCCAATCTTATTGAATTACGAATGTTGAATTTGGGTTTCTGTTAAATTAAATTAAATTAGGTCTTTTACTCTTTTCAATAAATTAAGATTATTTACTGTTTTTGGAGTAGCTAACTAAGAACAGGTGTTAGTATCTAGGCTATTCCAATTAGTGGCGATTAGATCATCCTGACGGAGGGTTTAGGTACAGAACCATTTATTTAATCTAGGATAGAAGCTATTGATTCTGACGAACTTAGCTAATCCTAGGGCCAATGAGGTAATACAACTTAATCATCCAACGGTAGATCATATTTACCCTGACGGGACTAGTGACACTTTAGGATCGCCTTATAGTCCACCCTGACGGGGGTATAAGGAAAGTAGAATCCCGACCATTGTAATTGACTAATTTAGCCCTTAAACAACATAAGTTAAGAAATAGGATAGGGAGGATCCTTGCGTTCTCAAGTGCTACTTCTCATATTGCGTTTTACATCATTTTACTTGCGTCTTAGCTTTTACTTGCATTTATAATTTGTTTTTCATTCATTAGCTTTAATAACAAAAACCAAACAAACATATTACTTTTATTTGTTTTCATAAGTGCATCAATCATTAATAGATAAGCATTGTAGTCAACCATCCCGTCCTTGGAAAGAATCTGTATTATCAGTTATACTACTTGGGACAACCGTACACTTGCGGTTGTGGTTCGATTATTTATTGCATTTATTTTTAGAACACATAAATGACCACCACCAGCGTTACTGGTCAGAAAGAACGAAAACATGTGACAATACAGTTGCTTGCGTATAATGCCTGGAGTAATGTAGGCATAAAAAATCTGCATGAACTTCTGAATCGCTCTTACCGGATCTTGAATTGATGTAACACTGTAGAGTCCAAAATTCGAAAATTGACTGAGCATACGCGGATCGGGTCTGAATTTGATATTCTGAATCTTTGGAGGACGATAACCTAATAGTTGAACTCGAAAAGGTGCTCCCAAGCCTGGAAGATCTTGTTCGTGTCTGTTGAGATTTTTGTTATCTTCCCGTGGTGGTGATATTTGCCCTAAAGGACCAAGTGGCGGATCCACTAGTGGTGGATCTTGTCCTACTTGTTGCACTGCCATTGCTTTTCTTCGTGCTTTGTCTTCTTTCAAGCGTTTGTTATAAGCTTTGAATCTCCACTCGGGCTCCGCAAGAGGAGACCAAGGATTTACTGTTAAAAACCTGAAAAAGACTAGAACAAACCAATAAGCGTAAAACTAGAAAAATAAAAACAACTAAAAACTACTACTACAAATAAATAACCCACACGCTAACGAGACACAAGTCCCCGGCAGCGGGGCCAAAAACTTGGTGTCACCTAAGGTGTGATAAAATAATAGAATAAATAATGCTAATAAACACCCTAGACTGAACACGTAACTCACTACAAGTATCACAGATCGTATGCAAGTTTTACTAGTAAGTAAGATTCGTTCCTCAGAGACTTAGTGTGTTATGCTTATGGGAAAATAAATTCGAGTAGCAATTAATAATTAGAAGACGGGAAAAACAAATAAATATGATGATTGAGGAGATAATATGAATGACTAAATAAAATAAAAGACAATAAGATAAAAGATGTAAGAATAAGATGAGAAAATATAGCTCAGGTTTCGAGAGTATCCACTAATCCTTCTATTTCTTCTACTAGTTAATAAGGGTGATAATAGCTCTTAGATAAGTAGTCAGGATTCTAAATTCCTCCCTACCCACTTCTGGGTAGACTAGGGCGGCTATTTCACAATCACGAGGAGACTTAACTAAGGTGCTCCTACGCCACTAGGTTCTTAGACGAGGCTGGCCTTCTAATGATGATTGGTGATTAAATCAAACCCTAATGACTATCTAGTTAGGCAAACCTTTCCGGATCACTACCGCACACTAGACGCTTATGTGGTGTTTCAATAATTAGACACCCCTTCCGGGTGACCATCTAACTACGATTAGCACATCCCTAAATTGATCAGATTCAAGACAGACATAAATAAAAGTACATAAAACAAATATATGGTTAAGCAACTAGAATCAATTTAAAATAGTTCTCCCAAATAAACATAGATACAAGAAAATAGAATTCATAGATTATACTTATGCAAATCCCAAGCTGTGGGAAAATTAGTTCATATTAAAAGGAAATAAACTAAACGAAAGATACATATTGACAACTTTCTCTAAGGATTGATCTCTAATGATGAATAAACTTAAAGATGAGGAAGGACAATTTTACAAAGGTTAAAGGGTGTATTTATAGGGGTCTAGGTAGGCCTAAATCGTTTTCTTGGAGTAAGAGGCAAGTAAATGGACTTCTAGCCCAACTCAAGTAAATGGTCGCTTTTGTGGACGTAGCTGCTGAAATGCGGATTTACTTGGCATCTTTTCTTTTCCTATTTTATCTTTTCCTTCCTTTATCTCCAATTTCCATCGTTATATTTTTTCCTTTATCTCTTGGAATTTATTTGGCATCTAATTAATTACCATATATCTTATAGCTTCACAACTATCAAACAATTAAACCAAATATGCTATAAAAATAATAAATCATCAATTCAGGACAAGAAATAAGAAAATATAATAATATGAATAAAATCGAGCATTTAACTTACAAATAATCCTAAAATGATATCATCACAAATAGGGAGACATCACCCCTCCTATTTCTGTAAAAGGGGTAAGAAGCTTTTTAGGTCATACTGGGTTTTATCGTCGTTTCATTAAGGACTTCTCCAAGATCGCTAAGCCATTACGCAACTTACTGGAGAAGGACTCCAAATTCCTTTTTGATGAATCTTGCATGGTGGCATTCAAAAAGATCAAGGAGAATCTTATTTTTGCACCTATTGTATTACCTCCTGATTGGGAGATTCCATTTGAATTTATGTGTGATGCTAGAGATCTTGCTATGGTGTTGTTTTGGGTCAAATAAAGGACAAGGTATTTCACTCTATCTACTGTGCAAGTAAGACTTTCACTAGTGCTCATATTAATTATACAGTGACGGACAAGGAACTATTAGCTGTTATGTATGTATTTGACAAATTTCGTTCCTACCTTTTCGAAAATCTTTGTGTTTACCGATCATTCTGCGTTCGAAGCCGCGTTTAATCAGATGGGTATTGTTATTACAAGAGTTTGACTTAGAGATTCGAGATCGAAAGGGTTGTGATAATCAGCTTGCAGATTATTTGTCTCGTCTTGAAGGTTATGATTCTAATAGTGGACCTGAGTTGGTCAAAGAAGAGTAACCTGATGAGAGTTTGTTTTCGATATATATACATGGAACTCCTTGGTATGTATACATAGCGAATCTTATTGTGAGTGGTTCTTTTCCTAAAGGAGCCACCTCACAAGAGAGGAAGAGATTAATCCATCGTGCTAAACAATTCTTTTGGGAGGATCCTTTCCTCTATAAAACATGTGGTGATCAGATGGTGAGGAGATGCATACCTGAGAAAGATGTTGAGTCGGTAATGGCGGGTTGTCATGATTCACCCTATGGAGGACATTTCAAAGGTGACCGCACAGGTGCTAAGGTATTACAATCTAGTTTTTATTGGCCTACTTTACATAAGGATTGTCATGAATATGTTAAGAAAAGTCATAGATGCCAATTTACTAAGTATTATATTTAAGATATATGAGATGCCACGTAATAATGTTCTCGAAGTTGAGATATTTGATGTATGGGGTATTGATTTCATGGAACCCTTTGTACCATCCAATGGAAATCAATACATCCTACTTGTTGTTGATTACTTGTCCGGATGGGTAGAGGTTGTAGCTCTACCAACAAAGATTTGCGAGTAGTGATTAAATTCTTAAAGTCATACGTCTTCACTAGACATGGTACGCCCAGAGTTATTATCAGTGATGGAGGTTCTCATTTAGTGAACAGATACTTGAAGGCAGATTTAGAGAAGTACGGGGTGAGACATCGTGTATCTACCTCTCATCATCCACAAGACAATGGTCAAGTTGAGATCTCTAATCAATATGTCAAATATATCCTACAGAATACTGTTGGACCCACACGTAAAGATTGGTCATTAAAACTAGATGATGCGTTGTGGTCATATCGTACTGCGTTTAAGACACCCGCTGGTGCATTTCCATATCGCATGGTTTATGGTAAGGCTTGTCACTTAGCTCTTGAACTTGAATTAGGTGCATATTGGGCAATAGCACATACTTTATCCAGTGAGAATCGTATGATGAAGCTGAATGAACTTGATGAGTTTCGATTACATGCCTATGACAATGCTAAAATTTTCGTGAAAAGAAGTTTGAAGTGGGACAAAGGGTCCTTAAATACAACTCCAAGTTCAGAAATTATCTGGGTAAGTTGAGATCAAAGTTTTCTGGTCCTTACATTGTGACCAAATTTTCGCCTCATGGAGCTATAGAGATTGAACATCCAATCGAGCACCGCACCTTTATGGTGAATGGTCATCGATTGAAAATCTATCATGGAGGCGAGGATATCAATCGCTCAAAAGATCCACATCTCGGGGAGGTTATGTACCTCCTCGAAGATGCATAAAAGCGAGAGGTAACCCGTCGAGCTTAACGACATTAAACAAAAGCCATTTCAATTTTATATTATTTTAAATGCTTTTATGTCTTTTAATTTCATAGTGTAGATTAGCGTAGTTATTGTTTATTAGTGTTTAATTTTTAAGAAATGAGAAAGTTTGGTTGTTTTTTATGATTACAGTTTTATAAAGGTCATGAGTTTGGGGTAGTTAGTACGAAAAACAAAGAATTTTGTTGCAAAACAGGTTCTAACAGGGAACCCGGTATCACTGACTGAGAACTCGGTCACTCTTGTTGACCAACCTCACACACGCAAGGAATATTGTGTTGGCATTCGCGCCCGTCGACACAAACCTGGAACCCGGTTAGTCGCCAACCGGGAACCTGGTGTTTGCGTTGTAGCTCCCCAAACTCTCCGACCTGTGCGGTGTAAATGCAAGCCAAGTGGTGTGTCTGGAATCGCGCTCGTCGACATCACCATTGAGATTTCAGATTGGAGTTCTAGACCTAAGGTTGGAGAAGTTAATACTACTATTAAGAGGAAAGAGAACCCAATTGTGGCTAATTCCAAAATGCCTAACTTGGACGAAACAGAAGATGAAGACGAAGCTCCTAGCGAACCCATTACAGAATAAAGATCTACACGAAGGAAGAGATGGCCCCCAAGCCGAAAAAAATCTTTGATAGTTGGACTGAGCAAGTTCGTGAAAGAGTAGCTTATTTAAAGTTTGGTGTTAAGAAATGATTCCCTTCAGGTATTATGAATAGTACTTTTAAATATTCCTGCTTTGGTTCGTGAGTTTTATGAAGAGCTTGCCTTTGCGAATAAACAGTCAATTATCATACGCAAAAAGGTATTGCCTTTCTCAATTGAACTTATTCTAAAAACATTGAAATTAACATTTGACTGGTCCATGCTAAATCAAGAAACACTTAATGATCCATCTTTCGAATAGGAATCTCTTTACGATATAGTCATGATTCATGGGAGACTTCCCATCCCAGTAGGAGAAAGATATGTTGTCCAAGTATATAGTAGTAATTTATTACCTTGTGAGAAAGTGTGGTCCCGTTTCATAGTCCCTACCTTCTTTGGCAACACTCACACTTCCGAGTTAAAAAATGAACATCTTATTTTTATAAAGTGTTTTCTAGGAAAGAAAAAATTGATGTTGCCCGTTTTATTTATTACACCATCATGGAATTCGAAAAATATCCAATTATTTAAAAAAACCTCAAGTTCCCGTGCACCATAACTACCATATGTTTAGAAGCAAAAATACCATGCAAGAACGAAGGGGTTGAGCCTAAATAAAAAGGGGAAGATATGACATTAAAATCAATTGAGAATGCCCATGATGAAGCTACAAAAGAGATGAGGAGTCCTAGACTTCCTCCCCGCAAGAGGAAGGCAGTTAATGGAAATGAGTTGGAGGACCGAATAAAAGTTTTAGAGGAGAAACAGGATGAGATGAGCGCTACTTTAGGAAAAGACACAAAAGAGTTGGAGCTTATGCAAAACATGCTACTTGGGGTGAGCAACATACAACACGTCACCTACACATTACTCACGCAAGGAGCCCAACCTGAAAGCAACAATGGTAACCGGCCTCGTGCTGGTTAAGATACGTTTTCCTATCCTTTTCTCATTTAGTAGTGTATATTAGTTAATCTCTTTATCTAGTCTTTTTGAGTCGTGGGGACACGACTCATTTTTGAGTATGGGGTGGGGCTCGTTGCCTCATCCCAATTTTATGTGTTATTTGTTTTACCGTTTTCAATAAAATTAATTGAGGGTTGTGTTTGTCTGTAGAGTATTTTAAATGTCTCCATTAAGCATGCTTTTCATAAACTTATGATAGAAAATAGTAGATTTTAGGAGTTAATATAAAATGCACTTTAATTGCATGCAAACATTAGGTAATTGATACGAAGAATTAATGAACATTGCAAAAGAAATAAACTTGTACTTAAGGAAAATATGTGGTTTGTAGAACGTGAGATCCGAATTAGTAGAGATCCGACTTCGGTATGAACCAGAGGCAAGTTATGTAACTAGAAAAATGATAGAGGCAGATCTTTGTTAGCCATTTGAGACTTTTTAGCCTTCTATCGCATGAATTAATTATATCCTTCTTAGCCCAATTTTGAGCCTTAAGACTTTCTTTTGTAGCCATGATATAACCCATATCCTCTTATTTTATTAAGCATTTCCATATGACCCGCACTTGAATCACGATCCTGAGACTTCCTGTCTTGAGCTTGAGTTTGGGGTGGTGGGTTTCATCAATGAGAAATTACATTGGGAAGGAATTGTATGTGTTTGTATTGAGGCAAAATTGTTGATGATGCATTATTTGTAACCCTTTGCCAAGACTGAAAAAATGATAAAAAAAAAGTTGTCAAAACAGTAGACAACCGGGAACCCGGCCATCACTAACCGGGAACCCGGTTATCGATTGTACAAAAAAAATGAAAAAGAAAAATAAAAAGAATAAAATGACCGGCAAAGTGAAAAGTTTTGGAAAGCATATTTAGTGCTTATTGGGTTAATATGGGGATGCTAAATTAGTGCGTCAGGTGGGCTGAGTGAGAACATATTCGAGTGTAAACTCAAGCTCTTGGACAGTTGTTGATGGTAAGTGAAGAGAGAGCCAACATCTCACTTCAAATTTACCAAATATACATACCACACCGTCCCTAAGCATACGCTAATACCGTAAAGTCCTCGTGATTCCTAGGTACATTGTGAGTTTATAATTCAAATAATAGGGAGTATGCTAAGTGGAGCGTTTAAAGCGATTAAGGATCAATGAACACCCTATAGCCACCATATTCAGATAAGTATAAGCGTAACCTTCTAGCATTGTGAAATTAATTTTGGATTGATATTATTTGTATTTGATTTTTTCATGATAGGTGTATGTGTATATTAATTCCTAAGTCATACTATATGAGATTTGTTTTAAGTTGTGCTTTGGGTATTATTTACTAAATTCTACATTTTTGCGTTCACCTAAGGCCTTTGTTTTTATATTACTTTGTCGGGACGTTAGAGGTTTGAGTTTGGGGTCTTGATGTACCCAGTTTTTTTCTAATTATATGCCCTTATGAGACATCATTTTAGGTGAATATTTTACTTATTTGATAGACTTTTGTGTTTATTTCGTAATATTTCATTTTTACCCCTTGGATTTACGGTATTTCATTTTTAGAGCTTTTGTAGGTTAATTTGTTTGTTTTTAGTGCAAAGTTTTTAGGTCCATGGATGCTAGGGAGCACCAAGACAAAGATGAGAATCGATAATTAAAGTCTTAGATCGAGCGGAGGAGTCAAAGGAGAGAAAAGATATCCCGAAGAGTTGACTAGAAAAGCTACAAATCTAGAAATATGTTACTAATTACTCTTTTCGAGCCACTTAGACACTGATTTAGCCTTTGGGTCGTGAAATAAGGAAGTTGCTTTTTTGAGGTAGGAAGATTTTACAACTGGAAAGAGTCGATTTGGAGTTGATATGCGAAAGTTACAGCCGTTTTACCAAGAGTTGTACACCAGTTTAAAAAGATGGGCTTGAGCTTTTTATTATTTTAATTATATTCATTAAGTAAAAATCACATTCCTCCTTTTATTATAAATAGACCATTAGACCTCCTTTTTAACCACCACTTATTAGATTATTTTTTATTAGATTATTTTCATACGCTTCAAGAGAGAGTCAAAGAAGAAGGAGAAGCTAGAGTCGGAAGAATTCCTTTCTTCCATCAACAACCAAACCAACGTCCCAATTAGGTTCTTTCATTTATTTATGTAATCTATGAACATGTCTTTTATTTTTATTTTTTTTCATTTTTTACTTTGAACATGGCTAATTTCATTTAGTACTCAAGAATCGCTATGTGGATTGTACCTAATTCTATTTAATTTATATTTTCTGAATTTAAGATTTAATTATTTAAATTAAATTAGGTATTTTGTGTTGGCTATTATCGTATTTTCAATTACTAATTTTGAAATTATGAATCAAGATTAGGGCTTAGTAATTAGGCTATTCACTTAAGTGGCAAAGTGATCACCTTGACGGGGGTTCAATTACCGACCTAGATAATAGACGTGTAGTATCCGTCAATGACCCTGTCGGGCTTGACTAACCATGCAGCCAATGAGGTAAGAGACTAAACCGTTCGAAAGTAGATATAATCACCCTGACGGGGTTTATAGTACCATAGGATAGCTCCTAAGTCCACCGTGACGGGGTTGGGAGAGATTAGAGTCCTGAGTAGCACAATAATATCAATTTAGCCCTTAAACGTAAACATTAATTAGATAGGTTAGGTGAAACCCTTGCGAGACTCAAGTACTCTTCTCACCTTGCGTCCAATCTTATTTACTTGTTTTATTTTCTTTTCAGTTAATTAATTTAGTACTTTACTTCATTGCATCTTTAGTTCTTAGGAAAACCAAACAAAAATCTTATCATTTACTTTTCTGTTAAGCAATTATTCCTACTATCTGATTAACATTAGAGTTATAACTATCCGTCCCTACGAACGAAACTCGATTTATCGGAGTATTACTTGGACAACCGTGCACTTTCGGTATTGTGGTTCCTATTTATTTATCGCATTATTTTATAACACCCTATGACCCACCAAATGTGGAAACTGAACGACGTCATTTACTCTAAAATTGGATCATGTTTCTCTTTACAAAACCGAATGACAATTCGAACCGGGTATACACATTTGATAAAACCGGGTTCCTGATTGACAGAGGGTGTCGGTTTGAGATGTTTGCAAGGCTATTGGTTATAACCGTAATTTTTGGTATTCTACATAGTCTTCATCAGAAACGGTATAACATATTTATAAGCGAACACGAACCCATTTAGAATTGGAGTGCCGATTTAGAAGTGTGCACATTGCCAGACTTTACCCTATAGTTATTTGTTCTAGTGTAAAACTTTTCATCATTCGATTTCTCTAAAATTCAATTATGAGTAAGTATGTAGTTTAAATCGAGAGTCAATTCTTGACACATAAAACGTTATAGAATAAAACATGAATAAGACTATTAAAATAAAGATATATGTTTTCACATAGGAAATGATACTTGGATGCTCTTGACCTAAACATATAATATGTTATAATAGTGCATATAAAAAAGTTTTTGGTTCAACATATTAGAAAGTTCAAAAAAATATAAAAAGTTATGCATTAAAAGTCTTTAACTTAAGTATAAGCACACAAATCCTAAAACATGTTTAAGATAGATATGATGAAAACAATGTTTAAGTCATGGAGGTAATGTTTAGAAGCCTGTGCTCTAATCATGAGATGTGTTTCGAAAGTTGCAATCATATAGCAATGTAGTAGACACAATTAGAGGGGTTAGTGTATGACTAATAATATTAAGGGGTCTCCTATACTTAACCAAACAATCACATAGATATAGAAGTGTGCTAATAGAAAATGTGTGCATATATAATCCGACTGCGCATGCTTGTCTTCCTATATCTTAGCATGAGATGTGCATTAAATGTGAAATAATTTAAAAAAATAGACAACACTCTAGACACATAACATAGTTCTTATACTTTCAAGATGAAATAATGCACATTTATGCAACTAAGACATGATTGGCTTCTTTATCTCTTAACATGTGAATGATATAATGAGGCGTACAAGCAAGTTATTTAGTTGATCAATTATGAGAAATCAAATTAATAACTGAGGGAGTGATCAACTCATGTGAATGTATATGAACAAGGACAATCATGCTTAAAACGAATCAACTAGTAACAACTCATGTGCATGTCTATATATAATTTAAATTCAAGATTAAATTATATATATATATATATATATATATATCTTTCACTCACATATGTAGCCTGGTTTTTGGAGATTAAAGATTGAAGCACTTTCTTTTTTCTATCAGTTATTAGCTTACCTTGGCCGAAATTGTTTGACACTTGATGGAGTACTAACCTTCAGGGTGAGTGCTGTGTTTGTATAATTGACACCTTGAATCATAAATTACTATCCAATGTTCCTTTAACGACTTTATAGAGATCATCACCAAAAATATGCCAAAGCTTCTTTGTAAAAAAACCAGGAGTGAAACCATCTGGGGCAAGGAGCTTATTCTCATTAATTGGGAAAAATGCATGTTTGATTTCTTCTTTTGTATCAGGCTGATTAAGACTTCTAACTTGATATTGAGTACGAGTTACATTTATTAAGTCTTTAATAACATCTATAGAACATATTTATTGATCTTTGTCTTCAGAGCCAATCAGCTCTTTATAGAAGTTGATAAACTCTAACTTGATTTGCTTAGGAGAGGTGAGTACATTACCATTAATGTTAGTTAAAGTACTAACCTTATTTATAACTTGTCTTCCTTTAATAAATTTGTAATAATAAGAATAACAGTCACTTTTATTTATCCAAGTAGCTCTAGACTTTTGCTTGAGTATTTCATGTTCATTAAGTATAGCCTCTTCAAGATTCTTGAGAATGATTTTTTCTTCAGCCATGATTGCTTCATTACCATTTTTACTCATGATTGAGTTTTGAAGGTCTTCAAGTTTAGCTCTCATGTTTAAATATATGATGGATCCTTTTTGAAATACTTTATGTTGAAAGCTTTTAATGCCTTCTTGAATTGTCTTTGTTTCCGTTTGAACCTGGAGAATGATAGAAATCAACACTAAAGGAGAGAAACGACTACAGCAAGTGCACGGGTCGCCTAAGTAATAAGTAAGTAAAACGGGATAAATCGTCTCCACGGGGATTGCAAGGTGAAACTGAGGTGTTTAAACGATAGATAGAATTAATTGCGAATCAAAGTAAAATAAAGATAAAGATAAAGATATATTTGTTTGGTTTTTGGTTTATGGAATTACTCAATTCAAGAAATTAAATTAACTATGATTATAATAAAAGACAATAAAGTAAAGACTACGGAGGGTGTATTCAAATGAAAGTCTATGGGATTTTTGTGGATTCTTAAAGTAGACAGGTATTCAATTAGGATTTTATACATTCTTTTAAATTCTTCGGGTATTCAATTAGGATTCTAAACCGTATTTTAAAATCTAGTTGTATTCAATTAAGATTTTAATAACTCCTTTAAAATTCTGAGGTATAAAAAACTCTTACGAATTCTAAAGTAATTGGATTTTATTGGAGTTTAAGGCTTTAAGTATAAATAGGAAAAACTTTTAGAAATCCTTCCTATGGAGAAGAAATCAACCACGCAAAAGAAAGAGACATATGAACACTCCGTGTGCAGTTATGCAGTGGCACCTTGCCAGCTAATTCCTCTTCGTCCAGTAATTATTTCCTCTTCTCTCTATCCATAGATACATATAATGTGTATATAAGTACACGTGGAACCATTTTAACATTGTTGTATGTTTGTATGATTAGATGACAAAATGTTGATTAGTTGTTCAAGGTTCACTAAATTAACAAAAGCTTCCGTAAATTCAAGGTGATAATTAAATTTGGTAGTGAACTCTGTAAATATTTTAGTACAATCGAAGTTATATTAATTGGGTGAATATGTATAATTTAAGCATGATTATGGAGGAGGAAAGAAATGTGATTAAATCAATGGATCTTTATATTTTGGGTTAATTGCACCATTGGTCTTCATTTACGAGAAATGGCTAAATTTACCACTTTCATAGAAGTAACAATCATACACATACATATAGATCTTTGATGTTAAAATTTGAATCTTTCGACTGACTACGTGTATAATGCTGAAAGTAAAAAATACTTAACACAATGTCTCTGGTGCCGTCGGTAACGAGTGCATTCTTGCCTTTAAAAAAACCACTGGTTGGCTCTGCTGACATCTTTGGTGGCTGTGGTGGTTACCGAGAGAGCGAATGAGTGGTTGTTGGTCGTGACAGGATTTGGCAGTGGAAAAAGGCGGGGTGAATAGTATAAGTAGTCCTGTCCCGGACCTTGGGTGTAGTGTTTGATTTGTGCATTAATAGCTCTTTTAGTTGCTATGTGAGGATGGTATTGAAAAGCATCATTAATTTCCGCAATGATTCATTTGTGCGCGTGTTTATAGATGTTAGGCTTTGTGTTATCTATGTAGAAACTCTATTCATACAAATAGCTAGAATGCGCCATTATTTGTACTTGTCTGATTGTTCTGTTCATTCTTGCATATACTGTCACTTTCTTTCAAGTGTTAACTGTGTATGTGTGATGGTTAGACTTTATTGCAGAGTTTTCAAGATGAGGTAACACCTTTCCAAATATTAGGTGGTGAAGCTTAGAGAATCTAGGTACTTATTTGAATTTTAATTTCCTTTTCCCTAGCATACATTAGTCGATCATTATTTAATTATAATTTTTGTCGATTATGTAGGGTCAGACTCTTACAGATCGTTGATTCAGATTCTTAAAGATCGTTGACTCAGATTCGTACAGATCGTTGATTCAGATTCATAAATATTTGAAACAATACAATAAAATAATTGAGAAAAACTTACAAGAATTGTTAACATTCAAATTACCGAGGCCTGATCGTGATCAGTTTCCTTAAGACTTTATTGCCCCGCACTGGTGCTCACGGTTCACGGCAACAGCCTCCCAGGATACAACGGTAGGATCTTCTCTGTAGAAGCACTTCAAACGGAGAAGAATAGACGACCCAAATAAGCCTCTTGAACTCTATAGCTTTTCAAATGCAAAGATATGATTTTTTTTGTGCAAAAAATTCTCTTATGAAAGTGATGCAGGCCTGCACTATTTATAGGGTTTGAAAAGGTGGATTGACAACCTTTCAAGGAGGAATGTGACTTTTCAACATAGGAGACTCTGGTGAAGCCAAACGATGTGTGACTGTTCTTTGAATACGAATATTAGGGTTCGAACTTTTTGTGAACCGTTGCGACTTTTATTTTGAGCATCTTTATTTATTTATTTTTTCTCCATATTCTCAATTTATCATTCACTTATTAATGGTTTTAACCAAGTGAATATAACACAGTAATCACCACAAATATGCTAACGCCTGAGTCAAAGTCATATATACAAAAACATGGTCTTCACTTGGGCTAAAAACCCAATTGACCAACAATCCCCCACATGAATGTAAATTGTCTAACCAACAACCATGCAAAATAAAAAAATGCTAAAACGAGAGAGTTCAAATAGAGAGATATTACATAAGGATAGGTAGTTTTTGGGCTTTGAACCTTCCATAGTGAAAACTATCGGACTTACTTGCCAACCAGTGAACGCGATGTCTTGAACTGTTCGGCGTTTTATGTAAACCAAGACAATAGAGTTCACATAATATCTCTCTGAAGTTATTTGGTTCTCAGTTGTGTTCATTTCGGCCCTGAACAACTCCTGGTATTCATGAGTACTCTCGATGAATTCAGCCTTTGGGAATTCTCGATGGAGCGGCCACACTCCTAACTCATATAGGTGATTGCTTATTAAGAGTATCCTGTAATACCCCATTTGGAATCTCCAAGCTATAAGAATCATTAAAAGCTATGCTTATCCTAAATCTCCTTCAGGTGCACTGTCTACTTGTCATAGGAATAGGTTAGGGAATAACCCCCACAGTGTCGTTCAAGTTGCGCTTTACATAATTTAGTTTTCCCTTTGAACCTAGTTCTTGGGATCTCCAATCATATAGGTAGGGTTTCTACTATGTGGTGGTAACTCATTTATAATAGGCTTTTAAACCCATTCCTCTCGACGAATTTGCAACTTTCTCTCCAGCTAAACCTTTTGTAAGCGGATCCGCGATGTTATCTTGCGATCTTACATAGTCGATTGTGATAACTCCATTGGAGAGAAGTTGTTTGACGGTATTATGTCTGCGACGTATATGTCTAGACTTACCATTATACATACTACTTTGTGCCCTTCCGATTGCCGATTGGCTATCACAATGAATACATATAGGCGGCACAGGTTTTGACCAACTTGGAATATCCTCGAGGAACTGACGGAGCCATTCTGCTTCCTCTCCAGCCTTGTCTAATGCTATGAACTCGGATTCCATAGTGGATCTAGCTATACACGTTTGCTTAGTGGATTTCCAAGACACGGCTGCACCTCCAAGAGTAAATACATATCCACTAGTGGACTTTGTGTCTTTAGAGTCAGATATCCAATTCGCATCGCTGTAACCTTCTAATACAGGTGGATATCCTAAATAATGCAAGCCATAGTTCAAAGTGTATCTCAAATACCTTAGAACTCGTATAATAGCTTTCCAGTGGTTGTGACCTGGATTGCTAGTATATCTACTTAGTCTGCTTACTAAGTATGCAATATCGGGTCTTGTACAATTCATGATGTACATTAGACTACCGATAATCCGAGAATATTCTAATTGAGATATTCCTTCACCAGTATTCTTTGTTAAAGGTATAGTAATGTCCATAGGTGTTTTCACTTGATTTTTATCATCTTTGAGGAATCGATCAAGTACTTTCTCAATATAATGTGACTGAGATAACATTATACCTTTAGATGTCCTGGTCACCTTTATACCCAAAATGACATCTGCAAGACCTAAGTCTTTCATGTCAAACTTACTGGTCAACATCTTTTTTGTGATATTTATGACATCGTTATTGCTCCCAATAATTAGCATGTCATCCACATATAAACACACAATGACATATTCTTTTTCAGTGCCTTTTACGTAGACACATTTATCACATTCATTTATTTTAAAGCCACATTCCAACATGACTTTGTCAAATTTCATATGCCATTGTTTTGGTGCTTGTTTAAGTCCATATAATGACTTTACAAGCTTACAAACCTTCTTTTCTTTCCCAGGAACGACAAACCCTTCGGGTTGTTCCATGTAGATTTCTTCTTCTAAATCACCATTTAAGAAGGCCGTCTTAACATCCATTTGATGTATCTCGAGATTATTTATAGCTGCTATGGCTACTAACATTCTAATAGATGTTATTCTCGTCACTGGTGAATATGTGTCAAAATAGTCAAGGCCTTCCTTTTGACTATAACCCTTGACTACCAGTCTTGCCTTGTACTTATCGATTGATCCATCAACTTTCATCTTTCTCTTGAAAATCCATCTACACCCTAAGGGTTTATTTCCAGGAGGAAGATCAACCAGTTCCCATGTATGATTTTGCATAATGGATTCAATCTCGCTATTTACAGCCTCTTTCCAATATTGGGCTTCAGGAGTTGACATAGCATCCTTGTATGTACAAGGCTCATTTTCTAACAAATAAGTTTGAAAATCTGTTCCAAAAGACTTAGCCGTTCTAGCTCTTTTGCTACGTCTCGGCTCGTCTTTATTTATAGACTCGTGGTCTATTCTTCTTTCATCTTCACGACTGCTACTAGTCTCACGAGACCTCTTCAAATTATTTTTCTCTTGTCTATCTTTACAAGGAAAAATCTCTTCAAAGAATACGGCATTCCTTGATTCCAAGATTGTATTGACGTTTATATCGTCAATCTCGGACTTGTGTACAAGGAATCGATATGCTGAACTATTGTTAGCATAACCAATAAATATACCATCAATAGTTTTAGGTCCAATCTTGACCATTTTAGGTGGTGGTACCGCCACCTTTGCTAGACACCCCCACACTTTGAGGTATTTCAGAGTCGGCGGACGACCCTTCCACAATTCATATGGTGTCTTCTCTAGTTTCTTGTGGGGTAATTTATTTAGAATATAATTAGCTGTTAAAATGGCCTCCCCCCACAAGTTATGTGGTAACCCTGAGTTTACCAACAAGGCATTCATCATCTCTTTAAGAGTTCGGTTCTTGCGCTCGGCAATACCGTTTTGTTGAGGTGAATATGGAGCAGTGGTTTGATGAACAATACCATGTTCCTTACAGTATTCCTCAAACGGAAATACATATTCTCCTCCTCTATCACTTCTTAATGCCTTGATTTTCTTATTAAGTTGATTCTCAACTTCAGTCTTATATTGCTTAAATACATCCAAAGTTTCGTCTCGGCTTCTGAGTAAATAAACATAACAATATCTTGTGCAATCATCAATAAAAGTAATAAAATACTTTTTACCACCTCTGGTTTGCACAAATTTCAAATCACATATGTCAGTATGAATTAGATCTAGAGGTCCAGAACTTCTTTGAACCGAAGTAAAAGAAGTTTTAGCCATCTTGGCTTCCACACACACTTCACACTTACTTTGTGAATTAAAATTCAACTTAGGTAATGACCCAAAATGTGCAAGTTTATGCAACGATTTAAAATTCACATGCCCTAATCTATTGTGCCATAAATTAGGCGACTCAAGTTTGTAAGTAGATGAATATGTATTATTAATCATGGCATTTCCGATTGCATACTTTTGTTCATCTTTGGATACCATGGTTATTATACTCATTTTAAACAGACCGTTATAAAGGTATCCTTTGCCAACAAACATCCCACCCTTGGAGAGAACAAGTTTATCCGTTTCAAATACCATCTTGAAACCATTCTTACTCAACAATGATCCAGATATGATATTTACACGAATGTCGGGGACAAACAATACATTGTTGAGAGTGAGTTCTTTTCCAGAAGATAACTTCAGGATCACTCTTCCAACTCCTTCCACATTCGACGTGGACAAGTTTCCCATAAATAAAGTTTGATTGGTTGCTTGGTATGTAATAAACATACTTCTATCTGAACACACATGTCGGGTGGCCCCTGTATCAACCCACCAATGTTTGGAGTATTTTCCAACCATGTTCACTTCCGACATTACAACACATATGTTAGATAAATGATTATTAAGGTCCTCCACCTTAATCACTTGCGGATTATCCTCACTAATCTGAGATCTTTCACCAAGTATCAAGGGACTAAAACTGTGTCCCACAAATGCATTTTTAGATAGTGCATTATTATCGGATTCATCCTTTTCAAACAAATAATTTTTCATTTTATCTTTCTCCATTGAATAATTCTAACACAATAGAAATTAAATCTTTAATGTGGAACACAAATCCACTTCTTTGTCTTAAAAGTCAAGCACACACAATCGTTTCACAATCGTTTTTCTCCTGTTACCCAAGATTTTATGTCTTGTTAGGTAACAAAGCTCCAAGAGATTATTCTTGCTTATAAAGCTTAAGAAACGATTCTGAATTTCCCAAGATTTCAGATCTTGTTAGGAAAAACTTAGTCCCAAGATTTTAGATCTTGTTATAGAACACTAAGAAACGAAAGTATATTTCTCAAAATTTTAAGAATTATTCTCAATAAATTATTTAACAACAAATGAGAAATCAACAAAAGAGAATTGGAAAATTTATACGAAATAATCAAATTTTGTTTAAATAAATTTAACACAACTAAATTATCTAGTGACAACAAGTTACTAAAATAAATTAAACACCAAAACATAAATTACACTAAAATGTATGTCAGAAAAAAGTTATTGTATAATCTGAACACTTTATCTCCTTAATATTTATCTTAAAAGAAATCTCCTAACTTAAACAGTACCTTATAAATTTGCAAAAACAAATACAATTATCTATATAAGAAATCACCTTATACAAAAATATTATATGTAAATATACTCAGAGTAAATTGTCTCTTACGTAAATATCTACTCTATAACAAGACAATCAAAGATTTAAACAATCCAACTTCTACTCATAGCAAAAAGTAAGAGAACAAATAAATTCTAATGGTTATTTTATAAACAAGTAATAAAATAAACTTATACTTATTTGATTATGGTCTTATGCATCTGAAGACAAAAACTAACATATAATTCAGCAAGTTTGTATAGCAAGTAGCAAATAAATAGCATAAAGCCAAAAGTTTGCAGAATTTCTAGCATATACAAACCAAACTATGAACTGATTAACGGAAAAATAATTATGAATCACAAAATAAGAATCTAAAACTTAAACAAATAATAGAGCAAAATAAAGTCTTAAGATTGTAGGGTCAGACTCTTACAGATCGTTGATTCAGATTCTTAAAGATCGTTGACTCAGATTCGTACAGATCGTTGATTCAGATTCATAAATATTTGAAACAATACAATAAAATAATTGAGAAAAACTTACAAGAATTGTTAACATTCAAATTACCGAGGCCTGATCGTGATCAGTTTCCTTAAGACTTTATTGCCCCGCACTGGTGCTCACGGTTCACGGCAACAGCCTCCCAGGATACAACGGTAGGATCTTCTCTGTAGAAGCACTTCAAACGGAGAAGAATAGACGACCCAAATAAGCCTCTTGAACTCTATAGCTTTTCAAATGCAAAGATATGATTTTTTTTGTGCAAAAAATTCTCTTATGAAAGTGATGCAGGCCTGCACTATTTATAGGGTTTGAAAAGGTGGATTGACAACCTTTCAAGGAGGAATGTGACTTTTCAACATAGGAGACTCTGGTGAAGCCAAACGATGTGTGACTGTTCTTTGAATACGAATATTAGGGTTCGAACTTTTTGTGAACCGTTGCGACTTTTATTTTGAGCATCTTTATTTATTTATTTTTTCTCCATATTCTCAATTTATCATTCACTTATTAATGGTTTTAACCAAGTGAATATAACACAGTAATCACCACAAATATGCTAACGCCTGAGTCAAAGTCATATATACAAAAACATGGTCTTCACTTGGGCTAAAAACCCAATTGACCAACAGATTATATTAAAGGCTCAAGAAAAAGTAATTGCAAAGCCTTGTAAGTTGTTAGTTTATCCTTTATTTAAGTGATTATTCAGCTAAGTTTTTATTGCAAGTTTTTATTGCAAATAGTATTGAATTGGAAAATTACATGAAAGAATTCATCATAAATGTACTCATATGTTGATTCCATGCATCAGTTGAAAAAAAAACATAGTATTATACATTACGAAAGAATTCATCATAAAAGTACAAAGATTTATGCAAGGTTCAGAAAATGTGCAAAAATATTAATATACGCAAAGATAGACTTGTGTTTTGTATAAATATTTAATTGTATTTTTTTTTCTAATAAAAATAGAATCGGTTAAAATCTAATATAATCTTTACGTAAGAATCAGTTAAATTCAATATAAAATCATAAAGAATATTTTAAATTCCAAATAGAATCAAAACAAATCCATGGATTTTACAAAGTCTATGGAGTATTAAAACTCTAAAAAATCTTTTAAAATATGAGTTGAATACATCCCCTAAAGAGTTGACGCAATATGAGAGGTATACTTGAGTCTTGCTAGGGATCCACCTAAATTCATATATCTAATACTTCATGGATAGGGTCAAGTTGGTAATTCTATATTAGTCGGGACTCTAAAATCAGGGTAGACTTAGAAGCTATTCTACAATATTAAAACCCCGTTAGGGTGATTATAAGCTATGTTCAGAGGATTAAGTGATTACCCAATTGGCTACGCGATTAGTCAAGCCCGTCAGGATCAGTGACGAATATCACGTGCCTATTATCTAATTTAGTAATAACCCCCCCCCCCCTTCTGGATGATCACCGCCACTACTGAATAGCTTAATTACTAATATTTCTAATTACCCAAATTACAAATAGTCAACAAGTCATAAATAATAGTCAGTATGAAATCCCTAACTTAAATAAAATTGAAACACAATCCCAAATTTGAAATTAATAAATATGTTAAACTAGGGTTTAACCCATTACGTGATTATCAATATAAAAGGGTTTAGCTCATATTTGAATTAATAAAAGAAATAAATTATTTAAATACACGTTTCCTAAAAATAGAGAGAGAAGATAAAACCTAATTAAAGGAATGATCTGAGTTGTTGTTTTGAGCAACGAGTTTCTCCAGCTTCTGCTCTTGTCTCTACCTTCAGGATTATGGAATAAAATTAAGCTTATACGAAAGGTACTGATTAATGAGGCTTAATAGGTCTTATATAGAGCTTACTAACAGATTGAGCCCCTATTAGACTTAATTAAATAAATTAGGGTCCAAGTTCATTTTAGAATTCCCGCAACTGATGAACACACTTCAGTAAAATAGGGATAACTTTTGACTTGCTGGTCCAAGTCACCTGATTCCAATTCCTATGTGACGCTAACTCATAGGTGCACACTTTTCGTTTGAACTACCAAGTATGAAATTGTACGGTTTAGGCTCGCATATTCCCTTAAGTGACGACTTTCTCAATCTGAAATTTTTTTCTCCTTTACTAAAGTGGTGATTTTTGCTCCTTTAACTATTTTGCTTGCTCCATTCATCTTGGTGCCTCCTAACATCCATGTAGCTAAAAACTTCACACTTAAACAAACAAATTAACGCACAAAAACTCTAAAAGTGACAATATTATAATTCCAAAGGGAGAAAGTGCAATATAGAAAAATATGCTAAAAAAGATTATCAACTGAGTCCAATTTATACTAAAATGATGTCTCCTAAGGGTATATATTTATCACAAACAAGGAGGCATCAGTTGAGATCCATGTACATCACACTTCCAAGAGTTCTCAACAACATCCAACATGTTTAGACTAGATTTTAAAAAAAAATTAAAAGAACTTGGACCTCTATTAGTTTGATTCCGAATAGTTACATAAAGTGAACAATGGTCAGATATGCTTGGAGCAAGACAAAGCACATCAGAATGAACTTTATCAAACCTTTGGCATTTATGAAGAGCCTGACAATCCTACTAACTCTGAGTTGAATCATACTTTTATTACACTATGTGTAAAAAAATTCACAAATTTGATGCCCATATAATACAGTTAAATCAATACACTCAACAAATTGTTGTGCAGATATTGTCAACTCATCATAATTAAGCATATCATCTATTTTCAATATTTCATTAAAGTCCTCAATACAACTAAACACCTCATTCACATAGTCTTTACTCCATCTGATCATATTTTTCCAAAGAATAATTCTCTCCTTATCATCATTGCTCATATAAACAACACAAGAGATTATCTTAATATTATCCTTAGTTTCAGTAACTTCTACAAGAATTGCTTGAAAAGTATCTTCTATAATCTTGACTCGGATTCATTGTCCTTCCATATAATCCAAATTCAACCCTTTAAATTATTTAACGTAATTATGAATGATGTTGAATTTTTGAAACTGTCATTCATATACATTGCATATTCTGAATTCTTACTTTTGTTTTAAAAAATACACATGATTTGCACTTTTTCATTGAATATAAAATTAGAGACATCCAATTGTCTAAGGGTCATATTCAAACCTTTAAAATTTCATGATCCAATGATGATGGATCAGGAGGTTTGCTTTTGTGGCGCTCCTTATTAGCATTCATTATGATACGCAAAATATCTTCATCAAGTGATGATAAAGGACTGTTAAGTACATAAAGTGAGTTATCTTCTTAAGTATAGGAGAGTTGTAATTACTATTACTAGCTTGATCACGATTTCTAGATCTGATAGTATTAAACTTTCAAGATTCTTCATTATTGTCAATCACCTTTGTATCTTCTACGCTTTTGATTTGTTCATCATTATTCTTATTGTTCATTTCAGTTTATTGAACAATATTACTAAGATTTGGCACCCATATTTTCTTTTCTTTGCATATAGTATGATCAAATCTTTTACACTTTGGGCATTGAGTAGATTTCTATTCATATATAACATCAACTTCATGTAGCTCAGTTTTAAAAACTGTGTAAACATATACTTGTGCTGATAGTTGTATCTATAAATCAGTTTCAATACATTCTTGAGCGTATCCCAACCCAGTTCTAGACTCAATTGTTGAGTCCATTTGAATTGGTTTACCAACTCCAGTGGCAGTATATCCTAATCCATCTCTAGTCCATAAATTCATAGACACGTTGTTGAGTTTGATCCTCCATAAAAGTACTTTATCAAGTTTAATTTTTCCAAATTGCATATTCTCATTTCATTCTCTTAAAAACACAGGCTTACCTCCAACATGCCAAAGAGAAATCTGTTTCATGGCCGCTAAAGATTTGTTTGAGTTCGGCTAGTTAGTTAACCGAGTCAAGGTCAAGCTTTAAATTCAGGCTTGCTTATTAAACGAGACGAACTAAAACTTGTATAAGCTCGTGAACAGTTCGGTAAAGGTTCTTTAAGAATTCGTGAATAGGCTTGTTAGATATATTCAATTGAAAATTATTAAAATACTTCAGCTCAAATGGAAAGGTAAAAGACTTTTGTTTTTGGAAATATTTTTGAAATGTCAGGAAAGTTAAACAGGGTTAGGATTATTTATTCCATGAACAGTTTGGTATACTAAAATATTCCCCAAGGTTGGTTGTTCTTTTACTTGTAGGGTTTTCGTTGTTTGAGTTCTAATGTCTTCTGTCGTGTGTTTACTAAGCAGATAGATGATTTCTCGAAATTGACACGTTGTGTAGAACAATAACAATATGTATTGCTACACTCCTAAAAATTCACTTATTTCCTATCCTTCAAGTGTACGAAAAAAGAACGAGTCATCAGGAAGATGTGATAAGATCGGGCAGTTACAAGTGATTCGTATCCTGTTAATTCTGCCCACTTCTACCTTATGTTCGATAATACTAATTAAAGATTATTCCAGTAGTGAAAAATGTAAAGGAGACAGAGAGTCTCCTTATCTCAGTCATCTGCTTGGTTTAAATGGTGTCTGTCGTTCCCCGTTAATATTGATTTGGTAAGAGACTGTATAAATACAATTCCGGATCCATTTGATCCTTTGATGGACCCCGTTTTAGTAAGCAGGGCTGGTAAGAAAGCCCAGTTAACTTGATCATATGCCTTAGCCATGTCTAGTTTAACAGCTGCAATATGAGCTTGTCTTTTGAGCCTTCGTTTCATAAAGAAGGGGACTTCTTGTGCAATGATGATGAATCTGTCTTCCTTTAATGAAGGCAGATTGTGTAGGCAAAGTCAGCTCATTCATCAAGGCATATAATCAGTTCGTCAGTATTTTTGAGATGATTGTGTATCCAAAGTCGACGCAGAATATTTGTCTGTAGTCCTACACCAATTTGGAATTCCCCTTTCGGTATTAGTGTGATGAGTGTCTCGTTCAAGTGTCAAGTGAAATGTTATTATTAAAAAAAATCATATACCATTCCATAGATATCCATTCCAACAATTTCCTCGTATTCTTGATCAAATTTTCTGTTAATTCCATCAGATCTGAGGCTTTGCGAACGCCCAAATCAAAGACTGACTATTTTACTTCTTCCACATCTAGGATCTTTGTTAGCATTGAATTCATTGACTAGTGAGGCTGGGTTTAATACATCTTAGTGCTTCTATGGGTTCATTGTCTATCATTTCTTTGAGAAGATTGTTGTAGAAATTGTTATTTTCCTCCTTGATTTTGCCCTCATCACGTGTCCTTTGTCCTGATAATTTTTAAATACCTAGAATTTTATTAATATTTCTCCTTTGAACCGTCAAATCAAAGAAGTATTTAGTGTTTGTGTCCCCGTAATGAATCCGCCCAGTATATTTCTTCTCTGTTCCAAAATATTTCTAATTGTTCCCGTATTAAGATTTCTCTGTCCATTGCCCTTTGAGAGAAAGGACCATTCATAATAGTAACCAGTTCTTGTTCTAATTCTTTAATTCTCTTTTTGTTAATTGGAAAAGTGATCCTACTCCAGTTGGTCAGAGCCTCAGTTGTTGCGTGTCTCTTGTCCAAAACAAGTTGAAAATATTTTAAGTCTTCGTGTTGACCCCACGCGTTACTAATAACATCTTTACCGTCCGGGTGTTCATCCTAGTTAAATTCGAATTTAAAATGTCTAGTGTTCTTTCTTCCTTTGCCAGTTGTAAAAAGAATAATTGGTGAGTGATCGTAGCCCATAGTTGGAGGTGTAAATCCAATAGCATTGGGATGTTGTTCAATCCAATTTGCACTCGCGAAGGCTCTATCAAATTTTGATTTCACCCAGGTTTGGTCTGATCTCTTGTTTTTCCATGTAAAGAAGCTACCAAAAATTTTGATATCCGTTAGAGAGTTATTGTTAATGGAAAAAATTAAAATTTAAAAGGAATTGAGGGTTTGCGGGTATCCAGCTAAGTCGCTCTTCTAAGTTTCGAATATCATTGTAATCTCCAATTATCATCCATGGCTTGGAATGGTTTGCTTTGAAGTTACTTATCTCGTTGTACATTCTTAATCTATCATTGTAAATATTAGAAGCATGCACAAACAAAACATAATAAGGGAATACATTGTCATTAAACTTAGTATAAACAAAGGACGGGTCACTATGCATAATAGAAAGTGCAATGTTGTTGTTCCGAACTAATAAAGACCCCCTATAATGATTCAGAGTCCCTTGGGGGTTTACCATAAAAAAGTTATCAAAATTTAACTGCCTTGTGATCAATGGAGCATCCTTCTATGTGAGCATTGTTTCATAAAAACATGCCATGGTTAGCTTATTCAAGCCCACCAAGACCCGCAAAACCTGAACTGTCAAAGGTGCCTGAATCCCTTGATAGTTCAAAAGAGAACGATCATTTCCCTTTTGCGGCCAACTCCGGGTGGTCGCTCCCTCTTCCTCTACGATTACCCTTACTAACCATTCTTCGTCTGATTGTTATATGTATTCTTTGGTAAATACATTTCTACCGTCTGACTCAGACGCACTCACACCTTCACCCTTTCCTACCAGATTGGTTTACGCCTCCACAGACGCCTCTTCCTCCGTTGGTTCTTTGTCTTTTTTCTTCATTTGTGCCCTCATCTTCAACATCATAAAACTCAGCTAAGTCGCTATTACCCGACTCAATGTTCGAACCATCCTCCGACTCAATGTTCGAACCATCCTCCTCCGTATCCACACAAAAGTTGACGAGTCTTTTCCTTCCATCAGAGCTTGTCGCCTTTGTTTGTTGTCCTTAACCCTATAAGGGTTTGTTTGAGTTCGATTCGTTGATTAACAAACCAAGCTCAAGAAAGTTAACATTCTTCTCGATTAGGTTCGTTTCAAACTCAAACCAATCTCAAAGTTACTAAAATATTAACAAACCAAACACAAAAAAGCTAAAATTCGACTTGTCTCGGTTTGCAGCCCTAATACTCTTATTAGATTCTTTGTTGACTCTTCCAAATTCTTTCCGTTGATACTTGAGCTCAAAACAAAATTAATAAGGATGTAGAATTATGGAGGAGCTCCATTGATACTTGAGCTCAAAACAAAAGGTAGAAGACTTTGTTTTTAGAAATATTTTTGAAAAGTTATGTGAGAGTCAGAATGGTCCAATAAATTAAGTTAAATAGGGTTACGATCATTCATCTTTCTTTATTATTCCATGAAAAAGTTAGGGAAGTAGAAAAGATAACATAAGAAAAGCTCAAATATAAAAAAAAGATTGGGAATTGACGTATAATAATATAACAACGGATATTAATGACAAATCTATTTTGCACCTCCAATTTATATTGACCATAAGATGGTAGTAACAAAAAATAATGTTAAAACAATAAAATTACATAAATAGAGTGTTATGGTTTAAATGTGAATACAATGAATTAAATTACATGGATAATGTAAAAATACAATGAATGGATGAAATTAAATGTCAGAATGTTGGTAACGCATTCCTTTGAGGGATACCAGAGTTGGAATTACAGGGTACCATGTGGTTCTAGGTAGAAGTGCCTTGGCTAAACATGTATACTTTTTGGAGGGAACATCATATTCCAGTAAATCTTGAGCGATAATAAAACGTAGTTGGTTAATATTTGGTGAGGTAAGCACAGTAATTCTGGACCAATTTGGATAATCCTTGATAAAATCCAGAGGAATAATAAGTTTGTTAGACCAGATTTGTTTATTGTAATCCTGCAACACCCACCCATGAAACTCTTGTCTGAATATATACCCAAATGACAGCTTGTCATTATCTACAATAAACATACGCAAATTATCAATAGATTCACTTATTGGAAGAAATCCAGTTCGAAAACCCTGAGGTAGCTTAATATTCATAGAGCTTTTCCCATCCAATGTAAATCGTATTAAATCTGATTTTTCCAAATTTTCAATTCGAAAACTCAATGCATAACAAACATCATTGTCACATATCATGACTGGCACACTACGCAAACACGATAAAGTAATATCAAGCGATTCATAACTTAAACCATCACTTCCAATAGTTACCATAATAACACCCATATCATTATCATTTTCATTTACTTGATTCCAGCATAAATTAATCATCTTATAGTTGCCTGATGATGAATCGAAACCCAGAATGGCATTTTCCCTTTCGAATATTATTGATTTGTCTTCCTTCACTTTAACCACTTGATTAGTGATTGGGTTTCTTATGCGATACTTATTACACCCTTCCTTTACCTCCAGTACTAAGCCATTGCAGCAATTTATGAATATATATCTTTCATTATTTGATTTAAGTATAAACTCATATTCAACAACAATTTCTGAGCATTTATTCTTCTCATACTTCTCAATGAAAAACTTTTGCTGAGTAATCATATTCCATGACTTGCACACACATCTGCAACTTAGTACACTTTTTATTTCCAATCGCCTCAAAATATCAACTATTATTTCATCAGGCATCATCATTATCATTGAACATCCACCACTCTCCATATTTGACATCTGTTACAATATCAATATCACACCAAACTGTTAACACTAATAATTCAAAACCCACAATTTTATTTATATCAGAATCGCTGTTGCAACTCTAATACAAATCAAATTAAGAGCTAAAAAATTAAAAATTCCAACTTTTTCAGATATTGATACAATTCTAAACTAATTTTATAATTCATACAACTCTAATACAAAATAAAAAAATAAAAAATAAAATAAGCAAATTAAATTAAGATCTACAAAATAAAAATTCCAACTTTTTTTCAGATTTGATATAATTCTAAACTAATTTTATAACAAACCTACACGATTCATACAACAAATAAGTTATGTTAAGAAAAGCATCAGATTAAGTGATTACCAGATTCGATCGACACCTCCTTTTTCTAAACACCATTCTATTCTCTGCTAACCTAATCATATTTTTTTGGGGGCGAATTGTTGAATAGAAGGAGTAATAGACAAAGTTTATAAATAAACCTTACTGCCCTCTGTCGGTTAGTTTAGTACGTCCATTCTCTTATCTCATCTGATTTTATGTTACGAGTCGGTCTTCCATACAACATGCCTAACTTATCTTTTTTTTTTTTTTTTTTTTTTTGTTCTAAACGCTTTTTCATTCAAAAAACCTAGTAAAACTATTACAAAAGGATTAACCAACTCCCGTGGGAGTGGACTCGTTCAAGATAAGTTTCGCGAGTTGGGGGGCAAAGCCCTATCTAAGCTAAAACTATTGCCTAAAGGCGAGTTTTTTGCTAACCAATCCGCAACTAAGTTTTTCTTCCTAAAAATGAAAGAGAATAAGGGATTACAATTTTCACTAATAAAGTAAATACTACCAATGATATTATCTATTCTTAAACTAGATACAAGTTGATTAGATGCTAGTGGGTCCATGACTTCTTTGCAATCGTTCTCTATAATGCACCTTGTGTCTTTAAAGTCTCTAGCCCACAAGGTAGCCTTCAAGATCCCCAAAGTTTCGGCTTCCATGGAATTCTCAGCACCTATTCTCCAAGCACCACATTTAATAATATTACCAAAAGAGTCCCTAGCAATACACGCAATAGAGGAGTTAGAATTTTTATAAGATGCGTCACAATTTATTTTGTACCAATTTTTTTTTTGGGGGGGGGGGGGGGTTCCCATTTACTTTGAATTTCATTGGCCTTAATAGCGCTTGAGTTTCTTAAGACACTCGAGGGTGAGATTAGCCTCTTTTGTACCTTACTTGGATTATCATCAGCTTTTAGAACATGAGGATCAACATCATGTGTTTTATTACTTAGCTCACAATCCCAATCTTTGGGGATAGTATTCACATTTCCATTTATCCTCAGTTTTTTATTAACATCATCGGATTTAATTAATTCATATTGTTCCTTCCAAAAGACATGTGCACTGTTACTTATATTCAAGGGACATAGCTTGTTATTTTTAAAAAGATAAGCGTTTTTACTTTTCCACAGTTGCCAACATAAGATAGCAATTTGTTCCACAGTTGACGTTTATTCAAAATTCTATTAGCACTATCAAGACTATTACTTGAGATTTTGTAGACTGGGAGGGTATTGACTTTCCTGAAAATGCATATGGCGTTTGTGAGAACTTTGAGGTTTAAGGTTAGCTTCGTGGTGCTTGAACCAATACCGGCAGGGGTTTATTTGAGACAAGAACACGGTGTTGCCTGGGTTTTTTCCAATATAATAACTTTGGTCTTTTTTTCTTTGTTTGTGGGAAACTTGGACACGAAAGGGATATATGTAAACATCATGCGAAGAAAGATGGGTTGAGCACGATCAGGCTTCGTTTTGTTACTTTGAGTATGGAGCACATGGTAGCGGAGCCACGCCGTTGTTTGGGACTCAGAAAGAAGGTTCGAGGGAATTTTAGCACTCAAATGGAAAACTACAAATGGAATAGGGATGATGGTAGCCTATCTCCACCACCAAGGTGGGAGAGGGATGCTGAGTTGAGGACCAAGCGGAGGAATGATGATGCCAGGGGAACGGAGGGTAAGGATGACGATGATGGTAGTTATGGAGGTGACGATTATGATATATGAGAGGATACACTGGGTAGACAGAGGGTCAACAGGCTGTGAATGTGAGGAACCTTCTCCCACTAGGTTGCAAGGACTATTATCCTCAGTGATGATGAGGGTGAGGGTGATACCAATGAACGAGAGATTGAGAAACAAGTGGTTAACTCTGAAACGGTGATAGGGACATGAGTTAGATAGCTATCAGATGGACAAATGGATAGGAATCCACGAGTTGTGAGGGGTGATGTAACTTAAAATTTGGTTACGACTGGTAGATACGTAGGGGTGCCGAAAAATATGATGTTGAAAAGGAGACTGGAGTACATGAATATTAATGCTACGTCGAATAAGATTCATAAAATAAGTTCCAGGGCTTTTAGTGTTAGGGGCAACAGATAAAGGCGTCAAGCTCTGATGGAGGGAAAAGTCTTGTCAACTTTGTGGATACAGAGGATGATGATTCGAACATTGAGTTGAGTAATAGCGAATTTGATGAGTTTTATGATGTTTAATATGAGGACATGGATTAAGAAAAGGATGGAGAATCAATGGAGGAGGAGGCATCTATGGAGGCACAAACCAATTAGGTAGGAAAGGGTGAAGGTGAGAGTGCGTCTGAGTCAGATGGTAGAAATGTATGCGCCAAATAATATAGAACAATTAGAGGAAAAATTGTTAGCAGGGGTGATCGTGGAGGAAGAGGGCGTGGCCACACGAAGTTGGCCACAAAAGGGAAATGGTTGTTCTCTATTGGATTGGGTCCCCTTGATAGTTCTGGTTTTGTGGGCCTTGGTGGGTGATAATAAACCTACCATAGCATGTTTTTTTGAAACAATGCTCACGGAGAAGGATGCTCCGTTGATCACAAGGTAGTTAAATTTTGATAATTTTGATAACTTTTTTGTGGTAAACCCCTAGTGACTCTGAATCGTTTTGAGGGGTTCTTGTTAGTTTGAAACAACAACATTGAACTTTTTATTATGCCATAGTATCCCGTCCTTTATTATTACTAAGTTTTTTGACTATGTATTTCCTTATTATGTTTTGTTTGTGCATGCTCCTAATATTTACAATGATAGATTAAGAATGTATAACGAGATCAATAACTGCGAAGCAAACCATTCCGAGCCATGGATGATAATACAAGACTACATGATATTCTAAACTCATAAGAGAGACAGCCGGATACCTACAAATCCTCAATTCCTTTTAAATTTAAATTTTTTCATTAACAATAACTCGCTAACGGAAATTAAAATTTTTGGTAGCTTATTTACATAGACATACAAGAGATCAGATCAAACCTTGGTAAAAAAAAATTAGATAGAGCCTTCGCAAGTACAAGTTGGATTAAAAAACATCCCAATGCTATTGGATTTAAACCTCCAGTGATAGACTCCGACCACTCACCAATTATTCTTTTTACAACTGGAAAAGGGAGAAAAAACACTAGATATTTTAAATTCGAATCTGACTGGTATGAACACCAGGATTGTAATGATGTTATTAGTAACACATCGGGTCAACATGAAGACTTTAATTCTTTTCAATTTGTTTTGGACAAGAGACACACAACAACTGAGGCTCTGACCAACTGGAGTAGGATCATTTTTTCCAAATAACAAAAAGAGAATTAAAGAATTTAAACAAAAACTGATTACTATTACAAATGGTCCTTTCTCTCAAAGGGAAATGGACGAAGAAATTTTAATACAGTAACAATTAAAATCTTTTGGAACAGGGAAGAAATACACTGGATGGACCAATCACGACAATAGTGGATTCATTACGGGGACAAAAACACTAAATACTTCTATTATTTGACAGCCCAAAGGTGAAATACTATTAAAATTGCAGGTAGACAAGTTCTACGGGGACAATGAACACAGGACGAGGGTGAAATTAAGGAGGAAATTAACAATTTCTACAACAATCTCCTCAAAGAAACGGTAGACAATAAACCCACAGAAGCACTAAGATATATAAAACCCACGGTCACTAACTCAATAAATTCAATGCTAACTAAGATCCCAAATGTGGAAGTAGTTAAAAAGCGTAGTTTTTGATTTGGGCGCTTGCAAAGCCCCATGACCTGATAGTCTTAGAAGAAAATTTTATCAAGAATACTAGGACATTATAGGAATGGATATCTATGGAATGGTTTATGATTTTATTACAATAACATTGCACTTAAAAGGATGAACGATATACTCATCACGTTAATACCAAAAGGGGAATTCCAAATTGGTGTGGGAGACTACAACCAATATCATGCGTCAACTTTGGATACAAAATCATCTAAAAAATACTGGTGAACAGATTACAGGCCTTGATGAATGAGCTCACTTTTCCTACACAATTTGCCTTCATTAAAGAAAGATAGATTAAAGATAACATCATCATTGAACAAGAAGTCTCCTACTTTATGAAACAAAAGCTCAAAAGACAAGCTCATATTGTAGCTGTTAAACTACACATGGCTAAGGCATATGATCAAGTTAAATAGGCTCTTACAAGCCCTCCTTACATACATCGGGTTCAATAATATGTGGATCTGGAATTGTAATTCTACAGTCCCTTACCAAATCAATATTAACGGGGAACGACATACACCATTTAAAACAGGCAAATAACTGAGACGAGGAGACCCTCAGTCTCTTTTACTTTTTTCACTAATGACAAAATCTTTAATTAGTCTATCGAACATAAGGTAGAAGTGAGCAGAATTAAAGGGTTACGAATCACTCGTAACTGCCTGACATTATCACATCTTTTGTTTTCTTATGACTTGTTATTTTTTCTTACACTTGAAGGATAGGAAATAAGTTAATTTCAGGATGACTCGATACATATTGTCATTGTTCTGGACAACGTGTCAATTTTCAGAAAACATCCATCTGCTTTAGTAAATACACGCCCGAAGACATTAGAACTCAAACGAAGACAACATACAAGTCAAAGAAATAACCGACCTTTGAAAATATCTTGGTATACCACTGGGTAAAAAATGGTCAAAAATTGAAACACTGACCTGGATTGTAGACAAAGTTTTCTCAAAAGATGGTGTCGGTTAGGGCGTGATAAAATAATGATAAATATAGATGCAAATAATAACCCTAACCTAAATTCGTTACTAACTACAAGTATCACATGTCGTATGCAAGTTTTAATGATAAGATTAATTCGTTCGTCAAAGACTTATGCAATATAAACTGCAAATAGATAAGCTAGAAGAATAATACACTAAAAATAAAATACTTTGAAATATTTGTTGGGTTTTTAAGACTCTAACAATTAACTAAATAAAGTAAAGATAGAAAATTAATAAAGAGAAGAAGATAGTATGAGACTTTAGCTCGAGATCTAGCAAGTAATCCCCACTACCCTTGTTATAACCTATTTATGTAAGGGAGAATTGTGTGATTTGCAATAGCCAAGATTCTATATTCCTCCTAAACCCCTTCCAGGTGGACTTAGGTGGTGACCTAACAATTACCAAGGGACTTGAGTAAGGGGACCCTTCGCAATGATCGGTGGTTAATCTCAAACCCTAATGACTATCTAGTTAGGCAATCCCTTCCCGGTCACTACCGCACACTAAACGTTTATGTGGTATTTAAATAATTAGACACCTCTTCCGGGTGAACATCTAAATACTATTAAGGTAATACTATACGTTGTACACCGCAAAAACTACAGACAATAAATCAAAACGCATAAAATCAGGGAATAAAACACTAATTTCAATTAAATGTAAAAGACATTCCAAATTAAAATAGATATAAAAAAAAGTCTAGGGTTCATAGTCATATGCTAATCTCAAGCTAAAATATAATTAGTTCATACTAGAGAAAGAAAGAAACAAATTTGAAGGGTTGGGAAGGCAAGATTTGTTGTCCAACTCCTTCTAGTTTTCTCTTCTCTTGTTGTAGGCTTCCTCATGGCCTTTTAATGTTAAAGGCTGACCAATGATGATTTATCTAAGGTAGGAATGGATATATATATATATATATATATATATATATATATATATATATATATATATATATATATATATATATATATATGTATATATATGCCCTTGATCGAAATTAGGAGTAATCCCCAAGTTAAAGAGTCCAGATCTTACCAAAATTTGTATTTCTAACTTGTAGGAAGGGATAAACCTTTACAGATTTTGTTTTGGTAATATCTCCTTTGTTACTTATCGGATTTTGATGCTCTTTTTATAAAAACGACTATGTTGAAAGGATATAGCTGCTCATATAAAAACATCTCTATAATTCCAGACCGTTACTCTACGTTAAATTAATTAGTGGACGCATGTGCAGTTTTGGCAGCTTCTTTACATTCCCAATATATCCAAACTCTTCCTTTTTTACTTTAACTAAGGGTTTTCCTTTTCAAATCAGTTTTCATAGGTGTAATAGCTTCTATATATCTAAGTGCTACAAAAATTACGCTTGAAAGCTCATAAAATAGCAAAACACCTAAACCTAGACAAGAAAGTGTAAAGTACGAATAAATGGGGAAAAATACCGAAATTAAAAACTAAATAACCCTAAAATGATGTCTAAATTATAGATTAATTTATCACAAATAGAGAGACATCAAAAGCGCATGTGGGAATGAAATTCTAGTTAAAGTAGTATTACATGAAATTCCTACATATGTGATGTCTATTTTTTCTTTTCCACTCACATTTTCTAGGAAACTTGCGTCAATCATTGCCACATTCTGGTGGAATCACTGGCTGAAATAGGAAAAGATGATGGCTGAAAAAGTGGTAGGAGGAATGGGTTTTCGCGAGTTAAAGAAAATGAACATTGCATTAACTAGTAGCTTGCCTTCACGAACCGGGTTCCCGGTTTGCATAGAATGAATTCCCGTTCGCAAGGCTCTTTGGCGCAACCTCGAATTGCGTATATACGTGTGTCGAACAGTAGCATGCATTGTAAAAGGTCACAAACCGGGTTCCTTGTATGCAAAGTATAGGCGTCTGGTTGTGTCACACTTTTTTCGCTGATGCACTCGGAAGTCACGTCTACGTGCCTTTTGAACGGAAACTTTAATAGGCTAACCAGGCCCGCGGTTTGCAAAAAACGGGTACATGGCTGTGCCTATGCTTAAAGGTTATTTTTCCATGGTGAGTTGCTCCGTCTCTCACTTCGATCACCCCAAACTCAAGCCTTAACACCTGCAAATATCAAAAAACACTCCAGCCCTTCCCATTTCTTAAAAAGTTACACTAATACACATCAAACTACTCGATTATACACTACAAATAAAAGACATAAAGCAATAAGCTAGTATACAATTAAACTGGATTTTGTTTAACGTCGTTAAGCTTCGACGGGTTACCTCTCAGGTTATTTCTTAACATAACCTCTCCAACAGTGATTGAGGTTATCAACATTTACCACACGGAACTTGCATCCCTTGGCTTTCACTCTCATTAACTTCTTAGATATAATTCTTGTGACCACGAATGGTGTCATTCAAGAACTCTTGGACTTACGTGATTTCTGGTGGAGGATTAGGCCTTTTCGATGTGTCTTCTTTGTCCACTATGAATTCCTCCTCTCTTCTTTCTTGGGTTCTCTCGGAACCTTTGGAGCACGTTTCCCGGTATTCTTTGCATGAGCACCGTGGGATATTAAGGTCACCACAACCTTGGATGACTTTTTCTCTAAATGTTCAATAGTGTCCAAGAAAAAACAGTTTCCTAGAGAACCAGGGAACTTCATCGCCTTGAACACATTGAACTTCTCTTCCTCATCTTGCACTTGCACGATGAATTCACCATTCTCTACATCAATCAAAGTATGCCCCATGGCTAGGAATGGTCTTCCAAAGAAGATAGGGACATTCATATGCGCGTCATAATCAAGTATAATAAAATCAAACGTAAATATAAAATTACCTACTTTGACGATGACGTCTTCAATCTTTCCCTCATGATGGGATAAGGATCTATCCACCATTTGTATAACCATGGTAGTAGGTTTTGCATCCCCAGTCCTCAACTTTTCAAATAATGACCTAGGCATGTGATTGATACTCGCACCTAAATCACACAAAGCTTTCCCAGTCCACTTTTTACCAATAGATATAGGAATATTGAAACTCCCGGGATCTTCCAACTTTGGAGGCAACTTACTTTGAAATATTGCACTACACTTCTCCAGGGTACCAATCATCTCACCCCACAGTATTTGCGTTTGTTGGAAAACACCCCTTCATGAATTTCAGATACTTCAGCATATTTTGGATGGCTTCCACGAATGACAAATTAATATGTAACTTTCTCACCATTTCCATAAACTTCTTGTACTCTTTGTCATTGTTCTTCTTTTGGACACGTGATGGAAAGGGAGGAGGATGGCGGTTATTATCACAACCACATATTTCTTTGTATTATACTTTGTGCCCTTAATAGGCTCCTCAACCACATATTCACTCACCTCGTCAACTATCTCCTCAATGACGTCTTCAACTATAACATGTTCACTTATTTTTTAACCACATCCTTTACCTCTTTTTGCTTGACGGATGTCTCTTTTTCCTTCATGATCAGGAAAATAGGTGGTGGGAGTTGGTTCCCACTCTTAAGAGAATTTGACAATAAATCTTTGTATCACTGGGTAATTGTTCTTGAGAAAGATGATTTAGCTGTTTTTCCCTTTGGGTAATTGAACGCAACTAATTTTTCTTTTGATTTTTCATTAGATATTTCTTTTGCGCTACGGACATGCGTGCTTGCATAGTTTGTTGCATTTCACTTATGGAACCTTCTTGCAGATGAGCAGCTAAGGCTTTTTGATTTAGACTCTCTATTAACTGATCATGTACGGGATGTTATAGTCTTGATTTCCATAATATTGTCCCCCTTGGTAGTGATTATGTGGTCTTGGTTGGTAGTTGTTCCGTTGAGGTCGCGGCTGATATGCATGAGTCGGATTTGCGGCCCCATCTGGATTTGAATTTTGAAACCTAGGATGGTTTCTGTTTGGTTGACCATAGCCTTGACCACTCGAATTATAGTTCCCTAGGTTAGAAATAAACCTTACGGATTCTGGATTGTTGTGACAATTCGCCCAATCATGATCATTCATTCCACAGTTTGAATACACATACATCACTTGTGCATCATTCTCACTCGCTCTTCTACCTGAAATTCCTTTTCAACATCTAAGGTAAGTTGTTTCAATTGTTTCTCAAATGTGGTCTTAAGTGCTGCCTTCATCACATACTGTTTTTCATCAATTGTGTTCCCATTATCTCGTTGCACTATACCTCGAATTGGTGTTCTCATTGTTTTCCACCCCATCTCATTTTCACCATTTTGTCTAAAATCATTTTTGCGTGGGTTTGTATAACCATAAAAAATATTGTCCAACATGCTCCACTAACTCATCTTGCTCTTGCCAGAATGATGTCAACTCTAGTTGCGCGTTCAACCTCATGTTTCTCGGATAGTAACGATTTAAAGAACGTTTTAGTAATTCATCCTATGTAGTGATTTGATCTCGTGGTTTTTGATCAAACCACTCACTTGCTACATCTATGAGTAAAACCCATAAATTCGCAAGATACATCTATTCTTGTGTCACACCTTGCTTGATGTATGCATCACATATCTACATGAACTTCTGCATTGCTCGAATTGCATCTTCACTAACCACTCCTCGAAATTTTTCAAAGTCTCAAAATTGATTCAACATAACCGAATCAGGTTTGAATCTAGCAACTTGAATAACTAAAAGTCCAACACCTAATGCAAGTAATCGGAATGGTTTCTGTTCAGGAGCCTGCACGAATCAACTGGATTTGAGCATTTCCTCCTAGTGGAGGTTGAATATCTCCTTCTAATGGAGGTTGAATATCTCCTTCTCGTGGAGGTTGATTCTCATCCTTTATGAGAATGACGGTGTATTCGACTAGAGCCATATATTTCTCAATCTTAAGTTGTTCTCTTTTTATTTTCATGTAAGCTTTTAGTAATTCCTCAGGATCTGAGATCATGCACCAAACCTAAAAGATCTGAAAATGTCAAAAACAAAAGACACGCGTAAAATATAAAATAACAATTAATTCTACTTAAAAGAAATAAACACAAAAATCTAATGTTGGAATTCCCAGCATCGGCGCCAAAAACTTGGTCGCTCCTAGAGTGTGATATAATTCGGCACAAAAGAAGAGAAGCAACTAACCGCAAGTGTAGGGGTCATTCCAAGTAATAGATATATAAATACGGCAAATTCGTCTCCATAGGTATTACGAGGTTATAATTTAAGTGTTCAATTGACAAAGTAAAACTAATTTCTATGGTAAACAGAATAGATATTTGTTGGGTTTTTTAATTAATAAAGACTAAACACTAGACTATTGAGTAAACTAATATTAAACTAAGAATGAAACTAAAACGAGTATGAAAATATGAGAGATATACTTGAGTATCGTTGGGGAATCACCCAAGTTTATATATTTAATGCTTTCGTTTAAGGGTAAACTCGATATTTTATATTAGTAGGGACTTTAATATCCTTCTAACTTCCATCAGGGTAGACTTAGGAGGCTATTGGTGGTTCCTAGGGTGTTATAAAATTAAGCGATAAATATAGAGGAACCACTTAACCGCAAGTGTACGGTTGTCCCAAGTAATATATGATAATCAAGTTCGTTCTCAGGGACGGATTATGTTCAACCCAAATATTAATCAGATAGTAGAAATAATTGTTTGACAGAAAAGTAAAATAATAGATTTTTGTTTGGTTTTCTTAATAACTAAATATGCAAATAAATAAAGACTAAAATTAAATAAACAGAAAGGAAATAAAGTAAATAAACGACTAACTTCAGATAAGAGAGATACTTGAGTTTCGCAAGGAATCCACTTAATCAATGTACTCTATGCTATGGTTAAGGGTAGAATTGGAATTATAATATTAGTCGGGACTCTAATATCTCCTAGCCCCTTGTCGGGTGGACATAGGAGCTATCCTAAAGTATCATAAACACCTGTATGGTCGAATATGCCTCTTCGGATGATATGATTTTACCTCTTTGGCTATGTAACTAGTTAAGCCTGTCGGTCAATAACGGACATTACACGGGTATTACCTAGATCTGTACTCTAACCCCCCCTGTCGGATGATCACTTCGCCACTAAAGTGAGTAGCCTAAATACTAAAAGCTAATTCTAGTTGTTCCTAAAAGAATTAGTAATGAAAACTGGTGTCGCCTAGGGTGTGATAAAAATAAGATAAATAATAAGTCAGAAAACAACGCACTCTCACCCTAGACAGGCACAGTACTGCAAGTATTACCAGACGAATGCAAGTTTTAATGATAAGTTGAGTTCGTTCACAGGGACTTAGTGTGTTAATCGAATGGGTAGAAATAATGAGTAAGAAATAATTAATTAAAAGACAGAAAAATAAATAGAGTAAATTCGAAATAACTAATTAAACTAAGGAAACTAAAGACAGTAAATTAAATAGGAAGAAATATGAGATGAGAAGTATAGCTTAGGTTTTGCTAGTATGCACTAATCCTTCTAATTATTTCTATTAAATCTAGTTAATAAGGGAGATAATTAGCTCTTAGATACTTAGTCAGGAGTCTGAATTCCCATACCTTAGACCTTGAGAGAGACTAAGGGGGCTATGGACACACCACGAGGCTGGTTCAAATAGAGTTATCCTACGCCACTAGGGCCCTAAGCAATTAATTTCCATACATGGTGATAGTGATTAAATTATACCCTAATGACTATCTAGTTAGAATCAGTGTTGTCAGGACCAATATCGACACTAGACGTTATGTGGTGTTTCAATAATTAGACACCCAACTAAGGTGATCATCTAATTACTATTAAGAAAGCCTAAAGTGATCAGTTCTAGGACAGGAAATAAATCAAAACACATAAACAAATATATAGGTAAGAAGCTAATATCATATTAAAACATGTAATTCCCAAAGAAACTTAGATAGAAAGAAATTAGAATTCATAGATTATACATGATGCAAAACCCAAGCTATGGGAAGATTAGTTCATACCTGAAGGAAATAAACTAAAAAAAATAATAAAAGACATCATCTTGCTCTCTACAATAACTTGGAAGAATAAAACTTTAAGAACTAATTACTATGAGGCAAGGATGATTTACAAGTGATATAAGGGTGTATTTATAGGTGTTTAGAAGACCTAATTCGTTTTCTTGAAGGAGAAGGTAAGTAATGGACTCCAAACCCAACTCAAATTCGTAACCCTAAAACATGAAATCAGGTCCGTTTTTGTTTTGGTCATAGAAGCTTCAATACTCATCCGTTTGACGCGTATGAGTAGTCGAAATTCATAGTCTCGGAAATATCTTCAACTTTTCTCTTGACCGTTTCTCCAAATTCCACACCGATCTTGAGATATAAGCTGATTTTTGGTTGTAGGTGCAGAAATTCAGGATTTAAGACACCTTTTCCTTTTCCATGTTTTTAGCTTTTGTTTCCTTATCTCCAATTACCATGCTTATCCCTTTCCATATCTTGTAGTATTTGAGTTGGAATCTAATTAATCTCTATAATTATCTTTAAAACTTCACACTAAATAAATAATTAAACCCAATATGCTCTAAAAATATTATTTTATTAAATCAAGACTCAAAATAGGAAAGTACACTATTTCTCAAGAAAAACTATTAGAAAGACTTCTAAATAACTAAAACTGATGTCTCATCCTAACATAAATCTATCACAAATGAGGAGAAATAAAAAACAAAGTAATATCCAATATATAAAACTCAATCCTATTTAATTTAAACAGTCCCAAATTCAAAACATAGATTAATCAATTAAGGTTCATCCCTTTAATGCGATTCTCAAGTATAAAAAATTTTAGCTCATAAGAAAATTAAATACTAACATTAAATAAAATCAGTTCATGTTCAAATACAAAAGATAAATTAATAACCTAAAGGGTAGGATGACTGTTGATGGAAGAACATGATTCCTCCAGCACTAGCTTCTCCTTGCCTTCTTGCTCTGACTTGAAAACTTTAAGCCTCTTGTGTAATTCTCTGAAGTCTATGAAAAGAGGAGGTTAAGGGGTGTATTTATAGTTGTTAAGGAACCCTAGGTCGAATTTACTTGGAGTGGAAGACAAGTTAAGAACTCTCAAATTCGTAGCCCTAAAATCTAGGAAAGGTAAGATTCTGCTGCTGATTTGATTTGGTCATATATCATTCAATACTTATCTGTTTGAGGAGTTCCAATATATGAAACTGCTTGTCTCGGAAAGAGCTTTCTATTGGTGAAGACCACTCGTCCTGATTCCTAGCCAATCTTTAGTTATGGACTTATCTTTGAAATGTGGCTGGAATTTCAGATTCATAAGGCAGCTTTATCTTTTCTTTCTTTGCATATATCTTTCCTAAATATGATTATTTCCATGTAAATCTTCTTTCCTTTACTTATTTATCTCGACTTGGTCTCTAAGTAATTACCATTTATCTTTTAAAACTTCACAATAAATAAATAATTAAACCGCATATGCTTTAAAAAGAATAAATCAAGAAATCAAGAAATAGAAATAGGAAAGCACACTCTAAAAATAGAAACTCGAGTAAAACATTTCCTAACACACTAAAATACACTAAGACTTTAATTATCACTTCTCCTCCTTGGATTGGTGATGTCTCCTCATTTGTGATAAATTAATGTTAGGATGAGACATCATTTTTAGTGATTTAGAAGTCAATAATGTCGATTTTCTTGAGTTTTAGTGCACTTTCCTATTTTGAGTCTTGATTTAGTAAAATAATATTTTTAGAGCATATTGGATTTAATAGTTTATTTAGTGTGTAGCTTTAAAGATAATTATGGAGCTTAATTAGAGTCCAAGTCAAAGACAACAACTTATGGAAAGAGATTTGCATGGTAATTGGAGATAAAGAAACAAAAGCTAAAAAGATGGAAAAGGAAAAGCTGCCTAAATCTGGGATTCTGCATACACGTCTAAAGATGTGCGTTTTTACCTAAGAAATAGGCCGATTTTGGTAATTTCCTTACATAGGGTCAAGATAATTCTATTGCGATTCTTTTGGTATCTTATGGAGCTCAAACCGACCAATAACGAAGAAGATATGCTCAAAACGGTCCAACAGTGTTTATCTTTATTTCCATTCGAATTTGAGTTGGGCTAGAAGTCCAATACCTTAACTCTTCCTCAAGAAAACGAATTAGGTCTTCTAAACACCTATAAATACACCCTTATATCACTTGTAAAATCATCCTTGCTTAGAAAAACCTTATAATTATTTCTTAGTCATTGTAGAGAGCAAGATGATGTCTTTTGTAATTTCGTTTAGTTTATTTCCTTCAGGTATGAACTAAACTCCCCATAGCTTGATATTTGCATATGTATAAACTATGAATTCTAATTCTTCTATCTAAGTTTCTTTGGGAATTATATGTTTTAATTTGACAGGGTGTTTAACTATTGAACCACCACATAATGTCTAGTGTCGATATTAGTTCTGACAAAACATGATTCTTAAAGATCCGGGAAAGAGAGCTACCAACAAAGCTTAAAGATCCGGGAAGTTTTAATCTTCCTATTCAATTACATGGTATGCTCAAGGTGAAGGCGATGTACGATGTGGGTTCTGGTGTGAATCTTATGCCTAAGTCCGTGTTCGAGAGACTTGGACTTCAGAAATCAGAGAAAACTCCAGTGAAGTTGCAGTTTGCTGATAACTCAGTTAAAAGGACATGGGGAACAGTGGAGGACGTCTTAGTCCGTGCAGGTAATATCGCCATCCCTACTGACTTTGTTATTCTTGAGTTTGATGCAGATAAGCAGGTTCCGATCATACTTGGACGGCCTTTCATGGCCAAAAGTCAAAGTGTGATCAACTTCCAAGAAGGGACCATCACCCTTCATGCAAAGAATGTATCCGAGACCTTCTATGTCTTGGGTAAGAAACCGAGGAAGTTAGATGCCACCGTTCCTGTCATCCACAGCCTTTCACATCACAAAGTCCCTCCTGAGGAGATCCACTTAAAGCCTGTGGATACTGAGCCAAACATTGAGTTTGGGGTTGGCCATGAAGTTCTATGGAAAGCTCACACACGCGAGAATAGGCCACAAAGTTTCAAAGACTCGTGGATGGGACCATTCATTGTCACTAAAGTTGTTTCAGCCAAGGTGATAAAAATTCGCCCCAAAACTGGGGTCAAGCGCATATTAGTGGACGTTCATAGCCTTACTCGTTGTTGGGGAGGCTATATTCGCAAATCTTGACAGAGGTAACACGTCTAACTTTGAAAGACGTGAAACAAAAGTGCTGTACGGGAGACAACCCATAGTTTTTTTTAAAATTTTCATGCTTTTTACGTTTTTAGTTAAGTTTATTTTAGTTGTTTTTAGTTGATAATGCATATTTGAGAAGGGTATTAGTGTTTTTGGTGTTTAGGAATTGGAGAAATCGAGTTAGGGAAGAAAACGAAAATTTTTGGAGCGCAAGAATGACCTGCGCGGACTACCCCACGGTGTACCCCCTATACCGCAGGTATGGTCCGCGGGGTGAAAACCCGTGCCACGGGTTGCACCGCGGGTCTTGTCCAGAACCGAGAAAAAAATTGACCCGCGGACTACCCCCTGCACCGTGCCCTGGTCCGCAGGTCAAAAACGCGTGCCACGGGTATTTTGACGTGGAAAGCTACAGAAGGCGCGGGGTGCCCTCCGGTGTACCGCGCCATGGTCCGCAGCTCAGAAACACGTGCCACGAGGTTGTACCACGGGTATTATCCAGTGGGTAAAAAAATTCGACCATCAGAAGCTGCGGTGTACCCCGCGGTACACCCCATGGTCCGCACCATGGTCCGCACGAGCCACCAGAGAGAGAAAAGAAAGGGTTTCAAGGTTATAAGAAGATCTAATGCTCATTATTCCGAATTTATTAAACCTTAAACCTCTTTTTCTTCTCCACAACTCTCCTAACTCCATTGAAGCTCATCAAAACCTTCACCAATCACCAAAACACTACCCAATCATCAAGAAAAACACATCAAACCTTCTCTCCACATCATTACAAGAGAGAATCAAGCACCCAATCTTCACCAAATCCATTCAAATTGAAGAATCAAAGAGCCAAATTTTAAAAATTCATCCTACAATTTCTTAAATCCAAGCCAACCCATTACAAATCAACCTTACCCACATAGAGATTCATCATCAATTCACCAATCCTAGGCCAAATCAAGCTTGTTCAATCAATAATTCACAAGTTCAAATTTCAAGGGTTGCTAAAGCTTTGAGTTGGGGGTTAATTGAGGATGACTAATAGAACAACAATTTTAGCTAACAAGAGGGAGGTGAAGAGCAACAAGGTATTGGATTTAAACAAGAAGAAATCAATTGACAAAAGTTATAGTTCTAAATCAAAGGGTAAAGATAAAGTTGAGAAGAGTGGGATACCTTTGTTTGATCGTAATGGTAAAAAGCTTTACTTTTATGCAAAGGAGAAAACACAACCTCCACAAGATCCTGCACCCAAAGAAAAAGAGGATACTTCAAGGGCCCTGAAGACTTCCGCGGAGAAACAATTGAAAGAACTACCTTTTGCTTATGAGAAAGTATTCAAGGAAGAAGTTGGTACATGAGAATATGCAAGACTCTTAGAGCTTGGTGAGAAATTGGGTTGGTCTACGTTCATGGTAAGATGTTCTGAATTATGTCATGAGTTAGTTTTGGAATTATACTTAGGCCTCTTTAGCCGAGATAGTAATTGTGTTCCGATTAGAGGAAAGCTAGTTCCTTTCACAGTTGAGGAGATTAGAAACCACTTCAAGTTTTAGAAACTGAAAGGTTGTTGCAAATTTGAAGAAGCGGTTGCTAAGCGAAAAATCTTTGATGAGGAATTACTTTTTGAGCATGTATTAGACAAAGATAATGTGCAATCACATAAGGGAGAATTGAAGGCACCTTGGCCTTACAAATATCTTCAATCGGATGCGCGAATTTGGCACAATTTCCTTGTCCCTAATATCTTTGGGAACACACGAACTTTGGATGTGACTATGAAGTATGCTCTACTTTTGGACTGTATTTTGAGAGGAGAAGAAGTTGACGTGGCACAGTTGATCTATGAGGAGGTGATACGATTTTCGGTCTCTCCTAAGTCAGTTTATAATGTTAAATTTCCTACTATGATCACGTGTCTTGTGCGAGAAGCGAATGTAGTATTGGGTGAAGAAGAGAAACTCGAGTTTAAAACGAGTTATATTGATAATGCTTGGATCAAGGATATCTTTCGAAGAGCGGGTTCTACGCAAGTCTCGAAAAAAGAAAAGGAGCAAAGTTGGCAAGAGAAGATGGAGGAGCGTTTAACGAAATTCGAAGCAGCTCAAACTTCCTTAGTCAATGATGTGGCACAAATCAAAGCTAATCAAGTACACATCATGAAACTCCTCGAGCAATTAACGAAAGGTCCAGCAAATCCAACCTTGGATGTCAATGATGCGAGGCAATAGCCTCGAGAGTATGTTCTCTTTCTTCCTTACCATTTCTGTAAATATGTCTATCTGCTAATTTTAATTTCTTTTTCGAGTCTTTTTCGAGTCGTGGGGACACGGCTCATTTTTGAGTTGGGGGTGTGGGGATTCGTTGTCTCTCATCTCCATTTTTCTGTTTTTAGGTAGAAATTAAAATTTTTGATACATGGGAATTAGATGTAGAGTGTGTTTAATAGCTTGAAAGCATAAGCTCAGTTAATTAATGATAGTAAGTAATATGTTTATGAGCTATGTATTTGTATGTTTTGAGTATTTGCAGGAAAACACACGTTGATAGTAAAGAAAAGATTAGTGAGCAATGCGATAGAAAGTATGTTCGATCTCAGGGAACCTTGAGAAGTGTGTAGGCCGTGAGATCCAAGCTAGTTGAAAAACCATTTGATGAAAGTGATTAAGGTGGTTCTTTCATATTTAAAGCCTTTGAAGCCTTTTTATACCTTCTCACCTGGTAATTTTTGATTTTATATGTTATATCCTTCTCAGCCCCTTCTAGCCTTTCTAAAGCTTTTTATTGAAACACGTTATAAGCCATATCCCTTTAGATTATAGGGCTTTTTCATATGACCCGCACTCGAATCGTGATGCATAGACAGTTGTTTTAGAGCTTGAGTTTGGGGTGGTGGGTCCACCATTATGGCAATTGTTATTGGGTTGGGATTTTTGAGCTTATTAATTGTGCTTTGTGCTTTATATTGATGATGATTCACAGATTTTTATTGTAACCCTTTGCCGGGGTAATAGTGAATGAAAAAGAAGCTACGAGCTAAATTTGCCAACAAGGGCACTAAAAGAAAAAATATATATATGAAAATTAGCGTGATATCTCAACATTAAAAGAGAGTCATAGCTATTAAGAATTGATTTGAAAAGAAAAGAAAATATATATATTCGGACCGACAAAGTGGATTTTTATGTGAACATCTTAAGTTTTAATTGGGTTATTGGGGATGCTAAATTATGCATCAAGGAATTCATTGGGTTGAGTGAGAAACGTTTTATGAGAGTAACTCAAGCTCTAGGGCGATTCGTTGATGGCTAGTGAGGAGAGAGCCAAAAGCTCACTCCAAATTATCCAAATATACTATCATACCGTCCCTAAGCCTACATTACAACCTACAAGACCTTTTGATTCTTTGCTATGTAATTGAGAAGTGATTGAGCCATTAGAGAGTAGTTGAGTGGACCTTTGAATACTAGTGAAAATCGATGAACAATCTATAGCTCTCTTGGGGAACTGAGTAAAGTCCCAATCCTTCGTACATTGCGAAACTAATCTGATCTTGAATTCAAGCCGTGTTGACTGTGGATATGAGAAGTGTACAGGTATGTAGTTTATGAATATTATTGCATGAAATTTTCTGAGTTATGTGCTTTAGGTTTATTCTATATATTCTGCTATGCTTTTGCCCTTGTGTTGAGAATTTTATAAGTGTGTATTTATAGACTTCCCTATGTTTTATCTTTATTGTATCGAAACGATACAACTTTGAGTTGGGGGTCTTGATGTCTCCTCATTTGTGATAGATTAATGTTAGGATGAGACATCATTTTTAGTGATTTAGAAGTCAATAATGTCAATTTTCTTGAGTTTTAGTGCACTTTCCTATTTTGAGTCTTGATTTAGTAAAATAATATTTTTAGAGCATATTGGGTTTAATTGTTTATTTAGTGTGTAGCTTTAAAGATAATTATGGAGCTTAATTAGAGTCCAAGTCAAAGACAACAATTTATGGAAAGAGATTTGCATGGTAATTGGAGATAAGGAAACAAAAGCTAAAAAGATGGAAAATGAAAAGCTGCCTAAATCTGGGATTCTGCATACACGTCTAAAGATGTGCGTTTTTACCTAAGAAATAGGCCGATTTTCGTAATTTCCTTCTTCAGGGTCAAGATAATTCTGTTGCGATTCTTTTGGTATCTTATGGAGCTCAAACCGACCAATAACGAAGAAGATATGCTCAAAACGGTCCAGCAGTGTTTATCTTTATTTTCATACGAATTTGAGTTGGGCTAGAAGTCCAATACCTTAACTCTTCCTCAAGAAAACGAATTAGGTCTTCTAAACACCTATAAATACACCCTTATATCACTTGTAAAATCATTCTTGCTTAGAAAAACCTTATAATTATTTCTTAGTCATTGTAGAGAGCAAGATGATGTCTTTTGTAATTTCTTTTAGTTTATTTCCTTCAGGTATGAACTAAACTCCCCATAGCTTGGGTTTTGCATATGTATAAACTATGAATTCTAATTCTTCTATCTAAGTTTCTTTGGGAATTATATGTTTTAATTTGATATTAGCTTCTTACTTAATATTTGTTTATGTGTTTTGATTTAATGTCTTTCCTAGAACTGATCACTTTAGGATTGTTTTAATAGTAGTTAGATGGTCTCCTTGACAGGGTCTTTAACTATTGAACCACCACATAATGTCTAGTGTGGATATTAGTTCTGACAAAACATGATTCTAACTAGATAGTCATTAGGGTTTGTTTTAACCACCATATCACCAGGATTGCAGTATTTGCTTAGGGCCTTAGTGGCGTTTGATAACCCTAAGATAAAACACTTCTTGGTTGTGTCGTAGCCCCCTTAGTCGCTCTCAAGGTCTAAGGTATGGGAATTTAGAATCCTGACTAAGTATACCAAGAGCTAATATTCTCCCTTATCAACTAGATTTATAGATAGAATTAGAAGGATTAGTGCATACTAGCGAAACCTGAGCTATACTTCTCATCTCATATTTCTTATCTTTTATTTTATTGTCTTTATTTTCCTAGTTTTAATTAGTAATTTCGAAAATCTATTTGCCTTTATTTTCTGTCTTTAATTATTTACTTTTACTCGTTATTCCTACTCACGCGATTAACACACTTAAGTCCCTGAGAACGAACTCAACTTACTAACTAAAACTTGCATACGTCCTGTAATACTTGCAGTACTGTGCCTGTCTAGGGTGAGAGTGCGTAGTTTCTTGACTTATTTTAATCTTATTTTTATCACACCCTAGGCACCACCAATTGGTCTTTCATGAAATTCAAGAACTTATTAACTTTGCATTAAAAACAATCAAATTTACGCACAAAAGCTCAGAATCTGCAAATAGTTAATTTCCAAGGGGAGGAAGTGCAATATGATCAAATAAGCCTAAAAGTCTATCAAGTAAGTCATTTATTCACCTAAAAGGATGTCTCCAAGGGGCTAATAATTAGAACAAATAGGGAGACATCAAGACCCCAAACTCAAACCTTTGTCGTCCCGACAAAGTAAAATAAAAACAAAGGATCTTTTAGGTGAACGCATAAGGTAGAATCTAGTAAATAATCCCAAAGCACAACTTAAAATAAATTTCATATAGTCTAATCTAGGAATTAATATACACCTACACTTATCATGCAAAATCAAACACAATATAATATCAATCCAAAATTAATTTCACAATGCTAGAAGGTTACGCTTATTACTTATCTCAAGATGGTGGATATAGGGTGTTCCTCGATCTTTACTAGTTTTGAACGCTCCACTTAGAATATTCCCTATTAACTCACTGCGTATCTAGGAATCACGAGGTCTTTACGGTTTTAGCATAGGCTGAAGGACAGTATGGTATGTATATTTGGTAAATTTGAAGTGAGCTTTTTGCTCTCTCCTCACTTACCATCAACAAACTGTCCAAGAGCTTGAGTTTACACTCGAATATGTTCTCACTCAACCCAATCGACGTGCTTAATTAGCGTCCCCAAATTAACCCAATAAGCACTAAGGATGATTCTCATAAAAATTTCCACTTTGCCGGTCCGAATATATATTCTTTTCAAATCATTTATTTTTTTCTTTTCTTTTGTATAGCTATGAATCTCTTTTTAATGTTGAGATATCATGCTATTTTTTCATAGTTATGCCTTTTCATAGCTTGAACTCGTAGCTTCTTTTCCATTCACTATTACCCCGGCAAAGGGTTACAATATAATAAACCTGTGAATCATCATCATGTATAGCACAAAGCATAATTAATAAGCTCAAAAATCCCAACCCAATGTAAATTCCCATATAGTGGACCCACCACCCCAAACTCAAGCTCAAGATAGGAAGTCTCAGGATCGTGATTCAAGTGTGGGTCATATGGTCATGCCTAACAATCTAAAGGGATATTGGCTTATAATGTGGCGACAAAATAAAGGCTTAAAGGCTAAAAATTTGGTTAAGAAGGATATAATTAATTTAGGGATAGGAGGCCAAAAAGGATTCAAAGGGCTAACAAAGAATTGCCTCTATCATCTTCCTATTTACACAGCTTGCCTCTAGTTCATACCTAAGTGGGTTCTCTACTCATTTAGATCTCACGTTCTACAAACCACCCATTATCCTTAAGCACAATTTTACTTCTTTTGCATTGTTCATTAATTCTTCCTATCAATTACTTCATGTTTGCATGCAATCAAAGTACAGTTTACACTAACTCCTAAAGTCAACTATTTTCTATCATTAATTCATAAAAAGCATGCTTGATGGGGGAATTTAAAATTCTCTACAGTCAACACAACCCTAAGATTAATTTTATTGAAAGCATGTAAAACACAAAAAATTGGGATGAGGCAACGAACCCCACCCCAAACTCAAAAGTGTGTCGTGTCCCCACGACTCGAAAAAGACTCAATAAAGCAATAAAATTAAACTAAACTACCTACCTAGTGCCTACCATCAATCAAGAAGAAGAATTAGAACGGGGTACCTGGCCATAAAGATCCATGATGTCCTCCTTTGAAGGAGAAGAATAATTATCAATTTCCATGTTCGTAGTTACCTCTTCCAATGTTGACTCAATCTGTGTAATTTCCATCCAAAGTGCTCTGTTGTCTTCTCTCAAAAGTTCGATTCCTTGTTGCAATTTGAAAGCCCATGGAGGAATACCATAATTAGTTTGAGAGGACGAAGAACCTTGATCTTGAGTTTGTGTCTTTTCTTTAGGCTTTGATGATACCCTCATCCTTGCTGTTAATTTCTTGTGTAGTGGTGGTGCAGGTGCCTTTTCTTCTTGTTTTTCTTCAGTAAGCTCATCAAGATTGATGGCCTTTTCAATTGTAGAACCAGGCAAATTCTTGTTCTTCCCTAGGATACAACACTTCCTCTTATAATCCATAGCCTCTGTTCTGTTTGTCATGGTTGATTTGACCCCAAACTCAAGTTATACCAAGGATAGAATAAAGTTAAGAAAACTTGGTGTAGCTTGAGTTTCTTGCTTGGATTAGATGAAGGAAGGTGGTTTTTTGATGAATCTTGGAAGAATTCTTGAAAGCTTGATGATCTTGAAGGTGTTTTGTGATGAATTTGATGAAGAGGATGTGTTTATGGAGGATGGAGGAGAGAATTATTGATATTATTGTGTTTGTTGTGGAGGTTTAATCAAGCTTCAAGGTCTATTTATAAGGTTGGGAGCTGGAATATTCGTATGGGAAAGGCTAGGGTTTGCATCTGATAAGGTAAGAAGTGTATTAGGTAAAAATCTCTTCAAAACCGACCTAGCGCGGTGCACCGGAGGTATGGCCCGGTGTACCGGACCTGGACATGTCTCTTTTTTCAACCTTCGGCAAAACCCCCGAGTATTCTACCCGTGGTCACGGGTTTTTCTTCCTGCGGTATACCGGAGGTATGGCCCGGTATACTGGACCTGACCCCTTCGTTTTTTTGAACTCTCGGCAGAAAACCCGAGTCACCAACCCGTGGTCACAGGTTTTTCTCCTGCGGTATACTGGAGGTATGGCCCGGTATACCGGATTTGAACCGAATTTTTCCCACGTGTTTCCTTTTTTGTTTCCTAGCACCCCAAATTCAATTCCTGCACCATTAACACACTACCTTTCTTATTTCTTTTAAAAGTAGTCACTAATACTCGATACTGACTTAGAGTTATACACTAGGAATTGAAAAACATAAAGCATTAAACTAATATATTATGAACTGGCTTTTGTTTAACGTCGTTAAGCTCGACGGGTTACCTCATGAATCATTTTTTCACATAACCTCCCCAGCAGTGAGTGAGGTTATCAACGTTTGCTACACGGAATTTGCATCCCTTAGATTTTATGACCACCAGCTGATTCGAAATAACCTTTGTGACCATGAACGGTCCTTGCCAAGAATTCTTGGCTTTGCGCGTTTTCGGAGGAGGATTAGGCTTCTTCATCGAAACCTTTTCTTCTACACTGAACTTCCTCTTCTTTCTTTCTTTCTTAGGTTCTTTGGGAACCTTCAAAGCACGCTCCATTTCTTCCATCTTCGCATGGTCAAGGAACCACAAATCTGTTGGTTTCTGGTCAAGGTGTGGATTTTCCTTGGGATTTGTATGGAGAAATCACAGATTCGAAGTTGATCTAACAAAACTAGATAATCTGGATGGATGGAGGAACCAAGGATTTGGTGGTTTCTTTCTTAGCTCTTCTTCCTCCACTCATAAGGTTTCCACTACCTTAGTTGGTTCCTTGTCTTTTTGTTCAATCATATCGATCCGGAAGCAATCCTCCTTGGGATCCGGAAACTTCATTGGCTTAAACACGTTAAATTTTTCCTCCTCGTCTTGGATACGCATAATCAATTCACCGTTTTCTACATCAATCAAAGTACGCCCCGTGGCTAGGAATGGTCTTCCCAAAATAATGGGGACAATCCTATCCGCGTCGTAATCAAGTATAACAAAATCAACAGGAAAGATTAACGTACCAGCCTTGACGAGGACATCTTCTAGTCTTCCCTCTGGATGTACGAGGGATCTGTCAGCCATTTGCAAAACCATAGAGGTGGGTTTTGCGTTTCCTATCTTCAACTTTTCAAACATGGATTTGGGCATGAGATTAATACTTGCTCCCAAATCACACAAAGCTTTCCCTTGCCACTTAGCACCAATGGAAATCGGGATCGTAAAACTTCCAGGATCAAGTAATTTAGGTGGTAATTTGCTTTGGGAGATGGCACTACACTCTTCTGGCAAACCCACCATCTCATTCTCAAGATATTGACGCTTGATGGTGATAGCGCTTTTCAGGAATTTCATGTATTTTGGTACACCTTTTATAGTCTCTAAGAAAGGTATATTAATGTTAAGCTTACTCACCATGGTCATGAATCTCTGATATTCCGCATTATCTCCTTTTTTCTGAACTCTTGAAGGGAATGGTGGAGGAGGGCGGACTTCTATAGCATCTTTCTTTTTTGGATTTTCCGGAATCCTCTCCACTTCCACTACTTCTGGTTCATCTTCTTTTCCACTACATCCTCTACCGTTATCTCTTTCACAGTTGTTTCTTTTTCTTTCATAACGGGAAAAGGTGGGGGTGGAAGATTCTTACCACTTCTAAGAGAGATCGCGTTACATTCTTCATATGGTTTAGGTTATTCAGTATCGCTAGGTAATTGTCCATGTGGACGCTGATTTAATTACTTTGGCATCTGAGCTATCTGAGTTTCCATCAATTTAAGTGTTGCGACCGTAGATTGTTGAATGTTGATTAGTGTCATCATAGTTTGCTGAACATCTAATGCACCTTCTTAAGGTTAAGCAGGTAGAGCTTTCTGGTTCATGGTGTCGGTATAAGCATCTTGTGGAGGTTGTCTCTGAGCTTGATTTCCATAAGTTTGTCCACCTTAGTAGTTGTTCTATTGTCTTGGTTGAAAGCTATTGCCTTGGGGTCGTGGTTGATATGCATAAGCCGGGTTAGCAGACCCGTTTGGATTCGAATATTGGAAACCCGGATGGTTTCTATTCAGTTGATAACCTTGACCGCTTGAGTTATAATTTCCTCGGTTGGAAACGAGCATTACGGATTCTGTATTGTGTGGACAATTCTCCTCTTGTGTAACATTGACATCTACTCCTCTACCAGCAACACTTTTTGTAATAGCTAGAGTAAGCTGTTTCAGTTGTTGCTCAAGTTTATTTTCCATGGCGGTGAACTTTTCTTCAATTAATGCACTATTTCCACCTCGAATAGGTGTTCTCACAGTATTCCAACCCAGTTCATTCGTTACAGTTCTATTCAAAATAATCTTAGCATGGACTGGTTGTACCTGTAGAAATCCACCACCACAAAGCAAGTCTAAATCCTTTCTTGAAGAGCCATCAAGTCCTCGGTAAAATATCTTCATCTGTTGAAATTCTGTGAGGCCATGATCAGGGACTCTTCTTAAACAAATCTGAAATCTCTTCCAACTTCTACCCAAAGTCTCATCTTGATCTTGATTGAATGAAGTTATTTCAACTTGCGCATCTAATCTCATATTTGTTGGGTAGTATCTATCGAAGAACGCAGTTTGTAATGCGACCCATGTTGTAATTGTTCCGGGTTCTTGAGAATCATGCCACTCACTAAGTTTTCTCTTTCTTTTATTTGCTTCTCGAACTAAGTTTTCGGGATTTGCAAGAATCACGATATCTTCACGCATAAACCAAAACCTGTAAACCTGAGAAAGAAATACAACCCAAAGCGTATAACTAAAAAAATAACAAAAACTAAACTAACAATTAAACTACTAAAGATTAACACCGGGGTCACACGCTACCGTCCTTGGCAGCGGCGCCAAAAACTTGGTGGGTCCTAGGGTGTTATAAAATTAAGCGATAAATAAAGAGGAACAACTTAACAGCAAGTGTACGGTTGTCCCAAGTAATATATGATAATCAAGTTCGTTCTCAGGGACGGATAGGTTCAACCCAAATATTAATCAGATAGTAGAAATATTTGTTTGACAGAAAAGTAAAATAATACATTTTTGTTTGGTTTTCTTAATAACTAAAGATGCAAATAAATAAAGACTAAAATTAAATAAACAGAAAGGAAATAAAGTAAATAAACGACTAACTTCAGATAAGAGAGATACTTGAGTTTCGCAAGGAATCCACTTAATCAATGTAATCTATGCTATGTTTAAGGGTAGAATTGGAATTATAATATTAGTCGGGACTCTAATATCTCCTATCCTCCTGTCGGGTGGACCTAGGAGCTATCCTAAAGTATCATAAACACCTGTATGGTCGAATATGCCTCTTCGGATGATATGATTTTACCTCTTTGGCTATGTAACTAGTTAAGCCTGTCGGTCAATAACGGACAATACAGGGGTATTACCTAGATCTGTACTCAAACCCCCCTGTCGGATGATCACTTCGCTACTAAAGTGAATAGCCCAAATACTAAAAGCTAATTCTAGTTGTTCCTAAAAGAATTAGTAATGAAAACAAAGTAATATCCAATATATAAAACTCAATCCTATTTATATCTAAACAATCCCAAATTCAAAACATAGATTAATCAATTAAGGTTCATCCCTTTAATGCGATTCTCAAGTATAAAGAAATTTAGCTCATAAGAAAATTAAAGACTGGCATTAAATAAAAGCAGTTCATGTTCAAATACAAAAGATAAATTAATAACCTAAAGGGTAGGATGACTGTTGATGGAAGAACAGATTCCTCCAGCACTAGCTTCTCCTTGCCTTCTTGCTCTGACTTGAAAACTTTAAGCCTCTTGTGCAATTCTCTGAAGTCTATGAAAAGAGGAGGTTAAGGGGTGTCTTTATAGGTGTTAGGGAACCCTAGGTTGAATTTACTTGGAGTGGAAGACAAGTTAAGAACTCTCAAATTCGTAGCCCTAAAATCTAGGAAAGGTAAGATTCTGCTGATTTGATTTGGTCATATCTCATTCAATACTTATCCGTTTGAGGAGTTCCAATATATGAAACTGCTTGTCTCGGAAAGAGATTTCTATTGGTGCAGACCACTTGTCCTGATTCCTAGCCAATCTTTAGTTATGGACTTATCTTTGAGACGTGGCTGGAATTTCAGATTCATTAGACAGCTTTATCTTTTCCTTCTTTGCATATATCTTTCTTAAATCTTCTTATTTCCATGTAAATCTTATTTCCTTTACTTCTTTATCTCGACTTGGTCTCTAAGTAATTATCATTCATCTTTTAAAGCTTCACAATAAATAAATAATTAAACCGCATATGCTTTAAAAAGAATAAATCAATAAATCAAGAAATAGAAATAGGAAAGCACACTCTAAAAATAGAAACTCGAGTAAAACATTTCCTAACACACTAAAATACACTAAGACTTTAATTCTCACTTCTCCTCCTTGGATTGGTCTTTCATGAAATTCAAGAACATATTAACTTTGCATTTAAAAACAATCAAATTTACGCACAAAAGCTCTAAATCTGCAAATAGTTAATTTCCAAGGGGAGGAAGTGCAATATGATCAAATAAGCCTAAAAGTCTATCAAATAAGTCATTTATTCACCTAAAAGGATGTATCCAAGGGGCTAATAATTAGAATAAATAGGGAGACATCAGCTATCTTATGGTATTAATGACCCCATCAGGGAGACACTAAGATAAATTCTGATATGAAAAAATCATCCCAATTGTTTATGTGGTTAGTCAAGGCAGCTAGGCTCAATAACTAATGTCACACGTCTATAATCTATTTCAATAATTAAACCCCCCCCCCCCTTTTAGATGATTGTCGCTACTAACAAATTGCCTAACTACTAAGGGTTATACCTAATTGATCAGAGTAGATATATTAAATAAGTGCAAGATGATAGTCAATATAGAAATATGCGACTTTAATTAAATTGAAACAATCCCAAATTCGTAAAAACATTAAATTAACTAAATAGGTTTCAACCCATATCGCGATTCTTAAGTATTTAGGGTTTAGTTTATAATTAAATTCAAAAAAGAAATACAATTAATAAAAGACATAAATTAAATTAAAACTAAAATAAACCTAATTGTTGGAATCATTGGGCTGATTGTGAAGGAAGAAAGACATCTCCACTTTCTGCCTTTTGCTTCCAAGCACTTTTGGCTTCTCCTCTCTCAATAATTAGTAAAAATATAAAGTGTCCTGAATTAAGAGGTCCAAAACCCCTTTTTTATAGCTGAAAAACAGATTAGGGGCTTAATTAAATGATTAAGGGCTCAAATCTATTTTATTAATCCTGCACTGATGTACAACACTCCAGTAAAACAGGTGTAACTTTCGCACCGTAAGTACAAATCCATTGAAACCCTTCTCAAATTACTCTAAATCAAAGGCCCATCTTTCCCATTTGAACCACCAAGTCAAATCTGCACCGCTTAGGTTCCGGATAGGCTACAAGTAATGACTTTCCAGTTTTCAGGATTCCCTAGTTTCACTAAAGTGATGTTTTTCGCTCCTTTAACGCTTTCTCTTGATCTTAGACTTTAGACTTAACTTATTTTCTTCATCTTGGTGCTTCCTAACAACCATGTACCTAAGAACATTTCTAAACAAGAAAAATTAATGCACAAAACCTCTAAAGGTAACAATATTTTAATCCCGAAGGAATAAGTGCAATATAGAAAAAGATGACTATATATCTATCAACTAAGTCCAGATTCAACCTAAAAGTATGTCTATAAAGGGATTTATCTATAACAAAATGGGAGACATCAGTCGTCTTGACAAAGTAAGAACAAATTAGAGGTCTAAGTTACGAAGAAAATGCATATCTAAAGAATGATACCAACATAAAACTTAAAATAAATCTCATATAGTAAAACCAAAGAACTAATGCACACATACAACTACCCTACAAAATCAAAACATGGATGATTTAATTTCACAATGCTAGAAGGTTACCCTGGATACTTAGCTTGATATGGTTGCTATAGGGTGTCCATCGATCCTTACTTGCTTTTAAATTCTCTAATTAACTTACTCCCTATTTGCAAAACTGTTATTCCACTACGTAGCTAAGAATCACGGGGTCTTTACGGTTTTAGCGTAGCCTTAGGGACTGTGTGGTATGTATATTTGGGAAATTTTAAGTGAGCTTTTGGCTCTCTCCTCACTAACCATCAACATACTGTCCTAGAGCTTGAGTTTACACTTGAATATATTCTCACTCAATCCACTTGATGCACTAATTTAGCGTCCCCAATTTACCCAATAATTTGTCAAGATGATCTCAAAAACTTTCCAATTTTCCGGTTACTTTATTTTCAATTCTTTTTTCCAATTTATCGTTTCTTTATAAGATACCCATGATACCCATTTTGATGTGAGTTGACATGTATATTGTTTTCTCTTTCTTTTTCTCTTCTTGTTTTCATAGACCCCGACAAAGAGTTAAAATTAATATATCATCAAAATTCGTGCAAAATATAAACGTATAAAATTCACACCCAATGTAATATCCCATATGAAACCCATTACCAAAACTCAAGCTCTACATATAACAAGTCTCATGGTTTCAATTCAAGTGCATGTTATATGGAAAGCCATGTAAACTAAGGGGTATGGCTTATATCGTGATGACAATAGAAAGTCTTAAAGGATTAAAAATGGGTTGAAGAAGGATTTAACATTAATATTCAGTTAGGAAGCTAAAATGCTCAAGTGGCTATCAAATAATTGCCTCTGTCATTTTCCTTGCTACGTACTTTCACTCCAGACTCACCTCAAGACTCCAGGTCATAATTAAGTGGGTTTTCTACTAGGTTAGATCTCGCCTTCTACACACGACTCATTCTTACTAAGTACAAGCTTACTTATTTTGTATTGTTCATTAATTTTTCCTATCTACAATCTAGTGTTTGCATGCATTCAAGGACGTTATGCACTACCCTAAGGTCTACTATTTTTTATCATTAATTCGCAAAAAGTCTGCTTTTGTGGAAATTCGACACACTCTACACCAAAATCATTCCTTAAACTAATTTTTATTTGGTTTTTAACTTTTTAGAAAGCGATAAAACATGTAACACATAAACTGGGAATGAGGACAACGAGTACCCAACCCCAACCTAAAAAATGAGTCGTGTCCTAACGACTCGAAAAGATTGTATAATGCAAATAAACTAAAATATACTACTAAATAAAAGGGAATAAGGGAAAATATCTTAATCGGCACTAGGCCGATCACTTTTGTTATCGCGTCGAGGTTGTGAATTCTTTTTTATTACGGTAAAAGTGGTTAATTTCATTGCATTAATCTTGTCTATTGTGTTTTTCATAAGCACCAACTCTCGTGTCATCATTCACATAGCTTCAATCATCTCCTCACGTTTCTCCTCTAATTTTCTCATTCGCTCTATCACTTCGTTCTCTTTGAAGTCTTTTCTCTTCCTTGATGGAAGCCTAGCACCTCTCTCTTCCCCAAGGGTTTATCTAGATCAATACCTATTTCCTTAGTTTCTTTATGAATGTAGTAATCTTATATCTGTAACATTCTCTCCATTCTCTGTAGGCTCGTCCTCTTCATTCATGCGTGGCACTTTCGCTTTCAAACAAATCAAAGAAATTGTGCGTGGAAATTAGAGGTTGCGTTGGGTAATAGGAGATTTTGTGAAAGACATGATGATATTATAGATAATGTGAGCTACATCGGTTTCTTTCTTCTCAAGTATACACTTAATGAAAATAAGTTTCTCTCCTGTTACCTCGGAGATATGGGTGTTGCCAAAGAACGTGGGAATAATGAAACGGGACCATACTCTAACACGTGGTAGCAAGTCGCTACTCAATAACTGACCTTGATATCTCCCTCCTTCGGGGTTAGGTCCTCGCCCACGAATCAACACTTGATTGTAGAACGGTTTCCACTCAAAGTTATTATGACTAACCACTTCACTATTTTAGCATGAAACCTTCGAGTTTGGTAATTTGAATATCTCATGAATCTGCTTTATTGAAAAAGGGACAATCTTTTTTCTTATTTGAATCACATCTCCATTCGCAAAAACAAATTCTTCATAAAATTCTTGAACTGTGGCTAGAATATATGCAACATCTCTCTTTCTCATCTATTTCCATCCATACTTGTCAATGTCACATCATAATCTTTGAATTCATTGTGCATTATGCCTAAAGGAAGCCCTTTCTCAACACCAAATCTCAAATTAGCAACCCATTCATGACCTTGATCTTTCCAACTCACAACGTGTGGCCATTGACTTTCTTCTCATAGATCATTGTTCATTCAAGGTTACAGTAGAAATTGGTTCTTCAATTTTATCCTCTTCCAAGTTCGGCTTTGAATGTTTTACCTCACTTGGGTTCTCTTTTATCTTCATGTTGTTCTTTACTTCTCCAACCTTGGGTTTTGAACTCGAATCAGGAATCTTAATTGCGTTCTGCGGAATTTCCCCAAGAGAATTCTTCTTGTTCGAATTAGTGGTCATCTTACGATTATAGCACACGGAACCAGATCTTCTTGTCATCTCAAATAACCTCCAACTCAAAGCTTAAAAAATTCAAAAGCTAAAGATGAAATTTGTGAATTTTGATGTTTTTGAAGGTGGATTGATATAGATTGTGGTGTTATATGAGATGGGTAATGATATTTTATGGTTTTGGAGAGGTTTTGATGGCTAAAATTTATGCTTTGGGAAGAAAATATTGGGATTAAAAGTGTAATTTTCTTGGTGTTTTGGAAGGCTTTGTGATATGAGTATGTGTTCAGATGATGTTTAGAGGGAATATTTAATTATTTATGGTGTTTTAATGGTGGATTGCAGGTATTTATGAAGCTTGGGTCGTTATCAATGGCTTTGTTGTGGGAGAAGGTAAAGGAAGAAGGTAAATTTGTTTACGGATTAGGTCTGCCGGCTTACAACGTCACAACCGGGCTCCCGGTTCACAAATTGGGTACCCGGTTAGGTGAGTTTTATTTTCCCGTATTTTTTTCATTCGCAACTTTGAGTTGTGTGTAAGCCTTCATCGTCCAGAAGGTTTTCCTTGAGAGACTAGGCTCCCGGTTCACAAGAAATCAGGATCCCAATCGTGAAGGTGGACGAAATAGCGGACGCAACCTTGAACCACATCCTTTTCTTTTCTAGTAACTTCTTTCTCTTTCATAACGGGAAAAGGAGGTGGAGGAAGATTCTTACCACTTCTAAGAGTCACAGCATTACAATCTTCTGTCTGTTTCGGATTTTCTGTGTCACTAGGGAGTTGCCCTTGTGGACGCTGATTCAGTTGTTTTGACATTTGCGAAACTTGATTTTATAACATTTGAATGTGTGCTTCAGAAGCTTGTTGCCTTTGGATTGACTGTGCATGAAGGGCAATCAATTTTCTACGGTTTTCTGAAGGTTGTTTGTACCTTCTTGTGGTTGAGCAGGTAAGGCTTTCTGGTTCATGGTGTCATTATAGTTGTCTTGAGGAGGTTGTCTCTGAAAATAATATACTTGATTCTGTCTCCCTTGATAATTATTCTGAGGTCTTGGATTATAGTTGTGATGTCTCCTCATTTGTGATAGATTTGTGTTAAGATGAGATATCATTTTTAGTGATTTAGAAGTCATAATAGTCGTTTTTGTTTTGAGAAATAGTGCACTTTCCTATTTTGAGTCTTGATTTAGTAAAATAATATTTTTAGAGCATATTGGGTTTAATTATTTATTTAGTGTGAAGCTTTAATGATATTTATGGAGATTAATTAGAGTCCAAGTCAAAGACTACAAGATATGGAAAGAGATAAGCATGGAAATTGGAGATAAGGAAACAAAAGCTAAAAACATGGAAAAGGAAAAGCTGCCTTAATCCTGAATTTCTGCACCTACGACCACAAATCACCTTATATCTCAAAATCGGTGTGGAATTTGGAGAAACGGTCAAGAGTAAAGTTGAAGATCTTTCCGAGTCGATGAATTAGGTGTACTCATACGCGTCAAACGGATGAGTATTGAAGCTTCTATGACCAAAACAAAAACGGGCCTGATTTCATGTTTTAGGGTTACGAATTTGAGTTGGGTTTGGAGTCCATTACTTACCTTCTCCTTCAAGAAAACGAATTAGGTCTTCTAAACACCTATAAATACACCCTTATATCACTTCTAAATCATCCTTTCCTCATCGTAATTAGTTTTTAAGGTTTTATTCTTCCAAGTTATTGTAGAGAGCAAGATGATGTCTTTTATTTCTTTTAGTTTATTTCCTTCAGGTGTGAACTAAACTTCCCATAGCTTGGGTTTTGCATCATGCATAATCTATGAATTCTAATTTCTTTCTATCTATGTTTCTTTGGGAATTACATGTTTTAATCTGATATTAGCTTCTTACCTTTATATTTGTTTATGTGTTTTGATTTATTGCCTGTCCTAGAACTGATCACTTTAGGCTTTCTTAATAGTAATTAGATGATCACCTTAGCTGGTTGTCTAATTATTGAAACACCACATAACGTCTAGTGTCGATATTAGTCCTAACAACACTGATTCTAACTAGATAGTCATTAGGGTATGAATTAATCACTATCACCATGTATGGAAATTGATTGCTTAGGGTCTTGGTAGCCCTTGATAACCCTATTTGAACCAGCCTCGTGGTGTGTCCGTAGCCCCCTTAGTCGCTCTCAAGGTCTAAGGTATGGGAATTTAGAATCCTGACTATGTATACAAGAGCTAATTATCTCCCTTATTAACTAGATTTAATAGAAAGAATTAGAAGGATTCGTGCATACTAGCAAAACCTAAGCTATATTTCTCATCTCATCTTCTTCGTATTTAATTTATTGTCTTTAATTTTCCTTAGTTTAATTTAATATTTTTGAATTATTCTCTCTTTATTTTCCTGTCTTTTAATTATTTACTTCTTACTCGATATTTCTACCCACTTGATTAACACACTAAGTCCCTGAGAACGAACTTTCTTATCATTAAAACTTGCATACGTCCTGTAATACTTGCAGTACTGTGCCTGTCTAGGGTGAGAGTGCGTAGTTTTCTGACTTATATTTTATCTTATTTTTATCACACCCTAGGCGACACCAAATTGTTACCTTGGGGACGCGGCTGATATGCGTAAGTTGGATTTGCTGCCCCATCAGGATTTGAATACTGAAACCCCTGATGGTTTCTGTTAGGTTGATATCCTTGACCATTCGAATTAAAATTCCCTCGGTTGGAAACAAACATCACAGACTCTTGGTTATTCTGACAATTCTCCCATTCATGATCATTCACACCACAATACGAACATCCATAAACTTCTTTCGTAGCATTCACTTCAACCCTTTTACTCGAAAAACCTTCTTTCACGGCTAACGTAAGTTGATTCAATTGTTGTTCCAATGTGGTTTGTATTTTGTTCTCAAAGGAGGTGAACCTTTCTTCAATGTTTACATTATTAACTCCCCCTTTAACAGGCGTTCTTACGGTATTCCAACCCACTTCATTAGTTACCGTTCTATCCAAAATAATTCTTGCGTGAACGAGTAGAACCTGTAAAAACGCACCACCACATAATAAATCTAAATCTTTTCTCGATTTCCCATCAAGACCGTTATAAAAAAAAATCAATTGTTGTTGTTCTGGAATCTCGACCAACTTCTACCCAAAGCTTCATCATATTCTTGTCGGAAGTGTGTTAACTCGAGTTGACCGTCTAATCTCATGTTGGATATATAGTATCTGTCTAAAAACGCAGCTTGCAGCTGTTCCCAATTTGTAATCTTTCCAGACTCTTATGAATCATGCCAATCACCCGCTCCATCTATCACAAAAAATCTGAATGTAGCAAAATACATTTGCTCTTTTTTTACTCCTTGATTGATGTACGAATCGCAGATTTGCATAAATTTTTGTACTGCGCGAATAGGATCTTCTCCGGGCTTGCCACGAAAATTCCCGAAATTCTGAAATTGAGCTAACATACCCGAATCTGGGCGGAATCTCAGAACGTCAATATTGGCTTGGCCAATCCCAAGAGGAGGAGCAAGGAATGGTTCTTGTGCTGGACCGGTAAGGAACCATGGATCAGCTACTTGGAATTGAACTGAAGGATTAGGAGGATTAAGAGGTGGGACTAGACCGTTCTGACCATTCTAGCCATTCTCAACCGGAAGGTCAGCCACCTCTCTAGTTAATCTCTCTTCTAACTCTTGTGCTTCTTGTTCTCTTCTTTTTTTGTTAGCAAGTCTGACTAATGATTCAGGATTATCAAGGATCGGAGGTAATGCCTCAAGATCCTTAAAGAGTCTCCTTCGCATACACCAAACCTAAAAACCTGAAAAAGATGAACAAACAAAGCGTAAAACTAAAAAATAAAAATGCAACTAACACTAAAGGATAAACACCGGGGTCACACGCTACCGTCTCCGGCAGGGGCACCAAAAACTTGGTGGTCCTTTGTGTGTTCTAAAAATAAATGCAATAAGGAAAAGAGAACCACAACTGCAAGTGTACAGTTGTCCCAAGTAATATATGCGATAATACAGATTCGCTCTCAGGGACGGATTGGTTGACTTTAATTCTTATCGAATAGTAGTTAATTGCACGTAAAACAAGTAATTGATTTTGAGAATGTTTGTTTTGGTTTTCTAAGACTAAGTCAAATAATTAAATACTAAATTAATGCAAATATTAAACTAGACGCGAAAAAATAAAGTAATTTACGCAAGGTAGGAAAGGCAGTACTTGAGAGACGCAAGGGTTTCACCTAATTATCATTCATTTCATGTCATGCTAAAGGGACAAATCAGTAAATATGTAATGGTCGGGATTCGGAATTCTCCTTACCCCCGTCAAGGTGGACTAAGGAGCTACTCTTAGGTGCTACAAACCCCGTCAGGGTGATTATAGTCCATCTTCAAGTGGTTAAGTCTTTTTATACCCAATTGGCCATAGGATTAACTAAGATCGTCAGAGTCTATAATTTCTATCCTACATTCATTAATTGGTTCTGTACCCAAACCCCCTCGTCAAGGTGATCCATTCGCCACTAAATGGAATAGCCTAAATACTGAAGCTTATGATTGGTTAATTTGGTTAATTACGTCATTCATAGTAACTAAAAGCAAATTAATGAAAAATACAATTTACCCAATTTGATTTTAATTATTAAAATCCCAAATCCAAACACATGAAACGAAATCAAATTGGGATTAACTCATTATGCGTTCTCAAGCACTATTTAAGTTTAGTTCATAATGTTTTACAGAACAAAATAGAAGAACCTAATTACGGAGTTGAATTGGCTGAGAATTGGAGATATAGACAGTCTCCAGCTCTTGCTTCTCCTCTTCCTATGCTCTAGCTTCCTCTCTGGTGTCTAACTCTTTTCTTTTCTTAAGCGTATCAATTGGTGTGTAAAAAAGAGAGTCCAAAGTCTATTTAAAATGTTAAAAACGGATTAGGGCTTTTCTTTAAAGATTAAGTGAAAATAAGAAAAGCACAAATCCATAATTAAGCCCAAATCCCGTAACAGCTGCACCACCTTCACTAAAACAGCTCTAACCAGCTCGTTTCAACTCGGATTGACCTCATTCCAGTTGATAAATTTTCGTAACTCAATGGGAAACAGTTTCTATTCACTAGTAAGAGGCTAAATCTACTCTTAGATGGCTTGGAATCAGCAATCTTTATCAACTTTCCAGATTTGCAGCTTCAATTTATCACTTCTTTCGGGATATTTCTTCTTGCTTTGACTTCATTACACGATCTTTGACTTTATTAATTAGTTCCTCTCCTAGCTAGTATTCAAAACCTACAAATTTTCACTCAAAACAAACCATATTACGCGCAAAAGTTTAATAAATGAAAAGTACTAGAATTAAAAGAGGAAAATCGATTTATTGCATTTTAACACCAAAAGTCTATCTAAATAGTCGGATAAACACCAAAAAAGATGTCTCCCAAGGGCATAAAATTAGAACATTTAGGGAGACATCAAGGATATTTACTCAGTTCACCAAGGAGGCTATATATTGTTCATCGAACTTCACTAGTATCCAAAGATCCACTAACTACTCTCTATTGGCTCGATCACTTCTATATTAAATAGCAAAGAATCATAAGGTCTTTAAGGTTGTAATGTTGGCTTAGGGACAGTATGATAAGTGTATTTGGATAATTTAGAGTGAGCTTTTGGCTCTCTCCTCACTAGCCATCAATGAATTTCCCTAGAGCTTGAGTTACTCTCATAAAATGTTCTCACTCAACCCTAATGATTTCCTTGATTCACAAAGTAGCATCCCAAATTACCCAATTAAAGCATAAGATGTTCACATAAAAATTCAACATTGCCGGTCCAAATATATATATTCTTTTCAAATCAAATTTTTTCTTTTGTATAGCTATGACTCTCGTTTGGTTGTGAGATATCATGCTATTTTTCTCATATATTTTCTTTCCATGCTTTTTATCTTTTTTTCCATTTACTCTTATCCCGGAAAATGGTTACAATATAATAAACCTATGAATCATCATCAAAATATAGAACAAAGCACAATTAATAAGCTCAAAAATCCCAACCCAATAACAATTCCCATAATGGTGGACCCACCAGCCCAACCTCAAGCTCTAAAACAACTGTCTATGCATCGCGATTCGAGTGCAGGACATATGGAAAAGTCCTAACATATAAAGGGATATGGATTATAATGAGGCTAATAAAAAGGCTTTAGAAAGGCTAGAAAGGGCTGAGAATGATGTAAAATAATAATTTGGACAGCAGACTAAAAGGCAACAAGGGCTTAGGAAAGAACCGCCTTAATCACTTTCTAAACTATGCATTTTCATTATTCTCTTACCTTTAGCACGTTCATCAAATGGATTATTAACTAGCTTGGATCTCACGGCCTACACACCACTGATGGCTCCCTGAGATCGAAAATACTTTCTATCGCATTGTTAACTAATCCTTTCTTTACTATCAATGTGTGTTTTCCTACAAATACTCAAAGCATACAAAATAAAACAACCCATAAACATACTACACTTTCTATCATTAACTCACTGACTTATGCTTTCAAGCTATTTAACACGCTCTACATCTAATTCCCATATATCGAAACGAATTAATTTATACCTAAAATAGAAAAATCACATAAAAATGGAGATGAGGGACAACGAATCCCCACACCCCCAACTCAAAATTGAGGCGTGACCCCACGACTCGAATAAGACTCTAAAAATAAATTAAAACAAGCAGATAAAGCATATACAGAAATGGTAAGGAAGAAAGAGAACATACTCTCGACGCTATTGTCTCGCATTATCGAGATCCAAGATAGGATTTACTAGATATTTCTTTAATTGCTCAAGGAGTATCATGATGTGCAGTTGGTTAGCTTCATTTGTGCCACATCATTGGCCAAGAAAGTTTGAGCTGCTTCAACTTTATTTAATCGCTCCTCTATCTTTTCTCGCCAAATATGATCCTTTTTCTCTTTCGAAAAGTTGCGTAACTCCTGCTCCTCTCAAAATAGTCTTGATCCAAGTATTGTCAATATTTTTCATCATGTTATTGGTGGGGGCAAAGGTGTGATAAAATAATAGATATATAAAGATAATAATAAAGAGCACACACCCTTGAGAACCACAGAACTCACTGCAAGTATCACAGATCGTTTGCAAGTTTTAATGATAAGTCAAGTTCGTTCGCAGGGATTGTATCCGTTAGATCTACTTATATTTAACAAGCGTAGATGAATTTAGATGTTTTAGAATAAAATATAAAAAGATAAAATAATATGAATAACTATTTGATGAGAAATAATAAATAAGAATGCAGATAAATAAATATGGATGTAAATCTAATAGATTAGGGTCACTAATATGAGTCTATTTTACTAAGTTGTTATTCTAACCTGTCACAGATTAAGCATTATATATTAACCAGGATTCTAAATTCTACCTAGCCTCTATTAGGCTTAGGAGCAACCTCTCCACTACCAAGGATTCCTAAGTAATGATTGGTGATTAAATCAAACCTTTATGGCTATCTAGTTAGGCAAAGGATCAAAACTAGACGATTATGTGGTGTTGTCAATAACTAAGAATAATCCTAAGATTGGCCAAATATAGGGTTGTAACAATAAGTCAAAACACATAATAACAATATACGCCAAGCTCAATCAATTAAAATAACAAATAGTATTATGGTATTAAAGACAAAATAATAACCCAACAATTAAAAGTAAAACTTACAGAATAAAAGCTTAGAAGTATGGGTGAACATAAATCTATAGCTAAATACCCTAAATATAGAGAAGGTGAGATGTAGAAGAGGAGTTTGTCACTCTCCAACTTCTTGCTTCTTGTCTTCCACTATAGGCCAGCTTGCTTCTTGGATGAATAGTTTGATTCTAAGGATGAATATTAATTTGAAGGACTAAGCTATTATTTGAAAGTGAGAAAATACAAGTAAGGACTAAGCCTAAGCTTGAAACTGAGTAAGGACATGTTTACAATGATAAGAGGGTGTATTTATAGGTGTCTTGGAAGCCCTAATTCGTTTTCTTGAAGGAGAAGTAAGTGGTGGACTCCAAGCCCAACTCAAATTCGTATGGAAATAAAGATAATTTCTGCTGAACTGTTTTGAGCATATCTTCTTCGTTATTGGTCGGTTTTTGCTACACAATATACCAAAAGAATCCTCACAGAATTATCTACGTCCTTATGAAAGGAATTTACCAAAATCGGCTTGGTTTTGGAGTTATCAACACTTCTTTAGGCGTAGCTGCAGAAATTCAGATTTAGGCAGCTCTTCCTTTTCCATATTTTTAGCTTTTGTTTCCTTATCTCCAATTACCATGCTTATCTCTTTCCATATCTTGTAGTCTTTGACTTGGACTTTAATTAATCTCCATAATTATCTTTAAAGGTTCACACTAAATAAATAATTAAACCCAATATGCTCTAAAAATAATAATTTACTAAATCAAGACTCAAAATAGGAAAGTGCAATATTTCTCAAGAAATTCGACTAAATGACTTCCTAAATCACTAAAAATGATGTCTCATCCTAATATAAATCTATCACAAATGAGGAGACATCAGTTATACATTAGCTTCTCTTCTTTACCCAGAATCACATTCGCTTTCCAAACAAGGCACGTGATCATAGTAGGATATTTCAAACTAGATAACGAAGTAGGAGAGACCAGAAATCACGTCAGCTCCTCAAAGATCACTTGTTCCATATCTACTTCTTCCCCCCTTAAAATACAAATCAACAAGATTGCGTTCTTCTTAGTTACCTCTGAAGTTCTCATGTTCCCAAAGACATTTTCTGTAAGGAACTGGTGCCAAACGTTTGTATTTGCTTGGAGATATTTGTAGGGCCAAGGTTACTTTACTTCTCCCTATGTGCTTGCACTTTCTCCTTATCTAATACATGATCAAAAAGTAGATTCCAATCGAAAGTCTTGATATTTTCCAACCAATTTCTTGAAGTGGATGTAGCTTCGAATCTCTTCAACTGTAAAAGGAACTAACTTGCCTCTAACTGGAACACGACCTTCACTATCTCGGCTAAAGAGGCATAAATAGAAATCAGAAACTAACTCTCTACATAAGTTCGATATTCGCAACATGAATGTATACCAACCCAATCTATCTCCCATCTCTATGAATCTCTTGTATTCACCTTCTCCAACTTCTTCTTCAAATACTCTCTCATAAGACAAAGGAAGTTCTGGTAAGTGTTTCTTTGCTGAAGCTACCAAGGACTTAGAAGCTTCATTAATCTCGGGCACAAGATTCTCGATTTGTAGAGTTTGTGGTGTTTTCTTTATGACAGTTTAAATCTTTTTGCTTTTTAAACTTACCACAACTAGCTTTCCTCTGTTTTCTGAACCTGTTTTACCCTTTAAACTGGAACTTGAACTTTTCTCAATTGATTTCTTCTCAAAAGAACCCAATACCTTACTTTGATTCTTCTTCATCTCCCTAACAGTAGATTAGGTTTATGTTCTTTTTGTCATCTCAATTGACCTCCAACTCAAAGCTTTAACCACTCTTGAAATTTGAAACTCTTGATTTATAGGTTGACTAAGCTTTATTCGAGTTAGGAAAGGTGTTATGATGATGAATCTCTGTGTGGGTAGGATGAATTATTCTTTGAATAGTATGGATCTAAGAAATTGTTGGGTGAAAAATTGAAATTTAGGCTTTTGATTTTGGGATTCTAGGTGTTTTGGTATGATATGGGTGGTTGAATCTTCTTTGTAATGATGTGGGGAAAGGATTGGATGTAAAATTATTGTGATTGGGTAGTGTTTTGATGTTTGTTGAAGGATTGATGAAGCTTTAATGGAATTAGGAGAGGTTTGGGGAAGAAGGAGAGGCTTAAGGATTGACAAATTCATGTAAACCTAACCTCTTCCTTACATCCCATCAAATAACCCTTCAAGTATGGATTTGGCGGCGCCGTGCGGTGCAACGGACGTGAGGCGTGGTACACCGGAGTCAAGAATTGAAAAACCATGGTCGCGATTTTTCGACACGGTTTTGGGTAGCTGGTCTCGGCAATGTACCGTATTTTAAAACCGTTGCCACAGTTTTGCTCGTGCGGTACACCGGAAGGTTGGTGCGGGGCACCAGACCCCTCTTTTGTTCAGACCGTAGTCGCTCTTCTCGATACAGATTTATCTCCCTTGTCTCGGCATTGGACCGTAGCTGATAACCGTCGCCACAGTTTTTTACATGCGGTACACCGCAAGAGTGGTCTGGTTTTTCGCCGAATTTTCGTATTTATTTCCCTAACTCAATTTCTTACGTACCTGAACATCAAAAACCCTCATACCTTTCTCAATAATGCAATATCAACTAAAAACAACTAACTTAAACAAAATTTAAAAACATTAAAACATAAAAACATAAAAAAATTGTGGGTTGTCTCCCGTACATCACTTTTATTTAAAGTCTTTCAAAGTTAGACGTGTTACCTCTATCAATATTTGCGAATATAGCCTCCCCAGCAACGAGCAAGGCTATGAATGTCTACTAACCTTCGTTTAATGCCCCTCTTAGGCCTGATCTCTATCACCTTAGCTGGAACAACCTCAGTGACTACAAATTGTCCAATCCACGAGTCTTTGTGACTTTGTGGCCTATTCTCTGGTTTGTGGGTTTTCTATACAACTTCATGGGCGACCCCAAACTCAGTCTTTGGCTCAGTATCCACAGGTTTTGTGTCGATGTATTCTGGAAACGGTGATGTGAAAGGTTGTGGATGATAGAACGGTGGGATCAAACTTCCTCAGTTTCTTACCCCAAACATGGAATGTCCCAGATGCGTTTTTAGCATGAAGGGTAACTGTCCCTTCCTGGAAGTTGATGATACTCTGACTTGTGGCCAAGAACGGCCTTCCAAGTACAATTGGAACCTATTTATCTGCATCGAACTCAAGAATAACAAAGTCAGTAGGGATGGTGATATTACCTATTCAGACATGTACGTCCTCCACTGTTCCCCATGCCTTGGTCACTAAATTGTCAGCAAACTGCAACTTCACTGGAGCTTTCTCTGTTTTCTGGAGTCCAAGTATATTGAACATGGACTTTCGCATATGATTCACACCTGAACCCACATCACACATATCTTTCATCTTGAGCATACCATTTAATTGAATAGGAAGATTAAAGCTTCCTGGATCTTTGATATTTAATGGTAGCTCTTTCTCAACTCTTCTCGAGACTCTCTCAGTATGAGCCACAGTCTGTTTTTGGCTACTACGCTTTCTTCTTTTTCTGGAATAACTTGCGTGAGTATTTGTCGCGGTGTAATCCATTTCTTCGCAATCTCAAGCATTTGGGCGTTGTTCCAGAGTATACGCCTCTACAAATGTCTTGAGTTCATTTTCTACCTTCAGATTTATATCAGGAATAGTTGGTGACATTTTTTGAACAGCTGGTGGCGAGCCCACCTTCTCTTCTTCTCACAACAGGTTCAACTTCATCTTTCAGCTCTTTTGAGGCTTCTTCTTCTTTCTCTTTGGCTCTAGCATCTTGTAACTCCATAACCGATCTAATCTCTTCTTGCAGATCTTCAGAACAGTCAGAGTCTTCGGGGCTATACTTGGTTGGTTCTTCTTCAGTTTCTGGAACTTCCACGGAAATTTCTGTAGCATGCGATAATTCCTTATTCTCTTCGATCTCAAGGCATGTAACCTTACAAGCATCGAACCCAACATTGGCATCACCTCCTTCGATAGCTTTCAACTATTATGCTTCCATAATATTAGTAAGAACTTTATTCATTTGTTCTACCTGCGTACCTAAAATTTGAATTGAAGCTTCTTGTTCTCTTAACTTCTCATTCTGTGAATGCATATTATTTGTCATAAGATCCATAAAATTCTTCAATTTTTTTATCACCCACAACTCCCTCTTGAGGATTTTGTGGTAGAGCCTTTTGAGCTAAAGTGGCGGTATATGCATCATTTGCAGGTTGTTGTGGAGGAGTAGGTCGATTATAATTCTAATTTCCCTGATACGGAGCTTGACCTCTTGGTTGGTAAGAGTTATTTTGGGGGCGAGGTTGATAGTTACCTGGATTAGTGGCCCCTTGGGATTTGAATACTGCACACCCGGATGATTCCAGTAACCAAATTGATAATTTCCTCGGTTGGATATGATATAAACAGATGCTAGATTTCCTTTGCACTCTTCCCATGTATGATTCGGTACCTCACACTTCGGATAACCTTGTGCCTCTTGCACTACATTCGCTGTGGCTAAAGTCTTATGCATCTCAAGCTTAATTTCTTTGATTTGATTCTCTAATGCGGTTAATTGAGTTGAGTTTGTACTTTCTGCATCTAATCGAAGTGTACCTCTGGTGTTTGTAATAGGAGCTCGTAGAAGTGGCTAACTCCTTTCTGTTTCTATTATACGTTCCATACCTTCGGCGCCTTCTGTAGGATCCATGGACACAAAACCTCCTCTTCCAAGATTATCTACCCTCAATATACTCTAGCATTGATACCTTGATAAAACATCTCTAACTATAAAGATGTGATATAACCATGAATCGGACACCTAGCTAACTTTTGTTGGAACCTTGTCCATGCGTCTCCCCTAACTTCTTCTTCATTCTCTTGGCGAAACTTAACAAGCTCCATCTGATCTTTGAGTCTCATACTCTTCGGATAAAAATGGTTAAAGAACGCAACTTGAAGTTCTGTCCAAGTATTTAATGTACCTCGTGGTTGTATATCGATCCAATCACCAGCTTTACCGGTCAGAAAGAACGAAAACATGTGACAATACAGTTGCTTGCGTATAATGCCTGGAGTAATGTAGGCATCAAAAATCTGCATGAACTTCTGAATTGCTCTTACCGGATCTTGAATTGATGTAACACTGTAGAGTCCAAAATTCGAAAATTGACTGAGCATACGCGGATCGGGTCTGAATTTGATATTCTGAATCTTTGGAGGACGATAACCTAATAGTGTAACCGGAAAAGGTGCTCCCAAGCCTGGGAGATCTTGTTCGTGTCTGTTGAGATTTTTGTTATCTTCCCATGGTGGTGATATTTGCCCTAAAGGACCAAGTGGCGGATCCACTAGTGGTGGATCTTGTCCTACTTGTTGCACTGCCATTGCTCTTCTTCGTGCTTTGTCTTCTTTCAAGCGTTTGTTATAAGCTTTGAATCTCCACTCGGGCTCCGCAAGAGGAGACCAAGGATTTACTGTTAAAAACCTGAAAAAGACTAGAACAAACCAATAAGCGTAAAACTAGAAAAATAAAAACAACTAAAAAATACTACTAAAAATAAATAACCCACACGCTAATGAGACACAAGTCCCCGGAAGCGGGGCCAAAAACTTGGTGTCACCTAAGGTGTGATAAAATAATAGAATAAATAATGCTAATAAACACCCTAGACTGAACACGTAACTCACTACAAGTATCACAGATTGTATGCAAGTTTTACTAGTAAGTAAGATTCGTTCCTCAGAGACTTAGTGTGTTATGCTTATGGGAAAATAAATTCGAGTAGCAATTAATAATTAGAAGACGGAAAAACAAATAAATATGATGATTGAGGAGATAATATGAATGACTAAATAAAATAAAAGACAATAAGATAAAAGATGTAAGAATAAGATGAGAAAATATAGCTCAGGTTTTGAGAGTATCCACTAATCCTTCTATTTCTTCTACTAGTTAATAAGGGTGATAATAGCTCTTAGATAAGTAGTCAGGATTCTAAATTCCTCCCTACCCACTTTTGGGTGGACTAGGGCGGCTATTTCACAATCACGAGGAGACTTAACTAAGGTGCTCCTATGCCACTAGGTTCTTAGATGAGACTGGCCTTCTAATGATGATCGGTGATTAAATCAAACCCTAATGACTATCGAGTTAGGCAAACCTTTCCGGATCACTACCGCACACTAGACGTTTATGTGGTGTTTCAATAATTAGACACCCCTTCCGGGTGACCATCTAACTACGATTAGCACATCCCTAAATTGATCAGGTTCAAGACAGACATAAATAAAAGTACATAAAACAAATATATGGTTAAGCAACTAGAATCAATTTAAAATAGTTCTCCCAAATAAACATAGATACAAGAAAATAGAATTCATAGATTATACTTATGCAAATCCCAAGCTGTGGGAAAATTAGTTCATATTAAAAGGAAATAAACTAAACGAAAGATACATATTGACAACTTGCTCTAAGGATTGATCTCTAATGATGAATAAAAGTAAAGATGAGGAAGGACAAGTTTACAAAGGTTAAAGGGTGTATTTATAGGGGTCTAGGTAGGCCTAAATCGTTTTCTTGGAGTAGGAGGCAAGTAAATGGACTTCTAGCCCAACTCAAGTAAATGGTCGCTTTTGTGGACGTAGTTGCTGAAATGCGGATTTACTTGGCAACTTTTCTTTTCCTATTTTATCTTTTCCTTCCTTTATCTCCAATTTCCATCGTTATATTTTTTCCTTTATCTCTTGGAATTGATTTGGCATCTAATTAATTATCATATATCTTATAGCTTCACAACTATCAAACAATTAAACCAAATATGCTCTAAAAATAATAAATCATCAATTCAGGACAAGAAATAAGAAAATATAATAATATGAATAAAATCGAGCATTTAACTTACAAATAATCCTAAAATGATGTCTCCAATATAGATTAAATCATCACAAATAGGGAGACATCACCCCTCCTATTTCTGTAAAAGGGGTAAGAAGCTTTTTAGGTCATACTGGGTTTTATCGCCGTTTCATTAAGGACTTCTCCAAGATCGCTAAGCCATTATGCAACTTACTAGAGAAGGACTCCAAATTCCTTTTTGATGAATCTTGCATGGTGGCATTCAAAAAGATCAAGGAGAATCTTATTTTTGCACCTATTGTATTACCTCCTGATTGGGAGATTCCATTTGAATTTATGTGTGATGCTAGAGATCTTGCTATGGTGTTGTTTTGGGTCAAAGAAAGGACAAGGTATTTCACTCTATCTACTGTGCAAGTAAGACTTTCACTAGTGCTCATATTAATTATACAGTGACGGACAAGGAACTATTAGCTGTTATGTATGCATTTGACAAATTTCGTTCCTACCTTTTCGAAAATCTTTGTGTTTACCGATCATTCTGCGTTCGAAGCCGCGTTTAATCAGATGGGTATTGTTATTACAAGATTTTGACTTAGAGATTCGAGATCGAAAGGGTTGTGATAATCAGGTTGCAGATTATTTGTCTCGTCTTGAAGGTTATGATTCTAATAGTGGACCTGAGTTGGTCAAAGAAGAGTAACCTGATGAGAGTTTGTTTTCGATATGTATACATGGAACTCCTTGGTATGTATACATAGCGAATCTTATTGTGAGTGGTTCTTTTCCTGAAGGAGCCACCTCACAAGAGAGGAAGAGATTAATCCATCGTGCTAAACAATTCTTTTGGGAGGATCCTTTCCTCTATAAAACATGTGGTGATCAGATGGTGAGGAGATGCATACCTGAGAAAGATGTTGAGTCGGTAATGGCGGGTTGTCATGATTCACCCTATGGAGGACATTTCAAAGGTGACCGCACAGGTGCTAAGGTATTACAATCTAGTTTTTATTGGCCTACTTTACATAAGGATTGTCATGAATATGTTAAGAAAAGTCATAGATGCCAATTTACTAAGTATTATATTTAAGATATATGAGATGCCACGTAATAATGTTCTCGAAGTTGAGATATTTGATGTATGGGGTATTGATTTCATGGAACCCTTTGTACCATCCAATGGAAATCAATACATCCTACTTGTTGTTGATTACGTGTCCAAATGGGTAGAGGTTGTAGCTCTACCAACAAAGATTTGCGAGTAGTGATTAAATTCTTAAAGTCATACGTCTTCACTAGACATGGTACGCCCGGAGTTATTATCAGTGATGGAGGTTCTCATTTAGTGAACAGATACTTGAAGGCAGATTTAGAGAAGTACGGGGTGAGACATCGTGTATCTACCTCTCATCATCCACAAGACAATGGTCAAGTTGAGATCTCTAATCAATATGTCAAATATATCCTACAGAATAATGTTGGACCCACACGCAAAGATTGGTCATTAAAACTAGATGATGCGTTGTGGTCATATCGTACTGCGTTTAAGACACCCGTTGGTGCATCTCCATATCGCATGGTTTATGGTAAGGCTTGTCACTTAGCTCTTGAACTTGAATTAGGTGCATATTGGGCAATAGCACATACTTTAGCCAGTGAGAATCGTATGATGAAGCTGAATGAACTTGATGAGTTTCGATTACATGCCTATGACAATGCTAAAATTTTCGTGAAAATAAGTTTGAAGTGGGACAAAGGGTCCTTAAATACAACTCCAAGTTCAGCAATTATCTGGGTAAGTTGAGATCAAAGTTTTCTGGTCTTTACATTGTGACCAAATTTTCGCCTCATGGAGCTATAGAGATTGAACATTCAATCGAGCACCGCACCTTTATGGTGAATGGTCATCAATTGAAAATATATCATGGAGGCGAGGATATCAATCGCTCAGAAGATCCACATCTCGGGGAGGTTATGTACCTCCTCGAAGATGCATAAAAGTGAGAGGTAACCCGTCGAGCTTAACGACATTAAACAAAAGCCATTTCAATTTTATATTATTTTAAATGCTTTTATGTCTTTTAATTTCATAGTGTAGATTAGCGTAGTTATTGTTTATTAGTGTTTAATTTTTAAGAAATGAGAAAGGTTGGTTGTTTTTGATGATTACAGGAGTATAAAGGTCATGAGTTTGGGGTAGTTAGTACGAAAAACAAAGAATTTTTGTTGCAAAACAGGTTCTAACAGGGAACCCGGTTATCACTGACTGAGAACTCGGTCACTCTTGTTGACCAATCTCACACACGCAAGGAATATTGTGTTGGCATTCGCGCCCGTCGACACAAACCTGGAACCCGGTTAGTCGCCAACCGGGAACCCGGTGTTTGCGTTGTAGCTCCCCAAACTCTCCGACCTGTGTGGTGTAAATGCAAGCCAAGTGGTGTGTCTGGAATCGCGCTCGTCGACATCACCATTGAGATTTCGGATTGGATTTCTAGACCTAAGGTTGGAGAAGTTAATACTACTATTAAGAGGAAAGAGAACCCAATTGTGGCTAATTCCAAAATGCCTAACTTGGACGAAACAGAAGATGAAGACGAAGCTCCTAGCGAACCCATTACAGAATAAAGATCTACACGAAGGAAGAGATGGCCCCCAAGCCGAAAAAATTCTTTGATAGTTGGACTGAGCAAGTTCGTGAAAGAGTAGCTTATTTAAAGTTTGGTGTTGAGAAATGATTCCCTTCAGGTATTATATATAGTACTTTTAAATATTCCTGCTTTGGTTCGTGAGTTTTATGAAGAGCTTGCTTTTGCGAATAAACAGTCAATTATCATACGCAAAAAGGTATTGCCTTTCTCAATTGAACTTATTCGAAAAACATTGAAATTAACATTTGACTGGTCCATGCTAAATCAAGAAACACTTAATGATCCATCTTTCGAATAGGAATCTCTTTACGATATAGTCATGATTCATGGGAGACTTCCCATCCCAGTAGGAGAAAGATATGTTGTCCAAGTATATAGTAGTAATTTATTACCTTGTGAGAAAGTGTGGTCCCGTTTCACAGTCCCTACCTTCTTTGGCTACACTCACACTTCCGAGTTAAAAAAGGAACATCTTATTTTTATAAAGTGTATTCTAGGAAAGAAAGAAATTGATGTTGCCCGTGTGATTTATTACACCATCATGGAATTCGAAAAATCTCCAATTATTTAAAAAAACCTCAAGTTCCCGTGCACCATAACTACCATATGTCTAGAAGCAAAAATACCATGCAAGAACGAAGGGGTTGAGCCTAAATAAAAAGGGGAAGATATGACATTAAAATCAATTGAGAATGCCCATGATGAAGCTACAAAAGAGATGAGGAGTCCTAGACTTCCTCCCCGCAAGAGGAAGGCAGTTAATGGAAATGAGTTGGAGGACCGAATAAAAGTTTTAGAGGAGAAACAAGATGAGATGAGCGCTACTTTAGGAAAAGACACAAAAGAGTTGGAGCTTATGTAAAACATGGTACTTGGGGTGAGCAACATACAACACGTCACCTACACATTACTCACGCAAGGAGCCCAACCTGAAAGCAACAATGGTAACCGGCCTCGTGCTGGTTAAGATACGTTTTCCTATCCTTTTCTCATTTAGTAGTGTATATTAGTTAATCGCTTTATCTAGTCTTTTTGAGTCGTGGGGACACGACTCATTTTTTAGTATGGGGTGGGGCTCGTTGCCTCATCCCAATTTTATGTGTTATTTGTTTTACCGTTTTCAATAAAATTAATTGAGGGTTGCGTTTGTCTGTAGAGTATTTTAAATGTCTCCATTAAGCATACTTTTCATAAACTTATGATAGAAAATAGTAGATTTTAGGAGTTAATATAAAATGCACTTTAATTGCATGCAAACATTAAGTAATTGATACGAAGAATTAATGAACATTGCAAAAGAAATAAACTTGTACTTAAGGAAAATATGTGGTTTGTAGAACGTGAGATCCGAATTAGTAGAGATCCGACTTAGGAACCAGAGGAAAGTTATGTAACTAGAAAAATGATAGAGGCAGATCTTTGTTAGCCATTTGAGACTTTTTAGCCTTCTATCGCATGAATTAATTATATCCTTCTTAGCCCAATTTTGAGCCTTAAGCCTTTCTTTTGTAGCCATGATATAAACCCATATCCTCTTATTTTATTAAGCATTTCCATATGACCTGCACTTGAATCACGATCCTGAGACTTCCTGTCTTGAGCTTGAGTTTGGGGTGGTGGGTTTCATCAATGAGAAATTACATTAGGAGGGAATTGTATGTGTTTGTATTGAGGCAAAATTGTTGATGATGTATTATTTGTAACCCTTTGCCAAGACTGAAAAAATGATAAAAAAAAGTTGTCAAAACAGTAGACAACCGGGAACCCGGCCATCACTAACCGGGAACCCGGTTATCGACTGTACAAAAAAAATGAAAAAGAAAAATAAAAAGAATAAAATGACCGGCAAAGTGAAAAGTTTTGGAAAGCATCTTTAGTGCTTATTGGGTTAATATGGGGACGCTAAATTAGTGCGTCAGATGGGCTGAGTGAGAACATATTCGAGTGTAAACTCAAGCTCTTGGACAGTTGTTGATGGTAAGTGAAGAGAGAGCCAACATCTCACTTCAAATTTACCAAATATACATACCACACCGTCCCTAATCCTACGCTAATACCGTAAAGTCCTCGTGATTCCTGGGTACATTGTGAGTTTATAATTCAGCTAATAGGGAGTATGCTAAGTGGAGCGTTTAAAGCGATTAAGGATCAATGAACACCCTATAGCCACCATATTCAGATAAGTATAAGCGTAACCTTCTAGCATTGTGAAATTAATTTTGGATTGATATTATTTGTATTTGATTTTTTCATGATAGGTGTATGTGTATATTAATTCCTAAGTCATACTATATGAGATTTGTTTTAAGTTGTGCTTTGGGTATTATTTACTACATTCTACATTTTTGCGTTCACCTAAGGCCTTTGTTTTTATATTACTTTGTCGGGACGTTAGAGGTTTGAGTTTGGGGTCTTGATGTACCCAGTTTTTTTTCTAATTATATGCCCTTAGGAGACATCATTTTAGGTGAATATTTTACTTATTTGATAGACTTTTGTGTTTATTTCGTAATATTTCATTTTTACCCCTTGGATTTACGGTATTTCATTTTTAGAGCTTTTGTAGGTTAATTTTTTTGTTTTTAGTGCAAAGTTTTTAGGTCCATGGATGCTAGGGAGCACCAAGACAAAGATGAGAATCGAGAATTAAAGTCTTAGATCGAGCGGAGGAGTCAAAGGAGAGAAAAGATATCCCGAAGAGTTGACTAGAAAAGCTACAAATCTAGAAATATGTTACTAATTACTTTTTTCGAGCCACTTAGACACTGATTTAGCCTTTGGGTCGTGAAATAAGGAAGTTGCTTTTTTGAGTTAGGAAGATTTTACAACTGGAAAGAGTCGATTTGGAGTTGATATGCGAAAGTTACAGCCGTTTTACCAAGAGTTGTACACCAGTTTAAAAAGATGGGCTTGAGCTTTTTATTATTTTAATTATATTCATTAAGTAAAAATCACATTCCTCCTTTTATTATAAATAGACCATTAGACCTCCTTTTATTATAAATAGACCATTAGACCTCCTTTTTAACCACCACTTATTAGATTATTTTTTATTAGATTATTTTCATACGCTTCAAGAGAGAGTCAAAGAAGAAGGAGAAGCTAGAGTCGGAAGAATTCCTTTCTTCCATCAACAACCAAACCAACGTCCCAATTAGGTTCTTTCATTTATTTATGTAATCTATGAACATGTCTTTTATTTTTATTTTTTTCATTTTTTACTTTGAACATGAGCTAATTTCATTTAGTACTCGAGAATCGCTATGTGGATTGTACCTAATTCTATTTAATTTATATTTTCTGAATTTAAGATTTAATTATTTAAATTAAATTAGGTATTTTGTGTTGGCTATTATCGTATTTTCAATTACTAATTTTGAAGTTATGAATCAAGATTAGGGCTTAGTAATTAGGCTAGTCACTTAAGTGGCAAAGTGATCACCTTGACGGGGGTTCAATTACCGACCTAGATAATAGACGTGTAGTATCCGTCCATGACCCTGTCGGGCTTGACTAACCATGCAGCCAATGAGGTAAGAGACTAAACCGTTCGAAAGTAGATATAATCACCCTGACGGGGTTTATAGTACCATAGGATAGCTCCTAAGTCCACCGTGACGGGTTGGGAGAGATTAGAGTCCTGAGTAGCACAATACTATCAATTTAGCCCTTAAACGTAAACATTAATTAGATAGGTTAGGTGAAACCCTTGCGAGACTCAAGTACTCTTCTCATCTTGCGTCCAATCTTATTTACTTGTTTTATTTTCTTTTCAGTTAATTAATTTAGTACTTTACTTCATTGCATCTTTAGTTCTTAGGATGACCAAACAAAAATCTTATCATTTACTTTTCTGTTAAGCAATTATTCCTACTATCTGATTAACATTAGAGTTATAACTATCCGTCCCTACGAACGAAACTCGATTTATCGGAGTATTACTTGGACAACCGTGCACTTGCGGTATTGTGGTTCCTATTTATTTATCGCATTATTTTATAACACCCTATGACCCACCAAATGTGGAAACTGAACGACGTCATTTACTCTAAAATTGGATCATGTTTCTCTTTACAAAACCGAATGACAATTCGAACCGGGTATACACATTTGATAAAATCGGGTTCCTGATTGACAGAGGGTGTCGGTTTGAGATGTTTGCAAGGCTATTGGTTATAACCGTAATTTTTGGAATTCTACATAGTCTTCATCAGAAACGGTATAACATTTTTATAAGCGAACACGAACCCATTTAGAATTGGGGTGCCGTTTTAGAAGTGTGCACATTGCCAGACTTTACCCTATAGTTATTTGTTCTAGTGTAAAACTTTCCATCATTCGATTTCTCTAAAATTCAATTATGAGTAAGTATGTAGTTTAAATCGAGAGTCAATTCTTGACACATAAAACGTTATAGAATAAAACATGAATAAGACTATTAAAATAAAGATACATGTTTTCACATAGGAAATGATACTTGGATGCTCTTGACCTAAGGAGAAGAAGTGAGAATAAAGTCTTAGTGTATTTTAGAGTGTTAGGAAATGATTTCTAGTCGAGTTTCTATTTTTAGAGTACACTTTCCTATTTCGTTGTCTTGATTTATTGATTTATTCTTTTTAAGCATATGCGGTTTAATTATTTATTTAATGTGAAGTTTTAAAAGATAAATGGTAATTACTTAGAGACCAAGTCAAGATAAAGATGAAAGGAAAGAAGATCTACATGGAAATAAGAAGATTTAGGAAAGATTTATTCAAAGGAGGAAAAGATAAAGCTGCCTTGTGAATCTGAAAATCCAGTCACGTTTTAGAGATTAAATCATAATTAAAGATTGGCATGGATTCTGGACGAATGGTCTGCACCAATAGAAAGAGCTTTCCAAGACAAGCAGTTTCATATATTGGAACTTCTCAAACGGATAAGTATTGAAAAAGATATGACCAGCTCAAATCAGCAGCAAATCTTACCTTTCCTAGAATTTAGAGTTACGAATTTAAGAGTCTTTGACTTGTCTCCCACTCCAAGAAATTCGACCTAGGGTCCTCCAACACCTATAAATACACCTCTTAGACCTCATAATTCAGTACCTCTCATAATTCATTTAATATACACATCCTTAGAGAGAGCGTCAAGAGGCGGAAGCAAGAGCAGAAGCTGGAGACTGTCTATATCTCCAACAACAGTTCAAGCCAATTCCTCTACCTAGGTTCTTATTTTATTTTTGTTATTAGGACATGTATAGTATTTAGGTTCTTATTTTATTTTTGTTATTAGGACATGTATAGTATTAATTTCTTTACTGTTTTTACTTTCAATATGAGCTAAACCTTAATTACTTGAGAATCGCAATAAAGGGATGAACCCTAATTAATTTAATTTATGTTTTGAATTTGGGATTGTTATGATTTAAATTGAATTAGGTCTTAGATATTGGATATTATTTTGTTTTAATCACTATTTCTTTTCCGTACAACTAGAAATAGCTTTTAGTATTTGGGCTATTCACTTTAGTGGCGAAGTGATCATCCGACAGGGGGGTTTGAATACAGATCTAGGTAATACCCGTGTAATGTCCGTTATTGACCGACAGGCTTAACTAGTTACATAGCCAAAGAGGTAAAATCATATCATCCGAAGAGGCATATTCGACCATACAGGTGTTTATGATACTTTAGGATAGCTTCTAGGTCCACCCGACAGGGGGCTAGGAGATATTAGAGTCATGACTAATATTATAATTCCAATTCTACCCTTAAACATAGCATAGATTATATTGATTAAGTAGATTCCTTGCGAGACTCAAGTATAGCTCATATCTGCATCTAGTCCTTTAGTATTTATTTTCAGTTATTTATTTTCATGCATTCTTAGGATTAATATAAAAACCAAATAAATATTTCTCATATTTTATTTTCTGTATTTGCAATTACTACTACTTATCTGTTGAACACTTGGGTTATACTAGTCCAATCCCTGAGAACGAATCCGACTTGTCGGAGTATTACTTGGACAACCGTACACTTGCGGTATTGTGGTTCCTTAATCTTTATCGCATTAATTCATAACACACAAGGACCCACCACCCCCCCTCTGGATGATCACCGCCACTACTGAATAGCTTAATTACTAATATTTCTAATTACCCAAATTACAAATAGTCAACAAGTCATAAATAATAGTCATTATGAAATCCCTAACTTAAATTAAATTGAAACACAATCCCAAATTTGAAATTAATAAATATGTTAAACTTGGGTTTAACCCATTACGTGATTATCAATATAAAAGTGTTTAGCTCATATTTGAATTAATAAAATAACCAAATCATTTAAATACACGTTTCCTAAAAATAGAGAGAGAAGATAAAACCAAATTAAAGGAATGATCTGGGTTGTTGTTTTGAGCAACGAGTTTCTCCAGCTTCTGCTCTTGTCTCTACCTTCAGGATTATGGAATAAAATTAAGCTTATACGAAAGGTACTGGTTAATGAGGCTTAATAGGTCTTATATAGAGCTTACTAACAGATTGAGCCCCTATTAGACTTAATTAAATAAATTAGGGTCCAAGTTCATTTTAGAATTCCCGCAACTGATGAACACACTTCAGTAAAATAGGAATAACTTTTGACTTGCTGGTCCAAGTCACCTGATTCCAATTCCTATGTGACGCTAACTCATAGGTGCACACTTTTCGTTTGAACTACCAAGTCTGAATTTGTACGGTTTGGGCTCGCATATTCCCTTAAGTGACGACTTTCTCAATCTGAAATTTTTTTCTCCTTTACTAAAGTGGTGATTTTTGCTCCTTTAACTATTTTGCTTGGTCCATCCATCTTGGTGCCTCCTAGCATCCATGTAGCTAAAAACTTCACACTTAAACAAACAAATTAACGCACAAAAACTCTAAAAGTGACAATATTATAATTCCAAAGGGAGAAAATGCAATATAGCAAAATATGCTAAAAATATTATCAACTGAGTCCAATTTATACTAAAATGATGTCTCCTAAGGGTATATATTTATCACAAACAAGGAGGCATCAGTTGAGATCCATATACATCACACTTCCAAGAGTTCTCAACAACATCCAACATGATCTGGGTTGTTGTTTTGAGCAACGAGTTTCTCCAACTTCTTCTCTTGTCTCTACCTTCAGGATTATGGAATAAAATTAAGCTTATACGAAAGGTACTGATTAATGAGGCTTAATAGGTCTTATATAGAGCTTACTAACAGATTGAGCCCCTATTAGACTTAAATAAATAAATTAGGGTCCAAGTTCATTTTAGAATTCCCGCAACTGATGAACACACTTTTAGAATTCCTACTAACTCTGAGTTGAATCATACTTTTATTACACTATGTGTAAAATAATTCACAAATTTGATGCCCATATAATACAGTTTAATTAATACACTCAACAAATTGTTGTGCAGATATTGTCAACTCATCATAATTAAGCATATCATCTATTTTCAATATTTCATTAAAGTCCTCAATACAACTAAACACCTCATTCCCATAGTCTTTACTCCATCTGATCATATTTTTCCAAAGAATAATTCTTTCCTTATCATCATTGCTCATATAAACAACACAAGAGATTATCTTAATATTATCCTTAGTTTCAGTAACTTCTACAAGAATTGCTTGAAAAGTATCATCTATAATCTTGACTCGGATTCATTGTCCTTACATATTATCCAAATTCAACCCTTTAAATTATTTAACGTAATTATGAATGATGTTGAATTTTTGAAACTGTCATTCATATACAGTGCATATTCTGAATTCTTACTTTTGTTTCAAAAAATACACATGATTTGCATTTTTTTATTGAATATAAAATTAGAGACATCCAATTGTCTAAGGGTCATATTCAAACCTCTAAAATTTCATGATCCAATGATGATGGATCAGGAGGTTTGCTTTTGTGGCGCTCCTTATTAGCACTCTTTATGATACACAAAATATCTTCATCAAGTGATGATAAAGGACTGTTAAAAACATAAAGTGAGTTATCTTCTTGAGTTTAGGAGAGTTGTAATTACTAATACTAGCTTGATCACGATTTCTAGATCTGATAGTATTAAACTTTCAAGATTCTTCATTATTGTCAATCACCTTTGTATCTTCTACACTTTTGATTTGTTCATCATTATTCTTATTGTTCATTTTAGTTTATTGAACAATATTACTAAGATTTGGCACCCATATTTTCTTTTCTTTGCTATAGTATGATCAAATCTTTTACACTTTGGGCATTGAGTAGATTTATATTCATATATAACATCTAACTTCATGTAGCTCAGTTTTAAAAACTGTGTAAACATATACTTGTGTTGGTAGTTGTATCTATAAATCAGTTTCAATACATTCTTGAATGTATCCCAACCCAGTTCTAGACTCAATTGTTGAATCCATTTGAATTGGTTTACCAACTCCAGTGGCAGTATATCCTAATCCATCTCTAGTCCATAAATTCATAGACACGTTGTTAAGTTTGATCCTCCATAAAAGTACTTTATCAAGTAGTTTAATTTTTCCAAATTGCATATTCTCATTTCATTCTCTTAAAAACACAGGCTTACCTCCAACATGCCAAAGAGAAATATGTTTCATGGCCGCTAAAGATTTGTTTGAGTTCGGCTAGTTAGTTAACCGAGTCAAGGTCAAGCTTTAAATTCAGTTCGGTAAAGGTTCTTTAAGAATTCGTGAATAGGCTTGTTAGATATATTCAATTAAAAATTATTAAAATACTTGAGCTCAAAAGGAAAGGTAACAAAAAATAATGTTAAAACAATAAAATTACATAAATAGAGTGTTATGGTTTAAATGTGAATACAATGAATTAAATTACATGGATAATGTAAAAATACAATGAATGGATGAAATTAAATGTCAGAATGTTGGTAACGCATTCCTTTGAGGGATACCAGAGTTGGAATTACAGGGTACCATGTGGTTCTAGGTAGAAGTGCCTTGGCTAAACATGTATACTTTTTGGAGGGAACATCATATTCCAGTAAATCTTGAGCGATAATAAAACGTAGTTGGTTAATATTTGGTGAGGTAAGCACAGTAATTCTGGACCAATTTGGATAATCCTTGATAAAATCCAGAGGAATAATAAGTTTGTTAGACCAGATTTGTTTATTGTAATCCTGCAACACCCACCCATGAAACTCTTGTCTGAATATATACCCAAATGACAGCTTGTCATTATCTACAATAAACATACGCAAATTATCAATAGATTCACTTATTGGAAGAAATCCAGTTCGAAAACCCTGAGGTAGCTTAATATTCATAGAGCTTTTCCCATCCAATGTAAATCGTATTAAATCTGATTTTTCCAAATTTTCAATTCGAAAACTCAATGCATAACAAACATCATTGTCACATATCATGACTGGCACACTACGCAAACACGATAAAGTAATATCAAGCGATTCATAACTTAAACCATCACTTCCAATAGTTACCATAATAACACCCATATCATTATCATTTTCATTTACTTGATTCCAGCATAAATTAATCATCTTATAGTTGCCTGATGATGAATCGAAACCCAGAATGGCATTTTCCCTTTCGAATATTATTGATTTGTCTTCCTTCACTTTAACCACTTGATTAGTGATTGGGTTTCTTATGCGATACTTATTACACCCTTTCTTTACCTCCAGTACTAAGCCATTGCAGCAATTTATGAATATATATCTTTCATTATTTGATTTAAGTATAAACTCATATTCAACAACAATTTCTGAGCATTTATTCTTCTCATACTTCTCAATGAAAAACTTTTGCTGAGTAATCATATTCCATGACTTGCACACACATCTGCAACTTAGTACACTTTTTATTTCCAATCGCCTCAAAATATCAACTATTATTTCATCAGGCATCATCATTATCATTGAACATCCACCACTCTCCATATTTGACATCTGTTACAATATCAATATCACACCAAACTGTTAACACTAATAATTCAAAACCCACAATTTTATTTATATCAGAATCGCTGTTGCAACTCTAATACAAATCAAATTAAGAGCTAAAAATTAAAAAATAAAATTAAAAATTCCAACTTTTTCAGATATTGATACAATTCTAAACTAATTTTATAATTCATACAACTCTAATACAAAATAAAAAAATAAAAAATAAAATAAGCAAATTAAATTAAGATCTACAAAATAAAAATTCCAACTTTTTTTCAGATTTGATATAATTCTAAACTAATTTTATAACAAACCTACACGATTCATACAACAAATAAGTTATGTTAAGAAAAGCATCAGATTAAGTGATTACCAGATTCGATCGACACCTCCTTTTTCTAAACACCATTCTATTCTCTGCTAACCTAATCATATTTTTTTGGGGGCGAATTGTTGAATAGAAGGACTAATAGACAAAGTTTATAAATAAACCTTACTGCCCTCTGTCGGTTAGTTTAGTACGTCCATTCTCTTATCTCATCTGATGATTTTATGTTACGAGTCGGTCTTCCATACAACATGCCTAACTTATCACTATTGATGTTCTTTCTCTTTTTTGTCGGAACCTCTTTTTATGTAATAAAACTAATTTGCTTTTTATTTTATTTTTATTATCTTATCACTATTTTAATTTTTTTTTAATTTTTGGACAATGGAAGGCACCTAAAGCAAATTACACTAATAATCAACCAATTTCTAATTTTCAAAACCTAGCTTGAAAAGACTAAAAGACGATCGACGATGAAAAATTGTCACGTGCCTAACTTTCTTTGCAATCTTATCTGCTTTGCTGTTGAGTCTCCGATTGATGTGGCGAAAAAAAATCTGCCCAATCTCTCCAGCTTTGTGGATAATCCTACTAATTAAACTATATTTTTTTTTATAATTATATATGCATCAATTTACCATCTAATTAAACTAAATTAACAAGGTATACAACTTAAAATCTAAACAATATGTAAGTTTACTACATTTTTCCTCGATTTTGATTCAATTAAATGGGTTGACATTTATTCAAAATTCTATTAGCACTATCAAGACTATTACTTGAGATTTTGTAGACTGGGAGGGTATTGACTTTCCTGAAAATGCATATGGCGTTTGTGAGAACTTTGAGGTTTAAGGTTAGCTTCGTGGTGCTTGAACCAATACCGGCAGGGGTTTATTTGAGACAAGAACATGGTGTTGCCTGGGTTTTTTCCAATATAATAACTTTGGTCTTTTTTTCTTTGTTTGTGGGAAACTTGGACACGAAAGGGATATATGTAAACATCATGCGAAGAAAGATGGGTTGAGCACGATCAGGCTTCGTTTTGTTACTTGGAGTATGGAGCACATGGTAGCGGAGCCACGCCGTTGTTTGGGACTCAGAAAGAAGGTTCGAGGGAATTTTAGCACTCAAATGGAATAGGGATGATGGTAGCCTATCTCCACCACCAAGGTGGGAGAGGGATGCTGAGTTGAGGACCAAGCGGAGGAATGATGATGCCAGGGGAACGGAGGGTAAGGATGACGATGATGGTAGTTATGGAGGTGACGATTATGATATAGGAGAGGATACACGGGGTAGACAGAGGGTCAACAGGCTGTGAATGTGAGGAACCTTCTCCCACTAGGTTGCAAGGACTATTATCCTCAGTGATGATGAGGGTGAGGGTGATACCAATGTACGAGAGAAGTGAGAATTTCATGAAAAACCACGACAAGGAGGAGAAGTGGGAATTTAAGTCTTAGATTATTTTTAGTGTGTTAGGAAGTATTTTATTCGAGTTTCTAATTTTAGAGTGCACTTTCTAGTCTTGATTTAATGATTTACTAATTTTTAAAGCATATGCGGTTTAATTATTTGTTTATTGTGAAGCTTTAAAAGATATATGGTAATTAATTAGAGACCAAGTCAAGTCTAAGAAGTAAAGGAAAGAGATATACATGGAAATAAGAAGATTAAGGAAGGATATATGCAAAGAAGGAAAAGATAAAGCTGCCAAATAAATCTGAAATTCCAGCCACGTTCTAAAGACGAGCTCATAACTTAAGATAGAGTTTTCCCAGACATGTGGTTTCGACTATTGGAACGCGTCAAACGGATAAGTATTGAAGGAGATATGACCAAAACAAATCAGCAGCAGAATCTTACCTTTCCTAGACTTTAGGGATGCGAATTAAAGAGTTATTGACTTGTCTTCCACTACAAGTAAAAACGAGTTAGGGCTTTCTAACACCTATAAATACACCCCTTAGCCTCCTTTTTTCACACACTTCAGAGAATTACACAATAGGCTTAAGGCTTTCAAGTCAAAGCAAAAAGGCAAGGAGAAGCTAGTGCTGGAGGAATTCTGTTCTTCCATCAACAGTCATCCAACCCTTTAGGTTATCACTTTATTTTTTGTAATCGAATTATGAATTCCTTTTGTCTATTTTCAATCTTTAATTTATTCATGGCTAAATTTCCATATACTTGAGAATCGCAATAAAGGGATGAACCTTAATTAATTCAATCTATGCTTTGAATTTGGGATTGTTATGATTTATATTGAATTAAATCTTAGATATTGGATATTACTTTGTTCTTATTTACTAATTCTTTTCCGCGCAACTAGAATTAGTTGTTAGTATTTGGGCTATTCACTTTAGTGGCGAAGTGATCATCTGATAGGGGGGTTTGAATACAGACTTAGGTAATACCCGTGTAATGGCCGAAAGGCATATTAATTGCATAGCCAAAGAGGTAAAATATTATTCATCTGAAAGTAGCTTATAATCACCCTGGCGGGGCTTGTAATACCGTAGGATAGCTCTTAGGTCCACCCTGATGGGGGCTAAGAGATATTAGATTCCCGACTAACTTTATAATACCAATTCTACCCTTAAACATATAATATATTATATTAATTAGGAGGATTCCTTGCGAGACTCAAGTATCTCTTATATCTGAAGTCGTCTTTTACTTGCATTGTTTCTTTTCAGTTATTTACTTTTAGTCTTTATTTATTTGAATATTTAGTTTTAAGAAAACCGAACAAAAATCTATTATTTTACTTTTTCTGTCAAGCAATTACTACTACTATCTGATTAATACTAGAGTTATACCTAATCCGTCCCTGAGAACGCACTTGATTATCATATATTACTTGGGACAACTGTACACTTGCAGTTAGTGGTTCCTCTATTTTATCTTTATTATTTTCTAACACACCAGGACCCACCAAGTACATGGTAACGGAGCCACCAGAAATGCCATTGTTTGGGATTCAGAAAGAAGGTTCGAGGGGATTTCAACACTCAAATGGAAAACTGCAAATGGAATAGGGATGATGGTAGCCTATCTCCACCACCAAGGTGGGAGAGGGATGCTGAGTTGAGGACCAAGCGGAGGAATGATGCCAGGGGAACGGAGGGTAAGGATGACGATGATGGTAGTTATGGAGGTGACGATTATGATATAGGAGAGGATACACTGGGTAGACAGAGGGTCAACAGGCTGTGAATGTGAGGAACCTTCTCCCACTAGGTTGCAAGGACTATTATCCTCAGTGATGATGAGGGTGAGGGTGATACCAATGAACGAGAGATTGAGAAACAAGTGGTTAACTCTGAAACGGTGGTAGGGCCATGAGTTCGATAGCTATCAGATGGACAAAGGGATAGGAATCCACGAGTTGTGAGGGGTGATGTAACTTAAAATTTGGTTACGACTGGTAGATACGTAGGGGTGACGAAAAATATGATGTTGAAAAGGAGACTAGAGTACATGAATATTAATGCTACGTCGAATAAGATTCATAAAATAAGTTCCAGGGCTTTTAGTGTTAGGGGCAACAGATAAAGGCGTCAAGCTCTGATGGAGGGAAAAGTCTTGTCAACTTTGTGGATACAGAGGATGATGATTCGAACATTGAGTTGAGTAATAGCGAATTTGATGAGTTTTATGATGTTTAATATGAGGACATGGATTAAGAAAAGGATGGATAACCAATGGAGGAGGAGGCATCTATGGAGGCACAAACCAATTAGGTAGGAAAGGGTGATGGTGAGAGTGCGTCTGAGTCAGATGGTAGAAATGTATGCGCCAAATAATATAGAACAATTAGAGGAAAAATTGTTAGCAGGGGTGATCGTGGAGGAAGAGGGGTGGCCACACGAAGTTGGCCACAAAAGGGAAATGGTTGTTCTCTTTTGGAACTGTTAGAGGATTTGGGTCCCCTTGTTAGTTCTGGTTTTGTGGGCCTTGGTGGGTGATAATAAACCAACCATAGCATGTTTTTTTGAAACAATGCTCACGGAGAAGGATGCTCCGTTGATCACAAGGTAGTTAAATTTTGATAACTTTTTTGTGGTAAACCCCTAGTGACTCTGAATCGTTTTGAGGGGTTCTTGTTAGTTTGAAACAAAAACATTGAACTATTTATTATGCATAGTATCCCGTCCTTTATTATTACTAAGTTTTTTGACTATGTATTTCCTTATTATGTTTTGTTTGTGCATGCTCCTAATATTTACAATGATAGATTAAGAATGTATAACGAGATCAATAACTGCGAAGCAAACCATTCCGAGCCATGGATGATAATACAAGACTACATGATATTCTAAACTCATAAGAGAGACAGCCGGATACCTACAAATCCTTAATTCCTTTTAAATTTCAATTTTTTCATTAACAATAACTCGCTAACGGAAATTAAAATTTTTGGTAGCTTCTTTACATGGACATACAAGAGATCAGATCAAACCTTGGTAACAACAAAATTAAATAGAGCCTTCGCAAGTACAAGTTGGATTAAAAAACATCCCAATGCTATTGGATTTAAACCTCCAGTGATAGACTCCGACCACTCACCAATTATTCTTTTTACAACTGGCAAAGGGAGAAAAAACACTAGATATTTTAAATTCGAATCTGACTGGTATGAACACCGGGATTGTAATGATGTTATTAGTAACACATCGGGTCAACACGAAGACTTTAATTCTTTTCAATTTGTTTTGGACAAGAGACACACAACAACTGAGGCTCTGACCAACTGGAGTAGGATCATTTTTTCCAAATAACAAAAAGAGAATTAAAGAATTTAAACAAAAACTGATTACTATTACAAATGGTCCTTTCTCTCAAAGGGAAATGGACAAAGAAATTTTAATACAGTAACAATTAAAATCTTTTGGAACAGGGAAGAAATACACTGGATGGACCAATCACGACAATAGTGGATTCATTACGGGGACAAAAACACTAAATACTTCTATTATTTGACAGCCCAAAGGTGAAATACTAATAAAATTGCAGGTAGACAAGTTCTACGGGGACAATGAACACCGGACGAGAGTGAAATTAAGGAGGAAATTAACAATTTCTACAACAATCTCCTCAAAGAAACGGTAGACAATGAACCTACAGAAGCACTAAGATATATAAAATCCACGGTCACTAACTCAATAAATTCAATGCTAACTAAGATCCCAAATGTGGAAGTAGTTAAAAAGCGTAGTTTTTGATTTGGGCGCTTGCAAAGCCCCATGACCTGATAGTCTTAAAGGAAAATTTTATCAAGAATACTAGGACATTATAGGAATGGATATCTATGGAATGGTTTATGATTTTTTTACAATAACATTACACTTGAAAGGATGAACGAGACACTCATCACGCTAATACCAAAAGGGGAATTCCAAATATTTCTCGTTTTTATTTTCATCCCGGGTAGTTGTTTTTGTTTTTTTCATTTGGGTTGATTTTGCCCACCAATTCAACTTAAACAACAACTTTATTATATATAGATGATTTCATACAATGAATCTCATAATAAGAATATTGATAGTAAAGTTTGTAAACGGAAGCTCATTGAGCACAATGGTCACAAAGACCATGCATAACAGCATAAGCTATACACTTGCCTATTGATCCTGGTTCGAATCACACCAACTAAAAAAAAAAAAAAAATTGTTCCTCTCTTTTGGTGGGATCTTTTTTCTCCCTAAAGTAAGTAGTATAGTAGTAGTTTTTTTTTGTTTTTATTTCATAGTAGAGTCATTTTGGATTCCTATTCATTGACTCGGTTTTAACCTCTACAATTAGTTTGTTTCATCAAGTCCTTGGCTAGTTTTTTAATTTCATTTTTGATGAATTAACTAGTATGATACTAGTTTAGTTTGTTCATCCAACTGCATTCAACTACCTTTAACTTAAACAACAACTTTAACTTTATTATATATAGATGATTTCATACAATGAATCCCATAATAAGTATATTGATTGTAAAGTTTATAAACGGAAGCTCATTGAGCACAAAGGTCACAAAGACCATGCATAAGCTATACACTTGCCTATGGGATCTTTTTTCTCCCTACAGTAAGTAGTATGGTAGTAGTTTTTTTTGTTTTTATTTCATAGTAGAGTCATTTTGGATTCCTATTCATTGACTCGGTTTTAACCTCTACAATTAGTTTGTTTCATCAAGTCCTTGGCTAGTTATTTAATTTCATTCTTGATGAACTAGCTAGTATGATACTAGTTTAGTTTGTTCATCCAACTACAATCAACTACCTTTAACTTAAACAACAACTTTAACTTTATTATATTGAGATGATTTCATACAATGAATCCTATAATAATTATATTGATTGTAAAGTTTATAAACGGAAGCTCATTGAGCACAATGGTCACAAAGAAAAAAAAATTTGTTCCTCTCTTTTGGTGGGATCTTTTTTCTCCCTAAAGTAAGTAGTATAATTGTAGTTTTTTTTTGTTTTTATTTCATAGTAGAGTCATTTTGGATTCCTATTCATTGACTCGGTTTCAACCTCTACAATTAGTTTGTTTCATCAAATCCTTGGCTAGTTATTTAATTTCATTCTTGATGAACTAGCTAGTATGATACTAGTTTAGTTTGTTCATCCAACTACATTTAACTACCTTTAACTTAAACAACAACTTTAACTTTATTATATTGAGATGATTTCATACAATGAATCCCATAATAAGTATATTGATTGTAAAGCTCATAAATGGAAGCTCATTGAGTACAATGGTCACAAAGTCTATGCATAAGCTATGCACTTGCCTATTGATCTTGGTTCGAATCACACTAACTACGGGAAAAAAAATTGTTCCTCTCTTTGAATTTATTTTTATTTTTTTTAGTGTTATTTTTGTACATTTTTTGCTCTACAAATTAAACATCCTATTCTTATCATTAAATTTTATTTTTGTTATGATAATTTCCCTTTGTTTTTTCATCCTTTTGGTGGTTTTTTTGTATGAGGTTATTTTGTGGGAATTTTCCCACCAAACTGAACATTCCACCAAATTCATCATCCCATCAAACTGAACATCCCACCAAATTGAACATCCCCCCCCCCCCCAACTGTTTATTTTGTGGGAATTTTTGTATGCTATTATTTTGATAGATTCTATATATAAACTACTAACAACTACCATAACATCTGAAATACACAACAATTAACTGAAATAGACAATTAAAATAACATCTTAAACAACTTAATATAAAGTAGTGCAATTTACCATCAATAACAACTTAATTCAGAAATAACAATAAACATAAAACTCCTTGAAACACTAGTTTAGGAATATACTTTCAAATGAAATTGAAATCATAAAAAGTAGTAATATAATATTTATTTTTCTTTTTCTTCTCCTTCTTCATTTTTTTCTTCTTCTTCTTCTTCTTTTTCTGCTTTTTTTTCTCCTTCTTCATTTTTTTCTTCTTCTGCTTCTGCTCTTTTTTCTTCTTCTTCATTTTTTTCTTCTTCTGGTTCTGCTCTTTTTTCTCCTTCTTCTTCTGCTCTTTTTTCTCCTTCTTCATTTTTTTCTTCTTCTGTTTCTTCTAATTTTTCTCCTTCTTCATTTTTTTCTTCTTCTTTTTCTGCCCTTTTTTCTCCTTCTCCTTCTGCGCTTTTTTCTCCTTCTGTTTCTGCTTGTTCTACTACTCCTTCTTCATTTTTTTCTTTTTCTGTTGTTTTTCCTTCTTCTTCTTCTTTTTCTTCTTCTTCACTATCTGAAAATTCTATTATAGTGTCATCTCTCAAATCCGGTCTTTCCATTTGTCTAAGTCTCAAACTTCTCCTTGGACATTCTGGTGTGAATCTGTATATAGAAATCAAACATTATTATATATTATATTATTGAAAATCCATTTCATATTTTTTTACTTTTTGTTTAATCTTGGCCTTTGGATTCTGAGTAGATTAATTTTTGGCTTTTCCTTTTTTGCCCTTTTTCTTTTATGTCCTGATGTTGATGGTTCAATATTTGCTGGTGCGCTACTATTCGTACCTTCATCTCGTTGAACCTGTAAAAATACATTTTAAATATATAAGCTACAACTTCTAGTTTTATATTAGATATTTTGTATTCTTTTTTACCTTAAGTGTTCTATCTGGTATCGTATAGTCGTCTGTCCAGAATTGTTTTGAAATGTATCTTTTAACGTCTTGTGCAGCGTTTGTAGTGTATGATTGGTATACTGGATGGTTCTTAAATAAGTCGTTTGCATATAGCAAAATATATGCCCATGAATCTGATAATCTTGGACTACCGTGGTTTACGTGCACATCAATCAATGGTACTTGCTCAATATTGGTTTTTGTTTCTTTTTTCTGTTCAATTCTGATCTTGTTTGACAAATAATCATACATTTTTTTCGCATTGTCTTTTGCTTTCCCACCTGCCATTTTATCAGTTTCATCTGGCATGGAGTTAAAATGTACAAATTCATTTTCATCTCTGTCAAACACAAGTAGTGTCCACAAAGTTCCATTTCCATGTCTAGTTTCTATAGGAATTATTGTGAATTTATTTTCTATATGGTATTTTATGAAAGGATCTCCAACTTTCTTGGCTAGCTCATCCCATTTAAATTGATTCCTCAATTCCTGTATATTCAAATAACAATTTGTCAATTTATATTCTAAACATTAGTATTACAGTTTAATTCAAATAACATTTATTTTTCTTTTCTGGTTTGTTTTTGTGGGAATTTTCCCACCAAACAGAAACTGTTTTTTTTTTTGTGGGAATTTTTCCACCAAACACAAACTGTATTTTTTTCTTCTTACCATAGCATATGTGGGCAAGGTTGCTACAACTTGTTTTTTCATGTCCCTCTTCCATATCGTTAGCACCGCTTCAATCAACTACAAATTTTACAAAACAAATATTAATAATCTTACATTTTTGTGTTAACTTTCTGCATTTATAATTTTTTTTAAAAAAAAAACTTACACTATGTGTTAATCTTCCATCTCTTGCTACTTCCAATACTTCTTCTACATAAACGCAATTGTTTTCCTCATCTTCCCAAAGTTTTGTTTGTCTTGGTTTTCCTTTTCCATAAACTCATAGCATTAAATAGTCATCGTATCCACACAGTTTGTTTTTTGGAATTATACATTTCACCCCCTCAACCTCTACCCAATCTTCTTCTTCGTTTAGTTTTGGGTCTGTGACATAATCATCCGATATTTTCTTTTTCCTACCTACTCTATCATCTTGTTTTATTTTTTTCACCATTGAGTTTGGTGATTTCAGAAGTGATGATCTTCTGCTTTGAACTTCCGTTGTATCTTTCTCTGTTTCAGAATCACTTGTTGTCCAACTTACTTCAAGTTGATAGTCATCATCTTGTTGTTGATTTCCTTCATCAACCATTTCTGCATCTTCTTCAACCATCTGCCTTTCCATCATATTTTGATTTTCTTTTTCAACTGTCTCATATTCCATCATATTTTCAGTTTTTTCTTCAACCATATCAGGTTCCATCAGTTTTTCACTTTCTTCAAGTTTTTTCATTTCAATCTCTAGATCCATCATATCTTCGTCTTCTTCAACCCGACTTTCCTCATTCTCCACCCGCTCTAGATTCATATCTTCATCTTCTTCAACCCCAATCTGTTTTCTACTTTCCTCAATCTCCATCTGCTCTTTTCCCTTCTCTTTATCTATCTTGAAGCTAACTCTTCTGTTTCGGGTTTCCTTTAATTTTTCTAATTCTTTTTTCACTCTGTCCATCTCTAAATTCATTTCATTTTCTCGATTATCTTGTAGGTACATCATTTCTTCCATCTTTTTTTTCATTTTTTTTATTCTCTTCTTTCAGTTTTTTGTTTTCAACCTGGATTACTTCAAGTTTTTTCTTCACTTGCGTATTTTCTTCTTTTAGTCTTTTGTTTTCACATTCAACTTCTTCAAGTTTTTTCTTCATTTCACTCTCTTTTCCCCGTCTTTTTCCTGTGTGCTATCATCTAGTCCTAAGTCAAATGCTTTAAAGAATTCCGGGTCATAACCTGCCTGTACTTTGGAACTTTCTCCTTTTTCTGTGACACTTCCCTGTAAATTATTTGCATATTCGATTGTCTCGTTTATAGTTTTATTAATCTTTTCAGTTTGACTCGTTTTTATTTGCTCGAGAATCTCTGCTAGCGTAATCTCATGTTCTGTATGCCACGAAAACCCATACAGTTCATCTAACTCTTTCTCTCTTCTTGCTTCTTCTTCTGTCAATTCTATTTCAGGATATTTCTGTTTATTATCTTCTTCTTCTTCTTCTTCTTCTTCTTCTTCTTCTTCTTCTTCTTCTTCTTCTTCTTCTTCTTCTTCTTCTTCTTCTTCTTCTTCTTCTTCTTCTTCTTCTTCTTCTTCTTCTTCTTCTTCATCTCCCTCACTTTCTGTTTCTCTTTCTTCTTCTTCTTCAGTTTCTTCTTGATCTTCCTCTTCACTTTCTTCATCATCTTCATTTTCAAGATAAGCTTTTATTTTCTTTTCTTCATATGGTTTGATCACAAGTTCCCTCTGATTCACCTGCATTTGTATGTCGAAAATTGTTAAAAATAATTCAAGTTTCATTTTCTACTTGAGTTTCTTATACGATTTAGTATTGAATTTTTACCTTTTCATTCTTGACCTTGTCTAAAAATTTCTTTTTGAAGCATCCTTTCTTGTATACTTTTAGCCATCTGAGTATCCTCGGGTGTGCTTTGTTTTCAGAAGGCTTCCACATTTGTACATGTTCGAAGAAGAATGGCTGCAAAGTCAATCATAATCAGTCAAAAATCAGTAAAAAATAATTCATTAAAAAAATATCAGTTGAAAATAATTACCAGTAGTATACATGAGGGTGCACTTATGTGTCCTTGTGTCTTTTCATCAATGCCTTCCATTAACTTACTTGCCATTGTTGAGGCCCAATCGTAAGTCTTAATTTTTTCTAAATCTGCAGATATTCCTACAACCCACCAGTCTAATCTTCCTCCAGCTGCTGGGAAGAAGCAAGTGTGTAGACTAATCATACACATCAGTTTGGCGAACTTTTCGAGATCTTCTTCTCTTGGTTTTTTTTAAGACCCCGTTGATCAAATCTTTAACTGTTTTATTTGATGGTTGTTTCTCTTCATCAAGAAACATCCTCTTGTACCAAGCAGCTCCTTGTACTTGGCTTTTTGTAAACTTCTTCATTGGCTCATTTCCACTTTCAACTCCTAAAATTAATCTTACATCTTTTGATGTAAGTTTTACACTTTTCCCTCGAACCACAAAAGCTTTCTTGCTTTTGTCATAACAATCCTCTATTAATTTCAATGCTTTCGGTTTCCCCTTCATACCTTTTAATCTACCATTTTGTGCAAATTTGTAGATTTCTTTGATTAATAGGTAGAATGGTAGTTTCTTGCACGTTTTTATGTGCTCTGTTGTCACTGATGGTAGCCTTAGAATCTGGAACATCCCATCTAGTGCGGATCTGTACCTTTTACTCATGGTACTTGTTATTAAAGTTACACTACATATTATACACTGAATCCCACCAAATATAAAACATACATATGAAACTGAATAATATATGAAACTGAATAATATATGAATGTAAGTTATTTTCAAGTATATGTTGTTGTTTATTCTGTTTTGTGTTTGATATCCCACCAAATTTCACTAACTTATGTACAATTCCATCATGTATCCCTGTTATTCTTTTATGTTTCTTTTGGTGGGATAATTCCCACCAAATATAGATTAATAAAGTCAAGTCGCATTTGACTTTTTTGTTCAGAGTTCCCTCCCAAAAAAGTTTATTTGAATTATATTTCTTAGTGTTTGTTTTTTGGTGGGATTTTTCCCACCAAATAACTACAGGTTAATCATATTTTCCTATGCATTATTCACTTAATCTATTACAGATTGCATCAGATTTAAGCTTCAAATACTTAATCAAACATCATCTACAGATTAAGTGATATTTCCATTTACAGTACAAATCTAAACTCAGTTTAACAGTTTAATTGCTTTTCCTATAATTTCAGTTTAATCTAAACTCAAACAATAATCACATTTCATTCTAAACTAAGCAATTAATCATTAATTACAGTTCATTCACATTGAAACTACAACTATATCTTCTATGAACTTTAAATTACAGTTCAAACTGTAAACTACAGATAAATTTCAGTATTTCATCTTGTATGAACATAATTGTCAAAAAATTTCACAATTATCAGTCTATTCATCAGTTATAACATCTTATTTGCTCAATTATCACTAATAAGTGAATCGGTCATACATTTTACAGTAATCGATCACTTTATTTAATAATCTTTGTTGTATACACATAAATAATCATATCAATTCATGTTATTCGCAATTACACACATATATTCACACTTATATTCGTTTAGATTCATATATTCATCCGTATTTGTTAATTGTTTTTCAATTTTCGAAGCCTAGTTCATATATTCATCACGGAAATGCATGTGTTCTTAGCTAATTATCAAATGCTACTCTATATACACAAATAATCTCAAAATAAACATAACACCATTCGCAATCACTGTGTTACCTTTTTTTGTTTTTGTTTTGTTCATTTTTGTTAGCTTTTTACGGTTGTATTTCCTTTTTTTCTTTGTGTTTGCTAAATCTTCGTTATTCGTTGAGATTCGGCTTCGATTCTGTTTGATTCTCCGCGATTTTTGGTTTAGTTTTCGGTGATCTTCTCCGCTCTTTTCTCAAGTGTGTGTTTGTGCGTGTTTTTTTACTGTGTGTATTTGTGTGTTTGTATATGTTTTTGTGGTTTGTTATCAGACGTTCCGTGTGTTATTGTTTGGTGTTTTTTTTAATTAAAAAAGGTTAGTTTTGTCTTTTGGTTGCTGAATTTTGGGGTGTGACTTTTATAGTCAATATCCCTACCTCCTATGGTGTATATGGTAAATAGCTCTTATAGAAAACAGCTTCATCCCAATCTACCTCTATAATTAATAATTAAAAAAAGAAAAACAAAATTAGAGAAAAACAAAACAAAAACTAATAAACACGCGCGTCCGTAAATATTTTTTAAAATTGTCATAAATAATTCTAATAAAATAAAAAAAAATTAAAAATTTATATATTTGGATAAATCAAATTAATATTTACGTCTATGAATTTTTTGGAGTTTTTTGAAATTCAAACAGTGATTTTCATGTTTTGAACATGGAATTTCATGTTTGCGAGAAAAATAATTAAAAAAATAAAACCAAAAAAATTTTAAAAAAAATCCAAAAAAATCATAGACGTAAATATTATTTTGCTTTATCCAAAAATGTCTTTTTATTTTTCTGATTTTTTTTTGAATTAGTTATGACGATTTTAAAAAAAATTCACGGACGCGCGCGTGTGATGGAATTAGTATTAGTCGCAGGTGGTGGTGGTGGTGGTGGTTGTGGTTGTTGTGGTGGTGGTTGTGGTGGTTGTAGTGGTGATTAAATACATGGTGGTGGTGGTGGTGGAAGTACCCTATTATTTGTTTAATATTTAAAAATTACTATTGTCTTAAAATAAAATAATATATTTAATAATAAGGGTAGTAAAACTATGAAAAATATAAAGGGAATGTTTTCTATAAATAATTATTTCATTAGGCATTTTTTATAAAATAAATTATTGAAGGCTTAAAAAAATAATTAGAGAGTTTAATTAGGATGTTATCAACAATAATTCCTAATATTATCGATAAATAAGAAACGGTTACAGAGTTTAGCTCATCCTGAAGGATTCGGCTTCATTATCATTTTTATTTTTATTTGATTTAGAAAGGATTTTGGGTTAAGAATAATATCTAGCGGGAACCAAAAGTGAACGAAAAATATGGTGGAAAAAGATTAGAAAAAAATCAACTTTTTAATCAATTATATTAGGTAAATTTTAGTGATAATATCTATAAATTATTGTGATTACTTATATTTATACATATAATAAAGATATTAAAATTTATCTAATACATATAAATTACTTACATAAATGTTTAAATTGGATTTGATAATAATTTTTTTATCTAATTACTTAATAATAATATTTTATTAATAGCCTAATCTATCGAATAAAACACTCTACTATTTAATAAATAAAGTTAAAAAAAGGGCAAGTTTTTTTTCATAGTGGATGTTTAAAAATCGGTTGTAGTCTTTTATATCAATGAAAATTCTACTATTTATTATCTTAAGTTGAAGATAAAAAATCTAAAAAGAAAAGTTCAATTTTCTAGTTACATATTGAATGCCCACAAAAAGCACAATTATCGTTGATGTTTTTCTTTTCAAACCATAAGAAATAGTTAAAATAAAATTTAAATATTTATGATTATAGACGGGGGTTGATTAAATGAGTCGTCTTTACTCCATCCAATTAACATCAATTGGATGAACTGCCATCTATATAAAAGTACCCTCGTATAATAGGTTGGAGTTACTTAAAACTGTCGCCAATTAAATGACGTCAATAGGTGAATTTTTAGTAGTTATAAGAGAATATCAGTGTTAAGCCGAGTATTAGTTCTTTCGTTTCTTGGTGTAATGCGTGGTAGGAACATGTAGAAAGGATTGTGTGTGGGGATATTTGAGAAAAACGGAGAACTCTAGACTATCGCCTCCTGCATACCATGTAAAATATGGCATAGATGTGGAAGAAGTAACTATGATTGTTGAAGTAATGGAGACAAATTGAGTTACCCCTCCGTGATGACATATAGTGCGTACAGTCATGGATTTTGTAAAGTTATGAAATTTCTTTGAACTCTATTTAAGGAACTAAGACAAACAAACCAACCCGTGAATGTTTACTACTAAAATACCAGTATTCTCTATTTTGAAAAGATTAAGTGGATGAATCTATGTGTGTTTTTGGAGAAGTGACAAGGGTTAGAATTACCCAAGATGCTTATAAATATAGCATTTGAATTGTTTGGTTTCAAAAAGAGGATACTCGGAGAGAGGATATGTTTAATAGAGGAAACGAAAGGAAATATCTTCAAACCATCCATGTCAGCTATTTCTTACTCTTAGAGGATCTATATAAGAAATGATTTTATGGAAGTCTTGGTAAATATTACATGTGCTTTTGATGATGGGTACAAACTCGACCATGATAGTTACAACAGATTAATAAATTACATCTAGTTGCAGGGGATATAGACTATTCCTATTTAACTTCTTAAGAAAATGATAAGCAACTTTCGTAATCTAAACCTATCAAATTACGGAGGACTAATTCAAGGTTTTTTGAGAATCTGTTCGTTTGGTAATGCCATAGAGCTTTTAGATGTTATGATTGAAGAAAGTGTTCCCTAGTACCATGACCAGCAATTTCACAGTTAATGGTTATTCCAACGAAAGACTCATGGAGGAAGCTTTTCAAGTAATTAACAAAATGCAAGGCCAAAGGATTAACACATTTCCAAAAATATGTTCACATATAATGCAGTAATCAATATAAATCCAAGAAGGAGTTGGAGTTTATATTGTTAATGCTTAAGAGCAACGCAATCCCCAACTGTATATTCTTGAGCTTATTAATGGATTGTTTAGCTAAACTATCGAACTCAAGAAGAGTCTTAGTAATATATTCGGCAGTGTTGAGATTCAGTAATGTTATGCGTTTCCTTCTTATAAACACCTTCTGTAAAAAATTTATATTAGGGGCTTCAGTATTTTATTGCACACCTGGTGAAAATCCCTCAGGTCATGGCCAAGAGCTTATGATCTAGTGCACGAGGAGTGATCTTTATCACTCGAGCTTGGTCAACAACAGAGATGTGAAATGATTGATCGATCAACCGAAATAGATTGGTTTCTTTGTACTAGGGGTTATGTAATTCCATTAGACGTTGGGGCCACTTATTGAATCAGCAAGGACTTTAAGATCGCATTTGAAGTGGGAGGAATTTATGACATTATATTGTTCCATTGTTGAGAGAACTTCACAGCTGGAAATTTATAATTTTGATGTTTGACGTACCACTACTCCGAGCCAGAGTAGATAGTCTGTATTCATTTTGTATATTGCATGTAAAACACATCATGCTCACTTTATTCTTTTTAACATACGATACAACATAGTAATGTCTTCCTACAAGTGGGTTTTCAAGAACAAGCAGAAATATATGCCAAAAGGCCAAAAGGGGGTTTAACTACTGATGCTATTTCGAATCAAGTTAATAATAGTGCTGAGAAGTAAAAAAAAAACATCCACAGGGACTAACTTGCAAAATAAAGTAACTTAGGGAGCTGTTTGCGCAATGTGTGAGGGATCAGGTACGTGGTGTTTCGGAGATGTTGAGAATAATTTTGGGGCCGTGAAATTGGATGATATAATCTTTAGGGCTACTTCTGCAAATTCCGAAAGAATAGGAGCTGAAATAGAGGTGGAAATAGTACTTGCAGCTGCTTCAAAATTTATAAAAAGGTCGTGGGTATTAGTCCTAATAATATAGGGGTCAAAGTATCAAACAAGATTTTAAAGAGTGCTGATCAGATGTGTTGGAAAGCTAAAGAGACTAAGCTTAGCACGAAAAATCATAGGGACATTAACTCCTTATTCGAAAGTTAATAGACTCGCTAGGGCTGATATTAATTACAGGGGCAAATTCACAAATTAGCAATATTGGAAAATCTTCAGGGGTCATTTTAAATTTCCTGAAAATTCTGTGACCAATTTGCATTTTTCTGAAACTTCAAGGACCATTTCGAATTTTTCTATAAATTCAAGGGCTGATTCGAGAATTCCAGAAAGTACAGGGGCCTGTTCAAAAATCCAAGAAAATACAGGGGCTGTTTCAAAAATTCTAGAAAATACAGGGGGCTGTACAAAAATTACAGAAACCTCTGGGCCTGATCTGCAAATTTCATAAATAAAGGGGTTGATTGCTGGGTTGATACTACTACTGCAGCACCTGGAGATTTTGCTAGCGTCAGCATTCAAGGATATTGAGTGCAATTTCCAGTATTAAAACTCCTATTCCAAAGACTGTGGCTGCTGCATTTGTTAATAATGAAGACACTATGCAATTCTCGAATGCTGTATCTGTAACAACTAACAAATCAAGATAAATTGAAGCTTCAGAGAGTTTGCGTAATAAGTTTTAGTGTTAATTGTACAATTGATCCATGTTTTATGCGAGAGTAGAAAGTATTTGTATTCAGCGAATTTATGTGAAGTATGATTTGAGACGTTGAACTTTGCGAGGATATGCGATAAGTATTAGTGTTAATTGTTTGTTTCTCATAGGTAGACACTAGATATGACTTTGATGGAGGAAGAGCTTGCAAAGTCGTGGTTCAAAAAAATTATTATTGTAAACTTTCCACCTCATCTATAATTGCTTTGTCTCTGGGGCAGGGCAGGTGTATAAGGGCCACGTGAAAGAAAGAAAATGGGAATCTAGTAGTTCTCCGACCTTTTGCTCTTGAAATAGTAATAATTGATTTTTTCTTCAATAACCGTAATTTGGGCTCATTCTTTGAAAGGTTATAAGATATATACTAATGTGGTTGGGTTGGTCGATGAATGGGCTGATCAGATTTCTTTTTATAAAAAAAAAAGAAAAACTTGATTAGGTTAAAGCTTCCAGAGGATTAATCATATAAAGAGGACTAGCGAAGCTAAATAGACATTTCAGTCAAAAATTCGAGAAAAGTATCATATTTTTTCGTCACAAAGTAAGTTTCGAGGACGAAACTTCTTGAAGAAATGAGTAATGTAATATTTTATGTATTTGTCTTTATCGGAATTATATCTACATTTGGTTATACTTGTATTTTATATTTTTAAATAAACTTGTTAAATTGAAAGTTAGTGGGTCTCAAGGTAGATTAAAAAATAAGCCTAATTTGAGGGATAATTAATATATAACTATAGGTAAGACTTTCATCCAATATTGGACATCACATGTAGGATCATCCTATATTGGATGGAAGTATTTTCCTATAACTATATACTAAATACTATAGCTTCTTAAAAAGAAAAAAAATATCATGAGAGGAAAAAATGAAAAGGAAAATAAACGGAAAGAAATAGACAAAATGAAGAGCAGGGAATAAGAAAAAGAAAAATAAATTAAAAACACAAAAAAAAAAAAATCTTCGAATCAAGAAAAGAAGAACAAGAATTCTTGACCGTAATGCTAGGCCAGGTAACGTAACGATCTTTGTAGTCTTTTTATTGTTTTTCTTGAACTTTTGGATTATTGGAATCCAATTGTTAATTGGGGATAAACTAAATTTAGTTAATGGATGTTATGTATTTTAAATATTTAGAAGATTGCATGTACTCGAATAAATTTGTTTATAGTGGTTTTGAAATTAACTCGTTGAATATAGCTGAAAAATAAGAGAGTTAAGAATTAAATGCAATTTGGTTAGGTTCATCTTGGTTCGGCTTTGAATTAGATGATAGATTTATAGTGTTGTAGTATATTGAAGAAATGGTATTTTCATAAATTAACATTGGTGTTATAATGTTAGCTAGGAAAGGCGCATCCCACTCAAATGAAAGCTCGGGCAAGGTAAGTGGACTATCTATAAGTAAAACGAGTATTTTGTTTATATTTCGATTACAAATGCTATTATATTGATCAAAATTGTCCTTATATATGTTATATGATATACAGATATATGTATACTAGAAAATTTTGTCACGGAAATAATAGTTAGTGAACCTTAGTGTTCGAATAAAGAACGTGTGATTGTGGTGTGTATATGTGGTGTGGTATTTGAGGTATAAAGGTTAAAAACCTTAGTGTTCGAATAAAGAACCTGTGATTGCGGTGTGTATATGGCGTGGGGTATTTGAGGTGTGAAGGTTAAAAACCTTAGTGTTCGAATAAAGAACGTGTGATTGTGGTGTGTATATGTGGTGTGGTATTTGAGGTTTGAAGGTTGACAAGTATAGTGTTCGAATAAAGAACGTGTGACTATTGTATGTATGTGATTTAGTATTGAAGTATGAAGGTTGAGAACCTTGGTGTTCGACTAAAGGTAAGAATCTTAGCGCTCTCGAATATAGGTGGTGTAAATAACTTCAAACGGTCATTGTCATAAATATAATACTGTGAATTATGTGTAATCTGTTTTTATTTTCACCAATTGCAGGAGTCTATATTGTGTATAGGTGTACGGTATTGTTCGTATAACTAATCGTGGAAAACTCGTATACTTTAATTATAGGTGTCCGTTCATCTTAATGAGCTTTCTTGGCTTATTTTGTTTCTCTGTTTTTTTTTTTTTTTGTGTGTTGTGCAGAGATTTTGGATTTCAAGTAGTTGGGGGATCTGAGAATAGAAGCCACATCATGTTAATTAAATCTTGGAATATATTAGTCTCTAAGATTTATGTAGGTTTTATAATTGGATATCTCGTGAAACCGTCTAATATCTGTTGTAAAACACCTTGCTTGCTTAGGAGGAGAAATATCTTAGGCATGTGACACTATGTTATTGAGATCTTGTAAATAGGTTATTTGGGGTGTTACATTTACTATGTGATTAACATAAGATTTAAATCATTCGCAATGTTTATATTCTTAATCTCTGATAAAACCAATACATGTTGGTTGTGCTTTTTATTTTTATAGAGATCTATCATTGCTTGGATTGGGATTGCATCCTGGAAAACCGTCTAATAGTTGATTCTGCCGCCCCTGTGTTGAAGTCCTCCGTCATATTATTAACCTTTTCAAAGTCGAATTATTTGGTTATTCTTTTGATCTCTGCAATTCTTCTCCCTTTTCTGAATACGTTCATCAAACCCGCCCTTTCTTCCTTGCTAAATCCAACTGCTCCAAAATTTGATCCATTTTGTGGAGCTTTGTTTATTGGAACCACCCTTCTTTCCCATATTTGGAGGACCTTACATGGTAGTTTCCCTTACTTATCCTATCATCTTCTTATATAATCCTGTTCTTCTTATTTTCCACTTCAAAAAGCTCGACAGGGAATGGGGCGAATTTGTGTTGGTGTTGGGTCGTTGGTGTTTGTGTTGTCCGGAGTAGAAGATGTTAGCCATGGTTGGGAATTTCTGTATTTGAAGGTTGGGATTCTTCCAACCAATTAAAAAAAAGAAAAAAGATTGGGATTCTGATGTGTCTGATGTGTTGAGTAGCTATTTGAACAAAAAAAAAAAAAAATGGGTTGAGTAGCTTAATGTGGATGTGTGTGGACTTAAGTAGGTACCATAGAATATTGGTTCAGCTTGAGGTTGGGTTGGTGTTAAGTGTTTGGGATTTTGTCTGGACTATTATAATTGTCCACATCCTTTCTTCTTCTTATCCGTTATCTTTTCTTGAATAACTTTTGTACTACTGATGTGTACATGATCTTTTTGTTTCCTATTTAAATAATTAACCAAGAAGCAATAGGAAAAAAAACATCCACCATACACCTAATTTCATATTATATCTATGTTAGACATCAATACAACCAATCATCAAACATGCAAGCAGTAATGCCATCTACTAAATACACAAAATCTCTTATAGAAACAGAAGATGAGAAGGATAAACAATACGGAGTCTAAAGATACTGAAATGAAAAAGAAATTGCGTGTCTTAAAACAATCAGTCACGAACAGGAGAGATCTTTTGATCCAAGCGTTTTGCATCAGGTGTATCCTTCTCCTCTTCACTTGAAAGATTTCCCGTACCAGCTACAAGACTATCCAGTTCTTCACTTGACACACTAACATCTAAAGCATCATCCTCACCACTTAAAATTATATCATCACTTTTTTCCATATCATCAGTGGCAGTAATTAACTGATCAACATTCTGTGCATCATCATTATCATTACCTGTTAAGTCAACAGGTTTCTCAACATCATCATCAGCACCCATTGAAGAATTAGCTTCCTCCTTATCAGCATCCTCTTTATCAGTTAGATTCTCATCACTCACTTCCCACTTAAATTGAGGAATCTGCAAGATGAGAATTCCAGAGTAAGAACATAGAAAATTATACTATAAATCACACATTTTTCGATAAGTAACATTTACCTTTTCTTTAGAAGAGAGAGCAATCTGACACAACAAATACATACATGCATTGGGATAATTCTTTTCATTCCTAAACAAGTTCACAAAATCCAGATCTCCTACTAGTGTAGATGCCCAATCTGAGGCTTCTCTCAGAACCTTTTCCTCAGCTACATCTTGTTCGAACTTATTGGAAACTCTATTAAGAATGTTATAGAGCTCAAAGTGAAGTGGGGACACAGATTTCTCAAACGTAGCCGAATCTTTCATTTTGTACCAAGTTTCTTCATCAATAACTACATTAAACTTCGGATCAGAATTAATAGCCTCGATCCTGAAAGAAACAAACATACATAATTTAATACACACTTACATACTAACAATTTAATTAAATTAATTATTACCAGTCTTCTTTAAATCCATGAGTTAAAACAGCTTCAATAACCTCGCCATCCTTTTCACTTTTCATCACATCCTGAAAAAACAACTCAAATGTGAATAGACGTGATTTATTTACACCTGAAATTCCAAAATCATTACTTCAGCAGGCAAAGGTGCTAAAATAGTGGCCATTAATGAATTACTAAGATTTTTCATAGAAGTTTTAGATACAGTAATTCGAATTTGTGCACTTAAGAGTCCTGGCAAGCATGTATTTGGACCCACAACTTCATTTTCCTCCCACACAACCAACTGGTGTTGCATAAACCAAATCTTAAGTCTCGCCTGAAAGAAAAAAATTTACTTAATGAATACTAAAAATAATAATTAACCATTAAACGAGAGTAATAATAAATTTTACCTTAAATTCTTTGACTGTGATACTAGAAGGCCAGTCATCAAAGATGACATCATCAACTGTTACTTTTCGATACATCTTTTGTCCATTCTCAAGTACATAAGTACATCTGTCTATATCGATCGAAATCTTGACGCGTTTTATGTCATATAAAACACTCTTATGATTCACCACTTTCTTAGACTCTTTAACCTCCAAAGGATCAACTACAAATTCCTTTTGTAGAATCTCCTATACACGTATAGCAAAAGTTAAAATAAAATAAACAAGTGTTAACAAATCTTTTACTTACGATAAGCTTCTTTTGGGTGCAAGTCTCATCCCAAACGCTCTCAAGCTCCACATCCAAGTCACGAACAGTAGTGTGCTTTGACATAGTCATTCTTGAGCTGTTAAAATGCAAATAAAGTGTAAGTGATTAATTAATTATTGACAACATATGATTATATATAAGGGGTAGCTAATTTCCCTAGCAGATATCACAAGCGAAAAAACTAAACAATCATCTATCAAGTTTATTATGCTAACAAATATCCAATTAAAATCCAACAGTAAAAACCTCTTACAACCTCTCACAAACCTCTGCCTCTACCCCTACCCCTACCCCTACCCCCTACCCCTAACCCCTAACCCTGCCTATGCACACACCTATGCACCTAAACCTAAACCTGCATGTATCCAATTCAAATCCAGCTGTAAAAACCTCTTACAGCCTCTCACAAACCTCTGCCTCTACCCCTACCCCTAACCCCTAACCCTACCTATGCACCTAAACCTAAACCTAAACCTAAACCTAAACCTAAACCTAAACCTAAACCTATCTATACATTATATACATAATTCATTTTCAATGATTTCAAAAAATTCAATTACTCGACATAATTACCGCCAATATCTCAACGAAAAAAATAAACAAATACATGATAATACATAATTTATTGTCAATTGTTTCGAAAAATTTAGATTAATTAAGGAGTTAGAATCGTACCGTGGTGTTGTGTTTTCAAAGTTAAAAGCAAAATTTGGATTAGACGGGAGATCTGTGCGCTGCTCAATTAACCATTGCTCTTCGCGAAACGTGTTAATGTATGCAAACTTGCGATGCTTCAATCAACCATTGCACTGTTATGTGTGTGTACGTGTTTTTAGAGAGAAAGGAGTAAGTGTGTGTACGTGTTTTTAGAGAGAAAAGAGCAAGTGTGTGTGTAAGTGTGTGTGTAAGTGTTTTCAAAGATATGTATACATACTTAAAATGATCAAACGCTTCGATTAATTAGTTGACTAGCTAAGATTTTCTTTTTCTTTTTTTCTATATCAAGCAAAAATATACTATATGTTCCAATTTTGAGAGTTAGAGTCAAAGAGAGTCAACTCACTAAAAAAACACTCTATTTATTCATCCAATAATTTTTATTCCATCCCTTACTCTTTAGCCAAAAACCACTTTATTACTGTTTTTTTTTCTTTTTTATCATTTTTAGCTTTTTTTTTCTTTAATTTGTTGTTATTCTTAGATATTCTGGGATCTAACAACATTTCATAACTTTTTGAACCCCACTCATTCTCTCTCACCTCACCCCATCATCTTCTCCACACTCACCGACATCACTTTTTTCCTCTTATTTTCCTTTTTTTCCTTTTTCTTTGTAGTTGACCTCTTAGAAATGATAAAAATGATAAACTCATCAAAGATTAACAACGTCAGAAACGGATCTGGAAAGAACACAACCGCTTCAAGAGCAAAAACTAAGTATCGAGACATCATAATAGAAATGTTATCACCTGGTGTAGATCTACTGAATACTCTGGAATCTTTCAAGAGCGATGAATTGAAGAACATCTTGAGACAAGGGTTTTAGAGAGTGAAGAACCAGCTTAATTAACAAACTCAGTTGGAGATGCAGATGAATTAAAGGTGGAAAATAAAGGAGTCCCATGATCGAGCTTAGTTGGATGATGTGCTAGTAAAACGATGAAATTAGAACACCATGTCCCGGTAAGAATGGAAGGTAAAAAGGTAATCAAACCTCCTCAAGATGTACTTGAAGAGGGGCCAGATCAATGGGTTAATTGTTTAATTGGGCAATTTCTCGATTCTCCACCTCCGTTCTTCGCAATCGTAAATTTTGTAAGATATCAGTGGGCAAAGTTGGGTAAGGTTGAAATAAAATCGAATACGAAAGGAAGTGGAGTGTTCAAATTTGAGAATCAACAATATTATAGTAATGCTTTAGAGCAGATTTGGCATATAAATGGAAAACCGTTGTTGCTCAGGCTGTGGAAACCAGGTATGCAATTCGACAAAATAGATGTTTCAAAAATTCCTATATGGGTGAAGTTAATCAACGTGCCTATGAACTTGTGGACTCAAAGAGGTTTGTGTTATGTAGCGAGTGGTGTTGGAGTGCCTATTCAAATGGACTCCATCACCGAATCTAAAACAAGGTTAGGGTATGCGCGTGTATGTGTTGAGATTGATACTAAAGACGAGCTCCCTGAAGATATTTATGTTGATATAGGACTCGAAGAGCTTCAAGTTGTTAAAGTTGAGTACGAATGGAGGCCAATTATATGTTTGAAGTGTAAAAGATTTGGTCATTTGGAGAGTAAGTGTAACAATGTTCAAAAGGTGTGGGTGCCAAAAAGGACTAATGGAACAAATGAAACTGGTAATAATGCTGATAAAGGAAAGAAAGTGACAGATGAGTGGAGCATAATACGCAGTAATAAAAGAAGTGGAAATGTTAGAGGAGAATTAAGTTCTGTATCAACTACAAATCAGTTTGAGAAACTTCAGGGCATAGAAGAGAGAGTGATTGATCAAGATGTGCTAGAATTTATCAATCATCACAATGGAGGAGAAGAGATTACCATGCCACCCAATATATGAATATTGTAGCTTGGAATATGAGGGGCTTTAATAATGTAATAAGGCAGCTGGATGTCAAGGAATTTTTAGTGAGTAATAATATCAGGGTAGTTGGGTTGCTTGAAACTAAGGTTAAAGCTCATAACTATCCTGCAATAATAAAAGAACATTTCTCTTATATGGAGATGTTACATAATTATAGTAATGATGTTAGTGGTCGGATTTGGGTACTATGGGATAATAAATATGTAGATGCAAAGTTAGTACTTCAATCTTCTCAAGTTATTCTTATTGAGCTAAAGATCAATGAAAGTCAGGAAGTTTTGTACATTGCTATGGTTTATGCTAGTAGTGATAGTGGGGATAGGAAAGAGTTATGGAAAGATATGATAGAGTGGAGTAGGAAATATGACAAGGATAAATTGTGTATAATGGGGGATTTTAATGAAATTCTTAGAGTACATGATAGATTAAATTGTATAGTACTGGATAAAGGAGCTATGGAGTTTAATGAATGTATTGAGGATGCTAATTTACTAGAACATGGTTATGGAGGACAATTTTATACATGGACAAACAAGAGTGATGTTGATAATATTAGAGCAAGTAAAATATACAAGGTATTTATAAATACTAAATGGCTTGATACTATGACATCTAGTGTTATGATCCACCCTCCTTCTACCTTAGATCATTGCGCAATAAAAGTAAGTGTAGGGAGCAGAAAAAGAGTGGTAACTAGTCAATTTAAATTCTTTAATGCTTGGGTTAAACATGACAAGTTTATTGATACGGTGAAACAAGCTTGGAGCATTAAGGTTGATGGTAATTATATGTATACACTGTGTATGAAGCAAAAAAATACTAAAGCTGCTCTGAAGAAATTTAACATTTATTTTAGAGTAATGATATATGTCACCCCTTTTCATATCACCCTTTTATCACCCTTCTAAATATATGTATTGATTTCCTTGAATAGAAGATAGAGAAAAATTAAACAGGATAGAGAAATCCATTCATTGGTACATGTAGGCGTACACGTAGGAGGTGATAAAAGAGTGATACAAAAAGGGTGACAAATATCATTACTCTTTATTTTAAGAGGAACTCAGAAGCTATAGAATTGATTAAGACTCAACTCAGTAATGTTCAAATTAATATTATGAATGGGTGCATTGATTCAAGAAACATAAATAAAGAGAAAATTTTAAGTGCTGAATTGGAAGAGGCCATGATGATTCAACACAAAGTGTTAAAGCAGACAGCTAGAGTAGTGTTTAACAATGAGATGGATTATAACTCAGCGTATTATCATAGAATTATTAAGGAGAGAATTGCGAGAAACAACATTTCTATATTAGTTACTGATGAAGGAGATGTAATTGATGATCCTAATTTGATCAAGGAAGATTTTGTTAAATTTTACAAGCAATACTGGGCACAAAAGATGATAAAGAAGAGATATGTTCGAGCAATATCATAAGAATACTTATGGGTAAACTATTAAATGAAGATCAGAAGAATGAACTCATAGCTCCTATTACAGATAAAGAAGTCAAAGAGGCCTTATTCTTAATCAATATGAATAAGAGCCATGGCCCTGATGGGCTTAACTCTGCCTTCTATAAAGAATCATGGGATTCGATAGGAGCAGATTTTACCAAGGCAATTAAACAAAGCTTTGCAAATGGAAAGCTTCTTAAACAAGTTAATGCTACGAATATAGTGCTAATCCCCAAGGAGAAAAAGCCATCAAACGTCAAAAAGTTTAGACCCATATCGTGTACAAACACAACATACAAGACTTTATCACGGATTATATGCAAAAGATTAAAGAAAGTAATGAGATCAATCATATCATTGAATCAAGCGGCGTATGTAAAAGGTCGATATATTGGTGACAACATCTTAGTTGCTCAAGATATCATGCTTGGTTATGAGAAAAAGAATAATGTATCATATTGCACTATCAATTTAGACCTTCAAAAGGCTTATGATAGTGTAAATTGGGGTTTTTTTAACTAACATCTTGATTGCTTTTGATTTTCCAAATAAATTTATCAGGTGGATCAAAATGTGTGTGTGTGTTCTCCTACATATTCAGTGTGTGTGAATGGTTAAGCGTGTGGTTTCTTTGAAGGAAAGAGAGGGTTGAGGTAAGGAGACACTCTCTCTCCTTATTTATTCGGTATGTGCACGGAAGTGTTCACAGGATTATTCACACATCTAGCAAACAAGAAAGAATTCAGCTATCATAAAAAATGCAAAGTAATGAAGCTTAATCATATTATATTTGCCGACGATTTGTTAGTCTTCTTCAAAGCTAATATTGAATCTACTAATATAGTTAAAGATGGTTTAAATTTGTTCTCAAGATTATTTGGTTTGCAAATAAATTTTCAGAAGAGCGAAGTATATATTAGTGGTGCAAATAAGGAATTTGAAGAGAAGATTTCGCAAATACTTGACATCAAAATTTGGGAAATTACAAGTTAGGTATTTGGGGGTCCCACTTCATTCGAAAAAGTTGAGTGTAGAGGAAGGCAATAAATTGGTAGACAAGATTTACAGTACTATCAACCAATGGACATCAAAACTGTTATCATACTCGGGTAGAGTAGAATTAGTCAAAAGTATTATCATTAGCAAAATTCTATATTGGTGCAGGGTATTCCTCTTACCTAAGCAAGTTATATATAAGCTTAATAAACTAATGAGTAGCTTCTTATGGAAAGGAAATATGGAAGGAGCTCAAGGAGCTAAAATCTCTTGGGAAAAAGTATGTACGAGTAAGGAAAGTGGAGGATTGGGCATACCAAGTATTGAGAACTTAAATGTGGTTTGCCTTTGTTTACGTTTTGGAGAATGTATTCTCAGAAGCAAAATTTGTGGAGCATGTGGGTTAAACACAACATAGTGAAGAATAAATGTATTTGGAGTATGGAAGAAAAGCAGCACTACACATGGATTTGGAAGAGGTTGATGAAAATTAGGAGAATTGCGTATGATTTCATAACTCACAAGGTGTATAATGGCAAAAGTACTTACTTGATATGGGATAAGTGGATGGAAGGGAATAGTATTCAAGAGATATTGAGGATTGAACTTGAGAAAGATAATATAAATAGTGATAAAACAGTAGACTCTTACTATGGAAGAGAAAGGTGGAGATTACCACCTTGTGTTGGCAAAATTCTTCCTAAGTTAGTAGATTATAAACTGGAAGCAGGTGAAGATAAAAAGATTTGGAGTGAAAGTGATAAAAGAGGGTTTTGTTTTAGGAAAACCTTAATCAAATTTACAAACAACTCAATAGAGGTTAATTGGAGTAAATTCATATGGGCAAAAGCTAATATCCTAAGATGCTCCTTTATCTCGTGGTTAGCCATTCAAAATCGGCTAAGTACCAAACAGAGGATGTTAGAATGGGGGTGTCAAATAAATCCTTTGTGTAATCTTTGCAAAGCTGTAAGTGAAGATAATATTCATGTTTTATTTATGTGCTCATTTTCTAGAAGAATATTAATCAGGATATGGGAGAAATGTGATATTAACAAAGTGCTGAGAGATTTTGAAGAGTTAAATAATATCCTTCAAAGTCTGCCCTGTGATGAAATGAAGATGTTTGCAAGCCTAACGAGTACTTCGTATATTTATATGATGTGGTGGTTAAGGAATGAAATTGAACATGGAGGGTCAAACTTGAATGAGGATCAAATAGTTGGGAGGATATGTGATATGGTGAAAATAAAGTTAAAGGATAGAAGACTTAAGAAGAATAGCGTTATAAGATTAGTGGAGAAGTTAGTGGGCTGATCTGTAATCTTATTTTTTATCCCTTATGTTTATTTATTTATAATGTAATAGTTTAATGTAGCTTGGTCTAATATCATGGGCCAAGGTGTTTTTTATTGTTTTAAATGGTTGGAGTGGGCTTGCAAGGTATTACTCCCATTCTTGAGCCTAATGCTTGTAAGTACCTACATGTAAAGACATTGGAAGTTAAGTTTTAATAATAAAGTTTGATTTGATGATGAAAAAAAATATGTTCCAATTTAGAGTTAATTATACTATAGATCCCCATTTTGAGTTTATTGCATTATTGGTCTCTATATTATGCTTATGTATTATGAAAAAAAATAATATAGGTCTTGGTATTGAAATAATATATACAAAGGTGTAAGGTGGCAGATGATTATTGGACATTAACCCTTGAATAATTACAGTATAGGTTTTAAGTTTTTTTTTTTTTTAGGATATGAGAAGAATTTAGAGGGATCTATTTAGTAGTAGAATTGTTGCCACGGATGACCTTGAGCTGGTGTATTGATGTTGTACACATTGTCATAACTTTACATCTAGGTTTTAGGGTAGTATTATAAGTTCACACACACACACACACACACACACACACACACACACACACACACACACACACACACACACACATATATATATATATATATATATATATATATATATATATATATATATATATATATATATATATAGGTGATTAACTGACATAATCCATGGCCTATTATCAGTTGCTTATCAGGTTCAACTGATGTCTCCCTATTTGTGATGATTTAATATTAGTTGGAGACATCATTGTTAGTGTTTAAGGAAAGTATTTAGTCGATTATTACATGATTTATATTTTCTTATTTCATGTCATGATTTAATGATTTATTATTTTTAGAGCATAATTAGTTTAATTGTTTGTTAATTGTGAAGATTTAAAGATATATGGTAATTAATTAGATGTCAAATCAATTCTAAGAGATAAAGGAAAGAAGATAACCATGGAAATTGGAGTTAAAGGCAAGAAAAGATAGATATGAAAAAATAAAGTTGTCAAATAAATCTAAATTCCAGCAGCTACGACCACAAAACTGCTTATAACTCAAGGTCGGATGAGAATTTGGAAAATTTCGACATATGGAACGCGTAAATCAGAGCTATATCGAAGAAGTTACGACCAAAACAAAACAACGTCAGTTTATTACCCTTTTATATTTTAAGCTTACGAATTTGAGTTGGACTAGAAGTCCAATTACTTGTCTTTCACTCCAAGAAAACGTGTTAGGGCTTCCTAGACCCCTATAAATACACCCTTAAACCTTTGTAAACATACCCTTGCTCAGTTCTAAACATTATAGTAATTCTTAGTCATTCAAAAGAGCAAGATGACATTCATGTATCTTTATTTTAGTTTATTTCCTTCAGGTATGAACTATTTTCCCATAGCTTGGGGTTTGCAATATGTATAATCTATGAATTCTATTTTCTTTCTATCTAAGTTTCTTTGGGAATTATATGTTTTAAATTGATTCTAGCTGCTTAACCATATATTTGATTTATGTGCTTTGATTTATTGTCTGTCTTAAACCTGATCAATGTAGGGCTTTGCTAATAGTAGTTAGATGGTCACCCGGAAGGGGTGTCTAATTATTGAAACACCACATAAACGTCTAGTGTACGAAATTAATCCTGACAAGATTTGCCTAACTAGATAGTCATTAAGGTTTATTTTAATCACCAATCATCATTAGTAGGCCAGCCTCATCTAGGAACCTAGTGGCGCATGAACACCCTATTTGAGTCGCCTCGTGATTGTGAGATCGCCACCCTAGTTCGCTGTCTGGGGATAGGGGGAATCTAGAATCCTGACTATTTATCTAAGAGCTATTATCTCCCTTATAAACTGAACTGATAGAAAGAATAGAAGGATTAGTGCATACTAGCAAAACCTAAGCTATATTCTCTCATCTTATTCTCACATCTTTGAATTTATTTAGTTAATCATTAATCTCCTTAATCATATTTATTTGCTTTCTATCTCTTTAACTATTAATTGCTACTCTATTCTGTTAATCCTTGCGTATAACACACTAAGCTACCCTATTCTGTTAATCCTTGCGTATAACACACTAAGTCCCTGAGAATGAATCTAACTTATTAATAGAACTTGCATACGTCTGGTGGGTCCTTGTGTGTTATAAAATTAAGTATTGAAATAAAAGGAACCACAATACCGCAAGTGCACGGTTGTCCAAGTAATAATCCGATAAATCGGGTTTTGTTCTCATGGATTGGACTGGTATAACCCAAGTATTCAATATATAAGTAGTAGTAATTGCTAATACAGAAAATAAAATATAAAAGATATTTGCTTTGTTTCGAGTTATTAAACTACTAGACGCAAATAAACAAATTACTGAAAATAAATACTAAAAGATTAAGACATAGATATGAGCTATACTTGAGTCTCGCTAGGGTTTCACCGAAATAAACTTAATCAATGCTTCTTTTAAGGGTCAAAATGGTAACTATTAATAGTCGGGATTCTAGATTCTCCTAACCCCCGTCAGGGTGGACTTAGGAGCTATTCTAGGGTGTTACGAACCCCGTCAGGGCGATTATAATTCACCTTTGAATGTCAAGTTCTCTACCCAATTGGCTATAAGGTTAACTAAGTCCGTCAGGAACAATAATTTCTACCTTACATCTATTACCTATGTCCGTAATTAAACCCCACGTCAAGGAGATCACTTCCCCACAAAAAGTGAATAGCTTAATTGCTAAATCCTATGTCTAATTGATCAGATTAAAAATAGTGAATAATCCTACGGTAATAATCAATACTAATTGCCTAATTCAAATTAAATTAGAAACTAATCCCAAATCAGAAAACATTAATCAAATTAATTAGGTTTCAACCCATGTAGCGATTCTCAAGAATATAAAGATTAGCTCATGTTGAAAGTAAAAAAAAATAATAAATTAATAATATACATGTTCCTAATAACATAAATAAAATAAGAACCTAGATAGAGGAATTGACTTGAGTTGTTGTTAGAGGAAAAGGATTCTCCAACTTCTGCTCTTGCTTCCGCCTCTTGACGCTCTCTCTAAGGATGATTTAATATGAAGGTTTAATGAGAGGTACTGAAGAATGAGGTCTAAGGGGTGTATTTATAGGTGTTAGGAAGCCCTAATTCGTTTTCCTTGGAGTGGATGACAAGTAAAGGACTCTTTAATTCGCAGCCCTAAAATATAGGGAAGGTAAGATTCTGTTGCTGATTTGTTTTGGTCATATATCCTTCAATACTTATCCGTTTGACTCGTTCTTTATATCAAAATCACTTGTCTCGGAAATCTCTATCCATTGGTCCAGACCATTCTCCCAAATTCCTAGGCAATCTTGAGTTATGAGCTCGTATTTGAACGTGGCTGGAATTCCAGATTTATTTGGCAGCTTTATCTTTTCCTGCTTTGCATATATCCTTCCTTAATCTTCTTATTTCCATGTATATATCTTTCCTTTACTTCTTAGACTTGACTTGGTCTCTAATTAATTACCATATATCTTTAAAGCTTCACAATAAATAAATAATTAGACCGCATATGATTTAAAAATTAATAATTCATTAAATCAAGACTAGAAATAAGAAAGTGCACTCTAAAATTAGAAACTCGAACAAAATACTTCCTAACACACTAAAAATAATCTAAGATTTTAATTCTCACTTCTCCTCCTTGTATTGGTTTTCCATGAAATTCAAGAACCTACTAACTTTGCACTAAAAATAACCAAATTAATGCACAAAAGCTCTAAAAATGCAAATAGTCTAATTCCAATGGGAGAAAGTGCAATATGACGAAATAAGCATAAAAGTCTATCAAATAAGTCAAATATTCACCTAAAAGGATGTTTCTGAGGGCTAATAATTAGAACAAATATGGAGACATCAAGACCCCAAACTCAAACCTTTGTCGTCCCGACAAAGTAAAATAAAAACAAAGGCCTTTTAGGTGAATGCAGAAGGCAGAATCTAGTAAATACACCCAAAACACAACTTAAAACAAATCTCATATAGTATGATCTAGGAATTAATATGCACATACACATATCATGCAAAATCAAACACAAAATAATATCAATCCAAAATTAATTTCACAATGCTAGAAGGTTACGCTTAGTACTTTATCTCAAGATGGTGGCTATAGGGTGTTCATCGATACTTACTTGCTTTTAACGCTCCTGGTGTCGCCTAGGGTGTGATAAAAATTAAGTATGGAAAACTATGCACTCTCACCCTAGACAGGCACAGTACTGCAAGTATTACAGGACGTATGCAAGTTTTAATGATAAGTAGAGTTCGTTCTCAGGGACTTAAGTGTGTTAAACGCGTAGGAACAGATAACGAGTAAAAGTAAATAACTAGAAAACAGAAAATTAAATATTTGGTTTTTCGAATTTATAAATTAAAACTAGATAAAACTAAGAAAATAAAGACAATAAAGTAAAAGATTAAGAATATGAGATGAGAAGTATAGCTTAGGTTTTGCTAGTATGCACTAATCCTTCTAATTCTATCTATAGATCTAGTTCATAAGGGAGAATATTAGCTCTTGGTAATACTTAGTCAGGATTCTAAATTCCACTACCTTAGACCTTGAGAGCGACTAAGGGGGCTACGTCACAACCAAGAAGTGATTTAAAATAGGGTTATCAAACGCCACTAAGGCCCTAAGCAAATACTGCAAGTCTTGGTGATACTGTGGTTAAAACAAACCTTAATGACTATCTAGTTAGAAGTATGTTTTGTCAGAACTGCTATCGACACTAGACATTATGTGGTGGTTCAATAGTTAAACACCCTTACAAGGAGACCATCTAACTACTCTTAAAACAATCCTAAAGTGATCAGTTCTAGGAAAGACATTAAATCAAAACACATAAGCAAATATAAAGTAAGAAGCTAATATCAGATTAAAACATATAATTCCCAAAGAAACTTAGATAGAAGAGTTAGAATTCATAGATTATACATATGCAAAACCCAAGCTATGGGAAGTTTAGTTCATACCTGAAGGAAATAAACTAAAAGAAATAATAAAAGACATCATCTTGCTCTCTACAATAAACTGGAAGAATAAAACCTTAAGAACTAATTACTATGAGGCAAGGATGATTTACAAGTGATATAAGGGTGTATTTATAGGTGTTTAGAAGACCTAATTCGTTTTCTTGAGGAAGAGTTAAGGTAATGGACTTCTAGCCCAACTCAAATTCGTATGGAAATAAAGATAAACACTGCTGCGTTGTTTTGGTCATAACTTCTTTATTATTGGTCCGATTTTGCTCCACAAGATACCAAAAGAATCGCAACAGAATTTCCTACGCCCTTTAGGAGTAATCTACCAAATTCGGCCTCTTTATTAGGTAAAAACGCCTATCTTTGCAGAATCCCAGATTTAGGCAGCTTTTCCTTTTCCATCTTTTTAGCAATTCTTTCCTTATCTCCAATTACCATGCATATCTCCTTCCATAAGTTGTTGTCTTTGACTTGGACTCTAATTAAACTCCATAATTATCTTTAAAGCTACACACTAAATAAACAATTAAACCCAATATGCTCTAAAAATATTAATTCTACAAATCAAGACACAAAATAGGAAAGTGCACTAAAACTCAAGAAAATCGACATTATTGACTCCTAAAACACTAAAAATGATGTCTCATCTTAACAATAATTCTATCACAAATGAGGAGACATCAAGACCCCCAACTCAAAGTTGTATCGTCCCGATACAATAAAAGATAAAAACATAGGGAAGTCTAGAAATACACACTTATTAAATTCTCAACACAAGGGAAAAGCATAGCAGAATATATAGAATAAACCTAAAGCACATAACTCAGAAAATTTCATGCAATAATATTTATAAACTACATACCTGTACACTTCTCATATCCACAGTCAACACGGCTTGATTTCAAGATCAGATTAGTTTTGCAATGTAAGAAGGATTGGGACTTTACTCAGTTCCCCTTGAGAGCTATAGATTGTTCATCAAACCTTACTAGTATCCAAGAATCCACTTAACTAATCTCTAATGGCTCAATCACTTCTCAATTACATAGCAAAGAATCACAAGGTCTTTAAGGTTGTAGGCTTAGGGACGGTATGATAGTATATTTGGATAATTTGGAGTGAGCTTTTGGCTCTCTCCTCACTAGCCATCAACGAATCGCCCTAGAGCTTGAGTTACTCTCATAAAACGTTTCTCACTCAACCCAATGAATTCCTTGATGCACAATTTAGCATCCCCAATAACCCAATTAAAGCTTAAGATGTTCACATAAAAATCCACTTTGCCGGTCCGAATATATATATTTTCTTTTCTTTTCACACCAATTCTCTTTTCTATAGCTATGACTCTCTTTTAATGTTGAGATATCACGCTAATTTTCTCATATATATATTTTTTCTTTTAATGCCCTTGTTGGCAAAATTAGCTCGAAGCTTCTTTTTCATTCACTATTACCCCGGCAAAGGGTTACAATACAATTCTGTAAAACATCATTAATATAAAGCACAAAGCACAATAATAAGCTCAAAAATCCCAACATAATAACTCCCATAATGGTGGACCCACCACCCCAAACTCAAGCTCTAAAACAACTGTCTAAGCATCGCGATTCGAGTGCGGGTCATATGGAAAAAGTCCTAAAAATCTAAAGGATATGGCTTATAATGTGTTTCAATAAAAAGGCTTTAGAAAGGCTAGAAGGGGCTAAGAAGGATATAACTTTTAAACTTAAAAATCACAAGGTGAGAAGGTATAAAAAGGCTTCAAAGGCTTCAAAATATGAAAGAACCGCCTTGATCACTTTCTACACTATGTAATTCAGAAAATTTCTTACCTTTAGCACTTTCATCAAATGGTTTTTCAACTAGCTTGGATCTCACGGCCTACACACTTCTCAAGGTTCCCTGAGATCGAACATACTTTCTATCGCATTGCTCACTAATCTTTTCTTTACTATCAACGTGTGTTTTCCTGCAAATACTCAAAGCATACACATACATAGCTCATAAACATATCACTTACTATCATCAATCTACTGAGCTCATGCTTTCAAGCTATTAAACACACTCTACATCTAATTCCCATGCATCAAAAATTTTAATTTCACTCAAAAACAGAAAAATGGAGATGAGAGACAACGAATCCCCACACCCCCAACTCAAAAATGAGCCGTGTCCCCACGACTCGAAAAAGGACTCGAAAACAGAAATTAAAATTAGCAGATAGACATATTTACAGAAATGGTAAGGAAGAAAGAGAACATACTCTCGAGGCTATTGCCTCGCATCATTGATATCCAAGGGTGGAATTGCTGGACCTTTCGTTAATTGCTCAAGGAGTTTCATTATGTGCACTTGATTAGCATTGATTTGTGCCACATCATTGACTAAAGAAGTTTGAGCTGCTTCAAATTTCGTTAAACGCTCCTCCATCTTCTTTTGCCAATTTTGCTCCTTTTCTGCCTTCGAGACTTGAGTAGAACCCGCTCTTCGAAGACTTTCTTTGATCCAAGCATTATCAATATAACTCGTCTTAAACTCGAGTTTCTCTTCTTCACCCAATACTACATTCGCTTTTCGCACAAGACACGTGATCATAGTTGGAAATTTAACGTTATAAACCGATTTAGGAGAGACCGAGAATCGTATCACCTCCTCATAGATCAACTGTGCCACATCAACTTCTTCTCCTCTCAAAATACAGTCCAACAGTAGCGCGTTCTTCATGGTCACCTCCAAAGTTCGTGTGTTTCCAAAGACATTAGGGATAAGGAAATTGTGCCAAATTCTAGCATCTGCTTGAAGATATTTGTAAGGCCAAGGTGCCTTCAATTCTCCCTTTTGTAATTGCACTTTCTCCTTGTCTAAAACATGCTCAAAAAGTAATTCCTTATCAAAGATTTTTCGTTTAGCAACTGCTTCCTCAAATTTGCAAAAACCTTTCAGTTTCTTAAACTTGAAGTGGTTCCTAATCTCCTCAACTGTGAAAGGAACTAACTTTCCTCTAATCGGAACACAATCACTATCTCGGCTAACAAGGCCTAGATAGAACTCCAAAACTAATTCAGGACATAATTCAGAACGGCTTACCATGAACGTAGACCAACCCAACTTCTCACCAAGCTCAAAGAATCTCTTGTATTCTCCATCTCTAATTTCCTCCTTGAATACTTTCTCATAAGCAAAAGGTAGTTCTTTTAATTGTTTCTCTGCAGAAATCTTCAAGGCATTTGAATTATCCACTTTCTCTATAGGTATAGGATTTTGTTGAGGTTGTGTTCTTTCCTTTGCATAAAAATAAAGCTTTTTACCATTACTATCATACGAAGGTTTCCCACTTTTCAATTTATCTTTACCCTTTGATTTAGAACTAGCACCTTTGTCAATTGATTTCTTCTTGTTTAAATCCACTCCTTTGTTACTCTTCACCTCCCTCTTGCTAGATAAGATTGATGTTCTATTAGTCATCTTCAATTAACCCCCAACTCAAAGCTTTAGCAACCCTTTAAATTTTAACTTTTGAATTAATGGATGAACAAGCTTGATTTGTCCTAGGATGGGTGAATTGGTGATGAATCTCTATGTGGGTGAGGATGATTTGTAATGGGTAGGCTTGGATTTTAGAAATTGTGTGATGAATTTGTGAAATTTGGCTCTTTGATTCTTCAATTTGAATGAATTTGGTGATGATTGGTAGCTTGATTCTCTCTTGTAATGATGTGGAGAGAAGGTTTGATGTGTTTTCCTTGATGATTGGGTAGTGTTTTGGTGATTGGTGAAGGTTTTGATGAGCTTCAATGGAGTTAGGAGAGTTGTGGAGAAGAAAGAGAGGGTTAAGGTTTAATAAATTCGGAATAATAGGCTCAATACCTCCTTTATAACTTAATCCCGTAACTTTCTCTCTCCTCTGGCGGCGCTGCGGACTACCCCTGCGGACCATGGGGTGCACCGCAGGGTAGTCCGTGACATCTGATACTCGAAATTTTTTTGCTCACTGACCTAAACCCGTGGTAGGATCCCGTGGTACGGGTTTTTGGCTCGCGGACTAGGGTCCGGTGTACCGGAGGGTACACCGCGGCTTCTGCTGTTAACTCCGTCAAAATACCCGTGGTGCTCACCCCGTGGTACGGGTTTTTGGCTCGCGGACCAGGGTCCGGTGTACCGCGGGGTAGTCCGTGGAATTTTTTCGTGTTTCTGGATCAAACCCGCGGTAGCAACCCGTGGTACGGGTTTTGACCTCGCGGACCATCCCTGCGGACCCTTGGGTAGTCCGTGGGGTGCTTTCTTGCGCTTCAAAAATTTTCCTCGCGTTCCCTAACTTGATTTCTCCGATTCCTACACACCAAAAACACTAATACCTTTCTCAAATATGCATTATCAACTAAAAACAACTAAAATAAACTTAAACTAAGAATGTAAAAGACATGAAAACATAAAAAAACTTCGGGTTGTCTCCCGAACAGCACTTTTGTTTAACGTCTTTCAAAGTTAGACGTGTTACCTCTGTCAAGATTTGCGAATATAGCCTCCCCAACAACGAGTAAGGCTATGAACGTCAACTAATCTGCGCTTGACCCCAGTTTTGGGGCGAATTTCTATCACCTTGGCTGAAACAACCTTAGTGACAATGAATGGTCCCATCCACGAGTCTTTGAAACTTCGTGGCCTGTTCTCGCGTTTGTGGGCTTTCCATAGGACTTCATGGCCAACCCCAAACTCAATGTTTGGCTCAGTATCCACAGGTTTTAAGTGGATTTCCTCAGGAGGGACTTTGTGATGTGAAAGGCTGTGGATGATAGGCACGGTGGGATCCAACTTCCTTGGTTTCTTACCCAAGACATAGAAGGTCTCGGACATATTTTTAGCATGAAGGGTGATGGTCCCATCTTGGAAGTTTATCACACTTTGACTTGTGGCCATGAAGGGCCGTCCAAGTATGATCGGAACCTGCTTATCTGCATCAAACTCAAGAATAACAAAGTCAGTAGGGATGGCGATATTACCTGCACGGACTAAGACGTCCTCCACTGTTCCCCATGTCCTCTTCACTGAGTTGTCAGCAAACTGCAACTTCACTGGAGTTTTCTCTGATTTTTGAAGTCCAAGTCTCTCGAACACGGACTTAGGCATAAGATTCACACCAGAACCCACATCGTACATCGCTTTCACCTTGAGCCTACCATGCAATTGAATAGGAAGGTTGAAACTTCCCGGATCTTTAAGCTTAGTAGGTAGCTCTTTCTCACTTCTTCTCGAAACCCTCAGGTTCTCTCTTGGGATCTCTACACTCGCTTCTTTTTCAGGCATAACTTGCGTAAAAACTTGTTGCGGTGTAAGTACTCTCTTTGCAATCTCAAGCATTTGGGCGTTGATATTTTCAGGTTGGTACGCCTCTACAAATGTCTTGAGAGCAGTGTCATCTTTAGGATTTGTATCAGGAATAGTTGATGACACTGGTTGAACACTAGGTGGCGATTCCACCTTCTCTTCTTCTTTCTCCTCTAGCACAGCAGGTGCCACTTCTTCTTCTTTCGATTCTTCTTTTGAGGCTTCTTCCTCTTTCTCTCTCGCTAACTCCGCTGCATATTCTACCATCGATCGCATCTCCTCTTGCACCTTTCTCAGTAGCTCTATGAACTCGTCTCTCTCTTCATCGCTTTCCAGATGATAAACTTCTAGACAGTCGGACTCCTCAGGGTTAGACTCGGTTGGCTCTTCTTCAATACTGGGAACTTCCACGGCACTAATGGCAGCATGTGGTGCTTCCTCCTTTTCTTTTTCGATTTCAAGGCATATAGCCTTGCAAGCTTCGAACCCAACATTGTTCTCACCTCCTTCGATTGCCTTTACTTCCTTTTGTTCTGTTAGATGCTTGTTTATTTGGGCTAATTGAGTATTTAGCATCTGAAGTATGGCATCGTGTCCTCTGACCTTTTCTTCTTGAGCGTTTACAGTGGTGTTTAAACGTTCTAGAGCTTGTACTATCTGTGTATTGTCCATAGATCCTTCTTGCGGATACTGAGGTAAAGCTTTTTGGTCTAAAGTATCGGTATAGGCGTCTTGAGCAGGTTGTTGTGGAGGAGTAGGTCGATTCTGATATTGGTTTTGGTACTGACCTCTCTGTTGGTAAGAGTTGTTCTCGGGTCGCGATTGATATTGACTAGGATTAGCGGCCCCTTGTGGATTTGAATACTGCATACCCGGATGGTTGCGGTTGCCCCATCGGTTGGATATGAAGTAAACAGATTGCGGATTTGATTCGCACTCTTCCCATGAATGATCGTTAACTCCACATTGTTGACAACCTTGTGCCTCTTGAACTACCTTTGTAGCAGCTAAATTCTTCTCCATCGCGATTCTCAGCTCCTTGATTTGATTTTCTAACAAGGATATTTGAGCTGAGTTCGCAGTTTCTTCATCTAAACGAAGCGTTCCTCGGGTCTTTGCTGCAGAAGCTCGCGTTGAAGGCCAACTTCTTTCTTGTTCCATAATATTTTCTAACACCTCGGAAGCTTCATTGTGATTCATGGACACAAAATTACCCTTTCCAATGTTATCCACCTTGTCTCTACCCTTGTCATCAAGACCTTCATAGAATATAGCAAGTTGTAGAGCAGGTGTATAACCATGGAGCGGGCATCTAGCTAATTTTTGTTGAAACCTTGTCCATGCTTCTCCCACTGTTTCTCCATCTTCTTGAGAAAATCTTGCAAGCTCGGTTTGATCTTTAAGTCTCATGCTCTTCGGATAAAATCGGTTAAAGAATGCGGCTTGAAGTTCTCTCCAAGAGTGAATGGTTCCATGTGGTTGTCTTTCTAGCCAATCGCTAGCTCTTCCGGTCAAGAAAAACGAAAACATATGACAATACAGTTGCTCGCGTGTAATGCCAGGAGTAATGTAGGCATCACAAATCTGCATAAACTTCTGAATCGCTTTTACCGGATCTTGTATCGCAGTACCAGCATAGAGTCCGAAACTTTGAAATTGACTAAGCATACCCGGATCGGGTCTAAATTTGATATTCGGAATCTCAGGAGGGCGGTAACCGATGGGTTGAACATGGAATGGTACATTAAGGCCAGGTAGATCTTGTTCAACTCGGTTTTGTTGATTATTCTGCCCATTACCTTCTCCTACTGGTAATTGTACACCAGGTGGAATGTATGCTGGAGGTCCTCCTGGTGCAAAGTAAACTAACTCCGGATCGTTATCATGTATGTCTTCCATAGCTCTCCTCAAGGTTCTTTCCTCACGAATTCGTTTGTTATAAGCTCTGAAGCTCCTCTCAGGCTCCGGTAAGGGAGGCCAAGAATTAAACACTGTGAAACCTGAAAAAGACTAAAGCAAACCACAAGCGTAAATCTGGAAAAATAAAAACTAAAACTAAACTAAAAACTGAAAAGTAAAAACTAATTAAAAACTAAAACTCGAAATAGATAACCCACACGCTAACGAGACACAAGTCCCCGGCAGCGGCGCCAAAAACTTGGTGTCGCCTAGGGTGTGATAAAAATAAGATCAAATTAAGTATGGAAAACTATGCACTCTCACCCTAGACAGGCACAGTACTGCAAGTATTACAGGACGTATGCAAGTTTTAATGATAAGTAGAGTTCGTTCTCAGGGACTTAAGTGTGTTAAACGCGTAGGAACAGATAACGAGTAAAAGTAAATAACTAGAAAACAGAAAATTAAATATTTGGTTTTTCGAATTTATAAATTAAAACTAGATAAAACTAAGAAAATAAAGACAATAAAGTAAAAGATTAAGAATATGAGATGAGAAGTATAGCTTAGGTTTTGCTAGTATGCACTAATCCTTCTAATTCTATCTATAGATCTAGTTCATAAGGGAGAATATTAGCTCTTGGTAATACTTAGTCAGGGTTCTAAATTCCACTACCTTAGACCTTGAGAGCGACTAAGGGGGCTACGTCACAACCAAGAAGTGATTTAAAATAGGGTTATCAAACGCCACTAAGGCCCTAAGCAAATACTGCAAGTCTTGGTGATACTGTGGTTAAAACAAACCTTAATGACTATCTAGTTAGAAGTATGTTTTGTCAGAACTGCTATCGACACTAGACATTATGTGGTGGTTCAATAGTTAAACACCCTTACAAGGAGACCATCTAACTACTCTTAAAACAATCCTAAAGTGATCAGTTCTAGGAAAGACATTAAATCAAAACACATAAGCAAATATAAAGTAAGAAGCTAATATCAGATTAAAACATATAATTCCCAAAGAAACTTAGATAGAAGAGTTAGAATTCATAGATTATACATATGCAAAACCCAAGCTATGGGAAGTTTAGTTCATACCTGAAGGAAATAAACTAAAAGAAATAATAAAAGACATCATCTTGCTCTCTACAATAAACTGGAAGAATAAAACCTTAAGAACTAATTACTATGAGGCAAGGATGATTTACAAGTGATATAAGGGTGTATTTATAGGTGTTTAGAAGACCTAATTCGTTTTCTTGAGGAAGAGTTAAGGTAATGGACTTCTAGCCCAACTCAAATTCGTATGGAAATAAAGATAAACACTGCTGCGTTGTTTTGGTCATAACTTCTTTATTATTGGTCCGATTTTGCTCCACAAGATACCAAAAGAATCGCAACAGAATTTCCTATGCCCTTTTGGAGTAATCTACCAAATTCGGCCTCTTTATTAGGTAAAAACGCCTATCTTTGCAGAATCCTAGATTTAGGCAGCTTTTCCTTTTCCATCTTTTTAGCAATTCTTTCCTTATCTCCAATTACCATGCATATCTCCTTCCATAAGTTGTTGTCTTTGACTTGGACTCTAATTAAACTCCATAATTATCTTTAAAGCTACACACTAAATAAACAATTAAACCCAATATGCTCTAAAAATATTAATTCTACAAATCAAGACACAAAATAGGAAAGTGCACTAAAACTCAAGAAAATCGACATTATTGACTCCTAAAACACTAAAAATGATGTCTCATCTTAACATAATTCTATCACAAATGAGGAGACATCAGCTCCACTTAGCATACTCCCTATTAGCTGAATCACAGACTCACTATGTATCTAGGAATCACGAGGTCTTTACAGGTTTAATATAGGCTTAGGGACGGTATGGTATGTATATTTGGTAAATCTGAAATGAGCTTTTGGCTCTATCCTCACTTACCATTAACAAACTGTCCAAGAGCTTGAGTTTACACTCGAATATGTTCTCACTCAACCCATTTGACGCGCTAATTTAGCATCCCCATATTAACCCAATAAGAACTAAAGACGATTCACATAAAAATTTCCTCTTTGCCGGTCCAAATATTTATTCTTTTCATATGAAATTTCTCTTTTCTTTTGTATAGTCATGACTCTCTTTTTGATGTTGAGATATCATGCTATATTTTCATAAATTTTTTCTTTTCATAACTTTTCATATCTTATTTTCATTTACTCTTACCCTGGAAAAGGGTTACAATATAATAAACATGTGAATCATCATCAAAATATAAAACAGAGCACAATTGATAAGCTCAAAAATCCCAACCCAATGTAAATTCCCATAATAGTGGATCCACCACCCCAAACTCAAGCTCAAGACAGGAAGTCTCAAGATCGTGATTCAAGTGTGGGTCATATGGTAATGCATAACAAACTAAAGGGATATTGGCTTATAATGTGGCGACAAAAGAAAGGCTTAAAGGCTAAAATTTTGGTTAAGACGGATATAATTAAATTCAGGGATAGAAGGCCAAAAAGGATTCAAAGGGGCTAGCAAAGAACTGCCTAGTTCATACCTAAGTGGGTAATCTACTCATTCAGATCTCACGTTCTACGAACCACTCATTATCCTTAAGCACAAGTTTACTTCTTTTGCGTTGTTCATTAATTCTTCCTATCAATTACCTCATATTTGCATGCAATCTAAGTGAGTTTTATACTAACTCCTAAAGTCAACTATTTTCTACCATAAATTCATAAAAATCATGCTTGATGGGGGCATTTAAAATACTCTATAGTCAAAACATTCCTCAAACTAATTTTTTTAAAAAAAGTAGTAAAACACATAAAATTTGGATGAGGCAACGAACCCCACCCCAAACTCAAAAATGAGTCGTGTCCCCACGACTCGAAAAAGACTCAAGAAAGAAAATAATTAATAAGAATGAGAAAAGGATAGGAAAACGTATCCGAACCAGCACGAAGTTGGTTTCCATGGTTGCGTGTAGGTTGAGCTCCTCTTGTTGCGTAGATGGCATGTTTAACATTGCTCACTCCATGTAATATGTTTTTCTTAAGCTCCAACTCTTGTGTGACTTTTCCTATGGTTGGTAACACCGCTTCATGATTATCCTCCAAAAATTTCATTCTTTCAACTACATCTTTCAGCACCAAAAGTAATAAGAGATTCTTCGACTTCTTCTTCTTCTTCCTCTTCATGGTATTCTTGACCTCCCAATCTTCGTCATCTCAATCCCCAAACTCAAAACTTCAAATAATCAAAAACTAGAGAAGAGTTTTGAAATTTGATGTTTTGAGGATTTGTAATGAAGGATTTAGGTGTTATATGAGATGGGTAATGATTATGTAGTGGATTGGATAAGGTTTAATGAATAGGATTGAAGTTTTGATGAAGAGGCTTAAGGTTGAAGGAGAAGATTTCTTGATGTTCTTGATTGATTGTGGTGTTGGATGTGTGTTTGGAATGGATTAGGAGGAAGGAATTAATGTTCTTGGGTGTTGTAGTGGTGTTGTGCAGGTATATAAAGGGTTAAGGTCTGAAAAATTCGTGTTGGAGAGGCTAGGGTTTCTTCTTGATAAGGTAAGAAGTGGAATTTGAACTCAACTCTTCAAAACCGCTTTGGGGCCGGCATACCGGCGGATTCGCTGGCATACCGGTGCTGGAGTTTTTCTTTTTGTTCTTCACGGCAATAAACCCGACTCCACTACCCGAGTCCTCGTGGTTTTGGGGCGCCGGCATACCTGCGGTATCACCGGCATTACCAGTGCGGCTCTTGAAATTTTTCTACCTCTCGGTAAATAACCAGTATCATAGACCCAAGGGTTCGTGTTTTTCCTCCACCGGCATACCGGTCATATGACCGGCTAGCCGGCCAGTGCTGCAGATTTTTCTTTTTCGTTCCTTAGCACCCCAAACTCAATTCATGCACCATTCAACACACTACCTATCTCATTTCTTAAAAAATAGACGCTGAGACTCGGCAATTACTTATAATATACACTAGGAATTGAAAAACAGAAAGCAAATTAAAACATGGGTTGTCTCCCAAGAAGAACTTTTGTTTATTACGTCTTTAAGTTCGACACGTTACCTTCCATGAAGATGGTATTGAGGCCCTTGAGGTTCTCCTCCGCTTAAATTCGCCTCGTCCTTGGCATGTAAGCTTTAGAACCTTCCCCCTTAAAATTTTATTCAGTCGATCTTTGAAAGGGGGAGGATAGTATCTCCGTTTCGCCTCCTTGCCCTCATGATGAAACTCATTTGCCACCACATGATAGTAGATAACCGTTCTCAATGGTATAAGCTCATTTTTATTCCTCGTTTCAATTTAGTTTTCATCTTTAAAATGTGGTGGGTAGGTTCTCCTCCTTGCCGCTTTACTCTCGCGGGGTGGCACCTTGCTCGCGTAGCACATGTTTGAACTTTGTGGTGGTGGATGTGATTCGAATTTTTCAGCTCTAATCTCATTCATGATTCGGGGTAGAGATGGTGATTGGTGAACTTTTTGTGTCGGAGATTCAACTTCTAGTTTATTGTGAACCTTTATTTCTTCAATTGATACCTCAACTACTTCACATTCATCTTAGCTTTCAACCCAATCTTCCACTATTACTGATGTCTCCCTATTTGTCATTAAATAATCCTACTTGGAGACATCATTTTAGTTGTATTTATTAGTTTATAGGTCGATTTTCACATGATTTAGTACACTTTCCTATTTTGTGTCTTGAGTTGATTATTTATTATTTTTAGAGCATATTGGGTTTAATTATTTATTTAGTGTGAAACTTTAAAGATATATGGTAATTTATTAGAGTCCAAGTTGGTTCCAAGAGCTAAAGGAAAGAAGATAAACATGGAAATTGAAGATAAGGAAACAAAAGCTAAAAACATGGAAATGGAAAAGCTGCCTTAAATCTGAATTTCACCACCCACGACCACAAATCAGCTTATATCTAAAAATCGGTGATGAATTTTGAGAAATGGTCAAGAGAAAAGTTAAAGATATTTCCGAGACGATGAATTTAGACTACTCACACGGGTCAAACGGATAATAATTGAGGCGGTTAGGACCAAAACAAAAACAGGGCTGATTTCATGTTTTTGGGCTACGAATTTGAGTTGGGCTAGGAGTCCAATACTTACCTCCTCCTTCAAGAAAACAATTAGGTCATCCTATACACTATAAATGCAACCTATTATCATTAGAAAAATGATCCTTGGACAAACCCTTAGGTCAGGAAGAAGCTTACAACAAGAGGGGAAGTCTGGAAGGAGCAAAACACCATATTATGTCTTCTTCAACCTTCAAATCTGTAATTCTTTTATTTTCTTTCTATAGTATGAACTAATTTACTTTTAGCTTGAGGTTTAGCATATATGTATGAACCCTAGTTTTTCTATTTGATTTGAGATACTACGGTATTTAATTGGAATTTATGTTTTATGTTCTGTTTATGTGTTTTGATTTAATTACTGTTTTCCTTGCTAGTACACGAGTATAGGTGGTGGTCCTTTGTGTGTTCTTGAAAAATTCAAATAAGGAATAGAGAACCACAACCGCAAGTGTACGGTTGTGGTGGGTCCTGGTGTGTTATTAAATTAATGCGAAAGTAAAGGAACCACAATCACCGCAAGTGTACGGTTGTCCAAGTAATATTCGATAAATCGAGTTCGTTCGCAGGGACGGATTAGGCACAACTCAAGTATCAATCAAAAAGTAAGAGTAATTGTTTAACAGAAAAGAAAATAAAGATTTTTGTTTGGTTTTTATAAATTAAGATGCAAGAAAATAAATTACTAAATTAATTAACTAGGAATAAAATAAAAAGCAAGTAAAAGAGAATTAAACTTCAGATGAGAAAGAGTACTTGATCCTCGCAAGGGTTTCACCTAATCTATCTAATTCATGCTTCTGTTTAAGGGCTAAACTGGTATTATTATGCTAGTCGGGACTTGATGTCTCCCTTTTTGGTCTAAATAGAAGCCCTTAGGAGACATCATTTTAGGATGAAAATGGTCTTTTTATATTGACTTTAGTGCTTAAATTGCAATATGACACTTTCTCCCCTTGGAATTAGACTATTTGCATTTATAGAGCTTTTGTGCGTTAATTTACTTATTTTTAATGCGAAGTTAGTAGGTTTATGAATTTCATGAGAAACCAATCCAAGGAGGAGAAGTGAGAATTAAAGTCTTAGAATATTTCTAGTGTGTTTAGTCGAGTTTCCTGAATTTAAATTGCACTTTCTTATTTCTAGTCTTGCTTTAATGATTTATTATTTATAAAGCATATGCGGTTTAATTATTTATTTAATGTGAAGCTTTAGAGATAATATGGAAATAAATTAGATGCTAAATCAATGCTAAGGAGATAAGGAAAGAAGATCTTGAAGAAATCTGGAGATAGAAGGAAGTAGAGTTCAATTAGGAAAAGATAAAGCTGCCTTGTGAATCTGAAATTCCAGCCACGTTTTAAAGATAATTCCATAACTAAAGATTGGCATGGATTCTGGATGAATGGTCTGCACCAATGGAAAGCTCTTTCCGAGACAAGCAGTTTCATATATTGGAACTCCTTAAACGGATAAGTATTGAAAAAGATATGACCAAATCAAATCAGCTTACCTTTCCTAGATTTTAGGGTTACGAATTAAAGAGTCCTTGACTTGTCTTCCACTTCAAGTAATTCGACCTAGCACCTATAAATACCAGCTCTAAACCTTAGAAAATTATCCCTTGGCTGCATAAGCTTAATATACACAAATTCATCATAGAAGCAATCAAGAGGATCTAGAGGAGGAAGAAGCAAGAGCTACAGCTTAATTTCATCAATTCAACACTTCTCCATCTCTATTCTTTGGGTAATTAGTATTAGATCTATTTTGTCTATGAGGTATTTCTAAGCAATTTATCTAAGGAGTTTTAGTATGCATAATTTCTCTTTAGGATTGTAATTATATGAACCTTTGATTATTGTTTTTCTGTTTTAATTTGAATCTGGGATTTTAGTATTTAATTGAATTGGTTCTTAATTTCCATTGACTATTATTTTGTTTTAATCACTAATTTTGAAGTCATGAATCAAACTTTCCTCATAGTAATTAGGCTATTCCATATAGTGGCGTATGGATCACCTTGACGGGGGGTTTAATTACAGACTTAGATAATAGACGCGTGGTATCCGTTATTTGACCCTGACGGGCTTGACTAACCACGTAGCCAATTGGGTAAAATAGTATTCATCTGAAAGTAGCTTATAATCGCCCTGACGGGGTTTGTAATACCGTAGGATAGCTTCTAGGTCCACCCTGACGGGGGCTAGGAGATAGTAGATTCCCGACTATTGTGAGATTTCCCATTCACCCTTATTCTTAGGAATCATAGATTCAATAGGATAGATTCATACTTGCAACTCCTTATCTTTCTTGCATAATTATTTATTGTTTATTTATTTATTTTATTTAGTTAATTAGAACACAAACTCCCTTGTTATTTATCTTTTTAAAAAACGATTAGAACTATCTATTCTGATATTGAACACGAAGCTAGAATAATTACTTAAATCCCTGTGGAGACGATAATCCGTATTTACTTATCTATTACTTGGTACGACCCGTACACTTGCGGTCTGTGGATCCTTTATTCCTTTTGCTTTTATTTCATTATTTTATAACACACCAGGACCCACCAAGTTTTTGGCGCCGCTGCCGGGGAATTATAGCGGTTATTTTATTTTGTGTTTAAGTTAGGTTGGTAGTTTTAGTTGTTTTCAGTTTTACGTTTGTTTTGTTTTAGTCTCTTTTCAGGTTTTTCTTTAGGTATTGAGATTTCCCCCTATCAAGAGCAAGATCCACCACTTGCGACGCCTAGTTATCAAGGTCAAATACCACCACAATGGTGGTTGGACCAACTGAAAGACTCTTTGAATATTCACTTTCGCGATCTTTATAATAGGGTCACCAAGTTGGAGGACTCCCTCAGTTGTTTCATTAAGGCCACACAGGAGAACATAGTAAAGAGTGATGCGAAAATCGATGCTACCATATCACTAGTGCAAGTCATGCAACAAAGCCATCAATTAATGGAGCAACGATTGACGCAACTCACAGAAAAAATTGAGAAATTACAACAAGCACCATCTATGCAACCGGGCCCAAGTACAAATTTAGATGATGAAGCCAGTCAAATTGATAGTGATGTGTTATTCGATGTAGCTACAAATTTTAGCCTTAAAAAAGAGAAGGAAGTGGAATCACCACAAGTTGCACCTAGTGAACTAGAGATTCCAACAATAGAAGAATCAACCACGATAAGCATAGATGAGTCAATTGTTGGTAATGGAGTCGAAATTGAATTTACACCTTGTGAAGGGACGATTACATCCATGGAAAACCCAGCCAATGCGTGTTTAGAGGAAGTAAATATTGAGGTCTTGGTTAGAAAAGAGATAGAAGAAGAAGATACTAGGATGGATTCACCACCTAGCACTCCATTGATGTCACCTCCCAATCCAATAACGATGAATCATTCAAACGGTGATATCGATAAAGCATTTGTAGAGGTGTGTAAAGACAAAACCTACACCCAAATGCTTGAAGTTAATACAAAAGAACTCACACCGCAACAAGTATTCATCGAACCTATTCCATAAACACAGGAGAATGCGAGTGTAGAGATCGAGGTTGAAGACATGGCCCTCATAATAAAAGCAAGTTCTGAAACATCCCTTGTTTTAGACAAAATTCTAGAGGAGGAGCCACTTGAGTTCCCCATTATTCCAGAAGTATCTAAAGAGGTTAAAGAGAAGGACCACCACCATGAACCTGTGAAGAAGAGAGCTAAAGATGAGTTTGGGGTCGGAACCATGGTTGCTTGGAAGGCCTCCAAACAAGAGAATAGGCCACGAGGTTTCAAAAATGAGTGGATGGGACCATTTGTTGTAACTCGAGTAGTAACACCAATATTAATAGAGATACAACCTCCAAGAGGTCAAAAGCTGTGAATTGTAGACATACATAACCTCACTCACTGCTAGGGAGGTTACATACTCAAAGGATAATGGAGGTAGCCTGTCAAACTTTAAATGACGTTAAATAAAAGTGCTCTTGGGAGACACCCCAAACATTGATTGCTTTCTTAGTTTAGTTTTTAGTGTATATTATTTAGTTTATGTATTTTTTTAGTTAATAGTGCATTATTGAGGAAGGTATTAGTGTTTTTGATGCTCAGGTATTGGAGAAATCAAGTTAGGGAAGCGAGCAAAATTTCTCGGAACGGAGAAACTTCGGCAAGTCATATCTTTGCGCTCGGATGTCGAAATCAGGTGATCTTTGAGCCTAAACTGCATAACTTTTCGAGATCTAGCTGTTGGGGAGGTTTTTGCCGAGGACGGTATACCGGACCTCAGCCGCGGCGCACCGCAGAGGAGAAACCCGTGCCACGGGGTAGAGCCACGTGTTTTATCCAGAGACGAAAAAAATTGGAGCTGTTGGCTGCGGTACACCTGACCCTAGTCCGTGCCCTGCACCGCAAGCCAAAAACACGTGCCACGGGGTTGCTGCCACGGGTATTTTGACAAAGGATGCTACAGAGCCGCGGGGTACCCCTGCGGACTACCCCCTAGTCCGCACCATGGTCCGCACGAAGCCGCTGGAGAGAGAAAAAGTTGCATTTTGAGCTTATAAAGGGAGAAAATTAGGTATTATTCCGAAATTACAAATCCTTAAGCCTCTTTTTCTTCTCCAAACCTCTCCCAACTCCATTAAAGCTCATTCAAACCTTCACCAACCATCAAAACACAACCAAATCACCATGAATTCAAATCTAAATCCTTCCCTACATCACTACAAAGAAGTTTTAATCACCCAAATCATATCAAACACCTAGAACCCAAGAATCAAGATCTCTAAAGTGTTATTGATTGGGATGGAGCACAAGAGGATGTAAGAGATAGCGAAATTGGTGATACATGGAGTTTACATACAAGGAAATCACTGCACCCTATCTTGGGTATTAATCACGCGAGGCAATTGCCTTGAAGAGTATGTTTTCTTTCTTCCTTACCAATTCTCTATATGCACTATTTGCTATTTTTACTTTATTGAGTCTTTTCGAGTCGTGGGGACACGACTCATTTTTGAGTTGGGGGTGGGGATTCGTTGTCCCTCATCTCCATTTTTGTGTGATTTACTGTTTTTTTAGAGAAATTTGAAAATTTGAAATTTTCAAGAGATGGATTAGATGTGGAATGTGTTTAATAGCTTGAAAGCATAAGCTTAGTAAGTTGATGATAGAAAGTAGTATGTTTATGAGCTGCTTTATTTTGTATGTTTTGAGTATTTGCAGGAAAACACATTGATAGTAAAGAAAAGATTAGTTAGCAATGCGATAGAAAGTATGTTCGATCTCAGGGAACCATGAATGGTGTGTAGGCCGTGAGATCTAAGCTAGTTGATAAACCCATTTAATGAACGTGCTAAAGGTAAAAGAATGACGAAATTTCATAGTTTAGAAAGTGATGAAGGCGGTTCTTTCATAAGCCCCTTGTTGCCTTTTAGCTTGCTGTCCATTTTATTATTATATCCTTCTCAGCCCCTTCTAGCCTTTCTAAAGCCTTTTTATTAGCCACATTATAAGCCATGTCCCTTTAGTTTATTAGGCATTTCCATATGACCCATACTCGAATCGCAATGCATAGACAATTGTTTTAGAGCTTGAGTTTGGGGTGGTGGGTCCACCATTATGGGAAATATTATTGGGTTGGAATTTTTGAGCTTATTAAGTGTGCTCTGTTCTATATATTTGATGATGATTCACAGGTTTATTTGTAACCCTTTGCCGGGGTAATAGTAAATGAAAAAGAAGCTAAAAAGCTAAAGTTATGAAAAGGCATAATTTATGAAAAATAGCGTGATATCTCAACATCAAAAAGAGGATCATAGCTATACAAAAGAAAAAAAATTGAAATGAAAAGAAATATATTTGGACCGGCAAAGAGGAATTTTTATGTGAACATCTTATTGCTTTAATTGGGTTATTGGGGATGCTAATTTGTGCATCAAGGAAGTCATTGGGTTGAGTGAGAACGTTTTACGAGAGTAACTCAAGCTCTAGGGCGATTCGTTGATGGCTAGTGAGGAGAGAGCCAAAATCTCACTCTAAATTATCCAAATATACTTATCATACCGTCCCTAAGCCAACATTACAACCCTAAAGACCTTATGATTCTTTTCTACGTAATCTAGAAGTGATTGAGCCGTTAGAGATTAGTTAAGTGGATCTTTTGATACTAGTGAATTTCGATGAACAATCTATAGCCTCCATGGTAAACTGAGTAAAGATCCTCTCCTTCTTACATTGCGAAGCTAATCTAATCTTGAATTCAAGCCGTGTTGATTGTAGATATGACAAGTGTGCAGGTATGTAGTTCGTAAATATTATTGCATGAAATTTTCTAAGTAGTTGCTTGAGTTTATTCTATATATTCTGCTATCTTCTTCTCCCCTGTGCTTCATTGACATAGCTGATATTTTAGAGACTTCCCTATGTTTTAATATTTTTATTGTATCGGGACGATACAAGTTTGAGTTGGGGGTCTTGATGTCTCCCTTTTTGGTCTAAATAGAAGCCCTTAGGAGACATCATTTTAGGATGAAAATGGTCTTTTTATATTGACTTTAGTGCTTAAATTGCAATATGACACTTTCTCCCCTTGGAATTAGACTATTTGCATTTATAGAGCTTTTGTGCGTTAATTTACTTATTTTTAATGCAAAGTTAGTAGGTTTATGAATTTCATGAGAAACCAATCCAAGGAGGAGAAGTGAGAATTAAAGTCTTAGAATATTTCTAGTGTGTTTAGTCGAGTTTCCTGAATTTAAATTGCACTTTCTTATTTCTAGTCTTGATTTAATGATTTATTATTTATAAAGCATATGCGGTTTAATTATTTATTTAATGTGAAGCTTTAGAGATAATATGGAAATAAATTAGATGCTAAATCAATGCTAAGGAGATAAGGAAAGAAGATCTTGAAGAAATCTGGAGATAGAAGGAAGTAGAGTTCAATTAGGAAAAGATAAAGCTGCCTTGTGAATCTGAAATTCCAGCCACGTTTTAAAGATAATTCCATAACTAAAGATTGGCATGGATTCTGGACGAATGGTCTGCACCAATGGAAAGCTCTTTCCGAGACAAGCAGTTTCATATATTGGAACTCCTCAAACGGATAAGTATTGAAAAAGATATGACCAAATCAAATCAGCTTACCTTTCCTAGATTTTAGGGTTACGAATTAAAGAGTCCTTGACTTGTCTTCCACTTCAAGTAATTCGACCTAGCACCTATAAATACCAGCTCTAAACCTTAGAAAATTATCCCTTGGCTGCATAAGCTTAATATACACAAATTCATCATAGAAGCAATCAAGAGGATCTAGAGGAGGAAGAAGCAAGAGCTAGAGCTTAATTTCATCAATTCAACACTTCTCCATCTCTATTCTTTGGGTAATTAGTATTAGATCTATTTTGTCTATGAGGTATTTCTAAGCTATTTATCTAAGAAGTTTTAGTATGCATAATTTCTCTTTAGGATTGTAATTATATGAACCTTTGATTATTGTTTTTCTGTTTTAATTTGAATCTGGGATTTTAGTATTTAATTGAATTGGTTCTTAATTTCCATTGACTATTATTTTGTTTTAATCACTAATTTTGAAGTCATGAATCAAACTAAGCTCATAGTAATTAGGCTATTCCATATAGTGGCGTATGGATCACCTTGAAGGGGGGTTTAATTACAGACTTAGATAATAGACGCGTGGTATCCGTTATTTGACCCTGACGGGCTTGCCTAACCACGTAGCCAATTGGGTAAAATAGTATTCATCTGAAAGTAGCTTATAATCGCCCTGACGGGGTTTGTAATACCGTAAAATAGCTTCTAGGTCCACCCTGACGGGGGCTAGGAGATAGTAGATTCCCGACTATTGTGAGATTTCCCATTCACCCTTATTCTTAGGAATCATAGATTCAATAGGATAGATTCATACTTGCAACTCCTTATCTTTCTTTCATAATTATTTATTGTTTATTTATTTATTTTATTTAGTTAATTAGAACACAAACTCCCTTGTTATTTATCTTTTTAAAAAACGATTAGAACTATCTATTCTGATATTGAACACGAAGCTAGAATTACTACTTAAATCCCTGTGGAGACGATAATCCGTATTTACTTATCTATTACTTGGTACGACCCGTACACTTGCGGTCTGTGGATCCTTTATTCCTTTTGCTTTTATTTAATTATTTTATAACACACCAGGACCGACCAGGACTCTAATATCTCCTAGCCACCGTCAGGGTGGACCTAAGAGCTATCCTACGGTATTACAAACCCCGTTAGGGTGAATATAAGCAACTTTCAGATGAATAATAATTTACCTCATTGGCTGCATGGTTAGTTAAGCCTGTCAAGGTCAATAACGGATACTATTCGTCTATTATCTAAGTCTGTAATTAAACCCCCCGTCAAGGTGATCCATACGCCACTATATGGAATAGCTTAATTACTATGAGCTAAGTTTGATTCATGACTTCAAAATTAGTAATTAAAACAAAATAATAGTCAACACAAAATACCTAATCTAATTTAAACTATTAAATCCCAAATTCAGAAAACATAAATTGAATAGAATTAAGTTCAACCCATATAGCGATTCTCAAGTACTAAAGAAATTAGTTCATAACAGAATGGAAAACTAAAATTAAATTAAAAGCATTCATAGTTTCGAATTACAGAAAGAAAATAAAGAACCTAAAGGTTAAGATGACTGATGATGGAAGAACAGGACTCCTCCAGCACTAGCTTCTCCTTGCCTCCTTGCTCTGACTTGAAAACCTTAAGCCTCTTGTGTAATTCTCTGAAGTGTGTGAAAGTAGGAGGTTAAGGGGTGTATTTATAGGTGTTGGAGGACCCTAGGTCGAATATTGCTTGGAGTGGAAGACAAGTCAAAGACAAGTCAAAGACTCTCAAATTCGTAGCTCTAAAAGATAAGATTCTGCTGATTTGATTTGGTCATATCTTTTTCAATACTTATCCGTTTGAGAAGTTCCAATATATGAAACTGCTTGTCTTGGAAATCTCTTTCTATTGGTGCAGACCACTCGTCCAGAATCCAAGCTAATCTTTTATTATGATTTCATCTTTAAAACGTGGCTGGATTTTCAGATTTCAAAAGGCAGCTTTATCTTTTCCTCCTTTGAATAAATCTTTCCTAATCTTCTTATTTCCATGTAAATCTTCTTTCCTTTCATCTTTATCTTGACTTGGTCTCTAAGTAATTACCTTTTATCTCTTAAAGCTTCACATTAAATAAATAATTAAACCGCATATGCTTAAAAAGAATAAATCAATAAATCAAGAAATCGAATTAGGAAAGTGTACTCTAAAAAATAGAAACTCGACTCAAAATCATTTCCTAACACTCTAAAATACACTAAGACTTTATTCTCACTTTTTCTCCTTGGATTGGTCTTTCATGGAATTTGAGAACCAATTAACTTTGCATTAAAAATAGTCAAATTTACGCACAAAAGCTCAGATTCTGCAAATAGTTAATTTCCAAGGGGAGAAAGTGCAATATGATTAAATACGCCTAAAAGTCTATCAAACAAGTCATTTATTCACCTAAAAGGATGTCTCCAAGGGGCTAATAATTAGAACAAATTGGGAGACATCAAGACCCCAAACTCAAACCCTTGTCGTCCCGACAAAGTAAAATAAAAACAACGGAGCTTTTAGGTGAACGCAGAAGGTAGAATCTAGAGAATAATCCCACTTATCATATAGTCTAACCCATGAAAGCAAAACTCAAAACAAATTTCATATAGTCTAACCTAGGAATTAATATACACCTACACTTATCATGCAAAATCAAATACAAAACAATATCAATTCAAAATTAATTTCACAATGCTAGAAGGTTACGCTTATTACTTATCTCAAGATGGTGGCTATAGGGTGTTCCTCGATCCTTACTTGTGTTTAATGTTCCACTTAGAATAATCCCTATTAACTCACTGTGCATCTAGGAATCACGAGGACTTTACGGTTTTAGTGTAGGCTTAAGGACGGTATGGTATGTGTATTTGGTAAATTTGAAGTGAGCTTTTGGCTCTCTCCTCACTTACCATCAACAAAACTGTCCAAGAGCTTGAGTTTACACTCGAATACGTTCTCACTCAACCCAATTGACGCGCTTAATTAGCGTCCCCAAATTAACCCAATAAGCACTAAGGATGATTCACCTAAAAATTTCCACTTTGCCGGTCCGAATATATTTTCTTTTCAAATCATTCGTTTTTTTCTTATAGCTATGACTCTCTTTATGATGTTGAGATATCATGCTATTTTTCACAGTTATGCCTATTCATAACTTGAGCTCGAAACTTCTTTTCCATTCACTATTACCCCGGCAAAGGGTTACAATACAATAAACCTGTGAATCATCATCATATAAAGCACAAAGCATCATTGATAAGCTCAAAAATCTCAACCCAATGTAAATTCCCATATAGTGGACCCACCACCCCAAACTCAAGCTCAAGACAGGAAGTCTCAGGATCGTGATTCAAGTGCGGGTCATATGGTCATGCCTAATAATCTAAAGGGAAATTGGCTTATAATGTGGCGACAAAAGAAAGGCTTAAAGGCTAAAAATTTGTCTAAGAAGGATAAAATTAATTCAAGGATAGACAGTCAAAAAGGATTCAAAGGGCTAACAAAGAACTGCCTCTATCATCTTCCTATCTACACAACTTGTCTCTAGTTCATACCTAAGTGGGTTCTCTACTCATTTAGATCTCACGTTCTACAAACCACCTATTATCCTTAAGCACAAGTTTACTTCTTTTGCATTGTTCATTAATTTTTCTTTTCAATTATCTCATACTTGCATGCAATTAAAGTTCAGCTTCATACTAACTCCTAAAGTCAACTATTTTCTATCATTAATTCACAAAAAGCATGCTTGATGGGGGCATTTAAAATTCTCTACAGTCATCGCAACCCTAAGATTAGCATGTAAAACACAAAAAATTGGGATGAGGCAACGAACTCCACCCCAAACTCAAGAATGAGTCGTGTCCCCACGACTCGAAAAAGACTCAATAAAGCAATAAACTTAAACTAAAACTACCTAACTAGTGTCTACCATCAATTAAGAAGAAGAATCAGAACGGGGTACCTGGCCATGAAGATCCATCGTGTCCTCCTCCGAAGGGGGAGAATAATTATCAATATCCATGAACAAAGTTACCTCTTTCAGTGTTGTCTTAATCTGTGTAATTTCCTTCCATAGTGCTCCGATGTCTAGTCGTAAAAGTTCAAATTCTTGTTGCAAATTGTGAGCCCATGGAGGAATACCAGAATCAGTTTGAGAAGAAGAAGAACCTTGAACTTGAAATTGTAGCTTGTCTGTAGGCTTTGAAAATACCCTCATCTTTGCTGTTAATTTCCCGTGTTGTGGTGGTGCAGGTGCTTTTTCTTATTGTGTTTCTTCAGTAGGCTCATCAAGATTGATGGCCTTTTCAAGTGTAGAACCAGGCAAATTCTTGTTCTTCCCTAGGATACAACATCTCTTCTTGTAATCCAAAGCATCTGTTCTGTTTGTCATGGTTGATTGACCCCAAACCCAAGTTATACCAAGGATAGAATAAAGTTAAGAAAACTTGGTATATCTTGAGTTTCTTGCTTGGATTGGATGAAGGAAGTTGGTTCTTGACAAATCTTGGAAGAACTCTTGAAAGCTTGATGATCTTGATTGTGTTTAATGGTGTTTTGTGATGAATTTGATGAAGAGGTTATGTTTATGGAGGATGTAGGAGAGATTTGATGATGTTAATGTGTTTGTTGTGGAGATTTAATCAAGCTTCAAGGTGTTTTTATAGGGTTGGGAGCTGGAAAATTCGTTTGGAAGAGGCTAGGGTTTATCTCCTTAAGGTTAGAAGTTGACTGGGCTTTGAACTCTTCACAAACCGCCTGGCGCGGTGCATCCCTGCGGTGCATGGGGTATACCGCGGGGTACACCGCAGCACTGCTAGTGTGATTTTTCTTGCTTCTGCCTTGTAACCGTGCTAGCACCCCGTGGCACGCGTTTTTGCCCTGCGGTGCAGGGGTGCGGTGCATGGGGTAGTCCGCACGTGCTCCGTCAAAAAACCCGCGGTACATACCCCGTGGCACGCGTTTTGGGCGTGCGGTATAGGGCGCGGTGCACCGCGGCTATCAGCTTCTTTTTTTTCTCGCTTCTGGATAAGACCCGTGGTGCGCGACCCGTGGTACGGGTTTTTGGGGCGCGGTACATCCCTGCGGTATAGGGGGTACACCGCGGGGTAGTCCGCTCCAGCCTTGAATTCTCCAAAAAATTTCTCCTAGCACCCCAAACTCGATTCCTGCACCATTAACACAATACCCTTCTCATTTCTTTAAAAGTAGACAAAACTCGACACTTACTTAAAATTATACACTAGGAATTGAAAAACTTAAAGCAATAAACTAATATACAATGAAATGGCTTTTGTTTAACGTCGTTAAGCTCGACGGGTTACCTCTCGCATCTATTCGGCTTCAAGGAGGTACATGACCTCCCCCGGATGTGGATCCATCATGCGATTAGTATCCTCGCCTCCATGATAGATTTTCAAACGATGACCGTTCACCATGAAGGTGCGGTGTTCAGTTGGATGCTCAATCTCTATAGCTCCATGAGGCGTAACCTTGGTCACAATGTAAGGACCCGACCACTTAGATCTCTACTTCCCCGGATAATTGCTAAACTTGGAGTTGTATTTTAGGACCCTCTGTCCCACTTCGAATGTCTTTGCACAGATACGATTATCATGCCACCCTTCGTGTTCTCTTTGTAAAGCTTCGCGTTCTCATAAGCATGTAATCGAAACTCATCAAGTTCATTCAGCTTCATCATACGATTCTCCGCAGCTAAGGTTGGATCCATATTCATCTCCGCAATTGCCCAATAGGCACCCATTTCAAGTTCAAGAGGTAAGTGACACGCCTTACCATAAACAATACGATACGGAGATGCACCCACATGCGTCTTGAACGCAGTACGATATGCCCACAATGCATCATCTAGCTTCATAGACCAATCTTTTCGTGTAGGGCCAACGGTCTTTTCCAGAATAGATTTGAGCTCTCGATTAGAGACCTCAGCTTGACCACTGGATTGTGGATGATACGCGGTAGACACACGATGTCTCACACCATACTTCTCTAGAACTGTCTTCAGATATTTGTTCACAAAGTGTGAACCTCCATCACTGATAATAACTCGAGGTGTCCCATGTCTAGTGAAGATGTGTGATTTCAAGAATTTAATCACTACTCGCGAATCGTTAGTTGGTAGAGCTACAGCCTCTACCCATTTAGACACGTAATCAACAGCTAGTAGGATGTACAGATTTCCGTTAGATGGTACAAAAGGACCCATGAAATCAATACCCCACACATCAAATATCTCAACTTCAAGCACATTATTACACGGCATCTCATCCCTCTTGGATATATTACCAGTAAACTGGAATCTATGACATTTCTGAACATACTCATGACAATCCTTATGTAAGGTAGGCCAATAAAAACCGGATTGTAGTACCTTAGCAGCTGTGCGGTCTCCTTTGAAGTGTCCTCCGTATGGCGAATCATGACAACTCGCAACCACTGGCCAAGCCTCTTTCTCAGGTATGCATCTTCTCACCATTTGATCACTACACATTTTGTAGAGGAAGGGATCCTCCCAAAATAACTGTTTAGCACGATGGATCAATCTTTTCTTGTCTTGTGATGTGGCTCCTTGAGGAAAGTTACCACTCACAATAAGATTCACAATGTCAGCATACCACGGAGTACCATCATGTATAGAAAATAAACTCTCATCAGGAAACTCTTCTCGAACCAACTCAGGATCATTATTAAGCTCTAAACCTTCAAGACGTGACAGATGATCTGCAACCTGATTATCACAACCCTTTCGATCTCGGATTTCTAAGTCAAACTCTTGCAACAATAACACCCATCTGATTAAACGCGGCTTAGCATCTTTCTTTTCCATAAGGTATCTAATTGCAGAATGATCAGTAAAAACAACAACTTTCGCCCCAAGAAGATAGGAACGAAATTTGTCGAATGCATATACTACAGCTAGTAACTCTTTCTCAGTTACGGTATAATTCACTTGAGCACTCATAAAGAACTTACTAGCGTAGTAGATGGAATGAAATACCTTATCTTTTCGTTGTCCCAGAACAGCACCCATAGCAAGATCACTAGCATCACACATAACTTCAAACGGAATCTTCCATTCAGGAGGTAATACAATAGGTGCAGAAATAAGCTTCTCCTTAATCTGTTGAAAAGCCATCATGCAAGCTTCATCAAAAAGGAATTTGGCGTCCTTTTCAAGTAAGTTACATAATGGTTTAGAGATCTTGGAGAAATATTTGATGAAACGTCTGTAAAAACCAGCATGACCTAAGAAACTTCTCACCCCTTTAACCGAAATTGGAGGGGGAAGAGTTTTAATTACCTCAATCTTTGCGCGATCAACTTCCAAACCCGAACTCGAAACCTTGTGTCCCAACACTATACCTTCACGAACCATAAAGTGACATTTTTCCCAGTTCAAAACCAAATCAGTTTCCTTGCATCTAACCAACACCTTCTCCAAGTTCCGTAAACACTCATCAAAGTTTTCACCAAACACAGAGAAATCATCCATAAATACCTCAAGAAAATCATCGATCATGTCCCAGAAAATTGCCATCATACATCTTTGAAAAGTAGCAGGTGCATTACATAATCCAAATGGCATCCTTCGGAAGGCAAAGGTACCAAAAGGACATGTAAAGGTTGTCTTGTGTTGGTCTTTTGGATCCACATAAATCTGATTGTATCCTGAATATCCATCCAAAAAGCAATAATATTCTCTTCCAGCTAGCTTGTCTAACATCTGATCAATAAACGGAAGAGGGAAGTGATCTTTTCTGGTGGCCTTGTTCAACTTACGGTAGTCCATACACACTCTCCAACCAACAACGGTCCTCGAGGGTATGGCTTCATTCTGTTCATTCAAGATGGTAGTAATACCACCCTTCTTTGGTACGCATTGCACTGGACTCACCCATTCGCTGCTAGCTATGGGATATATGATTCCCGCATCTTTCTACACTACTTCCTTCATAGCTGGCATCAATCTTCTTTGTCCTTCGATTGAGCGCGCATTTTCATCGCCCAGAATGATCTTGTGTTGGCAATAGGAAGGACTAATACCTTTGATGTCGGCAATAGTCCAACCAATCGCCTTTTTGTTAGCTCGTAGGATGCGCAACAGTTTTTCTTCTTGAAGACCTGTTAAAGTAGCTGAAACAATAACAGGCAGAGTTTTGTTAGTACCCAAATACGCATACCTCAGGTGTGTCGGAAGCGAATTTTCTTCTGATTTCAGGGGAGCTTCGATAGATGGTTTATTTTTAAGAACTATCTCCCCCGGTTCTCTGACAGGTTCATAAGTGAGACGCTTCTGCTTCGGATATCCAGAGTTAAGAGCTGCCACTGTTTCGGCTAACTCTTCAATTGGTTTTGGTAAGTCAAGTGTTAGGGCAGCTTACAAGATATCACCGAAGATCATGTATTCCCATACTTCTCGTGTGGCTAAATCAATCATGTCCAATTGGAAACAGTCTTCTCGCAAATCTGGAAACTTCATTGCCCTAAACACGTTGAACTTTACCTCCTCGTCTTGGTTTCGCATTGTCAATTCTCCGTTTTCTACATTAATAACACTACGCCCCGTGGCTAGGAATGGTCGTCCCAAGATTATGGGGACATTCCTATCCGCGTCGTATTCAAGAATAACGAAATCGAAAGGAAAAATTAAAGTACCCGCCTTGACGAGGACATCTTCTATGCGTCCCTCTGGATGTACGAGGGATCTGTCAGCCATTTGTAATACCATGGATGTCGGCCTTGCTTCTCCTATCTTTAACATCTCGAAAATTGATTTGGGCATGAGATTGATGCTCGCTCCTAAATCACACAGAGCATTACCTTGCCACTCATTGCCAATGGAAATAGGAATTGTAAAACTCCCAGGATCAAGTAGTTTTGGTGGCAATTTGCTTTGGCATATGGCACTACACTCTTCAGGCAAACCTATCATCTCATTCTCAAGGTGTGGTCTTTTGTTGGCGATGGCTCTTTTCAGGAATTTGACGTATTTCGGCACATCTCTAATAGCATCTAAGAACGGAATGTTAATATTAAGACCACGTACCACGTTCAGGAATTTCTGATAGTCAGCCATATCGCCTTTCTTCTGAACTCTTGAGGGAAAAGGTGGAGGAGGACGGGTTACTGTAGTATCTGGCTTCTTTGGCTTTTCCGGAATCTTCTCCTCTTCTATTACTTCAGGTTCATCTTCTTTCTCCCCCACATCTTTTACCGATTTTTCCTTCACAGTTGTTTCTTTTTCTTTCATTACGGGAAAAGGAGGTGGTGGGAGATTCTTACCACTTCTAAGTGTCACTGCATTACAATCCTCTCTTTTCTTGGGTTCTTCAGTGTCACTTGGTAATTGTCCTTGCTGACGTTGATTTAATTGATTATTTATCTGCGCCATCTGAGTTTCTATCAATTTAAGTGCTGCGGCCGTAGATTGTTGAATGCTGATTAGTGTTGTCAAGGTTTGTTGAACATCTAGAGCACCTTCTTGAGGTTGAGCAGGTAAAGCTTTCTGGTTCATGGTTTCGGTATAAGCATCTCGAGGAGGTTGTCTCTGCGCTTGATTTCCGTATGCTTGTCCACCTTGGTAGTTGTTCTGAGGTCTTGGTTGAAAGTTGTTTCCTTGGGGGCGTGGTTGATATGCATAAGTTGGATTAGCAGCCCCATTTGGATTTGAATATTGGAAACCCGGATGGTTTCTATTCGGTTGATAGCCTTGACCACTTGAATTGTAATTTCCTCGGTTGGATACGAACATTACGGATTCTGGATTGTTTTCACAGGTTTCCCAATCATGATCTTGTGTACCGCAGTTAGAACATCCATAAACTTCTTGTGTAACATTAACATCTGCTCTTCTACCAGTAGCACCTTTTGTAACAGCTAGGGTAAGCTGTTTCAGTTGTTGTTCGAGTTTGTTTTCCATGGCGGTGAATTTTTCTTCAATTGACGCAGTATTTCCACCTCGAACAGGTGTTCTTACAGTGTTCCAACCAAGTTCATTTGTTACAGTTCTATTCAAAATAATCTTCGCATGAACTGGTTGTACCTGTAGGAATCCACCACCACAAAGCAAGTCTAGATCCTTTCTTGAAGAGCCATCAAGTCCTCGGTAAAATATCTTCATTTGTTGAACTTCTGTGAGACCATGATCAGGGACTCTTCGTAAGCAAATCTGAAATCTCTTCCAACTTCTACCCAAAGTCTCGTCTTCCTCTTGTTTGAATGATGTTAGTTCAACTTGCGCATCCAATCTCATATTCGTTGGGTAGTATCTATCGAAGAGCGCGGTCTGTAATGCGTCCCATGTTGTAATTGTTCCGGGTTCTTGAGAATCATGCCACTCACTTGCTCCATCAATAACGAAGTATCTAAAATGAGCAAAATACATTTGCTCTTTAGTTACTCCTTGCGTAATATACGAATCGCAAATTTGCATGAACTTCTGTACAGCACGGATTGGATCTTCGGTAGGTGCTCCTCGGAAATTGCCATAACTCTGAAACTGAGATAACATACCAGGATCGGGTCTGAATCTCTCGAAATTAATATTTGCAGGGCCAATTCCGAGGGCAGGAACATGAAACGGAGCTTCTGCAGGGCCATTGACGAACCACGGATCATTGTTTCAAGGAGCAGCTGGGTTGAGTTGACCAGCCATTGTTTCTGTTGCTAATTGCAAACAAAAGAAAGAAAAACAACCCAAAGCGTAATACTGAAAAATAAAACTAAAACTAACAATTAAACTACTAAAAGATTAACACCGGGGTCACACGCTACCGTCCCCGGCAGCGGCGCCAAAAACTTGGTGGGTCCTGGTGTGTTATTAAATTAATGCGAAAGTAAAGGAACCACAATCACCGCAAGTGTACGGTTGTCCAAGTAATATTCGATAAATCGAGTTCGTTCGCAGGGACGGATTAGGCACAACTCAGGTATTAATCAAAAAGTAAGAGTTATTGTTTAACAGAAAAGAAAATAAAGATTTTTGTTTGGTTTTTATAAATTAAGATGCAAGAAAATAAATTACTAAATTAATTAACTAGGAATTAAATAAAGCAAGTAAAAGAGAATTAAACTTCAGATGAGAAAGAGTACTTGATCCTCGCAAGGGTTTCACCTAATCTATCTAATTCATGCTTCTGTTTAAGGGCTAAACTGGTATTATTATGCTAGTCGGGACTCTAATATCTCCTAGCCCCCGTCAGGGTGGACCTAAGAGCTATCCTACGGTATTACAAACCCCGTCAGGGTAAATATAAGCTACTTTCAGATGAATAATAATTTACCTCATTGGCTGCATGGTTAGTTAAGCCTGTCAAGGTCAATAACGGATACTATGCGTCTATTATCTAAGTCTGTAATTAAACCCCCCGTCAAGGTGATCCATACGCCACTATATGGAATAGCCTAATTACTATGAGCTAAGTTTGATTCATGACTTCAAAATTAGTAATTAAAATAAAATAATAGTCAACACAAAATACCTAAACTAATTTAAACTATTAAATCCCAAATTCAGAAAACATAAATTGAATAGAATTAAGTTCAACCCATATAGCGATTCTCAAGTACTAAAGAAATTAGTTCATAACAGAATGGAAAACTAAAATTAAATTAAAAGCATTCATAGTTTCGAATTACAGAAAGAAAATAAAGAACCTAAAGGTTAAGATGACTGATGATGGAAGAACATGACTCCTCCAGCACTAGCTTCTCCTTGCCTCCTTGCCTCCTTGCTCTGACTTGAAAACCTTAAGCCTCTTGTGTAATTCTATGAAGTGTGTGAAAGTAGGAGGTTAAGGGGTGTATTTATAGGTGTTGGAGGACCCTAGGTCGAATTTTGCTTGGAGTGGAAGACAAGTCAAAGACTCTCAAATTCGTAGCTCTAAAAGATAAGATTCTGCTGATTTGATTTGGTCATATCTTTTTCAATACTTATCTGTTTGAGAAGTTCCAATATATTAATCTGCTTGTCTTGGAAAGCTCTTTCTATTGGTGCAGACCACTCGTCCAGAATCCAAGCCAATCTTTTATTATGATTTTATCTTTAAAACGTGGCTGGATTTTCAGATTTCAAAAGGCAGCTTTATCTTTTCCTCCTTTGAATAAATCTTTCCTAATCTTCTTATTTCCATGTAAATCTTCTTTCCTTTCATCTTTATCTTGACTTGGTCTCTAAGTAATTACTCCCTCCGTCCATTTTTATTTGTCCTTCTTTCTAAAAGGAGGTGTCCAACAATATTTGTCCTTTTTATATTATCAAGACATTTTTTCTTCTATTTTTCCAATATCACCCCTAGTTAATTAGTTAAAAGCAATGGTGCATTAAATGGCATTCTACTTAATAAATAAGGGCAATATAGTAAAAAGGGTGTGTAATTAATGTCATTTTTAATCTTTGTGCCACAAAAAGTAGGACAAATAAAATTGGACGGAGGGAGTACCATTTATCTCTTAAAGCTTCACATTAAATAAATAATTAAACCGCATATGCTTAAAAAGAATAAATCAATAAATCAAGAAATCGAATTAGGAAAGTGTACTCTAAAAAATAGAAACTCGACTCAAAATCATTTCCTAACACTCTAAAATACACTAAGACTTTATTCTCACTTTTTCTCCTTGGATTGGTCTTTCATGGAATTTGAGAACCAATTAACTTTGCATTAAAAATAGTCAAATTTACGCACAAAAGCTCAGATTCTGCAAATAGTTAATTTCCAAGGGGAGAAAGTGCAATATGATCAAAAACGCCTAAAAGTCTATCAAACAAGTCATTTATTCACCTAAAAGGATGTCTCCAAGGGGCTAATAATTAGAACAAATCGGGAGACATCAGGTTTCCCTAAGTAATATAAGTGATAAAACAAATTCGTCCTCAGGGACGAAATGGTTGACTCTAATGCTTATCAGATAGTAGTTAATTGCACGTGAAAACAAGTAAATGATTTTAAGATTGATTGTTTGTTTGGTTTTCCAATGCTAAGACAATAAAGTAAAATACTAAATTAATGCAAAGATAAAGCTAGACGCAAGAAACTAAAGTGTTTACGCAAGATGAGAAGGCTATACTTGAGAGACGCATGGATTTCACCTAATTATCATTCATTTCGTACATTGTTTAAGGGACAAATTGGTAAACTTATATTGGTCGGGACTCGGAATTCTCCTTACCCCCGTCAGGGTGGACTAAGGAGCTACTTTCAAGTGCTACAAACCCCGTCAGGGTTATTATAGTCCACTCTCAAGTGATTAAGTCTACTCTACCCAATAGGCCATAGGTTTAATTAAGCTCGTCAGAGTCAAATAATTTCTAACCTATATTCGTTAATTAATTTTGTACCCAGACCCCCCGTCAAGGTGATCCAATCGCCACTAATTGGAATAGCCTAGATACTAAGTCCTATTATCAATTGACCAGGTCAATAATAGTAAATAAAATTCGAATTAAAGAAAAATATAATTTACCCAATTTGATTTAAATAATAATTATCCCAAATACAAACATATGAAATGAAATCAAAATGGGATTAACCCATTATGCGTTCTCAAGCACTTAATTAAATTAGCTCATACTAGTGCGGAAAACTAAATTAAAAGAAATAAAAGTGTTCATATTGTTTTACAGAAAGAAATAAAAGAAAAACTTAATTGCGGAATTAGATTAGCTGTGATTTGGAGATATAGACCGTCTCCAACTCTGTAGCTTTTCTGCTTCCTTGCCTTGATTTCTCTCTGATGCTTTCTTTTGTAAAAAGTGAATTGTGTAAAAGTGTATTGTATGAAAAATAGAAGTCAAAACCCTTATTAATACTTAGAAATTCGGACTTGGACCTTAGGCTAAAGTTTAAATGAAATAATAAAGGCCCAAGTCCATTATCTTAGCCTAAAATCCCGTAACTGCTGCACCACCTCCACTAAAACAGCTCTAACCGACTTGTTTCAACACGGATTGACGTTATTCCAGTTGCTAAAGTTCCGTAACTTAATGGGGCACGTTTTCTCTTCACAAGTCAGCGGCTAAATCTAGTCTTAGGTGGCTCGAAATCAGCAATCTTTGGCAACTTTCCAGATTTGCAGCTATAAAATATCAACTCTTTTGGGATTTGTCTTCATGCTTTGACTCCATATCACGATCTTTGACTTTGTTTTCGGATTCCTCTCCTAGCTAATATTCAAAACCTACAAACTTTTCACTAAAATACACAATATTACGCGCAAAAGTTTAATAATTTAAAAATGCTAGAAATAAAAGAGGAAATTTGGATTATTGCATATTTAGTCCAAAAGTCTATCAAAATGGTCGAATAAACACCAAAAATGATTTCTCCCAAGGGAATAAAATTAGAACATTTAGGGAGACATCAAGACCCCCAACTCAAACCTTTGTCGTCCCAACAAAGCAAAATTAAAAGAAAGGGGTAAGAAGTCATTGCAAGAGAAAGTAGAAGCTAGCAAATAAACCTAAATCAATTCTTAAAATAAATCTCATATAGCTAAACTCTAACAACTAGTATACACATACACCTATCATGCAAAATCGAACATAAATAATCTCAATCATAAAATTAAAGTAGCAATGCTTAAAGGTTACATTTGTACTCATCTCTGTATGATGGCTATAGGGTGTTCCTCAATCCTAACTCGCTTTGAACGCTCCACTTAGTATACTCCCTATTAACAGAATCATAAATTCACTATGCACTTAGGAATCACGAGGAATTTACGGTTTTAGCGTAGGCTAAGGGACGGTATGGTATGTATATTTGGTAAATTTGAAGTGAGCTTTTGGCTCTCTTCTCACTTACCATCAATAACTGTCCACGAGCTTGAGTTTACACTCATATAATGTTCTCACTCAACCCATTTGACGCGCTAATGTTGCGTCCCCAATGTCAACCCAATATATACTAAGATGATTTCCAAAAACATTCCACTTTGCCAGTTTATTATTTTTTCTTTTTTTTTAATGTACAAGATACCCATGACCCTCGTTTTGATGTGAAAGGTCATGTCTCTTATAAATTTTTTTCTTTTTCTCTTTTTTTTTTCAAATCCCGGCAAAGGGTTACAAATAATAATATCATCTTTTAATTTTTGTGCCTCAATACAAACACATATAATCCTTCCCAATGTAATTTCCCAAATGTGGACCCTCCACCCCAAACTCAAGCTCGAGACAAGTCTCAGGATCGTGATTCAAGTGCGGGTCATTTGGTCATGCCTAATAATCTAAGGGATAATGGGCTTATATCGTGGCGACAAAAGAAAGGTTTAAGGCTCAAAATTGTGCTAAGACGGATAATATTCATATAAGGGATAGCAAGCTAAAAGGCTACAAATGGCTAACAAAGAAGTGCCCCTATCATTTTCCTAAGTACATAGCTCGTCTTTAGTTCATATCTAAGTGGGTTCTCTACTAATTAGGATTTCACGTTCTACACACCAAACATATTCCTTAAGTACAAGCTTACTTCATTTGCATTGTTCATTAATTTTTCCTATCAGTTACCTATGTTCGCTTGCAATTCTAAGTGCGTTTTATACTATTCCCTAAAGTCCACTATTTACTATCATAGATTTATCAAAAGTATGATTAAAGGGACATTTAAAATCTTCTACAGTCTAACGCAACTCCGAAATTATTTTATTGAAAGCAATTAAAAACACATAACACATAAAAACTGGGATGAGGCAACGAACCCCACCCCAAACTCAAAAATGAGCCGTGTCCCCACGACTCGAAAAAGACTCAACGCAATAAAATAAACTAAACTAAACTAAAACGCGGAAGGGATAGTAAACGTATCTCAACCAGCGCGTGGCTGGTCATTGGTGTTGCGTCCATGGACTTTATCCTTCGTAAGTAGACCGTAGGTGGCGTGTTGAATGGTGCTCACCCCCATTAGCATGTTTCGGATAAGTTCCAACTCTTTTGTAACTTTCCCTAAAGTAGCAATCATCTTCACTTGGTTCTCTTCCAACACCTTACCTTTCGCTTCCAACTCGTGATCGGTATGCATCTTCTTCTTTGGAGGAGCTCTAGGAGTTCTTACCGCTCGTATTACTTCATCATGAGCATTATGGATTGAAGTTAAAACCATGTTCTCTCCAACTTCCACACGGTCAATCTCTGCGTTCCTATGCGGAACTTTTGCATCTAGACACAGGGTAGTCATGGTACAAGGGAACTTGAGATTTTGTTGCATAGTCGGAACTCTCACAAACTCCATGATGGTGTCATAAATCACACGAGCAACATCCATCGGTTTCTCCTCAATAATACACTTAATAAATATGAGATGCTCCTTTTTCACTTCTGAGATGTGTTTAATTTCGAAGAAGGTTGGAATTATGAAACGGGACCACACCTTAGCACAGGGTAACAAATTACTGCTATACATTTGTCCTGGATACCTCTCTCTTTCGGGAATTGGGAGAGCCCCATTAATAAGTACTTTCCCCCCAAAGGGATTCATAATCGAAAGAAGGATCATTAAGGGATTCTTGGAAAGGGCATAGTCCAGAAAAGTTGGATAATTTCAATAATTTTCGAATAAGCTCAATGGAGAAAGGAACTACCTTTTTGCGAACCACGACTGCTTCTTTTGAAAAGGCTAAACCTTCATAAAAATCTCGCACCAAGGTAGGAATATACTCAACCTTTCTTTCTCTCAATTCTTTCCAACCCAACTTATCACAAGTAATACCATAATCTTTGAAAGCACTGTTCATAATACCCTTAGGAAGATCCATCTCCTCACCAAACTTCAAATAATCAATTCTATCACGAACCTGATCAATCCAAGAAATGAAATTTCTCTTTGGCTTTTGAGCCCATACCTTTCTACGCAGAGGTTTCTGTTGTTGAACGGGTTCTTCAAGAATTTCTTGTTTTGTTTCCTCCTCAATCTATTCTTCACTTTCTTCCTCACTTTCTGGTTCATCAATTAATCTACTCTTTTTCGGATTAGCCTTGCTCGGATTTTCTTTCCTTTTCGGAGCAGCTGGGATATCAGTCTTTATGGAACGCGAATCCGGAATCTCAATTTCTTGTTTAGGGCTAGCACCAACAATGTTCCTGTTTCTTGGTAAGTTTCTTCGATAGTTACACATGGAATCGGTTCTATTAGTCATCTCTTTTCACCCCCAACTCAAAACTTCAAATAGTGATAAAGCTAGAGAAAATCTTAGAACTTTGATGTTTTGAGGCTTAAAACTTGAAGAATATGGTGGAATATGAGATGGGTAGAGGTTATTTGAGAAGAATTGTGGAGGAATTGGGTTTAATTTGAAGGCTAGGAAGAATAAATTTTTGGAGAAAAGTGGAAATTTGATGATGTTTTGGAGAGGATATGAGTTGATTGTGTGTTTTTGTGATGAAAGAGGGTTTGGTTTGATGATTTTATAGCTGTTGGTTGATGATTTTCGGAGTAGGTGGAGGCTAGGATTCGGAATAAGAGGCTAGCTTGGAAAAGAAGGCAAAAAATCAGGTTAAAAGCAATGAAAACCGCCTCTCGCTACAGCGCGCCGGCTAGCCGGTGGCTGACTGGCATGCCGGTCGCGATGACGGCGAAAAATAATTTCCAAATTCTTTTTTTTTACCTTAGACGCAAGCCACCTTGCGTCAATGCTGACACAGTTTTCAGAGAATTTTAGCTTCATTGACCGGCTAGCCGGTGGCTGACCGGCATGCCGGTCGCGTGTCGCTGGCCCGATGTCAGACGCAGTACCTTGCGTCAAAGCTGACGCAGTGGTCAGAACTTCTCCCCCTAGTTGACTGGCTAGCCGGTGGCTGACCGGCATGCCGGCGGAACCTCGCTGGCGCGAACATGGATGCCATGTGATGCGTCAAAGCTGACGCAGTGGTCAGAGAGTTTGGGGGTCTTCAGCTTTTTTGGACGGCTAGCCGGTCATCTGACCGGCATGCCGGTCCGGCCTGCTGTGGACTCCAATTTTTTTTCATTTTCTCGTCGTTTTGACCCCAAACTCATGACTCTTTTACCCCTGAAATCATCAAAAACAACTACCCTTCCTCATTTCTTAATAATAAACACTAAATTTAACGAAATTTATCTATTATAAACTACGAAAATCAAAATACTTAAACTAATATACAAGAAATTGGCTTTTGTTTAACGTCGTTAAGCTCGACAGGTTACCTCACGCTTCTAAGGAGCCTCGACGAGATACATGATCTCTCCGGTATGTGGATCTTCTAAGCGGTTGGTGTCTTCACCTAAATGGTATATCTTTAATCGATGACCGTTCACAATGAATGTACGGTTCTCGAGTGGATGTTCTATTTCTATCGCACCATGTGGCGTCATCTTGGTCACAATATAAGGACGTGACCACTTCGATCTTAATTTACCCGGATAATGGCTGAACTTTGAGTTATACTTCAATACTTTCTGTCCCACTACAAAGTTCTTCTCACGAATCTGATTATCATGCCACCTCTTAGTATTTTCTTTGTAAAGTTTAGCATTTTCATAAGCATGTAATCGGAATTCATCAAGCTCATTAAGTTTCATCATTTGATTCTGACCAGCTAAATTAGGATCTAAGTTTAACTGCGCAATAGCCCAATATGCACCCATTTCAAGCCCAAGAGGTAAGTGACAAGCCTTACCATAAACCATTCGATACGGAGATTCACCAACTGGAGTTTTGAAAGCAGAACGATAAGCCCACAATGCATCGTCTAACTTCATTGACCAATCTTTTCACGTAGGACCAATAGTCTTCTCTAAAATAGATTTTACCTCACGATTTGAGACTTCGGCTTGACCATTGGCTTGCGGATGATAAGCGGTAGATACGCGATGTCTCACCCCATACTTCTCTAGAACTGTCTTTAGATATTTATTCACGAAATGAGAACCTCCATCGCTAATAATTACTCTCGGAGTACCATGTTTAGTGAAGATGTGTGATTTCAGAAATTTAATTACTACTCGTGAATCATTGGTTGGTAGAGCAACAGCCTCTACCCACTTAGACACGTTAACAAAAGCTAATAAGATGTAGAGGTTACCATTAGAAGGAACAAACGGACCCATAAAATCTATACCCCAAACATCGAATATCTCTACCTCAAGAACATTATTACGTGGCATCTCATCCCTCTTGGATATATTTCCCGTAAATTGACATCTTTCACATCTCTTAACATATTCATGACAATCTTTCATAATTGAAGGCCAGTAAAAACCTGATTGTAATACCTTAGCAGCCAGTTCGATCTCCTTTAAAATGTCCACCATAAGGTGAATCATGACACCCAACTACAATCGCTTCAGTTTCTTCCTTTGGTATACATCTTCTCACCATCTGATCAGCACATACTTTGTAGAGGAAGGGATCCTCCCAAAAGGATTGTCTAGCACGGTGAGCTAATCTTTTTCTTTCTTGATAAGTTGAACCTTCAGGGAAAGAACCACTTACAATCAAATTTGCAATATCAGCATACCAAGGAGTATTTTCTAGGTGAATTGCGAATAGATTCTCATCAGGAAATTCTTCTCTAACTACTTCAGGTCCACCATTTGATTCTGCTCCTTCAAGACGAGAGAGATGATTTGCAACTTGATTCTCACAACCCTTTCTATCTTTAATCTCTAAATCGAATTCTTGAAGCAATAAAACCTATCTTATTAACCGTGGTTTAGCGTCTTTCTTTTCCATAAGATATCTAATAGCAGAATGATCTGTGTAAACAACAACTTTCGCTCCAAGAAAATAGGAACGAAACTTATCGAATGTATAAACAACATCTAGCAATTCTCTCTGTAACAGTATAATTAATTTGAGCACTATTGAAAGTTTTGCTTGCATAGTATATCGAATGAAATATCTTATCTTTTCTTTGGCCTAAAACGGCCCCCATAGCTAAATAACTAGCGTCACACATAACCTCAAACAGTAAATTCCAATCCGGTGGTAAAACAATAGGAGCGGTGATGAGTTTTTCCTTGATTGCTTTGAAGGCCACCATGCAAGCTTCACCGAAAAGGAATTTGGTGTCCTTCTCAAGTAAGTTACATAGTGGTCTAAGAATCTTAGAAAAATCTTTAATGAACCTCCTATAAAAGCCAGCATGGCCAAGAAAACTTCTCACCCCTTTAACAGAAACAGGAGGTGGAAGAGTTTTAATTACCTCTATCTTTGCGCGATCAACTTCTAAACCAACACTCAAAACCTTGTGACCCAGTACGATACCCTCTCGAACCATAAAATGACACTTCTCCCAATTTAAAACCAAATCACTTTCCTTGCATCTAATCAAAACTTTCTCCAAATTCTCTAAAGACTTATCAAAGTCATCACCGAATACAGAGAAATCATCCATAAATACATCAAGGAAGTTATCGATCATATCCCAGAAGATTGCCGTCATACATCTTTGAAACGTATCAGCTGCGTTACACAACCCAAATGGCATATGGCGATATGCAAAAGTACCAAATGGGCATATAAAGGTTGTCTTGTGTTGATCTTCAGGTGCCACGTAAATTTGATTATACCCGGAATATCAATCTAAAAAGCAGTAATACTCTCTACCAGCTAATTTGTCTAACATTTGATCGATGAAGGGAAGCGGGAAGTGATCTTTTCTGGTGGCTTTGTTCAGTTTACGATAGTCCATATAAACTCTCCAACCAACTACAGTTCTTGAAGGAATATCTTCATTTTGATCGTTAAGTACTGTAGTGATTCCTCCTTTATTCGGCACACATTGAACTGGACTCACCCATTCACTACTCAAAATGGGATAGATAATCCCTGCGTCTAACAGCTTAATCACCTCTTTCTTTACAACTTCCTTCATGGCTGGCATTAATCTCCTTTGATCTTCAACTGAGCGTGCATTGTCATCTTCAAGAATGATTTTGTGTTGACAATAGGTGGGGCTAATGCCTTTGATGTCGGCAATAGTCCACCCTATTGCCTCTTTGTTAGCTCTTAACACACGCAGCAATTTATCTTCTTGAGGACCTGTTAAATTTGCTGAAACAATAACATGTAAAGTTTCATTAGTACCTAAATACGCATACCTCAAGTGTGATGGCAAAGGCTTTTCTTCCAATTGTGGAGGAGATTCGATTGAAGGTTTCTTTTTAGTTACAATCTCCCCCGGTTCTCTCACAGGTTCATAGGCTAGACGCCTATACTTTGGATTCTCGGAGTTAAGAGCTGCCACTGTTTTGGCAAGCTCTTTCATCAATTCAGGTAGATCTAATGTCAAAGCTGCCTGCAAAACATCATTATAAGTAAATTCATTATATACCTCTTGTGTGGCATGCTCAATTACATCCATTCGGAAACAGTCCTCTTGAGAATCTGGAAACTTCATAGCGCGGAATACATTGAACTTCACTACCTCGTCTTGGATTCTCATCGTTAGTTCGCCATTTTCTACATCAATTAAATTACGCCTCGTGGCTAGGAATGGTCTTCCAAAATAATGGGGACATTTCTATCCGCGTCGTATTCAAGAATAACAACTAAAGTACCAGCCTTGACGAGGACATCTTCTATTCGACCTTCGGGATGTGCAAGAGGTCGATCCGCCATTTGCAAGACCATAGAGGTGGGTCTTGCTACTCTAATATTTAATTTATCAAAGATTGACTTGGGCATAAGATTAATGCTTGCACCCAAATCACATAGTGCTTTACCTTTCCATTCTTCTCCAATTGAAATAGGAATTGTGAAACTCCCAGGATCAAGTAACTTCAAAGGTAGCTTACTCTGACAAATAGCACTACATTCTTCTGGTAAACCAATCATCTCATTATCGTAATACGACCTTTTATTAGTGAGAGCTCTTTTCAAAAACTTCATATACTTGGTGGTACGGCCTAGGGTGTGATAAAAAGATATAATAATTAGATGCAAATAAACACCCTAAAGCTAGCACGGTTCTGCAAGTATACAGATCGTATGCAAGTTTTAGAAAATAAGTAAGATTCATTCCGCAGAGACTACGAAGGTTAGGGGAATCTTATGCAATAATCAAGTGCAAATAATTAAAGCTAGAACAAATAAAACGCAATAAAAGTAAAGAAAAATAGATATTTATTTGGTTTTTTATTAAACTAAATTAAACTACGTTAAAACTAAGAATTTAAAGACAGAAAATAAATACGAAAGAGAAGTAGTATGAGAATATAGCTTGAGTCAATAGCATGTAATCTCCACTAGTTTTGCCGTTCTAAACATGTAAGGGTGAATTATGTAGTACTTCAATAATCGGTTCCTATTACGCTAGGTAGTTTTAAATAAGATTTACCTGTGTCAATAAGGCTTCCTAAGCAAACTGTTCCTGTAATTGGTAAATAGTAACATGTACTAAACCATAGTGATTATCTAGTTAGGTTGATTTGTCAGATCTAAACCGGATACTAGACGTTATGTGCTAAACATGTAATTAAACACCGTTGTCAATGGTGACCTAACTACTAGTTGGTAATTCTATATAGGTGCACTCCACAAGAACACAAAATATAAATCCAAACACATAAACAGAGAATAAAAACAATAATTCAATTTAAAACATAGAATTCCCAAACTAGATAGATGTCAATCAAAACTAGGGTTCATACATATATGCTAAAAACTCAAGCTAAAAGAAATTTAGTTCATACTAATGCAAGAAAATAAAGAAATTACAAATTCAAAGGTAGAAGAAGACATTGTGATGAACAACACCTTCCAGACTTCTTTTCTTTTGTTGTAAGCTTCCTCTTGGTTTAAGGTTTCACCAAGGATGATTTAAGAGTGTTAAGAGGCTGTATTTATAGTGTATAGGTTGATGATGTCTCCCTAAATGTTCTAATTTTATGCTCTTGGGAGTCATCATTTTTGGTGTTTATTTGATTAATTTGATAGACTTTTGGGCTAAATATGCAATAATCCGAATTTCCTCTTTTATTTCTAGTATTTTTGATTTATTAAACTTTTGCGCGTAATATTGTGTATTTTAGTGAAAAGTTTGTAGGTTTTGAATATTAGCTAGGAGAGGAACACGAGAATAAAGTCAAAGATCGTGATATGGAGTCAAAGCTTGAAGATAAATCCCGAAAAGAATTATATTTTGAAACTGCAAATCTGGAAAACAGGCCGAAGATTGCTGATTTCGAGGCACTTACGAGTTGATTTAGCCGCTGACCTTTGAAGAGATTATGTTCCTTATCGAGTTACGGAAATTTAGCAAGTGATTTGAGGTCAATCGGAGTTATAACGAATCGGCTAGAGCTGTTTTGGTGGAGGTGGTGCAGCAGTTACGGGATTTGGGTTTAATTAGTGGACTTGGGGTTTTCTAATTTTCACTTAAACCTTAAGTAAAAGCCCTAATCCGATTTTATCATTATAAATAGGTCTTTAGACCTCATTATTCAGTACCTCTCATTTTTATTCTTAAAATTAAAACATCCTTAGAAGAGAGCGTCCAGAGAAGAAGCAGAAACAAGGAAAAGAAGAAGCAAGAGCTGGAGACGGTCTATATCTCCGATTCTCAGCCAATTCAACTCCAAAATTAGGTTTCTCTGTATCTTATTTTATTCTGTAAAACATGATGAACCTATTTGTTTCTTTAGTTTTCTTTTTAATTATTATGAGCTAAACCTAATTAGTGCTTGAGAACGCATAATGGGTTAATCCCAATTTGATTTCATTCTATACATTTGAATTTGGGATATTAATTATTTAAATCAAATTGGGTAATTCGTATTTTTCTTCAATTTGCATTTTAATTACTATTATTGACGTAATTTACCAATGATAGGACTTAGTATCTAAGCTATTCCAATTAGTGGCGATTGGATCACCTTGACGGGGGGTTTAGGTACCGAACTAGTTAACGAATGTAGATTAGAAATTATTTGACTCTGACGAGCTTAATTAAACCTATGGCCTATTGGGTAATTTAGACTTAATCACTTGAGAGTGGACTATAATCACCCTGACGGGGGTTTGTAGCACTTGAAAGTTGCTCCTTAGTCCACCCTGACGGGGGTAAGGAGAATATAGAATTCCGACCAATACAAATTTACCGATTTGTCCCTTAAACAATGTATGAAATGAATGATAGTTAGGAAAACCCTTGCGTCTCTCAAGTACTGCCTGCTCATACTTGCGTATCACTTTTATTTACTTGCGTTTTAGATATTTATTTACATTTTCGCATTAGTCTTTCATTACTTAGGATTAATACAAAACAAAACCAATCATATTACTTTTAATTGCTTTCATAAGTGCAATCAATCATTAATAGATAAGCATTGTAGTCCACCATTCCGTCCTTGGAACGAATTTGTTTTATCAACTATATTACTTGGGACAACCGTACACTTGCGGTTGTGGTTCGATTATTTATTGCATTATTTTTAGAACACACAAAGGACCACCAAGTTTTTGGCGCCGCTGCCAGGGACGGTAGCGTGTGACCACGCTGTTTATCCTTTAGTGATAGTTGCATTTATTTTTATTTTTCAGTTTTACGCTTGTTTTTGCTTTGTTTTGTTTTTACAGGTGTTTTATTCAGGTAATGATCAAAAAATTTAATTAAAGATGTATAGAGAACATTACCCAAATCCTGGTCCATTTGACTATTGGGAAGACTCTTCGGGACAACAACAATGGGGTATTAATTCTTACCAACAACCTTATCAATACCCGCAAGAGCAAGTATGGAACAATAAATGGATCGGGAATAATCAACAACAAACACCATATCACTATCAACACGAACATGAATGGAACAACCAGTGGGTTGAAAACATTCAACAACCTCCACCTTCACCACAAATTTCCCAGTTATATAGATCAGTTACAGATTTCATGCGCTTATATGAACAATCGCAGAAGTTAACAGATGAAAGAGATTCCCGCTTGCAAAGAATGCAAAAGGAGCTAGACGAGATGGAATCCATAATTAATTCTCAGCATTTTGCCAATGGTATCAAGTCTTATGAAGATGGAAGAGATCAACTGGAAGAAACAGTTGAGGAGGAGGTGTTGAAGGAAGGTATTAGTTCTAGTGATATGAACACCGTGCCGATTATAAATGAAGACCACCATGTGGTTGAGGATCTTGTTAGCATGGGGGAAGAAGGAGTAGCAACGCAAATCCTAGAAGTTAACACAGAGATTTCTATTCCCGAGGTGTATACACATGATCAAGATATAGAACGCAAACAAGAAGAGGTGGAGATCGAGGTTATAGAAAATCCAAAGAAAGAATATTATGAGGTAATAGTGGAAGATTGGGTTGAAAGTGAAGACGAATGTGAAATGGTGGGAGAATCAATTGAAGAATTAAAGGTTAAAGATAAAATAGAAATTGAATATCCGCTACAAAAAGTTCACCAATCACCATCTCTACCACGAATCATTATCAGAGATGAAAAATCAAAATCACCTCCACTACCACAAATGATCAATATGTGTTATACAAGCAAGGTGCCACACCGCGAGAGCAAAACGGCAAGGAGAAGCACCTACCCACCACATTTTAAAGACGAATCTGAGATTGAAACAAGGAATAAAAATAAGCTTATACCGTTGAGAACGGTTATCTACTCCAATGTGGTGGAAAATGAGTTTCGTCGTGAAAGTAAGAAGGCGAAACGAAGTACTTACCCACCCCCTTTCAGAGATCGATTGAATAATATTATAAGGGGGAAGGTTCTAAAGCTTTTGCATCAAGGAAGAGGCGAGTTTAAGCGGAGGAACACCGCAAGGGCCTCAATACCATCTTCATGGAAGGTAACGCGTCGAACTTAAAGACGTAATAAACAAAAGTGCTTCTTGGGAGACAACCCATGTGTTAAATTGCTTTCATGTCTTTTAAATTCTTAGTGTAAATTAGAGTAATGATTCCTTATTTAGTGTTTATTTTTAAGAAATGAGAAAGGTTGGTGTTTTTGATGATTACAGGAGTAAAGGTCATGAGTTTGGGGTAGTTAGGTTATCAGCAACTTCGGAAGATCATAACTTGATGCTCGGAGGTCGGAATTAACTTTTTCTTGAGCCTAAACCGCATAACTTTTCGAGCTCTATCCAATGGTGAAGTCGAAAAGTTCAGATAAGCAGCTAAAAGTTTCTGACCACTGCGTCAGCGACGACGCAGCACGACTGCGTCTTCACTCAGCAACTACGGAAGATCATAACTTGATGCTCGGAGGTCGGAATTAACTTTTTCTTGAGCCTAAACCGCATAACTTTTCGAGCTCTATACAATGGTGAAGTCGAAAAGTTCAGATAAACAGCTAAAAGTTTCTGACCACTGCGTCACAGCATGACCGCGTCTTCATTCGCGCCAGCGACGTGCCGCCGGCATACCGGTCAGATGACCGGCTAGCCGGCCGATGACGATGATGTTTCTGGTTACTGCGTCAGCAACGGCGCAAGAGGCTTGCGTCAGAGGTAAAAAAAAAAAATTAGAGAAAAGTTCGGCAAGCGATATCTTTGCGCTCGGGTGTCCGAATCAGGTGATCTTTGAGCCTAAGCTGCATAACTTTTCGAGACCTAGCTGTTGGGGAGGTCGTCGTTCGCGACCGGCTAGCCGGTCGTCGTTCGCGACCGGCTAGCCGGTCATCTGACCGGCATGCCGGTCGTGGTCTCGGCGAAAATAAACCTAAAGCTTAAGAAACCTTATTTTTCCCTCTCCTTTGGCCTCCAACACATGAAACACCATTGATGACGAACCAAAGCTCCAAAAACACTCAAATTCCATCATCAAAACACCAATATATCACCAATCCTTACCTCTAAACATTATCCCAACACATAATCAATCACAAATCTTTCCAAAAACACCAAGAAATTCAAGTTTGAATCCAAAAATTTCTTCACCAAAGCTTAAATTATATCCTTTAAACATTTCCAACACCATAGATATTAAATACCCATCTCAAATAAATCACCAATTTTACTACTGTGCCACTTTCAACAATATCAAGAGACACAAATTTCATCAAAAGCTTTTGGTAATTTGAAGGTTGGAGATTGCAAATGCAAGGTATCAAATCATCATAAATTCCATGGCCAATCCGGTAAAATAGCTAGAACTATTCTTTTATTTCTATTACCAGATGGGAATTAAGATTTATTTTAGTTATTTAGTGGAGGAATTGTGAATTGTTTGAGCCTATTAATATTATATATTTTGAAAGTAATCTTTAAGTAGGTGAAAAATTGAGTTTGGGGTCATCACAGATGACCATGAAGGTTGGAAAAGGTACGAAGAACATGATGAAGATGGAAAGTTGGGTGTTGAGGAAAGATTTTCGTAGACGAGATGATGATTTAGAGAGATAGGAAATGATGAAGATTTGGGAAATATGGCAAAAGAGTTAGAGGTAATGACGAACACTTTAGTCAAGATGGATGCAACAAATACATGATCTTTTAAGCTTGATAAAGAAGTATTTAAAACTTCAACATGAGACTACACGTAATCGGCCTAGTGCCGATCCAGATATGTTTTCCTATCCTTTCTCATTTAGTGTATATTAGTTTAATTGCTTTATTGAGTCTTTTCGAGTCGTGGGGACACGACTCATTTTTGAGTTTGGGGTGGGGTTCGTTGCCTCATCCCAGTTTTTATGTGTTTATTTGTTGTTAATTGCTTTCAATAAATTAAGTAGGAGTTGCGTTTGACTGTAGAAGATTTTAAATGTCCCTTTTAAGCATACTTTTGATGAATCTATGATAGTAAATAGTGGACCTTTGGGAATAACATAAAACGCACTTACAATTGCATGCGGACATAGATAATTAATAGGAAAAATTTATGAACAGTGCAAAAGAAGTAAGCTTGTACTTAAGGAAAATGTTTGGTTTGTAGAACGTGAGATCTAAATTAGTAGAGAACCCACTTAGATATGAACTAGAGACGAACCATGTAGTTAGGAAAATGATAGGGACAGTTCTTTGTTAGCCATTTGAAGCCTTTTAGCTTGCTATCCCTTATTATAATTTTATCCGTCTTAGCCCAATTTTGAGCCTTAAGCCTTTATTTTGTAGCCACGATATAAGCCCATTATCCCTTAGATTATTAAGCATGACCAAATGACCCGCACTTGAATCACGATCCTGAGACCTGTCTCGAGCTTGAGTTTGGGGTGGAGGGTCCACATTTGGGAAGATACATTGGGAAGGGATTATATGTGTTTGTATTAAGGCACAAAAATAAAAGATGATATTATTATTTGTAACCCTTTGCCGGGATTTGAAAAAAAAAATAAAGAGAAAAGAAAAAAAAAATTATAAGAGACATGACCTTTCACACAAAATGATGGTCATGGGTATCTTGTACAAAAAAAGAAGAAAAGAAATGAAAAAGAAAATAAAAAGAAAGAAAGAATAAAATAAACCGGCAAAGTGGAATATTTTGAAAAATCATCTTAGTTTATATTGGGTTGACATGGGGACGCAACATTAGCGCGTCAAATGGGTTGAGTGAGAACATTATATGAGTGTAAACTTAAGCTCGTGGACAGTTGTTGATGGTAAGTGAGGAGAGAGCCAAAAGCTCACTTCAAATTTACCAAATATACATACCACACCGTACCTAAGCCTACGCTAAAACCGTAAAGTCCTCGTGATTCCTAGGTGCATGGTAAGTTAATAGGTTGTATACTAAGTGGAGCGTTCAAAGCGAGTAAGGATAGAGGAACAAACTATAGCCATCATAATGAGATAAGTACAAGTGTAACCTTCTAGCATTGCAAAGTTAATTTTATGATTGAAGTTATTTGTGTTTGATGTTGCATGATTAGTGTATGTGTATGTTAGTTCTTAATGTTTTCTATATGAGATTTATTTTAAGAATTGCTTTAGGATGTATTTACTAGCTTCTATTTTCTTTTGCATCTACTTCATTCCCCTTGTTTTTAATTTTACTTTGTCGGGACGACAAAGGTTTGAGTTGGGGGTCTTGATGTCTCCCTAAATGTTCTAATTTTATGCCCTTGGGAGACATCATTTTTGGTGTTTATTTGATTAATTTGATAGACTTTTGGGCTAAATATGCAATAATCCGAATTTCATCTTTTATTTCTAGTATTTTTGATTTATTAAACTTTTGCGCGTAATATTGTGTATTTTAGTGAAAAGTTTGTAGGTTTTGAATATTAGCTAGGAGAGGAACACGAGAATAAAGTCAAAGATCGTGATATGGAGTCAAAGCTTGAAGATAAATCCCGAAAAGAATTATATTTTGAAGCTGCAAATCTGGAAAACAGACCGAAGATTGCTGATTTCGAGGCACTTACGAGTTGATTTAGCCGTTGACCTTTGAAGAGATTATGTTCCTTATCGAGTTACAGAAATTTAGCAAGTGATTTGAGGTCAATCGGAGTTATAACGAATCGGCTAGAGCTGTTTTGGTGGAGGTGGTGCAGGAGTTACGGGATTTGGGTTTAATTAGTGGACTTGGGCTTTTCTAATTTTCACTTAAACCTTAAATAAAAGCCCTAATCCGATTTTATCATTATAAATAGGTCTTTAGACCTCATTATTCAGTACCTCTCATTTTTATTCTTAAAATTAAAACATCCTTAGAAGAGAGCGTCCAGAGAAGAAGCAGAAACAAGGAAAAGAAGAAGCAAGAGCTGGAGACGGTCTATATCTCCGATTCTCAGCCAATTCAACTCCAAAATTAGGTTTCTCTGTATTCTATTTTATTCTGTAAAATATGATGAACCTATTTGTTTCTTTAGTTTTCTTTTTAATTATTATGAACTAAACCTAATTAGTGCTTGAGAACGCATAATGGGTTAATCCCAAATTGATTTCATTCTATACATTTGAATTTGGGATATTTATTATTTAAATCAAATTGGGTAATTCGTATTTTTCTTTAATTTGCATTTTATTACTATTATTGACGTAATTAACCAATGATAGGACTTAGTATCTAAGCTATTCTAATTAGTGGCGATTGGATCACCTTGACGGGGGGTTTAGGTACCGAACTAGTTAACGAATGTAGGTTAGAAATTATTTGACTCTGACGAGCTTAATTAAACCTATGGCCTATTGGGTAATTTAGACTTAATCACTTGAGAGTGGACTATAATCACCTGATGTCTCCCGTTTTGTTCTAATTATTAGCCCCTTGGAGACATCCTTTTAGGTGAATAAATGACTTGTTTGATAGAATTTTAGGCTTATTTGATCATATTACACTTTCTCCCCTTGGAAATTAACTATTTGCAGAATCTGAGCTTTTGTGCCTAAATTTGACTATTTTTAATGCAAAGTTAATTGGTTCTTGAATCTCATGAAAAACCAATCCAAGGAGAAGAAGTGAGAATAAAGTCTTAGTGTATTTTAGAGTGTTAGGAAATGATTTCTAGTCGAGTTTCTATTTTTAGAGTACACTTTCCTATTTCGGTTTCTTGATTTACGGATTTATTCTTTTTAAGCATATGCGGTTTAATGATTTATTTAATGTGAAGCTTTAGAGAGATAAATGGTAATTACTTAGAGGCCAAGTCAAGATGAGGATGAAAGGAAAGAAGATTTATATGGAAATAAGAAGATTTGGTAAAGATTTATTCAAAGAAGGAAAAGATAAAACTGCCTTTTGAAATCTGAAATCCAGCCACGTTTTAGGAATTAAATCTTAATAAAAGATTGGCATGGATTCTGGACGAGTGGTCTGCACAAATAGAAAGAGCTTTCCAAGACAAGCAGTTTCATATATTGGAACTTCTCAAACGGATAAGTATTGAAAAAGATATGACCAAATCAAATCAGCAAAATCTTACCTTCTAAGAGCTACGAATTTGAGAGTCTTTGACTTGTCTTCCACTCCAAGCAAAATTCGACCTAGGGTCTTCCAACACCTATAAATACACCCCTTAACCTCCTACTTTCACACACTTCAGAGAAATATACAAGAGGCTTAAGGTTTTCAAGTCAGAGCACGAAGGAGAGAAGAAGCTAGAAGCTGGAGGAATCATGTTCTTCCAACCATAGTCATTCTACCCTTTAGGTTTTTATTTATCTTTTGTATTTTGAACATGAATTCCTTTTCTTTTATGTTAGTTTTTAATTTCATCATGAGCTAAATTTCTTTATACTTGAGAATCGCATAAAAGGGATGAACCTTAATTAATGTTTTCTATGTCTTGAATTTGGGATTGTTTAGATTTAAATTGAATTGAGTTTTAGGTATTGGATATTACTTTGTTTTCATTACTAATTCTTTTAGGAACAAATAGAATTAGCTGTTAGTATTTGGGCTATTCACTTTAGTGGCGAAGTGATCATCCGACAGGGGGGGTTTGAATACAGATCTAGGTAATACCCGTGTAATGTCCGTTATTGACCGACAGGCTTAACTAGTTACATAGCCAAAGAGGTAAAATCATATCATCCGAAGAGCCATATTCGACCATACAGGTGTTTATGATACTTTAGGATAGCTTCTAGGTCCACCCGACAGGGGGCTAGGAGATATTAGAGTCCCGACTAATATTATAATTCCAATTCTGCCCTTAGACATAGCATAGATTACATTGATTAAGTGGATTCCTTTGCGAGGATCAAGTATATCTCGCCTATCGGAAGTTAGTCGTTTATTTTCTTTATTTCTTTTCTGTTAATTTAATTTAGTCTTTATTTTATTTGCATATTTTAATTTCCAAAAACCAAACAAAAATTCTATCTTTTATTTTTCTGTTTAACAATTATCTCTACTATCTGATTAATATTTGGGTTGAACCTAATCCGTCCCTGAGAACGAACTTGATTATCATATATTACTTGGGACAACCGTACACTTGCGGTTAAGTGGTTCCTCTATTTTGCACTTTATTTTATAACACCCTAGGACCCACCAAGTTTTTGGCGCCGCTGCCGGGGACGGTAGCGTGTGACCCCGGTGTTAATCTTTTAGTAGTATAATTGTTAGTTTAGTTTTAGTTTTATTTTTCAGTTTTACGCTTTGTGTTTTCTTTCTTTCTCAGGTTTACAGGTTTTGGTTTATGCGTGAAGATATCGTGATTCTTGCAAATCCCGAAAGCCTAGTTCGTGAAGCAAACAAAAGAAAGAGAAACGCTAAAGCAAAAGAGTTAGAGGAGCAATTAGCAAGAGAAACAATGGCTGAAGACCCAGTTGACAATCGTCAAGTTGGAAATCAACTCAACCCTCCAGCTGCTCCTGTTCCTCAGAACAATGATCCGTGGTTCATCAATGGCCCTGAAGAAGCTCCGTTTCGAGCTCCTGCTCTCGGAATTGGCCCTGCAAATATTAATGTCGAGAGATTCAGACCCGATCCTGGTATGCTATCTCAATTTCAAAGTTATGGCAATTTCCGAGGAGCACCTAGCGAAGATCCGATCCGTGCTGTACAGAAGTTCATGCAAATTTGCGATTCTTATATTACGCAAGGAGTAACTAAAGAGCAAATGTATTTTGCTAATTTTAGATACTTCGTTATTGATGGAGCAAGTGAGTGGCATGATTCTCAAGAACCCGGAACAATTACAACATGGGACACATTACAAACCGCGTTCTTCGATAGATACTACCCAACGAATATGAGATTAGATGCGCAAGTTGATCTAACCTCGTTCAAACAAGATCAAGACGAGACTTTGGGTAGAAGTTGGAAGAGATTTCAGATTTGCTTACGAAGAGTCCCTGATCATGGCCTCACAGAAGTTCAACAAATGAGGATATTTTACCGAGGACTTGATGGCTCTTCAAGAAAGGATCTAGACTTGCTTTGTGGTGGTGGATTCCTTCAGGTACAACCAGTTCATGCGAAGATTATTTTGAATAGAACTGTAACAAATGAACTTGGTTGGAACACTGTAAGAACACCTATTCGTGGTGGAAATACTGCGTCAATTGAAGAAAAAGTCACCGCCATGGAAAGCAAACTCGAGCAACAACTGAAACAACTTACTATAGCCGTTACAAAGAGTGTTGCAAGTAAAAGAGCGGAAGTTAATGTTACACAAGAAGTTTATGTGTGTTCTAACTATGGTACACAAGATCATGATTGGGAGACCTGTCAAAACAATCCAGAATCCGTAATGTTCGTATCCAACCGAGGAAATTACAATTCAAGTGGTCAAGGCTATCAACCAAATAGAAACCATCCAGGTTTCCAATATTCAAATCCAAATGGGGCTGCTAATCCAACATATGCATACCAACCACGCCCCCAAGGAAACAACTTTCAACCAAGACCTCATAACAACTATCAAGGTGGACAAGCATACAGAAATCAAGCTCAGAGACAACCTCCTCAAGATGCTTATACCGAAACCATGAACCAGAAAGCTTTATCTGCTCAACCTCAAGAAGGCGCATTAGATGTTCAGCAAACCTTGACATCACTAATCAACATTTAACAGTCTACCGCCGCAGCACTTAAGTTGATGGAAACTCAAATGGCGTAGTTATATAAGCAATTAAATCAACGTCAGCAAGGACAATTACCGAGTGATACTGAAGAACCTAAGCAGAGAGAAGATTGTAATGCAGTAACACTTCGAAGGGGTAAGAAGCTCGCTCCACCTCCTTTTCCCGTAATGAAAGAAAAAGAAACAACTGTGAAAGAGAAACCAGCAAAAGAGGTGGAAGAAAAAGAAGATGAACCCGAAATAGTGGAAGTGGAGAAGATTCCGGAGAAGCCAAAATCCAAAGATGTTACAGAAACCCGTCCCCCTCCACCTTTTCCCTCAAGAGTTCAGAAGAAAGGAGACATGGCCGAATATCAGAAGTTCTTGAATATGGTACGTTGTCTCAATATTAACGTTCCGTTCTTAGATGCTATACGCGATGTTCCGAAGTACGTTAAATTTCTGAAAAGAGCCATTACCAACAAGAGACCATACCGTGAGAATGAGATGATAGGATTGCCAGAAGAATGCAGCGCTATATGCCAAAGTAAGTTGCCACCTAAACTACTTGATCCTGGGAGTTTCACGATTCCTATTTCTATTGGTAATGAGTGGCAAGGAAAAGCTTTGTGTGATTTGGGTGCGAGTATCAATTTGATGCCCAAGTCAATTTTCGAGAAATTGAAGATAGGAAACGCTAGACCAACTTCCATGATCCTACAAATGGCTGATAGATCCCTCGCTCATCCAGAGGGACGAATCGAAGATGTCCTCGTCAAGGCAGGTACGTTAATCTTTCCAGTTGATTTCGTTATTCTTGAATACGACGCGGATAGGAATGTCCCCATCATCTTGGGTCGACCATTCCTAGCCACGGGGCGTACTGTTATTGATGTAGAAAACGGCGAATTAACTATGCGAAATTAAGACGAGACGGTAAAGTTCAACGTGTTTAGGGCCATGAAGTTTCCAGATATTCCTGAAGAGTGTTTCCGCATGGATATACTTGATTTAGCTGCGCAAGAAACGTTTGACTGTATGAGTTTTAATGATATCTTGCGAGCAACCCTAACACTTGACTTACCGGAATTAATGGAAGAACTGACCGAGACTGTAGCTGCTTTGAATTCCGGAAACATGAAACATAGGCATCTCGCCTATGAGCCATTCCGAGAGCCTGGGGAGATAGTATCTAAAAAGAAACCATCCATCGAGTCTCCCCCACAACTAGAAGAAAAGCCGCTTCCATCACACCTGAGGTATGCGTATTTAGGTACTAACAACACTCTACCTGTTATTGTTTCAGCTACTTTAACAGGTCCTCAAGAAGACAAACTGTTGCGCATACTGAGAGCTAACAAAGAGGCGATTGGTTGGACTATTGCTGACATCAAAGGTATTAGTCCTTCCTATTGCCAACACAAAATCATTCTAGACGATGAAAACGCGCGCTCAGTTGAAGGACAAAGAAGATTGATGCCAGCTATGAAGGAAGTGGTGAAGAAAGAAGTTATCAAGTTGCTAGATGCGGGAATTATCTATCCTATTGCTAGCAGCGAATGGGTGAGTCCAGTTCAATGCGTACCAAAGAAGGGTGGTATTACTACCATCTTGAACGAGCAGAATGAAGCCATTCCCTCAAGGACCGTTGTTGGTTGGAGAGTGTGTATGGATTATCGAAAGTTGAACAAGGCCACCAGAAAAGATCACTTCCCTCTTCCGTTTATTGATCAGATGTTAGACAAGCTAGCTGGTAGAGAATATTATTGCTTTTTGGATGGATATTCAGGATACAATCAGATTTATGTAGATCCAAAAGACCAACACAAGACAACCTTTACATGTCCTTTTGGTACCTTTGCCTTCCGAAGGATGCCATTTGGATTATGTAATGCACCCGCTACTTTTCAAAGATGTATGATGGCAATTTTCTGGGACATGATTGATGCCTTCCTTGAGGTATTTATGGATGACTTTTCTGTGTTTGGTGATAACTTTGAGGAGTGTTTATGGAACTTGGAGAAGGTATTGATTAGATGCAAGGAGACTGACTTGGTTTTGAACTGGGAGAAATGTCACTTTATGGTTCGAGAGGGTATAGTGTTGGGTCACAAGGTTTCAAGTGCTGGTTTGGAAGTTGATCGTGCAAAGATTGAGGTAATCAAGACTCTTCCCCCTCCTATTTCTGTTAAAGGGGTAAGAAGCTTCTTGGGTCATGCTGGTTTCTACCGACGTTTTATCAAGGACTTCTCCAAAATCTCCAAGCCGTTGTGCAACTTACTTGAGAAGGACACCAAATTCCTTTTTGATGAAGCTTGCATAAAGGCATTCAACGAGATCAAAGAGAAGCTTATTTCTGCACCTATTGTATTACCTCCTGATTGGAAGATTCCATTTGAAGTTATGTGTGATGCTAGTGATCTCGCTATGGGTGCTGTTCTGGGTCAACGAAAAGATAAGGTATTTCATTCCATTTACTACGCTAGTAAGGTCTTTACAAATGCTCAAGTGAATTATACCGTAACTGAAAAAGAGTTACTAGCAGTAGTATATGCATTCGACAAATTTTGTTCCTATCTTCTTGGGGCGAAAGTTGTTGTCTTTACTGACCATTCTGCGATTAAATACCTTATGGAGAAGAAAGATGCGAAGCCGAGGTTGATTAGATGGGTTTTACTGTTGCAAGAGTTTGATTTAGAGATTGGGGATCGAAAGGGTTGTGATAATCAGGTTGCTGATCATTTGTCACGTCTTGAAGGTTCAGAATCTAATGGAGGGCCTGAGTTGGTTAGAGAAGAGTTTCCTGACGAGAGTTTGTTTTCAGTTTATTCATTAGAGACTCCTTGGTATGCGGATATTGCAAATCTTATTGTGAGTGGTTCTTTTCCTCAAGGAGCTACTTCACAAGAGAAAAAGAGACTAGCCCACCGTGCTAAACAATTCTTTTGGGAGGATCCTTTCCTCTACAAAGTATGCAGTGATCAGATGGTGAGGAGATGCATACCAGATAAAGATATTCTATCCATTATTATGGGTTGTCATGATTCACCATACGGAGGGCACTTCAAAGGAGACCGTACAGCTGCAAAGGTACTACAATCCGGTTTTTATTGGCCCACTTTACATAAGGATTGTCATGAGTATGTCAAGAAATGTCACATATGCCAGTTTACTGGTAATATATCTAAGAGAGATGAGATGCCGCGTAATAATGTTCTTGAAGTTGAGATATTCGATGTATGGGGTATTGATTTCATGGGTCCTTTTGTACCTTCTAACGGAAACCTGTACATCCTACTAGCAGTTGATTACGTGTCTAAATGGGTAGAGGCTGTAGCTCTACCAACTAACGATTCGCGAGTAGTGATTAAATTCTTGAAATCACACATCTTCACTAGACATGGTACACCTCAAGTTATAATCAGTGATGGAGGTTCACACTTTGTGAACAAATATCTGAAGAAAGTTCTAGAGAAGTATGCTGTGAGACATCGTGTGTCTACCGCGTATCATCCACAATCCAATGGTCAAGCTGAGGTCTCTAATCGAGAGCTCAAATCTATTCTGGAAAAGACCGTTGGCCCTACACGAAAATATTGGTCTATGAAGCTAGATGATGCATTGTGGGCATATCGTACTGCGTTCAAGACGCATGTGGGTGCATCTCCGTATCGTATCGTGTATGATAAGGCTTGTCACTTACCTCTTGAGCTTGAAATGGGTGCCTATTGGGCAATTGCGGAGATGAATATGGATCCAACCTTAGCTGCGGAGAATCGTATGATGAAGTTGAATGAACTTGACGAGTTTCGATTTCATGCCTATGAGAATGCCAAACTTTACAAAGAAAAAACAAAGAGATGGCATGACAATCGCATTCGTGAGAAGAAATTCAAAGTTGGACAGATGGTCCTCAAGTATAACTCCAAGTTCAGCAACTATCCGGGCAAGTTGAGATCAAAATGGTCTGGTCCGTTCGTGGTGACCAAAGTTACGCCTCATGGAGCGATAGAGATCGAGAATCCAGACGAGCAACGCACCTTCATGGTGAATGGGCATCGTCTAAAACTTAACCATGTAGGCGAGGATACCAATCGCAGAATTGATCCACATCCGGGGGAGGTCATGTACCTCCTTGAAGCTGAATAGATGCGAGAGGTAACCCGTCGAGCTTAACGACGTTAAACAAAAGCCAATTCATTGTATATTAGTTTATTGCTTTCAGTTTTTTTCAATTCCTAGTGTAAAATTCTAAGTTAGTGTCAAGTTTATAGTGTCTACTTTTAAAGAAATGAGAAAGGTATTGTGTTGATAGTGCAGGAATCGAGTTTGGGATGCTAGGAATTTTTTTTTGGAGAATTCAAGGCTGGCGCGGACTACCCCGCGGTGTACCCCCTATACCGCAGGGATGTACCGCACCCCAAAAACCGGTACCACGGGTCGCGCACCACGGGTCTTATCCAGAAGCAAGAAAAAAAAAGAAGATGACAGCCGCGGTGCACCGCGCCCTATACCGCACGCCCAAAACGCGTGCCACGGGGTATGTACCGCGGGTTTTTTGACGGAGAATGTGCGGACTACCCCATGCACCGCAACCCTGCACCGCAGGGCAAAAACCCGTACCACGGGGTCAAGACAGAAGCGAGAAAAATCAAACCAACAGCGCTGTGGTGTACCCCGCGGACTACCCATGCACCGCAGGGATGCACCGCGCCAGGCGGTTTGTGAAGAGTTCAAAGCCCAATCAACTTCTAACCTTAAGGAGATAAACCCTAGCCTCTTCCAAACGAATTTTCCAGCTCCCAACCCTATAAAAACACCTTGAAGCTTGATTAAACCTCCACAACAAACACATTAACATCATTAAATCTCTCATCCATCCTCCATAAACATATCCTCTCCATCAAATTCATCACAAAACACCATTAAACACAATCAAGATCATCAAGCTTTGAAGAGTTCTTCCAAGATTCATCAAGAAAACAACTTCCTTCATCTAATCCAAGCAAGAAACTCAATCTATACCAAGTTTTCTTAACTTTATTCTATCCTTGGTATAAACTTGAGTTTGGGGTCAATTCAACCATGACAAACAGAATAGATGCTTTGGATTACAAGATGAGGTGCTGTATCCTAGGGAAGAACAAGAATTTGCCTGGTTCCACAATTGAAAAGGCCATCAATCTTGATGAGCCTACTGAAGAAACACAAGAGAAGGCACCTGCACCACCACAACACGGGAAATTAACAGCAAGGATGAGGGTATCATCAAAGCCTGAAGACAAGACACAAATTCAAGATCAAGGTTCTTCTTCTTCTCGAACTGATTCTGGAATTCCTCCATGGGCTCAAAATTTGCAACAAGAGTTCGAACTTTTACGATTAGACATCGGAGCACTTTGGAAGGAAATTACACAGATTAAGTCAACATTGGAAGAGGTAACTTTGTTCATGGATATTGATAATTATACTCCCCCTTCGGAGGAGGACACTATGGATCTTCATGGCCAGGTACCTCGTTCTAATTCTTCTTCTTAATTTATGGTAGACACTAGTTAGGTAGTTTAGTTTAATTTTATTGCTTTATTGAGTCTTTTTCGAGTCGTGGGGACACGACTCACTTTTGAGTTTGGGGTGGGGTTCGTTGCCTCATCCCAATTTTTTTGTGTTTTACATGCTTTCAATAAAATTAATCTTAGGGTTGCATGACTGTAGAGAATTTTAAATGCCCCCATCAAGCATGCTTTTTATGAATTAATGATAGAAAATAGTTGATTTTAGGAGTTAGTGTAAACTGAACTTTGATTACATGCAAATATGAGATGATTGATAGGAAGAATTAACGAACAATGTAAAAGAAGTAAACTTGTGCTTAAGGATAATAGGTGGTTTGTAGAACGTGAGATCTAAATGAGTAGAGAACCCACTTAGGTATGAACTAGAGACAAGTTGTGTAGATAGGAAGATGATAGAGGCAGTTCTTTGTTAACCCTTTGAATCCTTTTTGGCTATCTATCCCTGAATTAATTTTATCCTTCTTAGACAAATTTTTAGCCTTTAAGCCTTTCTTTTGTCGCCACATTATAAGCCAATTTCCCTTTAGATTGTTAGGCATGACCATATGACCCGCACTTGAATCACGATCCTGAGACTTCCTGTCTTGAGCTTGAGTTTGGGGTGGTGGGTCCATGATATGGGAATTTACATTGGGTTGGGAATTTTTTTGAGTTTATTAATGATGCTTTGTGCTATATTTTGATGATGATTCACAAGTTAATTGTATTGTAACCCTTTGCCGGGGTAATAGTGAATGGAAAAGAAGCTTCGAGCTCAAGTTATGAATAGGCATAACTGTGAAAAATAGCATGATATCTCAACATCATAAAGAGAGTCATAGTTATAAGAAAAACGAATGATTTGAAAAGAATATACATATTCGGACCGGCAAAGTGGAAATTTTTAGGTGAATCATCCTTAGGGCTTATTGGGTTAATTTGGGGACGCTAATTAAGCGCGTCAATTGGGTTGAGTGAGAACGTTATTCGAGTGTAAACTCAAGCTCTTGGACAGTTGTTGATGGTAAGTGAGGGGAGATCCAAAAGCTCACTTCAAATTTACCAAATATACATACCATACCGTCCTTCAGCCTATGCTAAAACCGTAAAGACCTCGTGATTCCTAGATGCACAGTGAGTTAATAGGGATTATTCTAAGTGGAACATTCAACACAAGTAAGGATCGAGGAACACCCTATAGCCACCATCTTAAGATAAGTAATAAGCGTAACCTTCTAGCATTGTGAAATTAATTTTGAATTGATATTGTTTTGTATTTGATTTTGCATGATAAGTATAGGTGTATATTAATTCCTAGGTTAGACTATATGAAATTTGTTTTAAGCTTTGCTTTGGGATTATTTTCTAGATTCTACCTTCTGCATTCACCTAAAAGATCCTTGTTTTATTTTTATATTGCTTTGTCGGGACGACAAAGGTTTGAGTTTGGGGTCTTGATGTCTCCCGTTTTGTTCTAATTATTAGCCCCTTGGAGACATCCTTTTAGGTGAATAAATGACTTGTTTGATAGACTTTTAGGCTTATTTGATCATATTACACTTTCTCCCCTTGGAAATTAACTATTTGCAGAATCTGAGCTTTTGTGCCTAAATTTGACTATTTTTAATGCAAAGTTAATTGGTTCTTGAATCTCATGAAAGACCAATCCAAGGAGAAGAAGTGAGAATAAAGTCTTAGTGTATTTTAGAGTGTTAGGAAATGATTTCTAGTCGAGTTTCTATTTTTAGAGTACACTTTCCTATTTCGGTTTCTTGATTTACAAATTTATTCTTTTTAAGCATATGCGGTTTAATGATTTATTTAATGTGAAGCTTTAGAGAGATAAATGGTAATTAATTAGAGGCCAAGTCAAGATGAGGATGAAAGGAAAGAAGATTTATATGGAAATAAGAAGATTTGGTAAAGATTTATTCAAAGAAGGAAAAGATAAAACTGCCTTTTGAAATCTGAAATCCAGCCACGTTTTAGGAATTAAATCATAATAAAAGATTGGCATGGATTCTGGACGAGTGGTCTGCACAAATAGAAAGAGCTTTCCAAGACAAGCAGTTTCATATATTGGAACTTCTCAAACGGATAAGTATTGAAAAAGATATGACCAAATCAAATCAGCAAAATCTTACCTTCTAAGAGCTACGAATTTGAGAGTCTTTGACTTGTCTTCCACTCCAAGCAAAATTCGACCTAGGGTCTTCCAACACCTATAAATACACCCCTTAACCTCCTACTTTCACACACTTCAGAGAAATATACAAGAGGCTTAAGGTTTTCAAGTCAGAGCACGAAGGAGAGAAGAAGCTAGAAGCTGGAGGAATCATGTTCTTCCAACCATAGTCATTCTACCCTTTAGGTTTTTATTTATCTTTTGTATTTTGAACATGAATTCCTTTTCTTTTATGTTAGTTTTTAATTTCATCATGAGCTAAATTTCTTTATACTTGAGAATCGCATAAAAGGGATGAACCTTAATTAATGTTTTCTATGTCTTGAATTTGGGATTGTTTAGATTTAAATTGAATTGAGTTTTAGGTATTGGATATTACTTTGTTTTCATTACTAATTCTTTTAGGAACAACTAGAATTAGCTGTTAGTATTTGGGCTATTCACTTTAGTGGCGAAGTGATCATCCGACAGGGGGGTTTGAATACAGATCTAGGTAATACCCGTGTAATGACCGTTATTGACCGACAGGCTTAACTAGTTACATAGCCAAAGAGGTAAAATCATATCATCCGAAGAGCCATATTCGACCATACAGGTGTTTATGATACTTTAGGATAGCTTCTAGGTCCACCCGACAGGGGGCTAGGAGATATTAGAGTCCCGACTAATATTATAATTCCAATTCTGCCCTTAGACATAGCATAGATTACATTGATTAAGTGGATTCCTTTGGGAGGATCAAGTATATCTCGCCTATCTGAAGTTAGTCATTTATTTGCTTTATTTATTTTCTGTTAATTTAATTTAGTCTTTATTTTATTTGCATCTTTTAATTTCCAAAAACCAAACAAAAATTCTATCTTTTATTTTTCTGTTTAACAATTATCTCTACTATCTGATTAATATTTGGGTTGAACCTAATCCGTCCCTGAGAACGAACTTGATTATCATATATTACTTGGGACAACCGCACACTTGCAATTAAGTGGTTCCTCTATTTTGCACTTTATTTTATAACACCCTAGGACCCACCATCACCCTGACGGGGTTTGTAGCACTTGAAAGTTGCTCCTTAGTCCACCCTGACGGGGGTAAGGAGAATATAGAATCCCGACCAATACAAATTTACCGATTTGTCCCTTAAACAATGTATGAAATGAATGATAGTTAGGAAAACCCTCGCGTCTCTCAAGTAATGCCTGCTCATACTTGCGTATCACTTTTATTTACTTGCATTTTAGATATTTATTTACATTTTTGCATTAGTCTTTCATTACTTATGATTAATACAAAACAAAACCAATCATATTACTTTTAATTGCTTTCATAAGTGCAATCAATCATTAATAGATAAGCATTGTAGTCCACCATTCCGTCCTTGGAACGAATCTGTTTTATCAACTATATTACTTGGGACAACCGTACACTTGCGGTTGTGGTTCGATTATTTATTGCATTATTTTTAGAACACACAAAGGACCACCAGTTGATCTAATTCGTTTCTTGAAGGAGAGGTTAAGTAATGGACTCCAAGCCCAACTCAAATTCGTATGGAAACAAAGATAATTACTGCTGACTTGTTTTGAGCATATCTTCTTCGTTATTGGTCAGTTTTTAGCCCACAAGATACAAAAAGAATCCTCACAGAATTATCTACGTCCCTATGAAAGTAATATTCCAAAATCGGCTTGGTTTTGGAGTTATCACCACTTATTTAGGCGTAGATGTAGAAATTCAGATTTAAGTCAGCTTTTCCTTTTCCATGATTTTAGCTTTTGTTACCTTTATCTCAAATTTCCATGTTTATCTTCTTTCCTTTAGCTCTTTGAACCAACTTGGACTATAATTAATTACCATATATCTCTAAAGCTTCACACTAAATAAATAATTAAACCCAATATGCTCTAAAAATAATAATTAATTAATTCAAGACCCAAAATAGGAAAGTGCACTTAATTAAGCTAAAATCGACCTATAAACTAATAAATACACCTAAAATGATGTCTCAGAGATAGATTTTATTATAACAAATGAGGAGACATCAAGACCCCCAACTCAAAGTTGTATTGTCCCGATACAATAAAAGTAAAGAACAGAAGGGTAGTCATAAACAAGAAGAAGAAGTCGGAGGAGAATAAGAACAGAACATAATGAATGATCCTAGAGCAAAATATCTAAAAAGTCTCATGTAGTCATGCTCAAGAAATAATGCACAAATATGCTTAATATACATGTAATCAACAATCCATAAATTCAAGTCCAGATTAATTTCGCAATGCCAGAAGGAGAGGATGATAACTTAGTTCATGTTAATGGCTATAGGTTGTTCATAGGTCCTAGTATAGCATCCAATGGTCAACTCACCTATTACCTAATAACTCAATTGTTTCTCCACCAAGTAGTTAGAAGTCCTAAGGTCTTTGGTTATAACTTGGCTTAGGGACGGTGTGGTATATTTGGATAGTGAAAAGTGAGCTTTTGGCTCTCTCCTCACTAGCCATCAACGACTCTCCCTAGAGCTTGAGTTTCCACTCGAAGATGTTCTCACTCAACCCAATTTATTGATGCTTTTGATGTGCATCCCCAATAAATCCCAATAAAACCTTTTATGATGATATACAAAATCCACTTTGCCGGTCCGAATATATATTTTCATTTCAAATCAATTTTTTCTTTTGTATAGCTATGATTCTCTTGTTGATGTTGTGATATCACCCTATTTTTTTCATATATATATATATATATATATATATATATATTCTTTTTATGCCCTTGTTGGCAAATTTAGCTCGTAGCTTCTTTTCAATTCACTATTACCCCGACAAAGGGATACAATAATAACAATTTCATCATCAATAAAATCACAATATAATTCCCAAATCCCTAATGTTCCCTCATGATGAAACCCACCACCCCAAACTCAAGCTCTAAAACGAGTTGTCTCAGGTTTTGCGATTCGAGTGCGGGTCATATAGATAAGTCCTACAAACTAAGGGTATGGATTATAATGTGGTTCCAATAAAAAGGCTTTAGAAAGGCTCAGAGGGGTTAAGACGGATAAATAATAACAATAATCAAATACAAGGGTGAGAAGGTATCAAAAAGGCTTCAAGTTTTTTAATCATGAAAGAACCGCCTTATTCATTTTTCTAACTACCGGATTTCGTTACGTTTTTCATTATTAGTTCATAGAAAAGCGGGTTTTCAACTAATTTGAAACCTCACGTTCTACACACCAAATAACTCTCCCTAAGTTTCAACTTGACTTCTTAACATTACTCATTAACTTTTCTATCCTTTATTTCCTGTTTTCATACATGCATCTACACAACTTTGTAACATCTTTCAAAAACATACTACTTACTATCATTGACCTAATAAAATCATGCTCAACTAGGTACATTCAAAATATTCTATGCCTTAATTCAACCTAAAAATTTTAAATTTTATGCAAGAACGAAAAGAAGATGAGGACAACGAATCCCCACCCCCAACTCAAAAGTGAGTCGTGTCCCCACGACTCGAAAAAGACTCAAAAAGTGAATAAAATTTAAAATTAAAAACTAAACTAAACTAAACTACCTAATGCATACAAGCTATTAAGAAAAGAGAATTATAATGGCTTACCTGGCTGGCCATAGAGATCCATTATGTCCTCCTCCTCTTCCGAAGTAGAGGGATCAGAATAATTATCAATATCCCTTTCCAAGGTTATATCTTCCAGCTGTGATTGCATCTGTATGACTTCCACCCAAAGTTCTCTGTTATCTTCTTGTAATCTTTCAATTTCGTGTTGTAATTTAAGAGCCCATGGGGGAAGATCATGATCAATTTTAGAGGAAGAAGTAGAAGAACCTTGGTCATGAATCTTTATCTTCTTCAAAGGCCTTGATGGTATAGACATTCTAGCCGTTACCTTCTTTGGTAGTGGTTGTGTTGGTGCCTTTACTTTTGATTCTTCAGTAGCCTCATCAATGGTGATATGCTTTTCAATGGTGGCTCCAGGCAATTTCTTATTCTTCCCAAGGATAGAGCACTTTCTCTTGTATTCCATAGCTTCAGATCTGTTAGTCATGTTTGATTTACCCACAACTCAAGTTATACCAAGGATGAATTAAAAGATTAAGAGAATTTGGTTTAGCTTGAGGTTGTTGCTTGGAATTTATGAAATAGAAAGGTTTCTTGATGAATCTTGGAAGAATTCTTGAAAGCTTGATGAATTTGATGGTTTTTAATGGTGTAGTGTGATGAATTTGATGAAGAATTTGTGTTTATGGAGGATGGAGGAGAGAATTATTGGAGTTGTTGTGTTAATTGTGAAGGTTTGCACAAGCTTTAAGGTGTATATATAGTGTTTGGGTCTGAAAATTTCGTGTGGGAAGGGTTAGGGATAAGTTTGTTAAGGTAAGAAGTTCAATAGGCTTCAAACTCTTCACAAACCGCCATACCGCGGTATACCGGGCATAACCTCCGGTATACCGGACCCATCAGCTGTCCATTTTTTTCTTCTCATAAAAAAACCCGAGCTACCCTACCCGTGTCACGGGTTTTTGCCTCTGCGGTATACCGCACCTATGCCGCGCTATACCGGACCTGACATGCTCCAACTTTTTTCCTCTCGGCACAAAACCCGTGGTAGTGTACCCGTGGTACGGGTTTTTCCAGGCGCGGTATACCGGACGTGAGGCGCGGTATACCGGACCTGCTTGCGAATTTTTCCAAGAAATTTTCCTTGACCCCAAACTCATTTCCTGCACAATAACACACTACCTTTCTCTCCTATTAGCTTGTAAACACAATTAAAAATATACACTAACTTAAAATTATACACTACAAAGCAATAAACTAATCTAAAAAGCAATTAAAACAAGGGGTGTCTCCCAAGAGCACTTTTGTTTAACGTCTTTGAGTTAGACGTGTACCTCAGGCTAAGCGCTTTCTACGAGATGGATTGTCTCCTCTCGCCCAAAGTCCTCACTGTCATGGTATCTCTTCAAATGCTGGCCATTCACCATGAATGTCCGTTGCTCGGTTGGATGTTCAATTTCAATTGCTCCATGAGGTGTGACTTTCGTAACAATGTAAGGTCCTCCCCAACGGGATTTAAGCTTTCCTGGGTAGTTCGAAAATCGAGAGTTGTATAATAAAACCTTTTGTCCTCTCTCGAAATGCTTTGGACGGAGCCGTTTATCATGCCATCGCTTTGTTTTATCCTTGTAGAGGCGTGAATTTTCATAGGCAAGATAACGAAACTCCTCCAACTCGTTCAACTGCATCAACCTTTGTTTCCCGGCCAGTTCTGGGTCTAGATTCAGAGTTTTAATAGCCCAGAAGGCTCGAGCTGCAAGTTCAATAGGTAGATGACACGCTTTACCGTAGACCATGCGATATGGAGATGCCCCGACTGGTGTTTTAAATGTTGTTCTGTAAGCCCAGAGAGCATCATCTAGCTTTAAAGACCAATCTTTCCTCGTTTTATTTACGGTCTTCTGAAGAATAGATTTGATTTCCCGGTTGGAAACTTCAGCTTGACCGCTAGTTTGTGGGTGATAACCGGTTGAAATTCGGTGTCTCACTCCAAACTTACGAAGATAGTTTCTCAGTGGAGCATTAATAAAATGGGTACCTTTATCACTGATGAGAACACGTGGCGTACCATGTCTTGTAAAGATGTTTGTTTTTAAGAATTTAATCACTGTTTGAGCATCGTTCTTTGGTGTTGCCACTGCTTCTACCCATTTTGATACATAATCTACCGCAAGCAAAATATAAAGATTTCCATGGGAAGTGATAAAAGGTCCCATGAAATCTATTCCCCATACATCAAAGATTCAACTTCTAGGATATTATTAAGCTGCATCGCGTCTCTTTTTGATATATTACCAGTGAACTGGCATCTTTGACATGATTGGACAAAACGATGACAATCTTTGTGTAGGGTAGGCCAATAGAATCCGGATTGAAGAATTTTAGCTGCAGTTCTATCGCCTTTAAAGTGACCTCCATACGGCGAACTATGACAACTTGCTTTGATCTTGTCAACTTCGCCTTCATGAACACATCTTCTAACAACTTGGTCACTACAAATCTTCCAGAGGTACGGTTCATCCCAATAATACTGTTTGGCCTGATGAGATAATCTTTGTCTTTATTGTGGTTGGATATCCTTGGGGAATACGCCACTCACTATGAGGTTGACTAGATCTGCATACCATGGCACAAACACATTTTTAATAGCAAAAAGTTGTTCATGAGGGAATACCTCTTTAACCAACAACAGTTCTTTGTTCGCATCAGATCCTTCGAGCCTTGATAAATGATCAGCAACTTGATTCTCGCATCCCTTTCGGTCTCGAATATCTATGTCGAATTCTTGAAGCAACGGTATCCATCTAATAAGACGCGGCTTAGCGTCCTTTTTCTCCATAAGGTACCTGATAGCTGAATGGTCCGTGTACACAACAGTTTTCTTCCCAATCAGATAGGAACAAAATTTATCAAAAGCATATACTACGGCCAACATTTCTTTCTTCGTTACTGTATAATTCATCTGGGCAGCGTTGAAAGTCTTACTTGCATAATAAATCGTGTGGAAAATCTTGTCTTTCCTCTGTCCCAATACAACACCCATAGCGTGATCACTAGCATCACACATAAGTTCAAACAGAGCTTTCCAATCAGGAGGTATAGCAATAGGTGTGGAGATTAGTTTCTCCTTAATCGTAAAAAACGCTTAAAGACATTCTTCAGTAAAGTTAAAAGGAGTATCCTTTTCGAGTAAAGAACAGAGCGGTTTCGCGATCTTGGAGAATTCCTTAATAAATCGTCGATAAAATCCTGCGTGACCCAAGAAACTTCTCACTCCTTTTACAGAAACTGGAGGTGGTAATGTTTTGATAACTTCAATTTTAGCACGATCAACCTCCATCCCTGCCTTCGAAACTGTATGTCCCAACACAATTCCCTCTTGAACCATGAAGTGGCATTTTTCCCAGTTAAGTACAAGATCTTTTTCTCTACATCTCACAAGGACTTTCTCAAGATTATTCAAACAATCATCAAAACTATCTCCGAACACCGAAAAATCATCCATAAAAACCTCCAAGTATTTATCAATCATGTCCCACAATATAGCCATCATGCACCTCTGGAACGTGGCAGGTGCATTACATAAACCAAACGGCATTCTTCTATAAGCAAAAGTACCAAACGGACATGTAAAAGTTGTTTTGTGTTGATCAAGGGGATCCACACAAATCTGATTATAACCCGAATATCCGTCAAGGAAACAATAATATTCTCTCGCTGCAAGTTTTTCTAGCATCTGATCAATGAATGGTAGCGGGAAGTGATCTTTCTTTGTAGCTTTGTTGAGTCTTCGATAATCCATGCATACTCGCCACCCCACAACTGTTCTTGATAGTATGGCTTCACCTTGATCATTAAGGATGGTAGTTGATGTCTCCTCATTTGTGATAGATTTATATTAGAATGAGACATCATTTTTAGTGATTTAGGAAGTCTTTGAATCGTTTTTCTTGAGAAATAGTGCACTTTCCTATTTTGAGTCTTGATTTAGTAAAATAATATTTTTAGAGCATGTTGGGTTTAATTATTTATTTAGTGTAAAGCTTTAAAGATAATTATGGAGCTTAATTAGAGTCCAAGTCAAAGACAACAACTTATGGAAAGAGATTAGCATGGTAATTGGAGATAAGGAAATAAAAGCTAAAAAGATGGAAAAGGAAAAACTGCCTTAATCTGGGATTCTGCAGCACACGTCTAAAGATATGCGTTTTTATCTAAGAAATAGGCCGATTTTGGTAATTTCCTTCTTTAAGGTCAAGATAATTCTGTTGCGATTCTTTTGGTATCTTATGGAGCTCAAACCGACCAATAACGAAGAAGATATGCTCAAAACGGTCCAGCAGTGTTTATCTTTATTTCCATACGAATTAGAGTTGGGATTGGAGTCCACCACTTACTTCTCCTTCAAGAAAACGAATTAGGTCTTCCTAAACACCTATAAATACACCCTTAAACCATTGTAAACATGTCCTTGCTCAGTTTTAAGCTTAGGCTTAGTCCTTACTTGTATTTTCTCACTTTTAAATAATAGCTTAGTCTTTATATTTAATATTCATCCTTAGAATCAAGCTATTCATTCAAGAAGCAAGCTGACCTATAGAGGAAGATAAGAAGAAGAAGTTGGAGAGTGACAAACTCCTCTTCTACATCTCACCTTCTCTATATTTAGGGTAATTAGCTATAGATTTGTGGCTTCACCATATTTCTAAGCTTTTATTCTGTAAGTTTTACTTTTAATTGTTGGGTTATTATTTTGTCTTTACATTCATAAATACTATTTGTTATTTTAATTTATTAAGCTTGGCGTATATTGTTATTATGTGTTTTGACTTATTGTTACATCCTTAGATTTGGTCTATCTTAGGATTATTCTTAGTTATTGACAACACCACATAATCGTCTAGTTTTGATCCCTTGCCTAACTAGATAGCCATAGAGGTTTGATTTAATCACCAATCATTACCCAAGACCTTGGTAGTGGAGAGGTTGCTCCTAAGCCTAGAAAAGGCTAGGTAGAATTTAGAATCCTGGTTAATATATAATGCTTAATCTGTGACAAGTTAGAATAACAACTTAGTAAAATAGACTCATAATATTAATCCTAAATCATCTAGACTTACATTCATATTTATTTATTTATTTGCATTATTTATTTATTCGCGTTAGATAAATATTCTTCTTATCCTATTTTTAAATAAAACATCTAAATTCATCTATGCTTGTTAAATATAAGTAGATCTAACGGATTAAATCCCTGCGAACGAACTTAACTTATCATTAAAACATGCAAACGATCTGTGATACTTGCAGTGAGTTCCGTGGTTCTCAAGGGTGTGTGCTCTTTATTATTATTCTTATTTATCTATTTATTTATCACACCTTTGCCCCCACCAAGTTTTTGGCGCCGCTGCCGGGGATTTATCTTTAAGTTAAATCTATCTTGTGTTTATTTAGTGTAGAAGTTTTTATTTGTTTTCAGTTTTACGCTTTCTTTTTGTTTTAGTCTTTCTCAGGATTTTAGATGGATAATCAACGGTTAGAGCTAGGTTTACCTAGTAAATTTCGAGTTCAACGCATTGGGATTCGCGTCCCAAATATCCAAGCCGTTAGATTCAAGCCTGATCCTGATTTAATTAATCAATTCGCAAGCTATGGGAAATTTAATGGTGATACAAATCAAGACCCGGTCAAATCTGTTCAAAAATTCATGCAATTCTGTGATGCCTACATTAATGAAGGTGTTACACAAGAACAGATGTATTATTTAATGTTTCAATTTTTCTTGACCGGAAAAGCAAGCGATTGGTTCGATGATCAACCTACCGAGCTAATAACCGATTGGGACAAGCTTCAAGAAAGATTCCTTGATAAATTTTATCCTACAAGTATGCGAGTGAAGGAACTATTGGAGCCTATGAATTTCTTACAAGAAGCCGGAGAGAGTGTTGGCGAAGCATGGACGAGATTTCAAAAGATGTTGGCAAGATGTCCACTACATGGATACACGCCACAATTACAATTATCCATGTTCTATAATGGACTTGATAGAGAGTCAAGGCTGAGAGCAGATGGTATGGGTCGTGGTAGTTTTGTCTCTATGGATCCAAAAGAAGCAAAAAGTGGTATGGAAACAATCATTGAGAACAACATGAGTTGGCCACAAAAACAAACTCCTACCACTAACGAAGAAGAAGAAGCGAGGATTTCAAGCTTGCAAGATCAAATACAGCAACTCGCCATAACTGTTAAGGAAAGCATCCCAAAGCCACCTCAACAGTTATACCTGCAAGAACAAGCCTATGAAAATCACGCTAATCAACCACCGAGCTGCAGTGTACATAATATAAGTCAAGCTCAATCACGTCCTCAAGAAGAAATCATTGAGTTAAAAGAGACTATTAGTCAATTCATCAACTTCTCTAACGAAAACATGAGTACACTTGAATCAAAGATCGATACATCAGTAGTGCAAAGCTTGCAACAACAGAATCAAGATCTTAAACAACATAATCAACTTTTAGAGAAGAATGTAATGCGGCTCACTACAATCATAGAACAAATGCTAAGTCAACTCCTACAATTGACCCAAGATACAACATCTAACATGAAGAAGATCCAATACGTAGACGATAAGGTTAAGACTATTAGTCTTCAAGCTCAAAGATAAAAGAACACGGTGAGATAATCACCGAAGCGCTACCATCTCCCTCAAAAGGGGATGTACTACCAAACAAGTCAAACGTAAAACAGATGAACTTAGATGAGATAATAGTTGAAGATTGGGTTGCAGAGGTTGAACATGATGAGATTAAGAATCCTAGATTGTTTGATGAACCAAGAATTGAAGAGAGAAGTAGAGCAAGACAAACACCCATACATTGCCACTATCCCGCGGAGCAACATCAGAAGTGTATAGAGGCGTTAAAACAAGTAAAATTTAACGTCCCTTTACTCGAAGCTATGGAAGGAAGGAGAAACTATGATCGATTCTTTATGGAGGCACTCTCAAATAAGAAAAGATTCACAAGAGCCAAGTCTGTAGCAATCAACGAAGGGGTATCAGCACGAGTTCAAAGAAGATTACCACCGAAGCGTAAAGATCCGGGAAGTTTCAATCTCCCAATCAAAATAGGTGGTATATTTCATGGAAAAGCCATGTGTGATTTAGGGGCAAGTGTGAATATCATGCCCAAAAGTGTATTCAAGAAGATTGGTATTAGTGAAGCAAAACCGACATCCGTAATCTTACAACTTGCGGATCAATCTACAGTTAAGCCGTGGGGAGTAATTGAGGATGTACTCGTTCAAGTAGGTAACCTTTTTATTCCAACGGACTTTATTATTCTTGACTATAAAGCAGATAAGAACGTCCCATTCATTCTTGGGCGTCCATTCCTAGCCACCAGCGATACTATAGTGAACGTGAATGAAGGAACCGTGACTCTCCGTATTGAAGATAACTCTGAAACATTCTATGTTTCGGGAAAGAAGAAAAAGAAGAATGAGTCAAAAGAACTATATCCAATCAGAGTTGTAACCAAGAAACCAGAACCTGTAAGCTCCCAAGAAACCATGGAGAAAAAGATTGAGTTTGGGGTAGGAGACGAGGTAGCATGGAGACCTCCCAACCCCAAACATAACAGTTCTTGGAAGGGACCATACATTATCACGCAAATCATCTAAGAAGGAGTGGTCAAAATCAAAGCTATCGAAGGTTGCAAGCTCGAGTTGGTAAGTGTTAATCATCTCACTCACTGCTGTGGAGGCTATAAAAAGAAATAACCGAGGTAACTCGTCTAACTTTGAAAGACGTTAAACAAAAGTGCCCTTTGGGAGACATCCCATAGTAATTTTTTATGTTTTTATGTTTCTAGTCTTAGTTTAGATTAGTTGTTTTAAGTTGATATTGCATATTTGAGAAAGGTATTAGTGTTTTTGATGTTTAGGAATTGGAGAAAACGAGTTAGGGAAGAAACAAAAATTTTCGGAAAAGCTGAAGCAGCAGTGCGGTATACCGGACCTCAGCCTCGGTGTACCGCAGAGGGCAAAAACCCGTACCACGGGTCCTATCCAGAACCGAGAAAATTGCCCCGCGGACTACCCCCCTGCACCACACCATGGTCCGCACGTAAACACGTGCCACGGGGTAGGTCCACAGGTATTTTGACGAAGAAGGCGCGGGGAACCCCTGCGGTGTACCCCCTAGTCCGTGCCATGGTCCGCAGAGCCAAAACATGTGCCACGGGTCGTACCACGGGTATTATCCAGTGGGTAAAATTTTGGAGCATCAGATACTGCGGTATAGCGCACCAACAGCCGCGGTACACCGCAGGTCGCCGCCAGAGAAAGAAAGATGCGGATTGGAGCTTATAGAAGAGGTATAATGCTTATTATTCCGAATTTACTAAACCTCAAGCCTCTCTTTCTTGTCCAAACCTCTCCCAACTCCATTAAAGCTCATAAAAACCTTCACCCAACATCAAAACACTACCAATTCACCACGAATTAACATCCAAATCCTTCCCTACATCATTACAAAGAAGATTCAAGCACCCAAATCATATCAAAACACCTAGAATCCAAGAATCAAAACCATGAATTTCAAAATCTTTTCCCAAAATTCATTAAACCCATATCATCAAATCTTGATTCAATCATACCCACATGGAGAATTGTCATCCTAACACCTTTCCTAACCAAAATAAAGCTTGTTCCACCTATGCTCATGAGTTACAAATTTCAAGAGTGTTTAAAGCTTTGAGTTGGGGGTCAAAAGAGATGATGAAGAGAATAGAGAAATTATCAAATGTTATGGGATATGAAGAATCAAAGCAAGGTATTGGGTAAGTTCTAGATGAAATCAATTGAGATGGATAATAGTTTGGGAATATATTACAAGATAATTAGAGTCAAGCAATTAGAGAGGAACCGGTTTTTGGTGGATTCAAATCCTAAAAAGCAAGAAATTGTGATTAGGGAGCAGAGGATGCCAATACCTCTTCTAATTAAAGATTCCTATATTAGAGATGAATAAAAGCTTCTGGGACGCTAGTAGCTGTGTTCAAAACATATTCCTGGATGAACAACTGTCTCATGAGAGATTATTCAAAGAGTTGGAAGAAGATAAACAAGAGATTTCTAGAGTGTGATTGATTGGGATGGAGCATAAGAAGATGTAATGGAAAGCGAAATTGGTGATACATGAAGTTTTCATACATGGGAAGTACTGCACCCTATTCTGGGTATTGATCAGGCGAGGTAAATAGCCTCGGAGAGTATGTTTTCTTTCTTCCATACCTTTTCTTTATGTGCAATATTTGTGAAATTTTAATTTTCTTTTATTTTATTTTCGAGTCTTTTCGAGTCGTGGGGACACGTCTCATTTTTGAGTTGGGGGTGTGGGGATTCGTTGTCTCTCATCTCCATTTTTCTGTTTTTAGGAAAAATTAAGATTTTTATGAGAAGGTTTAGATGTAGGTAGAGTGTGTTTAATAGCTTGAAAGCATAAGCTCAGTGAGTTAATGATAGCAAGTAGTATGTTTATGAGCTATTTTATTTTGTATGCTTTGAAGTATTTGCAGGAAAACACACGTTGATAATAAAGAGAAGATTAGTGAGCAATGCGATAGAAAGTATGTTCGATCTCAGGGAACCTTGAGAAGTGTGTAGGCCGTGAGATCCAAGCTAGTTGATAAACCATTTGATGAAAGTGCTAAAGGTAAGAAAATAACGAAATTACATAGTGTAGAAAGTGATTAAGGCGGTTCTTTCATATTGAAGCCCTTGAAGCCTTTTTATACCTTCTCACCTTGTTATTTGATTTAATATGTTATATCCTTCTCAGTCCCTTCTAGCCTTTCTGAAGCTTTTTATTGAAACACGTTATAAGCCATATCCCTTTAGATTTTAGGACTTTTCCATATGACCCGCACTCGAATCGCGATGCATAGACAGTTGTTTTAGAGCTTGAGTTTGGGGTGGTGGGTCCACCATTATGGGAATTGTTATTGGGATGAGATTTTGAGCTTATTAATTGTGCTCTGTTATTACATTGATGATTCATAGATTGCATTGTAACCCTTTGCCGGGGTAATAGTGAATGAAAAAGAAGCTACGAGCTAAATTTGCCAACAAGGGCATAAAAAGAAAAATATATATATGAAAAAAAATAGCGTGATATCTCAACATTAAAAAGAGAGTCATGGCTATAACAAAAGAAAAAAATTGAGTTGAAAAGAAAATATATATATTCGGACCGGCAAAGAGGAATCTTTAAGTGAACATCTTATGCTTTAATTGGGTTATTGGGGATGCTACTTTGTGCATCAAAGAAATCATTGGGTTGAGTGAGAAACGTTTATGAGAGTAACTCAAGCTCTAGGGCGATTCGTTGATGGCTACTGAGGAGAAAGCCAAAAGCTCACTCTAAATTATCCAAATACACTTATCATACCGTCCCTAAGCCTAAATTACAACCTTAAAGACCTTTTGATTCTTTGCTATGTAATCGAGAAGTGATTGAACCAATAGAGAGTAATTAAATGGATCTTTGGATACTAGTGAAGTTCAAAGAACAATCTATAGCTTCCTTGGTAAACTGAGTAAAGTTCCTCTCCTTCTTACATTGCGAAGCTAATCTGATCTTGAATTCAAGCCGTGTTGATTGTGGATATTATATGTGTACAGGTATGTAGTTTGTAAATATTATTACATGAAATTTTCTGAGTAGTTGCTTTAAGTTTATTCTCCATATTCTGCTATCTTCTTCCCTCTGTGCTTAATTGACCTAGGTGTGTATTAGAGACTTCCCTTTGTTTTTATCTTTATTGTATCGGGACGATACAACTTTGAGTTGGGGGTCTTGATGTCTCCTCATTTGTGATAGATTTATATTAGGATGAGACATCATTTTTAGTGATTTAGGAAGTCTTTGAGTCGATTTTCTTGAGAAATAGTGCACTTTCCTATTTTGAGTCTTGATTTTGTAAAATAATATTTTTAGAGCATGTTGGGTTTAATTATTTATTTAGTGTGAAGCTTTAAAGATAATTATGGATCTTAATTAGAGTCCAAGTCAAAGACAACAACTTATGGAAAGAGATTAGCATGGTAATTGGAGATAAGGAAATAAAAGCTAAAAAGATGGAAAAGGAAAAGCTGCCTTAATCTGGGATTCTGCAGCACACGTCTAAAGATATGCGTTTTTACCTAAGAAATAGGCCGATTTTGGTAATTTCCTTCTTCAAGGGCAAGATAATTCTGTTGCGATTCTTTTGGTATCTTATGGAGCTCAAACCGACCAATAACGAAGAAGATATGCTCAAAACGGTCCAGCAGTGTTTATCTTAATTTCCATACGAATTAGAGTTGGGCTTGGAGTCCACCACTTACTTCTCCTTCAAGAAAACGAATTAGGTCTTCCTAAACACCTATAAATACACCCTTAAACCATTGTAAACATGTACTTGCTCAGTTTCAAGCTTAGGCTTAGTCCTTACTTGTATTTTCTCATTTTTAAATTATAGCTTAGTCTTTATATTTAATATTCATCCTTAGAATCAAGCTATTCATTCAAGAAGCAAGCTGACCTATAGAGGAAGACAAGAAGAAGAAGTTGGAGAGTGACAAACTCCTCTTCTACATCTCACCTTCTCTATATTTAGGGTAATTAGCTATAGATTTGTGGCTTCACCATATTTCTAAGATTTTATTCTGTAAGTTTTACTTTTAATTGTTGGGTTATTATTTTGTCTTTACATTCATAAATACTATTTGTTATTTTAATTTGTTAAGCTTGGCGTATATTGTTATTATGTGTTTTGACTTATTGTTACATCCTTAGATTTGGTCTATCTTAGGATTATTCTTAGTTATTGACAACACCACATAATCGTCTAGTTTTGATCCCTTGCCTAACTAGATAGCCATAGAGGTTTGATTTAATCACCAATCATTACCCAAGACCTTGGTAGTGGAGAGGTTGCTCCTAAGCCTAGAAAAGGCTAGGTAGAATTTAGAATCCTGGTTAATATATAATGCTTAATCTGTGACAAGTTAGAATAACAACTTAGTAAAATAGACTCATAATATTAATCCTAAATCATCTAGACTTACATTCATATTTATTTATTTATTTGCATTATTTATTTATTCGCGTTAGATAATTATTCTTCTTATCCTATTTTTATATAAAACATCTAAATTCATCTATGCTTGTTGAATATAAGTAGATCTAACGGATTAAATCCCTGCGAACGAACTTAACTTATCATTAAAACTTGCAAACGATCTGTGATACTTGCAGTGAGTTCCGTGGTTCTCAAGGGTGTGTGCTCTTTATTATTATTCTTATTTATCTATTTATTTATCACATCTTTGCCCCCACCAAGTTTTTGGCGCCGCTGCCGGGGATTTATCTTTAAGTTAAATCTATCTTGTGTTTATTTAGTGTAGAAGTTTTTATTTGTTTTCAGTTTTACGCTTTCTTTTTGTTTTAGTCTTTCTCAGGATTTTAGATGGATAATCAACGGTTAGAGCTAGGTGTACCTAGTAAATTTCGAGTTCAACGCATTGGGATTCGCGTCCCAAATATCCAAGCCGTTAGATTCAAGCCTGATCCTGATTTAATTAATCAATTCGCGAGCTATGGGAAATTTAATGGTGATACAAATCAAGATCCGGTCAGATCTGTTCAAAAATTTATGCAATTCTGTGATGCCTACATTAATGAAGGTGTTACACAAGAACAGATGTATTATATAATGTTTCAATTTTTCTTGACCGGAAAAGCAAGCGATTGGTTCGATGATCAACCTCTCGAGCTAATAACCGATTGGGACAAGCTTCAAGAAAGATTCCTTGATAAATTTTATCCTACAAGTATGCGAGTGAAGGAACTATTGGAGCCTATGAATTTCTTACAAGAAGCCGGAGAGAGTGTTGGCGAAGCATGGACGAGATTTCAAAAGATGTTTGCAAGATGTCCACTACATGGATACACGCCACAATTACAATTATCCATGTTCTATAATGGACTTGATAGAGAGTCAAGGCTGAGAGCAGATGGTATGGGTCGTGGTAGTTTTGTCTCTATAGATCCAAAAGAAGCAAAAAGTGGTATGGAAACAATCATTGAGAACAACATGAGTTGGCCACAAAAACAAACTCCTACCACTAACGAAGAAGAAGAAGCGAGGATTTCAAGCTTGCAAGATCAAATACAGCAACTCGCCATAACTGTTAAGGAAAGCATCCCAAAGCCACCTCAACAGTTATACCTGCAAGAACAAGCCTATGAAAATCACGCTAATCAACCACCGAGCTGCAGTGTACATAATGTAAGTCAAGCTCAATCACGTCCTCAAGAAGAAATCACTGATTTAAAAGAGACTATTAGTCAATTCATCAACTTCTCGAAGGAAAACATGAGTAGACTTGAATCAAAGATCGATACATCAGTAGTGCAAAGCCTGCAACAGCAGAATCAAGATCTTAAACAACATAATTAACTTTTAGAGAAGAATGTAATGCGGCTCACTACAATCATAGAACAAATGCTAAGTCAACTCCTACAATTGACCCAAGATACAACATCTAACGTGAAGAAGATCCAATACGTAGACGATAAGGTTAAGACTATTAGTCTTCAAGCTCAAAGATAAAAGAACACGGTGAGATAATCACCGAAGCGCTACCATCTCCCTCAAAAGGGGATGTTCTACCAAACAAGTCAAACGTAAAACAGATGAACTTAGATGAGATAATAGTTGAAGATTGGGTTGAAGAGGTTGAACATGATGAGATTAAGAAGCCTAGAGTGGTTTTTCTTCGAGAACAGGTGGACATATTATGGATGGTTGTTTCATTGGTTCAATGTCATCTGATTCTTGAAGTAGTTCTCGTACATTTGATCCTAATGCAGCAACATCTTCAGGGGGAATCTCGAGTTCCTCTTGTGATTCAAGTGTCAAGGCTTCGTCAAGATCATCATCTAAGCTTGCTTCATTGAAGACTTCTTGCACAATTTTTCCGATGACATCTATTTTGAAACATTCATCGTTCGAATTTGGTAACTTCATAGCCTTAAACACATTGAATCGTATCTGTTCGTCTTGTACCCTCATGATCAAATCACCATTCTCAACATCAATTAGTGTACGCCGCGTGGCTAAGAATGGTCTACCCAAGATTATGGGGACATTCTTATCCGCGTCGTAGTCAAGAATAATAAAATCACAAGCAAAAATAAAAGAACCAGCTTTAACTAAAACATCTTCAATTTTACCTACTGGTCGTGAGAGGGAGCGATCCGCCATTTGCAATACCACAGATGTGGGTATTACCTCTCCTATATTAAGCTTCTCGAACAGGGATCTAGGCATGAGATTGATGCTCACGCCTAAATCACATAATGCTTTCCCGGTCCAATTATCTCCAATGCCAATGGGAATCGTAAAACTTCCGGGATCTTCTAGCTTTGGTGGCAACTTACTTTGACATATAGCACTACACTCCACAGGCAATCCAATTGTTTCCCCAGTTTCTATACTTCGTTTGTTGGAGAGAATGTCCTTCATGAATTTAAGATATGTCGGCATTCTCTTGAGAGCTTCAACAAGCGACATATTAATCTCTAACTTTCTCAACATGTCAACGAATTTCTTGAATTCCAGGTCATTGTCCTTCTTTCTGACACGTGAAAAACTTGGTGGTCCTTTGTGTGATCTAAAAATAAATGCAATAAATAATCGAACCACAACCGCAAGTGTACGGTTGTCCCAAGTAATATAGTTGATAAAACAGATTCGTTCCAAGGACAAGATGGTTGACTACAATGTTTAACAAGTAATGAATGGTTGCACTTATGAAAACAAATAAAGATAATTTGTTTGTTTGGCTTTTGTGTTAATGCTAAGTAATAAAAGACTAAATGGAAAATGTAATTAAAAGCTAAAACGCAAGTAAAATGATGTAAACGCAATATGAGAAGTAGCACTTGAGAACGCAAGGATCCTCCCAATCCTATTTCCTAACTTATGTTGTTTAAGGGCTAAATTGGTCAATTACAATGGTCGGGATTCTAAATTCCTTACACCCCCGTCAGGGTGGACTATAAGGCGATCCTAGAGTGTCACTAGTCCCGTCAGGGTATATATGATCCACCTTTGGATGTTTAAGTTTTATTACCTCATTGGCCCTAGAATTAGCTAAGTTCGTCAGAATCAATAGCTTCTATCCTAGATTGAATAAATGGTTCTGTATCTAAACCCTCCGTCAGGATGATCCAATTGCCACTAATTGGAATAGCCTAGATACTAACACCTGTTCCTAGTTCATGACGCTAAAAACAGTAAATATTCTCAATTTATCGAAAAGAGTAAAAGCCCCAATCTAATTTAATTTAACAGAAACCCAAATTCAACATTCGAAATTCAATAAGATTGGGATTCACCCATTAATTGTTCTCAAGCACTAATAAATGTTTAGCTCATATTAAAAAGAAAAACTGAATTAAATAAAAGGGAATTCATATTGTTTTACAAAATTAAAGATAAGAAGAACCTAATTTCCGGAATAGGATTGACTACGAACGGAGATATAGACCCTCTCCAGCTCTTGTAACTTCTTCTTTTTTCCTTCTGTTGCTTCTCTCTGGTGTTTAATCTTGTAGAATGTCAATTGTTGTGAAAATAGAAGTCAAAGGCTCCTTTTATAAGTGTAAAAACGGATTAGGGCTTGGACCTAAGAATAAAACACTAATTAAATGTCCAAGCCCAAATTCTAAGCCCAAAATCCCGTAACTGCTGATACACCTTCACTAAAACGGCTTTTCCCGCTTCGTTATGACCCCGATTGACCTCATTTCAGTTGCTAAAGTTCCGTAACTCGATAAGGAACGTTTTCTCTTCAGAGGTTAGCGGCTAAATCATCTCTTAAGCACCTCAAAATCAGCAATCAATGGCCTGGAAAATAGATTTTCAGCTCTAAAAATAATATCTTCGGGATTTATCTTCAAGTCTTGACTCCATATCATGATCTTTGACTTTCTCCTCGGATTCCTCTTCTAGCTAACATCTAAAACCTGTAAACTTTACACTAAAAATACCAATATTACGCGCAAAAGTTTAATAAATTAAAAATGCTAGAAATAAAAGAGGAAAATCATATTATTGCATATTTAGTCCAAAAGTCTATCAAATTGATTAAATAAACACCAAAAATGATGTCTCCTAAGGGTCGAAAATAAGAACAATTAAGGAGACATCAAGACCCCCAACTCAAACCTTTGTCGTCCCGACAAAGCAAAACAAAACAAAACAAGGGGTAGAAGTAAACGCAAGAACAAATAGAAGCTAGCAAATACACCTAAAGCAATTCTTAAGATAAATATCATATAGCAAACATTAAGAACTAACATATACATACACTAATCATGCAACATCAAACATAAATAATCTCAATCATAAAATTAAAGTCGCAATGCTTGAAGGTTACACTTGTACTCATCTCTGTATGATGGCTATAGGGTGGTCGTTAATCCTACCTCGCTTTGAACGCTCCACCTAGTATTATCCCTATCAACAGAATCATAAATTCACTAAGCATTTAGGAATCACGAGGTCTTTATGGTTTTAATCTTGGCTTAAGGACGGTATGGATATATATTTGGTAAATTTGAAGTGAGCTTTTGGCTCTCTCCTCACTTACCATCAACAATGTCCTCGAGCTTGAGTTTACGCTCAAAGATGTTCTCACTCACCCATTTGACGGGCTAATGTTGCGTCCCCATGTTAACCCAATTAGAACTTAAGATGATTTCCAAAAATATTCCACTTTGCCGGTTTATTTTATTCTTTCTTTCTTTTTTTTTCTTTTTTTTTCATTTCTTTTCTTTTTTTTTGTACAAGATACCCATGACCATCATTTTGATGTGAAAGGCCATGTCTCTTACAAATTTTTTTCTTTTTTAAATCCCGGCAAAGGGTTACAAATAATAATATCATCTACATTTTTGTGCCTCAATACAAACACATATAATCCCTTCCCAATGTAATTTCCCAAATATGGACCCTCCATCCCAAACTCAAGCTCGAGACAAGTCTCAGGGTTGTGATTCAAGTGCAGGTCATTTGGTCATGCCTAATAATCTAAAGGATAATGGGCTTATATCGTGGCTACAAAAGAAAAGGCTTAAGGCTCAAAATTGGGCTAAGACGGATAAAATTATAATAAGGGATAGCAAGCTAAAAGGCTTCAAATGGCTAACAAAGAACTGCCCCTATCCTTTTCCTAAGTACATAGCTTGTCTTTAGTTCATATCTAGGTGGGTTCTCTACTAATTAGGATTTCACGTTCTACACACCAAACATATTCCTTAAGTACAAGCTTACTTCATTTGCATTGTTCATTAATTTTTCCTACCAATTACCTATGTTCGCATGCAATTGTAAGTGCGTTTTATGTTATTCCCTAAAGTCCACTATCTACTATCATAGATTCATCAAAAGTATGCTTAAAGAGACATTTAAAATCTTCTATAGTCAAACGCAACTCCGAAAATTATTTTCTTGAAAGCAAATAAAACACATAACACATAAAAACTGGGATGAGGCAACGAACCCCACCCCAAACTCAAAAATGAGTCGTGTCCCCACGACTCGAAAAGACTCAGCGCAATAAAAATAAACTAAACTAACTAAAACGCGAAAGGGATAGAAAACGTATCTTAACCAACGCGAGGCTGGTTATTGGTGTTGCGTCCATGAACTTTCTCTTATGTAAGTATACCATAGGTGGCGTGTTGAATTGTGCTCACCCCCATTAACATGTTCCGGAGAAGCTCTAACTCTTTTGTAACGTTTCCCAAAGACGCAATCATCTTCACTTGATTTTCTTCCAACACCTTCACTTTTTCTTCCAACTCATTGGTTGTATGCATCTTCTTCTTTGGAGGAGCTCTAGGATTTCTTGTTGCTTTTAACACTTCATCATGAATATTCTTGATCAAAGCTATACCCATACTCTCACCCACTACAACACGATCAATCTCTGCGTCTTTACGCGGAACTTTTGCGTCTAAGCACAAAGTAGTGACGGTACACGGAAATATGAGATTTTGTTGCGAAGTAGGAATTCTAGCAAATTCCATGATGGTATCATATATCACACGAGCAAAATCCATAGGTTTCTCCTCAATAATACACTTAATGAACAAAAGATGCTCCTTCTTCACTTCCGATATGTGTTTAACTCCGAAGAAGGTAGGGATTATGAAACGTGACCAAATCTTAGCACATGGTAACAAATTGCTACTATACATCTGTCCAGGATATCTCTCTCCTTCGGGAATTGGGCGGGCCCCATCAACAAGCACGTTCCCCCAAATGGATTCATAATCAAACGAAGGATCTTTTAGAGACTCTTGAAACGGACATATTCTGGAAAAATCGGGTAATTTCAATGATTTACGAATAAGCTCAACGGAGAAAGGAACTACCTTTTTGCGAATAATAACTGCTTCTTTTGAGAAGGCGATTCCTTCATAAAAATCTCGCACCAAGGTAGGAATATACTCAAGCTTCCTTTCACGCAATTCTTTCCAACCCAATTTATCACAAGTAATACCATAATCTTTATTAGCACTAGTCATAATACCCTTAGGAAGATTCATCTCTTCTCCAAACTTCAAAAAATGAATTCTATCACGAACCTGAGTATCCCATGGAATGAAGACTCTCTTAGGCTTTTGAGCCCATGCTTTCCTACGCGGAGGTTTCTGTTGTTGCACTGAATCTTCGGGAACTTCTTGTTCAGTTTCTTCCTCAATCTCTTCTTCAACTTCTTCCTCACTTTCTTCATCACTTTCATCAATTAACCTACTCTTTTTCGGATTAGCCTTACTCGGATTTTCTTTTCTTTTAGGAGCAATTGGGTTTTGTTCAGTCTTTTTGGATCGCGAATCCGGAATCTCGATTGCTTGGTCTGGGCTAGCTCCAACACTGTTCCTGTTTCTTGGTGTGTTTCTTCGATAGTTACACATGGAATCGGTTCTGTTAGTCATCTCTTTTCACCCCAAACTCAAAACTTCAAATAGAGAAAAAGCTAGTGAAAAGCTTTGAAATTTGATGTTTTGAGGCTTAAAACTTGAAGAATTAGGTGGAATATGATGTGGGTTAAGGTTATTTGAGAGGAATTGTGAAAGAATTGGGTTTAATTTCAAGGTTAGGAAGAAGAAATTATGAAGAAAAGATGAATTTTGGTGGTGTTTTGGAGAAGCTATGAGTTGATTGTGTGTTTTTGTGTTGAAAGAAGGTTTGATTTGATGATTTTATAGCTGTTTGTTGATGATTTTCGGAGTAGGTGGAGGCAAGGATTCGGAATATAAGGTTAGCTTGGAGAAAGAGGCAACAAACTAGGTTAAATAAGCTCAAAACCGCCTCTCGCAACAGTGCACCGGCTAGCCGGCGGATTCACCGGCATACCGGTCGCGAGGGCGGCGGAAAAATTACTAAATTCGATTTTTTTTTTACCTCAGACGCAAGCACCTTGCGTCATCGCTGACGCAGTGATCAGAGACTTTGAATTCCTTGGCCGGCTAGCCGGCGGATTCGCCGGCATGCCGGTGAATTGTCGATGGCGCATTTCGAGACGCAGCAACCTTGCGTCGTCGCTGACGCAAGGACCAGAAACTTTTCCTCCTTTTGGCCGGCTAGCCGGTCAGTTGACCGGCATGCCGGTGAAATCTCGATGGCGCGAATCGTGACGCAGCAACGCTGCGTCATCGCTGACGCAGTGGTCAGAGAGTTGGGGTCCGTCAGCTCTTTTGGCCGGTATGCCGGCTAGCCGGTCAAACCTGCTGTGGACTCCAAATTTTTCGTTTTCTCATCGTTTTGACCCGAAACTCATGACCATTATACCCCTGAAATCATCAAAAACAAACACCCTTCCTCATTTCTTAAAAATAAACACTAAATTCAACGAAACTTAACTAATTTACACTACGGAATTTGAAATACTTAAACTAATATACAAGAAATTGGCTTTTGTTTAACGTCGTTAAGCTCGACGGGTTACCTCATGCTTCTAAGGAGCTTCGAGGAGGTACATGACCTCTCCGGGATGTGGGTCTTTTGCATGATCGGTGTCTTCACCTCCATAATATCTTTAAGCGATGACCGTTTACCATGAATGTACGGTTTTCAAGTGGATGTTCTATCTCTATAGCTCCATGAGGTGTAACCTTGGTTACAATGTAAGGACCCGACCACTTCGATCTTAATTTCCCTGGATAGTTACTGAACTTCGAATTATATTTCAACACTCTTTGTCCCACTACAAAGTTCTTCTCTCGAATTCGATTATCATGCTATCTCTTGGTATTTTCTTTGTAAAGTTTAGCATTTTCATAAGCATGTAATCGAAATTCATCAAGCTCATTAAGTTTCATAATTCGATTCTGACCAGCTAAAGTAGGATCTAAGTTTAACTTCGCAATGGCCCAGTATGCACCCATTTCAAGTTCAAGAGGTAAGTGACAAGCCTTACCATACACCATTCGATACGGAGAAGCACCTACGGGAGTTTTGAAAGCAGTACGATAGGCCCACAATGCATCATCTAATTTCATAGACCAATCTTTTCTAGTAGGACCAACGGTTTTCTCTAAAATAGATTTTACTTCACGATTTGAGACTTCGGCTTGACCATTGGCTTGTGGATGATAAGCAGTAGATACACGGTGTCTTACTTCATACTTCTCTAGAACAGTCTTCAGATACTTATTAACGAAATGAGTACCTCCATCGCTAATAATTACCCTCGGAGTGCCATGTCTAGTGAAAATATGCGATTTCAAGAACTTAATCACCACTCGTGAATCATTTGTTGGTAAAGCCACAGCTTCTACCCATTTAGACACGTAATCAACAGCTAATAAGATGTAGAGGTTACCATTTGAAGGAACGAAAGGACCCATGAAGTCTATACCCCAAACATCGAATATTTCAACTTCTAACACATTATTACGTGGCATTTCATCCCTCTTGGATATGTTTCCGGTAAATTGGCATCTTTCACATCTTTTCGTATATTCATGACAATCTTTTATAATAGAAGGCGAATAGAAACTAGATTGTAATACCTTAGCAGCAGTTCGATCTCCTTTGAAATGTCCATCATAAGGTGAATCGTGACATCCAACTATAATCGCCTCAATTTCTTCCTTGGCTACACATCTTCGTACCATTTGATCAGCACACACTTTGTAGAGGAAAGGATCCTCCCAAAAGAATTGTCTTGCACGGTGAGCTAATCCTTTTCTTTCTTGATAAGTTGAACCTTCAGGAAAGGAACCACTTACCACTAAGTTTGCAATATCCGCATACCAAGGAGCTTCATAATCACGAACAACGAATAAACTCTCATCAGGAAATTCTTCTCTAACTGCTTCAGTACCACTATTTAACTCTGAACCCTCTAATCGTGACAAATGATCCGCAACCTGATTCTCACACCCTTTTCTATCCTTAATCTCTAAATCGAACTCTTGAAGCAATAAAACCCATCTGATTAACCTCGGTTTAGCATCCTTCTTCTCCATAAGATATCGAATCGCTGAATGATCTGTATAAACAATAACTTTCGCTCCAAGAAGATAAGAGTGAAATTTATCGAATTAATACACAACCTCTAGCAACTCCTTTTCTGTAACTGTATAATTTACTTGAGCACCATTAAAAGTTTTACTAGCATAATAAATCGAATGAAAAACTTTCTCTTTTCTCTGTCCTAATACAGCTCCCATACACAAATCACTCGCATCACACATAACCTCAAACGGCAAATTCCAATCTGGAGGTAATATTATAGGAGCAGAAATAAGCTTTTCTTTGATTGCTTTGAAAGCCGCTAAACAAGCTTCATCAAAAAGGAATTTGGAGTCCTTTTCGAGTAAGTTGCATAACGGTTTAGCAATTTTAGAAAAGTCTTTGATAAATCGCCTATAAAAGCCAGCATGGCCAAGAAAACTTCTTACCCCTTTAACTGAAACAGGAGGGGGAAGAGTTTTAATTACCTCTATCTTCGCTCTATCGACCTCTAATCCAGCACTCGAAACTTTGTGACCCAGAACAATACCTTCTCGAACCATGAAATGACACTTCTCCCAGTTTAAAACCAAATCTGTTTCTTTGCATCTGATTAACACTTTCTCCAAATTATCTAAACATTTATCAAAGTCATCACCAAATACAGAGAAATCGTCCATAAATACTTCAAGAAAATTATCTATCATATCCCAGAAGATAGCCATCATACATCTTTGAAAGGTAGCAGGAGAATTACACAACCCAAATGGCATTCTGCGATATGCAAAAGTATTAAAGGGGCATGTAAATGTTGTTTTATGTTGATCTTCCGGAGCCACGTAAATCTGATTATACCCAGAATAACCATCCAAGAAGCAATAGTACTCTCTTCCGGCTAATTTATCCAACATTTGATCAATGAAGGGTAAAGGGAAATGATCTTTTCTGGTGGCCTTGTTCAGCTTTCTGTAATCCATGCAAACTCTCCATCCAACTACCGTTCTTGAAGGAATCGCTTCATTTTTATCATTAAGAACTGTTGTCATTCCTCCTTTCTTCGGTACACACTAAACCGGACTCACCCATTCACTACTCGAGATGGGATAAATAATCCCCGCATCTAAAAGCTTGATCACCTCTTTCTTCACTACATCCTTCATAACGGGCATTAATCTTCTTTGACCTTCAACTGAGAGTGCGTTAACATCTTCAAGTATAATTTTGTGTTGACAATAGGATGGACTAATGCCTTTGATGTCATCAATTGTCCAACCTATTGCCTCTTTGTTGGCTCTCAACACACGCAATAGTTTATCTTCTTGAGGACCTGTTAAATTAGCTGAAACAATAACAGGTAGAGTTTCATTAGTACCTAAATACGCATACCTCAAGTGTGCTGGTAACAGTTTTTCTTCCAATTCCGGAGGAGATTCAATTGAAGGTTTCTTTTTGGGAACAATCTCCCCCGGTTCTCTCACAGGTTCATAGGCAAGACGCCTATACTTTGAATTTTCAGAATTTAGAGCTACCACTGTTTCAGCTAGCTCTTCCATCATCTCAGGTGAATCTAATGTCAAAGCGGCCTGCAAGATATCATTAAAATTTAAGCAATTAAATACCTCTTGCGATACCTGCTCAACTACATCCATTCTAAAGCAATCTTCCTGAGAATCTGGGAATTTCATAGCTCGAAATACATTGAATTTGACTTCCTCGTCTTGTATCCTCATCATTAATTCGCCATTCTCTACATCAATCAAAGTACGCCCCGTGGCTAGAAATGTTCTACCCAAAATAATGGGGACATTTCTATCCGCGTCGTATTCAAGTATTACGAAATCAACGGGAAATATAAGTGTACCTGCCTTAACGAGGACATCTTCAATTCGGCCTTCAGGATGTGCAAGGGACCTGTCCGCCATTTGCAAGACCATAGAAGTGGGTCTTTCTTCTCTGATTTTTAGCTTATCAAAGATTGATTTGGGCATCAAATTGATGCTTGCACCCAAATCGCATAGTGCTTTTCCTTTCCATTCTTCTCCAATCGATATCGGAATCGTGAAACTCCCAGGATCAACTAACTTTGGAGGTAATTTACTTTGACAAATCGCATTACACTCTTCAGGAAGACCAATCATCTCATTATCACAATAAGGCCTTTTGTTCGTGAGGGCTCTCTTCAAAAACTTCGTATACTTTGGAATATCTCGAATAGCCTCTAGTAACGGAATATTAATACTTAGACCCTTCACTCTATTAAAGAATTTCTGAAAATCACCCAAGTCACCCTTTTTCTGAACTCGCGATGGAAACGGTGGTGGATGGCGATTACTAACAATATCATCTTTCTTCTTTGGAATCTCACTTGGCCTTACTATTTCTTCAACCTCGATATCTTTCTCATTCTCTTTCTCTTTCTCACCCACTTCTTTTTCTTTTCTTGGAACTTCTTTCTCTTTCATAACTGGAAAAGGAGGTGGAGGGAGGTTCTTACCACTTCTTAATGTAACAGCTTTGCAATCTTCATGTTGTCTTGGATTTTCTGTGTCACTAGGGAGTTGCCCTTGTGGACGCTGATTAAGCTGTTTTGCAAACTGCTCCATTTGATTCTGTATTAATTTCATATTTGCTTCAGACGCTTCTTGACGTTCCATAGCTTGTGTTTGAAGAGCAATTAAACTTTCAACGGTTTTCTGAAGGGTAACTACTCCTTCTTGTGGATGGGCAGGTAAGGCTTTTTGGTTTAAGGTTTCATCGTAGGTATTTTGAGGAGCTTGTCTTTGTACATAATTACCCTGATTCTGTCCTCCTTGATAATTGTTGTGTGGTCTTGGATTGTAATTGTTACCTTGGGGACGCGGTTGATACGCATATGTAGGATTGGCTGCCCCATTCGGATTTGAGTATTGAAACCCAGGATGGTTTCTGTTAGGCTGATATCAATTACCACTTGAATTAAAGTTACCTCTATTGGACACAAACATCACAGGTTCTTGGTTATTCGGACAATTTTCCTCATCATGATCATCTACCCTGCAAATCGAACACATATAAACCTCTTGTGCAACTTGAACAGCTACCTTCTTACCCGAAAATCCTTCCTTTACAGCTAAAGTAAGCTGTTTCAATTGTTGCTCTATAGTATTTTGAATCTTATTCTCTAGCGTAGCAAATTTTTCTTCGATATTAACATTATTCACTCCCTTAACCGGTGTTCTTACTGAATTCCACCCAACTTCATTCTTGACTGTTCTTTCCAAAATGATTTTAGCATACATGGGTTGAACTTGAAGAAAACCTGCACCACATAACAAATCCAACTTCTCTCTCGAAGCCCCCATCAAGGCCTTTGTAAAATATTTTTAGTTGTTGTTGTTCTGTAAAGCCATGATCGGGAACCCTTCGTAAACACATCTAAAATCTTGTCCAACTTTTACCCAAAGTTTCATCATACTCTTGACGGAAATGTGTTAATTCAAGTTGATAATCTAACCTCATGTTACTTGGTTAAAACCTCTCAAAGAAAGTAATTTCTAATTGGTCCCAGTTTGTTATCTTCGTAGGATCTTGCGTATCGTGCCATTCACTCGCTCCATCTATAACGAAAAATCGAAACACAGCATAGTACATCTGTTCTTTTGAAACTCCTTGTGTGATGTAAGAATCACATATCTGCTTAAATTTCTGAACGGCTCGGATAGGATCTTCTCCTGGTCTACCACGAAAATTTCCAAAGTTTTGGAATTGAGCTAACATACCCGAATCTGGGCAAAACCTTGGAACATCTATATTTGGAGCACCTACTCCTAGCGCAGGAGCACGAAATGGAGCTTCTGGTGGACCATTAACAAACCATGGATCTTGATTCATCACTATCTGAACTTGAGGATTAGGATTTAATGGCGCTACTGGAGGAATAGCGCCTGGTGCTAAAGGTTGGCCATTTGCATCTAGCTGGCCTTCTCCATTGTTTTGTTGATTCTGAAGATTGATATTCTCCATTCTGTTAACTAACTCTTCTACTTCTAAAGCTTCTTGTTCTCTTCTTCTCTTGTTAGCAAGTCTGATCAATGATTCTGGATTATTAAGGATCAGAGGTGTTGGCTCTAGATCCTTGAATAGCCTTCTTCGCATACACCGAACCTAAAAACCTGAAAAAGCTAAACAAATAAAAAGCGTAAAACTGATAAAATAAAATAAATGCAACTATCACTAAAGGTAAACACCGTGGTCACACGCTACCGTCCCCGGCAGCGGCGCCAAAAACTTGGTGGTCCTTTGTGTGTTCTAAAAATAAATGCAATAAATAATCGAACCACAACCGCAAGTGTACGGTTGTCCCAAGTAATATAGTTGATAAAACAGATTCGTTCCAAGGACGAGATGGTTGACTACAATGTTTAACAAGTAATGAATGGTTGCACTTATGAAAACAAATAAAGATAATCTGTTTGTTTGGCTTTTGCGTTAATGCTAAGTAATAAAAGACTAAATGGAAAATGTAATTAAAAGCTAAGACGCAAGTAAAATGATGTAAACGCAATATGAGAAGTAGCACTTGAGAACGCAAGGATCCTCCCAATCCTATTTCCTAACTTATGTTGTTTAAGGGCTAAATTGGTCAATTACAATGGTCGGGATTCTAAATTCCTTATACCCCCGTCAGGGTGGACTATAAGGCGATCCTAGAGTGTCACTAGTCCCGTCAGGGTAAATATGATCCACCTTTGGATGTTTAAGTTTTATTACCTCATTGGCCCTAGAATTAGTTAAGTTCGTCAGAATCAATAGCTTCTATCCTAGATTGAATAAATGGTTCTGTATCTAAACCCTCCGTCCGGATGATCCAATTGCCACTAATTGGAATAGCCTAGATACTAACACCTGTTCCTAGTTCATGACGCTAAAAACAGTAAATATACTCAATTTATCGAAAAGAGTACAAGCCCCAATCTAATTTAATTTAACAGAAACCCAAATTCAACATTTGAAATTCAATAAGATTGGGATTCACCCATTAATTGTTCTCAAGCACTAATAAATGTTTAGCTCATATTAAAAAGAAAAACTGAATTAAATGAAAGGGAATTCATATTGTTTTACAAAATTAAAGATAAGAAGAATCTAATTTCCGGAATAGGAATGACTACGAACGAAGATATAGACCCTCTCCAGCTCTTGTAGCTTCTTCTTTTTTCCTTCTGTTGCTTCTCTCTGGTGTTTAATCTTGTAGAATGTCAATTGTTGTGAAAATAGAATTCAAAGGCTCCTTTTATAAGTGTAAAAATGGATTAGGGCTTGGATCTAAGAATAAAACATTAATTAAATGTCCAAGCCCTAATTCTAAGCCCAAAATCCCGTAACTGCTGATACACCTTCACTAAAACGGCTTTTCCCGCTTCGTTATGACCCCGATTGACCTCATTTCAGTTGATAAAGTTCCGTAACCCGATAAGGAACGTTTTCTCTTCAGAGGTCAGCGGCTAAATCATCTCTTAAGCACCTCAAAATCAGCAATCGATGGCCTGGAAAATAGATTTTCAGCTCTAAAAATAATATCTTCGGGATTTATCTTCAAGTCTTGACTCCATATCATGATCTTTGACTTTCTCCTCGGATTCCTCTTCTAGCTAACATCTAAAACCTGTAAACTTTACACTAAAAATACCAATATTACGCGCAAAAGTTTAATAAATTAAAAATGCTAGAAATAAAAGAGGAAAATCATATTATTGCATATTTAGTCCAAAAGTCTATCAAATTGATTAAATAAACACCAAAAATGATGTCTCCTAAGGGTCGAAAATAAGAACAATTAAGGAGACATCAGAAGGGTATGGTGGTGGAGGGCGTGTATTGAGTTCCACTGGTTTTCTCGTCTTTTCTGGTGTCTCGGCTTGGACACTCTTTGGTTTAACTACCTCCTCTACTGTATCTTTGATTGTTTCTTCTCCCCCCTTTTCTGGAATAGGGATTGGTTCTGTTTCTGGTCTTGGTGGAGGTAATTGTTTTCCACTTCGCAATTCAACTGCATGACAAGAATCATCTCTAGGAGCAATAGTATCACTTGGAAGTTGCCCTTTCGGCCTATTTTGTAATGTACTTGCCATATGAGATAAAGTATGCTCTAGTTTCTTGATTACCTTCTGTTTGGCTTGAATCTTCTGTTGTCTACGACTCATATTGTTTTCAATTGCTTGCATCAGTTTAGCCATACTCGAGTTCAAGCTTGGGATTTGTTCTTTCCTTGCCAGTTGCCTTGATTGTTTCGCTGGATCATTCTTCGTTTCTTGAAAAGTTTTCTCAACAATGGGTGCCTTTTGCTGAATAGGTTGTGGTGGATTATAAGATTGAGGTTGGGGTTGATGATAAGTCTCTTGATTTCTGACCCAACTTCTTTGTTGTGGAGGTTGTTGATAATTAGCGTAGCTTTCTTGAGGATAAGTATAACCATTAGAATAATAGTTATCTTGCGGATATGTAACGGAAACTACTGCTGGATTATTCATACATCCTTCCCACACATGATTTCTTGATCCACAACCAGGACACGAAGGTATTGCACGTACTACATTCACCTGAGCAATTGTTCAGGCTTGTTCTTGTAGTTGTTTGAGTTGTTGGGCCAACTCTTTAAGCTTCAGAGATTCTGAAGTGTTTTTTTTTCTGGTTTCTTTGGCCAACTTCTCTTATTCTCAAGAATCCTCTCCATCCCCAACTCAGCTTCTTCAGGATCTAGTAACACGAAACCTGCGTTTCCTAACGAATCTGCTTTCTCCCTTGACTTGTCATTGAGTCCTCCATAAAACAAGGTTAAATAATATTCCGGCGATGATTTATGATATGGACATCTCGCCTTCTTTTCTGTAAATCGTAACCATGCTTCACCCAAACTCTCTCCGTCTTCCTGTATAAATTGCTCAAGCTCCAACATATCTTTTAAACGTCTACTAACCGGATAGAAGCGGTCTAGGAATCTTGCTTGAAACTTGTCCCAATCGGGAATAACATGAGGGTATTGGGTATCATACCAATTGCTTGCACCTCCGGTCAAGAAGAACTGGAACATCACGTAATACACTTGTTCCCTAGTAACTCCTCTTACGATATAAGCATCACAGATTTGCATAAATTTCTGAATATATCGGATCGGATCTTGATGTGCAGCACCGCTGAATAATCCATGAGTTGCAAACTGAGTTAACATCCCAGGACCAGGCTTAAAGTTAGCGGCTTGGATTTCTGGAGCGCGAATTCCTCTTGGTTGCACTCTGAATTCATTGGGTAGCTCAAGTCTCCTTGGGTTCTCCATCTGTAACTATCTATAAAACAAAAACTAAAAGACAAAAGCATAAAATAGAACTAACTGAAATAAAAGCACAAGATGTATGCACAAGGACTAACGATGTAGTCCCCGGCAGCGGCGCCAAAAACTTGGTACGGCCTAGGGTGTGATAAAAAGATATAATAATTAGATGCAAATAAACACCCTAAAGCTAGCACGGTTCTGCAAGTATGCAGATCGTATGCAAGTTTTAGAAAATAAGTAAGATTCGTTCCGCAGAGACTACGAAGGTTAGGGGAATCTTATGCAATAATCAAGTGCAAATAATTAAACCTAGAACAAATAAAACACAATAAAAGTAAAGACAAATAGATATTTATTTGGTTTTTGAGTAAACTAAATTAAACTACGTTAAAACTAAGAATTTAAAGACAGAAAATAAATACGAAAGAGAAGTAGTATGAGAATATAACTTGAGTCAATAGCATGTAATCCCCACTAGTTTTGCCGTTCTAAACATGTAAGAGTGAATTATGTAGTATTTAAATAATCGGTTCCAATTACGCTAGGTAGTTTTAAATAAGATTTACCTGTGTCAATAAGGCTTCATAAGCAAACCGTTCCTGTAATTGGTAAATAGTAACATGTACTAAACCATAGTGATTATCTAGTTAGGTAAATTTGTCAGATCTAAACCGGATACTAGACGTTATGTGCTAAACAGGTAATTAAACACCGTTGTCAATGGTGACCTAACTACTAGATGGTAATTCAATATGGGTGCACTCCACAAGAACACATAATATAAATCCAAACACATAAACAGAGAATAAAAATAATAATTCAATTTAAAACATAGAATTCCCAAATTAAATAGATGTCAATCAAAACTAGGGTTCATACATATATGCTAAAAACTCAAGCTAAAAGAAATTTAGTTCATACTAATGTAAGAAAAGAAAGAAATTACAAATTCAAAGGTAGAAGAAGACATTGTGATGAACAGCACCTTCCAAACTTCTTTTCTTGTGTTGTAAGCTTCCTCTTGGTTTAAGGTTTCACCAAGGATGATTTAAGAGTGTTAAGAGGCTGTATTTATAGTGTATAGGTTGACGTAATTCGTTTCTTGAAGGAGAGGTTAAGTAATGGACTCCAAGCCCAACTCAAATTCGTATGGAAACAAAGATAATTACTGCTGACTTGTTTTGAGCATATCTTCTTCGTTATTGGTCAGTTTTTAGCCCACAAGATACCAAAAGAATCCTCACAGAATTATCTACGTCCCTATGAAAGGAATCTTCCAAAATCGGCTTGGTTTTGGAGTTATCGCCACTTCTTTAGGCGTAGCTGCAGAAATTCAGATTTAAGGCAGCTTTTCCTTTTCCATGATTTTAGCTTTTGTTTCCTTTATCTCCAATTTCCATGTTTATCTTCTTTCCTTTAGCTCTTTGAACCAACTTGGACTCTAATTAATTACCATATATCTCTAAAGCTTCACACTAAATAAATAATTAAACCTAATATGCTCAAATAATAATAATTAATTAATTCAAGACCCAAAATAGGAAAGTGCACTAAATTAAGCTAAAATCGACCTATAAACTAATAAATACACCTAAAATGATGTCTCAGAGATAGATTTTATTATCACAAATGTGGAGACATCACTTGGGTATATCACAGATAGCTTCTAACAACGAAATATTAATACTCAAACCTCTGACTCTATTAAAGAACTTTTGATACTCGGCTAAATCACCCTTCTTTTGAACTCTAGAGGGAAATGGTGGAGGAGGACGACTCACAACATCATCTTTCTTTTTTGGAATCTCAACATACCTCTCCACTTCCTCAACTTCATAATCTTTATTCTTTTCCACCACATCCTTTTCTTTTCTAATAACTTCTTTCTCTTTCATAACAGGAAAAGGTGGTGGAGGAAGATTATTACCACTTCTGAGAGTCAGAACATTACAATCTTCTTTCTGTACAGGATTTTCTGTGTCACTAGGGAGTTGCCCTTGTGGACGCTGATTCAAGCGTTTTGTCATTTGTGCAATTTGATCCTCTAACATCTTGATGTGTGCTTCAGAAGCTTGTTGTCTTTGGGTTGATTGTGCGTGAAGTGCAATCAAACTTTCTACGGTTTTCTGAAGGTTATTCGCACCTTCTTGTGGTTGAGAAGGTAAGGCTTTTTCGTTCATGGTTTCGTTATAATTTTCTTGAGGAGGTTGTCTCTGAACATAGTTTCCTTGATTCTATCTCCCTTGATAATTATTCTGAGGTCTTGGATTATAGTTGTTACCTTGGGGTCGCGGCTGATATGCGTATGTCGGATTAGCTGCCCCATTAGGATTTGAATACTGAAACCCAGGATGGTTTCTGTTAGGCTGATATCCATTACCATTCGAATTAAAATTTTCTTTGTTGGAAACAAACATCAAGGACTCTTGATTAATTTGACAATTCTCCCATACGTGATCATTCACACCATAATACTCACATCCATACACCTCTTGTGCAGCGTTCACTTCAACCCTTTTATTCGAAAAACCTTCTTTCACGGCTAACGTAAATTGCTTCAATTGTTGTTCTAATGTGGTTTGTATTTTATTCTCTAAGGAGGTGAACTTCTCTTCAATGTTGACGTTATTAACTCCCCCTTAACTGGTGTTCTCACAATGTTCCACCCCACTTCATTGTCGACCGTTCTATCCAAAATAATTCTTGCATGAACGGGTTGAACTCGTAAAAACGCACCACGACATAGTAAATCTAATCTTTTCGTGATCCACCGTCAAGACCGTTATAGAAAATTTTCAATTGTTGTTGATCTGAAAGGTCATGATTAGGGACTCTTCGTAAGCAATTCTGAAATCTCGACCAACTTCTACCCAACGCTTCATCATATTCTTGTCGGAAATGTGTTAACTCGAGTTGAGCATCTAACCTCATGTTGGACGTATAATATCTATAGAAAAATGCAGCCTGTAACTGTTCCCAATTCGTAATCTTTCCCGGCTCTTGTGAATCATGCCAATCACTCGCTCTATCTATCAAGAAAAATCTGAATGTAGCAAAATACATTTGCTCTTTTGTTACTCTTTGAGTGATGTACGAATCGCAGATTTGCATAAATTTTTGTACTGCGCGAATTGGATCTTCTCCGGGCTTGCCATGAAAATTTCCGAAATTCTGAAACTGAGCTAACATACCCGAATCTGGACGGAATCTCAGAACATCGATATTAGCTATGCCAATCCTAAGAGGAGGAGCAAGGAATGGTTCTTGTGCTGGACTGGTAAGGAACCATGGATCGGCTACTTGGATTTGAACCGGAGGATTAGGGACAACTGGTGGCACTGGAGGGTTAGGAATTGGTGGCGCTATTGGCTGGCCATTAGCGTCTAGCTGAACTCCTTGTCCGTTATTGTTATAGAGATTAAGATTGTCCATTTCGGTGGCTAGTCTTTCTACTTCTTGTGCTTCTTGTTCTTTCCTTCTCTTGTTAGCAAGTCTGACTAATGATTCAGGATTATCAAGGATCGGAGGTAATGTCTCAAGATCCTTAAAGAGTCTCCTTCGCATACACCAATCCTAAAACCCTGAAAAAGATGAACAAACAAAGCGTAAAACTGAAAAATAAAAATGCAACTAACACTAAAGGATAAACACCGGGGTCACACTCTACCGTCCCCGGCAACGGCGCCAAAAACTTGGTGGTCCTTTGTGTGTTCTAGAAAAATGCAAATAAGGAATAGAGAACCACAACCGCAAGTGTACGGTTGTCCCAAGTAATATAAATGATAAAACAGATTCGTTCTCAGAGACGGTATGGTTGACTCTAATGCTTATCAGATAGTAGTTAATTGCACGTGAAAACAAGTAAATGATTTTAAGATTGATTGTTTGTTTGGTTTTCTAATGCTAAGACAATAAAGTAAAATACTAAATTAATGCAAAGATAAAGCTAGACGCAAGAAACTAAAGTGTTTACGCAAGATGAGAAGGCAGTACTTGAGAGACGCAAGGATTTCACCTAATTATCATTCATTTCGTACATTGTTTAAGGGACAAATTGGTAAACTTATATTGGTCGGGACTTGGAATTCTCCTTACCCCCGTCAGGGTGGACTAAGGAGCTACTTTCAAGTGCTACAAACCCCGTCAGGGTGATTATAGTCCACTCTCAAGTGATTAAGTCTACTCTACCCAATAGGCCATAGGTTTAATTAAGCTTGTCAGAGTCAAATAATTTCTAACCTATATCCGTTAATTAATTCTGCACCCAGGCCGCCCGTCAAGGTGATCCAATCGCCACTAATTGGAATAGCCTAGATACTAAGTCCTATTATCAATTGATCAGGTCAATAATAGTAAATAAAATTCGAATTAAAGAAAAATATAATCTACCCAATTTGATTTAAATAATAATTATCCCAAATCCAAACATATGAAATGAAATCAAATTGGGATTAACCCATTATGCGTTCTCAAGCACTTAATTAAATTAGCTCATACTAGTACGGAAAACTAAATTAAAAGAAATAAAAGTGTTCATATTGTTTTACAGAAATAAATAAAAAAAAACCTAATGCGGAATTAGATTAGCTGTGATTTGGAGATATAGACTGTCTCCAGCTTTGTAGCTTTTGTGCTTCCTTGCCTTGACTTCTCTCTGATGCTTTCTTTTGTAAAAAGTGAATTGTGTAAAAGTGTATTGTATGAAAAAGAGAAGTCAAAACCCTTATACACTTAGAAATTCGGACTTGGACCTTAGGCTAAAGTTTAAATGAAATAATAAAGGCTCAAGTCCATTATCTTAGCACAAAATCCCGTAACTGCTTCACCACCTCCACTGAAACAGCTCTAACTGACTCGTTTCAACTCGGATTAACTCAATGGGGCACGTTTTCTCTTCACAAGTCAGCGGCTAAATATACTCTTAGGTGGCTCGAAATCAGCCGTTATTGGCAACTTTCCAGATTTGAAGCTATAAAATATCAACTCTTTTGGGATTTGTCTTCATGCTTTGACTCCATATCACGATCTTTGACTTTGTTTTCAGATGCCTCTCCTAGCTAATATTCAAAACCTACAAACTTTACACTAAAATACACAATATTACGCGCAAAAGTTTAATAAATTAAAAATGCTAGAAATAAAAGAGGAAATTCGGATTATTGCATATTTAGTCCAAAAGTCTATCAAAATGGTCGAATAAACACCAAAAATGATGTCTCCCAATGGAATAAAATTAGAATATTTAGGGAGACATCAATAGGATTACCTTAATAGTAGTTAGATGATCGCCTTAGCTAGGTGTTTAACTATTGAAACACCATATAACGTCTAGAACAAGGTTTAGACCTGACAAAACAACCTAACTAGATAATCATTAGGGTATGTTTTCACCACTATCATCATGTTTGGAATTGAATTGCTTAGGGCCTTAGTAGCGTTTGACAACCCTAAGTTTAGGCTGTCTCATGATGTGTCTGTAACCCCCTTAAGGTATGGGAATTTAGAATCCTGATTATTTCATATTACATGATTCACCCTTAGACAATAGAAATACCAAAAATAGTGGGGATTACTTGCTAATATCTTGAGCTAAACTCTCATACTATCTTCTTCTCTTTGTTTATTTATTTTCTGTCTTTAGTTTATTAGTTTAATTTTTCTTTATTAAAAACCAAATAAAAATCTTTCTATCTTTCTTTCTCTTGTGTTTTATTATTCTAGCTCTAATATCTACACTTGAATATTTGCATAAGTTCTCTCTAACTTTCGTAGTATCTGAGGAATGAATTCTACTTATTCATTAAAACTTGCATACGTCATGTATACTTGCAGAACCATGCTCAGCCTAGGGTGTTTTATTGCACTTATTTATCTATTATTTTCTAACACCTTAGGCGACACCAATTATCTCATCATATTTTTGCTTTGTAATTTCTATAACCTCGATCACCACCTCTTCTTGTCTGCGTTCTGTATCTTGATCATGTGCATACACCATAGGAATAACAATTTCTGTGTTAACTTCTAGGAATTGCGTTGCTACTCCTTATTCTACCATGCTAACAAGATCCTTAACCACATGGTGGTTTCCATTTATAATTGGCACGGTGGTCATATCACTATCAATAATATCTTCTTTCAACACCTCCTCCTCAACTATTTCTTCCAGTTGATCTCTTCCATCCCTCGGGGGAGTGGGATCTTCATAAGACTTGCTATTACTCATGGAAAAGTCATGAGAATTATATATGGAACCCATTTCTTCTAGCATCTGTTTTATTCTTTCAAGTCTGGCATTGCTTTCCTCGTCTCTTGCCTTTTGCTCTTGATCTCTTGTTGTGATTTTCTCTTCTAGACGCGTGAGTTCAACAAGTGTTGAATAATTCATTTTTATACCGGGAAGAGTAATCTGGGGAGGTTGTTGGTAGTCTCCATTTATGATCGGCACGGTGGTTATGTCACTATCACTAATATTTTCCTTCAACACTTCTTCCAGTTGATCTCTTCCATCCTTCGCGGGAGTTGAATCTTCCAAAAACTTACTACTACAGACAATATATTCGTTTAGTGCCTGTTGTACTTTGGCATTGCCATCCTCGCGATTGCGAGTGTATTTAGCAAGTGTTTCATTCAAATCGGCTGGAGTTATTTGTGGAGGTTGTTGAATGTTTCATCTTTGATCTTGCTGATAGTGATATGATGGTTGTTGTTGATTGTTCTCAACCCACTGGTGATTCCATGCTTGTTGATGTCTCCCTATTTGTGATGATTTATTAGTAGTTGGAGACATCATTTTAGGTGTATTTATTAGAGTATAGGTCGATTTCATCATGATTTAGTACACTTTCCTATTTCTAGTCTTGATTTAATGATTTATTATTTTTAGAGCATATTGGGTTTAATTATTTATTTAGTGTGAAGCTTTAAAGATAATATGGAAATAAATCAGATGCCAAGTCAATTCTAAGGAAATAAGGAAAAAATATCTTGAGGAAATCTGGAGATAGAAGGAAACATAGTTCAATTAGGAAAAAGAAAAGCTGCCATACAAATCTGAATTTCTGCAGCTACGTCTAAATAAGTGATGATAACTCCATAACCGAGACGATTCTGGAAGATCCCTTTCATAGGGAGGTATATAATTCCGTGAGGATTATTTTGACATCTTATGGGTCAAAAACGGTCCAGTAGCGAAGAGGATATGGTAAAAACAAGTCAGTAGTAATTATCCTTATCTACATACGAATTTGAGTTGGGCTAGGAGTCCATTACTTACCTTCTCCTTCAAGAAAACGAATTAGGTCTTCCTATACCCTATAAATACAGCCTCTTATCATTAGAAAATCATCCTTGGCCAAAACTTAAGGTCAGGAAGAAGTTTACAACAAGAAGAAAAGTCTGTAAGGAGCTGTGCATCAATTATGTCTCCTTCAACCTTTAATTCTGTAATTCTTTTCTTTTCTTTTCTTTTCTTTTCGTTTCTTAGTATGAACTAAATTCTATTTAGCTTGAGTTTTATCATATATGTATGAACCCTAGTTTTGATTGACATCTATCTAATTTGGGAATTCTATGTTTTAAATTGAATTATTGTTTTTATTCTCTGTTTATGTGTTGGGATTTATATTCACTGTTCTTGTGGATCATGACCATATAGAATTACCATCATAGTAGTTAGGTAATCATTGACAACGGTATATTTAACTCTAGTTTTAGCACATAACGTCTAGAATAAGGTTTAGATCTGACAAATCAACCTAACTAAATAATCACCATGGTTTAGTGTATTGCTATTTAACCAATTGCAGGAACAGTTTACTTAGGACTCCTTATTGACACTAGTAAACCCTATTTAAAACTACCTAGCGCAATTGGAACTGATTAATGAAATACTACATAATTCACCCTTACATGTTTAGAACGGCAAAACTAGTGGAGATTACATGTTATTTACTAAAGCTAAACTCTCATACTATCTTCTTTTCTTTTATTTAGTTTTTTGTCTTTTAATTTATTAGTTTAGTTTTCTTATTAAAAACCAAATAAAAATCTATCTTTCTCTTCTTTACCCTTGCGTATTATTGTTCTGGCTTAATTATTTGCCCTTGATCATTTTCATAAGTTCTTCCTAACTTTCGTAGTCTCTGAGGAACGAATCTTCTTATCATTAAAACTTGCATACGTCCTGTAATACTTGCAGAACCGTTCTCAGCTTAGGGTGTTTATTTGCACTTATTTTATACATCTTTTTATCACACCTTAGGCGGCACCAAGTTTTTGGCGCCGCTGCCGGGGACTACATCGTTAGTCCTTGTGCAATTATCTAGTGCTTATATTTTAGTTAGTTCTATTTTACGCTTTTCTTTTTAGTTTTTGTTTTACAGATTCTTTCCAGGCGAGAGCAGATATGAAAGTTCGTATTACTAGATCCTGCAGAAGCTAATACAATATGCTCAAGATAGACCAACAACTCGCTGAATTACGCGAACTAGCTCGAGAAATAGCTCCAGGAAATCTAGTACATACTTTACCTTCATGTCCTAGTTGTGGAGCAAGAGATCACTCGTGGGAGAATTGCATGAATAATCCATCTTCGATTTCCTTCATACCTTATCAAAGAAACCATTATTACAATGGTGATTATCAATCTCAAAGAAATTACGCTGATTATTAGCCCCCACAGAATTATAACTTTTTCAGAAATCAACAGACATATTATCAACCGCGACCACAATCTTATTATCCTCCACAACCCATCTATCAAGAAGCGCCGATTTATAATGAAGCTTATCAAGAACCATCTATTTATTCAATGCAACAAACCATACAAGACCAACCTTCGAGTTTGAATTCAAGCATGGCTAAGATGATGAACTTAATGGAAGAAAATATGAAGATTAGCCAACAAAGAAGCCAAAACTCATCCAAGGTGCTTAAGAATATCGAGCAAACAATGTCACAAATGGCGAGTAAACTTCAAATATTTGCAAAAGGGCAACTCCCAAGTGATACTAGTGCTCCAGAAGATGATGTTTGTCATGCAATTGAATTAAGAAGTGGAAAAAAATTACCTCCGCCTAGAGTGGAACCAGAACCAACCTCTATTCCTGAAAAAGTGGTTGAAGAAACAATCAGAGACAAGGTGGAAGAGGTAATTAAACAAAAGGGTGTCCCAGAGAAGACACCAGAAAAGAAAGAGAGCCCAGTGGTAACCAACGCACGTCCTCCTCCACTATTCCCGTCACGTGTCAGAAATCAGAACAATGAAAAAGAATTCAAGAAGTTCCTTGACATGGTGAACGAGTTAAAGATCAACATCCCGTTTGTAGAAGCTCTCACAAGAATGTCAAAATATCGTAAGTTCATGAAGGACATTCTTTCTAACAAACGAAGTTTAGAAACCGAAGAGATGAATGGATTGCCAGAGGAGTGTAATGCTACAAATGAAATAGAGTTACCACCAGACACACCCACAACCACAAACTCTTGGATGGCACCATCCACGATTATAAAGAATAGAGCTGAGAAGTTTGTGGGAATTAAAGGCAAGGGGTGGAAATTTCGTCATTCTTAATCGAGGTAAACGCGTCTAACTTTAAAAGACGTTAAATAAAAGTGTTATACGGGAGACAACCCATAATTTTTTATGTTTTTAATTTATGTTAGTTTAGTTCTTTTTAGTTGATATTGCATATTTGAGAAAGGTATTAGTGTTTTGATGTTTAGGTGCTAAAGAAATCGAATTTGGGAGGAAAAACAAAATGTTTTGGAAAATTCAGATGACACCACCGGTATACCGGGCCTCACCGGCGGTATACTGCAGGATAGAAAACCCGAGCCCACGGGTGTCGCCACGTGTTCAAGGCAGAAAGGTAAAAAATCGAAGGAGGACAGCTCTGGTATACCGGGCCATACCTCCGGTATGCCGCCCAGAGCAAAAACATGTGCCCACTTGTTTAAGAATCGGGTATTTTGCCATAACTCGAGTATGGAAGAACAGTAATTCCGGTATACCGGGCCCTATGGCCGGTATGCCTCCCGATTCCGCTGGAGAGAGAAATTTTTTGCGTTTTTCAGGTTATAAGGGAGAGGAGGTTGCTCTATTACGAATTTTTCAATCCTTAAGCTTCTCCTTCTTCCCCAAACCTCTCCCAACTCCATTGAAGATTCATCAAACCTTCCCTAAACATCAAAACACTACCCAATCACTATAAAAACACATCAAATCTTCTCTCCACATCATTACAAGGAAGATTCAACCACCCATATCATACCAAAACACATTGAATCCAAGAATCAAAAGCTTAAATTTTAGAAATTCATCCTATAATTTCTTAAATCCATACCAATCCATGAAGAATCCATCTTACCAACATAGAGGATCATCACCAAAACACCTTTCCTAACCCAAATAAATCTTGTAAAATCAATAATCAAGAGTTTCAAATTTCAAGAGTGGTTATAGCTTTGAGTTGGGGGTCAATTGAGGTGATTAAGAGAACATAAACATTATCTACTGTAAGGGAGATAAAGAAAATCAAGGTATTGGATTTTATTGAGAAGAAATCAAGTAAGAAAAGTACTAGTTCCAACACAAAGGGTAAAACAGGTCAAGAGAAGAGAGGTCAGCTAGTTGTGTTTGATTCAATGGGAAAAAAGGTTTCAACTTTAGTGAAGAAAACAACACAACCTCTACAAATCAAAGGTCCTACACCCAAAGAACAAGAGAAAGCTTCAATGGCCATGATAGCTTCTCCGAAGAAACAATTAAAGGAACTACCTTTTGCTTATGAGAAAGTATTTGAAGAAGAAACTGATAAAGGAGAATACAAAACGTTTCTTGGAGATCTAAGAAAGATTGGGTTGGTTTGTGAATTGTGAATTGTATTCTGTGAGAAGAAGAAGAGGATATGGCACAGTTGATCTATGAGGAGGTGATACTATTTTCGGTCTCTCCCATGTCGTTATTTAATGCAATATCCTACTATGATCACGTGTCTTGATCGGAAAGCGAATAAGAAGTTGGGTGAAGGAGAAACACTTGGTCGATAAGGCGAGGTAATAGCCTTGAAAAGTATGTTTTTTTTCTTCGCTACCATTTCTTTATGTGCAATATGTATGCTAATTTTAAATTTTATTTCTTTCTTGAGTCTTTTTCGAGTCGTGGGGACACGGCTCACTTTTAAGTTGGGGGTGGGGATTCGTTGTCCTCATCTTCCTTTTTGTTTTTTCATAAAATTTAAAATTTTTAAGGTTGAAATAGGCATATAATATGTTGAATGTACCTATTGAGCATGATTTTACTTAAGTTAATGATAGTAAGTAGTATGTTTTTGAAAGATGTTACAAATATGTATAGCATGCATGTATGAAAACAGGAAATAAAAGATAGAAACGTTAATGAGCAATGCTAAGAAGTTACGTTGAAACTTAGGGAGAGTTATTTGGTGTGTAGAACGTGACGTTTGAAAATAGTTGAAAACCCACTTGTCTATGAACTAGTAATGAAAAAGTAACAAAATCCGGTAGTTAGAAAGATGAATAAGGCAGTTCTTTCATAGTTAAGCCTCTTGAAGCCTTTTTATACCTTCTCACCCTTTTATTTGATTATTGTTATTATTTATCCGTCTTAGCCCCTCTGAGCCTTTCTAAAGCCTTTTATTTAACCACATTATAATCCATACCCGTAGTTTATAGGACTTATCTATATGACCCGCACTCGAATCGCAAAACTTGAGACAAGTCGTTTTTAGAGCTTGAGTTTGGGGCGGTGGGTTTCATTATTTGGGAACATTGGGTTTGGGAAATTGTAATTGTGATTTTATTGATGATGAAAAAGTAATATAGTAACCCTTTGTCGGGGTAATAGTGAATGAAAAAGAAGCTACGAGCTAAAGTTATGAAAAGGCATAATTTATGAAAAATAGCATGATATCTCAACATCAAAAAGAGAGTCATAGCTATACAAAAGAAAAAAATTGACATGAAAAGAATATATATTCGGACCGGCAAAGTAGAATTTGTATATCATCATGAAAGCTTTTATTTGGTATTAATTGGGGATGCACAACAAAAGCATCAAAAATTGGGTTGAGTGAGAACATCTTCGAGTGAAAACTCAAGCTCTAGGGCGATTCATTGATGAAATGTGAGGAGAGAGCCAAAAGCTCACTTTTCATTTATCCAAATATACCACACCGTCCCTAAGCCAAGTTATAACCAAAGACCTTAGGATTTATAACTGCTTGGTGGAGAAACAATTGATCTATTAGGTTGTAGATAAGTGGACCATTGGATGCTATATTAGGACCTATGAACAACCTATAGCCATGAGCACGAACTAAGTTGAGACCTCTCCTTCTGGCATTGCGAAATTAATCTTGACTTGAATTTATGGATTGTTGATTATGTGTATATTAAGCATACTTGTGCATTATTTCTTGAGAATTACTACATGAGACTTTTTAGATACTATGCTCTAGGATCATTCACTATGTTCTGTTCTTATTCTCCTCCTACTTCTTCTTCTTGACTTCCCTACTGTTCTTTACTTTTATTGTATCGGGACGATACAACTTTGAGTTGGGGGTCTTGATGTCTCCCCATTTGTGATGATTTATTAGTAGTTGGAGACATCATTTTAGGTGTATTTATTAGAGTATAGGTCGATTTTATCATGATTTAGTACACTTTTCTATTTCTAGTCTTGATTTAATGATTTATTATTTTTAGAGCATATTGGGTTTAATTATTTATTTAGTGTGAAGTTTTAAAGATAATATGGAAATAAATTAGATGCCAAGTCAATTCTAATGAAATAAGGAAAGAAGATCTTGAGGAAATCTGGAGATAGAAGGAAACAGAGTTCAATTAGGAAAAGGAAAAGCTGTCAAACAAATCTGAATTTCTGCAGCTACGTCTAAAGAAGTGATGATAACTCGACAACCTCGCCGATTCTGGAAGATCCCTTTCTTAGGGAGGTAGATAATTCCGTGAGAATTCTTTTGACATCTTATGGATAAAAAACGGTCCAGTAACGAAGAAGATATGGTAAAAAATCAAGTCAGCAGTAATTATCCTTATCTACATACGAATTTGAGTTGGGCTAGGAGTCCATTACTTACCTTCTCCTTCAAGAAAACGAATTAGGTCTTCCTATACCCTATAAATACAGCCTCTTATCATTTGAAAATCATCCTTGGCCAAACCTTAAGGCCATGAAGAAGCTTACAACAAGAAGAGAAGTCTGGAAGGAGCTGTGCATCAATTATGTCTCCTTCAACCTTTAATTCTGTAATTCTTTTCTTTTCTTAGTATGAACTAAATTCTATTTAGCTTTAGTTTTAGCATATATGTATGAACCCTAGTTTGGATTGACATCTATCTAATTTGGGAATTCTATGTTTTAAATTGAATTATTGTTTTTATTCTCTGTTTATGTGTTTGGATTTATATTTTGTGTTCTTGTGGATCATGTCCATATAGAATTACCATCATAGTAGTTAGGTAATCATTGACAACGGTATATTTAACTATAGGTTTAGCACATAACGTCTAGAATAAGGTTTAGATCTGTCAAATCAACCTAATTTGATAATCACCATGGTTTAGTGTATTGCTATTTAACCAATTGCAGGAACAGTTTTCTGAGGACTCCTTATTGACACAGGTAACCCCTATTTAAAACTACATAGCGCAATTGGAACCGATTATTGAAATACTACATAATTCACCCTTACGTGTTTAGAACGGCAAAACTAGTGGGGATTCCATACTATTACTCAAGCTAAACTCTCATACTATCTTCTTTTCTTTTATTTAGTATTTTGTCTTTTAATTTATTAGTTTAGTTTTCTTATTAAAAACCAAATAAAAATATATCTTTCTCTTCTTTACCCTTGCGTATTATTGTTCTGGCTTAATTTATTGCACTTGATAATTTGCATAAGTTCTTTCTAACTTTCGTAGTCTCTGAGGAACAAATCTTCTTATCATTAAAACTTGCATACGTCTTGTAATACTTGCAGAACCGTGCCAGCTTAGGGTGTTTATTTGTACTTATTTTATACATCTTTTTATCACACCTTAGGCACCACCACTTGTTTTTGTTGATAGTGATAAGGCAATTGTTGTTGATTGTCCCTAGTCCATTGGTTGTTCCATCCTTGCTCTTGTGGGTGTTGATAAGGTGGTTAGTAGAAGTTACTTCCCCATTGCTGTTGTCCCGAAAAATATTCCCAATAATCGAATGAACAAGGATTTGGGTAATGTCCTCTATACATTTTTCAATCAAATCTCTTGATCATTACCTAAATAAAGAACCTGTAAAATGGTGGGTCCTGGTGTGTTATAAAATTAATGCGATAAATAAAAGGAACCACAATACTGCAAGTGTACGGTTGTCCAAGTAATACTCCGATAAGTCGGATTCGTTCTCAGGGATTGGACTGGTATAACCCAAGTGTTCAACAGATAAATAGTAGTAATTGCAATTACAGAAAATAAAATATAAATAATATTTATTTGGTTTTTATATTAATCCTAGGAATGCAAGGAAATAAATAACTGGAAATAAATACTAAAGGACTAAGATGCAGATATGAGCTATACTTGAGTCTCGCTAGGGAATCACCTAAACTTACCTAATTAATGCTTTCTTTAAGGGCATAACTGATATTTCTATATTAGTCGGGACTCTATAATCTCCTAGCCCCCATCAGGGTGGACCTAGGAGCTATTCTTAGGTGTTACAAACCCCGTCAGGGCGATTATAATCCACCTTCGAATGAATACTATTTTACCCAATTGGCTATAAGGTTAACTAAGTCCGTCAGGATCAATAATTTCTACCTTACGTTTATTATCTAGTTCAGTAATTAAACCCCCCGTCAAGGCGATCACTTTCCCACCAAAGTGAATAGCTTAATTACTATGACCTATCTCCGATTAGCTAATTCATTGATAGTGAAATTAATATAAAATAAGAAACAATATGAAATACCTAATTCAAATTAAACTAGAAACTAATACCAAATTGAAATACATGAATTAAACAAATTAGGGTTCATCCCATTACGATTCTCAAGTAATTAAGGTTTAGCTCATATTGAAAGTAAAAACAATAAAGAAATTGATAATATACATGTTCCTAATTACAGAAATAAAATAAGAACCTAGATAGAGGAATTGGCTTGAACTGTTGTTGGAGGAAAAGGATTCTCCAGCTTCTGCTCTTGCTTCCGCCTCCTGACGCTCTCTCTAAGGATGTATATATTTAATGAATTGTGAGAGGTCTTTGACTCTCTCTCTAAGGATATTGAATAAATTGTGAGAGGTACTGAATAATGAGGTCTAAGGGGTGTATTTATAGGTGTTAGCAAGCCCTAGGTCGAATTACTTGGAGTGGAAGACAAGTTAAAGACTCTTAAATTCGTAGCTCTAAATTCTAGGAAAGGTAAGATTTTGCTGCTGATTTGATTTGGTCATATCTTTTTCAATACTTATCCGTTTGAGAAGTTCCAATATATGAAACCACTTGTCTTGGAAAGCTCTTTCTATTGGTGCAGACCATTCGTCCAGAATCCTTGCCAATCTTTAATTATGATTTAATCTCTAAAACGTGGCTGGATTTTCAGATTTCAAAAGGCAGCTTTATCTTTTCCTCCTTGAATAAATCTTTCCTAAATCTTCTTATTTCCATGTAAATCTTCTTTCCTTTCATCCTCATCTTGACTTGGTCTCTAAGTAATTTCCATTTATCTTTTAAAGCTTCACATTAAATAAATAATTAAACCGCATATGCTTAAAAAGAATAAATCAATAAATCAAGAAAACGAAATAGGAAAGTGTACTCTAAAAATAGAAACTTGACTAGAAATCATTTCCTAACACTCTAAAATACACTAAGACTTTAACTATCACTTCTCCTCCTTGGATTGGTCTTTCATGAAATTCAAGAACCTATTAACTTTGCATTAAAAATAGTCAAATTTACGCACAAAAGCTCAGATTCTGCAAATAGTTAATTTCCAAGGGGAGAAAGTGCAATATGATCAATTAAGCCTAAAAGTCTATCAAATAAGTCATTTATTCACCTAAAAGGATGTCTCCAAAGGGCTAAGAATTAGAACAAATAGGGAGACATCAAGACCCCAAACTCAAACCTTTGTCGTCCCGACAAAGTAAAATAAAAACAAAGGATCTTTTAGGTGAATGCAGAAGGTAGAATCTAGAAAATAATCCCAAAGCAAAACTTAAAACAAATCTCATATAGTCTAATATAGGAATTAATATACACCTACACTTATCATGCAAAATCAAATACAAAATAATATCAATCAGAAATTAATTTCACAATGCTAGAAGGTTACGCTTATTACTTATCTCAAGATGGTGGCTATAGGGTGTTCCTCGATCCTTACTTGCTTTGAACGCTCCACTTAGCATATTCCCTATTAACTCACTGTACATCTAGGAATCACGAGGACTTTACGGTTTTAGCATAGGCTGAAGGACGGTATGGTATGTATATTTGGTTAATTTAAAGTGAGCTTTTGGCTCTCTCCTCACTTACCATCAACAAACTGTCCAAGAGCTTGAGTTTACACTCGAATAACGTTCTCACTCAACCCAATTGACGCGCTTAATTAGCGTCCCCAAATTAACCCAATAATAACTAAGGATGATTCACTTAAAAATTTCCACTTTGCCGGTCCGAATATATACTCTTTTCAAATCATTCATTTTTTTCTTTTCTTATAGCCATGACTCTCTTTTTAATGGCGAGATATCATGCTATTTTTTTACAGTTATGCCTATTCATAACTTGAGCTCGAAGCTTCTTTTCCATTCACTATTACCCCGGCAAAGGGTTACAATATAATAAACCTGTGAATCATCATCATGTATAGCACAAAGCACAATTGATAAGCTCAAAAATCCCAACCCAATGTAAATTCCCATATGGTGGACCCACCACCCCAAACTCAAGCTCAAGACGGAGTCTCAGGATCGTGATTCAAGTGCGGGTCATATGGTCATGCCTAACAATCTAAAGGGAAATTGGCTTATAATGTGGCGACAAAAGAAAGGCTTAAAGGCTAAAAAATTGTCTAAGAAGGATAAAATTAATTCAGGGATAGAAGGCCAAAACGGGTTCAAAGGGCTAGCAAAGAACTGCCTCTATCATCTTCCTATTTACAAAACTTGTCTCTAGTTCATACCTAAGTGGGTTCTCTACTCATTTAGATCTCGCGTTCTACAAACCACCAATTATCCTTAAGCACAAGTTTACTTCTTTTGCATTGTTCATTAATTCTTCCTATCAATTACTTCATATTTGCATGCAATCAAAGTGCGTTTTACACTAACTCCTAAAGTCAACTATTTTCTATCATAAATTTATAAAAAACATGCTTGATGGGGGCATTTAAAATACTCTACAACTCTACAGTCAAAACATTCCTCGAACTAAATTTTAAAAAAAACAGTAAAACACATAAAATTGGGATGAGGCAACGAACCCCACCCCAAACACAAAAATGAGTCGTGTCCCCACGACTCGAAAAAGACTCAATAAAGAAAATAAACAAATAAAACAAATAAGAAAGGGATAGGAAAACGTATCTGAACCAGCACGAAGCTGGTTTCCATGGTTGCGTGTAGGTTGAGCTCCTTATGTTGCGTAGGTCGCATGTTGAACATTTCTCACTCCACGTAATATGATTTGCATAAGCTCCAACTCTTTTGTGACTTTTTCCTATGGTTGTCAATCATCTCTTCATGATTATCCTCCAAAGTTTCCATTCTTCCAACTACATCTCAACACCCAAAAGTAATACAAGCTTCTCCAACTTCTCTTTTCTCTTTATGGTATTCTTGACCTCCCAATCTTTGACATCTCAATGGACCCCAAACTCAAAACTTCAAATAATCAAAAACTAGAGAGGAGTTTTGAAATTTGATGTTTTGAGGATTTGTAATGAAGTATTATGGAGTCATATGAGATGGGTAATGAATATGTAACAGCTTGGGGAAGGTTTAATGAATAGGATTGAAGTTGTAGGAGAAGATTTCTTGATTTTCTTGAAGGATTGTGGTGTTAGATGTGTGTTTAGAATGAAATAGGAGGAAGGATTTGATGTTCTTTGGTGTTGTAGTGGTCTTTGTGCAGGTATATAAGGGTTAAGGTCTGGAAAATTCGTTTTGGAAGGCTAGGGTTCATCTTGTTAAGGTAAGATGTTGCTTAAGAAAGAACTTCTTTCACAAACCGCCTTTGAGCGGTATACCGGGCATAACCTGCGGTATACCGCAGCCTCTGCTGCTCCAAATTTTCGTCTCTGCCAAGAACCCGTGATATATACCCCGTGGCACGGGTTTTTTTTGCTACTGTTCAATTTATCATCTCCGTCAAAAAACCCGCGGTATGAACCCCGTGATACGGGTTTTTGCTTCTCGCGGTGTACCGGACATGAGGCGCGGTGTACCGCAGCCATCATGCCTCAAAAAAAATTATGTATAAAACCCGTGGGGGCCACCCCGTGGTACGTGATTTCCAGGCGCGGTATACCGGGGGTCTGGTGCGGTATACCGGACCGACCTGCGAATTTTTCCGAGTGATTCCTTCTTTCGTTTCCTAGCACCCCAAACTCAATTCCTGCACCAATAACACACTACCTTTCTCATTTCTTTTAAAAGTAGACACTAAAACTCGACACTAATTTAGAATTATACACTAGGAATTGAAAATAGAAAGCAAATTAAAACATGGGTTGTCTCCCAAGAAGCACTTTTGTTTATTACGTCTTTAAGTTCGACGCGTTACCTTCCATGAAGATGGTATTGAGGCCCTTGTGGTTCTCCTCCGCTTAAATTCGCCTCTTCCTTGACATGTAAGCTTAAGAACTTTCCCACCTCGGATTTTATTTAATCGATCTTTGAAAGGGGGTGGGTAAGTACTTCGTTTCGCCTTTTTATTTTCACGACGAAACTCATTTTCCCCCACACAATAGTAGATGACCGTTTTCCACGGTATAAGCTCACGTTTATTCCACGTTTCAATATCACATTCCTTTTTAAAATGTGGTGGGTAGGTGCTCCTCCTTTCCGCTTTACTCTCGCGGTGTGGCACCTTGCTTGTATAGCACATGTCTGAACTTTGTGGTGGTGGAGGTGATTCGAATTTCTCAGCTCTATTCTCTTTCATGATTCGGGGTAGAGATTGTAATTGGTGAACTTTTTGTGGTGGAGATTCAACTTCTGTTTTAGCATGAACCTTGATTTCTTCAATTGATTCTCCAACCACTTCAGATTCGTCTTCGCTGTCAACCCAATCTTCCACTATTACCTCGTCATATTTTTTCTTTGTAATTTCTATAACCTCGATCACCACCTCTTCTTGTTTGTGTTCTAAATCTTGATCATGCGCATACATCATAGGAATAGCAATTTCTGTGTTAACTTCTAGGAATTGCGTTGCTACTCTTTCCTCTACCATGCTAACAAGATTTTCAACCACATGGTGGTCTCCATTTATAATCGGCACGGTGGTCGTATCACTATCACTATCATTTTTTTCCAACACTTCATCCTCCACTACTTCTTTCGGTTCATAAGTTTTGCTACTGTTCTTGGCAAGTTGGGAAGCCAGATCATCTAGCATCTGTTTTATTCTTTCAAGTCTAGCATTGCTTTCCTCGTCTCTTGCCTTTTGCTCTTGATCTCTTCCCATGATTTTCTCTTCTTCACAGCATTCGAATGTGGGGTCTTCATAAGACTTGGTTTTGCTCTCGGCAAAGTCATGAGAATTATATCTGGAGCCCCTTTCGTTTAACTGCTGTTCTATTTTTGCACAGCTTTCCTCGTTGTTGCGAATGTATTTAGCAAGTGTTTCATTCAAATCGGCCAGAATAATATGTGGAGGTTGTGGAACGTTCCATCTTTGATCTTGTTGATAGTGATAAGATGGTTGTTCTTGATGATAGTGATACGGAAAGTGTTGTTGATTATTCCTGATCCATTGGTTGTTCCAACTTTGCTCTTGCGGGTGTTGATAAGGTGGTTGGTAGAAGTTACTACCCCATTGTTGTTGTCCCGAAGAGTCTTCTCAATAATCATATGGATCGGGATCTGGGTAATGTCCTCTATACATCTTCAATAAAATCTCTTGATCATTACCTGAATAAAGAACCTGTAAAAGAAAACAAAAACAAAAACCAAGCGTAAAACTGAAAAATAAAAATAAATTAACAATTAAAACTACTTATAGATTAAACACCAGGGTCACACGCTGCAATCCCCGGCAGCGGCGCCAAAAACTTGAGGGCTTCTAACAACGGAATGTTAATATTGAGACCTCTCACTCTATTCAAGAATCTTTGATATTCGACCATATCTCCTTTCTTCTGAACTCTTGAAGGGAAAGGTGGAGGAGGACGGGTTTCTGTAACATCTTTCTTTTCCGGAGCTTCCGGAATCTTCTCCACTTCTATCACTTCAGGTTCTTCATCTTTCTCTTACACCTCTTCTAACGGTTTTTCTTTTCTAGTAACTTCTTTTTCTTTCATAACTGGGAAGGGTGGTGGTTGCACAGTCTTACCGCTTCTGGTAGTGATCGCGTTACAATCCTCCCTTTGTTTAGGAATTTCTGTGTCACTCGGGAGTTGGCCTTGACCTCGAACATTCAAACTGTTGGCGATCTTTGATATTTGAGTCTCCAAGACTTTTAGCGAAGCGGAATGTGAGTTCAATGTTTCATTTATCTTATTCTCTCTTGTGTGGGTATCGTCCATGAATCGAGATAGCTGGTTTTCGATTTTCTCTGACCTCTTTTCTGCGTCTGACGTGTATTTTGTTACAGTAAGTGCTAACTCACTTGCGGTAATTGCACCTTCTTGAGGTCGAGGAGGAAGCGTTTTTTGAGCTAATGTGTCGGCATACGCGTCTTGATCGGTTCTAGGTTGATTACCTTGGTATTGGTTTTGCGTTCGAAACTGGTAGTTGTTCCCTTGATGCCTTTGTTGATAAGTTCCAGGATTTGCTGCCCCCTGTGGATTCGAATATTGAAAGCCTGGATGATTTCTGTTTTGATTTCCATACCCTTGACCACCTGAATAGTTACCTCGCTGATTAACGAAGTACACGGATTCTGGGTTATTGGCACATTCTTCCCATTTATGATCATCTCCTCCACAACTGGAGCATAATTCTGGTTCATTAACAACGTTTACCACATCTTTATTCGACATAGATAATTGTTTCAGCTTGTTCTCAAGTGCGGCAATCTTAGCGTTCAAAGCAGTTACTGTATCCAAATTCAAAGTACCTCTTTCAGGAGCTCTAACCGATGATTTCGAGGATTGCCAACTCATTTCATTCTTCACAATTCGGTCCATGATAATCAGAGCTTGATCAGTTGTGACCATCATGAGACCACCTTGGCACATAGTATCGATTTTGTCTTTCGCAGCATCACCTAAACTTCGATAGAATATTCCAAGTTGTAATTCAAGAGAGTAGCCATGTAATGGGAACTTGCGTAATAATGTTTGAAAACGAGTCCATGCAGCACCTACAGTTTCTCCTGGCTCTTGGCGAAAATAAACAATATCTAATTGCCCACTGAGTCGAACACTTTGAGGATAGTACCTATCGAAAAAGGCTGTCTGAAGTTTATCCCAAGTCACAATCGCGTTGTGTGGCTGTTGATCATACCACTCACTTGCTCCTCCGGTGAGGAAGAATGGAAACATATGGAAGTACATTTGTTCTTGGGTTACTCCAGGGGTGACATATGCATCACAGATTTGCATAAACTTGTACATAGCACGTATAGGATCTTCACGAGCTGCACCACTATACTGTCCCACGGTTGTAAACTGGTTGATCATCCCTGCGTCTGGTCTGAATCGAACTCCTTGAATTGCAGGAGGACGGAGTCCTAGTGGTGGTAGAAGAAAAGGTCAATGGTTGTTCGGTTGGAAGATATGCGGTCCATGATCGTGAAGTACTCCACCATTATTATTGACTTGCTGTTGATTTCCGGGAGGAGCTGGTAATTGGACTCCTACCGGTGGAATTGGTAATTGAACTCCTGCCAGTGGAGCTATTGGGAGACCGTTGTCGTCCAACTAAATCACGGGATCTTGAGCATTATCTTCTGCCATTGCTTTTTCTAACCTTGCTTGTTTTCTTGCTTCTTTATCTCTTTTGTTTTTCTCTCAAACTAGGCTTTCGGGATTATCAAGGATCACGATATCTCCAAGCATATACCCAAACCTGTAAATCTGAGAAGGCAAGAACAACCCAAAGCGTAAAACTGAAAAATTAAAATTAAAACTAAAAACTAGCAACTAAAACACTTACGGCTAACACCGTGGTCACACGCTACCTTCCCCGGCAGCGGCGCCAAAAACTTGGTGGGTCCTGGTGTGTTATAAAATTAATGCGATAAATAAAAGGAACCACAATACCGCAAGTGTACGGTTGTCCAAGTAATACTCCGATAAGTCGGATTCGTTCTCAGGGATTGGACTGGTATAACCCAAGTGTTCAACAGATAAATAGTAGTAATTGCAATTACAGAAAATAAAATATAAATAATATTTATTTGGTTTTTATATTAATCCTAGGAATGCAAGGAAATAAATAACTGGAAATAAATACTAAAGGACTAAGATGCAGATATGAGCTATACTTGAGTCTCGCTAGGGAATCACCTAAACTTACCTAATTAATGCTTTCTTTAAGGGCATAACTGATATTTCTATATTAGTCGGGACTCTATAATTTCCTAGCCCCCGTCAGGGTAGACCTAGGAGCTATTCTTAGGTGTTACAAACCCCGTCAGGGCGATTATAATCCACCTTCGAATGAATACTATTTTACCCAATTGGCTATAAGGTTAACTAAGTCCGTCAGGATCAATAATTTCTACCTTACGTTTATTATCTAGTTCAGTAATTAAACCCCCTGTCAAGGCGATCACTTCCCCACCAAAGTGAATAGCTTAATTACTATGACCTATCTCCGATTAGCTAATTCATTGATAGTGAAATTAATATAAAATAAGAAACAATATGAAATACCTAATTCAAATTAAACTAGAAACTAATCCCAAATTGAAATACATGAATTAAACAAATTAGGGTTCATCCCATTACGATTCTCAAGTAATTAAGGTTTAGCTCATATTGAAAGTAAAAACAATAAAGAAATTGATAATATACATGTTCCTAATTACATAAATAAAATAAGAACCTAGATAGAGGAATTGGCTTGAACTGTTGTTGGAGGAAAAGGATTCTCCAGCTTCTGCTCTTGCTTCCGCCTCCTGACGCTCTCTCTAAGGATGTATATATTGAATGAATTGTGAGAGGTCTTTGACTCTCTCTCTCTAAGGATATTGAATAAATTGTGAGAGGTACTGAATAATGAGGTCTAAGGGGTGTATTTATAGGTGTTAGCAAGCCCTAGGTCGAATTACTTGGAGTGGAAGACAAGTTAAAGACTCTTAAATTCGTAGCTCTAAATTCTAGGAAAGGTAAGATTTTGCTGCTGATTTGATTTGGTCATATCTTTTTCAATACTTATCCGTTTGAGAAGTTCCAATATATGAAACCACTTGTCTTGGAAAGCTCTTTCTATTGCTGCAGACCATTCGTCCAGAATCCTTGCCAATCTTTAATTATGATTTAATCTCTAAAACGTGGCTGGATTTTCATATTTCAAAAGGCAGCTTTATCTTTTCCTCCTTTGAATAAATCTTTCCTAAATCTTCTTATTTCCATGTAAATCTTCTTTCCTTTCATCCTCATCTTGACTTGGTCTCTAATTAATTTCCATTTATCTTTTAAAGCTTCACATTAAATAAATAATTAAACCGCATATGCTTAAAAAGAATAAATCAATAAATCAAGAAAACGAAATAGGAAAGTGTACTCTAAAAATAGAAACTCGACTAGAAATCATTTCCTAACACTCTAAAATACACTAAGATTTTAACTCTCACTTCTCCTCCTTGGATTGGTCTTTCATGAAATTCAAGAACCTATTAACTTTGCATTAAAAATAGTCAAATTTACGCACAAAAGCTCAGATTCTGCAAATAGTTAATTTCCAAGGGGAGAAAGTGCAATATGATCAATTAAGCCTAAAAGTCTATCAAATAAGTCATTTATTCACCTAAAAGGATGTCTCCAAAGGGCTAAGAATTAGAACAAATAGGGAGACATCATAAAAACAAAAAAAACAAAGACAAGCGTAAAACTGAAAAATAAAAATTAAACAATTAAAACTACTTAGGGATTAAACACCGGGGTCACACACTGCAATCCCCGGCAGCGGCGCCAAAAAACTTGGTGGTCCTTGTGTGTTATAAAATTAAGTACTGAAATAAAACGAACCACAATACCGCAAGTGCACGGTTTTCCAAGTAATAATCCGATAAATCGGGTTTCGTTCTCAGGGATTGGACTGGTATAACCCAAGTGTTCAATATATAAGTAGTAGTAATTGCTAATACAGAAAATAAAATATAAAATATTTGTTTTGTTTCGAGTTATTAAACTACTAGACGCAAATAAACAAATTACTGAAAATAAATACTAAAAGATTAAGACACATATATGAGCTATACTTGAGTCTCGCTAGAGTTTAACCGAAATAAACTTAATCAATGCTTCTTTTAAGGGTCAAAATGGTAACTAGTAATAGTCAGGATTCTAGATTCTCCTAACCCCCGTCAGGGTGGACTTAGGATCTATTCTAGGGTGTTACAAACCCCGTCAGGGCGATTATAATCCACCTTTGAATGTCAAGTTCTCTACCCAATTGGCTATAAGGTTAACTAAGTCCGTCAGGAACAATAATTTCTACCTTACATCTATTACCTATGTCAGTAATTAAACCCCCCGTCAAGGCGATCACTTTCCCACCAAAGTGAATAGCTTAATTTCTAAATCCTATGTCTAATTGATCAGATTAAAAATAGTGAATAATCCTACGATAATAATCAATACTAATTGCCCAATTCAAATTAAATTAGAAACTAATCCCAAACCAAAAAACATTAATCAAATTAATTAGGGTTCAACCCATGTAGCGATTCTCAAGAATATAAAGATTAGCTCATGTTGAAAGTAAAAACAAATAAGAAATTAATAATATACATGTTCCTAATAACAGAAATAAAATAAGAATCTAGATAGAGAAATTGACTTGAGCTGTTGTTAGAGGAAAAGGATTCTCCAACTTCTGCTCTTACTTCGGCCTCTTGACGCTAGGGGTGTGCGCGGGTCGGTTTTGTATGAAAAATGATCAACCCACAAACCGCCCGTTCTTGTGCGGATTTTGAAAAATAAGACCCGCAGCCGCCCAATACATTACTTAAACCATTGAGTTTCGGGTTAGGCGGGTTGCGGGTGATTTAATTCGATAAAGCAGATGAATTTGTATCCATATTCATTTGGCGAGTCAAATTTATATTACAAATGAAAATTATAATGAAAAAATATTGTTTAGGATATGCATATGCATTTCAGATCATTAATGATTAAAAGATGTAAAATGAGATTTTAGCAAACTAAATATATGAATTGAACAAAGAGTAAAGATAATATCATAATTGAAATGAAAAACATATTCATTAAATAAAATGTTATTGAAATATTGAGGAATTTCAAAATATTTTTAAAAAAGGAGGAGGAATAAAAACATGTAGAGTGAAAAGCACATGACCCCCACTATTTTATTTGAATAAAATGAGCAATACGATTTTTTCTAATTTTTATACTACAAGGTAATCGGGTATATGCGGGTTTGCGGGTTTCAAGTTTAAAATCCACAACCCGCAAAAATGTGTATATTTTTTCAAAAATGTAAACCGCAACCCACCCAATTAAAAACTAACCCGTATAATTTCGGGTTAGTGTGATCGGGTTGGTCGGCTTATGCGGGTTTTCAACCCGATGCACACCCCTACTTGACGCTCTCTCTAAGGATGATTTAATATGAATGTTTAATGAGAGGGACTGAATAATGAGGTCTAAGGGGTGTATTTATAGATGTTAGGAAGCCCTAATTCGTTTTACTTGGAGTGGATGACAAGTAAAGGTCTATTTAATTCGCAACCCTAAAATATAGGGAAGGTAAGATTCGGTTGCTGATTTGTTTTGGTCATATCTCTTTCAATACTTATCCGTTTGACGCGTTATTTATATCAAAATCACTTGTCTAGGAAAGATCTATCCATTGGTCTAGACCATTCTCCCAAATTCCTAGCCAATCTTGAGTTATGAGCTCGTCTTTGAACGTGGCTGAAATTCCAGATTTATTTGGCAGCTTTATCTTTTCCTTCTTTGCATATATCCTTCCTTAATCTTCTTATTTCTATGTATATCTCTTTCCTTTACTTCTTAGACGTGATTTGCTCTCTAATTAATTATTATATATCTTTAAAGCTTCATCATATACTTTAAAAATTAATAAATCATTAAATCAAGACTAGAAATATGAAAGTGTACTCTAAAATGAGAAACTCGAACAATATACTTTCTAGCACACAAAAAATAATTTAAGACTTTAATTCTCACTTCTCCTCCTTGTATTGATTTTCCATGAAATTCAAGAACCTACTAACTAGGCAAAAAATAACCAAATTAATGCACAAAAGCTCTAAAAATGCAAATAGTCTAATTCCAAGGGGAGAAGGTGCAATTTGACGAAATAAGCATAAAAGTCTATCAAATAAGTCAAATATTCACCTAAAAGGATGTCTCCTAAGGGCTAATAATTAGAACAAATAGGAAGACATCAACGTCATGTAATACTTGTAGTACCGTGTTTAGTCTAGGGTGATAAGTGCATCGTTTTTCACATTAATTTATTATATTTTTATCACACCCTAGGCGATACCATTAACCTATCCAAAAAGTATGGATTGTCCTTCTGTTCCATTAATATATTTTGACTTATCAAAACTAATTTCCTAATTATATGTAACCAATCAATTAATATCAAACCAAAATGGAAAAAGTATCCAAAAACATTAAATTAAAGTACAAAACAAAATGAATAAAAAGAATATAAATCAACGATTATCTTTAATATTTTTTTGATTGTAATCGTGGTAATCAGATCAAAGTCCAATATGTTGTATATAACCCATTAAATTCTATACACACGCCACCACAACTACCCCAGTAACTCAACTTTTTCCATACTTTCCAAACAACTTTTTTCATACTGTCCAAACACCAGTAATTACAAACCATCGATATTAAGTAAAACACCATTAATATTCCACACATAACCCACTAGAAACATAAGATTGAATATTTCATGTGCAGTGTGTATACCCCTTTGTTTTTGCATGTACACCACCACAAGTTAAAAAACAACCCATCAAGACCAGAGTATGAACTATATCCAAACACCAGTATTTACAGATACCGATATTAACTAGCACACAACTAATATTCCACACATAACCCATCAAACAGAATATTGAACTTTTCATGTACAGTGTGTATACCCTATCAAGACCAGAGTATGAACTATCAAGCCATAAATCAAACCACTATGTTCATTTCCCAAATACTTTACCCATTTTTGGTAAACAATTAATCATAACTTCAAAGGCAAATATGTGCAGCCAAGTCGACTCCTTCTTCAAAAGCCAAGCCGCTTTGTTCTTCGTAGCCATGGCAGTTGTAGTGGTGCTCGATCGGAGCTCGTGAAAGTGCATCCATGGCAGAGCCTGCAGCATGAACTTGAAGGCGGCGATGACATCAGGAGCTCAGATTTTTTCTGTGATTTCCACCAGACTTGTTGTATATATTGTTGTTCCATCAATACTGAAAAGACGAGAGATTTGCTTAGTCTCATTTGTAGGGTACCGCCTCGTTTTTCTTAGTCATGGCAGTTGTAGTAATGCTTGATCGGAGCTCGTGAAAGTGCATCCATGGTAGAGCCTGCAGTAGGAACCCGAAGGCGGCGATGACATCAGGAGCTCGAATTTTTTCTGTGATTTCTGCCGCACTTGTTGTATATATTGTTGTTCCATCGATACTGAAAAGACGAGCGATTTGCTTAGTTTCATCTGTAGGGTACTGCCCCGTTCTTCTTAGCCATGGCAGTGGTAGTAATGCTCAATCGGAGCTCGTCAAAGTGCATCCATGGCAGAGCCTGCAGCAGGAACTCGAAGGCGGCGATGACATCAGAAGCTAAAAAAAATTCTGTGTTTTCCGCCGCACTTGTTGTATATATTGTTGTTCCATCAATACCAGAAAGACGAGCGATTTGCTTAGTCTCGTTTGCAAGGTATGGCGGAATATATGAATGGATTTTGTTTTTTAATTGTGAGATTAATTAGATATGATATAAAAGTGGAAACAATTACAAAATGATATATATGGATTGAGATAATTATGGAAGAAATCAGATAAGATGAATTAATTATAGGAATAAGGATGGTATATCTATTAAAACACTGGATCTTCCTGAGATGAAATAATAGGTTGGACTTTTTGGAGGTGGGTCATTGAATGGTTGGACTTAATTGGCTAATATCATATATATATATATATATATATATATATATATATATATATATATATATATATATATATATATATATATATATATATTTTAATTCTATTTTGTTGTTGTCAAAAAAAAATTCCATTTTGTTATGTTGTTTTTAATGTCTGTTTATTTTCATTTAGTCTCAGGGAGAAGGGAACACTACAAGAAAACTGTCATTTAGCGACGGTTTTTTAACGACGCGCCGCGATAGCGTCCCTAAAAAAATCGTAATTACTGACGCAAAAACAAAAGCGTCCTACAATTTATGTATGATGACGCTATTTTTTACGCGTCCCTAAATACCATTCATAGGGGACGCTCTTCTTTCATGCGTCCTTGTTTCAGTTTTTCAAGACGCAATATACTTTAGCGTCGACGTTGACACACCAAATAGAGACGCAACTACTTGAGCGTCGGTATTGACAAACTTATTCGGGACGCAACTTCATAAGCGTCGATGTTGACACACTAAATAGAGACGCAACTACTTGAGCGTCGGTATTGACAAACTTATTCGGGACGCAACTTCATAAGCGTCGATGTTACATATTAAATAGGGACGCAGCTAAATGAGCGTCATTATTGATATACCAATTAGGGACTCAAATTTATAAGCGTCGATTTTGACATATAATTGGGACGCATCTAAATAAGCATCATTATTGATACACCAATTAGGGACACAACTACATAAGCGTCTATGTTGACGTATGTTACAATTTATTGGAAAACAACAAATTAAAGTAAAACAAACAAAAATTTATCAGTAGATTAGTACAATTAACCAAAAAAATATATTATTTTTTTATAAAAAAATATATTATTCTTTTATAAAAAATAACATTTGAAAAAGTTTCATTTTAAATAAAATTAATAATAAAGCGTGACAATCTTGTGATGAAACTAAGAATTATAAATCTTAATCCAAGTTTATAATTTTTTTAACAGATTACCTAAAATATTGTTTGAGATAAACGAACTTGTAAAAAAAACTACTAGCTAGTAATCATAAAAACAAATAAAAATGGACATCACAAATTTATTTTTAGACTATATTAATTTAAAAAGTTTGGTGCACAAAATCATTAAACAAATCGTCATTCACATCGTCCCGCAACCAATCACCCTCTTCCAGCTCTTGACAAACATAAGGCCCGCTTCTTGCCGACACATAGTCATCATCTTCTTCATCATCGGCATTGTCTTCAAGATCTAATCCAATGTCCTCACCAAGATCAAACAAGTCTCTAGGAACAGTTTTTATCACAACTTGTCATTCCGTATTCAAAGGATCTTGCACATAAAAAACTTGTTGCACTTGAGATGATATAACAAAAGGCTCATCGGTCATGCACTGGCCTCTGTATGTGACACCCGTGAAAAATTAACCAATGTAAATCCGTATTCATCTTTCTTCACTCCGCCCAATTACACCGAAAAAGCTCAACCTTTAATTGTCCAGTGTATTCTAACTCAATTATATCCGTAAGTTCCCCAAAATATTCCACTTCTCCTTCAACAAGGTTTGGATCTCGGGCTTAAGCAACATTTGGTGTTGTCGAAGTCAAGCTAACCCCAAAGTTTTGTGTTCGTTTCCCATGATTTGTTTCTTTTGTATGAAACCTATATCCGTTGCAAACATAACCTTTATAACTTTTTACAGCAGCAAACGGACCGATAGAAAGCCATCTTATTTTATCGGAGAGGTTTCCGTAGCCTACTTCTTCTACCTATTTTGTGAAAAAAATCTTTTAGCCTATAAAAACAATTCATATTTATGTGAATATATACTTGATAGATAATAGTTACATGTGTTTTGAACCACGAATGAAACTCTTCTACAACCAGCCTTTGTAATGTACTTGAATTGTATCTTCTAGGTCGATACTTTTCAATCTTGTAACTTTTAAACAATCTATATAAGAATGAACAAATTTAATATTTTAATATATTACAGTAGTCTTATGGTGTGTATATATAAATAAATAAATTTCAACAAAAGACTCACTCAACAAACGGTTGTACTTCTTCAATATGCGACAAGACATATCTATGGCCTTGATCAAACGAAGTCCTGTCCATTATTTTATAAATAGGTGTCCCCATGCCTCTGCCACCACTAGGAAACAAATATATATCTCCTTCTTTGGGATCAACATCGTAATTACGACGTGGTCGATTAAATATGGTTTCTATTCCATCCAAATATCTAGAACAAAAGGTGAGGGCCTCTTGTGTAATATAGGTTTCAGCGATTGACCCCTCAGGATGAGCTTTATTTCCCATATATTTTTTGAACACTCTCCAACACCTTTAAGTTGTTAACAATCAATATACATATGATATTAAGGAATAAATTTATTAATATTTAGTAAAATACAATATACCTTTCAATTGGGTACATCCACCTAAATTGAACAGGGCCTCCAACTTTTGCCTCGTTCGCGAGATGGATGATCAAATGAACCATAATAGTAAAAAATGAAGGAGGAAAACATCTTTCCATGTGACATAATAATAATATAGCACGAGACTTCACTATATCCATCTCTTCAACGTTTATTGTCTTTGAGCATATCGCCTTAAAAATGCTACTTAATTCGATTATGAGTTTTGTTACCTGTTTGGTCATAGACGACCGCAACGCAACCGGAAGTAGATCTTGCATCAAAATGTGATAATCATGAGTTTTAAGGGACTGTAACTTCCTCTCCTTAAGATTAATACCCCTTGATATATTTGATGCATAACTATCAGGCATTCGTACATGGTGTAACACTGTGAGAAACAAATCTTTCTCCATTCTAGTCATTAAATAACATGCTGGTGGAAAAAACAATTTACCATTAGGTTGCTCCACTGGATGAAGTTGTCGTCTTATACCCAATTCCACCAAGTCTTGGCGAGATTTTGAATTATCTTTACTCTTTCCCTTGATATTTAAAAGTGTCCCAATTACATTATCACGGACATTTTTTTCGATATGCATGACATCTAGATTATGACGCAAGGTATTAAACTCCCAATAAGGCAACTTAAAGAAAACACTTTTTTTCTTCCATAAGACAGAATCATTAGCACCTACATCATCTTCATATTGCTCGTCCAAATCATATGATTCAATCCTTGTAATTCTAGGTCTTTTTCTCCTAGAAGTGGATGCTTCATTGCTTGTACTACTTGTGTGCACATCCATGAATTTAACCCCTTCTGATTGCCTAAGCGCATCTGACCCAGATAGTGTCGTTGGTGCATTTCTCCATTCTTCCGTGCCATCAAAATACTGTGGTTGTTTCCGAAATTTATGTGAGTCACTTAACCAACGACGGTGCCCTAGATAACAAAATTTCCCTCCATTCTTTAACCACTTTGATTCCGTCTGTTCAGCGCAACATGGACATGCATATGTACCTTTAGTGCTCCAACCTGATAAAATGGCATATGCTGGAAAATCATTTAAAGTCCATATCAATGCAGCTCGCATAAAAAACATTTCATTACTAATCATATGTTTCTACCCCATCCCATAATTGTAACAATTCATCAATAAGTGGTTGAAGAAAAATATCAATTTTATCACCCTGTGAGTCTTTTCCTGGGATTAGCATTGACAAAATAAATGACGTCTGCTTCATACACAACCATGGAGGTAAATTGTACGGAATTAAAATGACTGGCCATATGCTATATGGATTATTGGAATCTGAAAAGGGATTAAATCCATCACTCGCTAATCCAAGTCTAATATTTCGAGAATTCGAAGCAAAATCAGGATATATATTATCAAAATCCTTCCACGACTGGGAATCTGCTGGATGCCTTAGAAGCTCGTCCTTCGTACGCCCCTCGTCATGCCATCTCATTGAGGAAGATGTTTTCTTTGACACGTACAACCTCTGGAGCCTTTTAATTAGTGGAAAATACCTCAAAATTTTGGCAGGAATCTTTTTTTTTTACTACTTTCACCACTCTCATTCTCTTTTTTCCAACGAGATTCTCCACATACAGTACATGATTCTAGAGATGATTTGTCGCCTCTAAACAACATACACTTATTTGGGCATACATGTATATTTTCATAACTTAATCCCAGTGATTTAGTCATATTCTTAGCTTCGTCACAAGACTTGGGAATTCTTGATTCTGGATACACGGATTTCCAAAATTCCAAGAGTTAGTCGACAGATTTCTTACTCCATTCATTATCGCATTTTAAATGCATCAATTTTACCGTGAATGATAAAACCGTTGAGTTAGACCCCGGATAGAGTTCTTGATTTCCTTCCTCAACAAATTTTAAAAATCTTGAATGATCTTGATTTGGTTCACTCTGGGAGAGATTTGGACGTTGAACTCCGACATTTTCGTCAACATTAATATCGATATGAGCATCTCGTACACCATCATTAGTTGCATTTATGTTGCATAGTCTTCGAATAGTCTTCGCTTGCTATATATGTTGCATTTGAGGGACCATTAGATCATTATTTCATGAACTTTCCACAAAAACTCTTCGAGGCTAAAAACCCTCAGGTTTTTTTATTAATTTTTATGGTTGTAAATTTGTCTTATAACAAACTTTGACAAATAAAATCATGGTGAACTTTTCCCTACAAGTGGTTGAACAACATTAGAACACCCTTTGAGTTGTATACATGATGAGATATACTTTGGTCCTTGCTTAGGGTATGTTTGGATTGAGGGATTAGAAGGGGAGGGAAGGGATTATAAAGGATAATAGTTATCCTTCCTTTGTTTGTTTTATAAATTTTTGAAAGGATAAGTTATTAAAGGATTAAGATTATGCCTTCTAATTCTTTATATCTTATCCTTCCAATTTGGAGTCATTAGAAGGAAGGGATTAATTTTAATAATAAAATATCTTTATTACCCTTATGTTCTATTTAAAATGTATTATATTAGGGGTATAAAATTAATTTAGTTATAAAACAATCCTTTCCTTTCCTTTAAATATACAATCCAAACACAAACTTCAACCAATCCTTTACTAATATTTTCCTTTCTTTTTCTACTCAATTCAAACAAGATTAATACTCTCCTCTCCTTTCCTTTAATATACTATCCTTTTCTATCCTTTAATAATTAATCCCCTCTATATCCAAACAAACCCTTAGAGCGTACGTTATTTGAACTTAAAAGTAAAGGATTCTTAACTACTGATATGTCACGTGATTTACCTGCTAGAATGTGGAACTACTTGGGCCTGAGGTATACTAAACATACCATTGATTTAGTGTCTCAGTTATATATATAGCTTTCTTCATATTGTTCCATTTTAATAGAAAGTGATTTTAAGGGTGGTGAGCATTTGGGAAATTCAAAGCGAGTGCTTCAATGTAATTAATTAAGTAATTGAAGAAACTGAGGAAAACAATTCTTTTAATCAGGTGAGAAGGTGAATTTTCATAAGTTTGTAATTTTATTCTTTATTTAAATGTATGTTTTTTTATTTGATGTTACAAATTTATGAGAGTGCAGTATATATGAATCAAGGGAGAACTCTTTTAGTAAAGAAGTTGGATTTATCAAGTAAACTTGCCTTATGCCAAGAGACAGACTTGAATACTATACATATATTCATGTTATTGGTGGTCCAATAGTATCTAAAATTTAAACTAAGGACCTCAATAATTTATAGAGATCATTTAATCTTTTTAATCCTTTCTTCTTAGTTCATTATTCCAATTTGATAAAGTAACATTTGAAGGAATATTGCAACTCAATTATATCTCATATATAATTCGGCGGAAATAAAATTGCAATAAAAAAACCATCTAGTTGCGATTTAAGAATTTAAACAAAACAAAACTTCGATTACATACCTTAACGTCCGTTGTATTAAGATCGAATTGCCTGATCGTAGCTTCAAAAACTTGAAGCCTCCACGCTTTGCACACCGAGCTTGATCCTTGCTTTCAGAATCCAATTCTGACTTGGAGACAAAAGACCTTTTGTTTCTTGGGGTTTTTTTTCTTGGTAGAAAAACTGATGGAAAATTATTGCAATATAATGACTATCATTCTATTCTTATAAATCCAACAGAAGGAAATGAAAAGACAAAGAATAGGAAAAGTCGGGAACGTATAATGAAATTGATTATCTTAATAATCTAGTCAATTACCACTTGTGAAGTGGACTTGGACCTTCTACAATATACAAAAACAATTGACTAGCCTAGCAGTTAGTGATACATTTCACCCTACTAGAGGTCTGTGGTTTGATCCACAAACTTGTCAACTTTTTTTTTTCCTTTTTGTCTTAGTCCGGTCTTATATTAGAATATTAAATTGTGCTAGCAAATTAATATACAAACATTCCAAGTACATATTTAATTAATCTTTATTATCTAATAATAAAATTAATTAACGACATGAAACAAGATCAATACACTCGTTAGTGTGCGACTACGTGGGTTCATCGTTAAACCGGTAGTAGTTAACTTAATTAACTACTAATCGAGGTTGGCGTCTAACAACACTCCTCAACGACCGGATAACGTGAAGTAACTCTGTACAAAGGACCCGGTATAGGATCATACACGTATTCCCTCTATCTTTACAGCTCCGGATCATCCTGGGATATGGTACAACTGTCAAATCCCATTAGAAAATGAACTACGTTACACGTCGATTATCAACGATTGACGAATGACCTAAGAAACTCCTTTCTTCATTCATTCTATCACCTTGGCCAAGGATTCGATACAATCGTTACAATCTTATGACATCGTAGAGCTCAAACTCTTTACCTAGAGTTGATAGATTCCATCTTGACTCATCCCTAGGAGCATATATACTTAGCTACGTCCAATATCCTTTCGACTAGCATTATGACACACTAGTAGTCCAGTATCAAAACATAACAAGCACATACACAACTATAGTGATGATCTCAGGTCAAAGGATTACAAGTATAAAAATCCTTATAGAGATTAACCTATTTGACAGTTCAAGGTAATTAACCATTAGGAATCTCTAGTTTTAGTCGGTTCGATAATCACATCTCTATGTGCATTATCTATGCACATAACTCGGTAAACGACAACTATCGATATTTATCCAATAAATACTTGTTAGCTACATATTAATCTAACTGGATCATCGAGGTCCTAACTCGATGATCCTACGATTAAGAACAAGTTTAGATTAAGTCCTATAAGCTAGACTCTCATTTTCATAACACCTTATGATATCTAGTTCGTAACTTAATCAAGAATTTGCCTTTATATTATGTAGATTAATACCATAATCATAAAGGCTTGCCATAGATTCAAGGAAACAATTTCTTTAATCAAAACTGTAGAAATATCTATTATCGTGTACAGTAAACACTTGTGTTCAATTCATTACAAGACGATCGGGGCTAGGGCATAATTCCAACAACATTTTAATCCTACCTGTTTTTCCATCTTGGCAGATGTTGAGAGAGTTATGAATTAACATAATTAAGCTTGGGTGTATATTCAATACAGGGATCTTTAATGCAATTAATGCAAAAAATCCTAGCTCCTCCCCTCTTACATTGGTTGACCTGGTTATCCTTTTAGGACGAATGCTACAATACATCAATGAACGTCAAAGTGCTGTGATAAGGGCTCTTTGTTATGTGGAGATTGAACAACTAAAGATTATGGTGCATTATGTATCTTGACTATGGTAAATTCAAACTTTATAAATTTATAACTTTTAATCCTCTCAAATAAAGGAAAAGAAAAGATTTACTCATAAACAATTTATGTTCTCATGTTATAGAAATTATTGATCGTTATGAAACTACCAGATGCACTTACGACCAATAAAGTTGCATATACAAAGCGATCTTCCAAAACTATGTAACATAACCCTAAAGGTGACAAAAAATATGAAGCAAACTACTTACGTGTATCATCAACCCTATAATTACTACTATAATCATCCAAGGTAAAAAAAAAAATTCTCTCAAGTAGGCCTATTTTTCATTCCTTTTAATGAGAAATATTGATTAATTAGTTGTTTTTTCAGATATGTAAATAGCAGATGTGATAAAAAAAACTTAAGGATCAAAACAGTAGGCGTGACATTAGTGTGTGGTCTTATAGTATGGAGTTCATTCAAGATAATTACACTATGTCACAGAGAAATTAGTCATTGGAGATAAACAAGAAAAGTGTCTTGGAAGAGCGATAGGAAATACAAATTTGGAAAAGATGTCTTTCCTAAGAAGTTGCAAAAAAGGCCAGTAAAAGGTAATGTTTCAGTAAGCTTTTAGGAATATTCTTTCATTTGTTTTTTTATAGGCAAATCAAACTATTATAAATAAGAAACCAACATCAAGTTTTACACTTTTCAAGCCCAAACATAATGGGCCACTACCTTACTCCTACACTCTTAATAGACTATTACATTATAAGGACAACACTACAAATTAGCTAACTATTACAAAGCTTCTCAAATAATGACCTAGCACGATTACATTTGAAAATTCTACTTTTTTAACTTTACGGTTACAAAGGAAATGATATTGTTAAATATTCCATCTTCATCTAACTCCTTCTCGCCGTGTACTCTTCTGTTTCTTTCAAACTAGATAAAATAAATGTAAGTGGTTATGCATGTACTAAATATCATCAGAGACTCCAAATTCACCACATTAACCTCAACTAATTCATTCACCGAGTTTATGCTTCCATTGATGCTACAAATAGATAGAAAGCGTTGTAAGATGGTTTTTGAAAACTTACAGTTAATAAATATATGATCAGCATCCTCATCTTCAATTTTGCAGAGAGCACACTTAGTATCTGCATTTAACCTCCAATCCTTCATTCTCAACTTAGTATGTAGTCTATTAAGCACCCCTAACCAAGCTATGAATGCGCATCTCGGGATGCAAGTTTTTGCCCAAATTACCCTGCTCCAAGATACTTTAACTCTATCTTTTGAAATTCTACAATAAATTTTCTTGTAAGAGAATTTTCCTTTCACACATTCTTCCTATACAATTCTATCTTCGTTTTCCTCAAGCTTGATATTTTAAATGTTAGGATAAACCTTGCCAATACAAGGTGGGATTCTCCACCTTCCTCTACCAAAGCAGTCACTAACCTTTTTATTACAGCTTAGGTTTTGATCATCAATGTGTGAATGAATTAATTCCTGCACACTTCTCTTTTCAATCCACCTGTCCCATAAGATGTAAGTAAGATTACCATCACCTATATCATGATATATCATACTATAGGCTAATTTTCTGACTTTAAGCAACTGTTTCCACATCCAAGAGTGATGTTGTTTAATATCAAGGCTCCATATACACTTCTGCTTGAGGATATTTGCATTTACCCATTTACTCCACAAATTCTGCCCTTGTGAGTAAAATCTCCAGAAGATGAATAAAAGGCAAGTTGTATTCATAGTTGTAATGCTAGGAATATTCAATCCTCCTTCTTCTTTACTACAACAAATACTCTCCCAAGACACTCTTGCTCTTGCTGCAGATTCAATTGAACCTTTCCACAAAAAGCCAGCCAACCTTTGATTAAGTTTATAAATGAACTGCTTAGGTAGTAAAAACACCCTACACCGAAACATAATCTAACTAATCAAGACAACTCTGATTAATTCAACTCTACCTAAATAGGATAGAAATTTAGAACTCCACTGATTAATACTACTACAAATTCTCTCAACTAATTTATTACCATCTTGAACACTTAGTTTTTTAGAATTCAATGGTATTCCAAGGTATCTAACAGGTAAAGAACCCATTTTAATTCCCATAATGTCTGAAATCTCAGCTTTGATATACTTACTAACCCCTCCAAAGTAAAGTTCACTTTTTTGGAAGTTAATATGTAAACCTAAGAATCTAGTGAATAAATCCAAGCCTTCTTTAATAGTTCTAGCAGACAAGGTATCACCATTCATGAATATTAGCAGATCATCTGCAAAGATTAAATGATTGAGACTGATTTCTTTGCACCTTGGGTAAAATTTAAACTCATTTTTGTTGGAAATGTTATGAAATAAGCAAGAAAATACTTCCATATATATAGTGAATAAGTATGGGGAGAGTGGGTCCCCTTGTCTGAGGCCCCTCTTCCCTTTAAAGTAACCACATGCCTCTCCATTAACGCATATTGAATAAGTTGGAGAGCATATACACATTATTATCCAATCAATATATTTTTTAGGAAAGTTAAGCGCATATAAAGTGGATATTAAGAAGTGCCAATTCACACTATCATAGGCTTTTTGTAAGTCTAAATTAATTGTGCAAGAAGGTTTACAAGATAGCTTTTCATACCCCATTACAATCTCTTGCGCAACCAGTATATTATTACCAATACACCTATCTCCCACATATGCAAACTGATTTACAGATATGATAGATTTAAGTACTTTTCTCAACCTGTTCATGAGAATTTTGGATATTGTCTTGTATATGATATTCACACAAGCTATAGCCCTGAATTTTTAACATTTGAAGGTTTTTTCTCCTTAGGAATGAGAATTATAATAGTAGAGTTCACCTGATTAAGCATTTTTCCTGAATTAAAGCACTGTCTTATAGCAGCACAAAAATCTTCTCCAATAATACTCCAGGCTGACTTGAAAAAACAGGCTATAAACCCATCTGGTCCTGGGCTTTTTTCCATCACCTATAGAAAATAAAGAGGACTTAATCTCCTCATCAGTAACTGGAGCAGTAAGAACCTCATAATATTCTTCAGATGCCTCTTTATTGAGAATAGTTTGTATAGAACACCTTTCTTGATTGTTTTCTTCAGTTCCAAGTAGCTTTGTATGGTAGTTAACAAATTCACATTTCAGTTAAAACTGTACCATCATCCTTTATAATTGTAGCAATATTATTTTTTGCTACTCTTCCCTTAATGATTCTATAATAGTAATCTGAGGTGAGTCATTTATAAACATAGCTCTGGATTTTTGTTTGATAGCCTCTTGATGTGTAGTAGTGGCAATCTCAAGTTTTTTCACTAATATTTTTTCCTCAGCTATATCAGTACTCACACATTTACCTTCCATAATTCTCATCTGTACACACTCCGGTTGGTTTTTGATATTCAGAATGTCCTCAGGAGTTCTTTTAAAATATTTCTTGTTGAATATTTTCAGCACTTTCTTGATTTCCTTCAGTTTCATACACAATATGAACATATAATTTCCATTGATCTTTATATTCCAAGTCTTCTTGATTAGTTGAAGATACTCATCATGAAATGTCCATACATTAAAGAATCTGAAAGGACAAGGGAATATCTTCTTCTGAGGACCAAGTATGAGTTTTAGTGCACAATTATCCGAGGTTGAAGGAGGTATAATAACCACATTTGACTGATAGTTGTCTAACCATTTACAATTTATGAAAACCCTGTCTATCTTGCTAGCTCTTAAGTCTCCAAAGTCATTTTTGTTGGTCCATGTGAAAAACTATCCTCCATATTGATGTTCAAATAATGAAGACTCCTCTATACACTATGCAAAATCTAGAGAGCTATTAGTTAGAAAGTCACAATTCAATCTATCTTCAATATGAAGAATTTCATTATAATCTCCCATAAAGCAAGTACAGTGCTCCTTAAAATCATGAGATAATTTTACCACATCAGCCCACGATGACTTTCTTTCATCAATGTCATTACTCGCATAAATGAACCCCACATAAAAAGAAACCCCACTAGATAAAATAGTAGCATTAATGAACACTATTTGAGAAGATTTATACACAACTTTTATGTCTAAGTAGTTTTTGTCCCACAGAACCCAAACTCTACCATCTGCACAATTATTATAGTTATGAACAACTTCCAAGTGCGAGAAGTTATCCTTAATTATTTTCAAACTCTTATGCATCCTCACTTTAGATTCAGGAAGAGCAATCAGTTTGATATTATTCTCAGAAATAAAATTCCTAACATCTATCTGCTTGAGAAGGTTGTTAAACCCTCTCACATTCCAAGATGCAATATTCATAAATTTGGAGGTCTTGTACCTTCCTTTTCTCCACCTTGATTAACAAATCTTAAAACATCATTATCAATATCAGTCAGTGCATCTTCTTGAATAATGTCAAAAGAGTTGTTACAAGACAGTCCAGTAGAAGAAGAAGGTTTGTCTTTCTTTCCTTGCTTTCTATTTCTGACAACCTCCCACTGTTTTTCAACCACCTTTTCTTTGCCTTTGTCATTCCCTTCTTAGAAGTCTCTTTTGGCTTCCAAACTTTAACCATGTTTGGACATTTTTCATCAATGTGACCAAACTTCATACATTTTGAACAAATTATGGGTTTCCTATCATACTCAACCCTCACCACTTGATGCTCCTCCATTCCCATATCAACAAACAATTCATTAGGAAGTTCATCTTTAGTGTCAATCTCAATACAAACTCTAGCAAATCCAAGTCTAGATCTAGACTCAGTCATCTTATCCATTTGTATAGGATTGCCAATACCACTCGCAATATAGCTGAGTCATCGCCTTGTCCATAATGACATAGGAATGTTAACAAGCCTCACCCATATCGGAATTTTAGTTGTATCTATTTTCTCAAACTGCATCCCTATAGACCATGACCTTAACAACATCGGAGCACCATTAATATGCCACATCAGCTCTAAAGCTTCACTACGCATCATGTCACTTTCGAATTTGAGTATATAAGTTCCATTGTTACCAGATTTAACCGTAATTTTTCCAAGTTTAGACCATTGAAACTTAACAAAGTTCACAATATTATAGAATGAAGGTGGGTAATCTAGAAATTGAGTTATTAAACAGTTTTCCCACTGAATTGAACCTTCTTCAAGTACATCTTTAGTTGGAGTAATAATTCTCTTACCATTTTGACGAATCGGCTCGTGATAATCCAATTTCAGAGTTGGGTTATCGCCACCTCCAAACAATTTAGACCATGATTTCGCCTTATCATTGATTACAGTTGTCTCGGCCGATTCAACATTCACTACTGGAGTAACATTAATCGGAGTCGGAATAGCTGTACTCGGAGTTTTCTCACTAACTACCACCTCCTCATCACTGCTAGATCCTCGATTACAAGTGCTAGGAGGAGGAGTAACTTCGGAGTTTACTTCAATAGGTGAGAACATCATTTGCGTAATGTTTGTGTACTTCGTGTTACTCTTGGATTTCGATGAAGCATTAACACGCAAAGAGTTAATCGTTTTAGCCATTATCCGATCAAAGAAAGTGAACTGAAAAGGAAAAAATGAAAGGGAAAAAGGTGAAGAGAGATTTTTTAGTCGGTGAAGGTGTGATGGAGTGAGTGGGTGGGTGCGGAAGAAGGTTTGAAAGATCCAAAAAAAATTTTAGATCCCAGAAAGAAGGAATATAACAATTGATTTGGGGAAAATAAAAGCAAAAAGTATGAAAAAAGAGGGTAAAAAGGGTTTAGGATAAGAAAAAAGATGGAATAAAAATTTAGGCTATGAAGGTCTAGGGAGAGAATTTTTTTAGTTAACTCTCATTTGACCGGCTTTTTTAATTTTAATATTCTTTCATTTGTATTAGTCCTTTTTATGTTATTTTAGTATTGATGTAATTCACGTGTTTCATTTGAGTGAGCAAGAGGACTCTAATTGTATGGCTGAGTAGCTGAAAACTATTATGAATAGGCGGTTGATAAAGAAGTTGACCTATTGTTAGTTTGATTAGAAGTGTAAAGAAGTAGGGCTGAGCAAGAATTTGAGTTTGGGTAATTTGGTTAAAAAAGGGGGATAAAAAAACGGGATTTTAGGTATTTTTAACATTGGCCCAATGTTAACTTGGGCCTAACATTTGAAAAGCTGGACCCGTCCAAATTACCACGGGCCTCTCTTTAGACACTTAACACTCGGGTTGGACCTGTCCAACCCGACACTGTTTATCAATATAAAAAAAAATATACATAACGTGTTTTTATTAGATCCATTTCATCTCTTTCCCTTCTCAGCTTGTCTCCTACGCTTCTTTTATCCTTCTTTCTTCTGAAACACGAAAAAGGCGAACCCTAAGCCATCAAATCTCTATCTTCTCTGCCGATTTCTGTATGCTAGATGCCTATATCTTGTACTATATTATTATTCTTCTTCTCTTCTCTGCCGATTAGTACCCTAACCCTGGGTCAACATTTAATGAAGCCGTGTTTGGTTGTTGGATTTGAGAGCTTACATTTAATGTGGCCTGAAAAAACCCTCCTTGAGGTCTGATGTAGCCGTTGTTGATAGTTTCAATAACGTGTTGCCTTATTCTCATTCGATTATCCATGGGTTTTTGGCTATATATCGGGGCTTTTTCAGATCGAGAAAAGCCACACCATTCAAAGGTATTTCTAATCTCTCTTCTCAATTTATTTCTATTTCATTTTCTGTTAATTGTTTTACCCGTTATTAATTTGTTTCAATTTATTTTTGTCACAGATACGAATCACTTTAGGTAATAATTTAATTAATTTCATGGTGTTTGTATTTTCTATTAGTGTTCTTGTGATGTTAATTAATTTTTTGGTTTTGTTTTTGTTCACAGGCTATACGCATTTTATTTTCTAAAGTCTTCTTAAGTTTCTGAGGTGGGTAAAAACTAATTTCTTTTTTATTTAACTAAGTTCTTTCTTTTTATTGCCTTCTGATGTAATTAATTTTTTGGTTTTTATTGCAGATGGTTGAAATAGAACCTGCTATTGCCATTGCCATTTATGTGGATGATGTTAATCAACCCACTGAAGGTACTCAACCCCCACCTCTTTCTCAGGAAAATACCATTGTTCCCCCTACTAAAAAAAGAAAAAATGTGACCTCGGCTAATTGTTGGGATCATTTTCATAAAATTTGGGTAAATGGCCTTAGGTATGGTGTTTGTAATTATTGTGATAAAAGATATGCTGCGAGTTCTGATAATCATGGGACTAATAACCTAAACAAACACATGAACCCTTTACGTGCTAATCGTTGTCCAAAATATCCTTTTAATGTTGTTGAAACTGGGCAGTCTACTTTAGGTTTTTCACCCAAAGGGGAGGGGGTTATGGAATCTTATGTTTTTACATAAGAAACTGCTAGAAATGCCCTAGCTGAGATGGTAATATTAGATGAAATGTCATTTCGTGTTGTTGAAGGTGTCGGTTTTAAAAATTTCTGTTATCGTATGCAACCACTTTTTAAAATCCCATCTAGATGGACTGTTGCACGAGACATTGCAAAAAAATTTACTCAACAAAAAACACTTTTGAAAACTCGTTTGAGGGGGGAAAAGAATTAATCTTACCACTGATACTTGGACTTAAATTCAAAATTTAAACTAGATGGTTGTTACTGCACATTTTATTGACGATAATTGGGTTTTACGAAAACGTATAATTAGTTTTTCTATGATTGAGGATCATAAGGGGGAAACTGTGGGTTTAAAAATTCAATCAGTTTTACAAGATTGGGGGATTGATAAAATTCTAACAATTACTGCCGATAATGCGAGTTCTAATAATGTAGCCGTTGATTATATAATCAACAAATCATTGCTTCCCAAACCACCAATTATATGCCAAAACAAATACCTGCACATTAGGTGTTGATGCCATATTCTAAACCTTATAGTCAAATCTGGTTTGAAAACTATTCGAAATGCCATTGTACGAATTCGAGATGTAGTACGTTATGTTAGATCATCCCCTAGCCGGTTTTTATGCTTCAAACGTTATTTATCTCTAGCTAACATCTCTGCTACGAGTATTGCTTGTCTTGATGTTGATACTAGGTGGAACTCAACTTATCTTATGCTAGATGGAGCCGAAAAATATGAGAAAGCCTTCAATGAAATGTTCAAAGAAAATAAAATGTTCACCGAGTATATAGAGGGTTTAGGCCATGGATTACCTACTGATATTGATTGGGATAATGCTCGTTTCTTGGTAACATATCTTAAACTATTTTATGACGCTACTTTACGCTTCTCTGGTACAAAGTATATAACTTCAAATTTGTACTTTGATGAGATCCTAATTTTGTATCGAGGAATGTATAATCTTGGCCCGGGAGATAACACGATTTTGGATTTAATGGCTTCGAAAATGAAGGAAAAATTTGACAAGTATTGGGGTGTAAATGCTCAGATGAATATCTTACTCTACATGGCTGCTATACTTGACCCGAGAAAGAAGTTTGCTTATGTTAGATATTGGTTAGAATTTATGCATGGTACTATTCAAGTTAGCCCTTTAATTGAGGAAATCAGTAATGGATTAAAATCAGTGTTTGAAAGTTATTTTGCAATAGAAAATCCAATAGTTGTTCGCACTGAACCAGCTGCTGCATCAGAATCATCATCTTCCGCAACTAGCGATTCCCGAAAATTCTTTAGAGATCAATTCAAAGTAATTCATGATTCAACACAAACTAAAAGCGGGAATACTGAGCTTGACAAATACCTTTCGGAAGCTATTGAAGGCGATGATGATGAGCATTTTGATGCCCTGGTCTGGTGGAGGGGAAATTCTCAACGTTTTCCTGTTTTATCTTTAATGGCTCGTAACATATTATCTGTTCCTATTTCTACTGTCGCATCTGAGTCCTCGTTTAGTACTGGTGGAAGAGTTCTTGATAGTTTCAGGAGCTCTTTACACCCAAACACTGTGGAGGCACTAATATGTACACAAAACTTGGTTGCGCAAGTCATTATCAGTAGAAGCCGCCATGGATAGAGTAGAAGAACTTGAGGCTGAATTTGGTAAATTCGACTCACTTTACTTCATTCAAAATTTCAAACTTAGTATATTTCAATTGACTAACATTCTGACTTGTGTATTGTAGGTGCATTTGACATTACACCACCTGAAAATGTTGGATAAAATAGAAGTAGCAAATTATTTTGGGTAAGGTAAACCCTTACCTTATTATCATTGTGTTTTAAATAAACTAGTATTGGTAGCCGCCTTTTGTAGTGAGTTGCCTACTTGTTTAAAACACAATTAGGTGATGAGGTATAGTTGCCTATTTTCCAACTATATCTGAGGCCGATGAAAGTGATTAAAACACGAGGCCTATGATGATCTACATTGAGTATAAGCTATTACATTGCAGCCTATGATGGCACTGTTCTGAGGCTTAAGGTTTAAAGCCATAATATGTTATGAACAACTAACTGATATTGATTGGGAATTGTTTAAGTAACAGGAAAATAGAATTCAATCAAGGAATTTGGAAGAGTTGAAGCTTTTGATTATGCTGCAATATTTTGTAGGATTATTAGACTGTGTTTTAATATTTGGAATGAAATTGATTTAGTTGTAATATTTTGGAACACTGGAATTCAGTTGTAACATCTATTTTGTGAATTTGAGTAATTTATGGGAGTAATTTGCAATTTGTAGTACTTAACTTGTGAATCATGTATGATTTGATTTAAGCCTATGATGACACTGTTCTGAGGCTACCTTATGTTCAACTAACTGATATTGATTGGGAATATTGTAAGTAACAGGAAAATGGAAGTCAATCAAGGAATTTGGAAGAGTTGAAACTTTTGATGAAGTTGCAATATTTTGGAGGATTACTAGACTGTGTTTTAATATTTTGAATGAAATTGATTTAGTTGTAATATTTTAGAACACTTGAATTCAGTTATAACATCTATTTTGTGAATTTGAGTAATTTATGGGAGTAATTTGCAATTTGTATTAGTTAACTTGTGAATCATGTGTTATTTAAGTAATTTAAGGGAGAAACTTGCAATTTGTATTAAATTTTTAGCTTTATATTAAAATTAGTTGCTAAGTACATGATTAATTACCATAGGGTAAACCCGGGTAAACCCGAGGGTAACCCGTGTTTGGGAACCCGAGGGTAGGGTAAAATTTAACCCTACCCTTACCCTTGACCAAACAATGACCCGGCTATTTTACCCTACCCTTACCCTAGACCCCAACCCAGGGTAAACCCGACCCGTGCTCACCCCTATAAAGAAGTTGAGAGAGAGGTGTATTTACAGCTTAGGAGGATCAAAGTTTTCTCTGACTTTATCTTTGCCTCCTAGTAAAACATCAAACTATCCTATCAGTGGTGCAATTTACCCTCTGATGAAGAGGCTACAGAGCCTGTGATATCAAGTTATAGAAACTTCCATGAGCCATAAGAATGGCCCACGTATGGAGGCACAATCGCCCACATATAGAGGCAGAAGATGCGACTTCTTAAATCTTCCAGGTAGGAACCAAAACGTGCAAAAAAAGAAAAAAAAACAAAAAAGAAACTTTAGAATTAGAGCTTTAACAATTTGTACACAAGATGCTTTCTGATTCTAAAGTAGTCCGTGGACAGTGGAGCAGAGAAGACACTAACTAATGAGCAATCTTTGAGTTCAAAAAGTGATTCTCCAAGGAGAGGAAGCTTCTCTCATGTTGAATCAGAGACCCAACTACTCTACTCTGAGCCTCTTATAGAAGAGTCTATTGAAACAGCAACACCTAAGATCAGACATGTTGAAACTACTTACCAAGAAATAAAATTTGGATCTTCCATTTCATATAACAAAGTATAACAACAATAACTCAAAAAGATGACGAATTCCTAATATTATTTGTTGGGAATTGAATGCCTTTTTTTCAACTCAATTTCCCCTCAAAGCTTATGAAATGTATGTAGTGTTTATATCCATGGTCCGAAGAGGGTGTTATTTTCACTTTTTTATTTACAATTATGATACCTAATGCTTAAAACTAATGTAAATGCTTGGCTAAATTTCCTGAGACATACTCTTCCTGTTTACCAATTAGTTCCGCTTCAAAGGTGTCCGCGCAACACAGGACCTGCAAAATATTCTCCTTTATTATTTCGAAAAATCCCTCCAATACCTGCTAAGGATTTACTTGCGTCAAAAGCTCCATCCACATTTAGCTTAACCCTGTCTTGCGGTTTAACCCACTTGACGAGAACATTGTTAGCCGAAGTGACTAAACCTCTGCCCCTCTTCGAACCCCAAGCTCGCACGTAATCACTCGCCGAATTCCGAATTATCGCACTCATTTCACTACTCGAATTATCGCACTCATTTCACTACTCGGCTTCCTTCGAACTTATGAATTAAACTAATTTAAACTAGGAAAATAAAGACAATAAAGTAAAAGATTAAGAATATGAGATGAGAAGTATAACTTAGGTTTTGCTAGTATGCACTAATCCTTCTAATTCTATCTATAAATCTAGTTCATAAGGGAGAATATTAGCTCTTGGTAATACTTAGTCAGGATTCTAAATTCCACTACCTTAGACCTTGAGAGAGACTAAGGGGGCTACGGCACAACCAAGAAGTGATTTCAAATAGGGTTATCAAACGCCACTAAGGCCCTAAGCAAATACTGCAATCTTGGTGATATGGTGATTAAAACAAACCCTAATGACTATCTAGTTAGAAGTATGTTTTGTCAGAACTGCTATCGACACTAGACATTATGTGGTGGTTCAATAGTTAAACACCCTGTCAAGGAGACCATCTAACTACTCTTAAAACAATCCTAAAGTGATCAGTTCTAGGAAAGACAATAAATCAAAACACATAAGCAAATATAAAGTAAGAAGCTAATATCAGATTAAAACATATAATTCCCAAAGAAACTTAGATAGAAGAATTAGAATTCATAGATTATACATATGCAAAACCCAAGCTATGGGAGTTTAGTTCATACCTGAAGGAAATAAACTAAAAGAAATTACAAAAGACATCATCTTGCTCTCTACAATAAACTGGAAGAATAAAACCTTAAGAACTAATTACTATGAGGCAAGGATGATTTACAAGTGATATAAGGGTGTATTTATAGGTGTATAGAAGACCTAATTCGTTTTCTTGAGGAATAGTTAAGGTAATGGACTTTTAGCCCAACTCAAATTCGTATGGAAATAAAGATAAATACTGCTGCGTTGTTTTGGTCATAACTTCTTCGTTATTGGTCCGATTTTGCTCCACAAGATACCAAAAGAATCGCAACAGAATTATCTAGGCCCATTAGGAGTAATTCACCAAAATCGGCCTCTTTATTAGGTAAAAACGCCTATCTTTGCAGAATCCCAGATTTAGGCAGTTTTTCCTTTTCCATCTTTTTAGCAATTCTTTCCTTATCTCCAATTACCATGCAAATCTCTTTCCATAAGTTGTTGTCTTTGACTTGGACTCTAATTAAGCTCCATAATTATCTTTAAAGCTACACACTAAATAAACAATTAAACCCAATATGCTCTAAAAATATTATTTCTACAAATCAAGACACAAAATAGGAAAGTGCACTAAAACTCAAGAAAATCGACATTATTGACTTCTAAAACACTAAAAATGATGTCTCATCTTAACATAAATCTATCACAAATGAGGAGACATCAAGACCCCCAACTCAAAGTTGTATCGTCCCGATACAATAAAAGTAAAAACATAGGGAAGTCTAGAAATACACACTTATAAAATTCTCAACACAAGGGAAAAAGCATAGCAGAATATATAGAATAAACCTAAAGCACATAACTCAGAAAATCTCATGCAATAATATTTATAAACTACATACCTGTACACTTCTCATATCCATAGTCAACACGGCTTGATTTCAAGATCAGATTAGTTTCGCAATGTAAGAAGGATTGGGACTTTACTCAGTTCCCCTTGAGAGCTATAGATTGTTCATCAAACCTTACTAGTATCCAAGAATCCACTTAACTAATCTCTAATGGCTCAATCACTTCTCAATTACATAACAAAGAATCACAAGGTCTTTAAGGTTGTAATGTAGGCTTAGGGACGGGTATGATAGTATATTTGGATAATTTGGAGTGAGCTTTTGGCTCTCTCCTCACTAGCCATCAACGAATCGCCCTAGAGCTTGAGTTACTCTCATAAAACGTTTCTCACTCAACCCAATTAATTCCTTGATGCACAATTTAGCATCCCCAATAACCCAATTAAAGCTTAAGATGTTCACATAAAAATCCACTTTGCCGGTCCGAATATATATATATTTTTTCTTTTCTTTTCAAATCAATTCTCTTTTCTATAGCTATGACTCTCTTTTAATGTTGAGATATCACGCTAATTTTCTCATATATATATTTTTTTCTTTTTTTATGCCCTTGTTGGCAAATTTAGCTCGAAGCTTCTTTTTCATTCACTATTACCCCGGCAAAGGGTTACAATACAATACTGTGAATCATCATCAATATAAAGCACAAAGCACAATAATAAGCTCAAAAATCCCAACATAATAATTCCCATAATGGTGGACCCACCACCCCAAACTCAAGCTCTAAAACAACTGTCTAAGCATCGCGATTCGAGTGCGGGTCATATGGAAAAGTCCTAAAATCTAAAGGATATGGCTTATAACGTGTTTCAATAAAAGGCTTTAGAAAGGCTAGAAGGGGCTGAGAAGGATATAGCATATAAAATCAAAAATCACAAGGTGAGAAGGTATAAAAAGGCTTCAAGGGCTTCAAAATATGAAAGAACCGCCTTAATCACTTTCTACACTATGTAATTTAGAAAATTTCTTACCTTTGGCACTTTCATCAAATGGTTTTTCAACTAGCTTGGATTTCACAGCCTACACACTTTCAAGGTTCCCTGAGATCGAACATACTTTCTATCGCATTGCTTACTAATCTTTTCTTTACTATCAACGTGTGTTTTCCTGCAAATACTCAAAGCATACAAATACATAGCTCATAAACATATCACTTACTATCATTAATCTACTGAGCTCATGCTTTTAAGCTATTAAACACATTCTACATCTAATTCCCATGCATCAAAAATTTTAATTTCACCCAAAAGAACAGAAAAATTGGAGATGAGAGACAACGAATCCCCACACCCCCAACTCAAAAATGAGCCGTGTCCCCACGACTCGAAAAAAACTCAAAAAACAGAAATTAAAATTAGCAGATAGGCATATTTACAGAAATGGTAAGGAAGAAAGAGAACATACTCTCGAGGCTATTGCCTCGCATCATTGATATCCAAGGTTGGAATTGCTGGACCTTTCGTTAATTGCTCAAGGAGTTTCATGATGTGCACTTGATTAGCGTTGATTTGTGCCACATCATTGACTAAGAATGTTTGAGCTGCTTCAAATTTCGTTAAACGCTCCTCCATCTTCTCTTGCCAAGATTGCTCCTTTTCTTCCTTCGAGACTTGAGTAGAGCCCGCTCTTCGAAGACTTTCTTTGATCCAAGCATTATCAATATAACTTGCTTTGAACTCGAGTTTCTCTTCTTCACCCAATACTACATTCGCTTTTCGCACAAGACACGTGATCATAGTAGGAAATTTAACATTATAAACCGATTTAGGAGAGACCGAGAATCGTATCACCTCCTCATAGATCAACTGTGCCACATCAACTTCTTCTCCTCTCAAAACACAGTCCAACAGTAGCGCGTTCTTCATAGTCACCTCCAAAGTTCGTGTGTTTCCAAAGACATTAGGGATAAGGAAATTGTGCCAAATTCTAGCATCTGCTTGAAGATATTTGTAAGGCCAAGGTGCCTTCAATTCTCCCTTATGTGGTTGCACTTTCTCCTTGTCTAAAACATGCTCAAAAAGTAATTCCTCATCAAATATTTTTCGTTTAGCAACTGCTTCTTCAAATTTGCAAAAACCTTTCAATTTCTTAAACTTGAAGTGGTTCCTAATCTCCTCAACTGTGAAAGGAACTAACTTTCCTCTAATCGGAACACAATCACTATCTCGGCTAAAGAGGCCTAGATAGAACTCCAAAACTAATTCAAGACATAATTCAGAACGGCTTACCATGAACGTAGACCAACCCAACTTCTCACCAAGCTCAAAGAATCTCTTGTATTCTCCATCTCTAATTTCCTCCTTGAATACTTTCTCATAGGCAAAAGGTAGTCCTTTTAATTGTTTCTCCGCAGAAATCTTCAAGGCCTTTGAAGTATCCACTTTCTCTATGGGTATAAGATCTTGTTGAGGTAGTGTTCTCTCCTTTGCATAATAATAAAGCTTTTTACCATTACTATCATACGAAGGTTTCCCACTCTTCTTTACTTTCTCCTTACCCTTTGATTTAGAACTAGCACCTTTGTCAATTGATTTCTTCTTGTTTAAATCCAATCCTTTGTTACTTTTCACCTCCCTCTTGTTAGATAAGATTGTTGTTCTATTAGTCATCTTCAATTAACCCCCAACTCAAAGCTTTAGCAACCCTTGAAATTAAACTCTTGAATTAATGGTTGAACAAGCTTGATTTGGCTTAGGAAATATGAATTGATGATTAATCTCTATATGGGTGAGGTGGATTTGTAATGGGTAGGCTTGGATTTATGAAATTGTATGATGAATTTGTGAAATTTGGCTCTTTGATTCTTCAATTTGAATGAATTTGGTGATGATTGGTAGCTTGATTCTCTCTTGTAATGATGTGGAGAGAAGGTTTTGATGTGTTTTTCTTGATGATTGGGTAGTGTTTTGGTGATTGGTGAAGGTTTTGATGAGCTTTAATGGAGTTAGGAGAGTTGTGGAGAAGAAAGAGAGGGTTAAGGTTTAATAAATTCGGAACTAGAAGCTCAATACCTCCTTTATAACTCAATCCCGTAACTTTCTCTCTCCTCTGGCGGCGCTGCGGACTACCCCTGCGGACCATGGGGTGCACCGCAGGGTAGTCCGCGACATCTGATGCTCGAAAATTTTTGCTTTCTGACCTAAACCCGTGGTAGGACCCCGTGGTACGGGTTTTTGGGGCGCGGACTAGGGTCCGGTGTACCGGAGGGTACACCGCGGCTTCTGTTGTTAACTCCGTCAAAATACCCGTGGTACTCACCCCGTGGTACGGGTTTTTGGGGCGCGGACCATGGCGCGGTGCACCGTGGGGTAGTCCGTGGAATTTTTTCTTGTTTCTGGATCAAACCCGCGGTAGCAACCCGTGGTACGGGTTTTGACCTCGCGGACCATCCCTGCGGACCATGGGGTAGTCCGTGGGGTAGTCCGCGGGGTGCTTTCTTGCGCTCCAAAAATTTTCCTCGCGTTCCCTAACTCGATTTCTCCGATTCCTACACACCAAAAACACTAATACCTTTCCCAAATATGCATTATCAACTAAAAACAACTAAAATAAACTTAAACTAAGAATGTAAAAGACATGAAAACATAAAAAAACTTCGGGTTGTCTCCCGAACAGCACTTTTGTTTAACGTCTTTCAAAGTTAGACGTGTGCGAATATAGCCTCCCCAACAACGAGTAAGGCTATGAACGTCAACTAATCTGCGCTTGACCCCAGTTTTGCGGCGAATTTCTATCACCTTGGCTGAAACAACCTTAGTGACGATGAAAGGTCCCATCCACGAGTCTTTGAAACTTCGTGGCCTGTTCTCGCGTTTGTGAGCTTTCCATAAAACTTCATGGCCAACCCCAAACTCAATGTTTGGCTCAGTATCCATAGGCTTTAAGTGGATTTCCTCAGGAGGGACTTTGTGATGTGAAAGGCTGTGGATGATAGGCACGGTGGGATCCAACTTCCTTGGTTTCTTACCCAAGACATAGAAGGTCTCAGATACATTTTTTGCATGAAGGGTGATGGTCCCATCTTGGAAGTTAATCACACTTTGACTTGTGGCCATGAAAGGCCGTCCAAGTATGATCGGAACCTGCTTATCTGCATCAAACTCAAGAATAACAAAGTCAGTAGGGATGGCGATATTACTGCTCGGACTAAGACGTCCTCCACTGTCCCCCATGTCCTTTTAACTGAGTTGTCAGCAAACTGCAGCTTCACTGGAGTTTTCTCTGATTTTTGAAGTCCAAGTCTCTCGAACACGGACTTAGGCATAAGATTTACACCAGAACCCACATCGTACATCGCTTTCACCTTGAGCCTACCATGTAATTGAATAGGAAGGTTGAAACTTCCCGGATCCTTAAGCTTAGTAGGTAGCTCTTTCTCACTCCTTCTCGAAACCCTCAGGTTCTCTCTTGGGATTTCTACACTCGCCTCTTTTTCAGGAATAACTTGCGTAAAAACTTGTTGCGGTGTAAGTCCTTTCTTCGCAATCTCAAGCATTTGGGCGTTGATATTTTCAGGTTGGTACGCCTCTACAAATGTCTTGAGAACAATGTCATCTTTAGGATTTGTATCAGGAATATTTGATGACACTGGTTGAACACTAGGTGGCGATTCCACCTTCTCTTTTTCTTTCTCCTCTAGCACAGCAGGTGCCACTTCATCTTTCGCTTCCTCCTTTGAGGCTTCTTCCTCCTTCTCCTTAGCTAACTCCGCTGCATACTCTACCATCGAACGAATCTCCTCTTGCACCTTTCTCAGTAACTCTATGAACTCGTCTCTCTCTTCATCGCTCTCCAGACAAACTTCTAAACAGTCAGATTCCTCGGGGTTAGACTCGGTTGGTTCTTCTTCGATACTGGGAACTTCCACGGCACTAATGGCAGCATGTGGTGCTTCCTTTTTTCCTGTAATCTCAAGACATATAGCCTTGCAAGCTTCGAACTCATCCTTATCTTCACCTCCTTCGATTTCTTTTACTTCTTTTTGTTCTACAACACTTGTTAACACTTTGTTTAACTGCGTCACTTGAGTAGTTAGCATCTGAAGTATGGCATCATGTCCTCTGACCTTTTCTTCTTGAGCGTTTATAGTCGTGTTCAAACGGTCTAGAGCTTGTACTATCTGTGTATTGTCCATAGACCCTTCTTGCGGATACTGAGGTAAAGCTTTTTGATCTAAAGTATCGGTATAGGCGTCTTGAGCAGGTTGTTGTGGAGGAGTAGGTCGATTATGATATTGGTTTTGGTACTGACCTCTCTGTTGGTAATAGTTGTTCTGGGGTCGCGATTGATATTGACCAGGATTAGCGGCCCCTTGTGGATTTGAATACTGCATACCCGGATGGTTGCGGTTGCCCCATCGGTTGGATATAAAGTAAACAGATTGCGGATTTGATTCGCACTCTTCCCATGAATAAACGTTAACTCCACATTGTTGACAACCTTGTGCCTCTTGAACTACCTTTGTAGCAGCTAAATTCTTCTCCATCACGATTCTCAGCTCCTTGATTTGATTTTCTAAAGAGGATATTTGAGCTGAATTCGCAGTCTCTGCATCTAAACGAAGCGTTCCTCGGGTTTTTGTAATAGAAGCTCGCGTTGAAGGCCAACTTCTTTCTTGTTCCATAATGTTTTCTAACACCTCGGAAGCTTCATTGTGATTCATGGACACAAAATTACCCTTTCCAATGTTATCCACCTTTTCTCTACCCTTGTCATTAAGACCTTCATAGAACATAGCAAGCTGTAGAGCAGGTGTATAACCATGGAGTGGACATCTAATTAATTTTTGTTGAAACCTTATCCATGCTTCTCCCACTGTTTCTCCATCTTCTTGGCAAAATCTTGCAAGCTCGGCTTGATCTTTAAGTCTCATGCTCTTCGGATAAAATCGGTTAAAGAATGCGGCTTGAAGTTCTCTCCAAGAGTGAATGGTTCCATGTGGTTGTCTTTCTAGCCAATCGCTAGCTCTTCCGGTCAAGAAAAACGAAAACATATGACAATACAGTTGCTCGCGTGTAATGCCAGGAGTAATGTAGGCATCACAAATCTGCATAAACTTCTGAATCGCTTTTACCGGATCTTGAATAGCTGTACCAGTATAGAGTCCGAAACTTTGAAATTGACTAAGCATACCCGGATCGGGTCTAAATTTGATATTCGGAATCTCAGGAGGGCGGTAACCGATGGGTTGAACATGGAATGGTACATTAAGGCCAGGTAGATCTTGTTCAACTCGGTTCTGTTGATTATTGAGATTATTCTGCCCATTACCTTCTCCTACTGGTAATTGTACACCAGGTGGAATGTATGCTGGAGGTCCTCCTGGTGCAAAGTAGACTAACTCCGGATCATTAACTTGTTCTGCCATAACTCTCCTCAAGGTTCTTTCCTCACGAATTCTTTTGTTATAAGCTCTGAAGCTCCTCCCAGGCTCCGGTAAGGGAGGCCAAGAATTAAACACTATGAACCTGAAAAAGAATAAAGCAACCCAAGCGTAAATCTGGAAAAATAAAGACTAAAACTAAACTAAAAACTGAAAAGTAAAAAAAACTAATTAAAAACTAAAACTCTAAATAGATAACCCACACGCTAACGAGACACAAGTCCCCGGCAGCGGCGCCAAAAACTTGGTGTCGCCTAGGGTGTGATAAAAATAAGATCAAATTAAGTATGGAAAACTATGCACTCTCACCCTAGACAGGCACAGTACTGCAAGTATTACAGGACGTATGCAAGTTTTAATGATAAGTAGAGTTCGTTCTCAGGGACTTAAGTGTGTTAAACGCGTAGGAACAAATAACGAGTAAAAGTAAATAACTAGAAAACAGTAAATAAAAGATTTGGATTTTCGAACTTATGAATTAAACTAATTTAAACTAGGAAAATAAAGACAATAAAGTAAAAGATTAAGAATATGAGATGAGAAGTATAGCTTAGGTTTTGCTAGTATGCACTAATCCTTCTAATTCTATCTATAAATCTAGTTCATAAGGGAGAATATTAGCTCTTGGTAATACTTAGTCAGGATTCTAAATTCCACTACCTTAGACCTTGAGAGCGACTAAGGGGGCTACGGCACAACCAAGAAGTGATTTCAAATAGGGTTATCAAACGCCACTAAGGCCCTAAGCAAATACTGCAATCTTGGTGATATGGTGATTAAAACAAACCCTAATGACTATCTGGTTAGAAGTATGTTTTGTCAGAACTGCTATCGACACTAGACATTATGTGGTGGTTCAATAGTTAAACACCCTGTCAAGGAGACCATCTAACTACTCTTAAAACAATCCTAAAGTGATCAGTTCTAGGAAAGACAATAAATCAAAACACATAAGCAAATATAAAGTAAGAAGCTAATATCAGATTAAAACATATAATTCCCAAAGAAACTTAGATAGAAGAATTAGAATTCATAGATTATACATATGCAAAACCCAAGCTATGGGAGTTTAGTTCATAGCTGAAGGAAATAAACTAAAAGAAATTACAAAAGACATCATCTTGCTCTCTACAATAAACTGGAAGAATAAAACCTTAAGAACTAATTACTATGAGGCAAGGATGATTTACAAGTGATATAAGGGTGTATTTATAGGTGTTTAGAAGACCTAATTCGTTTTCTTGAGAATAGTTAAGGTAATGGACTTCTAGCCCAACTCAAATTCGTATGGAAATAAAGATAAACACTGCTGCGTTGTTTTGGTCATAACTTCTTCGTTATTGGTCCGATTTTGCTCCACAAGATACCAAAAGAATCGCAACAAAACTATCTAGGCCCATTAGGAGTAATTCACCAAAATCGGCCTCTTTATTAGGTAAAAACGCCTATCTTTGCAGAATCCCAGATTTAGGCAGCTTTTCCTTTTCCATCTTTTTAGCAATTCTTTCCTTATCTCCAATTACCATGCAAATCTCTTTCCATAAGTTGTTGTCTTTGACTTGGACTCTAATTAAGCTCCATAATTATCTTTAAAGCTACACACTAAATAAACAATTAAACCCAATATGCTCTAAAAATATTATTTTTACAAATCAAGACACAAAATACGAAAGTGCACTAAAATTCAAGAAAATCGACATTATTGACTTCTAAAACACTAAAAATGATGTCTTATCTTAACATAAATCTATCACAAATGAGGAGACATCACAGTCCCATGAAGTCCATCCTACAACGTTCTTGATTTTCGCACACCCTTCTTGATTCAGCTAAACACTTTCTAATTACCTCACTATATCCGCTACAATCTCGAAATAAATGCAGAGCATCTTCACTTGCTAACTCGCAAATTCGGCACACCAGATCTATTACAACACCTCGCAATACTAAATTATACCCCGTTGGTAAACGATCACAGATAGCACGCCACAATAGTATTTTTATTTTTTGCGGACATTTAAAAGACCATACCAAACTCTATTTAAAGGTTGCCACTACATTCACCGGCGATAAACTATTATACGCCGATTTAACCGAAAATACGCCCGAGGTTTCAAGATTCCATTTATAAGCACTCACATTTCCACTTACCACTTCACTCACATTTCCCTCAAGAACATCTCTCCTGATTAAAATATTATTGCACATTCTAGAATCCGAGGGTTTGACAATCCTTCCCAAGAACCCCTGATTAAATTATTTTTGCCTTAACGTTGTTACCCACAAGGCCGGGTTATTCCGTAAGATCTTCCATCCTAACTTCTCCAAAAGAGATTTATTATAACTCCTTGCATTCCTCAGCCCCAATTCTCCATTCTTTTTGGGTCGACACATGATCTCCCAAGATAGCCAATATATTTTCTGTCCTTCGTTTGAAGACCCCCGAATGAAATCCTGGATTATTTTATCAATCCCCTCGCACATATAAACCGGGAGTTTCATCGTTTGCATTATATATATAGGAATAGCTGAAAGTACTGATTGTGCTAACGTGACTCTTCCGTCAAAGACAAATTCTGACTCTTCCAATTTGGAAGTTTGTTCTGCATTTTCGACGTTACATAACGGAAGAAACCCCTACGAAGTCGCTGAGATCGAATTGGTGTTCCCAAGTACATTCCTAACGAATCACTTAACGTAAAACCGCTCCGATCAGCTAGTTCCACTGCTCTGTCACTATTCATATTTTTGGAGAAGTAAATCAAAGATTTTTCCTCGCTCACTGTCTGTCGTGCCTCATCGCAAAACACCCACATCACCTCCTTGACAAGGTCCACTTGGGTTTCCACAGCTTCAGTCAACAAATCATCTGCAAAAAACACATGGTATATCGGGGAGCCATGACGATGGAGGCGAATGGGTAACCATTCCCCGCCATCACAGAGCCCGTGAATGAGAGTAGATAAATGTTCCATACACAAAGCAAAAAGATACGGGGACAGAGGATCTCCCTGTCAAATGCCCCTATGAGGGGTGAACTCCTCGCTTTCAATTCCATACTACTCGCATAGTATTTGTGGCCATTGCTGACATAATAAGATTCACCCACGAAGTCGAAAACCCAAAGACCGATATAGTATCTTAAATGAACCTCCAGCTCAACTTATCATATGCTTTTGACAAATCAATTTTAATAGCCATGTATCCTTTTTTCGAAGACACCTTTTGCATACGATGATCGATCTCCTGAACCAATACCACATTATCAATAGTTGACCGCCCCGGTAGGAAACTACTCTGGTTTGGGCCATTTTTATCCGCTAGTAAAGGACGAATCCTATTAACCATAACCTTCATAATGAACTTATCTGGTACATTAATAAGACTAATTGGCCGACGATGTCCCACTACTTTCGGATCCGGTATCTTAGAAATCAAATGAATTAACACCCCATTTAAGCATGGTGATATCTTTCCGAACCAACCGTCTCCAAACACTTCTGATAAAAGGCTGCAGATATTCCATCTAACCCCGACGCTTTATTAGGATTAGATTGAAATACAGCAATCTTAATTTCCTCATCTGTGAACTCCTCCGCTAGAAGGCTATTGTCCCCTTCCTCAAGACCGCTTCCATGAGGTAACACAAACGGACCCACAAAGTTCGCCTGTTCCGAATACAAATCTACAAAATAGCTCCGAACTAGTAAACCTAATGCTTCCGTTTCCTCAACCCATAAACCATTTGAATCTCTGAGTCGTTGAATTCCCGCCGTCCTTCTTCTCTTCATCGTGGCTAACTGGTAATACCTCGTATTTCTATCCCCCGAGCGACTCCAATTCTCTTTCGAACACTGAAACCAGAAGATCTCCTTCTCCTCTAGGACACTAAGATATTCCTGTCTAAGTATCTTGCCCAATCTAAAAAGGGACGAGTTGTATGATCTTTCCAAGGTTATCTGAATCCCTTCAATTCTCGCTAGCAATGTACGCTTATTTTTAATTAATATCCCCAAATACACTTTCCTTCCATTCCATGAGATGATTCTTCATGTCCAGCAAATTACCTCCCAAATTCGCGATATTTGTTTCCATTTGTCTTGAATATAACCCTTAAAATCGTTATGCACGCACCATGTATTTTCGAATCAAAATTTCTTAGCCGGCCTCAATTGATCTAACGGAATGAGTTGGATCAACAAAGGTGCATGGTCTGAATGTCTGGGGTCTAGGTGAAGCACTTTTGCGAACAAGAATAAGGACAAAAATTCTGTATTCCCATACGCCCTATCTAGTCTTCTCAGGATTCTCTGGCCCGTATTCCGCGAATCACACCACGTAAACCTTGGTCCTTCAAAACCCAAATCAATCAAGTCACACCCATGTCTCTATTCTTCATACTTTTCCATTCTCCAAGTAATACACAGCTCCCCACCGTGTACCCATTTTAAAATCACTTAATTCAATAATTCTTCATTTTGTAAAAATAGGGGAGCTGGGTCCGATTTTTGTCAACATAATAAAAAATTCTTAAGTGTCTCCAGACACGAGTTTTACAAAGTCATATTAAAAGTCATAAAAGGAAACAATTTTGTGTTTTCTTAAATCGTACATGAAAACCTTTAGCAAACAAAAAAGTTATTAACCAATTAGGTTATCTCAACTAGTCAAACTCTCGTTATTTTTTTAACACTTAAATTGTGCAAAGTAAGAGGTATAGGTTCGAATCTATACCCTGAACATGGGTAACCTAGTTCTGATTTACCTGAGAATATGCATAAGAAGACGTGCATATTTCTCATGAGATTAGTCGTAGTTCGTGCTATCTGGCCCGTACCACCCACGTATAAAAAAATAATACAATGCAGTCATTACTAATCTACATGTTTGTAATATTGTTAGTAGTATTTATTTAGTTTCTAAATTATACGAAACTATCTTCTATTTTGTTAAAAGAAATAGAAATATAATAGGTGATTGGGTAATCAAAAATATGCTCTTAGGAAATTTACTTGGTGATACTCTACCCAATTAGCAAATATGTTAACTTTGAAGCAATTTCCTCCAGAATTAGCTAAACTTTGTAATAGCTTCCTTTATTAATAGAAGTATTTTAGAACCAAAAGATAATCATAAATGAGAGCTTAAATTCCTATTTTGGGCTATTATCTTATATAAAAATTTAAATATGGCCACATCTTTTATTTATTTTTTCAATTTAGGCCACATATTATGTTCACTCCCAAATTTAGCCATAGATATTACATTGTTTTCTCCCATGTTTAACCTTTTACGGATAGGAAGCGAACAAACTGTAGATTCGAGGGATATAAAATATATGTATCATTAACCTTTGATTCATCTAACCATAAAAGTGTAAGTATTGAAAATTGAGGGAAAATGAAATATATCGTCTAAATTTGAGAGAAACGAAAGATGTGACCAAATAAGGGAAAACACTAAAAGATAGTGGTACAAAATGAGACTTTACTCTAAATAATATTAGAATTTGTAGCAATGCATGAAATATTTTTTTAAAGTTTCGAGAAAAAAGAATAAGGTAGAGGATTAGGTAGCGAAACAAGGGTTATACGACAAATTATTTTGCTTTTAGATACTTGAAAATTCACCATAATTAGCTAAGCTATTGAATAATGACTATATAAATAGACATTGGTTAGTCCCAATTGTATTTTGTTTTAGAGATTTATGAAGTAATTCTTCGGCTACAAAACTACAAAGTTCAACCTATCCCTCGGTACGGCGTCTCGTGACAATAGTTCAACTAATTGGTATGTAAAAAATCATTAAGTGATTAAACAAAAAGTTTTATAACTTTTGTTTTGCCACTCAATTGGCCACAAAATATTTCTTTTTCGAGACAAGAGCAGAAAAAATCTTAAACATTTTTTATAATCATTAATTTTAGTTATACTATTATATATTCTTCTATTTCCTCTGAAAAACATGTCCTTTAAAACACGGGGCAGTCATACATATTCAAAAGAGGTGAATTATATTTTTGTAATTACACAGAATAAACCTAGTTAACTTATCATGTTAATTATTACACTACTTTTTTGCATAAAAAGCTACCTGATTACACAAAATAAAATCCAATACCATGATAATACATACATGAATATCGTGTGAAGATCGAAAGAGAAAAAAATAAAAAAGATAAATGAATTAGAAATTCGAGAGAAAAACTAGAGATAATAAAAAATGAGCCTATGAAATGGAGTAACTTTCCCAGAAAAACCATTGTTCAATCACCGTATCTCCTCCATCAATTACGGATCATAAGCTTCAGGAGAAGAGAGTGAATTGATGTGAGAGTGTTTTATAAGATGTGAAATAATGTAGAGTGAAGGTGTGAGAGTTTATGTATGTGAGATTGTAAAACGTAGGAAAATATCTATATATAAGCGGCTAAGGGGGTATAAAGAGGGGCTAAGATTTAGTTTCGCCTAAAAATATATCATACAATAATCAAGATGTACCCACGGTTAAAAAACTTAAAACTTTTCCAAAATACCCTTATTATATATATATATTCCTAAAAAAATAAATACTAAAAATAACAAACACCACACTAACAATAACAAAGAAAAATATCACACAGTACACCACGAGTACGTGCGATTTTTAGGGAAAAACAAATATTAGGTTTTGATCTTCCTTCTTCGATTCTTTAGGAGGCTGTTGATTATTGATCTTGATCGGCGGCAATTTTACTAGTTTCTGATTTGTCTACGGATCAAGATATGGGGCTTACTTCGGATGGCAGCCAGAACAGGTTGAAGCGCAGGAGGAGGGCTTCGGTCAGTTTCAAATTAGGGTTTGCTGATTTCAACTACTTACACAATTGGTATGACCTCTTATTCACTGATACACATATGAGTAGATGCAAAACGGGGTTTTCAACGCCTAAGAACAGGGGTTACGAACTATATAAGGGGAAATTTCTATTTGATGGTGTACACGAAGAGAGTAAGGCTGTATTACTGGATATTACAAACGAATATCTTTTTGGTAGTCTTCAAGAACTTAACCAAAAACACTATTTACCGGTACATCTTCTGGATTCCGACCGGATTACCTACAGATGGGCACTTCGATTTTACGGGTTCGGGTCCACAACAGGGGCCACACATGGAAACCAGCAACGACGGGTCTTTTTGGGGCTTCCATTCACTTCTGAGCAGGATCAATTTCAACGGCCAAAGAAAAGGATTATACAACTTTAATACAGGAGGGCAATTTACAGCAACAATCAAATTCCAAAACTGTTCATTTCTCCGGCAGGGTCACAAAAATTGGTTACTATATGCTGCTGTACTATTACTTATGAAGGGTGGACAGGATATACATGAAGGCATGAACTGGGCCAAAAATGGCAGGAATTTGTGTAATTATGACAGTGGGGCCAGAGGACGGTAAAGAATTACAGGGCAGAGAATTAATTCCTCATTTTGGTGAGAAGTGTAAGGAGAATAACTCTATTGTTCTAATGGTGGAAAATTTGGGACTGAAGGGCAGGTTTTGTGTTGGTACTGATGTTAGATGTATAGGAAATATTACATACTCGGAGGAAGTAGGTTTTAACAGGGTGTCTCAAACAAATTTGTGTAGAGAGGGGAGTGGACATGGGTCCACTAAATGGAGTAGTACAGTCATGAATATAGTTTATCGGCAATTGAAAGATGGTTGGAGTAAAGGGCCATGGCTTCTTAGATCTATTTCACAACAGAGGACAATCATCTCATATAGAGATGAAACTTCTGAGAAGGGTCAGGAGTACCAGGATAAAAATGGACGTGGTCAAGTGGATATTTGCAAAAAAATGGCGGATATTTGGATTTCTATTCATCAAGTGGATATTTACACACAAGAGACAGATCGTTGGACTTCTATTCATCAATTGGATATCTGCAAAATAGAAACAGATCGTTGGACTCCTATTTATCTACCGGTTGTATTTCTGGATGGGACATGTTTTATGCTGCATAAATACACTACAGATGATAATTTGAGGATGAGAATTCATGGGATGACTTTCGAAAAGATGCAATGCTGTATTAGTGAAATGGTAAATACTCATAGGAGTAACTCGGATTCGGGAGAGTGGCTGGTACATGGCAGGGACACAGACATAAGTATATATGTTGAAATAGTAAACGGTGAATGGGGCGATTATTGTAGAAATACTGGTAAGATCGTAAGACAAAGGATAAGACAAGCTAGAAGTAGCGGCCACCCGGTTTTGGCCGCGGTGGGAAAATGATTACACTTTTTTGGAACTGTTAGGGAATTAGGGCGCCCTTGACAGTTCAGGTCTTAAGGCTTTGGTGGAAGAACATAGACCCGCCTTGGCCTGCTTTTGTGAAACCATGCTTAACGAGAAGGATGCTCCCTTAGTGGTTCGTGGCTTGAAATTTGATAACTTTTTTGTTGTGAATCTCTCTGGGACTAAAGACCACTCAGGGGGTTTCCTTCTTGTGTGGAACAATCCTTTGAATATTTCTATCTTGAATTTTGGCCCTTACTATATTACTGTGCATATTAAGACTTTAGATTTTGCGTTTTACTTGGTGTTTGTGCACTCACCTAATTTTTACTGTGATCGTTTACAAATGTATACGGATATTACTACCTGGAAAACAAACTCAGATGACCCGGTTCTAATCATGGGGGACTTTAACGATATTTCTAATTCTCGTGAACGTTTAAGTCTTTCACCTCCTAACTTTCAACAAATTCTGAATTTTAATAATTTTATTGCTAACAATTCTTTGACAGAACTTCACACTTCAGGTAGTTTCTATACTTGGTCCAATAGGAGGACAGACAACACTCTTGTGAAGTCCAAAATTGATAAAGCTTTTGCAACAACGGAGTGGGTGGAAAAGCACCCAAATGCTACTCTATTCATTCCACCGGCGACGGGATCAGATCATTCTCCGATTATACTGTACCCGGAGGGTAAAGGAAAAAGGCGAGAAAGGCACTTCAAATTTGAATCAAATTGGATTGAACACGAAGACTGTCAAGGGATTATTGCCAATGCTTGGGGGCCTCCAGTATCCCCAACTAATGTCCACACGATCACAACAAAACGATCTAACACGGTGAAGGCACTAACAGCATGGAGCAAGGCTGCCTTCCCAAACAATAAGAAGCGAATCAAAGAACTCGAACAACAATTGATTCAGGTTACTAATAAACCTTTCACGGAAGACACAAATCGACAAGAGCAGTACATTCGGGAACAAATCAAATTTTTTTGGAAACGAGAAGAGATTTACTGGTTTGATAGGGCGAGACAACAATGGATTGATTTCGGTGATAAAAACACAAAAATTTTCTTCGCACTTACAGCTCAACGACGAAATTTCAACAGGATATCTGCTATTCAGACTAGTACAGGAGAATGGACACAAAATGAGAGTGAGATCAAAGCTCAGTTTAACAAATTCTATGATAACCTCCTCCGAGAGCAGGAACATACCTTACTGACAGAAGCTCTATGATGCATTACAGTAAGAGTAACGGCAGAGATGAATGTTACACTTACAGCTGTCCCAGATCGACAGGAGGTTAAAGAGGCAGTGTTTGACATGAACCCTGGGAAAGCGCCAGGGCCAGACGGACTTAACGGGATATTCTTTCAGGAATATTGGGATATTATACAAGAAGATGTATATAGAATGGTGGAGGACTTTTTTACCCATAATACTTCGTTGACTACCCTTAACGAAACATTAATCACTCTTATCCCGAAAGGAGACTCTCAGACAGGTGTTGGGGACTATCGCCCAATTTCATGTGTAAATTTTATTTACAAAATCATTTCAAAAATATTGGCGAACAGATTACAGAAACTCATGGATACGATTACATCTCCCACACAAGCTGCGTTTATCAAGGGTCGATCTATACAGGATAATATCATAGCGCAGGAAGTTTCTTTCTTCATGAAACGCAAACTGAAAAATGAGGCTCACTTCGCGGCAGTGAAACTGGATATGGCCAAGGCATATGACCAGGTACGTTGGGATTTCTTACGGTTATTATTGGAAAAAATGGGTTTTGCACAAACTTGGATAGAGTGGATCTGGAATTGTATTACAACAGTTACATTTCAACTTAATATAAATGGCGATAGACAACCGTCTTTTCGGCCTGTCCAGGGCCTTCGGCAAGGTGACCCACTGTCACCTCTCCTTTTTTCTTTACTTACGGAGTCTCTGATTACACTTATTGAACACAAGGTACTGACATGATATATACAGGGTGTTAAGATCACGCGTAATTGCCGGGTTATTTCTCACCTCCTTTTTGCAGATGACTCCCTCTTTTTTCTATATTTGGAGGGACAAGACGTGAAGGAGTTCCAGGAATGTATTGATACCTACTGTAGATGTTCAGGACAAAAAGTTAATTTTCAAAAATCATCGGTCACTTTTAGTAAACAAACCCCAGTTGCTCTCCGCGAACAAGTTACAGGAACACTAAACATTAAGGAAGTCGAGGACTTGGGGAAATACCTTGGCGTTCCTCTTTGTCATAAACGGTCAAAAATTGATACTCTTCAATGGATTGCGGACAAGGTCTTTAGTAAAGCTCAAGGGTGGATTGTAAAACTGCTCTATGAAGGGGGGAAGGAAGTGCTTATCAAAGCAGTGCTTCAAGCCATCCCCACTTACGCAATGTCCATTTTTTCCTTCCCACTTGGTTTTTGCAGGAAACTGACATCGATTATTGCGCGTTTTTGGTGGAACTCTCTCGAAAAAAGGAAGATACACTGGCTGGAATGGGAGAAGATGACGGCATCAGAAGTCATTGGTGGAATGGGCTTTAGGGACTTGAAACGAGCGAATACGGCACATTTGGCTAGGCAGGAGTGGAGAATTTTACAATTTCCGAACTCGCTAGCAGCTCATGTACTTAAAGGCATTTACTTTCCGCATAAAGACTTTCTCGAGGTCAAATTAAGACAGAGCCGGTCTTGGTCAAGGGCGAGCATCTTGGAAGGAAGAGACTTGCTCATTGAACATGGGATTGTCCGAATTGGGAATGGCGAATCAACTCGGATATGGGATAATAAGTGGTTGCCTTCAGGGAGAATCAAGGATAAACCTGCTGTAGCCACACTTGAAACAGTTAACCAGCTTATGAAACCCAACACGGATGACTGGGACTGGGAGGTGATCGATACAGTTTTACCCTTCCCAGTTAGAGAGGAAATTTATAGGACACCATTACTCAATCGACAATCACAGGATACTTTTACCTGGCCCTTCACAAATTCAGGAGTGTATACAACTAAATTGGGATATACAATATTAACACGAGAACACCAGGTGACAACACAACAGACATCGGCACAGGCGGACTTACTAAATCCAGAATTGTGGAATAAAATTTGGAAGTCAAATGTACCTAATAAAGTCAGAAATTTCACTTGGAAAGCGTGTCGAGATATTTTACCTACGCGCCAGAACCTATACCATAAGCACTGTAGTGACTCCAACTGGTGCCAATGGTGCGGGGAGGTAACAGAGACCAATACTCATCTTCTTCTCACATGTGCTTTTTGTAGACAGGTGTGGGCGGGGTCAGCGTTACAACTTCGAATTCCAGAAGAGGAGCCCCACAGCCTTGGTGACTGGTTTATCAATGTTTTTAACGGCGTGAATAACTCTATTTGGGATAAACAGATTCTTACTGCTTACCTAATGCTTATACTATGGAATATATGGAAACACAAAATGAAATGTTTACATGAAAACGGTTCACTCAATGTTAACACTGTTCTAATTACCACTAATATAACTATGAAAGATCTATTTGGACAGGATTGGGGAGAGGCACCAACCACTGGGGATCAGAGTCGAGGAGGGCATACGACCTCAACTCCGGAACCGGTGTTTTCGGAGGATACCCAGGTCATTTTTACATGTGACGCGTCCTTTAAATCAAAAGCAGAACAAAGTGTAATCGGAGTGGTTCCGAGAGACATGGTTTCGCATACACGACAAGTCTACTCGAAACCAATCTGGACAGACCCGGCGGCCGAAACAGAGGCGATAGCGGTTCTGGAGGCGGGCAGACTAGCAAGACAGGATACAGGCAGGAAAACAGTTATCTGCTCCGACAACCTTGAGTTAGTTCAAGGTATCGTTTCGTTGCCAGCAGCGTGGTGGAAGGTCAGGCCATTCATTAAGCGGATCCTACTGGATGCTGAGAGAAATGGAAATGTGTCCTTTAGGCATATCCCGAGACGACATAATGGCTGGGCCGACAGAGCGGCGCGGAGAGCTAGGCAACAGGAAGCCTGGAGGGGACAACAGCTTCAACTAACCCTCCATTTCGGACGACTAGGTATTGGCTAATTAGGATACGGAGCCACCTTTACGTATGACAAAAAAAAAACACCACACTAATCTCTCACTTCATACTTCAGTTACTCACCTTACTTATAAAAAAAATAAATTCACATGACTTCACACAATGCACACACAGTTCACAAACTTCACAACCGTCCTCACCTAACCCCTCCTAACTTCATTACCTCTCACTAGAGACTTACCTCCTCACCCCACAATTCATCTCCCGTAATTCGTAATAAGAATACCTAGGGATGGCAGTGGTTACGATTTTTATCCGAAACCGACGGATTACCGAACCGAATAAAAACCGATTATGTAACCATGGTTAAATCCGTTAGGGTTTGGTTTTAAAAAGTGAAACCGATGGTTAAAACCGTTAGGTTATTGTTTTAGATTAAAAAACCCGAAAAACCCGAAAATCCGTTTTTTATATATATATATATATATATAAATCTGATTTTATTTTATCTACTAAAGGCTAAAATCCACGTATTTTTATATTTTGAAGTCCATCTTTCTTATATTTTTTTTATTTTTAATTATCAAAAGGCTAAAAGTCTCAACTCAACTATAGATAAGGATGGAAATGGTTATGGTTTAAAATAAAAATCGATGAAAACTTGAACCGATTAAAAATAGATTATGCAACCATGATAAAACCGTTAGGTTATGGTTTTGAAAAATGTAACCGATGGTTAAAATTTTAGATAAAAATAAAACCAAATAACCAAAAACCCCATTTATTATAATCTATTTTTGTATATTTTATAGTAATAGAGATAAAAAAGTATTTTCATATCTCAAAACTAAAATCTAAATATTAGAATTAACAAAAGAAGTAACAAAATCGTTATTTAATTAAAGATCAATAAAATATTTTATATATTGGAGATTTTTCATGTATTTCTGATCTTGTTTCAATATTTTCAATATATTTAGAGAGTTATAGTTTGGCATGTCACAAGAGCGAGGCGATGTTAGGAATCCTACTGCGAGAGGGACGCCTCGCGAGCCGGGTTATGGTTAAAATCCGAAAAACCGTTTAAATGACCGAATTCGAATTATTCGGATATGGTTTTGAAAAGTAAGTCCGATGGTTAAATCCGTTAGGGTTTGGTTTTTGATAAATTAAATGGATATGGACATGGTTTTGAATTTTTTTGCAATAATCCGATCCGTTGCCATCCCTAAGAATACCAATTAATATACTTACTACTTCACATAACACATTAATTAATTGGTATTATTAGTAAAGATATGGCTCAGAAATTGGTCTTATTAGTAGAATGTAAATGCTTAAGCAATTGTTCGTACAAAGCTTATTCGTATTACGCAGGGAGTGGTTATATGCCTTGGAGTCAACTTGATCAATTCCAACAATTGTCAAAGCGATGTCACATGTCTTTATATTCACTTAACCTATTCAGAACTTAGTAATTTCTTTCTTCTACTAAGTTATAGTTGAACTCTAATGATTCAACCTTTGTACTTTCTCGGTATAGAATTATTATTTGTGGTAAAGTTTTCACTCGATTTAATATATGGAAGTTTTATCCAGAGGAAAATACAAAAGGCGTCCCAACTTTTGGGATTTTCCTTTTTTAAATCCTAGTCACAAAAAGATCCAGTTTTAAGTCCCACCGTTAGAAAGTAACTTTTGGCCTATTACTATACTACCCCTCCATCATCTTACCAATGTATTACATGGATTGCCAACAAAGCACTCTCCCCACCGTGATTCTTTTCATTTATTAGCGTCTCATTTATTTCTCATCATTGAAACAAAACGATGCTGTCCTATCAAACATCCTAACATCAACATCACACCGGGGAATTTTTGAAAATTCAAAAGTTTTCACCATTGTTCTTCATCACTGTGTTCTTCAAGGCTAGTACCAGGTATGTTTCATATATGTTCTTAATATCAATAAACTCCATTACACTAGTATCTTAGTCGTAAACACAATGAATCAATATCTGGTTTAATAATACATTAAACATTCATAGTAGATAAACAGTATTCTTCTATTAAATCGATGCCATGGATAGAAGTTGTGATACATATAGTTAGATCATGTGTAATAATATGTTCGGGCTGTACCACAAACGTTTACTTGCATCCATCACCTTGATTCTGTACATAGATAATGTGTTTTCATGTCTTCCTCATACGCTGGATTTCACCTATTGGGTGTGTCATGTCATATCACAGGTAAACCTATATACCCTTTGTAGGAATACTGTACTCATTATGGGTCTGTACCTCTATGGAGTGCTGTTAGCCTAGTTTTTTGTGTTAATGTCTTCATCATACTCGGGACGTACCCGATTAGTTGTGTCATGTCCTATCACAGAGAAACCTTGTTCGGTCTGGACCCATACATAACTTTGTTGAAATACTCTGCTCATTCTGGGTCTGTACCGCTATCGAGTTTTTGTTAGCCTAGTTTTTTTGGGTTAATGTCTTCTTCATACTCGGGACGTACCCGATTAGTTGTGTCATGTCCTATCACAGAGAAACCTTGTTCGGTCTGGACCCATACATAACTTTGTTGAAATACTCTTCTCATTCTGGGTCTGTACCGCTATGGAGTTTTTGTTAGCCTAGTTTTTTTGGGTTAATGTCTTCTTCATACTCGGGACGTACCCGATTAGTTGTGTCATGTCCTATCACAGAGAAACCTTGTTCGGTCTGGACCCATACATAACTTTGTTGAAATACTCTTCTCATTCTGGGTCTGTACCGCTATGGAGTTTTTGCTAGCCTAGTTTTTTTGTGTTAATGTCTTCTTCATAATCGTGACGTACCCGATTAGTTGTGTCATGTCCTATCACAGGAAAACCTTGTTCGGTCTGGACCCATACATAACTTTGTTGAAATACTCTTCTCATTCTGGGTCTGTACCGCTATGGAGTTTTTGTTAGCCTAGTTTTTTTGGGTTAATGTCTTCTTCATACTCGGGACGTACCCGATTAGTTGTGTCATGTCCTATCACAGGAAAACCTTGTTCGGTCTGGACCCATACATAACTTTGTTGAAGTACTCTTCTCATTCTGGGTCTGTACCGGTATGGATTTTTTGTTAGCCTAGTTTTTTTGTGTTAATGTCTTCTTCATAATCGCGACGTACCCGATTAGTTGTGTCATGTCCTATCATAGGAAAACCTTGTTCGGTCTGGACCCATACATAACTTTGTTGAAATACTCTTCTCATTCTGGGTCTGTACCGGTATGGATTTTTTTTCTTACCCCCAACCAGGAGTCTTGTATACATCAACATTGGGTCTGTACCTATATAAGTTGTGTTCACGTTGCCCTCGTACACGGGATGTACCTTAGTAGTGGTGTTTCTGTCATACAAAAGGTAACACTATTGTCAATCTAGGTCTGTACCGTGATGGATATTTCCTGATTATAACCATCTAATATTCTTGCATTCATACGAATGGGTCTGTACCTAGTAATACGTCTTTATGTATTCCTCATACGGTAACAACCCTAGTTTTTTTATTATGTACCTCAAATATCAATCTGGGGCAATTACTCATGAATATGAATTTTTGTGAATCGTTTATAGGCTAAGCATGGATCGGGTTATTTGCATTTTCAAGTTCGGGGGAGACAAGTACCTGTCCCCCATGTCAAATTTCGATTCATTCCGCAAGGTAAAGGAGTATGTTATAAGCAAATGGTGCATTTTACACGACAGTAATGTGATTTATCAGTATTCACTCCCTTCTCAAGAGGAGTGTCGTATTAGTTCCGAGGACGATTTTTGTACCTTACAGTGGATGGTTTCACGCGATTCTGTAACAGAAGTTGTTTTCCATATACTCCTCAAGGCACCGGAAGTCAATATCCACTCTGCTACACCACGCAAAGACCCTAATTCAGTCAATGATTCATCTACAGGCATTCAAACACCGGTCCGTACTGAATCACAGCAGCCAGCATTTTACACGCACCGCGTAAAGAAGTTGCTAAGTCATGATTGGGGAGAAAGCTTAGGGGGTATTGAAACCTGTTTCCCACTTGGTATGTCCCAGTTCCGGTATGCGATACGGAAGTACTCATGTGAGACCGGTTACATGTATACTCATTCTCACAATAACCACTACAAAATCGCGGCTTACTGCGGAAAGCGTGATACAGCGGCATGCCAATGGTGGATTTACGCAGCTATTTCGAAAGATGATGGTAAGCTATATGTGAAGTCCTTTTTTAATGAGCATACATGTGAAACCCCGTGCCGTACCCTTAAGAATCGAAGGATGTCATCTGGATTAGTGAAGGAACTCATCATCGATGATGCACGTGCGAAGACTAATATGAGGCCAAAGGACGTTATTCACCGCGTAAGGGATGCGTATGGATTCGTAATTGACTACAAGACAGCATATAATGCTCTTACTCGTGCGAAGGAAGAAATTAGTGGTGATTTCGGTGAATCGTACGGTATGATCGAAGAATACTTTAATAAACTAAGGAGTGTGGACCCTACTGGCAGTTACGTCCTCGAAGCTGATCCTGATACAAAGGCCTTCGAACGTGCGAATTTTGCTTTTGGTGCGTCCTTAGACGGATTTAAGTACTGTCGCCCTGTTGTTTTTCTCGATGGGACTTTCCTAAAGAACAAGTACAAGGGTACCGTTCTCGCCGCAGTTGCAAAAGACGGAAACAGCGGTACGTTATTACATTTATACATTGGCCAAGACCTAGTAGAGGTGTCATGGCCTCCCTGAGGTAACTCTGTTTCGTTCTGGACCCATTCAGCCGTTTTTTTAGTACTATACTCATCCTTGGTCTGTACCGTGATTGTTTTTGTTGCTTATCACCATTTTTTATTAATCAGAATCGGTCTGTACCTAGTAGTGGTGTCATGGCCTCCCACAGGTAACACTGTTTCGGTCTGGACCCATGTAGCCCTTTTTTTAGTAATATACTCATCATCGGTCTGTACCGGGATCGATTTTTTTGATTATCACCATTTTTTATTAATCAGAATCGGTATGTACCTAGTTAAGGTATGTTCATGACCCCCCATGGGCGGGATGTACCGTACTAGTGGTGTCCGGTCCTATCATTGGGAAAACTGTTTCGGTCTGGACCCATACGCATCTTTTTGTTATCATGTACTCATATTAGGTCTGTACCGATATAGGTATTCTGCTTGTTGACATCATATATTATTGTATACATCTGCATGGGTTGCGTTTATTTATGGGCTGTACCCACCATGTTCATTTTTAGGACCAAACTGTATATCATATACTTTAGACTAATATGTCCAGAATTTTTCAGGGCTGTACCCGTTTGCTTTCTCTATTTGTACAGCTGAAAACAACGTTAACTGGGACTCCTTTCTCCGGTTTCTACGCCCGCTCATACTCGGTCGCCCGTTGGTTTTTGTTTCAGATCGATTACGTGGTATAATAAATGCCGTGCACAACATATTCCCTGAACACCATCATTCTTTCTGTACAAGGCACATCAAAGCTAACCTGGAGCTGAATTATGCATCAGATATGAAGTCCTATATGAAGAGATTGTTTGATAAGGTAGCAAATGCTCCCACATTTGAGCTTTTTGATCATTACATGGCGAAATTCTTGCTCGTTGGTGGTGAAAAGGCTGAAAATTTTATGCAGAATTTGCCGATCGTGAATTTCGCAAACGTTTATTTTGGTGCCCAACGCTATGGGGAAATGACTTCCAACGCCGTCGAGTCTATGAACAGTTGGATAGTTTGTATACGTGATCTACCGGTATGCGACTTTATCCACCGGTTACGCCTCCAGCTGATGAAACTAATTTACGACCGTTCGGTTGAGGTCGACCGGTGGGTATCACGCCTAGCCCCTGCACGCCAAGTCGAGTACGACGAGAAGTATCAGTGTTCTCGTACTTGGTCTCTTACTCAAGCCACCCCCGATGTGTTTGAAGTTCACAGCGACCCGTCAATGAGAGTTGATATTAAGAACTACGAATGCTCATGTGGTGGGTGGCAATACAAAGGTTTCCCTTGTGAACATGCTGTAGCTGCCTTAGCTCATGCCAAGCCATTGCACGGTTTCGATTACATTGACCCGTACTTCTTCACCAGCACTGTGTGTGATGTGTATGCTAGCAAGTTACCCGTCATACCCTCGTTTGGTGGTGCACCAGTCACTGAGAAAGTAATGAATGTCATGCCTCCTGTGGGTAAGGTCCCACCTGGTCGTCCTAGGCGGGAACGGTTTCTGTCTCTGTGGGAAAGGACACGGGCAATGCGTAGGTGTGGTAGCTGTCACCTTATGGGATATCACAATAAAACAACGTGCACTGCCGTACTATGATGAGCGTTATTATATGACCCGATCATAACGTTTTTGTGTAATATCTGTATCATTTTGCCTATTACAATTCGCACTATGTCACGCAACTTTTGTTATGTGCGTACCCACTGTAGTATTTTTAGGATTACTTTGTTTTTATACTGCAATGGGTACAGCCACATTATGAACTATCATTGCTGGAAGTTGGTAATTCTGTTTGATTTACTGTGTTCACATTTTATACTGTGTTGTTGCAAATTAAGTTCTGTATTGCCACCCTCCCAACTGCATCTGGGGCCGTACCCAGGTAATTTCACCTTTAACTAAATGAACTTACTGGGGCTGGCCAAGTGTCCAAGCTTGCCCGACTACACAGGAGGGAACACGCAATGGGGCTGGATCCAGAACACATAGCTTATTGAACGGTGAACACTCAAGGGCAGCCATTGTCACAAATGCATGATTTTTTTGTTCAATGCAATCCACACGGGCTGTACCCATATACAGATACTAAACAGTTAAATCAGAACACAGGGGCTGTACCCATATAGAGATACTGTATCGTAAATCACATTCATTGAATAGCAAAACACAGACATATGTACACACATTCAACACACTCACACGCTAATAACATTTCAGAATAAGACAAACATACAGACCCCAAATATGACCACGAATTTCCCTGTATTCTTGGCTATCACCTTCTATTGCGTCGAATCATGGGGTAAATGTTCTTCGTGCGGGATGTACCTTACTAGTTATATCCAAATTTTTGTAACAAGGTGCCACCTATACCGGGCCGTACCCTTAATGCGCATACAAGCATCACCTCTACTACGGTCTGTACCCATTATGACCATACATCATCAAACTTACATCGGGCTGTACCCATACATCTGTCGACCAATACGTATTCTTCCTAGGCCGTACCCACTCCCTTTATATGGGGATAACTACTTCACTTTGCCATTCCATGACATACAGTACAACAACATTATCAATAAATGAGTACTCAGAACAAAATACATAACTTAATGGTGTTTCAAAAGTACAATACAAAGTATTCAATTCGGACGTTTACCGTTGTCTTCGTTACACAAAATAGACATTCAATTGAGTAAACCCGTGCACAAAAAGAATTAAAATAGTCAACTACCAGCATGTGTCATACATCACGGGTAGTGCTTTGTCAAGTCGCTTGCGACACGCATTACCTCCGTAATGTGATCCTTCTTCATCAGCTTCTCCACCATCAACCGTCTCATCACTTTGTACTCTTGCGTGGTGTACCCCCCACGGACTTCAGTATTGTTATATATATCTTGTGCACACAGCATCACGTACACTCCGGAGTCCATTATTGACGCCCTGTTTTGGACTGTTGGTGACGTTAGGTATACTTCAACTTTCTCTATCTTTTTCCCTGGGATGGGTTCGTCTTCATCGTACATGTCATGGAAAACCTTCTTCCACAACATGTTGTACAACTTCTGCGCGTTTAACTCAGCTGTGTCCCCGCACACATTGCCCACACCCCTTTTGATAGAGCTGAAATGCTCAAACTCACCCTCTACTGACCTGTAAACCATTGCGCTCCAAAACATAATCCCACTGACCTTCGTCATAATAGGTATTACCACACTTCTGTAGTCCTGGCTCAGCTTTCTGAATGCGTCCACGACAAGTCGTTTTTCAAGGTTCTCGAATCCTTTATTATAGTAGTACTGTGACAAATAAGTCAAGTTTTTTCGGTTAACATATTCACATTAGTCATACGATACATAACACATAATACATTACCATGGTCCGTGCATGAAGCTGCGTGCACAATCCTAGAAAATCATCCTTTGTTTTCTTCGGTTTCTTAAAAGAGTCCGATCTCCAGCCATGCATAACCGCGTCCATTACCTACAACGTGTTCATAATCGTCGGCAAACATCAGTTAGTAGCCAATCATATGCACACATCATCTATATAGCCGGGATGTACCCATCAAAGGTAGTAGAAAATTCAGTTACACTGGTTGGGTACGGCCCATAACCTATATTTTTCGTCCGCACCAACCATTATGGGTACAGCCCAGCACAGTATTTATGTTTTTTTGGATAATTTTTTCATACTTACTAACCTGCCATTTCACTTCCCGCTGTCGATTAACATCCATCACATGTTTTATTGTTACGCACAAATTGTTCAACTGCCACACTACGATTGATTCCGGATGGTTCTCATATATGCGGTTAAGATTTGTGTTAACGGACGAGCTTGTAACGTACGCCTTTGACACCTCCCGCAAACTCGGTTTCTTAACTACCACAGCAGCATTCCCAGATCGTAACCCACCTGCTGTGCGTGCTAACTTATCCGACTTACATACTCGGCTTCGTAGGGTAGGTCCTGTGGCTTTCCTTTTCAACGCGTCGCTTGCGTTCGGCGTTTTACTACACACTTTACCAGCTCTGTGTATCAATCTCGCAGCTAACACTGACAAAGGCACGTTGTCGTCATCTGTTAACGTTGGTGTACTCTTAGGATGCCCACCTTCTACTAAAGTTGTGGGAACAACATCCGGAGCAACTGATTCTGTAATTGCAGCACTCTTCCCATCCGGTGTCATAACACCCAGGTCAAACGAGGGCATCACACCATTTGTCTGTGACAGCCCTTTGTAACCACCATCCGGTTTTTCCGGCCGCATTGGTGTGTTGTGTACCTCTGACTGCAATACCTCATCCTTTATGTTACTTAAATCCACAGGTCTCCCCCAAACCCGATCTGCGCTACTGAAGCATTTTAACAAATTGGTTGGGGTGCAGTACACATCACGGACTACCGGCTCGATCTTAACATCTACAGCTTCTGAACGTCCCAAACATGGTTCATCTGTTATTTCAGTGATCCCGAAACATTTAAACACAATCTTCGGCGTGTTATACCCATCGTCATTATCCACTGTCATTCCATTATATACACCGGTACAGCCCGCATCATCCCCCACCACAGAAACCACGTTCCCAGTAATAGGTATTGGAGGATCTGGTACAGCCCTCACGTCCCCCACCACTGTACCGGACAAGTCTGAAGAGTTGATCCCTGTAAGACAACCTACTGCAATAGCTGAAGCCCTCACATTGCGTAAATCCGAAACCACCTCCATCTGACTCACATCCGATTCTCGCCCTTCATCAACCTTAACAGTACCACGTTGTTCTCTACACATACGCTCAAGCTCGGTCTCGAGGAAACGGTTACGTTGCTGCAACAACGTCACCTCATTAAACAGCTTAACGTTTGATTCCCTTTCCTTTGACATATCTTCTCGTATCCCATTCATCTCGCTTCGTACGGCCAACCGTACCATATCTAGGCTATAACTACTACCAATAACGTTGGGGGAGTCAGGAATGATCACATCCCAACCGTCCTCTATCGGGGATGGCGACGGCACCCGTTGTCCTAGCTCCACAATTAGGTCTTCCTCTTCATCAGACGAGCTAACGTAGTGTACGTTTAAGTCTTCTGCAGCTGCATAGGTGTCTGAGTTATTTCCATATACGCAATCATCGTTCAACAGATCCCTAATATCAACGTCAAGTTCATCGTTAATCAGGTACAACGCCTCATCTCCACTCATCACGAGTTCTTCCGATTTAACCTGCGTACGCCACAACATTATACGAACGCTTATGTTCCACCTACATGCAACAAAAATGAATCATAAATTACATACCATAGCTGCAGTTACTATTTCCATGGGTTTCGTCTTCAATATTTGCGGGCAATCACGTAGGCACCATTTAAACATCCTTGGTATAGCAGCGGCGTCTTTCGGGATAACTCCCGGGAGTGCAACGTGCTCATAAAACCATGGCTACACATTTAAATAGAGTTTAACAGCACACTACACACATATAATACACAATAATTGTATAATACTTACTATAAGTAGTACGCAACAACCTTTCCCACGGGCTTTATCGGGTCTCATCATGTACTCGGCAACAAGGGTACACCAATCGTAATCACGTAGTTTAGATATATCTTCTGAGATATCTACATGCCATTGGGCTACTCGACCACTACTTGTCGGGAAAAATATTGTTGAGAGGGCCAGCAAGTTTATTAGTCGAACGAAGTTGCTACGAACATCCGAACTAAGTGGCGTTGCAGTGAGGCTGCGTAGCTTATCTTTCACTGTTTGCTGCAACAAGCCGTCCGTGCCCACGCCAGGGAACGTACGAGAAAACCATGGGGATGGTGATCTGGTTGTCCGAACCACTTTCGGGACCACGGCAGTACCTCCCTCAACACCCATTATTAGCCGCACATCTTTCGGTGTGACCTTCATTTGCACACCACCAATTACGTATGCCATAGCCTTTTCATCATACGTTGATACTAGTTTCCTGAAAAGCACAGGTGACATTCCGTACTCTTCGAACACCTCCCTTTGTTCGTGTAGTTTAACAATTAGTCCATAAAAGGGTGACGCTGCACAAGCAGTTACATGGTCAACTGTTACGTTGCTGTCTTGTAACACGTCTACAATATGTCTAAACGTGCACGAAATCCCATCCATACCTGCAATATACAACACGGCGACCCTCAGATTTTATACACTTTTAGTGGGTACAGCCCTATTAAACATATCGCTTAGACCCAGATGAACTATGTCGGTCTGTACCCAGTTGCTTATAAGCCTGCTTATACTACTAGTATACACAACAATTAGTAACCATGATCTTGATCTTATTCCAACCTACCTAGGTACATCCCCATCCTATACATATCAAGGCACAGGTTACACCAATCAGGTCTGTACCCACATACTTCATATTTAAATGATTGGCTTATGTGTTGCCCTAGTACAGATAGTAGAAGAAATAGTGGACAGACATATATAAATGACACTAGTAGGCACCCTTACAATTTTTGTATCCCCAACTTATATGGTACAGCCCCATAATATACTTACGTATACACAAAGTACACAGGCCACTACAGAATAGCTTACCAAACTAGCCATATGGTTGTTTTTTACAGGGCACTAATGGAAACATCATCTCCAAACCTACTAACAACATACTCTCATACATAACAACTTTTTCATAACTCCATATACTTAAACTTAACAGTAGTCAAATAATTTATCTCAAAACCACAGAAGAACATAGTTTCACTCACACCACTATGTAATTTGTTAAGTAACATACCTTTGTTCCAATGGTGGTTGATCTTCTTAAGTGGGACGATGACAATCTTCTTATCTTGTTAAAGTCAGACTCCACTATCTCGTCTCACACTCGTTGTATTTCCACGAAAATGTCTGAAGATGTTTTTGCTTTGTATGAATATAAAAATCTTCAATCATATTCTATATACAAATTTTTCTGACTTACTTTTTGCTGATGTGACAAGTGTAAATGTTAAGGTACGTGTTACTTTTTAGTTTTAATACTTATTTTTTATGTACTTGCTGACTAATAGGTTTTTTATATTTTTCTTTTTTGTTTTCCCATGGGTCTGTCCCCACGTTGTTATATATATATATGCACATATCCGGTCTGGCCCCAGGCCGTATTCGTTTACTTAAATTATACTTATATTGGTACAGCCCAGTCATTACGAATGGTTACTCTGTACAGAGGATAAGAGTATGGGTACCGCCCTATACCATCTTCCTGGCTAAGGGCCTGTACCTAGTTCAGCCATGTACATCATATAATAACTATATGGGTACAGCCCTAGCTTAATTTTTAAACTTCGGGCCGTACCCATGTTTAGCAAACACATGTACCATAACACAAATTCATAACTAGATTCAATAAATAACCAAATTACCAAACTAATATCCAACAGTTCAACAGTATTTAAAATAACAGTTCAACAGTATTTAAAATAAACCAATTACACAAATTAATTAAACCCCGGCCCTTGCGTTAACAACCACCTCTGTTGTCCTCTCATTGTTCAGCAGAGTACTCACGATGTCTTTCCGTAGCTTCCTGTACTCATTCATCTTGTATCCTCCAGATATACGCTTACCTTTGAACAGCTGTTGCATGCACAATAATATGTAGATACCGGTATCTTCCCACAGCATGGCAGATTTATGAAGCGCGTATTGCTTTTTCACATATAGTGGTTTCCCGGACAGTCCTACATCACCCAACCACGCGTTATTCATTAATCGATTCATACATTTTCGGGTTATTCGTTCCGCTTCTTTGTTGATTAGGTTTTCCTTTGCCGGGTTGCTCGAGTTGTAGTGCTCCAGCGTATGTTTTTCCTTGTTATAAACTACCAACGACCATACGGTGTGGATGCCTATTTTCGTCTTCATTGGGATCAGCAGATGTTTGTGCCTACGAGACAGATTTACACATCTCTCGTATACTCCTGTCATTTCCGCCTTCGGTGCGTCCTCCCGTTTGTACTGCATCACATTTTTTTGTAAACATTAATACCAAACCATGCATTGTAATATTTAATTACATAATAGGACAAGACCGACAAACACTTACGAAAGACCTGCAAGGCATATAATGGCACCACCTCTCGCCCACTCGTTTCGCATATAGCCGATGCCAAACCGACATCATAGCCTCTATAACCTGTGTGAGAGTAAGAAATATAGGTTAGACTTATTTTATTTACTCAATAGGTCAACCTTTATATTACCTTCCCCTTAACACGTCTCTGCGCTGCGACCATCATGCAGCTGTCCACACTAACACTCAAACTACCGTTCAACCAAACTGGGGTTTTTTCGGGGAGCCACACCTTCAACCTGTTCAACACGTTTAATTCATCCTCCCCAGCCACGTTCTTTTTCTCCTTCACGGGCTCATCATCTTCCGCACCATCACTATCACTGTTTTCACCGACTATATCATCTGACGGTGCAACTGATACCTCCGCCGATTTTTCTCTTATAGATGGCCCTACAGCACTGCTTGCTTCTGTTACGTACACATTCCCGACCCCATCGCCCTTATTAACTGCTCCATCATCCCCCCTATGAGCTTCTCTAATAACAGCATCAGTCTCACTTTTATCCGTACTCACGACCACCTCCTTATCCATGTCAACTGCACCTGATGCATCCACTGCAGTGGGCTCAGTATTCGTCATTGCAACGAGGTTACCTAAACTATCCACCCCATATACGGCAGCCAACTGCGACCCAAACAACGGCTCTTTCGGTTCTACTGTTTTTTTAACACGACCTTGCGCAGTACCGTGCAACACTATCTCCATCCCAGTGCTACTACACTCGGTGTTAACTTCTCCTCTCATTTCCAATTTCCGTTTCCTTGGTGTCTGCCCCGTGACAAATTCTGGACCCAACATTTTACGTCTGTTCCCTCTATCTGCAACTTTAACTCTATCCACCATTGAGCTCCTTCGCTTCCTAACCACGTCCAAACCAGCTGACGAGGCTATCTTCAGGACAAGTTCCGACAGTGGGATCTCTTCATCCTCGCTCTCCATCGCCTTCTCAGGTTCTGTTCCTTCTGCCCCATCACCAACCGCCTTATTGATGATTATACGTTGCTCGGGGTCGGTCAAAGTCATGCTCACGTCCTGAACGTAACCCGTCTCCACTAGCTCGCTTCCACCAAACATGCTGGGCAAGCTGCTCGCCCTTCCAAGCGGGCTTTGGAACACACTAGCATCGAAGTTATAGGGATGGCAGAAATCGTTCGTTGCGTCAACACTCGATTGGCCCGATTGAAGATGTATGCTTCCAGTTGACGTGCCAACAATCAGGTCTGCTTCATTTATCCCACTAAACACATGTCGCTGATCACTGTCGCGCACTATCCCATTTAGTCTGTCTACCTCCTCCCGAAGTCGTTTGTTTTCCAACATAAGTGCTTCAGTCTTCTTCCGTTCTCGTTCCACCTCATCCGCAATTGCCACCTCATTTATTCCACTACCACTACCGGCTGCATTCTCAACGACCCTTGGTAAACCATCACCCAAATCTGACACTTCCTTTCCCACACCACCAGGCATCTCAACCCCATCTACTTCTATATTCACTCCCAAATTCATCTTCTCACGCTCGGCATCAGTCCATGTGAGAGCAGCTAAGCTAACCTGCACAGCATTTGCACCAAATAATCACAGTTACTAACATATTACGCTATATGGGTACGGACCGTATATTAGAATCGCACCAAACAACATGCACCTATACATAAGGGGGACAGACCAACATCGACCACGGTCAATACTCACACACTCATTTAACTTAGGGACAGACCCACGTCTTTTCAATTCTCAGTCCCACTAAGAATTGACACATTACATTATACAGTGATACGACGTAAAGGGGAAGGGCCCACATAAGACAATTTCAATTCACACAAAAACGTTCGTAATGGGGACAGACCTGACTATGTATAATGTACAGCAACAACCCTAATATATATCTGACTTTCTCATGGGTACAGCCCTACTAAGATTTAACATTTTTCATACTAACTTGGTACAGTTCGTAATGGGGACAACCCTGACTATGTATAATGTACAGCAACACCCTAATATATATCTGACTTTTTCATGGGTACAGCCCTACTAAGATTTAACATTTTTCATACTACCTCGGTACAGACATAGTGGGGACAGCCCCATATTGGAAAATTCCAACAGGCACGCAAATATTCAATTTTGGCACAGCCCCACGTGGTTTTAAGCTAAACCAATCAAACTTTAACAGTATATGTACACAATTCTAACATATACAACCTCAGCATAAGGGATGGACTTACCATTTCAGGCGTAACATTGTCAAGAACTTCTCCCCTAAAATTATTGGACGCCTCTGGACTTAGCCACTTCAACACGCGAGGTATCCCGGCCACGTCACTCGGTACGATAACGTTAGTCGACACGTGCTCGCAAAACCATGGCTGTCAGGTTCCGTGAAACACATTCAGTCATATACGAGTAACACATACATCATCACCTATAACATTATATCCACTTACCAGTAGAAGTACGCAGCATCCGCTACCATCACCAGCAGCTGATTTCATCAACGCGTCGGCTATATGAGCAGGCCAATTGTAATTCTTCAATTCATCAACATCCTCGCATATCTTCACCTGCCATTGCGTCATCCGTGCAGACGAAGATGGAAAGAATATGGTCGATAACGCAAGCATGTTCATGCATTTGACAAACGTTTGGCGATTACACTCCTCGTCCCTCTTCAGACACCGTATTATCATCTTCTTCAACTCAGTGTGTAACAACCTGCCAGTGGTTTGTCCAGGGAAAAATTGCTTGAACCATGGTGATGCCTTCATATCAGCTGTTTTGTAATCTGGAATCTTCACTTTTCCGCCTTCAACTCCCATAATGACACGCACGTCTTGCTCAGTCACGCGGATTGGCACACCGCCCACAACGAAACTCTTGCTCTCAGCGTTGTAGCAATCCAGAATGTCACGTATCACATTTTCATGTTTCGGAAATCGACCCCCCTCTACTTTTAGGCTGTGCAGACCACGGAACAAACCGTAGAACGGTGAATTAGACATGGCATCTACGTAAGATAATGGCACTTTGTTGTCTTCGAAAATAGCGTATACTGCATGCAAGGTCCCTCTGTTTGACCCCATTGTCCTGCATTTACACATCACAGTGCATTGATTAGATAATAAATTGACATTCCAATGTGTACACGAACACGTACAACACATCACAACTGCAATAAACATAAAGGGGCCAGACCCATATTCATAGTTATCCCTCCGTACCAACATAGTTCATACGAATATGTCCAGCACATACTGCTGGCCAATACAATTTTTTTTTATATCCCGGTACGTACCCATTACTCATATCATCAACCTAAAACAACACAAGGTAATCTACATACTTAAATAGGTCCGTACCCAGTACCGCATACACATTCTACTACATTTGTTACATATCCAAATCTAAGGTCCGTACCCACTATGGTGTGTTGTGTCACATACACACCATCCCTATTCTACCCATAACCTACTACACATACCATTCAAATACATCTACCACTGCAACTATTCATGAAATTCATGCCAAAAAACAACAGTAGGTGATGTCTGGTACCTTTAATATAGCGAAACGTCGTTGATGTGTGTAGATGTTCTACTGTTGCAGTTCGTCGTCCTCCCTGAAGCTTCGGTGTTGCAGGCTACAGTGTTTTGTTTTTGAATATGGCTGAGAGAAACGATTCGAGGAGAGAGACGGTTCTAGGAGAGAGAATGCACTTTCTAGTTTTCGTATACAAGCTTTAAATTTACACGGTGCTTAGAGTGAAGGTTGGATTTCGTGTACACAACTCCCATTATGATGGCGTTTTGTTTTTGGTATATTGGTGCTTTGTTTAATGCTTTGACTACCCACTACTGACACGCTGGACACGGGTTAAAGTAGACATTGGGGGTTTTTCTGTCTTTATACACCTACCAGTTACGGAGTAACTAGTCTTCTAACTAGTGGGACTTATTTTAGAAAGGTGTATATCACTTGGTCCTTTAAAACTGAATGCCCCTTTTATCCACACTAAAGGTGTTTGGCCAAATGGTCGAGAGAAAGAAGAGGAAAAATAGGAAGGGAAGTGATAGACAAATTGAAGTTGATCGTAATGTTCTTCTAATATCTACTTAAACATCACAAAGAGAAGTTCACAAAATTTACGACTTGATTAATTTATAAATCAAGGAAGATTAGAGCAATTAGGAAGGTCTTGATTAGTTTCACGACACAAACAAGAAGTTTATCAATAAATGCAAATGCATACAATATCTCCAACGGTTTTGTTGACATAAATTTGATAAGGATGAATATATGGTGAGTTTTATTGCTCATCTATGAATTTATATGTACGGTCTTAGTAGTTCTAGAAATTTTTTGTGTTATATGAAATGACCCACCAATTATTGTCTAAGAAAGTTAAAAGGGGGAATATTAATATAGAGCCCCATGACTTCTAATGTTCCAAATTAAAGCTCCCCTTACCCATTAGTTAGTATCCAACTAGTATTTACTATAGACAAATCTAATGCACACAGTGAGAACCCAAAAACCAAAACAAAGAACCATATAGGGGATCGAAACCCCTCTGTCTCTCTCTCTCAGCTCTCTCTCCTCACTATCTCTGCTCAAGACCGAGAACCACCCCCCACTGGCTGCTGACCTTCAACTGCTGCTGCTGTTACTTCACCGGAGACCACCACCAAGCTGCTTCACCGGAGACGATGCAACACCTCACCATGGCCGATCCCACCTTCCATCGAGAGCCCTCTCCATCTCCACCTCCTACCATCACACCTAGAGACACACACACCTACCTTCTTCCAGCGCTGCTTCACCGGAGACGAGAAAACGCTGCTGCAGATCTGGACCAGATCTGGACCGCGCTGCTGCACCACCCCCTTCATCCCCCACCGTCTGCGAACCTGCAACACAACCACCACGAAGATCTGCGCCGCTGTGACGAAGCCAGATCAGTAACCACCACCTTCAGATCTTAACCACCACGAAGCGCTGCGCCACCCCCTTCATCCACAGCCATCTGCGCCGCCCTCTTTTCACTCTTCCCCATCCCACCACCTTGGAGCTTCACGAAGCCTGCCATACATCGAGTAGCACCTCCAGCCAACCATTCTCGCGCCTCCAGCGAACCATTTTCGCCGCCTAATCACCGGAGTCCACCAACACGCGTGAGGCCAACTTGTCAAAAGCCCAGTCAGTTTTGTCTAGCCCATGGTGTGTACTATCAGGCACAAATGAAGTCCAGCCCATTAGGTCTGGACAGTATGGGCCTCTGAGTAATGAATAGGTTTTGGGTGTATCTTTTAAGGACAGCCCATTAGGTCTGGACATTATGGGTTTGTATACATTTTTGGACTACACTAATATATTTTGTTCATTTTTGCAGGTTAATTAAACTCTAATAATTAGCCAGTGTTATATAAAAATTAAAAACTTAAGTAAAAATATATTAGGTAGATCCTTTACTGTAAAAAATTGGACATTGGCATGCAATATGGACCAGAAAAGACTTGTGTACAGCCCATTGTGTACAAGAACTTGGACAAAACCTGGACAAAACCGAATTCTTCACCATGTACAAAAAATAAGAATGTGAACAAAGAATGACATGGATAAACCCCGAGCTAGTGTACAGCCCCATGGACACGGGTTTTGACTTGGAAATAATCGAGTTCCAACATAGACAAATAATGCACGAAGTTTAGGTACAGCCACATGTACACGGAATTCTCTATCAGCACATGTGTGTAATGGAAAGTAAGAGAGAGAAATGTATTAGTTAACTTGTTTTGTTTGGTTAGGATTTATATAGAACAAAATCTAACTTGGGCTTTAAAATGGGGGTAGGGGAGGAATTAGGCTGCTTTTAGAACTTTCCTCGAGTTAAAACTGTTTCATTGTATAACAAACAAGTTTATTTGCTAATGCTTGAAACATAAAGGGTTTTTTTGGTTGTTTTTCAAATTGTGTTTTATTTTAATAAAACAGTAAAACAATATAGAAACTAATACAGAAATGAATAAAAGTAAATAAATAAATAACTTTACTTGTCGCGGCTAGGATTGGATCCGATGTCTTTAATGTAATTAGGCCACGTACTAGTGTCTTACGTTTGTTGGCTTCAACCTCCAGGATACAACGTCAAAACTATTCAAAAGAAACTGACACAAGAATTCTTAAGAGTTTCAACAAACTAAATAATGTTGCTTCTTTCTATCTCTTTCTTATAATTTTAATGCTTAATGCTTTGAAAAACTGAATGAATAAAATGATTGAGTTGGCCAACTATTTATAGAAGATGAAAAGGTGACTTACCAAAGGGCTGGGATGTTTCATTTTGAGACACGTTGTATTAATATAAGATACAACGTTTACTTAATAAAGACTAAAGTTTGAACTGGTCAAGATGGTATGAACCTAAGGCCTAAAAGCCCAATAAGGCTGATAGTCCAGGTTTGGACCCTACCATGCCTTTTTTTCTTTGCTTTGCTTTTATAACAAAAAGAAATAAAAAATAACATATATTATTATTTTTTAATTTCTCTAAATTACATGACTCAATTTCTCATTCAATTTCAAATAATTTTAACCAAGTGAATATATTACGTTAATCATTTCAACTTGAATAAACTCAACAATATCTGAATTAGTTCTTTAAATTGAGTCACCGACCATCATCACAAACATGGTCAACACTTGGGTAGAATCCCATTTGTCCAACAACCCCCACATGAATGGAAATTGATTAACCATCGTTTATGCAAAATAATGCTATACACGAGAGACAGCGAGGGAGAAGTGTTTAAGAATACTACATAGAGAAAGGTAGTTTTTGGGCTTGAACCTTCTCTAGTAACAACTATCAGATTTACTTGCTAACTAATGAAGGTGATGCCTTGAACTATTCCATCTTTTGTGTAAACTAAGACAATAGAACTTACATAGTATACTTCAAAACATTATTTGGTTCTCATGGTTGTGTCCATTTACGGTGATGTCTCCCTATTTGTCATGAATTAATCCTAGTTGGAGACATCATTTTAGGTGTATTTATTAGAGTATAGGTCAATTTTCTCATGATTTAGTACACTTTCCTATTGTGTCTTGAATTAATTATTTATTATTTTTAGAGCATATTGGGTTTAATTGTTTATTTAGTGTGTAGCTTTAATGATATATGGTAATTAATTAGAGTCCAAGTTAATTCTAAGAGCTAAAGGAAAGAGGACAAACATTGAAATTGGAGATAAAGACAAGAATTATGAAAAAGGAAAAGATAAAGTTGCCAAATAAATCCGAATTCCAACAGCTACGACCACAAAAGGGATTATATCTCAAGATTTTCTAGGAATTTGGAAGAATGGTCTACATCAAAGTTAAAGAGATTTCCGAGACGATGAATTTCGACTACTCAAACGCGTCAAACGGATACGTATTGAATCAGTTACGGCCAAAACAAAACAGCATCTAAATCTTACCTTTTCTAGATTCTAGGGTTACGAATTTGAGTTGGGCTTGGAGTCCAATACCTAACTTATACTCCAAGAAACTAATTAGGTCTTCCTATACCCTATAAATACAACCTTTTATCACAATAAAATCATCCTTGACCAAACCCTTAAGCCAAGAGGAAGCTGCAACACAAGAGAAGAAGTCTAGAAGGAGCTGAACACCAATTCATGTATTCTTCAACCTTTAAATTTGTAATTTCTTTCTTTTCTTTCATTAGTATGAACTAAATAATTTTAACTTTAGATTTAGCATATATGTATGAACCCTAGTTTTTCTATCTGATTTGGGATACTACGGTATTTAATTTGAATTCATGTTTTATGTTCTGTTTATGTGTTTTGATTTAATGACTGTTTTCCTTACTAGTGCACGAGTATAGGATTACCTTAATAGTAGTTAGATGGTCACCTTAACTAGGTGTCTAATTATTGAAACACCACATAACGTCTAGAATAAGGTTTAGACTTGACAAATCAACCTAACTAGATAATCATTAGGGTATGTTTTCACAACTATCACCATGTTTGAAAATTGAATTGCTTAGGGCCTTGGTGGCGCTTGATAACCCTAAGTTTAGGCTGCCTCGTGGTGTGTCCGTAGCCCCCTTAGTCGCTCTCAAGGTCTAAGGTATGGGAATTTAGAATCATGATTATTGCATATTACATGATTCACCCTTACACGATAAAATAACCAAATCTAGTGGGGATTACTTGCTAATATCTCAGGCTAAACTATCATACTATTTGCTTCTCTCTTTTATTTAATTTTCTGTCTTTTAATTTATTAGTTAATTGTTTTATTTAAAAATCAACAAAAATCTCTTTTCTTTTATTTTCCTTGCGTATTATTTGTTCTAGCTTCCAATATCTGCACTTGAATATTTTCATAAGTTCTTCCTAACCTTCGTAGTCTCTGAGGAACGAATCTTACTTATTCATTAAAATTGCATACGTCATGTATACTTGCAGAACCGTGCTAGGCTAGACTGTCTATTTTTGCACTTACTTATATCATCTTTTTATCACACCCTAGTCGACACCATACGAACCTAGACAACTCTTGGTATTTCATGAATAACCGTCGGAGAAGTTTATTTGCCTTTAAAAATTCTCGTAGGGCGGCTCTACCATATTATTCATATAGGTGGTCTCTTGTCGAGAGTATTTTGCGTTACTCTATCTTATGTTATTGAAGATACAAGAACCATTAAAAGTTTAACTGATCCTTCAGTTTTGCAAGTAGCACTGTTTAATTTGTCCTAGGAATGGTTTGGGGAGGTCTCTCCATAGTGTGTCGCACCAAGTTGTAGTTTCATGATTCAGTTTTCCCTTTGAACCTAGATTGTGGGATCTCCACTCTACTAGGTAGGTTTCCCATCATGGAAACTCAACTTTCATAGGCTTAAGACCCATTCCCCTTGACAATACTCGCACTTGCTCTCTTTGTAGACCTTTGGTTAGTGGATCCGCTGTCTTATCCTTTGATCGAACGTAATCAATTGTGATAACTCCGTTTGAAAGCAGTATTCTAACGATATTGTGTCTACGACGTATGTGTCTAGACTTACCGGTATACATCTGGTGGGTCCTGGTGTGTTATTAAATTAATGCGAAAGTAAAGGAACCACAATCACCGCAAGTGTACGGTTGTCCAAGTAATATTCGATAAATCGAGTTCGTTCGCAGTGACGGATTAGGCACAACTCAGGTATTAATCAAAAAGTAAGAATAATTGCTTAACAGAAAAGAAAATAAAGATTTTTGTTTTGTTTTTATAAATTAAAAGATGCAAGAAAATAAATTACTAAATTAAAAGAAAGCAAATAAAAGAGATTTGAAACTTCAGATGAGAAAGAGTACTTGATCCTCGCAAGGGTTTCACCTAATCTATCTAATTCATGCTTCTGTTTAAGGGGCTAAACTAGTATTATTATGCTAGTCGGGACTCTAATATCTCCTAGCCCCCGTCAGGGTGGACCTAAGAGCTACCCTACGGTATTACAAACCCCGTCAGGGTGAATATAAGCTACTTTCAGATGAATAATAATTTACCTCATTGGCTGCATGGTTAGTTAAGCCTGTCAAGGTCAATAACGGATACTATGCGTCTATTATCTAAGTCTGTAATTAAACCCCCCGTCAAGGTGATCCATACGCCACTATATGGAATAGCCTAATTACTATGAGCTAAGTTTGATTCATGACTTCAAAATTAGTGATTAAAACAAAATAATAGTCAACACAAAATACCTAGTCTAATTTAAACTATTAAATCCCAAATTCAGAAAACATAAATTAAACAGAATTAAGTTCAACCCATATAGCGATTCTCAAGTACTAAAGAAATTAGTTCATAACGGAATGAAAAACTAAAATTAAATTAAAAGAATTCATAATGTCGAATTACAGAAAGAAAATAAAGAACCTAAAGGTTAAGATGACTGATGATGGAAGAACATGACTCCTCCAGCACTAGCTTCTCCTTGCCTTCTTGCTCTTACTTGAAAACCTTAAGCCTCTTGTGTAATTCTCTGAAGTGTGTGAAAGTAGGAGGTTAAGGGGTGTATTTATAGGTGTTGGAAGACCCTAGGTCGAATTTTGCTTGGAGTGGAAGACAAGTCAAAGACTCTCAAATTCGTAGCTCTTTAGAAGGTAAGATTCTGCTGATTTGATTTGATCATATCGTTTTCAATACTTATCCGTTTGAGAAGTTCCAATATATGAAACTGCTTGTCTTGGAAAGCTCTTTCTATTGGTGCAGACCACTCGTCCAGAATCCATGCCAATCTTTTATTATGATTTAATTCCTAAAACGTGGCTGGATTTCAGATTTCAAAAGACAGCTTTATCTTTTCCTCCTTTGAATAAATCTTTACCAAATCTTCTTATTTCCATGTAAATCTTCTTTCCTTTCATCTTTATCTTGACTTGGCCTCTAAGTAATTACCATTTATCTCCTTAAAGCTTCACATTAAATAAATAATTAAACCGCATATGCTTAAAAAGAATAAATCAATAAATCAAGAAATCGAAAAAAGAAAGTGTACTCTAAAAATAGAAACTCGACTCAAAATCATTTCCTAACACTCTAAAATACACTAAGACTTTATTCTCACTTTTCTCCTTGGATTGGTCTTTCATGGAATTCTATGAACCAATTAACTTTGCATTAAAAATAGTCAAATTTACGCACAAAAGCTCAGATTCTGCAAATAGTTAATTTCCAAGGGGAGAAAGTGCAATATGATCAAATAAGCCTAAAAGTCTATCAAACAAGTCATTTATTCACCTAAAAGGATGTCTCCAAGGGGCTAATAATTAGAACAAATCGGGAGACATCAAGACCCCAAACTCAAACCTTTGTCGTCCCGACAAAGTAAAATAAAAACAAAGGATCTTTTAGGTGAACGCAGAAGGTAGAATCTAGTAAATAATCTCAAAGCAAATCTTAAAACAAATTTCATATAGTCTAACCTAGGAATTAATATACACGTACACTTATCATGCAAAATCAAATACAAAACAATATCAATTCAAAATTAATTTCACAATGCTAGAAGGTTACGCTTAATACTTATCTCAAGATGGTGGCTATAGGGTGTTCCTAGATCCTTACTTGTGTTGAATGTTCCACTTAGAATAATCCCTATTAACTCACTGTGCATCTAGGAATCACGAGGTCTTTACGGTTTTAGCATAGGCTGAAGGACGGTATGGTATGTATATTTGGTAAATTTGAAGTGAGCTTTTGGCTCTCTCCTCACTTACCATCAACAAAACTGTCCAAGAGCTTGAGTTTACACTCGAATTACGTTCTCACTCAACCCAATTGACGCGCTTAATTAGCGTCCCCAAATTAACCCAATAAGCACTAAGGATGATTCACCTAAAAATTTCCACTTTGCCGGTCCGAATATGTGTATTCTTTTCAAATCATTCGTTTTTTCTTATAGCTATAACTCTCTTTATGATGTTGAGATATCATGCTATTTTTCACAGTTATGCCTATTCATAACTTGAGCTCAAAGCTTCTTTTCCATTCACTATTACCCCGACAAAGGGTTACAATACAATAAACTTGTGAATCATCATCATGTATAGCACAAAGCATCATTGATAAGCTCAAAAACTCCCAATCCCAATGTAAATTCCCATATAGTGGACCCACCACCCCAAACTCAAGCTCAAGACAGGAAGTCTCAGGATCGTGATTCAAGTGCGGGTCATATGGTCATGCCTAACAATCTAAAGGGAAATTGGCTTATAATGTGGCGACAAAAGAAAGGCTTAAAGGCTAAAAATTTGTCTAAGAAGGATCAAATTAATTCAGGGATAGACAGCCAAAAAGGATTCAAAGGGCTAACAAAGAACTGCCTCTATCATCTTCCTATTTACACAATTTGTCTCTAGTTCATACCTAAGTGGGTTCTCTACTCATTTAGATCTCACGTTCTACAAACCACCTATTATCCTTAAGCACAAGTTTACTTCTTTTGCATTGTTCATTAATTTTTCCTAATCAATCATCTCATATTTGCATGCAATCAAACTTCAGCTTCATACTAACTCCTAAAGTCAACTATTTTCTATCATTAATTCATAAAAAGCATGCTTGATGGGGGCATTTAAAATTCTCTACAGTCACGCAACCCTAAGATTAATTTTATTGAAAGCATGTAAAACACAAAAAATTGGGATGAGGCAACGAACCCCACCCGAAACTCAAAAGTGAGTCGTGTCCCCACGACTCGAAAAAGACTCAATAAAGCAATAAAATTAAACTAAACTACCTAACTAGTGCCTAACATCAATTAAGAAGAAGAATTAGAACGGGGTACCTGGCCATGAAGATCCATAGTGTCCTCCTCCAAAGGGGGAGTATAATTATCAATATCCATGAACAAAGTTACCTCTTCCAGTGTTGACTTAATCTGTGTAATTTCCTTCCAAAGTGCTCCGATGTCTAATCGTAAAAGTTCGAACTCTTGTTGCAAATTGTGAGCCCATGGAGGAATTCCAGAATTAGTTTGAGAAGAAGAAGAACCTTGAACTTGAAATTGTAGCTTGTCTGTAGGCTTTGATGATACCCTCATCCTTGCTGTTAATTTCCCTTGTTGTGGTGGTGCAGGTGCCTTTTCTTCTTGTGTTTCTTCAGTAGGCTCATCAAGATTGATGGCATTTTCAAGTGTAGAACCAGGCAAATTCTTGTTCTTCCCTAGGATACAACACCTCCTCTTGTAATCCAGAGCACCTGTTCTGTTTGTCATGGTTGAATTGACCCCAAACTCAAGTTTATACCAAGGATAGAATAAAGTTAAGAAAACTTGGTATAGCTTAAGTTTCTTGCTTGGATTAGATGAAGGAAGTTGTTTTTGATGAATCTTGGAAGAACTCTTGAAAGCTTGATGATCTTGATTGTGTTGAATGGTGTTTTGTGATGAATTTGATGAAGAGGTTATGTTTATGGAGGATGGAGGAGAGATTTGATGATGTTAATGTGTTTGTTGTGGAGGTTTAATCAAGCTTCAAGGTGTTTTTATAGGGTTGGGAGTTGGAAAATTCGTTTGGAAGAGGCTAGGGTTTATCTCCTTAAGTTAGAAGTTGACTGGGCTTTGAACTCTTCACAAACCGCCTGGCGCGGTGCATCCCTGCGGTGCATGGGGTATACCGCGGGGTACACCGCAGCACTGCTGGTGTGATTTTTTGCGCTTGTGCCTTGAACCCGTGCTAGCACCCCGTGGCACGCGTTTTTGCCCTGCGGTGCAGGGGTGCGGTGCATGGGGTAGTCCGCACGTTCTCCGTCAAAAAACCCGCGGTACATACCCCGTGGCACGCGTTTTGGGCGTGCGGTATAGGGCACGGTGCACCGCGGCTGTCATCTTCTTTTTTTCTTGCTTCTGGATAAGACCCGTGGTGCGCGACCCGTGGTACGGGTTTGTGGGGCGCGGTACATCCCTGCGGTATAGGGGGTACACCGCGGGGGTAGTCCGCGCCAGCCTTTGAATTTCCAAAGAAAATTTCTCCTAGCACCCCAAACTCGATTCCTGCACTATCAACACAATACCCTTCTCATTTCTTTAAAAAGTAGACACTAAAACTTGACACTAACTTAGAAATATACACTAGGAATTGAAAAACTTAAAGCAATAAACTAATATACAATGAATTGGCTTTTGTTTAACGTCGTTAAGCTCGACGGGTTACCTCTCGCATCTATTCAGCTTCAAGGAGGTACATGACCTCTCCCGGATGTGGATCCACCATGCGATTAGTATCCTCGCCTCCATGATAGATTTTCAAACGATGACCGTTCACCATAAAGGTGCGGTGTTCAGTTGGATGCTCAATCTCGATAGCTCCATGAGGCGTAACTTTGGTCACAATGTAGGGACCAGACCACTTTGATCTCAACTTTCCCGGATAATTACTGAACTTGGAGTTATATTTTAGGACCCTCTGTCCCACTTCGAATGTCTTTGCACGCATACGATTATCATGCCACCTCTTCGTGTTTTCTTTGTAAAGCTTCGCGTTTTCATAGGCATGTAATCTAAACTCATTAAGTTCATTCAGCTTCATCAAACGATTCTCACCGGCCAAAGTAGGATCTAAATTTAACTGCGCTATCGCCCAGTATGCACCTAATTCAAGTTTAAGAGGCAAGTGACAAGCCTTACCAAAAACCATACGATACGGAGATGCACCAACTGGAGTTTTAAACGCAGTACGATAAGCCCACAACGCATCATCTAGCTTCATAGACCAATCCTTCCTTGTGGGGCCAACAGTCTTTTCCAGAATAGATTTTACCTCTCGATTAGAGACCTCAGCTTGACCATTGGCTTGTGGATGATATGCGGTAGATACACGATGTCTCACACCATACTTCTCTAGAACTGCCTTTAGATATTTGTTCACAAAGTGTGAACCTCCATCACTGATAATAACTCGAGGTGTCCCATGTATAGTGAAGATGTGTGATTTTAAGAATTTAATCACTACTCGCGAATCATTAGTTGGTAAAGCTACAGCCTCTACCCATTTAGACACGTAATCAACAGCTAGTAGGATGTAAAGATTTCCGTTAGATGGTACAAAAGGACCCATGAAATCAATACCCCATACATCAAATATCTCAACTTCAAGCACATTATTACGCGGCATCTCATCCCTCTTGGATATATTACCAGTAAACTGGCATCTATGACATTTCTGAACATACTCATGACAATCCTTATGTAAAGTAGGCCAATAAAAACCGGATTGTAGTATCTTAGCAGCTGTGCGGTCTCCTTTGAAGTGTCCTCCGTATAGCGAATCATGACAACCCGCAACCACTGCCCAAGCCTCTTTCTCAGGTATGCATATTCTCACCATTTGATCACTACACATTTTGTAGAGGAAGGGATCCTCCCAAAAGAACTGTTTAGCACGATGGATCAATCTTTTCTTGTCTTGTGATGTGGCTCCTTGAGGAAAGTTACCACTCACAATAAGATTCACAATGTCAGCATACCACGGAGTACCATCATGTATAGAAAATAAACTCTCATCAGGAAACTCTTCTCGAACCAACTCAGGATCATTATTAAGCTCTGAACCTTCAAGACGTGACAGGTGATCTGCAACCTGATTATCACAACCCTTTCGATCTCGGATTTCTAAGTCAAACTCTTGCAACAATAACACCCATCTGATTAAACGCGGCTTAGCATCTTTCTTTTCCATAAGGTATCTAATTGCAGAATGATCAGTAAAAACAACAACTTTCGCCCCAAGAAGATAGGAACGAAATTTGTCGAATGCATATACTACAGCTAGTAACTCTTTCTCAGTTACGGTATAATTCACTTGAGCACTTGTAAAGACCTTACTAGCGTAGTAGATGGAATGAAATACCTTATCTTTTCGTTGTCCCAGAACAGCACCCATAGCAAGATTACTAGCGTCACACATAACTTCAAATGGAATCTTCCAATCAGGAGGTAATACAATAGGTGCCGAAATAAGCTTCTCCTTAATCTTTTGAAAGGCCACCATGCAAGCTTCATCAAAAAGGAATTTGGCGTCCTTTTCAAGTAAGTTACATAATGGTTTAGAGATCTTGGAGAAGTCCTTGATGAAACGTCGGTAAAAACCAGCATGACCTAAGAAACTTCTCACCCCTTTAACAGAAATTGGAGGGGGGAGAGTTTTAATTACCTCAATCTTTGCGCGATCAACTTCCAAACCCAAACTCGAAACCTTGTGTCCCAACACTATACCTTCACGAACCATAAAGTGACATTTTTCCCAGTTCAAAACCAAATCAGTTTCCTTGCATCTAACTAACACCTTCTCCAAATTCCGCAAGCACTCATCAAAGTTATCACCAAATACAGAGAAGTCATCCATAAATACCTCAAGGAAATCATCGATCATGTCCCAGAAAATCGCCATCATACATCTTTGAAAGGTAGCAGGTGCATTACATAATCCAAATGGCATCCTTCGGAAGGCAAAGGTACCAAAAGGACATGTAAAGGTTGTCTTGTGTTGGTCTTTTGGATCCACATAAATCTGATTGTATCCTGAATATCCATCCAAAAAGCAATAATATTCTCTACTAGCTAGCTTGTCTAACATCTGATCAATCAACGGAAGAGGGAAGTGATCTTTTCTGGTGGCCTTGTTCAACTTACGGTAGTCCAAACACACTCTCCAACCAACAACGGTCCTCGAGGGTATGGCTTCATTCTGTTCATTCAAGATGGTAGTAATACCACCATTCTTTCGTACGCATTGAACTGGACTCACCCATTCGCTGCTAGCTATGGGATAGATGATTCCCGCATCTAGCAACTTGATAACCTCTTTCTTCACTACTTCCTTCATAGCTGGCATCAATCTTCTTTGTCCTTCGATCGAGCGCGCATTTTCATCGTCCAGAATAATCTTGTGCTGGCAATAGGAAGGACTAATACCTTTGATGTCAGCAATAGTCCAACCAATCGCCTCTTTGTTAGCTCGTAGGATGCGCAACAGTTTTTCTTCTTGAAGACCTGTTAAAGTAGCTGAAACAATAGCAGGTAGAGTTTTGTTAATACCCAAATACGCATACCTCAGGTGTGTCGGAAGCGGCTTTTCTTCTAATTTCGGGGGAGCTTCGATAGATGGTTTATTTTTAAGAACTATCTCCCCCGGTTCTCTGACAGGTTCATAAGTGAGACGCTTCTGCTTCGGATATCCAGAGTTAAGAGCCGCCACTGTTTCGGCTAACTCTTCAATTGGTTTTGGTAAGTCAAGTGTTAGGGCAGCTTGCAAGATATCACCGAAGTTCATGTATTCACATACTTCTCGTGTGGCTAAATCAATCATGTCCAATTGGAAACAGTCTTCTCGCAAATCTAGAAACTTCATTGCCCTAAACACGTTGAACTTTACCTCCTCGTCTTGGATTCGCATTGTCAATTCTCCGTTTTCTACATTAATAACAGTACGCCCCGTGGCTAGGAATGGTCGTCCCAAGATGATGGGGACATTCCTATCCGCGTCGTATTCAAGAATAACGAAATCAACAGGAAAAATTAAAGTACCTGCCTTGACGAGGACATCTTCTATGCGTCCCTCTGGATGTACGAGGGATCTGTCAGCCATTTGTAAGACCATGGATGTCGGCCTTGCTTCTCCTATCTTCAACATCTCGAAAATTGATTTGGGCATGAGATTGATACTTGCTCCCAAATCACACAAAGCTTTACCTTGCCACTCATTTCCAATGGAAATAGGAATTGTAAAACTCCCAGGATCAAGTAGTTTTGGTGGCAATTTGCTTTGGCATATGTCACTACACTCTTCAGGCAAACCTATCATCTCGTTCTCAAGGTGTGGTCTTTTGTTGGCGATGGCTCTCTTCAGGATTTTGACATATTTCGGCACGTCTCTAATGGCATCTAAGAATGGAATGTTAATATTAAGACCACGCACCACATTCAGGAATTTCTGATAGTCAGCCATATCGCCTTTCTTCTGAACTCTCGAGGGAAAAGGTGGAGGAGGACGGGTTACTGTAGTATCTGGCTTCTTTGGCTTTTCCGGAATCTTCTCCACTTCTATTACTTCAGGTTCATCTTCTTTCTTCCCCACATCTTTTACCGGTTTTTCCTTCACAGTTGTTTCTTTTTCTTTCATTACGGGAAAAGGAGGTGGTGGGAGATTCTTACCACTTCTAAGTGTCACTGCATTACAATCTTCTCTTTTCTTGGGTTCTTCAGTGTCACTTGGTAATTGTCCTTGCTGACGTTGATTTAATTGCTTATTTATCTGCGCCATCTGAGTTTCTATCAAATTAAGTGCTGCGGCCGTAGATTGTTGAATGCTGATTAGTGTTGTCAAGGTTTTTTGAACATCTAGAGCACCTTCTTGAGGTTGAGCAGGTAAAGCTTTCTGGTTCATGGTTTTGGTATAAGCATCTTGAGGAGGTTGTCTCTGCGCTTGATTTCCGTATGCTTGTCCACCTTGGTAGTTGTTCTGAGGTCTTGGTTGAAAGTTGTTTCCTTGGGGGCGTGGTTGATATGCATAAGTTGGATTAGCAGCCCCATTTGGATTTGAATATTGGAAACCCGGATGGTTTCTATTCGGTTGATAGCCTTGACCACTTGAATTGTAATTTCCTCGGTTGGATACGAACATTACGGATTCTGGATTGTTTTCACAGGTCTCCCAATCATGATCTTGTGTACTGCAGTTAGAACATCCATAAACTTCTTGTGTAACATTAACATCTGCTCTTCTACTAGTAGCACCTTTTGTAACAGCTAGGGTAAGCTGTTTCAGTTGTTGTTCGAGTTTGTTTTCCATGGCGGTGAATTTTTCTTCAATTGACGCAGTATTTCCACCTCGAACAGGTGTTCTTACAGTGTTCCAACCAAGTTCATTTGTTACAGTTCTATTCAATATAATCTTCGCATGAACTGGTTGTACCTGTAGGAATCCACCACCACAAAGCAAGTCTAGATCCTTTCTTGAAGAGCCATCAAGTCCTCGGTAAAATATCTTCATTTGTTGAACTTCTGTGAGGCCATGATCAGGGACTCTTCGTAAGCAAATCTGAAATCTCTTCCAACTTCTACCCAAAGTCTCGTCTTCCTCTTGCTTGAATGATGTTAATTCAACTTGCGCATCTAATCTCATATTCGTTGGGTAGTATCGATCGAAGAACGCGGTTTGTAATGCGTCCCATGTTGTGATTGTTCCGGGTTCTTGAGAACCATGCCACTCATTTGCTCCATCAATAACAAAGTATCTAAAATGAGCAAAATACATTTGCTCTTTAGTTACTCCTTGCGTAATATACGAATCGCAAATTTGCATGAACTTCTGTACAGCACGGATCAGATCTTTACTGGGCGTTCCTCGGTAATTGCCATAACTTTGAAACTGAGATAGCATACCAGGATCGAGTCTGAATCTCTCGACATTAATATTTGCAGGGCCAATTCCGAGGGCAGGAGCTCGAAACGGAGCTTCTTCAGGGCCATTGATGAACCACGGATCATTGTTTCGAGGAGCAGCTGGGTTGAGTTGACCAGCCATTGTTTCTCTTGCTAATTTCTCCTCTAACTCTTTTGCTTTAGCGTCTCTCTTTCTTTTGTTTGCTTCACGAACTAGGTTTTCGGGATTTGCAAGAATCATGATATCTTCACGCATAAACCAAAACCTGTAAACCTGAGAAAGAAAAACAACCCAAAGCGTAAAACTGAAAAATAAAACTAAAACTAAAACTAACAATTAAACTACTAAAAGATTAACACCGGGGTCACACGCTACCGTCCCCGGCAGCGGCGCCAAAAACTTGGTGGGTCCTGGTGTGTTATTAAATTAATGCGAAAGTAAAGGAACCACAATCACCGCAAGTGTACGGTTGTCCAAGTAATATTCGATAAATCGAGTTCGTTCGCAGGGACGGATTAGGCACAACTCAGGTATTAATAAAAAAGTAAGAATAATTGCTTAACAGAAAAGAAAACAAAGATTTTTGTTTTGTTTTTATAAATTAAAAGATGCAAGAAAATAAATTACTAAATTAAAAGAAAGCAAATAAAAGAGATTTGAAACTTCAGATGAGAAAGAGTACTTGATCCTCGCAAGGGTTTCACCTAATCTATCTAATTCATGCTTCTGTTTAAGGGCTAAACTGGTATTATTATGCTAGTCGGGACTCTAATATCTCCTAGCCCCCGTCAGGGTGGACCTAAGAGCTATCCTACGGTATTACGAACCCCGTCAGGGTAATATAAGCTACTTTCAGATGAATAATAATTTACCTCATTGGCTGCATGGTTAGTTAAGCCTATCAAGGTCAATAACGGATACTATGCGTCTATTATCTAAGTCTGTAATTAAACCCCCCGTCAAGGTGATCCATACGCCACTATATGGAATAGCCTAATTACTATGAGCTAAGTTTGATTCATGACTTCAAAATTAGTGATTAAAACAAAATAATAGTCAACACAAAATACCTAGTCTAATTTAAATTATTAAATCCCAAATTCAGAAAACATAAATTGAACAGAATTAAGTTCAACTCATATAGCGATTCTCAAGTACTAAAGAAATTAGTTCATAACGGAATGAAAAACTAAAATTAAATTAAAAGAATTCATAATGTCAAATTACAGAAAGAAAATAAAGAACCTAAAGGTTAAGATGACTGATGATGGAAGAACAGGACTCCTCCAACACTAGCTTCTCCTTGCCTTCTTGCTCTGACTTGAAAACCTTAAGCCTCTTGTGTAATTCTCTGAAGTGTGTGAAAGTAGGAGGTTAAGGGGTGTATTTATAGGTGTTGGAAGACCCTAGGTCGAATTTTGCTTGGAGTGGAAGACAAGTCAAAGACTCTTAAATTCGTAGCTCTTTAGAAGGTATGATTCTGCTGATTTGATTTGATCATATCTTTTTCAATACTTATCCGTTTGAGAAGTTCCAATATATGAAACTGCTTGTCTTGGAAAGATCTTTCTATTGGTGCAGACCACTTGTCCAGAATCCATGCCAATCTTTTATTATGATTTAATTCCTAAAACATGGCTGGATTTCAGATTTCAAAAGGCAGCTTTATCTTTTCCTCCTTTGAATAAATCTTTACCAAATCTTCTTATTTCCATTTAAATCTTCTTTCCTTTCATATTTATCTTGACTTGGCCTCTAAGTAATTACCATTTATCTCTTTAAAGCTTCACATTAAATAAATAATTAAACCGCATATGCTTAAAAAGAATAAATCAATAAATCAAGAAATCGAAAAAGGAAAGTGTACTCTAAAAATAGAAACTCGACTCAAAATCATTTCCTAACACTCTAAAGTACACTAAGACTTTATTCTCACTTTTTCTCCTTGGATTGGTCTTTCATGGAATTCTAAGAACCAATTAACTTTGCATTAAAAATAGTCAAATTTACGCACAAAAGCTCAGATTCTGAAAATAGTTAATTTCCAAGGGGAGAAAGTGCAATATGATCAAATAAGCCTAAAAGTCTATCAAACAAGTCATTTATTCACCTAAAAGGATGTCTCCAAGGGGCTAATAATTAGAACAAATCGGGAGACATCAACATCTCATTTAGTGCCCTACCAATGGCACTCTAACAATCTCAGTGTATGCAGATAGCTAACACAGGCTTTGGCCAATTAGGAATATCCTCAAAAAAAATTCCAAAGCCACTTGGCTTCCTCAGCATCTTTGTCTAAAGCTATAAACTCATATTCCATAGTGGATTTGGCTATGCATGTTTGTTTAGTGAATTTCCAAGACACGGCTGCTCCTCCTAACATGTAGACAAATCCACTTGTGGATTTTGAGCCGTTGGAGTCTGATATCCAATTTGCATCACTGTATCTTTCTAGTACCACTGGATATCCTTTGTACAACAACCCTTCCTTAAATAGTGTATCTGAGATACCTTAGAAGTCTTACAATAGCAATCCAGTGGTTCTTCCCCGGATTATGTGTAAACCTACTTAGCTTGCTAACTGCATGTGTTATATCTGGCCTAGTGCAGTTTGTTAAGTACATGAGACTCCTAATAATCCGAGAGTACTCGAACTGGTTGATCGTATCACCAGTGTTCTTAGCAAGATGTAAATTTACATCAACACGTGTCTTGGCGATATTTGTGTCGCCATTACTAAATTGGTTTAATAGTTTCTCAACATAGTGTGACTGCGATAGTATAATACCTTCAGATGTTCGGAGAATCTTAATACCCAAAATAACATCTGCAAGGCCTAGATATTTTATGTCAAACTTACTTGAAAGAATCCTTTTGGTTAATGTAATCACATCATTCTTATCTCCAATGATTAACATATCATCCACATAAAAATAGAAAATGACATACTCTGTCTCATTTATTTAACAAACATATTTGTCACAAACATATTTGTCACATTCAGTGATGCTGAAACCATTCGAAAACATGAATCTATCAAATTTTTCATGCCATTGCTTCTGTTGGCAATGATTCTTGATCTTACTCTTCTAGAATTCCGTCGTGTATTCTTTTTTAAGGAACCAGATTCTAGTGCGATCTTGTATGGAAAAGTTGTTTCAAAGAAATATGCATGTCTTGATTTAATCACCGTATTGACGTGAGTGTTAACATGAAAAGATTTATGTACTAGAAATCTATATGCAGCACTGTTGTGAGCACATACAATAAAGATGCAACCAATGGTCTTTGGTCCTATTTTGACCATTTTAGGAGCAGGGATTGCTACCTTTGCCAAGCATCCCCACACGTTTATATATCTGAATGAAGGTGGTTTTCCTTTCCATAATTTGTAAGGAGTTTTATCTACCTTATTGTGTGGGACCTTGTTAAGGATGTGGTTTGCGGTGAGCAAAGCCTCTCCCCACAAGTTCTGTGGTAACCCCGAGTTAATCAGCAAGGCATTCATCATTCCCTTCAACGTGCGGTTCTTGTGTTCAACAATCCCGTTTTGTTGAGGCAAATAGGGACTGTGGTTTGATGGATGATTCCATGTTCAACGCAAAACTCTTCAAAATGAGACATATATTCTCCTCCCCTATTTGTTCTAAAATTCTACATCTTTTTATATATTTGATTCTCAACTTCAGTTTTGTATTGTTTAAATACTTGTAAGGCCTCATCCTTACTTTAAAGCCAGTATATTTGACAATACCTTGTGCAACCGTCAATGAAATCAATAAAGTACTTTTTCCCACTTCTTGTTTGCACAAATTTTAAGTCAAAGATGTCACTGTGAATTAACTCTAAAGGTACCGAAACCCTTTCTATAGAATTAAACGAGGTTTTTGGTTAATTTTGACTCAACACATACTTCATATTCCTTTTGGAAATTGAAGTTCACATTAGGTAATAACCCAATGTTTACTAAGTTACAGTGGTCAGGTAGAATTACATCTTTCACTATCAACTCTTAAAGTCAGAACCATTGAACTTTTATGGCCTATCGTCTAGTCCAATGGGTGTTGGTGTGGGTACATAAACTTCTTTTCTTTAGTTGTTACCCGTCTCAGGTTGCTTTTCACTTTGTTCAGTATTTTTCTCCATATGCCATATGAAGCAAATTTCTGACGGTCATAAGCGAATAACTTTCTAATATGTATACACAAGCCTAAAAATCAGAATAAGAGAAAAGAAATTGAATGTAATATTCCTATTTTGTATATGCAGACCCAGAAATTTCGCAAAAGTAAAATTTATAGACAAAAATAAAAAAATTCTGGTTTATACAACGTGAATCATAAATACCTTAAATTGTTGTGTTTTATTGTAATAAACCAGTAAACAATATGAAAACTAATGCAGAAAATAAAAATAAAAGTAAATAAATAAATAACTTTACTTGTCGAGGTTCGGATTGGATCCGATGAGGTATTTAGGCCACGTATGTCTTATGTTTGTTGGCTTCAACCTCCAGGATACAACGACAAAACTATTCAAAAGAAACTGACACACGAATTCTTAAGAATTTAAACAAACTCAATAATGATGCGTCTATTTATATCTCTCTTATAATTTTAATGCTTAATGCTTTGAAAAATTGAATGAATAAAATTATTGAGTTGGCCAACTATTTATGGAAGGTGAAAAGATGGCTTGACAAAGGGTTGTGATGTTTCATTTGGAGACACGTTGTATTAATATAAGATACAACGTTTACTTAATAAAGATTAAAGTTTGGGCTGGTCTAGATGGTATGAACCTAAGCCCAAGGCCCTTTTTTTTTTCCTTTGCTTTACTTTATAACAAAAATAAATAAAAAATAAAATAACATATATTACAATTTTTTTCTTTTTATTTTCTCCAAATTACATGACTCAATTTTTCATTTAATTTCAAATGATTTTAACCAACTGAATATATTACGTTAATCATTACAACTTGAATAAACGTATCAATATACAAATTATTTCTATAAATTAAGTCACCTACCATTATTGCAAACATAGTCAATACTTGGATAGAATCCGATTTGTTCAACATTTCATATTCAGGGACCAATGGTGAAATTTATACTAGTATAGATTTGATTATTTAAACAGGGACAAATAACACTAAATGTGTTCGATCAAATGGCCGAGAGACAATAGGACCAAGATGAAAGGGCAAATCACCGATTTAGACAAATGAATACTATGTTCAGTTTTATCGTATATTTTGTGTTGGATTATACTCTTCGATTGATAATAAATCATTTAATTAAATGTGAACTCTATGAAATTTAATTTTTGTTAGTTGATGATGAATATTCTGTTAAAATATGAGTAAATTTGCACCTCACAAAATCACGAGCTATATCATTAAACTAAAGAATCTAAAGCCAAGAGGTATAAATGGAGTAGGATCTATATTATGGTTTTAACTCCCACTTGCTTAATTTTAGTAATTCAAGAAATCCATTTGTAGAATACGTAGTTGGTGGGTCCTTGTGTGTTAGAAAATAATAAAGATAAAATAGAGGAACCACTAACTGCAAGAGTACAGTTGTCCCAAGTAATATATGATAATCAAGTTCGTTCTCAGGGACGGATTAGGTTGACTCTAATGCTTATCAAATAATAATTTAATTGCAAATACGGAAATGTAAAATATATGATTTTTGGTTTGGTTTTCTATAACTAAGACGCAAGTAAATTAAGATACTAGATTAATTGAACTAATAACGAAAGTAATGCAAATAAAGGGGTAAACGCAAGGGAGATAGTAGTACTTGAGTCACGCAAAGGTTTCACCGTAAACTTTTCTAATTAATGTTTTCCAGTTAAGGGCTATATAGTTATAATTGTGCTAGTCGGGACTCTAAAGTCTCCTTATCCCGTCAGGGTGGACTAAGGAGCTCTCCTACGGTATTCTAAACTCCGTCACGATGATTAAAACTACTTTCGAATGGTTCAAGTTCTTACCGCTTTGACTATTGGTTAGTCAATCATGTCAAGGTGATTGGCGAATACCAATGGCAGTTACCTAGTTTTGTATCTAAACGTCCCGTCAAGGTGATCAATACGCCACTATATTGAATAGCCCAGATACTAATAATTATCCCTAGGTCGCGAGTCTAAAGATAATAATTCAAATATAAAGTAAAAGCCAACACAACTAACTAATTCAATTTAATTGTAAAAATCCCAAATTAGAAAAACATGAATTAATCAAGAATGGGTTCAACCCAGTTTGCGATTCTCAAGTACAATTTAAGTTTAGCTCATACTAATAAAAATAACTGAAAAAAAATAAATAGTGTTCATAATGAATTACAGAAATAGAAAAACCTAATTAAAGGGTTGATAATTGCTGTTGTTGGAAGAAAGAATTCTCCAACTTCAGCTTTCTCTCTCCTTTTTGCTTCTATGACTTCTCCCAAGCGTTCCTCTGGTGTGTAAATGAATTGTGTGTTAAAAGTTTAGGTCTTAGGCTTATTTATAGTGGGAAAAACGGATTGGGCTTTAAACTTATAAGGAATTAGGTTAAATGAAATAAAAGCTCAATCCTTAAGTAAAATCATGTAACTGGTATGTAGATGTTACTAAAACAGTTGTAACTTTTGCGTTAGGACTCAGAATCACTTCGTTCAACTTTCCATGACTTCAAGCTCTATCAACTTCATTTTATGCTCCAAGGCTGAATAAGTGGCTAACATATTCAAAAACGGTGATCTGTAACAACATTCCAGATTCTCTTCCCATCTACTAATCTTTTCGAATCAACTTTCTTCGCCTTTGACTTTAACACTCAATCCAATACTTTAACTCCCGTTTCTTCTCCTTGTATTGATATTCCATCAAATCATAAACCTAAGAACTTTACACTAAAAACAAGCAAATTAACGCGCAAAAGCTCTAAAACACAAATAATCCAAATCCAAGGGAAGAAATCGTAATATGACCAAATAAGCTTAAAAGTCTAGTAAATAAGTCAAATAATCACCTAATTTGATGTCTGATATTCTATATGCGTCCTAGAAGGAGGGGTTGAATAGGACTATGGAAATTAATCGGCTAATTTTATTTCAAGTAAATAAAATTAAAAGCTAATTTGAATCCTATTGTTTTAGCAAACTAAAAATTCAAGAACTAGATAATCCTAAAAGACAATATTATCAAACTATTCATGTAAGCATTTTATCAAGCATATAGAGTGCGGAAAAGTAAAGAGTGTAGGGATAGAAAGATACACAACGATGTATAGTGGTTCGGTTTCCCTACATCCACTACCTAAGGAAGCCTCCTTAGGATTTGCAAGATTCTCAACTAATCTTCGTAACTCTTTAACCCGGGTGAGATTACAAACCCTTTACAACCACTTCAAAACCTTGAAGGAAATACACTTGTGTTATCACCAACACAAGGAACCAAGTATAGAACCTATACTCACACTACTCTCTTAATCTATTACAAGAACTAAGAGGAAAGGAAAAGTGTTTAGGGGTGTTATAATAGCTTGTAACTAGACTCCTAAATGAGTGGATATAAGCTATGTAGCTTGAGGAATGAATATGACTTGAATGCTCCTTTGAAACCTTCTTGAATGATAATATTAATTGCTCTTAAGATTGGTAGATGGAAGGGATGAGTTGTGTCTTGAATGAGCTTCAATTTATAGCTGAAATAAGCTTCCAACGGTCACAAGGCTTCTATCTAACAGGTAGATTTAAACTCCAACGGATATAAGCTTTGTCCTCTTCTAATAGTGCAGAAACCCTTTCTTGCGGTGTACCGCAGATATGGTCCGGTGTACCGCACTACTCAACGTGTTGATTTCATAGCATACTGACGGGCTACCCCATGCACCGTGTTCCTGGTCCGCAGCCTCTGTCCGGTGTACCGCGCCTCAGTCCGGTGTACCGCGTATTATCTTGCTTTCTGTTCGGACTAGCTTATGCACCGCGCCTTTGGTCCGTGGTACTGCGGTGTACCGCAGGTGTTGTCCGGTGTACCGCGACACTGTTCTAATGAAGCTCAAGATCAAGGATTAAAGATAACTAATCTAATGAGGGGTTTTGGAAAACCTTTAAAAGTGATACCAAATGAATTTTAGTTAAAGAATGATTTGTCGAATATTAAAACGGGAATAAAAACAAGGTAAGGCTAACAATCTCCCCCTTTTTGATGTTTGACAAATCATAAACTTTTGAAGATGCCTTAGATAAAGTTTTAATCAAAAACTCCCCCTCAAGCTAATCACTAGAGTTTTTAGAAAAACTCCCCCTCACAAAATGCATTTGAAAAAGTTTAACTAAAATTTCTCCCCCTTTGTCAACAACAAAAAGAATCAATGATACGATTTTTGAAAATTTTAAGGGGTCAAAATATTTTTGAGTAAAAACAAAGACTTAAAGGAGTAAATAGATAACAATTAAAAGCTTGAAGGACCCTATAACACCAAGAAAATATTAGCAACAAGATAATATACACAAAAAGCACTAACAATAATGGCAAGATACGAAGGTTAGAGAATTTGCATGCCAATCTCACAACGAATTTTCTCAAAAAGATCTTGGGGTAGAGGTTTGGTAAAAATATCGGCTAGTTGATTTTCCGAAGTGACAAATTCAAGTACAATATCCCCTTTTTGAGTGTGATCACGGATAAAGTGATGAAGGATTTCTATGTGTTTCGTTCTAGAGTGTTGAATAGGATTTTTGGTAAGATTGATAGCACTAGTGTTATCACAACGAATGGGAACACAATCATACTCTAGGCCAAAATCTAGTAAGGTTTGTTTCATCCAAAGAATTTGAGTCACACAATTTCCGGCCGCAACATATTCGGCTTCGGCCGTGGAAAAAGCAACACTATTTTGTTTTCTACTAGACCAAGATACAAGGGATTGACCTAAGAATTGATTTGAAGGTATGATTCTGCTGATTTGATTTGATCATATCTTTTTCAATACTTATCCGTTTGAGAAGTTCCAATATATGAAACTGCTTGTCTTGGAAAGATCTTTCTATTGGTGCAGACCACTAGTTCAGAATCCATGCCAATCTTTTATTATGATTTAATTCCTAAAACATGGCTGGATTTCAGATTTCAAAAGGCAGCTTTATCTTTTCCTCCTTTGAATAAATCTTTACCAAATCTTCTTATTTCCATTTAAATCTTCTTTCCTTTCATATTTATCTTGACTTGGCCTCTAAGTAATTACCATTTATCTCTTTAAAGATTCACATTAAATAAATAATTAAACCGCATATGCTTAAAAAGAATAAATCAAGAAATCAAGAAATCGAAAAAGGAAAGTGTACTCTAAAAATAGAAACTCGACTCAAAATCATTTCCTAACACTCTAAAATACACTAAGACTTTATTCTCACTTTTTCTCCTTGGATTGGTCTTTCATGGAATTCTAAGAACCAATTAACTTTGCATTAAAAATAGTCAAATTTACGCACAAAAGCTCAGATTCTGCAAATAGTTAATTTCCAAGGGGAGAAAGTGCAATATGATCAAATAAGCCTAAAAGTCTATCAAACAAGTCATTTATTCACCTAAAAGGATGTCTCCAAGGGGCTAATAATTAGAACAAATCGGGAGAAATCAACATCTCATTTAGTGCCCTACCAATGGCACTTTAACAATCTCAGTGTATGCAGATAGCTAACACAGGCTTTGGCCAATTAGGAATATCCTCAAAAAAAATTCCAAAGCCACTTGGCTTCCTCAGCATCTTTGTCTAAAGCTATAAACTCAGATTCCATAGTGGATTTGGCTATGCATGTTTGTTTAGTGAATTTCCAAGACACGGCCGCTCCTCCTAACATGTAGACAAATCCACTTGTGGATTTTGAGCCGTTGGTGTCTGATATCCAATTTGCATCACTGTATCCTTCTAGTACCACTGGATATCCTTTGTACAACAACCCTTCCTTAAATAGTGTATCTGAGATACCTTAGAAGTCTTACAATAGCAATCCAGTGGTTCTTCCCCGGATTATGTGTAAACCTACTTAGCTTGCTAACTGCATGTGTTATATCTGGCCTAGTGCAGTTTGTTAAGTACATGAGACTCCTAATAATCCGAGAGTACTCGAACTGGTTGATCGTATCACCAGTGTTCTTAGCAAGATGTAAATTTACATCAACACGTGTCTTGGCGATATTTGTGTCGCCATTACTAAATTGGTTTAATAGTTTCTCAACATAGTGTGACTGCGATAGTATAATACCTTCAGATGTTCGGAGAATCTTAATACCCAAAATAACATCTGCAAGGCCTAGATATTTTATGTCAAACTTACTTGAAAGAATCCTTTTGGTTAATGTAATCACATCATTCTTATCTCCAATGATTAACATATCATCCACATAAAAATAGAAAATGACATACTCTGTCTCATTTATTTACACAAACATATTTGTCACAAACATATTTGTCACATTCAGTGATGCTGAAACCATTCGAAAACATGAATCTATCAAATTTTTCATGCCATTGCTTCTGTTGGCAATGATTCTTGATCTTACTCTTCTAGAATTCCGTCGTGTATTCTTTTTTAAGGAACCAGATTCTAGTGCGATCTTGTTTGGAAAAGTTGTTTCAAAGAAATATGCATGTCTTGATTTAATCACCGTATTGACGTGAGTGTTAACATGAAAAGATTTATGTACTAGAAATCTATATGCAGCACTGTTGTGAGCACATACAATAAAGATGCAACCAATGGTCTTTGGTCCTATTTTGACCATTTTAGGAGCAGGGATTGCTACCTTTGCCAAGCATCCCCACACGTTTATATATCTGAATGAAGGTGGTTTTCCTTTCCATAATTTGTAAGGAGTTTTATCTACCTTATTGTGTGGGACCTTGTTAAGGATGTGGTTTGCGGTGAGCAAAGCCTCTCCCCACAAGTTCTGTGGTAACCCCGAGTTAATCAGCAAGGCATTCATCATTCCCTTCAACGTGCGGTTCTTGTGTTCAACAATCCCGTTTTGTTGAGGCAAATAGGGGACCGTGGTTTGATGGATGATTCCATGTTCAACGCAAAACTCTTCAAAATGAGACACATATTCTCCTCCCCTATTTGTTCTAAAATTCTACATCTTTTTATATATTTGATTCTCAACTTCAGTTTTGTATTGTTTAAATACTTGTAAGGCCTCATCCTTACTTTAAAGCCAGTATATTTGACAATACCTTGTGCAACCGTCAATGAAATCAATAAAGTACTTTTTCCCACTTCTTGTTTGGACAAATTTTAAGTCAAAGATGTCACTGTGAATTAACTCTAAAGGTACCGAAACCCTTTCTATAGAATTAAACGAGGTTTTTGGTTAATTTTGACTCAACACATACTTCATATTCCTTTTGGAAATTGAAGTTCACATTAGGTAATAACCCGATGTTTACTAAGTTACAGTGGTCAGGTAGAATTACATCTTTCACTATCAACTCTTAAAGTCAGAACCATTGAACTTTTATGGCCTATCGTCTGGTCCAATGGGTGTTGGTGTGGGTACATAAACTTCTTTTCTTTAGTTGTTACCCGTCTCAGGTTGCTTTTCACTTTGTTCAGTATTTTTCTCCATATGCCATATGAAGCAAATTTCTGACGGTCATAAGCGAATAACTTTCTAATATGTATACACAAGCCTAAAAATCAGAATAAGAGAAAAGAAATTGAATGTAATATTCCTATTTTGTATATGCAGACCCAGAAATTTCGCAAAAGTAAAATTTATAGACAAAAATAAAAAAATTCTGGTTTATACAACGTGAATCATAAATACCTTAAATTGTTGTGTTTTATTGTAATAAACCAGTAAACAATATGAAAACTAATGCATAAAATAAAAATAAAAGTAAATAAATAAATAACTTTACTTGTCGAGGTTCGGATTGGATCCGATGAGGTATTTAGGCCACGTATGTCTTATGTTTGTTGGCTTCAACCTCCAGGATACAACGACAAAACTATTCAAAAGAAACTGACACACGAATTCTTAAGAATTTAAACAAACTCAATAATGATGCGTCTATTTATATCTCTCTTATAATTTTAATGCTTAATGCTTTGAAAAACTGAATGAATAAAATTATTGAGTTGGCCAACTATTTATGGAAGGTGAAAAGGTGGCTTGCCAAAGGGTTGTGATGTTTCATTTGGAGACACGTTGTATTAATATAAGATACAACGTTTACTTAATAAAGATTAAAGTTTGGGCTGGTCTAGATGGTATGAACCTAAGCCCAAGGCCCTTTTTTTATCCTTTGCTTTACTTTATAACAAAAAGAAATAAAAAATAAAATAACATATATTACAATTTTTTTCTTTTTATTTTCTCCAAATTACATGACTCAATTTTTCATTTAATTTCAAATGATTTTAACCAACTGAATATATTACGATAATCATTACAACTTGAATAAACGTATCAATATACAAATTATTTCTATAAATTAAGTCACCTACCATTATTGCAAACATAGTCAATACTTGGATAGAATCCGATTTGTTCAACATTTCATATTCAGGGACCAATGGTGAAATTTATACTAGTATAGATTTGATTATTTAAACAGGGACAAATAACACTAAATGTGTTCGATCAAATGGCCGAGAGACAATAGGACCAAGATGAAAGGGCAAATCACCGATTTAGACAAATGAATACTATGTTCAGTTTTATCGTATATTTTGTGTTGGATTATACTCTTCGATTGATAATAAATCATTTAATTAAATGTGAACTCTATGAAATTTAATTTTTGTTAGTTGATGATGAATATTCTGTTAAAATATGAGTAAATTTGCACCTCACAAAATCACGAGCTATATCATTAAACTAAAGAATCTAAAGCCAAGAGGTATAAATGGAGTAGGATCTATATTATGGTTTTAACTCCCACTTGCTTAATTTTAGTAATTCAAGAAATCCATTTGTAGAATACGTAGTTGGTGGGTCCTTGTGTGTTAGAAAATAATAAAGATAAAATAGAGGAACCACTAACTGCAAGAGTACAGTTGTCCCAAGTAATATATGATAATCAAGTTCGTTCTCAGGGACGGATTAGGTTGACTCTAATGCTTATCAAATAATAATTTAATTGCAAATACGGAAATGTAAAATATATGATTTTTGGTTTGGTTTTCTATAAGTAAGACGCAAGTAAATTAAGATACTAGATTAATTGAACTAATAACGAAAGTAATGCAAATAAAGGGGTAAACGCAAGGGAGATAGTAGTACTTGAGTCACGCAAAGGTTTCACCGTAAACTTTTCTAATTAATGTTTTCCAGTTAAGGGCTATATAGTTATAATTGTGCTAGTCGGGACTCTAAAGTCTCCTTATCCCGTCAGGGTGGACTAAGGAGCTCTCCTACGGTATTCTAAACTCCGTCACGATGATTAAAACTACTTTCGAATGGTTCAAGTTCTTACCGCTTTGACTATTGGTTAGTCAATCATGTCAAGGTGATTGGCGAATACCAATGGCAGTTACCTAGTTTTGTATCTAAACGTCCCGTCAAGGTGATCAATACGCCACTATATTGAATAGCCCAGATACTAATAATTATCCCTAGGTCGCGAGTCTAAAGATAATAATTCAAATATAAAGTAAAAGCCAACACAACTAACTAATTCAATTTAATTGTAAAAATCCCAAATTAGAAAAACATGAATTAATCAAGAATGGGTTCAACCCAGTTTGCGATTCTCAAGTACAATTTAAGTTTAGCTCATACTAATAAAAATAACTGAAATAAAATAAAGAGTGTTCATAATGAATTACAGAAATAGAAAAACCTAATTAAAGGATTGATAATTGCTGTTGTTGGAAGAAAGAATTCTCCAACTTCAGCTTTCTCTCTCCTTTTTGCTTCTCTGACTTCTCCCAAGCGTTCCTCTGGTGTGTAATATGAATTGTGTGTTAACAGTTTAGGTCTTAGGCTTATTTATAGTGGGAAAAACAGATTGGGCTTTAAACTTATAAGGAATTAGGTTAAATGAAATAAAAGCCCAATCCTTAAGTAAAATCATGTAACTGGTATGTAGATGTTACTAAAACAGTTGTAACTTTTGCGTTAGGACTCAGAATCACTTCGTTCAACTTTCCATGACTTCAAGCTCTATCAACTTCATTTTATGCTCCAAGGCTGAATAAGTGGCTAACATATTCAAAAACGGTTATTTGTAACAGCATTCCAGATTCTCTTCCCATCTACTAATCTTTTCGAATCAACTTTCTTCGCCTTTGACTTTAACACTCAATCCAATACTTTAACTCCCGTTTCTTCTCCTTGTATTGATATTCCATCAAATCATAAACCTAAGAACTTTACACTAAAAACAAGCAAATTAACGCGCAAAAGCTCTAAAACACAAATAATCCAAATCCAAGGGAAGAAATCGTAATATGACCAAATAAGCTTAAAAGTCTAGTAAATAAGTCAAATAATCACCTAATTTGATGTCTGATATTCTATATGCGTCCTAGAAGGGGGGGTTGAATAGGACAATGGAAATTAATCGGCTAATTTTATTTCAAGTAAATAAAATTAAAAGCTAATTTGAATCCTATTGTTTTAGCAAACTAAATAGTCAAGAACTAGATAATCCTAAAAGACAATATTATCAAACTATTCATGTAAGCATTTTATCAAGCATATAGAGTGCGGAAAAGTAAAGAGTGTAGGGATAGAAAGATACACAACGATGTATAGTGGTTCGGTTTCCCTACATCCACTACCTAAGGAAGCCTCCTTAGGATTTGCAAGATTCTCAACTAATCTTCGTAACTCTTTAACCCGGGTGAGATTACAAACCCTTTACAACCACTTCAAAACCTTGAAGGAAATACACTTGTGTTATCACCAACACAAGGAACCAAGTATAGAACCTATACTCACACTACTCTCTTAATCTATTACAAGAACTAAGAGGAAAGGAAAAGTGTTTAGGGGTGTTATAATAGCTTGTAACTAGACTCCTAAATGAGTGGATATAAGCTATGTAGCTTGAGGAATGAATATGACTTGAATGCTCCTTTGAAACCTTCTTGAATGATAATATTAATTGCTCTTAAGATTGGTAGATGGAAGGGATGAGTTGTGTCTTGAATGAGCTTCAATTTATAGCTGAAATAAGCTTCCAACGGTCACAAGGCTTCTATCTAACAGGTAGATTTAAACTCCAACGGATATAAGCTTTGTCCTCTTCTAATAGTGCAGAAACCCTTTCTTGCGGTGTACCGCAGATATGGTCCGGTGTACCGCACTACTCAACGTGTTGATTTCATAGCATACTGACGGGCTACCCCATGCACCGTGTTCCTGGTCCGCAGCCTCTGTCCGGTGTACCGCGCCTCAGTCCGGTGTACCGCGTATTATCTTGCTTTCTGTTCGGACTAGCTTATGCACCGCGCCTTTGGTCCGTGGTACTGCGGTGTACCGCAGGTGTTGTCCGGTGTACCGCGACACTGTTCTAATGAAGCTCAAGATCAAGGATTAAAGATAACTAATCTAATGAGGGGTTTTGGAAAACCTTTAAAAGTGATACCAAATGAATTTTAGTTAAAGAATGATTTGTCGAATATTAAAACGGGAATAAAAACAAGGTAAGGCTAACAATCTCCCCCTTTTTGATGTTTGACAAATCATAAACTTTTGAAGATGCCTTAGATAAAGTTTTAATAAAAAACTCCCCCTCAAGCTAATCACTAGATTTTTTAGAAAAACTCCCCCTCACAAAATGCATTTGAAAAAGTTTAACTAAAATTTCTCCCCCTTTGTCAACAACAAAAAGAATCAATGATACGATTTTTGAAAATTTTAAGGGGTCAAAATATTTTTGAGTAAAAACAAAGACTTAAAGGAGTAAATAGATAACAATTAAAAGCTTGAAGGACCCTATAACACCAAGAAAATATTAGCAACAAGATAATATACACAAAAAGCACTAACAATAATGGCAAGATACGAAGGTTAGAGAATTTGCATGCCAATCTCACAACAAATTTTCTCAAAAAGATCTTGGGGTAGAGGTTTGGTAAAAATATCGGCTAGTTGATTTTCCGAAGTGACAAATTCAAGTACAATATCCCCTTTTTGAGTGTGATCACGGATAAAGTGATGACGGATTTCTATGTGTTTCGTTCTAGAGTGTTGAATAGGATTTTTGGTAAGATTGATAGCACTAGTGTTATCACAACGAATGGGAACACAATCATACTCTAAGCCAAAATCTAGTAAGGTTTGTTTCATCCAAAGAATTTGAGTCACACAATTTCCGGCCGCAACATATTCGGCTTCGGCCGTGGAAAAAGCAACACTATTTTGTTTTCTACTAGACCAAGATACAAGGGATTGACCTAAGAATTGATTTGAAGGTATGATTCTGCTGATTTGATTTGATCATATCTTTTTCAATAGTTATCCGTTTGAGAAGTTCCAATATATGAAACTGCTTGTCTTGGAAAGATCTTTCTATTGGTACAGACCACTCGTCCAGAATCCATGCCAATCTTTTCTCATCAACATCCTTACCATATTCATCTTTGTCTAATTTTGTGGATGTGCTCATTGGAGTTCCAATTTCCTTTGCATCTTCAAGTCCAAATTTTTTGATCAATTCTTTTGTGTATTTGACTTGATTTACAAAGATGCCATCCTTCATTTGCTTGATTTGAAGTCCAAGAAAGTAATTCAATTCTCCCATCATGCTCATCTCAAATTCCTTATGCATGCTTTTAGAAAAATTCTCACAAAGATTTTCATTAGTAGCACCAAATATTATATCATCCACATAAATTTGAACAAGAAGGATATCTTTTGAAGACCTTTTTATAAATAAGGTGAAGTCAATATTTCCTCGTTTAAAACCATCTTCTAATAAAAATTTGCTTAAACGTTCATACCAAGCACGAGGTGCTTGTTTTAAACCATATAAAGCTTTTGAAAGTTTAAAAACATGATTTGGAAATTTTGGATCTTCAAAACCCGGTGGTTGTTTAACAAAAACTTCCTCATCTATAAAACCATTTAAAAAAGCACTTTTGACATCCATTTGGTAAAGTTTAAAATTCATATAACAAGCAAAAGAAAGTAACATACGAATAGATTCAAGTCTAGCTACCGGAGCAAAAGTTTCATCGAAATCAATACCTTCTTCTTGATTATATCCTTGAGCAACTAACCTTGCTTTGTTTCTAGTGATTATACCGGTGTCATCTAGCTTGTTGCGAAACACCCACTTTGTGCCAATAATAGTAGGGCCAATTGGTTTCTCAACTAAAGTCCAAACTTTACTACGCTCAAATTGATTTAATTCCTCATGCATAGCATTTATCCACTGATCATCTAGCAAGGCTTCTTTAATATTCTTGGGCTCAATTTGAGATAAGAATGCTTGATGAGCACATAGAGCAATTATACGAGAACGAGTGGTAACACCTTCATTTGGATCACCTAGAATTAATTCACTTGGGTGATCTTTGATGTTTTTCCAACACTTTGGTAAATCCATACTAGCTTCATTTGAGAGTTGACCATTTTTCTTAAGAGATTCATCATGAGATTTTAATTCTTGAGTAGAAGATTCTAAGGGTTGATCTTGTGGAGTATCTTCATGTAAATCAACATCTACTACTTTCTTGACACAAAAAGGGTTAGTCTCATCAAAGTCAACATGCATAGATTCTTCAATGGTACGAGTGCGTTTATTGAAAATACGATAGGCTTTTCCCTTAGTGGAATAACCAAGAAAAATACCTTCATCCGATTTTGCATCAAATTTGCCCAAATAATCCCTAGTGTTTAAGATAGAACATTTGCACCCAAAAACACGAAAATAAGCAATAGTTGGTGGTCTACCATTCCAAAGCTCATAAGGGGTTTTCTTAATAAGGGGTCTAATTAGAACTCTATTTAACACATAACAAGCCGTATGAACGGCTTCACCCCAAAAGTATGTAGGCAAGCTATGTTCTTTTAGCATTGTTCTAGCCATTTCTTGTAGAGTTCGGTTTTTCCTTTCTACTACCCCATTTTGTTGGGGAGTTCTAGGAGTCGAAAAATTATGCTCAATGCCAAATTCATCACAAAAATGCACAAAAGGAGAATTCACATATTCACTACCATTATCACTACGAATGCATGTAATAGAGTAGCCTTTCTCATTTTGCACCTTTCTACAAAGTTTTGCAAATTCATTGAAGGCTTGATTTTTTAAAGCAAGGAACATCACCCATGTATATCTAGTGTAATAATCAACAACAACAAAGACATATCTAGATCCTCCTAGACTAGTGACATCAACGGGACCAAAAAGATCCATATGCAATAATTGAAGTGGCCTAATGGTGATGACCTTATTTATGGGTTAAAAAGATGAACGATGTTGTTTACCAAGTTGACATGCATCACAAAGTTTATCTTTATCAAATTTATAAATAGGCAAACTAACAACAAGATTTTTTCTAGACAATTTTGAAATTAAATCCATGCTAGCATGTCCTAAACGTCTATGCCAAAGCCAACTATCATTAACAACGGATAAGCATTTTATACGTTGACACATAAGACTCTCAAGATCTACTACAAAAACATTATCCGATCTTTTAGCAATAAAGATAGTATCTAACTCATCATTTTTGAAAACAATGCATCTAGATGCTTCAAATTTAACACAATAACCAACATCACAAAGTTGACTAATAATAAGCAAGTTAAAAGATAGACCCTCAACAAGCAAAACATTAGAAATAAGTAAAGAATTCATATTACCAATATTACCTTTACCCAAAACACGTTTTTTAGTATTGTCGGCAAAAGTAACTCTATCACCTTTTGTTTTATAGAGATATGTAAATAATGAAGGATTCCCGGTCATATGTCTTGAGCATCCACTATCAAGGAGCCATATATTTTGCTTCTTGATGCTCAATCCCTACACACAAAAATAATTTAGGCTTTAGGTACCCAATTTGGTTTGGGTCCATGAGGGTTAGTGGATTTTCTTTTTATGGCCCATATAGGCCTTTTCCAAAGTGGCACAAGAGATCCCAAATCCAATAATTTTTCGATAGTAACAATGAGATGCATTATGACCAAGTTTTTCACAATAAGTGCAAGTGATAGAAGATTTTGAAGAAGACGAAATAGCATTTGAAATTTTTGATTTAACAAAAACATTTTTCAAAAGTTTTTGTTTTGTTGATGGATCATATCCAACACCACTTTTTTCAAAAGCCAATTTTTGAGAACCTAAAATCAAATCCAAGTTTTCTTGCCCATTTGTAAATCTTAAAATAATAGCATTTTGATCCTCAATCTTTTTCTCTAACAAAGCTTTTTCTTCCAAAAGACTTTTCTCAATAAGATGAAGTTTCTCATTTTCATCTATACATTCATCACTAAGATTTTGACAATCTTCCAAAGCTTTTAAAGTCTCTTTACTTCTATTTCTTTCAATTTCTAAATCTTTTGTTAAAACTTTGTTTGTTTCAATAGAGTTTAAAAAATCATTGTAAAGAGAATCAAATGCCTCATGAATATCTTTCTCACTAGCATCATCATTAGATAAAGAAAGTTTAGATTTAGGAGTTACCTCATCATGATTTGCCATAAAAGCAAAGTGAGTTGAACCGGTATGATCATCATTCCAAGAAGTATCTTCATCATTTTCAAGTTCTCCCATAAAGGCAACAAGATTAACATTGTCATTATCACTTTCTTCTTCATTCGAATTTTGAGTATCCCAAGTGATATTAGCATGCATTGCTCTCTTTGGTTTCTCCTTTTGAAGAAGAGGACAATAAGTTTTGATGTGACCAACTTTCTTGCAATGATAGCAAGTGGGTTCATCTTGTTTGATAGCTCTAACATTCTTCTTATAGGGTGTGGAAGAACTTCCTTTCTTGGCAAAGCGTTTGTATCTCATAAATTTTTTCATATCTCTTGCCAACATAGCTACTCCTTCATCTTCACTAGTTTCTTCTTCATATGAGTTTTCTTCTTCTTCACTTTCCTTCCTTTCTTTTCGTTCTTTCAACTTGCTACTCAAGGCATGGAAGGCAATGGATTTCTTAATCTTCTTCTCCTCATCATCTCTTATCTTTTCTTCTTCAAGCACGAGCTCTTCCGTCATGAGGTTGCAAATGAGTTCATGAACCGTCATTTTTGAAAGATCTTTAGTATCTCTTATGGAGTTTATTTTTGATTTGTATTTCTTTGGAAGAGCAAATAAGATTTTTCGGCATTGTTCTTTGTTGGTGTACTCTTGACCAAGAGTCTTCAAGGTGTTGACAATGTTAGAAAATCTTTGATGCATAGCATTTAAAGCTTCATCGGGCTCCATACGAAATAGCTCATACTTAGTGATAAAAAGACCAATCTTAGTTTCCTTAACATCTTCCGTTCCTTGATATGATAGCTCCAAGAGTTGCCACATTTCATGAGCCGAATTGCATTCACTCACTCTAGCATATTCCGTGACACTCAAACCATTTATGAGTATGTTCATAGCTTTGTTGTTTTTGGTGAGTTTGGCTATGTCTTGAGCATTGTAATCATCTTCATCTTTCTCCTCCGTTTGACTACCATCAACATAAGGAATGTAAGTACCCTTCTTGATAGCAAGCCACAAAAAGTAATCAATTCCTTTGACGTGAATCTCCATTTTCTTTTTCCATCCAAAGTAATCTTTTCCTACAAAAAGAGGAGGTCTAGTAGAACATGAACCTTCCGGTTGATTAGAGTCCATATCGTATTGACTCTAGAAACGATTAAGTACAATAGAGCTAGGCTCTGATACCAATTGATATTCTATATGCGTCCTAGAAGGGGGGGTTGAATAGGACAATGGAAATTAATCGGCTAATTTTATTTCAAGTAAATAAAATTAAAAGCTAATTTGAATCCTATTGTTTTAGCAAACTAAATAGTCAAGAACTAGATAATCCTAAAAGACAATATTATCAAACTATTCATGTAAGCATTTTATCAAGCATATAGAGTGCGGAAAAGTAAAGAGTGTAGGGATAGAAAGATACACAACGATGTATAGTGGTTCGGTTTCCCTACATCCACTACCTAAGGAAGCCTCCTTAGGATTTGCAAGATTCTCAACTAATCTTCGTAACTCTTTAACCCGGGTGAGATTACAAACCCTTTACAACCACTTCAAAACCTTGAAGGAAATACACTTGTGTTATCACCAGCACAAGGAACCAAGTATAGAACCTATACTCACACTACTCTCTTAATATATTACAAGAACTAAGAGGAAAGGAAAAGTGTTTAGGGGTGTTATAATAGCTTGTAACTAGACTCCTAAATGAGTGGATATAAACTATGTAGCTTGAGGAATGAATATGACTTGAATTCTCCTTTGAAACCTTCTTGAATGATAATATTAATTGCTCTTAAGATTGGTAGATGGAAGGGATGAGTTGTGTCTTGAATGAGCTTCAATTTATAGCTGAAATAAGCTTCCAACGGTCACAAGGCTTCTATCTAACGGATAGATTTAAACTACAACGGATATAAGCTTTGTCCTCTTCTAATAGTGCAGAAACCCTTTCTTGCGGTGTACCACGGATATGGTCCGGTGTACCGCACTACTCAACGTGTTGATTTCATAGCATACTGACGGGCTACCCCATGCACCGTGTTCCTGGTCCGCAACCTCTGTCCGGTGTACCGCGCCTCAGTCCGGTGTACCGCGTATTATCTTGCTTTCTGTTCGGACTAGCTTATGCACCGCGCCTTTGGTCCGTGGTACTGCGGTGTACCGCAGGTGTTGTCCGGTGTACCGCGACACTGTTCTAATGAAGCTCAAGATCAAGGATTAAAGATAACTAATCTAATGAGGGGTTTTGGAAAACCTTTAAAAGTGATACCAAATGAATTTTAGTTAAAGAATGATTTGTCGAATATTAAAACGGGAATAAAAACAAGGTAAGGCTAACAATGTCTCCTAAGGGCATATAATTAGAACAAAAAGGGAGATATCAAGACCCCAAACTCAAACCTTTGTCATCCTGACAAAGTAAAGATAAAAACAAGGGTTAAAGGTGATATGCAAAAAGGTAGAGTCTAGTGAATAACACCCAAAGCATAACTCAAAACAAATTTCATATAGTATGATCCTAGGAATTAATATACACATACAAATGTCATGCAAAATCAAACACAAACAATTAATTAAAAATTAACTTCACAATGCTAGAAGGTTACACTTGTACTTATCTCAAGATGATGGCTATATGGTGTTCATCAATTGGTGGGTCCTTGTGTGTTATAAAATAATGAAATAAAAGCAAAGGAATAAAGGATCCACAGACCGCAAGTGTACGGGTCGTACCAAGTAATAGATTAGTAAATACGGGATTATCGTCTACACAGGGATTTAAGTAGTTATTCTAACTTCGTGTTCAATATTAGAATAGATAGTTCTAATTGTCTTAACTAAAAAGATAAGTAACAAAGGAGTTTGTTTTCTAATTAACTAAATAAAATAAATAATAAACAATAAATAATTATGCAAATAAGATAAGAAGATGTAAGTATGAATCTATCCTATTGAATATATGATTACTAAGAATAAGGGTGAATGGGAAATTTCACAATAGTCAGGACTCTATAATCTCCTAACCCCCATCAGGGTGGACTTAGGAGCTATCCTATGGTATTACAAAACCCGTTAGGGCGATTATAAGCTACTTTCAGATGATTAATATCTATACCCAATTGGCTACGTTGTTAGTTAAGCCCGTCAGGGTCAATAGCGGATACCACACGTCTATATTCTAATTCTGTAATTAAACCCCCTGTCAAGGCGATTACTTCCCCACCAAAGTGAATAGCTTAATTACTAAAACCTATTTCTAATTAGCTAGGTCAGAAATAGTAAACAAGCATAAGAATATAGTCAATGGAAATTAAGAACCAATTCAATTAAATACTAAAATCCCAGATTCAAATTAAAACAAAAAAACAATAATCAATGGTTCATATAATTACATTCCTAAAGAGAAATTATGCATACTAAAACTCTCGAATAAATAGCTTAGAAATACCTCATAGACAAAATAGATATAATACTAATTTACCCAAAGAATAGAGATGGAGAAGTGTTGAATTGATGTAGTTAAGCTCTAGCTCTTGCTTCTTCCTCCTCTAGATCCTCCTGATTGCTGCTATGATAAATTATGTATGTATATTAAGCTTATGCAGCCAAGGGATGATTTTATAAGGTTTAGAACTGATATATATATAGGTGCTAGGTCGAAATCTTGGAGTAGGGGCCAAGTAATAGAGTCCAAGTCCAACTCAAATTCGTAAGTAAATAAGGATAATTACTGCTGACTTGTTTTTACCATATCTTCTTCGTTACTGGGCCGTTTTTTGCCCGTAAACTATCAAAAGAATCCTCACAGAATTATCTATCTCCCTATGAATGGAATTCCAGGATCGTCCCGGATTTTGAGTTATAATCACTTCTTTAAACGTAGCTGCAGAAATTAGATTTATTTGGCAGCTTTTCCTTTTCGTAATTGAACTCTGTTTCCTTCTCTAGATTTCTTCAAGAGCTTCTTTCCTTATTTCCTTAGAATTGACTTGGAATTTAATTAATTACCATATTATCTTTAAAGCTTCACATTAACACACAAATTAAACCAAATACGCTATAAAAATAATAATTCATTAAATCAAGACAAGAAATAGGAATATTACGAATTAAGCACAAAAGACTATATAAAAAGACCATTTCCAACCTAAAATGATGTCTTCTAAGGGCTTATATTTAGAACAATTAGGGAGACATCATCGATCTTCACTAACTTTGAACGCTCCACTTAGCATACTCCCTATTAGCTGAATTACAAATCCACTACATAACTAGGAATCACGAGGACTTTATGGTTATAGCGTAGGCTTAAGGATAGTATGGAATGTATATTTGGTAAATTTGAAGTGAGCTTTTGGCTCTCTCCTCACTTACCATCAACAAACTGTCCTTGAGCTTCATTTTACACTCGAATATTGTTCTCACTTAACCCATTTGACGCACTAATGTAGCGTTCCCAAAATTACCCAATAAGCACTAAATATGATTTCCAAAACTTCTCCTTTGCCGGTTATTTTTTTATTTCTTTTTTCTTTTTTTGTACAAGATACCCATGACCATCATTTTGATGTGAAAGGTCATGTCTCTTATAATTCTTTTTTTTAAAATCCCAGCAAAGGGTTACAAATAATATATCATCAACAATTACGTATAAATACAAACGCATACAAATTCCCTCCCAATGTAATCTCCCAATAATGAAACCCACCACCCCAAACTCAAGCTCAAGACAAGAAGTCTTAGGATTGTGATTCAAGTGCGGGTCATATGGTAATGCCTAATAATCTTAAGGGATACGGCTTATATCATGGCGACAAAAGAAAGGCTTAAAGGCTAAAAATGGGGCTATGGCGGATAATATTATATTAAGGGATCAAAAGCTAAAAAGTTTCAAAGGGCTAACAAAGAACTGCCTCTATCATTTTCCTAATTACATAGCTTGCTTTTAGTTCATATCTAAGTGGGTTCTCTATCACTTTGGACCTCACGTTCTACACACCAAACATTTTCCTTAAGTACAAGTTTACTTCTTTTGCATTGTTCATTAATTATACCTATTAATTACCTATGTTTGCATGCAATCTATATGCGTTTTATACTAATTCCTAAAGTCTACTATTTTCAATCATAGGTTCATAAAAATTTTGCTTAATGGGGACATTAAAAATGCTCTACAGTCAAACGCAACACTGAAATTAATTTGATTGGAAGAAAATAAAACAAATAACACATAAAAATTGGGATGAGGCAACGAACCCCACCCCAAACTCAAAAATGAGTCGTGCGCCCACGACTCGAAAAGACTCAATAAAGAAAATAAACTATTATACACTACTAAATGAGAAAGTTAGGAAAACGTATCTCAACCAGCACTAGGTTGGTTCTCGGTGTTGCGTCCACGTAGAACTTCCTTCGTAAGTACAAAATAGGTGGCATGTTGTATGGTGCTCACCCCTAGTAGCATATTTCTGAGGAGGTCTAATTCTTTTGTCACACTTCCTAAAGTAGCAATCATATTATCTTGAATCGCCTCCAACACTCGAATCTTAGCCTCCAACTCATTATTGGAATTTACCTTCTTCGTTGGTAGAGGAACTCTAGGAGTCCTCCTTGATTCAACCTCTTCAAACCAGTGAAGACCTATCTTCGGTATTTCAATACCCTTAGCTGGAGTTGCTCCAATAGTTTTAGGATTAACTCTTCCTCTTCGGTTATAGCACAAGGAATCAGTCATGTTCGTCATCTCAATGAACCCCAAACTCAAAACTTCAAAAATTCAAAAACCAGAGAAAATTTAAGAATTTTGATGTTTTGAGGATATAGAACGATGGTTTAAGGTGTTATATGAGATGGGTAATGAATATATAATGGAGAAGATGATGCTTAATAGGTAGGATTGAAGCTTTGATGAAGGTATAAGAAGGATTAAAGGGAAGAATTTTGGTGTTTGGAGGAAGGATTGGATGTTGATTTTGTGTTAGGAGTGGTTTAGAGGGAAAGATTTGATGTGTTTTGGTGTTTTGATGATGAATTGCAGGTATATAATGTGTTTGGGTTTGTCAATAATGGTGTCTTGCGTGAGAAGTTGTGTCCAAGAGAAGAAAGTAATGTGATATAGGCTCTAGGGTTTCAAGGCGGCTGCCGCACTGGCATACCGGCGGATCGACCGGCTTACCGGCCCAAAATCTCGTCAATTTCTCGTTCATCTCATGGACGCACTTCATCGTTGCGTGGAAGGGGTCGACATACGGTGAGTTGACCGGCAAGCCGGTCGCAAATGAATTTCGTCGAATTTTTTTTTGACGCACCAAATAGTTGCGTGGAACGTCTTCCAAGACAGTAGCTCACGCTGTTGCTTCTTTCTTTGGCCAGCATACCGGTCAGATGAACGGCATACCGGTGGGAAACTTTTCACAAACCTTGTTTCAGCAAAATATCCGAGTCATGAACCCGTGGGCACGTGTTTTCCTTTGGCCGGCATATCGATTAGCTGGCCGGCTGGCCGGCTAGCCGGTCGCGCGAGTCACTTTTTTGGCGACGCAACATATAGGTGTGTGTAATGGTCTCCAAGATAGAATGTTGATCCTCGTTGGCCGGCATACCGGTCAGTTGACCGGCTAGCCGGTGCGAGTGATCACGTTTATGACCAAAAACATGCTTTTTCTCGTGTCTCACACCTGTCAACCCCAAACTCATAGATTAAGTACATGTAATCATCAAAGCACCAGACCTTTCTCATTTCTTTTTAAGATTATACACTAATAAACAACACTTAGCTACTTTACACTACAAAATTGAAAGACTTTTGACTGAAATAAACTAATATACATACTAAATGGATTTTGTTTAACGTCGTTAAGCTCGACCGGTTACCTCTCGCTTCTAAGGAGCTTCGAGGAGGTGCATGACCTCTCCGGGATGTGGATCTTCTGAGCGATTGATATTCTCGCCTCCATGATAAATCTTCAATCGATGACCATTCACCATGAAGGTGCGGTGTTCGATTGGGTGTTCAATCTCTATTGCTCCATAAGGCGTAACCTTCGTCACAATGTATGGACCAGACCATTTTGACCTCAACTTACATGGATAATTACTGAACTTGGAGTTATATTTTAGGACCCATTGTCCAACTTCAAACCTTTATGGCGAATACGATCATCATGCCACTTCTTAGTATTCTCCTTGTATAATTTAGCATTCTCATAAGCATGTAATCGGAACTCATCAAGTTCATTTAGCTTCATCATACGATTCTCACCAGCTAAGTTAGGATCTAAATTCAACTTTGCTATAGCCAAATATGTTCCCAATTCCAATTCAAGAGGTAAGTGACAAGCCTTACCATAAACCATACGATACGGAGATGCACCAACTGGAGTTTTGAACGCAATACGATAAGCCCATAAAGCATCATCTAAATTCATTGACCAATCTTTTCTTGTAGAACCAACAGTATTTTCTAGGATAGATTTGACCTCTCGATTAGAGACTTCAGCTTGACCATTGGCTTGTGGATGATAAGCAATAGATATACGATGTCTAACCCCATACTTCTCTAGAACTGTCTTCAGATATTTGTTCACGAAATGAGAACCTCCATCACTGATAATAACTCTAGGTGTACCATGTCTGGTGAAGATATGATATTTCAAAAACGTAATCACTACTCGCGAATCATTAGTTGCTAGAGCTACAGCTTCTACCCATTTAGACACGTAATCCACAGCTAATAGGATGTACTGATTTCCATTAGATGGTCCAAAAGGACCCATGAAATCCATACCCGAAACATCAAATATTTCAACTTCAAGAACATTGTTACGTGGCATCTCATCCCTCTTGGATATATTAACAGTAAACTGGCATCTCTGACACTTCTTAACATACTCATGACAATCTTTATGTAATGTAGGCCAACAAAAACCAGATTGTAGTACCTTAGCAGCTGTTCGGTCGCCCTTAAAATGTCCTCCATAGGGTGAGTCGTGACAACCTGCAACCACTGAATGTATATCACTCTCAGGTATGCATATTTTTACCATTTGGTCACCACACACTTTGTAGAGGAAAGGATCCTCCCAAAAGAACTGTTTAGCACGGCTTATCAATCTTTTCTTGTCTTGTGAAGTGGCTCCTTGAGGGAAGTTACCACTCTCAATCAAATTTGCAATGCCAGCATACCAAGGAGTGCTATCATGTATAGAAAATAAACTCTCATCAGGGAATTCTTCTCGAACTAAATCAAGACCACTATTAAACTCAGACCCTTCAAGACGCGATAAATGATCTGCAACCTGATTATCACAACCTTTACGATCTCGAATCTCTAAGTCAAACTCTTGTAGCAATAAGACCCATCTAATTAAACGCGGCTTAGCATCTTTCTTCTCCATAAGGTACTTAATAGCGGAATGATCAGTAAATACAACAACTTTTGCTCCAAGGAGGTAGGAACGAAACTTGTCAAAAGCATAAACAACAGCTAAAAGTTCCTTTTCAGTCACGGTATGATTAATCTGAACACTGGTAAAGGTCTTACTTGCGTAGTAGATTGAATTAAATACCTTATCTTTTCTTTGACCCAAAACAGCACCCATTGCTAAATCACTAGCGTCACACATAACTTCAAACGAGATCTTCCAATCAGGAGGTAGCACAATAGGTGCAGTTTTAAGTTTCTCTTTAATTTCCTGAAATGCCTTCATGCAAGCTTCGATGTCCTTTTCGAGTAAGTTACACAAAGGTTTCGCGATCTTTGATGAATCTACGATAAACTCCAGCATGGCCTAGTAAGCTTCTTACCCCTTTAACATAATTCAGAGGGGAAGAGTCTTTATTACCTCAATCTTGGCACGATCAACTTCTAAACCTGAACTTGAAACCTTGTGACCCAACACTATACCTTCACGAACCATGAAATGACATTTTTCCCAATTCAAAACCAAATCTGTTTCCTTGCATCGAATCAATACCTTCTTCAAATTTTGCAAACACTCATCAAAGTTATCACCAAACGCAAAAAAGTCATCCATAAATACCTTAAGGAAATTATCGATCATATCCCATAAAACAGCCATCATACATCTTTGAAAAGTAGCAGGGGCATTACATAATCCAAATGGCATCCTTCGATATGCAAAGGTACCAAAAGGACATGTAAATGTGGTTTTGTTTTGGTCCTTTGGATCTACATAAATTTGATTATGCCCTGAATATCCATCCAAAAAGCAATAATACTCCCTACTAGCCAATTTATCTAACATCTGATCTATGAAAGGAAGAGGGAAGTGATCTTTTCTCGCGGCCTTGTTCAACTTACGATAATCCATACACACTCTCCAACCAACTACGGTCCTCGAGGGAATGGCTTCATTCTGATAATTTAGGACGGTAGTGATACCACCCTTCTTCGGTACGCACTGAACTGGGCTCACCCACTCACTACTAGCTATGGGATAGATGATTCCTGCGTCTAACAGCTTAATGACTTCTTTCTCCACCACTTCTTTCATAGCTGGTATTAATCTCTTTTGACCTTCCACTGAGCGTGCACTTTCATCATCTAGAATAATTTTGAGTTGGCAATAGGAAGGACTAATACCTTTGATGTCAGCAATAGTCCAACCAATCGCCTCTTTATTAGCTCTTAGCACACGCAGTAGTTTATCTATTTGAGAACCTGTTAAATTTGCTAAAACAATAATAGGTAGAGTGACATTAGTACCTAAATACGCATACCTCAAGTGCGCTGGTAGTGGCTTTTCTTCTAACTACGGAGGAGATTCGATAGGTGGTTTCTATTTGACAACTATCTCCCCCGGTTCTCTTATAGACTCAAAGGTAGGACGCATGTACTTTGGATTTTCGGAATTAAGAGATGCCACCGTTTCAGTGAGCTGTTCCATCATCTCAGGTGAGTCAAGTGTTAGGGTTGCCTGCAAAACATCATCAAAGTTAAAACAATCAAATACCTCTTGCGTGGCGTGTTCAGCTATATCCATTCGAAAGCAATCTCCTTGAACATCAGGAAACTTCATAGCGCTAAACACGTTGAAATTCACCTCCTCGTCTTGGATTCTCATCGTCAATTGCCCGTTTTATACGTCAATTAAAGTACGCCCCGTGGCTAGGAATGGTCGTCCAAAAATGATGGGAAATTCCTATCCGCGTCGTATTCAAGAATAACAAAGTCAACGGGAAAAATTAAAGTACCTGCCTTGACGCGGACATCTTCTATGCGTCCCTCAGGATGTACGAGGGATCTATCAGCCATTTGCAAGACCATAGAAGTGGGTCTCGCATTACCTATCTTCAATTTGTCAAAAACTTATTTGGGCATAAGATTAATACTCGCACCCAAATCGCATAACGCTTTTCCTTGCCATTCATTACCAATCGAAATCAGAATCGTGAAACTTCTAGGATCAAGTAGCTTAGGAGGTAACTTACTTTGACAAATCGCGCTACACTCTTCTGGAAGTCCTATCATTTCATTATCACAATACGACCTTCTATTGGTGAGGGATATCTTTAAGAATTTCACATACTTCGGCATATCTTTAATAGCTTCTAACAATGGAATGTTAATGTTAATACCCTTCACCATATTCAAAAATCTCTGGTAATCAGCCATATCTCCTTTTTTCTTAACTCTAGAGGGAAAAGGTGGAGGAGGACTAGTTTCTACCACATCTTTCTTTTTAGTAATTTATAGAATCTTCTCCACTTCTTCCACTTCAACTTCACTATCTTTCTCTACCACATCCTCTACCGGTTTCTCTTTTCTGATAACTTCTTTTTATTTCGTATTGATGTCTCCCTATTTGTTATAATTATTAGCCCTTTGGAGACATCCTTTTAGGTGAATAAATGACCCATTTGATAGACTTTTAGGCTTAATTTGTCATATTGCACTTTCTCCCCTTGGAATTTTACTATTTGCAGTTTCTGGGCTTTTGTGCGTAAATTTGACTGTTTTTAGTGCAAAGTTAGTAGGTTCTTGAATTTAATGAAAGAACAATCCAAGGAGGAGAAGTGAGAATTAAAGTCTTAGGGTATTTTAGTGTGTTAGGAAGTATTTTTACTCGAGTTTCTATTTTTAGAGTGCACTTTCCTATTTCTAGTCTTGAATTATTGTTTTATTCTTTTTAAAGCATATGCGGTTTAATTATTTATTTATTGTAAAACTTTAAAAGATATATGGTAATTAATTAGAGACCAAGTCAAGTCAAAGAAGTAAAGGAAAGAATATTTACATAGAAATAAGCAATTAATGAAGGATATATGCAAAGAAGGAAAAGATAAAGCTGCCTTATGAATCTGAAATTCCAGCCATGTTTCAAAGACGAGTCCATAACTTAAGCTTGGCTAGGAATTTGGGCGAGTGGTCTGCACCAATGGATACATATTTCCGAGACAAGCGGTTTCGAATATTGGAACGCGTCAAACGGATAAGTATTGAAGGAGATATGACCAAACCAAATCAGTAGCAGAATCTTACATTTCCTAGATTTTAGGGCTACGAATTTAAGAGTTCTTAACTTGTCTTCCACTCCAAGTAAATTCTACCTAGGGCTTCCGAACACCTATAAATACACCCCTTAGCTTCCTCTTTTCACACACTTCAGAGAATTACACAAGAGGCTTAAGGTTTTCAAGTCAGAGCAAGAAGGCAAGGAGAAGTTAGTGCTGGAGGAATTCTGTTCTTCCATCACTAGTCATCCTACCCTTTTGGTTATCACTTTAATTTCTGTAATTGAATTATGAATTCCTTTTTTAATTTCAGTCTTTAATTTCATGAGCTAAACATTCATATACTTGAGAATCGCAATAAAGGGATGAACCCTAATTAATTTAATCTTTGTTTTGAAATTTGGGATTGTTATGATTTGAATTGAATTGAGTTTTAGGTATTGGATATTACTTTGTTCTTAATCACTATTTCTTTTCCGCGCAACTAGAAATGGGTTTTAGTATTTGGGCTATTCACTTTAGTGGCGAAGTGATCATCCGACAGGGGGTTTGAATACAGACTTAGGTAATATCCGTGTAATGGACGAAAGTCATATGATTTACATAGCCAAAGAGGTAAAATATTATTCATCCAAAGAGGCATATTAGACCATACAGGTGTTTATAGTACTTTAGGATAGCTCTTAGGTCCACCCTGACGGGGGCTAGGAGGTATTAGATTCCCGACTAATATACTAATACCAATTCTACCCTTAAACAAAGCATCGGTTACGTTAATTAGGTGGATTCCTTGCGTCTTACTTACTTTATTTCTTTTCTGTTATTTAATTTTAGTCTTTATTTATTTGCATCTTAGTTATTAGAAAAAAACCCAACAAAAATCTGTTATTTTACTTTTTCTGTTAAACAATTATTTCTACTATCTGATTAATACATGAGTTGTGCATAATCCGTCCCTGCGAACGAACTTGTTAATCATATATTACTTGGACAACCGTGCACTTGCGGTTAAGTGGTTCCCTTATTTTCAGTTCTTAATTTATAAACACACCGGGACCCACCAAGTTTTTGGCGCCGCTGTCGGGGACGGTAGCGTGTGACCCCGGTGTTAATCTTTAGTAGTTTAATTGTTAGTTTAGTTTTAGTTTATTTTTATTTTTTTTCAGTTTTACACTTTGGGTTGTCTTTCTTTCTCAGGTTTACAGGTTTTGGTAAAACTAGTTCGAGAAGCAAACAAAAGAAAGAGAGAAGATAAAGCAAAAGTGTTAGAGGAGCAATTAGCAAGAGAAGCAATGGCTGACGATCATGAAATCGATCCTCCTCTTGTTCCACAAGTCCAACCTCCTCAGAACAATGGTCCGTGGTTCGTCAATGCCCTGAACAAGCTCCATTTCGAGCTCCTGCCCTCGGAATTGGCCCAGCAAATATTAATGTCGCGAGATACAAACCCGATCTCGGTATGTTATCTCAATTTCAGAGTTATGGCAATTTCCGAGGAGCACCTGGCGAAGATCCAATCCGTGTTGTACAGAAGTTCATGCAAATTTTCGATTCCTATATTACACAAGGAGTGACGAGAGAACAAATGTTTTTCGCAAATTTTTGGTATTTTTTATAGATGGAGCAAGTGAATGGCATGATTCTCAAGAACCTGGATCAATCACTACCTGGGACGCATTACAAACCGCGTTCTTCGATAGATACTTGATGTCTTCTCATTTGTGATAGATTTATGTTAAGATGAGACATCATTTTTAGTGATTTAGAAGTCTTTCTAATCGATTTTCTTGAGAAATAGTGCACTTTCCTATTTTGAGTCTTGATTTAGTGAAATAATATTTTTAGAGCATATTGGGTTTAATTATTTATTTAGTGTGTAGTTTTAAAGATAATTATGGAGATTAATTAGAGTCCAAGTCAAAGACTACAACATATGGAAAGAGATTAGCATGGTAATTGGAGATAAGGAAACAAAAGCTAAAAATATGGAAAAGGAAAAAGCTGCCTAAATCTGAGATTCGGCAGCACACGCCTAAAGAAGTGCTATTTACTCCTACAAGGAAGCCGATTTTGGTAATTTCCTTTCATAGGGACATAGACAATTCTGTGAGGATTCTTTTGGTATCTTATGGAGCAAAAACCGACCAATAACGAAGAAGATATGCTCAAAACGGTCCAGCAGTGTTTATCTTTATTTCTATACAAATTTGAGTTGGGCTAGGAGTCCAATACTTTATCTCTTCCTCAAGAAAATGAATTAGGTCTTCTAAACACCTATAAATACACCCTTATATCACTTGTAAAATCATCCTTGCCTCATAGTAATTAGTTCTTAAGGTTTTATTCTTCCAGTTTGTTGTAGAGAGCAAGATGATGTCTTTTGTAATTTCTTTTACTTTATTTCCTTCAGGTATGAACTAAACTCCCCATAGCTTGGGTTTTGCATAATGTATACTCTATGAATTCTAATTCTTCTATTTAAGTTTCTTTGGGAATTATATGTTTTAAATTGATATTAGCTGCTGACCCTTATATTTGATTATGTGTTTTGATTTAATGATTGTTTTCCTTGCTAGTGCACGAGTATAGGATTACCTTAATAGTAGTTAGATGATCACCTTAGCTGGGTGTCTAATTATTGAACCAACACATAACGTCTAGTGTCGATATTAGTTTTGACAAAACATGATTCTAACTAGATAGTCATTAGGGTTTGTTTTAATCACCATATCACCAATTGATTGTTGCGTTTGCTTAGGGCCTTGGTAGTGCTTGATAACCCTACTCTAAACCACGTCTTGGTTGTGCCGTAGCCCCCTTAGTCGCTCTCAAGGTCTAAGGTATGGGAATTTAGAATCCTGACTAAGTATACCAAGAGCTAATATTCTCCCTTATAAACTAGATTAATAGATAGAAGTAGAAGGATTAGTGCATACTAGCAAAACCTAAGCTATATTTATCATCTCATATTCTTAGTATTTACTTTATTGTCTTTTATTTTCTTAGTTTAATTAATTAATTCGAAATCTTTTCCCTTTAATTTTCTGTCTTTTAATTATTTACTTTTACTCGTTATTGTTACCTACTCGTATAACACACTTAAGTCCCTGAGAACAAAATCAACTTATCAACTAAAACTTGCATACATCCTGTAATACTTGCAGTACTGTGCCTGTCTAGGGTGAGAGTGCGTAGTTTCCTAGACTTTATTTTATCATATTTTTATCACACCCTAGGCAACACCAAGTTTTTGGCGCCGCTGCCGGGGACTTGTATCTCGTTAGCGTGTGGGTTATCTATTTCGAGTAGTAGTTTTTAATTAGTTTTTATTTTTCAGTTTTTAGTTTTTATTTTTCCGGATTTACGCTTGTGGTTTGCTTTAGTCTTTTTCAGGATTCACAGTGTTTAATTCTTGGCCTCCGTTACCGGAGCCTGAGAGGAGCTTTAGAGTTTACAACAAACATGTTCGTGAGGAAAGATCCTTAAGAAGAGTTATGGAAGGCATACAAGGTCAACAAGATCCACCTGGGATCCAGCAACAAGATCCACCTGGTGTATAACAACAAGATCCTCCTGGTATACACGGTGTACAACTACCAGTAGGAGGAGGTAATGGGCAGAATAACGTTAATAATCAACAGAATCAGATACAGCAAGACCTCCCTGGTCTTCATGTACCGTTTTATGTTCAACCAATCGGTTATCGTCCTCCAGATATCCAGAATATCAAATTTAGACCTGATCCGGGTATGCTCAGTCAATTTAAAAGTTTTGGACTCTACAATGGTACAACAATTCAAGATCCGGTAAGACCGATTCAGAAGTTCATGCAGATTTGTGATGCCTACATTACTCCTGGCATTACACGCGAGCAACTGTATTGTCATATGTTTTCGTTCTTCTTGGCCGGTAGAGCTAGCGATTGGCTAGAAAGACAACCACCTGGAACAATTAATTCTTGGAGAGAACTTCAAACCGCGTTCTTTAACCTTTTTTATCCGAAGAGCATGAGACTTAAAGATCAAACCGAGCTTGCAAGATTTTGTCAAGAAGATGGAGAAACAGTAGGAGAATCATGGACAAGGTTTCAACAGAAATTAGCTAGATGTCCTCTCCATGGTTATACACCCGCTCTACAGCTTGCGATATTCTATGAAGGTCTTAATGATAAAGGTAGAGAGAAGGTGGATAACATTGGAAAGGGTAATTTTGTGTCCATGAATCATAATGAAGCTTCCGAGGTTTTAGAGAATATTATGGAACAAGAAAGAAGTTGGCCTTCAACGCGAGCTTCAGTAGCAAAGACCCAAGGAACGCTTCGTCTAGATGCAGAAACTGCGAACTCAACTCAAATATCCGCATTAGAAAATCAAATCAAAGAGCTGAAGATAGAGATGCAAAAGAATTTAGCCGCTGCAAACGTAGTACAAGAAGCACAAGGTTGTCAACAATGTGAAGTTAATAATCATACATGGGAAGAGTGCGAATCAAATCCATAATCTGCTTAATTTATATCCAACCGCGGAGGTTATCAATGGGGTAACCGAAACCATCCGGGTATGCAGTATTCAAATCCACAAGGGGCCTCTAATCCTGGTCATTATCAACCGCGACCCCAGAACAACTCTTTCCAATAGAAAGGTCAGTACCAAAATCAATATCAAAATAGACCTGCTCCCCCTCAACAACCTGCTCAAGACACCTATACCGACTCATTACATCAGAAATCTTTAGCTCAGTATTCTCAAGAAGGATCTATGGACAATCAACAGATAGCACAAGCTCTGGACCGTTTGACCACGAGTATGAACGCTCAGGAAGAGAAAGTCCGAGGACAAGATGCCGTACTTCAGATTTTAGGTACTCAAGTAGAACAATTAAACAAAGTTCTAACAAATTTAATGGAACAAAAGGAAGTAAAGGCAATCGAAGGAGGTGAAAACAATGTTGAGTTCGAAGCTTGCAAGGCTATTTGCCTTGAAATTAAAGAAAAAGAAGAGGAAGTACCACATGCTGCCGTTAGTGCCGTGGAAGTTCCGAGTACCGAAGATGAACCAACCAAGTCTAGCCCCGTGGAATCTGACTGTTCTGAGGTTTATTTGGAGGATGATCAAGAGAAAGCCGAATTTATACAGCTACTGAGGAAGATGCAAGAGGAAATTCGATCGGTTATGGATTATCAAGCTGAGCTAAATTCGAAGGAGAAAGAAGATGAAATTGCACCTGCTGTGCAAGAAGAAAAAAAAGAAGAGAAGGTGGAATCGTGGTGGTCCTTTGTGTGTTCTAAAATAAATGCAATGAATAATCGAACCACAACCGCAAGTGTACGGTTGTCCCAAGTAGTATAACTGATAATACAGATTCGCTCCAAGGACGGGATGGTTGACTACAATGCTTATCTATTAATGATTGATGCACTTATGAAAGCAAATACAGATAATATGTTTGTTTGGTTTTGGTATTAATGCTAAGTAAATGAAAGACAATTATTAAAATGCAAATAAAAGCTAAGACGCAAGTAAAATGATGTAAAACGCAATATGAGAAGTAGCACTTGAGAACGCAAGGATCCTCCCAATCCTATTTCCTAACTTATGTTGTTTAAGGGCTAAATTGGTCGATTACAATGGTCGGGATTCTAAATTCCTTATACCCCCGTCAGGGTGGACTATAAGGCGATCCTAGAGTGTCACTAGTCCCGTCAGGGTAAATATGATCCACCGTTGGATGATTAAGTTTTATTACCTCATTGGCCCTAGGATTAGCTAAGTTCGTCAGAATCAATAGCTTCTATCCTAGATTGAAGAAATGGTTCTGTACCTAAACCCTCCGTCAGGATGATCCAATCCCCACTAATTGGAATAGCCTAGATACTAACACCTGTTCCTAGTTCATGACGCTAAAAACAGTAAATAATCTCAATTTATAGAAAAGAGTAAAAGACACAATCTAGTTTAATTTAACAGAAACCCAAATTCAACATTCGTAATTTAATAAGATTGGGATTCACCCATTGATTGTTCTCAAGCACTATGAATTGTTTAGCTCATATTAAAAAGAAAAACTAAATTAAATATAAAGGAATTCATATTGATTACAAAATTAAAAGATAAAAAGAACCTAATTTCCGGAATAGGAATGACTACGAACGGAGATATAGACCCTCTCCAGCTCTTGTAGCTTCTTCTTCTTCCTTCTGTTGCTTCTCTCTGGTGTTTTAATCTTGCAGAATATGAATTGTGTGTAAAATAGAAGTCCATACCTCCTTTTATAAGTACAAATTCGGACTTGGACCTAGTCTTTTAATTAAATGAAATATAAAAGGCCCAAGTCCACTAACTTAGCCCAAAATCTCGTAACTGCTGATATACCTTCACTAAACGGCTTTTCCCGATTCGTTATGACTCCGATTGACCTCATTTCAGTTGCTAAAGTTCCGTAACTCGATAGGGAGCGTTTTCTCTTCAAAGGTCAGCGGCTAAATCATCGCTTAAGCACCTCGAAATCAGAAATCTATGGCCTGTAAAATGGATTTTCAGCTCTAAAAATAATATCTTCGGGATTTATCTTCAAGTCTTAACTCTATCTCTTGATCTTTGACTTTCTCCTCGGATTCCTCTTCTAGCTAACATCTAAAACCTGTAAACTTTACACTAAAAATACCAATATTACGCGCAAAAGCTTAATAAACTAAAAATGCTAGAAATAAAAGAGGAAAATCATATTATTGCATATTTAGTCCAAAAGTCTATCAAATTGATTAAATAAACACCAAAAATGATGTCTCCTAAGGGTCGAAAATAAGAACAATTAAGGAGACATCAAGACCCCCAACTCAAACCTTTGTCGTCCCGACAAAGCAAAACAAAACAAAACAAGGGGTAGAAGTAAACGCAAGAACAAATAGAAGCTAGCAAATAAACCTAAAGCAATTCTTAAGATAAATCTCATATAGCAAAACTTTAAGAACTAACATATACATACACTAATCATGCAACATCAAACATAAATAATCTCAATCATAAAATTAAAGTCGCAATGCTTGAAGGTTACACTTGTACTCATCTCTGTATGATGGCTATAGGGTGGTCATTAATCCTAACTCGCTTTGAACGCTCCACCTAGTATATTCCCTATCAACAGAATTATAAATTCACTATGCACTTAGGAATCACGAGGTCTTTATGGTTTTAATAATGGCTTAAGGACGGTGTGGATGTATATTTGGTAAATTTGAAGTGACCTTTTGGCTCTCTCTTCCCTTACCATCAACAATGTCCTCGAGCTTGAGTTTACGCTAAAAATGTTCTCACTCACCCATTTGACGCGCTAATGTTGCGTCCCCCATTTCAACCCAAATAAAACTAAGATGATTTCCAAAAATATTCCACTTTGCCGATTTATATATTCTTTCTTTCTTTTTATTTTCTTTTTATTTTCTTTTTCATTTCTTTTCTCTTTTTTTTTTTGTACAAGATACCCATGACCATCATTTTGATGTGAAAGGTCATGTCTCTTATAATTTTCTTTTTCTTTTTCAAATTTCGGCAAAGGGTTACAAATAATAATATCATCTTTTATTTTGTTTGTGCCTCAATATAAACACATATAATCCCTTCCCAATGTAATTTCCCAAATGTGGACCCTCCACCCCAAACTCAAGCTCGAGACAAGTCTCAGGGTTGTGATTCAAGTGCGGGTCATTTGGTCATGCCTAATAATCTAAAGGATAATGGGCTTATATCGTGGCTACAAAAGAAAGGCTTAAGGCTCAAAATTCGGCTAAGACGGATAAAATTAATATAAGGGATAGCAAGCTAAAAGGCTTCAAATGGCTAACAAAGAACTGCCCCTATCATTTGTCCTAAGTACATAGCTTGTCTTTAGTTCATATCTAGGTGGGTACTCTACTAATTAGGATTTCACGTTCTACACACCAAACATATTCCTTAAGTACAAGCTTACTTCATTTACATTGTTCATTAATTTTTCCTATCAATTACCTATGTACGCATGCAATTGTAAGTGCGTTTTATGTTATTCCCTAAAGTCCACTATTTACTATCATAGATTCATCAAAAGTATGCTTAAAGGGACATTTAAAATCTTCTATAGTCAACCGCAACTCCGAAAATTATTTTATTGAAAGCAAATAAAACACATAAAACATAAAAACTGGGATGAGGCAACGAACCCCACCCCAAACTCAAAAATGAGTCGTGTCCCCACGACTCGAAAAGACTCAACGCAATAAAAATAAACTAAACTAACTAAAATGCGAAAGGGATAGAAAACGTATCTCAACCAGCGCGAGGCTGGTTATCGGTGTTGCGTCCATGAACTTTCTCTTGCGTAAGTATACCATAGGTGGCGTGTTGAATTGTGCTCACCCCCATTAACATGTTTCGGAGAAGTTCTAACTTTTTTGTAACGTTTCCTAAAGACACAATCATCTTCACTTGGTTCTCTTCTAACACCTTCACTTTCGCTTCCAACTCATCAGATGTATGCATCTTCTTCTTTGGAGGAGCTCTAGGATTTCTTGTTGCTTTTAACACCTCATCATGAATATTCTTGATCAAAGCTAAGCCCATACTCTCACACACTACAACACGATCAATCTCTGCGTCTTTACGCGGAACCTTAGCGTCTAAACACAAAGTAGTGATGGTAAATTTGAGATTTTTTTGTGAAGTAGGAATTCGAGCAAATTCCATGATGGTATCATAAATAACTCGAGCAACATCTATAGGTTTCTCCTCGATAATACACTTAATGAACAAAAGATGCTCCTTCTTCACTTCCGATATGTGTTTAACTCCGAAGAAGGTAGGGATTATGAAGCGTGACCAAATCTTAGCACATGGTAGCAAATTACTACTATACATCTGTCCAGGATATCTCTCTCCTTCGGGAATTGGGCGGGCCCCATCAACAAGCACTTTCCCCCAAAGGGATTCATAATCAAACGAAGGTTCTTTTAGAGACTCTTGAAACAGACATATTCCGGAAAATTCGGGTAATTTCAATGATTTACGAATAAGCTCAACGGAGAAAGGAACTACCTTTTTGCGAATAATAACTGCTTCTTTTGAGAAGGCGATTCCTTCATAAAAATCTCGCACCAAGGTAGGAATATACTCAAGCTTCCTTTCACGCAATTCTTTCCAACCCAATTTATCACAAATAATACCATAATCTTTATAAGAACTAGTCATAATACCCTTAGGAAGATTCATCTCCTCACCAAACTTCAAAAATTCAATTCTATCACGAACCTGAGTATCCCATGGAACGAAGACTCTCTTAGGCTTTTGAGCCCAAGCTTTCCTACGCGGAGGTTTCTGTTGTTGTTCTGGTTCTTCGGGAACTTCTTGCTCAGTTTCTTCCTCAATCTCTTCTTCAACTTCGTCCTCACTTTCTTCATCACTCTCATCAATTAACCTACTCTTTTTCGGATTAGCCTTACTTGGATTTTCTTTTCTTTTCGAAGCAATTGGGTTTTGGACAGTCTTTTTGGATCGCGAATCCGGAATCTCAATTTCTTGGTCTGGGCTAGCTCCAACATTGTTCCTGTTTCTTGGTATGTTTCGATAGTTACACATTGAATCGGTTCTGTTAGTCATCTCTTTTCACCCCAAACTCAAAACTTCAAATAGAGGAAAAGCTAGAGAAAAGCTTTGAAATTTGATGTTTTGAGGCTTAAAACTTGAAGAATTAGGTGGAATATGAGATGGGTTAAGGTTATTTGAGAGGAATTGTGAAAGAATTGGGTTTAATTTCAAGGTTGGGAAGAGGGAATTTATGAAGAAAAGATGAATTTTGGTGATGTTTTGGAGAAGCTATGAGTTGATTGTGTGTTTTTGTGATGAAAGAAGGCTTGATTTGATGATTTTATAGCTGTTTGTTGATGATTTTCGGAGTAGGTGGAGGCAAGGATTCGAAATATAAGGTTTGGCTTGGAAAAGAGGCAAAAAAACTAGGTTTAATAAACTCAAAACTGCCTCTCGCAACAGGTCACCGGCTAGCCGGTCGCGAGGGCGGCGGAAAAAATTACTAAATTCGATTTTTTTTTTTTTACCTCAGACACAAGCACCTTGCATCGTCGCTGACGCAGTGATCAGAAACCTCGAGATCCTTGGCCGGCTAGCCGGCGGATTCGCCGGCATGCCGGCGGCATGTCGATGGCGCATTTCGAGACGCAGTATCCTTGCGTCGTCGCTGACGCAAGGACCAGAAACTTTTCCTCCATTTGGCCGGCTAGCCGGCGGATTCGCCGGCATGCCGGTGGATTTCTCGCTGGCGCGAATGGTGACGCAGCAACGCTGTGTCATCGCTGACGCAGTGGTCAGAGTGTTGGGGTTCTTCAGCTCGTTTGGCCGGTATGCCGGCCAGCTCGCCGGCTAGCCGGTCAAACCTGCTGTGGACTCCAATTTTTTTTTTCGTTTTCTCATCATTTTGACCCCAAACTCATGACCATTATACCCCTGAAATCATCAAAAACAAACACCCTTCCTCATTTCTTAAAAATAAACACTAAAATCAATTAAAACTTAACTAATTTACAATACGGAAATTGAAATACTTAAACTAATATACAAGAAATTGGCTTTTGTTTAACGTCATTAAGCTCGACGGGTTACCTCGTGCTTCTAAGGAGCTTCGAGGAGGTACATGACCTCTCCGGGATGTGGGTCTTTTGCACGATCGGTATCTTCACCTCCATGATATATCTTTAAGCGATGACCGTTCACCATGAATGTATGGTTTTCAAGTGGATGTTCTATCTCTATAGCTCCATGAGGTGTAACCTTGGTTACAATGTAAGGACCCGACCACTTCGATCTTAATTTCCCCGGATAATTACTGAACTTTGAATTGTATTTCAACACTCTTTGTCCCACTACAAAGTTCTTCTCTCGAATTCTATTATCATGCCATCTCTTGGTATTTTCTTTGTAAAGTTTAGCATTTTCATAAGAATGTAATCGAAATTCATCAAGCTCATTAAGTTTCATCATTCGATTCTGACCAGCTAGAGTAGGATCTAAATTTAACTTCACAATAGCCCAATATGCACCCATTTCAAGTTCAAGAGGTAAGTGACAAGCCTTACCATATACCATCCGATACGGAGAAGCACCTACTGGAGTTTTGAATGCAGTCCGATATGCCCATAATGCATCATCTAATTTCATAAACCAATCTTTTCTAGTAGGACCAACGGTTTTATCTAAAATAGATTTTACCTCACGATTTGATACTTCGGCTTGACCATTGGCTTGTGGATGATAAGCAGTAGATACACGATGTCTCACTCCATATTTTTCTAAGACTGTCTTCAAGTACTTATTAACGAAATGAGTATCTCCATCGCTAATAATTACCCTTGGAGTGCCATGTCTAGTGAAAATATGCGATTTCAAGAACTTAATCACCACTCGTGAATCATTAGTTGGCAAAGCCGCAGCTTCTACCCACTTAGACACGTAATCAACAGCTAACAAGATGTAGAGGTTACCATTTGAAGGAACGAAAGGACCCATAAAATCTATACCCCAAACATCGAATATTTCAACTTCTAACACATTGTTACGTGGCATCTCATCCCTCTTGGATATGTTTCCGGTAAATTGACATCTTGCGCATCTTTTCGTATACTCATGACAATCTTTTATAATAGAGGGCCAATAGAAACTAGATTGTAATACCTTATTAGCAGTTCGATCTCCCTTGAAGTGTCCCCCATAAGGTGAATCGTGACACCCAGCTATAATCGCCTCAATTTCTTCCTTGGCTACACATCTTCTTACCATTTGATCAGCACACACTTTATAGAGGAAAGGATCCTCCCAAAATAATTGTTTTGCACGATGAGCTAATCTTTTTCTCTCTTGATAAGTTGAACCTTCAGGAAAGGAACCACTCACCACTAAGTTTGCAATATCCGCATACCAAGGAGCTTCATAATCACGAACAACGAACAAACTTTCATCAGGGAATTCTTCTCTAACTGCTTCAGTACCACTATTCAACTCTGAACCTTCTAACCGCGATAGATGATCCGCAACCTGATTCTCACACCCTTTTCTATCCTTAATCTCTAAATTGAACTCTTGCAGCAATAAAACCCATCTGATTAACCTCGGTTTAGCATCCTTCTTCTCCATAAGATATCGAATCGCTGAATGATCTGTATAAACAATAACTTTCGCTCCAAGAAGATAAGAGCGAAATTTATCGAATGAATACACAACCGCTAGCAAATCCTTTTCTGTAACTGTATAATTCACTTGAGCACCATTAAAAGTTTTACTAGCATAATAAATCGAATGAAAAACTTTCTCTTTTCTCTGTCCTAATACAGCTCCCATACACAAATCACTCGCATCACACATAACCTCAAACGGTAAATTCCAATCTGGAGGTAATATTATAGGAGCAGAAATAAGCTTTTCTTTGATTGCTTTGAAGGCCGCTAAACAAGCTTCATCAAAAAGGAATTTGGAATCCTTTTCGAGTAAGTTGCATAACGGTTTAGCAATCTTAGAAAAGTCTTTGATAAATCGCCTATAAAAGCCAGCATGGCCAAGAAAACTTCTTACCCCTTTAACAGAAACAGGAGGGGGAAGAGTTTTAATTACCTCTATCTTCGCTCTATCGACCTCTAATCCAGCACTCGAAACCTTGTGACCCAGAACAATACCTTCTCGAACCATGAAATGACACTTCTCCTAGTCTAACACCAAATCTGTTTCTTTGCATCTGATTAACACTTTTTCTAAATTATCTAAACATTTATCAAAATCATCACCAAATACTGAGAAATCATCCATAAACACTTCAAGAAAGTTATCGATCATATCCCAGAAGATAACCATCATGCATCTTTGAAAGGTAGGAGAAGCATTACACAACCCAAATGGCATTCTGCGATATGCAAAAGTACCAAAGGGGCATGTAAATGTTGTTTTATGTTGATCTTCCGGAGCCACGTAAATTTGATTATACCCAGAATAACCATCCAAGAAGCAATAGTTTTCTCTTCCGGCTAATTTGTCTAACATTTGATCTATGAAGGGCAAAAGGGAAATGATCTTTTCTGGTGGCCTTGTTCAGCTTTCTGTAATCCATGCAAACTCTCCATCCAACTACCGTTCTTGAAGGAATTGCTTCATTTTTATCATTAAGCACTGTTGTCATTCCTCCTTTCTTTGGTACACACTGAACCGGACTCACCCATTCACTACTCGAGATGGGATAAATAATCCCCGCATCTAAAAGTTTGATCACCTCTTTCTTCACCACATCCTTCATAGCGGGCATTAATCTTCTTTGACCCTCAACTGAGCGTGCGTTAACATCTTCAAGTATGATTTTGTGTTGACAATAGGATGGACTAATGCCTTTGATGTCAGCAATTGTCCAACCTATTGCTTCTTTATTGGCTCTCAACACACGCAACAGTTTATCTTCTTGAGGACCTGTTAAATTAGCTGAAACAATAACAGGTAGAGTTTCAGTAGTACCTAAATACGCATACCTCAAGTGTGCTGGTAACGGTTTTTCTTCCAATTCCGGAGGAGATTCAATTGAAGGATTCTTTTTAGGAATAATCTCCCCCGGTTCTCTCACAGGTTCATAGGCTAGACGCCTATACTTCGAGTTTTCGGAATTGAGAGCTGCCACTGTTTTGGTAAGCTCCTCCATCATCTCAGGTGAATCTAATGTCAAAGCAGCCTGCAAGATATCATCAAAATTTAAACAATTAAATACCTCTTGCGATGCTTGCTCCACTACATCCATTCTGAAGCAATCTTCCTGAGAATCTGGAAATTTCATAGCTCGAAATACATTGAATTTGACTTCCTCATCTTGTATCCTCATCGTTAATTCGCCATTCTCTACACCGATCAGTGTTCGCCCTGTAGCTAGGAATGGTCTACCCAAAATAATGGGGACATTTCTATCTGCATTGTACTCAAGTATTACGAAATCAACGGGAAATATAAGTGTACCTGCCTTAACGAGGACATCTTCAATTCGGCCTTCAGGATGTGCAAGAGACCTGTCCGCCATTTGCAAGACCATAGAAGTGGGTCTTGCTTCTCCAATTTTAAGCTTATCCAAGATCGATTTGGGCATCAAATTGATGCTTGCCCCCAAATCACATAGCGCTTTTCCTTTCTATTCTTCTACAATCGATATCGCAATCGTAAAACTCCCAGGATCAACTAACTTTGGAGGTAATTTACTCTGGCAAATCGCACTACACTCTTTAGGAAGACCAATCATCTCATTATCACAATAAGGCCTTTTGTTAGTGAGGGCCCTCTTCAAAAACTTCGTATACTTAGGAATATCTCGAATCGCCTCTAGTAACGGAATATTAATACTTAAACCCTTCACTCTATTAAAGAATTTCTGAAAATCACCCAAATCACCCTTTCTCTGAACTCGAGATGGAAACGGTGGTGGAGGGCGATTAATCATAATATCATCTTTCTTCTTTGGAATCTCACTTGGTCTTACTATTTCTTCAACCTCACTATCTTTCTCATTCTCTTTCTCTTACTCACCCACTTCCTTTTCTTTTCTTGGGACTTCTTTCTCTTTCATAACGGGAAAAGGAGGTGGAGGAAGGTTCTTACCACTTCTTAATGTAACCGTTTTGCAATCCTCCCGTTGTATTGGATTCTCAGTATCGCTGGGGAGTTGCCCTTGTGGACGTTGATTTAGTTGTTTATTGATTTGACTTATTTGATTCTGTAACAACTGCATGTTTGCATCAGATGCTTGTAGACGTTCCATAGCTTGTGTTTGAAGAGCAATTAAACTTTCAACTGTTTTCTGAAGGGTAACTACTCCTTCTTGTGGATGGGCAGGTAAGGCTTTTTGGTTTAATGTTTCATCGTAAGTGTTCTGAGGAGCTTGTCTTTGTACATAATTACCCTGATTCTGTCCTCCTTGATAATTGTTGTGTGGTCTTGGATTATAGTTGTTACCTTGGGGACGCGGCTGATACGCATATGTAGAATTGGCTGCCCCATTAGGATTTGAGTATTGAAACCCAGGATGGTTTCTGTTAGGCTGATATCCATTACCACTCGAATTGAAGTTACCTCTATTGGACACAAACATCACAGGCTCTTGATTATTCGGACAATTTTCCTCATCATGATCATCTACCCTACAAATCGAACACATATAGACCTCTTGTGCGGCTTGCACAGCTACTTTCTTACTCGAAAATCCTTCTTTTACAGCTAAAGTAAGTTGTTTTAACTGTTGCTCTATAGTAGTCTGAATCTTATTCTCAAGCGTAGCAAATTTCTCTTCCATGTTAATATTATTCACTCCTTTAACCGGTGTTCTTACTGAATTCCACCCAACTTCATTCTTGACCGTTCTTTCCAAAATGATTTTAGCATGAGCGGGTTGAACTTGAAGAAAACCTGCACCACATAACAAATCTAACTTCTCTCTCGAAGTCCCATCAAGGCCTCTGTAATAGATTTTTAGCTGTTGTTGTTCTAAAAAGCCATGATTGGGGACTCTACGTAAACACATCTGAAATCTTGTCCAACTCTTACCCAAAGTTTCATCATATTCTTGACGGAAATGTGTCAATTCTAATTCAGCATCTAACCTCATGTTACTTGGTTAATATCTGTCAAAGAAAGCAGTCTCTAATTGGTCCCAGTTTGTTATCTTCGTAGGATCTTGTGTATCGTGCCATTCACTCGCTCCATCAATAACGAAAAATTTAAACGCAGCGAAATACATCTGTTCTCTTGAAACTCCTTGTGTGATATAAGAATCACATATCTGCTTAAATTTCTGTACTGCTCTAAGAGGATCTTCTCCCACTCTACCACGAAAATTTCCAAAATTTTGGAATTGAGCTATCATACCCGAATCTGGACAAAACCTCGGAACATTTATATCTGGAGCCCCTACTCCTATAGCAGGAGCACGGAATGGGACTTCTGGTGGACCATTAGTAAACCACGGATCTTGATTCATTACTATCTGGACTTGAGGATTAGGATTTAGTGGTGGAATTGGAGGAATAGGTGGCGCTAAAGGTTGGCCATTTGCGCCTAATTGACCTGGTTGGTTATTTTGTTGATCTTGAAGGTTGATCTCCTCCATTCTGTTAATTAATTCTTCTACCTCTAAAGCTTCTCGTTCTCTTCTTCTCTTGTTAGGAAGTCTGATAAACGATTCTGGATTACTAAGGATCGGAGGGGTTGGCTCTAGATCCTTGAATAGCCTTCTTCGCATACACCAAACCTAAAAACCTGAAAAAGCTAACAAACAAAAAGCGTAAAACTGATAAAATAAAATAAATGCAACTATCACTAAAGGATAAACACCGTGGTCACACGCTACCGTCCCCGGCAGCGGCGCCAAAAACTTGGTGGTCCTTTGTGTGTTCTAAAATAAATGCAATGAATAATCGAACCACAACCGCAAGTGTACGGTTGTCCCAAGTAGTATAACTGATAATACAGATTCGTTCCAAGGACGGGATGGTTGACTACAATGCTTATCTATTAATGATTGATGCACTTATGAAAGCAAATACAGATAATATGTTTGTTTGGTTTTGGTATTAATGCTAAGTAAATGAAAGACAATTATTAAAATGCAAATAAAAGCTAAGACGCAAGTAAAATGATGTAAAACGCAATATGAGAAGTAGCACTTGAGAACGCAAGGATCTTCCCAATTCTATTTCCTAACTTATGTTGTTTAAGGGCTAAATTGGTCGATTACAATGGTCGGGATTCTAAATTCCTTATACCCCCGTCAGGGTGGACTATAAGGCGATCCTAGAGTGTCACTAGTCCCGTCAGGGTAAATATGATCCACCGTTGGATGATTAAGTTTTATTACCTCATTGGCCCTAGGATTAGCTAAGTTCGTCAGAATCAATAGCTTCTATCCTAGATTGAATAAATGGTTCTGTACCTAAACCCTCCGTCAGGATGATCCAATCGCCACTAATTGGAATAGCCTAGATACTAACACCTGTTCCTAGTTCATGACGCTAAAAACAGTAAATAATCTCAATTTATAGAAAAGAGTAAAAGACACAATCTAGTTTAATTTAACAGAAACCCAAATTCAACATTCGTAATTTAATAAGATTGGGATTCACCCATTGATTGTTCTCAAGCACTATGAATTGTTTAGCTCATATTAAAAAGAAAAACTAAATTAAATATAAAGGAATTCATATTGATTACAAAATTAAAAGATAAAAAGAACCTAATTTCCGGAATAGGAATGACTACGAACGGAGATATAGACCCTCTCCAGCTCTTGTAGCTTCTTCTTCTTCCTTCTGTTGCTTCTCTCTGGTGTTTTAATCTTGCAGAATGTGAATTGTGTGTAAAATAGAAGTCCAGACCTCCTTTTATAAGTACAAATTCGGACTTGGACCTAGGCTTTTAATTAAAGGAAATATAAAAGGCCCAAGTCCACTAACTTAGCCCAAAATCCCGTAACTGCTGATATACCTTCACTAAAACGGCTTTTCCCGATTCGTTATCACTCCGATTGACCTCATTCCAGTTGCTAAAGTTCCGTAACTCGATAGGGAACGTTTTCTCTTCAAAGGTCAGCGGCTAAATCATCGCTTAAGCACCTCGAAATCAGCAATCTATGGCCTAGAAAATGGATTTTCAGCTCTAAAAATAATATCTTCGGGATTTATCTTCAAGTCTTAACTCTATCTCTTGATCTTTGACTTTCTGCTCGGATTCCTCTTCTAGCTAACATCTAAAACCTGTAAACTTTACACTAAAAATACCAATATTACGCGCAAAAGCTTAATAAACTAAAAATGCTAGAAATAAAAGAGGAAAATCATATTATTGCATATTTAGTCAAAAAGTCTATCAAATTGATTAAATAAACACCAAAAATGATGTCTCCTAAGGGTTGAAAATAAGAACAATTAAGGAGACATCAAATCGCCACCTATTGTTCAACCAGTGTCATCAACTATTCCTGATACAAATCCTAAGGATGACACTGTACTCAAGACATTTGTAGAGGCGTATCAACCTGAAAATATCAACGCCCAAATGCTTGAGATTGCGAAGAGAGGACTTACACCGCAACAAGTTTATACGCAAGTTATTCCTGAGAAGGAAGCGAGTGTAGAGATCCCGAGAGAGAACCTAAGGGTTTCAAGAAGAAGTGAAAGAGAGCTACCAACAAAGCTTAAAGATCCGGGAAGTTTCAACCTTCCTATTCAATTACATGGTATGCTCAAAGTGAAAGCTATGTACGATGTGGGTTCTGGTGTGAATCTTATGCCTAAGTCCGTGTTTGAAAGACTTGGACTTCAGAAATCAGAGAAAACTCCAGTGAAGTTGCAGTTCGCTGACAACTCAGTTAAAAGGACATGGGGAATAGTGGAGGACGTCCTATTCCGTGCAGGTAATATTTCTATCCCTACTGACTTTGTTATACTTGATTTTGATGCAGATAAGCAGGTTCCAATCATACTTGGATGGCCTTTCATGGCCACAAGTCAAAGTGTCATTAACTTCCAAGAAGGGACCATCACCCTTCATGCAAGGAATGTATCCGAGACCTTCTATGTCTTGGGTAAGAAACCAAGGAAGTTAGATGCCACCGTTCCTGTCATCCACAACCTTTCACATCACAAAGTCCCTCCTGAGAAGATCCACTTAAAGCCTGTGGATACTGAGCCAAACATTGAGTTTGGGGTTGGCCATGAAGTTCTATGGAAAGCTCACAAACGCGAGAATAGGCCACGAAGTTTCAAAGACTCGTGGATGGGACCATTCATTGTCACTAAGGTTGTTTCAGCCAAGGTGATAGAAATTCGACCCAAAACTGGGATCAAGCGCAGTTTAGTTGACGTTCATAGCCTAACTCGTTGTTGGGGAGGCTATATTCGCAAATCTTGATAGAGGTAACACGTCTAACTTTGAAAGACGTTAAACAAAAGTGCTTTACGGGAGACAACCCGTAGTTTTTTTTATGCTTTTATGTCTTTTACGTTTTTATTTTATGTTTAGTTTAGTTATTTTTAGTTGACATTGCTTAGGTAATGGAGAAAACGAGTTAGGGAAGAAACAAGCTTTGTCGGAAAGGATACACCATCGGTGCGGTGTACCGCACCTCAGCCGCGGTGTATCGCGGAGGACAAACCTGTACCACGGGTTGGAGCCGCGGGTTTTATACCGAGACGAAAAAAAGACCCGTGCGGACTACCCCCCCTGCACCGCACCCCTACACCGCACGCATAAAAAATGTGCCACGGGGGTGCTCCAACCGGTATTTTGACGAAGGAAGCTACAGAAGACGTGGTACACCCCTGCGGTGTACCCCCTAGTCCGCGCCATGGTCCGCAAGCCTAAAACCCGTGCCACGGGGTAGCTATCACGGGTATATTGCCGAGGCGAATTTTTTTAAATCAACAGAAGCTACGGTGTACCCCGCGGTGTACCCATGTACCGCAGCCATGGTCCGCGCCGCACAGCTGGAGAGAGAAAGTTACAGGATTAAAGGTTATAAAGAGGTATAATGCTCATTAATCCGAATTTCATAAACCTTAAGCCTCTTTCTCTTCTCCAAAACTCTCCCAACTCCATTGAAGCTCATAAAAACCTTCACCAATCATCAAAACACTACCCAATCATCAAGAAAAACACATCAAATCTTCTCTCCAAATCATTACAAGAGATATTCAAGCACCCAATCCTCACCAAATCCAATTGAAGAATCAAAGAGCTTAAATTTTCACAATTCATCCTACAATTTCTTAAATCCAAGCCAACCCATTACAAATCCACCTCACCCACATAGAGATTCATCATCAATTCACCTATCCTAAGCCAAATCAAGCTTGTTCAATAAAAAATTCACAAGTTCAAATTTCAAGGGTTGCTAAAGCTTTGAGTTGGGGGTTAATTGAGGATGACTAATAGAACAACAATTTTAGCTAACAAGAAGGAGGTGAAGAAGAGCAAGGTATTGGATCCAAAGAAGAAATCAATTGACAAAGGTTCTAGTTCTAATTCAAAGGGTAAAGATAAAGTTGAAGAAGGTGGTATAATTTTGTGTGATCGTAATGGTAAAAAGCTTTACTTTTATGCAAATGAGAAAACACAACTTCCACAAGGTCCTACACCTAAAGAGAAAGAGGAAGCTTTAAAAACCTTAAAAGAACTACCTTTTGCTTATGAGAAAGTATTCAAGGAAGAAGTTGGTACAGGAGAATATGCAAAATTCTTAGAGCTTGGTGAGAAATTGGGTTGGTCTACGTTCATGGTAACACGTTCTGAATTATTCCATAAGTTAGTTTTGGAATTATATTTAGGCCTCTTTAGCCGAGATAGTAAAGGTTGTGTTCCGATTAGAGGAAAGTTAGTTCCTTTCACAGTTGAGGAGATTAGAAACCACTTCAAGTTCAAGAAATTGAAAGGTTATTGCAATTTTGAAGAAGCGGTTGCTAAACGAAAAATCTTTGATGAGGAATTACTTTTTGAGCATGTATTAGACAAGGAGAAAGTGCAATCACATAAGGGAGAATTGAAGGCACCTTGGCCTTACAAATATATTCAATCGGATGCGAGAATTTGGCACAATTTCCTTATTCCTAATGTCTTTGGAAACACACGAACTTTGGATGTGACTATGGAGTACGCTCTACTTTTAGATTGTATTTTGAGAGGAGAAGAAGTTGATGTGGCACAGTTGATCTATGAGGAGGTGATACGATTTTCGGTCTCTCCTAAATCAGTTTATAATGTTAAATTCCCTACTATGATCACGTGTCTTGTGCGAAAAGCGAATGTTACATTGGGTGAAGAAGAAAAACTCGAATTTAAAGCAAGTTATATTGATAATGCTTGGATCAAGGATATCTTTCGAAAAGCGGGTTCTACGCAAGTCTCAAAAGAAGAAAGGGAGCAAAGTTGGCAAGAGAAGATGGAGGAGCGTTTAACGAAATTCGAAGCAGCTCAAACTTCCTTAGTCAATGATGTGGCACAAATCAATGCTAATCAAGTGCACATCATGAAACTCCTTGAGCAATTAACGAAAGGTCCAGCAAATCCTACCTTGGATATCAATGATGCGAGTCAATAGCCTCGAGAGTATGTTCTCTTTGTTCCTTACCATTTCTGTAAATATGTTTATCTGCTAATTTTAATTTCTATTTCGAGTTTTTTTTCGAGTCGTGGGGACACGACTCATTTTTGAGTTGGGGGTGTGGGGATTCGTTGTCTCTCATCTCCATTTTTCTGTGTTTAGGTAGAAATTAAAATTTTTGATACATGGGAATTAGATGTAGAGTGTGTTTAATAGCTTGAAAGCATAAGCTTAGTGAATTAATGATAGTAAGTAGTATGTTTATGAGCTATTTCATTTGTATGCTTTGAGTATTTGCAGGGTAACACACCTTGATAGTAAAGAAAAGATTAGTGAGCAATGCGATAGAAAGAATGTTCGATCTCAGGGAACCTTGAGAAGTGTGTAGGCCGTGAAATCCAAGCTAGTTGATAAACCATTTGATGAAAGTGCTAAAGGTAAGAAAATAACGAAATTACATAGTGTAGAAAGTGATTAAGGCGGTTCTTTCATATTGAATCCTTTTTATACCTTCTCACCTTGTGATTTTTTATTTTATATGCTATATCCTTCTCAGCCCCTTCTAGCCTTTCTAAAGCTTTTTATTGAAACACGTTATAAGCCATATCCCTTTAGATTTTAGGACTTTTCCATATGACCCGCACTCGAATCGCGATGCATAGATAGTTGTTTTAGAGCTTGAGTTTGGGGTGGTGGGTCCACCAAGGGGAATTGTTATTGGGATGGGATTTTTGAGCTTATTAAGTGTGCTTTGTTCTTTATATTGATGATGATTCACTTGTTTGTATTGTAACCCTTTTCCGGGGTAATAGTGAATGAAAAAGAAGCTACGAGCTAAATTTGCCAACAAGGGCATTAAAAGAAAAAGATATATATGAGAAATTAGCGTGATATCTCATCATTAAAGAGAGTCAAAGCTTAAGAATTGATTTGAAAAGAAAAGAATATATATATTCGGACAGGCAAAGTGGATTTTTATGTGAACATCTTATGCTTTAATTGGGTTATTGGGGATGCTAAATTGTGCATCAAGGAATTTATTGGGTTGAGTGAGAAACGTTTTATGAGAGTAACTCAAGCTCTATGGAGATTCGTTGATGGCTAGTGAGGAGAGAGCCAAAAGCTCACTCCAAATTATCCAAATATATGATCATACCGTCCCTAAGCCTAAATTACAACCTTAAAGACCTTGTGATTCTTTTCTATGTAATTGAGAAGTGATTGAGCCATTAGAGATTAGTTGAGTGGATCTTTGAATACTAGTGAGGTTTGATGAACAATCTATAGCTTCCTTGGGGAACTGAGTAAAGTCTCAATCCTTCTTACATTGCGAAACTAATCTGATCTTGAATTCAATCCGTGTTGACTGTGGATATGAGAAGTGTACAGGTATGTAGTTTATAAATATTATTGCATGAAATTTTATGAGTTGATGGCTACAGGTTTATTCTATATATTCTACTATGCTTCTTCCTATTGTGTTGAGAATTTTATAAGTGTGTATTTATAGATTTCCCTTTGTTTTTATCTTTATTGTATCGGGATGATACAACCTTGAGTTGGGGGTCTTGATGTCTCCTCATTTGTGATAGATTTATGTTAAGATGAGACATCATTTTTAGTGATTTAGAAGTCTTTCTAATCGATTTTCTTGAGAAATAGTGCACTTTCCTATTTTGAGTCTTAATTTAGTGAAATAATATTTTTAGAGCATATTGGGTTTAATTGTTTATTTAGTGTGTAGCTGGTGGTCCTTTGTGTGTTATAAAATAAATGCAAATATGATCGAACCACAACCGCAAGTGTACGGTTGTCCCAAGTAGAAATAATGATCTAGGATCGTTCGCAGGGACGGTTTGGTTAACTACAATGTTTAACAAGTAATGAATGGTTGCACTTATGAAAACAAGTAAAGAAATAATGATTGATTTGATTGTTGTATTACTTCTACTTAATGAAAGACTAATGATAAAATGCAAGTAAAAGGTAAAACGCAAGTAAAAAGCTGTAATACGCAGTATGAGAAGGCAGCACTTGAGAATGCAAGGGATCCTCCTAATCCTATTTCTTAACTTATGTTGTTTAAGGGCTAAATTGGTCAATTACAATGGTCGGGATTCTAACTTCCTTATACCCCTGTCAGGGTGGACTATAAGGCTATCCTAGAGTGTCACTAGTCCCGTCAGGGTAAATATGATCCACTTTTAGATGTTTAAGAATTTTACCTCATTGGCCCTAAAATTAGCTAAGTTCGTCAGAATCACTAGCTTCTATTTTAGATTGAATAATTGGTTCCGTACCTAAACCCTCCGTCGGGATGATCCACACGCCACATATGTGGAATAGCCTAGATACTAACACTAGTTCTTAGTTCATGACTCTAAAAACAGTAAAGACTCCCAAATTATAGAAAAGAGTAAAAGTCTATATCTAATTTAATTTAACAGAAACCCAAATTCAACATATGACATTCAATAAGATTGGGATTCACCCATAAAGTGTTCTCAAACACTATAAAAGATTTAGCTCATACTAATTAAAACAAAAACTAAATTAATTGAAATGGAATTCATAATTGATTATAGAATTAAAATTAAAAGAGACCTAATTTCCGGAATTGGAATGACTGAGAACGGAGATATAGACCTTCTCCACCTCTTGCAACTTCTTCTTTCTTCCTTCTGTTGCTTCTCTCTGATGTTTTAATTTGTAAAAAGTGAATTGTGTGAAAAATAGAAGTCAAGAGCTCCTTTTATAAGCTCAAATTCGGACTTGGACCTAAGTTTTTAATTAAATGAAATATTGAAGGCCCAAGTCCACTAACTTAGCCCAAAATCCCGTAACTGCTGATGTACCTCCACTAAAACGGCTTTTCGCGCTTCGTTATGACTCCGATTGACTTGATTCCAGTTGCTAAAATTCTGTAACTCGATAAGGAATGTTTTCTCTTCAAAGGTCAGCGGCTAAATCATCTCTTAAGCGCCTTGAAATCAGCAATCTTTGGCCTGGAAAACAGATTTGCAGCTCTAAAAACAATTCTTTCGGGATTTATCTTCAAGTCTTGACTCCATATCACAATCTTTGACTCTCTTCTCGGATTCCATTCCTAGCTAATAATTAAAACCTACAAACTTTTCACTAAAACACACAAGATTACGCGCAAAAGTTTAATAAATCAAAATTACTAGAAATAAAATGGAAATTCCGGATTATTGCATTTTTAACTCAAAAGTCTTTTAAAATATTCAAATAAACATAAAAAATGATGTCTCCCAAGGGTCAAAAATAAGAGCAATTAGGGAGACATCAAGACCCCCAACTCAAACCTTTGTCGTCCCGACAAAGTAAAACAAAACAAAGGGGTAGAAGTAAGCGTATAAACAAGTAGAAGCTAACAAATAAACCCTAAAGCAATTCTTAAGATAAATATCATATAGCAAACTCTAGAAGCTAGTATACACATACATCTAAAATGCAACATCAAACATAAATAATCTCAATCATAAAATTAAAGTTGCAATGCTTGAAGGTTACACTTGTACTCATCTCTGTATGATGGCTATAGGGTGGTCATTAATCCTAAATCGCTTTGAACGCTCCACCTAGTATATTCCCTATCAACAGAATCATAAATTCACTATGCACTTAGGAATCACGAGGTCTTTATGGTTATAATATCGGCTTAAGGACGGGTGTGGATGTATATTTGGTAAATTTGAAGTGAGCTTTTGACTCTCTCCTCACTCACCATCAACAATGTCCTCGAGCTTGAGTTAACGCTCAAAAGATGTTCTCACTCACCCATATACGCAACAATTTAGCGTCCCATGTCTACCCACTATAAACAAGATGATTTTTCAGAAAATTTCCACTTTGCCGGATGTTTTATTCATTCATTTTTTTTTGTACAGACGCAAACCGGGTTCCCGGTTTTGACGAAACCGGGTTCCCGGTTTTGACGAAACCGGGTTCCCGGTTTTGACGAAACCGGGTTCCCGGTTTCTACTATATGATTTTTCGAAATTTTTCATTTTTTCTTTCTTTTTCATTTTTCTTCATTCCCAGCAAAGGGTTACAAGTATATATCATCTGCAATTGTGCTACAATACAAAACACATCAATCCCAACCCATTAAATTCCCCATAAGTGGTCCCACCACCCCAAACTCAAGCTCGAGACATGTCTCAGGATTGTGATTCAAGTACGGGTCATATGGTCATGCCTAATAATCTAAGGGATAATGGCTTATATCGTGGCTTTAAAGAAAAGGCTAAAGGCTCAAAGTGGGCTAAGACGGATAATAATTAACATAAGGGATAGAAGGCTAAAAAGGCACAAATGGCTAACAAAGAACTGCCCCTATCATTTTCCTAAGTACATAGCTTGTCTTTAGTTCATATCTAGGTGGGTTCTCTACTAATTAGGATTTCACGTTCTACACACCAAACATATTCCTTAAGTACAAGCTTACTTCATTTGCATTGTTCATTAATTTTTCCTATTAATTACCTATGTTTGCATGCAATTCTAAATGTGTTTTATATCAATCCCTAAAGTCCACTATTTACTATCATAGATTCATCAAAAGTATGCTTAAAGGGATATTTAAAAATTTCTACAGTCAAACGCAAATCCGGAAATTCTTTTATTGAAAGCAAATAAAACAAATAACACATAAAAACTGGGACGAGGCAACGAACCCCACCCCAAACTCAAAAATGAGTCGTGTCCCCACGACTCGAAAAGAGTCAATAAAGCATTTAAACTAAGCTACACTAAGAGGAAGGTTTAGAAAACGTATCTTAACCAGCGCGTGGCTGGTTACCGGTGTTGCGTTCTGGACCTTTATCTCGCGTAACAACATCATAAATCGCGTTTTGAAGTGTATTTACGCCTAAGATCAAATTTCGAAGTAGGTCCAATTCTTTTGTAACGTTTCCCAAGGTAGCAATCATCTTCTCTTGATTCTCTTCAAACACCTGAATCTTCGATTCCAACTCAGGGACAGTCTTCGCTTTCTTCGATAGAGGAGTTCTAAGACTTTTGGTAGATCGTGTTGCCTCCTCATGGATATTCTTGATCGTGATCAATACTATACTCACACCAACTGAAACAAAGTCAATATCTGCGTTCTTACGCGGAATCTTTGCGTCTAGACACAACTGAGTAATAGTGCAAGGGAACTTGAGATTTTGTTGTTTCATTGGGGATTTTGCGAACTCCATGATTGTATCATAAATAATATTAGCAACATCAATTGGCTCCTCCTCCAAAATACACTTAATAACAATTACATGCTCTTTCTTCAACTCGGAAGTGTGTTTAATGCCAAAGAAAGTGGGTATTATGAAACGAGACCAAACCTTCGCACGAGGTGTCAAACTACTGCTGTAAAATTGTCCAGGATATCTTTCTCCTTCAGGAATTGGGCTAGCCCCATTAACAAGTACGGTCCCCCAAAGGGATTCAAAATCGAAAGAAGGGTCATTAAGAGTTTCTTGGAAAGGACATGTTCCAGAAAAGTTGGGTAATTTCAAGGATTTCCGAATACGTTCAACAGAGAAAGGAACTACCTTTTTGCGGATATCAATTGCATCACGGGAGGTAGCTAAACCTTCATAAAATTCTCGCACAAAAGTAGGAATAAACTCAAGCTTCCTTTCTTGCAATTCTTTCCAACCAAACTTACTACATGTCACAGCATATTCCTTGTGTTCACTACTCATAATACCCTTAGGAAAATTTGTCTCCTCACCAAACTTCAAAAATTTAATTCTTTCACGAACCTGAGTATTCCAACAAGTATAAACCCTCTTAGGCTTGTGGGCCCACATCTTCACACGCGGAGGTTTCTGTTGAACTGGCACTTCCGGAACCTCTTGTTCAGTTTCATTCTCAATGTTCTTCTCAATTTCCTCTTCTTGCTCCTTCTCACTTTCTGGCTCATTAATTAATCTTCTCTTTTGTCCTATGATTTCTATTCTTTTGGGATCAAGCTTAGCTTCAACAATTTTTCGTTTAGGACGCGAATCAGGAATCTCAATAGCTTGGTCTTGGGAACCACCAATGGTGGTTTTCCTTCTAGTAGCAGTTCTTTGGAAATCACCGGTTCTGTTAGCCATCTCTTTCCACCCCAAACTCAAAACTTCAAATAATGAGAAACTTAGAGAAAAAGTTTAGAATTATGATGTTTTGAGGCTTAAGACTTGAATAACTAGGTGGAATATGAGATGGGTTTTGTTTAATTTGGATGGGAGAAGAAAGAATTGGGTTTAATTTAAGGATTTGAAGAAGAAAAATCTTGGGAAAAACTAAGGATTTGATGTTATTTTGGAGAGGAGGTGAGTTGATTTTGTGTTTTTGTGGTGAAAGAGGGTAGGATTTGATGATATATAGAGTTTTTGTTGATGATTTTCGGATGTGGGGAGGCTATTGGTGCGTTTTAGGTAAAAACGTGCAGAAGAGGCTAAGAAAACTAGGTTAAACACCCAAAAACCGACATCACAGCTTCAAAACCGGGTTCCCGATTTCGAAAATCCGGGTACCCGGTTCCGCGTCGCTGTGACGGCGCGGAAAAATTACTTAATTGATTTTTTTTTTAAAATACCTCGATACGCACCAAGACGTCGGACCCCAAGACGCAGGGTCAGAGATTTTACTCGCCGAAACCGGGTTCCCGGTTTTGTAGAATGCGGGTACCCGGATTTTGTCGATGGCGCGAGCCAAGACGCACCAAAACGCAGCCTCTCAAAACGATGGGTCAGAGATTTTGGAAGATTACAGCTCCGAAACCGGGTACCCGGTTTCGCCAAATGCGGGTTCCCGGTTTTGTGTCGATGGCGCGAATCAAAACGCAACAAAACGCAAGCCACCAAAACGCTGGGTCAGAGATTTTCACAAGTCACAGCACCAAAACCGGGTTCCCAGTTTCGAAAATCCGGGTGCCCGGTTCCGACGCTGTGTCGTGAACCAAGACGCCAAGTGTTGCGTGTATAAGGTTGGTACCAGCTCCAAAACCGGGTACCCGGTTTCTCCTGGACATCCAACTTATTTTTCTCCTATTTTCGCCTTATCGACCCCAAACTCGTGACCTTTTTACTCTTGAAATCATCAAAAACAACTACCCTTCCTCATTTCTTAATAATAAACAATAAAATTACGAAATTAAACTATTCTACATTGCGAAAATTTTAAAACTCAACTAACATACAAAGAATTGGCTTTTGTTTAACGTCGTTAAGCTCGACGGGTTACCTCACGCTTCTAAGGAGTCTCGAGGAGATACATGACCTCTCTGGGATGTGGATCTTCCGAGCGATTGGTATCTTCACCTCCATGGTATATCTTCAATCTGTGACCGTTTACCATGAAGGTACGGTTCTCTAGCGGATGTTCTATTTCTATATCCCCATGAGGTGTAATTTTGGTCGCAATGTATGGACCTGACCACTTAGATCTTAACTTACCCGGATAATTGCTGAACTTTGAATTATACTTCAATACTCTTTGCCCCACTTCAAAGTTCTTTGTACGAATCCGATTGTCATGCCATTTCTTCGTGTTTTCTTTGTAAAGTTTGGCATTTTCATAAGCATGCAATCGGAATTCGTCAAGTTCGTTAAGCTTCATCATACGATTCTTCTCGGCTAAGATAGGATCTAAGTTCAACTGCGCAATCGCCCAATAGGCACCCATTTCAAGCTCAAGAGGTAAGTGACACGCCTTACCATACACCATACGATAGGGAGATGCACCAACTGGAGTTTTAAACGCAGTACGATAGGCCCACAACGCATCATCTAACTTCATTGACCAATCTTTTCTTGTAGGACCAACGGTTTTCTCTAGAATTGACTTGACTTCACGATTCGAAACTTCAGCTTGACCATTGAATTGTGGATGATATGCAGTAGATACACGGTGTCTTACTCCATACTTCTCTAGAACAGTCTTCAGATATTTATTAACGAAATGAGATCCTCCATCGCTAATAATCACTCTAGGTGTGCCATGTCTAGTGAAAATTTGTGATTTCAAGAACTTAATCACCACTCGTGAATCATTGGTAGGTAAAGCCACCGCTTCTACCCACTTAGACACATAATCAACAGCTAATAAGATGTAGAGGTTACCATTTGAAGGAACGAAGGGACCCACAAAGTCTATACCCCAAACATCGAATATTTCAACTTCTAACACATTATTACGTGGCATCTCATCCCTCTTGGATATTTTTCCGGTAAACTGGCATCTCTTACATCTCTTAACATATTCATGACAATCTTTAACAAGAGAAGGCCAGTAAAAACCTGATTGGAATACCTTAGCAGCAGTTCTATCTCCCTTGAAATGTCCTCCATATAGTGAATCATGGAATCCAGCTATAATGGCTTCAGTTTCCTCTCTTGCTACGCATCTTCGTATCATTTGATCAGCACAAACTTTGTAGAGGAACGGATCCTCCCAAAAGAACTGTCTAGCACGATGAGCTAACCTCTTTCTTTCTTGATAAGTAGAACCTTCAGGAAAAACACCACTCACCACTAAATTTGCAATATCTGCATACCACGGAGCTTCATAATCTCGAACAACGAATAAATTCTCATCAGGAAATTCTTCTCTAACTGCTTTAGTACCACTATTCATCTCTGAACCCTCTAAACTCGATAGATGATCTGCAACCTGATTCTCACAACCCTTTCTATCTTTGATTTCTAAATCGAACTCTTGAATTAATAAAACCCATCTGATTAACCTTGGTTTCGCATCTTTCTTTTCCATGAGATATCTGATCGCGGAATGATCTGTATAAACAATAACTTTCGCTCCAAGAAGATAAGAGCGAAATTTATCAAATGAATATACCACTGCTAGCAACTCCTTTTCTGTAACTGTGTAATTAATCTGAGCACCATTAAAAGTTTTACTAGCATAGTAAATCGAATGAAAAACCTTCTCTTTTCTCTGTCCCAATACAGCTCCCATACACAAATCACTCACATCACACATAACCTCAAACGGTAAATTCCAATCTGGAGGTAACACTATAGGAGCAGAAATAAGATTTTCCTTAATTGCTTGGAAAGCCGCTAAACACGCTTCATCAAAAAGGAATTTGGAGTCCTTTTCAAGTAAGTTGCATAACGGTTTAGCAATCTTAGAAAAATCCTTAATAAAACGCCTATAAAAGCCAGCATGGCCAAGAAAACTCCTTACCCCTTTAACAGAAACAGGAGGGGGAAGAGTTTTAATTACCTCTATCTTCGCTCTATAAACCTCTAGCCCATCACTCGAAACTTTGTGACCCAAAACAATACCTTCGCGAACCATGAAATGACATTTCTCCCAGTTTAGAACCAAGTCTGTTTCCTTACATCTTATTAACACTTTCTCCAATTTATCTAAACATGTATCAAAATCATCACCAAACACGGAGAAATCGTCCATAAACACTTCAAGGAAATTATCGATCATATCCCAGAAGATGGCCATCATACATCTTTGAAAAGTAGCAGGAGCGTTACACAACCCAAATGGCATCCTGCGATATGCAAAAGTACCAAAGGGGCAGGTAAACGTAGTTTTATGTTGATCTTCTGGAGCCACGTAAATCTGTTATACCCGGAGTAGCCATCCAAGAAACAGTGATATTCTATTCCGGCTAATTTATCTAACATTTGATCGATGAAGGGCAAAGGGAAGTGATCTTTTCTGGTGGCTTTATTCAGCTTTCTGTAGTCCATGCAAACTCTCCAACCAACTACTGTTCTTGAAGGAATCGCTTCATTTTTATCATTCAGAACTGTTGTTATTCCTCCTTTCTTCGGTACACACTGAACTGGGCTCACCCACTCACTACTCGAAATGGGATAAATAATCCCCGCATCTAAAAGCTTGATCACCTCTTTCTTCACTACATCTTTCATAACGGGCATTAATCTCCTTTGACCTTCAACTGAGCGTGCGTTGTCATCTTCAAGTATAATTTTGTGTTGACAATAGGATGGAATAATGCCTTTGATGTCAGCAAATGTCCAACCTATTGCCTCTTTGTTGACTCTCAACACACGCAACGGTTTATCTTCTTGAGGACCTGTTAAATTAGCTGAAACAATAACAGGTAGAGTTTCATTAGTACCTAAATACACGTACCTCAAGTGTGCTGGTAACGGTTTTTCTTCCAATTCCGGTGGAGATTCAATTGAAGGCTTCTTTTTAGGAACAATCTCCCCCGATTCTCTTACAGGTTCATAGGCAAGACGCCTATACTTAGGATTTTCAGAATTGAGAGCTGCCACTGTTTCAGCCAGCTCTTCCATCATCTCAGGCAAATCTAATGTTAAAGCGGCCTGCAAAATATCATCATAATTAAAACAATCAAATACCTCTTGCGATGCCTGCTCAACTACATCCATTCGGAAGCAATCCTCTTGAGAATCTGGAAATTTCATAGCTCGGAACACATTGAATTTGACTTCCTCATCTTGAATCCTCATCGTTAATTCGCCATTCTCTACATCAATTAAGGTACGCCCCGTGGCTAGAAATGGTCTACCCAAAATAATGGGGACATTTCTATCTGCGTCGTATTCAAGTATTACGAAATCAACGGGAAATATAAGGGTACCTGCCTTAACGAGAACATCCTCTATTCGGCCTTCAGGATGTGCAAGAGAACTGTCCGCCATTTGCAAGACCATAGAAGTAGGTCTTGCTTCTCCAATTTTTAGCTTATCAAAGATCGATTTGGGCATCAAATTTATGCTTGCACCCAAATCACATAGCACTTTTCCTTCCATTCTTCTCCAATCGATATCAGAATCGTGAAACTCCCAGGATCAACTAACTTTGGAGGTAATTTACTCTGGCAAATCGCACTACACTCTTCAGGAAGACCAATCATCTCATTATCACAATAAGGCCTTTTGGTAGTGAGGGCCCTCTTCAGAAACTTCGTATACTTAGGAATATCTCGAATAGCCTCTAGTAACGGAATATTAATACTTAGGCCCTTCACTCTATTAAAGAATTTTGAAAAATCGGCCAAATCACCCTTTTTCTGAACTCGAGATGGAAACGGTGGTGGAGGGCGATTACTAACAATATCATCTTTCTTCTTTGGAATCTCACTTGGCCTCACTATTTCTTCAACCTCACTATCTTTATCGTTCTCTTTCTCTTTCTCTTTCTCACCCATTTCCTTTTCTTTTCTTGGAACTTCTTTCTCTTTCATAACGGGAAAAGGAGGTGGAGGTAGGTTCTTACCACTTCTTAATGTAACAGCTTTACAATCTTCATGTTGTCTCGGATTTTCTGTGTCACTAGGGAGTTGCCCTTGTGGACGCTGATTAAGCTGTTTTGCAAATTGCTCCATTTGATTCTGCATTAATTTCATATTTGCTTCAGATGCTTGTTGACGTTCCATAGCTTGTGTCTGAAGAGCAATTAAACTTTCAACGGTTTTCTGAAGGGTAACTACTCCTTCTTGTGGATGGGCAGGTAAGGCTTTTTGGTTCATGGTTTCATCCTAAGTATTTTGAGGAGCTTGTCTTTGTATATAATTACCCTGATTCTGTCCTCCTTGATAATTGTTGTGTGGTCTTGGATTGTAGCTGTTACCTTGGGGACGCGGCTGATACGCATATGTAGGATTGGCAGCCCCATTAGGATTCGAGTATTGAAACCCAGGATGGTTTCCGTTAGGCTGATATCCATTACCACTTGAATTAAAGTTCCCTCTGTTGGACACAAACATCACAGGCTCTTGATTATTCAGACAATTTTCCTCATCATGATCATCTATCCTGCAAATCGAACACATATAAACCTCTTGTGCAGCTTGAACAGCTACCTTCTTACCCGAAAATCCCTCTTTTAGAGCTAGTGTAAGTTGTTTCAACTGTTGCTCTATAGTAGTTTGAATCTTATTTTCAAGCGTAGCAAATTTTTCTTCGATATTAACATTATTCACTCCTTTAACCGGGGTTCTTACCGAATTCCACCCAACTTCATTCTTGACTGTTCTTTCTAAAATGATTTTTGCATGAACGGGTTGAACTTGAAGAAATCCCGCACCACATAACAAATCCAATTTCTCTCTCGAAGTCCCATCAAGGCCTTTGTAAATTATTTTTAGTTGTTGTTGTTCTGTAAAGCCATGATCGGGAACCCTTCGTAAACACATCTGAAATCTTGTCCAACTCTTACCCAAAGTTTCATCATACTCTTGACGGAAATGTGTTAGCTCAAGTTGATCATCTAACCTCATGTTACTTGGGTAAAACCTGTCAAAGAAAGCAGTTTCTAATTGGTCCCAGTTTGTTAACTTCGTAGGATCTTGTGTATCCTGCCATTCACTTGCTCCATCAATGACAAAAAATCAAAACGCAGCATAATACAGTTGTTCTCTTGAAACCCCTTATGTGATGTAAGAATCACATATCTGCTTAAATTTCTGTACAGCTCGGATAGGATCTTCTCCCGGTCTACCACGAAAATTTCCAAAATTTTGGAATTGAGCTAACATACCCGAATCTGGACGAAATCTTGGAACATTGATATCTGGAGCACCCACTCCTAGAGCAGGAGCACGAAATGGAGCTTCTGGTGGACCATTAACGAACCATGGATCTTGATTCATCACTATCTGAACTTGAGGATTAGGATTTAGTGGCTGAACTTGAGGAATAATGCCTGGTGGCGCTAAAGGTTGGCCATTTGCGTCTAGCTGACCTTGTCCATTGTTTTGTTGATTCTGAAGATTGATATCCTCCATTCTGTTAATTAATTCTTCTACCTCTAAGGCTTCTTGTTCTCTCCTTCTTTTGTTAGCAAGTCTGATTAATAATTCTGGATTACTAAGGATCGGAGGTGTTGGCTCTAGATCCTTAAAGAGTCTCCTTCGCATACACCAAACCTAAAACCTGAAAAAGATGAACAAACAAAAAGCGTAAAACTGATAAAATAAATGCAACTATCACTAAAGGGTAAACATCGTGGTCACACGCTACCGTCCCCGGCAGCGGCGCCAAAAACTTGGTGGTCCTTTGCGTGTTCTAAAATAAATGCAAATATGATCAAACCACCACCGCAAGTGTACGGTTGTCCCAAGTAGTAATAATGATCTAGGATCGTTCGCAGGGACGGTTTGGTTGACTACAATGTTTAACAAGTAATGAATGGTTGCACTTATGAAAACAAGTAAAGAAATAATGATTGATTTGATTGTTGTATTAATTCTACTTAATGAAAGATTAATGATAAATGCAAGTAAAAGGTAAAACGCAAGTAAAAAGCTGTAAAACGCAGTATGAGAAGGCAGCACTTGAGAACGCAAGGGATCCTCCTAATCCTATTTCTTAACTTATGTTGTTTAAGGGCTAAATTGGTCAATTACAATGGTCGGGATTCTAAATTCCTTATACCCCTGTCAGGGTGGACTATAAGGCTATCCTAGAGTGTCACTAGTCCCGTCAGGGTAAATATGATCCACTTTTAGATGTTTAAGAATTTTACCTCATTGGCCCTAAAATTAGCTAAGTTCGTCAGAATCACTAGCTTCTATTTTAGATTGAATAATTGGTTCCGTACCTAAATCCTCCGTCAGGATGATCCACACGCCACATATGTGGAATAGCCTAGATACTAACACCTGTTCTTAGTTCATGACTCTAAAAACAGTAAATAATCCCAAATTATAGAAAAGAGTAAAAGTCCCAATCTAATTTAATTTAACAGAAACCCAAATTCAACATATGAAATTCAATAAGATTGGGATTCACCCATAAAGTGTTCTCAAGCACTATAAAAGATTTAGCTCATACTAATTAAAACAAAAACTAAATTAATTGAAATGGAATTCATAATTGATTACAGAATTAAAATTAAAAGAAACCTAATTTCCGGAATTGGAATGACTGACAACGGAGATATAGACCCTCTCCAGCTCTTGCAGCTTCTTCTTTCTTCCTTCTGTTGCTTCTCTCTGATGTTTTAATTTGTAAAAAGTGAATTGTGTGAAAAATAGAAGTCAAGAGCTCCTTTTATAAGCTCAAATTCAGACTTAGACCTAGGCTTTTAATTAAATGAAATATTGAAGGCCCAAGTCCACTAACTTAGCCCAAAATCTCGTAACTGCTGATGTACCTCCACTAAAACGGATTTTCCCGCTTCGTTATGACTCCGATTGACTTGATTCCAGTTGCTAAAATTCCGTAACTCGATAAGGTATATTTTCTCTTCAAAGGTCAGCGGCTAAATCATCTCTTAAGCGCCTTGAAATCAGCAATCTTTGGCCTGAAAAACAGATTTGCAGCTCTAAAAACAATTCTTTCGGGATTTATCTTCAAGTCTTGACTCCATATCACGATCTTTGACTCTATTCTCGGATTCCATTCCTAGCTAATAATTAAAACCTACAAACTTTTCACTAAAACACACAAGATTACGCGCAAAAATTTAATAAATCAAAATTACTAGAAATAAAATGGAAATTCCGGATTATTGCATTTTTAACTCAAAAGTCTATTAAAATATTCAAATAAACATCAAAAATGATGTCTCCCAAGGGTGGAAAATAAGAGCAATTAGGGAGACATTAGTAGCTTTAAAGATAATTATGGAGATTAATTAGAGTCCAAGTCAAAGACTACAACATATGGAAAGAGATTAGCATGGTAATTGGAGATAAGGAAACAAGAGCTAAAAATATGAAAAAGGAAAAGCTGCCTAAATCTGAGATTCTGCAGCACACGCCTAAAGAAGTGCTATTTACTCCTACAAGGAAGCCGATTTTGGTAATTTCCTTTCATGGGGACATAGATAATTCTGTGAGGATTCTTTTGGTATCTTATGGAGCAAAAACCGACCAATAACGAAGAAGATATGCTCAAAACGGTCCAGCAGTGTTTATCTTTATTTCCATACGAATTTGAGTTGGGCTAGGAGTCCAATACTTTATCTCTTCCTCAAGAAAACGAATTAGGTCTTCTAAACACCTACAAATACACCCTTATATCACTTGTAAAATCATCCTTGCCTCATAGTAATTAGTTCTTAAGGTTTTATTCTTCCAATTTGTTGTAGAGAGCAAGATGATGTCTTTTGTAATTTCTTTTAGTTTATTTCCTTCAGGTATGAACTAAACTCCCCATAGCTTGGGTTTTGCATAATGTATACTCTATGAATTCTAATTCTTCTATCTAAGTTTCTTTGGGAATTATATGTTTTAAATTGATATTAGCTGCTGACCCTTATATTTGATTATGTGTTTTGATTTAATGATTGTTTTCCTTGCTAGTGCACGAGTATAGGATTACCTTAATAGTAGTTAGATGATCACCTTAGCTGGGTGTCTAATTATTGAACCAACACATAACGTCTAGTGTCGATATTAGTTCTGACAAAACATGATTCTAACTAGATAGTCATTAGGGTTTGTTTTAATCACCATATCACCAATTGATTGTTGCGTTTGCTTAGGGCCTTGGTAGCGCTTGATAACCCTACTCTAAACCACGTTTTGGTTGTGCCGTAGCCCCCTTAGTCGCTCTCAAGGTCTAAGGTATGGGAATTTAGAATCCTGACTAAGTATACCAAGAGCTAACATTCTCCCTTATAAACTAGATTAATAGATAGAAGTAGAAGGATTAGTGCATACTAGCAAAACCTAAGCTATATTTCTCATCTCATATTCTTAGTATTTACTTTATTGTCTTTTATTTTCTTAGCTTAATTAATTAATACGAAATCTTTTCCCTTTAATTTTCTGTCTTTTAATTATTTACTTTTACTCGTTATTGTTACCTACTCGTATAACACACTTAAGTCCCTGAGAACGAACTCAACTTATCAACTAAAACTTGCATACGTCCTGTAATACTTGCAGTACTGTGCCTGTCTAGGGTGAGAGTGCGTAGTTTTCTAGACTTTATTTTATCATATTTTTATCACACCCTAGGCAACACCAAGTTTTTGGCGCCACTGCCGGGGACTTGTGTCTCGTTAGCGTGTGGGTTATCTATTTCGAGTAGTAGTTTTTAATTAGTTTTTATTTTTCAGTTTTTAGTTTTTATTTTTCCGGATTTACGCTTGTGGTTTGCTTTAGTCTTTTTCAGGATTCACAGTGTTTAATTCTTGGCCTCCGTTACCGGAGCCTGAGAGGAGCTTTAGAGTTTACAACAAACGTGTTCGTGAGGAAAGATCCTTAAGAAGAGTTATGGCAGGCGTACAAGGTCAACAAGATCCACCTGGGATCCAGCAACAAGATCCACCTGGTGTACAACAACAGGATCCTCCTGGTATACACGGTGTACAACTACTAGTAGGAGGAGGTAATGGGTAGAATAACGTTAATAATCAACAGAATCAGATACAGCAAGACCTCCCTGGTCTTCATGTACCTGATCATGGACTCACAGAGATTTCAGATTGGGTAGAAGTTTGGGTAGAAAATGGACAAGATTTCAGATTTTTTTGAGAAGAGTCCCTAATCATGGACTCACAGAGATTCAACAGATGAAAATATTTTACAGAGGACTTGATGGCTCTTCAAGAAAAGACTTGGACTTGCTTTGCGGTGGTGGATTTGTATAGGTACAATCAGCCCATGCTAAGATAATTTTGAATAGAACTGTGACGAACGAGATGGGTTGGAATACCATGAGAACACCTATCTGAGGTGGAAAAGAAAAAAGTGCCATGATTGAGGAAAAATTCTCCTCATTAGAGAATAAATTGAAGAACACTTTGGAGCAGCAATTGAAACAGCTTACTCCAGCTGTTACAAACGGTCTTTCAGGTAGAAGAGCAGATGTTAATGTTACGCAAGAATTTTATGGGTGTTCTAACTGTGGTGCACAAGATCATGATTGGGAGCATTGTCAAAATAATCCAGAAGCCGTAATGTTTATTGCCAACCGAGGGAATTATGATTCGGGTGGTCAAGGTTATCAACCGAATAGAAACCATCCGGGTTTCCAATATTCAAATCCAAATAGGGACGCTAATCCGCAACATGCATATCAGACGCGTCCCCAAGGTAATAACTATTAGCCAAGGCCATAGAATAACTACCAAGGGGACAAGGTTACGGAAATCAAGCTCAGAGACAACCTCCTCACGACACCTATACAGACACCATGAATCAGAAAGCTCTACCTGCTCAATCTCAAGAAGGTGCATTAGATGTTCAACAAACCTTGGTAACATTAATCAACGTTCAACAGACTACGGCCGCAACACTTACATTGATAGAAAATCAGATGGCTCAGATGGCGAAGCAATTAAATCAGCGTCCACAGGGACAATTACCAAGCGATACTGAAGAACCTAAACCATATGAAGAATATTACACTATCTCTCTTAGAAGTGGTAAGAATCTTCCACCACCACCTTTTCCCGTTATGAAAGAAAAAGAAACAACTGTGAAAGAGAAAATGGTAGAGGATGTAGTGGAAAAGGAAGATGAACCAGAAGTAGTGGAAGTGGAGAAGAATCTGGAAAATCAGAAGAAGAAAGATGTTATAGAAGTCCGTCCTCCTCCACCATTCCCTTGAAGAGTTCAGAAGAAAGGAGATACTGTGGAATATCAGAGATTTATGACGATGGTGAGTAATCTTAACATTCATATACCTTTCTTAGAAGCTATCAAAGGTGTACCGAAATACATGAAATTCTTGAAAAGAGCTATCACCAGCAAGCGTCAGTATCTTGAGAATGAAACGGTAGGTTTTTCAGAAGAGTGTAGTGCCATCTGCCAAAGTAAGTTGCCACCCAATTTACTTGATCCTGGAAGTTTCACAATCCCGATTTCCATTGGTGCTAAGTGGCAAGGGAAAGCTTTATGCTATACGGGAGCAAGTATTAATCTCATGCCCAAATCAGTCTTTGAAAAGTTAGAAATAGGAAACACAAAACCGACTTCTATGGTTTTGCAAATGGCTGACAGATCCCCCGTACATCCAGAGGGAAGACTAGAAGATGTCCTCGTAAAGGCTGGTACGTTAATCTTTCATGTTGATTTTGTTATACTTGATTATGACGCGGATAGGAATGTCCCCATTATTTTGGGAAGACCATTCCTAGCCACGGGGCGTACTTTGATTGATGTAGAGAACGGTGAAATGATTATGCGTATCCAAAGATGAGGAGGTAAAATTTAACGTGTTTAAGCCAATGAAGTTTCCGGATCCCAAGGAGGATTGCTTCCGGATTGATGTGATTGAACAAAAAGAGTCAACTAAGGTGGTGGAAACCTTAGGAATGGAGGAAAGAGAGCTAAAAAAAACCACCTAATAAAGATCCTCCGTATCCTAAGGAAAAACCACACCTTGACCATGCGAAGAAGAAAGAAAAGGGGCGTACTATGAAGGTTCCAAAAGAACCTAAGAAAGAGAGAAAGAAGATGGAGTTCAGAGTTGGCGAAGAGGTCGCAATGAAGAAGCCCGGTCCTCCTCCAAAAACGCGCGAAGCCAAGAGTTCTTGGCAAGGACCCTTCATGGTCAAAAAGGTTATTTCGAATCAACTGGTGGTGATAAAAGCTAAGGGATGAAAATTCCGTGTAGCAAATGTTGATAACCTCACTCACTGCTGTGGAGGTTATGTGAAAAAATGATTCATGAGGTAACCCGTCGAGCTTAACGACGTTAAACAAAATCCAGTTCATTGTATATTAGTTTATTTCTTTATGCTTTTTAATTCCTAGTGTATAATTCTAAGTTAATGTCGAGTCATAGTGTCTACTTTTAAAAGAAATGAGAAAGGTAGTGTGTTAATTGTGCAGGAAATTGAGTTTGGGGTGCTGAGGCACGAAAAAAGAATAATCTGCTGCACTGACCGGTATGCCGGCCAAATTTCCGGTATGCCCCCTCGGGTCCATGACTCGTGTTGTTTGCCGAGAGGGAGAGAAGAGTTCACAAAGCACACCGGTATGCCGGCCAGACTCCCGGTATGCCGACCAGAAGGAAAACCCGTGCCCTCGGGGTGCTCGACTCGGGTATTTTGACGGAGCGCGGGTCTGTGAAAACCAGTGCACCAGCATGCCGGTGAATACCGCCGGTATGCCGGCCCCCAAGAACACGTGGCCTCGGGTATGGTTTCGTGTTTAAGGTAGAATGTTACAAAAAGGAAGACCTCCAGCACCGGTATGCCGACGAGATCTCCGGTATGCCGGTCAGTGGGTCGGTTTGAAGAGTTTGTGCCTTATAAACTTCTTACTTCATCAAGAAGTAACCCTAGCCTCTTCAAAAACGAATTTTCCAGACCCTAACTCTTATGTACCTGCACAAAGACCACTACAACACCCAAGAACATTAAATATTTCCTCCTATTCCATTCCAAACACACATCTAACACCACAATCCTTCAAGAAAATCAAGAAATCGTCTCCTTCAAGCTTAAGCCTCTTCATCAAAGCTTCAATCCTATTCATTAAATTTTCCCCAAGCCATTACATATTCATTAACCATCTCATATGACACCATAATCCTTCATTATAAATCCTCAAAACATCAAATTTCAAAACTCTTCTCTAGTTTTTGATTATTTGAAGTTTTGATTTTGGGGTTCATTGAGATGACGAAGATTGGGAGGTCAAGAATACCATGAAGAGAAAAGAGAAGTTGGAGAAACTTTTTTTACTTTTAGGTGTTGAAGATGTAGTTGAAAGAATGGAACTTTTGGGAGGATAATCATGAAGAGGTGTTGAAACCCATAGGAAAAATCACAAAAGAGTTGGAGCTTATGCAAATTATATTACGTGGAGTGAGCAATGTTCCACATGCCACCTACGGAACAGAAGGAGCTCAACCTACACACAACCATGGAAACCAGCTTCGTGCTGGTTCAGATACGTATTCCTAACTTTCTCATTTAGTAGTGTATAATAGTTTAATCGCTTTATTGAGTCTTTTCGAGTCGTGGGGACACGACTCATTTTTGAGTTTGGGGTGGGGTTCGTTGCCTCATCCCAATTTTTTGGTTTTTACTGCTTTTTCAAAAATCAAATAAAAATTAGTTTAAGGGTTGCGTTGACTGTAGAATATTTTAAATTCCCCCATCAAGCATGCTTTTCATGAATTTATGATAGAAAATAGTTGACTTTAGGAGTTAGTGTAAACTGCACTTTGATTGCATGCAAATATGAGATAATTGATAGGAAAAATTAATGAACAATGCAAAAGAAGTAAACTTGTGCTTAAGGATAATGGGTGGTTTGTAGAACGTGAGATCTAAAGGAGTAGAGAACCCACTTAGGTATGAACTAGAGGCAAGCTGTGTAAATAGGAAAATGATAAAGGCAGTTCTTTGTTAGCCCTTTGAATCCTTTTTGGCCTTCTACCCCTGAATTAATTATATCCTTCTTAGCCAAATTTTTTGCCTTTAAACCTTTCTTTTGTTGCCACATTATAAGCCAATATCCCTTTAGATTGTTAGGCATGACCATATGACCCGCACTTAAATCACGATCCTGAGACTTCCTGTCTTGAGCTTGAGTTTTGGGTGGTGGGTCCACTATATGGGAATTTATATTGGGTTGGGATTTTTGAGCTTATCAATTGTGCTTTGTGCTATATTTTGATGATGATTCACATATTTATTATATTGTAACCCTTTGCCGGGGTAATAGTGAATGGAAAAGAAGCTACGAGCTAAAGTTATGAAAAGGCATAACTATAAAAAAAATAGCATGTTATCTCAACATTAAAAAAAGAGTCATAGCTATACAAAAGAAAAGAAAAAAATGATTTGAAAATAAAATATATTCGGACCGGAAAAGTGGAAATTTTTATGTGAATCATCCTTAGTGCTTATTGGGTTAATTTGGGGACGCTAATTAAGCGCGTCAAATGGGTTGAGTGAGAATGTTATTCGAGTGTAAACTCAAGCTCTTGGATAGTTTGTTGATGGTAAGTGAGGAGAGAGCCAAAATCTCACTTCAAATTTACCAAATATACATATCATACCGTCCTTAAGCCTACGCTAAAACCGTAAAGACCTCGTGATTCCTAGATGCACAGTGAGTTAATAGGGCGTATGCTAAGTGGAGCGTTCAAAGCAAGTAAAGATCGATAAACACCCTATAGTGACTTATTTCTTCTACAAGAGACCTGGGATTCAGGAGTAGGTTTAGTAGCAGTTGCAATAATAGAAATTTGCCTTAGTTATATCTCACATAGCAGGATCATACGATAATGAAGGAGTAGTTTTTTTTTTGCATTGCTTTTCATATTCTATCTATTCGTTAAAGCAGTTAATACAGATTTAGTCCCTGGTCTTTTCGGACCCACTTTTGGGTACTTTGATATGGCAGCTAGTTGTGGTTATGTCTTTATAATTAACTTGCTACCACATTTTGTAATAATTTGAGTATATTTAAATATTGTTTAGCTCTCAAATGGATATTTATTGATTTCTCATATATATATATATATATATATATATATATATATATATATATATATATATATATATATATATATATATATATATATATATATATATCTACTTAGATGCTTCCTCCATTCCAAAAATAATGTCCACTTAACTTTTCACACATATTAAGAAACACAATCATTACATTCACCATTATTAAAATACCCCTTATAAATTGTCTTGATATTTTAAATATATATTGGAAACATAAATCTAAATATTATAATAAGGGTAATAATGGAAAAAGGTGAGATATAGTTTCTTGAAATTCTAAGTGGAATATTTTTGGGACACTATTTTTAATAAGTGGTAATTATTTATGGGACAGATGGAGTATGTGGTTTAAAACTTAAATAAAGCTGGAAAGAGCAAACATCCTTAAAATATACACAATATTCATCTTATTCACAAAGACTGAAGCAACACAAGTGTTCACTTCTTTTGTGTTACAAATCATTTTCAATTGAAAGATTGGAAAAAATTTAACGAAAAACCATAAGGCAAATGAAAATAAATTCAAAAGTGAAAAAGAATTCTCAATTATGAGTGTTATCCTTGCGTAATGGCCATGCTAATCTTCTTTGTCTCCATCGTTCCAAAGGGACAAGTATTAATATTACACACAGAACTCTCGATGTGGGCATGGACAGATCATTCAGTTTGAGTGTTGAATTTATAAGCTTCTTAAACCTAATATAAAAAGATATACAAGTAAAGGAGAAAACAAAATAAGGAATTTATCTCATGGATATGTAAAGGAATATTATTGTTGAAACTTCATAACCAAATATTACATTGTATCTACCAGATTTCTTTCGGAATACCATCCAAGAAAAAATGGAATAACAATACTTAGGGTATTAATTTAATCCTCTAGGTTTAAGAATTTCAAATTTAATCATGTATTTTTGAATTAAATTTTACCCAAATACCTTCAGGTATGGGTATTAGCTAGTATGTATATAAGCGTCTATGGGTTCCCTAAAAGTAATACCCTAACCCACTATTCTCTAAAGAAGTCCTTAAAACCTTATGGGTCAAAAATACCCTTAAATTATATATTAGATAAAAATAGACTCTTCTCTCTCTCTTCCATTGCCATTTTTCTCTCTCTTCCTTCATTAAGCACCAACACTTTCCAGCTCCAACCACATCCCCACGGACCACCGCCTGTGTTGCCGGAAAGAGTATTGAGTAGTCCAAAAAATCATTGAGTCGCCGAAAAAATTTACTGAGTACTCAGACGAATTTAATGAGTATCATGAAACAAATCAGCTGAGTATCACTGAGTATCGAGAAAAAAAACTGAGTATGCATTGTTATTCCAGTTCTCTTGGATGGTAGTCCGAGAGAAATTTGGTAGATACAATGTAATTTTTGGTTATGAAGTTTTAACGGTTCCTTTACATATCCATGAGATAAATTTCTTATTTTGTTTTCTCCTTTACTTGTATATCATTTTATATTAGGTTTAAGAAACTTAGAAATACAATACTCAAATAGAATTATTAGTCCATTCCCACATCGGAAGTTAACCCACAACTGTGTGTAACATTGATAGTTGACTCTTTGGAACGGTATATAGAGAGAAGATTGGCATGGCCATTACACAAGGATAACACTCACAATTACGAATCCATTTTAAATTTTGAAGTTATTTTCCTTTGCATTATGATTTATCGATTAATTTTTCTTCCAATCTTTCAACTGGAAAAGATTTGTAACAGAAAAGAAGTGAACACTTCTGTTGCTTCAGTCTTTGTGAATATTGGGTATCTTTTAAGGATGTATGCTCTTTCTAGCACTATTTAAGTGTTGAACCACATACTCCATCTGTCCCATCAATAATGTCAACTTTCTAAAAGTATTGTTCACTTAGAATTACAAGACACTTCATCTCATATATTTCTATTATTACCCTTAATAATATATTTAAATTTATGTTTACAATGAATATTTAAAATATAAGACACTTTATAAGAGGTATTTTAGTAATAGTGAATATAATGATTGTGTTTCTTAATTTGTGTGAAAAGTTAAGTGGACATAATGTTTGGAATGGAGGGAGTACCTAAGTAGATATATATGAGAAATAATATTTATTTGAGTGCAAATATTACATAACGTGGTACCAAGTTTATAATAAATACATTACCACATCAAGCTGCCATATAAAAGTGCCCAAAAGTGGACCCGAAAGACCAAAGGTGTGAGTCTGTATTAACTGCTTTAACGAACAGATAGAATGTGAAAAGCAATGCGAAAATAACTACTCCTTCATTATCGTATGAACCTACTACAGATTGTGAGATATAACCGGTGCAAATTGAAATGATTGCTTATATCTCCCTTGGATAGCGCATGTCCTACTTTTCTCCCATTTTCTTTATTGCTTTCATTGGATGATAAAACCTATGACCTTTAAATCTTTTACCGCCATTCAGATACATCAAAACTTCTTGTAATGCAAGCAGCATGATGATAGTAAATAAAGCATTGGAAAAAAAATTAATTATAATTGCACCGTTAGTCCATGTAGTCTTAAAAGTTGGAGTCTTCTAGTCCTTTTCTCTTAAAAGAGGACCTTTTGGCATATTTAGAGCACTGGGACTAGAAGACACATATTTAAAAGAAAAAGACCACATGGGTTAATGATCCACTTAGAAGATTTATGAAATAAGGAGTACCTTGATTATGTCAATATAAGGATTGAAAGGTCCTCCCAGGACATTTGAGAGCACAAAATCCTCCTAAATAAAGATCCAATAAGTATAAACAAATAGACAAAACTAACTACTCCAATTTATGCAAGAGTTAATTGAACCATTGGTACCTCTATTATGTGAAATAACATAATATACCCTAAATGTACCCTATTTATAAATTTAACTCTCCACTTGCTATTCTTTTGAAAAACGCCTCAATAGTTAGATGATTTTATGAGACACGGGTTTATCTACTATTTTAAGTTACATGTACATTGAAGAATAAAATGTAAATATACTACTCTCAAACATATGGTTAACATGTACATTAGAAAAGGATCAGTGGAAAGATTTTATACCCGTGTTGGTCAATTACAAAGAAAAATGGTTGCGGTTTAAAAAAACAGAATAATAAGAGTTTTTTATATAATTAAGAATTCAAATTACATAAAAACCACAAAAAGATATTTATAAATGTAAAATTCATGTATCTCAATTTTTGAAAAAGTACAATTACGATAAGCAACTAACCTGATAGAAAACGTATCACGCCCCGAAAATCAAGACTATCTATCTAATTTAAAATAAATAAATATACATTTTATTACAATAATCAACTATTTATTACATTACATTACATGATTTGATATAAATAATTACAAGTTAAATACAAAAATCTTCTTCTTCAACTTGCCCCTAGGCTACTGACCACTACCCAAATCCTTAAGACGCTGTCATTGAACTGGTATAGGCCTGAATATAAATTAAACATTTATAAAGAGATAAATAAATAAATCAGATAAGTGTACATATCAAACTAGACAGTCCATACTACCTAGCAAGCTGTATACACTAGCAAGTAATAATCACGTTGCAAAGGATACCGTGGTCTTTCCCTTATGACTCCCGCCGGAACTCTCGATCCCTTATCACTCCCACTGTTTATACCCTGGGTAAACCGAACCTACGACCCACTGGCCAAGGAACACTCCGTCACATGCGCCAGGTGTGAATAGATCATAATAGTGGTGTTAATCCTGGCAAGCCCACTGCCGCCCAGTGTCAGACGATTGTATCATGTCGAACAACCGATCGATAGATATATCAAATTTCAAATATGAAACGACTAAGTAGGCCGATTCAACAATAATAGCAATTAACAATTATTGGATAGACGGCAAAGTAGGCCGCGCTATCCCAATTATACAATTAATCATATGATGACGAATAATACAATAAATACAATAATAACGAGACAATATAATTCAGATAACTGATAGAGTCCAAAATCACCGAATTAAATATATTATTAAATAATTTAAAATAGGGTTAAAGATAAACATATTAAAGATTATTTAGACCCTCACCTTAAATAGGCTAGAGGAAATATTTTATCAAAAGGGATGTCTTCCTGACCGGAACCGATACACCTCTCTGTCTCAAATACAATTTCACTATCCTTTTTTTTACTAAACTCCTATAACAACTAAGTGTAATATATATTTCGTTTATTTCTTTTCTTTTCATGTTCCAATTCCTATTTGTGTTTCTAGTGTGGTTTTGCAGTACATAACTAAAAATGGCGATGGCATATTTATATACGTATATTGAAGGCTGTTAAAAAAAGGGGAATAAATTATTATATGCTGTATAATTTTGGTAAGGACAACCGTCCATATTTTTGCATGCTTAGTTAAATCGATCCAAGTGGCATATTTCAACAAGTTTATATCCTTTAGTCATTATTTTTATATGGTCACTCAGGTTCAACGTGTAACTAATATAACATGACACAAGTTATCAAGTTAGAATTTAGTATATTGGGCATGGTATTTTATGAAGAAATTAGTGAATAGTTATTTAATAATATTAAAAGATTTAATATTGTATCTTTTTTAAATTTACAAATAAAATTTGTAAATTATTTATTACTAATTTAATAAATTGCATTTTAACTATTTTAATTTAAATAAATTATTAACATAAAATATCTTAAAATATTCGGGGCTTTACAAAACGGTCCTTGGTTGAAAAAAAAACCATCAATCAAAGATGAACTCTATAATTAAAACTAACAAATGAAAATGATAACATATTATATAACAAATAATAGGATGTAAACTATAAAAAAAGAGACTTTTAGAAGGAGGGAAGAGAGAATGAGGAGGAACGGGATGTACGGGGTGTAGGAAGAAGAATAAATGATAAATAAATTTATTAGATATGCTGCGCTTGTCTTTTTACCTATAATTTATTCTCTGTTTTTTCAGGCCTTATTTATATAGAGTAGTATTTATATAGAGTAGTCTGTAATGATGTGTAGTTGTGAGCAACAATAGGTATTGGTAAGAATAGTAAACTACGACGCTACTAGTTTTCAATTTCTTTGACATATACTTTTATAATGGTTTTTAGTTTGATACATATTTCAAATTACATGTCTTTTATTATTAACAAATTAAAAGAAATTTTATTTGAAAAATGATTGGTACATTTGTAATATGTGAAGAAATAAAATCACTTTACTATTCTTACATAATAGAATATGTCAATAGTCACTCAATAAACTATTTAAAAATATGAATCGTAATTTTCAAACTCTATTTTATATTTCTTGACTTTATATTTTATACTCTCCACAAAATTTTAATAGTTCTTTTATTTGTAAATGATATTATCTTTTCATTCTAATTCAATTTTATCCATCAAAATAAATGAGTTTTTCAGATATTTATTTTACCCATTTATTATATTCTAGATTTTATTATTTAGAACGAATATCGTTGTTTTAGCTATAAATTCATTGAATAATTACTACAAAAAATATAGTTTTTCAGCCAAACCATTACTTAGACTCTCAACGAAATAATATTCAAGTTTCATTACTAAATTCAACTTCTCAAATGACAACTTTCAAGACATATTAAACATTTTCTCCACAAATTGACCAGTTACCAATGATTGTGAAAAAACACGAGTATATAAATGGAGACATGTTTCATACAAAGGAAGGAGTAATGATATATACCATCCAAATTCATACCACCCAAATACCACCCAATGACGTGGTGTGAATTGGTTGGTTACAAATGGGTAATGTATTTATTTTTTTGATTTGATTAAAGATTTGGCCACATTAAAAAAAAGACAACATGTAATCAAAAGATAAAGTGAACGTCCATCAAGTTATATTTGGGTACATACAACCTCTTTGGTTCAACATATAAAGTAACCATATCAGAGAAGATTTCATAGTAGAAATGAAGAAGTCTGTGTCACTATACATACTACTCGAGAGGTAGAATCCAACATGACCAAACACCAGGAAACTATTCAACACATTAATTTTTGAATAAAACCCACGAATTTCCCAATCTATCATTGAAGGAGTCCGCGAAAGAGTAAAATAATATTAATCGATCTTTGATAAATTATCTTTATACTAGATGTTCTACAAAAGTTTTCATGTGTTATGCTAAAAATAATGTTTTTTTGATGAGTTATGGTGTGATTTTAGTGGGAAATTGTGGGGGACTACAAGCATAAACTAGTAGAGGCATGAATATTAGTAGAAATGAGTTGGCCACTTCCTTAGCATATATCATTAGTAATAATTGTTATGCTCATCAAAGGATATCCGTATAAGGAAGAAAGAGATGATAGATTTTAGGGACTAGTAGAGTCTTTAGTTCTTACAAGGGATACTAATTAATAATTCTTTCAATACAATTGGATCTTGGATCATTTTTCATCTTGTAAGTCACATCGACCTTATTATGTCGTTATATATAAAATCAATTAGATAATTATCCATTGGATATAACCGTGTATCGTTTTTCACCTAAAATGATTATCCCTTCTTTTCACAAATTTTCCAATATCTTTTTAATCAACATCGTTTTCAGTTCAAACTAAGTCAATTATATCCAACAATGTAAAATATGGCTTCAAATACATTTGTGTCCCATTAATTATATTTACAGTTTTATTATTTAGAGCGAATATCATTGTTTTAAGTAAAAAATCATTACATAAATAATATAAGTAATTTAAGTTTTCAACCAAACCATTACTTGGATTTTCAACTAAACAACATTCAAGTTATGTGATTATGTTTCTTAGCTAGACGACTAACTATAATTTCAGCCAACCACTATATACAAGCAAATAATTTGTCTTTTAAGATAGAAAATTGCTTAACTTCTCACCTAACAATGTTCAAGACATATTAAATATTTTCTTCCCAAATTGGCCCGTTAAGTATTGGTAGAGAAATCACACAACAATATAAATGAATACATGCTTCAAACAAAGTAAATTACCACTTGAAAAGTAAATCGAAGAAGAAGAAATAATAAAATACATAAAATAGAGGTAAGCATAAAATTATATTAGTAACCCATTTTTGTCTCATTTCAATACATGTTAAATAAATAAATGACAAAAACAACCGTCCTCATCTTTACAAAAATAAGACAAGATAAATGGAATCAAAGGATAAAGTTAAACTCCATCAAGTTATGTTTGGGTATATATTCTTTGGTTCGTCATAGAAATTAACCACGTCATTGAAAATGCCAAAATAGAGTTCGAGAAGGCTTTGTCACTATGTGTACTACTAGAGAGGTAGGACCAACATGACCAGACATAGAGAAACTATTGAACACATTCGTTTTTTATAAGATATAAAATTTTCCAACTTATTATTGAAGACTCGATGAGAGAAAAAACACTATGATAGATAATTCTGCTAAAAAATAAATATTTTTGATAAGTTATGGATTGATTTTAGTGGGAATTTGTGGGGAATTACAAGCATGCCCAAGGAGATTTAATACAAATCGTAAGAGGTGATAATATTAATAATAAGGAGAAGAATGTTTTCGCAAAACATATCATAGTTAATAACCTGATCCTCTTCAAATAATATCAATATTGAGAAGAAAAAAAATAATTTATTTTAGATACTAGAAGAGGCTTGAGTTCTTGCAAATGATATCATTCATAAGTCTTTCAATATGATTGGGTCCTAGAATGTGTTGCATCTTGTTAGTAGCATCAACATGCGTATGTCTTTATACGTATAATAATATAGTTAAATATCTATTGAACATAATAGAATGAGTATCCCTTATTTTTAATTTAACTACCAAATTATTGATATTAAAAGGACCTAGCACTTTAATTTTTATACCTTATTTGGTTCTTGATTATTGACATAATACGTGTAACAAAAGGAATAATAATATAAATAATTCAAATTATACACTCGAATAAAAAAAATATAAAATTGTACTAATGTGTCCACAAATAAATAATTAAAACGAAAACCAAGATTATAAGATATAACCTAAAATCTCAAGATACTTAAATAACTACATGTAGGTCAGCAACATTTACTTAAAATCTTATCAAAAACTTATCTACCGATGGGTAGCCGTGATTTTATTTTGTAATTGGCAAAAAGTAGCATATGGTGAATATCTCCTTAAATATGCCCTTTTGATGATATACTGAATAATAAAAAGGAAATGAAAATGTTAACAAAGCAATATATTAAAAAATTTGTCAAAATATTTATCAAAATGGGATGTGACATTAAATTTCATGTTCTAAATTGTAAAATTCCTCTTATTAGGTGATAGACAAATTTATAACAAAATATTTGTTGTAGAAATACGTGATATAGTTTAGTAGTTAGATTCTTGATATACAAGAATGAAACTACTCACAAACTCAACAAACTCAACATACTAATTACGTTTCACATTGATGACAAGAAACAACTAGTAAAAGAATTACATCAAATAAAATAGACAATATACAAATCTAGAAGTATAAAAGCATGATACTTATTAAGATGTTAAGGTAAGATAAATTAAAAAGATAAGAAAAAATATATAGAAAATCGAGATATAAGTATATAACAAATAAGATAAAATTTCAAAGACTTATGAATATTTTTTGAAAAACGGAAAGATAAAGAAAAAGAACATGTACACAAAATCTATTTACAAATAAGTAAGTCTTAAAAAACTAATTTAAATTAAAATTTTACAAATAAAAAAAAATTGATGTACAAAGATATAATAAAGAATAACATGAAATGTATTACTCTCAAGCAAATAGTTAACATGTAAATTACAAAAAGAGTCGTGGTTAACCTTAGCCAAAAGATTATATATCCGTCTCAAGAAATTTATTTGAAAAATGATTGATATATTTGAAATATGTAAAGATAAAATCATTCTCCTCTTATCCTTGCCTAATAGGCATATATCAAGAGTCACTCAAAACAACATTTGAAAAGATGAATCAAAATTATCAAACTCTAATCTATCTTTCTTGACTTATATTTTATACTTTCCACAAAATTTACAATAATTTTTTTATTTGCCAATGTTATTTTCTTTTCATTCTAATTCGATTTTATCCATCATTATGGAATAGCTTTACATATACTATTTTGGCCCATTAAATCCATTAGCCTTTTTTATTTAGAGCGAATATTGTTGTTTTGGCTATAAATTCATTGAATAATTACTATAAGTAATCCAATTTTTAGTCAAACCATTACAACATTTAAGTTCCATGACTATGTGCAACTTCTCAATTAACTAACGTTCAAGACATATTAAATGTTTTCTTCAAAAAGTCACCTAGTTGTGAAATTACACGAATATATAAATAAATAGATGTTTATACAAAGGAATTCACCCGACTAACATTTAAATTTAAGAAGAAGGAATATTGAAGGTCATAAACAAGAGGTAAGCATATACATATATTAGCAACCAATTTTCCTCATTCCAATATAAGTAAAGAAAGAAATGACAAAATCTATTGGCCTAATCTGAGAAAAAGACAAGATACATGTTAGGGATGACAACAGTTCAAATATTAACCGTAACCGATGGATATCCGATTCAATAAAAAATCTGTTAGTGGAACCGATGGTGCATCCATGAGGATTTGGTTCTCACAAAAGGTAACCAACCGGTGGATTATCCCTTAGGATTTGGTCTTTTACAATAATCCGACGGATAATCCGAAATTCAAATAAAAATATAGAAAATAAAATATTAAAATATATATACTATATATACAGATAGTTTATATATGCAAATTTCATACATGATATCGATAAATTATAATTATTCCATACATAACCTAGCTAATTGATTATTATCTATTTTATTAATATATTTTCTAATATCATTTTATGGTCTTCCAATAATTTTGTAGCTAATTTTAGAATTTAAAAAATATATAATAATTTATTTTATTTAAATCATTTAAAATGATTGCGGATACGGATTAACTGTGGATAAACCACATCCGCCGCGGATGCGGATTTGGTAAATAATTCTAAAATCCGATGCTTAATGGATGCGGATTTGGTTATCTTTTTTTTAATGGATGTGGATGTGGATGTGGTTATACGATTTTTCGAGGATATCCGATCCGTTGCCATCCCTGATACATGTAATAAAAGGATAAAATGATCATCCATTAAGTTATGTTTGGGTATATACAACCTCTTTGTTCAACATAGAAAGTAACCACATTAGAGAAAATTTCCAAGTAGAAATGAAGAAAGCTTTGTCACTATAAATACTACTTGAGATGTATAACCAACATAAACATAAACCGAGAAACTATTAAACACATTAATTTTGAATAAGACACATGAATATCGCAAACTATCATTGAAGTCTTGACGAAAGAGTAAAAAATATGTATACAAATTCTGTTTACATATAAGCAGTGGCGGACTTAAAGATCAAAGTGTAGGAGGGCTTAATATAATAAGGGGTTTGGGGCAACGCCCCAAAAAAAAATTTAAAGGTTATTTACCAAATATGACATAAAATAAAAAATTTATTAAATTTAAATAAAAAGATCAACTAAATTAAAATATCAATAATAAATGTTTCTTAATAAATTTAAGAAAATAAAAAAATCAACTAAATTAAAATATCAATAATAAATGTTTTCTAATAAATTTAAGAAAATAAAAAAGCAAAAATTCCCTACAAATTATAGTTGACCTTTGCGAGTCTTCATCTGTTGAAAACACTCCATGATCGTATTATTATCAATATCTTTGGAAATATCCCTTTCAATAAAGATAAGTAAAGCATCACTCAACCATTCATCATTCATTCGATTACGTAATTAGTTTTTCAGAATATTCATAACTGAAAATACCCTCTCAACAGTGGCCGTAGCAACAGGCAAATAAAATAACGAACAAACTGTTGTGTTTATTGCTTCAGATTCTTTATGATAATTTAATTTGTATATTAAACACAATTTTTATCTATATTATTCAATATATAATCAAATATTTATTACAATTAAAGAATTTATATTTATAAAAAATATCAAGAATGAAAAATTACCTGAATTTTCTTCTTGATCGATGGTTTACAGCCTACAAAAAATTAAACACAAATTCTAACTATTATAAATATCAACCACTCATATTTATATGAAAATAAAATGTAAATAAAAAAATTACCAGTAAGTAAACGCAGCAGCAGTAGAAAAAATGTAAAAGAAAAGTTTGTTTAAGAATTTGATGAAATAAAAGGTAAGGATTTTATCAAACTTGTTGTTAGGTTAAGGATATAAATACTAATTAGTAGAGAAACCCCTAATTATAATATTAGACCGACCTATATAATTTTTTTTTTAATTTCTAGGTGGGCTTCAGCCCACCTTGGTGAACCCTTGGGTCCGCCACTGATAAGTAAGCCTTATAATCCTAATTAAAATTAAATTTAATAAACATATATTTTTTAGAATTAGCTTATGCTAGGGTATAAAATATATCACTTTTCTCCCCCTTTCTCCACTTTAAATCTTATATTACTATTGAGATACATCGAAATTTCCTATAACCGAAATTTCCTATAACATGAGCAATGTGATGATGGTAAACAAAGCAGTGGAAAATTAGTTATAATTGCACCGTTAGTTCATGTAGTTTTCAAAATGGGAGTCCTTTAGTCTTTTTACTCTTTAACGAGAACATTTTGTGGTATTTGTAGAACACATGGATTAAAAGACGCATATTTTAAAGGCCCAGGGACTAAAAGTGCAATTAACATACTTCTAAGATAAGGATTACCTTAATTACGACAATATAAGGATTTAGAGGTCCTTGGACGACATTTAAAAGCAAAATATCCTCCTAATTGAATATCCTATATGTATACACAGATAGTGAAAACTAACTACTCCAATTCATGCCAAGGTTAATTGTACGATTGGTACCTATGTTATATGAAATAACCCAATATACCCTAATTCTAACTTTTTCAAAATTTAACTCTCCATTTGCTATAATTTTGAACAACACTTGAAAAATTAGTTAATTTTCTTAGACAAGGGTATATTTTACTATTAATGTTATTTAAGGCCTTAAATCTTGGTTTTATTTTCGGAATTTCTTGAGCTTCATATATATATATATATATATATATATATATATATATCATAAAGCAGTTCTTGTGAGGTTTGTATCAGATATGGGCTTTAGTATCTTTATACGTGAACTATTTGTTTTAGTTTTTTTTTGTTCAAATGCATAATAATATAGATATTAAAAAAACGGTTACACGGTTTAGCCGACCCCAGAAGGTTCAGCTTCAATGCAAATAATTGTGGCTAATTGGGGAGGAATACAAGTATCCTAATTACCAAACAAAGTGCTAAGGAGCTCCTGTTTGGCAACCTAATCAGCTTCCCCGTTTCTACCCCTAGAAACAAAATGAAAGGAAGGGGAAGATAGTTCTGCAAAATAATAAATATTACAAATAACGTTTTTAATTGAATGACTCAACACGGGAAGCCTTGAAGAGAGAGACTTCATGATAGTAGATGAATCATTCTCTATTATGACGCTCCCAAAAGGAAATTTTGAAGCCATTTCCGTAGCTTTCAAAATTAGCTTCTGCCTCTAACACCGAATCTACTCCAACTTTCCAAATATTACCTGATACAAATTCACCATTAAAGTTTCTTACTACACAAGCAATTGCAGCTCCCAAATCCGAGAAAGCTGCATCACAATTAATTTTAAATTTATTTGGAGGAGGTTTTTTCCATTTATCCTTAAATTTAGAATTTTGTGTAATACTTCCATTATTAATGTTTTCTAATGGATTATTATTATTTTCAACTTTAATATCTAAAAAGTTAATATCATTTGGGTTTGTAATTTTGTAATATTCTTTCCAACATTGTATGGCTCTATTAATTGTGTTTAGGGAATCACACTTTTTACCATTATAGATAAGTTATTTCTATCTTTCCAAATTTGCCACATTATAATAAAGATAAATTCTAGTATTCTATCCGTATTATTAAAAAAAATTGCAATGTTTTGAACTTGATTTAATATCCAATGATCTAATTTTAGTTGAAGTTAGTGGCTTTCGAACTATATACTCTGATGGTAGGACCAACTTGCAAAATTTGGATTCCATCTGATACAATGATAGTGAGTTGTTGTGCTATTTAATTCAAGAGATATATTGGTCAAAGTTGGTCTTTGTTATTCATGATTCATTTGTTTTGATAAAAGAGAGTAGAAGCCAACTTATTAGGTATATTTCTCAGCAACACCTAACCGATGTGGGAAGTACTATTATTCATATTAATTTTTTTTTGGTTGAAATAAACTTAGATTAAAATAAAACAGTTACACTTAACCAATCCTTAGAGGATAGAAATCCGACAATAATAGTTTAGCTAATTAAGGACAGGGAACTAAATTCTAAATACTAAACAATGAGTCCTTGAGTTTTTGTTTAGTAACCTAATTAGCACATAAGTTCTTGGATTTCTTAGGTTTTTCTTTTTTTAAATTACACACTATCTTACTAGTAACAATAAATTTAACCAATATTTTAATGTTACAAAAAATTTACTACCAAAAACAGTTTGGTTAATTAAAAATTTTACAATCACTTTAGTATTATTCATATTAGTACTCCTTTTCTTAATATGTCTTCACGTGATGGCCTTAAAGTGCAGCTACATGGTACCTTTTCGATTTATCTTTTTATTGTTCATAAAGGTGCTCATGTTGCTTTTATTGTTCCACATGGCCTTAAAGTGCAGCTACATGATATTTTCGAATTACCCAAGTAGGGAATTAAGTGAGCTGCTTGTCCAGATTCAATCATTTACTACTTAAATTTATTTTATCCATTCACATAGCTGCAGGTCAACTAAAACGGATTTATTCATTTATTGTGGTGCCAAAAATTGCCAATTAATTATTGATCATATGACTACTAGGCAGCAGCTATTTGGAGCTAATAATTATTCGAATATTCAATTTAATTTGGATGTGGATGAGTTTACTATAATTGCCTTATTCATTAAATAGCTTATTTTCTAAGAAGATTATGGAATTTCATTATATTATTTGTTTGGATGCGAACCCTCCTAATTTCTTATGATAATTACATCCTTAAACACTAGGGATTTTTGCGGGACCCAATCTCATAGAGATGTTTGCGACTTCATCCGTAATAAAGAGATAGATGGTATAGCTTTACTCGAAACTAAAAACAATCGTGCAAGAGTTAATAAATACGTTAATACTATGCTTAAGGTTGGTTGTGTGATGACAACTTTGATTTCGACATGGAGAATAGTAAAGGTCGAATTTTACTAGCTTGGAATCCGGATAAAGTGGAGGTTAATCGTCTCTCAATTAATTCCCAAACTATCCACACTTTTGTGAAATGTAAGGTAACTTCAAATTCTCTTCGCGTTTCTTTCATTTATGGAATAAGTAGAAAAGAGCATAGAGTACCTGGTACGATATAGGGTGTGATAAAAAGATATAATAATTAGATGCAAATAAATACCCTAAAGCTAGCACGGTTCTGCAAGTATACAGATCGTATGCAAGTTTTAGAGAATAAGTAAGATTCGTTCCGCAGAGACTACGGAGGTTAGGGGAATCTTATGCAATAATCACGTGCAATTAATTAAAGCTAGAACAACTAAACGCAAGAAAAATAAAGACAAAAAAATATTTATTTGGTTTTTGATTAAACTAAATTAAAACTAAGAATTTAAAGACAAAAAATAAATACGAAAGAAGAAGTAGTATGAGAATATAGCTTGAGTCAATAGCATGTAATCCCCACTAGTTTTTCCGTTCTAAACATGTAAGGGTGAATTATGTAGTATTTCAATAATCGGTTCCAATTACGCTAGGTAGTTTTAAATAGGATTTACCTGTGTCAATAAGGCTTCCTAAGCAAACTGTTCCTGTAATTGGTAAATAGTAATATATACTAAACCATAGTGATTATCTAGTTAGGTTGATTTGTCAGATCGAAACCGAATACTAGACGTTATGTGCTAAACATGTAATTAAAAACCGTTGTCAATGGTGACCTAATTACTAGATGGTAATTCTATATGGCCTAGGTTCCACAAGAACACAAAATATAAATCCAAACACATAAACAGAGAATAAAAACAATAATTCAATTTAAAACGTAGAATTCTCAAATTAGATAGATGTCAATCAAAACTAGGGTTCATACATATATGCTAAACTCAAGCTAAAGAAATTTAGTTCATACTAATGTAAGAAAAGAAAGAAATTACAAATTCAGAGGTAAAAGAAGACATTGTGATGAACAGCTCCTTCCAGACTTCTTTTCTTGTGTTGTAAGCTTCCTCTTGGTTTAAGGTTTCACCAAGGATGATTTAAGAGTGTTAAGAGGCTGTATTTATAGTGTATAGGTTGACCTAATTCGTTTTCTTGAAGGAAAAGGTAAGTATGGGCTCCAAGCCCAACTCAAATTCGTAGCCCAAAAACATGCAATTAGCCCCATTTTTCTTTTGGTCCTAACAGCTTCAATATTTGTCTGATTGATGCGTATGAATATACCAAATTAATCGTATCGGAAAGATATTCAACTTTGATCTTGACCGTTTCTCCAAATTTCTCACCGATTTTAAGATATAAGCTGATTTGTGGTCGTAGGTGCAGAAATTCAGATTTAAGGCAACTTTTCCTTTTCCATGTTTTTAGCTTTTACTTCCTTATCTTCAATTTTCATGTTTATCTTCTTTCATTTAGCTCTCTTTACCAACCTGGACTCTAATTAATTACCATATATCTCTAAAGCTTCACACTAAATAAAAAATTAAACCCAATATGCTTTAAAAATAATAATTAATTAATTCAAGACCCAAAATAGGAAAGTGCACTAAATCAAGCTAAAATCGACCTATAAACTAATAAATACGCCTAAAATGATGTCTCGGAAATAGATTTTATTATCACAAATGAGGAGACATCAAGACCCCCAACTCAAAGTTGTATCGTCCCGATACAATAAAAGTAAAGAACAGAAGGGTAGTCAAATAAACAAGAAGAAGAAGTCGGAGGAGAATAAGAACAGAACATAATGAATGATCCTAGAGCATAGTACCTAAAAAGTATCATGTAGTAATGCTCAAGAAATAATGCACAAATATGCTTAATATACACATAATCAACAATCCATAAATTCAAGTCAAGTTTAATTTCGCAATGCCAGAAGGAGAGGATGATAACTTAGTTCATGTTAATGGCTATAGGTTGTTCATAGGTCCTAATATAGCATTCAATGGTCCACTCACCTATTACCTAATATCTCAATTGTTTCTCCACCAAGTAGTTAGAAATCCTAAGGTCTTTGGATATAACGTGGCTTAAGGACGGGTGTGGTATATTTTGGATAATGAAAAGTGAGCTTTTGGCTCTCTCCTCACTGGCCATCAACGAATTGCCCTAGAGGTTGAGTTTACACTCGAAGATGTTCTCACTCAACCCAATTTATTGATGCTTTTTATTTGCATCCCCAATCAATCCTAATTAAAACCTTTTATGATGATATCAAATTCCACTTTGCCGGTCCGAATATATGTTTTCTTTTCAAATCAAGATTTTCTTCTTCTTTTGTATAGCTATGATTCTCTTTTTGATGTTCAAGATATCACGCTATTTTTCATATATATATATATATATATATATATATATATATATATATATATATATTCTTTTTATGCCCTTGTTGGCAAATTTTAGCTCGTAGCTTATTTTCCATTCACTATTACCCCGGCAAAGGGTTACAATAAATACTTTTTCATCATCAATAAAATCAAAATTATAATTCCCAAAACCCAATGTTCCCTAATGATTAAACCCACCACCCCAAACTCAAGCTCTAAAACGAGCTGTCTCAGGTTTTGCGATTCGAGTGCGGGTCATATGTATAAGTCCTACAAACTAAGGGTATGGATTATAATGTGTTTCAATAAAAAGGCTTTAGAAAGGCTCAGAGGGGTTAAGACGGATAAATAATAACAATAATCAAATAAAGGGTGAGAAGGTATAAAAGGCTTCAAGTGTTTTAATCATGAAAGAACTGCCTTATTCATTTTTCTAACTACCGGATTTCGTTACGTTTTCATTATTAGTCCATAGATAAGTGGGTTCTCAACTGATTTCAAACCTCACGTTCTACACACCAAATAACTCTCCCTAAGTTTCGACGTGACTTCATAGCATTACTCATTAACTTTCATATCTTTTATTTCCTGTTTTCATACACGCATCTAAACAAACTTGTACATCTTTCAAAAACATACTACTTACTATCATTGACCTAATAAAATCATGCTCAAATAGGTACATTCAAAATATTCTATGCCTTAATTCAACGTAAATTTTTTAAATTTTATGCATAAACGAAAAGAAGATGAGAACAACGAATCCCCACCCCCAACTCAAAAGTGAGCCGTGTCCCCACGACTCGGAAAAGAGTCAAGAATGGAATGAAATTTAAAATTATAACTAACTAAACTACCTAATGCATACAAGCTATTAAGAAAAGAGAATTAGAATGGCTTACCTGGCTGGCCATAGAGATCCATTATGTCCTCCTCCTCTTCCGAAGCAGAGGGATCAGAATAACTATCAATATCCCGTTCCAAGGTTATATCTTCCAGCTGTGATTGCATCTGTATAATTTCCACCCAAAGTTCTCTGTTTTCTTCTTGTAATCTTTCAACTTCATGTTGTAATTTAAGAGCCCATGGGGGAAGATCATGATCAATTTCAAAGGAAGAAGTAGAAGAACCTTGGTCATGAATCTTTATCTTCTTCAAAGGCCTAGCTGATATAGACATTATTGCAGTTAACTTCTTTGGTAGTGGTTGTGCTGGTGCCTTTTCTTTTGATTCTTCAGTAGCCTCATCAATGGTGATAGGCTTTTCAATGGTGGCTCCAGGCAATTTCTTATTCTTCCCAAAGATGGTGCACTTTCTCTTGTATTCCATAACATCAGATCTATTAGTCATGTTTGATTTACCCACAACTCAAGTTAAACCAAGGATGAATTAAAAGTTTAAGAGAAATTGGTTTAGCTTGAGGTTGTTGCTTGGAATTGATGAAAGAGAAAGGTTTCTTGATGAATCTTGGAAGAATTCTTGAAAGCTTGATGAATTTGATGGTGTTTAATGGTGTAGTGTGATGAATTTGATGAAGAATTTGTGTTTATGGAGGAAGGAGGAGAGAATAATTGATGTTGTTGTGTTAATTGTGAAGGTTTGTACAAGCTTTAAGGTCCATATATAGTGTTTAGGTTTGAAAATTTCGTGTGGGAAGGGTTAGGGCTAAGTTTGTTAAGGTAAGAAGTTGAATAGGAATAAAACTCCTTCAAACCGCCATACCGCGGTATACCGGGCATATCCTCCGGTATACCGGACCCATCAGCTATCCAATTTTTTCTTCTCGTCAAAAAACCCGAGCCTCCCTTCCCGTGTTACGGGTTTTTGCCTCTGCGGTATATCGGGCATATCCTCCGGTATACCGGACCTGTCATGTTCCAAAAAAATTTCTCTCGGCAATAAACCCGAGTCAGCATACCCGTGTCACGGGTTTTACCAGGCGCGGTATACCGGACCTGCCTGCGAATTTTTTCCAAAATTTTTCCTTTGACCCCAAACTCATTTCTTGCACACTAACACACTACCTTTCTCTCCTATTAGCTTGTAAACACAATTAAAAATATACACTAACTTAAAATTATACACTACAAAGCAATAAACCAATCTAAAAAGCAATTAAAGCAAGGGGTGTCTCCCAAGAGCACTTTTGTTTAACGTTTTTGAGTTAGACGTGTACCTCAGGCTAAGCGCTTTCTACGAGATGGATTGTCTCCTCTCGCCCAAAGTCCTTACTGTCATGGTATCTCTTCAAACGCTGGCCATTCACCATGAATGTCCGTTGCTCGGTTGGATGTTCAATTTCAATCGCTCCATGAGGTGTGACTTGCGTAACAATGTAAGGTCCTCCCTAACGGGATTTAAGCTTTCCTGGGTAGTTCGAAAATCGAGAGTTGTATAATAACACCTTTTGTCCTCTCTCGAAATGCTTTGGACGGAGTCGCCTATCATGCCATCTCTTTGTTTTCTCCTTGTAGAGACGTGAATTTTCATAGGTTAGATAGAGAAACTCCTCCAACTCGTTCAACTAAAATTAATTCAATTGAGAGTGACGAAATTTCCACCCTTTGCCTTTGATTCCCACGAACTTTTCAGTTCGATTCTTCATAATTATGGATGGTGCCATCCAAGATTTCGTGGGAAGGGGCTTTTCTGGTGGTAACTTGATAACATTACACTTCTCTGGTGATCCGCTCATATCCGCAGTTTCTATACTTCGTTTGTTAGAAAGAATGTCCTTCATGAATTTCAGATATTTCGGCATTCTCTTGAGAGCTTCAACAAACGGCATTTTAATCTCTAATTTGCTCACCATGTCAACGAACTTCTTGAATTCCAGGTCATTGTCCTTCTTTCTGACACGTGAAGGGTATGGTGGTGGAGGGCGTGTGTTAAGTTCCACTGGCTTTCTCGTTTTTTCTGGTGTCTTAGCTTGGACACTCTTTGGTTTAACTACCTCCTCTACTATATCTTTGGTTGTTTCTTCTCCCCCCTTTTCTGGAATAGGGATTGGTTCTGTTTCTGGTCTTGGTTTAGGTAGTTGTTTTCCACTTCGCAATTCAACTGCATGACAAGAATCATCTCTAGGAGCAATAGTATCACTTGGAGGTTGCCCTTTCGGCCGATATTGTAATGTACTTGACAAATGTCATAAAGTATGCTCTAGTTTCTTGATTACCTTCTGCTGGGCTTGAATTTTCTGTTGTCTACGACTCATATTGTTTTCAATTGCTTGCATCAATTTAGCCATACTCGAATTCAAGCTTGGGATTTGTTCTTTCCTTGCCAATTGCATTGATTGTTTAGGTGGATCTTTCTTCGTTTCTTGACAAGCTTTCTCAACAATGGGTGCCTTTTGCTGAATAGGTTGTGGCGAATTATAAGATTGAGGTTGGGGTTGATGATAAGTTTCTTGATCTCTGACCCAACTTCTTCGTTGTGGAGGTTGTTGATAATTAGCGTAGCTTTCTTGAGGATAAGTATAACCATTAGAATAATAGTTATCTTGAGGATATGTCACGGAAGATATTGCTGGATTATTCACACATCCTTCCCACACATGATTTCTTAATCCACAACCAGGACACGAAGGAATTGCACGTACTACATTTACCTGAGCAATTGTTCGGGCTTGTTCTTGTAGTTCTTCGAGTTGTTGGGCCAATTCTTTAAGCTTCAGAGATTCTGAAGTGTCTTCTTTTTCTGGTTTCTTTGACCAACTTCTCTCGTTCTCAAGAATTCTCTCCATCCCCAACTCAGCTTCTTCAGGATCTAGTAACACAAAACATGTGTTTCCTAACTAATCTGCTTTCTCCCTTTACTTTTCATTAAGTCCTCCATAAAACAAGGTTAAATAATATTCCGGCGATGATTTATGATATGGACATCTCGCCTTCTTTTCTGTAAATCATAACCATGCTTCACCCAAACTCTCTTCGTCTTCCTGTATAAATTGTTCAAGCTCCAACATATCTTTTAAACGTCTACTAACCGGATAGAAGCGGTCTAGAAATCTTGCTTGAAGCTTGTCCCAATCTGGAATAACATGACGGTATTGGGTATCATACAAATTTCTTGCACTTCTGGTCAAGAAGAAGTGGAACATCACATAATTGATGTCTCCTCATTTTTTATAATAAAATATACTTTTGAGACATCATTTTAGGCGTAGCTATTAGTTTATAGGTTGAATTTAGCTTAATTTAGTGCACTTTCCTATTTTGAGTCTTGATTTAGTAACATAATATTTTTAGAGCATATTGGGTTTAATTGTTTATTTAGTGTGAAGCTTAAAGATAATTATGGAGATTAATTAGAGTCCAAGTCAAAGACTACAAGATATGGAAAGAGATTTACATGGAAATTGGAGATAAAGGTAACAAAGGCTAAAAACATGGAAAAGGAAAAGCTGCCTAAATCTGAATTTCTGCAGCAACGCCTAAAGAAGTGGTGATAACTCCAAAAGGAAACCGATTTTGGAAGATTCCTTTTATAGGGACGTAGATAATTCGCTGAGGATTCTTTTGGTATATTGTGGAGCTAAAACCGACCAATAACGAAGAAGATATACTCAAAACAGTTCAGCAGTAATTATCCATACGAATTTGAGTTTGGCTTGGAGTCCATTACTTAGCCTCTCCTTCAGGAAACGAATTAGGTCAATCTATACACTATAAATACAGCCTCTTAACACTCTAAAATCATCCTTGGTGAAACCTTAAACCAAGAGGAAACTTACAACACAAGAAAAGAAGTCTGGAAGGAGTTGTTCATCATTATGTCTTCTTCTACCTTTGAATTTGTAATTTCTTTCTTTTCTTGCATTAGTATGAACTAAATTTCTTTTAGCTTGAGTTTTTAGCATATATGTATGAACCCTAGTTTTGGTTGACATCTATATAATTTGGGAATTCTATGTTTTAAATTGAATTATTGTTTTTATTCTCTGTTTATGTGTTTGGATTTATATTCCGTGTTCTTGTGGAGTGCACTCATATAGAATTACCATCTAGTAGTTAGGTCACCATTGACAACGGTGTTTAATTACATGTTTAGCACATAACGTCTAGTATTCGGTTTAGATCTGACAAATCAACCTAACTAGATAATCACTATGGTTTAGGTCTTGTTACTATTTACCAATTATAGGAAAAGTTTGCTTAGGAAGCCTTATTGACACAGGTAAATCTTATTTAAAACTACCTAGCGTAATTGGAACCGATTTTTGAAGTACTACATAATTCACCCTTACATGTTTAGAACGGCAAAACTAGTGGGGATTACATGCTATTGACTCAAGCTTTATTCTCATACTACGTCTTCTCTCGTATTTATTTTCTGTCTTTACTTTCATAGTTTAATTTAGTTTAATTGAAAATCAAATAAATATCTATTTGTCTTTACTTTTATTGCGTTTTATTTGTTCTAGCTTTAATTATTTGCACTTGATTATTGCATAAGATTCCCCTAACCTTCGTAGTCTCTGCGGAACGAATCTTACTTATTTTCTAAAACTTGCATACGATCTGTATACTTGCAAAACCGTGCTCAGTCTAGGGTGATTATTTTCTCTTTATTTATATCTTATTTTATCACACCCTAGGCCCCACCAAGTTTTTGGCGCCGCTGCCGGGGACTACATCGTTAGTCCTTGTGCATATATCTTGTGCTTTTATTTCAGTTAGTTCTATTTTACGCTTTTGTCTTTTAGTTTTTGTTTTATAGATAGTTACAGATGGAGAACCCAAGGAGACTTAAGCTACCCATCAAGTTTAGAGTGGAGCCACGAGGAATTCGCGCTCCAGAAATCCAAGCCGCTAAATTTAAGTCTGATCCAGGGATGTTAACACAGTTTGCAACTCATGGATTATTCAGCGGTGCTGCATATCAAGATCCGATCCGATATATTCAGAAATTCATGCAGATCTGTGATGCTTATATCATAAGAGGAGTTACTAGGGAACAAGTGTATTACGTGATGTTCCAGTTCATCTTGACCGGAGGTGCAAGCGATTGGTATGATACCCAATACCCTCATGTTATTCCAGATTGGGACAAACTTCAAACAAGATTCCTAGACTGCTTCTATCCGGTTAGTAGACGTTTAAAAGATATGTTGGAGCTTGAACAATTTATACAGGAAGACAGAGAGAGTTTGGGTGAAGCATGGTTACGATTTACAGAAAAGAAGGCGAGATGTCCATATCATAGATCCTCGTCGGAATATTATTTTACCTTGTTTTATGGAGGCCTTAATTACAAATCAAGAGAGAAGGCAGCTTCATTAGGTAACGCAGGTTTTGTATTACTAGATCCTGAAGAAGCTGAGTTGGGGATGGAAAGAATTCTTGAGAACGAGAGAAGTTGGCCCAAGAAACCAGAAAAAGAGAACACTTCAGAATCTCTGAAGCTTAAAGAATTGGCTCGACAACTCGAAGAACTACAAGAACAAGCCCGAACAATTGCTCAGGTAAATGTAGTACGTGCAATTCCTTCGTGCCCTGGTTGTGGATCAACAAATCATGTGTGGGAAGGATGTATGAATAATCCAGCAGTAGCTTCCGTTACCTATCCGCAAGATAACTATTATACTAATGGTTATAATTATCCTCAAGAAAGCTACACTAATTATCAACAACCTTCACAACAAAGAAGTTGGGTCAGAAATCAAGAGACGTATCATCAACCCCAACCTCAATCCAATAATCCACCACAACCTATTCAGAACAAGGCACCCATTGTTAAGAAAGCTTGTCAAGAAACGAAGAAAGAACCACTTAAACAATCAATGCAACTGGCAAAGCAAGAACAAATTCAAAGCTTGAATTCGAGTATGGCTAAAATAATGCAAGCAGTTGAAACCAATATGAGTCGTAGCCAACAGAAGATTCAAGCCCATCAGAAGATTATCAAGCAACTAGAGCATACCTTATCACATATGGCAAGTACATTACAAAATCAGCCGAAAGGGCAACTTCCAAGTGATACTATTGCTCCTAGAGATGATTCTTGCCATGCAGTTGAATTGCGAAGTGGAAAACAACTACCTCCACCAAGACCAGAAACAGAACCAATCCCTATTCCAGAAAAGGGGGGAGAAGAGACAACCAAAGATACGGTAGAGGAGGTAGTTAAACCAAAGAGTGTCCAAGACGAGACACCTGAAAAGACGAGAAAACCAGTGGAACTTAATAAACACCCTCCACCACCACACCCTTCACGTGTCAGGAAGAAGGACAATGACCTGGAATTCAAGAAGTTCGTTGACCTGTTGAGTAAGTTGGAGGTTAATATACCACTTGTTGAAGCTCTCAAGAGAATGCCAACATATCTTAAATTCATGAAAGACATTCTCTCCAACAAGCGAAGTAGAGAAACTGGGGAAACAATTGGATTACCTGTGGAGTGTAGTGCTATATGTCAAAGTAAGTTGCCAATGAAGCTAGAAGATCCCGGAAGTTTTACAATTCCCATCGGCATTGGAGATAGTTGGACCGGGAAAGCATTATGTGATTTAGGCGCGAGTATCAATCTCATGCCTAGATCTCTGTTCGAGAAACTTAATATAGGAGAGGTAGTACCCACATCTGTGGTATTACACATGGCGGACCGCTCCCTCTCACGACCAGTAGGTAAAATTGAAGATATTTTAGTTAAAGCTGGTTCTTTTATTTTTACTTGTGATTTTATTATTCTTGACTACGACACGGATCAGAATGTCCCCATCATCTTGGGTAGACCATTCTTAGCCACGGGGTGTACACTAATTGACGTTGAGAATGGTGAGTTCATCATGAGGGTACAAGACGAACAGATAAGATTCAACGTGTTTAAGGCTATGAAGTTACCAAAGTCAAAAGATGAACGTTTCAAAATAGATGTCATCGGAAAAATTGCGCAAGAAGTTTTCAATGAAGCAAGCTTAGATGATGATCTTGACGAAGCCTTAGCACTTGAATCACAAGAGGAGCTCGAGATTACCCCAGAATATGTTGCTGCATTAGGATCAAATGTACGAGAACTACTTCGAGAATCAGGTGACATTGAACCAATGAAACAACCATCTATAATATGTCCACCTGTTCTCGAAGAAAAACCACTTCCATATCACCTACGCTATGCATATCTAGGTACGAATAAAACTTTGCCTGTTATTATTTCTGCTAACCTTTCAAGGTCCTCAAGAGGAGAAGCTACTTCATGTACTTCGAGCTAACAAAGAAGCAATCAGATAGACTATTGCCGACATAAAGGGAATTAGTCCTTCCATTTGCAAACACAAAATAATTCTTGAGAACGAAGGTGGTGATCTATAGAGGGACAAAGAAGACTCATGCCAGCTATGAAAGAAGTAGTGAGGAAGGAAGTTATCAAGTTGTTAGATGCAGGAATTATCTATCCGATTGCTAGCAGTGATTGGGTTAGTCCAGTGCAATGTGTTCCAAAGAAAGGAGGTATCACTACCATCCTTAATGATCAAGGTGAAGCCATACCATCAAGAACAGTTGTGGGGTGGCGAGTATGCATGGATTACCGAAGACTCAACAAATCTACAAAGAAAGATCAGTTCCCGCTACCATTCATTGATCAGATGCTAGACAAACTTGCAGGGAGAGAATATCATTGTTTCCTTGACGGATATTCGGGCTATAATCAGATTTGTGTGGATCCCCTTGATCAACACAAAACAACTTTTACTTGTCCGTTTGGTACTTTTGCTTATAGGAGAATGCCGTTTGGTTTATGTAATGCACCTGCCACGTTCCAGAGGTGCATGATGGCTATATTTTGGGACATGATTGATAAATACTTGGAGGTTTTTATGGATGATTTTTTGGTGTTTAGAGATAGTTTTGACGATTGTTTGAATAATCTTGAGAAAGTCCTTGTGAGATGTAGAGAAAAAGATCTTGTGCTTAATTAGGAAAAATGCCACTTCATGGTTCAAGAGGGAATTGTGTTGGGACATAAAGTTTCGAAGGCAGGGATGGAGGTTGATCGTGCTAAAATTGAAGTTATCAAAACATTACCACCTCCAGTTTCTGTTAAAGGAGTGAGAAGTTTCTTGGGTCACGCAGGATTTTATCGAAGATTTATCAAAGACTTCTCCAAGATCACCAAACCGCTTTGTTCTTTACTTGAAAAGGATACTCCTTTTAATTTTACTGACGAATGTCTTCAAGCGTTTTTGACGATTAAGGAGAAACTAATCTCTACACCTATTGTTATACCTCCTGATTGGAAAGCTCCGTTTGAACTTATGTGCGATGCTAGTGATCACGCTATGGGTGTTGTGTTGGGACAGAGGAAAGACAAGATTTTCCATACGATTTATTATGCTAGTAAGACTTTCAGCGCTGCCCAGATGAATTATACAGTAACGGAGAAAGAGATGTTGGCCGTGGTATATGCTTTTGATAAATTCCGTTCATATCTGATTTGGAAGAAAACTGTTGTATACACGGACCATTCAGCTATCAGGTACCTTATGGAGAAAAAGGACGCTAAGCCGCGTCTTATTAGATGGGTACTGTTGCTTCAAGAATTCGACATCGATATTCGAGACCGAAAGGGATGCGATAATCAAGTTGCTGATCATTTATCAAGGCTCGAAGGATCTGATGCGAACAAAGAATCATTGTTGGTTAAAGAGGTATTCCCTGATGAACAACTTTTTGCTATTAAACATGCGTTTGTGCCATGGTATGTAGATCTAGTCAACCTCATTGTGAGTGGTGTATTCCCCAAGGATATCCACCCACAACAAAGACAAAGATTATCTCACCAGGCCAAACAATATTATTGGGATGAACCGTACCTTTGGAAGATTTGTAGTGACCAAGTGGTTAGAAGATGTGTACATGAAGGTGAAATGGAAAAGATCATTGCAAGTTGTCATAGTTCACCTTATGGAGGTCACTTTAAAGGCGATAGAACTGTAGCTAAAATTCTTCAATCCGGATTCTATTGGCCTACCATACACAAAGATTGTCATCGTTTTGTCCAGTCATGTGAAAGATGCCAGTTCACTGGTAATATATCAAAAAGAGACGCGATGCCGCTTAACAATATCCTAGAAGTTGAAATCTTTGATGTATGGGGAATAGATTTCATGGGAACTTTCATCACTTCCCATGGAAATCTTTATATTTTGCTTGCGGTAGACTATGTATCAAAATAGGTAGAAGCAGTGGAAACACCGAAGAACGATGCGCAAACAATGATTAAATTCTTAAAAACAAACATCTTTTCAAGACATGGTACGCCACGTGTTCTCATCGGTGATAAAGGTACCCATTTCATTAATGCTCCTCTGAGAAACTATCTTCGTAAGTTTGGAGTGGGACACCGTATTTCAACCGGTTATCACCCACAAACTAACGGTCAAGCTGAAGTTTCCAACCGGGAAATCAAATCTATTCTTGAGAAGACCGTGAACAAAACGAGGAAAGATTGGTCTTTAAAGCTAGATGATGCTCTCTAGGCTTACAGAACAGCATTTAAAACACCAGTTGGGTCATCTCCATATCGCATGGTCTACGGCAAAGCGTGTCATCTACCGATTGAACTTGAAGATCGAGCCTACTGGGCTATTAAAACTCTGAATCTAGACCCAGAATTGGCCGGAAAACAAAGGATGATGCAGTTGAACGAGTTGGAGGAGTTTCGTTATCTTGCCTATGAAAATTCACGCCTCTATAAAGAGAAAACAAAGAGATGGCATGATAAACGACTCCGTCCAAAGAATTTCGAGAGAGGACAAAAGGTTCTATTATACAACTCTCGATTTTCGAACTACCCAGGAAAGCTTAAATCCCGTTGGGGAGGACCTTACATTGTTATGAAAGTCACACCTCATGGAGCGATTGAAATTGAACATCCAACCGAGCAACGGACATTCATGGTGAATGGCCAGCGTTTGAAGAGATACCATGAAAGTGAGGACTTTGGGCGAGAGGTGACAATCCATCTCGTAGAAAGCGCTTAGCCTGAGGTACACGTCTAACTCAAAGACGTTAAACAAAAGTGCTTTTGGGAGACACCCCTTGTTTTAATTGCTTTATAGATTAGTTTATTACTTTGTAGTGTATAATATTAAGTTAGTGTATATTTTTAATTGTGTTTACAAGCTAATAGGAGAGAAAGGTAGTGTGTTACTGTGCAGGAAATGAGTTTGAGGTCGAGAAAAATTTCGTTGAAAAATTCGCAGGCAGGTGCTGTATACCGCACCTCATACGCGGTGCACCGCGCCTAGAAAAACCCGTACCACGAGTATGCTAGCTCGGGTTTTATACCGAGACAAAAATTTGGACACCTGATAGGTGCGGTACACCGCGGCTCAAGGGGGATATACCGCACGAGCCAAAAACCCGTACCACGGGGTATGTACCGCGGGTTTTTTGACGGAGATGAGAAATTGAACAGTGGCAAAAACCCGTACCACGGGTTGTGTTCCACGGGTTTCATGCCGAGACATAAAAATGGATCAACAGTAGGTGCGGTACACCGCGGCATAGTTTCGGTGCACCGCACTATGGCGGTTTGTGAGGTATTTGAGGCCCATTCAACTTCTTACCTTAACAAGATTAACCCTAGCCTCTCCCACACGAATTTTTCAGACCCAAACACTATATATACATCTTAAAGCTTGTACAAACCTTCACAATTAACACAACAACTCCACAAATTCTCTCCTCCATCCTCCATAAACACAATCTCTTCATCAAATTCATCACACTACACCATTAAACACCATCAAATTCAACAATCTTTAAAGAATTCTTCCAAGATTCATCAAGAAACCTTTTTCTTTCATAAATTCCAAGCAACAACCTCAAGCTAAACCAATTTCTCTTAAATTTTTAATCCATCCTTGGTATAACTTGAGTTGTGGGTAAATAAAGCATAATTAACAGATTTGAAGCTATGGAATACAAGAGAAAGTGCTCTATCCTTGGGAAGAATCAGAAATTGCCTGGAGCCACCATTGAAAAGCCTATCACCATTGATGAGGCTACTGAAGAATCAAAAGAAAAGGCACCAGTACAACCACTACCAAAGAAGTTAACTGCTAGAATGTCTATACCATCAAGAAGACCTTTGAAGAAGATAAAAATTCAAGACCAAGGTTCTTCTACTTCTTCCTCTAAAATTGATCATGATCTTCCTCCATGGGCTCTCAAATTACAACACAAAATTGAAAGATTACAAGAAGATAACAGAGAACTTTGGACGGAAGTCATACAGATGCAATCACAACTGGAAGATTTTACCTTGGAAAGGGATATTGATAGTTATACCGATCCCTCAGCTTCGGATGAGGAGGAGGATATAATGGATCTCTATGGCCAGCCAGGTAAGTCATTCTAATTCTCTTAATAGCTTGTATGCATTAGGTAGTTTAGTTAGTTTTAATTTTAAATTTTATTCCAGTCTTGAGTCTTTTTCGAGTCGTGGGGACACGGCTCACTTTTGAGTTGGGGGTGGGGATTCGTGTCCTAATCTTCTTTTCGTTTTTGCATAAAATTTAAAATTTAATAGGTTGAATTAAGGCACAGAATATTTTGAATGTACCTATTTGAGCATGATTTTATTAAGTCAATGATAGTAAGTAGTAGGTTTTTGAAAGATGCAACAAAATTGTTTAGATGCATGTATGAAAATAGGAAATAAAAGAGAGGAAAGTTAATGAGCAATGTTAATAAGTACGTTGAAACTTAGGGAGAGTTATTTGGTGTGTAGAACGTGAGGTTTGAAATTAGTTGAAAACCCGCTTATCTATGAATTAATAATGAAAACGTAACGAACTCCGGTAGTTAGAAAAATGAATAAGGCAGTTCTTTCATGATAAAACACTTGAAGCCTTTTATACTTTCTCACCCTTTTATTTGATTATTCTTATTTATCCGTCTTAGCCCCTCTGAGCCTTTCTAAAGCCTTTATTGCAACACATTATAATCCCTACCCTTAGTTGTAGGACTTATCTATATGAGTGATGTCTCCTCATTTGTGATATATTAATATTAGGACGAGACATCATTTTTAGTGATTTAGAAGTCATAAATGTCGATTTTCTTGAGAAATAGTGCACTTTCCTATTTTGAGTATTTATTTAGTAAAATAATATTTTTAGAGCATATTGGGTTTAATTGTTTATTTAGTGTGTAGCTTTAAAGATAATTATGGAGCTTAATTAGAGTCCAAGTCAAAGACAACAACTTATGGAAAGAGATTTGCATGGTAATTGGAGATAAGGAAACAAAAGCTAAAAAGATGGAAAAGGAAAAGCTGCCTAAATCTGAGATTCTGCAGTACACGCCTAAAGAAGTGCTATTTACCCCAAGAAATAGGTCGATATTGGTAAATTCCTTTCATAGGGACATATATAATTCAGTGAGGATTCTTTTGGTATCTTATGGAGCTCAAACCGACCAATAACGAAGAAGATATGCTCAAAACAGTCTAGCAATGTTTATCTTTATTTCCATACGAATTTGAGTTGGGCTAGGAGTCCAATACTTTATCTCTTCCTCAAGAAAACGATTTAGGTCTTCTAAACACCTATAGATACACCCTTATATCACTTGTAAAATAATCCTTGCCTCATAGTAATTAGTTCTTAAGGTTTTATTCTTCCAGTTTATTGTAGAGAGCAAGATGATGTCTTTTGTAATTTCTTTTAGTTATTTCCATCAGGTATGAACTAAACTCCCCATAGCTTGGGTTTTGCATAATGTATAATCTATGAATTCTAGTTCTTCTATCTAAGTTTCTTTGGGAATTATATGTTTTAATTTGATATTAGCTACTTACTTAATATTTGTTTATGTGTTTTGATTTATTGTCTTTCCTAGAACTGATCACTTTAGGATTGTTTTAATAGTAGTTAGATGGTCTCCTTGACAGGGTGTTTAACTATTGAACCATCACATAATGTCTAGTGTCGATATTAGTTCTGACAAAACATGATTCTAACTAGATAGTCATTAGGGTTTGTTTTAACCACCATATCACCAATTGATTGTTGCGATTGCTTAGGGCCTTAGTAGCGTTTGATAACCCTATTCTAAACCACGTCTTGGTTGTGCCGTAGCCCCCTTAGTCGCTCTCAAGGTCTAAGGTATGGGAATTTAGAATCCTGACTAAGTATACCAAGAGCTAATATTCTCCCTTATTAACTAGATTTATAGATAGAATTAGAAGGATTAGTGCATACTAGCAAAACTTAAGCTATATCACTCATCTCATATTCTTAATCTTTACTTTATTGTTTTTAATTTCTTAGTTTAATTAATTATTTTTGAAATCCATATCTTTTATTTTCTGTCTTTTAATTATTTACTTTTACTCGTTATTTCTACTCACGCGATTAACACAATTAAGTCCCTGAGAACGAACTCAACTTACTAACTAAAACTTGCATACGTCCTGTAATACTTGTAGTACTGTGCCTGTCTAGGGTGAGAGTGCGTAGTTTTCTAGATTTATTTTATCTTATTTTTATCACACCCTAGGCGACACCAAGTTTTTGGCGCCGTTGCCGGGGACTTGTGTCTCGTTAGCGTGTGGGTTATCTATTTCGAGTAGTAGTTTTTAATTAGTTTTTAATTATTTTTCAGTTTTTAGTTTTTATTTTTCCGGATTTACGCTTGTGGTTTGCTTTAGTCTTTTTCAGGTTTAACAGTGTTTAATTCTTGGCCTCCGTTACCGGAGCCTGAGAGGAGCTTTAGAGTTTATAACAGACGTGTTCGTGAGGAAATTTCCTTGAGAAGAGCTATGGCAGATCAACGTGATCCGCCACTTGATGACCTTGGAGTAAATCCAAGAGGTCCACCACCACCTGGTGGACTACAACAAAATCAACCAGGGATCCAACAACAAGATCCACCACCTGGTATACAACTACCAGTAGGAGGAGGTAATGGGCAGAATAACATTAATAATCAACAGAACCGAGTTGAACAAGACCTTCCTGGTCTTCATGTACCGTTTCATGTTCAACCAATCGTTTACCGCCCTCCAGAGATTCTGAATATTAAATTTAGACCCTATCCGGGTATGCTTAGTCAATTTCAAAGTTTCGGACTCTACACTGGTACATAAATTCAAGATCCGGTAAGATCGATTCAGAAGTTCATGCAGATTTGTGATGCCTACATTACTCCGGGCATTACACGCGAGCAACTGTATTGTCATATGTTTTCGTTCTTCTTGACCGGTAGAGCTAGCGATTGGCTAGAAAGACAACCACATGGAACCATTCATTCTTGGAGATAACTTCAAGCCGCGTTCTTTAACCGTTTTTATCCAAAGAGCATGAGACTTAAAGATCAAACAGAGCTTGCAAGATTTTGTCAAGAAGATGGAGAAACAGTAGGAGAGTCATGGACAAGGTTTCAACAAAAATTAGCTAGATGTCCGCTCCATGGTTATACACCTGCTCTACAACTTGCTATATTCTATGAAGGACTTAATGATAAAGGTAGAGAGAAGGTGGATAACATTGGAAAGGGTAATTTTGTGTCCATGAATCACAATGAAGCTTCCGAGGTTTTAGAAAATATTATGGAACAAGAAAGAAGTTGGCCTTCAACGCGAGCTTCTGTAGCAAAGACCCGAGGAACGCTTCGTTTAGATGCAGAAACTACAAACTCAGCTCAAATATCCACGTTAGAAAATCAAATCAAAGAGCTGAAGATCGAGATGCAAAAGAATTTAGCCGCCGCAAACGTAGTACAAGAAGCACAAGGTTGTCAACAATGTGGGGTTAACAATCATACATGGGAAGAGTGCGAATCAAATCCGCAATCTGTTTACTTTATATCCAACCACGGACGTTATCAATGGGGTAACCAAAACCATCCGGGTATGCAGTATTCAAATCCACAAGGGGCCGCTAATCCTGGTCATTATCATCCGCGACCCCAGAACAACTCTTTCCAACAGAGAGGTCACTACCAAAATCAACATCAGAATAGACCTACTCCCCATCAACAACCTGTTCAAGATGCCTATACCGATTCATTAGATCTGAAAGCTTTACCTCAGTATCCTCAAGAAGGATCTATGGACAATCAACAGATAGCACAAGCTTTGGACCGTTTGACCACGACTATGAACGCTCAGGACGAGAAGGTCCGAGGACACGATGCCATACTTCAGATGTTAGGTACTCAAGTAGAACAATTAAACAAAGTTGTAACAAATTTAATGGAACAAAAGGAAGTAAAGGCAATCGAAGGAGGTGAAAACAATGTTGGATTCGAAGCTTGCAAGGCAATTTGCCTTGAAATTAAAGAAGAACAGAAGGAAGTACCGCATGCTGCCGTTAGTGCCGTGGAAGTTCCGAGTACCGAAGAAGAACCAACCAAGTCTAGCCCCGTGGAATCTGACTTTTCTGAGGTTTATGTGGAGGACGATCAAGAGAAATCCAAATTTATACAGCTACTGAGGAAGATGCAAGAGGAAATTCGATCGGTTATGGATTATGAAGCTGAGCTGGCTAAAGAGAAAGAGCAAGAAGCCTCAAAGGAGGAATCAAACGATGAAGTTGCACCCGCTGTGCAAGAAGAGAAAGAAGAAGAGAAGGTGGAATCGCCACCTATTGTTCAACCAGTGTCATCAACTATTCCAGATACAAATCCTAAGGATGACACTGTACTCGAGACATTTGTAGAGGCGTACCAACCTGAAAATATCAACGCCCAAATGCTTGAGATTGCGAAGAGAGGACTTACACCGCAACAAGTTTTTACGCAAGTTAGTCCTGAGAAAGAGGCGAGTGTAGAGATCCCAAAAGAGAACTCGAGGGTTTCTAGAAGAAGTGAGAGAGAGAGAGAGCTACCAACAAGGCTTAAAGATCCGGGAAGTTTCAACCTTCCAATTCAATTACATGGTATGCTCAAGGTGAAAGCGATGTATGATGTAGGTTCTGGTGTGAATCTTATGCCTAAGTCCGTGTTCGAGATACTTGGACTTCAGAATTCAGAGAAAACTCCAGTGAAGTTGCAGTTCACTGACAACTCAGTTAAAAGGACACGGGGAACAGTGGAGGACGTCTTAGTCCGTGCAGGTAATATCGCCATCCCTACTGACTTTGTTATTCTTGAGTTTGATGCAGATAAGCAGGTACCAATCATACTTGGACGACCCTTCATGGCCACAAGTCAAAGTGTCATCAACTTCCAAGAAGGGACCATCACCCTTCATTCAAAGAATGTATTCGAGACCTTCTATGTCTTGGGTAAGAAACCAAAGAAGTTAGATGCCACCGTTCCTGTCATACACAGCCTTTCACATCACAAAGTCCCTCTTGAGAAGATCCACTTAAAGCCTGTGGATACTGAGCCAAACATTGAGTTTGGGGTTGGCCATGAAGTTCTATGGAAAGCTCACAAACGCGAGAATAGGCCCCGAAGTTTCAAAGACTCGTGGATGGGACCATTCATTGTTAACAAGGTTGTCTCAGCCAAGGTGATAGAGATTCGACCCAAAACTGGGGTCAAGCGCAGATTAGTAGACGTTCATAGCCTTACTCGTTGTTGGGGAAGCTATATTCGCAAATCTTGACAGAGGTAACACGTCTAACTTTGAAAGACGTTAAACAAAAGTGCTGTACGGGAGACAACCCGTAGTTTTTTTAAATTTTTTATGTCTTTTACGTTTTTAGTTTATGTTTATTTAGTTGTTTTTAGTTGATAATGCATATTTGAGAAAGGTATTAGTGTTTTTGGTGTGTAGGAATTGGAGAAATCGAGTTAGGGAAGAAACGAAAATTTTTTGGAGCGGAAGAAAGACCTGCGCGGACTACCCTGCGGTGTACCCCTACACCGTGGGTATGGTTCGCAAGGCAAAACCCCGTACCACGGGTTGGAGCCACGGGTCCTATCCAGAACCGAGGAATTTCGACCCCGCGGACTACCCCCTGCACCCCGCCCTACACCGCACGGTTAAAACCCGTGCCACGGGATAGGTCCACAGGTATTTTGACGAAGAAGGCGCGGGGCGCCCCTGCGGTGTACCCCCTAGTCCGTGCCATGGTCCGCGAGCCCAAAACGCGTGCCACGGATCGTACCACGTGTATTGAACAGAGGGTAAAAATTTTCGAGCATCAGATGCTGCGGTGTACCCCGCGGTACACCCCTGGTCCGCAGGTATGGTCCGCGACGCGCTGTTGGAGAGAGAAATGAACAGGATTCAAGTGTATAAATGAGGTATTAAGCCATTATTCCGAATTTTATAAACCTAAAGCCTCTTTCTCTTCTCCAAAACACTCCTAACTCCATCGAAGCTCATCAAAACCTTCCCCAATCACCAAAACACTACCCAATCATCAAGAAAAACACATCAAATCCTCTCTCCACATCATTACAAGAGAGAATCAAACACCCAATCCTCACCAAATCCATTCAATTTGAAGAATCAAAGAGCCAAATTTTCAAAAATTCATCATACAATTTCTTAAATCCAAGCCAACCCATTACAAATCCACCTCACCCACATAGAGATTCATCATCCATTCATATTTCCTAAGCCAAATCAAGCTTGTTCAACCAAAAATTCACAAGTTCTAATTTCAAGGGTTGCTAAAGCTTTGAGTTGGGGGTTAATTGAAGATGACTAATTGAACAACAATTTTAGCTAACAAGAGGGAGGTAAAGAGTAACAAGGGATTGGATTTAATCAAGAAGAAATCAATTGACAAAGGTTCTAGTTCTCAATCAAAGGGTAAAGATAAAGTTGAGAAGAGTGGAATACCTTTGTTTGATCGTAATGGTAAAAAGCTTTACTTTTATGCAAAGGAGAAAACACTACCTCCACAAGGTCTTACACCCAAAGGGAAAGAGGAAACCTCAAGGGCCCTGAAGAATTCTGCAGAGAAACAATTGAAAGAACTACCTTTTGCTTATGAGAAAGTATTCAAGGAAGAAGTTGGTACAGGAGAATACGCGAGATTCTTAGAGCTTGATGAGAAATTGGGTTGGTCTACGTTCATGGTAAGACGTTCTGAATTATGTCATGAGTTAGTTTTGGAGTTCTATTTAGGCCTCTTTAGCCGAGATAGAAACGATTGTGTTCCGATTAGAGGAAAGTTAGTTCCTTTCACAGTTGAGGAGATTAGAAACCACTTCAAGTTTAAGAAATTGAAAGGTTATTGCAAATTTGAAGAAGCGGATGCTAAACGAAAAATATTTGATGTGGAATTACTTTTAGAGCATGTATTAGACAAGGAGAAAGTGCAATCACATAAGGGAGAATTGAAGGCACCTTGGCCTTACAAATATCTTCAATCGGATGCGAGAATTTGGCACAATTTCCTTATTCCCAATGTCTTTGGAAACACATGAACTTTGGATGTGACTATGAAGTACGCTCTACTGTTGGACTGTATTTTGAGAGGAGAAGAAGTTGATGTGGCACAGTTGATCTATGAGGAGGTGATACGATTTTCGGTCTCTCCTAAATTAGTGTATAATGTTAAATTTCTGACTATGATCACGTGTCTTGTGCGAAAAGCGAATGTTACATTGGGTGAAGAAGAGATACTCGAGTTTAAGACGAGTTATATTGATAATGCTTGGATCAAAGATATCTTTCGGAGAGCGGGTTCTATGCAAGTCTCGAAAGAAGAAAAGGAGCAAAATTGGCAAGAGAAGATGGAGGAACGTTTAACGAAATTCGAAGCAGTTCAAACTTACTTAGTCAATGATGTGGCACAAATCAACGCTAATCAAGTGCACATCATGAAACTCCTTGAGCAATTAACGAAGGGTCCAGCAAATCCTACCTTGGATATCAATGATGCGAGGCAATAGCCTCGAGAGTATGTTCTCTTTCTTCCTTACCATTTCTGTAAATATGTTTATCTGCTAATTTTAATTTCTGTTTTTCGAGTCTTTTTCGAGTCGTGGGGACACGGCTCATTTTTGAGTTGGGGGTGTGGGGATTCGTTGTCTCTCATCTCCATTTTTCTGCTTTTAGGTAGAAATTAAATTTTTTGATACATGGGAATTAGATGTAGAGTGTGTTTAATAGCTTGAAAGCATAAGCTCAGTAAATTGATGATAGTAATTAATATGTTTATGAGCTATGTATTTGTATGCTTTGAGCATTTGCAGGAAAACACACGTTGATAGTAAAGAAAAGATTAGTGAGCAATGCGATAGAAAGTATGTTCGATCTCAGGGAACCTTGAAAGTGTGTAGGCCGTGAGTTCCAAGCTAGTTGATAAAACCATTTGATGAAAGTGCTAAAGGTAAGAAAATAACGAAATTACATAGTGTAGAAAGTAATTAAGGCGGTGCTTTCATATTTGAAGCCCTTGAAGCCTTTTTATACCTTCTCACCTTGTGATTTTTAATTTTATATGCTATATCCTTCTCAGCCCCTTCTAGCCTTTCTAAAGCTTTTTATTGAAACACGTTATAAGCCATATCCCTTTAGATTATAGGACTTTTCCATATGACCCGCACTCGAATCGCGATGCATAGACAATTGTTTTAGAGCTTGAGTTTGGGGTGGTGGGTCCACCATTATGGGAATTGTTATTGGGTTGGGATTTTTGAGCTTATTAATGGTGCTTTGTGCTTTATAGTGATGATGATTCACAGATTTGTATTGTAATCCTTTGCCGGGGTAATAGTGAATGAAAAAGAAGCTACGAGCTAAATTTGCCAACAAGGGCATTAAAAGAAAATATATATATATATATATATATATATATATATATATATATATATATATATATATATATATATATATATATATATATATATAAGAAAATAGCGTGATATCTCAACATTAAAAAGAGAGTCATAGCTTAAGAAATTGACTTGAAAAGAAAAGAAAATATATATATTCGGACCGGCAAAGTGGATTTTTATGTGAACATCTTAAGCCTTAATTGGGTTATTGGGGATGCTAAAGTGTGCATCAAGGAATTCATTGGGTTGAGTGAGAAACGTTTTACGAGAGTAACGCAAGCTCTAGGGCGATTCGTTGATGGCTAGTGAGGAGAGAGCCAAAAGCTCACTCCAAATTATCCAAATATACTATCATACCGTCCCTAAGCCTACATTACAACCTTAAAGACCTTTTGATTCTTTTCTATGTAATTGAGAAGTGATTGAGCCATTAGAGATTAGTTGAGTGGATCTTTGAATACTAGTGAAAATCGATGAACAATCTATAGCTTCCTTGGGGAACTGAGTAAAGTCCCAATCCTTCTTACATTGCGAAACTAATCTGATCTTGAATTCAAGCCGTGTTGACTGTGGGTATGAGAAGTGTACATGTACGCAGTTTATGAATATTATTACATGAAATTTTCGGAGTTATGTGCTTTAGGTTTATTCTATATATACTGCTATGCTTTTTCCCAGCGTATTGAAAATTTTATAAGTGTGTATTTATAGTCTTCCCTTTGTTTTTATCTTTATTGTATCGGGACGATACAACTTTGAGTTGGGTTTCTTGATGTCTCCTCATTTGTGATAGATTAATATTAGGATGAGACATCATTTTTAGTGATTTAGAAGTCATAAATGTCGATTTTCTTGAGAAATAGTGCACTTTCCTATTTTGAGTATTGATTTAGTAAAATAATATTTTTAGAGCATATTGGGTTTAATTGTTTATTTAGTGTGTAGCATTAAAGATAATTATGGAGCTTAATTAGAGTCCAAGTCAAAGACAACAACTTATGGAAAAAGATTTGCATGGTAATTGGAGATAAGGAAACAAAAGCTAAAAAGATGGAAAAGGAAAAGCTGCCTAAATCTGAGATTCTGCAGTACACGCCTAAAGAAGTGCTATTTACCCCAAGAAATAGGCCGATTTTGGTAAATTCCTTTCATAAGGACATATATAATTCTGTGAGGATTCTTTTGGTATCTTATGGAGTTCAAACCGACCAATAACGAAGAAGATATGCTCAAAACGGTCCAGCAGTGTTTATCTTTATTTCCATATGAATTTGAGTTGGGCTAGTAGTCCAATACTTTACCTCTTTCTCAAGAAAACGAATTAGGTCTTCTAAACACCTATAAATACACCCTTATATCACTTGTAAAATAATCCTTGTCTCATAGTAATTAGTTCTTAAGGTTTTATTCTTCCAGTTTATTGTAGAGAGCAAGATGATGTCTTTTGTAATTTCTTTTAGTTTCCATCAGGTATGAACTAAACTCCCCATAGCTTGGGTTTTGCATAATGTATAATCTATGAATTCTAGTTCTTCTATCTAAGTTTCTTTGGGAATTATATGTTTTAATTTGATATTAGCTACTTACTTAATATTTGTTTATGTGTTTTGATTTATTGTCTATCCTGGAACTGTTCACTTTAGGATTGATTTAATAGTAGTTAGATGGTCTCCTTGACAGGGTGTTTAACTATTGAACCATCACATAATGTCTAGTGTCGATATTAGTTCTGACAAAACATGATTCTAACTAGATAGTCATTAGGGTTTGTTTTAACCACCATATCACCAATTGATTGTTGCGATTGCTTAGGGCCTTAGTAGCGTTTAATAACCCTATTCTAAACCACGTCTTGGTTGTGCCGTAGCCCCCTTAGTCGCTCTCAAGGTCTAAGGTATGGGAATTTAGAATCCTGACTAAGTATACCAAGAGCTAATATTCTCCCTTATTAACTAGATTTATAGATAGAATTAGAAGGAATAGTGCATACTAGCAAAACTTAAGCTATATCTCTCATCTCATATTCTTAATCTTTACTTTATTGTCTTTTAATTTCTTAGTTTAATTTATTATTTTCGAAATTCATATCTTTTATTTTCTGTCTTTTAATTATTTACTTTTACTCGTTATTTCTACTCACGCGATTAACACACTTAAGTCCCTGAGAACGAACTCAACTTACTAACTAAAACTTGCATACGTCCTGTAATACTTGCAGTATGTGCCTGTCTAGGGTGAGAGTGCGTAGTTTTCTAGACTTTATTTTATCTTATTTTTATCACACCATAGGCGACACCAATGACCCGCACTCGAATCACAAAACCTGAGACAACTCGTTTTAGAGCTTGAGTTTGGGGTGGTGGGTTTCATCATTAGGGAACATTGGGTTGTGGGAATTATATTTGTGATTTTATTGATGATGAAATTGTTATTATTGTAACCCTTTGCCGGGGTAATAGTGAATGAAAAAGAAACTACGAGCTAAATTTGCCAACAAGGGCTTAAAAAGAATATATATATATATATATATATATATATATATATATATATATATATGAAAAAATTAGTGTGATATCTCAACATCAAAAAGAGAATCATAACTATACAAAGAAAAAATTGATATGAAAAGAAAATATATTCGGACCGGCAAAGTGGAATTTTTGTATATCATCATAAAAGGTTTTAATTGGGATTATTGGGGATGCACATCAAAAGCATCAATAAATTGGGTTGAGTGAGAACATCTTCGAGTGTAAACTCAAGCTCTAGGGCGATTCGATGATGGCTAGTGAGGAGAGAGCCACAAGCTCACTTTTCATTATCCAAATATACCACACCCGTCCTTAAGCCAAGTTATAACCAAAGACCTTAGGATTTCTTACTACTAGATGGAGGAACAATTGAACTATTAGGTAATAGGTGAGTGGACCATTGGATGCTGTATTTAGAACCTATGAACAACCTATAGCCATTAACCTGAACTAAGTTATCATCCTCTCCTTCTGGCATTGCAAAATTAATCTGGACTTAAATTTATGGATTGTTGATTACATGTATATTAAGTATATTTGTGCATTATTTCTTGAGCATTACTACATGAGACTTTTTAGATATTTTGCTCTAGGATTATTCATTATGTTCTGTTCTTATTCTCCTCCGACTTCTTCTTCTTGACTACCCTACTGTTCTTTCCTTTTATTGTATCGGGACGATACAACTTTGAGTTGGGGGTCTTGATGTCTCCTCATTTGTGATAATAAAATATACTTCTGAGACATCATTTTAGGCGTAGTTATTAGTTCATAGGTTGAATTTAGCTTACTTTAGTGCACTTTCCTATTTTGAGTCTTGATTTAGTAACATAATATTTTTAGAGCATATTGGGTTTAATTGTTTATTTAGTGTGAAGCTCTAAAGATAATTATGGAGATTAATTAGAGTCCAAGTCAAAGACTACAAGATATGGAAAGAGATTTACATGGAAATTGGAGATAAAGGTAACAAAGGCTAAAAACATGGAAAAGGAAAAGCTGCCTAAATCTGAATTTCTGCAGCAACGCCTAAAGAAGTGGTGATAACTACAAAAGGAAGCCGATTTTGGAAGATTCCTTTCATAGGGACGTAGATAATTCGCTGAGTATTCTTTTGGTCTATTGTGGAGCAAAAACCGACCAATAACGAAGAAGATATACTCAAAACAGTTCAACAGTAATTATCCATACGAATTTGAATTGGGCTTGGAGTCCATTACTTAGCCTCTCCTTCAAGAAACGAATTAGGTCAACCTATACACTATAAATACAGCCTCTTAAAACTCTAAAATTATCCTTGGTGAAACCTTAAACCAATAGGAAGCTTACAACACAAGAAAAGAAGTCTGGAAGGAGCTGTTCATCATTATGTCTTCTTCTACCTTTGAATTTGTAATTTCTTTCTTTTCTTGCATTAGTATGAACTAAATTTCTTTTAGCTTGAGTTATTAGCATATATGTATGAACCCTAGTTTTGGTTGACATCTATCTAATTTGGGAATTCTATGTTTTAAATTGAATTATTGTTTTTATTCTCTGTTTATGTGTTTCGATTTATATTCTGTGTTCTTGTGGAGTGCACCCATATAGAATTACCATCTAGTAGTTAGGTCACCCTTGACAACGGTGTTTAATTACATGTTTAGCACATAACGTCTAGTATTCGGTTTAGATTTGACAAATCAACCTAACTAGATAATCACTATGGTTTAGTTCTTGTGACTATTTACCAATTACAGGAAAAGTTTGCTTAGGAAGCCTTATTGACACAGGTAAATCTTATTTAAACTACCTAGCGTAATTGGAACCAATTATTGAAGTACTACATAATTCACCCTTACATGTTTAGAACGGAAAAACTAGTGGGGATTACATGCTATTGACTCAAGCTATATTCTCATACTACTTCTTCTCTCGTATTTATTTTCTGTCTTTACTTTCATAGTTTAATTTAGTTTAATTGAAAATCAAATAAATATCTATTTGTCTTTACTTTTATTGCGTTTTATTTGTTCTAGCTTTAATTATTTGCACTTGATTATTGCATAAGATTCCCCTAACCTTCGTAGTCTCTGCGGAACGAATCTTACTTATTTTCTAAAACTTGCATACGATCTGTATACTTGCAGAACCGTGCTCAGTCTAGGGTGATTATTTTCTCTTTATTTATATCTTATTTTATCACACCCTAGGCCCCACCAGTAATACACTTGTTCCCTAGTAACTCCTCTTATGATATAAGCATCACAGATTTGCATGAATTTCTGAATATACCAGATCGGATCTTGATGTGCAGCACCGCTGAATAATCCATGAGTTACAAACTGTGTTAACATCCGTGGATCAGGCTTAAATTTAGCGGCTTGGATTTCTGGAGTGCGAATTCCTCTAGGTTGCACTCTGAATTCGATGGGTAGCTCAAGTCTCCTTGGGTTCTCCATCTGTAACTATCTATAAAACAAAAACTAAAAGACAAAAGCGTAAAATAGAACTAACTGAAATAAAAACTAACTGAAATAAAAGCACAAGATATATGCACAAGGACTAACGATGTAGTCCCCGGCAGCGGCGCCAAAAACTTGGTACGACCTAGGGTGTGATAAAAAGATATAATAATTAGATGCAAATAAACACCCTAAAGCTAGCACGGTTCGTATGCAAGTTTTAGAGAATAAGTAAGATTCGTTCCGCAGAGACTACGAATGTTAGGGGAATCTTATGCAATAATCACGTGCAATTAATTAAAGCTAGAACAACTAAACGCAAGAAAAATAAAGACAAATAGATATTTATTTGGTTTTTGATTAAACTAAATTAAAATTAAGAATTTAAAGACATAAAATAAATACGAAAGAAGAAGTAGTATGAGAATATAGCTTGAGTCAATAGCATGTAATCCCCACTAGTTTTGCCGTTCTAAACATGTAAGGGTGAATTATGTAGTATTTCAATAATCGGTTCCAATTACGCTAGGTAGTTTTAAATAGGATTTACTTGTGTCAATAAGGCTTCCTAAGCAAACTGTACCTGTAATTGGTAAATAGTAATATATACTAAACCATAGTGATTATCTAATTAGGTTGATTTGTCAGATCTAAACCGAATAATAGACGTTATGTGCTAAACATGTAATAAAACACCGTTGTCAATGGTGACCTAATTCCTAGATGGTAATTCTATATGGCCTAGGTTCCACAAGAACACAGAATATAAATCCAAACACATAAACAGAGAATAAAAACAATAATTCAATTTAAAACATAGAATTCCCAAATTAGATAGATGTCAATCAAAACTAGGGTTCATACATATATGCTAAAACTCAAGCTAAATAAATTTAGTTCATACTAATGCAAGAAAAGAAAGAAATTACAAATTCAGAGGTAGAAGAAGACATTGTGATGAACAACTTCTTCCAGACTTCTTTTCTTGTGTTGTAAGCTTCCTCTTGGTTTAAGGTTTCACCAAGGATGATTTAAGAGTGTTAAGAGGCTGTAATTATAGTGTATAGGTTGACCTAATTCGTTTTATTGAAGGAAAAGGTAAATATGGGCTCCAAGCCCAACTCAAATTCGTAGCCCAAAAACATGCAATCAACCCCGTTTTTCTTTTGGTCCTAACAGCTTCAATATTTGTCCGATTGATGCGTATGAATATACCAAATTCATCGTCTCGGAAAGATATTATATTTTGCTCTTGACCGTTTCTCGAAATTCCTCACCGTTTTTAAGATATAAGCTGATTTGTGGTCGTAGGTGCAGAAATTCAGATTTAAGGCAGCTTTTCCTTTTCCATATTTTTAGCTTTTACTTCCTTATCTTCAATTTCCATGTTTATCTTCTTTCCTTTAGCTCTCTTTACCAATTTGGACTCTAATTAATTACCATATATCTCTAAATCTTCACACTAAATAAATAATTAATCCCAATATGCTCTAAAAATAATAATTAATTAATTCAAGACCCTAAATAGGAAAGTGCACTAAATCAAGCTAAGATCGACCTATAAACTAATAAATACGCCTAAAATGATGTCTCAGAAATAGATTTTATTATCACAAATGAGGAGACATCAGTACCCTTGTGGGAGGACTTGACTTCTTATGCGGGTACTTTTGTCGATTCTTGGTTAATTATGGGAGATTTTAACAATATTCTCAAGGCTAATGAGAAGATTATTGGAGCGGAAATTCACACTCATGATCTAAATGTTTTAATGATGTTTGCGATCCTCTTGGTTTAGATGATTTGGCTTACACGGGACAACATTTTACGTGGCGTGGTGGTCATAATATTATGAGTAAAATCGATCGTGCTTTGGCTAATAAAAGCCTTATCGCTTCTCCTATCTTCATTTCTACGGAATTTTTACCTATCCCTCCTTGGACGGATCATTCTCCATGCATTGTCACTCTATATATGTAAAAGGAGATTAGACAAGCTCCTTTTTAATTCTTCAATATGTGGACCGAGCATGAACAATATAATGACGTGGTGTGCTCCGTGTGGGTGATGTCTCCTCTTTTGTTCTATTTATATGCCTTTAGGAGACATCAAATTAGGTGATTATCTGGCTAATTCGATAGACTTTTAGTAATAATATGCAATATTTCATTTTCTCTCCTTAGATTTTAGTATTTTTGATTTATTAAGCTTTTGCGCGTAATATGGTGTGTTTTAGTGAAAAGTTTGTAGTTTCTAATACTAGCAAGGAGAGGAATCGAGAATAGAAGTCAAAGATCGTGTAAAGAAGTCAAAAGCTTAAAGGAATATCCCAAGGAGTTGACAAATTTGAGCTGAAAATCTGGAAGGCTGATGGAAAGTGCTGATTTCGAGCTACTTAAATATGGATTCAACCTCTGAGTTATAAAGAAGATTCGTACCTTATCGAGTTACAAAGAATAAGCAAGTTGAATGAGTCAATGCGGAGTTATATTGAGAAAGTTACAGCTGTTTTCGTGAAGGGTGTATAGCAGTTACAAGATTTTGGGCTTGAAGAGTGGACTTGGGCTTTTAATATTTGCTTATTCTTTTAATTAAAAGCCCTAGCCCGAATTTCCCATTATAAAAGGGCTTTTAGACTTCTATTTTAAGACATAATTCATTATTTACAAAGTCAGAGCAGAAGCAGAAGCAAGGAAGAGAAGCAACCAAGAGTTGGAGAAATTCAACTTCTCCAATTCGCAGCCGAATCAACTCCTCAATTAGGTTTCTTTATCTTTTATTCTGTAAAACAATTATGAATTCCTTTAATTTTGATTTCTTAGTTTTTATGATTATGAGCTAAATTCATACAGTACTTGAGAACGCATTAATGGGTTAAGCCCCAATCTATTTCATTCTATATTTTTGGTTTTGGGATTATTGTAATTGAAATCGAATTGGGTAATTAATATTTTTCCTTAATTTTCAATTATTGACTATTATTGAAGTAGCTAATCTGTAATAGGACTTAGTAACTAGGTTATTCTATTTAGTGGCGAATGGATCACCTTGACGGGGGGTCTGGGTACAGAAATAATTAATGAATGTAGGATAGAAATTATTTGACCTTGACAGGCTTAATTAATTCTATGGCCAATATGGTACTTAGGACTTAGTCATTCGAAGGTGGAATATATTCACCCTGACAGGGTTTGTAGCACCTAAGAATATCTCCTTATTCCACCCTGACGGGGGTAAGGAGAATATCGAATCCCGACCACTATTATTTACCAATTTGTCCCTTAAACAAATCATGGAACGAATGGATTTAGATGAAATTCTAGTGTTACTCAAGTACTACCTTTCATACCTTGCGTCTAGCTATTTTATTTTCTTGCGTCTAGCTTAATATTTACATTACTTTAGTCTTTAATTAATTTTCTTAGTTATAGAAAAACAAACAAACATTCTTAAAGCTATTTACTTGCTTTCCTGTGCAATTATTCACTATTTGATAAGCATTAGAGTCAACCAATCCATCCCTGAGAACGAATCTGTTTATCACATATATTACTTGGGACAACTGTACACTTGCAGTTGTGGTTCTCTTTTCCTTATTGCATTATTTTTAGAACACACAAGGGACCACCAAGTTTTTGGCGCCGTTGCCGGGGACGGTAGCGTGTTACCCCAGTGTTTATACTTTAGTGTTTTAATTGTATTTTTATTTTTATTCAGTTTTACGCTTTTCTTTGTCTTTGTTCTTTCTCAGGTCTTACAGGTTTGGTGCATGTACTCAAACCCCGAGAGGTTAGTACGAGAAAGAACCAAAAGAGAAAAAGAAGCTAGAGAACAGGAAAAGAGAGAAAGGATAGAGATGGAGAAGTTGAACATTCATCACGTGGATAATCCTGGTGTTCAGTTGGATGCAAATGGTCAACCAATCATACCACCAATCATTCCCGATCCCCCACTCAATCCTAATACAGTTCTCAACAATCAACAAAATTAACCACCTATGCAACAAGCTCAACCCCCACAGTATTATGATACATGGGTCGTACATGGTCCAGAACAAGCTCCTTACAGCGCTCCTGCTCTCGGTATTGGTCCTGCAGATATCAATGTTGCCCGTTATAGACCTGATCCTGATATGCTATCCCAATTTCAAAACTATGGAAACTTTCGTGGGACACCTGGAGAAGACCCTATTTGTGCAGTTCAAAAGTTTATGCAAATCTGTGATTCGTATATAACTCAAGGAGTGACCAAAGAGCAGATGTACTTTGCTAATTTCAGATTTTTCGTGATAGACGCAGCGAGTGAGTGGCACGATTCGCAAGAACCAGGAACGATCAATAATTGGGATGAATTAGATACATCGTTTTTCGATCGATATTATCCGACTAATATGAGATTGGATGCACAGGTAGATTTGACATCGTTTATCCAAGATCAAGATGAAACTTTGGGACGATGTTGGACAAGATCTCAATCTTGTTTAAGAAGAGTTCCTGGCCACGGCCTTAATGAAATACAACAGTTAAAAATATTTTATAAAGGCTTGTATGGATGATCAAGAAAAGACCTCGATTTGTTATGTGGTGGAGGATTTTTACAGGTAGCTCCAGTTCATGCGAATATTATTCTAAACAGAACGGTATCAAATGAGAAAGGTTGGAGTACGGTAAGAACACCTATTCGAGGTAGGAAAGAAAGTTATATGGGTATTGAAGAGAAATTCTCCTCTTTGGAGGATAAATTAAAAACTACTTTGGAACAGCAGATGAAACAGCTTACTATAGCTATTAAGAAAGGTTTAACAGGCAAGAAGGCAATTGTTAATGTAACGTAATAGGTCTATGGGTGTTCAAATTGTGGTGTTCAAGACCATGATTGGGAACATTGTGAGTGTAATCCCGAAGCCGTGATGTTTGTTTCTAATAGGGAAAATTACAATTTGAGTGGACAAGGATACCAACCCAATAGAAACCATCCGGGTTTCCAATACTCAAATCCTAATGGGGCAGCTAATCCTACTTACGCTTATCAACCGCGTCCCCAAGGTAACACTTATCAACCTAGACCACAAAATAACTATCAGGGAGGACAAAATTATGGAAATCATGTTCAAAGACATCCTTCTCAAAATAGTTATAATGATACAATGAATCAAAAAGCCTTACCTGCTCAACCTCAAGAAGGTTCAGAAGATCTTTGTCAAACTGTAGAAAGATTAATGGCAATGCAAGAACAATCTATTTAGAGCCAGCAAGCTAGTGAAGCCGCACTTAAATTATTGGGGAATCAAGTATCTCAAATGGCAAAGCAGTTAAATCAGCGTCCACAAGGACAGTTACCTAGTGATACTGAAGTCCCAAGTCAAACAGAAGATTGTAATGCCATAGCGTTGAGAGGTGGTAAGAAACTTCCTCCACCTCCATTTCTTGTCATGAAAGAGAAAGAAGTGACAAATAAAGAAAAACCAGTAGTAGAGGTGGAAGAGAAAGAAGATGAACCTGAATTGATAGAAGTGGAGAAAATTACAGAAGTTCAGAAAAAGAAAGATATTGTGGAAAACCGTCCTCCTCCACCGTTTCCTTCAAGAATTCAGAAAAAAAGGAGATATAACCGAATATCAGAGATTTTTGAATAGGGTAAGAGGTCTCAACATCAACATCCCATTGTTAGAAGCTATTAAAGATATACCGAAATACGTGAAGTTTTTGAAGAGAGCCCTAACTAACAAGAGGCCGTATTGTGATAATGAGATGATTGGGTTACCTGAAGAATGCAGCGGTATTTGTCAAAGTAAGTTGCCACCTAAGTTGCTTGACCCTGGGAGTTTTACAATTCCGATATCGATTGGTAAGGAGTGGCAAGGAAAAGAACTATGTGATTTGGGTGCAAGTATCAATCTTATGCCCAAATCAATTTTCGATAAGTTGAAGATGGGAGATGTGAGACCTACCTCTATGGTCTTACAAATGGCTGATAGGTCCCTCGTCCATCCGGAGGGACGAATAGAAGATGTCCTCGTTAAGGCAGTTACTTTAGTTTTTCCCGTTGACTTTGTTATTCTTGAATACGACGTGGATAGGAATGTTCCCATCATTTTGGGACGACCATTCCTAGCCACGGGGTGTACTTTAATTGATGTAGAAAACGGAGAATTAACCATGAGAATCCAAGACAAGGAGGTAAAGTTTAATGTGTTCAGAGCCATGAAGTTTCCAGATGTCCCAGGAGATTTTTTTCCAATGGATGTAGCTGAACACGCCACGCAAGAGGTATTTGATTGTTTTAATTATGATGATATCTTGCAGGCTACTTTGACACTAGACATACCTGAGATGATGGAAGAGCTTGCCGAAACAGTGGCAGCTCTCAATTCGGGAAACCCAAAATATAGGCGTCCTGCCTATGAACCTGTGAGAGAACCGGGGGAGATGGTCATTAAAAATAAACCATCCATTGAGTCTCCTCTGGAGTTAGAAGAAAATCCATTGCCAGCACACTTGAGGTATGCGTATATAGGTACTAATAATACTTTACCTATTATTGTTTCAGCAAATTTAATAGGTCTTCAAGAAGATAAACTGCTACGTGTACTAAGGGCGAATAAAGAGGCGATAAGTTGGACTATTGCTAATATCAAAGGCATTAGTCCCTCCTATTGTCAACATAAAATCATTCTTGAAGATGATAGTGCATGTTCAGTTGAAGGCAAAAGGAGATTAATGCCAGCAATAAAAGAAAGTGGTGAAGAAAGAAGTGATTAAGCTACTAGACGCGGGAATCATCTATCCCACAGCTAGTAGTGAATGGGTGAGTCCAGTTCAGTGTGTACCAAAGAAAGGAGGAATGACTACCATCCTCAATGCTCAGAATGAAGCCATCTCCACAAGAACAGTCGTTGGTTGGAGGGTTTGTATGGATTATCGTAAGTTGAACAAGACAACTAGAAAGGACCACTTTCCTCTTCCTTTCATTGATCAGATGTTAGACAAATTGGATGGTAGGGAGTATTATTGCTATTTGGATGGTTATATATGATACAATCAGATTTATGTAGTTCCAGCTGATCAACACAAAACCACATTCACATGTCCTTTTGATAACTTTTCCTATCGAAGGATGCCTTTTGGATTATGTAATGCACCCACTACCTTTCAGAGATGTATGATGGCGATTTTCTGGGATATGATCGATAATTTCCTTGAAGTATTTATGGATAAATTTTCTGTATTTGGTGATAGCTATGACGAGTGTTTACAGAATTTGGAGAAGGTGTTAATAAGATGCAAGGAAACAGATTTGGTGTTGAATTGGGAAAAGTGTCATTTCATGGTTCGAGAAGGTATAGTGTTGGGTCACAAGGTTTCAAGTGCAGGTTTAGAAGTTGATCGCGCAAAGATTGAGGTAATCAAAACTCTTCCCCCTCCCATTTTTGTAAAAGGGGTAAGAAGTTTTTTAGGCCATGATGGATTATATCGTCGTTTCATCAAGGATTTTTCAAAGATTACAAAACCTTTATGTAACTTACTCGAATAGGACACCAAATTCCTTTTTGATGAAGCTTGCTAGAAGGCATTTCAAGAGTTGAAGGAGAATCTTATTACTGCACCTATTGTGTTACCTCCTGATTGGAAAATTCTTTTTGAAGTTATGTGTGATGCAAGTGATTTAGTTATGGGTGCTGTGTTGGGTCAAAGGAAGAACAATGTATTCCACTCTATCTATTATGCGAGTAAGACCTTCACTAGTGCTCAAGTTAATTATACAGTGTCTGAGAAGGAACTTTTAGCGGTTGTTTATGCTTTTGACAAATTTCGTTCCTATCTTCTTGGAGCGAAAATTGTTGTATTTACCGACCATTCCGCTATAAAGTACCTTATGGAGAAGAAAGATGCTAAGCCGAGGTTAATCAGATGGGTTTTATTGCTTCAAGAGTTTGACTTAGAGATTCGAGATCGAAAGGGTTGTGATAATCAGGTTGCAGATCATATGTCTCATCTTGAAGGTTCTAAATCAAATAGTAGTCCCGAGTTAGTTCGAGAATAATTCCCAAATGAGAGTTTATTTACTATCTTTAATGGAGCACCTTGGTACGCCGATATTGCAAATCTTGTGGTAAGCGGTTCTTTTCCTGAAGGGGCTACTTCACAAGACAAGAAGAGGCTAGTTAGCCGTGTTAAATAGTTCTTTTGGGAGGATCCTTTCCTCTACAAAGTGTGTGGTGACCAAATGGTAAGAAGGTGCATACCTGAGAATGAGATTTATTCAGTTGTTGCAGGTTGTCACAATTCACCCTATGGAGGACATTTTAAAGGTGACCGCACAGCTGCTAAGGTACTACAATCTGGATTTTATTGGCCTACACTACATAAGGATTGTCATGAGTACGTAAAGAAGTGTAATAGATGTCAATTTACTGGGAATATATCCAAGAGGGATGAAATGCCACGTAACAACATTCTTGAGGTAGAAATATTTGATGTTTGGGGTATTGATTTCATGGGTCCTTTCGTACCATCCAGTGGAAATCAATACATCCTTTTAGCAGTTGATTATGTGTCTAAATGGGTAGAGGCTGTAGCTCTACCAACGAATGATTCGCGAGTGGTAATTAAGTTTTTGAAATCTCATATCTTTACTAGACATGGTACACCTCGAGTGATTATAAGTGATGGAGGTTCACACTTTGTGAAAAAATATTTGAAGTCTGTTCTAGAGAAGCCTGAGATTAGACATCGTGTATCTACCGCTTATCATCCACAAGCCAATGGTCAAGTTGAGGTTTAAAATCTAGAGGTAATATCTATCCTTGAAAAGACTGTTGGTCCTACGAGAAAAGATTTGTCACTGAAGTTAGATGATTCTTTGTGGGGTTATCGTACTGCGTTCGAAACTCCCGTTGGTGCATCTTCGTATCGAATGGTTTATGGTAAGGCTTGTCACTTACCTCTTGAACTTGAATTGGGTGCATATTGGGCTATATCGTAGTTGAATTTAGATCCTACTTTAGCCGGTGAGAATCGTATGATGAAATTAAATGAACTTGATGAGTTTCGATTACATGCCTATGAGACTGCTAAACTTTACAAAGAAAACACGAAGAGATGGCATGATAATCGTATTAGAGTAAAGAAGTTTGAAGTTGGACAAAAGGTCCTTAATTATAACTCGAAGTTCATCAATTATCCGGGTAAGTTGAGGCCGAAATGGTCTGGTCCTTATGTTGTAACAAAAGTCACGCCTCATATAGCTATCGAGATTGAGAATCCAATCGAGAACCGCACCTTCATGGTAAACGCTCATCGATTGAAGATTTATCATAGAGGTGAAGATATTAATCGCGCGGAGGACCCACATCCCAGGGAGGTCATGTATCTCCTTGAAGCCCCTTAGAAGCGTGAGGTAACCGTCGAGCTTAACGACGCTAAACAAAAGCTAGTTCATTGTATATTAGCTTCGTGTTTTTCGTTATTAGTAGTGTAAATTAGTTAATTGTTGTGGATTACTGTTTATTTTTAAGAAATGAGAAAGGGTAGTTGTTTTTGATGATTTCAGGAGTGCAAAAAGTCATGAGTTTGGGGTTCAAAGTGTGACGAAGTAAGAAAAATATTGGGAATCCCATAAGCTAACCCGGTTTTGAGCTAACCGAGAACCCGGTCCATGAGCTGAAGACCCCATAGAGTTCTGACCATGGCGTGGCTCGAGACGCAGCTGCTCGCGTCTGGGTTTGCGCCAGCGACGGCGACCGGGAACCCGGTGGCCAGCTGACCGGGAACCCGGTGGTGGTGTTGTAAGATTTCCGAAGTTCTGACCCATGCGTAGGCTCAGACGCAAGGGGTCACGTCCAACCCTCTCGCACCCAAGACTCAGACGCAAACCGGGAACCCGGTGGCTGCACAGACCAGGAACCTGGTCACGAGGTCCTATTCTCTGACCTCTGCATGACCTTAGACGCAAGGGGGCTAGCGTCCAGGTGAAAAAAAAATTAAAAAAAATTTAGTAATTATTTTTGCGCCGACACAGCGCAGCTAACCGGGAACCCGGTTATCACGGGCCGGGAACCCGGCCAGTGTCTGTGTTAGGCAGTTTTAAGCTTTCTTAACCTATTTACTTAGATTTTTTCTCAAGCTAGCCTTCACCTGCGATTCCAGCTTTATACCACTCCAAAAATCATCATCAAAACAAGTTCTAATCACCAATTTCCTCTCTCTTTCACCCTAAAAACACATAATCAACTCAAGATCTTTCCAAAACTTCACCAAAATCCTACTTTTCTTCCTATTCTTTCTTCACCCAAGCCTTAAATTGAGCCGCTTAACCTCTCTAATCCTTCAAATTAAACCTTACCCATCTCATATCTCACACAAATTCACCTTAATCTTCTCTCAAAACATCAAAGATCGAAACTTTTCTCTAGTTTGCGACTTTTTGAAGTTTTGAGTTTGGGGTGAAAAGCCATGACTAACAGGACAGATTCTTTCAGTTATACAAGAAGAAACAACCCAAGAACAAGAAACAATCTTGGTGCTACACAATAGAGAGCTATTGAGATTCCAGATTCGGGTCCTAAACGCAATATTGAAGAGGTTAAGACTGCTATGAAGAGAAAAGAAAACCCAAGTAAGGCTACTCTTGCTAAGCCTACTTTGGTTGATGAAGAAGAAGAGGAAGAGATTGAAGAGGAAATTCCCAAAGAACCTGTTCCAGAACCACGAGCTACACGAAGAAAAGCTATTGCACACAAACCCATGAGGGTAGCTATGAGTTGGAATGATCAGGTTCATGATAGAATAAATTATTTGAAGTTTGGTGTTGAGAGAATATTCCCTTCTGGTATTATGAATAGTGAATTTAAGAGTTATGCAACTACTTGTGATAAGTTTGGGTTGACTTAATTGAGACAGAGAAAACTTACTTTTACCCCCACCTTGGTACGTGATTTTTATGAAAGGGTAGCCTTTTCGAATAAACAAGCAATTATTGTCCGCAAAAAGGTATCACCCTTCTCAGTTGAACTTATTCACAAAGCTTTGAAATTTCCCAACTTTACTGGTCCTTGTCTTTATTTCGAAATGCTTAATGACCCATCTTTTGAGTGGGAATCTCTTTGGGACACATTTTTAGTTCATGGGAAACACCCTATTCTGAATGGTGAGAGATATGCTGGGCAGGTTTATAGTAGTTGTTTGTTACCTTGTGCTAAGGTATGATCAAGATTCGTAGTACCTACTTTCTTTGGTATTAATCGCACTTCCGAATTGAAGAAGGAGCATGTTATCTTTATTAAGTGCATTATTGAGAATCGAGAGATGGGTGTTGCGCGTGTCATTTACGAGACTATAATGGAGTTTGAGAAAATCCCTACTAGTCAACAAAACCTCAAGTTCCCCTGTACCATCACTACCTTGTGTCTAGACGCAAAAGTACTGCATTGGAGCGAAGAGGTTGAGCCTTCAGAACAGGGAGATGCAATCACATTGAACTCTATTGAAAACGCCCACAATGAAGCAACCCATCCAATTAAGAACCCTAGAGCTCATCCACCAAAGAAGAAGGTACATACTGATAATGAGTTGGAAGAAGAAATTCGAGTGTTGAAAGAGAATCAAGAAAAGATGATTTCTACTTTAGGAAACGTCACCAAAGAGTTAGATCTTCTTCGCAACATGCTACTTGGGGTGAGCACCATCGAACATGCCACCTATGGTTTACTCGCGAAGGATTCTATACCTGGACGCAACACTGATAACCAGCCTCGCGCTGGTTAAGATACGTTTTCTTTTCTTTCTCATTTAGTGTAGATTAGTTTATTTGCGTTGAGTATTTTCGAGTCGTGGGGACACGACTCATTTTTGAGTTTGGGGTGGGGTTCATTGCCTCATCCCAGTTTTATGTGTTGTTTGTTTTTATCGCTTTCAATAAAAGTAATTAGGAGTTGCGTTTGACTGTAGAAGCTCTTAAATGTCCCCATTAAGCATACTTTTGATGAATCAATGATAGTAAATAGTGGACTTTAGGAATTAGTATAAAACGCTCTTTAATTGCATGCAAACATAGATAATGGATAGGAAAAATTAATAAACAATTCAAAAGAAGTAAGCTTGTACTTAAGGAAAATGTTTGGTTTGTAGAACGTGAGATCTAAATTAGTAGAGAACCCACTTAGATATGAACTAGAGACGAACCATGTAGCTAGGAAAATGATATGGGCAGTTCTTTGTTAAGCCATTTGAGACCTTTCTAGCCTTCTATCTCTTGTATTAATATATCTGTCTTAGCCCAATTTTGAGCATTAAAGCCTTTTCTTTTGTCGCCATGATATAAGCCCATATCCCCTTAGTTATTAGGCATATCCAAATGACCCGCACTTGAATCACGATCCTGAGATATGTCTCGAGCTTGAGTTTGGGGTGGTGGGTCCATCTTTTGGGAAATTACATTGGGAGGGAATTTTATGTGTTTATATTAAAGCACAAATTCAAATGTTGATATAATTTGTAACCCTTTGCCAGGATTGAAAATAAAAAAGTTATGAGAAAAAGAAAAGAAAAAGAAAAATAAAGAAAGAATAATCTGTTTGGTTTGTGAAAATATGAGTCGTTTTCTGTTTTTATTTTCTTTATTTTCTAAAACACAAATGAAAATATGTTTGGCAAGAGAAAATGAAAATAATTTTTCAGAAAATAAAATGAAAATGAGCTCATTTTAGAGAATATGAAATCAACATTCTCCACATTTTCTATCTAAAATGAACTAAACGATAGAAAATGTTTTCTGAAAATCGGTGGCACAATTGTAAATAAAAAGAAAACATAAAAACACGGTGGCATCTGGTAATTATTTAGGTTTGTCAATTTATATATAAACACAGTAATTCATAAACACAATACACTCCACAACCGCTGTTCCTCCTTCACGCCTCTTTCACGCCTCCTTCACGTTTCTTTCTCATTCTTTCACCCGTAAGTGTAAGTGTAATCAATTTTATTCTATAAATGCCTTGCATATTAATGTAATCTAAGTATATTTTATTAGATTTCATTAGGGTTTTGAAAAGTTATAAATCATTATTAATGTTCTTCTTTTATTATGTGAAATAACATTTGGGTGTTTGCTTAATAATCCTTATATGGTGTAAAATAACATTTGTGAGATTTGATTTTTACCATTCTGAGTATATTTTTGTGAAATTGGATAATATCGAATGAATTATTTTTCCCTGTATTAATCAATTTTTTAAGAATTTTAATTACAAAATTACATTGTATTTTTCTTCCTTGTTTGCTTCATTTCTATACAACCTTTATGTTATTTTAGATGGGGGGCAAGTTTGAAAAGGGAATTGAAGTACAAACTTGGTCGGCAAAAAACGAACGGGAATTTATACTAATTTTACATGAATATGTGAAAGTTGGAAAAATGCAAACTTCAACTTTTAAGCAAGTTGTTTGGGAAGAAATTGATAAAAAAAACTATCTGAGGCTATAGGAGAAAGTTATGGAGTTGAAAAACTTAAGGCAAAGTTTAATAGACTTCGCACGGCACATCGTCAATTTAGTGAACTTATTAGTCACACCGGAGTAACTTGGAATATGGAGTCCAATGTTGTATCAGCCGCAAATGAAGTCTGGGAGATGTTTAATGTGGTATACTCTCACTTAGGCTGATTTAAGATATAAAAATCAATAATTTTATTATAATTGTTTTTCTTTAATTTCATCTCTTTGTAGAAACATAAGGGATATAAGAAATATCATAGGAAAGGATTAGACAACTATGATTTGCTTGGTGAAATATTTCATAACACCACTGCAACTGGAACTCTTCATTTTGCTTCAACACAAAAACCTCCAACCTCTGATGAAGAGCGTGAAGTGGAGGACAATTTTATTAATGGAGGTATACATGTAAATAAACGAAATGTAGAAGATGATGAATTTGACAAAGATGGAGGAACGAGGAGTGAGTTTGACGATCGTAAGACATCTAATGAAATTAGTGATAGGAAGGGAAAAAAGCCAACAAAGATGTCGAGGATGGACTCGTGCATGGTTCAATGGGAGGCGGTATTAGCCTCAAAAGTCGAGGCTAATAAAGCAAAAGCAGAAAGATATAAGGGTACCACAACAACTAGTCATGCTTCTGATCCTTACTCCATTGAGATATGTATGGAAATATTAGAAACTATGGTTGATCTTGATCTTGTGGCGTACACTAAAGTAATTGGAAAAATTATTAAAGATGCTGATTAGAGGATATTTTTTTGCTTAGCATCAAACGAAAGGAGAAGAGATTGGATTGATAGTCTTTAAGTTAATTAAAACTATTTTCTAAAAATATTCTTTGAAAATGAAAATAGAAAAAAATTCACAAACCAAACAGGACCTAAAATACCCGGCAAAGTGGAATGTTTCTGGAAATCATCTTAGATTAATTGGGTTAACTTGGGGATGCTAAATTTGTGCATCAAATGGGTTGAGTGAGAACATATTTTGAGTGTAAACTCAAGCTCGTGGACAGTTGTTGATGGTAAGTGAGGAGAGAGCCAAAAGCTCATTTCAAAATTACCAAATATACATACCACACCGTCCCTAAGCCTACGCTAAAACCGTAAAGTCCTCTTGATTCCTAGATACATGGTAAGTTAATAGGGAGTATACTAAGTGGAGCGTTCAAAGCGAGTAAGGATTGAGGAACAACCTATAGCCATCATATTGAGATAAGTACAAGTGTAACCTTCTAGCATTGCAAAGTTAATTTTATGATTGAATTTATTTATGTTTTATTTTGCATGATTAGTGTATGTATATATTAGTTCCTAATGTTTGCTATATGAGATTTATTTTTAGTAATGCTTTGGGTGTATTTATTTGCGTCTGCGTCTCTGAAATCACCATTTCCCTTTGTTTTTAATTTTACTTTGTCGGGACGACAAAGGTTTGAGTTTGGGGTCTTGATGTCTCCTCTTTTGTTCTATTTATATTTCTTTAGGAGACATTAAATTAGGTGATTATCTGGCATTTTCAATAGACTTTTAGTAATAATATGCAATATTTCATTTTCTCTCCTTAAATTTTAGTATTTTTTATTTATTAAGCTTTTGCGCGTAATATGGTGTGTTTTAGTGAAAAGTTTGTAGGTTTCTAATACTAGAAAAGAGAGGAATCGAGAATAGAAGTCAAAGATCGTGTAAAGAAGTCAAAAGCTTAAAGGAATATCCCAAGGAGTTGACAAATTTGAGCTGAAAATCTGGAAGGCTGATGGAAAGTACTGATTTCGAGCTACTTAAAGATGGATTTAGCCTCTGAGTTATGAAAACAATTCGTAACTTATCGAGTTACGAAGAATTAGCAAGTTGAATGAGTCAATTCGGAGTTATATTGAGAAAGTTACAGCCGTTTTCGTGAAGGGTGTACAACAGTTACGGGATTTTGAGATTGAAGAGTGGACTTGGGCTTCTAATATCTGCTTATTCTTTTAATTAAAAGCCCTTGTCCGAATTTCCCACTATAAAAGGGCTTTTAGACTTCTAGACATAATTCATTATTTACAAAGTCAGAGCATCAGAGCAGAAGCAGAAGTAAGGAAGAGAAGAAGCCAAGAGCTGGAGAAATTCAACTTCTCCATTTCGCAGCTAAATCAACTGCTCAATTAGGTTTCTTTATCTTTTATTATGTAAAGCAGTTATGAATTCCTTTAATTTTAATTTCTTAGTTTTTATGATTATGAGCTAAATTCATACAGTATTTGAGAACGCATTAATGGGTTAAGCCCCAATCTATTTCATTCTATGTTTTTGGTTTTGGGATTATTGTAATTGAAATCGAATTGAGTAATTAATATTTTTCCTTAATTTGAAATTATTGACTATTATTGAAGTAGCTAATCTGTAATAGGACTTAGTAACTAAGCTATTCCATTTAGTGGCGAATGGATCACCTTGACGGGGGGTCTGGGTACGGAAATTATTAATGAATGTAGGATAGAAATTATTTGACCTTGACAAGCTTTATTAATCCTATGGCCAATTGGGTAATTAGGACTTAGTCATTCGAAGGTGGACTATATTCACCCTGACGGGGTTTGTAGCACCTAAGAATAGCTCCTTAGTCCACCCTGACGGGGGTAAGGAAAATATCGAATCCCGACCACTATTATTTACCAATTCGTCCCTTAAGCAATACATGGAATGAATGGATTTAGGTGAAATTCTAGCGTTACTCAAGTACTAACTTTCATACCTTGTGTCTAGCTATTTTATTTTCTTGCATCTAGCTTAATATTTACATTACTTTAGTCTTTTAATTAATTGTCTTAGTTATAGAAAAACAAACAAACATTCTTAAAACTATTTACTTGGTTTCCCGTGCAATTATTCACTATTTGATAAGCATTAGATTCAACCAATCCGTCCCTGAGAACGAATCTGTTTATCACATATATTACTTGGGACAACTGTACACTTGTAGTTGTGGTTCTCTTTTCCTTATTGCATTATTTTTAGAACACACAAGGGACCACCAGTGGGAAAGTGATACACTCTGGGGCACTAAGCAATTTATTTTGTGCAAAAAGCTCTGAAACTTGAATTTGAATCTAAGGGAGTTAAATAAAAAAACATTACTCTCATATCTCCGAACGTGTAAAGAGAGCAAATCATGCCCTTGTAGAAGCCGAAAAGAAGATCCAACATGACACTAATAATGCGTTTCTCATTGAGGAAACTAAAAGCCTTCGAAAGTTAGCTTCGCACCTTGAAAATGCTGAATGTAGTTTTTATCAACAAAAAGCTATAACCAATTATAATCTTAGAAGTGATAGGTGCACAAAGTTATTTCATGGCATCATGAGAAAAAAAGAGAGGAAAAAACATATTTCTTCTATCAAGCTTCCGGATGAAAGAGATTCTACCTCAAGAGATGAGCTTTATCAAACGTTTGTTAATTATTATATTGGAATTTTGGGTACTAGAGAGGAAACTACACAAGTTGATCATGATGTATTTAATTGGGTAAATGTCTTAAATGAAGATCAAAGCAGTGATCTATGTGTTTAGGTGACCGAAGAAGAGATTAAAAGTGTGATTTTTTGTATTGATAGTGATAAAGCTCCGGGCCCGGATGGATATTCTTCACACTTCTTCAAAAAATCTTGTAATATAGTTGGAAAAAGTGTGATAGAAGCGATTAAATAATTTTTCACTAAGGGTAAACTTCTTCAACAATTAAATCACACAACATTAGTTCTCATCCCAAAAACCGATGATCCTATTTCCGTTCATGCCTTTCGTCCTATTGCATGTTGTAACGTTGCTTATAAAGGCATCACAATGATTATTGCGGGTCGTATGACTTCACTTCTTGATAGCTTAATTGACAAAGCTCAAAGCGCTTTTGTACCCGGTCGTCTCATGTCCGATAACATACATTCAATGCAAGAAATTATGAAAGGATATAATGATAACAAAAGCTCTCCTAGATGCACCATTAAAATTGACTTTCAGAAAGCTTTCAATTCTATATTTTGGAGTTTTGTTCACGAAGTTTTAAAGGGTTTCAAGTTCCCGGAGAAATATATTGGATGGATAATGGCATGTGTTACTTCACCTTCTTATTCTCTATCTATTAATGGTGGTCTTCATGGTTATTTAAAGGAGCCAAAGGGTTGAAACAAGGTGACTGGTGTCGCCTAAGGTGTGATAAAATAATGATATAAATAAGTGCAAATAAATTCCCTAGGCTGAGCACGGTTCTGCAAGTATTACCGGACGTATGCAAGTTTTAATGATAAATAGAATTCGTTCCTCAGAGACTACGAAAGTTAGAGAGAGCTTATGTAATTTATTTAGTGCAGATATGAGAGCTACAACAGATAATACACAAGAGTAAAGAAAAGAAAGATATATTTTTATTTGGTTTTTAAATAGAAAATTAAACTACTAAACTAAAGACATAAAATTAAATAAGCAAATAACTGATAGTATGATAGTTTAGCCTGAGTAATTAGCAAGTAATATCCACTAGTTTTGCCGTTCTAAACATGTAAGGGTGAATCATGTTGTATTTCAATGTTAGGTTTCAATTGCGCTAGGTAGTTTAAATTAGGGTTTACCTGTGTCAATAAGAACCTAAGCAAACTTTTCCTGGAATTGATTAAATGGCAATACACCAAACCTTAATGACTATCTAGTTAGGTTGATTTGTCAGGTCTAAACCTTACACTAGACGCTATGTGTTGTTTCCAATAATTAAATATGCCTTAGCTATTGAATATCTAACTATCATTAGAGTAATCCTACACGGTTGCAATCCGCAAAAAAAAACAGATTATAAATCAAACACATAGACAGAGAAGTAAAACATGAATTCAATTTAAAACATATAATTCCCAAATTAGATAGATGTCAATCAAAACTAGGGTTCATACATATATGCTAAATCTCAAGCTAAATTTATTTAATTCATATTAAAGAAAGAAAAGAAAACAGTTACAGATTTGTAGGTTGAAGAAGACTTAATTGATTCACAGCTCCTTCCAGGCTTCTCTTCATGTGTTATAGCTTCTTCCTGGCCTAAGGACTGGCCAAGGATGATTTTCTTATGATAAGAGGTTGTATTTATAGGGTATAGGAAGACCTAATTCGTTTCTTAGAATATAAGGTAGGTATTGGACTCCAAGCCCAACTCAAATTCGTAACCCTAGAATCTAGAAAAGGTAAGATTTTGATGTTGTTTTGTTTTGGCCGTAACTGATTCAATACTTATCCGTTTGACGCGTTTGAGTAGTCGAAATTCATCGTCTCGGAAAGATCTTTAACTTTGATGTAGACCACATTCTTGATCGAGCCGGATGATGAAAAGTTATCTTCTTCCAAATTCCTAGCCAATCTTGAGATATAAGCCCTTTTGTGATCGTAGCTGCTGGAATTCAGATTTATTTGGCAACTTTATCTTTTCCTTTTTCATAATTCTTGTCTTTATCTCCAATTTCCATGTTTATCCTCTTTCCTTTATCTCTTAGAATTAACTTGGCCTCTAATTAATTACCATATATCTTTAAAGCTTCACACTAAATAAATAATTAAACCCAATATGATCTAAAATAATAAATAATTAATTCAAGATACAAAATAGGAAAGTGTACTAAATCATGATAAAATCGACCTATACTCTAACAAATACACCTAAAATGATGTATCCAACTAGGATTAATTCATGACAAATAGGAAGACATCAAGACCCCCAACTCAAAGTTGTATCGTCCCGATACAATAAAAATAAAGAATAGTAGGGAAGTCAAGAAGAAGAAGTAGGAGGAGAATAAGAACAGAATATAATGAATGATCCTAGAGCATAGTATCTAAAAAGTCTCATGTAGTAATGCTCAAGAAATAATGCACAAGTATTCTTAATATAGACATAATCAACAATCCATGAATTCAAGTCAAGATTAATTTCGCAATGCCAGAAGGAGAGGTCTCAACTCAATTCGTGCTAATGGCTATAGGTTGTTCATAGGTCCTAATATAGAATCCAATGGTCCACTTACCTACAACCTAATATCTCAATTGCTTCTCCACCAAGTAGTTAGAAATTCTAAGGTCTTTGGTTATAACGGGGCTTAGGGACGGTGTGGTATATTTGGATAATGAAAAGTGAGCTTTTGGCTCTCTCCTCACATTCCATCAACGAATCTCCTTAGAGCTTGAGTTTTCACTCGAAGATGTTATCACTCAACCCAATTTTTTATGCTTTTGATGTGCATCCCCAATAATCCCAAATAAAACCTTTTATGATGATATACAAATTCCACTTTGCCGGTCCGAATATATATTCTTTTCCATATCAATTTTTTTCTTTTGTATAACTATGACTCTCTTTTTGATGTTCGAGATATCACACAATTTTTTTCATATATTTTTTTAAAATTCATGCTTTTCAGCTTTTTTTCATTCACTATTACCCCGGCAAAGGGTTACAATAATAACCTTATCATCATCAATAAAATCACAATTACAATTTTCCAAACCCAATGTTCCCAAATGATGAAACCCACCACCACAAACTCAAGCTCTAAAAACAACTTGTCTCAGGTTTTGCGATTCGAGTGCGGGTCATATGGATAAGTCCTACAAACTAAGGGTATGGATATAATGTGGTTAAATAAAAGGCTTTAGAAAGGCTTAGAGGGGCTAAGACGGATAAATAATAATCATCAGATAAAAAGGGTGAGAAGGTATAAAAAGGCTTCAAGTGGCTTCAATATGAAAGAATTGCCTTATTCATTTTTCTAACTACCGGATTTTGTTACTTTTTCACTACTAGTTCACAGACAAGCGGGTTTTCAACTAATTTCAAACCCCACGTTCTACACACCAAATAATTCTCCCTAAGTTTCAACGTGACTTCTTAGCATTGCTCATTAACTTTTCTATCTTTTATTTCCTGTTTTCATACATGCATGCTAAACATATTTATGACATCTTTCTAAAACATACTACCTACTATCATTAACTTATTTAGACCATGCTCAAATAAGTACATTCAACATATTCTATGCCTATTCAAACCTAAAAAAATTTAAATTTTATACAAAAACAAAAAGGGAAGATGAGGACAACGAATCCCGACCCCCAACTCAAAAAGGAGTCGTGTCCCACGACTCGAAAAAGACTCAAGAAAGACCTAAAATTTGAAATTAACAGACATATTGCACATAGAGAAATGGTAGGGAAGAAAGAAAACATACTCTTCGAGGCTATTGCCTCGCCTTATCGACGTTCCAGGTGTTTCTTCTTCACCCAAAATCATTTTTGCGTTCCGAACAAGACACGTGATCATAGTTGGATATTGCATATTAAATAACGACATGGGAGAGACCGAAAATTGCATCACTTCCTCATAGATTAACTGTGCCACATCCTCTTCTTCTCCCTTCAAAATACAATTCAAATACCATTCAAAGACCAACCCAGTCTTTATCTAATCTCCAAGAATCTTCTTGTATTCTCCGTTACCAACTTCTTCTTCAATTACTTTCTTATAAGAAAAAGGTAGTTCCTGTAATTGTTTCTTCGGAGAAGCTATCATGGCCTTTGAAGCTTTTTCTTTTTCTTCGGGTGTAGAACCTTCGATTTGGAGAGGTTGTGTTGTCTTCTTCACGAAAGCTGGAACCTTTTTGCCCATTGAATCAAACACAGCTAGCTGACCTCTCTTCTTTTGACCTGTTTAACCCTTTGTGTTGGAACTAGAACTTTTCTCACTTGATTTCTTCTCAACAGAATCCAGTACCTTTTTTTTTCATCTCCCTTACAGTAGATATTGTTTATGTTCTCTTAAACATCTCAATTGACCCCTAACTCAAAGCTTTAACCACTCTTGAATTTTTGGAACTCTTGATTATTGGTTGTACAAGTTTTATTTGGGTTAGGAAAGGTGTTTTGATGATGATTCTCTATGTGGGTAAGATGGCGTCTTCATGGATTTGTATGGATTTAAGAAATTGTTGGATGAATTTCTGAAAATTAAGCTTTTGATTCTTGGATTCAATGTGTTTTGGTATGATATAGGTGGTTGAATCTTCTTTGTAATGATGTGGAGAAAGGATTGGATGTGTTTTTATGGTGATTGGGTAGTGATGTCTCCTCATTTGTGATAGATTAATGTTAGGATGAGACATCATTTTTAGTGATTTAGAAGTCATAAATGTCGATTTTCTTGAGAAATAGTGCACTTTCATATTTTGAATCTTGATTTAGTAAAATAATATTTTTAGAGCATATTGGGTTTAATTGTTTATTTAGTGTGTAGCTTTAAAGATAATTATGGAGCTTAATTAGATTCCAAGTCAAAGACTACAACTTATGGAAAGAGATTAGCATGGTAATTGGAGATAAGGAAACAAAAGCTAAAATGGAAAAGGAAAAACTGCCTAAATCTGGGATTCTGCAGCACACGCCTAAAGAAGTGCTATTTTCCCCAAGAAATAGGCCGATTTTGGTTTCCTTTCATAGGGACAAAGATAATTCTGTGAGGATTCTTTTGGTATCTTATGGAGCTCAAACCGACCAATAACGAAGAAGATATGCTCAAAACGGTCCAGCAGTGTTTATCTTTATTTCCATACGAATTTGAGTTGGGCTAGGAGTCTAATACTTTATCTTTTCCTCAAGAAAACGAATTAGGTCTTCTAAACACCTATAAATACACCCTTATATCACTTGTAAATCATCCTTGCCTCATAGTAATTATCTCTTAAGGTTTTATTCTTCCAGTTTATTGTAGAGAGCAAGATGATGTCTTTTGTAATTTTTTAGTTTATTTCCTTCAGGTATGAACTAAACTCCCCATAGCTTGGGTTTTGCATCATGTATAATCTATGAATTCTAATTCTTCTATCTAAGTTTCTTTGGGAATTATATGTTTTAATCTGATATTAGCTACTTACTTAATATTTGTTTATGTGTTTTGATTTAGTGTCTTTCCTAGAACTGATCACTTTAGGATTGTTTTAATAGTAGTTAGATGGTCTCCTTGACAGGGTATTTAACTATTGAACCACCACATAATGTCTAGTGTCGATATTAGTTCTGACAAAACATGATTCTAACTAGGTAGTCATTAGGGTTTGTTTTAATCACCATATTACCAATGATTGCAGTGTTTGCTTAGGGCCTTAGTAGCGTTTAATGACCCTATTTGAAACCACGTCTTGGTTGTTCCATAGCCCCCTTAGTCGCTCTCAAGGTCTAAGGTATGGGAATTTAGAATCCTGACTAAGTATACCAAGAGCTAATATTCTCCCTTATTAACTAGATTTATAGATAGAATTAGAAGGATTAGTGCATACTAGCAAAACCTGAGCTATACTTCTCATCTCATATTCTTATCTTTTACTTTATTGTCTTTATTTTTCTTAGTTTTAATTAATTATTTTCGAAATTCAATCTCTTTATTTTCTGTCTTTTAATTATTTACTTTTACTCGTTATTACTATCCACGCGTATAACACACTTAAGTCCCTGAGAACGAACTCAACTTACTAACTAAAACTTGCATACGTCCTGTAATACTTGCAGTACTGTGCCTGTCTAGGGTGAGAGTGCGTAGTTTCTTGACTTAATTTTATCTTATTTTTATCACACCCTAGGCGACACCAAGTTTTTGGCGCCGCTGCCGGGGACTTGTGTCTCGTTAGCGTGTGGGTTATGTATCTCGAGTAGTAGTTTTTAAATAGTTTTATTTTTCAGTTTTTAGTTTTTATTTTTCCAGATTTACGCTTGTGGTTTGCTTTAGTCTTTTTCAGGTTTCACAGTGTTTAATTCTTGGCCTCCTTTATCGGAGCCTGAGAGGCGCTTCAAACGAGTTCGTAAGGAAAGAGCCTTAAGAAGAGCAATGGCAGCCCAACTAAATCCACCACTTGGAGGACCTCAACAAGACCCTCCACTTGGTGCTCAACTGAATCCACCACTCGGTGGACAACAACAAGATCCACCATTTGGTGGACAAGAAGGACAACAACTACCAGTAGGAGGAGGTAATGGTCAGAATAACGTCAATAATCAACAGAATCAAGCACAGCAAGATCTCCCTGGTCTTCATGTGCCGTTTCATGTTCAACCAATCGGTTACCGTCCTCCAGAGATCCCAAATATCAAATTTAGACCCGATCCGGGTATGCTCAGTCAATTTCAAAGTTTTGGACTCTACACTGGTACATCAATTCAAGATCTGGTAAGAGCGATTCAGAAGTTCATGCAGATTTGTGATGCCTACATTACTCCTGGCATTACACGCGAGCAACTGTATTGTCACATGTTTTCGTTGTTCTTGACCGGTAGAGCTAGCGATTGGCTAGAAAGACAACCACCTGGAACAATTCATTCTTAGAGAGAAATTCAAGCCGCGTTCTTTAACCGCTTTTATCCGAAGAGCATGAGACTCAAAGATCAAACCAAGCTTGCAAGATTTTGTCAAGAGGATGGAGAAATAGTAGGAGAAACATGGACAAGATTTCAACAAAAATTAGCTAGATGTCCGCTCCATGGTTATACCCCTGCTCTACAACTTGCTATATTTTATGAAGGACTTAATGATAAAGGTAGAGAGAAGGTGGATAACATTGGAAAGGGTAATTTTGTGTCCATGAATCATAATGAAGCTTCCGAGGTTTTAGAGAATATTATGGAACAAGAAAGGAGCTGGCCCTCAACGCGAGCTCCTATTGCAAAGACCCGAGGAACGCTTCGTTTAGATGCAGAAACTGCGAACTCAGCTCAAATATCTGCGTTAGAAAATCAAATCAAAGAGCTGAAGTTAGAGATGCAAAAGAATTTAGCCGCTGCAAACGTAGTACAAGAAACACAAGGTTGTCAACAATGTGGGGTTAACAATCATACATGGGAAGAGTGCGAATCAAATCCACAATCTGTTTACTTTATATCCAACCGAGGAGGTTATCAATGGGGTAACCGAAACCATCCGGGTATGTAGTATTCAAATCCACAAGGGGCCGCTAATCCTGGTCATTATCAACAACGCCCCCAGAACAACTCATTCCATCAGATATGTCAGTATCAAAACCAACATCAAAATAGACCTGCTCCCCCTCAACAACCTGTTCAAGATGCCTATACCGATTCGTTAGATCAGAAAGCTTTACCTTAGTATCCTCAAGAAGGATCTATGGATAATCAACAGATAGCACAAGCTCTGGACCGTTTGACCACGACTATGAACGCTCAGGAAGAGAAGGTCCGAGGACAAGATGCCATACTTCAGATGTTAGGTACTCAAGTAGAACGATTAAACAAAGTTTTAACAAATTTAATGGAACAAAAGGAAGTAAAGGCAATCGAAGGAGGTGACAACAATGTTGGGTTCGAAGCTTGCAAGGCCATTTGCATTGAAATTGAAGAAAAAGAGGAAGTACCGCATGCTGCCGTTAGTGCCGTGGAAGTTCCGAGTACCGAAGAAGAACCAACCAAGTCTAGCCCCGTGGAATCTGACTGTTCTGAGGTTTATGTGGAGGATGATTCAGAGGAGAAAGCCGAATTTATACAACTTTTGAGGAAGATGCAAGAGGAAATTCGATCGGTTATGGATTATCAACCTGAGCTAAATTCGAAAGAAGAGAAAGTTGCACCTGCTGTGCAAGAAGAGAAAGAAGAAGAAAAGGTGGAGTCGCCACCTGTTGTTCAACCAGTGCCATCAACTATTTCTGATACAAATCCTAAGGATGACACTGTGCTCAAGACATTTGTAGAGGCATACTAACCCGAAAATATCAACGCCCAAATGCTTGAGATTGCAAAGAAAGGACTTACACCGCAACAAGTTTTTACGCAAGTTATTCCTGAGAAGGAGGCGAGTGTAGAGATCCCAAGAGAGAATCTGAGAATTTCAAGAAGAAGTGAAAGAGAGCTACCAACAAAGCTTAAAGATCCAGGAAGTTTCAACCTTCCTATTCAATTACATGGTATGCTCAAGGTGAAAGCTATGTACGATGTGGGTTCTGGTGTGAATCTTATGCCTAAGTCCGTGTTCGAGAGACTTGGACTTCAGAAATCAGAGAAAACTCCAGTGAAGTTGCAGTTCGCTGACAACTCAGTTAAAAGGACATGGGGAACAGTGGAGGACGTCTTAGTCCGTGCAGGTAATATCGCCATCCCTACTGACTTTGTTATTCTTGAGTTTGATGCAGATAAGCAGGTTCCAATCATACTTGGACGGCCTTTCATGGCCACAAGTCAAAGTGTCATCAACTTCCAAGAAGGGACCATCACCCTTCATGCAAAGAATGTATCCGAGACCTGCTATGTCTTGGGTAAGAAACCAAGGAAGTTAGATCCCACCGTTCCTGTCATCCACAGCCTTTCACATCACAAAGTCCCTCCTGAGAAGATCCACTTAAAACCTGTGGATACTGAGCCAAACATTGAGTTTGGGGTTGGCCATGAAGTTCTATGGAAAGCTCACAAACGCGAGAATAGGCCACGAAGTTTCAAAGACTCGTGGATGGGACCATTCATTGTCACTAAGGTTGTTTCTGCCAAGGTGATAGAAATCCGACCCAAAACTGGGGACAAGCGCAGATTAGTTGACGTTCATAGCCTAACTCGTTGTTGGGGAGGCTATATTCGCAAATCTTGATAGAGGTAACACGTCTAACTTTGAAAGACGTTAAATAAAAGTGTTGTACGGGAGACAACCCGCAATTTTTTTATGTTTTTATGTCTTTTACGTTTTTAGTTTATGTTTAGTTTAGTTGTTTTTAGCTGATAATGCATATTTGAGAAAGGTATTAGTGTTTTTAGTGTTTAGGAATTGGAGAAAACGAGTTAGGGAAGCGAACAAATTTTTTTCGGAAAACCTGAAGTAGGGGAGCGGTATACCGGACCTCAGCCCCGGTATACCGCATGTGAGAAAACCCGTACCACGGGTAGCTGCCACGTGTTTCATGCCGAGACGAAAAAAAATCACGCTGATCAGTCCGGTATACTGGACCATATCCGCGGTATACCGCGGGTCCAAAAACCCGTGCCATGGGTTGCTAGCGCGTGTTATTTGACGAGACGAAATTTTTTGGAGCATCAGATGTTCCGGTATACCGGAGGATATGCACGGTATACCGCGCCGCGCCGACTGGAGAAAGAAAAACGGGTTTCAAGTTATAAAAGAGGTATTAAAGCCATTATTCCGAATTTTATAAACCTTAAGCCTCTTTCTCTTCTCCAAAACACTCCCAACTCCATTGAAGCTCATCAAAACCTTCACCAATCATCAAAACACTACCCAATCATCAAGAGAAACACATCAAATCTTCTCTCCACATCATTACAAAGGAGATTCAAGCACCCAATCCTCACCAAATCCATCAAATTAAAGAATCAAGAGCTTAAATTTTCACAATTCATCCTACAATTTCTTAAACCCAAGCATACCCATTACAAATCCACCTCACCCACATAGAGATTCATCATCAATTCACCTATCCTAACCCAAATCAAGCTTGTTCAACCATTAATTCACAAGTTCAAATTTCAAGGGTTGCTAAAGCTTTGAGTTGGGGGTTAATTGAGGATGACTAATAGAACAACAATTTTAGCTAGCAAGAGGGAGGTGAAGAAGAGCAAGGCATTGGATTTAATCAAGAAAAAATCAATTGACAAAGGTTCTAGTTCTAATTAAAAGTGTAAAGATAAAGTTGAAGATGGTGGAATAACTTTGTGTGATCGTAATGGTAAAAAGCTTTACTTTTATGCAAAGGAGAAAACACAACTTCCACAAGGTCGTACACCCAAGGAGAAAGAGGAAGCTTTAAAAACCTTGAAGGCTTCTGCAGAGAAAAATTGAAAGAGCTACCTTTTGCTTATGAGAAAGTATTCAAGGAAGAAGTTGGTATAGGAGAATACAAAAGATTCTTAGAGCTTGGTGAGAAATTGAATTGGTCTACTTTCATGGTAAGACGTTCTGAATTATGTCATGAGTTAGTTTTGGAATTCTATTTAGGCCTCTTTAGCCGAGATAGTAAAGGTTGTGTTCCGATTAGAGGAAAGCTAGTTCCTTTCACAGTTGAGGAGATTAGAAACCACTTCAAATTTAAAAAATTGAAAGGTTGTTGCAAATTTGATGAAGCGGTTGCTAAACGAAAAATCTTTGATGAGGAATTACTTTTTGAGCATGTATTAGACAAGGAGAAAGTGCAATCACATAAGGGAGAATTGAAGGCACCTTGGCCTTACAAATATCTTCAATCAGATGCTAGAATTTGGCACAATTTCCTTATTCCTAATGTCTTTGGGAACACACGAACTTTGGATGTGACTATGAAGAACGCTCTACTGTTGGATTGTATTTTGAGAGGAGAAGAAGTTGATGTGGCACAGTTGATCTATGAGGAGGTGATACGATTTTCGGTCTCTCCTAAATCAGTTTATAATGTTAAATTTCCAACTATGATCACGTGTCTTGTGCAAAAAGCGAATGTAACATTGGGTGAAGAGGAGAAACTCGAATTTAAAGGGAGTTATATTGATAATGCTTGGATCAAGGATATCTTTCGAAGAGCGGGTTCTACGCAAGTCTCGAAAGAAGAAAAGGAGCAAAATTGGCAAGAGAAGATGGAGGAGCGTTTAACGAAATTCGAAGCAGCTCAAACTTCCTTAGTCAATGATGTGGCACAAATCAACGCTAATCAAGTGCACATCATAAAACTCCTCGAGCAATTAACGGAAGGTCCAGCAATTCCAACCTTGGATATCAATGATGAGAGGCAATAGCCTCGAGAGTATGTTCTCTTTCTTCCTTACCATTTCTGTAAATATGTATATCTGCTAATTTTAATTTCTGTTTCGAGTCTTTTTCGAGTCGTGGGTTATGGCTCATTTTTGAGTTGGGGGTGTGGGGATTCGTTGTCTCTCATCTCCATTTTTCTGTTTTTAGGTAGAAATTAAAAATTTTGATACATGGGAATTAGATGTAGAATGTGTTTAATAGCTTGAAAGCATAAGCTCAGTGAATTGATGATAGTAAGCGGTATGTTTATGAGCTATTTTATTTGTATGCTTTGAGTATTTGCAGGAAAACACACGTTGATAGTAAAGAAAAGATTAGTGAGCAATGCGATATAAAGTATGTTCGATCTCAGGGAACCTTGAGAAGTGTGTAGGCCGTGAGATCCAAGCTAGTTGAAAAACCATTTGATGAAAATGCTAAAGGTAAGAAAATAACGAAATTACATAGTGTAGAAAGTGATTAAGGCGGTTCTTTCATATTTAAAGCCTTTGAAGCCTTTTTATACCTTCTCACCTTGTGATTTTTGATTTTATATGCTATATCCTTCTCAGCCCCTTCTAGCCTTTCTAAAGCTTTTTATTGAAACACGTTATAAGCCATATCCTTTAGATTATAGGACTTTTTCATATGACCCGCACTCGAATCACGATGCAAAGACAGTTGTTTTAGAGGTTGAGTTTGGGGTGGTGGGTCCACCATTATGGGAATTGTTATTGGGTTGGGATTTTTGAGCTTATTAATTGTGCTTTGTGCTTTGTATTGATGATGATTCACAGATTTTTATTGTAACTCTTTGCCGGAGTAATAGTGAATGAAAAAGAAGCTACGAGCTAAAATTTTCCAACAAAGGCATTAAAAGAAAAAATATATATATGAGAAAATAGCGTGATATCTCAACATAAAGAGTGTCATAGCTATATAAAAAAATTGATTTGAAAAGAAAAGAAAATATATATATTCGGACCGGCAAAGTGGAATTTTTATGTGAACATCTTAAGCTTTAATTGGGTTATTGGGGATGCTAAATTGTGCGTCAAAGAAGTCATTGGGTTGAGTGAGAAACATTTTATGAGAGTAACTCAAGCTCTAGGGCGATTCGTTGATGGCTAGTGAGGAGAGAGCCAAAAGCTCACTCCAAATTATCCAAATATACTATCATACCGTTCCTAAGCCTAAATTACAACCTTAAAGACCTTTTGATTCTTTGCTATGTAATTGAGAAGTGATTGAGCCATTAGAGATTAGTTGAGTGGATCTTTGAATACTAGTGGAAATCGATGAACAATCTATAGCTCTCTTGGGGAACTGAGTAAAGTCCCAATCCTTCTTACATTGCGAAACTATTCTGATCTTGAATTCAAGCCGTGTTGACTGTGGATATGAGAAGTATACAGGTATGTAGTTTATGAATAGTATTGCATGAAATTTTTTGAGTTGTTGTTTTAGGATTATTCTATATATTCTGCTATGCTTTTTCCCATTGTATTGGAAATTTTATAAGTGTGTATTTATAGACTTCCCTATGCTTTTATCTTTATTGTATCAGGACGATACAACTTTGAGTTGGGGGTCTTGATGTCTCCTCATTTGTGATAGATTAATGTTAGGATGAGACATCATTTTTAGTGATTTAGAAGTCATAAATGTCGATTTTCTTGAGAAATAGTGCACTTTCCTATTTTGAATCTTGATTTAGTAAAATAATATTTTTAGAGCATATTGGGTTTAATTGTTTATTTAGTGTGTAGCTTTAAAGATAATTATGGAGCTTAATTAGAGTCCAAGTCAAAGACTACAACTTATGAAAAGAGATTAGCTTGGTAATTGGAGATAAGGAAACAAAAGCTAAAAAGATGGAAAAGGAAAAGCTGCCTAAATCTGGGATTCTGCAGCACACGCCTAAAGAAGTGCTATTTTACCCAAGAAATAGGCCGATTTTGGTAATTTTCTTTCATAGGGACAAAGATAATTCTGTGAGGATTCTTTTGGTATCTTATGGAGCTCAAACCGACCAATAACGAAGAAGATATGCTCAAAACGGTCCAGCAGTGTTTATCTTTATTTCCATTCGAATTTGAGTTGGGCTAGGAGTCCAATACTTTATCTCTTCCTCAAGAAAACGAATTAGGTCTTCTAAACACCTATAAATACACCCTTATATCACTTGTAAATCATCCTTGCCTCATAGTAATTAGTTCTTAAGGTTTTATTCTTCCAGTTTATTGTAGAGAGCAAGATGATGTCTTTTGTAATTTCTTTTAGTTTATTTCCTTCAGGTATGAACTAAACTCCCCATAGCTTGGGTTTTGCATCATGTATAATCTATGAATTCTAATTCTTCTATCTAGGTTTCTTTGGGAATTATATGTTTTAATCTGATATTAGCTACTTACTTAATATTTGTTTATGTGTTTTGATTTATTGTCTTTCCTAGAACTGAAAATTAAGTACCGTAGGATAGCTCCTAAATCCACCCTGACGGGGGTTAGGAGATATTAGAGTCCTAACTAACACAATAGTACCAATTTAGACCTTAAACGGAAGCATTTATTATAGTGATTTAGGTGAAACCCTTGCGAGACTCAAGTACCCTTCTCATTCTTGCGTCCAATCTTAATTACTTGCATTATTTCCTTTTGGTTAATCATTTCAGCATTTTATTTTATTGCACCATTAGATCTTAGACAAAACCAAACAAAAAATCTTATCATCTTACTTTTCTGTTTACAATTACTTCTACTAGTTGATTAATACCCATGTTATAACTATCCGCCCTACGAAGAAAACCCGATTCATCTGTGTATTACTTGGACAACTGGTGGGTCCTAGGGTGTTAGAAAATAAAGCGATAAATAAAGAGGAACCACAAACTGCAAGTGTACAGTTGTCCCAAGTAATATATGATAATCAAGTTCGTTCTCAGGGACGGATTAAGTTCAAGCCAAATATTAATCAAGTAGTAAGAATAATTGCTAAACAGAAAATAAAAGATAAGAATTTTTGTTTGGTTTTTATAAATTAAAGATGCAAATAAAGTAAAGGCTAAAAGTAAATTAACTAGAAAGAAATAAAGCAAATAAAAGACTAACTTCAGATAAGAGAGATACTTGAGTCTCGCAAAAAATCCACTTAATCAATATAATCTATGATATATTTAAGGGTAGAATTGGAATTATAATATTAGTTGGGACTCTAATATCTCCTAGCCCACTGTCGGGTGGACCTAGGAGTTATCCTAAAGTACTATAAACACCTGTATGGTCGAATATGCCTCTTTGGATGATATGTTTTTACCTCTTTCGCTATGTAACTAGTTAAGCATGTCGGTCAATAACGGACATTACACGGGTATTACCTAGATAAGTATTCAAACCCACCTGTCGGATGATCAGTTCGCCACTAAAGTGAATAGCCCTAATACTAAAAGCTATTTCTAGTTGTTCCTAAAAGAAATAGTAATGAAAACAAAGTAATATCCAATATATAAAACTCAATTCACTTTAAATCATAACAATCCCAAATTCAAAACATAGATTAATTAATTAAGGTTCATCCTTTAATGCGAAACTCTAGTATAAAGAAATTTAGCTCATAAGAAAATTAAAGATTGACAATAAATAAAAGGAGTTCATGTTCAAATACAAAAGACAAATTAAAAACCTAAAGGGTAGGATGACTGCTGATGGAAGAACAGGACTCCTCCAGCACTACCTTCTCCTTGCCTTCTTGCTCTGACTTGAAAACCTTAAGCCTCTTGTGTAATTCTCTGAAGTGTGTGAAAAGAGGAGGCTAAGGGGTGTATTTATAGGTGTTAGTAATCCCTAGGTCGAATTTACTTGGAGTGGAAGATAAGTTAAGAACTCTTAAATTCATAACCCTAAAATCTAGAAAAGGTAAGATTCTGCTGCTGATTTGTTTTGGTCATATCTCCTTCAATACTTATCCGTTTGACGCGTTCCAATATTCGAAACCGCTTGTCTCGAAAGCTCTATCCATTGGTGCAGACCAGTCGCACAGATTCCTAGCCAATCTTAAGTTATGGACTCGTCTTTGAAGCATGGCTGGAATTTCAGATTCATAAGGCAGCTTTATCTTTTCCTTCTTTGCATATATCTTTCCTAAATCTTCTTATTTTCATGTAAATATTCTTTCCTTTACTTATTTAACTCAACTTGGTCTCTAAGTAATTACCATTTAACTTTTAAAGCTTCACAATAAATAAATAATTAAACAGCATATGCTTATAAAGAATAAATCAATAATTCAAGAAATAGAAATAGGAAAGTGCACTCTAAAAATAGAAACTCGAGTAAAAGTATTTCTAACACACTAAAATACCCTAAGACTTTAATTCTCACTTTTCCTCCTTGGATTGGTCTTTCATGAAATTCAAGAACCTATTAACTTTGCACTAAAAATAGTCAAATTTTACGCACAAAAGCTCAGAAATTGCAAATAGTTAAATTTCAAGGGGAGAAAGTGTAATATGATCAAATACACATGAAAGTCTATCAAATAAGTCATTTATTCACCTAAAAGGATGTCTCCAAAGGGCTAATAATTAGAACAAATAGGGAGACATCAAGACCCCAAACTCAAACCTTTGTCGTCCCGACAAAGTAACATAAAAACAAAGGATCTTTTAGGTGAACACAGAAGGTAGAATCTAGTAAATATTCCCAAAGCAACTTAAAACAAATCTCATATAGTCTAATCTAGGAATTAATTTACACCTACACTTATCACGCAAAATCAAACACAAAATAATATAAATCTAAAATTAATTTCACAATGCTAGAAGGGTACGCTTATTACTTATCTCAAGATGGTGGCTATAAGGTGTTCCTCGATCTTTACTTGCTTTGAACGCTCCACTTAGCATACTCCCTATTAACTCATTGTGCATCTAGGAATCACGAGGTCTTTACGGTTTTAGCGTAGGCTTAAGGACGGTATGATATGTATATTTGGTAAATTTAAAGCGAGCTTTTGGCTCTCTCCTCACTTACCATCAACAAACTGTCCAAGCGCTTGAGTTTACACTCGAATAACGTTCTCTCTCAACCCATTTGACGCGCTTAATTAGCGTCCCCACATTTACCGAATAAGCACATAAAAATTTCCACTTTGCCGGTCCGAATATACATTCTTTTCAAATCATTTATTCATTTACTTTTTATTTTTTATTTTTTTTTGTATAGCTATGACTCTCTTTTTTAATGTTGAGATATAATGCTATTTTTTCATAGTTATTCCTTTTCATAACTTTAGCTCGTAGCTTCTTTTTCATTCACTATAACCCCGACAAAGAGTTACAATATAATAAACCTGTGAATCATCATCAAAATATAGCACAAAGCACAATTGATAAGCTCCAAAATCCCAACCCAATGTAAATTCCCATATAGTGGACCCACCACCTCAAACTCAAGCTCAAGACAGGAAGTATCAGGATCGTGATTCAAGTGCGGGTCATATGGTCATGCTTAACAATCTAAAGGGATATTGGCTTATAATGTGGCGACAAAAGAAAGGCTTAAAGGCTAAAAATTTGGCTAAGAAGGATACAATTAATTTAGGGATAGAAGGCCAAAAAGGATTCAAATGGCTAACAAAGAACTGCCTTTATCATTTTCCTATCTACACAGCTTGCCTCTAGTTCATACCTAAGTGGGTTCTCTACATTTAGATCTCACGTTCTACAAACCACCCATTATCCTTAAGCACAAGTTTACTTCTTTTGCATTGTTCATTAATTCTTCCTATCAATTATCTCATATTTGCATGCAATCAAAGTGCGGTTTACACTAACTCCTAAAGTCAGTTATTTTCTATCATAAATTCATGAAAATCATGCTTGATGGGGGTATTTAAAATCTCTACAGTCAATGCAACCTTAAGATTAATTTTATTGAAAGCATGTAAATCAAAAAAAATTGGGATGAGGCAACGAACCCCACCCCAAACTCAAAAGTGAGTCGTGTCCCCATGACTCGAAAAAGACTCAATAAAGCAATAAAATTAAACTAAACTACCTAAACAGTGCCTACCATCAATCAAGAAGAAGAATTAAAACGGGGTACCTGGCCATAAAGATCCATCATGTCCTCCTCCGAAGAAGAAGAATAATTATCAATATCCATGTTCGTAGTTACCTCTTCCAATGTTGACTCAATCTGTGTAATTTCTATCCAAAGTGCTCTGTTGTCTTCTCTTAAAAGCTCGATTTCATGTTTCAATTTCATAGCCCATGGAGGAATACAAGAATTAATTTGAGAGAAAGAAGAACCTTGATCTTGAATTTGTGTCTTTTCTTTAGGCTTTGATGATACCCTCATCCTTGTTGTTAATTTCTTGTGTAGGGGTTGTGCAGGTGCCTTTTCCTTTTGTTTTTCTTCAATAGGCTCATCAAGATTGATGGCCTTTTCAATTGTAAAACCAGGCAAATATTTTTTCTTCCCTAGGATACAACACTTCTTCTTATAATCCATAGTATCTGTTCTGTTTCTCATGGTTGAATTGACCCCAAACTCAAGTTATACCAAGGATAGAATAAATTTAGGAGAACTTGGTGTAGCTTGAGTTTCTTGCTTGTATTAGATGAAAGAAGAAGGTTTCTTGATGAATCTTGGAAGAATTCTTGAAAGCTTGATGATCTTGATGGTGTTTAATGGTGTTTTTTGATGAATTTGATGAAGAGGATGTGTTTATGAAGGATGGAGGAGAGAATTATTGATGTTATTGTGTTTGTTGTAGAGGTTTAATCAAGCTTCAAAGTCTATTTATAAGGTTGGGAGCTGGAAAATTCGTATGGGAGAAGCTAGGGTTTACACTTCATAAGGTAAGAAGTGTATAAGGCAACAATCTCTTCCAAACCAACATGCGGGCCGGCATACTGAGGCTAATGGCCGGCATACCGGTGATGGACGTGTGTCTTTCCATTACATTCTGCCTTGAACCCGAGACGCTACCCGAGGCCACGTGTTTTCTGTTCGCCGGCATACCGGAGATATCAACCGGCATGCCGGTGCTGCTTTTTGTCCAGGGGTGAACTCCGTCAAAATACCCGAGGCGAGCTACCCGAGGGCACGGGATTTTCATATGGCCGGCATACCAGAATTCTTGGCGGCATGCCGGTGCGATACTTCGAATTTTCTCTACCTCTCGGCAAACAACCCGAGCCTTGGACCCGTGGGCACGTGTTTCTGCTCCGCCGGCATACCGGTCAGGATAGCAAATTTTTCCTTTTTGTTTCTTAGCACCCCAAACTCAATTCCTGCACCATTAACACACTACCTTTCTCATTTCTTTTAAAAGTAGACACTAAAACTCGACACTAACTTAGAATTATACATTAGGAATTGAAAAACATAAAGCAATAAACTAATATACAATGAACTGGCTTTTGTTTAACGTCGTTAAGCTCGACGGGTTACCTCTCGCATCTATTCAGCTTCAAGGAGGTACATGACCTCCCCAGGATGTGGATCAACTCTGCGATTGGTATCCTCGCCCACATGGTAAAGTTTCAGACGATGTCCATTCACCATGAAGGTGCGTTGCTCTTCTGGATTCTCGATCTCTATAGCTCCATGCGGTGTAACTTTGGTCACTACAAACGGACCAGACCACTTTGATCTAAACTTGCCCGGATAATTAATGAACTTAGAGTTGAACTTGAGGACCATCTGTCCAACTTTGAATTTCTTTTCACGAATGCGATTGTCATGCCATCTCTTTCTCTTTTCTTTGTAAAGTTTAGCATTCTCATAGGCATGAAATCAAAACTCATCAAGTTCATTCAGCTTCATCATACGATTCTCCGCAGCTAAGGTAGGATCCATGTTCATCTCCGCTATCACCCAATAGGCACCCATTTCAAGCTCAAGAGGTAAGTGACAAGCCTTACCATAAACGATGTGATACGGAGATGCACACACAGGCGTCTTGAACGCAGTACGATATGCCCACAACACATCATCTAATTTCATTGACCAATCCTTGCGTGTGGAACCAACTGTCTTCTAAAGAATGGATTTGATCTCTCGATTAGAGACCTCAACTTGACCATTGGCTTGTGGATGATACACGGTAGATACACGATGTCTCATACCATACTTCTCTAGAACTGTCTTCAGATATTTGTTCACAAAGTGTGAACCTCCATCACTGATAATAACTCGAGGTGTACCATGTATAGTGAAGATGTGTGACTTTAAGAATTTAATCACTCCTCACGAATCATTAGTTTGTAGAGCTACAGACTCTACCCATTTAGACACGTAATCAACAGCTAGTAGGATGTAAAGATTCCCGTTAGATGGTACAAAAGGCCCCATGAAATCAATTCCCCATACATCGAATATCTCAACTTCAAGAACATTATGTGGCATCTCATCTCTCTTAGATATATTACCAGTAAGCTGGCATCTATGACACTTCTTGACATACTCATGACAATCCTTATGTAATGTAGGCCAATTAAAACCGGATTGTAGTACCTTTGCAGCTGTACGATCACCTTTGAAGTGTCCTCCGTATGGTGAATCGTGACAACTTTCAACAACGGACAGAATATCCCTATCTGGTATGAATCTTCTCACCATCTGATCACTACATGTTTTGTAGAGGAAGGGATCCTCCCAAAAGAATTGTTTAGCTCGATGGGCTAGTCTCTTTTTCTATTATGAGGTAGCTCCTTGAGGAAAAGAGCCACTCACAATAAGATTTGATATATCCGCATACCAAGGAGTTTCTAATGAATAAACTGAAAACAAACTCTCATCAGGAAACTCTTCTCTTACCAACTCAGGTCCTCCATTAGACTCAGAACCTTCAAGATGCGACAAATGATCAGCAACCTGATTATCACACCCCTTTCGATCCCGAATTTCTAAATCAAACTCTTGTAACAGTAATACCCATCTAATCAAACGCGGCTTTGCATCTTTCTTTTCCATAAGTTATTTAATCGCGGAATGGTCTGTAAACACAACAACTTTCACCCCATGAAGATAGGAACTAAATTTGTCGAATGCGTACACAACGGCTAGTAATTCCTTCTCAGTTACGGTATAATTAATTTGAGCACTTGTGAAGGTTTTATTAGCGTAATAGATAGAGTGATATACCTTTTCTTTTCTTTGACCCAGAACAGCACCCATCGCAAGATCACTAGCATCACACATAATCTCAAACGGAATCTTCCAATCAGGAGGTAATACAATAGGTGCAGAAATAAGCTTTTATTTGATCTCGTTAAATGCCTTTATGCAAGCTTCATCAAAAAGGAATTTGGTGTCCTTCTCAAGTAAGTTGCACAACAACTTAGAAATTTTGGAGAAGTCTTTGATAAAACGTCGGTAAAAACCAGCATGACCTAAAATGCTTCTTACCCCTTTTACAGAAATAGGAGGGAGAAGAGTCTTGATTATCTCAATCTTTGCACGATCAACTTCCAAACTAGCACTTGAAACCTTGTGACCCAACACTATACCCTCACAAACCATAAAGTGACACTTCTCCAAGTTCAAAACCAAATCAGTCTCCTTGCATCTAATCAATACCTTCTCCAAGTTTCGTAAACACTCCTCAAAGTTATCACCAAACACAGAAAGGTCATCCATAAATACCTCAAGGAAATCATCATCATGTCCCAGAAGATTGCCATCATACATCTTTGAAAAGTAGCAGGTGCATTACATAATCCGAATGGCATCCTTCGGAAGGCAAAGGTACCAAAAGGACATGTAAAGGTTGTCTTGTGTTGGTCTTTTGGAGCTACATAAATCTGATTGTATCCTGAGTACCTATCCAAAAAGAAATAATATTTTCTCCCAGCTAGTTTGTCTAACATCTGATCAATAAACGAAAGAGGGAAGTGATCTTTTCTGGTGGCCTTGTTCAACTTTCGATAATCCATACACACTCTCCAACCAACAACGGTTCTTGAGGGAATGGCTTCATTTTGCTCGTTCAAGATAGTAGTGATACCACCCTTCTTTGGTACGCATTGAACTGGACTCACCCATTCGCTACTAGCTATGGGATCGATGATTCCCGCGTCTAGCAACTTGATAACCTCTTTCTTCACCACTTCCTTCATAGCTAGCATCAATCTTCTTTGCCCTTCAACTGAGCGCGCTCTTTCATCGTCTAGAATGATTTTGTGTTGGAAATAGGAAGGACTAATACCTTTGATGTCAGCAATAGTCCAACCAATCGCCTCTTTATTAGCTCTTAGTATGCGCAACAGTTTGTATTCTTGGGAACCTGTTAAAGTAGCTGAAACAATAACAGGTAAAGTGTTGTTAGTACCTAAATACGCATACCTCAAGTGTGACGGAAGAGGATTTTCTTCTAGTTGCGGGGGAGATTCGATAGATGGTTTCTTTTTAGATACTATCTCCCCTAGCTCTCGGACTGGCTCATAGGCGAGATGCCTATGTTTTATGTTTCCGGAATTCAAAGCAGCCACAGTTTCGGTCAGTTCTTCCATTAGTTCCGGTAAGTCAAGTGTTAGGGCCGCTTGCAAGATATCGTTAAAATTCATATAATCAAATACGTCTTGCGCAGTCAAGTTAAGTACATCCATTCGGAAACACTTCTCTGGAGGATCTGGAAACTTCATGGCCCTAAACACATTGAACTTTACCTTCTCGTCTTGGATTCGCATGCTTAATTCGTCGTTTTCTACATCAATAACAGTACGCCCCGTGGCTAGGAATGGTCGACCCAAGATGATGGGGGCGTTCCTATCCGCGTCGTATTCAAGTATAACAAAATCAACGGGAAAAATTAAAGTACCTGCCTTGACGAGAACATCTTCGATTCGTCCCTCAGGATGTGCGAGGGATCTATCAGCCATTTGCAGGATCATGGAAGTAGGTCTTGTGTTTCCTATCTTCAGTTTTTCGAAAATTGACTTGGGCATCAAATTGATACTTGCACCCAAGTCACACAAAGCTTTCCCTTGCCACTCATTACCAATATAAATAGGAATCGTAAAACTCCCAGGATCAAGTAGTTTAGGTGGCAACTTACTTTGGCATATAGCGCTGCATCTTCTGGCAATCCTATCATCTCATTCTCACGGTATGGTCTCTTGTTGGTAATAGCTCTTTTATGGAATTTAACGTACTTCGGCACATCTCTGATAGCATCTAAGAACGGAACGTTAATATTGAGACCACGTACCATACTTCTGATAGTCAGCCATGTCTCCTTTCTTCTGAACTCTTGAGGGAAAAGGTGGAGGAGGACAGGTTTCTGTAACATCTTTGGTCTTTGGCTTTTCCGGAATCTTCTCCACTTCCACTACTTCAGGTTCATCTTCTTTCTCCACCACATCTTTTGTCGGTTTCTTCTTCACAGTTGTTTCTTTTTCTTTCATCACGGGAAAAGGAGGTGGTGGGAGCTTCTTACCATTTCTAAGTGTCACTGCATTACAATCCTCTCGTTGCTTGGGTTCTTCAGTGTCAGTTGGTAATTGTCCTTGTTGACGTTGGTTCAATTGTTTTGACACTTAAGCTAGCTGATTTTCTAACATCTTCAATGTTGTGGTTGTAGCTTGTTGGTCTTGGTTAGATTTTGTTTGAATATTGAGTAGTGTCAACAAGGTTTGCTGAACATCTAACACACCTTCTTAAGGTTGAGAAGGTAAAGCTTTCTGATTCATGGTCTTGGTGTAAGCATCTTGAGGAGGTTGTCTCTGAGCTTGATTTCCGAAAGCTTGTCCACCTTGGTATTTATTCTGAGGTCTTGGTTGAAAATTGTTTCCTTGGGGACGTGGTTGATATGCATAAGTCGGATTAGCAGCCCAATTTGGATTTGAATATTGGAAACCCGGATGGTTTCTATTCGGTTGATAACCTTGACCACTTGAATTATAATTTCATTGGTTGGACATAAACATTACGGGTTCTTTATTGTGTGGACAATTCTCCCAATCATGATCTTGTGTACCGCAGTTAGAACATCCATAAACTTCTTGTGTAACATTAACATCTGCTCTTCTACTTGCAACACTTTTTGTAACAGCTAGAGTAAGCTGTTTTAGTTGTTGCTCAAGTTTATTTTCCATGGCGGTGAATTTTTCTTCTATGAATGCACTATTTCCACCTCGGACAGGTGTTCTCACGGTATTCCAACCCATTTCATTTGTACAGTTCTATTCAAATTAATCTTAGCATGGACTGGTTGTACTTGTAAAAATCAACCACCACAAAGCAAGTCTAGATCCTTTCTTCAAAAGCCATCAAGTCCTCGGTAAAATATCTTCATCTGTTGAATTTCTGTGAGGCCATGATCAGGGACTCTTCTCAAATAAATCTGAAATCTCTTCCAACTTCTACCCAAAATCTCGTCTTGATCTTGTTTGAATGAAGTCAATTCAACTTGCGCGTCTAATCTCATATTTGTTGGGTAGTATCTGTCGAAGAACGCAGTTTGTAATGCGTCCCATGTTGTAATTGCTCCAAGTTCATGAGAATCATGCCATTCACGTGCTCCATCAATAACGAAATACCTAAATTCGCAAAATACATCTGATCTCTTGTTACTCCTTGCGTAATATAGGAATCGCAAATTTGCATGAACTTCTGTACAGCACGGATTGGATCTTCGCCAGGTGCTCCTCGGAAATTGCCATAACTCTGAAATTAAGATAACATACCAGGATCAGGTCTGAATCTCTCGACATTAATATTTGCTGGGCCAATTCCGAGGGCAGGAGCTCGAAATGGAGCTTGTTCAGGGCCATTAACAAACCACGGATTATTGTTCTGAGGAGGCTGAACTTGTGGAATAATAGGGACCACAGGAACAAGAGGAGGGTCGAGTTTAGCCATTGCTTCTCTTGCTAATTGCTCCTCTAACTCTTTTGCTTTAGCTTCTCTCTTTCTTTTGTTTGCGTCTCGAACTAGATTTTCGGGATTTGCAAGAATCACGATATCTTCACGCATAAACCAAAACCTGTAAACCTGAGAAAGAAAGACAACCCAAAGAGTAACACTGAAAAATAAAAGTGAAACTAAAACAATTAAACTACTAAAGATTAACACCGGGGTCACACGCTACCGTCCCCAGCGGCGCCAAAAACGTGGTGGTCCTAGGGTGTTAGAAAATTAAGCGATAAATAAAGAGGAACCACAAACTGCAAGTGTACAGTTGTCCCAAGTAATATATGATAATCAAGTTCGTTCTCAGGGACGGATTAGGTTCAACCCAAATATTAATCCAGTAGTAAGAATAATTGCTAAACAGAAAATAAAAGATAAGAATTTTTGTTTGGTTTTTGTAAATTAAAGATGCAAATAAAGTAAAGACTAAAAGTAAATTAACTAGAAAGAAATAAAGCAAATAAAAGACTAACTTCAGATAAGAGATACTTGAGTCTCGCAAGGAATCCACTTAATCAATATAATCTATCTTATGTTTAAGGCAAGAACTGGAATTATAATATTAATCGGGACATTAATATCTCCTAGCCCCCTGTCGGGTTGACCTAGGAGCTATCCTAAAGTACTATAAACACCTGTATAGTCGAATATGCCTCTTCATATGACATGTTTTTACCTCTTTGGCTATGTAACTAGTTAAGCATGTCGGTCAATAACGAACATTACACGGGTATTACCTAGATCAGTATCAAACCCCCCTGTCGGATGATCACTTCGCCACTAAAGTGAATAGCCCAAATACTAAAAGCTATTTCTAGTTGTTCCTAAAAGAAATATTAATGAAAACAAAGTAATATCCAATATATAAAACTCAATTCACTTTAAATCATAACAATCCCAAATTCAAAACATAGATTAATTAATTAAGGTCCATCCTTTAATGCGATTCTCAAGTATAAAGAAATTTAGCTAATAAGAAAATCAAAGACTAACATTAAATAAAAGGAGTTCATGTTTAACCTAAAGGGTAGGATGACTGCTGATAGAAGAACAGGACTCCTCCAGCACTAGCTTCTCCGTGCCTTCTTGCTCTGACTTGAAAACCTTAAGCCTCTTGTGTAATTCTCTGAAGTGTGTGAAAAGAGGAGGCTAAGGGGTGTATTTATAGGTGTTAGGAAACCCTAGGTCGAATTTACTTGGAGTGGAAGACAAGTTAAGAACTCTTAAATTCGTAACCCTAAAATCTAGGAAAGGTAAGATTCTGCTGCTAATTTGTTTGGGTCATATCTCCTTCAATACTTATCCGTTTGACGCGTTCCAATATTCGAAACCGCTTGTCTCGGAAAGCTCTATCCATTGGTGTAGACCACTTGCCCAGATTCCTAGCCAATATTAAGTTATGGATTCCTCTTTGAAACGTGGCTAGAATTTCAAATTCATAAGGCAGCTTTATCTTTTCCTTCTTTGCATATATCTTTCCTAAATCTTCTTATTTCCATGTAAATCTTCTTTCTTTTACTTCTTTAACTCGACTCGGTCTCTAAGTAATTACCATTTATCTTTTAAAGCTTCACAATAAATAAATAATTAAACTGCATATGCTTATAAAGAATAAATCAATATATCAAGAAATAGAAATAGGAAAGTGCACTCTAAAAATAGAAACTAGAGTAAAAGTATTTCCTAACACACTAAAATACCCTAATAATTTAATTCTCACTTTTCCTCCTTGGATTGGTCTTTCATGAAATTCAAGAACCTATTAACTTTGCACTAAAAATAGTCAAATTTACGCACAAAAGCTCAGAAACTGCAAATAATAATATTCCAAGGGGAGAAAGTGTAATATGATCAAATACGCATGAAAGTCTATTAAATAAGTCATTTATTCACCTAAAAGGATGTCTCCAAAGGGCTAATAATTAGAACAAATAGGGAGACATCAACAACCGTGCACTTGTGGTCGTAGATCCTCTACTTTTATTGCATTATTTTATAATATACCAGGACCCACCAAGTTTTTGGCAATGCTGCCGGGGACGGTAGCATGTGACCCCAGTGTTAATCTTTTAAAAGTTTTTTCTATTTTTGTTCAGTTTTACGCTTTTGTTTGTTCTTTCTTTCTCAGGTTTGATAGGTTGGTGTATGCTCGATAACCCCGAGACACTAGTCAAACTTCAAAACAAAAGAAAGAAGGAAGAAAAAGAAGCAAGAGAAAAAAGATAGGTTAGCTATATAAACAGAAATAGCTAATGTTGACAATCGTAATTCTTTTCGGGTGGAAGTGAAAGAAGATCCTCCTGCACCTAGACGACAAGATCAACCTCAAGTCTTTCATGATCCCCGGTTCGTACAAGGTCCTAAACATATTACATACCGTGCTCCTGCTCTTGGTGTCGGTCCTCCAGATATTGATGTCGCAAGATACAGACCCGATCCTGGTATGTTAGCTCAATTCCAAAACTTTGTAAATTTTCGTGGAGCACCTGGAGAAGACCCAATTCGTGTAGTACATAAATTTATGCAAATATGTGATGCGTATATGATGTCTCCTCATTTGTGATAGATTTATATTAGGATGAGACATCATTTTTAGTGATTTAGAAGTCATAAATGTCGATTTTCTTGAGAAATAGTGCAATTTCCTATTTTGAGTCTTGATTTAGTGAAATAATATTTTTAGAGCATATTGGGTTTAATTGTTTATTTAGTGTGTAGCTTTAAAGATAATTATGGAGATTAATTAGAGTCCAAGTCAAAGACTACAACATATGAAAAGAGATTAGCATGGTAATTGGAGATAAGAAAACAAAAGGTGAAAAGATGGAAAAGGAAAAGCTGCCTAAATCTGAGATTCTGCATCACACGCCTAAAGAAGTGGTGATTACTCCTACAAGGAAGCCGATTTTGGTAATTTCCTTTCACAGGGACGTAGATAATTATGTGAGGATTCTTTTGGTATATTATGGAGCAAAAACCGACCAATAACAAAGAAGATATGCTCAAAACGGTCCAGCAGTGTTTATCTTTATTTCCATACGAATTTGAGTTGGGCTAGGAGTCCAAACTTTATCTCTCCCTCAAGAAAACGAATTAGGTCTTATAAACACCTATAAATACACCCTTATATCACTTGTAAAAAAAACCCTAGCAATCCTTGCCTCATAGTAATTAGTTCTTAAAGTTTTATTCTTCCAGTTTATTGTAGAGAGCAAGATGATGTCTTTTGTAATTTCTTTTAGTTTATTTCCATCAGGTATGAAATAAACTTCCCATAGCTTGGGTTTTGCATCATGTATAATCTATGAATTTTAATTCTTCTATCTAAGTTTCTTTGGGAATTACATGTTTTAAATTGATATTAGCTTCTTACCTTTATATTTGTTTATGTGTTTTGATTTATTGTCTGTCCTAGAACTGGTCACTTTAGGAGTGTATTAATAGTAGTTAGATGGTCACCTTAACTGGGTGTCTAATTATTGAACCACCACATAACATCTAGTGTCCGATATTAGTTCTGACAAAACATGAATCTAACTAGATAGTCATTAGGGTTTGTTTTAATCACCATATCACCAATTGATTGAAGTGTTTGCTTAGGGCCTTGGTAGCGCTTGATAACCCTATTTGAAACCACGTCTTGGTTGTGGCGTAGCCCCCTTAGTCGCTCTCAAGGTATAAGGTATGGGAATTTAAAATCCTGACTAAGTACACAAGAGCTAATATTCTCCTTTATAAACTAGATCTAATAGAAAGAATTAGAAGGATTAGTGCATACTAGCAAAACCTAAGCTATATTTCTCATCTCATATTCTTCGTATTTTATTTTATTGTCTTTATTTTCTTAGTTTAATTCTTAATTTTGAAATTCTATTCCTTTAACTTCTGTCTTTTAATTATTTACTTCTTACTCGTTATTGTTACCTACTCGTATAACACACTTAAGTCACTGAGAACGAACTCAACTTACTAACTAAAACTTGCATACGTCCTGTAATACTTGCAGTACTGTGCCTGTCTAGGGTGAGAGTGCGTAGTTTTCTAGACTTGATTTATCATATTTTTATCACACCCTAGGCGACACCAAGTTTTTGGCGCCGCTGCCGGGGACTTGTGTCTCGTTAGCGTGTGGGTTATCTATTTCGAGTAGTAGTTATTAATTAGATTTTATTTTTCAGTATTTAGTTTTTGTTTTTCCGGATTTACGCTTGTGGTTTGATTTAGTCTTTTTCAGGTTTCACAGTGTTTAATTATTGGCCTCCTTTACCGGAGCCTGAGAGGAGCTTCAGAGTTTACAACAAACGTGTTCGTGAGGAAAGATCCTTGAGAAGAGTAATGGCAGCCCATCAAGATCCACCACTTGATGACCAACTTGGAGTAAATCCGAGAGGTCCACCACCACCACCTGGTGGACTACAGCAAGATCCACCTGGGATCCAACAACAGGATCCACCTGGTGTACAAGGACAACAACAACATCCGTTGGGAGGAGGTAATGGGCAGAATAACATCAATCAGTAGAATCAAGTACAGCAAGACCTCCCTGGTCTTCATGTACTGTTTCATGTTCAACCAATCGGTTACCGTCCTCCAGAGATCCAGAATATCAAATTTAGACCCGATCCGGGTATGCTTAGTCAATTTCAAAGTTTTGCACTCTACAATGGGACTGCATTCAAGATCCGGTAAGATCGATTCAGAAGTTCATGCAGATTTGTGATGCCTATATTACTCCTGGCATTACACGCGAGTAACTGTATTGTCATATGTTTTCGTTCTTCTTGACCGGTAGAGCTAGCGATTGGCTAGAAAGACAACCACATGGAACAATTAATTCTTGGACAAAACTTCAAACCGCGTTCTTTAACCGTTTTTATCCGAAGAGCATGAGACTTAAAGATCAAACCGAGCTTGCAAGATTTTGTCAAGAAGATGGAGAAACAATAGGAGAATCATGGACAAGGTTTCGACATAAATTAGCTAGATGCCTGCTCCATGGTTATACCCCTGCTCTACAACTTGCTATATTCTATGAAGGTCTTAATGATAAAGGTAGAGAGAAGGTGGATAACATTGGAAAGGGTAATTTCGTGTCCATGAACCATAATGAAGCTTCTGAGGTTTTAGAAAATATTATGGAACAAGAAAGAAGTTGACCTTCAACGCGAGCTTCTGTAGCAAAGACCCGAGGAACGCTTCGTTTAGATGCAGAAACTGCGAACTCAGCTCAAATATACGCATTAGAAAATCAAATCAAAGAGCTGAAGTTAGAGATGCAAAAGAATTTAGCCGCCGCAAACGTAGTACAAAAAGCACAAGGTTGTCAACAATGTGGGGTTAATAATCATACATGGGAAGAGCGCGAATCAAATCCACAATCTGTTTACTTTATATCCAACCGCGGAGGTTATCAATGGGGTAACCGAAACCATCCGGGTATGCAGTATTCAAATACACAAGGGGCCGCTAATCCTGGTCATTATCAACCGCGACCCCAGAACAACTCTTTTCAACCAAGAGGTCAGTACCAGAATCAATATCAAAATATACCTGCTCCCCCTCAACAACCTGTTCAAGATGCCTATACCGATTCTTTAGAACAGAAAGCTTTACCTCAGTATCCTCAAGAAGGATCTATGGACAATCAACAGATAATACAAGCCTTGCACCGTTTGACCACGACTATGAACGCTCAGGAAGAGAAAGTCCGAGGACACGATGCCACACTTCAGATTTTAGGTACTCAAGTAGAACAGTTAAACACAGTTTTAACAAATTTAATGGAACAGAAGGAAGTGAAGGCAATCGAAGGAGGTGAAAACAATGTTGGGTTCGAAGCTTGCAAGGCTATTTGCCTTGAAATTGAAGAAGAACAGAAGGAAGTACCGCATGCTACCGTTAGTGTCGTGGAAGTTCCGAGTACCGAAGAAGAACCAACCAAGTCTAGCCCCGTGGAATTGGACTGTTCTGAGGTTTATGTGGAGGACGATTAAGAAAAGGCCGAGTTCATACAACTTCTGAAGAAGATGCAAGAGGAAATACGATCGGTTATGGATTATCAAGCTGAGCTGGCTAGAGAGAAAGAGAAAGAAGCCTCAGAGGAGGAATCAAAAGTTGAAGATGAAGTTGCACCTGCTGTGCAAAAAGATAAAGAAGAAGAGAAGGTGGAATCGCCACCTATTGTTCAACCAGTGTCATCAACTATTCCTAATACAAATCCTAAGGATGACACGGTACTCAAGACATTTGTAGAGGCGTATAAACCTGAAAATATCAACGCCCAAATGCTTGAGATTGCGAAGAGAGGACTTACACCGCAACAAGTTTTTACACAAGTTATTCCTGAGAAAGAAGCGAGTGTAGAGATCTGGTGGGGCCTAGGGTGTGATAAAATAAGATATAAATAAAGTGCAAATAACACCCTAAAGCTACACGGTTCTGCAAGTATACAGATCGTATGCAAGTTTTAGTTAAATAATTAAGATTCGTTCCGCAAAGACTACGAAGGTTAGGGGAATCTTATGCAATTATCAAGTGCAAATAAATTAAAGTTAGAGCAACTAAACGCAAATAAAAGTAAAGACAAATTGATGTTTGTTTGATTTTCTAATTAACTAAATTAAACTAAGAATTTAAAAGACAGAAAATAAATACGAAAGAGAAGTAATATGAGAATATAGCTCGAGTTATTAGCATGTAATCCCCACTAGTTTTGCCGTTCTAAACATGTAAGGGTGAATTATGTAGTATTTCAATAATCGGTTCCAATTCGCTATCGGTAGTTTAAAATAGGATTTACCTGTGTCAATAAGGCTTCCTAAGCAAACTTTTCCTGTAATTGGTAAATAGTCACAAGAACTAAACCATGGTGATTATCTAGTTAGGTTGATTTTTCAGATCTAAACCGAATACTAGACGTTATGTGCTAAACATGCAATTAAACATCGTTGTCAATGGTGACCTAATTACTAGATGGTAATTCTAATGGCTGCAGTCCACAAGAACACAAAATATAAATCCAAACACATAAACAGAGTCAATCAAAACTAGGTTTCATACGTATATGCTAAAACTCAAGCTAAATAAATTTAGTTCATGAAAGAAAAGAAAGAAATTACAAATTTAAAGGTAGAAGAAGACATTGTTGATGAACAGCTCCTTCCAGACTTCTCTCTTGTGTTGTAAGCTTCCTCTTAGTTTAAGGTTTCACCAAGGATGATTTAAGAGTGTTAAGAGGCTGTATTTATAGTGTATAGGTTGACCTAATTCGTTTCTGGGAGATAAGGCCAAGTAATAGACTCCAAGCCCAACTCAAATTCGTATGGATAATTACTGCTGAACTGTTTTGGGTATATCTTCTTCGTTATTGGTCGGTTTTTGCTCCATAATATACCAAAAGAATCCTCAGAGAATTATCTACGTCCCTATGAAAAGAATCTTCCAAAATCGGCTTATTTCTTGGAGTAATCATCACTTCTTTAGGCGTGTGCTGCAGAATTCAGATTTAGGCAGCTTTTCCTTTTCCATGTTTTTAGCCTTTGTTACCTTTATCTCCAATTTCCATGTAAATCTCTTTCCATAAGTTGTAGTCTTTGACTTGGGCTCTAATTAATCTCCATAATTATCTTTAAAGCTTCACACTAAATAAACAATTAAACCCAATATGCTCTAAAAATATTATGTCACTAAATCAAGACTCAAAATAGGAAAGTGCACTAAACTAAGCTAAAATCAACCTATAAACTAATAAATAAGCCTAAAATGATGTCTTAGAAGTATATTTTATTATCACAAATGAGGAGACATCAAGATCCCAAGAGAGAACCTGAGAGTCTCAAGAAGAAGTGAACGAGAGCTACCAACAAAGCTTAAGGATCCAGGAAGTTTTAACCTTCCTATTCAAATTAATGGTATGCTCAAAGTGAAAGCTATGTATGATGTGGGTTCTGGTGTGAATCTTATGCCTAAGTCCGTGTTCGAGAGACTTGGACTTCAAAAATCAGAGAAAACTCCAGTGAAGTTGCAGTTCGCTGACAACTCAGTTAAGAGGACATGGGGAACAGTGGAGGACGTCTTAGTCCGTGCAGGTAATATCGACATCCCTACTGACTTTGTTATTCTTGAGTTTGATGCAGATAAGCAGGTTCCAATCATACTTGGACGGCCTTTCATGGCCACAAGTCAAAGTGTCATCAACTTCCAAGAAGGGACCATCACCCTTCATGCAAAGAACGTATCCGAGACCTTCTATGTCTTGGGTAAGAAACCAAGAAAGTTAGATCCCACCGTTCCTGTCATCCACAGGCTTTCACATCACAAAGTCCCTCCTGAGAAGATCCACTTAAAACCTGTGGATACTGAGCCAAACATTGAGTTTGTGGTTGGCCTTGAAGTACTATGGAAAGCTCACAAACGCGAGAATAGGCCACGAAGTTTCAAAGACTCGTGGATGGGACCATTCATTGTCACTAAGGTTGTTTCAGCCAAGGTGATAGAAATTCGACCCAAAACTGGGATCAAGCGCAGATTAGTTGACGTTCATAGCCTAACTCGTTGGGGAGACTATATTCGCAAATCTTGATAGAGGTAACACGTCTAACTTTGAAAGACGTTAAATAAAAGTGCTGTACGGGAGACAACCCATAGTTTTTTTTAGTTTTTATGTCTTTTACGTTTTTAGTTTATGTTTAGTTTAGTTTTTTTTAGTTGATAATGCATATTTGAGAAAGGTATTAGTGTTTTTTATGCTTAGGTATTGGAGAAATCGAGTTAGGGAAGAAACAAAAAAAATTCGGAAAGGAATTACCATCGGTGCGGTATAATGCACCTCAGCCACGGTGTACCGCAGAGGAGAGAGACTCGTACCACGGGTAGGAGCCGCGGGTTTTATACCGAGCCGAAAATTGACCCGTGCGTTATACCCCCTACACCGCACCCCTACACCGCACGCCTAAAACACATGCCACGGGGTGCTATAACGGGTATTTTGCCGAAGGAAGCCACAGAAGCCGCGGTGCACCCCCTATACCGCGCCATGGTCCGCGCGCCTAAAACTCGTGCCACGGGGTAGGTACCACGTGTAGTTGGCCGAGGCAAAAATTTTGGAGCAACAGAAGCTGCGGTACACCCATGTACCGCAGCCATGGTCCACACGGCTCCGCCAGAGAGAGAAAGTTACGGGATTTAAGTGTATAAAAGAGGTATGAAGCCATTATTCCGAATTTTATAAACCTTAAGCCTATTTCTCTTCTCCAAAACTCTCCCAACTCCATTAAAGCTCATAAAAACCTTCACCAATCATCAAAACACTACTCAATCATCAAGAAAAACACATCAAACCTTCTCTCCACACCATTACAAGAGAGATTCAAGCACCCTATCCTCACTAAATCCATCAAATTGAAGAATCAAGAGCTCAAATTTTCACAATTCATCCTACAATTTCTTAAATCCAAGACAACCCATTACAAATCCACCTTACCCACATAAAGATTCATCATCCATTCATATTTCCTAAGCCAAATCAAGCTTGTTCAACCAAAAATTCACAAGTTCAAATTTCAAGGGTTGCTAAAGCTTTGAGTTGGGGGTTAATTGAGGATGACTAATAGAACAACAATATTAGCTAACAAGAGGGAGGTGAAGAATAGTAAGGGATTGGATTTAATCAAGAAGATAACAAATAATAAAGGTTATAGTTCTAATTCAAGGGGTAAAGACGATGTTGAAGATGGAGGTATAACTTTGTGTGATCGTAATGGTAAAAAGCTTTACTTTTATCCAAAGGAGAAAACACAACTTCCACAAGGTCCTACACCCAAAGAGAAAGAGGAAGCTTCAAGGGCCCTGAAAGCTTCTGCAGAGAAACAATTGAAAGAGCTACCTTTTGCTTATGAGAAAGTATTCAAGGAAGAAGTTGGTACAGGAGATTACGCGAGATTCTTAGAGCTTGGTGAAAAATTGGGTTGGTCTACGTTCATGGTAAGACGTTCTGAATTATGTCATGAGTTAGTTTTGGAATTCTATTTAGGCCACTTTAGCCGAGATAGTAAAGGTTGTGTTCCAATTAGAGGAAAGTTAGTTCCTTTCACAGTTGAGGAAATTAGAAACCACTTCAAATTTAAGAAATTGAAAGGTTATTGCAAATTTGAAGAAGCGGTTTCTAAACGATAAATCTTTGATGAGGAATTACTTTTTGAGCATGTATTAGACAAGGAGAAAGTGCAATCACATAAGGGAGAATTGAAGGCACCTTGGCCTTACAAATATCTTCAAACGGATGCGAGAATTTGGCACAATTTCCTTATTCCTAATGTCTTTGGAAACACACAAACTTTGGATGTGACTATGAAGCACGCTCTACTGTTGGATTGTATTTTGAGAGGAGAAGAAGTAAATGTGGCACAGTTGATCTATGAGGAGGTGATACGATTTTTGGTTTCTCCAAAATCAGTTTATAATGTTAAATTTCCTACCATGATCACGTGTCTTGTGCGAAAAGCGGATGTTACATAGGGTGAAGAAGAGAAACTCGAGTTTAAGACGAGTTACATTGATAATGCTTGGATCAAGGATATCTTTCGAAGAGCGGGGTCTACGCAAGGCTCGAAAGAAGAAAAGGAGCAAAGTTGGCAAGAGAAGATGGAAGAGCGTCTAACAAAATTCGAAGCAGCTCAAACTTCTTTAGTCAATGATGTGGCACAAATCAATGCTAATCAAGTGCACATCATGAAACTCCTTGAGCAATTAACGAAAGGTCCAGCAAATCCAACCTTGGATGTCAATGATGCGAGGCAATAAGCCTCGAGAGTATGTTCTCTTTCTTCCTTACCATTTCTGTAAATATGTTTATCTGCAAATTTTAATTTCTGTTTTTTTTCGAGTCTTTTTCGAGTCGTGGGGACACGGCTCATTTTTTAGTTGGGGGTGTGGGGATTCGTTGTCTCTCATCTCCATTTTTCTGTTTTTAGGTAGAAATTAAAATTTTTACATGGGAATTAGATGTAGAGTGTGTTTAATAGCTTGAAAGCATAAGCTCAGTAGATTGATGATAGTAAGTAGTATGTTTATGAGCTATTTTATTCGTATGCTTTGAGTATTTGCAGGAAAACACACGTTGATAGTAAAGAAAAGATTAGTGAGCAATGCGATAGAAAGTATGCTCGATCTCAGGGAACCTTGAGAAGTGTGTAGGTCGTGAGATCCAAGCTAGTTGACAAACCCATTTGATGAAAGTGCTAAAGGTAAGAAAATAACGAAATTACATAGTGTAGAAAGTGATTAAGGCGGTTCTTTCATATTTGAAGCCTTTTGAAGCCTTTTTATACCTTCTCACCTTGTTATTTTGATTTTATATGCTATATCCTTCTCATACCCTTCTAGCCTTTCTAAAGCTTTTTATTGAAACACGTTATAAGCCATATCCTTTAGATTTTAGGACTTTTCCATATGACCCGCACTCGAATCGCGATGCATAGACAGTTGTTTTAGAGCTTGAGTTTGGGGTGGTGGGTCCACCATTATGGGAATTGTTATTGGGATGGGATTTTTGAGCTTATTTATTGTGCTTGATATTGATAATGATTCACATATTTTAATTGTAACCCTTTGTCGGGGTAATAGTGAATGAAAAAGAAGCTACGAGCTAAGATTTGCCAACAAGGGCATTAAAAAAAATAAAAAATATATATATGTATGAGAATTTAGCATGATATCTCAACATTAAAAGAGTGTCATAGCTTAAGAAATTAATTTGAAAAGAAAAGAAAATATATATATTCGGACCGGCAAAGTGGATTTTATGTGAACATCTTAGGCTTTAATTGGGTTATTGGGGATGCTAAATTGTGCATCAAGGAATTCATTGGGTTGAGTGAGAAACGTTTTATGAGAGTAACTCAAGCTGTAGGGCGATACGTTGATGGATAGTGAGGAGAGAGTCAAAAGCTCACTCCAAATTATCCAAATATACTATCATACCGTCCCTAAGCCTAAATTACAACCTTAAAGACCTTTTGATTCTTTGCTATGTAATTGAGAAGTGATTGAGCCATTAGAGAGTAGTTAAATGGACCTTTGAATACTAGTGAAGTTCGATGAACAATCTATAGCTCTCTTGGGGAACTGAGTAAAGTCCCAATCCTTCTTACATTGCGAAACTAATATGATCTTGAATTCAAGTCGTGTTGACTGTGGATATTAGAAGTGTACAGGTACGTATTTTATAAATATTATTGCATGAAATTTTCTAAGTTGTTGCTTTAGGTTTATTCTATACATTCTGCTATGCTCTTCCCATTGTGTTGAGAATTTTATAAGTGTGTATTTATAGACTTCCCTTTGTTTTTATCTTTATTGTATCGGGAAATACAACTTTGAGTTGGGGGTCTTGATGTCTCCTCATTTGTGATAGATTTATATTAGGATGAGACATCATTTTTAGTGATTTAGAAGTCATAAATGTCGATTTTCTTGAGAAATAGTGCAATTTCATATTTTGAGTCTTGATTTAGTGAAATAATATTTTTAGAGCATATTGGGTTTAATTGTTTATTTAGTGTGTAGCTTTAAAGATAATTATGGATATTAATTAGAGTCCAAGTCAAAGACTACAACATATGGAAAGAAATTAGCATGGTAATTGGAGATAAGGAAACAAAAGGTAAAAAGATGGAAAAGGAAAAGCTGCCTAAATCTGAGATTCTGCAGCACACGCCTAAAGAAGTGGTGATTACTCCTACAAGGAAGCCGATTTTGGTAATTTCCTTTCACAGGGACGTAGATAATTCTGTGAGGATTCTTTTGGTATATTATGGAGCAAAAACCGACCAATAACGAAGAAGATATGCTCAAAACGGTCCAGCAGTGTTTATCTTTATTTCCATACGAATTTGAGTTGGGCTAGGAGTCCAATACTTTATCTCTCCCTCAAGAAAACGAATTAGGTCTTCTAAACACCTATAAATACACCCTTATATCACTTGTAAAAAAAACCCTAGCAATCTTTGCCTCATAGTAATTAGTTCTTAAAGTTTTATTCTTCCAGTTTATTGTAGAGAGCAAGATGATGTCTTTTGTAATTTCTTTTAGTTTATTTCCATCAGGTATGAACTAAACTTCCCATAGCTTGGGTTTTGCATCATGTATAATCTATGAATTCTAATTCTTCTATCTAAGTTTCTTTGGGAATTACATGTTTTAAATTGATATTACCTTCTTACCTTTATATTTGTTTATGTGTTTTGATTTATTGCCTGTCCTAGAACTGATCACTTTAGGATTGTATTAATAGTAGTTAGATGGTCACCTTAACTGGGTGTCTAATTAATGAACCACCACATAACATCTAGTGTCCGATATTAGTTCTGACAAAACATGATTCTAACTAGATAGTCATTAGGGTTTGTTTTAATCACCATATCACCAATTGATTGAAGTGTTTGCTTAGGGCCTTGGTAGCGCTTGATAATCCTATTTGAAACCACGTCTTGGTTGTGCCGTATCCCCCTTAGTCGCTCTCAAGGTCTAAGGTATAGGAATTTAGAATCCTGACTAAGTACGCAAGAGCTAATATTCTCTCTTATAAACTAGATCTAATAGAAAGAATTAGAAGGATTAGTGCATACTACCAAAACCTAAGCTATATTTCTTATCTCATATTCTTCGTATTTTATTTTATTGTATTTATTTTCTTAGTTTAATTCTTAATTTCGAAATTCTATTCCTTTAACTTCTGTCTTTTAATTATTTACTTCTTACTCGTTATTGTTACCTACTCGTATAACACACTTAAGTCCCTGATAACGAACTCAACTTACTAACTAAAACTTGCATACATCCTGTAATACTTGCAGTACTGTGACTATCTAGGTTGAGAGTACGTAGTTTTCTAGACTTTATTTATCATATTTTTATCACACCCTAGGCGACACCAGTATATAACGCAATGTGTAACAAGAGAACAGATGTACTCTGCAAATTTTATGTTCTTTGTAATAGAAGCATCGAGTGTATGGCATGATTCGCAAGAACCAGGATTGATCAATACTTGGGATGAGTTACAAATAGCGTTCTTTGATCGTTATTATCCGAGAAACATGAGATTGAATGCACAAATTGCATTAACATCCTTCAAACAGGAACAAGATGATACAGTGGGAAATTGTTGGACAAGATTCAAACTATCTTGGAGAAGAGTTCCAGATCATGGTCTTTTGAAGAGAAACAAATGTCGATATTTTATAAAGGCCTTGAAGGACGTTCAAGAAAAGATCTAGACCTACTTTGTGGTGGTGTATTCTTACATTTAACATCAGCTAATGCTAAAATTATTTTGAGTAGAATAGTGAAGAATGAGTTAGGTTGGAATACTGTGAGAGAACCTATCCGAGGTCAAGGTTATAATGAGAGTAGTGATAAAATTGATGAGAAATTCTCTTCATTAGAGAATAAATTAAAGAACACACTTGAGAAACAATTGAAACAGCTTACTTTAGTTGTCAAAGAAGGATTTTTAGGTAGGAGAACTGATGTTAATGTTATACAAGAAATATATGTGTGTTCTAATTGTGGTGTGCAAGATCATGATTGGGAGCATTGTCAAGGTAATTCAGAATCTGTGATGTTTGTTTCCAACCGAGGGAACTATAATTCAGGTGGTCAAGGTTATCAACCAAACAGAAACCATCTGAGTTTCCAATACTCGAATCCAAGTGGGGCCGTGAATCCGACATATGCATATCAACTGTGTATATTTGAATCTCGACTAGTGTGCAAATACCAACTTTACCCATAAACGAAACATTAATTATATTAACTTAGGTGGATTCCTTGCGAGACTCAAGTACATCTCTCATCTTGCTCCAATCTTATTTACTTGCACTATTGTATTTCAGTTTATTATTTAAGCACTTTATTTTAATGCATCATTAGTTCTTAGACAAAAACCAAACAAAAAATCCTATAATTTTGCTTTTTAGTTTACAATTACTTCTACTAGTTGATTAACACCAGTGTTATAACTATTCGTCCCTGAGAACGAATCCCGATTTATCGGATTATTACTTGGACAACCGTACACTTGTGGTCTGTGGATCCTTTTATTTATTGCTTAATTTTATCACACCCAAGGACCCACCAATGAGCCTACAGAAAAGGGGGAAAATGAAAGAAATTTCAATGGAAAAAGTCCATAAGGGAGCTACAAAATTGGGTATAGACCTAGACAGGCCCTATGGGGAAGAGAAAGGTACTAGACCTCCTACATAAAATAAGAAGACATTGAACGGAAACGAGTTGGAAGAACGAATGAAGATATTAGAGGAGAAACAAGATGAGATGATAGCAGTTGTGGGAAAGGTAACAAAAGAGTTGGTACTCATGAAGATTATGCAAGATAGGTTGAGCACTTCACAGTATGAGACCTACATAATGATTAAGAACGGAGTCCAACGTGCACGCAACAATGGAAACCAGTCTAGTGGTGATTAAGATACGCTTCCTTCTCCCTTTTCTCATTATTACTGTACATTAGTTTATTTTCTTTATTGATTCTTTTAGAGTCGTGGGGACACGACTCACTTTTGAGTTTGGGATGTGGTTCGTTGCCTCATCCCAATTTTATGTGTTATTTGTTTCACTACTTTCAATAAAAGTAATTGAGGGTTGCGTTTGACTATAGAGTATTTTAAATATCCCCATTAAGCTTATTTTTTATGAATTTATGATAGAAAATATCAGAATTTAGGAGTTAATGTAAAACATACTTTGAATGCATGCAAACATTAGGTAATTGATAGGAAAAATTAATGAACAATGCAAAAGAAGTAAACTTGTACTTAAGGAAATTGAGTGGTGTGTAGAACGAGAAATCTGAATAAGTAGAGAACCCACTTAGGTATGAACTAGAGGCAAGCTATGTAACTAGGAAAATGATAGAGGCAGTTCTTTGTTAGCCATTTGAAACATTTTAGCTTTCTATCCCATGATTTAATTATATCCTTCTTAGCCTCATTTTTAGCCTTTAAACCTTTCTTTTGTCGCCACATACAAGCCATATCCCCTTAATTTATTAGGCATTTCCATATGACCCGCACTTGAATCACGATCTTGAGACTTTTTGTCTTGAGCTTAAGTTTGGGGTGGTGGGTTTTATTATTGGGAAATTATATTCGGAGGGATGTTTATGCGTTAGTATTTATGCGCAATAGTTGATGATGTATGCGCAATTGTTGATGATGTATTATTTTGTAACCCTTTGTCAGGGTCTTTGAAAAAAATGAGAAAGAAAGTTGTCAAAGCAGGAGACAGCCGGGAACAAGGTCACCGACTGTTGTCTAAAAAATGAATGAAAAATAAAAAAAATAAAGTAATCGGCAAAGTGGAAGTTTAGATATCATCTTGAATGCGTATTGGGTAATTCTGGGAACGCTAAATTAATGTGTCAAATGGGTTGAGTGAGAACATATTCGAGTGTAAACTCAATCTCTTCGACAGTTTGTTCATGGTAAGTAAGGATAGAGCCAAAAGCTCACTTCAATTTACCAAATATACATACCACACCGTCCCTAAGCCTACGCTAAAACCATAAAGTCCTCATAATTCCTACATACATAAGTGGATTTATAATTCAACTAATAGGGTTAAGCTAAGTGGAGCGTTCAAAGCAAGTGAAGATCGATGAACACCCTATAACCACCATCTTGAGATAAGTATAAGTGTAACCTTCTAGCATTGTGAAATTAATTTTGAATTGATATTATTCATGAAATTTGTATGTGTATATTAATTCATAGGTCATACTATATGAGATTTGTTTTAAGTTATGCTTTGGGAGTTATTCACTATACTCTGCCTTTCTGCATTCACATAAGGCCTATGTTTTTATTTTACTTTGTCTGGACGTCAAAAGTTTGAGTTTGGGGTCTTGATGTCTCCCGTTTTGTTCTAAATATAAACCCTTAGGAGATATCATTTTAGGTGAATATTAGACTTATTTGATATACTTATATGCTTATTTCGTTATATTGCATGTTCTCCCCTTAAAATTACGATATTTCATTTTTAGAGCTTTTGTACGATAATTTGTGTGTTTTTAGTGCAAAGTTCTTAGGTCCATAGACGCCTTGGAGCACCAAGATACGGATAAGAAGTGAGAATTAAAGTCTTAGATCGACCGGAGGAGTCAAAAGTAAGTAAAGATTTCCCAAGGAGTTGACTAAAAGAGGTGAAAATCTGGGAAGCTGTTACTAATTGCTGATTTCGAGCCACTTTCAGTTATTCAGCCTTGGAGTCCTAAAATAAAAAAGTTTTGCCTTTGAGTTAGGAAGATTTGGGGACTAGAATCAGGTGATTTGAAGTCGAGATGCAAAAGTTACGGCCGGTGTACTACAGATTGTACATCAGTTTCGGGATTCTTAAAGATGGACTTGGGGTTTTTAATATTTGACTTATTATTCTTAAGTAAAAGCCCAATTCGGTTTGGAGCTTTATAAATAGGCTTTTAGACCTCCTTTTTACAAACACTTCCACACAATTCATTATACGCTTAAATTAAAAAGTCCAAGTCAGAGCAGAAGGCAGAAGAGGAAGCTAGAGGTGGAGAATTCTCATTCCTCTATCAAAAGCTCAATCCAAAACCAGTTGGGTTAGCTCAACTGGCCAGAGCCTTGCTATTTCTTTAGCATTTAAAGGGGAGGTCTATGGTTCGAATCCCCTCCCTAACGGATGTAAAGTAAGAGGTACAAGTCTCGAACTCCTCCCTGAACATGGGTCACCTAGTTCTGATTTACCTGGGAATATACATGGGGAGGCGTGTATATCCCCGTGGGATTAGTCGGGTGCGCGCAAGCAATCCCGGAACCCATGTACCAAAAAAAAAACAGCTCAATCCAACGCCTCATTTAGGTTTCATATTTTATTTTTGTAATTTAGGATAATGTCTTTTATTTATTTTATTTCAGTTTTTAGTATGAACATGAGCTAAATTATTAAGTAATTGAGAATCAGATTATGGATTAAGCCCTAATCTATTTAATTGGTGTTTTTTGAATTTGGGATTTAATTATTTAATTTAAATTAGGTATTTTGTGTTGACTATTATTTTAATTTTATTTACAAATTTTTGAAGTCATGAATCAAACATAGGTTATATGGGTTAATGCCCGATAGGTAAAAATAATTAGGCTATTCACTTTCGTGGCGAAGCGATCACCTTGACGGGAGGTTTAATTACAGACCTAGGTAATAGACGCGTGGTATTCGTCAATGATCCTGACGGGCTTGACTAACCACGCAGCCAATGGGGTAAAAGACTTAATCATTCGAAAGTAGATATAATCGCCCTGACGGGGTTTATAGTACCATAGGATAGCTCCTATCCCTGTTAGGGGTTAGTACATATTAGAGTCCCGACTAACATAATAATACTAGTTTAGCCCTTAAAAAGAAGCATTGATTATAGAGATTTAGGTGAAACCCTGCGAGACTCAAGTACCCTTCTCATTCTTACGTCCAATCTTAATTACTTGCATTGTTTCCTTTCTGTTAATCATTTCAATATTTTATTTTATTTCACCATTAGTTCTTAGACATGACCAAACAAAAAATCTTATCATTTTACTTTTCTATTTACAATTACTTCTACTATTTGATTAATACTCGTGTTATAACTATCCGTCCCAGCGAACGAAACTCAATTTATCAGAGTATTACTTGGACAACCTGACCTTGCGGTCCGTGGATCCTCTACTTTCATTGAAATATTTTATAACACCCCAGGACCCACCAAGTGATTGGTATGCTATATCAATGAAGATGTAATGGATTGGTTGATTTCAAACATGTGCTAGTAACTAGTTTAATTAAATAAAATTGTAGATAAATAATTTAAAATACAAGGTAATCCTTATATTATTATTATGTGATATTAACTTTAATAGAATAAGTTATAAAAAATAAATTGTTTTAATAGTTTTAAATGATTTGTATATACAGTTCGATAAGTCTTAAATTTTTACATTTCGATTTTAACTTTTAATGAGAATATATGATAGTCGTAATATGATTTAGAATTTGATTTGTTAGTTATTGATTGGATAACTTGATTAATAGTTATAGAGAAGTAAATCTTTAATTAGGATTGTTAATTTATGTTAAATTTTTTACAAATATGTTGATTTTTTATTCATGGGTACATTAGGAATAATATTTTTTTGTTTATAGTTGTTGGTATATTATGGTTAAGGGTGATTAATCCAAAAGATTCACAACCCAACAAACTTTCTTCATAAGGTCCACCCACTTCACTAAGAATTCATGTCCATAATACTCTTCACTGGGTTGTGCGACACAATTAACTGTGTTATCCGACATAATTCACTAGGCTAAAACAATTCATTGGGTTGTCCGACACAATTCACTAGGATGTCCAACACAATTCACAATTCACTGAGCTGACTAACACAATTTACTGGGTTGTTCGACACAATTCACTGCAAATGAATCGTGTAATCATCTTCTGAACTTGCATCAAATGAATATTTACTGCATAACAATTCAAAAAGTGCACAATAAGACCAAAATCAAGCAATTGCGTCAAATGGATATTTATTATAAAAAAAAATCAAAAAATGCAGTATATATGAATATACTGCTGGTGGGTCCTGGTGTGTTTATAAATTAAGAACTGGAAATAAGGGAACCACTTAACCGCAAGTGCACGGTTGTCCAAGTAATATATGATAAACAAGTTCGTTCGCAGGGACGGATTAGGCACAACTCATGTATTAATCGAAAAGTAAGAATAATTGCTTGACAGAAAAGTGAAATAAAGATTTTTGTTTTGTTTTTATGAATTAAAGATGCAAGAAAATAAATTACGGAAATAAAAGATAGAAAATAAAAGAGACTTCAAACTTCAGATGAGAAAGAGTACTTGATCCTCGCAAGGGTTTCACCTAACCTATCTAATTCATGCTTCTGTTTAAGGGCTAAACTGGTATTATTTTGCTAGTCTAGACTCTAATATCTCCTAAACCCCGTCATGGTGGACTTAGGAGCTATCCTACGGTATTAAAAACCCGGTCAGGGTGAATATAAGCTACTTTCAGATGAATACTAATTTACCTCATTGGCTGCATGGTTAGTTAAGCCTGTCAGGGTCAATAACAGATACTATGTGTCTATTATCTAAGTCTGTAATTCAACCCCCCCCCCCCCTGTCAAGGTGATCCATACGCCACTATATGGAATAGCCTAATTACTATGAGTTAGGTTTGATTCATGACTTCAAAATTAGTGATTAAAACAAAATAAAAGTCAACACAAAATACCTAGTCTAATTTAAACCATTAAATCCCAATTCAGAAAACATAAATTAAACAGAATTAAGTTCAACCCATATAGCGATTATCAAGTACTAAAGAAATTATTTCATAACGGAATGGAAAACTGAAATTAAATAAAAGGAATTCATATTCAAATACAAAAGATAAATTGATTACCTAAAGGGTAGGATGATTGTTGATGGAAGAACAGGATTCCTCCAGCACTAGCTTCTCCTTGCCTTCTTGCTCTGACTTGAAAACCTTTAGCCTCTTGCGTAATTCTCTGAAGTGTATGAAAAGAGGAGGCTAAGGGGTGTATTTATAGGTGTTAGGAATTCCTAGGTCGAATTTACTTGGAGTGGAAGACAAGTTAAGAACTCTTAAATTCGTAGCCCTAAATTCTAGGAAAGGAGAGATTCTGCTGCTGATTTGTTTTGGTCATATCTCATTCAATACTTATCCGTTTGAGGCATTCCAATATATGAAACCGCTTGTCTCGGAAAGCTCTTTCCATTGGTGCAGACCACTCACCCATATTCTGATCCAATCGTAAGTTATGGACTTGTCTTTGAAACTTGGCTGGAACTTCAGATTCATAAGGCAGCTTTATCTTTTCCTTCTTTGCATATATCCTTCCTAAATCTTCTTATTTCCATGTAAATCTTATTTCCTTTACTTCTTTAACTCGACTTGGTCTCTAAGTAATTACCATATATATTTTAAAGCTTCACAATAAATAAATAATTAAACCACATATGCTTAAAAAGAATAAATCATAAATTCAAGAACTAGAAATAGAAAAGTGCACTCTAAAAATAGAAACTCGAGTAGAAACAATTCCTAACACACTAAAATACCCTAAGACTTTAATTCTCACTTCTCCTCCTTGGATTGGTCTTTCATGAAATTCAAGAACCTATTAACTTTGCACTAAAAACAATCAAATTGACGCACAAAAGCTCAGAAACTGCAAATAGTTAAATTCCAAGGAGAAAAAGTGCAATATGATCAAATAAGCATAAAAGTCTATCAAATAAGTCATTTATTCACATAAAAGGATATCTCCAAAGGGCTAATAATTAGAACAAATAGGGAGACATCAACTGTTAAACAATAATAAAATTATAAAAGGCTATTCTCAACGCATATGATAAAAGGCTTCCAAATTTTATAAAATAGCAATTGTATGATGAGGAAATTACTTTAAAGAGCCCAAAATTCTAAAAAAAATCATTCACAAAGTCCCAACTAAGAAGCATTCTAAGAAAGGCCTAATTTTGAATTTAGTTAGAATTTTTACCCTTATACCTCTATTCAGTTTGTATTTGGTATGCACCAACATTTTTACGTTTGGCATAGACCAATATTTGTCTGTTTGGTACGTACGAACTGCAATTATGTTCGTTTTACGATTTATTATACCATCATTTTTTGTAATTGCATGATAGGTCCCTAATAGTATTTTTCTAAACTTAAATGGATTTTGTTTATGTCCAAGGTCAATGTACGGGCTTATTTAGAAACCCGATTGAAGCTACCGTGTCAAGGTCCAGCCATTGGTACGCGCCAAACAAAGTTTTCTCCGCAAAAACAGTACATAAATCTATGCACGATAACTTTTTTCACGATGAAAACTAATTGGTAACAAAAAAAATCAAAAATATATCACTCTTTGAATTGAAAAACAAAAAGAAACCTTTTCACAATAGATATTGGAATTAAAAATAAAAATAAAAATTTGAACAGAAATAAAAAATAAAAAAACAAAAAACAGTTATCTTCAACTCATCGAATTTTGAACTAGTTGGGCCTGATACTTTTTGCTACTGGTTCGACGATGGCTAGTTGGGCCTGGTTTGACGATGGCTGAGGGGAGAGGAGATGGGTGGAGCCATGAACCTGCGTCGAACCCACGAACAAGATAATGGTCCACGAACAGGCGCCTGAGATCGGAGAATATCCCACAAAGGTAAGCGACGCTGGTGGATCAGAGAATGGCCCACAAAGGTGAGAGGCAGTGATAGATCGGTTTTCTTGTGCATGAAGGTGACCGGGGAGGCAGTGGAGCGGCGGTGGTAAGGCAGTGGAACGACGTCGGTCTCCGTGTGCAAGAGAGCGACGAGATCTTGAGCAAGTTCTTCATGTACAGGAGAGAAGAGAGTGCAATCGGGCGGCGCTGATAGCGGAGATGATGGTGGTGCAGTGGATGGTGGTGAAGCTGAGGATGGTGAAGTTGATGATGGTGAAAATGGTGTGAGAGGTGGTGGTTGTGGTTGTTGGTGGTCATGTTTGTTGGTGGTTGTGGTTGTTGGTGGTGGAGAAAGGCCACAACGGGGCGGTGGGTTTTGGTGTGCGGTGAGGGTTGTTGGTGGGTGAGACGAGAGAGAGTGTGTGAAGAGAGTGGGGAGGTTGGATCCGATAACAAAATCCTAATAGAGGATTTTTTTTTGCTTTTATTTTGGTACTAGTAAAGAAGAGGGTATTTTAGACTTTTATCTTATTCTAATTGGGTTTAGTTGATTTAGTTAAGATGAAAACTTTATGAAGGTTACTTAAGCCTTTATAAATAATTGCCCCTTGTAGGATTTGTATACAAATATAATGAACATCAAAGCTGTAGTTATCAAACGAAGCGTAATGCTTCTCGTATGGTATAAAAGGGTTTCATTGGTCATAACATGGACCTTATAGGATTTGTATAAAGATATAATAAACATGGCTTCAATTGGTCATAAAATGGCCATTGTAGAATTTGTATAAAAATATATTAAACATCACGATTGTAATTATACTTAAATTAGATAATTTGAAAAGGTTGTAAAAATGATAATATTAGGTTAAAAATAATTTATTTTTAAAGTTTTAACGGTAAAAATTATTTTTTTACCTTAATTTGAATCTTCGATTGTTGATGGCGTAGGTTTGAAGATGATGGAGAGTGATCCAGGAGTGGTAGTGGTTTCTTGTGCAGGAGTGTGAAGAGATGTCTATTAGGTTTTATGTTTTCTTCAACATTTTTGGTTGTTTTTTTTTTAATTTTTTAATTTTTTAATTTTATTTTATAAGGTTATATTGGGTTTAATATAAGGCCAAAATGATATTTTGAACTTTATTTATCCAAACTTTTTGGTTTGACTTCTTAAAGCATGATTTGTTGGATTATGAACCTAATTAACAATCATCTCTATGGTTTATATACCACTAATATATATATATATATATATATATAATAATTTTATATAATATTGTATAATTCATATCTATATGTAGTATTTTAAATATAATATATAATTTTTTTTTTTACGTTTTATGTAATGAAAAATCTCATATACATTGTAGTGTGATTATAGAAGGAATGATATATGAAATTGATTACGACGTATCATCACAGTAATCAAATTTAGATATTGATGGAATAAAAAGTAATAAAATTACTATGGTAATAAATGACCTTGTAATTATCATACCATACTTGTGTGTCATAGGAATAGATGTGAAAAAAACTAATTTCTTTTATCTCAAACTTGATAAAGAATATTTTCATAATTAATAATAACTTTAAAGATTACAAAATACCCTTATCATATTAGGTCTAACAAATTAATTTATAAAGAATTATTTATAAATTTTAAAGTTTTGGAAGAGAATTTTAGTTTAAAATTTCGTTAATTGAATTCATAAAAATAATGGATATGACTGAATTTATTTTTAGTAAAGTAGAAAACGGTAGAATATTATTTAAAATATTAGAAAAATAATTTTTGATTTTTAGTTTATGTTTGTTTTTTTCTTATAATTTGTTCTAATCTAGGTATATTTAAAATCGTTAATAAATTTATTTCTTACATAATAGTTATATTGATAAAGTACTAGTTGTTAAAGTTTAATTATAAGTTAGAATTTTTATCTATAGAAATTAAATCTCATTCTTAATGTGATTAAAATGGCTAATACTATTGAAATGGATGGAATAGCTATTATCATATTTATAAATTTAATTTCTATTATAATCAAAATTTTACATTCTTTAAATTCTTACTAAACAGAGGAATAAAATACACCACGTAAGGATTTACTTTGTAGTCGCACTATTAGTAGCTTCTCGCGTTCTCCTATTCTTAGAGGGATTAGTATTTTTCCTGTGTAATGAATCATTGGATAGCATGGGAAAAAGTGGAGGTGGGGAAGTTATTAGGAGGATTGGGTTTCAGAGATCTTAAGCGGATGAACACAACATTACTAGGAGCACAAGCATGGCGTATCTACACAAACCCTAATACATTAGCATCCTGACTATTAAAAGGTATATACTTTCCCAATAATAATTTTATGAAAGTTAAATTACGACAGAGTCGCACATGGAGTTGGAGTTGTATAATCGAAGGACGAGATTTCATAAAGAAGCATGGGATAAACCAAATCGGCAAAGGGGAAAAAAACAAACATATGGAGAGAGAGAGAGAGAGAGATGGTTACCCACGACGTGGGAATTGGTAAAACCAGATGGCTGCGAGCTTGAAACGGTTAACCAGCTATGGGAAAGGAAGAAAGCGAAGTGGGATGTGGAAACTTTGGATGGTATCTTCCCTCAACCCATTATCCCGGAAATTACAAAGGTACGATTACTAAATCATGACCAGGAAGATAAATTCATATGGCCTGCCTCAAAGGAGGGCAATTATACCACAAAGACATGATACAAAGTGTTAACAGAAGAGGCGGTGTACCACGTGCCACAATCAACAAATACAGGAGCTAATAACAAAGAAGATATGTGGAAAATGATATGGAAAACCAACATACCGAAGAAGATTAAACTTTTCATCTGGCGGGTTTGTAATAATGCAATACCTACCAAGAAGAATTTAGCAAAGAGAAGATGCACAGATTCAGAAACATGTGAATGGTGCCCGGAGGCGACAGACACAGTTGAACACCTTCTTTTAAATTGCAGAATAGCCCAAGCTGTATGGGCAGCGTCCACTTTTCAGATCAAAATACAAGAAGAGCAGACACATGATATTACAGCTTGGTTACCAGCCATTATCAAAAGTTACACGCAAGGAGGCTGGGAAGAACAAAAGGTCAAAGACTACATGTTCATAACGTTATGAGATGCGTGGAAAGCAAAAATGAAAAGGGTGCTCCAAGACTCAAACGTGGATATTGACCAGATCCTGGCAGCCGTACATACCATGATGGGAAATTTGCACGGAATAGAATGGAGGAAAAAAGTGTCACAGCTGAATACAGAACAAGACAGAACGGCGGGTTACGTAGTACAGAATACTGATCTCAACAAAAGTGACATTACTTTCTTATGCGATGCATCATTTAGCAATAGAACAGAGGTCACAGGAATAGGAAACGTAAAACAGCATAATCGGGCAGACCGATTTACAATTGACTACATGGAGAGACAGAGATGCGATACTGGAAGGGGGAGCATTAGCGGTTTTATCGGCTACCAAAAAATGCAAAGGTTTTCCAGGGGAAATAAAAACGATTTGTTCAGACAACCTTGAATTAATCCAAGGTATTAAGCAGGCATCAGCAGCAAGATGGACGATTCTACCGATTCTCCGACAAATTTGGAGGCGGTCTGAAGATCATGGCCCGATATCCTTTCGGCATCTGCCGAGGCGATTGAATAGTCATGCGGACAGTCTTGCAAAAAAGGTTAGGTGTGGAACCACAGATTACGGTATGGATATTAATGGTATAGGGATATGAAAAGTGGAAATAGGTTAGATCAGAGCTAAATTGTTACTATGTGACCAAAAAAAAAAAACTTATTTCTAATTTATTTAAGAGGCAATTACCAATACCACCCTAGAAGGAGGTGATATTGCCCATAAAAGTCATGTCTACTATTAAATACATTATTAGACAATAATACCCTTCACTAAATATTCCCACCAAATTAATTTTTCCCATCAAACTAATTTTTCCCGCCAAAAATTTTCCGACCAACTTTTCCGGCCAAATTTTTTTCCCACCAAAGTTTTCCGGCCAATTTTTTTTCCCACCAAATTTTTCCGGCCAATTTTTTTTTTCCCACCAAATTTTTCCTTGCCAATTTTATTCCCACCAAATTTTTTCAGCCAATTTTTTTGAGTTTATGTTTGGATATTATGTTGTTTTGAGAGAAATGAATGAGGAAGGTAAGGCGAATTGTGTAGATTGAAATGAGTGGATGTGCATGATCATTTTTAAATTGTAAAACATGCAAAGAAATTAATAAACTTGAATTAACTTTAGCTATTACTTTCATTCCAAGTTTCAGCTTCTTTGGGCTCATATTGGCCGCCTTAACTAAATCTTTGTCATTTAAATCCTCGGTTTTGGATTTAGAACTCACATTCACACCAACTAATTTTTCCTCCTCGTCACATTCTGAAGCACTTCGTATAAGAACAGACGGGGTAGATGATGAAGATGAAGTAATTATCCCAGTGTTTTTCTGTTTTGCCACCTCATCATCCACTGTAATAATATCTTGTTTTTCACTTTCATTATGTGTTTGTTTTGTATCAGGTTTAGGTAAAGTAGCTTTTAGAGATAACTTAATGTTACCACGAACATCCTGTCCTATACACATTAAGGCTAATTGCTGACCTATAGTTATCACATCTGAAATTTTTGACACCTGATGAGATACAGACACAATTTTTTATTTAATTTCACATTAATGACAAAAGTTAATAAATATAAAGTATATAAGCACATACTGGTTCATGTGACAATTCAGAGATGTGTAATAAACCTTGTTGTCCACCATTAAACTCAACAAAAGCACAATATTCTTTAACATAATTAAATGTTCCATTGTAAATTTCTCCAACTATAATCTCACGACCAACTATGAAATCAATCTGAAAGTAAAAGAGTATTAGAAGCGATTCAACTCATTGTAAAAAATTAAAATTACAAAGCTTGAAATATATATTAAAAGCATACCTTCTCTTGTACTTTTTCTTTCAAACACTACAGATTTGAAAGAAAATTTGAACATTACAACTCCTTTTTTGATCCTTGACAAGCCTATAGCTGCTGAAATTAATTCTATTAAGGATGATGTTCTTTTCTTGAAAGCTATAATTGCAGCAAATCAACAAAACGAAGGTCCGAGAAAACACAACGTTTACACCGAAAGAGTTTCTGGACAAGAGATTTTACTTGGCGAATTTTGTTCCGAAAATAATAGTTCGGAGCCTATTTCAAAACCGAATGTTGCAGCACTGATGAAGAATGAGCAGCATTAGCTGCTGCAGCAACTTTAACAACAGCTGCTGTAGCTGCTATAATTTCCTTTGCACCTTTTCGTAATTCAATCAACTCCCCATCAACTATAAATAACTAAATACACAACACAACACTTTAAAATTATTATATTACTCTTTCCCTGCAATAATGTAAAATACTTACTGAAACAGAAATTTAACAGAAAGCTACTTACGAATGCATTTGGAATAAAAAGGTGAATATTTAGTGGGAAAAATCCCACCAAAGTAAGTTATTATTTGGTGGGAAAATTCCCACCAAATCCATCAGATAAAGTAGTGAGCAGAGATTTTATCAACTGAAACACCTTCTTTGATCAGACTATGAATTTCCTGTAGTAAATCATATACTTCAGTAATGCTTTCAATTAGCCCTTCTGGTAATATAATAACTCCATGGTATTTGCCTGAACAAGAAGACAACATGGTTAATTAGTAAGTATTCAATAACAGTAACTTCTTATAGAAATGGAAAGGTTGTAGGGAAGACGAGAAAACCTGTCCAGGGTAGTATAAAACCCCATCACCTGGTGGAAGTCCACGTCAAATTTAGTCTGTAAAAAAGAAAAGGGTTCAATCGTAAATATACGACATGGCTATATCGTAAATAACATAACGTAAACTCAGCACCAGGAGTCGTTGCTTTTTCATAACAATTTGCTCCCCAATATAATATTTATGTTGCTATTTGGTGGGAAAAATCCCACCAAATTATAATAAGGGTAAAAATCCCACCAAAATTAACTCTTTTGGTCCTTTATTTTGCTTTAGTCCCTTATATTGCAAAAGTAACCTTTTAATCTTTTTTTTTTCAATTTTGTAACAAATTGATCATCTATTTTTTTAGTGCAGCAATGAAGGACGAATATTGCAATTTAGTAACCAAGTTAGTGATCGTTAGTCTTATCTTGAAAAAGATAACATTTTTCAAATTTTGTAACAAATAGTTAATCCACCATTTTACTGTAAAGATGAAAGACAGTTGGTCAAAGACAGAGCAAGTCCAGGTGGCATTGTAGGATATGCAAGACTGAACAACATCTGAAACTTTAAGATACGCAAGACTGGATAACTGAGCAAGTCCATGTGTTTTTACATGGCAATTTTGTACCTGGTTTCCCAAATGTACAGTTTAATTTACACTCACTTTGAGTTTCAAAAAAAATATACCATCTGCACCCTCTTAAGCAAAACATAAGCATCCATATTGAACACCAACAAAAGGATCAAGAACATAAACAAAAGAGATGGAGGCTCATATTTATTTAAAAAGCAAGAGTCTGATATGCCATGGCTGCAAGACTTATTAGGTATACCCTCCAAAGATACAAGTCAGGTCTCCATACTTCAATTCGATTTGCTAACACAGATATCATCACAGCCTCGTTTTACTTTCTGTCATAAATCCAAACAAAAGTATTGTTTAGAGTAATAATATATCTCACCCTTTTGAGGCTGCTTAATACAATATAAAGCACAATACATAAAAATAAAGTACTAAACATGTAAATTACATTTAAAGTTCTTCACCATTAGACCCAGTATCCTCTAAATCACCTTTGCCTGTAGGATATCTATTAATCATTTGCATCATTTTTGTCTCTTGTTTTAGCTTCCAACCATCAACTCTCTCTTTTCAATCAATAGATCCAAGTCCATAAGAATTCAATCCTTCGAGGGGTCTACAATTCGTATAGGAACTGCATTAATTCATAACGTATCATCATAACATTCCAATTTTATTTTATTTTAAAAACAAATAAACAAAAATATTTACCTGGTAGCCTATGATCGATATAAGAAATGGCATAAAGTTTAATTCCAGCCACTGCCTGAAATTAATATCTGGCTTCACATTCAAGCCGATATAAATTGACCTGTTGAGGTTTAAGAAGCAACCGTTCATTCTATAAGCTTGAACAATTTGTGCGGCAGCAAAAGGTGTGAAATCAGAGGGACCAATTGAGGTTTGAAACATTAGATTAAACGGGCAAGGGGCAGAGAGACGATTCTTTGTATATGGGGGATTAGATTAAAAGAGCAATTGGATTGATTTTGAAGAAGATCATAAATTCAATCGTGTTGGCGGCGCTGTCGAGGAGAGGTGTTGGTTACGAAACATACCTCGCCGCCGTCTATTTTACGGAGTGTAGTGAGTGGTGATGGTGACGGTGGCGATGGTGGCGCTGCTGCTCTTCACAGGAGACGAGAAGGTTAAAAGCGCTGTGTGGTTGGTTTATAATTGGTTGACTATTTCTTTTATATTGAAATTAAAACAGGGGTATATTTGGTAAATGATTTTTTTAGTAGGACTTTTATAGACAATATAAATTAGAAGATGCTGGAAGGCTATTATTATTAGTTTTATGACTTATATGGTAATTTTCTCTTTATTTAATGCTTTTGATATGCTTTTATCAAGAAAATTGGGAGACTCTAAAAGATGATATGTTCACTATAGTCAGAAACTTCTTTGAATTTAATACATCTTTGAGAGGGTTAAATGATACGCTTATTACTCTTATCCCTAAAGGAGAATCCCAAGAATCAGTGGCGGATTATAGACCCATAGCGTGTCTGAATTTCATTTATAAAGTTATATCTAAAATCCTAGCCAATCGTTTACAACCACTTATGGATAGCATAATATCGCCTACTCAATCAGCTTTTATAAAAGGAAGGAGTATACAAGATAACATTTTAATAGCCCAAGAAGTTGCATTTTATCTTAAAAATAAAAGAAAATCAAATAAACATGTTGCGGCAGTCAAAATCGATATGGCAAAAGCATATGATCAAGTTAATTGGGATTTCTTGATTCAAACTTTGAAAGCCATAGGTTTTTGTGACAAATGGACAGATTGGATATATAATTGCATATCTTCGGTCTCACTACAAGTCAAAGTTAATGGTCAAAGGCTCAAAAAATTTTCACCGTCCAGAGGAATTAGGCAAGGCGACCCGTTATCCCCTCTCCTATTTTCGATCCTCACTGAAAGCCTTATTGGACTTATTAATTATCAATGTCGGAGAGGATACATTAAAGGTATTAAAATCACAAGAAATTGTCCAAGCCTTACGCACCTGTTATTCGCGGATGACGCTCTTTTCTTTGTTAATATTGATAGTAAAGAAATTGAAACCTTCAAGGACACTATTAATCTTTTCTGTCAAGCTTCGGGACAAAGAATTAACTTTCAAAAATCATCTATTTTATTCAGCAAAGGAACTCCTGAAAGCACATGTGAAGAAGTAGCAAGAAACTTAAATGTTACAAGAACGTGCTCATTTGGAAAATATTTGGGAATACCTTTCTCGCTTAAAAGGGCAAAGTCGGAAAATTTGAATTATATTAAGGATAAGCTCTTAAGCAAATCTTCAAGTTATTTTGCTAATCTACTATCGGATGGAGGTAAGGAAATTCTCATCAAAGCTGTGTTACAAGCAATACCAAATTATGCGATGTCCATATTTGAATTCCCCAAATCATTATGCAAAAAGTTATCAGGAATTATAGCAAATTTTTGGTGGGACACAAATAATAAAAAGAGAATACATTGGGTTAAATGGAAAAGGATAGCGAAAGCGAAAAAGATTGGAGGAATTGGATTTAGAGACTTTCAAAAGATGAATCTAGCACTCTTAGCCAAACAAGCATGGAGAATATTGGACAATCCTAACTCTTTGGTAGCTAAGGTCCTTAAAGGTATATACTCTCCATTTGATAATTTCTTGAACACAAAACTAGCCAATAAGAGATCGTGGAGCTGGGCTAGTATATATAAAGGAATTCAATTTATAAAACAACAGTCATTTTGGAGAATTGGAAATGGTTTGAATATCAACATATGGGAACATAAATGGATCAATAATAGAATAACTCTAGAGAAACCGACCGGATGCAAAGTGGAATATGTAGCACAACTTTTAAATGAGGACATGACGAGCTGGAATATGGAACTTCTCAGACAGTTATTTCCACCAAATATAGTAAGTGATATTTGCAAATTACCGTGCTTAATTAGCAAAGAAGATGATAAGATGATATGGCCCTTCGCAAAAGATGGTATCTATAGTACGAAATCAGGATATCATAGAATGGTCGATTTGGAAATCCACAATGAAGGCCAATCTTCTTCTCAAGGCAAACATGAAAATAATGACCTTTGGGAGATCATTTGGAAATCAAATGTTATGAATAAGATCAGGGCATTCGGCTGGAAAATTTGCAATGGAGCCATACCCACTAAAAGGAATCTTAAAAAAAGAAAAGTTATTAAAGACGATGTGTGTGAATGGTGTGAATTGGGTAAAGAAGATATAGAGCATCTTTTCTTTAAATGTCCATTTAGTATGGAGATTTGGGCCAAATCAAGATTGCAGTTACTTATTGATAAGGAAAAAAAGTATGATTTGGGAGATTGGCTTATCGACACACGGAAGAAATATATTAAAAATGGTTGGGAGCAAAGGGAGGTCACAGCTTATCTACTGCTAACTCTGTGGAACATATGGAAGGCGAAAATGAAAGGATTTCATGAAAAGGCACCATGGGTAGTCAAAGACATTCTGTTTAAAATTCAAGCAACAATGGATGAGATGTTTAAGGATAAAGAGCTTATTAAGAAGAACTCTAAAGGAAACAATGAAGTAAGAGCTGGCAATAATGAAGAAGAGCTGATTGAGAATAATCCCATACTTTCAGATGATGCAGATTACATCTTCATGAGTGACGCCTCATTCAAAAAAGAATATGAACCTGCTGGAATGGCGGCAATCGCTATTGACAAAGAAGGTAAAGTGACCCATAGAATTGAATCAAGAGCTATGATCAGGAGTTCTATTGAAGGGGAATGTTGGGCAGTCCTTCTTGCTATGAGAAGGGCTGCTAGTTGTAATTTACGGAGTGTTTCCTTTTACTCCGATAACCTTGAACTGATTCAAGGTATTTCAAGGAAAGCAGGTCTTCGGTGGCAAATCTCACCCTTTATCGCCGAAATGAAGATCTGGTTAACGAAGTTTCCTAATTGGAAGATCAACTTTGTTAACAGGAAATTTAACAACATTACAGATCTCGCAGCAAGAAGTGCAAGAAGGAACATCGATACATCGAAATGGAAAAATGGATCTCTGAACGACTTTTATATTTTTCTGAAATCAGTGTACAAACGCTTATAATCTCTTTTTCCTGAAAAAAAAAAAAAAAAAAAAAAAAAAATGCTTTTGAAAAAAAAAATATTATAATGGTACATACTACCGCACTCAAGGTTCAAACTAAAATTCTCGAAACCTTTGATTGCGTGAGACTTCTCTCGCGTTTTTACCACGCTTTGTATTTGCAAGGAAAGTCATCTCTTCCTCCAATTCCCCCTTCTCTAACGAGCCCGTAACCCTAAATCTTGAATTTTTAATCCAATTTTCAATTAGATCTACCAGATGGAAATATCGATACTTCCAGATTCCATTACAATAGCAACCTCAAACACTCTTAACGTTTCCAATTTGATTCTCAATCGCCATCATAATTTCACCACCACCGTCTCCGCCGTTATATTCCCCGTCGATGCTGTAGCACCACCACCCGTTAGACCCACCAAGAATATCCCCAAAAGACTAACCCGAAAACGACATCGCACTAAACGAAGATCGTTGACCTTAGGCGGCGGAGATGAAGGTGAGGGGCTTTGGTTTTTAGGTGATGGAGGAGACTATAGTGATGGCGGGTATAGTGGTGGTGGATGGGGAGGAGGATATGGTAGTGGTGGTGGTGGCAGTGGTGGTGGTAAAGGATGGAATTTTGAAGGGTTTGGAGGGGCAAATTGGGAAGAGTCATCATCATTTTCAGATCCTGCTTTTGATTTCGTGTACGAGGTGTTAAGCTGGATTGTGTTGTCGAATTGCTTACATTTCGCGTACAAGAAGGTTGTAAGGATCGTGGCTGATGGACAAAAGGTTCCGATTAGATTCACACCAGTTTGCTGATTCGGGTAATCTCAAATCATCCCAAATTTCACACATAGAAGCAGTAAATTCATGGATATATTTAGAATCATAAGCTGAAAATTAGGTTTTTATTATGTCTTTATTGACAATTCAATGTAAATACCGTATCTATGTCTTCGTTAACTATTTACTGTTAATACATATTGTATATAATTCTTATTGCATTTTATGTAAGTTAACTTTTCAATTGAGGTATGATTATAGTGATACATGTATGTCTTATTTGTGGGAAGAGATTTTAGGTATGTTTTTGATAGCTAGAGAACTGAGATGAATTGTACTTCGTTTAAGTAAGAAAACCAAATTAACTGTGTTCTGAATTGTGCCAAATCTAATTAGGGTTTTTTTTTTTATATTAATTGATCTCTTAATTAGGAGTTTTAGATGTGGACAATTTTATTTTTTTTTGGGTCAATTTTGGTTTGTACATTGAAGAGATATTGGAGAGAGAACAATAGCCTCCACATATAATAATTATGGTTTAAGAATTTTCGTGGGAGTTGGAAATATCGTGGGTAAGTTGCACTATTATTCCTTGCATTGTGCGAAATAGGCAAAAACATTGTAAAAGGATGTATGATCGATCCCGATATTTCAAGTACATGCAATTTTTTTAATTTTAATATTACTTTTTTAAAAATATTAAAAATATAATTCATTTAAAAAAAAATTGCAGAATTATACTAAATCGAAATTTTGGTTCTACAAAATATGTGCTTCAACAAAAAATCAAGAACCAGTTCTTGATTATTGGTTAAAAATATAAAACCAATTTACCCATAGGAAAAAGAAAATCACAACCTCCTTCACTAATAAAAAAAATTAATCTTTCTTTCTAAATTATTTACAATATATATCTATATATATATATATATATATATATATATATATATCGACACCATCACGCCTGCAACGATCCAAGACTCCTCGACCTCCGTTTATTGCAGCCATAACCACCGAATGTTCTTCTTCCTCTTATAGAAACACTTTTTTCCTTCTATCTTCAAACACATACACCACACTTAGAGTACAATATTAGTGTAGATATTTTTTTTTTTTTTAAAACAAAAGAACGTGAGAAGAGTAAGTCTCTTCTCTATCTGTGTTTTAACCACGTAAGCCAATAAAACCTTTATTAATTTTTTATTCTTTTTTTCGACCCTCACACTTCACCCCCTTTTGGGTGAGAGGCCGGGGGAGAACTCCTCTTACTTCTTTAATTTGATATTTTAATAACTTTCTGAATCCAATTACATATCTTCTCCACTTGTACAGTTATATTTCTCTCATCTATAATTTAATGTAAATATACGTTTTTCATCGCTTTTTGTCGATCATACGTCCAATTCTTCTAACCATAATTGAAGCCACAATATTTAATTTGATTTTTGATACGATGTTGTTAGAGCTAGAATTCAATTAATGAAGTATAAATTCTCTATCCAAAATGAAGTTTTAGCTATAAGATGGAATGAAATTGATTTAGGCTTAGTAGTTTGAGAGGTTCATGAATATAAGTATCATATCAATTATCAAGTATAGTTTAGTCATTTCATCATGTTGTCTAAAAGATATATTTTACTTTAATTCGAACCATTATTGAAGCTACAATATATAAACAAATTTCTTGTTTTACTATGAAGAAATACCAACATCACTTCTAGCACCTGCGAAGGATCTGTCCCAGCCACAAATTTGCTTAAAGAAACTATTGAATTAGTTTCGAAATCTTCAAGAATCGATTTGAAAATTCCAAATAACAAAGGAAGGCGACAACTTGACTTTGTTCTCATATATAAGCTTCAGCCCTTATTTTCTACAGGTGATAATCTGAGGTTGTAAATTTCAAATAATAAGGGAATTCATTGGTTCCTGAAGTGATGTTGGTATTTCTTCAAAGTAACAACAAGAAATTTGCTTATAATATTGTGGCTTCAATTATGCATTATATCAAGTTCCATATGTTCGTCCTTTTTCCCAACTAGGCATGAGTTCAGAAGACATGTTGCTCGATAAACTAATTAACAAAAAGAAGCTGAAAGATTTTGGTATTTTATCATAATGCATACTCTAGTGTCTTCAATACATGCAATTAAAGTATGTAGCGTCAGCTTTTCATTGATGCATATTGCATTTCGATCAACCTTGCAGCATGATAATTTCCTCAAACTCTTGAGAAGAAAATCATGTGTTCTCTTAAATTATGTTTTTTATAAATATGTTATTAAAACGACCAGTTTCTCCATTTGTTACAACATATACTATCTGCTCACTCCAATTGTCATAATATTGTGTAAATGTGTTGATTTTCACATAATTGACCGCACATTTTTCCGATTACCAGCTTTTTGTTGAAAAGTCAACTATTTGTTTCCTACGTTCAGCTTAAACTTAAAGACTTAAAATAGTCCAACTTTCGTTGTCGTCAAATATCACTAATTTGATTACCCATTGAGAAACAATTTGGTACACCTTGACAATTCTAACACTCAAGGATGTGGTCAAAATCCATCAACATGAGGTGAAATTTCTTATTGAAACTCTTAATTGCAAAGACAAAACTGATGACCTTATTAAAGCCCTTAATATGAATAACATTGCCACTATTGAACCTATTGGTAAAGTAGGGGGTCTTGTGGTTATAGCCAAACCTGACTTAGATATTACCCTTATCAATTACCCTTATCACTGCTAATAAAAACTTTATTCACGGTCATATTACTAATAAAAATGGTAAATCAGCTTATTACACTTACACATATATTTCATCTCATGATAATGAAAAAGAATTTTTTTTAAAGATATTGAAAATCTTATGAAAAATAAACAACATGAACCCTGGTTTATAATTGGTGATTTAAATATGATTCGATTTAGTTTTGAAAAAATTGGAGGTAATGAAAATCATAATACTGAGGAAAATCTTCTTAACTGCTTTATTGATAAAAATAACCTTACAGAAACATCCAGTAAAGGATGTTTCTTCACTTGGAACAATAGAAGAAGTAGGAATAAATTTATCAAGGAAAAATTAGATAGAGGTCTAGCAAATCAAGTTTGCAATGATCTTTATCCTGAGGCCTGGATTGCTATACTACCCTCTATAGGATCAGACCATAGCCTTCTTATCCTTCACTGTAATAAAACTCCTTATAAAAAATTTGACAAATTCATTTATAGAAAAAAATGGAATAATGATAGTTAAGTGAACAACATCATTAAAAATCACTAGAATGCTTATACAAACATTGTTCAAGGAGGTATTATTAAATGGGTTAATGCCCAATAGACACCTGTCACCTTACACCTTAGCCCATAAAAGACCGTCTTCTTTTAAGAACAGTGAGTTATGGAAAGCTTCGCAAAACTCAAAATCTGAGTTATGGAAAGCTTCCCATAACTCAAAATTTGAGTTCTGGGAAGCTTCCCATAACTCAAACGTCTATTTTTATGGAAAAAAAGGAAAAAACAAAATGTTTGTGGCCTTTTATGGGCAAAAAATGATGGTTGGAGTGAGGAGGAATTAATTCTAACTTGAGGTGTTTCTTGGGCATTAATCCTTATTAAATTTGGCTCAAAACTTCAAAATATCTCTCATGTCATTACTAAATGGAACAAGACTAAAAGAAGAAACAATAGGAATATCATCAAAGATCTTATGAAAACGTTAGAATACATTAATAACAATGGTGACACTAATAGAGATGAGAATAACTTTATTACTGCCCAACTAGAAAATTACTGGAACAAAGAAGAGTTATATTGGAGGGAAAAATCCAGGATTCAATGGGTTAACTTAGGTGATAAAAACATAACTTTCTTTCATAATTCCACTAAACCTAGAAGAAGGCATAACAAAATTCTTAGATTATTAAATCATGATAACATTTGGATGGAAAAAACTGAGGATATTGAGAATCACATAAAACACCACTATAACACTATATACTTTACCAAAGGCCCTAGAAATTACCAATCTATTTTGCATACAATTAAACCAATTGTCACCACTGAAATGAATAATATTCTTGAATCCCCTGTTTCTATATATGAAATTAAAGATGTTGTATGTGATTTAGGGAAAAATAAGTCCCAGGCCCTGATGGCTTCACAGACTGTTTTTATAAAAAGAATTGGGATATCATAAAATAGGATTCGATTAAATGCATCTCGGATTTCTTATGGAATAATGGAAATTTGGATTCTATTAATAAAACATACATAACCCTTATTTCTAAAGTTAAAACTCATGCTACTATATCTCAGCTAAGACCAATTAGTTGCCCAAATTTCTTATATAAGGTCATAGCAGCTATCTTGGTCAAAAGGCTTAAACCTTTTATGAATATCATTATTTTTCAGGAACAATATGCTTTTATTAAAAATAGAAGCATCACTGACAATATCTTGATTAGGTATGAAGCTGTGCATTAGTTAAAAAATAAAAGAACCTCGAAAAATTACTCCGCTACTATAAAGGCTGATATATCAAAAGCCTTTGAAAGTATTGAATGGGACTTCCTATTTGATACTATGAAAGCTCTTGGGTTCTCAAATACTTGGATAAATTGGATGGAAATGTGGGTGAAAACTGTTACCTACTCAATTTTACTTAATGGTAGCCCTATCCATCTAAAAAATCCTACTAAAGGAACTAGACAAGGGGACCCCTTGTCCCCTTTTCTTTTCTGTATTGTCACCCAGGCCCTTACTTCACTTATTAATGATAAAGTCCAAAAAGGTCTTATTCAAGGCATAAAACTTAGCAGAAACTGTCCTACTTTGACCCACATTCTTTTCGCAGATGATAGTTTATTTATGCTTAAAGCTGATATAAATGAATTTTATCAATTCAATGATATTATGAACATGTACAATTTTGCTTCTGGGCAAAATATAACTTTAAATAAAAGTGGGGTTATTTTTAGTAAAAACACCCCCACTAATGTTGCCTCGGAATTAACTGATATTCTTCAAATGAATCATCTTTCAAACTTGGGAACTTACTTAGGACTTCCTTCTAATTGGGGTAGGTCAAAAACAAAATCTCTTGAATGGCTTATTGAATGAATAATTCAAAAATTGGGAGATTGGAATGTTAAATTCCTATCTGAAGCTGGTAAGGAAACTTTAATTAAAGCTGTTACTCAGTCTATACCTGTTTATATAATGTCTGAATTCCATATACCTGAATCTATTTGCCATAAAATATCTTCTTTAATAGCCTCATTTTGGTGGGGTGCAAATGGAAATAAAAGAATACACTAGAAGAATTGGAAATATATGGAAATGCCCAAATCAGAAGGAGGTATGAATTTTAAGAATTTTATCCAGTTAAATGTTGCTTTACTTGCTTCATCAGCTTGGAAATTCAACAATAGTAAAAACTCACTTTTTGACAAAGTTTTCAATGGGGTTTACTTCCCTAATGAAAGCTTTGAGAATGCTATCCTAGGGTATAACCCTTCATGGGCTTGGAAAAGTCTTTTAAAGGGAAGAAACACTTATATAAATGATACAAAAATGATTATAGGAAATGGTGAAAACACTAATATATGGCAAGATGAATGGATCCCCCACTGTAAAAAACCTGAAAACTTCTCTATCTTACCTATTATAAAAGTTAAAACATTTATTGATAGTAACAATAGATGGAAAGAGCAAAAACTTATTAATACTTTTGGAGATGAAAAGGCTGCCTTAGCTAAAACTCTCAACATTAGTATATCTAATGCTACTGATACACGTGTTTGGAATCATGCTAAAAATGGCAATGTTACTGCTAATAAAGTGTATAAATTCATCACTACAAAATGTATTGAGGAAACACATAAACAAGAGGTTCTCTTACCATCGTCTTCCTTTAAATTAAATTCAGTTTTATGGGATACAATTTGGAATTTAAATATTCCACGAAAATTAAGAAACTTTACTTGACGTGTTATGTCAAATTCCATACTTACTGAACACAATAAATTCACAAGAAAATGTGCTTTAAATAATATATGTAAAGTATGTGGCAATGAGGTTGAAAATATTGAACATCTTATGTTTCTTTGCCCAAGTGCGAGAGCAACTTGGTTTGCAACTCCCTTTGGTCAAATATCTTCACATGATTACAATAAAAACTTAAATCAATTGTTACAAAATCTCATTGATATGAAACTCCCAAATGATGAATGAGAAAGACCAAAGGTTGAGATGGCAATATGACTTATGTGGTACATTTGAAATCTATAAACAAATATATCTTTGAAAATCATCCTATATGTCCCATTGTAAATGCAAAAAATGCTTACAAAACCTATGCCGAAATTATAAAGTACAAAAATACTATTTCCGAGGCTAATATCGATATGGATACAACAAAATCAATCACTCAAAACACTGTACCTTATCAAAACAGAAAAGCTAACACTTATCTTACTACTTTTCTTAATGTTGATGCTTCTTACTTACATGAAAATAATTGTGCTTCTTCTGCTTGTGTTTTTAGTGATAAAAAAAGCCAATTTTTGGGAGGAAGAACTTGGAATTACACGACATACTCTCCAGAAGAAGCTGAAGCATTTGGCATTAGAAATGCCATGGTTGAAGCTTCAAATTACCCAACTAGAAGATTTGTTTTGCGAAATGATTGTCTTAGTATCATGAAGCCTCTAATGAAGGGTACGAAGTTTGAAAATCGTCATCTACTCCAAATATTTGAAGATATTCAAAGTTTGTCACTCAACATTGATATAAATTTCCAATTCGTTTCAAGGAAATTCAACAAAGCGGTGGATCTCATCACAAAAGAGGGAAGACTCGAAACCCTTAAGGAAGATTGGGTCCAAAATCCAACTCCACACTTTATTAAACTTCTTAAATTGGACTTTGTAATAGAGGGTATTGGCTAAGAACAGACATCCTAACTTATTGTATTCGTATTTTCTATTAATTTAAATTATGTTTTAACGTTAAAAAAAAAACTAAAATGTTATTTTTTCTATATTTTCTATGGCGTACATTTATATGTGTAGTTTTCATTAGTGTAAATTTTATTTTATTTTATTTGTAGAGAAAATATAGTATTGAGACTATAGATAATGATTTACTCTTCCTTTTTTCCCAATTTTTTAATGAATAATATAATATGGAAGAGGGTGGTGATGAAGAATTAGTCGACCATTATACTGGAAATGATTCAAATAACAAAGGATTAAGATTTGATGTAACAGATAAAAATGATTCGATGATTATACTAGAAGAAGGTAGTAATTCTTTACATGAGACGAAACTTATAAATTTTATAATAAATATGCATTAAAGACAGGATTTGGAATTAGGAGATCATCTATCAATACGTATAGATCCGATAAAACAAAATTTTAGGAAAAATATTTGTGTGTAACAAAGAAGGACAATGAAAGTCATTGAGTATGAGAATTGTAAATAACAACATACAACATAGTCGTAATATACGTGCAGGATGCAAAACAATGATGAAAACTATTCGTACAAATTCGGATACGTGGAAAGTTAGCAAATTGTTTTCCAAACATAGCCACGATTTATCCATCCTTCAAAAGTATTGAAACACCGATATCATGAAACGATTCATCGACAAGCATTAGTAAAGGATTTGATTACTCAACTTCACAGTATAGGCATACCAAATGCAGGTATCGCAAACGGTGTCAATTCTTTTGAGGTTAGTCCAGAGCACTCGATTACATCACAACAAGTTCTTGATCATCTAATATTTGAGAGAAAAAATAATATGGGCAAACAATTTGTTAAAATTATTCAATATTTTTGGACAAAAAGCTAAAGATTTGATGTTTTATTGTAGTATTGAATTGGCTGATGACTATACATTAGAATCGTATTTTGGGTTGATAGAATATCACAAGAGTCATAAAAAAAGTTTAACGACGTTATTATATTTGATGTGATGAATCGTAAGAATAAATTTAGTTTACTATTTTCTCCTTTCACTGGTATCAATCATCGACAACCTAGTTTGTTCGGATATGCATTGTTACCTGATGAGACAGAAGACACGTTTGTAAGGAGTGATTGTCATGTCTGGGTAGTATATCACCAGGAGCTATGATTACTGATCAAGACACGACTATCAGAAATGCAATTGCTAAAAAAAATTCTAAATACTATACACAGATTTTCTACTTGGCATCTCGATAAGAATATTAGAGAGCACGTGGGTCCTCTGAAAGTTATACATGATGTATTGTTTGAACTATATTTTGACAGACTTCAAGATAATAGTAGGATATATGAAGTTGAAGATTGTTGGAAAGAGTTGACGATAAAGTATGTATTTATAGAAAAAAGTTGGTTGCCAAATTGTGGAAGCGGCGAACTAGTTGGATCCCTTTTTATTTGAGTGATAAATTTCTCGTTTACGCTCACACAAGTCAAAGGTTAGAAAGTATAATTTTTTTTGATACGTATGTTAATGTACAAACGTCGTTACATGAGTTTGTCGTGCAATATGATGAAGCATTAAAAAGTCGACAAAATGCTGAGGCAGATGAATATTTTAAAACATTAAACTCAAATCCTGTACTGAATTTGAGTTGGCCACTTGATGTGCAAGCTGGAAAATATTATTCAAGATCATTAATTACTATATAATCAGTCAAAGGATTCCAAACTCTATAAGGCTAAAAAAGAGGATAAGAAGGGGACTTTAACTTCATATATTGTTGGAAAACCTAAAACAGAAGAAAACAAGTGTAAAAAGGTGTTGTATGATTCTCATAAACAAATTGTTTCACGTGACTGCAAATATTTTGAAGAGTTCGGTTTACTTTGTAAATATGCATTGTGTATTATGTGGAAGAACCATTTTGACAAAATACCAACGCAATATATTATAAAATGATGGACTATTGACTCTCGATCGAGTTACAAATGACGAGTTGTCCAAAAGTATTGAAACTTCAAAAGTGGACCACGGTCTACTTTGGAACATTTGTAACAAAAACAACAAGGTTTTAAATGATGCATACAAATTACCCTTCATTACTGAAAAAATGAATACTTCTTTTACAAAAAGGTTAGTGTAAATTTCTAGTTTCACATTACTTGAAGAAGTTGTGAGATATCTAAAGAATTGAATAGCCAAGTTAATTCTATAGGATCATCAACTCCCTTTAACTTTCTAACTTTATGTCTGGAACTAATATCTGTGATCCAATGGAAGCAAATAGACACAAAAGGCGACCAAAATTAGCTTCAAGAATTAAGTATAGATTGGAAGTATCACAACAAGAAGGTATTTAAAAGAGATCATGTGGAAATTGTGGCGAATTGGGTCATTTAGAACAAAATGCCCCAAACTAAGGTATTGTAAATAGTTTTTCTTTCATATTTTGGAGAACTAACTATTAGTATTATCACTTCCAAGATGAAGATCTTGCAACTAATTTGGATTCCTCACAAACATTTTCAAGTACTTGATGAAGAAGAAGTTTGCAAAAAAAGTTGAATATTTGTGAGAAAATGTTAATTAGGTGGATATAGCAATTATTATATTTTTTTTAGTGTTTTTGGATTTTCAAAGAAAATTGTAGTGTATTGTTCTACACTTGTAAGACGAGTATTTTAGCTTTCCTCGTGCACTTGTAATCAAATATTATTATTATTTCTTATTTTTGCTATTGCATATGTGGATTTATCTTGTTAGATTGTTTATATAATGAAAAGTGCTTTGACCACTAAGATTGATCTAAGGCATAATTCATAGGTAGTATAGATTACACAAAATTACACCATCTTAATCATATAACATAACACATATGTTCTTGTTGAACAAACTCAATTGGTCACAACAAAATAACACATACTAACTCACATTAAAAACACTAAACTCAGACAGACATACATACATAAGAAAACATACTTGGGTGAATGGTAAAGAAAAAAGTTAACTTTTAAAAAGCAAGAAAAGAGTGAAACAATTGCAGGTTAGAGCTGTAGAAGATAAGATTAAAACTAATTGTCTCAAGATGATCGAAAATCGTGTTAAGAATTTATAAACTGGGAGAAATCCAGTTGAATTGAAAGCCCTTCCGAAATAGTGAACATGCATGGACCAAATTCCCTGAGTGAAATGATGTTTCCCATAGAAATAAGATAAGGGATCCTTGAATTCATAAACTCTAAAACATGTTTCACTCTTTTCTTGCTTTTTAGAGGTTAACTGCTTTCTCTACCATGCACCCAAGTATGATTTCTCACCAAACTTCTTATATATATTTGTGCTATAACGTTGGTATATTTGGAGTAAAAGAAGTTCTTTATTACTTCTTAATTATGACATTAGTTGCATTATCTTCTCTCGATATCATAACAGCTACGTTATAGAGGTTATCAGATGTTTTATAAAAGATTCATTACCTGATCTGTTGAAAGATATTTTACCTGGTATGGTTTATTTTATGGGAGATCTTTTCCCCTGAAACACTTTCTGTATTAATTATATTATTTATCTTCTTGTTCTCTTTAATAATCCGGCGGGTATTTTCTACAATATTCTATCTTGGTTTTTCTTGTATTCTCATTGGACTCTTAAGATTCTTATGCAACATTTTCTCCTGTTTTACTCTTAACGTGTCTTGACCTTGTGTTTCTATGGAATATTTTAATCTGCACGCTTTGTTTTTTGATCAAGTACAAAATACCACTTTTCAGATTCTCACACCGCTAATTGTACTCTTACTCCACGTCTACAACAAGTAGCAGTCACTCATTCATTCATTTGGGAGACGTTATCTGTGTTCTGTGTTTCATATTCATCTACTGTCAGTGTCAGAAAGTACATTTCTTATATAAACCCCTACAATATCCCAACAACATTATTCAATAGTTAGTCCATTCATCCCTCATTTCTCATCATGATTTCCAATATGGCATCTAAGTCCAATCACTTTCTTCCCTTAGCCCGCACTAAAGATGACAACGTTCTAAAACTTGAGTCTCTATCTTTAGCTACAAAGACTACTTTTGTCAAGCCAAATTTACCTGAATTTATTTTCGTCGCATGTATAATATCAGATAGAATTATTGGCTTCAGAGTATTCTGTAAAGTTGTTCTTGATTCATGGGGAATTAAAGGCAGGATCATTTTTGAAGAACTTCAAGCGAATATTTTCAAAATTACGCTAGACAAAGAAGAAGAAGCTGAACGTCTTTTCTTCATTCGCCCATGATTAGTTAATTCTATGCACGTTCTTATTACGAAGTGCAGTGCCAATGCCAAACTTATCGAGCTCGATCTTATTACTTCATCTGTATGGGTTAGGATCTACAGATTGGAAGGTATTCAAAACAATTTCGATTCTATCGAGGCCTTTGGGAGCTTTATCGACGAGTTTTGTGAAGTTGATTACCTTGTGGCATAAAATGATGATCTTAAATTTATAAGATTCGGAGTTAATTGCGACACTAGCGAACCAATCAAGACTGGTATGTACATTGACCAACAAGATAGATTAACCTGGATGGCCTTCACTTACGAAAGTATCGGTCTGTTTTGCTTCAGTTGTGGACGTCTTGGCCACAACAAAATCGCGTGTAACACTTCGATGGTGAGACCCCGATGGAAAGACGATGTAGAGAGGTTTTTCAACTGGTCTAAAGAGTTATCAATGAGAATTGAGGATTTAATCTTTCATGTGCTACGTAAGAGGGATCAGTGGGGGAATTTTGACGAGGTTATCTGGTTCTATCCTTTTATAAGGCAAAATGGTGATGAGGGGGATGGTGATGTTGTTTCTGACGCTGGTAACAATGCTTTTTTTTATAACATTCAATTTGGATCAATTCCTATTCCGGTTCATAACATGAGTAACGGATTTAAAATAGATGAGAAGAAGGCGAAAAGTGAGTCTTCAAAGAGGAAGCGAGAGAATTCTAAGATTATCGAAAACATTAACAGTAATATTTCTAATTTTGATGGTCCTGTTATATGTCGGAGAAAATGTATCCAACTATTTTCAAAATATTTCTCAAATAATTAGAAGATGTTGGAATGAGTATTATAGTCAATAATCAAACCATAAACGAGGTGATGAATTCTAGAGAATTTGATATTGACGATATGTATCACAAGTTTACAAATGATGCAGTTATTGAGAAATAAGGGTTTTACTCATCATCTGTGAATCTTACCACAATACCACTCATACTGATAATTCTATTGATTCAGGTTTTAACTTTTAAGGCGAGCTATTATGGAAATGCGATTCCACCACTTCCGCTTTGACCTTCTTCAAATGCTCTAAAGGTGATGAAAAATATGGTTAATGATGTTCATGATTTTCAGGCTTATATCACGGGGAAAATGTCATGGTTTATGATGATTTTGAAGGGAATTAACTCGAACCCGATGAAGAGTCCCTTCATTCGCAATCGATGCATGTTAGTCATTTTGCAAGAGAAGTTAACGATTCTAGAGGTAATTGGTCAACTAAACCTATAAGTCGAGTGTTTAGTCACAAATAGTAATTCACATGGCCTAAAGATCTTAAACACAAAACGGCTTTGGTGCCTATCCAAATGGGAAGAACTGACAAAATTTAGAAATGTAACGAGAATGACTTCAATATTATTAAGAGACGGATTAACGATATGCAAATTTTCATTAAAAAACTATACACGAGTTTCTATGATGTTAAAGAGAAAATCTTAAATGCTAGGGGTGTTGATGAGATACTAAATCCTATTGGGAACAATGTTGGTGAGAATCGTGATAACCTTTACTTTTGTAAGGGTCTTGATTGTGAAGGGCATTTGTGTAATGGATCGATTGAAGATACAAGTTCTGATGAGGTAATAAGTACCTGGGGCTTTCCCTTAATGGAACACTTACCTCCAAACAATCTTGTGGATGGCGGCTTATCCCTAAATAGGGTCGGGGTTGATGGATAATCTGATGGTGAGGAGTTGTCAGGGGCGAGGGCACCCACGACAAAGAAAGTCCCTTATATCTATATATAATATTTTTATTGCTTGTTTATTAGAGTCTAAGATTAGGAGTAAGAATCTTGTTTCTTGTAATAAGTTTAAATCTTTCGATAATTCACACGTGGCAGAACCCGCATGAGGATTGTTTTTCTGGGGGTATACTCATGTTGTGGAATATTCTGTCAAGCTTAGAGTTGTCAACTCTTCGCCATCTTTTGTAATCGCTTTAATTCAGGAATCTAGTGAACTTAATCAAAACCCTGCTCCTCCTTCTCTCTACTTTCTCTCACTAGGGTTTATAGTAGTTTGGACTAGCTTTGACCGCTGCTTGACCGACGTTGACCTCGTTGACTTTGTGTATTCCGGTCGCAATGCCAATCATCCTCTACTCTTGTCGTTGGAGTTTGACCAGAGATTGACTGGCGTTTGTTGATCGGAGTTTGACTTGTTATTTCTTCATTTTATTTTCTACTTCATTTTCATTTCTTTTAGTTGCAGTTGCTGATTTGGATTTGTTGGATTGGAAGAGCATTTACTTTGCAGAAAGCTTGTTGGCCATTATCGGTTTTGAGTTACACGTGCTTGGCTATTGGGTTTTGCTAATACGCTGACTGGATTTTCCACTTCTTTTGGTTTGTGATTAGCTAATCATTGTTTCACAATCCTGATTCTGATTCGATTTATATTCAGCAAAAATCTTCATAGATTTTGGAGAAGCAATCTTGGAGTAGTTTGAGCATTTTTCAATTTTCTCACTGATTTCTTATCGGTTTTTTGTGATTCTTTTTTTGTGTGATTCTGCTGAGATAATTCATCTAATGGCGCCAAGGAAGAAAACAAATTCGAAGAATTCCAAGGATTCAATGGAAAGCAATGTGAAATAGCGCCTATTGTGAGGGTGAGCAACAATTTCTTTACTGAAAAGAGAAGCTCTGTGAAAATTGTAATGGCTAATATCATGGAAGAGAGTGAGAAAAAATAATGTGCAAAGAGTATTGAAAATCAACTAAGCAAACATGTGTTTGAGGATTTGTCTGAGAGTGAAGGGGAGAATGTTAATGAGGATCAAATGATGCAGAATGTAGCTGATTCTAGCAATTGTGTCAAGGAGGATCCTGCTATTGAGTGTACAATAGCAGAGAGCATAAACGACCAAGATGAAGATGTAACCTTACACGAAGGTGAGGCTCTGAGTGCTCTCAAGATATTTGTAATTGCAAGTTTTCAAGGGAATAACTGTAACTATGTGTTGGGTTAGTTCTTCTTTATTAGAGGACAACTCATACATTGGTATGTGGAAAGCTCATTCGAACCAATAAAGTCAAACCTTGTAAATCATGAAAGAGTGTATTGGGAATACACATAATTGCTTTGGTATCTTCAAGCCATTAACTCATGTCTTGAGAAGGCCTCTCTCTCTCCTCTCTTGAGTCCTATATAAGGAGGACCATTAGATATCATTTATAGTAAGTAAGAGCAAGAGTGAAACACTTAGAGAGTGAGTTTAGAGAGCACAAAAGATAGAAATCCGTAGAGGAGTTCCGGTAAATCCCTCTGCGAACAGAATCTTAAGAGTCTCGGTTGAATGGTCAAATCAAGCCCGATCGAGACGAAATTTTGACACAGTGTTCCTAATACATCGAAGTTCAGATCCAACAGTGGGATTGTTAAGTTAATGTTTCAACATAAAGTTATAGCCTCAATTCAGGCTTGGAGAGTTTGTTCTGGTTTTGTGTATTACATTAGTTGATGTATTCGGTTATCCTCTAGTGTTGTCTAGAGAGATTCCTTGTAATCCCATTATTATATTTTTATAGTGGAGTATTTGGACCCTTGGTCCACCCATTTTTTTTACCTTCTCTTTGGAGGGTTTTCCTTGTAAATCTTTGTGTCGTTTACTTTCTTTTTCTTGCCTATTCATATCATACAAGTGGGGGAAAACGAGATCCAATCTATTTCCACTGCGTTTATTAGTGACCTTTCCTAACAAAGTGGTATCAGAGTCGTGGTTCTTTGAATATCTTGTGCGTTATAATGGATGAATCTTCTAGTGTTTCAGGCATGATTAAGTTAACGTGTTCAAACTATTCATTATGGAAAATGAAGATAGAGGATATCTTGTACTTCAAAGATCTGTACGAACCCGTTACTAGTGAAGACAAGCCGGCAAAGTATAACGATTCTCAATGGAAAGTTTTACATTGAAAAGCCATCGGCATGATCCGACAATATATTGACCACAGTGTTATCCAGGATGTGACCGATGAGAGGAATGCACTAGTGTTATGGAACAAACTCAACGCCAATGTTTGCTCGTCAAACTGGTGTAAACAAAGCCTCGCTTATGAGAAGAATTGTGAAGTTGCAATAAAAAGATGGACGAAGTGTGGTCGAGCACTTGAATGACTTTCAAGGTCTCACGAACCATCCTAAGGCCGTTGGAATCACCTCGGACGATGAGCTATTGGCTTTACTTATGCTTGGTTCTCTTCATGACAGTTGGGTGACATTGTTCATGTCCTTGAGTAACTCCACACAGAAGCTTTCCATGGAGATTGTTAAGAATAGTATTCTGAATGAAGAAGCTCGATGAAAGGATCTTAGCTCGTCGTCTCACTCAGATGCTAATTTTGTTGAGAGTCGAGGAAGAATCAAATCCCGAGACTCATCGCATTCCGACAAGTCAAAGTTCTAAGGTAGGTCCAAATCAAACACGAGAAAATATCTTACTTGTTTCTATTGTAAGAAAGATGGACACAAGAAAAGAGATTTTCGGAAGTTTAAGCGTGATTAAGGAAATAGTAACCTTGACAAGGTCGTCAACAAATCAGAACAAAAGGAAGAAAGCAATACATCACCTATTGCTACCACCGAAGAAGTCTTTCTCATTGGTGATGATGGTTCCTTAAATATTGCTTGTGAAGAATGTTCGTGGGTTGTTGACTCAGGTGCCTCATTCCATCTTACTTCACATTATAATTTCTTCTCTTCTTAAACTTCCGGTGACTTTGGGCATGTAAGAATGGGAAATGATGATTTTTCTAAAATCATTGGTATATGTAATGTTTGTTTGGAGACTAATACTGGTTGTAGGTTGACATTACGAGATGTGAGGCATGTGCAAGATATTTGGTTGAATCTAATATCTACAGGGAAACTAGATGATGAAGGATACTCGAGCTATTTTGGTGGAGGAAAATGGAAGCTCACCAATGGATAATTGATCGTAGCTCGAGGTAATAAACATAGGACCCTTTATATGATGCAAGCAAAACTTGAGAATAGAGAAGTTAATACCGCCGAGGATGATACCGAGCTATGGCATAAGCGGCTCGGGCATATGAGTGAAAAAGGTTTGCGAATTCTCTTAAGGAAGAACCTTATCCCAGGTAGGAAGAATAATTCTTTAAAACCTTGTGTTGATTGTTTGGCGGGTAAGCAACATCGTGTAGTGTTCCATAGAACCCCTTCATCAAGAAGAAAGAATATCCTCAATCTTGTTCATACTGATATTTGCTCCATGACAGATTTATCACTTGGTGGTGCAAAGTATTTTGTTACTTTTATCGATAATCATTCCAGGAAAGTATGGCCTTTCCGTTGAAGACCAAGGATCAAGTTCTCGAGATATTTAAGAACTTCTATGCCAAGATTGAACGAGAAACTCGTAAGAAGTTAAAAGTTGTTCGATTAGACAATGGGGGTGAATATCGAGGACCTTTTCGAAGAATACTGTCGAGAACATGCTATAAAGCTCAAAAAGACTGTCCCGAAGACACCACAACAATATGGTATAGCCGAAAGAATGAATCGAACCATCTCCGAGCGTATCCGAAGTATGCTTTCTCATGCAAAGATGTCGAAGTCATTCTGGGCTGAAGCTATGAACAGTGTCGTGTATCTGATCAATCTTTCTCCTTCAGTTTCTTTGGACAGTGATATCCCAGATAGATTTTGGACTTGAAGAGATGTTTTCTACAAGCATTTGAAGGTGTTCGGGTGTAGAGCATTCGTGCATATTCCTAGGGACGAAAGATCAAAGCTCGACAGTAAGACCAAGCAATGTATACTCTTGGGTTATCCTCAAGAAGAATTTGGTTACAGAGTGTGGGATCCTGTTGCTAAGAAAATTGTCCGAAGTAAAGATTCGGTATTGATTGAAGACTAAACAAGATAGGACTTTGAGAAACCAGAAAAGTCAGAATCTTCTATGCCTACTATTCCAGTGAACTTGGACCAAATTCAACCTATTGTGATAGACAAAGAATTGGGGGGAGACCAAGAGAATATCGATGATAATTCTCATCATGAACAAGAAGGTGAACCAAATCAACCTGTACAACCACCAAGACGTGGTACTAGAATCCGAAGGCAGAATACGAGGTATCCAAAAAGTGAGTATGTGACGTTTACAGATCAGGGGGAGCCCCAGATTTTTGATGAAGCTATGTCATATCCACAACGTCAAAAGTTGTTAAAATCCATGCAAGAAGAGATCAGTTCCTTGCACGAGAACCACACATTCGATTTAGTCCCTTTGTCAGAAAAGAAATGTTTGTTGAAGAAAAAATGGGTTTATAGGTTGCAGATTGGAGAGGGTAATCCACAACTGAGGTACAAAGCGAGACTAGTTGTGAAGGGTTTCAGTTAGAAGAAAGGAATAGATTTTGAAATCTTTTCTCCAGTGGTCAAAATTTCCTCTATCCGAGTTATCCTTTCTTTATCTGCTAGCATGGATTTGGAGATTGAACAACTCGATGTTAAGACTGTTTTTCTACATGGTGACCTCGAGGAGGAAATTTACATAGATCAATTTGATGGATTTCAGGTTAAGGGTAAAGAGGACTTGGTTTGCCGACTAATCTATATGGCTTGAAACAAGCACCTCGACTATGGTACAGGAAGTTCGAGTCTTACATGATAGACCATGGATTCAACAAAACTATGACCGACCACTGCGTATTCGTGAAGAGGCATGACAATGACGATTTTATCATTTTCTCCTTTATGTTGATGATATGTTGATCGTAGGTCGAAACACGACAAAGATAACTGCTTTGAAGAATGCCTTGAATAAATATTTTTCTATGAAAGATTTAGGACCAGCTAGACATATGTTGGGTATGAGAATTTCTCGAGACCACTAAGAAGAAGCTATGGTTATCACAAGAAAGGTACATCGAAAAAGTGTTGCACAGGTTCAACATGGACAAGGCAAAAACAGCTAGTTCTCCACTTGCTGGACATTTCAAATTGAACTCAAAGAAATGTCCTACGAGCAAAGAATGGGTAATGTTCCATATGCATCAGTCGTTGATAGCTTGATGTATGCGATGGTATGTACAAGACCCGATTTAGCATATGTCGTGGTAGTTGTATTCACTATCTATCAAATCCAGGCAAGGCACATTAGGCTGCTGTTAAATGGATTCTCAGGTATCTACGAGGAACTTCGAAGATGAGTTTGTGTTTTGATTCTGGGGAACCAGTGTTAGATGGGTACACGGACGCTGATATGGCTGGTGATGACGATTCTCGCAAATCTACATCGGCGTACATGATGACTTTTGCAGAGGAAGCCGTATCGTTTTAATCAAAACTACAGAAGTGTGTTGCTTTACCAACTACATAGGCTGAGTACATCGCTGAAACCAAAGCTTGCAAAGAGTTACTATGGATTAAATTTTTCTTAAAGGAACTGGGTTCCACACAGGAAGACTTCATCCTTTATTGTGACAATTAGAGTGCAATTCACTTGGCCAAGAATCCTGCTTATCATTCTCGGGCCAAGCACATTGATGTAAGGCATCATTGGATACGAGAACGGATAGAGTCAAAGTTGTTTCAACTCGAGAAGATCCATACCGACGATAATGGGTCGGATATGATGACAAAGAACCTTCCGTTGAAGAAGTTCGAGACGTGTTGTTCGAAGGCAGGGTTAGTTGTTCCTCCCAACTGATTTGGAAGGGGGAGGTTTGTTGGGTTAGTTCCTCTTCATTGGAGGCCAACTCATACAATTGTATGTGGAAAGCTCATTGGAACCAATAAAGTCAAACCTTGTAAATCATGAAAGAGTGTATTCAGAATACACATAATTGAGTTGGTATCTTCAAGCCATTAACTCATGTCTTGAAAAGGCCCCCTCTCTCTCCTCTCTTGAGTACTATATAAGGAGGACCATTATCTATCATTTTCAGTAAGTAAGAGCAAGATTGAAACACTTGAGAGTGAGTTTAGAGAGAACAAAAGATAGAAATCCATAGAGGAGTTCCGGTAAATCCCTCTGCGACAGAATCTTAAGAGTCTTGGTTGAATGGTCAAACCAACCCCGATCGAGACGAAATTATGACACAATGTTTCTAACACATCGAAGTTCAGATCCAATAGTGGGATTGTTAAGTTAACGGTTCAAACTAAAGTTATAGCCTCATTTCAGGCCTGGAGAGTTTGTTTCGGTTTTGTGTATTTCATTAGTTGATATATTCGGTAATCCTCTAGTGTTGTCTAGAGAGAACCTCTTGTAATCCCACTATTATATTTTTATAGTGGAGTATTTGGACCCTTGGTCCACCCGTGGTCTTTTTACCTTCTCTTTGGAGGGTTTTACCATGTAAATGTTTGTGTCATTTACTTTCTTTTTCTTGCCTATTCATATCACACAAGTGGGGAAAAATGAGATCCAATCTATTTCCGATGCGTTTATTAGTGACCTTTCTCAACACTCTGGGACAGGAGATTCTCCTCTACCAAGTACAAGTGTTCCTTAGAGAGTATCTAGTGTTTTGAATAAGGAGAACAAAGATGTCTTGATGGAGAAAACTAAGAATAAGGGAATATGTGCTGAATCGTTCAGTAAGAAGGTTAAGGAGGACTTGAAGGTTCCTTATTTTTCTCCAAAGCTTGTCAATGGAGGAATGGTTGTTAAGCCACCAAGGGATATATTTGATGAAGTATCTGAGGTATGGAATACTTGTCTTGTGGGCCAATTATTTGGGGAAGCTCTAGCTTATCACATGGTTAGGAGCATGGTTAATGTGAAATGGAAGGATAGTGATGTTGTAGACATCAAATCAACTGACATGGATATTTATTTGTTTCAATTTCAGAATGAACAAGCCTGTGAAAAAAATACTTGGACAGGTTTGGCATATTGGAGGAAGAATTATGATTCTTAGAAGGTGGGAATCTAACATGAAAATTGAGAAACTGGACATGGCTAAAGTTCCACTCACTCTATGGACTAATGTGGGATTGGGGTACATAAGTAGTGCAATTGGGAGGCCTATTCAGCTTGATCCTATAACTGAATAAAGAAGTAGGATTAGTTTTTCTAGAGTTTGTGTTGAGGTTGATATGATAAAAGAGTTGGTCTAAAAGATAAATGTGGATTTAAAGGAGAATGGGATGCATGTGGTGGAAGTGTATTATGAGTGGATTCCACCTAGATGCAATGTTTGTAAAGTTTTGTGACATAATAGTAATAATTTCATAAATTCAAAGAAAGATAGAACCAAAAGAGCAAAGTCCTGCTCCTATTTCTAATGTGCCTAAAGCTAACTAGACTGAAGAGTGGAGGGTTGTGCAAAAGAAAAAAGTTGTTGAGGAGGGTGAAACTTTTCCAAAGGATCATAAATATCCTAGCCATCAAGTTGAGGCTAGAAAAACTCAAAGAAGTAAGAATACTGGTGTTAAAACTCCAAATTTCAACAATAAATGATGCACTTGCAGGAAGTCAAAGAGGTTTGGAATTAAGTATGAGAAATTCCTTTTGTGCTCTGAATATGGAAAAGGAAAACTTGGAAGATGCTTTGTTCTCGTTTATGGGAGGTACCCATGGTGTTGAAGAACCACCAAACTTATGATAATTAGTTCTTGGAACATTATAGGACTCAATCAAGTCCTCAAACAAAAAGAGTTGACAATGTTGTGCATGACAAAAGAATTGATCTAATTGGCCTATTCGAAACAAAAATGACTATTCATAGTTATAACAAATTCAAGAATAAATATCTGTATAATTGGGGTTCAGTTACTAATCATGAGAAGGATGAGATGGGTAGAATTTGTATCAGGTGGAATATGCAGACTACTAACATAAAGTGCCTTGATATGACTAATCAAGCTATAATGACTGATGTTTATGATATTGGTAACAAGAAGAATTTTATTTGTATAATGATCTATGCAGACAGTGATGAAGACAAAAGAAGGATTTTGTGGGATACTCTCACGAACTAGACAAGAGATATTGATGTACCTTGTATCTGGTATGGTGATTTCAATGAGATTCTTAGAGTTGAGGAAAGAAGAAACTTTATTGCTCTTCACAAACTGAATAATTTTAGGAGTGTATTCAAGACAATGCAATGGTGGAGCATCAAAGTTTTGGTTGTCTCCACACTTGGACAAATAAGAGAGTTGATGAGTTTGTTTCAAACAAGATTGATAGAATCCTTATTAATGATGACTGGTTTGACAATTTCAAGTCCCACCTTTATATTGAATCACCAGGTATTTCCAATCATTCAAATTTAATTCTCACCATTCAAGGCAACACTATTCACTGGCCTAATTCTTTTAAATTTTTTAATGTATGGACCACTCATGAGAAATTTCTTTTGGTGGTTGAGGAGGCTTGGAATGTTACCTATGAGGGTAGTCAAATGTACCAAGTTGTGCAAAAGCTGAAGAATGTAAAGAAAGCCTTATAAATTTTTAACATGAAATATTTTACCACTCAACTAGGGAGACTAACAAAGTTAAAGAGGAGCTGAATAATCTAGAGCTTAGAATCATGAATGGTGATGCAACTGAACTTGAGTATGAGAAGATTCTTAGAGATAGAGGAATTCCTAAAGAAAAAGTCCAGAATTAGATGGACTCAAAAGAGTGATTGCAGTACTGCTCTTTATCACAAGAGTATTAAAGCTAGAATTACTCATAATCGTGTCTCTTCCATCCTAAATGGTGATGGTAATGTTGTTACTGATGAGGATGGCATCAACAATTAATTCATAAAGTACTACACTAGCTTGATTGGAACCAAAGACAATACTGAAGAAAGTATCTCCGATAAATGTTTAAAGAAGCTGATCAGCAAAAGCATTGATGAACAAACTTCTCATAATATGATTAGTGATGTTTCTAATAAAGAGATACATGGTTCTATCTTTTCTATTGATAGTTCTAAATCACATGGTCCTTATGGTTTTACAAGTGCTTTCTTCAAGAGTGCTTGGGGAATTATTGGAGATGATATCCCCAGAGCTGTCAAAGAATTATTTGCAAATGACCATATCCTCATAGAGATAAATGTTACTATTTGTGATTTTTTTGCAAGGCTTTACTGCCATTCTTGATAAAGTGGTTCATCACAATAACTTCACCTATCATTCTAATTGCGCAGGAATGGAATTGAGTCATCTAATATTTGTTGATGATTGTTTGATTTTCTTCAATGGAGATAAATGTTCAGCTAATAGATTGAAGCAAGGTTTAGACTTATTCTCAAGACTATCTGGACTCAAAATTAGATCTGAGAAGAGTGAGCTTTATATAGGAGGAGACAACAAGGATCTTCATAATAAATTGAGTTATATTCTCAATGTAAAGAGGGGAAAGCTTCCTGTTATGTACCTTGGTTCTCCTTTAAACACCAAGGGACCTAATAGTTGGATGTGTATTATACTTATATAAAATATTATAGGTAGTGTTGAAAGTTGGATAATGATGTCTACCGTTTTGTTCTAAATATTAGCCCTTAGGAGACATCAATTTAGGTGAGAATATTAGGCTTATTTGATAGACTTTTATGCTTATTTCGTTATATTGCATTTTCTCCCCTTGGAATTACGATATTTCATTTTCAGAGCTTTTGTGCGTTAATTTGTTTGTTCTTAGTATAAATTTCTTAGGTCCATGGATGCTACGGAACACCAAGACAAGGAGGAGAAGTGAGAATTAAAGTCTTAGATCAAGCGGAGGAGTCAAAAGCAAGAAAAGAATTTCCAAAGAGTGGACTAAAAGAGATGAAAATCTGGAAAGCTGTTTCTAATTGTTGTTTTCGAGCCACTTAGACACCGATTCAACCTTTAAGCCTTGAAAGAAGAAAGACGCGCCTTTGAGTTAGGAAGATTTGGGGACTAGAATCAGGTGATTTGGAGTTGTGACGCAAACGTTACGACCATTTTACTATAGGGGCTACAACAGTTAGGGGATACTTAAAGATGGACTTGGGTTTTTTGATATTTGACCTAATATTCTTCGGTAAAAGCCCATTCCTAATTTCAGCTTTATAAATAGGCTTTTATACCTCCTTTTAAGACACACTTAATATAATTCAATACTACGTTCCATTATTTCCAAGTCAAAGCAAAAAGGCATAGGGAGCTAGAGCTGGAGGAATTCCTTTCTTCCAACAACAGTCAATTCAACCTTTAGGTTCTTTATTTATTTTTTGTAATTTAGGAACATGTCTTTCATTTATTTAATTTCAGTTTTTAATTCGAATATGAGCTAAATTCCTTCGTATTTGAGAATAGCAATAAACAGGTTGAAACCCTAGTTAATTAATTTATGTATCTGAATTCAGGATTTCATTATTTAATCTAAGTTGTGTATTTAATATTGGGTATTATTTTGTTCTTTTTTACTATTTCTTTTTGGTACAACTAGGAATAGGTTTTAGTAATTGGGCTATACACTTTAGTGGCGAAGTGATCATCCGACAAGGGGGTTTGATTACAAAAATAGGTAATATCCGTGTGATATCCGTTATTGGCCGACAGGCTTGACTAATCACATAGCCAAAGAGGTAAAGATCTTCACATCCGTAAGTAAACTCGCTACCATATAGGGGCTTGTCTTACCGTAGGATAACTCCTAGGTCCACCCGACAGGGGGCTAGTAGATATTAGAGTCCCGACTAGTATTTAAATACCAACTTTACCCTTAACAGAACATCAATTATATTAACTTAGGTGGAATCCCTTGCGAGACTCAAGTACATCTCTCATCTCTGCGTCTACATCTTATTTTCTTGCATGAATTCCTTTCATTAAATTATTTTATTTAGTAATTTATTTTCTTGCATTCTTAGGATTAATATCGAAACCCAAACAAATATATTTTACCTTTTTGTTTTACGATTAATTCTACTAGTTGATTAATACCTGAGTTAGAACTATCCGTCACTGCGAACGAAACCCGATTTATCGGAGTATTACTTGGACAACAGTACACTTGCGGTTTGTGGATCCTTTACTTTCATCTCATTATTTTATAACACCCCAGGACCCACTAAGTTTTTAGCGCCGCTGCTAGGGACGGTAGCGTGTAACCATGTTGTTAGTCCTTTAGTAGTTTAATTTTTATTTTGTTTTTCAGTTTTACGCTTTTTGTTTGTTCATTCTTTCTCAGGTTTTACAGGTCTGGTGTATGCTCAATAACCCCGAGATATTAATAAGAATTGAAAACAAAATAAATAAGGAAGAAAAAGAAGCAAGAGAAAGAGAAGAGAGATTAGCCAGAGAAGCAGAAATGGCTAATCTTGATGATCTAGATCCTCAGGTGGTTGTAGATGAGAACGGAAATCCCATAATCCATAATCCGCAAGTTGTTAATCAAAATCAACAAAAATCCTCCTCCACCTCGAGGACAAGCTCAACCTCAGATGTGTTATGATCCATGGTTCGTACAAGGTCCTGAACAAATTCCATGTCGCGCTTCTTCTCTAGGTATTGGTCCTCCAGATATTAATGTCGCGAGATACCAACCCGATCCTGGTATGTTAGCTAAATTCCAAAACTTCAGAAATTTTCGTGGAGTAGCTAGAGAAGATCCATTTCGTGCAGTACAAAAATTTATGCAGATATGTGATGCGTATATAACGCAAGGTGTAACTAGAGAGCAGATGTATTATGCAAATTTCAGATTTTTTCGTGATAGACACACCGAGTGTATGGCATGATTCACAAGAACTAGGATCAATCACTAATTGGATAAGTTACAAATAGTGTTCTTTGATCGTTATTATCTGAGCAAAATGAGACTAAATGCACAAATTGCGTTGACATCATTTGAACAAGAACAAGAAGAATCTGTGGGTAAATGTTGGACAAGATTCAAATAATGTTTGAGAAGAGTTCCAGATCATGGCCTTACAGAACCACAACAAATGTCAATACATTATAAAGGCCTTGAAGTACAATCAAAGACTTGCTTTGTGGTGGGGGATTCTTACTAGTAACACCAGCTAATGCCAAGATTATTTTGAATAGAACGGTGAAGAATGAGTTGGGTTGAAATTCTGTGAGAGAACCTATCTGAGGTAAAGGGAATTAAGAAAGTAGTGTTGGAATTGATGATAAATTCTCTTGATTAGAGAATTAATTAAAAAACATACTTGAGCAGCAATTGAAACAACTTACTTTAGCTGTAAAAGAAGATTTTTCAGGTAGGAGAGTTGATGTGAATGTTACATGAGAAATATAAGGGTGTTCAAACTATGGTGTACAAGTTCATGATTGGGAGCATTTTCAAAGTAATCCAGAATCCGTGATGTTCGTGTCCAACCGAGGGATCTTTAATTCAGGTGGCCAAGGTTATCAACCCAATATAAACCATCCGTGTTTCCAATACTCAAATCCAAATGGGGCTGCAAATCCAACTTACGCATATCAACCGCTTTCCCAAGGTAATAACTATTCCACAAAGACCATAGAACAACTACCAAGGGGGACAAAATTATGGAATCAAGCTTAGAGACAACCTCCTCAAGACACCTATACCGATACTTTGAATCAGAAAGCTCTACCCACGCAACCTCAAGAAGGTGCGTTAGAGGTTACACAAACCTTACAAACACTAATCAACCTTTAGATGAAAACGCAACAAGATCAACAATCTTCCGCTGCAACACTTAAAATGTTAGAAAATTAGATGGCTCAAATAGCAAAACCAGTTGAATCAGAGTCCACAAGGGCAACTCCCAAGTGACACTGGAGATCTAAAATAGAGAGAACATGAAAGAAAAAGAAACAACTGTGAAAGAGAAAACGGTAAAAGATGTGGTGGAGAAAGAAGGTGAACCATAAGTAGAAGAGGTGGAAGTTGAGAAAATTCTAGAAGAACCAAAGTAGAAAGATGCTGTAGAGAATCGGCCTCCTCCCCCTTTTCCCTCAAGAGTTAAGAAGAAAGGAGATATGGCTGATTATCAGAGATTCATGAATATGGTAAGAGGTCTTAACATTAATATTCCATTCTTAGATGCCATTAAAGATGTACCAAAATATGTTAAATTCCTGAAAAGAGCTATCACCAATAAAAGACCATATCTCGAGAATGAAATGATAGGTTTACCCAAAGAATGCAGTGCCATATGCCAAAGTAAGTTGCCACTTAAGTCACTTGATCATGGGAGTTTTACGATTCCGATTTCTATTGGTAATGAGTGGAAAGGAAAAGCTTTATGCGATTTGGGTGCGAGTATTAATCTCATGCCCAAATCAATTTTTGAGAAGTTGAAGATAGGAAACGCAAGACCGACCTCTATGGTCTTCCAAATGGTTGTTAGATCCCTCGCACATCCACATGGACGAATTGAAGATGTCCTCGTCAAGGCAGGTACTTTAATTTTTCCTGTTGATTTTATTATACTTGAATACGACGCGGGTAGGAATGTCCCCATTATTTTGGGAAGACCATTCCTAGGCATGGGGCATACTTTAATTGATGTAGAAAACAGAGAGTTGACCATGCGTATTCAAGACGAGGAGGTGAAGTTCAACGTGTTTAGGGCGATGAAGTTTCCGGATTCCCAGGAGGAATGTTTCTGGGTGGATGCAATTGATAAAGCCACGCAAGTGGTATCTAATGATCTTAATTTTGATGACATTTTGCAGGCATCCCTACCACTTGACTTACCTGAGCTAATGGAGGAGCTTGCCGAAATAGTGGTAGCTCTGAATTTCAAAAATCCAAATCATAGGCGTCTAGCCTATGAACCGGTGAGAGAACCCGGGGAGATAATACCTAAAGAGGAACCATCAATTGAATCTCCTCTGCAAATGGAAGAGAAGCCAATTCTGTCACACTTGAGGTATGCATATTTGGGTACTAACAACACTTTTCTTGTTAATGTTTCAGCTACTTTAACAGGTCCCCAAGAAGACAAACTGCTGCGTGTACTACGAGCTAATAAAGAGGCATTTGGTTGGACTATTGCTGACATCAAAGGTATTAGTAATTCCTTTTGCCAACAAAAAACCATTCTAGAAGATGACAATGCATGCTCAGTTGAAAGGAAAAGGATATTGATGCCAACTATGAAGGAAGTGGTAAAGAGAGAAGTTATCAAATTACTAGATACGGGAATCATCTATCCCATTGCTAGTAGTGAGTGGGTGAACCCGATTCAATGCGTACCAAAGAAAGGTGGTATCACTACCATATTGAATGAACATAATGAAGCCATACCCTCAAGAACCGTTGTTGGTTGGAGAGTGTGTATGGACTATCGTAAGTTGAACAGGGCCACCATAAAAGACCATATTCCCCTTTCGTTCATAGATCAGATGTTAGACAAGTTAGCTGGAAGAGAGTACTATTTTTTGCTTGATGCGTACTCCGGATATAATCAGATATATGTAGACCCTGTAGATCAACATAAGACAACCTTTACATGTCCTTTGGGTACTTTTTCTATTCGTAGGATGCCATTTGGATTGTGTAATGCACCTGCAACTTTACATAGATGCATAATGGCAATCTTCTAGGACATGATCTATTATTTCCTTGAGGTATTTATGGATGAATTTTTTGTGTTTAGTGATACTTTGACGAGTGTTTACAGAATTTAGAAAAAGTGTTGATTAGATGTAAGGAAACTGATTTGGTTCTGAACTGGGAGAAATATGACTTCATGGCTCATGAGAGTATAGTGTTGGGACACAAGATTTCGAGTTCAGGTTTAGAAGTTGATTGTGCAAAGATTGAGGTAATCAAGACGCCTCCCCTCCTAATTCTGTAAAAGGGGTGAGAAACTTTTTAGGTCATGCTGGTTTTTATCGACGTTTCATTAAGGATTTCTCTAAAATCGCTAAGCCGTTGTGTAACTTACTCGAATAGGACACCAAATTCCTTTTTGATGAAGCTTGCATGGCGGCATTCAAAGAGCTCAAGTAGAAACTTATATCTGCACCTATTGTATACCTCCTGGTTGGAAGATTTCGTTTGAAGTTATGTGTGATGCTAGTGATCTTGCTATGGGTGCTGTTTTGGGTCAGAGAAAAGAAAAGGTATTTCATTCTATCTATTATGCTAGTAAAAACTTCACAAGTGCTCAGATTAATTATACCGTAACTAAGAAGGAACTACAAGCTGTTGTGTATGCATTGGACAAGTTTCGTTCCTATCTTCTTGGGATGAAAATTATTGTGTACACCAATCATTCTGCTATCAAATACCTTATGTAAAAGAAAGATGCAAATCTGCGTTTGACCAAATGGGTATTATTGTTACAAGAGTTTGATTTGGAGATTCGAGATCGAAAGGGTTGTGATAATCAATTTGCAGATCATATGTCGCGTCATGAAGGTTCTGAGAGTAATAGTGGACAAGAGTTGGTCAAAGAAGAGTTTCCTAATGAGAGCCTATTTGTGATGTACACAATTGGTACTCCTTGGTATTCATATATAGCAAATCTTATTGTGAGTGGTTCTTTTCTTGAAGGAGATACCTCACAAGAAAATAAGAGATTAAGTCACCGTGCAAGACAGTTCTTTTGGGATGCATACTGAGAGTGAATCTCAGTTAGTTATTGCTACTTGTCATGATTCACCCTATGGAGGCCATTTCAGAGGTGATCGTATAGCTGCAAAGGTACTACGGTCCGGTTTTTATTGGCCTACTCTAAAGAAAGATTGTCGTGAATACGTAAAGAAATTATTATAGATGCCAATTTACTGGAAATATATGTAAGAGAGACGAAATGCCACGTTATAACGTTCTTGAAGTTGAGATTTTGATGTTTGGGGTATTGATTTCATGGGCCCTTTTGTACCATCTAAGGGAAATCTCTACATACTATTAGCTGTTGATTAGTGTCTAAATGGGTAGAGTCTGTTGCTCTACCAACGAATGATTCGCGAGTGGTGATAAAGTTCTTAGAATCACACATCTTCACTATACATAGTACGCCTAGAGTTATTATTAGTGATGTGAGGTTCTCATTTTGTTAACAAATACTTGAAGATTGTGCTAGAGAAGTATGGGGTGAGAGATGTCTCCTCTTTTGTTTTAATCATATGCCCTTAGGAGACATCAAATTAGGTGATTATTTGACTAATCCGATAGACTTTTAGTATTAATTTGATATATTTCATTTTCTCTACTTGGATTTTAGTATTTTTCATTTATTAAGGTTTTTCACGTTAAATGGTTTGTTTTAGTGTAAAGTTTGTAGGTTTCTAATACTAGCAAGGAGAGGAATCAAGAATGGAAGTCTTAGGTTATGTAAAGAATTCAAAGGTTAGAAGAAATATCCCGAAGAGTTGACAAATTAGAGCTACAAATCTGGAAGGCTGATGGTAATTGCTGATTTTGAGATACTTAATCATGGATTCAGCCTCTCAGTTGTAAAGAAGATTCGTGCCTTATCGAGTTTCGAAGAATAAGAAAGTTGAATGAGTCAATACGGAGTTAAATTGAGAAAGTTACAGCCGTTTTATTGGAGAGTGTACAACAGTTACGAGATTTTAGACTTGAATAGTGGACTTGGGCCATTAATTATTTCATCTTTTCACTTAAAATAGCCCAAGTCCAAATTATTTAGTACAAATAGGCCATTTGAATTTATTTTTACACACAATTCATTTTACAAAAAGTCATAGCGTCACAGAAAAGAGCAGAAGCTACGAAAAGGAAGAAGCCAAGAGCTGGAGAATTCACCTTCTCCAAATCAACCAGCCAAATCCAACCTCCTAATTAGGTCTTTTATTTTATTCTCTTTTTGTAAAACATGAATTCCTCAATTTTTATTTCGTTTTCTTTTACTTAACTTATGAGCTAAATTTCTTTTATACTTAAGAATCGCAACATGAGTTGAACCCTAACTAGTCTAATTATCGTTCTTCCAATTTGGGATTTTAAGAATTTAATTTGAATTAGTATTTTACGTTGGCTTTTATTTTATGATTATCTATTATCTTTAGCGTCATGAACTAGGGATAAGTTTTAGTATCTAGGCTATTCAATATAGTGGCGTATTGATCACCTTGACGGGGGGTTTAGATACAGAACTAGGTAATTGCCGTTGGTATCCGCCAATGACCTTGACAAGCTTGACTAGCCAAAATCCAATGTGGAAAGTTTTAATCATCCGAAAGTGGTCTTAATCACCCTGACGGGGTTTAGAAGACCGTAGGAAAGATTTTAGGTCCACCCTGACGGGGGTTAAAAGACTTTAGAATCCCGACTAGCGTAATAATAGTAATTTAACCCTTAAAGGAAGACATTAATTAAGGAAGTTTGTGGTGAAACCCTAGCGTGACTCAAGTACTACTTTTCTCTTGCTCTACCTTCATTACTTGCATTATTTCCATTCTAGTTTAATTAATTTATTATTTAAATGATTTGCACCTTAGTTTTAGAAAACCAAAACAAATATCATCTTTTACTTTTCCATATTTGCAATTATTCCACTATTTGATAACATTAGAGTCAACCTATTATGTCCCTGCGAACGAACTTGATTATCATATATTACTTGGGACAACTGTACACTTGCAGTTAGTGGTTCCTCTATTCTTAGCATTTATTTTATAACACACAAGGACCCACCAAGTTTTTGGTGCCGCTGTCGGGGACGGCAGCGTGTGACCCCGGTGTTTATCCTTTAGTGTTTTAATTGTATTTTTTATTTTTAGTTTTACACTTTTCTTTGTGTTTGTTCTTTCTCATGTCTTACAGGTTTGGTTTATGTACTCAAACCTTGAGAGTTTAGTTCGAGAAAGAAACATAAGAGAAAGAGAAGCAGGAGAACAAGCAAAGAGAGAAAGAGAAATGGAGGATTTGAATATTCATCACGTTGAAGATCCTGGCGTTCAGTTGGATGCAAATGTCCAACCACTAGTACCGCCAATCATTCCTAATCCACCAGTTCTTAATAATCAACAAAATCATCCACTTATGCAACAAGCTCAACCCCCTATGTATTATGATCCATGGTTCGTACATGTTCCAGAGCAAGCTCCCTATCGCGCTCCTGCACTCAGTATTGGTCCTGAAAATATCAATGTTGCACGGTATAGACCCGACCTTGGTATGCTATCCCAATTTCAGAATTTCGGAAACTTTCGTGGAGTACCTGGAGAAGATCCTATTCGTGCAGTTCAGAAGTTTATGGAAATCTGCGATTCGTATATAACTCAAGGAGTGACCAAAGAGCAGATGTATTTTGCTAATTTCAGATTTTTTGTGATAGACGCAGCTAGTGAATGGAATGATTCACAAGAACCTGGAACAATAATTACTTGGGATGAGCTACAAACAATATTTTTTGATCGTTATTATCCGACGAATATGATATTGGACGCACAGGTTGATTTGACATCATTTGTCCAAGAACAAGAAGTGACTTTGGGAAGATGTTGGGCAATATTTCAGGCATGTTTGAGAAGAGTTCCTGACCATGGTCTCACAGAACAACAACAATTGAAGATATTTTATAAAGGCCTAAATGGAGGATCAAGAAAAGACCTCTATTTGTTATGTGGCAGTGGATTCTTACAGGTAGCTCCAGTACATGCTAAGATTATTTTAAATAGAACGGTAACGAATGCGCAAGGTTGGAATACAGTAAGAACACCTATCAGAGGTAGAAAAGAAAGTAATATGGGTATTGATGAGACATATTCCTCTTTGGAGGATAAGTTGAAGAGTACATTGGAACAACAAATGAAACAACTCACTTTAGCTGTTAAAGAGGTTTTTTCAGGTAAGAAGACAGGTTTTAGTGTTACTCAAGAGGTTTATGGGTGTTCGAATTGTGGTGTTCAAGACCATGACTGGGAGCATTGTGAAAGTAACCCCAAAGCTGTAATGTTTGTTTCTAATAGAGGGAGTTACAATTCCAGTGGTCAAGGATACCAACAATTCCAGTGGCCATGAATGAGGATTTAATTAAATTTCGGATATGGATGCATTTAAGAACATTGTTTTTAGTATGTCACGATCTAAAGCACCAAGCCCTAATGGTTTACCTGGTAATATTTATCAAGAATTTTGGGATATTGTTAAAGATGATATTTTTTGATTGGTGACCAATTTTTTCAATTATAACACCCCTCTTAACAAGCTTAATGATACTCTTATTACACTCATACTGGAAGGTGACTAACATGAATCTATATCGAATTTTAGACCGATTCCATGTATTAATTCCAGTTACAAAATTATCGCCAAAACCCTAGTGCTCAGACTCTAACCGTTCATGGATGATATTATCTCGCTAACACAATCAACATTCATCAAAGGAAGAAGTATTCAAGACAATATTATTATTGCACAAGAGAATTCCTTTTATCTAAAAAATAAAAAGAAATCTAAGAAAATTATGTTGTTGTTAAAATCGATATTGCTAAGGCGTATGATCAAGTCAACTAGAATTTCCTTATTGAGACTCTTAATAATCTTGGATTTTGTAACAAATGGACCGATGTGTTCTTTAACTGTATTTCTTCGGTCTTTTTTCAAGTCAAAGTTAACGACCAGAGATTAAATAAATTCTCTCCAAGCCAAGGCCTTAGACAAGGCGACCCTTTCTCACCACGTATCTTCTCTTTACTCACTTAAATCTTGATTAATGTTTAATGTAGAGAAGGCAATATAAAGGGAATCTCAATTTCCAGGAATTATCCCAGGCTCACTCATATTCTTTTCGCGTCGATGCCCTTTTCTTCATAAACATTGATAATAATGAGATTGAAGCATTCAAGGACACTCTCTTTAAATCCTGTCAAGCTTCTAGACAGAATATCAATTCTCACAAGTCTTCCATTCTTTTTAGTAAGGGAACCCCATATTCTATATGCGGTGAAGTTGCGCAATCACTTAATATTAACAAAACAAATTTCTTTGGAAAATATTTGGGAATCCCTTTCTCTCTTAAGCGAGCCAACTCGGAGAACCTCAATTATATCAAGAATCGACTCTTATCAAAATCGGCTAGCTGGATTTCTAATCTTCTGTCGGACAGTGGCAAAGAAATTCTTATGAAAGCAAGTTTACAAGCAATTCCCAATTATGCTATGTCAATCTTCGAGTATCCAAAAAATTTATGTAAAAAACTCTCTGAATTTATTTCAAATTTTTGGTGGGATTCGAATGTCAAGAAAAGAATTCACTGGATATCCTAAAAAAAAGTGGCCAGATCTAAAGCTATTGGAGGAATTGGCTTTCGAGAATTCAAAAAATGAAAATTGATCTCCTCACTAAGAAAGCTTGGAGAATCATTAAAAATCCCAATTCTTTGGTTGCCAAAGTCCTTAAAGTTATTTATTCTCCAATCACTAGATTAATTGATTCTAAATTAGCTAATAAAAGATCTTGGAGTTGGGCAAGCAGACAAATGTATCAAATTCTGTAAACAACACTCCAAATGGAAAATTGGTAATGGTGCCATTACTAATATTTTGGAGCATAATTGGATCGGGAATAATATCACCCTTGATAGACCCAACGTCTGTAATATCAACTGGGTAGCACAACTCTTTAATGATAATATGACTTCTTGGAACACTAATTTGCTGAAAGAACTTTTTCTAGCAAACATCTTCAATGAAATCCTCAATATTCCAATCATTCTATTACATGAGGAAGATAAACTTATTTTTCCAATGACTAGAGATGAGATCTACACTACAAAATCAGGCTACCATGCTCTTATTAACTATGACATCTGAAAAGAAGCTCAATGTTCAAAAGAAGGAGAGAAGAACAATAATCATCTTTGGAGTATCATTTGTCATTCAAATGTCAAGTCCAAAGTTAGAGCATTTGGATAGAAAATTTGAAATTGAGCTCTCTCCACTAAGAACAATCTTCACATCATGAAATGTGCTCAAGACAATCAATGTGAATTGTCAGAAAAGAAGATATAGAATATCTAACTATCCTTTTTAGTATATCATTATAGGCTAACTCGAAAATGAAAATGAAATTTTCCAAAGGTAGAAATATTAACATGGGGGATTGGATCATGGAAACGATCGAACATCTTTCTAAGAATGGTTGGGATAAGAGAGAAATAACAACATATTTACTCCTCACATGTTGGAACATCTGGAAAGCTAAGATTAAAGGTATTTACAAATATAAAGCTCGAAACATCTGAGAAATTAACTTTAATTTCAATGGAATCATCAACTATCTTTTAGGATGCAAAAATATTAAAATGGAAAAATAAAGATAGCCCCCAATGAAACTGGTAATAAGGATGGGTGCAATAATAACCCTCTTCTTTTGGACGACGCATATTTGATTTGGATGTGTAACGCCTCTTTCACAAAAGAATGAGAACCAACATGTATCGCATCCATTGTAGTTAATTCAAGGTCTAGTTACCCAAAATATATCTAGAATGTGTTTTATTAAAAGCCCCATTGAGGGTGAGTGTTGGGTTGTCCTACTCTCCATGAGGCATGCAGTGTCTCTCAATCAACGGTGTGCTTCCTTCTACTTCGATAACCTTGAGCTTATTCAAGGTATTTCAAAAAAAATCAGTTCTTCGATGACATATTTATCCATTCATTTCCGAGATGAAGAACTGGCTTGTCAACTTTCCTTCTTGGATGATCAAATAGATCAACAGAGTTTATAATGGTACAGCAGATACTCTGGCCAAATGTACCAGGCGTAACATCAATTTAGCGTAGTGGCAGGACTTCTCCTTATTTAGTGCATATAATTTCCTTTATTATATGTGTAATAACTACTAAATTTTATTTCTGTTATCTAAAAAAAACTCAACTGGTCAGGGCCTTGTTATTTCTTCAGCACCTAAAGAGAGGTACATAGTTCGAATCCCCTCCTTAACGGGTCTAAAGTAAGAGGTACACGGTTCAAACTCCTCCCTGACATGGGTGACCTAGTTTAATTTACTTAGAAATATGCATGAGGAGGCTTGCCTATTCCAGCAGGATTAGTCGTAGTGCACGCAAGCTGGCCCGAACTACCCACGTATAAAAACATATAAAGGAAAATATTCCCTACTTAATTGTATCTAAAAATAATGTCTATTTATATCAAAAAATTAAATAATTATTAAAAATTCAATCATCTTATTAATTATTATCTTAATTATGAAATAAAACCCACATAACTCATCTCTCTTTGATCTATTCTTTCGATACAACTGAGGTCAACGGATTGGAAAGTGAAGCTTCCTTGTAATTGATTAACTAGATATAACTACTCTTGGTACAGCCCAACCGTACCGGTCCCTAGCTTACAATCTCCACATCTGGGGGTCCTTATACGGAGTAGGACCCTCTGCACGTGTCGCACCAAATCTGGCCCTCAAATCTGCACACATATTAACTTCACGGAAGCCTCATATCAGATCAAAATGCTCCCTAGAATTCAACATATCACAACATTAATTTATAACATTATTCGAAAAGTCCCGTGAGTTCAAACATCCCTGCACTAGCGCGTATAACTCACTCGAGTTTCTTTCGATAATAAGGGAAGGATACCTTCGACATAATTCCATGTGCAAGCCAAAATGCAATGCTAGTAATTTTGCCTCGAATGGCGTTCGCGCTCCGCAAGACCCTGCAAAGCCACATACATGGTCACCCTTAAAATTCCGAAATACTACTCCAATACCAGCTATATACTTCTTCGCATTATAGGATCCATCAACATTCAGTTTGATCCCATCTATCAGCTTAGTCTACTTAACCAAAATATTTTTAGCCGTCGTGGCTACACCTCCATGTCTTTCGAATCCCAAGGCCCTTACATAATCACACGCCGCCTTGCGAACAATAGCCATACCATCGCAAGCGAATTTAACTCGTTAGCTGTGTTTTCTTTTCAACCATATCCTTAAAAAACACGTTTTCATAAATTTTATACGTTTTTTATAATATTTTGTTACCTGAGCAGAAATTTAAAATATATGCTTACATTTCAATCATCTCTCATGTAAATATATCATTCAACACTTTAAATTTCAATTCTTAGAATTTAAAATTATGGACCATCAAACTAATTTAAAAAAAAATCCGAGATATGATTGATAACTCACAAAATTGGAATTTGTCCATATTCCAAGAAAATTCAATAGGTGTGCGGATGTTTTGTAAAAGTGTGTTAAATTTATTTATTGGGGATAAGATGTAATAAAGGAACGATCCTAACTAGGGATGTCAATGGGGCGGGTTTGGCGAGGGTTTACCTATTCTCGGACCCCGTCCTAAAAGAAAAAGCCCCACGTCCCATCCCCGTATTGTGCGTCCCCCGCGGCCCTGCCTACCCCACCTGGTCTTTAAATGCACGTGGGTGATCGTTCAAATTCTTTTTTATTACTAAATTTTTTATTATTTTTGAACTTTCAAATACTCCATTCTTCACAATTTTCATTCGTACTTTGATATTTAGACAAATGCTTCCCTTGAAGTTGCACTTTTATTTGAGTAATTAAAATTCTATTTGTTATAATAGACACACAATTTTTTTGATTTGTATAATAATTTAAATTAAAATATATATTATAATTAAAAATAAAATATACATTATAATTAAAACATATGCATTATACATTATATACATGTGGGGCGGGTTTGCAGAGTGGGAAATACGTATCTTCACAACCCGCCCCGCCCCCGCGAGGGTATTAAAATGTCATCCACATAACCCGCCCAAATCCCATTTAGTACCTTAAAACCCGCCCCATTTAAAATGAAACGGGACGGGTACCCACTATCCCACGCCCCATTGACGTCCCTAATCCTAACAAGCTTATGTATGTTGAGCAAGATTGGAAAGATCGGGAATATATTATGTAAATATAGTTTCTAGGATATGTGTCTAATGTTTTTATTTTAGATACTTTGTATGATTTTTCAGTTGAGTTATATTACTTTCAATAAAAAAAAATCTAAAAAACAAGTATATTTATCATTTAGTGTATATATAAAATTATCAATTCAATACATGATAACTAAAAATACAAATATCTTAATCTTGAAATATAACGGATAAATATTTGGTAAGCATCTATTTTTTATATTTATATCAAATCGTCTAATACATAATACATTTTATAATACTATTGAGCCAAAAAATATAAGACCTAATCTGCTACTAATTTTTTTGGGTTAGGTAAACAGTTGTATTAGTAAAAACCTGTATACTGTACAAGAGAATTACCTACCTAAGCCAAAAGATTAAAGATATCAACTAAGAAGCTAAAAACGACTACCTCATACTAATATTAATACAAGCTAATCGCCCACCATTATCTAAAAATGAATGATAAGGGAACAAGGAAAATAAAATGGAAAAGATGCACCACTTAATTTCCTTGATAACCGTTTTTCTAGATGAAGCAAAGCAAACGACACCATCATTTTTTGATGAAATACGGCGTCGTTCTTACATTTCAGACATCAACCTAAGTAAAATAAAAGTCTTTTCAGACAAAACATTTCGGTTCCTCTCAAGAAATCCTAATCGCCCCACATTTTTCACTTCAATCTACAACACTCACCATGTTTTGCGAGACAATCTTGAGTAAATCTCATAAGTCTCTTCTTCTGTCATATAAATTCATTTGAAGATGCAATTATTCTGCAATATCCATATACAATATGTTGAAATAGACATCGTTATCTTCATTATCTCCCCAAGCATGGATTTGCCGCTACAGTGCCTGGTATACCAGTCATCTGTCTCTTGCTAGAAGTTCGGTTGAACATATACCTCTTGATCTTGAGTACATCTTCACCATGATCTTCTCGTGAAAGCATAATTTTGAAAGAGATGGTGGTGATTTTCGCTAGTAGCTTCACAGAATATAAATAATGAGTTTGTGTTAAGACCTCCCAGGTTGTAAGTCTCTATTTCATAGCTATTTTGTAAATATGTATGACCATAGCATAAATTTGAATTTGGGTTGACTTTTTGATTCCCATAGAAAATTATGCCATGTACTAACTTGATTCTTAGTTCGTATATGCGCATATGTCTTTTTTTGTGGTGAAATTTCTTATTAAGAGCAGAACCTGTCAGACTCATACCTTTAGTTAACATTGATTTGTAAATTTTAAGTATATACTTGCATAAACCTGAAACTTGGAGGCCATCTCCATTTCCCTTTATATATAAAATTGGTCAGTTTACAATCCGTATAATACCCTGATACCATAATATTATATTGTACTTCATTAAGTTTTTTGTTCGCAGGCAACTAATAGTCCCACCATAAAAATACGTCTTTTCCATCACCAATTTTGTAAAGTATAATTTCTTTTGCAATATCTTTTTAATTTTAAAATCTTTCTCCATCCCAAGATCAACCTTAAAAGATAGAAATTTTCCAAAATAATTTTTTCTTAAATAAGTTGATACGGGCCCACGGAGACCAAATCCCCAGATAAAACCACGACCCACGGGGATATACACGTCTCTCCATGTATATTCCCAGGTGATAATCCCACAGAAAATATACACGCCTCCCATGTATATTCTCAGGTAAATCAGAACTAGGTTACCCATGTTCAAAAAGGAGTTCGAGTCGTGTACCCCTCACTTTACACCCGTTAGGGAGGGGATTCGAACCATGTACTTTCCTTGCTGAAGGAATAGCAAGGTTTTGACCAATTGAGCTAACCCAGGAAGACTAATAGTTATGCTAACATTAAGAATATATGCTATGAACAAAAAATATCTAAATAAAATCTTTTCAATTTCAAAAAGTATAAATAAATTAATTCCCAATTTCATATTTGTTGAGGAGAAGGATCACATGTGAATAAGTCAAATAATAGTGATATAAGTTCTCAAAAAAAGACAAGTAATAGAGATTAGAGAGGTACATGTTTATTAAATGAGATAATTCAGGAAGCTAAGCAATTAAATTTGGGGGAGAGTTCGAAGGCGCTGTTGAATAGGGAGGCACGTGAGGAAGAGTGTGGTGGGGAGACAAGACAGACCGAGGGGAAAGAAACTCAGGAGCAGCAACCAAATAGGGAAGAGGATCTGGGTTTATTGGGTAATGAACCTGTACCGATGAATTTGACATCAAACCAGACTCAAGGAGGGAATAGGTTTAGCGTTCATTCCTCAAGTAGTGAACGAGCTAAGTAAATTCGTACTAAGGCGAGGTACGAAGACGTTACTAAAGAAGAGACTTTGGAAAGAAGGCACAATATATGAACTGGTTTGGACAAAGTTCAAAGAAACAGAAGGTAACTAATAATACTTTTAAAGCTAAGGGGATAAGAACAGACGCACAAAATTTCAAAGGGAGCAAAGATGATGTTTCGAAAAGTGAAGGAGAAGAATCTAGTGGAGGGTGGTTTGATTTGTCTGACAAGGAGTTATCGGATTTAGGGGATAAATGTGTATTTGTAGACGAGGAGGACTCGTAGTTCGAGCCCGAGGAAGATTTTCTAGAAAATATCTATAGTGGAAAGGTTGGTGACTATGAGAGCTCAGGGGCAGATCAGGTGAAGATGAAGTTCAGAGTAGGTTGGTTGAGAAAGTGAAAGGAAAGGGGGTTAGAGGGTCTGGAATAGGAAAGAAGGGTAGCGGTCAACCTAGTAGTTTGACCGCAGTTAGGAAATGACGACTTGCGTATGGAACTGTCAAGGGATTTGGGCACCCTTGACAGTTTCTAGTATTAAGTTAGCCCTTAATAGGTTTAAGCCGGGGGTTGCGTGCTTTATTGAAACCATGTTGTGCGCGATAGATGCTCCCAACGTACTACGTAACTTTAATTATGCTAATCACTTTATTAGGGATCTAGTAGGCACTGCTTATCATTCAGGGGGCATTTTGAATATCTGGCACGCGAATGTTAAGCTCGATATTATTATATCTAGTCAATATTATATAATCTTGTACATTAATGAACCGTATTTTCCTTATTATATTGTGTGTGTCCATGCTCCGAATAAATTAGAACATAGGTTAAAAATTTGGGATGAAATTACGATATGGAATCATAATAATAATAAACAATGGGTACTGATAGGGGATTTTAATGATATTTTAAAAAGTTATGAGAAAATGAGCAACACTCTTCCAGATAATAGACGCATTCATGAATTTAATTCATTTACATCTGCAAATAATCTAGGAGAAATAAAATCTTATGGATGTTATTTTACATGGTCTAGCCGTCAAATTGATAAGCCAGTCAAGGTTGCGTCTTGTGATTGGTTGCACATGTATGTTAATGCACAGGTTTATATACCACAAGCGATTGGATCCGACCGTTGCCCACTGATTTTACAGCATGATAGGACACAAAAGACAGGTTTGAGATGGTTCAAATTTGAAACATTATGGATTGAACATCCAGATTGTGAAAAGGTGATTAACACGGCTTGGGGTGAAGCTGGGAACGAGGAGTCTCTTCCAAAGTTTATAGGGAAAAGGGATGATACTATAAATGCCCTACAAGGATGGAGTGAAAAGACATTCAGGAACAATGCAAACAAAATAAAGGAATTGACAAGGAGGTTACATGAGTTAGAACAACAGGATCCCACGAGAGATACCACTGAGGAACAAGCCCGGCTAAAGGAAGATTTAAAGAAAACATATATAGCCGAGGAAAAATATTGTTATGATCAGGCCAGACAGAATTGGATTAAATACGGTGATAAGAATACAAAAGTTTTCTACTTAGCAACGATTAAAAGACGTCACATAAATAGAATACATCGTATAAAGAACCATTAGGTAATCTGGCAAGAGGACGTGTTGGAAGTGAGAAATAGCTTTCAAACTTATTACGACGATTTGTTCACGGAAAGGAATAGAGAAGAAATGGAAGAGGCCACAATAGATATTCAAAAAAAGGTAATGGAGGAAATGAATGAGAAACCGTCTCAGCTCCCCACATTAGAAGAGGTAAAGAAAGCAGTATTTGACATGTCACCATCCAAAGCTCCTGGTCAGGATGGGCTAAACGGTAAGTTCTATCAGGAATATTGGCATATAATACAATATGATGTCTTTTTAATGGTTCAAGACTTTTTCATGAATAATATATCTCTCGATAAGTTAAATGAAACTTTGGTTACTCTCATACCGAAAGGGGAGACACCGGAGGGCATTGGGGTTTACCGTCCAATATCATGTGTTAATTCCGGATACAAAATAATAGCAAAGATACTGTCCAATAGACTACAAGATCTTATGAATATCATAGTGTCCCCGACACTGACATCATTTATTAAAAATAGGGCGATACAGGATAATATTCGTATAGCCCAGGACATTTCCTTTTATATGAAGCGGAAGCGAAAGAATCTAAAGCCTATGGCGGCAGTAAAACTAGACATGGCAAAAGCATATGACCATGTATGTTGGGATTTCCTACTTTTAGTTCTAAATAAATTAGGGTTTTGTCAGAAATGGATATCTTGGATTGTGAATTGTGTGTCCTCTGTCACGTTTAAACTGAATTTTAACGGGGAACGACTTTGAAAATTTAAATCAGGGAGAGGACTTCGGCAAGGGGACCCGTTATCCCCCTTCCTCTTTTCCTTGATGACAGAGTCTTTAATTAGCCTAATTGATCAAAAAGTTGAACAAGGAACGATGAAAGGTATCCAAATTACTAGAAATTGTCTGACTATTACACATTTATTATTTGTAGACGATTCGCTTTTCTTTCTAACAATTGACGATCTCGAGATTGAACAATTCTAGAGTGTATATCTACATATTGTGTAGGATCAGGGCAACATATTAATTTCACAAAGTCATCGATTTGCTTTAGTAGGGACACACCGGAGAATTGCAGGCATCAATTAGTTAGGAGAATTGGAATTCAGGAGAAAGATGACCTCGAAAAATATATGGGAATACCGCTCTGCCATAAAAGGTCAAAGATACAGTCATTGCAGTGGATAGCCGAGAAATTGTTTAGACACACGGAGGGATGAAAAACACAATTTCTATCAGAAGGAGGAAAGGAAGTGCTCATCAAAGATATCCTACAGGCTATACCGATATATGCAATGTCAATTTTCTCGTTTCCTATTACTTTTTGTAATAAACTAAAATCTGCATTTCGAACTTTTGGTGGAATTCTGGAGAAAAATCTCGAATACATTGGTTGGTATGGGAGAAATTGGAGGTAAGCAAAATGATAGGAGGCATGGGATTCAGGGATTTTAAGAGGATGAACACATCAATGCTAGTAGCTCAGGCGTGGCGAATTCTCAATAACCCGGACACGTTAGCAGTAAGGCTACTAAAAGGTATCTACTATCCTAAAAGTAACTTTCTCGATATTAAATTAAGACAATCTCGAACATTGTCATGGGCAAGTTTGTTAGAAGGGAGGACATGTTAAAATGATATGGTAAATATCAAATAGGAAATGGAGAAACTATTAACATCTGGACAAATAAATGGCTAGACACGAGTTGGAAATTAGATAAACCGACACACTGTGAGATCTCGAAAGTCAAGGATCTGTGGAGGGAGGGGACCTCAGAATTGGATACTGTAATACTGGATAATCTTTTTCCGGCCCCAATTATTCTGGTTATTCTAAGGGAAAAGGTTTTTGCAAGAGACACACCAGATAAGTTTATATGGCCATATACGGCCAATGGAGAATATGCAACAAAAGTAGGTTACAAAAATCATTACAGACACAAAAATAGGGGAAGCCCCAGGACAATCTAGCACTACACCACGAGAAAGCAAGCTCTGGAGAACTATTTGGCATTCAAACCTACCTACCAAAGTCAGAATCTTCAACTGGAAAGCATGTAATATTGCTATACCGACCAGAAGGAATTTGGTAAGTTGGCACTACGATGTGGAAGTAGAATGTCAATGGTGCAAGTTTGAGCAGGAAACAGTGGAACACTTACTATTATCATGTGAAGTAGCAAAGATGGTTTGGGCAGGTTTGGCACTTCAAATCAACATTGAACAGGAGGTAGAAGACTTGGGGGATTGGATGTTGGCAATCATTGAGACATTTGTTCAAGGTGGGTGAATGAAAGAGGTGGTCATATCATATGTGCTACTTACCATTTGGAACATTTGGAAGTAAAAAATGAAGTGCAAACACTGCAATCAGGAGGTTAATACCGATGACATCATCAGATGTACGAATAAAAGTATGGGGGAAAGGTTCGGTAGGGACTGGGCGAAGAGTCATCCAACAACAAACTCTACAAGAGAGGCTGATATTCCGACACCGGTAGACCTTACGTTCCAGATAAAGATAGCATATACATGTGATACGTCGTTTGTGCATCCACACACACCTACTGGACAAAGAATGGAACACTCGTCTGTTACCATGTGTAATTCAAGCACGGAAGGGGAGGCGCAAGCAGTGGTATTTGCTTTACAACAAGCAAAGCAGGTTAAGAGTGAGGGGATTACTATCTTCTCAGACAACCTTGAATTAGTTCAAGGTATTTAGCAAGTGTCGGCCGCAGGTTAGAGGCTTCGACCATGGGTTAGGCATATTAACAGACTGGCTACAGAAGTTAGTCCAGTGGTTTTTAAGCACATCCCGAGACGTTTCAACGGTCGAGCTGATACCCTTGAAAAAAAAGCCAGACACATGGCAAGGAAGGACACCGTGACATCAGAATCATTGATGATGAAATTTTCTCGGTTAGGGATTGGTTAAATTTTGAGTAGAGTAGAATTTTCTTCGTCGTCCAAAAATTTTTTGTATGAATTTACATTTTTGAAAATTATTTTCATGTAATTTAGTTGAAATTTTGTGAAACAATGGGGTTGCATAATTGCTTCATATAATTTTTCGTTTAATATTATTACTTCATATCCAATGATTTATTTAAATTAATGACTTATGTTTAAATGGAGAAAACAAAATATTTAACTACAATTTAGGGATTTATGTTTGTCGCATTGAATAATCTATAACTTATTTAACCCCGACAACTAAGAAGATGAATAAGGAACAAGGGGATTTTTTTTGTTACATAGGAGAGCCACTTTGGATTCGGAGGCATTGACTCGGTTCGAACTTACACCATTAGATTGAATGACCAAGGTCCTGGCCAGTAAGCTAATTCCATCTGGTTAACAAAAGGATTTTCCTTAGAGTTAAAGATTTTGCTTTTAAATGAGTAAACTAAGAACTAGATCGGCGAGTTAGTGCCTCACATAATCTTTAAACAAGATTTTATCATTATTATTATTTATAGGAAATATAAATGAGAAAATTGAAAAAGGAGAAACAAACAATTTTACTAGAGTTACTTACTTACAAAAAAATATTTAAGGTGAATTATAGTTCAGGTCTTTCTTGTAACAAACAAATCTACTATTCATCAACTTCTTTTTTTCATTTATTTTTTTCTTCACTCATTATATTCTCCTACCACTCATTTTACTTACGGGATGGCCCGCCTTGTGCGCCTTCATCACCCTTCCAATAAAAAGGTTGGTAACATTCCATCTCCCTTGGCTAGTTTAGCCAGTACGAGTACAACTGGAACAATTTCCCCCTTCAATTTCCAAAATTCAAAGCGCTCACACGTTTCGTCTATGTTCCAGTTATTGATCTTTTGACTCTTGATCGACCGGGAGACATTCGTATGTTGACGGCTGATTCAGTTCTTCCAAGGGTGTACTGAAGCTGGTCGAGTAGGGCTGCAACTCTTAAAGGTGATTTCGGGTCCATTGGTATTAAACAGACACACTAGGCCGTTGAAACAGCCGATAACGGACCTGCTTCATATAAATATTATATCAAATAAAATATTGAAACGGAAAAATATATAGAAATAATAAAATAAGAAGTATAAGAAGGGAAGGAGCCATGAATTTTATTTAGTAGAGGTCAAGGAGAAGGAGATTAGGAGACAGCGACTATATATTTTTAGAGTCAATTACATTATAAATACGTATATTATGCAAATCTTGAGATATAAGTCCCTATACTAAGCAAAATTTTCAATATTATGTCCCTATATTCTACGAAATTGTCATATAATATATTAGATTAATGTAAATTTATTATATTATAACTCCCTATATCATACAACATAATTTATATTTTATATTAAAAAAATAATATTTATATAAATAAAATAAATCAAGCCTAAAAAAATTAATCTAAAATTTCAGAAGGGTAATGTGATATTCTTAAAATATAAAGGAGTGCAAAAGATATTAATATAAATAAATTATACAAATGAGTTTTTTGATTTTTATAAAATTAGAAAGGGTCATGACCCCCCTAGATTGGTTGTGACTCCGCCCATAAGTAAAATGGTCCAAATAAATGATTATAAAAAAATTATAATTAATTATTTGGTTATTTCACATAAAATTGACTTATTAAGAAATTAATCCTGAATATTATCATTTATTTCATACAAACATGTCCAGGCTTTCAAGATTTAGTATTCATTCATAGAAAATCATGAATTTGAGCACTAATTGGAATATTATTTTATGATAGACATGTGTGTTACCTGATTTGTTGCTTTTTGTTATTTGTTGAAATACCATGACCAACGACCTTGTTCTTCAAAACCAGATATGATATAAGATGCGAGAGCGGTATGATATGATGTACGAGAGAGCAGGTGAAGAGGTTAGAGAAAAGTTTATGTTGATTATAGTGAAGTGAAATTGTTATAAATCAAATAATCAAGAAGATTGTGGTAGAAGCAGAAGAGGTGAAATAAGATGGAGGCGGAGGAAAAGTTATACTTATGTAAACGGTTACTTTTTAGGTTAAGAGTATGATATTTTATTTTTATTAAATGATTTGTAGCTTTATTTTACAATAAATGACTCAAACAATCCATTCTTTTTTTCTTGAGTTGCGAAATTCATGTTATCTTTGCAAATTAACCTTTTAGTTATATATTTTCATTATATGTTCAATGTTTACCGTTTCATCACTTGAATTAGATTGATCGTTAGTCAAGACATGTTAGTCACAAAAATAGTAAATTTCACTTAAAAAGGGCAACTTATTAGTCCAATATATCTAGGATCCCATTAGTGGGACCTCCAAACTCCAGCAAGGCCTAAAAGGTTTTGAAGACCCCACACGTCGAGTCTAGTGCATTGAGAAACCATAACTCATGGAAATAATCTATGTCCATTATTGGAAAAAGGGTACCATGTCGTGAATATGCACTTGGGACAGAGGACACACCTGTATACAAGACCAAAAAGACTCTTCAGGAAACTTCCCTAGAAGGTCTTAATACAGTTAGGTGCAATATGTAAATCCCTTAGGAAGCACTGTTAACAATATGCACCAACCAACATAATTGGGTTCTAGCTAGCAGACTCCAGGGAGACACCGACTTATGCGTGGACCATACATCATAAGGCTATGACATGGAGTTAACAACCAAGATCAACAGATTCATCACACCTCAAGTACTAGGTCAACTCTTATATGGAAAATAGAATAAACCAAGCTTTCCAACAGGCCCCATGGGATTTAAGCTTATATGAATGCACCTTCCCATTACTGAATTTTAAATCGAAAGGTGATCTAGGGGGTATAACTCTCCTTGGCCTAAACCGATTGTGTGTGCATGAGATGGGGTCGTGGTGGTCCTTTGTGTGTTATAAAAATAATGCAAAAGTAATTGAACCACAACCGCAAGTGTACGGTTGTCCCAAGTAGTAATAATGATTTTAGGATCGTTCGTAGGGACGGTTTGGTTAACTACAATGCTTATCAAATAATGAATGATTGCACTTATGAAAGCAAATAACAGATAAAATGATTGATTGGTTGGTTTTATAATTCCTAAGATGATTGAGACTAATATGAAAATGTAAATAAATGACAAGACGCAAATAATAAATAGCTAAACGCAAATAAGAAAGGTAGTACTCGAGAAATCCAAAGGATCCTCCTAATTCTATTTTATCTCATATGTTGTTTAAGGGTCAAATCGGTCAAATAACATTGGTCGGGATTCAAGAGTCTCTGTACCCCCGTCAGGGTGGACTACAAAGCTATTCTAGAGTGTCACTAGTCCCGTCAAGGTAAATATGATCCACTTTCGAATGATTAAGTTCGTATTACCTCATTGTCCCTAAGATTAACTACGCTCGTCAAGTCAAATAGTTTATACCTTAGATTGAGTAATTGATTCCATACCTAAACCCTCGGTCAGGATGATCCACACGCCACATATGTGGAATAGCCTAGGTACTAACACCTGTTCTTAGTTAGCTACTCCAAAAACAGTAAATAATCATAAATTACCGAATAATGTAAATGACCCAATTCGATTTAATTCATAAAAACCCAAATTCAAACATATGAAATTCAATAGTTTTAGGGATCACCCATTAAGCATTCTCAAGTACTAAAAGGATTTAGCTCATAATTAAAGGAAAAACAAATACTAAATTAAAATATGAATTCATATTGTTTTACAGAATGAAACTAAAGAAAAACCTAATTCCGGAATTGAGTTAGCTGTGAGTTGGAGATATAGACCGTCTCCAGTTCTCTAGCTTTCCTGCTTCCTTGCTTTGACTTCTCTCTGGTGTTTTCTTTTGTAAAAAGTGAATTGTGGGTAAAATAGAAGTCAAAAGCCCCTTTTATACTTATAAATTCGGACCAGGCCTTTAGGTTACTAATTAGATGAAAGAATAAAGACCCAAGTCCATTATCTTAGCCCAAAATCCCGCTGCACCACCTTCACTAAAACTGCTCTAGCCGATTCGTTATAACTCCGATTGACCTGAAATCACTTGCTAAATTTTTGTAACTCGATAAGGAATATAATATATTCAAGGGTCAGCGGCTAAATCAACTCGTAAATGCCTCGAAATCAGCACTCTTTGGCCTGTTTCCAGATTTGCAGCTTCAAAATCTAATTCTTTTCGGGATTTATCTTCAAGGTTTGACTCCATATCACGATCTTTGACTTTCTTCTTGTATTCCTCTTCTAGCTAACATCCAAAACCTATAAACTTTTCACTGAAAATACCCATATTACGCGCAAAAGCTTAATAAATTAAAAATGCTAGAAATAAAAGAGAAAAATTGTATTATTGCATATTTAGTCCAAAAGTCTATCAAAATAAACGAATAAACACCAAAAATGATGTCTCCCAAGGGCATAAAATTAGAACATTTGGGGAGACATCAAGACCCCCAACTCAAACCTTTGTCGTCCCGACAAAGCAAAACAAAATAAAACGAAGGGGTAGAAGTAAACGCAAGAAGGTAAAAGCTAGCAAATAAACCTAAAGCAATTCTTAAAATAAATCTCATATAGTAAAACTCTAAGAACTAATATACACATACACCTATCATGCAAAATCGAACATAAATAACATCAATCGTAAAATTAAATTTGCAATGCTTGAAGGTTACACTTGTACTTATCTCTTTATGATGGCTATAGGTTGTTCCTCAATCCTAACTCGCTTTGAACGCTCCACTAAGTATATTCCCTATCAACAGAATCATAAATTCACTATGCACTTAGGAATCACGAGAACTTTACGGTTTTAGCGTAGGCTTAGGGACGGTGTGGTATGTATATTTGGTAAATTTGAAGTGAGCTTTTGGCTCTCTCCTCACTTACCATCAACAACTGTCCACGAGCTTGAGTTTACACTCATATAATGTTCTCACTCAACCCATTTGACGCGGTAATGTTGCGTCCCCATGTCAACCCAATATATACTAAGATGATTTTCAAAATATTCCACTTTGCCGGTTTCTTTTATTCTATCTTTTTATTTTCTTTTTCATTTCTTTTCTTCTCTTTTTTTGTACAAGATACCCATGACCATCCTTTTGATGTGAAAGGTCATGTCTCCTATAATTCTTTTCTTTTTCTCTTTTTTTTTTCAAATCCCGGCAAAGGGTTACAAATAATAACACATCTTTTATTTTTGTGCCTCAATACAAACACATAAATCCCACCCAATGAAAATTCCCAAATGTGGACCCTCCACCCCAAACTCAAGCTCGAGACAGGTCTCAGGATTGTGATTCAAGTGCAGGTCATTTGGTCATGCCTAATAATCTAAAGGATAATAGGCTTATATCGTGGCTACAAAAGAAAAGACTTAAGGCTCAAAATTGGGTTAAGACGGATAAAAGTTATATAAGGGATATCAAGCTAAAAGGCTACAAATGGCTAACAAAGAACTTCCCCTATCATTTTCCTAAGTACATAGTTCGTCTTTAGTTCATATCTAGGTGGGTTCTCTACTAATTAGGATTTCACGTTCTACACACCAAACATATTCCTTAAGTACAAGCTTACTTCATTTGCATTGTTCATTAGTTCTGCCTATCAATTACTTATGTTCACATGCAATTCTAAGTGCGTTTTATATTATTCCTTAAAGTCCACTATTTACTATCATAGATTTACTAAAAGTATGCTTAAAGGAGCATTTAAAATCTTTTACAGTCTAACGCGACACCGATATTATTTTATTGAAAGCAATTAAAACACATAACACGTAAAAACTGGGGTGAGGCAACGAACCCCACCCCAAACTCAAAAATGAGCCGTGTCCCCATGACTCGAAAAAGACTCAACGCAAGAAAATAAACTAAAGTAAACTAAAACGCGGAAGGGATAGAAAAACGTATCTCAACCAGCGGTGTTGCGTCCATGAACTTTCTCCTTCGTAAGTAGACCATAGGTGGAATGTTGAATCGTGCTCAACCCCATAAGCATGTTTCGGAGAAGTTATAGCTCTTTCGTTACGTTTCCTAAAGAAGCAATCATCTTCACTTGGTTTTCTTCTAACACCTTCACTTTTGCTTCCAACTCGTGATCGGTATGCATCTTTTTCTTTGGAGGAGCTCTAGGAGTTCTTACTGCTCATAACACTTCATCATGAACATTCTTGATTAAAGTTATACCCATGTTCTCTCCAACTACCACATGATCAATCTCTACGTCTTTACGCGGAACTTTTGCGTCTAGGCATAAAGTAGTGATAGTACAAGGGAATTTGAGATTTTGTTGCGAAGTTGGAATTCTAGCAAATTCCATGATGGTATCATAAATCACACGAGCCACATCCATTGGTTTCTCCTCAATAATACACTTAATAAACATAAGATGCTCCTTCTTCACTTCCGATATGTGTTTAATTCCGAAGAAGGTAGGATTATGAATCGGGACCATACCTTAGCGCATGGTAACAAGTTACTGCTATACATCTGTCCAGGATATCTCTCTCCTTCGGGAATTGGGCGGGCCCCATCAATAAGTACTGTCCCCCAAAGGAATTCATAATCGAAAGACGGTTCTTTAAGAGATTCTTGGAAAGGGCAAAGTCCAGAAAAAGCGTGTAATTTTAACGATTTACGAATAAGCTCAACGGATAAAGGAACTACCTTTTTGCGAATCACAACTGCATCTTTTGAGAAGGCGATTCCTTCATAAAAATCTCGCACCAAGGTAGGAATATACTCAAGCTTCCTTTCTCTTAATTCTTTCCGACCCAACTTGTCACAAGTAATACCATAATCTTTATAAGCACTAGTCATAATACCCTTAGGAAGATTAATCTCCTCACCAAACTTCAAGAAATTGACTCTATCACGCACCTGATCGGCCCAAGGAACGAAAACTCTTTTTGGCTTTTAAGCCCATGTTTTCCTACGCGGAGGTTTCTGTTGTTGCACGGGTTCTTCGGGAACTTCTTTTTCTATTTCTTCCTCAATATCTTCTTCACTCTCTTCCTCACTTTCATCAATTAATCTGCTCTTTTTCGGATTAGCCTTGCTTGGATTTTCTTTCCTTTTCGGAGCAATTGGGATTTGTTCAGTCTTCTTGGAACGCGAATCCGGAATCTCAATTGCTTGTTCTCGGCTAGCTCCAACATTTTTCCTGTTTCTTGGTAAGTTTCTTCGATAAGTACACATGGAATCGGTCCTGTTAGTCATCTCTTTTCACCCTAAACTCAAAACTTCAAATAGTGAAAAAGCTAGAGAAAAGCTTAGAACTTTGATGTTTTGAGGCTTTAAACTTGAAGAATATGGTGGAATATGAGATGGGTTAAGGTTAATTAAGAGGAATTGTGGAAGAATTGGGTTTAAATTCAAGGTTAGGAAGAAGAAATTTTGTGGAGAAAAGATGAAATTTGGTGATGTTTTCGAGAAGATATGAGTTGATTGTGTGTTTTTGTGATGAAAGAAGGCTTAGTTTGATGATTTTATAGCTGTTTAATGATGATTTTCAGAGTAGGTGGAGGCAAGGATTCGGAATATGAGGTAGGCTTGGAAAACGAGGCAAAAAACTAGGTTAAAAGCTGTTAAAACCGCCTCTCGCAGCAGCGCACCGGCTAGCCGGTGGCTGACCGGCATGCCGGTCGCGATGGCGGCGAATAAAAAATTACTAAATTCGATTTTTTTTACCTCAGACGCAAGCTACCTTGCGGCATTGCTGACGCAGTGATCAGAAAGTCCTTCTTCCTCGGCCGGCTAGCCGGTGGTTGACCGGTATGCCGGCGGCATGTCGCTGGCGCGAATGAAGACGCAGCGTCCTTGCGTCGTTGCTGACGCAGTGGTCAGAAACTCCTTCATCATCGGCCGGCTAACCGGTGGTTTCACTGGCATGCCGGCGGTTCCTCGCTGGCGCAATTCGAGACGCAGCTATGCTGCGTCATTGCTGACGCAGTGGTCAGAGAGTTGCGGTCTCTCAGCTCATTTGGCCGGTATGCCGGCCAGCTCGCTGGCTAGCCGGTCAGACCTGCTGTGGACTCCAAATTTTTTCGTTTTCTCATCGTTTTGACCCCAAAATCATGACCATTTTACCCCTGAAATCATCAAAAACAAACACCCTTCCTCATTTCTTAATAATAAACACTAAATTTAACGAAAATCAAACTAATTTACACTACGAAAATTTGAAATACTTAAACTAATATACAAGAAAGTGGCTTTTGTTTAACGTCGTTAAGCTCGACGGTTTACCTCATGCTTCTAAGGAGCTTCGAGGAGGTACATGGCCTCTCCGGGATGTGGGTTTTTTGCACGATCGGTATCTTCACCTCCATGGTATATCTTTAAACAATGACCGTTCACCATGAATGTACGATTCTCAAGTGGATGTTCTATCTCTATTGCTCCATGAGGTGTAACTTTGGTCACAATATACGGTCCTGACCACTTCGATCTTTATTTTCCTGGATAATTGCTGAACTTTGAGTTATATTTCAATACTCTTTGTCACACTACAAAGTTCTTTTCTTGAATCCGATTATCATGTCATCTCTTGGTATTCTCTTTGTAAAGTTTAGCGTTTTCATAAGCATGTAATCATATTTCATCAAGCTCATTAACTTTCATCATTCGATTCTGACCGGCTAAAGTAGGATCTAAGTTTAACTGCGCAATAGCCCAATATGCACCCATTTCAAGCTCAAGAGGTAAGTGACAAGCCTTACCTTACACCATTCGATATGGAGATGAACCCACTGGAGTTTTAAACGCAGTACGATAAGCCCATAAAGCATCATCTAATTTCATTGACCAATCTTTTCTTGTAGGACCAACGGTTTTCTCTAAAATAGATTTTACCTCACGATTTGAGACTTCGGCTTGACCATTGTCTTGTGGATGATAAGCGGTAGATACACGATGTCTTACCCCATACTTCTCTAAGACTGTCTTCAAATACCTATTAACGAAATGAGTTCCTCCATCGCTAATAATTACTCTCGGAGTGCCATGTCTAGTGAAGATGTGTTATTTAAGAAATTTAATCACTACCCGCGAATCGTTGGTTGGTAGAGCAACGGCCTCTACCCACTTAGACACGTAATCAACAGCTAATAAAATGTAGAGGTTACCATTTGAAGGAACGAACAGACCCATAAAATCTATACCCCAAACATCAAATATTTCTACTTCTAACACATTATTACGTGGCATCTCATCCCTCTTGGATATGTTTCTGGTATATTGACATCTTTCACATCTTTTAACATACTCATGACAATCTTTCATAATAGAAGGCCAGTAAAAACCAGATTGTAATACCTTAGCAGCAGTTCGATCTCCTTTAAAATGTCCACCATAAGGTGAATCGTGACACCCAGCTACAATCGCCTCAATTTCTTCCTTGGCTACACATCTTCTCACCATTTGACCAGCACACACTTTGTAGAGGAAAGGGTCCTCCCAAAATAATTGTCTAGCACGATGAGCTAATCTTTTTCTCTCTTGATAAGTTGAACCTTCAGGAAAAGAACCAGTTACCACTAAATTCGCAATATCTGCATACCGAGGAGCTTCGTAGTCACAAACAGCAAATAAATTCTCATTAGGAAACTCTTCTCTAACTACTTCAGTTCCACCATTTGTTTCTGAACCTTCCAGACGCGAGAGGTGATCTGCAACCTGATTCTCACAACCCTTTCTATCCTTAATCTCTAAATCGAATTCTTGAAGTAGTAAAACCCATCTGATTAACCTTGGTTTAGCATCCTTCTTCTCCATAAGATATCTAATCGCTGAATGATCTGTATAAACAATAACTTTCGCTCCAAGAAGATAAGAGCGAAACTTATCGAATGAATACACTACTGCTAGCAATTCTTTCTCTGTAACTGTATAATTAATCTGAGCACCATTGAAAGTTTTACTAGCGTAATAAATTGAATGAAATATCTTATCTTTTCTTTGTCCCAATACGACTCCCATACACAAATCACTCGCATCACACATAACCTCAAACGGTAAACTCCAATCTGGAGGTAGTACTATAGGAGCAGAAATAAGCTTTTCTTTGATTGCTTGAAAAGCCGCTAAACAAGCTTCATCAAAAAGGATTTTGGAATCCTTTTCGAGTAAGTTGCATAACGGTTTAGCAATCTTAGAAAAGTCTTTAATGAAACGCCTATAAAAGCCAGCATGGCCTATAAAACTTCTTACCCCTTTAACAGAAACAGGAGGGGGAAGAGTTTTGATTACCTCTATCTTTGCTCTATCGACCTCTAATCCAGCACTCGAAACCTTGTGACCCAGAACTATACCTTCGCGAACCATGAAATGACACTTCTCCCAGTTTAAGACCAAATCTGTTTCCTTGCATCTAATTAACACTTTCTCCAAGTTAACTAAACATTTATCAAAATCATCACCAAACACGGAGAAATCGTCCATAAAAACTTCAAGGAAATTATCGATCATATCCCAGAAGATGGCCATCATACATCTTTGAAAGGTAGTAGGAGCATTACACAACCCAAATGGAATTCTGCGATATGCAAAAGTACCAAAGGGGCATGTAAATGTTGTTTTATGTTGATCTTCTGGAGCCACGTAAATCTGATTATACCCGGAGTAACCATCCAAGAAACATTAGTATTCTCTTCCAGCTAATTTATCTAACATTTGATCAATGAAGGGAAGAGGGAAGTGATCTTTTCTGGTGGCCTTGTTCAATTTTCTGTAATCCATGCAAACTCTCCAACCAACTACCGTTCTTGAAGGAATCGCTTCATTTTTATCATTAAGAATTGTTGTCATTCCTCCTTTCTTTGGCACACACTAAACTGGGCTCACCCATTCACTACTCGAGATGGGATAAATAATCCCCGCGTCTAAAAGCTTGATAACTTCTTCTTCACTACATCCTTCATAACGGGCATTAATCTTCTTTGACCTTCAACTGAGCATGCGTTATCATCTTCAAGTATGATTTTGTGTTGACAATAGGAGGGACTAATGCATTTGATGTCAGCAATTGTCCAACCTATTGCCTCTTTGTTGGCTCTTAACACACGCAACAGTTTATCTTCTTGAGGACCTGTTAAATTTGCTGAAACAATAATAGGTAGTGTTTCATTAGTACCTAAATACGCATACCTCAAGTGTGTTGGTAATGGCTTTTATTGTAATTCCGGAGGAGATTCAATTAAAGGCTTCTTTTTTGGAATAATCTCCCCCGGTTCTCTCACAGGTTCATAGGCAAGACGCCTATACTTCAGATTCTCAGAATTAAGAGCTGCCACTGTTTCAGCTAGCTCTTCCATCATCTCAGGTAAATCTAATGTCAAAGCGGCCTGCAAGATATCATCATAATTAAAACAATCAAATACCTCTTGCGATGCCTGCTCAACTACATCCATTTGGAAGCAATCTTCTTGAGAATCTGGAAATTTCATAGCTCGGAACACATTAAATTTGACCTCCTTGTCTTGGATCCTCATCGTTAATTCGCCGTTTTCTACATCAATCAATGTACGCCCCGTGGCTAGGAATGGTCTTCCCAAAATAATGGGGGCATTCCTATCCGCGTCGTATTCAAGTATAACGAAATCAACGGGAAATATTAACGTACCTGCCTTGACAAGGACATCTTCAATTCGGCCTTCTGGATGAGCAAGAGACCTGTCCGCCATTTGCAAGACCATAGAAGTAAGTCTTGCTTCTCCAATTTTCAGCTTATCAAAGATCGATTTGGGCATCAGATTGATGCTCGCACCCAAATCGCATAGTGCTTTACCTTTCCATTCCTCTCCAATCGATATTGGAATTGTGAAACTCCCAGGATCAACTAACTTTGGAGGTAATTTACTTTGACAAATAACACTACATTCTTCAGGATGACCAATCATCTCATTATCACAGCATGGCCTTTTATTAGTGAGGGCTCTCTTCAAAAACTTCGTATACTTAGGAATATCTCGAATAGCTTCTAACAACGGAATATTAATACTAAGGCCTCTCACTCTATTAAAGAACTTCTGAAAATCAGCTAAATCACCCTTTTTCTGAACTCGAGATGGAAACGGTGGAGGAGGGCGATTATTCATAATATCATCTTTCTTTTTCGGAATTTCACTTGGCTTCTCTATTTCTTCAACCTCAATATCTTTTTATTTCTCATCCACATCCTTTTCTTTTCTTGGAACTTCTTTCTCTTTCATAACGGGAAAAGGAGGTGGAGGGAGGTTCTTACCACTTCTAAGAGTAACAGCTTTGCAATCTTCATGTTGTCTCGGATTCTCTGTGTCACTAGGGAGTTCCCCTTGTGGACGTTGATTAAGCTGTTTTGCGAATTGATCCATTTGGTTCTGTAATAGCTTGATACTTGCGTCAGACGCTTGTTTATTTTGCATAGCTTGCGTCTGGAGAGAAGTTAAGCTTTCAACGATTTTCTAAAGTGTAACAACACCTTCTTGTGGATGGGCCGGTAAGGCTTTTTGGTTCATGGTTTCATTGTAAGCGTCTTGAGGAGCTTGTCTTTGTACATAGTTTCCTTGATTCTGTCCTCCTTGATAATTATTATGTGGTCTTCGATTGAAATTGTTACCTTGGGGACGCGGCTGATACGCATATGTAGGATTGGCGGCCCCATTAGGATTTGAGTATTGAAACCCAGGATGGTTTCTGTTAGGCTGATATCCATTACCACTTGAATTAAAGTTACCTCTGTTGGAGACAAACACCACAGGCTCTTGATTATTCGGACAAATTTCCTCATCATGATCATCTACCCCACAAATCGAACACATATAAACTTCTTGTGCAGCTTGCGCAGCTACCTTCTTACCCGAAAGTCCTTCTTTCACAGCTAAAGTGAGCTGTTTCAATTGTTGCTCTATGGTGGTTTGAATCTTGTTCTCAAGCGTAGCGAACTTTTCTTCGATATTAACCTTATTCACTCCTTTAACCAGGGTTCTTACTGAAGTCCACCCAACTTCATTCTTTACTGTTCTTTCCAAGATGATTTTTGCATGAACGGGTTGAACATGAAGAAATCCCGCACCACATAGCAAATCCAATTTTTCTCTTGAAGTCCCATCAAGGCCTTTGTAAAAGATTTTTAGCTGTTGTTGTTCTGAAAAGCCATGATCGGGAACTCTACGTAAACACATCTGAAATCTTGTCCTGCTTTTACCCAAAGTTTCATCATATTCTTGACGGAAATGTGTTAATTCAAGTTGATCATCCAATCTCATGTTACTTGGGTAATACCTGTCAAAGAAAGCAGTTTCTAGTTGATCCCAATTTGTTATCTTCGTAGGTTCTTGCGTACCGTGCCATTCACTTGCTCCATCAATAACGAAAAATCGAAACGCAGCAAAATACATTTGTTCTTTTGAAACCTCTTGTGTGATGTACGAATCACATATCTGCTTGAATTTCTGTACTGCTCGGATAGGATCTTCTCCAGCCTTACCACGAAAGTTTCCAAAATTTTGGAATTGAGCTAACATACCCGAATCTGGAAGAAACCTCAGAACATTTATGTTTGGAGCACCTACCCCTAGATCAGGAGCACGGAATGGAACTTCTTCTGGTCCATTAACAAACCAGGGATCTATCTGGACTTGAGCTGGAGGATTAGGATAGACTAGCGGAACCTGAGGAATAACACCTTGTGGCGCTATTGGTTGGCCATTTGCGTCCAACTGAGCTTGTCTGTTATTGTTTTGTTGGTTCTGAAGATTAATGTTTTCCATTCTATTCACTAATTCTTCAACCTCTCTACCTTCTTGTTCTTTCCTTCTCCTGTTAGCAAGTCTGATAAATGATTCTGGATTATTAAGGATCGGAGGTGATGGCTCTAGATCCTTAAAGAGTCTCCTTCGCATACACCAAACCTAAAAACCTGAAAAAGATGAACAAACAAAAAGCATAAAACTGATAAAAACAAAAAGAAAAATAAATGCAACTATCACTAAAGGATAAACACCGTGGTCACACGCTACCGTCCCCAGCAGCGGCGCCAAAAACTTGGTGGTCCTTTGTGTGTTCTAAAAATAATGCAAAAGTAATTGAACCACAACCGCAAGTGTACGGTTGTTCCAAGTAGTAATAATGATTCTAGGATCGTTCGCAGGGACGGTTTGGTTAACTATAATGCTTATCAAATAATGAATGATTGCACTTATGAAAGCAAATAACAGATAAAATGATTGATTGGTTGGTTTTATAGTTCCTAAGATGATTGAGACTAATATGAAAATGTAAATAAATGACAAGACGCAAATAATAAATAGCTAGACGCAAATAAGAAAGGTAGTACTCGAGAAATGCAAAGGATCCTCCTAATTCTATTTTATCTCATATGTTGTTTAAGGGTCAAATCAGTCAAATAACATTGGTCGGGATTCAAGAGTCTCTGTACCCCCGTCAGGGTGGACTACAAAGCTATTCTAGAGTGTCACTAGTCCCGTCAGGGTAAATATGATCCACTTTCGAATGATTAAGTTCGTATTACCTCATTGGCCCTAAGATTAACTACGCTCGTCAAAGTCAAATAGTTTATACCTTATATTGAGTAATTGATTTCATACCTAAACCCTCCGTCAGGATGATTCACACGCCACATATGTGGAATAGCCTAGGTACTAACACCTGTTCTTAGTTAGTTACTCCAAAAACAGTAAATAATCATAAATTACCGAATAATGTAAATGACCCAATTCGATTTAATTCATAAAAACCCAAATTCAAACATATGAAATTCAATAGTTTTAGGGACCACCCATTAAGCATTCTCAAGTACTAAAAGGATTTAGCTCATAATTAAAGGAAAAACAAATACTGAATTAAAAGATGAATTCATATTTTTTTACAGAATGAAACTAAAGAAAAACCTAATTCTGGAATTGAGTTAGTTGTGAGTTGGAGATATAGACCGTCTCCAGTTCTCTAGCTTTCCTACTTCCTTGCTTTGACTTCTCTCTGGTGTTTTCTTTTGTAAAAGTAAATTGTGTGTAAAATAGATGTCAAAAACCCCTTTTATACTTATAAATTCGGACCAGGCCTTTAGGATACTAATTAGATGAAAGAATAAAGGCCCAAGTCCATCATCTTATCTCAAAATCCCGTAACTGCTGCACCACTTTCACGAAAACTGCTCTAGCCGATTCTTTATAACTCCGATTGACCTGAAATCACTTGCTAAATTTCCGTAACTCGATAAGGAACATAATCTATTCAAGGGTCAGCGACTAAATCAACTCGTAAATGTCTCGAAATCAGCACTCTTTGGCCTGTTTCCAGATTTGCAGCTTTAAAATCTAATTTTTTTCGGGATTTATCTTCAAGGTTTGACTCCATATCACGATCTTTGACTTTCTTCTCGTATTCCTCTTCTAGCTAACATCCAAAACCTATAAACTTTTCACTAAAAATACCCATATTACGCGCAAAAGCTTAATAAATTAAAAATGCTAGAAATAAAAGAGGAAAATCGTATTATTGCATATTTAGTCCAAAAGTCTATCAAAATAAACGAATAAACACAAAAAATGATGTCTCCCAAGGGCATAAAATTAGAGCATTTGGAGAGACATCAGGTCGATAAGGAATTTAACTCGGGAACACCTATACCGCGAAGTCATCATACACAATTTGGAGTTCACTTATCATCCATAACATATTCTAAGGCCTACAAGGTGTACTTGAAAATGAAACAATGGTGGATCTAAGGCTAATTAATTCATTTTATATCTTACTTTGTTGTAATAGTAAGCTGGTAGATCTATGATATATTAGTTTTGTCATATGTGGGAGCGCTTGTTGTCAAAACCCAATACGTATAAAGAATCCAATGGTTGTAAGTGGAGCCACGAGAGGAGTAGCTAGACCAACCGTATAAATATAGTGATCAAAGGGCAAAGCATCGTCCCTGAAAAATCCTATTCACCATTTGCATTAAACGGCACAAGAGAGTTTCCCATACCTAAAAACCGTGAGAAGAGACTAATAATGAAGCAAACGTAACACGAAAAACAACTAGACATTTCTACACTACAGCAAAAACACAAATATCTTAAACAATCATCCCCACAAAAATCTTAAACAAACGTATTTGATTGATCATTAGTCAAGAAATAGCCACCAATTTTTTATTCAATCATAAAAGGGTAACTCATACATCTAAAATATCTAGGAACCCATTAGTAGGGCCTCTAGAATCCAAAGGTCTTGAAGACCCCACATGACGAGGCTAGCGCATCAAGAAACCTTAAATCTCATGGAAACAATCTATGTCCACTATTTTCCAAAGTGTTCCACATCGGGAATATGCCACATGGACAGAGGACACACATGTAAACAAGGTCAAAGTGAACCTGAAAGGAACTTACCTAGAAGGACTTAACAGAGTTAGGTGCAACATGTCTATCCCTTGGCAAACACTGTCAATCGTATGCATCAATCAACATAGTTAGGTTCTAGCTATCGAACTCCAAGGAGATGCCTACTCGTGTATGTACGATACATCGGGAGGCTATGACATGGATTTACCAACCAAGATCAACAGATCCATCACACCTCAAATACTAGGTCCAATATTACATGGAAAAGACAATAAATTAAGCTTTCCAACAGGCCCCATGGGCTTTAAGCGTATATGAATAGACCTTCCCATGATTGAATTTAAAATAGGAGGGTCATATAGGGGGTATAACTCTCCTTGGATCAAACCTATTGTGTGTGCATGAGACAGGATCGACAAGGAATGCAACTTGCGAACACCTATACTACAAAGCCATCAAACAAAATTTGGAGGTAATGTATCATCTATCACAGGTTCTAAGGCCTACAAGGTGTACATGAGAATAAAATAATGATGGATTTAAGGCTAATTAATTTGTGTTTTATCTGACTTAGTTGTAATATGAAATTGGTAGATCTATGCTATATTAGTTGTGTCGTCCATGGGAACGGTTGTTGTCGAACCCTAGAACGTATAAACAATCCAAAAGTTGTAAGTGAAGGCACGAGAGGAGTAGTGTTCGTTCCTAGAGTGTGATAAAATTCAATATAAAAGAAATGAAGCAACTAATTGCAAGTGTACATGACGTTCCAAGTAATAGATAAGTAAAATACGGGAAGTTTGTCTCCACTGGGATTACTAGGTTATGACTAAGTGGTTAATATGCAAAGTAGGTGTAATTGAAAAATTAGAAGAAATAAATATTTGCTTTGTTTTTGGAAAATAAGTTATTAAAGTAAGAATGGAAATCACACTAATGATTAAAACTAACTTAATCTAGAAATTAATGGCCTACATTTCAGACCTAGAATCTATATATACTTTATACTAATACTGATTTGACAAAAAATTAATATTGATTACTAACTAGGTTGGCCTTACATGTCTATCTAAACTTGTTTCTATTCCATTTTCTTCATTTATGTTACTTTTTAGGTGTGATCTTTCTTTTCTTTTCATGCCCCAGATAAAAAGGTTGGATTCTTACGTGATAACTTATGGTTTGTGAATCATGGTCAAATTGGGTTATGTTAACTTTGAGGCAAAACTTTGACTAAAAAGAGAAGGAAAAAAACTACTAAAGAAGATTGCACAAATGAGAGGTATAATTGAGTCTCGCTATAGAATCACCAAAGATCATTATTTCACAGTTTATTGCTTAAGGTTAAACTCGGTATCTTGCATTAGCTAGGATTCTAATGTCTTCCTCAATCCCGTTTGGGTAGAAAAGATGCTTACTACGGTACTAATGACCTCGTCAAAGTGACATTACAATACATTCAACTGACATATAGGCTTAATTAGGTGATTAAAATACCGATATCCGTTTTAATTAATCCGTAATTGCAGTGCACCACTTTTGTAAATCAGCCATCACTTTTGCATCTTAAGTCCAAATCTAGTGATTCCAGTTCCCAAATTTTGCTGACTTCGAGGCCCACACTTTTAATTTGAATCACCAAGTCTGAATCCTCACCGGCTAGCCTAAAAAATGGAAACAAGTGACGTCTTAAATCTTTCTAAAATTCTTCCACCTGTACCAAATTGATTGTTTCACTCTTTCAACACTTTTCATTTTTCTTGGACTTAAATCTTCACTTCTTCTCTTTAAATTGATGCCTTCAAGTATTCATATACCTAAGAACTTCACACTAAATAAATAAATTATCGCACAAAATCTCTAAAAGTACATATAATTCCAAAATGAATAAAGGAAGTGCATTATACCAAATATGATGAATAATCTATTAAGTAATTCCAATTTAAACCTAAAATGATGTCTAATGGAAGGGTCCTTCTATCACAAAATAGGAGACATCAAGTAGCTAGACCAAACATATAATAATATTGATCAAAGGGCGTGGCACCATCCTTGAAGATGGAGCTACCATATCCCTAACAACTCCAGCCAAGCTTAAGGCCTAAAATCCAATGATGTACAAGAAGAGGAACCTCAAGCGCCAGGCAGGAGTCACCCATCCTCAAGTTACCATGGGCTTACTGTATTTGGTCCAGTGTTCCCTAGAGTAGACCCAAAGGGAAGTGGAGAAAAGAATCCTGATCACCTATCATAAATGTTGAAGATGACTCACATTGCACATATATCCTAGAGGACCTCGTGTGTACTATTCCACCTAGAGAGAAATATTGTGTTGTAGAGAGAAATGTCCAAGGAAGGGAGAAAAGAGAATGGGTGCAATGACCTTTTTCATGGATCGTAATATTCAGGTATGCTAAAGAAATTTCGTATCTCCACCATGCGAGCATATTGGCACAATGTTTGATTTTGATTGAGTATGTGACTTACAACTTATCTTGCATTGTTTCTAGTATTTCTTGATCTAATAAATGGACTAAATCTGAAGTATTACAATAATTTGTATATATTATAATATGATTTTATAACTTACAACATAATAAGAATACAAACCAGAATAGTTGTAATAGCGTGACTTGATCACTATCTAAGAATAATTTTCAGTACAACATGGGTGCTAAACTATGTCGTTAATGGTCATTCCCTAATGTATGAATATTACCTCTGTCAAATGTGTGTAGTCACAAAGGCGGCTTAAAATATACTCTTAGATCTAATTTTTGGTGTTATAAACTAATTTGCATTGTGTATCACAAAAAATTCTTACTTGAAACCATCGGGAATGTTGGATACATGAACATGGAGAAAGAAGTAAAAAGTCATTATGTTCTTTGTCCTTTTTCCCACATCGAAAATTCAAAGATGCTACGTATATATTCTTGTACATTTATATATTTGGAAAGCTTATTACTATATGGAGTATGGGTAATACCCCACATGTGCGTACCACCACTATAACCCCCCACCTACCCCACGAGGCAATACGAGACATTACGTGGTGTGGTCGTGAGGTCTGGATCACAGAGAGTTGGGAAGTTAGGGAGACTTCAGGAATAAATAAAAAAAACTTTTTTGAAGCGAGTATTGATAGGATTTGGCTATGAGACTCCTACCCGTCTGAAGGGATGTCATATAACGTTCACTTTCAATGCTCTAGATTCCTTTCACTAATGGTTAGGCTAACCATGAAGACACTCCCACATTTTTTAATCATTTTTTTAGATATTTATCAACAACGGATACAAGTTCAATTTAAAAAAATCATTTCTTTTCTAGTAATAAGTCCAGGTTCATGCTTAGTTTTCAAATATTTCAAAACAGTTTTAGCTTTAATGCTTTGTTCCTTACTTGATCATTATATATATATATATATGAATGTGATGAAGAACATTTGAACTACTGGTGGTCCTTTATGTGTTCTAAAATAAATGCAATAAGGAAAAGAGAACCACAACCGCAAGTGTACGGTTGTCCCAAGTAATATAAGTGATAAAACAGATTCGTTCTCAGGGACGGATTGGTTGACTCTAATGCTTATCAGATAGTAGTTAATTGCACGTAAAACAAGTAAATGATTTTGAGATTGATTGTTTGTTTTTCTAATAACTAAGACAATTAATTAAAAGACTAAAGTAATGCAAATAAAAGACTAGACGCAAAAAAAAGTGTTTACGCAAAGAGGATAGCAGTACTTGAGAGACGCAAAGGTTTCACCTAATTATCATTCATTTCATGTCATGTTTAAGGGACAAATCGGTAAATATGTATTGGTCGGGATTCGGAATTCTCCTTACCCCGTCAGGGTGGACTAAGGAGCTACTCTCAAGTGCCACAAACCCCGTCAGGGTGATTATAGTCCACTCTCAAGTGATTAAGTCTAGTTTACTTAATAGGCCATAGGTTTAATTAAGCTCGTAAGAGTCTCTAATTTCTAACCTACATTCATTAACTAGATCTGTACCCAGACCCCCCATCAAGGTGATCCAATCGCCACTAATTAGAATAGCCTAGATACTAAGTCGTATGATTGATTCATGACTTCATTTACCGTGAATAAAATCAAATTAATGAAAAATACAATTTACCCAATTTGATTTCAATTATTAAAATCCCAAATCCAAACACATGAAATAAAATCAAATTGGGATTAACCCATTATGCGTTCTCAAGCACTAATTAAGTTTAGCTCATAATTATTGAAAAGACAAAAACTAAAGAAATAATTGGGTTTATAATGTTTTACAGAATAAAATAGAAGAACCTAATTACGGAGTTGAATTGGCTGAGAATTGGAGATATAGACAGTCTCCAACTCTTACTTCTTCTCTTCCTGCCTCTAGCTTCTTCTCTGGTGTTTGACTCTTAAGCGTATGTTATATTATGAAAAAGGTGTGTAAAAATAAGAGTCTAAAGCCCTTTTATAGGCTGAAATTCGGATTAGGGCTTCTATAAGGATTAAGTGAATATTAGAAAAGCCCAAGTCCACTAATTAAGCCCAAATCCCGTAACTGGTGCACCACCTCCACTAAAACAACTCTAAACGGCTCGTTTCAACTCGGATTGACCTCATTCTAGTTGCTAAATTTCCGTAACTCAATGGGAAACAATTTATCTTCACAAGTCAGAGGCTAAATCCACTCTTAGATGACTCGAAATCAGCAATCTTTGACAACTTTCCAGATTTGTAGCTTCAAATAATAAATTCTTTCGGGATATTTCTTCTTGCTTTGACTTCATTACACGATCTTTGACTTTATTCTTGGCTTCCTCTCCTAACTAGTATTCAAAACGTACAACTTTCCACTAAAAAAAAGCATATTACGCGCAAAAGTTTAATAAATGAAAAATACTAGAATTAAAAGAGGAAAATCGATTTATTGCATTTCAATACCAAAAGTCTATCTAAATAGTCAAATAAACACAAAAATGATGTCTCCAAGGGCATAAAATTAGAACATTTAGGGAGATATCAACTACATCACCAAAAATGATATCAAAGAGTAGATTCCAATCCACCTTTGTGAGTTGATGAATGTAATAGTCATATCTTGGAGAGTGACCAGTGATGATAAGGTGTAGAACCTCATTTATACTGGAAATAGTTCTTAAGATGGTGATTTAGTCACGTTATACAATTATTCTGGTTTGTATTATATCCATATGTAATTTTAAACTTGTACTTAGATATAAATTATATAATTATCAATAATATATAGAAATTGTTGTTATATTTTGGATTTAGTACATTATTTCCAACATGTCCATGATTATAATAATATATTTAATTATGTTATTCTCTTGTACTTACATGTCATTCAGGTTTTTCTATCATCTCAAATAAGGCAAATTAGCATCAGTTTATTTGAGTATTTGTGATAATATTTTAATTAATGGTTGAGATTACAACTAAAGTATACCCCAAGTTTCTCTACACTATATATTTAAGTCTCGCCATATAAAAAATATGATACAAGTGGTTGTTTCTAAATATACTTTGACCCTAAGGGTTTTGAGAACTGATTTAATTGCTAATAAGGAGGGAAGGAAAATTTTGTTCTTACTAGAGGACATATATTGAATTACAACTGAAAAAAATAAAAATTATATAAGAAAATCCATGTAAATATAAAAAATAAGTGGAAACCCCATACCAGAAGTAAGGGGTGGTTTTCTCATACATGCACTTTAGGACCTGAATATGAATGAGAATCCTTTTCATTTCGTTCTGCCTTACTTATTTCTTATCCATAAAGGTCTTCCCTTGGTCCGGCAATCGTAGCTAGGACATTGCTTTGAGTTATTCCACCATGGGCATAAAAAGTCTCATCAAGCCCAGACTGAACGAAGGATAGTTATTCGACCACCCCGATCACTGGCCATTACCGCCGACACCACCGCTAGGCGCCAGTAAGTTTCCCATAGGCTCTTTAAGCATGAATCATCTTTGGGCATGCGAAATCTCTGAGCTGAAATCTCTTAGCATGAGTATGCTTAAACTTTTTCCAAGCAATCTCAAAAAAATATATGAGCGTGTTCAACATTCTTTTACTAAAAGTGCTCTTTCAACTTAGCTTGTTTTTTGTTCGATCATTAACAAAAAAAAATATATTTTAAATAAAATAAATTGTACTATATTCAAACTTTTATATTACAAAAAAAACTACAACAATTTGATCCAGGTCATGACATATATTACTCCTGTTACCATCCTAATTCGGATTCCATTGGACTTCCAACCTTACTTTTTTCCACAGGCTCCTAACCATCACATATTCTTTGAACAAATGCGATGCGCTGTCCTCTTCAGTCCATCACAATGAACATGTTGATGGCACATCCATCCCCTTTTTTACGAAAGTGACCCCTGTGTCTAGTCTTTCATGTACTTCCCTCCACAAAAGAACACGAATATCTTGCGGACAACGGATTTTCCATATCTTCCCCCACTCAAAATCCTCTTCTCCCCCACTAGCCGGAGGGTCTCTTAATGAAGATTTAACCAAATACATCCCATGTGACTCATGCCTACAAATCAATATATCATTCGTATCACTATCAAATTGGCCTCGATCTGCTCAATTTTAACAAGTTTATGATGAGGTAAGAGATCTCGAAATCTTTCCCAATCCCAACTCCCGTAAGCAGTCATATAATCACTAACCTTCTCCATACGAATTTCTCGACTAATAGGTACAAGAACCTACTCAATCAAGGTTCCATGTCCAACCCAAACATCCAACCAAAACATTATGTTAACCGTGTTATGAAATGACCATTTGGATCCCCGTCTAACCACGACAATACCTTTCACAATGTCTCTACAAACCTGTCAGTCATGCGGTTTTTTTCATAATGGAGTAATCTTCTCCTGAAATATTTTTCCTTAACGCCGCAACCCACAGCGATGCATCATTATTCACTAATTTCCATACTATCTTACCAAGTAGCGCTCGATTCATATCTTCTGCATTCTGAATACCTAACCCACCCATACTCTTCGGTTCACAAATCTTATCCAAGAGACCCAGCTAATCTTTTTCTTATCCTCACTACAACACCATATGAAATCACAGACAATTCAGTCAATCTCATCACATACATACCCTTGTAGTTTCTCGATATGCATAACATAAATTGGAATTGCACAAAAGACAAAATGTGCGAGAGTGATATGTCCCGCGAGATATAGAGTCTTTCCTTTCCAACCAGTTAGCTTTCCACGCATCATATTCACTGTGTCTCCATAGAAGCCTCTCGGTCTTCTCCCTGAATGAATTGGAACACTTAGATACTTCCCCAAACCATCTCGATGAAATAAGCACTCCGAGCAGATACGCTTACATCAAGATCCTCCTGTACATTCTTGGAGAATTATATGAGTGACTTTTCCTTGCTGACAGTTTACCCCGCGTCTATACAAAATCTACTTAAAGCCTCTTGTGCAAGATCAAAATTCTGATTGGATACCTCCAAAAATAGAATAATATCATCTGCAAAATATATGTGAGAGATAGGAATCCCCCCTGAACAAATGCGCAAAGGTCTCCATGTGCCTTCCTCCACCAACTGTTAAGTAAGTAACAAAAATCTTTCCATACAGAGAGTGAAGATATACAGTGATATAAGATTGCCCTGACGAATGCCCCACTGCGGAAAGAAAGGCTCGAGCGGAGAGCCATTCCATAACGCACTCAATTCATTCTTAGAAATAACCAAAATACTAAGCACTATCCACTCTTTCAGATTTCCTAGTGACTCCAAACAATCTCGAACAAAGTCCTATCTGACCCTGTCATAGGCTTTTGCCAAGTCTATTTTAATCTCCATGTAGCTTTTCTTACCTGTAGCATGTCTCATTACATTATCTATCTCACTCACTAAAGCCACATTATCAATTGTTCGATCTACCAGGCAAGAAACTACTCTGATATAAGACAATATACTCTGCAAGGAAAGGATGAAGTCGATTTACGAATATTCTCATACATAGTTTGTAATCCACATTAATAAGACTTTTTGCTCGAAATTTAGATATGTACTCCATTTATCTTCCTTGGGTATGAGATGAATGAGATTAACCAACACCCCTTCCAGAAACTCTCCCTTTACTGAAGCTACTCGAATCATGCCACAAACCGAAGGTCCAACTACGTCCCAACATGTCTGATAAAAACCTGTCATCATTCCATCTGGCGTAGCTGCTTTATGTGGCTTCGTTTGAAATAGTGTTATTTGTATTTCCTCTTCTGAGACCGCCTCTTTCAAAATTGACAATGCTGCTGCGTCTAGTGGTCTAAGTCGAGGTAGGGAGAACCGGTGATCAAGGTCTTCCTCCATTATGTATAAATTCGTAAAGAAGACTCAGACCCATCTCCCTTCCGCTCCCTCATAAAAAATGATCTCATGATTATTATCTTTAATTTGGTACTTCTCCTTCGTACCCTTCGTGACCGTAGCTGCAAGATGACCGAAGTTGGTATTCCTCTCACCTGAATATATCCACTCTGAATATGATCTTTGAAACAAATGTAACTCCTCATGTTCAAGAGCACGCTCATACTCCTTACTCATCCTTTTTTCTAGTTGAACTAGCGAGCTATTATAAGATACTTGAAGAGCCTTCTGAATTCCCTTGATGCGCGCCATAAGTCTTTTCATCCTCCTGAATATATTTCGAAAGACCACCAATTTCCATTGTCCCAACTCTTTCTTCAGCAATTCCAGGGTTTCCTCTAAACTAACTTCCTCATTTTTCCAATTTTCTTTCACAAAGTCTCTAAATCCCTCGTGAGATATCCACGCACTTTCAAAACTGATTTGTCTAGGACTAGGCGTATGTTGTACACATGTATCAAGCGAGATGAATAATGGGGTATGATCCGAATGAATACGTGGTAAGTGAAGGATCCTTGAATTCGGGAATTCGATCTTATACCTATAATTTCCATAGGCTCGGTCTAGGCATTTCATAATTTCCATTCCCGTGTTCCAGGTATCACTCAATGTATATATTAGTCCTTCAAAACCCAAGTAAAAAAACCACACTTACTTCTCCAACTCTCAAATATTTTCATCGAAGCCGTATCTGCCTCGATTCCCCCAATTTTATCTTCCATAAGACCTATTTGATTGAAGTTACTAACTACCATCCATGATTCCTCCACACTTAAAGACGCGCTCTCCAACGAATCTCAAAGATGGTCCCTAAGCCATGATATCATGCTCGCATAAACTGCTAATAAAATCTAAGAACAACAATTATTTCGAGAAATTCGGATATTTATAACTTGTTTACCTACCGATAAAAGTTGGACCGATATATCCATCGTGTTCCACATGATCCATATTCTCCCAGAAAAACCAACTAAGTCAACTCTAATGGAGAATGTCATATGAAGCGACTTTATAATCCTTGTCGTGTATGCTCCCGAAGCCTTAGGCTTGTCCGCAATTTCTATTACAGGTTTATGTGAGGCGACTACGTCATTAAAAGACCTATGGAAACCTGCGTTGTTAGCCCCAGGACAATTCCAAAATAATATATTAATGGGATGCTTGACCGTGGTCTAGCCCCTTGTGGTGTGTGTATTATTTTGATACATAAAAACAACAAAATAAAGAATATTAACAAAAAAACAAAACCATGAAAGCAAAAAATCTAAAAGACAAGAATGACAGCTAAGAGATGCTTACCTCCTTTTGCCCTACCAGTGGAGTGTTGTTGTGTACAAGCGTCTCGTTGACATGAGTGTTGTCCACCACTTCACTCACCAAATCAATCTGACCCATTGTTCTCACCTGTTCAAACCCCTGAATTGCAGCTGGCTGACTCTATTTCCTGACTCTTGGTCTACGGAACTCAAAGGCTGGTTTTTAAGCTCCAGCTCCATAGTTGTAGGTCGGATATGGGCGTTAGATGTACCCTCCTCTTTCCGACTCGTACCACTTGAGTTGTTTCCCTTCGTTAATGATCCAAGCTCTCAAACCCCACCTGTTACTTCCCTACTTTGTGCTACCGAAATACCTTCCTTACCACTCTTGCTGGAGCCAACCACCAAACTCATACAGATTCGTCCATGTCCTCATACTGTCCACATTCCATCCATTGCTCTATATCAATTCTATCTCCTACCATCTCGGCACCCCTTTCTGCACTAGCTAAGATCCCTATCTCACAAAGCTCCTGCATCCCTGCTCATCCCTATCATTCGCCCACCTACCTAGTTCTTCCTTCAAGATACTCACTCGCTGTACTGATATTGTCCTTGCTCTTCCTACCTGACTAATCTAATCATTTTGCTGAGTGAACTACCAAGTCGGCATCCACAAGAGACTCCTCATTGAAAATCCACCAGTCAAACCATAGTATACTTTCTGAACTATCTTATGTGCCACTAAACTCAATCCACTTCCCGATTTTCCGCTACTCCCTTTGTCGATTCAACAACTTTTTCCTTCCCACAAAGAGTCACAGCACTAACCACATGTTCTACATGTCTCCCCTCACCTTCTATTTCCATATTTGACAATATCTCATACCTTGACCCTCCTTCTGTATTTCTTTTTTTCCAGAGGCGCCACCTTTCTTTTTGTCAGCGTTCCTCCTTCCCTTTTCGACACTCCACCCACCCCTTTATTTCCTCTTTTGACATTTGGCGCTGTCCCAACATTCTGTGGCCTCCCCCGTTTTTTCTCAACCTTCATCCACTCCCTGTATATTTCATTTTGTTCGGGTTTCTCCTGATTTTCCTTATCCCCCACTCATACTTTCTTACCTAGATGACAAACTTGCTCAGTAGGTGGAACTAGCTGAGGACAATCCCCTCGATCGTGTCCAAACTTTCCACAACTAAAACAATCATATGAAGCCCTTCATATTCTGCCTTTTGCAGATGATGCTGTATCTGGATTTTTGATTCAAGTGGTTTCTCGAGGTCGACTTCAATCGTGAGTCTCACAAAATTTCCCCTTTGTTGCGACTTAGTAAACGGATCTATCCGAACCATCTTACCAATCAGGTTTCCTATTGATGTTAGAACGCTTTTTTATAGTTCATCAACGAAAAGCAAGGTAGACGCACCCAAGAAGTAGTTTGATCACAGGCTCTTCTTGTGGCATGAACTCGGGATGCCATGGTCTCATTGTTAGATACCTGTCCAAATCATCCACATACCACCCCTTAACTCCTAATCATAATCCTCCATATTCGTGAAACTCATCATAAAATATCTGAATCCCACATCAACTAATTCAATATGTGCTCTTGGCGTCCATATTTGGTTCAATTTGCTCAACGAGTACTTGTACCTTACATTATATCCTAGTAACCGGAAAATCAAGGGTTGTTTCCATACCTGTCATCCTACCCTCTTTTGCTCCACCGTTCGAATGAGTTGAGAATAAGTATCATCATCCACTGGCGTCTCATCCCTCATCAGATATGATTCCAGCCTGGGACCATCTGTGTTCTGTGTCTGTGCCGTTCCCGGTTCTGCTGTTCCAGGCCCACTAGTTGATGACTTTCCCAAACTCTTATGTGCCTCCTCCTCGCGATTTCCCTCCCCTGCTATGACCTCCTTATATGATTTTACACATCCTTCACTCTTATCCATTGGAGCCTATTCTATATTACCTTTCCTCTTCCCTTGTTCTATTTTCTCCTGCAATCCTGCAACACAAAGAACCTTTCTCCGGCATAAACGAAACATCATAAGAATTAAAATTTATACCTGTTAATAGTAGCGCTTTAGTTCCATCCAAAACGGAACCATGATCTTCCCGATGTACACCAATACTAGAAACCTTGTTCTTCTCCCCTTCACTGATATCATCTGAAATGGGCCTAAAGATTGTAATAGCAATCATCCTCTGATCATTGATATATATGCCATCTTCAAGAGATCCCATCAGTTGATCAAAGGGAACAACACCCTGCTTTATCATGTCCAATCCAGTTTCCTCTGATCTTCTGCTACTTGATTCCTCCATAGGAGACAAATCATCCCTATCTACAAAATTGAAGACCGGTTCGCTGCTCTATCCGGTCTTTCGTTCTTCTCCTTATCCACACCCGATATCTCCAGCCCCTTATTCCATGTCATCTCTTCTTTTGCAGAGAAAATTCTAATCTATTTTGTGGATAGCTTCCTGATGTCTCCTCATTTGTGATAATAAAATATAATTCTGAGACATCATTTTAAGCTTATTTATTAGTTTATAGGTTGATTTTAGCTTAGTTTAGTGCACTTTCCTATTTTGGGTCTTGATTTAGTAACATAATATTTTTAGAGCATATTGGGTTTAATTGTTTATTTAGTGTGAAGCTTTAAAAATAATTATGGAGATTAATGAGAGTCCAAGTCAAAGACTACAACTTATGGAAAGAGATGTGCATGGAAATTGGAGATAAGGAAACAAAGGCTAAAAAGATGGAAAAGGAAAAGCTGCCTAAATCTGGGATTCTGCATACACGTCCAAAGATATGCGTTTTTACCTAAGAAATAGGCCGAATTTGGTAATTTTCTTCTGTTGGGTCAAGATAATTCTGTTGCGATTCTTTTGGTATATTATGTAGCTCAAACCGACCAATAACGAAGAAGATATGCTCAAAACGGTCCAGCAGTGTTTACCATGCGAATTTGAGTTGGGCTAGGAGTCCATTACTTAGAGTTATCTCCAAGAAACGAATTAGGTCAACCTATACACTATAAATACAGCCTCTTAACACTCTTAAATCATCCTTGGTGAAACCTTAAACCAAGAGGAAGCTTAGAACAAGAGAGAGAAGTCTGGAAGGAGCTGTCATCAACAATGTCTTCTTCTACCTTTAATTTTGTAATTTTCTTTCTTTTCTTTCATGAACTAAATTTATTTAGCTTGAGTTTTAGCATATATGTATGAACCCTAGGTTTGATTGACATCTATCTAATTTGGGAATTTAATGTTTTAAATAGAATTATAGTTTTTATTCTCTGTTTATGTGTTTGAATTTATATTATGTGTTCTTGTGGACGGCCGCCATATAGAATTACCATCTTAATTAGGATACCATTGACAACGGTGTTTAATTGCATGTTTAGCACATAACGTCTAGTATTAGGTATGATCTGACAACCCAACCTAGCTAGATAATCACTATGGTTTAGTTCTTGTGACTATTTACCAATTACAGGAAAAGTTTGCTTAGGAAGCCTTATTGACACAGGTAAATCCTATTTTAAACTACCGATAGCATATTGGGACCGATTAGGGAAATACTACATAATTCACCCTTACATGTTTAGAACGACAAAACTAGTGGGGATTACATGCTAATAACTTAAGCTATATTCTCATATTACTTCTCTTTCATATTTATTTTCTATCTTTAAATTCTTAGTTTTAACTTAGTTAATTAGAAAATCAAACAAAAATCTATTTATCTTTACTTTTAATTGCGTTTAGTTGTTCTAGCTTTAATTATTTACACTTGATATTTGCATAAGATTCCTCTAACATTCGTAGTCTCTGCGGAACGAATCTTAATCTAAAACTTGCATACGATTGGTATACTTGCAGAACCGTGTAGTTCTAGGGTGTTTTTGCACTTTATTTACATCTTATTTTATCATACCCTAGGCCCCACCAAGTTTTTGGCGCCGCTACCGGGGACTACATCGTTAGTCCTTGTGCATATATCTTGTGCTTTTATTTTTAGTTAGTTCTATTTTACGTTTTTGTTTTTAGTTTTTGTTTTTCAGATTTAGTTACAGATGGAGAACCCAAGGAGACTTGAGCCACCCATCGAATTCAGAGTGGAGCCACGAGAAATACGCGCTCCAGAAATCCAAGCCGCGAAATTTAAACCTGATCCTGGGATGCTAACTCAGTTTGCATCTCATGGATTATTCAGTGGAGATGCACATCAAGATCCGATCCGATATATTCAGAAATTCATGCAGATCTGGGATGCGTATATCGTAAGAGGAGTTACTAGGGAGCAAGTATATTACCTGATGTTCCAGTTCTTCTTGACCGGATGTGCAAGCGATTGGTATGATATCCAATATCCTCATGTTATTCCAGATTGGGACAAGCTTCAAGCAAGATTCCTAGACCGTTTCTATCCAGTTAGTAGACGTTTAAAAGATATGTTGGAGCTTGAACAATTTATACAGAAAGAGGAAGAGAGTTTGGGTGAAGCATGGTTACGATTTACAGAGAAGAAGGCGAGGTGTCCCTATCATAGATCCTCGCCGGAATATTATTTAACCTTGTTTTATGGAGGCCTTATGATAAATCAAGAGAAAAAGCAGATTCGTTGGGAAACGCAGGTTTTGTGTTACTAGATCCTGAAGAAGCTGAGTTGGGGATGGAGAGAATTCTTGAGAACGAGAGAAGTTGGCCAAAGAAATCAGCAAAGGAGAACACTTCAGAATCTCTGAAGCTTAAAGAATTGGCTAAACAACTTGAAGAACTACAAGAACAAGCCCGAACAATTGCTCAAGTGAATACGATACGCACAATTCCTTCGTGCCTAGGTTGTGGATCAAGAAATCACGTGTGGGAAGGGTGTATGAATAATCTAGCAGTAGCTTCCATTCAATATCCTCAAGATAACTATTACTCTAATGGTTATAATTGTCCTCAAGAAAGCTACACTAATTATCAACAACCTCCGCAACAAAGAAGTTGGGTCAGAAATCAAGAGACTTATCATCAACCCCAACCTCAATCTTATAATCCACCACAATCTATTCAGAAAAAGGCACCCATTGTTAAAGCTTGTCAAGAACCAAAGAGAGATCCACCTAAACAATCAATGCAATTGGCAAAACAAGAACAACTCCAGAGCTTAAGTTCGAGTATGGCTAAATTAATGCAAACAGTTGAGAAGAAAATGAGTCATAGTCAACAGAAAGTTCGAACCCAGGAGAAGATTATCAAGCAACTAGAGCATACTATATCAAAGATGGCGAGTACATTACAAACTAGGCCGAAAGGGCAACTCCCAAGTGATACTATTGCTCCTAGAGATGATTCTTGCCGTGCAGTTGAATTGCGGAGTGGAAAACAACTACCTCCACCAAGACCAGAACCAGAACAAGAACAAAAACCAATCCCTATTCTAGAACAAAGGGGGGAGGAAATAATCAAAGATACAGTTGAGGAGGTAGTTAAACCAAAGAGTGTCCAAGCCGAGACACCTGAAAAGACAAGAAAACCAGTGGAACTCAATACACGCTCCCGCCACCATACCCTTCACGTGTCAGAAAGAAGGACAATGACCTGGAATTCAAGAAGTTCATTGACATGTTGAAGAAATCGGAAGTTAATATACCCCTTGTTGAAGCTCTCAAGAGGATGCCAACCTACATGAAATTCATGAAAGACATTCTCTCCAACAAGCGAAGTATAGAGACTGGGGAGACAATTGGATTACCTAGGGAGTGCAGTGCTATATGTCAAAGTGAGTTGCCACCAAAACTAGAAGATCCCGGAAGTTTTAAAATTCCTATCGGCATTGGAGATAGTTGGACCGGGAAGGCATTATGTGATTTAGGCGCGAGCATCAATCTCATGCCTAGATCTCTGTTCGAGAAGCTTAATATCAGAGAAGTAGTACCCACATCTGTGGTATTACAAATGGCGGATCGCTCCCTCTCACGGCCAATAGGTAAAATCGAAGATGTTTTAGTTAAAGCTGGCTCTTTTATTTTTCCTTGTGATTTTATTATCCTTGACTACGACACGGATAAGAATGTCCCCATCATTTTGGGTAGACCATTCTTAGCCACGGGGCGTACACTAATTGATGTTGAGAATGGTGAGTTGATCATGAGAGTACAAGGCGAACAGATACGATTCAATGTGTTTCAGGCTATGAGATTACCAAAGTCAAAAGATGAATGCTTCAAAATAGATGTCATCGGAAAAATCGCGCAAGAAGTCTTCAATGAAGCAAGCCTAGATGATGATCTTGACTAGGCCTTAGCACTTGAATCAACAGAGGAACTCGAGTTTCCCCCTGAAGATGTTGCTGCATTAAACGTGCGAGAACTACTTCGAGAACCAGGTGACATTGAACCAATGAAACAACCATCTATAATATGTCCACCTGTTCTCGAAGAAAAACCACTTCCAGATCATCTACGCTATGCATATCTAGGTACGAACAAAACTTTGCCTGTTATTATTTCTGCTAACCTTTCAGGTCCTCAAGAGGAGAAGCTACTTCAAGTACTTCGCGCAAACAAAGAAGCAATTGGATGGACTATTGCCGACATCAAGGGGATTAGTCCTTCCGTTTGCAAACACAAAATCATTCTTGAGAACGAAGGTGGGCGATCTATAGAAGGACAGAGAAGACTCATGCCAGCTATGAAAGAAGTAGTGAGGAAGGAAGTTATCAAGTTGCTAGACGCAGGAATTATCTATCCGATTGCTAGCAGTGATTGGGTTAGTCCAGTGCAATGTGTTCCAAAGAAAGGAGGTTTCACTACCATCCTTAATGATCAAGGCGAAGCCATACCATCAAGACCATTCGTGGGGTGGCGAGTGTGCATGGATTACCGAAGACTGAACAAAGCAACAAAGAAAGATCACTTCCCGCTACCATTCATTGATCAGATGCTAGACAAACTTGCAGGGAGAGAATATTATTGTTTCCTAGACGGATATTCGGGTTATAATCAGATTTGTTTGGATCCCCTCGATCAACACAAAACAACTTTTACATGTCCGTTTGGTACTTTTGCTTATAGAAGAATGCCGTTTGGTTTATGCAATGCACCTGCCACGTTCCAGAGGTGCATGATGGCTATATTTTGGGATATGATTGATAAATACTTGGAGGTTTTTATGGATGATTTTTCGGTGTTTGGAGATAATTTTGACGATTGTTTGAATAATCTTGAGAAAGTCCTTGTGAGATGTAGAGAAAAAGATCTCGTGCTTAATTGGGAAAAATGCCACTTCATGGTTCAAGAAGGAATTGTGTTGGGACATAAAGTTTCGAAGGCAGGGATGGAGGTTGATCGTGCTAAAATTGAAGTTATCAAAACACTACCACCTCCGGTTTCTGTTAAAGGAGTGAGAAGTTTCTTGGGTCACGCAGGATTTTATCGAAGATTTATTAGAGATTTCTCCAAGATCGCCAAACCGCTTTGCTCTTTACTTGAAAAGGATACTCCTTTTAATTTTACTGAAGAATGTCTTCAAGCGTTTTTACGATTAAGGAAAAACTGATCTCTACACCTATTGTTATACCTCCTGATTGGAAAGCTCCGTTTGAACTTATGTGCGATGCTAGTGATCACGCCATGGGTGTTGTGGTAGGACAAAGGAAAGACAAGATATTCCACACGATTTATTATGAAAGTAAGTCTTTCAACGCTGCCCAGATGAATTATACAGTGACGGAGAAAGAGATGTTGGCCGTGGTTTATGCTTTCGATAAATTTCGTCCCTATCTGGTTGGGAAGAAAACTATTGTATACACGGACCATTCAGCTATTAGGTACCTCATGGAGAAAAAGGATGCTAAGCCGCGTCTCATTAGATGGGTACTGTTGCTTCAAGAATTCGACATAGATATTCGAGACCGAAAGGGATGCGAAAATCAAGTTGCTAATCATTTATCAAGGCTCGAAGGATCTGATGCGAACAAAGAACCATTACTGGTTAAAGAGGTATTCCCTGATGAACAACTTTTTGCTATTAAACGTGCTTTTGTGCCATGGTATGCAAATCTAGTCAACCTCATTGTGAGTGGTGTCTTTCCCAAGGATTTCAACCCACAACAAAGACAAAGATTGAATCACCAGGCCAAACAGTATTATTGGGATGAACCGTACCTCTGGAAGATATGTAGTGACCAAGTAGTTAGAAGATGCGTACATGAAGGTGAAATGGAGAAAATCATTGAAAGTTGTCATAGTTCACCTTATGGAGGTCACTTTAAGGGCGATAGAACCGCAGCGAAAATTCTTCAATCCGGGTTCTATTGGCCTACCATACACAAAGATTGTCATCGTTTCGTCCAGTCATGTTATAGATGCCAGCACACTGGCAATATATCAAAAAGAGACGCGATGCCGCTTAATAATATCCTTGAAGTTGAAATCTTTGATGTATGGGGAATAGATTTCATGGGACCTTTCGTCATTTCCGATGGAAATCTGTATATTTTGCTTGCGGTAGACTATGTGTCAAAATGGGTAGAAGCAGTGGCAACACCAAAGAACGATGCTCAAACTGTGATTAAGTTCTTAAAAACAAACATCTTTTCAAGACATGGTACGCCACGTGTGCTAATCAGTGATAAAGGTACCCATTTTCTTAATGCTCCTCTGAGAATTTTTCTTCGGAAATTTGGAGTGAAACACCGTACTTCAACCGGTTATCACCCAAAAACTAACGGACAGGCTGAAGTTTCCAACCGGGAAATCAAATCTATTCTTGAGAAAACCGTGAGTAAATCGAGGAAAGATTGGTCTTTAAAGCTAGATGATGCTCTCTGGGCTTACAGAACAACATTTAAAACACCAGTTGGGCATCTCCATATCGCATGGTCTACGGCAAAGCGTGTCATCTACCGATTGAACTTGAAGCTCGAGCCTACTGGGCTATTAAAACTCTGAATCTTGATACAGACTTAGCCGGGAAGCAAAGGATGATGCAGTTGAACGTGTTGGAGGAGTTTCGTTATCTTGCCTATGAAAATTCACGTCTCTATAAGGAGAAAACAAAACGATGGCATGATAAACGGCTCCGTCCAAAGCATTTCTAGATCGGACAAAAGGTTTTATTATACAACTCTCGATTTTCGAACTACCCAGGAAAGCTTAAATCCCGTTTTGGAAGAACTTACATTGTTAACAAAGTCACACTGCATGGAGCGATTGAGATTGAAAATCCAGCCGAGCAACGGACATTCATGGTGAATGGCCAGCGTTTGAAGAGATACTATGACAGTGAGGACTTTGGGCGAGAGGAGACAATACTTCTCGTTGAATGCGCTTAGCCTGAGGTACACGTCTAACTCAAAGACGTTAAACAAAAGTGCTCTTGGGAGACACACCTTGTTTTAATTACTTATTAGATTAGTTTTATTGCTTTGTAGTGTATAATTTTCAGTTAGTATATATTATTAACTGTGTTTACAAGCTAATAGGAGAGAAAGGTAGCGTGTTACTGTGCAGGAAACGAGTTTGGGGTCAAAAGGAAAAAACTGGAGGAATTCAAGGCCTGGAGCGGACTACCCCATGGTCCGCAGGGATGCACCGTGCCCAGAAAACCCGTACCACGGGACGGGTACCACGGGTTCCATCCAGAAAGCAAGAAATTTTTTGATTGATAGGCGCGGTACACCGGACCCTAGTCCGCACGCCCAAAACGCGTGCCACGGGGTCGGGTACCACGGGTTTTTTGACGGAGCAGGGACGGACTACCCCCTACACCGCACCCATGGTCCGCAGGCACAAAACACGTGCCACGGGGTGCTAGCACGGGTGCAATCCAGAAACCAAAAATTTCAAAAGCTGTTAGGTCCGGTACACCGCAGGTCTGGTCGGGTGCACCGCAGAGAGGCGGTTTGTGAAGGAATTCTTTTCCTAATCAAACTCTTACCTTATGAGATTAACCCTAGCCTCTCAAACACGAATTTTTCAGACCCAAACCCTATATATACATCTTAAAGCTTGTGCAAACCTTCACAATTAACACAACAAATCATCAAATCCTCTCCTCCATCTTCCATAAACACAATTTCTTCATCAAATTCATCACACTACACCATCAAAACACCATCAAATTCATCAAGCTTTAAAGATTTCTTCCAAGATCAATCAAATAACCTTTCTCATTCACCAATTCCAAGCAACAACATCAAGCTACACCAAATTTTACTTAAACTTTTAATCCATCCTTGGTATAACTTGAGTTGTGGGTGAAACAAGCATGACTAACAGATCTGAAGCTATGGAATACAAGAGAAAGTGCTCAATCCTTGGGAAGAATAAGAAATTGCCTGGAGCCACCATTGAAAAACCCATCAATCTTGATGAGGTTTCTGAAGAATCAAAAGAAAAGGCACCTGCACAACCACTACCAAAGAAGAGATTAACTGCTAGAATGTCCATACCATCAAGGAGGCCGTTGAAGAAAATAAAAATCCAAGACCAAGGTTCTTCTACCTCTTTCTCTGAAATTGTTTATGATCTTCCTCCTTGGGCTCTCAAGTTACAGAACGAAGTTGAAAGATTACGTGAGGATAACAAAGATCTTTGGATAGAAGTCATACAGTTGGAGTCACAAGTAGAAGATTTGACCATGGTTAAGGATATTGATGATTATACCGATCCCTCAGCTTCGGATGATGAGGATGATATGATAGATATCTATGGCCAACCAGGTAGGTCATTCTAATTTTTCTTAATAGCTTGTATGCATTAGGTAGTTTAGTTAGTTTTATTTTAAATTTTATTTCATGCTTGAGTCTTTTTCGAGTCGTGGGGACACGACTCACTTTTGAGTTGGGGGTGGGGATTCGTTGTCCTCATCTTCTTTTCGTTTTTGCATAAAATTTAAATTTTTTAGGTTCAATTAAGGCATAGAATATCTTGAATGTACCTATTGGGCATGATTTTATTAGATCAATGATAGTAAGTAGTATGTTTTTGAAAGATGCAACAAATATGTTTAGATGCATGTATGAAAAAAGGAAATAAAAGATTGGAAAGTTAATGAGCAATGCTAAGAAATCACGTTGAAACTTAGGAATAGTTATTTGGTGTGTAGAACGTGAGGTTTAAAATTAGTTGAAAACCCACTTGTCTATGAACTAATAATAAAAACGTAACAAAATCCGGTAGTTAGAAAAATGACTAAGGCAGTTCTTTCATGATAAAATACTTGAAGCCTTTAGACTTTCTCACCCTTTTGTTTGATATTATTGTTAATTATCCGCCTTAGCCCCTCTGAGCCTTTCTAAAGCCTTTGTTGAAACACATTATAATCCATACCCTTAGTTTGTAGGACTTATCTATATGACCCGCACTCGAATCGCAAAACCTAAGACAACTCGTTTTAGAGCTTGAGTTTGGGGTGGTGGGTTTCATCATTAGGGAACTTTGGGAATTTGGGAATTATAGTTGTGATTTTATTGATGAAAAAGTTAGTATTGTAACCCTTTGTCGGGGTAATAGTGAATGGAAAAGAAGCTACGAGCTAAATTTGCCAACAAGGGTATAAAAAGAATATATATATATATATATATATATATATATATATATATATATATATATATATATATATATATAAAATGAAAATAGTGTGATATCTCAACATCAAAAAGAGAATCATATCTATACAAAAGAAAAAAAATTGATTTGAAAAGAGAATATATATTCGGACCGGCAAAGTGGATTTTATATCATCAAAGGTTTTATTTGGGATTATTGGGGATGCACATCAAAAGCATCAATAAATTGGGTTGAGTGAGAACATATTCGAGTGAAAACTCAAGCTCTAGGGCGATTCGTTGATGGCTAGTGAGGAGAGAGCCAAAAGCTCACTTGTCATTATCCAAATATACCACACCCGTCCTTAAGCCCAGTTATAACCAAGACCTTAGGATTTCTAACTGCTAGATGGAGAAACAATTGAGCTATTAGGTAGTAGGTAAGTGGACCATTGGATGCTGTATTTGGGACCTATGAACAACCTATAGCCATTAACCTGAACTAAGTTATCATCCTCTCATTCTGGCATTGCGAAATTAATCTTAACTTAAATTTATGGATTGTTGATTACATGTATCTTAGGCATATTTGTGCATTATTTCTTGAGCATTACTACATGAGATTTTTTGGATTTTATGCTCTAGGATCATTCATTATATTTTGTTCTTGTTCTCCTCCGACTTCTTCTTGTTTATTTTGACTACCCTACTGTTCTTTACTTTTATTGTATCGGGACGATACAACTTTGAGTTGGGGGTCTTGATGTCTCCTCATTTGTGATATTAAAATATACTTCTGAGACATCATTTTAGGCTTATTTATTAGTTTATAGGTTGATTTTAGCTTAGTTTAGTGCACTTTCCTATTTTGAGTCTTGATTTAGGAACATAATATTTTTAGAACGTATTGGGTTTAATTGTTTATTTAGTGTGAAGCTTAAAAAATAATTATGGAGATTAATGAGAGTCCAAGTCAAAGACTACAACTTATGGAAAGAGATGTGCATGGAAATTGGAGATAAGGAAACAAAGGCTAAAAAGATGGAAAAGGAAAAGCTGCCTAATTCTGGGATTCTGCATACACGTCCAAAGATATGCGCTTTTACCTAAGAAATAGGCCGAATTTGGTACTTTCCTTCTTTAGGGTCAAGATAATTCTGTTGCGATTCTTTTGGTATATTATGGAGCTCAAACCGACCAATAACGAAGAAGATATTCTCAAATCGGTCCAGCAGTGTTTACCTTACGAATTTGAGTTGGGCTAGGAGTCCATTACTTGGAGTTATCTCCAAGAAACGAAGTAGGTCAACCTATACACTATAAATACAGCCTCTTAACACTCTTAAATCATCCTTGGTGAAACCTTAAACCAAGAGGAAGCTTAGAACAAGAGAGAGAAGTCTGGAAGGAGCTATCATCAACAATGTCTTCTTCTACCTTTAATTTTGTAATTTCTTTCTTTTCTTTCATGAACTAAATTTATTTAGCTTGAGTTTTAGCATATATGTATGAACCCTAATTTTGATTGACATCTATCTAATTTGGGAATTTAATGTTTTAAATAGAATTATAGTTTTTATTCTCTGTTTATGTGTTTGAATTTATATTCTGTGTTCTTGTGGACGGCTGCCATATAGAATTACCATCTAGTAATTAGGATACCATTGACAACGGTGTTTAATTGCATGTTTAGCACATAACGTCTAGTATTAGGTATGATCTGACAACCCAACCTAGCTAGATAATCACTATGGTTTAGTTCTTGTGACTATTTACCAATTACAGGAAAAGTTTGCTTAGGAAGCCTTATTGACACAGGTAAATCCTATTTTAAACTCCCGATAGCATATTGGGACCGATTAGGGAAATACTACATAATTCACCCTTACATGTTTAGAACGGCAAAACTAGTGGGGATTACATGCTACTCCCTCCGTTCCACTTAATTTGTCCACTTAGCTTTTCACATATATTAAGAAACATAATAAATGCATTCACCATTACAAAAATACCCCTAATAAAGTATCTTGATATCTTAAATGTGTATTGGAAATATAAATTTCAATAGTTTAATAAGGGTAATAGTGGAAAAAGTAGGAAAAAAAGTATCTTGAACTCATAAGTGGACAATATATTTGGAACATTATTTTTAGTAAGTGGACAATTTCAGTGGAACGGAGGGAGTAATAACTTAAGCTATATTCTCATATTACTTCTCTTTCATATTTATTTTCTGTCTTTAAATTCTTAGTTTTAACTTAGTTAATTAGAAAATCAAACAAAAATCTATTTATCTTTACTTTTAATTGCGTTTAGTTGTTCTAGCTTTAATTATTTACACTTGATATTTGCATAAGATTCCTCTAACCTTCGTAGTCTCTGTGGAACGAATCTTAATCTAAAACTTGCATACGATCTGTATACTTGCAGAACGGTGTAGTTCTAGGGTTTTTTTGCACTTTATTTACATCTTATTTTATCACACCCTAGGCCCCACCACTTCCTTACGCTATTAGCCTTCTGTTTTGAACTCACTGTAGACGTCTTTAGCGTATTAGGAAGTATAGAGAATGGCAATTTTCCACCTCTCAGCTGTCTAGGCGTTCGCCCCATGGCTTGGCCAGCCTGTGGAGGTGGCGGCTGCCGCCGCGTGGGTTCCAGGTTTGTTACTGTTAAAGCCTAACAAGGAGATAAGATTTCCCAAAGGAAAGAAAATAAGATAATAGAGGAACGTAATAGTTGACTAAGGAAAGTACGTTAAAAGAAAGAAAATCGTCTCTCTGATCACTAGGAGAGCATTGTGTAATTTTCAAGTCTACTTATGAAACTTTAATACAATACTAGTTTACTTAAAGTAAATAAATTTTTTTTACCTCGACGCCGTATGAATAATAGAGAAATATAATAACTGGCCAAAATAATTATTATTTTGTATAACAAAATAACCAACAAAGTAATTTATCTCAAAATATACCCACTGTATATTTAAATATGTCAAGTGTACTTTGTTACACATAAACATGGTAAATTTTCCATTTTTATCTTTTCAATAACTCTTAATACTTATTAATGTTAGATATACAGAGAATATTGGGGTATTTTACTAAAAGAGGGACCAATAGTGCAATTAACTGAATTCTAAGACATTATCAACTTCTCTAGTCTCTACTAGTATTACATTTTATTGTTAACGGGTACGTCATTCTTCACTGAAATGGAGTGGTTTAAGCGGACAACATCTTGGAAGAGACGCTCAAATGCAATGGAAATTCTTCAATTTCTGTTAAAAACATGTACAACGACGTTTTCTCAGCTCTGGCGCTGGAAGTTCCGAAATTCAAAGCGCCGTAAGGAGTGAATGACTACATTGAGGTTTTTGGCGGCGGCTCACACGTTTCATCTGTTCCAGTCATTGATCTTTCGGCTCTTGATCGACCGGGAGACATTCGTACATTGACGGCTGATTTAGATCTTCCAAGGGTGTACTGAAGCTGGTCGAGCAAAGTTGCAGATCTTGAAGTTGATTTCGGGTCCATTGGTATCAAACAGACACACTAGGCCATTGAAACAGCCAATAATGGACCTGCTTCATATAAATTTTATAGCAAATAAAATATTGAATTGAAAAAATATATAAAAGTAATAAAATAAAAAGTATATTTAGTTGAGCTCAAGGAGATTAGGAGGCAGCGGCTATATTTTTTCATAATTAATTGCATTATTGATCCCTATATTATGCAAATCTTATGATATAAATTTCTATACTATACAAAATTTTGAATATCTGTCCCTATATTCTGTAAAATTGTCATATAAATCTTTATATTAAATTAATATAAATCAGTTATATTATAAATGCCTATATTATACAGTATAATTTATATTTTATATTAAATAAATAATATTTATATGAATAAATAAATCAAGTCTAAAAAAATAAATTTAAAATTTTAGAAAGGTAATGTAATATTCTTTAAATATAAAGGAGTGCATTTGACAAAAAAAAAGGAGTGCAAAAGATATTAATATAAAAAATTACGCAGATGATTTTTTTGATTTTTATAAAATTAGAAAGGGTCATGATCCCCTAGATTGGTTGTGGCTCCGCCCATAAATAAAATTATCCAAATAAATGATTATAAAAAAAATAAAAATTGACTATTTGATTATTTCACATAAAAATTGACTTTATTAAGAAATTCATCCTGAATATTATCATTTATTTCATACAAACATGTTCAAGCTGCTTTCAAGATTTAGTATTCGTTAATAGAAAATCATGATTTTGAGCACTAATTGGTATATAATTTTATGATAGACATGTGTATTACCTAATTTGTTGTTTTTTGTTATATGTTGAAATACCATGACCAACGACCTTGTTCTTCAAAATCATATATGTTATAAGATGTGAGAGCGGTATGATATGATGTACGGGAGAGCAGGTGAAGAGGTTAGAGAAAAGTTTATGTTGATTATAGTGTAATGAGATTGTTATAAATCAAATAATCGAGAGGATTGTGGTAGAAGCAGAAGAGGTGAAATAAGATGGAGGCGGAGGAAAAGTTATACTTATGTAAACGGTTACTTTTTAGGTTAAGAGTACGATATTTTATTTTTATTAAATGGTTTGTGGCTTTATTTTATGATAAATGACTCAAAAAATCCATTCCTTTTTTCTTGATTTGCGAAATTCATGTTATATTTGCAAATTAACCTTTTAGTTATATATTTTCATTAGATGTTCAATGTTTACCATTTCATCACTTGTATTAGATTGATCGTTAGTCAAGACAGGTCAACTACCAAAATATTATTTTTTAGTAAAAAAAGGATAACTTATAAGTCCAATATATCTAGGATCCCATTAATGGGACCTCCAGAGTCCAGCAAGGCCAAAAAAGTCTTGAAGACCCCACACGTCGAGGCTAGTGCATCGAGAAACCATAACTCATGGAAATAATATATGTCCATGGTGTCGGCTAAGGTGTGATATAATTATATATAATATAGATGCAAATAAACACCCTAGCCTAGAACGTTACTCACTGCAAGTATCACAAATTGTATGCAAGTTTCAATGATAAATGGAATTCGTTCCTCAGATACTACACAAGTTAGACAGAACTTATGCAATTACTAACTGCAAATAAGAAAGCTAGAATAATAATACGCGAGAAATAAAAGACAATAATTTTTGTTTGGTTCTTTCGTAAATAGAAATTGACTAATTAAACTAAAGACGGAAAATTAAAATAAGAGAAGAAGATAGTATGAGAGTTTAGCTCGAGAGATAGCAAGTAATCCACACTAGCCTTGTTTATTCTAATCATGTAAGGGAGAATTATGTAGAATTTCAATAACCATGATTCTACATTCCTCCTAACCCCCTTCCGGATGGACTTAGGCGGCGACCTCTCAATCACGAGGGGACTTAATTAAGGTTCTCTTACGCCACTAGGTTCTTAGATGAGACTGGCCTTCTAATGATGATCGGTGGTTAAATCAAACCCTAATGGTTATCTAGTTAGGAAAGCTTGTCAGGATCACTACCGCACACTAGACGTTTATGTGGTGTTTCAATAATTAGACACCCCTTCCAGGTGACCATCTAACTGCTATTAAGGTAATCCTATACGCATGCATTCGCAAGGAAAACAGACAGTAAGTCAAAGCATATAAAATAGAGAATAATACAGTCATTCATTTAAACAATTATAATCCCAAATTATAATAGATGTAAAACAAGTATAGGGTTTATACCCATATGCAAAATCTCAAGCTAAAATAAATTAGTTCATACTAGAGAAAGAAAAGAAAACAATTACAAATTTGAATGCTTATAAAGGCATAATTTGATGCTCAACTCCTTCCAGACTTCTCTTCTCTTGTTGTATGCTTCCTCTTGTCTTAAAGATTGGACAAGGATGTCTTTCTAATGAATAGAGGATTTATTTATATGGTATTCTAAACCCTAGTTCGGATTCTTGGAGTAGAGGGAAAGTAAGAGGACTCTTTTCCAAATCAAATTTGTAACCCTAAAATATAGGAAAGGTAAGAAACTGTTGTTGTTTTGTTTTGGCCGTAACTTATTCAATATTTCTCCGATTGACGTGTTCTTTAAATCGAATCTGATCGTATCGGAAAGTTCTACACTTTTGATTTAGAACATTCTTCCAAATTCCCAATCGGGTTTCGAACTATGATTAATTTAATGGACGTAGCTGCTGAATTTCAGATTTACTTGACAACTTTTCCTTTCATGTTTTATCTTTAACTTCCTTTATCTCCAATTACCATCATTAGCTTCTCTCCCTTATCTCTTAGAATTGATTTGGCATCTAATTAATTACCATATATATATTTAAAGTATCACAATTAACAAAAAATTAAACCAAATATGCTCTTAAAGTAATAAATCATCAAATCAAGACAAGAAATATGAAATTATAAATATATGACTAAAAATCGATAATTAAATTCCTAAATACACCTAAAATGATGTCTCCAACCTAGATTAATTCGTCACAAATATGGAGACATCAAGACCCCCAACTCAAAGTTGTGTCATCCCGATACAATAAAAATAAAGAACAGTAGGGTAGTAAAATAACAGACAGAGAAGAAGAATAAGGTGTAGAAGAAGAATAGAACACAACGAATGATCCTAGAGCATAATATCTAAAGAGTATCATGTAGTAATACTAAAGAAATAATGCACAGGTATGCTTAATATACGCATAATCAACATTCCATAAATTCAAGTCTAGATTAACTTTGCAATGCCAAAAGGAGTGGTTTTCAACTCAGTTCATGTTAATGGCTATCGGTTGTTCATAGGTCCTAATATAGCATCCAATGGTACACTCACCAACAACCTAATAGCTCCATTGTTTCTGCACCAAGTAGCTAGAAATCCTAAGGTCTTTATGGTTATAACGTGGATTAGGGATGGTGTGGTATATTTGGATAATTAAAAGTGAGCTTTTGACTCTCTTCTCACATTCCATCAACGAATCACCCTAGATCTTGAGTTTTCACTCGAAGATGTTCTCACTCAACCCAATTTATGATGCCTCGATTTGCATCCACAATTAACCCAAGTAAAACCTTCTTATGATGATATAACAATTTCCACTTTCCCGGTCCAAATATTTTTAAATCTTTTCATATCAATTTTATCTTTTTTTTATTGGATATCTATGACTCTCTTTTTGATGTTGATATATCATGCTACTTTTTTCTCATATATTCATTTATATTCCTTCTTTTCAGCCTTTTTCATTTACTCTTAGCCCGACAAAGGGTTACAATAATAACTTTCATCATTAGTAATATCACAGATACAGTTTAGGAAACCCAGTGTTCCCAATCATGACTCCCACCACCCCAAACTAAAGCTCTAAAAACGACTTGCCTAAGGTTTCACGATTCGAGTGCGGGTCATATGGATAAGTCCTACAAACTAAGTGGTATGGCTTATAATTTGGTTAATAAAAGGCTTTAGAAAGGCTCAGAGGGGCTAAGACAGATAAATAAATATAATCAAATAAAAGGGTGAGAAAGCTAAAAAGGCTTCAAGTGGCTTCAAATATGAGAGAACTGCCTCATTCACCTTTTTAACTACCAGATTTTGTTACTTTTTCACTATTAGTTCATAGACAAACAGGTTTTTAACTAATTTCAAACCTCACGTTCTACACACCAAATAACTCTCCTTAAGTTTCAACTTGACTTTTTATGCATTGCTCGTTAATCTTCCCTATCTTTTATTTCCTAGTTTTCATACATGCATACTAAACATATTTGTATCACCGTTCAAAACCTTACCAATTACTATCATTGACCTAATTAAATCAAGATCAATAGGTACATTCACTATATTCTATGCCAATTTAACCCTAAATTTTTTAAATTTTATGCAAAAACAAAAAGGAAGATGAGGACAACGAATCCCCACCCCCAACTCAAAAGTGAGCCGTGTCCTCATGACTAAAAAAAAGACTCAGTAAAGCACTAAAATTTAAACTACACTAAACACACATATTGCAAATAAAGAAATGGTAGGGAAGAAAGAAAATATACTCTTCGAGACTATTGCCTTGCATGATCGATACCTAGAATTGGATTCAGTGCTTTTCTTGTATGTAACCTTTTTGTATCACCAATTTCCCACTCCCTTACCTCCTCTTTTGATTTATCCCAATCAATTATACAAATATGATTCTTGTTTATAGGAAGGTAAGGAAGGATTTGAATATAAATTAATGGTTATTTGGTGATGTTTGGATGTGAGGTAGATGTTTGTTGAAGCCTTCATGGTGTTTGAATGGAGTCTGGGTGACTTGGACAAGAAAGATAGGATTAAGGATTTAAAAAATTCGTAACTAATACTAACATTCTCTTCACCCTTCTTATAACCTTTGTAGTTGGATCTGGCGGCGAGTTGTAGTGCACCAGAGCAGTGGCGCGGTGTACCAGACTCAAGGGTTTTCCAAACCGTGGCGTAATGATTGACAAGGTTTTCTCCTTCTTGTCTCTGCAATGGATTGTATTTGTGAACCGTGGTAACGGTTTTGACGGTGTGGTGCACCGCAGAGCTCGTGTGGCGTACCGCACAAAGTCTTTGGATGACACGAAAAAGTATGTTTTTTATTTTACCTCCAAATCAGGTTTTCTCCACACCATTGGATAGATCTCTAAAAAATACGCGATTTAGACTCGAGAAAAAGTGAATTCCGATACCCGAGCGCGATGTTATGCCAATTCGAAGTTTTAGTAAAAAAATTCACGATGAAAGGTGCGGTGCACTGCGATTACCTGCGGTGTACCGCAAAAAGATTCTGTCCAGCCCTTTTTAACTCCGAAAATTTTCTAGTTTCTCACCCCAAACTCGAACCCTTGCATACCTACACACCAAAAACACTTATACCTTTATGCACTCAAAAACATATAAACTAACTAAAAGAACAAAAACATAAATTTATAAAAACATAAAAGAATGTGGGATGTCTCCCAAGAGCACTTTTGTTTAATATCATTATGTTTGACGTGTTACCTCGGTGATTATGTCTTAACATCACCTCCCCAGCAATGAACAAGTTTATTAATATTTGGCAGCTGAAATTTGAATCCCTTGCCGTTCACTCCTACAAACTTCTCAGTTCTATTCTTTGTAGCCATAAACTGTCCCATCCAAGAGTTCTTGGGTGTACGTAGGTCTGGTGGTAACTTGATTTGATATATATATATATCACTACATCCCTCTAGCAATCCACTCCATTCCTCAGTTTCTAAACTTCATTTGTTAGAAAGAATGTCCTTCATGTATTTAAGATATTTTGGCATTCTATTGAGACCTTCTACAAACAGAATATTAATATCTAGCTTGCTCACCATGTTAAGGAACTTATTCAATTCTTTTTCATTGTTATTATTTTTGACACGTGATGGGTATGGTGGAAGAGGACGTGTATTGTTTACCACTGAACTCTTCTTATTTTCAGGTGTCTTCTCCGGGACACTCTTTAGTTCAATTACCTCTTCGACCTTGTCTTCTACTATTTCTTCAACCAAATTTCCAGGAATAGAGGTTGGTTCTGTTTCTTCTACTCTAGGCGGAGGTAATTTTTTTCCACTTCTTAATTCAAACGCATGAAAAGAATCGCAATAGTATCACTTGGGAGTTGCCCCTTTGGCATGTTTTGAAGTGTACTTGCCATCTGTAAAAGAGTATGCTTGAGATTCTTGATTACCTTCAATTGGGTTTGAAGTCTTTGATGTCTTATCTTCATGTTTTCTTCAACTAGTCCCAAAACTTCAGCTATACTTGGATCCAAACTCGAAGGTTGTTCTTGTGTAGCTTGTTGCGTTGGATATGTAAGTGGTTCTTGATAAGCTTCTTCGTAAATTGGCGCTTCTTGATAGATAGGTTGTGGCTGATAATACGGTTGAGGTCGTGTTTGATAATAAGGTTGGTTTTCGACCCAGTCTCCATTTTGTGGGGAGTGATAATTAGCATAATTTCCTTGAGGCTGATACGTTCTTTGATGAGATAGGAAGAAAATCGAAGCTGGATTATTCATGCAACTCTCCCGCGAATGATTTCTTGCTCCACAACCCGGACATGAAGATAAGGTATGTACTAGATTTACATGAGCTATTGATCGTGTTTGTTCTTGTAATTCCTTGAGTTGTTGGTTTAATTATTTGATCTTTAGAAGATATTATCTTCTTGTTTTTATGATTCAATCGGCCAACTTCTCTCGGTATCCAGAACTCTTTCCATAATAGTATTAGCTTCTCCAGGATCTAATAACACGAAACTTCCATCTGCTAACAAATCTGCCCTTGCCTTGGACTCATTGTTGAGTCCTCCATAGAAAATGGTTAATTGATGTTCGCGCGAGGAGACATGGAATGAACACCTCGCTTTCTTCTCATTAAACCGTAACCATGCTTCACCAACACTTTCCCCTTTTCTTGCATAAATTGTTCAAACTCCAACATTCTTTTAAACGTCTACTAACTGGATAGAACCGGTCTAGGAATTTGGCTTGGACTTTGTCCCAATATGGAATTACATCAGGGAGTTTGGAATCAAACCAATCTCTTGCACTTCCGGTTAAAAAGAATTGGAACATAATGTAATACATCTGTTCATGTGTAACACCTTTGATGATATAAGCTTCACAAATCTGCATGAATTTCTGGACATAATGAACCAGATCTTGATGTATAGCACCGCTAAATTGTCCATGACTCGCAAATTTCGCTATCATGCCTGGATCAGGTCAAAATTTAGTGGCTTGGATTTTCGGAGTGCGGATTCCTTTGGGTTGCACTCTGAATGGGAAGATCAAGTTTCCTTGGACTCTCCATCTGAATAACCTTTCAACGGATCTATCCGAACCATCCTACAAATCAGGTTTCCAATTGATGTTAGAATGTCTTCTGTATACTTCATCAACGAAAACAAAGGTAGACGCACCCAAATAGTAGTTTGATCACAGGCTCTTCTTGTGGCATGAACTTGGGATCCCATGGCCTGACTATTAGATACTTGTCCAAAATCATCCACATACCACCCCTAACTCCTAATCATAATCCTCCTTATTCGTGAAACGCACCATAAAATATATGAATCCCACATCAACTAATTCAATGTGCTCTTGGCCCCCATATTTGGTTCAATTTTCTCAATGAGTACTTGTACCCACATTATATCCTAGTAATCAGAGAATCAAGGATTGTTTCCATACCTGTCATCCTACCCGCTTTAGCTCCACCGTTCTTATGAGTTGGGGGTAAGTATCATCATTCACTGGCGTATCATCTGTCATCGGATATGATTCCAGCCCAGGACCATATGTATTATGTGTCTGCACTGTTCTCGATTCGGCAGTTCCAGGCCTACCATTCGCTGACTTTCCTAAACTCCTACGTGCCTCCTCCTCGCGATTTCCCTCCCCTGCTATGACCTCCTGATTTGATTTTACACATCCCTCACTCGTATCCATTGGAGCCGATTCTATATTACCTCTCATGTTCCCTTGTTTTTTCTATCCTTCAGTCCTGCAAGACAAAGCACCTTTCTTCGGCATAAATAAAACATCATCAGAATTCAAATTTATACCTGTTAATACTGGCGTGTTGTGGGTTGCTGCATTAGTTCCATCCAAAACAGAGATCTTCCCGATGTACAACAATACTGGAAACCTTGTTCTCCTAAATATTGGAATAGCAATTATCTTCTAATCATTGATATCTATGCCATCTTCAAGAGCTCCTATCAGTTGATCAAAGGGAACAACACCCTGCTTTATCAGTGCCAATCTAGTTTCCTCTAATCCTCTGCTACTTGATTCCTCCATAGGGGACAAGTCATCCCTATCTACAAAATTCAAGACCCGTTTCTATGCTCTAGTCGGTCCTTCGTTCTTCTCCTTATCCATACCCGATACCACCAGTCCCTTATTCCATGTCATCCCTTCTTTTGCAGAGAAAAGTTTAATCTGTTTTGTGGATAGCTTCCTTACGCTAGAAAAGTGATCTTATACACTCTTGATAAATTCATATGTATTAATGGTGGTCCTGTTGAGAAAGACTTGATGAATTCACCAATGAGGTTAAGGCATATTGATCTTAATATATCTCAAGACTCTAAAGGGGTAATCTACATTGGATAAATATTCTTGAATATCTTAAGGGTGGGTTTATAACTCTCAATGAATTCATATCCACTAGTGGTGGTCCCATTGAGAAGTTCTTGATGAATTCATTGATACGTGATGAAGTTGAGTCATGCTGCTCTTAAACATTTCAAGACCCTACATGGGTAATTTATATTGGATAGACATTCCTATGTGTATGAAGGTGTGAGTATCAACGAATCTGGAAAAACTGGCAGGTAGACTATGTGATGTAAGGGTCTCGACTGAAAAACATCAAGTTTAAGAGTACGTTCACTTGATGTAATTTGGTTGTTATCTCACTACACTACGTGTTTATTTAAATCGTAAGATATTGACAGTTTAGTATAATTCACCCATCACTTGTTTTCTAAGAAACATGTTCATCTTCTCTCCCAGTTCCTAAGTGGGGGATTGTTGAGAATTAAAAAGAAACCAAAGGGTTTATTATTTTTCATGCACTTGGAAGTACAAGACTTCATTTTCCCAAATAGGTAGTGAAAGGATTAATATAATTGTTTTAATTATTCCACCTTGTATACCTTTCAAAAAACCAACAGTTTAGAGTTGAAGAGAATAGGAAATATCCGCCCAGGCACGCACCACCACCACCCTCCCAAGTGGCTTGGCACCGGCATCGACGACGTCGAGGCATGGAGTGGCGTGGTTGTTTCATGATCTTAGTCGTGGGGCAGTTAGGGAGTCTTCGACAACTTTTGGGAGCATGTATCTATAAGCACCTATTGGCTACATTGGGTAAAGTCATCAGAAGGGTTACATCCAGCGTTGAATGCACCAGATTCCCAACGGTGCATTCAAAGCAAACTTACACTCCCACGACACATAAAATAATTGTTGGTAGTCTTCTCGCCTTAATTGTATAACATCTACGTTACTCCTCCATTTGAATCCATAAAAACGCTCAAGGCAACCAATTGTCTTGTCGCCTCCCAAACTACAATAAAAGGAGGAGTTTGGCGACCTCATTCTACACTAGAAGATTACAACGGAATACCGAAAGAAAGTTTCGACTCTCCCATTCTCTAAAATAATTTTTGAGCTAGACTAGAGTAATAATACTAATCCATTGGAAACTACCAACTATACTCGAAGAATCTTTTTTAACGAACTGATTGTAGAAGTCACGCTATTGCACAATTATTTGTTTTCGTTTGTAAGTTTGGTTATTATTCTTATTTATTTACTTGTGCACTTGTTGTAATTTTTATTCAATATATTAAACAATTTTATTTTGATATGTTTTTACCAACACGACTCCCTTCACTAGTTAAAGTTATGACAATAAGCCTATATGCATTTGTCAATATTACCTTAAACTCTATTTTGTTTTTAATATATTTTCAGTTAGAAACTTTAAAAAACTAACCCACTTTAATCGAAAGTATATATGTAGCATATAAGAATAATAAACATAAATATAAAAATTAAGGCAATCTCATATATCTATATATTTACATATGATAAAAGAACAACCAAAAAGATAAATGAAAATAAGAAATATTATTGTGGAGTTAATATACTATCTTAAAATTTATTTTATTTTTCTTCAGGGTAATAGTAGAGCTTCCTTGTCAGTTGGAGATATTTTTCACCCGATGGTGTTCTCTATATTATCAAATGGATTCTTTTGGGCCAATTTTTGGAAGTCAACATTATATGTTTGTATTTTCATATATATATATATATATCCGTGTCATGTTTTCTAGGGCATGAATGATGGAACTTCTACTATTCGTAAGTGTTCTTCAAATTTAATTATGAAATAAATTTTGAAAATTTAATACAATACTAGTTTACTTGAAGCAAACAACGACTTTTAAAAAAATAAACACCATATGAATAATAGAAAAAATAAATAAAAAACAAAAAATAACCATCAACTCTAAGATTTGTTCATGTGGTTGCTCTTTAGGGTGTCACCAATCTTGTCCCGAAAAGTATAATGGAGTTGTTGATATATAATTGGTTTACTTGTGAGAATGTCTCTAGTAACTTGCAGGGAGTCATAGTGGTGAAATTGGTGCTAGTATTGGTGGTTTGAATGAAGTTTATTCAACTACAGATTCGGCAACTAATCCCGAGGATGCTTTAAGAATCTTTCATAGAAATCGTCCATCCAGATCAACCCTACTTCAAGGAAAAGACGTCCACGCCAATCTCGTCTTCAATGACTCGATTCTAACCCATTTGTAGGGTCGCAAACCCTGAAAGTGACTCTAGGTTTAGTGATATCATACAGACATACTATGATGTTGAAACAACCTACAATACTAAACATCATTGGACCTGCCTCATCTATATATTATAATAAATTATATATTGAAACGAAACAATACATAAAACATATAAACTAAGGAAGTAAATTAAGAGTGGGGCCATGAACTTTATTTAGTGGAGGCCAAGGGGAATGGGAGGCAGGGCCTCAGTTTTTTAGAGATAATTGCACTATAGATCCCTATATTATGCAAATCTTGCACTATATGTCCTTATAGTATGCAAACTTTTCAATATCGTTCCCTATATATATTTTTTAAAATTTGTCATATAAGTCCCTAAATTAAATCTTAAAAAAATTATATTATAGCTCCATATATTATAGAACTTAATCTATATTTTATCATTGAAAAAATAATATTATACAAATCAAATAAAACAAATTTAAAATTTTTGGGAGGCCAATGTGATATTCTTAAAATTTCAGGGAAGCTAAAAGCTATTAACATAAAGTTTTTCATACAGATGAATTATAAAAAAAAAAATTAAAGTCGGGAGGGCCCATGGAACCCTATGGGTTGGTTTTAACTCTGCCCCTAAGTAGAATGATTCTATAAAAAGTTATACAAAAAAAATTAAACATCTAATTGGTTACTTCACATAAAAATTGTTATTAAAAAATTAACCCAGAAATAATTATTTATTTCATACAAACCTATCCAGACTTCCAAAATTTTGCATCCATTCATTGAAAATCATGAATGTGAGTAATAATTAGAATGTTAATTTATGATAGACATTCACATTACCTAATTTGTTGTTTTTCTCGTTATTTGTTGAAATATCATGACCAACGACCTTGTTCTTCGAAATCGTATAAGATATGATATACGAGAGAAGGTGTAGAGATTAGACAATAGTTTATGTCGGTTATAGTGCAATGAAAATGTTATAAGTTGGATAATCGAGATGAATGTGATAGGAGCAGAAGAGGTGAAACAAGATGGAGGCGGCGAATAAAACATATTTATGTATATACTTACTTTTTAGGTTAAGAGCACGATATGTTTTATACTAGAAGTTTTGTGGCTATATTTTATGGTAAATGACTCAAACAATTCATTCTTTTTTTCTTATGTCACGAGATTTTCGTTATCTTTGCAAATTAACCTTTTAGTTATATATTTTCAATAGATGACCAACGTATACCATTTCATCACTTGTATTAGATTGGTCGTTAGTCAAGACAGGTTAGCCACCAATTTTTTTTTCAAACAAAAAAGGGTAACTTATAAGTCCAAAATATCTAGGCACCCATTAGAGGGATCTCCAAAATCCAATAATTCCTAAAAGGTCCTAAAGACCCCACATGTCAAGGTTTGCGCATTGAGAAACAACAAATCATGGAAACAATCTATGTCCACAATTGGACAAAGGGTACCACATTGGGAATAAGATTGATACTTCCACCCAAATCACATAGATCTTTTTCTTGCCACTCATTACCAATTGAATCGGAATTGTAAAACTTCCAGGGTCAAGCAACTTAGGTGGCAACTTACTTTGACAAATGGCGCTACACTCTTCAGGCAACCCAATCATCTCATTATCACAATATGGTCTCTTTTTTTGGTCAGGGCTCTCTTCAAAAACTTCACATACTTCGGTATGTCTTTAATATCTTCTAACAAAGGAATATTGATGTTAAGACCTTTCACCGTATTCAAAAATCTCTGATACTTAGCCATATCTCCTTTTTTTCTGAACTCTTGAGGGAAAAGGTGGAGGAGGACGGTTTTCTACAACATCTTTCTTTTTCTGAACTTCCGGAATTTTCTCCACTTCTACCACTTCAAGTTCATCTTCTTTCTCTTCCACCTCTACTAATGGTTTCTCTTTATTTTTCACTTCTTTCTCTTTCATAACTGGAAAAGGAGGTGGAGGGAGCTTCTTAACGTGATAGCATTACAATCTTCGGTTTGTCTTGGGACTTCAGTATCACTAAGGAGTTGTCCTTGCGGACGCTGGTTTATCTGTTTTGATATTTGATTAATTTGATTCCCTAGTAATTTAAATGCATCTTCATTAGCTTGCTCACTTTGAATAGATTGTGCCTGAAGTGCCATTAATCTTTCTACAGTTTGACGAAGATCTTCTGTACCTTCTTGAGGTTGAGCAGGTATGGCTTTTTGATTCATGGTGTCATTATAATTATATTGAGGAGGCTATCTTTGAACATGATTTCCATAATTTTGTCCTCCCTGATAATTATTTTATGGTCTAGGTTGATAACTGTTACCTTGGGGACGCGGCTGATAAGCATAAGTAGGATTAGCTTCCCCATTAGGATACGAATATTGGAAACACGGATGGTTTCCGTCGGGTTGGTATCCTTGACCACTCGAATTGTAATTCCCCCTATTAGAAACAAACATTACAGCTTCGGGATTACTTTCACAGTGTTCCCAGTCATGGTCTTGAACACCACAATTCGAACACCCATATACCTCTTGAGTCATAGCGATACTTTCCTTCTTACCTGACAAACCTTCTTTAACAGCTAAAGTGAGATGTTTCATTTGTTGTTCCAAAGTACTCTTCAATCTATCCTCCAAAGAAGAGAATTTCACATGAATACCAACATTACTTTCTTTTCTACCCCGGATAGGTGTTCTCACTGTACTCCAACCTTGCCCATTTGTTACTGTTCTATTTAAAATAATCTCCGTATGGACTGGAGCTACCTGTAAAAATCCACCACCACATAATAAATCGAGGTCTTTTCTTGATCCTCCATATAAGACTTTATAAAAGGTTTTCAACTGTTGTTGTTCATTAAGGACATGGTCAGGAACTCTTCTCAAACATGACTAAAATCTTGTCCAACATCTTCCCAAAGTTTCATCTTGCTCTTGGACAAATGATGTCAAATCTACATGTGCGTCTAATCTCATATTCGTCGGATAATAGCAATCGGAAAATGTTGTCTGTATCTCATCCCAAGTATTGATCGTTCCAGGAACTTGCGAATCGTGCCACTCACTGGCTGCGTCTATCATGAAAAATCTGAAATTAGCAAGGTATATCTACTCTTTGGTCACTCCTTGAGCTATATACGAATCGTAGATTTGCATAAACTTTTGAACTGCACGAATAAGGTCTTCTCCAAGTACTCCACGAAAGTTTCCAAAATTTTGAAATTGGGATAGCATACCTGGATCGGGTCTATAACGTGCAACGTTGATATTTGCAGGACCAATACTGAGAGCAGGAGCGCGATAAGGAGCTTGCTCTGGACCATGTACGAACCATGGATCATAATACATCGGGTGTTGAGCTTGTTGCATAGGTGGATGATTTTGTTGATTGTTGAGGACTGGATTAGGAATGATTAGGGGATTTGGAATGATTGGCGGTACTAGTGGTTGGCCATTAGCATCTAACTGAACGCCAGGATCTTCATCGTGATGAATGTTCAAATCTTCCATTTCTTTTTCTCTCTTTCCCTGTTCTCTAGCTTCTTTTTCTCTTTTGTTTCTTTCTCGAACTAACCTCTCAGGGTTTGAGTACATGCACCAAACCTGTAAAACCTGAGAAAGAACAAAGACAAAGAAAAGCGTCAAACTAAATATAAAAATTAAAAATTTAATTAAAACACTAAAGTATAAACACCGGGGTCACACGCTACCGTCCCCGGCAGCGGCGCCAAAAACTTGGTGGGTCCTTCTGTGTTATAAAATAATGCGGATAAAGTAAAGGAACCACATACTGCAAGTGTACAGTTGTCCAAAGTAATATATGATAAACAAGTTTGTTCTCATGGACGGATTGGTTGACTCTAATGTTATCAGATAGTGGAATAATTGCAAAGACGGAAAAGTAAAAGATATGATATTTGTTGGGGTTTTTGATTAACAAAACTAAAGTGAAAAAGTAAATTAAATAATAAATTAATTATACTAGAATGGAAATAAAGCAAGTAAATGAGGTAGACGCGAGAGAAAAGTAGTACTTGAGTCACACTAGGGTTTCACAACAAACTTTCCTAATTAATGTTTCCTTTTAAGGGTTGAGTTAATATTCTTACGCTAGTCGGGATTCTAAAATCTCTTAGCCCCCGTCAGGGTGGACCTAAAAGCTCTCCTAAGGTATTCTAAACTCCGTCAGGGTGATTAAAACCACTTTCGGATGATTAAAACTTACCACTTTGGCTATTGGCTAGTTAAGCCTGTCAAGGACATTGGCGGATACAAACGGCAAATACCTAGTTCTATATCAAACCCCCCATCAAGATGATCCATACGCCACTATATTGAATAGCCTAGGTACTAAAACTTATCCCTAGTTCATGACTCTAAAGATAGTAAATAAGCATAAAGTAAAAGCCAACGTTAAATAAAAACTCAATTTAAATTATTCAATCCCAAATTGGAAAAACACTAATTATTCAAGAATGGGTTCAACCCATGTTGCGATTCTCAAGTACAATAAAAACTTAGCTCATAATTGAAATTAAAACGAGAGAAATAAAAATAAAGGAATTCATGTTCAAAAGAAAGAGAATAAAATTAAAAGACCTAATTAGGAGGTTGGATTTGGCTGTTGAATTGGAGATGTTGAAGTCTCCAACTCTTGGCTTCTTCCTTCTTCCTTGATTCTGCCTTTTTCTCTGACGCTCTAACTTTGCAGAAAGTGAATTGTGTGTAAAAATAAAGTCAAAAAGCCTATTTATACTATAAATTTCGGTCATGGGCTATTTTAAAAGAAAAATTAAATATTAAATGGCCCAAGTCCACTCTTCAAGCCCAAAATTCTGTAACGGTTGTAAACCCCTCACTAAAACAATTGTAACTTTCTAAATATAACTCCGAATTGACTCATTCAACTTGCTAATTCTTTGTAAATCGATAAGGCACAAATCTATTTCATAACTCAGAGGCTGAATCCATCTTTAAGTGGCTCGAAATCAGAAATTACCATCAGTCTTCTAGATTTTCAGCTCAAATTTGTCAACTCCTCGGGATATTTCTTCTACCTTTTGACTTCTTTACACGATCTAAGACTTCTATTCTTGATTCCTCTCCTTGCTAGTATTAGAAACCTACAAATTTGTCACTAAAACAAACCATATTACGCGCAAAAGTTTAATTAATTAAAAATACTAAAATCTAAGGAGAGAAAATGTAATATGACATATTATTGCTAAAAGTCTATCGAATTAGTCAAACAATCACCAAATTTGAGTTCTCCTAAACGCATATAAATAGAACAAAAGAGGAGACATCAATAACACGCACCCACGACGTGGGTGGGACGTTGCATTATTGGTCGAGGTCTTTGGGAATTAAAAAGTAATATAACTTTTGGGAGCAGGGATATATGTAGTAACTTGAAGGAGAAAAAAACCTAACCCACTACTTTAACCACGTTTAAATATGTAGCATATACGAAATACAAAACATAAAATAAAAAATAAAAAAAGGCAATCTCATATTATCCATATCTTTACATATGACAAAAGAGCAACCAGAAAAATAAATGAAAATACAAAATATTATTTTGGAATTAATATACTTTATTGATATACTTGTTATTTTTCTGGTAATAGTATAGCTTTCCTTATCAGCCAGAGTTCTCTATATTATCAAATGAATTTTTTTTGGTCAATTTTCAGAAGTTAATATTATAGGGGTGTTTTTAATTGGGAATCTGTAGGATATATTTTGTATTTTTAAGATCTATAGACTTTACAGACTTCATCGATTGTTTTAGTTCCATATAGAGTTTCACAAAAAAAAAATTAACTCTATATAGAGTTTGACGGATTCTTATGTCAGCATTTTAATGGATTTTAACCGATTTTAGACATGGAAGTTAAGACATGGTCTAATTGGCGGGTACAAAACAAAAAAAACAGTAAAGCTTTATTAATACGACCATGTCTGTCCAAAAAAACACGCGGTCATGAAAGCTTTATGAAAATATAAAACCCCATAACTTTATTTTCTAGATCAATTCTAAAACCTAATTACTTGATTAACCCAGAAATGAATAATCTTAAATTAAATAATCAATATACTCACTCAGCAGCAATCAATTCAATTACTGTACAACAAGCACTTTTAAAATGTTAAACTACAAATTTTATGTAGATGTTTTAAATTTATTCTCTTCTCTAAGTAAATAATGAAGAGCAGCTACATTTATGTGATATGTTACTATAGACTATTCAGTAGAATTAAACCTCATATATTCTGCACAAAACCAGCTCATAATCAAAGAACTTCCTCAAGTGCAGCTACCATAGTTGCTGAAGCTTCCTCAAGTTTTCTTCTCCTTTTTATTAATTTAAAATCCTCAATCAAATCTCCAGCTTCTCAATCATTATAATCATCAGTCCCAATTCCACATTCTAATCAAAATCAAAGTAAGTGTGATGTCTCCTCATTTGTGATAAATTTATATTAGGATGAGACATCATTTTTAGTGATTTAGAAGTCATAAATGTCGGTTTTCTTGAGAAATAGTGCACTTTCCTATTTTGAGTCTTGATTTAGTGAAATAATATTTTTAGAGCATATTGGGTTTAATTATTTATTTAGTGTGAAGCTTTAAAAATAATTATGGAGATTAATTAGAGTCCAAGTCAAAGACTACAACTTATGGAAAGAGATTTGCATGGTAATTGGAGATAAGGAAACAAAAGCTAAAAAGATGGAAAAGGAAAAGCTGCCTAAATTTGGGATTCTGCAGCACACGACTAAAGAAGTGGCGATTACTCCTACAAGGAAGCCGATTTTGGTAATTTCCTTTCATAGGGACGTAGATAATTCTGTGAGGATTCTTTTGGTATCTTATGGAGCAAAAACTGACCAATAACGAAGAAGATGTGCTCAAAACGGTCCAGCAGTGTTTATCTTTATTTCCATACGAATTTGAGTTGGGTTAGGAGTCCAATACTTTATCTCTTCCTCAAGAAAACGAATTAGGCCTTCTAAACACCTATAAATACACCCTTATATCACTTGTAAAATTATCATTGCCTCATAGTAATGAGTTCTTAAGGTTTTATTCTTCCAGTTTATTGTAGAGAGCAAGATGATGTCTTTTGTAATTTCTTTTAGTTTATTTCCATCAGGTATGAACTAAACTCCCCATAGCTTGGGTTTTGCATAATGTATAATATATGAATTCTAATTCTTCTATCTAAGTTTCTTTTGGAATTACATGTTTTAATCTGATATTAGCTACTTACCTTCATATTTGTTTATGTGTTTTGAATTATTGTCTTTCCTAGAACTGATCACTTTAGGATTGTTTTAATAGTAGTTAGATGGTCTCCTTAACTGGGTGTTTAACTATTGAACCACCACATAATGTCTAGTGTCGATATTAGTTCTGATAAAACATGATTCTAACTAGATAGTCATTAGGGTTTGTTTTAATCACCATATCACCAATTGATTGAAGTGTTTGCTTAGGGCCTTGGTAGCGCTTGATAACCCTATTTTAAACCACGTCTTGGTTGTGTCGTAGCCCCCTTAGTCGCTCTCAAGGTCTAAGGTATGGGAATTTAGAATCCTGACTAAGTATATAAGAGCTAATTATCTCCCTTATTAACTAGATCTAATAGAAAGAAATAGAAGGATTAGTGCATACTAGCAAAACCTGAGCTATATCTCTCATCTCATATTCTCAGTTATTTATTTTATTGTCTTTAATTTTCTTAGTTTTAATTCTTAATTTCGAAATCTATTTGCTTTTATTTTCTGTCTTTTAATTAATTATTGCTTACTCGTTATTGCTACCCATTCGACTAGCACACTTAAGTCCCTGAGAACGAACTCAACTTACTAACTAAAACTTGCATACGTCCTGTAATACTTGCAATATTGTGCCTGTCTAGGTTGAGAGTGCGTAGTTTTCTAGACTTTATTTATCTTATTTTTATCACACCCTAGGCGACACCAACTTTTTGGCGCCGCTACCGGGGACTTGTGTCTCGTTAGCGTGTGGGTTATCTATTTCGAGTAGTGTTTCTTAATTAGTTTTTATTTTTCAGTTTTTAGTTTTTATTTTTCCGGATTTACGCTTGTGGTTTGCTTTAGTCTTTTTCAGGTTTCACAGTGTTTAATTCTTGGCCTCCGTTACCAGAGCCTGAGAGGAGCTTCAGAGTTTACAACAAACGTGTTCGTGAGGAAAGATCCTTGAGAAGAGTAATGGCAGCCCATCAAGATCCACCACTTGATGATCAACTTGGAGTAAATCCGAGAGGTCCACCACCACCACCACCACCTGGTGGACTACAGCAAGATCCACCTTGTGTACAAGGACAACAACAACATCCGTTGGGAGGAGGTAATGGACAGAATAACGTTAATCAACAGAATCAAGTACAGCAAGACCTCCCTGGTCTTCATGTACCATTTCATGTTCAACCAATCGGTTACCGTCCTCCAGAGATCCAGAATATCAAGTTTAGGCCCGATCCGGGTATGCTTAGTCAATTTCAAAGTTTTGGACTCTACAATGGTACAGCAATTCAAGATCCGGTAAGATCGATTCAGAAGTTCATGCAGATTTGTTATGCCTACATTACTCTTGGCATTACATGCGAGCAACTGTATTGTCATATGTTTTCGTTCTTCTTGACCGGTAGAGCTAGCGATGGGATAGAAAGACAACCACATGGAACAATTAATTCTTGGACATAACTTCAAACCGCGTTCTTCAACCATTTTTATCCGAAGAGCATGAGACTTAAAGATCAAGCCGAGCTTGCAAGATTTTGTCAAGAAGATGGAGAAACAGTAGGAGAATCATGGACAAGGTTTCAACATAAATTAGCTAGATGTCCTCTCCATGGTTATACACCTGCTCTACAACTTGCTATATTTTATGAAGGTCTTAATGATAAAGGTAGAGAGAAGGTGGATAACATTGGAAAGGGTAATTTTGTGTCCATGAACCACAATGAAGCTTCCGAGGTTTTAGAGAATATTATGGAACAAGAAAGAAGTTGGCCTTCAACGCGAGCTTCTGTAGCAAAGACTCGAGGAACGCTTCGTTTAGATGCAGAAACTGCGAACTCAGCTCAAATATCCGCATTAGAAAATCAAATCAAAGGGCTGAAGTTAGAGATGCAAAAGAATTTAGCCGCTGCAAACGTAGTACAAGAAGCACAAGGTTGTCAACAATGTGGGGTTAATAATCATACATGGCAAGAGTGCGAATCAAATCCACAATCTGTGTACTTCATATCCAACAGCGGAGGTTATCAATGGGGTAACCGAAACCATCCGGGTATGCAGTATTCAAATCCACAAGGGGCCGCTAATCCTGGTCATTATCAACCACGCCCCCAGAACAACTCTTTCCAACCGAGAGGTCAGTACCAAAATCAATATCAGAATAGACCTGCTCCCCCTCAACAACCTATTCAAGATGCCTATACCGATTCGTTAGATCAGAAAGCTTTACCTCAGTATCCTCAAGAAGGATCTATGGATAATCAGCAAGTAATGCAAGCCTTGCATCGTTTGACCACTAGTATGAACGCTCAGGAAGAGAAAGTCCGAGGACAAGATGCCGTACTTCAGATTTTAGGTACTCAAGTAGAACAGTTAAACAAAGTTTTAACAAATTTAATGGAACAGAAGGAAGTAAAGGCAATCGAAGGAGGTGAAAACAATGTTGGGTTCGAAGCTTGCAAGGCTATTTGCCTTGAAATTGAAGAAGAACAGAAGGAAGTACCCTATGCTTCCGTTAGTGCCGTGGAAGTTCCGAGTACCGAAGAAGAACCAACCAAGTCTAGCCCCGTGGAATCTGACTATTCTGAGGTTTATGTGGAGGACGGTCAAGAGAAAGCCGAGTTTATACAACTTCTGAAGAAGATGCAAGAGGAAATACGATCGGTTATGGATTATCAAGCTGAGCTAAATTCAAAAGTTGAAGATGAAGTTGCACCTGCTGTGCATGAAGAGAAAGAAGAAGAGAAGGTAGAATCGCCACCTATTGTTCAACCAGTGTCATCAACTATTCCTGATACAAATACAAAGGATGACACTGTACTCAAGACATTTGTAGAGGCGTGCCAACCTGAAAATATCAACGCCCAAATGCTTGAGATTGCGAAGAGAGGACTTACACCGCAACAAGTTTTTACACAAGTTGTTCCTGAGAAAGAGGCGAGTGTAGAGATCCCAAGAGAAAACCTGAGGGTTTCAAGAAGAAGTGAAAGAGAGCTACCAACAAAGCTTAAAGATCCGGGAAGTTTCAACCTTCCTATTCAAATCAATGGTCTGCTCAAGGTGAAAGCTATGTATGATGTGGGTTCTGGTGTGAATCTTATGCCTAAGATCGTGTTCGAAAGACTTGGACTTCAGAAATCAGAGAAAACTCCAGTGAAGTTGCAGTTCGCTGACAACTCAGTTAAAAGGACATGGGGAACAATGGAGGACATCTTAGTCCGTGCAACTAATATCGCCATCCCTACTGACTTTGTTATTCTTGAGTTTGATGCAGATAAGCAGGTTCTAATCATACTTGGACGGCCTTTCATGGCCACAAGTCAAAGTGTAATCAACTTCCAAGAAGGGACCATCACCCTTCATGCAAAGAATGTATCCGAGACCTTCTATGTCTTGGGTAAGAAACCGAGGAAGTTAGACCCCACCGTTCCTGTCATCCACAGCCTATCACATCACAAAGTCCCTCCTGAGAAGATCCACTTAAAGCTTGTGGATACTGAGCCAAACATTGAGTTTGGGGTTGGCCATGAAGTTCTATGAAAAGCTCACAAACGCGAGAATAGGCCACGAAGTTTCAAAGACTCGTGGATGGGACCATTCATTGTCACTAAGGTTGTTTCAGCCAAGGTGATAGAAATTCGACCCAAAACTGGGATCAAACGCAGATTAGTTGACGTTCATAGCCTAACTCGTTGTTGGGGAGGCTATATTCGCAAATCTTGATAGAGGTAACGCGTCTAACTTTGAAAGACGTTAAATAAAACTGCTGAACGGGAGACTACCCGCAAGTTTTTTTTAGTTTTTATGTCTTTACATTGTTAGTTTATGTTTAGTTTAGTGTTTTTAGTTGATATTGCATATTTGAGAAAGGTATTAGTGTTTTTGATGTTTAGGTATTGGGGAAATCGAGTTAGGGAAGCAAACAAAATTTTTCGGAAAAGCTAAAGCAGAGATGCGGTATACCAGACCTCAGCTGCGGTATACCGAAACCCGTGCCACGGGTCGGTGCCACGTGTTTTATACCGAGACGAAAAATTTTGGAGCTGTTGGCTGAGGTACACCAGACCCTAGTCCGTGCCATGCACCGCACGGCCAAAACCCGTGCAACGGAATGCTACCACGTGTTTATTGACGAAGCTAAAAAATTTGGAGCATCAGATGGTGCGGTACACCGGACCCTAGTCTGTGCCCTACACCGCACGCCTAAAACCCGTGCCACTGGTGGGTCCTAGGGAGTTATAAAATAAAGTGCAAAATAGAGGAACCACTTAACCGCAAGTGTACGGTTGTCCCAAGTAATATATGATAATCAAGTTCGTTCTCAGGGACGGATTAGGTTCAACCCAAATATTAATCAGATAGTAGAGATAATTGCTAAACAGAAAAATAAAATATGGAATTTTTGTTTGGTTTTTTGTAAATTAAAAGATGCAAATAAAGTAAAGACTAAAGATTAAATTAACAGAAAAGAAATAAAGCAAATAAACGACTAACTTCAGATAAGGGAGATATACTTGATCCTCGCAAAGGAATCCACCTAATCAATGTAATCTATGTTATGTTTAAGGGTAGAATTGGAATTATAATATTAGTCGGGACTCTAATATCTCCTAGCCCCCTGTCGGGTGGACCTAGAAGCTATCCTAAAGTATCATAAACACCTGTATGGTCGAATATGGCTCTTCGGATGATATGATTTTACCTCTTTGGCTATGTAACTAGTTAAGTCTGTCGGTCAATAACGGACATTACACGGGTATTACCTAGATCTGTATTCAAACCCCCCTGTCGGATGATCCATACGCCACTATATGGAATAGCCCAAATACTAACAGCTAATTCTAGTTGTTCCTAAAAGAATTAGTAATGAAACAAAGTAATATCCAATACCTAAAACTCAATTCAATTTAAATCTAACAATCCCAAATTCAAAACATAGAAAACATTAATTAAGGTTCATCCCTTTTATGCGATTCTCAAGTATAAAGAAATTTAGCTCATGATGGAATTAAAAACTAACATTAAAGAAAAGGAATTCATGTTCAAATACAAAAGATAAATGAAAAACCTAAAGGGTAGAATGACTATGGATGGAAGAACAGGATTCCTCCAGTTTCTAGCTTCTTCTCTCCTTCGTGCTCTGACTTGAAAACCTTAAGCCTCTTGTTAATTCTCTGAAGTGTGTGAAAGTAGGAGGTTAAGGGGTGTATTTATAGGTGTTGGAGGAGTCTAGGTCGAATTTTGCTTGGAGTGGAAGACAAGTCAAAGACTCTCAGATTCGTAGCTCTTTAGAAGGTAAGATTCTGCTGATTTGACTTGATCATATCTTTTTCAATACTTATCCGTTTGAGAAGTTCCAATATATGAAACTGCTTGTCTTGGAAAGCTCTTTCTATTGGTGTAGACCATTCGTCCAGAATCCATGCCAATCTTTTATTATGATTTAATTCCTAAAACGTGGCTGGATTTCAGATTTCAAAAGGCAGCTTTATCTTTTCCTCCTTTAAATAAATCTTTACCAAATCTTCTTATTTCCATGTAAATATTCTTTCCTTTCATCTTTATCTTGACTTGGCCTCTAAGTAATTACCATTTATCTCTTTAAAGCTTCACATTAAATAAATAATTAAACCGCATATGCTTAAAAAGAATAAATCAATAAATCAAGAAATCAAAATAGGAAAGTGTATTCTAAAAATAGAAACTCGACTCAAAATCATTTCCTAACACTCTAAAATACACTAAGACTTTATTCTCACTTTTTCTCCTTGGATTGGTCTTTCATGAAATTCAAGAACCAATTAACTTTGCATTAAAAATAGTCAAATTTAGGCACAAAAGCTCAGATTCTGCAAATAGTTAATTTCCAAGGGGAGAAAGTGCAATATGATCAAATAGGCCTAAAAGTCTAACAAACAAGTCATTTATTCACCTAAAAGGATGTCTCCAAAGGGCTAATAATTAGAACAAATCGGGAGACATCAAGACCCCAAACTCAAACCTTTGTCGTCCCGACAAAGCAAAATAAAAATAAAACAAAGGATCTTTTAGGTGAATGCAGAAGGTAGAATCTAGAAAATAATCCCAAAGCAAAGCTTAAAACAAATTTCATATAGTCTAACTTAAGAATTAATATACACCTACACTTATCATGCAAAATCAAATACAAAACAATATCAATTCAAAATTAATTTCACAATGCTAGAAGGTTACGCTTATTACTTATCTCAAGATGGTGGCAATAGGGTGTTCCTCGATCCTTACTTGTGTTGAATGTTCCACTTAGAATAATCCCTATTAACTCACTGTGCATCTAGGAATCACGAGGTCTTTACGGTTTTAGCATAGGCTGAAGGACGGTATGGTATGTATATTTGGTAAATTTGAAGTGAGCTTTTGGCTCTCTCCTCACTTACCATCGACAACTGTCCAAGAGCTTGAGTTTACACTCGAATAACGTTCTCACTCAACCCAATTGACGCGCTTAATTAGCGTCCCCAAATTAACCCAATAAGCACTAAGGATGACTCACATAAAAATTTCCACCTTGCCGGTCCGAATATATAATCTTTTCAAATCATTCGTTTTTTTCTTTTCTTATAGCTATGACTCTCTTTATGATGTTGAGATATCATGCTATTTTTCATAGTTATGCCTATTCATAACTTGAGCTCAAAGCTTCTTTTCCATTCACTATTACCCCGGCAAAGGGTTACAATACAATAAACCTGTGAATCATCATCATGTAAAGCACAAAGCATCATTGATAAGCTCAAAACTTCCAATCCCAATGTAAATTCCCATAAGGTGGACCCACCACCCCAAACTCAAGCTCAAGACAGGAAGTCTCAGGATCGTGATTCAAGTGCGGGTCATATGGTCATGCCTAATAATCTAAAGGGAAATTGGCTTATAATGTGGCGACAAAAGAAAGGCTTAAAGGCTAAAAATTTGTCTAAGAAGGATAAAATTAATTCAGGGATAGATAGCTAAAAAGGATTCAAAGGGCTAACAAAGAACTGCCTCTATCATTTTCCTATCTACACAACTCGTCTCTAGTTCATACCTAAGTGGGTTCTCTACTCATTTAGATCTCACGTTCTACAAACCACCTATTATCCTTAAGCACAAGTTTACTTCTTTTGCATTGTTCATTAATTTTTCCTATCAATTACTTCATACTTGCATGCAATCAAAGTTCAGTTTACACTAACTCCTAAAGTCCACTATTTTCTATCATTAATTCATAAAAAGCATGCTTGATGGGGGCATTTAAAATTCTCTACAGTCATGCAACCCTATGGTTAATTTTATTGAAAGCATGTAAAACACAAAAAAATTGGGATGAGGCAACGAACCCCACCCCAAACTCAAAAGTGAGTCGTGTCCCCACGACTCGAAAAAAGACTCAATAAAGCAATAAAATTAAACTAAACTACCTAACTAGTGCCTACCATAAATTAAGAAGAAGAATTAGAACGGGGTACCTGGCCATGAAGATCCATAGTGTCCTCCTCCAAAGGGGGAGTATAATTATCAATATCCATGAATAAAGTTATCTCTTCCAATGTTGACTTAATCTGTGTAATTTCCTTCCAAAGTGCTCTGATGTCTAATCGTAAAAGTTCGAACTCTTGTTGCAAATTGTGAGCCCATGGAGGAATTCCAGAATCAGTTTGAGAAGAAGAAGAACCTTGAACTTGAAATTGTAGCTTGTCTTCAGGCTTTGATGATACCCTCATCCTTGCTGTTAATTTCCCGTGTTGTGGTGGTGCAGGTGCCTTCTCTTGTGTTTCTTCAGTAGGCTCATCAAGATTGATGGCCTTGTCAATTGTGGAACCAGGCAAACTCTTGTTCTTCCCTAGGATACAACACCTCCTCTTATAATCCAAAGCATCTGTTCTGTTTGTCATGGTTGAATTGACCCCAAACTCAAGTTTATACCAAGGATAGAATAAAGTTAAGAAAACTTGGTATAGCTTGAGTTTCTTGCTTGGATTAGATGAAGGAAGTTGTTTTCTTGATGAATCTTGGAAGAGCTCTCGAAAGCTTGATGATCTTGATGGTGTTTTGTGATGAATTTGATGTAGAGGATGTGTTTATGGAGGATGGAGGAGAGATTTGATGATGTTAATGGGTTTGTTGTAGAGGTTTAATCAAGCTTCAAGGTGTTTTTATAGGGTTGGGAGCTGGAAAATTCGTGTGGAAGAGGCTAGGGTTTATCTCCTTAAGGTTAGAAGTTGACTGGGCTTCGAATTCTTCACAAACCGCCAGTCCGCGGTGCATCCCTGCGGTGCAGGGGGTAGTCCGCGGGCAACAGCTATTGATTTTTTCGCTTCTGTCTTGACCCCGAGCTAGCACCCCGTGGTACGGGTTTTTGCCCTGCGGTGTAGTGGTGCGGTGCATGGGGTAGTCCGCACCATCTCCGTCAAAAAACCCGCGGTACACACCCCGTGGTACGGGTTTTGGAGCGCGGTATAGGGCGCGGTGCACCGTGGTCATTTTTTTCTCGCCTCTGGATAAAACCCGTGGTACAGACCCGTGGTACGGGTTTTTGGGGCGCGGTACATCCCTGCGGTATAGGGGGTACACCGCGGGGGTAGTCCGCGCCAACCTTTGATTTTCCAAAAAATTTCTCCAAGCTTCCCAAACTCGATTCCTGCACTATTAACACAATACCCTTCTCATTTCTTTAAAAGTAGACACTAAAACTTGACACTAACTTAGAATTATACACTAGGAATTGAAAAACTGAAAGCAATAACTATTATACAATGAAATGGCTTTTGTTTAACGTCGTTAAGCTCGACGGGTTACCTCTCGCATCTATTCAGCTTCAAGGAGGTACATGACCTCCCCCGGATGTGGATCAACGCTGCGATTGGTATCCTCGCCTACATGGTAAAGTTTTAGACGATGCCCATTCACCATGAAGGTGCGTTGCTCGTCTGGATTCTCGATCTCTATCGCTCCATGAGGCGTAACTTTGGTCACCACGAACGGACCAGACCACTTTGATCTCAACTTGCCCGGATAGTTGCTGAACTTGGAGTTATATTTGAGGACCATCTGTCCAACTTTGAATTTCTTCTCACGAATTCGATTGTCATGCCATCTCTTCGTTTTTTCTTTGTAAAGCTTGGCATTCTCATAGGCATGAAATCGAAACTCGTCAAGTTCATTCAACTTCATCATACGATTCTCCGCAGCTAAGGTTGGATCCATGTTCATCTCCGCAATTGCCCAATAGGCACCCATTTCAAGCTCAAGAGGTAAGTGACAAGCCTTACCATACACAATACGATACGGAGATGCACCCACAGGCGTCTTGAACGCAGTACGATATGCCCACAACGCATCATCTAATTTCATTGACCAATCCTTGCGTGTGGAACTATGCTGTAGATCTCCCCGCCTAGGCGCGCCTAGGCGCGCCTTGGCGCCGCCTAGGCGTCAACTCCCCCCTCAGGCGCTTACGCCTAGTTAAAACTCTAGGCGTTTTTGCCTAGCGCCTTAGTCGCCGTGGAATAGGCGCCTAGCCCGTCTAGGCACCGATTAATGACAAAAAATGGCCGCCTAGGCGCCGATTAATGGCAAAACACACCCGTATAGACCTTCTTGTTATTTTTCTTATTCTCGAGAATTTTTTGATTGATATTATAACTCAATTTTTAGTATTTTTTATATATACGATAGTGTTTTAAGATGAATTTTATGACTTAAATAGTTGAAATTTCTACAATTACTACATATATATTACTAAATATACAAAATTACATAGCGGGATTCAAAACCGTATAATTCCGCCTAGGCGCCGTGTAATCCCGTCTAAGCGCTAGGCCCGGGTCGAGCGCCTAGGCCTCAAAACCGAGATCTACAACATAGGTGTGGAACCAACTGTCTTCTCAAGAATGGATTTGATCTCTCGATTAGAGACCTCAGCTTGACCATTGGCTTGTGGATGATACGCGGTAGATACACGATGTCTCACACCATACTTCTCTAGAACTTTCTTCAGATATTTGTTCACAAAGTGTGAACCTCCATCACTGATAATAACTCGAGGTGTACCATGTCTAGTGAAGATGTGTGATTTCAAGAATTTAATCACTACTCGCGAATCGTTAGTTGGTAGAGCTACAGCCTCTACCCATTTAGACACGTAATCCACAGCTAGTAGGATGTACAGGTTTCCGTTAGAAGGTACAAAAGGACCCATGAAATCAATACCCCATACATCGAATATCTCAACTTCCAGAACATTATTACGCGGCATCTCATCTCTCTTAGATATATTACCAGTAAACTGGCATCTGTGACATTTCTGAAAAGTAGCGGGTGCATTACATAATCCAAATGGCATCCTTCGGAAGGCAAAGGTACCAAAAGGGCATGTAAAGGTTGTCTTGTGTTGGTCTTTTGGATCTACATAAATCTGATTGTACCCTGAGTATCCATCCAAAAAGCAATAATATTCTCTACCAGCTAGCTTGTCTAACATCTGATCAATAAACGGAAGAGGGAAGTGATCTTTTCTGGTGGCCTTGTTCAACTTTCGATAATCCATACACACTCTCCAACCAACAACGGTCCTTGAGGGAATGGCTTCATTCTGCTCGTTCAAGATGGTAGTAATACCACCCTTCTTTGGTACGCATTGAACTGGACTCACCCATTCGCTGCTAGCTATGGGATAGATGATTCCCGCATCTAGCAACTTGATAACCTCTTTCTTCACTACTTCCTTCATAGCTGGCATCAATCTTCTTTGTCCTTCAACTGAGCGCGCGTTTTCATCGTCTAGAATGATTTTGTGTTGGCAATAGGAAGGACTAATACCTTTGATGTCAGCAATAGTCCAACCAATCGCCTCTTTATTAGCTCTTAGTATGCGCAAAAGTTTGTCTTCTTGAGAACCTGTTAAAGTAGCTGAAACAATAACAGGTAGAGTGTTGTTAGTGCCTAAATACGCATACCTCAGGTGTGATGGAAGCGGCTTTTCTTCTAGTTGTGGGGGAGACTCGATAGATGGTTTCTTTTTAGATACTGTCTCCCCTGGTTCTCGGAATGGCTCGTAGGCGAGATGCCTATGTTTCATAGTTCCGGAATTCAAAGCAGCTACGGTTTCGGTTAGTTCTTCCATCAATTCCGGTAAGTCAAGTGTTAGGGCTGCTCGCAAGATATCATTAAAATTCATACAGTCAAACGTTTCTTGCGTAGCTAAATCAAGTATATCCATGCGGAAACACTCTTCAGGAATATCTGGAAACTTCATGGCCCTAAACACGTTGAACTTTACCGTCTCGTCTTGGATTCGCATAGTTAATTCGCCGTTTTCTACATCAATAACAGTACGCCCCGTGGCTAGGAATGGTCGACCCAAGATGATGGGGACATTCCTATCCGCGTCGTATTCAAGAATAACGAAATCAACTGGAAAGATTAGCGTACCTGCCTTGACGAGGACATCTTCAATTCGTCCCTCTGGATGAGCGAGGGATCTATCAGCCATCTGTAGGATCATGGAAGTTGGTCTAGCGTTTCCTATCTTCAATTTTTCGAAAATTGACTTGGGCATCAAATTGATACTCGCACCCAAATCACACAAAGCTTTTCCTTGCCACTCATTACCAATAGAAATAGGAATCGTGAAACTCCCAGGATCAAGTAGTTTAGGTGGCAACTTACTTTGGCATATAGCGCTGCATTCTTCTGGCAATCCTATCATCTCATTCTCACGGTATGGTCTCTTGTTGGTAATGGCTCTTTTCAGAAATTTAACGTACTTCGGAACATCGCGTATAGCATCTAAGAATGGAACGTTAATATTGAGACCACGTACCATATTCAAGAACTTCTGATATTCGGCCATGTCTCCTTTCTTCTGAACTCTTGAGGGAAAAGGTGGAGGAGGACGGGTTTCTGTAACATCTTTGGATTTTGGCTTCTCCGGAATCTTCTCCACTTCCACTATTTCGGGTTCATCTTCTTTTTCTTCCACCTCTTTTGCCGATTTCTCTTTCACAGTTGTTTCTTTTTCTTTCATTACGGGAAAAGGAGGTGGAGCGAGCTTCTTACCACTTCGAAGTGTTACTGCATTACATTCTTCTCTCTGCTTAGGTTCTTCAGTATCACTCGGAAGTTGTCCTTGCTGACGTTGATTTAATTGCTTATTTATCTGAGCCATTTGTGTTTCCATCATCTTAAGTGTTGCCGTGGTAGACTGTTGAATGCTGATTAGTGTTGTCAAGGTTTGTTGAACATCTAGAGCACCTTCTTGAGGTTGAGCAGGTAAAGCTTTTTGGTTCATGGTTTCAGTATAAGCATCTTGAGGAGGTTGTCTCTGAGCTTGATATCCGTATGTTTGTCCACCTTGATAGTTGTTCTGAGGTCTTGGTTGAAAGTTGTTTCCTTGGGGGCGTGGTTGATATGCATAAGTTGGATTAGCAGCCCCATTTGGATTTGAATATTGGAAACCCGGATGGTTTCTGTTAGGTTGATAGCCTTGACCACTTGAATTATAATTTCCTCGGTTGGATATGAACATTACGGATTCTGGATTGTTTTGACAGGTCTCCCAATCATGATCTTGTGTACCGCAGTTAGAACATCCATAAACTTCTTGTGTAACATTAACATCTGCTCTTCTACCAGTAGCACCTTTTGTAACAGCTAGAGTAAGTTGTTTCAGTTGTTGTTCGAGTTTGTTTTCCATGGCGGTGAATTTTTCTTCAATTGACGCAGTATTTCCACCTCGAACAGGTGTTCTTACAGTGTTCCAACCAAGTTCATTTGTTACAGTTCTATTCAAAATAATCATCGCATGAACTGGTTGTACCTGTAGGAATCCACCACCACAAAGCAAGTCTAGATCCTTTCTTGAAGAGCCATCAAGTCCTCGGTAAAATATCTTCATCTGTTGAACTTCTGTGAGGCCATGATCAGGGACTCTTCGTAAGCAAATCTGAAATCTCTTCCAACTTCTACCCAAAGTCTCGTCTTCCTCTTGCTTGAATGAGGTTAGTTCAACTTGCGCGTCTAATCTCATATTCGTTGGGTAGTATCTATCGAAGAACGCGGTTTGTAATGCGTCCCATGTTGTAATTGTTCCGGGTTCTTGCGAATCATGCCACTCACTTGCTCCATCAATAACGAAGAATATAAAATTAGCAAAATACATTTGCTCCTTAGTTACTCCTTGCGTAATATAAGAATCGCAAATTTGCATGAACTTCTGTACAGCACGGATCGGATCTTCACTGGGTGTACCTCGGTAATTGCCATAACTTTGAAACTGAGATAGCATACCAGGATCGGGTCTGAATCTCTCGACATTAATATTTGCAGGGCCAATTCCGAGGGGAGGAGCTCGAAACGGAGCTTCTGCAGGGCCATTGGCGAACCACGGATCATTGTTTCGAGGAGCAGCTGGGTTGAGTTGACCAGCCATTGTTTCTCTTGCTAATTGCTCCTCTAACTCTTTTGCTTTAGAGTCTCTCTTTCTTTTGTTTGCTTCACGAACTAGGTTTTCGGGATTTGCAAGAATCACGATATCTTCACGCATACACCAAAACCTGTAAACCTGAGAAAGAAAGAAAACCCAAAGCGTAAAACTGAAAAATAAAACTAAAACTAAACTAACAATTAAACTACTAAAGATTAACACCGGGGTCACACGCTACCGTCCCCGGCAGCGGCGCCAAAAACTTGGTGGGTCCTAGGGAGTTATAAAATAAAGTGCAAAATAGAGGAACCACTTAACCGCAAGTGTACGGTTGTCCCAAGTAATATATGATAATCAAGTTCGTTCTCAGGGACGGATTAGGTTCAACCCAAATATTAATCAGATAGTAGAGATAATTGCTAAACAGAAAAATAAAATATGGAATTTTTGTTTGGTTTTTTGTAAATTAAAAGATGCAAATAAAGTAAAGACTAAAGATTAAATTAACAGAAAAGAAATAAAGCAAATAAACGACTAACTTCAGATAAGGGAGATATACTTGATCCTCGCAAAGGAATCCACCTAATCAATATAATCTATGCTATGTTTAAGGGTAGAATTGGAATTATAATATTAGTCGGGACTCTAATATCTCCTAGCCCCCTGTCGGGTGGACCTAGAAGCTATCCTAAAGTATCATAAACACCTGTATGGTCGAATATGGCTCTTCGGATGATATGATTTTACCTCTTTGGCTATGTAACTAGTTAAGCCTGTCGGTCAATAACGGACATTACACGGGTATTACCTAGATCTGTATTCAAACCCCCCTGTCGGATGATCCATACGCCACTATATGGAATAGCCCAAATACTAACAGCTAATTCTAGTTGTTCCTAAAAGAATTAGTAATGAAACAAAGTAATATCCAATACCTAAAACTCAATTCAATTTAAATCTAACAATCCCAAATTCAAAACATAGAAAACATTAATTAAGGTTCATCCCTTTTATGCGATTCTCAAGTATAAAGAAATTTAGCTCATGATGGAATTAAAAACTAACATTAAAGAAAAGGAATTCATGTTCAAATACAAAAGATAAATGAAAAACCTAAACGGTAGAATGACTATGGATGGAAGAACAGGATTCCTCCAGCTTCTAGCTTCTTCTCTCCTTCGTGCTCTGACTTGAAAACCTTAAGCCTCTTGTTAATTCTCTGAAGTGTGTGAAAGTAGGAGGTTAAGGGGTGTATTTATAGGTGTTGGAGGAGTCTAGGTCGAATTTTGCTTGGAGTGGAAGACAAGTCAAAGACTCTCGGATTCGTAGCTCTTTAGAAGGTAAGATTCTGCTGATTTGATTTGATCATATCTTTTTCAATACTTATCCGTTTGAGAAGTTCCAATATATGAAACTGCTTGTCTTGGAAAGCTCTTTCTATTGGTGCAGACCATTCGTCCAGAATCCATGCCAATCTTTTATTATGATTTAATTCCTAAAACGTGGCTGGATTTCAGATTTCAAAAGGCAGCTTTATCTTTTCCTCCTTTAAATAAATCTTTACCAAATCTTCTTATTTCCATGTAAATCTTCTTTCCTTTCATCTTTATCTTGACTTGGCCTCTAAGTAATTACCATTTATCTCTTTAAAGCTTCACATTAAATAAATAATTAAACCGCATATGCTTAAAAAGAATAAATCAATAAATCAAGAAATCAAAATAGGAAAGTGTATTCTAAAAATAGCAACTCGACTCAAAATCATTTCCTAACACTCTAAAATACACTAAGACTTTATTCTCACTTTTTCTCCTTGGATTGGTCTTTCATGAAATTCAAGAACCAATTAACTTTGCATTAAAAATAGTCAAATTTAGGCACAAAAGCTCAGATTCTGCAAATAGTTAATTTCCAAGGGGAGAAAGTGCAATATGATCAAATAGGCCTAAAAGTCTAACAAACAAGTCATTTATTCACCTAAAAGGATGTCTCCAAAGGGCTAATAAATAGAACAAATCGGGAGACATCAGCCACGGGGTGCTACCACGGGTATCTTGCCGAGGCGAAATTTTTTTCACGCAACAGAAGCTGCGGTACACCCCGCGGTGTACCCCTAGTCCGCGCCTATGGTTCGCGCCGCGTCGCTGGAGAGAGAAAGTTGCGGATTTAAACTTATAAAAGAGGTATATAGCTCATTATTCCGAATTTTATAAACCTCAAGCCTCTTTCTCTTATCCAAAACTCTCCCAACTCCATTAAAGCTCATAAAAACCTTCACCAATCATCAAAACACTACCCAATCATCAAGGAAAACACATCAAAACTTCTCTCCACATAATTACAAGAGAGATTCAAGCACCCAATCCTCACCAAATACATTAAATTGAAGAATCAAGAGCTCAAATTCCCAAAATTCATCCTACAATTTCTTAAATCCAAGCCAACCCATTATAAATCCACCTCACCCACATAGAGATTCATCATCAATTCACCTATCCTAAGCCAAATCAAGCTTGTTCAACCAAAAATTCACAAGTTCAAATTTCAAGGGTTGCTAAAGCTTTGAGTTGGGGGTTAATTGAGGATGACTAATAGAACAACAATTTTAGCTAACAAGAGGGAGGTGAAGAAAAGCAAGGTATTGGATTCAATCAAGAAGAAATCAATTGACAAAGGTTCTAGTTCTAATTCAAAGGGTAAAGATAAAGTTGAAGAAGGTGCAATAACTTTGTGTGATCGTAATGGTAAAAAGCTTTATTTTATCCAAAGGAGAAAACACAACTTCTACAAGGTCCTACACCCAAATAGAAAGAGGAAGCTTCAAGGGCCCTGAAAGCTTCTTGGTGTGGCCTAAGGTGTGATAAAAAGATGATATAATTTAGATGCAAATAAACACCCTAAGCTAACACGGTACTGCAAGTATTACAGGACGTATGCAAGTTTTAATGATAAGAAGATTCGTTCCTCAGGGACTGACGGAAGTTAGAGAGAACTTATGCAAATTATCAAGTGCAGATATTAAAGATAGAAAAGATAATACGCAAATAGAAAGAAAAGAAAAATAGATTTTTATTTGGTTTTTATAAAGAAAACTAAACTACTAAATTAAAGACAGAAAATAAAGAAAAGAAAAGAAGATAGTATGAAAGTTAGCTTGAGTAAATAGCATGCACTCCCCACTAGTTTTGCCGTTCTAAACATGTAAGGGTGAATTATATAGTATTTCAATAATCGGTTCCAATTCGAAATCGGTAGTTTTAAATAGGATTTACCTGTGTCAATAAGGCTTCCTAAGCAAACTTTTCCTGTAATTGGTAAATAGTCACAAGAACTAAACCATAGTGATTATCTAGTTAGGTTGGGTTGTCAGATCAAACCTTGTACTATACGTTATGTGCTAAACATGTAATTAAACACCGTTGTCAATGGTGACCTAATTAATAGATGGTAATTCTATATGGGTGCACTTCCACAAGAACACAGAATATAAATCCAAACACATAAACAGAGAATAAAAACTATAATTCAATTTAAAACATTAAGTTCCCAAATTAGATAGATGTTAATCAAAACTAGGGTTCATACATATATGCTAAAATCTCAAGCTAAAAAGAATTAATTCATACTAAGAAGAGAAGAGAAAATAATTACAAAATAAGAGGTTGAAGGAGACATATGGTGTTCTGCTCCTTCCAGACTTCTCCTCTTGTGTTGCAGCTTCCTCTTGGCCTTAAGGTCTGGCCAAGGATGATTTAAGAGTGTTAAGAGGCTGTATTTATAGTGTATAGGTTGACCTAATTCGTTTCTTGGAGGAAAGGCCAAGTAATAGACTCCAAGCCCAACTCAAATTCGTACGGAAATAAAGATAATTACTGTTGAACTGTTTTGAGCATATCTTCTTCGTTATTGGTCGGTTTTTGCTCCATAATATACGAAAAGAATCCTCAGTGAATTATCTACGTCCCTATGAAAGGAATTTACCAAAATCGGCTTCTTTCTTGGAGTTATCGCCACTTCTTTAGGCGTGTGCTGCAGAATCTCAGATTTAGGCAGCTTTTCCTTTTCCATATTTTTAGCCTTTGTTACCTTTATCTCCAATTTCCATGCAAATCCCTTTCCATAAGTTGTTGTCTTTGACTTGGACTCTAATTATTCTCCATAATTATCTTTAAAGCTTCACACTAAATAAACAATTAAACCCAATATGCTCTAAAAATATTATGTTCCTATATCAAGACTCAAAATAGGAAAGTGCACTAAACTAAGCTAAAATCAACCTATAAACTAATAAATAAGCCTAAAATGATGTCTCAGAAGTATATTTTATTATCACAAATGAGGAGACATCACTTCTGCAGAGAAACAATTAAAAGAACTACCTTTTGCTTATGAGAAAGTATTTAAGGAAGAAGTTGGTACAGGAGAATACGCGAGATTCTTAGAGCCTGGTGAGAAATTGGGTTGGTCTACGTTCATGGTAAGACGTTCTGAATTATGTCATAAGTTAGTTTTGGAATTCTATTTAGGCCTCTTTAGCCGAGATAGTAAAAGTTGTGTTCCGATTAGAGGAAAGTTAGTTCCTTTCACAGTTGAGGAGATTAGAAACCACTTCAAGTTTAAGAAATTGAAAGGTTATTGCAAATTTGAAGAAGCGATTGCTAAACGAAAAATCTTTGATGAGGAATTACTTTTTGAGCATGTATTAGACAAGGAGAAAGTGCAATCGCATAAGGGAGAATTGAAGGCACCTTGGCCTTACAAATATCTTCAATCGGATGCGAGATTTTGGCACAATTTCCTTATTCCTAATGTCTTTGGGAACACATGAACTTTGGATGTAACAATGAAGTACACTCTACTTTTGGATTGTATTTTGAGAGGAGAAGAAGTAGATGTGGCACAGTTAATCTATGAGGAGGTGATACAATTTTTGGTCTCTCCTAAATCAGTTTATAATGTTAAATTTCCTACTATGATCACGTGGCTTGTGCGAAAAGCGAATGTTATATTGGGTTAAAAAGAGAAGCTCGAGTTTAAGAAGAGTTACATTGATAATGCTTGGATCAAGGATATCTTGCGAAGAGCGGGTTCTACGCAAGTCTCGAAAGAAGAAAAGGAGAAAAGTTGGCAAGAGAAGATGGAGGAGTGTTTAACGAAATTCGAAGCAGCTCAAACTTCCTTAGTCAATGATGTGGCACAAATCAATGCTAATCAAGTGCACATCATGAAACTCCTTGAGCAATTAACGAAGGATACCTTGGATGTCAATGATGCGAGGCAATAAGCCTCGTGAGTATGTTCTCTTTCTTCCTAACCATTTCTGTAATTATGTTTATCTGCTAATTTTAATTTCTGTTTTTCGAGTCTTTTTCGAGTTGTGGGGAAACGGCTCATTTTTTAGTTGGGGGTGTGGGGATTCGTTGTCTCTCATCTCCATTTTTCTGTTTTTAGGTAGAAATTAAAATTTTTGATACACCGGGAATTAGATGTAGAATGTGTTTAATAGCTTGAAAGCATAAGCTCAGTGAATTAATGATAGTAAGTAATATGTTTATGAGCTATTTTATTTGTATGCTTTGAGTATTTGCAGGAAAACACACGTTGATAGTAAAGAAAAGATTAGTGAGCAATGCAATAGAAAGTATGTTCGATCTCAGGGAACCTTGAGAAGTGTGTAGGCCGTGAGATCCGAGCTAGTTGGAAAACCATTTGATGAAAGTGCTAAAGGTAAGAAAATAACGAAATTACATAGTGTAGAAAGTGATTAAGGCGGTTCTTTCATATTTGAAACCTTTGAAGCCTTTTTATACCTTCTCACCTTGTTATTTTGATTTTATATACTATATTCTTCTCAGCCCCTTGTAGCCTTTCTAAAGCTTTTTATTGAAACACGTTATAAGCCATATCCCTTTAGATTATAGGACTTTTCCATATGACCCGCACTCGAATCGCGATGCATAGACAATTGTTTTAGAGCTTGAGTTTGGGGTGGTGGGTCCACCATTATGGGAATTGTTATTGGGTTGGGATTTTGGAGCTTATTAATTGTGCTTTGTGCTTTATATTGATGATGATTCACAGATTTTTATTGTAACCCTTTGCCGGGGTAATAGTGAATGAAAAAGAAGCTACGAGCTAAATTTGCCAAAAAGGGCATTAAAAGAAAAAATATATATATGAGAAAATAGCGTGATATCTCTACATTAAAAGAGAATCATAGCTTAAGAAATTGATTTGAAAAGAAAGAAAATATATATATTCGGACCGGCAAAGTGGATTTTTATGTGAACATCTTAGGCTTTAATTGGGTTATTTGGGATGCTAAATTGTGCATCAAGGAATTCATTGGGTTGAGTGAGAAATGTTTTATGAGAGTAACTCAAGCTCTAGGGCGATTTGTTGATGGCTAGTGAGGAGCCAAAAGCTCACTCCAAATTATCCAAATATACTATCATACCGTCCCTAAGCCTAAATTACAACCTTAAAGACCTTTTGATTTTTTGCTATGTAATTGAGAAGTGATTGAGCCATTAGAGATTAGTTGAGTGGATATTTGAGTACTAGTGAAAATCGAGGAACAATCTATAGCTTTCTTGGGGAACTGAGTAAAGTCCCAATCCTTTTTACATTGCGAACCTAATCTGATCTTGAATTCAAGCTGTGTTGACTGTGGATATGAGAAGTATACAGGTATGTAGTTTATGAACATTATTGCATGAAATTTTCTGAGTTATGTGCTTTAGGTTTATTCTATATATTCTTTTCGTTAAGAGATGTGGAAGGGTTTTCCACCAAACCTGGAATTTTTAAAAGTGTGGGGGTGCCTAGCCAAAGTCAAACTACCTGATTTTAAAACTGTCACCGTTGGACCCAAAACCGTTGACTCAATTTTCATAGGGTATGCTCAGAATAGTGCAGCATACAGATTCTTGTCCTTAGAAGATAACTCTATTTGTGAATCTAGAGATGTTGAGTTCTTTGAACATGTTTTCCCTTTGAAAAAATTAAATATTGTCAATGCTTCTTTACCTGTTGATAACTTATCTACTAATGATGTTTTACCTCTTTGTGATGTTTTTCCTAAACCCTCCACTTCCATGGAGTCTAGTAGTATTCCCGAGGAAGAACCTAGGAGAAGTAAGAGGCGTAGGATCGAGTCCAGCTTCGGCCCTGACTTTATAACAACCTTTATGACCGAAGGTTTTCACATTGATCTATTAAACGAACAGGTAGTCAACTGCCTCCTCATGGAGGAAGACCCAAAAACTTATGACGATCTTTAAAATCTATAGATGCTAGTTTTTGGAAAGAGACCATTAATAGTGAACTTGAGTCAATTAAAAGTAACCATACATGGGAATTATCCGCCTTACCTAGGGGTAGCAAACCTATTAGTAGAAAATGGATTTTTAAGAAAAAGTTGAGACCCGATGGCTCAATAGAAAAATTCAAAGCAAGACTTGGTATTAAGGGATTCACCCAAAAGAAAGGTTTAGACTACTTTGACACTTATTCACCAGTGACCAAAATTGCCACGATAAGAACCCTTATTGCTCTATCCGTCATTCACGAACTTGTAATACATCAAATGGATGTCAAAACCGCGTTCCTGAACGGAGATCTAGATAAAGAGATCTACATGGCTCAACTTGAAGGGTGTGTGGTCCCTGGTCAAGGGGACAAAGTGTGTAAGTTGAAAAAACCCTTTTATGGTTTGAAACAGGCACCGAAAAAATTGTATGAAAAACTAGATAGTACTCTCATTTCAGATGGTTTTATAGCTAACACTTCTGATTCATGTGTCTACTCCAAGGTAACAAATTCAGAGTGTGTTATCATCTGCCTCTATGTAGATGACATGCTCATCTTTGGTACTACTATTCATATTATAAATGAGACTAAACGCTTCTTGTCTTCCAGATTCGACGTGAAAGATATGGGAGAAGCTGATGTAATACTTGGGGTAAAAATCATTAGGATCAGTATTGGTATTACCCTGAATCAGTCTCATTACGTAGAAAGGATACTGAAGAAGTTCAATTCCTTTGAGGTAACGCCTGTAAATACTCCTTATGATTCCAGCATTCATTTTTCCAAACATGTTGGGGATGTTGTATCCCAAAATGAATATGCTAAAATCATAGGAAGTGTGATGTTCTTGATGAACTATACTCGACCTGATATTGCCTATGCCGGGAGTAGACTTAGTCACTATACTCATAACCCGAGTAATGACCACTGGGTTGCACTTCACCGTCTACTAAAATACTTGAGGGGTACCATCGATCTAGGCTTGCACTATAACAAATTTCCTGCAGTCCTTGAGGGATTTTGTGATGCAAACTGGATCTCTGACAATGACGAAGTAAACTCCACCAGTGGTTATGTGTTCTCCTTAGGGGGAGGTGCTGTATCGTGGAAGTCTTCCAAACAGACTTGTATAGCACGCTCCACCATGGAGTTTGAGTTCATAGTACTAGAGTTAGTTGGGCAAGAAGCTGAGTGGTTGAGAAGTCTCTTATCGGATGTACCACTTTGAGAAGGAAGTGCCACACCTGTGCGTATCCATTGTGATTCACAAGCAGCCATTGGAGTCGCTCATAATAGCGCCGATAATGGGAAGAAGAGACATATTCGCATCAGACATGGGTGAGTAAGACAGTTACTGAAAAATGGTGTTATAGCCTTGGAATATGTACAATCAGAGAACAACCTAGCTGATCCGTTTACCAAAGGCTTAACCAGGAGAGTAGTCCTGGAGACGTCGAGGGGGATGGGATTGAAACCCATTAATGGGGAACATGTGACCAATGAGTCAATATGATTCTCTCCGTCCCTATGGCTCAAAAAAAAATCGTCTTAAATTTCATAGCCACTTGTGGTGGTCCTTTTGATAAGAACTTGATGAATAAGACGTGCTGAATGTTTAAACTCATAGAGAATTCATAGCCTAAATGGTGGTCCTTTAGAGAAGGACTTGATGAATTCACGGGTAATCACGAGACCCAAACTTCATAATAGAATGTTAAAATAAGATGTCCTTAAACAATCTTTAAATGAAGAAATCAAAATTTCATAGCCCATAAAGGGTGGTCCATAGAGAAGGACTTGATGAACTGAAAGGTGATGTTCGAGGGAACTATAGCTTTCAGCAGGGTAGAGTACGTGCTGTGGGGGTCTCGATCGAAAACCGTTAAAGTTCAAGAGTAAGTTCACTTAAACGGAATTCGGTGGTTGCCTCACTTCACTACGTGTCAATTCAAATCGAAACATATTGCCACTTAAGTACAAATTCACCCAAAAATTGATAGGTATAGAAACCTGATCACTGTCTCTCCAAAATACCCTGAGTGGGGGATTGTGGGATTAATGCTTATATGTTTGTTAATTTAAGTGTATAAACGTTAATCCGATCATATTCTTTTAGGAGAAGCGGAAGAGACTTAGATTAATATAGAGGATTAACTAAGACTCTTCCAATTCCCTTTGAGAAGTGGAAAAGACAACTTTTGTGAAGGTTTTTGTCCCACATAAGAGGTGAGTAAAAAAGTTTATCTACTTAAATAAACTCACCTATGTATTCCTATCACAAGAGCTAGTCACTATGGAAGCTAAAAGGGAACAAGAAAGCCCCCACACGCGCGCACCACCACCACCACCACCCGCCCGGCCCGGCACCGGCGACGGCGTGGGGCGTGGGTCGTGGGTCGTGGGGGAGTTTGGGGAGTCAAAAAATGAAAAGTGAAATGGGTTTTCCTATCAGCTCTTATAGTGGACGTTGACAATTCAAACTCTAGCGTGAGACAAGTCTCCACCAATCACGCACGCGTTAAAGAAGAAGAATATTCCAGCAGCTGTTACAAGGAGATAGTGAACACGTGGGAAAATCAAAGTCAAGTCAATGCAGCTGTTACAAAATATAAAAACGTGGAGATAAAGAGCCAATCAAAACCGTCAACCCAATCAAGTCAATTACGGGAGGTAATCAAGGGACTTAATGGGGACGATTCTGGATTGGTTTGACTCCTCACCTCTCTCCTATATAAAGAGCTTTCACTCCACCCATTCCAGCTACAAAATACACAAGAAAGAAAAAATAATCTGCCTCACCTTCTCTCTAAAAACGATAGTTAGTTTTCCGTTAGAGATACCGGTTCGCCGGAATATCTTTTTAACGACCGTCGGTGATATTGTTTTTCTTTTCATTTCCGGTGTAAGTGTATTTCATTCCATTTCCGTGTAATTGTTATTCAATTTTTCTTGTAATTGTAATTCAATTATTCTGTAATAGTTAGTTTACACTAAAATTGTTTTTTAATTCTTTAGTTTTTCTTTGGAAACCATTTCTTTTGTAAAACCGGTTATTATATGTATCACAACAGATAGTAGTATATATAGACAAAATAAGCAGTTGTAAATATACAATGAAAACAGCTTAAATTAGCTGCTATTTTTCTCTGTTAATTTTATCTCTTCTTCTTCCTTATGAAACTGCTATACATTTTTTTCTTTCTTGATTAAATCTCAAGCTTCTATGACTTGAGCATTACGAAATTTATCATGGTATCAGAGCAAATCTGAAATTCTGCACTATATCTTTACTTTCTTTCTACAAAATCGACCATTATTTGAGCACCACTAATGGCGACAGCTGTTTCAATAATAGAAGGTTTTTCTAGCCCCTATTACATTCATCCAAGTGAGAATACATGTGCATCACTAGTATTAGAAGTTCTCAACGGTGAAAAAAAATTCTCATGAACCAGAGCGATTAAAATTGCATTATCAGTCAAAAACAAGCTTGGTTTTATCAATGGTGATATTACCCAGCCAAAATCCAGTGCCCACGGGTTCACGCGTCAGGTTCTTTGTCGGGAGATGGATTTTTGAAAATTGCCGCACCGGTATGCCGGGCATACCAGCGGTAATCCAAAAAGGGGTGCCCACGGGCTCGCAAATCAGGTTTATTGCCTAAGCGAGTTTTTTCGAAGAGCAGAACCGGTATGCCGGTCCGTGCCGCTGGAGATTTTTTTTAGGTTATAAAGAAGAGGAGGTTAGCTCTAGTCCGATTTCCCAATCCTTAAGCCTCTCTTTCTTCTCCAAACCTCTCCCAACTCCATTAAAGCTTCAATAAACCTTCACCAAACATCAAAACACTACCAAATCACCATGTATTCATATCCAAATCCTCCCCTACATCGTTACAAAGAAGATTCAACCATCCAAATAATGTCAAAACACCTAGAATCCAAGAATCAAGAGCCTAAATTTTCAAAATTCATTCAACAATATCTTAGATCCATACCAATCAAGGAAGAATTCATCCTACCCACATAGAGAATTATCATCCTAACACCCTTCCTAACCCAAATAAAGCTTGTCCACCTATGATCAAGGGTTACGAATTTCAAGAGTGTTCAAAGCTTTGAGTTGGGGGTCAAAAGATGTGATGAAAAGAATAGATATTTTATGAAGTGTTAAGGGAGATGAAGTATCAACGCAAGGTATTGGGTAAGATCAAGAATAAATCAATTGAGATGGGTACTAGTTTGGGAATAAACTACAAGGTAAATCGGATCAAGAGAATAAAGGAAAGCTATATATGGAAAATTCAAAGAGCAAAAAGGTTTCAAATTTCATAAGGAAGACACCACAACCTCTACAAATAGAGTATTATTTGACCAAAGATGCGCAAAGCTTCTGGGACGCTAGTAGCTTTTGCCACAACAAAATATTCCTGGATGAACACCTTCTCATGAGAGAGTATTCGAGAATAAAGTTGGAGAAGATGAGAAACAATAGATCTCTAGAGTGTGATTGATTGGGATGGAGCACGAGAGGATGTAAGGAAAAGAAAAATTGGTGATACATGAAGGTTGCATACGAGGAAATCACTGCACCCTATCTTGGGTATTAATCAAGCGAGGCAATAGCCTCAAAGAGTATGTTTTCTTTATTCCTTACCATTTATCTATATGCAATATTTGCTTTTTATTTTATTTTATTGAGTCTTTTCGAGTTGTGGGGACACGACTCATTTTTGAGTTGGGGGTGTGGGAATTCGTTGTCCCTCATCTCCATTTTATGTGATTTACTGTTTTTTTAGAGAAATTTGAAATTTTTAAGAGATGGATTAGATGTAGAGTGTGTTTAATAGCTTGAAAGCATAAGCTTAGTAAGTTAATGATAGAAAGTAGTATGTTTATGAGCTATTCTATTTTGTATGCTTTGAGTATTTGCAGGAAAACACACATTGATAGTAAAGAAAACATTAGTTAGCAATGCGATAGAAAGTATGTTCGATCTCAGGGATCCATGAGTGGTGTGTAGGTCGTGAGATCCAAGCTAGTTGACAAACCAATTTAATGAACGTGCTAAAGGTAAGAGAATGACGAAATTGCATAGTTTCGAAAGTGATTAAGGCAGTTCTTTCATAAAGCCCATTGTTGCCTTTTAGCTTGCTGTCCATTTTATTATTATATATCCTTCTCGGACCCTTCTAGACTTTTCTAAAGCCTTTTTATTAGCCACATTATAAGCCATATCCCTTTAGATTATAGGACTTTTCCATATAACCCGCACTCGAATCGCGATGCATAGACAGTTGTTTTAGAGCTTGAGTTTGGGGTGGTGGGTCCACCATTATGGAAAATATTATTGGGTTAGGATTTTTTGAGCTTATTAATTGTGCTCTGTTCTATATTTTGATGATGATTCACAGGTTTATTATATTGTAACCCTTTGTCGGGGTAAGATTAAATGAAAAAAAGATGAAAAGCATGAAAAGAAAAGAAAAAATTTATGAAAAAAAAATAGCATGATATCTCAACATCAAAAAGAGAGTCATAGCTATACAAAAGAAAAAAAATTGATATGAAAATAATATATATTTGAACCGGCAAAGAGGAATTTTTATGTGAACATCTTTATGCTTTAATTGGGTTATTGGGGATGCTAATTTGTGCATCAAGGAATTCATTGGGTTGAGTGAGGATATTTTACGAGAGTAACTCAAGCTCTAGGGCGATTCGTTGATGGCTAGTGAGGAGAGAGACAAAAGCTCACTCTAAATTATCCAAATATACTTTTCATACCGTCCCTAAGCCAACATTACAACCTTAAAGACCTTATGATTCTTTGCTATGTAATCTAGAAGTGATTGAACCGTTAGAGAGTAGTTAAATGGATATTTGGATACTAATGAGGTTTAATGAACAATCTATAGCCTCCTTGGTAAATTGAGTAAAGATTTTCTCCTTCTTACATTGCGAAGCTAATCCAATCATGAATTCAAGCCGTGTTGATTGTAGATATGACAAGTGTGCAGGTATGTAGTTTGTAAATATTATTACATTAAATTTTCTAAGTAGTTTATTTGATTTTATTCAATATATTCTGATATCTTCTTCTCTTTTGTGCTTAATTGACTTAGCTGATATTTTAGAGACTTCCCTATGTTTTTATTTATTATTGTATCGGGATGATACAAGTTTGAGTTGGGGGTCCTGATGTCTCCCTAATTTTTCTAAATATAATCCCTTAGGAGACATCATTTTAGGTAGAAAATGGTCTTTTTATATTGTCTTTTGTGCTTAATTCGTAATATTCATATTTCTTGTCTTGATTTTATGAATTATTAATTTTAGAGCATATTTGGTTTAATTTGTGTGTTAATGTGAAGCTTTAAAAATAATGGAAATAAATTATATGCCAAATCAATTCTAAAGAGATAAGGAAAGAAGATCTTGAAGAAATCAGGAGATAGAAGTAAACAGGGTTCAATTAGGAAAAGAAAAGCTGCCAAATAAATCTGAATTTCTACAGCTACGTCTAAAGAAGTGAATATAAATCCAAATCCGAGACGATTCTGGAAGAGACCTTTTAGATGTAGATATATCTTTCTGTGAGGATTCTTTTGATATCTTACGGCCAAAAACGGCCCAGTAACGAAGAAGATATGGTCAAAACAAGTCAGCAGTAATTATCCTTATCTACTTACGAATTTGAGTTGGGCTTGGACTTTTTTACTTGGTCCCTACTCCAAGATTTCGACCTAGCACCTATATATATCAGTTTTAAACCTTAGAAAATCATCCCTTGGCTGCATAAGCTTAATATATATACATAAAACATCATAGAAGCAATCAAGAGGATCTAGAGGAGGAAGAAGCAAGAGTTAGAGTTTAACTACAGCAATTCAACACTTCTCCATCTCTATTCTTTGGGTAAATTAGTATTAGATCTGTTTTATCTATGAGTTATTTCTAAACTATTTATTCAAGAGTTTTAGTATGCATAATTTCTCTTTAGGATTGTAATTATATGAACCATTGATTATTGTTTTTCTGTATTAATTTGAATTTGGGATTTTAGTATTTAATTGAATTGGTTCTTAATTTCCATTGACTATATTCTTGTGATTGTTTACTATCATTGACGTCGCGAATCAAGGGTAGGTTTTAGTAATTAGGCTACTCACTAGTGGCGGTGATCACCTTGACGGGTGTTTAATTACAGAATTAGAATATAGACGCGTGGTATTCATTATTGACCCTGACGGGCTTGACTAACCACGTAGCCAGTTGGGTAATTTCTTAATCATCTGAACGTAGCTTATAATCGCCCTGACGGGGTTTGTAATACGGTAGGGTAGCTCCTAAGTCCACCCTGACGGGGGTTAGGAGATTATAGAGTCCCGACTATTGTGAAATTTCCCATTCACCCTTATTCTTAGCAATCATAAATTCATTAGGATAGATTCATACTTGCATCTCCTCATCTTATTTGCATAATTATTTATTATTTATTATTTGTTTTATTAGTTAGTTAATTAGAAAACAAAATACTTCATTGCTTATCTTTGTAATTAAGACAATTAAAACTATCTATTCTAATATTGAACATGAAGTTAGAATAACTACTTAAATCCCCGTGGAGACGATTTTCCCGTATTTACTTATCTATTACTTGGAACGACCCGTACACTTGCGGTCTGTGGATCCTTTATTCCTTTACTTTTATTGTATTATTTCGTAACACACCAGGACCCACCAGGACCATTTAAACAAGTTTCTCATTCAGGTCATAGGTATTTTTTGACTATTTTTGATGATTTTTCAAGGTGTATATGGATTTACTTGATGAGTACAAAGTCTGAAGTGCATACTTATATGTTTAATTTTTATCAAATTGTATTAACTCAGTTTAATACAAAGATTAAAGTCATAAGATCAAATAATGGTCCTGAGTACAATTTGCTGATATTTTACTCCACTTATGGAATCATTCATCAGTTAAGTTGTATTGAGACTCCTCAACAGAATGGATTAGTATAAAGGAAGCATCAACATCTTTTAACTACTGCTAGGGCTATAGTGTTTCAAGCCAATCTCCCATTACAATTCTGGTCTGATTCTATCTTAACTGCAGCCTATATAATAAATAGATTACCAACTCCTTTACCAAAAAACTTAACCCCTTATCAAAAATTGTACAACAAACCACCAATTTTGAGCCATATGCAAGTTTTTGGCTCATTGTGTTATGCCTCTACACTTTATCAAAACAGGTCTAAGTTTAATTCAAGAGAAATCAAATGTGTCTTCCTTGGTTATCCAACATCTACTAAAGACTATAAACTCCTAGACATAGGAAATGACAAAATTATCATTTCAAGAAATGTAATATTTCATGAAACAACCTTTCCCTTTTCAGAAATTTCAACTATAACTGACTTTCATACTTTTCTATTTCCACCTTCAAACTCTTACGTAGAACCACTCAATAAAACTACCTCTTCTCACCAACATACTACACAACCATCATCATCACAACCTACAAGACCATCAAGAAATATACAACCACCAAATTACCTCAAAGATTGTATATGCCACTCAACATCACATTGTGATACTACCTCTTCAAAACCTCTATATCCCATCCAATATTTCTTGAGTACATCAAAGTTATCACCTAAGTATGCCAACTACATTGAAAAAATATCTACTCAAACTAAATTAAACATACAAACAAGCTTCTAGTTCTCTTGAATGGTCTTTAGCTATTCTAAAAGAACTTAATGCCCTATAAACAAACATCACATGGAAAATTGTCCCACAAACTTCAATAATAAAACCTATTTGATGTAAGTGGGTTTTTAAACTCAAGTATAAAGTAGATGGTTCACTTGAAAGGCACAAAGATCGCTTAGTTGCTAAAGGTTATAATCAACAAGAAGGGCATGATATTTCTGACACCTTCTCTCATGTTGCTAAACTGGTCTCTATAAGAATCATACTTGTCTTAGCCTCAACCCATGACTGGAATCTTCATCAACTTGATGTTAATAATGCATTTCTTCATGGATAATTAGATGAAGAAGTTTATATGAACATTCCTCAAGGTCTTAAAGCACCTAAAAATATAGTTTGCAAGTTAAATAAAAGCTTATATGGTTTGAACAAGCTTCACGACAATGGTTTGAAAATTATCCTCTTTATTAAGAGAAATTCTTCTACATTCATCGCACTACTAGTATATGTGGATGATATTATACTAGCTAGTAACAATCTTGATGAAATCAAGAATCTTAAAGCGTATCTTGACTCTGGTGTTTACTATAAAAGACTTAGGAGAGCTTAAGTACATTCTGGAAACTGGAGTTGCTCGAAAATCAACCAGTATTTCTTTATGTCAAAGAAAGTTTGCCCTTGATATACTGGATGAATATGGAAAATTAGGAACTAAACTAGTTTCTTTTCCTATGGAATCTACTTTAAAATTAAGACAAGAGGATGATCAACTACTAGAAAATCCTTCTTCCTACTGACGCTTAATAGGCAGGTTATTGTATTTAACAATAACTCGACCAGATTTATCATATTCAGTAAACTCACTTAGTCAATTTTTGGCTAATCCATCTATGAGTCATTGTAGAGCTACACAACGTGTGCTACGCTATATAAAAATGACACCAGGACAAGGTATTTTCTTTCCATCTACTTTTGAGGTTAAGATCTAAGCATATTGTGATAGTAATTAGGTTGGGCATTTGGACTCTAGAAGAAGTATCACTGGTTTTTGCATATTTCTTGGTGATTCATTAATATCTTGGAAGAGTAAGAAACAAACAACAATTAGTTGTTCATCAGCTGAAGCAGAGTATAGAGCATTAGCTGCTACAACTTGCAAAATACAATGTATTCTTTATGCATTAAAGGATTATGGTTTTCTTCATTCATCACCTGCAATAGTTTACTCAGATAGCAAATCAGCAATTGCTATGTCGACAAATCATGTCCATGAACGGACAAATCATGTGGATATCGATTGCAAATTAAGTAGTGAGAAACTTCAAGCTGGTGTTATCAAACTATTTTACATACCATCAAATTTACAACTTGCAGACATGTTTACCAAACCACTTGGTTTTCTTGCTTTTCATAACAATTTTATCAAGCTTAACATTTCTAACACTCATGTTCCGCTTGAGGGGAGCTCTTGGAGTAATATATTAGACAAGAAAGAGCTGGAATTAATAGAAAAGAAAACATGAAGGACTATTTTGTAAATAAAAAAATTACTTTGTTATTTGTATTACACAGTTAGTAGTATATATACACAAAATAAACAGTTGTAAATACACAATGAAAATATCTCAAATTAGCTACTATTTTTCTCTATTCTTCTTCTTCTTCTTCTTCTTCTTCTTCTTCTTCTTCTTCTTCTTCTTCTTCTTCTTCTTCTTCTTCTTCTTCTTCTTCTTCTTCTTCTTCTTCTTCTTCTTCTTCTTCTTCTTCTTTCTTGATCAAATCTCAAGCTTCTATGGCTTGAGCAATACAAAATTTATCATTGTAGGGGAATGGGTGAAAAACCAATCATCTTATAGGGGTCTGACACGCCTGTCAGGTCAGATCAAGGAGGGTTGGTGTGGCACCTAAGGCAAAACCTGAACTCACATACTTACAACAAAATATATATTATTTTGTACTAAAAAAATAAATTTATAGAATAATTAATTAAAAGGTTGATATCAGGACTTATATTGCAATATTTACATAATATAGGGACCTATATTGCATTTTTGCATAATATAAAGACCTATTTTGCAATTTTTAATAATCTATAGACTTATCGTGTAATATGGCAAAAAGAAAATAATTCGGGGGTGTTTCCCCCGAACCCCTATAACCCATTCTAACAATAATTCCTGGCTCCGCCCCTAATTGTATAGTTATATACTTTATTGATATCTTATTATTTTTTATTGTAATGGTAGAGCTTTCCTAGTCCACCAAGGGAAATTTTTCACCGGTTCTTTATATTATCAAATGGATTTTTTTGGGCTAATTTTCGAAAGTTAACATTATATGTTTTGTATTTATTTATGTATATTCGTGTCATGTTTTCTAGTGTGTGTATGATGGGACTTCTACCATTCGTCAGTGTTTTTTAAAATCAAATATAAATATAAAATTATTTTTAAAATTTTAATACAACACTCCTTGTTTACTTAAGCGTAAAACTTCCATCCAATATTGGATGGTCCAATATTTATATCGCGTTCATGGATTATTATAACAAAACACATGTCATTAGATTAATAAATTAGTTAGCTTTGTAACTTTAAAACATGAGGTATGTGTATAAATATAATTGGTGTAGAATCATCCAGTATTGGATGGAAGAATTTTCCTTTACTTAAAGCAAACATTTTATTTATCAAAACACCATATAAATAATAGAAAAATATAAATAGCTAGCCAAAATTAACCATCAACTCTCTTTCGAGCTCTTAGAGCATCTCCAGGAGTGATGGAAAAAAGCCCTGCATCTCTATATTTTGCAGAAAAGTAAACTTTTTACGAAAAATCTTGTTCCAGCAATGTCTGTTTCACTGTTTGTATAATGCAATTTTTTGAATATTGCTACAGTAAATCTGCATCTTTGCATATTTACTGTTCATCTTGTAAATTGGTGATAGCAAAAAAAACTTAACTGCACATCATAAATCAATTATACATTTATAGATATATTAATTAAGCAAATATAAATCCAAATTATAAATTTAAATTTTGTTCAAACAACTCAAAAAATATTACTTAAAATTCAACCAAAAACTAAAAAAAAGTTATAAGATTAAGGCACTGCTTCACTCTTGATGATTTCAGAAATGAAATGGCGGTGAATATGGTAAAACAGACTTCTGTTTGTGTCATGGATGAAGAAGGGGTGGCAGTGGTTTCCAAATGACTTATTGTTGGATTAAGTTTAGGGTATAGAAAAGATGAGTTAGATGAATTTGTATTTCTGATATCGGAATAGAATTAGTTTAATGGAGCAGTTATAATAAGGTTAAGATAAATGGGCCTATGTTGGTGTTATTAATCAATGACTTATTTTTGCTAGTTAATAGAATATCTTAATTAATTGTTTATTTTTTAATTATTAAGCTTTTGGAAAGATTCTTCCTCATTTGCAGAAAAGCCATTAAAGTAGCATTCGCTTTAAAGTATTAAGTAAATCGAATATGCATTTATTTAGTAAGCACCATGGCTGTAACATAGGTAAACCTATTACTAGGAATATACAGAAACAATACCATCATTTTAATACTAAGAATTAAAAAATGAGTCTTTAAGTTATATAATAATCAAATTTGGAACAAGGACACCTTCGAAATCTTCGTGTTAGGACTTGGTATTATTATGATATCTGTTACATCAGTGGAGATTAATGGATAAACGGGTCTGTGCGATTTGAATGTGCATATGTCTGTGGAGAGAGAGCTCTGCCCGTTTGATTTAGATCCGGTGACTTCCACGGAGATTCAGATTGTGTTTGAGGATTCCGTAGCCATTTCTCTCATGAGTGCCCGCAATTTGAGTAAAGAAGATTATACAGGAATGGCGGTTAGGAACCAGGGGTGGGGATTTGTTGAGGGGAGGAAGATGCAGCTAACTGCTCTTTGGGCCTGGGTGAGTGAGGGCTGTTCTAAATACTACTGGGGAGTTTGGGATCAAAAAAAGAAAAGAGATAGTGGGCCTGGTCATATAAGAAAAAATACTAATAAGAATAAATGGGCTGGGTTAGAATTAAAAATTGAGTAAAAATTGGGCTAAGGAAAAATTGGGTAAGTTACATAGAATTTGTATGAGATGTGGTTACATCAATTTTAAGGTCATATGGGATATCCAGACTGTCCCCAAGACGTCCGAGGATACTAAATGACACTTGCGTTTGGAATTGTCAGGGAATACGGACTCCCCTGACAATTTCTTGTATAAAGTCTGTTATTAATAGGTTTAAACCAGGAATCCCGTGTTTTTTGAAACCATGTTACGCGCGGTCGATGCTCCCAAAGTTTTAAAAATATTTAGATATGTTAATAGTTATATCAGGGATCCCGTCGGTAATTCTTATCATTCCGGCGGTATTTTGGTACTTTGGCAAGTAGATGTTAAGCTAGGAGTTATTATGTCTAATCAGTTTTTTGTAATTTTGTATATAAATGACGCTTAATTTCCCTATTATTTAGTGTGTGTGTGTGTACATGCTCCTACTAAACTAGAAAGACTAAAAACTTGGGATGCAATTACAATTTGGAATCATAATAATAATAAGCCATGGGTACTTATTGGTGACTTTAACGATATTTTAAATAAATGTGAGAAATTAAGTAATACTCCTCCCGACAATAAACATATACATGAATTTAATTCGTTTATCTCTAATAACAATTTAGGTGAAATTCAATCGCATGGTTGTTATTTTACTTGGTCTAACCGTAGAATTGATAAGCTCGTCAATGTCAAACTTGATCGGGCATTTGCATCATGTGATTGTTTAAATAGATATGTCAACGCTCAGGTATATGTCCCACCAGCAATCGGGTCAGACCATTGCCCGTTAATTTTACAACATGATCGATCAATGAATAAAGGCCAGAGATGGTTTAAATTTGAGACATTATGGATAGAACATGAAGAATGTGAGGAGGTGGTTAGAACAGCGTGGGGGGATCCGAGAGAAGCGGAATCACTATCTTTATTTGTGGAAAAAAAAAAGATAACACTATTACTACGCTTAAAGTATGGAGTAAAGGTACATTCCAAAATAATGCTCACAAAATCAAGGAACTGACAAAAATACTAATGGAGTTAGAAAAGCGAGAAACTACAATTGATATAACAGAAGAAATAAGCAGTACAAAAGAAGAGTTAAAAAAGACGTATGAAGCTAGAAGAGAAGTATTGGTACGATAGAGCGAGACAAAATTGGATCAAATATGGGGATTTCAAAATAATGCAAATAGAATTAAAGAGTTGACTAGGAGTCTGGTGGATCTCGAGCAACAACCTATCACGCGAGATATTGTTGAACAACAGACCAAACTTAAAGAGGAAATCAAGAAAACATATGAGCCCGAGGAAAAGTACTGGTACGATAGAGCGAGACAGAGTTGGATTAAGTACGGCGACAAAAACACGAATTTTTCTTCTTAGCCACCATTAAGAGAAGACACGTAAATCGGATACAACGTATAAAGGACAGGGATGGAAATTAGCAAGATGAGATAGCTGTAGTAAGAAATGGTTTCCAAAGTTACTTTGAGAACATGTTCAAAGAGAACAATTGGGAAAGGATGTAAGAAGCAATAGAAGCAATCCAAAGAAAGGTGTGGTGGTCCTTTGTGTGTTCTAAAAATAAATGCTAATGCTAATCGAACCACAACCGCAAGTGTACGGTTGTCCCAAGTAGTATGTATGATAATACAGATTCGTTCCAAGGACGGATGGTTGATCACAATGTTTAGCAAGTAGTGATTGATGCACTTATGAAAATAAAAGATAATAAAATGTTTGTTTGGTTTTTTTTGTTTATTAAAACTACTAAATGAAAGACAATTAATTAAATGCAAGTAGAAGCTAAGACGCAAGTAAAATAAGTGAAAACGCAATATGAGATGTAGTACTTGAGAACGCAAGGATCCTCCTAATTTTACTTCCTAACTTATGTTGTTTAAGGGCTAAATCGGTCAATTACAATGGTCGGGATTCTAAAATCCTTATACCCCCGTCAGGGTGGACTATAAGGCAATCCTAGGGTGTCACTAGTCCCGTCAGGGTAAATATGATCCACCTTTAGATGTTTAAGTTTTATTACCTCATTGGCCCTAGAATTAGCTAAGTTCGTCAGAATCAATAGCTTTTATCCTAGATTGAATAATTAATTCTATACCTAAACCCTCCGTCAGGATGATCCACACGCCACATATGTGGAATAGCTTAGATACTAATACCTAATTTTAGTTCGCGACTCTAAAATCAATAAATAATCACAAATTATCGAAAAGAGTAAAAGACCCAATCTAATTTAATTTAGCATAAACCCAAATTCAACATTCGTTATTTCATAAAATTAAGATTCACCCATTGTTTGTTCTCAAGCACTATTAAAAGCCTAGCTCATATTAAAATTAAAAACTAAATTAAAAGAGATGGAATTCATATTATTTACAAAATTAAAATATAAAAAGAACCTAATTTCCGGAATTGGAATGACTACGAACGGAGCTATAGACCCACTCCAGCTCTTGTAGCTTCTTCTTTCTTCCTTCTGTTGCTTCTCTCTGGTGTTTAATCTTGTGGAATGTGAATTGTGTGAAAAATAGAAGTCCAGACCTCCTTTTATAAGCATAAATTCGGACTAGGGCTTGGACTAGAAAATAAAAGACTAATTAAATGTCCAAGCCCAATTTCCAAGCCCAAAATCCCGTAACTGCTGATACACCTTCACTAAAACGGCTTTTCCCGATGCGTTACAACTCCGATTGACCTCATTCCAGTTGCTAAAGTTCCGTAACTTGATAAGGAATGATTTCTCTTCAAAGGTCAACAGCTGAATCATCGCTTAAGCACCTCGAAATCAGCAATCTATGGCCTGGAAAGTGGATTTTCAGCTCTAAAAATAATATCTTCGGGATTTGTCTTCAAGTCTTGACTCTAATTCACGATCTTTGACTTTCTCCTTTGGATTCCTCTTCTAGCTAGCATCTAAAACCTGTAAACTTTACACTAAAAATACCAATATTACGCGCAAAAGTTTAATAAATTAAAAATGCTAGATATAAAAAGGTAATTCCGAATTATTGCATATTTAGTCCAAAAGTCTATCGAATTAAGTAAATAAACACCAAAAATGATGTCTCCCAAGGGTCTAAAATAAGAACAATTAGGGAGACATCAAGACCCCCAACTCAAACCTTTGTCGTCCCGACAAAGTAAAACAAAACAAAGGGGTAGAAGTAAACGTAAAAACGAGTAGAAGCTAGCAAATAAACCCTAAAGCAATTTTCAAAATAAATCTCATATAGCAAACTCTAGAAACTAATATACACATACACTAATCATGCAACATCAAACATAAATAATCTCAATCATAAAATTAAAGTCGCAATGCTTGAAGGTTACACTTGTACTCATCTCTGTATGATGGCTATAGGGTGGTCATTAATCCTAAATCGCTTTGAACGCTCCACCTAGTGTATTCCCTATCAACAGAATAATAAATTCACTATGCACTTAGGAATCACGAGGTCTTTACGGTTATAATATTGGCTTAAGGACGGGTGTGGATGTATATTTGGTAAATTTGAAGTGAGCTTTTGGCTCTCTCCTCACTTACCATCAACAGTGTCCTCGAGGTTGAGTTAACGCTCAAAAAGATGTTCTCACTCACCCATATACGCAACAGTTTAGCGTCCCATGTCTACCCACTATAAACAAGATGATTTCAGAAAAATTCCACTTTGCCGGATGTTTATTCATATGTATTTTTTTTTTCTTCTCTTTTTTTTTGTACAGAAGCAAACCGGGTTCCCGGTTTTGATGAATCCGGGTTCCCGGTTCCTACTGTATGATTTTTCAAAGTTTTTTTTTTTTTTTTTTTCATTTTTCTTCATTCCCGGCAAAGGGTTACAAGTATATATCATCTGCAATTGTGCTACAATACAAAGCACACCGATCCCTACCCATTTAATTCCCCATATGTGGTCCCACCACCCCAAACTCAAGCTCGAGACATGTCTCAGGATTGTGATTCAAGTGCGGGTCATATGGTCATGCCTAATAATCTAAGGGATAATGGCTTTTATCATGGCTACAAAGAAAAGGCTAAAGGCTCAAAGTGGGCTAAGACGGATAATAATTAATTCAAGGGATAGAAAGCTAAAAAGGCACAAATGGCTAACAAAGAACTGCCCCTATCATTTTCCTAAGTACATAGCTTGTCTTTAGTTCATATCTAGGTGGGTTCTCTACTAATTAGGATTTCACGTTCTACACACCAAACATATTCCTTGAGTACAAGCTTACTTCATTTGCATTGTTCATTAATTTTTCCTATCAATTACCTATGTTCGCATGCAATTGTAAGTGCGTTTTATATCAATCCCTAAAGTCCACTATTTACTATCATAGATTTATCAAGAGTATGCTTAAAGGGATATTTGAAAATTTCTACAGTCAAACGCAACTCCGAAAATTCTTTTATTGAAAGCAAATAAAACAAATAACACATAAAAATTGGGATGAGGCAACGAACCCCACCCCAAACTCAAAAATGAGTCGTGTCCCCACGACTCGAAAAGACTCAATAAAGCATTTAAACTAATTTACACTAAGAGGAAAGTTTAGAAAACGTATCTTAACCAGCGCGAGACTGGTTATCGGTGTTGCGTTCTGGACCTTTATCTCGCGTAACAGCATCATAAATCGTGTTTTGAAGTGTATTTACGCCTAGGATTAAATTTCGAAGCAGATCCAATTCTTTGGTAACGTTTCCCAAGGTAGCAATCATCTTCTCCTGATTCTCTTCCAACACCTGAATCTTCGCTTCCAACTCAGGTACAGTTTTCACTTTCTTTGATTGAGGAGTTCTTGGACTCTTGGTAGCACGGGTTGCTTCTTCATGGATATTCTTGATTGTGCTCAAAGCTATGCCCACAACAACTGAAACAGTATCAATATCTGCGTCCTTACGCGGAATCTTTGCGTCTAGACACAACTGAGTAATAGTACAAGGAAACTTCAGATTTTGTTGTTTCATTGGTGATCTCGCGAATTCCATGATTGTATCATAAATGATCTTAGCAACATCAAATGGTTTCTCCTCCACAATACACTTAATACAAATTACGTGCTCTCTTTTCAACTCGGAAGTGTGTTTAATACCAAAGAAAGTGGGTATTATAAAGCGAGACCACACCTTAGCACGAGGTGTCAAACTACTGCTGTAAAACTGTCCAGGATATCTCTCACCTTCAGCAATTGGGCTAGCCCCATTAACAAGCACGGTCCCCCAAAGGGATTCAAAATCGAAAGAAGGGTCATTAAGAGTTTCTTGGAAAGGGCATGTACCAGAAAAGTTGGGCAATTTTAGGGATTTCCGAATACGTTCAATAGAGAAAGGAACTACCTTTTTGCGGATATCAATGGCATCACGGGAGGTAGCTAAACCTTCGTAAAATTCTCGCACAAAAGTAGGAATAAACTCAAGCTTCCTTTCTTGCAAATCTTTCCAACCAAACTTAGCACATGTCACAGCATATTCTTTGTATTCACTGCGCATAATACCCTTAGGAAAATTTGTCTCCTCTCCAAATTTCAAAAATTCAATTCTTTCACGAACCTGAGTATTCCAACAAGTATAAACCCTCTTAGGCTTGTGGGCCCACATCTTCATACGCGGAGTTTTCTGTTGAACGGGTTCTTCCGGAATCTCTTGTTCAGTTTCCTTCTCAGTGTTCTTCTCAATATCCTCTTCTGGTTCCTTCTCACTTTCAATCTCATCAATTAACCTTCTCTTTAGATCTGTGATTTTTGTTCTGTTAGAGTCAAGCTTACTTTCATCAATCTTACGTTTAGGACGCGAATCAGGAATCTCAATAGCTTGATCTTGGGAACCACCAATGGTGGTTTTCCTTCTAGGAGCAGTTCTTCGGAAATCACCGGTTCTGTTAGTCATCTCTTTTCACCCCAAACTCAAAACTTCAAATAATGAAAAACTTAGGGAAAAGTTTAGAATTTTGATGTTTTGAGGCTTAGGAATTGAAGAACTAGAGTGAATATGAGATGGGTCTTGGTTAATTTGAATGGGAGAAGAAAGAATTGGGTTTAATTTAAGGAATTGGGTAAAGAAGAATCTTGGGAAAAACTAAGGATTTGATGTTATTTTGGAGAGGAGGTGAGTTGATCTTATGTTTTTGTGGTGAAAGAGGGTAGGATTTGATGATATATAGTGTTTTGGTAGATGAATTTCGGAGGTAGGGAGGCTATTGGTGCGTTTTAGGTAAATACTTGCAAAAGAGGCTAAGAAAACTAGGTTAAAATACCCAAAACCGCCTCTCACAGCTTTCAAACCGGGTTCCCGGTTTTGGAAAACCGGGTTCCCGGTTCCGCGTCGCTGTGACGGCGCGGAAAAATAATTGTGGACTCTTTTTTTTTTTTTTTTTTTTTTTTTTTTTCAAGACGCACCAACACGCTAGATCTCAAGACGCGGGGTCAGAGATTTTACTCGCCGAAACCGGGTACCCGGTTCTGTGGAATGCGGGTTCCCGGATTTTCTCGATGGCGCGAGTCAAAACGCGCCAAAACGCAGCACCTCAAAACGCCGGGTCAGAACTTTTGGAAGATTACAGCTCCGAAACCGGGTACCCGGTTCTGCCAAATGCGGGTACCCGGATTTGTGTCGATGCGCGAATCAAAACGCACGAAAACGCAAGCCATCCAGACGCTGGGTCAGAGATTTTCAGAAGTCACAGCACCAAAACCGGGTACCCGGTTTGCCAAATGCGGGTTCCCGGTTCCGACGCTGTGTCATGAACCCAAAACGCCAAGTGGTGCGTGAAAGTGGTTGGTACCAGCTCCAAAACCGGGTTCCCGGTTTGTGCGAAACCGGGTTCCCGGTTTCTCCTGGACATCCAACCTCTTTTTCTCCTTTTTCGCCAAATCGACCCCAAACTCATGACCTTTTTACCCCTGAAATCATCAAAAACAACTACCCTTTCTCATTTCTTAATAAAAACAATAAAATTACGAAAATCAAATTAATCTAAAATGCAAAAATGTGAAAAACTCAGCTAATATACAATGAATTGGCTTTTGTTTAACGTCGTTAAGCTCGACGGGTTACCTCACGCTTCTAAGGATTCTCGCGGAGGTACATGACCTCCCCGGGATGTGGATCTTCCGAGCGATTGGTATCTTCACCTCCATGGTATATCTTTAATCTATGACTGTTCACCATAAAGGTACGGTTCTCTAGCGGATGTTCTATTTATATCGCCCCATGAGGTGTAACTTTGGTCACTATGTATGGACCTGACCACTTAGATCTTAACTTCCCCGGAAAATTGCTGAACTTCGAATTATACTTTAATACTCTTTGCCCCACTTCAAAGTTCTTTGGACGAATCCGATTGTCATGCCATTTCTTTGTGTTTTCTTTGTAAAGTTTAGCATTTTCATAAGCATGCAATTGGAATTCATCAAGTTCATTAAGCTTCATCATACGATTCTTTCCGGCTAAGATAGGGTCTAAGTTCAACTGCGCAATTGCCCAATAGGCACCCATTTCAAGCTCTAAAGGTAAGTGACAAGCCTTACCATACACCATACGATAGGGAGATGCACCAACTGGAGTCTTAAACGCAGTACGATAGGCCCACAACGCATCATCTAACTTCATTGACCAATCTTTTCTTGTAGGACCAACGGTTTTCTCTAGGATTGACTTGACTTCGCGGTTCGAAACTTCAGCTTGACCATTGGATTGTGGATGATATGCAGTAGATACACGGTGTCTTACTCCATATTTCTCTAGAACAGTCTTCAGATATTTATTAACGAAATGAGATCCTCCATCGCTAATAATTACTCTAGGTGTACCATGTCTAGTGAAAATATGTGATTTCAAGAACTTGATCACCACTCGTGAATCATTAGTAGGTAAAGCCACCGCTTCTACCCACTTAGACACATAATCAACAGCTAATAAGATATAGAGGTTACCATTTGAAGGAACGAAAGGACCCATAAAGTCTATGCCCCACACATCGAATATCTCAACCTCTAACACATTATTACGCGGCATCTCATCCCTCTTAGATATATTTCCGGTAAACTGGCATCTCGAACACTTCTTAACATACTCATGACAATCTTTAATAAGAGAAGGCCAGTAAAAACCTGATTGAAATACCTTCGCAGCAGTTCTATCTCCCTTGAAATGTCCACCATATAAAGAATCATGGCATCCAGCCATAATGGCTTGAGTCTCTTCCCTTGCTACACATCTTCGTATCATTTGGTCAGCACAAACTTTGTAGAGGTAAGGATCCTCCCAAAAGAACTGTCTAGCCCGATGAGCTAACCTCTTTCTTTCTTGATAAGTAGAACCTTCAGGGAAAACACCACTCACCACTAAATTCGCAATATCTGCATACCACGGAGCCTCATAATCTCGAACAACGAATAAACTCTCATCAGGAAACTCTTCTCTAACTGCTTCAGTACCACTATTCATCTTTGAACCCTCTAAACGCGATAGATGATCTGCAACCTGATTCTCACAACCCTTTCTATCTTTGATCTCTAAATCGAACTCTTGAAGCAATAACACCCATCTGATTAACCTTGGTTTCGCATCTTTCTTCTCCATAAGAAATCTGATCGCGGAATGATCTGTATAAACAATAACTTTCGCTCCAAGAAGATAAGAGCGAAATTTATCAAACGAATAAACAACTGCTAGCAACTCTTTTTCTGTAACTGTATAATTAATCTGTGCACCACTAAAAGTTTTACTAGCATAGTAAATCGAATGAAAAACCTTCTCTTTTCTCTGTCCCAATACAGCTCCCATACATAAATCACTCGCATCACACATAACCTCAAACGGTAAATTCCAATCTGGAGGTAACACTATAGGAGCAGAAATAAGTTTTTCCTTAATTGCTTGGAAGGCCGCTAAACAAGCTTCATCAAAAAGGAATTTGCAATCCTTTTCGAGTAAGTTGCATAACGGTTTAGCAATCTTAGAAAAATCCTTAATAAAACGCCTATAAAAGCCAGCATGGCCCAGAAAACTCCTTACCCCTTTAACAGAAACAGGAGGGGGAAGAGTTTTAATTACCTCTATCTTTGCTCTATCAACCTCTAAACCAGCACTCGAAACTTTGTGACCCAGAACAATACCTTCGCGAACCATGAAATGACACTTCTCCCAGTTGAGCACCAAATCTGTTTCCTTGCATCTCACTAGCACTTTCTCCAAGTTATCTAAACATATATCAAAATCATCACCAAACACGGAGAAATCATCCATAAACACTTCAAGGAAATTATCTATCATGTCCCAAAAGATGGCCATCATACACCTTTGAAAAGTAGCGGGAGCGTTACACAACCCGAATGGCATTCTGCGATATGCAAAAGTACCAAATGGGCATGTAAAGGTAGTCTTATGTTGATCTTCTAGAGCTACATAGATCTGATTGTACCCGGAGTAACCATCCAAGAAGCAATAGTACTCTCTTCCGGCTAATTTATCTAACATTTGATCGATGAAGGGCAGAGGGAAATGATCTTTTCTGGTGGCCTTGTTCAGCTTTCTGTAATCCATGCAAACTCTCCATCCAACTACCGTTCTTGAAGGAATCGCTTCATTTTTATCATCAAGAACTGTTGTAATTCCTCCTTTCTTCGGTACACACTGAACCGGACTCACCCATTCACTACTCGAAATGGGATAGATAATCCCCGCATCTAAAAGCTTGATTACCTCTTTCTTCACCACATCCTTCATGGCTGGCATTAATCTTCTCTGACCTTCAACTGAACGTGCATTAACATCTTCAAGTATGATTTTGTGTTGACAGTAGGATGGACTAATGCCTTTGATATCAGCAATTGTCCAACCTATTGCTTCTTTGTTGGCTCTTAATACACGCAACAGTTTATCTTCTTGAGGACCTGTTAAATTAGCTGAAACAATAACAGGTAGAGTTTCATTAGTACCCAAATATGCATACCTCAAGTGTGCTGGCAATGGCTTTTCTTCCAATTCCGGAGGAGATTCAATTGAAGGCTTCTTTTTAGGAATAATCTCCCCCGGTTCTCTCACAGGTTCATAGGCAAGACGCCTATACTTTGGATTTTCAGAATTGAGAGCTGCCACTGTTTCTGTAAGCTCCTCCATCATCTCAGGTGAATCTAATGTCAAAGCAGCCTGCAAGATATCATCAAAATTTAAACAATTAAATACCTCTTGCGATGCTTGCTCTACTACATCTATTCTGAAGCAATCTTCCTGAGAATCTGGGAATTTCATAGCTCGAAATACATTGAATTTTACTTCCTCATCTTGTATCCTCATCGTTAATTCGCCATTCTCTACATCGATCAATGTCCTCCCTGTAGCTAGGAAGGGTCTACCCAAAATAATGGGGACATTTCTATCTGCATTGTATTCAAGAATTACGAAATCAACAGGAAATATAAGTGTACCTGCCTTAACAAGGACATCCTCAATTCGGCCTTCAGGATGAGCAAGAGACCTGTCCGCCATTTGCAAGACCATAGAGGTAGGTCTCGCGGTTCCAATTTTAAGCTTATCAAAGACTGACTTGGGCATCAAGTTGATGCTTGCCCCCAAATCACATAACGCCTTTCCTTTCCATTCTTCTCCAATAGATATGGGAATCGTGAAACTTCCCGGATCAACTAACTTCGGAGGTAACTTACTCTGGAAAATCGCACTACACTCTTCAGGAAGGCCAATCATCTCATTATCACAATAGGGCCTTTTGTTAGTGAGGGCCCTCTTCAAAAATTTTGTATACTTCGGAATGTCACGGATCGCTTCTAATAACGGAATATTAATACTTAGGCCCTTCACTCTATTAAAGAATTTCTGAAAGTCACCCATATCACCCTTTTTCTGAACTCGCGATGGAAACGGTGGTGGAGGGCGATTGCTTACAATTTCATCTCTCTTTTTCGGAATTTCTCTTGGTCTTTCTATTTCTTCAACCTCACTATCTTTCTCATTCTCTTTCTCTTTCTCACCCACTTCCTTTTCTGTTCTTGGAACTTCTTTCTCTTTCATAACGGGAAAATGAGGTGGAGGGAGGTTCTTACCATTTCTTAATGTAACAGCCTTGCATTCTTCATGTTGTGTTGGATTTTCCGTATCGCTAGGAAGTTGCCCTTGTGGACGCTGATTCAACTGTTTATTAATTTGGCTTAGCTGATTCTGGAAAATCTTCATATTCGCTTCGGCTGCGTTTTGACGTTCCAAAGCTTGTGTTTGAAGAGCAATCAAATTTTCAACGGTTTTCTGAAGGGTAACAACTCCTTCTTGTGGATGAGCAGGTAAAGCTTTTTGGTTTAATGTTTCGTCATAGGTATTCTGAGGAGCTTGTCTTTGTACGTAATTTCCTTGATTTTGTCCACCTTGATAATTGTTGTGTGGTCTTGGATTATAGTTGTTACCTTGGGGACGCGGCTGATACGCATAGGTAGGATTGGCTGCCCCATTAGGATTTGAGTATTGAAACCCAGGATGGTTTCTGTTAGGCTGATATCCATTACCACTCGAATTGAAATTTCCTCTATTGGACATAAACATCACGGATTCTGGGTTATTCGGACAATTTTCCTCATCATGATCATCTACTCTGCAAATCGAACACATATAAACCTCTTGTGCAGCATGCACAGCTACCTTCTTACCTGAAAATCCTTCTTTTACAGCTAGAGTAAGCTGCTTCAATTGTTGCTCTAAAGTGTTCTGAATCTTAGTCTCAAACGTAGCAAATTTTTCTTCTATGTCAACATTATTCACCCCCTTAACTGGTGTTCTTACGGAATTCCACCCAACTTCATTCTTGACTGTTCTCTCTAGGATAATCTTTGCATGAGCGGGTTGAACTTGAAGAAAACCTGCTCCACATAGCGTATCCAACTTCTCTCCCGCATTCCCATCAAGGCCTCTATAAAAGATCTTAAGCTGTTGTTGTTCTGAATAGCCATGGTTGGGAACTTTACGCAAACACATCTGAAATCTTGTCCAACTCTTACCCAAAGTTTCATCATATTCTTGACGGAAATGCGTCAACTCTAATTCAGCATCTAACCTCATGTTACTTGGGTAATACCTGTCAAAGAAAGCAATCTCTAATTGGTCCCAATTAGTGATCTTCGTAGGATCTTGCGTATCGTGCCATTCACTTGCTCCCTCAGTAACAAAGAACTTAAAAGCAGCAAAATACATCTGTTCTCTCGAAACCCCTTGTGTGATATAAGAATCACATATCTGTTTGAATTTCTGTACTGCCCTAAGAGGATCTTCTGATGGTCTACCACGAAAATTACCAAAATTCTGGAACTGAGCTAACATACCCGAATCTGGACGGAAACGCGGAACATTAATATCTGGAGCACCTACTCTTATAGCTGGATCACGGAATGGAACTTCTGGAGGACCATTAGTAAACCACGGATCATGATTCATCACTATCTGAACTTGAGTATTAGGAACCACTGGTGGAGCTGGAGGAATAACGCCTGGAGCTAAAGGTTGGCCATTTGCATCTAGCTGGCCTTGTCCATTCTGTTGACCTTGAAGGTTGATATTTTCCATTCTGTTACTTAATTCTTCTACTTCTAAAGCTTCTCGTTCTCTTCTTCTTCTGTTTGCAAGTCTGATCAACGATTCTGGATTACTAAGGATCGGAGGTGTTGGCTCTAGATCCTTGAATAGCCTTCTTCGCATACACCAAACCTAAAAACCTGAAAAAGCTAACAAACAAAAAGCGTAAAACTGATAAAATAAATGCACTTATCACTAAAGGATAAACACCGTGGTCACACGCTACCGTCCCCCGGCAGCGGCGCCAAAAACTTGGTGGTCCTTTGTGTGTTCTAAAAATAAATGCAAATGCTAATCGAACCACAACCGCAAGTGTACGGTTGTCCCAAGTAGTATGTATGATAATACAGATTCGTTCCAAGGACGGATGGTTGATCACAATGTTTAGCAAGTAGTGATTGATGCACTTATGAAAATAAAAGATAATAAAATGTTTGTTTGGTTTTTTTTGTTTATTAAAACTACTAAATGAAAGACAATTAATTAAATGCAAGTAGAAGCTAAGACGCAAGTAAAATAAGTGAAAACGCAATATGAGATGTAGTACTTGAGAACGCAAGGATCCTCCTAATTTTACTTCCTAACTTATGTTGTTTAAGGGCTAAATCGGTCAATTACAATGGTCGGGATTCTAAAATCCTTATACCCCCGTCAGGGTGGACTATAAGGCAATCCTAGGGTGTCACTAGTCCCGTCAGGGTAAATATGATCCACCTTTAGATGTTTAAGTTTTATTACCTCATTGGCCCTAGAATTAGCTAAGTTCGTCAGAATCAATAGCTTTTATCCTAGATTGAATAATTAATTCTATACCTAAACCCTCCGTCAGGATGATCCACACGCCACATATGTGGAATAGCTTAGATACTAATACCTAATTTTAGTTCGCGACTCTAAAATCAGTAAATAATCACAAATTATCGAAAAGAGTAAAAGACCCAATCTAATTTAATTTAGCATAAACCCAAATTCAACATTCGTTATTTCATAAAATTAAGATTCACCCATTGTTTGTTCTCAAGCACTATTAAAAGCCTAGCTCATATTAAAATTAAAAACTAAATTAAAAGAGATGGAATTCATATTATTTACAAAATTAAAATATAAAAAGAACCTAATTTTCGGAATTGGAATGACTACGAATGGAGCTATAGACCCACTCCAGCTCTTGTAGCTTCTTCATTCTTCCTTCTGTTGCTTCTCTCTGGTGTTTAATCTTGTGGAATGTGAATTGTGTGAAAAATAGAAGTCCAGACCTCCTTTTATAAGCATAAATTCGGACTAGGGCTTGGACTAGAAAATAAAAGACTAATTAAATGTCCAAGCCCAATTTCCAAGCCCAAAATCCCGTAACTGCTGATACACCTTCACTAAAACGGCTTTTCCCGATGCGTTACAACTCCGATTGACCTCATTCAAGTTGCTAAAGTTCCGTAACTCGATAAGGAATGATTTCTCTTCAAAGGTCAACAGCTGAATCATCGCTTAAGCACCTCGAAATCAGCAATCTATGGCCTGGAAAGTGGATTTTCAGCTCTAAAAATAATATCTTCGGGATTTGTCTTCAAGTCTTGACTCTAATTCACGATCTTTGACTTTCTCCTTTGGATTCCTCTTCTAGCTAGCATCTAAAACCTGTAAACTTTACACTAAAAATACCAATATTACGCGCAAAAGTTTAATAAATTAAAAATGCTAGAAATAAAAAGGTAATTCCGAATTATTGCATATTTAGTCCAAAAGTCTATCGAATTAAGTAAATAAACACCAAAAATGATGTCTCCCAAGGGTCTAAAATAAGAACAATTAGGGAGACATCAAGGTGACAGAAGAAATGAATAACAAGTTGACACGACAAACGACTCTGGAAGAAGTTTGGAAAGCGGTTTTCGATATGTCACCAACCAAAGCACCAGGGCCAGATGGACTCAATGGTAAGTTCTATCAGGAATATTGGCACATAATACAATTTTATGTTTTTTTAATGGTTCAAGACTTCTTTATGAATAAAATTTCTCTCGATAAACTAAATGAAACATTGACCACTCTCATCCCGAAAGGAGACACACAAGAAGGTATAGGGGACTATCGTCCGATTTCATGTGTTAATTTTGGATATAAGATAATTTCAAAATTATTAGCTAACAGGTTACATGAATTTATGAACGACATTATATCACCAACACAGGTGGCATTTATTAAAAATAGAGCAATACAAGATAATATCTTAGTTGCTCAAGAAGTCTCATTTTACATGAAAAGGAAGAATGTGAAGCCAATGGCAGCGATTAAACTTGATATGGCTAAGTCTTATGACCAGGTACGTTGGGAATTTTTATTATTAGTTCTAAAAAAGTTAGGTTTTCATGATAAATGGATCACTTGGATCTCGAATTGCTTGTCATCGGTTACGTTTCAATTAAACTTTAATGGTAATAGATTGCAAAAATTCAAGTCGGAAAGGGGATTACGACAAGGTGACCCTTTATCTCATTCCTTATTTTCTCTGATGACAGAATCTCTTATTAGTTTGATTGATAAGAAGGTAGACCAAAAGAAACTGAAAGGAATACAAATTACTAGAAATTGTCCGGTTATTACTCATTTGTTATGCAGATGATTCACTATTTTTTCTGACAGTAGAGGGAGACGAAACCGAACAATTTAGAGATTGTATAAACACGTATTGCGTGGGTTCGAGACAGCGAATTAACTATATAAAATACTCTGTTTGTTTTAGTAAGGACAATCACTGCAATGGATTGCTGAGGAACTGTTCAAAAACACGGAAGAATGGAAAGCACACCCTTTATCGGATGGAGGAAAATAAGTACTTATAAAGGCTATTTTACAAGCACTTTCGATATACTCAATGTCAATCTTTTCTTTTTCAGTTATGTTTTGTAATAAATTAATATCAGTTGTCTCGAACTTTTGGTGGAACTCAGGTGAAAAATCTCGAATTCATTGGATGGCATGGGAAAAATTGGTGGTTAGCAAAATGTTTGGAGGAATGGGATTCAACGATTTTAAGTGAATGAATACAGCATTACTATCAACACAAGCCTGTCGAATCCTTAATAACCCGAATACGTTAGCAGCCAGACTTCTAAAAGGTATATATTTCCCGAATACTACTTTTCTCGATGTTAAATTAAGACAATCTCGAACATGGTCATGGGAAAGTCTATTAGAAGGAAGAGATATGTTAAAAAAAATACGGAAGATATCAAATAGGAAATGGTGAAACTATAAACATTTGGACAGACCAATGGTTGGATACTCAGTGGAAATTGGAAAAACCTGAGGGATGTACCAATTATAAAGTTAAAGACTTATGGGTGGATGGTTCAACGGTATGGAATCATGAGGTATTAAATGAAGTTTTCTCGGAACCGATAATCCATGTCATATTAAGGGAGAGAGTTTTTCCAATAGAGACCCCAAACAAATTCATTTGGCCATACGCCAACAGTGGCGAGTATGTTACGAAGACAGGGTACAAAGTCCTTACAGACAGAGAAATCATTGAAGAGCCGCATCAATCAAATGCCATCCCATCAGACGACATGTTATGGAGAACCATCTGGAAATCCAATGTCCCCAATAAGGTTAGAATCTTTACCTGGAAAGCTTGTAATAATGCGATTCAAACAGGTACAAATTTAGTATCACGTCAAGATGATGTGGATATGACTTGTTAATGGTGTAACATGGATCAAGAGACAGTGGAACATTTATTACTTACATGTGGGGTAGCTAAATTAGTCTGGGCAGGATTTGCACTTCAAATTAGTACACAAATGGTGGATAAAAATTTGGGACAATGGTTTCTTAAGATAATTGAGACATTTGTTAATGGTGGTTAGAGAAGAGAAGTTGTCATTGCATATGTATTACTACTCATATGGAATTTATGAAAATTTAAAATGAAAAGTAGGCATAATGGGTGTAAAAATACTGCCAGATGAGATTATCCGTGTTACCAACAAGATTATAGATGAACATTTCGGCAGAGACTGAGTCACAGGTGAACAAGACAGAATACAATCCCGGATAATGACAATAACATGAATGGAGATCTCGATTTTCAAACCAATATTGCGTTCACATGTGATGCATCTTATGATCAACCACACATTCCAGCAGGAATTGGAGTGGTGCGGATTAACAAGAACAACAGAGACCGAATTGAATTCTCGACGACTACTTTATGCAATCCTTGTATAGAAGGAGAGACACAAGTTGTTATTCATGCTTTGGAAATTAGCAGGCAAGAAACACATGAAGGGATAACTATCTTTTCTAACAACCTTGAAATAATTCAAGGTATCAAGCAGGTGTCGGCGGCTAGATGGAGGCTCAGACCATGGGTAATGCAGATTAGGAACCTGTCCTCAGGCGGCGGGCATGCTATCTTTAAACACATTCCACGATGGTTCAATGGTCGAGCAGACGCTCTAGCAAAACAAGCCAGACACAGGGCACTCAAGGAATATGAATCACGTATAAGGATAATCTGTCAATTTTCCAGATTAGGGATAGGATAAATCTCGATGTAAACTTTGTACTACCTCTGTTTCAAAACGTTTGTCCACTTTGCTTTTCACACGAATTAAGAAAATTAATGATTACAATCCCTATTATAAAATTATCTTTCATAAAGTGTCTTGATATATTAAATGTGTATTTGAAATATAAATTTTAGTTTTTTAATTGGGATAAAATATAAATTTTAGTTTTTTAATTGGGATAGTAATAAAAAAATTGAGAAAAAGTATTTTGAAATATTAATTAAACAAATTTTTTGAAACACTAATGGACAAACATTTTGAAACAAGAAGTATTTTCTTCCGCGTAAAATAAAATAAAATAGATAATGATCCGTTCATATTACAACGGATAATTTTAATCTATTCACACCGCCATTAAGAAGATAAAAGTAGTAAACGGCGTAAAAAGGTTAAAATCGTCAACTTTGAAAAATGATGTCTTCCTTCCTCAATACACTACAATACACTATACCGTTCCTTACAATACACACACAATTGCAACGGGTTGCACATTCTTGAAATTCCATCATCACTTATATACTTACTTACACATAACCTTTATGCACACAGAAAGCCAAACAAAGAAGCCAATGTTTTACTCTCAACTTTTGTTATCGAAAAAGGGTCCTCTTTGCAATATCTGGCTTGCTGCACATTTTCACAAGCGACTCAAGAAAGATCAAATTAACCAAACTGATATACCCTTCTCAGTGGGTCAGTTTTCAATCTCTCTCTCGCCTTTTTTTTACCCTTGCAAAATGTATGTTTTTCCTTTGCAAATTTTCAATCTCATGGGTAAAAGAAAGAAATAATTATATATGATATGTGAAATTCCGTTACAAAAAATGTTTATGTTGTGTGTTATGTGAAACAATGATTACGTATTATGATGATTTTCAATAGTGCGAAATTGAAACATTGTTACCTATATTATGCAAACAAGCCGTATAATCTCGTGTTTTAAAAAGTATTAGGTGTATTCGTTACTTGTAGAAAACAGGGGTTTATTTGGCTATCTTACGTAACACAAGGACCATGGTGCAATTAGTTCTTTTGTTCTATTGTGAAATTGCACCATGGGTACGTCGTGTTTTAAACAGTATCTGGTGTATTCTTTACTGTTAGAAACATAGGGGTATATATTTGGTCATTTTGTGTAAAAGACAGGGACCATGGTGCAATTAGTTGACTTATATAAAATAAAATATGTTTTATGCTGTGTTATATAAGGTGTTATGTGAAAAATGATTAGGGAATTATGATGCATTTTCTCTAGTGTGAAATTGCAACATTGGTCCTTGTATTATGCAAATACTCCATATGTACCCGTGTTACAAAGAGCAGGTGGTGTATTAGTTACTTTTAGAAACACATGGGGTTATATTTGACTATTTTTTGTAACACAGGGACCATGGTGCATTTAGTCCTTTTTAAGTATAATAATGTATTTGATACCCCTGTATTACAAAAAGTAGTGATTGTGAGGTGTAGATCTGCAACATTTATATATAATATATATATCAGGGGTGTGTATTTGCTATTTTCAGAAACATAGGGATGTATTGGCTATTTTGCATAACACAGGGACTAATATGGCAATTAATGGTTTTTTTTTTTTCTGTCATTGACTTATTACTCTGCAGTTGATTACAATAACAGGGTTGTTTTTTCATTTTCAAACTATAATATGATCTGTGTTTAATACCCCTGTGTTTCAAAAATTGGCAAATATACCCTGTGTCAGTTAATAGTTATATTTTTTGACCCCATATAACAAAATTATATCAATACCTTATGGTCCCCAAAATTTTCAGAATTTTTCACTTGACCCCCAACCTTTTTAAAATTATCATTTTAGTCTTCAATTTTTTTGTTTTAATGAATATTTTGTTTTTTTCTATATTAAAATATAGGTTATTTTGTAATATATGGAATTATAATGTAATCAATTGAAAAAAAACTAATATAAGGACCTATAACGTAAAATTTGCATAATATAAGGATACATATGCAAATAAGTGTTTTCCCCAACTAAAATGTTTGGTCTCACCCCTGTTATGAAGGGTAGATGTGCAATTATATGATATAGTTGGCTATTCACATAACTCAGGGACTAATAATGCAATTATTTAATGTAGATAAGATCCTGAGTGATGAAGTTTCGGTAGTGACTCAAAGAATCCTAGGGTTTCTTCTACTAGGTGTTGTTCATATATACTCAAAAAAAGTGGAGTATGTTTTCCATGATTGTCGTAATTTGCTGACTAGACTTAAAGATGCGCCACCTGGCACTAAAACTTTATCAAGAATCGAGAATTTGTGCTCACCTTGTCCTTCAATTACTCTACCCCAGAGTTTCAAACTTGATGCTTTTGATCTCGGAAATCTAGAAAATCAAAACTTAACCAGGTAAAAAATTTCATTCTATAATCCCAAAATACTGTTTTTGCTTAGCATTTTTTAATCCTTTTATTTCTGGTTTTATAGTGATCATCATAGTGTTATATCTCACGAAGAGCTGTTACTTCCAGGTAATTATTTATTTATAAGTCCTTTTATTATCGTATGTTTGCACAATTTACCCAGCTTTTTTATATTAGATGCAAGGAAGGACAAGGGATTTTGCCTCAGCTCGTTGGACAAGGTATGAGTTTTTTTAAATAATAGATTAAAATATGTTTTTATTTGAGTAATTTGCGTTATAGGTCCCTATATTGTACAAAAATTGCACCACTAGGCAGGGGCGGAGCCACCTTAGAGCCAGTATGGGATAGGGCATGGCCCCCCAACTTTTTGAAAAAAAAAAAAAAAAATTTGCCTTGTGTCCCCCAAATTTTCAATTTTTAAATTTGTCTTATTAATCTTTTATTTATGTTATTTGTATGAATATTTTGTTTTTTTTATAATAAAATATAGGGTATAGTGTAATTAATTCAAGAAAATAATATCAAGACCTATAGTGCAATCTAGCATGTTCCGTGTCTTTTATTTTTATTTTTATTTTATGGTCAATGTGATATTTACTGTCTAATATTGAAATTTTGTAGTATAATAATGCGGAAAATCTATATTTAGAAGCTAGTTCTTCAACTTTCACTCCGGTCAAAGAGTAAGTCAAACCAAGACTTGTAAATTTCTCCCAAGAAATTGGAACTATGTGTAATTAATTTGTATATCCTTGTTACAGTGTTATTGATCTGGAAATAGACTTTCCGGAATGTTCTAGAAACTTAAAAGTGGGACCGGATAAGAATGTTTTAGAAAGTACATTCTTTCTTGAAGATCGTTTGGACCCAATGTCCTTAGAATGTCTCGAAAGTGTTCCCGGAACTGAGGAACCGCCACCTGTCAGTACAGTTCCCGAGGTCAATGAGGTTCCGCCACCTGTCAGTACAGTTCCCGAGGTCAATGAGGATCCGCCACCTGTCAGTACAGTTCCCGAGGTCAATGAGCAACCGCCACCTGTCAGTACAGTTTCTGAGGTCAATGAGGGTCCGCCACCTGTCAGTACAGTTCCCGAGGTCAATGGGGATCCGCCACCTGTCAGTACAGTTTCCGAGGTCAATCAGGAACCGCCACCTGTCGTTACAGCAGTGTCGGATATCGAACAATGGGGAACATTAACTCTTCCTTTAACTCCCCAAGGACATTCTGGTAATTTCTGACCGCTTTTTTTTTTTTTTTAATTTTTCAAAAAATTATGTCTAAAATCTTCCGTTTGTGTCAGTTAACGCCTCATCGGGACCCACTACTCCGGGTACTAAGGATCGGACGAAGGTTTCAAGGAAGAGGAAATGTATTTGGGATGAACATACTATACTCCCAAACAAGTAAGTGCTCTACAATTTAGGGGCTTAATATGCAAATTTTACAAAATATAGGGACTAATCCCATTCTTAGGATTTACAAGCATTGGATAGGGGATTCAAGTGAGTTAGTATATAAAAGACGAAAAGCTCCTCATACAGTTTTACATGCATCGAAAGCTCAAAAGATTTCTAATCTTCCTAATAGTTTCATAGACCCAATAATTCCTTGTGAGTTTATTTATTTTCATTTTATTATCTAGAAATTTGAATTTGTAATGACTATTTATAATCCATGCAGGTACTTTTTTAGTAAATCATAAGGTTATGGATCTTATTAGAGACATAAAGGTGACTAAATCTAATGAACCAAGTTGTTCAACCTTAAACGTACAGGTGGCACCACCACAAGAAGAAGATATTACGAAACGGGACCCACCTCCCCGTGTTGAACAACCTGGAACACCGATAAAAATCGTGGAGAAAGGACCATCTTTGAGCGATGAACAAGAAGGGAACTTTACTTTCATGGATGAGGTGTTTATTTATTTTTATATTTATTACATTATGGTCCCTCTGAAATTTTGAGAATTTTCACTTGGTCCCCCAACTTTGTTTTTAGTTAAGTAAAATATTAATTATTGTGTATAATATATGGATTTATAGTATAACATATTCAAAAAAATTAATTTAGGAAACTGTAATATTTTTTTTTATAATATAAGACCCATAGTGCAATTTTTGCATAATATAAGGACCAACAGTTAAGAAATTGATTGTTTGTACTTGTTCTCCAGGTTGTAAATTCGTATGCTCCAGATAATCAAGAATCAGGTTACAAGTGTTATTTAGTTTATTGATATTTTTAATAATTTTTATTTATTTTTTGACATATACTAAAAGCTTGTTTCTTTACCTATCTATTGCAGAAAATCTTGGTGTAGAAACTTCTGAAAGAACAAGGTGATATATATTATATAGTGCAATTTTATAATAATATAGGGATATATATTGCAATTTTATTGAAGTTGTGGTGGTGTATACAGGGCTTTTGCAGGATACCTTTACAGGACCTTTTTGCAAAAGAAGCGACAAAAAGAGGACCAAATAATAAGTTTGTCAGAGATATCAAAGGGTAAAACAAAGAATGATAGTGCAAGACTATTTTATGAGATACTGGTAAGCTTGTGTTTAAGTATATTTCTTTTAAGTTTGGTTTATTTACGTGTATTTTATTTTACGTACATTGTGGATTGTATTGAATTTATTAATTAATTTGAAAATAAATAAATTTATTAATTACAATGCAGGTTTTGAAAACGGGGAGTTATGTAGATGTGAGACAGGAGAACGCTTATGATGACATTTTTGTGGTGGAAACTCCTTCTTTGAAGCAAAGTTTTGAAGGCGAAAAATAAAGAAAGAAAATACAAATAGATAGGTAGTATTATTACCTTAATATGTGTATCTTTGGAAATTTTTTAGATGTTTATATAGAAATTTTATATCTTTTTCCGAAAAGAGTGTTGTAAATGTCATCTATGATGAAAGTCAGAAAAAAAAAGTCATCTATGATGGTCCTTATTTCCAATATGAGAAACATACATGATTTGAGGTTTAAAAAAGAAAATTTATGTCATGATTAAATTGTGTAGTTGCACGACTCTTTCCTTCTTTAAATTACTTTTCAATATCTAAGATATTTTCTCGTCCAAGAAAAAAAGTTATATAAAATATCAAGACGGTTTGGTTTTAGATTTTGTCCCTAAGAGATAGTCCAATGTCATTGGTATAATATATAATTAGGTTCAGTTTACACGACCTGTTAAATGCTCGTTTAAGATCATTAGATCTATAAAAATATTCTAAATCTTTAAAATCAGTTTTAGAAAAAATACTTGACACTTAAAGTGATTTTAGATACTAAATATTTTTAAAATATTTTTTATAAATAATTTAATTTTAATTTAAAAATACTTTTAATCTTAAAATAATCAATCCCAAATGAGCTATAAAACTATTTTTAAATGATGTACTTTAGAATTTAGTAAGGGTGTTTTTTTTTCCAGTTTTTCTGACACACTATATATTTAGTCGACCCCAAGTCTTGAGAACGTTCATTGGATATTACATATAAGTTTGATGTTTCCGTTTATGTGATTGCTTAATCTAGTTACAAAATATTATTTTAGTTGAGAATTTTTTTCCTATTATTTGATGTTTTACACTTTCTTGTATAATTTTGGTATTTATGATATTTTTAGAGATTTTGTACGTAATTTGTGTGTTAAGTGTGTAACTCTTAGAACTTGGATGATAGAATACTCCGAGATGATGATAAGAAGTCAAGAAAAAGAGATCACTCCTTAGTCATGACGAAAAAGGAAAATTCGACTATATTTAGAAAGTGAAAGTAGTTGCCAGCTAGATTAAGAAAGTGATTTATTCAAGTTGCCACGCAAGATTGATGAAGATTCTGGAGAAATCCTTCGATATCCAGTTAGGATTTGAAGTTAGGAACGTTTGGCCACTGACATTTTCGTGATTCAGAACTGAATTGAAAAAGTTATGTAATTTGTCTCTACCGTGGTTCGAACCAGTCACCTCTTCATTGAAACATTTTCGGGTTGGATTAGATCACTTAAAACAAACCCACAACCCATAAAACACAATAACTTATAAATATCATAAATTAACATTTGAAAAGGGTCCTGAATCAAATACAATTAATAGAAATCGCCTAGAGCAGATAAGAAAAGAGGAGAAGAAGTTTGGGAAGCAGTTCATGCCATTCCAACTCTATCTTTCATCGTTAGTCAACAATTAAAAATGTAATTTTATTTTATTTTTCATTTTGAACATGAATATTACATTATTAGTTTGTAGAAGGTTTGAATCTTCTTTATAATGATGTGGGGAATGATTTGGATGTAAAATTTATGGTGATTGGGTAGTGTTTTGATGTATGGTGAAGGTTTGTAGAAGCTTTGATGGAGGTAGGGAAGCTTTAAGGAAGAAAGAGAGGCTTAAGGATTAAAAATTCGTGATATAACTAACCTTCACCTCTCATACCCTTTTATTAATCTTGCTGGCGGCGCCGTGCGGTGCACCAGAGGTCTGGTGTGGTATAACGCACAAAAAATTTCTTAGACTTGTGCACGGTGTTGACGATTGTGCAGTAAGGTCTTAGCAAAATACTGATTTACAGTACCGTTGTGACGGTCTAGGCATGGTGCGGTGCACCAGATGACTTCTCTGTTCGGGACCTGACGTCACGGTCTGGCGCAAATGACGAGATGGTTCATTTCGCGCTAGACCGTTTCGCTGAACCGTGTCACAATCTTCTTTCCTGTGGTGTATCGGAGCTCTCGGGCGGTATACCACATAGAAGCTCTGGTTTTCTCCAAATATTTCGTGATTTTTCTCCCTAACTCGATTTCTTAAGTACATACACATCAAAAACACTAATACCTTTCTCAATACTACAATATCTCAATACTAATATGAAAAACTACCTAATGCTCTGTAACATTTTACATAAATATAGAATGTCTTCGGGACAAGTGAATAATTTTAATAAGAGTGGTGTATTTCTTAGTAAAAATACTCCAACTCAAATTATAATAATCTTTCTAAATTTTTAAACAAGAGTAACATAATTGATTTGGGTAAATACTTAGGTCTTCCTTATGATTGGGGAATGTAAAAAGTCAAAGCCTATGTTTGGGTTTGCGAAAAAGTGAAAAGACATATGGAGACTTGGCATAATTCCTTTATTTCCGAGAGAGGATAGTAAGTTTTACTAAAGTAGGTCATTAAATCTAAAACTAATCATCTTATTATGGTGTCCCTTATACCAATTAAAGCAGACGCCCATCTTGCATTCTTGGTTAGAAAATTCTATTAGGATAATAAGGTAAAAGCCAAAATTCACTGGTCATCATGGTATGTTCTTTCTCTTTCTGTCAAGATTTTATTCTCTTTCAAGTGCTTAGAGGTAAATTTTTTTATAACTCTAGATTCCTAAAAGCTGGTATTGGGAACAATGCATAATGGGGTTGGAAAAACCTCCTCGTGTTAAAAAAATATAGTATGCATGGTCAGGGATGGAGGGACGACATGGATCCTAATGATAAAAAACTAATATACATGACAAATAAAGAACATGTCGATGTCCACAAGTTAATCAATTGAAATGATAAAGTAGCTAAAATGGACATTGTCCGATAGGTTCCACCCTTCCCCTGATTATTGTCTACTCCATATCACTTATCCATTTACCTTTCCCAGGTGGTTTTGATAATCCAAGCTGCTCCCTTTGTTTTTTGGGTCAAGTGATGGTTAAAGAGGTATCATTTCCTTACTAATAAAAGGGATATGGATAAGAGAAGCCATATAATATAAGAGAAGCCATATAAAAATGGGGAAGAACAATCTAAAGTTTTTCTCAATTGTATTTGGAAGTTAATAGGGGGTTAGGATTTACCCCGAAGGTTCATAAATTCCTTCGGAAAGCAGCTAGTAACAAATTACCAACTAATAAAGATAGAGCAAAAAGAAAAATAACAACCATTTCCAACTAGGAGGTGTGCAATGAAGAAGAAGAGTCGGTCAAAAAATAAGTTTTTCATTGTCATCATGCTTGAGAGGCATGTATAGCTAGTCCTCCTTGTCATCTTACTCATATCTTGTCTACATGTAGGTTCAATGAATGGTCTTTGCGCGTCTTTGAGTATTTTAACGAGTTTAATAACAATAAAAAAGAACTAGAGACTGTTTGTTATGCGTCATTCCTAGTATGTCTTATCTGGCTTACTATGAATAGTGCCATTTTTAGATATTTAAATCCGGACTCTTTAACATTTGTAAATAACGTGTTCCAATATTATGAGGAGTATGTTAAGGCATTTGCCTCTTCATCTGAGGTTATTTAGGGTAACAAAAAATTAATGATTTTGAATTCAACTATAGGTAGAGGGGACTTTCCCTTGCACCCGTCCTTGATTACCTCTGATAGTTGTGCTAACATGATAGGAACCTCCTCGGGATCCCTTGTAGTGGCTATTGTTTTTTGTAACATTAATAAGAAGAGCCATAATTCCCCTATTGATTGACTCTGACCTCATAAATACTTGCTTCCCCCTATTTTAATAGTTATAAAATAAATTGTGATGCAGTATGGAATGATTCTAATGGTTTAGCTATGGTGGGAGGTATTATAAGGAATGAAGGACTTATGATCCATGGTAGATGTTGGAGGTATAACACAAGATCCCGGTGAAAGCGGAAGACTTAGGTATAGTTTTTTCTATTAAATTTGAGATACTTTATCAAATAAGAACCATAACCGTGAAAATGGCTGCTTGAATGTTATACATGCCATCAAGGGCTCGAGTTTTAAATGTGATAGAAGATAATGTAATATTCTAGATGAGATAAATTATAATAATATTTATTTCATTTTTATTGAGAAAGAAATATAAAATAGCTGATTGAGTGACAAACCAAAAGTGATACAACTTATTGTTTGTCCATTGGAATCTTATCCCCCATCACAATTAGCAAAAATCTTATTTTCTAGACTTCAATCCTACGGGAAATCAAGTGAACTTTGTACTTTGTTGAGCTTTATGGCATTTATTAATTTAAACATCATTTGAATAAATAAAGAAATGTCTTGAAAATAAAAAAACTAGATTAAATGGTGAAACTTGTAAAAATGAATTACACTCTTTACTTTAACTTATGGTGCGAGTAGGGGCATTCCAAAATCTTTCACAATTTACACTTATTTGGCTATAAAAACCAAATTAATGGTTTAGAACACTTGATTTTAGGTTTAGATATTTTTTTGTCTATTTGATTCATTAGATACCATTATTAAGTTTATGGCATTATAAGTCTACCACTAATGTAATGAACGTTAAAATAAATGAATTTAAAAAATGATAAAAATTAGGGAGACTTAATATTAGTAACGCTATGCCATATTTCTCATATATAATCCACAAAACGTATCAGCTAACTCTTTCTAACACTTGAACAATTTTTGTGGACTAAAATGATCCATCATGAGTTTTGAATAATTATTTAAAAATATTACATAACATAAGGGAGATCAACAGATGATGAATTTTTTTTTGAACTATACTTTCGCAAACTTCAACACATGATTATTCTTGGGGATATTCAGACTCCTTTCATTAGGTATGTTTTTTGGTCACAAGACATGAGAATTTTTTTTTTCTTAAGAAACACCTCAATTATTATAGCTGATAAGAAAGTCATGAATTGAGGCACTCATACGAAATTATTGATAGTGTTCAGAGTAGATCGTTGTGATGATAATGGAGCATATGTATACAATGACTCTTATGTGTATGAAGTACTGACTTCCAATGATCTACATAAATAAGATTTACCAGAATACCATCTTTTGCTTTGATTGAGATGGGAATCTTCAAGAGAAAGGTTTCCAAGAAGTTTTACTTCATTTAAAGAAGGATGAGTCAACTCAATTAAATCTCGTACTTGAGAGTGAAACTATCGATATGGGACTTTCCTCCGCTAAAGTGATTGATGAGAAAGATTGTAGGTCACTTTGGTGATGCTAGGGGTAAAAGATCTTGGGATTGGAGCATTTTATGTTGCTCCTCCATCCTTTTGTTCATGTCCTCAATTTTGTCTAGATGCCCTTCTTGGTCTTTCGGTGTAATAAATGAAGTTTGCAACTGCATTTTGCTATAATTGGGGTGCTTAGTTAAAGCTTACTTGAGTATACTAGGGGAATCTATATTATCCTATATGATATGTCCCAATACCATTCACATTTATCAACTCTACATTATAACCTATGTATATGTAAAGACAAAGTCTATAACAAGTTTATGAAACAGAAAAATTGGTAAGTGAACGTGAAGACATAACAAGAGAATATCTAGTATGCCAAAGTCTTTATAGTTTACACAAACAAATCGTATCTTTCAAGAAGCAACATACAAAAAACACAAAAAGAAATTTAAACAACATGAGTAAACACCACGATAAAATATACTCCAAACACATGCGACTTCTATCATAATCAACAAGAACTAGAAATTCGTTGACGTGTTCATCAATTCCACCTACCCAACCCGTAGATCTATCCTTAAGGATAGAAAATCAGTTAGGGAAAAGGGATACACGATTGGGATCTGCGCGCTATTACGCGTTCCGAATCTCCACCAGTTAAGGAAGAGGTCAATACTTGGACTTCGACAGATGCGTAGATAATATAGGAAGTCGTTGGGTATATGTATTTTCTTGCAATATCAACATGTTGCTCTATCATGATAAAAAAGAGTTTCATTATTTGATCGAATTATAAAGAGACGGTTAAATAAAAGCACTCTATTACTAAGATTTCACTTACATTCACACGGAACAATGACACACGGATTCCTGGATCTATTCCATTAGAAACATGTGTGAAATTTTCGAATTTTGAGAAAATGTCCCATTACATGCCATTAAGTTAAAATTATAAACCGAGTCTATCATATTCTAAGCATAAACCCCAAGAACAAGAAGAATAAGAACAAGAAGAATAAGGACAAGAAGAATAAGGACAAGAAGTAAAATATTGCAAGGACGAAACAAAGATTATGCAAAATTTCACTACATGTCTTTATATTATTTATTGAATTAATTACACTAATCCCATATGTTATGCGAAATTTCGTTGTAGGTCCCTAATTGTTTTTGAACTAATTTTACTATAAATTCCTATATTATGAAAACATTACACACTTATAGTTGTCAATAGAAGAAAATTGTAAAGTTTATGGAGACATGATCGGTTTTACTATACATTTTAATTTCAGATTAGCATAGTATATGCTGGATGGATCTCTTTTCACAAAGTTCTTTATTCATTTGTTTAAACTCTTTTTACAAAGGTAAATGCATAAGACTCCATATAGTACTTAAATGATTGTGACATCTCCCAAGGTAGAGAAACTAGCCTATAAAAATCTTGTGCACGTTAATGTATCTAGATCAAGGAAAATTATATGCTCTTATCATAATCTTGAGAGTTTGAAATTTACCTATTAATTAATGAATCTGTGGTTCGACTAATTAAACAAAATTCTACAACAATAAAGAACGAAATGCACATCATTTCACATTTATAAAAAATAAATATAGCAATCTATCACCACATAAATGGTTTCAAGATGATTATTACTTAAAAAAAGTGAAACTTACCAAAATTTAGATAAATTACTTCTTATTGAAATGTCATGACCAACAATCTTGTTCCGAGTATAAACAAAATTGATTAGTACTCATTATAATATGAAAATTTAATGAACCTTAAATTCATTAGAGAGCTTTAATAAAAACAAAAACAGTAATAAATCTAAAAAGATTTTAATTCTAATCCCTTAACATATTCACAATTAATCCACAATTTATAATATTGTATAATATAAATCTGATATAATTTAGATTTTAATTTTAATTTTATCAATCCCTAGCAATACATTTTTTCGATAGTCTTAGATTATATATCAAATTACCTGTCAAACTAAATTATCTTTTATGAGACAGAAACATCTTTTTCAAAGTAAATTTCATATTTTTTTCTTTTAAGTTGTTCACTTTATTCTTTGTGTTTGCAGCGGCGATGTTAAAAATATTTGATTTAATATTAGTCTACCCTAATGAAACCCTAACATAATATGAGTGGTTGTTTGGAATTGTTAAGAAAGATGATGTTGGTGAGACTAATACCATCAACTAGCTTACTAATCTTGAATCTTTGGTGGGCCTCAGTGTCATCAAACAAATCATGAAATTTATCCATCTTTTGATAATATTGGTGGACATCGACGTAATCAAACCAATTTAAGTTATGTAATGTTAGAAGGCTATAGCCTTGAGCTACTTTTACATCACAAATTCAACTATATATTCTATCTAAAATTCTAGTATCACTTGGGTAAATATATTTTAGAGTTAAAATATTTTTAAGAAGAGATTGGATTTTAAACTTTTCAACCATACCATTATTGTTCTAATTTCCAAGAGGTCCTACAAAGTATAAATGATTATAAACCAATAAAATTGGTTGATTTCTATTACAAAGCTATCTCCAAGATATCACACTAACAAAGAATATGTTAATGTAGAAACTAGTATATCCAACCTAAATTGATTTCATCCAAATAAGATTCATCATTAATAGTGTGATCCCTGTCCATGAAGCTCAACATAACTCAAGAGGATGAACCCTAACAAAAATAAGTTGAATAATAAATGAAAATTATATTGGAAAATTTCTCTTCAATTGTGAAATTTGTCTCAATTGTATCATACAAAACTTATTCTTTCTCCCTTGCTTCTACCCGGCATTGGAAACCCGTCAAGGAGACCGTTTGTCACTTTACCTATTCCATCTTGCAACCCAAGCTCTAGCTAGTATACTTAGTACTGAATTTGAGAGGGAACTCTTAAGGGATTCTGTATTGACATGTCTTTCTCCAACCTTATCCTATCTGTTTTCGCATAAGATTTAATATTTTTTTCCCAAAAGCAACATCCTTATTCAAATTCCCTTTACGAGGCCATGCACAATACTATTTTGCCTCTGTGAATGTTCAAATCTCAACAAGTTTGTCATATAATCCGAAGCTTTTCCGTCACGTTTTATTAAGCTCAACTTTTACCCCATTTCTGAAGTTGTTTCGAACGGAAAAGAGATGATGCTCTAGAGCAAAGTTAAAAAAAAAAAATTGAAATTGTAAATTTTTGTAACATTTTTCCATTAGAGTGTAGTAGTAGATTTATTTATTTAGGTAATATTTTTATAATGTTATAATAATAATAGCATTTATTCCTTTATTCGCTTGATCGATGTAATTTTTTGTTGCTTGGGATTTATATGTTATTGCTCGGTATTATACAATTCAGTGTTATTCATGACTTATTCAGTGCCAAAAATGACATATTCCGTGTAAAATTTCAAAGTTCAAATTTTACACAGTCTCATACATTAAGCATATTTGTCTAGATATCAAACACATAAAACATTGTCCAGTGTCAAAATCTCGTTAAGTGCCAAAATAATAATTAGTCTTAAATCGGCGCTCGACGTTACCGCTAGGTAGAAGCAAGGGAGAATGAATCTGTTTGATACAATTGTCACAAATCTCATAATACATAACACCCTATTTGAAGAGAAATTGTCCAATATAATTGCATTTATCGTTCAACTTCTTTTTGTTAGGGTTCATCCTATTGATTTATATAGAAATTCATGGACAATGATCACACCATTAATGATGAATATTATTTGGATTAAAGCCATTTGGGTTGGAAATGCTAGTTTCTACATTAAAATATTATCTTTAAGTGCGATGTCTTGGAGATATCTTTGTAGTAGAAATTAACGAAACATATTGTTTATAACCGTTTTGACTTTGTAGGACCTCTTTTTTGGGAATTAGAACAATAGTGGTATGGTTAAAGAGTTTAAAAATCCTGTCTATCCTTTTAAAAGGGTTCAACACAATAATGTTCTTCCTCAAGTGATACTAGAATTTTTGGTACAATATATAGTTGAACTTGTGATGTAAGGGTAGCCCATGGTTTTAGTATTCTTACCTTCAATAACATTATTGGTTTGATTATGCTGAGGTCTACCAATATTATAAAAAAATGAATAAAGTCCATGATTTGTTTGATAACAGTGAGGCCCACCAAATATTCAAGAGTAGTAAGCTAGTTGATGTTATTAGGTCCACCAACATCATATTTCTTAACAACTCCATATAATCACTCATATTATATATATATATATATATATATATATATATATATATATATATATATATATATATATATATTCCATTAGGGTTTGATTAGGGTAGATTAATATTAAATAAAATAATTTAAATTCTATTTCCACGAACTCCACATTTTCAAACCCTAGACCATCTCCATGAATAAAGTGAAAGGCGCAAAAAGTAAAAAAAAGAAATTACATTTTGCTTTGCAAAAAGAAGTTTCTTCTGCAAAAAGGTAATTTAGTTTAACATGTTATTTGACATGTAATCTGAGACTATCGAAAGAACGTATTAGGTCCTAATACAGAATATAGCTAAGGTAATATATTCTAATAAAGAATGTAGGTGATGAAGATAAAGACTATAGCTAAGCTCATATGTCCTAATAAAACTTCTAGATATTAATTATGCGGAAGAGAGAAAATGAAAAAAGATAAATAATATATGAGATATCTACCAAACTTGTTTCTAAAAAACCCTTCCTTCAAACCCAATTATACCTCACTAATCTATATTCTTACTAAAGATCAATTAAAATATTTAACAATATAAACCTATTTCTCATTATCCATTATACCCTTAAACTATTCACTATATATATATATATATATATATATATATATATATATATATATATATATATATATATATATATATATATATATATAATAAACACATAAAATACAATAAATCTATAAAACCTATAACCCCTAATTCCCCCTCTCTCTCCTCCATTTCAAAGTTTTCCTGTAGCCAGTTTTGATAAGCTATTGAAACATTTTGAAATTTCACTATATCTCGTCAACATAGATTTGGTACAAGACTGGAGATCCATGGTATTGAAGACGAGCTTGAAGAGGAAAACTTGAATGTTGTTCGTGAGTTTTCTAGCGAGTTGTAGCTTTGCTAAAGAAGGATTGAAATGGTTCGTTAATGGAGAAGAAGCTCTGTTTATTGAGTTAGCTCAAAGCTCCAGCGAGATTTGATGGTTAGGGGAGGAGAAAGTTTCGTTCATTGGCTTGTTATTTTCGTTTAATACTTATTGATTTTGCGTTAATAGTCATTTCTTTATATTAATACTTAGTGGTTTTGCATAAAACTTAGTGATTTTGTGTAATACAAGCGGTTTAATTATAATACTAAGTGATTTTGCGTAATACTCAGTGATTTTGTGTAACTATGATTTTATGTTGATACTTAGTGATTTTTCGTAATACTTAGTAATTATGCGTAATACTCAGTGATTTGTGTAATAATAAGTGATTTTATGTTAATACTTAGTGATTTTGCATAATACATATTGATTTTGTGTAACAAGCGGTGATTAATACTTAGTGATTTTGCGTAATACTCACCTACTACGTGTATAACTCATGAATTTTCCACTAAAAGCTCAATGTTTTGGTTGAGTATCATTAGTGACTTTGTTGACTACTCAGTACTTTTGTTGGCTACTCGGTGACTTTATTGAGAACACATATTGACTAGTCCTAACACGTTTTTTGCTGAGTACTCAATGATACTTCTAAGGGATTCTCTATGTAGTAATTTTACTGGTGAATTCTCTGAGTAGTGATTTTGCTAGTAAATTCTCCGAGTAGTGATTTTGCTGGTAAATTCTCTGAGTAATTTTTTAAATTATTAAATATTAACACAAAATAACTAAGTATTAACACAAAATCACTGAGTAATGGCCGTATTATTTTAACGTATGACTTAGTGGACACATATGGTAATATAAGATTACATATTATAGTGGAGAAATATAGTTAGGATGAAACTTTGCAATATTTTGTTTAAACAATATATGTACTACAACACTTTCTTCAACACATATACAGAGAAAAATACATAAGAATTTATAAGGAAAAAACTATCAAAAAGTAAAAAAAATTAAGAGCTTTTAGATCCATGATTGCTGATTTGAGATCTCGTGAGGGAGAAGGTGGACGGGTCTATTTTCGATGTTGATCAAACATGGCTTCAACAAATCGATACACTGATGGATGCTCTGTGAGGGAAATGTTTCCAGAGAGATTAGAGGGGAGATAGAGAGAAATCTATGAAATGAAATGAATAGAAATAAATAGAAATGCTAAGCTTAGTTATAATAGTGTTGTCAGCTAGGATGTGATAAAATAACTATAAAATAAGATGCAACTAACTACCTAACCTAAGCATGGTACTCACTGCAAGTATCACAGGTCGTCTAGAAGTTTTAATGATAAGTACAGATTCGTTCTCAAGGACTTAATGTGTTATACAAATGGATAAACAGAAAAACGTAGTAATAAATAGCTCAATGAATTTAAAGACTAATCATTGATTTAGTAAATAATGATTAAAGTAAAGACGAAACAGTAAATAAAAGTGTAAGAATAAAATGAAAGAGAGTATAGCTTAGGTTTCGCTAGTATGCACTTATCCTTCTATTTATTCTACTAGTTAATAAGGGTGATTAAAGCTCTTAGATAAGTAGTTAAGATTATATATTCCTCCTAACCCCCTTCCGGGTGGGCTTAGGTGGCGACCTAACAATTACCAGGGGACTTGGGTAAGGGGACCCTGCGCAATGATCGGTGGTTAAATCTCAAATCCTAATGACTATCTAGTTAGGAAAGATCTTACGGATCACTACCACACACTAGACAATTATGTGATGTTTCAATAATTAGACACCCCTTCCGGGTGACCATCTAACTACTATTAAGACAATCCTAACGTGATCAAGATTAAGATAGGCAGTAAGTCAAAGTACATAAAACAAATATATGGTTAAGAAACTAGAATCAATTTTAAAAGATTTTTCCAAGCAAACTTAGATAGAAGACAAAAGAATTCAAAGATTATACATATGGAAAACCCAAGCTATGGGAAAATTAGTTCATGCTTACAATAAATAAACTAAAATAAAGATACATACTGTCAACTTTCTTCTCTTGAATAACTTCTATGATGAATAATACTAAGGACTAGGCAAGGACATATTTACAATGATTAGAGGGTGTATTTTATAGGTGTTAGGAAGACCCTAGGTCGAAATATTGGAGTAGAAGGCAAGTAATTTGAGTCCAAGTGCAACTCAAATTCGTTTCCTAAAATATCGGAGAGGATTAACATTGCTCAATGTTTTGATCATATCTCATTGTTTATTGATCCTACTTTATATCGGAACGATCGCATCGAAAATATATATGTTTAATATTTGTAATAAGTTCCCAAATTCCTAGCTGATTTTAAGTATTCTCACTTTAATGGACGCAACTGCAGAATTTCAAATTTACTTGACAGCTTTTCCTTTCCTATTTTATCTTTATTTCTTTTTATCTCTTGATTCCTTCCATATCTTTTTTCCTCATCTTCTTAGAATTGATTTGACATCTAATTATATTCCATATATCTTTAAAGATTCACATTAACACACATATTAAACTAAATATGCTCTAAAAATAACAATTCATCAAATCAAGACAAGAAATAAGAATTTACCAAAATACGAATAAAAATATATAATTAAATAATCAAATACACCTAAAATGATGTCTTTAACATATATTATTATATCACAAATAGGGAGACATCAAGACCTCTAACTCAAAGTTGTATCGTCCCGATATAATATAGATAAAAAATAGAAGTCTTTAAATACACACATACGTCAATTAAGTATAGTGGGAAGAAGATAGCAGAATATTAAAAATAATCTCAAGGCAACTACTCAGAAAATTTCATGTAATAATATTTACAAACTAAATTACATGTACACTTGTCATATTTACAATCAACACAACTCAAATTCAAAATCAGATTAGCTTCGCAATGTACGAAGGAGAGGTTCTTCACTTAACTTACCAAGGAGGCTATAGATTTTTCATCGAACTGTACTAGTATCCAAATATCCACCTAACTACTCTCTAAAGATTAAATCACTTCTAGATCACATAGCAAAGAATCATAAGGTCTTTAAGGTTGTAATGTTGGCTTAGGGACGGTATGATAGTATATTTGGATAATTTAGAGTGAGATATTGGCTCTCTCCTCACTAGCCATCAACGAATAGCCCTAGAGCTTGAGTTACTCTCATATAACGTTCTCACTCAACCTAATGATTTGATACACTAATTAGCATCCCCAATAACCAATACTAATGCATAAATATGATCACATAAAAATTATACTTTGCTGGTTCAAATATATTCAATCTTTTCCTATCAAGTTTTTTCTTTTTTTTGTATAGCTATGACTCTATTTTTGATGTGAGATGTCATGCTAATTTTTTTCTCATATTTTTCTTTTCCTTTTCATAACTTTTTTAATTTACTTTTATCCTAGCAAACGGTTGAAATATAATAAACTTGTGAATCATCATCAAAATATAGAGTACAATACATAAGCTCAAAATCCCAACCAATAATAATTCCTAGAATGGTGGACCCACCACCCCAAACTGAAGCTCTATGCATCGCGATTCTAGTGCAGGTTAAATGGAAAAGTCCTAAAATCTAAGGGGTACGGCTTATAATGTGGCTTATAAAAAGGCTTTAGAAAGGATAGAAGGGGATGAGAAGGATATAAATATAATAAATGGAAAGAAAGCTAAAAGGCAACAAGGGCTTATCAAACAACCGCCTTAATCACTTTCTAAACTATGCAATTTCGTTATTCTCTTACCTTTAACATGTTTATCAACTAGCTTAGATCTCACGGCCTACATACCCTCAAGGTGTCCTAAGATCAAGCATACTTCTACCGCATTGCTAACTAATATTTTCTTCACTATCAATGTGTGTTTCCTGTAAATACTCAAGGCATACAAAATAAAACAACTCATAAACATATTACTTTGTATCATTAAATTACTTATCTTATGCTTTCATGCTATTAAGCAGACTTTACATATAATTCCCATGTATCAAAAATTTTAATTTCTTCCAAAAACAGTACAATCACATAAAGATTGAGATAAGAGACACCGAATCCCCACACCCCCAACTAAAAAATGAGGCGTGTCCACACGACTTGAAAAAGCCTCTAATAATAAATAAAAGAACAAGCAAATAAAACATATACATAAAGGTAAGGAAGAAAGAGAACATACTCCCAAGGCTATTTTCTCGCGTTATCAACATCCAAGATAGGATTTATTGGATCTTTTGCTAAATTGAGATTTAATTGCTCAAGGAGTGTCATGATGTGCACCTGATTAGCTTTGATTTGTGCCACATCTTCGGCTAAGAAGGTTTGAGCTGCTTCAACTTTATTCAATCGCTCTTCTACCTTTTCTCTCCAAATACGATCCTCTTCTTTCGATTGACCTTGTTGAGGTTTCATAACTTATGCTCCTCTCAAAATTGTCTTGATTCAAGTATTGTCAATATTGCTACTCATATTATACACTAGTTTCTCTTCTTCACCTAAACTTTTATTTTCTTTTCGTACAAAGCACATGATCATAGTAGGATATTTCACATTAAATAGCGTAAGGAGAGAGACCGAAAATCGCATCACCTCCTCAAAGATCAACTGTGCCACATCTACTTCTTCCCTCTTAATATATAAATAAAAAAGATGGCGTTTCTCTTAGTCACATGTGAAGTTCGCGTGTTTCCCAAGGCATTTGGTGTAAGAAAATTGTGCCAAACACTATGATCTGCTTGAAGATATTTGTAAGGCCATGGTGCCTTCAATTTCTCCTTATGTGATTGCACTTCCTCTTTATCTAGTACATACTAAAAAGTTGATTCTAATGAAAGTCTTGACACCGCTTCTCTGAACTTACATGGTCCAACCAATTTCTTGAACTGGAAGTGGTTTCTAATCTCTTCAACTGTAAAATGAACTAACTTTCCTATAACTGGAACACGACCTTCACTATCTCGGCTAAAAAGGCCTAGATAGAACTCGGAAACTAACTCCATACATAAATTCAAACGCCTCATCGTGAATGTAGACCAACCCAATCTATCTCCCATCTCTAATAATCTCTTGTAATCACCTTCTCCAACTTCTTTTTCAAATACTCTCTCATGTTCAAAAGGTAAGTCTGGTAAGCGTTTCTTTGCGGAAGCTAATAAGGCCTTTGTAGCTTCATCTATCTCGGGTATAAGAATCTAGATTTGTAGAGTTTGTGGTGTCTTCTCCTTGAAATTTGTAGTCTTTTTTCTCTTTGAATTTACCACAACCGGCTTTACTCTACTATCTTGACCTGTTTTACCCTTTTTCCTTATACTAGAACTTGAACTCTTCTCAATTTTCTTCTTCTCAATAGAACCCAATACCTTATTCTGATTATTCTTCATCTCCCTAACAGTGGATAATATTTCGGTTCTTTTAGTCATCTCAATTGACCTCCAACTCAAAGCTTTGAACACTCTTAAAATTTGCAACCCTTGATATTAGGTTGAACAAGTGTTGTTTGGGTTAGGAAAGGTGTGAGGATGATGAATCTTTATATGAATAGGATGAAATCTTGCTTGATTGGTATGGATATATGAAATTGTTGGATAAGATTTGGAAAATTTGGACTTTGATTCTTGGATTCTAGGTGTTTTGATATGATTTAGGTGGTTGAATCTTCTTTATAAAGATGTGGGGAATGATTTAGATGTAAATTTATGATGATTTGGTAGTGTTTTGATGTATGGTGAAGGTCTGTAGAAGCTTTAATGGAGGTAGGGAAGCTTTGGGGAAGAAAGAGAGGCTTAATGATTAACAATTCATGATATAACTAACCTTCACATCTGATACCCTTTGATTAATCTTGCTGGCGGCGCTGTGTGGTGCACTAGAGGTATGGTGTGGTGTAACACACAAAAAATTTCTTGGACCTGTGCCACGGTGTTGACGATACGGTATTGTGCAGTAGGGTCTCGGCAAAATACCTGATTTACAATACCATTGTGACGGTCTAGGCATGGTGCGGTGCACCGGATGACTTCTCTGATCGGGACCCGTCGCCATGGTCTGGCGCAAATGACGAGACGGTTCATTTCATGCTAGACCGTTTCGCTGAACCATGTCACAATCTTCTTTCTTGCGCTATACCAGAGCTCTCGTGCGGTGTACCGCACAGAAGCTCTGTTTTTCGCCAAATATTTCGCGATTTTTCTCCCAAACTCGATTTCTTAAGTATCTACACATCAAAAACACTAATACCTTTCTCAATAATACAATATCTCCTAAAAACCTTCAATCTAAACATAAATTAAAGACATAAAAACATAAAAAAATTGCGGGTTGTCTCCTGTACAACACTTTTGTTTAACGTCTTTCAAAGTTAGACGCGTTACCTCTATCAAGATTTTCGTATATAGCCTCCCCAGCAAAGAGCAAGGCTATGAACGTCTACTAATCTCCGTCTAATGCCCCTCTTGGGCCTGATTTCTATCACTTTAGTTGAAACAACTTCAGTGACTATGAATGCTCCCATCCACGAATCTTTGTGACTTCACCGCCTATTCTCGGCTTTGCGGGCTTTCCATACAACTTCATGGCCGACCCCAAACTCACTCATTGGTTTTGTATCCACAGGTTTTGCATGGATTTCTTCAGGGACTTTGTAATATGAAATATTGTGGATGATAGGAACTGTGGGATCTAACTTCCTCGGTTTCCTACCCCAGACATAGAATGTCTCATACACGTTTTTAGCACGGAGGGTAACTGTCCTTCCTAAAAGTTGATGATGCTTTGACTTGTGGCCAAGAACGGCCTTCCAAGTATATTGGAACCTACTAGTCTGCATCATAATCAAGTATAACAAAGTCAGTAGGGATGGTGATATTACATGTTCAGACATGAACATCCTCCAATGTTCCCCATGTCTTTGTCACTGAGCTATCCGTAAATTGTAACTTCACGGGTGCTTTTTCTGTCTTCTTGAGTCCAAGCCTATCGAACACAGACTTGGGCATAAGACTCACGCTTGAACCCACATCACACATGGCCTTAACTTTGAGCATACCACTAATTTGAATAGGAAGATTAAAGCTTCCTGGATCTTTGAGCTTTGATGATAACTCTTTCTATACTCTTCTCGAGACTCTCTCAGTATAGGCCACAGTCTCTTTTCTCGCTTCTACACTCGCTTCTTTCTCTGCAATAACTTGCGTGAAAACTTGTTGCGTTGTAAGACCTTTCTTCGCAATCTCAAGCATCTGGGTGTTGATATTTTCCAGACTATACGCCTTTACAAATGTCTTGAGTTCAATGTCAACCTCGAGATCTATCTTAGGAAGATATGGTGATACTGTTTGATCAATTGGTGGCGACCCCACCTTCTCTTCTTCTTTCTCTTTTTGCACAACATGTGCAACTTCTTCTTTCTGCTCTTTTGAGGCTTCTTCTTCTTTCTACCATTCTCTTCTAGCTTGAAGCTCTATAACCGATCTAATATCTTCTTGCATGTCCCTAAGAAGATCTATAAACTTGAATCTCTCGGATGAATCCGAATCTTAAGAAAAGTCAGAGTCTTTTGGGCTAGACTTGGTTGGTTCTTCTTCAATTTCTGGAACTTCTACATGAATTTCTGCAGCATGTGATACTTCATCTTCCTTTTATATTTCAAGGAAAATGGCCTTACACGATTCGAACCCAACATTGGAATCATCTCCTTCAATGGCTTTCAATTCTCTTGCTTGCACAATATTTTATAAAATTTCATCAATTGGTCAACTCGTGTGCCTAAAATCTGAATAGAAGCCTCTTGTTCTATAAACTTCTCATTGTGTGATTGCATATTTCTCGTCATAAGATCCATAAAATTTTGTAATTTCTTCTTGAACACATCTCTTTCTTGAGGATATTGCGGTAAAGCCTTTTGAGTTAGAGTATCGATATAAACATCATTAATAGGTTGTTGTGGATGACCTGGTCTGTCAAAATTCTAATTACCTTGATAAAGACCTTGACCAATTGGTTGGTAAGTGTTGTTCAGGGTACAAGGTTGATAGTTACCTTGATTTGCGGCACCCTGTGGATTTGAATTCTGCATACCCAGATGATTCATATTACCAAAATGGTAATTCCGTCGGTTAGATATGAAGTAAGCAGATGCTGGATTTCCTTCACACTCTTCTCATGTATGATTTGGTTTCTCACACAGTGGACAACCTTGTGCTTCTTGCACTACATTTTTTGCAACTAAATTCTTACATTTTTTTTGCATCTTGATGTCTCCCTATTTGTGATATAATAATCTAGGTTGGAGACATCATTTTAGGTGTTTATGCGTATATAATTAGATTTTTTTATTCATATTTTGATAAATTCTTATTTCTTGTCTTGATATGATGATTTATTATTTTTAGAGTTTAATTTGTGCGTTAATGTGAAGCTTTAAAGATATACATAATTAATTAGATGCCAAATCAATCCTAAAGAGATAAGGAAAGAAGATATGTGGTGTCGGTTAGGGAGTGATAAAAATAAGATAATAAAAGATGCAAATAAACACCCTAACCGAGGACGGTACTCACTGCAAGTATCATAGATCGTACGCAAGTTTTAATGGTAAGAAAAGATTCGTTCGTAGGGACTTAGTGTGTTATACAAATGGATTAATAAAAAGCGTAGTAATGAATAGTTAACGAATTGTAGACAAAAAAATAACTATGAATGATTGATTGAGGAGAATGATGATTATGATTAACTAATTAAACTAAACACAAAATAATAAATAAAAAGATGTAAGAATAAGATGGGAGAGTATAGCTCAGGTTTTGCTAGTGTGTACTAATCCTTATATTTCTTCTACTAGTTAATAAGGGTGATTAAAACTCTTAGATAAGTAGCCAGGATGCTATATTCCTCCTAACACTCTTCCCGGTGTACTTAGGTGGCGACAGAACAATTACTAGGGGACTTGGGTAAGGGACCCTGCGCAATGATCGGTGATTAAATCTCAAACCCTAATGACTATCTAGTTAGGCAAGCCATTCCGGATCACTACCACACACTAGACTCTTATGTGATGTTTCAATAATTAGACACCCCTTTCGGGTGACCATCTAACTACTATTAAGACAATCCTAACGTGATCAAGATTAAGATTGGCAATAAATCAAAGCACATAAATCAAATATATGGTTAAGAAGCTATAATCAATTTAAAAAGTTTTTCGCAAACAAATTTAGATAGAAGAAAATAGAATTCAAATATTATATATATTCAAAACCCAAGTTGAAAATTAGTTCATGCTAGAAACAAATAATCTAAAACAAAGATACATACTGTCAACTTACTTCTCTAGATGATGTTTCTTGATAGCAAGGACTAATAATTAAGAAAAAACATGTTTAAAATGATTAAAGGGAGTACTTATAGATGTTAAGAAGACCCTAGGTCGAAATCCTGGAGTAGAAGGAAAGTAATTGGAAAAGAATTCAAATTCGTTTTCTAAAATATAGGAGATAAGATAAACACTGCTATCTTGTTCTGGTCATATCTTTTTCGTTATTGTCCGATTTTCGCCTACTTTATATCAAAACGACCACATAAAAAATATCTACAGTTTTACTTTAGATTGTGCATCCAAATTCCAAGATTATTTGAAGTTATCTTCACTTTATTGGATGTGGCTGCAGAATTTCAAATTTACTTGACATCTTTTCCTTTCCTATTTATCACTATTTCCTTTTATCTCTTGATTCCTTCCATATCTTCTTTCCTTATCTCTTGAGAATTTATTTGACATCTAATTATATTCCATATATCTTTAAAACTTCACATTAACACACAAATTAAACCAAATATGCTCTAAAAATAATAATTCATCAAATCAAGACAAGAAATAGGAATTTATAAAAATACGCATAAAAATCTCTAATTAAATACTCGTAAACAACTAAAATGATGTCTCCAACCTAGAATATTATATCAAAAATAGGGACAAGACCCCCAACTCAAAGTTGTATCGTACCGATACAATAAAGATAAAAACAAAGGGAAGTCTCTAAATACATACCTAAGTCAGTTAAGCACAGTGAGAAGAAGATAACAGAATATATAAAATAAATCAAAGAAACTACTCAGAAAATTTCATGTAATAATATTTACAAACTAAAGTACCTGTAAACTTGTCATACTCACGATCAACACGACTCAAATTCAAGATCAGATTAGCTTCACAATGCACGAAGGAGAGGTTCTTCATTTAGTTTACCAAAGAGTCTATAGATTGTTCATCAACCTTCACTAGTATCCAAATATCCACCCAACTACTCTCTAATGGCTCAATCACTTCTAGATTACATAGCAAAGAATAAAAAGGTCTTTAAGGGTTGCAATGTTGGCTTAGGGATAGTATGATACGTTTATTTGGATAATTTAGAGTGAGATTTTGGATTTCTCCTCGCTAGCCATAAACGAATCGCCCTAAAGTTTGACTTACTCTCATAAAATGTTCTCACTCAACCATATGACTCTGATGCACTAATTTAGCATCCGCAGTAACCCAATAAAGCATAAAGATGATCACAAAAAAATTCCACTTTGCTGGTCCAAATATATTCAATATTTTCATATAATTTTTCTTCTTCTTTTTTATGTGAGATATCATGATATTCTTCACATATTTTCTTTTCATAACTTTTTTCATTTACTTTTACCCCGACAAAGGGTTACAATATAGTAAACCTATGAATCTTCATCGATATATAGAACCGAGCATAATTAATAAGCTAAAAAATGCATAACCCAATAATATTTCCAATAATGGTGGACCTATCACCCCAAACTCAAGCTCTAAAACCATTTTCTATGCATCGCGTTTGAGTGCGGGTCATATCGAAATGTCCTATAATCTAAAGGTTTATGGCTTATAATATGGCCAAATAAAAAGGCTTTAGAAAGGCCAGAAGGGGATGAGAAGGATATAAATAAAATAAATGGACAACAAGCTAAAAGGCAACAAGGGGCTTATCAAAGAACCACCTTAATCACTTTATAAACTATGCAATTTCATCATTCTCTTACCTTTATAACGTTCATCAAATAGGTTTATCAACTAGCTTGAATGTGACGGCCTACACACCACTCAAGGCTCCCTAAGATCAAACATACTTCTATCGCATTGCTTACTGATATTTTCTATACTATCAATGTGTGTTTCCTGTAAATACTCAAAGCATACAGAATAAAACAACTCATAAACATACTACTTTCTATCATTAACTTACTGAACTTATGCTTTCAAGCTATTAAACACACTATACATCTAAATCCCATGTATCAATTTTTTTAATTTTTCTTCCAAAAAACAGTAAAATCACAAGAAAATGGAGAAGAGAGACAATGAATCCCCACACCCCAACTCAAAAATTAAGCATGTCCCCACGAATCAATAAAGATTCTAAAAATAAATTAAAACAAGCAAATAAAGCATATACAGAAATGGTAAGGAAGAAAGAGAACATACTCTCGAGGCTATTGCCTCGCTTTATCGACATCCAAGATAGGATATACTGGATCGCGCTTTAATTGTGCAAAGAGTGTCATGATGTGCACTTGATTAGCTTTGATTTTTTCCACATCATCGACCAAGAAATTTTGAGCTGCTTCAACTTTATTCAATCGCTATTCTACCTTTTCTCGCCAAATACAATTCTCTTCTGTTGATTGTGGAGGTTTCGTAACTCCCGCTCCTCTCAAAATTGTCTTGATCCTAGTATTGTCAATATTATTACGCATTTAATACAATAATTTCTCTCCTTCACCTGGAATCACATTCGCTTTTCGAACAAGGCACAAGATCATAGTAGGATATTTCACATTAAATAACGAAGCAGGAGAGACCAAAAATTGCATCACCTCCTCAAAGATCAACTGTGCCACATCTACTTCTTCCCTTCTTAAAATACAATTCAAAAAGATTGTGTTTATCTTAGTTACATTCGAAGTTTGCGTGTTTCTAAAGGTGTTTGGTGTAAGAAAATTGTGCCAAACTATTGTATCTACTTAAATATATTTGTAAGGACAAGGTGCCTTCAACTCTCCCTTATGTGATTGCACTCTCTCTTTCTCTAAAACATGCTCAAAAAGTTGATTCCAATCGAAAGTCTTGATATTATCCACCACTTCTCTAAACTTATATGGTCCAACCAATTTCTTGATCTGGAAGTGGTTTCGAATCTCTTCAACTGTAAAAGGAACTAACTTGTCTCTAACTGGAATACGACCTTAACTATCTCGATTAAAGAGGCCTAAATAGAAATCGGAAACTAGCATTATACGTAAATTTGAACTTCGCATCATGAATGTAGACCAATCCAATCTATCTCCCATCTCTAAGAATCTCTTGTACTCACCTTCTCTAACTTCTTTTTCGAATACTCTCTCATAAGCAAAGGGCAAGTCCGGTAAATGTTTCTTTGCAGAAGCTAACAAGGCCTTTGAAACTTTATTCATCTCGGGCATATGAATCTCGATTTGTAGAGGTTGTGGTGTCTTCTCCTTGAAATTTGTAACCTTTTTGTTATTTAAATTTACCACAACCAACTTTCCTCTATTCTCTTGACGGGTAAATGTGGACCTGTTTTATAAAGTGCAAATAAAAGAAGCTAGAAGAATAATACGCTAAAAAGGAAAGACTATAAAATATTTATTTGGTTTTTAAGACTCTAATTGACTAAATAAAATAAAGACAGGAAAATAAATAAAATAGATAGAAGCTTATGATAGTTTAGCTTGATAACTATCAAGTAATCCCCACTAGCCTTGTTATATGTTTATTACCTAAGGGACAATTAGTGTGATATACTATAACCGGGAGTCTATATTCCTCCTTTCTCCCTTCCAAATGGACTTAGGAGGCTCAAAACTAGGTGGTTAAAACCAACCCTAATGACTATCCAGTTAGGCAAGCCCTTCTGGATCACTACCGCACACTAGACGACTATGTAGTGTTTTCTATAATTGAATCCCCTTTCCGGATTTTAACTCAATCACTAAGGTAATCCTATACGTGCGCATCGCAAGAACTACATACATTAATTCAAAGCACATAATACAGAGCTATCACTACTAAATTCAGTTAAATGTAAAAGGACACCCCAAATTAAATAACATATAAAACAAGTCTAGGGTTCAAACCCGTATAATAATCTCAAGCTAAATAAATTAGTTCATAAGAAATAAATAAGTTTACAGTATTACAAACAGGGAGGTTGGATCAACATGAACAACTTCCAGGATCCTTATTCTCTTCTTCTATCTTGATCTAGGCTTCTTCTTGGTCTTTAGAGGATTAGGGACTGAACAATGATGTGTTTACAATAATCAGATGGTGTATTTATTGGTGTTAAGAGTACCCTATGTATAAATCTTGGAGTAGAAGGAAAGTAATTTGAGTCAAAGTCCAACTCAAATCTGTTTAATAAAATATAGGATAAGGGATAAAACGGTGCTGTCTTATTTTGGTCGTATCTCATTCGTTATTGGTCCGATTTTTGCCTACTTTATATCAAAACGACTGCATAAAAAATATATACACTTACTTCTGACTGAGCATCCAAATTCCTAGACGATTTTATGTTATCTTCACTTTAGTGGACGTAGCTACAGAATTTCAGATTTACTTGACAACTTTTCCTTTCCTATTTTATCTCTACTTCATTTTATCTCTCATTCCATATCTTCTTTCCTTATATCTTTAGAACTGATTTGGCATCTAATTAATTTTAATATATCTTTAAAGATTCACAATAACACACAAATCAAACCAAATATGTTCTAAAAATAATATTCATCAAATCAAGACAAGAAATAGGAATTCATCAAAATACGAATAAAAATCTCTAATTAAATACTCAAATACACCTAAAATGATGTCTCCAACCAAGATTATTATATCACAAATAGGGAGACATCAAGTAGTATGGATGAGGCTAAGGATGATCTAGAGAATGTGGGAATATGGACTAAATTTTTTGATAAAAATATAAATGAGGATTTATATTGAATTACTATCCTCCTATGTTAATCAATAGGAAGTCTGTGGTTAACCTCCTAGGAAAATAGTTGATGAAGGTGCTTTGAAATGGAAGAATTGTTTGGTCGGGCAGTTTTTTGAGGAAGATCTTGGTTTTCATATAGTGATAAGCATGGTGAATATTCAATGGAAATACATAAAAAAAATTGAAATCAAATCCACATACATGTATGTATTTATTTTTCAATTTCAGAATGAGCAGAAATATGATAAGGTTCTTGAACAAGTTTGGAATATAGGGGGAAAATTATGCTTTTGAGAAAGTGGTAACCAAATATGAAAATTGAGAAGTTGAACATGACTAAGTTTCCATTGTTTGTGAAAATGAGGAAGGTTCCACTTCATTTATGGACATATGAAAGGTTGAGTTATGCGTGTAATGTTGTGGGTAAACCAATTCAACTTGATTCTATTACAAAGTCTAGAAAGAATTGGTAGAGCTTGTATTGATGTGGATATGAATAAAGAATTGGTGAAAAAAAGCCTATCGATCTTTAAGATGATGGGTAAGATGAGGTCGAGTTTTATTATGAGTGGTCATTTCCAAGTTGTTCTATATGTATAAATTGTAGGCCATAGTGTCAATAACTTTGTTAAGGAAAACCAATGGAAGGAGAAACCAAAATCTAATGTTACACAAAATATATTGCCTAATGATCAAATAAAGAAGAAAGAAGAATGGAGAATGGTGAAAAAACAAAATATGGTTAATGATATTAATAGTACAAGTAAAATAGATGTCATTCCTATGGGCAAAAAAATATTGCTAAGATTGTTACCGAGGAGTGTGTTGTTGGTAAATATCTTGCTAATGAGAATTTTGAAGAGGCTACAATCATGTTTATGGGAAGTACTAATATAATGAAAACTAATGATCCACCAGATAAATTATTATATCTTCACATAATATGAGAAGACTTAATAAAGTCCTTATACAAAAAAGAGGGTGTGAAAGTTATTCAAGAGAAACAGTTGATGTTATTGGAAAATAAGACGAACAAGATGAATTATGATAAATATTTTAGTAGTTTCTTGTGTAATTGGGGTTCAATGTCAAATTATAAGAAAGATGATATAGGCAGCGTTTATGTTAGATGGAATAGTAAAACTACCGATGTTGAATGTATTGAGATGAGTGACAAGCTATCTTGATGAAGGTTTTTGAAATTAGTAATAAAAGTAAGTTCTTGTGTGTGATGATTTATGCAGATAATGATGAATATAAAAGGAGAGAGATGTCGAATATGCTTAATATTTGGAATAATAATGTTTAATCAGTCGTGTATTTGATGTGGCGATTTCAATTAAATTTTGAGTGTTGAGGATAGAATTTATTGTCCTAATTTGCATAAGAGCTATGTGGAGTTTGAAGATTGTATTAGTGATAATGGTATGTATGAACATCAGAATATTGGGTGCTTCCATACTAGGACAAATAAAATAGTTGATGGTTTTGTCTCTTGTGAAATTGATAGAGTTTTGGTTAATGATGAGTGGTATTCTAAGTTCATGTCCCATCTCTATGTTGGACCTCCTGGTATTCCAGACCATGATTCACTTTTCTTGACTATTCAAGGACGAATAAAGAGTAAACCTTTAGCTTTTACATTTTTCAATATATGGACTACTCATGAATAATCGTTTTCCTGAAATTGAGAGAGCTTGGAGTATTAAAGTTGAGGGAAGTTAAACGTACCAGGTGATGTCTCCCTAAATGTTCTAATTTTATGCCCTTGGGAGACATCATTTTTGGTGTTTATTCATTTATTTTGATAGACTTTTGGACTAAATATGCAATAATCCGAATTTCCTCTTTTATTTCTAGCATTTTTAATTTATTAAACTTTTGCGCGTAATATTGAGTATTTTAGTGGAAAGTTTGTAGGTTTTGAATATTAGCTAGAAGAGGAATTCTAGTATAAAGTCAAAGATCGTGATATGGAGTCAAAGCATGAAGACAAATCCTGAAAGAATTGATATTTTAGAGCTGCAAATCTGGAAAGTTGCCAAATATTGCTGATTTCAAGCCACCTAAGAGTAGATTTAGCCGCTAACTTGTGAAGAGAAACGTGCCCCATTGAGTTACGGAACTTTAGCAACTGTACTGATGTCAATACGAGTTGAAACGAGTCGGTTAGAGCTGTTTTAGTGGAGGTGGTGCAGCAGTTACGGGATTTTGGACTAAGATAATGGTCTTGGGCTTTAATTATTTCATCTAAACTTTAGCTTAAGGTCCAAGTCCGAATTTCTAAGTATAAATAAGGGTTTTTATTTCTATTTTACAGAAAATTCACTTTTTACAAAAGAAAACATCAGAGAGAAATCAAGGAAGCAGGAAAGCTAGAGAGCTGGAGACGGTCTATATCTCCAAATCACAGCTAAACTAATTCTGCAATTAGGTTTTTCTTTTATTTATTTTTGTAAAACAATATGAACAATTTTATTTCTTTAATTTAGTTTTCCGCATTAGTATGAACTAATTTAATTAAATGCTTGAGAACGCGTAATGGGTTAATCCCAATTTGATTTCGTTTCATATGTTTGGATTTGGGATAATTATTATTTAAATCAAATTGGGTGAATTATATTTTTCTTTAATTTGTATTTATTTACTATTATTGACCTGATCAATTAATAATATGACTTATTATCTATGCTATTCCAATTAGTGGCGATTGGATCACCTTGACGGGGGGTCTGAGTACAGAACTAGTTAATGAATGTAGGTTAGAAATTAGAGACTCTGACGAGCTTAACCTATGACCTATTGGGTAAATTAGACTTAATCACTTGAGATTGGACTATAATCACCTTGACGGGGTTTGTAGCACTTGAGAGTAGCTCCTTAGTCCACCCTGACGGGGGTAAGGAGAATTCCGAATCCCGACCAATACAAATTTACCAATTTGTCCCTTAAACATGAAATGAAATGAATGATAATTAGGTGAAACCCTTGCGTCTCTCAAGTATTGCCTTTCCCATCTTGCGTAAACACTTTAGTTTCTCGCGTCTAGTTAATTACTTGCATTAACTTAGTATTTTAATTCATTGTCTTAGCATTAGAAAACCAAACAAACAATTCTAAAAATCATTTACTTGTTTTCACGTGCAATTAACTACTATCTGATAAGCATTAGACTCAACCATTCCGTCCCTGAGAACGAATCTGTTTTATCACTTATATTACTTGGGACAACCGTAGACTTGCGGTTGAGGTTCTATTATCCTTATTGCATTCATTTTAGAACACACAAAGAACCACCACCAGGTTGTTAATAAACTGAAAGAGGTGTAAAAGGTGTTTAAACTTTTCAATAAGAAGTACTCTTGACAACTATATCTAAGGAAATTTATAAGATAAAAAATGAACTTAAAGGCGTGCAGTTGAATATAATGAATGGGGACACTCGTGATTTGGTTAAAGAAAATTATATATGCAAGACAAATTGATTAATCTACTTGAAGTTCAAGAGGCTTATCTTAATAAAAAGTCAAGATTACTTGGACTCACGAGAGTGATTGTGGGATTTTATTATACCATAATAGCATTAAGGCTAGATTCTTTCACAATAGAGTCTCTTATATTATTCAAGTGATAGGAAGATAATTGTTGAAGAAGATGAAATTTAAGAAGAATTTATCAAGTATTATAAGAAGCGTATAGGACCTAAAGATGATTAGGAGGAACATATTTCTATTGAGTGTCTGAATAAGCTTGGGAATAAAATAATTACATAGGATATTGCAGCTAATATGGTGAAGGACATCACTGATAAAGATAATCAAGATGCTATATTTTTATTAGTAGTACCAAAGCTCCTGGTTCTGATGGATTATCTAGTGCTTTCTATAAAAGTGCTTTGGGTTATTATTGGGAATGACATCTGTAATGCTATTAAAGGTGTGTTTAAAGAGGGGAAAGTATTGAAGCAGGTTAATGTGACTAATCTTGTTATCCTTCCTAAAGTTAAAAACCCTACACCACCAGTTAAAAGTTTTAGACCTATAACTTGTTATAATATTATTTACAAAGCTATTTATAAAGTAATTTCTAATAGAATGAGAAAGTTCTTAAGTGGTTTGATCTTTTATAATCCAGATGCTTTTGTGGGTGGTAGATGCCTATCTGATAACATTCTTGTTTCTCAGAATGTCATTCAAGGTTATGATAGAAAGAATGTTAGCTCAAAATGCACATTAAACCTTGATTTGTAGAAGGCTTATGACATTATTAACTAGAATTTCTTAATAAATTTCATGAGAAGCTATGGGATTTTATGAGAACTTTATTGGCTAGATTAAGATGTGTGTACATAATACCATGTTTTCTTTATGTGTTAATGGAGATATTAATGGTTTCTTTAAAGGGATGAGAGGTTTAAGTCAAGGAGATCTATTATATTCTTATCTTTTTGTGATTTTACGCAGGCAATTACTGCTCTTTTGTATTTATTTTTAGAACTTTTAGGGCTTAAAATCAATATTGAAATAAGTGAGTTGTATTTTGGAGGTAAAGACAGAGGAATTCATAAAGATTTGAGTGAAATTTTGAATGTTAAATATGGTGAATTTCCTGTGAGAATCTTGGAGAACCTTTAACTAAAAAGGTTACTAATAGTATTATGTGATATACTTTGATTATCAATTTAGCTCGATGCATAAGTATCTTCCATTTAATAGAGAAACTCATTTAACTAAAAGTGTTTTTCAAAGTAAAGCTAGATTTTGGTGCGCTGTGATAGTCAAAACTGTTGGAGTGGTGAGAAAGATAGAAGTTATGTTTAGTCAATTTCTTTGGGGAGGGGATATAGTTGACTACTATGGTGCCAAGGTTTCTTGGCATGATTTATGTAAGAGTAAATAAAAGGGGATGTCTTAGGATTCCAAGGTTAATGCACATTAATCAAGTTGTTATTCTGAAAGCCTTCTAGAGAATGTAGTTAATAAGAATAACATTTGATCTAAAGGGTGTATTCTATATAACAAGAGTATTTGGAGTATTGAGTATGATAGTACTCTTCCTTGGACTTGTAGGGCTATTCTCAGTGTGAGAAGTATTTCTTATGGTTATATTGTTCATTGTGTTGGTGATGGTAAGAATACTTATATGCTTACTGATAAATGGATTAATGGAAGATGTATTGAAGAAATTTGATTAAGTTGTTTGAAATTTAATCGCCGATAATTGCGCAAGGTCCCCTTACCCAAGTCCCCTGGTGATTGTTAGGTAGCCACCAAAGTCCACCCGGAAGGGGGTTAGTAGGAATATAGAATCCTGGCTACTTATCTAAGAGCTTTAATCACCCTTATTATCTAGTAGAAGAAATAAAAGGATTAGTGCATACTAGCGAAACCTGAGTTATACTCTCTCATCTTATTCATACATATATTATTTATTGTTTTGTATTTAGTTTAATTAATCATTATTCTCCATAGTCAATCATTATTATTTAATTTTCTTGTCTTTAGTTCATTAACTATTTATTACTACACTTTCTTGCTAACCCATTCGTATAACACACTAAGTCCCTGAGAACAAATCTTTACCTATCATTAAGACTTGTGTACGACTAGTGATACTTGCAGTGAATACCGTGCTCGGTTAAGGTGTTAGTTGCATCTTTTTTTATTGTTATTTTATCACGCCCTAGGCGACACCACATCTCAAGCTTTATCTCTTTGACTTGATTCTCTAATGATGTTAATTCAGCTGATTGAGCAGTTTCTCTATCTAATCGAAGCGTACCTTTGGTATTTGTAATATGAGCTCGTAGAAGTGGCCAAATCCTTTTAGTTTCTATAATACCTTCCATACTTTTAGCAGCTTCTGTAGGATCTATGGACACAAATTATCCTCTTCCTAGATTATCTATCCTCGATCTACTTTTTGCATCAATACCTTGATAAAATATAACTAACTGTAAAGCTGGGGTATAACCGTGGAGTGGACATCTAGCTAAATTCTGTTGAAACCTTTTCCATGCTTCTCCTACTTCTTCATCATAATCTTGGCGAAAACTAGCAAGCTCCATAAGATCTTTTAATCTCATACTCTTTGGATAAAAATGGTTAAAGAATGCGGCTTGTAGTTTATCCCAAGTATTAATTGTGTTTGGTGGTTGTCTACCTAGCCAATCACCAGCACTTCCGGTCAAGAAGAACGTAAATATATGACAATACAGTTGGTCGCGTGTAATGTTAGGAGTAATATAGGCATCACAAATCTGCATAAACTTCTGAATCGCTCTTACTGGATCTTGAATTTCTGCATCTTGAATTTCTGCATCACTATAGTGTCCATAACTTGCGAATTGACTGAGCATACCGGGATCGAGCCTGAATTTAATATTTTGGATCACTGGAGGACGATAATCTAAAGGTTGAACTTGAAAAGGTGCTCCCAATCCTGGGATACAGTTTTTTCTACGTTGATTGTTTCTGTTATATCCTGCTGGTGGTAATTGAGGAATAAGTGGTGGTACCCGAGGGACTGGTTCTTGACGTTGATTGTCATTCAGATTAAGATTAAGATTATCCCCTGGTAGAATTGGAATTTCCTCTTGTTGAGACATGGCTTTTCTTTGTTCTCGTTCTTCTCTCAAGCATTTGTCGTAAGGCTTGAAGGCATTCTCGGGGTTCTTGAGCATACACTTAAAAACCTGAAAGAGACAAACAAAAAGAAAGCGTAAATATGAAAAAATAACTAAAAACTATTACACTATAAATAAAACCCACACGCTAACGAAACACAAGTCCCTGGCAGCGACGCCAAAAATTTGGTGTCGGCTAGGGTGTGATAATATAACGATAAAATAGGATGCAACTAACACCCTAACCTAAACACGGTACTCACTGCAAGTATCACATGTCGTACTCAAGTTTTAGTAATAAGTACAGATTCGTTCTCAGGGACTTAGTGTGTTATACGAATGGATTAACAAAAAAGTGTAGTAATAATTAGCTCAATGAATTTAAAGATAATAAAAGTTAATACTAATGATTGATTGAGGAAATAATGATTAAACAGTAAATAAAAGATGTAAAAATAAGATGATAGAGAGTATAGATCAGGTTTCGCTAGTATGCACTTATCCTTCTATTTCTTCTACTATTTAATAAGGGTGATTAAAGCTCTTAGATAAGTACCCATGATTTTATATTCCTCCTAACCCCCTTCTAGGTGGACTTAGGTGGCGACCTAACAATTACCAGGAGACTTGGGGTAAGGGGACCCTACGCAATGATCAGTGGTGTCATAAATCACACGAGCAACATCGATTTATTACTTTTCGATAACACAGTTTATAAAAATAATATGTTCCTTTTCCAGTTTGGAACCAATGCCAAAGAAGGTAGGGGCTATGAAACGGGACCATACCTTTGCCAAAGGTAATAAATTGCTACTATAAACCTGGCCAACATATCTTTCTCCTTTTTGAATGGGAAGTTTCCAAGAATCATGACTTTGGCCCAAAGAGATTCCAAATCGAAAGATGAATCGTTAAGTGTTTCTTGATATGAGCATGGACCAGTCAAGTTTGGTAATTTCAATGTTTTTCGAATAAGTTCAACTGATAAGGGAAATACCTTTTTGCGTATGATAATTGACTGTTTGTTCGCAAAAGAAATTTCTTCATAAAACTCATGAACCAAAGAAGAGATGTACATGAGGTTCCTCTTTCTCAATTCTTTCTACACAAACTTGTCACAAGTAATAGCATAATCTTTAAAATCACTGTTCATAATACGTGGAGGGAATCCTTTCTTAACACCAAACTTCAAATATGCTACTCTTTCATGATCTTGGTCAATCCAACTAACTAAAACTCCTTTTGGATTATGGGCCATCATCTTTCTTCGTGTAGATTTCTGTTCTGTAATGGGTTCTCTAGGAGTTTCTTCTTCAACCTCTTCTTCTTCGTCTACCAAGGTAGTTTTTTTGGACTTAGCCTCACTTGGGTTCTCTTTCCTCTTCATGGTAGTCTTAACTTTTCCAACCTTGCGTCTAGAACTCGAACCTAGAATCTCAATAGCTTTCTCTTGTGTAGAACCAAGGGTGTATCTAATTCTGGGAATGTTCCTCCGATTATAGCTCAATGAATCTGTCCTGTTTGTCATCTCAACTCACCCGAAACTCAAAACTTCAAAAATTCAAAAACTATAAAAAAGTTTTGAAATTTGATGTTTTGAGGATAGAAGAAAGAAGATTAAGGTGAGATATGAGATGGGTAAGGATTAGTTGATGTGTTTGGAGAGGTTTTATGGCTCAATTTATGGTTTGGAAGAAGAAGGATTCTTGGATAAAAGTTAAATTTTGATGATGTTTTGGAAGGATTGTGAGTTGATTGTGTGTTTATGTGGTGTTTAGGGAGAGGATTTGATGATTTTATGGTGTTTTGATGAGGATTTTCGGAGGTATATGGAGCTAGGAAACAAAATAGAGGTTGTCTTGTGAAAGAAGGCAAGAAATATAGGTCAAAACTTGTCAAAACCGCCTCCACTGTTGCTCAACCGGGTTACAGGTCCGCGTCGACGAGCGCGATTTTTTTTAACTGGGACGCAAAATTGACCTTGCATATCTACCACACAGGTCAGATAATTGGCCTCAGAGACCGGATTCCAAGTCAGCTAGCAACTGTGTTCCCGGTTGTCGTCGACGAGCGCGAATCCAATCCTAATATGTGGCATGCGTCTCCAACGCACATGTCAGAGTGTTGGGGACTTACAACGATTGAAACCGGGTTCCCGGTCAGCTGACAACCGGGTTCCCGGTTGGCGTCGACTGGCGTGATTCCAAACGCAACAATTCATGCGTGTAAAAGGCTGGTCAACGGGAGATCACCGGGTTCCCGGTCAGCGATAACCGGGTTCCTGGGTTGCTCCTATTTTGCAACCAAATTTTCTTCGTTCTTCATTCTAACTACCCTAAACTCATGACCTTTCTACTCCTGAAATCATCAAAGCACCCAACATTTCTCATTTCTTAAAAATAGACACTAATAAACAAAAATTACTCTAATCTACATTGCGAATTTAAAAGACAAGAAAAAATTTAAACTAATATACTAGTGAAATGGCTTTTTTTAACATCGTTAAGCTCGACGGGTTACCTCTTGCTTTTAGGGAGCTTCGAGGAGGTACATGACCTCTCCGAGATGTGGATCGTCCGAGCGATTGATATCCTCACCTCCATGATAAAACTTCCATCGATGACCATTCACCATAAATGTGCGGTGCTCGATTGGATGCTCAATCTCTATGGATCCATGAGGCGTAACTTTATTCACAATGTAAGGACCAGACCACTTCAATCTCAACTTACCCGGATAATTAATGAGTTTGGAGTTGTATTTTAGGACCCTTTGTCCAACTTCAAACCTCTTTTCATGAATACGATTATCATTCCATCTCTTTGTATTCTCCTTGTAAAGTTTAGAATTCTCGTAAGCATGTGATCGAAACTCATCAAGTTCATTCAACTTCATCATACGATTTTCACCGGCTAAAGTAGGATCTAAATTCAACTGCGCTATAGCCCAATATGCACCTAACTCAAGTTCGAGAGGTAAGTGACAAGCCTTACCATAAACCATAAAATACGGAGATGCACCAATGGGTGTTTTAAATGCAGTACGATATGCCCACAACACATCATCTAATTTAAGAGACCAATCCTTACATGAAGGTCAACCAGTCTTCTCTAGTATAGATTTAACCTCTCGATTAGAGACCTCAGATTGACCATTGGCTTGTGGATGATAAGAGGTAGATACACGATGTCTCACCCCATACTTCTCTAAGTCTGCCTTCAATTATCTATTCACGAAATGAGAACCTCCATCACCGATAATTACTCTAGGCGTACCATGTCTAGTGAAGATGTGTGACTTTAAGAATTTAATTACTACTCGCGAATCATTAGTTGGTAGAGCTACAACCTCCACCCATTTGGACACGTAATCCACAACTAACATGATGTATTGATTTCCATTGGATGGTACAAAGGGACCCATGAAATCAATACCCCATACATCAAATATTTCCACTTCAAGAACATTATTACGTGGAATCTCATCTCTCTTAATTATATTCCCAGTAAACTGGAATCTATGACATTTCTTGACATACTCATGACAATCCTTATGTAAAGTAGGCCAATAGAAACAGAATTGTAATACCTTAGCAGCTGTGCGGTCACCTTCGAAATGTCCTCCATAGGGTGAATTATGACAACCCGCCATTACTGCTTGGTTTCATACTGAGGTATGCATCGTCTCACCATCTGATCATTACATGTTTTGTAGAGGAAAGGATCCTCCCTAAAGAATTTTTTAGCACGGTGACTTAATCTCTTTCTCCTTGTGAGGTAGCTCCTTCAGGAAAAGAACCACTTACAATAAGATTCGCTATGTCTGTATACCAAGGAATTCCCAATGCATAAAGCGAAAACAAACTCTCATCAGGAAACTCTTCTCTAACCAACTCAGGTCCACTATTGGACTCAGAACCTTCAAGACAAGACAAATGATCTGCAACCTGATTATCACAACCTTTTCGATCTCAATCTCTAAGTCAAACTCTTGTAACAATAATACCCATCTGATTAAACGCGGCTTAACATCTTTCTTCTCTATAAGGTATTTAATCGCAGAATGATCGGTAAACACGACAATTTTTGCCCCAAGAAGGTAGGAACGAAACTTGTCAAATGCATACACAACAGCTAATAGTTCCTTCTCCGTCACAGTGTAATTAATTCGAGCACTAGTGAACGTCTTACTCGCATTGTAGATAGAATGAAATACCTTATCTATTCTCTGTCCCAAAACAACACCCATCGCTAGATCACTAGTATCACACATAACTTCAAACGAAATCTTCCAATCAGGATGTAATACAATAGACGCAAGAATAAGATTCTCCTTAATCTCTTAAAATTACACCATGCAAGCTTCATCAAAAAGGAATTTGGCATCCTTTTCGAGTAAGTTACACAATGGCTTAACGATCTTAGAGAAGTCCTTAATGAAATGGTGATAAAACCAGCATGACCTAAAAAGCTTCTCACCCCTTTTACAGAAATAGGAGGGGAAGAGTCTTGATTACCTCAATCTTAGCACGATCAACTTCTAAACCTAAACTCTAAACCTTGTGTCCCGATACTATACCTTCACGAACCATAAAGTGACATTTCTCCCAGTTCAAAACCAAATCAGTCTCCTTGCATCTAATTAACACCTTTTCTAGTTCTGTAAACACTCATCAAAGTTATCACCAAATATAGAAAATTCATCCATTAATACCTCAAAGAAATTATCGATCATGTCCCAGAAAATCGCCATCATACATCTCTGAAAGGTAGCAGGTGCGTTACATAATCCAAATGGCATTCTTCGGAAGGAAAAGGTACTAAAAGGATATTTAAAGGTCGTCTTGTGTTGGTCTTTTAGATCTACATATATCTGGTTATATCCTCAATACCCATCCAAAAAGAAATAATATTCCCTACCAGCCAATTTGTCTAACATCTGATCAATAAAAGGAAGAGGAAAGTGATCTTTTCTGGTGCCTTGTTCAACTTACGATAATCCATACACACTCTCCACCTAACAACGGTTCTCGAGGGAATGACTTCATTCTAGGCATTTAGGATGGTAGTAATACCACCCTTCTTTGGTATGCATTGAACCGGACTCACCCATTCACTACTAGCTATGGGATAAATGATTCCCGCATCTAGAAATTTAATAACTTCTTTCTTCACCACTTCTTTCATAGCTGTCATCAAGCTCCTTTTGCCTTCAACTAAGCGTGCACTATAATCATTCAAAATGATCTTGTGTTGGAAATAGGAAGGACTAATACCTTTGATGTCAGCAATAGTCCAACCAATCGCCTCTGTATTAGCTCTTAGCACACACAATAGTTTATCTTCTTAAGGACCTGTTAAAGTAGCTGAAACAATAACAGGTAGAGTGTTGTCAGTACCTAAATACGCATACCTCAAGTGTGCTGGTAATGGCTTTTCTTCCAATTACGGAGGAGATTCAATGGATAGTTTCTTTTTGGTTATAATCTCCCCCTGTTCCCTTACAAGTTCATAGGCTAGACGCATATACTTTAGATTCTCAGAATTAAGAGCTGCATGTGTTTCGGCAAGCTCTTCCATCATCTCGGGTAAGTCAAGTGTTAGGGCAGCCTGCACGACATCATCATAATTAAAGTCACCAAATACCTTTTGCGTGGCGTGCTCTACTACATCCATTCAGAAACAGTCCTCCTAGTAATATGGAAACTTCATAGCCCTAAACACATTGAAATTCACCTCTTCATCTTGGATTTGCATGGTTAATTCTCTATTTTTTACATCAATCAAAGTACGCCCCGTGGCTAGGAATGGTTGTCCCAAAATGATGGGGACATTTCTATCCGTGTCGTATTCAAGAATAACAAAATCAACATGAAAAATTAAAGTACCTGCCTTGACGAGGATATCTTCTATTCGTACCTCAGGATATACGAGGGATCTGTCAGCCATTTGAAGACCATAGATGTTGGTCTTGCATGTCCTATCTTTAACTTCTCAAAAATTGATTTGGGCATGAGATTAATACTCGCACCCAAATCACACGAAGCCTTTCCTTGCCACTCATTACCAATAGAAACCAGAATCGTAAAGCTCCCATGATCAAGTAACTTATGTGGCAACTTACTCTGACAGATGGCACTACACTCTTCTGGCAAACCTATCATCTCATTCTCAAGGTATGGTCTATTTTTGGTGATGGCCCTCTTTAGGAACTTAACATTTCTTTACACATATTTAATAACATCTAAGAATGGTATATTACCACATTTGAGAATCTCTGATAGTCAGCCATATCTCCTTTCTTCTAAACTCTTGAGGGAAAAGGTTGAGGAGGACGGGTTTCTACAACATCTTTCTTCTTAAGAATTTCCAGAATCTTCTCCACTTCCACTACTTCAGGTTCATCTTCTTTTTCCACTACTTCCTTTGCCGGTTTTGCTTTCATAGTTGTTTCTTTTTCTTTCATAACCGGAAAAGGAGGTGGGCAAAGCTTTTTACCACTTCTGAGCGCTATCGCATTACAATATTCTTTCTGCCTCAAATTTTCAGTGTCACTTGGGAGTTGCCCTTGTGGGCGCTGATTCAACTGTTTTGCCATCTAAGACATCTTCTAACATCTTAATTGCTGCAGCAGAAGATTGTTGATCTTGGCATGCTTCCGTTTGAAGGACGATCAATTGTTGTAACGTTTGATGAATGTCTACCGCACCTTCTTGAGGTTGAGAAGGTAAAGCATTCTGATTCATAACTTCATTACAGGTATCTTGGGGAGGTTGCCTCTGAGCTTGATTTTCGTAACCTTCTCCCCATTGGTATTTATTCTGTGGTCTTGGTTGATACTTGTTACCTTGGGGCGTGGCTGATATGCATAAGCCAGATTAGCGGCCTCACTTGGATTCGAATACTGGAAACCCGAATGGTTTCTATTTGGTTGATAACCTTGACCACCTGAATTATAGTTACTCGGTTGGAAACAAACATTACAGATTCTGGATTGCTTTGACAATGCTCCCAATCATGGTCTTGTACACCAAAATTAGAACACCCATACATATTTTGTGTAACATTAACTTATGCTCTTTCACCTGAAAAACCTTCTTTAACAACTAAGGTAAGCTGTTTCAATTGCTACTCTGATGTATTCTTCAATTTATTCTCTAACGAAGAGATTTTTTCATCAATTCTAGCACTACTTTCTCTATAAATTACACCTTGGATAGGTGCTCTCACAGTGTTCCAAACCATCTCATTCTTTACTGTTCTGTTCAAAATAACCTTAGCGTGAACTGGTTGTACCTATAAGAACTCACCACCACAAAACAGGTCTAAATATTTTCTTGATTGTACATCAAGGCCCTTATAAAAAATCGACATCTGTTGTTGTTCTTTAATGCAATGATCAAGAACTCTTCTTAAGCATAAATGGAATCTTGTCCAACATTCACCCAAGGTTTCTTTTTGTTCTTGCTCAAATGATGTTAGAGCAATCTGTGCATTTAATCTCATGTTAATCGGGTAGTACCTACAAAAGAATGCAGTTTGAAGCTCATCCCAATTAGTAATCGATCCTGGTTCTTGCAAATCATGCCACTCACTAGCTGCGTATATCACAAAGTATCTTAAATAGCTCTCTGGTCACACCTTGCATTATATATGAATCGCATATCTGCATAAATTTCTGTACTGCACGAATCAGATCTTCTCCAGGTGCTCCACAAAAATTCCCATAGTTTTGGAACTGAGATAACATACCTGGATCAGGTTTATATCTTGGAACATTGATATCGGAAGGGCTAATCCCAAGAGCAAGCGCGTGATACCGAGCTTGTTCAGGGCCGTGTATAAACCACTGATCATTTTTACCGGGAGGTTGAGCTTGTTGTCCAGGTATAGGAGGATCTTCCGCCACTCTAGGTTCACGATTATCTTCAAGAGCCATTGCTTCTTTAGCAAATCTCTCATATCTTTCTCTAGCTTCTTTTTCTTCTTTCTTCTTTTTTTTGCAAGTCTGATAAATATCTCAGGGTTATCGAGCATACACCAAACCTGTAAACCTGAGAAAGAACAAAAAAAAGCGTAAAACTGAAAATAAAAATGAAATTAAATAACTAAAGGATTAACACCGGGGTCACACGCTACCGTTCCCGGCAGCGGCGCCAAAAGCTTGGTGGGTCCTTGTGTGTTATAAAATAATGCAATGAAAGTAAGGACTAAGAAACCGCAAGTGTACGGTTGTCCAAGTAATATCCGATAAATCTGGTTTTGTTCATAGGGATGGAATGGGTACAACTCACCTATGAATCAAATAGTATAATAATTTCAAGTACGGAAAAGTAAATGATATAGTTTTTGTTTTGGTTTTATAAAATTAAGGTGCAAATGAAAAAAAATATTAAATTAATTAAACTGAATAAAAATAAAGCAAATAAAGGAGTTGGACGCAAGAAGAGAAGGATTACTTGAGTCTCGCAAGGGTTTCACCTAACCTATCTAACTAATGCTTTCTGTAAAGGGCTGAATTTATATATTTGCGCTAGTCGGGACTCTAATGTCTCCTAACCCCCGTCATGGTGGACTTAGGAGCTCTCCTACGGTATTATAAACCCCATCAGGGTGATTACAACTACTTTTGAATGGTTAAGTTCATACCTCATTGGCTGCATGGTTAGTCAAGCCCGTCAGGGTCATTGGCGAATACCAGCGGCTATTACCAAGGTCTATATTTAAACCTCCCGTCAAGGTGATCACTACGCCATTATAGTTAATAGCCTAAATACTGTAAATTACCCATGGTGTACGACATCAAATATAATAATTAATAATAAAGTAATAGTCAACACAAAATAACAAGTTCAATTTAAATAATTAAATCCCAATTTAGAAAAACATCAATTAAACAGAATTGGGTTCAACCCATATAGCGATTCTCAAGTACAAAAGGAATTAGTTTATAACTGAATTAAATTAGAAATAAAAGTGTTCATATTCAATTACAGAAAATAACAAAAGAACCTAATTGGGGCGTTGGTTTGGCTGTTGATGGAATAAAGGAATTCTTCCATCTCTAGCTTCTACTTTTGCCTTATGCTTTGACTCTCTCTTGAAGCGTATGAATTAATCTGATAAGTGGTAATGATAAAAGGAGTCTAAAGGATTATTTATAATAGAGGGAAGGAGTGAGATTTTTTACTTAGTAAATAAATTTAAAATAATAGAAGCACAAGTCCAAATCTATAAATCTCGTAACTGATGTGCAACCTTTAGTAAAACGGCTGTTACTTTTGCAAATCAATCCAAATCGACTCATTTCAGTGGCTAAATATTCCTAAATCAATAAGAAAAAATCTCTATTTCACGACCCAATAGCTGAATCTATGTCTAAGTGGCTCGAAATCAACAATTAGTAACATCCTTCCAAATTTGCAGCTTTCCTAGTCAATTCTTCAGGAAATCTTTTCTCGCCTTTGACTTCTTCACTCGATCTAGGACATTAATTCTCGATTCTTCTCCTTGTCTTGGTGCTCCCTAGCATCCATAGACCTAAGAAATTTTCACTAAAAACAAACAAATTAACGTACCAAAAGCTCTAAAAAATGAAATATTATAAATCCAAGGAGAGAAATTGAAATATAACGAGATAAGCCTAAAAGTCTATCATATAAGTCAAATATTCACCTAAAAAGATGTCTCCTAAGGGCATATAATTATAACAAAAAGGGAGACATCAAATAATTATGATCCATGGTAGATGTTTGAGGTATAACGCATGATCCCGGTGAAAGCGGAAGACTTAGATACTTTATCAAATAAGAACCATCACCGTGGAATATGTTTGTTTCAATGTTATACATGCCATCCATGGATCCAGTTTTAAATGTGATAGAAGATAATGTAATATTCGAGATGAGATATATTATAATGAAATTTTGTATAAACTTTCTTTCATTTTTATTGAGAAAGAAACGTAAAATAGCTGATTGGGTGGTAATCCAAAAGTGATACAACTTATTGTTTATTCATTGGAATCTTCCATCCAAATTATCAACAAATCTAATTTTCTAGACTTCTGTCCTACGGGAAATCAGGTGAACCTTGTACTTTATTGATATTAATTGCAATTATTAATTTAAACATCTTTCGATTAAAAAAAGCAATGTCTTAAAAAAAACTAAATTAAATGGTGAAACTTGTAAAAATGAATTTAACTCTTTACTTTAACTTATAGTGCGAGTAGGGGCATTCCAATATCCTTCACAATTTACACTTATTTGTCTAAATAAGCCAAACTAATGACTTGGAATGCTTTATTTAAGGTTTAGTTATTTTTTGTCTATTTGATTCATTAGATACCATTATCAAGTTTATGTTATCATAAGTCTACCAATCATGTGTTAACCTTTAAAATAAATAAATTTAAAAAAACAAAATAATTAGGGAGGCTCAGTATTAGTAACCCTGCGCCATATATCTCAATATAACCCACAAACAACTAACTCTTTCTAACACTTCAACAATTTTTGTGGACTAAAATGACCCATCATGAATTTGGAATAATTATTTAAAAGTAATACATAACATAAGGGAGATCAACAGATGATGAATTTTTTTTGAACTATACTTTCCCAAAATATGTGCTATGCAAAGCGAAGCTTCGACTAGTATGTTCGAACTTCAACAAATGATTATTCTTGGGGATCTTCAGACTCCTTTCATTAGGTATGTTGTTTGGTCACAAGACATGAGAGTGTTGTTTTTCTTTAGGAAACACTCAATTATTATAGCAGATAAGAAAGTCGTGAATTGAGGCATTCTTTACGAACCTATTAGTAGTGTTAAGAGTAGACCATGGTGATAACAATGGAGTGTATATATATGAATGACTCTTACGTGTATCAAGTACTGTCTTCCAACGATCTACATAAATAAGATTAACCAGAATACCATCTTTTGCTTTGATTTAGATGGAAATCTTCAACATAAATGTTTCCAAGAAGTTTCACTTCATTTTGAAGGTTGAATCGACTCGATTAAATCTCGTATTTGAGAGTGAAACTATCGATATATAACTTTCCTCCACCAAAGTATTGATGTGAAAGATCATTGGTCACCCTGGTGATGCTAGAAAAAATCTCTTGGGATTGGAGCATTTTTGTTGCTCCTCCATCCCTTTGTTCATGTCCTCAATTTTGTCTAGATGCCCCTCTTGGCCTTTCGGTAGAATAAATAAAGTTTGCAACTATATTGTGCAATAGCTGGGGTGCTGGTGTCGCCTAGGGTGTGATAAAAATAAGATAAATATAAGTCAGAATACAACGCACTCTCACCCTAGACAGGCACAGTACTGCAAGTATTACAGGACGAATGTAAGTTTTAATGATAAGTTGAGTTCGTTCTCAGGGACTTAGTGTGTTAATCGAATGGGTAGAAATAACGAGTAAGAAGTAATTAATTAAAAGATAGAAAATAAATAGAGAATAATTCGAGATATTAAATTAAACTAAGGAAAATAAAAGACAGTAAATTAAATACGAAGAAATATGAGATGAGAAGTATAGCTTAGATTTTGCTAGTATGCACTAATCCTTCTAATTCTTTCTGTCAAATCTAGTTAATAAGGGAGATAATTAGCTCTTAGATACTTAGTTAGGATTCTAAATTCCCATACCTTAGACCTTGAGAGCGACTAAGGGGGCTACAGACACACCACGAGGCTGGTTTAAATAGGATTTTCCTACGCTACTAGGGCTCTAAGCAATCAATTTCCATACATGGTGATAGTGATTAAATTATATCCTAATGACTATCTAGTTAGAACTAGTGTTGTCAGGACCAATATTGACACTAGAAGTTATGTGGTGTTTCAATAATTAGACACCCAGCTAAGGTGAGCATCTATCTACTATTAAGGTAATCCTATACTCGTGCACTAGCAAGGATAACAGTCATTAAATCAAAACACATAAACAAATATATAGGTACACAGCTAATATCAGATTAAAACATATAATTCCTAAAGAAACTTAGATAGAAAGAAATGAGATTTCATAGTTTATACATGATGCAAAACCCAAGCTATGGGAAGTTTAGTTCATACCTGAAGGAAATAAACTAAAAGAAATAATAAAAGATATCATCTTGCTCTCTACAATAAATTTGATGAATAAAACCTTAAGAACTAATTACTATGAGGCAAAGATGATTTTAAAAGTGATATAAGGGTGTATTTATAGGTGTTTAGAAGACCTAATTCGTTTTCTTGAAGGAGAGGGTAAGTAGTGGACTCCAAGCCCAACTCAAATTCGTAACCCTAAAACATGAAATCAGGCCTGTTTTTGCTTTGGTCCTAGCAGTTTCAATACTCATCCGTTTAACGCGTATGAGTAGTCGAAATTCATCGTCTCGGAAAGGTCTTCAACTTTGCTCTTGACCGTTTCTCAAAATTCCACACCGATTTTGAGATATAAGCTGATTTACGGTCGTAGGTGCAGAAATTCAGGATTAAGGCAGCTTTTCCTTTTCCATGTTTTTACCTTTTCTTTCTTTATCTCCAATTACCATGCTTATCTCTTTCTATATATCTTAGTATTTGACTTGGACTCTTATTAATCTCCATAATTATTTTTAAAGCTTCACACTAAATAAATAATTAAACCCAATATGCTCTAAAAATATTATTTTACTAAATCAAAATAGGAAAGTGTACTATTTCTCAAGAAAAACGCTTAGAAAGACTTCTAAATCACTAAGAATGATGTCTCATCATCATAAATGAGGAGACATCAGGTTCTTAGTTAAATCTTACTTGAGTATATGGTGAGTCCTGGTGTGTTATAAAATTAATTACTGAAATAAAAGGAACCACAATACCGCAAGTGTACGGTTGTCCAAGTAATACTCCGATAAATTGGGTTTCGTTCTCAGGGATTGAACTGGTATAACCTAAGTGTTCAATAAATAGGTATTAGTAATTTCAAATACAGAAAATAAAATATAAAATATATTTGTTTTGTTTCGAGTTATTAAACTACTAGACGCACATAAATAAATTACTAAAAATAAATACTAAAACATTAAGATGCAGAAATGAGCCATACTTGAGTCTCGCTAGGGAATTACCTTAATTTATGTAATTAATGCTTTCATTAAGGGCATAAATGATATTTCTATATTAGTCGGGACTCCAATATCTCCTAACCCCCGTTAGGGTGGATTTAGGAGCTATCCTATGGTATTATAAACCCTGTCAGGGCGATTATAAGCTACACTCAAATGGTTAAGAGCTTTACCCAATTGGCTACGCGGTTAGTCGAGCCCATGATCATTGACGAACACCACGCTTTTATTATCTACTTCAGTAATTAAAAACCCCTGTCAAGATGATCACCGCCACTAGTGAATAGCCTAATTACTATGACCTATCTCCGTTTAGCTAATTCATTGATAGTGAAATTAATATAAAATAATAAGCAATATGAAATACCCAATTCAGATTAAACTGGAAACTAATCCCAAATTGAAATACATTAATTAAATAAATTTGGGATTAACCCATAATGCGATTCTCAAGAATATAAAGATTAGCTCATATTGAAAGTAAAAACAGAAAAGAAATTAATAATATACATGTTCCTAATAACATAAATAATATAAGACCTATAGAGGAATTGACTTGAGCTGTTGTTGGAGGAAAAGGATTCTCCAGCTCCTGCTCTTGCTTCCGCTTCTTGACGCTCTCTCTAAGGATGATTTGGTATGAAGGTTTTGTGAGAGGTGCTGAATAATGAGGTATAAAAAATCTTAAATAGTGCTCAAAATCAGATTAGGGGTTAGGTTAAGAGCATTAGGTCAAATTATAGAGAGCCCAAGTCTATCTTCTTCTTTAATTCTCGTAATTGGTGTACAACCCTTAGTAAAACGACTGTAACTTTTGCATATAAACTCCAAATGGGCTGATTCAACTTGGAGAATCTTTCTAACTCAATAAGGCATCAAACCATGTTTCACGGCCCAAGGATGAATTCGCTCCGAAGTAGCCGAAAAATAGTAATAAGTAACAACCTTCCAGATCTGAAACTCCTTTAGTCAAGTCTTCGGAAATTCTTTTCTTGCCTTTAGCTCCTCGACTCGATCTAAGACTTTAAATCTCACTTCTTCTCCTTGTATTGGTTCTACATAGAATCATGAACCTACTAACTTTGCACTAAAAACAAACAAATTAACGCACAAAAGCTCTAAAAATGCAAATGGTCTAATTACAAGGGTAGAAAGTGCAACATGAGTAAATAAGCATAAAAGTCTATCAAATAAGTCAAATATTCACCTAAAGTGATGTCTTCTAAGGGCTAATATTTAGAACAAATAGGGAGACATCAGTATACTAGGAAATCTATATTAGTTTATATGATATGTCCTAGCACCATGCGCATTTATCAACTCTGCATTAAAAGTTATGTATATGTAAAGACAAATTCTAAAAATAAGTTTATCAAACTAAAAAATTGGTAAGTAAACATGAAGGCATAATAAGAGAATATCTAGTATGTCATTGTCTTTCTAGTTTACACCAACTAATCGTATCATTCAAGAAACAACATAAAAAAATACAAAAAAACTTAAACATCACGAGTAGACACCACGATAAAATATTCTCCAAACACATGCGACTTCTATCATAATCAACAAGATCTGGAAATTTGTTGACGTGTTCATCAATTCCACCTACCTGGCCCGTAGATCTATCCGTAAGGATGGAAAATCCGTTTGGAAAAAAGGATACACGATCGGGATCTCCGCAACATAATAGCGCATTCCGGATCTCCGCCAGTTAAGGGCGGGTTCATTACTTGGATTTTGACAGGTGCGTAGATAATATCGGAAGTCGTTGGGTCGATGTGTGTTTCTTGCAATATCAGCATGTTGATCTGTCATGATCAAAAAGAGTTTCATCGTATTATAAAATTATAAAGTTACGGTTAAAAAAAGCACTCGATTACTAATATTTAACTTACATTCACATGAAACAATGACACACTGTTTATGGATCTATTCCATTAGAAACATGTGCTATTTCTTGTAATTTTTGAATTTTGAGAAAATGTCCCATTGCATGTCATTAAGGTAAAATTGAAAACCGAGTCTATCATAGCCTAAGCATAAACCCCAAGAACAAAAAGAATAAGAACAAAGAAGTAAAATATTGCAAGGACGAAACCAAGATTATGCAAAATTTCACTACATGTCTCTATATTATTTATTCAATTAATTAAACTAAAATTCCGTATTTTATGCAAAATTTCGCTGTAGGTCTCTAAATTTTTTTGAACTAATTGGACTATAAATTCATATATTATGCAAACATTACACACTTAAAGTTGTCGAAACGAAAAAAATTGTAAAGTTTATGGAGACATGATTGGTTTTACTATACCTGTTATTTTTTAGATTAGCATAGTATATGTTGGGTAACTCTCTTTTTACAAAGTTCATTATTTATTTGTTTAAACTCTTTTTACAAAAATAAATGCACAAGACTCCATACAGTAGTTAAATTATTGTGAGATATCCCAAGGTAGAGAAACTAACCAATAAAAATCTTGTGCACGTTAATGTATCTAGATCAAGGAAAATTATATGCTCTTATCATAATCTTCAAAGAGAAAGTGTGAAACATACCTATTAATTAATAAAATTGAGATTCAACACTTAATTAAACAAAATTCTAAAACAATAAAGAACAAAATGCATATCATTTCACATTTATAATAAATAAATCTAGCAATTGATCAACACATAAATGGTGTTAAGATTATTATTATTTAAAAAAAATGAAACTTACCAAGATCTAGATAAATTACTTTTTATTGAAATATCATGACCAACAATCATGTTCTGATTATAAACAAAATTGATTAGTACTCATTATAATATGAAAATTTAATAAACCTTCAATTAATTAGAGAGCTTTAATAAAAACCAAAAATCAATAACAAATCTAAAAATATTTTAACCCTAAACCCTCAACAAATTCACAATTAGTTCACAATTCATAATTTTGTATAATATAAATCTGATATAATTTAGATTTTAATTTTAATTTTATCAATGCCTAATCATACATTATTTTCGATAATCTCAGATTATATATCAAATTACCTGTCAAACTTAATTACCTTTCTACAGTAGAAACATCTTTTTGCAAAGCGAATATCATTATTTTTTCTTTTGGCGATTGTTCATTTTTTTTTTTCATACATATGAGGCTTTTAAGCCGGTGTTACAAAGTAACTAAATTAATCTAGGAGACCAAAATACATCTCGGTACCGCGCAACCACTCTTATCCCTCGTGATAAGATTCCATAGGAAGTATGGGGGATCATCATAGACACAAAAGTCTCTGCCAAGTTCTGCTCCTTTCTTTGCTAACAAGTCCGCACAACCATTCGCTTCTCGGTAGATACAATTTATCTCAAAACCCCTATGGTCGGTTAACATTTCCATGCACTCCTACCCAATATTACAAGCCCAATTCTTGGAACTACCACCGCCCTTCACTAGCGCGTGAAGTTCCCTAGAATCTGTCTCAATATAAAGCTCCTTATAACCTTGATCTATTGACCATTTTAAGCCAAAGTGTAGAGCTAGAAGCTCCGATCTAAACGTGGATTCCAACTCGCACGAACCCAAAAAACCCGCAATATAAGTCCCTTCCTCGTCTCTTATCAAACCACCAATTCCCGCTTTATTTAAAACAGGATCAAATCTCCCATCTATGTTAAGTTTTTGTTTCCCTTGGGGTTTGATCCATTTAACCAAAGTATTTCTCGCCGATTCAATTACCCCTCCATCACATTCCTTGCCATATGCTAGCACAAAGTCTCGTGCCTTATTAATTGTTTCACGAAATAAACCATCGAGGCGTGGGCTACATGTAGAACTATTAAAAATGGCGGCATTTCTTCTGGACCAAATAACTTCTAATGCAGCTGTGAATATCAGTGGCCATTCCAGTCCTTTAATAACACACTTCGCATTAAGATTCGTGAGCAGCCAATTTTTGACAGCTGCTGAATTCGAAGAATTTGCAGCTTCAGTCCCTCGGAATTCCAGGAGAGACTGTCGCAGCTCTCTTCCAGTTTCTTGACACAGGTCCGCCGTCCTTAGAGACAACACAGCAGTCCCATTTAATCCATCAGTAGCAGCCGAGGCTTGGAGTGGACTGTTATATATTCGTAAGTCCTGATTTGCAGAAAAATCTGCTGCAGAAAAGGAACCTGCAGCCACTGTAACTTCCGAGCTGCTGCCAATTAATCCTAGTGCCTTCAACTCGGCACCTTACAACTAGTGAACATGTGTTGTGTATTTTCTGATTTCGCGCCACAAATTACACATTCTTCAAGATCGACTACATTCCGTTTGAATAGATTTACAGCGGTGGAGATTCGATTGTGCACAACTCGCCATAAAAAATGCGCATTTTTTGCATACACTTTAACCTCCATATACACTCCCATTAATCTATCCTAATAAAACCCTGATTATATATATATATATATATATATATATATGTATAGAACATGTGTAGATGTTTGGATATATTAAGAAAGATGATGCTGGTGAGCCTAATACAAACAACTAACTACTAATCTTGAATATTTGGTGGACATTAGTGTTATCAAACAAATAATGAACTTTCGACTAAAAAAGAACAAATAATGAACTTTATCAATTTTGTGAAATATTGGCGGACAACAATGTAATCATACTAATTTAAGCTATGGAATATAAGAAGATTAAAACTTTAGGAAACTTTTATATCACAAGTTTAACTATATATTATACAAAAGATTCTATTATTATTTGGTTCAAAGTATTTTAGATTTAAAACTTTTTTAAGGAGAGATTGGATTTTAACTCTTCAATCATACCATTATTGTTTTAATTTCTAAGAGGTCATACAAAGTCTAAACAGTTATAAATTAATAAGTTGGGTTGATTTCTGTTACAAAGCTATCTCCAAGATATCCCACTAAAAAATAATATATTAATATAAATATCCGATCCAAATGGATTTCATCCAAATAAGATTCATCATTAATAGTGTGATCATTGTCCATGAATATCTACATAAATCAAGAGGATGAACCCCAAACGAAAGAAGTTGAATGATAAATGAAAACTATATTGGACAATTTCTTTTCAAATTGGGTGTTCTGGATTATGAAATTTGTCTCAATTGTATCATATAAAACCGATTCTTTCTCTCTTGATTCTACCCAGCAATGGAAACCCGTCAAGGACACCTCTTGTCACTTTACCTATTCCATCTTGATACCTAAGCTCTAACAAATATACTTGATACTAAATTTGAGAGGAAACTCTTAAGGGATTCTGTATTGACATGTCTTGCTTCAACCATATCCTATCTCGTTTTCGTATAAGATTTCATATTTTTTCTCAAAAGCGACATCCTTATTCAAATTCCCTTTCAGAGGCCATGTACAATATTGTTTTCCTCCCGTGAATCTTCATATTTCAATAAGTTTGTCATATATACCAAATTTTTTTTGTCATGCTCTATTAAGCTCAACTTTACCCTATTCTTGAAGTTGGTTCGGTTACTTAAGGAAAATAATACTATAATGATATTTAAAAAATGAAATGTGAAAATAAACTTTAACTATATTATGAAACTAAAAGATTAGAAAAGCGACTTTGAAAACAGAAATAAATAACGAACCAGATTATTGAAGACGTTGATCGAATTGTAGTGTCATGTAGAAGCCACTGCATTAAGAACGAATTTCGGGACAGCTGGGATGCTATACTGTTTTTTTTCAAACGTTCCCCAAGGTTTGAATACTACTACCTACTTCGGTGTGCACTCACAAGTGAAAGGATGGAATCTGCATAATGTGTCGCTCTGGAAGTAAAGAAGAAGAATTCTGGATGATTTCGTAATCTCTGATAGTTGTAACGTGAGTTAAAAATGAACTACACAACATCCCTATTTTTATATTAAAAAACTAGCCAGTAACTAGCCGTTACACTTTAGTAAAAGTTGTTAGTCATGGCTAATAAGTAGCAACAGTTACAACGTTCAAATCAGTTATAAAACGTGGGTTAAAACGTGGAGAAAATGTTCAAACGCGGTCGAGGTCTTATCAGAAAAAATAAAATAAAAGTTGGTGTTAAAACTAATTTATTTTTATTTTTTAATCATCAAAGACCCAAGACGCAGAACCAGGACCCGGACCCTAGCTCGGGCCGGGTGGGTGGTGGTTGTGGTGCGTGCGTGTGGGGTTACCCATTATCTTTTCCTATGCATGGGTGTTAGTTCTTTAGTAGGTATTGAGACCACAAATATAATAAGTCGCTATATTTCTTTTAATACCACCAATGTGGGAAAAGTGAGAAAGTCACTTATGTGACTTCTTCACTTCCCCACTACAAAACTCAATACTACTAATCACACTACACCACTATACCATAAACAGTGTATAATGCATGGATTTTATATAACAATTTAACATGCAAAGAAATTAATGTATCCAAAAACCCCCCTTATGTCTCCCTATTTGTTCTAAATATTAGCCTTTTGGAGACATCATTTTAGTTGAATTGTTGACTTATTAGCTAGACTTTTATGCATATTTCGTCATATTGCATTTTCTCCCCTTGGAATTAGACTATTTGCATTTTTAGAGCTTTTGTGCGTTAATTCGAGTATTTTTAGTGCAAAGTTAGTATGTTCTTAAATTTTAATGCAAGGTGGAGATGTGAGAATTAGAGTCTTAGCTTATTTTTAGTGTGTTAGGAAGTATTTCATTCAAGTTTCTAATTTTAGAGTGCACTTTCCTATTTCTACTCTTGAATTATTAATTTATTATTTTTAAAGCATATGTAGTTTAATTTATTTAATGTGAAGCTTTAAAATATACATGGTAATTAATTAGAGACCAAGTCAAGTAAAAGAAGTAAAGGAAAGAGATTTACATGGAAATAAGAAGATTAAAGAAGGATATATGCAAAGAAGGAAAAGATAAAACTGCCATATGAATATGAAATTCCAGCCACGTTTCAAAGACAAGTCCATAAATTAAGATTGGCTAGGAACTTGGGAGAATGGTCTGGACCACTGGAAAGATCTTTCCGAGACAAGAGGTTTCGACTATTGGAACGCCTCAAATGGATAAGTACTGAAAGAGATATGACCAACAAAAATCAGCACCAGAATCTTACCTTTCCCAGATTTTAGGGTTACGAATTAATGAGTTCTTGACTTGTCTTCCACTCCAAGTAAATTATACCTAGGGCTTCCTAACACCTATAAATACACCCCTTAGCCTCCTCTTTTACCCACACTTCATATAATTAATCAAGAGGCTTAAGGATTCAAGTCAGAGCAAGCAGGAAGGAAGAAAGCTAAGAGCTGGAGCAGTCATCTTCTCCAATTCGCAGCCAAACCCAACCTCTACATTAGGTTTTATTTATTTTCTTTCTGTTAAACATTATGTCTTTTAATTTTATTTTCTTAGTTTTATTTTCCGTTATGAGCTAAACTTATTAAGTGCTTGAGAATCGCTATATGGGTTAAACCTTAATTTATTTAATTGATGTTTTCTGATTTGGGATTTTTATAATTTAATTCGAATTGAGTAATTTAGTATTGTTTATTATCGTAAGTTAATTTCACTATCAGTGAATTAGCTAATCGGAGATAGGTTAGAGTAATTAGACTATTCACTTTGGTGGGGAAGTGATCATCTTGACGGGGGGTTTAATTATATACATAGGTATAAATGTAAGATAGAAATTATTGATCCTGACGGACTTATTTAATCTTATAGCCAATTGGGTAGAGAACTTGACATTCGAATGTGGATTATGATCGCCCTGGCGGGGTTGGCAACATCTAAGAATAGCTCCTAAGTCCACCCTGACGGGGGTTTGGAGAATCTAGAATCCCGACTATTACTAGTTACTAATTTGTCCCTTAGAAGAAGCATTGATTAAGTTTATTTTGGTGAAACCCTAGCGTGACTCAAGTACTATCTCTCATCCTTGCGTCTCTTCATATTTTAATTTCTTGCATTAGTCTTAATTTACTTTAATATTTACTTTATTTTCACTTTATTCCTTTAAACAAAAACCAAACAAAAATCTATTTGTTTTACTTTTAATTGTCATTCAAGCAACTATTTACATTTATTGCATAACACCTTAGTCTTACCTAATCCGTCCCTGAGATCGAAATCATGTTTTCCAGATATTACTTGGACGACCCGTACACTTGCGGTACGTGTCTTGACTTTTTAGGTGTGTTTATTTAGAACACACAAGGAGACACCAAGTTTTTGGCGTCGCTGCCGGGGACAGTAGCGTGTGACCACGATGTTAGCCGTAAGTGTTTTAGTTGCTAGTTTTTAGTTTAGTTTTATTTTTATTTTTCAGTTTTACGCTTTGGGTTGTTCTTTCTTTCTCAGATTTACAGTTTTTGGTATATGCTTGGAGATCTCATAATCCTTGATAATCCCGAAATCCTAGTTCGAGAAGAAAACAAAAGAAAGAGAGAAGTTCAAGCAAAGGAAAGGGAAGAAGCAATGGCAGAATTAAATGCTCATGATCTCGCGATTCAGTTGGATGAAAACGGTCTTCCAGTAGTTCCACCAGTATTACCAATTCCACGGGTAGGAGTCCAATTACCAATTCCTCCCGAAGATCAACAACAAATAAATAATAATGGTTGAGTACTTCAAGATAATGGGCCGTAAATCTTCCAACCGAATAACGATAGAACTTTTCGAATACCACCACTAGGACACCGTCCTCCCGCAGTTCAAGGAATTCGATTTAGACCAGACGCGGGTATGATTAATCAATTTACAACTGCTGGACAGTATAGTGGTGCAGCTTGTGAAGATCCTATTCGCGCTATGTACAAGTTTATGCAAATATGTGATGCATATGTCACCCCTGGAGTAACCCAAGAGCAAATGTACATTCATATGTTTCCATTCTTTCTCACCGGAGGAGTTAGTGAGTGGTATGATCAACAACCACATGATGCAATCTTAACTTGGGATCAACTTCAGAGATTCTTTTTCAACATGTACTATCCTCAAAGTGTTCGACTTAGTGGGCAATTAGATATTGTTAGTTTTCGCCAAGAGCCTGGAGAAACTGTAGGTGTTGCATGGACTTGTTTTCAATCTTTATTACGCAAGTGCCCATTACATGGGTACTCTCTTAAATTACAGCTTGGGAAATTTTATTAAAGTTTAGGTGAATTCACGAAAGACAAGATCGATAATATGTGTCAAGGTGGTCTCATGATGGTTACAACTGATCAAGCTCTGATCATCATGGACAGGATTGTGAAGAATGAAATGAGTTGGCAATCTTCAAAATCATCGGTTAGAGCTTCTGAGAGAGGTACTTTAATTCTGGACACAGAAACTGCATTAAACTCTAAGATTGCCGCACTTGAGAACAATCTGAAACAATTATCTATGTCGAATAAAGCTGTGGTAAATGTTGTTAGTGAACCAGAATTATGTTCTAGTTGTGGAGGAGATGATCATGGCTGGGAAGAATGTATCAACAACCCAGAATCCATTTATTTCGTTAATCAGCGAGGTAATTATTCAGGTGGTCAAGGGTATGGAAATCAAATCAGAAATCATCCAGGCTTTCAGTATTCGAATCCACATGGGGCATCCAATCCTGGAACCTATCAACAAAAGCCTCAGGGGAACTATTACCAGTTTCGATCACAAAACCAATACCAAGGGAGCCAACCTAGAGCCGATCAAGACACTTATGCCGACACGTTAGCTCAAAAGGCGCTTCCTTTTCGACCTCAAGAAGGCACAATTACCGCAAGTGAGTTAGCACTTACTGTGACGAAATACATGTCCGATGCAGAGAAGAGGCCAGAGAAAATCGAAAACCAGTTATCTCGATTCATGGATGACACCTACACGAGAGAAAACAAGATGGAAGAAAAATTAAACTAACATTCCGCTTCGTTAAAAATCTTAGAGATTCAAATATCAAAGATCGCCAACAGTTTAAATGTTCGAGGCCAAGGCCAACTCCCGAGTGACACAGAAATTCCTAAACAAAGGGAGGATTGTAATGCGATCACTACCAGAAGCGGTAAGACTTTGCAACCACCACCCTTCCCGGTTATGAAAGAAAAAGAAGTTACTAGAAAATAAAAACCGTTAGAACAGGTGGAAGAGAAAGATGAAGAACCTAAAGCGGTAGAAGTGGAGAAGATTCCGGAAATTCCGAAAAAGAAAGATGTTGCAGAAACCCGTCCTCCTCCACCTTTCCCCTCTAGAGTTCAGAAGAAAGGATATATGGTTTAATATCAAAGATTTTTGAATAGGGTGAGAGGTCTCAATATTAACATTCCGTTGTTAGAAGCCATCAAAGACATACCAAAGTACGTGAAGTTTTTAAAGAGAGCCCTCACCAACAAGAGACCATACTGTGATAATGAAATGGTAGGATTACCTGAAGAGTGTAGTGCCATCTGTCAAAGTAAGTTGCCACCTAAGCTACTTGATCCTGGGAGTTTTACGCTTCCGATTTCGATTGGGAGTGAGTGGAAAGGAAAAGCTTTATGCGATTTAGGCGCGACTATCAATCTCATGCCCAAATCAATTTTTGATATGCTGAAGATTGGTGATATGAGACCTACCCCTATGATCCTACAAATGGCGGATAGATCCCTTGTGCATCCTGAGGGACGAATCGAAGATGTCCTCGTCAAGGCAGGTACTTTAGTTTTTCCCGTGGATTTTGTTATTCTTGAATACGACGCGGATAGGAATGTCTCCATCATCTCGGGAAGACCATTTTTAGCCATGTGGCATACTTAAATTGATGTAGAAAACAGACAATTAACCATGAGAATCCAAGAGGAGGAGGTAAAATTCAATGCATTTTGAGCCATGAAATTCCCCGATGTTCCCGGAGATTGCTTTCGAATGGATTTAGCAAAACACGACACACAAGAGGTATTTGATTGTTTTAATTATGATGACATCTGGTGGTCCTTTGTGTGTTCTAAAAATAATGCAATAAATAATCGAACCACAACCGCAAGTGTACGGTTGTCCCAAGTAGTATTTCTGATAAATCAGATTCGTTCCAAGGACGGAATGGTTGATCACAATGTCTAGCAAATAGTGATTGATGCACTTATGAAAATAAAAGACAATAATATATTTGTTTGGTTTTTGTTATAAGACTAATGAATGAAAGACAAATATTAAATTGCAAGTAAAAGCTAAGACGCAAGTAAAATGATTTAAAACGCAATATGAGAAGTAGCACTTGAGAACGCAAGGATCCTCCCTATCCTATTTCTTAACTTATGTTGTTTAAGGGTTAAATTAGTCAATTACAATGGTCGGGATTCTAATTTCCTTATACCCCCGTCAGGGTGGACTATAAGGCGATCCTAAAGTGTCACTAGTCCCGTCAGGGTAAATATGATCCACCGTTGGATGATTAAGTATTATTACCTCATTGGCCCTAGGATTAGCTAAGCTCGTCAGAATCATTAACTTCTATCCTAGATTGAATAAATGGTTCCGTATTTAAACCCTCCGTCAGGATGATCCAATTGCCACTAATTGGAATAGCCTAAATACTATTACCTGTTCCTAGTTCATGACGCTAAAAACAGTAAATATTCATGATTTATCGAAAAGAGTAAAAGCCCTAATTTAGTTTAATTCAATAAAGCCCAAATTCAACAATCGTTAATTAATAGGAATTGGGATTCACCCATTGTTTGTTCTCAAGCACTAAATAAAACTTAGCTCATATTAAAATGAAATACGAAATTAAAATTAAAGGAATTCATATTGTTTACAGAATTAAAAAGATAAAAGAACCTAATTTCCGGAATCGGAATGACTACGAACGGAGATATAGACCCTCTCCAACTCTTGTAGCTTCTTCTCCTTCCTTCAGTTGCTTCTCTCTGGTGTTTTTAATCTTGCAGAATGTGAATTGTGTGTAAAATAGAAGTCAAGGGCTGATTTTATAGTTAGAAATTCGGACTTGGACCTAGGCTTTTAATTAAATGAAATATAAAAGGCCCAAGTCCACTAACTTAGCCCAAAATCCCGTAACTGCTGATATGCATTCACTAAAACTGCTTTTCCCGATGCGTTACAACTCCGATTGACCTCATTCCAGTTGCTAAAGTTCCGTAACTCGATAAGGAATGATTTCTCTTCAAAGGTCAACAGCTAGATCCTCGCTTAAGCACCTCGAAATCAGCAATCTATGGCCTGGAAAATGGATTTTCAGCTCTAAAAAATAATATCTTCGGGATTTCTTTTCAAGTCTTGACTCTATCTTTTGATCTTTGACTTTCTCCTCGGATTCCTCTTCTAGCTAACATCTAAACCTGTAAAATACTCACTAAAAATACCAATATTACGCGCAAAAACTTAATAAATAAAAAATGCTAGAAATAAAAGAGGAAAATCATATTATTGCATATTTAGTCCAAAAGTCTATCGAAATGATTAAATAAACACCAAAAATGATGTCTCCTAAGGGTCGAAAATAAGAACATTTAAGGAGACATCAAGACCCCCAACTCAAACCTTTGTCGTCCCGACAAAGCAAAACAAAACAAAACAAGGGGTGGAAGTAAACGCAAGAACAAATAGAAGCTTAGCAAATAAACCTAAAGCAATTCTTAAGATAAATCTCATATAGCAAAACTTTAAGAACTAACATACACATACACTAATCATGCAAAATCAAACATAAATAATCTCAATCATAAAATTAAAGTTGCAATGCTTGAAGGTTACACTTGTACTCATATCTGTATGATGGCTATAGGATGGTCATTAATCATAAATCGCTTTGAATGTTCCACCTAAATATTCCCTATCAACAGAAGTATAAGTTCACTATGTACTTAAGAATCAAGAGGTCTTTATGGTTTTAATATTGGCTTAAGGACGGTATGGATATATATTTGGTAAATTTGAAGTGAGCTTTTGGCTCTCTCCTCACTTACCGTCCACATGTCCTCGAGCTTGAGTTACGCTAAAAAATGTTCTCACTCACCCATTTGACGCGCTAAAGTTGCGTCCCCAATGTCAACCCAAATAAATCTAAGATGATTCCCAAAATATTCCACTTTGCCGATTTATTCAATTTTTTTCTTTCTTTTTATTTTCTTTTTCATTTCTTTTTTGTACAAGATACCCATGACCATCATTTTGATGTGAAAAGTCATGTTTCTTATATATATATATTTTTTTTTCTTTCTTTTTCTTTTTCAACTTTCGGCAAAGGGTTACAATAATATATCATCTTCATTTCTGTGCCTCAATATAAACACATATCATCCCTTCCCAATGTAAATTCCCAAAATGTGGACCCTCCACCCCAAACTCAAGCTCGAGACAAGTCTCAGGGTTGTGATTCAAGTGCGGGTCATTTGGTCATGCCTAATAATCTAAAGGATAATGGGCTTATATCGTGGCTACAAAAGAAAGGCTTAAGGCTCAAAATTGGGCTAAGACGGATAAAATTATAATATTAGGGATAGCAAGCTAAAGGTTTCAAATGGCTAACAAAGAACTGCCCCTATCATTTTCTTAAGTACATAGCTTGTCTTTAGTTCATATCTAGGTGGGTTCTCTACTAATTAAGATTTCACGTTCTACACACCAAACATATTCCTTAAGTACAAGCTTACTTCATTTGCATTGTTCATTAATTTTTCCTATCAATTACCTATGTTCGCATGCAATTGTAAGTGCGTTCTATATCAATCCCTAGAGTCCACTATTTACTATCATAGATTCATCAAAAGTATGCTTAAAGGGACATTTAAAATCTTCTATAGTCAAACGCAACTCCGAAAATTATTTTTATTGAAAGCAAATAAAACATATAACACATAAAAATTGGGATGAGGCAACGAACCCCACCCCAAACTCAAAAATGAGTCGTGTCCCCACGACTCGAAAAGACTCAACGCAATAAAAATAAACTAAACTAACTAAAACGCGAAAGGGATAGAAAACGTATCTTAACCAGCACGAGGCTGGTTATCGGTGTTGCGTCCACGAACTTTCTCCTGTGTAAGAATACCATAGGTGGCGTGTTGAATTGTGCTCACCCCCATTAACATGTTTCGGAGAAGTTCTAACTCTTTTGTAACGTTTCCTAAAGACGCAATCATCTTCACTTGGTTCTCTTCTAACACCTTCACTTTAGCTTCCAACTCATCAGTTGTATGCATCTTCTTCTTTGGAGGAGCTCTAGGATTCCTTGTTGCTTTAACCACCTCATCATGAATATTCTTGATCAAAGTTAAACCCATGCTCTCACACACTACAACACGATCAATCTCTGCGTCTTTACGCGGAACCTTTGCGTCTAAACACAAAGTAGTGACGGTACAAGGAAATTTGAGATTTTGTTGTGAAGTAGGAATTTTAGCAAATTCCATGATGGTATCATATATCACACGAGCAACATCCATGGGTTTCTCCTCAATAATACATTTAATGAACAAAAGATGCTCCTTCTTCACTTCCGATATGTGTTTAACTCCGAAGAAGGTAGGTATTATGAAACGTGACCAAATCTTAGCACATGGTAGCAAGTTACTACTATACATCTGTCCAGGATATCTCTCTCCTTCGGGAATTGGGCGGGCCCCATCAATAGTCACTTTCCCCCAAAGGGATTCATAGTCAAACGAAGGCTCTTTAAGAGATTCTTGAAACGGACATATTCCGGAAAACTTGGGTAATTTTAATGATTTACGAATAAGCTCAACGGAGAAAGGAACTACCTTTTTGCGAATAATAACAGCTTCCTTTGAGAAGGCGATTCCTTCATAAAAATCTCGCACCAAGGTAGGAATATACTCAAGCTTCCTTTCTCTCAATTCCTTCCAACCCAATTTATCACAAGTAACACCATGATCTTTATAAGCACTAGTCATAATACCTTTAGGAAGATTCATCTCCTCTCCAAACTTCAAAAATTCAATTCGATCACGAACTTGAGTTTCCCAAGGAACGAAGACTCTCTTAGGCTTGTGAGCCCAAGCTTTCCTACGCGGAGCTTTCGGTTGTTGCACTGGTTCTTCAGGAATTACTAGTTCAGTTTCTGTAACCTCTTCTTCAACTTCTTCCTCACTCTCATCAATTAACCTGCTCTTTTTCGGATTAGCCTTACTTGGATTTTCTTTTCGTTTCGGAGCAATTGGGTTTTGGACAGTCTTTTTGGATCGCGAATCCGGAATCTCAATTGCTTGGTCTGGGCTAGCTCCAATAGTGTTCCTGTTTCTTGGTATGTTTCTTCGATAGTTACACATGGAATCGGTTCTGTTAGTCATCTCTTTTCACCCCGAACTCAAAACTTCAAATAGAGAAAAAGCTAGAGAAAAGCTTTGAAATTTGATGTTTTGAGGCTTAAAACTTGAAGAACTAGGTGTTATATGAGATGGGTTAAGGTTATTAGAGAGAGATTTTGAAAGAATTTGGTTTAATTTCAAGGTTTTGAAGAGGAAATTCTTGGAGAAAAGGTGAAATTTGATGATGTTTTGGAGAAGATGTGAGTTGATTTTGTGTTTTTGTGATGATAGAAGGCTTGATTTGATGATTTTATAGCTGTTTGTTGATGATTTTCGGAGTGGGTGGAGGCAAGAATTCGGATTATAAGGTTTGGCTTGGAAAAGAGGCAAAAAACTAGGTTTAATGAAGTTAAAACCGCCTCTCGCAACAGCTGGCCGGCTAGCCGGCGGATTTGCCGGTATGCCAGGCGAGAGGGCGGCGGAAAAAATTACTAAATTGGACTTTTTTTTTTTTTTTTTTACCTCAAAACGCAAGTATATTGCGTCGTCGCTGACGCAATGGTCAGGGAATTTGAAATCCTTGACCGGCTAGCCGGTGGATTCGCCGGTATGCCTGTGAAATCTTGATGGCGCATTTGATGACGCAACAACCTTGTGTCGTCGCTGACGCAAGGACCAGAACATTCTTCCTCGTTGGCCGGCTAGCCGGTCAGTTGGCCGGCATGCCGGTGCTTTCTCGCTGGCGCGAATGAAGACGCAGCATTGCTGCGTTGTCGCTGACGCAGTGGTCAGGGAGTTGGGGTCTAGCTGCTTGTTTGGCCGGTATGCCGGCCAGCTCGCCGGCTAGCCGGTCAAACCTGCTGTGGACTTCAATTTTTCTCCGTTTTTCCCATCGTTTGACCCCAAACTCATGACCATTATACCCCTGAAATCATCAAAAACAAACACCCTTCCTCATTTCTTAAAAATAAAACTAAAATCAACGAAAACTTTAACTAATTTACACTACGGAAATTGAAATACTTAAACTAATATACAAGAAATTGGCTTTTGTTTAACGTCGTTAAGCTCGACGGGTTACCTCGTGCTTCTAAGGAGCTTCGAGGAGGTACATGACCTCTCCGGGATGTGGGTCGTTTGCACGATCGGTGTCTTCACCTCCATGATAAATTTTTAAACGATGACCGTTCACCATGAATGTACGGTTCTCAAGTGGATGTTCTATCTCTATAGCTCCATGAGGTGTAACCTTGGTTACAATGTAAGGACCCGACCACTTCGATCTTAATTTCCCCGGATAATTACTGAACTTCGAATTATATTTCAACACTCTTTGTCCCACTACAAAGTTCTTCTCTCGAATTCGATTATCATGCCATCTTTTAGTATTTTCTTTATAAAGCTTAGCATTCTCATACGCATGTAATCTAAATTCATCAAGCTCATTAAGTTTCATCATTCGATTCTCACCCGCTAGCGTAGGATCTAAATTTAACTTTGCAATAGCCCAATAGGCACCCATTTCAAGTTCAAGAGGTAAGTGACAAGCCTTACCATAAACCATTCGATACGGGGAAGCACCTACTGGGGTTTTGAAAGCTGTTCGATATGCCCAAAGTGCATCATCTAATTTCATAGACCAATCTTTTCTTGTAGGGCCAACGGTTTTCTCTAAAATATATTTTACCTCACGATTTGATACTTCGGCTTGACCATTGGCTTGTGGATGATAAGCGGTAGACACACGATGTCTGACTCCATATTTCTCTAGAACAGTCTTCAAATACTTATTAACGAAATGAGTACCTCCATCGCTAATAATCACTCTTGGAGTTCCATGTCTAGTGAAAATATGTGATTTTAAGAACTTAATCACCACTCTAGAATCATTGGTTGGTAAAGCCGCTGCTTCTACCCACTTAGACACGTAATCAACAGCTAATAAGATGTAGAGGTTACCATTTGAAGGAACGAACGGACCCATAAAATCTATACGCCAAACATCAAATATTTCAACTTCTAATACATTATTACGTGGCATCTCATCCCTCTTGGATATGTTTCCGGTAAATTGGCATCTATTACATCTTTTAGTATATTCATGACAATCTTTTATAATAGAAGGCCAATAGAAACCAGATTGTAATACCTTAGCAGCAGTTCGATCTCCTTTGAAATGTCCACCGTAAGGTGAATCATGACACCCAGCTATAATCGCCTCAATTTCTTCCTTGGCTACACATCTTCTTACCATTTGATCAGCACATACTTTATAGAGGAACGGATCCTCCCAAAAGAATTGTCTTGCACGGTGAGCTAATCTTTTTCGCTCTTGATAAGTTGAACCTTCGGGAAAGGAACCACTTACCACTAAGTTTGCAATATCCGCGTACCAAGGGGCTTCATAATCACGGACAACGAATAAATTCTCATCCGGAAAATCTTCTCTAACTGCTTCAGTACCATTATTCAACTCTGAACCTTCTAATCTCGATAGATGATCTGCAACCTGATTCTCGCACCCTTTTCTATCCTTGATCTCTAAATCAAACTCTTGAAGCAATAAAACCCATCTGATTAACCTTGGTTTAGCATCCTTCTTCTCCATAAGATATCGAATCGCTGAATGATCTGTATAGACAATAACTTTCGCTCCAAGAAGATAAGAGCGAAATTTATCGAATGAATACACAACCGCTAGCAACTCCTTTTCTGTAACTGTATAATTAATCTGAGCACCATTAAAAGTTTTACTAGCATAATAAATCGAATGAAAAACTTTCTCTTTTCTTTGTCCTAATACGGCTCCCATACATAAATCACTCGCATCACACATAACCTCAAACGGTAAATTCCAATCTGGAGGCACTACTATAGGAGCAGAAATAAGCTTTTCTTTGATTGCTTTGAAAGCTGCTAAACAAGCTTCATCAAAAAGGAATTTGGAATCCTTTTCAAGTAAGTTGCATAACGGTTTCGCAATCTTAGAAAAATCCTTGATAAATCGCCTATAAAAGCCAGCATGGCCTAGAAAACTTCTTACCCCTTTAACAGAAACAGGAGGGGGAAGAGTTTTAATTACCTCAATCTTCGCTCTATCGACTTCCAATCCAACACTCGAAATTTTGTGACCCAGAACAATACCTTCGCGAACCATGAAATGACATTTCTCCCAGTTTAAAACCAAATCTGTTTCTTTGCATCTGATTAACACTTTCTATAAATTATCTAAGCACTTATCAAAATCATCACCAAATACAGAGAAATCATCCATAAATACTTCAAGAAAGTTATCGATCATATCCCAGAAGATGGCCATCATGCATCTTTGAAAGGTAGCAGGAGCATTACACAACCCAAATGGCATTCTACGATATGCAAAAGTACCAAAGGGGCATGTAAATGTTGTTTTATGTTGATCTTCTGGAGCCACGTAAATTTGATTATACCCAGAATAACCATCCAAGAAGCAATAGTACTCTCTTCCGGCTAATTTGTCTAACATCTGATCTATGAAGGGCAAAGGGAAATGATCTTTTCTGGTGGCCTTGTTCAGCTTTCTATAATCCATGCAAACTCTCCATCCAACTACCGTTCTGGAAGGAATCGCTTCATTTTTATCATTAAGAACTGTTGTCATTCCTCCCTTCTTCGGTACACACTGAACCGGACTCACCCATTCACTACTCGAAATGGGATAAATAATCCCCGCATCTAAAAGCTTGATCACCTCTTTCTTTACCACATCCTTCATAGCGGGCATTAATCTTCTTTGACCTTCAACTGAGCGTGCGTTAACATCTTCAAGTATGATTTTGTGTTGACAATAGGATGGACTAATGCCTTTGATGTCAGTCCAACCTATTGCTTCTTTGTTTGCTCTTAACACACGCAACAGTTTATCTTCTTGAGGACCTGTTAAATTAGCTGAAACAATAACAGGTAGAGTTTCATTAGTACCTAAATACGCATACCTCAAGTGTGCTGGCAATGGTTTTTCTTCCAATTCCGGAGGAGATTCAATTGACGGCTTCTTTTTAGGAACAATCTCCCCCGGTTCTCTCACAGGTTCATAGGCAGGACGCCTATACTTCTGATTTTCAGAATTTAGAGCTGCTATTGTTTCAGTAAGCTCTTCCAACATCTCAGGTGAATCTAATGTTAAAGCAGCCTGCAAGATATCATCAAAATTTAAACAATTAAATACCTCTTGCGATGCTTGCTCTACTACATCCATTCTGAAGCAATCTTCCTGAGAATCTGGGAATTTCATAGCTCGAAATACATTGAATTTCACTTCCTCATCTTGTATCCTCATTGTTAATTCGCCATTCTCTACATCGATCAATGTTCTCCCTGTAGCTAGGAATGGTCTACCCAAAATAATGGGGACATTTCTATCTGCATTGTATTCAAGGATTACAAAATCAACAGGAAATATAAGTGTACCTGCCTTAACAAGGACATCCTCAATGCGGCCTTCACAATGAGCAAGAGATCTGTCCGCCATTTGCAAGACCATAGAAGTGGGTCTTGCGTCTCCAATTTTTAGCTTGTCAAAGATCGATTTGGGCATCAAATTGATGCTAGCTCCCAAGTCACATAGCGCCTTTCCTTTCCATTCCTCTCCAATTGATATAGGAATCGTGAAACTCCCTGGATCTACTAACTTCGGAGGTAATTTACTTTGACAAATCGCGCTACACTCTTCTGGAAGACCAATCATCTCGTTATCACAATAGGGCCTTTTGTTAGTGAGGGCCCTCTTCAAAAACTTCGTATACTTCGGAATATCTCGAATTGCCTCAAGTAACGGAATATTAATACTTAGACCCTTCACTCTATTAAAGAATTTCTGAAAATCACCCAAATCACCCTTTTTCTGAACTCGCGATGGAAACGGTGGTGGAGGGCGATTAATCACCATATCATCTTTCTTTTTCGGAACTTCTCTTGGTCTCACTATTTCTTCAACCTCACTATCTTTCTCATTTTCTTTCTCCTTCTCCACCACTTCCTTTTCTTTCCTTGGTACTTCTTTCTCTTTCATGATGGGAAAAGGAGGGGGAGGAAGATTCTTACCACTTCTCAATGTAACAGCATTACAATCTTCGCGTTGCTTCAGATTCTCAGTATCGCTAGGAAGTTGCCCTTGTGGGCGCTGATTCAGCTGTTTATTAATTTGGTTTAGCTGATTCTGGAAAATCTTCATATTCGCTTCAGCTGCGTTCTGACGTTCTAAGGCTTGTGTTTGAAGAGCAATCAAATTTTCAACGGTTTTCTGGAGGGTAACTACTCCTTCTTGTGGATGGGCAGGTAAGGCTTTTTGGTTTAAAGTTTCATCGTATGTATTCTGAGGAGTATTCTGAGGAGCTTGCCTTTGTACATAATTTCCCTGATTCTGTCCTCCTTTATAATTGTTGTGTGGTCTTGGATTATAGTTATTACCTTGGGGACGCGGCTGATACGCGTAGGTAGGATTGGCTGCCCCATTAGGATTTGAGTATTGAAACCCAGGATGGTTTCTGTTAGGCTGATATCCATTACCACTTGGATTGAAGTTACCTCTATTGGACATGAACATCACGGATTCTTGGTTATTTGGACAATTTTCCTCATCATGATCATCTACCTGACAAATCGAACACATATAAACCTCTTGTGCAGCATGCACAGCTACCTTCTTACCCGAAAATCCTTCTTTCACAGCTAAAGTAAGCTGTTTTAATTGTTGCTCAATAGTACTCTGAATCTTGTTCTCAAACGTAGCAAATTTCTCTTCCATATCAACATTATTCACTCCCTTAACCGGTGTTCTTACTGAATTCCACCCAACTTCATTCTTGACTGTTCTTTCTAAGATAATTTTAGCATGAGCGGGTTGAACTTGAAGAAAACCTGCACCACATAGCGTATCCAACTTCTCTCTTGACTTCCCATCAAGGCCTCTATAAAAGATCTTAAGCTGTTGTTGTTCTGAAAAGCCATGATTAGGAACTTTACGCAAACACATCTGAAATCTTGTCCAACTCCTACCCACAGTTTCCTCATATTCTTGACGGAAATGCGTCAATTCTAATTCAGCATCTAACCTCATGTTACTTGGATAATACCTGTCAAAGAACGCAATCTCTAATTGGTCCCAATTGGTGATCTTCGTAGGATCTTGTGTATCGTGCCATTCACTTGCTCCCTCAGTAACAAAGAACTTAAAAGCAGCAAAATACATCTGTTCTCTTGAAACCCCTTGTGTGATGTAAGAATCACATATCTGTTTGAATTTCTGTACTGCCCTGAGAGGATCTTCTGCTGGTCTACCACGAAAATTACCAAAATTCTGAAACTGAGCTAACATACCCGAATCTGGACGAAAACGCGGAACATTAATATCTGGAGCACCTACTCCTATAGCTGGAGCACGGAATGGAACTTCTGGAGGACCATTAGTAAACCACGGATCATGATTCATCACTATCTGGACCGGAGGATTGGGATTTAGTGGTTGAACTGGAGGAATAACGCCCGGAGCTAAAGGTTGGCCATTTGCATCTAGCTGGCCTTGTCCATTATTCTGTTGATTATTTTGAAGATTGATGTCTGCCATTCTGTTACTTAACTCTTCTACCTCTAAAGCTTCTCGTTCTCTTCTTCTCTTGTTAGCAAGTCTGATCAACGATTCTGGATTACTAAGGATCGGAGGTGTTGGCTCTAGATCCTTGAATAGCCTTCTTCGCATACACCAAACCTAAAAACCTGAAAAGAAACTAAACAAAAAGCGTAAAACTGATAAAATAAAATAAATGCACTTATCACTAAAGGATAAACACCGTGGTCACACGCTACCGTCCCCGGCAGCGGCGCCAAAAACTTGGTGGTCCTTTGTGTGTTCTAAAAATAATGCAATAAATAATCGAACCACAACCGCAAGTGTACGGTTGTCCCAAGTAGTATTTCTGATAAATCAGATTCGTTCCAAGGACGTAATGGTTGATCACAATGTCTAGCAAATAGTGATTGATGCACTTATGAAAATAAAAGACAATAATATATTTGTTTGGTTTTTGTTATAAGACTAATGAATGAAAGACAAATATTAAATTGCAAGTAAAAGCTAAGACGCAAGTAAAATGATTTAAAACGCAATATGAGAAGTAGCACTTGAGAACGCAAGGATCCTCCCTATCCTATTTCTTAACTTATGTTGTTTAAGGGTTAAATTAATCAATTACAATGGTCGGGATTCTAATTTCCTTATACCCCCGTCAGGGTGGACTATAAGGCGATCCTAAAGTGTCACTAGTCCCGTCAGGGTAAATATGATCCACCGTTGGATGATTAAGTATTATTACCTCATTGGCCCTAGGATTAGCTAAGCTCGTCAGAATCATTAACTTCTATCCTAGATTGAATAAATGGTTCCGTATTTAAACCCTCCGTCAGGATGATCCAATTGCCACTAATTGGAATAGCCTAAATACTATTACCTGTTCCTAGTTCATGACGCTAAAAACAGTAAATATTCATGATTTATCGAAAAGAGTAAAAGCCCTAATTTAGTTTAATTCAATAAAGCCCAAATTCAACAATCGTTAATTAATAGGAATTGGGATTCACCCATTGTTTGTTCTCAAGCACTAAATAAAACTTAGCTCATATTAAAATGAAATACGAAATTAAAATTAAAGGAATTCATATTGTTTACAGAATTAAAAAGATAAAAGAACCTAATTTCCGGAATCGGAATGACTACGAACGGAGATATAGACCCTCTCCAGCTCTTGTAGCTTCTTCTCCTTCCTTCAGTTGCTTCTCTCTGGTGTTTTTAATCTTGCAGAATGTGAATTGTGTGTAAAATAGAAGTCAAGGGCTGATTTTATAGTTAGAAATTCGGACTTGGACCTAGGCTTTTAATTAAATGAAATATAAAAGGCCCAAGTCCACTAACTTAGCCCAAAATCCCGTAACTGCTGATATGCATTCACTAAAACTGCTTTTCCCGATGCGTTACAACTCCGATTGACCTCATTCCAGTTGCTAAAGTTCCGTAACTCGATAAGGAATGATTTCTCTTCAAAGGTCAACAGCTAGATCCTCGCTTAAGCACCTCGAAATCAGCAATCTATGGCCTGGAAAATGGATTTTCAGCTCTAAAAATAATATCTTCGGGATTTCTTTTCAAGTCTTGACTCTATCTTTTGATCTTTGACTTTCTCCTCGGATTCCTCTTCTAGCTAACATCTAAAACCTGTAAAATACTCACTAAAAATACCAATATTACGCGCAAAAGCTTAATAAATCAAAAATGCTAGAAATAAAAGAGGAAAATCATATTATTGCATATTTAGTCCAAAAGTCTATCGAAATGATTAAATAAACACCAAAAATGATGTCTCCTAAGGGTCGAAAATAAGAACATTTAAGGAGACATCAACATCTTACATGTTGCATTAACACTAGATCTACCAGAGATGATGGAAGAGCTTGCCGAAACAGTGGCAGCTCTTGATTATGAGAATCCAAAATATAGGTGTCTAGCCTACGAACCGTTACGTGATGCAGGGGAGATTGAACCTCCAAAGAAACCATCTATTGAATATCCCCCGAAGCTAGAAGAGAAACCACTTCCGTCCCACTTGAGATATGCATATTTAGGCGCTAATAATACTCTACCTGTTATTGTTTCTGCTATTTTAACAGGTCCCCAAGAAGACAAACTGTTGTGTGTACTAAGAGCCAATAAAGAGGTGATAGGTTGGACTATTGCTGACATCAAAGGTATTAGCCCTTCCTATTGCCAACACAAGATCATTCTGGAAGATAATAGTACACGTTTAGTTGAAGGACAGAGAAGATTGATGCCTGCAATGAAGGAAGTAGTGAAGAAAGAAGTTATCAAGCTACTAGATGCGGGGATCATCTACCCCATAGCTAGTAGTGATTGGGTGAGTCTAGTTCAATGCGTACCAAAGAAGGGTGGTATCACTACCATCATGAATGACAAGAATGAAGCCATACCCTCGAGGACCGTTGTTGGTTGGAGAATTTTTATGGAGTATCGTAAGTTGAACAAGGCTACTAGAAAAGACCATTTTCCACTCCTTTTCATTGATCAGATGTTGGACAAGTTAGCCGGTAGAGAGTATTATTGCTTCTTAGATGGGTATTCCGGTTACAATAAAATGTGCGTAGAACCTGATGACCAACATAAAACCACATTCACATGTCCTTTTGGTACTTTCGCATACCGAAGGATGCCTTTTGGATTATGTAATGCACCTGCTACTTTCCAACGTTGTATGATGGAAATCTTTGGAGACATCATTGATCGATTTCTTGAGGTATTCATGGATGATTTTTTTGTTTTTAGAGATAGCTTTGATGATTGTTTGCAGAATCTAGAAAAATTATTGATTAGATGTATGGAAACCGATTTGGTCTTGAATTGGGAGAAGTGTCACTTTATGGTTCGCGAAGGAATAGTGTTGGGACACAAGGTATCAAGCGCTGGTTTAGAAGTTGATCGTGCAAAGATTGAAGTCATCAAAATTCTTCCCCCTCATGTTTCTGTAAAAGGGGTAAGGAGTTTTCTAGGCCATGATGGGTTTTATCGCCGTTTTATCAAGGACTTCTCCAAATTTCAAAACCTTTGTGCAACTTACTCGAGAACGACACCGAATTCCTTTTTGATGAAGCTTGCATGAAGGAATTCCAAGAGCTTAAAGAGAAACTTATTACTGCGCCGATTGTGCTACCACCTGATTGGGAAATTCCCTTTGAAGTTATGTGTGATGCTAGTGATTCTGCTATGGTGCGGTGTTGGGTCAGAGGAAATATTAGGTATTCCACTTGATTTACTACGCAAGCAAGACCTTCACCAGTGCTCAAATTAATTATACGGTAACTGAAAAGGAGCTTTTAGCGGTTTTTTATGCCTTTGAAAAATTTCGTTCCTATTTCCTTGGGGCGAAAATTGTTGTATTCACCGATCATTCCGCTACTAAGTACCTTATGGAGAAGAAAGATGCGAAGCCATGTTTGATCAGATGGGTCTTATTGCTACAAGAGTTTGATTTGGAGATTCGAGATAGAAAGGGGTGTGAAAATCAAGTTGCGGATCATCTGTCAAGTCTTGAAGGCTGGGAGTCGAATAGTAGTCCTGAGCTAGTTAATGAAACATTCCCTGATGAAGGCCTATTTGCGACTTATGATGCTACTCCGTGGTACACTGACATTGCAAATCTTATTGTAAGTGGTAACTTTCCCGAAGGAGCCACTTCACAAGACAAGAAGAGATTGATGAGCCGTGCTAAATAGTTCTTTTGGGAGGATCCTTTCCTCTACAAAGTAAGTGGTGATCAGATGGTGAGAAGGTGTATACCTGAGAAAGACTTTTTATTAGTGGTTGCGGGTTGTCACGATTCACCTTATGGAGGACACTTCAAGGGCGACCGCACAGCTGCTAAGGTATTACAATCCAGTTTTTATTGGCCTACATTGCATAAGGATTGTCATGAGTATGTTAAGAAGTGTCATAGATGCCAGTTTACTGGTAATATATCCAAGAGGGATGAGATGCCGTGTAACAACGTTCTTGAAGTTGAAATATTTGATGTTTGGGGTATTGATTTCATGGGTCCTTTTGTACCATCCAACAAGAATCTATACATCCTATTAGCTGTTGATTACGTGTCTAAATGGGTAGAGGTTGTAGCTCTACCAACCAATGATTCGCGAGTAGTGATTAAATTCTTGAAGTCGCATATTTTCACTAGACGTGGTACACCCAGAGTTATTATCAGTGATGGAGGTTCACACTTTGTGAACAAATATCTGAAGACAGTGCTAGAGAAGAATGGGATAAGACGTCGTGTTTCTACCGCGTATCATCCACAAGCCAACGGTCAAGCTGAGGTTTCAAATCGAGAAGTAAAATCTATCCTAGAGAAGACTGTTGGTCCTACAAGAAAAGATTGGTCAATGAAGTTGGATGATGCTTTATGGGCCTATCGTACTGCCTACAAAACTCCTGTTGGTGCATCTTCGTATCGTATGGTTTATGGTAAGGCTTGTAACTTACCTCTTGAACTTGAATTATGTGCATATTGGGAAATAGCGCAGTTGAATTTAGATCCTACTTTGGCCAGTGAGAATCGTATGATGAAATTGAATGAACTCGACGAGTTTCGGGTACATGCCTAAGAAGACGCTAAACTCATTAAGGAGAATACTAAGAGATGGCATGATAACCGTATCCGTGTGAAGAAGTTTGAAGTTGGACAGAATGTCCTAAAATACAACTCCAAGTTCAGTAATTATCCGTAGAAGTTGAGATCGAAGTGGTCTGGTCCATACGTTGGGGCCAAAGTTAAGCCTCATGGAGCTATAGAGATCAAACACCCAATAGAGAACCGCACCTTCATGGTGAATGGCCATCGATTGAAAAATTATCATGGAGGCGAGGATACTAATAGCATGGTGGATCCACATCCTGGGGAGGTCATGTACCTCCTAGAAGCTGAATAAACGCGAGAGGTAACCCGTCGAGCTTAACAACGTTAAACAAAAGCCATTTTACTTGTATATTAGTTTATTGCTTTTATGTTTTTCAATTCCTAGTGTATAATTGTAATTTAATGTCGAGTCATAGTGTCTACTTTTAAAAGAAATGAGAAAGGTAGTGTGTAATTGTGCAAGAAATTGAGTTTGGGGTGCTGAGGCACGAAAGAGGGAAAAATCGGCTACACTGACCGGCTAGCCGGCCAGATCACCGACATGCCGGTGGAGCAAAAACACGTGCCCACGGGTAGCGACTCGGGTTCAAGGCAGAAAGTTACAAAAAGAAACCCGTCCAGCACCGGTATGCCGGCCAGATCTCCTGTATGCCGGCCAGAAGGAAAACACGTGCCCACGGGTTGCTCGACACGGGTATTTTCACGAAGCGTGAAATTGCGAAGACCAGCGGACCGGCATATGCCGGTGAACACCGCTGGTATGCCGGTACCCAAGAACACGTGGCCTCGGGTAGTTGACTCGGTTTCGAGATAGAATGTTACGAAATGACGACGTCCAGTACCGGTATGCCGGCCATTAGGTCGGTTTGAAGAGTTTGTTGCCTTATACACTTCTTATCTTATCAAGTGCGAACCCTAGCCTCTCCCATATGAATTTTTCAGCTCCCAACCTTATAAATAGAGCTTGAAGCTTGATTAGACCTCTACAACAAACACAATAACATCAATAATTCTCTCCTCCATCTTCCATAAAGATAATTTCTTCATCAAATTCATCACAATACACCATAAATCACCATCAAGATCATCAAGCTATCAAGAATTCTTCCAAGAATCATCAAGAAACCTTCTCTCTTCATCAAATCCAAGCAAGAACCTCAAGATACACCAATCTTTCTTAACTTTATTCCATCCTTGGTGTAACTTGAGTTTGGGGTCAAATCAACCATGAGAAACAGAACATATGCTATGGATTATAAGAGGAAGTGTTATATCCTAGGTAAGAACAAAAATTTGCCTGGTTCTACAATTGAAACGGCCATCAATCTTGATAAGCCTATTGAAACGAAATAACATGAAGAGGCACTTGCACAACCACTACCCAAGAAATTCACAGCTAGGATGAAGGTACCATCAAAGCCTAAAGAAAAGACACCAATTCAAGATCAAGGTTCTTCTTCTTCCTCTCAGTATAATTTTTGCACACCCCCATGGGCTATCAAATTGCAACAACAAGTCGATCATCTAAGAGAACAAAACATAGCAATTTGGAAGGAAATTGCCTAGATGAATTCAACATTGGAAGAGGTAACTACGATCATGGATATTGATAATTATTCTTCTTCAGAGGAGGAGGACATGATGGATCTTTTTGGCCAGGTTCCCCGTTCTAATTCTTCTTCTTAATTGATGGTAGGCACTAGGTAGTTTAGTTTTTATTTAATTGCTTTATTGAGTCTTTTTCGAGTCGTGGGGACACGACTCACTTTTGAGTTTGGGGTGGGGTTCGTTGCCTCATCCCAATTTTTTGTGATTTACATGCTTTCAATAAAATTAATCTTAGGGTTGCGTTGACTGTAGAGAATTTTAAATGCCCCCATCAAGCATGCTTTTCATGAATTTATGATAGAAGATAGTTGACTTTAGGAGTTAGTATAAAATGCACTTAGATTGCATGAAAATATGAGATAATTGATAGGAAGAATTAATGAACAATTCAAAAGAAGTAAACTGATAATGAGTGGTTTGTAGAACGTGAAATCCGAATGAGTAGAGAACCCACTTAGGTATGAACTAGAGGCAAGCTGTGTAGATAGCAAAATTATAGAGGTAGTTCTTTGTTAGCCCTTTGAATCCTTTTGGCCTTCTATCCCTGAATTAATTATATCCTTCTTATCCAAATTTTTAGCCTTTAAGCCTTTCTTTTTTCGCCACATTATAAGCCAATATCCCTTTAGATTGTTAGGCATGGCCATATGACCAGCACTTGAATCACGATCCCGAGACTTCCTGTCTTGAGCTTGAGTTTGGGGTGGTGGGTCCACTATTATGGGAATTTATCATTGGGTTGGGATTTTTGAGCTTATCAATTGTGCTCGGTTTATATTTTGATGATTATTCACAGGTTTATATTGTAACCCTTTGCCGGGGTAATAGTGAATGAAAAAGAAGCTACGAGCTAAAGTTATGAAAAGGCATAATTTATGAAAAATAGCATGATATCTTAACATTAAAAAAGGGAGCATAGCTATACAAAAGAAAAAAAAAGAATGATTTGAAAGAATATATAATCGGACCGGCAAAGTGGAAATTTATGTGAATCATATTTAGTGCTTATTGGGTTAATTTGGGGACGCTACATTAGCGCGTCAAATGGGTTGAGTGAGAACGTATTCGAGTTTAAACTCAAGCTCTTGGACAGTTTGTTGATGGTAAGTGAGGAGAGAGCCAAAAGCTCACTTCAAATTTAACAAATATACATACCATACCGTCCCTAAGCCTACGCTAAAACCGTAAAGACCTCGTGATTCCTAGATTCATAGTGATTTAATAGGGAGTACGCTATGTGGAGCGTTCAAAACAAGTAAGGGTCGAGGAACACCCTATAGCCACCATCTTGAGATAAGTGTAAGCGTAACCTTCTAGCATTGTGAAATTAATTTTGGATTGATATTGTTTTGTGTTTGATTTTGCATGATAAGTGTATGTGTATATTAATTCCTAGATTAGACTATATGAGATTTGTTTTGGGAATATTTTCTAGATTCTATGCGTTCATCCTATGCGTTTACCTAAAAGGGGCCCTTGTTTTAATTTTACTTTGTCGGGACGACAAAGGTTTGAGTTAGGGGTCTTGATGTCTCCCTATTTGTTCTAAATATTAGCCCTTTGGAGAAATCATTTTAGGTGAATTATTGAATTATTAGCTAGACTTTTATGCATATTTCGTCATATTGCACTTTCTCCCCTTGGAATTAGACTATTTGCATTTGTAGAGCTTTTGTGCGTTAATTAGAGTATTTTTAGTGCAAAGTTAGTATGTTCTTAAATTTAAATGCAAGGTGGAGGAGTAAGAATTAGAGTCTTAGCTTATTTTTAGTGTGTTAGGAAGTATTTCATTCAAGTTTCTAATTTTAGAGTGCACTTTCCTATTTCTAGTCTTGAATTATTGATTTATTATTTTTAAAGCATATGCGGTTTAATTATTTATTTAATGTGAAGCTTTAAAAGATATATGGTAATCAATTAGAAACCAAGTCAAGTCAAAGAAGTAAAGGAAAGAGATTTACATGGAAATAAGAAGATTAAGGAAGGATATATGCAAAGAAGGAAAAGATAAAGCTGCCATATGAATCTGAAATTCCAGCCATGTTTCAAAGACGAGTCCATAAATCAAGATTGGCTAAGAATTTCGGAGAATGGTCTGGACCACTGGAAATAGCCTTCCGAGACAAGCGGTTTCGACTATTGGAATACCTCAAACGGACAAGTATTGAAAAGGATATGACCAAAACAAATCAGCAGCAGAATCTTACCTTTCCTAGATTTTAGGGTTACGAATTAAAGAGTTCTTGACTTGTCTTCCACTCCAAGTAAATTCGACCTAGGGCTTCCTAACACCTATAAATACACCCCTTAGCCTCCTCTTTTACCCACACTTCATATAATTATCAAGAGGCTTAAGGATTCAAGTCAGAGCAAGCAGGAAGGAAGAAAGCTAAGAGCTGGAGCAGTCATCTTCTCCAATTCGCAGCCAGACCCAACCTCTTCATTAGGTTTTTATTTATTTTCTTTATGTTAAATATTATGTCTTTTAATTTTATTGTCTTAGTTTTATTTTCCGTTATGAGCTAAACTTCTTAAGTGCTTGAGAATCGCTATATGGGTTGAACCCTAATTTATTTAATTGATGTTTTCTGATTTGGGATTTTTATAATTTAATTCGAATTGAGTAATTTAGTAATGTTTATTATAGTAAGTTAATTTCACTATCATTGAAGTAGATAATCGAAGATAGGTTTGAGTAATTAGGCTATTCACTTTGGTGGGGAAGTGATCATCTTGAAAGGGGGTTTAATTACAAACATAGGTATAACCGTAAGATAGAAATTATTGATCCTGTCGGACATAGTTAATCTTATAGCCAATTGGGTAGAGAACTTTACATCCGAAGGTGGATTATGATTGCGCTGGCAGGGTTTGTAACATCTAAGAATAACTCCTAAGTCCACCCTGACGGGGGTTTGGAGAATCTAGAATCCCGACTACTACTAGTTACTAATTTGTCCCTTAGAAGAAGCATTGATTAAGTTTATTTTGATGAAACCATAGCGTGACTCAAGTACTATCTCTCATCCTTGCATCTCTTCATATTTTAATTTCTTGCATTAGTCTTAATTTAGTTTAATATTTACTTTATTTGTACTTTAGTCCTTTAAAGAAAAACCAAACAAAAATATATTTCTTTTACTTTTAATTGTCATTCAAGCAACTATTTACATTTATTGCATAACACCTTAGTCTTACCTAATCCGTCCTTGAGATCGAAATCCCGTTTACCAGATATTACTTGGACGACATGTACACTTGCTGTACGTGTCTTGCCTTTTTAGGTGTGTTTATTTAGAACACACAAGGAGACACCACCCCCACACATTGATTGTTTATGTCATGATATGGTTTAGCAAAATAGTAAGTGAAAATATTTTGAGCGATAATTGGGTGAATATTACTTAAGGGTTAATATCTGGCGATTTGAATTGACACGTAGTGAAGTGAGCCAACAACTCAATCCAGTCAAGTGAACATACTCTTGAACTTGATGCTCATAAGCTAAGACCCTCACAGCACATACTCAAACCTATTAGATATATACCGATTATGCGATGTTATCGCAAGCGCCTTTTAGGCCATGCGCATACCTTAGTTCTCATGAGTGCTCTAAAATGACTACTCTAGCATTTTATAGAAAGCTCCCACACTTTCACACTCACATAGGTGATTTCACGATTGTGTATACAACATATACTACCCCTCAAGGGTTTTGAAGTCATTAAGAGCGCTAAAGCTCAACCTCATAATATGCTGGTGAGTTCATCAAGCCCGTCTCAGTATGACCACCACATAGGGATATGAACATCATTAAGAGTTAAACTCAACCTTGAATTAATCATCGGTAAATTCATCGAGTCCGTCTCAATATGACCACAACAGAGGGCTATGAATAATTAAGAGTCGAAACTCAACCTCATTTGCACTGTTTTATGCCATAACTATTGGTAAGTAATGCATCATATGTCATCCATATGTCCCCCATAATTGGGCTTAAGCCCCATCTCCCTCGACATTTCCAGAATTACTCTCTTGGTTAAACCTTTAGTGAATGGACCAGTCAGATTTTTCTTGGATTTGACGAAGTTCAGTGCTATCACGCCATTCTTCAGTAACTGTTTTACTTAACCATGTCTAATTCAAATATGTCTCCGTTTTCCATTATAGCTAGTGATGTGAGCAACGCTAATAGCCGCTTACGAGTCACAATAAAGAGAAACCAGTACAACTTTATCTTCCCATAATAGTACATCTGCCAGGAGACTCCTCAACCATTCAACTTCTTGTCCTACCAACTCTAACGCTATAAACTCAGATTCCATGGTTGACCATGCTATACAATTTTGTTTTGACGGTTTCTAGGATATAGCTCCTTCACCTAAGGAAAACACATAACCACTAGTGGAGCTCACTTTATCATTATCTAATATCCAATTTACATCACAATAGCCTTCCAATACAACAGGGAACCTACTATAGTGTATGTCTATATCTGTAGTACCTCTTAGATATTTTAGTAATCTTTGAAGTGTATCCCAATGTTCACTACTAGGGTTATGGGTATAGAGACGAAGTCTACTTAAGGCATACGCGATATCAGTTCGGGTGTAGTTCATTAAGAACAACACACTTCCTATCATCTTAGCATATTCAGTTTGAGATATTGCAATTTACTTGTTCTTAGTCAAATGAATACTAGAGTCATAAGAGGTTCTAGCGGGTGTGACATCAAAGGAGTTGAATCTCCTCAACAACTTATCTACATAATGAGATTGACTAATGGATATACCACTTTTATTTCTTAAAATCTTAACCCTAAGATTACATCAGCTTCACACATGCACTTCCTCTAGAATTTAGATGCTAAGAAGTCCTTATAATCATTAATGACTTTAAGGTTAGTCCTAAAGATCAGCATGTCATCTTCGTATTAGATGATAAAACATTCAGATACTAACACCTTAATGTAAACACATGAATTTGAAGTGTTGTCTATAAAGCCATCGTTAACTAAGGTACTATTTAATTTTTCGTACCATTGTTTGGGTTCTTGTTCAAACAATATAGATATTTCTTAAGCTTGCATACTTTTCTTTCTTGACAAGATGCTACAAACCCTTTGGGTTGTACCATATATATCTCTTCATCTAAGTCTCCACTCAAAAACACAGTCTTAACATCCATTTGATGTATAGTGAGTTTATGAATGGAAGCTAAGACTATTAGAGTTTTTATGGTGTCTGTATTGGTCACTGGGGAATAGGTGTCAAAGTAGTCCAAGCTTTCTTTTGAGTAAAGCCTCGAATTACAAGTCTAGCCTTAAATTTATTGGAATCATCGAGTGTTAATTTTCTCTTAAAGATCCATTTGCTACTAATTGTCTTACATCCTTTTTCTAAGTTAGTTAAGTCCCAAGTGTGGTTTGATCTAATGGACTCTATCTCACTATTTACCGCCTCTTTCAAGAAGCTGGCATCTATGGAACTAATAGCCTCGGAAAAAGTCTTAGGATCTTCTTCAAGAAGTAAACAAGAGACTAGTTCTTCACATAGCATATCTATGTGAAAATCCTCAGTCAAGAAAGCAGTGATAAGTCTGGTCTAAAACTAGACTCAGTGCTACGTCTTTTACTTCTCATAATTTCGTTATCAGGTTTTGTTCCTGAACGCGAGTAGGGTAGAGAAGTATATAGATGATCACTAACAAGTGTTGCAGTATTGAGTGGTGAGTCATTACTAGTAAACGAGTCATTATGAACAATATTCCCTTTCAAGGGAAATATATTCTCAAACAAATCAGCGTCTCTAGATTTACAAATATTTTTATAAATTAAGGACATAAATCTATAAGCTGCACTATTTTGAGCATACCCTATAAAGATAAATTCTGTGGTTTTGGGTCCAATATTGGATCTCTTAAATTCAGGTAATGCTACCTTGGTCAAACACCCCCACACTCTTAAAAACTCCAGGTTAGGTGGATATCCTTTACACAACTCGTAAGGGGTCTTTATCTATATGTTTATAGTGTACTCAGTTTAATACATAACATGCAAATAAGGCAACTCCCCCCCCCCCCCCCCCCACATGCTGGATGGTAGGCCTTAACTTATTAACATGACATTCATCATTTTCTTAAGGGATCTATTTTTTCTTTCAACTATGCCATTTTGTTGGGGTGTATAGGTTGCAGTAAGTTCATGAATAATTCCACTATGTTCATAAAATTCTTTAAGTGTGTTTAAACTATATTCACCGCCCCTATCAAATCTAAACATTTTTATCTTTCAATCTAGTTGGTTTTCAACCTAAACCTTATATTTTAAAAATGTGGATTCTGCTTCATCCTTAGATTTTAGAAGGTCTACTTTGGTGAACCTAGAGTAGTCATTGGTGGGTCCTGGTGTGTTATTAAATTAAGTGCGAAAGTAAAGGAACCACTTAACCGCAAGTGTACGGTTGTCCAAGTAATATTCGATAAATCGAGTTCGTTCGCAGGGACGGATTAGGCACAACTCAGGTATTAATCGAAAAGTAAGAATAATTGCTAGATAGAAAAATAAAAGTAAAAATTTTTGTTTGGTTTTTATAAATTAAAAGATGCAAGAAAATAAACTACGAAATTAAAATAAATTAAATAAAAGAGACTTTAACTTCAGAAGAGAGAGAGAGAGAGTACTTGATCCTCGCAAGGGTTTCACCGAACCTATCTAATTCATGCTTCTATTTAAGGGCTAAACTGGTATTATTGTGCTAGTCGGGAATCTAATATCTCCTAGCCCCCGTCAGGGTGGACCTGAGAGCTATCCTACGGTCTTACAAACCCCGTCAGGGTGAATATAAGCTACTTACAGATGAATACTAATTTACCTCATTGGCTGCATGGTTAGTTAAGCCCGTCAGGGTCAATAAAAAATACTATGCGTCTATTATCTAAGTCTATAATTAAACCCCCCGTCAAGGTGATCCATATGCCACTATATGGAATAGCCTAATTACTATGAGCTAAGTTTGATTCATGACTTCAAAATTAGTAATTAAAACAAAATAATAGTCAACACAAAATACTTAGTCTAATTTAAACTATTAAATCCCAAATTCAGAAAACATAAATTAAACAGAATTAACTTCAACCCATATAGCGATTCTCAAGTACTAAAGAAATTAGTTCATAACGGAATGGAAAATAAAGAACCTAAAGGTTAATATGACTGATGATGGAAGAACATGACTCCTCCAGCACTAGCTTCTCCTTGCCTTCTTGCTCTGACTTGAAAACCTTAAGCCTCTTGTGTAATTCTCTGAAGTTTGTGAAAAGGGGAGGCTAAGGGGTGTATTTATAGGTGTTAGGGAACCCTAGGTCGAATTTACTTGGAGTGGAAGACAAGTTAAGAACTCTCAAATTCGTATCCCTAAATTCTTGAAGGTAAGATTCTGCTGCTAATTTGATTTGGTTATATCTCATTCAATACCTATCCGTTTGAGTAGTTCCAATATATGAAACTGCTTGTCTTGGAAAGAGCTTTCTATTGGTGTAGACCACTCGGCCAGATTTCTAGCCAATCTTTAGTTATATATTTATCTTTGAAACGTGGCTGGAATTTCAGATTCATAAGGTAGCTTTATCTTTGCCTTCTTTGCATATATCCTTCCTAAATTTTCTTATTTCCATGTAAATATTCTTTCCTTTACTAAGTAATTACCATTTATCTTTTAAAACTTCACATTAAATAAATAATTAAATCGCATATGCTTAAAAAGAATAAATCAATAAATCAATAAATCAAGAAATAGAAATAGGAAAGTGCACTCTAAAAATTGAAACTCGAGTAAAAACATTTCCTAACACTCTAAAATACACTAAGACTTTATTCTCACTTCTCCTCCTTGGATTGGTCTTTCATGAAATTCAAGAACCGATTAACTTTGCATTAAAAATAGTCAAATTTACGCACAAAAGCTCAGATTTTGCAAATAATTAATTCCCACGGGGAGAAAGTGCAATATGATCAAATAAGTCTAAAAGTCTATCAATTAAGTCATTTATTCACCTAAAAGGATGTCTCCAAAGGGCTAATAATTAGAACAAATAGGGAGACATCAAGACCCCAAACTCAAACCTTTGTCGTCCCGACAAAGTAAAATAAAAACAAAAGATCTTTTAGGTGAACGCAGAAGGTAGAATCTAGAAAATAATCCCAAAGCACAACTTAAAACAAATCTCATATAGTCTAATCTAGGAATTAATATACACCTACACTTATCATGCAAAATCAAACACAAAATAATATCAATCCTAAATTAATTTCACAATGCTAGAAGGTTACGCTTATTACTTATCTCAAGTTGGTGGCTATAGGGTGTTCCTCGATCTTTACTTGATTTGAACGCTCCACTTAGCATACTCCCTATTAACTCAATGTGCATCTAGGAATCACGAGGTCTTTACGGTTTTAGCGTAGGCTTAAGGACGGTATGGTATGTATATTTGGTAAATTTGAAGTGAGCTTTTGGCTCTCTCCTCACTTACCATCAACAAACTGTCTAAGAGCTTGAGTTTACACTCGAATAACGTTCTCACTCAACCCATTTGACGCGCTTAATTAGCGTCCCCCAAATTAACCCAGTAAGCACTAAGGATGATTCACTTAAAAATTTCCACTTTGCCGGTCCGAATATATTTTCTTTTGAAATCATTCATTTTTTTCTCTTTCTTTTGTATAGCTATGACTCTCTTTTTAATGTTGCGATATCATGCTATTTTTCATAGTTATGCCTATTCATAGCTTGTAGCTTCTTTTCCATTCACTAGTACCCCAGCAAAGGGTTACAATATAATAAACATGTGAATCATCATCATATATAGCACAAAGCACAATTGATAAGCTCAAAAAAATCCACACCCAATGTAAATTCCCATATAGTGGACCCACCACCCCAAACTCAAGCTCAAGACAGGAAGTCTCAGGATCGTGATTCAAGTGCGGGTCATATGGTCATGCCTAACAATCTAAAGGGATATTGGCTTATAATGTGGCGACAAAAGAAAGGCTTAAAGGCAAAAAATATGGCTAAGAAGGATAAAATTAATTCAGGGATAGATGACCAAAAAGGATTCAAAAGGCTAACAAAGAACTGCCTCTATCATCTTCTTATCTACACAACTTGCCTCTAGTTCATACCTAAGTGAGTTCTCTACTCATTTAGAACTCATGTTCTACAAACCACCTATTATCCTTAAGCACAAATTTACTTCTTTTGCATTGTTCATTAATTTTTCCTCTCAATTTCTTCATATTTGCATGCAATCAAAGTGTGGTTTACACTAACTACTAAAGTCAACTATTTTCTGTCATTAATTCATAAAAAGCATGCTTAATTGGGGAATTTAAAATTCTCTACAGTCAACGCAACCCTAAGATTAATTTTATTGAAAGCATGTAAATCACAAAAAATTGGGATGAGGCAACGAACCCCACCCCAAACTCAAAAGTGAGTCGTGTCCCCACGACTCGAAAAAGACTCAATAAAGCAATGAAATTAAACTAAAACTACCTAACTAGTGCCTACCATCAATTAAGAAGAAGAATTAGAACGGGGTACCTGGCCTTAAAAATCCATCATATCTTCCTCCGAAGAAGAAGAATTATTATTAATATCCATGTTCAAAGTTACCTTATCCCTTGTTGAACTCATCTTGGCAATTTCCTCCCAAAGTGCTATGTTTTGTTTCTTAGATGATCGATTTGTTGTTGAAATTTGATAGCCCATGGGGGTGTGTAAGAATTATTCTGAGAAGAGGAAGAAGAACCTTGATCTTGGATTGGTGTCTTTTCTTTAGGCTTTGATTGTACCTTCATCCTAGCTGTGAATTTCTTGTGTAGTGGTGGTGCAGGTGCCTTTTTTTCTTGTTTTTCTTCAGTAGGCTCATCAAGATTGATGGCCTTTTCAATTGTAGAACCAGGCAAATTCTTGTTCTTCCCTAGGATGTAACACTTCCTCTTATAATCCATAGCATCTGTTCTGTTTGTCATGGTTCATTTGACCCCAAACTCAAGTTATACCAATGATATAATAAAGTTAAGAGAACTTCGTGTAACTTGAGTTTCTTTCTTGGATTAGATGAAGGAAGGTGTTTTCTTGATGAATCTTGGAAGAATTCTTGAAAGCTTGATGATCTTGATGGTGTATAATGGTGTCTTGTGATGAATTTGATGAAAATGATGTGTTTATGAAGGATGGAGGAGATAATTATTGATGTTAATGTGTTTGTTGTGGAGGTTTAATCAAGCTTCAAGTTGTTTTTATAAGGTTGGGAGCTGGAAAATTCGTATGGAAAGCTAGGGTCTGCTTGTGGTAAGGTAAGAGTTGTATTAGGTAACAATCTCTTCAAAACCGACCTATCTGCGGTATACCGGCGGTATGGCCCGGTATACCGGACCTGTGCGCATCTCTTTTTCACTCCTCGCCAAAAAACCCGAGTCTTCTACCCGTAGCACGGGTTTTTCCTCCTGCTGTATACCGGCGGTATGGCCCGGTATACCGGTCCTGACATCTTTGTTTTTTCGAACTCTCGGCAGAAAACCAAAGTTACTAACCCGTGGCACGGGTTTTCTTCGTGCGGTATACCGAGGGTCTGGTTCGGTATACCGTACCTGAACCGAATTTTTCCCATGTGTTTATTTTTTCGTTTCCTAGCATCCCAAACTCAAGTCCTGCACCAACACACTACCTTTCTCAATTCTTTTAAAAGTAGACACTAAAACTCGATACTAACTTAGAATTATACACTTAGGAATTGAAAAAAAACAAAAAGAAATAAACTAATATACAGTGAAATGGCTTTTGTTTAACGTCGTTAAGCTCAACGGGTTACCTTTCGCAACTATTCAGCTTCAAGGAGGTACATGACCTCCCCAGGATGTGGATCCACCATGCGATCAGTATCCTCGCCTCCATGATAGATTTTCAGACGATGACCATTCACCATAAAGGTGCGGTGTTTAGTCGGATGCTCAATCTCTATAGCTCCATGAGGCGTAACTTTGGTTACAATGTAAGGACCAGACCACTTCGATCTCAACTTTCCCGGGTAATTACTGAACTTGGAGTTGTATTTTAGGACTTTCTGTCCTACTTCAAATGTCTTTGCACAGATGCGATTATCATGCCACCTCTTCGTGTTTTCTTTGTACAGTTTCGCGTTTTCATAGGCATGTAATCGAAACTCATCAAGTTCATTCAGCTTCATCATATGATTCTCTCCGGCCAAAGTGGGATCTAAATTCAACTGCGCTATTGCCCAGTATGCACCTAATTCAAGTTTAGGAGGTAAGTGACAAGCCTTACCAAAAACCATACGATACGGAGATGCACCAACTGAGTTTTAAACACAGTACGATAAGCTCACAACGCATCATCTAGCCTCATAGACCAATCTTTCCGTGTGGGGCCAACAATCTTTTCCAGAATAGATTTTACCTCTCGATTAGAGACCTCAACTTGACCATTGGCTTGTGGATGATACGCGGTAGATACACGATGTCTCACACCATACTTCTCTAGAATGGTCTTTAGATATTTGTTTACAAAGTGTGAACCTCCATCACTGATAATAACTCTAGGTGTACCATGTCTAGTGAAGATGTGTGATTTTAAAAATTTAATCACTACTCGTGAATCATTAGTTGGTAGAGCTACAGGCTCTACCCATTTAGACACGTAATCAACAGCTAGTAGGATGTAAAGATTCTCGTTAGATGGTACAAAAGGACCCATGAAATCAATACCCCATACATCAAATATCTCAACTTCAAGCACATTATTACGTGGCATCTCATCCCTCTTGGATATATTTCCAGTAAACTGGCATCTATGACACTTCTGAACATACTCGTGACAATCCTTATGTAAAGTAGGCCAATAAAAACCGGATTGTAGTACCTTAGCAGCTGTGCGGTCACCTTTGAAGTGTCCTCCGTATGGAGAATCATGACAACTCGCAATCACTGCCCAAACACCTCTCTCAGGTATGCATCTTCTCACCATTTGATCACTACACACTTTGTAGAGGAAAGAATCCTCCCAAAAGAACTGTTTAGCACGATGAATCAATCTTTTCTTGTCTTGTGATATGGCTCCTTGAGGAAAGTTACCACTCACAATAAGATTTGCAATGTCAGCATACCACGGAGTACCATCATGTATAGCAAATAAACTCTCATCAGGGAACTCTTCTCGAACCAACTAAGGATCACTATTAAGCTCTGAACCTTCAAGATGTGACAAATGATCTGCAGCCTGATTATCACAACCCTTTCGATCTCGGACTTCTAATTCAAACTCTTGTAACAATAACACCCATCTGATTTAGCGCGGCTTAGCATCTTTCTTTTCCATAAGGTATCTAGCAGAATGATCAGTAAAAACAACAACGTTCGCCCCAAGAAGATAGGAACGAAATTTGTCGAATGCATATACTACAACTAGTAACTCCTTCTCAGTTACGGTATAATTCACTTGAGCACTTGTAAAGACCTTACTAGCATAGTAGATGGAATGAAATACCTTATCTTTTCGTTGTCCCAGAACAGCACCCATATCAAGATCACTAGCATCACACATAACTTCAAACGGAATCTTCCAATCAGGAGGTAACACAATAGGTGCAGAAATAAGCTTCTCCTTAAACTTCTGAAAGACCACCATGCAAGCTTCATCAAAAAGAAATTTGGCGTCCTTTTCAAGTAAGTTACACAACGGCTTAGAGATCTTGGAGAAGTCCTTGATGAAACGTCGGTAAAAACCAGCATGACATAAGAAACTTCTCACCCCTTTAACAGAAATCGGAGGGGGAAGAGTTTTAATTACCTCAATCTTAGCGCGATCAACTTCCAAACCCGAACTCGAAACCTTGTGTCCCAACACTATACCTTCACGAACCATAAAGTGACATTTTTCCCAGTTCAAAACCAAATCAGTTTCCTTGCATCTAACCAACACCTTCTATAAATTCCGTAAACACTCATCGAAGTTATCACCAAACACGGAGAAATCATCCATGAATACCTCAAGGAAATCATCGATCATGTCCCAGAAAATCGCCATCATACATCTTTGAAAAGTAGCAGGTGCATTACATAATCCAAATGGCATCCTTTGAAAGGCAAAGGTACCAAAAGGACATGTAAAAGTGATCTTGTGTTGGTCTTTTGGATCTACATAAATTTGATTTATCCTGAATACCCATCCAAAAAGCAATAATATTCTCTACCGGCTAACTTGTCTAACATCTGATCAATAAACGGAAGAGGGGAGTGATCTTTTCTGGTGGCCTTGTTCAACTTACGGTAGTCCATACACACTCTCCAACCAACAACGGTCCTTGAGGGTATGGATTCATTCTGTTCATTCAAGATGGTCATAATACCACCCTTCCTCGGTACGCATTGAACTGGACTCACCCATTCACTGCTAGCAATAGGATAGATGATTCCTGCGCCTAGCAACTTGATAACCTCTTTCTTCACCACTTTCATAGATGGCATCAATCTTCGTTGTCCTTTGATCGAGCGTGCATTTTCATCGTCCAGAATGATCTTGTGTTGGAAATAGGAAGGACTAATACCTTTGATGTCAGCAATAGTCCAACCAATCGCCTCTTTGTTAGCTCGTAGTATGCGCAAATTTTTTCTTCTTGAAGACTTGTTAAAGTAGCTGAAACAATAACAGGTAGAGTTTTGTTAGTACATAAATACGCATACCTCAGGTGTGTCGGAAGCGGCTTTTCTTCTAATTTCGGGGGAGCTTCGATAGATGGTTTGTTTTTAAGAACTATCTCCCCCGGTTCTCGGACCGGTTCATAAGTAAGACGCTTCTGCTTCGGATATCCAGAGTTAAGAGCCGCCACTGTTTTGGCTAACTCTTCTATTGGTTTTGGTAAGTCAAGTGTTAGGGCAGCTTGCAAGATATCACCGAAGTTCATGTATTCCCATACTTTTCGTGTGGCTACATCTATTACGTCCAATCGGAAACAGTCTTCTCGCAAATCTGGAAACTTTATTGCCCTAAACACGTTGAACTTTACCTTTTCGTCTTGTATTCGCATTGTTATTTCACCATTTTCTACATCAATAACAGTACGCCCCGTGGCTAGGAATGGTCGTCCCAAGATGATGGGGACATTCCTATCCGCGTCGTATTCAAGAATAACAAAATCAACGGGAAAAATTAAAGTACCTACCTTGACGAGGACATCTTCTATGCATCCCTTTGGATGTGCGAGGGATCTGTCAGCCATTTGCAAGACCATGGATGTTGGCCTTGCTTCTCCTATCTTCAACATCTCGAAAATTGATTTGGGCATGAGATTGATACTTGCTCCCAAATCACACAAAGCTTTACCTTGCCACTCATTGCCAATGGAAATAGGAATCGTAAAACTCCCAGGATCAATTAGTTTTGGTGGCAATTTGCTTTGGCATATGGCACTACACTCTTCAGGCAAAAATACCATCTCATTCTCAAGGTGTGGTCTTTTGTTGGACATTGCTCTCTTCAGGAATTTGACATATTTCGGCACATCTCTAATGGAATCTAAGAATGGAATGTTAATATTAAGACCACGTACCACATTCAAGAATTTCTGATAGTCAGCCATATCGCCTTTCTTCTGAACTCTCGAGGGAAAAGGTGAAGGAGGTGTAGTATCTGGCTTCTTTGGCTTTTCCGGAATCTTCTCCACTTCCACTACTTCAGGTTCATCTTCTTTCTTCGCCACATCTTTTACCGGTTCACAGTTGTTTCTTTTTCTTTCATCACGGGAAAAGGAGGTGGTGGGAGATTCTTACCACTTCTAAGTGTCACTGCATTACAATCTTCTTTTAGCTTGGGTTCTTCAGTGTCACTTGGTAATTGTACTTGTGGACGTTGATTCAATTGCTTTGCCATCTGAGCCATCTGAGTTTCCATCAATTTAAGTGCTGCGGCTGTAGTTTGTCGAATAGTGATTAGTGTTGTCAAGGTTTGCTGCACATCTAATGCACCTTCTTGAGGTTGAGCAGGTAGAGCTTTTTGTTTCATGGTTTCGGTATAAGCATCTTGAGGAGGTTGTCTCTGAGCTTGATTTCCGTAAGCTTGTCCACCTTGGTAGTTGTTCTGTGGTCTTGGTTGAAAATTGTTACCTTGGGGGTGGGGTTGATATGCATAATTCAGATTAGCAGCCCCATTTGGATTTGAATATTGGAAACCCGGATGGTTTCGATTCGGTTGATAGCCTTGACCACTTGAATTATAATTTCCTCAGTTAGAAACAAACATTACGGATTCTGGATTGTTTTGACATGTCTCCGAATCATGATCTTGTGTACCGCAATTAGAACACCCATAGACTTCCTGTGTAACATTAACATCCGCTTTTCTACTTGCAACACTTTTTTAACAACTAGAGTAAGTTGTTTCAGTTGTTGCTCGAGTTTGTTTTCCATGGCGGTAAATTTTTCTTCGATTAATACACTATTTCCACCTCGAATAGGTGTTCTCACAGTATTCCAACCTAGTTCGTTCGTAATGTTCTATTCAAAATAATCTTAGCATGGACTGGTTCTACCTGTAGGAATCCACCACCACAAAGTAAGTCTAGATCCTTTCTTGAAGAGCCATCAAGTCCTCGGTAAAATATCTTCATCTATTGAACTTCTGTAAGGCCATGATCAGGGACTCTTCTTAAACAAATCTGAAATCTCTTCCAACTTCTACCCAAAGTCTCGTCTTGATCTTGTTTGAATGAAGTTATTTCAACTTGCGCATCTAATCTCATATTCGTTGGATAGTATCTATTGAAGAACGCAGTTTGTAATGCGTCCCATGTTGTAATTGTTCCGGGTTCTTGAGAATCATGCCACTCGCTTGCTCCATCAAAAACGAAGCATCTAAAATTAGCAAAATACATTTTCTCTCTAGTTACTCCTTGCGTAATATAAGAATCGCAAATTTGCATGAACTTCTGTACAGCACAGATTGGATCTTCGCCAGGTGCTCCTCGAAAATTGCCATAACTTTGAAACTAAGATAACATACCAGGATCGGGTCTGAATCTCTCGACATTAACATTTGGTGGGCCAATTCCAAGGAAGGGAGCTCGAAATGGAGCTTCTTCAGGGCCATTGCTGCAGGTACAAGAGGAGGGTCGAGTTCGGCCATTGCTTTTCTTGCTAATTACTCCTCTAACTCTTTTGCTTTAGCTTCTTTCTTTCTTTTGTTTGCGTCTCAAACTAGGTTTTCGGGATTTGCAAGAATCACGATATCTTCACACATAAACCAAAACCTGTAAACCTGAGAAAGAAAGACAACCCAAAGCGTAAAACTGAAAAATTAAATTAACACTAACAATTAAACTACTAAAAGATTAACACCGGCGTCACACGTTACCGTCCCCGGCAGCTGCGCCAAAAACTTGGTAGGTCCTGGTGTGTTATTAAATTAAGTGCGAAAGTAAAGAAACCACTTAACCGCAAATGTACGGTTGTCCAAGTAATATTCGATAAATCGAGTTCGTTCGCAGGGACGGATTAGGCACAACTCAGGTATTAATGGAAAAGTAAGAATAATTGCTTGATAGGAAAATAAAGTAAAGATTTTTGTTTGGTTTTTATAAATTAAAAGATGCAAGAAAATAAACTATGGAATTAAAATAAAGCAAATAAAAGAGACTTTAACTTCAGAAGAGAGAGAGAGTACTTGATCCTCGCAAGGGTTTCGCCTAACCTATCTAATTCATGCTTTTGTTTAAGGGCTAAACTGGTATTATTGTGCTATTCGGGAATCTAATATCTCCTAGCCCCCGTCAGGGTGGACCTAAGAGCTATCCTACGGTATTACAAACCCCGTCAAGGTGAATATAAGCTACTCTCAGATGAATACTAATTTACCTCATTGGCTGCATGGTTAGTTAAGCCCGTCAGGGTCAATAACAGATACTATGCGTCTATCATCTAATTCTGTAATTAAACTCCCCGTCAAGGTGATCCATATGCCACTATATGGAATAGCCTAATTACAATGAGCTAAGTTTGATTCATGACTTCAAAATCAGTAATTAAAACAAAATAATAGTCAACACAAAATACTTAGTCTAATTTAAACTATTAAATCCCAAATTCAGAAAACATAAATTAAACAGAATTAAGTTCAACCCATATAGCGATTCTCAAGTACTAAAGAAATTAGTTTATAACGGAATGGAAAACTAAAATTAAATAACTAAAAGACATAGTTTCGAATTACAGAAGGAAAATAAAGAACCTAAAGGTTAAGATGACTGATGATGGAAGAACATGACTCCTCCAGCACTAGCTTCTCCTTGCCTTCTTGCTCTGACTTGAAAACCCTAAGCCTCTTGTGTAATTCTCTGAAGTGTGTGAAAAGAGAAGGCTAAGGGCTGTATTTATAGGTGTTAGGGAACCCTAGGTCGAATTTACTTGGAGTGGAAGACAAGTTAAGAACTCTGAAATTCGTAGCCATGAATTCTAGGAAAGGTAAGATTCTGCTGCTGATTTGATTTGGTCACATCTCATTCAATACTTATCTGTTTGAGAAGTTCCAATATATGAAACTGCTTGTCTTGGAAAGAGCTTTCTATTCGTGTAGACCACTCGTCCAGATTCCAATCCAATCTTTAGTTATGGATTTATCTTTGAAACGTGGCAGGAATTTCAGATTCATAAGGCAGCTTTATCTTTTCCTTCTTTGCATATATCCTTCCTAAATCTTCTTTCCATGTAAATCTTCTTTTCTTTACTTCTTTATCTTTAATTGGTCTCTAAGTAATTACCATTTATCTTTTAAAGCTTCACATTAAATAAATAATTAAACCGCATATGCTTAAAAAGATTAAATCAATAAATCAATAAATAGAAATAGGAAAGTGCACTCTAAAAATAGAAATTCGAGTAAAAACATTTCCTAACACTCTAAAATACATTAAGACTTTATTCTCACTTCTCCTCCTTGGATTGGTCTTTCATGAAATTCAAGAACCGATTAACTTTGCATTAAAAATAGTCAAATTTACGCACAAAAGCTCAGATTCTGCAAATAGTTAATTCCCAAGGGGAGAAAGTGGAATATGATCAAACAAGCCTAAAATTCTATCAATTAAGTAATTTATTCACCTAAAAGGATGTCTCTAAAGGGCTAATAATTAGAACAAATAGGGAGACATCAGTCATCTACAAAGGTCATATAATAAAATTTTTCTTCTCTACTAGCGGTAGTTTTAAAATAGCCAAATCAGAATGCACTAGTTCTAAGAGTTGAGTTTCTTCAGTGGACATGTTTTTAAAGGGATTTTTAGCATGTTTAGCCTCTACACATAATTGACACTTAAATATATCATCACTATAGTTACCTGGTATTAGTCCATGTGTTTTAAGTCTTTTAATAGAGGAAACATTTAAGTGTCCGAATCTGGCGTGCCATATATCAAGTGATTCAACAATATAAAAAAAGTAGATGCATTCTCATTAATAGTAGAAAAAATGTTAATTACAAATAGTCCACCATTAAGGTAACCTATTCCTACAAAGTCACCATTCCTACATATAATTAATTTCCCACCCTCAAAAATAATTTTAAGTCCAACTTTGTTTTGAAGAGACTTATAAACTAAATTTCTAGGAAACGTGGGGACATATAAGACATCATTAAGGGCTAAGGTCTTGCCAAAGGTAAGTTTAAGACACACCTTTCCCTTACCAAGGACAACCGTAGTTGTAGAGTTTACCATGTATGTGCATTCCCTATTAGCTGCATCTTCAAACCCTTGGAATAACTCGTTGTTGGTGTAGAAATGTCTTGAAGCTCCACTATCGAGAATCCATTCGACCTTGTTTTCTACCAAACTAGTTTCGACCATTAATGCGGCAATGACCTCTTCAGTTTTAGTCAAGTTGGCGTGAGGTGGGTTATTTGGGTTGAACTAGTCTTTGCATTGGTAAGCCTTACGTCCGTCGTTTCCACATCAGTAGCAGTTTTTTTGTTTTCCGAATATAACTAGTTGGTTTGAAGTTACCTCCGGATTTGTTAAATTTACCCTTCGATTTGTTTTTCTTATTCTGACCATAAAATTTTCCTTTACCCTTGAACCGTCTTTGTTACCATACCCGGAAGTCTCGATCAAGTTTGCTTTTAAAGAATAATGAGGCAGAGATTTAGATTTTTCTTTGAGGAAATTCGCTTCTTCGGTTCTCATTTGGTTGATAAGCTCTTGGATCATCATGGCTTTCTTTTTATATTTGAGGTGGTTGCGGTAGTCACTCCAGGAAGGTGGGAATTTCCCAAGTAAAACATTAGCTTGTAAGATCTCACACATTTTAATTCCATCGGATACAATTTCAGCACAAAGACTCTCATACATATGAACTTGTTCCATGATTGATTTTTGATCGGTGATTGAGAATTTGAGCCAGTTTCCGACTACCTATTTTTTCTTACCGGAGTCGTCACCTCCATACTTAGTGTGTCAACAGTCCCAAATAATTTTCAAAGATTGTTTGTTTACAAAAAAATCAAAGGAAGGGTCCAACATGTGGTTTAAAAGATGACCCCGAGATAATTTATTTGTCTTATCGTATTTTAAATCTTAGTGGATATAGTAGCATCTGTATTATCAGTTGAAACATGAGGGTCATCTAGTAGTACAAAGTCGAACTCTAAGTTTTCAAAATATATAAGTAATTTTTGGGACGTGCATTTAAAATTAGATCCATCTAAAGGTTCGAGTTTAGACATATCAGGTATGGTTTTCAAAGTCGTAGTTAAAGACGAGGCTATTACAATTTAGTTATTAATTTCGTTCTTAAATTATTACTTAAGGAAAACAATACTGTAATGGTATTTAAAATATGAAATGCAAAAATAAACTTTAACTATATTACAGAATTTAAAGATTAAAAAAACGACTTTGTAAATTTTTAAATGCTAATGGTATTTCAACGACTTTGTAAAACAAACGACTTTGTAAACAATACTGTAATGGTATTTAGAAAATGAACCTTATTTGCATTAATTTAGGTTGGAAATACTAGTTTCTAAATTGACATATTATTTTTAAGTGCGATGTCTTGGAGATAACTTTGTAGTAGAAATTAACCAAACTTATTGATTTATAATCGTTTAGACTTTGTAGGACCTCTTTCATGGGAATTAGAATAATAGTGGTATGGTGTAAAGAATTCAAAATCCAATCTCTCCTTTAAAATGTTTTAACTCAATAATGTTCTTCCCTAAGTGATACTAGAATTTTTGGTACAATATATAGTTAAACTTGTGATGTAAGGGTAGCCTTCTTACATTACTCTATTGATTTGATTACGCTGAGGTCCACCAATACTATAAAAAGATGGATATATTTCAGTTGTTTGATAACATTTAGGCAAAGCAAAGATTCAAGATTAGTAAGCTAGTTGATGTTATTAGTTCCACAATTCCAAACAATCACTCATATATATATATATATATATATATATATATATATATATATATATATATATATATATATATATGTGTGTGTGTGTGTTCTATTAGGGTTTGATTAGGGTAGATTAATATTAAACAAAATATTTTAAACACCGCCATGAACTCCACATTTTCCGAACCCTAGATCATCTCCATCAATAAACTGAGCAACGCAAAAAAAAAATGAATTTCTCTTTGCAAAATGATTTTTCTGCTGTAAAAAGGTAATTGATTTAACAGGTTATTTGAAATGTAATCTGAGACTATTAAAAGAACGTATTAGGTCCTAATAAAGAATATAGATAAGGTAATATGTCCTAACAAAGAATGTAGGTGATGAGAAGATAAAGACCATAGCTAAGGTAATATGTCCTAATAAAGCTGTTACATATTTAAATACATGGAAGAAAGAAAATTAAAAAAAAGATAAATAATATATGAGATAACTACCAAAAGGGTTTCTTAAAAACCCTTCCTTCAGAACTAACTACACCTCACTAATATAATATTATTACTAAAGATAAGTTAGAATATTTAATAATATACACCTATTTCTCACTCTTCATTATACCCTTAAACTATTCACTAAATATATCAAATATAATAAACACATAAATTACAATAAAATATAGAAAACCTATAACCTTTAATTCCCCACTCTCTCTCTCTCCTCCATTTGAAATTTTTCCAGTAGCCAGTTTTGATAAGCTATTGAAACATTTTCAATTTTACTATATCTTGTCAACATAGATTTGGTACGAGATCGGAGATCCATGGTATTGAAGACAATCTTGAAGAGGAGAACTTGAATGTTGTTCGTGAGTTTTCTAGCGAGTTATAGCTTTGCTAAAGAAGGATTTAGATGGTTCATTAATGGAGAAGAAGCTCTATTTATTGAGTTAGCTCAAAGCTCCAACGAGATTGGGTGGTTAGGGGAGGAGTAAGTTTCGTTCATTGACTTGTTATTTTTGTTTAATGCGTGGTAATTTTGCGTCAATACTCATTAATTTATGTTAATACTTTGTGGTTTTGCATAATACATAGTGATTTTTGGTAATACAAATGGTTTTATGATAATACTAAGTGATTTTGTGTAATACTCAGTGATTTTGTGTAACTATGATTTTAAGTAAATACTTAGTGATTTTGCGTAATACTCAGTGATTATGCGTAATACTCAGTGATTTGTGTAATAATAAGTAATTTTATGTTAATGCTCAGTGATTATGCATAATACTTATTGATTTTGTGTAATACACAATAATTAATATTTAGTGATTTTGCGTAATACTCACTTATTATGTGTATGACTCATTACATTTTCACTGAGTGCTCAGTGTTTTAGTTGAGTATCATTACTGTCTTTGTTGACTACTTAGTACTTTTGTTGAGTACTTGGTGAATTTATTGAGAACACATATTGACTAATCCTAAAATGCCCCCTTTTAGTCATAAGAATAACAGATAAGGTAAATGCACAATACTCCATGATGTAGTTAAATTATTGTGGCTTCTCCCGAGATAGAGAAACTAGCCTATAAAAATCATGTGCACGCTAATGTATATAGCTTAATTAAAATTATATTCTCTTATCATAATCTTCGTAGAGAGATTGTGAAATTTACCTATTAATTATTTAAATTGAGGTGTGACACTTAATCAAAAAAAATTGAAATACAATAAAGAACAAAATTATATCATTTCACATTTACAATAAAACAAATCTAGCAAACTAGAAACACATAAATGGTGTCAAGATAACTATTTCTTAAACAAAGAGAGAGTGAAACTTACCACGATATAGATAAATAAATTTTTGTTCAAATATCATGAGAAAAAATCTTAAATATAAACAAAATTGATTAGTACTCATTGTAATATGAAAATTCAAAAAAAAACATGAATTAATTAGAGTGCTTTAATAAAAAATAAAAAATCAGAGATAAATCTAAAAAGATTTTAATCATTATCCTTCAACAAATTCACAATTCAAAATTTTGTATAATATAAATCTAACATAATCTAGAGTTTAATTTTTATTTTATCAATACCTAATATGTTTTTTATAGTCTCAAGAGTACTTATCAAATTACATGTAAAACTAAATTACCTTTTTGCTATAGAAACATCTTTTTGCAAAGCCAATTTCATTTTTTTTCATTTGCGTTGTTCACTTTATTTATTGAGATAATCTAGGGTTTGGTAATATGGATTTCGTGTTGGCAGTGTTAAACATATTTGTTTAATATTCAACTACCCTAATCAATCCTAAATAGAATATATATATATAATATGAGTAATTGTTTGAAATTGTAATGAAAGATGATGTTGTTGAGCCTAATACCATAAACTAGCTTACTAATCTTAAATATTTTGTGGGCTTTAGATCAAACCAATTAAAGTTATGACATATAAGAAGGCTAAAATCTTGGGCTACCCTTACATCACAAGTTCAACTATATATTTTACAAAATTCTAGTATCATTTGGGTGAGAATATTCTATAGTTAAAATCTTTTAAGGGGAGATTGGATTTTAAACTTTTTAACCATACCAATATTTTTTGAATTCCCAATAAAGATGTCCTATAAATTCTAAACAATTATAAACCAATAAGTTTGGTTAATTTCAAATACAAAGTTATATCCATGATATCGCACTAAGAAAAAAATATGTTAATGTAGAAACTAGTATATTCAATCCAAATGGGATTCATCCAAATAAATTTCATCATTAATAGTCTGATCATTGTCCATGAATCTCTACATAGATCAAGAGGATGAGCTCTAACAAAAATAATTTGAATGATAAATGAAATTAAATTGGACAATTTCTTTATTGTGTCAATTGTATCAAACTGATTCATTCTCCTTTGCTTCTACCCGACAATGGAAACCCGTCAAGGAGACCTTTTGTCACTTTACCTATTCCATCTTGCTACCAAATATCTAACTAGTATGCTTACTACTGAAATTGAGATGCAAATCTTAAGGGATTTTGTATTCACATGTCTAGCACCAACCTTATCCTATCTCGGTTTTGCATATCATATTTTTTTCTCAAAAGAATCATCCATATTCAAATTCCCTCTATGAGACCATCTACAATAATATTTTGCCTCACGTGAATCTTCAAATCCTAACAAGTTTGTCATTTAATTCGAAGCTTTTCCGTCATCTTTTGTTAAGCTCAATTTTCACCCTATTCTCGAAGCTAGATCGAACAGAAAAGAGATAATGCTCCAGAGCAAAGTTTTTTTTTAATTTGAAATTGTAAATGTTTGTAATTTTTTTCTATTAGTGTGTCGTGACTGATTTATTTATTTAATTAATCCTTTTATAATTTTATAATAATTATAGAATTTATTCCTATTTCTCTTGCTTGATGTAATTTTTTTGTTGCTTCGGATTTTTATATAATTGGTCGGTATTATATCATTCAGTGTTATTAATGACTTATTTAGTGTAAAAAATGACATGTTCAGTATAAAATTTTCAATGTTGAAATTATACTTAGTCTTAATTATTGAGCATATTTGGCTCAATATCAAACACATAAAATATTGTCCAACGTCAAAATCTCGTTAAGTGACAAAATAATGCTTAGTGTTAAAACCGCGCTCAACGTCACCACCGACAGAGGTGCACTGAGTTGACACGTTAGTGCACTTTAGTTACTCAGTGTCACTTTTTCTTCTTCTTCTTCTTCTTCTTCTTATATATATTTCGAATATATAATCGATATGAATAACAAAATATCTTAGATGTTCAATACTAATATTTGTTGTGCATAATTTTTTTATTTGGGTATTATTGTAAAATTATTTAAGTTCTAAATACAATTCAATTTGGATACCTGAATCTAGCCAAAACCGAGATCAAAAGGATTTCATCCCCAGATCCGTCAGTCCATTCCAATAGTACCTTTGACATAAAGTTTTCATCTATGAAATAGAGTGCTCATGTAAAACCATACATCCCAATAGAAACTCCCAAAAACGTTGCATGTATCTCGACATCTTAACCCCAACTACACTAAAATCATCCAACTGAAGATGCACATATCCCAATATTATTAGCCCAAATCTTCTTTCGGTTTCGGTCAACATAACTACCCCCAAGCCATGATTGAATTTTCTACTTCTTTCGGTTAGCTAAAAGGAAATATTTAATAATATAGGTTGGACTGGAATTCCATACCTACTAATAAATATTTATATGCTATACCAAAGATAAATTATTTTTTTTCCAACTCTTAATATTTCTCATATACCATAGGTGTTATTCAGAAAGAAGGATCGAGGTAGCTGGTTTCCCATAATATATTACACCTAAATCACAAACTCTTCGTAATAAGTTGATCATCACAACATGGACTGTCTTATTAATTATCTTAACAAAATAACGAGGTTGCAATATTTATAAAAGTAACCAAACATACAAACTAAAATAGTTGATGATTTTTACTAACTACTAATGACTTAATATGATTAACTAATAACTAACCTAAATACGATAAAATCATGTAGGTGATGGATATGCGTACTTGGAATGATTCGTTCCTTCCTATGGTACATGATAACCTTAGAAGTCTCTATGTGGGAAAGGAAAACTAAGAATACTATTGAATTCTCACCGTTAGTCGGTAGGAAGGTATTTTGAGTGATGTTGCAAAAGGGATAATAATTTTGAAACTTTATAATCGTCTATTTGGGATAACGTGTATTTAGAGTGAAACCATCCCTAAAGAAAAGTGTTCACATAATAATGATAATGAACCTTATATGGAGCCGTACATAATTATTTTGTATTTATTTTACATACTTGCATATTATACAACTTGAATCCATTGTATAAACATCATACCAATACATTTAATTATCAAATATTAATTTCAAATAAATATACACAATCTATTCACTATGACATCTATATTTTTCTTATGAAGTAACACGCCGCTACCATATAATATGGGTGTGAGATACTATATCAACTAGTATAGGATACTAACCTTAAAATATTTAGATGGATTTCCCATGCACTTACCAAGATAGTTAGCTAAACCCATGTTAAACACTTCAAGAATGGCTGCATCATTACATTCATTTAGGTTAAGATAGAATTATATGACAAACTTGTTGTGATTTAAAGCTTGACGGGAGGCAAAACAATATTTGTACATGGTCTCTGGAAATGTGAATCAAGGATGATGTTTTTTAGGAAGAAAATTTATCGTTTGCAAAAAAGAGATAGAACAAGGAAGGGGAAGGAAATGGAAATGCATAATCTCTTTTGAGTTCCCCCTTGATTTCACTCTAACTGTACTAGTAAGAGCTTGGGTAGCAACATAAAAAAGGTAAAGGGACTAAGGGTTTCTTTGACGAGTAGAAGAAAGGGATAGTCGTTTTTATGATACAATTGATACCAATTTCATAATCATATTTATCTAATTAGAACATAAATTATTCAATAGAATTTCATTTATCATTCAACTTCTTTCCGTTGGGGTTCGTCCTCCTAATTTTATTTCGAGATTCATGTACAATGATCACACTATAAAAAATTTCTCTTATTTTGATGAAAGCCATTTGAGTTAAAAATACTAGTTTCTACATCAACATATTCATCATAAGCACCAATATCTTTGAGATAACCTTTTAGTAGAAATTAACTAATACTTATTGGTCCTTAATCGTCTAGCCATTGTGGGGCTTCTTCTTTAGAAATTAAATAATAAGGGTATGGTTAAAGAGTTCAAAATCTAAACCTTTCTTAAAAAATATTTTCACTCTAGAATGTTCTCACCCAAATGATATATAATATAATTTTTTGTAAAAATATAGTTTAACTTAAGGGTAGATCCAAGGTTCTAGCCTTTATATTTCATAGGTTTAAGACCCATTCCCCTTGACAACACCCGCACTTGCTCTGTTTGTAGACCTTTGGTCAGTTGATCTGCTATGTTATCCTCTGATCGAACATAATCAATTGTGATAATTCCGTTTGAGAGCAGTAGTTTAACGGTATTGTGTCTATGACTTATGTGTCTAGACTTACTGTTATACATCTAGTTTAGTGCCCTACCAATGACACTCTAACTATCGCAATGTATGCAGAGAACTGTCACATACTTTAGCCAATTAGGAATATCCTCTAAGAAATTCCGAAGCCACTTGGATTCCTCAACATCTTTGTCTAAATCTATAAACTCATATTGTGATAGAATCAAGTTATTGGTCATCATACCAATCCCTCGCTTCCAGTAGAGAAGAGCTGGAACATGACGTAATACATTTGTTCTTTTGTGTCACATTCAGTGATATAGGCGCCGCAAATTTGCATGAAATGGACTAGATCTTGTTGTGTAGCGCCACTAAACTGCCTATAACTTGAAAATTGATTCAGCATGCCTGGATCAGGCCTAAATCGCATGGCTTGTGTATTTAGAGTGCGAATACCCATGGGTTGCACTTAGAATGTAAGTGGAAGTCTCAGACATTTCTGACCAGCCATCTGAATAATCTAATATAGATAAAAAAACAAAAAGTAAAGCGTAAAATAAAACAACTAAAACTAAAAAAACTAAGTAAAAACTCAAAAGTAACGATGTAATCCCCGACAACGGCACCAAAGACTTGGTAGGGGTAAAGGTGTGATAAAAAACTATATAAAAGCACACACACTTAATACCACTACAAGAAACTCACTGCAAGTGCACATATTGTTTGCAAGTAATATATGATAAATATGATTCGTTCTCAGGGATTATGAAAGTAAGATTATAAATAATGCTATTACTAAGTGAGCTAGAAGAAATTGATAAAATATTACACTAAAGACTCTAAAATGTTTATTGGGTTTTTAAGACTTGAAGAAATTGACTATATTAAACTAAGAATTAGATTAAAGACAGGGAAATAAAACACACAAATAAAATACTTATGAAAGTTTAGTTCGCGAATTAGCAAGTAATCCCCACTAGCCTTGTTCTACATTTATTATCAAAGAGAGAATTGTGTGATATAAAAGCAATAGTTGGGATTTGAAATTCCTTCGAACTCCCATCAAGGTAGCTTAGGAAGCAACCTCAGAATACTAGGGGAATTTAGTAAGGGGACACTACGCAATGATCGGTAGTGAAATCAAACCCTGTTGGCTATGTAGTTAGGCAAGCCCGTCAGGATTACCACCGCACACTAAACGATTATATAGTGTTTTCTATAACTGAATCTCCCCGTTAGGGTTACAATCCAACTACTAATGGGGTAACCATATACTCTACGCATAATAAGGGCTGCAAACATTAAATCAAACACAAAATACAGGGCTATCATGAATAATTCATTTAAATATAAATCTCGGATTCAAATAAAGCATAATACAAGTCTAGGGTTCATACCCATGTGCTATTCTCAAGCTAAATAGAATTAGTTCATACTAATAAAATGAAAAAAAGTAATTAGTAATATCATATTCATGTTCAAAAGACAAACAAAATAAGAATACTATACTAATTGCTGATAAATGATAAATAGGGTGGTTGGAATGTCATGAACAACTTCCCGGCTCCTTCTTCACTTCATCTCACTTGATCCTGGTGGTTTTTATGTGTTATTATGATTAAGGACTGAGCAAGATTCTCTTATGGTAAAAGTGAATAATATATATATATATATATATATATATATATATATATATATATATATAAGCTGAGACGAAATTAGGGTTTATGACTAAGTATTAGACTCCTATTCCAACTAAAAAATGTTTCCTTAATAAGTGGGATGGTTGGCCCATTGTAGCTGAAATACTCATAACTTCTTCGTTACAACTCTGAATCACTTGAAATTAATGGCCACACGACCGTAATGAAAAGAAGTTTCTGAATATAAAAGGGTTCCTTTAAGTTATCTTTAGATTTTCTGCAGCATTGAAAATACTACACATTTTCAAATTTGTCTAGCTCAACTTTTAATTTTCAAATATGCTCAAAGTTCTCTTTTTCGCAATGACTAAGGGGTTTGCTTGGTTTATTCACTTATTATCATCATGCCAAGGTGTATTAGCTTCCAAATATCTGAGTGCTACAGAAATAACACACAAATTATGTGCAAAAACTTTAAAAATCACAAAACACCTAAAACTAGACAAGGAAGTGTCAGACATGAATAAATGGTAAAAATCTCTATAATAAGAACTAAATCCCCCTAAAATGATGTCTCTTGAATAGACTATTCTATCACATAAATGAAGACATCAATGGGAAAAAGGTTAATACCACTTGGACGCCACTCAGTCTCCAATGGCATTGAGTCGACGTTGAGATGGAGCTTTTGGGTATTATTCGGTACACAACATTTTATTAAGGTTCATACCAAAAACTCCATTTATTTATTTTTTAAACTATGTTTTAAAAATCAAAACATAGAAAACTTGCTAAGAGTAGAGAAAAGCTTAAGGTGTTAGGAGCAAGAGGAAGTGCATCATAACCCTGGTTTTGGCTTCGATTCATCATTCAAATTGTAGGTAATTTCACAAAATTGCTAGGATAACTATCATTAGTTTATTTTCATATTGCGCTATGAATTAAATTTTACTCGCTTCAAGTTTCTTATGATTTTGTAATGAACACGATTATGTAGTTACCTATACTAATATTTGATGAATGCTTCGTATATGCCTTTATATCGTTGTTTAAATTAAATTAAGAGCTCTACCACTGTATCTTATCGCGTGGGTATCGATATTTATATTTGTCCTATGTGGCACATCATATGTGCATAACGTAGAATGAGAAAATGAGACTAAACAATAATCTTGTATGCAACACATGTATGGTCCCTTATACGGTTATAGGGTTATGCTATGTAATTCACACTTTATTTGACAGACCGACGCAACAACCTAAGCTTTAAATTTAGTTAGTTGCCCACAAATAGCAATCATAAGGACTCTTGAATCCTAAGGAAGATATAAACACATTCATGTGATTTGAGATATTAGTAATCGTCTAATCCTTGAAGTTACATTAGTAAGTATCTTGGATCTTTGTCTCCAATTATAATACTAGCTTTATAGTTTGCTCTATAGGGTTTACAACAAACTCCCACATTTGAACTACCTTTTTGACAATACTTATTGGACTAGAAAATCATAGTTACTGCCAAGTGTATATGGCTTCAATAGTTCAATACTAAACTTATCATTTTATTATCAGAAATGATTCGTATACTTACTAAATGTAAGTGTTACTTTTTTCCCACTAGTATAAAAAGTTTCGTAGGTGAAAATCATGCCTATTAGTTGATCATAGCATATCTTGGTAGCTAATTTTGATTCAGTAATATCATTCTTTTCTACCCGTAGTTATATTTTTCATCTTTGACTTCGACATGTAAAGCCTGATGCTCCTATTGCTATACTTATTATGCAATTACCTCTAATATCCCAACAATACAAATAACAAAATAAATCTAATCCACAATATAAAGCGAGGCATAAAAGTTACAAGTGAGATTGAAAGAAATATAACTATATAGTAAGTTAAGCGAGAGGCTAAATAATCTATTCATACTTTAACAAATTTAAAAGTAACGGAAGAATCTGATAGACTAGATTTCTCCCATTCTCCATTATTCATGAAATTAGGTTATATCAATCTAATGCGGTATTCTTCATTAATGCATTTTGTCGTATAGTCTCTTTTAATGGCCGGTTTCAGTCACTCGTTCAATTATATTCAACTTCTTCATCATTACTTGTATTAAAAACGAAAAAAGACCATGCGGTTTAAAATTTTAATTATCAAATTCAAAATCAAAGATATTGAACGCTACCGTAAATTTTTTTTACTTTTTTTAACATTTACTTTAAAAGATTTATTGGCTGTTAAATTTTTCTTTCACGATTCAAATTCAAACGATTGATTGAATCGTTTGAGTTTTAATTAAAATTAAAAAAATAATATATATCTAAAATTATATTCCAAAATTTATAAAAATAAAAATACAAATAAAACAAATAATTTTTTTTATAATAATTATCAACTTTAATATTTAAGGAGCCTTTATTCACTTTATTGACCAAACACAATAAGAATAAAACTAATAAAATTTGAAAAGAGCATAATTTGTAGTAAATCAATATTTGTTAAATTAAGAAACCAAATTATATTTCCCTCCTAATAATAAAAAAGAAAAAGGAAAACGTAGAAAAATTCTCCCGCCAAAAAGTTTATCCCACCATTTTTCTTCCCGCCATATTGAAGCTCACGGATTTATATTCACTCATCCACACACACTCTCTCACACTATCTTGATCTGCCATGGCTTTACCACCACTCAAAAGATGTCTCAACAAGAGAAATCAATACTCAAATTCACCTTCCTCCACCCCATTTACCCGTAGTAAATCCCAGATTTATCTCCATCACAACAGTTCTGGTCGTGTCCGCCGTGACGCCGCCGCAGATAAGCTTATCATCCACCTTCCCGATTCTCGTTCCGGCCGAGCTCGCCGTGGCACTGGCACCTACCCATCTCTCCGATCCTTTACCCAGCTCACAAGATGTTATTCCTATCAAGGATCTAAGAGCTCGAAGGGTTTTTTCAACGAGCCCGTCTAATTCAAACGGCCCAAACATTGTTGAACACGATGAAGAGATGAAGAGCTTGAAGAAAAATGGAAGATCTGAACTAGGTCTGTCCGATTATGATAATGGAACTGTTGAAAAAGAACCTGTTAACACACCGTTGAAGCTCGTTATCAATGAAGAGGAAGCTCTAAACAATGGAGTGGTTTCAGATACTACTGATCAAACACAAGGATCTAATCAAACTTCAAAAAAGGTATGATTTCTATAAATCAATATTGTAACTCTATATAGATTCATGAATCAAATCTAATATCGACTTAATCCTTTAATCTAGGTTATCAATTTACATCCAAGAGAAAAAGTATTCAAAACACCAAACATTTACAGCTACAGAAGATTATTCCCTTTTCTTGAAGCCAATTCAAAAGATGAATCAATCAAATCAAACCCTCAAAGCAGTAAAAAACACAAGGCCAGTGCTCAATCACAAGGCCTGAACAACAATTTAGCTACTTCCCAAGGCCCGAACAAATCTGCTGAAATTCTGAGTGAAGGATCAAAAAATAGAAAATCTAACGTGTCTCCAGATTTTGTTTCTGGTTCTGATTCGAAATCAAAAAGAGTATATTTATTTAAATTAAATTAATAATCTTTCTTAATATTAACGATGTTTTTGTTTTAATTTAGGTTAAAACTTCACGTTCAAAAGGAAAAGTATTTAAAGCTCCAAATATATACAGCTATAGAAGATTATTACCTTTTCTTAACAACAGTGAATCAACTAGAAAACATGAAGCAGGTAAGTTTATAAATATTTCTTATTTAATTAATTATTTTAATAAAAAAAAACTCATCTAATTCATCTTTTTGTACAGTCCCTATGCAAATTGATGAACAATCTAATGAAATAAACGAACCAACGGTTCAGATTGAAGCTAAATTGGATGATTCAGATGCTACTAACAATACTTTAGCTTTAATTATTAGCGAAAAAGAAGTTTCGATTGTTCAAACAACTTCTAAAAAAGAATCAAGGATCAAAAATTACTTTTTAGCCCCTGAAAAGTTACCGTAAATGGTAAGTAAATTTTGTTTATAGAAAATACTCAAAAAATATAGCTAAAAAAATGTTTATTTCTTAACAGGTAACTAATCCAAGTTCAAAGCTAAAATTACTCCCATATTTTACTAACTCTTCTGAAACTTCCGAAACTACCCTTGGGGAAAAAGTTGTGGCTTTACTTTGGGAACCTAGGTATGTACAATCTAATGGATTTGAAGAAAAGGGTATTAATGGAATTTTAAAAGGAAAAAATCCAAAAGGGTGTAGAGGAAAGTGTAATTGTTTGAATTGTGGTGTTTTTCGGTTAAACGCTGAAAAAGCGTTTGAATTTTCAAAGAATCAATTTAGTGAAGCTGAAGAAATCTCAAATGAGTTAATAAAAGAACTTTCAGAGATTAGAAATTTACTTGAAAAAAATGAGTTTTGTGTTAGTAAGGTAAATATTTTTTATTTTGTGAAATTATTTTTTTTATTTATATATTAATATGATTTTAATGAATTTTTAGGTTCAAGAATTATGTAAGAAGGCTATGGAGACGGAGAGAATTGCTAAGGAAATGATTAATGAAATGAAGGAAGATCTTTATGTTCATTGTAGGACAAAAGTAAGTTATTTTAATTTTTATTTTAATTTTTTGGATTTTAATATTTATATTTATTTATTTGTTTAAATAATTTTGTAGAGTTTGAATCGTCCAAGGGTGACATTTACTGATAATGAAGAGAAGTGATGGAGAAAACAAGAGTTGGTGAATTTATGAAGGAAAAAGAAGATTTGAAGAAAATTGAAAAATAGTTAATACATATAATTGTAGTGTTAAATTTTTGTTTATGTTTGGAGAGTTTTGGGAGGAATAATTTGAATAGTTTTGTTTGTGACTGAAGTGGATTTTTGTTATTATGGAAATTACTATGAATATAAGATCACATATTTGTGTTTTCTCAAGGTTTTTTTGTTTGGTTTATTTTTATTATTGTTGGTATTTTTGTGTTGGTATTTTTGTGTTGGTTTTTTTGGTAGTTGAAGTGATATATAATATGGAGTTTAAATACTTTACCCGAAATAATAAAAAAATTATGTGAAGGTTTGCAAAAATAACATGAGGATGAGTATATATACACTAGACTTGTTTTTTGGTTGGGGAGTATAATAGATCGTCCCTTCGGAGACATCTGATTAAAAAAAAGAATAGTATAATAGACATTTACTATATCTATAATAGAAAATAGAAAACCAAATTTGTTTATAGTTGGGTCTAGACTCTTGACTTATATGTGTCTCTTCTCTTACTTAGTAGTTTGTTGTTTCTTTGACTAAGCTAAACTATAGTTAGTTTAGATGCCTCTTATGATTATTTGGTTGAAAATTATAGGGGTTTGTTGTTTATTTGTTAATTTTGTGAGTCAGTTGTTGTTTGGATTAGTTTTAATTTGGTTAATGTTTGGTGGAGGTCAGTGTTTGTGTTCTCATTCGATTCTTTCCAACTCGATTTTCTTTATTATTACTTGGGATAATAATACTTTTCTTAATACGAGAGAATCACGATTCTCTTTGATATAGACGTCGCTTTTTTTTACTATATATAGTAGAGTTGGCATCGAGTTCGAATTATGGTTAGATTTAAAATGGAATTTGACTTTCTCCCCTTCAATCTAAGACTTGAGGTGATTGTGTTTGTTCAGCTCATAGTAGTTTTAGCCCCTGCTTATGTGGAAACGAGGTTTTTGGAAGGATGATGTTATCTAACTATAATATATTGTAGTTATTGTGTATGTTATGTTAAGAATGTTAGTCTTATTTATGTTAGGATGAAACCTGTAATTATCAATAATGTAATCCTTTGCCTTAGATGTTATTATTTCCTTTTGACAAAAAAAGAAAGACAAAAAACTATAATAGCATTAAAATCCTACGATGAATAGTTGGATTAATTTTTATTAACTTCTTTTTAGTAGTCGTATCTAGATACAAACTTATGAATGTTGGATATAAGAAGGTGGAATAGCTTATCACATGAAGTTGTTGACTTCTTATGTGATAATTTATGTCAATGACGGTGTTAATGTCAAAGTCTTTGTAACACCATTTTCTTAACTTACTTATGAAAGAAGGACTTTTTTTTGAAAGTGATAAAAAAAAATTAACTATAAGAAGATGTGGTTTATGGGCGGTTGAATAAATCTTGTCCTTTGTTGGTTATCTGGGTGTTTTTGTTTTAATATATTGGAAGACGATCTTTCTTTTTTCGGTGTTGTTACTTTTTGTTGGGGATTATACCATTTTACTCATGTTTTTAAATATACGTAGAATTGGTTTCACGGGGTGTGGTAAAATTTTGAATCAATCAATCTTCCTCAATTGCTCACATTACTATGGTAACTTTTTGGGGATTAAAAAAAAACAATGAAAGCCTCTAACTAAACATGAAATTGTTGCATGTATTATCAAAGTGAACATGTGGCTTAATAAGTGGATCAATATAAAATTTGTAGTTAACTCCCCACAAGATAAAAAGCACATGAAATTTGAAATGATGTATTCATGGCTTTTATATTTTCTGGTTATAACATCAAACTGGATCATAGCATTACCATGGAGAATGATTGGAAAAATGTAATAAGGCCATTTTCTTGCGACAAAATATGTATGAACATGATAGTATCGTTAAATTTGGAAGATATTAGACTTTGAATTGTAATAGTAATAAAAACTTCTCATTAATCCCTACGACAAGAAACATGACTATTGAATAGGTTGCCAAACAAAAGGCACATGAGATTTTGTTTGGTAAAAGGTGCTTGATCCTTTCCAGATTAGCATATCTTATTCATATCGACTGTTCACCTAAAGGCATTGGATACAACTCATGTTGTAATATGTATTATCATTTGTCTTTAAAATATTTCATTTAGTTTGACAATCTTTTTTATTATAGTACACTAATTACTGCATGATTCCACATAGAATGCCCTATTTTTGACATTTTTTCATAAGTCTCAACTAATCATGTGAAAAATCTCCATCATATTAGGAATATAGTTCCTCCAGGATGGAACCCTATTTCTTAATCATTTATATACTAATATGACATCGAGAGACAAAATAAATGCAAATAAAGGAACACCCCATATTGTTTAGTAAATTTATTAGGGGTTGCACGTATGAGGGGACCCAACAACAAATATCTAATATATATATATATTTCATTAATAAAATATAAAACTTAAAAAAGGTAATTTTCTATAAATATACAGTTCTATTATCAATATACTTAATCAAATTTAATCATTTCGCTTAATCACATTTGATTATACGTTTCTTTTACTTCGCATTTAGTTCTCTTTAGACTCTTCTTTCCTTTTCTTAGGGTTTTCATTATGATTACACTTATTTCTTCCTCGTCACCCGACATGTTCGTATTCATTGATCTCATCTATAAGTGTCTGTTGTTAGTAGGCCTGTGTTTAAGTAGGGGAAATCCATTTGGTTTCCCATAGTTGTAACCTAGAACTTTTCACTTCCCTTATTTGATAGGAAAGTTCTTCCGTCATATATAAGATGTTTTTATACTATTATTAAAAAAATCATATATGACACATACCCTAAATTTTAAACTTACACCCACTAATTATAGTAACATCCGTCTAATCCATTCCATGTGTCTATTAGTGTAATGAATTACTATGATTTATTAGTAAATATATGAGGGAAGTCTTACCCTAATTGATAATCACTGGTCTCCCCAAAATCTCTCTTCTATTACCCATTTCCAAAAGTAAGCATTTGTCCTACATTCAGAAATCTTCTCATCATCATCATCATCATCATCATCATCCCTACAACATTTTGTAATAAATCTTTTCTAAAGCTTTGTAATCATGGCATAATCGGTTGATTTTACCTTTTGATCTCAACCTAATCCTCATATATGAATGTGAACGCGTAGAGTTACTCACTGCATTTGCTTGTTGAATGTAAAGGTCCATATCCCTTTTGTCATTTGTGTTAGACCGACTCTATTTTAATATTTGTGATGATGGTTTAAATAATGATTATTTTTAGTATTATCTAGTCATAGTTCATTTGTTTGAGGTATGTTTAGCATGTGTACATAAGAGAGGTGATTAGTATGAATGCTTAGAGCTATTGATTTTTAACGATCAAAGATCATCCTCTATGATCACAATAACATAGGGTGCTCAAGTGAATGAGTTTAAGTCACCAAAGATCAAGACTCAAGAGAGATCAACAAATAAGCTAAATAAGATTAAGACTCGAGGAATTGAAAAGAACGAACTTGAACATATTGAAGATTTAGACTCAAGGGAGTTAGAAGAACGAGTTTAAGAATGTTGAAGGATCAAAAATCAAGGAAGATAGTAAAAACTATCTAAATATGAACAAGACTCAAGGGATTTCATTAAAGATTAATCTAGAATACTGACCGGGATACTTGGCTTGATAGAGAAGAACAAAGAGCATAATCAGGCTTGAGGATATTAATGACCAAGACTCAAGGGAATTCAAAGATTATAGAAATGTGTGCATCAAGGAAAGAAGATCGGTATCTAAGAGTACCTCAGATAAGCCAATTAAAACATAAAGAAAGATCAAGTCAATTAGCTCAGTTTGGCCCTCCGAGTGTCTTTAACCTTTAACCTTTTAATATAAGAGACATTAATGTGTCCTAATCTACCATGTCACATAACTAAATATTAAATTATATAAGAAAAAGTAGATTCATTCTCATTTATATTTAAGGTGTTCAATGAAAATAAACCCTCATTTATAACCGAATTCCTAAATATCGAGAAACTAAGTTCCTACGGTGCGAGGGGAAAGTGATATGATCATTTATCTCTAAAAAAATATTAGAAGTGAGTTTGAGTGGCAGGACGACAACAATGGTTGATTTCTCCAGGTATATGCATTCACCTTCAACCACACCCTCTAACTTCTTGAACATGTTTTTCTTCTAAACAAAAGTGTTTGTATGCTCCAGTGTTGAGGATTCACTCGTTCTTGTTCTCTACCAAGTTTTCCTCAACCTTCACTATTAAAATTATGTCACTGCCTCATTCATCTTAGGGGGGGGGGGCTTATTCTTCCTTCATTTATACTGGTAGGCCTTATATACTTATTTCCCTAACCAGTCGCATGATACTTTTGGATCACGAATATTAACGGTGGATTTGAAACCACCTCCTTGTTTGTTGAAGTGGCCTTTTTCTTGTTGCCACCGGTTGTTTTATTATTCGACCCCTAATTCTTTTCCTTTTCCTTGAACATGTTCTTATTAATTTGACAAGAATATTTAACAAGGTTAGCCTTCAAAACATTTAAGTTGAAAGATAAGGAATTATCCTTGAGTCGGTTAGTCACTTCGACTTGTATATGACTAATCAACTCTTGAAAAGTCGTTTTTTTATTGTGCTAGATACTAATCTGGTATTTTCTTCAAGAAGTTCAAAAAATTTCAATAATTGTATTGTGCTAACCACTTCACCTATTTTTATACCTTCAACTATTACTTCACTTTAGAGGTTCTCATACTCACGCAATTGCTTTGTCATCGTCTTTTCATACGTGAGTTTAAAGTTATACCACTTAACATTAACGTAATTCTTCTTACCAGAATCACTAACCCGTATTTGTTCTAAAGCGTCTTCCATATGATCTTTTTCGACTTCTCCTTGTAGAACAAATCAAATATAAAATTCTTCATGTTATTCAAGATCCATATCTTAGCCACTAAGTTAGCTTTCTTGAACTTGGCCTCGAAAGTGAGAGTTATGGCCTGTTCTTCTTCGGTATGAACCCTATTTTTTAAAGATAGGGAGTTCTTCAAATACATCAAGTACTAGTTCAAACTATTCAATACATGTGAAAAGTTTTTGTACATGATGTATGTAGTTGGAACCATTGAGAGGATCCAACATAGAAAAGTCTAGAAATGCTTTTGCATTCAAAGGTGAAGAAACAATTGAGAGTGGAAAATACTTTTGCGATAGGTGATGTTAATATAATCATTTTAGAACTATTGTAACATAATAAGAACAACAATCAGAGATAATATTATAATAATGTATTTAAAAATCAAAAAGTGTTTCTTACAACAAGATTACATGAAAACAAAATATAAAATCAAAATTTACTAGATTACCAGAATTTAAAAATCTTGTATTAAAAGATTTTGTGTGTACAACTGGTATCTTTGAAATAATTTTATAACTAATCTATGCAAAAAACAATTTAAAGAGAGAGGGACATTTATTAGTTTTTTGGTGTTTGTAGTTTGTCTGGTGTGTCTACAAATGACTCAAGTTCTTTTATTATACATGTAGAGTTATTTCAAAGCATGGTCACACTTTATAGCTTTCCATAAAGACGATTATAATAATGATGAACATTTTATATGTTTGATAATATGAAATGAACCTTGACTCGTTTCATGTATCAAGTTGCAGAATCAGACTCAATGGATGTTTGAGTATGTTGGGATGTGAATATTCAAGATTAGACATTTTTCTTTTTAACAACATTTCCAAATCGTATCAATTCAGGCTAGGTGGTTGTTGACGATGCGCGCCTCTGGAGTATTTTAATTATACTTAATTTATAAAGTCTTGATCATTTTTAAAGATATAGAAAGGTAAAATAATGTAAACTATTATATTTTTCTTTATATTCTATAGAAATATAAGCAAATAAACCTCTTGATCTTCTCTTTTTTAAGAGCATGGAGTATAATTAATTAAACTTTTTCTATATTTTATTAATTTCCAACAAAAGAAATATTCCTATCGTCTCTTGAAGCTGGTCATAATTTACAAAATGCACATTACATATGAAAATTTCTCTTGTCGAGTAGTAGCATAGTGAGATGAAGGTGGGTTATTCCAGTTGACCATTTGTCTTATTCCGATGGGACATAAACGTTTCCAGCATGACATGAAAGCTTTTCTGGTGGCACAAGAATTTAAAAATAAGCAACGAGCGAGAAAGTTTCGTTCTTCGGGTTGGCAGGAGATTAAGTTCTTGTTAAATTGGTGATTGATGAGATCGCCATGACTTATCTCTTCTAGCAATTTTCTTCTCTGCCTGATCAAGAATTTGCTAGTAAGAGAGACTCCATTTTTCCGGTTTGACATATAAACAATTCTATTGGAGTAGGAGAAGTGCGAGACAAAATTGATTTCTCCACAATCAACTATGGATAGCGAATCAAATATTTACTGTTCACCACCTGAAATCGAGGATGTATTGCTTAAGAAGATATTCCTCCTTTCGTCAATCAACTGTATGGGAAAATAATCATCCATGATAAAATTAGATATTATAGAGTCGGAGATTCCTTTTTTTCTTATCGAAGTAAAGGAATCTAATTTCTTTCCCATCTCACTAAGCTACCCTTTATATATGATTAGGTTTTACAAAATTTATCCCAAGAGTTCCAGAAACAATTCTTTTTTAATCCAAAGTTATAATCCTTTTATATAATATTTCACTTACATCCAAAAAACACAAAAAAAATTCTTCTAGGAATTCTCAAACCCCTAATTTCAAAGATCAAACTTTTGAAGAAACAAGTGGTTCTAAGGCTAAAATGGGGGGGGGGGGTTATCCAAGACACATTTTTTAAACATTTCAAACTTGAATTTGTCTAGTAGAATAAATTAATTTCTCCTTTTTGTAACTTGAATTTTTGGAAGTTGTGGAGCTTTTTAACTTATATCTTGTCAAAAGTTGTTAGCTTTTGGGATTACTGTGTTGAAGTAGTTAAAATTGGTGAAAATTGAGTTATGGGTTCTAATATTGTGTGAACTTAAAATTGGGGGTCCCATGAGGAATGTAATTTCTATGAATATATCTAGTGTATCGAGAGTTATTCCAAGATTAACCATATCCTCTAAAAGTAAGTCTGTGACGGCTTGGGTCCTTTAGCCTCAAGATAAATATTTCGATCCCTTCTAGTTAATTCTTTTTAGTTTTTTATTATATATTTAGGTGTTATACTTGTATGTTTTTACATCCTTTTAAATGTTCTTATGACGTGGGGACACAAATAACTTTTGAGTTGGAGGAGGGGTACTCGTAGTTCTTATCCATTTTATTTGTGTTTAAATGGTTTTGAAGAAAACTTAGAAAGCCCACAAATTAAAATGAGTCAAAACTAAAATAATTTGTTTCACAATTAGGTGTTGAACTAGTTAATATCCCTTGAAATAATGGATGAAATCAGTGGAAGACTTAGGATAATTTATTTATGGGGGGTAATAAATAAGGGTTTGGAAACAACATTTAATCAGATTACAATAAGTTGTTTAACTTGAAAGCCAAAAGTTGTCTATTTTTTGTTTAATGTTTTCATTTAGAATAAAAAATTCAAATCAATTTTAGATGGTGATATATTTATTTTGGTAAAATTAATAATTTGAAATAATTTAAATTAGAATTTTTTTTAAGAGAAAATACTCTTATTAATATATTATATTATCTAATAAAAAAAAAGTATGCTCGGATGGTACCAAACCACCTTCTAGAGGAGATATATATTGAGCTTCCATGTTGTATATAAAAATATAGATAAGTTATAAGTTTTAATTTGTTCAAAATGTATTTGGGCTTAAGCCATCTTTGATAAAACATAAGTCCGCCACTCCATATTATAATTTCCATCTATGTATACTAATAGATGAAATTTTGATACCATAATAACTAAAGTATATATTGACACACGTATTATTGGAAGAATTGCATAAGGCAGTATACCAAAAACATCAACAAATAATGAATTAATCTAGTATGGTTGGTTTGATTTCTAAAAATTCTAGAATCATATAAACAGTTCGAACTATCAACAGGCATCAAGTCTAATGGGATCTTGGTATTAAATATTTAATAACAAGAACATTGACCCAAAATATGTAAGATATATAAGTTTCACTTGACAAAAATAATTTTCCCATTGACCCACTAGATATATAGAATATTACGACTATAATTTTTTTTTCTTTTATCAACTAATGAAATAGTAAAACTAGATATATAGATCAAAGTAAGATCTTATTTGTCCATGATCTTATTCAAAGCTAGACTTTTATCAATACTTTAATAAATATCGTACTAAAGTAAGATCAAAGTAAGAATTTTATGCAGAGTAAGATCAAAATTTGTCCAAGTCTGCACCCATAGGGCTATACTAACTCATGAGAAGAGTCATGCACGTCGTTCCATGATTTATAAAATAGAGGTACGGTCTCGCGTATCATGAGCCTATGACCTTACTTACATACTTTGTTTTTTCTAAGATGGGGTTCCAAGTCTAATCGAGGATGCAAAAATGATGGGGATCTGAACACATGCTTTGCATTTGCCTTCTCGACCAACTGTAAAGTAACTTTGTCCCTTTTCTTTCTGATTGTTTTACCTGCACAAAACAAAGTCAGTTAGACAACTAATAAACTGTGATAATTAAATTTTATACTTTATATACGTAAGACATTGCACCCTAATATTCGTACAAGGATCCACAAGGTGGATCACGTCCACCACCATCATGTCCCCTTGCCATGAGTGACTGTGCAGCGACGCCTGCCGTCTGAAAACATATACGAAATCTACATAGAAAAAATGATTAGATGCATAGGGAATATAAAAGTAACAATAACACATATTCATCAAATTAAAAACTAAAAGACTCATTGAAACGCTTCTAACATAAAATCCATTCTACAATATTGGCAAATTTAAACATATAATAAAACAATAGAATAACGTTATACTATTATTGAATCTAGGATTAATCAGTACATCCATGACACTTAACTATATGATCTCTCATCAAATAATTAACAAACTCTAAGCAATTTCTTATGTACTACAAACATATCTACATAGCCGGTCCAGGGCAGGTTCAATCGGGGCGACCCCACAAGGCCCAAAAATTATAAGGGTCCATTTTTTTGTCCCATTTTTTTTAATAAAATTGTAAATACACATAAATATATAATACTCTAACATTTAAACTTAATTAAACAAAAGCAAGTTAATTTCAAATCCCAACACATATCCCAAATAGTTTCCCATAAAGATCTCATCTGATTCTCAAAAGCGTGGCCGATTATGGCTCTTAAGAAATACTCCAATTTACAAGATTCATATTTGGTGGTCCTTTGTGTATTCTAAAAATAAATGCAAATGCTAATCGAACCACAACCGCAAGTGTACGGTTGTCCCAAGTAGTATGTATGATAATACAGATTCGTTCCAAGGATGGATGGTTGATCACAATGTTTAGCAAGTAGTGATTGATGCACTTATGAAAGTAAAATGTAATAAAATGTTTGTTTGGTTTTGTTGATTAAAGCTAATGAATAAAAGACAAATAATTAAATGCAAGTAAAAGCTAAGACGCAAGTAAAATAAGTGAAAACGCGATATGAGATGTAGTACTTGAGAATGCAAGGATCCTCCTAATCTTACTTCCTAACTTACGTTGTTTAAGGGCTAAATTGGTCAATTACAATGGTCGGGATTCAAAATTCCTTATACCCCCGTCAGGGTGGACTATAAGGCAATCCTAAAGTGTCACTAGTCCCGTCAGGGTAAATATGATCCACCGTTGGATGATTAAGTGTTTTACCTCATTGGCCCTAGAATTAGCTAAGTTCGTCAGAATCAATAGCTTTTATCCTAGATTGAATAATTAATTCTATACCTAAACCCTCCGTCAGGATGATCCACACGCCACTTATGTGGAATAGCTTAGATACTAATACCTAATCTTAGTTCGCGACTCTAAAATCAGTAAATAATCACTAATTATCGAAAAGAGTAATAAACCCAATCTAATTTAATTTAACAGAAACCCAAATTCAACATTCGTTATTTCATAAAATTAAGATTCACCCATTGTTTGTTCTCAAGCACTATTAAAAGCTTAGCTCATATTAAAATTAAAAACTAAATTAAAAGAAATGGAATTCATATTGTTTACAAAATTAAAATATAAAAAGAACCTAATTTCCGGAATTGGAATGACTACGAACGGAGCTATAGACCCACTCCAGCTCTTGTAGCTTCTTCTTTCTTCCTTCTGTTGCTTCTCTCTGGTATTTAATCTTGTGGAATGTGAATTGTGTGAAAAATAGAAGTCCAGACCTCCTTTTATAAGCATAAATTCGTTCTAGGGCTTGGACCAGAAAATAGAATATTAATTAAATGTCCAAGCCCACTTTCTAAGCCCAAAATCCCGTAACTGCTGATACACCTTCACTAAAACGGCTTTTCCCGATGCGTTATGACTCCGATTGACCTCATTCTAGTTGCTAAAGTTCCGTAACTCGATAATGAATGTTTTCTCTTCAAAGGTCAGCGGCGAAATCATCGCTTAAGCACCTCGAAATCAGCACTCTATGGCCTGGAAAATGGATTTTCAGCTCTAAAAATAATATCTTCGGGATTTATCTTCAAGTCTTGACTCTAATTCACGATCTTTGACTTTCTCCTCAGATTCCTCTCCTAGCTAACATCTAAAACCTGTAAACTTTACACTAAAAATACCAATATTACGCGCAAAAGTTTAATAAATAAAAAATGCTAGAAATAAAAAGGTAATTCCGGATTATTGCAAATTTAGTCCAAAAGTCTATCAAATTAATTAAATAAACACCAAAAATGATGTCTCCTAAGGGTCGAAAATAAGAACAATTAGGGAGACATCAAGACCCCCAACTCAAACCTTTGTCGTCCCGACAAAGTAAAACAAAACAAAGGGGTAGAAGTAAGCGTATAAACAAAATAGAAGCTAGCAAATAAACCCTAAAGCAATTCTCAGAATAAATCTCATATAACAAAATCTAGAAACTAATATACACATACACTAATCATGCAACATCAAACATAAATAATCTCAATCATAAAATTAAAGTCGCAATGCTTGAAGGTTACACTTGTACTCATCTCTGTATGATGGCTATAGGGTGGTCATTAATCCTAAATCGCTTTGAACGCTCCACCTAGTGTATTCCCTATCAACAGAATAATAAATTCACTATGCACTTAGGAATCACGAGGTATTTACGGTTATAATATTGGCTTAAGGACGGGTGTGGATGTATATTTGGTAAATTTGAAGTGAGCTTTTGGCTCTCTCCTCACTTACCATCAACAATGTCCTCGAGCTTGAGTTAACGCTCAAAAAGATGTTCTCACTCACCCATATACGCACTAATTTAGCGTCCCATGTCTACCCACTATAAATAAGATGATTTTCAGAAAATTCCACTTTACCGGATGTTTTATTCATTCATATTTTTCTTTTTCTTTTCTTTTCTCTTTTTCTTCTTTTATTTTGTACAGGAGCAAACCGGGTTCCCGGTTTTGACGAATCCGGGTTCCCGGTTCCTACTGTATGGATTTTTCGTTTTTTTCATTTTTTCTTTCTTTTTCATTTTCCTTCATTCCCGGCAAAGGGTTACAAGTATATATCATCTGCAATTGTGCTACAATACAAAGCACATCAATCCCAACCCATTAAATTCCCCATATGTGGTCCCACCACCCCAAACTCAAGCTCGAGACATGTCTCAGGATTGTGATTCAAGTGCGGGTCATATGGTCATGCCTAATAATCTAAGGGATAATGGCTTATATCGTGGCTACAAAGAAAAGGCTAAGGCTCAAAGTGGGCTAAGACGGATAATAATTAACAAAGGGATAGAAGGCTAAAAAGGCACAAATGGCTAACAAAGAACTGCCCCTATCATTTTCCTAAGTACATAGCTTGTCTTTAGTTCATATCTAGGTGGGTTCTCTACTAATTAAGATTTCACGTTCTACACACCAAACATATTCCTTGAGTACAAGCTTACTTCATTTGCATTGTTCATAAATTTTTCCTATCAATTACCTATGTCCGCATGCAATTGTAAGTGCGTTTTATATCAATCCCTAAAGTCCACTATTTACTATCATAGATTCATCAAAAGTATGCTTAAAGGGATATTTAAAAATTTCTATAGTCAAACGCAACTCCGAAAATTCTTTTATTGAAAGAAAATAAAGCAAATAACACATAAAAATTGGGATGAGGCACCGAACCCCACCCCAAACTCAAAAATGAGTCGTGTCCCCACGACTCGAAAAGACTCAATAAAGCATTTAAACTAATCTACACTAAGAGGAAAGTTTAGAAAACGTATCTTAACCAGCGCGAGGCTGGTTATCGGTGTTGCGTTCTGGACCTTTATCTCGCGTAACAGCATCATAAATTGCGTTTTGAAGTGTATTTACGCCTAGGATTAAATTTCGAAGCAGGTCCAATTCTTTTGTAACGGTTCCCAAGGTAGCAATCATCTTCTCCTGATTCTCTTCCAACACCTGAATCTTCGCTTCCAACTCAGGTACAGTTTTCGCTTTCTTTGATTGAGGAGTTCTTGGGCTTCTTGTAGCTCGTGTTGCCTCTTCATGGATGTTTTTGATTGTGCTTAAAGCTATACTCACACCAACTGAAACAATGTCAATATCTGCGTTCTTACGCGGAATCCTTGCGTCTAGACACACCTGAGTAATTGTACAAGGAAACTTCAGATTTTGTTGTTTCATTGGTGATTTTGCGAACTCCATGATTGTATCATAAATGATCTTAGCAACATCAAATGGTTTCTCCTCCAAAATACACTTAATAACAAATATGTGCTCTTTCTTCAACTCGGAAGTGTGTTTAATACCAAAGAAAGTGGGTATTACGAAACGAGACCAAACCTTACCACGAGGTGTCAAACTACTGCTGTAAAACTGTCCAGGATACCTTTCACCTTCAGGAATTGGGCTAGTCCCATTAACAAGCACGGTCCCCCAGAGGGATTCAAAATCAAAAGAAGGGTCATTAAGAATTTCTTGGAAGGGGCATGTTCCAGAAAAGTTGGGTAATATTAATGATTTCCGAATACGTTCAATAGAGAAAGGAACTACCTTTTTGCGGATATCAATGGCATCATGGGAGGTAGCTAAACCTTCGTAAAATTCTCGCACAAAAGTAGGAATAAACTCAAGCTTCCTTTCTTGTAACTCTTTCCAACCAAACTTAGCACATGTCACAACATATTCCTTGTAATCACTACTCATAATACCCTTAGGAAAATTTGTCTCCTCACCAAATTTCAAAAATTCAATTCTTTCACGAACCTGAGTATTCCAACAAGTGTAAACCCTCTTAGGCTTGTGGGCCCACATCTTCATACGCGGAGGTTTTTGAACGGGTGCTTCCGGAATCTCTTGTTCAGTTTCTTCCTCAATGTTCTTCGTAATTTCCTCTTCTGGTTCCTTCTCACTTTCAATCTCATCAATGAATCTTCTCTTTTGACCTGTGATTTCTTTTCTGTTAGAATCAAGCTTAACTTCGTCAATTTTTCGTTTAGGACGCGAATCAGGAATCTCAATAGCTTGTTCTTGAGAACCACCAATGGTGGTCTTTCTTCTAGGAGCAGTTCTTCGAAAATCGCCGGTTCTGTTAGTCATCTCTTTTCACCCCAAGCTCAAAACTTCAAATAATGAAAAACTTAGGGAAAAGTTTAGAATTTTGATGTTTTGAGGTTTAAGAATATAAGAACTAGGTGAAATATGAGATGGGTCTTGGTTAATTTGTATGGGAGAAGAAAGAATTGGGTTTAATTTAAGGAATTGGGTGAAGAAGAATCTTGGGAAAAACTAAGGATTTGATGTTATTTTGGAGAGGAGGTGAGTTGATCTTATGTTTTTGTGGTGAAAGAGGGTAGGATTTGATGATATATAGTGTTTTGGTAGATGAATTTCGGAGATGGGGAGGCTATTGGTGCGTTTTAGGTAAAGACTTGGAAAAGAGGCTAAGAAACTAGGTTAAAACACCTCAAAACCGACATCACAGCTTTCAAACCGGGTCCCCGGTTTTGGCAAACCGGGTTCCCGGTTCCGCGTCGCTGTGACGGCGCGGAAAAATCAATTGTCGACTCTTTTTTTTTTTTTTCTAAACGCACCAAAACGCTGGACCCCAAGACGCGGGGTCAGGGATTTTACTTGCCGAAACCGGGTACCCGGTTCTGTGGAATGCGGGTTCCCGGATTTTCTCGATGGCGCGAATGAAAACGCGCCAAAACGCAGCATCCCAAAACGCTGGACCAGAGAATTTCACCATCAGCAGCTCCGAAACCGGGTACCCGGTTCTGTGGAATGTGGGTTCCCGGTTTTGTGTCGATGGCGCGAACCAAAACGCAGCAAAACGCAAGCCACCAAAACGCTGGGTCAGAGTTTTTCAGAAATCACAGCACCAAAACCGGGTACCCGGTTTCGACGCTGTGACATTACCCCAAAACGCCAAGTGTTGCGTTAAAATGGTTGGTACCAGCTCCAAAACAGGGTTCCCGGTTTTTGCGAAACCGGGTCCCCGGTTTCTCCTGGACATCCAACCTCTTTTTCTTCTGTTTTCGCCAAATCGACCCCAAACTCAAGTCCTTTTTACCCCTGAAATCATTAAAAACAACTACCCTTCCTCATTTCTTAATAAAAACAATAAAATTACGAAAATCAAACTAATCTAAATTGCAAAAATGTAAAAACTAAGCTAATATACAAGTAATTGGCTTTTGTTTAACGTCGTTAAGCTCGACGGGTTACCTCACGCTTCTAAGGAGTCTCGAGGAGATACATGACCTCCCCGGGATGTGGATCTTCCGAGCGATTGGTATCTTCACCTCCATGGTATATCTTCAATCTGTGACCGTTAACCATAAAGGTACGGTTCTCTAGTGGATGTTCTATTTCTATCGCCCCATGAGGTGTAACTTTGGTCTCTATGTATGGACCTGACCACTTAGATCTTAACTTACCCGGATAATTGCTGAACTTTGAGTTATACTTTAATACTCTTTGTCCCACTTCAAAGTTCTTTGCACGAATCCGATTGTCATGCCATTTCTTTGTGTTTTCTTTGTAAAGTTTGGCATATTCATAAGCATGCAACCGGAATTCGTCAAGTTCATTAAGCTTCATCATACGATTCTTTCCGGCTAAGATCGGATCTAAGTTCAACTGCGCAATCGCCCAATAGGCACCCATTTCAAGCTCTAAAGGTAAGTGACAAGCCTTTCCATACACCATACGATAGGGAGATGCACCAACTGGAGTTTTGAACGCAGTACGATAGGCCCACAACGCATCATCTAACTTCATTGACCAATCTTTTCTTGTAGGACCAACGGTTTTCTCTAGGATTGACTTGACTTCGCGGTTCGATACTTCAGCTTGACCATTTGATTGTGGATGATATGCAGTAGATACACGGTGTCTAACTCCATATTTCTCTAGAACAGTCTTCAGATATTTATTAACGAAATGAGATCCACCATCGCTAATAATCACTCTAGGTGTGCCATGTCTAGTGAAAATATGTGATTTCAAGAACTTGATCACCACTCGTGAATCATTAGTAGGTAAAGCCACCGCTTCTACCCATTTAGACACATAATCAACAACTAATAAGATATAGAGGTTACCATTTGAAGGAACGAAAGGACCCATAATGTCTATGCCCCACACATCGAATATCTCAACCTCTAACACATTATTACGCGACATCTCATCCCTCTTAGATATGTTTCCGGTAAACTGGCATCTCGTACATTTCTTAACATATTCATGACAATCTTTTATAAGAGAAGGCCAGTAAAAACCTGATTGAAATACCTTCGCAGCAGTTCTGTCTCCTTTGAAATGTCCTCCGTATAATGAATCATGGCATCCAGCTATAATGGCTTGAGTCTCTTCCCTTGCTACACATCTTCGTATCATTTGGTCAGCACAAACTTTATAGAGGAAAGGATACTCCCAAAAGAATTGTCTAGCACGATGAGCTAACCTCTTTCTTTCTTGATAAGTAGAACCTTCAGGAAAAACACCACTCACCACTAAATTCGCAATATCTGCATACCACGGAGCCTCATAATCTCGAACAACGAATAAAATCTCATCAGGAAACTCTTCTCTAACGGCTTCAGTACCACTATTCATCTCTGAACCCTCTAATCGTGATAGATGATCTGCAACCTGATTCTCACAACCCTTTCTATCTTTGATCTCTAAATCGAACTCTTGAAGCAATAACACCCATCTGATTAACCTTGGTTTCGCATCTTTCTTCTCCATAAGAAATCTGATCGCGGAATGATCTGTATAAACAATAACTTTCGCTCCAAGAAGATAGGAGCGAAATTTATCAAACGAATATACAACTGCTAGCAACTCTTTTTCTGTAACTGTGTAATTAATCTGAGCACCACTAAAAGTTTTACTAGCATAGTAAATCGAATGAAAAACCTTCTCTTTCCTCTGTCCTAATACAGCTCCCATACACAAATCACTCGCATCACACATAACCTCAAACGGTAAATTCCAATCTGGAGGTAACACTATAGGAGCAGAAATAAGCTTTTCTTTTATTGCTTTGAAGGCCGCTAAACAAGCTTCATCAAAAAGGAATTTGCAATCCTTTTCGAGTAAGTTGCATAACGGTTTAGCAATCTTAGAAAAATCTTTAATAAAACGCCTATAAAAGCCAGCATGGCCAAGAAAACTCCTTACCCCTTTAACAGAAACAGGAGGGGGAAGAGTTTTAATTACCTCTATCTTTGCTCTATCAACCTCTAATCCAGCACTCAAAACTTTGTGACCCAGAACAATACCTTCACGAACCATGAAATGACACTTCTCCCAGTTTAACACCAAGTCTGATTCCTTGCATCTAACCAATACTTTCTCCAAGTTATCCAAACACTTATCAAAGTCATCACCAAACACGGAGAAATCGTCCATAAACACTTCCAGGAAATTATCAATCATATCCCAGAAGATGGCCATCATGCATCTCTGAAAAGTAGCAGGAGCGTTACACAACCCAAATTGCATTCTGCGATATGCAAAAGTACCAAAAGGGCATGTAAAAGTAGTCTTATGTTGATCCTCTGGAGCCACGTAAATCTGATTGTACCCGGAGTAGCCATCCAAGAAACAGTAATATTCCCTTCCGGCTAATTTATCTAACATTTGATCGATGAAGGGTAAAGGGAAATGATCTTTTCTGGTGGCCTTGTTCAGCTTTCTGTAATCCATGCAAACTCTCCAACCTACTACCGTTCTTGAAGGAATCGCCTCATTTTTATCGTTAAGAATTGTTTTTATTCCTCCTTTCTTCGGTACACACTGAACCGGACTCACCCATTCACTACTCGAAATGGGATAAATAATTCCCGCATCTAAAAGCTTGATCACCTCTTTCTTTACCACATCTTTCATCACGGGCATCAATCTCCTTTGGCCTTCAACTGAGCGTGCGTTAACATCTTCAAGTATGATTTTGTGTTGACAATAGGATGGACTAATGCCTTTGATGTCAGCAATTGTCCAACCTATTGCTTCTTTGTTGGCTCTTAACACATGCAATAGTTTATCTTCTTGAGGACCTGTTAAATTAGCTGAAACAATAACAGGTAGAGTTTCATTAGTACCCAAATAAGCATACCTCAAGTGTGATGGCAATGGTTTTTCTTCCAACTCTGGAGGAGATTAAATTGAAGGCTTCTTTTTAGGAATAATCTCCCCCGGTTCTCTCACAGGTTCATAGTCAAGACGCCTATATTTCGGATTTTCAGAATTGAGAGCTGCTACTGTTTTGGTAAGCTCCTCCATCATCTCAGGTAGATCTAATGTCAAAGCAGCCTGCAAGATATCATCAAAATTTAAGCAATTAAATACCTCTTGCGATGCTTGCTCTACTACATCCATTCTGAAGAAATCTTCCTGAGAATCTGGGAATTTCATAGCTCGAAATACATTGAATTTCACTTCCTCATCTTGTATCCTCATTGTCAATTCGCCATTTTCTACATCGATCAATGTTCTCCCTGTAGCTAGGAACGGTCTACCCAAAATAATGGGGACATTTCTATCTGCATTGTATTCAAGTATTACGAAATCAACAGGAAATATAAGTGTACCTGCCTTAACAAGAACATCCTCAATGCGGCCTTCAGGATGAGCAAGAGACCTGTCCGCCATTTGCAAGACCATAGATGTAGGTCTTGCGTTTCCAATTTTAAGCTTATCAAAAACTGACTTGGGCATCAAGTTGATGCTTGCCCCCAAGTCACATAACGCCTTTCCTTTCCATTCTTCTCCAATCGATATCGGAATCGTGAAACTCCCCGGATCAACTAGCTTCGGAGGTAATTTACTTTGGCAAATCGCACTACACTCTTCAGGAAGGCCAATCATCTCATTATCACAGTAGGGCCTTTTATTTGTGAGGGCCCTCTTCAAAAACTTCGTATACTTAGGAATATCTCGAATCGCCTCAAGTAATGGAATATTAATACTTAGACCCTTCACTCTTTTAAAGAACTTCTGAAAATCAGCCATATCACCCTTTTTCTGAACTCGCGATGGAAACGGTGGTGGAGGGCGATTGCTTACAATTTCATCTCTCTTTTTCGGCATTTCTCTTGGTCTTTCTATTTCTTCCACCTCACTATCTTTCTCATTCTCTTTCTCTTTCTCACCCACTTCCTTTTCTTTTCTTGGGACTTCTTTCTCTTTCATAACGGGAAAAGGAGGTGGAGGGAGGTTCTTACCACTTCTTAATGTAACAGCTTTGCAATCTTCACGTTGTGTTGGATTTTCCGTATCGCTAGGAAGTTGCCCTTGTGGACGCTGATTCAGTTGTTTATTAATTTGACTTAGCTGATTCTGGAAAATCTTCATATTTGCTTCAGCTGCGTTTTGACGTTCCAGAGCTTGTGTTTGAAGAGCAATCAAATTTTCAACGGTTTTCTGAAGGGTAACTACTCCTTCTTGTGGATGGGCAAGTAGAGCTTTCTGGTTTAAATTCTCATCGTAGGTATTCTGAGGAGCTTGTCTTTGCACATAATTGTTTTGATTCTGTCCTCCTTGATGATTGTAATGTGGTCTTGGATTATAGTTGTTGCCTTGAGGACGCGGCTGATACGCGTAAGTAGGATTGGCTGCCCCATTAGGATTTGAGTATTGAAACCCAGGATGGTTTCTGTTAGGCTGATATCCATTACCACTTGAATTGAAATTACCTCTATTGGACATAAAATTCACTGATTCTTGGTTATTCGGACAACTTTCCTCATCATGATCATCTACCTTACAAATCGAACACATATATACCTCTTGTGCAGCATGCACAGCTACCTTCTTACCCGAAAATCCTTCTTTCACAGCTAGAGTACGCTGCTTCAATTGTTGCTCTATGGTATTCTGGATCTTATTCTCAAACGTAGCAAATTTCTCTTCCATGTCAACATTATTTACTCCCTTAACTGGTGTCCTTACTGAGCTCCACCCAACTTCATTCTTGACTGTTCTCTCTAAAATGATCTTGGCATGAGCGGGTTGAACTTGAAGAAAACCTGCACCACATAGCGTATCCAATTTTTCTCTCGAAGTTCCATCAAGGCCTCTATAAAAGATCTTTAACTGTTGTTGTTCTGAAAAACCATGATTAGGAACTTTACGCAAACACATCTGAAATCTTGTCCAACTTCTACCCACAGTTTCCTCATACTCTTGACGGAAATGCGTCAATTCTAATTCAGCATCTAACCTCATGTTACTTGGGTAGTACCTGTCAAAGAACGCAATCTCTAATTGGTCCCAATTAGTAATCTTCGTAGGATCTTGCGTATCGTGCCATTCACTTGCTCCATCAATGACAAAGAATTTAAAAGCAGCAAAATACATCTGTTCTCTTGAAACCCCTTGTGTGATATAAGAATCACATATCTGTTTGAATTTCTGTACCGCTCTAAGAGGATCTTCCGATGGTCTTCCGCGAAAATTTCCAAAGTTTTGGAACTGAGCTAGCATACCCGAATCTGGACGGAATCTCGGAACATTAATATCTGGAGCACCTACTCCTATAGCTGGAGCGCGGAATGGAACTTCTGGAGGACCATTAGTAAACCAAGGATCTTGATTCATCACTATCTGGACTTGAGGATTAGGATTTAGTGGTTGAACTTGAGGAATAACGCCTGGAGCTAAAGGTTGGCCATTTGCATCTAACTGGCCTTGTCCATTCTGTTGACCTTGAATAGTGATATTCTCCATTCTGTTACTTAATTCTTCTACTTCTAAAGCTTCTCGTTCTCTTCTTCTGTTCGCAAGTCTGATCAACGATTCTGGATTACTAAGGATCGGAGGTGCTGGCTCTAGATCCTTGAATAGCCTTCTTCGCATACACCAAACCTAAAAACCTGAAAAAGCTAAGAAACAAAAAGCGTAAAACTGATAAAATAAAATAAATGCACTTATCACTAAAGGATAAACACCGTGGTCACACGCTACCGTCCCCGGCAGCGGCGCCAAAAACTTGGTGGTCCTTTGTGTGTTCTAAAAATAAATGCAAATGCTAATCGAACCACAACCGCAAGTGTACCGTTGTCCCAAGTAGTATGTATGATAATACAGATTCGTTCCAAGGACGGATGGTTGATCACAATGTTTAGCAAGTAGTGATTGATGCACTTATGAAAGTAAAAGATAATAAAATGTTTGTTTGGTTTTGTTGATTAAAGCTAATGAATAAAAGACAAATAATTAAATGCAAGTAAAAGCTAAGACGCAAGTAAAATAAGTGAAAACGCGATATGAGATGTAGTACTTGAGAACGCAAGGATCCTCCTAATCTTACTTCCTAACTTACGTTTGTTAAGGGCTAAATTGGTCAATTACAATGGTCGGGATTCTAAATTCCTTATACCCTCGTCAGGGTGGACTATAAGGCAATCCTAAAGTGTCACCAGTCCCGTCAGGGTAAATATGGTCCACCTTTGGATGATTAAGTGTTTTACCTCATTGGCCCTAGAATTAGCTAAGTTCGTCAGAATCAATAGCTTTTATCCTAGATTGAATAATTAATTCTATACCTAAACCCTCCGTCAGGATGATCCACATGCCACTTATGTGGAATAGCTTAGATACTAATACCTAATCTTAGTTCGCGACTCTAAAATCAGTAAATAATCACAAATTATCGAAAAGAGTAATAAACCCAATCTAATTTAATTTAACAGAAACCCAAATTCAACATTCATTATTTCATAAAATTAAGATTCACCCATTGTTTGTTCTCAAGCACTATTAAAAGCTTAGCTCATATTAAAATTAAAAACTAAATTAAAAGAAATGGAATTCATATTGTTTACAAAATTAAAATATAAAAAGAACCTAATTTCCGGAATTGGAATGACTACGAACGGAGCTATAGACCCACTCCAGCTCTTGTAGCTTCTTCTTTCTTCCTTCTGTTGCTTCTCTCTGGTATTTAATCTTGTGGAATGTGAATTGTGTGAAAATAGAAGTCCAGACCTCCTTTTATAAGCATAAATTCGTTCTAGGGCTTGGACCAGAAAATAGAATATTAATTAAATGTCCAAGCTTCTAAGCCCAAAATCCCGTAACTGCTGATACACCTTCACTAAAACGGCCGATGCGTTATGACTCCGATTGACCTCATTCCAGTTGCTAAAGTTCCGTAACTCGATAAGGAATGTTTTCTCTTCAAAGGTCAGCGGCTAAATCATCGCTTAAGCACCTCGAAATCAGCACTCTATGGCCTGGAAAATGGATTTTCAGCTCTAAAAATAATATCTTCGGGATTTATCTTCAAGTCTTGACTCTAATTCACGATCTTTGACTTTCTCCTCGGATTCCTCTCCTAGCTAACATCTAAAACCTGTAAACTTTACACTAAAAATACCAATATTACGCGCAAAAGTTTAATAAATAAAAAATGCTAGAAATAAAAACGTAATTCCGGATTATTGCAAATTTAGTCCAAAAGTCTATCAAATTAATTAAATAAACACCAAAAATGATGTCTCCTAAGGGTCGAAAATAAGAACAATTAGGGAGACATCAATATTTCATGTAATTTGAATTTTAACGGTTGTATATGGTTCTATATATTATTATCACTTGCTTCTATATATTATTATCACTCTTTGTCCTTGTTCCGTTCAATCTATTTGATAGTACTACAAAATTATGATTAATCTATTTGAATTGAATAGGTTGATTTAATTCGTCATTAATAATTGTTATCGAAATATCGTGTTGAAAAATTTGAAATTCAACATTATCCAATCAAATTGTAAAAGAAACACCATTATTTATATAACTTTAAAATTTTGTATTTATATTCTACATTGTTTCTATTGTTCAGAATTTGATTTTCAATATTTTTCACAACTTCTATATATATTAGATGGTAGATAAAAATTCAATACGATGTTTGATTAACTAGCACCCTGCTTTAATTCTGGTGAATTTTTTAATTTTGAATATGTTAAATAACATGATTCATTGTATTTTTATGTTTAGATTAGGAAATTGTAAAACAAGTCATGACAAGAGTATTCTTTATTGATAATCATGCTTTAAATGAGTGATAAAATTTTCTTTTGAAATTTTTAGATTTGCTTGAAGTTATTGGGATAACATTGGATAGGCATAAGTTCAGTTTAACATTAAAATGCATTTAAACAGATGGATACTAAAACAAAGTATTGGCTCATTTTTCTTATCATATATATAAAAAGTTTTTGAATTAGTTTGTCATATACAAGTATATATTCTCTACTTTTAAAAAATATTTTATTGAGATTTTTTGCCTTGTATAACAAACTGGAGGTTAATTATACCCACTTTATTTTCCTTATGTGTGTTACTTGGCATGATTTTCTATAATAATACATAGATCTAGTGGTGGCTACTAAATTTTAGGTACTTCTTTTTTGTTTGAGATCTCGTTGGACTTTTTTTCTTATACGAGCTTATAACATGACAAAGGCTTTGGAAAAACTTTGTTATTTAGTATCGCATTTGAATAAAAATAAAGTATCACCAAAAAGAAATTTTGGTTAAAGTGTTGCAATCTTGTAATTGAGGACCCAGTTTAAAATTTTCGCTCTGGGCCCTAAAATTGCCACATACCTAACACTAGTAAACTACTAGATGCCTAGACTTGTTGAATTATATGCTTGGATTGCATTTTTGGACCAGATATGAACTAATTGCCATAAGAAAAATTAATAAATTTCTAATTTATAGCTATCCCTGTCATCGTGGTAAGGCTTATTCTCAAACACGTCCTAGAAATTCTTAGTCTATGATTTGGGAGAAGTAACGCAAACCTCTCCACAAGTGTTCAATTAGTGGCGTGAGACTTTGATGATTTGTGTGTTTCCGCCATCTAAGGATAATTGCAACTATTATTGCATTTATTTAAATTTTAATTTGATTTTCATAATATAGGGAACTATAGTATTTTTTTCCATAGTACATGGACATGTAGTGGATTTCTTTTATTAGTATGAATACCTAAAGTTTAATGTTACATATCAACAAATAAAGATACAAAACTAAGCTGTAAATAAATACAAAGATAAGGGAATAAATTGTCAAATATGCCAAGACAATGGACTAAACTGCCAAATATACCAAGTTAGGGGACCAAAATGTCAAATATAAAAATTTAAGGGACTAAACTTTCAAAATATTCAAAGTTAAGGGACTAAACTGACAAATATAACAAGCTAAGTGACTAAACTATTAAATATACAAAGTTAGAGGACTAAAATGTCAAATATATAAAGTTAGGAGACAAACTGTCAAAATATACAAAGATAAGGGACTAAACAATCAAACATATCAAGATAAAGTACTAAAATGCCAAATATACAAAGTTAGGGGACAAAACTATAATTTCTATTTCAAAAAATTAAATTGCACTTTTAGTTCATGTATTAATTTTTTAAAAGTAAAGTGCATTGTAAGTCCCCATACTAAACAAAATAACCTATATTTAATCATTTAAACGACAAAAGATTCATACAAACCAAACTTTACTATTAGTTCCTATATGATATTCTAAAAAGGCGATATAAGTCGCTATATAAATTCGACTCATTATTCCATGTACTAAAAACTGCACTATAAGTCCCTCTATTACTTTTTATTGAATAAATTTCATAATTTATCACTTGACAAAAAGTAACCTAAAATATCCTATTTTGAATGCTACAATTGCACTATTAGTATGTAAATAACCTTTTTAATGAATTACATTATAAGTCCCTATACTATGTGAAATAACCTATATTTTATCATTTAACTAACAAAACTTTTAAACAAACAAAATCTCAAGAAAAATTGTGCAAAAAGTCACTATACTAACTACTAAAATTTCAATATTAGTCTTTATAGTTTTTTTTAAATAGTACGTTGCATTTATACAACCGTAACAATATAAAATTGCACTATAAAATCCCAATATTACATTTGTAGAATAAATTGTACTATACACCCATACACTATAGGAAAATTACATTATAAGGCCCTATACTATGTGCTATTGCACTTTGGTCCCTATATTATATTTTGAGTATATTTCACTATACGACCTTATATTATGAAAAATTGCACTGTTAGTCCTTATATTAATTTTTAGAGTAAATTCCACTATATTATATGCAAAAATTCACTATGCGACTATATATATCTTCAAGATTACACTATAAATTCCCTATATTGCCTTTTTAACGTCTAATTGCACTATCTGACCATTTACTATAGGATAAAATGCATTATAAGGTCCTATACAATGCAAAATTGCACTATTAGTCCCTATATTAGTTTTTGTTTATGTACATTGCACAATACATTCTTATACTATACGAAATTGCACTATAAAAACCCTCTATATAATTTTCTAAAATTGCATCCCAATATAAACAAAAATTTAAGCAAAATTCACTATAAGACCCTGTACTAAGTGTGAAATAAACTATATGCCCCTATATATTTTTGAAATTATACTATAAAGTCCGTATATTACAAATTTTAGAGTAAATTGTATTATACTACCTTATATATATTCTCAAAAATATATATGTGTGTGTATATATATACACAAACACACACATAAGTACACACAAATATATACTAAATACACCTTACTTGTATTGGTGGTGATGGTTGGGGGTTTAAATGTAAAAATTGAAATGTAAAAATAAAACCCCGATCGGTGTTTTAACTGGTGTAGTTGTTTAGCAACAACTATGGTTGTTGCTAATGCGTTATTCCATTTTTTTGCTCAAAAGAAAAATTATTTACATCACTGACGACATTGTTCGTCTCTATTATCCTTTTTCTGTCATTAGTTACGAATCTTTAAAAGTCATTTCTAATGAATACAGTAGCAACCACTTCATGTCGCTTCTAATGAGGTCGTCGCTAATGTCCTCCATTGTTGCGCAACTAGTTGTGATTTATGGGAGTACCAGCCAACACATTATAGTCCGTAAGATATGGAAAAGACGTGTAACATGATCATAATTGCGTTTTTTTCTTTAGTCAAATTACATTGACCTTTTTATTAAACTAGTGCACGTTCTCTAAATGTCGTTAGAAGTGTTGTACACTTATAAGTATCTACAATATAGTTTAACGGAGCATACCTCAAATAAGTCAAGTGTCATCAAGACACTATAAATAGAAACTACTTGTTTCCTACTAATTTAACCCAACTTATTTATTTTCATAGTACACACTTTACAAATCTTCTCTTTTTAGTTACCTCATTTAGGCCAACCTAGACGGGAAAGACGTACAAATCATCATTGGAGTACACTTGTTACTAGTGGAAGAGGGAGAACAAATGTTATTCCAATTAGACATCTTTATGCAACCATGGTGCGACTCGTCCAAGAGATATCTCATCGATATATACATTCACATCAACTGTCTTAGAGGTTTTATTCGTTCATGTAGCTTTACGTTCGGATTAACAACCCTATGATTTTTAGCAAAATAAGACACAACACTACTGTAGTGTCCCAGAGTGTAATTAATTACACCAACACCATAGAAACCATTTTCCGCAAGTGTACATGTCGTTGACAAGTACTAAAGGTAAGTACTAGGGATTATCGTCTTCACATGGACTATCATTGTAGATTATTGTGCTTCAATGATGTAAAAATGCAGAGTTTGTAATAGGAAATGAAATGGAAACAAAGTAAACAAGTAAAATATTTATTTGGTTTTCAATAATTAAAGACTAAGAAATCGACAAAATAGACTATGGACTAAAATGAAATAAAATAACTACTAATTAAAAAGATGAAAGGAATGGGGAGAGATTTTCTTGAGTCTTGCTAGTAGTCCCCTATGCCGCTAATTCAATGTTTTTATTAATAAGGGTGAGTTGGTGAATTAATATTAGATGGGATTCTAATATATCTCTAACTCTCAGCAAGGTAACATAGAGCAACCTTAACACAACCAGGGGACTTGGGTAAGGACGCCCTAGGAAATGTCTTGGTGTAATAATTCTAACCCTATTGACTATCTAGTTAGGCAAGCCCGTCAGGATAAGTACCGCACACTTAAAAAAGGGAAAAAGTTTGTTCAATTTACGAGAATCGAAACCAAGTCTCCTGGGTGAGCACTTAAAAAAAGTTATATTCCATTGACGGGATTTGAACCCAAGTCTCCTAGGTGAAAGCCAAATATCCAAACCGTTGAGACGACACAACTTTAAAGCATTACTGTTAGCATGAATCGAACACGGAACCTTTAGATGTTAAATGGATTGGGATAATAGACATATAAGTTATTTTTATTAGTAAAAATTAATGCGTTTAATGCGAAAAGTGAATTAAGGGGTCATAGACGATTTTGACCGTCTTTTGCTTAGAGGATCTGGGCCATTTAAAAAAAAATTGTTTTATTATATATATAGAGTAGAAAGAATTAATGTTATTAATGTAAAAGAGTAAATTATATGGTTTCAGACGATCTTGGTTGTTCTATATGTAATGATCTGGGTCGTCGAGTAATATGTTTTATAATATAGATTTTTTTTAATTAGTATAAGCAATTAATGTTAATATTCATAGTTTGTATTCACATTTTTAAGAGGAAAGAAATGATAGGAATATAAAAATAGTAAAGAAATGGAAAGGAAATAAATAACCGTGTTTGGATATAAAAATAATAACAAAGAAAAAAAAAAGTAATTGATTAATATTTTCCTTATTTGGATTCATATTATTAAAGGAATGGAAATGATAATTTTAATGAAAATGACTTTTATACCATTTTTATGTTATGGAGAGATTATATATTGTATTTATAAGGCTTGTTATGACATTTTAAATTGTAATCATTTCCTTTCTTTTAAAATGACTCCAATATGGGTTGATTATAAAAGCTAGCATTTTTAAAGGAATCAAAGGAATTGTGCTATCCATTGAATTACTTTCTTTCCGTTAAAAATCTAATTCAAACAAAAAAAAGAAATAGATATTTCTATCATTTCTTTTCCTTTCCTTAAAAAAATGAATCAAACATTGCATAAGGCAAAGGAGTAAATTATGTGTTTCAGACGATCCTGCATCGAGTAATATGCTTTATAATATAGATTTTTTTTAATTAGTAGAAACAACTAATGTTATCAATGCAATTGAGTAAATTATGAGATTTCAGACGATCCTGACCGCTCTTTATGTAGAGGATCTAGGCCGTTGAGTAGTATGCTTTATAATATAGATTTTTTTTAATTAGTAGAAACAATTAATGTTATTAATGCAAATGAGTAAATTAGAGGTTTGCTCCTGACCGCTCTTTATGTAAAGGAACTGGGTCGATGAGTAGTATGCTTATGATAGATATATTTTTTAATTAGTAAAAACAATTAATCTTATTATTGAAAAGGAGTAAATCATGGGATTTCAGACGATCTTGGTCGTTCTTTATGTAAATGATCTGGGCCATCGAGTAAGATTCTTTATAATATAGATTGTTTTTATTTAGTAGAAGCAATTAATGTTATTAATACAATTGAGTAAATTATTGGATTTCAGTTAATCCTGACCGCTCTTTATGTAGAGGATCTACGTCGTCGAGTAGTATGCTTTATAATATAGATTTTTTAATCAGTAGAAACAATTAATGTTATTAATGAAAATGAGTAAATTATGGGGTTTCAGACGATCCTGATCGCTCTTTATGTTGAGGATCTAGGTGGTCGAGTAGTATGCTTTTTATTAGATATATTTTTTAATTAGTAAAAACAATTAATGTTATTACTGCAAAGGAGTAAATCATGGGATTTCATAAATGATCTGGGCCATAGAGTAATATGTTTTATAATATAGATTTTTTAATTAGCAAAATAATTAATGTTATTAATGCAAATGAGTAAATTGTAGCGGTTTCAAACGATCCTATCCGCTCTTTATGTAGAGTGGGTCGTCGAGTAGTATGCTTTATAATATAATTTTTTTTAATTAGTAGAAGCAATTAATTTTAGTAATGCAAATGAATAAATTATTGGGTTTCACACAATCCTGGTCGCTCTTTATGTAGAAGATCTGGACCGTCGCTTAATATGCTTTATAATATAAATATGTAAATAAATAAATAATATTTAATAATTAATTTATATTCACTAAAAATTCATGACTCGGTTTTTTATTCAATTTCAAATAATTTTTAAGCAAGTGAATATATTAAGTTAGTCTTTACAATTAGATACGCATATCAATATCCAATACATTAAAATTAAATTAAGTCATTGTTAGTCACCATGAACATGGTCAACACTTGGGTAAAACACATTTGACCAACAATTCCAACATGAATCAAAATTGACTAACCAACTAAAAGTATGTAAATAATGCTAAACACGAGAGGGGGTGGGAGGGAAGTCTAGAATAATACTACATCGAAAAGACATATTTTGGCCTTTAACCTTATCTAGTAAAAGCTATCGGATTTACTTACTCACTAGTGAACATGAGGTCTTAAACTGTTAATCTTTTGAGTAAACCAAGTAAATAGAACTTACATAGTATCCTTCTAAACATTATTTGGTTCTCATGGTTGTGTCTATTTACGAACCTGGACAGCTCATGGTATTTTATGAATAACCTTTGGAGAATTCTGCCTTCAAAAATCATCGTAGGGAGGTCCTACCCATGATATTCATATAGGTGGTCTTCTGTGAAGAGTATTATGCATTAATCTATCTTGTGTTATCGAAGATACAAGAAACATTAATATTTTAACTTACCCTTCACTTTTACAGGTAGCATTGTTTTATTTTGTCATGTGAATTGTTTGGGGAGGTCTTCCCATAATGCGTTACATCGAGTTGCAGTTTCATTAATCAGTTTTCCCTTTAAACATAAATTGTGGGTTCTCCACTATGCTAGGTAGGGTTCCCATCATAGTAACTCAACTTTCATAGCTTAAGACCCATTCCCCTTGACAACACTCGCACTTGCTCTGTTTGTAGACCTTTGGTCAGTTGATCTGCTATGTTATCCTCTGATCGAACATAATCAATTGTGATAACTCCGTTTGAGAGCAGTAGTTTAACGGTATTGTGTCTATGACTTATGTGTCTAGACTTACTGTTATACATCTCGTTTAGTGCCTTACCAATGACACTCTAACTATCGCAATGTATGCAGAGAACTGTCACATACTTTAGCCAATTAGGAATATCCTCTAAGAAATTCCGAAGCCACTTGGATTCCTCAACATATTTGTCTAAATCTATAAACTCATATTGTGATAGAATTAATTTGTTAGTCATCAAACCGATCCCTCGCTTCCGGTAGAGAAGAGCTGGAACATGACGTAATACATTTGTTCTTTTCTGTCACATTCAGTGATATAGGCGCCGCAAATTTGCATGAAATTGACTAGATCTTGTTGCGTAGCGCCACTAAACTGCCTATAACTTGAAAATTGATTCAGCATGCCTAGATCAGGCCTAAATCGCATGGCTTGTGTATTTGGAGTGCGAATATCCATGGGTTGCACTCAGAATGTAAGTGGAAGTCTCAGACATTTCTGACCAGCCATCTGAATAATCTGAAATAGATAAAAAAACAAAAAGTAAAGCGTATAATAAAACAACTAAAACTAAAAAACTAAGTAAAAACTCAAAAGTAACGATGTAATCCCCGACAACGGCACCAAAGACTTGGTAGGGGTAAAGGCGTGATAAAAAACTATATAGAAGCACACACACTTAATACCACTACAAGAAACTCACTGAAAGTGCACATATTGTTTGCAAGTAATAGCTGATAAATATGATTCGTTCTCAGGGATTATGAAAGTAATATTATAAATAATGGTATTACTAAGTGAGCTAGAAAAAATTGATAAAAATATTACACTAAAGACTCTAAAATGTTTATTGGGTTTTTAAGACTTGAAGAAATAGACTATATTAAACTAAGACTTAGATTAAAGACATGGAAATAAAACACAAAATAAAATACTTATGAAAGTTTAGTTCGCGAATTAGCAAGTAATCCCCACTAGCCTTGTTCTACATTTATTATCAAAGGGAGAATTGTGTGATATAAAAGCAATAGTAGGGATTCGAAATTCCTTCGAACTCCCATCAAGGTAGCTTAGGAAGCAACCTCAGAACTACTAGGGGACTTTAGCAAGGGGACACTACGCAATGATCGGTAGTGAAATCAAACCCTGTTGGCTATGTAGTTAGGCAAGCCCGTCAGGATTACTACCGCACACTAAACGATTATATAGTGTTTTCTATAACTGAATCTCCCCGTTAGGGTGACAATCCAACAACTAATGGGGTAACTCTATACTCTACGCATAATAAGGGCTGCAAACATTAAATCAAACACAAAATACAGAGCTATCATGAATAATTCATTGAAATATAAATCTCGGATTCAAATGAAGCATAATACAAGTCTAGGGTTCATACCCATGGGCTATTCTCAAGCTAAATAGAATTAGTTCATACTAATAAAATGAAAAAAGTAATTAGTAATATCGTATTCATGTTCAAAAGACAAACAAAATAAGAATACTATACTAATTGCTGATAAATGATAAATAGGGTGGTTGGAATGTCATGAACAACTTTCCGGCTCCTTCTTCACTTCTTCTCACTTGATCCTGGTGATTTCTATGTGTTATTATGATTAAAGACTGAGCAAGATTCTCTTATGGTAAAAGTGAATAATATATATATATATATATATATATATAAGCTGAGACGAAATTAGGGTTTATGGCTAAGTATTAGACTCCTCTTCCAACTAAAAAAATGTTTCCTTAATAAGTGGGATGGTTGGCCCATTGTAGTTGAAATCCTCATAACTTCTTCGTTACAACTCTGAATCACTTGACATTAATGGCCACACGACCGTAATGAAAAGAAGTTTCTAAATATAAAAGGGTTCCTTTAAGTTATCTTTCGATTTTCTGCAGCATTGAAAATACTACACATTTTCAAATTTGTCTAGCTCAACTTTTAATTTTCAAATATGCTCAAAGTTCTCTTTTTTCGCAATGACTAAGGGGTTTTCTTGGTTTATTCACTTATTATCATCATGCCAAGGTGTATTAGCTTCCAAATATCTAAGTGATACACAAATAACACACAAATTATGTGCAAAAACTTTAAAAATCACAAAACACCTAAAACTAGACATGGAAGTGTTAGACATGAATAAATGGTAAAAATCCCTATAATAAGAACTAAATCCCCCTAAAATGATTTCTCTTGAATAGACTATTCTATCACATAAATGAAGACATCAATGGGAAAAAGGTTAATACCACTTGGACGCCACTCAGTCTCCAATGGCATTGAGTCGACGTTGAGATGGAGCTTTTGGGTATTTTTCGGTACACAACATTTTATTAAGGTTCATACCAAAACCTCCATTTATTTATTTTTTAAACTATGTTTTAAAAATCAAAACATAGAAAACTTGCTAAGAGTAGAGAAAAGCTTAAGGTGTTAGGAGAAAGAGGAGGTGCATCATAACCCTGGTTTTGGCTTCGATTCATCATTCAAATTGTAGGTAATTTCACAAAATTGCTAGGATAACTATCATTAGTTTATTTTCATATTGCGCTATTAATTAAATTCTACTCGCTTCAAGTTTCTTATGATTTTGTAATGAACACGATTATGTAGTTACCTATACTAATATTTGATGAATGCTTCGTATATGCCTTTATATCGTTGTTTAAATTAAATTAAGAGCTCTAACACTGTATCTTATCGCGTGGGTATCGATATTTATATTTGTCCTATGTGGCACATCATATGTGCATAATGTAGAATGAGAAAATGAGACTAAACAATAATCTTGTATGCAACACATGTATGGTCCCTTGTACGGTTATAGGGTTATGCTATGTAATTCACACTTTATTTGACAGACTGACGCAACAACCTAGGCTTTAAAGTTAGTTAGTTGCCCACAAATAGCAATCATAAGGACTCTAGAATCCTAAGGAAGATATAAACACATTCATGTGATTTGAGATATTAGTAATCGTCTAATCCTTGAAGTTACATTAGTAAATATCTTGGATCATTGTCTCCAATTATAATATTAGCTTTATAGTTTGCTCTATAGGGTTTACAACAAACTCCCACATTTCAACTACCTTTTTGACAATACTTATTGGACTAGAAAATCATAGTTACCGCCAAGTGTATATGGCTTCAATATTTCAATACTCAACTTATCATTTTATTATCAGGATTGATTTGTATACTTACTAAATGTAAGTGTTACTTTTTTCCCACTAGTATAAAAAGTTTCGTAGGTGAAAATCATTCCTATTAGTTGATCATAGCATATCTTGGTAGCTAAATTTGATTCAGTAATATCATTCTGTTCTACCCGTAGTTTTATTTTTCATCTTTGACTTCGACATGTAAAGCCTGATGCTCCTATTGCTATATTTATTATGCAATTACCTCTAATATCCCAACAATACAAATAACAAAATAAATCTAATCCACAATATAAAGCGACGCATAAAAGTTACGAGTGAGATTGAAAGAAATATAACTATATAGTAAGTTAAGCGAGAGGCTAAATAATCTATTCATACTTTGACAAATTTCAAAGTAACGGAAGAATCTGATAGACTAGATTTCTCCCGTTCTCCATTATTCATGAAATTAGGTTATATCAATCTAACGCGGTATTCTTCATTAATACATTTTGTCGTTTAGTCTCTTTTAATGGCCGGTTTCAGTCACTCGTTTGATTATATTCAACTTCTTCTTCATTACTTGTATTAAAAACGAAAACAGACCACGCGGTTTAAAATTTTAATTATCAAATTCAAAATCAAAGATATTGAACGCTACCGTTAATTTTTTTTACTTTTTTTAACATTTACTTTAAAAGATTTATTGGCTGTTAAATTTTTCTTTCACTATTCAAATTCAAACGATTGATTGAATCGTTTGAGTTTTAATTAAAATTAAAAAAATAATATATATCTATAATTATATTCCAAAATTTATAAAAATAAAAATACAAATAAAACAAATTAATTTTTTTATAATAATTATCAACTTTAATATTTAAGGAGCCTTTATTCACTTTATTGACCAAACACAATAAGAATAAAACTAATAAAATTTGAAAAGAGCATAATTTGTAGTAAATCAATATTTGTTAACTTAAGAAACCAAATTATATTTCACTCCTAATAATAAAAAAGAAAAAGGAAAACATAGAAAAATTCTCCCGCCAAAAAGTTTATCCCACCATTTTTCTTCCCGCCATATTGAAGCTCACGGATTTATATTCACTCATCCACACACTACCTTGAGCTTCCATGGCTTTACCACCACTCAAAAGATGTCTCAACAAGAGAAATCAAAGCTCAAATTCACCTTCCTCCACCCCATTTACCCGTAGTAAATCCCAGATTTATCTCCATCACAACCGTTCTGGTTGTGTCCGCCGTGACGCCGCCGCAGATAAGCTTATCATTCACCTTCCCGATTCTCGTTCCGGCCGAGCTCGCCGTGGCACTGACGCACCTACCCATTTCTCCGATCCTTTACTCAGCTCACAAGATGTTATTCCTTTCAAGGATCTAAGAGCTCGAAGGGTTTTTTCAACGGCCCGTCTAATTCAAACGGCCCGAACATTGTTGAACACGATGAAGAGATGAAGAGCTTGAAGAAAAATGGAAGATCTGAGCTAGGTCTGTCCGATTATGATAATGGAACTGTTGAAAAAGAACCTGTTAATACACAGTTGAAGCTCGTTATCAATGAAGAGGAAGCTCTAAACAATGGAGTGGCTTCAGATACTACTGATCAAACACAAGGATCTAATCAAACTTCAAAAAAGGTATGATTTCTATAAATCAATATTGTAACTCTATATAGATTCATGAATCTAATCTAATATCGACTTAATCTTTTAATCTAGGTTATCAATTTACATCCAAGAGAAAAAGTATTCAAAACACCAAACATTTACAGCTACAGAAGATTACTCCCTTTTCTTGAAGCCAATTCAAAAGATGAATCAATCAAATCAAAGCCTCAAAGCAGTAAAAACCATAAGCCCAGGGCTCAATCACCAGGCCTGAAAAACAATTTAGCTACTTCCCAAGGCCCGAACAAATCTGCTGAAATTCTGAGTGAAGGATCAAAAAATAGAAAATCTGACGTGTCTCCAGATTTTGTTTCTGGGTCTGATTCGAAATCAAAAAGGGTATATTTATTTAAATTAAATTGATAATCTTTCTTAATATTAACGATGTTTTTGTTTTAATTTAGGTTAAAACTTCACGTTCAAAAGGAAAAGTATTTAAAGCTCCTAATATATACAGCTATAGAAGATTATTACCTTTTCTTAACAACAGTGAATCAACTAGAAAACATGAAGCATGTAAGTTTATAAATATTTCTTATTTAATTAATAATTTTAATAAAAAAAACCTATCTAATTCATCTTTTTTTACAGTCCCTATGCAAATTGATGAACAATCTAATGAAATAAACGAACTAACGGATCAGATTGAAGCTAAATTGGATGATTCAGATGCTACTAACAATACTTTAGCTTTAATTATTAGTGAAAAAGAAGTTTCGATTGTTCAAACAACTTCTAAAAAAGAATCAATGATCAGAAATTACTTTTTAGCCCCTGAAAAGTTGCCGAATATGGTAAGTAAATTTTTTTTATAGAAAATACTCAAAAAATATAGATAAAAATGTTTATTTCTTAACAGGTAACTAATCCAAGTTCAAAGCTAAAATTACTCCCATATTTTACTAACTCTTCCGAAACTTCTGAAACTACCCTTGGGGAAAAAGTTGCGGCTTTACTCTGGGAACCTAGGTATGTACAATCTAATGGATTTGAAGAAAAGGGTATTAATGGAATTTTAAAAGGAAAAAATCCAAAAGGGTGTAGAGGAAAGTGTAATTGTTTGAATTGTGGTGTTTTTCGATTAAACGCTGAAAAAGCGTTTGAATTTTCAAAGAATCAATTTAGTGAAGCTGAAGAAATCTCAAATGAGTTAATAAAAGAGCTTTCAGAGATTAGAAATTTACTTGAAAAAAATGAGTTTTGTGTTAGTAAGGTAAATATTTTTTATTTTGTGAAATTAATTTTTTTATTTATATATTAATATGATTTTAATGAATTTTTAGGTTCAAGAATTATGTAAGAAGGCTATGGAGACTGAGAGAATTGCTAAGGAAAGGATTAATGAAATGAAGGAAGATCTTTATGTTCATTGTAGGTCAAAAGTAAGTTATTTTAATTTTAATTTTTAGTTTAATTTTAATTTTTTGGATTTTAATATTTATATTTATTTATTTGTTTAAATAATTTTGTAGAGTTTAAATCGTCCAAGGGTGACATTTACTAATAATGAAGAGAAGTGATGGAGAAAACAAGAGTTGGTGAATTTATGAAGGAAAAAGAAGATTTGAAGAAAATTGAAAAATAGTTAATACATATAATTGTAGGGTTAAATTTTTGTTTATGTTTGGAGAGTTTTGGGAGGAATAATTTGAATAGTTTTGTTTGTGACTGAAGTGGATTTTTGTTATTATGGAAATTACTATGAATATAAGATCACATATTTGTGTTTTCTCAAGGTTTTTTTGTTTGGTTTATTTTTATTATTGTTGGTATTTTTGTGTTGGTTTTTTTGGTAGTTGAAGTGATATATAATATGGAGTTTAAATACTTTACCCGAAATAATAAAAAAATTATGTGAAGGTTTGCAAAAATAACATGAGGATGAGTATATATAAACTAGACTTGTTTTTTGGTTGGGGAGTATAATAGACCGTCCCTTCGGAGACATCCGATTAAAAAAAGAATAGTATAATAGACATTTACTATATGTATAATAGAAAATAGAAAACCAAATTTGTTTATAGTTGGGTCTTGACTCTTGACTTATATGTGTCTCTTCTCTTACTTAGCGGTTTGTTGTTTCTTTGACTAAGCTAAACTATAGTTAGTTTAGATGCCTCTTATGATTATTTGGTTGAAAATTATAGGGGTTTGTTGTTTATTTGTTAGTTTTGTGAGTCAGTTGTTGTTTGGATTAGTTTTAATTTGGTTAATGTTTGGTGGAGGTCAGTGTTTGTGTTCTCATTCGATTCTTTCCAATTCGATTTTCTTTATTATTACTTGGGATAATAATACTTTTCTTAATACGAGAGAATCACGATTCTCTTTGATATAGATGTCGCTTAGTTTTTTTCTATATATAGTAGAGTTGGCATCGAGTTCGAATTATGGTGAGATTTAAAATGGAATTTGACTTTCTCCCCCTCAATCTAAGACTTGAGGTGATTGTGTTTGTTCAGCTCATAGTAGTTTTAGCCCCTGCTTATGTGGAAACGAGGTTTTTGGAAGGATGATGTTATCTAACTATAATATATTGTAGTTATTGTGTATGTTATGTTACATTTTTGTTAAGAATGTTAGTCTTATTTATGTTAGGATGAAACCTGTAATTATCAATAATGTAATCCTTTGCTTTAGATGTTATTATTTCCTTTTGACAAAAAAAGAAAGACAAAAAACTATAATAGCATTAAAATCCAACGATGAATAGTTGGATTAATTTTTATTAACTTCTTTTTAGTTGTCGTATCTAGATACAAACTTATGAATGTTGGATATAAGTAGGTGGAATAGCTTATCACATGAAATTGTTGACTTCTTATGTGATAATCTATGTCAATGACGGTGTTAATGTCAAAGTCTTTGTAACACCATTTTATTAACTTACTTATGAAAGAAGGAATTTTTTTGAAAGTGATAAAAAAAATTAACTATAAGAAGATGTGGTTTATGGGCGGTTGAATAAATCTTGTCCTTTGTTGGTTATCTAGGTGTTTTTGTTTTAATATATTGGAAGACGATCCTTCTTTTTTCGGTGTTGTTACTTCTTTTTGGGGATTATACCATTTTTACTCATGTTTTTAAATATACGTAGAATTGGTTTCACGGGGTGTGGTAAAATTTTGAACCAATCAATCTTCCTCAATTGCTCACATTACTATGGTAACTTTGTGGGGATTAAAAAAAAATGAAAGCCTCTAACTAAACATGAAATTGTTGCATGTATTATCAAAGTGAACATGTGGCTTAATAAGTGGATCAATATAAAATTTGTAGTTAACTCCCCACAAGATAAAAAGCACATGAAATTTGAAATGATGTATTCATGGCTTCTATATTTTCTGGTTATAACATCAAACTGGATCATAACATTACCATGGAGAATGATTGGGAAAATGTAATAAGGCCATTTTCTTGCGACAAAATATGTATGAACATGATAGTATCGTTAAATTTGGAAGATATTAGACTTTGAATTGTAATAGTAATAAAAACTTCTCATTAATCCCTACGACAAGAAACATGACTATTGAATAGGTTGCCAAACAAAAGGCACATGAGATTTTGTTTGGTAAAAGGTGCTTGATCCTTTCCAGATTAGCATATCTTATTCATATCGACTGTTCACCTAAAGGCATTGGATACAACTCATGTTGTAATATGTATTATCATTTGTCTTTAAAATATTTTATTTAGTTTGACAATCTTTTTTATTATAGTACACTAATTACTGCATGATTCCACATAGAATGCCCTATTTTTGACATTTTTTCATAAGTCTCAACTAATCATGTGAAAAAGCTCCATCATATTAGGAATATAGTTCCTCCATGATGGAACCCTATTTCTTAATCATTTATATACTAATATGACATCGCGAGACCAAATAAATGCAAATAAAGGAACACCCCATATTGTTTAGTAAATTTATTAGGGGTTGCACGTATGAGAGGACCCGACAACGAATATCTAATATATATATATATATATATATATATATATATATATTTCATTAATAAAATATAAAACTTAAAAAAGGTAATTTTCTATAAATATACAGTTCTATTATCAATATACTTAATCAAATTTAATCATTTCGCTTAATCACATTTGATTATACGTTTCTTTTACTTCGAATTTAGTTCTCTTTAGACTCTTCTTTCCTTTTCTTAGGGTTTTCATTATGATTACACTTATTTCTTCCTCGTCACCCGACATGTTCGTATACATTGATCTCATCTTTAAGTGTCTGTTGTTAGTAGGCCTGTGTTTAAGTAGGGGAAATCCATTTGGTTTCCCATAGTTGTAACCTAGAACTTTTCACCTCCCTTATTTGATAGGAAAGTTCTTCCGTCATATATAAGATGTTCTTATACTATTATTAAAAAAATCATATATGACACATACCCTATATTTTAAACTTACACCCACTAATTATAATAACATCCGTCTAATCCATGCCATGTGTCTATTAGTGTAATGAATTACTATTATTTATTAGTAAATATATGAGGGAAGTCTTACCCTAATTGATAATCACTGGTCTCCCCAAAATCTCTCTTCTATTACCCATTTCCAAAAGTAAGCATTTGTCCTACATTCAGAAATCTTCTCATCATCATCATCATCATCATCCCTACAACATTTTGTAATAAATCTTTTCTAAAGCTTTGTAATCATGGCATAATCGGTTGATTTTACCTTTTGATCTCAACCTAATCCTCATATATGAGTGTGAACGCGTAGAGTTACTCACTGCATTTGCTTGTTGAATGTAAAGGTCCATATCCCTTTTGTCATTTGTGTTAGACCGACTCTATTTTAATATTTGTGATGATGATTTAAATAATGATTATTTTTAGTATTATCTAGTCATAGTTCATTTGTTTGAGGTATGTTTAGCATGTGTACATAAGAGAGGTGATTAGTATGAATGCTTAGAGCTATTGATTTTTAACGATCAAAGATCATCCTCTATGATCACAATAACATAGGGTTCTCAAGTGAATGAGTTTAAGTCACCAAAGATCAAGACTCAAGAGAGATCAACAAATAAGCTAAATAAGATTAAGACTCAAGGAATTGAAAAGAACGGTCTTGAACATATTGAAGATTTAGACTCAAGGGAGTTAGAAGAACGAGTTTAAAAATGTTGAAAGATCAAAAATCAAGGAAGATAGTAAAAGCTATCTAAATATGAACAAGACTCAAGGGTTTCATTAAAGATTAATCTAGAATACTGACCTGGATACTTGGCTTGATAGAGAAGAACAAAGAGCATAATCAGGCTTGAGGATATTAAAGACCAAGACTCAAGGGAATTCAAAGATTATAGAATTGTGTGCATCAAGGAAAGAAGATCGGTATCAAAGAGTACCTCAGATAAGCCAATTAAAAACATAAAGAAAGATCAAGTCAATTAGCTCAGTTTGGCCCTCCGAGTGTCTTTAACCTTCAACCTTTTAATATAAGAGACATTAATGTGTCCTAATCTACCATGTCACATAACTAAATATTAAATGATATAAGAAAAAGTAGATTCATTCTCATTTATATTTAAGGTGTTCAATGAAAATAAACCCTCATTTATAACCGAATTCCTAAATATCGAGAAACTAAGTTCCTACGGTGCGAGGGGAAAGTGATACGATCATTTATCTCTAAAATAATACTAGAAGTGAGTTTGAGTAGCAGGACGACAACAATGGTTGATTTCCCCAGGTATATGCATTCACCTTCAACCACACCCTCTAACTTCTTGAACATGTTTTTCTTCTAAACAAAAGTGTTTGTATGCTCCAGTGGTGAGGATTCACTCGTTCTTGTTCTCTACCAAGTTTTCCTCAACCTTCACTATTAAAATTATGTCACTGCCTCATTCAGCTGGGGGGGGGGGGGGGCTAAGTTCATGTATTATTCCATTAATTTCAAAATATTATTTAGGGGAATTAGACCTATATTAACCTCCCCTATTATACCTAAGCATGTTAGTTTTACTATAGAGGATATTATCAACCTCAACCATATATTGTTAAAAAACTTATTCTGCTTCGTCTTTAGATTTTATGAGATATACTTTCATAAACCAAGAGCAAGTCATCTAAAAAGGTTATATACTATAATTTTAATCATCTACTAACGGTAAAATTAGCTAAGTCGCAATGAACTAGTTCTAACAATTTAGTCTTTCAAATAGTCATAGATTTAATTTTTTAGCATGTTTGGATTATACAAATATTTGATGTTTAACTAAATCATCAATATTTTGAATAAGTATTTGTCGGAGTGTCTTTAACCTTTTAATATAGAAGACATTAATGTGTCCTAATCTACCATGTCACATAACTAAATATTAAATGATATAAGAAAAAGTAGATTCATTCTCCTTTATATTTAAGGTGTTCAATGCAAATAAACCCTCATTTATAACTGAATTCCTAAATATCGAGAAACTAAGTTCCTACGGTGCGAGGGAAAAGTGATACCATCATTTAACTATAAATTTTTACTAGAAGTGAGTTTGAGTGGCCGGACGACAACAATGGTTGGTTTCCCCAGGTATATGCATTCACCGTCAACCACATCCTCTAACTTCTTGAACATGTTTTTCTTCTAAACAAAAGTGTTTGTATGCTCCAGTGTTAAGGATTCACTCGTTCTTGTTCTTTACCAAGTTTTCCTTAACCTTCAATATTAAAATTATGTCACTGCCTCATTCAGCTTAGGGGGGGGGGGGGCTTATTCTTCATTCATTCATACTGGTAGGCCTTATATACTTATTTCCCTAACCAGTCGCATGATACTTTTGGATCACGAATATTATCGGTGGATTTGAAACCACCTCCTTGTTTGTTGAAGTGGCCTTTTTTCTTGTTGCCACCGGTTGTTTTATTATTCTACCCCTAATTCTTTCCCTTTTCCTTGAACATGTTCTTATTAATTTGACAAGAATATTTAACAAGGTTAGCCTTCAAAACATTTAAGTTGAAAGATAAGGAATTATCCTTGAGTCGATTAGTGACTTCGACTTGTATATGACTAATCAACTCTTGAAAAGTCATTTTTTTATTGTGCTTGATACTAATCTGGTATTTTCTTCAAGAATTTCAAAAAAATTTCAACAATTGTATTGTGCTAACCACTTCACCTATTTTTATACCTTCAACTATTACTTCACTTTAGAGGTTCTCATACTCACGCAATTGCTTTGTCATCGTCTTTTCATACGTGAGTTTAAAATTATACCACTTACCATTAACGTAATTCTTCTTACCAGAATCACTAACCCGTATTTGTTCTAAAGCGTCTTCCATATGATCTTTTTCGACTTCTCCTTGTAGAACAAATCAAATATCAAATTCTTCATGTTATTCAAGATCCATATCTTAGCCATTAAGTTAGCTTTCTTGAACTTGGCCTCGAAAGTGAGAGTTATGGCCTGTTCTTCTTCGGTATGAACCCTATTTTTTAAAGATAGGGAGTTCTTCAAATACATCAAGTACTAGTTGAAACTATTCAATACATGTGAAAAGTTTTTGTACACGATGTATGTAGTTGGAACCATTGATTGGATCCAACATAGAAAAGTCTAGAAATGCTTTTGCATTCAAAGGTGAAGAAACAGTTGAGAGTGGAAAATACTTTTGCGATAAGTGATGTTAATATAATCATTTTAGAACTATTGTAACATAATAAGAACAACAATCAGAGATAATATTATAATAATGTATTTAAAAATCAAAAAGTGTTTCTTACAACAAGATTACATGAAAACAAAATATAAAATCAAAATTTACTAGATTACCAGAATTTAAAAATCTTGTATAAAAAGATTTTGTGTGTACAACTGGTATCTTTGAAATAATTTTATAACTAATCTATGCAAAAAACAATTTAATGAGAGAGGGACATTTGATAGTTTTTTGGTGTTTGTAGTTTGTCTGGTGTGTCTACAAATGACTCAAGTTCTTTTATTATACATGTAGAGTTATTTCAAAGCATGGTCACACTTAATAGCTTTCCATAAAGACGATTATAATAATGATGAACATTTTATATGTTTGATAATATGAAATGAACCTTGACTCGTTTCTTGTATCAAGTTGCAGAATCAGACTCAATGGATGTTTGAGTATGTTGGGATGTGAATATTCAAGATTATACATTTTTCTTTTTAACAACATTTCCAAATCGTATCAATTCAGGCTAGGTGGTTGTTGACGATGCGCGCCTCTGGAGTATTATAATTATACTTAATTTCTAAAGTCTTGATCATTTTTAAAGATATAGAAAGGTAAAATAATGTAAACTATTATATTTTTCTTTATATTCTATAGAAATATAAGGAAATAAACCTCTTGATCTTCTCTTTTTTAAGAGCATGGAGTATAATTAATTAAACTTTTTCAATATTTTATTAATTTCCAACAAAAGAAATATTCCTATCGTCTCTTGAAGCTGGTCATAATTTACAAAATGCACATTACATATGAAAATTTCTCTTGTCGAGTAGTAGCATAGTGAGATGAAGGTGGGTTATTCCAGTTGACCATTTGTCTTATTCCGATGGGACATAAACGTTTCCGGCATGACATGAAAGCTTTTCTGGTGGCACAAGAATTTAAAAATAAGCAACGAGCGAGAAAGTTTCGTTCTTCGGGTTGGCAGGAGATTAAGTTCTTGTTAAATTGGTGATTGATGAGATCGCCATGACTTATCTCTTCTAGCAATTTTCTTCACTGCCTGGTCAAGAACTTGCTAGTAAGAGAGACTCCATTTTTCCGGTTGGACATAAAAACAATTCTATTGGAGTAGGAGAAGTGCGAGACAAAATTGATTTCTCCACAATCAACTATGGATAGCGAATCAAATATTTACTGTTCACCACCTGAAATCGAGGATGTATTGCTTAAGAAGATATTCCTCCTTTCGTCAATCAACTGCATGGGAAAATAATCATCCATGATAAAATTAGATATTATAGAGTCGGAGATTCCTTTTTTTTTTCTTATCGAAGTAAAGGAATCTGATTTCTTTCCCATCTCACTAAGCTACCCTTTATGTATATGATTAGGTTTTACAAAATTTATCCCAAGAGTTCCAGAAGAAATTGTTTTTTAATCCAAAGTTATAATCCTTTTATATAAAATTTCACTTACATCCAAAAAACACAAAAAAAATTCTTCTAGGAATTCTCAAACCCCTAATTTCAAAGATCAAACTTTTGAAGAAACAAGTGGTTCTAAGGCTAAAAGGGGGGGGGGGGGGGGGGTTATCCAAGACACTTTTTTTAAACATTTCAAACTTGAATTTGTCTAGTAGAATAAATTAATTTCTCCTTTTTGTAACTTGAATTTTTGGAAGTAGTGGAGCTTTTTAACTTATATCTTGTAAAAAGTTGCTAGCTTTTGGGACTACTGTGTTGAAGTAGTTAAAATTGGTGAAAATTGAGTTATGGGTTCTAATATTGTGTGAACTTAAAATTGGGGGTCCCATGAGGAATGTGATTTCTATGAATATATCTAGTGAATCGAGAGTTATTCCAAGATTAACAATATCCTCTAAAAGTAAGTCTGTGACGGCTTGGGTCCTTTAGCCTCAAGATAAATATTTCGATCCCTTCTAGTTAATTCTTTTTAGTTTTTTATTATATATTTAGGTGTTATACTTGTATGTTTTTACATCCTTTTAAATGTTCTTATGACGTGGGGACACAAATAACTTTTGAGTTGGAGGAGGGGTACTCGTAGTTCTTATCCATTTTATTTGTGTTTAAATGGTTTTGAAGAAAACTTAGAAAGCCCACAAATTAAAATGAGTCAAAACTAAAATAATTTGTTTCACAATTAGGTGTTGAACTAGTTAATATCCCTTGAAATAATGGATGAAATCAGTGGAAGACTTAGGATAATTTATCTATGGGGGTAATAAATAAGGGTTTGGAAACAACATTTAATCAGCTTACAATAAGTTGTTTAACTTGAAAGCCAAAAGTTGTCTATTTTTTGTTTAATGTTTTCATTTAGAATAAAAAATTCAAATCAATTTTAGATGGTGATATATTTATTTTGTTAAAATTAATTATTTGAAATAATTTAAATTAGAATTTATTTAAGAGAAAATACTCTTATTAATATATTATATTATCTAATAAAATAAAAGTATGCTCGGATGGTACCAAACCACCTTCTAGAGGAGATATATATTGAGCTTCCGTATTGTATATAAAAATATAGGTAAGTTATAAGTTTTAATTTGTTCAAAATGTATTTGGGCTTAAGCCATCTTTGATAAAACATAAGTCCGCCACTCCATATTATAATTTCCATCTATGTATACTAATAGATGAAATTTTGATACCATAATAACTAAAGTATATATTGACACACGTATTATTGGAAGAATTGCATAAGGCAGTATACCAAAAACATCAACAAATAATGAATTTATCTAGTATGGTTGGTTTGATTTCTAAAAATTCTAGAATCATATAAACAGTTCGAACTATCAACAGGCATCAAGTCTAATGGGATCTTGGTATTAAATATTTAATAACAACAACATTGACCCAAAATATGTAAGATATATAAGTTTCACTTGACCAAAATAATTTTCCCATTGACCCACTAGATATATAAAATATTACGACTATAATTTTTTTTCTTTTATCAACTAATGAAATAGTAAAACTAGATATATAGATCAAAGTAAGATCTTATTTGTCCATGATCTTATTCAAAGCTAGACTTTTATCAATACTTTAACAAATATCGTACTAAAATAAGATCAAAGTAAGAATTTTATGCAGAGTAAGATCAAAATTTGTCCAAGTCTGCACCCATAGGGCTATACCAACTCATGAGAAGAGTCATGGACGTCGTTCCATGATTTATAGAATAGAGGTACGGTCTTGCGTATCATGAGCCTATGACCTTACTTACATACTTTGTTTTTTCTAAGATGGGGTTCCAAGTCTAATCGAGGATGCAAAAATGATGGGGATCTGAACACATGCTTTGCATTTGCCTTCTCGACCAACTGTAAAGTAACTTTGTCCCTTTTCTTTCTGATTGTTTTACCTGCACAAAACAAAGTCAGTTAGACAACTAATATACTGTGATAATTAAATTTTATACTTTATATACGTAAGGCATTGCACCCTAATATTCGTACAAGGATCCACAAGGTGGATCACGTCCACCACCATCATGTCCCCTTCCCATGAGTGACTGTGCAGCGACGCCTGCCGTCTGAAAACATATACGAAATCTACATAGAAAAAATGATTAGATGCATAGGGAATATAAAAGTAACAATAACACATATTCATCAAATTAAAAACTAAAAGACTCATTGAAACGCTTCTAACATAAAATCCATTCTACAATATTGGCAAATTTAAACATATAATAAAACAATAGAATAACGTTATACTATTATAGAATCTAGGATTAATCAGTACATCCATGACACTTAACTATATCATCTCTCCTCAAATAATCAACAAACTCTAAGCAATTTCTTATGTACTACAAACATATCTACGTAGCCGGTCCAGGTTCAATTGGGGCGACCCCAGCTCTTAAGAAATACTCCAATTTACAAGATTCATATTTCATGTAATTTGAATTTTAACGGTTGTATATGGTTCTATATATTATTATCACTCTTTGTCCTTATTCCGTTCAATCTATTTGATAGTACTACAAAATTATGATTAATCTATTTGAATTATATAGGTTGATTTAATTCGTCATTAATAATTGTTATCGAAATATCGTGTTGAAAAATATGAAATTCAACATTATCCAATCAAATTGTAAAAGAAGCACCATTATTTATATAACTTTAAAATTTTGTATTTATATTCTACATTGTTTCTATTGTTCAGAATTTGATTTTCAATATTTTTCACAACTTCTATATATATTAGATGGTAGATAAAAATTCAATACGATGTTTGATTAACTAGCACCCTGTTTTAATTCTGGTGAATTTTTTAATTTTGAATATGTTAAATAACATAAATTGTATTTTTATGTTTAGATTAAGCAATTGTAAAACAAGTCATGACAAGAGTATTCTTTATTGATAATCATGCTTTAAATGAGTGATAAAATTTTCTTTTAAAATTTTTAGATTTGCGTGAAGTTATTGGGATAACATTGGGTAGGCATAAGTTCAGTTTAACATTAAAATGCATTTAAACAGATGGATACTAAAACAAAGTATTGGCTCATTTTTCTTATCATATATATATATATATATATATATATATATATATATATATATATATATATATATATATATTTATAAAAAAAAAAGTTTTTGAATTAGTTTGTCATATACAAGTATATATTTCTCTACTTTTAAAAAATATTTTATTGAGATTTTTTGCCTTGTATAACAAATTGGAGGTTAATTATACCCACTTTATTTTCCTTATGTGTGTTACTTGGCACGATTTTCTATAATAATACATAGATCTAGTGGTGGCTACTAAATTTTGGGTACTTCTTTTTTGTTTGAGATCTCGTTGGACTTTTTTTCCTATACGAGCTTATAACATGACAAAGGCTTTGGAAAAACTTTGTTATTTAGTATCGCATTTGAATAAAAATAAAGTATCACCAAAAAGAAATTTTGGTTAAAGTGTTGCAATCTTGTAATTGAGGACCCAGTTTAAAATTTTTGCTCTGGGCCCTAAAATTGCCACATACCTAACACTAGTAAACTACTAGATGCCTAGACTTGTTGAATTATATGCTTGGATTGCATTTTTGGACCAGATATGAACTAATTGCCATAAGAAAAATTAATAAATTTCTAATTTATAGCTATCCCTGTCATCGTGGTAAGGCTTATTCTCAAACACGTCCTAGAAATGCTTAGTCTATGATTTGGGAGAAGTAACGCAAACCTCTCCACAAGTGTTCAATTAGTGGCGTGAGACTTTGATGATTTGTGTGTTTCCGCCATCTAAGGATAATTGCAACTATTATTGCATTTATTTAAATTTTAATTTGATTTTCATAATATAGGGAACTATAGTATTTTTTTCCATAGTACATGGACATGTAGTGGATTTCTTTTATTAGTATGAATACCTAAAGTTTAATGTTACATATCAACAAATAACGATACAAACCTAAACTGTAAATAAATACAAAGATAAGGGAATAAATTGTCAAATATGCCAAGACAATGGACTAAACTGTCAAATATACCAAGTTAGGGGACCAAAATGTCAAATATAAAAATTTAAGGGACTAAACTTTCAAAATATTCAAAGTTAAGGGACTAAACTGACAAATATAACAAGCTAAGTGACTAAACTATTAAATATACAAAGTTAGAGGACTAAAATGTCAAATATATAAAGTTAGGAGACAAACTTTTAAAATATACAAAGATAAGGGACTAAACAATCAAACATATCAAGATAAAGTACTAAAATGCCAAATATACAAAGTTAGGGGACAAAACTATAATTTCTATTTCAAAAAATTAAATTGCACTTTTAGTTCATATATTAATTTTTTAAAAGTAAAGTGCATTGTAAGTCCCCATACTAAACAAAATAACCTATATTTAATCATTTAAACAACAAAAGATTCATACAAACCAAACTTTACTATTAGTTCCTATATGATATTCTAAAAGGCGCTATAAGTCGCTATATAAATTCGACTCATTAGTCCATGTACTAAAAACTGCACTATAAATCCCTCTATTACTTTTTATTGAATAAATTTCATAATTTATCACTTGACAAAAAATAACCTAAAATATCCTATTTTGAATGCTACAATTGCACTATTAGTATGTAAATAACCTTTTTAATGAATTACATTATAAGTCCCTATACTATGTGAAATAACCTATATTTTATCATTTAACTAACAAAACTTTTAAACAAACAAAATCTCAAGAAAAATTGTGCAAAAAGTCCCTATACTAACTACTAAAATTTCAATATTAGTCTTTATAGTTTTTTTTAAATAGTACGTTGCATTATACAACCGTAACAATATAAAATTGCACTATAAAATCCCAATATTACATTTGTAGAATAAATTGTACTATACACCCCTACACTATAGGAAAATCACATTATAAGGCCCTATACTATGTGCTATTGCACTTTGGTCCCTATAATATATTTTGAGTATATTTCACTATACGACCTTATATTATGAAAAATTGCACTGTTAGTCCTTATATTAATTTTTAGAGTAAATTCCACTATATTATATGCAAAAATTCACTATGCGACTATATATATCTTCAAGATTACACTATAAATTCCCTATATTGCCTTTTTAACGTCTAATTGCACTATCTGACCATTTACTATAGGATAAAATGCATTATAAGGTCCTATACAATGCAAAATTGCACTATTAGTCCCTATATTAGTTTTTTTTATGTACATTGCACAATACATTCTTATACTATGCGAAATTGCACTATAAAAACCCTCTATATAATTTTCTAAAATTGCACCCCAATAAACAAAAATTTAAGCAAAATTCACTATAAGACCCTGTACTAAGTGTGAAATAAACTATATGCCCCTATATATTTTTGAAATTATACTATAAAGTCCCTATATTACAGATTTTAGAGTAAATTGTATTATACTACCTTATATATATTCTCAAAAATATATATGTGTGTGTATATATATACACAAACACACACATAAGTACACACAAATATATACTAAATACACCTTACTTGTATTGGTGGTGATGGTTGGGGGTTCGGAGTTTAAATGTAAAATTTAAAATGTAAAAATAAAACCCCGATCGGTGTTTTAACTGGTGTAGTTGTTTAGCAACAACTATGGTTGTCGCTAATGCCTTATTCCATTTTTTTGCTCGAAAAAAAAATTATTGACATCACTGACGACATTGGTCGTCTCTATTATCCTTTTTCTGTCATTAGTTACGAATCTTTAAAAGTCATTTCTAATGAATACAGTAGCAACCACTTCATGTCGCTTCTAATGAGGTCGTCGCTAATGTCCTCCATTGCTGCGCAACTAGTTGTGATTTATGGGAGTACCAGCCAACACATTATAGTCCATAAGATATGGAAAAGACGTGTAACATGATCATAATTGCGTTTTTTTCTTTAGTCAGATTACATTGACCTTTTTATTAAACTAGTGCATGTTCTCTAAATGTCGTTAGAAGTGTTTTACACTTATAAGTATCTACAATATAGTTTAACGGAGCATACCTCAAATAAGTCAAGTGTCATCAAGACACTATAAATAGAAACTACGTGTTTCCTACTAATTTAACCCAACTTATTTATTTTCATAGTACACACTTTACAAATCTTCTCTTTTTAGTTACCTCATTTAGGCCAACCTAGACGGGAAAGATGTACAAATCATCATAGGAGTACACTTGTTACTAGTGGAAGAGGGAGAACAAATGTTATTCCAATTAGACATCTTTATCCAACCATGGTGCGACTCGTCCAAGAGATATCTCATCGATATATACATTCACATCAACTGTCTTAGAGGTTTTATTCGTTCATGTAGCTTTACGTTCGGATTGACAACCCTATGATTTTTAGCAAAATAAGACACAACACTACTGTAGTGTCCCAGAATGTAATTAATTACACCAACACCATAGAAACCATTTTCCGCAAGTGTACAGGTCGTTGACAAGTACTAAAGATAAGATTATCGTCTTCACATGGACTATCGTTGTAGATTATTGTGCTTCAATGATGTAAAAATGCAGAGTTTGTAATAGGAAATGAAATGGAAACAAAGTAAACAAGTAAAATATTTATTTGGTTTTCAATAATTAAAGACTAAGCAATTGACAAAATAGACTATGGACTAAAATGAAATAAAATAACTACTAATTTAAAAGATGAAAGGAATGGGGAGAGATTTGCTTGAGTCTTGCTAGTAGTCCCCTACGCCGCTAATTCAATGTTTTTATTAATAAGGGTGAGTTGGTGAATTAATATTAGATGGGATTCTAATATATCTCTAACTCTCAGCAAGGTAACATAGAGCAACCTTAACACAACCAGGGGACTTGGGTAAGGACGCCCTAGGAAATGTCTTGGTGTAATAATTCTAACCCTATTGACTACTTAGTTAGGCAAGCCCGTCAGGATCAGTACCGCACACTTAAAAAAGGGAAAAAGTTTGTTCAATTTACGAGAATCGAAACCAAGTCTCCTGGGGTGAGCACTTAAAAAAAGTTGTATTCCATTGACGGGATTTGAACCCAAGTCTCCTAGGTGAAAGCCAAATATCCAAACCGTTGAGACGACACAACTTTAAAGCATTACTGTTAGCATGAATCGAACACGGAACCTTTAGATGTTTAATGGATTGGGATAATAGACATATAAGTTATTTTTATTAGTCAAAATTAATGCGTTTAATGCGAAAAGTGAATTAAGGGGTCATAGACGATTTTGACCGTCTTTTGCTTAGAGGATCTTGGCCATTTAAAAAAATTGTTTTATTATATATATATATAGAGTAGAAAGAATTAATGTTATTAATGTAAAAGAGTAAATTATATGGTTTCAGACGATCTTGGTTGTTCTATATGTAATGATCTGAGTCGTCGAGTAATATGTTTTATAATATAGATTTTTTTTTTAATTAGTATAAGCAATTAATGTTAATATTCATAGTTTGTATTCACATTTTTAAGAGGAAAGAAATGATAGGAATATAAAAATAGTAAACAAATGGAAAGAAAATAAATAACCGTGTTTGGATATAAAAATAATAACAAAGAAAAAAAAAGTAATTGATTAATATTTTCCTTATTTGGATTCATATTATTAAAGGAATGGAAATGATAATTTTAATGAAAATTACTTTTATACCATTTTTATGTTATGGAGAGATTATATATTGTATTTATAAGGCTTGTTATGACATTTTAAATTGTAATCATTTCCTTTCTTTTAAAGTGACTCCAATATGGGTTGATTATAAAAGCTAGCATTTTTAAAGTAATCAAAGGAATTGTGCTATCCATTGAATTACTTTCTTTCTGTTAAAAATCTAATTCAAACAAAAAAAAGAAATAGATATTTCTATCATTTCTTTTCCTTTCCTTAAAAAAATGAATCAAACATTGCATAAGGCAAAGTAGTAAATTATGTGTTTCAGACGATCCTGCATCGAGTAATATGCTTTATAATATAGATTTTTTTTAATTAGTAGAAACAACTAATGTTATCAATGCAATTGAGTAAATTATGGGATTTCAGACGATCCTGACCGCTCTTTATGTAGAGGATCTAGGCCGTTGAGTAGTATGCTTTATAATATAGATTTTTTTAATTAGTAGAAACAATTAATGTTATTAATGCAAATGAGTAAATTAGAGGTTTGATCCTGCTCTTTATGTAAAGGAACTGGGTCGATCAGTAGTATGCTTATGATAGATATATTTTTTAATTAGTAAAAACAATTAATCTTATTATTGAAAAGGAGTAAATCATGGGATTTCAGACGATCTTGGTCGTTCTTTATGTAAATGATCTGGGCCATCGAGTAAGATTCTTTATAATATAGATTGTTTTTATTTAGTAGAAGCAATTAATGTTATTAATACAATTGAGTAAATTATTGGATTTCAGTTAATCCTGACCGCTCTTTATGTAGAGGATCTAGGTCGTCGAGTAGTATGCTTTGTATTATAGATTTTTTAATCAGTAGAAACAATTAATGTTATTAATGCAAATGAGTAAATTATGGGGTTTCAGACGATCCTGACCACTTTTTATGTTGAGGATCTAGGTCGTCGAGTAGTATGCTTTTTAATAGATATATTTTTTAATTAGTAAAAACAATTAATGTTATTACTGCAAAGGAGTAAATCATGGGATTTCATAAATGATCTGGGCCGTAGAGTAATATGTTTTATAATATAGATTTTTTAATTAGCAAAATAATTAATGTTATTAATGCAAAGGAGTAAATTGTAGCGGTTTCAAACGATCTTATCCGCTCTTTATGTAGAGTGGGTCGTCGAGTAGTATGCTTTATAATATAAATTTTTTTAATTAGTAGAAGCAATTAATTTTATTAATGCAAATGAATAAATTATGGGGTTTCACACGATCCTGGTCGCTATTTATGTTGAAGATCTGGACCGTCGCTTAATATGCTTTATAATATAAATATGTAAATAAATAAATAATATTTAATAATTAATTTATATTCACTAAAAATTCATGACTCGGTTTTTTATTCAATTTCAAATAATTTTTAAGCAAGTGAATATATTAAGTTAGTCTTTACAATTAGATACGCATATCAATATCCAATACATTAAAATTATATTAAGTCATTGTCAGTCAACATGAACATGGTCAACATTTGGGTAAAACTCATTTGACCAACAATTCCCACATGAATCAAAATTGACTAGCCAACTAAAAGTATGTAAATAATGCTAAACACGAGATGGGGTGGGAGGGAAGTCTAGAATAATACTACATCGAAAGACATATTTTGGCCTTTAACCTTATCTAGTAAAAGCTATCGGATTTACTTACTCACTAGTGAACATGAGGTCTTAAACTGTTAATCTTTTGAGTAAACCAAGTAAATAGAACTTACATAGTATCCTTCTAAACATTATTTGGTTCTCATGGTTGTGTCTATTTACGAACCTGGACAACTCATGGTATTTTATGAATAACCTTTGGAGAATTCTGCCTTCAAAAATCATCGTAGGGAGGTCCTACCCATGATATTCATATAGGTGGTCTTCTGTGAAGAGTATTATGCATTAATCTATCTTGTGTTATCGAAGATACAGGAACCATTAAAACTTTAACTTACCCTTCACTTTTGCAGGTAGCATTGTTTTATTTTGTCATGTGAATTGTTTGGGGAGGTCTTCCCATAATGCGTTACATCGAGTTGCAGTTTCATTAATCAGTTTTCCCTTTAAACATAAATTGTGGGTTCTCCACTCTACTAGGTAGGGTTCCCATCATAGTAACTCAACTTTCATAGGTTTAAGACTCATTCCCCTTGACAACACTCGCACTTGCTCTGTTTGTAGACCTTTGGTCAGTTGATCTGCTATGTTATCCTCTGATCGAACATAATCAATTGTGATAACTCCGTTTGAGAGCAGTAGTTTAACGGTATTGTGTCTATGACTTATGTGTCTAGACTTACTGTTATACATCTCGTTTAGTGCCCTACCAATGACACTCTAACTATCGCAATCTATGCAGAGAACTGTCACATACTTTAGCCAATTAGGAATATCCTCTAAGAAATTTCGAAGCCACTTGGATTCCTCAACATATTTGTCTAAATCTATAAACTCATATTGTGATAGAATCAAGTTGTTAGTCATCAAACCGATCCCTCGCTTCCGGTAGAGAAGAGCTGGAACATGACGTAATACATTTGTTCTTTTGTGTCACATTCAGTGATATAGGCGCCGCAAATTTGCATGAAATGGACTAGATCTTGTTGCATAGCGCTACTAAACAGCGTATAACTTGAAAATTGATTCAGCATGCCTAGATCAGGCCTAAATCGCATGGCTTGTGTATTTGGAGTGCGAATACCCATGGGTTGCACTCAGAATGTAAGTGGAAGTCTCAGACATTTCTGACTAACCATCTGAATAATCTGAAATAGATAAAAAAACAAAAAGTAAAGCGTAAAATAAAAAAACTAACACTAAAAAACTAAGTAAAAACTCAAAAGTAACGATGTAATCCCCGACAACGGCACCAAAGACTTGGTAGGGGTAAAGGTGTGATAAAAAACTATATAGAAGCACACACACTTAATACCACTACAAGAAACTCACTGAAAGTGCACATATTGTTTGCAAGTAATAGTTGATAAATATGATTCGTTCTCAGGGATTATGAAAGTAAGATTATAAATAATGCTATTACTAAGTGAGCTAGAAGAAATTGATAAAAATATTACACTAAAGACTCTAAAATGTTTATTGGGTTCTTAAGACTTGAAGAAATTGACTATATTAAACTAAGACTTAGATTAAAGACAGGGAAATAAAACACGAAATAAAATACTTATGAAAGTTTAGTTCGCGAATTAGCAAGTAATCCCCACTAGCCTTGTTCTACATTTATTATCAAAGGGAGAATTGTGTGATATAAAATCAATAGTCGGGATTTGAAATTCCTTCGAACTCTCATCAAGGTAGCTTAGGAAGCAACCTCAGAACTACTAGGGGACTTTAGCAAGGGGACACTACGCAATAATCGGTAGTGAAATCAAACCCTGTTGGCTATGTAGTTAGGCAAGCCCGTCAAGATTACTACCCCGCACTAAACGATTATATAATGTTTTCTATAACTGAATCTCCCCGTTAGGGTGACAATCCAACTACTAATGGGGTAACTCTATACTCTACGCATAATAAGGGCTGCAAACATTATATCAAACACAAAATACAGAGCTATCATGAATAATTCATTTAAATATAAATCTCGGATTCAAATGAAGCATAATACAAGTCTAGGGTTCATACCCATGTGCTATTCTCAAGCTAAATAGAATTAGTTCATACTAATAAAATGAAAAAAAGTAATTAGTAATATCATATTTATGTTCAAAAATCAAACAAAATAAGAATACTATACTAATTGCTGATAAATGATAAATAGGGTGGTTGGAATGTCATGAACAACTTTCAGGCTCCTTCTTCACTTCTTCTCACTTGATCCTGGTGATTTTTATGTGTTATTATGATTAAAGACTGAGCAAAATTCTCTTATGGTAAAAGTGAATAATATACATATAAGCTGAGACGAAATTAGGGTTTATGGCTAAGTATTAGACTCCTATTCCAACTAAAAAATGTTTCCTTAATAAGTGGGATGGTTGGCCCATTGTAGCTGAAATCCTCATAACTTCTTAGTTACAACTCTGAATCACTAGAAATTAATGGCCACAAGACCGTAATGAAAAGAAGTTTCTGAATATAAAAGGGTTCCTTTAAGTTATCTTTCGATTTTCCGTAGCATTGAAAATACTACACATTTTCAAATTTGTCTAGCTCAACTTTTAATTTTCAAATATGCTCAAAGTTCTCATTTTTGCAATGACTAAGGGGTTTGCTTGGTTTATTCACTTATTATAATCATGCCAAGGTGTATTAGCTTCCAAATATCTAAGTGCTATACAAATAACACACAAATTATGTGCAAAAACTTTAAAAATCACAAAACACCTAAAACTAGACAAGGAAGTGTCAGACATGAATAAATGGTAAAAATCCCTATAATAAGAACTAAATCCCCCTAAAATGATTTCTCTTGAATAGACTATTCTATCACATAAATGAAGACATCAATGGGCAAAAGGTTAATACCACTTGGACGCCACTCAGTCTCCAATGGCATTGAGTCGACGTTGAGATGGAGCTTTTGGGTATTTTTCGGTACACAACATTTTATTAAAGTTCATACCAAAACCTCCATTTATTTATTTTTTAAACTATTTTTTAAAAATCAAAACATAGAAAACTTGCTAAGAGTAGAGAAAAGCTTAAGGTGTTAGGAGCAAGAGGAGGTGCATCATAACCCTGGTTTTGGCTTCGATTCATCATTCAAATTTTAGGTAATTTCACAAAATTGCTAGGATAACTATCATTAGTTTATTTTCATATTGCGCTATGAATTAAATTTTACTCGCTTCAAGTTTCTTATGATTTTGTGATGAACACGATTATGTAGTTACCTATACTAATATTCGATGAATGCTTCGTATATGCCTTTATATCGTTGTTTAAATTAAATTAAGAGCTCTAACACTGTATCTTATCGCGTGGGTATCGGTATTTATATTTGTCCTATGTGGCACATCATATGTGCATAACGTAGAATGAGAAAATGAGACTAAACAATAATCTTGTATGCAACACATGTATGGTCCCTTATACGGTTATAGGGTTATGCTATGTAATTCACGCTTTATTTGACAGACCGACGCAACAACCTAGGCTTTAAAGTTAGTTAGTTGCCACAAATAGCAATCATAAGGACTCTAGAATCCTAAGTAAGATATAAACACATTCATGTGATTTGAGATATTAGTAATCGTCTAATCCTTGAAGTTACATTAGTAAATATCTTGGATCATTGTCTCCAATTATAATACTAGCTTTATAGTTTGCTCTATAGGGTTTATAACAAACTCCCACATTTCAACTACCTTTTTGACAATACTTATTGGACTAGAAAATCATAGTTACCGCCAAGTGTATATGGCTTCAATAGTTCAATACTCAACTTTTCATTTTATTATCAGGATTGATTTGTATACTTACTAAATGTAAGTGTTACTTTTTTCCCACTAGTATAAAAAGTTTCGTAGGTGAAAATTATGCCTATTAGTTGATCATAGCATATCTTGGTAGCTAAATTTGATTCAGTAATATCATTCTTTTCTACCCGTAGTTTTATTTTTCATCTTTGACTTCGACATGTAAAGCCTGATGCTCCTATTGCTATATTTATTATGCAATTACCTCTAATATCCCAACAATACAAATAACAAAATAAATCTAATCCACAATATAAAGCGACGCATAAAAGTTACGAGTGAGATTGAAAGAAATATAACTATATAGTAAGTTAAGCGAGAGGCTAAATAATCTATTCATACTTTAACAAATTTAAAAGTAACGGAAAAATTTGATAGACTAGATTTCTCTCGTTCTCCATTATTCATGAAATTAGGTTATATCAATCTAACGCGGTATTCTTCATTAATACATTTTGTCGTTTAGTCTCTTTTAATGGGCGGTTTCAGTCACTCGTTCGATTATATTCAACTTCTTCTTCATTAGTTGTATTAAAAACGAAAACAGACCACGCGGTTTAAAATTTTAATTATCAAATTCAAAATCAAAGATATTGAACGCTACCGTTAATTTTTTTTACTTTTTTTAACATTTACTTTGAAAGATTTATTGGCTGTTAAATTTTTCTTTCACTATTCAAATTCAAACGATTGATTGAATCGTTTGAGTTTTAATTAAAATTAAAAAAATAATATATATCTATAATTATATTCCAAAATTTATAAAAATAAAAATAAAAATAAAACAAATTAATTTTTTTATAATAATTATCAACTTTAATATTTAAGGAGCCTTTATTCACTTTATTGACCAAACAATAAGAATAAAACTAATAAAATTTGAAAAGAGCATAATTTGTAGTAAATCAATATTTGTTAAATTAAGAAACCAAATTATATTTCACTCCTAATAATAAAAAAGAAAAAGAAAAACATAGAAAAATTCTCCCGCCAAAAAGTTTATCCCACCATTTTTCTTCCCGCCATATTGAAGCTCACGGATTTATATTCACTCATCCACACACACTCTTTCACACTACCTTGAGCTTCCATGGCTTTACCACCACTCAAAAGATGTCTCAACAAGAGAAATCAAAGCTCAAATTCACCTTCCTCCACCCCATTTACTCGTAGTAAATCCCAGATTTATCTCCATCATAACCGTTCTGGTCGTGTCCGCCGTGACGCCGCCGCAGATAAGCTTATCATCCACCTTCTCGATTCTCGTTCCGTCCGAGCTTGCCGTGGCACTGACGCACCTAACCATCTCTCGGATCCTTTACTCAGCTCACAAGATGTTAAAACGGCCCGAACATTGTTGAACACGATGAAGAGATGAAGAGCTTGAAGAAAAATGGAAGATCTGAGCTAGGTCTGTCCGATTATGATAATGGAACTGTTGAAAAAGAACCTGTTAATACACCGTTGAAACTCGTTATCAATGAAGAGCAAGCTCTAAACAATGGAGTGGTTTCAGATACTACTGATCAAACACAAGGATCTAATCAAACTTCAAAAAATGTATGATTTCTATAAATCAATATTGTAACTCTATATAGATTCATGAATCTAATCAAATATCGACTTAATCTTTTAATCTAGGTTATCAATTTACATCCAAGAGAAAAAGTATTCAAAACACCAAACATTTACAGCTACAGGAGATTACTCCCTTTTCTTGAAGCCAATTCAAAAGATGAATCAATCAAATCAAAGCCTCAAAGCAGTAAAAACCACAAGCCCAGGGCTCAATCACCAGGCCTGAAAAACAATTTAGCTACTTCCCAAGGCCCGAACAAATCTGCTGAAATTCTGAGTGAAGGATCAAAAAATAGAAAATCTGACGTGTCTCCAGATTTTGTTTCTGGTTCTGATTCGAAATCAAAAAGGGTATATTTATTTAAATTAAATTAATAATCTTTCTTAATATTAACGATGTTTTTGTTTTAATTTAGGTTAAAACTTCACGTTCAAAAGGAAAAGTATTTAAAGCTCCTAATATATACAGCTATAGAAGATTATTACCTTTTCTTAACAACAGTGAATCAACTAGAAAACATGAAGCATGTAAGTTTATAAATATTTCTTATTTAATTAATTATTTTAATAAAAAAAACCTATCTAATTCATCTTTTTTTACAGTCCCTATGCAAATTGATGAACAATCTAATGAAATAAACGAACCAACGGCTCAGATTGAAGCTAAATTGGACGATTCAGATGCTACTAACAATACTTTAGCTTTAATTATTAGTGAAAAAGAAGTTTCGATTGTTCAAACAACTTCTAAAAAAGAATCAATGATCAGAAATTACTTTTTAGCCCCTGAAAAGTTACCGAAAATGGTAAGTAAATTTTGTTTATAGAAAATACTCAAAAAATATAGCTAAAAAAATGTTTATTTCTTAACAGGTAACTAATCCAAGTTCAAAGCTAAAATTACTCCCATGTTTTACTAACTCTTCCGAAACTTCTGAAACTACGCTTGGGGAAAAAGTTGCGGCTTTACTCTGGGAACCTAGGTATGTACAATCTAATGGATTTGAAGAAAAGGGTATTAATGGAATTTTAAAAGGAAAAAATCCAAAAGGGTGTAGAGGAAAGTGTAATTGTTTGAATTGTGGTGTTTTTCGATTAAACGCTGAAAAAGCGTTTGAATTTTCAAAAAATCAATTTAGTGAAGCTGAAGAAATCTCAAATGAGTTAATAAAAGAGCTTTCAGAGATTAGAAATTTACTTGAAAAAAATGAGTTTTGTGTTAGTAAGGTAAATATTTTTTATTTTGTGAAATTAATTTTTTTATTTATATATTAATATGATTTTAATGAATTTTTAGGTTCAAGAATTATGTAAGCAGGCTATGGAGACTGAGAGAATTGCTAAGGAAAGGATTAATGAAATGAAGGAAAATCTTTATGTTCATTGTAGGACAAAAGTAAGTTATTTTTAGTTTTATTTTAATTTTTTGGATTTTAATATTTATATTTATTTATTTGTTTAAATAATTTTGCAGAGTTTAAATCGTCCAAGGGTGACATTTACTGATAATGAAGAGAAGTGATGGAGAAAACAGAAGTTGGTGAATTTATGAAGGAAAAAGAAGATTTGAAGAAAATTGAAAAATAGTTAATACATATAATTGTAGGGTTAAATTTTTGTTTATGTTTGGAGAGTTTTGGGAGGAATAATTTGAATAGTTTTGTTTGTGACTGAAGTGGATTTTTGTTATTATGGAAATTACTATGAATATAAGATCACATATTTGTGTTTTCTCAAGGTTTTTTTGTTTGGTTTATTTTTATTATTGTTGGTATTTTTGTGTTGGTTTTTTTGGTAGTTGAAGTGATATATAATACGGAGTTTAAATACTTTACCCGAAATAATAAAAAAATTATATGAAGGTTTGCAAAAATAACATGAGGATGAGTATATATACAGTAGACTTGTTTTTTGGTTGGGAAGTATAATAGACCGTCCCTTCGGAGACATCCGATTAAAAAAAAGAATAGTATAATAGACATTTACTACATGTATAATAGAAAATAGAAAACCAAATTTGTTTATAGCTGGGTCTAGACTCTTGACTTATATGTGTCTCTTCTCTTACTTAGCGGTTGGTTGTTTCTTTGACTAAGCTAAACTATAGTTAGTTTAGATGCCTCTTATGATTATTTGGTTGAAAATTATAGGGGTTTGTTGTTTATTTGTTAATTTTGTGAGTCAGTTGTTGTTTGGATTAGTTTTAATTTGGTTAATGTTTGGTGGAGGTCAGTGTTTGTGTTCTCATTCAATTCTTTCCAATTCGATTTTCTTTATTATTACTTGGGATAATAATACTTTTCTTAATACGAGAGAATCACGATTCTCATTGATATAGATGTCGCTTAGTTTTTTACTATATATAGTAGAGTTAGCATCGAGTTCGAATTATGGTGAGATTTAAAATGGAATTTGACTTTCTCCCCCTCAATCTAAGACTTGAGGTGATTGTGTTTGTTCAGCTCATAGTAGTTTTAGCCCCTGCTTATGTGGCAACGAGGTTTTTGGAAGGATGATGTTATCTAACTATAATATATTGTAGTTATTGTGTATGTTATGCTACATTTTTGTTAAGAATGTTAGTCTTATTTATGTTAGGATGAAACCTGTAATTATCAATAATGTAATCCTTTGCTTTAGATGTTATTATTTCCTTTTGACAAAAAAAGAAAGACAAAAAACTATAATAGCATTAAAATCCTACGACGAATAGTTGGATTAATTTTTATTAACTTCTTTTTAGTTGTCGTATCTAGATACAAACTTATGAATGTTGGATATAAGTAGGTGGAATAGCTTATCACCTGAAGTTGTTGACTTCTTATGTGATAATCTATGTCAATGATGGTGATAATGTCAAAGTCTTTGTAACACCATTTTCTTAACTTACTTATGAAAGAAGGACTTTTTTTTGAAAGTGATAAAAAAATTAACTATAAGAAGAAGTGGTTTATGGGCGGTTGAATAAATCTTGTCCTTTGTTGGTTATCTGGGTGTTTTTGTTTTAATATATTGGAAGACGATCCTTCTTTTTTCGGTGTTGTTACTTTTTGTTGGGGATTATACAATTTTTACTCATGTTTTTAAATATACGTAGAATTGGTTTCACGGGGTGTGGTAAAATTTTGAACCAATCAATCTTCCTCAATTGCTCACCTTACTATGGTAACTTTGTGGGGATTAACAAAAAAAACAATGAAAGCCTCTACCTAAACATGAAATTGTTGCATGTATTATCAAAGTGAACATGTGGCTTAATAAGTGGATCAATATAAAATTTGTAGTTAACTCCCCACAAGATAAAAAGCACATGAAATTTGAAATGATGTATTCATAGCTTTAATATTTTCTGGTTATAACATCAAACTTGATCATAACATTACCATGGAGAATGATTGGGCAAATGTAATAAGGCCATTTTCTGGTAACAAAATATGTATGAACATGATAGTATCGTTAAATTTGGAAGATATTAGACTTTGAATTGTAATAGTAATAAAAACTTCTCATTAATCCCTACGACAATAAACATGACTATTGAATAGGTTGCCAAACAAAAGGCACATGAGATTTTGTTTGGTAAAAGGTGCTTGACCCTTTCCGGATTAGCATATCTTATTCATATCGACTGTTCACCTAAAGGCATTGGATACAACTCATGTTGTAATATGTATTATCATTTGTCTTTAAAATATTTCATTTAGTTTGACAATCTTTTTTATTATAGTACACTAATTACTACATGATTCCACATAGAATGCCCTATTTTTGACATTTTTTCATAAGTCTCAACTAATCATGTGAAAAAGCTCCATCATATTAGGAATATAGTTCCTCCAGGATGGAACCCTATTTCTTAATCATTTATATACTAATATGACATCGAGAGACCAAATAAATGCAAATAAAGGAACACCCCATATTGTTTAGTAAATTTATTAGGGGTTGCACGTATGAGAGGACCCGACAACGAATATCTAATATATATATATGTATATTTCATTAATAAAATATAAAACTTAAAAAAGGTATTTTTCTATAAATATACAGTTCTATTATCAATATACTTAATCAAATTTAATCATTTCGCTTAATCACATTTGATCATACGTTTCCTTTACTTCGCATGTAGTTCTCTTTAGACTCTTCTTTCCTTTTCTTAGGGTTTTCCTTATGATTACACTTATTTCTTCCTCGTCACCCGACATGTTCGTATTCATTGATCTCATCTTTAAGTGTCTGTTGTTAGTAGGCCTGTGTTTAAGTAGGGGAAATCCATTTGATTTCCCATAGTTGTAACCTAGAACTTTTCACCTCCCTTATTTGATAGGAAAGTTCTTCCGTCATATATAAGATGTTCTTATACTATTATTAAAGAAATCATATATGACACATACCCTATATTTAAACTTACACCCACTAATTATAATAACATCCGTCTAATCCATGCCATGTGTCTATTAGTGTACTGAATTACTATGATTTATTAGTAAATATATGAGGAAAGTCTTACCCTAATTGATAATCACTAGTCTCCCCAAAATCTCTCTTCTATTACCCATTTCCAAAAGTAAGCATTTGTCCTACATTCAGAAATCTTCTAATCATCATCATCCCTACCACATTTTGTAATAAATCTTTTCTAAAGCTTTGTAATCATGGCATAATCGGTTGATTTTACCTTTTGATCTTAACCTAATCCTCATATATGAATGTGAACGCGTAGAGTTACTCACTGCATTTGCTTGTTGAACGTAAAGGTCCATATCCCTTTTGTCATTTGTGTTAGACCGACTCTATTTTAATATTTGTGATGATGGTTTAAATAATGATTATGTTTAGTATTATCTAGTCATAGTTGATTTGTTTGAGGTATGTTTAGCATGTTTACATAAGAGAGGTGATTAGTATGAATGCTTAGAGCTATTAATTTTTAACGATCAAAGATCATCCTCTATGATCACAATAACATAGGGTGATCAAGTGAATGAGTTTAAGTCACCAAAGATCAAGACTCAAGAGAGATCAACAAAGAAGCTAAATAAGATTAAGACTCAAGGAATTGAAAAGAACGATCTTGAACATATTGAAGGTTTAGACTCAAGGGAGTTAGAAGAACGAGTTTAAAAATGTTGAAGGATCAAAAATGAAGGATTATTGTAAAAGCTATCTAAATATGAACAAGAATCAAGGGATTTCATTAAAGATTAATCTAGAATACTGACCGAGATACTTGGCTTGATAGAGAAGAACAAAGAGCATAATCAGGCTTGAGGATATAAAAGACCAAGACTCAAGGGAATTCAAAGATTATATAAATTTGTGCATCAAGGAAAGAAGATCGGTATCTAAGAGTACCTCAGATAAGCCAATTAAAAACATAAAGAAAGATCAAGTCAATTAGCTCAGTTTGGCCCTCCGAGAATTAATTTTGAACCCAAAAAAATGTATCTAATAGAAATCAAGTTTGTCACTACGAAAATCATCGCCCCTCTAATGTGGGTAAGTCGTTTGACATCACTAGTAAAAATAGGGACATTAGACACTCGAGGAGCTCAATCATGGAATGCCTAAAGTGGCATCCTAAAGAAGATGAGAAGAAGTCTGGACCTTCAAAGAAAAGATATGGCAGAATACGTAAAGTTATTGGAAAAATAAGACGAGAAGAGACAAAGATCAGTCCCGCATTGAAGATAGCGGGCTACCTAAAGCCATTTAATAATGAAGGCTGAGAAGAGAAGAAGAGTTGACCTCCAAAGACTACCTAAAGCCATTCATTAATGGATGTGATGTGAATATTGGAGCATTCAATTTTGGATGGACGTCTTACCCATTAGAAATACATCAAATTTGTCATAGGAAAAATGTTGATTTATAAAGATCAAGTCCTAGTATTATAAGTTTTTAATAAAATTATTAAGGTTACACTACTCTGTATATATATGAAAAGTGATCGAGTTTGTGTTTGATAGGAAGAGTGACGAGGATAGGATTTACGAGGCAATATAAATTGAGAATTTGAATTCAAATTTTTGAAATAAATTAAAAATTGTGATTTAAATGGAAAGTTGTTAGTTATTCGAAGAAAAAAATTGAAAATTATGATAAAATGACATTTTGAAATTTTTATATAATGCTAATATATTAAATTCAGAGTTATTATATATTTTGTATTGAATTTTAACATTTCTATTATTTTAAAATAAACAATATGTTGAATATTATTTTATTTATGTATGACTTTCACCTCATCTAATTGTTGTAATATACTCGTTAAAAAATAGTAAAACTTCATAATAGATTTAATTAGTCTATACTTTATAGTGAAGTGACAATTACATGAGATCTTTTATTCTTTATTTTAAGAGTGAATTGTTCGACTTTACACGCGAGACTGAAAAATATACTGGAGTAGCCCTTTGATATCCAGCTTAGAGCTAAAGTTAGACACGCATGGCGTCAAACCAGTCCACTTTTAATGTAAAATGTTTTTGGGTTGGATTAGGAAACTTAAAAGAGACCCAAGACCCACAAAATATTTTTGGGCCCAAAAATATCAGAGCTTAACATTATAGAAGGTTCATTTCTACTTTTACATCAATGAGAGAGTGCAAGTTGATTTGGAGGATGAAGGAAAAAGCTAGAGCCGAACTTCACGTATTCTACATCTTTCACTTGTTATCATAAGGATTATTAGTCCTAGTTTCTTCTCTTAACCATAATTCTAAAAATACTATTTAGTTATATTTATCTTATAACATACCAAATTCCATTAGCTTAGTTCTTTTTTTATCAATACACGTTGAATACTGTTTTGATACTATGATATATGGAAAGTGAATTTAACTGAATCGGATAATTGTGTTATAATTGAATATGAATTATTATAATGGATTATTTCTATAACTTGGGAAGTTTTTTATTGACCTAAGTGCTTAAACTATTACCGTAGATATGAGTTTAGGATCTGAACTAGTTCATATAATTTTGGTGTGCAATAGACATCCTAACAGGTTTACCTAACTAGATAATCACATAAGCTTAGGTCATATCACCAATTGTTTTCATTGAACAATCTTACCCAGTGACTCTAATAATTGTGAGATCGTCTTTTAAGTTACCTTGTGGAAGTTAGAAGGATTATAGAATCCCGATAAGTTATAACGACCTGATTTACCATTATAATTGGAATCACACGACTTAATAAGATAGGCGCATACTAGCAAACATGATCTAATCTTTTAAATATATATCGTAATATTATTTACTGCATTAGTTGTTTAATTTCATATTCATATCGTACTTAATAATTTAAAAACCAAATACATATCTAATTTAATTATGTCTTTATATTTAAACATCTAAATCCTTCACACTACATACAAACATGAGTTAAAAGGTAACGACATAAGTCCCTATAGAGACGCTAACTCTTATACAATCTTATTACTTGTCCGTTCTCTCGAGTTGTGTTTTGTATACAATATTTTATCACACCTATCGAGACAAAAATCACCTTGACCTAGAACCACAAACCCCTCAGGGTCCACCATATAAATCTATTCATTTAGATCTTCATTAAAGAACGTGGGTTTGACATCCATCTGATTTATAACAAGTCTGAAAATGACAATTATGACAACACTAGAGATTCGAGGGAATGTTGACTAACTTATATGAATTAGAAAAAGAAGAAGAAGATCTTCCCTCCTAGATCAAGGATCTGAAGTCTCAACTTCGGCTTCCCACCTTCGAGACAAAATAACTTAAGTAAAAGAAAATGTGTTTATGTGATTCCGAGTTATTTTGAAGAATACAAGAAAGGTAATCTGATGAATACAAAAGAGGGTATTGTGAAAATGGGAACAAATCACCATGATATTATAATCAAGAGCTTACTCTACAAGTTCCCAAGGTGATTATTTCTTGATCACCTTGTTTTTTAAGTGATATTGGATGATCTCCTTGGAAACGAGAAAGATAAATTATTAACATAATAAACCAATTAAAATGCCAACGTGCCTTTAAGAACGATACAAAAGTTAAAGAAAATCACGGATACTTTGGTGAAGCATTGTCATCGATCCCATCAATTCTTTGAAAAAGTTATCTAAACAAGTTGTTGGAAAAATACACACATTTTGTTGCATTCTTATTAATAAGATCTCACAAGACTGATTTTGTTCATCAAGTACACAAAAGACCAAAACTTATGATTAATATACCTAGAAGGTACTTGGAAGCTTGACATAAGGCATCAGCATACCCTAAAAAATATTTTAGAAGGTCATCTCTTTATCAACATGGTTACAGTTTACTCAAAAGAGTCTTGGCATATCTAAAAGATAGTTACAAAGACTGATTCTTCATTGGCACGATTACTAAAGATCAAGGTCATTGTTGGCATATAAAATGAATACTTGAAAGAAATACCTCAGACATCGGTACGCTCCAAAAAATGAACAAAAAGACGTATGTGAATTATTGGAAGTAAGAATGATGTAATTACAATAAACAAAAGAATCCTTTCAAGTATGTTTGACATAGATGTTATTTTGGGTATCAAGATTCTTCAAAATTCTAAAGGTATTATAGTATCTCAATCACACTATATTTAGAAAGTATTAAATTTTTTTTAGTAATGGCGACACAAATAGCACCAAGACACATGATGATGTAAATTTACATCTTGCTAAACTAATGGTACGATCAACAGTTGGCGTACGCTCGGGATATTGGAGTCTCATGTTCCTACCAAACTACAATAGGTCAAATATAGAAATGCAATAAGTAAGCTAAGTAGGTTTACACATAATCCGGAAAAGCAACCATTTTATTGCTATTGTAAAAGTTATAGGGTATGTTAGATATATACTATGAACGAAGGGTTGTTTTACGTAGGATATTCACCCGTACTAGAAAGATACCGCGATACAAACTAGATATTAGACTCCACAGACTCAAAATACACAAGTGGATTCGTATTCATGTTAAGAGGAGCAGAAGTGTCTTGGAAATCCACTAAGAAAACTTGAATAGCCAGATGCACTATGGAATTTGAATTTATAGCTGTAGATAAAGGTACTAAGGAAGATGAGTGGCTTCAGAATTTGTTAGAGGATATTCTTAATTGCACAAAGTTATGTCAGCTATGTTCATACATTGCGATAGTTAGAGTGTTATTGGTAGGGCACTAAAAATATGTATAAAGGTAAGTATAGACACATACATCGTAGAAACAATATTGTTAGACAACTGCTCTCTAATGGAGTTATCATAATTGATTACGTTCAATTAAAGGATAATAGAGGATCCACTGACCAAGGGTTTACAGAGAGATTAAGTGTGAGTGTTGTCATGGGGAATGGATCTTAAGCCTATGAAAGCCGAGTTTCCATGATAGGTACCTTACCTAGCATAGTGGAGATCCCTAAATCTAGATCCAAAGGGAAAACTGAATCACGAAGTTGTAACTCGGTGTGACGCACTTCGGAGAGTCCTTCCCAAACAATACATAGGACAAAATAAAATAGTGTTACTTGTAAAAGTGAAGATAAGTTAAACTTTTAATGGTTTTTTGTATCTTCAGTAATATAAGTTTATATAGATAACATGGGTCAGACCGCCATACGAGAATTTTTCGAAAGGCGAAATTCTCCGTCTGGTATTCATAGAATACTAGGATTTATCTATGGCCATAAATGGACACAACCGCGAGAACCAAATTATGTTTGGAAGGATATTATGTAAGTTCTATTGACATGGGTTACACAAAGGATGCACAGTTGAAGACATCATGTTCATTGGTTTCAAAGTAAATTCGATAGCCCTTACTAAAGAAGGTTCAAGGCCAAAGGCTAAATTTTTCGACGTAGTATTCTTCTACTCTTCTCGCTTAATCTATGTCGTGTTTAGATATCTTTGTCAATTTCCATTCATGTGGGTATTGGTGGTCAAACGAGATTTTTCTCAAGTATTGAGTGGGTTGATGATTACTTGGTTGATATGTTTATCAATTATTAAATACTAATGTAATATATTCACTTGGTTAAAAATGATTTGAACTTGAATGAGAAGTTGAGTCATGAAAATTTGGAGGAAAAATAAATAAATAAATAAATATGTTTTATTTATTTATATATTAATATATAAGAAAGGTAAAAAAAGAAAACAAAAATTGTTTTTTACTATTGCGGCAAGTCCAATAGTTTTTTCCATGTGCAAACATTGGACCTGACCCAATAGTAAATTTATAACAAATAATAAATATACATTACTATTGGATCAATCCTAATAGTTATGTTCTTTACTAGCTAACATATATTTTATTTAAAACTCAAAAGTCCAAATTTTAATTTCACAACCCTTTATAATGGATGTCTAGCAACCTATTCATTTATTTAAAGTATTAACGAGAGAGATAAAAAAGAAGTATCTTCATTGATTTTGAAGAAATTCTGAAGATTTTGCATGTCCGTTTCTTCAGAATAGTTTTATTGCCAGTACATGGGCTAAATATCTTAAAGACATCAGATCCAATATAAACCTCCACAAGTAAAGTTATTTATTTATTTACGTGTATTTATGAATTAGTTCTTATATAGTTGTACTAGTTTATACAAATGGAATCAGCAACTTTTTGAAATGGGCCATTAAAATTAGTTTTTTATCCATCCTTTGTAACTTATCATTATTCTTCAACTATTGTAATCTTGGACCATGAGCTTTAAAATATGAAATAAGTTAACATTAATTAAATTTCTTCCTTCATCGAAGTCTTCGATCTAGTTGGACCATTTTAACAATCTTCTTAACATTTTTAGTCAATTTCAGAATTTTTGAAGTGGTAGTTCGCTAATGCCTTAGATCATATACGTTTCAGAATAAAGGCTTAATATTTTTATGCTTGAACCAAATAAAATGTGAATCTCTCGATCGAAGTATATAAAACTCTTGCTCCTTTTAAATAAAATTTATGTAATAAACTTGATAGTTTTTCTCTTAGAACACATAAAACAGAAATATTATAATTGCCTTCTTGAATGTTGTTAGATAAGGATATATTTACTCTATCAAACATTTGAGGAATTTTTTTGCTCTATCAACAATAAAGGATAACAAAACATGTATGTACAACAAGTGTGTAGTTCATATTGAGAATATCAGAATTGTAATTACCAATCTATGCACGGAAGTGCGTGTTACGCATCTGAGCTTTCTGCATGTGTTTATCACCCAATACCCTCCATACGTTTTAGCTACTGCACATTCCATCACCAAGAAATGTTAATCTACCACCGCCGCAGCGCATATTCCACACTATTGAGACTCCAATAAACCCTGTTTATTTAAGTTATAAGCCGTGGGTAATCTATCTTTTGCGAGCGTCCAACGAAACACCAAGATTTTTTAGAACACTGTAGCTTCCTAATCGACCGGCTAACATGGGGTAAAATGTCACGAAAATTTAGTACAGAGATATAATACACCAAAAACCGCGCAAATGACTAGCACGTGGACAACTAACTGTGATTTTTGACGGATTTCTTTTACTAGGGGTAACGAGTCACGGAAACTTAGTATATGGGTTAAACAGACGCTTATTAAACAATAGGGGGACGGGTAAAATATATTGTTTAAAAATCATTATTAATGACAAGGACCATACTATATAAAATTTTAATATCTCATAATAATTATTACCATTTTTAATATTATAAAACCTAAATTTAATCTATGTGTGTAACTAATATTTTATAGAACTCATGTGTTTATATTATTTATGTTTTTTAAAATAAGATCAACAATTAATAAGTATATCACAAATATAATATACATAAATTTTTAATTTTATTAAACTATTAAATTTTGTTAGACAATATTTAATTAATAACGTTTAAGAAAAAATATTAAATATAATTATTTTTTATGATTAACAATATATATCCTTGTTTCTTTCAAATAAAAAAGGTAATATTAAATGTTATTTATTTTTTCTACAAATTAAAAAACGTAAACATTAAAAGAAAAATATATAAGGTAAAAAAGGTTGTTGAACAATAACCCTGACCCGTTCATTTCAATTATGAAGATATGAAATCATCATTAAGGTCTTAAGCAGCCACAATTTTATTACTATTTGATATCCCATTCTCTTCCAATCGATTCATATCTTTACAATTTCTCCTCCTCTTTGATTATGTTTCTTCTATTCCCAGGATTTCCCAGTTTTGATTTCAAAGAATAAGTGGATTCACTATCTTTCATTTCTCAGATCGATGGTCATTTCATTTCTATTTTCTTGTATGTATTTCTTGATCTATTGTTATTTTTTATGATAGATATCATATGCTAAACAATTTTCTTCTACTCAGATTGTTTATTTATCTTTTTAAAATTTATTGATAGTTTGTTTGTGTATGCTAAAAACAATTGCTTATACTCAAGTTATTTCAGGGTATATAATTTTTATTCATATAATTTAATTAATCTTGTTTAACTTATATGTATATGTAGTAGATGAAATAATGGTTAACAAGTTGTTTGAAGATCCTTTGAGATTTTAAACTTATTGATGTAATAACTCTGATATATCATGATAATGAGAAACATTTTATGTTTTCTATTATAAGGGATTATTTTATGGAGACTGATATAATTTTTTAAATCTAAATATTTTGTAGAATCCATAAATGAATTAAAATTTAATTATATTTTGACATATTTGTCTTAATCTTTTGTAGAGATGGATGTTTTTTTAATATTTTAAAGATTTTTTTGTATGTGGCATGTCAAGTTTTAGTCAAAGACAAACTAAAATCTAGTAATTTTTTGGGATGCCTTATTCCCTAAAACCAACATCCTAAAAATATTTTGTATATGATTTTTAAGCATTTAAAAAATTATGAAAAGACATAATAGAAGCTAGACCTACAAAATAAACTCATTTCCAATATAAAGTAAATTTTAAATGTAAGGTTTTGGAGAGTTTTTAATTAGTCATTTCATTTATATGAATATTAAGAAAATGTCTTAATATCAGGTTGAACATTATGTTTATACTTCATTTCACAATTTCAAGGTTCTTCTACTAATTTAAAAATGTAAATGTAAATTTGAATTTATTATTTATTTTTAGATAAAGTCTAAGTATATAATGTCTACTGACTAAATATAATACACTTATCATTGTTATTCATTATACAATATACAAATAAAAACTTGAAAAAATGCTTTTTTATACTTAATTATTTTAAGAAGAGAATTTATTAATATATTCCGATTACACACTCGAATGTGTTGATAAGCTTTTACTCACTGTTTTCTTTTTAATCAAGTACTTTTGTATGTTTTTGTCGTATTTAAAATTCATTAAGAACGAATTAGAAGAAGATTATGTTTTTTATAAAATAATTAGGAAAATATTAAATATGTGATGATTATATTTTACCATTTTTATAGCTTACAATCCAAAGATCATATCTTTATTTTTTGTGAGAATTTTTCATATTCAATAATATTATTCTTTTTTTTCCAAACCGAGGCTTGTAATTCAAAGGGAGTCAAATCTTAATTACAAATAAATATTAATGGTAGGAATATATTTAATTGACACTATATCAAAATTTATAACTCAAAATATATTTTTCAGTAAAGTGGTATAAATACCTATTTGTTCAAGAGTATTTTGAACATAGTGGAATAAATAACATTAGAGACTATTATTTTATAAGATATTAAAAAAAAATATAAAAAAAGAACCAAGATGAGAGAAATTTACAACCAAGTAAATAAAAATTTAATATGTTAGATAAGACATTCTACACATGGCAGACCTAGAATACTTTATTAAGAGGGCTAATATATAAGGGATGGGAAAAACATTTTCAATTTATGTTTCAATAGGTTTTCTATGTTGATAATAAATATTAATTGAAGTAATTTTAATTAGATTAATAATTTTTTTTAATATGACAATTTTTCTAATACGAAAAAAAAGTATGCTCCAATGGTACCAAACCACCTTCTAGAAGATATATATATATGTATGTATATATATATGTCTGTGTGTGTATGTTGATCGTATCTTATTTGTATATAAAAATATAGATACATTATAAGTTGTAATTTTTTTAATGTGTAGGTGGGCTTTAGTCACCTCTCATAAATCATAATTCAGCCACTTTGCATCCGCATTATAAATGCCCACGATGAGATTTGGAGTTGATAATGGGATCTTGGTACCAAAGCTTTAGCTCGATGTTTGGAACAGTTTTAGTTTCAACAATGGATAAAAAATGTTTCACTAATGACCCACCAGATATATAAGAAATTACTACTACAATATTCTCTTCTTTTGATCAACTTACGAAATTGTAAACCTTGTTGTTGTTTATGTTAGTATTTGAGTTAATGAATTCTTTTGTTATCAAGTTTTGAGTCCTTTAGTCATAGTTTTTTATTTTACATGTATTTTACTAGTGCATCTAAAGTTTGTTTATTTGTAAACAAACAAGATGAACAAGCTTTACGCTTTTTTTATGAGTTGCCACATTTGTTTTATATTTTTAATTATAAATGATTTTTTCAAATTTATATCGCAATTGATTTTAAAGTGACAATTTAGTTTGAGGACATCCATAATACTTAAAATGAGACTATGCAGCTCATTCAATCCATTTCTAGTATACCTCCAAATGCATTAATTCATTTAGATACATTTATTAATTTAGTCAAAAATATATATTATAATAACATTATATTGGTTTCTCTCTTCTTGATGGTAAAATATACTTTTACAAAGAAAAACGATCTTCATAAAAAGTTTGAAACAAATCATGACTTAGTGTGAAAGGTCTATTAAGGAAAAGGAAAAAAAATTGTTTTGAATTGTAATTTATATGATCATCTTCTCAAAAAAATTATAAACAATGATACACAAGCTTTATGAATTGTTCTATTTCAAAATAATATTTATCTTTAATCAAATGTATCATTTATCTCTAATAACAAAGTTACTTAATTTTCATCGAAGATAAAAATTAAAATGAGATCCACTTATGTGTTTTTTGAGAAAATATGTTTAATAGAATGAAACTATGTTAGCGAGAGCTTAATAGTGAATAATTCACTTATTATAGTTGGAGGGTAGTTTAAGGTTTACTTAGTTTTTACATTATTAATAATATTATAGAAAATTAGACAACGGGTATCCTAGATATTACTCATATGTGTCTAAATGATACGATTATGGTTCTAACTATTAACTTACAATTTATAAATGGAAAATTATTCCATCCAATATTGGATGAACCTACACGATTTATTTGAGTACACATACCCCATATTTTAAACTTACAAAAGTAACTAAATAATTAATCTAATAACATTTGTTTTGTTATAATAATTGATGGATGTGATGTAAATATTGGACCATTCAATTTTTGATGGAAGACTTACCCATTAGAAATACATCAAATTTGTCATAGGAAAAATGCTGATTTATAAAGATCAAGTCCTAGTATTATAAATTTTTAATACAATTATTAAGGTTACACTAATTTTTATATATGAAAAGTGATCGGGTTTGTGTTTGATAGGAAGAGTGACGAGGATATGATTTACAAGGCAATATAAATTGAGATTTTGAATTCAATATTTTGAAATAAATTAAAAATTGTGATTCAAATGGATAATTGTTAGTTATTTGAAGAAAAAATTGACAATTATGATAAAATGACATTTTTAAATTTTTATATAATGCAAATATATTAAATTATGAATTATTATATATTTTGCATTGAATTTTAACATATCTATTATTTTAAAATAAACAATATGTTGAATATTATTGTATTTATGTATGATTCTCATCTCATCTAATTGTTGTAATATATTCGTTAAAAAGTAGTAAAACTTCATAATAGATTAAATTAGTCTATACATTATAGTGAAGTTACAAATACATGGGTTTTTTTATTCTTTATTTTAAAAGTTAATTGTTCGAGTTTACATGCGAGACTGAAAAATATACTGGAGTATCCCTTTGATATCCAACTTAGAGCTAAAGTTAGACACGCATGGTGTCAAACCAGTCCACTTTTGATGTAAATTATTTTTGTGTTGGATTAGGAAACTTAAATGAGACCCAAGACCCATAAAATATTTTTGGGCCCAAAAATATCAGGGCTTAACATTATAGAAGGGTAATTTCTACTTTTACAGCAATGAGAGAGTGCAAGTTGATTTGGAGGAGGAAGCAAAAAGCTGGAGCCGAACTTCACCAATTCTACATCTTTCACTTGTTATCATAAGGATTATTAGTCCTAGTTTCTTCTCTTAACCATATTTCTAAAAATAATATTTAGTTTTCTTTATCTTATAACATACCAAATTCAGTTAGCTTGATTACTTTTTTATCTATACTCGTTGAACAGTGTTTTGATACTATGATATATGGAAAGTGAATTTAATTGAATCGGATAATTGTGTTATAAGTGAATATGAATTAATATAATGGATTCTTTCTATAACTTGGACAGTTTTTGATTGAACTAAGTGCTTAAACTATTACCGTAGATATGAGTTTAGGAATTGAACTGGTTCATATAATTTTGGTGTGCAATAGACATCCTAACATGCTTACCTAACTAAATAATCACATATGTGTAGCTCATATCCCCAAATGTTTTCATTGAACATTCTTACTTAGTGACTCTAATAATTGTGAGATCATCTTTTAAGTTACCTTGATGGAAGTTAGAAGGATTATAGAATCCCTATAAGTTATAACAACCTAATTTACCATTATAATTAGAATCACCGACTTAATAAGATTGGCGCATACTAGCAAACATGATCTAATCTCTTATATATATATATCTTAATATTATTTACTGCATTAGTTGTTTAATTTCATATTCATATCGTCTCTTATTAATTAAAAACCCAATACATATCTATTTTAATTATGTCTTTAGTTTTAAACATCTGAATCGTTTACACTACATACAAACATGAGTTCAAAGTTAACGACATAAGTCCCTATAGAGACGCTAACTCTTATACAATCTTATTACTTTTCCGTTCTCTGGAGTTATGATTTGTATACCATATTTTTATCACACACAACAAGATGACAATAACCTTGACCTGGAACCACAAACTCCTCAGGGTCCACCATTTATATCTATTCATTTAGATCTTCATTCAAGAACGTGGGTTTGCCATCAATCTGATTTATAGCTAGTTTGCAAATGACAATTAGGATAACACTAGAGATTCGAGGGAATGGTGTCTGACTTATATGAATTCGAAAAAAAAGGAGATCTTCCCTCCTAGACCAAGGATCCGAAGGCTCAACTTTGGCTTCCCACCTTCGGGACAAAAAAACTTAAGTAAAAGAAAAGGTGTTTATGTAATTCAAAGTCATTTTGAAGAATACAAGAAAGGAAGTTTGATGAATTCAAAAGAGAGTATTGTGAAAATGGGAACAAATCACCATGATATTATAAGCAAGAGCTTACTCTTCAAGTTCCCAAGGTGATTATTTCTTGATCACCTTGTTTTTTAAGTGATATTTGATGATCTCCTTGGAAACGATAAAGATAAATTATTAACATAATAATTAAGATGGCAATGTGCCTTTAAGAACGATACAAAAGTTAAAGAAAAACACGGATACATTGGCGAAGCATTGTCATCGATCCCATCATTGATTTGAAAAGGTTATCAAAAAAAATTGTTTGCAAAATACACACATTTTGTTGCATTCTTATTAATAAGATCTCACAAGAATGATTTTGTTCATCACGTCCACAAAAGACCAAAACATATGATTAATATACCTAGAACTTCTAGGCTAGAAGGTACTTAGAAGCCCAACATAATGCATCAACATACCATCAAAAATATTTTAGAAGGTCATTTCTTCATCGACATGGTTACAGTTACTCAAAATAACAGTCTTGGCATATCTAAAATATAGTTACAAAGACTGATTCTTCATTGGCACGATTACTAAAGACCAAGGCCATTGTTGGCATATAAAGTGAATACATGAAAGAAATACCTCAGACGTCGGCACGCTTTAAAAAATGAACAAAAAGACGTATATGAATTATTGGAAGTAAGAATGATGTAATTACCACAAACAAAAGGATCATTTTAAGTATGTTTGACATAGATGTTATTTTGGGTATCAAGATTCTTTAAAATTCCGAAGGTATTATATTATCTCAATCACACTATATTTAGAAAGTATTAAAAGAATTAGTAATGGCGACACAAATAGCGCCAAGACACATGAAGATGTAAATTTACATCTTGCTAAGAACGCTAATGTTACAATCAACGGTTGGCGTACACTCGGGATATTGGGAGTCTCATGTTCCTAACAAACTACAATAGGTCAGATATAGAAATGCAGTATGTAAGCTAAGTAGGTATACACATAATCCGGGAAACAACCATTTTATTGCTATTGTAAAAGTTATAAGGTATGTTCGATATATACTATGAACGAAGGGTTGTTTTACGCAGGATATTCAGCCGTACTAGAAAGATACAGCGATACGAACTAGATATTAGGCTCCACAGACTCAAAATACACAAGTGGATTCGTCTTCATGTTAATAGGAGCAGAAGTGTCTTGGAAATCCACTAAGAAAACTTGCATAGCAAGATGCACTATGGAATCTGAATTTATAATGGTAAGTCTAGACACATACGTCGTAGACACAATACTGTTAGACAGCGGCTCTCTGATGGAGTTATCATAATTGATTACGTTCAATTAAAGGATAATAAAGGATCCACTGACCAAGGGTTTACAAAGAGATCAAGTGTTTGTCTTGGGGAATGAGTCTTAAGCCTATGAAAGCCGAGTTTCGATGATAGGAACCCTACCTAGCATAGTGGAGATCCCAAAATCTAGGTCCAAAGGGAAAACTGAATCATGAAGTTGTACCTCGGTTCGACGCACTTTGGAGAGACCTTCCCAAACCATACATAGGACAAAATATAATAGTGTTACTTGTAAAAGTGAAGATAAGTTAAACTTTTAATGGTTTTTTGTATCTTCAATAATATAAGTTTATATAGATAACATGGGTCGGACCGCCATACGAGAATTTTCTGAAAGGAGAAATTCTTCGACTGGTACTCATAGAATAGTAGAATTTATCTATGGCCATAAATGGACACAACCGCGAGAACCAAATTATGTTTGGAAGGATACTTGGTTTACTCAAAGGATGCACAGTTCAAGAAATCATGTTCATTAGTTTTAAAGTAAATCGGATAGCCCTTACTAAAGAAGGTTCATGGCCAAAGGCTAAATTTCTCGGCGTTGTATTCTTCTACTATTCTCTCTCAATCTCTGTCGTGTTTAGATATCTTTGTCAATTTCAATTCATGTGGGTATTATTGGTCAAATGAGATTTTTCTAAAGTATTGAGCGGTTTGATGATTAATTGGTTAATACGTTTATCAATTTTTAAAGACTAACGTAATATATTCACTTGGTTAAAAATTATTTGAACTTGAATGAGAAGTTGAGTCATGAAAATTTGGAGGAAAAATAAATAAATAAATAGGTTTCATTTATATATATGTATTAATATATAACGAAGGTAAAAAAAAATTGTTTTTTACTATTACGGCAAGCCGAATAGTTTTTTTTCCATGTGCAAACATTGGACCTGACCCAATAGGAAATTTATAACAAATAATAAAGATACATTACTATTGGATAAATCCTAATAGTTATGTACTTTACTAGCTAACGTATATTTTATTTAAAACATAAAAGTTCAAATTGAAAATTCACAACCCTTTATAATTGATGTCTAGCCACCTATTCATTTATTTAAAACATTAAGCGTTAAAATTTATACGAGAGAGATAGAAAAGAAGTATCTTCATTGATTTTGAAGAAATTCAGAAGAATTTGCATGTCCGTTTCTTCAGAATAGTTTTATTGCCAGTTGGGCAAATTATCTCAAAGACACCAGTTCCAAACTGAACCTCCACAAGTAAAGTTATTTATTTATTTACGTTTATATTATTTATGAATTAGTTTTTATATAGTTGTACTAGTTTATACAAATAGAATCGAACACCTTTTTGAAATGGGCCACTAAAATTAGTTTTTTATCCATCCTTTGTAACTTATCATTATTCTTCAACTATTGTAATCTTGGACCATGAGCTTTAAAATATGAAATAAGTTATAGCATTAACGTTAATTAAATTTATCCCTTCATCGAAGTCTTCGATCTAGATGGACCATTTTAACAATCCTCTTAACAGTTTTAGTCAATTTCAGAATTTTTGAAGTGGTAGTTCGTTAATGCCATAGATCGTATCTGTTTCAGAATAAAGTCGTACATTTTTTATGCTTGAACCAAGTATAATGTGATTCTCTCTATCGAAGTATATAAAACTTTTGCTCCTTTTAATTAAAATTTATGTAATAAAGTTGATAGTTTTTCCCTTAGAACTCATACAACAGAACTATTATTATTGCCTTCTTAAATGTTGTTAGATAAGGATATATTTACTCTATCAAACATTTGAGAACTTTTTTTGCTCTATCAACAATAAAGGATAACAAAACATGTATGTACAACAAGTGCATAGTTCATATTGAGAATATCATAATTGGAATTACCAATCTATGCACGGAGGTGCGTGTTACTCATTCGAGCTTTCTGCATGTGTTTATAACCCAATACCCTCCATACGTTTTAGCTACTGCACATTCCATTACAAAGAAATGTTAATCTACCACTGCCGCATCGCATATTCCACACTTTTGAGACTCTAATAGCCCTGTTTATTTAAGTTATAAGCCGTTGGTAATCTATCTTTTGCGAGCGTCCAACGAAACACCCATATTTTTTTTAGAACACTGTAGCTTCCGAATCGACCGGGTAACATGGGGTAAAATGTCACGAAAATTTAGTATAGAGATAAACTGCACCAAAAACTGCGCAAAAGACTAGCACCTGATCAACTAACGACGATTTTTGACGGATTTCTTTTACTAGGGGTAATGAGTCACGGAAACTTAGTATAGAGGTTAAACAGTCGCGTTTTAAACAATAGGGGGAATGTTTTCAATCAGCTTATTGTACGACGCGTAAAATATATTGTTTAACAATCATTATTAATGACAAGAACCATACTATATAAAATTTTAATATCTCATAATAATTATTACAATTTTTAATATTATAAAACCTAAATTTAATCTATGTGCGTAACTAATATGTTATAGAACTCATGTGTTTATATTATTTATGTATTTTTAAAATATAACCAACAATTAATTAGTATATCACAAAAATAATATAAATAAATTTTTAAGTTTATTAAACTATTAAATTTTGTTAGACAATATTTAATTAATAGCATTTAAGAAAAAATAAAAATATTTCCTTTTTTCTTTGAAAGAAAAAAGGTAATAATAAATATTATTTATTTTTCTACAAATTTAAAAACGTAAACATTAAAAGAAAAATATATAAGGTGAAAAAAGATTGTTGAACAATAACCCTAACCCGTTCATTTCAACTATAAAGATATGAAATCATCATTAAGATCTTAAGCCGCCACAATTTTATTACTATTTGATATCCCATTCTCTTTCAATCATTCATATCTTTACAATTTCTCCTCCTCATGGATTATGTTTCTTCTATTCACAGGATTTCCAAGTTTTGATTTTAAAGAATAAGTGGATTCACTATCTTTCATTTATTTATTTTTTTTTTTTGTCAGGTAATTAAAATTAAGTTACAACCGTTTTAATGCATCCATTAAGAATACTATACTATCATCTATATTCCTAGTCGTCCAATTTTCCATATCGCCATTCCGTCGTACAAATTTCGCCGCATGATTCGCAATCGTATTATGCTCCCTTTTTATGTGTCTAACCTTCCATTCAGGAAATTTAGCGATCCATTGCCAAATCCGTTCATACACCGGCCGGATCGTCCAGTCAATTCCTGTCCTTTTGATGATACCTTGGGCTATTTCAAGGTTATCAGTGTAGAAGATAGCTCTCCTACTGTCTAGGATTTCAGAAGCCTTCATGGCCTGCATGATTGCCCATGCCTCACCTTCCTTTGCACTCTTAAATAGACCCTTCCTGCACTGCTTACTAATTATTTGTTTGTTCTCGTCTATTCCGATCGATGCTATTCCTGCTTGTTCTTGATCTCCAGAGAAGGAGGTGTCATTATACCAAATTATATCTGCTTGTTCTTCTGATGTGGTTATATTTGATGTGATTTCCGGCTGTCTTACTCTTTGGATATTGCGTTCTCCTATTTGACCTTGATTCGTACCATAGAGCCTGTCGACCATTCTATCTTTCATTTATGAGATCGATGTACATTTCATTTCTATTTTCATATATGTATTTCTTGATCTATTGTTATTTTTTATCGTAGATATTATATGCTAAACATGATCTAATCTTTTATATATTTATTGTAGTATTATTTATTGCATTAGTTGTTTAATTTCATGTTCACATCATACTTAATAATTTAAAAACCAAATACATATCTATTTTAATTATGTCTTTAGTTTTAAACCAAATACGAGTTCAATAACGTGGGTTTGACATCCATCTGATTTATAACTAGTTTGTAAATGACAATTAGGACAACAAGGGTTATAATATTGACTTTTTTGGTTATTGGGGAGTAGGTTTCAAAGTATTCTATGCCTTTTCTTGGCAAAACCCATACTAACAAGTCTAGCTTTGAATTTATCTATTGGACCATCAGTGGTCTCAAATTTTTCTTAAACTTGACTTTCTAATAATGTGTTTAATGCCTCTTGGTAAGTCGGTTAATTCCCATGTATAGTTAGAATCAAGTCCACAATTAATGATATTTTTCCAGAAACTAGCATCAACTAATTTTATAGCCTCATTATGAGTTTTAGTGTCTTCCTCCATAAAAAAGCAGGCCTTTTCACTTATCATGTCAATGTTAAAACAATTGGTTTTATACAATTTTGTCAGAAGTTGACTTGATCCTACGTCTATTACTTCTCCCACGTTCGTCTTATGTAATACTACTAGGACAAAAAAGTTGGGCTAGAGTTAGTATAACTTATTTGAAGATCTATATTAGAAGATAAGTTATCTATGTGTAAATAAAAATTGTCATCATTCATATTTTTCAAAGTAAATAAGTGTTTAAAGAATTCAACATCTCTAGACTCACATATAAAATTATCATCTAAAAATAGGAATATATATGCAAAACTATTTTGAGTATGCCATATGAATATTTAATCTATGGTCTTTGGTCCAACAATGACTTTCTTGAAGTTGGGTAGTCCTACTTTGGCTAGACACCCTACAAATTTAAAAACACCAATTTAGGTTGAAACCCCTTCCACAACTCATAACGGGTATTCTTTAATATCGTATAGGGTACTCTATGAAGCACATAACATACAAAAAGGAAAGATAACCCACATGTTGTTTAGTAAACTTTAACTAATCAACATGCTTATTCATCGGTTCTTTAAGAGATACATTTTTTCCTTCATTTATGCTATTTTTTGGGGTATGTATGGGGAGCTAAGTTCATGTATTATTCCATTAATTTCAAAATATTATTTAGGGGAATTAGACCTGTATTAACCTCCCCTATTATACGTAAGCATCTTAGTTTTACTCAACCATATATTGTAAAAAAACTTGTTCCGCTTCGTCTTTAGATTTTTTGAGATATACTTTCATAAACCAAGAGCAGTCATCTAAAAAGGTTATATATTATAATTTTAATCATCTACTAACGGTAACATTAGATAAGTCACAATGAACTAGTTCTAACAATTTAGTCTTTCTAATAGTCATAGATTTAACTTTTTAAATATTTGGACTATACAAACATTTTAAGTTTAACTAAATCATCAATATTTTGAACAGGTATTAGTCAGAGTGTCTTTAACCATTTAATATAAGAGACATTAATGTGTCCTAATCTACCATGTCACATAACTAAATATTAAATGATATAAGAAAAAGTAGATTCATTCTCATATATATTTAAGGTGTTCAATGCAAATAAACCCTCATTTATAACCGAATTCCTAAATATCGAGAAACTAAGTTCCTACGGTGCGAGGGGAAAGAGATAAGATCATTTATCTCTAAAATAATACTAGAAGTGAGTTTGAGTGGCAGGACGACAACAATGGTTGATTTCCCCAGGTATATGCATTCACCTTCAACCACACCCTCTAACTTCTTGAACATGTTTTTCTTCTAAACAAAAGTGTTTGTATGCCCCAGTGTTGAGGATTCACTCGTTCTTGTTCTCTACCAAGTTTTCCTCAACCTTCACTATTAAAATTATGTCACTGCCTCATTCATCTTAGGGGGGGGGGGCTAAGTTCATGTATTATTCCATTAATTTCAAAATATTATTTAGGGGAATTAGACCTATATTAACCTCCCCTATTATACCTAAGAATGTTAGTTTTACTATAGAGGATATTATCAACCTCAAACATATATTGTTAAAAGACTTATTCTACTTCGTCTTTATATTTTATGAGATATACTTTCATAAACCAAGAGCAAGTCATCTAAAAAGGTTATATACTATAATTTTAATCATCTACTAACGGTAAAATTAGCTAAGTAACAATGAACTAGTTTTAACAATTTAGTCTTTCTAATAGTCATAGATTTAATTTTTTAGCATATTTGGACTATACAAACATTTTAAGTTTAACTAAATCATCAATATTTTGAATAGGTATTAGTCAGAGTGTCTTTAACCATTTAATATAAGAGACATTAATGTGTCCTAATCTACCATGTCACATAACTAAATATTAAATGATATAAGAAAAAGTAGATTCATTCTCATTTATATTTAAGGTGTTCAATGCAAATAAACCCTCATTTATAACCGAATTCCTAAATATCGAGAAACTAAGTTCCTACGGTGCGAGGGGAAAGAGATAAAATCATTTATCTCTAAAATAATACTAGAAGTGAGTTTGAGTGGCAGGACGACAACAATGGTTGATTTCCCCAGGTATATGCATTCACCTTCAACCACACCCTCTAACTTCTTGAACATGTTTTTCTTCTAAACAAAAGTGTTTGTATGCCCCAGTGTTGAGGATTCACTCGTTCTTGTTCTCTACCAAGTTTTCCTCAACCTTCACTATTAAAATTATGTCACTGCCTCATTCATCTTAGGAGGGGGGGCTAATTTCATTTATTATTCCATTAATTTCAAAATATTATTTAGGGGAATTAGACCTATATTAACCTCTCATATTATACCTAAGCATGTTAGTTTTACTATAGAGGATATAATCAACCTCAACCATATATTGTTAAAAAACTTATTCTGCTTCGTCTTTAGATTTTATGAGATATACTTTCATAAACCAAGAGCAAGTCATCTAAAAAGGTTATATACTATAATTTTAATCATCTACTAACGGTAAAATTAGCTAAGTCACAATGAACTAGTTCTAACAATTTAGTCTTTCTAATAGTCATAGATTTAATTTTTTAGCATGTTTGGATTATACAAATATTTGATGTTTAACTAAATCATCAATATTTTGAATAAGTATTTGTCGGAGTGTCTTTAACCTTTTAATATAAGAAACATTAATGTGTCCTAATCTACCATGTCACATAACTAAATATTAAATGATATAAAAAAAAGTAGATTCATTCTCATTTATATTTAAGGTGTTCAATGCAAATAAACCCTCATTTATAACTGAATTCCTAAATATCGAGAAACTAAGTTCCAACCGTGCGAGGGAAAAGTGATACCATCATTTAACTATAAAATTTTACTAGAAGTGAGTTTGAGTGGCAGGACGACAACAATGGTTGATTTCCCCAGGTATATGCATTCACCGTCAACCACTTCCTCTAACTTCTTGAACATGTTTTTCTTCTAAACAAAAGTGTTTGTATGCTCCAGTGTTGAGGATTCACTCGTTCTTGTTCTCTACCAAGTTTTCCTCAACCTTCACTATTAAAATTATGTCATTGCCTCATTCAGCTTAGGGGGGGGGGGCTATGTTCATGTATTATTCCATTAATTTCAAAATATTATTTAGGGGAATTAGACCTATATTAACATCCCCTGTTATACCTAAGCATATTAGTTTTACTATAGAGGATATTATCAACCTCAACCATATATTGTTAAAAAACTTTTTCTGCTTCCTCTTTAGATTTTATGAGATATACTTTCATAAACCAAGAGCAAGTCATCTAAAAAGTTTATATACTATAATTTTAATCATCTACTAACGGTAAAATTAGCTAAGTAACAATGAACTAGTTTTAACAATTTAGTCTTTCTAATAGTCATAGATTTAATTTTTTTAGCATGTTTGGATTATACAAATATTTGATGTTTAACTAAATCATCAATATTTTGAATAAGTATTTGTCGGAGTGTCTTTAGCCTTGTAATATAAGAGACATTAATGTGTCCTAATCTACCATGTCACATAACTAAATATTAAATGATATAAGAAAAAGTAGATTTATTCTCATTTATATTTAAGGTGTTCAATGCAAATAAACCCTCATTTATAACTGAATTCCTAAATATCGAGAAACTAAGTTCCTACGGTGCGAGGGAAAAGTGATACCATCATTTAACTATAAATTTTTACTAGAAGTGAGTTTGAGTGGCAGGACGACAACAATGGTTGATTTCCCCAGGTATATGCATTCAACGTCAACCACATCCTCTAACTTCTTGAACATGTTTTTTTCTAAACAAAAGTGTTTTATGCTCCAGTGTTGAGGATTCACTCGTTCTTGTTCTCCACCAAGTTTTCCTCAACCTTCACTATTAAAATTATGTCACTGCCTCATTTAGCTTAGGGGGGGGGGCTTATTCTTCCTTCATTCATACTTGTAGGCCTTATATACTTATTTCCCCAACAAGACGCATGATACTTTTGGATCACGAATATTATCGGTGGATTTGAAACCACCTCCTTGTTTTTTGAAGTGGCCTTTTTTCCTGTTGCCACCGGTTGTTTTATTATTCGACCCCTAATTCTTTCCCTTTTCCTTGAACATGTTCTTATTAATTTGAGGAGAATATTTAACAAGGTTAGCCTTCAAAACATTTAAGTTGAAAGATAAGGAATTATCCTTGATTCGATTAGTCACTTCGACTTGTATATGACTAATCAACTCTTGAAAAGTCATTTTTTTATTGTGCTTGATACTAATCTGGTATTTGCTTCAAGAAGTTCAAAAAATTTCAATAATTGTATTGTGCTAACCACTTCACCTATTTTCATACCTTCAACTATTACTTCACTTAAGAGGTTCTCATACTCACGCAATTGCTTTGTCATCGTCTTTTCATACGTGAGTTTAAAGTTATACCACTTACCATTAACGTAATTCTTCTTACCAGAATCACTAACCCGTATTTGTTCTAAAGCGTCTTACATATGATCTTTTTCGACTTCTCCTTGTAGAACAAATCAAATATCAAATTCTTCATGTTATTCAAGATCCATATCTTAGCCACTAATTTAGCTTTCTTGAACTTGGCCTCGAAAGTGAGAGTTATGGCCTGTTCTTCTTCGGTATGAACCCTATTTTTTAAAGATAGGGAGTTCTTCAAATACATCAAGTACTAGTTCAAATTATTCAATACATGTGAAAAGTTTTTGTACACGATGTATGTAGTTGGAACCATTGAGAGGATCCAACTTAGAAAAGTCTAGAAATGCTTTTGCATTCAAAGGTGAAGAAACAACTGAGAGTGGAAAATACTTTTGCGATAAGTGATGTTAATATAATCATTTTAGAACTATTGTAACATAATAAGAACAACAATCAGAGATAATATTATAATAATGTATTTAAAAATCAAAAAGTGTTTCTTACAACAAGATTAGATGAAAACAAAATATAAAATCAAAATTTACTAGATTACCATAATTTAAAAATCTTGTATTAAAAGATTTTGTGGGTACAACTGGTATCTTTGAAATAATTTTATAACTAATCTATGCAAAAAACAATTTAAAGAGAGAGGGACATTTGATAGTTTTTTTGTGTTTGTAGTTTGTCTGGTGTGTCTACAAATGACTCAAGTTCTTTTATTATACATGTAGAGTTATTTCAAAGCATGGTCACACTTAATAGCTTTCCATAAAGACGATTATAATAATGATGAACATTTTATATGTTTGATAATATGAAATGAACCTTGACTCGTTTCTTGTATCAAGTTGCAGAATCAGACGCAATGGATGTTTGAGTATGTTGGGATGTGAATATTCAAGATTAGACATTTTTCTTTTTAACAACATTTCCAAATCGTATCAATTCAGGCTAGGTGGTTGTTGACGATCTGCGCCTTTGGAGTATTTTAATTATACTTAATTTCTAAAGTCTTGATCATTTTTAAAGATATACAAAGGTAAAATAATGTAAACTATTATATTTTTCTTTATATTCTATGGAAATATAAGGAAATAAACCTCTTGATCTTCTCTTTTTTTTAAGCATGGAGTATAATTAATTAAACTTTTTCTATATTTTATTAATTTCAAACAAAAGAAATATTCCTATCGTCTCTTGAAGCTGGTCATAATTTACAAAATGCACATTCCATATGAAAATTTCTCTTGTCGAGTAGTAGCATAGTGAGATGAAGGTGGGTTATTCCAGTTGACCATTTGTCTTATTCAAATGGGACATAAACGTTTCCGGCATGACATGAAAGCTTTTCTAGTGGTACAAGAATTTAAAAATAAGCAACGCGCGAGAAAGTTTCGTTCTTTGGGATGGCAGGTGATTAAGTTCTTGTTAAAGTGGTGATTGATGAGATCGCCATGACTTATCTCTTCTAGCAATTTTCTTCTCCGCCTGGTCAAGAATTTGCTAGTAAGAGAGACTCCATTTTTCCGGTTTGACATATAAACAATTCTATTGGAGTAGGAGAAGTGCGAGACAAAATTGATTTCTCCACAATCAACTATGGATAGCGAATCAAATATTTACTGTTCACCACCTGAAATCGAGGATGTATTGCTTAAGAAGATATTCTTCCTTTCGTCAATCAACTGTATGGGAAAATAATCATCCATGATAAAATTAGATATTATAGAGTCGGAGATTCCTTTTTTTCTTATCGAAGTAAAGAAATCAAATTTCTTTCCCATCTCACTAAGCTACCCTTTATGTATATGATTAGGTTTTACAAAATTTATCCCAAGAGTTCCAGAAAAAATTCTTTTTTAATCCAAAGTTATAATCCTTTTATATAAAATTTCACTTACATCCAAATAACACAAAAAAAATTCTTCTAGGAATTCTCAAACCCCTAATTTCAAAGATCAAACTTTTGAAGAAACAAGTGGTTCTAAGGCTCAAGGGGGGGGGGGGGGGGGGGGTTATCCAAAACACTTTTTTAAACATTTCAAACTTGAATTTGTCTAGTAGAATAAATGAATTTCTCCTTTTTGTAACTTGAATTTTTGGAAGTAGTGGAGCTTTTTAACTTATATCTTGTAAAAAGTTGTTAGCTTTTGGGACTACTGTGTTGAAGTAGTTAAAATTGGTGAAAATTGAGTTATGGGTTCTAATATCGTGTGAAGATTATATTGGGGGTCCCATGAGGAATGTAATTTATATGAATATATCTAGTGAATCGAGAGTTATTCCAAGATTAACCATATCCTCTAAAAGTAAGTCTGTGACGGCTTGGGTCCTTTAGCCTCAAGATAAATATTTCGATCCCTTCTAGTTAATTCTTTTTAGTTTTTTATTATATATTTAGGTGTTATACTTGTATGTTTTTACATCCTTTTAAATATTCTTATGACGTGGGGACACAAATCACTTTTGAGTTGGAGGAGGAGTACTCGTAGTTCTTATCCATTTTATTTGTGTTTAAAAAGTTTTGAAGAAAACTTAGAAAGCCCACAAATTAAAATGAGTCAAAACTAAAATAATTTGTTTCACAATTAGGTGTTGAACTAGTTAATATCCCTTGAAATAATGGATGAAATCAGTGGAAGACATAGGATAATTTATCTATGGGGGCTAATAAATAAGGGTTTGGAAACAACATTTTTTGCCTTGTATAACAAACTGGAGGTTAATTATACCCACTTTATTTTCCTTATGTGTGTTACTTGGCACGATTTTCTATAATAATACATAGATCTAGTGGTGGCTACTAAATTTTGGGTACTTCTTTTTTGTTTGAGATCTCGTTGGACTTTTTTTCTTATACGAGCTTATAACATGACAAAGGCTTTGGAAAAACTTTGTTATTTAGTATCGCATTTGAATAAAAATAAAGTATCACCAAAAAGAAATTTTGGTTAAAGTGTTGCAATCTTGTAATTGAGGACCCAATTTAAAATTTTCGCTCTAGGCCCTAAAATTGCCACATACCTAACACTAGTAAACTACTAGATGCCTAGAATTGTTGAATTATATGCTTGGATTGCATTTTTGGACCAGATATGAACTAATTGCCATAAGAAAAATTAATAAATTTCTAATTTATAGCTATCCCTGTCATCGTGGTAAGGCTTATTCTCAAACATGTCCTATAAATGCTTAGTCTATGATTTGGGAGAAGTAACGCAAACCTCTCCACAAGTGTTCAATTAGTGGCGTGAGGCTTTGATGATTTGTGTGTTTTCGCCATCTAAGGATAATTGCAACTATTATTGCATTTATTTAAATTTTAATTTGATTTTCATAATATAGGGAACTATAGTATTTTTTTCCATAGTACATGGACATGTAGTGGATTTCTTTTATTAGTATGAATACCTAAAGTTTAATGTTACATATCAACAAATAACGATACAAACCTAAACTGTAAATAAATACAAAGATAAGGGAATAAATTGTCAAATATGCCAAGACAATGGACTAAACTGTCAAATATACCAAGTTAGGGGACCAAAATGTCAAATATAAAAATTTAAGGGACTAAACTTTCAAAATATTCAAAGTTAAGGGACTAAACTGACAAATATAACAAGCTAAGTGACTAAACTATTAAATATACAAAGTTAGAGGACTAAAATGTCAAATATATAAAGTTAGGAGACAAACTGTCAAAATATACAAAGATAAGGGACTAAACAATCAAACATATCAAGATAAAGTACTAAAATGCCAAATATACAAAGTTAGGGGACAAAACTATAATTTCTATTTCAAAAAATTAAATTGCACTTTTAGTTCATATATTAATTTTTTAAAAGTAAAGTGCATTGTAAGTCCCCATACTAAACAAAATAACCTATATTTAATCATTTAAACAACAAAAGATTCATACAAACCAAACTTTACTATTAGTTCCTATATGATATTCTAAAAAGGCGCTATAAGTCGCTATATAAATTCGACTCATTAGTCCATGTACTAAAAACTGCACTATAAATCCCTCTATTACTTTTTATTGAATAAATTTCATAATTTATCACTTGACAAAAAATAACCTAAAATATCCTATTTTGAATGCTACAATTGCACTATTAGTATGTAAATAACCTTTTTAATGAATTACATTATAAGTCCCTATACTATGTGAAATAACCTATATTTTATCATTTAACTAACAAAACTTTTAAACAAACAAAATCTCAAGAAAAATTGTGCAAAAAGTCCCTATACTAACTACTAAAATTTCAATATTAGTCTTTATAGTTTTTTTTAAATAGTACGTTGCATTATACAACCGTAACAATATAAAATTGCACTATAAAATCCCAATATTACATTTGTAGAATAAATTGTACTATACACCCCTACACTATAGGAAAATCACATTATAAGGCCCTATACTATGTGCTATTGCACTTTGGTCCCTATAATATATTTTGAGTATATTTCACTATACGACCTTATATTATGAAAAATTGCACTGTTAGTCCTTATATTAATTTTTAGAGTAAATTCCACTATATTATATGCAAAAATTCACTATGCGACTATATATATCTTCAAGTTTACACTATAAATTCCCTATATTGCCTTTTTAACGTCTAATTGCACTATCTGACCATTTACTATAGGATAAAATGCATTATAAGGTCCTATACAATGCAAAATTGCACTATTAGTCCCTAGATTAGTTTTTTTATGTACATTGCACAATACATTCTTATACTATGCGAAATTGTACTATAAAAACCCTCTATATAATTTTCTAAAATTGCACCCCAATATAAACAAAAATTTAAGCAAAATTCACTATAAGACCCTGTACTAAGTGTGAAATAAACTATATGCCCCTATATATTTTTGAAATTATACTATAAAGTCCCTATATTACAGATTTTAGAGTAAATTGTATTATAATACCTTATATATATTCTCAAAAATATATATGTGTGTGTATATATATACACAAACACACACATAAGTACACACAAATATATACTAAATACACCTTACTTGTATTGGTGGTGATGGTTGGGGGTTCGGAGTTTAAATGTAAAAATTAAAATGTAAAAATAAAACCCCGATCGGTGTTTTAACTGCTGTAGTTGTTTAGCAACAACTATGGTTGTCGCTAATGCCTTATTCCATTTTTTTGCTCGAAAAAAAAATTATTGACATCACTGACGACATTGGTCGTCTCTATTATCCTTTTTCTGTCATTAGTTACGAATCTTTAAAAGTCATTTCTAATGAATACAGTAGCAACCACTTCATGTCGCTTCTAATGAGGTCGTCGCTAATGTCCTCCATTGCTGCGCAACTAGTTGTGATTTATGGGAGTACCAGCCAACACATTATAGTCCATAAGATATGGAAAAGACGTGTAACATGATCATAATTGCGTTTTTTTCTTTAGTCAGATTACATTGACCTTTTTATTAAACTAGTGCACGTTCTCTAAATGTCGTTAGAAGTGTTTTACACTTATAAGTATCTACAATATAGTTTAACGGAGCATACCTCAAATAAGTCAAGTGTCATCAAGACACTATAAATAGAAACTACGTGTTTCCTACTAATTTAACCCAACTTATTTATTTTCATAGTACACACTTTACAAATCTTCTCTTTTTAGTTACCTCATTTAGGCCAACCTAGACGGGAAAGACGTACAAATCATCATAGGAGTACACTTGTTACTAGTGGAAGAGGGAGAACAAATGTTATTCCAATTAGACATCATTATCCAACCATGGTGCGACTCGTCCAAGAGATATCTCATCGATATATACATTCACATCAACTGTCTTAGAGGTTTTATTCGTTCATGTAGCTTTACGTTCGGATTGACAACCCTATGATTTTTAGCAAAATAAGACACAACACTACTGTAGTGTCCCAGAGTGTAATTAATTACACCAACACCATAGAAACCATTTTCCGCAAGTGTACAGGTCGTTGACAAGTACTAAAGATAAGTACTAGGGATTATCGTCTTCACATGGACTATCGTTGTAGATTATTGTGCTTCAATGATGTAAAAATGCAGAGTTTGTAATAGGAAATGAAATGGAAACAAAGTAAACAAGTAAAATATTTATTTGGTTTTCAATAATTAAAGACTAAGCAATTGACAAAATAGACTATGGACTAAAATGAAATAAAATAACCACTAATTTAAAAGATGAAAGGAATGGAGAGAGATTTGCTTGAGTCTTGCTAGTAGTCCCCTACGCCGCTAATTCAATGTTTTTATTAATAAGGGTGAGTTGGTGAATTAATATTAGATGGGATTCTAATATATCTCTAACTCTCAGCAAGGTAACATAGAGCAACCTTAACACAACCAGGGGACTTGGGTAAGGACGCCCTAGGAAATGTCTTGGTGTAATAATTCTAACCCTAGAGGATCTTGGCCATTTAAGTTATTTTTATTAGTCAAAATTAATGTGTTTAATGCGAAAAGTGAATTAAGGGGTCATAGACGATTTTGACCGTCTTTTGCTTAGAGGATCTTGGTCATTTAAAAAAATTGTTTTATTATATATATATATAGAGTAGAAAGAATTAATGTTATTAATGTAAAAGAGTAAATTATATGGTTTCAGACGATCTTGGTTGTTCTATATGTCATGATCTGGGTCGTCGAGTAATATGTTTTATAATATAGATTTTTTTTTAATTAGTATAAGCAATTAATGTTAATATTCATAGTTTGTATTCACATTTTTAAGAGGAAAGAAATGATAGGAATATAAAAATAGTAAAGAAATGGAAAGAAAATAAATAACCGTGTTTGGATATAAAAATAATAACAAAGAAAAAAAAAGTAATTGATTAATATTTTCCTTATTTGGATTCATATTATTAAAGGAATGAAAATGATAATTTTAATGAAAATTACTTTTATACCATTTTTATGTTATGGAGAGATTATATATTGTATTTATAAGGCTTGTTATGACATTTTAAATTGTAATCATTTCCTTTCTTTTAAAGTGACTCCAATATGGGTTGATTATAAAAGCTAGCATTTTTAAAGGAATCAAAGGAATTGTGCTATCCATTGAATTACTTTCTTTCCGTTAAAAATCTAATTCAAACAAAAAAAAAGAAATAGATATTTCTATCATTTCTTTTCCTTTCCTTAAAAAAATGAATCAAACATTGCATAAGGCAAAGTAGTAAATTATGTGTTTCAGACGATCCTGCATCGAGTAATATGCTTTATAATATAGATTTTTTTTAATTAGTAGAAACAACTAATGTTATCAATGCAATTGAGTAAATTATGGGATTTCAGACGATCCTGACCGCTCTTTATGTAGAGGATCTAGGCCGTTGAGTAGTATGCTTTATAATATAGATTTTTTTAATTAGTAGAAACAATTAATGTTATTAATGCAAATGAGTAATATAGAGGTTTGATCCTGACCGCTCTTTATGTAAAGGAACTGGGTCGATGAGTAGTATGCTTATGATAGATATATTTTTTAATTAGTAAAAACAATTAATCTTATTATTGAAAAGGAGTAAATCATGGGATTTCAGACGATCTTGGTCGTTCTTTATGTAAATGATCTGGGCCATCGAGTAAGATTCTTTATAATATAGATTGTTTTTATTTAGTAGAAGCAATTAATGTTATTAATACAATTGAGTAAATTATTGGATTTCAGTTAATCCTGACCGCTCTTTATGTAGAGGATCTAGGTTGTCGAGTAGTATGCTTTATATTTTAGATTTTTTAATCAGTAGAAACAATTAATGTTATTAATGCAAATGAGTAAATTATGGGGTTTGATCATGACCGCTTTTTATGTTGAGGATCTAGGTCGTCGAGTAGTATGCTTTTTAATAGATATATTTTTTAATTAGTAAAAACAATTAATGTTATTACTGCAAAGGAGTAAATCATGGGATTTCATAAATGATCTGGGCCGTAGAGTAATATGTTTTATAATATAGATTTTTTAATTAGCAAAGTAATTAATGTTATTAATGCAAAGGAGTAAATTGTAGCGGTTTCAAACGATCTTATCCGCTCTTTATGTAGAGTGGGTCGTCGAGTAGTATGCTTTATAATAAAAAAAAATTTAATTAGTAGAAGCAATTAATTTTATTAATGCAAATGAATAAATTATGGGGTTTCACACGATCCTGGTCGCTCTTTATGTAGAAGATCTGGACCGTCGCTTAATATGCTTTATAATATAAATATGTAAATAAATAAATAATATTTAATAATTAATTTATATTCACTAAAAATTCATGACTCGGTTTTTTATTCAATTTCAAATAATTTTTAAGCAAGTGAATATATTAAGTTAGTCTTTACAATTAGATACGCATATCAATATCCAATACATTAAAATTATATTAAGTCATTGTCAGTCAACATGAACATGGTCAACATTTGGGTAAAACTCATTTGACCAACAATTCCCACATGAATCAAAATTGACTAACCAACTAAAAGTATGTAAATAATGCTAAACACGAGATGGGGTGGGAGGGAAGTCTAGAATAATACTACATCGAAAAGACATATTTCGGCCTTTAACCTTATCTAGTAAAAACTATCGGATTTACTTACTCACTAGTGAACATGAGGTCTTAAACTGTTAATATTTTGAGTAAACCAAGTAAATAGAACTTACATAGTATCCTTCTAAACATTATTTGGTTCTCATGGTTGTGTCTATTTACGAACCTGGACAGCTCATGGTATTTTATGAATAACCTTTGGAGAATTCTGCCTTCAAAAATCATCGTAGGGAGGTCCTACCCATGATATTCATATAGGTGGTCTTCTGTGAAGAGTATTATGCATTAATCTATCTTGTGTTATCGAAGATACAGGAACCATTAAAACTTTAACTTACCCTTCACTTTTGCAGGTAGCATTGTTTTATTTTGTCATGTGAATTGTTTGGGGAGGTCTTCCCATAATGCGTTACATCGAGTTGCAGTTTCATTAATCAGTTTTCCCTTTAAACATAAATTATGGGTTCTCCACTCTACTAGGTAGGGTTCCCATCATAGTAACTCAACTTTCATAGGTTTAAGACCCATTCCCCTTGACAACACTCGCACTTGCTCTGTTTGTAGACCTTTGGTCAGTTGATCTGCTATGTTATCCTCTGATCGAACATAATCAATTGTGATAACTCCGTTTGAGAGCAGTAGTTTAACGGTATTGTGTCTATGACTTATGTGTCTAGACTTACTGTTATACATCTCGTTTAGTGCCCTACCAATGACACTCTAACTATCGCAATCTATGCAGAGAACTGTCACATAATTTAGCCAATTAGGAATATCCTCTAAGAAATTTCGAAGCCACTTGGATTCCTCAACATATTTGTCTAAATCTATAAACTCATATTGTGATAGAATCAAGTTGTTAGTCATCAAACCGATCCCTCGCTTCCGGTAGAGAAGAGCTGGAACATGACGTAATACATTTGTTCTTTTGTGTCACATTCAGTGATATAGGCGCCGCAAATTTGCATGAAATGGACTAGATCTTGTTGCGTAGCGCTACTAAACAGCGTATAACTTGAAAATTGATTCAGCATGCCTAGATCAGGCCTAAATCGCATGGCTTGTGTATTTTGAGTGCGAATACCCATGGGTTGCACTCAGAATGTAAGTGGAAGTCTCAGACATTTCTGACTAGCCATCTGAATAATCTGAAATAGATAAAAAAACAAAAAGTAAAGCGTAAAATAAAAAAAATAAAACTAAAAAACTAAGTAAAAACTCAAAAGTAACGATGTAATCCCCGACAACGGCACCAAAGACTTGGTAGGGGTAAAGGTGTGATAAAAAACTATATAGAAGCACACACACTTAATACCACTACAAGAAACTCACTGAAAGTGCACATATTGTTTGCAAGTAATAGTTGATAAATATGATTCGTTCTCAGGGATTATGAAAGTAAGATTATAAATAATGCTATTACTAAGTGAGTTAGAAGAAATTTATAAAAATATTACACTAAAGACTCTAAAATGTTTATTGGGTTCTTAAGACTTGAAGAAATTGACTATATTAAACTAAGACTTAGATTAAAGACAGGGAAATAAAACACGAAATAAAATACTTATGAAAGTTTAGTTCACGAATTAGCAAGTAATCCCCACTAGCCTTGTTCTACATTTATTATCAAAGGGAGAATTGTGTGATATAAAAGCAATAGTCGGGATTTGAAATTCCTTCGAACTCCCATCAAGGTAGCTTATGAAGCAACCTCAGAACTACTAGGGGACTTTAGCAAGGGGACACTACGCAATGATCGGTAGTGAAATCAAACCCTGTTGGCTATGTAGTTAGGCAAGCCCGTCAGGATTACTACCCCACACTAAACGATTATATAGTGTTTTCTATAACTGAATCTCCCCGTTAGGGTGACAATCCAACTACTAATGGGGTAACTCTATACTCTACGCATAATAAGGGTTGCAAACATTATATCAAACACAAAATACAGAGCTATCATGAATAATTCATTTAAATATAAATCTCGGATTCAAATGAAGCATAATACAAGTCTAGGGTTCATACCCATGTGTTATTCTCAAGCTAAATAGAATTAGTTCATACTAATAAAATGAAAAAAAGTAATTAGTAATATCATATTCATGTTCAAAAGACAAAGAAAATAAGAATACTATATTAATTGCTGATAAATGATAAATAGGGTGGTTGGAATGTCATGAACAACTTTCCGGCTCCTTCTTCACTTCTTCTCACTTGATCCTGGTGATTTTTATGTGTTATTATGATTAAAGACTGAGCAAGATTCTCTTATGGTAAAAGTGAATAATATATATATAAGCTGAGACGAAATTAGGGTTTATGGCTAAGTATTAGACTCCTATTCCAACTAAAAAATGTTTCCTTAATAAGTGGGATGGTTGGCCCATTGTAGCTGAAATCCTCATAACTTCTTCGTTACAACTCTGAATCACTTGAAATTAATGGCCACACGACCGTAATGAAAAGAAGTTTCTGAATATAAAAGGGTTCCTTTAAGTTATCTTTCTATTTTCTGCAGCATTGAAAATACTACACATTTTCAAATTTGTCTAGCTCAACTTTTAATTTTCAAATATGCTCAAAGTTCTTTTTTTCGCAATGACTAAGGGGTTTGCTTGGTTTATTCACTTATTATCATCATGCCAAGTTGTATTAGCTTCCAAATATCTAAGTGCTACACAAATAACACACAAATTATGTGCAAAAACTTTAAAAATCACAAAACACCTAAAACTAGACAAGGAAGTGTCAGACATGAATAAATGGTAAAAATCCCTATAATAAGAACTAAATCCCCCTAAAATGATTTCTCTTGAATAGACTATTCTATCACATAAATGAAGACATCAATGGGCAAAAGGTTAATACCACTTGGACGCCACTCAGTCTCCAATGGCATTGAGCCGACGTTGAGATGGAGCTTTTGGGTATTTTTCGGTACACAACATTTTATTAAAGTTCATACCAAAACCTCCATTTATTTATTTTTTAAACTATTTTTTAAAAATCAAAACATAGAAAACTTGCTAAGAGTAGAGAAAAGCTTAAGGTGTTAGGAGCAAGAGGAGGTGCATCATAACCCTGGTTTTGGCTTCGATTCATCATTCAAATTTTAGGTAATTTCACAAAATTTCTAGGATAACTATCATTAGTTTATTTTCATATTGCGCTATGAATTAAATTTTACTCGCTTCAAGTTTCTTATGATTTTGTAATGAACACGATTATGTAGTTACCTATACTAATATTTGATGAATGCTTCGTATATGCCTTTATATCGTTGTTTAAATTAAATTAAGAGCTCTAACACTGTATCTTATCGCGTGGGTATCGGTATTTATATTTTTCCTATGTGGCACATCATATGTGCATAACGTAGAATGAGAAAATGAGACTAAACAATAATCTTGTATGCAACACATGTATGGTCCCTTATACGGTTATAGGGTTATGCTATGTAATTCACGCTTTATTTGACAGACCGACGCAACAACCTAGGCTTTAAAGTTAGTTAGTTGCCCACAAATAGAAATCATAAGGACTCTAGAATCCTAAGGAAGATATAAACACATTCATGTGATTTGAGATATTAGTAATCGTCTAATCCTTGAAGTTACATTAGTAAATATCTTGGATCATTGTCTCCAATTATAATACTAGCTTTATAGTTTGCTCTATAGGGTTTATAACAAACTCCCACATTTCAACTACCTTTTTGACAATACTTATTGGACTAGAAAATCATAGTTACCGCCAAGTGTATATGGCTTCAATAGTTCAATACTCAACTTTTCATTTTATTATCAGGATTGATTTGTATACTTACTAAATGTAAGTGTTACTTTTTTCCCACTAGTATAAAAAGTTTCGTAGGTGAAAATTATGCCTATTAGTTGATCATAGCATATCTTGGTAGCTAAATTTGATTCAGTAATATCATTCTTTTCTACCCGTAGTTTTATTTTTCATCTTTGACTTCGACATGTAAAGCCTGATGCTCCTATTGCTATATTTATTATGCAATTACCTCTAATGTCCCAACAATACAAATAACAAAATAAATCTAATCCACAATATAAAGCGACGCATAAAAGTTACGAGTGAGATTGAAAGAAATATAACTATATAGTAAGTTAAGCGAGAGGCTACATAATCTATTCATACTTTAACAAATTTAAAAGTAACGGAAAAATTTGATAGACTAGATTTCTCTCGTTCTCCATTATTCATGAAATTAGGTTATATCAATCTAACGCGGTATTCTTCATTAATACATTTTGTCGTTTAGTCTCTTTTAATGGGCGGTTTCAGTCACTCGTTCGATTATATTAAACTTCTTCTTCATTAGTTGTATTAAAAACGAAAACAGACCACGCGGTTTAAAATTTTAATTATCAAATTCAAAATCAAAGATATTGAACGCTACCGTTAATTTTTTTTACTTTTTTTAACATTTACTTTGAAAGATTTATTGGCTGTTAAATTTTTCTTTCACTATTCAAATTCAAACGATTGATTGAATCGTTTGAGTTTTAATTAAAATTAAAAAAATAATATATATCTATAATTATATTCCAAAATTTATAAAAATAAAAATAAAAATAAAACAAATTAATTTTTTTATAATAATTATCAACTTTAATATTTAAGGAGCCTTTATTCACTTTATTGACCAAACACAATAAGAATAAAACTAATAAAATTTGAAAAAAGCATAATTTGTAGTAAATCAATATTTGTTAAATTAAGAAACCAAATTATATTTCACTCCTAATAATAAAAAAGAAAAAGGAAAACATAGAAAAATTCTCCCGCCAAAAAGTTTATCCCACCATTTTTCTTCCCGCCATATTGAAGCTCACGGATTTATATTCACTCATCCACACACACTCTTTCACACTACCTTGAGCTGCCATGGCTTTACCACCACTCAAAAGATGTCTCAACAAGAGAAATCAAAGCTCAAATTCACCTTCCTCCACCCCATTTACTCGTAGTAAATCCCAGATTTATCTCCATCACAACCGTTCTGGTCGTGTCCGCCGTGACGCCGCCGCAGATAAGCTTATCATCCACCTTCTCGATTCTCGTTCCGGCCGAGCTCGCCGTGGCACTGACGTACCTACCCATCTCTCCGATCCTTTACTCAGCTCACAAGATGTTATTCCTTTCAAGGATGTAAGATCTCGAAGGGTTTTTTCAACGGGCCCGTCTAATTCAAACGGCCCGAACATTGTTGAACACGATGAAGAGATGAAGAGCTTGAAGAAAAATGGAAGATCTGAGCTAGGTCTGTCCGATTATGATAATGGAACTGTTAAAAAAGAACCTGTTAATACACTGTTGAAACTCGTTATCAATGAAGAGCAAGCTCTAAACAATGGAGTGGTTTCAGATACTACTGATCAAACACAAGGATCTAATCAAACTTCAAAAAAGGTATGATTTCTATAAATCAATATTGTAACTCTATATAGATTCATGAATCTAATCTAATATCGACTTAATCTTTTAATCTAGGTTATCAATTTACATCCAAGAGAAAAAGTATTCAAAACACCAAACATTTACAGCTACAGGAGATTACTCCCTTTTCTTGAAGCCAATTCAAAAGATGAATCCATCAAATCAAAGCCTCAAAGCAGTAAAAACCACAAGCCCAGGGCTCAATCACCAGGCCTGAAAAACAATTTAGCTACTTCCCAAGGCCCGAACAAATCTGCTGAAATTCTGAGTGAAGGATCAAAAAATAGAAAATCTGACGTGTGTCCAGATTTTGTTTCTGGGTCTGATTCGAAATCAAAAAGGGTATATTTATTTAAATTAAATTAATAATCTTTCTTAATATTAATGATGTTTTTGTTTTAATTTAGGTTAAAACTTCACGTTCAAAAGGAAAAGTATTTAAAGCTCCTAATATATACAGCTATAGAAGATTATTACCTTTTCTTAACAACAGTGAATCAACTAGAAAACATGAAGCATGTAAGTTTATAAATATTTCTTATTTAATTAATTATTTTAATTAAAAAAACCTATCTAATTCATCTTTTTTTACAGTCCCTATGCAAATTGATGAACAATCTAATGAAATAAACGAACCAACGGCTCAGATTGAAGCTAAATTGGACGATTCAGATGCTACTAACAATACTTTAGCTTTAATTATTAGTGAAAAAGAAGTTTCGATTGTTCAAACAACTTCTAAAAAAGAATCAATGATCAGAAATTACTTTTTAGCCCCTGAAAAGTTACCGAAAATGGTAAGTAAATTTTGTTTATAGAAAATACTCAAAAAATATAGCTAAAAAATGTTTATTTCTTAACAGGTAACTAATCCAAGTTCAAAGCTAAAATTACTCCCATGTTTTACTAACTCTTCCGAAACTTCTGAAACTACCCTTGGGGAAAACGTTGCGGCTTTACTCTGGGAACCTAGGTATGTACAATCTAATGGATTTGAAGAAAAGGGTATTAATGGAATTTTAAAAGGAAAAAATCCAAAAGGGTGTAGAGGAAAGTGTAATTGTTTGAATTGTGGTGTTTTTCGATTAAACGCTGAAAAAGCGTTTGAATTTTCAAAAAATCAATTTAGTGAAGCTGAAGAAATCTCAAATGAGTTAATAAAAGAGCTTTCAGAGATTAGAAATTTACTTGAAAAAAATGAGTTTTGTGTTAGTAAGGTAAATATTTTTTATTTTGTGAAATTAATTTTTTTATTTATATATTAATATGATTTTAATGAATTTTTAGGTTCAAGAATTATGTAAGCAGGCTATGGAGACTGAGAGAATTGCTAAGGAAAGGATTAATGAAATGAAGGAAAATCTTTACGTTCATTGTAGGACAAAAGTAAGTTATTTTTAGTTTTATTTTAATTTTTTGGATTTTAATATTTATATTTATTTATTTGTTTAAATAATTTTGCAGAGTTTAAATCGTCCAAGGGTGACATTTACTGATAATGAAGAGAAGTGATGGAGAAAACAAGAGTTGGTGAATTTATGAAGGAAAAAGAAGATTTGAAGAAAATTGAAAAATAGTTAATACATATAATTGTAGGGTTAAATTTTTGTTTATGTTTGGAGAGTTTTGGGAGGAATAATTTGAATAGTTTTGTTTGTGACTGAAGTGGATTTTTGTTATTATGGAAATTACTATGAATATAAGATCACATATTTGTGTTTTCTCAAGGTTTTTTTGTTTGGTTTATTTTTATTATTGTTGGTATTTTTGTGTTGGTTTTTTTGGTAGTTGAAGTGATATATAATACGGAGTTTAAATACTTTACCCGAAATAATAAAAAAATTATGTGAAGGTTTGCAAAAATAACATGAGGATGAGTATATATACACTAGACTTGTTTTTTGGTTGGGGAGTATAATAGACCGTCCCTTCGGAGACATCCGATTAAAAAAAAGAATAGTATAATAGACATTTACTACATGTATAATAGAAAATAGAAAACCAAATTTGTTTATAGCTGGGTCTAGACTCTTGACTTATATGTGTCTCTTCTCTTACTTAGCGGTTGGTTGTTTCTTTGACTAAGCTAAACTATAGTTAGTTTAGATGCCTCTTATGATTATTTGGTTGAAAATTATAGGGGTTTGTTCTTTATTTGTTAATTTTGTGAGTCAGTTGTTGTTTGGATTAGTTTTAATTTGGTTAATGTTTGGTGGAGGTCAGTGTTTGTGTTCTCATTCGATTCTTTCCAATTCGATTTTCTTTATTATTACTTGGGATAATAATACTTTTCTTAATACGAGAGAATCACGATTCTCATTGATATAGATGTCGCTTAGTTTTTTACTATATATAGTAGAGTTGGCATCGAGTTCGAATTATGGTGAGATTTAAAATGGAATTTGACTTTCTCCCCCTCAATCTAAGACTTGAGGTGATTGTGTTTGTTCAGCTCATAGTAGTTTTAGCCCCTGCTTATGTGGCAACGAGGTTTTTGGAAGGATGATGTTATCTAACTATAATATATTGTAGTTATTGTGTATGTTATGCTACATTTTTGTTAAGAATGTTAGTCTTATTTATGTTAGGATGAAACCTGTAATTATCAATAATGTAATCCTTTGCTTTAGATGTTATTATTTCCTTTAGACAAAAAAAGAAAGACAAAAAACTATAATAGCATTAAAATCCTACGATGAATAGTTGGATTAATTTTTATTAACTTCTTTTTAGTTGTCGTATCTAGATACAAACTCATGAATGTTGGATATAAGTAGGTGGAATAGCTTATCACCTGAAGTTGTTGACTTCTTATGTGATAATCTATGTCAATGATGGTGATAATGTCAAAGTCTTTGTAACACCATTTTCTTAACTTACTTATGAAAGAAGGACTTTTTTTTGAAAGTGATAAAAAAATTAACTATAAGAAGAAGTGGTTTATGGGCGGTTGAATAAATCTTGTCCTTTGTTGGTTATCTGGGTGTTTTTGTTTTAATATATTGGAAGACGATCCTTCTTTTTTCGGTGTTGTTACTTTTTGTTGGGGATTATACAATTTTTACTCATGTTTTTAAATATACGTAGAATTGGTTTCACGGGGTGTGGTAAAATTTTGAACCAATCAATCTTCCTCAATTGCTCACCTTACTATGGTAACTTTGTGGGGATTAACAAAAAAAACAATGAAAGCCTCTCACTAAACATGAAATTGTTGCATGTATTATCAAAGTGAACATGTGGCTTAATAAGTGGATCAATATAAAATTTGTAGTTAACTCCCCACAAGATAAAAAGCACATGAAATTTGAAATGATGTATTCATGGCTTTAATATTTTCTGGTTATAACATCAAACTGGATCATAACATTACCATGGAGAATGATTGGGCAAATGTAATAAGGCCATTTTCTTGTAACAAAATATGTATGAACATGATAGTATCGTTAAATTTGGAAGATATTAGACTTTGAATTGTAATAGTAATAAAAACTTCTCATTAATCCCTACGACAATAAACATGACTATTGAATAGGTTGCCAAACAAAAGGCACATGAGATTTTGTTTGGTAAAAGGTGCTTGACCCTTTCCGGATTAGCATATCTTATTCATATCGACTGTTCACCTAAAGGCATTGGATACAACTCATGTTGTAATATGTATTATCATTTGTCTTTAAAATATTTCATTTAGTTTGACAATCTTTTTTATTATAGTACACTAATTACTACATGATTCCACATAGAATGCCCTATTTTTGACATTTTTTCATAAGTCTCAACTAATCATGTGAAAAAGCTCCATCATATTAGGAATATAGTTCCTCCAGGATGGAACCCTATTTCTTAATCATTTATATACTAATATGACATCGAGAGACCAAATAAATGCAAATAAAGGAACACCCCATATTGTTTAGTAAATTTATTAGGGGTTGCACGTATGAGAGGACCCGACAACGAATATCTAATATATATATATATATATATATATATATATATATTTCATTAATAAAATATAAAACTTAAAAAAGGTAATTTTCTATAAATATACAGTTCTATTATCAATATACTTAATCAAATTTAATCATTTCGCTTAATCACATTTGATCATACGTTTCCTTTACTTCGCATGTAGTTCTCTTTAGACTCTTCTTTCCCTTTCTTAGGGTTTTCCTTATGATTACACTTATTTCTTCCTCGTCACCCGACATGTTCGTATTCATTGATCTCATCTTTAAGTGTCTGTTGTTAGTAGGCCTGTGTTTAAGTAGGGGAAATCCATTTGATTTACCATAGTTGTAACCTATAACTTTTCACCTCCCTTATTTGATAGGAAAGTTCTTCCGTCATATATAAGATGTTCTTATACTATTATTAAAAAAATCATATATGACACATACCCTATATTTTAAACTTACACCCACTAATTATAATAACATCCGTCTAATCCATGCCATGTGTCTATTAGTGTAATGAATTACTATGATTTATTAGTAAATATATGAGGAAAGTCTTACCCTAATTGATAATCATAGGTCTCCCCAAAATCTCTCTTCTATTACCCATTTCCAAAAGTAAGCATTTGTCCTACATTCAGAAATCTTCTCATCATCATCATCATCCCTACCACATTTTGTAATAAATCTTTTCTAAAGCTTTGTAATCATGGCATAATCGGTTGATTTTACCTTTTGATCTTAACCTAATCCTCATATATGAATGTGAACGCGTAGAGTTACTCACTCATTTGCTTGTTGAACGTAAAGGTCCATATCCCTTTTGTCATTTGTGTTAGACCGACTCTATTTTAATATTTGTGATGATGGTTTAAATAATGATTATGTTTAGTATTATCTAGTCATAGTTGATTTGTTTGAGGTATGTTTAGCATGTGTACATAAGAGAGGTGATTAGTATGAATGCTTAGAGCTATTAATTTTTAACGATCAAAGATCATCCTCTATGATCACAATAACATAGGGTGATCAAGTGAATGAGTTTAAGTCACCAAAGATCAAGACTCAAGAGAGATCAACAAAGAAGCTAAATAAGATTAAGACTCAAGGAATTGAAAAGAACGATCTTGAACATATTGAAGGTTTAGACTCAAGGGAGTTAGAAGAACGAGTTTAAAAATGTTGAAGGATCAAAAATGAAGGAATATTGTAAAAGCTATCTAAATATGAACAAGAATCAAGGGATTTCATTAAAGATTAATCTAGAATACTGACCGAGATACTTGGCTTGATAGAGAAGAACAAAGAGCATAATCAGGCTTGAGGATATAAAAGACCAAGACTCAAGGGAATTCAAAGATTATATAAATTTGTGCATCAAGGAAAGAAGATCGGTATCTAAGAGTACCTCAGATAAGCCAATTAAAAACATAAAGAAAGATCAAGTCAATTAGCTCAGTTTGGCCCTCCGAGAATTAATTTTGAACCCAAAAAAATGTATCTAATAGAAATCAAGTTTGTCACTACGAAAATCATCGCCCCTCTAATGTGGGTAAGTCGTTTGACATCACTAGTAAAAATAGGGACATTAGACACTCGAGGAGCTCAATCATGGAATGCCTAAAGTGGCATCCTAAAGAAGATGAGAAGAAGTCTTGACCTTCAAAGAAAAGATATGGCAGAATACGTAAAGTTATTGGAAAAATAAGACGAGAAGAGACAAAGATTAGTCCCGCATTGAAGATAGCGGGCTACCTAAAGCCATTCAATAATGAAGGCTGAGAAGAGAAGAAGAGTTGACCTCCAAAGACTACCTAAATCCATTCATTAATGGATGTGATGTGAATATTGGAGCATTCAATTTTGGATGGACGTCTTACCCATTAGAAATACATCAAATTTGTCATAGGAAAAATGTTAATTTATAAAGATCAAGTCCTAGTATTATAAGTTTTTAATAAAATTATTAAGGTTACACTACTCTGTATATATATGAAAAGTGATCGAGTTTGTGTTTGATAGGAAGAGTGACGAGGATAGGATTTACGAGGCAATATAAATTGAGAATTTGAATTCAAATTTTTGAAATAAATTAAAAATTGTGATTTAAATGGAAAGTTGTTAGTTATTCGAAGAAAAAAATTGAAAATTATGATAAAATGACATTTTGAAATTTTTATATAATGCTAATATATTAAATTCAGAGTTATTATATATTTTGTATTGAATTTTAACATTTCTATTATTTTAAAATAAACAATATGTTGAATATTATTTTATTTATGTATGACTTTCACCTCATCTAATTGTTGTAATATACTCGTTAAAAAATAGTAAAACTTCATAATAGATTTAATTAGTCTATACTTTATAGTGAAGTGACAATTACATGAGATCTTTTATTCTTTATTTTAAGAGTGAATTGTTCGACTTTACACGCGAGACTGAAAAATATACTGGAGTAGCCCTTTGATATCCAGCTTAGAGCTAAAGTTAGACACGCATGGCGTCAAACCAGTCCACTTTTGATGTAAAATGTTTTTGGGTTGGATTAGGAAACTTAAAAGAGACCCAAGACCCACAAAATATTTTTGGGCCCAAAAATATCAAAGCTTAACATTATAGAAGGTTCATTTCTACTTTTACATCAATGAGAGAGTGCAAGTTGATTTGGAGGATGAAGAAAAAAGCTAGAGCCGAACTTCACGTATTCTACATCTTTCACTTGTTATCATAAGGATTATTAGTCCTAGTTTCTTCTCTTAACCATAATTCTAAAAATACTATTTAGTTATATTTATCTTATAACATACCAAATTCCATTAGCTTAGTTCTTTTTTTATCAATACACGTTGAATACTGTTTTGATACTATGATATATGGAAAGTGAATTTAACTGAATCGGATAATTGTGTTATAATTGAATATGAATTATTATAATGGATTATTTCTATAACTTGGGAAGTTTTTTATTGACCTAAGTGCTTAAACTATTACCGTAGATATGAGTTTAGGATCTGAACTAGTTCATATAATTTTGGTGTGCAATAGACATCCTAACAGGTTTACCTAACTAGATAATCACATAAGCTTAGGTCATATCACCAATTGTTTTCATTGAACAATCTTACCCAGTGACTCTAATAATTGTGAGATCGTCTTTTAAGTTACCTTGTGGAAGTTAGAAGGATTATAGAATCCCGATAAGTTATAACGACCTGATTTACCATTATAATTGGAATTACCGACTTAATAAGATAGGCGCATACTAGCAAACATGATCTAATCTTTTAAATATATATCGTAATATTATTTACTGCATTAGTTGTTTAATTTCATATTCATATCGTACTTAATAATTTAAAAACCAAATACATATCTAATTTAATTATGTCTTTATATTTAAACATCTAAATCCTTCACACTACATACAAACATGAGTTAAAAGGTAACGACATAAGTCCCTATAGAGACGCTAACTCTTATACAATCTTATTACTTGTCCGTTCTCTCGAGTTGTGTTTTGTATACAATATTTTTATCACACCTAGCGAGACAAAAATCACCTTGACCTAGAACCACAAACCCCTCAGGGTCCACCATATAAATCTATTCATTTAGATCTTCATTAAAGAACGTGGGTTTGACATCCATCTGATTTATAACAAGTCTGAAAATGACAATTATGACAACACTAGAGATTCGAGGGAATGGTGACTAACTTATATGAATTAGAAAAAAAAGAAGGAGATCTTCCCTCCTAGATCAAGGATCTGAAGTCTCAACTTCGGCTTCCCACCTTCGAGACAAAATAACTTAAGTAAAAGAAAATGTGTTTATGTGATTCTGAGTTATTTTGAAGAATACAAAAAAGGTAATCTGATGAATACAAAAGAGGGTATTGTGAAAATGGGAACAAATCACCATGATATTATAATCAAGAGCTTACTCTACAAGTTCCCAAGGTGATTATTTCTTGATCACCTTGTTTTTTAAGTGATATTGGATGATCTCCTTGGAAACGAGAAAGATAAATTATTAACATAATAATCCAATTAAAATGCCAACGTGCCTTTAAGAACGATACAAAAGTTAAAGAAAATCACGGATACATTGGTGAAGCATTGTCATCGATCCCATCAATTCTTTGAAAAAGTTATCTAAACAAGTTGTTGGAAAAATACACACATTTTGTTGCATTCTTATTAATAAGATCTCACAAGACTGATTTTGTTCATCAAGTACACAAAAGACCAAAACTTATGATTATTATACCTAGAAGGTACTTGGAAGCTTGACATAAGGCATCAGCATACCCTAAAAAATATTTTAGAAGGTCATCTCTTTATCAACATGGTTACAGTTTACTCAAAAGAGTCTTGGCATATCTAAAAGATAGTTACAAAGACTGATTCTTCATTGGCACGATTACTAAAGATCAAGGTCATTGTTGGCATATAAAATGAATACTTGAAAGAAATACCTCAGACATCGGTACGCTCCAAAAAATGAACAAAAAGACGTATGTGAATTATTGGAAGTAAGAATGATGTAATTACAATAAACAGAAGAATCCTTTCAAGTATGTTTGACATAGATGTTATTTTGGGTATCAAGATTCTTCAAAATTCTAAAGGTATTATAGTATCTCAATCACACTATATTTAGAAAGTATTAAATTTTTTTTAGTAATGGCGACACAAATAGCACCAAGACACATGATGATGTAAATTTACATCTTGCTAAACTAATGGTACGATCAACAGTTGGCGTACGCTCGGGATATTGGAGTCTCATGTTCCTACCAAACTACAATAGGTCAAATATAGAAATGCAATAAGTAAGCTAAGTAGGTTTACACATAATCCGGAAAAGCAACCATTTTATTGCTATTTTAAAAGTTATAGGGTATGTTAGATATATACTATGAACGAAGGGTTGTTTTACGTAGGATATTCACCCGTACTAGAAAGATACCGCGATACAAACTAGATATTAGACTCCACAAACACAAAATACACAAGTGGATTCGTATTCATGTTAAGAGGAGCAGAAGTGTCTTGGAAATCCACTAAGAAAACTTGAATAGCCAGATGCACTATGGAATTTGAATTTATAGCTGTAGATAAAGGTACTAAGGAAGATGAGTGGCTTCATAATTTGTTAGAGGATATTCTTAATTGCACAAAGTTATGTCAGCTATGTTCATACATTGCGATAGTTAGAGTGTTATTGGTAGGGCACTAAAAATATGTATAAAGGTAAGTATAGACACATACATCGTAGAAACAATATTGTTAGACAACTGCTCTCTAATGGAGTTATCATAATTGATTACGTTCAATTAAAGGATAATAGAGGATCCACTGACCAAGGGTTTACAGATAGATTAAGTGTGAGTGTTGTCATGGGGAATGGATCTTAAGCCTATGAAAGCCAAGTTTCCATGATAGGTACCCTACCTAGCATAGTGGAGATCCCTAAATCTAGATCCAAAGGGAAAACTGAATCACGAAGTTGTAACTCGGTGTGACGCACTTCGGAGAGTCCTCACCAAACAATACATAGGACAAAATAAAATAGTGTTACTTGTAAAAGTGAAGATAAGTTAAACTTTTAATGGTTTTTTGTATCTTCAGTAATATAAGTTTATATAGATAACATGGGTCAGACCGCCATACGAGAATTTTTCGAAAGGCGAAATTCTCCGTCTGGTATTCATAGAATACTAGGATTTATCTATGGCCATAAATGGACACAACCGCGAGAACCAAATTATGTTTGGAAGGATATTATGTAAGTTCTATTGACATGGGTTACACAAAGGATGCACAGTTGAAGACATCATGTTCATTGGTTTCAAAGTAAATTCGATAGCCCTTACTAAAGAAGGTTCAAGGCCAAAGGCTAAATTTTTCGACGTAGTATTCTTCTACTCTTCTCTCTCAATCTATGTCGTGTTTAGATATCTTTGTCAATTTCCATTCATGTGGGTATTGGTGGTCAAACGAGATTTTTCTCAATTATTGAGTGGGTTGATGATTACTTGGTTGATATGTTTATCAATTATTAAATACTAATGTAATATATTCACTTGGTTAAAAATGATTTGAACTTGAATGAGAAGTTGAGTCATGAAAATTTGGAGGAAAAATAAATAAATAAATAAATATGTTTTATTTATTTATATATTAATATATAAGAAAGGTAAAAAAAGAAAACAAAAATTGTTTTTTACTATTGCGGCAAGCCCAATAGTTTTTTCCATGTGCAAACATTGGACCTGACCCAATAGTAAATTTATAACAAATAATAAATATACATTACTATTGGATCAATCCTAATAGTTATGTTCTTTACTAGCTAACATATATTTTATTTAAAACTCAAAAGTCCAAATTTTAATTTCGCAACCCTTTATAATGGATGTCTAGCCACCTATTCATTTATTTAAAGTATTAACGAGAGAGTTAAAAAAGAAGTATCTTAATTGATTTTGAAGAAATTCTGAAGATTTTGCATGTCCGTTTCTTCAGAATAGTTTTATTGCCAGTACATGGGCTAAATATCTTAAAGACATCAGATCCAATATAAACCTCCACAAGTAAAGTTATTTATTTATTTACGTGTATTTATGAATTAGTTCTTATATAGTTGTACTAGTTTATACAAATGGAATCAACAACTTTTTGAAATGGGCCATTAAAATTAGTTTTTTATCCATCTTTTGTAACTTATCATTATTCTTCAACTATTGTAATCTTGGACCATGAGCTTTAAAATATGAAATAAGTTAACATTAATTAAATTTCTTCCTTCATCGAAGTCTTCGATCTAGTTGGACCATTTTAACAATCTTCTTAACATTTTTAGTCAATTTCAGAATTTTTGAAGTGGTAGTTCGTTAATGCCTTAGATCATATACGTTTCAGAATAAAGGCTTAATATTTTTATGCTTGAACCAAATAAAATGTGATTCTCTCGATCGAAGTATATAAAACTCTTGCTCCTTTTAAATAAAATTTATGTAATAAACTTGATAGTTTTTCTCTTAGAACACATAAAACAGAAATATTATAATTGCCTTCTTGAATGTTGTTAGATAAGGATATATTTACTCTAGCAAACATTTGAGGAATTTTTTTGCTCTATCAACAATAAAGGATAACAAAACATGTATGTACAACAAGTGTGTAGTTCATATTGAGAATATCAGAATTGTAATTACCAATCTATGCACGGAAGTGCGTGTTACGCATCTGAGCTTTCTGCGGGTGTTTATCACCCAATACCCTCCATACGTTTTAGCTACTGCACATTCCATCACCAAGAAATGTTAATCTACCACTGCCGCAACGCATATTCCACACTATTGAGACTCCAATAAACCCTGTTTATTTAAGTTATAAGCCGTGGGTAATCTATCTTTTGCGAGCGTCCAACGAAACACCAAGATTTTTTAGAACACTGTAGCTTCCTAATCGACCGGCTAACATGGGGTAAAATGTCACGAAAATTTAGTACAGAGATAAAATACACCAAAAACCGCGCAAATGACTAGCACGTGGACAACTAACTGTGATTTTTGAAGGATTTCTTTTACTAGGGGTAACGAGTCACGAAAACTTAGTATATGGGTTAAACAGACGCTTATTAAACAATAGGGGGACGGGTAAAATATATTGTTTAAAAATCATTATTAATGACAAGGACCATACTATATAAAATTTTAATATCTCATAATAATTATTACCATTTTTAATATTATAAAACCTAAATTTAATCTATGTGTGTAACTAATATTTTATAGAACTCATGTGTTTATATTATTTATGTATTTTTAAAATAAGATCAACAATTAATAAGTATATCACAAATATAATATACATAAATTTTTAATTTTATTAAACTATTAAATTTTGTTAGACAATATTTAATTAATAACGTTTAAGAAAAAATATTAAATATAATTATTTTTTATGATTAACAATATATATCCTTGTTTCTTTCAAAGAAAAAAGGTAATATTAAATATTATTTATTTTTTCTACAAATTAAAAAACGTAAACATTAAAAGAAAAATATATGAGGTAAAAAAAGGTTGTTGAACAATAACCCTGACCCGTTCATTTCAATTATGAAGATATGAAATCATCATTAAGGTCTTAAGCAGACACAATTTTATTACTATTTGATATCCTATTCTCTTCCAATCGATTCATATCTTTACAATTTCTCCTCCTCTTTGATTATGTTTCTTCTATTCCCAGGATTTCCCAGTTTTGATTTTAAAGAATAAGTGGATTCACTATCTTTCATTTCTCAGATCGATGGACATTTCATTTCTATTTTCTTGTATGTATTTCTTGATCTATTGTTATTTTTTATGATAGATATCATATGCTAAACAATTTTCTTCTACTCAGATTGTTTATTTATCTTTTTAAAATTTATTGATAGTTTGTTTGTGTATGCTAAAAACAATTGCTTATACTCAAGTTATTTCAGGGTATATAATTTTTATTCATATAATTTAATTAATCTTGTTTAACTTATATGTATATGTAGTAGATGAAATAATGGTTAACAAGTTGTTTGAAGATCCTTTGAGATTTTAAACTTATTGATGTAATAACTCTGATATATCATGATAATGAGAAACATTAAGGGATTATTTTATGGAGACTGATATAATTTTTTAAATCTAAATATTTTGTAGAATCCATAAATGAATTAAAATTTAATTATATTTTGACATATTTGTCTTAATCTTTTGTAGAGATGGATGTTTTTTTAATATTTTAAAGATTTTTTTGTATGTGGCATGTCAAGTTTTAGTCAAAGACAAACTAAAATCTAGTAATTTTTTGGGATGCCTTATTCCCTAAAACCAACATCCTAAAAATATTTTGTATATGATTTTTAAGCATTTAAAAAATTATTAAAAGACATAATAGAAGCTAGACCTACAAAATAAACTCATTTCCAATATAAAGTAAATTTTAAATGTAAGGTTTTGGAGAGTTTTTAATTAGTCAATTCATTTATATGAATATTAAGAAAATGTCTTAATATCAGGTTGAACATTATGTTTATACTTCATTTCACAATTTCAAGGTTCTTCTACTAATTTAAAAATGTAAATGTAAATTTGAATTTATTATTTATTTTTAGATAAGGTCTAAGTATATAATGTCTACTGACTAAATATAATACACTTATCATTGTTATTCATTATACAATATACAAATAAAAACTTGAAAAAATGCTTTTTTATACTTAATTATTTTAAGAAGAGAATTTATTAATATATTCGGATTACACACTCGAATGTGTTGATAAGCTTTTACTCACTGTTTTCTTTTTAATCAAGTACTTTTGTATGTTTTAGTCGTATTTAAAATTCATTAAGAACGAATTAGAAGAAGATTATGTTTTTTTATAAAATAATTAGGAAAATATTAAATATGTGATGATTATATTTTACCATTTTTATAGCTTACAATCCAAAGATCATATCTTTATTTTTTGTGAGAATTTTTCATATTCAATAATATTATTCTTTTTTTCCAAACCGAGGCTTGTAATTCAAAGGGAGTCAAATCTTAATTACAAATAAATATTAATGGTAGGAATATATTTAATTGACACTATATCAAAATTTATAACTCAAAATATATTTTTCAGTAAAGTGGTATAAATACCTATTTGTTCAAGAGTATTTTGAACATAGTGGAATAAATAACATTAGAGACTATTATTTTATAAGATATTAAAAAAAAATATAAAAAAAGAACCAAGATGAGAGAAATTTACAACCAAGTAAATAAAAATTTAATATGTTAGATAAGACATTCTACACATGGCAGACCTAGAATACTTTATTAAGAGGGCCAATATATAAGGGATGGGAAAAACATTTTCAATTTATGTTTCAATAGGTTTTCTATGTTGATAATAAATATTAATTGAAGTAATTTTAATTAGATTAATAATTTTTTTTAATATGAATACGAAAAAAAAGTATGCTCCAATGGTACCAAACCACCTTCTAGAAGATATATATATATATATATATATATATATATATATATATATATATATATATATATATATATATGTATGTATGTATATATATATATGTATGTATATATATATGTCTGTGTGTGTATGTTGATCGTATCGTATTTGTATATAAAAATATAGATACATTATAAGTTGTAATTTTTTTAATGTGTAGGTGGGCTTTAGTCACCTCTCATAAATCATAATTCAGCCACTTTGCATCCGCATTATAAATGCCCACGATGAGATTTGGAGTTGCTAATGGGATCTTGGTACCAAAGCTTTAGCTCGATGTTTGGAACAGTTTTAGTTTCAACACTGGATAAAAAATGTTTCACTAATGACCCACCAGATATATAAGAAATTACTACTACAATATTCTCTTCTTTTGATCAACTTACGAAATTGTAAACCTTGTTGTTGTTTATGTTAGTATTTGAGTTAATGAATTCTTTTGTTATCAAGTTTTGAGTCCTTTAGTCATGGTTTTTTATTTTACATGTATTTTACTAGTGCATCTAAAGTTTGTTTATTTGTAAACAAACAAGATGAACAAGCTTTACGCTTTTTTTATGAGTTGCCACATTTGTTTTATATTTTTAATTATAAATGATTTTTTCAAATTTATATCGCAATTGATTTTAAAGTGACAATTTAGTTTGAGGACATCCATAATACTTAAAATGAGACTATGCAGCTCATTCAATCCATTTCTAGTATACCTCCAAATGCATTAATTCATTTAGATACATTTATTAATTTAGTCAAAAATATATATTATAACAACATTATATTGTTTTCTCTCTTCTTGATGGTAAAATATACTTTTACAAAGAAAAACGATCTTCATAAAAAGTTTAAAACAAATCATGACTTAGTGTGAAAGGTCTATTAAGGAAAAGGAAAAAAAATTGTTTTGAATTGTAATTTATATGATCGTCTTCTCAAAAAAATTATAAACAATGATAGACAAGCTTTATGAATTGTTCTATTTCAAAATAATATTTATCTTTAATCAAATGTATCATTTATCTCTAATAACAAAGTTACTTAATTTTCATCGAAGATAAAAATTAAAATGAGATCCACTTATGTGTTTTTTGAGAAAATATGTTTAATAGAATGAAACTATGTTAGCGAGAGCTTAATAGTGAATAATTCACTTATTATAGTTGGAGGGTTGTTTAAGGTTTACTTAGTTTTGGCATTATTAATAATATTATAGAAAATTAGACAACGGGTATCCTAGATATTACTCATATGTGTCTAAATGATACGATTATGGTTCTAACTATTAACTTACAATTTATAAATGGAAAATTATTCCATCCAATATTGGATGAACCTACACGATTTATTTGAGTACACATACCCCATATTTTAAACTTACAAAAGTAACTAAATAATTAATCTAATAACATTTGTTTTGTTATAATAATTGATGGATGTGATGTAAATATTGGACCATTCAATTTTGGATGGAAGACTTACCCATTAGAAATACATCAAATTTGTCATAGGAAAAATGTTGATTTATAAAGATCAAGTCCTAGTATTATAAATTTTTAATACAATTATTAAGGTTACACTAATTTTTATATATGAAAAGTGATCGGGTTTGTGTTTGATAGGAAGATTGACGAGGATATGATTTACAAGGCAATATAAATTGAGATTTTGAATTCAATATTTTGAAATAAATTACAAATTGTGATTCAAATGGATAATTGTTAGTTATTTGAAGAAAAAATTGACAATTATGATAAAATGACATTTTTAAATTTTTATATAATGCAAATATATTAAATTATTAATTATTATATATTTTGCATTGTGTTGAATATTATTGTATTTATGTATGATTCTCATCTCATCTAATTGTTGTAATATATTCGTTAAAAAATAGTAAAACTTCATAATAGATTAAATTAGTCTATACATTATAGTGAAGTTACAAATACATGGGTTTTTTATTCTTTATTTTAAAAGTTAATTGTTCGAGTTTACATGCGAGACTGAAAAATATACTGGAGTATCCCTTTGATATCCAACTTAGAGCTAAAGTTAGACACGCATGGTGTCAAACCAGTCCACTTTTGATGTAAATTGTTTTTGTGTTGGATTAGGAAACTTAAATGAGACCCAAGACCCATAAAATATTTTTGGGACCAAAAATATCAGGGCTTAACATTATAGAAGGGTAATTTCTACTTTTACAGCAATGAGAGAGTGCAAGTTGATTTGGAGGAGGAAGCAAAAAGCTGGAGCTGAACTTCACCAATTCTACATCTTTCACTTGTTATCATAAGGATTATTAGTCCTAGTTTCTTCTCTTAACCATATTTCTAGAAATAATATTTAGTTTTCTTTATCTTATAACATACCAAATTCAGTTAGCTTGATTACTTTTTTATCTATACTCGATGAACAGTGTTTTGATACTATGATATATGGAAAGTGAATTTAATTGAATCGGATAATTGTGTTATAAGTGAATATGAATTATTATAATGGATTCTTTCTATAACTTGGACAGTTTTTGATTGAACTAAGTGCTTAAACTATTACCGTAGATATGAGTTTAGGAATTGAACTGGTTCATATAATTTTGGTGTGCAATAGACATCCTAACATGCTTACCTAACTAAATAATCACATATGTGTAGCTCATATCCCCAAATGTTTTCATTGAACATTCTTACCTAGTGACTCTAATAATTGTGAGATCATCTTTTAAGTTACCTTGATGGAAGTTAGAAGGATTATAGAATCCCTATAAGTTATAACGACCTAATTTACCATTATAATTAGAATCACCGACTTAATAAGATTGGCGCATACTAGCAAACATGATCTAATCTCTTATATATATATATCTTAATATTATTTACTGCATTAGTTGTTTAATTTCATATTCATATCGTCTCTTAATAATTAAAAACCCAATACATATCTATTTTAATTATGTCTTTAGTTTTAAACATCTGAATCGTTTACACTACATACAAACATGAGTTCAAAGTTAACGACATAAGTCCCTATAGAGACGCTAACTCTTATACAATCTTATTACTTTTCTGTTCTCTGGAGTTATGATTTGTATACCATATTTTTATCACACACAACAAGATGACAATAACCTTGACCTGGAACCACAAACTCCTCAGGGTCCACCATATATATCTATTCATTTAGATCTTCATTCAAGAACGTGGGTTTGCCATCAATCTGATTTATAGCTAGTTTGCAAATGACAATTAGGATAACACTAGATATTCGAGGGAATGGTGTCTGACTTATATGAATTCGAAAAAAAAGGAGATCTTCCCTCCTAGACCAAGGATCCGAATGCTCAACTTTGGCTTCCCACCTTCGGGACAAAAAAACTTAAGTAAAAGAAAAGGTGTTTATGTAATTCAAAGTCATTTTGAAGAATACAAGAAAGGAAGTTTGATGAATACAAAAGAGAGTATTGTGAAAATGGGAACAAATCACCATGATATTATAAGCAAGAGCTTACTCTTCAAGTTCCCAAGGTGATTATTTCTTGATCACCTTGTTTTTTAAGTGATATTTGATGATCTCCTTGGAAACGAGAAAGATAAATTATTAACATAATAATTAAGATGGAAACGTGCCTTTAAGAACGATACAAAAGTTAAAGAAAAACACGGATACATTGGCGAAGCATTGTCATCGATCCCATCATTGATTTGAAAAGGTTATCAAAAAAAATTGTTTGCAAAATACACACATTTTGTTGCATTCTTATTAATAAGATCTCACAAGAATGATTTTGTTCATCACGTTCACAAAAGACCAAAACATATGATTAATATACCTAGAACTTCTAGGCTAGAAGGTAGTTAGAAGCCCAACATAATGCATCAACATACCCTCAAAAATATTTTAGAAGGTCATTTCTTCATCGACATGGTTACAGTTACTCAAAATAACAGTCTTGGCATATCTAAAATATAGTTACAAAGACTGATTCTTCATTGGCACGATTACTAAAGACCAAGGCCATTGTTGGCATATAAAGTGAATACATGAAAGAAATACCTCAGACGTCGGCACACTTTAAAAAATGAACAAAAAGACGTATATGAATTATTGGAAGTAAGAATGATGTAATTACCACAAACAAAAGGATCATTTTAAGTATGTTTGACATAGATGTTATTTTGGGTATCAAGATTCTTTAAAATTCCGAAGGTAATATAGTATCTCAATCACACTATATTTAGAAAGTATTAAAAAAATTAGTAATGGCGACACAAATAGCGCAAGACACATGAAGATGTAAATTTACATCTTGCTAAGAACGCTAATGTTACGATCAACGGTTGGCGTACGCTCGGGATATTGGAGTCTCATGTTCCTACCAAACTACAATAGGTCAAATATAGAAATGCAATAAGTAAGCTAAGTAGGTTTACACATAATCCGGAAAAGCAACCATTTTATTGCTATTGTAAAAGTTATAGGGTATGTTAGATATATACTATGAACGAAGGGTTGTTTTACGTAGGATATTCACCCGTACTAGAAAGATACCGCGATACAAACTAGATATTAGACTCCACAAACACAAAATACACAAGTGGATTCGTATTCATGTTAAGAGGAGCAGAAGTGTCTTGGAAATCCACTAAGAAAACTTGAATAGCCAGATGCACTATGGAATTTGAATTTATAGCTGTAGATAAAGGTACTAAGGAAGATGAGTGGCTTCATAATTTGTTAGAGGATATTCTTAATTGCACAAAGTTATGTCAGCTATGTTCATACATTGCGATAGTTAGAGTGTTATTGGTAGGGCACTAAAAATATGTATAAAGGTAAGTATAGACACATACATCGTAGAAACAATATTGTTAGACAACTGCTCTCTAATGGAGTTATCATAATTGATTACGTTCAATTAAAGGATAATAGAGGATCCACTGACCAAGGGTTTACAGAGAGATTAAGTGTGAGTGTTGTCATGGGGAATGGATCTTAAGCCTATGAAAACCGAGTTTCCATGATAGGTACCCTACCTAGCATAGTGGAGATCCCTAAATCTAGATCCAAAGGGAAAACTGAATCACGAAGTTGTAACTCGGTGTGACGCACTTCGGAGAGTCCTCACCAAACAATACATAGGACAAAATAAAATAGTGTTACTTGTAAAAGTGAAGATAAGTTAAACTTTTAATGGTTTTTTGTATCTTCAGTAATATAAGTTTATATAGATAACATGGGTCAGACCGCCATACGAGAATTTTTCGAAAGGCGAAATTCTCCGTCTGGTATTCATAGAATACTAGGATTTATCTATGGCCATAAATGGACACAACCGCGAGAACCAAATTATGTTTGGAAGGATATTATGTAAGTTCTATTGACATGGGTTACACAAAGGATGCACAGTTGAAGACATCATGTTCATTGGTTTCAAAGTAAATTCGATAGCCCTTACTAAAGAAGGTTCAAGGCCAAAGGCTAAATTTTTCGACGTAGTATTCTTCTACTCTTCTCTCTCAATCTATGTCGTGTTTAGATATCTTTGTCAATTTCCATTCATGTGGGTATTGGTGGTCAAACGAGATTTTTCTCAATTATTGAGTGGGTTGATGATTACTTGGTTGATATGTTTATCAATTATTAAATACTAATGTAATATATTCACTTGGTTAAAAATGATTTGAACTTGAATGAGAAGTTGAGTCATGAAAATTTGGAGGAAAAATAAATAAATAAATAAATATGTTTTATTTATTTATATATTAATATATAAGAAAGGTAAAAAAAGAAAACAAAAATTGTTTTTTACTATTGCGGCAAGCCCAATAGTTTTTTCCATGTGCAAACATTGGACCTGACCCAATAGTAAATTTATAACAAATAATAAATATACATTACTATTGGATCAATCCTAATAGTTATGTTCTTTACTAGCTAACATATATTTTATTTAAAACTCAAAAGTCCAAATTTTAATTTCGCAACCCTTTATAATGGATGTCTAGCCACCTATTCATTTATTTAAAGTATTAACGAGATAGTTAAAAAAGAAGTATCTTCATTGATTTTGAAGAAATTCTGAAGATTTTGCATGTCCGTTTCTTCAGAATAGTTTTATTGCCAGTACATGGGCTAAATATCTTAAAGACATCAGATCCAATATAAACCTCCACAAGTAAAGTTATTTATTTATTTACGTGTATTTATGAATTAGTTCTTATATAGTTGTACTAGTTTATACAAATGGAATCAACAACTTTTTGAAATGGGCCATTAAAATTAGTTTTTTATCCATCCTTTGTAACTTATCATTATTCTTCAACTATTGTAATCTTGGACCATGAGCTTTAAAATATGAAATAAGTTAACATTAATTAAATTTCTTCCTTCATCGAAGTCTTCGATCTAGTTGGACCATTTTAACAATCTTCTTAACATTTTTAGTCCATTTCAGAATTTTTGAAGTGGTAGTTCGTTAATGCCTTAGATCATATACGTTTCAGAATAAAGGCTTAATATTTTTATGCTTGAACCAAATAAAATGTGATTCTCTCGATCGAAGTATATAAAACTCTTGCTCCTTTTAAATAAAATTTATGTAATAAACTTGATAGTTTTTCTCTTAGAACACATAAAACAGAAATATTATAATTGCCTTCTTGAATGTTGTTAGATAAGGATATATTTACTCTAGCAAACATTTGAGGAATTTTTTTGCTCTATCAACAATAAAGGATAACAAAACATGTATGTACAACAAGTGTGTAGTTCATATTGAGAATATCAGAATTGTAATTACCAATCTATGCACGGAAGTGCGTGTTACGCATCTGAGCTTTCTGCATGTGTTTATCACCCAATACCCTCCATACGTTTTAGCTACTGCACATTCCATCACCAAGAAATGTTAATCTACCACTGCCATATTCCACACTATTGAGACTCCAATAAACCCTGTTTATTTAAGTTATAAGCCGTGGGTAATCTATCTTTTGCGAGCGTCCAACGAAACACCAAGATTTTTTAGAACACTGTAGCTTCCTAATCGACCGGCTAACATGGGGTAAAATGTCACGTAAATTTAGTACAGAGATAAAATACACCAAAAACCGCGCAAATGACTAGCACGTGGACAACTAACTGTGATTTTTGACGGATTTCTTTTACTAGGGGTAACGAGTCACGGAAACTTAGTATATGGGTTAAACAGACGCTTATTAAACAATAGGGGGACGGGTAAAATATATTGTTTAAAAATCATTATTAATGACAAGGACCATACTATATAAAATTTTAATATCTCATAATAATTATTACCATTTTTAATATTATAAAACCTAAATTTAATCTATGTGTGTAACTAATATTTTATAGAACTCATGTGTTTATATTATTTATGTATTTTTAAAATAAGATCAACAATTAATAAGTATATCACAAATATAATAAACATAAATTTTTAATTTTATTAAACTATTAAATTTTGTTAGACAATATTTAATTAATAACGTTTAAGAAAAAATATTAAATATAATTATTTTTTATGATTAACAATATATATCCTTGTTTCTTTCAAAGAAAAAAGGTAATATTAAATATTATTTATTTTTTCTACAAATTAAAAAACGTAAACATTAAAAGAAAAATATATAAGGTAAAAAAAGGTTGTTGAACAATAACCCTGACCCGTTCATTTCAATTATGAAGATATGAAATCATCATTAAGGTCTTAAGCAGACACAATTTTATTACTATTTGATATCCCATTCTCTTCCAATCGATTCATATCTTTACAATTTCTCCTCCTCTTTGATTATGTTTCTTCTATTCCCAGGATTTCCCAGTTTTGATTTTAAAGAATAAGTGGATTCACTATCTTTCATTTCTCAGATCGATGGACATTTCATTTCTATTTTCTTGTATGTATTTCTTGATCTATTGTTATTTTTTATGATAGATATCATATGCTAAACAATTTTCTTCTACTCAGATTGTTTATTTATCTTTTTAAAATTTATTGATAGTTTGTTTGTGTATGCTAAAAACAATTGCTTATACTCAAGTTATTTCAGGGTATATAATTTTTATTCATATAATTTAATTAATCTTGTTTAACTTATATGTATATGTAGTAGATGAAATAATGGTTAACAAGTTGTTTGAAGATCCTTTGAGATTTTAAACTTATTGATGTAATAACTCTGATATATCATGATAATGAGAAACATTAAGGGATTATTTTATGGAGACTGATATAATTTTTTAAATCTAAATATTTTGTAGAATCCATAAATGAATTAAAATTTAATTATATTTTGACATATTTGTCTTAATCTTTTGTAGAGATGGATGTTTTTTTAATATTTTAAAGATTTTTTTGTATGTGGCATGTCAAGTTTTAGTCAAAGACAAACTAAAATCTAGTAATTTTTTGGGATGCCTTATTCCCTAAAACCAACATCCTAAAAATATTTTGTATATGATTTTTAAGCATTTAAAAAAATATTAAAAGACATAATAGAAGCTAGACCTACAAAATAAACTCATTTCCAATATAAAGTAAATTTTAAATGTAAGGTTTTGGAGAGTTTTTAATTAGTCAATTCATTTATATGAATATTAAGAAAATGTCTTAATATCAGGTTGAACATTATGTTTATACTTCATTTCACAATTTCAAGGTTCTTCTACTAATTTAAAAATGTAAATGTAAATTTGAATTTATTATTTATTTTTAGATAAGGTCTAAGTATATAATGTCTACTGACTAAATATAATACACTTATCATTGTTATTCATTATACAATATACAAATAAAAACTTGAAAAAATGCTTTTTTATAGTTAATTATTTTAAGAAGAGAATTTATTAATATATTCGGATTACACACTCGAATGTGTTGATAAGCTTTTACTCACTGTTTTCTTTTTAATCAAGTACTTTTGTATGTTTTAGTCGTATTTAAAATTCATTAAGAACGAATTAGAAGAAGATTATGTTTTTTTATAAAATAATTAGGAAAATATTAAATATGTGATGATTATATTTTACCATTTTTATAGCTTACAATCCAAAGATCATATCTTTATTTTTTGTGAGAATTTTTCATATTCAATAATATTATTCTTTTTTTTCCAAACCGAGGCTTGTAATTCAAAGGGAGTCAAATCTTAATTACAAATAAATATTAATGGTAGGAATATATTTAATTGACACTATATCAAAATTTATAACTCAAAATATATTTTTCAGTAAAGTGGTATAAATACCTATTTGTTCAAGAGTATTTTGAACATAGTGGAATAAATAACATTAGAGACTATTATTTTATAAGATATTAAAAAAAAATATAAAAAAAGAACCAAGATGAGAGAAATTTACAACCAAGTAAATAAAAATTTAATATGTTAGATAAGACATTCTACACATGGCAGACCTAGAATACTTTATTAAGAGGGCCAATATATAAGGGATGGGAAAAACATTTTCAATTTATGTTTCAATAGGTTTTCTATGTTGATAATAAATATTAATTGAAGTAATTTTAATTAGATTAATAATTTTTTTTAATATGAATACGAAAAAAAAGTATGCTCCAATGGTACCAAACCACCTTCTAGAAGATATATATATATATATATGTATGTATATATATATATATGTCTGTGTGTGTATGTTGATCGTATCGTATTTGTATATAAAAATATAGATACATTATAAGTTGTAATTTTTTTAATGTGTAGGTGGGCTTTAGTCACCTCTCATAAATCATAATTCAGCCACTTTGCATCCGCATTATAAATGCCCACGATGAGATTTGGAGTTGCTAATGGGATCTTGGTACCAAAGCTTTAGCTCGATGTTTGGAACAGTTTTAGTTTCAACACTGGATAAAAAATGTTTCACTAATGACCCACCAGATATATAAGAAATTACTACTACAATATTCTCTTCTTTTGATCAACTTACGAAATTGTAAACCTTGTTGTTGTTTATGTTAGTATTTGAGTTAATGAATTCTTTTGTTATCAAGTTTTGAGTCCTTTAGTCATGGTTTTTTATTTTACATGTATTTTACTAGTGCATCTAAAGTTTGTTTATTTGTAAACAAACAAGATGAACAAGCTTTACGCTTTTTTTATGAGTTGCCACATTTGTTTTATATTTTTAATTATAAATGATTTTTTCAAATTTATATCGCAATTGATTTTAAAGTGACAATTTAGTTCGAGGACATCCATAATACTTAAAATGAGACTATGCAGCTCATTCAATCCATTTCTAGTATACCTCCAAATGCATTAATTCATTTAGATACATTTATTAATTTAGTCAAAAATATATATTATAATAACATTATATTGTTTTCTCTCTTCTTGATGGTAAAATATACTTTTACAAAGAAAAACGATCTTCATAAAAAGTTTAAAACAAATCATGACTTAGTGTGAAAGGTCTATTAAGGAAAAGGAAAAAAAATTGTTTTGAATTGTAATTTATATGATCATCTTCTCAAAAAAATTATAAACAATGATAGACAAGCTTTATGAATTGTTCTATTTCAAAATAATATTTATCTTTAATCAAATGTATCATTTATCTCTAATAACAATGTTACTTAATTTTCATCGAAGATAAAAATTAAAATGAGATCCACTTATGTGTTTTTTGAGAAAATATGTTTAATAGAATGAAACTATGTTAGCGAGAGCTTAATAGTGAATAATTCACTTATTATAGTTGGAGGGTAGTTTAAGGTTTACTTAGTTTTGGCATTATTAATAATATTATAGAAAATTAGACAACGGGTATCCTAGATATTACTCATATGTGTCTAAATGATACGATTATGGTTCTAACTATTAACTTACAATTTATAAATGGAAAATTATTCCATCCAATATTGGATGAACCTACACGATTTATTTGAGTACACATACCCCATATTTTAAACTTACAAAAGTAACTAAATAATTAATCTAATAACATTTGTTTTGTTATAATAATTGATGGATGTGATGTAAATATTGGACCATTCAATTTTGGATGGAAGACTTACACATTAGAAATACATCAAATTTGTCATAGGAAAAATGTTGATTTATAAAGATCAAGTCCTAGTATTATAAATTTTTAATACAATTATTAAGGTTACACTAATTTTTATATATGAAAAGTGATCGGGTTTGTGTTTGATAGGAAGAGTGACGAGGATATGATTTACAAGGCAATATAAATTGAGATTTTGAATTCAATATTTTGAAATAAATTACAAATTGTGATTCAAATGGATAATTGTTAGTTATTTGAAGAAAAAATTGACAATTATGATAAAATGACATTTTTAAATTTTTATATAATGCAAATATATTAAATTATGAATTATTATATATTTTGCATTGAATTTTAACATATCTATTATTTTAAAATAAACAATATGTTGAATATTATTGTATTTATGTATGATTCTCATCTCATCTAATTGTTGTAATATATTCGTTAAAAAATAGTAAAACTTCATAATAGATTAAATTAGTCTATACATTATAGTGAAGTTACAAATACATGGGTTTTTTATTCTTTATTTTAAAAGTTAATTGTTCGAGTTTACATGCGAGACTGAAAAATATACTGGAGTATCCCTTTTATATCCAACTTAGAGCTAAAGTTAGACACGCATGGTGTCAAACCAGTCCACTTTTGATGTAAATTGTTTTTGTGTTGGATTAGGAAACTTAAATGAGACTCCCAAAAATATCAGGGCTTAACATTATAGAAGGGTAATTTCTACTTTTACAGCAATGAGAGAGTGCAAGTTGATTTGGAGGAGGAAGCAAAAAGCTGGAGCTGAACTTCACCAATTCTACATCTTTCACTTGTTATCATAAGGATTATTAGTCCTAGTTTCTTCTCTTAACCGTATTTCTAAAAATAATATTTAGTTTTCTTTATCTTATAACATACCAAATTCAGTTAGCTTGATTACTTTTTTATCTATACTCGATGAATAGTGTTTTGATACTATGATATATGGAAAGTGAATTTAATTGAATCGGATAATTGTGTTATAAGTGAATATGAATTATTATAATGGATTCTTTCTATAACTTGGACAGTTTTTGATTGAACTAAGTGCTTAAACTATTACCGTAGATATGAGTTTAGGAATTGAACTGGTTCATATAATTTTGGTGTGCAATAGACATCCTAACATGCTTACCTAACTAAATAATCACATATGTGTAGCTCATATCCCCAAATGTTTTCATTGAACATTCTTACCTAGTGACTCTAATAATTGTGAGATCATCTTTTAAGTTACCTTGATGGAAGTTAGAAGGATTATAGAATCCCTATAAGTTATAACGACCTAATTTACCATTATAATTAGAATCACCGACTTAATAAGATTGGCGCATACTAGCAAACATGATCTAATCTCTTATATATATATCTTAATATTATTTACTGCATTAGTTGTTTAATTTCATATTCATATCGTCTCTTAATAATTAAAAACACAATACATATCTATTTTAATTATGTCTTTAGTTTTAAACATCTGAATCGTTTACACTACATACAAACATGAGTTCAAAGTTAAGGACATAAGTCCCTATAGAGACGCTAACTCTTATACAATCTTATTACTTTTCCGTTCTCTGGAGTTATGATTTGTATACCATATTTTTATCACACACAACAAGATGACAATAACCTTGACCTGGAACCACAAACTCCTCAGGGTCCACCATATATATCTATTCATTTAGATCTTCATTCAAGAACGTGGGTTTGCCATCAATCTGATTTATAGCTAGTTTGCAAATGACAATTAGGATAACACTAGATATTCGAGGGAATGGTGTCTGACTTATATGAATTCGAAAAAAAAGGAGATCTTCCCTCCTAGACCAAGGATCCGAAGGCTCAACTTTGGCTTCCCACCTTCGGGACAAAAAAACTTAAGTAAAATAAAAGGTGTTTATGTAATTCAAAGTCATTTTGAAGAATACAAGAAAGGAAGTTTGATGAATACAAAAGAGAGTATTGTGAAAATGGGAACAAATCACCATTATATTATAAGCAAGAGCTTACTCTTCAAGTTCCCAAGGTGATTATTTCTTGATCACCTTGTTTTTTAAGTGATATTTGATGATCTCCTTGGAAACGAGAAAGATAAATTATTAACATAATAATTAAGATGGCAACGTGCCTTTAAGAACGATACAAAAGTTAAAGAAAAACACGGATACATTGGCAAAGCATTGTCATCGATCCCATCATTGATTTGAAAAGGTTATCAAAAAAAATTGTTTGCAAAATACACACATTTTGTTGCATTCTTATTAATAAGATCTCACAAGAATGATTTTGTTCATCACGTCCACAAAAGACCAAAACATATGATTAATATACCTAGAACTTCTAGGCTAGAAGGTACTTAGAAGCCCAACATAATGCATCAACATACCCTCAAAAATATTTTAGAAGGTCATTTCTTCATCGACATGGTTACAGTTACTCAAAATAACAGTCTTGGCATATCTAAAATATAGTTACAAAGACTGATTCTTCATTGGCACGATTACTAAAGACCAAGGCCATTGTTGGCATATAAAGTGAATACATGAAAGAAATACCTCAGACGTCGGCACGCTTTAAAAAATGAACAAAAAGACGTATATGAATTATTGGAAGTAAGAATGATGTAATTACCACAAACAAAAGGATCATTTTAAGTATGTTTGACATAGATGTTATTTTGGGTATCAAGATTCTTTAAAATTCCGAAGGTAATATAGTATCTCAATCACACTATATTTAGAAAGTATTAAAAAAATTAGTAATGGCGACACAAATAGCGCAAGACACATGAAGATGTAAATTTACATCTTGCTAAGAACGCTAATGTTACGATCAACGGTTGGCGTACGCTCGGGATATTGGAGTCTCATGTTTCTACCAAACTACAATAGGTCAAATATAGAAATGCAATAAGTAAGCTAAGTAGGTTTACACATAATCCGGAAAAGCAACCATTTTATTGCTATTGTAAAAGTTATAGGGTATGTTAGATATATAGTATGAACGAAGGGTTGTTTTACGTAGGATATTCACCCGTACTAGAAAGATACCGCGATACAAACTAGATATTAGACTCCACAAACACAAAATACACAAGTGGATTCGTATTCATGTTAAGAGGAGCAGAAGTGTCTTGGAAATCCACTAAGAAAACTTGAATAGCCAGATGCACTATGGAATTTGAATTTATAGCTGTAGATAAAGGTACTAAGGAAGATGAGTGGCTTCAGAATTTGTTAGAGGATATTCTTAATTGCACAAAGTTATGTCAGCTATGTTCATACATTGCGATAGTTAGAGTGTTATTGGTAGGGCACTAAAAATATGTATAAAGGTAAGTATAGACACATACATCGTAGAAACAATATTGTTAGACAACTGCTCTCTAATGGAGTTATCATAATTGATTACGTTCAATTAAAGGATAATAGAGGATCCACTGACCAAGGGTTTACAGATAGATTAAGTGTGAGTGTTGTCATGGGGAATGGATCTTAAGCCTATGAAAGCCAAGTTTCCATGATAGGTACCCTACCTAGCATAGTGGAGATCCCTAAATCTAGATCCAAAGGGAAAACTGAATCACGAAGTTGTAACTCGGTGTGACGCACTTCGGAGAGTCCTCACCAAACAATACATAGGACAAAATAAAATAGTGTTACTTGTAAAAGTGAAGATAAGTTAAAATTTTAATGGTTTTTTGTATCTTTAGTAATATAAGTTTATATAGATAACATGGGTCAGACCGCCATACAAGAATTTTTCGAAAGGCGAAATTCTCCGTCTGGTATTCATAGAATACTAGGATTTATCTATGGCCATAAATGGACACAACCGCGAGAACCAAATTATGTTTGGAAGGATATTATGTAAGTTCTATTGACATGGGTTACACAAAGGATGCACAGTTGAAGACATCATGTTCATTGGTTTCAAAGTAAATTCGATAGCCCTTACTAAAGAAGGTTCAAGGCCAAAGGCTAAATTTTTCGACGTAGTATTCTTCTACTCTTCTCTCTCAATCTATGTCGTGTTTAGATATCTTTGTCAATTTCCATTCATGTGGGTATTGGTGGTCAAACGAGATTTTTCTCAATTATTGAGTGGGTTGATGATTACTTGGTTGATATGTTTATCAATTATTAAATACTAATGTAATATATTCACTTGGTTAAAAATGATTTGAACTTGAATGAGAAGTTGAGTCATGAAAATTTGGAGGAAAAATAAATAAATAAATAAATATGTTTTATTTATTTATATATTAATATATAAGAAAGGTAAAAAAAGAAAACAAAAATTGTTTTTTACTATTGCGGCAAGCCCAATAGTTTTTTCCATGTGCAAACATTGGACCTGACCCAATAGTAAATTTATAACAAATAATAAATATACATTACTATTGGATCAATCCTAATAGTTATGTTCTTTACTAGCTAACATATATTTTATTTAAAACTCAAAAGTCCAAATTTTAATTTCGCAACCCTTTATAATGGATGTCTAGCCACCTATTCATTTATTTAAAGTATTAACGAGAGAGTTAAAAAAGAAGTATCTTCATTGATTTTGAAGAAATTCTGAAGATTTTGCATGTCCGTTTCTTCAGAATAGTTTTATTGCCAGTACATGGGCTAAATATCTTAAAGACATCAGATCCAATATAAACCTCCACAAGTAAAGTTATTTATTTATTTACGTGTATTTATGAATTAGTTCTTATATAGTTGTACTAGTTTATACAAATGGAATCAACAACTTTTTGAAATGGGCCATTAAAATTAGTTTTTTATCCATCCTTTGTAACTTATCATTATTCTTCAACTATTGTAATCTTGGACCATGAGCTTTAAAATATGAAATAAGTTAACATTAATTAAATTTATTCCTTCATCGAAGTCTTCGATCTAGTTGGACCATTTTAACAATCTTCTTAAAATTTTTAGTCCATTTCAGAATTTTTGAAGTGGTAGTTCGTTAATGCCTTAGATCATATACGTTTCAGAATAAAGGCTTAATATTTTTATGCTTGAACCAAATAAAATGTGATTCTCTCGATCGAAGTATATAAAACTCTTGCTCCTTTTAAATAAAATTTATGTAATAAACTTGATAGTTTTTCTCTTAGAACACATAAAACAGAAATATTATAATTGCCTTCTTGAATGTTGTTAGATAAGGATATATTTACTCTAGCAAACATTTGAGGAATTTTTTTGCTCTATCAACAATAAAGGATAACAAAACATGTATGTACAACAAGTGTGTAGTTCATATTGAGAATATCAGAATTGTAATTACCAATCTATGCACGGAAGTTCGTGTTACGCATCTGAGCTTTCTGCATGTGTTTATCACCCAATACCCTCCATACGTTTTAGCTACTGCACATTCCATCACCAAGAAATGTTAATCTACCATTGCCGCAACGCATATTCCACACTATTGAGACTCCAATAAACCCTGTTTATTTAAGTTATAAGCCGTGGGTAATCTATCTTTTGCGAGCGTCCAACGAAACACCAAGATTTTTTAGAACACTGTAGCTTCCTAATCGACCGGCTAACATGGGGTAAAATGTCACGAAAATTTAGTACAGAGATAAAATACACCAAAAACCGCGCAAATGACTAGCACGTGGACAACTAACTGTGATTTTTGACGGATTTCTTTTACTAGGGGTAACGAGTCACGGAAACTTAGTATATGGGTTAAACAGACGCTTATTAAACAATAGGGGGACGGGTAAAATATATTGTTTAAAAATCATTATTAATGACAAGGACCATACTATATAAAATTTTAATATCTCATAATAATTATTACCATTTTTAATATTATAAAACCTAAATTTAATCTATGTGTGTAACTAATATTTTATAGAACTCATGTGTTTATATTATTTATGTATTTTTAAAATAAGATCAACAATTAATAAGTATATCACAAATATAATATACATAAATTTTTAATTTTATTAAACTATTAAATTTTGTTAGACAATATTTAATTAATAACGTTTAAGAAAAAATATTAAATATAATTATTTTTTATGATTAACAATATATATCCTTGTTTCTTTCAAAGAAAAAAGGTAATATTAAATATTATTTATTTTTTCTACAAATTAAAAAACGTAAACATTAAAAGAAAAATATATAAGGTAAAAAAAGTTTGTTGAACAATAACCCTGACCCGTTCATTTCAATTATGAAGATATGAAATCATCATTAAGGTCTTAAGCAGACACAATTTTATTACTATTTGATATCCCATTCTCTTCCAATCATATCTTTACAATTTCTCCTCCTCTTTGATTATGTTTCTTCTATTCCCAGGATTTCCCAGTTTTGATTTTAAAGAATAAGTGGATTCACTATCTTTCATTTCTCAGATCGATGGACATTTCATTTCTATTTTCTTGTATGTATTTCTTGATCTATTGTTATTTTTTATGATAGATATCATATGCTAAACAATTTTCTTCTACTCAGATTGTTTATTTATCTTTTTAAAATTTATTGATAGTTTGTTTGTGTATGCTAAAAACAATTGCTTATACTCAAGTTATTTCAGGGTATATAATTTTTATTCATATAATTTAATTAATCTTGTTTAACTTATATGTATATGTAGTAGATGAAATAATGGTTAACAAGTTGTTTGAAGATCCTTTGAGATTTTAAACTTATTGATGTAATAACTCTGATATATCATGATAATGAGAAACATTAAGGGATTATTTTATGGAGACTGATATAATTTTTTAAATCTAAATATTTTGTAGAATCCATAAATGAATTAAAATTTAATTATATTTTGACATATTTGTCTTAATCTTTTGTAGAGATGGATGTTTTTTTAATATTTTAAAGATTTTTTTGTATGTGGCATGTCAAGTTTTAGTCAAAGACAAACTAAAATCTAGTAATTTTTTGGGATGCCTTATTCCCTAAAATCAACATCCTAAAAATATTTTGTATATGATTTTTAAGCATTTAAAAAATTATTAAAAGACATAATAGAAGCTAGACCTACAAAATAAACTCATTTCCAATATAAAGTAAATTTTAAATGTAAGGTTTTGGAGAGTTTTTAATTAGTCAATTCATTTATATGAATATTAAGAAAATGTCTTAATATCAGGTTGAACATTATGTTTATACTTCATTTCACAATTTCAAGGTTCTTCTACTAATTTAAAAATGTAAATGTAAATTTGAATTTATTATTTATTTTTAGATAAGGTCTAAGTATATAATGTCTACTGACTAAATATAATACACTTATCATTGTTATTCATTATACAATATACAAATAAAAACTTGAAAAAATGCTTTTTTATAGTTAATTATTTTAAGAAGAGAATTTATTAATATATTCGGATTACACACTCGAATGTGTTGATAAGCTTTTACTCACTGTTTTCTTTTTAATCAAGTACTTTTGTATGTTTTAGTCGTATTTAAAATTCATTAAGAACGAATTAGAAGAAGATTATGTTTTTTTATAAAATAATTAGGAAAATATTAAATATGTGATGATTATATTTTACCATTTTTATAGCTTACAATCCAAAGATCATATCTTTATTTTTTGTGAGAATTTTTCATATTCAATAATATTATTCTTTTTTTTCCAAACCGAGGCTTGTAATTCAAAGGGAGTCAAATCTTAATTACAAATAAATATTAATGGTAGGAATATATTTAATTGACACTATATCAAAATTTATAACTCAAAATATATTTTTCAGTAAAGTGGTATAAATACCTATTTGTTCAAGAGTATTTTGAACATAGTGGAATAAATAACATTAGAGACTATTATTTTATAAGATATTAAAAAAAAATATAAAAAAAGAACCAAGATGAGAGAAATTTACAACCAAGTAAATAAAAATTTAATATGTTAGATAAGACATTCTACACATGGCAGACCTAGAATACTTTATTAAGAGGGCTAATATATAAGGGATGGGAAAAACATTTTCAATTTATGTTTCAATAGGTTTTCTATGTTGATAATAAATATTAATTGAAGTAATTTTAATTAGATTAATAATTTTTTTTAATATGAATACGAAAAAAAAGTATGCTCCAATGGTACCAAACCACCTTCTAGAAAATATATATATATATATATATATATATATATATATATATATATGTATGTATATATATATGTTTGTGTGTGTATGTTGATCGTATCGTATTTGTATATAAAAATATAGATACATTATAAGTTGTAATTTTTTTAATGTGTAGGTGGGCTTTAGTCACCTCTCATAAATCATAATTCAGCCACTTTGCATCCGCATTATAAATGCCCACGATGAGATTTGGAGTTGCTAATGGGATCTTGGTACCAAAGCTTTAGCTCGATGTTTGGAACAGTTTTAGTTTCAACACTGGATAAAAAATGTTTCACTAATGACCCACCAGATATATAAGAAATTACTACTACAATATTCTCTTCTTTTGATCAACTTACGAAATTGTAAACCTTGTTGTTGTTTATGTTAGTATTTGAGTAAATGAATTCTTTTGTTATCAAGTTTTGAGTCCTATAGTCATGGTTTTTTATTTTACATGTATTTTACTAGTGCATCTAAAGTTTGTTTATTTGTAAACAAACAAGAAGAACAAGCTTTACGCTTTTTTTATGAGTTGCCACATTTGTTTTATATTTTTAATTACAAATGATTTTTTCAAATTTATATCGCAATTGATTTTAAAGTGACAATTTAGTTTGAGGACATCCATAATACTTAAAATGAGACTATGCAGCTCATTCAATCCATTTCTAGTATACCTCCAAATGCATTAATTCATTTAGATACATTTATTAATTTAGTCAAAAATATATATTATAATAACATTATATTGTTTTCTCTCTTCTTGATGGTAAAATATAATTTTACAAAGAAAAACGATCTTCATAAAAAGTTTAAAACAAATCATGAGTTAGTGTGAAAGGTCTATTAAGGAAAAGGAAAAAAATTGTTTTGAATTGTAATTTATATGATCATCTTCTCAAAAAAATTATAAACAATGATAGACAAGCTTTATGAATTGTTCTATTTCAAAATAATATTTATCTTTAATCAAATGTATCATTTATCTCTAATAACAAAGTTACTTAATTTTCATCGAAGATAAAAATTAAAATGAGATCCACTTATGTGTTTTTTGAGAAAATATGTTTAATAGAATGAAACTATGTTAGCGAGAGCTTAATAGTGAATAATTCACTTATTATAGTTGGAGGGTAGTTTAAGGTTTACTTAGTTTTGGCATTATTAATAATATTATAGAAAATTAGACAACGGGTATCCTAGATATTACTCATATGTGTCTAAATGATACGATTATGGTTCTAACTATTAACTTACAATTTATAAATGGAAAATTATTCCATCCAATATTGGATGAACCTACACGATTTATTTGAGTACACATACCCCATATTTTAAACTTACAAAAGTAACTAAATATTAATCTAATAACATTTGTTTTGTTATAATAATTGATGGGTGTGATGTAAATATTGGACCATTCAATTTTGGATGGAAGACTTACCCATTAGAAATACATCAAATTTGTCATAGGAAAAATGTTGATTTATAAAGATCAAGTCCTAGTATTATAAATTTTTAATACAATTATTAAGGTTACACTAATTTTTATATATGAAAAGTGATCGGGTTTGTGTTTGATAGGAAGAGTGACGAGGATATGATTTACAAGGCAATATAAATTGAGATTTTGAATTCAATATTTTGAAATAAATTAAAAATTGTGATTCAAATGGATAATTGTTAGTTATTTGAAGAAAAAATTGACAATTATGATAAAATGACATTTTTAAATTTTTATATAATGCAAATATATTAAATTAGTAATTATTATATATTTTGCATTGAATTTTAACATATCTATTATTTTAAAATAAACAATATGTTGAATATTATTGTATTTATGTATGATTCTCATCTCATCTAATTGTTGTAATATATTCGTTAAAAAATAGTAAAACTTCATAATAGATTAAATTAGTCTATACATTATAGTGAAGTTACAAATACATGGGTTTTTTATTCTTTATTTTAAAAGTTAATTGTTCGAGTTTACATGCGAGACTGAAAAATATACTGGAGTATCCCTTTGATATCCAACTTAGAGCTAAAGTTAGACACGCATGGTGTCAAACCAGTCCACTTTTGATGTAAATTGTTTTTGTGTTGGATTAGGAAACTTAAATGAGACCCAAGACCCATAAAATATTTTTGGGCCCAAAAATATCAGGGCTTAACATTATAGAAGGGTAATTTCTACTTTTATAGCAATGAGAGAGTGCAAGTTGATTTGGAGGAGGAAGCAAAAAGCTGGAGCCGAACTTCACCAATTCTACATCTTTCACTTGTTATCATAAGGATTATTAGTCCTAGTTTCTTCTCTTAACCATATTTCTAAAAATAATATTTAGTTTTCTTTATCTTATAACATACCAAATTCAGTTAGCTTGATTACTTTTTTATCTATACTCGTTGAACAGTGTTTTGATACTATGATATATGGAAAGTGAATTTAATTGAATCGGATAATTGTGTTATAAGTGAATATGAATTATTATAATGGATTCTTTCTATAACTTGGACAGTTTTTGATTGAACTAAGTGCTTAAACTATTACCGTAGATATGAGTTTAGGAATTGAACTGGTTCATATAATTTTGGTGTGCAATAGACATCCTAACATGCTTACCTAACTAAATAATCACATATGTGTAGCTCATATCCCCAAATGTTTTCATTGAACATTCTTACCTAGTGACTCTAATAATTGTGAGATCATCTTTTAAGTTACCTTGATAGAAGTTAGAAGGATTATAGAATCCCTATAAGTTATAACGACCTAATTTACCATTATAATTAGAATCACCGACTTAATAAGATTGGCGCATACTAGCAAACATGATCTAATCTCTTATATATTGGCAAAGCATTGTCATCGATCCCATCATTGATTTGAAAAGGTTATCAAAAAAAATTGTTTGCAAAATACACACATTTTGTTGCATTCTTATTAATAAGATCTCACAAGAATGATTTTGTTCATCACGTCCACAAAAGACCAAAACATATGATTAATATACCTAGAACTTCTAGGCTAGAAGGTACTTAGAAGCCCAACATAATGCATCAACATACCCTCAAAAATATTTTAGAAGGTCATTTCTTCATCGACATGGTTACAGTTACTCAAAATAACAGTCTTGGTATATCTAAAATATAGTTACAAAGACTGATTCTTCATTGGCACGATTACTAAAGACCAAGGCCATTGTTGGCATATAAAGTGAATACATGAAAGAAATACCTCAGACGTCGGCACGCTTTAAAAAATGAACAAAAAGACGTATATGAATTATTGGAAGTAAGAATGATGTAATTACCACAAACAAAAGGATCATATTAAGTATGTTTGACATAGATGTTATTTTGGGTATCAAGATTCTTTAAAATTCCGAAGGTAATATAGTATCTCAATCACACTATATTTAGAAAGTATTAAAAAAATTAGTAATGGCGACACAAATAGCGCAAGACACATGAAGATGTAAATTTACATCTTGCTAAGAACTCTAATGTTACGATCAACGGTTGGCTTACACTCGGGATATTGGGAGTCTCATGTTCCTACCAAACTACAATAGGTCAGATATAGAAATGCAGTATGTAAGCTAAGTAGGTATACACATAATCTGGGAAACAACCATTTTATTGCTATTGTAAAAGTTATAAGGTATGTTCGATATATACTATGAACGAAGGGTTGTTTTACGCAGGATATTCAGCCGTACTAGAAAGATACAGCGATACGAACTAGATATTAGACTCCACAGACTCAAAATACACAAGTGGATTCGTCTTCATGTTAATAGGAGCAGAAGTGTCTTGGAAATCCACTAAGAAAACTTGCATAGCAAGATGCACTATGGAATCTGAATTTATAATGGTAAGTCTAGACACATACGTCGTAGACACAATACTGTTAGACAACGGCTCTCTGATGGAGTTATCATAATTGATTACGTTCAATTAAAGGATAATAAAGGATCCACAGACCAAGGGTTTACAAAGAGATCAAGTGTTTGTCTTGGGGAATGAGTCTTAAGCCTATGAAAGCCGAGTTTCGATGATAGGAACCCTACCTAGCATAGTGGAGATCCCAAAATCTAGGTCCAAAGGGAAAACTGAATCATGAAGTTGTACCTCGGTTCGACGCACTTTGGAGAGACCTTCCCAAACCATACATAGGACAAAATATAATAGCGTTACTTGTAAAAGTGAAGTAAAGTTAAACTTTTAATGGTTTTTTGTATCTTCAATAATATAAGTTTATATAGATAACATGGGTCGGACCGCCATACGAGAATTTTCTGAAAGGAGAAATTCTTCGACTGGTACTCATAGAATAGTAGAATTTATCTGTGGCCATAAATGGACACAACCGCGAGAACCAAATTATGTTTGGAAGGATACTTGGTTTACTCAAAGGATGCACAGTTCAAGAAATCATGTTCATTAGTTTCAAAGTAAATCGGATAGCCCTTACTAAAGAAGGTTCAAGGCCAAAGGCTAAATTTCTCGGCGTTGTATTCTTCTACTATTCTCTCTCAATCTCTGTCGTGTTTAGATATCTTTGTCAATTTCCATTCATGTGGGTATTATTGGTCAAATGAGATTTTTCTAAAGTATTGAGCGGTTTGATGATTAATTGGTTAATACGTTTATCAATTTTTAAATACTAACGTAATATATTCACTTGGTTAAAAATTATTTGAACTTGAATGAGAAGTTGAGTCATGAAAATTTGGAGGAAAAATAAATAAATAAATAGGTTTCATTTATATATATGTATTAATATATAATGAAGGTCAAAAAAGGAAAAAAAATTGTTTTTTACTATTACGGCAAGCCGAATAGTTTTTTTTCCATGTGCAAACATTGGACCTGACCCAATAGGAAATTTATAACAAATAATAAAGATACATTACTATTGGATAAATCCTAATAGTTATGTACTTTACTAGCTAACGTATATTTTATTTAAAACATAAAAGTTCAAATTGAAAATTCACAACCCTTTATAATTGATGTCTAGCCACCTATTCATTTATTTAAAACATTAAGCGTTAAAATTTATACGAGAGAGATAGAAAAGAAGTATCTTCATTGATTTTGAAGAAATTCAGAATAATTTGCATGTCCGTTTCTTCAGAATAGTTTTATTGCCAGTTGGGCAAATTATCTCAAAGACACCAGTTCCAAACTGAACCTCCACAAGTAAAGTTATTTATTTATTTACGTTTATTTTATTTATGAATTAGTTTTTATATAGTTGTACTAGTTTATACAAATAGAATCGAACACCTTTTTGAAATGGGCCACTAAAATTAGTTTTTTATCCATCCTTTGTAACTTATCATTATTCTTCAACTATTGTAATCTTGGACCATGAGCTTTAAAATATGAAATAAGTTATAGCATTAACGTTAATTAAATTTATCCCTTCATCGAAGTCTTCGATCTAGATGGACCATTTTAACAATCTTCTTAACAGTTTTAGTCAATTTCAGAATTTTTGAAGTGGTAGTTCGTTAATGCCATAGATCGTATCTGTTTCAGAATAAAGTCGTACATTTTTTATGCTTGAACCAAGTATAATGTGATTCTCTCTATCGAAGTATATAAAACTTTTGCTCCTTTTAATTAAAATTTATGTAATAAAGTTGATAGTTTTTCCCTTAGAACTCATACAACAGAAATATTATTATTGCCTTCTTAAATGTTGTTAGATAAGGATATATTTACTCTATCAAACATTTGAGAACTTTTTTTGCTCTATCAACAATAAAGGATAACAAAACATGTATGTACAACAAGTGCATAGTTCATATTGAGAATATCATAATTGAAATTACCAATCTATGCACGGAGGTGCGTGTTACTCATCCGAGCTTTCTGCATGTGTTTATAACCCAATACCCTCCATACGTTTTAGCTACTGCACATTCCATTACAAAGAAATGTTAATCTACCACTGCCGCATCGCATATTCCACACTCTTGAGACTCTAATAGCCCTGTTTATTTAAGTTATAAGCCGTTGGTAATCTATATTTTGCGAGCGTCCAACGAAACACCCATATTTTTTTTAGAACACTGTAGCTTCCAAATCGACCGGGTAACATGGGGTAAAAGTCACGAAAATTTAGTATAGAGATAAACTGCACCAAAAACTGCGCAAAAGACTAGCACGTGATCAACTAACTACGATTTTTGACGGATTTCTTTTACTAGGGGTAACGAGTCACGGAAACTTAGTATAGAGGTTAAACAGTCGCGTTTTAAACAATAGGGGGAATGTTTTCAATCAGCTTATAGTACAACGCGTAAAATATATTGTTTAACAATCATTATTAATGACAAGAACCATACTATATAAAATTTTAATATCTCATAATAATTATTACCATTATTAATATTATAAAACCTAAATTTAATCTATGTGCGTAACTAATATGTTATAGAACTCATGTGTTTATATTATTTATGTATTTTTAAAATATGACCAACAATTAATTAGTATATCACAAAAATAATATAAATAAATTTTTAAGTTTATTAAACTATTAAATTTTGTTAGACAATATTTAATTAATAGCATTTAAGAAAAAATAAAAATATTTCCTTTTTTCTTTGAAAGAAAAAAGGTAATAATAAATATTATTTATTTTTCTACAAATTTAAAAACGTAAACATTAAAAGAAAAATATATAAGGTGAAAAAAGATTGTTGAACAATAACCCTAACCCGTTCATTTCAACTATAAAGATATGAAATCATCATTAAGATCTTAAGCCGCCACAATTTTATTACTATTTGATATCCAATTCTCTTTCAATCATTCATATCTTTACAATTTCTCCTCCTCATGGATTATGTTTCTTCTATTCACATGATTTCCAAGTTTTGATTTTAAAGAATAAGTGGATTCACTATCTTTCATTTATGAGATCGATGTACATTTCATTTCTATTTTCATATATGTATTTCTTGATCTATTGTTATTTTTTATCGTAAATATTATATGCTAAACATGATCTAATCTTTTATATATTTATTGTAGTATTATTTATTGCATTAGTTGTTTAATTTCATATTCACATCATACTTAATAATTTAAAAACCAAATACATATCTATTTTAATTATGTCTTTAGTTTTAAACCAAATACGAGTTCAATAACGTGGGTTTGACATCCATCTGATTTATAACTAGTTTGTAAATGACAATTAGGACAACAAGGGTTATAATATTGACTTTTTTGGTTATTGGGGAGTAGGTTTCAAAGTATTCTATGCCTTTTCTTGGCAAAACCCATACTAACAAGTCTAGCTTTGAATTTATCTATTGGACCATCAGTGGTCTCAAATTTTTCTTAAACTTGACTTTCTAATAATGTGTTTAATGCGTCTTGGTAAGTCGGTTAATTCCCATGTATAGTTAGAATCAAGTCCACAATTAATGATATTTTTCCAGAAACTAGCATCAACTAATTTTATAGCCTCATTATGAGTTTTAATGTCTTCCTCCATAAAAAAGCAGGCCTTTTCACTTATCATGTCAATGTTAAAACAATTGGTTTTATACAATTTTGTCAGAAGTTGACTTGATCCTACGTCTATTACTTCTCCCACGTTCGCCTTATGTAATACTACTAGGACAAAAAAGTTGGGCTAGAGTTAGTATAACTTATATGAAGATCTATATTAGAAGATAAGTTATCTATGTGTAAATAAAAATTGTCATCATTCATATTTTTCAAAGTAAATAAGTGTTTAAAGAATTCAACATCTCTAGACTCACATATAAAATTATCATCTAAAAATAGGAATCTATATGCAAAACTATTTTGAGTATGCCATATGAATATTTAATCTATGGTCTTTGGTCCAACAATGACTTTCTTGAAGTTGGGTAGTCCTACTTTGGCTAGACACCCTACAAATTTAAAAACACCAATTTAGGTTGAAACCCCTTCCACAACTCATAACAGGTATTCTTTAATATCGTATAGGGTACTCTATGAAGCACATAACATACAAAAAGGAAAGATAACCCACATGTTGTTTAGTAAACTTTAACTAATCAACATGCTTATTCATCGGTTCTTTAAGAGATACATTATTTCCTTCATTTATGCTATTTTTTGGGGTATGTATGGGGAGCTAAGTTCATGTATTATTCCATTAATTTCAAAATATTATTTAGGGGAATTAGACCTGTATTAACCTCCCCTATTATACCTAAGCATCTTAGTTTTACTCGACCATATATTGTTAAAAAACTTGTTCCGCTTCGTCTTTAGATTTTTTGAGATATACTTTCATAAACCAAGAGCAGTCATCTAAAAATGTTATATATTATAATTTTAATCATCTACTAACGGTAACATTAGATAAGTCACAATGAACTAGTTCTAACAATTTAGTCTTTCTAATAGTCATAGATTTAACTTTTTAGCATATTTGGACTATACAAACATTTTAAGTTTAACTAAATCATCAATATTTTGAATAGGTATTAGTCAGAGTGTCTTTAACCATTTAATATAAGAGACATTAATGTGTCCTAATCTACCATGTCACATAACTAAATATTAAATGATATAAGAAAAAGTAGATTCATTCTCATTTGTATTTAAGGTGTTCAATGCAAATAAACCCTCATTTATAACCAAATTCCTAAATATCGAGAAACTAAGTTCCTACAGTGCGAGGGGAAAGAGATAAGATCATTTAACTCTAAAATAATACTAGAAGTGAGTTTGAGTGGCAGGACGACAACAATGGTTGATTTCCCAAGGTATATGCATTCACCTTCAACCACACCCTCTAACTTCTTGAACATGTTTTTCTTCTAAACAAAAGTGTTTGTATGCCCCAGTGTTGAGGATTCACTCGTTCTTGTTCTCTACCAAGTTTTCCTCAACCTTCACTATTAAAATTATGTCACTGCCTCATTCATCTTAGGGGGGGGCTAAGTTCATTTATTATTCCATTAATTTCAAAATATTATTTAGGGGAATTAGACCTATATTAACCTCTCCTATTATACCTAAGCATGTTAGTTTTACTATAGAGGATATATATTCAACCTCAACCATATATTGTTAAAAAACTTATTCTGCTTCGTCTTTAGATTTTATGAGATATACTTTCATAAACCAAGAGCAAGTCATCTAAAAAGGTTATATACTATAATTTTAATCATCTACTAACGGTAAAATTAGCTAAGTCACAATGAACTAGTTCTAACAATTTAGTCTTTCTAATAGTCATAGATTTAATTTTTTAGCATGTTTGGATTATACAAATATTTGATGTTTAACTAAATCATCAATATTTTGAATAAGTATTTGTCGGAGTGTCTTTAACCTTTTAATATAAGAAACATTAATGTGTCCTAATCTACCATGTCACATAACTAAATATTAAATGATATAAGAAAAAGTAGATTCATTATCATTTATATTTAAGGTGTTCAATGCAAATAAACCCTCATTTATAACCGAATTCCTAAATATCGAGAAACTAAGTTCCTACGGTGCGAGGGAAAAGTGATACCATCATTTAACTATAAAATTTTACTAGAAGTGAGTTTGAGTGGCAGGACGACAACAATGGTTTATTTCCCCAGGTATATGCATTCACCGTCAACCACATCCTCTAACTTCTTGAACATGTTTTTCTTCTAAACAAAAGTGTTTGTATGCTCCAGTGTTGAGGATTCCCTCGTGCTTGTTCTCTACCAAGTTTTCCTCAACCTTCACTATTAAAATTATGTCACTGCCTCATTCAGCTTAGGGGGGGGGGGCTAAGTTCATGTATTATTTCATTAATTTCAAAATATTATTTAGGGGAATTAGACCTATATTAACCTCCCCTATTATACCTAAGAATGTTAGTTTTACTATAGAGGATATTATCAACCTCAACCATATATTGTTAAAAAATTATTCTACTTCGTCTTTACATTTTATGAGATATACTTTCATAAACCAAGAGCAAGTCATCTAAAAAGGTTATATACTATAATTTTAATCATCTACTAACAGTAAAATTAGCTAAGTCATAATGAACTAGTTCAAACAATTTAGTCTTTCTAATAGTCATAGATTTAATTTTTTAGCATGTTTGGATTATACAAATATTTGATGTTTAACTAAATCATCAATATTTTGAATAAGTATTTGTCGGAGTGTCTTTAACCTTTTAATATAAGAGACATTAATGTGTCCTAATCTACCATGTCACATAACTAAATATTAAATGATATAAGAAAAAGTTGATTCATTCTCATTTATATTTAAGGTGTTCAATGCAAATAAACCCTCATTTATAACTGAATTCCTAAATATCGAGAAACTAAGTTCCTACGGTGCGAGGGAAAAGTGATACCATCATTTAACTATAAAATTTTACTAGAAGTGAGTTTGAGTGGCAGGACGACAACAATGGTTGATTTCCCCAGGTATATGCATTCACCGTCAACCACTTCCTCTAACTTCTTGAACATGTTTTTCTTCTAAACAAAAGTGTTTGTATGCTCCAGTGTTGAGGATTCACTCGTTCTTGTTCTCTACCAAGTTTTCCTCAACCTTCACTATTAAAATTATGTCACTGCCTCATTCAGCTTAGGGGGGGGCTAAGTTCATGTATTATTTCATTAATTTCAAAATATTATTTAGGGGAATTAGACCTATATTAACCTCCCCTATTATACCTAAGAATGTTAGTTTTACTATAGAGGATATTATCAACCTCAACCATATATTGTTAAAAAATTATTCTACTTCGTCTTTACATTTTATGAGATATACTTTCATAAACCAAGAGCAAGTCATCTAAAAAGGTTATATACTATAATTTTAATTATCTACTAACAGTAAAATTAGCTAAGTCATAATGAACTAGTTCAAACAATTTAGTCTTTCTAATAGTCATAGATTTAATTTTTTAGCATGTTTGGATTATACAAATATTTGATGTTTAACTAAATCATCAATATTTTGAATAAGTATTTGTCGGAGTGTCTTTAACCTTTTAATATAAGAGACATTAATGTGTCCTAATCTACCATGTCACATAACTAAATATTAAATGATATAAGAAAAAGTTGATTCATTCTCATTTATATTTAAGGTGTTCAATGCAAATAAACCCTCATTTATAACTGAATTCCTAAATATCGAGAAACTAAGTTCCTACGGTGCGAGGGAAAAGTGATACCATCATTTAACTATAAAATTTTACTAGAAGTGAGTTTGAGTGGCAGGACGACAACAATGGTTGATTTCCCCAGGTATATGCATTCACCGTCAACCACTTCCTCTAACTTCTTGAACATGTTTTTCTTCTAAACAAAAGTGTTTGTATGCTCCAGTGTTGAGGATTCACTCGTTCTTGTTCTCTACCAAGTTTTCCTCAACCTTCACTATTAAAATTATGTCACTGCCTCATTCAGCTTAGGGGGGGGGGGCTAAGTTCATGTATTATTTCATTAATTTCAAAATATTATTTAGGGGAATTAGACCTATATTAACCTCCCCTATTATACCTAAGAATGTTAGTTTTACTATAGAGGATATTATCAACCTCAACCATATATTGTTAAAAAATTATTCTACTTCGTCTTTACATTTTATGAGATATACTTTCATAAACCAAGAGCAAGTCATCTAAAAAGGTTATATACTATAATTTTAATCATCTACTAACAGTAAAATTAGCTAAGTCATAATGAACTAGTTCAAACAATTTAGTCTTTCTAATAGTCATAGATTTAATTTTTTAGCATGTTTGGATTATACAAATATTTGATGTTTAACTAAATCATCAATATTTTGAATAAGTATTTGTCGGAGTGTCTTTAACCTTTTAATATAAGAGACATTAATGTGTCCTAATCTACCATGTCACATAACTAAATATTAAATGATATAAGAAAAAGTTGATTCATTCTCATTTATATTTAAGGTGTTCAATGCAAATAAACCCTCATTTATAACTGAATTCCTAAATATCGAGAAACTAAGTTCCTACGGTGCGAGGGAAAAGTGATACCATCATTTAACTATAAAATTTTACTAGAAGTGAGTTTGAGTGGCAGGACGACAACAATGGTTGATTTCCCCAGGTATATGCATTCACCGTCAACCACTTCCTCTAACTTCTTGAACATGTTTTTCTTCTAAACAAAAGTGTTTGTATGCTCCAGTGTTGAGGATTCACTCGTTCTTGTTCTCTACCAAGTTTTTCTCAACCTTCACTATTAAAATTATGTCACTGCCTCATTCAGCTTAGGGGGGGGCTAAGTTCATGTATTATTCCATTAATTTCAAAATATTATTTAGGGGAATTAGACCTATATTAACCTCCCCTATTATACCTAAGAATGTTAGTTTTACTATAGAGGATATTATCAACCTCAACCATATATTGTTAAAAAATTATTCTACTTCGTCTTTACATTTTATGAGATATACTTTCATAAACCAAGAGCAAGTCATCTAAAAAGGTTATATACTATAATTTTAATCATCTACTAACAGTAAAATTAGCTAAGTCATAATGAACTAGTTCAAACAATTTAGTCTTTCTAATAGTCATAGATTTAATTTTTTAGCATGTTTGGATTATACAAATATTTGATGTTTAACTAAATCATCAATATTTTGAATAAGTATTTGTCGGAGTGTCTTTAACCTTTTAATATAAGAGACATTAATGTGTCCTAATCTACCATGTCACATAACTAAATATTAAATGATATAAGAAAAAGTTGATTCATTCTCATTTATATTTAAGGTGTTCAATGCAAATAAACCCTCATTTATAACTGAATTCCTAAATATCGAGAAACTAAGTTCCTACGGTGCGAGGGAAAAGTGATACCATCATTTAACTATAAAATTTTACTAGAAGTGAGTTTGAGTGGCAGGACGACAACAATGGTTGATTTCCCCAGGTATATGCATTCACCGTCAACCACTTCCTCTAACTTCTTGAACATGTTTTTCTTCTAAACAAAAGTGTTTGTATGCTCCAGTGTTGAGGATTCACTCGTTCTTGTTCTCTACCAAGTTTTCCTCAACCTTCACTATTAAAATTATGTCATTGCCTCATTCAGCTGAGGGGGGGGGGGGCTATGTTAATGTATTATTCCATTAATTTCAAAATATTATTTAGGGGAATTAGACCTATATTAACATCCCCTGTTATACCTAAGCATATTAGTTTTACTATAGAGGATATTATCAACCTCAACCATATATTGTTAAAAAACTTTTTCTGCTTCGTCTTTAGATTTTATGAGATATACTTTCATAAACCAAGAGCAAGTCATCTAAAAAGTTTATATACTATAATTTTAATCATCTACTAACGGTAAAATTAGCTAAGTAACAATGAACTAGTTTTAACAATTTAGTCTTTCTAATAGTCATAGATTTAATTTTTTTATCATGTTTGGATTATACAAATATTTGATGTTTAACTAAATCATCAATATTTTGAATAAGTATTTGTCGGAGTGTCTTTAGCCTTTTAATATAAGAGGTCCTAATCTACCATGTCACATAACTAAATATTAAATGATATAAGAAAAAGTAGATTCATTCTCATTTATATTTAAGGTGTTCAATGCAAATAAACCCTCATTTATAACTGAATTCGTAAATATCTAGAAACTAAGTTCCTACGGTGCGAGGGAAAAGTGATACCATCATTTAACTAAATATTTTTACTAGAAGTGAGTTTGAGTGGCAGGACGACAACAATGGTTGATTTCCCAAGGTATATGCATTCACCTTCAACCACACCCTCTAACTTATTGAACATGTTTTTCTTCTAAACAAAAGTGTTTGTATGCCCCAGTGTTGAGGATTCACTCGTTCTTGTTCTCTACCAAGTTTTCCTCAACCTTCACTATTAAAATTATGTCACTGCCTCATTCATCTTAGGGGGGGGGGCTAAGTTCATTTATTATTCCATTAATTTCAAAATATTATTTAGGGGAATTAGACCTATATTAACCTCTCCTATTATACCTAAGCATGTTAGTTTTACTATAGAGGATATATATTCAACCTCAACCATATATTGTTAAAAAACTTATTCTGCTTCGTCTTTAGATTTTATGAGATATACTTTCATAAACCAAGAGCAAGTCATCTAAAAAGGTTATATACTATAATTTTAATCATCTACTAACGGTAAAATTAGCTAAGTCACAATGAACTAGTTCTAACAATTTAGTCTTTCTAATAGTCATAGATTTAATTTTTTAGCATGTTTGGATTATACAAATATTTGATGTTTAACTAAATCATCAATATTTTGAATAAGTATTTGTCGGAGTGTCTTTAACCTTTTAATATAAGAAACATTAATGTGTCCTAATCTACCATGTCACATAACTAAATATTAAATGATATAAGAAAAAGTAGATTCATTATCATTTATATTTAAGGTGTTCAATGCAAATAAACCCTCATTTATAACCGAATTCCTAAATATCGAGAAACTAAGTTCCTACGGTGCGAGGGAAAAGTGATACCATCATTTAACTATAAAATTTTACTAGAAGTGAGTTTGAGTGGCAGGACGACAACAATGGTTTATTTCCCCAGGTATATGCATTCACCGTCAACCACATCCTCTAACTTCTTGAACATGTTTTTCTTCTAAACAAAAGTGTTTGTATGCTCCAGTGTTGAGGATTCCCTCGTGCTTGTTCTCTACCAAGTTTTCCTCAACCTTCACTATTAAAATTATGTCACTGCCTCATTCAGCTTAGGGGGGGGGGGGGCTAAGTTCATGTATTATTCCATTAATTTCAAAATATTATTTAGGGGAATTAGACCTATATTAACCTCTCCTATTATACCTAAGAATGTTAGTTTTACTATAGAGGATATTATCAACCTCAACCATATATTGTTAAAAAATTATTCTACTTCGTCTTTACATTTTATGATATATACTTTCATAAACCAAGAGCAAGTCATCTAAAAAGGTTATATACTATAATTTTAATCATCTACTAACAGTAAAATTATCTAAGTCATAATGAACTAGTTCAAACAATTTAGTCTTTCTAATAGTCATAGATTTAATTTTTTAGCATGTTTGGATTATACAAATATTTGATGTTTAACTAAATCATCAATATTTTGAATAAGTATTTGTCGGAGTGTCTTTAACCTTTTAATATAAGAGACATTAATGTGTCCTAATCTACCATGTCACATAACTAAATATTAAATGATATAAGAAAAAGTTGATTCATTCTCATTTATATTTAAGGTGTTCAATGCAAATAAACCCTCATTTATAACTGAATTCCTAAATATCGAGAAACTAAGTTCCTACGGTACGAGGGAAAAGTGATACCATCATTTAACTATAAAATTTTACTAGAAGTGAGTTTGAGTGGCAGGACGACAACAATGGTTGATTTCCCCAGGTATATGCATTCACCGTCAACCACTTCCTCTAACTTCTTGAACATGTTTTTCTTCTAAACAAAAGTGTTTGTATGCTCCAGTGTTGAGGATTCACTCGTTCTTGTTCTCTACCAAGTTTTCCTCAACCTTCACTATTAAAATTATGTCATTGCCTCATTCAGCTGAGGGGGGGGGCTATGTTCATGTATTATTCCATTAATTTCAAAATATTATTTAGGGGAATTAGACCTATATTAACATCCCCTGTTATACCTAAGCATATTAGTTTTACTATAGAGGATATTATCAACCTCAACCATATATTGTTAAAAAACTTTTTCTGCTTCGTCTTTAGATTTTATGAGATATACTTTCATAAACCAAGAGTAAGTCATCTAAATAGTTTATATACTATAATTTTAATCATCTACTAACGGTAAAATTAGCTAAGTAACAATGAACTAGTTTTAACAATTTAGTCTTTCTAATAGTCATAGATTTAATTTTTTTATCATGTTTGGATTATACAAATATTTGATGTTTAACTAAATCATCAATATTTTGAATAAGTATTTGTCGGAGTGTCTTTAGCCTTTTAATATAAGAGACATTAATGTGTCCTAATCTACCATGTCACATAACTAAATATTAAATGATATAAGAAAAAGTAGATTCATTCTCATTTATATTTAAGGTGTTCAATGCAAATAAACCCTCATTTATAACTGAATTCATAAATATCTAGAAACTAAGTTCCTACGGTGCGAGGGAAAAGTGATACCATCATTTAACTATAAATTTTTACTAGAAGTGAGTTTGAGTGGCAGGACGACAACAATGGTTGATTTCCCCAGGTATATGCATTCAACGTCAACCACATCCTCTAACTTCTTGAACATGTTTTTTTCTAAACAAAAGTGTTTTATGCTCCAGTGTTGAGGATTCACTCGTTCTTGTTCTCCACCAAGTTTTCCTCAACCTTCACTATTAAAATTATGTCACTGCCTCATTTAGCTTAGGGGGGGGGGCTTATTCTTCCTTCATTCATACTTGTAGGCCTTATATACTTATTTCCCCAACAAGACGCATGATACTTTTGGATCACGAATATTATCGGTGGATTTGAAACCACCTCCTTGTTTTTTGAAGTGGCCTTTTTTCTTGTTGCCACCGGTTGTTTTATTATTCGACCCCTAATTCTTTCCCTTTTCCTTGAACATGTTCTTATTAATTTGAGGAGAATATTTAACAAGGTTAGCCTTCAAAACATTTAAGTTGAAAGATAAGGAATTATCCTTGATTCGATTAGTCACTTCGACTTGTATATGACTAGTCAACTCTTGAAAAGTCATTTTTTTATTGTGCTTGATACTAATCTGGTATTTGCTTCAAGAAGTTCAAAAAATTTCAATAATTGTATTGTGCTAACCACTTCACCTATTTTCATACCTTCAACTATTACTTCACTTAAGAGGTTCTCATACTCACGCAATTGCTTTGTCATCGTCTTTTTATACGTGACTTTAAAGTTATACCACTTACCATTAACGTAATTTTTCTTACCAGAATCACTAACCCGTATTTGTTCTAAAGCGTCTTCCATATGATCTTTTTCGACTTCTACTTGTAGAACAAATCAAATATCAAATTCTTCATGTTATTCAAGATCCATATCTTAGCCACTAATTTAGCTTTCTTGAACTTGGCTTCGAAAGTGAGAGTTATGGCCTGTTCTTCTTCGGTATGAACCCTATTTTTTAAAGATAGGGAGTTCTTCAAATACATCAAGTACTAGTTCAAATTATTCAATACATGTGAAAAGTTTTTGTACACGATGTATGTAGTTGGAACCATTGACAGGATCCAACTTAGAAAAGTCTAGAAATGCTTTTGCATTCAAAGGTGAAGAAACAATTGAGAGTGGAAAATACTTTTGCGATAAGTGATGTTAATATAATCAATTTAGAACTATTGTAACATAATAAGAACAACAATCAGAGATAATATTATAATAATGTATTTAAAAATCAAAAAGTGTTTCTTACAACAAGATTAGATGAAAACAAAATATAAAATCAAAATTTACTAGATTACCATAATTTAAAAATATTGTATTAAAAGATTTTGTGGGTACAACTGGTATCTTTGAAATAATTTTATAACTAATCTATGCAAAAAACAATTTAAAGAGAGAGGGACATTTGATAGTTTTTTTGTGTTTGTAGTTTGTCTGGTGTGTCTACAAATGACTCAAGTTCTTTTATTATACATGTAGAGTTATTTCAAAGCATGGTCACACTTAATAGCTTTCCATAATGACGATTATAATAATGATGAACATTTTATATGTTTGATAATATGAAATGAACCTTGACTCGTTTCTTGTATCAAGTTGCAGAATCAGACGCAATGGATGTTTGAGTATGTTGGGATGTGAATATTCAAGATTAGACATTTTTCTTTTTAACAACATTTCCAAATCGTATCAATTCAGGCTAGGTGGTTGTTGACGATCTGCGCCTTTGGAGTATTTTAATTATACTTAATTTCTAAAGTCTTGATCATTTTTAAAGATATACAAAGGTAAAATAATGTAAACTATTATATTTTTCTTTATATTCTATGGAAATATAAGGAAATAAACCTCTTGATCTTCTCTTTTTTAAGAGCATGGAGTATAATTAATTAAACTTTTTCTATATTTTATTAATTTCAAACAAAAGAAATATTCCTATCGTCTCTTGAAGCTGGTCATAATTTACAAAATGCACATTCCATATGAAAATTTCTCTTGTCGAGTAGTAGCATAGTGAGATGAAGGTGGGTTATTCCAGTTGACCATTTGTCTTATTCAAATGGGACATAAACGTTTCCGGCATGACATGAAAGCTTTTCTGGTGGTACAAGAATTTAAAAATAAGCAACGCGCGAGAAAGTTTCGTTCTTTGGGATGGCAGGAGATTAAGTTCTTGTTAAAGTGGTGATTGATGAGATCGCCATGACTTATCTCTTCTAGCAATTTTCTTCTCCGCCTGGTCAAGAATTTGCTAGTAAGAGAGACTCCATTTTTCCGGTTTGACATATAAACAATTCTATTGGAGTAGGAGAAGTGCGAGACAAAATTGATTTCTCCACAATCAACTATGGATAGCGAATCAACTATTTACTGTTCACCACCTGAAATCGAGAATGTATTGCTTAAGAAGATATTCTTCCTTTCGTCAATCAACTGTATGGGAAAATAATCATCCATGATAAAATTAGATATTATAGAGTCGGAGATTCCTTTTTTTCTTATCGAAGTAAAGAAATCAAATTTCTTTCCCATCTCACTAAGCTACCCTTTATGTATATGATTAGGTTTTACAAAATTTATCCCAAGAGTTCCAGAAAAAATTCTTTTTTAATCCAAAGTTATAATCTTTTTATATAAAATTTCACTTACATCCAAATAACACAAAAAAAATTCTTCTAGGAATTCTCAAACCCCTAATTTCAAAGATCAAACTTTTGAAGAAACAAGTGGTTCTAAGGCTCAAAGGGGGGGGGGGTTATCCAAAACACTTTTTTTAAACATTTCAAACTTGAATTTGTCTAGTAGAATAAATGAATTTCTCCTTTTTGTAACTTGAATTTTTGGAAGTAGTGGAGCTTTTTAACTTATATCTTGTAAAAAGTTGTTAGCTTTTGGGACTACTGTGTTGAAGTAGTTAAAATTGGTGAAAATTGAGTTATGGGTTCTAATATCGTGTGAAGATTATATTGGGGGTCCCATGAGGAATGTAATTTATATGAATATATCTAGTGAATCGAGAGTTATTCCAAGATTAACCATATCCTCTAAAAGTAAGTCTGTGACGGCTTGGGTCCTTTAGCCTCAAGATAAATATTTCGATCCCTTCTAGTTAATTCTTTTTAGTTTTTTATTATATATTTAGGTGTTATACTTGTATGTTTTTACATCCTTTTAAATATTCTTATGACGTGGGGACACAAATCACTTTTGAGTTCGAGGAGGAGTACTCGTAGTTCTTATCCATTTTATTTGTGTTTAAAAAGTTTTGAAGAAAACTCAGAAAGCCCACAAATTAAAATGAGTCAAAACTAAAATAATTTGTTTCACAATTAGGTGTTGAACTAGTTAATATCCCTTGAAATAATGGATGAAATCAGTGGAAGACTTAGGATAATTTATCTATGGGGGCTAATAAATAAGGGTTTGGAAACAACATTTTTTGCCTTGTATAACAAACTGGAGGTTAATTATACCCACTTTATTTTCCTTATGTGTGTTACTTGGCACGATTTTCTATAATAATACATAGATCTAGTGGTGGCTACTAAATTTTGGGTACTTCTTTTTTGTTTGAGATCTCGTTCGACTTTTTTTCTTATACGAGCTTATAACATGACAAAGGCTTTGGAAAAACTTTGTTATTTAGTATCGCATTTGAATAAAAATAAAGTATCACCAAAAAGAAATTTTGGTTAAAGTGTTGCAATCTTGTAATTGAGGACCCAGTTTAAAATTTTCGCTCTGGGCCCTAAAATTGCCACATACCTAACACTAGTAAACTACTAGATGCCTAGACTTGTTGAATTATATGCTTGGATTGCATTTTTGGACCAGATATGAACTAATTGCCATAAGAAAAATTAATAAATTTCTAATTTATAGCTATCATGTCATCGTGGTAAGGCTTATTCTCAAACACGTCCTAGAAATGCTTAGTCTATGATTTGGGAGAAGTAACGCAAACCTCTCCACAAGTGTTCAATTAGTGGCGTGAGACTTTGATGATTTGTGTGTTTCCACCATCTAAGGATAATTGAAACTATTATTGCATTTATTTAAATTTTAATTTGATTTTCATAATATAGGGAACTATAGTATTTTTTTCCATAGTACATGGACATGTAGTGGATTTCTTTTATTAGTATGAATACCTAAAGTTTAATGTTACATATCAACAAATAAAGATACAAACCTAAACTGTAAATAAATACAAATATAAGAGAATAAATTGTCAAATATGCCAAGACAATGGACTAAACTGTCAAATATACCAAGTTAGGGGACCAAAATGTCAAATATAAAAATTTAAGGGACTAAACTTTCAAAATATTCAAAGTTAAGGGACTAAACTGACAAATATAACAAGCTAAGTGACTAAACTATTAAATATACAATATTAGAGGACTAAAATGTCAAATATATAAAGTTAGGAGACAAACTGTCAAAATATACAAAGATAAGGGACTAAACAATCAAACATATCAAGATAAAGTACTAAAATGCCAAATATACAAAGTTAGGGGACAAAACTATAATTTCTATTTCAAAAAATTAAATTGCACTTTTAGTTCATATATTAATTTTTTAAAAGTAAAGTGCATTGTAAGTCCCCATACTAAACAAAATAACCTATATTTAATCATTTAAACAACAAAAGATTCATACAAACCAAACTTTACTATTAGTTCCTATATGATATTCTAAAAAGGCGCTATAAGTCGCTATATAAATTCGACTCATTAGTCCATGTACTAAAAACTGCACTATAAATCCCTCTATTACTTTTTATTGAATAAATTTCATAATTTATCACTTGACAAAAAATAACCTAAAATATCCTATTTTGAATGCTACAATTGCACTATTAGTATGTAAATAACCTTTTTAATGAATTACATTATAAGTCCCTATACTATGTGAAATAACCTATATTTTATCATTTAACTAACAAAACTTTTAAACAAACAAAATCTCAAGAAAAATTGTGCAAAAAGTCCCTATACTAACTACTAAAATTTCAATATTAGTCTTTATAGTTTTTTTAAATAGTACGTTGCATTATACAACCGTAACAATATAAAATGGCACTATAAAATCCCTATATTACATTTGTAGAATAAATTGTACTCTACACCCCTACACTATAGGAAAATCACATTATAAGGCCCTATACTATGTGCTATTGCACTTTGGTCCCTATATTATATTTTGAGTATATTTCACTATACGACCTTATATTATGAAAAATTGCACTGTTAGTCCTTATATTAATTTTTAGAGTAAATTCCACTATATTATATGCAAAAATTCACTATGCGACTATATATATCTTCAAGATTACACTATAAATTCCCTATATTGCCTTTTTAACGTCTAATTGCACTGTCTGACCATTTACTATAGGATAAAATGCATTATAAGGTCCTATACAATGCAAAATTGCACTATTGGTCCCTATATTAGTTTTTTTTATGTACATTGGACAATACATTCTTATACTATGCGAAATTGCACTATAAAAACCCTCTATATAATTTTCTAAAATTGCAACCCAATATAAACAAAAATTTAAGCAAAATTCACTATAAGACCCTGTACTAAGTGTGAAATAAACTATATGCCCCTATATATTTTTGAAATTATACTATAAAGTCCCTATATTACAAATTTTAGAGTAAATTGTATTATACTACCTTATATATATTCTCAAAAATATATATGTGTGTGTATATATATACACAAACACACACATAAGTACACACAAATATATACTAAATACACCTTACTTGTATTGGTGGTGATGGTTGGGGGTTGGGGGTTTAAATGTGAAAATTAAAATGTAAAAATAAAACCCCGATCGGTGTTTTAACTGGTGTAGTTGTTTAGCAACAACTATGGTTGTCGCTAATGCCTTATTCCATTTTTTTGCTCGAAAAAAAAATTATTGACATCACTGACGACATTGGTCGTCTCTATTATCCTTTTTCTGTCATTAGTTACGAATCTTTAAAAGTCATTTCTAATGAATACAGTAGCAACCACTTCATGTCGCTTCTAATGAGGTCGTCGCTAATGTCCTCCATTGTTGCGCAACTAGTTGTGATTTATGGGAGTACCAGCCAACACATTATAGTCCGTAAGATATGGAAAAGACGTGTAACATGATCATAATTGCGTGTTTTTCTTTAGTCAAATTACATTGACCTTTTTATTAAACTAGTGCACGTTCTCTAAATGTCGTTAGAAGTGTTGTACACTTATAAGTATCTACAATATAGTTTAACGAAGCATACCTCAAATAAGTCAAGTGTCATCAAGACACAATAAATAGAAACTACGTGCTTCCTACTAATTTAACCCAACTTATTTATTTTCATAGTACACACTTTACAAATCTTCTCTTTTTAGTTACCTCATTTAGGCCAACCTAGACGGGAAAGACGTACAAATCATCATAGGAGTACACTTGTTACTAGTGGAAGAGGGAGAACAAATGTTATTCCAATTAGACATCTTTATCCAACCATGGTGCGACTCGTCCAAGATATATCTCATCGATATATATATTCACATCAACTGTCTTAGAGGTTTTATTCGTTCATGTAGCTTTACGTTCGGATTGACAACCCTATGATTTTTAGCAAAATAAGACACAACACTACTGTAGTGTCCCATACTGTAATTAATTACACCAACACCATAGAAACCATTTTCCGCAAGTGTACAGGTCGTTGACAAGTACTAAAGATAAGTACTAGGGATTATCGTCTTCACATGGACTATCGTTGTAGATTATTGTGCTTCAATGATGTAAAAATGCAGAGTTTGTAATAGGAAATGAAATGGAAACAAAGTAAACAAGTAAAATATTTATTTGGTTTTCAATAATTAAAGACTAAGCAATTGACAAAATAGACTATGGACTAAAATGAAATAAAATAACTACTAATTAAAAAGATGAAAGGAATGGGGAGAGATTTGCTTGAGTCTTGCTAGTAGTCCCCTATGCCGTTAATTCAATGTTTTTATTAATAAGGGTGAGTTGGTGAATTAAAATTAGATGGGATTCTAATATATCTCTAACTCTCAGCAAGGTAACATAGAGCAACCTTAACACAACCAGGGGACTTGGGTAAGGACGCCCTAGGAAATGTCTTGGTGTAATAATTCTAACCCTATTGACTATCTAGTTAGGCAAGCCCGTCAGGATCAGTACCGCACACTTAAAAATGGGAAAAAGTTTGTTCAATTTACGAGAATCGAAACCAAGTCTCCTGGGTGAGCACTTAAAAAAAGTTGTATTCCATTGACGGGATTTGAACCCAAGTCTCCTAGGTGAAAGCCAAATATCCAAACCGTTGAGACGAAAGCATTACTGTTAGCATGAATCAAGCACGGAACCTTTAGATGTTTAATGGATTGGGATAATTGACATATAAGTTATTTTTATTAGTCAAAATTAATGCGTTTAATGCGAAAAGTGAATTAAGGGGTCATTGATGATTTTGACCGTCTTTTGCTTAGAGGATCTGGGCAATTTAAAAAAAATTGTTTTATTATATATATATAGAGTAGAAAGAATTAATGTTATTAATGTAAAAGAGTAAATTATATGGTTTCAGACGATCTTGGTTGTTCTATATGTAATGATCTGGGTCGTCGAGTAATATGTTTTATAATATAGATTTTTTTTTTAATTAGTATAAGCAATTAATGTTAATATTCATAGTTTGTATTCACATTTTTAAGAGGAAAGAAATGATAGGAATATAAAAATAGTAAAGAAATGGAAAGGAAATAAATAACCGTGTTTGGATATAAAAATAATAACAAAGAAAAAAAAAGTAATTGATTAATATTTTCCTTATTTGGATTCATATTATTAAAGGAACGAAAATGATAATTTTAATGAAAATTACTTTTATACCATTTTTATGTTATGCAGAGATTATATATTGTATTTATAAGGCTTGTTATGACATTTTAAATTGTAATCATTTCCTTTCTTTTAAAGTGACTCCAATATGGGTTGATTATAAAAGCTAGCATTTTTAAAGGAATCAAAGCAATTGTGCTATCCATTGAATTACTTTCTTTCCGTTAAAAATCTAATTCAAACAAAAAAAAAGAAATAGATATTTCTATCATTTCTTTTCCTTTCCTTAAAAAAATGAATCAAACATTGCATAAGGCAAAGTAGTAAATTATGTCTTTCAGACGATCCTGCATCGAGTAATATGCTTTATAATATAGATTTTTTTTAATTAGTAGAAACAACTAATGTTATCAATGCAATTGAGTAAATTATGGGATTTCAGACGATCTAGGTCGTTGAGTAGTATGCTTTATAATATAGATTTTTTTAATTAGTAGAAACAATTAATATTATTAATGCAAATGAGTAAATTAGAGGTTTGATCCTGACCGCTCTTTATGTAAAGGAACTAGGTCGATGAGTAGTATGCTTATGATAGATATATTTTTTAATTAGTAAAAACAATTAATCTTATTATTGAAAAGGAGTAAATCATGAGATTTCAGACGATCTTGGTCGTTCTTTATGTAAATGATCTGGGCCATCGAGTAAGATTCTTTAAAATATAGATTGTTTTTATTTAGTAGAAGCAATTAATGTTATTAATACAATTGAGTAAATTATTGGATTTCAGTTAATCCTGACCGCTCTTTATGTAGAGGATCTAGGTCGTCGAGTAGTATGCTTTATATTATAGATTTTTTAATCAGTAGAAACAATTAATGTTATTAATGCAAATGAGTAAATTGTGGGGTTTCAGACGATCCTGACCGCTCTTTATGTTGAGGATCTAGGTCGTCGAGTAGTATGCTTTTTAATAGATATATTTTTTAATTAGTAAAAACAATTAATGTTATTACTGAAAAGGAGTAAATCATGGGATTTCATAAATGATCTGGGCCGTAGAGTAATATGTTTTATAATATAGATTTTTTAATTAGCAAAATAATTAATGTTATTAATGCAAAGGAGTAAATTGTAGCGGTTTCAAACGATCTTATCCGCTCTTTATGTAGAGTGGGTCGTCGAGTAGTATGCTTTATAATATAAATTTTTTTAATTAGTAGAAGCAATTAATTTTATTAATGCAAATGAATAAATTACGGGGTTTCACACGATCCTGGTCGCTCTTTATGTAGAAGATCTGGACCGTCGCTTAATATGCTTTATAATATAAATATGTAAATAAATAAATAATATTTAATAATTAATTTATATTCACTAAAAATTCATGACTCAGTTTTTTATTCAATTTCAAATCATTTTTAAGCAAGTGAATATATTAAGTTAGTCTTTACAATTAGATACGCATGTCAATATCCAATACATTAAAATTATATTAAGTCATTGTCAGTCAACATGAACATGGTCAACACTTGGGTAAAACTCATTTGACCAACAATTCCCACATGAATCAAAATTGACTAACCAACTAAAAGTATGTAAATAATGCTAAACACGAGATGGGGTGGGAGGGAAGTCTAGAATAATACTTCATCGAAAAGACATATTTTGGCCTTTAACCTTATCTAGTAAAAGCTATCGGATTTACTTACTCACTAGTGAACATGAGGTCTTAAACTGTTAATCTTTTGAGTAAAACAAGTAAATAGAACTTACATAGTATCCTTCTAAACATTATTTGGTTCTCATGGTTGTATCTATTTACGAACCTGGACAGCTCATGGTATTTTATGAATAACCTTTGGAGAATTCTGCCTTCAAAAATCATCGTAGGGAGGTCCTACCCATGATATTCATATAGGTGGTCTTCTGTGAAGAGTATTATGCATTAATCTATCTTGTGTTATCGTAGATACAGGAACCATTAAAACTTTAACTTACCCTTCACTTTTGCAGGTAGCATTGTTTTATTTTGTCATGTGAATTGTTTGGGGATGCGTTACTTCGAGTTGCAGTTTCATTAATCAGTTTTCCCTTTAAACATAAATTGTGGGTTCTCCACTCTACTAGGTAGGGTTCCCATCATAGTAACTCAACTTTCATAGGTTTAAGACCCATTCCCCTTGACAACACTCGCACTTGCTCTGTTTGTAGACCTTTGGTCAGTTGATCTACTATGTTATCCTCTGATCGAACATAATCAATTGTGATAACTCCGTTTGAGAGCAGTAGTTTAACGGTATTGTGTCTATGACTTATGTGTCTAGACTTACTGTTATACATCTCGTTTAGTTCCCTACCAATGACACTCTAACTATCGCAATCTATGCAGAGAACTGTCACATACTTTAGCCAATTAGGAATATCCTCTAAGAAATTTCGAAGCCACTTGGATTCCTCAACATATTTATCTAAATCTATAAACTCATATTGTGATAGAATCAAGTTGTTAGTCATCAAACCGATCCCTCGCTTCCGGTAGAGAAGAGCTGGAACATGACGTAATACATTTGTTCTTTTGTGTCACATTTAGTGATATAGGCGCCGCAAATTTGCATGAAATGGACTAGATCTTGTTGCGTAGCGCTACTAAATAGCCTCTAACTTGAAAATTGATTCAGCATGCCTAGATCAGGCCTAAATCGCATGGCTTGTGTATTTGGAGTGTGAATACCCATGGGTTGCACTCAGAATGTAAGTGGAAGTCTCAGACATTTCTGACCAGCCATCTGAATAATCTGAAATAGATAAAAAAACAAAAAGTAAAGCATAAAATAAAACAACTAAAACTAAAAAACTAAGTAAAAACTCAAAAGTAACGATGTAATCCCCGACAACGGCACCAAAGACTTGGTAGGGGTAAAGGTGTGATAAAAAACTATATAGAAGCACACACACTTAATACCACTACAAGAAACTTACTGAAAGTGCACATATTGTTTGCAAGTAATAGTTGATAAATATGATTCGTTCTCAGGGATTATGAAAGTAAGATTATAAATAATGCTATTACTAAGTGAGCTAGAAGAAATTGATAAAAATATTACACTAAAGACTCTAAAATGTTTATTGGGTTCTTAAGACTTGAAGAAATTGACTATATTAAACTAAGACTTAGATTAAAGACAGGGAAATAAAACAAGAAATAAAATACTTATGAAAGTTTAGTTCGCGAATTAGCAAGTAATCCCCACTAGCCTTGTTCTACATTTATTATCAAAGGGAGAATTGTGTGATATAAAAGCAATAGTCGGGATTTGAAATTCCTTCGAACTCCCATCAAGGTAGCTTAGGAAGCAACCTCAGAACTACTAGGGGACTTTAGCAAGGGGACACTACGCAATGATCGGTAGTGAAATCAAACCCTGTTGGCTATGTAGTTAGGCAAGCCCGTCAGGATTACTAGCGCACACTAAACGATTATATAGTGTTTTCTATAACTGAATCTCCCCGTTAGGGTGACAATCCAACTACTAATGGGGTAACTCTATACTCTACGCATAATAAGGGCTGCAAACATTATATCAAACACAAAATACAGAGCTATCATGAATAATTCATTTAAATATAAATCTCGGATTCAAATGAAGCATAATACAAGTCTAGGGTTCATACCCATGTGCTATTCTCAAGCTAAATAGAATTAGTTCATACTAATAAAATGAAAAAAAGTAATTAGTAATATCATATTCATGTTCAAAAGACAAACAAAATAAGAATACTATACTAATTGCTGATAAATGATAAATAGGGTGGTTGGAATGTCATGAACAACTTTCCGGCTCCTTCTTCACTTCTTCTCACTTGATCCTGGTGATTTTTATGTGTTATTATGATTAAAGACTGAGCAAGATTCTCTTATGGTAAAAGTGAATAATATATATATAAGCTGAGACGAAATTAGGGTTTATGGCCAAGTATTAGACTCCTATTCCAACTAAAAAATGTTTCCTTAATAAGTGGGATGGTTGGCCCATTGTAGCTGAAATCCTCATAACTTCTTCGTTACAACTCTGAATCACTTGAAATTAATGGCCACACGACCGTAATGAAAAGAAGTTTCTGAATATAAAAGGGTTCCTTTAAGTTATCTTTCGATTTTCTGCAGCATTGAAAATACTACACATTTTTAAATTTGTCTAGCTCAACTTTTAATTTTCAAATATGCTCAAAGTTCTCTTTTTCGCAATGACTAAGGGGTTTGCTTGGTTTATTCACTTATTATCATCATGCCAAGGTGTATTAGCTTCCAAATATCTAAGTGCTACACAAATAACACACAAATTATGTGCAAAAACTTTAAAAATCACAAAACACCTAAAACTAGACAAGGAAGTGTCAGACATGAATAAATGGTAAAAATCCCTATAATAAGAACTAAATCCCCCTAAAACGATGTCTCTTGAATAGACTATTCTATCACATAAATGAAGACATCAATGGGCAAAAGGTTAATACCACTTGGACGCCACTCAGTCTCCAATGGCATTGAGTCGACGTTGAGACGGAGCTTTTGGGTATTTTTCGGTACACAACACTTTATTAAGGTTCATACCAAAACCTCCATTTATTTATTTTTTAAACTATGTTTTAAAAATCAAAACATAGAAAACTTGCTAAGAGTAGAGAAAAGCTTAAGGTGTTAGGAGCAAGAGGAGGTGCATCATAACCCTGGTTTTGGCTACGATTCATCATTCAAATCGTAGGTAATTTCACAAAATTGCTAGGATAACTATCATTAGTTTATTCTCATATTGCGCTATGAATTAAATTTTACTCGCTTCAAGTTATTTATGATTTTGTAATGAACACGATTATGTAGTTACCTATACTAATATTTTATGAATGCTTCGTATATGCCTTTATATCGTTGTTTAAATTAAATTAAGAGCTTTGACACTGTATCTTATCGCGTGGGTATCGATATTTATATTTGTCCTATGTGGAACATCATATGTGCATAACGTAGAATGAGAAAATGATACTAAACAATAATCTTGTATGCAACACATGTATGGTCCCTTATACGGTTATAGGGTTATGCTATGTAATTCACGCTTTATTTGACAGACCGACGCAACAACCTAGGCTTTAAAGTTAGTTAGTTGCCCACAAATAGCAATCATAAGGACTCTAGAATCCTAAGGAAGATATAAACACATTCATGTGATTTGAGATATTAGTAATCGTCTAATCCTTGAAGTTACATTAGTAAATATCTTGGATCTTTGTCTCCAATTATAATACTAGCTTTATAGTTTGCTCTATAGGGTTTACAACAAACTCCCACATTTTAACTACCTTTTCGACAATACTTATTGGACTAGAAAATCATAGTTACCGCCAAGTGTATATGGCTTCAATAGTTCAATACTCAACTTTTCATTTTATTATCAGGATTGATTTGTATACTTACTAAATGTAAGTGTTACTTTTTTCCCACTAGTATAAAAAGTTTCGTAGGTGAAAATGTAAGTATACTTACTAAATGTAAGTGTTACTTTTTTCCCACTAGTATACTTACTAAATGTAAGTGTTACTTTTTTCCCAATGAACATAATTAAAATATTTTTTATTCTGTGAAATTAATTTTTTTATTTATATATTAATATGATTTTAATGAATTTTTAGGTTCAAGAATTATGTAAGCAGGCTATGGAGACTGAGAGAATTGCTAAGGAAAGGATTAATGAAATGAAGGAAGATCTTTATGTTCATTGTAGGACAAAAGTAAGTTATTTTTAGTTTTATTTTAATTTTATGGATTTTAATATTTATATTTATTTATTTGTTTAAATAATTTTGTAGAGTTTAAATCGTCCAAGGGTGACATTTACTGATAATGAAGAGAAGTGATGGAGAAAACAAGAGTTGGTGAATTTATGAGGGAAAAAGAAGATTTGAAGAAATTGAAAAATAGTTAATACATATAATTGTAGGGTTAAATTTTTGTTTATGTTTGGAGAGTTTTGGGAGGAATAATTTGAATAGTTTTGTTTGTGACTGAAGTGGATTTTTGTTATTATGGAAATTACTATGAATATAAGATCACATATTTGTGTTTTCTCAAGGTTTTTTTGTTTGGTTTATTTTTATTATTGTTGGTATTTTTGTGTTGGTTTTTTTGGTAATTGAAGTGATATATAATATGGAGTTTAAATACTTTACCCGAAATAATAAAAAAATTATGTGAAGGTTTGCAAAAGTAACATGAGGATGAGTATATATACACTAGACTTGTTTTTTTGTTGGGGAGTATAATAGACCGTCCCTTCGGAGACATCCGATTAAAAAAAAGAATAGTATAATAGACATTTACTACATGTATAATAGAAAATAGAAAACCAAATTTGTTTATAGTTGGGTCTAGACTCTGGACTTATATGTGTCTCTTCTCTTACTTAGCGGTTGGTTGTTTCTTTGACTAAGCTAAACTATGGTTAGTTTAGATGCCTCTTATGATAATTTGGTTGAAAATTATAGGGATTTGTTGTTTATTTGTTAATTTTGTGAGTCAGTTGTTGTTTGGATTAGTTTTAATTTGGTTAATGTTTGGTGGAGGTCAGTGTTTGTGTTCTCATTCGATTCTTTCCAATTCGATTTTCTTTATTATTACTTGGGATAATAATACTTTTCTTAATACGAGAGAATCACGATTCTCTTTGATATAGATGTTGCTTAGTTTTTTACTATATATAGTAGAGTTGGCATTGAGTTCGAATTATGGTGAGATTTAAAATGGAATTTGACTTTCTCCCCCTCAATCTAAGACTTGAGGTGATTGTGTTTGTTCAGCTCATAGTAGTTTTAGCCCCTGCTTATGTGGCAACGAGGTTTTTGGAAGGATGATGTTATCTAACTATAATATATTGTACTTATTGTGTATGTTATGTTAAATTTTTGGTAAGAATGTTAGTCTTATTTATGTTAGGATGAAACCTGTAATTATCAATAATGTAATCCTTTGCTTTAGATGTTATTATTTCCTTTTGACAAAAAAAGAATGCCAACAAACTATAATAGCATTAAAATCCTACTATGAATAGTTGGATTAATTTTTATTAACTTCTTTTTAGTTGTCGTATCTAGATACAAACTTATGAATGTTGGATATAAGTAGGTGGAATAGCTTATCACATGAAGTTGTTGACTTCTTATGTGATAATCTATGTCAATGATGGTGTTAATGTCAAAGTCTTTGTAACACCATTTTCTTAACTTACTTATGAAAGAAGGACTTTTTTTTGAAAGTGATAAAAAAAATTAACTATAAGAAGAAGTGGTTTATGGGCGGTTGAATAAATCTTGTCCTTTGTTGGTTATCTGGGTGTTTTTGTTTTAATATATTGGAAGACGAACCTTCTTTTTTTGGTGTTGTTACTTTTTTTGGGGATTATACCATTTTTACTCATGTTTTCAAATATACGTAGAATTGGTTTCACGGGGTGTGGTAAAATTTTGAACCAATCAATCTTCCTCAATTGCTCACCTTACTATGGTAACTTTGTGTGGATTAACAAAAATAAACAATGAAAGCCTCTAACTAAACATGAAATTGTTGCATGTATTATCAAAGTGAACATGTGGCTTAATAAGTGGATCAATATGAAATTTGTAGTTAACTCCCCACAAGATAAAAAGCACATGAAATTTGAAATGATGTATTCATGGCTTCAATATTTTCTGGTTATAACATCAAACTGGATCATAACATTACAATGGAGAATGATTGGGCAAATGTAATAAGGCCATTTTCTTGCAACAAAATATGTATGAACATGATAGTATCGTTAAATTTGGAAGATATTAGACTTTGAATTGTAATAGTAACAAAAACTTCTCATTAATCCCTACGACAAGAAACATGACTATTGAATAGGTTGCCAAACAAAAGGCACATGAGATTTTGTTTGGTAAAAGGTGCTTGACCCTTTCCGGATTAGCATATCTTATTCATATTGACTGTTCACCTAAAGGCATTGGATACAACTCATGTTGTAATATGTATTATCATTTGTCTTTAAAATATTTCATTTAGTTTGACAATCTTTTTTATTATAGTACACTAATTACTACATGATTCCACATAGAATGCCTATTTTTGACATTTTTTCATAAGTCTCAACTAATCATGTGAAAAAGCTCCATCATATTAGGAATATAGTTCCTCCAGGATTGAACCCTATTTCTTAATCATTTATATACTAATATGACATCGAGAGACCAAATAAATGCAAATAAAGGAACACCCCATATTGTTTAGTAAATTTATTAGGGGTTGCACGTATGAGAGGACCCGACAACGAATATCTAATATATATATATATATATTTCATTAATAAAATATAAAACTTAAAAAAGGTAATTTTCTATAAATATACAGTTCTATTATCAATATACTTAATCAAATTTAATCATTTTGCTTAATCTCATTTGATTATACGTTTCTTTTACTTCGCATTTAGTTCTCTTTAGACTCTTCTTTCCTTTTCTTAGGATTTTCATTATGATTACACTTATTTCTTCCTCGTCACCCGACATGTTCGTATTCATTGATCTCATCTTTAAGTGTCTGTTGTTAGTAGGCCTGTGTTTAAGTAGGGGAAATCCATTTGGTTTCCCATAGTTGTAACCTAGAACTTTTCACCTCCCTTATTTGATAGAAAAGTTCTTTCGTCATATATAAGATGTTCTTATACTATTATTAAAAAATCATATATGACACATACCCTATATTTTAAATTTACACCCACTAATTATAATAACATCCGTCTAATCCATGCCATGTGTCTATTAGTGTAATGAATTACTATGATTTATTAGTAAATATATGAGGGAAGTCTTACCCTAATTGATAATCACAGGTCTCCCCAAAATCTCTCTTCTATTACCCATTTCCAAAAGTAAGCATTTGTCCTACATTCAGAAATCTTCTCATCATCATCATCATCATCGTCGTCATCCCTACCACATTTTGTAATAAATCTTTTCTAAAGCTTTGTAATCATGTCATAATCGGTTGCTTTTACCTTTTGATCTCAACCTAATCCTCATATATGAATGTGAACGCGTAGAGTTACTCACTGCATTTGCTTGTTGAACGTAAAGGTCCATATCCCTTTTGTCATTTGTGTTAGACCGACTCTATTTTAATATTTGTGATGATGGTTTAAATAATGATTATGTTTAGTATTATCTAGTCATAGTTGATTTGTTTGAGGTATGTTTAGCATGTGTACATAAGAGAGGTGATTAGTATGAATGCTTAGAGCTATTGATTTTTAACGATCAAAGATCATCCTCTATGATCACAATAACATAGGGTGCTCAAGTGAATGAGTTTAAGTCTCCAAAGATCAAGACTCAAGAGAGATCAACAAATAAGCTAAATAAGATTAAGACTCAAGGAATTGAAAAGAACGATTTTGAACATATTGAAGATTTAGACTCAAGGGAGTTAGAAGAACGAGTTTAAAAATGTTGAAGGATCAAAAATCAAGGAAGATAGTAAAAGCTATCTAAATATGAACAAGACTCAAGGGATTTCATTAATGATTAAACTAGAATACTGACCGGGATACTTGGCTTGATAGAGAAGAACAAAGAGCATAATCAGGCTTGAGGATATTAAAGACCAAGACTCAAGGGAATTCAAAGATTATAGAAATGTGTGAATCAAGGAAAGAAGATCGGTATCTAAGAGTACCTCAGATAAGCCAATTAAAAACATAAAGAAAGATCAAGTCAATTAGCTCAGTTTGGCCCTCCGAGAATTAATTTTGAACCCAAAAAAATGTATCTAATAGAAATCAAGTTTGTCACTACGAGAATCATCGCCCCTCTAATGTGGGTAAGTCGTTTTACATCACTAGTAAAAATAGGGACATCAGACACTCGAGGAGCTCTATCATGGAATGCCTAAAGTGGAATCTTAAAGAAGAGGAGAAGAAGTCTGGACCTTCAAAGAAAAGATATGGCAGAATGCGTAAAGCTATTGGAAAAATAAGACGAGAAGAGACAAAGATTAGTCCCGCATTGAAGATAGCGGGCTACCTAAATCCATTCAATAATGAAGGCTGAGAAGAGAAAAGAGTTGACCTCCAAAGACTATCTCTAAGTGCACCGGATGAGAGCCAACAAAGATAAAGATCTAACAACTGAAAATGAGATGCCGAATATCCGATACTCTTTATCTTCATATATGAGTCTCGGTTCCAAGAGGATATACAATAAAGAGGATGACGTGTATCCGAGAATAAGAAGATAACGACTAGAAAGGACAAAAATATAGTAGTTAGTGTACCATTTGTCTAGATACATCGGAGAGACTTCATTAGTCATCTAAACAGAGTGTAGAAGACCTTTGAGATGAATAAACTTTGCCAATAGGGAGCCGATGTGGTCATATCAGTTGGAGAGTTTTTTGCCAACAAATCGGATCTCTCAAGAGAATAAAAGTGGATCTCTCCAACCTTTGAAAGTTAAATCTTTGGAGAAGAAGGCCCAAAAATAACCATAACCCACATATCTATATTGCTTTGTATTTTAGCACACACACTTTATTTTATCTACTCATGGAGAAGTATAGAGCTAGGCTAGACTGGGTTAACTAGGCTTAATCGTAATACATATGGTTTGCTCGTGGTCTAGTGAAGAAGTGGGATCTTCCGTATACTAGACAAGAGTGGTTAGAGCTTGTGTGGTGTAGACACAAAGCGTGAAGGCTTCACAAAGTGTGAAGTGGTAGATCGTGGGGATTGACTACTCGTGCTTGTGTGATGATGCACAAGTGGAAGGCTTCATGGGCTTCACGGACATGGTTTACTAGTGTTGAAGATACCCCTAGGGGATTCCTTTGAAGTTGATTTTAAAAAGGTTTAAAATGTTTGTGCTATCACCTTTAAGAGACATAAGGAGTTCTAGTGAAGGAGCTTAAAATCCTAAGAATGCATGGACCTTAGGTGATGGACTAAGGCTATGGGAGATGAACCATTCTAAATCGCGCGTATAAATTTTCTCCCTTTATTCTTTACTTTTTTGCATGCATTGTAATTGATTTTTTGTTTAGCCCATATCTATTTATCTTATCTTTCATGATAAGTGTCCTCTCTTTTGCCTTAGTCATTTTTTTCAAAACCTTTTTGCTAAAACTAGATATCCTCTAGTTTTTTGACAAAATGCCCCATTGAGTTTCTGAATAATAGGTTGCGTAATTGCTTATCCAAGTATTAGTTAACTTGATTGAGTCTGGGTTTGGAGAGAATAATGTTTATTTGTCCATTGCTTCATTCACCCCCAAGGATCCGTTTTTGGGTTTCATTTTGCAAATTCTAGCCCATCATTTCTTTAATGGCTAACCAATTAATAATCAGCAATGTTGGTGTAAAATTTATTTCAAATGGTTGCTTATGTAAAAAATTATCTCTTATTATTAATGAAAATATTTTATTGGATATAACAACGTTATGCTATCATCATTTGTAGCCAGATATATTGTAACCGATACCTTGGTGCGTTAAACTCATCTAAAATTTATCCAAGAAGCTAAAGCTTGAGAATCCAAATATAAAAGAAGTTGGAACACCAAACTTCATTTGAGACTCAAACAAGTGAAGAGTAGGACATTGTACTCCAAAAACCTAAAATACTAGACCACCAAAGTCTTTTTGATAATTGGCCTTATGAAAGACAAGAAATTGAACCACCCAACTTTGAGAAATCTAGACCAGGGTGAGTCTGGTCATCTTATATTGATCTCTAAGCTAAATAGTTTTATCTACTCATAAAAAAGTATAACAATAGGTATATTAGATTCAAAACTTCAAAACCTAGTTTCCTCTTATTTCATATTAGAAGTGGAATATCCCCTATACTAGAAAAGAAAGAGTTGTTTAGTACTTGTGTAGTATACACACGAGATAAGGCTTTGCAATATTGCAAAGTGGTTTAGGTATTGTGACTATACACGATCCTTAGATTGCGAATTGCACGATACTCTAAAATTAGTTTTAAAAATCGACAATCCTACCATTATTCATGTTACTTGATGCAGTTTTAATAGCTAACTTGCTTCAAGTGGTTTTAAATAAACCATATTTTACCTTGAAATATTTTTACAAAACGTGGATTTCCAAAATTTGAGACACAATTAGAACTTCTTGATCATTGAGGGATCACTAACTTACTACTACTTAAAAAAAAAATCGTATACTTGTAGAGAGAAGTGATACCAAAATATCCTACCAGGGCAAGTTTACGCTTAACTTACCCGCTGCTTGAAAATAGCAACGCCGTTGAGATTGGCCAATCATGTTCATCGTTCAATGTGGCACCTCGTTCGTAGATTCATCCAAACTCACTTGTATTGCAACTATTCTTAGAAAAATGGACGGATTTATTATTTCCAGTCACATTCTCAAGTTTGGTCTACTTCTATGGTAGAAGATGAGTCGTAGCTCTACTGGAATCTTACAAGCTTGTTGCCGCAGTTACTACCGAGTCTATTTGTCTCAATGATATTCAAGACGTACAATCTGTGTTTAACATTATATGAAGTATTCAGTCATTCATAGATAATACAATATTACCTGCTTTATTGGGAGTAAATAGCTAATTAATCATATTCGGATAATAGAGTACTTGATTCTCTAATTTGATCTCACAACTAACGGTTCAACATCCTTATTTATGATTAGATGATTTCTTGAAAAATGCCTTTTACATAATGACATAAGTTATTGTCAGGGTTGATCTAGAGGGTAGGCCGAAAAAAATTGTTTTGGACCCTCGATATTTTGATATTTGTAAGGTCCCCTAATTTATAAAAAAAATTACATAAAGGAGACTCATAAATTTGCTTTGGACGTATGTCAAAATTGATCTTATCAGGACGGGTCCAGATTATTAAAATGTATTTTACTTGTTTTTATAATCTTATTTGTTTTTTGCAAAGTATTTTGAATAAATTAAAATACATAATCGCATTTAATTTGAGGTGATTTGAGTGGTTGGATTTTTGTATGTAACTAGAGTTACACGTCGTCCATGTGAGAATATTTCTACAAGATATAAATTTTGTATCCATTTTTTGTTTGGACGGACATTTTGTATGCATTTATTTACGAGGAAACTTCAAATTACAGCCCAATTTCATTTTCACCCCATTTTAAAGCCTAAGTTAGGAATTGTTCTTTTAAAAGCCTAACCAAATTAAACCAGCATAGTCTCTCTCTTACTTTTCCTGACACACAATTCATTTTTTTATTATTTTGTTATTTCCACTAATCCGTATCCAATATGTACCCTCGGGTACGGACCTATTATTTTCGTGTAGCGTTTCTTTACGTTATATCCATGTTAAAGTCCGTGGATATAGGGCTGTACCTAAGCTGGGTTTTTGTCCAAGTCAAAATGTACCCAAGCTACGGGTTTGTCCAAGTCAAAATTTGTCCAAGTCTGCACCCATAGGGCTATACCCTTTTGTCCAAGTCTGTGATACTATGCATGTGTTTATCACCCAATACCCCCATACATTTTAGCTACAACACATTCCATTACAAAGAAATGTTAATCTACCACCTCTGCAGAGCATATTCCACACTCTTGAGACACCAATAAACCCTGTTTATTTAAGTTATAAGTCGTGGGTAATCTATCTTTTGCGAGCCTCTAAAGAAACACCTAGATTTTATTAGAACACTGTAGCTTCCAGTAGCTTCCAGATCGACCAGTTAACATTGGGTAAAATGTCAAGAAAATTTAGTACACAGATAAAATGCACCAAAAACCACGCAAAAGACTAGAACGTCATCAACTAACGGCGATTCTTGACGGATTTCTTTAACTAGGGGTAACGGGTAATGAAAACTTAGTATAGGGGTTAAACAACCTCATTTTAAACAATAGGGGAAAATTTCAATCAGCCTATAGTACAACGTGTAAAAGTGCTATTTACTGTATATTGTTTAACAATCATTATTAATGACAAGAACCATACTATATAATTTTTTTATTTCTTATAATAATTATTACAATTTTTAATATAATAAAACCTAAATTTAATCTACGTGAGTAATTAATATGTTATAGAACTCATGTGTTTATATTATTTTATGTATTTTTATAATAAGACCAACAATTAGTAAGTATATCACAAAAAATAAGTATACATAAATTTTTAAGTTTATAAAACTATTAAATTTTGTTAGATAATATTTGATTAATAGAGTTTAAGAAAAAATAAAAATATTAAATATAATTATTTTTTATGATAAACAATGTATATCCTTTTTTTTCAAAAAAAGGTAACAATAAAAATTATTTATTTTTCTACAAATTTAAAACATAAACATTAAAATAAAAATATATAAGATGAAAAAAGGTTGTTGAACAATAACCCTAACCCATTCATTTCAACTATAAATATATGAAATCATCATTAAGGTATTAAGCAGCCACAATATTATTACTATTTGATATCCCATTCTCTTTCAATCCAATCGATTCAAAGATTTATCATTTCTCCTCCTCTTGGATAATGTTTCTTCTATTCCCATGATTTCACAGTTTTGATTTTAATGAATAAGTGTATTTACTATCTTTCAATTCTGATGGACAATTCATTTCTATTTTCATGTATGAATTTCTTGATCTATTGTTATTTTTTATGATAGATATTATATGCTAAACAAATTGCTTCTACTCCGATTATTTATTTATCTTTTCAAAATTTATTGATAGTTTGATTGTGTATGTTAAAACAAATTACTTCTACCCAAGTTATTTCAGGGTATATAGTTTTTTTTCATATAATTTTATCAATCTTGTTTAACTTAAATGCATATATAGTGGATGAAATAATGGTTAAAATGTTGTTTGAAGATCCATTAAGATTTAAAATTATTGATGTAATAAATCTCATATATCATGATAATGAGAAACCTTTTGTGTTTTCAATTATAAGGGATTATTTTAGCGAGACTGATATAATTTTTTAAATCTAAATATTTTTCAGAATCTATAAATGAATTAAAATTTAATTATATTTCGACATATTTACTTGGTCTTTTGTATAGATGGATGTTTTTGTTTTAATATTTTAAAGATTTTTTTTGTATGTGGCATGTCAAGTTTGAGTCAAAGACAAACTAAAATTCATTAATTTTTTGGGATGAGTTAATCCCTAAACAAATATCCTAAAAATCTTTTGTATATGATTCTTTAGGCATTTACAAAGAATTATTTAAGATATAATAGAATATAGACCTACAAAATAAACTCATTTCCAATACAAAATAAATTTCAAAAATAATGTTTTAGAGAGATTTTAATTAGTCATTTCATATGTATGAATATTTAGAACATGTCTCAAAATCAGGTTGAACATTAAGTTTATACTTTATTTCACAATTGCATGGTTCTTCTACTAATTTAAAAATGTAAATTTGAATTTATTATCTATTGTTAGATAAGGTCCAAGTATATAATTTCTTCTCACTAAATATGATAGACTTTTCATTGTTATTCACAATACTATATCCAAATAAAAACTTGAAAAATGCTTCTTTAGATTTAATTAATTTGAGAAGATAAATTATTAATAGATTTAGACTACACAAATGATTATGTTGATACGCTTTTACTCACTATTTTGTTTTTTGGTCAAGTGTTTTTGTAAGTTTAAGTCGCATTTAAGATTCATTAAGAACGACTTAGAAGAAGATTATGTTTTTTGATTAATTAATTTGGAAAATATTAAATATGTGATGATTATATTTTGCCATTTGTATAACTTACATTCTAAAAAACATATTTTAATTTGTTGTGAGAATTTTTCATATTCAATAATAGTATTCTTTTTTTTAAACTGAGTCTTGTAATGCATAGGGAGTAAAGAGTAATGATATTTGTCACCCTTTTTGTATCACCCTTTTATCACCTCCTACGTGTATGCCTACATGGACCAATGAATTGATTTCTCTATCCTATTTAATTTTTCTCTATCTTCTATTCAAGGAAATCAACACATATATATAGACGGGTGATAAAAGGGTGACATAAAAAGGGGTGACATATATCATTACCCGGGAGTAAAATCTTAATCACAAATAAATATTAATTATAGGAATGTATTTAATTGACATTACACCAAAATTTATAACTCAAAAAATATTTTTTAGTAAAGTGGTATAAATACTTATATTTGTTAATAGTATTTTGAACACAGTGAAAAAAACATTAGAGATTATTATTTTATAAAATATTTAAAAAATATAAAAAAAGAACCAAGATGAAAGATATTTACAACCAAGTAAATAAAGATTAAATATGTTAGATAATGCATTATACACATAATGGCAGACTTAGAATACTTAATTAAGAGGGCTTATATATAAGCGATAGGAAAAACGTTTTCAATTGGGTTTCAATAGGGTTTTTTTTTTGGTAAGAAATATTATTTGAATTAATTTGAATTAGATTTTTTTAAAGATTTTTTTAATAAGACAATTTTTCTAATACGGAAAAAGAGTATGCGCCGAGGTACTGAACCACCTTCTAGAGGATATATATATATATATATATATATATATATATATATATATATATATGTGTGTGTGTGTGTGTCTGTGTGTATATTGATCGTTTCATATTTGTATATAAAAAATATAGATACATTATAAGTTTTAATTTTTTAAATGTGTAGGTGGGCTTTAGCCACCTTTGATAAAGCATATTAGAGCTACTACAAGGCAACAAGGCTAACGGGATCTTGGTACCAAAGATTTAGCTCGATGTTTGGAACAATTTTAGCTTCAACACTGGTGACACCAACATGGATAAAAAAAATTTCCTTAATGACCCACCAGATATATAAGAAATTACTTATTTTTTTTCTTTTTATCAACTTAAGAAATTGTAAAACTTGTTGTTGTTTATGTTAGTATTTGAATTAGTCCTTTTGTTATCATGTTTTGAGTCCTTTAGTGATAGTGTTTTATTTTACGTGTATTTTACTAGTGCACCTAAATTTGTTTTATATGTAAAGAAACGGGCTGAACAAGTTTTACCCTTTTTTATGAGCTCCCACATTTTGTTTTATATTTTTAATTATAAATGTTTTTTTCAAATTTATTTTTCAATTGATTTTAATGTGACAATTCAATTTAAGGACTACCTTAATACTTAAAAAGAGATTATGAAGGTCATCCACTCAATTCCTAGTATACCTCCAAATGTATTAATGCAATTAAATACATTTATTAATTTAGTAAAAACTATATATTATAATAACACTATTTTGGTTGCTCTCTCATTGATGGTAAAATATACTATTACAAAAAGAAAAGATCTTCATAAAAAGTTTAAAATAAATCATGACTTAGTGTGAAAGTTCTATTAAGGAAAAGGAAAACAAATGTTTTGAATGGAAATTTATATGATCATCTTCTAAAAAAAATTGATAGACAATGATAGACAAGCTTCATGAATTATTCTATTTCTAAATAATATTTATCTTTAATCATAGTAATGCATCACGTATCTCAAATAACAAAGTTACCTAATTTTCACCGAAAAGAAAAATTTAATATGAGATCCACTTTTGTGTTTTTTTGAGAAAATATGTTTAATGGAGTGCAACTATTTTAGAGAGAGCTTAATAGTGAACAATTCACTTATATAGTTGGAAGGTAGTATAATGTTTATTTAATTTAGGCATTATTAATAATATTATAGAAAATTAGATAGCAGTTATCCTAGATATTACTCATATGTGTCTAAATGATACGATTATGGATTTAAGTATTATGTTACAATTTCGAAATAGAAAAGTATTCCATCCAATAATGGATGAACTTACACCAATTATATTAATACACATACACATGTTTTAAACTTACAAAAGTAACTAACTAATTAATCTAATGACATTTATTTTGTTTTAATAATTAATGGATGTGGTGTGAGTATTGGACCATCCAATATTGGATGGAAGTCTTACCCTTTAGAAATACATCAACTTTATCATAGGAAAAATGTTGATTTATAAAGATCAAGGTCCTAGTATTATAACTTTTTTATAAAATTATTAAGGTTACACTACTATGTATATATGAAAAGTGATCGGGGTTAGTGTTTGGTAGGAAGAGGGACGAGGATATGACTTACGAGGCAATATAAATTGAGATTTTGAATTCAATTTTTTTAAATAAATTAAAAATTGTGATTTAAATGAATAATTGTTAGTTATTAGAAGAAAAAAATTGAAAATTATGATAAAATGACATTTTAAATTATTATATAATGCTAATATATTGAATTTTGTGTTACCATATATTTTGTATTTAATTTTAACATTTCTATTATTTTAAAATAAACAATATGTTGAATATTATTTTATATATGTATGATTTTACTCTCATCTGATTGTTGTAATATATATTCTTTGAAAAATAGTAAAACTTCATAATACATTTAATTAGTCTATACTTTATATTGAATTTACAAATATATGAGAATTTTTATTCTTTATTTTAGAATTGAATTGTTCAGAGTTTTCATGCTAGACTGAAAAATATACTGGTGTAGCCCTCTGATATCCAGTTTAGAGCTAAAGTTAGAAACGCATGGCGCCAGACCTCCTTTGATGAAAAACGTTTTTAGGTTAAATTAGGTAACTTAAATGAGACCCAGGGTCATTTCTACTTTTACATCAATGAGAGATGGCAAGTTGATTTGGAGTAGGAAGCAAAAGATTTGGAGCCCAACTTCACCAATTCTACATCTTTCACTCGTGATCATAAGGATTATTAGTCTTAGATTCTTCTCTTACCCATATTTCTAAAATCCTTAATATTTAGTTTTATTTAATTAATAACATACCAAATTCCATTAGCCTGGTTCTTCTTTTATATATAAACCTTGAATATTGTTTTGATACTATGATATTTGGAAAGTGAATTTAATTGAATCGGATAATTGTGTTATAACTGAATATGAATTATTATTATAGATTATTTCTATAACTTGCACACTTTTTTATTGACCTACGTGCTTAAACTATTACCGTGGTTATGATTTTAGGAACTGAACGGGTTCATACAAGTTTGGTGTGCAATAGAGATCCTAACATGCTTACCTAACTGGATAATCATATAAGCTTAACTTATATCACCAAACGTTTTTCATAGATTAATCTTACCCAGTGACTAATAATTGTGAGATCGTCTTTTAAATTACACAGATGAGAGTTAGAAGGACTATAGAATCCCGATAAGTTATATCGACCTAATTTACCCTTATAATTAGAATCATCGACTCAATAAGATAGGCTCATACTAGCAAACATGATCTAATCTCTTATATGTATCGTAATATTATCTACTGCATTAGTTGTTTAATTACATATTCACATCGTACTTAATAATTTAAACACCAAATACGTATCTATTTTAACTATGTCTTTAGTTTTAAACATTTTAAATACTTTACACTATATACAAACACGGGTTTGAAGTTAACAACATAAGTCCCTATAGAGATGCTAGCTTTTATACAATCTTATTACTTTCCCGTTCTCTCGAGTTGTGTTTTGTATACCATATTTTTATCGTACTTAGGGAGACGAAAGTCACCTTGACCCAGAACAACAAACCCCTCAGGGTCCAATATATAGATCTATTAATTTAGATCTTCATTCAAGAACATGGGTTTGACATCCATCTGATTTATAACTAGCCTGTAAATGACAATTAGGACAACATGGTTTGTAATATTGGCTATTTTGGTTATTGGGGATTAAGTGTCAAAGTAATATTTGCCTTTTTGGCAAAACCCCTAGTAACAAGTCTACCTTTGAATTTATCTATTGGATCATCATGTCTCAATTTTTTCTTAAACTTAACTTGCTAATAATGTATTTAATGCCCTTGGTAAGTCGATTAATTCCCATGTACGGTTTGTTTTAATAGAATCAAGTTCACAATTAATGACATTTTTCCAAAAACAAGCATGAACTGATTTTATAGCCTCATTATAAGTTTTAGGGTCGACCTCCATAAAAAAGAAGGTTACTACCTTTTCACTTATCATGTAATTGTTAAAATACTCAATTTTAAAATCATTTATAATTTTTTTTTCAGAAGTTGATCCTATGTAATTTTTTTTAAAATCAATTTTACTACCTTTTCACATATCAGGTTACTACCTTTTACTTCTCCTAAGTTCATCCTATGTAATACTATTAGGACAAAAAAGTTGAGGGGTTAGAGTTATTATAACTTATAGGAAGATATGTATTAGAAAATAACTAATCTACGTGTAAATAAAAATTATCATTCATTCATATTTTTAAAAGTAAATAAGTGTTTAAAGAATTCAACATCTCTACACTCCCATATAAGATTATCATCTAGAATTATGAATCTATATGCAACACTATTTTGAGTATACCATATGAATATTTAATTTGTGGTCTTTGGTCCAAAAATGACTTTCTTGAAGTTGGGTAGTCCTACTTTGGCCAGACTTCCTACATATTTAAAAATATCAACTTTGGTGGAAACCCCTTCCACAACTTATAATGGGTATTGTTTAATCTCATATAGGGTACTCTGTTAATTACATAACATCTAAAAAGGACAGAGTAAACTTGAACTAATTAACATTCTTATTCATTGTTTCTTTATGAGATACATTATTTCTTTCATCTATAATATTTTGTTGGGGTAAGTATGGGGAACTAAGTTCATGTATTATTCCATTAATTTCAAAATATTATTTAAGGGAATTAGAACTATATTATCCTCCCCTATTATACCTAAGCATTTTAGTTTTACTATCGAGTTGATTATCAACCTCAACCATATATTGTTAAAAAACATGTTCTACTTCATCTTTAGATTTTAGGAGATATACCTTCTTAAACTAAGAGCAGTCATCTAAAAAGGTTTTATATTATAATTTTGATCCTCTACTAATGGTAAAATTAGACAAGTCAGGATGAACTAGTTCTAACAATTTAGTCTTTCTAATATTCATAGATTTAATTTTTTTAGTATGTTTGGACTCTACAAATATTTGACGTTTAACTAAATCCTCAATAGCCGTCATCTAAAAAGGTTTTATATTATAATTTTAATCCTCTACTAACGGTAAAATTTGATAAGTGAGAATACACTAGTTCTAACAATTTAGTCTTTCTAATAGTCATAGATTTAATTTTTTTTAGCATGTTTGGACTCTACAAATATTTGACGTTTAACTATTCATCAATATTTTAAATAGGTATTAGTAGGAGTGTCTTTAACCTTTTGATATAAGAGACATTAATGTGTCCTTGTCTACCATGCCACATAACTAAATACTAAATGATATAAGAAAAAGTAGATGTATTCTCATTCATATTTATGGTCTTCAATGCAAATAAACCCCCATTTCAATACCCTTTTAAACAAATTCCTCATTTATAGTTATATCGAGAAACTAAGTTCCTACGATGCGAGGGGAAAATGATACCATCATTTAACTCTAAAATTTTACTAGAAGTGAGTTTAAGTGGCAGGACGACAATAATGGTTGATTTCCCCAGGTATATGCATTCACCATCAACCACATCCTCTAACTTCTTGAATAGTTTTTTCTTCTAAACAAAAGTGTTTAGATGCTCCAGTGTCGATGATTCACTCGTTCTTGTTCTCCATAAAATTATCCTCAACCTTCACTGTTTAAATTATCTCACTACCTCAATCATCTTAGGGGGGCTTAATCTTCCTTCGTTCATACTGGTAGGCCTTATATACTTATTTCCCTCCACCAGTCGCATGATACTTTGGATTACGAATATTATCGGTGGATTTGATTCCACCTCCTTGATTGTTGAAGTGGCATTTTTCCTTGTTTCCATTGGTTGTTTTATTATTTGATCACTAATTCTTTCCCTTCTCCTTGTACATGTTTTTATTAATTTGACAAGAACATTGAAAAAGGTTAGACTTCAAAAAATTTAAATGGAAAGATAAGGAATTATCCGTTAGTCGATTAGTCACTTCGACTTGTATATGACTAATCAGCTTTTGAAAAGTCATTTTTTTTCTTGTACTTGACACTAATCTGGTATTCACTTCAAGAAGTTCAGAGATTTTCCATAACTATATCGTGCTAACCACTTCACCTATATTCATACCTTCAACTATTACTTCACTTTAGAGGTTCTCATACTCACGCAGTTTCTTTGTCACATGGGTTTCGTCCATGAATTTAAAGTTATACCAATTACCATTAACGTAATGCTTCTTACCAGAATCATTAACCCGTATTTGTTCTAAAACTTCTTCCATATGATCTTTTTCGACTTATCCTTATAGAACAAATCAAATATTAGATTGGTCATCTTATTCAAGATCCATATCTTAGCCACTAAATTATCTTTCTTGAACATGGCCTCGTGAGTGAGATGTCTGGCCTAATCTTCTTCGGTATGAACCCCATTTTTTAAAGACAAGGAGTTCTTTAAATACATCAAATACTAGTTCAATCTATTCAGTAAATGTGATAGTTTTTGTGTACGATGTATGTAGTTGGAACCATTGAGAAGATACAACTAAGAAAAGTCTAGGAAATTCTTTTGCATTCAAAGGTGAAGCAACAATTGAGAGTGGAAAATTCATTTGCGCTAAGTGATTTCATTATAATCATTTTAAAACTATTGTAACATAATAAGAACAACGATTAAAGATAATTCTATAATAATGTATTTCAAAATCACAAAATACTTCTTGCAACAGATTGGATGAAAACAAAATATAAAATCAGAATTTACGAGATTACCAAAATTTACAAATCTTGTGTTAAAATATTTTTTGTGTACAACTGGTATCTTTAAGGTAATTTTATAAATAATCTAAGCAAAAAACAATTCAAAGAGAGAGGGACATTTGATAGTTTTTTGGTGTTTGTAGTTTTGCTGGTGTGTTTGCAAATGATTCAAGCTCTTTTTTTAAACATGTAGAGTTATTTCAAAAAATTATCACACTGAATAGCTTTCCATTAAGTCGGGCTAGGTGGGTCATATCAAGTCAGGCTAGGTGGGTACTGAAGATGCGCCTCTATGGAGTATTCTCATTACACTTAATTTCTAAAGTCTTGATCATTTTGAAAGATACAGAACGAGAAAATAATGTAAACTATTATATTTGTTCTTCATGTTCAATGGATGTCAATGGAAATATAAGGAAATAAACATCTTGATCTTCTCTTTTTTCAAGAGCATGGAGTATAATTAATCAAACTTTTTCTATATTATATTAATTTCCGACATAAGAAATACTCAACTCGTCTCTTGAAGCCAATCATAATTTACGAAATGCACATTGCACATAAAAAGTTCTCTTGTCTAGTAGTAGGATAGTGAGATGAAGGTGGGTTATTCTTGTTGGCCAGTTGTCTTATTCCGATGGGACATAATCTTTCCGGCGTGAGATTAAAGCTTTTTTGTGTGGAACAAGAATTCAAAAATAAGCAACGAGCGAGAAAGTTTCATTCTTCGGGTGGATAGGAGATTAAGTTCTTGTAAAATTGGTCATTGATGAGATCCCCATGACTTATCTCTTCTAACAAAATTCCCTCTTTTCCTGTTCAAGAGTTCGCGAGTGAGAGAAACTGTTTTTTCTAGTCTTACCTGTAAACAATTCTATTTGAGTAGGAGAAGTGCGAGACAAAATTGATTTATCCACAATAAACTATGGATAGCATATCAAATATTTAGTGTTCACCGTATGAAATCGAGGATGTATTGCTTAAGAAGATGTTCCTCCTTTCGACAATCGACTCTATGGGAAAATAATCATCCATGGTGAAATTAGATATTATAGAGTCGGAGCTTCCTTTTTTTCTTATCGATGTAAAGGAATCTAATTCCTTTACATCTCGCTTTGTTGGACATTTTAGCGTAATTGATCTCTCTTTTAGCATTAAAACAAGAGTGCACGCTTGTTTTAATATTAGAAAGAGATATTCGGGGTTAGAAGGATTGTCTGTGGTCGTCGTCAAAGGGGTGGTCCAATTGGAATGGCTCATTCGGAAGCAGTGGGCTAAGCTTAGGTAGCAATAGCCCATAATTCTTCCATTGCAAAGAATGGGAAGTTTTCAACCGCCTAAAACCGCCTAAAACCGTCAATGCTAGCCGCCTGTTTGATCATATATATAATTGGATCAGAATGTCAGAGAAAAGACGAACAGATAGACAACAAAACTCTTGAATAATAATATTCTGATATAATCTGATTGAATAATTTTGGTTGAACCCTGATATTTGATTCATCTAAAAGTATTTTACACGACTTCAGATTTGTCCAAATTAATCTCGAATTAAAAATTCCTACCAAAATATTGAATCAAATTCTTTGAGATAACGAACGATAGTTTGAAAATGACAAGCAAGTTTGCAAAATTTGAAAAGTTTGAAAAGTTTGAAGGACAGGATTTCAGAAGATGGCAGAAGAAGGTGCATTTTCTCTTAACAATATTGAAGGTAGTTTATGTGCTAAGTACAACGATGCCGGAGATCATGGAAGTGTGGAAAACCTGGTCATTTAAAGAGGGATTGTCGTGTGTGCAAAGGAAAGAACGAGGCCGGTCCAAGTGGGTCTAAGGATCCGAAAAATCAACAAGGTTATATGTAGTGAGTAATTTTAGTTCGAATACAAATTATGTATCACTAATATCTAATGCATTTTATGTGATGCATTTTGTGTGCAGGATGATGAAGTTGCTTGTTGGTTTAATTCGGGAGCAACAAGCCATGTGTGTAAAGATAGTTGGTGGTTCAAGAAATTTAGACCAATTGATGATGGATCCATCGTGAAGATGGGCAATGTTGCAACTAAACAAATCCTATTATTAGGTTGTGTTAATTTAGTTTTTACTTCTGGAAAAAGTTTGTATTTGGATAATGTTTTATTTGTATCTGGTATTCGTAAGAACTTATTTTCTAGTATGATTTTAAATAATTGTGGTTTCAAGCAAGTACTTGAAAGTGACAACTACATCTTGTCAAGACATGGTTCATTTGTTAGCTTTGGTTATCATTGTAATGGCATTCTTAAGTTAAATATTGATGTTCCTTTTGTTCGCGAATATGTGTATATGGCATCGTGTAGCTCTATAACTAATACGACAACATCAGAAATTTGGCAAGCTAGATTAGGACATGTTAATTTCAAAAGATTAAAAGATATGTCAAAAATAAGTATGGTTCCTCCTTTTGGTATGAACATTGAAAAATGAAAAACTTGTATGTTAACCAAGATCGCTATGAAACTTTTTACGGATGTTAAATGTGAGACTAAAATCTTAGACCTTATTCATAGTGATTTGTGTAATTTGCATGCTACTCCATTATTAGGTCATAAAAGGTATCTTGTTACCTTTATTGATGATTCATCAAGGTATTCCGATGTATATTTATTACATGTAAAAGATGAAGCTCTCGATAAATTTAAAATTTATAAGAAAGAGGTAGAACTTCTTCAAAATGGGTTAATCAAAACTCTTCGTACAGATAGGGGAGGTAAGTATTATGATCAGGTTTAGTTCCAATCTACCGGAATAATACATCAAACAACAACTCCCTATACACCACAACAAAATGGTGTAGCTGAAAGGAAGAATAGAACTTTGAAAGAAATGGTGAATTCCATGTTATCTTATTCGGGTTTAAGTGAAGAATTTTGGGGTGAGGCTATGTTGACAACCTGTTACTTGTTGAACCGAATTCCTAACAAAATGAATAAGGTTACCCCATATGAAATGTGGCACAAAAGGACACCAAATTTTATTTATCTCAAAATTTGGGGATGTAGGGCTGTAGTAAGGCTTACAGAACCTTAAAGAAGAACTTTAGGTGAAAGAGGTATATATTACATATTTATTGGATATTCTAAACATTCTAAAGCATATAGATTCTATGTGCTAGAATCTAATAATTTTGTTCGTATGAACTCGGTTATAGAGTCACGAGATGCAATATTTTATGAAGCAAGGTTTACATCTATACCTAGGCCAAAGGACCTAAATTCCATGTTGAAGGTCTCAGTTAATAATGAGGATATACCTTCAACTAGTACTAAAACTGGAAAGAGTACGAGAGTAAGAAAGACTAAGTCATTTGGTGATGATTTTCAACTCTATTTGATTGAAGGATCAAGGAATGAAATTAAATTTCAATATCAGTGTTGTGTTAATGTTGAAGAAGATCCAAAGACTTTTAGTTAAACGATGGCTTCAAGGGATGCTGTTTTTTGGAAAGAAGCAATCCAAAGTGAGATGGATTCCATCATGCAAAATAACACATGGAAGTTGGTTGACTTACCTTCTGGATGTAAGCCACTAGGATGTAAGATGATCTTTACGAGAAAGATGAAAGTGGATGGTACTGTTCACAAGTACAAAGCCAGTTTAGTTATCCAAGGCTTCAGGCAAAAGGAGGGTATTGATTTTTTCGATACATATGCTCCCGTTGCTAGAATATCTACTATTAGACTGTTGTTAGCACTTGGTGCTATCCACGATCTTGTGATTCACCAAATGGATGTGAAAACTGCATCCTTGAATGGTGAACTGGATGAAGAGATATACATGAAATAACCTGATGTTTTCGTTATGCCTTGAAACGAAAATAAGGTGTGTAAACTGATGAAATCTCTACATGGCTTGAAACAAGCACCTAAACAATGGAATCAAAAGTTTGATGAGATTGTGTTGTCCAGTGGTTTGGTTCTATACCAAGCTAATAAATGTGTATACAGCAATTTTGATGCTCATGGCAAAGGAGTTATCATTTGTTTGTATGTAGACGACATGTTGATCTTTGGTACCCACCAAGATCAAGTTGATATAACTAAGGCATTTTTGTCTTCTAAATTTGAGATGAAAGACATGGGGAAGCTGATGTAAAGATCAAACGTGGGAACAATGGTATTTCCATCTCTCAATCACATTACATTGAGAAGATATTAGAGAAATTTAATTTTAAAGATTGTTCTCCGGTAAGTACTCCCATTGATCCTAACCTAAAGCTATTACCTTATAAGGGTGTAGCAGTGTCTCAATTTGAATACTCAAGAGCTATAGGTTAACTCATGTATGAAATGATTAGTACCAGGCTGATATAGCTTATGTTGTTGCTAAACATAGTAGGTTTACAAGCAATCCTAGTTCTCATCATTGGCAAGCTATGAATAGAGTATTCAAGTACTTAAAGGGAGCCATTGACTATGGTTTGACATATACTTGATTTCCTTCGGTTATTGAAGGCTATTTTGATACAAGTTGGATAACAAATATTGAAGATCATTCATCCACAAGTGGTTGGGTATTCCTCCTTGGTGGATGTGATATTTCTTGGGCATCCAAGAAACAGACTTGCATTACAAATTCAACAATGGAATCTGAATTCGTGGGTTTAGCAGCGGCTGGCAAAGAAGCTGAGTGGCTAAGAAATCTGATTTATGAGATTCCATTGTGGTCCAAACCTATACCTCCCATGTCTATCGAGTGTGATAGTCAGGCCACCTTGGCTAAGGCATATAGTCAAGTGTATACTGGGAAGGCTAGACATTTGGGTGTTAGACATAGCATGGTTCAGGAGTTAATCATGCATGGTGTGATATCAGTGGAGTCAGCATAATTTGGCCGATCATTTAACCAAAGGGTTAAGTAGAGATCCTGTGAAAAGGTCGGATGTGGGATTAGGATTGAAGTCTATCTGAAATATCTTATGTTAAGATACACAACTCCCATCTAATATGAGATTAGGTGTTGAATTCAATGTGGAAAGCTTAACATGTAGAGATTGGAATACAATAGCAAAATTATCCCAAAAGGTATGTGTTCAGTTCTGTAAGTTAAGGAGGTTGAAGTATAACTTCTTAATGGTTCCATTGAAAAATTGTATTTGCAGGTGAAAGAAGAAAAAGGACTACATATATGAGCATGAAGTTTAGCCGCTTCAAGAAGTTGGGACTTGGCTTTGATATGCTTATGAAGGATAGGGACACATGCTAGTAAATTAGTGTCGAGCAAGAGTTATATTATAAACTATTATGTATATTATCTTAATATATTCATTATGAATAGAAAGGGTTCAATCCTTAGTGACACCCTGATATTCTAATATTTGAAGTGTGTAATATGCTAAGATGAAATTCGATCATCACGATATTTCATTTATGCAGTAGTTTGTTGTATATTCTGACTTTGGTTAATTGATCGGTAATTACACTAAAATGAGGGAGGTTTGTTGGACATTTTAGCGTAATTGATCTCTTTTTTTGCATTCAAACAAGAGTGCGCGCTTGTTTTAATATTAGAAAGAGATATTTTGGGTCAGAAGGATTGTCAAGGGTCGGGGACCAAGGGGTGGTCCAATTGGAACGGCTCATTCGGAAGTAGTGGGCTGGGCTTTGGTAGCAATAGCTCATCCTTCCACTGCAAAGAATGGGAAGTTTTCAACCGCCTAAAACCGTCAATGCTAACCGTCTGTTTTATCATATATATTATTGGTTCAGAATGTCATATATATAGAAAACAAAACTCTTGAAAAATAATCTTCTAATTTTATCCGATTGAATAATTTTGGTTGAACCCCAAAATTTGATTCAATCTGAAAGTGCTTATCATGACTTCAGATTTATCCAAGTTAATCTAGAATTCCAAATTCCCTAACACTCTTTATGTAAATGATTGGATTTTACAACATTCATCCCAAGAGTTCCAGAAAAATTGCATTTTTAATCCAAAGTTATAATCCTTTTATATAACATTTCACCCACATCCAAAAAATAGGGTCGAAACTTTATAAAAAGATATTGAAGGAGTGGGACAAACCTCCATGCATATATTTTTCTTCTCGTCATTCAGGCCTTAGAACTGGAGTATCACTAATAGCTTCAATGTAATAAATTTTACATTAACTTGTTCCACATATTATATCAATCATTAGAACAAATATATATATCCTAGACAACTATCATAAGTATGATAGCTAATGCAATGCTACCCCTGGTTAATAACCTACACAAGTAGATAAAATAAACATGTAGATAAAGGTAACTTTGACTCCATTAGATTCTTTATACCAAGTTCCAAGGACGACAACAGATATTGTTAGCATGATAAGTTTCGCATCTCTACAAGCATGTGCATATATATCTATGTAAACTCATAAAAATAGGTGCTAAAAAACAAGAATCTGAGACATATATTTATTAATCAAAAAAATAAAAATGTAGTTTTTCACTATGATTTGGAGTTTGGAGGACTAAAATTGAGATAAATCGTGATAGAAATTAAGCATAAACTTAAGCCTTTGTTCTCCATGGTTCGCTTACATGAAGAGTAAGAAGAAGAAGTGGCTTCATGACCTCCATGAATAACGAGACCGATTGGTCTCCATCCTCCATGAAAAACGAGAATATGATGTGGCCCGTGAAGAACAATAAGAAGAAGCGTCTTCTAATGCATCGCCTCCGTGAAGAACGATAAGAAGAATCGATCTCCATCTCCATGAGAGAAATACAAGAAAGGGTTAGTTAAGTTTTAAATTTGTATTTTTAACATCACAAAATAAGATAAAACCTACACTTCTATATAAATTTTTTATAAAAAAATTGATGATGGCAGTTACCTGAATTACAGGTGCTAAATGACACCAATAAATAATTTTTCTTAGTAAGTAGGATCAGAAAGATCCATATGTCAGTTTTTTTATCATTACAAGGGGGATCCTAAGCAGATCATGGGATACATAAATACAAAATCAAATAAAATAGTCTAGTATATTATAAACTAAACCATGACTATAAATCATTCGTGGGTCTTCCACCCAATCCGGTCTCGCGTGGTAACACCGCAAATGCCTTCCAGAGGGTCATTGCATCTATGGAAATGCTCATCTTGTGACATTCCAATTTTGCTAGCCAATCCGCAAAGTAGTTAATCTATCTATATATACCCCTCACCTTGAAGGTTGTGTTTCTACCGAGAATCTGTCACATCCGATGAACCCAAATTACCGTCGAACCCCTCCCATGATCCACCTGACCAAGCATTTCCAGATTTTCCCAGGAGCCAGTCTCTGCCTCCACTTCCTTCAAGCCTAATTATTCGGCTAAACTAAGTCCTTGACTAAGCGCCATGAGTTCAATGTCTGTTATCAAATCCCAATCAACTTCTCTCGAAAAACCACATATTAGTTGTCCTTTGCATCTCGAAGACTCCACCACCTCCTCCCCACTTTCTCCATTTATTGAAGCTTCTATCAGTATTAAGTTTAAATCTCCGCTTTCGTTTGTTCCATCCTATGAAGCTAACATGATCCTTACCATTAACCGCTCTACCTGGAACCTTACCCCACACTCATGAATAATTGACATTAAGAAATTATGCATTCTGAAGCATTGCTTTAGTTGTAGGATAATCATCACTCTTGAAAAATAATATCATTTCGAACCTTCCAAATTGTATCAATAAAAACGCCAAAAAACACACTCCACGAAATCCCTAAATAAACTCCCTTACTAGTTATGTTTTCATTCCACCAAGAGTACCATAACATACCATGCCTCGTTATAACCTTCCTAAACAACCTAGTAGAATTTTTTTCTAAAATTACATTAGTAAAAGTCATTAAAAAGAATATTAAGTTGAAGTAATGTATTTATGTGGCTTGGAATAATTGATGTGTATGAATTTTGATATTTGAATAAAACGAAAGCACTTACGTATCTTAAGGTTGCAAATTTTTTAGCTTGATGTTCATCAAGCTCAAAAACAAGTCAAAGATTCATAAAAAATATTAATTGATCAAGGGAAACACGACGCAAACACTTATCCTCTTCTTCGGTACGACTGTCATAAATGTAGATAGGACATTATCTTTGTCCACCTAATAGTAACATTTTCTTTTACATAGATAAATATATAAGAACAACAGAAAAATCAAGAGGAGATCAAATGGAAGGTGCAAATGAGGTGCATTTTTCTATCTTAAAAAGGGCGGTGGTGCAAGTTTGTGGAGCAATTAATTAGTCAAATATTTTCCAAGTGAGCAATTAATTTGTCAAATGTTTTCCAAGTGAGCACTTAATTAGTCAATTATAAAAGGACCAAGTGTGAAAATGTTTTAATAATTAATCGTTCACTCGGCATAGATAGATATAAATATTTCTATTTTTTTTTATATATTTATAGTCTTTTTCACATTGAAAGTAATCCCCCTCAAAAAAATAATATTTAATGATTTTAAGTTCTTGTGAGTTCATAAACATAAATCGCACTAATTTCTAACATAATAAAATGTGGTAGAAATTGTGAATGAATAATTATGAGGTTTATATAAAAAGCGAGATATGTATATTATGAGTGTATTGTACAATCACGAATCGGCCTATTAATGTTATATGTATAACTTTAGAAAAAAATTAAATAGTTTTCAACACATATGATCTATTTTATTATGATCTAGTAATTATCCTGAATTTCTAGGTTATAATATGTCAATTGAATAACTAAATAAAGATACATGTGTGTCATAATATTATAAAATTATATATCATTATAACAAATTACCATACATTTATTAAGATGTCTTATCAGAAAACACAAGTATCCCTAATAAACAAATTTCATTGAAAACTATCTACAACAAATAAATAAATACAATTCATATCATTATCACTATCCTATAGAAGACATATACCATCCTAACATTATGACAATCCATACTTCTTAAGCAATCTTCAAGAAAAATAAAAAGGAGAAGGAATAAAATACCTCACTTTGTAGAGAGTTGTAGAGAAATAAATTGTGTAACATGACAAGTATTGAAATATATGTATTCCTCTATGTATAAAAAAGAAGTTTTAAATGTCTTACACTAATTAGAAAAAGTCTAATCCTACCTAATATCGAACAAAGATAAAAAAAATGTTGCACATCCCAATTTTTATACAATATGTCTAATTGTCGCCATGGTGGAAAGTATGTGACGAGTATGTCACGCATTATTTGTTTGTTTTTTAACCTCTTCAAGTTTGAAACATGTGACAAGTAGGAAACATCCAAAATTCTTGTAAACTTCTCAATTGGGTCGTCGGCTGCTTGTTTAGTTAATAATAAGTTATAAAAAGGTGGTATGTGTACTAGACTTTCCTTCCCGTTTAATGTCACTTAATAGGGAGTAAGTGGCTGCATTATTCTTCCTTTGTGGTTATCCTACATGTCTCCATGTTGAGGAGTAGGTGACAAGTTGGCAAATATACTAGAGTTTTACTTTGGATTTCGGCTAATTCATCCATTGTTGATTATGCTTTAAGCTGAGCATATGGTGTGTTCTTGGTTATTATCCTTGCTCTTTATGATCTTCCTTCTACACATGGTGTCCAATAAATCTTAGCATAGTCTAGTGTTTAATCGATACTTAAGAATACATCAAAAAATTTAAGAAACACTAATAATAATTTGACCTATCAATAATAAACTTATAAGCATATTTGATACTAATCATCAAATAAATAACCAAAAAAAATAAAGAAAAGATGTCCCGTTAGCACTTTAAATTACTTGTAATTCGGGGACATCAAATTTCCTTCATAAGACAACCAAGCAAAAAGACCTAGTTGCTTAAAAATTCGCCCATAAAGACAAATATTATAAAAGATATAGATTTCCGATTCCCCTTTCCAGCGCCAACACATAAATATCATCAAGATACATGGAAATTGTTATTCATTACAAATGACATATGCATAAATTATTAATATGTGGTTTAGTTTGTTTCTGGTCCGCGGGAGTGGTTGTCCGTGTTTGTGAGGCCAAAAAAACTATAAATTATATCTTATGTGAAGGTGCACATTATGTTGTAAAGGTGTACATTTCTTCTCATGGACCTTCTTAATCAAATAATTAAGCAAACATTTATACTTGATCGGAAATTTACCCACAAAAGGGAAAAAGTCTAACGGAGAAAGATTTTCGATTCTCATTTTTTCCTACCCAAACACATAGATCTTGTCGAGTTATGTAAAATCACTACTCATAACCATAAATTGATACACATATTAACGGTAAGGGCATCCTTTTATTTCTACGTCTAAAAGAACAGGCCAGCGCACCCATGATACCAAAAAATAATATAACCCATAATATATAATATTTGTGAATTCTTAATATAATAGTTTAAAATGAAAATCAAGATCCAGGAGCACGATACTTTCGGTGTGCGTGAATCGAGGATCAAAATTTTTGAAATCAAATTAAACTCGAATGACGACTTCTACTTACCGAAATCAAAATCCCAAAATATAGCTTTCATCACATAAATTTCTACAATATATGTTATTTAGCTCAAGACTTGGTTTAATCCTTTTGTACAAAAAGATATAGTTGCTAGATTACTCGGCCAATTCTCTTTTTCTCCGTCAATTCTTAGATCTCGTCAAGTTATATAAAAAAGACTATTCAAGATGGAAATTTTACATATGGATCATTGATATAGTTGTTCGTAAGGGAAAAATACACAAATTATAATTTTTGTGAATCTCTAAGAACGTATTTATAAAAAAGATAAAATATTAAAACAATCATGAGTAGGAGCCCGAATCAAGAGAGTTGACTAACACAATAACTTAAGTTACCTAAAATAGCATCCGGATAGTTATCTATATATATCAATTAAATAATTATAAACTCAGTGAATCAATAAAATATAGGATTTTTACTCATGAATTCTATAACCCACGAATTTCTGTAAAAAAGGTTCAATCCAAATAAATGTCCAAAATATCATTTTTTTTCAAAAAAATTATTCCATAATAGAATATTTACTTTCCACAACTAAAAAATTATACAATTAAACATTCCAACATTACCAAATTCTAAATCCAAAAATTTCAATAATTACAATATTTTTTATTCTAAACTAACCCATTCTACGTTTATATTTTATTTTATAACAAAAAATTAATTACTTTTTTTTAATCCTCAAACCTACAAGTGCATAAAAACAAAAAAAAAAATCAGTTATAAATCAAGAGTTAAAAGCATTAATAAACCTTAGTGTGTTGACTGTTAAAGGTGACACTAAAAAAACCATTGATTGTTAGTTAAAAACAATGGGTGATTTTACAAAAATTGTGGGTTAAGAGTGCAAAAACAATGGATAATAGTGCAAATATAGTAAAAACATTGAAAAATGTTTAAAGAAAAATAAAATAAAAAGTAAACATTGAAAACAATGAAAACATAAAACCTAAAACTCAATAATTTAAATGGATAAAAAAACAATCTTTTACCTTAATCTAGATTTGTAATTTGTTGATAATAAAATTTAATTTTTTATCTAAAATTAATGTTGTAGAGTGTCAATTGTATTAAATAATTTTTTACCTTAATTTAGGTTGTTCGATGTTGATGGCGTAGCCAAGTGGGTTGTTGGTGGTGGAGAATGGTTAGCGAGTGCCCGCTGTTTTCTTATGCAGAAGTGGCCTAGCTGTCAAGCCGATTTGATGATGAGAATTCACAGTAGAAGCATTATAACTAAATGATTTATAGTTATATTTCTTGTAATCACAACTATAAGTCATGTATATAATCTAATCCTTATTGAAGTAGATAAGGAACGACCCAGTAAAGTAAGGAACAAGGAATACCTTAACCTCATACAATAGAGGAATCAGGCAATCTGGTCCCTGTCTAGAAACAATATCTGAAGACGAGTTACTCACCCTAGCATAATGACGTTATATAATAAACAACTGAGTACATCACTCCACCATATGGTATACACCATATAATCCTTAAATTACTCTTAAATATCCTTTCACATGCTCTATTAGAGACGCACAATCATGTATCTTTTAATTTAAAAAACTATCTTATATAGCCTCAGAAAGAATAACCAATCTAGCAACCCGACACCACCGATGTCTTGATCAAACTAAGTGGACGGTTAATGATATAACAACGAGACCAACATAACTCCAATAAAACAAGTCTGATTTAGCCTCCACGATAAGACTGACGTAGCTTAGGTAAATAAGTCTAGTGTAATCTCAGTAATGAGACCGACATTACTCTGGTAAATAAGTCTGATGGTTCATAATTGGTAATAAATTAACATAGCCTTGTTAGATTAGTCTGATATAGCCTTGGCAATGAGACTGCAATATTTTCGATTTTAAGTCTAAGCTAACCTTGGCAAAGAGACTGACATATATCTAGTAATTATGTCTGACTTAGCCTTTGAAAAAAGACTAACAATATTGTTGGCAAGAAGGTTATCTAGAAGTAAAAAAACTAATTGCATCATTGATAAGTAAGATCCAATAATATAGTAAACGAGAAATTCCTTTTCTTGAATAGGAGATATCTATAACGACTTTGTAAGACCGAAACAGTATCCGTGAATTAAAAAGTATTTGTAAGACCGATACAATATCAATAATTACAAAATTTTTGTAAGACCGACAAACTCTTGGTAATCGAAAAGGTTTTGTAAGATCGACGCAACCTAAAAAATCAAAAGAGTTTCATTTAACCAATATTCTTGGCAATAAAAAAAGTTTCGTAAATCTCAACAGTCAAATAAGCATTGTTAGACCAGCACTATCTCATAAAAACCAATAAATTTTGTAAGATCAACGCATATTGAACCAAACTATAAATAAATTAGAATTAAAATTGTTTAGACTTCATATAGTCGACTTCTTTAAATAGATTTTGTTTCTCTTAGCATAAGTGAATAACTCTAAGAGAAACATAGCCTCTCAACAATAATATAATTCCCCTGGATATATGAGATCTTCTCGCGGTATCGACGAAGTATGAATTATTAAAAGCTTTAAAATGAGGACATAATTTAATATCCTTAGTTCTTAATCTAGACTCCAGTAAACAAATGATAGAAATTTAATTCTTCAAAACTAGAGACTTAGACCCTTTGTTGGTCAAGGGTGCCCTTTCCCTGGAAGTTCCAAAAAAAGGATACTATTCATCCACCGCAGAGCATGAAGTCACATTTTCAATCTCGAGCTCGGGTACTCTCGACCTCGTCAGAATCATCAACCACCTTCCAAGTGCCTGTTGCAATCAGTTCACAACAAATATTGAGTATTTTTTTTTATTCAAACTCCTCTACCAAAACAAAGTCTTGACGATAACACACTCGGATCATCTTTTCTTTTAATGTTTTGTTTCCACGAGAGTTTCACTCTAGGCGAGAAAGTTCTGCCCCATGGATTAGCATAGTTAAAATCAAAATTGTGACGGTCATATAATGTGAATCGATTGAGTATTTAATTAGTCCCCATTGCTATAAACTTTTCAATTACCACCCAAGTTTCACCATAGGACTTTTAAGTGGATATCTAAAAAATAAAAATTCATTATTAAACATTATATATACATACTACTTTTATATGATTATGAAGGGAGTAAGATAGTAACCTTAAAGGTTTAAAAAGGTCTTCGACTTTGAAATGCAATGATCATTGATCGGTTATCAAAATATCTTTAATTATTTTTTATAACATCTTATGACAAAATTAATGATAGTAGAACAATTATACAAGTAAAATAATCTAGATTATATAATTATTTTCAAATAATAAATCAACATATACAAAAAGATATTTTATGGTTATTTAAATTAAATCAAATCTCCATATCATTAATTTATAGTGTATCAAAGATCATATTTATTAAAAATCGGTAGGATATATCTCCTATAAGTTTTCCACTGACTTCCATGTAAAATAATATCAGTGTTAAGAAAATTAAAGTAATTACACTATAAAAGATATATTATATAAGGATAAATGCATATATAATCATTTTTAATATCTATTTAATGTCCAAGTTTAAATAAAAGGGAAAATTTAAATTAATTTGTTTATATCACAACATTAGGCACATAAAATAAAATAGTTATAATGAAACTTTAGATTGTGTATCAGTTTTGTAAGAATTATAAGATTTAGTATCAAAATTAAACGAAAACTCATCTTTGTTAAAAAGGTCTGAAATTTTGATTTTTTTCTTCAAAATTCATTTTAGTAAAATACAAACAAGTCATGTTTTCTATTAAGAAGAAAAAACATCAAGAGAAAAGAGAGAATAAATACAGTTTTTTATCAAAATCAAAATTCGACAAAAAAATACTCTTTGTTAATCAAATCTGAAATAAAGATTTGATATAAGTCATGTGCACTTACCTTTTGTTGTGTTGAGAGGTTGATTATTGTGATAGGTGTCTTGTTGATTTCTACTAATAAGAATAAAATTATAAGAAGAGAGAGGGAAGAGAAATTTTTATTGTCAATATCCATATTAGACAAAATATCCTCTTTGTTAATTAGATCTAAAATTTTGTGAAGTGTTTTTTCAAAAAATCTAGACGAAGCAAGGAGTTATAAACAAAGAAAATAGATATTACTATTTTATTGTTACATATATGTGTGTATGTATATAAAGTATCTAAATTTTATATTGGGTCCAAACCAAAAGTAATATTAGTTCACTTTAGTCTTGAACCAGTTTGACCCAAACATAGTGAATATTTAGTTTTAACCCATTACCAATATACACATGTGTCAATGTTAATAATGAGATTTGGGTTAAGAATATAACATTGTCGGATTATTAAATCTAAATTAATTAAAAATTAAATTTTCTTATATTTATTTAATGGTAATTCATATGAGATAATGTAATTCTCAAGAGCGAGCCATTCACCTAGGGTGGATAAAACTGAAAACGTATTGTAGCAATTTTTTGTGAAGCTTCATATCACTCATTTATTGCATCAATCCCACGAGCATGGAACTCGTTCATTGCAAGACATATGGTAATGTCTTTTTATATATAAAATTCATTCCATATTTTTGTATAAGGTGGGTTTTTATCTTTTCCATTTCTAAATTGTTGACTCTCACTATTGTTGAGTTGTAATGTGTTTATAATAGCTCCCTGAGTGTGGTTCTTATATACCCCTAGAGGGACACCAGGTTTTCATCGCCATTGCCAAGGGTGATTTTGTTAAGTTGTATTTTAAGTTGTATGTTGGATATTCATTGTTACTTTTCACTTTTTTTTTTCTTTTTTTTATCTCTCAGGTTCTAAGTATTATGCATAGTTTTGAATCTTGAGACGCAGCTTCAACAATAGAGAGAGTGATATATATATATATATATATATATATATATATATATATATATATAAAGAGAGAGAGAGAGAGAGAGAGAGAAAGAGAGAGACATATGACTTTAAATCCTAATTTGGATACAAACATAAACCCCATCATTCCAGCATAGGGGATTCCAGTTTGTCAAAAAAAAACTATCAATCAGAACCTTAGGAGTGGAGTTCATAATGATCCACTGTGAAAATATAGATATAAAACACACACACACACACACACATATATATATATATATATATATATATATATATATATATATATATATATATAAAAAGTAAATACAGAATAGTTACTACAAAAATTGAACAAAAAATCATAAAAATTTATGGGTAAAAGTCAGAGTGCCTATGTAAAAAAGTTTTAATAAGCCTTCAACAAAAAATATAGATTTGTTTGTATTGCACAACTTATAATTTACGTGTGATTCTCCACATATAGTCCGGAGGCCCAACTCCTCGCATTGTTTCTCTCAGATCAAAGTCGATGAATCACAATTAAATAATCCACTTTGCTTGAAGAAGACTATTGAGGAGCCATAAATCCTACACTTTGTATATTATATGTAGAGCTAGTATAAAGATGAATATATCTCTTATTTTCCTAAATTGATATCTTTTAATGTGAAATTATTTGAAATAATAAGGATAACCTTTTGGATATCGAGGATATAATATTTAATCTCATTTATTTATTTGTCATTCCACAAATATTATATTTAGTAACCTTTCTAAAATAAATTTAGCAACATATAATTATTAAACATTTGGAGAAGGGACCAAATGCGTATTTACTTCTATTTTATTAGTGTACTAAGATAAGTCTATTATCAACACTAAGAATTGTATGACTGCTTAATTATTGAAATACGACTATACTTTATTGGGTAAATATTGTTTATTCAAATAATAGTGAAATGTGATACTTGTCATTTACCCATTAATTTGAAATGACCAATTTATCCTTCTTGTATCCCACTAGTAAACTCATGAGTTTTTGTCATGCGTAGTCATTATAATAGTACTTAAATCACTTTAACAAGTATTATTCACTTAACCTAAGGCACCGGCTTAAAATTAATAATACAAGAATATATTATACAACATATTACCCAAACGTGGTTAGGTTAATCAACACAATCTGTCTGTGAAGTGGATATCTTATAGATTATTTCTTGTATGTACACTTTGTGACCAGTCAAGTATCATACCCATCATATTTATAAGATATGTGATCGTGATTGACTCACACACATGGTATATCAAAGTATACGCACTTGACATATTCATTGCATCCATACGCACTCAAGATTTTGAGTATTTGATCCATATTAGTTACAAGATACTTTCTAACTAGTAAAGTAATCATTGTAAGTCTATTCTATACATATTTAAAACTAATAGTGAGTTTGAAAACGAAAAGGACTATTCTACGTATCATAGGACTTCCACCTTCTATTATGTTAAATCTCCATCATGAACAATATGTAGTCAAACTTCAAAAAATTGATGTTTTGTAAAAAATATTATGACATAGTATCTCAAGTTACCAACCTATGGCATGCGCACTATCATCGATTCTTTGTACTTAAAACATCATCTCACCCTATACAATGTTCATAAAGTCATTATGTTTGACATACAATCCAAAATATATCTAGTATCTTATTAGAACATCTTTCGCTGATCATAGCATGATAAGGGCAATTTCCAGTCGTCATTTATATAATTAGAAAGTATAATATTAGAGTATTAGTTTAACCTAATGGTCATAGATAGGTCGATATAACCGCACATGTAGTATTGTTTCCATGTGAATATGTGGATGATTATGTGGTAGGGTAATACGAAGAAAGGACTCAAATTGTCTTTTAAATGGTATGTTTGAAAAATTCATTAGTGGAATTCCCAGTATCGACGAATATTTTCTATGAAAGGTTTATTTCTATGGTTAAAGAGATGACTAATGATCTAGGTTATGGAATCTACCAAATCTAGTCATTGTGTCCTCAAGGTTGGTCGGCTCTAGCGGATGCATTTGAAATGCACCAACTCCCAAGTAATTGTTCTTCCACTAGTTGAACCCTAGTTGGAGATGTTGACTTAGTTTGCCTCTAGTAGTATGTATATTATTGTTATTGTTGGTTTGCTTGATAGAAAACGTCTATGATTTCCACAAAATATGCCAATCGGAAAGTGAAAATATCTACCATATAGAGTTTTGGTTTTCTCTGATGATAGACTATGGTAAGTAATGTTAGAAAATGGCACAACTTAACTAGATGATATAGTTAGTGGTGGTCAGTTGGGAAACATGTTCCTTGTATCTGAAAAACTATAGTTAAGGGAGGGAGGTGGTCTCTCAATGGCACTCTAACTCTCAAGTTAAATTCGTAAGCCTGCAAAAAGGACCCGCGATGATGTATGAATCAATGAGGGGTGAAGGATAAAAGTTGTGTGTTTTTAGAGAGATTATAGATAATAATAAGTGATGCACCTAATTGTGAAACAGATACATGTATTTACATGTATAATGTATAGATGTCGGATAATTATTAGGAATTCTTTTTTCTCATGTGCATTTATAGGAAGAAAACGTTGCTTGTGTTTTCCTTCATTGTGATTCACAAGAATCGATCGATGTTGCACATAATAGCATCTATAATGGCAAAAAACTAAAAATTCAGAGTATAACCATTAGTGTGTATAATCTATATGAAAATAACCTTCCATAATTAAAAATATAATATTTTACAAAAAAGATTAAAAAAGCATACCCTCTAGCTTTTTCTCTCAATTACTTAAAACATATGTCCGATCGCAAGACCCATAAACAAGGAAATAATTTCTAAGAGAATACATATTTTGAAGAAAAATCTTTTAGAAATTTCAACTAATATATTTTAATTCCATTGGTTAAAAACACACTCGTCTTCAACCAATCTATCAACACAAATATAAGCTATATATAATAAAATAAAATCAACAAATGAAAGAAAAACATATAAAATAAAAATTTGAACAAAAAGAATTAGAAAAAAAGAAAAAAATTATATGTGTGCATGTTAATGCGAAAATACAATGAGCGTGCAAAAAAACAAATCAGCCTTAAGTATAGTATAGATGTTTTCTTATGTAACCAATAATTATTACATTATTATGAAAATACATGAATAAAACAAACACGCATACAGAGACACCCCACCCCCCCACACACACACACATATATATATATATATATATATATATATATATATATCAATAGATACATAACAATATACTACAAAAACTGAACAAAAACCAATCATAAAAATATAAGGAAAAAAAGTGGATTGCCTATGCAATCTATAGAGTTCTATGTAACCTATAATTAATATTTTATTCTCCGCATATTATAGGGAGGTCCAATTCCTCGCACTGTTCCTCTAGGGTCAAAGTTGATGAATTACACACAAGTTATCCACCTTGCCCGAAGAAGACTATTGAGGAGCCATAGATCCTTCCATGGAGGAAAGGAAGTCCCAAAAGTGGGAACCTAGAAAAAACAAGAAAAGGTTAAAATTACAAAGTTGATTAGGACAAATGGCTTATCGAAGACATAGAATGGTGCAACAACAAAATTGTCTTATTAACATTCAATGTTTGGACAATACCATCAAAAAAGTGGGATGATTTGAGGGAATGGTGACTTACTTATATGAATTCAAAAAAAAAGGAGATCTTCCCCTCTTAGACCAAGGATCCGACGGCTCAACTTCGGCTTCCCACCTTCGAAAAAAAATACCTTAAGTAAAAGAAAAGGTGTCTATGTAACTCTAAGTAATTTTGAAGAATACAAGAAATGTAATCAATAGTTGGATTACGCTCTGGATATTGGGAGTCTCATGTTTCTACCAAACTACAATATGTCAAATATAGAAATATATAAGCAAGTTAATTATATTTACACATAATCCGATAAAGCAACCATTTTATTGTTATTGTAAGAGTTATAAGGTATGTTAGATACACTATGAACGAAGGGTTGTTTTACGCATGATATTCAGTTGTACTAGAAAGATACATCGATACAAACTAGATATTGAACTCCACAGACTAAAAATACGCAATTGGATTCGTCTTCATGTTAGGAGAAGCATAAGTGTCTTGGAAATCCACTAAGAAAACGTGCATATCTAGATGCACTATAGAATAAGAATTAATAGCTTTAGATAAAGGTACTAAAGAAGATGAATGGCTTCAGAATTTGTTAGAGCATATTCTTAATTGCACAAATTTGTGTCAGCTCTTTCATACATCACAATAGTCAGAGTGCCATTGGTTAGGCACTAAACGAGATGTATAATGGTAAGTCTAGGCAGATACGTCGTACACACAATACTGTTAGAAAACTACTCGCTAATGGAGTTATCACATTTGATTACGTTTAATTAAAAGATAATAGCGGATCCACTGATCAAAGGTGTACAAAGAGATCAAGTGCGAGTGATGTCAAGGGGAATGTGTCTTAAGCCTTTGAAAGTTGAGTTTCCATGATGGAAAACCTACCTAGCATAGTGGAGTTGCCACAATCTAGGTCCAAAGGGAAAATTGAATCATGGAAAATGTTACTCGGTGCGACGCACTTTGGAGAGACCTCCCCAAACCATTCTTAGGACAATATTAAATTATGTTACTTGTAATAGTAAAGATAAGCTAGACTTTTGATGGTTCTTGCATGTTCAATAATATAAGATAGAGTAATGCAGATACTTTCTACAAGAGATCACCTATATAGATAACATGGGTCGGACCACCATACGAGAATTTTTTGAAAGGCGAATTTCTCCAATTGTTATTCATAAGATATTAGAATTTATCTATGGCCATAAACGGACACACCTTTGAGAATCAAATTATGTTTGGAAGGATACTATGTAACTTCTATTGACATGGTTCACTGAAAATCTACACAGCTCAAGACATAATCTTCATTAGTTTGAAAGTAAATCTAATAGCCCTTACTAAAGAAGGTTCAAGGCCAAAAGATAAATTTCTCGACGTAGTATTCTTCTAATCTACTCTCTCAATCTCTGTTGTGTTAAGATTTTTGTGTCAATTTCCAGTCATGTGGGTATTCTTGGTCAAATGAGATTTTTCTCAAGTATTGAGCGGGTTAATGATTACTTGGTTAATAAGTTTATCAATTACTTGGGTATTGTTTGTCAAATATATTCACTTGGTTAAAAATTATTTGAACTTGAATGAGAAGTTGAGTCATGAAAATTTGAAGAAAAAATAAATAAATAAATAGTTTTTATTTATTTATATATTAATATATAATAAAGGTAAAGAAGAAAAAACGAAAAAAATAATTATATTTTTACTATTGCGGCAAGCCCAAAAGTTTTTTTTCCATGTGCAACTTTTAGTTTTGACAGTGGGCCTCGCCCAATAGTATATTTATAACAAATACTAAAGATACATTACTATTGGGTCAATCCTAATATTTATGTCCTTTACTAGCTAACATATATTTTATTTTTGGTGGGGCCTAGGGTGTGATAGAATAAAATATAATTAAAGTGCAAATAACACCCTAAAGCTACACGGTTCTGCAAGTATACAGATCGTATGCAAGTATTAGTTAAATAAATTAAGATTTGTTCCGCAGAGACTACGAAGGTTAGATGAATCTTATGCAAATATCAAGTGTAAATAATTAAAGCTAGAACAACTAAACGCAAATCAAAGTAAAGACAAATAGATTTTTGTTTGATTCTCTAATTAACTAAATTAACTAAGAATTTAAAAGACAGAAAATAAATACGAAAGAGAAGTGATATGAGAATATAGCTCGAGTTATTAGCATGTAGTCCCCACTAGTTTTGCCGTTTTAAACATGTAAGGGTGAATTATGTAGTATTTCCCTAATCGGTCCCAATTCGCTATCGGTAGTTTCAAATAGGATTTACCTGTGTCAATAAGGCTTCCTAAGCAAATTTTTCCTGTAATTGATAAATAGTCACAAGAACTAAACCATATTGATTATCTTGTTAGGTTGATTTGTCAGATCTAAACCGAATACTAGACGTTATGTGCTAAACATGCAATTAAACACCGTTGTCAATGGTGACTTAATTACTAGATGGTAATTCTAAATGGCTGCAGTCCACAAGAACACAGAACATAAATCCAAACACATAAACAGAGAATAAAAAACTATAATTCAATTTAAAATATAAAATTCCCAAATTAGATAGATATCAATCAAAACTAGGGTTCATACATATATGATAAAACTCAAGCTAAAGAAATTTAGTTCATGCAACAAAAGAAAGAAATTACAAATTTAAAGGTAGAAGAAGACATATTGATGAACAGCTCCTTCTAGACTTCTTTCTTGTGTTGTAAGCTTCCTCTTGGTTTAAGGTTTCACCAAGGATGATTTAAGAGTGTTAAGAGGCTGTATTTATAGTGTATAGGTTGACCTAATTCGTTTCTTGGAGATAACTCTAAGTAATGGACTCCTAGCCCAACTCAAATTCGTAAGGAAATAAAGATAAACACTGCTGGACCGTTTTGAGTATATCTTCTTCGTTATTGGTCGGTTTTTGCTCCATAATATACCAAAAGAATCTTCACAGAATTATCTATGTCCCCTTGAAAGGAATCTTCCAAAATCGTCTTACTTGTAGGAGTAATCATCACTTCTTTAGGCGTGTGCTGCAGAATCTCAGATTTAGGCAGCTTTTCCTTTTCCGTATTTTTAGCCTTTGTTTCCTTTATCTCCAATTACCATGTAAATCCCTTTCCATAAGTTGTAGTCTTTGACTTGGACTCTAATTAATCTCCATAATTATCTTTAAAGCTTCACACTAAATAAACAATTAAACCCAATATGCTCTAAAAGTATTATGTTACTAAATCAAGACTCAAAATAGGAAAGTGTACTAAACTAAGCTAAAATCAACCTATAAACTAATAAATAAGCCTAAAATGATGTCTCGGAAGTATATTTTATTATCACAAATGAGGAGACATCAAGACCCCCAACTCAACGTTGTATCGTCCCGATACAATAAAACTAAAGAACAGTAGGGTAGTCAAAATAAACAAGAAGTCGGAGGAGAATCAAAACAGAATATAATGAGTGATCCTAGAGCATAAAATCCAAAAAGTCTTATGTAGTAATGCTCAAGAAATAATGTACAAATATACCTAATATACATGTAATCAACAATCCATAAATTCAAGTTAAGATTAATTTCGCAATGCCAGAAGGAGAGGATAATAACTTAGTTCAGGTTAATGGCTATAAGTTGTTCATAGGTCCCAAATACAGCATCCAATGTTTCACTTACCTACTACCTAATAGCTCAATTGTTTCTCCACCTAGCAGTTAGAAATCCTAAGGTCTTGGTTATAACTTGGCTTAAGGACGGGTGTGGTATATTTGGATAATGAAAAGTGAGCTTTTGGCTCTCTCCTCACTAGCCATCAATGAATCGCCCCAGAGTTTGAGTTTTCACTCGAAGATGTTCTCACTCAACCCAATTTATTGATGCTTTTAATGTGCATCCCCACTAATCCCAGTTAAAACCTTTGTGATGACATATAATTTCCACTTTGCCAGTCCGAATATATATTTTCTTTTCATATCAAATTTTTCTTTTGTGTAGCTATGATTCTCTTTTTGATGTTGAGATATCACACTATTTTCTCATATATATATATATTCTTTTTATGCCCTTGTTGGCAAAATTAGCTCGTAGCTTCTTTTTCATTCACTATTACCCCGACAAAGGGTTACCATAATAACAATTTCATCATCAATAAAATCACAAAGATAACTCCCAATCCCCAAAGTTCCCTAATTATGAAACCTACCATCCAAACTCAAGCTCTAAAACGAGTTGTCTCAGGTTTTGCGATTCGAGTGCGGGTCATATAGATAAGTCCTACAAACTAGGGTATTGATTATAATGTGTTTCAATAAAGTCTTTAGGAAGGCTCAGAGGGGCTAAGACGGATAAATAACAATAATCAAATAAAGGTTGAGAAAGTCTAAAGGCTTCAACTGTTTTATCATGAAAGAACTGCCTTATTCATTTTTTTAACTACCGGATTTCGTTACGTTTTTTACTACTAGTTCATAGACAAGTGGGTTTTCAACTAATTTCAAACCTCACGTTCTACACACCAAATAACTATTCCTAAGTATCAACGTGAATTCTTAGCATTGCTCATTAACTATTCTATCCTTTATTTCCTGTTTTCATACATGCATGCTAAACAATTTTGTTTTATCTTTCAAAAACATACTACTTACTATCATTGACCTAATAAAATCATGTTCAAATAGGTACATTCAAGATATTCTATGCCTTAATTCAACCTAAATTTTTTTAAATTTTATGCAAAAACGAAAAGAAGATGAGGACAACGAATCCCCACCCCCAACTCAAAAGTGAGCCGTGTCCCCACGACTCGAAAAAGACTCAAGAATAGAATAAAATTTAAAATAAAACTAACTAAAATACCTAATGCAAACAAGCTATTAAGAAAAATTAGAATGACCTACCTGGCTGGCCATAGAGATCCATCATATCATCCTCCTCATCTGAACCTGAAGGATCGGTATAACTATCAATATCCCTTTCGAAGGTCAAATCTTCTATCTGTGATTCCATCCGTATGACTTCTGTCCAAAGTTCTCTGTTATCTTCTCGTAATCTTTCTATTTCGTTCTGTAACTTGAGAGCCCAAGGAGGAAGATCATAAACAATTTCAGAGGAAGAGGTAGAAGAACCTTGGTCTTAGAATTTTATTTTCTTCAAAGGCCTTCTTGATCGTATGGACATTCTAGCAGTTAACTTCTTTGGTAGTGGTTGTGCTGGTGCCTTTTCTTTTGATTCTTCAGTAACCTCATCAAGATTGATGGGTTTTTCAATGGTGGCCCCATTCAATTTCTTATTCTTCCCAAGGATAGATCACTTTCTCTTGTATTCCATAGCTTCAGATCTGTTAGTCATGCTTGATTTACCCACAACTCAAGTTATACCAAGGATGGATTAGAAGTTTAAGGAAAATTTTGTTTAGCTTGATGTTGTTGCTTGGAATTGATGAAAGAGAAAGTTTTCTTGATGGATCTTGGAAGAAATCTTTAAAGCTTGATGAATTTGATGGTGTTTAATGGTGTAGTGTGATGAATTTGATGAAGAGATTGTGTTTATGGAAGATGGAGGAGAGGATTTGAGGAGTTGTTGTGTTAATTGTGAAGGTTTGCACAAGCTTTAAAGTGTTTATATAGGGTTTGGGTCTGAAAAATTCATATGGGAGAGGCCAGGGCTTATCTCGTTAAGGTAAGAAGTTGATTAGGAAACAATTTCTTCACAAACCGCCTGGCGCGGTGCATCCCTGCGGTATATGGGTAGTCCGCGGGGGTAGTCCGCGCGCTGTAGCTGTTGAGATTTTTGGCCTCTGCATTATACCCGTGCTAGCACCCCGTGGCATGTGTTTTGTGCCTGCGGTATAGGGGTGCCGTGCATGGGTAGTCCGCGCCATCCCCGTCAAAAAACCCGCGGTGCATCATCCCGTGGCACGCGTTTTGTGCGTGCGGTATAGGGGTGCGGTGCACCGCAGTCATCAGCTTCTCTTTTTCTCGTCTCTGGATAAAACCCGTGGTGCTCGACCCGTGGTACGGGTTTTTCACGCGCGGTACATCCTTGAGGTACATGGGTAGTCCGCGGGGGTAGTCCGCACAGCCTTGCGAATTTTTCCAATTTTTCCTTTTCGACCCCAAACTCATTTCCTGCACAATAGCACACTACCTTTCTCTCCTATTAGCTTGTAAACACAATTTAAATATACACTAACTTAAAATTATACACTACAAAGCAATAAAACTAATCTAAAAAGCAATCAAAACAAGGGGTGTCTCCTAAGAGCACTTTTGTTTAACGTCTTTGAGTTAGACGTGTACCTCAGGCTAAGCGCATTCAATGAGATGGATTGTCTCCTCTCGCCCAAAGTCCTCACTGTCATGGTACCTCTTCAAACGCTGGCCATTCACCATGAATGTCCGTTGCTCGGTTGGATTTTCAATTTCAATCGCTCCATGAGTTGTGACTTTCGTGACAATGTAAGGTCCTCCCCAACGGGATATAAGCTTTCCTGAGTAGTTCGAAAATCGAGAGTTGTATAATAAAACCTTTTTTCCTCTCTCGAAATGCTTTGGACGGAGCCGTTTATCATGCCATCGCTTTGTTTTCTCTTTATAGAGGCGTGAATTTTCATAGGCAAGATAACGAAACTCCTCCAACTCATTCAACTGCATCATCCTTTGTTTCCCGGCCAAGTCTGGGTCTAGATTCAGAGTTTTAATAGCCCAGTAGGCTCGAGCTTCAAGTTCAATTGGTAGATTACACGCTTTTCCGTAGACCATGCGATATGGAGATGCCCCAACTGTTGTTTTAAATGCTGTTCTGTAAGCCTAGAGAGCATCATCTAGCTTTAGAGTTATTCACGGTCTTCTCAAGAATAGATTTGATTTCCCGGTTGGAAACATCAGCTTGACCGTTAGTTTGAGGATGATAACCGGTTGAAGTACAGTGTCTCACTCCAAACTTACGAAGATAATTTCTCAGGGGAGCATTAAGAAAATGGGTTGCTTTATCACTGATTAGAACACGTGGCGTACCATGTCTTGAAAAGATGTGTGATTTTAAGAATTTAATCATAGTTTGAGCATCGTTCTTTGGTGTTGCCACTGCTTCTACACATTTTGACACATAATCTACCGCAAGCAAAATATAAAGATTTCCATGGGAAGTGATGAAAGGTCCCATGAAATCTATTCCCCATACATCGAAGATTTCAACTTCAAGAATATTATTAAGCGGCATCGCGTCTCTTTTTGATATATTGCCAGTGAACTGGCATCTTTGACATGACTGGACAAAACGATGACAATCTTTGTGTATGGTAGGCCAATAGAACCCTGATTGAAGAATTTTAGCTGCGGTTCTATCGCCTTTAAAGTGACCTCCATAAGGTGAACTATGACAACCTTCAATGATTTTCTCCATTTCACCTTCATGCACACATCTTCTACTACTTGGTCACTACAAATCTTCCAGAGGTACGGTTCATCCCAATAGTACTCCTTGGCCTGGTGACTTAATCTGTGTTTTTGTTGTGGGTGGATGTCTTTGGGAAAGACACCACTTACGATGAGGTTGACTAGATCTGCATACCATGGCACAAACGCATGTTTAATAGCAAAAAGTTGTTCATCAGGGAATACCTCTTTAACCAACAATGGTTCTTTGTTCGCATCAGATCCTTCGAGCCTTGATAAATGATCAGCAACTTGATTTTCGCATCCCTTTCGGTCTCAAATATCTATGTCGAATTCTTGAAGTAACAGTACCCATCTAATAAGACGCGGCTTAGCGTCCTTTTTCTCCATGAAGTACCTAACAGCTGAATGGTCCGTGTATACAACCGTTTTCTTCCCAACCAGATAGGAACGAAATTTATCAAAGGCATAAACCACGGCAACATCTCTCTCTCCGTCACTGTATAATTCATCTGGGCAGCGTTGAAAGTCTTACTTGCATAATAAACCGTGTGGAAAATCTTGTCTTTCCTCTGTCCCAACACAACACCCATAGCGTGATCACTGGCATCGAACATAAGTTCAAACGGAGCTTTCCAATCAGGAGGTATAACAATAGGTGTAGAGATCAATTTCTCTTTAATCGTCAAGAACGCTTGAAGACATTCTTCCGTAAAATTAAAAGGGGTATCCTTTTCAAGTAAAGAGAAAAGCGGTTTGGCGATCTTGGAGAAATATTTAATAAATCTTCGATAAAATCCTGCGTGACCCAAGAAACTTCTTACTCCTTTAACAGAAACTGGAGGTGGTAGTGTTTTGATAACTTCAATTTTAGCACGATCAACCTCCATTCCTGCCTTCGAAACTTTATGTCCCAACACAATTCCCTCTTGAACCATGAAGTGGCATTTTTCCCAATTAAGCACACGATCTTTTTCTCTACATCTCACAAGGACTTTCTCAAGATTATTCAAACAATCATCAAAACTATCTCCAAACACCGAAAAATCATCCATAAAAACTTCCAAATATTTATCAATCATTTCCCAAAATATCGCCATCATGCACCTCTGGAACGTGGCAGGTGCATTGCATAATCTAAACGGCATTCTTCTATAAGCAAAAGTACCAAACGGACATGTAAAAGTTGTTTTGTGTTGATCGAGGGGATCCACACAAATCTGATTATAACCCGAATATCCGTCAAGGAAACAATAATATTCTCTCCCTGCGAGTTTGTCTAGCATCTGATCAATGAATGGTAGCGGGAAGTGATCTTTCTTTGTAGCTTTGTTCTTTCTTCGGTAATCCATGCACACTCGCCACCCCACAACTGGTCTTGATGGTATGGCTTCGCCTTAATCATTAAGGATGGTAGTGATACCTCCTTTCTTCGGGACACACTGCACTGGACTAACCCAATCACTGCTAGCAATCGGATAGATAATTCCTGCGTCTAACAACTTGATAACTTCCTTCCTCACTACTTCTTTCATAGCTTGCATGAGTCTTCTCTGTCCCTCTATAGACCGCCCACCTTCGTTCTCAAGAATGATTTTGTGTTTGCAAACGGAAGGACTAATTCCCTTGATGTCGGCAACAGTCCATCCGATTGCTTCTTTGTTTGCTCGAAGTACTTGAAATAGCTTCTCTTCTTGAGGACGTGAAAGGTTAGCATAAATAATAACATGCAAAGTTTTATTCGTACCTAGATATGCATAGCGTAGATGATCTGAAAGTGGTTTTTCTTCGAGAATAGGTGGACATATTATAGATGGTTGTTTCATTGGTTCAATGTCACCTGGTTCTCTAAGTAGTTCTCGCACATTTGATCCTAATGCAGCAACATCTTCAGGGGGAATCTCAAGTTCCTTTGGTGATTCAAGTGCTAAGGCCTCGTCAAGATCATCATCTAAGCTTGCTTCATTGAAGACTTCTTGCGCCATTTTTCCGATGACATCTATTTTGAAGCATTCATCTTTTGACATTGGCAATTTCATAGCCTGAAACACATTGAATCGTATCTGTTCGCCTTGTAATCTCATGATCAACTCACCATTCTCAACATCAATTAGTGTACGCCCCGTGGTTAAAAATGGTCTACCCAAAATGATGGGGACATTCTTATCCGAGTCGTAGTCAAGAATAATAAAATCACAAGGAAAAATAAAAGAGCCAGCTTTAACTAAAACATCTTCAATTTTACCTATTGGTCGTGAAAGGGAGCGATCCACCATTTGTAATACCACAGATGTGGGTACTACTTCTCCAATATTAAGCTTCTCGAACAGAGATCTAGGCATGAGATTGATGCTCGCGCCTAAATCACATAATGCTTTCCCGGTCCAACTATCTCCAATGCCGATAGGAATTGTAAAACTTCTGGGATCTTCTAATTTCGGTGGTAACTCACTTTGACATATAGCACTGCACTCCCTAGGTAATCCAATTGTTTCCCCAGTTTCTATACTTCGCTTGTTGGAGAGAATGTCCTTCATGAATTTAAGATAGGTTGGCATTCTCTTGAGAGCTTCAATAAGGGGTATATTAACTTCCAATTTCTTCAACATGTCAATGAACTTCTTGAATTCTAAGTCATTGTCCTTCTTTCTGACACGTGAAGGGTATGGTGGTGGAGGGCATGTATTAAGTTCCACTGGTTTTCTTGTCTGGTCAGGTGTCTCGGTTTGGACACTCTTTGATTTAACTACCTCCTCTACTGTATCTTTGATTATTTCTTCCCCCCTTTGTTCTAGAATAGGGATTGGTTCTGTTTCTGGTCTCGGGGGAGGTAGTTGTTTTCCACTTCTCAATTCAACTGCATGGCAAGAATCATCTCTAGGAGCAATAGTATCACTTGGGAGTTTCCCTTTTGGCCGATTTTGTAATGTGCTCGCCATGTGTGGTAAAGTATGCTCTAGTTGCTTGATAATCTTCTGTTGGGCTTGAATCTTCTGTTCGCTACGACTCATATTGTTTTCAACTGTTTGCATTAATTTAGCCATACTCGAATTCAAGCTCTGGAGTCTTTCTTGTTTTGCCAATTGCATCGATTGTTTAGGTCGATCTTTCTTTGTCTCTTGACAAACTTTCTTAACAATGGGTGCCTTATCTTGAATAGGTTGTGGTGGATTATAGGATTGAGGTTGGGGTTTATGATAAGTCTCTTGCTTTTTGACCCAACTCTTTTGCTGTGGAGGTTGTTAATAATTAACGTAGCTTTCTTGAGGATAATCATAACTATTAGAGTAATAGTTATCTTGAGGATATGCAACGGAAGCTACTGCTGGATTATTCATACATCCTTCCCACACATGATTTCTTAATCCACAACCAGGACACGAAGGAATTGTACGTACCACATTCACCTGAGAAATTGTTCGGGCTTGTTCTTGCAGCTCTTTGAGTTGTTGAGCCAATTTCTTTAAGCTTCAGAGATTCTGAAGTGTCTTCTTTTACTGGTTTCTTTGGCCAACTTCTCTCGTTCTCAAGAATTCTTTCCATCCCCAACTCAGCTTCTTCAGGGGCTAGTAACACAAAACCCGCGTTTCCTAACGAATCTCCTTTCTCTCTTGATTTGTCATTAAGGCCTCCATAGAACAAGGTTAAATAATATTCCGGCGAGGATCTATGATATGGGCATCTTGCCTTCTGTTCTGTAAATCGTAACTATGCTTCACCCAAACTCTCTCCATCTCCCTGTATAAATTGTTCAAGCTCCAACATATCTTTTAAACATCTACTAACCGGATAGAAGCGGTCTAGGAATCTTGTTTGAAGCTTGTCCCAATCTGGAATAACATGAGGGTTTTGGGCATCATACCAGTCGCTTGCACATCCGGTCAAGAAGAACTGGAACATCAGGTAATACACTTGCTCCCTAGTAACTCCTCTTACGATATAAGCATCACAGATCTGCATGAATTTTTGAATATATCGGATCAGATCTTGATGTGCATCTCCGCTGAATAATCCATGAGATGCAAACTGAGTTAGCATCCCTGGATCAGGTTTAAATTTTGCGGCTTGGATTTCTGGAGCGCGAATTCCTCGTGGCTCCACTCTGAACTCGATGGGTAGCTCAAGTCTCCTTGGGTTCTCCATCTGTTAACTAAATCTGAAAAACAAAAACTAAAAACAAAAGCGTAAAATAGAACTAACTAAAATAAAAGCACAAGATAATTGCACAAGGACTAATGATGTAGTCCCCGGCAGCGGCGCCAAAAACTTGGTGGGGCCTAGGGTGTGATAAAATAAGATATAATTAACGTGCAAATAACACCCTAAAGCTACACGGTTCTGCAAGTATACAGATCGTATGCAAGTTTTAGTTAAATAAATTAAGATTCGTTCCGCAGAGACTATGAAGGTTAGATGAATCTTATGCAAATATCAAGTGTAAATAATTAAAGCTAGAACAACTAAACGCAAATAAAAGTAAAGACAAATAGATTTTTGTTTGATTTTCAAATTAACTAAATTAACTAAGAATTTAAAAGACAGAAAATAAATACGAAAGAGAAGTGATATGAGAATATAGCTCGAGTTATTAGCATGTAATCCCCACTAATTTTGCCGTTCTAAACATGTAAGGGTGAATTATGTAGTATTTCCTTAATCGATCCCAATTCGCTATCTTTAGTTTCAAATAGGATTTACCTGTGTCAATAAGGCTTCCTAAGCAAACTTTTCCTGTAATTGGTAAATAGTCACAAGAACTAAACCATAGTGATTATCTAGTTAGGTTGATTTGTCAGATCTAAACCGAATACTAGACGTTATGTGCTAAACATGCAATTAAACACCGTTGTCAATGGTGACCTAATTACTAGATGGTAATTCTAAATCGCTGCAGTCCACAAGAACACATAACATAAATCCAAACACATAAACAGAGAATAAAAACTATAATTCAATTTAAAATATAAAACTCCAAAATTAGATAGATGTCAATCAAAACTAGGGTTCATACATATATGCTAAAACTCAAGCTAAATAAATTTAGTTCATGCAAGAAAAGAAAGAAATTACAAATTTAAAGGTAGAAGAAGACATATTGATGAACAACTCCTTCTAGACTTCTCTCTTGTGTTGTAAGCTTCCTCTTGGTTTAAGGTTTCACGAATGATGATTTAAGAGTATTAAGAGGCTGTATTTATAGTGTATAAGTTGACCTAATTCGTTTCTTGGAGATAACTCTAAGTAATGGACTCCTAGGCCAACTCAAATTCGTAAGGAAATAAATATAAACACTGCTGGACCGTTTTGAGTATATCTTCTTCGTTATTGATCAGTTTTTGCTCCATAATATACCAAAATAATCGTCACAGAATTATCTATGTCCCTATGAAAGGAATCTTCCAAAATCGGCTTCCTTGTAGGAGTAATCATCACTTCTTCAGAGATTGTGCTGCAGAATCTCAGATTTAGGCAGCTTTTCCTTTTCCATATTTTTAGCCTTTGTTTCCTTTATCTCCAATTACCATGTAAATTCCTTTCCATAAGTTGTAGTCTTTGACTTGGACTCTAATTAATCTCCATAATTATCTTTAAAGCTGCACACTAAACAAACAATTAAACCCAATATGCTCTAAAAATATTATGTTACTAAATCAAGACTCAAATAGGAAAGTGTACTAAACTAAGCTAAAATCAACCTATATACTAATAAATAAGCCTAAAATGATGTCTCGGAAGTATATTTTATTATCACAAATGAGGAGACATCAATTTTAAACACAAAACTCCAAATTTTAAATTCACAACCCTTTATAATAGATGTTTAGCCACCTATTCATTATTTATAAATAGTTGATCAACTCAAATAGTTTCTTTATTCAGCTTTTTGAAGCATTAAGAGTTCAAATTCATAAGTGAGAAATAGAAAGAAGTATCTTCATTGATTTTGAAGAAATTATGAAGAATTTGCATGACCGTTTCTTCTGAATAATTTTATTATTTTATCGTGGAGATTGAAACCAACGAAGGTAAGACATCAGTGCATGGGCTAAATATCTTAAAGACACCAGATCCAATCTGAACCTCCAAAAGTAAAGTTATTTATTTTTTTACGTTTATTTTTTTACATTTATTTTATTTATGATTTAGTTTGTATATAGTTTTACTGGTTTATAAAAATGAAATCAAACAAATTTTTGTAATGGGCCATTAAAATTAATTTTTTATCCATGCTTGGTAACTTATCATTATTCTTCAATTATTATATTATTGGGCCATAAGCTTTCAACTATGAAATAAGTAAGAGCATTAACATTAATAAAGTTTCTCCTCATCGAAGGTTTCGATCTAAATGGACCATTTTAACAATTTTCCTAACAGATTTAGTTAATTCTTGAATTTTTGAAGTGCTAGTTCATTAAGGCCTTAGATCATATCTGTTTCAAAATAAAGGCATAAATTTTTTACCCTCGAACCAAGTAAAATGTGATTCTCTCGATCGAAGTACATAGAATTTTGATCCTTTTAATTAAAATTTTATGTAATAAACTTAATATTTTTCCATTAGAACTCACAAAGCAGATATACAATTATTGCCTTCTTGAATATTGTTAGATAAAGATATATTTCCTCTATCAAACATTTGAGGACTTTTTTTGCTCTATCAACAATAAAGGATCACAATATATGTATGTACAACAAGTGCGGTGTTCATATTGAGAATATCCTAATTGTAATTACCAATCTATGCACAGAAGTGCCTGTTACTCATCCGAGCTTTCTGCATTTGTTTATCATGCGATACTCTCCATATGTTTTAATTACTGCACATTCCATTACAAAGAAATATTAATATACCACCTCCGCAGCGCATATTCCACACTCTTGAGACTCCAATAAAAAGTTATAAGATGTGGGTAATATATCTATTGTAAGCCTCCAAAGAAACACCTAGATTTTTTTAGAACACTGTAGCTTCCAAATCGACAAGGTAACATGGGGTAAAATATCATGAAAATTTAGTACAAGGATAAAATGCACAGAAAACCGCGCAAAAGACCAGCACATGACCAACTAACCGTGATTTTTGATGGATTTCTTCAACTAGGGGTAACGGGTCATGAAATCTTAGTATAGGGCTTAAATAGTTGTGTTTTAAACAATAGGGGGAAAGTTTTCAATAAGCTTTCAATCAACCAATAATACAACGGGTAAAAGGGATATTTACTGTATATTGTTTAACAAGCATTATTAATGACAAGAACCATACTATATAAAATTTTATATATCTTATAATAATTATAACTATTTTTTATAAAACTTAAATTTAATCCATGCGAGTAACTAATATGTTATAGAACTCATGTGTGTATATTATTCATGTAATTTTAAAATAAGACCAACAATTAATAAGTATATCACAAAAAATAAATATACATAAATTTTCAAGTTTATAAAAGCATTAAATTTTGTTAGACAATATTTAATTAATAGATTTTAAGAAAAAATACAAATATGAAATATAATTATTATTTATGATTAACAATATATATCCTTTTTTTCTCAAAGAAAAAAGGTAAAACATAAAAATAATTTATTTTTCTACAAATTTGAAAACATACACATTAAAAGAAAAATATATAAGGTGAAAAAATTTGTTGAACAGTAACCCTAACCCGTTCATTTCAACTATAAAGATATGAAATTATCATTAAGGTCTTAAGCCGCCACAGTATTATTACTATTTGATATCTCATTCTCTTCCAATCAATTCATTATCTTTATCATTTCTCCTAGTCTTGGATTATGTTTCTTATATTCCCACGAATTCTCAGTTTTGATTTTAAAAATTAAGTGGATTCACTATCTTTCATTTCTCAGATCAATGGATATTTCATTTCTATTTTCATGTATGTATTCTTGGTCTATTGTTATTTTTTATGATAGATATTATATGCTAAACAAATTGCTTCTACTCGGATTATTTGTTTATCTTTACAAAATTTATTGATAGTTTGATTGTGTATGCTACAAAACATTGTTTCTATTTAAGTTATTTCAGGGTATATAATTTTTATTCATATAATTTTATCAATCTTGTTTATCTTAAATGTATATGTATTAGATGAAATAATGGTTAAAAATGTTGTTTGAAGATCCTTTGAGATTTAAAAATTATTTATGTAATAAATCTTATATATCATGATAATGAGAAACCTTTTGCGTTTTCTATTATAAGGTATTATTTTATCGTGATATAATTTTTTAAATCTAAATATTTTGCAAAATCCATAAATAAATTAAAATTTAATTATATTTTGACATATTTTTCTTAATCTTTTGTAGAGATGGATGTTTTTTAATATTTTACAGATTTTTTTGTATGTGGCATGTCAAGTTTGAGTCAAAGACAACCTAAAATCTAGTAGTTCTGAGTTATTACCTAAAACCAGAATCCTAAAAATGTTTGCTATATGATTATTTATGCACTTAAAATAATTATTTAAGATATAATATAAGCTATACCTACAAAATAAACTCATTTTCAATACGAAATAATTTTCAAATCTAAGGTTTTAGAGAGTTTTTAATTAGTCATTTCTTTTGTATGAATATTAAGAACATGTCTCAGAATCAGGTTCAACATTATGTTTATACTTCATTTCATAATTGCAAGGATCTACTAATTTAAAAATATAAATTCGAATTTATTATTCTTTGTTAGATAAGGTCTAAATATATAATGTCTTCTCACTAAATATAATACACTTCTCATTGTTATTCACAATACTATACACAATAAAAACTTGAAAAAATGCTTCTTTAGATTTAATTATTTTAAGAAGAGAAATTATTAATAGATTTGGACTACACACATAATTATGTTGATAAGCTTTTACTCACTATTTTCTTTTTGGTCAAGTATTTTTGTATGTTTTAGTAGTATTTAATATTCGTTAAGAACGAACTTAGAAGAAGAATATATTTTTTTATTATTTAATTAGGAAAATATTAAATATGTGATGATTATATTTTTCCATTTGTATAGCTTACATTCCAAAAATTATATTTTAATTTGTTGTGAAATTTTTTCATATTCAATAATATTATTCTTTTTTTTTCAAACTGAGGCTTGTAACTCAAAGGGAGTCAAATCTTAATTACAAATAAATATTAATGGTATGAATGTATTTAATTGACATTACATCAAAATATATAACTCAAAAAATATTTTTCACGGTATGAATACCTATATTGTTCAATAGTATTTTGAACATACTGGAATAAAAAACATTATATATTATTATTTTATAAAATATTTAGAAAAATATAAAAAAAGAAGCAAGATTAGGGAAATTTACAATTAAGTAAATAAAAATTAAATATGTTAGATAAGAAATTCTACACACAATGGCAAACTTAGAACACTTTATTAAGAGGGCTAAAATATAAAGGATAGGAAAAACGTGTTCAATTGGGTTTCAATAGGTTTTTTATTTTTAAAAAAATATTATTTGTAGTAATTTCAATTAGATATTTTTTTAAGATAATAGGTTTTTAATATGACAATCTTTCTAATACGAATAAACAGTATGCTCCGATGGTACCAAACCACCGTTTAGAGTATATATATATGTGTGTGTATATTGTTCGTTTCTTATTTGTATATAAAAATTTAGATACATTATAAGTTTTAATCTTTTCAATGTGTAGGTGGGCTTTATCCACCTCTGATAAAGCAAAATATAGCCACTCTGCATCCGTATTACAAATGCCCTCGATGTGATTTAGATCTACTACAAGTCAAGAAGGCTAATGGGATCTTGGTACCAAAGATTTAGCTCGATGTCTGGAACAATTTTAGCTTCAACGCTGGTGACACCAACATGGAAAAAAAATGTTTCAGTAATGACCCACCAGATATATAAGAAATTACTACTGCAATTTTTTTAGCTTTTTATCAACTTATGAAATTGTAAAACTTGTTGTTTATGTTAGTATTTGAGTCAATGAGTCCTTTTGTTATCAAGTTTCGAGTCCTTTAGTCATAGTGTTATATTTTATGTGTATTTTACTAGTGCACCTAAATTTTTTTTATTTGTAAGCAAATGGGATGAACAAGCTTTACCCTATTTTATGAGTTGCCATATTTTGTTTTATAATTTTAATTATAAATGTTTTTTTCAAATATATATTGCAAATGATTTTAATGTGACAATTTAGTTTGAGGACTACCTTACTACTTACAAAGAGACTATGAAGCTCATTCACTCCATTACTAGTATACTTCCAAATTCATTAATGCAATTAAATACATTTATTAATTTAGTCAAAAATATATATCATAATAAAACTATTTTGCTTTCTCTCTCTTTAATGTTAAAATATACTTTCACAAAGAAAAAATATCTACATAAAAAGTTTAAAACAAATCATGACTTAGTGTGAAAGGTCTATTAAGGAAAAGGAAAAAAAATTGTTTCTAGTGTATGTAGTTGTTTTCCACTTGAGCTGGTTAGATCATTGCAATGATTGAATACTGACCATGTAGAACATGATCCACGTTAAGTTGTGAACTCTCACAAACACTGAGATATGTGTTTGCCAAAATCTCTCTCTCTCCCCTTTGGGTTGGGTTTTAACCATGGACCTTTGACCAATTGGTCGCACCAGTAAAACAACTCGAAAGTGGTATACATCAATCTACATTGATAAATGTCCTAGCATATCATTATCTTAAGTCATCAACAACATAAAATCAAAATACCAACGCATTAAACACTTATTTCACCATATGTCCTAATTTTATTGGGCAGCGGCCAAGGGGTTGGTAGAAACTCCCTTGATTTTTTTTAGTAAATTTCATTATCGGTTGCTATATAATTAATTTAGTTACTCACGCATTTAGTTCCTATAGAATACTAACAAACCTATATATAATCAAAGAAACGACAAATTATCGTGCACACGAAAACATTTATGCCAAAAATAGTTTTTTAAAACATGGAAAATTAAAGGGATTATGTATTGATATATTATTTATTTTGTGTGGGGTATAAAAGAAAAATTAAAACCTAGGGGTACCATGTAACTACACCATTAGCTACGCGGGAGATAAATTGAGAAATTTTGAGGAATTTTACTTGTCCCCCTAATTTTTTAAAGTTGTTTATTTTACCGCAATTAACTATAACTTATTGGCCCATTAGATAAATTTGCAGCTTCCTCCTCATATTTTGAAAATTGTTATTTTAACTCTAAAGGTAGCTTTCAGCTCCCAAAAGTTTTAGATATTTTTCTCTCCCCATCGCTCCCTCGCCCCTAATTAATGCTTCAATGCACCCCAGATATGCTTGTCGTGGCGTGATACTTGTTATATTTCACAAGTTAGTAAAATAAAAAGAAACAATCTTTTACATGTCAGCACATAATCAGGAGTTGCGTAGCCTCGAGTCGCCAACACCATAGTCGATACATAAGTGATATGATCAAATAAGCCTAAAAGTCTATCAAATCAGTCATTTATTCACCTAAAAGGATGTCTACAAGGGGCTAATAATTAGAACAAATCAGGAGACATCAGTCCTCTACTATCACGTCATCTTCCATTGCAAAAGACCCCCAAGTTATTACTTTAAATCCAGCCTCTAGATTCACCTAAGATTTATCTCTCTTCTGTGTCGTAGGCGAATTGCTTTCCACACCCAAACCCGGTCCATCAGCAAAATTGTTATTTCCCGACATCGCCTCCTCGTATGAACTGAGCATAATCTCCGGCCCTCCCAAGACTTTAACCTTGTATGTCTGGTTCAATTGTTGGTCATGCTGCCTACCCTTTTACAAATTACATACGTCATGTTCTCCCAAACCAGATAAGAATAAATTTACATTAGAAGTCATACATGTTGGTGTGTTCTTAGAAAGAAGATTTGGCATCTCTAATGGATGCTTGTGAATAATTATCTGCGCACGAGCACATTCTCTTTCCCGTGCTGGCGTCTCATCGAATAATGGAATTTCTGTCATTATATTTCACTTTTTCCTTTATTATTCTTATTAGCTTACGCTATTAATTAATTCACAACACTTTATCTAAAGTTTTACGGCTTTATAAAATTTCATGAATAGATTTTTTTATATATATTTTATCATCATAATAATGGTTCATAGACACAGTTTTATCTCAAAAGAACTTTCATGGAGATTTCTCCATGAAAGTTTCTTTTGAGACAATGAACCTTTGTTCTAGATATTCTATAATGGAAGCCTCATTTTTTGCGCGTTTCGTTGATAAAACAAAGTAATGACAATTTTGTTGATAGTGAAGCATAATGATGGTGATTGGTAAAGAATGGTTCTGATACTCAGTGAAATTAGTGAGTGCTCAGTGAATTCGGTTAAAAAAAATCATGGTGTAACACAGCGTTTATACTGAGTATATTTACTGAGCACTTGGTAAATCCACTGAGTATCAGTAAATTGAACTTACTAAATACTCAGTAAATTCCCTAAGTACTCAATACATTCACTAAGTACTCTGTAAATTCACATATTTAAATTAGATTAGGAAACGAGAAAATTTAGTAACCTACTGAGTATTCATTATATCAATAAATATACTTAACTTAAAGCGTGTTATGATGAATTAACTAGAATCAATATGCCCAACAAAGTCAATGAGTATCCTCATCTATGTAAATGGGTACTCGACAAAATCAATGAGTATCATTTAAATTTTATGAGTATCAACACAAAATCACTGAGTATAAATTAACGAGAAATCACTGAGTATTAACACGAAAATCACCGAGTATCGAAAAATCACAGAAGTCACAATTAATTAATGAATATTACACAAAATAACAGAGTACTAAAGAAAAATCACTGAGTATTACACAATCACTAAGTATTAACACAAAAACAAAGCTTTTTTGCTAGATCTTCCATGGCTGAAAATCAATTGTGCTCAAAACACTCCTCGACTGCTCCTCAATGGTTCGAATCTTCATGAACGAAGGAAAATTTGTGTCCATTAAAGTTTCACGAAGTTTAAGCACGAATCTACAACACCATGATAGCTCAAAGATTACTGCAAAATGGCTGATTCTGGACGGCCATTGAAGCTTCACGCAGCTTAAACACAAAGTTCTTCTTTATGGCTATGAGGTACTGCTTGAAGCTCGGGAATTGTTGTGAAAATAGAGAGGAGAGAAAAAAGGTTTTGTGAGTAGAAATTGAGAGAGAAATAGAGAACGGTTGTAAATGGGGTGTGGGAGAGTTTAAGGTTTTGTGTGTATATATATATATACTAGATTAGGCCTCGTGCCAAAGGGCACTTGTACATAATTTAATTTAAAAATTTGTGGTTAAATTTGAGTCTCTTATGCCAAATATAAAAAAATATTGTAGTATTCTTAAGAAATTTTGATGTAGAAATGAGATTTTTTTTAAGATAAAATGTTTATAAAATGAGATAATTCCCAATTAATTACACTTCCTCACTTTTCATTCCCAATAAAAAGGAAGGAGGAAATCACTTCCTACTTACTCACAAATTTTCAACTTAATTCTCAATTAAACACATTGTCATATTTATCTTCCAATGTTACCCTTATGTGATTTTTTTTATTGTTCTTTACTTTTTTTTAATTTTTTTTCAGATTTTATTTTTCGAATTTTTTTTTAAAATTTTTTTTACCAATATTTTTTCAGAATTTTTTTTTTCAAATTTTTTTTTTCAGAAATTTTGTTTTTCAAATTTTTTTTTCGAATTATATTTTTTACATTTTTTTCCCTGAATTTAAAAAAAAACGAAATTTCGGGTTATGTGTTGTTGTAACACACAAATATAGATTTATGTGTTCGTATAACACACAAAGTCATAAAATCGATCTAAAGGATTCTCTTCTTTACCAAAATTGTTTTTTTATATTTATTAATCACATATACCTTATTTTTATTCGTCTTTAACTATCTTGATATATTATCTTTTTGTCCAACACTTTTTTGTTATTTTTGTGTTTATGTTTTAGGGTTCTGTGTTATTCCAATTCTGTGTATTCATGGAACACACATATCTCAAATTTGTGTATTCATTGAACACATACAAATTGAATTTATGTATTACTAGAATACACAAAACTTAATTTTGTTTGTTCCAATTCTGTGTATTCCTCGGATTTGTGTGTTCTTGGAACACACAAGTCTTTGATTTGTGCGTTCCTGGAACACACAAGTCTCTGATTTGTACGTTCCTGGAACACACAAGTCTCAGGGTTGTGCATTCTTGGAACACACAAGTCTCTGATTTGTGTATTCATGGAACACATATAAATCAAATTTACAAAACTTGATTTTGTTTGTTCAATTTTTATGTATTCCTAAACACACAAATCGTAAAATTGTGTATTACTGCAACACACAAATCTTAGATTTGTGAATTCATCGAACACATAAAACTCAAATTTCTGTATTCTTGGAATACAAAAAACTTCATTTTGGTTATTCCAATTTTGTGTCTTCCTGCAACACACAAATCTCAAAATTGTGTGTTCATGGAACACATAAAAGAAATTCGGGGGGAAAAAAATCGGAAAAAAAAAATTCGGGGGAAAAAATTTCAAAAAAAAAATTCGGGGGGGAAAAAATTTCAAAAAAAAGATTCGAAAAAAAAAGATTAAAAAAATAAAAATGAAAATAAATAAATAATATTGTAGTTAAAGTAATTAATTAATTTCCTATGGGTATTTTTGTAATCTTCCATTTTTTTGTGCTTAAGTAGGAAGTAAGTTGAAGTTATAATTAATTGAGAATTTTTACACTCTTCGTGTTATTAATAAAGCATTGCCCCTTATAAAATTGATATTTTTATTACATGATGTCAAAATTTCTTTCTTCATCTTTTTACGTATTAATTATTTTCGGTGAATTGGATATGTGTTTTTGTTTATTATTCACTCTAAGGGCAATCCAGCCATGATAGTTTCTTTGGGGCTCAACCAAGTATGCCTGGATTGGTATTGTATTTTTACCCTTTAGTAAATTATGTTTTTCGTTATTTGGAGTATGTAAATTTATTTCTTATATGCAGGGACATCTGGGTTACATACCATCAATTTTTAATTAAGGCTTGCACGTGTATTTTTACTTTTTATTATTTTGAATATTGAACATTATTTCTATTTATAAGATATATAATATTGATATACTTATGCTACATAAATTACACACAAATATAAAACTTACGTTTTATGTTATATAATTTTAATATTTGCAAATGGTGTACTTATCCCATAATATATAGAGAATTACAACAAAAACTATCCAACTATTAACATTAAATAACAACTCTAACTAAACTATTACATTTTTACTCGCCTATAATAATTAAACAAATTATCTAATCATAGCAATCAAATTCTAATTCCACATAAACGTTTCTAATATCATATATTCCTAAAAGTAAAAAACAAAATGACAAAATCTAAGGTTAATCAAACTATATATACAAACCATTTAAAATTGTTAACTTTTTTTCATTTATGAATCTTTAATTTTTTTAATTATTATTATATATCATAATTATAACCACTATATCATCATACCAATCACTGTCATACTAGTCAGGGTGATTTACGTGCCAACAAATAATTGTATTAGGAAGCTTTTTCAAAAGTTTTTGCCTGACTCACTAAGACCCACTAATGATGAATAAATTATATCATTAATAAATTAGTTAAATTAAATATGTGTAGTTTCTTAGTTAATTCTTTATTACTATATATATTTTTTTAGTATAAAATTTATGATAAGAATAAAATAAGTCAACAAACATCGTACATAAGAAAATAACGTGAGGAACCAACTAATAGGTCAGCTCAACTGGATAGGCTCTTGATGTTTCTCATGTACTTAAAGGGTATAATTGAGAGTTACATGATTTGACTCCACTACTGAACCTGAGCAACTTAGTTCGTATTTACCTTACGGATATGAAAGGAAAACATGCATATTCTCTATATGGGACTAGTTGGAGTCCGTGCAAGTTGGCTTGGACCACCCACGTTATAATAACATAATATGATGAGAGAAATGGAACCAAAATCAAAGGTTAGAATAAGTGCGATAATAGGAGGTGATAACTATGGGTATCATGTCTATTTCATTTTGTATTTTAAAAGGTATATATATGTGTCAAGAAATTATAGGTAATCAATAATGAAAGGTGACGCTCTTTTTTATTTTTTTCAATAAAACATATCAAGTTATTTACTAAGTACATATTGTTATGAAATATTATAGGGATATTCATTCCAACGCATAAATTTATAGTCTGGATTACAAACCCCAAAAAACAAATTCTAAAATATTCTCTATAACTTGCATGATATTAATATTTTAGTAATTTTATCATTTAGGTTTCTTTTATATTTTAAAATAACATCTTAAACATGAGATTGACTATATTATTATATTATTTGTTTTTTTTCTATCCTTTTCAATACATCCTTAAATGTTATTCTTATTATCATGGTCAACAATATTAAATACTACGCTTGGCAAAATGACTACTTTTTGTTGATAACATTAACTAATTTTTATATTAAGGGAAGTAATTAGGATACAATTTAGTGTTATTAGTATATCATCATATATACAAGAATATGGGCCCGTTTGGGATTGCTTTTTAAAATAATCACTTGAAGTGATTTTAGATCCATAAAAGCACTTTAGACCTTTATAATCATTTTTAGGAAAAGCACTAGATAGGTGATTATTAAAATAATCACTTAAAGTGATTTTAGATGTCTAAATATTTTTAAACATTTTTCACAAATAATTTAATTTTATTCGAAAAGCTCTTTTAACTCTAAAATAATCAATCCCAAACGGGCACTATATGTAAAATTCAACATCAATTAACAAACATATAAGAACTCATATAAAATGATAAAATATAGTACGTGGTCTGCACGTCTTTCATATCCCTTATCTTAACACGGTCACTAGATATAATAAAAGTGAAATAAAATATTAAAATATAGACAATTCATAAAGTAAAGAAAATGCAATAAAATAAGGTTTACTAATTTCTTTTTTCTCAACATATACTCCTATTAAAGAAGTTTTTAAATTTTCCCAAGATAATTAGGGTTTTCACATTATTTTTGTTTATTATACATATTGAAGTTTAGTATATATTTATGAAAATAAGTTGGAAGAATTTCTTAGTTAAACTTAAACTATACATGATTTGTTCTGTTAATTTATAATTCTAATCATAAGAGCAAGCATGGTTCTAAAAGGCGCTAGGCGGTACTAGGGCGGTCGACCACCTTCGAGCGCCTAGATGGTTCGGCGGCCTATTAGTCGGAATTTAGGCGGTCTTTGCCTAGGCGGATTTTCTATTAATTTATATTAAATATATATGACTAATATAATGATCTGAATAACATTTACATCTTAATATATTTAAAATAAATCAATTTAACATAAATATCATATATCTTATAATAAAATAATAATAATTCATTATTATTCAACAAAAAATGTCAGATTCAAGAATTCTAGACTTTAAATTTAAAAAATCCTACCTTCTTAATTTTCTCGCGCGTTCAAACTCTAACCTAAGTAGTTTTTCTTTATATTTTTCTTATGTGTTGGGTTTGATTAGATTGAATTACTTATTTATGGGCTAGCATGCTAGGTAGTGTTCACGTTATGCAACCCATTAATCTGATTGGGTAGTTTATTAATTAGATTATGCGTAGATGAACCTTCGAGCCACCATCGAGAGAAATTCTAGGCGGATCGCACCTTGGAACGCCTAAGCGGAGCGCCTAGTCGGCTAGGCGGCCTTGTTTTAGAACACTGAGAGCAAGTTTAGTGTTCATCATTGTTTAATTCATTTTCGTGTAGCATACATGTCATCATTTATATGTTAAATTTTAAGATTTCAATTGAAACTCCAATTATCAAGAAAATATAAAGACCATAAGCACAAGTTGTGATATATTTGATTGAAAAAGAATCTAATGTTTCAATATAAAGTCACAAAGACAATTATAACACGTTATATTATTATATGAAATAATCAAATATTGTGGAATAAAATATTTGATAATTTATTTAACAATAACAATGGCAAGTATGACCACCGTGCAACCTCTTGCAGAAACCGCCTCTACATTCACTAAGACAATACACCGTACATCGACCGTCGGGTGCGTCGTCTATCCCAGGTCTACATGGACGGATTTGACTGTGATTACGACAACATTTGCTACCAACTACTTCCTTGGAACATATACCAATAAAATATTTAAATTAATAATCTCTTTAAACATATACTGATATTTTATTATAATACAAAGTCAAAACTTACAATTATATATGAAAATAATAAATAAGTGGGCTGAATGGAATAAGTTTACATACATAGTCATTCAATAAAATATATTATCCATATACAGAATCACATACTATATAAACGACTTTACTCATTATGATATTGGCGTACTAAAGATGGGTGCAAATGGAAATACACATGAAGAAATAATGAATTATAAGTTTTTAGCAATATCATATATTTTAGCGTTAACAAATTCACCTAGTTGTTTTCATGGCTCCATTATCTATGAAAAATATCTAAAATACATTTTATTATACTAAAAAAAATTTACATTAGTTTCACCTGAAAGTTTTAGTGTAATCCACAAATATGAATGTATATTCGACTAGCTTCTAACATAGTGGATTTTTTTAGAATTTACTTGACGATTTCTAAATTCTTCAAATATTTTCAAAGATATATTCTTCCTTCAAATAATTTTTATTACAAAATATAATCTATTAAGTTAAGAAAATATAAAAGTATAAAAAATGTATTGGTTTCCTCCCTTCATTAATTGAGTAAGTTCAAGAATAGCTTTTTTTAACATGTGGAAATTTCAAATATGATAATATTTTTTTAAATTAAAATATTTTAAAATATACCAATGCAGAGAAATAGAACTAGGACAAGGAGGATTGAAATTTTTGCCATGAAATATATATTTTATAAACAATGTTTTATAATATGTTATTATAATGACATACAAGATTCAAAATATATAGTACTAAAAATAATTTATTTATGGATTTATTGCCAGAGAACATTTTTCAGTTTTGGTAAATGCATTAATTTTGAGAATTTATTATAAATTAACATCTTCTACATTTACTACATGTCTTTATTAAATGATGTCTCTCTTTTTTATTATTTCTTACCGCCTAAAGAAATTTAGATTTATTAATAAATAAATAAATTATATTAAAAAAATAATGTGTGCCTTTATTGAGTCTCGGAATCATAATGTGAACTTCTAAAAAAAACTATAAGCCTTAAATCCTTAATAATCAAAAACATTATAAAACCAAAAAGGCATGATTTTTATCATTTAGAAAATTAATTAAGTTAACACTTTGGATAAAGATAAAATTTGGCGTGTTAAGAAATGAAAAAAAATAGAGATATTTTATAAACCCTTATATCGATATTACAAGTCTAAGAAAATTAAGGCTCGGTATTTATTAGGACATCGTTGATTGAATTTTAAACATTTTTGGATTAATCATTTTGACTCCAATAAGATTGGATCCCAGGACCTCTTGGTCTCTGTGGAGTAACCTAACCACTAGGCCAACTATCAATCATTTTTTTCCTTCACGTAAACATTGATTCTTTATATAAAATTTTGTTTCCCTCTCGATCAATGAAAAAATCATACTTAATTACTTTCTTTCATGTGAATTTGAACTATGCATCATATTTATTTATATTAACTAAAAAATCCGTAGGCATATCATCAATAATAGGTCTCCTTTTTGTATTTTATTAACTGAAACATGTACATCATATTTTTTTGGTTAAGACTTTTATTCAATATTGGATAGTCCATTATTCATATCACAGCAATTGATTATCATAACATAACACATATTATTAAATTAATAAGTTAGTTACTTTTGCAAGTTTAAAACATAGTGTGTGTGTGTGTTAATATAATTGATATAGAATCATCCAATATTGGATAGAATAATTTTCCTATATTTTTATTGAAAACACGCGCACAGAGGTGGGTCCCTGTAAGGCCCAAGGGAGGCTTAACCCCCTGAACCCGTACATTTAATAATAAGTCAATGTGATGTTATCCCAAAAAATAATTAGTCCACTATGAATATTTATGTAAAAAGTGCATGCTCTAAACAGGCCACAAGTCATTGCGGCTTAGCGGTTTAGGATCTTAGCTTTTTTTTTACCCAAATATAAATATATTAGAAAATTATTTCCAAAATAAATTAATATTTGATTTAAAATTAGTTCATTTTAAAATAAGAATAATATTTAAACTTTATTCTTATACTTCAATGTTATAAAATATACTAGATTTGGATTTGATGATAGTACTATTTAATAATTTGTTATTTACATTACTCCAATAAAATTATAATGTTTAATTTTTATAGATGATTTATTTTTTATTTTTATAAATTAGAATATTAATAGAACATATATGGTATATTAATATAACATATATGGTATATTAATATAACATATATGGTATATTAATATAATACCAATGATAGTATATAAATTAAGGGTAAAAAATGGTGTTGGTTTTCAGGTTTTATGGTAACTAGGAACGGGTAAACTCGTCAATTAAAGAGACGAATAACGTAATGGTGTTGGATTCTCATTTTTTTTTGATATTGTTAGTTATATGTTTGTATATTTTATTTTTACCTCAAAAGATTTTGGGAAACGTTGACTCCTGAACTCCCATATATTTCAATCCCCCCTCAGTTTAGATTCTGGATTTGTCCCTGCCCACACATATGATTAGTCATAATAATCTCATTTTAATTTGTTTTTATATTCATTAGGTAATTTAGTATCTATTTTCCATTAGTTACAAATAATTTTAAGGGTAAATTATCTATGGGGTCTTGGAGATTATCTTTGTCTCTGGAAGGAAATCTTCTAAATTATCTTTCTCTAAAGGAGCCTTTGAAACTTTGCGGGTCAAAAATACCCCTTAGAGTATACATAAGACAAAACATAGACACTATCTCACCTCCATTATCATTTATATCTTTTTTCTATTTCCATGTTTCACTCTCCTCCTTAATTAAGTGTCGACTCAATGATTATCAACTCACTGTGTATCCATCTGCTTGTGACCGATTCTTCCTACTCAACTCTGCCTTCTTCTTGCAATTGGCTGATGGCTCAACTAAGAACACACCCACTAAGCCTGGCTCAACTAAGAACACACCCACTAAGCCAAATCCAAAGTTTGAATCACCACACGTGTAGCTACATATATATCTTCACTAGTAGGTCCCTTATTCCCCTGATTTGACGGCATCACAATCTCGTTCATTTTACCCTTTCCTGCTCTCGAACCTCGATATGTTTCCATGTGCTCAATTTCAACACCTTTGTGCATTTCCATGCTTTCCAATGCCTCGAATCTAGATCCATGTTCATTCGTACCCCGCTCTAACCATACCATCTTCTTTTTGGTAGACGTTCCCCCTTGTTTCTTTGGATTCGTATTCGTTGTTTTACTGACCGGTTTGGCCGCTTGATTGATCCATTCCTTCAAGGCCTCCCTCGTCCCCTAACCACAGTCATTCATTCCCCATAGACCTATGCTTGAGAAAATTGGTGCCCCCAATGAAAAATCTGAGTAGTCCGCTGGATCGGGAACACAAATTCTAATGAAAATGAGTATAAATATCGCGAGAATCCGAGGTGTAGCAGTAGGTGAGGAGAATAAAAAAAAATAAGATGAAATCTCTCAGCGCGAATACGCAACCCATTGCGTTCATCGAGTTGCCTATACGCAGCTTCATATTGCGTGAATGAGCGTTGGCTATTCGAGCCCGGTATGCCGACCCAACCCCCTGGAAAGAGTTGCCTATACGCAACTAAAATTTCGCAAGGCCATAACTTTGTGCTCGGGTGTCGGAATTAACTTTTTCTTGAGCCTAAACCTTGTATTTTTTCTAGATCTATCCAATGGAGAAATCATAAAATGATCATACAGAAAAAAACCTACTGGAATATGCACACTTAGACGCAACTATAAGGCGCGTCATCGAAACAAAGGGAAAATACATGGAATCCACCATCAAAACATCAAATATCATCAAATCCTCTCTAAACAAATCCTAACATCGAATCATATCACAAATCTTTGCAAAACACAAATATTCACACTAAATTCTTAATCTTTCTCTTCACAAAAGTTTAAAGTTTGTCCATTAAACCTAACCCAACTCTTGAAATATTCATAATTCAGCTCAGAACGTACTATCATTCATATCCATACACCTTCAAAAACACCAAAATTCATAAATTTTATCCTAAATTTTTTGTAGTTCTTGAAGCTTTGAGTTAGAAAAGGTACGAAGATATGCAAAGAAAAGAAAGTTGGGTGTTGAGGGAAGATTTCTGTAAAGAAGATGATGATTTAGTGGGTTAGGAGGATATGATTAATTACAGGAGACATGAGTTCAATTTTATCAAACTCATTTTACAAAAGATGAATTCCACGGTGTGTGATCTATACATCGTGACCAAGAATACTTCACACCCTCAACGCAACACTACATGTAATCGGCCTAGAGCCGATCCAGATATATTTGCTTCTCCCTTATCTCATTCATTAGTGTATATTATGTTTTTTTGATTTTAGACTCTTTTCGAGTCGTGGGGACACGACTCATTTTTTAGTTTGGGGTGGGGTATCGTTGCCTCATCCCAATTTTACGTGTTATGTGTCTTTTACTGTTTTTCAAAAAAAATTAAAATGAAATAAAAATTATTTTAAGGAATGATTTGACTGTAGAGTTTGTTCCCATAAGCATACTTTTTATAAATTAACTTTAGCAATTAATGTAAAACGCACCCTGAATGCTTGCAAACACTAGATGACTGATTGGAAAAATTAATGAACAATGCAAAAGAAGTAAGCTTGTACTTGGTAAGAATGAGTGGTGTGTAGAAAGTGAGATCTAAATGAGTAGAGAGCCCACTTAATTATGAACTAGAGGTAAACTATGTAACTAGGAAAATGATAGAGGCAATTTTTTGATAGCCACTTGAGACCTTTTTAGCTTTAGAACATGTGATTAAATGTTATATCCTTCTTAGCCCCATTTTTAAGCCTTTAAGCCATTATTTTGAAGCCACATTATTAGCTTATCCTTTAGATGTTAGGACTATACCATATGACTCGCACTTGAATCACGATTGCTTAAGACTAGTAGTCCTTGAGCTTGAGTTTGGGGTGAGGGAATTCGTTATTACATCTGTTGGGTAGATTTTATGATGTGCTTGAATGATAATGCACTTTATTATACTATATGAAATTTATTCTGAGTTTTGCTTTGGGTTTATTCTTTAGATTCTGCATGTTGCTTCTTACCTTGGACCTCTGTTTTGTTTTACTTTGTCGGGATGACAAAGCTTTGAGTTTGGGGTCTTGATGTCTCCCCGTTTGTTCTAAATATAAGCCCTTAGGAGACATCATTTTAGGTAGAAATTGGACTTATTAGATAGACTTTTATGCTTATTTAGTTATATTGCACTTTCACCCCTTGGAATTGTATTATTTGCAGTTTAGAGCTTTTGTGAGTTAATTTGTTTGTTTTTAGTGTAAATTTTTTAGGTCCATGGATGCTATGGAGCACCAAGACAAGAAGGAGAAGTGGAAATTAAAGTCTCAGGTCGAGTGTAGAAGTCAAAGGAAAGAAGAGATTATCCGAAAAGTTGACTAAAGGAGAGGTAAATCTGGAAGGTTGTTACTAATTGTTGTTTTCGACCCATTTCGGCACTGATTTAGCCTTGAAGTCCTGGAATAAGGAAGTTGCGTTGATGTCTCCTCCTTGATGTCTCCTCATTTGTGATAATATAATATACTTCAGAGACATCATTTTAGGCTTATTTATTAGTTTATAGGTCGATCTTAGCTTAATTTGGTGCACTTTCCTATTTTGAGTCTTGACTTAGTAACATAATATTTTTAGAGCATATTGGGTTTAATTGTTTATTTAGTGTGAAGCTTTAAAGATAATTATGGAGATTAATTAGATTCCAAGTCAAAGACTACAAGATATGGAAAGAGATATGCATGGTAATTGGAGATAGAAGGAAATAGAGTTTAATTAGGAAAAGGAAAAGCTGCCTAAATCTGGATTCTGCAGTACACGCCTAAAGAAGTGCTATTTTACCCAAGAAATAGGCCGATTTTGGTAATTTCCTTTCATAGGTGCAGAGATAATTCTGTTGCGATTCTTTTGGTATCTTATGGAGCTCAAACCGACCAATAACGAAGAAGATATGCTCAAAACGGTCCAGCAGTGTTTATCTATATTTCTATACGAATTTGAGTTGGACTAGAAGTCCATTACTTTCCTTCTCCTTCAAGAAAACGAATTAGGTCTTCCTATACCCTATAAATACAGCCTCTTAATACCCTATAAACTGCACCAAAAACTGCGCAAAAGACTAGCACGTGATCAACTAACGACGATTTTTGACGGATTTCTTTTACTAGGGGTAACGAGTCACGGAAACTTAGTATAGAGGTTAAACAGTCGCGTTTTAAACAATAGGGGGAATGTTTTCAATCAGCTTATAGTACAACACGTAAAATATATTGTTTAACAATCATTATTAATGACAAGAACCATACTATATAAAATTTTAATATCTCATAATAATTATTACCATTTTTAATATTATAAAACCTAAATTTAATCTATGTGCCTAACTAATATGTTATAGAACTCATGTGTTTATATTATTTATGTATTTTTAAAATATGACCAACAATTAATAAGTATATCACAAAAATAATATAAATAAATTTTTAAGTTTATTAAACTATTAAATTTTGTTAGACAATATTTAATTAATAGCATTTAAGAAAACATAAAAATATTGCCTTTTTTCTTTGAAAGAAAAAAGGTAATAATAAATATTATTTATTTTTCTACAAATTTAAAAACGTAAACATTAAAAGAAAAATATATAAGGTGAAAAAAGATTGTTGAACAATAACCCTAACCCGTTCATTTCAACTATAAAGATATGAAATCATCATTAAGATCTTAAGCCGCCACAATTTTATTACTATTTGATATCCCATTCTCTTTCAATCATTCATATCTTTACAATTTCTCCTCCTCATGGATTATGTTTCTTCTATTCACAGGATTTCCAAGTTTTGATTTTAAAGAATAAGTGGATTCACTATCTTTCATTTATGAGATCGGTATACATTTCATTTCTATTTTCATATATGTATTTCTTGATCTATTGTTAATTTTTATCATAGATATTATATGCTAAACATGATCTAATCTTTTATATATTTATTGTAGTATTATTTATTGCATTAGTTGTTTAATTTCATATTCACATCATACTTAATAATTTAAAAACCAAATACATATCTATTTTAATTATGTCTTTAGTTTTAAGCCAAATACGAGTTCAATAACGTGGGTTTGACATCCATCTGATTTATAACTAGTTTGTAAATGACAATTAGGACAACAAGGGTTATAATATTGACTTTTTTGGTTATTGGGGAGTAGGTTTCAAAGTATTCTATGCCTTTTCTTGACAAAACCCATACTAACAAGTCTAGCTTTGAATTTATCTATTGGACCATCAGTGGTCTCAAATTTTTCTTAAACTTGACTTTCTAATAATGTGTTTAATGCCTCTTGGTAAGTCGGTTAATTCCCATGTATAGTTAGAATCAAGTCCACAATTAATGATATTTTACCAGAAACTAGCATCAACTGATTTTACAGCCTCATTATGAGTTTTAGTGTCTTCCTCCATAAAAAAGCAGGCCTTTTCACTTATCATGTCAATGTTAAAACAATTGGTTTTATACAATTTTGTCAGAAGTTGACTTGATCCTATGTCTATTACTTCTCCCACGTTCGTCTTATGTAATACTACTAGGACAAAAAAGTTGGGCTAGAGTTAGTATAACTTATATGAAGATCTATATTAGAAGATAAGTTATCTATGTGTAAATAAAAATTGTCATCATTCATATTTTTCAAAGTAAATAAGTGTTTAAATAATTCAACATCTCTAGACTCACATATAAAATTATCATCTAAAAATAGGAATCTATATACAAAACTATTTTGAGTATGCCATATGAATATTTAATCTATAGTCTTTGGTCCAACAATGACTTTCTTGAAATTGGGTAGTCCTACTTTGGCTAGACACCCTACAAATTTAAAAACACCAATTTAGGTTGAAACCCCTTCCACAACTCATAACGGGTATTCTTTAATATCGTATAGGGTACTCTATGAAGCACATAACATACAAAAAGGAAAGCTAACCCACATGTTGTTTAGTAAACTTTAACTAATCAACATGCTTATTCATCGGTTCTTTAAGAGATACATTATTTCCTTCATTTATGCTATTTTTTGGGGTATGTATGGGGAGCTAAGTTCATGTATTATTCCATTAATTTCAAAATATTATTTAGGGGAATTAGACCTGTATTAACCTCCCCTATTATACCTAAGCATCTTAGTTTTACTATAGAGGATATAATCAACCTCAACCATATGTTGTTAAAAAACTTGTTCCGCTTCGTCTTTAGATTTTTTGAGATATACTTTCATAAACCAAGAGCAGTCATCTAAAAAGGTTATATATTATAATTTTAATCATCTACTAACGGTAACATTAGATAAGTCACAATGAACTAGTTCTAACAATTTAGTCTTTCTAATAGTCATAGATTTAACTTTTTAGCATATTTGGACTATACAAACATTTGAAGTTTAACTAAATCATCAATATTTTGAATAGGTATTAGTCAGAGTGTCATTAACCATTTAATATAAGAGACATTAATGTGTCCTAATCTACCATGTCACATAACTAAATATTAAATGATATAAGAAAAAGTAGATTCATTCTCATTTATATTTAAGGTGTTCAATGCAAATAAACCCTCATTTATAACCGAATTCCTAAATATCGAGAAACTAAGTTCCTACGGTGCGAGGGGAAAGAGATAAGATCATTTAACTCTAAAATAATACTAGAAGTGAGTTTGAGTGGCAGGACGACAACAATGGTTGATTTCCCCAGGTATATGCATTCACCTTCAACCACACCCTCTAACTTCTTGAACATGTTTTGCTTCTAAACAAAAGTGTTTGTATGCTCCAGTGTTGAGGATTCACTCGTTCTTGTTCTCTACCAAGTTTTCCTCAACCTTCACTATTAAAATTATGTCACTGCCTCATTCAGCTTAGGGGGGGGGCTAAGTTCATGTATTATTCCATTAATTTCAAAATATTATTTAGGGGAATTAGACCTGTATTAACCTCCCCTATTATACCTAAGCATCTTAGTTTTACTATAGAGGATATAATCAACCTCAACCATATGTTGTTAAAAAACTTGTTCCGCTTCGTCTTTAGATTTTTTGAGATATACTTTCATAAACCAAGAGCAGTCATCTAAAAAGGTTATATATTATAATTTTAATCATCTACTAACGGTAACATTAGATAAGTCACAATGAACTAGTTCTAACAATTTAGTCTTTCTAATAGTCATAGATTTAACTTTTTAGCATATTTGGACTATACAAACATTTGAAGTTTAACTAAATCATCAATATTTTGAATAGGTATTAGTCAGAGTGTCTTTAACCATTTAATATAAGAGACATTAATGTGTCCTAATCTACCATGTCACATAACTAAATATTAAATGATATAAGAAAAAGTAGATTCATTCTCATTTATATTTAAGGTGTTCAATGCAAATAAACCCTCATTTATAACCGAATTCCTAAATATCGAGAAACAAAGTTCCTACGGTGCGAGGGGAAAGAGATAAGATCATTTAACTCTAAAATAATACTAGAAGTGAGTTTGAGTGGCAGGACGACAACAATGGTTGATTTCCCCAGGTATATGAATTCACCTTCAACCACACCCTCTAACTTCTTGAACATGTTTTTCTTCTAAACAAAAGTGTTTGTATGCTCCAGTGTTGAGGATTCACTCGTTCTTGTTCTCTACCAAGTTTTCCTCAACCTTCACTATTAAAATTATGTCACTGCCTCATTCAGCTTAGGGGGGGGGGGGGCTAAGTTCATGTATTAGTCCATTAATTTCAAAATATTATTTAGGGGAATTAGACCTATATTAACCTCCCCTATTATACCTAAGAATGTTAGTTTTAGTATAGAGGATATTATCAACCTCAACCATATATTGTTAAAAAACTTATTCTACTTCGTCTTTACATTTTATGAGATATACTTTCATAAACCAAGAGCAAGTCATCTAAAAAGGTTATATACTATAATTTTAATCATCTACTAACGGTAAAATTAGCTAAGTCACAATGAACTAGTTCTAACAATTTAGTCTTTCTAATTGTCATAGATTTAATTTTTTAGCATGTTTGGATTATACAAATATTTGATGTTTAACTAAATCATCAATATTTTGAATAAGTATTTGTCGGAGTGTCTTTAACCTTTTAATATAAGAAACATTAATGTGTCCTAATCTACCATGTCACATAACTAAATATTAAATGATATAAGAAAAAGTAGATTCATTCTCATTTATATTTAAGGTGTTCAATGCAAATAAACCCTCATTTATAACCGAATTCCTAAATATCGAGAAACTAAGTTCCTACGGTGCGAGGGAAAAGTAATACCATCATTTAACTATAAAATTTTACTAGAAGTGAGTTTGAGTGGCAGGACGACAACAATGTTTTATTTCCCCAGGTATATGCATTCACCGTCAACCACATCCTCTAACTTCTTGAACATGTTTTTCTTCTAAACAAAAGTGTTTGTATGCTCCAGTGTTGAGGATTGACTCGTGCTTGTTCTCTACCAAGTTTTCCTCAACCTTCACTATTAAAATTATGTCACTGCCTCATTCAGCTTAGGGGGGGGGCTAAGTTCATGTATTATTCCATTAATTTCAAAATATTATTTAGGGGAATTAGACCTGTATTAACCTCCCCTATTATACCTAAGCATCTTAGTTTTACTATAGAGGATATAATCAACCTCAACCATATGTTGTTAAAAAACTTGTTCCGCTTCGTCTTTAGATTTTTTGAGATATACTTTCATAAACCAAGAGCAGTCATCTAAAAAGGTTATATATTATAATTTTAATCATCTACTAACGGTAACATTAGATAAGTCACAATGAACTAGTTCTAACAATTTAGTCTTTCTAATAGTCATAGATTTAACTTTTTAGCATATTTGGACTATACAAACATTTGAAGTTTAACTAAATCATCAATATTTTGAATAGGTATTAGTCAGAGTGTCTTTAACCATTTAATATAAGAGACATTAATGTGTCCTAATCTACCATGTCACATAACTAAATATTAAATGATATAAGAAAAAGTAGATTCATTCTCATTTATATTTAAGGTGTTCAATGCAAATAAACCCTCATTTATAACCGAATTCCTAAATATCGAGAAACTAAGTTCCTACGGTGCGAGGGGAAAGAGATAAGATCATTTAACTCTAAAATAATACTAGAAGTGAGTTTGAGTGGCAGGACGACAACAATGGTTGATTTCCCCAGGTATATGCATTCACCTTCAACCACACCCTCTAACTTCTTGAACATGTTTTGCTTCTAAACAAAAGTGTTTGTATGCTCCAGTGTTGAGGATTCACTCGTTCTTGTTCTCTACCAAGTTTTCCTCAACCTTCACTATAAAAATTATGTCACTGCCTCATTCAGCTTAGGGGGGGGGCTAAGTTCATGTATTATTCCATTAATTTCAAAATATTATTTAGGGGAATTAGACCTGTATTAACCTCCCCTATTATACCTAAGCATCTTAGTTTTACTATAGAGGATATAATCAACCTCAACCATATGTTGTTAAAAAACTTGTTCCGCTTCGTCTTTAGATTTTTTGAGATATACTTTCATAAACCAAGAGCAGTCATCTAAAAAGGTTATATATTATAATTTTAATCATCTACTAACGGTAACATTAGATAAGTCACAATGAACTAGTTCTAACAATTTAGTCTTTCTAATAGTCATAGATTTAACTTTTTAGCATATTTGGACTATACAAACATTTGAAGTTTAACTAAATCATCAATATTTTGAATAGGTATTAGTCAGAGTGTCATTAACCATTTAATATAAGAGACATTAATGTGTCCTAATCTACCATGTCACATAACTAAATATTAAATGATATAAGAAAAAGTAGATTCATTCTCATTTATATTTAAGGTGTTCAATGCAAATAAACCCTCATTTATAACCGAATTCCTAAATATCGAGAAACTAAGTTCCTACGGTGCGAGGGGAAAGAGATAAGATCATTTAACTCTAAAATAATACTAGAAGTGAGTTTGAGTGGCAGGACGACAACAATGGTTGATTTCCCCAGGTATATGCATTCACCTTCAACCACACCCTCTAACTTCTTGAACATGTTTTGCTTCTAAACAAAAGTGTTTGTATGCTCCAGTGTTGAGGATTCACTCGTTCTTGTTCTCTACCAAGTTTTCCTCAACCTTCACTATTAAAATTATGTCACTGCCTCATTCAGCTTAGGGGGGGGGCTAAGTTCATGTATTATTCCATTAATTTCAAAATATTATTTAGGGGAATTAGACCTGTATTAACCTCCCCTATTATACCTAAGCATCTTAGTTTTACTATAGAGGATATAATCAACCTCAACCATATGTTGTTAAAAAACTTGTTCCGCTTCGTCTTTAGATTTTTTGAGATATACTTTCATAAACCAAGAGCAGTCATCTAAAAAGGTTATATATTATAATTTTAATCATCTACTAACGGTAACATTAGATAAGTCACAATGAACTAGTTCTAACAATTTAGTCTTTCTAATAGTCATAGATTTAACTTTTTAGCATATTTGGACTATACAAACATTTGAAGTTTAACTAAATCATCAATATTTTGAATAGGTATTAGTCAGAGTGTCTTTAACCATTTAATATAAGAGACATTAATGTGTCCTAATCTACCATGTCACATAACTAAATATTAAATGATATAAGAAAAAGTAGATTCATTCTCATTTATATTTAAGGTGTTCAATGCAAATAAACCCTCATTTATAACCGAATTCCTAAATATCGAGAAACAAAGTTCCTACGGTGCGAGGGGAAAGAGATAAGATCATTTAACTCTAAAATAATACTAGAAGTGAGTTTGAGTGGCAGGACGACAACAATGGTTGATTTCCCCAGGTATATGAATTCACCTTCAACCACACCCTCTAACTTCTTGAACATGTTTTTCTTCTAAACAAAAGTGTTTGTATGCTCCAGTGTTGAGGATTCACTCGTTCTTGTTCTCTACCAAGTTTTCCTCAACCTTCACTATTAAAATTATGTCACTGCCTCATTCAGCTTAGGGGGGGGGGGGCTAAGTTCATGTATTAGTCCATTAATTTCAAAATATTATTTAGGGGAATTAGACCTATATTAACCTCCCCTATTATACCTAAGAATGTTAGTTTTAGTATAGAGGATATTATCAACCTCAACCATATATTGTTAAAAAACTTATTCTACTTCGTCTTTACATTTTATGAGATATACTTTCATAAACCAAGAGCAAGTCATCTAAAAAGGTTATATACTATAATTTTAATCATCTACTAACGGTAAAATTAGCTAAGTCACAATGAACTAGTTCTAACAATTTAGTCTTTCTAATTGTCATAGATTTAATTTTTTAGCATGTTTGGATTATACAAATATTTGATGTTTAACTAAATCATCAATATTTTGAATAAGTATTTGTCGGAGTGTCTTTAACCTTTTAATATAAGAAACATTAATGTGTCCTAATCTACCATGTCACATAACTAAATATTAAATGATATAAGAAAAAGTAGATTCATTCTCATTTATATTTAAGGTGTTCAATGCAAATAAACCCTCATTTATAACCGAATTCCTAAATATCGAGAAACTAAGTTCCTACGGTGCGAGGGAAAAGTAATACCATCATTTAACTATAAAATTTTACTAGAAGTGAGTTTGAGTGGCAGGACGACAACAATGTTTTATTTCCCCAGGTATATGCATTCACCGTCAACCACATCCTCTAACTTCTTGAACATGTTTTTCTTCTAAACAAAAGTGTTTGTATGCTCCAGTGTTGAGGATTCACTCGTGCTTGTTCTCTACCAAGTTTTCCTCAACCTTCACTATTAAAATTATGTCACTGCCTCATTCAGCTTAGGGGGGGGGCTAAGTTCATGTATTATTCCATTAATTTCAAAATATTATTTAGGGGAATTAGACCTGTATTAACCTCCCCTATTATACCTAAGCATCTTAGTTTTACTATAGAGGATATAATCAACCTTAACCATATGTTGTTAAAAAACTTGTTCCGCTTCGTCTTTAGATTTTTTGAGATATACTTTCATAAACCAAGAGCAGTCATCTAAAAAGGTTATATATTATAATTTTAATCATCTACTAACGGTAACATTAGATAAGTCACAATGAACTAGTTCTAACAATTTAGTCTTTCTAATAGTCATAGATTTAACTTTTTAGCATATTTGGACTATACAAACATTTGAAGTTTAACTAAATCATCAATATTTTGAATAGGTATTAGTCAGAGTGTCTTTAACCATTTAATATAAGAGACATTAATGTGTCCTAATCTACCATGTCACATAACTAAATATTAAATGATATAAGAAAAAGTAGATTCATTCTCATTTATATTTAAGGTGTTCAATGCAAATAAACCCTCATTTATAACCGAATTCCTAAATATCGAGAAACTAAGTTCCTACGGTGCGAGGGGAAAGAGATAAGATCATTTAACTCTAAAATAATACTAGAAGTGAGTTTGAGTGGCAGGACGACAACAATGGTTGATTTCCCCAGGTATATGCATTCACCTTCAACCACACCCTCTAACTTCTTGAACATGTTTTGCTTCTAAACAAAAGTGTTTGTATGCTCCAGTGTTGAGGATTCACTCGTTCTTGTTCTCTACCAAGTTTTCCTCAACCTTCACTATAAAAATTATGTCACTGCCTCATTCAGCTTAGGGGGGGGGCTAAGTTCATGTATTATTCCATTAATTTCAAAATATTATTTAGGGGAATTAGACCTGTATTAACCTCCCCTATTATACCTAAGCATCTTAGTTTTACTATAGAGGATATAATCAACCTCAACCATATGTTGTTAAAAAACTTGTTCCGCTTCGTCTTTAGATTTTTTGAGATATACTTTCATAAACCAAGAGCAGTCATCTAAAAAGGTTATATATTATAATTTTAATCATCTACTAACGGTAACATTAGATAAGTCACAATGAACTAGTTCTAACAATTTAGTCTTTCTAATAGTCATAGATTTAACTTTTTAGCATATTTGGACTATACAAACATTTGAAGTTTAACTAAATCATCAATATTTTGAATAGGTATTAGTCAGAGTGTCTTTAACCATTTAATATAAGAGACATTAATGTGTCCTAATTTACCATGTCACATAACTAAATATTAAATGATATAAGAAAAAGTAGATTCATTCTCATTTATATTTAAGGTGTTCAATGCAAATAAACCCTCATTTATAACCGAATTCCTAAATATCGAGAAACAAAGTTCCTACGGTGCGAGGGGAAAGAGATAAGATCATTTAACTCTAAAATAATACTAGAAGTGAGTTTGAGTGGCAGGACGACAACAATGGTTGATTTCCCCAGGTATATGCATTCACCTTCAACCACACCCTCTAACTTCTTGAACATGTTTTTCTTCTAAGCAAAAGTGTTTGTATGCTCCAGTGTTGAGGATTCACTCGTTCTTGTTCTCTACCAAGTTTTCCTCAACCTTCACTATTAAAATTATGTCACTGCCTCATTCAGCTTAGGGGGGGGGGGGGCTAAGTTCATGTATTAGTCCATTAATTTCAAAATATTATTTAGGGGAATTAGACCTATATTAACCTCCCCTATTATACCTAAGAATGTTAGTTTTAGTATAGAGGATATTATCAACCTCAACCATATATTGTTAAAAAACTTATTCTACTTCGTCTTTACATTTTATGAGATATACTTTCATAAACCAAGAGCAAGTCATCTAAAAAGGTTATATACTATAATTTTAATCATCTACTAACGGTAAAATTAGCTAAGTCACAATGAACTAGTTCTAACAATTTAGTCTTTCTAATTGTCATAGATTTAATTTTTTAGCATGTTTGGATTATACAAATATTTGATGTTTAACTAAATCATCAATATTTTGAATAAGTATTTGTCGGAGTGTCTTTAACCTTTTAATATAAGAAACATTAATGTGTCCTAATCTACCATGTCACATAACTAAATATTAAATGATATAAGAAAAAGTAGATTCATTCTCATTTATATTTAAGGTGTTCAATGCAAATAAACCCTCATTTATAACCGAATTCCTAAATATCGAGAAACTAAGTTCCTACGGTGCGAGGGAAAAGTAATACCATCATTTAACTATAAAATTTTACTAGAAGTGAGTTTGAGTGGCAGGACGACAACAATGTTTTATTTCCCCAGGTATATGCATTCACCGTCAACCACATCCTCTAACTTCTTGAACATGTTTTTCTTCTAAACAAAAGTGTTTGTATGCTCCAGTGTTGAGGATTCACTCGTGCTTGTTCTCTACCAAGTTTTCCTCAACCTTCACTATTAAAATTATGTCACTGCCTCATTCATCTTAGGGGGGGGGGGGCTAAGTTCATGTATTAGTCCATTAATTTCAAAATATTATTTAGGGGAATTAGACCTATATTAACCTCCCCTATTATACCTAAGAATGTTAGTTTTACTATAGAGGATATTATCAACCTCAACCATATATTGTTAAAAAACTTATTCTATTTCGTCTTTACATTTTATGAGATATACTTTCATAAACCAAGAGCAAGTCATCTAAAAAGGTTATATACTATAATTTTAATCATCTACTCACAGTAAAATTAGCTAAGTCATAATGAACTAGTTCTAACAATTTAGTCTTTCTAATAGTCATAGATTTAATTTTTTAGCATGTTTGGATTATACAAATATTTGATGTTTAACTAAATCATCAATATTTTGAATAAGTATTTGTCGGAGTGTCTTTAACCTTTTAATATAAGAAACATTAATGTGTCCTAATCGACCATGTCACATAACTAAATATTAAATGATATAAGAAAAAGTAGATTCATTCTCATTTATATTTAAGGTGTTCAATGCAAATAAACCCTCATTTATAACCGAATTCCTAAATATCGAGAAACTAAGTTCCTACGGTGCGAGGGAAAAGTAATACCATCATTTAACTATAAAATTTTACTAGAAGTGAGTTTGAGTGGCAGGACGACAACAATGTTTTATTTCCCCAGGTATATGCATTCACCGTCAACCACATCCTCTAACTTCTTGAACATGTTTTTCTTCTAAACAAAAGTGTTTGTATGCTCCAGTGTTGAGGATTGACTCGTGCTTGTTCTCTACCAAGTTTTCCTCAACCTTCACTATTAAAATTATGTCACTGCCTCATTCAGCTTAGGGGGGGGGCTAAGTTCATGTATTAGTCCATTAATTTCAAAATATTATTTAGGGGAATTAGACCTATATTAACCTCCCCTATTATACCTAAGAATGTTAGTTTTACTATAGAGGATATTATCAACCTCAACCATATATTGTTAAAAAACTTATTCTACTTGGTCTTTACATTTTATGAGATATACTTTCATAAACCAAGAGCAAGTCATCTAAAAAGGTTATATACTATAATTTTAATCATCTACTAACAGTAAAATTAGCTAAGTCATAATGAACTAGTTCTAACAATTTAGTCTTTCTAATAGTCATAGATTTAATTTTTTAGCATGTTTGGATTATACAAATATTTGATGTTTAACTAAATCATCAATATTTTGAATAAGTATTTGTCGGAGTGTCTTTAACCTTTTAATATAAGAAACATTAATGTGTCCTAATCTACCATGTCACATAACTAAATATTAAATGATATAAGAAAAAGTAGATTCATTCTCATTTATATTTAAGGTGTTCAATGCAAATAAAACCTCATTTATAACCGAATTCCTAAATATCGAGAAACTAAGTTCCTACGGTGCGAGGGAAAAGTAATACCATCATTTAACTATAAAATTTTACTAGAAGTGAGTTTGAGTGGCAGGACGACAACAATGTTTTATTTCCCCAGGTATATGCATTCACCGTCAACCACATCCTCTAACTTCTTGAACATGTTTTTCTTCTAAACAAAAGTGTTTGTATGCTCCAGTGTTGAGGATTGACTCGTGCTTGTTCTCTACCAAGTTTTCCTCAACCTTCACTATTAAAATTATGTCACTGCCTCATTCAGCTTAGGGGGGGGGCTAAGTTCATGTATTAGTCCATTAATTTCAAAATATTATTTAGGGGAATTAGACCTATATTAACCTCCCCTATTATACCTAAGAATGTTAGTTTTACTATAGAGGATATTATCAACCTCAACCATATATTGTTAAAAAACTTATTCTACTTGGTCTTTACATTTTATGAGATATACTTTCATAAACCAAGAGCAAGTCATCTAAAAAGGTTATATACTATAATTTTAATCATCTACTAACAGTAAAATTAGCTAAGTCATAATGAACTAGTTCTAACAATTTAGTCTTTCTAATAGTCATAGATTTAATTTTTTAGCATGTTTGGATTATACAAATATTTGATGTTTAACTAAATCATCAATATTTTGAATAAGTATTTGTCGGAGTGTCTTTAACCTTTTAATATAAGAAACATTAATGTGTCCTAATCTACCATGTCACATAACTAAATATTAAATGATATAAGAAAAAGTAGATTCATTCTCATTTATATTTAAGGTGTTCAATGCAAATAAAACCTCATTTATAACCGAATTCCTAAATATCGAGAAACTAAGTTCCTACGGTGCGAGGGAAAAGTAATACCATCATTTAACTATAAAATTTTACTAGAAGTGAGTTTGAGTGGCAGGACGACAACAATGTTTTATTTCCCCAGGTATATGCATTCACCGTCAACCACATCCTCTAACTTCTTGAACATGTTTTTCTTCTAAACAAAAGTGTTTGTATGCTCCAGTGTTGAGGATTCACTCGTGCTTGTTCTCTACCAAGTTTTCCTCAACCTTCACTATTAAAATTATGTCACTGCCTCATTCAGCTTAGGGGGGGGGCTAAGTTCATGTATTAGTCCATTAATTTCAAAATATTATTTAGGGGAATTAGACCTATATTAACCTCCCCTATTATACCTAAGAATGTTAGTTTTACTATAGAGGATATTATCAACCTCAACCATATATTGTTAAAAAACTTATTCTACTTGGTCTTTACATTTTATGAGATATACTTTCATAAACCAAGAGCAAGTCATCTAAAAAGGTTATATACTATAATTTTAATCATCTACTAACAGTAAAATTAGCTAAGTCATAATGAACTAGTTCTAACAATTTAGTCATTCTAATAGTCATAGATTTAATTTTTTAGCATGTTTGGATTATACAAATATTTGATGTTTAACTAAATCATCAATATTTTGAATAAGTATTTGTCGGAGTGTCTTTAACCTTTTAATATAAGAGACATTAATGTGTCCTAATCTACCATGTCACATAACTAAATATTAAATGATATAAGAAAAAGTTGATTCATTCTCATTTATATATAAGGTGTTCAATGCAAATAAACCCTCATTTATAACTGAATTCCTAAATATCGAGAAACTAAGTTCCTACGGTGCGAGGGAAAAGTGATACCATCATTTAACTATAAAATTTTACTAGAAGTGAGTTTGAGTGGCAGGACGACAACAATGGTTGATTTCCCCAGGTATATGCATTCACCGTCAACCACTTCCTCTAACTTCTTGAACATGTTTTTCTTCTAATCAAAAGTGTTTGTATGCTCCAGTGTTGAGGATTCACTCGTTCTTGTTCTCTACCAAGTTTTCCTCAACCTTCACTATTAAAATTATGTCATTGCCTCATTCAGCTTAGGGGGGGGGGGCTATGTTCATGTATTATTCCATTAATTTCAAAATATTATTTAGGGGAATTAGACCTATATTAACATCCCCTGTTATACCTAAGCATGTTAATTTTACTATAGAAGATATTATCAACCTCAACCATATATTGTTAAAAAACTTATTCTACTTGGTCTTTACATTTTATGAGATATACTTTCATAAACCAAGAGCAAGTCATCTAAAAAGGTTATATACTATAATTTTAATCATCTACTAACAGTAAAATTAGCTAAGTCATAATGAACTAGTTCTAACAATTTAGTCTTTCTAATAGTCATAGATTTAATTTTTTAGCATGTTTGGATTATACAAATATTTGATGTTTAACTAAATCATCAATATTTTGAATAAGTATTTGGCGGAGTGTCTTTAACCTTTTAATATAAGAAACATTAATGTGTCCTAATCTACCATGTCACATAACTAAATATTAAATGATATAAGAAAAAGTAGATTCATTCTCATTTATATTTAAGGTGTTCAATGCAAATAAACCCTCATTTATAACCGAATTCCTAAATATCGAGAAACTAAGTTCCTACGGTGCGAGGGAAAAGTAATACCATCATTTAACTATAAAATTTTACTAGAAGTGAGTTTGAGTGGCAGGACGACAACAATGTTTTATTTCCCCAGGTATATGCATTCACCGTCAACCAAATCCTCTAACTTCTTGAACATGTTTTTCTTCTAAACAAAAGTGTTTGTATGCTCCAGTGTTGAGGATTCACTCGTGCTTGTTCTCTACCATGTTTTCCTCAACCTTCACTATTAAAATTATGTCACTGCCTCATTCAGCTTAGGGGGGGTGGGCTAAGTTCATGTATTAGTCCATTAATTTCAAAATATTATTTAGGGGAATTAGACCTATATTAACCTCCCCTATTATACCTAAGAATGTTAGTTTTACTATAGAGGATATTATCAACCTCAACCATATATTGTTAAAAAACTTATTCTACTTGGTCTTTACATTTTATGAGATATACTTTCATAAACCAAGAGCAAGTCATCTAAAAAGGTTATATACTATAATTTTAATCATCTACTAACAGTAAAATTAGCTAAGTCATAATGAACTAGTTCTAACAATTTAGTCTTTCTAATAGTCATAGATTTAATTTTTTAGCATGTTTGGATTATACAAATATTTGATGTTTAACTAAATCATCAATATTTTGAATAAGTATTTGTCGGAGTGTCTTTAACCTTTTAATATAAGAGACATTAATGTGTCCTGATCTACCATGTCACATAACTAAATATTAAATGATATAAGAAAAAGTTGATTCATTCTCATTTATATATAAGGTGTTCAATGCAAATAAACCCTCATTTATAACTGAATTCCTAAATATCGAGAAACTAAGTTCCTACGGTACGAGGGAAAAGTGATACCATCATTTAACTATAAAATTTTACTAGAAGTGAGTTTGAGTGGCAGGACGACAACAATGTTTTATTTCCCCAGGTATATGCATTCACCGTCAACCACATCCTCTAACTTCTTGAACATGTTTTTCTTCTAAACAAAAGTGTTTGTATGCTCCAGTGTTGAGGATTCACTCGTGCTTGTTCTCTACCAAGTTTTCCTCAACCTTCACTATTAAAATTATGTCACTGCCTCATTCAGCTTAGGGGGGGGGGGCTAAGTTCATGTATTAGTCCATTAATTTCAAAATATTATTTAGGGGAATTAGACCTATATTAACCTCCCCTATTATACCTAAGAATGTTAGTTTTACTATAGAGGATATTATCAACCTCAACCATATATTGTTAAAAAACTTATTCTACTTGGTCTTTACATTTTATGAGATATACTTTCATAAACCAAGAGCAAGTCATCTAAAAAGGTTATATACTATAATTTTAATCATCTACTAACAGTAAAATTAGCTAAGTCATAATGAACTAGTTCTAACAATTTAGTCTTTCTAATAGTCATAGATTTAATTTTTTAGCATGTTTGGATTATACAAATATTTGATGTTTAACTAAATCATCAATATTTTGAATAAGTATTTGTCGGAGTGTCTTTAACCTTTTAATATAAGAGACATTAATGTGTCCTAATCTACCATGTCACATAACTAAATATTAAATGATATAAGAAAAAGTTGATTCATTCTCATTTATATATAAGGTGTTCAATGCAAATAAACCCTCATTTATAACTGAATTCCTAAATATCGAGAAACTAAGTTCCTACGGTGCGAGGGAAAAGTGATACCATCATTTAACTATAAAATTTTACTAGAAGTGAGTTTGAGTGGCAGGACGACAACAATGGTTGATTTCCCCAGGTATATGCATTCACCGTCAACCACTTCCTCTAACTTCTTGAACATGTTTTTCTTCTAATCAAAAGTGTTTGTATGCTCCAGTGTTGAGGATTCACTCGTTCTTGTTCTCTACCAAGTTTTCCTCAACCTTCACTATTAAAATTATGTCATTGCCTCATTCAGCTTAGGGGGGGGGGGGCTATGTTCATGTATTATTCCATTAATTTCAAAATATTATTTAGGGGAATTAGACCTATATTAACATCCCCTGTTATACCTAAGCATGTTAATTTTACTATAGAAGATATTATCAACCTCAACCATATATTGTTAAAAAACTTATTCTACTTGGTCTTTACATTTTATGAGATATACTTTCATAAACCAAGAGCAAGTCATCTAAAAAGGTTATATACTATAATTTTAATCATCTACTAACAGTAAAATTAGCTAAGTCATAATGAACTAGTTCTAACAATTTAGTCTTTCTAATAGTCATAGATTTAATTTTTTAGCATGTTTGGATTATACAAATATTTGATGTTTAACTAAATCATCAATATTTTGAATAAGTATTTGGCGGAGTGTCTTTAACCTTTTAATATAAGAAACATTAATGTGTCCTAATCTACCATGTCACATAACTAAATATTAAATGATATAAGAAAAAGTAGATTCATTCTCATTTATATTTAAGGTGTTCAATGCAAATAAACCCTCATTTATAACCGAATTCCTAAATATCGGGAAACTAAGTTCCTACGGTGCGAGGGAAAAGTAATACCATCATTTAACTATAAAATTTTACTAGAAGTGAGTTTGAGTGGCAGGACGACAACAATGTTTTATTTCCCCAGGTATATGCATTCACCGTCAACCAAATCCTCTAACTTCTTGAACATGTTTTTCTTCTAAACAAAAGTGTTTGTATGCTCCAGTGTTGAGGATTCACTCGTGCTTGTTCTCTACCATGTTTTCCTCAACCTTCACTATTAAAATTATGTCACTGCCTCATTCAGCTTAGGGGGGGTGGGCTAAGTTCATGTATTAGTCCATTAATTTCAAAATATTATTTAGGGGAATTAGACCTATATTAACCTCCCCTATTATACCTAAGAATGTTAGTTTTACTATAGAGGATATTATCAACCTCAACCATATATTGTTAAAAAACTTATTCTACTTCGTCTTTACATTTTATGAGATATACTTTCATAAACCATGAGCAAGTCATCTAAAAAGGTTATATACTATAATTATAATCATCTACTAACAGTAAAATTAGCTAAGTCATAATGAACTAGTTCTAACAATTTAGTCTTTCTAATAGTCATAGATTTAATTTTTTAGCATGTTTGGATTATACAAATATTTGATGTTTAACTAAATCATCAATATTTTGAATAAGTATTTGTCGGAGTGTCTTTAACCTTTTAATATAAGAGACATTAATGTGTCCTAATCTACCATGTCACATAACTAAATATTAAATGATATAAGAAAAAGTTGATTCATTCTCATTTATATATAAGGTGTTCAATGCAAATAAACCCTCATTTATAACTGAATTCCTAAATATCGAGAAACTAAGTTCCTACGGTACGAGGGAAAAGTGATACCATCATTTAACTATAAAATTTTACTAGAAGTGAGTTTGAGTGGCAGGACGACAACAATGGTTGATTTCCCCAGGTATATGCATTCACCGTCAACCACTTCCTCTAACTTCTTGAACATATTTTTCTTCTAACCAAAAGTGTTTGTATGCTCCAGTGTTGAGGATTCACTCGTTCTTGTTCTCTACCAAGTTTTCCTCAACCTTCACTATTAAAATTATGTCATTGCCTCATTCAGCTTAGGGGGGGGGGCTATGTTCATGTATTATTCCATTAATTTCAAAATATTATTTAGGGGAATTAGACCTATATTAACATCCCCTGTTATACCTAAGCATGTTAATTTTACTATAGAAGATATTATCAACCTCAACCATATATTGTTAAAAAACTTATTCTACTTGGTCTTTACATTTTATGAGATATACTTTTATAAACCAAGAGCAAGTCATCTAAAAAGGTTATATACTATAATTTTAATCATCTACTAACAGTAAAATTAGCTAAGTCATAATGAACTAGTTCTAACAATTTAGTCTTTCTAATAGTCATAGATTTAATTTTTTAGCATGTTTGGATTATACAAATATTTGATGTTTAACTAAATCATCAATATTTTGAATAAGTATTTGTCGGAGTGTCTTTAACCTTTTAATATAAGAAACATTAATGTGTCCTAATCTACCATGTCACATAACTAAATATTAAATGATATAAGAAAAAGTAGATTCATTCTCATTTATATTTAAGGTGTTCAATGCAAATAAACCCTCATTTATAACCGAATTCCTAAATATCGAGAAACTAAGTTCCTACGGTGCGAGGGAAAAGTAATACCATCATTTAACTATAAAATTTTACTAGAAGTGAGTTTGAGTGGCAGGACGACAACAATGTTTTATTTCCCCAGGTATATGCATTCACCGTCAACCAAATCCTCTAACTTCTTGAACATGTTTTTCTTCTAAACAAAAGTGTTTGTATGCTCCAGTGTTGAGGATTTACTCGTGCTTGTTCTCTACCATGTTTTCCTCAACCTTCACTATTAAAATTATGTCACTGCCTCATTCAGCTTAGGGGGGGGTGGGCTAAGTTCATGTATTAGTCCATTAATTTCAAAATATTATTTAGGGGAATTAGACCTATATTAACCTCCCCTATTATACCTAAGAATGTTAGTTTTACTATAGAGGATATTATCAACCTCAACCATATATTGTTAAAAAACTTATTCTACTTCGTCTTTACATTTTGTGAGATATACTTTCATAAACCAAGAGCAAGTCATCTAAAAAGGTTATATACTATAATTTTAATCATCTACTAACAGTAAAATTAGCTAAGTCATAATGAACTAGTTCTAAAAATTTAGTCTTTCTAATAGTCATAGATTTAATTTTTTAGCATGTTTGGATTATACAAATATTTGATGTTTAACTAAATCATCAATATTTTGAATAAGTATTTGTCGGAGTGTCTTTAACCTTTTAATATAAGAGACATTAATGTGTCCTAATCTACCATGTCACATAACTAAATATTAAATGATATAAGAAAAAGTTGATTCATTCTCATTTATATATAAGGTGTTCAATGCAAATAAACCCTCATTTATAACTGAATTCCTAAATATCGAGAAACTAAGTTCCTACGGTACGAGGGAAAAGTGATACCATCATTTAACTATAAAATTTTACTAGAAGTGAGTTTGAGTGGCAGGACGACAACAATGGTTGATTTCCCCAGGTATATGCATTCACCGTCAACCACTTCCTCTAACTTCTTGAACATGTTTTTCTTCTAATCAAAAGTGTTTGTATGCTCCAGTGTTGAGGATTCACTCGTTCTTGTTCTCTACCAAGTTTTCCTCAACCTTCACTATTAAAATTATGTCATTGCCTCATTCAGCTTAGGGGGGGGGCTATGTTCATGTATTATTCCATTAATTTCAAAATATTATTTAGGGGAATTAGACCTATATTAACATCCCCTGTTATACCTAAGCATGTTAATTTTACTATAGAAGATATTATCAACCTCAACCATATATTGTTAAAAAACTTATTCTGCATCGTCTTTAGATTTTATGAGATATACTTTCATAAACCAAGAGCAAGTCATCTAAAAAGTTTATATACTATAATTTTAATCATCTACTAACGGTAAAATTAGCTAAGTCACAATGAACTAGTTTTAACAATTTAGTCTTTCTAATAGTCATAGATTTAGTTTTTTTTAGCATGTTTGGATTATACAAATATTTGATGTTTAACTAAATCATCAATATTTTGAATAAGTATTTGTCGGAATGTCTTTAACCTTTTAATATAAGAGACATTAATGTGTCCTAATCTACCATGTCACATAACTAAATATTAAATGATATAAGAAAAAGTAGATTCATTCTCATTTATATTTAAGGTGTTCAATGCAAATAAACCCTCATTTATAACTGAATTCCTAAATATCGAGAAACTAAGTTCCTACGGTGCGAGGGAAAAGTGATACCATCATTTAACTATAAAATTTTACTAGAAGTGAGTTTGAGTGGCAGGACGACAACAATGGTTGATTTCCCCAGGTATATGCATTCAACGTCAACCACATCCTCTAACTTCTTGAACATGTTTTTTTCTAAACAAAAGTGTTTTATGCTCCAGTGTTGAGGATTCACTCGTTCTTGTTCTCTACCAAGTTTTCCTCAACCTTGACTATTAAAATTATGTCACTGCCTCATTTAGCTTAGGGGGGGCTTATTCTTCCTTCATTCATACTAGTAGGCCTTATATACTTATTTCCCCAACAAGACACATGATACTTTTGGATCACGAATATTATCGGTGGATTTGAAACCACCTCCTTGTTTTTTGAAGTGGCGTTTTTTCTTGTTGCCACCGGTTGTTTTATTATTCGACCCCTAATTATTTCCCTTTTCCTTGAACATGTTCTTATTAATTTGAGAAGAATATTTAACAAGGTTAGCCTTCAAAACATTTAAGTTGAAAGATAAGGAATTATCCTTGATTCGATTAGTCACTTCGACTTGTATATGACTAATCAACTCTTGAAAAGTCATTTTTTTATTGTGCTTGATACTAATCTGGTTTTTTTATTGTATTGTGCTAACCACTTCACCTATTTTCATACCTTCAACTATTACTTCACTTAAGAGGTTCTCATACTCACGCAATTGCTTTGTCATCGTCTTTTCATATGTGAGTTTAAAGTTATACCACTTACCATTAACGTAATTCTTCTTACCAGAATCACTAACCCGTATTTGTTCTAAAGCGTCTTCCATATGATCTTTTTCGACTTCTCCTTGTAGAACAAATAAAATATCAAATTCTTCATGTTATTCAAGATCCATATCTTAGCCACTAAGTTAGCTTTCTTGAACTTGGCCTCGAAAGTGAGAGTTATGGCCTGTTCTTCTTCGGTATGAACCCTATTTTTTAAAGATAGGGAGTTCTTCAAATACATCAAGTACTAGTTCAAACTATTCAATACATGTGAAATGTTTTTGTACACGATGTATGTAGTTGGAACCATTGAGAGGATCCAACTTAGAAAAGTCTAGAAATGCTTTTGCATTCAAAGGTGAAGAAACAATTGAGAGTGGAAAATACTTTTGCGATAAGTGATGTTAATATAATCATTTTAGAACTATTGTAACATAATAAGAACAACAATCAGAGATAATATTATAATAATGTATTTAAAAATCAAAAAGTGTTTCTTACAACAAGATTAGATGAAAACAAAATATAAAATCAAAATTTACTAGATTACCATAATTTAAAAATCTTGTATTAAAAGATTTTGTGGGTACAACTGGTATCTTTGAAATAATTTTATAACTAATCTATGCAAAAAACAATTTAAAGAGAGAGGGACATTTGATAGTTTTTTTGTGTTTGTAGTTTGTTTGGTGTGTCTACAAATGACTCAAGTTCTTTTATTTTACATGTAGAGTTATTTCAAAGCATGGTCACACTTAATAGCTTTCCATAAAGACGATAATAATAATGATGAACATTTTATATGTTTGATAATATGAAATGAACCTTGACTCGTTTCTTGTATCAAGTTGCAGAATCAGACGCAATGGATGTTTGAGTATGTTGGGATGTGAATATTCAAGATTAGACATTTTTATTTTTAACAACATTTCCAAATCGTATCAATTCAGGCTAGGTGGTTGTTGACGATCTGCGCCTTTGGAGTATTTTAATTATACTTAATTTCTAAAGTCTTGATCATTTTTAAAGATATACAAAGGTAAAATAATGTAAACTATTATATTTTTCTTTATATTCTATGGAAATATAAGGAAATAAACCTCTTGATCTTCTCTTTTTTAAGAGCATGGAGTATAATTAATTAAACTTTTTCTATATTTTATTAATTTCAAACAAAAGAAATATTCCTATCGTCTCTTGAAGCTGGTCATAATTTACAAATGCACATTCCATATGAAAATTTCTCTTGTCGAGTAGTAGCATAGTGAGATGAAGGTGGGTTATTCCAGTTGACCATTTGTCTTATTCAAATGGGACATAAACGTTTCCGGCATGACATGAAAGCTTTTCTGGTGGTACAAGAATTTAAAAATAAGCAACGCGCGAGAAAGTTTCGTTCTTTGGGATGGCAGGAGATTAAGTTCTTGTTAAAGTGGTGATTGATGAGATCGCCATGACTTATCTCTTCTAGCAATTTTCTTCTCCGCCTGGTCAAGAATTTGCTAGTAAGAGAGACTCCATTTTTCCGGTTTGACATATAAACAATTCTATTGGAGTAGGAGAAGTGCGAGACAAAATTGATTCTCCATAATCAACTATGGATAGCGAATCAAATATTTACTGTTCACCACCTGAAATCGAGGATGTATTGCTTAAGAAGATATTCTTTCTTTCGTCAATCAACTGTATGGTAAAATAATCATCCATGATAAAATTAGATATTATAGAGTCGGAGATTCCTTTTTTTCTTATCGAAGTAAAGAAATCTAATTTCTTTCCCATCTCACTAAGCTACCCTTTATGTATATGATTAGGTTTTACAAAATTTATCCCAAGAGTTCCAGAAAAAATTCTTTTTAAATCCAAAGTTATAATCCTTTTATATAAAATTTCACTTACATCCAAATAACACAAAAAAAATTCTTCTAGGAATTCTCAAACCCCTAATTTCAAAGATCAAACTTTTGAAGAAACAAGTGGTTCTAAGGCTCAAAGGGGGGGGGGGGGGTTATCCAAAACACTTTTTTTAAACATTTCAAACTTGAATTTGTCTAGTAGAATAAATGAATTTCTCCTTTTTGTAACTTGAATTTTTGGAAATAGTGGAGCTTTTTAACTTATATCTTGTAAAAAGTTGTTAGCTTTTGGGACTACTGTGTTGAAGTAGTTAAAATTGGTGAAAATTGAGTTATGGGTTCTAATATTGTGTGAAGATTATATTGGGGGTCCCATGAGGAATGTAATTTATATGAATATATCTAGTGAATCGAGAGTTATTCCAAGATTAACCATATCCTCTAAAAGTAAGTCTGTGACGGCTTGGGTCCTTTAGCCTCAAGATAAATATTTCGATCCCTTCTAGTTAATTCTTTTTAGTTTTTTATTATATATTTAGGTGTTATACTTGTATGTTTTTACATCCTTTTAAATATTCTTATGACGTGGGGACACAAATCACTTTTTAGTTGGAGGAGGAGTACTCGTAGTTCTTATCCATTTTATTTGTGTTTAAAAAGTTTTGAAGAAAACTTAGAAAGCCCACAAATTAAAATGAGTCAAAACTAAAATAATTTGTTTCACAATTAGGTGTTGAACTAGTTAATATCCCTTGAAATAATGGATGAAATCAGTGGAAGACTTAGGATAATTTATCTATGGGGGCTAATAAATAAGGGTTTGGAAACAACATTTTATCAGTTTACGATAAGTTGTTTAACTTGAAAGCCAAAAGTTGTCTATTTTTTGTTTAATGTTTTCATTTAGAATAAAAAATTCAAATAAATTTTAGATGGTGATATATTTATTTTGGTAAAATTAATTATTTGAAATAATTTAAATTAATATGATATATTATCTAATAAAAAAAAGTATGCTCGGATGGTACCAAACCACCTTCTAGAGGAGATATATATTGAGCTTTCATATTGTATATAAAAATATAGATAAGTTATAAGTTTTAATTTGTTCAAAATGTATTTGGGCTTAAGCCATCTTTGATAAAACATAAGTCCGCCACTCCATATTATAATTTCCATCTATGTATACTAATATTTACATTTTGATACCATAATAACTAAAGTATATATTGACATACGTATTATTGGAAGAATTGCATAGGGAAGTATACCAAAAACATCAAAAAATAATGAATTTATCTAGTATGGTTGGTTTGATTTCTAAAAATTCTAGAATCATATAAACAGTTCGAACTATCAACAGGCATCAAGTCTAATGGTATCTTGGTATTGAATATTTAATAACAACAACATTGACCCAAAATATGTAAGATATATAAGTTTCACTTGACCAAAATAATTTCCCCATTGACCCACTAGATATATAAAATATTACGACTATAATTTTTTTTTCTTTTATCAACTAATGAAATAGTAAAACTAGACATATAGATCAAATTAAGATCTTATTTGTCCATGATCTTATTCAAAGCTAGAATTTTGTCAATACTTTAATAAATATCGTACTAAAGTAAGATCAAAGTAAGAATTTTATGCTGAGTAAGATCAAAATTTGTCCAAATTTGCACCCATAGGGCTATACCAACTCATGAGAAGAGTCATGAACGTCGTTCCATGATTTATAAAATAGAGGTACGGTCTCGCGTATCATGAGCCTATGACCTTGCTTACATACTTTGTTTTTTCTAAGATGGGGTTCCAAGTCAAATCGAGGATGAAAAAATGATGGGGATCTGAACCCATGCTTTGCATTTGCCTTCTCGACCAACTATTAAGTAACTTTGTCCGTTTTCTTTCTGACTGCACAAAACAAAGTCAGTTAGACAACTAATATACTGTGATAATTAAATTTTATACTTTATATACGTAAGGCATTGCACCCTAATATTCGTACAAGGATCCACAAGGTGGATCACGTCCACCACCATCATGTCCCCTTCCCATGAGTGACTGTGCAGCGACGCCTGCCGTCTGAAAACATATACGAAATCTACATAGAAAAAATGATTAGATGCATAGGGAATATAAAAGTAACAATAACACATATTCATCAAATTAAAAACTAAAAGACTTATTGAAACGCTTCTAACATAAAATCCATTCTACAATATTGTAAATTTAAACATATAATAAAACAATAGAATAACGTTATACTATTATAAAATCTAGTCTTAATCAGTACATCCATGACACTTAACTATATGATCTCTCATCAAATAATCAACAAACTCTAAGCAATTTCTTATGTACTACAAACATATCTACATAGCCCGTACAGGGCAGGTTCAATCGGGGCGACCCCACAAGGCCCAAAAATTATAAGGGCCCCTTTTATTTGTCCCATTTTTTTTAATAAAATTGTAAATACACATAAATATATAATACGCTAACATTTACACTTAATTAAACAAAAGCAAGTTAATTTCAAATCCCAACACATATCCCAAATAATTTCCCATAAAGATCTCATCTGATTCTTAAAAGCGTGGCCGATTATGGCTCTTAAGAAATACTCAAATTTACAAGATTCATATTTCATGTAATTTGAATTTTAACGGTGGTATATGGTTCTATATATTATTATCACTCTTTGTCCTTGTTCCGTTCAATCTATTTGATAGTACTACAAAATTATGATTAATCTATTTGAATTATATAGGTTAATTTAATTCGTCATTAATAATTGTTATCGAAATATCGTGTTAAAAAATATGAAATTCAACATTTACCCAATCAAATTGTAAAAGAAGCATTATGATTTATATAACTTTAAAATTTTGTATTTATATTCTACATTGTTTCTATTGTTCAGAATTCGATTTTCAATATTTTTCACAACTTATATACATATTAGATGGTAGATAAAAATTCAATATAATGTTTGATTAACTAGCACCCTGTTTTAATTTTTGTGAATTTTTTAATTTTAAATAGGTTGAATAACATGATTCATTGTATTTTTATGTTTAGATTAGGAAATTATAAAACAAGTCATGACAAGAGTATTATTTATTGATAATCATGCTTTAAATGAGTGATAAAATTTTCTTTTGAAATTTTTAGATTTGCGTGAAGTTATTGGGATAACATTGGATAGGCATAAGTTCAGTTTAACATTAAAATGCATTTAAACAGATGGATACTAAAACAAAGTATTGGCTCAATTTTCTTAACATATATATATATATATATATATATAAAGTTTTTGAATTAGTTTGGCATGTACAAGTATATATTTCTCTACTTTTAAAAAATATTTTATTGAGATTTTTTGCCTTGTATGACAAACTGGAGGTTAATTATACCCACTTCATTTTCCTTATGTGTGTTACTTGGCACGATTTTCTATAATAATACATAGATCTAGTGGTGGCTACTAAATTTTGGGTACTTCTTTTTTGTTTGAGATCTCGTTGGACTTTTTTTCTTATACGAGTTTATAACATGACAAAGGCTTTGGAAAAACTTTGTTATTTAGTATCGCATTTGAATAAAAATAAAGTATTACCGAAAAGAAATTTTGGTTAAAGTGTTGCAATCTTGTAATTGAGGACCCAGTTTAAAATTTTTGCTCTGGCCCTAAAATTGCCACATACCTCACACTAGTAAACTACTAGATGCCTAGACTTGTTGAATTATATGCTTGGATTGCATTTTTGGACCAGATATGAACTAATTACCATAAGAAAAATTAATAAAATTCTAATTTATAGCTATCCCGATCATCTTGGTAAGGCTTATTCTCAAACACGTCCTAGAAATGCTTAATCTATGATTTGGGAGAAGTATCACAAACCTCTCCACAAGTGTTCAATTTGTGGCGTGAGACTTTGATGATTTGTGTGTTTCCGCCATCTAAGGATAATTGCAACTATTATTGCATTTAATTAAATTTTAATTTGATTTTCATAATATAGGGAACTATAGTATTTTTTTCCATAGTACATGGACATGTAGTGGATTTCTTTTATTAGTATGAATACCTAAAGTTTAATGTAACATATCAACAAATAAAGATACAAAACTAAACTGTAAATAAATACAAAGATAAGGGAATAAATTTTCAAATATGCCAAGACAGTGGACTAAACTCTCAAATATACCAAGTTAGGGGACTAAAATGTCAAATATAAAAATTAAAGGGACTAAACTTTCAAAATATTTAAAGTTAAGGGACTAAACTGACAAATATAACAAGCTAAGTGACTAAACTATTAAATATACAAAGTTAGAGGACTAAAATGTAAAATATATAAAGTTAGGAGACAAATTGTCAAAATATACAAAGATAAGGGACTAAACAATCAAACATATCAAGATAAAGTACTAAAATGCCAAATATACAAAGTTAGGGGACAAAACTATAATTTCTATTTCAAAAAATTAAATTGCACTTTTAGTTCATATATTAATTTTTTAAAAGTAAAGTGCATTGTAAGTCCCCATACTAAACAAAATAACCTATATTTAATCATTTAAACAACAAAAGATTCATACAAACCAAACTTTACTATTAGTTCCAATATGATATTCTAAAAAGGTGCTATAAGTCGCTATATAAATTCAACTCATTAGTCCATGTACTAAAAACTGCACTATAAACCAGATGTGATTAGCTCACTGGCCAGGGCCTTGGTCTACCAATCTAGTGGTGCACGTTCGAACCGAGTCAATGACTCCGAGTCCAAAGTGGCTCTCCTATGTAACAAAAAAAAAAAAACTGCACTATAAGTCCCTCTATTACTTTTTATGGAATAAATTTATTAATTTATCACTTGACAAAAAATAACCTAAAATATCCTATTTTGAATGCTACAATTGCACTATTAGTATGTAAATAACCTTTTTAATGAATTACATTATAAGTCCCTATATTTTATCATTTAACTAACAAAACTTTCAAACAAACAAAATCTCAAGAAAAATTGTGCAAAAAATCCCTATACTAACTACTAAAATTTCAATATTAGTCTTTATAGTTTTTTTTTTAAATAGTACGTTGCATTATACAACCGTATACAATATAAAATTGCACTATAAAATCCCAATATTACATTTGTAGAATAAATTGTACTATACACCCCTACACTATAGGAAAATTACATTATAAGGCCCTATACTATGTGCTATTGCACTTTGGTCCTATATTATATTTTGAGTATATTTCACTATACGACCTTATATTATGAAAAATTGCACTGTTAGTCCTTATATTAATTTTTAGAGTAAATTCCAGTATATTATAGGCAAAAATTCACTATGCGACTATATATATCTTCAAGATTACACTATAAATTCCCTATATTGCCTTTTTAACGTCTAATTGCACTATCTGACCATTTACTAAATGATAAAATGCATTATAAGGTCCTTTACAATGCAAAATTGCACTATTAGTCCCTATATTAGTTTTTGTTTATGTACATTGCACAATACATTCTTATACTATGCGAAATTTCACTATAAAAACCCTCTATATAATTTTCTAAAATTGCACCCCAATATACTAAATACACCTTACTTGTATTGGTGGTGATGGTTGGGGGTTGGGGGTTAAAATGTAAAAATTGAAATGGAAAAATAAAACCCCGATCGGTGTTTTAACTGGTGTAGTTGTTTAGCAACAACTATGGTTGTCGCTAATGCCTTATTCCATTTTTTTGCTCGAAAAAAAAATTATTGACATCACTGACGACATTGTTCGTCTCTATTATCCTTTTTTTGTCATTAGTTACGAATCTTTAAAAGTCATTTCTAATGAACACAGTAGCAACCACTTCATGTCGCTTCTAATGAGGTCGTCGCTAATGTCATTGTTGCGCAACTAGTTGTGATTTATGGGAGTACCAGCCAACACATTATAGTCCGTAAGATATGGAAAAGACGTATAACATGATCATAATTGCGTTTTTTTCTTTAGTCAAATTACATTGACCTTTTTATTAAACTAGTGCACGTTCTTTAAATGTCGTTAGAAGTGTTGTACACTTATAAGTATCTACAATATAGTTTAACGGAGCATACCTCAAATAAGTCAAGTGTCATCAAGACACTATAAATAGAAACTACGTGTTTCCTACTAATTTAACCCAACTTATTTATTTTCATAGTACACACTTTACAAATCTTCTCTTTTTAGTTACCTAATTTAGGCAAACCTAGATGGGAAACACGTACAAATCATCATAGGAGTACACTTGTTACTAGTGGAAGAGGGAGAACAAATGTTATTCCAATTAGAAATCTTTATCCAACCATGGTGCGACTCGTCCAAGAGATATCTCATCGATATATACATTCACATCAACTGTCTTAGAGGTTTTATTCGTTCATGTAGCTTTACGTTCGGATTGACAACCCTATGATATTTAGCAAAATAAGACACAACACTACTGTAGTGTCCCAGAGTGTAATTAATTAGACCCACACCATAGAAACCATTTTCCGCAAGTGTACAGGTCGTTGACAAGTACTAAAGATAAGTACTAGGGATTATCGTCTTCACATGGACTATCGTTGTAGATTATTGTGCTTCAATGGTGTAAAAATGCAGAGTTTGTAATAGGAAATGAAATGGAAACAAAGTAAACAAGTAAAATATTTATTTGGTTTTCAATAATTAAAGACTAGGCAATTGAAAAAATAGACTATGGACTAAAATGAAATAAAATAACTATTAATTAAAAAGATGAAAGGAATGGGGAGAGATTTGCTTGAGTCTTGCTAGTCGTCCCCTATGCCGCTAATTCAATGATTTTATTAATAAGGGTGAGTTGGTGAATTAATATTAGATAGGTTTCTAATATATCTCTAACTCTCAGCAAGGTAACTTAGAGCAACCTTAACACAACCAGGGGACTTGGGTAAGGACGCCCTAGAAAATGTCTTGGTGTAATAATTCTAACCCTATTGACTATCTAGTTAGGCAAGCGATCAGTACCGCACACTTAAAAAAGGGAAAAAGTTTGTTCAATTAACAAGAATCGAAACCAAGTTTCCTGGGTGAGCACTTAAAAAAAGTTGTATTCCATTGGTGGGATTTGAACCCAAGTCTCCTAGGTGAAAGCCAAATATCCAAACCGTTTGAGACGCCACAACTTTAAAGCATTACTGTTAGCATGAATCGAACACGTAACCTTTAGATGTTTAATGGATTGGGATAATAGACATATAAGTTATTTTTATTAGTCAAAATTAATGCGTTTAATGCGAAAAGTAAATTAAGGAGTCATAGACGATTTTGACCGTAGAGGATCTGGGCCATTTAATAAAAAAATTGTTTTATTATATATATATATATACGTAGTAGAAAGAATTAATGTTATTAATGTAAAAGAGTAAATTATATGGTTTCAGACGATCTTGGTTGTTCTATATGTAATGATCTAGGTCGTCGAGTAATATGTTTTATAATATAGATTTTTTTTAATTAGTATAAGCAATTAATGTTAATATTCATAGTTTGGATTCACATTTTTAAGAGGAAAGAAATGATAGGAATATAAAAACAGTAAAGAAATGGAAAGGAAATTAATAACCGTGTTTGGATATAAAAATAATAACAAAGAAAAAAAAAAGTAATTGATTAATATTTTCCTTATTTGGATTCATATTATTAAAGGAATGGAAATGATAATTTTGATGAAAATTACTTTTATACCATTTTTATGTTATGGAGAGAATATATATTGTATTTATAAGGCTTGTTATGACGTTTTAAATTGTAATCATCTCCTTTCTTTTAAAGTGAATCCAATATGGGTTGATTATAAAGCTAGCATTTTTAAAGGAATCAAAGGAATTGTGCCATCCATTGAATTACTTTCTTTCCGTTAAAAATCTAATTCAAACAAAAAAAAGAAATAGATATTTCTATCATTTCTTTTCCTTTCCTTAAAAAAATGAATCAAACATTGCATAAGTCAAAGGAGTAAATTATGTGTTTCAGACTATCCTGGCCGCTATTTATGTAGAGGATCTAGATCATCGAGTAATATGCTTTATAATATAGATTGTTTTTAATTAGTAGAAACAACTAATGTTATCAATGCAATTGAGTAAATTATGGGATTTCGGACGATCCTAACCGCTCTTTATGTAGAGTATCTAGGCCGTTGAGTAATATGCTTTATAATATATATTTTTTTAATTAGTAGAAACAATTAATGTTATTAATGCAAATGAGTAAATTAGAGGTTTCAGACGATCCTGACCGCTCTTTATGTAAAGGATCTGAGTCGATGAGTAGTATGCTTTTGATAGATATATTTTTTAATTAGTAAAAACAATTAATCTTATTATTGAAAAGGAGTAAATCATGGGATTTAAGATGATCTTGGTCGTTCTTTATGTAAATGATCTGGGTCGTGAGGAAGATTCTTTATAATATAGATTGTTTTTATTTAGTAGAAGCAATTAATGTTATTAATACAATTGAGTAAATTATTGGATTTCAGTTAATCCTGACCGCTCTTTATGTAGAGGATCTAGGTCCTCGAGTAGTATGCTTTATAATATAGATTTTTTTAATCAGTAGAAACAATTAATGTTATTAATGCAAATGAGTAAATTATGGGGTTTTAGACGATCCTGACCGCTCTTTAAGTTGAGGATCTAGGTCGTCGAGTAGTATGCTTTTTAATAGATATATTTTTTAATTAGTAAAAACAATTAATGTTATTACTGCAAAGGAGTAAATTATGGGATTTCATACGATTTTGGTTGTTCTTTATGTAAATGATTTGGGTTGTAGAGTAATATGCTTCATAATATAGATTTTTTAATTAGCAAAATAATTAATGTTATTAATGCAAAGGAGTAAGTTGTAGCGGTTTCAAACGATCCTATCTGCTCTTTATGTAGAGTGGATCGTCGAGTAGTATGCCTTATAATATAAATTTTTTTAATTAGTAGAAGCAATTCATTTTATTAATTCAAATGAATAAATTATTGGGTTTCACACGATCCTGGTCGCTCTTTATGTAGAAGATCTGGACCGTCGCTTAATATGCTTTATAATATAAATATATAAATAAATAAATAATATTTAATAATTAATTTATTTTCACTAAAAATTCATGACTCGGTTTTTTATTCAATTTCAAATAATTTTTAAGCAAGTGAATATATTAAATTAGTCTTTACAATTAGATAAGCATATCAATATCCAATACATTAAAATTAAATTAAGTCATTGTCAATCACCATGAACATGGTCAACACTTGGGTAAAACTCATTTGACCAACAATTCCCACATGAATCAAAATTGACTTACCAACTAAAAGTATGTAAAATAATGCTAAACACGAGAGGGGGTGGGAGAGAAGTCTAGAATAATACTACATTGAAAAGACATATTTTGGCCTTTAACCTTATCTAGTAAAAGCTATCGGATTTACTTACTCACTAGTGAACATGAGGTCTTAAACTGTTAATCTTTTGAGTAAACCAAGTAAATAGAACTTACATAGTATCCTTCTAAACATTATTTGGTTCTCATGGTTGTGTCTATTTACGAACCTGGACAAGCTCATGGTATTTTATGAATAACCTTTGGAGAAATCTGCCTTCAAAAATCATCGTAGGGAGGTCCTACCCATGTTATTCATATAGGTGGTCTTCTGTAAAGAGTATTATGCATTAATCTATCTTGTGTTATCGAAGATACAAGAACCATTAAAACTTTAACTTACCCTTCACTTTTACAAGTAGCATTGTTTTATTTTGTCATGTGAATTGTTTGGGGAGGTCTTCCCATAATGCGTTACATCGAGTTGCAGTTTCATTATTCAGTTTTCCCTTTAAACCTAAACTGTGGGTTCTCCACTCTGCTAGGTAGGGTTTCCATCATAGTAACTCAACTTTCATAGGTTTAAGACCCATTCCCCTTGACAACACTCGCACTTGCTCTGTTTGTAGACCTTTGATCAGTTGATCTGCTATATTATCCTCTGATCGGACATAATCAATTGTGATAACTCCGTTTGAGAGCAGTAGTTTAACGGTATTGTGTCTATGACTTATGTGTCTAGACTTACTGTTATACATCTCGTTTAGTGCCCTACCAATGACACTCTAACTATGGCAATGTATGCAGAGAACTGTCACATACTTTAGCCTATTAGGAATATCCTCTAAGAAATTCCGAAGCCACTTGGATTCCTCAACATCTTTGTCTAAATCTATAAACTCATATTGTGATAGAATCAAGTTGTTGATCATCATACCAATCCCTCGCTTCCAGTAGAGAAGAGTTGGAGCATGATGTAATACATTTGTTCTTTTGTGTCACATTCAGTGATATAGGCGTCGTAAATTTGCATGAAATAGACTAGATCTTGTTGCGTAGCGCCACTAAACTGCCTATAACTTGAAAATTGATTCAGCATACCTGGATCAGGCCTAAATCGCATGGATTGTGTATTTGGAGTGCGAATACCCATGGGTTGCACTCAGAATGTAAGTGGAAGTCTCAGACATTTCTGACCAGCCATCTGAATAATCTGAAATAGATAAAAAAACAAAAAGTAAAGCGTAAAATAAAACAACTAAAACTAAAAAACTAAGTAAAAACTCAAAAGTAATGATGTAATCCCCGACAACGGCACCAAAGACTTGGTAGGGGTAAAGGTGTGATAAAAAACTATATAAAAGCACACACACTTAATACCACTACAAGAAACTCACTACAAGTGCACATATTGTTTGCAAGTAATAGTTGATAAATAGTTGATAATGCTATTACTAAGTGAGCTAGAAGAAATTGATAAAAAATATTACACTAAAGACTCTAAAATGTTTATTGGGTTTTTAAGACTTGAAGAAATTGACTATATTAAACTAAGACTTAGATTAAAGAAAGGGAAATAAAACACGAAATAAAATACTTATGAAAGTTTACTTCGCAAATTAGCAAATAATCCCCACTAGCCTTTTTCTACATTTATTATCAAAGAGAGAATTGTGTGATATAAAAGCAATAGTCGGGATTTGAAATTCCTTCGAACTCCCATCAAGGTAGATTAGGAAGCAACCTCAGAACTACTAGGGGACTTTAGTAAGGGGACACTACGCAATGATCGGTAGTGAAATCAAACCCTGTTGGCTATGTAGTTAGGCAAGCCCGTCAGGATTACTACCGCACACTAAACGATTATATAGTGTTTTCTATAACTTAATCTCCCTGTTAGGGTGACAATCCAACTACTAATGGGGTAACCTTTTACTCTACGCATAATAAGGGTTGCAAACATTAAATCAAACACAAAATACAGAGCTATCATGAATAATTCATTTAAATATAAATCTTGGATCCAAATAAATCATAATACAAGTCTAGGGTTCATCCCATGTGCTATTCTCAAGCTAAATAGAATTAGTTCATACTAATAAAATGAAAAAAAGTAATTAGTAATAGCATATTCATGTTCAAAAGACAAACAAAATAAGAATACTATAGTAATTGCTGATAAATGATAAATAGGGTGGTTGGAATGTCATGAACAACTTCCCGGCTCTTTCTTCACTTCTTCTCACTTGATCCTGGTGATTTTTATGTGTTATTATGATTAAGGACTGAGCAAGATTCTCTTATGGTAAAAGTGAATAATATATATATATATATATATATATATATATATAAAAGCTGAGACAAAATTAGGGTTTATGGCTAAGTATAGACTCCTACTCCTATTCCAACTAAAAAATGTTTCCTTAATAAGTGGGATGGTTGGCCCATTGTAGCTGAAATCCTCATAACTTCTTTGTTACAACTCTGAATCACTTGAAATTAATGGCCACACGACCGTAATGAAAAGAAGTTTCTGAATATAAAAGGGTTCCTTTAAGTTATCTTTCGATTTTCTGCAGCATTGAAAATACTACACATTTTCAAATTTGTCTAGCTCAACTTTTAATTTTCAAATATGCTCAAAGTTCTCTTTTTCGCAATGACTAAGGGGTTTGCTTGGTTTATTCACTTATTATCATCATGCCAAGGTGTATTAGCTTCCAAATATCTAAGTGCTACACAAATAACACACAAATTATGTGCAAAAACTTTAAAAATCATAAAACACCTAAAACTAGACAAGGAAGTGTCAGACATGAATAAATGGTAAAAATCCCTATAATAAGAACTAAATCCCCCTAACACGATGTCTCTAGAATAGAATATTCTATCACATAAATGAAGACATCAATGGGCAAAAGGTTAATACCATTTGGACGCCACTCAGTCTCCAATGGCATTGAGTCGACGTTGAGACGGAGCTTTTGGGTATTTTTTCGGTACACAACATTTTATTAAGGTTCATACCAAAACCTCCATTTATTTATTTTTTAAACTATGTTTTAAAAATCAAAACATAGAAAACTTGATAAGAGTAGAGAAAAGCTTAAGGTGTTAGGAGCAAGAGGAGGTGCATCATAACCCTGGTTTTGGCTTCGATTCATCATTCAAATCGTAGGTAATTTCACAAAATTACTAGGATAACTATCATTAGTTTATTCTCATATTGCGCTATGAATTAAATTTTACTCGCTTCAAGTTTCTTATGATTTTGTAATGAACACGATTATGTAGTTACCTATACTAATATTTTATGTATGCTTCGTATATGCCTTTATATCGTTGTTTAAATTAAATTAAGAGCTTTAACACTGTATCTTATCGCGTGGGTATCGATATTTATATTTGTCCTATGTGGAACATCATATGTGCATAACGTAGAATGAGAAAATGATACTAAACAATAATCTTGTATGCAACACATGTATGGTCCCTTATACGGTTATAGGGTTATGCTATGTAATTCACACTTTATTTGACAGACCGACGCAACAACCTAGGCTTTAAAGTTAATTAGTTGCCCACAAATAGCAATCATAAGGACTCTAGAATCCTAAGGAAGATATAAACACATTCATGTGATTTGAGATATTAGTAATCGTCTAATCCTTGAAGTTACATTAGTAAATATCTTGGATCTTTGTCTCCAATTATAATACTAGCTTTATAGTTTGCTCTATAGGGTTTACAACAAACTCCCACATTTCAACTACCTTTTCGACAATACTTATTGGACTAGAAAATCATAGTTACCGCCAAGTGTATATGGCTTCAATAGTTCAATACTCAACTTATCATTTTATTATCAGGATTGATTCGTATACTTACTAAATGTAAGTGTTACTTTTTTCCCACTAGTATAAAAAGTTTCGTAGGTGAAAATCATGCCTATTAGTTGATCATAGCATATCTTGGTAGCTAAATTTGATTCAGTAATATCATTCTTTTCTACTCGTAGTTTTATTTTTCATCTTTGACTTCGACATGTAAAGCCTGATGCTCCTATTGCTATATTTATTATGCAATTACCTCTAATATCCCAACAATACAAATAACAAAATAAATCTAATCCACAATATAAAGTGACGCATAAAAGTTACGAGTGAGATTGAAAGAAACATAACTATATAGTAAGTTAAGCGAGAGGCTAAATAATCTATTCATACTTTAACAAATTTAAAAGTAACAGAAGAATATGATAGACTAGATTTCTCCCGTTCTCCATTATTCATGAAATTAGGTTATATCAATCTAACGCGGTATTCTTCATTAATAAATTTTGTCGTTTAGTCTCTTTTAATGGCCGGTTTCAGTCACTCGTTCGATTATATTCAACTTCTTCTTCATTAGTTGTATTAAAAACGAAAACAGACTACGTGGTTTAAAATTTTAATTATCAAATTTAAAATCAAAGATATTGAACGCTACCGTTAATTTTTTTTAACTTTTTTTAAGATTTACTTTAAAAGATTTATTGGCTGTTAAATTTTTCTTTCACTATTCAAATTCAAACGATTGATTGAATCGTTTGAGATTTAATTAAAATTAAAAAAATAATATATATCTATAATTATATTCCAAAATTTATAAAAATAAAAATACAAATAAAACAAATTAATTTTTTTATAATAATTATCAACTTTAATATTTAAGAAGCCTTTATTCACTTTATTGACCAAACACAATAAGAATAGAACTAATAAAAATTGAAAAGAGCATAATTTGTAGTAAATCAATATTTGTTAAATTAAGAAACCAAATTATATTTCCCTCCTAATAATAAAAAAGGAAAAGGAAAACATAGAAAAATTCTCCTGCCAAAAAGTTTATCCCACCATTTTTCTTCCCGCCATATTGAAGCTCACAGATTTATATTCACTCATCCACACACACTCTTTCACACTACCTTGAGCTGCTATGGCTTTACCACCACTCAAAAGATGTCTCAGCAAGAGAAATCAAAGTTCAAATTCACCTTCCTCCACCCCATTTACCCGTAGTAAATCCCAGATTTATCTCCATCACAACCGTTCTGGTCGTGTCCACCGTGACGCCGCCGCAGATAAGCTTATCATCCACCTTCCCGATTCTCGTTCCGGCCGAGCTCGCCGTGGCACTGACGCACCTACCCATTACTCCGATCCTTTACCCAGCTCACAAGATGTTATTCCTATCAAGGATCTAAGAGCTCGAAGGATTTTTTCAACGGGCCCGTCTAATTCAAACGGACCGAACATTGTTGAACACGATGAAGAGATGAAGAGCTTGAAGAAAAATGGAAGATCTGAGCTAGGTCTGTCCGACTATGATAATGGAACTGTTGAAAAAGAACCTGTTAATACACCTTTGAAGCTCGTTATCAATGAAGAGGAAGCTCTAAACAATGGAGTGGTTTCAGATACTACTGATCAAACACAAGGATCTAATCCAACTTCAAAAAAGGTATGATTTCTATAAATCAATATTGTAACTCTATATAGATTCATGAATCTAATCTAATATCGACTTAATCTTTTAATCTAGGTTATCAATTTACATCCAAGAGAAAAAGTATTCAAAACACCAAACATTTACAGCTACGGAAGATTACTCCCTTTTCTTGAAGCCAATTCAAAAGATGAATCAATCAAATCAAAGCCTCAAAGCAGCCCAGGGCTCAATCACCAGGCCTGAAAAACAATTTAGCTACTTCCCAAGGACCGAACGAATCTGCTGAAATTCTGAGTGAAGGATCAAAAAATAGAAAATCTAACGTGTCTCCAGATTTTGTTTCTGGGTCTGATTCGAAATCAAAAAGGGTATATTTATTTAAATTAAATTAATAATCTTTCTTAATATTAACGATGTTTTTGTTTTAATTTAGGTTAAAACTTCACGTTCAAAAGGAAAAGTATTTAAAGCTCCTAATATATACAGCTATAGAAGATTATTACCTTTTCTTAACAACAATGAATCAACTAGAAAACATGAAACAGGTAAGTTTATAAATATTTCTTATTTAATTAATTATTTTAATAAAAAAAACTCATCTAATTCATCTTTTTTACCGTCCCTATGCAAATGATGAACAATCTAATGAAATAAACGAACCAACGGCTCAGATTGAAGCTAAATTGGATGATTCAGATGCTACTAACAATACTTCAGCTTTAATTATTAGCGAAAAAGAAGTTTCGATTGTTCAAACAACTTCTAAAAAAGAATCAATGATCAGAAATTACTTTTTACCCCCTGAAAAGTTACCGAAAATGGTAAGTAAATTTTGTTTATAGAAAATACTCAAAAATATTACCTAAAAAAATGTTTATTTCTTAACAGGTAACTAATCCAAGATCAAAGCTAAAATTACTCCCATATTTTACTAACTCTTCCGAAACTTACGAAACTACCCTTGGGGAAAAAGTTACGGCTTTACTCTGGGAACCTAGGTATTTACAATCTAATGGATTTGAAGAAAAGGGTATTAATGAAATTTTAAAAGGAAAAAATCCAAAATGGTGTAGAGGAAAGTGTAATTGTTGAATTGTGGTGTTTTTCGATTAAACGCTGAAAAAGCGTTTGAAATTTCAAAGAATCAATTTAGTGAAGCTGAAGAAATCTCAAATGAGTTAATAAAAGAGCTTTCAGAGATTAGAAATTTACTTGAAAAATATGAGTTTTGTGTTAGTAAGGTAATATTTTTTATTCTGTGAAATTAATTTTTTTATTTATATATTAATATGATTTTAATGAATTTTTAGGTTCAAGAATTATGTAAGAAGGCTATGGAGACTGAGAGAATTGCTAAGGAAAGGATTAATGAAATGAAGGAAGATCTTTTTGTTCATTGTAGGACAAAAGTAAGTTATTTTTATTTTTATTTTTTGGATTTTAATATTTATATTTATTTATTTGTTTAAATAATTTTGTAGAGTTTGAATCGTCCAAGGGTGACATTTACTGATAATGAAGAGAAGTGATGAAGAAAACAAGAGTTGGTGAATTTATGAAGGAAAAAGAAGATTTGAAGAAAATTGAAAAATAGTTAATACATATAATTGTAGAATTAATTTTTTTTTATGTTTGGAGATGGAATAATTTGAATAGTTTTGTTTGTCACTGAGGTGGATTTTTGTTATTATGGAAATTACTATGAATATAAGATCACATATTTGTGTTTTCTCAAGGTTTTTTTGTTTGGTTTATTTTTATTATTGTTGGTATTTTTGTGTTGGTTTTTTTGGTACTTGAAGTGATATATAATATGGAATTAAAATACTTTACCCGAAATAATAAAAAAATTAAGTGAAGGTTTGCGAAAATAACATGAGGATGAGTATATATACACTAGACTTGTTTTTTGGTTGGGGAGTATAATAGACCGTCCCTTCAGGGACATCCGATTAAAAAAAAGAATAGTATAATAGACATTTACTACATGTATAATAGAAAATAGAAAACCAAATTTGTTTATAGTTGGGTCTAGACTCTTGACTTATATGTGTCTCTTCTCTTACTTAGCGGTTGGTTGTTTCTTTGACTAAGCTAAACTATAGTTAGTTTAGATGCCTCTTATGATTATTTGGTTGAAAATTATAGGGGTTTGTTGTTTATTTGTTAATTTTGTGAGTCAGTTGTTGTTTGGATTAGTTTTAATTTGGTTAATGTTTGGTGGAGGTCAGTGTTTGTGTTCTCATTCGATTCTTTCCAATTCGATTTTCTTTATTATTACTTGGGATAATAATACTTTTCTTAATACGAGAGAATCACGATTCTCTTTGATATAGATGTCGCTTAGTTTTTTACTATATATAGTAGAGTTGGCATTGAGTTCGAATTATGGTGAGATTTAAAATGGAATTTGACTTTCTCCCCCTCAATCTAAGACTTGAGGTGATTGTGTTTGTTCAGCTCATAGTAGTTTTAGCCCCTGCTTATGTGGCAACGAGGTTTTTGGAAGGATGATGTTATCTAACTATAATATATTGTACTTATTGTGTATGTTATGTTAAATTTTTGGTAAGAATGTTAGTCTTATTTATGTTAGGATGAAACCTGTAATTATCAATAATGTAATCCTTTGCTTTAGATGTTATTATTTCCTTTTGACAAAAAAAGAATGCCAACAAACTATAATAGCATTAAAATCCTACTATGAATAGTTGGATTAATTTTTATTAACTTCTTTTTAGTTGTCGTATCTAGATACAAACTTATGAATGTTGGATATAAGTAGGTGGAATAGCTTATCACATGAAGTTGTTGACTTCTTATGTGATAATCTATGTCAATGATGGTGTTAATGTCAAAGTCTTTGTAACACCATTTTCTTAACTTACTTATGAAAGGACTTTTTTTTGAAAGTGATAAAAAAAATTAACTATAAGAAGAAGTGGTTTATGGGCGGTTGAATAAATCTTGTCCTTTGTTGGTTATCTGGGTGTTTTTGTTTTAATATATTGGAAGACGAACCTTCTTTTTTTGGTGTTGTTACTCTTTTTTTTGGATTATACCATTTTTACTCATGTTTTCAAATATACGTAGAATTGGTTTCACGGGGTGTGGTAAAATTTTGAACCAATCAATCTTCCTCAATTGCTCACCTTACTATGGTAACTTTGTGGGGATTAACAAAAATAAACAATGAAAGCCTCTAACTAAACATGAAATTGTTGCATGTATTATCAAAGTGAACATGTGGCTTAATAAGTGGATCAATATGAAATTTGTAGTTAACTCCCCACAAGATAAAAAGCACATGAAATTTGAAATGATGTATTCATGGCTTCAATATTTTCTGGTTATAACATCAAACTGGATCATAACATTACCATGGAGAATGATTGGGAAAATGTAATAAGGCCATTTTCATGCAACAAAATATGTATGAACATGATAGTATCGTTAAATTTGGAAGATATTAGACTTTGAATTGTAATAGTAACAAAAACTTCTCATTAATCCCTACAACAAGAAACATGACTATTGAATAGGTTGCCAAACAAAAGGCACATGAGATTTTGTTTGGTAAAAGGTGCTTGACCCTTTCCGGATTAGCATATCTTATTCATATTGACTGTTCACCTAAAGGCATTGGATACAACTCATGTTGTAATATGTATTATCATTTGTCTTTAAAATATTTCATTTAGTTTGACAATCTTTTTTATTATAGTACACTAATTACTACATGATTCCACATAGAATGCCTATTTTTGACATTTTTTCATAAGTCTCAACTAATCATGTGAAAAAGCTCCATCATATTAGGAATATAGTTCCTCCAGGATTGAACCCTATTTCTTAATCATTTATATACTAATATGACATCGAGAGACCAAATAAATGCAAATAAAGGAACGCCCCATATTGTTTAGTAAATTTATTAGGGGTTGCACGTATGAGAGGACCCGACAACGAATATCTAATATATATATATATATATATATTTCATTAATAAAATATAAAACTTAAAAAAGGTAATTTTCTATAAATATACAGTTCTATTATCAATATACTTAATCAAATTTAATCATTTCGCTTAATCTCATTTGATTATACGTTTCTTTTACTTCGCATTTTGTTCTCTTTAGACTCTTCTTTCCTTTTCTTAGGGTTTTCATTATGATTACACTTATTTCTTCCTCGTCACCCGACATGTTCGTATTCATTGATCTCATCTTTAAGTGTCTGTTGTTAGTAGGCCTGTGTTCACTAATTATAATAACATCCGTCTAATCCATGCCATGTGTCTATTAGTGTAATGAATTACTATGATTTATTAGTAAATATATGAGGGAAGTTTTACCCTAATTGATAATCACAGGTCTCCCCAAAATCTCTCTTCTATTACCCATTTCCAAAAGTAAGCATTTGTCCTACATTCAGAAATCTTCTCATCATCATCATCATCATCGTCGTCATCCCTACCACATTTTGTAATAAATCTTTTCTAAAGCTTTGTAATCATGTCATAATCGGTTGCTTTTACCTTTTGATCTCAACCTAATCCTCATATATGAATGTGAACGCGTAGAGTTACTCACTGCATTTGCTTGTTGAACGTAAAGGTCCATATCCCTTTTGTCATTTGTGTTAGACCGACTCTATTTTAATATTTGTGATGATGGTTTAAATAATGATTATGTTTAGTATTATCTAGTCATAGTTGATTTGTTTGAGGTATGTTTAGCATGTGTACATAAGAGAGGTGATTAGTATGAATGCTTAGAGCTATTGATTTTTAACGATCAAAGATCATCCTCTATGATCACAATAACATAGGGTGCTCAAGTGAATAAGTTTAAGTCTCCAAAGATCAAGACTCAAGAGAGATCAACAAATAAGCTAAATAAGATTAAGACTCAAGGAATTGAAAAGAACGATTTTGAACATATTGAAGATTTAGACTCAAGGGAGTTAGAAGAACGAGTTTAAAAATGTTGAAGGATCAAAAATCAAGGAAGATAGTAAAAGCTATCTAAATATGAACAAGACTCAAGGGATTTCATTAATGATTAATCTAGAATACTGACCGGGATACTTGGCTTGATAGAGAAGAACAAAGAGCATAATCAGGCTTGAGGATATTAAAGACCAAGACTCAAGGGAATTCAAAGATTATAGAAATGTGTGAATCAAGGAAAGAAGATCGGTATCTAAGAGTACCTCAGATAAGCCAATTAAAAACATAAAGAAAGATCAAGTCAATTAGCTCAGTTTGGCCCTCCGAGAATTAATTTTGAACCCAAAAAAATGTATCTAATAGAAATCAAGTTTGTCACTAAGAGAATCACCGCCCCTCTAATGTGGGTAAGTCGTTTTACATCACTAGTAAAAATAGGGACATCAGACACTCGAGGAGCTCTATCATGAATGCCTAAAGTGGCATCTTAAAGAAGAGGAGAAGAAGTCTGGACCTTCAAAGAAAAGATATGGCAGAATGCGTAAAGCTATTGGAAAAATAAGACGAGAAAAGACAAAGATTAGTCCCGCATTGAAGATAGCGGGCTACCTAAAGCCATTCAATAATGAAGGCTGAGAAGAGAAAAGAGTTGACCTCCAAAGACTATCTCTAAGTGCACCGGATGAGAGCCAACAAAGATAAAGATCTAACAACTGAAAATGAGATGCCGAATATCCGATACTCTTTATCTTCATATATGAGTCTCGGTTCCAAGAGGATATACAATAAAGAGGATGACGTGTATCCGAGAATAAGAAGATAACGACTAGAAAGGACAAAAATATAGTAGTTAGTGTACCATTTGTCTAGATACATTGGAGAGACTTCATTAGTCATCTAAACAGAGTGTAGAAGACCTTTGAGATGAATAAACTTTGCCAATAGGGAGCCGATGTGGTCATATCAGTTGGAGAGTTTTTTGCCAACAAATCGGATCTCTCAAGAGAATAAAAGTGGATCTCTCCAACCTTTGAAAGTTAAATCTTTGGAGAAGAAGGCCCAAAAATAACCATAACCCTCATATCTATATTGCTTTGTATTTTAGCACACACACTTTATTTTATCTACTCATGGAGAAGTATAGAGCTAGGCTAGACTGGGTTAACTAGGCTTAATCGTAATACATATGGTTTGCTCGTGGTCTAGTGAAGAAGTGGGATCTTCCGTATACTAGACAAGAGTGGTTAGAGCTTGTGTGGTGTAGACACAAAGCTTGAAGGCTTCACAAAGTGTGAAGTGGTAGATCATGGGGATTGACTACTCATGCTTGTTTGATGATGCACAAGTGGAAGGCTTCATGGGCTTCACGGACATGGTTTACTAGTGTTGAAGATACCCCTAGGGGATTCCTTTGAAGGTGATTTTAAAAAGGTTTAAAATGTTTGTGCTATCACCTTTAAGAGACATAAGGAGTTCTAGTGAAGGAGCTTAAAATCCTAAGAATGCATGGACCTTAGGTGATGGACTAAGGCTATGGGAGATGAACCATTCTAAATCGCGCGTATAAATTTTCTCCCTTTATTCTTTACTTTTTTGCATGCATTGTAATTGATTTTTTGTTTAGCCCATATCTATTTATCTTATCTTTCATGATAAGTGTCCTCTCTTTTGCCTTAGTCATTTTTTTCAAAACCTTTTTGCTAAAACTAGATATCCTCTAGTTTTTTGACAAAATGCCCCATTGAGTTTCTGAATAATAGGTTGCGTAATTGCTTATCCAAGTATTAGTTAACTTGATTGAGTCTGGGTTTGGAGAGAATAATGTTTATTTGTCCATTGCTTCATTCACCCCCAAGGATCCGTTTTTGGGTTTCATTTTGCAAATTATAGCCCATCATTTCTTTAATGGCTAACCAATTAATAATCAGCAATGTTGGTGTAAAATTTATTTCAAATGGTTGCTTATGTAAAAAATTATCTCTTATTATTAATGAAAATATTTTATTGGATATAACAACGTTATGCTATCATCATTTGTAGCCAGATATATTGTAACCGATACCTTGGTGCGTTAAACTCATCTAAAATTTATCCAAGAAGCTAAAGCTTGAGAATCCAAATATAAAAAAAGTTGGAACACCAAACTTCATTTGAGACTCAAACAAGTGAAGAGTAGGACATTGTACTCCAAAAACCTAAAATACTAGACCACCAAAGTCTTTTTGATAATTGGCCTTATGAAAGACAAGAAATTGAACCACCCAACTTTGAGAAATCTAGACCAGGGTGAGTCTGGTCATCTTATATTGATCTCTAAGCTAAATAGTTTTATCTACTCATAAAAAAGTATAACAATAGGTATATTAGATTCAAAACTTCAAAACCTAGTTTCCTCTTATTTCATATTAGAAGTGGAATATCCCCTATACTAGAAAAGAAAGAGTTGTTTAGTACTTGTGTAGTATACACACGAGATAAGGCTTTGCAATATTGCAAAGTGGTTTAGGTATTGTGACTATACACGATCTTTAGATTGCGAATTGCACGATACTCTAAAATTAGTTTTAAAAATCGACAATCCTACCATTATTCATGTTACTTGATGCAGTTTTAATAGCTAACTTGCTTCAAGTGGTTTTAAATAAACCATATTTTACCTTGAAATATTTTTACAAAACGTGGATTTCCAAAATTTGAGACACAATTAGAACTTCTTGATCATTGAGGGATCACTAACTTACTACTAATTAAAAAAAAAATCGTATACTTGTAGAGAGAAGTGATACCAAAATATCCTACCAGGGCAAGTTTACGCTTAACTTACCCGCTGCTTGAAAATAGCAACGCCGTTGAGATTGGCCAATCATGTTCATCGTTCAATGTGGCACCTCGTTCGTAGATTCATCCAAACTCACTTGTATTGCAACTATTCTTAGAAAAATGGACGGATTTATTATTTCCAGTCACACTTCTCAAGTTTGGTCTACTTCTATGGTAGAAGATGAGTCGTAGCTCTACTGGAATCTTACAAGCTTGTTGCCGCAGTTACTACCGAGTCTATTTGTCTCAATAATATTCAAGACGTACAATCTGTGTTTAACATTATATGAAGTATTCAGTCATTCATAGATAATACAATATTACCTGCTTTATTGGGAGTAAATAGCTAATTAATCATATTCGGATAATAGAGTACTTGATTCTCTAATTTGATCTCACAACTAACGGTTCAACATCCTTATTTATGATTAGATGATTTCTTGAAAAATGCCTTTTACATAATGACATAAGTTATTGTCAGGGTTGATCTTGAGGGTAGGCCGAAAAAAATTGTTTTGGACCCTCGATATTTTGATATTTGTAAGGTCCCCTAATTTATAAAAAAAATTACATAAAGGAGACTCATAAATTTGCTTTGGACGTATGTCAAAATTGATCTTATCAGGACTGGTCCAGATTATTAAAATGTATTTTACTTGTTCTTATAATCTTATTTGTTTTTTGCAAAGTATTTTGAATAAATTAAAATACATAATCGCATTTAATTTGAGGTGATTTGAGTGGTTGGATTTTTGTATGTAACTAGAGTTACACGTCGTCCATGTGAGAATATTTCTACAAGATATAAATTTTGTATCCATTTTTTGTTTGGACGGACATTTTGTATGCATTTATTTACGAGGAAACTTCAAATTACAGCCCAATTTCATTTCCACCCCATTTTAAAGCCTAAGTTAGGAATTGTTCTTTTAAAAGTCTAACCAAACTAAACCAGCATAGTCTCTCTCTTACTTTTCCTGACACACAATTCATTTTTTTATTATTTTGTTATTTCCACTAATCCGTATCCAATATGTACCCTCGGGTACGGACCTATTATTTTCGTGTAGCGTTTCTTTACGTTATATCCATGTTAAAGTCCGTGGATATAGGGCTGTACCTAAGCTGGGTTTTTGTCCAAGTCAAAATGTACCCAAGCTACGGGTTTGTCCAAGTCAAAATTTGTCCAAGTCTGCACCCATAGGGCTATACCCTTTTATCCAAGTCTGTGATACTATGCATGTGTTTATCACCCAATACCCCCATACATTTTAGCTACAACAAATTCCATTACAAAGAAATGTTAATCTACCACCTCTGCAGAGCATATTCCACACTCTTGAGACACCAATAAACCCTGTTTATTTAAGTTATAAGTCGCGGGTAATCTATCTTTTGCGAGCCTCTAAAGAAACACCCAGATTTTATTAGAACACTGTAGCTTCCAGTAGCTTCCAGATCAACCAGTTAACATTGGGTAAAATGTCAAGAAAATTTAGTACACAGATAAAATGCACCAAAAACCACGCAAAAGACTAGAACGTCATCAACTAACGGCGACTCTTGACGGATTTCTTTAACTAGGGGTAACGGGTAATGAAAACATAGTATAGGGGTTAAACAACCTCATTTTAAACAATAGGGGAAATTTTCAATCAGCCTATAGTACAACGTGTAAAAGTGGTATTTACTGTATATTGTTTAACAATCATTATTAATGACAAGAACCATACTATATAATTTTTTTTATTTCTTATAATAATTATTACAATTTTTAATATAATAAAACCTAAATTTAATCTACGTGAGTAATTAATATGTTATATAACTCATGTGTTTATATTAGTTTATGTATTTTTATAATAAGACCAACAATTAGTAAGTATATCACAAAAAATAAGTATACATAAATTTTTAAGTTTATAAAACTATTAAATTTTGTTAGATAATATTTGATTAATAGAGTTTAAGAAAAAATAAAAATATTAAATATAATTATTTTTATGATAAACAATGTATATCCTTTTTTTTCAAAAAAAGGTAACAATAAAAATTATTTATTTTTCTACAAATTTAAAACATAAACATTAAAATAAAAATATATAAGATGAAAAAAGGTTGTTGAACAATAACCCTAACCCATTCATGTCAACTATAAATATATAAAATCATCATTAAGGTATTAAGCAGCCACAATATTATTACTATTTGATATCCCATTCTCTTCCAATCCAATCGATTCATAGATTTATCATTTCTCCTCCTCTTGGATAATGTTTCTTCTATTCCCATGATTTCACAGTTTTGATTTTAATGAATAAGTGTATTTACTATCTTTCAATTCTGATGGACAATTCATTTCTATTTTCATGTATGAATTTCTTGATCTATTGTTATTTTTTATGATAGATATTATATGCTAAACAAATTGCTTCTACTCTGATTATTTATTTATCTTTTCAAAATTTATTGATAGTTTGATTGTGTATGTTAAAACAAATTACTTCTACCCAAGTTATTTCAGGGTATATAGTTTTTTTTCATATAATTTTATCAATCTTGTTTAACTTAAATGCATATATAGTGGATGAAATAATGGTTAAAATGTTGTTTGAAGATCCATTAAGATTTAAAATTATTGATGTAATAAATCTCATATATCATGATAATGAGAAACCTTTTGTGTTTTCAATTATAAGGGATTATTTTAGTGAGACTGATATAATTTTTTAAATCTAAATATTTTTCAGAATCTATAAATGAATTAAAATTTAATTATATTTCGACATATTTACTTGGTCTTTTGTATAGATGGATGTTTTTGTTTTAATATTTTAAAGATTTTTTTTGTATGTGGCATGTCAAGTTTGAGTCAAAGACAAACTAAAATTCATTAATTTTTTGGGATGAGTTAATCCCTAAACAAATATCCTAAAAATCTTTTGTATATGATTCTTTAGGCATTTACAAAGAATTATTTAAGATATAATAGAATATAGACCTACAAAATAAACTCATTTCCAATACAAAATAAATTTCAAAAATAATGTTTTAGAGAGATTTTAATTAGTCATTTCATATGTATGAATATTTAGAACATGTCTCAAAATCAGGTTGAACATTAAGTTTATACTTTATTTCACAATTGCATGGTTCTTCTACTAATTTAAAAATGTAAATTTGAATTTAATATCTATTGTTAGATAAGGTCCAAGTATATAATTTCTTCTCACTAAATATGATAGACTTTTCATTGTTATTCACAATACTATATCCAAATAAAAACTTGAAAAATGCTTCTTTAGATTTAATTATTTTGAGAAGATAAATTATTAATAGATTTAGACTACACAAATGATTATGTTGATACGCTTTTACTCACTATTTTGTTTTTTGGTCAAGTGTTTTTGTAAGTTTAAGTCGCATTTAAGATTCATTAAGAACGACTTAGAAGAAGATTATGTTTTTTGATTAATTAATTTGGAAAATATTAAATATGTGATGATTATATTTTGCCATTTGTATAACTTACATTCTAAAAAACATATTTTAATTTGTTGTGAGAATTTTTCATATTCAATAATAGTATTCTTTTTTTTAAACTGAGTCTTGTAATGCATAGGGAGTAAAGAGTAATGATATTTGTCACCCTTTTTGTATCACCCTTTTATCACCTCCTACGTGTATGCCTACATGGACCAATGAATTGATTTCTCTATCCTATTTAATTTTTCTCTATCTTCTATTCAAGGAAATCAACACATATATATAGACGGGTGATAAAAGGGTGACATAAAAAGGGGTGACATATATCATTACCCGGGAGTAAAATCTTAATCACAAATAAATATTAATTATAGGAATGTATTTAATTGACATTACACCAAAATTTATAACTCAAAAAATATTTTTTAGTAAAGTGGTATAAATACTTATATTTGTTAATAGTATTTTGAACACAGTGAAAAAAACATTAGAGATTATTATTTTATAAAATATTTAAAAAATATAAAAAAAGAACCAAGATGAAATATATTTACAACCAAGTAAATAAAGATTAAATATGTTAGATAATGCATTCTACACATAATGGCAGACTTAGAATACTTAATTAAGAGGGCTTATATATAAGCGATAGGAAAAACGTTTTCAATTGGGTTTCAATAGGGTTTTTTTTTGGTAAGAAATATTATTTGAATTAATTTGAATTAGATTTTTTTAAATATTTTTTTAATAAGACAATTTTTCTAATACGGAAAAAGAGTATGCTCCGAGGTACTGAACCACCTTCTAGAGGATATATATATATATATGTGTGTGTGTGTGTCTGTGTGTATATTGATCGTTTCATATTTGTATATAAAAAATATAGATACATTATAAGTTTTAGTTTTTTAAATGTGTAGGTGGGCTTTAGCCACCTTTGATAAAGCATATTAGAGCTACTACAAGGCAACAAGGCTAACGGGATCTTGGTACCAAAGATTTAGCTCGATGTTTGGAACAATTTTAGCTTCAACACTGGTGACACCAACATGGATAAAAAAAAATTCCTTAATGACCCACCAGATATATAAGAAATTACTTATTTTTTTTTCTTTTTATCAACTTAAGAAATTGTAAAACTTGTTGTTGTTTATGTTAGTATTTGAATTAGTCCTTTTGTTATCAAGTTTTGAGTCCTTTAGTGATAGTGTTTTATTTTACGTGTATTTTACTAGTGCACCTAAATTTGTTTTATATGTAAAGAAACGGGCTGAACAAGTTTTACCCTTTTTTATGAGCTCCCACATTTTGTTTTATATTTTTAATTATAAATGTTTTTTTCAAATTTATTTTGCAATTGATTTTAATGTGACAATTCAATTTAAGGACTACCTTAATACTTAAAAAGAGATTATGAAGGTCATCCACTCAATTCCTAGTATACCTCCAAATGCATTAATGCAATTAAATACATTTATTAATTTAGTAAAAACTATATATTATAATAACACTATTTTGGTTGCTCTCTCATTGATGCTAAAATATACTATTACAAAAAGATAAGATCTTCATAAAAAGTTTAAAATAAATCATGACTTAGTGTGAAAGTTCTATTAAGGAAAAGGAAAACAAATGTTTTGAATGGAAATTTATATGATCATCTTCTAAAAAAAATTGATAGACAATGATAGACAAGCTTCATGAATTATTCTATTTCTAAATAATATTTATCTTTAATCATAGTAATGCATCACGTATCTCAAATAACAAAGTTACCTAATTTTCACCGAAAAGAAAAATTTAATATGAGATCCACTTTTGTGTTTTTTTGAGAAAATATGTTTAATGGAGTGCAACTATTTTAGAGAGAGCTTAATAGTGAACAATTCACTTATATAGTTGGAAGGTAGTATAATGTTTATTTAATTTAGGCATTATTAATAATATTATAGAAAATTAGATAGTAGTTATCCTAGATATTACTCATATGTGTCTAAATGATACGATTATGGATTTAAGTATTATGTTACAATTTCGAAATAGAAAAGTATTCCATCCAATAATGGATGAACTTACACCAATTATATTAATACACATACACATGTTTTAAACTTACAAAAGTAACTAACTAATTAATCTAATGAAATTTATTTTGTTTTAATAATTAATGGATGTGGTGTGAGTATTGGACCATCCAATATTGGATGGAAGTCTTACCCTTTAGAAATACATCAACTTTATCATAGGAAAAATGTTGATTTATAAAGATCAAGGTCCTAGTATTATAACTTTTTTATAAAATTATTAAGGTTACACTACTATGTATATATGAAAAGTGATCGGGGTTAGTGTTTGGTAGGAAGAGGGACGAGGATATGACTTACGAGGCAATATAAATTGAGATTTTGAATTCAATTTTTTTAAATAAATTAAAAATTGTGATTTAAATGAATAATTGTTAGTTATTAGAAGAAAAAAATTGAAAATTATGATAAAATGACATTTTAAATTATTATATAATGCTAATATATTGAATTTTGTGTTACCATATATTTTGTATTTAATTTTAACATTTCTATTATTTTAAAATAAACAATATGTTGAATATTATTTTATATATGTATGATTTTACTCTCATCTGATTGTTGTAATATATATTCTTTGAAAATTAGTAAAACTTCATAATACATTTAATTAGTCTATACTTTATAGTGAATTTACAAATATATGAGAATTTTTATTCTTTATTTTAGAATCGAATTGTTCAGAGTTTTCATGCTAGACTGAAAAATATACTGGTGCAGCCCTCTGATATCCAGTTTAGAGCTAAAGTTAGAAACGCATGGCGCCAGACCTCCTTTGATGAAAAACGTTTTTAGGTTAAATTAGGTAACTTAAATGAGACCCAGGGTCATTTCTACTTTTACATCAATGAGAGATGGCAAGTTGATTTGGAGTAGGAAGCAAAAGATTTGGAGCCCAACTTCACCAATTCTACATCTTTCACTCGTGATCATAAGGATTATTAGTCTTAGATTCTTCTCTTACCCATATTTCTAAAATCCTTAATATTTAGTTTTATTTAATTAATAACATACCAAATTCCATTAGCCTGGTTCTTCTTTTATATATAAACCTTGAATATTGTTTTGATACTATGATATTTGGAAAGTGAATTTAATTGAATCGGATAATTGTGTTATAACTAAATATGAATTATTATTATAGATTATTTCTATAACTTGCACACTTTTTTATTGACCTACGTGCTTAAACTATTACCGTGGTTATGATTTTAGGAACTGAACTGGTTCATACAAGTTTGGTGTGCAATAGAGATCCTAACATGCTTACCTAACTGGATAATCATATAAGCTTAACTTATATCACCAAACGTTTTTCATAGATTAATCTTACCCAGTGACTAATAATTGTGAGATCGTCTTTTAAATTACACAGATGAGAGTTAGAAGGACTATAGAATCCCGATAAGTTATATCAACCTAATTTACCCTTATAATTAGAATCACCGACTCAATAAGATAGGCTCATACTAGCAAACATGATCTAATCTCTTATATGTATCGTAATATTATCTACTGCATTAGTTGTTTAATTACATATTCACATCGTACTTAATAATTTAAACACCAAATACGTATCTATTTTAACTATGTCTTTAGTTTTAAACATTTTAAATACTTTACACTATATACAAACACGGGTTTGAAGTTAACAACATAAGTCCCTAATATACGTAAGGCATTGCACCCTAATATACGTAAGGCATTGCACCCTAATATTATAGAGTCGGAGATTCCTTTTTTTCTTATCGAAGTAAAGAAATCTAATTTCTTTCCCATCTCACTAAGCTACCCTTTATGTATATGATTAGGTTTTACAAAATTTATCCCAAGAGTTCCAGAAAAAATTCTTTTTTAATCCAAAGTTATAATCCTTTTATATAAAATTTCACTTACATCCAAATAACACAAAAAAAATTCTTCTAGGAATTCTCAAACCCCTAATTTCAAAGATCAAACTTTTGAAGAAACAAGTGGTTCTAAGGCTCAAAGGGGGGGGGGGGTTATCCAAAACACTTTTTTTAAACATTTCAAACTTGAATTTGTCTAGTAGAATAAATGAATTTCTCCTTTTTGTAACTTGAATTTTTGGAAATAGTGGAGCTTTTTAACTTATATCTTGTAAAAAGTTGTTAGCTTTTGGGACTACTGTGTTGAAGTAGTTAAAATTGGTGAAAATTGAGTTATGGGTTCTAATATTGTGTGAAGATTATATTGGGGGTCCCATGAGGAATGTAATTTATATGAATATATCTAGTGAATCGAGAGTTATTCCAAGATTAACCATATCCTCTAAAAGTAAGTCTGTGACGGCTTGGGTCCTTTAGCCTCAAGATAAATATTTCGATCCCTTCTAGTTAATTCTTTTTAGTTTTTTATTATATATTTAGGTGTTATACTTGTATGTTTTTACATCCTTTTAAATATTCTTATGACGTGGGGACACAAATCACTTTTGAGTTGGAGGAGGAGTACTCGTAGTTCTTATCCATTTTATTTGTGTTTAAAAAGTTTTGAAGAAAACTTAGAAAGCCCACAAATTAAAATGAGTCAAAACTAAAATAATTTGTTTCACAATTAGGTGTTGAACTAGTTAATATCCCTTGAAATAATGGATGAAATCAGTGGAAGACTTAGGATAATTTATCTATGGGGGCTAATAAATAAGGGTTTGGAAACAACATTTTATCAGTTTACGATAAGTTGTTTAACTTGAAAGCCAAAAGTTGTCTATTTTTTGTTTAATGTTTTCATTTAGAATAAAAAATTCAAATAAATTTTAGATGGTGATATATTTATTTTGGTAAAATTAATTATTTGAAATAATTTAAATTAATATGATATATTATCTAATAAAAAAAAGTATGCTCGGATGGTACCAAACCACCTTCTAGAGGAGATATATATTGAGCTTTCATATTGTATATAAAAATATAGATAAGTTATAAGTTTTAATTTGTTCAAAATGTATTTGGGCTTAAGCCATCTTTGATAAAACATAAGTCCGCCACTCCATATTATAATTTCCATCTATGTATACTAATAAATTACATTTTGATACCATAATAACTAAAGTATATATTGACATACGTATTATTGGAAGAATTGCATAGGGAAGTATACCAAAAACATCAAAAAATAATGAATTTATCTAGTATGGTTGGTTTGATTTCTAAAAATTCTAGAATCATATAAACAGTTCGAACTATCAACAGGCATCAAGTCTAATGGTATCTTGGTATTGAATATTTAATAACAACAACATTGACCCAAAATATGTAAGATATATAAGTTTCACTTGACCAAAATAATTTCCCCATTGACCCACTAGATATATAAAATATTACGACTATAATTTTTTTTTCTTTTATCAACTAATGAAATAGTAAAACTAGACATATAGATCAAATTAAGATCTTATTTGTCCATGATCTTATTCAAAGCTAGAATTTTGTCAATACTTTAATAAATATCGTACTAAAGTAAGATCAAAGTAAGAATTTTATGCTGAGTAAGATCAAAATTTGTCCAAATTTGCACCCATAGGGCTATACCAACTCATGAGAAGAGTCATGAACGTCGTTCCATGATTTATAAAATAGAGGTACGGTCTCGCGTATCATGAGCCTATGACCTTGCTTACATACTTTGTTTTTTCTAAGATGGGGTTCCAAGTCAAATCGAGGATGAAAAAATGATGGGGATCTGAACCCATGCTTTGCATTTGCCTTCTCGACCAACTATTAAGTAACTTTGTCCGTTTTCTTTCTGACTGCACAAAACAAAGTCAGTTAGACAACTAATATACTGTGATAATTAAATTTTATACTTTATATACGTAAGGCATTGCACCCTAATATTCGTACAAGGATCCACAAGGTGGATCACGTCCACCACCATCATGTCCCCTTCCCATGAGTGACTGTGCAGCGACGCCTGCCGTCTGAAAACATATACGAAATCTACATAGAAAAAATGATTAGATGCATAGGGAATATAAAAGTAACAATAACACATATTCATCAAATTAAAAACTAAAAGACTTATTGAAACGCTTCTAACATAAAATCCATTCTACAATATTGTAAATTTAAACATATAATAAAACAATAGAATAACGTTATACTATTATAAAATCTAGTCTTAATCAGTACATCCATGACACTTAACTATATGATCTCTCATCAAATAATCAACAAACTCTAAGCAATTTCTTATGTACTACAAACATATCTACATAGCCCGGGCAGGTTCAATCGGGGCGACCCCACAAGGCCCAAAAATTATAAGGGCCCCTTTTATTTGTCCCATTTTTTTTAATAAAATTGTAAATACACATAAATATATAATACGCTAACATTTACACTTAATTAAACAAAAGCAAGTTAATTTCAAATCCCAACACATATCCCAAATAATTTCCCATAAAGATCTCATCTGATTCTTAAAAGCGTGGCCGATTATGGCTCTTAAGAAATACTCAAATTTACAAGATTCATATTTCATGTAATTTGAATTTTAACGGTGGTATATGGTTCTATATATTATTATCACTCTTTGTCCTTGTTCCGTTCAATCTATTTGATAGTACTACAAAATTATGATTAATCTATTTGAATTATATAGGTTAATTTAATTCGTCATTAATAATTGTTATCGAAATATCGTGTTAAAAAATATGAAATTCAACATTTACCCAATCAAATTGTAAAAGAAGCATTATGATTTATATAACTTTAAAATTTTGTATTTATATTCTACATTGTTTCTATTGTTCAGAATTCGATTTTCAATATTTTTCACAACTTATATACATATTAGATGGTAGATAAAAATTCAATACAATGTTTGATTAACTAGCACCCTGTTTTAATTTTTGTGAATTTTTTAATTTTAAATAGGTTGAATAACATGATTCATTGTATTTTTATGTTTAGATTGGGAAATTATAAAACAAGTCATGACAAGAGTATTATTTATTGATAATCATGCTTTAAATGAGTGATAAAATTTTCTTTTGAAATTTTTAGATTTGCGTGAAGTTATTGGGATAACATTGGATAGGCATAAGTTCAGTTTAACATTAAAATGCATTTAAACAGATGGATACTAAAACAAAGTATTGGCTCAATTTTCTTAACATATATATATATATATATATATATATATATATATATATATATATATATATATATATATATATATATATATATATAAAAAGTTTTTGAATTAGTTTGGCATATACAAGTATATATTTCTCTACTTTTAAAAAATATTTTATTGAGATTTTTTGCCTTGTATGACAAACTGGAGGTTAATTATACCCACTTCATTTTCCTTATGTGTGTTACTTGGCACGATTTTCTATAATAATACATAGATCTAGTGGTGGCTACTAAATTTTGGGTACTTCTTTTTTGTTTGAGATCCCGTTGGACTTTTTTTCTTATACGAGTTTATAACATGACAAAGGCTTTGGAAAAACTTTGTTATTTAGTATCGCATTTGAATAAAAATAAAGTATTACCGAAAAGAAATTTTGGTTAAAGTGTTGCAATCTTGTAATTGAGGACCCAGTTTAAAATTTTTGCTCTGGCCCTAAAATTGCCACATACCTCACACTAGTAAACTACTAGATGCCTAGACTTGTTGAATTATATGCTTGGATTGCATTTTTGGACCAGATATGAACTAATTACCATAAGAAAAATTAATAAAATTCTAATTTATAGCTATCCCGATCATCGTGGTAAGGCTTATTCTCAAACACGTCCTAGAAATGCTTAATCTATGATTTGGGAGAAGTATCACAAACCTCTCCACAAGTGTTCAATTTGTGGCGTGAGACTTTGATGATTTGTGTGTTTCCGCCATCTAAGGATAATTGCAACTATTATTGCATTTAATTAAATTTTAATTTGATTTTCATAATATAGGGAACTATAGTATTTTTTTCCATAGTACATGGACATGTAGTGGATTTCTTTTATTAGTATGAATACCTATAGTTTAATGTAACATATCAACAAATAAAGATACAAAACTAAACTGTAAATAAATACAAAAATAAGGGAATAAATTTTCAAATATGCCAAGACAGTGGACTAAACTCTCAAATATACCAATTTAGGGGACTAAAATGTCAAATATAAAAATTAAAGGGACTAAACTTTCAAAATATTTAAAGTTAAGGGACTAAACTGACAAATATAACAAGCTAAGTGACTAAACTATTAAATATACAAAGTTAGAGGACTAAAATGTAAAATATATAAAGTTAGGAGACAAATTGTCAAAATATACAAAGATAAGGGACTAAACAATCAAACATATCAAGATAAAGTACTAAAATGCCAAATATACAAAGTTAGGGGACAAAACTATAATTTCTATTTCAAAAAATTAAATTGCACTTTTAGTTCATATATTAATTTTTTAAAAGTAAAGTGCATTGTAAGTCCCCATACTAAACAAAATAACCTATATTTAATCATTTAAACAACAAAAGATTCATACAAACCAAACTTTACTATTAGTTCCTATATGATATTCTAAAAAGGTGCTATAAGTCGCTATATAAATTCAACTCATTAGTCCATGTACTAAAAACTGCACTATAAACCAGATGTGATTAGCTCACTGGCCAGGGCCTTGGTCTACCAATCTAGTGGTGCAGGTTCGAACCGAGTCAATGACTCCGAGTCCAAAGTGGCTCTCCTATGTAACAAAAAAAAAAAACTGCACTATAAGTCCCTCTATTACTTTTTATGGAATAAATTTATTAATTTATCACTTGACAAAAAATAACCTAAAATATCCTATTTTGAATGCTACAATTGCACTATTAGTATGTAAATAACCTTTTTAATGAATTACATTATAAGTCCCTATATTTTATCATTTAACTAACAAAACTTTCAAACAAACAAAATCTCAAGAAAAATTGTGCAAAAAATCCCTATACTAACTACTAAAATTTCAATATTAGTCTTTATAGTTTTTTATTTAAATAGTACGTTGCATTATACAACCGTATACAATATAAAATTGCACTATAAAATCCCAATATTACATTTGTAGAATAAATTGTACTATACACCCCTACACTATAGGAAAATTACATTATAAGGCCCTATACTATGTGCTATTGCACTTTGGTCCTATATTATATTTTGAGTATATTTCACTATACGACCTTATATTATGAAAAATTGCACTGTTAGTCCTTATATTAATTTTTAGAGTAAATTCCAGTATATTATAGGCAAAAATTCACTATGCGACTATATATATCTTCAAGATTACACTATAAATTCCCTATATTGCCTTTTTAACGTCTAATTGCACTATCTGACCATTTACTAAATGATAAAATGCATTATAAGGTCCTTTACAATGCAAAATTGCACTATTAGTCCCTATATTAGTTTTTGTTTATGTACATTGCACAATACATTCTTATACTATGCGAAATTGCACTATAAAAACCCTCTATATAATTTTCTAAAATTGCACCCCAATATACTAAATACACCTTACTTGTATTGGTGGTGATGGTTGGGGGTTGGGGGTTAAAATGTAAAAATTGAAATGGAAAAATAAAACCCCGATCGGTGTTTTAACTGGTGTAGTTGTTTAGCAACAACTATGGTTGTCGCTAATGCCTTATTCCATTTTTTTGCTCGAAAAAAAAATTATTGACATCACTGACGACATTGTTCGTCTCTATTATCCTTTTTTTGTCATTAGTTACGAATCTTTAAAAGTCATTTCTAATGAACACAGTAGCAACCACTTCATGTCGCTTCTAATGAGGTCGTCGCTAATGTCCTCCATTGTTGCGCAACTAGTTGTGATTTATGGGAGTACCAGCCAACACATTATAGTCCATAAGATATGGAAAAGACGTATAACATGATCATAATTGCGTTTTTTTCTTTAGTCAAATTACATTGACCTTTTTATTAAACTAGTGCACGTTCTTTAAATGTCGTTAGAAGTGTTGTACACTTATAAGTATCTACAATATAGTTTAACGGAGCATACCTCAAATAAGTCAAGTGTCATCAAGACACTATAAATAGAAACTACGTGTTTCCTACTAATTTAACCCAACTTATTTATTTTCATCGTACACACTTTACAAATCTTCTCTTTTTAGTTACCTAATTTAGGCAAACCTAGATGGGAAACACGTACAAATCATCATAGGAGTACACTTGTTACTAGTGGAAGAGGGAGAACAAATGTTATTCCAATTAGAAATCTTTATCCAACCATGGTGCGACTCGTCCAAGAGATATCTCATCGATATATACATTCACATCAACTATCTTAGAGGTTTTATTCGTTCATGTAGCTTTACGTTCGGATTGACAACCCTATGATATTTAGCAAAATAAGACACAACACTACTGTAGTGTCCCAGAGTGTAATTAATTAGACCCACACCATAGAAACCATTTTCCGCAAGTGTACAGGTCGTTGACAAGTACTAAAGATAAGTACTAGGGATTATCGTCTTCACATGGACTATCGTTGTAGATTATTGTGCTTCAATGGTGTAAAAATGCAGAGTTTGTAATAGGAAATGAAATGGAAACAAAGTAAACAAGTAAAATATTTATTTGGTTTTCAATAATTAAAGACTAGGCAATTGAAAAAATAGACTATGGACTAAAATGAAATAAAATAACTATTAATTAAAAAGATGAAAGGAATGGGGAGAGATTTGCTTGAGTCTTGCTAGTAGTCCCCTATGCCGCTAATTCAATGATTTTATTAATAAGGGTGAGTTGGTGAATTAATATTAGATAGGTTTCTAATATATCTCTAACTCTCAGCAAGGTAACTTAGAGCAACCTTAACACAACCAGGGGACTTGGGTAAGGACGCCCTAGAAAATGTCTTGGTGTAATAATTCTAACCCTATTGACTATCTAGTTAGGCAAGCGATCAGTACCGCACACTTAAAAAAGGGAAAAAGTTTGTTCAATTAACAAGAATCGAAACCAAGTCTCCTGGGTGAGCACTTAAAAAAAGTTGTATTCCATTGGTGGGATTTGAACCCAAGTCTCCTAGGTGAAAGCCAAATATCCAAACCGTTTGAGACGCCACAACTTTAAAGCATTACTGTTAGCATGAATCGAACACGTAACCTTTAGATGTTTAATGGATTGGGATAATAGACATATAAGTTATTTTTATTAGTCAAAATTAATGCGTTTAATGCGAAAAGTAAATTAAGGAGTCATAGACGATTTTGACCGTAGAGGATCTGGGCCATTTAATAAAAAAATTGTTTTATTATATATATATATACGTAGTAGAAAGAATTAATGTTATTAATGTAAAAGAGTAAATTATATGGTTTCAGACGATCTTGGTTGTTCTATATGTAATGATCTAGGTCGTCGAGTAATATGTTTTATAATATAGATTTTTTTTAATTAGTATAAGCAATTAATGTTAATATTCATAGTTTGGATTCACATTTTTAAGAGGAAAGAAATGATAGGAATATAAAAACAGTAAACAAATGGAAAGGAAATTAATAACCGTGTTTGGATATAAAAATAATAACAAAGAAAAAAAAAAGTAATTGATTAATATTTTCCTTATTTGGATTCATATTATTAAAGGAATGGAAATGATAATTTTGATGAAAATTACTTTTATACCATTTTTATGTTATGGAGAGATTATATATTGTATTTATAAGGCTTGTTATGACGTTTTAAATTGTAATCATCTCCTTTCTTTTAAAGTGAATCCAATATGGGTTGATTATAAAGCTAGCATTTTTAAAGGAATCAAAGGAATTGTGCCATCCATTGAATTACTTTCTTTCCGTTAAAAATCTAATTCAAACAAAAAAAAGAAATAGATATTTCTATCATTTCTTTTCCTTTCCTTAAAAAAATGAATCAAACATTGCATAAGTCAAAGGAGTAAATTATGTGTTTCAGACTATCCTGGCCGCTATTTATGTAGAGGATCTAGATCATCGAGTAATATGCTTTATAATATAGATTGTTTTTAATTAGTAGAAACAACTAATGTTATCAATGCAATTGAGTAAATTATGGGATTTCGGACGATCCTAACCGCTCTTTATGTAGAGTATCTAGGCCGTTGAGTAATATGCTTTATAATATATATTTTTTTAATTAGTAGAAACAATTAATGTTATTAATGCAAATGAGTAAATTAGAGGTTTCAGACGATCCTGACCGCTCTTTATGTAAAGGATCTGAGTCGATGAGTAGTATGCTTTTGATAGATATATTTTTTAATTAGTAAAAACAATTAATCTTATTATTGAAAAGGAGTAAATCATGGGATTTAAGATGATCTTGGTCGTTCTTTATGTAAATGATCTGGGTCGGGAGGAAGATTCTTTATAATATAGATTGTTTTTATTTAGTAGAAGCAATTAATGTTATTAATACAATTGAGTAAATTATTGGATTTCAGTTAATCCTGACCGCTCTTTATGTAGAGGATCTAGGTCCTCGAGTAGTATGCTTTATAATATAGATTTTTTTAATCAGTAGAAACAATTAATGTTATTAATGCAAATGAGTAAATTATGGGGTTTTAGACGATCCTGACCGCTCTTTAAGTTGAGGATCTAGGTCGTCGAGTAGTATGCTTTTTAATAGATATATTTTTTAATTAGTAAAAACAATTAATGTTATTACTGCAAAGGAGTAAATTATGGGATTTCATACGATTTTGGTTGTTCTTTATGTAAATGATTTGGGTTGTAGAGTAATATGCTTCATAATATAGATTTTTTAATTAGCAAAATAATTAATGTTATTAATGCAAAGGAGTAAGTTGTAGCGGTTTCAAACGATCCTATCTGCTCTTTATGTAGAGTGGATCGTCGAGTAGTATGCCTTATAATATAAATTTTTTTAATTAGTAGAAGCAATTCATTTTATTAATTCAAATGAATAAATTATTGGGTTTCACACGATCCTGGTCGCTCTTTATGTAGAAGATCTGGACCGTCGCTTAATATGCTTTATAATATAAATATATAAATAAATAAATAATATTTAATAATTAATTTATTTTCACTAAAAATTCATGACTCGGTTTTTTATTCAATTTCAAATAATTTTTAAGCAAGTGAATATATTAAATTAGTCTTTACAATTAGATAAGCATATCAATATCCAATACATTAAAATTAAATTAAGTCATTGTCAGTCACCATGAACATGGTCAACACTTGGGTAAAACTCATTTGACCAACAATTCCCACATGAATCAAAATTGACTTACCAACTAAAAGTATGTAAAATAATGCTAAACACGAGAGGGGGTGGGAGAGAAGTCTAGAATAATACTACATTGAAAAGACATATTTTGGCCTTTAACCTTATCTAGTAAAAGCTATCGGATTTACTTACTCACTAGTGAACATGAGGTCTTAAACTGTTAATCTTTTGAGTAAACCAAGTAAATAGAACTTACATAGTATCCTTCTAAACATTATTTGGTTCTCATGGTTGTGTCTATTTACGAACCTGGACAAGCTCATGGTATTTTATGAATAACCTTTGGAGAAATCTGCCTTCAAAAATCATCGTAGGGAGGTCCTACCCATGTTATTCATATAGGTGGTCTTCTGTAAAGAGTATTATGCATTAATCTATCTTGTGTTATCGAAGATACAAGAACCATTAAAACTTTAACTTACCCTTCACTTTTACAGGTAGCATTGTTTTATTTTGTCATGTGAATTGTTTGGGGAGGTCTTCCCATAATGCGTTACATCGAGTTGCAGTTTCATTATTCAGTTTTCCCTTTAAACCTAAACTGTGGGTTCTCCACTCTGCTAGGTAGGGTTTCCATCATAGTAACTCAACTTTCATAGGTTTAAGACCCATTCCCCTTGACAACACTCGCACTTGCTCTGTTTGCAGACCTTTGATCAGTTGATCTGCTATATTATCCTCTGATCGGACATAATCAATTGTGATAACTCCGTTTGAGAGCAGTAGTTTAACGGTATTGTGTCTATGACTTATGTGTCTAGACTTACTGTTATACATCTCGTTTAGTGCCCTACCAATGACACTCTAACTATGGCAATGTATGCAGAGAACTGTCACATACTTTAGCCTATTAGGAATATCCTCTAAGAAATTCCGAAGCCACTTGGATTCCTCAACATCTTTGTCTAAATCTATAAACTCATATTGTGATAGAATCAAGTTGTTGATCATCATACCAATCCCTCGCTTCCAGTAGAGAAGAGTTGGAGCATGATGTAATACATTTGTTCTTTTGTGTCACATTCAGTGATATAGGCGCCGTAAATTTGCATGAAATAGACTAGATCTTGTTGCGTAGCGCCACTAAACTGCCTATAACTTGAAAATTGATTCAGCATACCTGGATCAGGCCTAAATCGCATGGATTGTGTATTTGGAGTGCGAATACCCATGGGTTGCACTCAGAATGTAAGTGGAAGTCTCAGACATTTCTGACCAGCCATCTGAATAATCTGAAATAGATAAAAAAACAAAAAGTAAAGCGTAAAATAAAACAACTAAAACTAAAAAACTAAGTAAAAACTCAAAAGTAATGATGTAATCCCCGACAACGGCACCAAAGACTTGGTAGGGGTAAAGGTGTGATAAAAAACTATATAAAAGCACACACACTTAATACCACTACAAGAAACTCACTACAAGTGCACATACTGTTTGCAAGTAATAGTTGATAAATAGTTGATAATGCTATTACTAAGTGAGCTAGAAGAAATTGATAAAAAATATTACACTAAAGACTCTAAAATGTTTATTGGGTTTTTAAGACTTGAAGAAATTGACTATATTAAACTAAGACTTAGATTAAAGAAAGGGAAATAAAACACGAAATAAAATACTTATGAAAGTTTACTTCGCGAATTAGCAAATAATCCCCACTAGCCTTTTTCTACATTTATTATCAAAGAGAGAATTGTGTGATATAAAAGCAATAGTCGGGATTTGAAATTCCTTCGAACTCCCATCAAGGTAGCTTAGGAAGCAACCTCAGAACTACTAGGGACTTTAGTAAGGGGACACTACGCAATGATCGGTAGTGAAATCAAACCCTGTTGGCTATGTAGTTAGGCAAGCCCGTCAGGATTACTACCGCACACTAAACGATTATATAGTGTTTTCTATAACTTAATCTCCCTGTTAGGGTGACAATCCAACTACTAATGGGGTAACCTTTTACTCTACGCATAATAAGGGTTGCAAACATTAAATCAAACACAAAATACAGAGCTATCATGAATAATTCATTTAAATATAAATCTTGGATCCAAATAAATCATAATACAAGTCTAGGGTTCATCCCATGTGCTATTCTCAAGCTAAATAGAATTAGTTCATACTAATAAAATGAAAAAAAGTAATTAGTAATAGCATATTCATGTTCAAAAGACAAACAAAATAAGAATACTATAGTAATTGCTGATAAATGATAAATAGGGTGGTTGGAATGTCATGAACAACTTCCCGGCTCTTTCTTCACTTCTTCTCACTTGATCCTGGTGATTTTTATGTGTTATTATGATTAAGGACTGAGCAAGATTCTCTTATGGTAAAAGTGAATAATATATATATATATATATATATATATATATATATATATATATATATATATATATATATATATATATATATATATATATATAAAAGCTGAGACAAAATTAGGGTTTATGGCTAAGTATAGACTCCTACTCCTATTCCAACTAAAAAATGTTTCCTTAATAAGTGGGATGGTTGGCCCATTGTAGCTGAAATCCTCATAACTTCTTTGTTACAACTCTGAATCACTTGAAATTAATGGCCACACGACCGTAATGAAAAGAAGTTTCTGAATATAAAAGGGTTCCTTTAAGTTATCTTTCGATTTTCTGCAGCATTGAAAATACTACACATTTTCAAATTTGTCTAGCTCAACTTTTAATTTTCAAATATGCTCAAAGTTCTCTTTTTCGCAATGACTAAGGGGTTTGCTTGGTTTATTCACTTATTATCATCATGCCAAGGTGTATTAACTTCCAAATATCTAAGTGCTACACAAATAACACACAAATTATGTGCAAAAACTTTAAAAATCATAAAACACCTAAAACTAGACAAGGAAGTGTCAGACATGAATAAATGGTAAAAATCCCTATAATAAGAACTAAATCCCCCTAACACGATGTCTCTAGAATAGAATATTCTATCACATAAATGAAGACATCAATGGGCAAAAGGTTAATACCATTTGGACGCCACTCAGTCTCCAATGGCATTGAGTCGACGTTGAGACGGAGCTTTTGGGTATTTTTTCGGTACACAACATTTTATTAAGGTTCATACCAAAACCTCCATTTATTTATTTTTTAAACTATGTTTTAAAAATCAAAACATAGAAAACTTGATAAGAGTAGAGAAAAGCTTAAGGTGTTAGGAGCAAGAGGAGGTGCATCATAACCCTGGTTTTGGCTTCGATTCATCATTCAAATCGTAGGTAATTTCACAAAATTACTAGGATAACTATCATTAGTTTATTCTCATATTGCGCTATGAATTAAATTTTACTCGCTTCAAGTTTCTTATGATTTTGTAATGAACACGATTATGTAGTTACCTATACTAATATTTTATGTATGCTTCGTATATGCCTTTATATCGTTGTTTAAATTAAATTAAGAGCTTTAACACTGTATCTTATCGCGTGGGTATCGATATTTATATTTGTCCTATGTGGAACATCATATGTGCATAACGTAGAATGAGAAAATGATACTAAACAATAATCTTGTATGCAACACATGTATGGTCCCTTATACGGTTATAGGGTTATGCTATGTAATTCACACTTTATTTGACAGACCGACGCAACAACCTAGGCTTTAAAGTTAATTAGTTGCCCACAAATAGCAATCATAAGGACTCTAGAATCCTAAGGAAGATATAAACACATTCATGTGATTTGAGATATTAGTAATCGTCTAATCCTTGAAGTTACATTAGTAAATATCTTGGATCTTTGTCTCCAATTATAATACTAGCTTTATAGTTTGCTCTATAGGGTTTACAACAAACTCCCACATTTCAACTACCTTTTCGACAATACTTATTGGACTAGAAAATCATAGTTACCGCCAAGTGTATATGGCTTCAATAGTTCAATACTCAACTTATCATTTTATTATCAGGATTGATTCGTATACTTACTAAATGTAAGTGTTACTTTTTTCCCACTAGTATAAAAAGTTTCGTAGGTGAAAATCATGCCTATTAGTTGATCATAGCATATCTTGGTAGCTAAATTTGATTCAGTAATATCATTCTTTTCTACTCGTAGTTTTATTTTTCATCTTTGACTTCGACATGTAAAGCCTGATGCTCCTATTGCTATATTTATTATGCAATTACCTCTAATATCCCAACAATACAAATAACAAAATAAATCTAATCCACAATATAAAGTGACGCATAAAAGTTACGAGTGAGATTGAAAGAAACATAACTATATAGTAAGTTAAGCGAGAGGCTAAATAATCTATTCATACTTTAACAAATTTAAAAGTAACAGAAGAATATGATAGACTAGATTTCTCCCGTTCTCCATTATTCATGAAATTAGGTTATATCAATCTAACGCGGTATTCTTCATTAATAAATTTTGTCGTTTAGTCTCTTTTAATGGCCGGTTTCAGTCACTCGTTCGATTATATTCAACTTCTTCTTCATTAGTTGTATTAAAAACGAAAACAGACTACGTGGTTTAAAATTTTAATTATCAAATTTAAAATCAAAGATATTGAACGCTACCGTTAATTTTTTTTTACTTTTTTTAAGATTTACTTTAAAAGATTTATTGGCTGTTAAATTTTTCTTTCACTATTCAAATTCAAACGATTGATTGAATCGTTTGAGATTTAATTAAAATTAAAAAAATAATATATATCTATAATTATATTCCAAAATTTATAAAAATAAAAATACAAATAAAACAAATTAATTTTTTTATAATAATTATCAACTTTAATATTTAAGAAGCCTTTATTCACTTTATTGACCAAACACAATAAGAATAGAACTAATAAAAATTGAAAAGAGCATAATTTGTAGTAAATCAATATTTGTTAAATTAAGAAACCAAATTATATTTCCCTCCTAATAATAAAAAAGGAAAAGGAAAACATAGAAAAATTCTCCTGCCAAAAAGTTTATCCCACCATTTTTCTTCCCGCCATATTGAAGCTCACAGATTTATATTCACTCATCCACACACACTCTTTCACACTACCTTGAGCTGCTATGGCTTTACCACCACTCAAAAGATGTCTCAGCAAGAGAAATCAAAGTTCAAATTCACCTTCCTCCACCCCATTTACCCGTAGTAAATCCCAGATTTATCTCCATCACAACCGTTCTGGTCGTGTCCACCGTGACGCCGCCGCAGATAAGCTTATCATCCACCTTCCCGATTCTCGTTCCGGCCGAGCTCGCCGTGGCACTGACGCACCTACCCATTACTCCGATCCTTTACCCAGCTCACAAGATGTTATTCCTATCAAGGATCTAAGAGCTCGAAGGATTTTTTCAACGGGCCCGTCTAATTCAAACGGACCGAACATTGTTGAACACGATGAAGAGATGAAGAGCTTGAAGAAAAATGGAAGATCTGAGCTAGGTCTGTCCGACTATGATAATGGAACTGTTGAAAAAGAACCTGTTAATACACCTTTGAAGCTCGTTATCAATGAAGAGGAAGCTCTAAACAATGGAGTGGTTTCAGATACTACTGATCAAACACAAGGATCTAATCCAACTTCAAAAAAGGTATGATTTCTATAAATCAATATTGTAACTCTATATAGATTCATGAATCTAATCTAATATCGACTTAATCTTTTAATCTAGGTTATCAATTTACATCCAAGAGAAAAAGTATTCAAAACACCAAACATTTACAGCTACGGAAGATTACTCCCTTTTCTTGAAGCCAATTCAAAAGATGAATCAATCAAATCAAAGCCTCAAAGCAGCCCAGGGCTCAATCACCAGGCCTGAAAAACAATTTAGCTACTTCCCAAGGACCGAACGAATCTGCTGAAATTCTGAGTGAAGGATCAAAAAATAGAAAATCTAACGTGTCTCCAGATTTTGTTTCTGGGTCTGATTCGAAATCAAAAAGGGTATATTTATTTAAATTAAATTAATAATCTTTCTTAATATTAACGATGTTTTTGTTTTAATTTAGGTTAAAACTTCACGTTCAAAAGGAAAAGTATTTAAAGCTCCTAATATATACAGCTATAGAAGATTATTACCTTTTCTTAACAACAATGAATCAACTAGAAAACATGAAACAGGTAAGTTTATAAATATTTCTTATTTAATTAATTATTTTAATAAAAAAAACTCATCTAATTCATCTTTTTTACCGTCCCTATGCAAATGATGAACAATCTAATGAAATAAACGAACCAACGGCTCAGATTGAAGCTAAATTGGATGATTCAGATGCTACTAACAATACTTCAGCTTTAATTATTAGCGAAAAAGAAGTTTCGATTGTTCAAACAACTTCTAAAAAAGAATCAATGATCAGAAATTACTTTTTACCCCCTGAAAAGTTACCGAAAATGGTAAGTAAATTTTGTTTATAGAAAATACTCAAAAATATTACCTAAAAAAATGTTTATTTCTTAACAGGTAACTAATCCAAGATCAAAGCTAAAATTACTCCCATATTTTACTAACTCTTCCGAAACTTACGAAACTACCCTTGGGGAAAAAGTTACGGCTTTACTCTGGGAACCTAGGTATTTACAATCTAATGGATTTGAAGAAAAGGGTATTAATGAAATTTTAAAAGGAAAAAATCCAAAATGGTGTAGAGGAAAGTGTAATTGTTGAATTGTGGTGTTTTTCGATTAAACGCTGAAAAAGCGTTTGAAATTTCAAAGAATCAATTTAGTGAAGCTGAAGAAATCTCAAATGAGTTAATAAAAGAGCTTTCAGAGATTAGAAATTTACTTGAAAAATATGAGTTTTGTGTTAGTAAGGTAATATTTTTTATTCTGTGAAATTAATTTTTTTATTTATATATTAATATGATTTTAATGAATTTTTAGGTTCAAGAATTATGTAAGAAGGCTATGGAGACTGAGAGAATTGCTAAGGAAAGGATTAATGAAATGAAGGAAGATCTTTTTGTTCATTGTAGGACAAAAGTAAGTTATTTTTATTTTTATTTTTTGGATTTTAATATTTATATTTATTTATTTGTTTAAATAATTTTGTAGAGTTTGAATCGTCCAAGGGTGACATTTACTGATAATGAAGAGAAGTGATGAAGAAAACAAGAGTTGGTGAATTTATGAAGGAAAAAGAAGATTTGAAGAAAATTGAAAAATAGTTAATACATATAATTGTAGAATTAATTTTTTTTTATGTTTGGAGATGGAATAATTTGAATAGTTTTGTTTGTCACTGAGGTGGATTTTTGTTATTATGGAAATTACTATGAATATAAGATCACATATTTGTGTTTTCTCAAGGTTTTTTTGTTTGGTTTATTTTTATTATTGTTGGTATTTTTGTGTTGGTTTTTTTGGTACTTGAAGTGATATATAATATGGAATTAAAATACTTTACCCGAAATAATAAAAAAATTAAGTGAAGGTTTGCGAAAATAACATGAGGATGAGTATATATACACTAGACTTGTTTTTTGGTTGGGGAGTATAATAGACCGTCCCTTCAGGGACATCCGATTAAAAAAAAGAATAGTATAATAGACATTTACTACATGTATAATAGAAAATAGAAAACCAAATTTGTTTATAGTTGGGTCTAGACTCTTGACTTATATGTGTCTCTTCTCTTACTTAGCGGTTGGTTGTTTCTTTGACTAAGCTAAACTATAGTTAGTTTAGATGCCTCTTATGATTATTTGGTTGAAAATTATAGGGGTTTGTTGTTTATTTGTTAATTTTGTGAGTCAGTTGTTGTTTGGATTAGTTTTAATTTGGTTAATGTTTGGTGGAGGTCAGTGTTTGTGTTCTCATTCGATTCTTTCCAATTCGATTTTCTTTATTATTACTTGGGATAATAATACTTTTCTTAATACGAGAGAATCACGATTCTCTTTGATATAGATGTCGCTTAGTTTTTTACTATATATAGTAGAGTTGGCATTGAGTTCGAATTATGGTGAGATTTAAAATGGAATTTGACTTTCTCCCCCTCAATCTAAGACTTGAGGTGATTGTGTTTGTTCAGCTCATAGTAGTTTTAGCCCCTGCTTATGTGGCAACGAGGTTTTTGGAAGGATGATGTTATCTAACTATAATATATTGTACTTATTGTGTATGTTATGTTAAATTTTTGGTAAGAATGTTAGTCTTATTTATGTTAGGATGAAACCTGTAATTATCAATAATGTAATCCTTTGCTTTAGATGTTATTATTTCCTTTTGACAAAAAAAGAATGCCAACAAACTATAATAGCATTAAAATCCTACTATGAATAGTTGGATTAATTTTTATTAACTTCTTTTTAGTTGTCGTATCTAGATACAAACTTATGAATGTTGGATATAAGTAGGTGGAATAGCTTATCACATGAAGTTGTTGACTTCTTATGTGATAATCTATGTCAATGATGGTGTTAATGTCAAAGTCTTTGTAACACCATTTTCTTAACTTACTTATGAAAGGACTTTTTTTTGAAAGTGATAAAAAAAATTAACTATAAGAAGAAGTGGTTTATGGGCGGTTGAATAAATCTTGTCCTTTGTTGGTTATCTGGGTGTTTTTGTTTTAATATATTGGAAGACGAACCTTCTTTTTTTGGTGTTGTTACTCTTTTTTTTGGATTATACCATTTTTACTCATGTTTTCAAATATACGTAGAATTGGTTTCACGGGGTGTGGTAAAATTTTGAACCAATCAATCTTCCTCAATTGCTCACCTTACTATGGTAACTTTGTGGGGATTAACAAAAATAAACAATGAAAGCCTCTAACTAAACATGAAATTGTTGCATGTATTATCAAAGTGAACATGTGGCTTAATAAGTGGATCAATATGAAATTTGTAGTTAACTCCCCACAAGATAAAAAGCACATGAAATTTGAAATGATGTATTCATGGCTTCAATATTTTCTGGTTATAACATCAAACTGGATCATAACATTACCATGGAGAATGATTGGGAAAATGTAATAAGGCCATTTTCATGCAACAAAATATGTATGAACATGATAGTATCGTTAAATTTGGAAGATATTAGACTTTGAATTGTAATAGTAACAAAAACTTCTCATTAATCCCTACAACAAGAAACATGACTATTGAATAGGTTGCCAAACAAAAGGCACATGAGATTTTGTTTGGTAAAAGGTGCTTGACCCTTTCCGGATTAGCATATCTTATTCATATTGACTGTTCACCTAAAGGCATTGGATACAACTCATGTTGTAATATGTATTATCATTTGTCTTTAAAATATTTCATTTAGTTTGACAATCTTTTTTATTATAGTACACTAATTACTACATGATTCCACATAGAATGCCTATTTTTGACATTTTTTCATAAGTCTCAACTAATCATGTGAAAAAGCTCCATCATATTAGGAATATAGTTCCTCCAGGATTGAACCCTATTTCTTAATCATTTATATACTAATATGACATCGAGAGACCAAATAAATGCAAATAAAGGAACGCCCCATATTGTTTAGTAAATTTATTAGGGGTTGCACGTATGAGAGGACCCGACAACGAATATCTAATATATATATATATATATTTCATTAATAAAATATAAAACTTAAAAAAGGTAATTTTCTATAAATATACAGTTCTATTATCAATATACTTAATCAAATTTAATCATTTCGCTTAATCTCATTTGATTATACGTTTCTTTTACTTCGCATTTTGTTCTCTTTAGACTCTTCTTTCCTTTTCTTAGGGTTTTCATTATGATTACACTTATTTCTTCCTCGTCACCCGACATGTTCGTATTCATTGATCTCATCTTTAAGTGTCTGTTGTTAGTAGGCCTGTGTTCACTAATTATAATAACATCCGTCTAATCCATGCCATGTGTCTATTAGTGTAATGAATTACTATGATTTATTAGTAAATATATGAGGGAAGTTTTACCCTAATTGATAATCACAGGTCTCCCCAAAATCTCTCTTCTATTACCCATTTCCAAAAGTAAGCATTTGTCCTACATTCAGAAATCTTCTCATCATCATCATCATCATCGTCGTCATCCCTACCACATTTTGTAATAAATCTTTTCTAAAGCTTTGTAATCATGTCATAATCGGTTGCTTTTACCTTTTGATCTCAACCTAATCCTCATATATGAATGTGAACGCGTAGAGTTACTCACTGCATTTGCTTGTTGAACGTAAAGGTCCATATCCCTTTTGTCATTTGTGTTAGACCGACTCTATTTTAATATTTGTGATGATGGTTTAAATAATGATTATGTTTAGTATTATCTAGTCATAGTTGATTTGTTTGAGGTATGTTTAGCATGTGTACATAAGAGAGGTGATTAGTATGAATGCTTAGAGCTATTGATTTTTAACGATCAAAGATCATCCTCTATGATCACAATAACATAGGGTGCTCAAGTGAATAAGTTTAAGTCTCCAAAGATCAAGACTCAAGAGAGATCAACAAATAAGCTAAATAAGATTAAGACTCAAGGAATTGAAAAGAACGATTTTGAACATATTGAAGATTTAGACTCAAGGGAGTTAGAAGAACGAGTTTAAAAATGTTGAAGGATCAAAAATCAAGGAAGATAGTAAAAGCTATCTAAATATGAACAAGACTCAAGGGATTTCATTAATGATTAATCTAGAATACTGACCGGGATACTTGGCTTGATAGAGAAGAACAAAGAGCATAATCAGGCTTGAGGATATTAAAGACCAAGACTCAAGGGAATTCAAAGATTATAGAAATGTGTGAATCAAGGAAAGAAGATCGGTATCTAAGAGTACCTCAGATAAGCCAATTAAAAACATAAAGAAAGATCAAGTCAATTAGCTCAGTTTGGCCCTCCGAGAATTAATTTTGAACCCAAAAAAATGTATCTAATAGAAATCAAGTTTGTCACTACGAGAATCACCGCCCCTCTAATGTGGGTAAGTCGTTTTACATCACTAGTAAAAATAGGGACATCAGACACTCGAGGAGCTCTATCATGAATGCCTAAAGTGGCATCTTAAAGAAGAGGAGAAGAAGTCTGGACCTTCAAAGAAAAGATATGGCAGAATGCGTAAAGCTATTGGAAAAATAAGACGAGAAAAGACAAAGATTAGTCCCGCATTGAAGATAGCGGGCTACCTAAAGCCATTCAATAATGAAGGCTGAGAAGAGAAAAGAGTTGACCTCCAAAGACTATCTCTAAGTGCACCGGATGAGAGCCAACAAAGATAAAGATCTAACAACTGAAAATGAGATGCCGAATATCCGATACTCTTTATCTTCATATATGAGTCTCGGTTCCAAGAGGATATACAATAAAGAGGATGACGTGTATCCGAGAATAAGAAGATAACGACTAGAAAGGACAAAAATATAGTAGTTAGTGTACCATTTGTCTAGATACATTGGAGAGACTTCATTAGTCATCTAAACAGAGTGTAGAAGACCTTTGAGATGAATAAACTTTGCCAATAGGGAGCCGATGTGGTCATATCAGTTGGAGAGTTTTTTGCCAACAAATCGGATCTCTCAAGAGAATAAAAGTGGATCTCTCCAACCTTTGAAAGTTAAATCTTTGGAGAAGAAGGCCCAAAAATAACCATAACCCTCATATCTATATTGCTTTGTATTTTAGCACACACACTTTATTTTATCTACTCATGGAGAAGTATAGAGCTAGGCTAGACTGGGTTAACTAGGCTTAATCGTAATACATATGGTTTGCTCGTGGTCTAGTGAAGAAGTGGGATCTTCCGTATACTAGACAAGAGTGGTTAGAGCTTGTGTGGTGTAGACACAAAGCTTGAAGGCTTCACAAAGTGTGAAGTGGTAGATCATGGGGATTGACTACTCATGCTTGTGTGATGATGCACAAGTGGAAGGCTTCATGGGCTTCACGGACATGGTTTACTAGTGTTGAAGATACCCCTAGGGGATTCCTTTGAAGGTGATTTTAAAAAGGTTTAAAATGTTTGTGCTATCACCTTTAAGAGACATAAGGAGTTCTAGTGAAGGAGCTTAAAATCCTAAGAATGCATGGACCTTAGGTGATGGACTAAGGCTATGGGAGATGAACCATTCTAAATCGCGCGTATAAATTTTCTCCCTTTATTCTTTACTTTTTTGCATGCATTGTAATTGATTTTTTGTTTAGCCCATATCTATTTATCTTATCTTTCATGATAAGTGTCCTCTCTTTTGCCTTAGTCATTTTTTTCAAAACCTTTTTGCTAAAACTAGATATCCTCTAGTTTTTTGACAAAATGCCCCATTGAGTTTCTGAATAATAGGTTGCGTAATTGCTTATCCAAGTATTAGTTAACTTGATTGAGTCTGGGTTTGGAGAGAATAATGTTTATTTGTCCATTGCTTCATTCACCCCCAAGGATCCGTTTTTGGGTTTCATTTTGCAAATTATAGCCCATCATTTCTTTAATGGCTAACCAATTAATAATCAGCAATGTTGGTGTAAAATTTATTTCAAATGGTTGCTTATGTAAAAAATTATCTCTTATTATTAATGAAAATATTTTATTGGATATAACAACGTTATGCTATCATCATTTGTAGCCAGATATATTGTAACCGATACCTTGGTGCGTTAAACTCATCTAAAATTTATCCAAGAAGCTAAAGCTTGAGAATCCAAATATAAAAAAAGTTGGAACACCAAACTTCATTTGAGACTCAAACAAGTGAAGAGTAGGACATTGTACTCCAAAAACCTAAAATACTAGACCACCAAAGTCTTTTTGATAATTGGCCTTATGAAAGACAAGAAATTGAACCACCCAACTTTGAGAAATCTAGACCAGGGTGAGTCTGGTCATCTTATATTGATCTCTAAGCTAAATAGTTTTATCTACTCATAAAAAAGTATAACAATAGGTATATTAGATTCAAAACTTCAAAACCTAGTTTCCTCTTATTTCATATTAGAAGTGGAATATCCCCTATACTAGAAAAGAAAGAGTTGTTTAGTACTTGTGTAGTATACACACGAGATAAGGCTTTGCAATATTGCAAAGTGGTTTAGGTATTGTGACTATACACGATCTTTAGATTGCGAATTGCACGATACTCTAAAATTAGTTTTAAAAATCGACAATCCTACCATTATTCATGTTACTTGATGCAGTTTTAATAGCTAACTTGCTTCAAGTGGTTTTAAATAAACCATATTTTACCTTGAAATATTTTTACAAAACGTGGATTTCCAAAATTTGAGACACAATTAGAACTTCTTGATCATTGAGGGATCACTAACTTACTACTACTTAAAAAAAAATCGTATACTTGTAGAGAGAAGTGATACCAAAATATCCTACCAGGGCAAGTTTACGCTTAACTTACCCGCTGCTTGAAAATAGCAACGCCGTTGAGATTGGCCAATCATGTTCATCGTTCAATGTGGCACCTCGTTCGTAGATTCATCCAAACTCACTTGTATTGCAACTATTCTTAGAAAAATGGACGGATTTATTATTTCCAGTCACACTTCTCAAGTTTGGTCTACTTCTATGGTAGAAGATGAGTCGTAGCTCTACTGGAATCTTACAAGCTTGTTGCCGCAGTTACTACCGAGTCTATTTGTCTCAATAATATTCAAGACGTACAATCTGTGTTTAACATTATATGAAGTATTCAGTCATTCATAGATAATACAATATTACCTGCTTTATTGGGAGTAAATAGCTAATTAATCATATTCGGATAATAGAGTACTTGATTCTCTAATTTGATCTCACAACTAACGGTTCAACATCCTTATTTATGATTAGATGATTTCTTGAAAAATGCCTTTTACATAATGACATAAGTTATTGTCAGGGTTGATCTTGAGGGTAGGCCGAAAAAAATTGTTTTGGACCCTCGATATTTTGATATTTGTAAGGTCCCCTAATTTATAAAAAAAATTACATAAAGGAGACTCATAAATTTGCTTTGGACGTATGTCAAAATTGATCTTATCAGGACTGGTCCAGATTATTAAAATGTATTTTACTTGTTCTTATAATCTTATTTGTTTTTTGCAAAGTATTTTGAATAAATTAAAATACATAATCGCATTTAATTTGAGGTGATTTGAGTGGTTGGATTTTTGTATGTAACTAGAGTTACACGTCGTCCATGTGAGAATATTTCTACAAGATATAAATTTTGTATCCATTTTTTGTTTGGACGGACATTTTGTATGCATTTATTTACGAGGAAACTTCAAATTACAGCCCAATTTCATTTCCACCCCATTTTAAAGCCTAAGTTAGGAATTGTTCTTTTAAAAGCCTAACCAAACTAAACCAGCATAGTCTCTCTCTTACTTTTCCTGACACACAATTCATTTTTTTATTATTTTGTTATTTCCACTAATCCGTATCCAATATGTACCCTCGGGTACGGACCTATTATTTTCGTGTAGCGTTTCTTTACGTTATATCCATGTTAAAGTCCGTGGATATAGGGCTGTACCTAAGCTGGGTTTTTGTCCAAGTCAAAATGTACCCAAGCTACGGGTTTGTCCAAGTCAAAATTTGTCCAAGTCTGCACCCATAGGGCTATACCCTTTTATCCAAGTCTGTGATACTATGCATGTGTTTATCACCCAATACCCCCATACATTTTAGCTACAACAAATTCCATTACAAAGAAATGTTAATCTACCACCTCTGCAGAGCATATTCCACACTCTTGAGACACCAATAAACCCTGTTTATTTAAGTTATAAGTCGCGGGTAATCTATCTTTTGCGAGCCTCTAAAGAAACACCCAGATTTTATTAGAACACTGTAGCTTCCAGTAGCTTCCAGATCAACCAGTTAACATTGGGTAAAATGTCAAGAAAATTTAGTACACAGATAAAATGCACCAAAAACCACGCAAAAGACTAGAACGTCATCAACTAACGGCGACTCTTGACGGATTTCTTTAACTAGGGGTAACGGGTAATGAAAACTTAGTATAGGGGTTAAACAACCTCATTTTAAACAATAGGGGAAATTTTCAATCAGCCTATAGTACAACGTGTAAAAGTGGTATTTACTGTATATTGTTTAACAATCATTATTAATGACAAGAACCATACTATATAATTTTTTTTATTTCTTATAATAATTATTACAATTTTTAATATAATAAAACCTAAATTTAATCTACGTGAGTAATTAATATGTTATATAACTCATGTGTTTATATTATTTTATGTATTTTTATAATAAGACCAACAATTAGTAAGTATATCACAAAAAATAAGTATACATAAATTTTTAAGTTTATAAAACTATTAAATTTTGTTAGATAATATTTGATTAATAGAGTTTAAGAAAAAATAAAAATATTAAATATAATTATTTTTATGATAAACAATGTATATCCTTTTTTTTCAAAAAAAGGTAACAATAAAAATTATTTATTTTTCTACAAATTTAAAACATAAACATTAAAATAAAAATATATAAGATGAAAAAAGGTTGTTGAACAATAACCCTAACCCATTCATGTCAACTATAAATATATAAAATCATCATTAAGGTATTAAGCAGCCACAATATTATTACTATTTGATATCCCATTCTCTTCCAATCCAATCGATTCATAGATTTATCATTTCTCCTCCTCTTGGATAATGTTTCTTCTATTCCCATGATTTCACAGTTTTGATTTTAATGAATAAGTGTATTTACTATCTTTCAATTCTGATGGACAATTCATTTCTATTTTCATGTATGAATTTCTTGATCTATTGTTATTTTTTATGATAGATATTATATGCTAAACAAATTGCTTCTACTCTGATTATTTATTTATCTTTTCAAAATTTATTGATAGTTTGATTGTGTATGTTAAAACAAATTACTTCTACCCAAGTTATTTCAGGGTATATAGTTTTTTTTCATATAATTTTATCAATCTTGTTTAACTTAAATGCATATATAGTGGATGAAATAATGGTTAAAATGTTGTTTGAAGATCCATTAAGATTTAAAATTATTGATGTAATAAATCTCATATATCATGATAATGAGAAACCTTTTGTGTTTTCAATTATAAGGGATTATTTTAGTGAGACTGATATAATTTTTTAAATCTAAATATTTTTCAGAATCTATAAATGAATTAAAATTTAATTATATTTCGACATATTTACTTGGTCTTTTGTATAGATGGATGTTTTTGTTTTAATATTTTAAAGATTTTTTTTGTATGTGGCATGTCAAGTTTGAGTCAAAGACAAACTAAAATTCATTAATTTTTTGGGATGAGTTAATCCCTAAACAAATATCCTAAAAATCTTTTGTATATGATTCTTTAGGCATTTACAAAGAATTATTTAAGATATAATAGAATATAGACCTACAAAATAAACTCATTTCCAATACAAAATAAATTTCAAAAATAATGTTTTAGAGAGATTTTAATTAGTCATTTCATATGTATGAATATTTAGAACATGTCTCAAAATCAGGTTGAACATTAAGTTTATACTTTATTTCACAATTGCATGGTTCTTCTACTAATTTAAAAATGTAAATTTGAATTTAATATCTATTGTTAGATAAGGTCCAAGTATATAATTTCTTCTCACTAAATATGATAGACTTTTCATTGTTATTCACAATACTATATCCAAATAAAAACTTGAAAAATGCTTCTTTAGATTTAATTATTTTGAGAAGATAAATTATTAATAGATTTAGACTACACAAATGATTATGTTGATACGCTTTTACTCACTATTTTGTTTTTTGGTCAAGTGTTTTTGTAAGTTTAAGTCGCATTTAAGATTCATTAAGAACGACTTAGAAGAAGATTATGTTTTTTGATTAATTAATTTGGAAAATATTAAATATGTGATGATTATATTTTGCCATTTGTATAACTTACATTCTAAAAAACATATTTTAATTTGTTGTGAGAATTTTTCATATTCAATAATAGTATTCTTTTTTTTAAACTGAGTCTTGTAATGCATAGGGAGTAAAGAGTAATGATATTTGTCACCCTTTTTGTATCACCCTTTTATCACCTCCTACGTGTATGCCTACATGGACCAATGAATTGATTTCTCTATCCTATTTAATTTTTCTCTATCTTCTATTCAAGGAAATCAACACATATATATAGACGGGTGATAAAAGGGTGACATAAAAAGGGGTGACATATATCATTACCCGGGAGTAAAATCTTAATCACAAATAAATATTAATTATAGGAATGTATTTAATTGACATTACACCAAAATTTATAACTCAAAAAATATTTTTTAGTAAAGTGGTATAAATACTTATATTTGTTAATAGTATTTTGAACACAGTGAAAAAAACATTAGAGATTATTATTTTATAAAATATTTAAAAAATATAAAAAAAGAACCAAGATGAAATATATTTACAACCAAGTAAATAAAGATTAAATATGTTAGATAATGCATTCTACACATAATGGCAGACTTAGAATACTTAATTAAGAGGGCTTATATATAAGCGATAGGAAAAACGTTTTCAATTGGGTTTCAATAGGGTTTTTTTTTGGTAAGAAATATTATTTGAATTAATTTGAATTAGATTTTTTTAAATATTTTTTTAATAAGACAATTTTTCTAATACGGAAAAAGAGTATGCTCCGAGGTACTGAACCACCTTCTAGAGGATATATATATATATATGTGTGTGTGTGTGTCTGTGTGTATATTGATCGTTTCATATTTGTATATAAAAAATATAGATACATTATAAGTTTTAGTTTTTTAAATGTGTAGGTGGGCTTTAGCCACCTTTGATAAAGCATATTAGAGCTACTACAAGGCAACAAGGCTAACGGGATCTTGGTACCAAAGATTTAGCTCGATGTTTGGAACAATTTTAGCTTCAACACTGGTGACACCAACATGGATAAAAAAAAATTCCTTAATGACCCACCAGATATATAAGAAATTACTTATTTTTTTTTCTTTTTATCAACTTAAGAAATTGTAAAACTTGTTGTTGTTTATGTTAGTATTTGAATTAGTCCTTTTGTTATCAAGTTTTGAGTCCTTTAGTGATAGTGTTTTATTTTACGTGTATTTTACTAGTGCACCTAAATTTGTTTTATATGTAAAGAAACGGGCTGAACAAGTTTTACCCTTTTTTATGAGCTCCCACATTTTGTTTTATATTTTTAATTATAAATGTTTTTTTCAAATTTATTTTGCAATTGATTTTAATGTGACAATTCAATTTAAGGACTACCTTAATACTTAAAAAGAGATTATGAAGGTCATCCACTCAATTCCTAGTATACCTCCAAATGCATTAATGCAATTAAATACATTTATTAATTTAGTAAAAACTATATATTATAATAACACTATTTTGGTTGCTCTCTCATTGATGCTAAAATATACTATTACAAAAAGATAAGATCTTCATAAAAAGTTTAAAATAAATCATGACTTAGTGTGAAAGTTCTATTAAGGAAAAGGAAAACAAATGTTTTGAATGGAAATTTATATGATCATCTTCTAAAAAAAATTGATAGACAATGATAGACAAGCTTCATGAATTATTCTATTTCTAAATAATATTTATCTTTAATCATAGTAATGCATCACGTATCTCAAATAACAAAGTTACCTAATTTTCACCGAAAAGAAAAATTTAATATGAGATCCACTTTTGTGTTTTTTTGAGAAAATATGTTTAATGGAGTGCAACTATTTTAGAGAGAGCTTAATAGTGAACAATTCACTTATATAGTTGGAAGGTAGTATAATGTTTATTTAATTTAGGCATTATTAATAATATTATAGAAAATTAGATAGTAGTTATCCTAGATATTACTCATATGTGTCTAAATGATACGATTATGGATTTAAGTATTATGTTACAATTTCGAAATAGAAAAGTATTCCATCCAATAATGGATGAACTTACACCAATTATATTAATACACATACACATGTTTTAAACTTACAAAAGTAACTAACTAATTAATCTAATGAAATTTATTTTGTTTTAATAATTAATGGATGTGGTGTGAGTATTGGACCATCCAATATTGGATGGAAGTCTTACCCTTTAGAAATACATCAACTTTATCATAGGAAAAATGTTGATTTATAAAGATCAAGGTCCTAGTATTATAACTTTTTTATAAAATTATTAAGGTTACACTACTATGTATATATGAAAAGTGATCGGGGTTAGTGTTTGGTAGGAAGAGGGACGAGGATATGACTTACGAGGCAATATAAATTGAGATTTTGAATTCAATTTTTTTAAATAAATTAAAAATTGTGATTTAAATGAATAATTGTTAGTTATTAGAAGAAAAAAATTGAAAATTATGATAAAATGACATTTTAAATTATTATATAATGCTAATATATTGAATTTTGTGTTACCATATATTTTGTATTTAATTTTAACATTTCTATTATTTTAAAATAAACAATATGTTGAATATTATTTTATATATGTATGATTTTACTCTCATCTGATTGTTGTAATATATATTCTTTGAAAATTAGTAAAACTTCATAATACATTTAATTAGTCTATACTTTATAGTGAATTTACAAATATATGAGAATTTTTATTCTTTATTTTAGAATCGAATTGTTCAGAGTTTTCATGCTAGACTGAAAAATATACTGGTGCAGCCCTCTGATATCCAGTTTAGAGCTAAAGTTAGAAACGCATGGCGCCAGACCTCCTTTGATGAAAAACGTTTTTAGGTTAAATTAGGTAACTTAAATGAGACCCAGGGTCATTTCTACTTTTACATCAATGAGAGATGGCAAGTTGATTTGGAGTAGGAAGCAAAAGATTTGGAGCCCAACTTCACCAATTCTACATCTTTCACTCGTGATCATAAGGATTATTAGTCTTAGATTCTTCTCTTACCCATATTTCTAAAATCCTTAATATTTAGTTTTATTTAATTAATAACATACCAAATTCCATTAGCCTGGTTCTTCTTTTATATATAAACCTTGAATATTGTTTTGATACTATGATATTTGGAAAGTGAATTTAATTGAATCGGATAATTGTGTTATAACTAAATATGAATTATTATTATAGATTATTTCTATAACTTGCACACTTTTTTATTGACCTACGTGCTTAAACTATTACCGTGGTTATGATTTTAGGAACTGAACTGGTTCATACAAGTTTGGTGTGCAATAGAGATCCTAACATGCTTACCTAACTGGATAATCATATAAGCTTAACTTATATCACCAAACGTTTTTCATAGATTAATCTTACCCAGTGACTAATAATTGTGAGATCGTCTTTTAAATTACACAGATGAGAGTTAGAAGGACTATAGAATCCCGATAAGTTATATCAACCTAATTTACCCTTATAATTAGAATCACCGACTCAATAAGATAGGCTCATACTAGCAAACATGATCTAATCTCTTATATGTATCGTAATATTATCTACTGCATTAGTTGTTTAATTACATATTCACATCGTACTTAAATTTAAACACCAAATACGTATCTATTTTAACTATGTCTTTAGTTTTAAACATTTTAAATACTTTACACTATATACAAACACGGGTTTGAAGTTAACAACATAAGTCCCTAATATACGTAAGGCATTGCACCCTAATATACGTAAGGCATTGCACCCTAATATTATAGAGTCGGAGATTCCTTTTTTTCTTATCGAAGTAAAGAAATCTAATTTCTTTCCCATCTCACTAAGCTACCCTTTATGTATATGATTAGGTTTTACAAAATTTATCCCAAGAGTTCCAGAAAAAATTCTTTTTTAATCCAAAGTTATAATCCTTTTATATAAAATTTCACTTACATCCAAATAACACAAAAAAAATTCTTCTAGGAATTCTCAAACCCCTAATTTCAAAGATCAAACTTTTGAAGAAACAAGTGGTTCTAAGGCTCAAAGGGGGGGGGGGGGGGGGGTTATCCAAAACACTTTTTTTAAACATTTCAAACTTGAATTTGTCTAGTAGAATAAATGAATTTCTCCTTTTTGTAACTTGAATTTTTGGAAATAGTGGAGCTTTTTAACTTATATCTTGTAAAAAGTTGTTAGCTTTTGGGACTACTGTGTTGAAGTAGTTAAAATTGGTGAAAATTGAGTTATGGGTTCTAATATTGTGTGAAGATTATATTGGGGGTCCCATGAGGAATGTAATTTATATGAATATATCTAGTGAATCGAGAGTTATTCCAAGATTAACCATATCCTCTAAAAGTAAGTCTGTGACGGCTTGGGTCCTTTAGCCTCAAGATAAATATTTCGATCCCTTCTAGTTAATTCTTTTTAGTTTTTTATTATATATTTAGGTGTTATACTTGTATGTTTTTACATCCTTTTAAATATTCTTATGACGTGGGGACACAAATCACTTTTGAGTTGGAGGAGGAGTACTCGTAGTTCTTATCCATTTTATTTGTGTTTAAAAAGTTTTGAAGAAAACTTAGAAAGCCCACAAATTAAAATGAGTCAAAACTAAAATAATTTGTTTCACAATTAGGTGTTGAACTAGTTAATATCCCTTGAAATAATGGATGAAATCAGTGGAAGACTTAGGATAATTTATCTATGGGGGCTAATAAATAAGGGTTTGGAAACAACATTTTATCAGTTTACGATAAGTTGTTTAACTTGAAAGCCAAAAGTTGTCTATTTTTTGTTTAATGTTTTCATTTAGAATAAAAAATTCAAATAAATTTTAGATGGTGATATATTTATTTTGGTAAAATTAATTATTTGAAATAATTTAAATTAATATGATATATTATCTAATAAAAAAAAGTATGCTCGGATGGTACCAAACCACCTTCTAGAGGAGATATATATTGAGCTTTCATATTGTATATAAAAATATAGATAAGTTATAAGTTTTAATTTGTTCAAAATGTATTTGGGCTTAAGCCATCTTTGATAAAACATAAGTCCGCCACTCCATATTATAATTTCCATCTATGTATACTAATAAATTACATTTTGATACCATAATAACTAAAGTATATATTGACATACGTATTATTGGAAGAATTGCATAGGGAAGTATACCAAAAACATCAAAAAATAATGAATTTATCTAGTATGGTTGGTTTGATTTCTAAAAATTCTAGAATCATATAAACAGTTCGAACTATCAACAGGCATCAAGTCTAATGGTATCTTGGTATTGAATATTTAATAACAACAACATTGACCCAAAATATGTAAGATATATAAGTTTCACTTGACCAAAATAATTTCCCCATTGACCCACTAGATATATAAAATATTACGACTATAATTTTTTTTTCTTTTATCAACTAATGAAATAGTAAAACTAGACATATAGATCAAATTAAGATCTTATTTGTCCATGATCTTATTCAAAGCTAGAATTTTGTCAATACTTTAATAAATATCGTACTAAAGTAAGATCAAAGTAAGAATTTTATGCTGAGTAAGATCAAAATTTGTCCAAATTTGCACCCATAGGGCTATACCAACTCATGAGAAGAGTCATGAACGTCGTTCCATGATTTATAAAATAGAGGTACGGTCTCGCGTATCATGAGCCTATGACCTTGCTTACATACTTTGTTTTTTCTAAGATGGGGTTCCAAGTCAAATCGAGGATGAAAAAATGATGGGGATCTGAACCCATGCTTTGCATTTGCCTTCTCGACCAACTATTAAGTAACTTTGTCCGTTTTCTTTCTGACTGCACAAAACAAAGTCAGTTAGACAACTAATATACTGTGATAATTAAATTTTATACTTTATATACGTAAGGCATTGCACCCTAATATTCGTACAAGGATCCACAAGGTGGATCACGTCCACCACCATCATGTCCCCTTCCCATGAGTGACTGTGCAGCGACGCCTGCCGTCTGAAAACATATACGAAATCTACATAGAAAAAATGATTAGATGCATAGGGAATATAAAAGTAACAATAACACATATTCATCAAATTAAAAACTAAAAGACTTATTGAAACGCTTCTAACATAAAATCCATTCTACAATATTGTAAATTTAAACATATAATAAAACAATAGAATAACGTTATACTATTATAAAATCTAGTCTTAATCAGTACATCCATGACACTTAACTATATGATCTCTCATCAAATAATCAACAAACTCTAAGCAATTTCTTATGTACTACAAACATATCTACATAGCCCGGGCAGGTTCAATCGGGGCGACCCCACAAGGCCCAAAAATTATAAGGGCCCCTTTTATTTGTCCCATTTTTTTTAATAAAATTGTAAATACACATAAATATATAATACGCTAACATTTACACTTAATTAAACAAAAGCAAGTTAATTTCAAATCCCAACACATATCCCAAATAATTTCCCATAAAGATCTCATCTGATTCTTAAAAGCGTGGCCGATTATGGCTCTTAAGAAATACTCAAATTTACAAGATTCATATTTCATGTAATTTGAATTTTAACGGTGGTATATGGTTCTATATATTATTATCACTCTTTGTCCTTGTTCCGTTCAATCTATTTGATAGTACTACAAAATTATGATTAATCTATTTGAATTATATAGGTTAATTTAATTCGTCATTAATAATTGTTATCGAAATATCGTGTTAAAAAATATGAAATTCAACATTTACCCAATCAAATTGTAAAAGAAGCATTATGATTTATATAACTTTAAAATTTTGTATTTATATTCTACATTGTTTCTATTGTTCAGAATTCGATTTTCAATATTTTTCACAACTTATATACATATTAGATGGTAGATAAAAATTCAATACAATGTTTGATTAACTAGCACCCTGTTTTAATTTTTGTGAATTTTTTAATTTTAAATAGGTTGAATAACATGATTCATTGTATTTTTATGTTTAGATTGGGAAATTATAAAACAAGTCATGACAAGAGTATTATTTATTGATAATCATGCTTTAAATGAGTGATAAAATTTTCTTTTGAAATTTTTAGATTTGCGTGAAGTTATTGGGATAACATTGGATAGGCATAAGTTCAGTTTAACATTAAAATGCATTTAAACAGATGGATACTAAAACAAAGTATTGGCTCAATTTTCTTAACATATATATATATATATATATATATATATATATATATATATATATATATATATATATATATATATATATAAAGTTTTTGAATTAGTTTGGCATATACAAGTATATATTTCTCTACTTTTAAAAAATATTTTATTGAGATTTTTTGCCTTGTATGACAAACTGGAGGTTAATTATACCCACTTCATTTTCCTTATGTGTGTTACTTGGCACGATTTTCTATAATAATACATAGATCTAGTGGTGGCTACTAAATTTTGGGTACTTCTTTTTTGTTTGAGATCCCGTTGGACTTTTTTTCTTATACGAGTTTATAACATGACAAAGGCTTTGGAAAAACTTTGTTATTTAGTATCGCATTTGAATAAAAATAAAGTATTACCGAAAAGAAATTTTGGTTAAAGTGTTGCAATCTTGTAATTGAGGACCCAGTTTAAAATTTTTGCTCTGGCCCTAAAATTGCCACATACCTCACACTAGTAAACTACTAGATGCCTAGACTTGTTGAATTATATGCTTGGATTGCATTTTTGGACCAGATATGAACTAATTACCATAAGAAAAATTAATAAAATTCTAATTTATAGCTATCCCGATCATCGTGGTAAGGCTTATTCTCAAACACGTCCTAGAAATGCTTAATCTATGATTTGGGAGAAGTATCACAAACCTCTCCACAAGTGTTCAATTTGTGGCGTGAGACTTTGATGATTTGTGTGTTTCCGCCATCTAAGGATAATTGCAACTATTATTGCATTTAATTAAATTTTAATTTGATTTTCATAATATAGGGAACTATAGTATTTTTTTCCATAGTACATGGACATGTAGTGGATTTCTTTTATTAGTATGAATACCTATAGTTTAATGTAACATATCAACAAATAAAGATACAAAACTAAACTGTAAATAAATACAAAAATAAGGGAATAAATTTTCAAATATGCCAAGACAGTGGACTAAACTCTCAAATATACCAATTTAGGGGACTAAAATGTCAAATATAAAAATTAAAGGGACTAAACTTTCAAAATATTTAAAGTTAAGGGACTAAACTGACAAATATAACAAGCTAAGTGACTAAACTATTAAATATACAAAGTTAGAGGACTAAAATGTAAAATATATAAAGTTAGGAGACAAATTGTCAAAATATACAAAGATAAGGGACTAAACAATCAAACATATCAAGATAAAGTACTAAAATGCCAAATATACAAAGTTAGGGGACAAAACTATAATTTCTATTTCAAAAAATTAAATTGCACTTTTAGTTCATATATTAATTTTTTAAAAGTAAAGTGCATTGTAAGTCCCCATACTAAACAAAATAACCTATATTTAATCATTTAAACAACAAAAGATTCATACAAACCAAACTTTACTATTAGTTCCTATATGATATTCTAAAAAGGTGCTATAAGTCGCTATATAAATTCAACTCATTAGTCCATGTACTAAAAACTGCACTATAAACCAGATGTGATTAGCTCACTGGCCAGGGCCTTGGTCTACCAATCTAGTGGTGCAGGTTCGAACCGAGTCAATGACTCCGAGTCCAAAGTGGCTCTCCTATGTAACAAAAAAAAAAAACTGCACTATAAGTCCCTCTATTACTTTTTATGGAATAAATTTATTAATTTATCACTTGACAAAAAATAACCTAAAATATCCTATTTTGAATGCTACAATTGCACTATTAGTATGTAAATAACCTTTTTAATGAATTACATTATAAGTCCCTATATTTTATCATTTAACTAACAAAACTTTCAAACAAACAAAATCTCAAGAAAAATTGTGCAAAAAATCCCTATACTAACTACTAAAATTTCAATATTAGTCTTTATAGTTTTTTATTTAAATAGTACGTTGCATTATACAACCGTATACAATATAAAATTGCACTATAAAATCCCAATATTACATTTGTAGAATAAATTGTACTATACACCCCTACACTATAGGAAAATTACATTATAAGGCCCTATACTATGTGCTATTGCACTTTGGTCCTATATTATATTTTGAGTATATTTCACTATACGACCTTATATTATGAAAAATTGCACTGTTAGTCCTTATATTAATTTTTAGAGTAAATTCCAGTATATTATAGGCAAAAATTCACTATGCGACTATATATATCTTCAAGATTACACTATAAATTCCCTATATTGCCTTTTTAACGTCTAATTGCACTATCTGACCATTTACTAAATGATAAAATGCATTATAAGGTCCTTTACAATGCAAAATTGCACTATTAGTCCCTATATTAGTTTTTGTTTATGTACATTGCACAATACATTCTTATACTATGCGAAATTGCACTATAAAAACCCTCTATATAATTTTCTAAAATTGCACCCCAATATACTAAATACACCTTACTTGTATTGGTGGTGATGGTTGGGGGTTGGGGGTTAAAATGTAAAAATTGAAATGGAAAAATAAAACCCCGATCGGTGTTTTAACTGGTGTAGTTGTTTAGCAACAACTATGGTTGTCGCTAATGCCTTATTCCATTTTTTTGCTCGAAAAAAAAATTATTGACATCACTGACGACATTGTTCGTCTCTATTATCCTTTTTTTGTCATTAGTTACGAATCTTTAAAAGTCATTTCTAATGAACACAGTAGCAACCACTTCATGTCGCTTCTAATGAGGTCGTCGCTAATGTCCTCCATTGTTGCGCAACTAGTTGTGATTTATGGGAGTACCAGCCAACACATTATAGTCCATAAGATATGGAAAAGACGTATAACATGATCATAATTGCGTTTTTTTCTTTAGTCAAATTACATTGACCTTTTTATTAAACTAGTGCACGTTCTTTAAATGTCGTTAGAAGTGTTGTACACTTATAAGTATCTACAATATAGTTTAACGGAGCATACCTCAAATAAGTCAAGTGTCATCAAGACACTATAAATAGAAACTACGTGTTTCCTACTAATTTAACCCAACTTATTTATTTTCATCGTACACACTTTACAAATCTTCTCTTTTTAGTTACCTAATTTAGGCAAACCTAGATGGGAAACACGTACAAATCATCATAGGAGTACACTTGTTACTAGTGGAAGAGGGAGAACAAATGTTATTCCAATTAGAAATCTTTATCCAACCATGGTGCGACTCGTCCAAGAGATATCTCATCGATATATACATTCACATCAACTGTCTTAGAGGTTTTATTCGTTCATGTAGCTTTACGTTCGGATTGACAACCCTATGATATTTAGCAAAATAAGACACAACACTACTGTAGTGTCCCAGAGTGTAATTAATTAGACCCACACCATAGAAACCATTTTCCGCAAGTGTACAGGTCGTTGACAAGTACTAAAGATAAGTACTAGGGATTATCGTCTTCACATGGACTATCGTTGTAGATTATTGTGCTTCAATGGTGTAAAAATGCAGAGTTTGTAATAGGAAATGAAATGGAAACAAAGTAAACAAGTAAAATATTTATTTGGTTTTCAATAATTAAAGACTAGGCAATTGAAAAAATAGACTATGGACTAAAATGAAATAAAATAACTATTAATTAAAAAGATGAAAGGAATGGGGAGAGATTTGCTTGAGTCTTGCTAGTAGTCCCCTATGCCGCTAATTCAATGATTTTATTAATAAGGGTGAGTTGGTGAATTAATATTAGATAGGTTTCTAATATATCTCTAACTCTCAGCAAGGTAACTTAGAGCAACCTTAACACAACCAGGGGACTTGGGTAAGGACGCCCTAGAAAATGTCTTGGTGTAATAATTCTAACCCTATTGACTATCTAGTTAGGCAAGCGATCAGTACCGCACACTTAAAAAAGGGAAAAAGTTTGTTCAATTAACAAGAATCGAAACCAAGTCTCCTGGGTGAGCACTTAAAAAAAGTTGTATTCCATTGGTGGGATTTGAACCCAAGTCTCCTAGGTGAAAGCCAAATATCCAAACCGTTTGAGACGCCACAACTTTAAAGCATTACTGTTAGCATGAATCGAACACGTAACCTTTAGATGTTTAATGGATTGGGATAATAGACATATAAGTTATTTTTATTAGTCAAAATTAATGCGTTTAATGCGAAAAGTAAATTAAGGAGTCATAGACGATTTTGACCGTAGAGGATCTGGGCCATTTAATAAAAAAATTGTTTTATTATATATATATATACGTAGTAGAAAGAATTAATGTTATTAATGTAAAAGAGTAAATTATATGGTTTCAGACGATCTTGGTTGTTCTATATGTAATGATCTAGGTCGTCGAGTAATATGTTTTATAATATAGATTTTTTTTAATTAGTATAAGCAATTAATGTTAATATTCATAGTTTGGATTCACATTTTTAAGAGGAAAGAAATGATAGGAATATAAAAACAGTAAACAAATGGAAAGGAAATTAATAACCGTGTTTGGATATAAAAATAATAACAAAGAAAAAAAAAAGTAATTGATTAATATTTTCCTTATTTGGATTCATATTATTAAAGGAATGGAAATGATAATTTTGATGAAAATTACTTTTATACCATTTTTATGTTATGGACAGATTATATATTGTATTTATAAGGCTTGTTATGACGTTTTAAATTGTAATCATCTCCTTTCTTTTAAAGTGAATCCAATATGGGTTGATTATAAAGCTAGCATTTTTAAAGGAATCAAAGGAATTGTGCCATCCATTGAATTACTTTCTTTCCGTTAAAAATCTAATTCAAACAAAAAAAAGAAATAGATATTTCTATCATTTCTTTTCCTTTCCTTAAAAAAATGAATCAAACATTGCATAAGTCAAAGGAGTAAATTATGTGTTTCAGACTATCCTGGCCGCTATTTATGTAGAGGATCTAGATCATCGAGTAATATGCTTTATAATATAGATTGTTTTTAATTAGTAGAAACAACTAATGTTATCAATGCAATTGAGTAAATTATGGGATTTCGGACGATCCTAACCGCTCTTTATGTAGAGTATCTAGGCCGTTGAGTAATATGCTTTATAATATATATTTTTTTAATTAGTAGAAACAATTAATGTTATTAATGCAAATGAGTAAATTAGAGGTTTCAGACGATCCTGACCGCTCTTTATGTAAAGGATCTGAGTCGATGAGTAGTATGCTTTTGATAGATATATTTTTTAATTAGTAAAAACAATTAATCTTATTATTGAAAAGGAGTAAATCATGGGATTTAAGATGATCTTGGTCGTTCTTTATGTAAATGATCTGGGTCGTGAGGAAGATTCTTTATAATATAGATTGTTTTTATTTAGTAGAAGCAATTAATGTTATTAATACAATTGAGTAAATTATTGGATTTCAGTTAATCCTGACCGCTCTTTATGTAGAGGATCTAGGTCCTCGAGTAGTATGCTTTATAATATAGATTTTTTTAATCAGTAGAAACAATTAATGTTATTAATGCAAATGAGTAAATTATGGGGTTTTAGACGATCCTGACCGCTCTTTAAGTTGAGGATCTAGGTCGTCGAGTAGTATGCTTTTTAATAGATATATTTTTTAATTAGTAAAAACAATTAATGTTATTACTGCAAAGGAGTAAATTATGGGATTTCATACGATTTTGGTTGTTCTTTATGTAAATGATTTGGGTTGTAGAGTAATATGCTTCATAATATAGATTTTTTAATTAGCAAAATAATTAATGTTATTAATGCAAAGGAGTAAGTTGTAGCGGTTTCAAACGATCCTATCTGCTCTTTATGTAGAGTGGATCGTCGAGTAGTATGCCTTATAATATAAATTTTTTTAATTAGTAGAAGCAATTCATTTTATTAATTCAAATGAATAAATTATTGGGTTTCACACGATCCTGGTCGCTCTTTATGTAGAAGATCTGGACCGTCGCTTAATATGCTTTATAATATAAATATATAAATAAATAAATAATATTTAATAATTAATTTATTTTCACTAAAAATTCATGACTCGGTTTTTTATTCAATTTCAAATAATTTTTAAGCAAGTGAATATATTAAATTAGTCTTTACAATTAGATAAGCATATCAATATCCAATACATTAAAATTAAATTAAGTCATTGTCAGTCACCATGAACATGGTCAACACTTGGGTAAAACTCATTTGACCAACAATTCCCACATGAATCAAAATTGACTTACCAACTAAAAGTATGTAAAATAATGCTAAACACGAGAGGGGGTGGGAGAGAAGTCTAGAATAATACTACATTGAAAAGACATATTTTGGCCTTTAACCTTATCTAGTAAAAGCTATCGGATTTACTTACTCACTAGTGAACATGAGGTCTTAAACTGTTAATCTTTTGAGTAAACCAAGTAAATAGAACTTACATAGTATCCTTCTAAACATTATTTGGTTCTCATGGTTGTGTCTATTTACGAACCTGGACAAGCTCATGGTATTTTATGAATAACCTTTGGAGAAATCTGCCTTCAAAAATCATCGTAGGGAGGTCCTACCCATGTTATTCATATAGGTGGTCTTCTGTAAAGAGTATTATGCATTAATCTATCTTGTGTTATCGAAGATACAAGAACCATTAAAACTTTAACTTACCCTTCACTTTTACAGGTAGCATTGTTTTATTTTGTCATGTGAATTGTTTGGGGAGGTCTTCCCATAATGCGTTACATCGAGTTGCAGTTTCATTATTCAGTTTTCCCTTTAAACCTAAACTGTGGGTTCTCCACTCTGCTAGGTAGGGTTTCCATCATAGTAACTCAACTTTCATAGGTTTAAGACCCATTCCCCTTGACAACACTCGCACTTGCTCTGTTTGCAGACCTTTGATCAGTTGATCTGCTATATTATCCTCTGATCGGACATAATCAATTGTGATAACTCCGTTTGAGAGCAGTAGTTTAACGGTATTGTGTCTATGACTTATGTGTCTAGACTTACTGTTATACATCTCGTTTAGTGCCCTACCAATGACACTCTAACTATGGCAATGTATGCAGAGAACTGTCACATACTTTAGCCTATTAGGAATATCCTCTAAGAAATTCCGAAGCCACTTGGATTCCTCAACATCTTTGTCTAAATCTATAAACTCATATTGTGATAGAATCAAGTTGTTGATCATCATACCAATCCCTCGCTTCCAGTAGAGAAGAGTTGGAGCATGATGTAATACATTTGTTCTTTTGTGTCACATTCAGTGATATAGGCGCCGTAAATTTGCATGAAATAGACTAGATCTTGTTGCGTAGCGCCACTAAACTGCCTATAACTTGAAAATTGATTCAGCATACCTGGATCAGGCCTAAATCGCATGGATTGTGTATTTGGAGTGCGAATACCCATGGGTTGCACTCAGAATGTAAGTGGAAGTCTCAGACATTTCTGACCAGCCATCTGAATAATCTGAAATAGATAAAAAAACAAAAAGTAAAGCGTAAAATAAAACAACTAAAACTAAAAAACTAAGTAAAAACTCAAAAGTAATGATGTAATCCCCGACAACGGCACCAAAGACTTGGTAGGGGTAAAGGTGTGATAAAAAACTATATAAAAGCACACACACTTAATACCACTACAAGAAACTCACTACAAGTGCACATATTGTTTGCAAGTAATAGTTGATAAATAGTTGATAATGCTATTACTAAGTGAGCTAGAAGAAATTGATAAAAAATATTACACTAAAGACTCTAAAATGTTTATTGGGTTTTTAAGACTTGAAGAAATTGACTATATTAAACTAAGACTTAGATTAAAGAAAGGGAAATAAAACACGAAATAAAATACTTATGAAAGTTTACTTCGCGAATTAGCAAATAATCCCCACTAGCCTTTTTCTACATTTATTATCAAAGAGAGAATTGTGTGATATAAAAGCAATAGTCGGGATTTGAAATTCCTTCGAACTCCCATCAAGGTAGCTTAGGAAGCAACCTCAGAACTACTAGGGACTTTAGTAAGGGGACACTACGCAATGATCGGTAGTGAAATCAAACCCTGTTGGCTATGTAGTTAGGCAAGCCCGTCAGGATTACTACCGCACACTAAACGATTATATAGTGTTTTCTATAACTTAATCTCCCTGTTAGGGTGACAATCCAACTACTAATGGGGTAACCTTTTACTCTACGCATAATAAGGGTTGCAAACATTAAATCAAACACAAAATACAGAGCTATCATGAATAATTCATTTAAATATAAATCTTGGATCCAAATAAATCATAATACAAGTCTAGGGTTCATCCCATGTGCTATTCTCAAGCTAAATAGAATTAGTTCATACTAATAAAATGAAAAAAAGTAATTAGTAATAGCATATTCATGTTCAAAAGACAAACAAAATAAGAATACTATAGTAATTGCTGATAAATGATAAATAGGGTGGTTGGAATGTCATGAACAACTTCCCGGCTCTTTCTTCACTTCTTCTCACTTGATCCTGGTGATTTTTATGTGTTATTATGATTAAGGACTGAGCAAGATTCTCTTATGGTAAAAGTGAATAATATATATATATATATATATATATATATATAAAAGCTGAGACAAAATTAGGGTTTATGGCTAAGTATAGACTCCTACTCCTATTCCAACTAAAAAATGTTTCCTTAATAAGTGGGATGGTTGGCCCATTGTAGCTGAAATCCTCATAACTTCTTTGTTACAACTCTGAATCACTTGAAATTAATGGCCACACGACCGTAATGAAAAGAAGTTTCTGAATATAAAAGGGTTCCTTTAAGTTATCTTTCGATTTTCTGCAGCATTGAAAATACTACACATTTTCAAATTTGTCTAGCTCAACTTTTAATTTTCAAATATGCTCAAAGTTCTCTTTTTCGCAATGACTAAGGGGTTTGCTTGGTTTATTCACTTATTATCATCATGCCAAGGTGTATTAGCTTCCAAATATCTAAGTGCTACACAAATAACACACAAATTATGTGCAAAAACTTTAAAAATCACAAAACACCTAAAACTAGACAAGGAAGTGTCAGACATGAATAAATGGTAAAAATCCCTATAATAAGAACTAAATCCCCCTAACACGATGTCTCTAGAATAGACTATTCTATCACATAAATGAAGACATCAATGGGCAAAAGGTTAATACCATTTGGACGCCACTCAGTCTCCAATGGCATTGAGTCGACGTTGAGACGGAGCTTTTGGGTATTTTTTCGGTACACAACATTTTATTAAGGTTCATACCAAAACCTCCATTTATTTATTTTTTAAACTATGTTTTAAAAATCAAAACATAGAAAACTTGCTAAGAGTAGAGAAAAGCTTAAGGTGTTAGGAGCAAGAGGAGGTGCATCATAACCCTGGTTTTGGCTTCGATTCATCATTCAAATCGTAGGTAATTTCACAAAATTACTAGGATAACTATCATTAGTTTATTCTCATATTGCGCTATGAATTAAATTTTACTCGCTTCAAGTTTCTTATGATTTTGTAATGAACACGATTATGTAGTTACCTATACTAATATTTTATGTATGCTTCGTATATGCCTTTATATCGTTGTTTAAATTAAATTAAGAGCTTTAACACTGTATCTTATCGCGTGGGTATCGATATTTATATTTGTCCTATGTGGAACATCATATGTGCATAACGTAGAATGAGAAAATGATACTAAACAATAATCTTGTATGCAACACATGTATGGTCCCTTATACGGTTATAGGGTTATGCTATGTAATTCACACTTTATTTGACAGACCGACGCAACAACCTAGGCTTTAAAGTTAGTTAGTTGCCCACAAATAGCAATCATAAGGACTCTAGAATCCTAAGGAAGATATAAACACATTCATGTGATTTGAGATATTAGTAATCGTCTAATCCTTGAAGTTACATTAGTAAATATCTTGGATCTTTGTCTCCAATTATAATACTAGCTTTATAGTTTGCTCTATAGGGTTTACAACAAACTCCCACATTTCAACTACCTTTTCGACAATACTTATTGGACTAGAAAATCATAGTTACCGCCAAGTGTATATGGCTTCAATAGTTCAATACTCAACTTATCATTTTATTATCAGGATTGATTCGTATACTTACTAAATGTAAGTGTTACTTTTTTCCCACTAGTATAAAAAGTTTCGTAGGTGAAAATCATGCCTATTAGTTGATCATAGCATATCTTGGTAGCTAAATTTGATTCAGTAATATCATTCTTTTCTACTCGTAGTTTTATTTTTCATCTTTGACTTCGACATGTAAAGCCTGATGCTCCTATTGCTATATTTATTATGCAATTACCTCTAATATCCCAACAATACAAATAACAAAATAAATCTAATCCACAATATAAAGTGACGCATAAAAGTTACGAGTGAGATTGAAAGAAACATAACTATATAGTAAGTTAAGCGAGAGGCTAAATAATCTATTCATACTTTAACAAATTTAAAAGTAACAGAAGAATATGATAGACTAGATTTCTCCCGTTCTCCATTATTCATGAAATTAGGTTATATCAATCTAACGCGGTATTCTTCATTAATACATTTTGTCATTTAGTCTCTTTTAATGGCCGGTTTCAGTCACTCGTTCGATTATATTCAACTTCTTCTTCATTAGTTGTATTAAAAACGAAAACAGACTACGTGGTTTAAAATTTTAATTATCAAATTCAAAATCAAAGATATTGAACGCTACCGTTAATTTTTTTTTACTTTTTTTAAGATTTACTTTAAAAGATTTATTGGCTGTTAAATTTTTCTTTCACTATTCAAATTCAAACGATTGATTGAATCGTTTGAGATTTAATTAAAATTAAAAAAATAATATATATCTATAATTATATTCCAAAATTTATAAAAATAAAAATACAAATAAAACAAATTAATTTTTTTATAATAATTATCAACTTTAATATTTAAGAAGCCTTTATTCACTTTATTGACCAAACACAATAAGAATAGAACTAATAAAAATTGAAAAAAGCATAATTTGTAGTAAATCAATATTTGTTAAATTAAGAAACCAAATTATATTTCCCTCCTAATAATAAAAAAGGAAAAGGAAAACATAGAAAAATTCTCCCGCCAAAAAGTTTATCCCACCATTTTTCTTCCCGCCATATTGAAGCTCACAGATTTATATTCACTCATCCACACACACTCTTTCACACTACCTTGAGCTGCTATGGCTTTACCACCACTCAAAAGATGTCTCAGCAAGAGAAATCAAAGTTCAAATTCACCTTCCTCCACCCCATTTACCCGTAGTAAATCCCAGATTTATCTCCATCACAACCGTTCTGGTCGTGTCCACCGTGACGCCGCCGCAGATAAGCTTATCATCCACCTTCCCGATTCTCGTTCCGGCCGAGCTCGCCGTGGCACTGACGCACCTACCCATTACTCCGATCCTTTACCCAGCTCACAAGATGTTATTCCTATCAAGGATCTAAGAGCTCGAAGGATTTTTTCAACGGGCCCGTCTAATTCAAACGGACCGAACATTGTTGAACACGATGAAGAGATGAAGAGCTTGAAGAAAAATGGAAGATCTGAGCTAGGTCTGTCCGACTATGATAATGGAACTGTTGAAAAAGAACCTGTTAATACACCTTTGAAGCTCGTTATCAATGAAGAGGAAGCTCTAAACAATGGAGTGGTTTCAGATACTACTGATCAAACACAAGGATCTAATCCAACTTCAAAAAAGGTATGATTTCTATAAATCAATATTGTAACTCTATATAGATTCATGAATCTAATCTAATATCGACTTAATCTTTTAATCTAGGTTATCAATTTACATCCAAGAGAAAAAGTATTCAAAACACCAAACATTTACAGCTACGGAAGATTACTCCCTTTTCTTGAAGCCAATTCAAAAGATGAATCAATCAAATCAAAGCCTCAAAGCAGCCCAGGGCTCAATCACCAGGCCTGAAAAACAATTTAGCTACTTCCCAAGGCCCGAACGAATCTGCTGAAATTCTGAGTGAAGGATCAAAAAATAGAAAATCTGACGTGTCTCCAGATTTTGTTTCTGGGTCTGATTCGAAATCAAAAAGGGTATATTTATTTAAATTAAATTAATAATCTTTCTTAATATTAACGATGTTTTTGTTTTAATTTAGGTTAAAACTTCACGTTCAAAAGGAAAAGTATTTAAAGCTCCTAATATATACAGCTATAGAAGACTATTACCTTTTCTTAACAACAATGAATCAACTAGAAAACATGAAACAGGTAAGTTTATAAATATTTCTTATTTAATTAATTATTTTAATAAAAAAACTCATCTAATTCATCTTTTTTACCGTCCCTATGCAAATGATGAACAATCTAATGAAATAAACGAACCAACGGCTCAGATTGAAGCTAAATTGGATGATTCAGATGCTACTAACAATACTTCAGCTTTAATTATTAGCGAAAAAGAAGTTTCGATTGTTCAAACAACTTCTAAAAAAGAATCAATGATCAGAAATTACTTTTTACCCCCTGAAAAGTTACCGAAAATGGTAAGTAAATTTTGTTTATAGAAAATACTCAAAAATATTACCTAAAAAAATGTTTATTTCTTAACAGGTAACTAATCCAAGATCAAAGCTAAAATTACTCCCATATTTTACTAACTCTTCCGAAACTTACGAAACTACCCTTGGGGAAAAAGTTACGGCTTTACTCTGGGAACCTAGGTATTTACAATCTAATGGATTTGAAGAAAAGGGTATTAATGAAATTTTAAAAGGAAAAAATCCAAAATGGTGTAGAGGAAAGTGTAATTGTTGAATTGTGGTGTTTTTCGATTAAACGCTGAAAAAGCGTTTGAAATTTCAAAGAATCAATTTAGTGAAGCTGAAGAAATCTCAAATGAGTTAATAAAAGAGCTTTCAGAGATTAGAAATTTACTTGAAAAATATGAGTTTTGTGTTAGTAAGGTAATATTTTTTATTCTGTGAAATTAATTTTTTTATTTATATATTAATATGATTTTAATGAATTTTTAGGTTCAAGAATTATGTAAGAAGGCTATGGAGACTGAGAGAATTGCTAAGGAAAGGATTAATGAAATGAAGGAAGATCTTTTTGTTCATTGTAGGACAAAAGTAAGTTATTTTTATTTTTATTTTTTGGATTTTAATATTTATATTTATTTATTTGTTTAAATAATTTTGTAGAGTTTGAATCGTCCAAGGGTGACATTTACTGATAATGAAGAGAAGTGATGAAGAAAACAAGAGTTGGTGAATTTATGAAGGAAAAAGAAGATTTGAAGAAAATTGAAAAATAGTTAATACATATAATTGTAGAATTAATTTTTTTTTATGTTTGGAGAGTTTTGGGAGGAATAATTTGAATAGTTTTGTTTGTCACTGAGGTGGATTTTTGTTATTATGGAAATTACTATGAATATAAGATCACATATTTGTGTTTTCTCAAGGTTTTTTTGTTTGGTTTATTTTTATTATTGTTGGTATTTTTGTGTTGGTTTTTTTGGTACTTGAAGTGATATATAATATGGAATTAAAATACTTTACCCGAAATAATAAAAAAATTAAGTGAAGGTTTGCGAAAATAACATGAGGATGAGTATATATACACTAGACTTGTTTTTTGGTTGGGGAGTATAATAGACCGTCCCTTCAGGGACATCCGATTAAAAAAAAGAATAGTATAATAGACATTTACTACATGTATAATAGAAAATAGAAAACCAAATTTGTTTATAGTTGGGTCTAGACTCTTGACTTATATGTGTCTCTTCTCTTACTTAGCGGTTGGTTGTTTCTTTGACTAAGCTAAACTATAGTTAGTTTAGATGCCTCTTATGATTATTTGGTTGAAAATTATAGGGGTTTGTTGTTTATTTGTTAATTTTGTGAGTCAGTTGTTGTTTGGATTAGTTTTAATTTGGTTAATGTTTGGTGGAGGTCAGTGTTTGTGTTCTCATTCGATTCTTTCCAATTCGATTTTCTTTATTATTACTTGGGATAATAATACTTTTCTTAATACGAGAGAATCACGATTCTCTTTGATATAGATGTCGCTTAGTTTTTTACTATATATAGTAGAGTTGGCATTGAGTTCGAATTATGGTGAGATTTAAAATGGAATTTGACTTTCTCCCCCTCAATCTAAGACTTGAGGTGATTGTGTTTGTTCAGCTCATAGTAGTTTTAGCCCCTGCTTATGTGGCAACGAGGTTTTTGGAAGGATGATGTTATCTAACTATAATATATTGTACTTATTGTGTATGTTATGTTAAATTTTTGGTAAGAATGTTAGTCTTATTTATGTTAGGATGAAACCTGTAATTATCAATAATGTAATCCTTTGCTTTAGATGTTATTATTTCCTTTTGACAAAAAAAGAATGCCAACAAACTATAATAGCATTAAAATCCTACTATGAATAGTTGGATTAATTTTTATTAACTTCTTTTTAGTTGTCGTATCTAGATACAAACTTATGAATGTTGGATATAAGTAGGTGGAATAGCTTATCACATGAAGTTGTTGACTTCTTATGTGATAATCTATGTCAATGATGGTGTTAATGTCAAAGTCTTTGTAACACCATTTTCTTAACTTACTTATGAAAGGACTTTTTTTTGAAAGTGATAAAAAAAATTAACTATAAGAAGAAGTGGTTTATGGGCGGTTGAATAAATCTTGTCCTTTGTTGGTTATCTGGGTGTTTTTGTTTTAATATATTGGAAGACGAACCTTCTTTTTTTGGTGTTGTTACTCTTTTTTTGGGATTATACCATTTTTACTCATGTTTTCAAATATACGTAGAATTGGTTTCACGGGGTGTGGTAAAATTTTGAACCAATCAATCTTCCTCAATTGCTCACCTTACTATGGTAACTTTGTGGGGATTAACAAAAATAAACAATGAAAGCCTCTAACTAAACATGAAATTGTTGCATGTATTATCAAAGTGAACATGTGGCTTAATAAGTGGATCAATATGAAATTTGTAGTTAACTCCCCACAAGATAAAAAGCACATGAAATTTGAAATGATGTATTCATGGCTTCAATATTTTCTGGTTATAACATCAAACTGGATCATAACATTACCATGGAGAATGATTGGGCAAATGTAATAAGGCCATTTTCATGCAACAAAATATGTATGAACATGATAGTATCGTTAAATTTGGAAGATATTAGACTTTGAATTGTAATAGTAACAAAAACTTCTCATTAATCCCTACAACAAGAAACATGACTATTGAATAGGTTGCCAAACAAAAGGCACATGAGATTTTGTTTGGTAAAAGGTGCTTGACCCTTTCCGGATTAGCATATCTTATTCATATTGACTGTTCACCTAAAGGCATTGGATACAACTCATGTTGTAATATGTATTATCATTTGTCTTTAAAATATTTCATTTAGTTTGACAATCTTTTTTATTATAGTACACTAATTACTACATGATTCCACATAGAATGCCTATTTTTGACATTTTTTCATAAGTCTCAACTAATCATGTGAAAAAGCTCCATCATATTAGGAATATAGTTCCTCCAGGATTGAACCCTATTTCTTAATCATTTATATACTAATATGACATCGAGAGACCAAATAAATGCAAATAAAGGAACGCCCCATATTGTTTAGTAAATTTATTAGGGGTTGCACGTATGAGAGGACCCGACAACGAATATCTAATATATATATATATTTCATTAATAAAATATAAAACTTAAAAAAGGTAATTTTCTATAAATATACAGTTCTATTATCAATATACTTAATCAAATTTAATCATTTCGCTTAATCTCATTTGATTATACGTTTCTTTTACTTCGCATTTTGTTCTCTTTAGACTCTTCTTTCCTTTTCTTAGGGTTTTCATTATGATTACACTTATTTCTTCCTCGTCACCCGACATGTTCGTATTCATTGATCTCATCTTTAAGTGTCTGTTGTTAGTAGGCCTGTGTTCACTAATTATAATAACATCCGTCTAATCCATGCCATGTGTCTATTAGTGTAATGAATTACTATGATTTATTAGTAAATATATGAGGGAAGTTTTACCCTAATTGATAATCACAGGTCTCCCCAAAATCTCTCTTCTATTACCCATTTCCAAAAGTAAGCATTTGTCCTACATTCAGAAATCTTCTCATCATCATCATCATCATCGTCGTCATCCCTACCACATTTTGTAATAAATCTTTTCTAAAGCTTTGTAATCATGTCATAATCGGTTGCTTTTACCTTTTGATCTCAACCTAATCCTCATATATGAATGTGAACGCGTAGAGTTACTCACTGCATTTGCTTGTTGAACGTAAAGGTCCATATCCCTTTTGTCATTTGTGTTAGACCGACTCTATTTTAATATTTGTGATGATGGTTTAAATAATGATTATGTTTAGTATTATCTAGTCATAGTTGATTTGTTTGAGGTATGTTTAGCATGTGTACATAAGAGAGGTGATTAGTATGAATGCTTAGAGCTATTGATTTTTAACGATCAAAGATCATCCTCTATGATCACAATAACATAGGGTGCTCAAGTGAATAAGTTTAAGTCTCCAAAGATCAAGACTCAAGAGAGATCAACAAATAAGCTAAATAAGATTAAGACTCAAGGAATTGAAAAGAACGATTTTGAACATATTGAAGATTTAGACTCAAGGGAGTTAGAAGAACGAGTTTAAAAATGTTGAAGGATCAAAAATCAAGGAAGATAGTAAAAGCTATCTAAATATGAACAAGACTCAAGGGATTTCATTAATGATTAATCTAGAATACTGACCGGGATACTTGGCTTGATAGAGAAGAACAAAGAGCATAATCAGGCTTGAGGATATTAAAGACCAAGACTCAAGGGAATTCAAAGATTATAGAAATGTGTGAATCAAGGAAAGAAGATCGGTATCTAAGAGTACCTCAGATAAGCCAATTAAAAACATAAAGAAAGATCAAGTCAATTAGCTCAGTTTGGCCCTCCGAGAATTAATTTTGAACCCAAAAAAATGTATCTAATAGAAATCAAGTTTGTCACTACGAGAATCACCGCCCCTCTAATGTGGGTAAGTCGTTTTACATCACTAGTAAAAATAGGGACATCAGACACTCGAGGAGCTCTATCATGGAATGCCTAAAGTGGCATCTTAAAGAAGAGGAGAAGAAGTCTGGACCTTCAAAGAAAAGATATGGCAGAATGCGTAAAGCTATTGGAAAAATAAGACGAGAAAAGACAAAGATTAGTCCCGCATTGAAGATAGCGGGCTACCTAAAGCCATTCAATAATGAAGGCTGAGAAGAGAAAAGAGTTGACCTCCAAAGACTATCTCTAAGTGCACCGGATGAGAGCCAACAAAGATAAAGATCTAACAACTGAAAATGAGATGCCGAATATCCGATACTCTTTATCTTCATATATGAGTCTCGGTTCCAAGAGGATATACAATAAAGAGGATGACGTGTATCCGAGAATAAGAAGATAACGACTAGAAAGGAAAAAAATATAGTAGTTAGTGTACCATTTGTCTAGATACATTGGAGAGACTTCATTAGTCATCTAAACAGAGTGTAGAAGACCTTTGAGATGAATAAACTTTGCCAATAGGGAGCCGATGTGGTCATATCAGTTGGAGAGTTTTTTGCCAACAAATCGGATCTCTCAAGAGAATAAAAGTGGATCTCTCCAACCTTTGAAAGTTAAATCTTTGGAGAAGAAGGCCCAAAAATAACCATAACCCTCATATCTATATTGCTTTGTATTTTAGCACACACACTTTATTTTATCTACTCATGGAGAAGTATAGAGCTAGGCTAGACTGGGTTAACTAGGCTTAATCGTAATACATATGGTTTGCTCGTGGTCTAGTGAAGAAGTGGGATCTTCCGTATACTAGACAAGAGTGGTTAGAGCTTGTGTGGTGTAGACACAAAGCTTGAAGGCTTCACAAAGTGTGAAGTGGTAGATCATGGGGATTGACTACTCATGCTTGTGTGATGATGCACAAGTGGAAGGCTTCATGGGCTTCACGGACATGGTTTACTAGTGTTGAAGATACCCCTAGGGGATTCCTTTGAAGGTGATTTTAAAAAGGTTTAAAATGTTTGTGCTATCACCTTTAAGAGACATAAGGAGTTCTAGTGAAGGAGCTTAAAATCCTAAGAATGCATGGACCTTAGGTGATGGACTAAGGCTATGGGAGATGAACCATTCTAAATCGCGCGTATAAATTTTCTCCCTTTATTCTTTACTTTTTTGCATGCATTGTAATTGATTTTTTGTTTAGCCCATATCTATTTATCTTATCTTTCATGATAAGTGTCCTCTCTTTTGCCTTAGTCATTTTTTTCAAAACCTTTTTGCTAAAACTAGATATCCTCTAGTTTTTTGACAAAATGCCCCATTGAGTTTCTGAATAATAGGTTGCGTAATTGCTTATCCAAGTATTAGTTAACTTGATTGAGTCTGGGTTTGGAGAGAATAATGTTTATTTGTCCATTGCTTCATTCACCCCCAAGGATCCGTTTTTGGGTTTCATTTTGCAAATTCTAGCCCATCATTTCTTTAATGGCTAACCAATTAATAATCAGCAATGTTGGTGTAAAATTTATTTCAAATGGTTGCTTATGTAAAAAATTATCTCTTATTATTAATGAAAATATTTTATTGGATATAACAACGTTATGCTATCATCATTTGTAGCCAGATATATTGTAACCGATACCTTGGTGCGTTAAACTCATCTAAAATTTATCCAAGAAGCTAAAGCTTGAGAATCCAAATATAAAAGAAGTTGGAACACCAAACTTCATTTGAGACTCAAACAAGTGAAGAGTAGGACATTGTACTCCAAAAACCTAAAATACTAGACCACCAAAGTCTTTTTGATAATTGGCCTTATGAAAGACAAGAAATTGAACCACCCAACTTTGAGAAATCTAGACCAGGGTGAGTCTGGTCATCTTATATTGATCTCTAAGCTAAATAGTTTTATCTACTCATAAAAAAGTATAACAATAGGTATATTAGATTCAAAACTTCAAAACCTAGTTTCCTCTTATTTCATATTAGAAGTGGAATATCCCCTATACTAGAAAAGAAAGAGTTGTTTAGTACTTGTGTAGTATACACACGAGATAAGGCTTTGCAATATTGCAAAGTGGTTTAGGTATTGTGACTATACACGATCTTTAGATTGCGAATTGCACGATACTCTAAAATTAGTTTTAAAAATCGACAATCCTACCATTATTCATGTTACTTGATGCAGTTTTAATAGCTAACTTGCTTCAAGTGGTTTTAAATAAACCATATTTTACCTTGAAATATTTTTACAAAACGTGGATTTCCAAAATTTGAGACACAATTAGAACTTCTTGATCATTGAGGGATCACTAACTTACTACTACTTAAAAAAAAATCGTATACTTGTAGAGAGAAGTGATACCAAAATATCCTACCAGGGCAAGTTTACGCTTAACTTACCCGCTGCTTGAAAATAGCAACGCCGTTGAGATTGGCCAATCATGTTCATCGTTCAATGTGGCACCTCGTTCGTAGATTCATCCAAACTCACTTGTATTGCAACTATTCTTAGAAAAATGGACGGATTTATTATTTCCAGTCACACTTCTCAAGTTTGGTCTACTTCTATGGTAGAAGATGAGTCGTAGCTCTACTGGAATCTTACAAGCTTGTTGCCGCAGTTACTACCGAGTCTATTTGTCTCAATAATATTCAAGACGTACAATCTGTGTTTAACATTATATGAAGTATTCAGTCATTCATAGATAATACAATATTACCTGCTTTATTGGGAGTAAATAGCTAATTAATCATATTCGGATAATAGAGTACTTGATTCTCTAATTTGATCTCACAACTAACGGTTCAACATCCTTATTTATGATTAGATGATTTCTTGAAAAATGCCTTTTACATAATGACATAAGTTATTGTCAGGGTTGATCTTGAGGGTAGGCCGAAAAAAATTGTTTTGGACCCTCGATATTTTGATATTTGTAAGGTCCCCTAATTTATAAAAAAAATTACATAAAGGAGACTCATAAATTTGCTTTGGACGTATGTCAAAATTGATCTTATCAGGACTGGTCCAGATTATTAAAATGTATTTTACTTGTTCTTATAATCTTATTTGTTTTTTGCAAAGTATTTTGAATAAATTAAAATACATAATCGCATTTAATTTGAGGTGATTTGAGTGGTTGGATTTTTGTATGTAACTAGAGTTACACGTCGTCCATGTGAGAATATTTCTACAAGATATAAATTTTGTATCCATTTTTTGTTTGGACGGACATTTTGTATGCATTTATTTACGAGGAAACTTCAAATTACAGCCCAATTTCATTTCCACCCCATTTTAAAGCCTAAGTTAGGAATTGTTCTTTTAAAAGCCTAACCAAACTAAACCAGCATAGTCTCTCTCTTACTTTTCCTGACACACAATTCATTTTTTTATTATTTTGTTATTTCCACTAATCCGTATCCAATATGTACCCTCGGGTACGGACCTATTATTTTCGTGTAGCGTTTCTTTACGTTATATCCATGTTAAAGTCCGTGGATATAGGGCTGTACCTAAGCTGGGTTTTTGTCCAAGTCAAAATGTACCCAAGCTACGGGTTTGTCCAAGTCAAAATTTGTCCAAGTCTGCACCCATAGGGCTATACCCTTTTATCCAAGTCTGTGATACTATGCATGTGTTTATCACCCAATACCCCCATACATTTTAGCTACAACAAATTCCATTACAAAGAAATGTTAATCTACCACCTCTGCAGAGCATATTCCACACTCTTGAGACACCAATAAACCCTGTTTATTTAAGTTATAAGTCGCGGGTAATCTATCTTTTGCGAGCCTCTAAAGAAACACCCAGATTTTATTAGAACACTGTAGCTTCCAGTAGCTTCCAGATCAACCAGTTAACATTGGGTAAAATGTCAAGAAAATTTAGTACACAGATAAAATGCACCAAAAACCACGCAAAAGACTAGAACGTCATCAACTAACGGCGACTCTTGACGGATTTCTTTAACTAGGGGTAACGGGTAATGAAAACTTAGTATAGGGGTTAAACAACCTCATTTTAAACAATAGGGGAAATTTTCAATCAGCCTATAGTACAACGTGTAAAAGTGGTATTTACTGTATATTGTTTAACAATCATTATTAATGACAAGAACCATACTATATAATTTTTTTTATTTCTTATAATAATTATTACAATTTTTAATATAATAAAACCTAAATTTAATCTACGTGAGTAATTAATATGTTATAGAACTCATGTGTTTATATTATTTTATGTATTTTTATAATAAGACCAACAATTAGTAAGTATATCACAAAAAATAAGTATACATAAATTTTTAAGTTTATAAAACTATTAAATTTTGTTAGATAATATTTGATTAATAGAGTTTAAGAAAAAATAAAAATATTAAATATAATTATTTTTATGATAAACAATGTATATCCTTTTTTTTCAAAAAAAGGTAACAATAAAAATTATTTATTTTTCTACAAATTTAAAACATAAACATTAAAATAAAAATATATAAGATGAAAAAAGGTTGTTGAACAATAACCCTAACCCATTCATGTCAACTATAAATATATAAAATCATCATTAAGGTATTAAGCAGCCACAATATTATTACTATTTGATATCCCATTCTCTTCCAATCCAATCGATTCATAGATTTATCATTTCTCCTCCTCTTGGATAATGTTTCTTCTATTCCCATGATTTCACAGTTTTGATTTTAATGAATAAGTGTATTTACTATCTTTCAATTCTGATGGACAATTCATTTCTATTTTCATGTATGAATTTCTTGATCTATTGTTATTTTTTATGATAGATATTATATGCTAAACAAATTGCTTCTACTCTGATTATTTATTTATCTTTTCAAAATTTATTGATAGTTTGATTGTGTATGTTAAAACAAATTACTTCTACCCAAGTTATTTCAGGGTATATAGTTTTTTTTCATATAATTTTATCAATCTTGTTTAACTTAAATGCATATATAGTGGATGAAATAATGGTTAAAATGTTGTTTGAAGATCCATTAAGATTTAAAATTATTGATGTAATAAATCTCATATATCATGATAATGAGAAACCTTTTGTGTTTTCAATTATAAGGGATTATTTTAGTGAGACTGATATAATTTTTTAAATCTAAATATTTTTCAGAATCTATAAATGAATTAAAATTTAATTATATTTCGACATATTTACTTGGTCTTTTGTATAGATGGATGTTTTTGTTTTAATATTTTAAAGATTTTTTTTGTATGTGGCATGTCAAGTTTGAGTCAAAGACAAACTAAAATTCATTAATTTTTTGGGATGAGTTAATCCCTAAACAAATATCCTAAAAATCTTTTGTATATGATTCTTTAGGCATTTGCAAAGAATTATTTAAGATATAATAGAATATAGACCTACAAAATAAACTCATTTCCAATACAAAATAAATTTCAAAAATAATGTTTTAGAGAGATTTTAATTAGTCATTTCATATGTATGAATATTTAGAACATGTCTCAAAATCAGGTTGAACATTAAGTTTATACTTTATTTCACAATTGCATGGTTCTTCTACTAATTTAAAAATGTAAATTTGAATTTAATATCTATTGTTAGATAAGGTCCAAGTATATAATTTCTTCTCACTAAATATGATAGACTTTTCATTGTTATTCACAATACTATATCCAAATAAAAACTTGAAAAATGCTTCTTTAGATTTAATTATTTTGAGAAGATAAATTATTAATAGATTTAGACTACACAAATGATTATGTTGATACGCTTTTACTCACTATTTTGTTTTTTGGTCAAGTGTTTTTGTAAGTTTAAGTCGCATTTAAGATTCATTAAGAACGACTTAGAAGAAGATTATGTTTTTTGATTAATTAATTTGGAAAATATTAAATATGTGATGATTATATTTTGCCATTTGTATAACTTACATTCTAAAAAACATATTTTAATTTGTTGTGAGAATTTTTCATATTCAATAATAGTATTCTTTTTTTTAAACTGAGTCTTGTAATGCATAGGGAGTAAAGAGTAATGATATTTGTCACCCTTTTTGTATCACCCTTTTATCACCTCCTACGTGTATGCCTACATGGACCAATGAATTGATTTCTCTATCCTATTTAATTTTTCTCTATCTTCTATTCAAGGAAATCAACACATATATATAGACGGGTGATAAAAGGGTGACATAAAAAGGGGTGACATATATCATTACCCGGGAGTAAAATCTTAATCACAAATAAATATTAATAATAGGAATGTATTTAATTGACATTACACCAAAATTTATAACTCAAAAAATATTTTTTAGTAAAGTGGTATAAATACTTATATTTGTTAATAGTATTTTGAACACAGTGAAAAAAACATTAGAGATTATAATTTTATAAAATATTTAAAAAATATAAAAAAAGAACCAAGATGAAAGATATTTACAACCAAGTAAATAAAGATTAAATATGTTAGATAATGCATTCTACACATAATGGCAGACTTAGAATACTTAATTAAGAGGGCTTATATATAAGCGATAGGAAAAACGTTTTCAATTGGGTTTCAATAGGGTTTTTTTTTGGTAAGAAATATTATTTGAATTAATTTGAATTAGATTTTTTTAAATATTTTTTTAATATATATATATATATATATGTGTGTGTGTGTGTGTCTGTGTGTATATTGATCGTTTCATATTTGTATATAAAAAATATAGATACATTATAAGTTTTAGTTTTTTAAATGTGTAGGTGGGCTTTAGCCACCTTTGATAAAGCATATTAGAGCTACTACAAGGCAACAAGGCTAACGGGATCTTGGTACCAAAGATTTAGCTCGATGTTTGGAACAATTTTAGCTTCAACACTGGTGACACCAACATGGATAAAAAAAAATTCCTTAATGACCCACCAGATATATAAGAAATTACTTATTTTTTTTTCTTTTTATCAACTTAAGAAATTGTAAAACTTGTTGTTGTTTATGTTAGTATTTGAATTAGTCCTTTTGTTATCAAGTTTTGAGTCCTTTAGTGATAGTGTTTTATTTTACGTGTATTTTACTAGTGCACCTAAATTTGTTTTATATGTAAAGAAACGGGCTGAACAAGTTTTACCCTTTTTTATGAGCTCCCACATTTTGTTTTATATTTTTAATTATAAATGTTTTTTTCAAATTTATTTTGCAATTGATTTTAATGTGACAATTCAATTTAAGGACTACCTTAATACTTAAAAAGAGATTATGAAGGTCATCCACTCAATTCCTAGTATACCTCCAAATGCATTAATGCAATTAAATACATTTATTAATTTAGTAAAAACTATATATTATAATAACACTATTTTGGTTGCTCTCTCATTGATGGTAAAATATACTATTACAAAAAGAAAAGATCTTCATAAAAAGTTTAAAATAAATCATGACTTAGTGTGAAAGTTCTATTAAGGAAAAGGAAAACAAATGTTTTGAATGGAAATTTATATGATCATCTTCTAAAAAAAATTGATAGACAATGATAGACAAGCTTCATGAATTATTCTATTTCTAAATAATATTTATCTTTAATCATAGTAATGCATCACGTATCTCAAATAACAAAGTTACCTAATTTTCACCGAAAAGAAAAATTTAATATGAGATCCACTTTTGTGTTTTTTTGAGAAAATATGTTTAATGGAGTGCAACTATTTTAGAGAGAGCTTAATAGTGAACAATTCACTTATATAGTTGGAAGGTAGTATAATGTTTATTTAATTTAGGCATTATTAATAATATTATAGAAAATTAGATAGTAGTTATCCTAGATATTACTCATATGTGTCTAAATGATACGATTATGGATTTAAGTATTATGTTACAATTTCGAAATAGAAAAGTATTCCATCCAATAATGGATGAACTTACACCAATTATATTAATACACATACACATGTTTTAAACTTACAAAAGTAACTAACTAATTAATCTAATGACATTTATTTTGTTTTAATAATTAATGGATGTGGTGTGAGTATTGGACCATCCAATATTGGATGGAAGTCTTACCCTTTAGAAATACATCAACTTTATCATAGGAAAAATGTTGATTTATAAAGATCAAGGTCCTAGTATTATAACTTTTTTATAAAATTATTAAGGTTACACTACTATGTATATATGAAAAGTGATCGGGGTTAGTGTTTGGTAGGAAGAGGGACGAGGATATGACTTACGAGGCAATATAAATTGAGATTTTGAATTCAATTTTTTTAAATAAATTAAAAATTGTGATTTAAATGAATAATTGTTAGTTATTAGAAGAAAAAAATTGAAAATTATGATAAAATGACATTTTAAATTATTATATAATGCTAATATATTGAATTTTGTGTTACCATATATTTTGTATTTAATTTTAACATTTCTATTATTTTAAAATAAACAATATGTTGAATATTATTTTATATATGTATGATTTTACTCTCATCTGATTGTTGTAATATATATTCTTTGAAAAATAGTAAAACTTCATAATACATTTAATTAGTCTATACTTTATAGTGAATTTACAAATATATGAGAATTTTTATTCTTTATTTTAGAATTGAATTGTTCAGAGTTTTCATGCTAGACTGAAAAATATACTGGTGTAGCCCTCTGATATCCAGTTTAGAGCTAAAGTTAGAAACGCATGGCGCCAGACCTCCTTTGATGAAAAACGTTTTTAGGTTAAATTAGGTAACTTAAATGAGACCCAGGGTCATTTCTACTTTTACATCAATGAGAGATGGCAAGTTGATTTGGAGTAGGAAGCAAAAGATTTGGAGCCCAACTTCACCAATTCTACATCTTTCACTCGTGATCATAAGGATTATTAGTCTTAGATTCTTCTCTTACCCATATTTCTAAAATCCTTAATATTTAGTTTTATTTAATTAATAACATACCAAATTCCATTAGCCTGGTTCTTCTTTTATATATAAACCTTGAATATTGTTTTGATACTATGATATTTGGAAAGTGAATTTAATTGAATCGGATAATTGTGTTATAACTTAATATGAATTATTATTATAGATTATTTCTATAACTTGCACACTTTTTTATTGACCTACGTGCTTAAACTATTACCGTGGTTATGATTTTAGGAACTGAACTGGTTCATACAAGTTTGGTGTGCAATAGAGATCCTAACATGCTTACCTAACTGGATAATCATATAAGCTTAACTTATATCACCAAACGTTTTTCATAGATTAATCTTACCCAGTGACTAATAATTGTGAGATCGTCTTTTAAATTACACAGATGAGAGTTAGAAGGACTATAGAATCCCGATAAGTTATATCAACCTAATTTACCCTTATAATTAGAATCACCGACTCAATAAGATAGGCTCATACTAGCAAACATGATCTAATCTCTTATATGTATCGTAATATTATCTACTGCATTAGTTGTTTAATTACATATTCACATCGTACTTAATAATTTAAACACCAAATACGTATCTATTTTAACTATGTCTTTAGTTTTAAACATTTTAAATACTTTACACTATATACAAACACGGGTTTGAAGTTAACAACATAAGTCCCTATAGAGATGCTAGCTTTTATACAATCGTATTACTTTCCCGTTCTCTCGAGTTGTGTTTTGTATACCATATTTTTATCGTACTTAGGGAGACGAAAGTCACCTTGACCCAGAACAACAAACCCCTCAGGGTCCACTATATAGATCTATTAATTTAGATCTTCATTCAAGAACATGGGTTTGACATCCATCTGATTTATAACTAGCCTGTAAATGACAATTAGGACAACATGGTTTGTAATATTGGCTATTTTGGTTATTGGGGATTAAGTGTCAAAGTAATATTTGTCTTTTTGGCAAAACCCGTAGTAACAAGTCTACCTTTGAATTTATCTATTGGATCATCATGTCTCAATTGTTTCTTAAACTTAACTTGCTAATAATGTATTTAATGCCCTTGGTAAGTCGATTAATTCTCATGTACGGTTTGTTTTAATAGAATCAAGTTCACAATTAATGACATTTTTCCAAAAACAAGCATGAACTGATTTTATAGCCTCATTATAAGTTTTAGGGTCGACCTCCATAAAAAAGAAGGTTACTACCTTTTCACTTATCATGTAATTGTTAAAATACTCAATTTTAAAATCATTTATAATTTTTTTTTCAGAAGTTGATCCTATGTAATTTTTTTTAAAATCAATTTTACTACCTTTTCACTTATCAGGTTACTACCTTTTACTTCTCCTAAGTTCATCCTATGTAATACTATTAGGACAAAAAAGTTGAGGGGTTAGAGTTATTATAACTTATAGGAAGATATGTATTAGAAAATAACTTATCTACGTGTAAATAAAAATTATCATTCATTCATATTTTTAAAAGTAAATAAGTGTTTAAAGAATTCAACATCTCTACACTCCCATATAAGATTATCATCTAGAATTATGAATCTATATGCAACACTATTTTGAGTATACCATATGAATATTTAATTTGTGGTCTTTGGTCCAAAAATGACTTTCTTGAAGTTGGGTAGTCCTACTTTGGCCAGACTTCCTACATATTTAAAAATATCAACTTAGGTGGAAACCCCTTCCACAACTTATAATGGGTATTGTTTAATCTCATATAGGGTACTCTGTTAATTACATAACATCTAAAAAGGACAGAGTAAACTTGAACTAATTAACATTCTTATTCATTGTTTCTTTATGAGATACATTATTTCTTTCATCTATGATATTTTGTTGGGGTAAGTATGGGGAACTAAGTTCATGTATTATTCCATTAATTTCAAAATATTATTTAAGGGAATTAGAACTATATTATCCTCCCCTATTATACCTAAGCATTTTAGTTTTACTATCGAGTTGATTATCAACCTCAACCATATATTGTTAAAAAACATGTTCTACTTCATCTTTAGATTTTAGGAGATATACCTTCTTAAACTAAGAGCAGTCATCTAAAAAGGTTTTATATTATAATTTTGATCCTCTACTAATGGTAAAATTAGACAAGTCAGGATGAACTAGTTCTAACAATTTAGTCTTTCTAATATTCATAGATTTAATTTTTTTAGTATGTTTGGACTCTACAAATATTTGACGTTTAACTAAATCATCAATAGCAGTCATCTAAAAAGGTTTTATATTATAATTTTAATCCTCTACTAACGGTAAAATTTGATAAGTGAGAATACACTAGTTCTAACAATTTAGTCTTTCTAATAGTCATAGATTTAATTTTTTTAGCATGTTTGGACTCTACAAATATTTGACGTTTAACTATTCATCAATATTTTAAATAGATATTAGTAGGAGTGTCTTTAACCTTTTGATATAAGAGACATTAATGTGTCCTTGTCTACCATGCCACATAACTAAATACTAAATGATATAAGAAAAAGTAGATGTATTCTCATTCATATTTATGGTCTTCAATGCAAATAAACCCCCATTTCAATACCCTTTTAAACAAATTCCTCATTTATAGTTATATCGAGAAACTAAGTTCCTACGATGCGAGGGGAAAATGATACCATCATTTAACTCTAAAATTTTACTAGAAGTGAGTTTAAGTGGCAGGACGACAATAAGTGTTGATTTCCCCAGGTATATGCATTCACCATCAACCACATCCTCTAACTTCTTGAATAGTTTTTTCTTCTAAACAAAAGTGTTTAGATGCTCCAGTGTCGATGATTCACTCGTTCTTGTTCTCCATAAAATTATCCTCAACCTTCACTGTTTAAATTATCTCACTACCTCAATCATCTTAGGGGGGCTTAATCTTCCTTCGTTCATACTGGTAGGCCTTATATACTTATTTCCCTCCACCAGTCGCATGATACTTTGGATTACGAATATTATCGGTGGATTTGATTCCACCTCCTTGATTGTTGAAGTGGCATTTTTCCTTGTTTCCATTGGTTGTTTTATTATTTGATCACTAATTCTTTCCCTTCTCCTTGTACATGTTTTTATTAATTTGACAAGAACATTGAAAAAGGTTAGACTTTAAAAAATTTAAATGGAAAGATAAGGAATTATCCGTTAGTCGATTAGTCACTTCGACTTGTATATGACTAATCAGCTTTTGAAGAGTCATTTTTTTTCTTGTGCTTGACACTAATCTGGTATTCACTTCAAGAAGTTCAGAGATTTTCCATAACTATATCGTGCTAACCACTTCACCTATATTCATACCTTCAACTATTACTTCACTTTAGAGGTTCTCATACTCACGCAGTTTCTTTGTCACATGGGTTTCGTCCATGAATTTAAAGTTATACCAATTACCATTAACGTAATGCTTCTTACCAGAATCATTAACCCGTATTTGTTCTAAAACTTCTTCCATATGATCTTTTTCGACTTATCCTTATAGAACAAATCAAATATTAGATTGGTCATCTTATTCAAGATCCATATCTTAGCCACTAAATTATCTTTCTTGAACATGGCCTCGTGAGTGAGATGTCTGGCCTAATCTTCTTCGGTATGAACCCCATTTTTTAAAGACAAGGAGTTCTTTAAATACATCAAATACTAGTTCAATCTATTCAATAAATGTGATAGTTTTTGTGTACGATGTATGTAGTTGGAACCATTGAGAAGATACAACTAAGAAAAGTCTAGGAAATTCTTTTGCATTCAAAGGTGAAGCAACAATTGAGAGTGGAAAATTCATTTGCGCTAAGTAATTTCATTATAATCATTTTAAAACTATTGTAACATAATAAGAACAACGATTAAAGATAATTCTATAATAATGTATTTCAAAATCACAAAATACTTCTTGCAACAGATTGGATGAAAACAAAATATAAAATCAGAATTTACTAGATTACCAAAATTTACAAATCTTGTGTTAAAATATTTTTTGTGTACAACTGGTATCTTTAAGGTAATTTTATAAATAATCTAAGCAAAAAACAATTCAAAGAGAGAGGGACATTTGATAGTTTTTTGGTGTTTGTAGTTTTGCTGGTGTGTTTGCAAATGATTCAAGCTCTTTTTTTAAACATGTAGAGTTATTTCAAAAAATTATCACACTGAATAGCTTTCCATTAAGTCGGGCTAGGTGGGTCATATCAAGTCAGGCTAGGTGGGTACTGAAGATGCGCCTCTATGGAGTATTCTCATTACACTTAATTTCTAAAGTCTTGATCATTTTGAAAGATACAGAACGAGAAAATAATGTAAACTATTATATTTGTTCTTCATGTTCAATGGATGTCAATGGAAATATAAGGAAATAAACATCTTGATCTTCTCTTTTTTCAAGAGCATGGAGTATAATTAATCAAACTTTTTCTATATTATATTAATTTCCGACATAAGAAATACTCAACTCGTCTCTTGAAGCCAATCATAATTTACCAAATGCACATTGCACATAAAAAGTTCTCTTGTCTAGTAGTAGGATAGTGAGATGAAGGTGGGTTATTCTTGTCGGCCAGTTGTCTTATTCCGATGGGACATAATCTTTCCGGCGTGAGATTAAAGCTTTTTTGTGTGGAACAAGAATTCAAAAATAAGCAACGAGCGAGAAAGTTTCATTCTTCGGGTGGATAGGAGATTAAGTTCTTGTAAAATTGGTCATTGATGAGATCCCCATGACTTATCTCTTCTAACAAAATTCCCTCTTTTCCTGTTCAAGAGTTCGCGAGTGAGAGAAACTGTTTTTTCTAGTCTTACCTGTAAACAATTCTATTTGAGTAGGAGAAGTGCGAGACAAAATTGATTTATCCACAATAAACTATGGATAGCACATCAAATATTTAGTGTTCACCGGATGAAATCGAGGATGTATTGCTTAAGAAGATGTTCCTCCTTTCGACAATCGACTCTATGGGAAAATAATCATCCATGGTGAAATTAGATATTATAGAGTCGGAGCTTCCTTTTTTTCTTATCGATGTAAAGGAATCTAATTCCTTTACATCTCGCTTTGTTGGATATTTTAGCGTAATTGATCTCTCTTTTAGCATTAACACAAGAGTGCACGCTTGTTTTAATATTAGAAAGAGATATTCGGGGTTAGAAGGATTGTCTGTGGTCGTCGTCAAAGGGGTGGTCCAATTGGAATGGCTCATTCGGAAGCAGTGTGCTAAGCTTAGGTAGCAATAGCCCATAATTCTTCCATTGCAAAGAATGGGAAGTTTTCAACCGCCTAAAACCGCCTAAAACCGTCAATGCTAGCCGCCTGTTTGATCATATATATAATTGGATCAGAATGTCAGAGAAAAGACGAACAGATAGACAACAAAACTCTTGAATAATAATATTCTGATATAATCTGATTGAATAATTTTGGTTGAACCCTGATATTTGATTCATCTAAAAGTATTTTACACGACTTCAGATTTGTCCAAATTAATCTCGAATTAAAAATTCCTACCAAAATATTGAATCAAATTCTTTGAGATAACGAACGATAGTTTGAAAATGACAAGCAAGTTTGCAAAATTTGAAAAGTTTGAAAAGTTTGAAGGACAGTATTTCAGAAGATGGCAGAAGAAGGTGCATTTTCTCTTAACAATATTGAAGGTAGTTTATGTGCTAAGTACAACGATGCCGGAGATCATGGAAGTGTGGAAAACCTGGTCATTTAAAGAGGGATTGTCGTGTGTGCAAAGGAAAGAACGAGGCCGGTCCAAGTGGGTCTAAGGATCCGAAAAATCAACAAGGTTATATGTAGTGAGTAATTTTAGTTCGAATACAAATTATGTATCACTAATATCTAATGCATTTTATGTGATGCATTTTGTGTGCAGGATGATGAAGTTGCTTGTTGGTTTAATTCGGGAGCAACAAGCCATGTGTGTAAAGATAGTTGGTGGTTCAAGAAATTTAGACCAATTGATGATGGATCCATCGTGATGATGGGCAATGTTGCAACTAAACAAATCCTATTATTAGGTTGTGTTAATTTAGTTTTTACTTCTGGAAAAAGTTTGTATTTGGATAATGTTTTATTTGTACCTGGTATTCGTAAGAACTTATTGTCTAGTATGATTTTAAATAATTGTGGTTTCAACAAGTACTTGAAAGTGACAACTACATCTTGTCAAGACATGGTTCATTTGTTAGCTTTGGTTATCATTGTAATGGCATTCTTAAGTTAAATATTGATGTTCCTTTTGTTCGCGAATATGTGTATATGGCATCGTGTAGCTCTATAACTAATACGACAACATCAGAAAATTGGCAAGCTAGATTAGGACATGTTAATTACAAAAGATTAAAAGATATGTCAAAAATAAGTATGGTTCCTCCTTTTGGTATGAATATTGAAAAATGAAAAACTTGTATGTTAACCAAGATCGCTATGAAACTTTTTACGGATGTTAAATGTGAGACTAAAATCTTAGACCTTATTCATAGTGATTTGTGTAATTTGCATGCTACTCCATTATTAGGTCATAAAAGGTATCTTGTTACCTTTATTGATGATTCATCAAGGTATTCCGATGTATATTTATTACATGTAAAAGATGAAGCTCTCGATAAATTTAAAATTTATAAGAAAGAGGTAGAACTTCTTCAAAATGGGTTAATCAAAACTCTTCGTACAGATAGGGGAGGTAAGTATTATGATCAGGTTTAGTTCCAATCTACCGGAATAATACATCAAACAACAACTCCCTATACACCACAACAAAATGGTGTAGCTGAAAGGAAGAATAGAACTTTGAAAGAAATGGTGAATTCCATGTTATCCTATTCGGGTTTAAGTGAAGAATTTTGGGGTGAGGCTATGTTGACAACCTGTTACTTGTTGAACCGAATTCCTAACAAAATGAATAAGGTTACCCCATATGAAATGTGGCACAAAAGGACACCAAATTTTATTTATCTCAAAATTTGGGGATGTAGGGCTGTAGTAAGGCTTACAGAACCTTAAAGAAGAACTTTAGGTGAAAGAGGTATATATTACATATTTATTGGATATTCTAAACATTCTAAAGCATATAGATTCTATGTGCTAGAATCTAATAATTTTGTTCGTATGAACTCGGTTATAGAGTCACGAGATGCAATATTTTATGAAGCAAGGTTTACATCTATACCTAGGCCAAAGGACCTAAATTCCATGTTGAAGGTCTCAGTTAATAATGAGGATATACCTTCAACTAGTACAAAAACTGGAAAGAGTACGAGAGTAAGAAAGACTAAGTCATTTGGTGATGATTTTCAACTCTATTTGATTGAAGGATCAAGGAATGAAATTAAATTTCAATATCAATGTTGTGTTAATGTTGAAGAAGATCCAAAGACTTTTAGTTAAACGATGGCTTCAAGGGATGCTGTTTTTTGGAAAGAAGCAATCCAAAGTGAGATGGATTCCATCATGCAAAATAACACATGGAAGTTGGTTGACTTACCTTCTGGATGTAAGCCACTAGGATGTAAGATGATCTTTACGAGAAAGATGAAAGTGGATGGTACTGTTCACAAGTACAAAGCCAGTTTAGTTATCCAAGGCTTCAGGCAAAAGGAGGGTATTGATTTTTTCGATACATATGCTCCCGTTGCTAGAATATCTACTATTAGACTGTTGTTAGCACTTGGTGCTATCCACGATCTTGTGATTCACCAAATGGATGTGAAAACTGCATCCTTGAATGGTGAACTGGATGAAGAGATATACATGAAATAACCTGATGTTTTCGTTATGCCTTGAAACGAAAATAAGGTGTGTAAACTGATGAAATCTCTACATGGCTTGAAACAAGCACCTAAACAATGGAATCAAAAGTTTGATGAGATTGTGTTGTCCAGTGGTTTGGTTCTATACCAAGCTAATAAATGTGTATACAGCAATTTTGATGCTCATGGCAAAGGAGTTATCATTTGTTTGTATGTAGACGACATGTTGATCTTTGGTACCCACCAAGATCAAGTTGATATAACTAAGGCATTTTTGTCTTCTAAATTTGAGATGAAAGACATGGGGAAGCTGATGTAAAGATCAAACGTGGGAACAATGGTATTTCCATCTCTCAATCACATTACATTGAGAAGATATTAGAGAAATTTAATTTTAAAGATTGTTCTCCGGTAAGTACTCCCATTGATCCTAACCTAAAGCTATTACCTTATAAGGGTGTAGCAGTGTCTCAACTTGAATACTCAAGAGCTATAGGTTAACTCATGTATGAAATGATTAGTACCAGGCTGATATAGCTTATGTTGTTGCTAAACATAGTAGGTTTACAAGCAATCCTAGTTCTCATCATTGGCAAGCTATGAATAGAGTATTCAAGTACTTAAAGGGAGCCATTGACTATGGTTTGACATATACTGGATTTCCTTCGGTTATTGAAGGCTATTTTGATACAAGTTGGATAACAAATATTGAAGATCATTCATCCACAAGTGGTTGGGTATTCCTCCTTGGTGGATGTGATATTTCTTGGGCATCCAAGAAACAGACTTGCATTACAAATTCAACAATGGAATCTGAATTCGTGGGTTTAGCAGCGGCTGGCAAAGAAGCTGAGTGGCTAAGAAATCTGATTTATGAGATTCCATTGTGGTCTAAACCTATACCTCCCATGTCTATCGAGTGTGATAGTCAGGCCACCTTGGCTAAGGCATATAGTCAAGTGTATACTGGGAAGGCTAGACATTTGGGTGTTAGACATAGCATGGTTCAGGAGTTAATCATGCATGGTGTGATATCAGTGGAGTCAGCATAATTTGGCCGATCATTTAACCAAAGGGTTAAGTAGAGATCCTGTGAAAAGGTCGGATGTGGGATTAGGATTAAAGTCTATCTGAAATATCTTATGTTAAGATACACAACTCCCATCTAATATGAGATTAGGTGTTGAATTCAATGTGGAAAGCTTAACATGTAGAGATTGGAATACAATAGCAAAATTATCCCAAAAGGTATGTGTTCAGTTCTGTAAGTTAAGGAGGTTGAAGTATAACTTCTTAATGGTTCCATTGAAAAATTGTATTTGCAGGTGAAAGAAGAAAAAGGACTACATATATGAGCATGAAGTTTAGCCGCTTCAAGAAGTTGGGACTTGGCTTTGATATGCTTATGAAGGATAGGGACACATGCTAGTAAATTAGTGTCGAGCAAGAGTTATATTATAAACTATTATGTATATTATCTTAATATATTCATTATGAATAGAAAGGGTTCAATCCTTAGTGACACCCTGATATTCTAATATTTGAAGTGTGTAATATGCTAAGATGAAATTCGATCATCACGATATTTCATTTATGCAGTAGTTTGTTGTATCTTCTGACTTTGGTTAATTGATCGGTAATTACACTAAAATGAGGGAGGTTTGTTGGACATTTTAGCGTAATTGATCTCTTTTTTTGCATTCAAACAAGAGTGCGCGCTTGTTTTAATATTAGAAAGAGATATTTTGGGTCAGAAGGATTGTCAAGGGTCTGGGGACCAAGGGGTGGTCCAATTGGAACGGCTCATTCGGAAGTAGTGGGCTGGGCTTTGGTAGCAATAGCTCATCCTTCCACTGCAAAGAATGGGAAGTTTTCAACCGCCTAAAACCGTCAATGCTAACCGTCTGTTTTATCATATATATTATTGGTTCAGAATGTCATATATATAGAAAACAAAACTCTTGAAAAATAATCTTCTAATTTTATCCGATTGAATAATTTTGGTTGAACCCCAAAATTTGATTCAATCTGAAAGTGCTTATCATGACTTCAGATTTATCCAAGTTAATCTAGAATTCCAAATTCCCTAACACTCTTTATGTAAATGATTGGATTTTACAACATTCATCCCAAGAGTTCCAGAAAAATTGCATTTTTAATCCAAAGTTATAATCCTTTTATATAACATTTCACCCACATCCAAAAAATAGGGTCGAAACTTTATAAAAAGATATTGAAGGAGTGGGACAAACCTCCATGCATATATTTTTCTTCTCGTCATTCAGGCCTTAGAACTGGAGTATCACTAATAGCTTCAATGTAATAAATTTTACATTAACTTGTTCCACATATTATATCAATCATTAGAACAAATATATATATCCTAGACAACTATCATAAGTATGATAGCTAATGCAATGCTACCCCTGGTTAATAACCTACACAAGTAGATAAAATAAACATGTAGATAAAGGTAACTTTGACTCCATTAGATTCTTTATACCAAGTTCCAAGGACGACAACAGATATTGTTAGCATGATAAGTTTCGCATCTCTACAAGCATGTGCATATATATCTATGTAAACTCATAAAAATAGGTGCTAAAAAACAAGAATCTGAGACATATATTTATTAATCAAAAAAATAAAAATGTAGTTTTTCACTATGATTTGGAGTTTGGAGGACTAAAATTGAGATAAATCGTGATAGAAATTAAGCATAAACTTAAGCCTTTGTTCTCCATGGTTCGCTTACATGAAGAGTAAGAAGAAGAAGTGGCTTCATGACCTCCATGAATAACGAGACCGATTGGTCTCCATCCACCATGAAAAACGAGAATATGATGGCCCGTGAAGAACAATAAGAAGAAGCGTCTTCTAATGCGTCGCCTCCGTGAAGAACGATAAGAAAAATCGATCTCCATCTCCATGAGAGAAATACAAGAAAGGGTTAGTTAAGTTTTAAATTTGTATTTTTAACATCACAAAATAAGATAAAACCTACACTTCTATATAAATTTTTTATAAAAAGATTGATGATGGCAGTTACCTGAATTCCAGGTGCTAAATGACACCAATAAATAATTTTTCTTAGTAAGTAGGATCAGAAAGATCCATATGTCAGTTTTTTATCATTACAAGGGGGATCCTAAGCAGATCATGGGATACATAAATACAAAATCAAATAAAATAGTCTAGTATATTATAAACTAAACCATGACTATAAATCATTCGTGGGTCTTCCACCCAATCCGGTCTCGCGTGGTAACACCGCAAATGCCTTCCAGAGGGTCATTGCATCTATGGAAATGCTCATCTTGTGACATTCCAATTTTGCTAGCCAATCCGCACAGTAGTTAATCTATCTATATATACCCTCACCTTGAAGGTTGTGTTTCTACCGAGAATCTGTCACATCCGATGAACCCAAATTACCGTCGAACCCCTCCCATGATCCACCTGACCAAGCATTTCCAGATTTTCCCAGGAGCCAGTCTCTGCCTCCACTTCCTTCAAGCCTAATTATTCGGCTAAACTAAGTCCTTGACTAAGCGCCATGAGTTCAATGTCTGTTATCAAATCCCAATCAACTTCTCTCGAAAAACCACATATCAGTTGTCCTTTGCATCTCGAAGACTCCACCACCTCCTCCCCACTTTCTCCATTTATTGAAGCTTCTATCAGTATTAAGTTTAAATCTCCGCTTTCGTTTGTTCCATCCTATGAAGCTAACATGATCCTTACCATTAACCGCTCTACCTGGAACCTTACCCCACACTCATGAATAATTGACATTAAGAAATTATGCATTCTGAAGCATTGCTTTAGTTGTAGGATAATCATCACTCTTGAAAAATAATATCATTTCAAACCTTCCAAATTGTATCAATAAAAACGCCAAAAAACACACTCCACGAAATCCCTAAATAAACTCCCTTACTAGTTATGTTTTCATTCCACCAAGAGTACCATAACATACCATGCCTCGTTATAACCTTCCTAAACAACCTAGTAGAATTTTTTTCTAAAATTACATTAGTAAAAGTCATTAAAAAGAATATTAAGTTGAAGTAATGTATTTATGTGGCTTGGAATAATTGATGTGTATGAATTTTGATATTTGAATAAAACGAAAGCACTTACGTATCTTAAGGTTGCAAATTTTTTAGCTTGATGTTCATCAAGCTCAAAAACAAGTCAAAGATTCATAAAAAATATTAATGGATCAAGGGAAACACGACGCAAACCCTTATCCTCTTCTTTGGTACGACTGTCATAAATGTAGATAGGACATTATCTTTGTCCACCTAATAGTAACATTTTCTTTTACATAGATAAATATATAAGAACAACAGAAAAATCAAGAGGAGATCAAATGGAAGGTGCAAATGAGGTGCATTTTTCTATCTTAAAAAGGGCGGTGGTGCAAGTTTGTGGAGCAATTAATTAGTCAAATATTTTCCAAGTGAGCAATTAATTTGTCAAATGTTTTCCAAGTGAGCACTTAATTAGTCAATTATAAAAGGACCAAGTGTGAAAATGTTTTAATAATTAATCGTTCACTCGGCATAGATAGATATAAATATTTCTATTTTTTTTTTATATATTTATAGTCTTTTTCACATTGAAAGTAATCCCCCTCAAAAAAATAATATTTAATGATTTTAAGTTCTTGTGAGTTCATAAACATAAATCGCACTAATTTCTAACATAATAAAATGTGGTAGAAATTGTGAATGAATAATTATGAGGTTTATATAAAAAGCGAGATATGTATATTGTGAGTGTATTGTACAATCACGAATCGGCCTATTAATGTTATATGTATAACTTTAGAAAAAAATTAAATAGTTTTCAACACATATGATCTATTTTATTATGATCTAGTAATTATCCTGAATTTCTAGGTTATAATATGTCAATTGAATAACTAAATAAAGATACATGTGTGTCATAATATTATACAATTATATATCATTATAACAAATTACCATACATTTATTAAGAAGTCTTATCAGAAAACACAAGTATCCCTAATAAACAAATTTCATTGAAAACTATCTACAACAAATAAATAAATACAATTCATATCATTATCACTATCCTATAGAAGACATATACCATCCTAACATTATGACAATCCATACTTCTTAAGCAATCTTCAAGAAAAATAAAAAGGAGAAGGAATAAAATACCTCACTTTGTAGAGAGTTGCAGAGAAATAAATTGTGTAACATGACAAGTATTGAAATATATGTATGCCTCTATGTATAAAAAAGAAGTTTTAAATGTCTTACACTAATTAGAAAAAGTCTAATCCTACCTAATATCGAACAAAGATAAAAAAAATGTTGCACATCCCAATTTTTATACAATATGCATATCAATTTGTCTAATTGTCGCCATGGTGGAAAGTATGTGACGAGTATGTCACGCATTATTTGTTTGTTTTTTAACCTCTTCAAGTTTGAAACATGTGACAAGTAAGAAACATCCAAAATTCTTGTAAACTTCTCAATTGGGTCGTCGGCTGCTTGTTTAGTTAATAATAAGTTATAAAAAGGTGGTATGTGTACTAGACTTTCCTTCCCGTTTAATGTCACTTAATAGGGAGTAAGTGGCTGCATTATTCTTCCTTTGTGGTTATCCTACATGTCTCCATGTTGAGTAGTAGGTGACAAGTTGGCAAATATACTAGAGTTTTTCTTTGGATTTCGGCTAATTCATCCATTGTTGATTGTGCTTTAAGCTGAGCATATGGTGTGTTCTTGGTTATTATCCTTGCTCTTTATGATCTTCCTTCTACACATGGTGTCCAATAAATCTTAGCATAGTCTAGTGTTTAATCGATACTCAAGAATACATCAAAAAATTTAAGAAACACTAATAATAATTTGACCTATCAATAATAAACTTATAAGCATATTTGATACTAATCATCAAATAAATAACCAAAAAAAATAAAGAAAAGATGTCCCGTTAGCACTTTAAATTACTTGTAATTCGGGGACATCAAATTTCCTTCATAAGACAACCAAGCAAAAAGACCTAGTTGCTTAAAAATTCGCCCATAAAGACAAATATTATAAAAGATATAGATTTCCGATTCCCCTTTCCAGCGCCAACACATAAATATCATCAAGATACATGGAAATTGTTATTCATTACAAATGACATATGCATAAATTATTAATATGTGGTTTAGTTTGTTTCTGGTCCGCGGGAGTGGTTGTCCGTGTTTGTGAGGCCAAAAAAACTATAAATTATATCTTATGTGAAGGTGCACATTATGTTGTAAAGGTGTACATTTCTTCTCATGGACCTTCTTAATCAAATAATTAAGCAAACATTTATACTTGATCGGAAATTTACCCACAAAAGGGAAAAAGTCTAACGGAGAAAGATTTTCGATTCTCATTTTTTCCTACCCAAACACATAGATCTTGTCGAGTTATGTAAAATCACTACTCATAACCATAAATTGATACACATATTAACGGTAAGGGCATCCTTTTATTTCTACGTCTAAAAGAACAGGCCAGCGCAACCATGATACCAAAAAATAATATAACCCATAATATATAATATTTGTGAATTCTTAATATAATAGTTTAAAATGAAAATCAAGATCCAGGAGCACGATACTTTCGGTGTGCGTGAATCGAGGATCAAAATTTTTGAAATCAAATTAAACTCAAATGACGACTTCTACTTACCGAAATCAAAATGCCAAAATATAGCTTTCATCACATAAATTTCTACAATATATGTTATTTAGCTCAAGACTTGGTTTAATCCTTTTGTACAAAAAGATATAGTTGCTAGATTACTCGGCCAATTCTCTTTTTCTCCGTCAATTCTTAGATCTCGTCAAGTTATATAAAAAAGACTATTCAAGATGGAAATTTTACATATGGATCATTGATATAGTTGTTCGTAAGGGAAAAATACACAAATTATAATTTTTGTGAATCTCTAAGAACGTATTTATAAAAAAGATAAAATATTAAAACAATCATGAGTAGGTGCCCGAATCAAGAGAGTTGACTAACACAATAACTTAAGTTACCTAAAATAGCATCCAGATAGTTATCTATATATATCAATTAAATAATTATAAACTCAGTGAATCAATAAAATATAGGATTTTTACTCATGAATTCTATAACCCACGAATTTCTGTAAAAAAGGTTCAATCCAAATAAATGTCCAAAATATCATTTTTTTTCAAAAAAATTATTCCATAATAGAATATTTACTTTCCACAACTAAAAAATTATATAATTAAACATTCCAACATTACCAAATTCTAAATCCAAAAATTTCAATAATTACAATATTTTTTATTCTAAACTAACCCATTCTACGTTTATATTTTATTTTATAACAAAATATTAATTACTTTTTTTTAATCCTCAAACCTACAAGTGCATAAAAACAAAAAAAATCAGTTATAAATCAAGAGTTAAAAGCATTAATAAAACTTAGTGTGTTGACTGCTAAAGGTGACACTAAAAAAACCATTGATTGTTAGTTAAAAACAATGGGTGATTTTACAAAAATTGTGGGTTAAGAGTGCAAAAACAATGGATAATAGTGCAAATATGGTAAAAACATTGAAAAATGTTTAAAGAAAAATAAAATAAAAAGTAAACATTGAAAACAATGAAAACATAAAACCTAAAACTCAATAATTTAAATGGATAAAAAAACAATCTTTTACCTTAATCTAGATTTGTAATTTGTTGATAATAAAATTTAATTTTTTATCTAAAATTAATGTTGTAGAGTGTCAATTGTATTAAATAATTTTTTACCTTAATTTAGGTTGTTCGATGTTGATGGCGTAGCCAAGTGGGTTGTTGGTGGTGGAGAATGGTTAGCGAGTGCCGGCTGTTTTCTTATGCAGAAGTGGCGTAGCTGTCAAGCCGATTTGATGATGAGAATTCACAGTAGAAGCATTATAACTAAATGATTTATAGTTATATTTCTTGTAATCACAACTATAAGTCGATGTATATAATCTAATCCTTATTGAAGTAGATAAGGAACGACCCAGTAAAGTAAGGAACAAGGAATACCTTAACCTCATACAATAGAGGAATCAGGCAATCTGGTCCCTGTCTAGAAACAATATCTGAAGACGAGTTACTCACCCTAGCATAATGACGTTATATAATAAACAACTGAGTACATCACTCCACCGTATGGTATACACCATATAATCCTTAAATTACTCTTAAATATCCTTTCACATGCTCTATTAGAGATGCACAATCATGTATCTCTTAATTTAAAAAACTATCTTATATAGCCTCAGAAAGAATAACCAATCTAGCAACCCGACACCACCGATGTCTTGATCAAACTAAGTGGACGGTTAATGATATAACAACGAGACCAACATAACTCCAATAAAACAAGTCTGATTTAGCCTCCACGATAAGACTGACGTAGCTTAGGTAAATAAGTCTAGTGTAATCTCAGTAATGAGACCGACATTACTCTGGTAAATAAGTCTGATGAAGCATTGGTAATAAATTAACATAGCCTTGTTAGATTAGTCTGATATAGCCTTGGCAATGAGACTGCAATATTTTCGATTTTAAGTCTAAGCTAACCTTGGCAAAGAGACTGACATATATCTAGTAATTATGTCTGACTTAGCCTTTGAAAAAAGACTAACAATATTGTTGGCAAGAAGGTTATCTAGAAGTAAAATAACTAATTGCATCATTGATAAGTAAGATCCAATAATATAGTAAACGAGAAATTCCTTTTCTTGAATAGGAGATATCTATAACGACTTTGTAAGACCGAAACAGTATCCGTGAATTAAAAAGTATTTGTAAGACCGACACAATATCAATAATTACAAAAATTTTGTAAGACCGACAAACTCTTGGTAATCGAAAAGGTTTTGTAAGATCGACGCAACCTAAAAAATCAAAAGAGTTTCATTTAACCAATATTCTTGGCAATAAAAAAAGTTTCGTAAATCTCAATAGTCAAATAAGCATTGTTAGACCAGCACTATCTCATAAAAACCAATAAATTTTGTAAGATCAACGCATATTGAACCAAACTATAAATAAATTAGAATTAAAATTGTTTAGACTTCATATAGTCGACTTCTTTAAATAGATTTTGTTTCTCTTAGCATAAGTGAATAACTCTAAGAGAAACATAGCCTCTCAACAATAATATAATTCCCCTGGATATATGAGATCTTCTCGCGGTATCAACGAAGTACGAATTATTGAAAGCTTTAAAATGAGGACATAATTTAATATCCTTAGTTCTTAATCTAGACTCCAGTAAACAAATGATAGAAATTTAATTCTTCAAAACTAGAGACTTAGACCCTTTGTTGGTCAAGGGTGCCCTTTCCCTGGAAGTTCCAAAAAAAGGATACTATTCATCCACCGCAGAGCATGAAGTCACATTTTCAATCTCGAGCTCGGGTACTCTCGACCTCGTCAGAATCATCAACCACCTTCCAAGTGCCTGTTGCAATCAGTTCACAACAAATATTGAGTATTTTTTTGTATTCAATCTCCTCTACCAAAACAAAGTCTTGACGATAACACACTCGGATCATCTTTTCTTTTAATGTTTTGTTTCCACGAGAGTTTCACTCTAGGCGAGAAACTTCTGCCCCATGGATTAGCATAGTTAAAATCAAAATTGTGACGGTCATATAATGTGAATTGATTGAGTATTTAATTAGTCCCCATTGCTATACACTTTTCAATTACCACCCAAGTTTCACCATAGGACTTTTAAGTGGATATCTAAAAAATAAAAATTCATTATTAAACATTATATATACATACTACTTTTATATGATTATGAAGGGAGTAAGATAGTAACCTTAAAGGTTTAAAAAGGTCTTCGACTTTGAAATGCAATGATCATTGATCGGTTATCAAAATATCTTTAATTATTTTTTATAACATCTTATGACAAAATTAATGATAGTAGAACAATTATACAAGTAAAATAATCTAGATTATATAATTATTTTCAAATAATAAATCAACATATACAAAAAGATATTTTATGGTTATTTAAATTAAATCAAATCTCCATATCATTAATTTATAGTGTATCAAAGATCATATTTATTAAAAATCGGTAGGATATATCTCCTATAAGTTTTCCACTGACTTCCATGTAAAATAATATCAGTGTTAAGAAAATTAAAGTAATTACACTATAAAAGATATATTATATAAGGATAAATGCATATATAATCATTTTTAATATCTATTTAATGTCCAAGTTTAAATAAAAGGGAAAATTTAAATTAATTTGTTTATATCACAACATTAGGCACATAAAATAAAATAGTTATAATGAAACTTTAGATTGTGTATCAGTTTTGTAAGAATTATAAGATTTAGTATCAAAATTAAACGAAAACTCATCTTTGTTAAAAAGGTCTGAAATTTTGATTTTTTTCTTCAAAATTCATTTTAGTAAAATACAAACAAGTCATGTTTTCTATTAAGAAGAAAAAACATCAAGAGAAAAGAGAGAATAAATACAGTTTTTTATCAAAATCAAAATTAGACAAAAAAATACTCTTTGTTAATCAAATCTGAAATAAAGATTTGATATAAGTCATGTGCACTTACCTTTTGTTGTGTTGAGAGGTTGATTATTGTGATAGGTGTCTTGTTGATTTCTACTAATAAGAATAAAATTATAAGAAGAGAGAGGGAAGAGAAATTTTTATTGTCAATATCCATATTAGACAAAATATCCTCTTTGTTAATTAGATCTAAAATTTTGTGAAGTGTTTTTTCAAAAAATCTAGACGAAGCAAGGAGTTATAAACAAAGAAAATAGATATTACTATTTTATTGTTACATATATGTGTGTATGTATATAAAGTATCTAAATTTTATATTGGGTCCAAACCAAAAGTAATATTAGTTCACTTTAGTCATGAACCAGTTTGACCCAAACATAGTGAATATTTAGTTTTAACCCATTACCAATATACACATGTGTCAATGTTAATAATGAGATTTGGGTTAAGAATATAACATTGTCGGATTATTAAATCTAAATTAATTAAAAATTAAATTTTCTTATATTTATTTAATGGTAATTCATATGAGATAATGTAATTCTCAAGAGCGAGCCATTCACCCAGGGTGGATAAAACTGAAAACGTATTGTAGCAATTTTTTGTGAAGTTTCATATCACTCATTTATTGCATCAATCCCACGAGCATGGAACTCGTTCATTGCAAGACATATGGTAATGTCTTTTTATATATAAAATTCATTCCATATTTTTGTATAAGGTGGGTTTTTATCTTTTCCATTTCTAAATTGTTGACTCTCACTATTGTTGAGTTGTAATGTGTTTATAATAGCTCCCTGAGTGTGGTTCTTATATACCCCTAGAGGGACACCAGGTTTTCATCGCCATTGCCAAGGGTGATTTTGTTAAGTTGTCTTTTAAGTTGTATGTTGGATATTCATTGTTACTTTTCACCTTTTTTTTTCTTTTTTTTATCTCTCAGGTTCTAAGTATTATGCATAGTTTTGAATCTTGAGACGCAGCTTCAACAATAGAGAGAGTGATATATATATATAGAGAGAGAGAGAGAGAGAGAGAGAGAAAGAGAGAGACATATGACTTTAAATCCTAATTTGGATACAAACATAAACCCCATCATTCCAGCATAGGGGATTCCAGTTTGTCAAAAAAAAACTATCAATCAGAACCTTAGGAGTGGAGTTCATAATGATCCACTGTGAAAATATAGATATAAAACACACACACACACACACATATATATATATAAAGTAAATACAGAATAGTTACTACAAAAATTGAACAAAAAATCATAAAAATTTATGGGGAAAAGTCAGAGTGCCTATGTAAAAAAGTTTTAATAAGCCTTCAACAAAAAATATAGATTTGTTTGTATTGCACAACTTATAATTTACGTGTGATTCTCCACATATAGTCCGGAGGCCCAACTCCTCGCATTGTTTCTCTCAGATCAAAATCGATGAATCACAATTAAATAATCCACTTTGCTTGAAGAAGACTATTCAGGAGCCATAAATCCTACACTTTGTATATTATATGTAGAGCTAGTATAAAGATGAATATATCTCTTATTTTCCTAAATTGATATCTTTTAATGTGAAATTATTTGAAATAATAAGGATAACCTTTTGGATATCGAGGATATAACATTTAATCTCATTTATTTATTTGTCATTCCACAAATATTATATTTAGTAACCTTTCTAAAATCAATTTAGCAACATATAATTATTAAACATTTGGAGAAGGGACCAAATGCGTATTTACTTCTATTTTATTAGTGTACTAAGATAAGTCTATTATCAACACTAAGAATTGTATGACTGCTTAATTATTGAAATACGACTATACTTTATTGGGTAAATATTGTTTATTCAAATAATAGTGAAATGCGATACTTGTCATTTACCCATTAATTTGAAATGACCAATTTATCCTTCTTGTATCCCACTAGTAAACTCATGAGTTTTTGTCATGCGTAGTCATTATAATAGTACTTAAATCACTTTAACAAGTATTATTCACTTAACCTAAGGCACCGGCTTAAAATTAATAATACAAGAATATATTATACAACATATTACCCAAACGTGGTTAGGTTAATCCACACAATCTTACTGTGAAGTGGATATCTTATAGATTATTTCTTGTATGTACACTTTGTGACCAGTCAAGTATCATACCCATCATATTTATAAGATATGTGATCGTGATTGACTCACACACATGGTATATCAAAGTATACGCACTTGACATATTCATTGCATCCATACGCACTCAAGATTTTGAGTATTTGATCCATATTAGTTACAAGATACTTTCTAACTAGTAAAGTAATCATTGTAAGTCTATTCTATACATATTTAAAACTAATAGTGAGTTTGAAAACGAAAAGGACTATTCTACGTATCATAGGACTTCCACCTTCTATTATGTTAAATCTCCATCATGAACAATATGTAGTCAAACTTCAAAAAATTGATGTTTTGTAAAAAATATTATGACATAGTATCTCAAGTTACCAACCTATGGCATGCGCACTATCATCGATTCTTTGTACTTAAAACATCATCTCACCCTATACAATGTTCTTAAAGTCATTATGTTTGACATACAATCCAAAATATATCTAGTATCTTATTAGAACATCTTTCGCTGATCATAGCATGATAAGGGCAATTTCCAGTCGTCATTTATATAATTAGAAAGTATAATATTAGAGTATTAGTTTAACCTAATGGTCATAGATAGGTCGATATAACCGCACATGTAGTATTGTTGCCATGTGAATATGTGGATGATTATGTGGTAGGGTAATACGAAGAAAGGACTCAAATTGTCTTTTAAATGGTATGTTTGAAAAATTCATTAGTGGAATTCCCAGTATCGACGAATATTTTCTATGAAAGGTTTATTTCTATGGTTAAAGAGATGACTAATGATCTAGGTTATGGAATCTACCAAATCTAGTCATTGTGTCCTCAAGGTTGGTCGGCTCTAGCGGATGCATTTGAAATGCACCAACTCCCAAGTAATTGTTCTTCCACTAGTTGAACCCTAGTTGGAGATGTTGACTTAGTTTGCCTCTAGTAGTATGTATATTATTGTTATTGTTGGTTTGCTTGATAGAAAACGTCTATGATTTCCACAAAATATGCCAATCGGAAAGTGAAAATATCTACCATATAGAGTTTTGGTTTTCTTTGATGATAGACTATGGTAAGTAATGTTAGAAAATGGCACAACTTAACTAGATGATATAGTTAGTGGTGGTCAGTTGGGAAACATGTTCCTTGTATCTGAAAAACTATAGTTAAGGGAGGGAGGTGGTCTCTCAATGGCACTCTAACTCTCAAGTTAAATTCGTAAGCCTGCAAAAAGGACCCGCGATGATGTATGAATCAATGAGGGGTGAAGGATAAAAGTTGTGTGTTTTTAGAGAGATTATAGATAATAATAAGTGATGCACCTAATTGTGAAACAGATACATGTATTAACATGTATAATGTATAGATGTCGGATAATTATTAGGAATTCTTTTTTCTCATGTGCAGTTATAGGAAGAAAAAGTTGCTTGTGTTTTCCTTCATTGTGATTCACAAGAATCGATCGATGTTGCACATAATAGCATCTATAATGGCAAAAAACTAAAAATTCAGAGTATAACCATTAGTGTGTATAATCTATATGAAAATAACCTTCCATAATTAAAAATATAATATTTTACAAAAAAGATTAAAAAAGCATACCCTCTAGCTTTTTCCCTCAATTACTTAAAACATATGTCCGATCGCAAGACCCATAAACAAGGAAATAATTTCTAAGAGAATACATATTTTGAAGAAAAATCTTTTAGAAATTTCAACTAATATATTTTAATTCCATTGGTTAAAAACACACTCGTCTTCAACCAATCTATCAACACAAATATAAGCTATATATAATAAAATAAAATCAACAAATGAAAGAAAAACATATAAAATAAAAATTTGAACAAAAAGAATTAGAAAAAAAGAAAAAAATTATATGTGTGCATGTTAATGCGAAAATATAATGAGCGTGCAAAAAAACAAATCAGCCTTAAGTATAGTATAGATGTTTTCTTATGTAACCAATAATTATTACATTATTATGAAAATACATGAATAAAACAAACACGCATACAGAGACACCCCACCCCACACACACACACACACATATATATATATATATATATCAATAGATACATAACAATATACTACAAAAACTGAACAAAAACCAATCATAAAAATATAAGAAAAAAAGTGGAATGCCTATGCAATCTATAGAATTCTATGTAACCTATAATTAATATTTTATTCTCCGCATATTATAGGGAGGTCCAATTCCTCGCACTGTTCCTCTAGGGTCAAAGTTGATGAATTACACACAAGTTATCCACCTTGCCCGAAGAAGACTATTGAGGAGCCATAGATCCTTCCATGGAGGAAAGGAAGTCCCAAAAGTGGGAACCTAGAAAAAACAAGAAAAGGTTAAAATTACAAAGTTGATTAGGACAAATGGCTTATTGAAGACATAGAATGGTGCAACAACAAAATTGTCTTATTAACATTCAATGTTTGGACAATACCATCAAAAAAGTGGGATGATTTTAGGGAATGGTGACTTACTTATATGAATTCAAAAAAAAGGAGATCTTCCCCTCTTAGACCAAGGATCCGACGGCTCAACTTCGGCTTCCCACCTTCGAGAAAAAATACCTTAAGTAAAAGAAAAGGTGTCTATGTAACTCTAAGTAATTTTGAAGAATACAATAAATGTAATCAATAGTTGGAGTACGCTCTGGATATTGGGAGTCTCATGTTTCTACCAAACTACAATATGTCAAATATAGAAATATATAAGCAAGTTAATTATATTTACACATAATCCGATAAAGCAACCATTTTATTGTTATTGTAAGAGTTATAAGGTATGTTAGATACACTATGAACGAAGGGTTGTTTTACGCATGATATTCAGTTGTACTAGAAAGATACATCGATACAAACTAGATATTGAACTCCACAGACTAAAAATACGCAATTGGATTCGTCTTCATGTTAGGAGAAGCATAAGTGTCTTGGAAATCCACTAAGAAAACGTGCATATCTAGATGCACTATAGAATAAGAATTAATAGCTTTAGATAAAGGTACTAAAGAAGATGAATGGCTTCAGAATTTGTTTAAGCATATTCTTAATTGCACAAATTTGTGTCAGCTCTTTCATACATCACAATAGTCAGAGTGCCATTGTTTAGCACTAAACGAGATGTATAATGGTAAGTCTAGGCACATACGTCGTACACACAATACTGTTAGAAAACTACTCGCTAATGGAGTTATCACATTTGATTACGTTTAATTAAAAGATAATAGCGGATCCACTGATCAAAGGTGTACAAAGAGATCAAGTGCGAGTGATGTCAAGGGGAATGTGTCTTAAGCCTTTGAAAGTTGAGTTTCCATGATGGAAAACCTACCTAGCATAGTGGAGATGCCACAATCTAGGTCCAAAGGGAAAATTGAATCATGGAAAATGTTACTCGGTGCGACGCACTTTGGAGAGACCTCCCCAAACCATTCTTAGGACAATATTAAATTATGTTACTTGTAATAGTGAAGATAAGCTAGACTTTTGATGGTTCTTGTATGTTCAATAATATAAGATAGAGTAATGCAGATACTTTCTACAAGAGATCACCTATATAGATAACATGGGTCGGACCACCATACGAGAATTTTTTGAAAGGCGAATTTCTCCAATTGTTATTCATAAGATATTAGAATTTATCTATGGCCATAAACGGATACACCTTTGAGAATCAAATTATGTTTGGAAGGATACTATGTAACTTCTATTGACATGGTTCACAGAAAATCTACACAGCTCAAGACATAATCTTCATTAGTTTGAAAGTAAATCTAATAGCCCTTACTAAAGAAGGTTCAAGGCCAAAAGATAAATTTCTCGACGTAGTATTCTTCTAATCTACTCTCTCAATCTCTGTTGTGTTAAGATTTTTGTGTCAATTTCCAGTCATGTGTGTATTCTTGGTCAAATGAGATTTTTCTCAAGTATTGAGCGGGTTAATGATTACTTGGTTAATAAGTTTATCAATTACTTGGGTATTGTTTGTCAAATATATTCACTTGGTTAAAAATTATTTGAACTTGAATGAGAAGTTGAGTCATGAAAATTTGAAGAAAAAATAAATAAATAAATAGTTTTTATTTATTTATATATTAATATATAATAAAGGTAAAGAAGAAAAAACGAAAAAAATAATTATATTTTTACTATTGCGGCAAGCCCAAAAGTTTTTTTTCCATGTGCAACTTTTAGTTTTGACATTGGGCCTCGCCCAATAGTATATTTATAACAAATACTAAAGATACATTACTATTGGGTCAATCCTAATATTTATGTCCTTTACTAGCTAACATATATTTTATTTTTGGTGGGGCCTAGGGTGTGATAGAATAAAATATAATTAACGTGCAAATAACACCCTAAAGCTACACGGTTCTGCAAGTATACAGATCGTATGCAAGTATTAGTTAAATAAATTAAGATTTGTTCCACAGAGACTACAAAGGTTAGATGAATCTTATGCAAATATCAAGTGTAAATAATTACAGCTAGAACAACTAAACGCAAATAAAAGTAAAGACAAATAGATTTTTGTTTGATTCTCTAATTAACTAAATTAACTAAGAATTTAAAAGACAGAAAATAAATACGAAAGAGAAGTGATATGAGAATATAGCTCGAGTTATTAGCATGTAATCCCCACTAGTTTTGCCGTTTTAAACATGTAAGGGTGAATTATGTAGTATTTCCCTAATCGGTCCCAATTCGCTATCGGTAGTTTCAAATAGGATTTACCTGTGTCAATAAGGCTTCCTAAGCAAATTTTTCCTGTAATTGGTAAATAGTCACAAGAACTAAACCATATTGATTATCTTGTTAGGTTGATTTGTCAGATCTAAACCGAATACTAGACGTTATGTGCTAAACATGCAATTAAACACCGTTGTCAATGGTGACTTAATTACTAGATGGTAATTCTAAATGGCTGCAGTCCACAAGAACACAGAACATAAATCCAAACACATAAACAGAGAATAAAAAACTATAATTCAATTTAAAATATAAAATTCCCAAATTAGATAGATATCAATCAAAACTAGGGTTCATACATATATGCTAAAACTCAAGCTAAAGAAATTTAGTTCATGCAACAAAAGAAAGAAATTACAAATTTAAAGGTAGAAGAAGACATATTGATGAACAGCTCCTTCTAGACTTCTTTCTTGTGTTGTAAGCTTCCTCTTGGTTTAAGGTTTCACCAAGGATGATTTAAGAGTGTTAAGAGGCTGTATTTATAGTGTATAGGTTGACCTAATTCGTTTCTTGGAGATAACTCTAAGTAATGGACTCCTAGCCCAACTCAAATTCGTAAGGAAATAAAGATAAACACTGCTGGACCGTTTTGAGTATATCTTCTTCGTTATTGGTCGGTTTTTGCTCCATAATATACCAAAAGAATCTTCACAGAATTATCTATGTCTCCTTGAAAGGAATCTTCCAAAATCGTCTTACTTGTAGGAGTAATCATCACTTCTTTAGGCGTGTGCTGCAGAATCTCAGATTTAGGCAGCTTTTCCTTTTCCGTATTTTTAGCCTTTGTTTCCTTTATCTCCAATTACCATGTAAATCCCTTTCCATAAGTTGTAGTCTTTGACTTGGACTCTAATTAATCTCCATAATTATCTTTAAAGCTTCACACTAAATAAACAATTAAACCCAATATGCTCTAAAAGTATTATGTTACTAAATCAAGACTCAAAATAGGAAAGTGTACTAAACTAAGCTAAAATCAACCTATAAACTAATAAATAAGCCTAAAATGATGTCTCGGAAGTATATTTTATTATCACAAATGAGGAGACATCAAGACCCCCAACTCAACGTTGTATCGTCCCGATACAATAAAAGTAAAGAACAGTAGGGTAGTCAAAATAAACAAGAAGAAGTCGGAGGAGAATCAAAACAGAATATAATGAATGATCCTAGAGCATAAAATCCAAAAAGTCTTATGTAGTAATGCTCAAGAAATAATGCACAAATATACCTAATATACATGTAATCAACAATCCATAAATTCAAGTTAAGATTAATTTCGCAATGCCAGAAGGAGAGGATGATAACTTAGTTCAGGTTAATGGCTATAAGTTGTTCATAGGTCCCAAATACAGCATCCAATGTTTCACTTACCTACTACCTAATAGCTCAATTGTTTCTCCACCTAGCAGTTAGAAATCCTAAGGTCTTGGTTATAACTTGGCTTAAGGACGGGTGTGGTATATTTGGATAATGAAAAGTGAGCTTTTGGCTCTCTCCTCACTAGCCATCAATGAATCGCCCCAGAGTTTGAGTTTTCACTCGAAGATGTTCTCACTCAACCCAATTTATTGATGCTTTTAATGTGCATCCCCACTAATCCCAGTTAAAACCTTTGTGATGACATATAATTTCCACTTTGCCAGTCCGAATATATATTTTCTTTTCATATCAAATTTTTCTTTTGTGTAGCTATGATTCTCTTTTTGATGTTGAGATATCACACTATTTTCTCATATATATATATATATATGTATATATATATTCTTTTTATGCCCTTGTTGGCAAAATTAGCTCGTAGCTTCTTTTTCATTCACTATTACCCCGACAAAAGGTTACCATAATAACAATTTCATCATCAATAAAATCACAAAGATAACTCCCAATCCCCAAAGTTCCCTAATTATGAAACCTACCATCCAAACTCAAGTTCTAAAACGAGTTGTCTCAGGTTTTGCGATTCGAGTGCGGGTCATATAGATAAGTCCTACAAACTAGGGTATGGATTATAATGTGTTTCAATAAAGTCTTTAGGAAGGCTCAGAGGGGCTAAGACGGATAAATAACAATAATCAAATAAAGGTTGAGAAAGTCTAAAGGCTTCAACTGTTTTATCATGAAAGAACTGCCTTATTCATTTTTTTAACTACCGGATTTCGTTACGTTTTTTACTACTAGTTCATAGACAAGTGGGTTTTCAACTAATTTCAAACCTCACGTTCTACACACCAAATAACTATTCCTAAGTATCAACGTGAATTCTTAGCATTGCTCATTAACTATTCTATCCTTTATTTCCTGTTTTCATACATGCATGCTAAACAATTTTGTTTTATCTTTCAAAAACATACTACTTACTATCATTGACCTAATAAAATCATGTTCAAATAGGTACATTCAAGATATTCTATGCTTTAATTCAACCTAAATTTTTTTAAATTTTATGCAAAAACGAAAAGAAGATGAGGACAGCGAATCCCCACCCCCAACTCAAAAGTGAGCCGTGTCCCCACGACTCGAAAAAGACTCAAGAATAGAATAAAATTTCAAATAAAACTAACTAAAATACCTAATGCAAACAAGCTATTAAGAAAAATTAGAATGACCTACCTGGCTGGCCATAGAGATCCATCATATCATCCTCCTCATCTGAACCTGAAGGATCGGTATAACTATCAATATCCCTTTCGAAGGTCAAATCTTCTATCTGTGATTCCATCTGTATGACTTCTGTCCAAAGTTCTCTGTTATCTTCTCGTAATCTTTCTATTTCGTTCTGTAACTTGAGAGCCCAAGGAGGAAGATCATAAACAATTTCAGAGGAAGAGGTAGAAGAACCTTGGTCTTAGAATTTTATTTTCTTCAAATGCCTTCTTGATCGTATGGACATTCTAGCAGTTAACTTCTTTGGTAGTGGTTGTGCTGGTGCCTTTTCTTTTGATTCTTCAGTAACCTCATCAAGATTGATGGGTTTTTCAATGGTGGCCCCATGCAATTTCTTATTCTTCCCAAGGATAGATCACTTTCTCTTGTATTCCATAGCTTCAGATCTGTTAGTCATGTTTGATTTACCCACAACTCAAGTTATACCAAGGATGGATTAAAATTTTAAGGAAAATTTTGTTTAGCTTGATGTTGTTGCTTGGAATTGATGAAAGAGAAAGTTTTCTTGATGGATCTTGGAAGAAATCTTTAAAGCTTGATGAATTTGATGGTGTTTAATGGTGTAGTGTGATGAATTTGATGAAGAGATTGTGTTTATGGAAGATGGAGGAGAGGTTTTGAGGAGTTGTTGTGTTAATTGTGAAGGTTTGCACAAGCTTTAAAGTGTTTATATAGGGTTTGGGTCTGAAAAATTCATATGGGAGAGGCCAGGGCTTATCTTGTTAAGGTAAGAAGTTGATTAGGAAACAATTTCTTCACAAACCGCCTGGCGCGGTGCATCCCTGCGGTATATGGGTAGTCCGCGGGGGTAGTCCGCGCGCTGTAGCTGTTGAGATTTTTGGCCTCTGCATTATACCCGTGCTAGCACCCCGTGGCATGTGTTTTGTGCCTGCGGTATAGGGGTGCCGTGCATGGGTAGTCCGCGCCATCCCCGTCAAAAAACCCGCGGTGCATCACCCCGTGGCACGCGTTTTGTGCGTGCGGTATAGGGGTGCGGTGCACCGCAGTCATCAGCTTCTCTTTTTCTCGTCTCTGGATAAAACCCGTGGTGCTCGACCCGTGGTACCGGTTTTTCACGCGCGGTACATCCTTGAGGTACATGGGTAGTCCGCGGGGGTAGTCCGCACAGCCTTGCGAATTTTTCCAATTTTTCCTTTTCGACCCCTAACTCATTTCCTGCACAATAGCACACTACCTTTCTCTCCTATTAGCTTGTAAACACAATTTAAATATACACTAACTTAAAATTATACACTACAAAGCAATAAAACTAATCTAAAAAGCAATCAAAACAAGGGGTGTCTCCTAAGAGCACTTTTGTTTAACGTCTTTGAGTTAGACGTGTACCTCAGGCTAAGCGCATTCAATGAGATGGATTGTCTCCTCTCGCCCAAAGTCCTCACTGTCATGGTACCTCTTCAAACGCTGGCCATTCACCATGAATGTCCGTTGCTCGGTTGGATTTTCAATTTCAATCGCTCCATGAGTTGTGACTTTCGTGACAATGTAAGGTCCTCCCCAACGGGATATAAGCTTTCCTGAGTAGTTCGAAAATCGAGAGTTGTATAATAAAACCTTTTTTCCTCTCTCGAAATGCTTTGGACGGAGCCGTTTATCATGCTATCGCTTTGTTTTCTCTTTTTAGAGGCGTGAATTTTCATAGGCAAGATAACGAAACTCCTCCAACTCATTCAACTGCATCATCCTTTGTTTCCCGGCCAAGTCTGGGTCTAGATTCAGAGTTTTAATAGCCCAGTAGGCTCGAGCTTCAAGTTCAATTGGTAGATTACACGCTTTTCCGTAGACCATGCGATATGGAGATGCCCCAACTGTTGTTTTAAATGCTGTTCTGTAAGCCCAGAGAGCATCATCTAGCTTTAGAGTTATTCACGGTCTTCTCAAGAATAGATTTGATTTCCCGGTTGGAAACTTCAGCTTGACCGTTAGTTTGAGGATGATAACCGGTTGAAGTACAGTGTCTCACTCCAAACTTACGAAGATAATTTCTCAGGGGAGCATTAAGAAAATGGGTTGCTTTATCACTAATTAGAACACGTGGCGTACCATGTCTTGAAAAGATGTGTGATTTTAAGAATTTAATCATAGTTTGAGCATCGTTCTTTGGTGTTGCCACTGCTTCTACACATTTTGACACATAATCTACCGCAAGCAAAATATAAAGATTTCCATGGGAAGTGATGAAAGGTCCCATGAAATCTATTCCCCATACATCAAAGATTTCAACTTCAAGAATATTATTAAGCGGCATCGCGTCTCTTTTTGATATATTGCCAGTGAACTGGCATCTTTGACATGACTGGACAAAACGATGACAATCTTTGTGTATGGTAGGCCAATAGAACCCTGATTGAAGAATTTTAGCTGCGGTTCTATCGCCTTTAAAGTGACCTCCATAAGGTGAACTATGACAACCTTCAATGATTTTCTCCATTTCACCTTCATGCACACATCTTCTAACCACTTGGTCACTACAAATCTTCCAGAGGTACGGTTCATCCCAATAGTACTCCTTGACCTGGTGACTTAATCTGTGTCTTTGTTGTGGGTGGATGTCTTTGGGAAAGACACCACTCACGATGAGGTTGACTAGATCTGCATACCATGGCACAAACGCATGTTTAATAGCAAAAAGTTGTTCATCAAGGAATACCTCTTTAACCAACAATGGTTCTTTGTTCGCATCAGATCCTTCGAGCCTTGATAAATGATCAGCAACTTGATTTTCGCATCCCTTTCGGTCTCAAATATCTATGTCGAATTCTTGAAGTAACAGTACCCATCTAATAAGACGCGGCTTAGCGTCCTTTTTCTCCATGAAGTACCTAATAGCTGAATGGTCCGTGTATACAACCGTTTTCTTCCCAACCAGATAGGAACGAAATTTATCAAAGGCATAAACCACGGCAACATCTCTCTCTCCGTCACTGTATAATTCATCTGGGCAGCGTTGAAAGTCTTACTTGCATAATAAACCGTGTGGAAAATCTTGTCTTTCCTCTGTCCCAACACAACACCCATAGCGTGATCACTGGCATCGAACATAAGTTCAAACGGAGCTTTCCAATCAGGAGGTATAACAATAGGTGTAGAGATCAATTTCTCTTTAATCGTCAAGAATGCTTGAAGACATTCTTCCGTAAAATTAAAAGGGGTATCCTTTTCAAGTAAAGAGAAAAGCGGTTTGGCGATCTTGGAGAAATATTTAATAAATCTTCGATAAAATCCTGCGTGACCCAAGAAACTTCTTACTCCTTTAACAGAAACTGGAGGTGGTAGTGTTTTGATAACTTCAATTTTAGCACGATCAACCTCCATTCCTGCCTTCGAAACTTTATGTCCCAACACAATTCCCTCTTGAACCATGAAGTGGCATTTTTCCCAATTAAGCACAAGATCTTTTTCTCTACATCTCACAAGGACTTTCTCAAGATTATTCAAACAATCATCAAAACTATCTCCAAACACCAAAAAATCATCCATAAAAACTTCCAAATATTTATCAATCATGTCCCAAAATATCGCCATCATGCACCTCTGGAACGTGGCAGGTGCATTGCATAATCTAAACGGCATTCTTCTATAAGCAAAAGTACCAAACGGACATGTAAAATTTGTTTTGTGTTGATCGAGGGGATCCACACAAATCTGATTAGAACCCGAATATCCGTCAAGGAAACAATAATATTCTCTCCCTGGGAGTTTGTCTAGCATCTGATCAATGAATGGTAGCGGGAAGTGATCTTTATTTGTAGCTTTGTTCAGTCTTCGGTAATCCATGCACACTCGCCACCCCACAACTGGTCTTGATGGTATGGCTTCGCCTTAATCATTAAGGATGGTAGTGATACCTCCTTTCTTCGGAACACACTGCACTGGACTAACCCAATCACTGCTAGCAATCAGATAGATAATTCCTGCGTCTAACAACTTGATAACTTCCTTCCTCACTACTTCTTTCATAGCTGGCATGAGTCTTCTCTGTCCCTCTATAGACCGCCCACCTTCGTTCTCAAGAATGATTTTGTGTTTGCAAACGGAAGGACTAATTCCCTTGATGTCGGCAACAGTCCATCCGATTGCTTCTTTGTTTGCTCGAAGTACTTGAAGTAGCTTCTCTTCTTGAGGACGTGAAAGGTTAGCATAAATAATAACATGCAAAGTTTTATTCGTACCTAGATATGCATAGCGTAGATGATCTGAAAGTGGTTTTTCTTCGAGAATAGGTGGACATATTATAGATGGTTGTTTCATTGGTTCAATGTCACCTGGTTCTCTAAGTAGTTCTCGCACATTTGATCCTAATGCAGCAACATCTTCAGGGGGAATCTCGAGTTCCTTTGGTGATTCAAGTGCTAAGGCCTCGTCAAGATCATCATCTAAGCTTGCTTCATTGAAGACTTCTTGCGCCATTTTTCCGATGACATCTATTTTGAAGCATTCATCTTTTGACATTGGCAATTTCATAGCCTGAAACACATTGAATCGTATCTGTTCGCCATGTAATCTCATGATCAACTCACCATTCTCAACATCAATTAGTGTACGCCCCGTGGTTAAAAATGGTCTACCCAAAATGATGGGGACATTCTTATCCGCGTCGTAATCAAGAATAATAAAATCACAAGGAAAAATAAAAGAGCCAGCTTTAACTAAAACATCTTCAATTTTACCTATTGGTCGTGAAAGGGAGCGATCCACCATTTGTAATACCACAGATGTGGGTACTACTTCTCCAATATTAAGCTTCTCGAACAGAGATCTAGGCATGAGATTGATGCTCGCGCCTAAATCACATAATGCTTTCCCGGTCCAACTATCTCCAATGCCGATAGGAATTGTAAAACTTCTGGGATCTTCTAATTTCGGTGGTAACTCACTTTGACATATAGCACTGCACTCCCTAGGTAATCCAATTGTTTCCCCAGTTTCTATACTTCGCTTGTTGGAGAGAATGTCCTTCATGAATTTAAGATAGGTTGGCATTCTCTTGAGAGCTTCAATAAGGGGTATATTAACTTCCAATTTCTTCAACATGTCAATGAACTTCTTGAATTCTAAGTCATTGTCCTTCTTTCTGACACGTGAAGGGTATGGTGGTGGAGGGCATGTATTAAGTTCCACTGGTTTTCTTGTCTGGTCAGGTGTCTCGGTTTGGACACTCTTTGGTTTAACTACCTCCTCTACTGTATCTTTGATTATTTCTTCCCCCCTTTGTTCTGGAATAGGGATTGGTTCTGTTTCTGGTCTCGGGGGAGGTAGTTGTTTTCCACTTCTCAATTCAACTGCATGGCAAGAATCATCTCTAGGAGCAATAGTATCACTTGGGAGTTTCCCTTTTGGCTAAAGTATGCTCTAGTTGCTTGATAATCTTCTGTTGGGCTTGAATCTTCTGTTCGCTACGACTCATATTGTTTTCAACTGTTTGCATTAATTTAGCCATACTCGAATTCAAGCTCTGGAGTCTTTCTTGTTTTGCCAATTGCATCGATTGTTTAGGTCGATCTTTCTTTGTCTCTTGACAAACTTTCTTAACAATGGGTGCCTTATCTTGAATAGGTTGTGGTGGATTATAGGATTGAGGTTGGGGTTTATGATAAGTCTCTTGCTTTTTGACCCAACTCTTTTGCTGTGGAGGTTGTTGATAATTAACGTAGCTTTCTTGAGGATAATCATAACTATTAGAGTAATAGTTATCTTGAGGATATGCAACGGAAGCTACTGCTGGATTATTCATAGATCCTTCCCACACATGATTTCTTAATCCACAACCAGGACACGAAGGAATTGTACGTACCACATTCACCTGAGAAATTGTTTGGGCTTGTTCTTGCAGCTCTTTGAGTTGTTGAGCCAATTTCTTTAAGCTTCAGAGATTCTGAAGTGTCTTCTTTTACTGGTTTCTTTGGCCAACTTCTCTCGTTCTCAAGAATTCTTTCCATCCCCAACTCAGCTTCTTCAGGGGCTAGTAACACAAAACCCGCGTTTCCTAACGAATCTCCTTTCTCTCTTGATTTGTCATTAAGGCCTCCATAGAACAAGGTTAAATAATATTCCGGCGAGGATCTATGATATGGGCATCTTGCCTTCTGTTCTGTAAATCGTAACTATGCTTCACCCAAACTCTCTCCATCTCCCTGTATAAATTGTTCAAGCTCCAACATATCTTTTAAACATCTACTAACCGGATAGAAGCGGTATAGGAATCTTGTTTGAAGCTTGTCCCAATCTGGAATAACATGAGGGTTTTGGGCATCATATCAATCGCTTGCACATCCGGTCAAGAAGAACTGGAACATCAGGTAATAAACTTGCTCCCTAGTAACTCCTCTTACGATATAAGCATCACAGATCTGCATAAATTTTTGAATATATCGGATCGGATCTTGATGTGCATCTCCGCTGAATAATCCATGAGATGCAAACTGAGTTAGCATCCCTGGATCAGGTTTAAATTTTGCGGCTTGGATTTCTGGAGCGCGAATTCCTCGTGGCTCCACTCTGAACTCGATGGGTAGCTCAAGTCTCCTTGGGTTCTCCATCTGTTAACTAAATCTGAAAAACAAAAACTAAAAACAAAAGCGTAAAATAGAACTAACTAAAATAAAAGCACAAGATAATTGCACAAGGACTAATGATGTAGTCCCCGGCAGCGGCGCCAAAAACTTGGTGGGGCCTAGGGTGTGATAAAATAAGATATAATTAACGTGCAAATAACACCCTAAAGCTACACGGTTCTGCAAGTATACAGATCGTATGCAAGTTTTAGTTAAATAAATTAAGATTCGTTCCGCAGAGACTACGAAGGTTAGATGAATCTTATGCAAATATCAAGTGTAAATAATTAAAGCTAGAACAACTAAACGCAAATAAAAGTAAAGACAAATAGATTTTTGTTTGATTTTCAAATTAACTAAATTAACTAAGAATTTAAAAGACAGAAAATAAATACGAAAGAGAAGTGATATGAGAATATAGCTCGAGTTATTAGCATGTAATACCCACTAATTTTGTCGTTCTAAACATGTAAGGGTGAATTATGTAGTATTTCCCTAATCGATCCCAATTCGCTATCGGTAGTTTCAAATAGGATTTACCTGTGTCAATAAGGCTTCCTAAGCAAACTTTTCCTGTAATTGGTAAATAGTCACAAGAACTAAACCATAGTGATTATCTAGTTAGGTTGATTTGTCAGATCTAAACCGAATACTAGACGTTATGTGCTAAACATGCAATTAAACACCGTTGTCAATGGTGACCTAATTACTAGATGGTAATTCTAAATAGCTGCAGTCCACAAGAACACATAACATAAATCCAAACACATAAACAGAGAATAAAAACTATAATTCAATTTAAAATATAAAACTCCAAAATTAGATAGATGTCAATCAAAACTAGGGTTCATACATATATGCTAAAACTCAAGCTAAATAAATTTAGTTCATGCAAGAAAAGAAAGAAATTACAAATTTAAAGGTAGAAGAAGACATATTGATGAACAGCTCCTTCTAGACTTCTCTCTTGTGTTGTAAGCTTCCTCTTGGTTTAAGGTTTCACGAAGGATGATTTAAGAGTATTAAGAGGCTGTATTTATAGTGTATAAGTTGACCTAATTCGTTTCTTGGAGATAACTCTAAGTAATGGACTCCTAGGCCAACTCAAATTCGTAAGGAAATAAAGATAAACACTGCTGGACCGTTTTGAGTATATCTTCTTCGTTATTGATCAGTTTTTGCTCCATAATATACCAAAATAATCGTCACAGAATTATCTATGTCCCTATGAAAGGAATCTTCCAAAATCGGCTTCCTTGTAGGAGTAATCATCACTTCTTCAGAGATTGTGCTGCAGAATCTCAGATTTAGGCAGCTTTTCCTTTTCCATATTTTTAGCCTTTGTTTCCTTTATCTCCAATTACCATGTAAATTCCTTTCCATAAGTTGTAGTCTTTGACTTGGACTCTAATTAATCTCCATAATTATCTTTAAAGAAACTTTCAAAGACCCATGGACTATTATTGGGGATTTTAATGATATACTCAACGTCTCGGAAAAAAAAAGCAAAAACAAAGCAAATATGGAACATATCCATAGTTTTAGAGAATTTACTACTAACAACTCTCTAGCGGAAATCAAATCTAATGGCTGTTTTTTTACATGGTCTAACAGGATAGAAGGCGAGAAGAACGTCAAAACAAAAATTGACAGAGGACTTGCAACCTTCGAGTGGTTTAAAAGATTCCCGAGATCAGAAATCCTCATACCTCCTGCTATCGGGTCGGATCACTCACCTTTAATTCTTTTCTTTGATAATAACATGAGCATTAAAGATAAACATTTTAAATTCGAAACTAGATGGTTGGATGATGAAAACTGTAAAAAAATTATTGAAAAAAGTTGGCCAATTCCAAAAAATAATTACCCCATACCTAATTTTATAGATAAAAGAGAGTATACTAAGAAGAAACTTAGTCAATGGAGCTCAAGGACTTTCAAAAACCATGAAACCAATATAAAGAGGCTCCAGGATAAACTAACTAATCTTATTAACAATACAAATAGAGATACATCTATAGAGGAACAAAAAATCAAAGAGGAAATTAAGAAAGAATATGAAAAGGAAGAGAAATATTGGAGTGATAGAGCCAGACAGAATTGGCTTATATATGGAGATAAAAATACCAAGTTTTTTCACATGGCCACTATTAAAAGAAGGAGATTGAATAAAATAACAAGAATTAAGGACAAAGATGACAATTGGATTGATAATCCAGATACTATAAAAAACAATTTCCAAGATTTCTACAAGAATCTGTTTAGTGAAAGTGGAGGGGAGGAGGAAGAGATGGAAAAGGCAATAGAATTTATTAAACCTAAGCTCAGCTCAGAAATGAATGATAATTTGACGAAAAAACCATGTGTTGAGGAAATTGAAAAAGCGGTATCTGAACTCTCGGCTTCAAAAGCCCCTGGACCAGATGGACTTAATGGTAAGTTTTACAAAGAATTTTGGGACATTATTAAAAACGAAGTAATTGAGGTAATTATGGACTTCTTTGAAAATAATCGATCTGTTGAAACAATTAATGATACACTTATAACCCTCATTCCGAAAGGAGATACTCAAGAACTCTTAGGGGACTTCAGACCCATCTCCTGCGTTAATTTCATATACAAGATTATTACGAAGATTCTATCGAACAGATTGAGAGAAATAATGGACTCTATCATCTCACCTACTCAATCTGCATTTATCAAGGGTCGAGCCATTCAAGACAACATAATTATCGCACAAGAAATTTCTTTTTTCATGAGCAGGAAAAGGAAAGATAAGAAAAACTTAGCAGCAATCAAAATCGACATGGCAAAGGCGTATGACCAGGTAAGATGGGTTTTTCTCTTTAAAGTTTTAAATAAATTAGGGTTTTGTGATAAATGGATAAATTGGATGAAAAATTGTATCACCTCGGTTTCTTTTCATATTAACATTAATGGGGAGAGATTGGGGAATTTTAAATCTGGAAGAGGTCTTAGACAAGGTGACCCTCTTTCTCCTTTTCTTTTTTCTATTATGACCGAATCTCTCATTTGCTTAGTGGATAATTTCATTCAGAATAATTGGATAAGTGGAATTAGAATTAACAGAAACTGCCCGATGATTTCGCACCTTTTATTCGCTGACGACTCACTTTTCTTCATTGACCTGGACAACACTGATATCGATTCCTTTAGGAAATGTTTGGAAATCTATTGTAAAGGCTCGGGCCAAAGAATCAACTTTAATAAATCAGCTATTTTTTTTAGCAAAGAAACAACCAATGATATTAAAGAAATGGTAACTGGGAAATTGGAAATGAAAGAAACTGCAGATCTGGGTAAATACCTCGGGATCCCATTATGTCATAAGAGATCAAAGGTTGAGTCACTAGAATGGATAGCACAGAGAGTCTTTAAAAACACGGAAGGATGGAAAGCCAAACTCCTATCAGAAGGAGGGAAAGAAGTGCTGATTAAAGCAATCTTGCAAGCTATACCTAATTACTATATGTCTATTTTCTCGTTTCCTATTTCTTTTTGTAATAAACTTACTTCAGCTATCTCTAACTTCTGGTGGAATTCAGGTGAAAAAAATAGAATACATTGGATAGCGTGGGAAAAATTGGCAATGAATAAGCTAATAGGAGGACTTGGATTTAAAGACTTTAAGAAAATGAATACGGTTCTTTTAGCTGCCCAAGCCTGGAGATTAATGCATAACCCAAATAATCTAGCTACGAAACTTCTCAAAGGTATTTATTTTAATAAATCAAATTTTCTATCTTGCAAGGTAAGACAAAGTAGGACATGGAGCTGGGCTAGTATTATGGAAGGAAGGGACTTTATCAAAAAACACGGTCTAAAAATAATAGGAAATGGAGAAGATACTAATATATGGGAAGACAAATGGATTAATTCGGAGTGGGAACTAGAGAAACCAAAAGGATCTAAATATACGAAAGTAAGCGAGCTAATGAGAGATAACAGATGGGACCAAGAAATTCTAGACAACCTCTTCCCAGAGCCAATTATTCATATTATAAATAAGACAAAAATTAATGGGAAAGACACTAAAGATAGATTCGTTTGGCCTTACTCGAAGGATGGAAAATACGATACAAAAACGGGCTATGAAGTCATTATAGAGGACCTTAACAAAAAAAAAGCTACATCCACGTTAGCAAAGACTATTCAAGAATCAAAAATCTGGAAAACAATTTGGAAATCTAATATTCCAAAGAAGATTAAATTATTTATTTGGAGACTTGTCAATAATGCTATTCCGACGAGGGTTAATCTAAAAAAGAGGAAATGTGCCGATGATACAAATTGTTTATGGTGCAATAAACAAAGAGAGGATATCGAACACTTACTATTACAGTGTAATATGTGCAAAGATATATGGGCAGGATCTTTTCTCCAAATAAAAATACAGGATGACTTGGAAGACAAGTTCGAGGATTGGTTCCTAAAAACAATCAAATCTTTCACTAAGGGTGGATGGGAGAAAAGAGTAGTCACTGATTTTCTTATGATTAATTTATGGAATATATGGAAAGCTAAGATGAAGGGTATTCATGAAGATACTGCTGTGAATGGTACGGGAGTCAACCTGGCATCAACAAAACTTATGCAGGAAATTCATGGAATAAACTGGATTAGAGAAGGATATAAGGGCTTAAACACGGGACAAGAACAACAAGAAGAAAGGAATAACGAAAGTACAGGAGAAGAAGTAAATATTTATTGTGATGCTTCTTTCACGAACAAATGGGAACCTACGGGAATTGCAGTTATTTGTAAGCAAACGGGAAATAAGCCCTGTATTAAATTCTCCCGGAGCCTAAACTGTAACTCAGCAGTAGAGGGAGAAGCTGAAGCTGTCCTCACAGCAACACACATCGGGGAATTGTTTCCAGAGAAGGAAATAATAATCCATTCTGATAACCTTGAGGTCATTCAAGGTATGAAGCACGTGCCAGCAGCACGTTGGAATATCCAACCCATCCTACAAGAAGTTATCCACAAATCTGAAGAGCGTAATCTTTTTTCGTATAAACACATCAATCGGAAGCTCAACAGGGAAGCGGATAAGTTGGCGAAGGAAGCTAGGCACGCAGCATCTTTTGAAAGTCGAAATACGACTAGTATTTTCGATGTTACTTCTGCTTTTAGCAAATTAGGAATAGGTTAACTATTGTTTTTGTTCCATCGGGTGTTTTTAGCACCCTAACGTTGTCCAAAAAAAAAAAAAAAAAAAAAATTATCTTTAAAGCTGCACACTAAACAAACAATTAAACCCAATATGCTCTAAAAATATTATGTTACTAAATCAAGACTCAAATAGGAAAGTGTACTAAACTAAGCTAAAATCAACCTATATACTAATAAATAAGCCTAAAATGATGTCTCGGAAGTATATTTTATTATCACAAATGAGGAGACATCAATTTTAAACACAAAACTCCAAATTTAAATTCACAACCCTTTATAATAGATGTTTAGCCACCTATTCATTATTTATAAATAGTTGATCAACTCAAATAGTTTCTTTATTCAGCTTTTTGAAGCATTAAGAGTTCAAATTCATAAGTGAGAAATAGAAAGAAGTATCTTCATTGATTTTGAAGAAATTATGAAGAATTTGCATGACCGTTTCTTCTGAATAATTTTATTATTTTATCGTGGAGATTGAAACCAACGAAGGTAAGACATCAGTGCATGGGCTAAATATCTTAAAGACACCAGATCCAATCTGAACCTCCAAAAGTAAAGTTATTTATTTTTTTACGTTTATTTTTTTACATTTATTTTATTTATGATTTAGTTTGTATATAGTTTTACTGGTTTATAAAAATGAAATCAAACAAATTTTTGTAATGGGCCATTAAAATTAATTTTTTATCCATGCTTGGTAACTTATCATTATTCTTCAATTATTATATTATTGGGCCATAAGCTTTCAACTATGAAATAAGTAAGAGCATTAACATTAATAAAGTTTCTCCTCATCGAAGGTTTCGATCTAAATGGACCATTTTAACAATTTTCCTAACAGATTTAGTTAATTGTTGAATTTTTGAAGTGCTAGTTCATTAAGGCCTTAGATCATATCTGTTTCAAAATAAAGGCATAAATTTTTTACCCTCGAACCAAGTAAAATGTGATTCTCTCGATCGAAGTACATAGAATTTTGATCCTTTTAATTAAAATTTTATGTAATAAACTTAATATTTTTCCATTAGAACTCACAAAGCAGATATACAATTATTGCCTTCTTGAATATTTTTAGATAAAGATATATTTCCTCTATCAAACATTTGAGGACTTTTTTTGCTCTATCAACAATAAAGGATCACAATATATGTATGTACAACAAGTGCGGTGTTCATATTGAGAATATCCTAATTGTAATTACCAATCTATGCACAGAAGTGCCTGTTACTCATCCGAGCTTTCTGCATTTGTTTATCATGCGATACTCTCCATATGTTTTAATTACTGCACATTCCATTACAAAGAAATATTAATATACCACCTCCGCAGTGCATATTCCACACTCTTGAGACTCCAATAAAAAGTTATAAGATGTGGGTAATATATCTATTGTAAGCCTCCAAAGAAACACCTAGATTTTTTTAGAACACTGTAGCTTCCAAATCGACAAGGTAACATGGGGTAAAATATCATGAAAATTTAGTACAAGGATAAAATGCACAGAAAACCGCGCAAAAGACCAGCACATGAACAACTAACCGTGATTTTTGACGGATTTCTTCAACTAGGGGTAACGGGTCATGAAAACTTAGTATAGGGCTTAAATAGTTGTGTTTTAAACAATAGGGGGAAAGTTTTCAATAAGCTTTCAATCAACCAATAATACAACGGGTAAAAGGGATATTTACTGTATATTGTTTAACAAGCATTATTAATGACAAGAACCATACTATATAAAATTTTATATATCTTATAATAATTATAACTATTTTTTATAAAACTTAAATTTAATCCATGCGAGTAACTAATATGTTATAGAACTCATGTGTGTATATTATTCATGTAATTTTAAAATAAGACCAACAATTAATAAGTATATCACAAAAAATAAATATACATAAATTTTTAAGTTTATAAAAGCATTAAATTTTGTTAGACAATATTTAATTAATAGATTTTAGGAAAAAATACAAATATGAAATATAATTATTATTTATGATTAACAATATATATCCTTTTTTTCTCAAAGAAAAAAGGTAAAACATAAAAATAATTTATTTTTCTACAAATTTGAAAACATACACATTAAAAGAAAAATATATAAGGTGAAAAAATTTGTTGAACAGTAACCCTAACCCGTTCATTTCAACTATAAAGATATGAAATTATCATTAAGGTCTTAAGCCGCCACAATTTTATTACTATTTGATATCTCATTCTCTTCCAATCAATTCATTATCTTTATCATTTCTCCTAGTCTTGGATTATGTTTCTTATATTCCCACGAATTCTCAGTTTTGATTTTAAAAATTAAGTGGATTCACTATCTTTCATTTCTCAGATCAATGGATATTTCATTTCTATTTTCATGTATGTATTCTTGGTCTATTGTTATTTTTTATGATAGATATTATATGCTAAACAAATTGCTTCTACTCGGATTATTTGTTTATCTTTACAAAATTTATTGATAGTTTGATTGTGTATGCTAAAAAACATTGTTTCTATTTAAGTTATTTCAGGGTATATAATTTTTATTCATATAATTTTATCAATCTTGTTTATCTTAAATGTATATGTATTAGATGAAATAATGGTTAAAAATGTTGTTTGAAGATCCTTTGAGATTTAAAAATTATTTATGTAATAAATCTTATATATCATGATAATGAGAAACCTTTTGCGTTTTCTATTATAAGGTATTATTTTATCGTGATATAATTTTTTAAATCTAAATATTTTGCAAAATCCATAAATAAATTAAAATTTAATTATATTTTGACATATTTTACTTAATCTTTTGTAGAGATGGATGTTTTTTAATATATTACAGATTTTTTTGTATGTGGCATGTCAAGTTTGAGTCAAAGACAACCTAAAATCTAGTAGTTCTGAGTTATTACCTAAAACCAAAATCCTAAAAATGTTTGCTATATGATTATTTATGCACTTAAAATAATTATTTAAGATATAATATAAGCTATACCTACAAAATAAACTCATTTTCAATACGAAATAATTTTCAAATCTAAGGTTTTAGAGAGTTTTTAATTAGTCATTTCTTTTGTATGAATATTAAGAACATGTCTCAGAATCAGGTTGAACATTATGTTTATACTTCATTTCATAATTGCAAGGTTCTACTAATTTAAAAATGTAAATTTGAATTTATTATTTTTTGTTAGATAAGGTCTAAATATATAATGTCTTCTCACTAAATATAATACACTTCTCATTGTTATTCACAATACTATACATAATAAAAACTTGAAAAAATGCTTCTTTAGATTTAATTATTTTAAGAAGAGAAATTATTAATAGATTTGGACTACACACATATTTATGTTGATAAGCTTTTACTCACTATTTTCTTTTTAGTCAAGTATTTTTGTATGTTTTAGTATTATTTAATATTCGTTAAGAACGGCTTAGAAGAAGAATATATTTTTTTATTATTTAATTAGGAAAATATTAAATATGTGATGATTATATTTTTCCATTTGTATAGCTTACATTCCAAAAATTATATTTTAATTTGTTGTGAAATTTTTTCATATTCAATAATATTATTCTTTTTTTTTTTCAAACTGAGGCTTGTAACTCAAAGGGAGTCAAATCTTAATTACAAATAAATATTAATGGTATGAATGTATTTAATTGACATTACATCAAAATATATAACTCAAAAAATATTTTTCACGGTATGAATACCTATATTGTTCAATAGTATTTTGAACATACTGGAATAAAAAACATTAGAAATTATTATTTTATAATATATTTAGAAAAATATAAAAAAAGAAGCAAGATTAGGGAAATTTACAACTAAGTAAATAAAAATTAAATATGTTAGATAAGAAATTCTACACACAATGGCAGACTTAGAACACTTTATTAAGAGGGCTAAAATATAAAGGATAGGAAAAACGTGTTCAATTGGGTTTCAATAGGTTTTTTATTTTTAAAAAAATATTATTTGTAGTAATTTCAATTAGATATTTTTTTAAGATAATAGGTTTTTAATATGACAATCTTTCTAATACGAATAAACAGTATGCTCCGATGGTACCAAACCACCGTTTAGAGTATATATATATATGTGTGTGTATATTGTTCGTTTCTTATTTGTATATAAAAATTTAGATACATTATAAGTTTTAATCTTTTCAATGTGTAGGTGGGCTTTAGCCACCTCTGATAAAGCAAAATATAGCCACTATGCATCCGTATTACAAATGCCCTCGATGTGATTTAGATCTACTACAAGTCAAGAAGGCTAATGGGATCTTGGTACCAAAGATTTAGCTCGATGTCTGGAACAATTTTAGCTTCAACGCTGGTGACACCAACATGGAAAAAAAATGTTTCTGTAATGACCCACCAGATATATAAGAAATTACTACTGCAATTTTTTTTGCTTTTTATCAACTTATGAAATTGTAAAACTTGTTGTTTATGTTAGTATTTGAGTCAATGAGTCCTTTTGTTATCAAGTTTCGAGTCCTTTAGTCATAGTGTTATATTTTATGTGTATTTTACTAGTGCACCTAAATTTTTTTTATTTGTAAGCAAATGGGATGAACAAGCTTTACCCTATTTTATGAGTTGCCATATTTTGTTTTATAATTTTAATTATAAATGTTTTTTTCAAATATATATTGCAAATGATTTTAATGTGACAATTTAGTTTGAGGACTACCTTACTACTTACAAAGAGACTATGAAGCTCATTCACTCCATTACTAGTATACTTCCAAATTCATTAATGCAATTAAATACATTTATTAATTTAGTCAAAAATATATATCATAATAAAACTATTTTGCTTTCTCTCTCTTTAATGTTTAAAAATACTTTCACAAAGAAAAAATATCTACATAAAAAGTTTAAAACAAATCATGACTTAGTGTGAAAGGTCTATTAAGGAAAAGGAAAAAAAATTGTTTCTAGTGTATGTAGTTGTTTTCCACTTGAGCTGGTTAGATTATTGCAATGATTGAATACTGACCATGTAGAACATGATCCATGTTAAGTTGTGAACTCTCACAAACACTGAGATATGTGTTTGCCAAAATCTCTCTCTCTCTCTCCCCTTTGGGTTGGGTTTTAACCATGGACCTTTGACCAATTGGTCGCACCAGTAAAACAACTCGAAAGTGGTATACATCAATCTACATTGATAAATGTCCCAGCATATCATTATCTTAAGTCATCAACAACATAAAATCAAAATACCAATGCATTAAACACTTATTTCACCATATGTCCTAATTTTATTGGGCAGCGGCCAAGGGGTTGGTAGAAACTCCCTTGATTTTTTTTAGTAAATTTCATTATCGGTTGCTATATAATTAATTTAGTTACTCACGCATTTAGTTCCTATAGAATACTAACAAACCTATATATAATCAAAGAAACGACAAATTATCGTGCACACGAAAACATTTATGCCAAAAATAGTTTTTTAAAACATGGAAAATTAAAGGGATTATGTATTGATATATTATTTATTTTGTGTGGGGTATAAAAGAAAAATTAAAACCTAGGGGTACCATGTAACTACACCATTAGCTACGCGGGAGATAAATTGAGAAATTTTGAGGAATTTTACTTGTCCCCCTAATTTTTTAAAGTTGTTTATTTTACCGCAATTAACTATAACTTATTGGCCCATTAGATAAATTTGCAGCTTCCTCCTCATATTTTGAAAATTGTTATTTTAACTCTAAAGGTAGCTTTCAGCTCCCAAAAGTTTTAGATATTTTTCTCTCCCCATCGCTCCCTTGCCCCTAATTAATGCTTCAATGCACCCCAGATATGCTTGTCGTGGCGTGATACTTGTTATATTTCACAAGTTAGTAAAATAAAAAGAAACAATCTTTTACATGTCAACACATAATCAGGAGTTGCGTAGCCTCGAGTCGCCAACACCATAGTCGATACATAAGTGATATGATCAAATAAGCCTAAAAGTCTATCAAATCAGTCATTTATTCACCTAAAAGGATGTCTACAAGGGGCTAATAATTAGAACAAATCAGGAGACATCAGTCCTCTACTATCACGTCGTCTTCCATTGCAAAAGACCCCCAAGTTATTACTTTAAATCCAGCTTCTAGATTCACCTAAGATTTATCCCTCTTCTGTGTCGTAGGCGAATTGCTTTCCACACCCAAACCCGGTCCATCAGCAAAATTGTTATTTCCCGACATCGCCTCCTCGTATGAACTGAGCATAATCTCCGGCCCTCCCAAGACTTTAACCTTGTATGTCTGGTTCAATTGTTGGTCATGCTGCCTACCCTTTTACAAATTACATACGTCATGTTCTCCCAAACCAGATAAGAATAAATTTACATTAGAAGTCATACATGTTGGTGTGTTCTTAGAAAGAAGATTTGGCATCTCTAATGGATGCTTGTGAATAATTATCTGCGCACGAGCACATTCTCTTTCCCGTGCTGGCGTCTCATCGAATAATGGAATTTCTATCATTATATTTCACTTTTTCCTTTATTATTCTTATTAGCTTACGCTATTAATTAATTCACAACACTTTATCTAAAGTTTTACGGCTTTATAAAATTTCATGAATAGATTTTTTTATATATATTTTATGATCATAATAATGGTTCATAGACACAGTTTTATCTCAAAAGAACTTTCATGGAGATTTCTCCATGAAAGTTTCTTTTGAGACAATGAACCTTTGTTCTAGATATTCTATAATGGAAGCCTCATTTTTTGCGCGTTTCGTTGATAAAACAAAGTAATGACAATTTTGTTGATAGTGAAGCATAATGATGGTGATTGGTAAAGAATGGTTCTGATACTCAGTGAAATTAGTGAGTGCTCAGTGAATTCGGTTAAAAAAAATCATGGTGTAACACAGCGTTTATACTGAGTATATTTACTGAGCACTTGGTAAATCCACTGAGTATCAGTAAATTGAACTTACTAAATACTCAGTAAATTCCCTAAGTACTCAATACATTCACTAAGTACTCTGTAAATTCACATATTTAAATTAGATTAGGAAACGAGAAAATTTAGTAACCTACTGAGTATTCATTATATCAATAAATATACTTAACTTAAAACGTGTTATGATGAATTAACTAGAATCAATATGCCCAACAAAGTCAATGAGTATCCTCATCTATGTAAATGGGTACTCGACAAAATCAATGAGTATCATTTAAATTTTATGAGTATCAACACAAAATCACTGAGTATAAATTAACGAGAAATCACTGAGTATTAACACGAAAATCACCGAGTATCGAAAAATCACAGAAGTCACAATTAATTAATGAATATTACACAAAATAGAGTACTAAAGAAAAATCACTGAGTATTACACAATCACTAAGTATTAACACAAAAACAAAGCTTTTTTGCTAGATCTTCCATGGCTGAAAATCAATTGTGCTCAAAACACTCCTCGACTGCTCCTCAATGGTTCGAATCTTCATGAACGAAGGAAAATTTGTGTCCATTAAAGTTTCACGAAGTTTAAGCACGAATCTACAACACCATGATAGCTCAAAGATTACTGCAAAATGGCTGATTCTGGACGGCCATTGAAGCTTCACGCAGCTTAAACACAAAGTTCTTCTTTATGGCTATGAGGTACTGCTTGAAGCTCCGGAATTGTTGTGAAAATAGAGAGGAGAGAAAAAAGGTTTTGTGAGTAGAAATTGAGAGAGAAATAGAGAACGGTTGTAAATGGGGTGTGGGAGAGTTTAAGGTTTTGTGTGTATATATATATATACTAGATTAGGCCTCGTGCCAAAGGGCACTTGTACATAATTTAATTTAAAAATTTGTGGTTAAATTTGAGTCTCTTATGCCAAATATAAAAAAATATTGTAGTATTCTTAAGAAATTTTGATGTAGAAATGAGATTTTTTTTAAGATAAAATGTTTATAAAATGAGATATTTCCCAATTAATTACACTTCCTCACTTTCATCCCAATAAAAAGGAAGGAGGAAATCACTTCCTACTTACTCACAAATTTTCAACTTAATTCTCAATTAAACACATTGTCATATTTATCTTCCAATGTTACCCTTATGTGATTTTTTTTATTGTTCTTTACTTTTCTTTAATTTTTTTTCAGATTTTATTTTTCGAATTTTTTTTTAAAATTTTTTTTACCAATATTTTTTCAGAATTTTTTTTTTCAAATTTCTTTTTTCAGAAATTTTGTTTTTCAAAATTTTTTTTCGAATTATATTTTTTACATTTTTTTCCCCGAATTTAAAAAAAAAACGAAATTTCGGGTTATGTGTTGTTGTAACACACAAATATAGATTTATGTGTTCGTATAACACACAAAGTCATAAAATCGATCTAAAGGATTCTCTTCTTTACCAAAATTGTTTTTTTTATATTTATTAATCACATATACCTTATTTTTATTCGTCTTTAACTATCTTGATATATTATCTTTTTGTCCAACACTTTTTTGTTATTTTTGTGTTTATGTTCTAGGGTTCTGTGTTATTCCAATTCTGTGTATTCATGGAACACACATATCTCAAATTTGTGTATTCATTGAACACATACAAATTGAATTTATGTATTACTAGAATACACAAAACTTGATTTTGTTTGTTCCAATTCTGTGTATTCCTCGGATTTGTGTGTTCTTGGAACACACAAGTCTTTGATTTGTGCGTTCCTGGAACACACAAGTCTCTGATTTGTACGTTCCTGGAACACACAAGTCTCAGGGTTGTACATTCTTGGAACACACAAGTCTCTGATTTGTGTATTCATGGAACACATATAAATCAAATTTACAAAACTTGATTTTGTTTGTTCAATTTTTATGTATTCCTAAACGCACAAATCGTAAAATTGTGTATTACTGCAGCACACAAATCTTAGATTTGTGAATTCATCGAACACATAAAACTCAAATTTCTGTATTCTTGGAATACAAAAAACTTGATTTTGGTTATTCCAATTTTGTGTCTTCCTGCAACACACAAATCTCAAAATTGTGTGTTCATGGAACACATAAAAGAAATTCGGGGGGAAAAAAATCGGAAAAAAAAAATTCGGGGGAAAAAATTTCAAAAAAAAAATTCGGGGGGGAAAAAATTTCAAAAAAAAGATTCGAAAAAAAAAGATTAAAAAAATAAAAATGAAAATAAATAAATAATATTGTAGTTAAAGTAATTAATTAATTTCCTATGGGTATTTTTGTAATCTTCCATTTTTTTGTGCTTAAGTAGGAATTAAGTTGAAGTTATAATTAATTGAGAATTTTTACACTCTTCGTGTTATTAATAAAGCATTGCCCCTTATAAAATTGATATTTTTATTACATGATGTCAAAATTTCTTTCTTCATCTTTTTACGTATTAATTATTTTCGGTGAATTGGATATGTGTTTTTGTTTATTATTCACTCTAAGGGCAATCCAGCCATGATAGTTTCTTTGGGGCTCAACCAAGTATGCCTGGATTGGTATTGTATTTTTACCCTTTAGTAAATTATGTTTTTCGTTATTTGGAGTATGTAAATTTATTTCTTATATGCAGGGACATCTGGGTTACATACCATCAATTTTTAATTAAGGCTTGCACGTGTATTTTTACTTTTTATTATTTTGAATATTGAACATTATTTCTATTTATAAGATATATAATATTGATATACTTATGCTACATAAATTACACACAAATATAAAACTTACGTTTTATGTTATATAATTTTAATATTTGCAAATGGTGTACTTATCCCATAATATATAGAGAATTACAACAAAAACTATCCAACTATTAACATTAAATAACAACTCTAACTAAACTATTACATTTTTACTCGCCTATAATAATTAAACAAATTATCTAATCATAGCAATCAAATTCTAATTCCACATAAACGTTTCTAATATCATATATTCCTAAAAGTAAAAAACAAAATGACAAAATCTAAGGTTAATCAAACTATATATACAAACCATTTAAAATTGTTAACTTTTTTTCATTTATGAATCTTTAATTTTTTTTAATTATTATTATATATCATAATTATAACCACTATATCATCATACCAATCACTGTCATACTAGTCAGGGTGATTTACGTGCCAACAAATAATTGTATTAGGAAGCTTTTTCAAAAGTTTTTGCCTGACTCACTAAGACCCACTAATGATGAATAAATTATATCATTAATAAATTAGTTAAATTAAATATGTGTAGTTTCTTAGTTAATTCTTTATTACTATATATATTTTTTTAGTATAAAATTTATGATAAGAATAAAATAAGTCAACAAACATCGTACATAAGAAAATAACGTGAGGAACCAACTAATAGGTCAGCTCAACTGGATAGGCTCTTGATGTTTCTCATGTACTTAAAGGGTATAATTGAGAGTTACATGATTTGACTCCACTACTGAACCTGAGAAACTTAGTTCGTATTTACCTTACGGATATGCAAGGAAAACATGCATATTCTCTATGGGACTAGTTGGAGTCCGTGCAAGTTGGCTTGGACCACCCACGTTATAATAACATAATATGATGAGAGAAATGGAACCAAAATCAAAGGTTAGAATAAGTGCGATAATAGGAGGTGATAACTATGGGTATCATGTCTATTTCATTTTGTATTTTAAAAGGTATATATATGTGTCAAGAAATTATAGGTAATCAATAATGAAAGGTGACGCTCTTTTTTATTTTTTTCAATAAAACATATCAAGTTATTTACTAAGTACATATTGTTATGAAATATTATAGGGATATTCATTCCAACGCATAAATTTATAGTCTGGATTACAAACCCCAAAAAACAAATTCTAAAATATTCTCTATAACTTGCATGATATTAATATTTTAGTAATTTTATCATTTAGGTTTCTTTTATATTTTAATATAACATCTTAAACATGAGATTGACTATATTATTATATTATTTGTTTTTTTTTCTATCCTTTTCAATACATCCTTAAATGTTATTCTTATTATCATGGTCAACAATAATAAATACTACGCTTGGCAAAATGACTACTTTTTGTTGATAACATTAACTAATTTTTATATTAAGGGAAGTAATTAGGATACAATTTAGTGTTATTAGTATATCATCATATATACAAGAATATGGGCCCGTTTGGGATTGCTTTTTAAAATAATCACTTGAAGTGATTTTAGATCCATAAAAGCACTTTAGACCTTTAAAATCATTTTTAGGAAAAGCACTAGATAGGTGATTATTAAAATAATCACTTAAAGTGATTTTAGATGTCTAAATATTTTAAAAGATTTTTCACAAATAATTTAATTTTATTCGAAAAGCTCTTTTAACTCTAAAATAATCAATCCCAAACGGGCACTATATGTAAAATTCAACATCAATTAACAAACATATAAGAACTCATATAAAATGATAAAATATAGTACGTGGTCTGCACGTCTTTCATATCCCTTATCTTAACACGGTCACTAGATATAATAAAAGTGAAATAAAATATTAAAATATAGACAATTCATAAAGTAAAGAAAATGCAATAAAATAAGGTTTACTAATTTCTTTTTTCTCAACATATACTCCTATTAAAGAAGTTTTTAAATTTTCCCAAGATAATTAGGGTTTTCACATTATTTTTGTTTATTATACATATTGAAGTTTAGTATATATTTATGAAAATAAGTTGGAAGAATTTCTTAGTTAAACTTAAACTATACATGATTTGTTCTGTTAATTTATAATTCTAATCATAAGAGCAAGCATGGTTCTAAAAGGCGCTAGGCGGTACTAGGGCGGTCGACCACCTTCGAGCGCCTAGATGGTTCGGCGGCCTATTAGTCGGAATTTAGGCGGTCTTTGCCTAGGCGGATTTTCTATTAATTTATATTAAATATATATGACTAATATAATGATCTGAATAACATTTACATCTTAATATATTTAAAATAAATCAATTTAACATAAATATCATATATCTTATAATAAAATAATAATAATTCATTATTATTCAACAAAAAATGTCAGATTCAAGGATTCTAGACTTTAAATTTAAAAAATCCTACCTTCTTAATTTTCTCGCGCGTTCAAACTCTAACCTAAGTAGTTTTTCTTTATATTTTTCTTATGTGTTGGGTTTGATTAGATTGAATTACTTATTTATGGGCTAGCATGCTAGGTAGTGTTCACGTTATGCAACCCATTAATCTGATTGGGTAGTTTATTAATTAGATTATGCGTAGATGAACCTTCGAGCCACCATCGAGAGAAATTCTAGGCGGATCGCACCTTGGAACGCCTAAGCGGAGCGCCTAGTCGGCTAGGCGGCCTTGTTTTAGAACACTGAGAGCAAGTTTAGTGTTCATCATTGTTTAATTCATTTTCGTGTAGCATACATGTCATCATTTATATGTTAAATTTTAAGATTTCAATTGAAACTCCAATTATCAAGAAAATATAAAGACCATAAGCACAAGTTGTGATATATTTGATTGAAAAAGAATCTAATGTTTCAATATAAAGTCACAAAGACAATTATAACACGTTATATTATTATATGAAATAATCAAATATTGTGGAATAAAATATTTGATAATTTATTTAACAATAACAATGGCAAGTATGACCACCGTGCAACCTCTTGCAGAAACCGCCTCTACATTCACTAAGACAATACACCGTACATCGACCGTCGGGTGCGTCGTCTATCCCAGGTCTACATGGACGGATTTGACTGTGATTACGACAACATTTGCTACCAACTACTTCCTTGGAACCTATACCAATAAAATATTTAAATTAATAATCTCTTTAAACATATACTGATATTTTATTATAATACAAAGTCAAAACTTACAATTATATATGAAAATAATAAATAAGTGGGCTGAATGGAATAAGTTTACATACATAGTCATTCAATAAAATATATTATCCATATACAGAATCACATACTATATAAACGACTTTACTCATTATGATATTGGCGTACTAAAGATGGGTGCAAATGGAAATACACATGAAGAAATAATGAATTATAAGTTTTTAGCAATATCATATATTTTAGCGTTAACAAATTCACCTAGTTGTTTTCATGGCTCCATTATCTATGAAAAATATCTAAAATACATTTTATTATACTAAAAAAAATTTACATTAGTTTCACCTGAAAGTTTTAGTGTAATCCACAAATATGAATGTATATTCGACTAGCTTCTAACATAGTGGATTTTTTTAGAATTTACTTGACGATTTCTAAATTCTTCAAATATTTTCAAAGATATATTCTTCCTTCAAATAATTTTTATTACAAAATATAATCTATTAAGTTAAGAAAATATAAAAGTATAAAAAATGTATTGGTTTCCTCCCTTCATTAATTGAGTAAGTTCAAGAATAGCTTTTTTTAACATGTGGAAATTTCAAATATGATAATATTTTTTTAAATTAAAATATTTTAAAATATACCAATGCAGAGAAATAGAACTAGGACAAGGAGGATTGAAATTTTTGCCATGAAATATATATTTTATAAACAATGTTTTATAATATGTTATTATAATGACATACAAGATTCAAAATATATAGTACTAAAAATAATTTATTTATGGATTTATTGCCAGAGAACATTTTTCAGTTTTGGTAAATGCATTAATTTTGAGAATTTATTATAAATTAACATCTTCTACATTTACTACATGTCTTTATTAAATGATGTCTCTCTTTTTTATTATTTCTTACCGCCTAAAGAAATTTAGATTTATTAATAAATAAATAAATTATATTAAAAAAATAATGTGTGCCTTTATTGAGTCTCGGAATCATAATGTGAACTTCTAAAAAAAACTATAAGCCTTAAATCCTTAATAATCAAAAACATTATAAAACCAAAAAGGCATGATTTTTATCATTTAGAAAATTAATTAAGTTAAGACTTTGGATAAAGATAAAATTTGGCGTGTTAAGAAATGAAAAAAAATAGAGATATTTTATAAACCCTTATATCGATATTACAAGTCTAAGAAAATTAAGGCTCGGTATTTATTAGGACATCGTTGATTGAATTTCAAACATTTTTGGATTAATCATTTTGACTCCAATAAGATTGGATCCCAAGACCTCTTGGTCTCCGTGGAGTAACCTAACCACTAGGCCAACTATCAATCATTTTTTTTCCTTCACGTAAACATTGATTCTTTATATAAAATTTTGTTTCCCTCTCGATCAATGAAAAAATCATACTTAATTACTTTCTTTCATGTGAATTTGAACTATGCATCATATTTATTTATATTAACTAAAAAATCCGTAGGCATATGATCAATAATAGGTCTCCTTTTTGTATTTTATTAACTGAAACATGTACATCATATTTTTTTGGTTAAGACTTTTATTCAATATTGGATAGTCCATTATTCATATCACAGCAATTGATTATCATAACATAACACATATTATGAAATTAATAAGTTAGTTACTTTTGCAAGTTTAAAACATAGTGTGTGTGTGTGTTAATATAATTGATATAGAATCATCCAATATTGGATAGAATAATTTTCCTATATTTTTATTGAAAACATGCGCACAGAGGTGGGTCCCTGTAAGGCCCAAGGGAGGCTTAACCCCCTGAACCCGTACATTTAATAATAAGTCAATGTGATGTTATCCCAAAAAATAATTAGTCCACTATGAATATTTATGTAAAAAGTGCATGCTCTAAACAGGCCACAAGTCATTGCGGCTTAGCGGTTTAGGATCTTAGCTTTTTTTTACCCAAATATAAATATATTAGAAAATTATTTCCAAAATAAATCAATATTTGATTTAAAAAATTAGTTCATTTTAAAATAAGAATAATATTTAAACTTTATTCTTATACTTTAATGTTATAAAATATACTATATTTGGATTTGATGATAGTACTATTTAATAATTTGTTATTTACATTACTCCAATAAAATTATAATGTTTAATTTTTATAGATGATTTATTTTTCATTTTTATAAATTAGAATATTAATAGAACATATATGGTATATTAATATAACATATATGGTATATTAATATAATACCAATGATAGTATATAAATTAAGGGTAAAAAATGGTGTTGGTTTTCAGATTTTATGGTAACTAGGAACGGGTAAACTCGTCAATTAAAGAGACGAATAACGTAATGGTGTTGGATTCTCATTTTTTTTTATATTGTTAGTTATATGTTTGTATGTTTTATTTTTACCTCAAAAGATTTTGGGAAACGTTGACTCCCGAACTCCCATATATTTCAATCCCCCCTCAGTTTAGATTCTGGATTTGTCCCTGCCCACGCATATGATTAGTCATAATAATCTCATTTTAATTTGTTTTTATATTCTTTAGGTAATTTAGTATCTATTTTCCATTAGTTACAAATAATTTTAATGGTAAATTATCTATGGGGTCTTGGAGATTATCTTTGTCTCTGGAAGGAAATCTTCTAAATTATCTTTCTCTAAAGGAGCCTTTGAAACTTTGCGGGTCAAAAATACCCCTTAGAGTATACATAAGACAAAACATAGACACTATCTCACCTCCATTATCATTTATATCTTTTTTCTATTTCCATGTTTCACTCTCCTCCTTAATTAAGTGCCGACTCAATGATTATCAACTCACTGTGTATCCATCTGCTTGTGACCGATTCTTCCTACTCAACTCTGCCTTCTTCTTGCAATTGGCTGATGGCTCAACTAAGAACACACCCACTAAGCCAAATCCAAAGTTTGAATCACCACACGTGTAGCTACATATATATCTTCACTAGTAGGTCCCTTATTCCCCTGATTTGACGGCATCACAATCTCGTTCATTTTACCCTTTCCTGCTCTCGAACCTCGATATGTTTCCATGTACTCAATTTCAACACCTTTGTGCATTTCCATGCTTTCCAATGCCTCGAATCTAGATCCATGTTCATTCGTACCCCGCTCTAACCATACCATCTTCTTTTTGGTAGACGTTCCCCCTTGTTTCTTTGGATTCGTATTCGTTGTTTTACTGACCGGTTTGGCCGCTTGATTGATCCATTCCTTCAAGGCCTCCCTCGTCCCCTAACCACAGTCATTCATTCCCCATAGACCTATGCTTGAGAAAATTGGTGCCCCCAATGAAAAATCTGAGTAGTCCGCTGGATCGGGAACACAAATTCTAATGAAAATGAGTATAAATATCGCGAGAATCCGAGGTTTAGCAGTAGGTGAGGAGAATAAAAAAAAATAAGATGAAAACTTTCAGCGCGAATACGCAACCCATTGCGTTCATCGAGTTGCCTATACGCAGCTTCATATTGCGTGAATGAGCGTTGGCTATTCGAGCCCGGTATGCCGACCCAACCCCCTGGAAAGAGTTGCCTATACGCAACTAAAATTTCGCAAGGCCATAACTTTGTGCTCGGGTGTCGGAATTAACTTTTTCTTGAGCCTAAACCTTGTATTTTTTCTAGATCTATCCAATGGAGAAATCATAAAATGATCATACAGAAAAAAACCTACTGGAATATGCACACTTAGACGCAACTATAAGGCGCGTCATCGAAACAAAGGGAAAATACATGGAATCCACCATCAAAACATCAAATATCATCAAATCCTCTCTAAACAAATCCTAACATCGAATCATATCACAAATCTTTCCAAAACACAAATATTCACACTAAATTCTTAATCTTTCTCTTCACAAAAGTTTAAAGTTTGTCCATTAAACCTAACCCAACTCTTGAAATATTCATAATTCAGCTCAGAACGCACTATCATTCATATCCATACACCTTCAAAAACACCAAAATTCATAAATTTTATCCTAATTTTTTTGTAGTTCTTGAAGCTTTGAGTTAGAAAAGGTACGAAGACATGCAAAGAAAAGAAAGTTGGGTGTTGAGGGAAGATTTCCGTAAAGAAGATGATGATTTAGTGGGTTTAGGAGGATATGATTAATTACAGGAGACATGAGTTCAATTTTATCAAACTCATTTTACAAAAGATGAATTCCACGGTGTGTGATCTATACATCGTGACCAAGAATACTTCACACCCTCAACGCAACACTACATGTAATCGGCCTAGAGCCGATCCAGATATATTTGCTTCTCCCTTATCTCATTCATTAGTGTATATTATGTTTATTTGATTTTTAGACTCTTTTCGAGTCGTGGGGACACGACTCATTTTTTAGTTTGGGGTGGGGTATCGTTGCCTCATCCCAATTTTACGTGTTATGTGTCTTTTACTGTTTTTCAAAAAAAATTAAAATGAAATAAAAATTATTTTAAGGAATGATTTGACTGTAGAGTTTGTTCCCATAAGCATACTTTTTATAAATTAACTTTAGGAATTAATGTAAAACGCACCTTGAATGCATGCAAACACTAGATGATTGATTGGAAAAATTAATGAACAATGCAAAAGAAGTAAGCTTGTACTTGGTAAGAATGAGTGGTGTGTAGAAAGTGAGATCTAAATGAGTAGAGAGGCCACTTAATTATGAACTAGAGGTAAACTATGTAACTAGGAAAATGATAGAGGCAATTTTTTGATAGCCACTTGAGACCTTTTTAGCTTTATAACATGTGATTAAATGTTATATCCTTCTTAGCCCCATTTTTAAGCCTTTAAGCCATTATTTTGAAGCCACATTATTAGCTTATCCTTTAGATGTTAGGACTATATCATATGACTCGCACTTGAATCACGATTGCTTAAGACTAGTAGTCCTTGAGCTTGAGTTTGGGGTGAGGGAATTCGTTATTACATCTGTTGGGTAGATTTTATGATGTGCTTGAATGATAATGCACTTAATTATACTATATGAAATTTATTCTGAGTTTTGCTTTGGGTTTATTCTTTAGATTCTGCATGTTGCTTCTTACCTTGGACCTCTGTTTTGTTTTACTTTGTCGGGATGACAAAGCTTTGAGTTTGGGGTCTTGATGTCTCCCCGTTTGTTCTAAATATAAGCCCTTAGGAGACATCATTTTAGGTAGAAATTGGACTTATTAGATAGACTTTTATGCTTATTTAGTTATATTGCACTTTCACCCCTTGGAATTGTATTATTTGCAGTTTAGAGCTTTTGTGCGTTAATTTGTTTGTTTTTAGTGTAAATTTTTTAGGTCCATGGATGCTATGGAGCACCAAGACAAGAAGGAGAAGTGGAAATTAAAGTCTCAGGTCGAGTGTAGAAGTCAAAGGAAAGAAGAGATTATCCGAAAAGTTGACTAAAGGAGAGGTAAATCTGGAAGGTTGTTACTAATTGTTGTTTTCGACCCATTTCGGCACTGATTTAGCCTTGAAGTCCTGGAATAAGGAAGTTGCGTTGATGTCTCCTCCTTGATGTCTCCTCATTTGTGATAATATAATATACTTCAGAGACATCATTTTAGGCTTATTTATTAGTTTATAGGTCGATCTTAGCTTAATTTGGTGCACTTTCCTATTTTGAGTCTTGACTTAGTAACATAATATTTTTAGAGCATATTGGGTTTAATTGTTTATTTAGTGTGAAGCTTTAAAGATAATTATGGAGATTAATTAGATTCCAAGTCAAAGACTACAAGATATGGAAAGAGATATGCATGGTAATTGGAGATAGAAGGAAATAGAGTTCAATTAGGAAAAGGAAAAGCTGCCTAAATCTGGATTCTGCAGTACACGCCTAAAGAAGTGCTATTTTACCCAAGAAATAGGCCGATTTTGGTAATTTCCTTTCATAGGTGCAGAGATAATTCTGTTGCGATTCTTTTGGTATCTTATGGAGCTCAAACCGACCAATAACGAAGAAGATATGCTCAAAACGGTCCAGCAGTGTTTATCTATATTTCTATACGAATTTGAGTTGGACTAGAAGTCCATTACTTTCCTTCTCCTTCAAAAAAACGAATTAGGTCTTCCTATACCCTATAAATACAGCCTCTTAACACTCTAAAATCATCCTTGGCCAGACCTTAAGGCCAAGAGGAAGCTGCAACACAAGAGAAGAAGTCTGGAAGGAGCAAAACATCATATGTCTTCTTCAACCTCTTATTCTGTAATTCTTTTCTTTTCTCTTCTTAGTATTAACTAAATTTCTATTATTTTGAGTGTTTAGCATATATGTATGAACCCTAGTTTTGATTGACATCTATCTAATTTGGGAACTTAATGTTTTAAATTGAATTATAGTTTTTATTCTATGTTTATGTGTTTGGATTTATATTTTGTGTTCTTATGGATGGCCACCATATAGAATTACCATCTAGTAGTTAGGTCACCATTGACAACGGTGGTTAATTACATGTTTAGCACAGAAAGTCTAGTATTAGGTATGATCTGACAACCCAACCTAGCTAGATAATCACTATGGTTTAGTTCTTGTGACCATTTACCAATTACAGGAAAAGTTTGCTTAGGAAGCCTTATTGACACAGGTAAATCCTATTTTAAACTACCGATAGCGAATTGGGACCGATTAGGGAAATACTACATAATTTACCCTTACATGTTTAGAACGGCAAAACTAGTGGGGATTACATGCTATTTACTCAAGCTAACGTTCATACTATCTTCTTTTCTTTTCTTTTATTTACTTTCTGTCTTTAGTTTATTAGTTTAGTTTTATTAGTTAAAAACCAAATAAATATTTGTCTATCTTTCCTTTCTATTTGCGTATTATCTCTTCTATCTTTAATATCTGCACTTGATAATTTGCATAAGTTCTCTCTAATTTTCGTCAGTCCCTGAGAAACGAATCTTACATATTCATTAAAACTTGCATACGATCTGTATACTTGCAGAACCGTGTTAGCTTAGGGTGTTTATTTGGACTTATTTTATACATATTTTTATCACACCTTAGGCCACACCAAGTTTTTGGCACCGCTGCCGGGGACTACATCGTTAGTCCTTGTGCAATTATCTTGTGCTTTTATTTTAGTTAGTTCTATTTTACGCTTTTCTTTTTAGTTTTTGTCTTTACAGATTCTTTTTAGGCGAAAGCAGATTTATTAGGAGATAAAGGTTTCGTGTTATTAGATCCTGAAGAAGCTAATTCATGATGGAGTCTCTGAAGCTCAAGGAGTTAAACCGACAACTTGAGGAAGCATTAGAACAATCACAAAAACTAGCTCAGAGGAATCTAGTACATACCGCACCTTGATGTCCTAGTTGTGGAGCAAGAGATCACTCGTGGGAATATTGCATGAATAATCCAACCTCAATTTCCTTCATGCCTTACCAAAAAGACCATTATTATGATGGTTATTATCAGTCCCAAGGAAATTACGCTGATTATCAGCCCTCACAGAATTACAATTGGGTCGGAGATCAATAGACTTATTATCATAACAACCATCACTATGATGATTATTATCAACCACGACCACAATCTTATTATCCTCCACAACCTATCTATCAAGAAGCGCCGATTTATAATAAAGCTTATCAAGAACCACCTCCTTATTCAATGCAGCAAACCATACAAGAACAACCTTCGAGTTCGAATTCAACCATGGCTAAAATAATGAACCTAATTGAAAATATAGAGAGTAGCCAACAAGAATCCCGAGACTCACAGAGTGCGCTAATGGAGATGGTGCAGACAGTGTCACAAATGGTGGAAAAAACTAAAATCCTTGCAGAAAGGCAACTCCGAAGTGATACTAGTGCTCCAGAAAACAAAGTTTGACATGCAATTGAATTAGGAAGTGGAGAAAAACTACCTCCACCAAGACCAGAACCAGAACCAGTTCCTATTCCAGAAAAGGGGGGAGAAGAAACAACAGAATGTAAGGTCGAAGAGGTAGTTGAACAAAGAAGTGTCCAAGAGAAGGCACCAGAAAAGAAAGAAAGCCCAGTGGTAACCAACACCTGTCCTCCTCCACCATTCCCTTCACGTGTCAGAAAGGACAATGACCTGGAATTCAAGAAGTTCGTTGACATGGTGAACAAGTTAAAGATCAGCATCCCGTTTGTAGAAGCTCTGACAAGAATGTCAAAATACGGTTAATTCATGAAGGACATTCTTTCTAACAAACGAAGATGCGAAACTAAAGAGATGAGTGGATTGCCAGAGGAGTGTAATGCTACAAATGAAATCGAGTTACCACAAGAAACACCTTCTCCCACGAAATCTTGGATGGCACCATCCATGATCATAAAGAATCGAGCTGAAAAGTTTGTGGGAATTAAAGGCAAAGGGTGGAAATTTTGTCATCCTTAATCGAGGTAACACGTCTAACTTTGAAAGACGTTAAACAAAAGTGCTATACGGGAGACAACCCGTAATTTCATTTATGTTTTTACGCTTCTAGTTTTTAATTTATGTTTAGTTTAGTTAAATTTAGTTGATATTGCACATTTGAGGAAGGTATTAGTGTTTTTGTTGATTAGGTATTGGAGAAATCGAGTTAGGGAAGGCGAACAAAATTTTTCGGAAAGACTGAAGCAAAGGCGCGGTATACCGGACCTCAGCCGCGGTATACCGCAGGTGAGAAAACCCGTGCCACGGTAGCAGCCACGTGTTTTATACAGAAAAGAAAAAAATAAAACTGATGGGTCCGGTATACCGGACCCTATACCGCGCCATGCACCGCACGAAGAAAACACGTGTCACGGGTTGTTACCACGGGTAATTTGACGAAGGGAGCTACAGATGTCACGGGGTACCCTGCGGACTACCCCCTAGTCCGTGCCATGGTCCGCGAGCCCAAAACCCGTGCCACGGGGTCGTACCACGTGTATTGAGCAGAGGCGAAAATTTTGAACGCTGATAGGTGCGGTATACCGGACCTTAGCCGCGGTATACCGCAGCGTGCCGCCAGAGGAAGAGAAAACGGGGTTAAGGTTATAAAAGAGGTATGAAGCTTTTTAATTCCGAATTTTATAAACCTTAAGCCTATTCCTTCTTCCCCAAACCTCTCCCAACTCCATTGAAGCTCATCAAAACCTTCACCAATCATCAAAACACTACCCAATCACCATGAAAACACATCCAATTCATTCTCCACATCATTACAAAGAGATTCAACCACCCATATCATACCAAAACACCTTGAATCCAAGAATCAAAAGCTTAAATTTCAGAAATTCATCCTATAATTTCTTAAATCCAAGACAATCCATGAAGAGTACATCTTAACCACATAGAGAATCATCATCAAATCACCCTTCCTAACCCAAATTAAGCTTGTACAACCAATAATCAAGAGTTTCAAATTTCAAGAGTGGTTAAAGCTTTGAGTTGGGGGTCAAGTGAGATGATTAAGAGAACATGAACATTATTTACTATAAGGGAGATGAAGAAAAGAAAGGTATTGGATTAATTGAGAAGAAATCAAGTGGGAAAAGTCCTAGTTCCAATTCAAAGGGTAAAACAAGTCAAGAAAAGAGAGGTAGCTAGCTGTGTTGGTTCAATGAGCGAAAAGGTTCTAGCTTTAGTGAAGAAGACAACACAACCTCTATAGATCGAGACTCTACACCCAAAGAAAAAGAGAAAGCTTCAAGGGCCCTGATAGCTTCTCAAAGGAAACAATTAAAGGAACTACCTTTTTCTTATAAGAAAATATTTGAAGAAGAAGTTGAAGGAGAATACATGAAGGTTCATGGAGATTTGGAATGCTTGGGTTGTTTGCGAATTGCATTTTGTGAGGAGAAGAGGAAGATGTGGCACAGTTGATCTATGAGGAGGTGATACGAATTTTCGATCTCTCACATGTCGTTACTTAATGCAATATCCTATTATGATCACGTGTCTTGATCGAAAAGCGAATAAGAAGTTGGGTGAAGAAGATACATTAGATTTAATCCAAGTATCGACAAGGCGAGGTAATAGCCTCGAAGCGTATGTTTTCTTTCTTCCCTACCATTTCTTTATGTGCAATATGTATGCTAATTTTAAATTTTATTTCTTTCTTGAGTCTTTTTCGAGTCGTGGGGACACGGCTCATTTTTAAGTTGGGGGTGGGGATTCGTTGTCCTCATCTTCCTTTTTGTGTTTTTCATAAAGTTTAAATTTTTTTAGGTTGAATTAAGGCATAGAATATCTTGAATGTACCTATTTGAGCATGATTTTATTAGGTCAATGATAGTAAGTAGTAGCCTTTTGAAAGATGCAACAAAATTGTTTAGATGCATGTATGAAAACAGGAAATAAAAGATAGAAAAGTAAATGAGCAATGCTATGAAGTCACGTTGAAACTTAGGGAAATTATTTGGTGTGTAGAATGTGAGGTTTAAAATTAGTTGCAAACCCGCTTATCTATGAACTAATAGTGAAAAAGTAACGAAATCCAGTAGTTAGAAAAATGAATAAGGCAGTTCTTTCATGATAAAACACTTGAAGCCTTTTATATTTTCTCACCCTTTTATTTGATTATTGTTATTTATCCGTCTTAACCCCTCTGAGCCTTTCTAAAGCTTTTTTATTGAACCACATTATAATCCATACCCTAGTTTTATGACTTATCTATATGACCCGCACTCGAATCGCAAAACCTGAGACAAACTCGTTTTAGAGCTTGAGTTTGGGGTGGTGGGTTTCATAATTAGGGAACTTTGGGAATTTGGGAGTTATCTTTGTGATTTTATTGATGATGAAATTGTTATTATTGTAACCCTTTGGCGGGGTAATAGTGAATGAAAAAGAAGCTACGAGCTAATTTTGCCAACAAGGGCATAAAAAGAAAGAATATATATATGAAAAAAAATAGTGTGATATCTCAACATCAAAAAGAGAATCATAGCTATACAAAAAGAAAAAACTGATATGAAAAGAAAATATATATTCGGACCGGCAAAGTGGATTTTATATCATCATAGGTTTTATTTGGGATTTATTGGGGATGCACATTAAAAAGCATCAATAAATTGGGTTGAGTGAGAACATCTTCGAGTGAAAACTCAAGCTCTAGGGTGATTCGTTGATGGCTAGTGAGGAGAGAGACAAAAGCTCACTTTTCATTATCCAAATATACCACACCTGTCCTTAAGCCAAGTTATAACCAAGACCTTAGGATTTCTAACTACTAAGTGGAGAAACAATTGAGCTATTAGGTAATAGGTGAGTGGACCATTGGATGCTATATTCGGACCGATGAACCACCTATAGCCATTAACATGAACTAAGTTATCATCCTCTCCTTCTGGCATTGCAAAATTAATCTTAACTTGAATTTATGGATTGTTGATGATATTCTATATGCGTCCTAGAAGGGGGTTTGAATAGGACTACGGAAATTAATCGGCTAATTATATCCTAAGTAAATAAAATTAAAAGCTAATTTAATTCCTATTCTCTTTCTAAACTAGATGGACATGAGTTTGATAAATGAGTAATAGATAATAATCACCTAGATATTCATACAAGCATATTATCAAACATATAGAGTGCGGAAGTAAATAGTTTAGGGAAAGAGAATACTCAAGCATGTATAGTGGTTCGGTTTCCCTACTCCACTACCTAAGGTAGCCACCTTAGGATTTCCAAGCTTCTTTATTAAGCTCCGTGTCTCTCTTAACCGTGGCGAGAACACAATACCCGTTTACAACCACTTCGAAAACCCGAAGCAAACTCTTGTGTAATTACAACACAAGGACACCAAGTATAATCCCTATACTCACACACTCTCTTAATCTAACTATTACAAAGACTAGACTAAGAGGAAGAATCAAGTGTTTGAATGGTTTTACAATAGTGATGAACTCCTAAAGAGTGGATATGACTTTATTGCATAATGAGAATGATTTTGACTATGATTAGCTCTTGACACCTTCTTGAATAATAACAATTAAGCCCATTAATGTTGGTGGATGAATGGTGTAGTTGTAGCTTTGAAGAACCTTCATTTTATAGCTGCAAAATGCTCCCAACGGTCATAAGGCTTGTGTCTAACGGATATATTAATATTCCCAACGGATATATGCCTTTTGTCTTAATTTTGCTGCAGAAAACCTTCTCTGCGGTATACCGCGGGTTTTGTGCGGTGTACCGCACTTCTCGTGTTTTGATTTCCTTGTTTCTGACGGACTACCCTATGCACCGTGGTGTAGTCCGTGGGCTTCAGCGGTATACCGCTCGTACCGCCGGTATACCGATCCGGGTACTCAATAAAGCTTAAAAAATGATGTTTAGTTCATGAATAAAAGGTATTTAGTAAGTACAAATGTAATGCACTATTTCGGAATAGTTTAAAACACGATTTGGCAAATATTAAAACAAGATTAAAAGGACGTTAGGCTAACAATCTCCCCCTTTTTGATGTTTGACAAATCAAAACTTTTGAAGTGACTAGTACCACATTTTTAATCAAAAACTCCCCCTCAACCTAAGCATGAGATTTTTAAGGATAAGTTAATTTAAAAAGCTCCCCCTTACGAAATGCATAGAGTTTTTGTATTCAACGAAAAAGTTTAACTAAAATTTCTCCCCCTTTGTCAACAACAAAAAGAAACGATGACTTAGTAATAGGAACCAAATGTAATTTTGTAAAAAATATAGGGACCTAAATGCAATTTGTTTAAAATTTTTAAAAAACTAAATTTCGCAAGAGGGTTCCTAGATAATAGAGACATCTAATATAAATTTTTTAAAAAGTTTTACGAATATTAGCATCAATGCAAGTAATATCATACTTTATTCCATTTGCATCTTGATGCTTGATTCCTACAAAAATAATTAAGCTTTAGGTACCCAACTTGGTTTGGGTCCATGAGTGTTAGGGAATTTTCTTTTTATGATCCATAAAGGCTTTTTCCAAGATGGTACAAGAGATCCTAAATCTAACAATTTACGATAATAACAATGAGATGCATTATGACCAAGATTTTCACAATAAGTGCAAGTGATAGAAGATTTTGAAGAAGATGAAATATGATTTGAAATCGTTGATTTAACAAAGACATTTTTCAAGAATTTTTGTTTGGTTGATGGATCATATCCAACACCACTTTTTTCAAAAGCCAATTTTTGAGAACCTAAAATCAAATCCAAGTTTTCTTGCCCATTTGTAAATTTTAATATAATAGCATTTTGATCCTCAATCTTTTTCTCTAACAATGCTTTTTCTTCCAAGAGACTTTTCTCAACAAGATGAAGTTTCTCATTTTCATCTATACATTCATCACTAAGATTTTGACAATCTTCCAAAGCTTTTAAAATCTCTTTATTTCTATTTCTTTCAACTTCTAAATCTTTTGTTAAAACTTTGTTTGTTTCAATAGAGTTTAAAAAATCATTTTAAAGAGAATCAAATGCCTCATAAATATCTTGCTCACTAGCATCATCATTAGATAAAGAAGAGCTAAATTTAGAAGTTACCTCATTGTTTTTATCATCCCAAATAGCATGCTCATCTTCTTTGTGATTCACCATGAATGCAACTAGATTCACATGCTCGTTATCACTTTCTTCTTGATCGGAATTTAGAGCATCCCAAGTGATGTTGGTGTGCAAGGCTTTCTTAGATTTTCCTTTGTGAAGATTTGGACAAAAGGTTTTGATATGCCCTATTTTCTTGCAATGGTAGCAAGTAGGTTCTTCTTGCCTAATGACCCTTACATTTCTTGAAGAGCTTCCTTTTTTGGCAAAACGTTTGTATTTCATAATTTTCTTGAGCAAGCCATTTCTTCATCTTCACTTGTTTCTTCATCATATGAATCTTCTTCCTCTTCAAAATTCTTTATTTTCTTCTTTTTACAACTTGAAGCATGAAGGGCAATGGATTTCTTTATCTTTTTCTCTTCATCTTCTCTTGGTTTTTCTTCTTCAAGAACAAGTTCCTCCGTCATGAGGTTGCATATAAGTTCATGTACCGTCATTTTTGAGAGATCCTTTGTATCTCTTATTGAGGTAATCTTTGTTTTGAATTTCTTTGGAAGAGCAAATAGGATTTTTCGGCATTGCTCTTTGTTGGTGTAGCTTTGACCAAGAGTCTTCAAGGTGTTAACTATGTTAGAGAATCTTTGATGCATTGCATTCAAGGTTTCGTTGGGATCCATTCTAAATAGCTCATATTCGGTAATATAGAGACCAACTTTGGTTTCTTTGACATCCTCCGTACCTTGATAAGATAGCTCCAAGAGTTGCCATATTTCATTAGCCGAATTACATTCACTAACTCTACCATATTCCGTGATACTCAAACCATTTATGAGTATATTCATAGCCTTGTTGTTCTTGGTGAGTTTGGCTATATCTTGAGGAGTGTAGTCATCTTCATCTTTCTCAATTGTGCCATCTTTATCGAATAAGGAATAAAAGGACCCTTCTTAATAATTAACCATAACAAGTAGTCAATTTCTTTGACATGGATCTCCATTTTCTTTTTCAACCCAAAGTAATCTTTACCTGTAAAAAGCGGAGGTCTAGTAGAATATGAACCTTCCGGTTGATTAGAGTCCATATCGTATTAACTCTAGAAACGATTAAGTACAAATTAGAGCTAGGCTCTGATACCAATTGATATTCTATATGCGTCCTAGAAGGGGGGTTGAATAGGACTACGGAAATTAATCGGCTAATTATATCCTAAGTAAATAAAATTAAAAGCTAATTTAATTCCTATTCTCTTTCTAAACTAGATGGACATGAGTTTGATAACTGAGCAATAGATAATAATCACCTACATATTCATACAAGCATATTATCAAACATATAGAGTGCGGAAGTAAATAGTTTAGGGAAAGAGAATACTCAAGCATGTATAGTGGTTCGGTTTCCCTACTCCACTACCTAAGGTAGCCACCTTAGGATTTCCAAGCTTCTTTATTAAGCTCCGTGTCTCTCTTAACCGGGGCGAGAACACAATACCCGTTTACAACCACTTCGAAAACCCGAAGCAAACTCTTGTGTAATCACAACACAAGGACACCAAGTATAATCCCTATACCCACACACTCTCTTAATCTAACTATTACAAAGACTAGACTAAGAGGAAGAATCAAGTGTTTGAATGGTTTTACAATAGTGATGAACTCCTAAAGAGTGGATATGACTTTATTGCATAATGAGAATGATTTTGACTATGATTAGCTCTTGACACCTTCTTGAATGATAACAATTAAGCCCATTAATGTTGGTGGATGAATGGTGTAGTTGTAGCTTTGAAGAACCTTCATTTTATAGCTGCAAAATGCTCCCAACGGTCATAAGGCTTGTGTCTAACGGATATATTAATATTCCCAACGGATATATGCCTTTTGTCTTAATTTTGCTGCAGAAAACCTTCTCTGCGGTATACCGCGGGTTTTGTGCTGTGTACCGCGCTTCTCGTGTTTTGATTTCCTTATTTCTGACGGACTACCCTATGCACCGTGGTGTAGTCCGTGGGCTTCAGCGGTATACCGCTCGTACCGCCGGTATACCGGTCCGGGTACTCAATAAAGCTTAAAAAATGATGTTTAGTTCATGAATAAAAGGTATTTAGTAAGTACAAATGTAATGCACTATTTCGGAATAGTTTAAAACACGATTTGGCAAATATTAAAACAAGATTAAAAGGACGTTAGGCTAACAATCTCCCCCTTTTTGATGTTTGACAAATCAAAACTTTTGAAGTGACTAGTACCACATTTTTAATCAAAAACTCCCCCTCAACCTAAGCATGAGATTTTTAAGGATAAGTTAATTTAAAAAGCTCCCCCTTACGAAATGCATAGAGTTTTTGTATTCAACGAAAAAGTTTAACTAAAATTTCTCCCCCTTTGTCAACAACAAAAAGAAACGATGACTTAGTAATAGGAACCAAATGTAATTTTGTAAAAAATATAGGGACCTAAATGCAATTTGTTTAAAATTTTTAAAAAACTAAATTTTGCAAGAGGGTTCCTAGATAATAGAGACATCTAATATAAATTTTTTAAAAAGTTTTACGAATATTAGCATCAATGCAAGTAAGATCATACTTTATTCCATTTGCATCTTGATGCTTGATTCCTACAAAAATAATTAAGCTTTAGGTACCCAACTTGGTTTGGGTCCATGAGTGTTAGGGAATTTTCTTTTTATGATCCATAAAGGCTTTTTCCAAGATGGTACAAGAGATCCTAAATCCAACAATTTACGATAATAACAATGAGATGCATTATGACCAAGTTTTTCACAATAAGTGCAAGTGATAGAAGATTTTGAAGAAGATGAAATATGATTTGAAATCGTTGATTTAACAAAGACATTTTTCAAGAATTTTTGTTTGGTTGATGGATCATATCCAACACCACTTTTTTCAAAAGCCAATTTTTGAGAACCTAAAATCAAATCCAAGTTTTCTTGCCCATTTGTAAATTTTAAGATAATAGCATTTTGATCCTCAATCTTTTTCTCTAACAATGCTTTTTCTTCCAAGAGACTTTTCTCAACAAGATGAAGTTTCTCATTTTCATCTATACATTCATCACTAAGATTTTGACAATCTTCCAAAACTTTTAAAATCTCTTTATTTCTATTTCTTTCAACTTCTAAATCTTTTGTTAAAATTTTGTTTGTTTCAATAGAGTTTAAAAAATCATTTTAAAGAGAATCAAATGCCTCATAAATATCTTGCTCACTAGCATCATCATTAGATAAAGAAGAGCTAAATTTTTAAGTTACCTCATTGTTTTTATCATCCCAAATAGCATGCTCATCTTCTTTGTGATTCACCATGAATGCAACTAGATTCACATGCTCGTTATCACTTTCTTCTTGATCGGAATTTAGAGCATCCCAAGTGATGTTGGTGTTCAAGGCTTTCTTAGATTTTCCTTTGTGAAGATTTCGACAAAAGGTTTTGATATGCCCTATTTTCTTGCAATGGTAGCAAGTAGGTTCTTCTTGCCTAATGACCCTTACATTTCTTGAAGAACTTCCTTTTTTGGCAAAACGTTTGTATTTCATAATTTTCTTGAGCAAGCCATTCCTTCATCTTCACTTGTTTCTTCATCATAGGAATCTTCTTCCTCTTCAAAATTCTTTATTTTCTTCTTTTTACAACTTGAAGCATGATGGGCAATGGATTTCTTTATCTTTTTCTCTTCATCTTCTCTTGATTTTTCTTCTTCAAGAACAAGTTCCTCCGTCATGAGGTTGCATATAAGTTCATGTACCGTCATTTTTGAGAGATCCTTTGTATCTCTTATTGAGGTAATCTTTGTTTTGAATTTCTTTGGAAGAGCAAATAGGATTTTTCGGCATTGCTCTTTGTTAGTGTAGCTTTGACCAAGAGTCTTCAAGGTGTTAACTATGTTAGAGAATCTTTGATGCATTGCATTCAAGGTTTCGTTGGGATCCATTTTAAATAGCTCATATTTGGTAATATAGAGACCAACTTTGGTTTCTTTGACATCCTCCGTACCTTGATAAGATAGCTCCAAGAGTTGCCATATTTCATTAGCCGAATTACATTCACTAACTCTACCATATTCCGTGATACTCAAACCATTTATGAGTATATTCATAGCCTTGTTGTTCTTGGTGAGTTTGGCTATATCTTGAGGAGTGTAGTCATCTTCATCTTTCTCAATTGTGTCATCTTTATCGAATAAGGAATAAAAGGACCCTTCTTAATAATTAACCATAACAAGTAGTCAATTTCTTTGACATGGAACTCCATTTTCTTTTTCAACCCAAAGTAATCTTTACCTGTAAAAAGTGGAGGTCTAGTAGAACATGAACCTTCCGTTTGATTAGAGTCCATATCGTATTAACTCTAGAAACGATTAAGTACAAATTAGAGCTAGGCTCTGATACCAATTGATATTCTATATGCGTCCTAGAAGGGGGGTTGAATAGGACTACGGAAATTAATCGGCTAATTATATCCTAAGTAAATAAAATTAAAAGCTAATTTAATTCCTATTCTCTTTCTAAACTAGATGGACATGAGTTTGATAAATGAGCAATAGATAATAATCACCTAGATATTCATACAAGCATATTATCAAACATATAGAATGCGGAAGTAAATAGTTTAGGGAAAGAGAATACTCAAGCATGTATAGTGGTTCGGTTTCCCTACTCCACTACCTAAGGTAGCCACCTTAGGATTTCCAAGCTTCTTTACTAAGCTCCGTGTCTCTCTTAACCGGGGCGAGAACACAATACCCGTTTACAACCACTTCGAAAACCCAAAGCAAACTCTTGTGTAATCACGACACAAGGACACCAAGTATAATCCCTATACTCACACACTCTCTTAATCTAACTATTACAAAGACTAGACTAAGAGGAAGAATCAAGTGTTTGAATGGTTATACAATAGTGATGAACTCCTAAAGAGTGGATATGACTTTATTGCATAATGAGAATGATTTTGACTATGATTAGCTCTTGACACCTTCTTGAATGATAACAATTAAGCCCATTAATGTTGGTGGATGAATGTTGTAGTTGTAGCTTTGAAGAACCTTCATTTTATAGCTGCAAAATGCTCCCAACGGTCATAAGGCTTGTGTCTAACGGATATATTAATATTCCCAACGGATATATGCCTTTTGTCTTCATTTTGCTGTAGAAAACCTTCTCTGCGGTATACAACGGGTTTTGTGCGGTGTGCCGCGCTTCTCGTGTTTTGATTTCCTTGTTTCTGACGGACTACCCTATGCACCGTGGTGTAGTCCGTGGGCTTCAGCGGTATACCGCTCGTACAGCCAGTATACCGGTCCGGGTACTCAATAAAGCTTAAAAAATGATGTTTAGTTCATGAATAAAAGGTATTTAGTAAGTACAAATGTAATGCACTATTTCGGAATAGTTTAAAACACGATTTGGCAAATATTAAAACAAGATTAAAAGGACGTTAGGCCAACAGTTGATTACATGTATATTAAGCATATTAGTGCATTATTTCTTAAGCATGACTACATGAGACTTTTTAGATATTTTTCTCTAGGATCATTCATTGTTTTTTGTTCTTATTCTCCTCCTACTTCTTCTTCTTGACTACCCTACTGTTCTTTACTTTTATTGTATCGGGACGATACAACTTTGAGTTGGGGTATCTTGATGTCTCCTCAATTGTGATAATATAATATACTTCAGAGACATCATTTTAGGCTTATTTATTAGTTTATAGGCCGATCTTAGCTTAATTTGGTGCACTTTCCTATTTTGAGTCTTGATTTAGTAATATAATATTTTTTGAGCATATTGGGTTTAATTGTTTATTTAGTGTGAAACTTTAAAGATAATTATGGAGATTAATTAGAGTCCAAGATTCTCATTTTTTCCTACCCCAACACATAGATCTTGTCGAGATATACAAAATCACTAATCAGACCCATAATTTGTTACACATATTTACAGTAAGGGTGTTCGTTTGTTTCAACGTGCCCCAGCGCAACCATGATACAAAAAAAATATTATAACCCATAACAATTAAAATTTGTGAATTCGTCATATAAAAGTTTAAAATGGAAATCAAGATCTAGGAGCACGATACTTCTGGTGTGCATGAATCGAGAATAAAAATTTTTGAAATCAAATTGAACTCAAATGAAGACTTCTAGTTTCAAAAATCAAAATGCCAAAATATAGCTTTCATCACATAGAATTCTACAATATATGTTAGTTAGCTTGAGAATTGGTTTAATTCTATTGAACAAAAAGATATAGTTGTTAGAGCGCTCGGACATAGAAGGTAAAAAATTTGGAAGGATATATTTTTAAATTCTCTTTTTCTCCGTCAATTCTTAGATCTCGTCAAGTTACATAAAAAAGACTATTCAAGATGGAAATTTTACGTATGGATCATCGATATAGCTGTTCATATGGGAAAAAAATACACAAAATATGAATTTTGACATTTGTGATTCTCTAAGAACGTGTTTTATATAAAAGATAAAACATAAATAAATAATCATAAGTATGGGATCTCGAATAAAGGGAGTGTACTAACATAATAACTTAAGTTAGCTAAAATAGTATATGGATAGTGTTATATATATATATCAACTAAATAATTGTAAACTCAGTGAATCAATAAAATATAGGGTTATTTACTCATTAATTCCGTAGCTCACCAATTTTGTCAAAAAGGTCCAATCCAAATCAATTTCCATAATACCATTTTTCAAGCAAATCGTTCCATAATAGAATATTTACTTTCCACAACTAAAAAATTATATAATTAAAACATACCAACATTACAAAATTCTACACCAAAAAATTCTTTAATTATAATATTTCATATTCGAAAACTAACCCATTCCATTATATTTTTTATTTCATAACAAAAAATTAATTATTTTTTTGAATCGTCAAACCTGCAAATGCATAAAAAACAAAAAAAAACTTTAATCAAGAGTTAAAAGCATTAATAAAACATAGTGTGTTGATAGTAAAAGATGACACTAAAAAAATCATGGGTTGTTAGTAAAAAACAATGGGTGATATCACAAAATTTCTGATTTAAGAGTGCAAAAATGATGGATAATAGTACAAACACATGTAAAAACATTGAAAAAAATCTAAAGCAAAATAAAATAAAAAGTAAATGTTAGAAACAATTAAAACATAAAACCTATAACTCGTCTCTATCACACTCATATGGAAAAAAAAAACATAAAAAACTGAAATATAAAACCTAAAACTCATCTCTCCCTCACTCGCATCAAACAAAACAAAAGTAAACTTTGAAAACAATAGAAACATTAAACCTAAAACTCAATCATTTCAATGGTAAAAAAATAATCTTATACCTTAATCTCTGTTTTTCATTTGTTGGTAATAAAAATTAATTTTTTACCTATAATTAATATTTTAGAGTTCCAATGGTAAAATATAGTTTTTTACCTTAATTTAGGTTGTTTCGATGTTGATGGCGTAGCAAAGCTGGGTTATTGATGGTGAAGAATGGTTCCCGAGAAGCGGCGGTTTTCTTATGCAGGAGTGGCTTGGTGGTCAAGCCGGGGTGATGATGAGAATTAACAGTAGAAGCATCCTGACTAAATGAGTTATAGTTATCTTTTTTCTAATCACAATTATGAGTCAATGCATATAAGTTCATCCTTATTGAAGTAGATAAGGAACGACCAAGTAAAATAAGGAACAAGGATACCTTTAACCTCATATAATAGAGGAACCAGGCGGTCTGCCCCTGGTCTGGAAACAATATCTGAAGACGAGTTACTCCCCTAGCATAATAACGCTATATACAAAACAACCGAGTACATCACACCACCATATGATGCACACTAAATAATCCTTAAATTATTCTCAAACATCCTTTAACATGCTCTAACGAAAACGCACAAACATGTATCTTTTAATTAAAAAACCATCTTATATAGCCTCAGAAAGAAAAACTCCTCTAGCAACCCGACACTGAAATCTTGATCAAGCTAAGTGGACGGTTAACGGTATAACAACGAGACCTACATAACTCTAATAAAATAAGTCTGATTTAGCCTCCACGATAAGACCGGCATAGCTTAGGTACATAAGTCTAGTATAGTCTAACTCTAGTAAATAAGTCTGATGAAGCCTTGGTAATGAATTAACATAGCTCTGTTAAATTAGTCTGATATAGCCTCGACAATGAGACTGCCATATCTTCGATTTTATGTCTGAAGTAACCTTGGAAATGCGAACGACATAGATCAGGTAATTAAGTCCGACTTAGCTTTTGAAAAAGACCAACAATATTGTTGGCAAAAAGGTTATCTAGAATTAAAAAAATTAACTGTGTCACGTGTAAGTAAGATCCAACAATATATGAGATATATAAAATGACTTTGTAAGACCGACACAATATCGACAATTAAAAAGTATTTTTAAGACCTACACAATATCAATAATTAAAAAAATTTTGTAAGACCGACAAACTCTCGACAATCAAAAAGGTTTTGTAAGATCGACGCGACCTACAAAATCAAAAAAAGTTTCATTTGACCAATAGCGTCGGCAATCAAAAAAGTTTCGTAAGACAATCAACAGTCAAATAAGCTTTGTAAGACCGACACTGTCTCACATCAACCAATTAATTTTGTAAGATCAATGAATATTGAGCCAAACTATAAATAAATTAGAATTGAAATTGTTTAGAATTCATATAGTTGACTTCTTTAAATAGATTGTGTTTCTATTAGAATAAGTGAATAACTCTAAAATAAACACAGCCCTTTAACAATAATATAATTCCCCCGGATATATGAGATCTTCTTGCAGGATCAACGAAGTGTGAATTATTATAAGCTTTAAAATAAGAACATGATTTAATATCCTTAGTTCTTAATCTAGACTCCAGTAAACAAATGATAGAAATATAATTCTTCAAAACTAGAGAATTAAAAACTTTTTGGGTCAAGGATACCCTTTTAATTAAAATTTATGTAAAAAACTTGATAGTATTTCCCTTAGAACTCACAAAACAGAAATATTATTATTGCCTTCTTAAATGTTGTTAGATAAGGATATATTTACTCTATCAAACATTTGAGGATTTTTTTTGCTCTATCAACAATAAAGGATAACAAAACATGTATGTATAACAAGTGCGTAGTTCATATTGAGAATATCATAATTGGAATTACCAATCTATGCACGGAAGTGCGTGTTACTCATCCGAGCTTTCTGCATGTGTTTATTACCCAATACCCTCCATACGTTTTAGCCACTACACATTCCATTACAAAGAAATGTTAATCTACCACAACCGCAGCGCATATTCCAAACTCTTGAGACTCCAATAAACCCTGTTTATTTAAGTTATAAGCCGTGGGTAGTCTATCTTTTGCGAGTCCAACGAAACACCCAGATTTTTTTTCTTAGAACACTGTAGCTTCCAAATCGACCGGGTAACATGGGGTAAAATGTCACGAAAATTTAGTATAGAGATAAAATGCACCAAGAACCGCGCAAAAGACTAGCACATGATCAACTAAACACGATTTTTTACGGATTTCTTCTAGTAGGGGTAACGAGTCATGAAAATTTAGTATAGGGGTTAAACAGCCTCGATTTAAACAATAGAGGGAATGTTTTCAAACAGCGCGTAAAATATATTGTTTAACAATCATTATTAATGACAAGGACCATACTATATAAAATTTTAATATCTCATAATAATTATTACCATATTTAATATTATAAAACCTAAATTTAATCTATGTGCGTAACTAATATGTTATAGAACTCAAGTGTTTATATTATTTATGTATTTTAAAAATAAGACCAACAATTAATAAGTATATCACAAAAATAATATACATAAATTTTTAAGTTTATTAAACTATTAAATTTTGTTAGACGACATTTAATTAATAGCGTTTAAGAAAAAATAAAAATATTAAATATAATTATTTTTTAAAATATTATTTATTTTTCTACAAATTTAAAAACGTAAACATTAAAAGAAAAATATATAAGGTGAAAAAAGATTGTTGAAAAATAACCCTAACCCGTTCATTTCAACTACAAAGATATGAAATCATTATTAAGCTCTTAAGCCGCCACAATATTATTACTATTTGATATCCCATTTTATAGTGATGGATATTTTTTTTTTATATTTTAAAGATTTTTATGTATGTGGCATGTCAAGTTTGAGTAAAAAACAAACTAAAATCTAGTAATTTTTTGGGATGCGTTATTCTCTAAAACCAACATCCTAAAAATATTTTGTATATGATTTTTAAGCATTTAAAAAAATTATTAAAGATATAATAGAAGCTAGACCTACAAAATAAACTCATTTCCAATACAAAGTAAATTTTAAATCTAAGGTTTCAAAGAGTTTTTAATTAGGCATTTCATTTGTATGAATATTAAGAAATTGTCTCAATATTAGGTTCAACATTATGTTTATACTTCATTTCACAATTTCAAGGTTCTTCTACTAATTTAGAAATGTAAATGTAAATGTAAATTTGAATTTATTATTTATTTTTAGATAAGGTCTAAGTATATAATGTCTTCTCGCTAAATATAATACACTTATCGTTGTTATTGATTATACTATACACAAATAAAAACTTGAAAAAATGCTTCTTTAGATTTAATTATTTTAAGAAGAGAAATTATTAAAATATTAGGACTACACACTTGATTATGTTGATAAGCTTTTACTCACTATTTTCTTTTTAATCAAGTATTTTTGTAACTTCTAGTCGTATTTAAGATTCATTAAGAACGACTTAGAATAAGATTATGTTTTTTTAAATGATGAGGAAAATATTAAATATGTGATGATTATATTTTTACATTTGTATAGCTTACAATAAAAAAATCATATCTTAATTTGTTGTGAGAATTTTTCATATTCAATAATATTATTCTTTTTTTTCAAACTGAGGCTTGTAAATCAAAGGGAGTCAAATCTTAATTACAAATAAATATTAATGGTAGGAATGTATTTAATTAACACTACATCAAAATTTATAACTCAAAAAATATTTTTCAGTAAAGTGTTATAAATACCTATTTGGTCAATAGTATTTTGAACATAGTGGAATAAATAACATTAGAGAATATAATTTTATAAAATATTTAAAAAATATATAAAAAGAACCAAGACGAGGGAAGTTTACAACCAAGTAAATAAAAATTAAATATGTTAGATAAGGCATTTTACACATGGCATACTTAGAATACTTTATTTAGAGGGCTAATGTATAAGGGATAGGAAAATCATTTTCAATTTGATTTCAATAGGTTTTTTATTTTGGTAATAAATATTAGTTGAAGTAATTTTAATTAGATATTTTGTTTTAAGATAATATTTTTTAATATGATAATTTTTCTACTACGAAAAAAGAGTATGCTCCAATGGTACCAAACCACCTTCTAGAAGATATATATATATATATATATATATATATATATATATATATATATATATATATATATATGTGTGTATGTTGATGTGTATGTTGATGGTTTCGTATTTGTATATGAAAAATATAGATACATTATAAGTCATAATTTTTCCAATGTGTAGGTGGGCTTTAGTCACCTCTGATAAATCATAATTCAACCACTATGCATCCGCATTATAAATGCCCAAGATGTGATTTAGAGTTACTACAAGGAAACAAGGCTAATGGAATCTTGGTACCAAAGATATAGCTCGATGTTTGGAAATTTTTTAGCTTCAACACTGGTGACACCAACATGGATAAAAAATGTCTCCCTAATGACCCACCAGATATATAAGAAATTACTACTACAATATTTTTTTCTTTGTTATCAACTTACGAAATTGTAAACATTGTTGTTGTTTATGTTAGTATTTGAGTTAATGAATTCTTTTGTTATCAAGGTTTGAGTCATTTAGTCACAGTTTTTTATTTTACGTGTATTTTACTAGTGCGCCTAAAGTTTGTTTATTTGTAAACAAACGGGATGAACAAGCTTTACGCTTTTTTATGAGTTCCCACATTTTGTTTTATATTTTTAATTATAAATTATTTTTTCAAATTTATATTGCAATTGATTTTAATGTGATAATTTAGTTTGAGGGCTTCCATATTATTTAAAAAGAGACTATGAAGCTCATTCAATTCATTGCTAGTATACCTCCAAATGCATTTATTAATTTAGTCAAAAATATATATTATAATAAAAATATTTTGGTTTCTCTCTCTTTGATGGTAAATATACTTTTACAAAGAAAAAATATCTTCGTAAAAAGTTTAAAACAAATCATGACTTAGTGTGAAAGGTCTATTAAGGAAAAGGAAAACAAGTTGTTTTGAGTCGTAATTTATATGATCATCTTCTCAAAATAAAATTATAGACAATGATAGACAAGCTTCATGAATTGTTCTATTTAAAAATAATATTTATCTTTAATCAAATGTATCATTTATCTCTAATAACAAAGTTACTTAATTTTCACCGAAGATAAAAATTTAATATGAGATCCACTTATGTGTTTTTTGAGAAAATATGTTTAATGGAATGAAACTATGCTAGAGACGGCTTAATAGTAAATAATTCACTTATTATAAATGGACGGTAGTTTAAGGCTTATTTAATTTTGGCATTATTAATAATATTATAGAAAATTAGACAACGGGTATCGTAGATATTACTCATGTGTGTCTAAATGAACGATTATGGTTCTAACTATTAACTTACAAAGCACGCTAAGTAACCTTGACCCTTCCCTGACGTGTACGATATAGTAGAGTAATTATTAGTCGTGGAAAACCAAAAAAAACTTCATTATAAACTCTTTCTTCGAATGAGCATCATACTTAAGGATTCCCGTTTCCCATAACATGTCCAACTCATCTATAATTGGTTGAAAAACGACATCCATATCCTTACCGGGTGATCAAGGACGCCGCATAAACAAACAAAGTTAAAATGTGGTTTATTTCATACATAATCAATGAGGAAAGTTGTAGATAGTCGATATAACTAGGTGTATGCTGTATAAGTATTTTTGCATAGAGAATGGACAAAAAGCACTGATACCCATATGTTAGCCTCACCTTGTTTTTATTCCCGTTTTAATATTCGACAAATCATCATTTAAACTAAAATTCATTTGGTATCACTTTAAAAGTTTTCCAAAACCCCTCATTAGATTAGTTGTGTTTAAATCCTTGGACTTTAGCTTGAGATTCAAAAGAACCGTGCCGCGGTACACCGGACGAGACACGCGGTACACCGCAGAGCCACGGACCAGAGACGCGGTGCACAGGATAGCCCGTCAGTAAGCTAATGAAAATGCACGGTACACCGGACCAAAGCGCGGTACACCGGACTGAGGCACGGACCAGGGACGCGGTGCATAGGATGGTCCGACCAGTAAGCTTGAAGTTTAGACGAACGTTTTCGCGGTGCACCGGACCATACCCGCGGTACACCGCAAGAAAGGGTTTTCTGCACTATTACTAGAGGACAAAGCTTATATCCGTTGGAGATAAAATAGATCCGTTGGATAGAAGCCTATTGACCGTTGGAAGATATTTTCAGCTATAAATTGGACCTCATTCAAGACACAATTCAAGCCTTCCATCTACCAATCTTAAGAGCAATTAATATTATCATTCAAGGAGGTTTCAAAGGAGCATTCAAGTCATATTCATTGTGAAGCTACATAGTTCATATCCACTCATTTAGGAGTTTAGTTACAAAGCTTTTATAAGCACCCCCAAACACTTTTTCGTTTCCTCTTAGTTCTTGTAATAGATTAAGAGAGTAGTGTGAGCATAGGTTTTATGCTTGGTTCCTTGTGTTGGTGATAACACAAGTGTATTTCCTTCAAAAGGCTTTTGAAGTGGTTGTAAAGGGTTTGTAAACTCACCCGGTTAAGAGTTACGAAGATTAGTTGAGAATCTTGCAAATCCTAAGGAGGCTTCCTTAGGTAGTGGATGTGGGGAAACCGAACCACTATACATCGTTGTGTATCGTATTCTATCTCTACACTCTTTACATTTCCGCACTCTATATGCTTGATAAAATGCCTACATGAATAGTTTGATAATATTGTCTTTTAGGATTATCTAGTTCTTTACTATTTAGTTTGCTAAAACAATAGGATTCAAATTAGCTTTTAATTTTATTTACTTGAAATAAAATTAGCCGATTAATTTCTATTGTCCTATTCAACCCCCCTTCTAGGACGCATATAGACTATTAATTGGTATCAAAGCCTAGCTCTATTGTACTTAATCGTTTCTAGAGTTAATACGATATGGATTCTAATCAACCGGAAGGTTCATGTTCTACTAGACCTCCGCTTTTTGTAGGAAAAGACTACTTTGGATGGAAAAAGAAAATGGAGATTCACGTCAAAAGAATTGATTACTTTTTGTGGCTTGCTATCAAGATGGGTCCTTATATTCCTTATGTTACGGGTAGTAGAACGGAGGTGAAAGATGAAGATGATTACAATGATCAAGACATAGCTAAACTCACCAAAAACAACAAAGCTATGAACATCCTCATTAATGGATTAAGTGTCACGGAATACGCTAGAGTTAGTGAATGCAATTCCGCTCATGAAATGTGGCAACTCTTGGAGCTATCATATCAAGGAACGGAAGATATCAAAGAAACTAAGATTGGTCTCTTTATCACTAAGTATGAGCTATTTCGTATGGAGCCCGATGAAGCCTTAAATTCTATGCATCAAAGATTTTCTAACATTGTCAACACCTTGAAAACTCTTGGTCAAGAGTACACCAACAAAGAACAATGCCGAAAAATCTTATTTGCTCTTCCAAGGAAATACAAATCAAAAATCAACTCTATAAGAGACACTAAAGATCTTTCAAAAATGACGGTTCATGAACTCATTTGCAACCTCATGACGGAAGAGCTTGTGCTTAGAGAAGAAAAGATAAGAGATGATGAGGAGAAGAAGATTAAGAAATCCATTGCTTTCCATGCCTTGAGTACCAAGTTGAAAGAACGAAAAGAAAGGAAGGAAAGTGAAGAAGAAGAAAACTCACATGAAGAAGAAACTAGTGAAGATGAAGGAGTGGCTATGTTGGCAAGAGATATGAAAAAATTCATGAGATACAAACGTTTTGCCAAGAAAGGAAGTTCTTCCTCACCCTACAAGAAGAATGTTAGAGCTATCAAACAAGATGAACCCACTTGCTATCATTGCAAGAAAGTTGGTCACATCAAAACTTATTGTCCTCTTCTTCAAAAGGATAAACCTAAGAGAGCAATGCATGCTAATATCACTTGGGATACTCAAAATTCGGAGGAAGAAGAAAGTGATAACGAAAATGTTAATCTTGTTGCTTTTATGGGAAAACTTGAGAATGATGAAGATGCTTCTTCGGATGATGATACCGGTTCAACTCACTTTGCCTTTATGGCAAATCATGATGAGGTAACTCCTAAATCTAAACTCTCTTTATCTAATGATGATGCTAGTGAACAAGATATTCATGAGGCATTTGATTCTCTTTACAATGATTTTTTAAACTCTATTGAAACAAACAAAGTTTTAACAAAAGATTTAGAATTTGAGAAAAATAGAACTAAAGAGGTTTTGAAAGCTTTGGAAGATTGTCAAAATCTTTGTGATGAATGTATAGATGAAAATGAAAAACTTCATCTTATTGAGAAAAATCTTTTAGAAGAAAAAGCTTTGTTAGAGAAAAAGATTGTTGATCAAAATGATATTATTTTAAAATTTACAAGTGGGCAAGAAAACTTGGATTTGATTTTAGGTTCTCAAAGAATGGCTTGTGAAAAAAGTTGTGTTGGATATGATCCATTCACTAACCAAAAACCCTTGAAAATGTTTTTGTAAAACCAAAAATTTCAAATGAAATTCCATCTTCTTCAAAATCTTCTATCACTTGCACCTATTGTGAAAAACTTGGTCATGATGCATCTCATTGTTACTATCGTAAATTATTGGATTTGGGATCTCTTGTGCCAATTTGGAAAAGGCCCATATGGGTCTTAAAAAGAAAATCCACTAACCCTCATGGACCCAAACCGAATTGGGTACCTAAAGCTTAAATTATTTTTGTATGTAGGGATTGAGCATCAAGAAGCAAAATATATGGCTCCTTGATAGTGTATGCTCAAGACACATGACCGGGAATCCATCATTATTTACACGTTTATATAAAACAAAAGGTGATAGAGTTACTTTTGCCGACAATACTAAGAAACGCGTTTTGGGTAAAGGTAACATTGGTAATATGAATTCTTTACTTATCTCTAATGTGTTGCTTGTTGAGGGTCTCTCTTTTAACTTGCTTAGTATAAGTCAACTTTGTGATGTTGGTTTTAGTGTTAAATTTGAAGCATCTAGATGTGTTGTTTTAAAAAATGATGAGTTAGATACTATGTTTATAGCAAAAAGATCGGATAATGTTTTTGTTATTGATCTTGAGAGTCTTATGTCTAAACATATTAAATGCTTATCCGTGGTAAATGATAGTTGGCTTTGGCATAGACGTTTAGGGCATGCTAGCATGGATTTGATTTCAAAATTATCTAGAAAAAATCTTGTTGTTGGTTTGCCTATTTATAAATTTGATAAAGATAAATTATGTGATGCATGTCAACTTGGTAAACAACATCGTTCATCTTTTAAATCCATAAATAAGGTCATCACTGTTAGGCCACTTCAATTATTGCATATGGATCTTTTTGGTCCCGTTGATGTCACTAGTCTAGGAGTATCTAGATATGTCTTTGTTGTTGTTGATGATTTCACTAGATATACATGGGTGATGTTCCTTGCTTTAAAAAGTGATGCCTTCAATGAATTTGCAAAACTTTGTAGAAAGGTGCAAAATGAGAAAGGCTACTCTATTACATGCATTCGTAGTGATAATGGTAGTGAATATGTGAATTCTCCTTTTGTGCATTTTTGTGATGAATTTGGGATCGAGCATAATTTTTCGGCCCCTAGAACTCCACAACAAAATGGGGTAGTGGAAAGGAAAAACCGAACTCTACAAGAAATGGCTAGAACAATGCTAAAAGAACATAGCTTGCCTACATACTTTTGGGGTGAAGCCGTTCATACGGCTTGTTATGTGTTAAATAGAGTTCTAATTAGACCCCTTATTAAGAAAACCCCTTATGAGCTTTGGAATGGTAGACCACCAACTATTGCTTATTTTCGTGTTTTTGGGTGCAAATGTTTTATCTTAAACACTAAGGACTATTTGGGAAAATTTGATGCTAAATCGGATGAAGGTATTTTTCTTGGTTATTCCACTAAAGGAAAAGCCTATCGCATTTTCAACAAACGTACTCGTACTATTGAGGAATCTATGCAGTTGACTTTGATGAGACTAATCCTTTTTGTATCAAGAAAGTAGTAGATGTTGACTTACATGAAGATACTCCACTAAATCAACCCTTAGAATCTCCTACTCAAGAATTAAAATCTCATGATGAACCTCCTAAGGAAAATGGTCAAATCTCAAATGAAGCTAGTACGGATTTACCGAAATGTTGGAAACATATCAAAGATCACCCAAGTGAATTAATTCTAGGTGATCCAAAAGAAGGTGTTACCACTCGTTCTCGTATTATTGCTCTATGTGCTCATCAAGCATTCTTATCTCAAATTGAGCCCAAGAATATTAAAGAAGCCTTGCTAGATGATCATTGGATAAACGCTATGCATGAGGAATTAAATCAATTTGAGCGTAGTAAAGTTTGGACTTTATTGGAGAAACCAATTGGCCCTACTATTATTGGCACTAAGTGGATATTTCGCAACAAGCTAGATGACACCGGTATTATCACTAGAAATAAAGCAAGGTTAGTTGCTCAAGGATACAATCAAGAAGAAGGTATTGATTTTGATGAAACTTTTGCTTTGGTAGCTAGACTTGAATCTATTCGTATGCTACTTGCTTTTGATTGCTATATGAATTTTAAACTTTACCAAATGGATGTTAAAAGTGCTTTTTTAAATGGTTTTATAGACGAGGAAGTCTTTGTTAAACAACCACCGGGTTTTGAGGATCCAAAATTTCTAAATCATGTTTTTAAACTTTCAAAGGCTTTATATGGTTTAAACCAAGCACCTCGTGCTTGGTATGAACGTTTAAGCAAATTTTTGTTAGATGATGGTTTTAAAAGAGGAAATATTGACTCCACTTTATTTATAAAAAGGTCTTCAAAAGATATCCTTCTTGTTCAATTTTATGTGGATGATATTATATTTGGTGCTACTAATGAAAATCTTTGTGAGAATTTTTCTAAAAGCATGCATAAGGAATTTGAGATGAGCATGATGGGAGAATTGAATTACTTTCTTGGACTTCAAATCAAGCAAATGAAGGATGGGATCTTTGTCAATCAAGCCAAATATACAAAAGAATTGATCAAAAAATTTGGACTTGAAGATGCAAAGGAAATTGGAACTCCAATGAGCACATCCACAAAATTAGACAAAGATGAAGATGGTAAGGTTGTTGATGAGAAAGTATATCGAGGTATGATTGGTAGCTTACTTTATTTAACCGCTTCTAGACCCGATATTATGTTCCCCGTGTGTCTTTGTGCTAGATTTCAATCCTCTCCTAAAGAATCCCATCTTAGTGCCGTTAAGCGTATTTTTAGGTATTTGAAAGGAACCCTTAGTCTAGGACTTTGGTACCCAAGATTTACCTCTTTTGAGCTAATAGGTTACTCGGATGCCGATTATGCCGGTTGTAGACTTGATAGGAAAAGTACTAGTGGTAGTTGCCAATTCTTAGGACAATCCCTTGTTTCTTGGTCTAGTAGAAAATAAAATAGTGTTGCTTTATCCACGGCCGAAGCCGAATATGTTGCGGCCGGAAATTGTGTGACTCAAATTCTTTGGATGAAACAAACCTTACTAGATTTTGGCCTAGAGTATGATCGTGTTCCCATTCGTTGTGATAACACTAGTGCTATCAATCTTACCAAAAATCCTATTCAACACTCTAGAACGAAACACATAGAAATCCGTCATCACTTTATCCGTGATCACACTCAAAGAGGGGATATTGTACTTGAATTTGTCACTTCGGAAAATTAACTAGCCGATATCTTTACTAAACCTCTACCCCAAGATCTTTTTGAGAACATTCGTTGTGAGATTGGCATGAAAATTCTCTAACCTTCTTATCATGTCATTAGTGTTTAGTGCTTTTTGTGTATATTCTCTTGTTGCTAATATTTTCTTGATGTTATAGGGTCCTTGAAGCTTCTAAATTGTTATCCATTTACTTCTTTAGTCCTTGTTTTTACTCAAAATGTGTTTTGACCCCTTAAAGTTTTCAAAAATCGTATCATTATTTCTTTTTGTTGTTGACAAAGGGGGAGAATTTTTAGTTAAACTTTTTCAAATGCATTTTGTGAGGGGGAGTTTTATAAAAATTCTAGTGATTAGGTTGAGGGGGAGTTTTTGATCAAAACTTAATCTTAGGCATCTTCAAAAGTTTATGAATTGTCAAACATCAAAAAGGGGGAGATTGTTAGCCTCACCTTGTTTTTATTCCTGTTTTAATATTCGACAAATCATCATTTAAACTAAAATTCATTTGGTATCACATTAAAGGTTTTCCAAAACCCCTCATTAGATTAGTTGTGTTTAAATCCTTGGACTTTAGCTTGAGATTCAAAAGAACAGTGCCGCGGTACACCGGACGAGACACGCGGTACACCGAAGAGCCACGGAACAGAGACGCGGTGCACAGGATAGCCTGTCAGTAAGCTAATGAAAATGCACGGTACACCGGACCAAAGCGCGGTACACCGGACTGAGGCACGGACCAGGGACGCGGTGCATAGGATGGTCCGACCAGTAAGCTTGAAGTTTAGACGAACGTTTTCGCGGTGCACCGGACCATACCCGCGGTACACCGCAAGAAAGGGTTTTCTGCACTATTACTAGAGGACAAAGCTTATATCTGTTGGAGATAAAATAGATCCGTTAGATAGAAGCCTATTGACCGTTGGAAGATATTTTCAGCTATAAATTGGTCCTCATTCAAGACACAACTCAAGCCTTCCATCTACCAATCTTAAGAGCAATTAATATTATCATTCAAGGAGGTTTCAAAGGAGCATTCAAGTCATATATATTGTGAAGCTACATAGTTCATATCCACTCATTTAGGAGTTTAGTTACAAAGCTTTTATAAGCACCCCCAAACACTTTTTCGTTTCCTCTTAGTTCTTGTAATAGATTAAGAGAGTAGTGTAAGCATAGGTTTTATGCTTGGTTCCTTGTGTTGGTGATAACACAAGTGTATTTCCTTCAAAGGTTTTTGAAGTGGTTGTAAAGGGTTTGTAAACTCACCCGGTTAAGAGTTACGAAGATTAGTTGAGAATCTTGCAAATCCTAAGGAGGCTTCCTTAGGTAGTGGATGTAGGGAAACCGAACCACTATACATCGTTGTGTATCGTATTCTATTTCTACACTCTTTACATTTCCGCACTCTATATGCTTGATAAAATGCCTACATGAATAGTTTGATAATATTGTCTTTTAGGATTATCTAGTTCTTTACTATTTAGTTTGCTAAAACAATAGGATTCAAATTAGCTTTTAATTTTATTTACTTGAAATAAAATTAGCCGATTAATTTCTATTGTCCTATTCAACACCCCTTCTAGGACGCATATAGACTATCACCATACCCAAAATTACATTCCAAGCTTCGCTCGCACACTCAAGATGTAGCTTTACAAATCTCTTCCACCTATCACCGTCACCAAGATGACTCAACACATATGGATAGGTACACTTTCCAGTGTGGTGTCATATCATGTCTTTGGCGGTGTGTCTCCAAGCGTATAGTCGCTCCAACCTCGGCGCAATCGGAAAATAACGTAGTTTCTAATACAGTACTTTCTTACCCTTCTTCGGCTCTCATCTAAATTCACTACATACTGGTCATTTCTCGAAGTTTTCATTCTCCTTGTAATATAGAGCACAACCATTCAAGAAAATATTGATATCACTATACCCTATATCCATACTCTTCAATTTCTTGTGGCACTACTCATAAGAATCAAGCAAGTATGAGGCGACACAACAATTCCAGGATCTCGGTGAATGGTGAGTTCATCCACTTGTTCTTCACCCTTAATACATTAGCATGGAAACAAAATTCAAAGAACAAATATCATTAGATGCATGGTATATTTCGGTATTCAATTCCTCAAACAAAGCTTCGAAACCGGCACGACTTGTATGACTCTCGTCTCTCATCTCGGTGTCATATGAATGACCATATTGTAAGTGGGTCTCAAATCATCAGACAATTTAATCATTTTATCTTCTATAATTTAGGTAGGGATTTCTTCGAGAACTTCTAAATTTTTACCGGGTTTTATCGAAACCTCATACGTTGACAATAACCCATAATTTAGAAGGTGTGTCCTAACCTTTTTGGATGGAAAATTGACGATTATTCGAACAATGATTACACTGGCAAAACGATAAACCATTAAAATTATCTTTATCTTAAATGAAATCAATAATTTCTTCAAAAAGAGTAATATATTCCACTATAACATAATGATCGGATTTAATCCAGCTTCTATTAATATCCAAAGCCATCTTCTATTCATAGTTTGATATAACTAAACAACTAAGACGATAAAAAAATGTTCATATATATTTTATACAATTTCAAATAAAATATAAAATCAAAGAACAAGTTTTTATTACCCTAATTATATAATATCACCTATAATACACATTCTTAAAGAAAACAAAATTTTAAAAAAATGTGAATTTAAAAAATACCTTGTTTTGGATAATTTAGGTTGAGAAATTGAAGATCGAGTTGGTCCCCCATGAAAGATGGTCCCCAAAAAAATTCATTTAGGTCAATCGTGACTACATCGCGTATTTTCTAATTAGACTTGCGATGTGCGACTACTTTTCTAGTCGTCGATATCTTTTAGTAGCTAAAGACCAGTTACTAGCGACGAATCGTGTGTAGAAATCAATTAATTGGTCTCTAGAGAAGCTTGTCATAGTACTGCTCTATATCAAGAAAAAAATTGTACTTCCCTATATTATGCAAAAACTGAACTATAGGTTTCTATATTATACAAAAATGTATTACAGTTCCCTATATATTTTAATTAATTGCATAAGTTCCCTATATTATGCGAAAACTGCACTATGGATCCCAATGTTATATAAAAAATGTACCACTGTTCTCTATAATATTTTTTAATTAGTTAATCAAACTATAGAACTTTTCATCATGAAAAATTGCACTATAAGTCCCTATAATATTTTTGATTTAATTGCATAAGTCGTTATATCATGCAAAAATTGCACTCTAGGTCACTATATCATTCAAAAGTTGTATTATATGTCCCTTTAAAAATTTATTTGAATTAATTGCATTCCTAAAAGGTAGATTTAACAATTTTATGGGTTGTATGTAGTGAATTGTTAAGTGATGAATCAAATAATTGGAGAAAATAATTTTATTGAGTTACTTTCTTCTACGTTTCCTTATATTACAAGTAAGGTTGCAACTTGTATTGTATTACACTTTCAATGGATTAACATTTCGTCCATCAAGTTCTTATAAATACAAGCCATATGGACCTTTCATGTAATCTTTAGAGTGACGGGACTATAGTACTACAATTTTGAAGATCATAGGGACTAACAATGCAATTAATATTTGAGTCCTAGATATATTTCCAAACATATAATATATTTCACTAAAACAAATATAAGAATATTTTTCATTTGTATTTTAATTATTTAATAAATAAACTATATAACTTAAATTTTATTTAAAAAATAATAGAAAAAAGAATTTGTTAATACTCAAATTATATCGTTTCTAATCACCCTTATTTATAAAGTATCACATATCATTGTTCAAGCCCAAATTTTCCTTCCTCTCCATCTGCCGCTCCACTCCATTTATACATAAATAATATATAACTCAAAGGTCGTACCACTATCCACATCTTCTGAATTATCTTCTTCTTTCTTAATAAATTTCTTCATATTCTACTAAACCATCGATCTTCATTTCTCTTTTTTTTCTTCATTAGAATTTTGTTGTTTATATTTTAAGAATTCATACCTTTAATGGAGGAGATGTGAGTTTATTGTTTCTATTATTTAAATCATTTGCGTTCATGTATTATTTTGAAGAAAAAAAAGATATTATGTAGATAGATTTACATTATCAATTTTTTTCTTTAGGTATTTGGTCTTTTATTAATTTTGAAATAAATTTTTGAATTGATTTTATGAACCATTTACATTTTCTAGGTATCGTGGGATGTAAAGATAAGTATAACAAACAAATAAATATTATATTACGTTTATTATCACTTACATCATTAATCATATATAAATAAAGACCATAATATAGACTATATTTTGATATAAATTACATACATCATTAATCATATATGTTAATAAAGTTCTCAAAAATTCCAACCAAAAATTACATATCTATATATGATGTCAAGGTGTCAAAATTTTGGTAAGAAATTCAGAAGCAAAATCGTTAGAGACAATTATTAAAGGAGTCGAAAATCTTGCTTAAGACTGAGTATCAGGATAATTTTTTTTTTTGAAATTTACTTAAAGTATTTCTAGATCATGTAATACACTTCATGAAGTTGGATGGAATTCTTACCAATTAGAAATACATCAAATTTGTCATAGAAAAAATGTTGATTTATAAAGATCAAGTCCTAGTATTATAACTTTTTAATAAAAATATTAAGGTTACACTACCATGTATATATGAAAAGTGATCAGATTTGTGCTTGATAGGAAGAGGGACGAGGATAGGATTAGCTAGGCAATATAAATAGAGAATTTGAATAATATTTTTGAAATAAATTAAACATTGTGATTTAAATGGATAATTGTTAGTTATTAGAAGAAACAAATTGAAAATTATGATGAAATGACATTTTTAAATTTTTAGATAATGCTAATATATTAAATTCTAAGTTATCATATATTTTGTATTGAATTTTAACATTTCTATTATTTTACAATAAATAATATGTTGAATATTATTTTATTTATGTATGATTTTAATCTCATATGATTGTTGTAATATATTCGTTGAGAAATAGTAATACTTCATAATAAATTTAATTAGTCTATACTTTCATAGTGAAGTGACAAATACATGGGATTTTTTATTCTTTATTCTAAAAGTGAGTTTTCGAGTTTACACACGAGACTGAAAAATATACTGGAGTAGCCCTTTGATATCCAACTTAGAGCTAAAGTTAGACACGCATGATGTCAAACTAGTCCACTTTTGATGTAAAATGTTTTTGGGTTGGATTAGGAAACTTAAAAGAGACCTAAGACACATAAAATATTTTTGGGCCCAAAAATATCAGAGCTTACCATTATAGAAGGGTCATTTCTACTTTTACATCAATAAGAGAGTGAAAGTTGATTTGGAGGAGGAAGCAAAAAGCTAGAGCCGAACTTCACCAATTCTACATCTTTCACTTGTTATCATAAGGATTATTAGTCCTAGTTTCTTCTCTTAACCATATTTCTAAAAGTAATTTTAGTTTTCTTTATCTTATAACATACCAAATTCAATGAGCTTGTTCTTTTTTTATCTATACACGTTGAAAACTGTTTTGATACTATGATATATGGAAAGTGAATATAATTGATAACATACCAAATTCAATTGTTTTGCGAGCGTCCAACGAAAACCCAGATTTTTTTTGCGAACATTGTAGCTTCCAAATCGAGCGGGTAACATGGGGTAAAATGTCACGAAAATTTAGTATCGAGATAAAATGCACCAAAAACCGCGCAAAAGACTAGCACGTGATCAACTAAAGACGATTTTTGACGGATATCTTTTAGTAGGGGTAACGAGTCACGAAAACTTAGTATAGGGATTAAACAGCCGCGTTTTAAACAATAGGGGGAATGTTTTCAAACAGATTATAGTACAACGCGTAAAATATATTGTTTAACAATCATTATTAATGACAAAGACCATACTATAAAAAATTTGAATATCTCATACTAATTATTACCATATTTAATATTATAAAACCTAAATTTAATCTATGTGCGTAACTAATATGTTATAGAACTCATGTGCTTATATTATTTATGTATTTTTAAAATATGACCAACAATTAATAAGTATATCACAAAAATAATATACATAAATTTTTAAGTTTATTAACCTATTAAATTTTGTTTGACAATATTTAATTAATAGCGTTGAAGAAAAAATAAAAATATAAAAAATAATTATTTTTTATGATTAACAATATATATTCTTTTTTCTTTCAAAGAGAAAAGGTAATATTAAATATTATTTATTTTTCTACAAATTTTAAAAAGTAAACATTAAAAGAAAAATATATAAGGTGAAAAAAGATTTTTGAAAATAACCCTAACCCGTTCATTTCAACTATAAATCATCATTAAGCTCTTAAGCCACCACAATTTTATTACTATTTGATATCCCATTCTCTTCCAAATCAATTCATATCTTTACAATTTATCCTCCTCTTGGATTATGTTTCTTCTATTCAAAGGATTTCCCAATTTTGATTTTAATGAATAAGTGGATTCACTATCTTTCATTTCTCAGATCGATGGACATTTCATTTCTAATTTAATGTATGTATTTCTTGATCTATTGTTATTTTTTATGATAGATATTATATGCTAAACATATTCTTCTACTCAGATTATTTATTTATCTTTTCAAAATTTATTGATAGTTTGATTGTGTATGCTAAAAATAATTGCTTCTACTCAAGTTATTTCAGGGTATATAATTTTTATTCATATAATTTTTATCAATCTTGTTTAACTTAAATGTATATGTAGTAGATGAAATAATGGTTAAAATGTTGTTTGAAGATCTTTTGAGATTTAAGACTTATGTATGTAATAAATCTTATATATCATAATAATGAGAAACATTTTATGTTTTCTATTATAAGGGATTATTTTATCAAGACTGATATAATTTTTTAAATCGAAATATTTTATAGAATCCATAAAAGAATTAAAATTTAATTATATTTTGACATATTTTTCTTAATCTTTTGTAGAGATGGATGTTTTTTTTTATATTTTAAAAGTTTTTTTGTATGTGGCATGTCAAGTTTGTGTCAAAGACAAACTAAAATCTAGTAATTTTTGGGGATGAGTTATTCCCTAAAAATATTTTGTATATGATTTTTAAGCATTTAAAAAATTTATTAAAGATATAATAGAAGCTAGACCTACAAAATAAAATCATTTCAAATACAAAGTAAATTTTAAATCTAAGGTTTTAGAGAGTTTTTAATTAGTCATTTCATTTGTATGAATATTAAGAACTTGCCTCAATATCATGTTCAACATTATGTTTATACTTCATTTCACAATTTCAAGGTTCTTCTACTAAATTAGAAATGTAAATTTGAATTTATTATTTATTTTTAGATAAGGTCTAAGTCTATAATGTCTTCTCGCTAAATATAATACACTTATCATTGTTACTTATTATACTCTACACATATAAAAACTTGAAAAAATGCTTCTTTAGATTTAATTATTTTAAGAAGAGAAATTATCAAAATGTTAGGACTACACACTTGATTATGTTGATAAGCTTTTACTCTCTATTTTCTTTTTAATCAAGTATTTTTGTAACTTTTAGTCGTATTTAAGATTCATTAAGAACGACTTAGAAGAAGATTATGTTTTTTCTAAATAATTAGGAAAATATTAAATATGCGATTGATTATATTTTTCCATTTATATAGCTTACAATACAAAAATCATATCTTAATTTGTTGTGAGAATTTTTCATATTGAATAATATTATTCTTTTTTTTTTCAAACTGAGGCTTGTAAATCAAAGGGAGTCAAATCTTAATTACAAAGAAATATTAATGGTAGGAATGTATTTAATTGACAATACATCCAAATTTATAACTCAAAACATATTTTTCAGTAAAGTGGTATAAATACCTACTTGGTCAATAGTATTTTGAACATAGTGGAATAAATAACATTAGAGATTATTATTTTATATAATATTTAAAAAATATATAAAAAGAGCCAAGCCGAGGGAAATATACAACCAAGTAAATAAAAATTAAATATGTTAGATAAGGCATTTTACACATGGCATACTTAGAATACTTTATTAAGAGGGCTAATATATAAGGGATAGGAAAATTATTTTCAATTTGGTTTCAATACGTTTATTATTTTGGTAATAAATATTAATCGAAGTAATTTTAATTAGATATTTTTTCAAGATAATATTTTTTAATATAATAATTTTTCTAATACAAAAAAAGAGTATGATCCAATTGTACCAAACCACCTTCTAGAAGATATATATATATATATATATATATGTTTGTTTGTTTTGATGGTTTCGTATTTGTATATAAAAAATATAGATACATTATAAGTTGTAATTTTTTCCAATGTGTAGGTGGGCTTTAGTCACCTCTGATAAATAATAATTCAACCAATATGCCCAAGATGTGATTTAGAGTTACTACCAGGAAACAAGGCTAATGGAATCTTGGTACCAAAGATATAGCTCGATGTTTGGAAATTTTTTAAGTTCAACACCGGTGACACCAACATGGATAAAAAATGTTTTCCTAATGACCCACCAAATATATAAAAAATTACTACTATAATATTTTTTTCTTTTTATCTACTTACGAAATTGTAAACCTTGTAGTTGTTTATGTTAGTATTTGAGTTAATGAATTCTTTTGTTATCAAGTTTTGAGTCCTTTAGTCATAGTGTTTTATTTTACTAGTGCACCTAAAGTTTGTTTATTTGCAAACAAGATGAACAAGGTTTACGCTTTTTTATGAGTTGCCACATTTTGTTTTATAATTTTAATTATAAATGATTTTTTCAAATTTATATTGCAATTTATTTTAATGTGACAATCTAGTTTGAGGACTTCCATAATACTTAAAAAAAGACTATGAAGCTCATTCAATCCATTACCAGTATACCTCCAAATTCATTAATGCATTTAAATATATTTATTAATTTAGTCAAAAATATATATCATAATAACAGTATTTTGGTTGCTCTCTCTGATGGTAAAATAAAATTTTACAAAGAATAAAGATCTTCATAAAAAGTTTAAAACAAATCACGACTTAGTGTGAAAGGTCTATTAAGGAAAAGGACAACAAATTGTTTTGAATGGTAATTTATATGATCATCTTCTCAAAAAAAATTATAGACAATGATATACAAGCTTCAAGAATTGTTGTATTCAAAATAATATTTATCTTTAATCAAATGTATCATTTATCTCTAATAACAAAGTAACTTAATTTTCACCGAAGATAAAATTTTAATATGAGATCCACTTATGTGTTTTTTGAGAAAATATGTTTAATGGAATGCAACTATGTTAGAGAGAACTTAATAGTGAATACTTCACTTATTATAGTTGGAGGGTAGTTTAAGGTTTATTTAATTTTGGCATTATTAATAATATTATAAAAATAAGACAACAGGTATCATAGATATTACTCATATGTGTCTAAATGATAGGATTATGGTTCTAAATATTAACTTACAATTTATAAGTGGAAAATTATTCCATCCAATATTAGATGAACCTACACGAATATGCATACCCAATATTTTAAACTTACAAAAGTAACTAACTAATTAATCTAATGACATTTGTTTTGTTATAATAATTAATGGATGTGAAGTGAATATTGGACCATTAAATTTTGGATGGAAGTCTTACCCATTAGAAATACATCAAATTTGTCATAGGAAAAATGTTGATTTATAAAGACCAAGTCCATGTATTATAACTTTTAGATAAACTTATTAACGTTACACTGCTATTTATATATAAAAAGTGATTTGGTTTGTGTTTGATAGGAAGAGTGACGAGGATAGGATTTACGAGGCAATATATATTGAGAATTTGAATTCACTTTTTTGAAATAAATTAAAAATTGTGATTTAAATGTATAATTGTTAGTTATTAGAAGAAAAAAAATTGAAAATTATGATAAAATAACATTTTTAAATTATTACACAATGCTAATATATTAAATTCTGAGTTATCATATATTGTGTATTAAATTTTAAAAATATGTTGAATATTATTTTATTTATGTATGATTTTCATCTCATCTGATTGTTTTATTATATTCGTTGAAAAATAGTAAAACTTCATAATATATTTAATTAGTCTATACTTTATAATGAAGTGACAAATACATGGGATTTTTTATTCTTTATTTTAAAAGTGAATTGTTCGAGTTTACACACGAGACTGAAAAATATACTGGAGTGTGGTCCTTTGGTATCCACCTTAGAGCTAAAGTTAGACACGCATGACGTCAAACCAGTCCACTTTTGATGTAAAATGTTTTTGGGTTGGATTAGGAAACTTTAAATAGACCCAAGACCCAGATAATATATTTGGGCCTAAAAATATTAGAGCTTAACATTATAGAAGGGTCATTTCTACTTTTACATCAATGAGAGAGTGCAAGTTGATTTGGAGGAGGAAACGAATAGCTAGACCCGAACTTCACCAATTCTACATCTTTCACTTGTTATCATAAGGATTATTAGTCTTAGTTTCTTCTCTTAACCATATTTCTAAAAATACTATTTAGTTTTATTTATCCTATAACATACCAAATTCCATTAGCTTGATTCTTTTTTATCTATACACGTTGACTACTGTTTGATACTATGATATATGGAAAGTGAATTTAATTGAATTGGATAATTTTGTTATAACTGAATGTTAATTATTATAATGGATTCTTTCTATAACTTGGACAGTTTTTTTATTGACCTAAGTGCTTAAACTATTATCGTAGATATGAGTTTAGGAACTGAACTAGTTCATATAATTTTGGTGTGCAATAGACATCTTATAGGCTTACCTAACTAGATAATCACATAAGCTTAGCTCATACACCAAATGTTTTCATTGAACAATCTTACCTAGTGACTCTAATGATTGTGAGATCGTTATTTAAGTTACCTTGATGAAAGATAGAAGGATTATAGAATCTCGATAAGTATCACATATCATTGTTCAAGCCCAAATTTTCCTTCCTCTCCATCTGCCGCTCCACTCCATTTATACATAAATAATATATAACTCAAAGGTCGTACCACTATCCACATCTTCTGAATTATCTTCTTCTTTCTTAATAAATTTCTTCATATTCTACTAAACCATCGATCTTCATTTCTCTCTTTTTTCGTCATTAGAATTTTGTTGTTTATATTTTAAGAATTCATACCTTTAATGGAGGAGATGTGAGTTTATTGTTTCTATTATTTAAATCATTTGCGTTCATGTATTATTTTGAAGAAAAAAAAGATATTATGTAGATAGATTTACATTATCAATTTTTTTCTTTAGGTATTTGGTCTTTTATTAATTTTGAAATAAATTTTTGAATTGATTTTATGAACCATTTACATTTTCTAGGTATCGTGGGATGTAAAGATAAGTATAACAAACAAATAAATATTATATTACGTTTATTATCACTTACATCATTAATCATATATAAATAAAGACCATAATATAGACTATATTTTGATATAAATTACATACATCATTAATCATATATGTTAATAAAGTTCTCAAAAATTCCAACCAAAAATTACATATCTATATATGATGTCAAGGTGTCAAATTTTTGGTAAGAAATTCAGAAGAAAAATCGTTAGAGACAATTATTAAAGGAGTCGAAAATCTTGCTTAAGATTGAGTATCAGGATAATTTTTTTTTTGAAATTTACTTAAAGTATTTCTAGATCATGTAATACACTTCATGAAGTTGGATGGAATTCTTACCAATTAGAAATACATCAAATTTGTCATAGGAAAAATGTTTATTTATAAAGATCAAGTCCTAGTATTATAACTTTTTAATAAAAATATTAAGGTTACACTACCATGTATATATGAAAAGTGATCAGATTTGTGCTTGATAGGAAGAGGGACGAGGATAGGATTAGCTAGGCAATATAAATTGAGAATTTGAATAATATTTTTGAAATAAATTAAACATTGTGATTTAAATGGATAATTGTTAGTTATTAGAAGAAAAAAAATTGAAAATTATGATAAAATGACATTTTTAAATTTTTAGATAATGCTAATATATTAAATTCTAAGTTATCAAATATTTTGTATTGAATTTTAACATTTCTATTATTTTAAAATAAATAATATGTTGAATATTATTTTATTTATGTATGATTTTAATCTCATATGATTGTTGTAATATATTCGTTGAGAAATAGTAATACTTCATAATAAATTTAATTAGTCTATACTTTCATAGTGAAGTGACAAATACATGGGATTTTTTATTCTTTATTCTAAAAGTGAGTTTTCGAGTTTACACACGAGACTGAAAAATATACTGGAGTAGCCCTTTGATATCCAACTTAGAGCTAAAGTTAGACACGCATGATGTCAAACTAGTCCACTTTTGATGTAAAATGTTTTTGGGTTGGATTAGGAAACTTAAAAGAGACCTAAGACACATAAAATATTTTTGGGCCCAAAAATATCAGAGCTTACCATTATAGAAGGGTCATTTCTACTTTTACATCAATAAGAGAGTGAAAGTTGATTTGGAGGAGGAAGCAAAAAGCTAGAGCCGAACTTCACCAATTCTACATCTTTCACTTGTTATCATAAGGATTATTAGTCCTAGTTTCTTCTCTTAACCATATTTCTAAAAGTAATTTTAGTTTTCTTTATCTTATAACATACCAAATTCAATGAGCTTGTTCTTTTTTTATCTATACACGTTGAAAACTGTTTTGATACTATGATATATGGAAAGTGAATATAATTGATAACATACCAAATTCAATTGTTTTGCGAGCGTCCAACGAAAACCCAGATTTTTTTTGCGAACATTGTAGCTTCCAAATCGAGCGGGTAACATGGGGTAAAATGTCACGAAAATTTAGTATCGAGATAAAATGCACCAAAAACCGCGCAAAAGACTAGCACGTGATCAACTAAAGACGATTTTTGACGGATATCTTTTAGTAGGGGTAACGAGTCACGAAAACTTAGTATAGGGATTAAACAGCCGCGTTTTAAACAATAGGGGGAATGTTTTCAAACAGATTATAGTACAACGCGTAAAATATATTGTTTAACAATCATTATTAATGACAAAGACCATACTATAAAAAATTTGAATATCTCATACTAATTATTACCATATTTAATATTATAAAACCTAAATTTAATCTATGTGCGTAACTAATATGTTATAGAACTCATGTGCTTATATTATTTATGTATTTTTAAAATATGACCAACAATTAATAAGTATATCACAAAAATAATATACATAAATTTTTAAGTTTATTAACCTATTAAATTTTGTTTGACAATATTTAATTAATAGCGTTGAAGAAAAAATAAAAATATAAAAAATAATTATTTTTTATGATTAACAATATATATTCTTTTTTCTTTCAAAGAGAAAAGGTAATATTAAATATTATTTATTTTTCTACAAATTTTAAAAAGTAAACATTAAAAGAAAAATATATAAGGTGAAAAAAGATTTTTGAAAATAACCCTAACCCGTTCATTTCAACTATAAATCATCATTAAGCTCTTAAGCCACCACAATTTTATTACTATTTGATATCCCATTCTCTTCCAAATCAATTCATATCTTTACAATTTATCCTCCTCTTGGATTATGTTTCTTCTATTCAAAGGATTTCCCAATTTTGATTTTAATGAATAAGTGGATTCACTATCTTTCATTTCTCAGATCGATGGACATTTCATTTCTAATTTAATGTATGTATTTCTTGATCTATTGTTATTTTTTATGATAGATATTATATGCTAAACATATTCTTCTACTCAGATTATTTATTTATCTTTTCAAAATTTATTGATAGTTTGATTGTGTATGCTAAAAATAATTGCTTCTACTCAAGTTATTTCAGGGTATATAATTTTTATTCATATAATTTTTATCAATCTTGTTTAACTTAAATGTATATGTAGTAGATGAAATAATGGTTAAAATGTTGTTTGAAGATCTTTTGAGATTTAAGACTTATGTATGTAATAAATCTTATATATCATAATAATGAGAAACATTTTATGTTTTCTATTATAAGGGATTATTTTATCAAGACTGATATAATTTTTTAAATCGAAATATTTTATAGAATCCATAAAAGAATTAAAATTTAATTATATTTTGACATATTTTTCTTAATCTTTTGTAGAGATGGATGTTTTTTTTTATATTTTAAATGTTTTTTTGTATGTGGCATGTCAAGTTTGTGTCAAAGACAAACTAAAATCTAGTAATTTTTGGGGATGAGTTATTCCCTAAAAATATTTTGTATATGATTTTTAAGCATTTAAAAAATTTATTAAAGATATAATAGAAGCTAGACCTACAAAATAAAATCATTTCAAATACAAAGTAAATTTTAAATCTAAGGTTTTAGAGAGTTTTTAATTAGTCATTTCATTTGTATGAATATTAAGAACTTGCCTCAATATCAGGTTCAACATTATGTTTATACTTCATTTCACAATTTCAAGGTTCTTCTACTAAATTAGAAATGTAAATTTGAACTTATTATTTATTTTTAGATAAGGTCTAAGTCTATAATGTCTTCTCGCTAAATATAATACACTTATCATTGTTACTGATTATACTCTACACATATAAAAACTTGAAAAAATGCTTCTTTAGATTTAATTATTTTAAGAAGAGAAATTATCAAAATGTTAGGACTACACACTTGATTATGTTGATAAGCTTTTACTCTCTATTTTCTTTTTAATCAAGTATTTTTGTAACTTTTAGTCGTATTTAAGATTCATTAAGAACGACTTAGAAGAAGATTATGTTTTTTCTAAATAATTAGGAAAATATTAAATATGCGATTGATTATATTTTTCCATTTATATAGCTTACAATACAAAAATCATATCTTAATTTGTTGTGAGAATTTTTCATATTGAATAATATTATTCTTTTTTTTTTCAAACTGAGGCTTGTAAATCAAAGGGAGTCAAATCTTAATTACAAAGAAATATTAATGGTAGGAATGTATTTAATTGACAATACATCCAAATTTATAACTCAAAACATATTTTTCAGTAAAGTGGTATAAATACCTACTTGGTCAATAGTATTTTGAACATAGTGGAATAAATAACATTAGAGATTATTATTTTATATAATATTTAAAAAATATATAAAAAGAGCCAAGCCGAGGGAAATATACAACCAAGTAAATAAAAATTAAATATGTTAGATAAGGCATTTTACACATGGCATACTTAGAATACTTTATTAAGAGGGCTAATATATAAGGGATAGGAAAATTATTTTCAATTTGGTTTCAATACGTTTATTATTTTGGTAATAAATACTAATCGAAGTAATTTTAATTAGATATTTTTTCAAGATAATATTTTTTAATATATTAATTTTTCTAATACAAAAAAAGAGTATGATCCAATTGTACCAAACCACCTTCTAGAAGATATATATATATATATATATATATATATATATATATATATATATATATATATATATGTTTGTTTGTTTTGATGGTTTCGTATTTATATATAAAAAATATAGATACATTATAAGTTGTAATTTTTCCAATGTGTAGGTGGGCTTTAGTCACCTCTGATAAATCATAATTCAACCAATATGCCCAAGATGTGATTTAGAGTTACTACCAGGAAACAAGGCTAATGGAATCTTGGTACCAAAGATATAGCTCGATGTTTGGAAATTTTTTAACTTCAACACCGGTGACACCAACATGGATAAAAAATGTTTTCCTAATGACCCACCAAATATATAAAAAATTACTACTATAATATTTTTTTCTTTTTATCTACTTACGAAATTGTAAACCTTGTAGTTGTTTATGTTAGTATTTGAGTTAATGAATTATTTTGTTATCAAGTTTTGAGTCCTTTAGTCATAGTGTTTTATTTTACTAGTGCACCTAAAGTGTGTTTATTTGTAAACAGGATGAACAAGGTTTACGCTTTTTTATGAGTTGCCACATTTTGTTTTATAATTTTAATTATAAATGATTTTTTCAAATTTATATTGCAATTTATTTTAATGTGACAATCCAGTTTGAGGACTTCCATAATACTTAAAAAAAGACTATGAAGCTCATTCAATCCATTACCAGTATACCTCCAAATTCATTAATGCATTTAAATACATTTATTAATTTAGTCAAAAATATATATCATAATAACAGTATTTTGGTTGCTCTCTCTGATGGTAAAATATAATTTTACAAAGAATAAAGATCTTCATAAAAAGTTTAAAACAAATCACGACTTAGTGTGAAAGGTCTATTAATGAAAAGGACAACAAATTGTTTTGAATGGTAATTTATATGATCATCTTCTCAAAAAAAATTATAGACAATGATAGACAAGCTTCAAGAATTGTTCTATTCAAAATAATATTTATCTTTAATCAAATGTATCATTTATCTCTAATAACAAAGTAACTTAATTTTCACCGAAGATAAAATTTTAATATGAGATCCACTTATGTGTTTTTTGAGAAAATATGTTTAATGGAATGCAACTATGTTAGAGAGAACTTAATAGTGAATAATTCACTTATTATAGTTGGAGGGTAGTTTAAGGTTTATTTAATTTTGGCATTATTAATAATATTATAAAAATAAGACAACAGGTATCATAGATATTACTCATATGTGTCTAATCGATAGGATTATGGTTCTAAATATTAACTTACAATTTATAAATGGAAAATTATTCCATCCAATATTAGATGAACCTACACGAATATGCATACCCCATATTTTAAACTTACAAAAGTAACTAACTAATTAATCTAATGACATTTATTTTGTTAAAATAATTAATGTATGTGAAGTGAATATTGGACCATTCAATTTTGGATGGAAGTCTTACCCATTAGAAATACATCAAATTTGTCATAGGAAAAATGTTGATTTATAAAGACCAAGTCCATGTATTATAACTTTTAGATAAACTTATTAACGTTACACTGCTATTTATATATAAAAAGTGATTTGGTTTGTGTTTGATAGGAAGAGTGACGAGGATAGGATTTACGAGGCAATATATATTGAGAATTTGAATTCACTTTTTTGAAATAAATTAAAAATTGTGATTTAAATGTATAATTGTTAGTTATTAGAAGAAAAAAAATTGAAAATTATGATAAAATAACATTTTTAAATTATTACACAATGCTAATATATTAAATTCTGAGTTATCATATATTGTGTATTAAATTTTAAAAATATGTTGAATATTATTTTATTTATGTATGATTTTCATCTCATCTGATTGTTTTATTATATTCGTTGAAAAATAGTAAAACTTCATAATATATTTAATTAGTCTATACTTTATAATGAAGTGACAAATACATGGGATTTTTTATTCTTTATTTTAAAAGTGAATTGTTCGAGTTTACACACGAGACTGAAAAATATACTGGAGTGGTCTGGTCCTTTGGTATCCACCTTAGAGCTAAAGTTAGACACGCATGACGTCAAACCAGTCCACTTTTGATGTAAAATGTTTTTGGGTTGGATTAGGAAACTTTAAATAGACCCAAGACCCAGATAATATATTTGGGCCTAAAAATATTAGAGCTTAACATTATAGAAGGGTCATTTCTACTTTTACATCAATGAGAGAGTGCAAGTTGATTTGGAGGAGGAAACGAATAGCTAGACCCGAACTTCACCAATTCTACATCTTTCACTTGTTATCATAAGGATTATTAGTCTTAGTTTCTTCTCTTAACCATATTTCTAAAAATACTATTTAGTTTTATTTATCCTATAACATACCAAATTCCATTAGCTTGATTCTTTTTTATCTATACACGTTGACTACTGTTTGATACTATGATATATGGAAAGTGAATTTAATTGAATCGGATAATTTTGTTATAACTGAATATTAATTATTATAATGGATTCTTTCTATAACTTGGACAGTTTTTTATTGACCTAAGTGCTTAAACTATTATCGTAGATATGAGTTTAGGAACTGAACTAGTTCATATAATTTTGGTGTGCAATAGACATCTTATAGGCTTACCTAACTAGATAATCACATAAGCTTAGCTCATACACCAAATGTTTTCATTGAACAATCTTACCTAGTGACTCTAATGATTGTGAGATCGTTATTTAAGTTACCTTGATGAAAGATAGAAGGATTATAGAATCTCGATAAGTATCACATATCATTGTTCAAGCCCAAATTTTCCTTCCTCTCCATCTGCCGCTCCACTCCATTTATACATAAATAATATATAACTCAAAGGTCGTACCACTATCCACATCTTCTGAATTATCTTCTTCTTTCTTAATAAATTTCTTCATATTCTACTAAACCATCGATCTTCATTTCTCTCTTTTTTCGTCATTAGAATTTTGTTGTTTATATTTTCAGAATTCATACCTTTAATGGAGGAGATGTGAGTTTATTGTTTCTATTATTTAAATCATTTGCGTTCATGTATTATTTTGAAGAAAAAAAAGATATTATGTAGATAGATTTACATTATCAATTTTTTTCTTTAGGTATTTGGTCTTTTATTAATTTTGAAATAAATTTTTGAATTGATTTTATGAACCATTTACATTTTCTAGGTATCGTGGGATGTAAAGATAAGTATAACAAACAAATAAATATTATATTACGTTTATTATCACTTACATCATTAATCATATATAAATAAAGACCATAATATAGACTATATTTTGATATAAATTACATACATCATTAATCATATATGTTAATAAAGTTCTCAAAAATTCCAACCAAAAATTACATATCTATATATGATGTCAAGGTGTCAAAATTTTGGTAAGAAATTCAGAAGAAAAATCGTTAGAGACAATTATTAAAGGAGTCGAAAATCTTGTTTAAGATTGAGTATCAGGATAATTTTTTTTTTGAAATTTACTTAAAGTATTTCTAGATCATGTAATACACTTCATGAAGTTGGATGGAATTCTTACCAATTAGAAATACATCAAATTTGTCATAGGAAAAATGTTTATTTATAAAGATCAAGTCCTAGTATTATAACTTTTTAATAAAAATATTAAGGTTACACTACCATGTATATATGAAAAGTGATCAGATTTGTGCTTGATAGGAAGAGGGACGAGGATAGGATTAGCTAGGCAATATAAATTGAGAATTTGAATAATATTTTTGAAATAAATTAAACATTGTGATTTAAATGGATAATTGTTAGTTATTAGAAAAAAAAAATTGAAAATTATGATAAAATGACATTTTTAAATTTTTAGATAATGCTAATATATTAAATTCTAAGTTATCATATATTTTGTATTGAATTTTAACATTTCTATTATTTTAAAATAAATAATATGTTGAATATTATTTTATTTATGTATGATTTTAATCTCATATGATTGTTGTAATATGTTCGTTGAGAAATAGTAATACTTCATAATAAATTTAATTAGTCTATACTTTTATAGTGAAGTGACAAATATATGGGATTTTTTATTCTTTATTCTAAAAGTGAATTTTTCGAGTTTACACACGAGACTGAAAAATATACTGGAGTAGCCCTTTGATATCCAACTTAGAGCTAAAGTTAGACACGCATGACGTCAAACTAGTCTACTTTTGATGTAAAATGTTTTTGGGTTGAATTAGGAAACTTAAAAGAGACCTAAGACACATAAAATATTTTTGGGCCCAAAAATATCAGAGCTTACCATTATAGAAGGGTCATTTCTACTTTTACATCAATAAGAGAGTGAAAGTTGATTTGGAGGAGGAAGCAAAAAGCTAGAGCCGAACTTCACCAATTCTACATCTTTCACTTGTTATCATAAGGAATATTAGTCCTAGTTTCTTCTCTTAACCATATTTCTAAAAGTAATTTTAGTTTTCTTTATCTTATAACATACCAAATTCAATGAGCTTGTTCTTTTTTATCTATACACGTTGAAAACTGTTTTGATACTATGATATATGGAAAGTGAATATAATTGATAACATACCAAATTCAATTGTTTTGCGAGCGTCCAACGAAACACCCAGATTTTTTTTGCGAACATTGTAGCTTCCAAATCGAGCGGGTAACATGGGGTAAAATGTCACGAAAATTTAGTATCGAGATAAAATGCACCAAAAACCGCGCAAAAGACTAGCACGTGATCAACTAAAGACGATTTTTGACGGATATCTTTTAGTAGGGGTAACGAGTCACGAAAACTTAGTATAGGGTTTAAACAGCCGCGTTTTAAACAATAGGGGGAATGTTTTCAAACAGATTATAGTACAACGCGTAAAATATATTGTTTAACAATCATTATTAATGACAAAGACCATACTATAAAAAATTTGAATATCTCATACTAATTATTACCATATTTAATATTATAAAACCTAAATTTAATCTATGTGCGTAACTAATATGTTATAGAACTCATGTGCTTATATTATTTATGTATTTTTAAAATATGACCAACAATAAATAAGTATATCACAAAAATAATATACATAAATTTTTAAGTTTATTAACCTATTAAATTTTGTTAGACAATATTTAATTAATAGCGTTGAAGAAAAAATAAAAATATAAAAAATAATTATTTTTTATGATTAACAATATATATTCTTTTTTCTTTCAAAGAGAAAAGGTAATATTAAATATTATTTATTTTTCTACAAATTTTAAAAAGTAAACATTAAAAGAAAAATATATAAGGTGAAAAAAGATTTTTGAAAATAACCCTAACCCGTTCATTTCAACTATAAATCATCATTAAGCTCTTAAGCCACCACAATTTTATTACTATTTGATATCCCATTCTCTTCCAAATCCATTCATATCTTTACAATTTCTCCTCCTCTTGGATTATGTTTCTTCTATTCAAAGGATTTCCCATTTTTGATTTTAATGAATAAGTGGATTCACTATCTTTCATTTCTCAGATCGATGGACATTTCATTTCTAATTTAATGTATGTATTTCTTGATCTATTGTTATTTTTTATGATAGATATTATATGCTAAACATATTTCTTCAACTCAGATTATTTATTTATCTTTTCAAAATTTATTGATAGTTTGATTGTGTATGCTAAAAATAATTGCTTCTACTCAAGTTATTTCAGGGTATATAATTTTTATTCATATAATTTTTATCAATCTTGTTTAACTTAAATGTATATGTAGTAGATGAAATAATGGTTAAAATGTTGTTTGAAGATCTTTTGAGATTTAAGACTTATGTATGTAATAAATCTTATATATCATGATAATGAGAAACATTTTATGTTTTCTATTATAAGGGATTATTTTATCAAGACTGATATAATTTTTTAAATCGATATATTTTATAGAATCCATAAAAGAATTAAAATTTAATTATATTTTGACATATTTTTCTTAATCTTTTGTAGAGAATGGATGTTTTTTTTTTATATTATAAAAGTTTTTTTGTATGTGGCATGTCAAGTTTGTGTCAAAGACAAACTAAAATCTAGTAATTTTTGGGGATGAGTTATTCCCTAAAAATATTTTGTATATGATTTTTAAGCATTTAAAAAATTTATTAAAGATATAATAGAAGCTAGACCTACAAAATAAAATCATTTCAAATACAAAGTAAATTTTAAATCTAAGGTTTTAGAGAGTTTTTAATTAGTCATTTCATTTGTATGAATATTAAGAACTTGCCTCAATATCAGGTTCAACATTATGTTTATACTTCATTTCACAATTTCAAGGTTCTTCTACTAAATTAGAAATGTAAATTTGAACTTATTATTTATTTTTAGATAAGGTCTAAGTCTATAATGTCTTCTCGCTAAATATAATACACTTATCATTGTTACTGATTATACTCTACACATATAAAAACTTGAAAAAATGCTTCTTTAGATTTAATTATTTTAAGAAGAGAAATTATCAAAATGTTAGGACTACACACTTGATTATGTTGATAAGCTTTTACTCTCTATTTTCTTTTTAATCAAGTATTTTTGTAACTTTTAGTCGCATTTAAGATTCATTAAGAACGACTTAGAAGAAGATTATGTTTTTTCTAAATAATTAGGAAAATATTAAATATGCGATTGATTATATTTTTCCATTTATATAGCTTACAATACAAAAATCATATCTTAATTTGTTGTGAGAATTTTTCATATTGAATAATATTATTCTTTTTTTTTTCAAACTGAGGCTTGTAAATCAAAGGGAGTCAAATCTTAATTACAAAGAAATATTAATGGTAGGAATGTATTTAATTGACAATACATCCAAATTTATAACTCAAAACATATTTTTCAGTAAAGTGGTATAAATACCTACTTGGTCAATAGTATTTTGAACATAGTGGAATAAATAACATTAGAGATTATTATTTTATATAATATTTAAAAAATATATAAAAAGAGCCAAGCCGAGGGAAATATACAACCAAGTAAATAAAAATTAAATATATTAGATAAGGCATTTTACACATGGCATACTTAGAATACTTTATTAAGAGGGCTAATATATAAGGGATAGGAAAATTATTTTCAATTTGGTTTCAATACGTTTATTATTTTGGTAATAAATATTAATCGAAGTAATTTTAATTAGATATTTTTTCAAGATAATATTTTTTAATATAATAATTTTTCTAATACAAAAAAAGAGTATGATTCAATTGTACCAAACCACCTTCTAGAAGATATATATATATATATATATGTTTGTTTGTTTTGATGGTTTCGTATTTGTATATAAAAAATATAGATACATTATAAGTTGTAATTTTTTCCAATGTGTAGGTGGGCTTTAGTCACCTCTGATAAATAATAATTCAACCAATATGCCCAAAATGTGATTTAGAGTTACTACCAGGAAACAAGGCTAATGGAATCTTGGTACCAAAGATATAGCTCGATGTTTGGAAATTTTTTAACTTCAACACCGGTGACACCAACATGGATAAAAAATGTTTTCCTAATGACCCACCAAATATATAAAAAATTACTACTATAATATTTTTTTCTTTTTATCTACTTACGAAATTGTAAACCTTGTAGTTGTTTATGTTAGTATTTGAGTTAATGAATTCTTTTGTTATCAAGTTTTGAGTCCTTTAGTCATAGTGTTTTATTTTACTAGTGCACCTAAAGTTTGTTTATTTGTAAACAGGATGAACAAGGTTTACGCTTTTTTATGAGTTGCCACATTTTGTTTTATAATTTTAATTATAAATGATTTTTTCAAATTTATATTGCAATTTATTTTAATGTGACAATCTAGTTTGAGGACTTCCATAATACTTAAAAAAAGACTATGAAGCTCATTCAATCCATTACCAGTATACCTCCAAATTCATTAATGCATTTAAATATATTTATTAATTTAGTCAAAAATATATATCATAATAACAGTATTTTGGTTGCTCTCTCTGCTGGTAAAATATAATTTTACAAAGAATAAAGATCTTCATAAAAAGTTTAAAACAAATCACGACTTAGTGTGAAAGGTCTATTAAGGAAAAGGACAACAAATTGTTTTGAATGGTAATTTATATGATCATCTTCTCAAAAAAAATTATAGACAATGATAGACAAGCTTCAAGAATTGTTGTATTCAAAATAATATTTATCTTTAATCAAATGTATCATTTATCTCTAATAACAAAGTAACTTAATTTTCACCGAAGATAAAATTTTAATATGAGATCCACTTATGTGTTTTTTGAGAAAATATGTTTAATGGAATGCAACTATGTTAGAGAGAACTTAATAGTGAATAATTCACTTATTATAGTTGGAGGGTAGTTTAAGGTTTATTTAATTTTGGCATTATTAATAATATTATAAAAATAAGACAACAGGTATCATAGATATTACTCATATGTGTCTAAATGATAGGATTATGGTTCTAAATATTAACTTACAATTTATAAGTAGAAAATTATTCCATCCAATATTAGATGAACCTACACGAATATGCATACCCAATATTTTAAACTTACAAAAGTAACTAACTAATTAATCTAATGACATTTGTTTTGTTATAATAATTAATGGATGTGAAGTGAATATTGGACCATTAAATTTTGGATGGAAGTCTTACCCATTAGAAATACATCAAATTTGTCATAGGAAAAATGTTGATTTATAAAGACCAAGTCCATGTATTATAACTTTTAGATAAACTTATTAACGTTACACTGCTATTTATATATAAAAAGTGATTTGGTTTGTGTTTGATAGGAAGAGTGACGAGGATAGGATTTACGAGGCAATATATATTGAGAATTTGAATTCACTTTTTTGAAATAAATTAAAAATTGTGATTTAAATGTATAATTGTTAGTTATTAGAAGAAAAAAAATTGAAAATTATGATAAAATAACATTTTTAAATTATTACACAATGCTAATATATTAAATTCTGAGTTATCATATATTGTGTATTAAATTTTAAAAATATGTTGAATATTATTTTATTTATGTATGATTTTCATCTCATCTGATTGTTTTATTATATTCGTTGAAAAATAGTAAAACTTCATAATATATTTAATTAGTCTATACTTTATAATGAAGTGACAAATACATGGGATTTTTTATTCTTTATTTTGAAAGTGAATTGTTCGAGTTTACACACGAGACTGAAAAATATACTGGAGTGGTCTGGTCCTTTGGTATCCACCTTAGAGCTAAAGTTAGACACGCATGACGTCAAACCAGTCCACTTTTGATGTAAAATGTTTTTGGGTTGGATTAGGAAACTTTAAATAGACCCAAGACCCAGATAATATATTTGGGCCTATTAGAGCTTAACATTATAGAAGGGTCATTTCTACTTTTACATCAATGAGAGAGTGCAAGTTGATTTGGAGGAGGAAACGAATAGCTAGACCCGAACTTCACCAATTCTACATCTTTCACTTGTTATCATAAGGATTATTAGTCTTAGTTTCTTCTCTTAACCATATTTCTAAAAATACTATTTAGTTTTATTTATCCTATAACATACCAAATTCCATTAGCTTGATTCTTTTTTATCTATACACGTTGACTACTGTTTGATACTATGATATATGGAAAGTGAATTTAATTGAATCGGATAATTTTGTTATAACTGAATATTAATTATTATAATGGATTCTTTCTATAACTTGGACAGTTTTTTATTGACCTAAGTGCTTAAACTATTATCGTAGATATGAGTTTAGGAACTGAACTAGTTCATATAATTTTGGTGTGCAATAGACATCTTATAGGCTTACCTAACTAGATAATCACATAAGCTTAGCTCATATCACCAAATGTTTTCATTGAACAATCTTACCTAGTGACTCTAATGATTGTGAGATCGTTATTTAAGTTACCTTGATGAAAGATAGAAGGATTATAGAATCTCGATAAGTATCACATATCATTGTTCAAGCCCAAATTTTCCTTCCTCTCCATCTGCCGCTCCACTCCATTTATACATAAATAATATATAACTCAAAGGCCGTACCACTATCCACATCTTCTGAATTATCTTCTTCTTTCTTAATAAATTTCTTCATATTCTACTAAACCATCGATCTTCATTTCTCTCTTTTTTCGTCATTAGAATTTTGTTGTTTATATTTTCAGAATTCATACCTTTAATGGAGGAGATGTGAGTTTATTGTTTCTATTATTTAAATCATTTGCGTTCATGTATTATTTTGAAGAAAAAAAAGATATTATGTAGATAGATTTACATTATCAATTTTTTTCTTTAGGTATTAGGTCTTTTATTAATTTTGAAATAAATTTTTGAATTGATTTTATGAACCATTTACATTTTCTAGGTATCGTGGGATGTAAAGATAAGTATAACAAACAAATAAATATTATATTACGTTTATTATCACTTACATCATTAATCATATATAAATAAAGACCATAATATAGACTATATTTTGATATAAATTACATACATCATTAATCATATATGTTAATAAAGTTCTCAAAAATTCCAACCAAAAATTACATATCTATATATGATGTCAAGGTGTCAAAATTTTGGTAAGAAATTCAGAAGCAAAATCGTTAGAGACAATTATTAAAGGAGTCGAAAATCATGCTTAAGATTGAGTATCAGGATAATTTTTTTTTTGAAATTTACTTAAAGTATTTCTAGATCATGTAATACACTTCATGAAGCTGGATGGAATTCTTACCAATTAGAAATACATCAAATTTGTCATAGGAAAAATGTTTATTTATAAAGATCAAGTCCTAGTATTATAACTTTTTAATAAAAATATTAAGGTTACACTACCATGTATATATGAAAAGTGATCAGATTTATGCTTGATAGGAAGAGGGACGAGGATAGGATTAGCTAGGCAATATAAATTGAGAATTTGAATAATATTTTTGAAATAAATTAAACATTGTGATTTAAATGGATAATTGTTAGTTATTAGAAGAAAAAAATTGAAAATTATGATAAAATGACATTTTTAAATTTTTAGATAATGCTAATATATTAAATTCTAAGTTATCATATATTTTGTATTGAATTTTAACATTTCTATTATTTTAAAATAAATAATATGTTGAATATTATTTTATTTATGTATGATTTTAATCTCATATGATTGTTGTAATATATTCGTTGAGAAATAGTAATACTTCATAATAAATTTAATTAGTCTATACTTTTATAGTGAAGTGACAAATACATGGGATTTTTTATTCTTTATTCTAAAAGTGAATTTTTCGAGTTTACACACGAGACTGAAAAATATACTGGAGTAGCCCTTTGATATCCAACTTAGAGCTAAAGTTAGACACGCATGACGTCAAACTAGTCTACTTTTGATGTAAAATGTTTTTGGGTTGAATTAGGAAACTTAAAAGAGACCTAAGACACATAAAATATTTTTGGGCCCAAAAATATCAGAGCTTACCATTATAGAAGGGTCATTTCTACTTTTACATCAATAAGAGAGTGAAAGTTGATTTGGAGGAGGAAGCAAAAAGCTAGAGCCGAACTTCACCAATTCTACATCTTTCACTTGTTATCTTAAGAAATATTAGTCCTAGTTTCTTCTCTTAACCATATTTCTAAAAGTAATTTTAGTTTTCTTTATCTTATAACATACCAAATTCAATGAGCTTGTTCTTTTTTATCTATACACGTTGAAAACTGTTTTGATACTATGATATGTGGAAAGTGAATATAATTGATAACATACCAAATTCAATTGTTTTGCGAGCGTCCAACGAAACACCCAGATTTTTTTTGCGAACATTGTAGCTTCCAAATCGAGCGGGTAACATGGGGTAAAATGTCACGAAAATTTAGTATCGAGATAAAATGCACCAAAAACCGCGCAAAAGACTAGCACGTGATCAACTAAAGACGATTTTTGACGGATATCTTTTAGTAAGGGTAACGAGTCACGAAAACTTAGTATAGGGTTTAAACAGCCGCGTTTTAAACAATAGGGGGAATGTTTTCAAACAGATTATAGTACAACGCGTAAAATATATTGTTTAACAATCATTATTAATGACAAAGACCATACTATAAAAAATTTGAATATCTCATACTAATTATTACCATATTTAATATTATAAAACCTAAATTTAATCTATGTGCGTAACTAATATGTTATAGAACTCATGTGCTTATATTATTTATGTATTTTTAAAATATGACCAACAATAAATAAGTATATCACAAAAATAATATACATAAATTTTTAAGTTTATTAACCTATTAAATTTTGTTAGACAATATTTAATTAATAGAGTTGAAGAAAAAATAAAAATATAAAAAATAATTATTTTTTATGATTAACAATATATATTCTTTTTTCTTTCAAAGAGAAAAGGTAATATTAAATATTATTTATTTTTCTACAAATTTTAAAAAGTAAACATTAAAAGAAAAATATATAAGGTGAAAAAAGATTTTTGAAAATAACCCTAACCCGTTCATTTCAACTATAAATCATCATTAAGCTCTTAAGCCACCACAATTTTATTACTATTTGATATCCCATTCTCTTCCAAATCCATTCATATCTTTACAATTTGTCCTCCTCTTGGATTATGTTTCTTCTATTCAAAGGATTTCCCATTTTTGATTTTAATGAATAAGTGGATTCACTATCTTTCATTTCTCAGATCGATGGACATTTCATTTCTAATTTAATGTATGTATTTCTTGATCTATTGTTATTTTTTATGATAGATATTATATGCTAAACATATTTCTTCAACTCAGATTATTTATTTATCTTTTCAAAATTTATTGATAGTTTGATTGTGTATGCTAAAAATAATTTCTTCTACTCAAGTTATTTCAGGGTATATAATTTTTATTCATATAATTTTTATCAATCTTGTTTAACTTAAATGTATATGTAGTAGATGAAATAATGGTTAAAATGTTGTTTGAAGATCTTTTGAGATTTAAGACTTATGTATGTAATAAATCTTATATATCATGATAATGAGAAACATTTTATGTTTTCTATTATAAGGGATTATTTTATCAAGACTGATATAATTTTTTAAATCGATATATTTTATAGAATCCATAAAAGAATTAAAATTTAATTATATTTTGACATATTTTTCTTAATCTTTTGTAGAGATGGATGTTTTTTTTTTATATTATAAAAGTTTTTTTGTATGTGGCATGTCAAGTTTGTGTCAAAGACAAACTAAAATCTAGTAATTTTTGGGGATGAGTTATTCCATAAAAATATTTTGTATATGATTTTTAAGCATTTAAAAAATTTATTAAAGATATAATAGAAGCTAGACCTACAAAATAAAATCATTTCAAATACAAAGTAAATTTTAAATCTAAGGTTTTAGAGAGTTTTTAATTAGTCATTTCATTTGTATGAATATTAAGAACTTGCCTCAATATCAGGTTCAACATTATGTTTATATTTCATTTCACAATTTCAAGGTTCTTCTACTAAATTAGAAATGTAAATTTGAACTTATTATTTATTTTTAGATAAGGTCTAAGTCTATAATGTCTTCTCGCTAAATATAATACACTTATCATTGTTACTGATTATACTCTACACATATAAAAACTTGAAAAAATGCTTCTTTAGATTTAATTATTTTAAGAAGAGAAATTATCAAAATGTTAGGACTACACACTTGATTATGTTGATAAGCTTTTACTCTCTATTTTCTTTTTAATCAAGTATTTTTGTAACTTTTAGTCGTATTTAAGATTCATTAAGAACGACTTAGAAGATGATTATGTTTTTTCTAAATAATTAGGAAAATATTAAATATGCGATTGATTATATTTTTCCATTTATATAGCTTACAATACAAAAATCATATCTTAATTTGTTGTGAGAATTTTTCATATTGAATAATATTATTCTTTTTTTTTTTCAAACTGAGGCTGGTAAATTAAAGGGAGTCAAATCTTAATTACAAAGAAATATTAATGGTAGGAATGTATTTAATTGACAATACATCCAAATTTATAACTCAAAACATATTTTTCAGTAAAGTGGTATAAATACCTACTTGGTCAATAGTATTTTGAACATAGTGGAATAAATAACATTAGAGATTATTATTTTATATAATATTTAAAAAATATATAAAAAGAGCCAAGCCGAGGGAAATATACAACCAAGTAAATAAAAATTAAATATGTTAGATAAGGCATTTTACACATGGCATACTTAGAATACTTTATTAAGAGGGCTAATATATAAGGGATAGGAAAATTATTTTCAATTTGGTTTCAATACGTTTATTATTTTGGTAATAAATACTAATCGAAGTAATTTTAATTAGATATTTTTTCAAGATAATATTTTTTAATATATTAATTTTTCTAATACAAAAAAAGAGTATGATCCAATTGTACCAAACCACCTTCTAGAAGATATATATATATATATATATATATATATATATATATATATGTTTGTTTGTTTTGATGGTTTCGTATTTATATATAAAAAATATAGATACATTATAAGTTGTAATTTTTCCAATGTGTAGGTGGGCTTTAGTCACCTCTGATAAATCATAATTCAACCAATATGCCCAAGATGTGATTTAGAGTTACTACCAGGAAACAAGGCTAATGGAATCTTGGTACCAAAGATATAGCTCGATGTTTGGAAATTTTTTAACTTCAACACCGGTGACACCAACATGGATAAAAAATGTTTTCCTAATGACCCACCAAATATATAAAAAATTACTACTATAATATTTTTTTCTTTTTATCTACTTACGAAATTGTAAACCTTGTAGTTGTTTATGTTAGTATTTGAGTTAATGAATTATTTTGTTATCAAGTTTTGAGTCCTTTAGTCATAGTGTTTTATTTTACTAGTGCACCTAAAGTGTGTTTATTTGTAAACAGGATGAACAAGGTTTACGCTTTTTTATGAGTTGCCACATTTTGTTTTATAATTTTAATTATAAATGATTTTTTCAAATTTATATTGCAATTTATTTTAATGTGACAATCCAGTTTGAGGACTTCCATAATACTTAAAAAAAGACTATGAAGCTCATTCAATCCATTACCAGTATACCTCCAAATTCATTAATGCATTTAAATACATTTATTAATTTAGTCAAAAATATATATCATAATAACAGTATTTTGGTTGCTCTCTCTGATGGTAAAATATAATTTTACAAAGAATAAAGATCTTCATAAAAAGTTTAAAACAAATCACGACTTAGTGTGAAAGGTCTATTAATGAAAAGGACAACAAATTGTTTTGAATGGTAATTTATATGATCATCTTCTCAAAAAAAATTATAGACAATGATAGACAAGCTTCAAGAATTGTTCTATTCAAAATAATATTTATCTTTAATCAAATGTATCATTTATCTCTAATAACAAAGTAACTTAATTTTCACCGAAGATAAAATTTTAATATGAGATCCACTTATGTGTTTTTTGAGAAAATATGTTTAATGGAATGCAACTATGTTAGAGAGAACTTAATAGTGAATAATTCACTTATTATAGTTGGAGGGTAGTTTAAGGTTTATTTAATTTTGGCATTATTAATAATATTATAAAAATAAGACAACAGGTATCATAGATATTACTCATATGTGTCTAATCGATAGGATTATGGTTCTAAATATTAACTTACAATTTATAAATGGAAAATTATTCCATCCAATATTAGATGAACCTACACGAATATGCATACCCCATATTTTAAACTTACAAAAGTAACTAACTAATTAATCTAATGACATTTATTTTGTTAAAATAATTAATGTATGTGAAGTGAATATTGGACCATTCAATTTTGGATGGAAGTCTTACCCATTAGAAATACATCAAATTTGTCATAGGAAAAATGTTGATTTATAAAGACCAAGTCCATGTATTATAACTTTTAGATAAACTTATTAACGTTACACTGCTATTTATATATAAAAAGTGATTTGGTTTGTGTTTGATAGGAAGAGTGACGAGGATAGGATTTACGAGGCAATATATATTGAGAATTTGAATTCACTTTTTTGAAATAAATTAAAAATTGTGATTTAAATGTATAATTGTTAGTTATTAGAAGAAAAAAAATTGAAAATTATGATAAAATAACATTTTTAAATTATTACACAATGCTAATATATTAAATTCTGAGTTATCATATATTGTGTATTAAATTTTAAAAATATGTTGAATATTATTTTATTTATGTATGATTTTCATCTCATCAGATTGTTTTATTATATTCGTTGAAAAATAGTAAAACTTCATAATATATTTAATTAGTCTATACTTTATAATGAAGTGACAAATACATGGGATTTTTTATTCTTTATTTTAAAAGGGAATTGTTCGAGTTTACACACGAGACTGAAAAATATACTGGAGTGGTCTGGTCCTTTGGTATCCACCTTAGAGCTAAAGTTAGACACGCATGACGTCAAACCAGTCCACTTTTGATGTAAAATGTTTTTGGGTTGGATTAGGAAACTTTAAATAGACCCAAGACCCATATAATATATTTGGGCCTAAAAATATCAGAGCTTAACATTATAGAAGGGTCATTTCTACTTTTACATCAATGAGAGAGTGCAAGTTGATTTGGAGGAGGAAACGAATAGCTAGACCCGAACTTCACCAATTCTACATCTTTCACTTGTTATCATAAGGATTATTAGTCTTAGTTTCTTCTCTTAACCATATTTCTAAAAATACTATTTAGTTTTATTTATCCTATAACATACCAAATTCCATTAGCTTGATTCTTTTTTATCTATACACGTTGACTACTGTTTGATACTATGATATATGGAAAGTGAATTTAATTGAATCGGATAATTTTGTTATAACTGAATATTAATTATTATAATGGATTCTTTCTATAACTTGGACAGTTTTTTATTGACCTAAGTGCTTAAACTATTATCGTAGATATGAGTTTAGGAACTGAACTAGTTCATATAACTTTGGTGTGCAATAGACATCTTATAGGCTTACCTAACTAGATAATCACATAAGCTTAGCTCATATCACCAAATGTTTTCATTGAACAATCTTACCTAGTGACTCTAATGATTGTGAGATTGTTATTTAAGTTACCTTGATGAAAGTTAGAAGGATTATAGAATCTCGATAAGTATCACATATCATTGTTCAAGCCCAAATTTTCCTTCCTCTCCATCTGCCGCTCCACTCCATTTATACATAAATAATATATAACTCAAAGGTCGTACCACTATCCACATCTTCTGAATTATCTTCTTCTTTCTTAATAAATTTCTTCATATTCTACTAAACCATCGATCTTCATTTCTCTTTTTTTTCGTCATTATAATTTTGTTGTTTATATTTTCAGAATTCATACCTTTAATGGAGGAGATGTGAGTTTATTGTTTCTATTATTTAAATCATTTGCGTTCATGTATTATTTTGAAGAAAAAAAAGATATTATGTAGATAGATTTACATTATCAATTTTTTTCTTTAGGTATTTGGTCTTTTATTAATTTTGAAATAAATTTTTGAATTGATTTTATGAACCATTTACATTTTCTAGGTAATCGTGGGATGTAAAGATAAGTATAACAAACAAATAAATATTATATTACGTTTATTATCACTTACATCATTAATCATATATAAATAAAGACCATAATATAGACTATATTTTGATATAAATTACATACATCATTAATCATATATGTTAATAAAGTTCTCAAAAATTCCAACCAAAAATTACATATCTATATATGATGTCAAGGTGTCAAAATTTTGGTAAGAAATTCAGAAGCAAAATCGTTAGAGACAATTATTAAAGGAGTCGAAAATCTTGCTTAAGATTGAGTATCAGGATAATTTTTTTTTTTGAAATTTACTTAAAGTATTTCTAGATCATGTAATACACTTCATGAAGTTGGATGGAATTCTTACCAATTAGAAATACATCAAATTTGTCATAGGAAAAATGTTGATTTATAAAGATCAAGTCCTAGTATGATAACTTTTTAATAAAAATATTAAGGTTACACTACCATGTATATATGAAAAGTGATCAGATTTGTGCTTGATAGGAAGAGGGACGAGGATAGGATTAGCTAGGCAATATAAATTGAGAATTTGAATAATATTTTTGAAATAAATTAAACATTGTGATTTAAATGGATAATTGTTAGTTATTAGAAGAAAAAAATTGAAAATTATGATAAAATGACATTTTTAAATTTTTAGATAATGCTAATATATTAAATTATAAGTTATCATATATTTTGTATTGAATTTTAACATTTCTATTATTTTAAAATAAATAATATGTTGAATATTATTTTATTTATGTATGATTTTAATCTCATATGATTGTTGTAATATATTCGTTGAGAAATAGTAATACTTCATAATAAATTTAATTAGTCTATACTTTTATAGTGAAGTGACAAATACATGGGATTTTTTATTCTTTATTCTAAAAGTGAATTTTTCGAGTTTACACACGAGACTGAAAAATATACTGGAGTAGCCCTTTGATATCCAACTTAGAGCTAAAGTTAGACACGCATGACGTCAAACTAGTCCACTTTTGATGTAAAATGTTTTTGGGTTGGATTAGGAAACTTAAAAGAGACCTAAGACACATAAAATATTTTTGGGCCCAAAAATATCAGAGGTTATTATTATAGAAGGGTCATTTCTACTTTTACATCAATAAGAGAGTGAAAGTTGATTTGGAGGAGGAAGCAAAAAGCTAGAGCCGAACTTCACCAATTCTACATCTTTCACTTGTTATCATAAGGATTATTAGTCCTAGTTTCTTCTCTTAACCATATTTCTAAAAGTAATTTTAGTTTTCTTTATCTTATAACATACCAAATTCAATGAGCTTGTTCTTTTTTATCTATACACGTTGAAAACTGTTTTGATACTATGATATATGAAAAGTGAATATAATTGATAACATACCAAATTCAATTGTTTTGCGAGCGTCCAACGAAACACCCAGATTTTTTTTGCGAACATTGTAGCTTCCAAATCGAGCGGGTAACATGGGGTAAAATGTCATGAAAATTTAGTATCGAGATAAAATGCACCAAAAACCACGCAAAAGACTAGCACGTGATCAACTAAAGACGATTTTTGACGGATATCTTTTAGTAGGGGTAACGAGTCACGAAAACTTAGTATAGGGATTAAACAGCCGCGTTTTAAACAATAGGGGGAATGTTTTCAAACAGATTATAGTACAACGCGTAAAATATATTGTTTAACAATCATTATTAATGACAAAGACCATACTATAAAAAATTTGAATATCTCATAATAATTATTACCATATTTAATATTATAAAACCTAAATTTAATCTATGTGCGTAACTAATATGTTATAGAATTCATGTGTTTATATTATTTATGTATTTTTAAAATATGACCAACAATAAATAAGTATATCACAAAAATAATATACATAAATTTTTAAGTTTATTAACCTATTAAATTTTGTTAGACAATATTTAATTAATAGCGTTGAAGAAAAAATAAAAATATAAAAAATAATTATTTTTTATGATTAACAATATATATTCTTTTTTCTTTCAAAGAGAAAAGGTAATATTAAATATTATTTATTTTTCTACAAATTTTAAAAAGTAAACATTAAAAGAAAAATATATAAGGTGAAAAAAGATTTTTGAAAATAACCCTAACCCGTTCATTTCAACTATAAATCATCATTAAGCTCTTAAGCCACCACAATTTTATTACTATTTGATATCCCATTCTCTTCCAAATCCATTCATATCTTTACAATTTCTCCTCCTCTTGGATTATGTTTCTTCTATTCAAAGGATTTCCCATTTTTTATTTTAATGAATAAGTGGATTCACTATCTTTCATTTCTCAGATCGATGGACATTTCATTTCTAATTTAATGTATGTATTTCTTGATCTATTGTTATTTTTTATGATAGATATTATATGCTAAACATATTTCTTCTACTCAGATTATTTATTTATCTTTTCAAAATTTATTGATAGTTTGATTGTGTATGCTAAAAATAATTGCTTCTACTCAAGTTATTTTAGGGTATTTAATTTTTATTCATATAATTTTTATCAATCTTGTTTAACTCAAATGTATATGTAGTAGATGAAATAATGGTTAAAATGTTGTTTGAAGATCTTTTGAGATTTAAGACTTATGTATGTAATAAATCTTATATATCATGATAATGAGAAACATTTTATGTTTTCTATTATAAGGGATTATTTTATCAAGACTGATATAATTTTTTAAATAGAAATATTTTATAGAATCCATAAAAGAATTAAAATTTAATTATATTTTTCCATTTATATAGCTTACAATACAAAAATCATATCTTAATTTGTTGTGAGAATTTTTCATATTGAATAATATTATTCTTTTTTTTTTCAAACTGAGGCTGGTAAATTAAAGGGAGTCAAATCTTAATTACAAAGAAATATTAATGGTAGGAATGTATTTAATTGACAATACATCCAAATTTATAACTCAAAACATATTTTTCAGTAAAGTGGTATAAATACCTACTTGGTCAATAGTATTTTGAACATAGTGGAATAAATAACATTAGAGATTATTATTTTATATAATATTTAAAAAATATATAAAAAGAGCCAAGCCGAGGGAAATATACAACCAAGTAAATAAAAATTAAATATGTTAGATAAGGCATTTTACACATGGCATACTTAGAATACTTTATTAAGAGGGCTAATATATAAGGGATAGGAAAATTATTTTCAATTTGGTTTCAATACGTTTATTATTTTGGTAATAAATACTAATCGAAGTAATTTTAATTAGATATTTTTTCAAGATAATATTTTTTAATATATTAATTTTTCTAATACAAAAAAAGAGTATGATCCAATTGTACCAAACCACCTTCTAGAAGATATATATATATATATATATATATATATATATATATATATATATGTTTGTTTGTTTTGATGGTTTCGTATTTATATATAAAAAATATAGATACATTATAAGTTGTAATTTTTCCAATGTGTAGGTGGGCTTTAGTCACCTCTGATAAATCATAATTCAACCAATATGCCCAAGATGTGATTTAGAGTTACTACCAGGAAACAAGGCTAATGGAATCTTGGTACCAAAGATATAGCTCGATGTTTGGAAATTTTTTAACTTCAACACCGGTGACACCAACATGGATAAAAAATGTTTTCCTAATGACCCACCAAATATATAAAAAATTACTACTATAATATTTTTTTCTTTTTATCTACTTACGAAATTGTAAACCTTGTAGTTGTTTATGTTAGTATTTGAGTTAATGAATTATTTTGTTATCAAGTTTTGAGTCCTTTAGTCATAGTGTTTTATTTTACTAGTGCACCTAAAGTGTGTTTATTTGTAAACAGGATGAACAAGGTTTACGCTTTTTTATGAGTTGCCACATTTTGTTTTATAATTTTAATTATAAATGATTTTTTCAAATTTATATTGCAATTTATTTTAATGTGACAATCCAGTTTGAGGACTTCCATAATACTTAAAAAAAGACTATGAAGCTCATTCAATCCATTACCAGTATACCTCCAAATTCATTAATGCATTTAAATACATTTATTAATTTAGTCAAAAATATATATCATAATAACAGTATTTTGGTTGCTCTCTCTGATGGTAAAATATAATTTTACAAAGAATAAAGATCTTCATAAAAAGTTTAAAACAAATCACGACTTAGTGTGAAAGGTCTATTAATGAAAAGGACAACAAATTGTTTTGAATGGTAATTTATATGATCATCTTCTCAAAAAAAATTATAGACAATGATAGACAAGCTTCAAGAATTGTTCTATTCAAAATAATATTTATCTTTAATCAAATGTATCATTTATCTCTAATAACAAAGTAACTTAATTTTCACCGAAGATAAAATTTTAATATGAGATCCACTTATGTGTTTTTTGAGAAAATATGTTTAATGGAATGCAACTATGTTAGAGAGAACTTAATAGTGAATAATTCACTTATTATAGTTGGAGGGTAGTTTAAGGTTTATTTAATTTTGGCATTATTAATAATATTATAAAAATAAGACAACATGTATCATAGATATTACTCATATGTGTCTAATCGATATGATTATGGTTCTAAATATTAACTTACAATTTATAAATGGAAAATTATTCCATCCAATATTAGATGAACCTACACGAATATGCATACCCCATATTTTAAACTTACAAAAGTAACTAACTAATTAATCTAATGACATTTATTTTGTTAAAATAATTAATGTATGTGAAGTGAATATTGGACCATTCAATTTTGGATGGAAGTCTTACCCATTAGAAATACATCAAATTTGTCATAGGAAAAATGTTGATTTATAAAGACCAAGTCCATGTATTATAACTTTTAGATAAACTTATTAACGTTACACTGCTATTTATATATAAAAAGTGATTTGGTTTGTGTTTGATAGGAAGAGTGACGAGGATAGGATTTACGAGGCAATATATATTGAGAATTTGAATTCACTTTTTTGAAATAAATTAAAAATTGTGATTTAAATGTATAATTGTTAGTTATTAGAAGAAAAAAAATTGAAAATTATGATAAAATAACATTTTTAAATTATTACACAATGCTAATATATTAAATTCTGAGTTATCATATATTGTGTATTAAATTTTAAAAATATGTTGAATATTATTTTATTTATGTATGATTTTCATCTCATCAGATTGTTTTATTATATTCGTTGAAAAATAGTAAAACTTCATAATATATTTAATTAGTCTATACTTTATAATGAAGTGACAAATACATGGGATTTTTTATTCTTTATTTTAAAAGGGAATTGTTCGAGTTTACACACGAGACTGAAAAATATACTGGAGTGGTCTGGTCCTTTGGTATCCACCTTAGAGCTAAAGTTAGACACGCATGACGTCAAACCAGTCCACTTTTGATGTAAAATGTTTTTGGGTTGGATTAGGAAACTTTAAATAGACCCAAGACCCATATAATATATTTGGGCCTAAAAATATCAGAGCTTAACATTATAGAAGGGTCATTTCTACTTTTACATCAATGAGAGAGTGCAAGTTGATTTGGAGGAGGAAACGAATAGCTAGACCCGAACTTCACCAATTCTACATCTTTCACTTGTTATCATAAGGATTATTAGTCTTAGTTTCTTCTCTTAACCATATTTCTAAAAATACTATTTAGTTTTATTTATCCTATAACATACCAAATTCCATTAGCTTGATTCTTTTTTATCTATACACGTTGACTACTGTTTGATACTATGATATATGGAAAGTGAATTTAATTGAATCGGATAATTTTGTTATAACTGAATATTAATTATTATAATGGATTCTTTCTATAACTTGGACAGTTTTTTATTGACCTAAGTGCTTAAACTATTATCGTAGATATGAGTTTAGGAACTGAACTAGTTCATATAACTTTGGTGTGCAATAGACATCTTATAGGCTTACCTAACTAGATAATCACATAAGCTTAGCTCATATCACCAAATGTTTTCATTGAACAATCTTACCTAGTGACTCTAATGATTGTGAGATTGTTATTTAAGTTACCTTGATGAAAGTTAGAAGGATTATAGAATCTCGATAAGTATCACATATCATTGTTCAAGCCCAAATTTTCCTTCCTCTCCATCTGCCGCTCCACTCCATTTATACATAAATAATATATAACTCAAAGGTCGTACCACTATCCACATCTTCTGAATTATCTTCTTCTTTCTTAATAAATTTCTTCATATTCTACTAAACCATCGATCTTCATTTCTCTTTTTTTTCGTCATTATAATTTTGTTGTTTATATTTTCAGAATTCATACCTTTAATGGAGGAGATGTGAGTTTATTGTTTCTATTATTTAAATCATTTGCGTTCATGTATTATTTTGAAGAAAAAAAAGATATTATGTAGATAGATTTACATTATCAATTTTTTTCTTTAGGTATTTGGTCTTTTATTAATTTTGAAATAAATTTTTGAATTGATTTTATGAACCATTTACATTTTCTAGGTATCGTGGGATGTAAAGATAAGTATAACAAACAAATAAATATTATATTACGTTTATTATCACTTACATCATTAATCATATATAAATAAAGACCATAATATAGACTATATTTTGATATAAATTACATACATCATTAATCATATATGTTAATAAATTTCTCAAAAATTCCAACCAAAAATTACATATCTATATATGATGTCAAGGTGTCAAAATTTTGGTAAGAAATTCAGAAGCAAAATCGTTAGAGACCATTATTAAAGGAGTCGAAAATCTTGCTTAAGATTGAGTATCAGGATAATTTTTTTTTTTGAAATTTACTTAAAGTATTTCTAGATCATGTAATACACTTCATGAAGTTGGATGGAATTCTTACCAATTAGAAATACATCAAATTTGTCATAGGAAAAATGTTGATTTATAAAGATCAAGTCCTAGTATTATAACTTTTTAATAAAAATATTAAGGTTACACTACCATGTATATATGAAAAGTGATCAGATTTGTGCTTGATAGGAAGAGGGACGAGGATAGGATTAGCTAGGCAATATAAATTGAGAATTTGAATAATATTTTTGAAATAAATTAAACATTGTGATTTAAATGGATAATTGTTAGTTATTAGAAGAAAAAAATTGAAAATTATGATAAAATGACATTTTTAAATTTTTAGATAATGCTAATATATTAAATTATAAGTTATCATATATTTTGTATTGAATTTTAACATTTCTATTATTTTAAAATAAATAATATGTTGAATATTATTTTATTTATGTATGATTTTAATCTCATATGATTGTTGTAATATATTCGTTGAGAAATAGTAATACTTCATAATAAATTTAATTAGTCTATACTTTTATAGTGAAGTGACAAATACATGGGATTTTTTATTCTTTATTCTAAAAGTGAATTTTTCGAGTTTACACACGAGACTGAAAAATATACTGGAGTAGCCCTTTGATATCCAACTTAGAGCTAAAGTTAGACACGCATGACGTCAAACTAGTCCACTTTTGATGTAAAATGTTTTTGGGTTGGATTAGGAAACTTAAAAGAGACCTAAGACACATAAAATATTTTTGGGCCCAAAAATATCAGAGGTTATTATTATAGAAGGGTCATTTCTACTTTTACATCAATAAGAGAGTGAAAGTTGATTTGGAGGAGGAAGCAAAAAGCTAGAGCCGAACTTCACCAATTCTACATCTTTCACTTGTTATCATAAGGATTATTAGTCCTAGTTTCTTCTCTTAACCATATTTCTAAAAGTAATTTTAGTTTTCTTTATCTTATAACATACCAAATTCAATGAGCTTGTTCTTTTTTTATCTATACACGTTGAAAACTGTTTTGATACTATGATATATGAAAAGTGAATATAATTGATAACATACCAAATTCAATTGTTTTGCGAGCGTCCAACGAAACACCCAGATTTTTTTTGCGAACATTGTAGCTTCCAAATCGAGCGGGTAACATGGGGTAAAATGTCATGAAAATTTAGTATCGAGATAAAATGCACCAAAAACCACGCAAAAGACTAGCACGTGATCAACTAAAGACGATTTTTGACGGATATCTTTTAGTAGGGGTAACGAGTCACGAAAACTTAGTATAGGGATTAAACAGCCGCGTTTTAAACAATAGGGGGAATGTTTTCAAACAGATTATAGTACAACGCGTAAAATATATTGTTTAACAATCATTATTAATGACAAAGACCATACTATAAAAAATTTGAATATCTCATAATAATTATTACCATATTTAATATTATAAAACCTAAATTTAATCTATGTGCGTAACTAATATGTTATAGAATTCATGTGTTTATATTATTTATGTATTTTTAAAATATGACCAACAATAAATAAGTATATCACAAAAATAATATACATAAATTTTTAAGTTTATTAACCTATTAAATTTTGTTAGACAATATTTAATTAATAGCGTTGAAGAAAAAATAAAAATATAAAAAATAATTATTTTTTATGATTAACAATATATATTCTTTTTTCTTTCAAAGAGAAAAGGTAATATTAAATATTATTTATTTTTCTACAAATTTTAAAAAGTAAACATTAAAAGAAAAATATATAAGGTGAAAAAAGATTTTTGAAAATAACCCTAACCCGTTCATTTCAACTATAAATCATCAGTAATCTCTTAAGCCACCACAATTTTATTACTATTTGATATCCCATTCTCTTCCAAATCCATTCATATCTTTACAATTTCTCCTCCTCTTGGATTATGTTTCTTCTATTCAAAGGATTTCCCATTTTTTATTTTAATGAATAAGTGGATTCACTATCTTTCATTTCTCAGATCGATGGACATTTCATTTCTAATTTAATGTATGTATTTCTTGATCTATTGTTATTTTTTATGATAGATATTATATGCTAAACATATTTCTTCTACTCAGATTATTTATTTATCTTTTCAAAATTTATTGATAGTTTGATTGTGTATGCTAAAAATAATTGCTTCTACTCAAGTTATTTTAGGGTATTTAATTTTTATTCATATAATTTTTATCAATCTTGTTTAACTTAAATGTATATGTAGTAGATGAAATAATGGTTAAAATGTTGTTTGAAGATCTTTTGAGATTTAAGACTTATGTATGTAATAAATCTTATATATCATGATAATGAGAAACATTTTATGTTTTCTATTATAAGGGATTATTTTATCAAGACTGATATAATTTTTTAAATAGAAATATTTTATAGAATCCATAAAAGAATTAAAATTTAATTATATTTTGACATATTTTTCTTAATCTTTTGTAGAGATGGATGTTTTCTTTTTTAATATTATAAAAGTTTTTTTGTATGTGGCATGTCAAGTTTGTGTCAAAGACAAACTAAAATCTAGTAATTTTTGGGGATGAGTTATTCCCTAAAAATATTTTGTATATGATTTTTAAGCATTTAAAAAATTTATTAAAGATATAATAAAAGCTAGACCTACAAAATAAAATCATTTCAAATACAAAGTAAATTTTAAATCTAAGGTTTTAGAGAGTTTTTAATTAGTCATTTCATTTGTATGAATATTAAGAACTTGCCTCAATATCAGGTTCAACATTATGTTTATACTTCATTTCACAATTTCAAGGTTCTTCTACTAAATTAGAAATGTAAATTTGAACTTATTATTTATTTTTAGATAAGGTCTAAGTCTATAATGTCTTCTCGCTAAATATAATACACTTATCATTGTTACTGATTATACTCTACACATATAAAAACTTAAAAAAATGCTTCTTTAGATTTAATTATTTTAAGAAGAGAAATTATCAAAATGTTAGGAATACACACTTGATTATGTTGATAAGCTTTTACTCTCTATTTTCTTTTTAATCAAGTATTTTTGTAACTTTTAGACGTATTTAAGATTCATTAAGAACGACTTAGAAGAAGATTACGTTTTTTCTAAATAATTAGGAAAATATTAAATATGCGATTGATTATATTTTTCCATTTATATAGCTTACAATACAAAAATCATATCTTAATTTGTTGTGAGAATTTTTCATATTGAATAATATTATTCTTTTTTTTTTCAAACTGAGGCTGGTAAATCAAAGGGAGTCAAATCTTAATTACAAAGAAATATTAATGGTAGGAATGTATTTAATTGACAATACATCCAAATTTATAACTCAAAACATATTTTTCAGTAAAGTGGTATAAATACCTACTTGGTCAATAGTATTTTGAACATAGTGGAATAAATAACATTAGAGATTATTATTTTATATAATATTTAAAAAATATATAAAAAGAGCCAAGCCGAGGGAAATATACAACCAAGTAAATAAAAATTAAATATGTTAGATAAGGCATTTTACACATGGCATACTTAGAATACTTTATTAAGAGGGCTAATATATAAGGGATAGGAAAATTATTTTCAATTTGGTTTCAATACGTTTATTATTTTGGTAATAAATATTAATCGAAGTAATATTAATTAGATATTTTTTCAAGATAATATTTTTTAATATAATAATTTTTCTAATACAAAAAAAGAGTATGATCCAATTGTACCAAACCACCTTCTAGAAGATATATATATATATATATGTTTGTTTGTTTTGATGGTTTCGTATTTGTATATAAAAAATATAGATACATTATAAGTTGTAATTTTTCCAATGTGTAGGTGGGCTTTAGTCACCTCTGATAAATCATAATTCAACCAATATGCCCAAGATGTGATTTAGAGTTACTACCAGGAAACAAGGCTAATGGAATCTTGGTACCAAAGATATAGCTCGATGTTTGGAAATCTTTTAACTTCAACACCGGTGACACCAACATGGATAAAAAATGTTTTCCTAATGACCCACCAAATATATAAAAAATTACTACTATAATATTTTTTTCTTTTTATCTACTTACGAAATTGTAAACCATGTAGTTGTTTATGTTAGTATTTGAGTTAATGAATTATTTTGTTATCAAGTTTTGAGTCCTTTAGTCATAGTGTTTTATTTTACTAGTGCACCTAAAGTTTGTTTATTTGTAAACAGGATGAACAAGGTTTACTCTTTTTTATGAGTTGCCACATTTTGTTTTATAATTTTAATTATAAATGATTTTTTCAAATTTATATTGCAATTTATTTTAATGTGACAATCTAGTTTGAGGACTTCCATAATACTTAAAAAAAGACTATGAAGCTCATTCAATCCATTACCAGTATACCTCCAAATTCATTAATGCATTTAAATACATTTATTAATTTAGTCAAAAATATATATCATAATAACAGTATTTTGGTTGCTCTCTCTGATGGTAAAATATAATTTTACAAAGAATAAAGATCTTCATAAAAAGTTTAAAACAAATCACGACTTAGGGTGAAAGGTCTATTAAGGAAAAGGACAACAAATTGTTTTGAATGGTAATTTATATGATCATCTTCTCAAAAAAAAAATTATAGACAATGATAGACAAGCTTCAAGAATTGTTCTATTCAAAATAATATTTATCTTGAATCAAATGTATCATTTATCTCTAATAACAAAGTAACTTAATTTTCACCGAAGATAAAATTTTAATATGAGATCCACTTATGTGTTTTTTGAGAAAATATGTTTAATGGAATGCAACTATGTTAGAGAGAACTTAATAGTGAATAATTCACTTATTATAGTTGGAGGGTAGTTTAAGGTTTATTTAATTTTGGCATTATTAATAATATTATAAAAATAAGACAGCAGGTATCATAGATATTACTCATATGTGTCTAAATGATAGGATTATGGTTCTAAATATTAACTTACAATTTATAAATGGAAAATTATTCCATCCAATATTAGATGAACCTACACGAATATGCATACCCCATATTTTAAACTTACAAAAGTAACTAACTAATTAATCTAATGACATTTGTTTTGTTATAATAATTAATGGATGTGAAGTGAATATTGGACCATTCAATTTTGGATGGAAGTCTTACCCATTAGAAATACATCAAATTTGTCATAGGAAAAATGTTGATTTATAAAGACCAAGTCCATGTATTATAACTTTTAGATAAACTTATTAACGTTACACTGCTATTTATATATAAAAAGTGATTTGGTTTGTGTTTGATAGGAAGAGTGACGAGGATAGGATTTACGAGGCAATATATATTGAGAATTTGAATTCACTTTTTTGAAATAAATTAAAAATTGTGATTTAAATGTATAATTGTTAGTTATTAGAAGAAAAAAATTGAAAATTATGATAAAATAACATTTTTAAATTATACACAATGCTAATATATTAAATTCTGAGTTATCATATATTGTGTATTAAATTTTAAATATATGTTGAATATTATTTTATTTATGTATGATTTTCATCTCATCGGATTGTTTTAATATATTCGTTGAAAAATAGTAAAACTTCATAATATATTTAATTAGTCTATACTTTATAATGAAGTGACAAATACATGGGATTTTTTATTCTTTATTTTAAAAGTGAATTGTTCGAGTTTACACACGAGACTGAAAAAAATAACTGGAGTGGTCTGGTCCTTTGGTATCCACCTTAGAGCTAAAGTTAGACACGCATGACGTCAAACCAGTCCACTTTTGATGTAAAATGTTTTTGGGTTGGATTAGGAAACTTTAAATAGACCCAAGACCCATATAATATATTTGGGCCTAAAAATATCAGAGCTTAACATTATAGAATGGTCATTTCTACTTTTACATCAATGAGAGAGTGCAAGTTGATTTGGAGGAGGAAACGAATAGCTAGACTCGAACTTCACCAATTCTACATCTTTCACTTGTTATCATAAGGATTATTAGTCTTAGTTTCTTCTCTTAACCATATTTCTAAAATTACTATTTAGTTTTATTTATCCTATAACATACCAAATTCCATTAGCTTGATTCTTTTTTATCTATACACGTTGACTACTGTTTGATACTATGATATATGGAAAGTGAATTTAATTGAATCGGATAATTTTGTTATAACTGAATATTAATTATTATAATGGATTCTTTCTATAACTTGGACAGTTTTTTATTGACCTAAGTGCTTAAACTATTATCGTAGGTATGAGTTTAGGAACTGAACTAGTTATATAATTTTGGTGTGCAATAGACATCTTATAGGCTTACCTAACTAGATAATCACATAAGCTTAGCTCATATCACCAAATGTTTTCATTGAACAATCTTACCTAGTGACTCTAATCATTGTGAGATCGTTATTTAAGTTACCTTGATGAAAGTTAGAAGGATTATAGAATCTCGATAAGTATCACATATCATTGTTCAAGCCCAAATTTTCCTTCCTCTCCATCTGCCGCTCCACTCCATTTATACATAAATAATATATAACTCAAAGGTCGTACCACTATCCACATCTTCTGAATTATCTTCTTCTTTCTTAATAAATTTCTTATTATTCTACTAAACCATCGATCTTCATTTCTCTTTTTTTTCTTCATTAGAATTTTGTTGTTTATATTTTAAGAATTCATACCTTTAATGGAGGAGATGTGAGTTTATTGTTTCTATTATTTAAATCATTTGCGTTCATGTATTATTTTGAAGAAAAAAAAAGATATTATGTAGATAGATTTATATTATCAATTTTTTTCTTTAGGTATTTGGTCTTTTATTAATTTTGAAATAAATTTTTGAATTGATTTTATGAACCATTTACATTTTCTAGGTATCGTGGGATGTAAAGATAAGTATAACAAACAAATAAATATTATATTACGTTTATTATCACTTACATCATTAATCATATATAAATAAAGACCATAATATAGACTATATTTTGATATAAATTACATACATCATTAATCATATATGTTAATAAAGTTCTCAAAAATTCCAACCAAAAATTACATATCTATATATGATGTCAAGGTGTCAAAATTTTGGTAAGAAATTCAGAAGCAAAATCGTTAGAGACAATTATTAAAGGAGTCAAAAATCTTGCTTAAGATTGAGTATCAGGATAATTTTTTTTTTGAAATTTACTTAAAGTATTTCTAGATCATGTAATACACTTCATGAAGTTGGATGAAATTCTTACCAATTAGAAATACATCAAATTTGTCATAGGAAAAATGTTGATTTATAAAGATCAAGTCCTAGTATTATAACTTTTTAATAAAAATATTAAGGTTACACTACCATGTATATATGAAAAGTGATCAGATTTGTGCTTGATAGGAAGAGGGACGAGGATAGGATTAGCTAGGCAATATAAATTGAGAATTTGAATAATATTTTTGAAATAAATTAAACATTGTGATTTAAATGGATAATTGTTAGTTATTAGAAGAAAAAAATTGAAAATTATGATAAAATGACATTTTTAAATTTTTAGATAATGCTAATATATTAAATTCTAAGTTATCATATATTTTGTATTGAATTTTAACATTTCTATTATTTTAAAATAAATAATATGTTGAATATTATTTTATTTATGTATGATTTTAATCTCATATGATTGTTGTAATATATTCGTTGAGAAATAGTAATACTTCATAATAAATTTAATTAGTCTATACTTTTATAGTGAAGTAACAAATACATGGGATTTTTTATTCTTTATTCTAAAAGTGAATTTTTCGAGTTTACACACGAGACTGAAAAATATACTGGAGTAGCCCTTTGATATCTAACTTAGAGCTAAAGTTAGACACGCATGACGTCAAACTAGTCCACTTTTGATGTAAAATGTGTTTGGGTTGGATTAGGAAACTTAAAAGAGACCTAAGACACATAAAATATTTTTGGGCTCAAAAATATCAGAGCTTACCATTATAGAAGGGTCATTTCTACTTTTACATCAATAAGAGAGTGAAAGTTGATTTGGAGGAGGAAGCAAAAAGCTAGAGCCGAACTTCACCAATTCTACATCTTTCACTTGTTATCATAAGGATTATTAGTCCTAGTTTCTTCTCGTAACCATATTTCTAAAAGTAATTTTAGTTTTCTTTATCTTATAACATACCAAATTCAATGAGCTTGTTCTTTTTTTATCTATACACGTTGAAAACTGTTTTGATACTATGATATATGGAAAGTGAATATAACTGATAACATACCAAATTCAATTGTTTTGCGAGCGTCCAACGAAACACCCAGATTTTTTTTGCGAACATTGTAGCTTCCAAATCGAGCGGGTAACATGGGGTAAAATATCATGAAAATTTAGTATCGAGATAAAATGCACCAAAAACCGCGCAAAAGACTAGCACGTGATCAACTAAAGACGATTTTTGACGGATATCTTTTAGTAGGGGTAACGAGTCACGAAAACTTAGTATAGGGATTAAACAGCCGCGTTTTAAACAATAGGGGGAATGTTTTCAAACAGATTATAGTACAACGCGTAAAATATATTGTTTAACAATCATTATTAATGACAAAGACCATACTATAAAAAATTTGAATATCTCATAATAATTATTACCATATTTAATATTATAAAACCTAAATTTAATCTATGTGCGTAACTAATATGTTATAGAACTCATGTGCTTATATTATTTATGTATTTTTAAAATATGACCAACAATAAATAAGTATATCACAAAAATAATATACATAAATTTTTAAGTTTATTAACCTATTAAATTTTGTTAGACAATATTTAATTAATAGCGTTGAAGAAAAAATAAAAATATAAAAAATAATTATTTTTTATGATTAACAATATATATTCTTTTTTCTTTCAAAGAGAAAAGGTAATATTAAATATTATTTATTTTTCTACAAATTTTAAAAAGTAAACATTAAAAGAAAAATATATAAGGTGAAAAAAGATTTTTGAAAATAACCCTAACCCGTTCATTTCAACTATAAATCATCATTAAGCTCTTAAGCCACCACAATTTTATTACTATTTGATATCCCATTCTCTTCCAAATCCATTCATATCTTTACAATTTCTCCTCCTCTTGGATTATGTTTCTTCTATTCAAAGGATTTCCCATTTTTGATTTTAATGAATAAGTGGATTCACTATCTTTCATTTCTCAGATCGATGGACATTTCATTTCTAATTTAATGTATGTATTTCTTGATCTATTGTTATTTTTTATGATAGATATTATATGCTAAACATATTTCTTCTACTCAGATTATTTATTTATCTTTTCAAAATTTATTGATAGTTTGATTGTGTATGCTAAAAATAATTGCTTCTACTCAAGTTATTTCAGGGTATATAATTTTTATTCATATAATTTTTATCAATCTTGTTTAACTTAAATGTATATGTAGTAGATGAAATAATGGTTAAAATGTTGTTTGAAGATCTTTTGAGATTTAAGACTTATGTATGTAATAAATCTTATATATCATGATAATGAGAAACATTTTATGTTTTCTATTATAAGGGATTATTTTATCAAGACTGATATAATTTTTTAAATCAAAATATTTTATAGAATCCATAAAAGAATTAAAATTTAATTATATTTTGACATATTTTTCTTAATCTTTTGTAGAGATGGATGTTTTTTTTTTATATTATAAAAGTTATTTTGTATGTGGCATGTCAAGTTTGTGTCAAAGACAAACTAAAATCTAGTAATTTTTGGGGATGAGTTATTCCCTAAAAATATTTTGTATATGATTTTTAAGCATTTAAAAAATTTATTAAAGATATAATAGAAGCTAGACCTACAAAATAAAATCATTTCAAATACAAAGTAAATTTTAAATCTAAGGTTTTAGAGAGTTTTTAATTAGTCATTTCATTTGTATGAATATTAAGAACTTGCCTCAATATCAGGTTCAACATTATGTTTATACTTCATTTCACAATTTCAAGGTTCTTCTACTAAATTAGAAATGTAAATTTGAACTTATTATTTATTTTTAGATAAGGTCTAAGTCTATAATGTCTTCTCGCTAAATATAATACACTTATCATTGTTACTGATTATACTCTACACATATAAAAACTTGAAAAAATGCTTCTTTAGATTTAATTATTTTAAGAAGAGAAATTATCAAAATGTTAGGACTACACACTTGATTATGTTGATAAGCTTTTACTCTCTATTTTCTTTTTAATCAAGTATTTTTGTAACTTTTAGTCGTATTTAAGATTTATTAAGAACGACTTAGAAGATGATTATGTTTTTTCTAAATAATTAGGAAAATATTAAATATGCGATTGATTATATTTTTCCATTTATATAGCTTACAATACAAAAATCATATCTTAATTTGTTGTGAGAATTTTTCATATTGAATAATATTATTCTTTTTTTTTTTCAAACTGAGGCTTGTAAATTAAAGGGAGTCAAATCTTAATTACAAAGAAATATTAATGGTAGGAATGTATTTAATTGACAATACATCCAAATTTATAACTCAAAACATATTTTTCAGTAAAGTGGTATAAATACCTACTTGGTCAATAGTATTTTGAACATAGTGGAATAAATAACATTAGAGATTATTATTTTATATAATATTTAAAAAATATATAAAAAGAGCCAAGCCGAGGGAAATATACAACCAAGTAAATAAAAAGTAAATATGTTAGATAAGGCATTTTACACATGGCATACTTAGAATACTTTATTAAGAGGGCTAATATATAAGGGATAGGAAAATTATTTTCAATTTGGTTTCAATACGTTTATTATTTTGGTAATAAATATTAATCGAAGTAATTTTAATTAGATATTTTTTCAAGATAATATTTTTTAATATAATAATTTTTCTAATACAAAAAAAGAGTATGATCCAATTGTACCAAACCACCTTCTAGAAGATATATATATATATATGTTTGTTTGTTTTGATGGTTTCGTATTTGTATATAAAAAATATAGATACATTATAAGTTGTAATTTTTCCAATGTGTAGGTGGGCTTTAGTCACCTCTGATAAATCATAATTCAACAAATATGCCCAAGATGTGATTTAGAGTTACTACCAGGAAACAAGGCTAATGGAATCTTGGTACCAAAGATATAGCTCGATGTTTGGAAATTTTTTAACTTCAACACTGGTGACACCAACATGGATAAAAAATGTTTTCCTAATGACCCACCAAATATATAAAAAATTACTACTATAATATTTTTTTTCTTTTTATCTACTTACGAAATTGTAAACCTTGTAGTTGTTTATGTTAGTATTTGAGTTAATGAATTATTTTGTTATCAAGTTTTGAGTCCTTTAGTCATAGTGTTTTATTTTACTAGTGCACCTAAAGTTTGTTTATCTGTAAACAGGATGAACAAGGTTTACGCTTTTTTATGAGTTGCCACATTTTGTTTTATAATTTTAATTATAAATGATTTTTTCAAATTTATATTGCAATTTATTTTAATGTGACAATCTAGTTTGAGGACTTCCATAATACTTAAAAAAAGACTATGAAGCTCATTCAATCCATTACCAGTATACCTCCAAATTCATTAATGCATTTAAATACATTTATTAATTTAGTCAAAAATATATATCATAATAACAGTATTTTGGTTGCTCTCTCTGATGGTAAAATATAATTTTACAAAGAATAAAGATCTTCATAAAAAGTTTAAACCAAATCACGACTTAGTGTGAAAGGTCTATTAAGGAAAAGGACAACAAATTGTTTTGAATGGTAATTTATATGATCATCTTCTCAAAAAAAATTATAGACAATGATAGACAAGCTTCAAGAATTGTTCTATTCAAAATAATATTTATCTTTAATCAAATGTATCATTTATCTCTAATAACAAAGTAACTTAATTTTCACCGAAGATAAAATTTTAATATGAGATCCACTTATGTGTTTTTTGAGAAAATATGTTTAATGGAATGCAACTATGTTAGAGAGAACTTAATAGTGAATAATTCACTTATTATAGTTGGAGGGTAGTTTAAGGTATATTTAATTTTGGCATTATTAATAATATTATAAAAATAAGACAACAGGTATCATAGATATTACTCATATGTGTCTAAATGATAGGATTATGGTTCTAAATATATACTTACAATTTATAAATGGAAAATTATTTCATCCAATATTAGATGAACCTACACGAATATGCATACCCCATATTTTAAACTTACAAAAGTAACTAACTAATTAATCTAATGACATTTGTTTTGTTATAATAATTAATGGATGTGAAGTGAATATTGGACCATTCAATTTTGGATGGAAGTCTTACCCATTAGAAATACATCAAATTTGTCATAGGAAAAATGTTGATTTATAAAGACCAAGTCCATGTATTATAACTTTTAGATAAACTTATTAACGTTACACTGCTATTTATATATAAAAATTGATTTGGTTTGTGTTTGATAGGAAGAGTGACGAGGATAGGATTTACGAGGCAATATATATTGAGAATTTGAATTCACTTTTTTGAAATAAATTAAAAATTGTGATTTAAATGTATAATTGTTAGTTATTAGAAGAAAAAAATTGAAAATTATGATAAAATAAGATTTTTAAATTATTACACAATGCTAATATATTAAATTCTGAGTTATCATATATTTTGTATTAAATTTTAAAAATATGTTGAATATTATTTTATTTATGTATGATTTTCATCTCATCTGATTGTTTTATTATATTCGTTGAAAAATAGTAAAACTTCATAATATATTTAATTAGTATATACTTTATAATGAAGTGACAATTACATGGGATTTTTTATTCTTTATTTTAAAAGTGAATTGTTCGAGTTTACACACAAGACTGAAAAATATACTGGAGTGGTCTGGTCCTTTGGTATCCACCTTAGAGCTAAAGTTAGACACGCATGACGTCAAACCAGTCCACTTTTGATGTAAAATGTTTTTGGGTTGGATTAGAAAACTTTAAATAGACCCAAGACCCATATAATATATTTGGGCCTAAAAATATCAGAGCTTAACATTATAGAAGGGTCATTTCTACTTTTACATCAATGAGAGAGTGCAAGTTGATTTGGAGGAGGAAACGAATAGCTAGACCCGAACTTCACCAATTCTACATCTTTCACTTGTTATCATAAGGATTATTAGTCTTAGTTTCTTCTCTTAACCATATTTCTAAAAATACTATTTAGTTTTATTTATCCTATAACATACCAAATTCCATTAGCTTGATTCTTTTTTATCTATACACGTTGACTACTGTTTGATACTATGATATATGGAAAGTGAATTTAATTGAATCGGATAATTTTGTTATAACTGAATATTAATTATTATAATGGATTCTTTCTATAACTTGGACAGTTTTTTATTGACCTAACTTCTTAAACTATTATCGTAGATATGAGTTTAGGAACTGAACTAGTTCATATAATTTTGGTGTGCAATAGACATCTTATATGCTTACCTAACTAGATAATCACATAATCTTAGCTCATATCACCAAATGTTTTCATTGAACAATCTTACCAAGTAACTCTAATGATTGTGAGATCGTTATTTAAGTTACCTTGATGAAAGTTAGAAGGATTATAGAATCTCGATAAGTTATAACGACATAATTTACCATTATAATTAGAATCACCGACTCAATAAGATAGGCGCATACTAGCAAACATGATCTAATCTCTTATATATATATTTATATATATATATATATATATATATATATCGTAATATTATTTACTGCATTAGTTTTTTAATTTCACATTCATATCGAACTTAATAATTAAAAAACCATATAGATATATATTTTAATTATATCTTTATTTTTAAACATCTGAATCCTTTACACTACATACAAACATGAGTTCAAAGTTAACGACATAAGTCCCTATAGAGACACTAACTCTTATACAATCTTATTACTTGTCCGTTCTCTCGAGTTGTGTTTTGTCTACAATATTTTTATCACACCTAGCGAGAGGACAATCACCTTGACCTGGAACCACAAACCCCTCAGGGTCCACCATATAGATCTATTCATTTAGATCTTCATTCAAGAACGTGGGTTTGACATCCATCTGATTTATAACTAGTTTGCAAATGACAATTAGGACAACACTAGAGATTCGAGGGAATGGTGACTGACTTATATGAATTCGAAAAAAAAGAAGGAGGTCATCCCTCATAGACCAAGGATCCGAAGGCTCAATTTTGGCTAACCACCTTCGAGACAAAATAACTTAAGTAAATGAAAATGTGTTTATGTAATTCCAAGTAATTTTGAAGAATACAAGAAAGGTAATTTGATGAATACAAAAGAGAGTATTGTTAAAATAGGAACAAATCACCATGATATTATAATCAAGAGCTTACTCTTCCAGTTCCCAAGGTGATTATTTCCTTATCACCTTGTTTTTTAAGTGATATTGGATGATCCCGTGGAAACGAGAAAGATAAATTATTAACATAATAATTAAGATGGCAACATGCCTTTAAGAACGATACAAAAGTTAAAGAAAAACACGGATGCATTGGTGAAGCATTGTCATCGATCCCATCATTGCTTTGAAAAGGTTATCGAAAAAAATTGTTGCAAAAATACACACATCTTGTTGTATTCTTATTAATAAGATCTCACAAGACTGATATTGTTCATCACATCCACAAAAAACCAAAACATATGATTAATATACCTAGAAGGTACTTGGAAGCCCAACATAAGTCATCAGAATAACCTCAAAAATATTTTAGAAGGTCATTTCTTCATCGACATGGTTACAGTTTACTCAAAAGACCATAACAGTCTTTGTAACTACTTTTTAGATATACCAAGACCAATAACAGTCTTTGTAACTATTTTTTAGATATACCAAGACCAATAACCGTCTTTGTAATATTATAAAACCTAAATTTAATATAGATGTGTAACTAATATGTTATAGAACTCATGTGTTTATATTATTTATGTATTTTTAAAATAAGACCAACGATTAATAAGTATATCACAAAAATAATATACATAAATTTTTAAGTTCATTAAACTATTAAATTTTGTTAGACAATATTTAATTAATAAAGTTTAAGAAAAAATAAAAATATTGAATATTATTTATGTTTCTACAAATTTAAAAACATAAACATTAAAAGAAAAATGTATAAGGCGAAAAAAGGTTGTTGAACCCTAAATCGTTCATTTCAACTATAAAGATATGAAATCATAATTAAGGTCTTAAGCAACCATAATTTTATTACTATTTGATATCCCATTCTCTTCCAATGATTCATGTCTTTACAATTTCTCCTCCTATTGGATTATGTTTCTTCTATTCTCAGGATTTCCCAGTTTTGATTTTAAAGAATAAGTTGATTCACTATCTATCATTTCTCAGATCGATGGAAATTTCATTTCTATTTTCTTGTATGTATTTCTTGATCTATTGTTATATTTTATGATATATTCTATATGCTAAACAATTTTCTTCTACTCGGGTTATTTATTTATCTTTTCAAAATTTATTGATAGTTTGATTGTGTATTCTAAAAACAATTGCTTCTACTCAACTTATTTTAGGGTATATAATTTTTATTCATATAATTTTATCAATCTTGTTTAACTTAAATGTATATGTAGTAGATGAAATAATGGTTAAAATGTTGTTTGAAAATCCTTTGAGATTTAAAACTTATTGATGTAGTAAATTTTATATATCATGATTATGAGAAATATTTTATGTTTTCTATAATTAGGGATTATATCCAGATTGATATAATTTTTTAAATCTAAATATTTTGTAGAATCCATAAATGAATTAAAATTTAATTATATTTTGACATATTTTTCATAATCTTTTATAGATATGGATGTTTTTTTTTAAATATTTTAAAATTTTTTAGTATGTGGCATGTCAAGTTTGAGTCAAAGACAAACTAAAATCTTGTAATTTTTTGGGATGAGTTATTCCCTAAAACCAACATACTAAAAATATTTTGTATATGATTTTGAAGCATTTAAAAAACTATTAAAGATATAATAGAAGCTACACCTACAAAATAAACTCATTTCCAATACAAAGTAAATTTTAAATCTAACGTGTTAGAGAGTTTTTAATTAGTCATTTCATTTGTATGAATATTAAGAACATGTCTCAATATCAAGTTGAACATTATGTTTATACTTCATTTCACAATTTTAAGGTTCTTCTACTAATTTAAAAATGTAAATTTAAATTTATTATATATTTTTAGATAAGGTCTAAGTATATAATGTATTCTCACTAAATATAATACAGTTATCATTGTTATTCATTATACTATACACAAATAAAAACTTAAAAAATGCTTCTTTAGATTTAATTATTTTAAGAAGAGACATTATTAATATATTCGGACTACACACTTGATTATGTTGATAAACTTTTACTCACTGTTTTCTTTTTAATCAAGTACTTTTGTAAGTTTTAGTCGTATCTAAGATTCATTAAGAACGTCTTAGAAGAAGATTATGTTTTTTTATTAAATAATTAGGAAAATATTAAATATGTGATTATTATATTTTGCCATTTATATAGCTTACACTCCAAAAATCATATCTTAATTTTTTTTTGAGAATTTTTAATATTCAATAATATTATTCTTTTTATTTTCAAACTGAGGCTTGTAAATAAAAGGGAGGCAAATCTAAATTACAAATAAATATTAATGGTAGGAATGTATTTAATTGACACTTCATCAAAATTTATAACTTAAAAAACATTTTTCAATAAAATGGTATAAATACCTATTTGGTCAATAGTATTTTGAACAAAGTGGAATAAATAACAATAGAGATTATTATTTTATAAGATATTTATTAAAATATAAAAAAAGAACCAAGATGGGGGAGATTTACAACCAAGTAAATAAAAATTAAATATGTTAGATAAGGCATTCTACACATGGCAGACTTAGAATACTTTATTAAGAGGGCTAATATATAATGGATAGGAAAAACATTTTCAATTGGGTTTCAATAGGTTTTCTATTTTGGTAATAAATATTAATTTAAGTAATTTTAATTAGTTATTTTTTTAAGATAATTCTTTTTAATATGACAATTTTTCTAATACGAAAAAAGAGTATGCTCTAATGGTACTAAACCCCCTTCTAGAAGATATATATATATATATATATATATATATATATATATATATATGTCGGTGTGCGTATGTTGATCGTTTCGTATTTGTATATAAAAAATATAGATACACTATAAGATCAATGTGTAGGTGGGCTTTAGTCAACTCTGATAAATCATAATTCAGCCACTCTGCATCCGCATTATAAATGCCCACGATGTGATTTAGAGTTACTACAAGGCAACAAGGTTAATGGGATCTAGGTACCAAATATTTAGCTCGATGTTTGGAAATTTTTTAGCTTCAACACTGGTGACACCAACATGGATAAAAAATGTTTCCCAAATGACCCACCAGATATATAAAAAATTACTAGTACAATATTTTTATTCTTTTTATCAACTTACGAAATTGTAAACCTTCTTGTTGTTTTTGTTAGTATTTGAGTTAATGAATTCTTTTGTTATCAATTTTTGAGTCCTTAGTCATAGTGATTTATTTTACGTGTATTATACTAGTGCACCTAAAGTTTGTTTATTTGTAAACAAACAGGATGAACAAGGTTTACACTTTTTATTGAGTTGCCACATTTTGTTTTATATTTTTAATTATAAATGATTTTTTCAAATTTATATTGCAATTGATTTTAATGTGACAATTAGTTTGAGGACTTCCATAATACTTAAAAAGAGACTATGAAGCTCATTCAATCCATTCGTAGTATACCTCTAAATGCATTAATGCATTTAAATACATTTATTAATTTAGTCAAAAATATATATTATAATAACATTATTTTTGTTTCTCTCTCTTTGATGGTAAAATATACTTTTACAAAGAAAAATAAAAGATCTTCTTAAAAAGTGTAAAACAAATCATGACTTATTGTGAAGGTCTATTAAGGTAAAAGAAAACATATTGTTTTGAATTGTAATTTATATGATCATCTTCTCAAGAAAAATTATTGACAATGATGGACAAGGTTCATGAATTGTTCTATTTCAAAATAATATTTATCTTTAATCAAATGCATCATTTATCTCTAATAACAAAGTTACTTAATTTTCACCGAAGATAAAAATTAATATGAGATCCACTTATCTGTTTTTGATAAAATATGTTTAATCGAAAGCAACTATGTTAGAGAGAGCTTAATAGAGAATAATCCACTTATTATAGTTCAAGGGTAGTTTAAGGTTTATTTAAATTTTGAATTATTAATAATATTATAGAAGATTAGACAACGGGTATCCTAGATATTACTCATATGTGTTTAAATGATACGATTATGGTTCTAACTATTAACTTACAATTTATAAATGGAAAATTATTCCATCCAATATTGGATAAACCTACACGAATTATATTAATACACATACCCAATATTTTAACTTACAAAAATCAACTAACTAATTAATCTAATGACATTGTTTTGTTATAATAATTAATGGATGTGATGTGAATACTGGACCATTCAATTTTGGATGGAATTCATACCCATTAGAAATACATCAAACTTGTCATAGGAAAAATGTTGATTTATAAAGATCAAGTCCTAGTATTATAACTTTTTAATAAAATTATTAAGGTTACATTACTATGTATATATGAAAAGTGATCGGGTTTGTGTTTGATAGGAAGAGTGACGAGGATAGGATTTACGAGACAATATAAATTGGGAATTTGAATTAAATATTTTGAAATAAATTAAAAATTTGGATTCAAAGGGATAATTGTTTGTTATTAGAAGAAAAAATTGAAAATTTTGATAAAATGACATTTTTAAATTTTTATATAATGCTAATGTATTAAATTCTGAGTTATCATATATTTTGTATTGTATTTTAACATTTCTATTATTTTAAAATAAACAATATGTTGAATATTATTTTATTTATGTATGATTTTCATCTATTCTGTTTGTTGTAATATATTCTATGAAAAATAGTAATACTTCATAATAAATTTAATTAGTCTATACTTTATAGTGAAGTGAAAAATACTTGGGATTTTTTATTCTTTATTCTAAAAGTGAATTGTTCGAGTTTACATGCGAGACTGAAAAATATACTGGAGTAGCCCTTTGATATCCAGCTTAGAGCTAAAGTTAGACACGCATGGCGTCAACCTAGTCCACTTTTGATGTAAATGGTTTTTGGGTTGGATTAGGGAACTTAAAAGAGACCCAAGACCCATAAAATAATTTACATCAATGAGAGAGTGCAAGTTGATTTGGAGGAGGAAGCAAAAAGCTGGAGCCTAACTTCACTAATTCTACATCTTGCACTTGTTATCATAAGGATTATTAGTCCCTGTTTCTTCTCTTAACCATATTTCTAAAAATACTATATAGTTTTCTTTATCTATAACATACCAAATTCAATTAGCTTGATTCTTTTTTTATCTATACACGTTGAATACTGTTTTGATACTATGATATATGGAAAGTGAATTTAATTGAATCGGATAATTGTATTATTAGTGAATATGAATTATTATAATGGATTCTTTCTATAACTTGGAAAGTTTTTGATTGACCTAACTGCTTAAACTATTACCTTAGATATGAGTTTAGGAACTGAACTGGTTCATATAATTTTGGTGTGCAATAGACATCCTAACAGGCTTACCTAACTAGATAATCACATAAGTTTAGCTCATATCACCAAATATTTTCATTGAACAATCTTAACCAGTGACTCAAATAATTGTGAGATCGTCTTTTAGGTTACCTTGATGGAAGTTAGAAGGTATATAGTATCCCGATAAGTTATAACGACCTAATTTAGCATTATTATTAGAATCACCGACTCAATAAGATATGCGCATACTAGCAAACATGATCTAATCTCTTATACATATATCGTAATATTATTTACTGCATTAGTTGCTTAATTTCATATTCATATCGTACTTAATAATTATAAACCAAATACATATCTATTTTAATTATGTCATTAGTTTTAAAAATCTAAATCCTTAACACTACATACAAACATGAGTTCAAAGTTAACGACATAAGTCCATATAGAGACGCTAATTCTTATACAATCTTATTACTTGTCCGTTCTCTCGTGTTGTGTTTTGTATACCATATTTTTATCACACCTAGCGAGACGACAATCACCTTGACCTGGAGCCACAAACCCCTCAGGGTCCACCATATAGATCTATCCATATAAATCATCATTCAAGAACATGGGTTTGACATACATCTGATTTATAACTAGTTTGCAAATGACAATTAGGACAATACTAGAGATTCGAGGGAATTGTGACTGACTTATATGAATTCGAAAAAAAAGAAGGAGATCTTCCCTCCTAGACCAAGGATCCAAAGGCTCAACTTTGGCTTCCCACAATCGAGACAAAATAACTTAAATAAAAGAAAAGGTGTTTATGTAATTCCAAGTAATTTTGAAGAAGAAAAGAAAGATAATTTGATGAATACAAACGAGAGTATTGTGAAAATGGGAACAAATCACCATGATATTATAATTAGGAGCTTACTCTACAAGTTCCCAAGGTGATTATTTCTTGATCACCTTATTTTTTAAGTAATATTGGATGATCTCCTAGAAAACTAGAAAGATAAATTATTAACATAATAATTAAGATGGCAACGTGCCTTTATGAACGAACAAAATTTAAAGAAAAACAAGGATACATTGGTGAAGCATTGTCATCGATCCCATCATTGATTTGAAAAGGTTATCAAAATAGATTGTTGGAAAAATACACACATTTTGTTTCATTCTTATTAATAAGATCTCACAAGACTGATTTTGTTCATTACGTCCACAAAAGACAAAAACATATGATTAATATACCTAGAAGGTATTTAGAAGCCCAACATAAGTCATCAACATACCCTCAAAAATATTTTAGAAGTCATTTCTTCATCGACATGGTTACAATTTACTCAAAAGACAGTCTTGGCATATCTAAAAATAGTTACAAAGACTGATTCTTCATTGGCACGATTACTAAAGACCAAGGCCATTGTTGACATATAAAGTGAATACTTGAAAGAAATACCTCAGACGCTGGCACGCTCCAAAAAATCAACAAAAAGACGTATGTGAATTATTGGAAGTAAGAATGATGTAATTACAATAAACAAAAGAATCCTTTCAAGTATGTTTGACATAGATGTTATTTTCGGTATCAAGATTCTTCAAAATTCAGAAGGTATTATAGTATCTCAATCACACTATATTTAGAAAGTATTAAAAAAAATAGTAATGGCAACACATATAGCGCCAAGACACATGATGATGTAAATTTACATCTTGCTAAGAAAACTAATGGTATGATCAAAGGTTGGCGTACGCTCGGGATATTGGGAGTCTCATGTTCCTACCAAACTACAATAGGTCAGATATAGAAATGCAGTATGTAAGCTAAGTAGGTTTACACATAATCTGGGAAAGCAACCATTTTATTGCTATTGTAAAAGTTATAAAGTATGTTCAATATATACTATGAACGAATGGTTGTATTACGCGGGATATTAAGTTGTACTAGAAAGATACAGTGATACAAACAAGATATTAGACTCCATAGACTCAAAATACACAATTGGATTCGTCTTCATGTTAACAGGAGCAGAAGTGTCATGGAAATCCACTAAGAAAACTTGCATAGCCAGATGCACTATGGAATCTGAATTTATAGCTTTAGATAAAGGTACTAAGGAAGATGAGTGGCTTCAGAATTCGTTAGAGTATATTCTTAATTGCACAAAGTTGTGTCAGCTATCTTCATAAATTGCGATAGTTAGAGTGTCATTGGTAGGGCACTAAAAAATATGTATAACGGTAAGTCTAGACACATACGTCATAGACACAATACTGTTAGACAACTGCTCTCTAATGGAGTTATCACATTGGATTACGTTCAATTAAAGGATCATAGAGGATCCACTGACCAAGGGTTTACAAAGAGATCGAGTGTGAGTGTTGTCATGGGGAATGGGTCTTAAGCCTATGAAAGCTGAGTTTCCATGATAGGAACTCTACCTAGCATAGTGTAAATCCCAAAATTTAGGTCCAATGGGAAAATTGAATCATAAAGCTGTAACTCACTACGACGCACTTTGGAGAGACCTTTCAAAACCATACATAGGACAAAATAACATATTGTTACTTGTATAAGTGAAGATAAGATTAACTTTCAATGGTTCTTATATCTTCAATTATATACGTTTATATAGATAACATGGGTTGTACCGCCATACGAGAATTTTTTGAAATGCGAAATTCTCCGACTGGTATTCATAGAATACTAAAATTTATCTATGGCGATAAATTGACACAACCGTGAGAACCAAATTATGTTTGGAAGGATAATATGTATGTTCTATTGACATGGTTTACACAAAGGTTGCACAGTTCAAGACATCATGTTCATTGGTTTCAAACTAAATCCAATAGCCCTTCCTAAAGATGGTTAAAGGCCAAAGGCTAAACATCTCGACGTAGTATTCTCCTACTCTTCTCTCTCAATATCTGTCGTCTTTAGATTTCTCTGTCAATTTCCATTAATGTGGGTATTGTTGGTCAAATGAGTTTTTTCTCAAGTATTGAGCGGTTTGATGATTACTTGGTTAATACGTTTATCAATTTTTAAAGAATAACATAATATATTCACTTGGTTAAAAATTATTTGGATTTGAATTAGAAGTTGAGTCATGAAAATTTGGAGGAAAAATAAATAAATAAATACGTTTTATTTATTTATATATTAATATATAATAAAGGTTAAAAAAGAAAAAAAATGTTTTTTACTATTGCGGCAAGCCCAATAGTTTTTTTCCATGTGCAAACATTGGACCTGGCCCATTAGTAAATTTATAACAAATAATAAAGACACATTACTATAGGATCAATCCTAATAGTTATGTCATTTACTAGCTAATATATATTTTGTTTAAAACACAAAAGTCTAAATTTTAAATTCACAACCCTTTATAATGGATGTCTAGCCACATATTCATTTATTTGAAGCATTAAACGTTAACATAGATAGAAAAGAGGTGCATGTCTGTTTCTTCCTAATAGTTTTATTTCCTGTTCATGGGCTAAATAGTTGTACTAGTTTATACAAATGAAATCGAACAACTTTTTGAAATGCGCCATTAAAATTAATTTTTAATCCATCATTTGTAACTTATCAGTATTATTCAACTATTGTAATCTTGGACCATGAGCTTTAAAATATGAAATAAGTGAGAGCATTAAAATTAATCAAATTCCTCCCTTCATCGAAGTCTTCGATCTAGATGGACCACTTTAACAGTCTTCTTAACAGTTTTAGTCAATTCTAGAATTTTTGAAGTTGTAGTCCGTTAATGCCTTAGCTCATATCACCAAATATTTTCAATGAACAATCTTAACCAGTGACTCAAATAATTGTGAGATCGTCTTTTAAATTACCTCGATAGAAGTTAGAAGAATTATAGAATCCCGATAAGTTATAACGACCTAATTTAGCATTATAATTAGAATCACCAACTCAATAAGATAGGCGCATACTAGCAAAAATGATCTAATCTCTTATACATATATCGTAATATTATTTACTGCATTAGTTGTTTAATTTCATAATCATATCGTACTTAATAATTATAAGCCAAATACATATCTATTTTAATTATGTCTTTAATTTTAAAAATCTACATCCTTTACACTACATACAAACATGAGTTCAAAGTTAACGACATAAGTCCATATAGAGACGCTAAATCTTATACAATATTGTTACTTGTCCGTTCTCTCGTGTTGTGTTTTGTATACCATATTTTTATCACACCTAGCAAGACGATAATCACCTTGACCTGGAACCACAAACCCCTCAGGGTCCACCATATAGATCTATTCATATAGATCTTCATTCAAGAACATGGGTTTGACATACATCTTATTTATAACTAGTTTGCAAATGAAAATTAGGACAACACTAGAGATTCGAGGGAATGGTGACTGACTTATATGAATTTGAAATAAAAGAAGTAGATCTTCCCTCCTAGACCAAGGATCCAAAGGCTTAACTTTGGCTTACCACATTCGAGACAAAATAACTTAAATAAAATAAAAGGTGTTTATGTAATTCCAAGTAATTTTGAAGAATACAAGAAAGATAATTTTATGAATACAAAAGAGAGTATTGTGAAAATGGGAACAAATCACCATGATATTATAATTAGGAGCTTACTCTACAAGTTCCCAAGGTGATTATTTCTTGTTCACCTTATTTTTTAAGTGATATTGGATGATCTCCTTGGAAACTAGAAAGATAAATTATTAACATAATAATTAAGATGGCAACGTGCGTTTAAGAACGATACAAAAGTTAAAGAAAAACACGGATACATTAGTGAAGCATTGTCATCGATCCCATCAATTATTTGAAAAGGTTATCAAAATAAATTGTTGGAAAAATACACACATTTTGTTTTATTCTTATTAATAAGATCTCACAAGACTGATTTTGTTCATCACGTCCACAAAAGACAAATACATATGATTAATATACAACTTGACATGGATCTCCATTTTCTTTTTCAACCCAAAGTAATCTTTACCTGTAAAAAGCGGAGGTCTAGTAGAACATGAATATTCCGGTTGATTAGAGTCCATATCGTATTAACTCTAGAAACGATTAAGTACAAATTAGAGCTAGGCTCTGATACCAATTGATATTCTATATGCGTCCCAGAAGGGGGGTTGAATAGGACTACGGAAATTAATCGGCTAATTATATCCTAAGTAAATAAAATTAAAAGCTAATTTAATTCCTATTCTCTTTCTAAACTAGATGGACATGAGTTTGATAAATGAGCAATAGATAATAATCACCTAGATATTCATACAAGCATATTATCAAACATATAGAGTGCGGAAGTAAATAGTTTAGGGAAAGAGAATACTCAAGCATGTATAGTGGTTCGGTTTCCCTACTCCACTACCTAAGGTAGCAATCTTAGGATTTCCAAGCTTCTTTATTAAGCTCCGTGTCTCTCTTAACCGGGGCGAGAACACAATACCCGTTTACAACCACTTCGAAAACCCGAAGCAAACTCTTGTGTAATCACAACACAAGGACACCAAGTATAATCCCTATACACACACACTCTCTTAATCTAACTATTACAAAGACTAGACTAAGAGGAAGAATCAAGTGTTTGAATGGTTTTACAATAGTGATGAACTCCTAAAGAGTGGATATGACTTTATTGCATAATGAGAATGATTTTGACTATGATTAGCTCTTGACACCTTCTTGAATGATAACAATTAAGCCCATTAATGTTGGTGGATGAATGGTGTAGTTGTAGCTTTGAAGAACCTTCATTTTATAGCTGCAAAATGCTCCCAACGGTCATAAGGCTTGTGTCTAACGGATATATTAATATTCCCAACGGATATATGCCTTTTGTCTTAATTTTGCTGCAGAAAACCTTCTCTGCGGTATACCGCGGGTTTTGTGCGGTGTACCGCGCTTCTCGTGTTTTGATTTCCTTGTTTCTGACGGACTACCCTATGCACCGTGGTGTAGTCCGTGGGCTTCAGCGGTATACCGCTCGTACCGCCGGTATACCGGTCCGGGTACTCAATAAAGCTTAAAAAATGATGTTTAGTTCATGAATAAAAGGTATTTAGTAAGTACAAATGTAATGCACTATTTTGGAATAGTTTAAAACACAATTTGGCAAATATTAAAACAAGATTAAAAGGACGTTAGGCTAACAATCTCTCCCTTTTTGATGTTTGACAAATCAAAACTTTTGAAGTGACTAGTACCACATTTTTAATCAAAAACTCCCCCTCAACCTAAGCATGAGATTTTTAAGGATAAGTTAATTTAAAAAGCTCCCCCTTACGAAATGCATAGAGTTTTTGTATTCAACGAAAAAGTTTAACTAAAATTTCTCCCCCTTTGTCAACAACAAAAAGAAACGATGACTTAGTAATAGGAACCAAATGTAATTTTGTAAAAAATATAGGGACCTAAATGCAATTTGTTTAAAATTTTTAAAAAACTAAATTTTGCAAGAGGGTTCCTAGATAATAGAGACATCTAATATAAATTTTTTAAAAAGTTTTATGAATATTAGCATCAATGCAAGTAATATCATACTTTATTCCATTTGTATCTTGATGCTTGATTCCTACAAAAATAATTAAGCTTTAGGTACCCAACTTGGTTTGGGTCCATGAGTGTTAGGGAATTTTCTTTTTATGATCCATAAAGGCTTTTTCCAAGATGGTACAAGAGATCCTAAATCCAACAATTTACGATAATAACAATGAGATGCATTATGACCAAGTTTTTCACAATAAGTGCAAGTGATAGAAGATTTTGAAGAAGATGAAATATGATTTGAAATCGTTGATTTAACAAAGATATTTTTCAAGAATTTTTGTTTGGTTGATGGATCATATCCAACACCACTTTTTTCAAAAGCCAATTTTTGAGAACCTAAAATCAAATCCAAGTTTTCTTGCCCATTTGTAAATTTTAAGATAATAGCATTTTGATCCTCAATCTTTTTCTCTAACAATGCTTTTTCTTCCAAGAGACTTTTCTCAACAAGATGAAGTTTCTCATTTTCATCTATACATTCATCACTAAGATTTTGACAATCTTCCAAAGCTTTTAAAATCTCTTTATTTCTATTTCTTTCAACTTCTAAATCTTTTGTTAAAACTTTGTTTGTTTCAATAGAGTTTAAAAAATCATTTTAAAGAGAATCAAATGCCTCATAAATATCTTGCTCACTAGCATCATCATTAGATAAGGAAGAGCTAAATTTAGAAGTTACCTCATTGTTTTTATCATCCCAAATAGCATGCTCATCTTCTTTGTGATTCACCATGAATGCAACTAGATTCACATGCTCGTTATCACTTTCTTCTTGATCGGAATTTAGAGCATCCCAAGTGATGTTGGTGTGCAAGGCTTTCTTAGATTTTCCTTTGTGAAGATTTGGACAAAAGGTTTTGATATGCCCTATTTTCTTGCAATGGTAGCAAGTAGGTTCTTCTTGCCTAATGACCCTTACATTTCTTGAAGAGCTTCCTTTTTTGGCAAAACGTTTGTATTTCATAATTTTCTTGAGCAAGCCATTTCTTCATCTTCACTTGTTTCTTCATCATAGGAATCTTCTTCCTCTTCAAAATTCTTTATTTTCTTCTTTTTACAACTTGAAGCATGAAGGGCAATGGATTTCTTTATCTTTTTCTCTTCATCTTCTCTTGATTTTTCTTTTTCAAGAACAAGTTCCTCCGTCATGAGGTTGCATATAAGTTCATGTACCGTCATTTTTGAGAGATCCTTTGTATCTCTTATTGAGGTAATCTTTGTTTTGAATTTCTTTGGAAGAGCAAATAGGATTTTTCGGCATTGCTCTTTGTTGGTGTAGCTTTGACCAAGAGTCTTCAAGGTGTTAACTATGTTAGAGAATCTTTGATGCATTGCATTCAAGGTTTCGTTGGGATCCATTTTAAATAGCTCATATTTGGTAATATAGAGACCAACTTTGGTTTCTTTGACATCCTCCGTACCTTGATAAGATAGCTCCAAGAGTTGCCATATTTCATTAGCCGAATTACATTCACTAACTCTACCATATTCCGTGATACTCAAACCATTTATGAGTATATTCATAGCCTTGTTGTTCTTGGTGAGTTTGGCTATATCTTGAGGAGTGTAGTCATCTTCATCTTTCTCAATTGTGTCATCTTTATCGAATAAGGAATAAAAGGACCCTTCTTAATAATTAACCATAACAAGTAGTCAATTTCATTGACATGGATCTCCATTTTCTTTTTCAACCCAAAGTAATCTTTACCTGTAAAAAGCGGAGGTCTAGTAGAACATGAACCTTCCGGTTGATTAGAGTCCATATCGTATTAACTCTAGAAACGATTAAGTACAAATTAGAGCTAGGCTCTGATACCAATTGATATTCTATATGCATCCTAGAAGGGGGGTTGAATAGGACTACGGAAATTAATCGGCTAATTATATTCTAAGTAAATAAAATTAAAAGCTAATTTAATTCCTATTCTCTTTCTAAACTAGATGGACATGAGTTTGATAAATGAGCAATAGATAATAATCACCTAGATATTCATACAAGCATATTATCAAACATATAGAATGCGGAAGTAAATAGTTTAGGGAAAGAGAATACTCAAGCATGTATAGTGGTTCGGTTTCCCTACTCCACTACCTAAGGTAGCCACCTTAGGATTTCCAAGCTTCTTTACTAAGCTCCGTGTCTCTCTTAACCGGGGCGAGAACACAATACCCGTTTACAACCACTTCGAAAACCCGAAGCAAACTCTTGTGTAATCACAACACAAGGACACCAAGTATAATCCCTATACTCACACACTCTCTTAATCTAACTATTACAAAGACTAGACTAAGAGGAAGAATCAAGTGTTTGAATGGTTATACAATAGTGATGAACTCCTAAAGAGTGGATATGACTTTATTGCATAATGAGAATGATTTTGACTATGATTAGCTCTTGACACCTTCTTGAATGATAACAATTAAGCCCATTAATGTTGGTGGATGAATGTTGTAGTTGTAGCTTTGAAGAACCTTCATTTTATAGCTGCAAAATGCTCCCAACGGTCATAAGGCTTGTGTCTAACGGATATATTAATATTCCCAACGGATATATGCCTTTTGTCTTCATTTTGCTGCAGAAAACCTTCTCTGCGGTATACAACGGGTTTTGTGCGGTGTGCCGCGCTTCTCGTGTTTTGATTTCCTTGTTTCTGACGGACTACCCTATGCACCGTGGTGTAGTCCATGGGCTTCAGCGGTATACCGCTCGTAAAGCCAGTATACCGGTCCGGGTACTCAATAAAGTTTAAACAATGATGTTTAGTTCATGAATAAAAGGTATTTAGTAAGTACAAATGTAATAAACTATTTCGGAATAGTTTAAAACACGATTTGGCAAATATTAAAACAAGATTAAAAGGACGTTAGGCCAACAGTTGATTACATGTATATTAAGCATATTAGTGCATTATTTCTTAAGCATGACTACATGAGACTTTTTAGATATTTTTCTCTAGGATCATTCATTGTTTTTTGTTCTTATTCTCCTCCTACTTCTTCTTCTTGACTACCCTACTGTTCTTTACTTTTATTGTATCGGGACGATACAACTTTGAGTTGGGGTATCTTGATGTCTCCTCATTTGTGATAATATAATATACTTCAGAGACATCATTTTAGTCTTAATTATTAGTTTATAGGCCGATCTTAGCTTAATTTGGTGCACTTTCCTATTTTGAGTCTTGATTTAGTAATATAATATTTTTTGAGCATATTGGGTTTAATTGTTTATTTAGTGTGAAACTTTAAAGATAATTATGGAGATTAATTAGAGTCCAAGATTCTCATTTTTTCCTACCCCAACACATAGATCTTGTCGAGATATACAAAATCACTAATCAGACCCATAATTTGTTACACATATTTACAGTAAGGGTGTTCGTTTGTTTCAACGTGCCCCAGCGCAACCATGATACAAAAAAAATATTATAACCCATAACAATTAAAATTTGTGAATTCTTCATATAAAAGTTTAAAATGGAAATCAAGATCTAGGAGCACGATACTTCTGGTGTGCATGAATCGAGAATAAAAAATTTTGAAATTAAATTGAACTCAAATGAAGACTTCTAGTTTCAAAAATCAAAATGCCAAAATATAGCTTTCATCACATAGAATTCTACAATATATGTTAGTTAGCTTGAGAATTGGTTTAATTCTATTGAACAAAAAGATATAGTTGTTAGAGCGCTCGGACATAGAAGGTAAAAAATTTGGAAGGATATATTTTTAAATTCTCTTTTTCTCCGTCAATTCTTAGATCTCGTCAAGTTACATAAAAAAGACTATTCAAGATGGAAATTTTACGTATGGATCATCGATATAGCTGTTCATATGGGAAAAAATACACAAAATATGAATTTTGACATTTGTGATTCTCTAAGAACGTGTTTTATATAAAAGATAAAACATAAATAAAAAATCATAAGTATGGGATCTCGAATAAAGGGAGTGTACTAACATAATAACTTAAGTTAGCTAAAATAGTATATGGATAGTGTTATATATATATATATATATATATATATATATATATATATATATATATATCAACTAAATAATTGTAAACTCAGTGAATCAATAAAATATAGGGTTATTTACTCATTAATTCCGTAGCTCACCAATTTTGTCAAAAAGGTCAAATCCAAATCAATTTCCATAATACCATTTTTCAAGCAAATCGTTCCATAATAGAATATTTACTTTCCACAACTAAAAAATTATATAATTAAAACATACCAACATTACAAAATTCTACACCAAAAAATTCTTTAATTATAATATTTCATATTCGAAAACTAACCCATTCCATTATATTTTTTATTTCATAACAAAAAATTGATTATTTTTTTGAATCGTCAAACCTGCAAATGCATAAAAAACAAAAAAAAACTTTAATCAAGAGTTAAAAGCATTAATAAAACATAGTGTGTTGATAGTAAAAGATGGCACTAAAAAAATCATGGGTTGTTAGTAAAAAACAATGGGTGATATCACAAAATTTCTGATTTAAGAGTGCAAAAATGATGGATAATAGTACAAACACATGTAAAAACATTGAAAAAAATCTAAAGCAAAATAAAATAAAAAGTAAATGTTAGAAACAATTAAAATATAAAACCTATAACTCGTCTCTATCACACTCATATGAAAAAAAAAAAACATAAAAAACTGAAATATAAAACCTAAAACTCATCTCTCCCTCACTCGCATCAAACAAAACAAAAGTAAACTTTGAAAACAATAGAAACATAAAACCTAAAACTCAATCATTTCAATGGTAAAAAAATAATCTTATACCTTAATCTGTGTTTTTCATTTGTTGGTAATAAAAATTAATTTTTTACCTATAATTAATATTTTAGAGTTCCAATGGTAAAATATAGTTTTTTACCTTAATTTAGGTTGTTTCGATGTTGATGGCGTAGCAAAGCTGGGTTATTGATGGCGAAGAATGGTTCCCGAGAAGCGGCGGTTTTCTTATGCAGGAGTGGCTTGGTGGTCAAGCCGGGGTGATGATGAGAATTAACAGTAGAAGCATCCTGACTAAATGAGTTATAGTTATCTTTTTTCTAATCACAATTATGAGTCAATGCATATAAGTTCATCCTTATTGAAGTAGATAAGGAACGACCAAGTAAAATAAGGAACAAGGATACCTTTAACCTCATATAATAGAGGAACCAGGCGGTCTGCCCCTGGTCTGGAAACAATATCTGAAGACGAGTTACTCGCCCTAGCATAATAACGCTATATACAAAACAACCGAGTACATCACACCACCATATGATGCACACTAAATAATCCTTAAATTATTCTCAAACATCCTTTAACATGCTCTATCGAAAACTCACAAACATGTATCTTTTAATTAAAAAACCATCTTATATAGCCTCAGAAAGAAAAACTCCTCTAGCAACCCGACACTGAAATCTTGATCAAGCTAAGTGGACGGTTAACGGTATAACAACGAGACCTACATAACTCTAATAAAATAAGTCTGATTTAGCCTCCACGATAAGACCGGCATAGCTTAGGTACATAAGTCTAGTATAGTCTAACTCTAGTAAATAAGTCTGATGAAGCCTTGGTAATGAATTAACATAGCTCTGTTAAATTAGTCTGATATAGCCTCGACAATGAGACTGCCATATCTTCGATTTTATGTCTGAAGTAACCTTGGAAATGCGAACGACATAGATCAGGTAATTAAGTCCGACTTAGCTTTTGAAAAAGACCAACAATATTGTTGGCAAGAAGGTTATCTAGAATTAAAAAAATTAACTGTGTCACGTGTAAGTAAGATCCAACAATATATGAGATATATAAAATGACTTTGTAAGACCGACACAATATCGACAATTAAAAAGTATTTTTAAGACCTACACAATATCAATAATTAAAAAAATTTTGTAAGACCGACAAACTCTCGACAATCAAAAAGGTTTTGTAAGATCGACGCGACCTACAAAATCAAAAAAAGTTTCATTTGACCAATAGCGTCGGCAATCAAAAAAGTTTCGTAAGACAATCAACAGTCAAATAAGCTTTGTAAGACCGACACTGTCTCGCATCAACCAATTAATTTTGTAAGGTCAATGAATATTGAGCCAAACTATAAATAAATTAGAATTGAAATTGTTTAGAATTCATATAGTTGACTTCTTTAAATAGATTGTGTTTCTATTAGAATAAGTGAATAACTCTAAAATAAACACAGCCCTTTAACAATAATATAATTCCCCCGGATATATGAGATCTTCTTGCAGGATCAACGAAGTGTGAATTATTATAAGCTTTAAAATAAGAACATGATTTAATATCCTTAGTTCTTAATCTTGACTCCAGTAAACAAATGATAGAAATATAATTCTTCAAAACTAGAGAATTAAAAACTTTTTGGGTCAAGGATATCCTTTTAATTAAAATTTATGTAAAAAACTTGATAGTATTTCCCTTAGAACTCACAAAACAGAAATATTATTATTGCCTTCTTAAATGTTGTTAGATAAGGATATATTTACTCTATCAAACATTTGAGGATTTTTTTTGCTCTATCAACAATAAAGGATAACAAAACATGTATGTATAACAAGTGCGTAGTTCATATTGAGAATATCATAATTGGAATTACCAATCTATGCACGGAAGTGCGTGTTACTCATCCGAGCTTTCTGCATGTGTTTATTACCCAATACCCTCCATACGTTTTAGCCACTACACATTCCATTACAAAGAAATGTTAATCTACCACAAACGCAGCGCATATTCCACACTCTTGAGACTACAATAAACCCTGTTTATTTAAGTTATAAGCCGTGGGTAGTCTATCTTTTGCGAGTCCAACGAAACACCCAGATTTTTTTTCTTAGAACACTGTAGCTTCCAAATCGACCGGGTAACATGGGGTAAAATGTCACGAAAATTTAGTATAGAGATAAAATGCACCAAGAACCGCGCAAAAGACTAGCACATGATCAACTAAACACGATTTTTTACGGATTTCTTCTAGTAGGGGTAACGAGTCATGAAAATTTAGTATAGGGGTTAAACAGCCTCGATTTAAACAATAGAGGGAATGTTTTCAAACAGTGCGTAAAATATATTGTTTAACAATCATTATTAATGACAAGGACCATACTATATAAAATTTTAATATCTCATAATAATTATTACCATATTTAATATTATAAAACCTAAATTTAATCTATGTGCGTAACTAATATGTTATAGAACTCAAGTGTTTATATTATTTATGTATTTTAAAAATAAGACCAACAATTAATAAGTATATCTCAAAAATAATATACATAAATTTTTAAGTTTATTAAACTATTAAATTTTGTTAGACGACATTTAATTAATAGCGTTTAAGAAAAAATAAAAATATTAAATATAATTATTTTTTAAAATATTATTTATTTTTCTATAAATTTAAAAACGTAAACATTAAAAGAAAAATATATAAGGTGAAAAAAGATTGTTGAAAAATAACCCTAACCCGTTCATTTCAACTACAAAGATATGAAATCATTATTAAGCTCTTAAGCCGCCACAATATTATTACTATTTGATATCCCATTCTCTTCCAATCGATTCATATCTTTACAATTTCTCCTCCTCTTGGATTATGTTTCTTCTATTCACAGGATTTCCCGGTTTTGATTTTAATGAATAAGTGGATTCGCTATCTTTCATTTCTCAGATCGATGAACATTTCATTTCTATTTTCATGTATGTATTTCTTGATATATTGTTATTTTTATGATAGATATTATATGCTAAACATATTTCTTCTACTCAGATTATTTATTTATTTTTTTTAAAATTTATTGATAGTTTGATTGTGTATGCTAAAAATAATTTCTTCTAATCAAGTTATTTTAGTTTATATAATTTTTATTCATATAATTTTATCAATCTTTTTTAACTTAAATGTATATGTAGTAGATGAAATAATGGTTAAAATCTTGTTTGAAGATCCTTTGAGACTTAAAACTTATTGATGTAATAAATCATATATATCATGATAATGAGAAAACATTTTATGTTTTCTATTATAAGGGATTATTTTATCGAGACTGATATAATTTTTTAAATCTAAATATTTTATAGAATCCATAAATGAATTAAAATTTAATTATATTTTGACATATTTTTCTTAATCTTTTATAGTGATGGATAATTTTTTTTTTATATTTTAAAGATTTTTATGTATGTGGCATGTCAAGTTTGAGTAAAAAACAAACTAAAATCTAGTAATTTTTTGGGATGCGTTATTCTCTAAAACCAACATCCTAAAAATATTTTGTATATGATTTTTAAGCATTTAAAAAAATTATTAAAGATATAATAGAAGCTAGACCTACAAAATAAACTCATTTCCAATACAAAGTAAATTTTAAATCTAAGGTTTCAAAGAGTTTTTAATTAGGCATTTCATTTGTATGAATATTAAGAAATTGTCTCAATATTAGGTTCAACATTAGTTTTATACTTCATTTCACAATTTCAAGGTTCTTCTACTAATTTAGAAATGTAAATGTAAATTTGAAGATATTATTAATTTTTAGATAAGGTCTAAGTATATAATGTCTTCTCGCTAAATATAATACACTTATCATTGTTATTGATTATACTATACACAAATAAAAACTTGAAAAAATGCTTCTTTAGATTTAATTATTTTAAGAAGAGAAATTATTAAAATATTAGGACTACACACTTGATTATGTTGATAAGCTTTTACTCACTATTTTCTTTTTAATCAAGTATTTTTGTAACTTCTAGTCGTATTTAAGATTCATTAAGAACGACTTAGAATAAGATTATGTTTTTTTAAATGATGAGGAAAATATTAAATATGTGATGATTATATTTTTACATTTGTATAGCTTACAATAAAAAAATCATATCTTAATTTGTTGTGAGAATTTTTCATATTCAATAATATTATTCTTTTTTTTCAAACTGAGGCTTGTAAATCAAAGGGAGTCAAATCTTAATTACAAATAAATATTAATGGTAGGAATGTATTTAATTAACACTACATCAAAATATATAACTCAAAAAATATTTTTCAGTAAAGTGTTATAAATACCTATTTGGTCAATAGTATTTTGAACATAGTGGAATAAATAACATTAGAGAATATTATTTTATAAAATATTTAAAAAATATATAAAAAGAACCAAGACGAGGGAAGTTTACAACCAAGTAAATAAAAATTAAATATGTTAGATAAGGCATTTTACACATGGCATACTTAGAATACTTTATTTAGAGGGCTAATGTATAAGGGATAGGAAAATCATTTTCAATTTGGTTTCAATAGGTTTTTTATTTTGGTAATAAATATTAGTTGAAGTAATTTTAATTAGATATTTTGTTTTAAGATAATATTTTTTAATATGATAATTTTTCTACTACGAAAAAAGAGTATGCTCCAATGGTACCAAACCACCTTCTAGAAGATATATATATATATATATGTGTGTATGTTGATGTGTATGTTGATGGTTTCGTATTTGTATATGAAAAATATAGATACATTATAAGTCATAATTTTTCCAATGTGTAGGTGGGCTTTAGTCACCTCTGATAAATCATAATTCAACCACTATGCATCCGCATTATAAATGCCCAAGATGTGATTTAGAGTTACTACAAGGAAACAAGGCTAATGGAATCTTGGTACCAAAGATATAGCTCGATGTTTGGAAATTTTTTAGCTTCAACACTGGTGACACCAACATGGATAAAAAATGTCTCCCTAATGACCCACCAGATATATAAGAAATTACTACTACAATATTTTTTTCTTTGTTATCAACTTACGAAATTGTAAACATTGTTGTTGTTTATGTTAGTATTTGAGTTAATGAATTCTTTTGTTATCAAGGTTTGAGTCATTTAGTCACAGTTTTTTATTTTACGTGTATTTTACTAGTGCGCCTAAAGTTTGTTTATTTGTAAACAAACGGGATGAACAAGCTTTACGCTTTTTTATGAGTTCCCACATTTTGTTTTATATTTTTAATTATAAATTATTTTTTCAAATTTATATTGCAATTGATTTTAATGTGATAATTTAGTTTGAGGGCTTCCATATTATTTAAAAAGAGACTATGAAGCTCATTCAATTCATTGCTAGTATACCTCCAAATGCATTTATTAATTTAGTCAAAAATATATATTATAATAAAAATATTTTGGTTTCTCTCTCTTTGATGGTAAATATACTTTTACAAAGAAAAAATATCTTCGTAAAAAGTTTAAAACAAATCATGACTTAGTGTGAAAGGTCTATTAAGGAAAAGGAAAACAAGTTGTTTTTAGTCGTAATTTATATGATCATCTTCTCAAAATAAAATTATAGACAATGATAGACAAGCTTCATGAATTGTTCTATTTCAAAATAATATTTATCTTTAATCAAATGTATCATTTATCTCTAATAACAAAGTTACTTAATTTTCACCGAAGATAAAAATTTAATATGAGATCCACTTATGTGTTTTTTGAGAAAATATGTTTAATGGAATGAAACTATGCTAGAGACGGCTTAATAGTAAATAATTCACTTATTATAAATGGACGGTAGTTTAAGGCTTATTTAATTTTGGCATTATTAATAATATTATAGAAAATTAGACAACGGGTATCGTAGATATTACTCATGTGTGTCTAAATGATACGATTATGGTTCTAACTATTAACTTACAAAGCACGCTAAGTAACCTTGACCCTTCCCTGACGTGTACGATATAGTAGAGTAATTATTAGTCGTGGAAAACCAAAAAAAACTTCATTATAAACTCTTTCTTCGAATGAGCATCATACTTAAGGATTCCCGTTTCCCATAACATGTCCAACTCATCTATAATTGGTTGAAAAACGACATCCATATCCTTACCGGGTGATCAAGGACCCCGCATAAACAAACAAAGTTAAAATGTGGTTTATTTCATACATAATCAATGAGGAAAGTTGTAGATAGTCGATATAACTAGGTGTATGCTGTATAAGTTTTTTTGCATAGAGAATGGACAAAAAGCACTGATACCCATATGTTAGCCTCACCTTGTTTTTATTCCCGTTTTAATATTCGACAAATCATCATTTAAACTAAAATTCATTTGGTATCACTTTAAAGGTTTTCCAAAACCCCTCATTAGATTAGTTGTGTTTAAATCCTTGGACTTTAGCTTGAGATTCAAACGAACAGTGCCGCGGTACACCGGACGAGACACGCGGTACACCGCAGAGTCACGGACCAGAGACGCGGTGCACAGGATAGCCCGTCAGTAAGCTAATGAAAATGCACGGTACACCGGACAAAAGCGCGGTACACCGGACTGAGGCACGGACCAGGGACGCGGTGCATAGGATGGTCCGACCAGTAAGCTTGAAGTTTAGACGAACGTTTTCGCGGTGCACCGGACCATACCCGCGGTACACCGCAAGAAAGGGTTTTTTGCACTATTACTAGAGGACAAAGCTTATATCCGTTGGAGATAAAATAGATCCGTTAGATAGAAGCCTATTGACCGTTGGAAGATATTTTCAGCTATAAATTGGACCTCATTCAAGACACAACTCAAGCCTTCCATCTACCAATCTTAAGAGCAATTAATATTATCATTCAAGGAGGTTTCAAAGGAGCATTCAAGTCATATTCATTGTGAAGCTACATAGTTCATATCCACTCATTTAGGAGTTTAGTTACAAAGCTTTTATAAGCACCCCCAAACACTTTTTCGTTTCCTCTTAGTTCTTGTAATAGATTAAGAGAGTAGTGTGAGCATAGGTTTTATGCTTGGTTCTTTGTGTTGGTGATAACACAAGTGTATTTCCTTCAAAGGCTTTTGAAGTGGTTGTAAAGGGTTTGTAAACTCACCCGGTTAAGAGTTACGAAGATTAGTTGAGAATCTTGCAAATCCTAAGGAGGCTTCCTTAGGTAGTGGATGTAGGGAAACCGAACCACTATACATCGTTGTGTATCGTATTCTATCTCTACACTCTTTACATTTCCGCACTCTATATGCTTGATAAAATGCCTACATGAATAGTTTGATAATATTGTCTTTTAGGATTATCTAGTTCTTTACTATTTAGTTTGCTAAAACAATAGGATTCAAATTAGCTTTTAATTTTATTTACTTGAAATAAAATTAGCCGATTAATTTCTATTGTCCTATTCAACCCCCCTTCTAGGACGCATATAGACTATTAATTGGTATCAAAGCCTAGCTCTATTGTACTTAATCGTTTCTAGAGTTAATACGATATGGATTCTAATCAACCGGAAGGTTCATGTTCTACTAGACCTCCGCTTTTTGTAGGAAAAGACTACTTTGGATGGAAAAAGAAAATGGAGATTCACGTCAAAGGAATTGATTACTTTTTGTGGCTTGCTATCAAGAAGGGTCCTTATATTCCTTATGTTACGGGTAGTAGAACGGAGGTGAAAGATGAAGATGATTACAATGATCAAGACATAGCTAAACTCACCAAAAACAACAAAGCTATGAACATCCTCATTAATGGATTAAGTGTCACGGAATACGCTAGAGTTAGTGAATGCAATTCCGCTCATGAAATGTGGCAACTCTTGGAGCTATCATATCAAGGAACGGAAGATATCAAAGAAACTAAGATTGGTCTCTTTATCACTAAGTATGAGCTATTTCGTATGGAGCCCGATGAAGCCTTAAATGCTATGCATCAAAGATTTTCTAACATTGTCAACACCTTGAAAACTCTTGGTCAAGAGTACACCGACAAAGAACAATGCCGAAAAATCTTATTTGCTCTTCCAAGGAAATACAAATCAAAAATCAACTCTATAAGAGACACTAAAGATCTTTCAAAAATGACGGTTCATGAACTCATTTGCAACCTCATGACGGAAGAGCTTGTGCTTGAAGAAGAAAAGATAAGAGATGATGAGGAGAAGAAGATTAAGAAATCCATTGCTTTCCATGCCTTGAGTACCAAGTTGAAAGAACGAAAAGAAAGGAAGGAAATTGAAGAAGAAGAAAACTCACATGAAGAAGAAACTAGTGAAGATGAAGGAGTGGCTATGTTGGCAAGAGATATGAAAAAATTCATGAGATACAAACGCTTTGCCAAGAAAGGAAGTTCTTCCTCACCCTACAAGAAGAATGTTAGAGCTATCAAACAAGATGAACCCACTTGCTATCATTGCAAGAAAGTTGGTCACATCAAAACTTATTGTCCTCTTCTTCAAAAGGATAAACCTAAGAGAGCAATGCATTCTAATATCACTTGGGATACTCAAAATTCGGAGGAAGAAGAAAGTGATAACGAAAATGTTAATCTTGTTGCTTTTATGGGAAAACTTGAGAATGATGAAGATGCTTCTTCGGATGATGATACCGGTTCAACTCACTTTGCCTTTATGGCAAATCATGATGAGGTAACTCCTAAATCTAAACTCTCTTTATCTAATGATGATGCTAGTGAACAAGATATTCATGAGGCATTTGATTCTCTTTACAATGATTTTTTAAACTCTATTGAAACAAACAAAGTTTTAACAAAAGATTTAGAATTTGAGAAAAATAGAACTAAAGAGGTTTTGAAAGCTTTGGAAGATTGTCAAAATCTTTGTGATGAATGTATAGATGAAAATGAAAAACTTCATCTTATTGAGAAAAATCTTTTAGAAGAAAAAGCTTTGTTAGAGAAAAAGATTGTTGATCAAAATGATATTATTTTAAAATTTTCAAGTGGGCAAGAAAACTTGGATTTGATTTTAGGTTCTCAAAGAATGGCTTGTGAAAAAAGTTGTGTTGGATATGATCCATTCACTAACCAAAAACCCTTGAAAAATGTTTTTGTAAAACCAAAAATTTCAAATGAAATTCCATCTTCTTCAAAATCTTCTATCACTTGCACCTATTGTGAAAAACTTGGTCATGATGCATCTCATTGTTACTATCGTAAATTATTGGATTTGGGATCTCTTGTGCCAATTTGGAAAAGGCCCATATGGGTCTTAAAAAGAAAATCCACTAACCCTCATGGACCCAAACCGAATTGGGTACCTAAAGCTTAAATTATTTTTGTATGTAGGGATTGAGCATCATGAAGCAAAATATATGGCTCCTTGATAGTGGATGCTCAAGACACATGACCGGGAATCCATCATTATTTACACGTTTATATAAAACAAAAGGTGATAGAGTTACTTTTGCCGACAATACTAAGAAACGCGTTTTGGGTAAAGGTAACATTGGTAATATGAATTCTTTACTTATCTCTAATGTGTTGCTTGTTGAGGGTCTCTCTTTTAACTTGCTTAGTATAAGTCAACTTTGTGATGTTGGTTTTAGTGTTAAATTTGAAGCATCTAGATGTGTTGTTTTAAAAAATGATGAGTTAGATACTATGTTTATAGCAAAAAGATCGGATAATGTTTTTGTTGTTGATCTTGAGAGTCTTATGTCTAAACATATTAAATGCTTATCCGTGGTAAATGATAGTTGGCTTTGGCATAGACGTTTAGGGCATGCTAGCATGGATTTGATTTCAAAATTATCTAGAAAAAATCTTGTTGTTGGTTTGCCTATTTATAAATTTGATAAAGATAAATTATGTGATGCATGTCAACTTGGTAAACAACATCTTTCATCTTTTAAATCCATAAATAAGGTCATCACTGTTAGGCCACTTCAATTATTGCATATGGATCTTTTTGGTCCCGTTGATGTCACTAGTCTAGGAGGATCTAGATATGTCTTTGTTGTTGTTGATGATTTCACTAGATATACATGGGTGATGTTCCTTGCTTTAAAAAGTGATGCCTTCAATGAATTTGCAAAACTTTGTAGAAAGGTGCAAAATGAGAAAGGCTACTCTATTACATGCATTCGTAGTGATAATGGTAGTGAATATGTGAATTCTCCTTTTGTGCATTTTTGTGATGAATTTGGGATTGAGCATAATTTTTCGGCCCCTAGAACTCCCCAACAAAATGGGGTAGTGGAAAGGAAAAACCGAACTCTACAAGAAATGGCTAGAACAATGCTAAAAGAACATAGCTTGCCTACATACTTTTGGGGTGAAGCCGTTCATACGGCTTGTTATGTGTTAAATAGAGTTCTAATTAGACCCCTTATTAAGAAAACCCCTTATGAGCTTTGGAATGGTAGACCACCAACTATTGCTTATTTTCGTGTTTTTGGGTGCAAATGTTTTATCTTAAACACTAGGGACTATTTGGGAAAATTTGATGCTAAATCGGATGAAGGTATTTTTCTTGGTTATTCCACTAAAGGAAAAGCCTATCGCATTTTCAACAAACGTACTCGTACTATTGAGGAATCTATGCAGTTGACTTTGATGAGACTAATCCTTTTTGTATCAAGAAAGTAGTAGATGTTGACTTACATGAAGATACTCCACTAAATCAACCCTTAGAATCTCCTACTCAAGAATTAAAATCTCATGATGAACCTCCTAAGGAAAATGGTCAAATCTCAAATGAAGCTAGTACGGATTTACCGAAATGTTGGAAACATATCAAAGATCACCCAAGTGAATTAATTCTAGGTGATCCAAAAGAAGGTGTTACCACTCGTTCTCGTATTATTGCTCTATGTGCTCATCAAGCATTCTTATCTAAAATTGAGCCCAAGAATATTAAAGAAGCCTTGCTAGATGATCATTGGATAAACGCTATGCATGAGGAATTAAATCAATTTGAGCGTAGTAAAGTTTGGACTTTATTGGAGAAACCAATTGGACCTACTATTATTGGCACTAAGTGGATATTTCGCAACAAGCTAGATGACACCGGTATTATCACTAGAAATAAAGCAAGGTTAGTTGCTCAAGGATACAATCAAGAAGAAGGTATTGATTTCGATGAAACTTTTGCTCCGGTAGCTAGACTTGAATCTATTCGTATGCTACTTGCTTTTGATTGCTATATGAATTTTAAACTTTACCAAATGGATGTCAAAAGTGCTTTTTTAAATGGTTTTATAGACGAGGAAGTCTTTGTTAAACAACCACCGGGTTTTGAGGATCCAAAATTTCCAAATCATGTTTTTAAACTTTCAAAGGCTTTATATGGTTTAAAACAAGCACCTCGTGCTTGGTATGAACGTTTAAGCAAATTTTTGTTAGATGATGGTTTTAAAAGAGGAAATATTGACTCCACTTTATTTATAAAAAGGTCTTCAAAAGATATCCTTCTTGTTCAATTTTATGTGGATGATATTATATTTGGTGCTACTAATGAAAATCTTTGTGAGAATTTTTCTAAAAGCATGCATAAGGAATTTGAGATGAGCATGATGGGAGAATTGAATTACTTTCTTGGATTTCAAATCAAGCAAATGAAGGATGGGATCTTTGTCAATCAAGCCAAATATACAAAAGAATTGATCAAAAAATTTGGACTTGAAGATGCAAAGGAAATTGGAACTCCAATGAGCACATCCACAAAATTAGACAAAGATGAAGATGGTAAGGTTGTTGATGAGAAAGTATATCGAGGTATGATTGGTAGCTTACTTTATTTAACCGCTTCTAGACCCGATATTATGTTCCCCGTGTGTCTTTGTGCTAGATTTCAATCCTCTCCTAAAGAATCTCATCTTAGTGCCGTTAAGCGTATTTTTAGGTATTTGAAAGGAACCCTTAGTCTAGGACTTTGGTACCCAAGATTTACCTCTTTTGAGCTAATAGGTTACTCGGATGCCGATTATGCCGGTTGTAGACTTGATAGGAAAAGTACTAGTGGTAGTTGCCAATTCTTAGGACAATCCCTTGTTTCTTGGTCTAGTAGAAAATAAAATAGTGTTGCTTTATCCACGGCCGAAGCCGAATATGTTGCGGCCGGAAATTGTGTGACTCAAATTCTTTGGATGAAACAAACCTTACTAGATTTTGGCCTAGAGTATGATCGTGTTCTCATTCGTTGTGATAACACTAGTGCTATCAATCTTACCAAAAATCCTATTCAACACTCTAGAACGAAACAAATAGAAATCCGTCATCACTTTATCCGTGATCACACTCAAAGAGGGGATATTGTACTTGAATTTGTCACTTCGGAAAATCAACTAGCCGATATCTTTACTAAACCTCTACCCCAAGATCTTTTTGATAAAATTCGTTGTGAGATTGGCATGAAAATTCTCTAACCTTCTTATCATGTCATTAGTGTTTAGTGCTTTTTGTGTATATTCTCTTGTTGCTAATATTTTCTTGATGTTATAGGGTCCTTGAAGCTTCTAAATTGTTATCCATTTACTTCTTTAGTCCTTGTTTTTACTCAAAATGTGTTTTGACCCCTTAAAGTTTTCAAAAATCGTATCATTAGTTCTTTTTGTTGTTGACAAAGGGGGAGAATTTTTAGTTAAACTTTTTCAAATGCATTTTGTGAGGGGGAGTTTTATAAAAATTCTAGTGATTAGGTTGAGGGGGAGTTTTTGATCAAAACTTAATCTTAGGCATCTTCAAAAGTTTATGAATTGTCAAACATCAAAAAGGGGGAGATTGTTAGCCTCACCTTATTTTTATTCCCGTTTTAATATTCGACAAATCATCATTTAAACTAAAATTCATTTGGTATCACTTTAAAGGTTTTCCAAAACCCCTCATTAGATTAGTTGTGTTTAAATCCTTGGACTTTAGCTTGAGATTCAAAAGAACAGTGCCGCGGTACACCGGACGAGACACGCGGTACACCGAAGAGCCACGGAACAGAGACGCGGTGCACAGGATAGCCCGTCAGTAAGCTAATGAAAATGCACGGTACACCGGACCAAAGCGCGGTACACCGGACTGAGGCACGGACCAGGGACGCGGTGCATAGGATTGTCCGACCAGTAAGCTTGAAGTTTAGACGAACGTTTTCGCGGTGCACCGGACCATACCCGCGGTACACCGCAAGAAAGGGTTTTCTGCACTATTACTAGAGGACAAAACTTATATCTGTTGGAGATAAAATAGATCCGTTAGATAGAAGCCTATTGACCGTTGGAAGATATTTTCAGCTATAAATTGGACCTCATTCAAGACACAACTCAAGCCTTCCATCTACCAATCTTAAGAGCAATTAATATTATCATTCAAGGAGGTTTCAAAGGAGCATTCAAGTCATATTCATTGTGAAGCTACATAGTTCATATCCACTCATTTCGGAGTTTAGTTACAAAGCTTTTATAAGCACCCCCAAACACTTTTTCGTTTCCTCTTAGTTCTTGTAATAGATTAAGAGAGTAGTGTGAGCATAGGTTTTATGCTTGGTTCCTTGTGTTGGTGATAACACAAGTGTATTTCCTTCAAAGGTTTTTGAAGTGGTTGTAAAGGGTTTGTAAACTCACCCGGTTAAGAGTTACGAAGATTAGTTGAGAATCTTGCAAATCCTAAGGAGGCTTCCTTAGGTAGTGGATGTAGGGAAACCAAACTACTATACATCGTTGTGTATCGTATTCTATCTCTACACTCTTTACATTTCCGCACTCTATATGCTTGATAAAATGCCTACATGAATAGTTTGATAATATTGTCTTTTAGGATTATCTAGTTCTTTACTATTTAGTTTGCTAAAACAATAGGATTCAAATTAGCTTTTAATTTTATTTACTTGAAATAAAATTAGCCGATTAATTTCTATTGTCCTATTCAACCCCCCTTCTAGGACGCATATAGACTATCACCATACCCAAAATTACATTCCAAGCTTCGCTCGCACACTCAAGATGTAGCTTTACAAATCTCTTCCACCTATCACTGTCACCAAGATGACTCAACACATATGGATAGGTACACTTTCCAGTGTGGTGTCTTATCATGTCTTTGGCGGTGTGTCTCCAAGCGTATAGTCGCTCCAACCTCGGCGCAATCGGAAAATAACGTAGTTTCTAATACAGTACTTTCTTACCCTTCTTCGGCTCTCATCTAAATTCACTACATACTGGTCATTTCTCGAAGTTTTCATTCTCCTTGTAATATAGAGCACAACCATTCAAGAAAATATTGATATCACTATACCCTATATCCATACTCTTCAATTTCTTGTGGCACTACTCATAAGAATCAAGCAAGTATGAGGCGACACAACAATTCCAGGATCTCGGTGAATGGTGAGTTCATCCACTTGTTCTTCACCCTTAATACATTAGCATGGAAACAAAATTCAAAGAACAAATATCATTAGATGCATGGTATATTTCGGTATTCAATTCCTCAAACAAAGCTTCGAAACCGGCACGACTTGTATGATTCTCGTCTCTCATCTCGGTGTCATATGAATGACCATATTGTAAGTGGGTCTCAAATCATCAGACAATTTAATCATTTTATCTTCTATAATTTAGGTAGGGATTTCTTCGAGAACTTCTAAATTTTTACCGGGTTTTATCGAAACCTCATACGTTGACAATAACCCATAATTTAGAAGGTGTGTCCTAACCTTTTTGGATGGAAAATTGACGATTATTCGAACAATGATTACACTTGCAAAACGATAAACCATTAAAATTATCTTTATCTTAAATGAAATCAATAATTTCTTCAAAAAGAGTAATATATTCCACTATAACATAATGATCGGATTTAATCCAGCTTCTATTAATATCCAAAGCCATCTTCTGTTCATAGTTTGATATAACTAAACAACTAAGACGATAAAAAAATGTTCATATATATTTTATACAATTTCAAATAAAATATAAAATCAAACAACAAGTTTTTATTACCCTAATTATATAATATCACCTATAATACACATTCTTAAAGAAAACAAAATTTTAAAAAAATGTGAATTTAAAAAATACCTTGTTTTGGATAATTTAGGTTGAGAAATTGAAGATCGAGTTGGTCCCCCATGAAAGATGGTCCCCAAAAAAATTCATTTAGGTCAATCGTGACTACATCGCGTATTTTCTAATTAGACTTGCGATGTGCGACTACTTTTCTAGTCGTCGATATCTTTTAGTAGCTAAAGACCAGTTACTAGCGACGAATCGTGTGTAGAAATCAATTAATTGGTCTCTAGAGAAGCTTGTCATAGTACTGCTCTATATCAAGAAAAAAATTGTACTTCCCTATATTATGCAAAAACTGAACTATAGGTTTCTATATTATACAAAAATGTATTACAGTTCCCTATATATTTTAATTAATTGCATAAGTTCCCTATATTATGCGAAAACTGCACTATGGATCCCAATGTTATATAAAAAATGTACCACTGTTCTCTATAATATTTTTTAATTAGTTAATCAAACTATAGAACTTTTCATCATGAAAAATTGCACTATAAGTCCCTATAATATTTTTGATTTAATTGCATAAGTCGTTATATCATGCAAAAATTGCACTCTAGGTCACTATATCATTCAAAAGTTGTATTATATGTCCCTTTAAAAATTTATTTGAATTAATTGCATTCCTAAAAGGTAGATTTAACAATTTTATGGGTTGTATGTAGTGAATTGTTAAGTGATGAATCAAATAATTGGAGAAAATAATTTTATTGAGTTACTTTCTTCTACGTTTCCTTATATTACAAGTAAGGTTGCAACTTGTATTGTATTACACTTTCAACGGATTAACATTTCGTCCATCAAGTTCTTATAAATACAAGCCATATGGACCTTTCATGTAATCTTTAGAGTGACGGGACTATAGTACTACAATTTTGAAGATCATAGGGACTAACAATGCAATTAATATTTGAGTCCTAGATATATTTCCAAACATATAATATATTTCACTAAAACAAATATAAGAATATTTTTCATTTGTATTTTAATTATTTAATAAATAAACTATATAACTTAAAATTTATTTAAAAAATAATAGAAAAAAGAATTTGTTAATACTCAAATTATATCGTTTCTAATCACCCTTATTTATAAAGTATCACATATCATTGTTCAAGCCCAAATTTTCCTTCCTCTCCATCTGCCCTCCACTCCATTTATACATAAATAATATATAACTCAAAGGTCGTACCACTATCCACATCTTCTGAATTATCTTCTTCTTTCTTAATAAATTTCTTCATATTCTACTAAACCATCGATCTTCATTTCTCTTTTTTTTCTTCATTAGAATTTTGTTGTTTATATTTTAAGAATTCATACCTTTAATGGAGGAGATGTGAGTTTATTGTTTCTATTATTTAAATCATTTGCGTTCATGTATTATTTTGAAGAAAAAAAAGATATTATGTAGATAGATTTACATTATCAATTTTTTTCTTTAGGTATTTGGTCTTTTATTAATTTTGAAATAAATTTTTGAATTGATTTTATGAACCATTTACATTTTCTAGGTATCGTGGGATGTAAAGATAAGTATAACAAACAAATAAATATTATATTACGTTTATTATCACTTACATCATTAATCATATATAAATAAAGACCATAATATAGACTATATTTTAATATAAATTACATACATCATTAATCATATATGTTAATAAAGTTCTCAAAAATTCCAACCAAAAATTACATATCTATATATGATGTCAAGGTGTCAAAATTTTGGTAAGAAATTCAGAAGCAAAATCGTTAGAGACAATTATTAAAGGAGTCGAAAATCTTGCTTAAGACTGAGTATCAGGATAATTTTTTTTTTTGAAATTTACTTAAAGTATTTCTAGATCATGTAATACACTTCATGAAGTTGGATGGAATTCTTACCAATTAGAAATACATCAAATTTGTCATAGGAAAAATGTTGATTTATAAAGATCAAGTCCTAGTATTATAACTTTTTAATAAAAATATTAAGGTTACACTACCATGTATATATGAAAAGTGATCAGATTTGTGCTTGATAGAAAGAGGGACGAGGATAGGATTAGCTAGGCAATATAAATTGAGAATTTGAATAATATTTTTGAAATAAATTAAACATTGTGATTTAAATGGATAATTGTTAGTTATTAGAAGAAAAAAATTGAAAATTATGATAAAATGACATTTTTAAATTTTTAGATAATGCTAATATAGTAAATTCTAAGTTATCATATATTTTGTATTGAATTTTAACATTTCTATTATTTTAAAATAAATAATATGTTGAATATTATTTTATTTATGTATGATTTTAATCTCATATGATTGTTGTAATATATTCGTTGAGAAATAGTAATACTTCATAATAAATTTAATTAGTCTATACTTTTATAGTGAAGTTACAAATACATGGGATTTTTTATTCTTTATTCTAAAAGTGAATTTTTCGAGTTTACACACGAGACTGAAAAATATACTGGAGTAGCCCTTTGATATCCAACTTAGAGCTAAAGTTAGACACGCATGACGTCAAACTAGTCCACTTTTGATGTAAAATGTTTTTGGGTTGAATTAGGAAACTTAAAAGAGACCTAAGACACATAAAATATTTTTGGGCCCAAAAATATCAGAGCTTACCATTATAGAATGGTCATTTCTACTTTTACATCAATAAGAGAGTGAAAGTTGATTTGGAGGAGGAAGCAAATAGCTAGAGCCGAACTTCACCAATTCTACATCTTTCACTTGTTATCATAAGGATTATTAGTCCTAGTTTCTTCTCTTAACCATATTTCTAAAAGTAATTTTAGTTTTCTTTATCTTATAACATACCATATTCAATGAGCTTGTTCTTTTTTTATCTATACACGTTGAAAACTGTTTTGATACTATGATATATGGAAAGTGAATATAATTGATAACATACCAAATTCAATTGTTTTGCGAGCGTCCAACGAAACACCCAGATTTTTTTTGCGAACATTGTAGCTTCCAAATCGAGCGGGTAACATGGGGTAAAATGTCACGAAAATTTAGTATCGAGATAAAATGCACCAAAAACCGCGCAAAAGACTAGCACGTGATCAACTAAAGACGATTTTTGACGGATATCTTTTAGTAGGGGTAACGAGTCACGAAAACTTAGTATAGGGTTTAAACAGCCGCGTTTTAAACAATAGGGGGAATGTTTTCAAACAGATTAACAATCATTATTAATGACAAAGACCATACTATAAAAAATTTGAATATCTCATACTAATTATTACCATATTTAATATTATAAAACCTTAATTTAATCTATGTGCGTAACTAATATGTTATAGAACTCATGTGCTTATATTATTTATGTATTTTTAAAATATGACCAACAATAAATAAGTATATCACAAAAATAATATACATAAATTTTTAAGTTTATTAACCTATTAAATTTTGTTAGACAATATTTAATTAATAGCGTTGAAGAAAAAATAAAAATATAAAAAATAATTATTTTTTATGATTAACAATATATATTCTTTTTTCTTTCAAAGAGAAAAGGTAATATTAAATATTATTTATTTTTCTACAAATTTTAAAAAGTAAACATTAAAAGAAAAATATATAAGGTGAAAAAAGATTTTTGAAAATAACCCTAACCCGTTCATTTCCACTATAAATCATCATTAAGCTCTTAAGCCACCACAATTTTATTACTATTTGATATCCCATTCTCTTCCAAATCCATTCATATCTTTACAATTTCTCCTCCTCTTCGATTATGTTTCTTCTATTCAAAGGATTTCCCATTTTTGATTTTAATGAATAAGTTGATTCACTATCTTTCATTTCTCAGATCGATGGACATTTCATTTCTAATTTAATGTATGTATTTATTGATCTATTGTTATTTTTTATGATAGATATTATATGCTAAACATATTTCTTCAACTCAGATTATTTATTTATCTTTTCAAAATTTATTGATAGTTTGATTGTGTATGCTAAAAATAATTGCTTCTACTCAAGTTATTTCAGGGTATATAATTTTTATTCATATAATTTTTATCAATCTTGTTTAACTTAAATGTATATGTAGTAGATGAAATAATGGTTAAAATGTTGTTTGAAGATCTTTTGAGATTTAAGACTTATGTATGTAATAAATCTTATATATCATGATAATGAGAAACATTTTATGTTTTCTATTATAAGGGATTATTTTATCAAGACTGATATAATTTTTTAAATCGAAATATTTTATAGAATCCATAAAAGAATTAAAATTTAATTATATTTTGACATATTTTTCTTAATCTTTTGTAGAGATGGATGTTTTTTTTTTATATTATAAAAGTGTTTTTGTATGTGGCATGTCAAGTTTGTGTCAAAGACAAACTAAAATCTAGTAATTTTTGGGGATGAGTTATTCCCTAAAAATATTTTGTATATGATTTTTAAGCATTTAAAAAATTTATTAAAGATATAATAGAAGCTAGACCTACAAAATAAAATCATTTCAAATACAAAGTAAATTTTAAATCTAAGGTTTTAGAGAGTTTTTAATTAGTCATTTCATTTGTATGAATATTAAGAACTTGCCTCAATATCAGGTTCAACATTATGTTTATACTTCATTTCACAATTTCAAGGTTCTTCTACTAAATTAGAAATGTAAATTTGAACTTATTATTTATTTTTAGATAAGGTCTAAGTCTATAATGTCTTCTCGCTAAATATAATACACTTATCATTGTTACTGATTATACTCTACACATATAAAAACTTGAAAAAATGCTTCTTTAGATTTAATTATTTTAAGAAGAGAAATTATCAAAATGTTAGGACTACACACTTGATTATGTTCATAAGCTTTTACTCTCTATTTTCTTTTTAATCAAGTATTTTTGTAACTTTTAGTCGTATTTAAGATTCATTAAGAACGACTTAGAAGAAGATTATGTTTTTTCTAAATAATTAGGAAAATATTAAATATGCGATTGATTATATTTTTCCATTTATATAGCTTACAATACAAAAATCATATCTTAATTTGTTGTGAGAATTTTTCATATTGAATAATATTATTCTTTTTTTTTTTCAAACTGAGGCTGGTAAATCAAAGGGAGTCAAATCTTAATTACAAAGAAATATTAATGGTAGGAATGTATTTAATTGACAATACATCCAAATTTATAACTCAAAACATATTTTTCAGTAAAGTGGTATAAATACCTACTTGGTCAATAGTATTTTGAACATAGTGGAATAAATAACATTAGAGATTATTATTTTATATAATATTTAAAAAATATATAAAAAGAGCCAAGCCGAGGGAAATATACAACCAAGTAAATAAAAATTAAATATGTTAGATAAGGCATTTTACACATGGCATACTTAGAATACTTTATTAAGAGGGCTAATATATAAGGGATAGGAAAATTATTTTCAATTTGGTTTCAATACGTTTATTATTTTGGTAATAAATATTAATCGAAGTAATTTTAATTAGATATTTTTTCAAGATAATATTTTTTAATATAATAATTTTTCTAATACAAAAAAAGAGTATGATCCAATTGTACCAAACCACCTTCTAGAAGATATATATATATATATATATATATATGTTTGTTTGTTTTGATGGTTTCGTATTTATATATAAAAAATATAGATACATTATAAGTTGTAATTTTTCCAATGTGTAGGTGGGCTTTAGTCACCTCTGATAAATCATAATTCAACCAATATGCCCAAGATGTGATTTAGAGTTACTACCAGGAAACAAGGCTAATGGAATCTTGGTACCAAAGATATAACTCGATGTTTGGAAATTTCTTAACTTCAACACCGGTGACACCAACATGGATAAAAAATGTTTTCCTAATGACCCACCAAATATATAAAAAATTACTACTATAATATTTTTTTCTTTTTATCTACTTACGAAATTGTAAACCTTGTAGTTGTTTATGTTAGTATTTGAGTTAATGAATTATTTTGTTATCAAGTTTTGAGTCCTTTAGTCATAGTGTTTTATTTTACTAGTGCACCTAAAGTTTGTTTATTTGTAAACAGGATGAACAAGGTTTACGCTTTTTTATGAGTTGCCACATTTTGTTTTATAATTTTAATTATAAATGATTTTTTCAAATTTATATTGCAATTTATTTTAATGTGATAATCCAGTTTGAGGACTTCCATAATACTTAAAGAAAGACTATGAAGCTCATTCAATCCATTACCAGTATACCTCCAAATTCATTAATGCATTTAAATACATTTATTAATTTAGTCAAAAATATATATCATAATAACAGTATTTTGGTTGCTCTCTCTGATGGTAAAATATAATTTTACAAAGAATAAAGATCTTCATAAAAAGTTTAAAACAAATCACGACTTAGTGTGAAAGGTATATTAAGGAAAAGGACAACAAATTGTTTTGAATGGTAATTTATATGATCATCTTCTCAAAAAAAATTATAGACAATGATAGACAAGCTTCAAGAATTGTTCTATTCAAAATAATATTTATCTTTAATCAAATGTATCATTTATCTCTAATAACAAAGTAACTTAATTTTCACCGAAGATAAAATTTTAATATGAGATCCACTTATGTGTTTTTTGAGAAAATATGTTTAATGGAATGCAACTATGTTAGAGAGAACTTAATAGTGAATAATTCACTTATTATAGTTGGAGGGTAGTTTAAGGTTTATTTAATTTTGGCATTATTAATAATATTATAAAAATAAGACAACATGTATCATAGATATTACTCATATGTGTCTAAATGATAGGATTATGGTTCTAAATATTAACTTACAATTTATAAATGGAAAATTATTCCATCCAATATTAGATGAACCTACACGAATATGCATACCCCATATTTTAAACTTACAAAAGTAACTAACTAATTAATCTAATTACATTTATTTTGTTAAAATAATTAATGGATGTGAAGTGAATATTGGACCATTCAATTTTGGATGGAAGTCTTACCCATTAGAAATACATCAAATTTGTCATAGGAAAAATGTTGATTTATAAAGACCAAGTCCATGTATTATAACTTTTAGATAAACTTATTAACGTTACACTGCTATTTATATATAAAAAGTGATTTGGTTTGTGTTTGATAGGAAGAGTGACGAGGATAGGATTTACGAGGCAATATATATTGAGAATTTGAATTCACTTTTTTGAAATAAATTAAAAATTGTGATTTAAATGTATAATTGTTAGTTATTAGAAGAAGAAAAATTGAAAATTATGATAAAATAACATTTTTAAATTATTACACAATGTTAATATATTAAATTCTGAGTTATCATATATTATGTATTAAATTTTAAAAATATGTTGAATATTATTTTATTTATGTATGATTTTCATCTCATCAGATTGTTTTATTATATTCGTTGAAAAATAGTAAAACTTCATAATATATTTAATTAGTCTATACTTTATAATGAAGTGACAAATACATGAGATTTTTTATTCTTTATTTTAAGGGTAATACTTCCATCCAATATTGGATGGTCCAATATTCATATCACAGCCATGGATTATTTTAACAAAACACATGTCACTAGATTATATGTTAGTTACTTTTGCAAGTTTAAAAAATAGGGTATGTGTACTAATACTATTGGTGTAGGATCATCCAATATTGGATGGAATAATTTTCCTTATTTTAAAAGTGAATTGTTCGAGTTTACACACGAGACTGAAAAATATACTGGAGTGGTCTGGTCCTTTGGTATCCACCTTAGAGCTAAAGTTAGACACGCATGACGTCAAACCAGTCCACTTTTGATGTAAAATGTGTTTGGGTTGGATTAGGAAACTTTAAATAGACCCAAGACCCATATAATATATTTGGGCCTAAAAATATCAGAGCTTAACATTATAGAAGGGTCATTTCTACTTTTACATCAATGAGAGAGTGCAAGTTGATTTGGAGGAGGAAACGAATAGCTAGACTCGAACTTCACCAATTCTACATCTTTCACTTGTTATCATAAGGATTATTAGTCTTAGTTTCTTCTCTTAACCATATTTCTAAAAATACTATTTAGTTTTATTTATCCTATAACATACCAAATTCCATTAGCTTGATTCTTTTTTATCTATACACGTTGACTACTGTTTGATACTATGATATATGGAAAGTGAATTTAATTGAATCGGATAATTTTGTTATAACTGAATATTAATTATTATAATGGATTCTTTCTATAACTTGGACAGTTTTTTATTGACCTAAGTGCTTAAACTATTATCGTAGATATGAGTTTAGGAACTGAACTAGTTCATATAATTTTGGTGTGCAATAGACATATTATAGGCTTACCTAACTAGATAATCACATAAGCTTAGCTCATATCACCAAATGTTTTCATTGAACAATCTTACCTAGTGACTCTAATGATTGTGAGATCGTTATTTAAGTTACCTTGATGAAAGTTAGAAGGATTATAGAATCTCGATAAGTATCACATATCATTGTTCAAGCCCAAATTTTCCTTCCTCTCCATCTGCCGCTCCACTCCATTTATACATAAATAATATATAACTCAAAGGTCGTACCACTATCCACATCTTCTGAATTATCTTCTTCTTTCTTAATAAATTTCTTATTATTCTACTAAACCATCGATCTTCATTTCTCTTTTTTTTCTTCATTAGAATTTTGTTGTTTATATTTTAAGAATTCATACCTTTAATGGAGGAGATGTGAGTTTATTGTTTCTATTATTTAAATCATTTGCGTTCATGTATTATTTTGAAGAAAAAAAAAGATATTATGTAGATAGATTTATATTATCAATTTTTTTCTTTAGGTATTTGGTCTTTTATTAATTTTGAAATAAATTTTTGAATTGATTTTATGAACCATTTACATTTTCTAGGTATCGTGGGATGTAAAGATAAGTATAACAAACAAATAAATATTATATTACGTTTATTATCACTTACATCATTAATCATATATAAATAAAGACCATAATATAGACTATATTTTGATATAAATTACATACATCATTAATCATATATGTTAATAAAGTTCTCAAAAATTCCAACCAAAAATTACATATCTATATATGATGTCAAGGTGTCAAAATTTTGGTAAGAAATTCAGAAGCAAAATCGTTAGAGACAATTATTAAAGGAGTCGAAAATCTTGCTTAAGATTGAGTATCAGGATAATTTTTTTTTTGAAATTTACTTAAAGTATTTCTAGATCATGTAATACACTTCATGAAGTTGGATGAAATTCTTACCAATTAGAAATACATCAAATTTGTCATAGGAAAAATGTTGATTTATAAAGATCAAGTCCTAGTATTATAACTTTTTAATAAAAATATTAAGGTTACACTACCATGTATATATGAAAAGTGATCAGATTTGTGCTTGATAGAAAGAGGGACGAGGATAGGATTAGCTAGGCAATATAAATTGAGAATTTGAATAATATTTTTGAAATAAATTAAACATTGTGATTTAAATGGATAATTGTTAGTTATTAGAAGAAAAAAATTGAAAATTATGATAAAATGACATTTTTAAATTTTTAGATAATGCTAATATATTAAATTCTAAGTTATCATATATTTTGTATTGAATTTTAACATTTCTATTATTTTAAAATAAATAATATGTTGAATATTATTTTATTTATGTATGATTTTAATCTCATATGATTGTTGTAATATATTCGTTGACAAATAGTAATACTTCATAATAAATTTAATTAGTCTATACTTTTATAGTGAAGTGACAAATACATGGGATTTTTTATTCTTTATTCTAAAAGTGAATTTTTCGAGTTTACACACGAGACTGAAAAATATACTGGAGTAGCCCTTTGATATCCAACTTAGAGCTAAATTTAGACACGCATGACGTCAAACTAGTCCACTTTTGATGTAAAATGTTTTTGTGTTGGATTAGGAAACTTAAAAGAGACCTAAGACACATAAAATATTTTTGGGCCCAAAAATATCAGAGCTTACCATTATAGAAGGGTCATTTCTACTTTTACATCAATAAGAGAGTGAAAGTTGATTTGGAGGAGGAAGCAAAAAGCTAGAGCCGAACTTCACCAATTCTACATCTTTCACTTGTTATCATAAGGATTATTAGTCCTAGTTTCTTCTCTTAACCATATTTCTAAAAGTAATTTTAGTTTTCTTTATCTTATAACATACCAAATTCAATGAGCTTGTTCTTTTTTTATCTATACACGTTGAAAACTGTTTTGATACTATGATATATGGAAAGTGAATATAATTGATAATATACCAAATTCAATTGTTTTGCGAGCGTCCAACGAAACACCCAGATTTTTTTTGCGAACATTGTAGCTTCCAAATCGAGCGGGTAACATGGGGTAAAATGTCACGAAAATTTAGTATCGAGATAAAATGCACCAAAAACCGCGCAAAAGACTAGCACGTGATCAACTAAAGACGATTTTTGACGGATATCTTTTAGTAGGGGTAACGAGTCACGAAAACTTAGTATAGGGATTAAACAGCCGCGTTTTAAACAATAGGGGGAATGTTTTCAAACAGATTATAGTACAACGCGTAAAATATATTGTTTAACAATCATTATTAATGACAAAGACCATACTATAAAAAATTTGAATATCTCATAATAATTATTACCATATTTAATATTATAAAACCTAAATTTAATCTATGTGCGTAACTAATATGTTATAGAACTCATGTGCTTATATTATTTATGTATTTTTAAAATATGACCAACAATAAATAAGTATATCACAAAAATAATATACATAAATTTTTAAGTTTATTAACCTATTAAATTTTGTTAGACAATATTTAATTAATAGCGTTGAAGAAAAAATAAAAATATAAAAAATAATTATTTTTTATGATTAACAATATATATTCTTTTTTCTTTCAAAGAGAAAAGGTAATATTAAATATTATTTATTTTTCTACAAATTTTAAAAAGTAAACATTAAAAGAAAAATATATAAGGTGAAAAAAGATTTTTGAAAGTAACCCTAACCCGTTCATTTCAACTATAAATCATCATTAAGCTTTTAAGCCACCACAATTTTATTACTATTTGATATCCCATTCTCTTCCAAATCTATTCATATCTTTACAATTTCTCCTCCTCTTGGATTATGTTTCTTCTATTCAAAGGATTTCCCATTTTTTATTTTAATGAATAAGTGGATTCACTATCTTTCATTTCTCAGATCGATGGACATTTCATTTCTAATTTAATGTATGTATTTCTTGATCTATTGTTATTTTTTATGATAGATATTATATGCTAAACATATTTCTTCTACTCAGATTATTTATTTATCTTTTCAAAATTTATTGATAGTTTGATTGTGTATGCTAAAAATAATTGCTTCTACTCAAGTTATTTTAGGGTATATAATTTTTATTCATATAATTTTTATCAATCTTGTTTAACTTAAATGTATATGTAGTAGATGAAATAATGGTTAAAATGTTGTTTGAAGATCTTTTGAGATTTAAGACTTATGTATGTAATAAATCTTATATATCATGATAATGAGAAACATTTTATGTTTTCTATTATAAGGGATTATTTTATCAAGACTGATATAATTTTTTAAATCGAAATATTTTATAGAATCCATAAAAGAATTAAAATTTAATTATATTTTGACATATTTTTCTTAATCTTTTGTAGAGATGGATGTTTTTTTTTAATATTATAAAAGTTTTTTTGTATGTGGCATGTCAAGTTTGTGTCAAAGACAAACTAAAATCTAGTAATTTTTGGGGATGAGTTATTCCCTAAAAATATTTTGTATATGATTTTTAAGCATTTAAAAATTTTATTAAAGATATAATAGAAGCTAGACCTACAAAATAAAATCATTTCAAATACAAAGTAAATTTTAAATCTAAGGTTTTAGAGAGTTTATAATTAGTCATTTCATTTGTATGAATATTAAGAACTTGCCTCAATATCAGGTTCAACATTATGTTTATACTTCATTTCACAATTTCAAGGTTCTTCTACTAAATTAGAAATGTAAATTTGAACTTATTATTTATTTTTAGATAAGGTCTAAGTCTATAATGTCTTCTCGCTAAATATAATACACTTATCATTGTTACTGATTATACTCTACACATATAAAAACTTGAAAAAATGCTTCTTTAGATTTAATTATTTTAAGAAGAGAAATTATCAAAATGTTAGGACTACACACTTGATTATGTTGATAAGCTTTTACTCTCTATTTTCTTTTTAATCAAGTATTTTTGTAACTTTTAGACGAATTTAAGATTCATTAAGAACGACTTAGAAGAAGATTATGTTTTTTCTAAATAATTAGGAAAATATTAAATATGCGATTGATTATATTTTTCCATTTATATAGCTTACAATACAAAAATCATATCTTAATTTGTTGTGAGAATTTTTCATATTGAATAATGTTATTCTTTTTTTTTTTCAAACTGAGGCTGGTAAATCAAAGGGAGTCAAATCTTAATTACAAAGAAATATTAATGGTAGGAATGTATTTAATTGACAATACATCCAAATTTATAACTTAAAACATATTTTTCAGTAAAGTGGTATAAATACCTACTTGGTCAATAGTATTTTGAACATAGTGGAATAAATAACATTAGAGATTATTATTTTATATAATATTTAAAAAATATATAAAAAGAGCCAAGCCGAGGGAAATATACAACCAAGTAAATAAAAATTAAATATGTTAGATAAGGCATTTTACACATGGCATACTTAGAATACTTTATTAAGAGGGCTAATATATAAGGGATAGGAAAATTATTTTCAATTTGGTTTCAATACGTTTATTATTTTGGTAAAAAATATTAATCGAAGTAATTTTAATTAGATATTTTTTCAAGATAATATTTTTTAATATAATAATTTTTCTAATACAAAAAAAGAGTATGATCCAATTGTACCAAACCACCTTCTAGAAGATATATATATATATGTTTGTTTGTTTTGATGGTTTCATATTTGTATATAAAAAATATAGATACATTATAAGTTGTAATTTTTCCAATGTGTAGGTGGGCTTTAGTCACCTCTGATAAATCATAATTCAACCAATATGCCCAAGATGTGATTTAGAGTTACTACCAGGAAACAAGGCTAATGGAATCTTGGTACCAAAGATATAGCTCGATGTTTGGAAATTTTTTAACTTCAACACCGGTGACACCAACATGGATAAAAAATGTTTTCCTAATGACCCACCAAATATATAAAAAATTACTACTATAATATTTTTTTCTTTTTATCTACTTACGAAATTGTAAACCATGTAGTTGTTTATGTTAGTATTTGAGTTAATGAATTATTTTGTTATCAAGTTTTGAGTCCTTTAGTCATAGTGTTTTATTTTACTAGTGCACCTAAAGTTTGTTTATTTGTAAACAGGATGAACAAGGTTTATGCTTTTTTATGAGTTGCCACATTTTGTTTTATAATTTTAATTATAAATGATTTTTTCAAATTTATATTGCAATTTATTTTAATGTGACAATCTAGTTTGAGGACTTCCATAATACTTAAAAAAAGACTATGAAGCTCATTCAATCCATTACCAGTATACCTCCAAATTCATTAATGCATTTAAATACATTTATTAATTTAGTCAAAAATATATATCATAATAACAGTATTTTGGTTGCTCTCTCTGATGGTAAAATATAATTTTACAAAGAATAAAGATCTTCATAAAAAGTTTAAAACAAATCACGACTTAGTGTGAAAGGTCTATTAAGGAAAAGGACAACAAATTGTTTTGAATGGTAATTTATATGATCATCTTCGCAAAAAAAATTATAGACAATGATAGACAAGCTTCAAGAATTGTTCTATTCAAAATAATATTTATCTTGAATCAAATGTATCATTTATCTCTAATAACAAAGTAACTTAATTTTCACCGAAGATAAAATTTTAATATGAGATCCACTTATGTGTTTTTTGAGAAAATATGTTTAATGGAATGCAACTATGTTAGAGAGAACTTAATAGTGAATAATTCACTTATTATAGTTGGAGGGTAGTTTAAGGTTTATTTAATTTTGGCATTATTAATAATATTATAAAAATAAGACAACAGGTATCATAGATATTACTCATATGTGTCTAAATGATAGGATTATGGTTCTAAATATTAACTTACAATTTATAAATGGAAAATTATTTCATCCAATATTAGATGAACCTACACGAATATGCATACCCCATATTTTAAACTTACAAAAGTAACTAACTAATTAATCTAATGACATTTGTTTTGTTATAATAATTAATGGATGTGAAGTGAATATTGGACCATTCAATTTTGGATGGAAGTCTTACCCATTAGAAATACATCAAATTTGTCATAGGAAAAATGTTGATTTATAAAGACCAAGTCCATGTATTATAACTTTTAGATAAACTTATTAACGTTACACTGCTATTTATATATAAAAAGTGATTTGGTTTGTGTTTGATAGGAAGAGTGACGAGGATAGGATTTACGAGGCAATATATATTGAGAATTTGAATTCACTTTTTTAAAATAAATTAAAAATTGTGATTTAAATGTATAATTGTTAGTTATTAGAAGAAAAAAATTGAAAATTATGATAAAATAACATTTTTAAATTATTACACAATGCTAATATATTAAATTCTGAGTTATCATATATTGTGTATTAAATTTTAAAAATATGTTGAATATTATTTTATTTATGTATGATTTTCATCTCATCTGATTGTTTTATTATATTCGTTGAAAAATAGTAAAACTTCATAATATATTTAATTAGTCTATACTTTATAATGAAGTGACAAATACATGGGATTTTTTATTCTTTATTTTAAAAGTGAATTGTTCGAGTTTACACACGAGACTGAAAAATATACTGGAGTGGTCTGGTCCTTTGGTATCCACCTTAGAGCTAAAGTTAGACACGCATGACGTCAAACCAGTCCACTTTTGATGTAAAATGTTTTTGGGTTGGATTAGGAAACTTTAAATAGACCCAAGACCCATATAATATATTTGGGCCTAAAAATATCAGAGCTTAACATTATAGAAGGGTCATTTCTACTTTTACATCAATGAGAGAGTGCAAGTTGATTTGGAGGAGGAAACGAATAGCTAGACCCGAACTTCACCAATTCTACATCTTTCACTTGTTATCATAAGGATTATTAGTCTTAGTTTCTTCTCTTAACCATATTTCTAAAAATACTATTTAGTTTTATTTATCCTATAACATACCAAATTCCATTAGCTTGATTCTTTTTTATCTATCACTACTAAAAAATGGAAAATAGGCGGCAATTATTATGATCATAGACATGGGTTTTTATGTGCCGTCTATACATAGGCGGGTGTTCTTCAAGTGCCGCAAAAAAAGCCGTTTATGCCCTTGCCGCCTATGAATAGATGGGGGTTAGGTAAAAAGTGCCGTGTATTTAATATTCTGATAGATGGCTGTCTAAAACTGCCGTCTATTAATTTATTCAATTAAAAAAATTAATAATTCAAGTAATATAATTCAATTTAATTTTGAATAATATATATTAGAAACATAGAAAAAGAGTACAAATCTAATAAATAAAAATAGCTCAGAATACAACCATATCTTTGAAAACATAAATTTATATCCTTAACATTAACTAAAGTTCAATTATTACAAATAACTGAGCTCAAATGTGACATAAATACTCAGACTGAAATCAAGTTGGCTTGGAGCTGCTACTCTACACCGATCATCCCGACCTTAGAATTTGGATCCCAGATGTTGATAATCTAAGAATCAAAAGCAACAAACTGAAAGATTGAGTTAATTCATAAAGCTCTCTAGTAAGTTTTATATTTTGCATCTTCCAATTTCTAATAATCATATTAAAACACATAGCTATTTCAGAGTGTGAGGTACTAACTTGAAATTTTGAGGAAAGGTATTAACCTGATGAATTATAAGCAAGAGTTACAGAATCTGCATTTTCACGAGGTACTGGAGCACCTAAACAGTAGAACAAATAAATAATAAAGTGAGTGTATGTGATATTAACTTTATCATCACAATAACTCAAGAATTAACATCGCACACTATATAATATGATAATTTGAAAAAGGTTAGGATAAACTTTGAGATTGTTGCAAACCGTACCTTAACAACAATGGAACATTGTTGAACTCCTCCAAGATTTTCTCCAGAATATTGACTAGAAAACAAATCTTCATTTCAGTTCCTACAATTCATGAAACAAGACTCTTATGGGAGCAGAATCTATATGCAAAAGCCAGAAATAATTATATTTCATGGTATCTTTCGGTAAATTCAAAAATACTGTAAGAAAATTGAGTTCTTCGAATGCCTCGCCTGTTAGATTATTATTTTACAAATTCCTGTAATAACAATATTGATTACTGTACTTTGACCATAAATCATTGCAAAAAATAAAAAATATATAGCTAATACAACTTACATCAAATTCTGAGAGACTGGTTACTGAAGAAGCTATTGTCCCATTCGATCAATTTGTTAATATAGTCCTGACACAAGAAAATGGAAGAACTGAAATCATATGCATATCCAGCCACACCATGTGCGGCCGTACAGAAAATTATTAAAAACTTTGTATGGTAAGGAGTAATACATAGATTCATAGTCTCTTTTAGTATTATATATTCTAACTCCCCAATATGATTTAATACAAATAGTAGTAAGCGTTGGTTAATTTTTCAAACCATATCCAACAGTAAACCTTGCTTCTGAATTAATTTGCTGCAAAAAATCAAAATTGAACATATATGAGCAATAATTACTACAATTCATGGGTCCCTGCAAATCATACTATAACTCCAAACATATAAGCCAACGTTTGGGAGAAATAATTAGCAGAAAGAAAATTAACGAAATAATCTAAAAAAATTAGGTTTTGTAAATAAAATCTGAAAATATGAGTAAGATAATCATTCAATTACAAAAATTAAAAAGCAAAATCTTTTGTCATGAAAAAAATACAATTGAAAAATTCAATTTTATACCTTAAAATTAGGTTTTGAAGATATCTCCAACGTTGTGGCGGTGGCGGTGGCGATTGATATTTTTGCTAAGTAATAGCGAGTTTTTATTATGTTAATTGTGGGGTAGAATCTGGTGCATGAGAGGAGAAGAGCGGAGAGTGGGCTGGAATGGGATGGGGTAAATCCATAAGATGATTTAAATTTTTATTTAATTTTTCAAGCTTGTAAGGTTTAATATCACTTCTGTTATAATCTTTAATTCTTTGATATTTTTTTTGGACGAGAACTACTGGAACTTTTTAATCATCATTTAATTTCGTTTTGTTTTTAAATTATTTGGATCATATTTAGTTTAGTTTTTATAATTTAGAACATGGTAGAATAGTTTTTCACCTATTTTGAAACATTGGCGGGTTATACCTAATATCTGCCGCTTATTATTTACTTATATACAAGAATAGACGGTAATATTTATAACTGAAGCCAATTATTTGCCGTCTATTGTTCAATTTTTAGTAGTGTATACACGTTGACTACTGTTTGATACTATGATATATGGAAAGTGAATTTAATTGAATCGGATAATTTTGTTATAACTGAATATTAATTATTATAATGGATTCTTTCTATAACTTGGACAGTTTTTTATTGACCTAAGTGCTTAAACTATTATCGTAGATATGAGTTTAGGAACTGAACTAGTTCATATAATTTTGGTGTGCAATAGACATCTTATATGCTTACCTAACTAGATAATCACATAATCTTAGCTCATATCACCAAATGTTTTCATTGAACAATCTTACCAAGTAACTCTAATGATTGTGAGATCGTTATTTAAGTTACCTTGATGAAAGTTAGAAGGAATATAGAATCTCGATAAGTTATAACGACATAATTTACCATTATAATTAGAATCACCGACTCAATAAGATAGGCGCATACTAGCAAACATGATCTAATCTCTTATATATATATATATATATATATCGTAATATTATTTACTGCATTAGTTTTTTAATTTCATATTCATATCGTACTTAATAATTAAAAAACCATATAGATATATATTTTAATTATATCTTTATTTTTAAACATCTGAATCCTTTACACTACATACAAACATGAGTTCAAAGTTAACGACATAAGTCCCTATAGAGACACTAACTCTTATACAATCTTATTACTTGTCCGTTCTCTCGAGTTGTGTTTTGTCTACAATATTTTTATCACACCTAGCGAGAGGACAATCACCTTGACCTGGAACCACAAACCCCTCAGGGTCCACCATATAGATCTATTCATTTAGATCTTCATTCAAGAACGTGGGTTTGACATCCATCTGATTTATAACTAGTTTGCAAATGACAATTAGGACAACACTAGAGATTCGAGGGAATGGTGACTGACTTATATGAATTCGAAAAAAAAGAAGGAGGTCATCCCTCATAGACCAAGGATCCGAAGGCTCAATTTTGGCTAACCACCTTCGAGACAAAATAACTTAAGTAAATGAAAATGTGTTTATGTAATTCCAAGTAATTTTGAAGAATACAAGAAAGGTAATTTGATGAATACAAAAGAGAGTATTGTGAAAATAGGAACAAATCACCATGATATTATAATCAAGAGCTTACTCTTCCAGTTCCCAAGGTGATTATTTCCTTATCACCTTGTTTTTTAAGTGATATTGGATGATCCCGTGGAAACGAGAAAGATAAATTATTAACATAATAATTAAGATGGCAACATGCCTTTAAGAACGATACAAAAGTTAAAGAAAAACACGGATGCATTGGTGAAGCATTGTCATCGATCCCATCATTGCTTTGAAAAGGTTATCGAAAAAAATTGTTGCAAAAATACACACATCTTGTTGTATTCTTATTAATAAGATCTCACAAGACTGATATTGTTCATCACATCCACAAAAAACCAAAACATATGATTAATATACCTAGAAGGTACTTGGAAGCCCAACATAAGTCATCAGAATAACCTCAAAAATATTTTAGAAGGTCATTTCTTCATTGACATGGTTACAGTTTACTCAAAAGACCATAACGGTCTTTGTAACTACTTTTTAGATATACCAAGACCAATAACAGTCTTTGTAACTATTTTCTAGATATACCAAGACCAATAACAGTCTTTGTAATATTATAAATCCTAAATTTAATATAGATGTGTAACTAATATGTTATAGAACTCATGTGTTTATATTATTTATGTATTTTTAAAATAAGACCATCGATTAATAAGTATATCACAAAAATAATATACATAAATTTTTAAGTTTATTAAACTATTAAATTTTGTTAGACAATATTTAATTAATAAAGTTTAAGAAAAAATAAAAATATTGAATATTATTTATGTTTCTACAAATTTAAAAACATAAACATTAAAAGAAAAATGTATAAGGCGAAAAAAGGTTGTTGAACCCTAAATCGTTCATTTCAACTATAAAGATATGAAATCATAATTAAGGTCTTAAGCAACCATAATTTTATTACTATTTGATATCCCATTCTCTTCCAATGATTCATGTCTTTACAATTTCTCCTCCTATTGGATTATGTTTCTTCTATTCTCAGGATTTCCCAGTTTTGATTTTAAAGAATAAGTTGATTCACTATCTATCATTTCTCAGATCGATGGAAATTTCATTTCTATTTTCTTGTATGTATTTCTTGATCTATTGTTATATTTTATGATATATTCTATATGCTAAACAATTTTCTTCTACTCGGGTTATTTATTTATCTTTTCAAAATTTATTGATAGTTTGATTGTGTATTCTAAAAACAATTGATTCTACTCAACTTATTTTAGGGTATATAATTTTTATTCATATAATTTTATCAATCTTGTTTAACTTAAATGTATATGTAGTAGATGAAATAATGGTTAAAATGTTGTTTGAAAATCCTTTGAGATTTAAAACTTATTGATGTAGTAAATTTTATATATCATGATTATGAGAAATATTTTATGTTTTCTATAATTAGGGATTATATCCAGATTGATATAATTTTATAAATCTAAATATTTTGTAGAATCCATAAATGAATTAAAATTTAATTATATTTTGACATATTTTTCATAATCTTTTATAGATATGGATGTTTTTTTTTTAAATATTTTAAAATTTTTTAGAATGTGGCATGTCAAGTTTGAGTCAAAGACAAACTAAAATCTTGTAATTTTTTGGGATGAGTTATTCCCTAAAACCAACATACTAAAAATATTGTGTATATGATTTTGAAGCATTTAAAAAACTATTAAAGATATAATAGAAGCTACACCTACAAAATAAACTCATTTCCAATACAAAGTAAATTTTAAATCTAACGTGTTGGAGAGTTTTTAATTAGTCATTTCATTTGTATGAATATTAAGAACATGTCTCAATATCAAGTTGAACATTATGTTTATACTTCATTTCACAATTTTAAGGTTCTTCTACTAATTTAAAAATGTAAATTTAAATTTATTATATATTTTTAGATAAGGTCTAAGTATATAATGTATTCTCACTAAATATAATACAGTTATCATTGTTATTCATTATACTATACACAAATAAAAACTTAAAAAATGCTTCTTTAGATTTAATTATTTTAAGAAGAGACATTATTAATATATTCGGACTACACACTTGATTATGTTGATAAACTTTTACTCACTGTTTTCTTTTTAATCAAGTACTTTTGTAAGTTTTAGTCGTATCTAAGATTCATTAAGAACGTCTTAGAAGAAGATTATGTTTTTTTATTAAATAATTAGGAAAATATTAAATATGTGATTATTATATTTTGCCATTTATATAGCTTACACTCCAAAAATCATATCTTAATTTTTTTTTGAGAATTTTTAATATTCAATAATATTATTCTTTTTATTTTCAAACTGAGGCTTGTAAATAAAAGGGAGGCAAATCTAAATTACAAATAAATATTAATGGTAGGAATGTATTTAATTGACACTTCATCAAAATTTATAACTTAAAAAACATTTTTCAATAAAATGGTATAAATACCTATTTGGTCAATAGTATTTTGAACAAAGTGGAATAAATAACAATAGAGATTATTATTTTATAAGATATTTATTAAAATATAAAAAAAGAACCAAGACGAGGGAGATTTACAACCAAGTAAATAAAAATTAAATATGTTAGATAAGGCATTCTACACATGGCAGACTTAGAATACTTTATTAAGAGGGCTAATATATAATGGATAGGAAAAACATTTTCAATTGGGTTTCAATAGGTTTTCTATTTTAGTAATAAATATTAATTTAAGTAATTTTAATTAGTTATTTTTTTAAGATAATTCTTTTTAATATGACAATTTTTCTAATACGAAAAAAGAGTATGCTCTAATGGTACTAAACCCCCTTCTAGAAGATATATATATATATATATATATATATATATATATATGTCGGTGTGCGTATGTTGATCGTTTCGTATTTGTATATAAAAAATATAGATACACTATAAGATCAATGTGTAGGTGGGCTTTAGTCACCTCTGATAAATCATAATTCAGCCACTCTGCATCCGCATTATAAATGCCCACGATGTGATTTAGAGTTACTACAAGGCAACAAGGTTAATGGGATCTAGGTACAAAATATTTAGCTCGATGTTTGGAAATTTTTTAGCTTCAACACTGGTGACACCAACATGGATAAAAAATGTTTCCCTAATGACCCACCAGATATATAAAAAATTACTAGTACAATATTTTTATTCTTTTTATCAACTTATGAAATTGTAAACCTTCTTGTTGTTTTTGTTAGTATTTGAGTTAATGAATTCTTTTGTTATCAATTTTTTAGTCCTTAGTCATAGTGATTTATTTTACGTGTATTATACTAGTGCACCTAAAGTTTGTTTATTTGTAAACAAACAGGATGAACAAGTTTTACACTTTTTATTGAGTTGCCACATTTTGTTTTATATTTTTAATTATAAATGATTTTTTCAAATTTATATTGCAATTGATTTTAATGTGACAATTAGTTTGAGGACTTCCATAATACTTAAAAAGAGACTATGAAGCTCATTCAATCCATTCGTAGTATACCTCTAAATGCATTAATGCATTTAAATACATTTATTAATTTAGTCAAAAATATATATTATAATAACATTATTTTTGTTTCTCTCTCTTTGATGGTAAAATATACTTTTACAAAGAAAAATAAAAGATCTTCTTAAAAAGTGTAAAACAAATCATGACTTATTGTGAAGGTCTATTAAGGTAAAAGAAAACATATTGTTTTGAATTGTAATTTATTTGATCATCTTCTCAAGAAAAATTATTGACAATGATGGACAAGGTTCATGAATTGTTCTATTTCAAAATAATATTTATCTTTAATCAAATGCATCATTTATCTCTAATAACAAAGTTACTTAATTTTCACCGAAGATAAAAATTTAATATGAGATCCACTTATCTGTTTTTGATAAAATATGTTTAATCGAAAGCAACTATGTTAGAGAGAGCTTAATAGAGAGTAATCCACTTATTATAGTTCGAGGGTAGTTTAAGGTTTATTTAAATTTTGAATTATTAATAATATTATAGAAGATTAGACAACGGGTATCCTAGATATTACTCATATGTGTTTAAATGATACGATTATGCTTGTAACTATTAACTTACAATTTATAAATGGAAAATTATTCCATCCAATATTGGATAAACCTACACGAATTATATTAATACACATACCCCATATTTTAACTTACAAAAATCAACTAACTAATTAATCTAATGACATTGTTTTGTTATAATAATTAATGGATGTGATGTGAATATTGGACCATTCAATTTTGGATGGAATTCATACCCATTAGAAATACATCAAACTTGTCGTAGGAAAAATGTTGATTTATAAAGATCAAGTCCTAGTATTATAACTTTTTAATAAAATTATTAAGGTTACATTACTATGTATATATGAAAAGTGATCGGGTTTGTGTTTGATAGGAAGAGTGACGAGGATAGGATTTACGAGACAATATAAATTGGGAATTTGAATTAAATATTTTGAAATAAATTAAAAATTTGGATTTAAAGGGATAATTGTTTGTTATTAGAAGAAAAAATTGAAAATTTTGATAAAATGACATTTTTAAATTTTTATATAATGCTAATGTATTAAATTCTGAGTTATCATATATTTTGTATTGTATTTTAACATTTCTATTATTTTAAAATAAACAATATGTTGAATATTATTTTATTTATGTATGATTTTCATCTATTCTGTTTGTTGTAATATATTCTATGAAAAATAATAATACTTCATAATAAATTTAATTAGTCTATACTTTATAGTGAAGTGAAAAATACTTGGGATTTTTTATTCTTTATTCTAAAAGTGAATTGTTCGAGTTTACACGCGAGACTGAAAAATATACTGGAGTAGCCCTTTGATATCCAGCTTAGAGCTAAAGTTAGACACGCATGGCGTCAACCCAGTCCACTTTTGATGTAAATGGTTTTTGGGTTGGATTAGGGAACTTAAAAGAGACCCAAGACCCATAAAATAATTTACATCAATGAGAGAGTGCAAGTTGATTTGGAGGAGGAAGCAAAAAGCTGGAGCCTAACTTCACTAATTCTACATCTTGCACTTGTTATCATAAGGATTATTAGTCCCTGTTTCTTCTCTTAACCATATTTCTAAAAATACTATATAGTTTTCTTTATCTATAACATACCAAATTCAATTAGCTTGAATCTTTTTTTATCTATACACGTTGAATACTGTTTTGATACTATGATATATGGAAAGTGAATTTAATTGAATCGGATAATTGTATTATTAGTGAATATGAATTATTATAATGGATTCTTTCTATAACTTGGAAAGTTTTTGATTGACCTAACTGCTTAAACTATTACCTTAGATATGAGTTTAGGAACTGAACTGGTTCATATAATTTTGGTGTGCAATAGACATCCTAACAGGCTTACCTAACTAGATAATCACATAAGTTTAGCTCATATCACCAAATATTTTCATTGAACAATCTTAACCAGTGACTCAAATAATTGTGAGATCGTCTTTTAGGTTACCTTGATGGAAGTTAGAAGGTATATAGTATCCCGATAAGTTATAACGACCTAATTTAGCATTATTATTAGAATCACCGACTCAATAAGATAGGCGCATACTAGCAAACATGATCTAATCTCTTATACATATATCGTAATATTATTTACTGCATTAGTTGCTTAATTTCATATTCATATCGTACTTAATAATTATAAACCAAATACATATCTATTTTAATTATGTCATTAGTTTTAAAAATCTAAATCCTTAACACTACATACAAACATGAGTTCAAAGTTAACGACATAAGTCCATATAGAGACGCTAATTCTTATACAATCTTATTACTTGTCCGTTCTCTCGTGTTGTGTTTTGTATACCATATTTTTATCACACCTAGCGAGACGACAATCACCTTGACCTGGGTTTGACATATAAATCATCATTCAAGAACATGGGTTTGACATACATCTGATTTATAACTAGTTTGCAAATGACAATTAGGACAATACTAGAGATTCGAGGGAATTGTGACTGACTTATATGAATTCGAAAAAAAAGAAGGAGATCTTCCCTCCTAGACCAAGGATCCAAAGGCTCAACTTTGGCTTCCCACAATCGAGACAAAATAACTTAAATAAAAGAAAAGGTGTTTATGTAATTCCAAGTAATTTTGAAGAATACAAGAAAGATAATTTGATGAATACAAACGAGAGTATTGTGAAAATGGGAACAAATCACCATGATATTATAATTAGGAGCTTACTCTACAAGTTCCCAAGGTGATTATTTCTTGATCACCTTATTTTTTAAGTAATATTGGATGATCTCCTAAAAAACTAGAAAGATAAATTATTAACATAATAATTAAGATGGCAACGTGCCTTTATGAACGAACAAAATTTAAAGAAAAACAAGGATACATTGGTGAAGCATTGTCATCGATCCCATCATTGATTTGAAAAGGTTATCAAAATAGATTGTTGGAAAAATACACACATTTTGTTTCATTCTTATTAATAAGATCTCACAAGACTGATTTTGTTCATTACGTCCACAAAAGACAAAAACATATGATTAATATACCTAGAAGGTATTTAGAAGCCCAACATAAGTCATCAACATACCCTCAAAAATATTTTAGAAGTCATTTCTTCATCGACATGGTTACAATTTACTCAAAAGACAGTCTTGGCATATCTAAAAATAGTTACAAAGACTGATTCTTCATTGGCACGATTACTAAAGACCAAGGCCATTGTTGACATATAAAGTGAATACTTGAAAGAAATACCTCAGACGCTGGCACGCTCCAAAAAATCAACAAAAAGACGTATGTGAATTATTGGAAGTAAGAATGATGTAATTACAATAAACAAAAGAATCCTTTCAAGTATGTTTGACATAGATGTTATTTTCCGTATCAAGATTCTTCAAAATTCAGAAGGTATTATAGTATCTCAATCACACTATATTTAGAAAGTATTAAAAAAAATAGTAATGGCAACACATATAGCGCCAAGACACATGATGATGTAAATTTACATCTTGCTAAGAAAACTAATGGTATGATCAAAGGTTGGCGTACGCTCGGGATATTGGGAGTCTCATGTTCCTACCAAACTACAATAGGTCAGATATAGAAATGCAGTATGTAAGCTAAGTAGGTTTACACATAATCTGGGAAAGCAACCATTTTATTGCTATTGTAAAAGTTATAAAGTATGTTCAATATATACTATGAACGAATGGTTGTATTACGCGGGATATTAAGTTGTACTAGAAAGATACAGTGATACAAACAAGATATTAGACTCCATAGACTCAAAATACACAATTGGATTCGTCTTCATGTTAACAGGAGCAGAAGTGTCATGGAAATCCACTAAGAAAACTTGCATAGCCAGATGCACTATGGAATCTGAATTTATAGCTTTAGATAAAGGTACTAAGGAAGATGAGTGGCTTCAAAATTCGTTAGAGTATATTCTTAATTGCACAAAGTTGTGTCAGCTATCTTCATAAATTGCGATAGTTAGAGTGTCATTGGTAGGGCACTAAAAAATATGTATAACGGTAAGTCTAGACACACACGTCATAGACACAATACTGTTAGAAAACTGCTCTCTAATGGAGTTATCACATTGGATTACGTTCAATTAAAGGATCATAGAGGATCCACTGACCAAGGGTTTACAAAGAGATCGAGTGTGAGTGTTGTCGTGGGGAATGGGTCTTAAGCCTATGAAAGCTGAGTTTCCATGATAGGAACTCTACCTAGCATAGTGTAAATCCCAAAATTTAGGTCCAATGGGAAAATTGAATCATAAAGCTGTAACTCACTACGACGCACTTTGGAGAGACCTTTCAAAACCATACATAGGACAAAATAACATATTGTTACTTGTATAAGTGAAGATAAGATTAACTTTCAATGGTTCTTATATCTTCAATTATATACGTTTATGTAGATAACATGGGTCGTACCGCCATACGAGAATTTTTTGAAATGCGAAATTCTCCGACTGGTATTCATAGAATACTAAAATTTATCTATGGCGATAAATTCACACAACCGTGAGAACCAAATTATGTTTGGAAGGATAATATGTATGTTCTATTGACATGGTTTACACAAAGGCTGCACAGTTCAAGACATCATGTTCATTAGTTTCAAACTAAATCCAATAGCCCTTCCTAAAGATGGTTAAAGGCCAAAGGCTAAACATCTCGACGTAGTATTCTCCTACTCTTCTCTCTCAATATCTGTCGTCTTTAGATTTCTCTGTCAATTTCCATTAATGTGGGTATTGTTGGTCAAATGAGTTTTTTCTCAAGTATTGAGCGGGTTGATGATTACTTGGTTAATACGTTTATCAATTTTTAAAGAATAACATAATATATTCACTTGGTTAAAAATTATTTGGATTTGAATTAGAAGTTGAGTCATGAAAATTTGGAGGAAAAATAAATAAATAAATACGTTTTATTTATTTATATATTAATATATAATAAAGGTTAAAAAAGAAAAAAAATGTTTTTTACTATTGCGGCAAGCCCAATAGTTTTTTTCCATGTGCAAACATTGGACCTGGCCCATTAGTAAATTTATAACAAATAATAAAGACACATTACTATAGGATCAATCCTAATAGTTATGTCATTTACTAGCTAATATATATTTTGTTTAAAACACAAAAGTCCAAATTTTAAATTCACAACCCTTTATAATGGATGTCTAGCCACATATTCATTTATTTGAAGCATTAAACGTTAACATAGATAGAAAAGAGGTGCATGTCTGTTTCTTCCTAATAGTTTTATTTCCTGTTCATGGGCTAAATAGTTGTACTAGTTTATACAAATGAAATCGAACAACTTTTTGAAATGCGCCATTAAAATTAATTTTTAATCCATCATTTGTAACTTATCAGTATTATTCAACTATTGTAATCTTGGACCATGAGCTTTAAAATATGAAATAAGTGAGAGCATTAAAATTAATCAAATTCCTCCCATCATCGAAGTCTTCGATCTAGATGGACCACTTTAACAGTCTTCTTAACAGTTTTAGTCAATTCTAGAATTTTTGAAGTTGTAGTCCGTTAATGCCTTAGCTCATATCACCAAATATTTTCAATGAACAATCTTAACCAGTGACTCAAATAATTGTGAGATCGTCTTTTAAATTACCTCGATAGAAGTTAGAAGAATTATAGAATCCCGATAAGTTATAACGACCTAATTTAGCATTATAATTAGAATCACCGACTCAATAAGATAGGCGCATACTAGCAAACATGATCTAATCTCTTATACATATATCGTAATATTATTTACTGCATTAGTTGTTTAATTTCATAATCATATCGTACTTAATAATTATAAGCCAAATACATATCTATTTTAATTATGTCTTTAATTTTTAAAATCTACATCCTTTACACTACATACAAACATGAGTTCAAAGTTAACGACATAAGTCCATATAGAGACGCTAACTCTTATACAATATTGTTACTTGTCCGTTCTCTCGTGTTGTGTTTTGTATACCATATTTTTATCACACCTAGCAAGACGATAATCACCTTGACCTGGAACCACAAACCCCTCAGGGTCCACCATATAGATCTATTCATATAGATCTTCATTCAAGAACATGGGTTTGACATACATCTTATTTATAACTAGTTTGCAAATGAAAATTAGGACAACACTAGAGATTCGAGGGAATGGTGACTGACTTATATGAATTCGAAAAAAAAGAAGTAGATCTTCCCTCCTAGACCAAGGATCCAAAGGCTCAACTTTGGCTTCCCACATTCGAGACAAAATAACTTAAATAAAATAAAAGGTGTTTATGTAATTCCAAGTAATTTTGAAGAATACAAGAAAGATAATTTTATGAATACAAAAGAGAGTATTGTGAAAATGGGAACAAATCACCATGATATTATAATTAGGAGCTTACTCTACAAGTTCCCAAGGTGATTATTTCTTGTTCACCTTATTTTTTAAGTGATATTGGATGATCTCCTTGGAAACTAGAAAGATAAATTATTAACATAATAATTAAGATGGCAACGTGCGTTTAAGAACGATACAAAAGTTAAAGAAAAACACGGATACATTAGTGAAGCATTGTCATCGATCCCATCAATTATTTGAAAAGGTTATCAAAATAAATTGTTGGAAAAATACACACATTTTGTTTTATTCTTATTAATAAGATCTCACAAGACTAATTTTGTTCATCACGTCCACAAAAGACAAATACATATGATTAATATACCTAGAAGGTACTTGGAAGCCCAACATAAGGCATCAACATACCCTCAAAAAAATTTTAGAAGTAATTTCTTCATCGACATGGTTACAATTTACGCAAAAGACCAATAACAGTCTTGGCATATCTAAAAATAGTTTCAAAGACTGATTCATCATTGGCACGATTACTAATGACCAAGGCCATTGTTGGCATATAAAGTGAATACTTGAAAGAAATACCTCAGACGCTGGCACACTCCAAAAAATGAACAAAAAGACGTATGTGAATTATTGGAAGTAAGAATGATGTAATTACAATAAACAAAAGAATCCTTTCAAGTATGTTTGACATAAATGTTATTTTGGGTATCAAGATTCTTCAAAATTCAGAAGGTATTATAGTATCTCAATCACACTATATTTAGAAAGTATTAAAAAAAATAGTAATGGCGACACATATAGCGCCAAGACACATGGTGATGTAAAATTACATCTTGCTAAGAACACGAATGGTATGATCAAAGGTTGGCGTACGCTCGGGATATTGGGAGTCTCATGTTCCTACCAAAATACAATAGGTTAGATATAGAAATGCGGTATGTAAGCTAAGAAGGTTTACACATAATCTGGGAAAGCAACCATTTTATTGCTATTGTAAAAGTTATAAAGTATGTTCGATATATACTATGAACGAAGGGTTGTATTACGCGGGATATTAAGCAGTACTAGAAAGATACAGTGATACATACAAGATATTAGACTCCATAGACTCAAAATACACAATTGGATTCGTCTTCATGTTAACAAGGAGCAGAAGTGTCTTGGAAATCCACTAAGAAAATTTCATAGCCAGATGCACTATGGAATCTGAATTTATAGCTTTAGATAAAGGTACTAAGGAAGATGAGTGGCTTCAGAATTTGTTAGAGTATATTCTTAATTGCACAAACTTGTGTCAGCTATCTTCATAAATTGCGAAAGTAGAGTGTCATTGGTAGGGCACTAAAAAATATGTATAACGGTAAGTCTAGACACATACATCGTAGACACAATACTGTTAGACGACTGCTCTATAATGGAGTTATCACAGTGGATTACGTTCAATTAAAGGATCATAGAGGATCCACTGACCAAGGGTTTACAAAGAGATCAAGTGTGAGTGTTGTCATGGGGAATGAGTCTTAAGCCTATGAAAGCTGAGTTACCATGATAGGAACTCTACCTAGCATAGTGGAAATCCCAAAATTTAGGTCCAATGGGAAAACTGAATTATAAAGCTATAACTCGCTGCGACGCACTTTGGAGAGACCTTTAAAAACCATACATAGGACAAAATAACATATTGTTACTTGTAAAAGTGAAGATAAGTTAAACTTTAAATGATTCTTGTATCTTCAATTATATACGTTTATATAGATAACACGGGTCGGACCGCCATACGAGAATTTTTTGAAATGCGAAATTCTCAGACTGGTATTCATAGAATACTAGAATTTATCTATGGCCATAAATGGACACAACTGTGAGAACAAAATTATGTTTGGAAGGATAATATGTAAGTTCTATTGATATGGTTTACACAAAGGTTGCACAGTTCAAGACACCATGTTCATTGGTTTGAAACTAAATCTGATAGCCCATACTAAAGAAGGTTAAAGGCCAAAGGCTAAATATCTCGACGTAGTATTCTTCTACTCTTCTCTCTCAATATATGTCGTGTTTAGACAATAGGGGTGATGTTTTCAATCAACTCATAGTACAACAGGTAAAATATATTGTTTAACAATCATTATTAATGACAAGGACCATACTATATAAATTTTTTAATATCTCATAATAATTATTACAATTTTTAATATTGAAAAACCAAAATTTAATCTATGTGCGTAACTAATATGTTATATAACTCACGTGTTTATACTATTTATGTATTTTTAAAATAAGACCAACAATTAATAAGTATATCACAAAAATAATATACATAACTTTTTAAGTTTATAAAACTAGAGTTTAAGAAAAAATAAAAATATTAAATATAATTATTTTTTATGATTAACAATATATATCCTTTTTTCTCTAAAAGAAAAAAAGGTAATATTAAAAATTATTTATTTTTCTACAAATTTAAAAACGTAAACATTGAAAGAAAAATATATAAGGTGAAAAAAGGTTGTTGAACAATATCCCTAACCCGTTAATTTCAACTATAGAGATATAAAATTATTATTAAGGTCTTAAGCCGCCACAATTTTATTACTATTTGATATCCCATTCTCTTCCAATCTATTCATATCTTTACAATTTCTCCTCCTCTTGGATTATGTTTCTTCTATTCCCAGAATTTCCCAGTTTTGATTTTAAAGAATAAGTGGGTTCACTATTTTCATTTCTCAGATCAATGGTCATTTCATTTTTATTTTCATATATGTATTTCTTTATCTATTGCTATTTTTTATGGTAGATATTATATGCTAAACAAATTGCTTCTACTCAGGATTATCTATTTGTTTTTTCAAAATTTATTGATAGTTTGACTGTGTATGCTAAAACAAATTACTTTTACTCAAGTTATTTCATGGTATATAATTTTTATTTATATAATTTTAACAATCTTGTTTAACTTAATTGTATGTGTCGTAGATGAAATAATGGTTAATATGTTTTTTGAAGATACTTTGTGATATGAAAATTATGGATGTAATGAATCTTATAAATCATTATAATGAGAAACCTTTTATGTTTTCTATTATAAGGGATTATTTTATCGAGACTGATATACTTTTTTAAATCTAAATATTCTGCAGAATCCATAAATGAATTAAAAATTAATTATATTTTGACATATTTTTCTTAATCTTTGGTAGAGATGGATGTTTTTTTAATATTTTAAAGATTGTTTTGTATGTGGCATGTCAATTTGAGTCAAAGACAAACTAAAATCTAGTAGTTTTTTGGGATGAGTTATTCCCTAAAACCAACATCCTAAAAATATTTTATATATGATTTTTTATGCATTTAAAAAAATAATGAAGATACAATAGAAGCTAGACCTACAAAATAAACTCATTTCTAATACAAAATAAATTTCACATCTAAGGTTTTAGATAGTTTCTAATTAGTCATTTCATTTATATGAATATTAAGAACATATCTCAAAATCAGGTTGAACATTATGTTTATACTTCATTTCACAAGTGCAAGGTTCTTCTACTAATTTAAAAATGTAATTTGAAATTATTATTTATTGTTAGATAAGGTCTATGTATATAATGTATTCTCACTAAATATAATACACTTCTCATTGTTATTCACAATACTATACACAAATAAAAACTTGAAAAAAATTCTTCTTTAGATTTAATTATTTTGAGAAGAGAAATTATTAATATATTTGGACTACACACATGATTATGTTGATAAGATTTTATTCATTACTTTCTTTTTTGTCAAGTATTTTTGTAAGTTTTAGTAGTATTTAAGATTCATTAAGAACGACTTAGAAGAAGATTATGTTTTTTTATTAATTAATTAGGAAGATATTAAATATGTGATGATTATATTTTGCCATTTGTATAGCTTACAATCCAAAAATCATATCTTAATTTGTTATGAGAATCTTACATATTTAATAATTATATAATTCTTTATTTTCCAAACTAAGGCTTGTAATTCAAAGAGTGTCAAATCTTAATTACAAATAAATATGAATGGTAGAAATGTAATTAATTGACACTACATCAAAATTTATAACTCAAAAAATATTTTTCAATAAACTGGTATAAATACCTATATTGGTCAATAGTATTTTTAACATAGTGGAATAAAAAACATTAGATATTACTATGTTATAAAATATTTTAAAAAATATAAAAAAAGAACCAAGATGAGGGAAATTTACAAACAAGTAAATAAAATTAAATATTTTAGATAAGGCATTCTACACAGACATAGAATACTGGATAGAAAAACATTTTCAATTGGGTTTCAATAGATTTTTTATTTTGGTAAAAAATATTAATTGAAGTAATTTTAATTAGATATTTTTTTAAGATAATTTTTTTTAATATGACAATTTTTCTAATTCGAAAAATGAGTATGCTCTGATGTGGTACCGATCCACCTTCTAGAGGATATATATATATATATATATATATATATATATATATATATATATATATATATATATATATATATATATGTTCGTGTGTGTATGTTGATCGTTTCATATTTGTATATAAAATATATAGATACATTATAAGTTTTAATTTTTTCAATGTGTAGGTGTGCTTTAGCCACCTTGATAAATCATAATTCAGCCACTCTACATCCGCATTATAAGAAATGTTTCCTAATGACCCACTACATATATAAGAAATTACTACTACAATACATTTTTTTCATTTTATTAACATACAAAATTGTAAACCTTATTGTTGTTTATTATAGTAATTGAGTTAATGAATCCTTTTGTTATCAAGTTTTGAGTCCTTTATTCATAGTGTTTTATTTTACGTGTATTTTACTACTGCACCTAAAGTTTGTTTATTTGTAAACAAACGGAATGAACAAGCTTTATCCTTTTATGAAATGCCACATTTTGTTTTATTTTTTTAATTATACATGATTTATTTCATATTTATATTGCAATTGATTTTAATGTTACAATACAGTTTGAGATCTACCCTAATACTTAAAAAGAGACTTGAAGCTCATTTAATCAGTTGCTAGTATACCTCAAAATGCATTGATGCATTTAAATAAATTTATTAATTTAGGCAAAAGTATATATTATAATAACATTATTTTGGTTGCTCTCTATTTGATGGTAACTATTAAGTTACAATTTAAATATAGAAAATTATTTCATCCAATATTGGATGAACCTACACGAATTATATTAATACACATACCCTATGTTTTAAACTTACCGAAGTAACTAACTAATTAATTTAATGAGATCTGTTTTGTTACAATAATTAATGGATGTGATGTGAATATTGGACCATCCAATATTGGATGGAAGTCATACCCAATAAAAATACATCAAATTTGTCATAGGAAAAATTTTGATTTATAAAGATCAAATTCCTATTATTATAACTTCTTTATAAAATTATTAAGGTTACACTACTATGTATATATGAAAAGTGATCGGGGTTTTTGTTTGATATGAATAGTGACGAGGATAGGATTTACGAGGCAATATAAATTAAGAATTTGAATTCAATTTTTTTATATAAATTAAAAATTGTGATATAAATGGATAATTGTTAGGTATTAGAAGAAAAAAATTGAAAATTATTATAAAATGACATTTTTTATTTTTTATATAATGCTAATATATTAAATTATGAGTTATCATATATTATGTATTGAATTTTAACATTTCTATTATTTTAACATAAACAATATGTTAAATATTATTTTATTCATGTATAATTTTCATCTCATCTGATTGTTGTAATATATTTTTTGAAAAATAGTAAAACTTCATAATAGATTTAATTAGTCTATACTTTATAGTGAAGTGACAAATACATGATATTTTTTATTTTTTATTATAAAAGTTATTTGTTCGAGTTTCCACGCTAGACTAAAAAATATACAGGAGTAGTCCTTTGATATCCAACTTATTGCTAAAGTTAGAAACGCATGGCGTCAAACCAGTCAACTTTTGATGTAAAACGTTTTTGGGTTGGATTAGGTAACTTAAAAGAGACACAAGACCCATGAAATATTTTTGGGTCCAAAAATATCATAACTGAACATTATAAAAGGGTCATTTCTACTTTACATCAACGAGAGAGAGCAAGTTGATTTGGAGGAGGAAGCAAAAAGTTGGAGCCCAACTTCTACAATGCTATATATTTCACTGGTTATCATAAGGATTATTAGTCTTAGTTTCTTATCTTAACCATGTTTCTGAAAATACTATTTAGTTTTCTTTATCTTATATCATACCAAATTCCATTAGCTTGGTTCTTCTTTCAAATATTCAATACTGTTTTGATACTATGATATATGGAAAGTGAATTTAATTGAATAGGATAATTGTATTATAACTGAATATGAATTATTATAATGGATTCTTTCTATAATTTGGACAGTTTTGATTGACCTAAGTGCTTAAACTATTAGCGTAGATAATAGTTTAGGAAATGAACTGGTTCATATAATTTTGGTGTGCAATAGAGATCCTAACAGGCTTACCTAATTGGATAATCACATAAGCTTAGCTCATATCACCAAACGTTTTCATTGAACAATCTTACCCACTGACTCTAATAATTGTGAGATCGTCTTTTAAGTTACCTTGATGGGAGTTAAAAGAATTATAGAATCCCGATAAGTTTTAACAACCTAATTTACCATTATAATTAGAATCACGGACTCAATAAGATCGGGGCATAATAACAAACATGATCTAATCTCTTATATATATCGTAATATTATTTACTACATTAGTTGTTTAGTTTCATATTCACATCGTACATAATAATTTTAAAACCAAATACATATTTATTTTAATTATGTCTTTAGTTTTAAACATCTAATTCGATTACACTATATACAAACACAAGTTCAAAGTTAACATAAGTCCCTATAAAGACGCTAACTCTTATACAATCTTATTACTTGCCTGTTCTCTCGAGTTGTGTTTTGTATACGATATTTTTATCACACCTTGCGAGACGACAATCACCTTGACCCGGAACCACAAACCCCTCAGGGTCCACCATATAGATTTATTCATTTAAATCATTAGTCAAGAACATGGGTTTACATCCATCTGAATTATAACTAGTTTGTAAATGACAATTACGACAACAAGGGTTGTAATATTGGCTATTTTGGTTATTGGGGAGTAAGTGTCAAAGTAATCTATGCCTTTTTTATTGCAAACCCCCTTGTAAAAAGTCTACCTTTAAATTTATCTACTGCACCATTAGGTCTCAATTTTTTCTTAAACTTGACTTGCTAATAATGTGTTTAATGCTCCTTGGTAAGTCAGTTAATTCCTATGTATTGTTTCTTTTAACATAATCAAGTTCAAAATTAATGACATTTTTCCGAAAAATAGAATAAACTGATTTTATAGCCTCAGTATAATTTTTAGGGTTTTCCTCCATAAAAAAGCAGGTTACTACCTTTTCACTTGTCAAGTTAATGTTAAACACTTAGTTTTAAAATCATTTATTTTTACTTGATTATACATCTTTTACTTCTCATAGGTTCATCCTATGTAATACTATTAGGACAAAAAACGTTGAGGGGTTAGAGTTATTATAACTTATAGGAGGATCAGTATTAGAAGATAACTTATCTACGTGTAAATAAAAATTATCATCATTCATATTTTTCCAAAGCAAAGCAGTGTTTAAAGAATTAAACATCTCTAGACTCACACATAAAATTATCATCTAGAAATACAAATCTATATGCAACACTATTTTGAGTATACCATATGAATATTTAATCTATGGTCTTTGGTTCAACAATGAATTTCTTGAAGTTGGGTAGTCTTACTTTGGCAAGACACCCTACAGATTTAAAAATATCAATTTAGGTGGAAACCCCTTCCACAACTCATAACGGGTATTGTTTAATATTGTATATGCTACTCTATTAAGTACATAACATACAAAAATGACACCTACCCCACATGTTATTTGGTAAACTTGAACTAATTAACATGTTTATTCATCATTTCTTTAAGAGATACATTATTTCTTTCATTTATGCTATTTTGTCGAGGTATGTATGTGAAATTAAGTTCATGTATTATTCCATTAATTTCAAAATAATCTTTAGGGGAATTAGAACTATATTAACCTCCCCTATTATACCTAAGCATCTTAGTTTTACTATCGAGTTGATTATCAACCTCAACCATATATTATTAAAAAACTTGTTCCGCTTCATCGTTAGATTTTAGGAGATATACTTTATTAAACCAAGAACAATCATCTAAAAAGGTTATGTATTATAATTTTAATCCTCTACCAATGGTAAAATTAGATATGTCAGAATGAACTAGTTCTAACAATTTAGTCTTTTTAATAGTCATAGATTAAAAAAAATTGCATGTTTGGACTCTACAAATATTTGACGTTTAACTAAATCATCAATATTTTAAATATGTATTAGTCAGAGTGTCTTTAACTGTTTGATATAAGAGACATTAACGTGTCTTAATCTACTATGCCACATAACTAGATATTAAATGATATAAAAAGAAGTAGATGCATTCTCATTCATATTTATGGTATTCAATGCAAATAAATTATACCATTTATAACAAAATTCCTCATTTATAGTTATATTGAAAAACTATGTTCCTACGGTGCAAGGGGGAAATGATACCATCATTTAACTTTTTCTTTGTTTGAGCGTCATACGTAAGGATACCCGTTTCCCATAACATGTCCAACTCATCTATAATTGGTTGGAAAACGACATTCATATCCTTACCGGGTGATCACGGACCCCGCATAAACAAACAAAGTTAAAATGTGGTTTCTTTCATACATAATCAATGTGGAAAGTTGTAGACAGTCGATATAACTAGGCGTATGCTGTATAAGTTTTTTTGCATAGAGAATGGACAAAAAGCACCGATACCCTTACCCAAAATTACATTTCGAGCTTCGCTCGTATACTCAAGATATAGCTCTACAAATCTCTTCCACCTATCACCGTCACCAAGATGACTTAACACATATGGATAGGTACATTTTCCAGTGTGGTGTCACATCATTTCTTTGGCGGTGTGTCTCCAAGCGTATAGTCGCTCCAACCTCGGCGCAATCGGAAAATAACATAGTTTCTAATACAGTACATTCTTACCCTTCTTCGGATCTCATGTAGATTCACTACATAGTGGACATTATCGAAGTATTCATTCTCCTTGTAATATAGAGCACGATCATTCAAGAAAACATTGATATCACTATACCCTATATCCATACTCTTCAACTTCTTGTTGCACTACTCGTAAGAATCAAGCAAATATGAGGCGACACAACGATTCCGGGATCTCGGTGAATGATGAGTTAGTCCACTTGTTCTTCACCTTTAATACATTAGATTGGAAACAAAATTAAAAGAAGAAATATCATTAGATGCATGATATATTTCAGTATTCAATTCCTCAAACACAGCTCCGAAACTGGCACGACTTGTATGATTCTCGTCTCTCATCTCGGTATCATCTGAATGACCATATTGTAAGTGGGTCTCAAATCGTCAGACAATTTAATCATTTTATCTTCTTTAATTTAGATAGGGACTTCTTCAAGAACTTCTGAATTTTTACCGCGTTTTATCGAAACCTCATACGTTGACAATAACCCATAATTCAGAAGGTGTGTCCTTACCTTTTTGGATGGAAAATTGACAATTATTCGAACAATGATTACACTGGCAAAACGATAAACCATTAAAATCATCTTGATCTTAAACGAAATCAATAATTTCTTCAAAAAAATTAATATATTCCACTATAACATAATGATCGGATTTAAACCGGCTTCTATTAATACCCAAAGCCATCTTCTATTCGTAGTTTGATATAACTAAACAACAAAGACGATAAAAAATGTTCATATATATATTTTATACAATTTCAAATAAAATATACAATCAAACAACAAGTTTTTATTACCCTAATTATATAATATCACTTATAATACACAATCGTAAAGAAAAAATAAAATATAAAAAAAATGTGAATTTAAAAAAATACCTTGTTTTGGATAATTTAGGTGGAGAAATTAAAGATTGAGTAGGTCCCACATGAAAGATGGTTCCCAAAAAAATTCATTTAGGTCAATCATGACTAGATTGCGTAATTTCTAATTAGACTTGCGATGTGCGACTACTTTTCTAGTCGCCGATATCTTTTAGTAGCTAAAGACCAATTACTAGCGACGAATCGCTTGTAGAAATCAATTAATTAGTCTCTAGAGAAGCTTGTTGTAGTAGTGCTCGATATCACGAAAAAAATTGTACTTCCCGATATTATGCAAACACAGAACTATAGGTTTCTATATTATACAAAAATGTATTACAGTTCCTTATATATTTTAATTAATTGCATAACTTCCCTATATTATGCGAAAACTGCACTATGGATCCCAATGTTATATAAAAAATGTACTACTGTTCTCTATATTATTTTTTATTAGTTAATCAAACTATAGATCTTTTCATCATGCAAAATTGCACTATAAGTCCCTATAATATTTTTGATTTAATTGCATACGTCGTTATATCATGCAAAAATTGCACTTTAGGTCACTATATCATTCAAAAGTTGTATTATATGTCCCTTTAAAAATTTATTTGAATTAATTTCACTCCTAAAAGGTAGATTTAACAATTTTATGGAGCAAATAATTTTATGGAATTACTTTCTTCTACGGTTCCTTATATGAAAAGTAAGGTTGCAACTTGTACTCTATTACACTCTCAACGGATTAACATTTGGTCCATCAAGTTCTTATAAATACAAGCCATAGTGACCTTTCATGTAGTCTTTAGAGTAAAGGGACTATAGTACTACAATTTCGGAGATCATAGGGACTAACAGTGCAATTAACATTTATAATGTATACCCGTGTAGACTCTATGACCATGTCAAGTATGCACTAATAAAATGAAAAATTTAAAACATTGGGTAGATGAATATCTATTTTCTAATCCTAGGAGGTGTTTTCCCTATTCAAAACCTTCAATATTAACCAATCCTTGTTCTTTCTGATGGTCCAGAAAAAATACATAGTCGGTTGAATATCACCCTTCTTCATGTTTTTATCAAGCAAATTTTGTGTAACACTGTTTGCTAATAATAAACTAAGAGATCCATCTTTTGAAGAATGTTAAAAAAATTAATTTTTTGTAATTAAATATAATTTATGCATATCTATCATGATTAGGAGAAGTTTCCACTTTGTTGTCGATGGATTTGTAAAGACATGAATAAGTTCGCAATAGTAAGTAAAAATAGATGTTGTATGATACTGGTCCAAATTAACAATTTTCAATGCCTCTTCACAGCACTATAGGTTCACGCGCAAAGATTTTGGCCAAAATTTATTAATATTATGATTAATTATAGAATCATTATAATCCAACGAGACTAACATAATACCTATATCATCCCATTCATAGGCAAAATAAACATCACTAGATTTTTTTATCGACCAAACTCATTTAGTTAGTGTGAATACTTCCGGTTTCAAGGAGATTGTGATTAATATTTGAAATCTAGTACCAATCCTTTCTAAAAAAATCTTTCATAATTTCATTATATTCTTCATACATATTTTCCATATTTTCCAGAATGAGATAAAAACGAAAGCAACAAAAATTCTTTTATCTCAACCCCATCAGAAAAGTTTTAACAATCTCAATAAACCAATCTCCATTATATTTTTGGACTTGTAACTCAAGTTTAATTTGAAAGATAAAATTTGTCCAATACTTTACAATGTAAGGATATTTAAGTAACATATGCTCCATATTTTCAATACGGTCTCCATATTTCTCACATTCTGATGAAATAGCACATTTCTATGCCAACCATTATTTTTGTTGGGTCAAATTCCTATGGCATTTCAAAAAACAAAATATATGAATTTATGTTGAAACTTTTGAGTCCTAGATATATTTCCAAATATATAATATATTTCACTAAAACCAAATATAAGAATATTTTTCATTTGTATTTTAATTATTTATAATGTTTTTCTTATACGGTGCAATCGTCAATCGAATTTTGTGAGGAGAGGTGAGTTTATTGTTTCTATTATTTAAATCATTTGCGTTCATGTATTATTTTGAAGAAAAAAAAGATATTATTACATTATCAATTTTTTTTCTTTAGGTATTTGGTCTTTTAATAATTTTGAAATAAATTTTTGAATTGATTTTATAAACCATTTACCTTTTCTAGGCATAGTGGGTTATAAAGATAAGTATGACAAACAAATACATATTATATTATGTTTTATTATCACTTAAGTCATTTAATCATATATAAATAAAGACCATAATATAAAATATATTTTGATATCACTTGCATACATCATTAATCATATATGTAAATAAAGTTCTCAAAAATTCCAACCAAAAATTACATATCTATATAGGATGTTAAGGTGTCAAAATTTTGGTAAGAAATCCAGAAGCAAAATCTTTAGAGACAATTATTAAAAGAGTCGAAAATCTTGCTTAAGATTGACTGGCAGGATAATTTTTTTTTTGAAATTTACTTAAAGTATTTCTAGATCATGTAATACACTTCTACGAGAACAAAAAATATGCTTTTCTTTATAAAACATATCTTGATTCAAGGTTTTAAAATTATTTTTATAATTTTTACAAATATTTTAATTTTATTCAAGTAATCATTACTCTAAAATAAGTACTTCAAAACACGCTAAAAGTATAGATTTAACGAGGCAATTTTTTATGATGTTAGGAATAATAAATGTATAGATTTTTCCTTTTAAAAGCCTAAATTTATACATTACTTCAATATAATATTCTTTTTAATGAGGTAATTTTAGAAAGACACAAGAAGAAATATACACCTTTTTCTTCACTAAATTTTTTTCTACTGTGTTTTTAGGAGGTTTTAAGAGGCATATTCTTAGAAACTAAATATTCTTGGGAGATATAAACCCATAGGCTGATATTAAGCCCAGTCTATGAACTTGTAGTCCAACCCATAAAAACTAAGGTTTAGAAATACCTATAATATATAAATAGGAGTATATAATATATAATTCATAATAAGACCACTATCTTTTTTTTCTCGTTTTCTCTTCTTACTTCATATTCAAGTTCTTAACATAAATATATAGTTATTTAGGATAATAAATAATATTTAACTGTATATTTATTCGATAGCATAAATTAATATTTAAAAATGTATGATAGAAAAACAAAATAAGATACAAGTTTTAGCCCATAACCCAAAAGCCTAATTTTCATAATAAAAATAAAAATTTCGACTAGGGTTTCATAAGTTACAATCATTTTCTCTCTAATTTATCTCCTAAATGTTACGTAGAATTAAGGGTTTCCTTGTTAATCTAAATATTTTAGAAGCAAGAATAAAGGCTTGGGTTAGAATTTATTAAAGTTTTAGTAATTTTGAAGTGTAGATCAAAACTTTTAACAATGTATTTTTACCCAAGGTATGCAATTATAACCTTGTCTTGAATATTAAGGAATTAGATACCTATGTTGTTAAATTTCATAATCATATCGTACTTAATAATTATAAGCCAAATACATATCTATTTTAATTATGTCTTTAATTTTAAAAATCTACATCCTTTACACTACATACAAACATGAGTTCAAAGTTAACGACATAAGTCCATATAGAGACGCTAACTCTTATACAATATTGTTACTTGTCCGTTCTCTCGTGTTGTGTTTTGTATACCATATTTTTATCACACCTAGCAAGACGATAATCACCTTGACCTGGAACCACAAACCCCTCAGAGTCCACCATATAGATCTATTCATATAGATCTTCATTCAAGAACATGGGTTTGACATACATCTTATTCATAACTAGTTTGCAAATGAAAATTAGGACAACACTAGAGATTCGAGGGAATGGTGACTGACTTATATGAATTCGAAAAAAAAGAAGTAGATCTTCCCTCCTAGACCAAGGATCCAAAGGCTCAACTTTGGCTTCCCACATTCGAGACAAAATAACTTAAATAAAATAAAAGGTGTTTATGTAATTCCAAGTAATTTTGAAGAATACAAGAAAGATAATTTTATGAATACAAAAGAGAGTATTGTGAAAATGGGAACAAATCACCATGATATTATAATTAGGAGCTTACTCTACAAGTTCCCAAGGTGATTATTTCTTGTTCACCTTATTTTTTAAGTGATATTGGATGATCTCCTTGGAAACTAGAAAGATAAATTATTAACATAATAATTAAGATGGCAACGTGCGTTTAAGAACGATACAAAAGTTAAAGAAAAACACGGATACATTAGTGAAGCATTGTCATCGATCCCATCAATTATTTGAAAAGGTTATCAAAATAAATTGTTGGAAAAATACACACATTTTGTTTTATTCTTATTAATAAGATCTCACAAGACTAATTTTGTTCATCACGTCCACAAAAGACAAATACATATGATTAATATACCTAGAAGGTACTTGGAAGCCCAACATAAGGCATCAACATACCCTCAAAAAAATTTTAGAAATAATTTCTTCATCGACATGGTTACAATTTACGCAAAAGACCAATAACAGTCTTGGCATATCTAAAAATAGTTTCAAAGACTGATTCATCATTGGCACGATTACTAATGACCAAGGCCATTGTTGGCATATAAAGTGAATACTTGAAAGAAATACCTCAGACGCTGGCACACTCCAAAAAATGAACAAAAAGACGTATGTGAATTATTGGAAGTAAGAATGATGTAATTACAATAAACAAAAGAATCCTTTCAAGTATGTTTGACATAAATGTTATTTTGGGTATCAAGATTCTTCAAAATTCAGAAGGTATTATAGTATCTCAATCACACTATATTTAGAAAGTATTAAAAAAAATAGTAATGGCGACACATATAGCGCCAAGACACATGGTGATGTAAAATTACATCTTGCTAAGAACACGAATGGTATGATCAAAGGTTGGCGTACGCTCGGGATATTGGGAGTCTCATGTTCCTACCAAAATACAATAGGTTAGATATAGAAATGCGGTATGTAAGCTAAGAAGGTTTACACATAATCTGGGAAAGCAACCATTTTATTGCTATTGTAAAAGTTATAAAGTATGTTCGATATATACTATGAACGAAGGGTTGTATTACGCGGGATATTAAGCAGTACTAGAAAGATACAGTGATACATACAAGATATTAGACTCCATAGACTCAAAATACACAATTGGATTCGTCTTCATGTTAACAAGGAGCAGAAGTGTCTTGGAAATCCACTAAGAAAACTTTCATAGCCAGATGCACTATGTAATCTGAATTTATAGCTTTAGATAAAGGTACTAAGGAAGATGAGTGGCTTCAGAATTTGTTAGAGTATATTCTTAATTGCACAAAGTTGTGTCAGCTATCTTCATAAATTGCGAAAGTAGAGTGTCATTGGTAGGGCACTAAAAAATATGTATAACGGTAAGTCTAGACACATACATCGTAGACACAATACTGTTAGACGACTGCTCTATAATGGAGTTATCACAGTGGATTACGTTCAATTAAAGGATCATAGAGGATCCACTGACCAAGGGTTTACAAAGAGATCGAGTGTGAGTGTTGTCATGGGGAATGGGTCTTAAGCCTATGAAAGCTGAGTTTCCATGATAGGAACTCTACCTAGCATAGTGTAAATCCCAAAATTTAGGTCCAATGGGAAAATTGAATCATAAAGCTGTAACTCACTACGACGCACTTTGGAGAGACCTTTCAAAACCATACATAGGACAAAATAACATATTGTTACTTGTATAAGTGAAGATAAGATTAACTTTCAATGGTTCTTATATCTTCAATTATATACGTTTATATAGATAACATGGGTCGTACCGCCATACGAGAATTTTTTGAAATGCGAAATTCTCCGACTGGTATTCATAGAATACTAAAATTTATCTATGGCGATAAATTCACACAACCGTGAGAACCAAATTATGTTTGGAAGGATAATATGTATGTTCTATTGACATGGTTTACACAAAGGTTGCACAGTTCAAGACATCATGTTCATTGGTTTCAAACTAAATCCAATAGCCCTTCCTAAAGATGGTTAAAGGCCAAAGGCTAAATATCTCGACGTAGTATTCTTCTACTCTTCTCTCTCAATATATGTCGTGTTTAGACAATAGGGGTGATGTTTTCAATCAACTCATAGTACAACAGGTAAAATATATTGTTTAACAATCATTATTAATGACAAGGACCATACTATATAAATTTTTTAATATCTCATAATAATTATTACAATTTTTAATATTGAAAAACCAAAATTTAATCTATGTGCGTAACTAATATGTTATATAACTCACGTGTTTATACTATTTATGTATTTTTAAAATAAGACCAACAATTAATAAGTATATCACAAAAATAATATACATAACTTTTTAAGTTTATAAAACTAGAGTTTAAGAAAAAATAAAAATATTAAATATAATTATTTTTTATGATTAACAATATATATCCTTTTTTCTCTAAAAGAAAAAAAGGTAATATTAAAAATTATTTATTTTTCTACAAATTTAAAAATGTAAACATTGAAAGAAAAATATATAAGGTGAAAAAAGGTTGTTGAACAATATCCCTAACCCGTTAATTTCAACTATAGAGATATAAAATTATTATTAAGGTCTTAAGCCGCCACAATTTTATTACTATTTGATATCCCATTCTCTTCCAATCTATTCATATCTTTACAATTTCTCCTCCTCTTGGATTATGTTTCTTCTATTCCCAGAATTTCCCAGTTTTGATTTTAAAGAATAAGTGGGTTCACTATTTTCATTTCTCAGATCAATGGTCATTTCATTTTTATTTTCATATATGTATTTCTTTATCTATTGCTATTTTTTATGGTAGATATTATATGCTAAACAAATTGCTTCTACTCAGGATTATCTATTTGTTTTTTCAAAATTTATTGATAGTTTGACTGTGTATGCTAAAACAAATTACTTTTACTCAAGTTATTTCATGGTATATAATTTTTATTTATATAATTTTACCAATCTTGTTTAACTTAATTGTATGTGTCGTAGATGAAATAATGGTTAATATGTTTTTTGAAGATACTTTGTGATATGAAAATTATGGATGTAATGAATCTTATAAATCATTATAATGAGAAACCTTTTATGTTTTCTATTATAATGGATTATTTTATCGAGACTGATATACTTTTTTAAATCTAAATATTCTGCAGAATCCATAAATGAATTAAAAATTAATTATATTTTGACATATTTTTCTTAATCTTTGGTAGAGATGGATGTTTTTTTAATATTTTAAAGATTGTTTTGTATGTGGCATGTCAATTTGAGTCAAAGACAAACTAAAATCTAGTAGTTTTTTGGGATGAGTTATTCCCTAAAACCAACATCCTAAAAATATTTTATATATGATTTTTATGCATTTAAAAAAATAATGAAGATACAATAGAAGCTAGACCTACAAAATAAACTCATTTCTAATACAAAATAAATTTCACATCTAAGGTTTTAGATAGTTTCTAATTAGTCATTTCATTTATATGAATATTAAGAACATATCTCAAAATCAGGTTGAACATTATGTTTATACTTCATTTCACAAGTGCAAGGTTCTTCTACTAATTTAAAAATGTAATTTGAAATTATTATTTATTGTTAGATAAGGTCTATGTATATAATGTATTCTCACTAAATATAATACACTTCTCATTGTTATTCACAATACTATACACAAATAAAAAGTTGAAAAAAATTCTTCTTTAGATTTAATTATTTTGAGAAGAGAAATTATTAATATATTTGGACTACACACATGATTATGTTGATAAGATTTTATTCATTACTTTCTTTTTTGTCAAGTATTTTTGTAAGTTTTAGTAGTATTTAAGATTCATTAAGAACGACTTAGAAGAAGATTATGTTTTTTTATTAATTAATTAGGAAGATATTAAATATGTGATGATTATATTTTGCCATTTGTATAGCTTACAATTCAAAAATCATATCTTAATTTGTTATGAGAATCTTACATATTTAATAATTATATAATTCTTTATTTTCCAAACTAAGGCTTGTAATTCAAAGAGTGTCAAATCTTAATTACAAATAAATATGAATGGTAGAAATGTAATTAATTGACACTACATCAAAATTTATAACTCAAAAAATATTTTTCAATAAACTGGTATAAATACCTATATTGGTCAATAGTATTTTTAACATAGTGGAATAAAAAACATTAGATATTACTATGTTATAAAATATTTTAAAAAATATAAAAAAAGAACCAAGATGAGGGAAATTTACAAACAAGTAAATAAAATTAAATATTTTAGATAAGGCATTCTACACAGACATAGAATACTGGATAGAAAAACATTTTCAATTGGGTTTCAATAGGTTTTTTATTTTGGTAAAAAATATTAATTGAAGTAATTTTAATTAGATATTTTTTTAAGATAATTTTTTTTAATATGACAATTTTTCTAATTCGAAAAAAGAGTATGCTCTGATGTGGTACCGATCCACCTTCTAGAGGATATATATATATATATATATATATATATATATGTTCGTGTGTGTATGTTGATCGTTTCATATTTGTATATAAAATATATAGATACATTATAAGTTTTAATTTTTTCAATGTGTAGGTGTGCTTTAGCCACCTTGATAAATCATAATTCAGCCACTCTACATCCGCATTATAAGAAATGTTTCCTAATGACCCACTACATATATAAGAAATTACTACTACAATACATTTTTTTTCATTTTATTAACATACAAAATTGTAAACCTTATTGTTGTTTATTATAGTAATTGAGTTAATGAATCCTTTTGTTATCAAGTTTTGAGTCCTTTATTCATAGTGTTTTATTTTACGTGTATTTTACTACTGCACCTAAAGTTTGTTTATTTGTAAACAAACGGAATGAACAAGCTTTATCCTTTTATGAAATGCCACATTTTGTTTTATTTTTTTAATTATACATGATTTATTTCATATTTATATTGCAATTGATTTTAATGTTACAATACAGTTTGAGATCTACCCTAATACTTAAAAAGAGACTTGAAGCTCATTTAATCAGTTGCTAGTATACCTCAAAATGCATTGATGCATTTAAATAAATTTATTAATTTAGTCAAAAGTATATATTATAATAACATTATTTTGGTTGCTCTCTATTTGATGGTAACTATTAAGTTACAATTTAAATATAGAAAATTATTTCATCCAATATTGGATGAACCTACATGAATTATATTAATACACATACCCTATGTTTTAAACTTACCGAAGTAACTAACTAATTAATTTAATGAGATCTGTTTTGTTACAATAATTAATGGATGTGATGTGAATATTGGACCATCCAATATTGGATGGAAGTCATATCCAATAAAAATACATCAAATTTGTCATAGGAAAAATTTTGATTTATAAAGATCAAATTCCTATTATTATAACTTCTTTATAAAATTATTAAGGTTACACTACTATGTATATATGAAAAGTGATCGGGGTTTTTGTTTGATATGAATAGTGACGAGGATAGGATTTACGAGGCAATATAAATTAAGAATTTGAATTCAATTTTTTTATATAAATTAAAAATTTTGATGTAAATGGATAATTGTTAGGTATTAGAAGAAAAAAATTGAAAATTATTATAAAATGACATTTTTTATTTTTTATATAATGCTAATATATTAAATTATGAGTTATCATATATTATGTATTGAATTTTAACATTTCTATTATTTTAACATAAACAATATGTTAAATATTATTTTATTCATGTATAATTTTCATCTCATCTGATTGTTGTAATATATTTTTTGAAAAATAGTAAAACTTCATAATAGATTTAATTAGTCTATACTTTATAGTGAAGTGACAAATACATGATATTTTTTATTTTTTATTATAAAAGTTATTTGTTCGAGTTTCCACGCTAGACTAAAAAATATACAGGAGTAGTCCTTTGATATCCAACTTATTGCTAAAGTTAGAAACGCATGGCGTCAAACCAGTCAACTTTTGATGTAAAACGTTTTTGGGTTGGATTAGGTAACTTAAAAGAGACACAAGACCCATGAAATATTTTTGGGTCCAAAAATATCATAACTGAACATTATAAAAGGGTCATTTCTACTTTACATCAACGAGAGAGAGCAAGTTGATTTGGAGGAGGAAGCAAAAAGTTGGAGCCCAACTTCTACAATGCTATATATTTCACTGGTTATCATAAGGATTATTAGTCTTAGTTTCTTATCTTAACCATGTTTCTGAAAATACTATTTAGTTTTCTTTATCTTATATCATACCAAATTCCATTAGCTTGGTTCTTCTTTCAAATATTCAATACTGTTTTGATACTATGATATATGGAAAGTGAATTTAATTGAATAGGATAATTGTATTATAACTGAATATGAATTATTATAATGGATTCTTTCTATAATTTGGACAGTTTTGATTGACCTAAGTGCTTAAACTATTAGCGTAGATAATAGTTTAGGAAATGAACTGGTTCATATAATTTTGGTGTGCAATAGAGATCCTAACAGGCTTACCTAATTGGATAATCACATAAGCTTAGCTCATATCACCAAACGTTTTCATTGAACAATCTTACCCACTGACTCTAATAATTGTGAGATCGTCTTTTAAGTTACCTTGATGGGAGTTAAAAGAATTATAGAATCCCGATAAGTTTTAACAACCTAATTTACCATTATAATTAGAATCACAGACTCAATAAGATCGGGGCATAATAACAAACATGATCTAATCTCTTATATATATCGTAATATTATTTACTACATTAGTTGTTTAGTTTCATATTCACATCGTACATAATAATTTTAAAACCAAATACATATTTATTTTAATTATGTCTTTAGTTTTAAACATCTAATTCGATTACACTATATACAAACACAAGTTCAAAGTTAACATAAGTCCCTATAAAGACGCTAACTCTTATACAATCTTATTACTTGCCTGTTCTCTCGAGTTGTGTTTTGTATACGATATTTTTATCACACCTTGCGAGACGACAATCACCTTGACCCGGAACCACAAACCCCTCAGGGTCCACCATATAGATTTATTCATTTAAATCATTAGTCAAGAACATGGGTTTACATCCATCTGAATTATAACTAGTTTGTAAATGACAATTACGACAACAAGGGTTGTAATATTGGCTATTTTGGTTATTGGGGAGTAAGTGTCAAAGTAATCTATGCCTTTTTTATTGCAAACCCCCTTGTAAAAAGTCTACCTTTAAATTTATCTACTGCACCATTAGGTCTCAATTTTTTCTTAAACTTGACTTGCTAATAATGTGTTTAATGCTCCTTGGTAAGTCAGTTAATTCCTATGTATTGTTTCTTTTAACATAATCAAGTTCAAAATTAATGACATTTTTCCGAAAAATAGAATAAACTGATTTTATAGCCTCAGTATAATTTTTAGGGTTTTCCTCCATAAAAAAGCAGGTTACTACCTTTTCACTTGTCAAGTTAATGTTAAAACACTTAGTTTTAAAATCATTTATTTTTACTTGATTATACATCTTTTACTTCTCATAGGTTCATCCTATGTAATACTATTAGGACAAAAAACGTTGAGGGGTTAGAGTTATTATAACTTATAGGAGGATCAGTATTAGAAGATAACTTATCTACGTGTAAATAAAAATTATCATCATTCATATTTTTCCAAAGCAAAGCAGTGTTTAAAGAATTAAACATCTCTAGACTCACACATAAAATTATCATCTAGAAATACAAATCTATATGCAACACTATTTTGAGTATACCATATGAATATTTAATCTATGGTCTTTGGTTCAACAATGAATTTCTTGAAGTTGGGTAGTCTTACTTTGGCAAGACACCCTACAGATTTAAAAATATCAATTTAGGTGGAAACCCCTTCCACAACTCATAACGGGTATTGTTTAATATTGTATATGCTACTCTATTAAGTACATAACATACAAAAATGACACCTACCCCACATGTTATTTGGTAAACTTGAACTAATTAACATGTTTATTCATCATTTCTTTAAGAGATACATTATTTCTTTCATTTATGCTATTTTGTCGAGGTATGTATGTGAAATTAAGTTCATGTATTATTCCATTAATTTCAAAATAATCTTTAGGGGAATTAGAACTATATTAACCTCCCCTATTATACCTAAGCATCTTAGTTTTACTATCGAGTTGATTATCAACCTCAACCATATATTATTAAAAAACTTGTTCCGCTTCATCGTTAGATTTTAGGAGATATACTTTATTAAACCAAGAACAATCATCTAAAAAGGTTATGTATTATAATTTTAATCCTCTACCAATGGTAAAATTAGATATGTCAGAATGAACTAGTTCTAACAATTTAGTCTTTTTAATAGTCATAGATTAAAAAAAATTGCATGTTTGGACTCTACAAATATTTGACGTTTAACTAAATCATCAATATTTTAAATATGTATTAGTCAGAGTGTCTTTAACTGTTTGATATAAGAGACATTAACGTGTCTTAATCTACTATGCCACATAACTAGATATTAAATGATATAAAAAGAAGTAGATGCATTCTCATTCATATTTATGGTATTCAATGCAAATAAATTATACCATTTATAACAAAATTCCTCATTTATAGTTATATTGAAAAACTATGTTCCTACGGTGCAAGGGGGAAATGATACCATCATTTAACTTTTTCTTTGTTTGAGCGTCATACGTAAGGATACCCGTTTCCCATAACATGTCCAACTCATCTATAATTGGTTGGAAAACGACATTCATATCCTTACCGGGTGATCACGGACCCCGCATAAACAAACAAAGTTAAAATGTGGTTTCTTTCATACATAATCAATGTGGAAAGTTGTAGACAGTCGATATAACTAGGCGTATGCTGTATAAGTTTTTTTGCATAGAGAATGGACAAAAAGCACCGATACCCTTACCCAAAATTACATTTCGAGCTTCGCTCGTATACTCAAGATATAGCTCTACAAATCTCTTCCACCTATCACCGTCACCAAGATGACTTAACACATATGGATAGGTACATTTTCCAGTGTGGTGTCACATCATTTCTTTGGCGGTGTGTCTCCAAGCGTATAGTCGCTCTAACCTCGGCGCAATCGGAAAATAACATAGTTTCTAATACAGTACATTCTTACCCTTCTTCGGATCTCATGTAGATTCACTACATACTGGACATTATCGAAGTATTCATTCTCCTTGTAATATAGAGCACGATCATTCAAGAAAACATTGATATCACTATACCCTATATCCATACTCTTCAACTTCTTGTTGCACTACTCGTAAGAATCAAGCAAATATGAGGCGACACAACGATTCCGGGATCTCGGTGAATGATGAGTTAGTCCACTTGTTCTTCACCTTTAATACATTAGATTGGAAACAAAATTAAAAGAAGAAATATCATTAGATGCATGATATATTTCAGTATTCAATTCCTCAAACACAGCTCCGAAACTGGCACGACTTGTATGATTCTCGTCTCTCATCTCGGTATCATCTGAATGACCATATTGTAAGTGGGTCTCAAATCGTCAGACAATTTAATCATTTTATCTTCTTTAATTTAGATAGGGACTTCTTCAAGAACTTCTGAATTTTTACCGCGTTTTATCGAAACCTCATACGTTGACAATAACCCATAATTCAGAAGGTGTGTCCTTACCTTTTTGGATGGAAAATTGACAATTATTCGAACAATGATTACACTGGCAAAACGATAAACCATTAAAATCATCTTGATCTTAAACGAAATCAATAATTTCTTCAAAAAAATTAATATATTCCACTATAACATAATGATCGTATTTAAACCGGCTTCTATTAATACCCAAAGCCATCTTCTATTCATAGTTTGATATAACTAAACAACAAAGACGATAAAAAATGTTCATATATATATTTTATACAATTTCAAATAAAATATACAATCAAACAACAAGTTTTTATTACCCTAATTATATAATATCACTTATAATACACAATCGTAAAGAAAAAAATAAAATATAAAAAAAATGTGAATTTAAAAAAATACCTTGTTTTGGATAATTTAGGTGGAGAAATTAAAGATTGAGTAGGTCCCACATGATGCCAACAAGATGGAAGAGTTTACGATGAAGGTTTGTTTGTTATCCACGACTAATGATTACCCCACTAGGTCATACACTTCAGGATGGTCGGGTTAAGATTACTTAACTTGACCAGAATGCATAGATTCTACTCTGTCATTGAGGGTGAAGAAAGGGGTTGTTTACATAGATTATAGAAGTTGGTTACATACCACACATCGATTTAGAAAAGACAAGGTTTCGTACCCCGTTTCCGATTATAGGGGCCCACCGAAGAAATATACTCCTGCCGATATTCAGACACAGTTAGATGGGCTTCCCATTTTGTTTCCCGGTAAACACAAGGATTTTGGGGTCAAAATCGTGAAGTAAAATGTTCCGCGTCAATTCAATTGGAAGAAAAAGAGTATTTTTTATCGTTTACCTTATTTGTCCGAAAATTTATTGAAACATAATATTAACGTTGCGCATTGCGAGAAAAATGTGTGTGATAGTTTGCTTGGTACATATCTAGTTTGAGAAATAATGTTCAAAGTAATACAGGCAAAATTATTGGAATAAAATCTCACGACTGTCACGTGATGATGTAGTATCTTTTCGTGGCTAGTATCCCAGGGCTTATTGAAGGTAAAGCGATTAGTGATGCGATTATTGGGTTAGCTAACGTGTTTAGAGTCGTTTGTAAGAAAAATCTCAGCAAGAAAGTGTTAGAATCGGGTAAGGAGAAAGTGGTTGAAGTTATGTGTAGACTGGAAATGATTTTGCCTCCCACGTTTTTCGATAAATATAATTCAAAATCATAATTTTTTATTTATTTTTAAATAAGTAAATGTTATTAGCGAATACAAGTAGTCGGTAATACATAAGTCATTAATGACTACTTTGTAGTTGATAATAACTCATCAAACAGCGATAACTTTAGTAGTCTGTAATACTTAAGTCATTCACGACTACATAAGTAGTCGCTATTTTGATGAGTTATTATTGACTACATAGTAGTTGTGAATAACTACATACCTTTTTAAGACTACAAACTGACTTTCGTCGCTCGAGATTACTTCTAACGACATGTTTTTCACGACTAAGTACTAACGACTACATGTAGACGGTAAAGGTCAAATTCTTTTTTCGCGACAACTTTTTCATTCTTTAGAGACTACAAATGTAGTCGCGGAAGCTTGTACGTGGTGTAGTGATATAGTCAAACTTCAAAAAATTGATGTTTTCTCAAGAATATTATGATATAGTATCTCAAGGTACCGACTTATGGCATGTGCACTGTCATCGATTATTTCCACTCAAATCTACATATTACCTTATACATTGTTATTATTTATGATCACATTTGTGTTAACTGCTCATTATCTCAATAATATCAACTATATTTATCTCTTATATTTGTACTTACTCAGTTTAAAGTCATTATTTTTGACAACCTATAATATATCTAGTAACTTACTAGAATATCTTGCGCTGAGATGGCATGATAGGGGAATTTCCAATTGTAATTTATATAATTAGAAAGTATAATATTAGAGATCCGTGTAATCCAATGGTCATACCTAGGTTGATATAGTCACACATGCAGTATTGTTGTCATGTGAATATGTGGATGATTATGTGGTAGGGTAATACGAAGCAAGGATTCAAGTAGTCTTTTAATTGGTATGTTTGAAAAATTCATTAGTGGAACTCCTAGTATTTACCAATATGTTCTATGAAAGGATAATTTATATGGTAAAAGAGATGATTAAGGATCTGAGTTATGGGATCTACGAAATCTAGTAATTGTGTCCTCGAGGTTGGTCGGCTCTATAGGATGCATTTGAAATTGCACCGACTCCCTAATCATTGTTCTTCCAATAGTTGAACCTCAGTTGGAGATGTTGACTTGGTTTGCCTCTAGTAGTATGTATATTATGGTTGTTATGGGTGTGGTAGAGAGAAAACACCTACGATTTCCACAACATGTGCCAATCAAAAAAAGTTAAAAACTCTACCATATAAAGTTTTGGTTTCTCTGATGATAAACTGTGGTAAGTAATGTTAGAAAATGGTTCAACTTAACTAGATGATATAGTTAGTGGTGGTCACTTGGGAAACATGATCTTTGTATCTGCAAAATTATAGTTTAGGGAGGGAGGTGGTCTCTCGATGGCACTCTAACTCTCAAGTTAAATTCGTAAACTTGCAAAGAGGACCCTCGATGATGTTTGAATCAATGAGAGGTGAAAGATAAAAGCTTTGTGTTTTTAGAGAGATTATTGATTATAATAAGTGATACACCAAATTGTGAAACAAATACATGTATTTATTTGCATAATGTATAGATCTCGAACAATGGTTAGGAATTCTTCTTCTCGTTTGCAATTATGGGAAGAAAAAGTTGTTTGTGTTTTCCTTCATTGTGAGTCACAAGAAGCGATCGATGTTGCACATAATAGAATCTATAATGGCAAACAGCTAAAAAATCAGAGAATAACCTTTAGTGTGTAATAATTTAAAAGAAAATAACCTTCCATAATTAAAAAGAAAATATTTTACAAAAAAGATTAACAAAACATAGCCTCCAACTTTTTTTTTTCTCTCAATTCCTCAAAACATATGTCTGATCGCAAGATCCAAAAACAAGGAAATAATTTCAGAATTCATGTTGAAACAAGAGAATATATATTTTGCATAAAAATCGTCTAGAAATCTCAACTAATATATTTTAATTCCAATGGTTAAAAATGAACCCGTCTTCAAACAATATATTAACCCAAAGTTCAACTAAATATAATAAAATAAAATCAAAACATGAAATAAAAACATATAAATTAAAAAAAAATTGAACAAAAAGAATTAGAAAAAATGAAAAACTAAATGTACGCATGTTAATGCGAAAAAAAAAATCAGCGTGCAAAAAGACCAATCAACCTTAAGAACTATAGTATAATGTTTTATTATGTAACCAATAATTATTACGTTATTGTGAAAATATATGAACACAACAAACACACCCCCACATATATATATATATATATATATATATATATATATATATATATAGATACAGAACAGTATACTACTAAAATTGAATAAAAAAATCATAAAAATGTAAGGAAAAATAGTTTAATGCCTATGCAGTCTATAGAATTCTTTGTATTGCACAACCTATAATTGATGTGTTATTCTTCGCATATAGTCGGAAGGTCCAACTCCTCGCATTGTTCCTCTACTGTAAAAGTTGATGAATCAAAACCAAGTTATCCACCTTGCTCGAAGAAGACTATTGAGGAGCCATAGAACCTTCCCTGGGAAACGAAGTCCCAAAATTGGGAACCTAGAAAAAACAAGCAAAGCTTAACAATTACAAACGTGATTAGGAAAAATGTCTTGTCGAAGACATAGAATGGTGCAACATCGAAATTGTCTTATTATTATTTAATGATTGGACAATACAAACCAAAAGAGTGGGATGATTCGAGGAAATGGTTACTTATATATATGAATTCGAAAAAAAAGAAACAGATCTTCCCCTCTTAGACCAAGGATCTGAAGGCTCAACTTTGGCTTCCCACCTTCGAGACAAAATACCTTAAGTAAAAGAAAAGGTGTCTATGTAATTTCAAATAACTTTGACGAATACAAGAAAGGTAATTTAATGAATACAAAAGAGAGTATTGTGAAAAGATAAATTATTAATATAATAATCAAATTAATATGGCTACATGCCTTTAAGAAAGATACAAAAGTTAAAGAACATAACTGATACATTGGTGAAGCATTGTCATCGGTCCCATCAAAGCTTTGAAAAGGTTACTAAAACAAATTGTTGAAAAAATACACACAACTTCTTGCATTCTTATCAATAAGATCCCACAAAACTGATTGTGTTTATCACGTCCACAAAAGACCAAAACTTATAATTAGTATACCTAGAAGGTACTTGGAAGCCATACATAAGGCATCATCAAACCCTCAAAAATATTTTAGAAGGTCATTGCTTCATCGACATGGTTATAGTTTACTCAAAAGACCAATAACAGTCTTGGCATACCTAAAAGATAGTTGTAAAGACTGATTCTTCATTGGCACGATTACTAAAGACCAATTTCATTGTTGGCATATCAAGTAAACACTTCAAAGAAATACCTCAGACGTCGGCAATCTCCAAAAAATGAACAAAAAGACGTACGTGAATTATTGGAAGTAAGAATGATGTAATTACAATAAACAAAAGAATCCTTTCAAGTATGTTTGATATAGATGTTATTTTGGGTATCAAGATTCTTCAAACGTCTGAGGTTATTATATTATCTCAATCACACTATATTTAGAAAGTATGAAAAAAGAATTAATAATGGCGACACAAATAGTGCCAAGACACATGATTATGTAAATTTACATCTTTCTAAGAACACTAATGATACAATCAATAGTTGGAGTACGTCCGGAATATTGGGAGTCTCATGTTCCTACCAAACTATAATATGTTAGATATAGAAATGCAGTAATCAAGCAAAGTAGGTTTACACATAATCCGGGAAAGCAACAATTTTATTCTATTGTAAGATTTATAAGGTATGTTAGATACACTATGAACGAAGGTTTGTTTTATGCAAGATATTCAAATGTACTAGAAAGATACAGCGATACAAACTAAATATTATACTCCACAGACTCAAAATACACAAGTGGATTCGTCTTCGTGTTAGGAGGAGCAGAAGTGTCTTGTAATTCCACTAAGAAAACGAGTATAGACAGATGCACTATGGAATATGATTTTATAACTTTATATAAAGGTACTAAGGAAGATGAGTAGCTTTAGAATTTGTTAGAGGATATTCTTAATTGCCCAAAGTTGTGTCAACTATATGCATATATTGCGATAGTCATAGTGCCATTGGTTGGGCACTACACGAGATGTATAACGGTAAGTCTTGACACATACATCGTAGACATAATATTGTTAGACAACTGCTCACTAATGAAGTTATCACAATTGATAACATTCAAGTAAAGGATAATAGCGGATCCACTGACCAAAGGTCTATAAAGAGATCAAGTGCGAGTGTTGTTAAGGGGAATGGGTCTTAAGTCTTTGAAAGATGAGTTTTCATATCGGGAACCCTACCTAGAATAGTGGAGATCCCACAATCTAGGTCAAAAGGGAAAACTGAATCATGAAAATGTAACTCGGTGCGGCTCACTTTGGAGATCCCTCCCCAAATAATTCCTAGGACAAAATTAAATAGTGTTACTTGTAAAAGTGAAGATAAGTTAAACGTTCAATGGTTCTTGTATCTTCAATAATATAAGATAGAGTAATGTAGAGACTCTCTACAAGAGACCACCTATATATAACATGGTTCGGACCGCCATACGAGAATTTTTTGGAAGGCGAAAATCATCTTGTTCTTAAACGAAATCAATAATTTCTTCAAAAAAATTAATATATTCCACTATAACATAATGATCGGATTTAAACCGGCTTCTATTAATACCCAAAGCCATCTTCTATTCATAGTTTGATATAACTAAACAACAAAGACGATAAAAAATGTTCATATATATATTTTATACAATTTCAAATAAAATATACAATCAAACAACAAGTTTTTATTACCCTAATTATATAATATCACTTATAGTACACAATCGTAAAGAAAAAAATAAAATATAAAAAAAATGTGAATTTAAAAAAATACCTTGTTTTGGATAATTTAGGTGGAGAAATTAAAGATTGAGTAGGTCCCACATGAAAGATGGTTCCCAAAAAAATTCATTTAGGTCAATCATGACTAGATCGCGTAATTTCTAATTAGACTTGCGATGTGCGACTACTTTTCTAGTCGCCGATATCTTTTAGTAGCTAAAGACCAATTACTAGCGACGAATCGCTTGTAGAAATCAATTAATTAGTCTCTAGAGAAGCTTGTTGTAGTAGTGCTCGATATCACAAAAAAAATTGTACTTCCCGATATTATGCAAACACTGAACTATAGGTTTCTATATTATACAAAAATGTATTACATTTCCTTATATATTTTAATTAATTGCATAAGTTCCCTATATTATGCGAAAACTGCACTATGGATCCCAATGTTATATAAAAAATGTACTACTGTTCTCTATATTATTTTTTATTAGTTAATCAAACTATAGATCTTTTCATCATGCAAAATTGCACTATAAGTCCCTATAATATTTTTGATTTAATTGCATACGTCGTTATATCATGCAAAAATTGCACTTTAGTTCACTATATCATTCAAAAGTTGTATTATATGTCCCTTTAAAAATTTATTTGAATTAATTTCACTCCTAAAAGGTAGATTTAACAATTTTATGGAGCAAATAATTTTATGGAATTACTTTCTTCTACGGTTCCTTATATGAAAAGTAAGGTTGCAACTTGTACTCTATTACACTTTCAACGGATTAACATTTGGTCCATCAAGTTCTTATAAATACAAGCCATAGTGACCTTTCATGTAGTCTTTAGAGTAAAGGGACTATAGTACTACAATTTTGGAGATCATAGGGACTAACAGTGCAATTAACATTTATAATGTATACCCGTGTAGACTCTATGACCATGTCAAGTATGCACTAATAAAATGAAAAATTTAAAACATTGGGTAGATGAATATCTATTTTCTAATCCTAGGAGGTGTTTTCCCTATTCAAAACCTTCAATATTAACCAATCCTTGTTCTTTCTGATGGTCCAGAAAAAATACATAGTCGGTTGAATATCACCCTTCTTCATGTTTTTATCAAGCAAATTTTGTGTAACACTGTTTGCTAATAATAAACTAAGAGATCCATCTTTTGAAGAATGTTAAAAAAATTAATTTTTTGTAATTAAATATAATTTATGCATATCTATCATGATTAGGAGAAGTTTCCACTTTGTTGTCGATGGATTTGTAAAGACATGAATAAGTTCGCAATAGTAAGTAAAAATAGATGTTGTATGATACTGGTCCAAATTAACAATTTTCAATGCCTCTTCACAGCACTATAGGTTCACGCGCAAAGATTTTGGCCAAAATTTCTTAATATTATGATTAATTATAGAATCATTATAATCCAACGAGACTAACATAATACCTATATCATCCCATTCATAGGCAAAATAAACATCACTAGATTTTTTTATTGACCAAACTCATTTAGTTAGTATGAATACTTCTGGTTTCAAGGAGATTATGATTAATATTTGAAATATAGTACCAATCCTTTCTAAAAAAATCTTTCATAATTTCATTATATTCTTCATACATATTTTCCATATTTTCCAGAATGAGATAAAAACGAAAGCAACAAAAATTCTTTTATCTCAACCCCATCAGAAAAGTTTTAACAATCTCAATAAATCAATCTCCATTATATTTTTGGACTTGTAACTCAAGTTTAATTTGAAAGATAAAATTTGTCCAATACTTTACAATGTAAGGATATTTAAGTAACATATGCTCCATATTTTCAATACGGTCTCCATATTTCTCACATTCTGATGAAATAGCACATTTCTATGCCAACCATTATTTTTGTTGGGTCAAATTCCTATGGCATTTCAAAAAACAAAATATATGAATTTATGTTGAAACTTTTGAGTCCTAGATATATTTCCAAATATATAATATATTTCACTAAAACCAAATATAAGAATATTTTTCATTTGTATTTTAATTATTTATAATGTTTTTCTTATACGGTGCAATCGTCAATCGAATTTTGTGAGGAGAGGTGAGTTTATTGTTTCTATTATTTAAATCATTTGCGTTCATGTATTATTTTGAAGAAAAAAAGATATTATTACATTATCAATTTTTTTTCTTTAGGTATTTGGTCTTTTAATAATTTTGAAATAAATTTTTGAATTGATTTTATAAACCATTTACCTTTTCTAGGCATAGTGGGTTATAAAGATAAGTATGACAAACAAATACATATTATATTATGTTTTATTATCACTTACGTCATTTAATCATATATAAATAAAGACCATAATATAAACTATATTTTGATATCACTTGCATACATCATTAATCATATATGTAAATAAAGTTCTCAAAAATTCCAACCAAAAATTACATATCTATATAGGATGTTAAGGTGTCAAAATTTTGGTAAGAAATCCAGAAGCAAAATCTTTAGAGACAATTATTAAAGGAGTCGAAAATCTTGCTTAAGATTGACTGGCAGGATAATTTTTTTTTTTGAAATTTACTTAAAGTATTTCTAGATCATGTAATACACTTCTACGAGAACAAAAAATATGCTTTTCTTTATAAAACATATCTTGATTCAAGGTTTTAAAATTATTTTTATAATTTTTACAAATATTTTAATTTTATTCAAGTAATCATTACTCTAAAATAAGTACTTCAAAACACGCTAAAAGTATAGATTTAACGAGGCAATTTTTTATGATGTTAGGAATAATAAATGTATAGATTTTTCCTTTTAAAAGCCTAAATTTATACATTACTTCAATATAATATTCTTTTTAATGAGGTAATTTTAGAAAGACACAAGAAGAAATATACACTTTTTTCTTCACTAAATTTTTTTCTACTGTGTTTTTAGGAGGTTTTAAGAGGCATATTCTTATAAACTAAATATTCTTGGGAGATATAAACCCATAGGCTGATATTAAGCCCAGTCTATGAACTTGTAGTCCAACCCATAAAAACTAAGGTTTAGAAATACCTATAATATATAAATAGGAGTATATAATATATAATTCATAATAAGACCACTATCTTTTTTTTCTCGTTTTCTCTTCTTACTTCATATTCAAGTTCTTAACATAAATATATAGTTATTTAGGATAATAAATAATATTTAACTGTATATTTATTCGATAGCATAAATTAATATTTAAAAATGTATGATAGAAAAACAAAATAAGATACAAGTTTTAGCCCATAACCCAAAAGCCTAATTTTCATAATAAAAATAAAAATTTCGACTAGGGTTTCATAAGTTACAATCCTTTTCTCTCTAATTTATCTCCTAAATGTTACGTAGAATTAAGGGTTTCCTTGTTAATCTAAATATTTTAGAAGCAAGAATAAAGGATTGGGTTAGAATTTATTAAAGTTTTAGTAATTTTGAAGTGTAGATCAAAACTTTTAACAATGTATTTTTACCCAAGGTATGCAATTATAACCTTGTCTTGAATATTAAGGAATTAGATACCTATGTTGTTCATTTTAGATTTTTTTTCCCTCAAGTATAAGACTATATATAAGCCAATATGTTAATAGGTATAGTCTAAATATTATCTTATATATAGTTATGCTTGAGAAAAAGAATAGAAAAAATTAAACAAAATAGGTATTTAATTGCATAAGATTCAAGACAGGGTTATATAATTTCATACTTTGGGTAAAAAAACCTGGTTAAAGAGCTTTGATATACTCTTCAAAATTACTGAAACCTTTTTAATTTCCACACCAAGAATTTATTTTTGCTTCTAAATTATTTGGATTAACAAGGAGACCCTAAACTCTATGTAACATTTAGGAGATATATTAAAGAGAACATAATTGTAACTCATGAAAACCTAGTAGTCATTTTTTTTATACTGACAAATCGGTCTTTTGGGTTGTGGGTTAAGACTTGGATCTTATTTCATTTTTCTATATTAAAATATTTTATATATTAATTTGTGCTACCAAATAAATATATAAATAAATATCATTTATTATCATAAAAGAACTAAATATTCATGTCATGAAATTGAATGTAAAGTAAGAAGAGAAAAACGAGAAAAAAAGATAGTGGTCTTATTAGTGTATGAGAATTACATAGTAGATACTCCTATTTATATATTATAGGTATTTCTAAACCTTAGTTTTTATGGGTTGGACTACAAGTCAATAGATTAGGCTAAATATCAACCTATGAGTTTATAGCACTCTCCCTTGAATATTTAATCCCTAAAAATATGTCTCGTTAAGACCTTCCTAAAAAACCTAATAGAAATTTTTTAAGTAAATAAGTGAAGAAAAAATATTTCTTCTTACGCTTACTTAAATTACCCGATTAAAAATCATTGAAGAAAATTAAGTTGAAGTAATGTATATATTTAATTTGTAATAATAAATGTATAGATTCTTCCTTTTCAAAAATAATATTAAGTTGAAGTAATGTATTCATGTGGCTTGTAATAATTGATGTGAATGAATTTTGATATTTGAATAAAACGCCGACACTTATGTATCTTAAGGTTACAAGAATTTTAGTTTGATGTTCATCAAGCTCAAAAACAATTCAAAGATTTATAAAACAAATCAGTGGATCAAGGGAAACACGATGCAAACCCTCTACTAGTTGTAGGTCCTCTTGACGATCACGAAGATCAGGTTGCTGAATAACAACAATAAGAGTTTCTTCCTCCAGATCGTAGTATTAGATTTAGATAGGGAAGTAAGAATGTTTTTTTCCTGATGGTGGTCGCGGTGCAATTAGGTATCCTCTTCATCAATAATTAATAATATAATAAATGTATATAGGACATTATCGTTGTCCCCTTAATGGTGACATTTTTCTCCTACATAGAGAAATATATAAGGAGAAAATAAAAACTAAGAGGAGATCAGGTAAAAGGTGCAAATTAGGCATAAATTTCTATCTAAAAAAGCACGGTGGTGCAATTTTTTGGAGCAATTAATTAGTCATATATTGTCCAAGTGAGCAATTAATTAGTCAAATGTCTTCCAAGTGAGCAATTAATTAGTCAAATATGAATGGACCAAGTGTGAAAATGTTTTTATAATTAGACCCTCAAATAAATATAAATATTTCTATTTTTTGATGGATTTATAGTCTTTTTCACATTGAAAGTAATCACCTCCCAAAAACAATATTTAATGATTTTGAGTATATGTGAGTACATAATCATAAATCACACTCATTTTTGTCATAATAAAATGTGGTAGATATTGTGAATGAATAATTATGAGGTTTAATTGAAAAGCGAGAAATGTATATCGTGAGTATATTATATACTCACGAATTTGGGATCCAGTAATTATCCTGAATTTCTAGCTTATAATATGTTAATTGAATAAATAAGAAAAGATACGTGTGTATCGCATCATACAATTATGTATCATTATAACAAATTACTAAACATTTTTAAGATGTCTTATCACAAAACACAAGTATCCCTAATAAAAAAATTATATTGAAAACTATTTACAACAAATTAATAAATAAAATTCATCGTATTATCACTATCCTATAGAATATATTGATCATCCTAACATTATGACAATCCATAGTTCTTAAGCGAACTTTAAGAAAAATATAAAGGAGAAGTAATAAAATATATCACTTTGTATAGAGTTGTAGAGAAAAAAATTGTGTAACGTGACAAGTATTGAAACATACATATGCCTCTATATACAAAAAAAGACTATTTAAATGTCTTAAACTAATTAGCACAAGTATAATCCTACCTAATATCGAACTAAGATAAAAAAGTGTTGCACATCCCAAATTTTCTACAATATGCATATCAATTTTCCTACTAGTCGCCTTGGTGGAAAGTATGTGACGTGTTAACTATTTTTGTTTGTTTTTTAACCACTTCAAGTTTGAAACATGTGATGAGTAGGAAACATCCAACATTATTGTATACTTTTCAGTTGGGCCGCCAGCTGCTCGTTGAGTTAAGAATAAGTGATAAAAAGGTGGTATGTGTACTAGATTTTCCTTCTGTTAGGATGTCACCGAATAGGGAGTGAGTGACTTCATTTATTCTTCCTTTGTGGTTATCCTACTTGTCTCTATGTCGAGGATTAGGTGACAAGTTGGAAAATATGCTAGAGATTTTCTTTGGATTTTGGCTATATGCATCCATGGTTGATTGTGCTTTAACCTGGGAATAAGGTGTGTACTTATTATTATCCTTGATCTTTATGATCTAGCTTCTATACATGGTGACCAATATATCTTAGCCTAGTCAAGTGTTCAGTCGATACTCAAGAATACATTAAAAATATCAAGAAAGACTAATAATAATTTGATCTATCAATAATACACTTCTAAGCGTATTTGATAATAATCAACAATTAAATAACCAGAAAAAGAAAAGAAAAGATATCTCGTGAGCACGGTATATTACTCGAATCAAAGACATCAAATTTCCTTAATAAGACAACCAAGCAAAAAAATCTAGCTGTTTAAAGATTCGCATATAAAGGACAAATATTATAAAAGACATAGATCTCCAATTCTCATTTTTTCCAGCGCAAACACATAAATATTATCAAGATAGATGGAAATTATTATTCATGACAAATGAACTATGCATAAATTATCAATATGTGGTTTAGTTTGTTTCCTCGTCCGCGAGAACGGTTCTCCGTGTCTATGAGGCAAAAAAAACTGCTAATGATATATTATGTGAAGGTGCACATTATGTCGTAAAGGTGTACAATTCTTCTCATGAGCCTTAATCAAACAATTAAGCAAACATTTATACTTGATCGAAAATTTACCCACAAAAAGAAAAAAGTCTGATGGAGAAAGTTTTTGATTCTCATTTTTTTCTACCCCAACACATAGATCTTGTCGAGATATACAAAATCACTAATCATAACCATAATTTGATACACATATTTACAGTAAGGCTGTTCGTTTGTTTCTACATCTAAAAGGAACGTGCCCCACCGCAACCATGATACAAAAAAAATATTATAACCCATAACAAATTAAATTTGTGAATTCTTCATAAAAAAGTTTAAAATGGAAATCGAGATCTAGGAGCACGATACTTCTTGTGTAAATGAATCAGGAATCAAAATTTTTGAAATCAAATTGAACTCAAATAAAGACCTCTAGTTTCGAAAATCAAAATGCCACAATATAGCTTTCATCACATAGATTTCTAAAATATATGTTAGTTAGCTCGAGAATTGGTTTTGTTCTATTGAACAAAAAGATATAGTTGTTAGATTACTCAGACATAGAAGGTAAAAAATTTGGAGGGATATATTTTTCAATTCTCTTTTTCTCCGTCAATTCTTAGATCTCGTCAAGTTACATAAAAAAGACTATTCAAGATGGAAATTTTATGTATGGGTCATCTATATAGCTGTTCATATGGGAAAAAATACACAAAATATGAATTTTGATATTTGTGATTCTCTAAGAACGTGTTTATATAAAAGATAAAATATAAATAAAAAATCATGAGTATGGGATCCCGAATCAAGGGAGTGTACTAACATAATAACTTAAGTTAGCTAAAATAGTATATGGATAGTTATATATATATATATATATATATATATCAACTAAATAATTGTAAACTCAGTGAATCAATAAAATATAGGGTTATTTACTCATGAATTCCGTAGCTCACCAATTCTGTCAAAAAGGTCAAATCCAAATCAATTTCCATAATACCATTTTTCAAGCAAATTGTTCCATAATAGAATATTTACTTTCCACAACTAAAAAATTATATAAATAAAACATACCAATATTACAAAATTCTAAACCAAATTTTTTTTAATTATAATATTTCATATTCGAAAACTAACCCATTCCATTATATTTTTTATTTAATAACAAAAAATTAATTACTTTTTTTTGAATCGTCAAACTTGCAACTGCATAAAAACAAAAAAAACATTAATCAAGAGTTAAAAACATTAATAAAACTTAGTGTGTTGATAGTAAAAGATGATAGTAAAAAAACCATGGGTTGTTAGCAAAAAAAATGGGTAATATCACAAAATTTCTGATTTAAGAGTGCAAAAATGATGGATAATAGTACAACACATGTAAAAACATTGAAAAAAATCTAAAGAAAAATAAAGAAAAAGTAAATGTTAGAAACAATTAAAACATAAAACCTATAACTCGTCTCTATCACACTCATATGAAACAAAAAAAGAAAGAAAACATAAACGTTAAAAAAAACTGAAACATAAAACCTAAAACTCATCTCTCCCTCACTAGCATCAAACAAAACAAAAGTAAACTTTGAAAACAATAGAAACATAAAACCTAAAACTCAATCATTTCAATGGTAAAAAAATAATCTTATACCTTAATCTGGGTTTTTCATTTGTTGATAATAAAATTTAATTTTTTACCTATAATTAATTTTTTAGAGTTCCAATGGTTAAATATAGTTTTTTACCTTAATTTAGGTTGTTCGATGTTGATGGCGTGGCAAAGCTGGGTTATTGATGGTGAAGAATGGTTCCCGAGAAGCGGCGGTTTTCTTATGCAAGAATGGCTTGGTGATCAAGCCGGGGCGATGATGAGAATTAACAGCAGAAGCATCCTAACTAAATGAGTTATAGTTATCTTTTTTATAATCACAACTATGAGTCAATGCATATAAGTTCATCCTTATTGAAGTAGATAAGGAACGACCAAGTAAAATAAGGAAAAAGGATACCTTTAACCTCATACAATAGATGAACCATGCTGTATGCCCCTGGTCTTGAAACAATATCTGAAGACGAGTTACTCGCCCTAGCATAATAACGCTATATACAAAACAACCGAGTACATCACACCACCATATGATGCACAATAAATAATCCTTAAATTATTCTCAAACATCCTTTTAATTAAAAAACCATCTTATATAGCCTCAGAAAGAAAAACTCCTCTAGCAACCCGACACTGAAATCTTGATCAAGCTAAGTGGACGGTTAACGGTATAACAACGAGACCTACATAACTCTAATAAAATAAGTCTGATTTAGCCTCCACGATAAGACCGGCATAGCTTAGGTACAGATGTCTAGTGTAGTCTCACTAATGAGATCGGCATAACTCTAGTAAATAAGTCTGATGAGGCCTTGGTAATGAATTAACATAGCTCTGTTAAATTAGTCTGATATAGCCTCGACAATGAGACTGCCATATCGTCGATTTTAAGTCTGAAGTAACCTTGGAAATGAGAACGACATAGATCGGGTAATTAAGTCCGACTTAGCTTTTGAAAAAGACCAACAATATTGTTGGCAAGAAGGTTATCTAGAATTAAAAAAATTAATTGTGTCACGTGTAAGTAAGATCCAACAATATATGAGATATATAAAATGACTTTGTAAGACCGACACAATATCGACAATTAAAAAGTATTTGTAAGACCTACGCAATATCAATAATTACAAAAAAATTGTAAGACCGACACACTCTCGACAATCAAATAGGTTTTGTAAGATCGACGCGACCTAAAAAATTAAAAAAAGTTTCATTTGACCAATAGTGTCGGCAATCAAAAAAGTTTCGTAAGACCATCAACGGTCAAATAAGCTTTGTAAGACCGACACTCTCTCACATCAACCAATTAATTTTGTATGATCAATGAATATTGAGCCAAACTATAAATAAATTAGAACTTAAATTGTTTAGAATTCATATAGTTGACTTCTTTAAATAGATTGTGTTTCTATTAGAATAAGTGAATAACTCTAAAATAAACACAACCATTTAACAATAATATAATTCCTCCGGATATATGAGATCTTCTTGCGGGATCAACGAAGGGTGAATTATTATAAGCTTTAAAACGAGAACATGATTTAATATCCTTAGTTTTTAATCTAGAGTCCAGTAAACAAATGATAGAAATATAATTCTTCAAACCTAGAGACTTAAAAACTTTTTTGGTCAAGGATACCCTTTTAATTAAAATTTATGTAATAAACTTGATAGTTTTTCCCTTAGAACTCACAAAACAAAAATATTATTATTGCCTTCTTAAATGTTGTTAGATAAGGATATATTTACTCTATCAAACATTTGAGGATTTTTTTTCTCTATAAAAAATAAAAGATAACAAAACATGTATGTATAACAAGTGCGTAGTTCATATTGAGAAAATCATAATTGGAATTACAAATCTATGCACGAAAGTGCGTGTTACTCATCCGAGCTTTCTGCATGTATTTATTACCCAATACCCTCCATACGCTTTAGATACTGCACATTCCATTACAAAGAAATGTTAATCTACCACAAACGCAGCGCATATTCCACACTCTTGAGACTCCAATAAACCCTGTTTATTTAAGTTATAAGCCGTGGGTAGTCTATCTTTTGCGAGCGTCCAACGTAACACCTAGATTTTTTTAGAACACTGTAGCTTCCAAATCGACCGGGTAACATGGGGTAAAATATCACGAAAATTTAGTATAGAGTTTAAGAAAAAATAAAAATATTAAATATACTTATTTTTTATGATTAACAATATATCACCTTTTTTCTTTCAAAGAAAAAACGTACTATTAAATATTATTTATTTTTCTACAAATTTAAAAACGTAAACATTAAAAGAAAAATATATAAGGTGAAAAAAGATTGTTGAAGAATAACCCTAACCAGTTCATTTAAACTATAAGATATGAAATCATCATTAAGCTCTTAAGCCGCCACAATATTATTACTATTTGATATCCCATTCTCTTCAAATCGATTCATATCTTTACAATTTCTCCTCCTCTTGGGTTATGTTTATTCTATTCACAGGATTTCCCGGTTTTAATTTTAATGAATAAGTGGATTCACTATCTTTCATTTCTCAGATTGATGGACATTTCATTTCTATTTTAATGTATGTATTTCTTGATATATTGTTAATTTTTATGATAGATATTATATGCTAAACATATTTATTCTACTCAGATTATTTATTTATTTTTTCAAAATTTATTGATAGTTTGATTGTGTATCTAAAAATAATTGCTTCTACTCAAGTTATTTCAGGGTATATAATTTTTATTCATATAATTTTATCAATCTTGTTTAACTTAAATGTATATGTAGTAGATGAAATAATGGTTAAAATCTTGTTTGAAGATCCTTTGAGATTTAAAACTTATTGATGTAATAAATCTTATATATCATGATAATGAGAAACATTTTATGTTTTCTATTATAAGGGGTTATTTTATCGAGACTGATATAATTTTTTAAATCTAAATAATTTATAAAATCCATAAATGAATTAAAATTTAATAATATTTTGACATATTTTTCTTAATCTTTTGTAGAGATGGATGTTTTTTTTTTATATTTTAAAGATTATTTTGTATGTGGCATGTCAAGTTTGAGTAAAAAACAAACTAAAATCTATTAATTTTTTGGGATGAGTTATTCCCTAAAACCAACATCCTTAAAATATTTTGTATATGATTTTTAAGCATTTAAAAAAATTATTAAAGATATAATAGAAGCTAGACCTACAAAAGAAACTCATTTCCAATACAAATTAAATTTTAAATCTAAGGTTTTAGAGAGTTTTTAATTAGTCATTTCATTTGTATGAATATTAAGAACTTGTCTCAATATCAGGTTCAACATTAAGTTTATACTTCATTTCACAATTTCAAGGTTCTTCTACTAATTTAGAAATGAAATTTGAATTTATTATTTATTTTTAGATAAGGTCTAAGTATATAATGTCTTCTCACTAAATATAATACACTTATCATTGTTATTCATTATACTATATAGAAATAAAAAATTGAAAAAATTCCTTTTTAGATTTAATTATTTTCAAAAGAGAATTATTAATATATTCGGACTACACCTTTTAGTCGTATTTAAGATTCATTAAGAACGACTTAGAAGAAGATTATGTTATTTTATTAATTAATTAGGAAAACATTAAATATGTGATGATTATATTTTGCAATTTTTATAGCTTACAATCCAAAATCATATCTTAATTTTTTGTGAGAATTTTTCATATTCAATAATATTATTCTTTTTTTTTCAAACTGAGGCTTGTAATTTAAAGGGAGTCAAATCTTAATTACAAATAAAGATTAATGGTAGGAATGTATTTAATTGACAATACATCAAAATTTATAACACAAAAAATATTTTTCAAGTAAAGTGGTATAAATACCTATTTGGTCAATAGTATTGTGAACATAGTGGAATAAATAAAATTAGAGATTACTATTTTATAAGATATTTTAAAAAATATAAAAAAAGAACCAAGATGAGGGAAATTTACAAACCAGTAAATAAAAATTAAATATGTTAGATAAGACATGCTACACATGGCAGACTTAGAATACTTTATTAAGAGGGCTAATATATAAGGGATAGGAAAATCATTTTCAATTGGGTTTCAATAGGTTTTCTATTTTGGTAATAAATATTAATTGAAGTAATTTTAATTAGATATTTTTTGAAGATATTTTATTTTAATATGACAATTTTTCTAATACGAAAAAAGAGTATGCTCCAATGGTACCAAACCACCTTCTACAAGATATATATATATATATATATATATATATATATATATATATATATATATATATATATGTCTATGTGTATGTTGATCATATCGTATTTGTAAATAAAAAATATAGATACATTATAAGTTGTAATTATTTCAATGTGTAGGTGGGCTTTAGTCACCTCTGATAAATCATAATTCGGCCACTGTGCATCCGCATTATAAAAGCCCACAATGTGATTTAGAGTTACTACAAGGCAACAAGGCTAATGGGATCTTGGTGATAAAAAATGTTTCCCTAATGACCCACCAAATATATAAGAAATTACTACTACAATATTTTTTCTTTTTATCAACTTATGAAATTGTAAACCTTGTTATTGTTTATGTTAGCATTTGAGTTAATGAATTCTTTTGTTATCAAGTTTTGAGTCCTTTAGTCATAGTGTTTTATTTTACGTGTATTTTACTAGTGCATCTAAAGTTTGTTTATTTGTAAACAAACGGGATGAACAAGCTTTACGCTTTTTTATGAGTTTCCACATTTTGTTTTATATTTTTAATTATAAATGATTTTTTCAAATTTATATTGCAATTTGTTTTAAGGTGACAATTTTAGTTTGAGGACTTCCATAATACTTAAAAAGAGACTATGTAGCTCATTCAATCCATTGTTAGTATACCTCCAAATGCATTAACGTATTTAAATACATTTATTAATTTAGTCAAAAATATATATTATAATAACATTATTTTGGTTTCTCTCTCTTTGATGGTAAAATATACTTTTACAAAGAAAAAAGATCTTCGTAATTTTTTTAAAACAAATCATGACTTAGTGTGAAAGGTCTATTAAGGAAAAGGAAAACAAATTGTTTTGAATGGTAATTTATATGATCATCTTCTCAAAAAAATTATACATAAATGATAGACAAGCTTCATGAATTGTTATATTTCAAAATTATAGTTATCTTTAATCAAACGTATCATTTATCTCTAATAACAAAGTTACTTAATTTTCACCGAAAATAAAAATTTAATATGAGTTCCACTTATGTGTTTTCTGAGAAAATATGTTTTATGGAATGAAACTATGTTAGAGAGAGCTTAATAGTGAATAATTCACTTATTATAGTTGGAGGGTAGTTTAAGGTTTATTTAATTTTGGCATTATTAACAATATTATAGAAAATTAGACAATGGGTATCCTAGATATTACTCATATGTGTCTAAATGATACGATTATGGTTCTAACTATTAACTTACAATTGATAAATGGAAAATTATTCCATCCAATATTGGATGAACCAACACGAATTATATTAGTACACATACCGCATATTTTAAACTTACAAAAGTAACTAACTAATTAATCTAATGACTGTGATGTGCATATTGGACCATTCAATTTTGGATGGAAGTCTTACCCATTAGAAATACATCAAATTTTTCATAGGAAAAATGTTGATTTATAAAGATCAAGTCTTAGAATTATAATTTTTTAATGAAATTATTAAGGTTACACTACTCTGTATATATGAAAAGTGATTTGGTTTGTGTTTGTTAGGAAGAGTGACGAGGATAGGATTTATAAGGTAATATAAATTGAGAATTTGAATTCAATTACTTGAAATAAATTAAAAATTGTGATTCAAATGGATAATTGTTAGTTATTTGAAGAAAAAAATTGAAAATTATGATAAAATTACATTTTTAAATTTTTATATAATGCTAATATATTGAATTCTGAGTTATCATATATTTTGTATTGAATTTTAACATATCTATTATTTAAGAATAAACAATATGTTGAAAATTATTTTATTTATGTATGATTTTCATCTCATTTGATTGTTGTAATATATTCGTTAAAAAATACTAAAACTTCATAATAGATTAAATTAGTATATACTTTATAGCGAAGTGACAAATACATGGGATTTTTTATTCTTTATTTTAAAAGTGAATTGTTCGAGTTTACACGCGAGACTGAAAAATATACTGGCGTCAAACCAGTCCACTTTTGATGTAAAATGTTTTTGGGTTGGATTAGGAAACTTGAATGAGACCCAAGACCCATAAAATATTTTTGGGCCCATAGTATCATCAGAGCTTAACATTATAGAAGGGTTATTTCTACTTTTACATCAATGAGAGAGTGCAAGTTGATTTGGAGGAGGAAGCAAAAAGCTGGAGCCGAACTTCACCAATTCTACATCTTTTACTTGTTATCATAAGGATTATTAGTCCTAGTTTCTTCTCTTAACCATATTTCTAAAAATACTATTTAGTTTTCTTTATCTTATAAAATACCAAATTCCATTAGCTTGTTTCTTTTTTTATCTACACACTGAATACTGTTTTGAAACTATGATATATGGAAAGTGAATTTAGTTGAATCGGATAATTGTGTTATAACTGAATATGAATTATTATAATGGATTGATTCTATAACTTGGACATTTTTTGAAACTATGTTTTCTGAATTATAGAATGAGTTATACCCTGGTTGTACATTGATGAGTTCATTAAATTTCATTGCGAAGCTAATGCACATGAAGTTGAAGAACTAGTGGACTAACACGTCTTTCATCGAGTTGTTTGATCTTTTGTGTCGCGTGTTGCCCAAACCTTATACCTTGCCCTAGTCATACGAGGAGTGTAACAAAAAGTAAAAAAGTTTAGGTATAGGGTAAAATACCATCGATTGTTTGCATGAAAAAATGTGCTTTATTTTACAAGGAGAATGAGTTTCTCGATAATTGTCCAGTATGTAGTGAATCCAGATGGGACTTGAACAAGGGTCAGAAAGTAGTGCATAAGAAACTCCGATATTTCCCGATCGCCGCGAGGTTGCAGCGACTTTATGCTTCGAGACACACCGTCGAAAATATGATTTGACACCTTACATGGAAGAGTACATATCCAGATGTGTTACATCAACTGGTTGATGGCGATAGTTGGAAGAGATTTGTTTAGTTACATCCGGAGTTTTTTAGTGAACCTCGGAATGTGTTCTTGGGTTTGGGTATCGATGGTTTTTGTCCTTTATCTATGCTGAACAACTCTTACAACATGTGGCCAGTTATATTGTCTGACTACAACTTACCACCGTGGGAGTGTATGATGAAGACGACATTTTACCTTTGTTTGTTGATTCCTGAACCCCGTTCACCTGGGAAGGACATGGATGTCTTTCTTCGACCTATTAAAGATGAGTTGGACGAGTTGTGGGATAAATGGATCCTTACTTATGATGCCAACAAGATGGAAGAGTTTACGATGAAGGTTTGTTTGTTATCCACGACTAATGATTACCCCACTAGGTCATACACTTCAGGATGGTCGGGTTAAGGTTACTTAACTTGACCAGAATGCATAGATTCTACTCTGTCATTGAGGGTGAAGAAAGGGGTTGTTTACATAGATTATAGAAGTTGGTTACATACCACACATCGATTTAGAAAAGACAAGGTTTCGTACCCCGTTTCCGATTATAGGGGCCCACCGAAGAAATATACTCCTGCCGATATTCAGACACAGTTAGATGGGCTTCCCATTTTGTTTCCCGGTAAACACAAGGATTTTGGGGTCAAAATCGTGAAGTAAAATGTTCCGCGTCAATTCAATTGGAAGAAAAAGAGTATTTTTTATCGTTTACCTTATTTGTCCGAAAATTTATTGAAACATAATATTAACGTTGCGCATTGCGAGAAAAATGTGTGTGATAGTTTGCTCGGTACATATCTAGTTTGAGAAATAATGTTCAAAGTAATACAGGCAAAATTATTGGAATAAAATCTCACGACTGTCACGTGATGATGTAGTATCTTTTCGTGGCTAGTATCCCAGGGCTTATTGAAGGTAAAGCGATTAGTGATGCGATTATTGGGTTAGCTAACGTGTTTAGAGTCGTTTGTAAGAAAAATCTCAGCAAGAAAGTGTTCGAATCGGGTAAGGAGAAAGTGGTTGAAGTTATGTGTAGACTGGAAATGATTTTGCCTCCCACGTTTTTCGATAAATATAATTCAAAATCATAATTTTTTATTTATTTTTAAATAAGTAAATGTTATTAGCGACTACAAGTAGTCGGTAATACATAAGTCATTAATGACTACTTTGTAGTTGATAATAACTCATCAAACAGCGATAACTTTAGTAGTCTGTAATACTTAAGTCATTCACGACTACATAAGTAGTCGCTATTTTGATGAGTTATTATTGACTACATAGTAGTTGTGAATAACTACATACCTTTTTAAGACTACAAACTGACTTTCGTCGCTCGAGATTACTTCTAACGACATGTTTTTCACGACTAAGTACTAACGACTACATGTAGACGGTAAAGGTCAAATTCTTTTTTCGCGACAACTTTTTCATTCTTTAGAGACTACAAATTTAGTCGCGGAAGCTTGTACGTGGTGTAGTGATATAGTCAAACTTCAAAAAATTGATGTTTTCTCAAGAATATTATGATATAGTATCTCAAGGTACCGACTTATGGCATGTGCACTGTCATCGATTATTTCCACTCAAATCTACATATTACCTTATACATTGTTATTATTTATGAACACATTTGTGTTAACTGCTCATTATCTCAATAATATCAACTATATTTATCTCTTATATTTGTACTTACTCAGTTTAAAGTCATTATTTTTGACAACCTATAATATATCTAGTAACTTACTAGAATATCTTGCGCTGAGATGGCATGATAGGGGAATTTCCAATTGTAATTTATATAATTAGAAAGTATAATATTAGAGATCCGTGTAATCCAATGGTCATACCTAGGTTGATATAGTCACACATGCAGTATTGTTGTCATGTGAATATGTGGATGATTATGTGGTAGGGTAATACGAAGCAAGGATTCAAGTAGTCTTTTAATTGGTATGTTTGAAAAATTCATTAGTGGAACTCCTAGTATTTACCAATATGTTCTATGAAAGGATAATTTATATGGTAAAAGAGATGATTAAGGATCTGAGTTATGGGATCTACGAAATCTAGTAATTGTGTCCTCGAGGTTGGTCGGCTCTATAGGATGCATTTGAAATTGCACCGACTCCCTAATCATTGTTCTTCCAATAGTTGAACCTCAGTTGGAGATGTTGACTTGGTTTGCCTCTAGTAGTATGTATATTATGGTTGTTATGGGTGTGGTAGAGAGAAAACATCTACGATTTCCACAACATGTGCCAATCGAAAAAAGTTAAAAACTCTACCATATAAAGTTTTGGTTTCTCTGATGATAAACTGTGGTAAGTAATGTTAGAAAATGGTTCAACTTAACTAGATGATATAGTTAGTGGTGGTCACTTGGGAAACATGATCTTTGTATCTGTAAAATTATAGTTTAGGGAGGGAGGTGGTCTCTCGATGGCACTCTAACTCTCAAGTTAAATTCGTAAACTTGCAAAGAGGACCCTCGATGATGTTTGAATCAATGAGAGGTGAAAGATAAAAGCTTTGTGTTTTTAGAGAGATTATTGATTATAATAAGTGATACACCAAATTGTGAAACAAATACATGTATTTATTTGCATAATGTATAGATCTCGAACAATGGTTAGGAATTCTTCTTCTCGTTTGCAATTATGGGAAGAAAAAGTTGTTTGTGTTTTCCTTCATTGTGAGTCACAAGAAGCGATCGATGTTGCACATAATAGAATCTATAATGGCAAACAGCTAAAAAATCAGAGAATAACCTTTAGTGTGTAATAATTTAAAAGAAAATAACCTTCCATAATTAAAAAGAAAATATTTTACAAAAAAGATTAACAAAACATAGCCTCCAACTTTTTTTTTTCTCTCAATTCCTCAAAACATATGTCTGATCGCAAGATCCAAAAACAAGGAAATAATTTCAGAATTCATGTTGAAACAAGAGAATATATATTTTGCATAAAAATCGTCTAGAAATCTCAACTAATATATTTTAATTCCAATGGTTAAAAATGAACCCGTCTTCAAACAATATATTAACCCAAAGTTCAACTAAATATAATAAAATAAAATCAAAACATGAAATAAAAACATATAAATTAAAAAAAAATTGAACAAAAAGAATTAGAAAAAATGAAAAACTAAATGTACGCATGTTAATGCGAAAAAAAAAATCAGCGTGCAAAAAGACCAATCAACCTTAAGAACTATAGTATAATGTTTTATTATGTAACCAATAATTATTACGTTATTGTGAAAATATATGAACACAACAAACACACCCCCACACACATATATATATATATATATATATATATATATATATATATATATATATATATATATCAATAGATACAGAACAGTATACTACTAAAATTGAATAAAAAAATCATAAAAATGTAAGGAAAAATAGTTTAATGCCTATGCAGTCTATAGAATTCTTTGTATTGCACAACCTATAATTGATGTGTTATTCTTCGCATATAGTCGGAAGGTCCAACTCCTCGCATTGTTCCTCTACGGTAAAAGTTGATGAATCAAAACCAAGTTATCCACCTTGCTCGAAGAAGACTATTGAGGAGCCATAGAACCTTCCCTGGGAAACGAAGTCCCAAAATTGGGAACCTAGAAAAAACAAGCAAAGCTTAACAATTACAAACGTGATTAGGAAAAATGTCTTGTCGAAGACATAGAATGGTGCAACATCGAAATTGTCTTATTATTATTTAATGATTGGACAATACAAACCAAAAGAGTGGGATGATTCGAGGAAATGGTTACTTATATATATGAATTCGAAAAAAAAGAAACAGATCTTCCCCTCTTAGACCAAGGATCTGAAGGCTCAACTTTGGCTTCCCACCTTCGAGACAAAATACCTTAAGTAAAAGAAAAGGTGTCTATGTAATTTCAAATAACTTTGACGAATACAAGAAAGGTAATTTAATGAATACAAAAGAGAGTATTGTGAAAAGATAAATTATTAATATAATAATCAAATTAATATGGCAACATGCCTTTAAGAAAGATACAAAAGTTAAAGAACATAACTGATACATTGGTGAAGCATTGTCATCGATCCCATCAAAGCTTTGAAAAGGTTACTAAAAAAAATTGTTGAAAAAATACACACAACTTCTTGCATTCTTATCAATAAGATCCCACAAAACTGATTGTGTTTATCACGTCCACAAAAGACCAAAACTTATAATTAGTATACCTAGAAGGTACTTGGAAGCCATACATAAGGCATCATCATACCCTCAAAAATATTTTAGAAGGTCATTGCTTCATCGACATGGTTATAGTTTACTCAAAAGACCAATAACAGTCTTGGCATACCTAAAAGATAGTTGTAAAGACTAATTCTTCATTGGCACGATTACTAAAGACCAATTTCATTGTTGGCATATCAAGTAAACACTTCAAAGAAATACCTCAGACGTCGGCAATCTCCAAAAAATGAACAAAAAGACGTACGTGAATTATTGGAAGTAAGAATGATGTAATTACAATAAACAAAAGAATCCTTTCAAGTATGTTTGACATAGATGTTATTTTGGGTATCAAGATTCTTCAAACGTCTGAGGTTATTATATTATCTCAATCACACTATATTTAGAAAGTATGAAAAAAGAATTAATAATGGCGACACAAATAGTGCCAAGACACATGATTATGTAAATTTACATCTTTCTAAGAACACTAATGATACAATCAATAGTTGGAGTACGTCCGGAATATTGGGAGTCTCATGTTCCTACCAAACTATAATATGTTAAATATAGAAATGCAGTAATCAAGCAAAGTAGGTTTACACATAATCCGGGAAAGCAACAATTTTATTCTATTGTAAGATTTATAAGGTATGTTAGATACACTATGAACGAAGGTTTGTTTTATGCAAGATATTCAAATGTACTAGAAAGATACAGCGATACAAACTAAATATTATACTCCACAGACTCAAAATACACAAGTGGATTCGTCTTCGTGTTAGGAGGAGCAGAAGTGTCTTGTAATTCCACTAAGAAAACGAGCATAGACAGATGCACTATGGAATATGATTTTATAACTTTATATAAAGGTACTAAGGAAGATGAGTAGCTTCAGAATTTGTTAGAGGATATTCTTAATTGCCCAAAGTTGTGTCAACTATATGCATATATTGCGATAGTCTTAGTGCCATTGGTTGGGCACTACACGAGATGTATAACGGTAAGTCTTGACACATACATCGTAGACATAATATTGTTAGACAACTGCTCACTAATGAAGTTATCACAATTGATAACATTCAAGTAAAGGATAATAGCGGATCCACTGACCAAAGGTCTATAAAGAGATCAAGTGCGAGTGTTGTTAAGGGGAATGGGTCTTAAGTCTTTGAAAGATGAGTTTTCATATCGGGAACCCTACCTAGAATAGTGGAGATCCCACAGTCTAGGTCAAAAGGGAAAACTGAATCATGAAAATGTAACTCGGTGCGGCTCACTTTGGAGATCCCTCCCCAAATAATTTCTAGGACAAAATTAAATAGTGTTACTTGTAAAAGTGAAGATAAGTTAAACGTTCAATGGTTCTTGTATCTTCAATAATATAAGATAGAGTAATGTAGAGACTCTCTACAAGAGACCACCTATATATAACATGGTTCGGACCGCCATACGAGAATTTTTTGGAAGGCGAAAATCTCTGACTTTTATTCATAAAATACTAGAATTTATCTATGGCCATAAATGGACACAACCGTGAGAAACAAATTATATTTGGAAGGATACTATGTAAGTTCTGTTGACATGGTTTACACAAAGACTGCACAATTCAAGACATCATGTTCATTGGTTTGAAAGTAAATCTGATAGCCCTAACTCAAGAAGGTTCAAGGCCAATGGCTAAATTTCTCGACATAATATTCTTCTACTATAAACTCTCTCAATCTCTGTCATGTTTAGATTTTTGTGTCAATTTCTATTCATGTGGGTATTGTTGGTTAAATTAAATTTTTCTCAAATATTGAGCAGGTTGATGATTACATGGTTAATACGTTTATCAATTTATTAAATAATTACATAATATATTCACTTGATTACAAATTATTTGAACTTGAATGAGAAGTTGAGTCATGAAAATTTGGAGGAAAAATAAATAAATAAATAAGTTTTATTTATTTATATATTAATATATAATAATGGTAAAAAAGAAAAAAAAAATTACTATTGCGGTAAGCCCAAAAGTTTTTTTCCATGTGAAACTTTTAGTTTTGACATTGGGCCTGACCCAATAGTAAATTTATAACAAATACTAACATATATTTGATATTGGGTCAATAGTAATAGTTATGTCCTTTACTTGCTAACATATATTTTACTTAAAACACAAAACTCTAAATTTGAAATTCACAACTCTTAATAATGGATGTCTAGCCACCTATTCATTTTTTATAAATAGTTAATCAACTCAAACAGTTTCTTTATTCAGTTTTTTAAAGCATTAAATGTTCAAATTCATAAGAGAGAGATAGAAATGAAGTATCTTTATTGATTTTGAAGAAATTCTGAAGAATTTGCATGTCTGCGAATAGTTTTATTGTTTTATCGTGGAGGTTGAAACCAACAAAGGTAAGACATCAGTACAAGGGCTAAATACCTTAACAGGTAAATTTATTTACATTTATTTTATTTATGAATTAGTTTGTATATATTTTTACTGGGTTATACAAATGAAATCAAACAAATTTTCGTAATGTGCCATAAAAATAAATTTTTTATCCATACTTGGTAACTTATCATTATTCTTCATCTATTTTATTCTTGGGCAATAAGTGAGATAATTAACATTAATTAAATTTCTCCCTTTATCGAAGGCTTTAATCTAGATGTACCATTTTAACAATATTCAGTTTTAGTTAATTCTAGAATTTTTGAAGTGGTAGTTCGTTAAAGGAATAAATTTTTGATGCTTGAACCAAGTAAAATGTGATTCTCTCTATCAAAGTATATAAAACTTTTGCTCCTTTTAAAAGTTTATTTATTAAACTTAATATTTTTTCCCTTAGAACTCACAAAACAGATTTACTATTATTTCTTTCTTGAATGTTGTTAGATAAAGATATATTTTCTCTATCTAACATTTGAGGACTTTTTTTGCTCTATCAACAATATGTATGTACAACAAGTGCGTAGTTCATATTGAGAATATCCTAATTTGAATTACCTATCTATCCACGGAAGTGCCTGTTACTCATCCGATCTTTCTGCATGTGTCATACTTTTTAGATACTGCACATTCCATTACAAAGAAATGTTAATATACTACCTCTGCAGCACATATTACATACTCTTGAGACTCCAATAAACCCTTTTTATTGTTATAAGCTGTGGGTAATATATCTTTTGCAAGCCCCTAAAGAAACACCCAATTATTTTAGAACACTATAGCTTCCAAATCGACTAGTAATATGGGGTAAAATGTCATAAAATTTACTACGGAGATAAAATACACAACAAACTGCGCAAAAGACCAGCACGTGATCAACTAACGGCGAATTTTTACAAATTTCATTAACTATGGGTAACGAGTCATGAAACTTAGTATAGGGGTTAAACAATTGCGTTTTAAAAAATAGTAGAACGGGTAAACGGAGTATTTACTGTATATTGTTTAACAAGCATTATTAATGACAAGAACCATACTATATAAAATTTTAATTATCTTATAATAATTATTACGATTTTTAATAATATAAAACATAAATTTAATCTATGTGAGTAACTGATATGTTATAGAACTCATGTGTTTATATTATTTATGTATTTTTAAAATAAGACCAACAATTATTAAGTATATCACAAAAAATAAATATACTTATATTTTTAAGTTTATAAAACTATTAAATTTTGTTACACAATATTTTATTAATAGAATTTAAGAAGAAATAAAAATATTAAATATAATTATTTTTTATGATTAACAATATATATCCTTTTTTTCTCAAAGAGAAAAGGTAAAACTCAAAAATTATATTTTTCTACAAATTAAAAAACGTAAACATTGAAAGAAAAATATATAAGGTGAAAAAAGGTTGTTGAACAATAACCCTAACCCGTTTATTTCAACTATAAAGATATGAAATTATCATTAAGGTCTTAAGCCGAGACAATTTTATTATTATTTGATATCCTATTCTCTTCCAATCGATTAGTATCTTTATCATTTATTCTCCTCTTGGATTATGTTTCTTCTATTCCCACGATTTCCCAACTTTTATTTTAAAGATTAAGTGGATTCACTATCTTTTATTTCTCAGATCGATGGACATTTTATTTCTATTGACATGTATGTATTTCTTGATCTATTGTTATTTTTTATAATAGATATTATATGCTAAACAAATTGCTTTTACTCGGATAATTGATTTAACTTTTCAAAATTTATTGATAGTTTGATTGTGTATGCTAAAACAAATTGCTTCTACTCAATTTATTTCAGGGTATATATTTTTTATTCATATAATTTTAGCAATCTTGTTTAACTTAAATGTATATGACATAGATAAAATTATGGTTAAAATGTTGTTTGAAGATCCTTTGAGATTTAAAAACTATGATGTAATAAATCTTATATATCATGATAATGAGAAACCTTTTGCTTTTTCTATTATAAGGTATTATTTTATCGAGACTGGTATAATTTTTTAAATCTAAATATTTTTATATTCCATAATGAATTAAAATCTGGGTAAGACTTCCATCCAATATTGGATGGTCCAATATTTATATCCTAGATTAATATAACATAACACATGTCATTAAATTAATAAATTAGTTACTTTTGTAAGTTTAAAACATGGGGTATGTCTATGAATTTAATTGGTGTAGCATTATCCAATATTGGATGGAAGAATTTTCCATCCAATAGGTAACAATTCAATCCAATATTAAACGTTTGCTTCTTTAGATTAATAGTTGTTGTGGTAGAATAATATTTTTTCCCCTTAGACCTCACAAAACCAAATAACTATTTTTTTCTTCTTTAATGTTGCTAGATAAATATAGATTTCCTTTGTCGAACGTGACATATTTGGCTCTATCAACAACAAAGGATCATGAACATGTATGTATAACTAGTATGTAGTCCACGTTAAGAATGTCCTAATTTGAATTACCAATCATACTTCTCAAATTTGATACATATATATTATTTAACTAGCATTATAATGGAAAGAACCATACTACGCACAATTTAAAATATCTTATAATAAATATCACAAATTTGAATATTACAACAATTCAAATTTGTCTATGTTAGTAGCTAATCCCATAAATAGCTCATGCTTTTGTATTATTTTATCATTTACTATTTTACCAAAATTTTCAATAACCAATTTTTGAATCATGATTATTGCGAACAACTACTCTATAAATAAGACCAATAATTTAAAAGTGTTCTTCTTGGGACATGAGATATTTCACCCTCTCCCTTATAGTAAAATCATAATCGAAGAAATTTTAGAGTCTCTCATAGCTTGCTTCTCAAGCATTTAAAACTTTGAAATCTATACATAAGTGTCGAGAATTAGTGTGTAATGATCTTTCTAAGATTTAGTAAAAAAGGTGATATTTCTTGGTCAAGGGGGAAGTCTCAAGACACTATAAATACGAAGAACCTAAAGGATTTTCCACAAGTGACTACTAGTAAAATTCCCATCAATTATGAAAGAATATGGATTATTATAATAAAGATAAAATTTATCCCACCTACCTCAAAATCAAACATTTTAGAAGGTTTTGAAGGTTATACAACCAAAATCGATAGGTTCCTCACTACTAGATAAAATGAACAAAAAAAATCCTTGAAGGGGTAAGATCTATATTAAAAAATTAGGGTACAAAAAAAATTCTTACCCCAAGGTTTGGTAAAAAATTGAACTAGACTCAGTAAATAGAAGGTTAATACATCGTGATAAATATACAAAAGGGGTGCCTCGTACCTATATCAAAGCAACAAAGGTAATGCATGATTTTGACTTATTATCCTACAGAAGCACTCACATACTTCCAAGTTAACATCATCTCTACATTTTTTCATGTGTCTTCCAAATTGGAAATAGGATGTAGGTCATCCGTAGACCAGTAAAGTTTAACATAACTAGCTCCAAACCCTACATTTGGACTGCATTTCTCTCTCTCAAATCTCTTTGAAAGACTCGTAAAATTAAACATGGCTAGGTATACACCAATCTCTTTCGGAGAAGGACTATCACCAAAATTGTTTTATAAAGATTGGATGAGATAAAAAATTAAGGGACACTTACAAGAAGTTAGTGATTTCCTCCTAGAGGAAGGACACACTTATCCCAAAAAAAGTTTGATGACTAGACATTTGGATAAATAGTACTTCAACTATACAAGTCAAAAGGAAATATGTAATTGCGTCTTTAAACATGAGTGAGGAAAGACAAAGCCAATATATGAAATCTTACCTCTATAAAGGAAGTAGTACATCCTAACGGAGTACATGATCTCTCTATGAGTAATAACTGGAGAAAAAGCCTATATAGGTTAAGGATAAATGAAAAATGAAAACCTTATATAAATATATGTTTGTGCCAAGAGCATAACTTCATCCAAAGAGTAATGTGTTATCTAACCAAACAATTGGAAGAAAAATAAACAATAATGATTGTTTAGGTCAACTCAATAATATGGATACAAAAAACATGTACTTCTGTCGTTCCTAAAAGGTTGTCACTTATACTAAAAATAGTTGTTCCGAATAGATTGTCACTTTAGAAAATCAAATCACTTATTTATATTATATACCATTTTTACCTCTTATTAAAAATTATAATATATGTTTCCAATAAATATTTAAAATATCAAGACACCATGGCTAATAAATATTATTTTTTAATTTGTGTGCAAATGAAAATGTAACAACCTTTTAGGAACTGAGGGAAGCATAAGTATTGAACCTAAAATAGGATATATTAGTGGATTATCTCAAGTGAGAGGTACAGGATTCGAATCTCGCAGGCGGCAGAAAGTTATTAAAGTAATGACCATTCTCAGATTTAGTAAAATGGTGATATGTCTCGGTCAAGGGAAAGTCCCAACACACTACAAATACGAGAGACCTAAACAATTTTCCACGAGTGGCTACTAGGGAAATTACCATCAATTGTGAAAGAATGTGGAATATTATAATATGGATAAATTTATCCCACCCACCTTGAAATCAAATGTTTTAAAAGTCTTTAAAGGCTCTACAACTAAAATCGATGGATTCCTCGTTACCAGATAAAATGAACAAAAAATAATCCTTGAAGGGGTAAGATCTATATTTTAAAAAATAGAGTACAAAAAAAATAGTACCCCAAGGTTCGGTCAAGAATTAAACCGGACTCAATTATAGAAGGTTAATATGTCATGATAAATATACAAAAGGGGTTCCTCATACCCATATCAAAGCAACAAAGGTTATGCATCATTTTTACTTATTATCACACTCAAGCACTCGCATACTTCCTAGGTAACATTATCTCCACATTTTTTCATGTGTCACCCAAATTGAAAAAAGAATGTAAGTCATACGTAGACCAATAAAGTTTAACATAACTAGCTCCAAACCCTAGGTGTGGTATGTATTTTTCTCTCTCATATCTCTATGAAAGGCTCGTAAAATTAAACATGGCTAAGTATGCACCAATGTCTTTTGGGGATGGACTATCAATTATATAATGGTATAAAGAGTTGATGAGATCCAAAATTAAGGGATATTTAAAAGAATAGTTCATCCTAATGAAAGATGACTCGAAATTTGGATGAACAATAGTTCAACTATACAAGTCAAAAGGAAAGATGTAATTGCGTCTTTAAACATGAAGAAATAAAAATGTGAGAGGATAGACAAATCCAATATATGAAAACTTACCTCTATAAAGGAAAGAGTATATCATCCTAATGAAGTACACGATCTCCCTATGAGTAATAATTGGAGAAAAAGCCTATAAAGCTTAAGAACAGAGGAAAAATAAAGACCCTAAATAAATATATGTTCGTGCCAAGAGCATAACTTCGTTCAAAGATTATGTGTTAGTTAACCAAACCTTTGGAATAAAAAAATATAATAGACGCATCAACATTAAACCCAATATAGGATATATTAATTGATTGGCGACGATGCTCAAAAGCAACCCCGATAAATATAAATTAGGTATGTAGACATAAGGCTCAAATAGAGACCGTGAAATCCTACATTTTATCGAGGATTGAAAATACCAAAATTTTATTGGTATATTTCTTAGGGAGAAATTTATCTCGACCTCAGGGGGTGAGAAATCCAAGTGAGCTCGATAAAAATAATTGGGCTATATCCACAAAGTATGAAATGGATGTCTAACTTCTGAACCTCGGGACAACAAGGGTATGTAAATTAAAGGATCCCCATTATTTTACATATTCCAACTTTACGAACAAGGTCCATCTTGAAAATGCGTTAGTCATTGGAAAGGTGAGATCCGCTAAGAAGATCTTAATAATATTGGATGCCTTCAAAATACCCGAATAAGATTGCATGTCCTTAACCTAACTAGGATAAATACAAATAAGACAGAAAATTATGTATCAACGTGTTTATTATGCCACATTCATATTTTTTGTATAAATATATTTACTTTTATGATTTTCTTTTGTGTAAACCATACTTAATTTATGACGAAATTTGTCATTTTAATTTATACCTTTTCGCTTTGGTAGATTTTTTTATTGAAAAGCCTACATTGTTAAGACCTTTAAGGTCATCATGCAAAAAATGTATCAAGCTTAAATCTTATTATTTATATCATTAGATTATCTTGATTTACTATATATTTATATTTACTAATAAGAGTTATCTTAAACTTGTAAGATATATTCAAACACAAGATAAATTTTTGTATAAAGATTATGTTTGATGATCCAAGGTTAGAGAAGAGGGTTATTTGTCACTGAAAAAAAAAAGATCTTTAGTATCGAAGTGTTTGAGAGCGAGTCTGGAAATATCTGAATAAGTTTGTGACTAAAACTATAAAAGTACCCTTTAATTTTCACAATTGACTCAATAAAACATTAAGGGTTAGATTTTAGGAATGAACTTAGAAAATCATTGTTGAATCACCTTGTTTTTAACTATTAAAGAAAATGAAAATTTTAGTGAAAAAATATAAAATATAAAGGCTACTGAAATATTGAAATTTTCAATTATTAATTTTTTATTTTTTTAGGTTGTTGTACTAGGCTATTACCAAATGGTGTTTGGCCTAATAATATCGAGGTGCCATTCAATGACTAATTGTGATTCCTTGACAATATTTACTCGCCTTTATCCGAGCATGATGGTAGAGTGCATTAAGCTAGAAGAAAATCATACTCGATTTCATTGTTCAATACCTTCGTATTGATATTTTATGCGAATTGGTACTCTTGTTCATCAAAGATGATTAAAAGTGAACATGCTCTACTTTCATCAAATCATTAGGCTCCATTAACATTAATAATTCTTCCAAGGTAGGCAACTTATATAAGTTCTGCATCTATTTTATTCTCTGGCCTTGGGCTTTAAAATTTGAAATAGTGAGAGAATTAATCGTAATAGAAAATATCCCTTCGTCAAAGGATTTGATGTAGATGGACCATTTCAACAATCTTCCCAATATTGTTGGTTAACTAAAGACTTTCTGTAATTGTAGTTTCTTAAACCCTTAGGTTGTATGTACTAAAAAAATAAGGGCATAACTTTATTGATACTTAGACCAAGTAAAATGAGATTCTCTTAATTCATTTATTTAATTTTTAGTTGACAAAATAAATTGAATGTTGTTTTCTTCAACTTGTGAAAATAGAACAAATATTATTGCCTTCTTAAATGTTGTAAGATAAAGAAAAATCTCCAATATACTATTTTTGAGAATGTATTTTGAACTATCAACAACAAAGGATAACAAACATATATGCACAACTAGTGTGTAATCCTTATTGAGAATGTCCTAAATGGCATTACAAATTATCATTCTGTAATTTTGATACATATATATTATTTAACAAGCACTATTAGTGATAGGAACAATACCATAGAAAATTGTAGATGTCTTATAATAAGTATCACATTTTCTAATTCTATAAAAACTAAATTTAATCTATACGAGTGACTAATATGTTACAGAACTCATGTGTTCATAATATTTGATTATTTTGAATATATGACCAACAATTAATAATTATATCACAAAAATTAAATACAAATAAATTATTAAGTATATAAAACTAATAATTTTTTTAGACAATGTATAACTAATATAGTTTAAGAAAAAATAAAAATATGAAATACAATTATTTTGTATGATTAACAATATATATCTTTTGTTTCTCAAATAAGAAATGTATTATTAAAATTTATTTATTTTTCTACAAAATTTAAAAACGTAAATATTGAAAGAAAAATATATAAGGTGAAAAAAGAATGTTTTAAAAAAAATGCCCCCAAACTGTCAATGAGAGTCAACTTTAAATTTTTTTCCTCCCTACCCATTCATCCACCAAAAAATTTATTCCATAACATTTCTCCTTCTTTTAGCTTTTTCTAGCTTTTTTTTCCACCTTGTTGCTTTGTTTCTTTTCACATTTGGTGTTTATCCCAAAAATTTTGCGATCTACCCCCTTATCTAATTCTCTTTCCATTTTTTCCAGAACCTCAACTTATTCTCTCTCCACCTCTACCCCATCCTCATCACACCGCCTTTCCTTTTCATTCCTTTTCAGGTTTTCACCTTTTTTTAATTTTAGTTTTCGATCTCATCATGACCTGTTAAATTCTGTTAGAGTCAATCAAGCCTATAAAAGTTCTCAATCAAATCCAAAGAGAAAAACGAATTATCGTGATATCACGGAAAATTATTCAATCTCCGGATGAGAATGATATGAAAATGTTTACACTGGAAACTTACGGTGTTGTAGCTCGAAGCGGTAGTGAAAATGAGTTGGTTAATATCCAAACACCAGTAGATACACATATTCAGAGAAGTACAACTGCCTAGACAGAACCAGGTCTAGATCAAAGTAAGATTAAAGTTATAGCGTGGTCAAATTTGTTTGAAGGGTGTGTGAAAAAGGTACTAAAACTGGAATTTTACGAACCTATACTGAAAAAGAATAATCAAACTACCACAAGATGTACTAGAAGAACGTGCAAATCTTTGGAAAAACTATTTGACTGGTCAATTTATGGATATGCCACCTCTGTTTTATGCAATTGTGAATTTCGTTAAGTATCAATGAAACAATTTGGATAATGTTGATGTTGAATCGAGTAGTAAATGAGTCTTTGTATTTAAATTTGAGAATGGGCAGTATTATGGTAATGATATAGAACAGTTATGGCATATTAATCATAAATCACTTCTCCTAAGACCATGGAAAGCGGGTATGCAGTTTGAGAAGATAGACGTGTCGAAAATACTGATGTAGGTCAAACTAGTCAACATTCCGATGGACTTATGGACACAAAAAGGCTTGATCTACGTTGCTAGTGTTATAGGAGTTCAATTACAAATGGACACTATAATAGTGTCAAAGTTGAGGATAGGGTATGCTCGTTTATGTGGTGAGATAAACACTAAGCAAGAACTCTCAGAAAATGCTTATGTTGATGTGAGAGTGGATAAATTACAGGAAGTTCGAGTAGAATATTACTGGAAACCAATCATCTGCAAAAAAATGTAGAGTAACTATACTAATACACATAAACTGTGGAGACCAAATAAGTTATTGGATGTAGAAAACAAAGAAAGTAAGGGTAAAATTATTTCTGAAGAATGGCGAGTTGTTAGACAAAGAAGTAGAAACCATCACATAAATGGAGAGTCTTGCTCTGTTCTAAAACCAAATAAGTTTGAGGAGCTACAGAGAAATAATGAGAATAATATTGATCATGATTTTCTTCAATTCATCAATCATAGAGGTGTCCAAGAGATTACCCACCCCCAAATTAATGAAATTTACTTCATAGAATGTGTGTGGCTTTAATAAAATTATTTGACAACTTGATGTCAATGAGTTTTTAAAAAGTAATAATTTCAGGTTTATTGGACTTTTGGAAACAAAGGTTAAGTCTTATAAGTATTTATGACTAATTAATGCTCATTTTCCTCGTTTGTAGATGTTTTATAACTATAATAAAAATGAGTGTGGGAGAATTTGGATTTTGTGGGAACAGAAATATGTTGTCTCACCAGTTCTGTTTGTGGATATGAAAATCATTGAAAGTGGAGATACAATATATATGGGCATGATATATGGAATTAATTATGATGCATAGATAAGGATATTATAAGATGGTATAATCAATTGGAGTAATGATTATGCAGCTAATAAACTGTGTTTTTTAGGGAACTTCAGTGATATACTAAAAATACAAAATAGAATGCATTGTGATACACTTGACAATGGTTATATTGAATTTGTAGATTGTATTGAAGAGTCAAATATATATGAACATTAATATGGGGGTCAATATTATACTCGTACAAATAAAAAAGTCACCATACAAATCAGAGCTATATAGTTTGTTTATTAATAGTAAATGGATGGTCACTCTTTTTTCTAATTTTATAGTAACGCCTCCTTCTGCCTCAGATTATTGTGCTCTAAAAGTCAATATTGGAGGTCAAAAGAGATCAAAACCGTGTTCAATTAAATTTTTTAATATATGGGCTCAACATGAAGGATTTATTGATATAATTAAGCAAGCCTGGAATATTGATATTGAAATAAATCATATGTAAAAAGTTGTGTATGAAACATAAAGTGCTAAAATTTCTCTTAGGAAATTCAACAATACAAATTTCAGAAGGAATTCCTAAAGTATTGAAACTATCAAGAGTCAATCTCCGGATGAGAATGATACGAAAATGTTTACACTGGAAACTTACGGTGATGTAGCTCGAAGCGGTAGTGAAAATGAGTTGGTTAATATCCAAGCACCAGTAGATACACATATTCAGAGAAGTACAACTGCCTAGACAGAACCAGGTCTAGATCAAAGTAAGGTTAAAGTTATAGCGTGGTCAAATTTGTTTGAAGGGTGTGTGAAAAAGGTACTAAAACTGGAATTTTACGAACCTATACTGAAAAAGAATAATCAAACTACCACAAGATGTACTAGAAGAACGTGCAAATCTTTGGAAAAACTATTTGACTGGTCAATTTATGGATATGCCACCTCTGTTTTATGCAATTGTGAATTTCGTTAAGTATCAATGGAACAATTTGGATAATGTTGATGTTGAATCGAGTAGTAAATGAGTCTTTGTATTTAAATTTGAGAATGGGCAGTATTATGGTAATGATATAGAACAGTTGTGGCATATTAATCATAAATCACTTCTCCTAAGACCATGGAAAGCGGGTATGCAGTTTGAGAAGATAGACGTGTCGAAAATACTGATTTAGGTCAAACTAGTCAACATTCCGATGAACTTATGGACACAAAAAGGCTTGATCTACGTTGCTAGTGTTATAGGAGTTCAATTACAAATGGACACTATAATAGTGTCAAAGTTGAGGATAGGGTATGCTCGTTTATGTGGTGAGATAAACACTAAGCAAGAACTCTCAGAAAATGCTTATGTTGATGTGAGAGTGGATAAATTACAGGAAGTTCGAGTAGAATATTACTGGAAACCAATCATCTGCAAAAAAATGTAGAGTAACTATACTAATACACATAAACTGTAGAGACCAAATAAGTTATTGGATGTAGAAAACAAAGAAAGTAAGGGTAAAATTGTTTCTGAAGAATGGCGAGTTGTTAGACAAAGAAGTAGAAACCAACACATAAATGGAGAGTCTTGCTCTGTTCTAAAACCAAATAAGTTTGAGGAGCTACAGAGAAATAATGAGAATAATATTGATCATGATTTTCTTCAGTTCATCAATCATAGCGGTGTCCAAGAGATTACCCACCCCCAAATTTATGAAATTTACTTCATAGAATGTGTGTGGCTTTAATAAAATTATTTGACAACTTGATGTCAATGAGTTTTTAAAAAGTAATAATTTCAGGGTTATTGGACTTTTGGAAATAAATGTTAAGTCTTATAAGTATTTATGACTAATTAATGTTCATTTTCCTCGTTTGTATTTTGGAAACAAAGGTTAAGTCTTATATAGTTTGTTTATTAATAGTAAATGGATGGTCACTCTTTTTTCTAATTTTATAGTAACGCCTCCTTCTACCTTAGATCATTGTGCTCTAAAAGTCAATATTGGAGGTCAAAAGAGATCAAAACCGTGTTCAATTAAATTTTTTAATATATGGGCTCAACATGAAGGATTTATTGATATAATTAAGCAAGCCTGGAATATTGATATTGAAATAAATCATATGTAAAAAGTTGTGTATGAAACATAAAGTGCTAAAATTTCTCTTAGGAAATTCAACAATACAAATTTCAGAAGGAATTCCTAAAGTATTGAAACTATCAAGAGTCAATCTCCGGATGAGAATGATACGAAAATGTTTACACTGGAAACTTACGGTGATGTAGCTCGAAGCGGTAGTGAAAATGAGTTGGTTAATATCCAAGCACCAGTAGATACACATATTCAGAGAAGTACAACTGCCTAGACAGAACCAGGTCTAGATCAAAGTAAGGTTAAAGTTATAGCGTGGTCAAATTTGTTTGAAGGGTGTGTGAAAAAGGTACTAAAACTGGAATTTTACGAACCTATACTGAAAAAGAATAATCAAACTACCACAAGATGTACTAGAAGAACGTGCAAATCTTTGGAAAAACTATTTGACTGGTCAATTTATGGATATGCCACCTCTGTTTTATGCAATTGTGAATTTCGTTAAGTATCAATGAAACAATTTGGATAATGTTGATGTTGAATCGAGTAGTAAATGAGTCTTTGTATTTAAATTTGAGAATGGGCAGTATTATGGTAATGATATAGAACAGTTATGGCATATTAATCATAAATCACTTCTCCTAAGACCATGGAAAGCGGGTATGCAGTTTGAGAAGATAGACGTGTCGAAAATACTGATGTAGGTCAAACTAGTCAACATTCCGATGGACTTATGGACACAAAAAGGCTTGATCTACGTTGCTAGTGTTATAGGAGTTCAATTACAAATGGACACTATAATAGTGTCAAAGTTGAGGATAGGGTATGCTCGTTTATGTGGTGAGATAAACACTAAGCAAGAACTCTCAGAAAATGCTTATGTTGATGTGAGAGTGGATAAATTACAGGAAGTTCGAGTAGAATATTACTGGAAACCAATCATCTGCAAAAAAATGTAGAGTAACTATACTAATACACATAAACTGTGGAGACCAAATAAGTTATTGGATGTAGAAAACAAAGAAAGTAAGGGTAAAATTATTTCTGAAGAATGGCGAGTTGTTAGACAAAGAAGTAGAAACCATCACATAAATGGAGAGTCTTGCTCTGTTCTAAAACCAAATAAGTTTGAGGAGCTACAGAGAAATAATGAGAATAATATTGATCATGATTTTCTTCAATTCATCAATCATAGAGGTGTCCAAGAGATTACCCACCCCCAAATTAATGAAATTTACTTCATAGAATGTGTGTGGCTTTAATAAAATTATTTGACAACTTGATGTCAATGAGTTTTTAAAAAGTAATAATTTCAGGTTTATTGGACTTTTGGAAACAAAGGTTAAGTCTTATAAGTATTTATGACTAATTAATGCTCATTTTCCTCGTTTGTAGATGTTTTATAACTATAATAAAAATGAGTGTGGGAGAATTTGGATTTTGTGGGAACAGAAATATGTTGTCTCACCAGTTCTGTTTGTGGATATGAAAATCATTGAAAGTGGAGATACAATATATATGGGCATGATATATGGAATTAATTATGATGCATAGATAAGGATATTATAAGATGGTATAATCAATTGGAGTAATGATTATGCAGCTAATAAACTGTGTTTTTTAGGGAACTTCAGTGATATACTAAAAATACAAAATAGAATGCATTGTGATACACTTGACAATGGTTATATTGAATTTGTAGATTGTATTGAAGAGTCAAATATATATGAACATTAATATGGGGGTCAATATTATACTCGTACAAATAAAAAAGTCACCATACAAATCAGAGCTATATAGTTTGTTTATTAATAGTAAATGGATGGTCACTCTTTTTTCTAATTTTATAGTAACGCCTCCTTCTGCCTCAGATTATTGTGCTCTAAAAGTCAATATTGGAGGTCAAAAGAGATCAAAACCGTGTTCAATTAAATTTTTTAATATATGGGCTCAACATGAAGGACTTATTGATATAATTAAGCAAGCCTGGAATATTGATATTGAAATAAATCATATGTAAAAAGTTGTGTATGAAACATAAAGTGCTAAAATTTCTCTTAGGAAATTCAACAATACAAATTTCAGAAGGAATTCCTAAAGTATTGAAACTATCAAGAGTCAATCTCCGGATGAGAATGATACGAAAATGTTTACACTGGAAACTTACGGTGATGTAGCTCGAAGCGGTAGTGAAAATGAGTTGGTTAATATCCAAGCACCAGTAGATACACATATTCAGAGAAGTACAACTGCCTAGACAGAACCAGGTCTAGATCAAAGTAAGGTTAAAGTTATAGCGTGGTCAAATTTGTTTGAAGGGTGTGTGAAAAAGGTACTAAAACTGGAATTTTACGAACCTATACTGAAAAAGAATAATCAAACTACCACAAGATGTACTAGAAGAACGTGCAAATCTTTGGAAAAACTATTTGACTGGTCAATTTATGGATATGCCACCTCTGTTTTATGCAATTGTGAATTTCGTTAAGTATCAATGGAACAATTTGGATAATGTTGATGTTGAATCGAGTAGTAAATGAGTCTTTGTATTTAAATTTGAGAATGGGCAGTATTATGGTAATGATATAGAACAGTTGTGGCATATTAATCATAAATCACTTCTCCTAAGACCATGGAAAGCGGGTATGCAGTTTGAGAAGATAGACGTGTCGAAAATACTGATTTAGGTCAAACTAGTCAACATTCCGATGAACTTATGGACACAAAAAGGCTTGATCTACGTTGCTAGTGTTATAGGAGTTCAATTACAAATGGACACTATAATAGTGTCAAAGTTGAGGATAGGGTATGCTCGTTTATGTGGTGAGATAAACACTAAGCAAGAACTCTCAGAAAATGCTTATGTTGACGTGAGAGTGGATAAATTACAGGAAGTTCGAGTAGAATATTACTGGAAACCAATCATCTGCAAAAAAATGTAGAGTAACTATACTAATACACATAAACTGTAGAGACCAAATAAGTTATTGGATGTAGAAAACAAAGAAAGTAAGGGTAAAATTGTTTCTGAAGAATGGCGAGTTGTTAGACAAAGAAGTAGAAACCAACACATAAATGGAGAGTCTTGCTCTGTTCTAAAACCAAATAAGTTTGAGGAGCTACAGAGAAATAATGAGAATAATATTGATCATGATTTTCTTCAGTTCATCAATCATAGCGGTGTCCAAGAGATTACCCACCCCCAAATTTATGAAATTTACTTCATAGAATGTGTGTGGCTTTAATAAAATTATTTGACAACTTGATGTCAATGAGTTTTTAAAAAGTAATAATTTCAGGGTTATTGGACTTTTGGAAATAAATGTTAAGTCTTATAAGTATTTATGACTAATTAATGTTCATTTTCCTCGTTTGTATTTTGGAAACAAAGGTTAAGTCTTATATAGTTTGTTTATTAATAGTAAATGGATGGTCACTCTTTTTTCTAATTTTATAGTAACGCCTCCTTCTACCTTAGATCATTGTGCTCTAAAAGTCAATATTGGAGGTCAAAAGAGATCAAAACCGTGTTCAATTAAATTTTTTAATATATGGGCTCAACATGAAGGATTTATTGATATAATTAAGCAAGCCTGGAATATTGATATTGAAATAAATCATATGTAAAAAGTTGTGTATGAAACATAAAGTGCTAAAATTTCTCTTAGGAAATTGAACAATACAAATTTCAGAAGGAATTCCTAAAGTATGAAACTATCAAGAGTCAATTACAGATATTTCAGAGTACAATTATGAATGTAGATCTTGATCTAAACATACTTGTTGAAGAAAAGGCGTTAGTAGAAGAAATTGAACAGGTTGTGGTGATTCATCATAATATTATAAAGCAGAAATCCATAATTTCTTTTACTAATGATATGGTCTGTAATTCTTTATATGTCTACAAAATGATACGAGGTAGAATAGCAAATAATAATGTCTTTATTCTGATTAATGATGCATGTGAATCTATTATTGATCCAGTTCTCATTAACGAAGAGTTTGTGAATTTTTAATAACAACTCTTAGGATCAGAAGCTAGCCATGAAAAAAGTGTGTTCTAGCTCATCTATTAAGAAGGTTATTAAATCATACTTATTTGAGGAGCAAATAGCTGATCTGATTGCCCCTATCACTAACAAGGAGATGCAGTATTTTCAATCAATGAAAATAAAAGTCCAGGGTCTGACATACTTAATTCACGCTTCTATAAAGCTTCATGGAGGGTTATTGAAAATGATTTTACTCAAGCTGTGAGATAATGCCTAGACTCAGGTGAAGTGTTTGGTCAAGTTAATTCTACAACCATTGTTCTTGTACAGAAGAGAGAAGAATACCTCTAGTCTTAAGAAGTTTCGACCAATCTCTTGTGTAAATACGACATACAAGACTGTATCTAGACTTATTTCAAACAGACTAAGGAAGGTTTTGAGCTCAATTATCTCAATAAATCAGACATCCTATGTGGGAGGTAGGTATATCAATGATAACATCTTAGTGGATCAAGATATAGTTCTTGGATATGAGAAGAAAAACTCTGCACGGAATTGCACAATAAATCTTGATTTACAAAAGGCATCTGATAGTGTGAATTAGAAGTTTTTATTGAACACAATGTATGTATTTGGCTTTCCTACAAAGTTTATTCTATGGATTTAAATGTGTGTATGCACACCATACTATTCAATCTGCATTAATGGTGAAGGACAAGGAGCTCCTCTCTCCCCTTACTTTTTTATATTAGTATGGAAATATTCACACGATTGTTTAATCATATGGCTATGAAGACACAGTTCAGCTATCATAAATAATGTAGAAGTTTGTAGTTGAATCAGATTATTTTTGTTGATGATTTGCTCATATTCCTTAAGGCAGATGTTAAATCAACTAAGGTAGTTAAAGAAGCACTTGACTTATTTACTAGAATCCCTAAGTTGAGTATTAACTTTCATAAGAGTGAATTGTATTTTGGAGGGACTGAAGATCATATGATTCAAAGAATCTCTACTATTTTGAAAATCAGAGTTGGATATTTACTAGTTAGATGCTTGGGTTTGCCTCTAAATTCAAAAAAGTTTAGTATTACTAATAGAAATAAACTTGTAGAAAAGATTTTTGGTAGTATTAGTTAGTTACCTTCAAAGTTGTTGACTTATGCAAGAAGAGTTTAATTGGTCTATTTTGGTGAGTTAAATCATATATTGGTGTAGGGTTTTCTTATTAAAAAAATAATTCATTTATATACTTAATTAAAATATGGCTAGTTTTTTGTGGAAAGGGAATGTAGATAATGCACAGGGAGTAAATATTGCTTGGATCAACATCTGTACAAAGAAACTGATGGTCTTGGTATTCCAGTGTCGAGGATATGAATAAGGTATGTCTATTGTTTACTTTCTGGAGGATGTATTCAACAGGAACACAATTTGTGGAGTAGATGGATTCATCATAATATCATCAAAGATAAGTGTATTTTGGGATTAGATGCAAAACAATATCATAAATGAATTCGGAAGCAGTTAATGAAAATCCAGGAGAGTTGCGTACAAGTTCAATCAACATAAAGTTCATAATTGTAAAAATACTTTCCTTATTTGTGACAAATGGTTTGATGGGAGTAATGTACAAGAAATATTATAAATTGAGCTTTATAATCAAAACAAAAACTACAACAAGACTGTTAACTCATGCTTTGGGAGAGATAGATTGAGATTGCTTCTATGTATAGATAAAATTATTCCTTTACTTGAACCCTTCGATGTAACTCCTAGGAATGACTTGAATCTCTGGAGTAAAAAGTATTAGTAAGGGCTTATCCTTTAAAAAGACTCTAAAAAGTATAACTGCAGATAAAGAGAGTGTCAAGTGGAGTGAAATTATTTGGGCAAAGTGTTGAGTTCCACAAAAGTTAGAATAACTTAATGGGATTGCAAATTAATATGATATGCTTGATCTGTATGAGGTGTTCTATGAAGTAAATCATTTTTTATTAGCTGCTCTTTTTTTAGAAGATTATTTATTAAAATACTAGAAAAATGCATAATCATAAATCTACTAGATGATTTGAATGATTTCTACATCATTCATCAAAGTTTGAGCGATGAACAAATTATAATTGTAAGTTCTTTAATTACTTCTTATATATATTGGATATATGGTGAGAAAAATGGAGAAATCATGGATGATAAAGGTTGAATTAAGAAAAATTGTATCTCATAAGGTTATAAGGTTGCAGAAAAAGAATTTTAAAAAGAACCCCTATATGGAATTGATTAATCTTATTTGTAATAGGGGGTACGTCCAATTAGATGTAATTTCTATCTTTTACTTAATTTTTTCTTGTTGGGATTATCTAGAATAGTTCTAATTGGGCCGGAAGGTTATGTAAATATCATTTAATAAAAAATTGTTATGTTGATAAAAAAGGTGATAAATGATTGTTGAACATTAACACTAATTCGATCATTTCAAATCTGGAGATATAAAATCATCATTAAGGACCGAAACTGCCGCCACTAATTTATTACTATTTGATATATCATTCTTTTCTAATCGAATTCAACATTTCTTTCGCGTTCCCAATTTTGATTCTAAAGAAAAAGTGGATTCACTGTCTTCTATCTCTCAGATCGATTTACATTTAATTTTAATTTACATGTATGTATTTCTTGATCTATAATTATTTTTATGATAGATTTATATTCTAAAAAAAAAATTCTACTAAGGTTATTTAATTATTTTTTCAAAATTTGTTGATAGTTTGATTGTGTAGGGTATATAAATTTCATTCACATAATTCTTTGCTTACTTCATTTGCAAATTTATTTACCTAAGACTTAATCTACTTTTTGATGTTTTTTAGTGTGTGTATTTACAAAAGATATATTAAAGAATGTGATTGAATATTATGAATTTAGACCTAAGGATATTTTTGCTGTAAAAAAACTAATAAATTAAAGGGTATAGCTTATACATTCAACTAAGGGGCTTTAAATAAAATAACTTGAACTTTAAGACTAGCTGTTTTTATTTTTAATATTTTTATGGAAAACCCATTATTATTCATCATCTTCTTTTTCCCTCTAAAAACGAGAATTTTCAAACTGTTTTAGCCCCTGTTGAAGTGGTTTTATAAAAATCAACTAGAAGTTTGAGGCCAACTGTATATATTATTTATCATCCTCTTTTCCCTTCAAAATGAAAAAACTTGCTCAAGTTATTTAAATCGAGCTAATTAGGATTTATTATAGGGGAACCCTAGCAGAACTATCGATTAGCCAAGTGTTTTCAGTCTGGTTTATCACCCATTCTTCCATTGAATTAGTTCTTTTTCCATAATGTCATTCTTTATTAACCATCCTAAGCAGAAGCACACAGGCTATCTCCACGTGTTGATATGATCAGTAAATTGCCGAAGTCAATTATTTGTCACATTCACTCCTTCCGACAGAGGATGCTCGACTCATTATTGACAAATTGGAAATTTCTGTGTAGAAATAGTCACAATCTAAGGTTTAATGAAAAAGAAGACAATTCAGCAATCTTCGGAAAGAATTTAGAAATGAATTATTTGCAGATTTTGTAAACAAAGTGTTTTTAGTTGATATTAAATCAAAATTAATAACTCAAATTTTTTTAGTAATGTGTTATAAATACCAATATAGGTCACTAGTATTCATAGTGAATTTTTTTTTAGAGATTATTATTTTAGAATTTTTTTAGAAAAAGAGAACCAAGATGAAGTAAATTTACAACCGAGTAAATAAAAATGAGATATGTTACACAAAGCATCCTACACAGAATGAGACTTAGGATACTTTATCTAAGAGGGTTTATATATAAGGGTACCGAAAAATATGTTCTATTGATTTTCAATAGGTGTTTTATTTTGGTCAAAAAATATTATTTGAAGTAATTTCAGTTTGATATTTGTTTTAAGACAAATTACATTTATTAATATGCTTTGTTGGTACCAAACTACCTTCTAGAGGATATATTTATATATATATATATATATATATATATATATATATATATATATATATATATATACTGATCGTATCATATTTGTATAAAAAATAAAGATAAATTTTAAGTTTTAATGTTTTAATGTTTTCAATATGTAGGTAGGCTTAAGCGACCTTTGATAAAGCACAATTCCTCCACTGGGCATCCTGATTATAAATGCCCTAGATGTGATATAGAGCTAATACAAGCAACAAGGCTAATGGCATCTTGGTATTTAATATTTAGCAACAAAAACAGTAAAAATGTGCATGCTTCTAGGTCGATGTTCAGCTATCATAAATAATGTAGAAGTTTGTAATTGAATCAGATTATTTTTGTTGATGATTAACTCATATTCCTTAAGGCAGATGTTAAATCAACTAAGGTAGTTAAAGAATCACTTGACTTATTTACTAGAATCCCTAGGTTGAGTATTAACTTTCATAAGAGTGAATTGTATTTTGGAGGGACTGAAGATCGTATGATTCAAAGAATCTCTACTATTTTGAAAATCAAAGTTGGATATTTACTAGTTAGATACTTGGGTTTGCCTCTAAATTCAAAAAAGTTTAGTATTACTAATAGAAATAAACTTGTAGAAAAGATTTTTGGTAGTATTAGTTAGTTACCTTCAAAGTTGTTGACTTATGCAAGAAGAGTTTAATTGGTCTATTTTGGTGAGTTAAATCATATATTGGTGTAGGGTTTTCTTATTAACAAAACAATTCATTTATATATTTAATTATGGAAAGGGAATATAGATGGTGGACAGGGAGTAAATATTGCTTGGATCAATATCTGTACAAAGAAACTGGTGGTCTTGGTATTACAATATCGAAGATATGAATAATGTATGCTTATTTTTTATTTTCTGGAGGATGTATTCAATAGGAACACAGTTTTTGGAGTAGATGGATTCATCATAATATCCTCAAAGATAAGTGTATTTGGAGATTAGATGCAAAACAATATCATAAATGAAATCGGAAGCCGTTAATGAAAATCAGGAAAGTTGCATACAAGTTAATTCAATATAAAGTTCATAATTGTAAAAATACTTTCCTTATTTGTGACAAATGGTTTGATGGGAGTAATGTACAAGAAATAATATAAATTGAGCTTTATAATCACAACCAAAACTACAACAAGACTGTTAACTCATGCTTCGGGATTGATAGATTGAGATTGCCTCTATATATAGGTAAAATTCTTCCTTGACTTGAACACTTCGATGTAACTCCTAGGAATGACTTGAATCTCTAGAGTAAAAAGTATTAGTAAGGGCTTCTCCTTTAAAAAGACTCTGAAAAGTATAACTGCAGATAAAGAGAGTGTCAAGTGGAGTAAAATTATTTGGGCAAAGTGTTGCGTTCAACGCTGCTCTTTCATTACATGGTTAGCTATTCATGATCGTCTAGCCACAAAAGTCAGTATGACTTAATGGGATTGCAAATTAATATGAAATGCTTGATCTGTATGAGGTGTTCTATGAAGTAAATCATTTTTTTATTAGCTGCTCTTTTTTCATGAGATTATTGATTAAAATACTAGAAAATGCATAATCATAAATCTACTAGTTGATTTGAATAATTTCTACATCAGTCTTCAAAGTTTGAGCGATGAACATATTACAATTGTAAGTTCTTTAATTACTTCTTATATATATATATATTTGATATGTGGTGAGAAAAATGGCAGAAATCATGGAGGATAAAGGTTGAATTAAGAAAAATTTAAAAGAAAAAATGTATCTCAGAAGGTTATAGGGTTATACAAAAAGAATTTTAAGAAGAACCCCTATATGGAATTGAAAATCTTATTTGTAATAGTGGGTAGGTCCAATTAGATGTAATTTACGTCTTTTACTTAATTTTTTTCTTTTTGGGCTTATCTAGAAAAGTTCTAATTGGGCCGGAAAGTTATGTAAAGATTCGTTTAATAAAAAAAAGTTATGTTAATAAAAAATGTGAGAAATTATTGTTGAACATTAACCCTATTTCGATCATTTCAAATCTGGAGATATAAAATCATCATTAAGGACCAAAAGCTGCCGCCACTAATTTATTACTATTTGATATTCCATTTTTTTCTAATCGAATTCAACTTTCTTTCGTATTCCCAATTTTGATTCTAAAGAAAAAGTGGATTCACTATCTTCTATCTCTAAGATCGATGGACATTTCATTTCAATTTACATGTATGTATTTCTTGATCTATTGTTATTTTTATGATAGATTTATATTCTAAAATAAATTGCTTCTACTAAGGTTATTTAATTATTTTTTCAAAATTTGTTGATAGTTTGATTGTGTAGGGTATACAAATTTCATTCACATAATTCATTGCTTATTTCTTTTGCAAATTTTTTTTATATAAGACTTAATCTATTTTTTGATGTTTTTTAGCGTGTGTATTAACAAAAGATAGATTAAAGAATGTGATTGAATATTATGAATTTAGACCTGAGGATATTTTTGCTGTTAAAAAAACTAATAAATTAAAGGGTATGTTTATACATTTAACTAAGGGGCTTTAAATAAAATAACTTGAACTTTAGAACTAGCTATTTTTATTTTAAATATTTTTACAGAAAACCCATTATTATTCATCATCTTCTTTTTCCCTCTAAAACGAGAATTTTTAAACTGTTTTAGCCTCTGTTGAAGTGGTTTTATAAAAAAACATCTAGAAGATTGAGGCCAACTGTATATATTATTTATCATCCTCTTTTCCCTTCAAAATGAAAAAAGTTGCTCAAGTAATTTAAATCGAGCTAATTAGAATTTATTACAGGCAAACCCCAGCAGAACTATGGATTAGCCAACTGTTCAGTCTGGTTTATTACCCATTCTTCCATTGAAGTAGTTATTTTTCCATAATTTCATTCTTCATTAAGCATCCTAGGCGGAGTCAATTATCTGTCATATTCTCTCCTTTCGACAGAGAATGCATGGCTCATTATCGACAAATTGGAAATTTCTGTGTAGAAATAGTCACAATCTAAGGTTCAATGACAAAAGCAGACAATTCAGCAATCTTCGGAAATAATTGACAAATGAATTATTTGCAGATTTTGTAAACAAAGTATTTTTAGTTGATATTAAATCAAAATTAATAACTCAAAAAATATTTTTCAGTAAACTATTATAAATACCAATGTTGGTTAGTAGTATTCATAGTGGAATAATTTTTTTTAGAGATTATTATTTTAGAAATTATTTAGAAAAAGAGAACCAAGATGAGGTAAATTTACAACCAAGTAAATAAAAATTAAATATGTTACACAAGGCATTCTACACACAATGAGACTTAGGATAGTTTATCTAAGAGAGTTTATATATAAGGGTACCGAAAAAAATGTTCTATTGATTTTCAGTAGGTATTTATTTTAGTCAAAAAATATTATTTGAAGTAATTTCAATTTGATATTTATTTTAAGACAAATTACATTTATTAATATGTTTTGTTGGTACCAAACTACCTTCTAGAGGATATATATATATATATATACTGATCGTATCATATTTGTATGAAAAAATAAAGATAAATTTTAAGTTTTAATGTTTTCAATATATATGCCATCCTCATTATAAATGCCCTATATGTGATATAGAGCTAATACAAACAACAAGGCTAATGACATCTTGGTATCAAATATTTAGCAACAAAAACATTAAACCTATGCATGCTTCTAGGTCGATGTTCTGGAAGAATTTCTGCTTAGTGAAACCAACATGGATAAAAATCCCCAATGAGGCACTAGATATATAAGAAAGTACTACTAATATAATTTTATCTTTTTATAAACTAATGAAATAGGCAAACTAGTTGTTGTTTATGTCAGTATCTGAGCAGTGAGTCCTTTAGTCATCAAGCTTTGTGTCCTTTAGTCATAGTGCTTCATTTTACTTAATTGTACTATTGCACCTAAAGTTTGTTTATTTGTAAACAAATGGGATAAACACAATTTCCCTTTTATGAGTTCTATGTGTTTTGGACGTGTACTTTTAATTATAAATTATTTTTTTCGATTCATATTACAAATGATTTGAATGTGACAATTCAGTTTGAGGACTACCTTAATAGTTAAAAAGAGATTATGAAGCTCATACACTCCCTTACTAGTATACCTTCAAATGCATTAATTTATTTGATTAGATTTATAAACTTAGTCTAAAGTCTATACTATAATAAACTATTTTGGTTGCTCTCAGATAAAAAAAAATCTTTGCAAAAAGTTTTAAACCAATCATTACAGAGTGTGATAGGTCTATTAAGGAAACGAAAAAATAGAATTGTTTTGAATGGTAACTAGGTATTGCGTGTTTCTAAAGACACTACAAAAAATAAAATTCTCTCTAGTCATTGTTTACTTTTTTTTATTACAAGGATACCTTGAAAAGTTTATCGACTAAATTTTAATTACTCCATACATGATAGTGATATAAAGTGAATAATTAAATACACTTTTCTTGTTCCTTAAACACTACGTAATATAACACATAATATATGAAAGATTAGTATATTATTGGAATGTGCACATGCCTGAAACCCAAGAATTTTGCTTAAAATTCTCGAGATTTAAACCCATGCAGAAGAGTATTACTATCTTTAAAACTCAACAGTGTATGTATTCTCACCATTTTCCAGAACCTCGATTTGACCTTTAAACTTTCTACATCCTTATATAGATTGTCAACTTTCAATACATCCCCTTCTCTTACAAATTTCTCAGGATAAAAATAATTTTTCTGTCAAAATATGATATTTCATAAAATTATATAATATTGCAGTTCAATAATCCTCAAGTTAGCGTGTAATATTATTTGAAGTTGAATGATAAATTGAGTCATGAGAATTTGGAGGAAATATAAAGAAATAGATAGTTTTTATTTATTTATATGTTTATATATAGTAATTAAGGTGAAAAAAAGATTATTTATCGACATGTATACCTCTTAATATTAACATTGGGTCTTACCTAATAGTAAATTTATAATGAATACTAAGGATACATTCTTATTTGGTTTGACCCAATAGTTATTTCCTTTATTAAATAACATATCTTTTATTTAAATACAAAACTAAAATTTTCAAGTCACAACCATTTCTAATTGATGCCTATACATTTTCAATAAATAGTTGGCCAACTCAAACATTTTATTTATTCAGTTTTTTAAATTATGAAGCATTATAAATCGTAAGAGAGATAAAAAAAAAGTAGTTTATTAAGTTTGACAAATTTATGTAGAGTTGTGTGTCTGGTTTTTCTTAATAGTTTTGTTGTTGTATAACCAACAAACCTAATACATCAGAATGTGGCCTAAATACCCTAAAGACATCAGATCCAACCTCGACAAGTAAAGTTTTTGTAATTATTTATGTTTTTATTTATTTTTGAATTATTTTTTATATAGTTTTACTGGTTTATACAAATTAAACACAACATGATTTTGAAGTAGGCCCTTAAAATCAAATTTTCATCCAAGCTTGGTAAGTTATAAATATTCTTGAACCATTGTACTCTAGGGCCATCTCCTTTGACTATGAAATAAGTGAGAGAATTAACAATAATTAAAATTCCCCCTTCATCGAAGGCTTCGATCAAGATGGAACATTTTAACAATCTTCCCTATATTTTTAATTAATTCAATAGTGTTTGAAGTGGTCGTTCGTTAAAGCCTTATATCGTATTGGTTTTAAAATAAATGCATAACTTTTTTGATGCATGAACCAAGTCAAAGGTGATTCTATCGATCAAAGTATATTAATTTTTTTGTTTCTTTTAGTTAATAATTGTTGTAGTAGAATGATATTTTTTCCCCTTAGACCTCAAAAAACCAAAATACTATTTTTTGTCTTCTTTAATGTTGCTAGATAAATATATAATCCTTTGTCGAACGTCCGTGGACATATTTTGCTCTATCAACAACAAAGGATCATGAACATATATGTATAACTAGTATGTAGTCCACATTAAGAATGTCCTAATTTGAATTACCAATCATACTTCTCCAAATTTGATACATATATATTATTTAACTAGCGTTATTGATGGAAAGAACCATACTATGCAAAATTTAAAACATCTTATAATAAATATCACAAATTTGAATATTATAATAACTCAAATTTGTCTATGTTAGTAGCTAATCCAATACATAGCTCATGCGTTTATATTATTTTATCATTTAGTATTTTACCAAAATTTTCAATAACCAATTTTTGAATCAAGATTTTGGCGAACAACCACCTTATAAATAAGACCAATAATTTAAAAGTGTTCTTATGGGGACATGAGATATTTCACCCTCTCCCTTGTAGTGAAATCATAATGGAAGAAATCTTAGAGTCTCTCATAGTTGGCTTCTCAAGCATTTAAAACTTTGAAATCTATACATAAGTGTCGAGAATTGGCGCGTAATGATCTTTCTCAGATTTAGTAAAAAAGGTGGTATGTCTTGATCAAGGGGGAATTCTCTAGACACTATAAATACGAGGAACCTAAAGAATTTTTCACATGTGGCTACTAGTAAAATTCCCACCAATTATGAAGGAATGTGGATTACTATAATAAACATAAAATTTATCCAACCCACCTCAAAATCAAACGTATTAGAAGGTTTTGAATGCTATACAACCAAAATCGATGGATTCCTCACTACTAGATAAAATGAACAAAAAAAAATCCTTGAAGGGGTAAGATCAATATTAAAAAATCAGGGTACAAAAAAAATTCTTACCCCAAGGTTTGGTAAAAAATTGAACTGGACTCAGTAAATAGAAGGTTAATACGTTGTGATAAATATACAAAAGGGGTGCCTCATACCTATATCAAAGCAACAAAGGTAATGCATGATATTGACTTATTATCCCACACAAGCACTCACATAATTCCTAGTTAACATCATCTCTACATTTTTTCATGTGTCTTCCAAATTGGATAAAGGACGTAGGTCATTTGTAGACCAATAAAGTTTAACATAACTAGCTCCAAACCCTATACTTGGACTGCGTTTCTCTCTCTCATATCTCTTTGAAAGGCTCGTAAAATTAAACATGGCTAAGTATTCACCAATCTCTTTAGGAGAAGGACTATCACCCTAATCGTTTTATAAAGATTGGATGAGATACAAAATTAAAGGACATTTACAAGAAGTTAGTGATTTCCTCCTAGAGGAAGGACACCCTTATCCCAAAAAAAAGGTTGATGACTAGACATTTGGATAAATAGTACTTCAACTATACAAGTCAAAAGGACATATGTAATTGCGTTTTTTAACATGAAGAAATAAACATGGGTGAGGAAAGACAAAGCCAATATATGAAATCTTACATCTATAAAGGAAGTAGTACATCATCCTAACGGAGTACATGATCTCCCTGTGAGTAATAACTGGAGAAAAAGCCTATATAGGTTAAGGAAAAAGGAAAAAGGAAGACCCTATATAAATATATATTTGTGCCAAGAGCATAACTTCGTCCAAAGAGTAAAGTGTTATCTAACCAAACAATTGGAATAAAAATAAACAATAATGATTATGTAGGTCAACTCAATACTATGAATACAAAAGCCTTATACTCCTGTCGTTCCTAAAAGGTTGTCACCTATAATAAAAATAGTTGTTCCAAAAAGATTGTCACTTTAAAAAATCAAGACACTTCTTTATTTATTATACAATTTTTACCTCTAATTAAATATTATAATATATGTTTCCAATAAATATTTAAAATATCAAGACACTTTACGAAAGGCATTTTAGTAATCACATGGCTAATAAATATATTCATATTTATATAAATATATTCATATAAATATAAATATTAATATAATATAAATATATTCATATAAATATAAATATATTCATCTATAAATTTAGATATAAATATTTACTTACGTCATGTATGCTTCGAGTTCGTCGCAATTATGCAAAATATACCAACTTATGTGCTCCTTCTCCTTATATGGTAAAGAACCATAATCTATCTTGCCAACTAGAGTACATTGAGATTTGAAAACGGATAGCGCTTTTGGGAACGGCGGTGGTTCGTTGTATCTACCTGGATCGTTGAACTTTGTTTTTTCTTCACTAAGGTACCTTGATATGAAATTCAACGTCTCTTCCGCAACGTAACCCTCAGCTATTGAACCCTCAGGTTTAGCCGGATTTTGAATATACTCTTTCAACTTTTTCAAATACCTTTAAAATAGGTACATACACCGTATTTGGACCGGGCCCCCTAGCAATGCTTCATCATATAAGTGTATCACTAAGTGGATCATTATATCACGGGAGGCAAAATCATTTCCAGCCTACACAAAACTTCAACCACTTTTTTCTTTCCCGAATCTAACTCTTTCCTGCTGAGATTTTTATTGCAAACGACTCTAAACACGTTCGCTGACCCAATAATCACATCACTAATCGCTTTGTCGTCAATGAGCCCTGGGAGACTAGCCAGGAAAAGATACTGCATCATCACATGACAGTCGTGAGATTTCATTCGGATAATCTTTCCCGTATCACTTTGAACATTATCTCTCATACTATATGCGAAACCGTCGGGAAATTTGTGCCTTCATCCAGTCAAGAAATATTATCCGCTTTTCCGTTGTTAAAGTGTACTTTCCCTGGTTCAGTATTTGTTTACCATTTCTCAATGTCAACAACAATTTTCTTTCCTGATTTTCATAACCTCAAGATCTATTCTCGCTTTCACGTTATCTTTGTTAACTTTCCCATCAAGACGTATAACTGTACCGACAAAAGTATCACACACATTTTTCTCGCTATGCATAACGTCAAAGTTATGTTTCAATAAATTTTCGGACCAATAAGGTAAACGATAGAATATACTCTTTTTCTTCCACTTAAATCGCCGTGGAACAGTTTGCTTCACGATCTTTCCCCCAAAATCCTTGTGTTTACCGAGAAACACAATGGGAAGCCCATCTAACTGTGTCTGAATATCGGCAGGACTATATTTCTTCGGTGGGCCCCTATGATCGGATGTATTGTACAAAACCCTTTCGCTTCTAAATCGATGTCCGACAGGTAACCAACGTCTATGATCAAAGTAAATAATCTCTTTCTTCACGCTCAATGACGGAGTAGAATCCATGCACTCTGGACAAGCTAAGTAACCTTGACCCGACGATCCTGAAGTGTATGACCTAGCGGGGTAATCATTAGTCGTCGATAACAAACAAATCTTCATCGTAAACTCTTCCTTCTTGTGGGCATCATACGTAAGGATCCGTTTATCCCACAACTCTTCCAACTCATCTATAACAGGTCGAAGAAAGACATCCATGTCCTTACCGGGTGAATGGGGTCCAAGAATCAACAAACAGAGCCAGAATGTGGTTTCCTTCATGCATACCCATGATGGCAAGTTATAGACAGTCAATATGACAGGCAACATACTGTACGAGTTGTTCTGCATAGAGAAAGGACAAAGACCGCCGATTTCGAGACCAAAATATACATTACGAGGTTCGCTAGCAAACTCAGGATGTAGCGCTGCAAATCTCTTCCAACTATCACCATCAATTGGATGACGCAACACATCTGGATCGGCACTCTTTTCGGTATGGTGCCATATCATGTCTTCAGCGGTGTGTTTTGAAGCGTATAGTCGCTGTAATCTCGGAGCAATCGGAAAGTAACGAAGCTTCTTATGCGGTACTTTGATACCCTTCTTTGGATCCCATCTACACTCGCTACATACTGGACAATTGTTGAGGTCTTTATTCTCTTTGTAAAAAATGCCACAATCGTTCAAACAAACATCGATAGTAGTATACCCCATACCCAAACTTTTTAACTTCTTGTTGCATGCTTCATAAGAATCGGGAAAATTGTGAGGTTTGGGAAAAATACGACCCAACAAATCCAATAGCTCGGTGAATGAGGTGTTAGTCCATTTGTTCTTTACTTTTACGTGCATAAGCTTGGCAATGACATTCAATGAACTCATCGATGTACAACCAGGATATAATTTTGTCTCCAATTCTTCGAACAATGGTTCGAAACTGCTTCGACTTGGAAGATGTGCATCTCTCATCTCGGTATCTCCCGGATGTCCACCAACATCGTAACTTTGTCTCACATCGTCATAAACATGTTGAATTTCATTTAATATAATTGGATCTTTACTTGCATGGGGTGTATGTGTTTGTATCTCATCCTCACCGTGTTTTGTCCAAACCTTATATGTATGGTTAAACCCGTCCTTTAGAAGGTGGGCCTTAACCACTTTGGTTCTTAATCGAAAATAATTAATACACTTCTTACACGGACAAGACAAGAAACCCGTATAACCTTGACTTTTCTTAGCGAATTCGATAAACTTGAAAACCCCCAAAATATATTCTTCCGTGTAATATTTCGTCGTTTCAATCCAACTCTTATCCATACTCTTCTCCATGCTCGAAGCCATCTCTTAGCAACAATTTTATTAAACTATGCGACTACATTCATATAAAAAATAAAATATATAATTATTACAACACAATAAATAAAGTAACTTAATTTTTACCGAAGATAAAATAATATTTATCTTTAATCAAATGTATCATTTATCTCTAATAACAAAGTAACTTAATTTTCACCGAAGATAAAATTTGAATATGAGACCCACTTATGTGTTTTTTGAGAAAATATGTTTAATGGAATGCAACTATGTTAGAGAGAACTTAATAGTGAATAATTTACTTATTATAGTTGGAGAGTAGTTTAAGGTTTATTTAATTTTGGCATTATTAATAATATTATAAAAATAAGACAATGGGTATCATTGATATTACTCATATGTGTCTAAATGATACGATTATGGTTCTAACTATTAACTTACAATTTATAAATGGAAAATTATTTTATCCAATATTGGATGAACCTACACGAATATGCATACCCCATATTTTTAACTTACAAAAGTAACTAACTAATTAATCTAATGACATTTTTTTTTTATAATAATTAATGGATGTGAAGTGAATATTGGACCATTCAATTTTGGATGGAAGTCTTACCCATTAGAAATACATCAAATTTGTCATAGGAAAAATGTTGATTTATAAAGACCAAACCCTTGTATTATAACTTTTAGATAAACGTATTAACGTTACACTACTATTTATATATAAAAAGTGACCGGGTTTGTGTTTGATAGGAAGAGTGACGAGGATAGGATTTACGAGGCAATATAAATTGAGAATTTGAATTCACTTTTTTGAAATAAATTAAAAATTGTGATTTAAATGTATAATTGTTAGTTATTAGAAGAAAAAAATTGAAAATTATGATAAATAACATTTTTAAATTATTACACAATGCTAATATATTAAATTCTGAGTTATCATATATTTTGTATTAAATTTTAACAATATGTTGAATATTATTTTATTTATGTATGATTTTCATCTCATCTGATTGTTTTATTATATTCGTTGAAAAATAGTAAAACTTCATAATATATTTAATTAGTCTATACTTTATAATGAAGTGACAAATACATGGGATTTTTTATTCTTTATTTTAAAAGTGAATTGTTCGAGTTTACACACGAGATTGAAAAATATACTGGAGTGGTCCTCTGGTATCCACCTTAGAGCTAAAGTTAGACACGCATGACGTCAAACCAGTCCACTTTTGATGTAAAATGTTTTTGGGTTGGATTAGGAAACTTTAAAGAGACCCAAGACCCATATAATATATTTGGGCCTAAAAATATCAGAGCTTAACATTATAGAAGGGTCATTTCTACTTTTACATCAATGAGAGAGTGCAAGTTGATTTGGAGGAGGAAGCGAAAAGCTAGACCCCAACTTCACCAATTCCACATCTTTCACTTGTTATCATAAGGATTATTAGTCTTAGTTTCTTCTCTTAACCATATTTCTAAAAATACTATTTAGTTTTATTTATCCTATAACATACCAAATTCCATTATAATGAAAAGTGTTTTATTTATCTCTTAACCAAATTCTTTTTTTATCTATACACGTTAACTACTGTTTGATACTATGATATATGGAAAGTGAATTTAATTGAATCGGATAATTTTGTTATAACTGAATATGAATTATTATAATGGATTCTTTCCATAACTTGGACAGTTTTTTATTGACCTAAGTGCTTAAACTATTACCGTAGATATGAGGTTAGGAACTGAACTAGTTCATAAAATTTTGGTGTGCAATAGACATCTTATAGGCTTACCTAACTAGATAACCACATAAGCTTAGCTCATATCACCAAATGTTTTCATTGAACAATCTTACCTAGTGACTCTAATGATTGTGAGATCGTGATTTAAGTTACCTTGATGAAAGTTAGAAGGATTATAGAATCTCGATAAGTTATAATGACATAATTTACCATTATAATTAGAATCACCGACTCAATAAGATAGGCGCATACTAGCAAACATGATCTAATCTCTTATATATATATATATATATATGGTAATATTATTTACTGTATTAGTTTTTTAATTTCATATTCATATCGTACTTAATAATTAAAAAACCATATAGATATATATTTTAATTATGTCTTTAGTTTTAAACATCTGAATCCTTTACACTACATACAAACATGAGTTCAGAGTTAACGACATAAGTCCCTATAGAGACACTAACCCTTATACAATCTTATTACTTGTCCGTTCTCTCGAGTTGTGTTTTGTGTACAATATTTTTATCACACCTAGCGAGAGGACAATCACCTTGACTTGGAACCACAAACCCCTCAGGGTCCACCATATAGATTTATTCATTTAGATCTTCATTCAAGAACGTGGGTTTGACATCCATGTGATTTATAACTAGTTTGCAAATGACAATTAGGACAACACTAGAGATTCGAGGGAATGGTGACTGACTTATATGAATTCGAAAAAAAAGAAGGAGGTCATCCCTCATAGACCAAGGATCCGAAGGCTCAACTTTGGCTTCCCACCTTCGAGACAAAATAACTTAAGTAAATGAAAAGGTGTTTATGTAATTCCAAGTAATTTTGAAGAATACAAGAAAGGTAATTTGATAAATACAAAAGAGAGTATCATGAAAATGGGAACAAATCACCATGATATTATAATCAAGAGCTTACTCTTCAAGTTCCCAAGGTGATTATTTCTTGATCACCTTGTTTTTTAAGTGATATTGGATGATCCCTTGGAAACGAGAAAGATAAATTATTAACATATTAATCCAATTAAGATTGCAACGTGCCTTTAAGAACGATACAAAAGTTAAAGAAAATCAAGGATACATTGGTGAAGCATTGTCATCGATCCATCAATGCTTTGAAAAGGTTATCAAAACAAGTTGTTGGAAAAATACACACATCTTGTTGCATTCTTATTAATAAGATCTCCCAAGACTGATTTTGTTCACCAAGTCCACAAAAGACCAAAACTTATGATTAATATACCTAGAAGGTACTTGGAAGCCCGACATAAGGCATCCGCATACCCTAAAAATATTTTAGAAGGTCATTCTTTACGACATGGTTACAATTTACTCAAAAGACCATTGGTCTTGGCATATTTAAAAGATAGTTACAAAGACTGATTCTTCATTGGCACGATTACTAAAGACCAAGGTCATTGTTGGCATATAAAGTGAATACTTGAAAGAAATACCTCAGACATCGGTAAGCTCCAAAAAATGAACAAAAAGTCGTATGTGAGTTATTGGAAGTAAGAATGATGTAATTACAATAAACAAAAGAATCCTTTCAAGTATGTTTGACATAGATGTTATTTTCGATATCAAGATTCTTCAAAATTCTGAAGGTATTATAGTATCTCAATCACACTATATTTAGAAAGTATTAAAAAAAGTTAGGAATGGCGACACAATTACCGCCAAGACACATGATGATGTAAATTTACATCTTGCTAAGAACATTAATGGAACGATCAACAGTTGGCGTACGCTCGAGATATTGGGAGTCTCATGTTCCTACCAAACTACAATAGGTCAGATATAGAAATGCAGTAAGTAAGAACCATTTTATTACTATTGTACAATTTATAAGCTATGTTAGATATATACTATGAACGAAGGGTTGTTTTACGCAGGATATTCAGCCTTACTAGAAAGATACAACGATACAAACTAAATATTAGACTCCACATACTCAAAATACACACTTGGATTCGTCTTCATGTTAAAAGGAGTAGAAGTATCTTCGAAATCCACTTAGAAAACTTGCATAGCCAGTTGCACTGTGGAATCTAAATTTATAAGTTGTAGATAAAGGTACTAAAGAAGATGAGTGGCTTTGGAATTTGTTAGAGGATATTCTTAATTGCACAAAGATGTGTCAGTTATCTTCATACATTGCGATAGTTAGAGTGTCATTGGTAGGGCACTAAAAAATATGTATAACAGTAAGTCTAGACACATACGTCGTAGACACAATATTGTTAGACAACTGCTCTCTAATGGAGTTATCACAGTGGATTACGTTCAATTAAAGGATAATAGAGAATCCACTGACCAAGGGTTTACAAAGAGACCAAGTGTTAGTGTTGTCATGGGGAATGAGTCTTAAGCCTATGATAGCCGAGTTTATATGATAGGAACCCTACCTAGCATAGTGGAGATCCCAAAATCTAGGTCCAAAGGGAAAACTGAATCATGAAAGTGTTACTCGGTGCGACGCACTTTGGAGAGACCTTCCCAAACCATACATAGGACAAAATAAAATAGTGTTACTTGTAAAAGTGAAGATTAGTTAAACTTTTAATGGTTTTTTTTATCTTCAATATTATATGTTTATATAGATAACATTGGTCGGACCGCCATACGAGAATTTTCTGAAAGGCGAAATTCTCCGACTGGTACTCATAGAATAGTAGAATTTATCAATGGCCATAAATGGACACAACCGCGAGAACCAACTTAAGTTTGGAAGGATACTTGGTTTACACAAAGGATGCACAGTTCAAGACATCGTGTTCATTGGTTTCCAAGTAAATCCGATAGCCCTTACTAAAGAAGGTTCAAGGCCAAACGCTAAATTTCTCGGCGTAGTATTCTTTTACTATTCTCTCTCAATATCTGTCGTGTTTAGATATCTTTGTCAATTTCCATTCATGTAGGTGTTATTGGTCAATTGAGATTTTTCTCAAGTATTGAGTGGTTTGATGATTACTTGGTTAATACGTTTATCAATTTTTAAAGACTAAAATAATATATTCACTCGGTTAAAAATTATTTAACTTGAATGAGAAGTTGAGTCATGAAAATTTGGAGAAAAAATTAATAAATAAATAGGTTTTATTTATTTATGTATTAATATATAATAAAGGTAAAAAAGAAAAAAAATTATACTTTACAATTGCGGCAAGCCGAATACTTTTTTTTTCCATGTGCAAACATTGGGCCTAGCCCAATAGTAAATTTATAACAAATAATAAAGATACATTACTATTGGATCAATCCTAATACTTATGTCCTTTACTAGCTAACATATATTTTATTGGATCAATCCTAATACTTATGTCCTTTACTAGCTAACATATATTTTATTTAAAACACAAAAGTTCAAATTTAAAATTCATAACCCTTTATAATTGATGTCTAGCCACCTATTCATTTATTTAAAGCATTAAGCGTTAAAAATTATATGAGAGAGATAAAAAAGAAGTATCTTCATTGATTTTGAAAAAATTCGGAAGAATTTGCATGTCTGTTTCTTTAGAATAGTTTTATTTTCAGTTGGGCTAATTATCTGAAAGACATCAGTTCCAATCTGAACCTGCACAGGTGAAGTTATTTATTTATTTACTTTTATTTTATTTATGAATTAGTTTTTATATAGTTGTACTAGTTTATACAAATGGAATCGAACAACGTTTTGAAATGGGCCATTCTTCAACTATTGTAATCTTGGACCATGAGCTTTAAAATATGAAATAAGTTATAGCATTAACATAAATTAAATTTCTCCCTTCATCGAAGTCTTCGATCTAGATGGACCATTTTAACAATCTTCTTAACAGTTTTAGTCAATTATAGAATTTTTGAAGTGGTAGTTCGTTAATGCCTTAGATCATATCTAAGTATAATGTGATTCTCTCGATCGAAGTATATTAAACTTTTGCTCCTTTTAATTAAAATTTATGTAATAAACTTCATATTTTTTCCCTTAGAACTCACAAAACAGAAATATTATTATTGCCTTCTTAAATGTTGTTAGATAAGGATATATTTACTCTATCAAACATTTGAGGACTTTTTTTGCTCTATCAACAATAAAGGATAACAAAACATGTATGTATAACAAGTGCGTAGTTCATATTGAGAATATCATAATTGGAATTACCAATCTATGACCGGAAGTGCGTGTTACTCATCCGAGCTTTCTGCATGTGTTTATCACCCAATACCCTCTATACGTTTTAGCTACTACACATTCCATTACAAAGAAATGTTAATCTACCATAGCCGCAGCGCATATTCCACACTCTTGAGACTCCAATAAACCCTGTTTATTTAAGTTATAAGCCGTGGGTAGTCTATCTTTTGCGAGCGTCCAACGAAACACCCAGATTTTCTTTTGAACACTGTAGCTTCCAAATCTACTGGGTAACATGGGGTAGAATGTCACGAAAATTTAGTATAGAGATAAAATGCACCAAAAACCGCGCAAAAGACTAGCACATGATCAACTAAAGACGATTTTTGACGGATTTCTTTTAGTAGGGGTAACGAGTCACGAAAACTTAGTATAGGGGCTAAACATCCGCGTTATTTAAACAATAGGGGGAATGTTTTCAAACAGCTGATAATAAAACGCGTAAAATATATTGTTTAACAATCATTATTAATGACAAGACCATACTACATAAAATATTAATATATCATAATAATTATTACCATATTCAATATTATAAAACCTAAATTTAATCTATGTGCTTAACTAATATGTTATAGAACTCATGTGTTTATATTATTTAAGTATTTTTAAAATAAGACCAACAATTAATAAGTATATCAGAAAAATAATATACATAAATTTTTAAGTTTTAAACTATTAAATTTTGTTAGACAATATTTAACTAATAGCGTTTAAGAAAAAATAAAAATATTAAATATAATTATTTTTTATGATTAACAATATATATCCTTTTTTTTTCAAAGAAAAAAGGTAATATTAAATATTATTTATTTTCTACAAATTTAAAAACGTAAACATTAAAAGAAAAATATATAAGGTGAAAAAAAATTGTTGGAAAATAACACTAACTCGTTCATTTCAACTATAAAGATATGAAATCATCATTAAGCTCTTAAGCCGCTACAATTTTATTACTATTTGATATTCCCATTCTCTTCCAATCGATTCATATCTTTACAATTTCTCCTCCTCTTCGATTATGTTTCTTCTATTCACAGGATTTCCCAATTTTGATTTTAATGAATAAGTGGATTCACTATTTTTCATTTCTCAGATCGATGGACATTTCATTTCTATTTTTATGTATGTATTTCTTGATCTATTGTTATTTTTTATGATAGAAATTATATGTTAAACATATTTCTTCCACTCAGATTATTTATTTATCTTTTCAAAATTTATTGATAGTTTTATTGTGTATGCTAAAAATAATTGCTTCTACTGAAGTTATTTCAAGGTATATAATTTTTATTTATATAATTTTATCAATCTTGTTTAACTTAACTGTATATGTTATAGATGAAATAATGGTTAAAATGTTGTTTGAAGATCCTTTGAGATTTAAAACTTATTGATGTAATAAATCTTATATATCATGATAATGAGAAATATTTTATGTTTTCTATTATAATGGATTATTTTATCGAGAATAATATAATTTTTTAAATCTAAATATTTTATAGAATCCGTAAATGAATTAAAATTTAATTACATTTTGACATATATTTCATAATCTTTTGTAGAGATGGATGTTTTTTTTATATTTTAAAGATTTTTTTGTATGTGGCATGTCATGTTTGAGTCAAAGACAAACTAAAATCTAGTAATTTTTTGGGATGCGTTATTCCCTAAAACCAACATCCTAAAAACATTTTGTATATGAATTTTAAGCATTTAAAAACATTATTAAAGATATAATAGAAGCTAGACCTACAAAATAAACTCATTTCCAATACAAAGTAAATTTTAAATCTAAGGTTTTAGAGAGTTTTTAATTAGTCATTTCATTTGTATGAATATTAAGAACTTGCCTCAGTATCAGGTTCAACATTATGTTTATACTTCATTTCACAATTTCAAGGTTCTTCTATTAATTTAGAAATGTAAATGTAAATTTGAATTTATTATTTATTTTTAGATAGGGTCTAAGTATATAATGTCTTCTCGCTAAATATAATACACTTATCATTGTTATTGATTATACTCTACACAAATAAAAACTTGAAAAAATGCATCTTTAGATTTAATTATTTTAAGAAGAGAAATATTTAAAATATTAGGACTACACACTTGATTATGTTGATACGCTTTTACTCACTATTTTCTTTTTAATCAAGTATTTTTGTAACTTCTAGTCGTATTTAAGATTCATTATGAACGACTTAGAAGAAGATTATGTTTTTTTTAAATAATTAGGAAAATATTAAATATGTGATAATTTTATTTTTCCATTTGTATAGCTTACAATAAAAAAATCATATCTTAATTTGTTGTGAGAATTTTTCATATTCAATAATATTATTCTTTTTTTCAAACTGAGGCTTGTAAATCAAAGGGAGTCAAATCTTAATTAGAAATAAATATTAATGGTAGGAATGTATTTAATTGACACTACATCAAAATTTATAACTCAAAAAATATTTTTCAGTAAAGTGGTATAAATACCTATTTGGTCAATGGTATTTTGAACATAGTGGAATAAATAACATTAGAAATTATTATTTTATAAAATATATAAAAAGAACCAAGACGAGGGAAATTTACAACCAAGTAAATAAAAATTAAATATGTTAGATAAGGCACTTTACACATGGCATACTTAGAATACTTTATTAAGAGGGCTAATATATAAGGGATAGGAAAATCATTTTCATTTTGGTTTCAATATGTTTTTTATTTCGGTAATAAATATTAATTGAAGTAATTTTAATAGATATTTTTTTTCAGATAATATTTTTTAATATGATAATTTTTCTAATACGAATAAAGAGTATGCTCCAATGGTACCAAACCACCTTCTAGAAGATATATATATATATATATATATATATGTGTGTATGTTGATGGTTTCGTATTTGTACATAAAAAATATTTATACATTATAAGTTGTAATTTTTCCAATGTGTAGGTGGGCTTTAGTCACCTCTGATAAATCATAACTCAGCCACTATGCATCCGCATTAAAAATGCCCAAGATGTGATTTAGAGTTACTACAAGGAAACAAGGCTAATGGAATGTTGGTACCAGATATAACTCGATGTTTGGAAAATTTTTAGCTTCAACACTGGTGACACCAACATGGATAAAAAATGTTTCCCTAATGATCCACCAGATATATAAGAAATTACTACTACAATATTTTTTCTTTTTATCAACTTACGAAATTGTAAACCTTGTTGTTGTTTATGTTAGTATTTGAGTTAATGAATTCTTTTGTTATCAAGTTTTGAGTCCTTTAGTCATAGTGTTTTATTTTACATGTATTTTACTAGTGCACCTAAAGTTTGTTTATTTGTAAACAAAGGGATGAACAAGTTTTACGCTTTTTTATAAGTTGCCACATTTTGTTTTATGTTTTTAATTATAAACGATTTTTTTAATTTTGGCATTATTGATAATATTATAAAAAAATTAGACAACGGGAATCCTAGATATTACTCATATGTGTCTAAATGATACGATTATGGTTATAACTATTAACTTACAATTTATAAATGGAAAATTATTCCATCAAATATTGGATGAACCTACAAGAATTATATTAATACACATACCCCATATTTTAAACTTACAACAGTAACTAACTAATCAATCTAATGACATTTGTTTTGTTATAATAATTAATGGATGTGAAGTGAATATTGGACCATTTAAGTTTGGATGGAACTCTTACCCATTAAAAATACATCAAATTTGTCATAGGAAAAATGTTGATTTATAAAGATCAAGTCTTAGAATTATAACTTTTTAATAAAATTATTAAGGTTACACTACTCTGTACATATGAAAAGTGTAAGAAATTTAAAGGTTTCTAGGCAAACCTTTTAGGCGGAATTACGAATCGAAATGCTCTGGTATTGAATCCACTTACGTGACGAAGAAGATTGCTATTCCACAACATAAATGCCACTGGATCTGATATATAAAATATGGAGATACTGAAAGAGATTCTATTGTTTTATATTCTCTCAAGTATAAAAAAAGAGAACAAGAGAAGCGTGTCTGAAAAAATGAATCTGATATTCTAATTAGAAATAACTACCTTTAGTTATTTATATATTATTTATTCAAATAATAACTACCACAATTTTGGATTGGGCTAACCCATCATGGGCACCACCATATGGGCTAGGCCCAAACAGATTTCTTTCATTCTCCCACTTGCACATGATGGGTTTACTCCCACACCCATGTTATATGCATCAAGGTACTCTTTCTCTTATCTCAAACATATCCACATAAAATCCATCATACTTGGCAAATAGGTCGTGCGACCGGCAAGCATAAGAGCATTCCTTTTGCTATAAACCTGTTAGGGTAGATAGTTGCTCAAACGATTCATAAATCCTTTCATATCTTGCAGTTCCCTATACTAAAAATTATAATATCAATATCATAGTAACTCTGACCCCTCAGATTCCATATCACATCATCTTTGTGATTGGAAGAGTTCACTAGCATAACATCGTGTGTCTCACTATCATGTCATAGTCCTTGATGACTTACATGATTGATCGACCTGCAAGCACACACTTTGATATCCATTTTAGTCTTCCTTTCGCACTTGACATTTTCTATAAAGACTTGGTTGCTTTCCCAGACATACCCCGTTAGGTCGAATCATTCATGACCATCGATAATATACTAAAGTAGCAAACACCAGATCAAAACATCAAATCCGTCAAAAGTAATAAGGGTACTACTCAAAGATCTCACACAATGAAGAAACAGGGATCAATTCTTCACTTCTTTTTGGTCGCAAGCACACACGGTATGACTCGTGTGCTACGATATTATTAATTTATTCACATCCTATGTCAAGTATCCATTAATATCGTACAAATATATAATTAGACATTCCTCATTGTCTAAAATGAATCCTTCAATTAATCAACCCTCTCTGAAATCAATTAAGAATTGCATATCTAGATTTTATAGACTAAGTAGATAGTGGGGATCTACTTCGATCACAAATTAAAATTAACATGTTGCGCTACATGTTTGTGATCTCATCTTAACATGCGTTAAGGCGACTTTCGTAACTCACGTTATTTACATGAAGGGTTACTCTTATACATAAGTTAGTCTCATCCTTGCGCATCCTGTAATGCCAAAGGCGATTGCCCGTGTGAGAAGGCCAATCATAGTCTATCTGACATACTTATCCACACGTATATATATTACCACTCAACAATGGAAATATAGCATTGCACATTATTTTGCAGTATACATAACAGTATAGATCCAACATGATCTGAATTGCATAACTTGCAATTAGTTTCAAAAAATATATTCACAAGAATATCACGTGTGGGTATTAACTGCAAAATTTCATAATCTATGTGCAATAATGTCTCTTATCACGATATACTTAATATCAATATGTTTGGTTATACTGTAATACTATGTGCCCATCACATAAGTCATTGCCATTTCTCTATTACATTATTTTAAAGCTGGACTCCCACTATCACTTGAGAATCATAAAAAGTAAAAACAAACTTTTAAAACCAAACAAACCTTTTGAATTTTAGTTGAGTAAGCCCAAACTCAACATTCACAATGGACGTAACAATATATAGGTTTGTTTCTTGCTATTCCATGGATATAGCACAATATTTCATCAAGAATACACAACCTAAAGTCATTTACACTCATCCATTTTGTTAAACCAATTAACATATGAATATACTTGAGGTGTAAATATTATATTTGAAAACATATAGCATGAGCCCTAATACTTTTAAGGAATCTCATTGCTCATATTTCAGGTTTTCAATACTTATGTCCATAATTCAATTTAAAATAGACTAATTAAACCCACAACATAACTAATGTCTGGTCTAGCAAACATCACTGATAAATGGATAACTAAACCCAAAGCATAACGAAATGCGTGGCCTAGTACTTATCATGACATACATAATACTATCATCGGTATGTAATTACTAATATGACATTGTTTACCTTTTCTATTTTCATCGATAGAGTACTAAGACACATAAGAAGATTAAAGCTTATTCTCTCATCTATTTGGAGTGTTAATGACATTAAAGTATGACATGTAATAGCGTTCACATCTCTTCTTGATGAATAATTCTTTAGATAGGGACTACAGAAAATCAAACATTCTTTATGACTCATAACATAAAGAATAGAGCTCGCATTTCACATACCTTTCACATCAACAAAGATTTAAAAAATAACAACTCCTTAATTTTGACAAATCACATGTCATTCCTATCTTGTAGAATATCAAATACATAGAGATATAAATCCATACACTTTTCTTGTGGAACTTTTGATATGTAGACAAAGTGATATTCACATATCATTTCAAAAAATACTTATTGAAATGACTCATGAATCTCAAAAATCATTGTCTTTGGACTTGTTTGAGACCATAGATTGTCTTCTTCAATCAACAAACAGTGTTTTCTTGGTCTTTAACATCATATCTTAAATATTGTTCCAATGAATTTACTCTATTATTTTATTCTCCACTGAGAAAAATAGTTTCGAAATCAATCTAGTGCAGATCATAATCAAGATGCACCACAACAGCTAGTATATAACTAAATGAGGTAAATCTCTTAACAATGGAAAAAATGTTAATCCCAAGAAAAATAATTTTTTCCTTGTAATATAGCCTTTTTGCTATTAGACGAGATTTGTACTTCTCAAATGAAGTGTCTAGTTTTCTTCTCATTTCAAGAATGTATTTATTCTCAATCACATTGTGTCCTTGGGAAGATCAACCAAGTTTCTAAATTGATTTCTCTTCATTAGCTCCATCTTTCCTAGGAGGATATGAAGAGTTCATTTACTCTCTGAGGTTCTTCTTTGTCTTATGGACCAATCATACAGATTTATCCATAGATATTAAATCGACAACAAAATATCCCTCGATAACTCCTTCTAGGTGAAATTATTGTGAAACAAGTTCACTATGTGATGCAATAATTTCTTTCGAGGCAATATTGCTTTCCTCGTGCATGTGGTATCTTATCTAGTAACACGTTTAATTGCATACATCTTCATCAACCTCATTTAATTCATGTAAAATGAGATTTTCAATAACCACACCTTTATTTAGGAAAACATTACTATCCAAGTGAAACATCATGTAACTCAATCTTATTAAATTCCATCATTATGTTCAACCTTGAACACATCTCTTTTAGAGTCTTTGGAAATCTTCCAAAGAAATCATTCTTACCTTTTGTGACCCAACTTTCCATACTCATTGGGTAAGTCACAAACATACCAACCCCCAGGAGATCAAGTATGAAAGGTGATATTTCTTTTGTCCATAGTTCGTACGGAGTTGATGGATGTAACTTTGTGGGTACACGAATAAGTATATGAGTAGCAATAAAAACTTATCTTCCAAGCATATATTGAGAGATTAATTTGAGCAATCATATACCTTAATCAGGAGAGTTACATTCCTCCTTTTATCTACTATTCCATGTCGTGGCATGTGAAAAAAAATCATAAGCTTATTTATGATCCCATTCTCATCACACCCTTCTTTAAAATCCCTCAAATAGATTTTCGTGATCACGGTTTCTTCTCAAGGTTTTACCCTTCCTCTCTATCTGATTTCGATTTTCTAATTAACAAATTTGTGAAGCATCTTAGTGCTTCTGATTTGCAAGAAATCTGATAGATATTACTAAACCGTGTGAAATCATCTATAAGGTGATGAAATAGTATACCCCACATTTTGTTAATTAACGAGTCTACATATGTTAGCATGAATCAACTCCAACGGATATTGAAATGAAGCTTTCAAAAAAAATCATATTACTTTCATTACTAGGCAGTATCCACAGTTCGGCCAAATGATTTCATCAAGTGAATACAATGAATATCATTCACAAATAATGTGGTTCAGGACATAACTATTATGACATAGTCAATATTTCATAAAATTTTCTAATATCTTTAGTAATATAAAAAACATTCACAGAAAGTCAACTACTTCTAATATAATAGTTCTTGTTGTCGACCTTTTCCAAATACCAAAGAACCATTTGTGCTAAAGATAGTTTCATATTATGTATAACACTTATTATTTGTCATGAATATGGGTACTAAATTTAACTCTATAAAAACAATGATTGAGACCAAATTGTGTCAAAAATATGTACACCTAAGATATCATGTAGATACAAGGTTTGACCACTTTGCAAGCTCAACTACTTGTGTCAAACCATTGACTTCAACATTATTGTTGTCATCTACATATATCCATCTTATACCAAATCAAATTTTTCATTCATGGTATACTATATAGGTCTCTCAATCTCTTGTCACAAGATCTATTGTTATTAAGTTCATAATCCACATAGGATAAGACTAGTTAGCAAAATGGTGCTAGCAATAGATGCAAAAATCATAGAAGAAGATAGTGCTACTATATTAGTTACGCAAGATAAGTGACACAACTTGTCATAGATGTAGCATCTCAACTTATTCTTTTATTTCTTATGATTATACTTTATTTACTTGTGACTATTGATCTTGATCTTCTTAGAACCATATATATCACCCTTTTCTTTCAATCCTCTTACTCTATACTGCAATTCTATATGAGAGCTAGACTCAGTAATATATCTTCAAGTATGAAGTCAAGAAACCTCAAATACACTCATTCTTGAGTACAACTCAAGTAGCATCATCAAACGTATTGATGTTATTACGAGTCACATTCACTTCTCAATACTCTCAATTATTTAAAAGAGATTGATGATTACTTGAATTTGTTGTTCATAATTCAAGATATCACCAGATATCTAGACTGTCTTAGTCACTTTAAAATATTAAATGACATGACTAGGTGTTCTTTTATGAGTATAATCGTTCATGCCACTAAGGAAATATCAACATGATAGTATCCTTAATCATCTCGATATGAGTATGCCACATCTCATAAGTGGTAGGATACTTGCGATACTCATAAACTAATCCACTCATATAACTTATCAAGATTTCGCGAATAATAGAGTCTTTATACCCCCCACAAAACTTGATAAGTCAATATACTCCTCATGTGATGAATTAGAAGCCTTCCTTAAGCTCAAACATCACATTATTAACAACCTCAAATTCTAGTTTCTCGAGTACTCAGTGTAACTCGAGTTCTCAAAAGGGTATATTTATATCACCATTCATCCCTTTATTTTCTAAAGGTGTAAAAGATGTTACTCATATCTAGAGACTTTCATTAATATATAAAATATATTCAATGATACTATTGTCTCAAAATACAAATTGAACTCGTAAATAGAAAACAAAAGAAGTGAAATACAAAGTTCACTATGTTCCCAATCATGAATCACCATACTTTTGTTTATTTAGTTATAATTAAATTTCATCAAGACAAAATGCTAAGTTCTCTACAGAACTCCCACTATTCCAATATAATCAATTAAGATTGAAAACACTAGACCCGCATGATATAGTGGTTATGGAATCAAATTGATCCATAAAATAACCCAAATTTGAATATATAAATATGCAGTTGACAAAAATATTATATAAACTAGCAATTCATGTATCAAACACATTTAAGATACACTAATTAACTCATATAAAATATCTAGAATTTCACATTTATTTGGTTAAACATATGATTAATATAACTCAGTATCCAAATTATATAATAAATAACTCATTAGTTAAACATATGTTGATCGTGGAATTATTTTTGTTTTATATCACATTGTCAAATAACAATATAATATTAAAAATAATATAAAATATATATATATATATATATATATATATATATATATCCGCACTAGCCTTTAATAAAATCACTTTGATTATAACCCAACCATTATTGCAAAATCTGAATCTAACGAGTGTTCCACTCAAAGTATTGCATCTTTCCTATTTTTGTTTAAGGAAAAATAATAAAAAGAAAAGGTTGAAACACATCTCTCAAAAAAATGTTACTGTGCCTTGATTTAGACAACAAATTGGCGGTTTAAAAAAAAACTTCTTGCAGGTTCGCAATTTGAAAAAAAACAGGCTGTCAACGACATTTATTTATTTGTTCTCAAAATTGAAATAATAATAAACAACATTATCATTAAAATCATGACAGATGTACTTGTAGGTAGTTGGCGGATCAACTCACACGATTACATGTAAGTTTTTCTTTTTTTCTTCAAAAACTTAAAAAAAACATATCGCCTTTTAAAATTAATAAAAAGAACGACGTATTATGTCTTCTCCAAAAAAAATATTCATCATAAATTTCAAGAAAAAACACATCTATTTCGTTTTAGATCTAAATTTAATGAATTTTTTTATTACGTTTCTTTATTTCAAGTAGTACATAGATCTCTAAATTTATTTAATATAAATGACTTAAAAAAATATATAATTAAATTATACATCAGAGATTTTATATGTATATACGCATACAAATATATAAACCATAAATAGCATTTCAAAGACAAGCACCATAAGCTCTAATACCAATTGTAAGAAATTTAAAGGTTTCTAGGCAAACCTTTTTGGCAGAATTACGAATCGAAATGCTCCAGTATTGAATCACATACGTGACGAAGAAGATTGCTATTCCACAACATAAATGCTGGATCTGATATATAAAATATGGAGATACTGAAAGAGATTGTATTAAAACAAGAGAACAAGAGACGCGTGTCTGAAAAAATGAATCTGATATTCTAATTAGAAATAACTAACTTTACTTATTTATATATTATTTATTCAAATAATAACTACGCCGGGCTACCATGGGCACCACAATATGGGCTAGGCCCAAAAAGTGATTTGGTTTGTGTTCGATAGGAAGAGTGACGAGGATGGGATTTACAAGGCAATATAAATTGAGAATTTGAATTCTATTTTTTGAAATAAATTAAAAATTGTGATTCAAATGGATAAATGTTAGTTATTTGAAGAAAAAAATTGAAAATTATTATAAAATGACATTTTTAAATTTTTATATAATGCTAATATATTAAATTCTGAGTTATCATATATTTTGTATTGAATTTTAACATTTCTATTATTTTAAAATAAACAATATGTTGAATATTATTTTATTTATGTATGATTTTCATCTCATTTGATTGTTGTAATATATTCGTTAAAAAATAGTAAAAATTCATAATAGATTAAATTAGTATATATTTTATAGTGTAGTGACAAATACATAGGATTTTTTATTCTTTATTTTAAAAGTTATTTGTTCGAGTTTCCACGCTAGACTGAAAAATATACAGGAGTAGTCCTTTGATATCCAACTTACAGCTAAAGTTAGAAACGCATGGCGTCAAACCAGTCCACTTTTGATGTAAAACGTTTTTGGGTTGGATTAGGTAACTTAAAAGAGACGCAAGACGCATGAAATATTTTTGGGTTCAAAAATATCAGAACTGAACATTATAAAAGGGTTATTTCTACTTTACATCAACAAGAGAGAGCAAGTTGATTTGGAGGAGAAAGCAAAAATTTGGAGCCCAACTTCTACAATTCTATATATTTCACTCGTTATCATAAGGATTATTAGTATTAGTTTCTTCTCTTAACCATGTTTCTGAAAAATACTATTTAGTTTTCTTTATCTTATGTCATACAAAATTCCATTAGCTTGGTTCTTCTTTTAAATGTTCAATACTGTTTTGATACTATGATATATGGAAAGTGAATTTAATTGAATAGGATAATTGTATTATAACTGAATATGAATTATTATAATGGATTCTTTCTATAATTTGGACTGTTTTGATTGACCTAAGTGCTTAACCTATTAGCGTAGATAATAATTTAGGAAATGAAATGGTTTATATAATTTTGTTGTGCAATAGAGATCCTAACAGGCTTACCTAATTGGATAATCACATAAGCTTAGCTCATATCACCAAACGTTTTCATTGAACAATTTTACCCACTAACTCTAATAATTGTGAGATCGTCTTTTAAGTTACCTTGATGGGAGTTAAAAGAATTATAGAATCCCGATAAGTTTTAACAACCTAATTTACCATTATAATTAGAATCACAGACTCAATAAGATAGGGGCATAATAACAAACATGATCTAATCTCTTATATATATATCGTAATATTATTTACTACATTAGTTGTTTAGTTTCATATTTACATCGTACATAATAATTTAAAAACGAAATACATATTTATTTTAATTATGTCTTTAGTTTCAAACATCTAATTCCATTACACTATATACAAACACGAGTTCAAAGTTAACATAAGTCCCTATAGAGACGCTAACTCTTATACAATCTTATTACTTGCCTTTTCTCTCAAGATGTGTTTTGTATAGGATATTTTTATAACACCTTGCGAGACGACAATCACCTTGACCCGAAACCACAAACTCCACAGGGTCCACCATATAGATTTATTCATTTAAATCATTAGTCAAGAACATGGGTTTACATCCATCTGAATTATAACTTGTTTGTAAATGACAATTATGACAAAAAGGGTTGTAATATTGGCTATTTTGGTTATTGGGGAGTAAGTGTAAAAGTAATCTATGCCTTTTTTATTGCAAACCCCCTTGTAAAAAGTCTACCTTTAAATTTATCTATTGCACCATTAGGTCTCAATTTTTTCTAAAACTTGACTTGCTAATAATGTGTTTAATGCCCCTTGGTAAGTCAGTTAATTCCTCTGTATTGTTTCTTTTAACATAATCAAGTTCAGAATTAATGACATTTTTCCGAAAAATAGAATAAACTTATTTTATAGCCTCGTTATAATTTTTAGGGTTTTCCTCCATAAAAAAGCAGGTTACTACCTTTTCACTTGTCAAGTTAATGTTAAAACACTTAGTTTTAAAATCATTTATTTTTACTTGATTATACGTCTTTTACTTCTCCAAGGTTCATCCTATGTAATACTATTAGGACAAAAAACGTTGAGGGGTTAGAGTTATTATAACTTATAGGAAGATCAGTATTAGAATATAAGTTATCTACATGTAAATAAAAATTATCATCATTCATATTTTTCCAAAGCAAAGCAGTGTTTAAAGAATTAAACATCTCTAGACTCACACATAAAATTATCATTTACAAATAGGAATCTATATGCAACATTATTTTGAGTATACCATATGAATATTTAATCTATGGTCTTTGGTTCAACAATGAATTTCTTGAAGTTGGGTAGTCTTACTTTGGCCAGACACCCTACAGATTTAAAAATATCAATTTAGGTGGAAACCCCTTCCACAACTCATAACGGGTATTGTTTAATATTGTATATGCTACTCTATTAAGTACATAACATACAAAAATGACATGTTTATTCATCAATGTTTATTTGGTAAACTTGAACTAATTAACATGTTTATTCATCGTTTCTTTAAGAGATACATTATTTCTTTCATTTATGCTATTTTGTCAGGGTATGTATGGGAAATTAAGTTCATGTATTATTCCATTAATTTGAAAATATTCTTTAGGGGAATTAGAACTATATTAACCTCCCCTATTATACCTAAGCATCTTAGTTTTACTATCGAGTTGATTATCATCCTCAACCATATATTATTAAAAAACTTGATCCGCTTCATCGTTATATTTTAGGAGATATACTTTCTTAAACCAAGAACAATCATCTAAAAAGGTTATGTATTAAAATTTTAATCCTCTACCAATGGTAAAATTAGATATGTCAGAATGAACTAGTTCTAACAATTTAGTCTTTTTAATAGTCATAGATTAAAAAAAAAAATTTCATGTTTAAACTCTACAAATATTTGACGTTTAACTAAATCATCAATATTTTAAATAGGTATTAGTCGGAGTGTCTTTAACTGTTTGATATAAGAGACATTAACGTGTCTTAATCTACCATGCCACATAACTAGATATTAAATGATATAAAAAGAAGTAGATGCATTCTCATTCATATTTATGGTATTCAATGCAAATAAACCTCCATTTCGATACCATTTATAACAAAATTCCTCATTTATAGTTATATTGAGAAACTATGTTCCTACGGTGCGAGGGGGAAATGATACCATCATTTAACTCTTTCTTTGATTGAGCGTCATACGTAAGGATACCCGTTTCCCATAACATGTCCAACTCATCTATAATTGGTTGGACAAAGACATTCATATCCTTACCGGGTGATCACGGACCCCGCATAAACAAACAAAGTTAAAATGTGGTTTCTTTCATACATAACAAATGTGGAAAGTTGTAGACAGTCGATATAACTAGGCGTGTGCTGTATAAGTTTTTTTGCATAGAGAATGGACAAAAAGCACCGATAACCATACCCAAAATTACATTTCGAGCTTCGCTCGTATACTCAAGACATAGCTCTACAAATCTCTTCCGCCTATCATCGTCACCAAGATGACTTAACACATATGGATAGGTACATTTTCCAGTGTGGTGTCATATCATGTCTTTGGCGGTGTGTCTCCAAGCGTATAGTCGCTCCAACCTCGGCGCAATCGGAAAATAACATAGTTTCTAATACAGTACATTCTTACCCTTCTTCGAATCTCATGTAGATTCACTACATACTGGACATTTTATCGAAGTATTCATTCTCCTTGTAATATAGAGCACGTTCATTCAAGAAAACATTGATAGCACTATACCCTATATCAATACTCTTAACTTCTTGTTGCACTACTCGTAAAAATCAAGTAAGTATGAGGCGACACAACGATTCCGGGATCTCGGTGAATGATGAGTTAGTCCACTTGTTCTTCACCTTTAATACATTAGCTTGGAAACAAAATTCAAAGAACAAATATTATTAGATGCATGGTATATTTCAGTATTCAATTCCTCAAACACAGCTCCGAAACTGGCACGACTTGTATGATTCTCGTCTCTCATCTCGGTGTCATCTGAATGACCATATTGTAAGTGTGTCTCAAATCGTCAGACAATTTAATCATTTTATCTTTTATAATTTAGATAGGGATTTCTTCAAGAACTTTTAAATTTTTACCGCGTTTTATCGAAAACTCATACGTTGACAATAACCCATAATTCAGAAGGTGTGTCCTTACCTTTTTGGATGGAAAATTGACGATTATTCGAATAATGATTACACTGGCAAAATGATAAACCATTAAAATCATCTTGATCATAAACTAAATCAATAATTTCTTCAAATTTTTTTTAACAATCTTGATAAACCAATCTCCATTATATATTTTGACTTGTAACTCAATTTTAATTTGAAAGATAAAATTTGTCCAATACTTTACAATGTAAGGACATGTATGTAACATATGCTCCATATTTTCAATACGGTCTCCATATTTCTCACATTCCTATGAAATAGCACATTTCTATGCCAAACATTATTTTTGTTGGGTCAAATTCCTATGGCATTTCAAAAAACAAAATATATGAATTTATGTTGGAGAATTTGAGTCCTAGGTATATTTCCAAATATATAATATATTTCACTAAAACCAAATACAAGAATATTTTTCATTTGTATTTTAATTATTTATAATGTTTTTCTTATACGGTGCAATCGTCAATCGAATTTTGTTGTTTATATTTTAAGAATTCATACCTTTACGGGAGGAGAGGTGAGTTTAATGTTTCTATTATTTAAATCATTTGCGTTCATGTATTATTTTGAAGAAAAAAAAGATATTATTACATTATCAATTTTTTTCTTTAGGTATTTGGTCTTTTAATAATTTTGAAATAAATTTTTTAATTGATTTTATAAACCATTTACATTTTCTAGGCATAGTGGGTTATAAAGATAAGTATGACAAACAAATACATATTATATTATGTTTTATTATCACTTACGTCATTTAATCATATATAAATAAAGACCATAATATAGACTATATTTTGATATCACTTGCATACATCATTAATCATATATGTAAATAAAGTTCTCAAAAATTCCAACCAAAAATTACATATCTATATAGGATGTTAAGGTGTCAAAATTTTGGTAAGAAATCCATAAGCAAAATCTTTAGAGACAATTATTAAAGGAGTCGAAAATCTTGCTTAAGATTGAGTGTCAGGATAATTTTTTTTTTTTGAAATTTACTTAAAGTATTTCTAGATCATGTAATACACTTCTACGAGAACAAAAAATATGCTTTTCTTTATAAAACATATCTTGATTCAAGGTTTTAAAATTATTTTTATAATTTTTACAAATATTTTAATTTTATTCAAGTAATCTTTACTCTAAAATAAGTACTTCCAAACACGCTAAAAGTATAGATTTAACGAGGCAATTTTTATGATGTTAGGAATAATAAATGTATAGATTTTTCCTTTTAAAAGCCTAAATGTATACATTACTACAACATAATATTCTTTTTAATGACGTAATTTTAGAAAGACACGAGAAGAAATATACACTTTTTTTCTTCACTAAATTTTTTTCTACTGTGTTTTTAGGAGGTTTTAAGAGGCATATTCTTAGAAATTAAATATTCATGGGAGAGTTCTATAAACCCATAGGCTGATATTAAGCCCAGTCTATGGACTTGTAGTCCAACCCATAAAAACTATGGTTTAGAAATACCTATAACATATAAGGAAAATTCTTCCATCCAATATTGGATGATCCTACACCAATAATATTAATACACATACCCCATGTTAGGAGTATATAATATATAATTCTTAAAAAGACCACTATCTTTTTTTTCTAGTTTTCTCTTCTTACTTCGTATTCAAGTTCTTAACATAAATATATAGTTATTTTAGGATAATAAATCATATTTAACTGTATATTTATTCGATAGCATAAATTAATATTTAAAAATGTAAGATAGAAAAACAAAATAAGATACAAGTCATAGCCCACAACCCAAAAGCCTAATTTTCATAATGAAAATAAAAATTTCGACTAGGGTTTCATAAGTTACAATCCTTTTCTCTCTAATTTTTCTCCTAAATGTTACGTAGAATTTAGGGTTTCCTTGTTAATCTAAATATTTAGAAGCAAGAATAAAGGCTTGGGTTAGAATTTATTAAATTTTAGTAATTTTGAAGTGTAGATAAAAACTTTTAACAATGTATTTTTACCCAAGGTATGCAATTATAACCTTGTCTTGAATATTAAGGAATTAGATACCTATGTTGTTCATTTTCTATTTTTTTTTCTCAAGTATAAGACTATATATAAGCCAATATGTTAATAGGTATAGTCTAAATATTATCTTATATATAGTTATGCTTGAGAAAAAGAATAGAAATTGAACAAAATAGGTATTTAATTGCATAAGATTCAAGACAAGGTTATATAATTTCATACTTTGGGTAAAAATACCTGGTTAAAGAGCTTTGATATACTCTTCAAAATTACTGAAACCTTTTTAATTTCCACACCAAGAATTTATTTTTGCTTCTAAATTATTTGGATTAACAAGTAGACCCTAAATTCTATGTAACATTTAGGAGATATATTAAAGAGAACATAATTGTAAGTCATGAAAACCTAGTAGTCATTTTTATTTTTATACTGACAAATTGGTCTTTTGGGTTGTGGGTTAAGACTTGGATCTTATTTCATTTTTCTATATTAAAATATTTTATATATTAATTTGTGCTACCAAATAAATATATAAATAAATATCATTTATTATCATAAAATAAATAAATATTCATGTCATGAACTTGAATGTAAATTTAGAAGAGAAAAACGCGAAAAAAATATAGTGGTCTTATTAATGTATGAGAATTACATAGTAGATACTCCTATTTATATATTATAGGTCTTTCTAAACCTTAGTTTTTATGGGTTGGACTACAAGTCAATAGATTGGGCTAAATATCAACCTATAGAACTCTCCCTTGAAATTTAATCCCTAAAAATATGTCTCGTTAAAACCTTCCTAAAAAACCTAATAGAAATTTTTTAAGTAAAGAAGTGAAGAAAAAATATTTCTTCTGACGCTTACTTAAATTACCCGATTAAAAATCATTGAAGAATATTAAGTTGAAGTAATGTATATATTTAATTTGTAATAATAAATGTATAGATTCTTCCTTTTCCAAAACAATATTAAGTTGAAGTAACGTATTCATGTGGCTTGTAATAATTGATGTGAATGAATTTTGATATTTGAATAAAACACCGACACTTATGTATCTTAAGGTTACAAGAATTTTAGTTTGATGTTCATCAAGCTCAAAAACAAGTCAAAGATTTATAAAAAAAATCAGTGGATCAAGGGAAACACGATGCAAACCCTCTACTAGTTGTAGGTCCTCTTGACGATCACGAAGATCAGGTTGCTGAATAACAACAATAAGAGTTTCTTCCTCCAGATCGTAGTATTAGATTTAGATAGGGAAGTAAGAATGGTTTTTCCTGATGGTGGTCGCGGTGCAATTAGGTATCCTCTTCATCAATAATAATATAATAAATGTATATAGGACATTATCTTTGTCCCCTTAATGGTGACATTTTTCTCCTACATAGAGAAATATATAAGGAGAAAATAAAAATTAAGAGAGATCAAATAAAAGGTGCAAATTAGGTGTATTTTTCTATCTAAAAAAGCACGGTGGTGCAATTTTTGGACCAATTAATTAGTCATATATTGTCCAAGTTAGCAATTAATTAGTCAAATGTCTTCTAAGTGAACAATTAATTAGTCAAATATGAATGGACCAAGTGTGAAAATGTTTTTATAATTAGTCCCTCAAATAAATATAAATATTTCTATTTTTTGGTGGATTTATAGTCTTTTTCACATTCAAAGTAATCACCTCCCAAAAACAATATTTAATGATTTTGAGTATATGTGAGTACATAATCATAAATCACACTCATTTTTGTCATAATAAAATGTGGTAGATATTGTGAATGAATAATTATGAGGTTTAGTTGAAAGCGAGAAATGTATATCGTGAGTATATTATATACTCACGAATTTGGGATCCAGTAATTATCCTGAATTTCTAGCTTATAATATGTTAATTGAATAAATAAGAAAAGATACGTGTGTATCACATCATACAATTATGTATCATTATAGCAAATTACTAAACATTATTTAAGATGTCTTATCACAAAACACAAGTATACCTAATAAACAAATTATATTGAAAACTATCTACGACAAATTAATAAATAAAATTCATCTTATTATCACTATCCTATAGAATATATTGATCATCCTAACATTATGACAATCCATAGTTCTTAAGCGAACTTCAAGAAAAATATAAAGGAGAAGTAATAAAATATATCACTTTGTATAGAGTTGTAGAGAAATAAATTGTGTAACGTGACAAGTATTGAAACATACATATGCCACTATATACAAAAAAAAAGATTGTTTAAATGTCTTAAACTAATTAGCACAAGTATAATCCTACCTAATATCGAAAAAAGATAAAAAAATGTTGCACATCTCAAATTTTCTACAATATGCATATCAATTTTCCTACTAGTCGCCTTGGTGGAAAGTATGTGACGTGTTAACTGTTTTTGTTTGTTTTTTAACCACTTCAAGTTTGAAACATGTGATGAGTAGGAAACATCCAAAATTATTGTATACTTCTCAGTTGGGCCGCCAACTGCTCGTTGAGTTAAGAATAAGTGATAAAAAGGTGGTATGTGTACTAGATTTTCCTTCTTGTAGGATGTCACCGAATAGGGAGTGAGTGACTTCATTTATTCTTCTTTTGTGGTTATCCTACTTGTCTCTATGTGGAGGATTAGGTGACAAGTTGGCAAATATACTAGAGATTTTCTTTGGATTTTTGCTATATGCATCCATGGTTGATTGTGCTTTAACCTGGGCATATGGTGTGTACTTAGTTATTATCCTTGATCTTTATAATCTAGCTTCTATGCATGGTGACCAATAAATCTTAGCCTAGTCTAGTGTTCAATCGATACTCAAGAATACATTAAAAATATCAAGAAAGACTAATAATAATTTGATCTAACAATAATACACTTCTAAGCGTATTTGATACTAATCAACAATTAAATAACCAAAAAAAGAAAAGAAGAGATGTCTCGTGAGCACGGTAAATTACTCATAAATCAGAGACATCAAATTTCCTTAATAAGACAACTAAGAAAAAAAAATTAGCTGTTTAAAGATTCGCATATAAAGGACAAATATTATATAAGACATAGATCTCCAATTCTCATTTATTCCAGCGCAAACACATAAATATCAACACATAAATATCATCAAGATAGATGTAAGTTATTATTCATGACAAATGACGTATGCATAAATTATCAATATGTGGTTTAGTTTGTTTCCTCGTCCGCGAGAACGGTTCTCCGTGTCTATGAGGCAAAAAAACTGCTAATGATATATTATGTGAAGGTGCACATTATGTCGTAAAGGTGTACATTTCTTCTCATGGACCTTAATCAAACAATTAAGCAAACATTTATTCTTGATCGAAAATTTACCCACAAAAAGAAAAAAGTCTGATGGAGAAAGTTTTTGATTCTCATTTTTTCCTACCCCAACACATAGATCTTGTCGAGATATTTAAAATCACTAATCATAACCATAATTTGATACACATATTTATAGTAAGGGTGTTCGTTTGTTTCTACATCTAAAAGGAATGTGCCCCAACGCAACCATGATACAAAAAAAATATTATAACCCATAACAAATAAAATTTGTGAATTCTTCATATAAAAGTTTAAAATGCAAATCGAGATCTAGGAGCACGATACTTCTGGTGTGCATGAATCGAGAATCAAAATTTTTGAAATCAAATTGAACTCAAATTGAACTCAAATGAAGACTTCTAGTTTCAAAAATCAAAATGCCAAAATATAGCTTTCATCACATAGATTTCTACAATATATGTTAGTTAGCTCAAGAATTGGTTTAATTCTATTGAACAAAAAGATGTAGTTGTTAGAGTACTCGGACATAGAAGGTAAAAAATTTGGAAGGATATATTTTTCAATTCTCTTTTTCTCCGTCAATTCTTAGATCTCGTCAAGTTACATAAAAAAGACTATTCAAGATGGAAATTTTATGTATGGATCATCGATATAGCTGTTCATATGGGAAAAAAATACACAAAATATGAATTTTGACATTTGTGATTCTCTAAGAACGTGTTTATATAAAAGATAAAATATAAATAAAAAATCATGAGTATGGGATCCCGAATCAAGGGAGTGTACTAACATAATAACTTAAGTTAGCTAAAATAGTATATGGATAGTTATATATATATATATATATATATGTATATATATATATATGTATATATATATATACTAGGTATGAACCCGGGCCTGAAGGCACTTCAAAAATAAATTAATCATCTATTTTACTTACTTACTTTGAGCTAACACGCTGAGAAGTTAAGATATTATAAAAATACACCAAAATTTTATATTCAATAGCATGTGTCGCAAAGCCTTGATAATAAACAAAAATATGTATCACGTTGTCTAAAATTTTAATTGGGGTACAATTTGCATTAGATTCAGAATAAGATAATCGTTTTGTAATTTCTTGTTATTTATTTACCCCACTCTTGAAAAAAAATCTCAATTCAAACTTTTTTGTTAAATTGAGAAATTATTTGTTTCTACCTATACAAATTTCGCAACTCAAAACCTTGATTATTTTTTGTTCTAAAACCTTGAAGGTATAAATGATAAAAAGAAAATCAATAGATTAACCAATGAAAAAAATACGTTCAAACAAATTATTTTTTTAGGTTCTCAGCAGCAGCGAAAGGCTTTCAATGTCGTAAAATTAAAATTGTAATTCAGAGATCTATGAACTTATTTAAAAAAAAAATCCAATCTGAGTGCATCAAATAATCACAAATTGGCGATCGGGTTATACTTGAGCAAGGTTGATATGAAAAAGCTTTATCACAATATACACCATACACAAAATGAAAATAAGAATAACTAAGTGACTTAGTCATATTAACTGAAATTGTAGAACCATCATTCACATATTACAAAGAGCAAAGAAAGTAATATGACGCTAAAGAATAAAGAAAGAGAAGAAAAAAATCAGAAGCCACAAATTAATTGATGACAATGTTAAGAAAACAACAAACCAAAACCCAAATGAAAAAACAATGACTGTTTATACAGAGTCCACATTTAAATGATCCAAACAGAACAAACTCAATATTATAAGGAAAATCCTTTATGGGATTATGATTGATGCTTCTACTTTTGATTTAGATTTTATTTCCCAAGGACATTGGATAGCGGTACCATATCATTACGCAACACATGTGTACGTGAGCTTGGAGCCCTGAATTAGCATCCTAGATTACATTGCAGATTTTTTCTGGAGTCACTCTATTAAAATTGGTTGTATAAAAATATAATAAACAATTGTAAAAGTTTTAAAATAAATAATAAACAATTGTAAAAAGTTCATACCAAATACAATCCCCGCCAAATTCATGGGCTCCTACTACCAGTAATTTTCCATACATGGCCTGTATTATGTGTCATCGGTGTTTGACATGAGATAGTGTATCCTCAAGTAAGTAAAACATTTAATATTTGATACACATGTATGGGAAACAAACAAAAATAAAACAAAGATTAGGATTGAATTATAAGCAATTTGAAAGTCCTAGAGGGGGGTGAATAGGATTACTAAAAAGATTAAAGCCTAATTAAAAATCTTTTGGACAATTATAAGTTTAAGAGAAAACTTCTAAGTCAACTTAATATATCAAGCACTTATAGGATCATGCAAAGGATAAGTTAGAGGTTCGATATATAAGTATAACAAGTAAATCGACAATCCAATTTCTTACTACTCTAGAAAACTATATGATAGATAAACTAGATAATTAATATCACAATATTCATGCTAGCATATTATCAATCATATAAAGTGCGGAAAGTAAATAGAGTAGGGATAGAAAGATACACGCGATTTATAGTGGTTCGGTTTCCCTACATCCACTACCTAAGGAAGCCTCCTTAGGATTTCAAGCTTTTCACTAAGCTCCCGTGTCTCTCTTAACCGGGTCGAGAACACAATAACCCTTACAACCTCTTCGATAACACGAAGGACAAACACTTGTGTAATCACAACACAAGGATACCAAGTATACTCCCTATACTTGAATTCTCTCTTAATCTATCTATTACAAGACCTAGACTTAAGAGGATAGAAATAAAGTGTTTAAGGGGTTGCTTATAAAAGCTTGTAACTAAACTCCTAAAAGAGTGGATATGAACTATATAGCTTGTAAACTCCTCTTGAGTAGATAGAACCTTGTGGCTTATTTGATTAACTCCTTGGAAGGACTTATAAGCTCACTAAGATTGATTTTGACTATGTATAGCTCTTGACACCTTCTTGAATGATAACAATTAAGCTCCTTAATGTTCGTAATTAGTTGGTGTAGTTGTAGCCTTCAAAGAGCTACAATTTATAGCAGAAAATAGCTTCCAACGGTCATAAGACTTGGGTCCAACGGATCTATTAATTTCCCAACGGATATATTTCTTATGACTTAACTTTTGTGCAGAAAAACCTCTCTTGCGGTGTACCGCAAGTTTCGTGCGGTGTACCGCACCTCAACGGTTAGATTTTCTAACTCTCTGACGGGCTAGCCTATGCACCGCGCCCTGGTCCGCATTCTTGGTCCGGTGTACCGCGCCTTTGGTCCGGTGTACCGCGCCAAGTATCTTTGAAAGAATTTGACTTATGCTATGATGCTCGGATCAATAAATCTTCTTCACGAAAGTTGTAGATAACATCATTCTTATAGACATTGTAGTTGATCATTAAAGCTATATCTCAAAGTACATAAAGATATGAATAAAAGTGAATGCAATGAGATATAATAAGAATGGTATGAAAAGTGTTTTTGATGAATAATAGTGCAAGATAGGATGAATATAATAAGAGTAATTAGCACACTAATCATAAGAGGATTTGTCACATTAAAACAACCTATTATGGGAGGCTATATGCCAACAATCTCCCCCTTTTTGATGATGACAAATCCTACACTAAAACACCTTAGGAATGATATGAAAGTTTAAGCACTAATGAAATTAAGCTCCCCCTCACAATAAGCATATAAGATTTAAGATGCATTTCTGAGTTTTAAAACGTGCAATTTTTGAAAGTTTTAGTGCACATATTTCTCCCCCTTTGTCTTCATCAAAAAGACGGGGTTAATAAAAACAACTAAGGATAGAAGAGCAAAAACTCAAGTGAATAGATTTTAAACAACGATTCTAAGAGTGTGCAAGAGTTTAGGGATAAAAACAATTTTAGAAAGAGATGCACAAAGATAGATAATTGAAGAGCTAAGAGATAGAGACTTTTTACCAACTCCTTGATCGATAGATTTTCATTTCATATGCTTTATAATGACACAAACGATTAGTTGCAATGTATGAGATAAAAGATTAGCCAAAGCATTAGAGTTTTAACAAAAGCTCCTCCTTACAAAATGCATAATGTTTGTTTCAATTTTGTAAAAGTTTGATCTACAATTTCTCCCTAATAAAGAGTAGTTGAAAACATTTTTAAGAAAGATAGGGGTAAAGTGTAATTTTTGAAAAGTATAGGGACAAAACTCATTTTTCAAAAATTTTAGGGACTAAAGGACAATTTTTAAAACTTTTAGGGACCAAGGTGTAACTTTTCAACAAAATAATTTTAAGGGACTAAAACGCAATATGTGATAGGACCAAGGATTTAGATGCAATAGTACCTATATTATCAAAGAAAATGTTAGCAACATCAATATCCAAAGCATGAGTTTTAAGCATCAAATATTAAAGATAAAAACATAGCAAACATAAACAATTATCCAAGATAAAATACATAGCATCCTAAAAACATTATCCAAATACGTAGCAATTATATCCTAAATGTCCAAAACACGGACCCATAACCAATTAAAGCATAAACATCACAAACTTAGTCCAAAACAATAAAAACACATAAAACACCAAGTAATATAAAATGAGGAATTAAAACCAAACACCCAAATATGACCATTTAACGATATTCCCGGGGAGAGCGGCTTCTAGAACGGCTTCGAGGATGTGACACATCATCTTTGATACACGAGACATCGTTCTTCACACAAGATAACTCACTAGCAAGATGTCCTAATTTCTCTTCTAACACCCCTAATTTCCTTTCTAACTTTTCTTCTAAAACCTCGAATTTTCTACCTATATAATCCATAAACCGAGACATAGCGCTTTCGAAACTAGATGGATTAGGAGGATTCTCATGAATGGGGTTTTGAGGAGGCTCATTTGGGATAGGATTTTGTTGACCCGGGTTATCCAATAGTTCAAGTGTGTTAAGCTCCGGACCAAAGGTTCCTTCTCTAGCTTGTAGGATACGATTACGAATAGTAACATCCGAAATACGATTAATAAGCGAATGCGAAACATAGGTGTTGTTATAAATAGCAAATTTCATTCTCTTGATTGTGCTATAATCAAAACACCAAGCTTTATCTATTGGTTTCACATTAGTTCCTCCTAAAGAAATTCCACTTCCCTCAAAGATTTTAGTTAGAAAAATACCATATGGGACTCTATCTCTCGATGTTCTAGCATGGTTCATCCATTTGAACATTATCGCAATAATGTTAATCGGTCGTTTAGCAAAGATCAAAAATAGGAGATAAGCTTCATAAGAAATTAATTTTGCATCATGTTTGTCCTTTGGAATTATGGCCAAAATAAGAAACTTATGAGCCACTATGAATTCCGGATCAAAATTACGCAAATTCCAATTTCCATCGGGAACAAGCATCCTACCATTAACAAAATCAATAACCTCGTTTTGACCAACTATATCAAGACTAGAGCCATCCCAACCACTTGACCAAAAGCCACTAAATCCATCCAAAGGAATATTATATCGAGCACACAAAACATGTAACTTTAACCGTAAAGGAGTACCCGAAACTAATGATTTAATTAAGTTATTGGCACAATCATATTCAAAATTAGAATAGAATTCTTCAATCAACCCACTAGCTAATTGACTACCCGAAAAATCAAAGATATTAGCACAACCTTGAAAAGTAAATAGTTCAAGAAGAGAATTTTCACCCGATGGAAAATCTGAATCACTAAAGGTTCTACCCGGGAGAGGATCGAATGGCCGGAGTGGAGGAGGTGTTGGTGACCTCGCCTGAGATGGCGCACGGCGGCAGCTGGAGGAGGCTCCGGTGGTGGTTTTCTTCTTTGGAGCAGCTTTCTTTTCTCTCATGGTGGAAAGGAAGTGGGTAATGAAAGAGAGAGAGAGAGAGAGAGAGAAATGATTTGGTGGAGAAGATGATGTTTCTAGGCGGCGAAAAAGGGTGGAGGAGTCGCCGGAAATCGCTGGAGTGGGGAGAGGTTTTGTTTTAATGGTGGAATGAGGAAGAAAAGAGGATAAACGGGTTTAAAATGCTGACAAAAACCTAACTCGCGGTGTATCGCGGAAACCGTGCGGTGTACCGCACTGCTAAAATAAACTGGGCGAAAAAATAACGGAAAAGTAAAAACGCTGAAACCCTGAGACGCGGTGTACCGCGGAGTGGTCCGGTGCACCACAAAAATGTTCGGTTTAGACACTAAAAAGGAATGTTTTGGTTCTTTTAAAAACACCCGAAACACATTCGAAACTTCCTTAAAAGATTCGGAATGGTATAAAACTTATAAGAACATTTTTGTTTTGAAAAGAAATACCAAGGAAAGCCTGAAAACTCATAAAACAGTTTATTTCATAAATACCCCTATGTTTTCTAAAAGTACAAAAAGACCCAATGTAAAAACAAAGCAACATTTAAGCATGAAAAGGTCAAGATACACAAGATAATAGCACATAGAGGATAAATCACATAAAACACATAATAATGCATAAAAATAAAAAAGAAGAAAGGAAAGAATTCATCGTATTTTCCTTTTACGAGGTTTGAACGTCCTTTTGCATATAATTCCATTTTCTTGACGCTCACCACCTTCAATGAATATTACTATGGTAGCCGAGGTGGAATGGATCCGGAAATGTTGTTAGCATTTGTCACGATCCATATTGGTTTTTCCCACGAGGGTATCAAAGATCCACTTTCAAGTTGTTCGTGGTAATGGCATGTAGAGGCATGATGACCGGGTTTACCACAATAATTGCAAGAACTTCTTTTTCGAATAGAACTACCATGTTAGGGTTTTGAACACGAAGTTTCCTCATTCTTTTTAATATCCAAATTATCACTTAAATACAATTTTTCTTTAAAAAAGCCATTTGGATCAAAAGGAGTGATATTTGAAAAGGAATGATTTTTTAAAGTTTTAAGAGCGAGGGAAAAAACTTCATCCAATTTTCTAAAACCTTCTATATTTTTCTTCATAGGATGTTGACTTTTATTTGAAGAAAAAATATTTTCAAAACAAGGGTTTTTAGTATTACCAAGAATATCATCTAAAGTAATACAACATTTAAAACAATTCTTTAGCTCAACTTTAGCCTTTTTTAACATAAGGTTATTCAAATGGATTTGAGAATCAAGAATTTTGAGAAGGGATGAAATTTGCCTAATATCATCATAATTATAAGGAAGAGATAAAGAGTTAGGATAGATTGCTACCTCATGGTTTGGTTTAGAATTGTCATGAGATTCATCATGGATTAAGACTTCTTCTTCTTCGTCATTTTCGACAATTCCATATAGAAACTCCAAACGATTCCAAAGCTCTTTTGCGGATTTACAATCTAACATTTGTGAGAAAATTTCTTCGGAAATTCCACGAATTAGAGTGTACATTGGTTTTGCATTTTGAGTGAGCTTAGCCTTTTCCTCAATGGTGAGTTCATCAAAATCTTTTTCTTCTTGATTTAGCTTAAGATCCCCCGCTTCATTTAATTCCTCTTTATATGGAACGAATGGACCTTCCATAACAATTCTCCATTGATCGGGATCTTCGGCTTTGATAAATTCCTCCATTTTTGTTCTCCAAGCAAAATAGTAAGTACCTACAAAAAGTGGAGGTCGAGTAGAAGACGACTTTTCCAAAAGATTAAATTCCATATCGTTTACTCTACTAACGATTAAGCTATTCACGTAGAGTTATGCTCTGATACCAATTGAAAGTCCTAGAGGGGGGGTGAATAGGATTACTAAAAAGATTAAAGCCTAATTAAAAATCTTTTGGACAATTATAAGTTTAAGAGAAAACTTCTAAGTCAACTTAATATATCAAGCACTTATAGGATCATGCAAAGGATAAGTTAGAGGTTCGATATATAAGTATAACAAGTAAATCGACAATCCAATTTCTTACTACTCTAGAAAACTATATGATAGATAAACTAGATAATTAATATCACAATATTCATGCTAGCATATTATCAATCATATAAAGTGCGGAAAGTAAATAGAGTAGGGATAGAAAGATACACGCGATTTATAGTGGTTCGGTTTCCCTACATCCACTACCTAAGGAAGTCTCCTTAGAATTTCAAGCTTTTCACTAAGCTCCCGTGTCTCTCTTAACCGGGTCGAGAACACAATAACCCTTACAACCTCTTCGATAACACGAAGGACAAACACTTGTGTAATCACAACACAAGGATACCAAGTATATTCCCTATACTTGAATTCTCTCTTAATCTATCTATTACAAGACCTAGACTTAAGAGGATAGAAACACAGTGTTTAAGGGGTTGCTTATAAAAGCTTGTAACTAAACTCCTAAAAGAGTGGATATGAACTATATAGCTTGTAAACTCCTCTAGAGTAGATAGAACCTTGTGGCTTATTTGATTAACTCCTTGGAAGGACTTATAAGCTCACTAAGATTGATTTTGACTATGTATAGCTCTTGACACCTTCTTGAATGATAACAATTAAGCTCCTTAATGTTTGTAATTAGTTGGTGTAGTTGTAGCCTTCAAAGAGCTTCAATTTATAGCAGAAAATAGCTTCCAACGGTCATAAGGCTTGGGTCCAACGGATCTATTAATTTCCCAACGGATATATTTCTTATGACTTAACTTTTGTGCAGAAAAACCTCTCTTGCGGTGTACCGCAAGTTTCGTGCGGTGTACCGCACCTCAACGGTTAGATTTTCTAACTCTCTGACGGGTTAGCCTATGCACCGCGCCCTGGTCCGCATTCTTGGTCCGGTGTACCGCGCCTTTGGTCCGGTGTACCGCGCCAAGTATCTTTGAAAGAATTTGACTTATGCTATGATGCTCGGATCAATAAATCTTCTTCACGAAAGTTGTAGATAACATCATTCTTATAAACATTGTAGTTGATCATTAAAGCTATATCTCAAAGTACATAAAGATATGAATAAAAGTGAATGCAATGAGATATAATAAGAATGGTATGAAAAGTGTTTTTGATGAATAATAGTGCAAGATAGGATGAATATAATAAGAGTAATTAGCAAACTAATCATAAGAGGATTTGTCACATTAAAACAACCTATTAAGGGAGGCTATATGCCAACACAATTAAATAAAACACATTAATTAACCAAATAACATTCAAACCTATTTGATTTAAGGTACACTTCCATTGAATTAATTTTTTATCCGTTTCTTTTTCAGAACCATTCGACAAACCTGAAAATAAACAATTTGTCAATAACACTAAGCTTGTGAAAATTTATAATTAGTCTAACACAAAACACTAAATTCTTAAAAAGAAACAATAAGAGCCATTTCTTTTTGTTTTTTGATCCTGCAAACAATTCAAAAAATGCAGATTAAGACCAAATTATTCACTCCAATAGTCAAGGTAAATCATGGAACTCACCTAGTGCAGGAGAGCGGCTTGGTTGTTTTTTGTTCCTGCAATACAATTCAAAATATGCAGTATTAGACCAAATTACTCACTATATTTTCTGGAAACTGCAAATTACTCACTATATTTTCTGGAAACATTTAATTACTCAAGTATTACTTTTTAGGGATGGAGAAACAATTGATACGAACATCACACTAATCCCTACCTCCATTCTTCACCCATTAACTTCGCTACCAATTAAAAGTAATCAAAATCAACAATTTCTATTCATCAGAGTCAAAGTATCAGTTTCAATACTTATCTGCAGCTCTAGTAGTTTCAATAATTACCTCATCTGCAGCAGCAAAAAGGAATATTACACTGTTGGTCCTTATAATGAAGCTTTCTAAACTTAATTATATCCCAAACTTAATTAAACGTACATGACCTGCATTTATTTAGTTTGCATAAAAAGCTGTGTTTGATTGTTCTCTCCCGACATGTCAAGCATCTGTAATAGAGAGTAAATAAAATCAATCACGCTCAAAAGTAGAAAAAACAAAAAAATTAAATCATACCTTTGATATACTAAACCTTCTATTGGAGTAAAACCAATCCAAAAATTTCACTGCAAACCAGTAACTTAATCAAGACTTATCTGCAAAGTCAGTTTGAAAAGGTATCAAAAAAGAAAAGAAAAGAAACGAACCTTCTGCCACTCCACAAAATGGCCATTAACATGAAGATTGGGACCCTCAGGCTGAATAATCTTCATCGATTTCAGTCTAGTCTTCACAGTGAAAGGTTATGGCAGCATGGGAAAAAGTATGAGCAAATAAAATAAATCAGACCATCTATTTGTACTCTTTTATTTTGTTATAGTTCGAAAATTACCTGGGAATTGAATAGCCAGATCTCTTAAAGCTCCCTCCTTTAAGAAAGTTGCAATCTTTGAACTTAAATCCATGAATTTGTTTGATATCAAATAGGAAAGTGTAATTATTTAATATTATGTATATATCATTTTTAATTACCTGGGAATTATTTAATATTATGTGAAAATATATGAACAAAACTAACACACCCCCCACATATATATATATATATATATATATATATATATATATATATATATATATATATATATATATATATATATATATATATATATATATATATCAATAGATACAGAACAGTATACTACTAAAATTAAATAAAAAAATCATAAAAATGTAAGGAAAAATAGTTTAATGCCTATGCAATCTATAGAATTCTTTGTATTGCACAACCTATAATTGATGTGTTATTCTTCGCATATAGTCAGAAGGTCCAACTCCTCGCATTGTTCCTCTACGGTAAAAGTGAATGAATCAAAATCAAGTTATCCACCTTGCTCGAAGAAGACTATTGAGGAGCCATAGAACATTCCCTGGGAAAGGAAGTCCCAAAATTGGGAACCTTGAAAAAACAAGCAAAGGTTAACAATTACAAACGTGATTAGGAAAAATGGCTTGTCGAAGACATAGAATGGTGCAACATCGAAATTGTCTTATTATTATTTAATGTTTGGACAGTAAAAACCAAAAGAGTGGGATGATTCGAGGAAATGGTTACTTATATATATGAATTCGAAAAAAAAGAAAGAGATCTTCCCCTCTTAGACTAAGGATCTGAAGGCTCAACTTTGGCTTCCCACCTTCGAGACAAAATACCTTAAGTAAAAGAAAAGGTGTCTATGTAATTTTAAATAACTTTGACGAATACAAGAAAGGTAATTTAATGAATACAAAAGAGAGTATTGTGAAAAGATAAATTATTAATATAATAATAAAATTAGCTACATGCCTTTAAGAAAGATACAAAAGTTAAAGAACATAACTGATACATTGGTGAAGCATTTTCATCGATCCCATCAAAGCATTGAAAAGGTTATTAAAACAAATTGTTGAAAAAATACACACAACTTCTTGCATTCTTATCAATAAGATCCAACAAAACTGATTTTGTTTATCACGTCCACAAAAGACCAAAACTTATGATTAGTATACCTAGAAGGTACTTGGAAGCCAGACATAAGGCATCATCATACCCTCAAAAATATTTTAGAAGGTCATTTCTTCATCGACATGGTTAGTCTTGGCATACCTAAAAGATAGTTGTAAAGACTGATTCTTCATTGGCACAATTACTAAAGACCAATTTCATTGTTGGCATATCAAGTAAACACTTCAAAGAAATACCTTAGACGTCGGCAATCTCCAACAAATGAACAAAAAGACGTACGTGAATTATTGGAAGTAAGAATGATGTAATTACAATAAACAAAAGAATCCTTTCAAGTATGTTTGACATAGATGTTATTTTGGGTATCAAGATTCTTCAAACGTCTGAGGTTATTATATTATCTCAATCACACTATATTTAGAAAGTATGAAAAAAGAATTAATAATGGCGACACAAATAGTGCCAAGACACATGATGATGTAAATTTACATCTTTCTAAGAACACTAATGATATAATCAATATTTGGAGTACGTCCGGGATATTGGGAGTCTCATGTTCCAACCAAACTACAATATGTTAGATATAGAAATGCAGTAATCAAGCTAAGTAGGTTTACACATAATCCGGGAAAACAACAATTATATTCTATTGTAAGATTTATAAGGTATGTTAGATACACTATGAACGAAGGGTTGTTTTATGCAAGATATTCAAATGTACTAGAAAGATACAGCGATACAAACTAAATATTATACTCCAAAGACTCAAAATACACAAGTGGATTCGTCTTCGTGTTAGGAGGAGCAGAAGTGTCTTGTAATTCCACTAAGAAAACGAGCATAGACAGATGCACTATGGAATATGATTTTATAACTTTATATAAAGGTACTAAGGAAGATGAGTAGCTTCAGAATTTGTTAGAGGATATTCTTAATTGCCCAAAGTTGTGTCAACTATATGCATATATTGCGATAGTCATAGTGCCATTGGTTGGGCACTACACGAGATGTATAACGGTAAGTCTTGACACATACATCGTAGACATAATATTGTTAGACAACTGCTCACTAATGAAGTTATCACAATTGATAACATTCAAGTAAAGGATAATAGCGGATCCACTGACCAAAGGTCTATAAAGAGATCAAGTGCGAGTGTTGTCAAGGGGAATGGTCTTAAGTCTTTGAAAGATGAGTTTTCATAATGGGAACCCTACCTAGAAGCTAAGACCAATAATTTAAAAGTGGTCTTCTTGAGACATGAGGCATATATCACCGTCTCCCTTGTAGTAAAATTATAATGGAAGAAAGCTTAGAGTCTCTCATAGTTGGGTGCTCAAGCATTTAAAACATTGAAATCTATATATAAGTGTGGAGAGTAGGCGCGTAATGATCTTTCTTAGATTTACTAAAATGGTGATATGTCTCGGTCAAGGGAAAGTCCCAACACATTACAAATACGAGAGACCTAAACAATTTTCCACTAGTGGCTACTAGGGAAATTACCACCATTTATGAAAGAATGTGGAATACAATAATATGGATAAATTTATCCCACCCACCTTGAAATCAAATGTTTTATAACTCTTTAAAGGCTCTACAACTAAAATCGATGGATTCCTCACTACTAGATAAAACGAACAAAAAATAATCCTTGAAGGGGTAAGATCTATAATTAAAAAAATAGAGTACAAAAAAAAATAGTACCCCAAGGTTCGGTCAAGAATTAAACCAGACTCAATTATAGAAGGTTAATATGTCATGATAAATATACAAAAGAGGTTCATCATACCCATATCAAAGCAACAAAGGTTATGCATCATTTTTACTTATTATCACACTCAAGCACTCGCATACTTCCTAGGTAACATTATCTCCACTTTTTTTCATGTGTCACCGAAATTGAAAAAGAATGTAAGTCATCCGTAGACCAATAAAGTTTAACATAACTAGCTCCAAACCCTTGATTTGGTCTGTATTTTTCTCTCTCATATCTCTATGAAAGGCTCGTAAAATTAAACATGGCTAATTATTCACCAATCTCTTTTGGGGATGTACTGTCAATTATATAATGGTATAAGGAGTTGATGAGATAAAAAATTAAGGGATATTCAAAAGAAGTTAGTGGTTTCATCCTAGAGGAAGGACACCATTATCCCCAAAAAAAGGTTGATGACTCGAAATTTGGATGAACAATAGTTCAACTATACAAGTCAAAAGGAAAGATGTAATTGCGTCTTTAAACATGAAGAAATAAAAATGTGAGAGGAAAGACAAATCCAATATATGAAAACTTACCTCTATAAAGGAAGAAGTATATCATCCTAATGAAGTACACGATCTCCCTATGAGTAATAATTAGAGAAAAAGCCTATAAAGCTTAAGAACAGAGGAAAAATGAAGACCCTAAATAAATATATGTTTGTGCCAAGAGCATAACTTCGTTCAAAGATTATGTGTTAGCTAACCAAACGTTTGGAATAAAAAACTTATAATAGACGCATCAACATTAAACCCAAAATAGGATATATTAGTTGATTGGCGACGATGCTCAAAAGCAACCCCGATAAATATAAATTAGGAATGCAGACATAAGTCTCAAATAGAGACCGTGAAATCCTACAGTTTACCGAGGATTGAAAAATACTAAAATTTAATGGTATATTTCTTAGGAAGAAATTTATCTCGACCTCAGGGTGAGAAATCCAAGTGAGCTCGGGGAAAAATAATTGGGCGATATCCACAAAGTATGAAATGGATGTCTAACTTCTGAACCTCGGGACAACAAGGATATGTAAATTAGAGGATCCCCATTATTTTACATATTCCAAATTTACGAACAAGGTCCATCTCGAAAATGCGTTAGTCATAGGAAAGTTGAGATCCGCTAAGAAGATCTTAATAATATTGGATGCCTTCAAAATACCCGAATAAGATTGCATGTCCTTAACCTAACTAGGATAAATACAAGTAAGAAAGAAAATTATGTATCAACGTGTTTATTATGCCACAATCATATTTTTGGTATAAATATATTTACTTTTATGATTTTCTTTTGTGTAAACCATACTTAATTTATGACGAAATTTGTCATTTTAATTTATACCTTTTCGCTTTGGTAAATTTTTTTATTGAAAAGCCTACATTGTTAAGACCTTTAAGGTCATCATGCAAAAAATGTATCAGGCTTAAATCTTATTATTTATATCATTATATTATCTAGATTTACTATATATTTATATTTACTAATAAGAGTTATCTTAAACTTGTAAGATATATTCAAACACAAGATAAATTTTTGTATAAAGATTATGCTTGATGATCCAAGGTTAGAGAAGAGGGTTATTTGTCATTGAAAAAGAAAAAGATTTTTAGTATCGAAGTGTTTGAGAGCGAGTCTGGATATATCTGAATAAGTTTCTGACTAAAACTATAAAAGTACCCTTTAATTTTCACAATTGACTCAATAAAACATTAAGGGTTAGATTTTAGGAATGAACTTAGAAAATCATTGTTGTATCACCTTGTTTTTAACTATTAAAAAAATGAAAATTTTAGTGAAAAAATATAAAATATAAAGGCTACTTAAATGTTGAAATTTTTAATTTTTAATTATTAATTTTTTAGTTTGTTGTAGTAGGCTATTACCAAATGATGTTTGGCCTAATAATATCGAGGTACCCATTCAATGACTAATTGTGATTCCTTGACAATTTTTACTCGCCTTTATCCGAGCATGGTGGTAGAGTGCATTAAGCTAGAAGAAAATCATACTCGATTTCATTGTTCAATACCTTCGTACTGATATTTTATGTGAATTGGTACTCTTGTTCATCAAAGATGATTAAAAGTAAACATGCTCTACTTTCATCAAATCATTAGGCTCCATTAACATTAATAATGCTTCCAAGGTAGGCAACTTATATAAGTTTTGCATCTATTTTATTCTCTGGCCTCGGGCTTTAAAATTTGAAATAGTGAGAGAATTAACCGTAATAGAAAATATCCCTTCGTCAAAGGATTTTATGTTGATGGACCATTTCAACAATCTTCCCAATATTGTTTGTTAACTCAAGACTTTCTGTAATTGTAGTTTCTTAAAGCCTTAAGTTGTATGTACTAAAAAAATAAAGGCATAACTTTATTGATACACAGACCAAGTAAAATGAGATTCTCTTAATTCATTTATTTAATTTTTAGTTGACCAAATAAATTGAATGTTGTTTCCTTCAACTTGTGAAAATAGAATAAATATTATTGCCTTCTTAAATGTTGTAAGATAAAGAAAAATCTCCAATATACTATTTTTGAGAATGTTTTTTGAACTATCAACAACAAAGGATAACAAACATATATGCACAACTAGTGTGTAATCCTTATTGAGAATGTCTTAAATAGCATTACAAATTATCATTCTGTAATTTTGATACATATATATTATTTAACAAGCACTATTAAAGATAGGAACAATATCGTAGAAAATTGTAGATGTCTTATAATAAGTATCACATTTTTTAATTCTATAAAAACTAAATTTAATCTATATGAGTGACTAATATGTTACAGAACTCATGTGTTTATAATATTTGGTTATTTTGAAAATATGACCAACAATTATTAATTATATCACAAAAATTAAATATACATAAATTATTAAGTATATAAAACTAATAATTTTTTTAGACAATGTATAACTAATATAGTTTAAGAAAAAATAAAAATATGAAATAAAATTATTTTGTATGATTAACAATATATATCTTTTGTTTCTCAAATAAGAAATGTATTATTAAAATTTATTTATTTTTCTACAAAATTTAAAAACCTAAATATTGAAAGAAAAATATACAAGGTGAAAAATAAATGTTTTAAAAAAAATGCCCCCAAAATGTCAACGAGAGTCAACTTTAAAATTTTTTCCTCCCTACCCATTCATCCACCAATAAATTTATTCCATCACATTTTTCCTTCTTTTAGCCTTTTCTAGCTTTTTTCCACCTTGTTGCTTTGTTGTTTTTCGCTTTTGGTGTTTATCCCAAACATTTTGGGATCAACCCCCTTATCTAATTCTCTTTCCATTTTTGTCAGAACCTCAATTTATTCTCTCTCCATTTCTACCCCATCCTCATCACACCGCCTTTCCTTTTCATTCCTTTTCAGGTTTTCACCTTTTTTCAATTTTAGTTTTCGATCTCATCATGACCTGTTAAATTCTGTTAGAGTCAATCAAGCCTATAAAAGTTCTCAATCAAATCCAAAGAGCAAAACTAATTATCGTGATATCACGAAAAATGATTCAATCACTGGATGAGAATGATATGAAAATGTTTACACTGAAACTTACGGTGTTGTAGCTCGAAGCGGTAGTGAAAATGAGTTGGTTAATATCCAAACACCAGTAGATACACATATTCAGAGAAGTACAACTGCCTAGACGGAACCAGGTCTAGATCAAAGTAAGGTTAAAGTTATAGTGTGGTCAAATTTGTTTGAAGGGTGTGTGAAAAAAGGTACTAAAACTGGAATTTTACGAACCTACCAGACATGAATGAAAAAGAATAATCAAACCACCACAAGATGTACTAGAAGAACGTGCAAATCTTTGGAAAAACTATTTGACTGGTCAATTTATGGATATGCCACCTCTGTTTTATGCAATTGTGAATTTCGTTAAGTATCAATGGAACAATTTGGATAATGTTGATGTTAAATCGAGTAGTAAATGAGTCTTTGTATTTAAATTTGAGAATAGGCAGTATTATGGTAAAGATATAGAACAGTTGTGGCATATTAATCATAAATCACTTCTCCTAAGACCATGGAAAGCGGGTATGCAGTTTGAGAAGATAGACGTGTCGAAAATACTGATTTAGGTCAAACTAGTCAACATTTCGATGAACTTATGGACACAAAAAGGCTTGATCTACGTGGCTAGTGTTATAGGAGTTCAATTACAAATGGACACTATAATAGTGTCAAAGCCGAGGATAGGGTATGCTCGTTTATGTGGTGAGATAAGCACTAAGGAAGACCTCTCAGAAAATGCTTATGTTGATGTGGGAGTGGAGGAATTACAGGAAGTTCGAGTAGAATATTACTGGAAACCAATCATCTGCAAAAAAATGTAGAGAAAAAATGTAGAGTAACTATACTAATACACATAAACTGTGGAGACCAAATAAGTTGTTGGATGTAGAAGACAAAGAAAGTAAGGGTAAAAATGTTTCTGAAGAATGGCGAGTTGTTAGACAAAGAAGTAGAAACCAACACTAAATGGAGAGTCTTGCTCTGTTCTAAAACCAAATAAGTTTGAGGAGCTACAGAGAAATAATGAGAATAATATTGATCATGATTTTCTTCAGTTCATCAATCATAGCGGTGTCCAAGAGATTACCCACCCTCAAATTTATGAAATTTACTTCATAGAATGTGTGTGGCTTTAATAATATTATTTGACAACTTGATGTCAATGAGTTTTTAAAAAGTAATAATTTCAGGGTTTTTGGACTTTTAGAAACTAAGGTTAAGTCTTGTAAGTATTTATGACTAATTAATGCTCATTTTCCTCGTTTGAAGATGTTCTATAACTATAATAAAAATTAGTGTGCGAGAATTTGGATTTTGTGGGAACAGAAATATGTTGTCTCACAAGTTCTGGATATGAAAATCATTGAAGGTGGAGATACAATATATATGGGCATGATATATGGAAGTAATTGTGATGCATAGATAAGGATTTTATAAGATGATATAATCAATTGGAGTAATGATTATGCAGCTAATAAACTGTGTTTTATAGGGAACTTCAATGATATACTAAAAATACAAAATAGAATGCATTGTGATACACTTGACAATGGTTATATTGAATTTGTAGATTGCATTGAAGAGTCAAATATATATGAATATTAATATGGGGGTAAATATTATACTCGTACAAATAAAAAAGTCACCAGACAAATCAGAGCTATATAGTTTGTTTATTAATAGTAAATGGATGGTCACTCTTTTTTCTAATTTTATAGTAACGCCTCCTTCTACCTCAAATCATTGTGCTCTAAAAGTCAATATTGGAAGTCAAAAGAGATCAAAACCGTGTTCAATTAAATTTTTCAATATATTAGCTCAACATGAAGGATTTATTAATATAATTATGCAAGCCTGGAATATTGATATTGAAATAAATCATATGTTTAAGTTGTGTATGAAACATAAAGTGGTAAAATTTCTCTTAGGAAATTCAACAATACAAATTTCAGAAGGAATTCCTAAAGTATTAAAACTATCAAGAGTCAATTACAGATATTTCAGAGTACAATTATGAATGTAGATCTTGATCTAAACATGCTTGATGAAGAAAAGGTGTTAGTAGAAGAAATTGAACAGGATGTGGTGATTCATCATAATATTATGAAGCAGAAAGCCATAATTTCTTTTACCAATGATATGGTCTGTAATTCTTTATATGTCTACAAAATGATACGTGGTAGAATAGCAAAAAATAATGTCTTTATTCTGATTAATGATGTATGTGAATCTATTATTGATCCAGTTCTCATTAACGAAGAGTTTGTGAATTTTTAATAACAACTCTTAGGATCAGAAGCTAGCCATGAAAAAAGTGTGTTCTAGCTCAACTATTAAGAAGGTTATTAAATCATACTTATTTGAGGAGCAAATAGCTGATTTGATTGCCCCTATCACTAACAAGGAGATACAAGATGCACTATTTTCAATCAATGAAAATAAAAGTTCAGGGTCTGACGTTCTTAATTCACGCTTCTATAAAGCTTCATGGAGGGTTATTGAAAATGATTTTACTCAAGCTGTGAGATAATGCCTAGACTTAGGTGAATTGTTTGGTCAAGTTAATTCTACAACCATTGTTCTTGTACAGAAGAGAGAAGAATACTTCTAGTCTTAAGAAGTTTAGACCAATCTCTTGTGTAAATACAGACTAAGGAAGGTTTTGAGCTCAATTATCTCCCTAAATCAGACATCCTATGTGGGAGGTAGGTATATCAATGACAACATCTTAGTGGCTCAAGATATAGTTCTTGGATATGAGAAGAAAAACTCTGCACGGAATTGTACAATAAATCTTGATTTACAAAAGGCATATGATAGTGTGAATTAGAAGTTTTTATTGAACACAATGTATGTATTTGGCTTTCCTACAAAGTTTATTCTATGGATTTAAATGTGTGTATGCACACAATACTATTCAATCTGCATTAATGGTGAAGGACAAAGAGCTCCTCTCTCCCCTTACTTTTTTCTATTAATATTGAAATATTCACACGATTGTTTAATCATATGGCTATGAAGACACAGTTCAGCTATTATAAATAATGTAGAAGTTTGTAGTTGAATCAGATTATTTTTGTTGATGATTTGCTCATATTCCTTAAGGCAGATGTTAAATCAAGTAAGGTAGTTAAAGAAGCACTTGACTTATTTACTAGAATCCCTAAGTTGAGTATTAACTTTCATAAGACTGAATTGTATTTTGGAGGGACTGAAGATCATATGATTCAAAGAATCTCTACTATTTTGAAAATCAAAGTTGGATATTTACTAGTTAGATACTTGGGTTTGCTCTAAATTCAAAAAAGTTAAGTATTACTAATGGAAATAAACTTGTAGAAAAGATTTTTGGTAGTATTAGTTAGTTACCTTCAAAGTTGTTGTCTTATGCAAGAAGAGTTGAATTAATTTGGTCCATTTTGGTGAGTTAAATCATATATTGGTGTAGGGTTTTCTTATTAAAAAACAATTCATTTATATACTTAATTATAATATGGATAGTTTTTTGTAGAAAGGGAATGTAGATAATGCACAGGGAGTAAATATTGCTTGGATCAACATCTGTACAAAAAAACTGATGGTCTTGGTATTCCAATATCGAGGATATGAATAAGGTATGCTTATTGTTTACTTTCTGGAGGATGCATTCAACAGGAACACAATTTGTGGAGTAGATGGATTCATCATAATATCATCAAAGATAAGTCTATTTGGGGATTAAATGCAAATCAATATCATAAATGAATTCGGAAGCAGTTAATGAAAATCAGGAGAGTTGCATACAAGTTCATTCAACATAAAGTTCATAATTGTAAAAATACTTTCCTTATTTGTGACAAGTGGTTTGATGGGAGTAATGTACAATAAATATTATAAATTGAGCTTTATAATTAAAACAAAAACTACAACAAGACTGTTAACTCATGCTTTGGGAGAGATAGATTGAGATTGCTTCTATGTATATATAAAATTATTCCTTTACTTGAACACTTCGATGTAACTCCTAGAAATGACTTGAATCTCTGGAGTAAAAAGTATTAGTAAGGGCTTATCCTTTAAAAAGACTCTAAAAAGTATAACTGCAGATAAAGAGAGTGTCAAGTGGAGTAAAATTATTTGGGCAAAGTGTTGGGTTCCACAAAAGTCAGAATAACTTAATGGGATTGCAAATTAATATGATATGCTTGATATGTATGAGGTGTTCTATGAAGTAAATCATTTTTTATTAGCTGCTCTTTTTTCAAGAGATTATTTATTAAAATACTAGAAAAATGCATAATCATAAATCTACTAGATGATTTGAATGATTTCTACATCATTCATCAAAGTTTGAGCGATGAACAAATTACAATTGTAAGTTCTTTAATTACTTCTTATATATATATTGGATATGTGGTGAGAAAAATGGAGAAATCATGGATGATAAAGGTTGAATTAAGAAAAATTGTATCTCAGAAGGCTATAAGGTTGCAGAAAAAGAATTTTAAAATGAACCCCTATATGGAATTGATTAATCTTATTTGTAATAGTGGGTAGGTCCAATTAGATGTAATTTCTGTCTTTTACTTAATTTTTTTCTTGTTGAGATTATCTAGAATAGTTCTAATTGGGCCTGAAGGTTATGTAAAGATAATGTAATAAAAAAAATTTATGTTGATAAAAAAAGGTGAGAAATTATTGTTGAATATTAACCCTAATTCGATCATTTCAAATATGGAGATATAAAATCATCATTAAGGATCAAAGCTACAACCACTAATTTATTACTATTTGATATTCCATTCTTTTCTAATAGAATTCAACATTTCTTTTCGCCTTCCCAATTTTGATTCTAAAGAAAAAGTAGATTCACTGTCTTCTATCTCTCAGAACGATTTACATTTCATTTCAATTTACATGTATGTATTTCTTGATCTATAATTATTTTTATGATAGATTTATATTCTAAAAAATACAATTTCTACTAAGGTTATTTAATTATTTTTTCAAAATTTGTTGATAGTTTGATTGTGTAGGGTATATAAATTTCATTCACATAATTCATTGATTACTTCATTTGCAATTTTTTTTACCTAAGACTTGATCTATTTTTTGATGATTTTTAGTGTGTGTATTTACAAAAGATATATTAAAGAATGTGATTGAATATTATGAATTTAGATCTGAGGATATTTTTGCTGTAAAAAAACTAATAAATTAAAGGTTATCGCTTATACATTCAACTAAGGGGCTTTAAATAAAATAACTTGAACTTTAGGACTAGTTGTTTTTATTTTTAATATTTTTATGGAAAACCCATTATTATTCATCATCTTCTTTTTCCCTCTAAAAACCAGAATTTTCAAACTGTTTTAGCCCTGTTGAAGTGGTTTTATAAAAAACAACTAGAAGTTTGAGGCCAACTGTATATATTATTTATTATCCTCTTTTCCCTTCAAAATGAAAAAACTTGCTCAAGTTATTTAAATCGAGCTAATTAGGATTTATTACAGGCGAACCTTAGCAGAACTATCGATTAGCCAAGTGTTTTCAGTCTGGTTTATCACCCATTCTTTCATTGAAGTAGTTATTTTTCCATAATGTCATTCTTCATCAACCATCCTAGGCAGAAGCGCACAGGCTATCTCCACGTGTTGATATAGGATCACTAAATTGCCGAAGTCAATTATTTGTCACATTCACTCCTTCCAACAGAGAATGGTCGACTCATTATTGACAAATTGGTAATTTCTGTGTACAAATGAATTATTGCAAATTTTGTAAAACAAAGTGTTTTTAGTTGATATTAAATCAAAATTAATAACTCAAATTTTTTTAGTAATGTGTTATAAATACCAATATAGGTCACTAGTATTCATAGTGAAATAATTTTTTTAGAGATTATTATTTTAGAAATTTTTTAGAAAAAGAGAACCAAGATGAGGTAAATTTACGACCGAGTAAATAAAAATGAGATATGTTACACAAAGCATCCTATACAATGTGACTTAGGATACTATATCTAAGAGGGTTTATATATAAGGGTACCGAAAAATATGTTCTATTGATTTTCAATAGGTGTTTTATTTTGGTCAAAAAATATTATTTGAAGTAATTTCAGTTGGATATTTGTTTTAAGACAAAATACATTTATTAATATGCTTTGTTGGTACCAAACTACCTTCTAGAGGATATATATATATATATATACTAATCGTATCATATTTGTATAAAATAATAAAGATAAATTTTAAGTTTTGATGTTTTCAATATATAGGTTGGCTTAAGCGACCTTTGATAAAGCACAATTCCTCCACTGGGCATCCTGATTATATATGCCCTAGATGTGATATAGAGCTAATACAAGCTTCAAGGCTAATGGCATCTTGGTATCAAATATTTAGCAACAATAACAGTAAACATGTGCATGCTTCTAGGTCGATGTTCATCTATCATAAATAATGTAGAAGTTTGTAATTGAATCAGATTATTTTTGTTGATGATTTCCTCATATTCCTTAAGGCAGATGTTAAATCAACTAAGGTAGTTAAAGAATCACTTGACTTATTTACTAGAATCCCTAGGTTGAGTATTAACTTTCATAAGAGTGAATTGTATTTTGGAGGGACTGAAGATCGTATGATTCAAAGAATCTCTACTATTTTGAAAATCAAAGTTGGATATTTAATAGTTAGATACTTGGGTTTGCCTCTAAATTAAAAAAATTAAGTATTACTAATGGAAATAAAATTGTAGAAAATATTTTTGGTAGTATTAATTAGTTACCTTCAAAGTTGTTGTCGTATGCAAGAATAGTTGAATTAATTAGGTCCATTTTGGTGAGTTAAATCATATTTTGGTGTAGGTTTTTATTATTAACAAAACAAATCATTTATATACTTAATTACGGAAAGGGAATGTAGATGGTGCACAGGGAGTAAATATTGCTTGGATCAATATATGTACAAAGAAACTGGTGGTCTTTGTATTCCAATATCGAGGATATGAATAATGTATGCTTATTTTTTACTTTCTGGAGGATGTATTCAATAGGAACACAATTTCTGGAGTAGAAGGATTCATCATAATATCCTCAAAGATAAGTGTATTTGGGGATTAGATGCAAAACAATATCATAAATGAATTCGGAAGTAGTTAATGAAAATCTGGAAAGTTGCATACAAGTTCATTCAACATAAAGTTCATAATTGTAAAAATACTTTCCTTATTTGTGACAAATGGTTTGATGGGAGTAATGTACAAGAAATATTATAAATTGAGCTTTATAATCACAACCAAAACTACAACAAGACTGTTAACTCATGCTTTGGGATTGATAGATTGAGATTGCCTCTATATATAGCTAAAATTCTTCCTTGAGTTGAACACTTCGATGTAACTCCTAGGAATGACTTGAATCTCTAGAGTAAAAAGTATTAGTAAGGGCTTCTCCTTTAAAAAGACTCTGAAAAGTATAACTACAGATAAAGAGAGTGTCAAGTGGAGTAAATTTATTCGGGCAAAGTGTTGCGTTCAACGCTGCTCTTTCATTACATGGTTAGCTATTCATGATCGTCTAGCCACAAAAGTCAGAATGACTTAATGGGATTGCAAATTAATATGATATGCTTGATCTGTATGAGGTGTTCTATGAAGTAAATCATTTTTTTATTAGCTGCTCTTTTTTCATAAGATTATTGATTAAAATACTAGAAAAATGCATAATCATAAATCTACTAGTTGATTTGAATAATTTCTACATCAGTCTTCAAAGTTTGAGCGATGAACATATTACAATTGTAAGTTCTTTAATTACTTCTTATATATATATTTTATATGTGGTGAGAAAAATGGCAGAAATCATGGAGGATAAATGTTGAATTAAGAAAAATTTAAAGAAAAATTGTATCTCAGAAGGTTATATGGTTATACAAAAAGAATTTTAAGAAGAACCCCTATATGAAATTGATTAATCTTATTTGTAATAGTGGGTAGGTCCAATTAGATGTAATTTACGTCTTTTACTTAATTTTTTTCTTTTTGGGCTTATCTAGAAAAGTTCTAATTGGGCCTGAAAGTTATGTAAAGATCGTTTGATAAAAAAAAGTTTTGTTGATAAACAAATGTGAGAAATTATTATTGGACATTAACCCTAATTCGATCATTTCAAATCTAGAGATATAAAATCATCATTAAGGACCGAAAGCTGCCGCCACTAATTTATTACTATTTGATATTCTATTCTTTTCTAATCGAATTCAAATTTCTTTCTTATTCCCAATTTTGATTCTAAAAAAAAAGTGGATTCACTATCTTCTATCTCTAAGATCAATGGACATTTCATTTCAATTTACATGTATGTATTTCTTGATCTATTGTTATTTTTATGATAGATTTATATTCTAAAATAAATTGCTTCTACTAAAGTTATTTAATTATTTTTTCAAAATTTGTTGATAGTTTGATTGTGTAGGGTATACAAATTTCATTCACATAATTCATTGCTTATTTCTTTTTGCAATTTTTTATATAAGATTTAATCTATTTTTTTGATGTTTTTTAGCGTGTGTATTTACAAAAGATAGATTAAAGAATGTGATTGAATATTATGAATTTAGACCTGAGGATATTTTTACTGTTAAAAAAACTAATAAATTAAAGGGTATCGCTTATACATTCAACTAAGGGGCTTTAAATAAAATAACTTGAACTTTAGAACTAGCTGTTTTTATTTTTAATATTTTTACAGAAAACCCATTATTATTCATCATCTTCTATTTCCCTCTAAAATGATAATTTCCAAACTGTTTTAGCCTCTTTTGAAGTGGTTTTATAAAAAAACATCTAGAAGATTGAGGCCAACTGTATATATTATTTATCATCCTCTTTTTCCTTCAAAATGAAAAAAATTGCTCAAGTAATTTAGATCGAGCTAATTAGAATTTATTACAGGCAAACCCAGCAGAACTATCGATTAGCCAACTGTTTTCAGTCTTGTTTATCACCCATTCTTCCATTGAAGTAGTTATTTTTCCATAATGTCATTCTTCATTAAGCATCCTAGGCAGAAGCGCACATGCTATCTCCATGTGTTGATAGGATCAGTAAATTGCCGGAGTCAATTATCTGTCATATTCTCTCCTTCCGACAAAGGATGCATGGCTCATTATCGACAAAATGGAAATTTCTGTGTAGAAATAGTCACAATCTAAGGTTCAATGACAAAAGCAGACAATTCATCAATCTTCAGAAATAATTGAGAAATGAATTATTTGCAGATTTTGTAAACAAAGTGTTTTTAGTTGATATTAAATCAAAATTAATAACTCAAAAAATATTTTTCAGTAAACTATTATAAATACCAATATTGGTCACTAGTATTCATAGTGGAATAATTTTTTTAAGAGATTATTATTTTAGAAATTATTTCGAAAAAGAGAACCAAGATGAGGTAAATTTACAACTGAGTAAATAAAAATGAAATATGTTACACAAGGCATTCTACAGACAATGAGACTTAGGATAGTTTATCTAAGAGGTTTTATATACAAGGGTACCGGAAAAAATGTTCTATTGATTTTCAGTAGGTATTTTATTTTAGTCAAAAATATTATTTGAAGTAATTTCAATTTGATATTTGTTTTAAGACAAATTACATTTATTAATACGTTTTGTTGGTACCAAACTACCTTCTAGAGGATATATATATATATTATATATATATATATACTGATCGTATCATATTTGTATAAAAAAATAAAGATAAATTTTAAGTTTTAATGTTTTCAATATATTGGCCATCCTCATTATAAATGCCCTATATGTGATATAGAGCTAATACAAGCAACAAGGCTAATGACATCTTGGTACCAAATATTTAGCAACAAAAACATGAAACCTGTGCATGCTTCTAGGTCGATGTTTTGGAAGAATTTCTGCTTAGTGAAACCAACATGGATAAAAATCCCCACTGAGGCACTAGATATATAAGAAAGTACTACTAATATACTTTTTTCTTTTTATAAACTAATGAAAGGCAAACTATTTGTTTTTTATGTAAGTATCTGAGCAGTGAGTCCTTTAGTCATCAAGCTTTGAGTCCTTTAGTCATAGTGCTTCATTTTACTTAATTGTACTATTGCACCTAAAGTTTGTTTATTTGTAAACAAATGGGATAAACACAATTTCCCTTTTATGAGTTCTACGTGTTTTAGATGTGTACTTTTAATTATAAATTATTATTTTCGATTCATATTACAAATGATTTGAATGTGACAATTCAGTTTGAGGACTACCGTAATAGTTAAAAAGAGACTATGAAGCTCATACACTCCATTGCTAGTATACCTTCAAATGCATTAATTTATTTGATTAGATTTATAAACTTAGTCAAAAGTCTATACTATAATAAAATATTTAGGTTGCTCTAAGATAAAAAAAATCTTTACAAAAAGTTTAAAACCAATCATGACATAGTGTGATAGGTCTATTAAGGAAAAGAAAAAAAATAATTGTTTTGAATGGTAACTAGGTATTGCGTGTTTCTAAAGACACTACAAAAAATAAAATTCTCTCTAGTCATTGTTTACTTTTTTTTTTAATTTTACAAGGATACCATGAAAAGTTTATGGACTAAATGTTAACTACTCCATACATTATAGTGATATAAAGTGAATAATTAAATACACTTTTCTTGTGCCTTAAACACTACAAAATATAACACATAATATATGAAAGATTAGTATATAATTGGAATATGCACATGCCTGAAACCCAAGAATTTCGCTTAAGATTCTCGATATTTAACCCCATGTAGAAGCGTATTACTATCTTTAAAACTCAAAATTGTATGTATTCTCACCATTTTTCATAACCTCGATTTGACCTTTAAACGTTGTACATCATTATATAGATTGTCAACTTTCAATACATCCCCTTCTCTTACAAATTTCTCAGGATAATAATAATTTATATGATATTTCATAAAATTATATAGTATTACAGTTAAATAATCCTAGAGTTAGCTTGTAATATTATAGAATTCGTCTTGGGTATTCGTAACCATACATAACCCAACCCACTAATTCACCATCACATTTGACATGATTAAATTGAAATTGAACATACCCAAGCAATATTTCAAGACTCCCCGGGGTATATTTTGTTTGAAAATCTTTTGGTGGAATTTTTTTTCTAAGCGCTGCAAATAAGTAAATTATAAGCGTGTATCATTAGAACCAATATATAATTAACAAAATACAAATACAAAATACCATAGCAAGCTTAAGTTTTGGTCAAAATTTTGTCACAGTGTATCATGCTTGTTTGAATATTAGCACACATACTTATCATATGCTTTATGATCATACACGTATATAATTATCTAAGTAGAACTACCCAAAATCTGATTTATATACTAGAAAAGGAAATAAGATTTGAAGTATATCACTTATTAATAAATACATTTTAAACAATTTTGTTCAAACAGAAAACACTTCAACTTGCATTAAAAATATCACAGGGTGTGCCCAAAAAAAATTCTTTAAAATTCTTATTAACCAAATTCATATTTTGATGAAATAATTTGAAGTTCCATTTCATTATTTAGTGTGAAAAAATAGGATTTCATATATGTTTAAATCCCAAACAAGGAACTCTATTACCTTACCGATTATATATTCAACAATCTTTGCCTTTTTTGCTACATAATCCTTTGCCTTCTTTGCTACATAATCCTTTGCCTTCTTTGCTACTTCAGTTTTTGGTTTTTTTACACGAAAATAGTATAAAGGAGAAGAGGACAAAGATGAAACATTAACATGAAAAACCATTAAACAAGTGGCAATCTGAGTCATTGGATGAAATGTGTTAAATAATTGATTGATGGGTTTGTATACATAATCTGTAAATAAACATAATACTAAATACTTCTTCCATTTAAAATAAAGTTATTTGAAGAATATATAACATTTTAAAATTGGAAATGTTGATATATAGACTAAGCATAACCAAATTGCAGAGATGTTCATACATTTTTTAATTAATAGCACTGTAGTCTTATATTATGCAAAATTGCACTATAGGTGTTATATTATGTTACAGTCCCACTATAGATCTCGAATGGTTTCAAGATCAGTAATGTGATAAATGCGTTTATGTAAAATTAAATAAGTCATGTATGTCATTGTCTGTTTATATGTGGATGATATGTTAATTATTGAAAGTAGCAATGATGTGATTACATTTACCAAAATGATGCTTTCAAATAAATTTGACATAAAAGATCTAGGCCCTTGCAGATGTTACTTTGGGTATCAAGATTCTCCAAATTTCTGAAGGTATTATACTATCTCAGTTACACTATACAGAGAAAGTATTGAACAAATCTAGTAATGGCTACAGAAATATCGCCAAGACACATGTTGATGCAAATTTACATCTTGCTAAGAACACAAATGATATAATTAACCAGTTGGAGTACTCTCGGGTTATTGGGAGTCTTATTTACCTACCAGACTTCACTAGACTAGATAGATAATGTAATAATCTGAGAAAGAACCATTTAATTGTTATTGTAAGAGTTATGAGGTATGTTAGATACATTATAAACGAAAGTTTGTTGTACACAGGATATCTAGTTGTACTAGAAGGATACATTGATGTAAACTGGATATTAGACTCATTAAACTCAAAATCCACAAGTGGATTCGTCTAAGTCTTAGGAGGAACAGTCGTGTCTTGGAAACCCACTAAGAAAACATGCATAACCAAATACACTATGGAATCTGAGTTTATAGATATAGACAAAGCTACTGAGAAAGTCAAGTGGCTTCAGAATTTTTAGAAAATATTCCTAATTGGACAAATATGTGTTAGAACGTGCATAGCCAGATCCATTATCAAATATGTGTTTATAGATTTAGAAAAAAATACTGAAAAAGCCGAGTGGAAATGCCACATTCTAAGTTCAAAGGAAAAACTTAATCATAAAACTGCAACTCGGTCTGACGCATTGTGGGGAGACCTACCCAAACCCTTCCTAGGACAAAATTAATCAATGTAACTTGTAAAAGTGAATCAAAAGTTAATCTTTTAATGGTTCTTGTATCTTCAATAATATAAGATAAAGTAATGAAGATAATCTCAACAAGAGACACCTATATGAACAACATGGATATGGCCGCCCTATGATAACTTTTTGAAGGAAAAAATCTTCGACAGTTATACATGAAATACCAAGAGTTGTTCAGGACCGTAAATGGACACAACCATGAGAACCAAATAATGTTTGAAAGGATGCTATGTAATTTCTATTTACATGGTTTACAAAAAGGCTAAACAATATTTGACATCAAATTAACTAGTTAGCAAGTAAATCTGATAACCTTTCCTAGAGAAGGTTCAAGGCCACAAGCTACCTTTCATGACGTAATATTCTTCTACGCTTCTCTCTCAATATCTCTCATGTTTAGAATTGTATTGCATATTTTTTAGGGTGGTTATTCAACTTCCATTCATGTGGGGACTGTTACTCAAATGAGTTTTTACTCACGTGAATTAGTTAATACGTTTATCTAGTTGTAAAGAGCAACGTAAAATATTCACTTGGTTAAATATTATTCGAAGTTGAATGATAAATTGAGTCATGAGAATTTGGAAGAAAAATAAAGAAATAGATAGTTTTTATTTATTTATATGTTTATATATATAGTAATTAAGGTGAAAAAAAGAAAATAAAATTATTTACTGACATGTGCAAGTCTTATTATTAACATCGGGTCTGACCCAATAGTAAATTTATAATGAATACTAAGGATACATTCCCATTGGGCTTGACCAAATAGTTATTTCCTTTATTAACTAACATATCATTTATTTAAAATACAAAACTGAATTTTTTAAGTCACAACCATTTCTAATGGATGCCTATACATTTTCAATATATAGTTGGCCAACTCAAATATTTTCTTAATTCAGTTTTTTAAATTATGAAGCATTATAAATCATAAGAGATAAAAAAAGTAGTCTATTAAGTTTGACAAATTTCTGTAGAGTTGTGTGTCCGGTTCTTCTTAATAGTTTTGTTGTTGTATAACCAACAAACCTAAGACATCGAACCTCGACAAGTAAAGTTTTTGTAATTATTTATGTTTTTATTTATTTTTGAATTATTTTTTATATAGTTTTACTGGTTTATAATTATTAAATACAACATGATTTTCGAAGTAGGCCGTTAAAATCAAATTTTCATCCAAGCTTGGTAAGTTATAAATATTCTTGAACAATTGTACTCTAGGGTCATCGCCTTTCACTATGTATAACTAGTATGTAGTCCACATTAAGAATGCCCTAATTGGAATTACCAATCATACTTCTCCAAATTTGATAATATATATTATTTAACTAGCATTATTGATGGAAAGAACCACTCTACGCAAAATTTTAAACATCTTATAATAAATATCACAAATTTGAATATTATAACAGCTCAAATTTGTCTATGTTAGTACCTAATCCCATACATAGCTCATGCATATATATAATTTTATCATTTAGTATTTTACCAAAATTTTCAATAAACAATTTTTGAATCAAGATTTTGGCGAACAACCACTCTATAAATAAGTCCAATAATTTAAAAGTGTTTTTCTTGGGACATGAGATATTTCACCCTCTCCCTTGTAGTAAAATCATAATGGAAGAAATCTTAGAGTCTCTCATAGTTGGTTGCTCAAGCATTTAAAACTTTGAAATCTATACATAAGTGTCGAGAATTGGCGCGTAATGATCTTTCTTAGATTTAGTAAAATAAGGTGTTATGTCTTGGTCAAGGGGGAAGTCTCTAGACACTATAAATACGAGGAACCTAAAGAATTTTTCAGAAGTGGCTACTAGTAAAATTCACATCAATAATGAAGGAATGTGGATAACTATAGTAAAGATAAAATTTATCCCACCCACCTCAAAATTAAACGTTTTAGAAGGTTTTGAAGGCTATACAACCAAAACCGATGGGTTCCTCAATACTAGATAAAATGAACAAAAAAAATCCTTGAAGGGGTAAGATCTATATTAAAAAATTGGGGTACAAAAAAAATTCTTACCCGAAGGTTTGGTAAAAAATTGAACTGGCTTCTGATAAATATACAAAAGGGGTGCCTCATACCTATATTGAGGCAACAAAGGTAATGCATGATTTTGACTTATTATCCCACACAAGCACTCACATACTTCCTAGTCAATAAAGTTTAACATAACTAGCTCCAAATCCTACATTTGGACTTCATTTCTCTCTCTCATATTTCTTTGAAAGGCTCGTAAAATTAAACATAACTAAGTATACACCAATCTCTTTTGGAGAGGGACTGTCACCCAAATCGTTTTATAAAGATTGGATGAGAACCAAAATTAAGGGACATTTACAGGAAGTTAGTGATTTCCTCCTAGAGGAAGGATACCCTTATCCCAAAAAAAAGGTTGATGACTAGACAATTGGATAAATAGTACTCTAACTATACAAGTCAAAAGGAAATATGTAATTGCGTCTTTAAACATGAAGAAATAAACATCGGTGAGGAAAGACAAAGCCAATATATGAAATCTTACCTCTATAAAGGAAGTAGTACATCATCCTAACAGAGTACATTATCTCCCTATGAGTAATAACTGGAGAAAAAGCCTATATAGGTTAAGAAAAAAGGAAAAAGGAAAAAGGGAGACCCTATATAAATATATGTTTGTGCAAAGAGCATAACTTCGTCCAAAGAGTAATGTGTTATCTAACCAAACAATTGGAATAAAAATAAACAATAATGATTGTGTAGGTCAACTCAATACTATGGATATAAAAGCCTTATACTCTTGTCGTTCCTAACGGTTGTCACTTATACTAAAAATAGTTGTTCCAAAAAGATTGTCACTTTAGAAAATCAAGACACTTCTTTATTTTTTATACAATTTTTACCTCTAATTAAATATTATAATATATGTTTCCAAAAAATATTTAAGATATCAAGACACTTTACGAAGGAAATTTTAGTAATAACATGGCTAATAAATAGCATTTTTTAATTTGTGTGCAAAAATAGATGTAACAACCTTTTAGGAACGGAGAGAAGCATCAGTATTGAACCCAAAATAGGATATATTAGTAGATTAAAGACAATGCTCAAAAGCAACCATGGTAAGCATAAATTAGAAAAGCAGACATAAGGCTCAAATAAAGACCGTGAAATTCTACATTTTATCGAGGATTGAAAAATACTAAAATTTAATGGTGTATTTCTTAGGGAGAAATTTATCTCGACCTCGGGGTAACAAATCCAAGTGAGCTCGGGGAAAAATAATTGGGCGATATCCAGAAAGTATGAAATGGATGCCGAACTTCGAACCTCGGGACAACAAGGGTACACAAATTAAAGGATACCAATTATTTTACAGATTCCCACTTGACGAGCAACGTCCATCACGAGAAGACGTTTGTCATAATAAAGTTGAGATTCGCTAATAAGATCTTAAATAAAGTGGATGCTTTCAAAATACCTGAATAAGATAGAATGTCCTTAACCTAAGTAGGAAGAATACAAGCAAGACCGAAAATTATGTATACACATATTTATTATGCCACAATCATATTTTTGGAAGAAATATATTTACTCTTTTGATTTTTTTACATGTAAAACATACTTGATTTATGTGGAACTTTATCATTTTAATTTATTATTTTTCACTCTGATAGATCTTTTATTGAAAAGCCTACATTTATGACCTTTAAGGTTATCATGCAAAAAAAATATCAAGCTTAAATCTTATTATTTGTATCATTATATTATGTTGATTTACTTTATTTATAGGTCTACTAATAAGAGTTATGTTTAACTTGTAAGATATATTAAAACACAAGCTAAAACTTTTTATAAAGATTATGATTCATGATCCAAGGTTAGAGAAGAGGGTAATTGGTCATTGAAAAAGAGAAAGATTTTTAATATCAAAGTGCTTGAGAGTCTGGAAAAATCTGAATAAGATTGTGACTAAAACTATAAAAGTGTCCTTTAATTTTCATAAATGACTCCCTAAAACATAATGGGTTAGATTTTAGGAATGAGTCCTGGAAAATCATTGTTGTTTAAATTTGTTTTTAACCATTAAAGAAAATTAGTGAAATAAAATAAAATATAAAGACTACTAAAAGGTTGAATTTTTCAGTTATTAATTTTGGATTTTTTATTTTGTTGCAGTAGGCTATTACCAAATGATGTCTAGCCTAATAGTATTGAGGTACCCATTCATTGACTAATTGTGAGTCCTTGACAATTTTTACTTGCATTTATCCAAGCATGATGGTAGACTACATTCAGCTATAAGAGAATCGTATTTATTTCATTGATCAATACATTCGAATACACAAGTATAATTTAAAAAATAAAAAATTTACAAAGTTTAAAATTTATTGAAAATACCTTGATTTAGTTGAAGAAATTAAAGATTGATGATCATGCCCACCTTCAAAATGTATTACGTAACCTAATCAAATCATATAGCAAGAATTAAACACAATTATAAACCAAAAACAATTGAATTTTCATGAAATTACCTTCAATTGCTTGATGAAATTGGATATTGACAATGCCCCATCTTGAATATGAATCCGAGAATGGTGCAAGATGAATGGGAAAATCAATTGAAAAATATTAGAACAAATTTAGTTATGTTTTTGAGAGAAAATGGGAGAAAAAATTTGGGGGTTTTGAGTGTTTTTTGAGATAAAAAACCTACCGTCTTCATTAAATACGTTTTTTTGATTAGAGACAACACGACTCGTCGCTAAGTCCATGCACATCGTCCGTAAGATATTTTTATAGCGACGTCGTCCCAAATAGCGTCAAAATTTTGTACGTAAAAAAGAAAATAAAAAATTAAAATACATATTAGTGACGAAATTTTAACATGTTAGCTATGAAATGGTGTCTTCGCTAAGTCAAAGGTATTTTGCGACGACGTATTTCGTCGCTAACAAAAACTCGTCGCTAAGTCTTCTTTATTAGCGACGAAACGCGGGACGCCCCTAAACTGTCGCCCCTAAAAAGACGATTTGTAGTAGTGGTACAAGTCTTATTATTAACATTGGCCCTGACCCAATAGTAAATTTATAATAAATTCTATGGATACATTCCTATTGAGAACCTAAATATCTTTTATTTAAAGGACATAACTAAAATTTCAAGTCACAACCAATCGTAGTCGATGCTTAGCCACCTATTCATTTTCAATAAATAGCAGGTCAACTCAAACATTTTTTCATTCAGTAATTTGAAGTATTAAGCATCAAAAATCATAAGAGAGACTATAAAAGAAGCACTTTATTAAGTTTGATGAAATTCTGAAGAGTTCTTGTGTCAGATTCTTCTAAATAGTTTTTTTTGTTGTATCCTGGAGGTTGAAACCAACAAATGTAAGACATCAGTATGTGTCCTAAATACCTTAAAGACATTAGATTCAATCTGAACCTCGACGAGTAAAGTTATTTATTTATTTATATTTTTATTTATTTTTGTATAAGTTTTTATATAGTTCTACTTGTTTATACAAATTATATACAACATGATTTTTGAAGTGGGCCGTTAAAATCTATTTTTCATCCAAGCTTGGTAACTTTTAAATATTATTCAACAACTTTACTCTAGGACCATCGGCATTCACTATGAAATAAGTGAAAGCATTAAAAATAATTAATATTCTCTCTTCATCGAAGGCTTCGATCAAAATGGACCATTTTAACAATCTTCCCCTATATTTTTAGTTAATTCAAGATCTTTTGAAATGGTAGTTTGTTAAATCCTTCTATAGTATCATTTTCAAAATTAATGCATAACTTTATGATGCATGAACCAAGTCAAAGATGATTCGGTCGATCAAAGTATATTAAACTTTTTCTTTTTTGGATTAATAGTTGATGTAATATAATTGATATTTTTTCCCTTAGACCTCATAGAAAAATACTATCATTTCCTTCTTTAATGTTGCTAGATAAATATATATTTCCTCTGTCGAACGTCTTAAGACATTTTTTTGCTCTATCAACAACAAAGGATCATGAACATATGTATAACTAGTGTATAGTCCATATTGAGAATGTCCTAATTGGAATTACAAATCATAATTCTCCAAATTTGATATATATATATTATATAACTAGCATTATTAATGACAAGAACCACACTAGAAAAAATTTTAAACATCTTATAATAAATATCACGATTTTGAATATTACAAAAACAAAAAAATTTCTATGTGAGTAGCTAATCCCTTACTTAAGTCATGCATTTATATTATTTTATCATTTAGTATTTTACCAGAATTTACAATAACCAATTTTGGAATTAAGAAGCTAAGACCAATAATTTAAAAGTGGTCTTCTTGGGACATAAGGCATATATCACCCTCTCCCTTGTAGTAAACTTATAATGGAAGAAAGCTTAGAGTCTCTCATAGTTGGGTGCTCAAGCTTTTAAAACATTGAAATCTATATATAAGTGTGGAGAGTAAACGTGTAATGATATTTCTCCGATTTAGTAAAATGGTGATATGTCTCGGTCAAGGGAAAGTCCCAACACACTACAAATACGAGAGAACTAAACAATTTTCCACGAGTGGCTTTTAGGGAAATTACCATCAATTATGAAAGAATGTGGAATATTATAATATGGATAAATTTATCCCACCCACCTTGAAATCAAATGTTTTAAAAGTCTTTACTGGCTCTACAACCAAAATCGATGGACTCCTCACTACTAGATAAAATGAACAAAAAATAATCCTTGAAGGGTTAAGATCTATATTTAAAAAAATAGAGTACAAAAAAATATAGTACCCCAAGGTTCGGTCAAGAATTAAACTGGGCTCAATTATAGAAGGTTAATATGTCATGATAAATATACAAAAGGGGTTCTGATACCCATATCAAAGCAACAAATGTTATGCATCATTTTTACTTATTATCACACTCAAGCACTCGCATACTTTATCTCCACATTTTTTCATGTGTCACCCAAATTGAAAAAGAATGTAAGTCATCCGTAGACCAATAAAGTTTAACATAACGAGCTCCAGACCCTAGGTTTGGTCTGCATTTTTCTCTCTCATATCTCTATGAAAGGATCGTAAAATTAAACATGGCTAAGTATGCACCAATCTCTTTTGGGGATGGACTATCAATTATATAATTGTATAAAGAGTTGATGAGATCCAAAATCAAGGGATATTTAAAAGAGTTGATGAGATCCAAAATCAAGGACACCCTTATCCCCAAAAAAAGGTTGATGACTCGAGATTTGGATGAAAAATAGTTCAACTATACAAGTCAAAAGGAAAGATGTAATTGTGTCTTTAAACATGAAGAAAAAAAAATTGAGAGGAAAGACAAATCCAATATATGAAAACTTACCTCTATAAAGGAAGGAGTATATCATCCAAATGAAGTACATGATATCCCAATGAGTAATAATTGGAGAAAAAGCCTATAAAGCATACGAATAAAGGAAAAAAGAAGACCCTATATAAATATATGTTCGTGCCAAGAGCATAACTTTGTTCAAAGATTATGTGTTAACTAACCAAACGTTTGGAATAAAAAACTTATAATAGACTCATCAATATTAAACCTAAAATAGGATATATTAGTTGATTGACGACGATGCTCAAAAGCAACCCCGATAAATATAAATTAGGAATGTCGACATAAGGTTTGAATAGAGACCGTGAAATCCTACAGTTTATCGATGGTTGAAAAATACTAAAATTTATTGGTATATTTCTTAGTGAGAAATTTATCTCAACCTCGGGGTGAGAAATCCAAGTGAGCTCGGGGAAAAATAATTGGGCGATATCCACAAAGTATGAAATGGATGTCTAACTTCTGAACCTCGGGACAACAAGGGTATGTAAATGAAAGGATCCCCATTATTTTACATATTCCAACTTTACGAACAAATTCCATCTCGAAAATGCATAGGAATGTTGAGATCCACTAAGAAGATCTTAATAATAGTGGATGCCTCCAAAATACCCGAATAAGATGTCCTTAACCTAACTAGGATAAATACAAGCAAGATAGAAAATTATGCATCCACATGTTTATTATGCCACAATTATATTTTTTGTCTAAATATATTTAACTTTTATGATTTTATTTTGTGTAAACCATAGTTAATTTATGACGAAATTTGTCATTTTAATTTATACCTTTTCGCTTTGGTAGATTTTTTTATTGAAAAGCCTACATTGTTAAGACCTATAAGGTCATCATGCAAAATATATACCAAGCTCAAATCTTATTATTTATATCATTAGATTATCTTTATTTACTATATATTTATATTTACTAATAAGAGTTATCTTAAACTTGTAAGATATATTCAAACACAAGATAAATTTTTATATAAAGATTATGTTTGATGATCCGAGGTTAGAGAAGAGGGTTATTTGTCATTGAAAAAGAAAAAGATTTTTAGTATCGAAGTGGTTGAGAGTGAGTCTGGAAATATCTGAATAAGTTTGTGACTAAACCTATATAAGTACCCTTTAATTTTCACAATTGACTCAATAAAACATTATGGGTTAGATTTTAGGAATGAACTTAGAAAATCATTGTTGTATCACTTTGTTTTTAACTATTAAAGAAAATGAAAAATTTAGTGAAATAATTTAAAATATAAAGGCTACTTAAACGTTGAAATTTTTAATTATTAATTATTAATTTTTTAGTTTGTTGTAGTAGGTTATTACCAAATGATGTTTGGCCTAATAATATCGAGGTACCCATTCAATGACTAATTGTGAGTCCTTGAAAATTTTTACTCACATTTATCCAAGCATGATGGTAGAGTGCATTAAGCTAGCAGATAATCATACGCGTTTTCATTGTTCAATATCTTCAATTTGATATATTATGCGAATTGGTACGCTTGTTCATCAAAGACTATTAAAAGTAAACATGCTATACTTTAATCAAATCATTAGGCTCCATTAACATTAATAATTCTTCCAAGGTAGGCAAATTATATAAGTTCTGCATCTATTTTATTCTCTGGCCTCGGGCTTTAAAATTTGAAATAGTGAGAGCACTAACAGTAATAGAAAATATCCCTTCATCAAAGGATTTGATGTAGATGGACCATTTCAACAATCTTCCCAATATTGTTGGTTAACTCAATACTTTCTGTAATTGTAGTTTCTTAAAGTCTTAGGTTGTATGTACTAAAAAATAAGGGCATAACTTTATTGATACGCAAACCAAGTAAAATGAGATTCTCTTAATTCATTTATTTAATTTTTAATTGGCGAAATAAATTCAATGTTGTTTCCTTCAACTCGTGAAAATAGAATAACTATTATTGCCTTCTTAAATGTTGTAAGATAAAGACAAATCTCCAATATCAAATTTTTGAGAATGTTTTTTGAACTATCAAAACAAAGGATAACAAACATATATGTACAACTAGTGTGTAATCCTTATTGAGAATGTCCTAAATGGCATTACAAATTATCATTCTGTAATTTTGATACATATATATTATTTAACAAGTACTATTAGTGATAGGAACAATACTATAGAAAATTGTGGATGTCTTATAATAAGTATCACAATTTTTAATTCTATAAAAACTAAATTTATTCTATATGAGTGACTAATATGTTACAGAGCTCGTGTGTTCATATTATCTGGTTGTTTTGAAAATATGACCAACAATTAATAATTATATCACAAAAATTAAATACACATAAATTATTAAGTATATAAAACTAATAATTTTTGTTAGACAATATATAACTAATATAGTTTAAGAAAAAATAAAAATATGAACTATAATTATTTTGTATGATTAAAAATATATACCTTTTGTTTCTCAAATAAAAAATGTAATATTAAAATTTAATTATTTTTCTACAAAATTTAAAAAAAGTAAATATTGGAAGAAAAATATATAAGGTGAAAAAAAGAATGTTTTAAAAAAAATGCCCCCAATATGTCAACGAGAGTCAACTTTGAATTTTTTTCCTCCCTACACATTCATCCACCAATAAGTTTATACCATCACATTTTTCCTTTTTTAGCCTTTTCTAGATTTTTTTTCCACCTTGTTTCTTTGTTTCTTTTCACATTTGGTGTTTATCCCAAATTTTTTGGGATCTACCACCTTTTCTAATTCTCTTTCCATTTTTTTCAGAACCTTAACTTATTCTCTCTCCACCTCTACCCCATCCACATCTCACCGCCTTTCATTTTCATTCCTTTTTAATTTTTCACATTTTTTTCGATTTTAGTTTTCGATCTCATCACGACCAGTTAAATTATGTTAGAGTCAATCATGCCTATAAAAGTTCTCAATCAAATCCAAAGAGCAAAACTAATTATCGTGATATCACGAAAAATGATTCAATCTCTGGATGAGAATAATATGAAAATGTTAACAACAGAAACTTACGGTGATGTAGCTCGAAGCGGTAGTGAAAATGAGTTGGTTAATATCCAAACACAAGTAGATACATAGATTCAGAGAAGTACAACTACTTAGATAGAACCAGGTCTTGATCAAAGTAAGGTTAAAGTTATAGTGTGGTAAAATTTGTTTAAAGGGTGTGTGGAAAAGGCACTAAAAATGGAATTTTACGAACCTATCAGACATGACAGAAAAAGAATAATCAAACCACCACAAGAGGTACTAGATGAACGTGCAAATATTTGGAATAACTATTTGATTGGTTAATTTATGGATATGCCACCTATGTTTTATGCAATTGTGAATTTCGTTAAGTATCAATGGAACAATTTGGATAATGTTTATGTTAAATCGAGTAGTAAATGAGTCTTTGTATTTACATTTGAGAATGAGGTGTATTATGGTAAAGATATAGAACAATTGTGGCATATTAATGGTAAATCACTTCTCCTAAGACCATGGAAAGCGGGTATGCAGTTTGAGAAGATAGACGTGTCGAAAATACCGATTTAGGTTACACTAGTCAACATTTCGATGAACTTATGGACACAAAAAGTCTTGATCTACGTTGCTAGTGTTATAGGAGTTCAATTACAAATGGACACTATAATAGTGTCAAAGTTGAGATTAGGGTATGCTCGTGTATGTGTTGAGATAAACACTAAGGAAGAACTCTCAGAAAATTCTTATGTTGATGTGGGAGTGGAGGAATTACATGAAGTTCGAGTAGAGTATTACTGGAAACCAATCATCTGCAAAAAATGTAGTAAGTTTGGTCATGTAGAGAGAAACTGTACTAATACACAGAAACTGTGGAGACCAAAGAAGTTGTTGGATGTAGAAGACAAACAAAGTAAGGGTAAAAATGTTTCTGAAGAATGGCGAGTTCTTAGTCAAAGAAGTAAAAACCAACACATAAATGGAGAGTCTTGCTCTGTTCTAAAACCAAATAAGTTTGAGGAGCTACAGAGAAATAATGAGAATAATATTGATCATGATTTTCTTCAGTTCATCAATCATAGCGGTGTCCAAGCGGTGTACTAATACACAGGCTTGCAATTTGTTCAATTAAAATTTTCAATATATGGGCTCAACATGAAGGATTTATTGATATAATTAAGCAAGCCTGGAATATTGATATTGAAATAAATCATATGTTTAAGTTGTGTATGAAACATAAAGTGGTAAAATTTCTCTTAGGAAATTCAACAATACAAATTTCAGAAGGAATTCCTAAAGTATTAAAACTATCAAGAGTCAATTACAGATATTTCAGAGTACAATTATGAATGTAGATCTTGATCTAAACATGCTTGATGAAGAAAAGGTGTTAGTAGAAGAAATTGAACAGGATGTGGTGATTCATCATAATATTATGAAGCAGAAATCCATAATTTCTTTTACCAATGATATGGTCTGTAATTCTTTATATGTCTACAAAATGATACGTGGTAGAATAGCAAAAAATAATGTCTTTATTCTGATTAATGATGCATGTGAATCTATTATTGATCCAGTTCTCATTAACGAAGAGTTTGTGCATTTTTAATAACAACTCTTAGGATCAGAAGCTAGCCATGAAAAAAGTGTGTTCTAGCTCAGCTATTAAGAAGGTTATTAAATCATACTTATTTGAGGAGCAAATAGCTGATTTGATTGCCCCTATCACTAACAAGGAGATACAAGATGCACTATTTTCAATCAATGAAAATAAAAGTTCAGGGTCTGACGTTCTTAATTCACGCTTCTATAAAGCTTCATGGAGGGTTATTGAAAATGATTTTACTCAAGCTGTGAGATAATGCCTAGAGTTAGGTGAATTGTTTGGTCAAGTTAATTCTACAACCATTGTTCTTGTACAGAAGAGAGAAGAATACTTCTAGTCTTAAGAAGTTTAGACCAATCTCTTGTGCAAATACAGACTAAGGAAGGTTTTGAGCTCAATTATCTCCCTAAATCAGACATCCTATGTGGGAGGTAGGTATATCAATGACAACATCTTAGTGGCTCAAGATATAGTTCTTGGATATGAGAAGAAAAACTTTGCACGGAATTGTACAATAAATCTTGATTTACAAAAGGCATATGATAGTGTGAATTAGAAGTTTTTATTGAACACAATGTATGTATTTGGCTTTCCTACAAAGTTTATTCTATGGATTTAAATGTGTGTATGCACACAATACTATTCAATCTGCATTAATGGTGAAGGACAAAGAGCTCCTCTCTCCCCTTACTTTTTTCTATTAATATTGAAATATTCACACGATTGTTTAATCATATGGCTATGAAGACACAGTTCAGCTATTATAAATAATGTAAAAGTTTGTAGTTGAATCAGATTATTTTTGTTGATGATTTGTTCATATTCCTTAAGGCAGATGTTAAATCAAGTAAGGTAGTTAAAGAAGCACTTGACTTATTTACTAGAATCCCTAAGTTGAGTATTAACTTTCATAAGACTGAATTGTATTTTGGAGGGACTGAAGATCATATGATTCAAAGAATCTCTACTATTTTGAAAATCAAAGTTGGATATTTACTAGTTAGATACTTGGGTTTGCCTCTAAATTCAAAAAAGTTAAGTATTACTAATGGAAATAAACTTGTAGAAAAGATTTTTGGTAGTATTAGTTAGTTACCTTCAAAGTTGTTGTCTTATGCAAGAAGAGTTGAATTAATTTGGTCCATTTTGGTGAGTTAAATCATATATTGGTGTAGGGTTTTCTTATTAAAAAACAATTCATTTATATACTTAGTTATAATATGGATAGTTTTTTGTAGAAAGGGAATGTAGATAATGCACAGGGAGTAAATATTGCTTGGATCAACATCTGTACAAAAAAACTGATGGTCTTGGTATTCCAATATCGAGGATATGAATAAGGTATGCTTATTGTTTACTTTCTGGAGGATGCATTCAACAGGAACACAATTTGTGGAGTAGATGGATTCATCATAATATCATCAAAGATAAGTCTATTTGGGGATTAGATGCAAAACAATATCATAAATGAATTCGGAAGCAGTTAATGAAAATCAAGAGAGTTGCATACAAGTTCATTCAACATAAAGTTCATAATTGTAAAAATACTTTCCTTATTTGTGACAAGTGGTTTGATGGGAGTAATGTACAATAAATATTATAAATTGAGCTTTATAATTAAAACAAAAACTACAACAAGACTGTTAACTCATGCTTTGGGAGAGATAGATTGAGATTGCTTCTATGTATATATAAAATTATTCCTTTACTTGAAAACTTCGATGTAACTCCTAGAAATGACTTGAATCTCTGGAGTAAAAAGTATTAGTAAGGGCTTATCCTTTAAAAAGACTCTAAAAAGTATAACTGCAGATAAAGAGAGTGTCAAGTGGAGTAAAATTATTTGGGCAAAGTGTTGGGTTCCACAAAAGTCAGAATAACTTAATGGGATTGCAAATTAATATGATATGCTTGATCTGTATGAGGTGTTCTATGAATTAAATCATTTTTTATTAGCTGCTCTTTTTTCAAGAGATTATTTATTAAAATACTAGAAAAATGCATAATCATAAATCTACTAGATGATTTGAATGATTTCTACATCATTCATCAAAGTTTGAGCGATGAACAAATTACAATTGTAAGTTCTTTAATTACTTCTTATATATATATTGGATATGTGGTGAGAAAAATGGAGAAATCATGGATGATAAAGGTTGAATTAAGAAAAATTGTATCTCAGAAGGCTATAAGGTTGCAGAAAAAGAATTTTAAAATGAACCCCTATATGGAATTGATTAATCTTATTTGTAATAGTGGGTAGGTCCAATTAGATGTAATTTCTGTCTTTTACTTAATTTTTTTCTTGTTGAGATTATCTAGAATAGTTCTAATTGGGCCTGAAGGTTATGTAAAGATAATGTAATAAAAAAAATTTATGTTGATAAAAAAAGGTGAGAAATTATTGTTGAATATTAACCCTAATTCGATCAATTCAAATATGGAGATATAAAATCATTATTAAGGATCAAAGCTACAACCACTAATTTATTACTATTTGATATTCCATTCTTTTCTAATAGAATTCAACATTTCTTTTCGCGTTCCCAATATTGATTCTAAAGAAAAAGTAGATTCACTGTCTTCTATCTCTCAGAACGATTTACATTTCATTTCAATTTACATGTATGTATTTATTGATCTATAATTATTTTTATGATAGATTTATATTCTAAAAAATACAATTTCTACTAAGGTTATTTAATTATTTTTTCAAAATTTGTTGATAGTTTGATTGTGTAGGGTATATAAATTTCATTCACATAATTCATTGATTACTTCATTTGCAATTTTTTTTACCTAAGACTTGATCTATTTTTTGATGATTTTTAGTGTGTGTATTTACAAAAGATATATTAAAGAATGTGATTGAATATTATGAATTTAGATCTGAGGATATTTTTGCTGTAAAAAAACTAATAAATTAAAGGTTATCGCTTATACATTCAACTAAGGGGCTTTAAATAAAATAACTTGAACTTTAGGACTAGTTGTTTTTATTTTTAATATTTTTATGGAAAACCCATTATTATTCATCATCTTCTTTTTCCCTCTAAAAACCAGAATTTTCAAACTGTTTTAGCCCTGTTGAAGTGGTTTTATAAAAAACAACTAGAAGTTTGAGGCCAACTGTATATATTATTTATTATCCTCTTTTCCCTTCAAAATGAAAAAACTTGCTCAAGTTATTTAAATCGAGCTAATTAGGATTTATTACAGGCGAACCTTAGCAGAACTATCGATTAGCCAAGTGTTTTCAGTCTGGTTTATCACCCATTCTTTCGTTGAAGTAGTTATTTTTCCATAATGTCATTCTTCATCAACCATCCTAGGCAGAAGCGCACAGGCTATCTCCACGTGTTGATATAGGATCACTAAATTGCCGAAGTCAATTATTTGTCACATTCACTCCTTCCAACAGAGGATGGTCGACTCATTATTGACAAATTGGTAATTTCTGTGTACAAATGAATTATTGCAAATTTTGTAAACAAAGTGTTTTTAGTTGATATTAAATCAAAATTAATAACTCAAATTTTTTTAGTAATGTGTTATAAATACCAATATAGGTCACTAGTATTCATAGTGAAATAATTTTTTTAGAGATTATTATTTTAGAAATTTTTTAGAAAAAGAGAACCAAGATGAGGTAAATTTACGACCGAGTAAATAAAAATGAGATATGTTACACAAAGCATCCTATACAATGAGACTTAGGATACTATATCTAAGAGGGTTTATATATAAGGGTACCGAAAAATATGTTCTATTGATTTTCAATAGGTGTTTTATTTTGGTCAAAAAATATTATTTGAAGTAATTTCAGTTGGATATTTGTTTTAAGACAAAATACATTTATTAATATGCTTTGTTGGTACCAAACTACCTTCTAGAGGATATATATATATATATATATACACTAATCGTATCATATTTGTATAAAATAATAAAGATAAATTGATGTTTTCAATATATAGGTTGGCTTAAGCGACCTTTGATAAAGCACAATTCCTCCACTGGGCATCCTGATTATATATGCCCTAGATGTGATATAGAGCTAATACAAGCTTCAAGGCTAATGGCATCTTGGTATCAAATATTTAGCAACAATAACAGTAAACATGTGCATGCTTCTAGGTCGATGTTCATCTATCATAAATAATGTAGAAGTTTGTAATTGAATCGGATTATTTTTGTTGATGATTTGCTCATATTCCTTAAGGCAGATGTTAAATCAACTAAGGTAGTTAAAGAATCACTTGACTTATTTACTAGAATCCCTAGGTTGAGTATTAACTTTCATAAGAGTGAATTGTATTTTGGAGGGACTGAAGATCGTATGATTCAAAGAATCTCTACTATTTTGAAAATCAAAGTTGGATATTTAATAGTTAGATACTTGGGTTTGCCTCTAAATTAAAAAAATTAAGTATTACTAATGGAAATAAAATTGTAGAAAATATTTTTGGTAGTATTAATTAGTTACCTTCAAAGTTGTTGTCGTATGCAAGAATAGTTGAATTAATTAGGTCCATTTTGGTGAGTTAAATCATATTTTGGTGTAGGTTTTTATTATTAACAAAACAATTCATTTATATATTTAATTATGGAAAGGGAATGTAGATGGTGCACAGGGAGTAAATATTGCTCGGATCAATATATGTACAAAGAAACTGGTGGTCTTTGTATTCCAATATCGAGGATATGAATAATGTATGCTTATTTATTACTTTCTGGAGGATGTATTCAATAGGAACACAATTTCTGGAGTAGAAGGATTCATCATAATATCCTCAAAGATAAGTGTATTTGGGGATTAGATGCAAAACAATATCATAAATGAATTCGGAAGTAGTTAATGAAAATCTGGAAAGTTGCATACAAGTTCATTCAACATAAAGTTCATAATTGTAAAAATACTTTCCTTATTTGTGACAAATGGTTTGATGGGAGTAATGTACAAGAAATATTATAAATTGAGCTTTATAATCACAACCAAAACTACAACAAGACTGTTAACTCATGCTTTGGGATTGATAGATTGAGATTGCCTCTATATATAGCTAAAATTCTTCCTTGAGTTGAACACTTCGATGTAACTCCTAGGAATGACTTGAATCTCTAGAGTAAAAAGTATTAGTAAGGGCTTCTCCTTTAAAAAGACTCTGAAAAGTATAACTACAGATAAAGAGAGTGTCAAGTGGAGTAAATTTATTCGGGCAAAGTGTTGCGTTCAACGCTGCTCTTTCATTACATGGTTAGCTATTCATGATCGTCTAGCCACAAAAGTCAGAATGACTTAATGGGATTGCAAATTAATATGATATGCTTGATCTGTATGAGGTGTTCTATGAACTAAATCATTTTTTTATTAGCTGCTCTTTTTTCATAAGATTATTGATTAAAATACTAGAAAAATGCATAATCATAAATCTACTAGTTGATTTGAATAATTTCTACATCAGTCTTCAAAGTTTGAGCGATGAACATATTACAATTGTAAGTTCTTTAATTACTTCTTATATATATATTTTATATGTGGTGAGAAAAATGGCAGAAATCATGGAGGATAAATGTTGAATTAAGAAAAATTTAAAGAAAAATTGTATCTCAGAAGGTTATATGGTTATACAAAAAGAATTTTAAGAAGAACCCCTATATGAAATTGATTAATCTTATTTGTAATAGTGGGTAGGTCCAATTAGATGTAATTTACGTCTTTTACTTAATTTTTTTCTTTTTGGGCTTATCTAGAAAAGTTCTAATTGGGCCTGAAAGTTATGTAAAGATCGTTTGATAAAAAAAAGTTTTGTTGATAAAAAAATGTGAGAAATTATTATTGGACATTAACCCTAATTCGATCATTTCAAATCTAGAGATATAAAATCATCATTAAGGACCGAAAGCTGCCGCCACTAATTTATTACTATTTGATATTCCATTCTTTTCTAATCGAATTCAAATTTCTTTCTTATTCCCAATTTTGATTCTAAAAAAAAGTGGATTCACTATCTTCTATCTCTAAGATCGATGGACATTTCATTTCAATTTACATGTATGTATTTCTTGATCTATTGTTATTTTTATGATAGATTTATATTCTAAAATAAATTGCTTCTACTAAAGTTATTTAATTATTTTTTCAAAATTTGTTGATAGTTTGATTGTGTAGGGTATACAAATTTCATTCACATAATTCATTGCTTATTTCTTTTTGCAAGTTTTTATATAAGATTTAATCTATTTTTTTGATGTTTTTTAGCGTGTGTATTTACAAAAGATAGATTAAAGAATGTGATTGAATATTATGAATTTAGACCTGAGGATATTTTTACTGTTAAAAAAACTAATAAATTAAAGGGTATCGCTTATACATTCAACTAAGGGGCTTTAAATAAAATAACTTGAACTTTAGATCTAGCTGTTTTTATTTTTAATATTTTTACAGAAAACCCATTATTATTCATCATCTTCTATTTCCCTCTAAAATGATAATTTCCAAACTGTTTTAGCCTCTTTTGAAGTGGTTTTATAAAAAAACATCTAGAAGATTGAGGCCAACTGTATATATTATTTATCATCCTCTTTTTCCTTCAAAATGAAAAAAATTGCTCAAGTAATTTAGATCGAGCTAATTAGAATTTATTACATGCAAACCCAGCAGAACTATCGATTAGCCAACTGTTTTCAGTCTTGTTTATCACCCATTCTTCCATTGAAGTAGTTATTTTTCCATAATGTCATTCTTCATTAAGCATCCTAGGCAGAAGCGCACATGCTATCTCCATGTGTTGATAGGATCAGTAAATTGCCGGCGTCAATTATCTGTCATATTCTCTCCTTCCGACAAAGGATGCATGGCTCATTATCGACAAAATGGAAATTTCTGTGTAGAAATAGTCACAATCTAAGGTTCAATGACAAAAGCAGACAATTCATCAATCTTCAGAAATAATTGAGAAATGAATTATTTGCAGATTTTGTAAACAAAGTGTTTTTAGTTGATATTAAATCAAAATTAATAACTCAAAAAATATTTTTCAGTAAACTATTATAAATACCAATATTGGTCACTAGTATTCATAGTGGAATAATTTTTTTAAGAGATTATTATTTTAGAAATTATTTAGAAAAACAGAACCAAGATGAGGTAAATTTACAACTGAGTAAATAAAAATGAAATATGTTACACAAGGCATTCTACAGACAATGAGACTTAGGATAGTTTATCTAAGAGGTTTTATATACAAGGGTACCGGAAAAAATGTTCTATTGATTTTCAGTAGGTATTTTATTTTAGTCAAAAATATTATTTGAAGTAATTTCAATTTGATATTTGTTTTAAGACAAATTACATTTATTAATACGTTTTGTTGGTACCAAACTACCTTCTAGAGGATATATATATATATATATATATATATATATATTATATATATATATATACTGATCGTATCATATTTGTATAAAAAAATAAAGATAAATTTTAAGTTTTAATGTTTTCAATATATTGGCCATCCTCATTATAAATGCCCTATATGTGATATAGAGCTAATACAAGCAACAAGGCTAATGACATCTTGGTATCAAATATTTAGCAACAAAAACATGAAACCTGTGCATGCTTCTAGGTCGATGTTTTGGAAGAATTTCTGCTTAGTGAAACCAACATGGATAAAAATCCCTACTGAGGCACTAGATATATAAGAAAGTACTACTAATATACTTTTTTCTTTTTATAAACTAATGAAATAGGCAAACTATTTGTTTTTTATGTAAGTATCTGAGCAGTGAGTCCTTTAGTCATCAAGCTTTGAGTCCTTTAGTCATAGTGCTTCATTTTACTTAATTGTACTATTGCACCTAAAGTTTGTTTATTTGTAAACAAATGGGATAAACACAATTTCCCTTTCATGAGTTCTACGTGTTTTAGATGTGTACTTTTAATTATAAATTATTATTTTCGATTCATATTACAAATGATTTGAATGTGACAATTCAGTTTGAGGACTACCGTAATAGTTAAAAAGAGACTATGAAGCTCATACACTCCATTGCTAGTATACATTCAAATGCATTAATTTATTTGATTAGATTTATAAACTTAGTCAAAAGTCTATACTATAATAAAATATTTAGGTTGCTCTAAGATAAAAAAAATCTTTACAAAAAGTTTAAAACCAATCATGACATAGTGTGCTAGGTCTATTAAGGAAAAGAAAAAAAATAATTGTTTTGAATGGTAACTAGGTATTGCGTGTTTCTAAAGACACTACAAAAAATAAAATTCTCTCTAGTCATTGTTTACTTTTTTTTTAATTTTACAAGGATACCATGAAAAGTTTATGGACTAAATGTTAACTACTCCATACATTATAGTGATATAAAGTGAATAATTAAATACACTTTTCTTGTGCCTTAAACACTACAAAATATAACACATAATATATGAAAGATTAGTATATAATTGGAATATGCACATGCCTGAAACCCAAGAATTTCGCTTAAGATTCTCGATATTTAACCCCATGTAGAAGCGTATTACTATCTTTAAAACTCAAAATTGTATGTATTCTCACCATTTTTCATAACCTCGATTTGACCTTTAAACCTTGTACATCATTATATAGATTGTCAACTTTCAATACATCCCCTTCTCTTACAAATTTCTCAGGATAATAATAATTTATATGATATTTCATAAAATTATATAGTATTACAGTTAAATAATCCTAGAGTTAGCTTGTAATATTATAGAATTCGTCTTGGGTATTCGTAACCATACATAACCCAACCCACTAATTCACCATCACATTTGACATGATTAAATTGAAATTGAACATACCCAAGCAATATTTCAAGACTCCCCGGGGTATATTTTGTTTGAAAATCTTTTGGTGGAATTTTTTTTCTAAGCGCTGCAAATAAGTAAATTATAAGCGTGTATCATTAGAACCAATATATAATTAACAAAATACAAATACAAAATACCATAGCAAGCTTAAGTTTTGGTCAAAATTTTGTCACAGTGTATCATGCTTGTTTGAATATTAGCACACATACTTATCATATGCTTTATGATCATACACGTATACAATTATCTAAGTAGAACTACCCAAAATCTGATTTATATACTAGAAAAGGAAATAAGATTTGAAGTATATCACTTATTAATAAATACATTTTAAACAATTTTGTTCAAACAGAAAACACTTCAACCTGCATTAAAAATATCACAGGGTGTGCCCAAAAAAAATTCTTTAAAATTCTTATTAACCAAATTCATATTTTGATGAAATAATTTGAAGTTCCATTTCATTATTTAGTGTGAAAAAATAGGATTTCATATATGTTTAAATCCCAAACAAGGAACTCTATTACCTTACCGATTATATATTCAACAATCTTTGCCTTTTTTGCTACATAATCCTTTGCCTTCTTTGCTACATAATCCTTTGCCTTCTTTGCTACTTCAGTTTTTGGTTTTTTTACACGAAAATAGTATAAAGGAGAAGAGGACAAAGATGAAACATTAACATGAAAAACCATTAAACAAGTGGCAATCTGAGTCATTGGATGAAATGTGTTAAATAATTGATTGATGGGTTTGTATAGATAATCTGTAAATAAACATAATACTAAATACTTCTTCCATTTAAAATAAAGTTATTTGAAGAATATATAACATTTTAAAATTGGAAATGTTGATATATAGACTAAGCATAACCAAATTGCAGAGATGTTCATACATTTTTTAATTAATAGCACTGTAGTCTTATATTATGCAAAATTGCACTATAGGTGTTATATTATGTTACAGTCCCACTATAGATCTCGAATGGTTTCAAGATCAGTAATGTGATAAATGCGTTTATGTAAAATTAAATAAGTCATGTATGTCATTGTCTGTTTATATGTGGATGATATGTTAATTATTGAAAGTAGCAATGATGTGATTACATTTACCAAAATGATGCTTTCAAATAAATTTGACATAAAAGATCTAGGCCCTTGCAGATGTTACTTTGGGTATCAAGATTCTCCAAATTTCTGAAGGTATTATACTATCTCAGTTACACTATACAGAGAAAGTATTGAACAAATCTAGTAATGGCTACAGAAATATCGCCAAGACACATGTTGATGCAAATTTACATCTTGCTAAGAACACAAATGATATAATTAACCAGTTGGAGTACTCTCGGGTTATTGGGAGTCTTATTTACCTACCAGACTTCACTAGACTAGATAGATAATGTAATAATCTGAGAAAGAACCATTTAATTGTTATTGTAAGAGTTATGAGGTATGTTAGATACATTATAAACGAAAGTTTGTTGTACACAGGATATCTAGTTGTACTAGAAGGATACATTGATGTAAACTGGATATTAGACTCATTAAACTCAAAATCCACAAGTGGATTCGTCTAAGTCTTAGGAGGAACAGTCGTGTCTTGGAAACCCACTAAGAAAACATGCATAACCAAATACACTATGGAATCTGAGTTTATAGATATAGACAAAGCTACTGAGAAAGTCAAGTGGCTTCAGAATTTTTAGAAAATATTCCTAATTGGACAAATATGTGTTAGAACGTGCATAGCCAGATCCATTATCAAATATGTGTTTATAGATTTAGAAAAAAATACTGAAAAAGCCGAGTGGAAATGCCACATTCTAAGTTCAAAGGAAAAACTTAATCATAAAACTGCAACTCGGTCTGACGCATTGTGGGGAGACCTACCCAAACCCTTCCTAGGACAAAATTAATCAATGTAACTTGTAAAAGTGAATCAAAAGTTAATCTTTTAATGGTTCTTGTATCTTCAATAATATAAGATAAAGTAATGAAGATAATCTCAACAAGAGACACCTATATGAACAACATGGATATGGCCGCCCTATGATAACTTTTTGAAGGAAAAAATCTTCGACAGTTATACATGAAATACCAAGAGTTGTTCAGGACCGTAAATGGACACAACCATGAGAACCAAATAATGTTTGAAAGGATGCTATGTAATTTCTATTTACATGGTTTACAAAAAGGCTAAACAATATTTGACATCAAATTAACTAGTTAGCAAGTAAATCTGATAACCTTTCCTAGAGAAGGTTCAAGGCCACAAGCTACCTTTCATGACGTAATATTCTTCTACGCTTCTCTCTCAATATCTCTCATGTTTAGAATTGTATTGCATATTTTTTAGGGTGGTTATTCAACTTCCATTCATGTGGGGACTGTTACTCAAATGAGTTTTTACTCACGTGAATTAGTTAATACGTTTATCTAGTTGTAAAGAGCAACGTAAAATATTCACTTGGTTAAATATTATTCGAAGTTGAATGATAAATTGAGTCATGAGAATTTGGAAGAAAAATAAAGAAATAGATAGTTTTTATTTATTTATATGTTTATATATATAGTAATTAAGGTGAAAAAAAGAAAATAAAATTATTTACTGACATGTGCAAGTCTTATTATTAACATCGGGTCTGACCCAATAGTAAATTTATAATGAATACTAAGGATACATTCCCATTGGGCTTGACCAAATAGTTATTTCCTTTATTAACTAACATATCATTTATTTAAAATACAAAACTGAATTTTTTAAGTCACAACCATTTCTAATGGATGCCTATACATTTTCAATATATAGTTGGCCAACTCAAATATTTTCTTAATTCAGTTTTTTAAATTATGAAGCATTATAAATCATAAGAGATAAAAAAAGTAGTCTATTAAGTTTGACAAATTTCTGTAGAGTTGTGTGTCCGGTTCTTCTTAATAGTTTTGTTGTTGTATAACCAACAAACCTAAGACATCGAACCTCGACAAGTAAAGTTTTTGTAATTATTTATGTTTTTATTTATTTTTGAATTATTTTTTATATAGTTTTACTGGTTTATAATTATTAAATACAACATGATTTTCGAAGTAGGCCGTTAAAATCAAATTTTCATCCAAGCTTGGTAAGTTATAAATATTCTTGAACAATTGTACTCTAGGGTCATCGCCTTTCACTATGTATAACTAGTATGTAGTCCACATTAAGAATGCCCTAATTGGAATTACCAATCATACTTCTCCAAATTTGATAATATATATTATTTAACTAGCATTATTGATGGAAAGAACCACTCTACGCAAAATTTTAAACATCTTATAATAAATATCACAAATTTGAATATTATAACAGCTCAAATTTGTCTATGTTAGTACCTAATCCCATACATAGCTCATGCATATATATAATTTTATCATTTAGTATTTTACCAAAATTTTCAATAAACAATTTTTGAATCAAGATTTTGGCGAACAACCACTCTATAAATAAGTCCAATAATTTAAAAGTGTTTTTCTTGGGACATGAGATATTTCACCCTCTCCCTTGTAGTAAAATCATAATGGAAGAAATCTTAGAGTCTCTCATAGTTGGTTGCTCAAGCATTTAAAACTTTGAAATCTATACATAAGTGTCGAGAATTGGCGCGTAATGATCTTTCTTAGATTTAGTAAAATAAGGTGTTATGTCTTGGTCAAGGGGGAAGTCTCTAGACACTATAAATACGAGGAACCTAAAGAATTTTTCAGAAGTGGCTACTAGTAAAATTCCCATCAATAATGAAGGAATGTGGATAACTATAGTAAAGATAAAATTTATCCCACCCACCTCAAAATTAAACGTTTTAGAAGGTTTTGAAGGCTATACAACCAAAACCGATGGGTTCCTCAATACTAGATAAAATGAACAAAAAAATCCTTGAAGGGGTAAGATCTATATTAAAAAATTGGGGTACCAAAAAAATTCTTACCCGAAGGTTTGGTAAAAAATTGAACTGGCTTCTGATAAATATACAAAAGGGGTGCCTCATACCTATATCGAGGCAACAAAGGTAATGCATGATTTTGACTTATTATCCCACACAAGCACTCACATACTTCCTAGTCAATAAAGTTTAACATAACTAGCTCCAAATCCTACATTTGGACTTCATTTCTCTCTCTCATATTTCTTTGAAAGGCTCGTAAAATTAAACATAACTAAGTATACACCAATCTCTTTTGGAGAAGGACTGTCACCCAAATCGTTTTATAAAGATTGAATGAGAACCAAAATTAAGGGACATTTACAGGAAGTTAGTGATTTCCTCCTAGAGGAAGGATACCCTTATCCCAAAAAAAAGGTTGATGACTAGACAATTGGATAAATAGTACTCTAACTATACAAGTCAAAAGGAAATATGTAATTGCGTCTTTAAACATGAAGAAATAAACATCGGTGAGGAAAGACAAAGCCAATATATGAAATCTTACCTCTATAAAGGAAGTAGTACATCATCCTAACAGAGTACATTATCTCCCTATGAGTAATAACTGGAGAAAAAGCCTATATAGGTTAAGAAAAAAGGAAAAAGGAAAAAGGGAGACCCTATATAAATATATGTTTGTGCAAAGAGCATAACTTCGTCCAAAGAGTAATGTGTTATCTAACCAAACAATTGGAATAAAAATAAACAATAATGATTGTGTAGGTCAACTCAATACTATGGATATAAAAGCCTTATACTCTTGTCGTTCCTAACGGTTGTCACTTATACTAAAAATAGTTGTTCCAAAAAGATTATCACTTTAGAAAATCAAGACACTTCTTTATTTTTTATACAATTTTTACCTCTAATTAAATATTATAATATATGTTTCCAAAAAATATTTAAGATATCAAGACACTTTACGAAGGAAATTTTAGTAATAACATGGCTAATAAATAGCATTTTTTAATTTGTGTGCAAAAATAGATGTAACAACCTTTTAGGAACGGAGAGAAGCATCAGTATTGAACCCAAAATAGGATGTATTAGTAGATTAAAGACAATGCTCAAAAGCAACCATGGTAAGCATAAATTAGAAAAGCAGACATAAGGCTCAAATAAAGACCGTGAAATTCTACATTTTATCGAGGATTGAAAAATACTAAAATTTAATGGTGTATTTCTTAGGGAGAAATTTATCTCGACCTCGAGGTAACAAATCCAAGTGAGCTCGGGGAAAAATAATTGGGCGATATCCAGAAAGTATGAAATGGATGCCGAACTTCGAACCTCGGGACAACAAGGGTACACAAATTAAAGGATACCAATTATTTTACAGATTCCCACTTGACGAGCAACGTCCATCACGAGAAGACGTTTGTCATAATAAAGTTGAGATTCGCTAATAAGATCTTAAATAAAGTGGATGCTTTCAAAATACCTGAATAAGATAGAATGTCCTTAACCTAAGTAGGAAGAATACAAGCAAGACCGAAAATTATGTATACACATATTTATTATGCCACAATCATATTTTTGGAAGAAATATATTTACTCTTTTGATTTTTTTACATGTAAAACATACTTAATTTATGTGGAACTTTATCATTTTAATTTATTATTTTTCACTCTGATAGATCTTTTATTGAAAAGCCTTCATTTATGACCTTTAAGGTTATCATGCAAAAAAAAATATCAAGCTTAAATCTTATTATTTGTATCATTATATTATGTTGATTTACTTTATTTATAGGTCTACTAATAAGAGTTATGTTTAACTTGTAAGATATATTAAAACACAAGCTAAAACTTTTTATAAAGATTATGATTCATGATCCAAGGTTAGAGAAGAGGGTAATTGGTCATTGAAAAAGAGAAAGATTTTTAATATCAAAGTGCTTGAGAGTCTGGAAAAATCTGAATAAGATTGTGACTAAAACTATAAAAGTGTCCTTTAATTTTCATAAATGACTCCCTAAAACATAATGGGTTAGATTTTAGGAATGAGTCCTGGAAAATCATTGTTGTTTAAATTTGTTTTTAACCATTAAAGAAAATTAGTGAAATAAAATAAAATATAAAGACTACTAAAAGGTTGAATTTTTCAGTTATTAATTTTGGATTTTTTATTTTGTTGCAGTAGGCTATTACCAAATGATGTCTAGCCTAATAGTATTGAGGTACCCATTCATTGACTAATTGTGAGTCCTTGACAATTTTTACTTGCATTTATCCAAGCATGATGGTAGACTACATTCAGCTATAAGAGAATCGTATTTATTTCATTGATCAATACATTCGCATACACAAGTATAATTTAAAAAATAAAAAATTTACAAAGTTTAAAATTTATTGAAAATACCTTGATTTAGTTGAAGAAATTAAAGATTGATGATCATGCCCACCTTCAAAATGTATTACTTAACCTAATCAAATCATATAACAAGAATTAAACACAATTATAAACCAAAAACAATTGAATTTTCATGAAATTACCTTCAATTGCTTGATGAAATTGGATATTGACAATGCCCCATCTTGAATATGAATCCGAGAATGGTGCAAGATGAATGGGAAAATCAATTGAAAAATATTAGAACAAATTTAGTTATGTTTTTGAGAGAAAATGGGAGAAAAAATTTGGGGGTTTTGAGTGTTTTTTGAGATAAAAAACCTACCGTCTTCATTAAATACGTTTTTTTGATTAGAGACAACACGACTCGTCGCTAAGTCCATGCACATCGTCCGTAAGATATTTTTATAGCGACGTCGTCCCAAATAGCGTCAAAATTTTGTACGTAAAAAAGAAAATAAAAAATTAAAATACATATTAGTGACGAAATTTTAACATGTTAGCTATGAAATGGTGTCTTCGCTAAGTCAAAGGTATTTTGCGACGACGTATTTCGTCGCTAACAAAAACTCGTCGCTAAGTCTTCTTTATTAGCGACGAAACGCGGGACGCCCCTAAACTGTCGCCCCTAAAAAGACGATTTGTAGTAGTGGTACAAGTCTTATTATTAACATTGGCCCTGACCCAATAGTAAATTTATAATAAATACTATGGATACATTCCTATTGAGAACCAAAATATCTTTTATTTAAAGGACATAACTAAAATTTCAAGTCACAACCAATCGTAGTCGATGCTTAGCCACCTATTCATTTTCAATAAATAGCAAGTCAACTCAAACATTTTTTCATTCAGTAATTTGAAGTATTAAGCATCAAAAATCATAAGAGAGACTATAAAAGAAGCACTTTATTAAGTTTGATGAAATTCTGAAGAGTTCTTGTGTCAGATTCTTCTAAATAGTTTTTTTGGTTGTATCCTGGAGATTGAAACCAACAAATGTAAGACATCAGTATGTGTCCTAAATACCTTAAAGACATTAGATTCAATCTGAACCTCGACGAGTAAAGTTATTTATTTATTTATATTTTTATTTATTTTTGTATAAGTTTTTATATAGTTCTACTTGTTTATACAAATTATATACAACATGATTTTTGAAGTGGGCCGTTAAAATCTATTTTTCATCCAAGCTTGGTAACTTTTAAATATTATTCAACAACTTTACTCTAGGACCATCGGCATTCACTATGAAATAAGTGAAAGCATTAAAAATAATTAATATTCTCTCTTCATCGAAGGCTTCGATCAAAATGGACCATTTTAACAATCTTCCCCTATATTTTTAGTTAATTCAAGATCTTTTGAAATGGTAGTTTGTTAAATCCTTCTATAGTATCGTTTTCAAAATTAATGCATAACTTTATGATGCATGAAAAGTCAAAGATGATTCGGTCGATCAAAGTATATTAAACTTTTTCTTTTTTGGATTAATAGTTGATGTAATATAATTGATATTTTTTCCCTTAGACCTCATAGAAAAATACTATCATTTCCTTCTTTAATGTTGCTAGATAAATATATATTTCCTCTGTCGAACGTCTTAAGACATTTTTTTGCTCTATCAACAACAAAGGATCATGAACATATGTATAACTAGTGTATAGTCCATATTGAGAATGTCCTAATTGGAATTACAAATCATAATTCTCAAAATTTGATATATATATATTATATAACTAGCATTATTAATGACAAGAACCACACTAGAAAAAATTTTAAACATCTTATAATAAATATCACGATTTTGAATATTACAAAAACAAAAAATTTTCTATGTGAGTAGCTAATCCCTTACTTAAGTCATGCATTTATATTATTTTATCATTTAGTATTTTACCAGAATTTACAATAACCAATTTTGGAATTAAGAAGCTAAGAACAATAATTTAAAAGTGGTCTTCTTGGGACATAAGGCATATATCACCCTCTCCCTTGTAGTAAACTTATAATGGAAGAAAGCTTAGAGTCTCTCATAGTTGGGTGCTCAAGCTTTTAAAACATTGAAATCTATATATAAGTGTGGAGAGTAAACGTGTAATGATATTTCTCAGATTTAGTAAAATGGTGATATGTCTCGGTCAAGGGAAAGTCCCAACACACTACAAATACGAGAGAACTAAACAATTTTCCACGAGTGGCTTTTAGGGAAATTACCATCAATTATGAAAGAATGTGGAATATTATAATATGGATAAATTTATCCCACCCACCTTGAAATCAAATGTTTTAAAAGTCTTTACTGGCTCTACAACCAAAATCGATGGACTCCTCACTACTAGATAAAATGAACAAAAAATAATCCTTGAAGGGTTAAGATCTATATTTAAAAAAATAGTACAAAAAAATATAGTACCCCAAGGTTCGGTCAAGAATTAAACTGGGCTCAATTATAGAAGGTTAATATGTCATGATAAATATACAAAAGGGGTTCTGATACCCATATCAAAGCAACAAATGTTATGCATCATTTTTACTTATTATCACACTCAAGCACTCGCATACTTTATCTCCACATTTTTTCATGTGTCACCCAAATTGAAAAAGAATGTAAGTCATCCGTAGACCAATAAATTTTAACATAACGAGCTCCAGACCCTAGGTTTGGTCTGCATTTTTCTCTCTCATATCTCTATGAAAGGATCGTAAAATTAAACATGGCTAAGTATGCACCAATCTCTTTTGGGGATGGACTATCAATTATATAATTGTATAAAGAGTTGATGAGATCCAAAATCAAGGGATATTTAAAAGAAGTTAGTGGTTTCATCCTAGAGGAAGGACACCCTTATCCCCAAAAAAAGGTTGATGACTCGAGATTTGGATGAAAAATAGTTCAACTATACAAGTCAAAAGGAAAGATGTAATTGTGTCTTTAAACATGAAGAAAAAAAAAATTGAGAGGAAAGACAAATCCAATATATGAAAACTTACCTCTATAAAGGAAGGAGTATATCATCCAAATGAAGTACATGATCTCCCAATGAGTAATAATTGGAGAAAAAGCCTATAAAGCATACGAATAAAGGAAAAAAGAAGACCCTATATAAATATATGTTCTTGCCAAGAGCATAACTTTGTTCAAAGATTATGTGTTAACTAACCAAACGTTTGGAATAAAAAACTTATAATAGACTCATCAACATTAAACCCAAAATAGGATATATTAGTTGATTGACGACGATGCTCAAAAGCAACCCCGATAAATATAAATTAGGAATGTCGACATAAGGTTTGAATAGAGACCGTGAAATCCTACAGTTTATCAATGGTTGAAAAATACTAAAATTTATTGGTATATTTCTTAGTGAGAAATTTATCTCAACCTCGGGGTGAGAAATCCAAGTGAGCTCGGGGAAAAATAATTGGGCGATATCCACAAAGTATGAAATGGATGTCTAACTTCTGAACCTCGGGACAACAAGGGTATGTAAATGAAAGGATCCCCATTATTTTACATATTCCAACTTTACGAACAAATTCCATCTCGAAAATGCATAGGAATGTTGAGATCCACTAAGAAGATCTTAATAATAGTGGATGCCTCCAAAATACCCGAATAAGATGTCCTTAACCTAACTAGGATAAATACAAGCAAGACAGAAAATTATGCATCCACATGTTTATTATGCCACAATTATATTTTTGGTCTAAATATATTTAACTTTTATGATTTTCTTTTGTGTAAACCATACTTAATTTATGACGAAATTTGTCATTTTAATTTATACCTTTTCGCTTTGGTAGATTTTTTTATTGAAAAGCCTACATTGTTAAGACCTATAAGGTCATCATGCAAAATATATACCAAGCTTAAATCTTATTATTTATATCATTAGATTATCTTTATTTACTATATATTTATATTTACTAATAAGAGTTATCTTAAACTTGTAAGATATATTCAAACACAAGATAAATTTTTATATAAAGATTATGTTTGATGATCCAAGGTTAGAGAAGAGGGTTATTTGTCATTGAAAAAGAAAAAGATTTTTAGTATCGAAGTGGTTGAGAGTGAGTCTGGAAATATCTGAATAAGTTTGTGACTAAACCTATATAAGTACCCTTTAATTTTCACAATTGACTCAATAAAACATTATGGGTTAGATTTTAGGAATGAACTTAGAAAATCATTGTTGTATCACTTTGTTTTTAACTATTAAAGAAAATGAAAAATTTAGTGAAATAATTTAAAATATAAAGGCTACTTAAACGTTGAAATTTTTAATTATTAATTATTAATTTTTTAGTTTGTTGTAGTAGGTTATTACCAAATGATGTTTGGCCTAATAATATCGAGGTACCCATTCAATGACTAATTGTGAGTCCTTGAAAATTTTTACTCACATTTATCCAAGCATGATGGTAGAGTGCATTAAGCTAGCAGATAATCATACGCGTTTTCATTGTTCAATATCTTCAATTTGATATATTATGCGAATTGGTACGCTTGTTCATCAAAGACTATTAAAAGTAAACATGCTCTACTTTAATCAAATCATTAGGCTCCATTAACATTAATAATTCTTCCAAGGTAGGAAAATTATATAAGTTCTGCATCTATTTTATTCTCTGGCCTCGGGCTTTAAAATTTGAAATAGTGAGAGCACTAACAGTAATAGAAAATATCCCTTCATCAAAGGATTTGATGTAGATGGACCATTTCAACAATCTTCCCAATATTGTTGGTTAACTCAATACTTTCTGTAATTGTAGTTTCTTAAAGTCTTAGGTTGTATGTACTAAAAAATAAGGGCATAACTTTATTGATACGCAAACCAAGTAAAATGAGATTCTCTTAATTCATTTATTTAATTTTTAATTGGCGAAATAAATTCAATGTTGTTTCCTTCAACTTGTGAAAATAGAATAACTATTATTGCCTTCTTAAATGTTGTAAGATAAAGACAAATCTCCAATATCAAATTTTTGAGAATGTTTTTTGAACTATCAACAACAAAGGATAACAAACATATATGTACAACTTGTGTGTAATCCTTATTGAGAATGTCCTAAATGGCATTACAAATTATCATTCTGTAATTTTGATACATATATATTATTTAACAAGTACTATTAGTGATAGGAACAATACTATAGAAAATTGTGGATGTCTTATAATAAGTATCACAATTTTTAATTCTATAAAAACTAAATTTATTCTATATGAGTGACTAATATGTTACAGAGCTCGTGTGTTCATATTATCTGGTTGTTTTGAAAATATGACCAACAATTAATAATTATATCACAAAAATTAAATACACATAAATTATTAAGTATATAAAACTAATAATTTTTGTTAGACAATATATAACTAATATAGTTTAAGAAAAAATAAAAATATGAACTATAATTATTTTGTATGATTAAAAATATATACCTTTTGTTTCTCAAATAAAAAATGTAATATTAAAATTTAATTATTTTTCTACAAAATTTAAAAAAAGTAAATATTGGAAGAAAAATATATAAGGTGAAAAAAAGAATGTTTTAAAAAAAATGCCCCCAAAATGTCAACGAGAGTCAACTTTGAATTTTTTTCCTCCCTACACATTCATCCACCAATAAGTTTATACCATCACATTTTTCCTTTTTTAGCCTTTTCTAGATTTTTTTCCACCTTGTTTCTTTGTTTCTTTTCACATTTGGTGTTTATCCCAAATTTTTTGGGATCTACCACCTTTTCTAATTCTCTTTCCATTTTTTTCAGAACCTTAACTTATTCTCTCTCCACCTCTACCCCATCCACATCTCACCGCCTTTCATTTTCATTCCTTTTTAATTTTTCACATTTTTTTCGATTTTAGTTTTCGATCTCATCACGACCAGTTAAATTATGTTAGAGTCAATCATGCCTATAAAAGTTCTCAATCAAATCCAAAGAGCAAAACTAATTATCGTGATATCACGAAAAATGATTCAATCTCTGGATGAGAATAATATGAAAATGTTAACAACAGAAACTTACGGTGATGTAGCTCGAAGCGGCAGTGAAAATGAGTTGGTTAATATCCAAACACAAGTAGATACATAGATTCAGAGAAGTACAACTACTTAGATAGAACCAGGTCTTGATCAAAGTAAGGTTAAAGTTATAGTGTGGTAAAATTTGTTTAAAGGGTGTGTGGAAAAGGCACTAAAAATGGAATTTTACGAACCTATCAGACATGACAGAAAAAGAATAATCAAACCACCACAAGAGGTACTAGATGAACGTGCAAATATTTGGAATAACTATTTGATTGGTTAATTTATGGATATGCCACCTATGTTTTATGCAATTGTGAATTTCGTTAAGTATCAATGGAACAATTTGAATAATGTTTATGTTAAATCGAGTAGTAAATGAGTCTTTGTATTTACATTTGAGAATGAGGTGTATTATGGTAAAGATATAGAACAATTGTGGCATATTAATGGTAAATCACTAGCGGGTATGCAGTTTGAGAAGATAGACGTGTCGAAAATACCGATTTAGGTTACACTAGTCAACATTTCGATGAACTTATGGACACAAAAAGTCTTGATCTACGTTGCTAGTGTTATAGGAGTTCAATTACAAATGGACACTATAATAGTGTCAAAGTTGAGATTAGGGTATGCTCGTGTATGTGTTGAGATAAACACTAAGGAAGAACTCTCAGAAAATTCTTATGTTGATGTGGGAGTGGAGGAATTACATGAAGTTCGAGTAGAGTATTACTGGAAACCAATCATCTGCAAAAAATGTAGTAAGTTTGGTCATGTAGAGAGAAACTGTACTAATACACAGAAACTGTGGAGACCAAAGAAGTTGTTGGATGTAGAAGACAAACAAAGTAAGGGTAAAAATGTTTCTGAAGAATGGCGAGTTCTTAGTCAAAGAAGTAAAAACCAACACATAAATGGAGATAAATGGAGAGTCTAGCTCTGTTCTGACACCAAATAAGTTTGAGGAGCTACAGAGAACTAATGAGAATAAGATTGATCATGATATTCTTCAGTTCATCAATCATTGTGGTGTCCAAGAGATTACCCGCCCCCAAAATTTATGAAATTTACTTCATAGAATGTGCATGGCTTTAATAATATCATTTGACAACTTGATGTCAAGGAGTTTTTAAAAAGTAATAATGTTAGGCTTATTGGACTTTGGAAACAAAGGTTAAGTCTTATAAGTATTTAGCACTAATTAATGCTCATTTTCCTCATTTGAAGATGTTTTATAACTATAATAAAAATAAGTGTGGGAGAATTTGTATTTTGTGGGATCAGAAATATGTTGACTCACAAGTTCTGTTTGTGGATATGAAAATCATTGAAAGTAGAGATACAATACATATGGGCATGATATATGGAAGTAATGGTGATGCATATATAAGGATTTTATAAGATGATACAAACAATTGGAGTAATGATTATGCAGCTAATAAACTGTGTTTTTAGGGAACTTCAATGATATACTAAAAATACAAGATAGAATGCATTGTGATACACTTGAAAATGGTTATATTGAATTTGTAGATTGTATTGAGGAGTCAAATCTATATGAACATCAATATGGGGGTCAATATTATACTCGTACAAATAAAAAAGTCACAAGACAAATCAGAGCTATATAGTTTGTTTATTATTAGTAAGTGGATGGTAACACTTTTTTCTAATTTTATAGTAACGCCTCCTTCTACCTCGGATCATTGTGCTCTAAAAGTCAATATTGGAGGTCAAAAGAGATCAAAACTGTGTTCAATTAAAATTTTCAATATATGGGCTCAACATAAAGGATTTATTGATATAATTAAGCAAGCCTGGAATATTTATATTGAGATAAATCATATGTTTAAGTTGTCTATGAAACATAAAAAGCTAAAATTTCTCTTAGGAAATTCAACAATACAAATTTTAAAAGAAATTCCTAAAGTAATGAAACTAACAAGAGTAAATTACAGATATTTTAGAGTAAAATTATGAATGTAGATCTTGATCTAAACATACTTGATGAAGAAAATATGTTAGTAAAAGAAATTGAAGAGGCTGTGGTGATTCGTCATAATATTATGAAGCAAGAAAGATATGATTTCTTTTACCAATGATATGGACTGTAATTCTTTATATTTCTACAAAATGGTAAGAGGTAGAATGGCAAACAATAATGTCTCTATTCTGATTAACGATGGATGTGAATCTATTATTGATCCAGTTCTCATCAACGAATAGTTTTTGAATTTTTAAAAACAACTCTTAGGATAAGAAGCTAGCCATGAAGAAGTGTGTTCTAGCTCAGCTATTAAGAAGGTTATTAAATTATACTTATTTGAGGAGCAAATAGCTGATTTGATTGCCCCTATCACTAATAAGGAGATATAAGATGCACTATTTTCAATCAATGAAAATAAAAGTCCAGGGCTGACGGTCTTACTTCACGCTTCTATAAAGCTTCATGGAGTGTGATTGAAAATGACTTTACTCAAGTTGTGAGATAATGCCTAGACTCAGGTGAATTGCTTGGTCAGGTTAATCTTATACCCATTGTTCTTATACAAAAGAGATAAGAATACCTCTAGTCTTAAGAAGTTTAGACCAATCTCTAGTGCAAATACAACATACAAGACTATATCTAGAGTTATTCAAACAAACTGCGGAAGGTTTTAAGCTCAATTATCTCCCTAAATCAGACATCATATAAGGGAGGTAGGTATATCAATGATAACATCTTATTGGCTCAAGATATAGTTCTTAGATATAAAAAGAAAAACTCTGCACGAAATTGAACTATCAATCTTGATTTACAAAAGACATATGATAGTGTGAATTAGAAGTTTTTATTGAATACAATGTATGTATTTGGCTTCCCTACAAAGTTTATTCTATGGATTTAAATGTGTGTATGCACACCATACTATTCAGTTTGCATTAATGGTGAAGGACAAGGAGATCCTTTCTCCCCCTACTTTTTTCTATTTGTATGAAAATATTCACACGATTGTTTAATCATATGGCTATGAAGACACAGTTCAGCTATCATAAATAACTTAGAAGTTTGTAGTTGAATCAAATTATTTTTGTTGGTGATTTGCTCATATTCCTTAAGGCAGATGTTAAATCAACTAAGGTAGTTAAAGAAGCACTTGACTTATTTACTAGAATCTCTAGCTTGAGTATTAACTTTCATAAGAGTGAATTGTATTTTGGAGGGACTGAAGATCGTATGATTCAAAGAATCTGTACTATTTTGAAAATCAAAGTTGGATATTTACTAGATAGATACTTGGGTTTGATTCTAAATTCAAAAAGTTAAGTATTACTAATGGAAATAAACTTGTAGAAAAGATTTTTGGTAGTATTAATTAGTTATCTTCAAAGTTGTTTCCTTATGCAAGAAGAGTTAAATTAATTAGGTCCATTTTGGTAGTTAAATCATGTTTTGGTATAGGGTTTTTTTATTAAAAAAATAATTCATTTATATACTTATTTAAAATATGGCTAGTTTTTTGTGGAAAGGGAAAGTAGATGGTGCACATGGAGTAAATATTGCCTGGATCAACATCTGTACAAAGAAACTGGTGGTCTTGGTATTCCAATATCGAGGATATGAATAAGGTATGCTTATTGTTTAATTTCTGGAGGATGTATTCAACATGAACACAATTTCTGGAGTAGATGGATTTATCATAATATCATCAAAGATAAGTGTATTTGGGGATTAGATGCAAAACAATATCATAAATGAATTCAGAAGCAGTTAATGAAAATCTGGAAATAAAGTTCATAATTGTAACAATACTTTCCTTATTTGGGAAAAATGGTTTGATGAGAGTAATGTACAAGTAATATTATAAATTGAACTTTATAATCAAAACAAAAACTACAACAAGACGGTTATCTCATCCTTTGGGAGAGATAGATTGTGATTGCCTCTATGTATAGGTAAAATTCTTCCTTGACTAGAACACTTCGATGTAACTCCTAGGAATGAATTGAATCTCAGGAGTAAAGGTATTAGTAAGGGTTTCTCCTTTAAAAATACTCTGAAAAGTATAACAGCAGATAAAGAGAGTGTCAAGTAAAGTAAAATTATTTGGGCAATGTTTCATTACATGGTTAGCTATTCATGATCATCTAGCCACAAAAGTCAGAATGACTTAATATGATTGCAAATTAATCTGATATGCTTGATCTGTATGAGGTGTTCTATGAAGTAATTCATTTTTTTACTTTGTTACTCTTTTTTCAGGAGATTATTGATTAAAATACTAGAAAAATGCATACTCATAAATCAACTAGATGATTTGAATGATTTCTACATCATTCTTTAATGTTTGAGCAATGAACAAATTACAATTGTAAGTTCTTTAATTACTTCTTATATATTGGATAGGTGGTGAGAAAAATGGCAGAAATCATGGAGGATAAAGGTTGAATTAAGAAACATTAGAAGAAAAATTGTATCTCAAACGGTTATAAGGTTGCAGAAAATGAATTTTAAGAAGAACCCCTATATGGAATTGATTAACCTTATTTGTAATAGTGGTAGGTCAAATTAGATGTAACTTCTATCTTTTACTTAATTTTTTTCTTGTTGGGCTTATCTAGAATAGTTCTAATTGGGCCGGAAAGTTATGTAAAACTTAATAAAAATTTGATTTGTTGATAAAAAAGGTGAGAAATTATATATAAACATTAACCCTAATTTGATCATTTCAACTCTGGAGATATAAAATCATCATTAAGGACCAAAGCTGCCGCCACTAATTTTTTACTATTTAATATTCCATTCTTTTCTAATCGATTCAACGTTTCTTTTTGTGTTCCCAATTTTGATTTTAAAGAAAAAGTGGATTCACTATCTTCTATCTCTCAGATCGATGGACATTTCATTTCAATTTACATGTATGTATGTCTTGATCTATTGTTAATTCTATGATAGATTTATATTCTAAAATAAATTGCTTCTACTAAGGTTATTTAATTATTTTTTCAAAATTTGTTGATAGTTTGATTGTGTAGGGGATATAAATTTCATTCACAAAATTCATTGCTTACTTCTTTTGCAAAATTTTTTATCTAAAATTTAATCTATTTTTTGATGTTTTTTAGCGTATGTATTTACAAAAGATAGTTTAAAGAATGTGATTGAATATTATGAATTTAGACATGGGGATACTTTTGCTGTTAAAAAAAACTAATAAATTAAAACGTATCGCTTATACATTCAACTAAGGGGCTTTAAATAAAATAACTTTAACTTTAGGACTAGCTGTTTTTATTTTTAATATTTTTACTGAAAACCCATTATTATTCATCATCATCTTTTTCCCTCTAAAACGAGAATTTCCAAACGGTTTTAGCCCCTGTTGAAGTGGTTTTATAAAAAACAACTAGAAGTTTGAGGCGAACTGTATATATTTTCTATCATCATCTTTTCCCTTCGAAAGGAAAAAACTTGCTCAAGTAATATAAATCGAGCTAATTAGGATTTATTATAGGCAAACCCCAGCAGAACTATCAATTAGCCAAGTGTTTTCAGTCTGGTTTATCACCCATTCTTCCACTGAAAGTAGTTATTTTTCCATAATGTCATTCTTCATTAAGCATCCTAGGTAGAAGTGCACCGCCAGGCTATCTCCACATGTTGATAGGATCAGTAAATTGCCGGAGTCAATTATCTGTCACATTTTCTTCTTCCGACAGAGGATACCCGGCTCATTATCAACAAATTGGAAATTTCTGTGGAGAAATAGTCACAATCTAAGGTTCAATGATAAAAGCAGACCATTCAACAATCTTCGGAAAGAATTTAGAAATGGATTATTTGCAGATCTTGTAAACAAAGTGTTGATATCAACTACTGGATGGCTTTTAATATTTTATAGATGTTTGTGTATGTGTCATGCCAAGTTTGAGTCAAAGATTATCTAAAATCTAGTAGATTTATTCGGATAGGTATTTCCCTAAAAACAGTATCCAAAAAATCTATTGTATATAATTCTTTAAGCAATTGAAAAATTCACTTAAGATACAATATAAGCTAAACCTAAAAAATTACTCATTTCAAATACAATTAAATCTCAAATCTTAGGTTTTTGAGAGTTTTTAATAAGTCATTTTATTTTTATGAATATTTAGAACATGCCTCAAAATCAGGTATAACATTATGTAATTATATTTCATTATAACTCGTTCATTAAATTAAAAAGCATTCACAACTGCAAGGTTCTTCTACTAATTTAAAAATGTAATATGAATTTATTTATTTATTTTTAGGTACATTCTATGTATATAAATATCTTCTTACTATATATAATACACTTCTCGTTGGTATTAACAATACTATACACAAATGAAAAGTCAAAAAAATACTTCTTTAGATTTAATAATTTTTAGAAGAGAAATATTTTATAAAGTTGCACTACACACATGATTATATTTATAAGCTTTTACTCAATATTTTATTTTTAGCAAGTAGTTTGGTAAGTTCAAGATGTGTTTAAGATTCATTAAAAACTACTTATGAGGAGATTATGTTTGTTTATGATTTAATTACAAAAATATTAAATATGTGATGGTTCTATTTGGTGATTTGTATAGCTTACATTCCAAAAATATTTTTTAATTTATTGTGAATTTTTTTATATTCAATAATATGATTCTTTTTTGCGAAACCGGGGCTCGTAATTTAAAAAGAGTAACTTAATATAAATATTAATTATAGGAATGTATTTAGTTGATATTAAATCAAAATTAATAACTCGAAAAATATTTTTCAGTAAAGTATTATAAATACCAACACTGGTCACTAGTATTCTAACATAGTGGAATCATTTTTTTAAGAGATTACTATTTTAGAATTTTTTTTAGAAAAAGAGAACCAAGATGAGGTAAATTTACAACTGAGTAAATAAAAATGAAATATGTTACACAAGGCATCCTACACACAATGGAAGACTTAGGATACTTTATCTAAGAGGGCTTATATATAACGGTACCGAAAAATATGTTCTATTGGTTTTCAATAGGTGTTTTATTTTGGTCAAAAAATATTATTTGAAGTACTTTCAATTTGATATTTGTTTTAAGACAAACTACTTTTATTAATATGCTTTGTTGGTTCTAAACTACCATCTAGAGGATATATATATATATATATATATACTGATCGTATCATATTTGTATAAAAAAATAAAGATAAATTTTATGTTTTAAAGTTTTCAATATGTAGGTTGGCTTAAGCAACCTTTGATAAAGCACAATTCCTCCACTGACATCCTCATTATAAATGCCCTAGATGTGATATAGAGCTAATACAAGCAACAATTTTAATGGCATCTTGGTATCAAATATTTAGCAACAAAAACATTAAACATGTGCATGCTTCTAGGTCGATGTTCTGGAACAATTTCTGCTTCAACATGGTGACACCAACATGGATAAAAATACCCAATGAGGCACTAGATATATAAGAAAGTACTACTAATATAATTTTTTCTTTTTTATAAACTAATGAAATAGGCAAACTAGTTGTTGTTTATGTACGTATCTGAGTCAGTTAGTCCTTTAGTCATCAAGCTTTGATTCATTTAGTCATAGTGTTTCATTTTACTTAATTGTACTATTGCACCTAAAGTTTTATTATTTGTAAACAAATGGGATAAACACATTTTTCCCTTTTATGAGTTCTACGTGTTTTGTACGTGTACTTTTAATTATAAATGATTTTTTTTCAATTCATGTTATAAATTATTTGAATGTGACGATTCAGTTTAAGGACTACCTTAATAGTTAAAAAGAGACTATGAAGCTCATACACTCCCTTGCTAGTATACCTTCAAATGCATTAATGTATTTGATTAGATTTATTAACTTAGTCAAAAGTTTATCCTATAATAAACAATTTTTGTTGCTCTAAGATAAAAAAAATATTTACAAAAAGTTTAAAACCAATCATGACAAAGTGTGATAGGTCTATTAAGGAAAAGAAAAAAAAAGAATTGTGTTGAATGGTAACTAGGTATTGCGTATGTCTAAAGACACTACAAAAAATAAAATTCTCTCTAGTCATTGTTTACTTTTTTTTTAATTTTACATGGATTCCTTGAAAATTTTATGGATTAAATTTTAATTACTCCATACATGATAGTGATATAAAGTGAATAATTAAATACACTTTTCTTGTGCCTTAAGCACTACAAAATATAACACATAATATATGAAAGATTAATTTATAATTGGGATGTGCACATGCCTGAACCCCAAGAATTTTAATTAAAATTCTTGAGATTTAAACCCATGTAGAAACATATTACTATCTTTAAAACTCAAGAGTGTATGTATTCTCACCATTTTCCATAACCTCAATTTGACCTTTAAACCTTGTACATCCTTATATAGATTGTCAACTTTCAATACATCCCCTTCTCTTACAAATTTCTTAGTATAAAAATAATTTTTCTAGTCAAAATATGATATTTCATAAATTTATATAATATTGCAGTTCAATAATCCTCGAGTTAGCGTGTAATAATATAGAATCCGTCTTGGGTATTCGTAACCATACATAATCCACCATCACATTTGACATGATTAAATTGAAATTGAACATACCCAAGCGATATTTCAAGACTCCCTGGGGGTATATTTTGTTTGAAAATATTTTAGTGGAAACTTTTTTCTAAGCACTACAAATAAGTAAATTATAAGTGTGTATCATTAGAAACCAGATATAATTAACAAAATATGAATACAAAATACCATAGCAAGCTTAAATTTTGGTCAAATTTCAGTCGCAGTGTATCATGCTAGTTTCAATATTTGCACACATACTTATTATACGCTTTATGATCATGCACGTATACAATTTTCTAAGTCGAACTCCCCGAAACCCGATTTATATACTAGAAAAGGAAAGATGAACTGAAGTATATCACTAATCAATAAATACATATTAAACACTTTTGTCCCAACAGAAAACACTCCAACTTGCATTAAAAATATCACACGGTGTGCCAAAAAAAACTTCTTTTAGGATTCTTATTAACCAAATTCACATTTTCATGTAATAGTTTGAAGTTCTATTTCATTATTTAGTGTGAAAAAAAAGGATTTCATATATGTTGAAATCCCAAACCAGGAACTCTATTACCTTACCGAAGATAAATCCAACAATCTTTGCCTTTTTTGCTACATAATACTTTGCCTTGTTTGCTACTTCAGTTTTTGGTTTTTTACACAAAAATAGTATAGAGGAGAAGAGGACAAAGATGAAACATTAACATGAACAACCATTAGACAAGTGGCAATCTGAGTCATTCGATGAAATGTGTTAAATAATTGATTGATGGTTTTGTATACATAATCTGCAAATAAACATAATACTAAATACTTCTTACATTAAACATAAAGTTATTTGAAGAATATATAACATATGAAAATTGGAAATGTTGATATATAAAATAAGCATAATCAAATTCCAGAAATGTCCTTACATTTTTTAATTAATAGCACTGAAGGTCTTATACTATAGGTCTTATATTATGTTACAATCGTACAATAGATCTCGAATGGTTTCAAAATTAGTAATGTGATAAATGTGTTTATGTAAAATTAAATGAGACAGGTATGTCATTGTCTGTTTATATGTTGATGATATGTTAATTATTGAAAGTAGCAATGATGTGATTAAATTTACCAAAAGTATTCTTTCAAATAAGTTTGACATAAAATATCTAGGCCTTGCAGATGTTACTTTGGGTATCAGGATTCTCTGAATATATGAAGGTATTATACTATCTCAGTAACACTATACTCAGAAAGTATTAAACAAATCTAGTAATGGATACATAAATATAGCCAAGACACATGTTGATGTAAATTTACATCTTGCTAAGAACAAAAATGATATAATCAACCAGTTGGAGTACTCTCGGGTTATTGGGAGTCTTATTTACCTACCAGACTTCATTAGGCTAGATAGAACATGCAATAAGCGAGATAAGTAGGTTTACGCATAATCTGAGAAAGAACCATTTGATTGTTACTGTAAGAGTTATGAGGTATGTTAGATACACTAGTAACGAAGGTTTGTTGTACACAGGATATCTAGTTGTACTTGAAGGATATATTTATGTAAACTGGATATTAGACTCATAGACTCAAAATCCACAAGTGGATTCGTCTAAGTGTTAGGAGGAGCAGTCGTGTCTTGGAAACCCACTAAGAAAACATGCATAGCCAAATACACTATGGAATCTGAGTTTATAGATATAGACAAAGCTACTGAGAAAGTCAAGTGACTTCAGAATTTCTTAGAAAATATTCCTAATTGGACAAATCTGTGTTAGAACGTGCATAGCCAGATTCATTATCGAATATGTGTTTATAGATTCAGAAAAAACTATTGAAAAAGTTGAGTGGAAATGCCACAATCTAAGTTCAAAGGAAAAACTGAATCATAAAACTACAACTCGGTCCGACGCACTATGGGGACACCTACCCAAATCATTCCTATGACAAAAGTAATCAATGTAACTTGTAAAAGTGAAGCAAAAGTTAAACTTTTAATGGTTCTTGTATCTTCCATAATATAAGATACAGTAATGAATATAATCTCAACAAGAGACCTATATGAATAACATGGATAGGGCCGCCCTATGATAACTTTTTGAAGGAAAAATTCTTCAACAGTGATACATGAAATACCAAGAGTTGTTCAGGACCGTAAATGGACACAACCGTGAGAACCAAAAAAGGTTTGAAAGGATGCTATGTAATTTCTATTGACATGGTTTACAAAAAGGATAAACAATATTTGACATCATATTAACTAGTTAGAAAGTAAATCCGATAGCCTTTCCAAGAGAAGGTTCGAGGCCACAAGCTACATTTCATGACGTAGTATTCTTCTACGCTTATCTCTCAATATCTCTCATGTTTAGAATTGTCTTGCATGTTTTTTAGGGTGGTTATTCAACTTCCATTCATGTGGGGATTGTTAGTCAAGTGAGATTTTCCTCACGTGTTGACATGATTGACGATGAATTAGTTAATACGTGTATCTAGTTGTAAAGACTAACGTAATATATTCACTTGGTTAAATATTATTTGAAGTTGAATGATAAACTGAGTCATGAGAATTTGGAGGAAATATAAAGAAATAGATAGTTTTTATTTGTTTATAAGTTTATATATATAGTAATTAAGGTGAAAAAAAGAAAAAAAAAGATTATTTACTGACATGTACAAGTCTTATTTTTAACATTGAGCCTGACCCAATAGTAAATTTATAATGAATACTAAGGATTCATTCCTATTGGTCTTGACCCAATAGTTATTTCCTTTATTAACTAACATATCTTTTATTTAAAACAGAAAACTAAAATTTTAATTCACAACCATTTCTAATGGATGCTTATTCATTTTCAATAAATAGTTGGTCAACTCAAACATTTTCTTTATTCAGTTTTTTAAAGTATGAAGCATTATAAATCATAAGAGAGATAAAAACCAACAAACATAAGACATTGGCCTAAATACCCTAAGACATCAGATCCAATCTGAACCTCGACGAGTAATTTTTTTTGTAATTATTTATGTTTTTATTTATTTTTGAATTATTTTTTATATAGTTTTACTAGTTTATACAAATTAAATACAACATGATTTTTGAAGTAGGCCGGTAAAATCATATTTTCATCCAAGCTTGGTAAGTTATAAATATTCTTGAACAATTGTACTCTAGGGCCATCGCCTTTCACTATTAAATAAGTGAGAGCATTAATAATAATTAAAATTCCCCCTTCATCGAAGACTTCAATCAAGATGGAGAATTTTCACAATATTCCGTATATTTTTAATTAATTCAGGAGTTTTTGAAGTGGTCGTTCGTTAAAGCCTTATATCATATTGGTTTTAAAATAAATGCATAACTTTTTTGATGCATGAACCAAGTCAAAGGTGGTTCTATCGATCAAAGTATATTAAACTTTTGCTTCTTTTGATAAATAGTTGTTGTAGTAGAATGATATTTTTTTCCCATTAGACCTCACAAAACAAAAATACTATTTATTTCTTCTTTAATGTTGCTAGATAAATATATATTTCCTTTGTCGAACGCCTGCAGACATATTTTGCTCTATCAACAACAAAGGACCATGAACCTATATGTATAACTAGTATGTAGTCCACATTAAGAGTGTCCTAATTGGAATAACCAATCATACTTCTAAAAATTTGATACATATATATATTATTTAACTAGCATTATTAATGGCAAGAACCACACTACGCAAAATTTAAAACATCTTATAATAAATATCACAAATTTGAATATTATAAAAACTCAAATTTGTCTATGTTAGTAGCTAATCCCATACAAAGCTCATGCTTTTATATTATTTTATCATTTAGTATTTTACCAAAATTTACAATAACCAATTTTTGAATCAAGATTTTGGTGAACAACTACTCTATAAATAAGACCAATAATTTATAAGTGTTCTTCTTGGGACATGAGATATTTCACCCTCTCCTTTGTAGTAAAATCATAATGGAATAAATTTTAGAGTCTCTCATAGTTGGCTGCTCAAGCATTTAAACTTTGAAATCTATACATAAGTGTCGAGAATTGGCGCGTAATGATCTTTCTCAGATTTAGTGAAAAAGGTGATATGTCTTGGTCAAGGGGGAAGTCTCTAGACACTACAAATACGAGGAACCTAAAGAATTTTCACAAGTGGCTGCTAGTAAAATTCCCATCAATTATGAAAGAATGTGGATTATTGTAATAAAGATAAAATTTATCCCACCCACCTTGAAATCAAACTTTTTAGAAGGTTTTGAAGGCTATACAACCAAAATCATTGGGTTCCTCACTACTAGATAAAATGAACAAAAAAAATCCTTGGAGGGGTAATATCTATATTAAAAAATTAGGGTACAAAATAAATTATTAACCCAAGGTTTGGTAAAAAATTGAACTGGTCTCAGTAAAGAGAAGGTTAATACGTCGTGATAAATATACAAAAGGGGTGCCTCATACCTATATCGAAGCAACAAAGGTAATGCATTATTTTGACTTATTATCCCACACAAGCACTCACATACTTCCTAGTTAACATCATCTCTATATTTTTTTATGTGTCTTCCAAATTGGAAAAAGGACGTAGGTCATCCGTAGACCAATAAAGGTTAATATAACTAGCTTCGAACCCTACATTTGGACTACATTTCTCTCTCTCATATGTCTTTGAAAGGCTCGTAAAATTAAACATGACGAAGTATACACCAATCTATTTTGGAGAGGGACTATCACCCAAATCGTTTTATAAAGATTGGATGAGATCCAAGATTAAGGGACATTTACAAGAAGTTAGTGATTTCGTCCTAGAGGAAGGACACCCTTATCCCAAAAAAAAAGGTTGATGACTAGACATTTGGATAAATAGTACTTCAACTATACAAGTCAGAAGGAAATATGTAATTGCGTCTTTAAACATGAAGAAATAAAGATGGGTAATTGGGGATTAATTCTATAGCTTGGGTTTTGCATCATGTATAAACTATGAATTAATTCTATAATTTTTTTCTCTTATTCTGTAATTCTTTTCTCTTCTTTTCTTTGTATGAATTAATTCTATTAGCTTGGGTTTTGCATCATGTATAAACTATGAATTCTAATTCTTTTATCTAAGTTTCTTTGGGAATTATATGTTTTAATCTTATATTAGCTACTTACCTTTATATTTGATTATGTGTTTTGATTTAAAGTATATTTTCCTTGCTAGTGCACGAGTATAGGATTACCTTAATAGTAGTTAGATGGTCTCCTTGACAGGGTGTTTAACTATTGAACCACCACATAATGTCTAGTGTCGATATTAGTTCTGACAAAACATGATTCTAACTAGATAGTCATTAGGGTTTGTTTTAATCACCTTATCACCAATTGATTGTTGCGTTTGCTTAGAGCCTTGGTAGCGCTTGATAACTCTAAGAGTGTAACCACGTCTTGGTTGTGCCGTAGCCCCCTTAGTCGCTCTCAAGGTATAAGGTATGGGAATTTAGAATCCTGACTAAGTATACCAAGAGCTAATATTCTCCCTTATAAATTAAATCTAATAGATAGAATTAGAAGGATTAGTGCATACTAGTAAAACCTAAGCTATACTTCTCATCTCATATTCTTAGTTATTTATTTTATTGTCTTTATTTTCCTAGTTTTAATTAGTTATTTCGAAACTCATATCTTTTATTTTCTATCTTTTATTTTCTGTCTTTTATTTAGTAGCTTAGTTTTCTTTATAAAAACCAAATAAAAATCTATTTTCCTTTTCTTTCTTTGCGTATTATCTTTTCTATCTTTTATATCTGCACTTGATAATTTGCATAAGTTCTCTCTAACTTCATCAGTCTCTGAGGAACGAATCTTACTTATTCATTAAAACTTGCATACGACTGTATACTTGCAGAACCGTGTTAGCTTAGGGTGTTTATTTGCACTTATTTTATACATCTTTTTATCACACCTTAGGCCACACCATCAAACATATCCAGACATTTTTTGCTCTATCAACAACAAATGATCATGAACATATATCTATAACTAGTATGTAGTCCACATTAAGAATGTCCTAATTGGAATTGCCAATCATACTTCTCCAAATTTGATACATATATCTTATTTTTAACTAGCATTCCTAATGGCAAGAACCACACTACGAAAAATTTAAAACATCTTATAATAAAAAATCACAAATTTAAATATTATAACAACTCAGATTTGTCTATGTTATTAGCTAATCCCATACATAGTTCATACATTTATATTATTTTATAATTTAGTATTTTAGCAAAATTTACAATAACCAATTTTTGAATAAAGATTTTGGCGAACAACTACTTTATAAATAAGACCAATAATTTAAAAGTGTTCTTCTTGGGACATGAGATATTTCACCCTCTCCCTTATAGTATAATCATAATGGATGAAATCTTAGAGTCTCTCATAGTTGGTGGCTCAAGCATTTAAAACTATGAAATCAATACATAAGTGTCGAGAATACGCGCGTAATAATATTTCTCAGATCTAGTAAAAAAGGTGGTATGTCTTGGTCAAGGGGGAAGTCTCAAGACACTATAAATACAAGGAACCTAAACAATTTTCCACGGGTGGCTTCTAGTAAAATTCCCATCAATTATGAAAGAATATGGATTATTAAAGGGGTGCATCATACCTATATCGAAGCAACAAAGGTAATGCATGATTTTTACTTATTATCCCACACAAGCACTCACATACTTCCTAGTTAACATCATCTCTACATTTTTTCATGTGTCTTCCAAATTGGAAAAAGGACGTAAGTCATCCGTAGACCAATAAAGGTTAACATAACTAGCTCAGAACCCTACATTTGGACTGCATTTCTCTCTCTCAAATGTCTTTGAAAGGCTCGTAAAATTAAACATTGCGAAGTATACACAAATCTCTTTTGGAGAAGGACTATCACCCAAATCGTTTTATAAAGATTGGATGAGATCCAAAATTAATGGACATTAACAAGAAGTTGGTGATTTCCTCCTAGAGGAAGGACACCCTTATCCCCAAAAAAAGGTTGATGACTAGTCATTTGGATAAACAGTATTTCAACTATACAAGTCAAATGGAAATATGTAATTGCTTTTTTAAACATGAAGAAATAAAAATGGGAGAGGAAAGACAAAGCCAATATATAAAATATTACCTATATAAATGATGTAGTACATTATCCTAACGGAGTACATGATCTCCCTATGAGTAATAACTAGATAAAAATCCTATATAGGTTAAGGACAAAGGAAAAAGGAAGACCACGTATAAATATATATTTGTGCCAAGAGCATAACTTCGTCCAAAGAGTAATGTGTTATCTAACCAAACAATTGCAATAAAAATAAACAATAATGATTGTGTAGGTCAACTCAATACTATGGATACAAAAAACATACACTCCTGTCGTTCCTAAAAGGTTGTCACTCATACTAAAAATAGTTGTTCCAAAAAGATTGTCACATTAGAAAATCAAGACACTTCTTTATTTTTATACAATTTTTACCTCTAATTAAATATTATAATATATGTTCCCAATAAATATTTAAAATATCAAGACACTTTACGAAGGGCATTTTAGTAATCACATTGCTAATAAATATAATTTTTTAATTTGTGTGCAAAAGCAAATGTAACAACCTTTTAGGAACGGAGGGAAGCATCAGTAGTGAACCCAAAATAGGATATATTAGTAGATTAAAGACAATGCTCACAAGCAACCTTGGTAAGCATAAATTAGAAAAGTAGACATAAGGCTCAAATAGAGACGTGAAATTCTACATTTTATCGAGGATTGAAAAATACTAAAATTTAATGGTGTATTTCTTAGGGAGAAGTTTATCTCGACCTTGGGGTAGAAAATCCAAGTGAGCTCGGGAAAAAATAATTGGGCGATATCCAGAAAGTATGAAATAGATGTAGAATTTCCGAACCTCGGGACAACAAGGGTACTCAAATTAAAGGATACCCATTATTTTACAGATTCCCACTTGACAAACAAGGTCCATCACGAGAAGACGTTATGCCTTCAAAATATCTGTATAAGATAGAATGTCCTTAACCTAAGTAGGAAGAATACAAGCAAGACCGAAAATTATGTATCCACATATTTATTATGCCATAGTCATATTTTTGGAATAAATATATTTACTCTTTTGATTTTGTTTCATGTAAAACATACTTAATTTATGTCGAACTTTGTCATTCTAATTTATTATTTTTTGCTCTGTTAGATTTATTAGTGAAAACCCTACATTTAAGACCTTTAAGGTTATCATGCAAAAAAGATATCAAGATTAAATCTTATTATTTATATTATTATATTATCTTGATTTACTTTATTTATGTTTATATATATAGTAATAAGAGTTATGTTTAACTTGTAAGATATATTAAAAGACAAGTTAAAACGTTTTATAGAGATTATGATTCATGACCCGAGGTTAGAGAAGAGGGTTCTTGTTCATTGAAAAAGAAAAAGATTTTTAATATCAAAGTGTTTTTGACTAAAACTATAAAAGTGTCCATTAATTTTCATAATTGACTCCCTAAAAAATAATGGGTTAGATTTTAGGAATGAGCCCTAGAAAATCATTGTTGTTTTAACTTTGTTTTTAACCATTTAAGAAAATCAAAAAATTATTGAAATAAAATAAAATATAAAGGAAAAACATTTTTGATACACAAACAAGTAAAATTGGATTCTCTTAATTTGTTTATTTAATTTATAGTTGACGTAATAGTTCGATGTTGTTTCCCTTCAACTTGTAAAAATAGAAACTTATTATTGCCTTCTTAAATGATGTTAGATAAAGAAAAAATTCCTATATCAAAATTTTGAGAATGTTTTTTGAACTACCATCCACAAAGAATAAGAAGCATATATGTACAACTAGTGTGTAATCCTTATTAATGATGTTTTTAATGGAATTACAAATTATCATTCTTTAATTTTAATACATATATATATTATATAACAAGCATTGTTAATGATAAGAACAATACTTTAGTAAATTGTATATGTCTTATAATAAATATCACAATTTTTGATATTATAAAAACTAAATCTAATCTATATGAGTAACTAATATGTTACAGAACTCATTGTTCAAGAATACATGTTTAATTAATCGCAATTATCACCATTTCTTTTTGAATTTTTGTAAAGTGAAAAGTTCGTCGCCAAATTCCCTCGGTACTAGCTACGAAGAATTTCTTTTCTAGCGGTCGTTAATCGCGACGAATTTTTAAGTAACTAGCGACGAATATCATCGTCGCTAACAAAAAACGTAAAATACAAAGACATCAGGTTTTTCATACTAGAAAATACCACATTATTATTTTTTCTCCAACTTTTTCTCAAAATCCTAACTCCTATTTCCCCAAATCTTTACTACTCGATTCTCTAAATCATATAACACCACTCCCGGGTCCATATTTGAGGTTAGGTTAGGTCAATCTACATTTTCTCCAACCAATTCAATGCAATTTCAAATAAATTTAAACTTTTTAAATATTGATTTTTTTGAATATAATGGTGAATTGCATGATTTAATGATTGATTAGGTTAATAAATAATTGTTACATTATTAACAGATCTATATTCAAGGTGGACATGGTTAATCTTCAATCTTACCATACAATTCAAGGTATTTTCAATAAAATTCAAACTTTTTAAAATTTGATTTTTTTAATTATAATTGGTAATAAATTTGTGATCACATTGTATAAAATGTGATTAGGTTAATCAATACTTGTTTTATGATTTTATTTATGATTATTATGTTGTAAATCATGCATATGCTCATTTATTTATATTTTTTTATCATAAAGTTGTATTTGTTTAATTAGTTATATGAAACTATTCATCTATTTATTTGGTTGTAATTTTTATTCATCCAATGGTTTGTAATTTTAATTCTTTTATTAATTTGGGTTGTTACTTTTTATTTAATTATTAATCTAGTTATAATAATTATTTATTTTATTTTCGTATTTATGTAATTGCTTAGTTATATCGAATTGTTATTAAAAGATGACTTTGTGTCATTAAAAGTTGGATCAAGACGACCGATCTTGTTACGAAGAATATATTTTTGGTGTAAATAATTTTATATCTTTTGTTGAAAATCAAGATGGTTTTAATGGATGGATGTTTTTTCTGTGTGTCAAATGTTCGAATAATCATCGATATCAAACCTAAACGGGTAGGGGTCACCCTGTACAGAACGGGATTTTATCCATTTATGATGTTTGGAAAAAACACGGTGAGAAATTAGTAATTCCAGAAGAACCCGCGCCAAATTTATAAAATGAAACGTTTAATGTGTATGACGATTTGAGACCCAGTCACGATGTTGGTGGTCATTGTGGTGATACTGAGATGGGTGACGTACATTAAACAAGCAGTGGCAGTTTCGAAGCTTTGTTCGAGGAATTAGAGATTGAATTATATCTTGGATCTACAGTGATGAGTTCTTTGTACTTCATTGCCAAGCTTATTCACATAAAGGTAAAGAACAAGTGGACTAACAAATCTTTCACCGAGCTATTAGAATTGCTTGGTCGTGTTTTGCCCAAACCTCACAATTTGCCCGAGTCTTACAAGGAATGCAAAAAGAAGTTGAAAAGTATGGGTATGGGTTAACCTACTATTGTTATTTTCTTGAATGATTGTGCCCTTTTTACAAGAATAATGAATTACTGGACAAATGTCTAGTATGCAATGAGTCTAAATGAGATCCGAAGAAGGGTAAGAAAGTATCCCATAAAAATCATTGCTATTTTCCGATTGTCCCGAGGTTGCAGCGACTATACGTTTCGAAACACACCGTTAAAGACATGATCTGGCACCATACCGGAAAGTGTACCGATCCAGATGTTTTACGACATCATGTTGATTGTGATAGTTGGAAATAATTCATAGATTTATATCCTGAGTTTGCTCGTGAACCTCGAAATGTATTTTTTGGTCTGGGTATTGATGGTTTTTGTCTGTTTTCTATGCAGAACAACTCATTCCGTATGTGGCTAGTTATATTAATCGTCTACAACTTGCCACCGTGGGTATGCATGAAGGAAACCATATTTCATCTCTGTTTGTTGTTTTGGGCCCTCGTTCACATGATAAGGACATGGATGTCTTTATCCACCTTGTCGTAGATGAGTTGGAGATATTGTGGGAAAATATTATCCATACGTATGATGCCCATACGATGGGAGAGTTTAGCATGAAGGTTTGTTTGTTGTCAATGACCAATGATTACACCGCTAGGTCATACACGTCGGGCTGGCAGGATCGAGGTTACTTAGATTGCCCAGAATTCATGGAATCTACTCTTTCAAAGACGGTGAATAAAGGGGTGGTTTATTTTGATCATAGACGTTGTTTACCTCCCAGACATGGATTTAAAAAAGACAGAGTTTTGTACCCGAGTACCAATTTAAGGGCCCCACCGAGGAAACATATTCTGGCTGATATTTAGACACATTTAAATGGTTTGTCCATTGTATTTCCTGGTGAACACAAGGATTCTGGGGGTAAGGCGACGAAGAAATCAGTTCCTCGTGAGTTCAATTGGAAGAAACAGATTATTTTTATCGCTTTCCTTATTGGTCTGAAAATTTGTTAAAACATATCATCGATGTTATGTATAACGAGAAGAATGTGTGCAACAGGTTTGCTCGGTACATTTGTAGGACTTTATTGGAAAATAAACAAAGATAACGCGAAGTAAAGAATGGATCTTCAAGATATAAAAATCCGGGAAGAGTTGTGGTTGACAACAAGATGAGGTAAAGCGATACTCAATCGAGGAAAGTATACGTTGTCAATGAATAAGCGGAACGAATTTCTCAATTCGTTGAAGACATAGAAGATTCCCGATGGTTTTGCCTGTAGTTTGAGGAATAATGTTCAAACTGATATGGGAAAGATTATTGGAATAAATCACACGACTGTCATGTAATGATGTGATATCATTTCGTGACTAGTATACCCGGGCTTATAGATGATAAATCGATTAGCGATACGATTATTGGGTTAGCTAACGTGTTTAGAGTCATTTGTAACCTGAACTTGAGTAAGAGAGAGTTGGGAACTGGTAAGGAAAGAGTGGTTGAAGTGATGTGCATACTAGAAATGATTTTACCTCTCGTTTTTTTGATAAAATGATCCACTTAGTGATACACCATATGGTGAAGCATTATTAGGGGCCAGTTCAAATGCGGTAGATGTGTCCATTTGAAAGGTATTTTAAAAAGTTAAAAGAGTATATTCAGAACCCGGCTAGGCCAGAGGGTTCAATCGCAGAGGGTTAGGTGGTGTAAGAGACGTTGACATTCATATCATGGCATCTTCAAGAAGAAAAAACAAAGTTCAATGATCCGTGGAGATACAACGAGACACTGCCCAAACCAAAAGAGTTATCCGTTTCTAAGAGTAAGTGTACTCTAGTTGGTAAGAAAAAGTTTGGTCATTTATCATGTAAAGAGAAGGAACAAATCAACAGGTATATTCTGCATAATTGCGATGTGATCGAACCATACATGACTTAAGTCAAAGTAATTTGCTTTTATTTATTTATGTGTACATTCTGTTTTATTCTTTTATTAAAATGTAGTGATCATATATCCACTCTTTCGGGAACGGCAAAAGCTATATAGAAGATGCACCAACAAACGTTTAATGGATGGTTTTTTATAAAGGTATGAAACATGTACACTCCTTGGAAACTTTCCTTTTTTAAAAACTTTCGTTAAAAGGATACTTTCCAATAATGGAAACTTTCTTTGGAAAAATTCCTTTTTTAGAAATTTTCCTTTTTTGGAATATTTCCTTATTTGGAAAGTTTCCTTATTAAAAAACCTTCCTTATTTGGAATGATACACAATTATTTTCAAAGTTATAATTCTTATTCTTTTTCATAGATTTATGCAATGCACAAGACTAGTGATGCATTAGCTACCCCCGAGATGATATACTTGGCTAGCATGTCTCATGGTTCGGTTCATACGTACGATTCATGTGTTGTGAATGGTGTGAAATAGGTTACTAGAGAAAAAGGAGAAAAATGTGTGACTCAAAATTTCGGTGTATCTGTCATGTACAATGGGACACCTTTTTATGGTGAATTAGTGATAATCGTAAAGGTTACATTCAATGGTGGTTGTTCAGTTGTGTTATTTGTTTGTATGGGTATAACACGACCAAGGTGAAGAAATAACACGTGGTAACCTTCATCAACACATCTTCTTTTTGGTGGGTGGATGAACCATACATTTTAGTAACGTAAGCCAAAAAAGTCTTTTACATCGACGAGATCAATACAAAGAAAACAATGAACGGATGGAAAGCCGTTTGGGAAATCAAAGATTGGCATGGATGAAGTCCCAAGTTATGGTGTGCGGAGTCAATATCTACCGACAACTAGTGCATCACGATTCCTTTGGTGAACACGGAGACGGATTACACGCGACTGTACTTGGAAACTAATGAAGAGATCGAGTTTGACCCATGTCATTTGTGGGTTGAACTAGTTTTTTATGACGACGAGGAGATTTTTGATGACACATGGGAGAAGTATTGAGACGAGAAACCTATTGACGTTGATAGTGATGAGGAACCTATCGACACTAGCGGATATGAAACTAATTAGTTATTTGGTTTTTTTAATTTTATTTTTAGATATTAAAGTGTATTTGATTTGAATTTTAAGGTTGTTAAAATGTTGTTTTTTGATTTATTCTGATGTTTAAATATTTTGTTTTTTATGTTAAGATGTAAGAAATAAATAAAAAATAATCAAGAAGAAGAAAAAAATAAAAAAAAAAATTGGTAAAAACAAATTAGCGACGAGTTCTTGCGCAAGAACTCGTCGCTATAACTTAGCAATGACATCCAAGATTTAGCTACGAATTTAATCCTCGCTATGACCGCCCAAAAATTCGATTGGTCAATTAGGGCAGTCCAATTTCCCATATGTTGAATTTATCGACGAAACAGAAGTCGTCGCTAACAAGGGACACGCAAAGGTCATGTGTACGATTTGTTACACGTACCCCCTTCTAGCGACGAAAATTTAATACTTAGCGACAAAAAATGTTGTTACTAATATTAAAATACTATATAAACCTACTGGAACTCATTTCATCAAAACAACACACCAGAAATTTACCAAACTAAGAGAAACAAATAGCTACTCCATTTTCGAGCAACAATCAAGCCATAATCAACACACTAAAACACTAAGGTAATACTTTCTATTCCATTTACACATTCTAATTCCCTTTTTAACATTTATATTATTTTCTAACAATTTTTTTGGATCTATTGTTTTCCAATCCGATTGCTTGGCATGGATTCAACACTATCAACACCAAATTCTCCACGTAAAAGATAACAATTTCGAGCTACTTTTACTTTTATTTTAATTTTTTGATTCCAAAATTTATTTATGTTATGAGTTGTTTGATGAATTTCGAATTAAATAGGGGTATCAATAGGATGTTTAACACTTATATTAGATTTATTAAAGCATGTATATGTAATTTGTGAATTTTTTATTAAAATTAGGGTTTAATAATTTGTTAAAATTAGGTAATAATTCTTAGTTGTATATATGATTAGAGGTTTAATTAGGGTTTTTATGATTTGAGAATTTGATTAGGGATTTTTTAGCATTTGTTTTACAATTTTTAGTGTTTTAGGAAATAAATAAACATTTTTTTAGGTTAAAAAACATTTTTAAGAATAAAATATAATGAAAATAAAGTAAAAAATAATTAATTGGAAAAAAGACTTAAATTAGTTTAAAATAATTTTCTATAAAAAATTTAGCACTTAAAAGCTTTTTCCAAAAATAACAACACTTAAACTATAAAGTTTCCTATTTTGGAATGTTCCATTTTTTGCAAACTTTCCTTTTTACGAAAATCTCCATTTAAGGAAACTTTGTTTTTTGAAAAGTTTTTTGGCAAGTTTCCATTTTAGAAAACTTTCCTTTTTTGGAAACTATCCTTTTTTGCCAACTTTTGTATTTTGGAATCTTTTAGAAATAATAAAGTTGCTAAAAAAAAGTTTCCTAGAATGGAAACTTTCCAAAAAAAGAAACTTTCTGTTTTAAAATAAAGAATCGTTCTTTAGACTAACTGGATATTTTTTGTTATCGATTTAATCCGGATTGGATTAAATATATTTATTTTAATTTATTATATATGTATTCTTTGTAATAATTTATTTATTATAATTTATTTATTTTATAATTATTATTTATTATAATTTATTTATTATATAATTATTATTTCTAATAATTTAATTATTCATTTTGGATTTATTTATTCGTAATAATTTTAATATTTTATTTTTGTCTACGTCCGTTAAAAAATAGAGCACATGGTGACGATGGAGACGGTGATGGTGGGGATCCATCTAGGAATCCCAGCCGCACATTATCGACATGTGCTCAACAAGGCGGTAATTACAAACATATCTTTATATAATTCTAATAATTTAATATTGATTCAAATTTTTATTCAAACAAAAAAACGAAAAAGAAAACCCCTGAGACCCATTTTCCCTTCAGACCGCCATAAATTCCTTAGCCAAACTAGGACACCGATTACCTGTAGATTTTTCCACATTAGATGACACGTGGAACCTGACTATAGAGTTCGGGCTCCACGTGTTACAAGTGATTGGGGCCGTCCTGTTACAAATGCTTGAAAGATGTGCCTGATGGGATGAAAGAGGATATTTTGGCCCAGTTAAAGGAGATTTTTTATATCCAGGGGTGGAGACACAGAAAAGATTAACCCAAAATAGAAAAAACCTATGGAGAAGCCAATCGACTAGGTATAGGGCTTGGAAAGATGATTTAAAGAAGGATTACTATAATACGAATAAAACACCCCGTGATGTTGTCCCGGATATTTGGAGAAAATGCCGGGAGATGTGGGTTGACGTGGACTCCCCGGTATAAAATTTAAATTTTATTACAACTATTATAAAATATTTGGATTTAATTTTTTGAAATTTTATTGAAATGAACCAAGCAAAAATTAACAAAGAAAACAAGAAAAAGCAAAAAAAACGGGCAAGGCTAGATTGAGATGTTTCTCCGGAACTCGGGAGCTCATTTATAAGGTACAACATTTATTTTTAAAGATAATATTAATCACTTTACTTAATTATTAATATAATTGGTTTAAAATATGTTATTGAACAAGAGAAGATGAAAAAAAATATGAAGGAGCCGCTGACATATGTAGACGAGGCTACACAGGAGGAGAGGGAGATTCCATATTTGGGGCGGGGGGTTTCGAGTACATGGGCTACGACTCTGATAAAAGATGAGAGGAGGGACCCGAGCTACAAAAAAGTGCGATGTGAGTATTTTATTTTTGACTTGTACCTTTAGTTTTAATTTATTATTACTTTTTTTGGAAACTTTCTAAACAAATAAAGTTTCCTTTTTTTTGAAACTTTCCATTTCTTGAAAGTTTCTGGATAAGGAAACTTTCTTTTTTTAGAAAGTTTCCATTTTTTGAAAGTTTCTAAATAGGGAAGTTTCTTTTTTTGTTACACTTTCTTTTCTGGACGCCTTTTAGTTTAATTAATTAATAATTACTTTTTATTGTCTTCTAACACAAATTTATCGGGAAAAACTAAAGAGGAAGGTATCAGAGACCCCTCTAAAGAAGTAACATCCTTTGAAAAAACTATGGATGCCTTCAAAGAAGAAGTTGAAGAAGGGCCCACCGAAGACAGCTTAGGTATCCGGTGATTGAATGGTTCCCAAGAAAGCCCGTACTTACGATTCGGATCCTTTGGCAAGGCAGAACGAGGAAAGACTTAATATTCTGATGACATCTACGAATGAGCTTCGCGCAGCTCAGGGTCTCCCTCCTATCGATCCTACTCCGTCATCGTCTACCTCCACAACTAGCACTACTCGTGGTCATTACCAGATGAACATTCTAGACACAGCTATGGAGGTGCCCAACAGGGACTTGAACCAATCCCTCCCCCCCCCCCCCCCCCCCCCCCCCCCCCGTCCCCCGCAAGGAGCGAGGGAAGAACCGAGAGAAGATGAAGAGGATAGATCCGAGAGAAGATGAAGAGGATAGAATTCAAGATCTGTAGTTTATTTGTCTTTATTTTGATGTAATTTTGGTTAATTTAATTTTTTTTACAATATTTGACGGGTTTGACTTTATTATCATCGAATGCTTGAATTATATTGTAATTAAATATTGTTTTTTGTTAATATTTGATGTTTTTAATTATTTATTTAATATATTTGTATAAATATTAAAATAGAAATAGAATTATAAAGTAAAGTAAAGTTAAAATAAAAGTTATAATTAAAATTAAATTGAAATACAAATTAAAATAAGAATTATAAATAAAATATAAAAATAAAAATTTAAAAGAAATTGAAAATTAGAAATTCAAAAACAAGGGATAGCGATGACTAATACGTCGTAGACACTAATGCAATTTCGTCGCTAGTGATGTAATCCACTAACGATGAAACACGTCTTGTCGTCATGAACAACATAATATCTACAAAATACAATCGTAGCTAAAGTAGTTAGATAGGGACGACATAATTCGTCGCTGATAAAAGTTTGATTAGCGACAAATTAGTGTGTCGCCAATCACACTCAACCATTAGCGGCAAAACCAATGAGATTCGTCGAAAATATTATCTATAGCTACGAATTTCTAGCGACAGCCGTTTAATGACAAAATGTCGTCGTTAATGACCTTTAGCGACAGAATCTTCAATTCTAGCGATGATGCGGGTCGTCAGTATCCAGCTCGAATGTAGTAGCGATTTTTTGATGTTTTCTTATTTTTGAGATATTTCCAACATAACATCATTCAAATCCCATCTCCTCTCCAATCAAAATGGGTATCAATTTTATGATTATAGGAAAATCGTAAATCATCTCTTCGTTACACTTCAAGTAAGATCTAGACATCCTCGGTCACGTTTTTATATCTTTTTTCTTTATTGGAGAATCTCTTTTATTTTCTGACTCCTTAGATAATATATTAGTCCTCTCACCCAATATTTTCCTAATAGTTTTACCTTTAAGGCATAAAATACCTCAAAATGTCACTAAACACACGTGATTCGTTAACATTAGCTCAAGGCTCGAAAACTATCAAATAAAGACACAATACAAACTTTAGACTATAAAATACCTTGTAACTCCTCCTTGGATGAAGTTAAAATTCGTATTCTACCGCATATAATCAAATTTAACATGTAAGAGTCCACTTGGAAGTGCTTAGTTTAGAGAAAAAAACGATTTTAGAATAAAATTTTAGTTTTAAAAAAATTATTAAAAATAATTTTGAAATCTAAAGTCTGTTTAAGTGATTTTTTTAGAAGCACATATCTGGTGCTTCTCAAACAAGTGCTTTTCAAGATCTAAAATACTTTAAATGTTCTAAAAGATCTTTTAAATGATTTTACAAAAAAAAATATTCCAAACGGGAACTAAATCAACTACAGTTTGACAATTGAACCAAACGATAGAATTTAACTATGTCAATAACACTATTTTCAATTGGAAACCTATTTCATTGGCCAAATCTTCCACAGATTAATACTACTCTTAAACATACTTTCTAACTTTGTCATACATACTTGTATGCATCTATATACTAATTAGCTATGAAATTAGAGTAATATTAGGAATTATTAATCTATATAACTATATTAAAGGAAAGTTGTAACTCAATATAATCTATTCTAATTACAACCATGTACCAAATGCTCAAAGGTTTCATCCTCATCAATGCACATTAACTCTACAAATACTAGGTTGTATGTATTTGTTAAACTCTCTACACTATCTAATAGTATCTAATGGAAGTCCTCTAGTGTCTTATAATCTCCAAGAGTCTAGGACTAGAGTTGTTGAGAAAGTTAAAAAAAATCCTCGTGCCTATTTACTGTATCCTTTCCTGCTTATTTTACTATATAGACGGTTGATCGTTGAAGTTTCAACAACCAAGTCATCCAAAATATTTCTATTTTCTTCCGAAGGACATACAAGGCTCACTCGAGTTGCATAAAAAGTGCTCCTATCATGTAGAAAATTGTTTTCTCTTTTCAATATTTGTATGGAATTGGCGACGAGTGAAGCTTCATAATAAAAATATCTCAATCCATCCGCCATCTGGATAATAGTCGTGATACATTAAAGATACAAGACACTTGACACATGACATAAACTTGGAAAATTACCTATTTGTTACAAGCCTGTCGGAGTAGCAATATTCTATGAAACCTTCTCTGGTGGGATGGGACGATCATCCAAAAATAATTCCAGCATTGAAGAGGTTTCTAAACTCTGATCTAGAATGTCTACAGATGTCCCAGTGCTAGATCAAAATCATTAAGACGTATCCTAAGAATACATCCTTAATAGATGGATAAGGTGGTCTCTTCTTCACTGTCTTCATCATCATTAAAAATAGTTAACACTCAGAGAAGTTTCTCTATTACATGGGTGTAGAATCGTCTCATTATTAATATTGTAGTTTTTGTTCAACTTGATCCATTGAACATGTGCATTGGAGAAGTCACTAGACTATATTCATGCCCTTATCCTTGAGGTGTGGTTTTAGAAGCCTGCCATATTAGCTTTTTTCCCTTTTAGGCCATCCTCAGCATGCTTACTACATCCTCTACTGATTTAACGATTATTAAATTACATAAAAATTACCTAACTTGGTTTTTTTTCCCTATTGACTACAAGTTTTAAAAGCAGCCTTCTTGGGACATGAGGCATATATTACCCTCTCCCATATAGTGAAATAATCATGGGATGAACCTAAGAATCTCCTATAGATGCGATCAATAGCATTTAAAATATTGAAATTCCTACATGTGTGCTAAGAATAAATTAGTAGTAATCTTAGTGAGACTTATTGCGATAGGTGATAAATCTTGGTCAAGTGGGATGTCTTCACAATACTATAAATATATGATAACCCGAAATTTTTTGGATAAAAACAAGTATTTAATGTTACCACGAATGGCTACTACAAAATCTCGTATCAAATAAATTGTAATAGGGATTATTATATTAAGGAGAAAAAGTATACCACCCACCTTAAAATCAAACCTTTTCAGAAGGGTTTGAAGGCTTTCGAACCATATTTAAGGCTTCCACACTATTATAAAAAATTAATTAAAAAATAATCTTTGAAAGGGTAATATTTAGTTTAAACTAACAAAGGGGGTAGGAAACTTAAATCCTACCCCAAGAACCGGGAAACAATGACATGTACTTAATTAATATATGCATAATAGGACGTGATAAAATATCAAAGGGGTATCTTATATCCATATCAAAGCAATAAAGGTAAACCTCGAATCATATACCAAAAAAGCACTATCAGACTTCCTAGGTAACCTTGTCTTCATATTTCATCCTTTGTCACCCAAATTCAAATAAGCATGTAGGCTTTCGTAGAAATACACTATTTTATATAACTAGCTCTAAACCATAGGTTTAGAACAAAGTTTTCTCCCTCCAACTTCTTTGAAAGGACGGTAAGATTAAACATGGATTCTTTTACACCAATCTCTTTTGAAGAGGGTTATCACCCAATTCATTGTATGAAGAGGGGGTGATATCCAAAATTAAAAGGGATTTATAGTAATTTGGTGATTTCCTTCTAGAGTAAGGACACCCTTTATCCCAAAAGAAGGTTGACTACTAGACTATTGGATGACTGGTAGTTTAAGTATAACGGTAAAGGAGAAGAAGTGTTTTTTGTGTTAGACGTAAGGAAATAAAAATGGGGTTTGAAATATGTAGCAACTTATTAATCTTACCTCAAGAAAGTAAGGAGTCGGTCATCTTAACAAAGTAACTAATCTCTCTATGAGTGATAACTAGAGACAAAGGTTATTAAACTTAAGAACATAGGAAGAAGGAAAAGCCAATATAAAAATATGTTCATGAAAAGAGAATGGATGTGTCAAAAATTAAATTTGTCACTTGAAAAAATGTTTGGGATAAAAAAAACAGTGATATTTATGTAAGTCAACCCCACTTGTGGGATACAGAAAACTTGTAATACATGAATCATTATTGAACCAAAAATATGGAATATTATTTGATCGCTGATGATAATAAAAATTAACAATGATACGTATAAATTCAAAAAGTAGATATAATGCTTGAATTGAGACAACAAAATCCTATAATTTCTCGAGGATTGAAAAATACAAGAATTTATAGGTGTATTTACTAGGGAGTGATTTATATATTCCTTGGGGTAACAAAGACAAGGGACATCGGTGAGGAATAAAAGAACAATATCAATGAAGTTAAAAGTGGACATCGATCCTCCGTACCTCAGTAAGGAGATGGTGTGCTAATTGATGTATGCCCACTTCACCAACATGGTCCATTACGAGAAGACATGTGTCATAGGGAGGTCGAGTATAAACCGATTATCGTTGTTATAGTGGATGCCATCATAATATATGAATTGGATATATGTACTTAATCTAAGTAGGATGAATACAATCGAATAAAAAAATCATGTAATCTTAGGTTAATTATGCCACGATCATTTTTTGAAATAATGTTATATATCTATGTTAATTACTCTTTTGATTTTTAATCATGTAAAACATACTTAATTTATTTTGAACCTAGTCAATTTAAATTATGATTTTTTTATCTAGTAGATTGTGTTCTATTAAAAGCCTACATTGCTAATTCCTCAAAGAATATCTTAATAGCTATGTTGATTAACTTTAAAAGTAATTTATGATGTTGGATATGTTTGAAAATCCACTCTCAAATTACCTAGATCTACCCTTAACCCTTTCCCAACCTGTAGTAATTCAAGGCTTAGTAATAATCAACTAATTGACCAAATTAATCAATCATAAATTCAATATAAGGTAAAATATATATGATATAATGAATCTAAGTTTAAAAGATACCCCTATTAGATCAAACAACCCAAAAAGTAAAACATGGGTTTTTTAAAATTCCAAACATAAAGTAAATAAGCTCATGTTGTAGTGTAATAAAGGTCTACAATGATGAGGATTAAAAAAAACATATCTAGAAGTTTTGAAGATTTATAAATGAATATGGGTCATCTCTCTAACTCATCTTGATCTCTTTGATTAAATGAATGTCACATTTGTATAAATGAAAAAAATTCTTTTATATCTTTTAATTATGTGAAACATGGTGAGAGATTTTCTCCATACGTAAAAAATTCAACAGATGTAGAGAATTATTAATTTTGTGCATAAATTAATCTTTGGAATCTTAATCGAGCTCAATATTTTTTAACGTGTTGTGATTTCTGATAGATTTACAACATATAATCATTCAAATCCCAACTCCACTTCGATCGAAATGGGTACAAATTTGATTATTTCGGGAAAAACATAAAACATCTCTTCGTTAAGCTTTAAGTAAGATATAGATTTCCTGGGTCACCTTTTTATATTCGATTGCTTCATTGGAGGGTTTTCTTTCCTTTTTTGACTCCTTCGATAATATATTAGTCCTCTCACCCTATGTTTTCCTAAGAGTTTCACCTGTAAGACACAAAATACCTCAAAACGTCACCAAACAGACATTAATCGTTAACACTACCTCAAGACTCGAAATCTATCAAATAATGACACAATACCAACTTTAGACTATAAAACACCTTGTTATTTCATTTAAATATATTTTAAATTTAACATGTAAAACAACTACATTTTAAAAGTTGAACCAATCGATAGAATTAACTATGTCAATAAAACTATTTTAAATTGGAGACCTGTTTCATTGACTAAATTTTCCACAGATTAATACTACTCTTAATTATACTTACTAACTTTTTTAGACATTCTCTGATGCACCTATCTACTAGTTAGCTAAGAATTCAGAGTAAAAATAGCAAATATGAACATATATAACTATATTAAAGGAAAGTTGTAGCCCAATATGATCTAATCTAATGACAACCATATGCTCAATGTTTTCATCCTCATCAATGCACATTTACACTTATCATAGAGTGTAGAACTTATCTCAAATATATCGATTTTAGGTTGTATGTATTTGTTTAACTCTATCTACACTATCTAATAGTATCTAATAGAAGTCCTCTAGTGTCTTAAAATCCCCAATAATCTAGGACTTGAGTTGTTGAGAAAGTTAAATAAAACCCTCATGTCTATTTAATGTGTTTTTTCTTGCTTATTTTACCATATAGACTATTGATCGTTGAAGTTTCAACAACCAAGTCATCCAAAATATTTCTATTTACTTTCAAAAGTCATTTAAGGCTCACTTGAATGGCATACAAAGTGCTCCCTTTTGGAATTATTCCAAAACACGATCGTCTTGTAATGAATCACACAGAAGTGTTTATTATACATGATAATATTTATACCTACAATATTTATGCCCTAACCCGATCGTCTTGTAATAAATTAAACACAAGGAATCTACATAATATGAACGAAGGTCCTTGATTAAGTTATGAACTACATATAATAAAGTGTCTTATAATAAGAATCTAGCTCATAGGACTTAACTTGATTTTGTTCTTACTCGTAGGATCATTGAGATATGACCTATATGATCTGGTTAGATTAATATGGATAAATATCGGTAATCCTCGTTTACTGAGTCAAGTGCATAGATAATGCACATAAAGATGTGATTATCGAACCGACTAAAACTAGAGATTCCTAATGGTTAATTACCTTAAACTGTCAAATCGGTTAATCTCTATAATAAATTTTATGCTTGTAATCCATTGACTAGAGATCATCACTATAGTTAGGTATGTGCTTCTTTTATTTAGATACTGGACTACTGGTATGTCATAATGCTAGTCGAAATAATATTGGACATAGATAAATATATATGCTCCTAGGGATGAGTCAAGATCAAATCTATCAACTCTAGGTAAAGAGGCTTAGTTCTGCGGTGTCATAAGATTATAGCGATTGTATCAAATATTTTGCCAAGGTGGTAGAATGAATGAAGAAAGTAGTTTTGTAGGTCATTCGTCAATTGTTGATAATCGACATGTAATGTAGTTGATTTTTAATAAATTTTAACAGGTACACCATTTCCCATGAGGATCTAGAGTTGTAAAGATAGAAGGATTACGTATATGATCCTTTACCGGGTTATTTGTACATAGTTATTGACCTTATCCAATCGTTGGAGAGTGTTGTTTGATGCCAACCTCGATTAGTAGTTAATTGAGTTAACTACTACCAGTTTAACGATGAACCCACGTAGTCGCACACTAACGAGTGCATTGATCTTGCTTTATGTTGTTAATTAATTTTTATTATTGGATAATTAATTATATACTTAGAATATTAGTATATTAATTTTCTAGCACAAATTAATATTATAATATAAGAACACACTGAGACAAAAGAGAAAAAAATTGACGGGGTTAGTCGTGGAGACCTCAAGTTTTTGAAGCTTGGTTAGTCGTTTAATTTCCCATACAAATTTAAAAAGGTACAAAATTTTAATTTTGTTTTTTCTAAAATCGTACTAAATTGTTTTATAGGATTGATAAAGTTTTCCGCTACTTATATATATGATATAATCGTAATTGCTATCCTTCAATTGGTATCGTAGCCAATTATTGTAATTTAAGGATGTAAATGAATTATGTTTTTAGGGTTTATATGAAAAATTGTGAATTTTTTTATTATATTAGATTATATGGTATATAATATTTTGTCGTGTTGCAACATTGAGTGATGAACAATTGGCAGCTATTATATTTTTTAATATGTTTTTAATTGTCTTATGTATACATATGGATGAATCACAAGTTTAGATTCTTAAAACAATGATATGGGATCCTTTTAGTGTTTTATTGAAAATAAATGAACTACTTGTTACACGTTTTTCTAATTATTATTTTATTAAGTAATAAAAAAACTTGTTTTTCTTATTTTTTATTAAGAAAATGTTATTAACTCTGTAATGTCAAGGTGTGACTACCGATATTATAGTTTCAATTGATAAGTGTTAGCCATTTGAAACCAAAAGAGTTTTTTTTATTTGTTGTCGACACCATATGTAATACTTTGTTTATGTAGATATATATTATTCGAACAAAGACAGAAAAAATATGGGACCCATTTCTACTTTTAGTTCATTGGACACAAATTGTTTTATATAATATTTTTAACTAATTGTTATAGTCGATTTTTTTCTAGTTGTCCATTTATGGACTTGGCTTTTATTCTTTTGTTAAGTGACATCAATTTTTGTTTATATATAATATTGTCACATATGTTGTTACTGTTAGAATTCTTTTTTATACTAGTCCATCTTGTTAGACTTCATAATGTTAGTAACATGGACAAAGAAAGCAGTCCAACACTACAAACTAAATGTGGTTTACACCTTTTAGTTACTATAAGGAATACTATATTCTGAGTAAAAAAAGTATTAAGTTATGAAAATTGTAAAATTACTAATTTTGACCGAGCATTCTTAAATCAAGCCCACTTTGAAAATTAAATATTATTGAGTTTTTTACAATGATATATATATATATATATTATATTTCGTGAGACTTGTCCATCGCAAGTTAAGTTTAAACTTTGGTAAGTTTACAAGCTTTGATCTTACTACTAGGTGGACTTGAATTTCGGGTACAAATTATCAAACTCTAAATTGTTTGACAATATGATTTTCTTATTAATTTCACGTTTATAGTCTGGACTACCCCAAAGATGTGGTATTGATAAAACTAAATTGAAATGTCCTGACTACCTGGGGCTAAACAGTTTTGAGTCTCTTATCTTATAAGATAATATATGTAATGTACCACACTTTTATTATAAGTGAGAAAAACCTTGACTACCAGGGGCTCATTCATGTTTTAAAGTTATCATTTTTCATTTTAATTATGCGCGAAAAACGAACTGACTACCAGGGGTCATTCATGTTTTAAAGTGTCCAATAATATATATCTTATATAATAGTCCATATATTTGTAAGTTATACAATAAGGCCAGCTACACCGTTCTAATTCTTCTTCTTAATTGATAATAGGCACTAGGTAGTTTAGTTTTTATTTTTATTGCTTTATTGAGTCTTTTTCGAGTCGTGGGGACACGACTCACTTTTGAGTTTGGGGTGGGGTTCATTGCCTCATCCCAATTTTTTTTACATGCTTTTCAGAAAGAATTTTTTTTAGGGTTGTGTTTGACTGTAAAGTGTTTTAAATGCCCCCATCAAGCATGCTTTTTATGAATTTATGATAGAAAATAGTTGACTTTAGGAGTTAGTATAAAACTCACTTTGATTGCATGCAAACATGAGATAATTGATAGGAAAAATTAATGAGCAATGCAAAAGAAGTAAACTTGTGCTTAAGGATAATGGGTGGTTTGTAAAACGTGAGATCTAGATGAGTAGAGAACCCACTTAGGTATGAACTAGAGGCAAGTTGTGTAAATAGGAAGATGATAGAGGCAGTTCTTTGTTAGCCCTTTGAATCCTTTTTCGCCTTCTATCCCTAAATTAATTATATCCTTCTAAGCCAAATTTTTAGCCTTTAAGCCTTTCTTTTGTCGCCACATTATAAGCCAATATCCCTTTAGATTGTTAGGCATGACCATATGACCCGCACTTGAATCACGATCTTGAGACTCTCTGTCTTGAGCTTGAGTTTGGGGTGGTGGGTCCACTATTATTGGAATTTATTAGGTTTGGATTTTTGAGCTTATCAATTGTGCTCGGTTATATATTTTGATGATTCACAGATTTATGATATTGTAACCCTTTGCCGGGGTAATAGTGAATGGAAAAGAAGCTACGAGCTCAAGTTATGAAAAAGCATAACTATGAAAAAATAGTATGATATCTCAACATTAAAAAGAGAGTCATAGCTATACAAAAGAAAAAGATTAAAAATGATTTGAAAAGAAAATATATTCGGACCGGCAAAGTGGAAATTTTTAAGTGAGTCATCCTTAGTGCTTATTGGGTTAATTTGGGGACGCTGATTAAGCGCGTCAATTGGGTTGAGTGAGAACGTTATTCGAGAGTAAAGTCAAGCTCTTGGACAGTTTGTTGATGGTAAGGGAGGAGAGAGCCAAAAGCTCACTTCAAATTTACCAAATATACATATCATACCGTCCTTCACCCTACGCTAAAACCGTAAAGACCTCGTGATTCCAAGATACACAGTAAGTTAATAGGGAGTATGCTAAGTGGAGCGTTCAAAGCAAGTAAAGATCAAGGAACACCCTATAGCCACCATCTTGAGATAAGTAATAAGCGTAACCTTCTAGCATTGTGAAATTAATTTTGGATTGATATTATTTTGTGTTTGATTTTGCATGATATGTGTATGTGTATATTAATTCCTAGAGTAAACTATATGAGATTTGTTTTAAGTTGTGATTTGGGAATATTTACTAGATTCTACCTTCTGCGTTCACCTAAAAGGGGCCTTTGTTTTAATTTACTTTGTCGGGATGACAAAGGTTTGAGTTGGGGGTCTTGATGTCTCCCTATTTGTTCTAAATATTAGCCCTCTGGAGACATCATTTTAGGTGAATTATTGACTTATTAGCTAGACTTTTATGCTTATTTGATCATATTGCACTTTCTCCCCTTGGAAATTAACTATTTGCAGATTCTGAGCTTTTGTGCGTAAATTTGACTATTTTTAATGCAAAGTTAATAGGTTATTGAATTTCATGAAAGACCAAACCAAGGTGGAGAAGTGAGAATAAAGTCTTAGTGTATTTTAGAGTGTTAGGAAATGTTTTTGCTCGAGTTTCTATTTTTAGAGCGTGCTTTTCTTTTTCTATTTCTTGAATTATTGATTTATTCTTTTTCAGCATATGCGGTTTAATCATTTATTTATTGTGAAGCTTTGAAAGATAAATGGTAATTACTTAGAGACCAAGTCGAGATAAAGAAGTAAAGGAAAGAAGATTTACATGGAAATAAGAAGATTTAGGAACGATATATGCAAAGAAGGAAAAGATAAAGCTGCCTTATGAATCTGAAATTCCAGCCACGTTTCAAAGACGAGTCCATAACTAATGATTGGCTAGGAATCTGTTCGAGTGGTCTACACCAATAGAAATCTCTTTCCGAGACAAGCAGTTTCATAGATTGGAACTCCTCAAACGGATAAGTATTGAATGAGATATGACCAAATCAAATCAGCAGCAGAATCATACCTTTCCTAGATTTTAGAGTTACGAATTAAAGAGTTCTTGACTTGTCTTCCGCTCCAAGTAAATTCGACCTAGGCCTTCCTAACACCTATAAATACACCCATTAGCCTCCTCTTTTACACACACTTCATATAATTATCAAATAGGTTTAAGGATTCAAGTCAGAGCAAGCAGGAAGAAAGAAAGCTAAGAGCTGGAGCAGTCATCTCCTCCAATTCAAAGCCAAACCCAACCTCTTCATTAGGTTTATTTATTTTCTTTCTGTAAAACATTATGTCTTTTAATTTAATTTTTTTAGTTTTATTTTCCGTTATGTGCTAAACTTCTTAAGTGCTTGAGAATCGCTATAAGGGTTGAACCTTAATTTATTTTTAATTGATGTTTTCTGATTTAGGATTTTTTTATAATTTAATTCAAATTGTGTAATTTAGTATTGTTTGCTATCGTAAGTTAATTTCACTATTTCTAATTTGATCAATTAGACATAGGTTTGAGTAATTAGGCTATTCACTTTGGTGGGGAAGTGATCATCTTGACAGGGGGTTTAATTACTGACATAGGTTATAAACGTAAGATGGAAATTATTGATCCTGACGGACTTAGTTAATCTTATAGCCAATTGGGTAGAGAACCTGACATCTGAAGGTGGATTATGATCGCCCTGGCGGGGTTTGTAACACTTAAGAATAGCTCCTAAGTCCACACTGACGGGGTTAGGAGAATCTAGAATCCCGACTACTACTATTTACTAATTTGTCCCTTAGAAGAAGCATTGATTAAGTTATTTTGGTGAAACCTAGCGTAACTCAAGTACTATTCTCTCATCTTTTAGTCTCTTCATATTTATTTTCTTGCATTAGTTATAATTTTAGTTTTTTTTTTGATGACGAGGGTTCCCGGGTGGGCTTACACCCGACTAGTCCCCCGGGAGATATGACTGCCTTCCCAACCATACCTCCAGGCAATAACTTTCTTCCGCCTGCGGGATTCGAACCATGTACCTCTCACTCGAGAGAACTTTCCAAACTTTAATAACTTTCTGCCGCCTGCGGGATTCGAACCCTGTACCTCTCACTTGAGAGACAGAGCCCTGGCCAGATGAGCTAGCTCACCTGGTTTTAATTTTAGTTTAATATCTACTTTATTTGCACTTTAGTCCTTTAATCAAAAACAAAATAAAAATCGATTTCTTTACTTTTAAGTTTCATTCAAGCAACTATTTTCATTTATTGCATAACGCTCTAATCATACCTAATCCGTCCCTGAGATCGAAATCCCGTTTACCGGATATTACTTGGACGACCAGTACACTTGCGGTACGTGTCTTTCCTTTTTAGGTTTGTTTATTTAGAACAAACTAGGAGACACCAGCTGGTAAAGAAGAGTACACGAGATTCTTGGAGATTGGTGAAAGATTGAGTTGGTATTTAGGCCTCTTTTGCCGAGATATTAAAAGTTGTGTTCCAGTTAGAGTCAAGTTAGTTCCTTTTACAGTTGAAGAAATTAGAAACCACTTCCAGTTTAAGAAATTGGTCGGACCATGTAAGTATAGAGAAGAAGTGGACAATATCAAGACTTTCGATTGGAATTTACTTTTTGAGCATGTATTAAATTAGGAAAAAGTGCAGTCACATAAGGGAGAGTTAAAGGCACCTTGGTCGTACACATATCTCCAACCGGATACAAAAATTTGGTACCATTTCTTTACAACTAATGCCTTTGGAAACACAAGAAATTCGGATGTAACTAAGAAGAACGCAATCTTTTTGAATTGTATTTTAAGGGGAGAAGAAGTGGATGAGGCAGTTGATATTTGAGGAGGTGTTGCGATTTTCGTTCTCTCCTACTTCGTTATATAATGTGAAATATCTTACTATGATCACGTGTCTTGTTCGAAAAGCGAATGTAATTCTGGTGGAAGGAGAGAAATTACAGTATAAGATGAGTAATAATATTGACAATGCTTGGGTCAAGAAAATTTTGAGAGGAGCGGGAATTACGCAACTTTCTAAAGAAGGGAAGGATCGTATTTGGCAAGAAAAGGTAGAGGAGCGATTGAATAAAGTCTAAGTGATGTCTCCCTAAATGTTCTAATTTATGCCCTTGGGAGACTTCATTTTTTGTGTTTATTTGACTATTTAGATAGACTTTTGGTGTTAAAATGCAATAAATCGATTTTCCTCTTTTAATTCTAGTATTTTTCATTTATTAAACTTTTGTGCGTAATATGGTTTGTTTTGAGTGAAAAGTTGTAGATTTTGAATACTAGCTAGGAGAGGAACTAAAGAATAAAGTCAAAGATCGTGTAATAAAGTCAAAGCAAGAAGAAATACCCCGAAAGAATTGATACTTTGAAGCTGTAAATCTGGAAAGTTTATAAAGATTGCTGATTCCGAGTCATCTAAGAGTGGACTTAGCCTTTGACTTATGAAGAGAAATTGTTGCCCATTGGCTAACGGAACTTTAGAAACTGGAATGAGGTCAATCCGAGTTGAAACGAGCCGTTTAGAGCTGATTTAGTGAAGGTGGTGCAGCAGTTACAGGATTTGGGCTTAATTAGTGGACTTGGGCTTTTCTAATTTTCACGTAATCCTTATTAAAAGCCCTAATCCGAATTTCATCTTATAAAAGGGCTTTTGACTTCTATTTTCACAGACCTTTTTCATAACAGAAGATACGCTTAAGAGTTAGACACCAGAGAAGAAGCTAGAGCAAGGAAGAGAAGAAGCTAGAGCAAGGAAGAGAAGAAGCAAGAGCTGGAGACTGTCTATATCTCCAATTCTCAGCCAATTCAACTCTGTAATTAGGTTCTTCTATTTTAATCTGTAAAACATTATGAACTCAATTATTTCTTCAGTTTTTGTCTTTTCAATTATTATGAGCTAAACTTAAATAGTGCTTGAGAACGCATAATGGGTTAATCCCAATTTGATTTCTTTCCATGTGTTTGGTTTTGGGATTTTATAATTGAAATCAAATTGGGTAAATTGTATTTTTCATTATTTGCTTTTATTTACCGTGAATGATGTAATTAACCAATCATAGGACTTAGTATCTAGGCTATTCCATTTAGTGGAGAATGGATCACCTTGACGGGGGGTCTGGGTACAAAACTAATTAATGAATGTAGGATAGAAATTAGAGACTCTGACGCGCTTAATTAATCCTATGTCCAATTGGGTAGAATAGACTTAATCACTTGAGAGTGGACTATAATCTCCCTGACAGGGTTTGTAGCACTTGAGAGTAGCTCCTTAGTCCACCCTAACGGGGGTAAGGAGAATTCTGAATCCTGACCAATACATATTTACCAATTTGTCCCTTATACAATACATGAAATGAATGATAATTAGGTGAAATCCTTGCGTCTCTCAAGTACTGCCTTTCCTATCTTACGTAAACTACTTTATTTTTTTTGCGTCTAGTTTAATCTTTGCATTAATTTAGTATTTTAATCTATTGTCTTAGTTTTAGAAAAACAAAACAAACATTCTTAAAACAATTTATCTTCTTTTACGTGCAATTAACTACTATTCGATAAGCATTAGAATCAACCAAACCGTCCCTGAGAACAAATCTGTATTATCACATATATTACTTGGGACAACAGTACACTTGCGGTTGTGGTTCTCTTATCTTTATTTGCATTTTATTTTAGAACACACAAAGGACCACCAAGTTTTTGGCGCCGCCGCCAGGGACGGTAGCGTGTGACCCCGGTGTTTATCCTTTAGTGTTAGTTGCATTTTTGTTTTTCAGTTTTACGCTTGTTTGTTCATATTTTTTTCAGGTTTTTAGGTTTGGTGAATGAGAAGGAGACTCTTTAAGGATCTTGAGACATTACCTCCGATCCTTGATAATCCTGAATCATTAGTCAGACTTGCTAACAAGAAAAGAAGAGAACAAGAAGCACAAGAGTTAGAAGAGAGATTAGCTAGAGAGATGGCTGACCTTTCGGTTGAGAACAATGGTCAGAGTGGTCAGAATGGCCAGAACGGCCTAGTCCCACCTCTTATTCCTCCTACTCCTCCAGTTCAAGTCCAAGTAGCTAATCCATGGTTCCTTACCGGTCCAGCTCAAGAACCATTTCTTGTTCCTCCTCTTGGGATTGGCCCAGCCAATATTGATGTTCCGAGATTCCGTCCAGATTCGGGTATGTTAGCTCAATTTCAGAATTTCGGGAATTTTCGTGGCAAGGCCTGAGAAGATCCTAGTCGCGCAGCACAAAAATTTATGCAAATCTGCGATTCGTACATCACTCAAGGAGTAACAAAAGAGCAAATGTATTTTGCTACATTCAGATTTTTCGTGATAGATAGAGCGAGTGATTGGCATGGTTCACAAGTGCCTGGAAAGATTACGAATTGGGAACAGTTACAGGCTGCGTTTTTCGATAGATATTATTGATCCAACATGAGATTAGATGCTCAACTCGAGTTAACATACTTCCGAAAAGAATATGATGAAGCTTTGGATAGAAGTTGGTCGAGATTCCATAATTGCTTACGAAGAGTCCCCAATCATGACCTTTCAGAAAAACAACAATTGAAATTTTTTTATAACGGTCTTGATGGGAAGTCAATGAAAGATTTAGATTTATTATGTGGTGGTGCGTTTTTTCAGGTTCTACCCGTTCACGCAAGGATATTTTGGATAGAACGGTAACTAATGAAGTGGGTTGGAATACTGTAAGAACACCTATTAAAGGGGGAATTAATAGCGTCAATATTGAATAAAAGTTCACCTCCTTAGAGAACAAAATACAAACCTTATTGGAACAACAATTGAAGCAACTTACGTTAGCTGTGAAAGAAGGTTTTTAGAATAAAAGGGTTGAAGTGAATGCTGCACAAGAAGTTTATGGATGTTCGTATTGTGGTGTGAATGATCATGAATGGGAGAATTGTCAGAATAATCAAGAGTCTGTGATGTTTGTTTCCAAAGGAGAAAATTTCAATTCGAATGGTCAAGGATATCAACCTAACAGAAACCATCCTGGGTTTCAGTATTCAAATCCCGATGGGGCAGCAAATCCGACTTACGCATATCAGCCGCATCCCCAAGGTAACAACTATAATCCAAGACCTCAGAATAATATCAAGGGAGACAGAATCAAGGAAATTATGTTCAGAGACAACCTCCTCCTCCTCAAGACAATTATAATGACACCATGAACCAGAAAGCCTTACCTGCTCAACCACAAGAAGGTACAAATAAGCTTCAGAAAACCGTAGAAAAGTTGATTGAACTCCATGCACAGTCAATCCAAAGGTAACAAGCTGCTGAAGCACACATTCAGATGTTAGAGAATCCAGTTTCGCAAATGTCAAAACAGTTGAATCAGCGTCCACAAGGGCAACTCCCTAGTGATACTGAAAATCCAATCCAAATCGAAGATTGTAAAATCATCTCCCTTAGAAGTGGTAAGAACCTTTCTCCACCTCCTTTTCCTATTATGAAAAAGAAGGAAGTTGTTAGAAAAGGAAAGGATGTGATGGATAAAGATTAAGAAGTTGAAGTAGAAGAAGTGGAGAGGCCTATTGATGTTCCGAAAAAGAAAGATGATATTATAATAAACCATCGTCCTCCACCATTTCCATCTAAAGTTCAAAAGAAGGGTGATATGGCTGATTATCAAAAATTCTTTAACAAGGTGAGAGGTCTTAATATTAATATTCTGTTGTTAGAAGCTATTAGAGATGTACCCAAGTATGCGAAGTTTCTGAAAAGAGCCCTCACCAACAAAATGCCATATTGCGATAATGAGATGATTGGTTTACCTGAAAAATGTAGTGCAATATGTCAGAATAAGTTACCTCCCACACTACTTGATCCTGGGAGCTTTACGATTCCGATATCTATTGGTAATGAGTGGCAAGGAAAAGCGCTATGCGATTTGGGTGCAAGTATTAATATTATGCCCAAATTAATCTTTGAGAAATTGAAGATAGGGGATGCGAAACCAACATCTATGGTCTTACAGATGGCTGACAGATCCCTCGTACATCCAGAAGGACGAATAGAAGACGTCCTCTTCATGGCAGGTACGTTAATTTTTCCCGTTGATTTTGTTATACTTGATTACGACACGAATAGAAATATCCCCATTATCTTGGGAAGACCATTCCTAGGCACGGGGCGTACTTTAATTGATGTAGAAAACGGAGAAATGATTATGAGAATCCAAGACGAGGAAGTGAAGTTCAACGTGTTCAGACCAATGAAATTTCCAGATTCCAAGGAGGATTGTTTTCGTTTAGATGTGGTTCAACAGGTACCAAAAGAGGTAACTAAGGTTGTAGAAACCTTAGTAGTGGAGGAAAAAGAGCTAAGAAAGAAACCACCAATTAAAGTTCCTCCAAATCCTAAGGGAAGTCCACACCTCGATCATGCAAAGAAGAAAAACAAAGCACGTGTCACGAAGGTTCCAAAAGAACCTAAGAAAGAACGAAAGAAAAAGGAGTTCAAAGTGGGCGAAGAAGTCGCCATGAAAAAGCCTAAACCTCCTCCAAAGACACGTGAATCAAAGAACTCTTGGCTAGGACCATTCATGGTTGCAAAGGTTATCTCAGATAAACTAGTTGGAATAAAAGCCAAGGGATGCAAATTTCGAGTAGCAAATGTTGATAACCTCACTCACTGCTGGGGAGGTTATGTCAAAGAATGAAGCGTGAGGTAACTCCTCGAGCTTAACGACGTTAAACAAAAGCCAATTCATTGTATATTAGTTTAAGTCTTTTAAATTTTCATAGTGTAAAGTAGATATTTTTTGTTAATTTAGTGTTTATTATTAAGAAATGAGGAAGGGTAGTTGTTTTTGATGATTTCAGGGGTAAAAGAGTCACGGGTTTGGGGTCGAAACGATGAAAAAACGAAAAAAAAAATTAGAGTTAAAAACTGTGCTCGCCGGCATGCCGGTAAGCTGACCGGCTAGCCGGTCAAACACGCTGAACACCCCCTAGACTTCTGACTAGTGTGTCCACTTTGACGCACGACGTAGCGTCCACGTTTGAGCCAGCGAGACTTTGCCTGCATGCCGGTTAGCCACCGGCCAATAAGGCGAAAAAGTTCTGACTAGTGTGTCACGTTTGACGCAAGGTGCTGCGTCTGAGGTTGCGCCAGCGACACGCGACCGGCATGCCGGCCATATCACCGGCTAGCCGGCCCGCGACGAAGGAATTCTCTGGTTAGTGCGTCATGTATGACGCAAGGAGGCTTGCGTCGGAGGTAAAAAAAAATTAAAAAAAATCGATGTAGTAATTTTCTCTCCGACATCGCGACCGACATCCGGTCAGCCACCGGCTAGCCGGCGCGCTGTTGCGAGAGGCGGTTTTCGGAGTTTTTAACCTAGTTTTTTACCTTCTTTTCCAAGCCATCTTCCTATTCCGAATCCTAGCCTCCACCTACTCCGAAAATCATCAACTAAACACTATAAAATCATCTAAACAAGTCTTCCTCCATCACAAAAACATAAAATCAACTCATATCCTCTCCAAGTCATCATCAAATTCCCACTTTTCTCAAAAAAATTCTTCTTCCAAGCCTTCAAATTAAACCCAATTCCTTCACAATTCTTCTCAATTAGCCTTTACCCATCTCATATTCCACCATATTCTTCAAGTTTTAAACCTCAAAACATCAAAGTTCTAAGCTTTTCTCTAGCTTTGTCACTATTTGAAGTTTTGAGTTTAGAGTGAAAAGAGATGACTAACAGAACCGATTCCATGTGTACTTATCGAAGAAACATACCAAGAAACAGAAACACTGTTGGTGCTAGCCCAAAACAAGCAATTGAGATTCTAGATTCGCGTTCCAAACGCAAGACTGAAGAAATCCCAGCTGCTCCGAAAAGGAAAGAAAATCTGATTAAGGCTAGTCCGAAAAGTTGACTAATTGATGAACCGGAAAGTGAGGAAGAATCTGAAGAAGAAATTCCGCAAGCACCTGTTCAAGAACAAAGGTCAACAAGAAGAAAGATGTTTGCTCAAAAACCAAAGAGAGTTGCTATGACTTGGAATGATCAGGTTCGTGACAGAATTAATTACTTGAAATTAGGTGTGGAGAAAGGTCTTCCAAAGAGTATTATGAATAGTGCTTGTAAGGATTATGCTACAACTTGTGACAAGTTTGGGTGGAAAGAGTTGAGAGAAAGAAAGCTTGAGTATATTCCTACCTTGGTGCGTGATTTTTACGAGGGACTAGCTTTTTCAAAAGAAGCCATTATTGTTCGAAAAAGGTAATTCCACTCTCTACTGAGCTTATTCGACAATCCTTGAAATTTCCAAACTTAACTGACCCTTGTCCTTACCAAGAAACCCTTACCAATCCTTCATTCGATTTCGAATCTCTTTGGGGAAAAGTACTCATTCCTAGGACCCACCCAATTCCAGCAGGAGAGCGTTATCATGGACAGTTTTATATTAGAAATTTATTGCCTTGTGCTAGGGTTTGGTCCCATTTCATAGTCCCTAACTTCTTTGGTATTACACACACTTCCGAATTGAAAAAGGAACATATTATATTCATCAAGTGTATTGTTGAGGAAAAACATATGGATGTGGCTCGTGTGCTTTATGATAATATTATGATATTCGAGAAAGCACCTACTACCCAACAGAATCTGAAATTTCCTTGTACCATCACTACCTTGTGTCTAGACGCTAAGATTCCGCGTAAATGTGAAGAAGCTGAACCGTCCGTGGTTGGGGAACAAATAACTTTAATCTCGATTCAGAATGCCCATGATGAAGCCACACAAGCTGTATGGACTCCTAGAGCTCCTCTAAAGAAGAAGATACATACCGATAACGAGTTGGAATCGAAAATCAAAGTGTTGGAATATTATCAAGTGAAGTTTATTGTTACTTTAGGAAACGTTACGAAAGAGCTGGACCTTATCCGAAACATGCTACTCGGGGTGAGCACGATTCAACATGCCACCTATGGTCTACTTATGCAGGATAAAGTTCATGGACGCAACACCGATGACCAGCCACGCGCTGGTTAAGCTACGTTTTCTATCCCTTTTGCGTTTTAGTGTAGATTAGTTTAATTGCTTTGCGTCTTTTCGAGTCGTGGGGACACGACTCATTTTTGTGTTTGGGTGGGGTTCGTTGCCTCATCCCAGTTTTTATGTGTTTATTTGTTTTTAATTGCTTTCAAAAAAAATAATTAAGAGTTGCGTTTGACTGTAGAAGATTTTAAATGTCCCTTTTAAGCATACTTTTGATGAATCTATGATAGTAAATAGTGGACTTTAGGGAATAACATAAAACGCGCTTTAATTGCATGCAAACATAGATGATGAATAGGAAAAATTAATAAACAATGCAAAAGAAGTAAGCTTGTACTTAGGAAAATGTTTGGTTTGTAGAACGTGATATATAAATTAGTAGAGAACCCACTGAGATATGATGTAGAGACGAACCATGTAACTAGGAAAAAATGATAGGGGCATTTGTTTGTTAGCCATTTGAAGCCTTTTAGCCTGTTATCTTTTATATTAATTGTATCCATCTTAGCCCAATTTTGAGCCTTAAGCCTTTTCTTTTGTAGCCACGATATAAGCCCATTATCCCTTAGATTATTAGGCATGACCAAATGACCCGCACTTGAATCACGATCCTGAGACCTGTCTCGAGCTTGAGTTTGGGGTGGAGGGTCCATATTTGGGAAATTACATTGGGAAGGGGATTATATGTGTTTGTACTGAGGCACAAAAAAATAAAAGATGATATTATTATTTGTAACCCTTTACCGGGATTTGAAAAAAAAGAAAAAGAAAAGAATTATAAAAGACATGAACTTTCACATCAAAATAATGGTCATGGGTATCTTGTACAAAAAAAAGAAGAAAGAAATGAAAAAGAAAATAAAAAGAAAGAAATAATAAAATAACCGGCAAAGTGGAATATTTTTTGAAATCATCTTAGATTAATTGGGTTGACATTGGGAACGCAACATTAGCGCGTCAAATGGGTTGAATGAGAACATTATATGAGTGTAAACTCAAGCTCGTGGACAGTTGTTGATGGTAAGTGAGGGGAGAGCCAAAAGCTCACTTCAAATTTACCATATATACATACCACACCGTCCTTAAGCCTACACTAAAACCGTAAAGTCCTCGTGATTCCTAGGTGCATGGTAAGTTAATAGGGAGTATACTAAGTAGAGCGTTCAAAGTGAGTAAGGATCGAGGAACAAACTATAGCCATCATATTGAGATATGTACAAGTGTAACCTTCTAGCATTGCAAAATTAATTTTATGATTGAAGTTATTTGTGTTTGATGTTGCATTATTGGTGTATGTATATGTTAGTTCTTAAGGTGTGCTATATGAGATTTATTTTAAGAATTGCTTTAGGGTGTATTTATTAGCTTCTATTTTCTCTTGCATCTACATCATTCCCCTCATTTTTAGTTTTGCTTTGTAGGGACGACAAAGGTTTGAGTTGGGGGTCTTGATGTCTCCCTAAATGTTCTAATTTTATGCCCTTGGGAGATATAATTTTTTGTGTTTATTTGACTATTTAGATAGACTTTTGGTGTTAAAATGGAATAAATCGCTTTTCCTATTTTAATTCTACCATATTTCATTTACTAAACTTTTGCGCGTAATACGGTTTGTTTTGAGTGAAAAGTTGTAGATTTTGAATACTAGCTAGGAGAGGAACTAAATAATAAAGTCAAAGATCGTGTAATGAAGTCAAAGCAAGAAGAAATATCCCGAAAAAATTGATAATTTGAAGCTGCAAATCTGGAAAATTGATAAATATTGCTGATTCTGAGCCATCTAAGAGTGGATTTAGCCTCTGACTTGTGAAGAGAAATTGTTGCCCATTGAGTTACGGAACTTTAGCAATTGGAATGAGGTCAATCTGATTTAAAACGAGCCGTTTAGAGCTGATTTAGTGAAGGTGGTGCAGCAGTTACGGGATTTGGGCTTAATTAGTAGACTTGAGCTTTTCTAATTTTCACTTAATCCCTATTAAAAGACCTAATCCGAATTTCATCTTATAAAAGGGCTTTTGACTTCTATTTTCACAGACCTTTTTCATAACAGAAGATACGCTTAAGAGTCAGACACCAGAGAAGAAGCTAGAGCAAGGAAGAGAAGAAGCAAGAGTTAGAGACTGTCTATATCTCCAATTCTCAGCCATTTCAACTCCGTAATTAGGTTCTTCTATTTTATTCTGTAAAACATTATGAACTCAATTATTTCTTTAGTTTTTATCTTTTCAATTATTATGAGCTAAAATTAAATAGTGCTTGAGAACGCATAATGGGTTAATCCCAATTTGATTTCGTTTCATGTGTTTGGATTTGAGATTTTTATAATTGAAATCAAATTAGGTAACTTGTATTTTTCATTAATTTTCATTTATTTACTATGACTGACGTAATTAACCAATCATAGAACTTAGTATCTAGGTTATTCTATTTAGTGGCGAATGGATCACCTTGACGGGGGGTCTGGGTACAGAAATGTATGATAGAAATTAGAGACTCTGACGAGCTTAACTAATCATATGGTCAATTGGGTAGAATAGACTTACTCACTTGAGAGTGGACTATAATCACCCTGACGGGGTTTGTAGCACTTGAGAGTAGCTCCTTAGTCCACCCTGATGGGGGTAAGGAGAATTCCGAATCCCGACCAATACATATTTACCAATTTATCCCTTATACAATACATGAAATGAATGATAATTAGGTGAAATCCTTGCGTCTCTCAAGTACTGCCTTTTCTACCTTGCGTAAACTACTTTATTTTCTTGCGTCTTGTTTAATCTTTGCATTAATTTAGTATTTTAATTTATTTTCTTAGTCTTAGAAAAACCAAACAAACATCCTTAAAGCAATGTATCTGCTTTTACGTGCAATTAACTACTATTCGAAAAGCATTAGAGTCAACCAAACCGTCCCTGAGAACGAATCTGTATTATCACATATATTACTTGGGACAACCATACACTTGCGGTTGTGGTTCTCTTATCCTTATTTGCATTTTATTTTAGAACACACAAAGGACCACCACGAAGCAGCTCAAACTTTCTTAGCCAAAGATGTGGCACAAATCAAAGCCAATCAGGTGCATATAATGACAGTCTTGGAACAATTAAAGAAAAAACGAGTAAATCCTATCTTGGATGTCGATAATGCGAGGCAATAGCCTCGAGAGTATGTTATCTTTCTTTCTTACCATTTCTGTATATATTTTATCTGCTTATTTTACTTTCTGTATAAAGTCTTTTTCGAGCTGTGGGGACACGCTTCATTTTTGAGTTGGGGGTGTGGGGATTCATTGTCTCTCATCTCCATTTTTCTTTGATTTTTTTCTGTTTTTAGGTAGAAATTAAAATATTTGATACATGGGAATTAGATGTAGAGCGCTCAGTAAGTTAATGATAGAAAGTAGTATGTTTATGAGTTGCTTTATTTTGTATGCTTTGAGTCTTTGTAGGAAAACACACGTTGATTGTAAAAAAAAGATTAGTTAGCAATGCAATAGAAAGTATGTTCGATCTCAGGGAGCCATGAGTGGTGCGTAGGCCATGAGAGCCAATCTAGTTGATAACCCCTTTTGATGAACGTGCTAAAGGTAAGAGAATGACGAAATTGCATAGTTTAGAGAGCGATTAAGGCGGTTCTTGCCTTTTAGCTTACTGTCCATTTATTAATATTTATATCCTTATCAGCCCCTTTTAGCCCTTCTAAACCCTTTTTATTAGCCATATTATAAGCCATATCCCTTTAGCTTGTAGGCCTTTTCCATATGACCCGCACTCAAATCGCGATGCATAGAAAATTGTTTTAGAGCTTGAGTTTGGGGTGGTTGGTCCAAAAGAATGGGAAATGTTATTGGGTTGGGATTATTGAGCTTATTAATTATGCTATGTTCTATATTTATGATGATTCACAGGTTATTATATTGTAACCCTTTGCCGGGGTAATAGTAAATGAAAAAAGCTGAAAAGCATGAAATGAAAAAGAAAAGAAATTATGAAAAAAATTGCCTGATATCTCAACATTAAAAAGAGAGCCATGGTTATACAAAAGAAAAAATTGATATGAAAAGGATTATTATTTGGACCGGCAAAGTGGAATTTTTATGTGAACATCTTTATGCTTTAATTGGGTTATTGGAGATGCTACTTTGTGCATCAAGAGAATCATTGGGTTGAGTGAGAACGTTTTATGAGAGTAGTTCAAGCTCTATCACGATCCATTGATGGCTAGTGAGGAGAGAGCCAAAAGCTCACTCTAAAGTATACAAATATACTATCATACCATCCCTAAGCCAACATTACAACCTTAAAGACCTTATGGTTCTTTGCTATGTAATCTAGAAGTGATTGAGCCAAAAGAGAGTAGTTAAGTGGATCTTTGGATACTAGTGAAGTTGGATGAACAAGCTATAGCCTCCTTGGAAAACTGAGTAAAGATCCTTTCCTTCTTACATTGTGAAGCTAATCTAATCTTGAATTCAAGTCGTGTTGATTGTAGATATGCCAAGTGTGCAGGTATGTAGTTTGTAGATATTATTACATTAAATTTTCTGAGTAGTTGCTTTGAGTCTATTCTATATATTCTTCTATCTTCTTTCCCACTGTGCTTAACTAACCTAGGTGTGTATTTAGAGACTTCCCTTTGTTCTTATATTTATTGTATCGGGACGATACAACTTTGAGTTAGGGGTCTTGATGTCTCCCCATTTGTGATGATTTAATATTAGTTGGAGACATCATTTTAGGTATTTTTAGAAGTTATTTACTCGATTTTTATATGAATTATTATATTTTATTATTTCTTGTCTTGTCTTGATTTGATGATTTATTATTTTTAAAGCATATTTGGTTTAATTTTTTGTTAATTGTGAAGCTTTAAACATATATGGTAATTAATTAGATGTCAAATCAATTCCAAGAGAAAAAGGAAAGAAGATAAGGATGGATATTGGAGATAAAGAGATGAAAAGATAAGTATAGAAAAACAAAAGTGCTAAATAAATCTGAATTTCACCAGCTATGACCACAAAGTGGTCATAACTAAAGATTGGCTGGGAATTTGGAAGAATGGTGTGAAGTAAAAGTATATAGCTTTCCAAGATGATCAGTTTCGATAAAAAGAACGCGTCAATCGGAGTAGTATTGAAGGAGTTACGGCCAAAACAAAACAACAACAGTTTATTACCGTTTCAATATTTTAGGGTTACAAATTTGAGTTGGGCTAGAAGTCCAATTACTTGTCTTCCACTCCAAGAAAACGTTTTAGGGCTTCCTAGACTCCTATAAATACATCCTTTAACCTTTGTAAACATGTCTTTGCCTCCCACAAATAGTCATTAAGTTTATTTATCATTAGAGTCATTAAAGAGAGCAAGTTGACATGATGTATCTTATTTTAGTTTATTTCTTTCAGGTATGAACTAATTTTTCCATAGCTTGGGTTTTGCATATGTATAATCTATGAATTCTATTTCTTTCTATCTAAGTTTCTTTGGGAATTATATGTTTTAAATCGATTCTAGCTACTTAACAGTATATTTGTTTTATGTGCTTTGATTTATTGGTCTTAAACCTGATCAATTTAAGGTTGTGCTAATAGTAGTTATATGATCACCCGGAAGGGGTGTCTAATTATTGAAACACCACATATACGTCTAGTGTGCTGTGGTGATCCGAAAGGGCATGCCTAACTAGATAATCATTAGGGTTTAATTTAATCACCGATCATCATTAGAAAGCCAGTCTTATTGAGGAACCTAGTGGCGTAGGGTCACCCTATTTAAGTCCCCTCGTGATTGTGAGGTCGCCACCCTAGTCCACCCTGATAGGGGTAGGGAGGAATTTAGAATCCTGACTACTTATCTAAGAGCTATTATCACCCTTATAAACAGATAGAAAATTTAGAAGGATTAGTGCATACGATCAAAACCTGAGCTATATTATCTTATCTTATTTCTCTCTTATTTATTTTATGTCTTTTATTTAGTTTAACCATTAATCTCTCCATCAATCATATTTATTTTTTGTCTTTCAATTATTAATTGCTACTCTAATTTATTTACCCATAAGTATAACACACTTAAGTCTCCGAGGAACGGATCTTCTTATCATTAAAACTTGCATACGTCTTGTAATACTTGTAGTACTGTGTTTAGTCTAGTGTGTTAGTGCATCGTTATTCCATATTTTAATATCATGTTTTTATAACACCCTAGGTGACACCAGTAAGAGAATTTTGCCATTAAAATTTTTGTACGGCGGCCCTACCCATGTTGTTCATATATGTGGTCTCTTGTCGAGTGTATTCTGCATTACTCTATCTTATGTTATCGAAGATATAAAAAACGTTAAAATTTTAACTTATCCTTTACTTTTACAGGTAGCACTGTTTAATTTTGTCCTAGCAATGATTTGGGGAGGTCTCCCCACAGTGATTGCACCAAGTTGAAATTTCATGATTCAGTTTTCCCTTTGAACCTAGATTGTGGGATCTCTATTATTCTAGGTAGGGTTCCAATCATGGAAACTCAGCTTTCATAGGCTTAAGACCCATTACTCTTTCCAATTTCGCACTTGCTCTCTTTGTAGAACTTTGGTTAGTGGATTCTCTATGTTATCCATTGATCGAACGTAATCAATTGTGATAACTTCGTTTGAGAGAAGTTGTCTAACGGTATTGTGTCTATACTTACCGTTATACATCTCGTTTATTGCCCTACAAATGGCACTCTAACTATCACAATGTATGCAGATAGCTGACACAGGCTTTGGCCAATTAGGAATATCCTATAAAAAATTCTGAAGCCACTCGGCTTCTTCCGCAACTTTATCTAAAGCTATAAATTCAGATTCCATTATGGATCTGTCTATGCACGTCTTCTTAGTGGATTTCCAAGATACGTTTGCTCCTTTTAACATGTTGACGAATCCACTTGTGGAAATTGAGTATGTGGAGTCAAGTTCCAGTGTGCATCAATGTAACCTTCTAGTGCAGCTGGATATCCTGTGTACAGCAACCCTGCGTACTTAGTGTATCTGAGATACCTTATAACTCTTACAATAGCAATCCAATGGTTCTTCCCCGGATTATATGTGAACCTACTTAGCTTGCGCAATGCATGTGTTATATCTAGCCTACTGCAGTTTCTTGGTTACATGAGACTCCTAATAATCGGAGATTACTCCAACTGGTTGATCGTATCACCAGTTTTCTTAGCAGGATGTAAATTTACACCAACAAGTGTCTTCGAGATATTTGTGTTTCCATTACTAAAATTGTTTAATACTTTCTCAACATAGTGTGCCTGAGATAGTACAATACCGTTAGATGTTTGGAGAATCTTAATACCCAAAATTACATATTCAAGGCCTAAATCTTTCATGTCAAACTCACTTGAAAGAATACTTTTGGTGAATGTAATCACATCATCATCACTTCCAATGATTAACATATCATCCACATAAAAACAGACAATGACATATTCTGTCTCATTTTGTTCTACATAAACACATTTGTCACATTCATTGATCCTAAAACCATTTGAGATCATGAATTTATGAAATTTTTCATGTCATTGCTTCGGTTGGAAATGATTCTTGATCTTTCTCTTCTTGAATTGCATTGTGTGTTCCTTTTAAGGAACCTGATTCTGGTAAGGTCTTGCACGGAAAAGTTATTTCAGAGAAATATACATTTCTTGATTCATCACCTTATTGACGTGAATGACAAGATTTCTGTATTAGGCATTTATATGGAACACTATTGTGCGCATCCAATAAAGATGTAATCGAAGGTCTTTAGTCCTACTTTGACCATTTTGGGAGCTGCATTGCTACCTTTACCAAGCATCCCCAAAATTTAAGTATTTGAAGGAAGGTGGTTTTCCTTTCCATAATTCGTAAGGAGTTATATCCACCTTTTGTGTGGGAGCTTGTTAAGGATGTGGTTTGTGGTGAGTAAAGCCTCTCCCCACAAGTTATGTGGTATCCCTGAGTTAATTTGAAAGGCATTTGTCATTTCCTTCAACGTGTTGTTCTTGTGTTCAGAAATTCCATTTTGTTGAAGTAAATAGGGGTCGTGGTTTGATGGATAATTCCATGTTTAGTGAAAAACTCTTCAAAAGGAGACACATATTATTCTATACTATCTGTTCTAAGATTCTTAATCTTTTTATTTAGTTGATTATCAACTTCAGTTTTTAATTGCTTGAATGCTTCTATGGCCTCATCCTTACTTCAAAGAAAGTATATTTGACAATACCTTGTGAAATCGTCAATGCAAGTTACAAAATACATTTTCCCCTTCTAGTTTTCACAAATTTCAAGTCATAAATGTTACTGTGAATTAACTAGTAAAAGTTCTAAAGTCCTTTCTATAGATTTAAACGAGGTTTTAGTTAATTTTGACTCAACACATACTTCACATTCCTTTTTAGAATTAAAGTTCACATTAGGTAATAACCCGACGTTTACTAACTTATTTAATGAACCGAAATTAACATTTCCTAATCTATAGTGCCATAAATTAGATGAGTCAAACATATAAACACAATCGGAATTATCATTAATTTCTTTATCAGTTACATTTTTGGTAGGTACTACGGTCATTACATTCATCTCAAACAGACCGTCGCAGAGGTGCCCTTTTCCTACATACATTTTGTTCTTAGTTAATACAAACTTATCAGCTACAAATACAAGTTTAAACCCATCCTTTCTTAGCAAGGAACCGAAAATTAAGTTCTTACTAATGTCTGGAACATGGAGGACATTGTTCAAGGTCAGCCCTTTCCCAGAGGTTTTTCCAGTACCTTGAACCTTTGATATGGTGGAATTTCCCATATATAAGATCCCTTCATTTATAGCTTCCTTGTAGGGTTTGAACACAAATTTTTCTGAGCACACATGGTCAGTTGCTGCAGTGTCTATCAACCATGTTCTTGGATTACTGACGAGGTTGACTTCTAAGACTGTTGTCGTCAGGTTCAAATCGTCAATGCCCTCGGATATCTCAGTCACATACGATTGACCGCCCTTACCTTTCTTTAGGTTTCTTGTTCCTTTTTGTTTCGACAGTCTTTTGCACGATGTCCATGCTTTCCACAGTTGTGACAATCCCCGTTGAATTTCACCTTTTTATTGTTTTCATTATTTGACTGTCCTTGCCTCTTGCACTTTTTGTTTTGGTTGGTCCTCAATTGTTCCATAATAGTTGCCTTGGCTTCATATGATCGAGGGATAGTTGTCTTTTTAGCCATTCGATTGTCTTCCTCGATTCTTAACCTTACAGTTAGATTTTCAAGACTTAACTTTTTGAATTTGTGCTAGAGGTAGTTCTTGAAATCTTTATACAACGGGGTAAGTTTTTCTACAAGAGCTCTAACTTGGAAAGGCTCTACTAGATTCATACCCTCAACACTCAATTCATGAAGAATCAACTGGTATTGTTGTACTTGAGACATTAATGGTATTGAATCCAACATCTTGAAATCAAGGAACCTACTGATCATAGATTTTTTTATCCCGACATCATCAGTCTTGTATTTCTTCTCCAGAGAATCTCATAATTGATTGGCAATTGTCATGGTGCTGTACACATTATATAATAAATTCTCCAAACAGTTTAGAATGTAATTCTTACATAAGAAATCAGCATGCTTCCAAGCGTCTTCTGCCTTGTATGTCTCATTGTTTGGATTGGATCCCATTTCCTGTGGATCTTCTGCTAAGTTTAGAGTGATTAGGTAGAACAACATATTTTGCTGCCACATTTTAGAGTTAGAACCATTGAACTTTTCTGGCCTATCGCTGGTTCAATGGGTGTTGGCGCGAGTATATAAACTTTTGTTCTTAAGTTGTTACTCATCTCATGTTGCTTTTCACTCTGTTTAGTATTATTCTTCATATTCTATATGAAGTAGCATTCTATTGTTAGTAAGCGAGTAATTTTCTAGTATGTATACACAAGCTTAGAAATTAGAATAATATAAAAGAAATAAAATGTAATATTCAAGTCCTGTATACACAGACCCTGAAATTTTGCAAAAGTAAAGTTTATAAAACAAAAAAAAACATTTTATGTTTTATACAACATGAATCATAAATACCTTAAATTGATGTGTTTTATATGTACAAACATGTAAAACATTATGAAAACTAATACAAAAATAAATCAAAATTAAATAAATAAATAACTTTACTTATCGAGACTTAGATTGGATCAGACGTCTTTAAGGTATTTAGGCCACGTACAAGTGTCTTACGTGTGTTGGCTTCAACCTCCAAGATATAACTACAAAACTATTCAAAAGAACCTGACGCACGAATTCTTAAGAATTTCAACAAACTTAATAAAATTGCTTCTTTTCTATCTCACTCTTATGATTTTTCAATGTGTAATGTTGTAAAAAACTGAATGAAGAAAATATTTGAGTTGACCTACTATTTAAAAAAAATGAATAGGTGACTAGGCATCCATTAGAAAGGGTTTTGAATTTAAAATTTGGAGTTGTCTCTTTTAAATAAAAGATACGGTACATAGTAAAAGACATCCTTAGTACTTACTATAATTTTACTATAATACTAAGATTTGCACAAGGAAAAAAACAACTATTGGGCTTGGCCCAATAGTAAAAAATTAATTATTTTCTCTTTCTTTCACCTTTACTATATATATAAATAAGTAAATAAAAATTATTCATTTATTTATTTATTTTTCCTCCAAAAATTTGATGATTCAATTTCTCACCCAATTTCAAATAATTTCGAACCACGTGAATATATTACGTTAGTCTTTACAATTAGATAACATATTAACCAAGTCATCGTCAACCCGTTCAACATTTCGAAAAAATCCCATTTGACCAACGATTATCATACTAGAAAAAGTTTACGTAATTCAATCACTTAAGGAGAAGCTCAAGTACGTACCTCTAGGTACTTTCCCAGACTGCCCTATTAACGAATATCGTTTCTATTTGATATCCCAAATGTTAAATTTTCATCGATATTATTTGAAAAATATATTGGCTAATCGTTTGGCGCGCATTTTTTACAGAAAGCTTTTAAAGTTTTTTGCAAAATATCGAGTTGAATATAAGAGACCTCGGGAAAGTTATAAGATCACCTACAAAGAAATAATAAGAATTAGGGTCTCCTTTCGAGAAAATACACAACGACTTCCAAAAACCACTCTTCACTAGTTGTTGAATAAGAACTAACAATCTTTCCATACATATGACAAACAGGTAAGGAGAATCGGATTCCCTTGTCTTATATCTCGTTGAGGCCTGAAATGTGGGAGAGATTTCTCCTGCTATACCACACTCAACTCATTGTCGACCATACTCGCTAGAACCAAAGGTAACCATCCGGGAAAAAAAGAATAGATAGTATGAGAGTCAAATGAGAGTCAACAAAAAAATTTCTCTCCCTATACATTCATAGCCTTTTAAAATTATTCCATCATATTTTCTCACCCACTCACCACTTTACACCTACTTTCCACATTTTTAGCTTTTCTTTTCTTCAGCTTTGGTGTTATTTCCTATATTCTGAAATCTAACAACTTTCTGAAGTTTTTTCACCTAATCTTTCATCCACACCCACATCACCACTCACCACATCCAGCGCATGCTAATAACTCAAGCTAACTTTCATACTATCTTCTTTTCTTTACTTTTATTTGCTGTCTCTTAATTTATTAGTTTAGTTTTCTTATTTAAAAACCAAATAAATATTTGTCTTTCTCTTCTTTCTACTTGCGTATCATCTCTGCTATCTTTAATATCTGCACTTGATAATTTGCATAAGTTCTCTCTAACTTTCGTCAGTCCTTGAGGAACGAATCTTCTTATCATTAAAACTTGCATACGTCCTATAATACTTGCAGTATTGTGTTAGCTTAGGGTGTTTATTTGCACTTATTTTATACATCTTTTTATCACACCTTAGGCCACACCAGTTTAACATAACTAGCTCCGAACACTAGGTTTGGTCTGCATTTTTCTCTCTCATATCTCTATGAAAGGCTCGTAAAATTAAACATGGCTAAGTATACACCAATCTCTTTTGGGGATGGACTATCAATTATATAATTGTATAAAGAGTTGATGAGATAAAAAATTAAGGGATATTTACAAGAAGTTAATGATTTTCTCCTAGAGGAAGAACACCCTTATCCCCAAAAAAGGTTGATGACTGAAAATTTGGATGAACAATAGTTCAAGTATACAAGTCAAAAGGAAAGATATAATTGCGTCTTTAAACATGAAGAAATAAAAATGTGAGAGGAAAGCCAAATCCAATATATGAAAACTTACCTTTATAAAGGAAAGATTATATCATCCTAATGAAGTACATGATCTCCCTATGAGTAATAATTGGAGAAAGAGCCTATAAAGCTTAAGAACAGAGGAAAAAGGAAGACCCTATATAAATATATATCCGTGCCAAGAGCATAACTCCATTCAATGATTATGTGTTAGCTAACCAAACATTTGGAATAAAAAACTTATAATAGACGCATCAACATTAAAAATAGGATATATTAGTTGACTGACGACGATGCTCAAAAGCAACCCTGATAAATATAAATTAGGAATGTAGACATAAGGCTCAAATAGAGACCGTGAAATCCTACAATTTATCGAGGATTAAAAAAAATTTAATGGTATATTTCTTAGGGTGAAATTTATCTCGACCTCGGGGTGAGAAATGCAAGTGAGCTCGGGGAAAAATAATTGGGCGATATCCACAAAGTATGAAATGGATGTCTAACTTCCGAACCTCGGGACAACAAGGGTATGTAAATTAAAGGATCCCCATTATTTTACAGATTCCAACTTCACGAACAAGGTCCATCTCGAAAATGCGTTAGTCATAGAAAAGTTGAGATCCGCTAAGAAGATCTTAATTATAATGGATGCCTTCAAAATACCCGAATAAGATTGCATGTCCTTAACCTAATTAGGATAAATACAAGCAAGACAGAAAATTATGTATCCACATGTTTATTATGCCACAGTCATATTTTTGGTATAAGTATATTTACTTTTATGATTTTCTTTCGTGTAAACCATACTTAATTTATGACAAAATTTGTCATTTTAATTTATACCTTTTCTCTTTGGTAGATTTTTTTTATTGAAAAGCCTACATTGTTAAGACCTATAAGGTAATCATTCAAAAAATATATCAAGCTTAAATCTTATTATTTATATTATTAGATTAACTTGATTTACTATATATTTATATTTACTAATAAGAGTTATCTTAAACTTGTAAGATATATTCAAACACAAGATAAATTTTTGTATAAAGATTATGGTTGATGATCCAAGGTTAGAGAAGAGGGTTATTTGTCATTGAAAAAGAAATATATTTTTAGTATCGAAGTGGTTGAGAGTGAGTCTGGAAATATCTAAATAAGTTTGTGACTAAAACTATAAAAGTACCCTTTAATTTTCACAATTGACTCAATAAAACACAATGGGTTAGATTTTAGGAATGAACTTAGAAAATTATTGTTGTATCATTTTGTTTTTAACTATTAAAGAAAATGAAAAATTTAGTGAAAAAATTTAAAATATAAAGGCTACTTAAATGTTGAAATTTTAAATTATTAATTTTAAATTTTTTAGTTTGTTGTAGTAGGCTATTACCAAATGATGTTTGGCCTAATAATATCGAGGTACCCATTCAATGACTAATTGTGAGTCCTTGACAATTTTTACTCGCATTTATCCAAGCATGATTGTAGAGTGCATTAAGCTAGAAAATAATCGTACTCGATTTAATTGTTCAATACCTTCGAATTGATATTTTATGCGAATTGGTACTCTTGTTCATCAAAGACGATTAAAAGTAAACATGCTCTACTTTAATCAAATCATTAGGCTCCATTAACATTAATAATTCTTCCAAGGTAGGCAACTTATATAAGTTCTGCATCTATTTTATTCTCTGGCCTCGGGCTTTAAAATTTGAAATAGTGAGAGCACTAACAGTAATAGAAAATATCCCTTCATCAAAGGATTTGATGTAGATGGACCATTTCAACAATCTTCCCAATATTGTTGGTTAACTCAATACTTTCTGTAATTGTAGTTTCTTAAAGTCTTAGGTTGTATGTACTAAAAAATAAGGGCATAACTTTATTGATACACAAACCAAGTAAAATGAGATTCTCTTAATTCATTTATTTAATTTTTACTTGACGAAATAAATTCAATGTTGTTTCCTTCAGCTTGTGAAAATAGAATAACTATTATTTCCTTCTTAAATATTGTAAGATGAAGACAAATCTCCTATATCAAATTTTTGAGAATGTTTTTTGAACTATCAACAACAAAGGATAACAAAACTATATGTACAACTAGTGTGTAATCCTTATTGTGAATGTCCTAAATGGCATTACAAATTACCATTCTGTAATTTTGATACATATATATTATTTAACAAGATCTATTAGTGATAGGAACAATATTGTAGAATATTGTAGATGACTTATAATAAGTATCACAATTTTTAATACTATAAATACTAAATTTAACCTATATGAGTGACTAATATGTTACAGAACTCATGTGTTCATATTATTTGGTTGTTTTGAAAATATGACCAACAATTAATAATTATATCACAAAAATTAAATATACATAAATTATAAAGTATATAAAACTAATAATTTTTGTTAGACAATATATAACTAATATAGTTTAAGAAAAAATAAAAATATGAACTAAAATTATATTGTATGATTAAAAATATATATCTTTTGTTACTCAAATAAAAAATGTAATATTAAAATTTAATTATTTTTCTACAAAATTTAAAAAAAGTAAATATTGGAAGAAAAATATATAAGGTGAAAAAAAGAATGATTTAAAAAAAATTCCCCCAAAATGTCAACGAGAGTCAACTTTGAATTTTTTTCCTCCCTATACATTCATCCACCAATAAGTTTATACCATCACATTTTTCCTTTTTTAGCCTTTTCTAGATTTTTTTCCACCTTGTTTCTTTGTTTCTTTGTTTCTTTTCGCATTTGGTGTTTATCCCAAATTTTTTGGGATCTACCACCTTTTCTAATTCTCTTTCTATTTTTTTCAGAACCCTAACTTATTCTCTCTCCACCTCTACCCCATCCACATCACACCGCCTTTCATTTTCATTCCTTTTCAATTTTTCACATTTTTTTCGATTTTAGTTTTCGATCTCATCACGACCAGTTAAATTATGTTAGAGTCAATCATGCCTATAAAAGTTATCAGTTAAATCTAAAGAGCAAAACTAATTATCGTGATATCACGAAAAATGATTCAATCTCTGGATGAGAATAATATGAAAATGTTAACAACAGAAACTTACGGTGATGTAGCTCGAAGCGGTAGTGAAAATGAGTTGGTTAATATCCAAACACAAGTAGATACATAGATTCAGAGAAGTACAACTACTTAGATAGAACCAGGTCTTGATCAAAGTAAGGTTAAAGTTATAGCGTGGTCAAATTTGTTTGAAGGGTGTGTGGAAAAGGCACTAAAAATGGAATTTTACGAACCTATCAGACATGACAGAAGAAGAATAATCAAACCACCACAAGAGGTACTAGATGAACGTGCAAATATTTGGAATAACTATTTGATTCGTTAATTTATGGATATGCCACCTATGTTTTATGCAATTGTGAATTTCGTTAAGTATCAATGGAACAATTTGGATAATGTTTATGTTAAATCGAGTAGTAAATGAGTCTTTGTATTTACATTTGAGAATGAGGTGTATTATGGTAAAGATATAGAATAATTGAGGCATATTAATGGTAAATAACTTCTCCTAAGACCATGTAAAGCGGGTATGCAGTTTGAGAAGATAGACGTGTCGAAAATACCGATTTAGGTTACACTAGTCAACATTTCGATGAACTTATGGACACAAAAAGTCTTGATCTACGTTGCTAGTGTTATAGGAGTTCAATTACAAATGGACACTATAATAGTGTCAAAGTTGAGATTAGGGTATGCTCGTGTATGTGTTGAGATAAACACTAAGGAAGAACTCTCAAAAAATGCTTATGTTGATGTGGGAGTGGAGGAATTACATGAAGTTCGAGTAGAGTATTACTGGAAACCAATCATCTGCAAAAAATGTAGTAAGTTTGGTTATGTAGAGAGAAATTGTACTGATACACAGACACTATGGAGACCAAAGAAGTTGTTGGATGTAGAAGACAAACAAAGTAAGGGTAAAAATGTTTCTGAAGAATGGCGAGTTGTTAGACAAAGAAGTAAAAACCAACACATAAATGGAGAGTCTTGCTTTGTTCTGACACCAAATATGTTTGAGGAGCTACAGAGAAATAATGAGAATACGATTGATCATGATATTCTTCAGTTCATTAATCATGGTGGTGTCCAAGAGATTACCCGCCCCCCAAATTTATGAAATTTACTTCATAGAATGTGCATATCTTTAATAATATCATTTGAACTTGATGTCAAGGAGTTTTTAAAAACTAATAATGTTAGGCTTATTAGACTTTTGGAAACAAAGGTTAAGTCTTATAAGTATTTAGCACTAATTAATGCTCATTTTCCTCATTTGAAGATGTTTATAACTATAATAAAAATAAGTGTGGGAGAATTTGTATTTTGTGGGATCAGAAATATGTTGACTCACAAGTTCTATTTGTGGATATGAAAATCATTGAAAGTAGAGATACAATACATATGGGCATGATATATGGAAGTAATGGTGATGCATAGATAAGAATTTTATAAGATGATACAAACAATTGGAGTAATGATTATGCAGCTAATAAACTGTGTTTTTTAGGGAACTTCAATGAGATACTAAAAATACAAGATAGAATGCATTGTGATACACTTGAAAATGGTTATATTGAATTTGTAGATTGTATTGAGGAGTCCAATCTATATGAACATCAATATGGGGGTCAATATTATACTCGTACAAATAAAAAGTCACAAGACAAATCAGAGCTATATAGTTTGTTTATTAGTAGTAAGTGGATGGTAACACTTTTTTCTAATTTTATAGTAACGCCTCCTTCTACCTCGGATCATTGTGCTCTAAAAGTCAATATTGGAGGTCAAAAGAGATCAAAACTGTGTTCAATTAAAATTTTCAATATATGGGCTCAACATGAAGGATTTATTGATATAATTAAGCAAGCCTGGAATATTTATATTGAGATAAATCATATGTTTAAGTTGTCCATGAAACATAAAGTGCTAAAATTTCTCTTAGGAAATTCAACAATACAAATTTCAGAAGGAATTCCCAAAGTAATGAAACTATCAAGAGTAAATTACAGATATTTTAGAGTAAAATTTTGAATGTAGATCTTGATCTAAACATACTTGATGAAGAAAATATGTTACTAAAAGAAATTGAAGAGGCTGTGGTGATTCGTCATAATATTATGAAGCAGAAAGATATGATTTCTTTTACCAATGATATGGATTGTAATTCTTTATATTTCTACAAAATGATAAGAGGTAGAATAGCAAAAAATAATGTCTCTATTCTGATTAACGATGCATGTGAATCTATTATTGATCCAGTTCTCATCAACGAATAGTTTTTGAATTTTTAAAAACAACTCTTAAGATAAGAAGCTAGCCATTAAGAAGTGTGTTCTAGCTCAGCTATTAAGAAGGTTATTAAATTATACTTATTTGAGGAGCAAATAGCTGATTTGATTGCCCCTATCACTAATAAGGAGATATAAGATGCACTATTTTCAATCAATGAAAATAAAAGTCCAGGGCCTGACGGTCTTACTTCACGCTTCTATAAAGCTTCATGGAGTGTGATTGAAAATGACTTTACTCAAGTTGTAAGATAATGCCTAAACTCAGGTGAATTGCTTGATCAGGTTAATCTTATACCCATTGTTCTTATACAAAAGAGAGAAGAATACCTCTAGTCTTAAGAAGTTTAGACAAATCTCTTGTGCAACTACAACATACAAGACTATATCTAGAGTTATTCAAACAAACTGCGGAAGGTTTTAAGCTCAATTATCTCCCTAAATCAGACATCATATGTGGGAGGTAGGTATATCAATGATAACATCTTATTGACTCAAGATATCGTTCTTAGATATAAGAAGAAAAACTCTACATGGAATTGAACTATCAATCTTGATTTACAAAAGACATATGATAGTGTGAATTAGAAGTTTTTATTGAATACAATGTATGTATTTGGCTTCCCTACAAAGTTTATTCTATGGATTTAAATGTGTGTATGCACACCATACTATTCAATCTACATTAATGGTGAAGGACAAGGAGATCCTTTCTCCCCCTACTTTTTTCTATTTGTATGGAAATATTCACACGATTGTTTAATCATATGGCTATGAAGACACAGTTCTCAGCTATCATAAATAATTTAGAAGTTTGTAGTTGAATCAAATTAGTTTTGTTGATTATTTGCTCATATTCCTTAAGGCATATGTTAAATCAACTAAGGTAGTTAAAGAAGCACTTGACTTATTTACTAGAATCTCTAGGTTGAGTATTAACTTTCATAAGAGTGAATTGTATTTTGGAGGGACTGAAGATCGTATGATTCAAAGAATCTGTACTATTTTGAAAATCAAAGTTGGATATTTACTAGATAGATACTTGGGTTTGATTCTAAATTCAAAAAAGTTAAGTATTACTAATGGAAATAAACTTGTAGAAAAGATTTTTGGTAGTATTAATTAGTTATCTTCAAAGTTGTTGTCTTATGCGAGAAGAGTTAAATTAATTAGGTCCATTTTGGTAGTTAAATCATGTTTTGGTATAGGGTTTTCTTATTAAAAAAATAATTCATTTATATACTTATTTAAAATATGGCTATTTTTTTGTGGAAAGGGAATGTAGATGGTGCACATGGAGTAAATATTGCCTGGATCAACATCTGTACAAAGAAACTGGTGGTCTTGGTATTCCAATATCGAGGATATGAATAAGGTATGCTTATTGTTTAACTTTTGGAGGATGTATTCAACATGAACACAATTTCTTGAGTAGATGGATTCATCATAATATCATCAAAGATAGGTGTATTTGGGGATTAGATGCAAAACAATATCATAAATGAATTCAGAAGCAGTTAATGAACATCAGGAAATAAAGTTCATAATTGTAAAAATACTTTCCTTATTTGGGAAAAATGGTTTGATGGGAGTAATGTACAAGTAATATTATAAATTGAACTTTATAATCAAAACAAAAACTACAACAAGACGGTTATCTCATCCTTTGGGAGAGATAGATTGTGATTGCCTCTATGTGTAGGTAAAATTCTTCCTTGACTAGAACACTTCGATGTAACTCCTAGGAATGAATTGAATCTCTGGAGTAAAGGTATTAGTAAGGGCTTCTCCTTTAAAAATACTCTGAAAATTATAACAGCAGATAAAGAGAATGTCAAGTGGAGTAAAATTATTTGGGCAATGTATCATTACATGGTTAGCTATTCATGATCATCTAGCCACAAAAGTCAGAATGACTTAATATGATTGCAAATTAATTTGATATGCTTGATCTGTATGAGGTGTTCTATGAAGTAAATCATTTTTTTATTTGTTGCTCTTTTTTCAGGAGATTATTGATTAAAATACTAGAAAAATGCATAATCATAAATCTACTAGATGATTTGAATGATTTCTACATCATTCTTTAACGTTTGAGCGATGAACAAATTACAATTGTAAGTTCTTTAATTACTTCTTATATATTGGATAGGTGGTGAGAAAAATGACAGAAATCATGGAGGATAAAGGTTGAATTAAGAAACATTAGAAGAAAAATTGTATCTCAAACGGTTATAGGGTTGCAGAAAAAGAATTTTAAGAAAAACCCCTATATGGAATTGATTAATCTTATTTGTAATAGTGGTAGGTCCAATTAGATGTAACTTTTGTCTTTTACTTAATTTTTTCTTGTTGGGCTTATCTGGAATAGTTCTAATTGGGTCGGAAAGTTATGTAAAACTTAATAAAAATTTGATTTGTTGATAAAAAAGGTGAGAAATAATATATAAACATTAACCCTTATTCGATCATTTCAACTCTGGAGATATAAAATCATCATTAAGGACCAAAGCTGCGCCACTAATTTTTTACTATTTAATATTCCATTCTTTTCTAATCGACAACGTTTCTTTTTGTGTTCCCAATTTTGATTTTAAAGAAAAAGTGGATTCACTATCTTCTATCTCTCAGATCGATGGACATTTCATTTCAATTTACATGTATGTATTTCTTGATCTATTGTTAATTCTATGATAGATTTATATTCTAAAATAAATTGCTTCTACTAAGGTTATTTAATTATTTTTTCAAAATTTGTTGATAGTTTGATTGTGTAGGGGATATAAATTTCATTCACAAAATTCATTGCTTACTTCTTTTGCAAATTTTTTTATCTAAAATTTAATCTATTTTTTAATGTTTTTTAGCGTGTGTATTTACAAAAGATAGTTTAAAGAATGTGATTGAATATTATGAATTTAGACCTGAGGATACTTTTGTTGTTAAAAAAAACTAATAAATTAAAACGTATAGCTTATACATTCAACTAAGGGGCTTTAAATAAAATAACTTGAACTTTAGGACTAGCTGTTTTTATTTTTAATATTTTTACGGAAAACCCATTATTATTCATCATCATCTTTTTCCCTCTAAAACGAGAATTTTCAAACGGTTTTAGCCCCTGTTGAAGTGGTTATATAAAAAACAACTAGAAGTTTGAGGCGAACTGTATATATTTACTATTATCCTCTTTTCCCTTCAAAATGAAAAAACTTGCTCAAGTAATATAAATCGAGCTAATTAGAATTTATTATAGGCAAACTCCAGCAGAACTATCAATTAGCCAAGTGTTTTCAGTCTGGTTTATCACCCATTCTTCCACTGAAGTAGTTATTTTTCCATAATGTCATTCTTCATTAAGCATCCTAGGTAGAAGTGCACCGCCAGGCTATCTCCACATGTTGATAGGATCAATAAATTGCCGGAGTCAATTATCTGTCACATTTTCTCCTTCCGACAGAGGATGCTCTGCTCATTATCGACAAATTGGAAATTTCTGTGGAGAAATAGTCACAATCTAAGGTTCAATGATAAAAGCAGACAATTCAACAATCTTCGGAACGAATTTAGAAATGGATTATTTGCAGATTTTGTAAACAAAGTGTTGATATCAACTACTGGATGGCTTTTAATATTATATAGATGTTTGTGTATGTGTCATGCCAAGTTTGAGTCAAAGATGATCTAAAATCTAGTAGATTATTCGTATAGGTATTTCCCTAAAAACAGTATCCAAAAAATCTATTGTATATGATTCTTTAAGCAATTGAAAAATTCATTTAAGATACAATATAAGCTAAACCTAAAAAATTACTCATTTCAAATACAATTAAATCTCAAATCTTGGGTTTTTGAGGGTTTTTAATAAGTCATTTTATTTTTTATGAATATTTAGAACATGCCTCAAAATCAGGTATAACATTATATAATTATATTTCATTATAACTCGTTCATTAAATTAAAAAGCATTCACAACTGCAAGGTTCTTCTACTAATTTAAAAATGTAATATGAATTTATTTATTTATTTTTAGGTACGTTCTATATATATAAATATCTTCTTACTATATATAATACACTTCTCATTGGTATTAACAATACTATACACAAATGAAAAGTCGGAAAAATACTTCTTTAGATTTAATAATTTTTAAAAGAGAAATATTATTATAAAGTTGCACTACACACATGATTATATTTATAAGCTTTTACTCACTATTTTATTTTTAGCAAGTAGTTTGGTAAGTTCAAGTTGTGTTTAAGATTCATTAAAAACTACTTATGAGGAGATTATGTTTGTTTGTTATTTAATTACAAAAATATTAAATATGTGATGGTTCTATTTGGAAATTTGTATTGCTTACATTCCAAAAATATTTTTTTAATTTATTGTGAATTTTTTTATATTCAATAATATGATTCTTTTCGTAATTTAAAGAGAGTCAAATCTTAACTTTAATATAAATATTAATGATAGGAATGTATTTAGTTGATATTAAATCAAAATTAATAACTCAAAAAATATTTTTCAGTAAAGTGTTATAAATACCAACATTGGTCACTAGTATTCTAACATAGTGGAATAATTTTTTTAAGAGATTAGTATTTTAGAATTTTTTTAGAAAAAGAGAACCAAGATGAGGTAAATTTACAACTCAGTAAATAAAAATGAAATATGTTACACAAGGCATCCTACACACAATGGAAGACTTAGGATACTTTATCTAAGAGGGTTTATATATAAGGGTACCGAAAAATATGTTCTATTGGTTTTCAATAGGTGTTTTATTTTGGTCAAAAAATATTATTTGAAGTAATTTCAATTTGATATTTGTTTTAAGACAAATTACTTTTATTAATATGCTTTGTTGGTACTAAACTACCTTCTAGAGGATATATATATATATATATATATATATATATATATATATATATATATATACTGATCGTATCATATTTGTATAAAAAAATAAAGATAAATTTTATGTTTTAATGTTTTGAATATGTAGGTTGGCTTAAGCGACCTTTGATAAAGCACAATTCCTCTACTGACATCCTCATTATAAATTCCTTAGATGTGATATAGAGCTAATACAAGCAACAATGTTAATGGCATCTTGGTATCAAATATTTAGCAACAAAACATTAAACATGTGCATGCTTCTAGGTCGATGTTCTGGATCAATTTCTGCTTCAACATGGTGACACCAACATGGATAAAAATCCCCAATGAGGCACTAGATATATAAGAAAGTACTACTAATATAATTTTTTCTTTTTTATAAACTAATGAAATAGGCAAACTAGTTGTTGTTTATGTACGTATCTGAGTCAGTGAGTCCTTTAGTCATCAAGCTTTGATTCATTTAGTCATAGTGTTTCATTTTACTTAATTGTACTATTGCACCTAAAGTTTTATTATTTGTAAACAAATGGGATAAACACATTTTCCCTTTTATGAGTTCTACGTGTTTTGTACGTGTACTTTTAATTATAAATGATTTTTTTTTCAATTCATGTTATAAATTATTTGAATGTGACGATTCAGTTTGAGGACTACCTTAATAGTTAAAAAGAGACTATGAAGCTCATACACTCCCTTGCTAGTATACCTTCAAATGCATTAATGTATTTGATTAGATTTATTAACTTAGTCAAAAGTCTATCCTATAATAAACTATTTTGGTTGCTCTAAGATAAAAAAAAATCTTTACAAAAAGTTTAAAACCAATCATGACAAAGTGTGATAGGTCTATTAAGGAAAAGAAAAAAAAAGAATTGTTTTGAATGGTAACTAGGTATTGCGTATGTCTAAAGACACTACAAAAAATAAAATTCTCTCTAGTCATTGTTTACTTTTTTTTAATTTTACATGGATTCCTTGAAAATTTTATGGATTAAATTTTAATTACTCCATACATGATAGTGATATAAAGTGAATAATTAAATACACTTTTCTTGTGCCTTAAGCACTACAAAATATAACACATAATATATGAAAGATTAATATATAATTGGAATGTGCACATGCCTGAACCCCAAGAATTTTAATTAAAATTCTTGAGATTTAAACCCATGTAGAAACATATTACTATCTTTAAAACTCAAGAGTGTATGTATTCTCACCATTTTCCATAACCTCAATTTGACCTTTAAACCTTGTACATCCTTATATAGATTGTCAACTTTCAATACATCCCCTTCTCTTACAAATTTCTTAGTATAAAAATAATTTTTCTAGTCGAAATATGATATTTCATAAATTTATATAATATTGCAGTTCAATAATCCTCGAGTTAGCGTGTAATAATATAGAATCCGTCTTGGGTATTCGTAACCATACATAATCCACCATCACATTTGACATGATTAAATTGAAATTGAACATACCCAAGCGATATTTCAAGACTCCCTGGGGGTATATTTTGTTTGAAAATATTTTAGTGGAAACTTTTTTCTAAGCACTACAAATAAGTAAATTATAAGTGTGTATCATTAGAAACCAGATATAATTAACAAAATATGAATACGAAATACCATAGCAAGCTTAAATTTTGGTCAAATTTCAGTCGCAGTGTATCATGCTAGTTTCAATATTTGCACACATACTTATTATACGCTTTATGATCATGCACGTATACAATTTTCTAAGTCGAACTCCCCGAAACCCGATTTATATACTAGAAAAGGAAAGATGAACTGAAGTATATCACTAATCAATATATACATATTAAACACTTTTGTCCCAACAGAAAACACTCCAACTTGCATTAAAAATATCACACGGTGTGCCAAAAAAAACTTCTTTTAGGATTCTTATTAACCAAATTCACATTTTCATGTAATAGTTTGAAGTTCTATTTCATTATTTAGTGTGAAAAAAAAAGGATTTCATATATGTTGAAATCCCAAACCAGGAACTCTATTACCTTACCGAAGATAAATCCAACAATCTTTGCCTTTTTTGCTACATAATCCTTTGCCTTGTTTGCTACTTCAGTTTTTGGTTTTTTACACAAAAATAGTATAGAGGAGAAGAGGACAAAGATGAAACATTAACATGAACAACCATTAGACAAGTGGCAATCTGAGTCATTCGATGAAATGTGTTAAATAATTGATTGATGGTTTTGTATACATAATCTGCAAATAAACATAATACTAAATACTTCTTACATTAAACATAAAGTTATTTGAAGAATATATAACATATCAAAATTGGAAATGTTGATATATAAAATAAGCATAATCAAATTCCAGAAATGTCCTTACATTTTTTAATTAATAGCACTGAAGGTCTTATACTATAGGTCTTATATTATGTTACAATCGCACAATAGATCTCGAATGGTTTCAAGATTAGTAATGTGATAAATGTGTTTATGTAAAATTAAATGAGACGGGTATGTCATTGTCTGTTTATATGTTGATGATATGTTAATTATTGAAAGTAGCAACGATGTGATTAAATTTACCAAAAGGATTCTTTCAAATAAGTTTGACATAAAAGATCTAGGTCTTGCAGATGTTACTTTGGGTATCAGGATTCTCTGAATATATGAAGGTATTATACTATCTAAGTTACACTATACTCAGAAAGTATTAAACAAATCTAGTAATGGATACATAAATATAGCCAAGACACATGTTGATGTAAATTTACATCTTGCTAAAAACACAAATGATATAATCAACCAGTTGGAGTACTCTCGGGTTATTGGGAGTCTTATTTACCTACCAGACTTCATTAGGCTAGATAGAACATGCAATAAGCGAGATAAGTAGGTTTACGCATAATCTGAGAAAGAACCATTTGATTGTTACTGTAAGAGTTATGAAGTATGTTAGATACACTAGTAACGAAGGTTTGTTGTACACAGGATATCTAGTTGTACTTGAAGGATATATTTATGTAAACTGGATATTAGACTCATAGACTCAAAATCCACAAGTGGATTCGTCTAAGTGTTAGGAGGAGCAGTCGTGTCTTGGAAACCCACTAAGAAAACATGCATAGCCAAATACACTATGGAATCTGAGTTTATAGATATAGACAAAGCTACTGAGAAAGTCAAGTGACTTCAGAATTTCTTAGAAAATATTCCTAATTGGACAAATCTATGTTAGAACGTGCATAGCCAGATTCATTATCGAATATGTGTTTATAGATTCAGGAAAAACTACTGAAAAAGCCGAGTGGAAATGCCACAATCTAAGTTCAAAGGAAAAACTGAATCATAAAACTACAACTCGGTACGACGCACTATGGGGACACCTACCCAAATCATTCCTAGGACAAAAGTAATCAATGTAACTTGTAAAAGTGAAGCAAAAGTTAAACTTTTAATGGTTCTTGTATCTTCCATAATATAAGATAGAGTAATGAATATAATCTCAACAAGAGACCTATATGAATAACATGGATAGGGCCGCCCTATGATAACTTTTTGAAGGAAAAATTCTTCAACAGTGATACATGAAATACCAAGAGTTGTTCAGGACCGTAAATGGACACAACCGTGAGAACCAAAAAAGGTTTGAAAGGATGCTATGTAATTTCTATTGACATGGTTTACAAAAAGGATAAACAATATTTGACATCATATTAACTAGTTAGAAAGTAAATCCGATAGCCTTTCCAAGAGAAGGTTCGAGGCCACAAGCTACATTTCATGACGTAGTATTCTTCTACGTTTATCTCTCAATATCTCTCATGTTTAGAATTGTCTTGCATGTTTTTTAGGGTGGTTATTCAACTTCCATTAATGTGGGGAATGTTAGTCAAATGAGATTTTCCTCACGTGTTGACATGATTGACGATGAATTAGTTAATACGTGTATCTAGTTGTAAAGACTAACGTAATATATTCACTTGGTTAAATATTATTTGAAGTTGAATGATAAACTGAGTCATGAGAATTTGGAGGAAATATAAAGAAATAGATAGTTTTTATTTGTTTATAAGTTTATATATATAGTAATTAAGGTGAAAAAAAGAAAAAAAAGATTATTTACTGACATGTACAAGTCTTATTTTTAACATTGAGTCTGACCCAATAGTAAATTTATAATGAATACTAAGGATTCATTCCTATTGGTCTTGACCCAATAGTTATTTCCTTTATTAACTAACATATCTTTTATTTAAAACAGAAAACTAAAATTTTCATTCACAACCATTTCTAATGGATGCTTATTCATTTTCAATAAATAGTTGGTCAACTCAAACATTTTCTTTATTCAGTTTTTTAAAGTATGAAGCATTATAAATCATAAGAGATATAAAAACCAACAAACATAAGACATTGGCCTAAATACCCTAAGACATCAGATCCAATCTGAACCTCGACGAGTAATTTTTTTTGTAATTATTTATGTTTTTATTTATTTTTGAATTATTTTTTATATAGTTTTACTAGTTTATACAAATCAAATACAACATGATTTTTGAAGTAGGCCGGTAAAATCATATTTTCATCCAAGCTTGGTAAGTTATAAATATTCTTGAACAATTGTACTCTAGGGCCATCGCCTTTCACTATTAAATAAGTGAGAGCATTAATAATAATTAAAATTCCCCCTTCATCGAAGACTTCAATCAAGATGGAGAATTTTCACAATCTTCCGTATATTTTTAATTAATTCCGGAGTTTTTGAAGTGGTCGTTCGTTAAAGCCTTATATCATATTGGTTTTAAAATAAATGCATAACTTTTTTGATGCATGAACCAAGTCAAAGGTGGTTCTATCGATCAAAATATATTAAACTTTTGCTTCTTTTGATAAATAGTTGTTGTAGTAGAATGATATTTTTTTCCCATTAGACCTCACAAAACAAAAATACTATTTATTTCTTCTTTAATGTTGCTAGATAAATATATATTTCCTTTGTCGAACGCCTGCAGACATATTTTGCTCTATCAACAACAAAGGACCATGAACATATATGTATAACTAGTATGTAGTCCACATTAAGAGTGTCCTAATTGGAATAACCAATCATACTTCTAAAAATTTGATACATATATATATTATTTAACTAGCATTATTAATGGCAAGAACCACACTATGCAAAATTTAAAACATCTTATAATAAATATCACAAATTTGAATATTATAAAAACTCAAATTTGTCTATGTTAGTAGCTAATCCCATACATAGCTCATGCTTTTATATTATTTTATCATTTAGTATTTTACCAAAATTTACAATAACCAATTTTTGAATCAAGATTTTGGTGAACAACTACTCTATAAATAAGACCAATAATTTATAAGTGTTCTTCTTGGGACATGAGATATTTCACCCTCTCCCTTGTAGTAAAATCATAATGGAATAAATTTTAGAGTCTCTCATAGTTGGCTGCTCAAGCATTTAAACTTTTAAATCTATACATAAGTGTCGAGAATTGGCGCGTAATGATCTTTCTCAGATTTAGTAAAAAAGGTGATATGTCTTGGTCAAGGGGGAAGTCTCTAGACACTACAAATACGAGGAACCTAAAGAATTTTCACAAGTGGCTGCTAGTAAAATTCCCATCAACTATGAAAGAATGTGGATTATTGTAATAAAGATAAAATTTATCCCACCCACCTTGAAATCAAACTTTTTAGAAGGTTTTGAAGGCTATACAACCAAAATCATTGGGTTCCTCACTACTAGATAAAATGAACAAAAAAAATCCTTGGAGGGGTAATATCTATATTAAAAAATTAGGGTACAAAATAAATTATTAACCCAAGGTTTGGTAAAAAATTGAACTGGTCTCAGTAAAGAGAAGGTTAATACGTCGTGATAAATATACAAAAGGGGTGCCTCATACCTATATCGAAGCAACAAAGGTAATGCATTATTTTGACTTATTATCCCACACAAGCACTCACATACTTCCTAGTTAACATCATCTCTATATTTTTTTATGTGTCTTCCAAATTGGAAAAAGGACGTAGGTCATCCGTAGACCAATAAAGGTTAATATAACTAGCTTCGAACCCTACATTTGGACTAAATTTCTCTCTCTCATATGTCTTTGAAAGGCTCGTAAAATTAAACATGACGAAGTATACATCAATCTATTTTGGAGAGGGACTATCACCCAAATCGTTTTATAAAGATTGGATGAGATCCAAGATTAAGGGACATTTACAAGAAGTTAGTGATTTCCTCCTAGAGGAAGGACACCCTTATCCCGAAAAAAAGAGGTTGATGACTAGACATTCGGATAAATAGTACTTCAACTATACAAGTCAGAAGGAAATATGTAATTGCGTCTTTAAACATGAAGAAATAAAGATGGATAATTGGGGATTAATTCTATAGCTTGGGTTTTGCATCATGTATAAACTATGAATTAATTCTATAATTCTTTTCTCTTATTCTGTAATTCTTTTCTCTTCTTTTCTTTGTATGAATTAATTCTATTAGCTTGGGTTTTGCATCATGTATAAACTATGAATTCTAATTCTTTTATCTAAGTTTCTTTGGGAATTATATGTTTTAATCTGATATTAGCTACTTACCTTTATATTTGATTATGTGTTTTGATTTAAAGTATATTTTCCTTGCTAGTGCACGAGTATAGGATTACCTTAATAGTAGTTAGATGGTCTCCTTGACAGGGTGTTTAACTATTGAACCACCACATAATGTCTAGTGTCGATATTAGTTCTGACAAAACATGATTCTAACTAGATAGTCATTAGGGTTTGTTTTAATCACCTTATCACCAATTGATTGTTGCGTTTGCTTAGAGCCTTGGTAGCGCTTGATAACTCTAAGAGTGTAACCACGTCTTGGTTGTGCCGTAGCCCCCTTAGTCGCTCTCAAGGTATAAGGTATGGGAATTTAGAATCCTGACTAAGTATACCAAGAGCTAATATTCTCCCTTATAAATTAAATCTAATAGATAGAATTAGAAGGATTAGTGCATACTAGTAAAACCTAAGCTATACTTCTCATCTCATATTCTTAGTTATTTATTTTATTGTCTTTAGTTTCCTAGTTTTAATTAGTTATTTCGAAACTCATATCTTTTATTTTCTATCTTTTATTTTCTGTCTTTTATTTAGTAGCTTAGTTTTCTTTATAAAAACCAAATAAAAATCTATTTTCCTTTTCTTTCTTTGCGTATTATCTTTTCTATCTTTTATATCTGCACTTGATAATTTGCATAAGTTCTCTCTAACTTCATCAGTCTCTGAGGAACGAATCTTACTTATTCATTAAAACTTGCATACGATCTGTATACTTGTAGAACCGTGTTAGCTTAGGGTGTTTATTTGCACTTATTCAATACATCTTTTTATCACACCTTAGGCCACACCATCAAACATATCCAGACATTTTTTGCTCTATCAACAACAAATGATCATGAACATATATCTATAACTAGTATGTAGTCCACATTAAGAATGTCCTAATTGGAATTGCCAATCATACTTCTCCAAATTTGATACATATATCTTATTTTTAACTAGCATTCCTAATGGCAAGAACCACACTACGAAAAATTTAAAACATCTTATAATAAAAAATCACAAATTTAAATATTATAACAACTAAGATTTGTCTATGTTATTAGCTAATCCCATACATAGTTCATACATTTATATTATTTTATAATTTAGTATTTTAGCAAAATTTACAATAACCAATTTTTGAATAAAGATTTTGGCGAACAACTACTTTATAAATAAGACCAATAATTTAAAAGTGTTCTTCTTGGGACATGAGATATTTCACCCTCTCCCTTATAGTATAATCATAATGGATGAAATCTTAGAGTCTCTAATAGTTGGTGGCTCAAGCATTTAAAACTATGAAATCTATACATAAGTGTCGAGAATACGCGCGTAATAATATTTCTCAGATTTAGTAAAAAAGGTGGTATGTCTTGGTCAAGGGGGAAGTCTCAAGACACTATAAATACGAGGAACCTAAACAATTTTCCACGGGTGGCTTCTAGTAAAATTCCCATCAATTATGAAAGAATATGGATTATTAAAGGGGTGCATCATACCTATATCGAAGCAACAAAGGTAATGCATGATTTTTACTTCTCACATACTTCCTAGTTAACATCATCTCTACATTTTTTCATGTGTCTTCCAAATTGGAAAAAGGACGTAAGTCATCCGTAGACCAATAAAGGTTAACATAACTAGCTCAGAACCCTACATTTGGACTGCATTTCTCTCTCTCATATGTCTTTGAAAGGCTCGTAAAATTAAACATTGCGAAGTATACACAAATCTCTTTTGGAGAAGGACTATCACCCAAATCGTTTTATAAAGATTGGATGAGATCCAAAATTAATGGACATTAACAAGAAGTTGGTGATTTCCTCCTAGAGGAAGGACACCCTTATCCCCAAAAAAAGGTTGATGACTAGTCATTTGGATAAACAGTATTTCAACTATACAAGTCAAATGGAAATATGTAATTGCTTTTTTAAACATGAAGAAATAAAAATGGGAGAGGAAAGACAAAGCCAATATATAAAATCTTACCTATATAAATGATGTAGTACATTATCCTAACGAAGTACATGATCTCCCTATGAGTAATAACTAGATAAAAATCCTATATAGGTTAAGGACAAAGGAAAAAGGAAGACCACGTATAAATATATATTTGTGCCAAGAGCATAACTTCGTCCAAAGAGTAATGTGTTATCTAACCAAACAATTGCAATAAAAATAAACAATAATGATTGTGTAGGTCAACTCAATACTATGGATACAAAAAACATACACTCCTGTCGTTCCTAAAAGGTTGTCACTCATACTAAAAATAGTTGTTCCAAAAAGATTGTCACATTAGAAAATCAAGACACTTCTTTATTTTTATACAATTTTTACCTCTAATTAAATATTATAATATATGTTCCCAATAAATATTTAAAATATCAAGACACTTTACGAAGGGCATTTTAGTAATCACATTGCTAATAAATATAATTTTTTAATTTGTGTGCAAAAGCAAATGTAACAACCTTTTAGGAACGGAGGGAAGCATCAGTATTGAACCCAAAATAGGATATATTAGTAGATTAAAGACAATGCTCACAAGCAACCTTGGTAAGCATAAATTAGAAAAGTAGACATAAGTCTCAAATAGAGACGTGAAATTCTACATTTTATCGAGGATTGAAAAATACTAAAATTTAATGGTGTATTTCTTAGGGAGAAGTTTATCACGACCTTGGGGTAGAAAATCCAAGTGAGCTCGGGGAAAAATAATTGGGCGATATCCAGAAAGTATGAAATAGATGTAGAACTTCCGAACCTCGGGACAACAAGGGTACTCAAATTAAAGGATACCCATTATTTTACAGATTCCCACTTGACAAACAAGGTCCATCACGAGAAGACGTTATGCCTTCAAAATATCTGTATAAGATAGAATGTCCTTAACCTAAGTAGGAAGAATACAAGCAAGACCGAAAATTATGTATCCACATATTTATTATGCCATAGTCATATTTTTGGAATAAATATATTTACTCTTTTGATTTTGTTTCATGTAAAACATACTTAATTTATGTCGAACTTTGTCATTCTAATTTATTATTTTTTGCTCTGTTAGATTTATTAGTGAAAACCCTACATTTAAGACCTTTAAGGTTATCATGCAAAAAAGATATCAAGATTAAATATTATTATTTATATTATTATATTATCTTGATTTACTTTATTTATATTTATATATATAGTAATAAGAGTTATGTTTAACTTGTAAGATATATAAAAAATAATGGGTTAGATTTTAGGAATGAGCCCTAGAAAATCATTGTTGTTTTAACTTTGTTTTTAACCATTTAAGAAAATCAAAAAATTATTGAAATAAAATAAAATATAAAGGCAAAACATTTTTGATACACAAACAAGTAAAATTGGATTCTCTTAATTTGTTTATTTAATTTTTAGTTGACGTAATAGTTCGATGTTGTTTCCCTTCAACTTGTAAAAATAGAAACCTATTATTGCCTTCTTAAATGATGTTAGATAAAGAAAAAATTCCTATATCAAAATTTTGAGAATGTTTTTTGAACTACCATCAACAAAGAATAAGAAGCATATATGTACAACTAGTGTGTAATCCTTATTAATGATGTTTTAAATGGCATTACAAATTATCATTCTTTAATTTTAATACATATATATATTATATAACAAGCATTGTTAATGATAAGAACAATACTTTAGTAAATTGTATATGTCTCATAATAAATATCACAATTTTTGATATTATAAAAACTAAATCTAATCTATATGAGTAACTAATATGTTACAGAACTCATTGTTAAAGAATACATGTTTAATTAGTCGCAATTATCACCATTTCTTTTTGAATTTTTGTAAAGTGAAAAGTTCGTCGCCAAATTCCCTCGGTACTAGCTACGAAGAATTTCGTTTCTAGCGGTCGTTAATAGCGACGAATTTTTAAGTAACTAGCGACGAATATCATCGTCGCTAACAAAAAACGTAAAATACAAAGACATCAGGTTTTTCATACTAGAAAATACCACATTATTATTTTTTCTCCCACTTCTTCTCAAAATCCTAACTCCTATTTCCCCAAATCATTACTACTCGATTCTCTAAATCATATAACACCACTCCCGGGTCCATATTTGAGGTTAGGTTAGGTCAATCTACATTTTCTCCAACCAATTCAATGCATTTTCAAATAAATTTAAACTTTTTAAATATTGATTTTTTTGAATATAATGGTGAATTGCATGATTTAATGATTGATTAGGTTAATAAATAATTTTTACATTATTAACAGATCTATATTCAAGGTGGACATGGTTAATCTTCAATCTTACCATACAATTCAAGGTATTTTCAATAAAATTCAAACTTTTTAAAATTTGATTTTTTTAATTATAATTGGTAATAAATTTGTGATCACATTGTATAAAATGTGATTAGGTTAATCAATACTTGTTTTATGATTTTATTTATGATTATTATGTTGTAAATCATGCATATGCTCATTTATTTATATTTTTTATCATAAAGTTGTATTTGTTTAATTAGTTATATGAAACTATTCATCTATTTATTTGGTTGTAATTTTTATTCATCCAATGGTTTGTAATTTTAATTCTTTTATTAATTTGGGTTGTTACTTTTTATTTAATTATTAATCTAGTTATAATAATTATTTATTTAATTTTCGTATTTATGTAATTGCTTAGTTATATCGAATTGTTATTAAAAGATGACTTTGTGTCATTAAAAGTTGGATCAAAACGACCGATCTTGTTACGAAGAATATATTTTTGGTGTAAATAATTTTATATCTTTTGTTGAAAATCAAGATGGTTTTAATGGATGGATGTTTTTTCTGTGTGTTAAATGTTCGAATAATCATCGATATCAAACCTAAACGGGTAGGGGTCACCCTGTACAGAACGGGATTTTATCCATTTATGATGTTTGGAAAAAACACGGTGAGAAATTAGTAATTCCAGAAGAACCCGCGCCAAATTTATAAAATGAAACGTTTAATGTGTATGACGATTTGAGACCCAGTCACGATGTTGGTGGTCATTGTGGTGATACCGAGATGGGTGACGTACATTAAACAAGCAGTGGCAGTTTCGAAGCTTTGTTCGAGGAATTAGAGATTGAATTATATCTTGGATCTACAGTGATGAGTTCATTGTACTTCATTGCCAAGCTTATTCACATAAAGGTAAAGAACAAGTGGACTAACAAATCTTTCACCGAGCTATTAGAATTGCTTGGTCGTGTTTTGCCCAAACCTCACAATTTGCCCGAGTCTTACAAGGAATGCAAAAAGAAGTTGAAAAGTATGGGTATGGGTTAACCTACTATTGATATTTTCTTGAATGATTGTGCCCTTTTTACAAGAATAATGAATTACTGGACAAATGTCTAGTATGCAATGAGTCTAAATGAGATCCGAAGAAGGGTAAGAAAGTACCCCATAAAAATCATTGCTATTTTCCGATTGTCCCGAGGTTGCAGCGACTATACGTTTCGAAACACACCGTTAAAGACATGATCTGGCACCATACCGGAAAGTGTACCGATCCAGATGTTTTACGACATCATGTTGATTGTGATAGTTGGAAATAATTCATAGATTTATATCCTGAGTTTGCTCGTGAACCTCGAAATGTATTTTTTGGTTTGGGTATTGATGGTTTTTGTCTGTTTTCTATGCAGAACAACTCATTCCGTATGTGGCTACTTATATTAACCGTCTACAACTTGCCACCGTGGGTATGCATGAAGGAAACCACATTTCATCTCTGTTTGTTGTTTTGGGCCCTCGTTCACATGGTAAGGACATGGATGTCTTTATCCAGCTTGTCGTAGATGAGTTGGAGATATTGTGGGAAAATATTATCCATACGTATGATGCCCATACGATGGGAGAGTTTAGCATGAAGGTTTGTTTGTTGTCAATGACCAATGATTACACCGCTAGGTCATACACGTCGGGCTGGCAGGATCGAGGTTACTTAGATTGCCCAGAATTCATGGAATCTACTATTTCAAAGAAGGTGAATAAAGGGGTGGTTTATTTTGATCATAGACGTTGTTTACCTCCTAGACATGGATTTAAAAAAGACAGAGTTTTGTACCCGAGTACCAATTTAAGGGCCCCACCGAGGAAACATATTCTGGCTGATATTTAGACACATTTAAATGGTTTGTCCATTGTATTTCCTGGTGAACACAAGGATTCTGGGGGTAAGGCGACGAAGAAATCAGTTCCTCGTGAGTTCAATTGGAAGAAACAGATTATTTTTATCGCTTTCCTTATTGGTCTGAAAATTTGTTAAAACATATCATCGATGTTATGTATAACGAGAAGAATGTGTGCAACAGTTTGCTCAGTACATTTGTAGGACTTTATTGGAAAATAAACAAAGATAACGCGAAGTAAAGAATGGATCTTCAAGATATAAAAATCAGGGAAGAGTTGTGGTTGACAACAAGATGAGGTAAAGCGATACTCAATCGAGGAAAGTATACGTTGTCAATGAATAAGCGGAACGAATTTCTCAATTCGTTGAAGACATAGAAGATTCCCGATGGTTTTGCCTGTAGTTTGAGGAATAATGTTCAAACTGATATGGGAAAGATTATTGGAATAAATCACACGACTGTCATGTAATGATGTGATATCATTTCGTGACTAGTATACCCGGGCTTATAGATGATAAATCGATTAGCGATGCGATTATTGGGTTAGCTAACGTGTTTAGAGTCATTTGTAACCTGAACTTGAGTAAGAGAGAGTTGGAAACTGGTAAGGAAAGAGTGGTTGAAGTGATGTGCATACTAGAAATGATTTTACCTCTCGTTTTTTTGATAAAATGATCCACTTAGTGATACACCATATGGTGAAGCATTATTAGGGGCCAGTTCAAATGCGGTAGATGTGTCCATTTGAAAGGTATTTTAAAAAGTTAAAAGAGTATATTCAGAACCCGGCTAGGCCAGAGGGTTCAATCGCAGAGGGTTAGGTGGTGTAAGAGACGTTGACATTCATATCATGGCATCTTCAAGAAGAAAAAACAAAGTTCAATGATCCGTGGAGATACAACGAGACACTGCCCAAACCAAAAGAGTTATTCGTTTCTAAGAGTAAGTGTACTCTAGTTGGTAAGAAAAAGTTTGGTCATTTATCATGTAAAGAGAAGGAACAAATCAACATGTATATTCTGCATAATTGCGATGTGATCGAACCATACATGACTTAAGTCAAAGTAATTTGCTTTTATTTATTTATGTGTACATTCTGTTTTATTCTTTTATTAAAATGTAGTGATCATATATCCACTCTTTCGGGAACGGCAAAAGCTATATAGAAGATGCACCAACAAACGTTTAATGGATGGTTTTTTATAAAGGTATGAAACATGTACACTCCTTGGAAACTTTCCTTTTTTAAAAACTTTCGTTAAAAGGATACTTTCCAATAATGGAAACTTTCTTTGGAAAAATTCCTTTTTTAGAAATTTTCCTTTTTTGGAATATTTCCTTATTTGGAAAGTTTCCTTATTAAGAAACCTTCCTTATTTGGAATGATACACAATTATTTTCAAAGTTATAATTCTTATTCTTTTTCATAGATTTATGCAATGCACAAGACTAGTGATGCATTAGCTACCCCCGAGATGATATACTTGGCTAGCATGTCTCATGGTTCGGTTCATACGTACGATTCATGTGTTGTGAATGGTGTGAAATAGGTTACTAGAGAAAAAGGAGAAAAATGTGTGACTCAAAATTTCGGTGTATCTGTCATGTACAATGGGACACCTTTTTATGGTGAATTAGTTATAATCGTAAAGGTTACATTCAATGGTGGTTGTTCAGTTGTGTTATTTGTTTGTATGGGTATAACACGACCAAGGTGAAGAAATAACACGTGGTAACCTTCATCAACACATCTTCTTTTTGGTGGGTGGATGAACCATACATTTTAGTAACGTAAGCCAAAAAAGTCTTTTACATCGACGAGATCAATACAAAGAAAACAATGAAAGGTTGGAAAGCCGTTTGGGAAATCAAAGATTGGCATGGATGAAGTCCCAAGTTATGGTGTGCGGAGTCAATATCTACCGACAACTAGTGCATCACGATTCCTTTGGTGAACACGGAGACGGATTACACGCGACTGTACTTGGAAACTAATGAAGAGATCGAGTTTGACCCATGTCATTTGTGGGTTGAACTAGTTTTTTATGACGACGAGGAGATTTTTGATGACACATGGGAGGAGTATTGAGACGAGAAACCTATTGACGTTGATAGTGATGAGGAACCTATCGACACTAGCGGATATGAAACTAATTAGTTATTTGGTTTTTTTAATTTTGTTTTTAGATATTAAAGTGTATTTGATTTGAATTTTAAGGTTGTTAAAATGTTGTTTTTTGATTTATTCTGATGTTTAAATATTTTGTTTTTTATGTTAAGATGTAAGAAATAAATAAAAAATAATCAAGAAGAAGAAAAAAATAAAAAAAAATTGGTAAAAACAAATTAGCGACGAGTTCTTGCGCAAGAAATCGTCGCTATAACTTAGCAATGACATCCAAGATTTAGCTACGAATTTAATCCTCGCTATGACCGCCCAAAAATTCGATTGCTCAATTAGGGCAGTCCAATTTCCCATATGTTGAATTTATCGACGAAACAGAAGTCGTCGCTAACAAGGGACACGCAAAGGTCATGTGTACGATTTGTTACACGTACCCCCTTCTAGCGACGAAAATTTAATACTTAGCGACAAAAAATGTTGTTACTAATATTAAAATACTATATAAACCTACTGGAACTCATTTCATCAAAACAACACACCAGAAATTTACCAAACTAAGAGAAACAAATAGCTACTCCATTTTCGAGCAACAATCAAGCCATAATCAACACACTAAAACACTAAGGTAATACTTTCTATTCCGTTTACACATTCTAATTCCCTTTTTAACATTTATATTATTTTCTAACAATTTTTTTGGATCTATTGTTTTCCAATCCGATTGCTTGGCATGGATTCAACACTATCAACACCAAATTCTCCACGTAAAAGATAACAATTTCGAGCTACTTTTACTTTTATTTTAATTTTTTGATTCCAAAATTTATTTATGTTATGAGTTGTTTGATGAATTTCGAATTAAATAGGGGTATCAATAGGATGTTTAACACTTATATTAGATTTATTAAAGCATGTATATGTAATTTGTGAATTTTTTATTAAAATTAGGGTTTAATAATTTGTTAAAATTAGGTAATAATTCTTAGTTGTATATATGATTAGAGGTTTAATTAGGGTTTTTATGATTTGAGAATTTGATTAGGGATTTTTTAGCATTTGTTTTACAATTTTTAGTGTTTTAGGAAATAAATAAACATTTTTTTAGGTTAAAAAACATTTTTAAGAATAAAATATAAAGAAAATAAAGTAAAAAATAATTAATTGGAAAAAAGACTTAAATTAGTTTAAAATAATTTTCTATAAAAAATTTAGCACTTAAAAGCTTTTTCCAAAAATAACAACACTTAAACTATAAAGTTTCCTATTTTGGAATGTTCCATTTTTTGCAAACTTTCCTTTTTACGAAAAACTCCATTTAAGGAAACTTTGTTTTTTGAAAAGTTTTTTGGCAAGTTTCCATTTTAGGAAACTTTCCTTTTTTGGAAACTATCCTTTTTTGCCAACTTTTGTATTTTGGAATCTTTTAGAAATAATAAAGTTGCTAAAAAAAAGATTCCTAGAATGGAAACTTTCCAAAAAAAGAAACTTTATGTTTTAAAATAAAGAATCGTTCTTTAGACTAACTGGATATTTTTTGTTATCGATTTAATCCGGATTGGATTAAATATATTTATTTTAATTTATTATATATGTATTCTTTGTAATAATTTATTTATTATAATTTATTTATTTTATAATTATTATTTATTATAATTTATTTATTATATAATTATTATTTCTAATAATTTAATTATTCATTTTGGAATTTATTTATTCGTAATAATTTTAATATTTTATTTTTGTCTACATCCGTTAAAAAATAGAGCACATGGTGACGATGGAGACGGTGATGGTGGGGATCCATCTAGGAATCCCAGCCGCACATTATCGACATGTGCTCAACAAGGCGGTAATTACAAACATATGTTTATATAATTTTAATAATTTAATATTGATTCAAATTTTTATTCAAACAAAAAAACGAAAAAGAAAACCCTGAGACCCATTTTCCCTTCAGACCGCCATAAATTCCTTAGCCAAACTAGGACACCGATTACCTGTAGATTTTTCCACATTAGATGACACGTGGAACCTGACTATAGAGTTCGGGCTCCACGTGTTACAAGTGATTGGGGCCGTCCTGTTACAAATGCTTGAAAGATGTGCCTGATGGGATGAAAGAGGATATTTTGGCCCAGTTAAAGGAGATTTTTTATATCCAGGGGTGGAGACACAGAAAAGATTAGCCCAAAATAGAAAAAACCTATGGAGAAGCCAATCGACTAGGTATAGGGCTTGGAAAGATGATTTAAAGAAGGATTACTATAATACGAATAAAACACCCCGTGATGTTGTCCCGGATATTTGGAGAAAATGCCAGGAGATGTGGGTTGGCGTGGACTCCCCGGTATAAAATTTAAATTTTATTACAACTATTATAAAATATTTGGATTTAATTTTTTGAAATTTTATTGAAATGAACCAAGCAAAAATTAACAAAGAAAACAAGAAAAAGCAAAAAAAAACGGGCAAGGCTAGATTGAGATGTTTCTCCGGAACTCGGGAGCTCATTTATAAGGTACAACATTTATTTTTAAAGATAATATTAATCACTTTACTTAATTATTAATATAATTGGTTTAAAATATGTTATTGAACAAGAGAAGATGAAAAAAAATATGAAGGAGCCGCTGACATATGTAGACGAGGCTACACAGGAGGAGAGGGAGATTCCATATTTGGGGCGGGGGGGTTTCGAGTACATGGGCTACGACTCTGATAAAAGATGAGAGGAGGAACCCGAGCTACAAAAAAGTGCGATGTGAGTATTTTATTTTTGACTTGTACCTTTAGTTTTAATTTATTATTACTTTTTTTGGAAACTTTCTAAACAAATAAAGTTTCCTTTTTTTTGAAACTTTCCATTTCAAAGTTTCTGGATAAGGAAACTTTCTTTTTTTTAGAAAGTTTCCATTTTTTGAAAGTTTCAATTTTTTGAAAGTTTCTAAATAGGGAAGTTTCTTTTTTTGTTACCCTTTCTTTTCTGGACGCCTTTTAGTTTAATTAATTAATAATTACTTTTTATTGTCTTCTAACATAAATTTATCGGGAAAAACTAAAGAGGAAGGTATCAGAGACCCCTCTAAAGAAGTAACATCCTTTGAAAAAACTATGGATGCCTTCAAAGAAGAAGTTGAAGAAGGGCCCACCGAAGACAGCTTAGGTATCCGGTGTTTGAATGGTTCCCAAGAAAGCCCGTACTTACGATTCGGATCCTTTGGCAAGGCAGAACGAGGAAAGACTTAATATTCTGATGACAGCTACGAATGAGCTTCGCGCAGCTCAGGGTCTCCCTCCTATCGATCCTACTCTGTCATCGTCTACCTCCACAACTAGCACTACTCGTGGTCATTACCAGATGAACATTCTAGACACAGCTATGGAGGTGCCCAACAGGGACTTGAACCAATCCCCCCCCCCCCCCCCCGTCCCCCCGCAAGGAGCGAGGGAAGAACCGAGAGAAGATGAAGAGGATAGATCCGAGAGAAGATGAAGAGGATAGAATTCAAGATCTGTAGTTTATTTGTCTTTATTTTGATGTAATTTTGGTTAATTTAATTTTTTTTTACAATATTTGACGGGTTTGACTTTATTATCATCGAATGCTTGAATTATATTGTAATTAAATATTGTTTTTTGTTAATATTTGATGTTTTTAATTATTTATTTAATATATTTGTATAAATATTAAAATAGAAATAGAATTATAAAGTAAAGTAAAGTTAAAATAAAAGTTATAATTAAAATTAAATTGAAATACAAATTAAAATAAGAATTATAAATAAAATATAAAAATAAAAATTTAAAAGAAATTGAAAATTAGAAATTCAAAAACAAGGGATAGCGATGACTAATACGTCGTAGACACTAATGCAATTTCGTCGCTAGTGATGTAATCCACTAACGATGAAACACGTCTTGTCGTCATGAACAACATAATAGCTACAAAATACAATCGTAGCTAAAGTAGTTAGATAGGGACGACATAATTCGTCGCTGATAAAAGTTTGATTAGCGACAAATTAGTGTGTCGCCAATCACGCTCAACCATTAGCGGCAAAACCAATGAGATTCGTCGAAAATATTATCTATAGCTACGAATTTCTAGCGACAGCCGTTTAATGACAAAATGTCGTCGTTAATGACCTTTAGCGACAGAATCTTCAATTCTAGCGATGATGCGGGTCGTCAGTATCCAGCTCGAATGTAGTAGTGATTTTTTGATGTTTTCTTATTTTTGAGATATTTCCAACATAACATCATTCAAATCACATCTCCTCTCCGATCAAAATGGGTATCAATTTTATGATTATAGGAAAATCGTAAATCATCTCTTCGTTACACTTCAAGTAAGACCTAGACATCCTCGGTCACGTTTTTATATCTTTTTTCTTTATTGGAGAATCTCTTTTATTTTCTGACTCCTTTGATAATATATTAGTCCTCTCACCCTATATTTTCCTAATAGTTTTACCTTTAAGGCATAAAATACCTCAAAATGTCACTAAACACACGTGATTCGTTAACATTAGCTCAAGGCTCGAAAACTATCAAATAAAGACACAATACCAACTTTAGACTATAAAATACCTTGTAACTCCTCCTTGGATGAAGTTAAAATTCGTATTCTACCGCATATAATCAAATTTAACATGTAAGAGTCCACTTGGAAGTGCTTAGTTTAGAGAAAAAAACGATTTTAGAATAAAATTTTAGTTTTAAAAAAATTATTAAAAATAATTTTGAAATCTAAAGTCTGTTTAAGTGATTTTTTTAGAAGCACATATCTGGTGCTTCTCAAACAAGTGCTTTTCAAGATCTAAAATACTTTAAAAGTTCTAAAAGATCTTTTAAATGATTTTACAAAAAAAAATATTCCAAACGGAAACTAAATCAACTACAGTTTGACAATTGAACCAAACGATAGAATTTAACTATGTCAATAACACTATTTTCAATTGGAAACCTATTTCATTGGCCAAATCTTCCACAGATTAATACTACTCTTAAACATACTTTCTAACTTTGTCATACATACTTGTATGCATCTATATACTAATTAGCTATGAATTTAGAGTAATATTAGGAATTATTAATCTATATAACTATATTAAAGGAAAGTTGTAACTCAATATAATCTATTCTAATTACAACCATGTACCAAATGCTCAAAGGTTTCATCCTCATCAATGCACATTAACTCTACAAATATTAGGTTGTATGTATTTGTTAAACTCTCTACACTATCTAATAGTATCTAATGGAAGTCCTCTAGTGTCTTATAATCTCCAAGAGTCTAGGACTAGAGTTGTTGAGAAAGTTAAAAAAAATCCTCGTGCCTATTTAATGTATCCTTTCCTGCTTATTTTACTATATAGACTGTTGATCGTTGAAGTTTCAACAACCAAGTCATCCAAAATATTTCTATTTTCTTCCGAAGGACATACAAGGCTCACTCGAGTTGCATAAAAAGTGCTCCTATCATGTAGAAAATTGTTTTCTCTTTTCAATATTTGTATGGAATTGGCGACGAGTGAAGCTTCATAATAAAAATATCTCAATCCATCCGCCATCTGGATAATAGTCGTGATACATTAAAGATACAAGACACTTGACACATGACATAAACTTGGAAAATTACCTATTTGTTACAAGCCTGTCGGAGTAGCAATATTCTATGAAACCTTCTCTGGTGGGATGGGACGATCATCCAAAAAAAATTCCAGCATTGAAGAGGTTTCTAAACTCTGATCTAGAATGTCTACAGATGTCCCAGTGCTAGATCAAAATCCTTAAGACGTATCCTAAGAATACATCCTTAATAGATGGATAAGGTGGTCTCTTCTTCACTGTCTTCATCATCATTAAAAATAGTTAACACTCAGAGAAGTTTCTCTGTTACATGGGTGTAGAATCGTCTCATTATTAATATTGTAGTTTTTGTTCAACTTGATCCATTGAACATGTGCATTGGAGAAGTCACTAGACTATATTCATGCCCTTATCCTTGAGGTGTGGTTTTAGAAGCCTGCCATATTAGCTTTTTTCCCTTTTAGGCCATCCTCAGCATGCTTACTACATCCTCTACTGATTTAACGATTATTAAATTACATAAAAATTACCTAACTTGGTTTTTTTTTTCCTATTGACTACAAGTTTTAAAAGCAGCCTTCTTGGGACATGAGGCATATATTACCCTCTCCCATATAGTGAAATAATAATGGGATAAACCTAAGAATCTCCTATAGATGCGATCAATAGCATTTAAAATATTGAAATTCCTACATGTGTGCTAAGAATAAATTAGTAGTAATCTTAGTGAGACTTATTGCGATAGGTGATAAATCTTGGTCAAGTGGGATGTCTTCACAATACTATAAATATATGATAACCCGAAATTTTTTGGATAAAAACAAGTATTTAATGTTACCACGAATGGCTACTACAAAATCTCGTATCAAATAAATTGTAATAGGGATTATTATATTAAGGAGAAAAAGTATACCACCCACCTTAAAATCAAACCTTTTCAGAAGGGTTTGAAGGCTTTCGAACCATATTTAAGGCTTCCACACTATTATAAAAAATTAATTAAAAAATAATCTTTGAAAGGGTAATATTTAGTTTAAACAAACAAAGGGGGTAGGAAACTTAAATCCTACCCCAAGAACCGGGAAACAATGACATGTACTTAATTAATATATGCATAATAGGACGTGATAAAATATCAAAGGGGTATCTTATATCCATATCAAAGCAATAAAGGTAAACCTCGAATCATATACCAAAAAAGCACTATCAGACTTCCTAGGTAACCTTGTCTTCATATTTCATCCTTTGTCACCCAAATTCAAATAAGCATGTAGGCTTTCGTAGAAATACACTATTTTATATAACTAGCTCTAAACCATAGGTTTAGAACAAAGTTTTCTCCCTCCAACTTCTTTGAAAGGACGGTAAGATTAAACATGGATTCTTTTACACCAATCTCTTTTGAAGAGGGTTATCACCCAATTCATTGTATGAAGAGGGGGTGATATCCAAAATTAAAAGGGATTTATAGTAATTTGGTGATTTCCTTCTAGAGTAAGGACACCCTTTATCCCAAAAGAAGGTTGACTACTAGACTATTGGATGACTGGTAGTTTAAGTATAAGGGTAAAGGAGAAGAAGTGTTTTTTGTGTTAGACGTAAGGAAATAAAAATGGGGTTTGAAATATGTAGCAACTTATTAATCTTACCTTAAGAAAGTAAGGAGTCGGTCATCTTAACAAAGTAACTAATCTCTCTATGAGTGATAACTAGAGACAAAGGTTATTAAACTTAAGAACATAGGAAGAAGGAAAAGCCAATATAAAAATATGTTCATGAAAAGAGAATGGATGTGTCAAAAATTAAATTTGTCACTTGAAAAAATGTTTGGGATAAAAAAAAACAGTGATATTTATGTAAGTCAACCCCACTTGTGGGATACAGAAAACTTGTAATACATGAATCATTATTGAACCAAAAATATGGAATATTATTTGATCGCTGATGATAATAAAAATTAACAATGATACGTATAAATTCAAAAAGTAGATATAATGCTTGAATTGAGACGACAAAATCCTATAATTTCTCGAGGATTGAAAAATACAAGAATTTATAGGTGTATTTACTAGGGAGTGATTTATATATTCCTTGGGGTAACAAAGACAAGGGACATCGGTGAGGAATAAAAGAACAATATCAATGAAGTTAAAAGTGGAGATGGTGTGCTAATTGATGTATGCCCACTTCACCAACATGGTCCATTACGAGAAGACATGTGTCATAGGGAGGTCGAGTATAAACCGACTATCGTTGTTATAGTGGATGCCATCATAATATATGAATTGGATATATGTACTTAATCTAAGTAGGATGAATACAATCGAATAAAAAAATCATGTAATCTTAGGTTAATTATGCCACGATCATTTTTTGAAATAATGTTATATATCTATGTTAATTACTCTTTTGATTTTTAATCATGTAAAACATACTTAATTTATTTTGAACCTAGTCAATTTAAATTATGATTTTTTTATCTAGTAGATTGTGTTCTATTAAAAGCCTACATTGCTAATTCCTCAAAGAATATCTTAATAGCTATGTTGATTAACTTTAAAAGTAATTTATGATGTTGGATATGTTTGAAAATCCACTCTCAAATTACCTAGATCTACCCTTAACCCTTTCCCAACCTGTAGTAATTCAAGGCTTAGTAATAATCAACTAATTGACCAAATTAATCAATCATAAATTCAATATAAGGTAAAATATATATGATATAATGAATCTAAGTTTAAAAAGATACCCCTATTAGATCAAACAACCCAAAAAGTAAAACATGGGTTTTTTAAAATTCCAAGCATAAAGTAAATAAGCTCATGTTGTAGTGTAATAAAGGTCTACAATGATGAGGATTTAAAAAAACATATCTAGAAGTTTTGAAGATTTATAAATGAATATGGGTCATCTCTCTAACTCATCTTGATCTCTTTGATTAAATGAATGTCATATTTGTATAAATGAAAAAAATTCTTTTATATCTTTTAATTATGTGAAACATGGTGAGAGATTTTCTCCATACGTAAAAAATTCAACAGATGTAGAGAATTATTAATTTTGTGCATAAATTAATCTTTGGAATCTTAATCGAGCTCAATATTTTTTAACGTGTTGTGATTTCTGATAGATTTACAACATATAATCATTCAAATCCCAACTCCACTTCGATCGAAATGGGTACAAATTTGATTATTTCGGGAAAAACATAAAACATCTCTTCGTTAAGCTTTAAGTAATGAGATTCGTCGAAAATATTATCTATAGCTACGAATTTCTAGCGACAGCCGTTTAATGACAAAATGTCGTCGTTAATGACCTTTAGCGACAGAATCTTCAATTCTAGCGATGATGCGGGTCGTCAGTATCCAGCTCGAATGTAGTAGTGATTTTTTGATGTTTTCTTATTTTTGAGATATTTCCAACATAACATCATTCAAATCCCAACTCCACTTCGATCGAAATGGGTACAAATATGCTCAATGTTTTCATCCTCATCAATGCACATTTACACTTATCATAGAGTGTAGAACTTATCTCAAATCTATCGATTTTAGGTTGTATGTATTTGTTTAACTCTATCTACACTATCTAATAGTATCTAATAGAAGTCCTCTAGTGTCTTAAAATCCCCAATAATCTAGGACTTGAGTTGTTGAGAAAGTTAAATAAAACCCTCATGTCTATTTAATGTGTTTTTTCTTGCTTATTTTACCATATAGACTATTGATCGTTGAAGTTTCAACAACCAAGTCATCCAAAATATTTCTATTTACTTTCAAAAGTCATTTAAGGCTCACTTGAATGGCATACAAAGTGCTCCCTTTTGGAATTATTCCATAACACGATCGTCTTGTAATGAATCACACAGAAGTGTTTATTATACATGATAATATTTATACCTACAATATTTATACCCTAACCCGATCGTCTTGTAATAAATTAAACACAAGAAATCTACATAATATGAATGAAGGTCCTTGATTAAGTTATGAACTACATATAATAAAGTGTCTTATAATAAGAATCTAGCTGATAGGACTTAACTTGATTTTGTTCTTACTCGTAGGATCATTGAGATATGACCTATATGATCTGGTTAGATTAATATGGATAAATATCGGTAATCCTCGTTTACTGAGTCAAGTGCATAGATAATGCACATAAAGATGTGATTATCGAACCGACTAAAACTAGAGATTCCTAATGGTTAATTACCTTAAACTGTCAAGTCGGTTAATCTCTATAATAAATTTTATGCTTGTAATCCATTGACTAGAGATCATCACTATAGTTAGGTATGTGCTTCTTTTATTTAGATACTGGACTACTGGTATGTCATAATGATAGTCGAAATAATATTGGACATAGATAAATATATATGCTCCTAGGGATGAGTCAAGATCGAATCTATCAACTCTAGGTAAAGAGGCTTAGTTCTGCGGTGTCATAAGATTATAGCGATTGTATCAAATATTTTGCCAAGGTGGTAGAATGAATGAAGAAAGTAGTTTTTTAGGTCATTCGTCAATTGTTGATAATCGACATGTAATGTAGTTGATTTTTAATAAATTTTAACAGGTACACCATTTCCCATGAGGATCTAGAGTTGTAAAGATAGAAGGATTACGTATATGATCCTTTACCGGGTTATTTGTACAGAGTTACTTGACCTTATCCAATCGTTGGAGAGTGTTGTTTGATGCCAACCGCGATTAGTAGTTAATTGAGTTAACTACTACCAGTTTAACGATGAACCCACGTAGTCGCACACTAACGAGTGCATTGATCTTGCTTTATGTTGTTAATTAATTTTTATTATTGGATAATTAATTATATACTTAGAATATTAGTATATTAATTTTCTAGCATAAATTAATATTATAATATAAGAACACACTGAGACAAAAGAGAAAAAAATTGACGGGGTTAGTCGTGGAGACCTCAAGTTTTTGAAGCTTGGTTAGTCGTTTAATTTCCCATACAAATTTAAAAAGGTACAAAATTTTAATTTTGTTTTTTCTAAAATCGTACTAAATTGTTTTATAGGACTGATAAAGTTTTCTGCTACTTATATATATGATATAATCGTAATTGCTATCCTTCAATTGGTATCGTAGCCAATTATTGTGATTTAAGGATTTAAATGAATTATGTTTTTAGGGTTTATATGAAAAATTGTGAATTTTTTTATTATATTAGATTATATGGTATATAATATTTTGTCGTGTTGCAACATTGAGTGATGAACAATTGGCAGCTATTATATTTTTTAATATGTTTTTAATTGTCTTATGTATACATATGGATGAATCACAAGTTTAGATTCTTAAAACAATGATATGGGATCCTTTTAGTGTTTTATTGAAAATAAATGAACTACTTGTTACACGTTTTTCTAATTATTATTTTATTAAGTAATAAAAAAACTTGTTTTTCTTATTTTTTATAAAGAAAATGTTATTAACTCTGTAATGTCAAGGTGTGACTACCGATATTATAGTTTCAATTGATAAGTGTTAGCCATTTGAAACCAAAAGAGTTTTTTTTATTTGTTGTCGACACCATATGTAATACTTTGTTTATGTAGATATATATTCATTATATATTATTCGAACAAAGACAGAAAAAATATGGGACCCATTTCTACTTTTAGTTCATTGGACACAAATTGTTTTATATAATATTTTTAACTAATTGTTATAGTCGATTTTTTTCTAGTTGTCCATTTATGGACTTGGCTTTTATTCTTTTGTTAAGTGACATCAATTTTTGTTTATATATAATATTGTCACATATGTTGTTACTGTTAGAATTCTTTTTATACTAGTCCATCTTGTTAGACTTCATAATGTTAGTAACATGGACAAAGAAAGCAGTCCAACACTACAAACTAAATGTGGTTTACACCTTTTAGTTACTATACGGAATACTATATTCTGAGTAAAAAAAGTATTAAGTTATGAAAATTGTAAAATTACTAATTTTGACCGAGCATTCTTAAATCAAGCCCACTTTGAAAATTAAATATTATTGAGTTTTTTACAATGATATATATATATATATTATATTATATTTCGTGAGACTTGTCCATCGCAAGTTAAGTTTAAACTTTGGTAAGTTTACAAGCTTTGATCTTACTACCAGGTGGACTTGAATTTCGGGTACAAATTATCAAACTCTAAATTGTTTAACAATATGATTTTCTTATTAATTTCATGTTTATAGTCTGGACTACCCCAAAGATGTGGTATTGATAAAACTAAATTGAAATGTCCTGACTACCTGGGGCTAAACAGTTTTGAGTCTCTTATGTTATAAGATAATATATGTAATGTACCACACTTTTATTATAAGTGAGAAAAACCTTGACTACCAGGGGCTCATTCATGTTTTAAAGTTATCATTTTTCATTTTAATTATGCGCGAAAAACGAACTGACTACCAGGGGTCATTCATGTTTTAAAGTGTCCAATAATATATATCTTATATAATAGTCCATATATTTGTAAGTTATACAATAAGGCCAGCTACCCCGTTCTAATTCTTCTTCTTAATTGATGGTAGGCACTAGGTAGTTTAGTTTTTGTTTTTATTGCTTTATTGAGTCTTTTTCGAGTCGTGGGGACACGACTCACTTTTGAGTTTGGGGTGGGGTTCATTGCCTCATCCCAATTTTTTTTACATGCTTTTCAGAAAGAATTTTTTTTTTGGGTTGTGTTTGACTGTAGAGTGTTTTAAATGCCCCCATCAAGCATGCTTTTTATGAATTTATGATAGAAAATAGTTGACTTTAGGAGTTAGTATAAAACTCACTTTGATTGCATGCAAACATGAGATAATTGATAGGAAAAATTAATGAGCAATGCAAAAGAAGTAAACTTGTGCTTAAGGATAATGGGTGGTTTGTAAAACGTGAGATCTAGATAAGTAGAGAACCCACTTAGGTATGAACTAGAGGCAAGTTGTGTAAATAGGAAGATGATAGAGGCAGCTCTTTGTTAGCCCTTTGAATCCTTTTTCGTCTTCTATCCCTAAATTAATTATATCCTTCTAAGCCAAATTTTTAGCCTTTAAGCCTTTCTTTTGTCGCCACATTATAAGCCAATATCCCTTTAGATTGTTAGGCATGACCATATGACCCGCACTTGAATCACGATCCTGAGACTCTCTGTCTTGAGCTTGAGTTTGGGGTGGTGGGTCCACTATTATGGGAATTTATTAGGTTTGGATTTTGAGCTTATCAATTGTGCTCGGTTATATATTTTGATGATTCACAGATTTATGATATTGTAACCCTTTGCCGGGGTAATAGTGAATGGAAAAGAAGCTACGAGCTCAAGTTATGAAAAAGCATAACTATGAAAAAATAGTATGATATCTCAACATTAAAAAGAGAGTCATAGCTATACAAAAGAAAAAGATTAAAAATGATTTGAAAAGAAAATATATTCGGACCGGCAAAGTGGAAATTTTTAAGTGAGTCATCCTTAGTGCTTATTGGGTTAATTTGGGGACGCTGATTAAGCGTGTCAATTGGGTTGAGTGAGAACGTTATTCGAGAGTAAAGTCAAGCTCTTGGACAGTTTGTTGATGGTAAGTGAGGAGAGAGCCAAAAGCTCACTTCAAATTTACCAAATATACATATCATACCATCCTTCACCCTACGCTAAAACCGTAAAGACCTCGTGATTCCTAGATACACAGTAAGTTAATAGGGAGTATGCTAAGTGGAGCGTTCAAAGCAAGTAAAGATCAAGGAACACCCTATAGCCACCATCTTGAGATAAGTAATAAGCGTAACCTTCTAGCATTATGAAATTAATTTTGGATTGATATTATTTTGTGTTTGATTTTGCATGATATGTGTATGTGTATATTAATTCCTAGAGTAAACTATATGAGATTTGTTTTAAGTTGTGATTTGGGAATATTTACTAGATTCTACCTTCTGTGTTCACCTAAAAGGGGCCTTTGTTTTAATTTACTTTGTCGGGATGACAAAGGTTTGAGTTGGGGGTCTTGATGTCTCCCTATTTGTTCTAAATATTAGCCCTCTGGAGACTTCATTTTAGGTGAATTATTGACTTATTAGCTAGACTTTTATGCTTATTTGATCATATTGCACTTTCTCCCCTTGGAAATTAACTATTTGCAGATTCTGAGCTTTTGTGCGTAAATTTGACTATTTTTAATGCAAAGTTAATAGGTTATTGAATTTCATGAAAGACCAAACCAAGGTGGAGAAGTGAGAATAAAGTCTTAGTGTATTTTAGAGTGTTAGGAAATGTTTTTGCTCGAGTTTCTATTTTTAGAGCGTGCTTTCCTTTTTCTATTTCTTGAATTATTGATTTATTCTTTTTCAGCATATGCGGTTTAATCATTTATTTATTGTGAAGCTTTGAAAGATAAATGGTAATTACTTAGAGACCAAGTTGAGATAAAGAAGTAAAGGAAAGAAGATTTACATGGAAATAAGAAGATTTAGGAAGGATATATGCAAAGAAGGAAAAGATAAAGCTGCCTTATGAATCTGAAATTCCAGCCACGTTTCAAAGACGAGTCCATAACTAATGATTGGCTAGGAATCTGTTCGAGTGGTCTACACCAATAGAAATCTCTTTCCGAGACAAGCAGTTTCATAGATTGGAACTCCTCAAACGGATAAGTATTGAATGAGATATGACCAAATCAAATCAGCAGCAGAATCTTACCTTTCCTAGATTTTAGAGTTACGAATTAAAGAGTTCTTGACTTGTCTTCCGCTCCAAGTAAATTCGACCTAGGCCTTCCTAACACCTATAAATACACCCCTTAGCCTCCTCTTTTACACACACTTCATATAATTATCAAATAGGTTTAAGGATTCAAGTCAGAGCAAGCAGGAAGAAAGAAAGCTAAGAGCTGGAGCAGTCATCTTCTCCAATTCAAAGCCAAACCCAACCTCTTCATTAGGTTTATTTATTTTCTTTCTGTAAAACATTATGTCTTTTAATTTAATTTTTTTAGTTTTATTTTCCGTTATGTGCTAAACTTCTTAAGTGCTTGAGAATCGCTATAAGGGTTGAACCTTAATTTATTTTTAATTGATGTTTTCTGATTTAGGATTTTTTTATAATTTAATTCAAATTGAGTAATTTAGTATTGTTTGTTATCGTAAGTTAATTTCACTATTTCTAATTTGATCAATTAGACATAGGTTTGAGTAATTAGGCTATTCACTTTGGTGGGGAAGTGATCATCTTGACGGGGGGTTTAATTAATTTCACTATTTCTAATTTGATCAATTAGACATAGGTTTGAGTAATTAGGCTATTCACTTTGGTGGGGAAGTGATCATCTTGACGGGGGGTTTAGTTACTGACATAGGTTATAAACGTAAGATGGAAATTATTGATCCTGACGGACTTAGTTAATCTTATAGCCAATTGGGTAGAGAACCTGACATCTGAAGGTGGATTATGATCGCCCTAGCGGGGTTTGTAACACTTAAGAATAGCTCCTAAGTCCACACGGGGTTAGGAGAATCTAGAATCCCGACTACTACTATTTACTAATTTGTCCCTTAGAAGAAGCATTGATTAAGTTATTTTGGTGAAACCTAGCGTAACTCAAGTACTATTCTCTCATCTTTTAGTCTCTTCATATTTATTTTCTTGCATTAGTTATAATTTTAGTTTTTTTTTTTTGATGACGAGGGTTCCCGGGCTTACACCCGACTAGTCCCCCGGGAGATATGACTGCCTCACCAACCATACCTCCAGGCAATAACTTTCTTCCGCCTGCGGGATTCGAACCATGTACCTCTCACTCGAGAGAACTTTCCAAACTTTAATAACTTTCTGCCGCCTGCGGGATTCGAACCCTGTACCTCTCACTTGAGAGACAGAGCCCTGGCCAGATGAGCTAGCTCTCCTGGTTTTAATTTTAGTTTAATATCTACTTTATTTGCACTTTAGTCCTTTAATCAAAAACAAAATAAAAATCGATTTCTTTACTTTTAAGTTTCATTCAAGCAACTATTTTCATTTATTGCATAACGCTCTAATCATACCTAATCCGTCCCTGAGATCGAAATCCCGTTTACCGGATATTACTTGGACGACCCGTACACTTGCGGTACGTGTCTTTCCTTTTTAGGTTTGTTTATTTAGAACACACTAGGAGACACCAGCTGGTAAAGAAGAGTACACGAGATTCTTGGAGATTGGTGAAAGATTGAGTTGGTCTACGTTCATGGTAAGACGTTCTAATTTATGCCATGAGTTAGTTTCCGAATTCTATTTAGGCCTCTTTTGCCGAGATAATAAAAGTTGTGTTCCAGTTAGAGTCAAGTTAGTTCCTTTTACAGTTGAAGAAATTAGAAACCACTTCCAGTTTAAGAAATTGGTCGGACCATGTAAGTATAGAGAAGAAGTGGACAATATCAAGACTTTCGATTGGAATTTACTTTTTGAGCATGTATTAAATTAGGACAAAGTGCAGTCACATAAGGGAGAGTTAAAGGCACCTTGGTCGTACACATATCTCCAACCAGATACAAAAATTTGGTACCATTTCTTTACAACTAATGCCTTTGGAAACACAAGAAATTCGGATGTAACTAAGAAGAACGCAATCTTTTTGAATTGTATTTTAAGGGGAGAAGAAGTGGATGAGGCAGTTGATATTTGAGGAGGTGTTGCGATTTTCGTTCTCTCCTACTTCGTTATATAATGTGAAATATCTTACTATAATCACGTGTCTTGTTCGAAAATCGAATGTAATTCTGGGCGAAGGAGAGAAATTACAGTATAAGATGAGTAATAATATTGACAATGCTTGGGTCAAGAAAATTTTGAGAGGAGCAGGAATTACGCAACTTTCAAAAGAAGGGAAGGATCGTATTTGGCAAGAAAAGGTAGAGGAGCGATTGAATAAAGTCTAAGTGATGTCTCCCTAAATGTTCTAATTTTATGCCCTTGGGAGACTTCATTTTTTGTGTTTATTTGACTATTTAGATAGACTTTTGGTGTTAAAATGCAATAAATCGATTTTCCTCTTTTAATTCTAGTATTTTTCATTTATTAAACTTTTGTGCGTAATATGGTTTGTTTTGAGTGAAAAGTTGTAGATTTTGAATACTAGCTAGGAGAGGAACTAAAGAATAAAGTCAAAGATCGTGTAATGAAGTCAAAGCAAGAAGAAATACCCCGAAAGAATTGATAATTTGAAGCTGTAAATCTGGAAAGTTTATAAAGATTGCTGATTCCGAGTCATCTAAGAGTGGACTTAGCCTTTGACTTATGAAGAGAAATTGTTGCCCATTGGGTAACGGAACTTTAGAAACTGGAATGAGGTCAATCCGAGTTGAAACGAGCCGTTTAGAGCTGATTTAGTGAAGGTGGTGCAGCAGTTACAGGATTTGGGCTTAATTAGTGGACTTGGAGTTTTCTAATTTTCACGTAATCCTTATTAAAAGCCCTAATCCGAATTTCATCTTATAAGAGGGCTTTTGACTTCTATTTTCACAGACCTTTTTCATAACAGAAGATACGCTTAAGAGTTAGACACCAGAGAAGAAGCTAGAGCAAGGAAGAGAAAAAGCTAGAGCAAGGAAGAGAAGAAGCAAGAGCTGGAGACTGTCTATATCTCCAATTCTCAGCCAATTCAACTCTGTAATTAGGTTCTTCTATTTTAATCTGTAAAACATTATGAACTCAATTATTTCTTCAGTTTTTGTCTTTTCAATTATTATGAGCTAAACTTAAATAGTGCTTGAGAACGCATAATGGGTTAATCCCAATTTGATTTCTTTCCATGTGTTTGGTTTTGGGATTTTATAATTGAAATCAAATTGGGTAAATTGTATTTTTCATTATTTGCTTTTATTTACCGTGAATGACGTAATTAACCAATCATAGGACTTAGTATCTAGGCTATTCCATTTAGTGGAGAATGGATCACCTTGACGGGGGGTCTGGGTACAAAACTAATTAATGAATGTAGGATAGAAATTAGAGACTCTGACGCGCTTAATTAATCCTATGTCCAATTGGGTAGAATAGACTTAATCACTTGAGAGTGGACTATAATCTCCCTGACAGGGTTTGTAGCACTTGAGAGTAGCTCCTTAGTCCACCCTAACGGGGGTAAGGAGAATTCTGAATCCTGACCAATACATATTTACCAATTTGTCCCTTATACAATACATGAAATGAATGATAATTAGGTGAAATCCTTGCGTCTCTCAAGTACTGCCTTTCCTATCTTACGTAAACTACTTTATTTTTTTTGCGTCTAGTTTAATCTTTGCATTAATTTAGTATTTTAATCTATTGTCTTAGTTTTAGAAAAACAAAACAAACATTCTTAAAACAATTTATCTTCTTTTACGTGCAATTAAATACTATTCGATAAGCATTAGAGTCAACCAAACCGTCCCTAAGAACAAAACTGTATTATCACATATATTACTTGGGACAACAGTACACTTGCGGTTGTGGTTCTCTTATCTTTATTTGCATTTTATTTTAGAACACACAAAGGACCACCAAGTTTTTGGCGCCGCTGCCAGGGACGGTAGCGTGTGACCCCGGTGTTTATCCTTTAGTGTTAGTTGCATTTTTTGTTTTTCAGTTTTACACTTGTTTGTTCATATTTTTTTCAGGTTTTTAGGTTTGGTGAATGAGAAGGAGACTCTTCAAGGATCTTGAGACATTACCTCCGATCCTTGATAATCCCGAATCATTAGTCAGACTTGCTAACAAGAAAAGAAGAGAACAAGAAGCACAAGAGTTAGAAGAGAGATTAGCTAGAGAGATGGCTGACCTTCCGGTTGAGAACAATGGTCAGAGTGGTCAGAATGGCCAGAACGGCCTAGTCCCACCTCTTATTCCTCCTACTCCTCCAGTTCAAGTCCAAGTAGCTAATCCATGGTTCCTTACCGGTCCAGCTCAAGAACCATTTCTTGTTCCTCCTCTTGGGATTGGCCCAGCCAATATTGATGTTCCGAGATTCCGTCCAGATTCGGGTATGTTAACTCAATTTCAGAATTTCGGGAATTTTCGTGGCAAGGCCTGAGAAGATCCTATTCGCGCAGCACAAAAATTTATGCAAATCTGCGATTCGTACATCACTCAAGGAGTAACAAAAGAGCAAATGTATTTTGCTACATTCAGATTTTTCGTGATAGATAGAGCGAGTGATTGGCATGATTCACAAGTGCCTGGAAAGATTACGAATTGGGAACAGTTACAGGCTGCGTTTTTCGACAGATATTATTGATCCAACATGAGATTAGATGCTCAACTCGAGTTAACATACTTCCGAAAAGAATATGATGAAGCTTTGGATAGAAGTTGGTCGAGATTCCATAATTGCTTACGAAGAGTCCCCAATCATGACCTTTCAGAAAAACAACAATTGAAATTTTTTTATAACGGTCTTGATGGGAAGTCAATGAAAGATTTAGATTTATTATGTGGTGGTGCGTTTTTTCAGGTTCTACCCGTTCACGCAAGGATATTTTGGATAGAACGGTAACTAATGAAGTGGGTTGGAATACTGTAAGAACACCTATTAAAGGGGGAATTAATAGCGTCAATATTGAATAAAAGTTCACCTCCTTAGAGAACAAAATACAAACCTTATTGGAACAACAATTGAAGCAACTTACGTTAGCTGTGAAAGAAGGTTTTTAGAATAAAAAGGTTGAAGTGAATGCTGCAGAAGAAGTTTATGGATGTTCGTATTGTGGTGTGAATGATCATGAATGGGAGAATTGTCAGAATAATCAAGAGTCTGTGATGTTTGTTTCCAAAGGAGAAAATTTCAATTCGAATGGTCAAGGATATCAACCAAACAGAAACCATCCTGGGTTTCAGTATTCAAATCCTGATGGGGCAGCAAATCCGACTTACGCATATCAGCCGCATCCCCAAGGTAACAACTATAATCCAAGACCTCAGAATAATATCAAGGGAGACAGAATCAAGGAAATTATGTTCAGAGACAACCTCCTCCTCCTCCTCAAGACAATTATAATGACACCATGAACCAGAAAGCCTTACCTGCTCAACCACAAGAAGGTACAAATAAGCTTCAGAAAACCGTAGAAAAGTTGATTGAACTCCATGCACAGTCAATCCAAAGGTAACAAGCTGCTGAAGCACACATTCAGATGTTAGAGAATCCAGTTTCGCAAATGTCAAAACAGTTGAATCAGCGTCCACAAGGGCAACTCCCTAGTGATACTGAAAATCCAATCCAAATCGAAGATTATAAAATCATCTCTCTTAGAAGTGGTAAGAACCTTCCTCCACCTCCTTTTCCTATTATGAAAAAGAAGGAAGTTGTTAGAAAAGGAAAGGATGTGATGGATAAAGATTAAGAAGTTGAAGTAGAAGAAGTGGAGAGGCCTATTGATGTTCCGAAAAAGAAAGATGATATTATAATAAACCATCCTCCTCCACCATTTCCATCTAAAGTTCAAAAGAAGGGTGATATGGCTGATTATCAAAAATTCTTTAACAAGGTGAGAGGTCTTAGTATTAATATTCTGTTGTTAGAAGCTATTAGAGATGTACCCAAGTATGCGAAGTTTCTGAAAAGAGCCCTCACCAACAAAATGCCATATTGCGATAATGAGATGATTGGTTTACCTGAAAAATGTAGTGCAATATGTCAGAATAAGTTACCTCCCACACTACTTGATCCTGGGAGCTTTACGATTCCGATATCTATTGGTAATGAGTGGCAAGGAAAAGCGCTATGCGATTTGGGTGCAAGTATTAATATTATGCCCAAATTAATCTTTGAGAAATTGAAGATAGGGGATGCGAAACCAACATCTATGGTCTTACAGATGGCTGACAGATCCCTCGTACATCCAGAAGGACGAATAGAAGATGTCCTCTTCAAGGCAGGTACGTTAATTTTTCCCGTTGATTTTGTTATACTTGATTACGACACGGATAGAAATATCCCCATTATCTTGGGAAGACCATTCCTAGGCACGGGGCGTACTTTAATTGATGTAGAAAACGGAGAAATGATTATGAGAATCCAAGACGAGGAAGTGAAGTTCAACGTGTTCAGACCAATGAAATTTCCAGATTCCAAGGAGGATTGTTTTCGTTTAGATGTGGTTCAACAGGTACCAAAAGAGCTAACTAAGGTTGTAGAAACCTTAGTAGTGGAGGAAAAAGAGCTAAAAAAGAAACCACCAATTAAAGTTCCTCCAAATCCTAAGGGAAGTCCACACCTCGATCATGCAAAGAAGAAAAACAAAGCACGTGTCACGAAGGTTCCAAAAGAACCTAAGAAAGAACGAAAGAAAAAGGAGTTCAAAGTGGGCGAAGAAGTCGCCATGAAAAAGCCTAAACCTCCTCCAAAGACACGTGAATCAAAGAACTCTTGGCTAGGACCATTCATGGTTGCAAAGGTTATCTCAGATAAACTAGTTGGAATAAAAGCCAAGGGATGCAAATTTCGAGTAGCAAATGTTGATAACCTCACTCACTGCTGGGGAGGTTATGTCAAAGAATGAAGCGTGAGGTAACTCCTCGAGCTTAACGACGTTAAACAAAAGCCAATTCATTGTATATTAGTTTAAGTCTTTTAAATTTTCATAGTGTAAAGTAGATATTTTTTGTTAATTTAGTGTTTATTATTAAGAAATGAGGAAGGGTAGTTGTTTTTGATGATTTCAGGGGTAAAAGAGTCACGGGTTTGGGGTCGAAACGATGAAAAAACGAAAAAAAAAATTAGAGTTAAAACTGTGCTCGCCGGCATGCCGGTAAGCTGACCGGCTAGCCGGTCAAACACGCTGAACACCCCCTAGACTTCTGACTAGGGTGTCCACTTTGACGCACGACGTAGCGTCCACGTTTGCGCCAGCGAGACTTTGCCTGCATGCCGGTCAGCCACCGGCCAATAAGGCGAAAAAGTTCTGACTAGTGTGTCACGTTTGACGCAAGGTGCTGCGTCTGAGGTTGCGCCAGCGACACGCGACCGGCATGCCGGCCATATCACCGGCTAGCCGGCCCGCAACGAAGGAATTCTCTGGTTAGTGCGTCATGTATGACGCAAGGAGGCTTGCGTCGGAGGTAAAAAAAAATTAAAAAAAATCGATGTAGTAATTTTCTCTCCGACATCGCGACCGACATCCGGTCAGCCACCGGCTAGCCGGCGCGCTATTGCGAGAGGCGGTTTTCGGAGTTTTTAACCTAGTTTTTTACCTTCTTTTCCAAGCCATCTTCCTATTCCGAATCCTAGCCTCCACCTACTCCGAAAATCATCAACTAAACACTATAAAATAATCTAAACAAGTCTTCCTCCATCACAAAAACATAAAATCAACTCATATCCTCTCCAAATCATCATCAAATTCCCACTTTTCTCAAAAAAATTCTTCTTCCAAGCCTTTAAATTAAACCCAATTCCTTCACAATTCTTCTCAATTAGCCTTTACCCATCTCATATTCCACCATATTCTTCAAGTTTTAAACCTCAAAACATCGAAGTTCTAAGCTTTTCTCTAGCTTTGTCACTATTTGAAGTTTTGAGTTTAGAGTGAAAAGAGATGACTAACAGAACCGATTCCATGTGTACTTATCGAAGAAACATACCAAGAAACAGAAACACTGTTGGTGCTAGCCCAAAACAAGCAATTGAGATTCTAGATTCGCGTTCCAAACGCAAGACTGAAGAAATCCCAGCTGCTCCGAAAAGGAAAGAAAATCTGATTAAGGCTAGTCCGAAAAGTAGACTAATTAATGAACCGGAAAGTGAGGAAGAATCTGAAGAAGAAATTCCGCAAGCACCTGTTCAAGAACAAAGGTCAACAAGAAGAAAGATGTTTGCTCAGAAACCAAAGAGAGTTGCTATGACTTGGAATGATCAGGTTCGTGACAGAATTAATTACTTGAAATTAGGTGTGGAGAAAGGTCTTCCAAAGAGTATTATGAATAGTGCTTGTAAGGATTATGTTACTACTTGTGACAAGTTTGGGTGGAAAGAGTTGAGAGAAAGAAAGCTTGAGTATATTCCTACCTTGGTGCGTGATTTTTACGAGGGACTAGCTTTTTCAAAAGAAGCCATTATTGTTCGAAAAAGGTAATTCCACTCTCTGCTGAGCTTATTCGACAATCCTTGAAATTGCCAAACTTAACTGACCCTTGTCCTTACCAAGAAACCCTTACCAATCCTTCATTCGATTTCGAATCTCTTTGGGGAAAAGTACTCATTCCTAGGACCCACCCAATTCCAGCAGGAGAGCGTTATCATGGACAGTTTTATATTAGAAATTTATTGCCTTGTGCTAGGGTTTGGTCCCATTTCATAGTCCCTAACTTCTTTGGTATTACACACACTTCCGAATTGAAAAAGGAACATATTATATTCATCAAGTGTATTGTTGAGGAAAAACATATGGATGTGGCTCGTGTGCTTTATGATAATATTATGATATTCGAGAAAGCACCTACTACCCAACAGAATCTGAAATTTCCTTGTACCATCACTACCTTGTGTCTAGACGCTAAGATTCCGCGTAAATGTGAAGAAGCTGAACCGTCCGTGGTTGGGGAACAAATAACTTTAATCTCGATTCAGAATGCCCATGATGAAGCCACACAAGCTGTATGGACTCCTAGAGCTCCTCTAAAGAAGAAGATACATACCGATAACGAGTTGGAATCGAAAATCAAAGTGTTGGAATATTATCAAGTGAAGTTTATTGTTACTTTAGGAAACGTTACGAAAGAGCTGGACCTTATCCGAAACATGCTACTCGGGGTGAGCACGATTCAACATGCCACCTATGGTCTACTTATGCAGGATAAAGTTCATGGACGCAACACCGATGACCAGCCACGCGCTGGTTAAGCTACGTTTTCTATCCCTTTTGCGTTTTAGTGTAGATTAGTTTAATTGCTTTGCGTCTTTTCGAGTCGTGGGGACACGACTCATTTTTGTGTTTGGGTGGGGTTCGTTGCCTCATCCCAGTTTTTATGTGTTTATTTGTTTTTAATTGCTTTCAAAAAAAATAATTAAGAGTTGCGTTTGACTGTAGAAGATTTTAAATGTCCCTTTTAAGCATACTTTTGATGAATCTATGATAGTAAATAGTGGACTTTAGGGAATAACATAAAACGCGCTTTAATTGCATGCAAACATAGATGATGAATAGGAAAAATTAATAAACAATGCAAAAGAAGTAAGCTTGTACTTAGGAAAATGTTTGGTTTGTAGAACGTGATATATAAATTAGTAGAGAACCCACTGAGATATGATGTAGAGACGAACCATGTAACTAGGAAAAAATGATAGGGGCATTTGTTTGTTAGCCATTTGAAGCCTTTTAGCCTGTTATCTTTTATATTAATTGTATCCATCTTAGCCCAATTTTGAGCCTTAAGCCTTTTCTTTTGTAGCCACGATATAAGCCCATTATCCCTTAGATTATTAGGCATGACCAAATGACCCGCACTTGAATCACGATCCTGAGACCTGTCTCGAGCTTGAGTTTGGGGTGGAGGGTCCATATTTGGGAAATTACATTGGGAAGGGGATTATATGTGTTTGTACTGAGGCACAAAAAAATAAAAGATGATATTATTATTTGTAACCCTTTACCGGGATTTGAAAAAAAAGAAAAAGAAAAGAATTATAAAAGACATGAACTTTCACATCAAAATAATGGTCATGGGTATCTTGTACAAAAAAAAGAAGAAAGAAATGAAAAAGAAAATAAAAAGAAAGAAATAATAAAATAACCGGCAAAGTGGAATATTTTTTGAAATCATCTTAGATTAATTGGGTTGACATTGGGAACGCAACATTAGCGCGTCAAATGGGTTGAATGAGAACATTATATGAGTGTAAACTCAAGCTCGTGGACAGTTGTTGATGGTAAGTGAGGGGAGAGCCAAAAGCTCACTTCAAATTTACCATATATACATACCACACCGTCCTTAAGCCTACACTAAAACCGTAAAGTCCTCGTGATTCCTAGGTGCATGGTAAGTTAATAGGGAGTATACTAAGTAGAGCGTTCAAAGTGAGTAAGGATCGAGGAACAAACTATAGCCATCATATTGAGATATGTACAAGTATAACCTTCTAGCATTGCAAAATTAATTTTATGATTGAAGTTATTTGTGTTTGATGTTGCATTATTGGTGTATGTATATGTTAGTTCTTAAGGTGTGCTATATGAGATTTATTTTAAGAATTGCTTTAGGGTGTATTTATTAGCTTCTATTTTCTCTTGCATCTACATCATTCCCCTCATTTTTAGTTTTGCTTTGTAGGGACGACAAAGGTTTGAGTTGGGGGTCTTGATGTCTCCCTAAATGTTCTAATTTTATGCCCTTGGGAGATATAATTTTTTGTGTTTATTTGACTATTTAGATAGACTTTTGGTGTTAAAATGGAATAAATCGCTTTTCCTATTTTAATTCTACCATATTTCATTTACTAAACTTTTGCGCGTAATACGGTTTGTTTTGAGTGAAAAGTTGTAGATTTTGAATACTAGCTAGGAGAGGAACTAAATAATAAAGTCAAAGATCGTGTAATGAAGTCAAAGCAAGAAGAAATATCCCGAAAAAATTGATAATTTGAAGCTGCAAATCTGGAAAATTGATAAATATTGCTGATTCTGAGCCATCTAAGAGTGGATTTAGCCTCTGACTTGTGAAGAGAAATTGTTGCCCATTGAGTTACGGAACTTTAGCAATTGGAATGAGGTCAATCTGATTTAAAACGAGCCGTTTAGAGCTGATTTAGTGAAGGTGGTGCAGCAGTTACGGGATTTGGGCTTAATTAGTAGACTTGAGCTTTTCTAATTTTCACTTAATCCCTATTAAAAGACCTAATCCGAATTTCATCTTATAAAAGGGCTTTTGACTTCTATTTTCACAGACCTTTTTCATAACAGAAGATACGCTTAAGAGTCAGACACCAGAGAAGAAGCTAGAGCAAGGAAGAGAAGAAGCAAGAGTTAGAGACTGTCTATATCTCCAATTCTCAGCCATTTCAACTCCGTAATTAGGTTCTTCTATTTTATTCTGTAAAACATTATGAACTCAATTATTTCTTTAGTTTTTATCTTTTCAATTATTATGAGCTAAAATTAAATAGTGCTTGAGAACGCATAATGGGTTAATCCCAATTTGATTTCGTTTCATGTGTTTGGATTTGAGATTTTTATAATTGAAATCAAATTAGGTAACTTGTATTTTTCATTAATTTTCATTTATTTACTATGACTGACGTAATTAACCAATCATAGAACTTAGTATCTAGGTTATTCTATTTAGTGGCGAATGGATCACCTTGACGGGGGGTCTGGGTACAGAAATGTATGATAGAAATTAGAGACCCTGACGAGCTTAACTAATCATATGGTCAATTGGGTAGAATAGACTTACTCACTTGAGAGTGGACTATAATCACCCTGACGGGGTTTGTAGCACTTGAGAGTAGCTCCTTAGTCCACCCTGATGGGGGTAAGGAGAATTCCGAATCCCGACCAATACATATTTACCAATTTATCCCTTATACAATACATGAAATGAATGATAATTAGGTGAAATCCTTGCGTCTCTCAAGTACTGCCTTTTCTACCTTGCGTAAACTACTTTATTTTCTTGCGTCTTGTTTAATCTTTGCATTAATTTAGTATTTTAATTTATTTTCTTAGTCTTAGAAAAACCAAACAAACATCCTTAAAGCAATGTATCTTCTTTTACGTGCAATTAACTACTATTCGAAAAGCATTAGAGTCAACCAAACCGTCCCTGAGAACGAATCTGTATTATCACATATATTACTTGGGACAACCATACACTTGCGGTTGTGGTTCTCTTATCCTTATTTGCATTTTATTTTAGAACACACAAAGGACCACCACGAAGCAGCTCAAACTTTCTTAGCCAAAGATGTGGCACAAATCAAAGCCAATCAGGTGCATATAATGACAGTCTTGGAACAATTAAAGAAAAAACGAGTAAATCCTATCTTGGATGTCGATAATGCGAGGCAATAGCCTCGAGAGTATGTTATCTTTCTTTCTTACCATTTCTGTATATATTTTATCTGCTTATTTTACTTTCTGTATAAAGTCTTTTTCGAGCTGTGGGGACACGCTTCATTTTTGAGTTGGGGGTGTGGGGATTCATTGTCTCTCATCTCCATTTTTCTTTGATTTTTTTCTGTTTTTAGGTAGAAATTAAAATATTTGATACATGGGAATTAGATGTAGAGCGCTCAGTAAGTTAATGATAGAAAGTAGTATGTTTATGAGTTGCTTTATTTTGTATGCTTTGAGTCTTTGTAGGAAAACACACGTTGATTGTAAAAAAAAGATTAGTTAGCAATGCAATAGAAAGTATGTTCGATCTCAGGGAGCCATGAGTGGTGCGTAGGCCATGAGAGCCAATCTAGTTGATAACCCCTTTTGATGAACGTGCTAAAGGTAAGAGAATGACGAAATTGCATAGTTTAGAGAGCGATTAAGGCGGTTCTTGCCTTTTAGCTTACTGTCCATTTATTAATATTTATATCCTTATCAGCCCCTTTTAGCCCTTCTAAACCCTTTTTATTAGCCATATTATAAGCCATATCCCTTTAGCTTATAGGACTTTTCCATATGACCCGCACTCAAATCGCGATGCATAGAAAATTGTTTTAGAGCTTGAGTTTGGGGTGGTTGGTCCAAAAGAATGGGAAATGTTATTGGGTTGGGATTATTGAGCTTATTAATTATGCTATGTTCTATATTTATGATGATTCACAGGTTATTATATTGTAACCCTTTGCCGGGGTAATAGTAAATGAAAAAAGCTGAAAAGCATGAAATGAAAAAGAAAAGAAATTATGAAAAAAATTGCCTGATATCTCAACATTAAAAAGAGAGCCATGGCTATACAAAAGAAAAAATTAATATGAAAAGGATTATTATTTGGACCGGCAAAGTGGAATTTTTATGTGAACATCTTTATGCTTTAATTGGGTTATTGGAGATGCTACTTTGTGCATCAAGAGAATCATTGGGTTGAGTGAGAACGTTTTATGAGAGTAGTTCAAGCTCTATCACGATCCATTGATGGCTAGTGAGGAGAGAGCCAAAAGCTCACTCTAAAGTATACAAATATACTATCATACCATCCCTAAGCCAACATTACAACCTTAAAGACCTTATGGTTCTTTGCTATGTAATCTAGAAGTGATTGAGCCAAAAGAGAGTAGTTAAGTGGATCTTTGGATACTAGTGAAGTTGGATGAACAAGCTATAGCCTCCTTGGAAAACTGAGTAAAGATCCTTTCCTTCTTACATTGTGAAGCTAATCTAATCTTGAATTCAAGTCGTGTTGATTGTAGATATGACAAGTGTGCAGGTATGTAGTTTGTAGATATTATTACATTAAATTTTCTGAGTAGTTGCTTTGAGTCTATTCTATATATTCTTCTATCTTCTTTCCCACTGTGCTTAACTAACCTAGGTGTGTATTTAGAGACTTCCCTTTGTTCTTATATTTATTGTATCGGGACGATACAACTTTGAGTTAGGGGTCTTGATGTCTCCCCATTTGTGATGATTTAATATTAGTTGGAGACATCATTTTAGGTATTTTTAGAAGTTATTTACTCGATTTTTATATGAATTATTATATTTTATTATTTCTTGTCTTGTCTTGATTTGATGATTTATTATTTTTAAAGCATATTTGGTTTAATTTTTTGTTAATTGTGAAGCTTTAAACATATATGGTAATTAATTAGATGTCAAATCAATTCCAAGAGAAAAAGGAAAGAAGATAAGGATGGATATTGGAGATAAAGAGATGAAAAGATAAGTATAGAAAAACAAAAGTGCTAAATAAATCTGAATTTCACCAGCTATGACCACAAAGTGGTCATAACTAAAGATTGGCTGGGAATTTGGAAGAATGGTGTGAAGTAAAAGTATATAGCTTTCCAAGATGATCAGTTTCGATAAAAAGAACGCGTCAATCGGAGTAGTATTGAAGGAGTTACGGCCAAAACAAAACAACAACAGTTTATTACCGTTTCAATATTTTAGGGTTACAAATTTGAGTTGGGCTAGAAGTCCAATTACTTGTCTTCCACTCCAAGAAAACGTTTTAGGGCTTCCTAGACTCCTATAAATACATCCTTTAACCTTTGTAAACATGTCTTTGCCTCCCACAAATAGTCATTAAGTTTATTTATCATTAGAGTCATTAAAGAGAGCAAGTTGACATGATGTATCTTATTTTAGTTTATTTCTTTCAGGTATGAACTAATTTTTCCATAGCTTGGGTTTTGCATATGTATAATCTATGAATTCTATTTCTTTCTATCTAAGTTTCTTTGGGAATTATATGTTTTAAATCGATTCTAGCTACTTAACAGTATATTTGTTTTATGTGCTTTGATTTATTGGTCTTAAACCTGATCAATTTAAGGTTGTGCTAATAGTAGTTATATGATCACCCGGAAGGGGTGTCTAATTATTGAAACACCACATATACGTCTAGTGTGCTGTGGTGATCCGAAAGGGCATGCCTAACTAGATAATCATTAGGGTTTAATTTAATCACCGATCATCATTAGAAAGCCAGTCTTATTGAGGAACCTAGTGGCGTAGGGTCACCCTATTTAAGTCCCCTCGTGATTGTGAGGTCGCCAACCTAGTCCACCCTGATAGGGGTAGGGAGGAATTTAGAATCCTGACTACTTATCTAAGAGCTATTATCACCCTTATAAACAGATAGAAAATTTAGAAGGATTAGTGCATACGATCAAAACCTGAGCTATATTATCTTATCTTATTTCTCTCTTATTTATTTTATGTCTTTTATTTAGTTTAACCATTAATCTCTCCATCAATCATATTTATTTTTTGTCTTTCAATTATTAATTGCTACTCTAATTTATTTACCCATAAGTATAACACACTTAAGTCTCCGAGGAACGGATCTTCTTATCATTAAAACTTGCATACGTCTTGTAATACTTGTAGTACTGTGTTTAGTCTAGTGTGTTAGTGCATCGTTATTCCATATTTTATTATCATGTTTTTATAACACCCTAGGTGACACCAGTAAGAGAATTTTGCCATTAAAATTTTTGTACGGCGGCCCTACCCATGTTGTTCATATATGTGGTCTCTTGTCGAGTGTATTCTGCATTACTCTATCTTATGTTATCGAAGATATAAAAAACGTTAAAATTTTAACTTATCCTTTACTTTTACAGGTAGCACTGTTTAATTTTGTCCTAGCAATGATTTGGGGAGGTCTCCCCACAGTGATTGCACCAAGTTGAAATTTCATGATTCAGTTTTCCCTTTGAACCTAGATTGTGGGATCTCTATTATTCTAGGTAGGGTTCCAATCATGGAAACTCAGCTTTCATAGGCTTAAGACCCATTACTCTTTCCAATTTCGCACTTGCTCTCTTTGTAGAACTTTGGTTAGTGGATTCTCTATGTTATCCATTGATCGAACGTAATCAATTGTGATAACTTCGTTTGAGAGAAGTTGTCTAACGGTATTGTGTCTATACTTACCGTTATACATCTCGTTTATTGCCCTACAAATGGCACTCTAACTATCACAATGTATGCAGATAGCTGACACAGGCTTTGGCCAATTAGGAATATCCTATAAAAAATTCTGAAGCCACTCGGCTTCTTCCGCAACTTTATCTAAAGCTATAAATTCAGATTCCATTATGGATCTGTCTATGCACGTCTTCTTAGTGGATTTCCAAGATACGTTTGCTCCTTTTAACATGTTGACGAATCCACTTGTGGATTTTGAGTATGTGGAGTCAAGTTCCAGTGTGCATCAATGTAACCTTCTAGTGCAGCTGGATATCCTGTGTACAGCAACCCTGCGTACTTAGTGTATCTGAGATACCTTATAACTCTTGCAATAGCAATCCAATGGTTCTTCCCCGGATTATATGTGAACCTACTTAGCTTGCGCAATGCATGTGTTATATCTAGCCTACTGCAGTTTCTTGGTTACATGAGACTCCTAATAATCGGAGATTACTCCAACTGGTTGATCGTATCACCAGTTTTCTTAGCAGGATGTAAATTTACACCAACAAGTGTCTTCGAGATATTTGTGTTTCCATTACTAAAATTGTTTAATACTTTCTCAACATAGTGTGCCTGAGATAGTACAATACCGTTAGATGTTTGGAGAATCTTAATACCCAAAATTACATATTCAAGGCCTAAATCTTTCATGTCAAACTCACTTGAAAGAATACTTTTGGTGAATGTAATCACATCATCATCACTTCCAATGATTAACATATCATCCACATAAAAACAGACAATGACATATGCTGTCTCATTTTGTTCTACATAAACACATTTGTCACATTCATTGATCCTAAAACCATTTGAGATCATGAATTTATGAAATTTTTCATGTCATTGCTTCGGTTGGAAATGATTCTTGATCTTTCTCTTCTTGAATTGCATTGTGTGTTCCTTTTAAGGAACCTGATTCTGGTAAGGTCTTGCACGGAAAAGTTATTTCAGAGAAATATACATTTCTTGATTCATCACCTTATTGACGTGAATGACAAGATTTCTGTATTAGGCATTTATATGGAACACTATTGTGCGCATCCAATAAAGATGTAATCGAAGGTCTTTAGTCCTACTTTGACCATTTTGGGAGCTGCATTGCTACCTTTACCAAGCATCCCCAAAATTTAAGTATTTGAAGGAAGGTGGTTTTCCTTTCCATAATTCGTAAGGAGTTATATCCACCTTTTGTGTGGGAGCTTGTTAAGGATGTGGTTTGTGGTGAGTAAAGCCTCTCCCCACAAGTTATGTGGTATCCCTGAGTTAATTTGAAAGGCATTTGTCATTTCCTTCAACGTGTTGTTCTTGTGTTCAGAAATTCCATTTTGTTGAAGTAAATAGGGGTCGTGGTTTGATGGATAATTCCATGTTTAGTGAAAAACTCTTCAAAAGGAGACACATATTATTCTATACTATCTGTTCTAAGATTCTTAATCTTTTTATTTAGTTGATTATCAACTTCAGTTTTTAATTGCTTGAATGCTTCTAAGGCCTCATCCTTACTTCAAAGAAAGTATATTTGACAATACCTTGTGAAATTGTCAATGCAAGTTACAAAATACATTTTCCCCTTCTAGTTTTCACAAATTTCAAGTCATAAATGTTACTGTGAATTAACTAGTAAAAGTTCTAAAGTCCTTTCTATAGATTTAAACGAGGTTTTAGTTAATTTTGACTCAACACATACTTCACATTCCTTTTTAGAATTAAAGTTCACATTAGGTAATAACCCGACGTTTACTAACTTATTTAATGAACCGAAATTAACATTTCCTAATCTATAGTGCCATAAATTAGATGAGTCAAACATATAAACACAATCGGAATTATCATTAATTTCTTTATCAGTTACATTTTTGGTAGGTACTACGGTCATTACATTCATCTCAAACAGACCGTCGCAGAGGTGCCCTTTTCCTACATACATTTTGTTCTTAGTTAATACAAACTTATCAGCTACAAATACAAGTTTAAACCCATCCTTTCTTAGCAAGGAACCGAAAATTAAGTTCTTACTAATGTCTGGAACATGGAGGACATTGTTCAAGGTCAGCCCTTTCCCAGAGGTTTTTCCAGTACCTTGAACCTTTGATATGGTGGAATTTCCCATATATAAGATCCCTTCATTTATAGCTTCCTTGTAGGGTTTGAACACAAATTTTTCTGAGCACACATGGTCAGTTGCTGCAGTGTCTATCAACCATGTTCTTGGATTACTGACGAGGTTGACTTCTAAGACTGTTGTCGTCAGGTTCAAATCGTCAATGCCCTCGGATATCTCAGTCACATACGATTGACCGCCCTTACCTTTCTTTAGGTTTCTTGTTCCTTTTTGTTTCGACAGTCTTTTGCACGATGTCCATGCTTTCCACAGTTGTGACAATCCCCGTTGAATTTCACCTTTTTATTGTTTTCATTATTTGACTGTCCTTGCCTCTTGCACTTTTTGTTTTGGTTGGTCCTCAATTGTTCCATAATAGTTGCCTTGGCTTCATATGATCGAGGGATAGTTGTCTTTTTAGCCATTCGATTGTCTTCCTCGATTCTTAACCTTACAGTTAGATTTTCAAGACTTAACTTTTTGAATTTGTGCTAGAGGTAGTTCTTGAAATCTTTATACAACGGGGTAAGTTTTTCTACAAGAGCTCTAACTTGGAAAGGCTCTACTAGATTCATACCCTCAACACTCAATTCATGAAGAATCAACTGGTATTGTTGTACTTGAGACATTAATGGTATTGAATCCAACATCTTGAAATCAAGGAACCTACTGATCATAGATTTTTTTATCCCGACATCATCAGTCTTGTATTTCTTCTCCAGAGAATCTCATAATTGATTGGCAATTGTCATGGTGCTGTACACATTATATAATAAATTCTCCAAACAGTTTAGAATGTAATTCTTACATAAGAAATCAGCATGCTTCCAAGCGTCTACTGCCTTGTATGTCTCATTGTTTGGATTGGATCCCATTTCCTGTGGATCTTCTGCTAAGTTTAGAGTGATTAGGTAGAACAACATATTTTGCTGCCACATTTTAGAGTTAGAACCATTGAACTTTTCTGGCCTATCGCTGGTTCAATGGGTGTTGGCGCGAGTATATAAACTTTTGTTCTTAAGTTGTTACTCATCTCATGTTGCTTTTCACTCTGTTTAGTATTATTCTTCATATTCTATATGAAGTAGCATTCTATTGTTAGTAAGCGAGTAATTTTCTAGTATGTATACACAAGCTTAGAAATTAGAATAATATAAAAGAAATAAAATGTAATATTCAAGTCCTGTATACACAGACCCTGAAATTTTGCAAAAGTAAAGTTTATAAAACAAAAAAAAACATTTTATGTTTTATACAACATGAATCATAAATACCTTAAATTGATGTGTTTTATATGTACAAACATGTAAAACATTATGAAAACTAATACAAAAATAAATCAAAATTAAATAAATAAATAACTTTACTTATCGAGACTTAGATTGGATCAGACGTCTTTAAGGTATTTAGGCCACGTACAAGTGTCTTACGTTTGTTGGCTTCAACCTCCAAGATATAACTACAAAACTATTCAAAAGAACCTGACACACGAATTCTTAAGAATTTCAACAAACTTAATAAAATTGCTTCTTTTCTATCTCACTCTTATGATTTTTCAATGTGTAATGTTGTAAAAAACTGAATGAAGAAAATATTTGAGTTGACCTACTATTTAAAAAAAATGAATAGGTGACTAGGCATCCATTAGAAAGGGTTTTGAATTTAAAATTTGGAGTTGTCTCTTTTAAATAAAAGATACGGTACATAGTAAAAGACATCCTTAGTACTTACTATAATTTTACTATAATACTAAGATTTGCACAAGGAAAAAAACAACTATTGGGCTTGGCCCAATAGTAAAAAATTAATTATTTTCTCTTTCTTTCACCTTTACTATATATATAAATAAGTAAATAAAAATTATTCATTTATTTATTTATTTTTCCTCCAAAAATTTGATGATTCAATTTCTCACTCAATTTCAAATAATTTCGAACCACGTGAATATATTACGTTAGTCTTTAGAATTAGATAACATATTAACCAAGTCATCGTCAACCCGTTCAACATTTCGAAAAAATCCCATTTGACCAACGATTATCATACTAGAAAAAGTTTACGTAATTCAATCACTTAAGGAGAAGCTCAAGTACGTACCTCTAGGTACTTTCCCAGACTGCCCTATTAACGAATATCGTTTCTATTTGATATCCCAAATGTTAAATTTTCATCGATATTATTTGAAAAATATATTGGCTAATCGTTTGGCGCGCATTTTTTACAGAAAGCTTTTAAAGTTTTTTGCAAAATATCGAGTTGAATATAAGAGACCTCGGGAAAGTTATAAGATCATCTACAAAGAAATAATAAGAATTAGGGTCTCCTTTCGAGAAAATACACAACGACTTCCAAAAACCACTCTTCACTAGTTGTTGAATAAGAACTAACAATCTTTCCATACATATGACAAACAGGTAAGGAGAATCGGATTCCCTTGTCTTATATCTCGTTGAGGCCTGAAATGTGGGAGAGATTTCTCCTGCTATACCACACTCAACTCATTGTCGACCATACTCGCTAGAACCAAAGGTAACCATCCGGGAAAAAAAGAATAGATAGTATGAGAGTCAAATGAGAGTCAACAAAAAAATTTCTCTCCCTATACATTCATAGCCTTTTAAAATTATTCCATCATATTTTCTCACCCACTCACCACTTTACACCTACTTTCCACATTTTTAGCTTTTCTTTTCTTCAGCTTTGGTGTTATTTCCTATATTCTGAAATCTAACAACTTTCTGAAGTTTTTTCACCTAATCTTTCATCCACACCCACATCACCACTCACCACATCCAGCGCATGCTAATAACTCAAGCTAACTTTCATACTATCTTCTTTTCTTTACTTTTATTTGCTGTCTCTTAATTTATTAGTTTAGTTTTCTTATTTAAAAACCAAATAAATATTTGTCTTTCTCTTCTTTCTACTTGCGTATCATCTCTGCTATCTTTAATATCTGCACTTGATAATTTGCATAAGTTCTCTCTAACTTTCGTCAGTCCTTGAGGAACGAATCTTCTTATCATTAAAACTTGCATACGTCCTATAATACTTGCAGTATTGTGTTAGCTTAGGGTGTTTATTTGCACTTATTTTATACATCTTTTTATCACACCTTAGGCCACACCAGTTTAACATAACTAGCTCCGAACACTAGGTTTGGTCTGCATTTTTCTCTCTCATATCTCTATGAAAGGCTCGTAAAATTAAACATGGCTAAGTATACACCAATCTCTTTTGGGGATGGACTATCAATTATATAATTGTATAAAGAGTTGATGAGATAAAAAATTAAGGGATATTTACAAGAAGTTAATGATTTTCTCCTAGAGGAAGAACACCCTTATCCCCAAAAAAGGTTGATGACTGAAAATTTGGATGAACAATAGTTCAAGTATACAAGTCAAAAGGAAAGATATAATTGCGTCTTTAAACATGAAGAAATAAAAATGTGAGAGGAAAGCCAAATCCAATATATGAAAACTTACCTTTATAAAGGAAAGATTATATCATCCTAATGAAGTACATGATCTCCCTATGAGTAATAATTGGAGAAAGAGCCTATAAAGCTTAAGAACAGAGGAAAAAGGAAGACCCTATATAAATATATATCCGTGCCAAGAGCATAACTCCATTCAATGATTATGTGTTAGCTAACCAAACATTTGGAATAAAAAACTTATAATAGACGCATCAACATTAAAAATAGGATATATTAGTTGACTGACGACGATGCTCAAAAGCAACCCTGATAAATATAAATTAGGAATGTAGACATAAGGCTCAAATAGAGACCGTGAAATCCTACAATTTATCGAGGATTAAAAAAAATTTAATGGTATATTTCTTAGGGTGAAATTTATCTCGACCTCGGGGTGAGAAATGCAAGTGAGCTCGGGGAAAAATAATTGGGCGATATCCACAAAGTATGAAATGGATGTCTAACTTCCGAACCTCGGGACAACAAGGGTATGTAAATTAAAGGATCCCCATTATTTTACAGATTCCAACTTCACGAACAAGGTCCATCTCGAAAATGCGTTAGTCATAGAAAAGTTGAGATCCGCTAAGAAGATCTTAATTATAATGGATGCCTTCAAAATACCCGAATAAGATTGCATGTCCTTAACCTAATTAGGATAAATACAAGCAAGACAGAAAATTATGTATCCACATGTTTATTATGCCACAGTCATATTTTTGGTATAAGTATATTTACTTTTATGATTTTCTTTCGTGTAAACCATACTTAATTTATGACAAAATTTGTCATTTTAATTTATACCTTTTCTCTTTGGTAGATTTTTTTTATTGAAAAGCCTACATTGTTAAGACCTATAAGGTAATCATTCAAAAAATATATCAAGCTTAAATCTTATTATTTATATTATTAGATTAACTTGATTTACTATATATTTATATTTACTAATAAGAGTTATCTTAAACTTGTAAGATATATTCAAACACAAGATAAATTTTTGTATAAAGATTATGGTTGATGATCCAAGGTTAGAGAAGAGGGTTATTTGTCATTGAAAAAGAAATATATTTTTAGTATCGAAGTGGTTGAGAGTGAGTCTGGAAATATCTAAATAAGTTTGTGACTAAAACTATAAAAGTACCCTTTAATTTTCACAATTGACTCAATAAAACACAATGGGTTAGATTTTAGGAATGAACTTAGAAAATTATTGTTGTATCATTTTGTTTTTAACTATTAAAGAAAATGAAAAATTTAGTGAAAAAATTTAAAATATAAAGGCTACTTAAATGTTGAAATTTTAAATTATTAATTTTAAATTTTTTAGTTTGTTGTAGTAGGCTATTACCAAATGATGTTTGGCCTAATAATATCGAGGTACCCATTCAATGACTAATTGTGAGTCCTTGACAATTTTTACTCGCATTTATCCAAGCATGATTGTAGAGTGCATTAAGCTAGAAAATAATCGTACTCGATTTAATTGTTCAATACCTTCGAATTGATATTTTATGCGAATTGGTACTCTTGTTCATCAAAGACGATTAAAAGTAAACATGCTCTACTTTAATCAAATCATTAGGCTCCATTAACATTAATAATTCTTCCAAGGTAGGCAACTTATATAAGTTCTGCATCTATTTTATTCTCTGGCCTCGGGCTTTAAAATTTGAAATAGTGAGAGCACTAACAGTAATAGAAAATATCCCTTCATCAAAGGATTTGATGTAGATGGACCATTTCAACAATCTTCCCAATATTGTTGGTTAACTCAATACTTTCTGTAATTGTAGTTTCTTAAAGTCTTAGGTTGTATGTACTAAAAAATAAGGGCATAACTTTATTGATACACAAACCAAGTAAAATGAGATTCTCTTAATTCATTTATTTAATTTTTACTTGACGAAATAAATTCAATGTTGTTTCCTTCAGCTTGTGAAAATAGAATAACTATTATTTCCTTCTTAAATATTGTAAGATGAAGACAAATCTCCTATATCAAATTTTTGAGAATGTTTTTTGAACTATCAACAACAAAGGATAACAAAACTATATGTACAACTAGTGTGTAATCCTTATTGTGAATGTCCTAAATGGCATTACAAATTACCATTCTGTAATTTTGATACATATATATTATTTAACAAGATCTATTAGTGATAGGAACAATATTGTAGAATATTGTAGATGACTTATAATAAGTATCACAATTTTTAATACTATAAATACTAAATTTAACCTATATGAGTGACTAATATGTTACAGAACTCATGTGTTCATATTATTTGGTTGTTTTGAAAATATGACCAACAATTAATAATTATATCACAAAAATTAAATATACATAAATTATAAAGTATATAAAACTAATAATTTTTGTTAGACAATATATAACTAATATAGTTTAAGAAAAAATAAAAATATGAACTAAAATTATATTGTATAGTTAAAAATATATATCTTTTGTTACTCAAATAAAAAATGTAATATTAAAATTTAATTATTTTTCTACAAAATTTAAAAAAAGTAAATATTGGAAGAAAAATATATAAGGTGAAAAAAAGAATGATTTAAAAAAAATTCCCCCAAAATGTCAACGAGAGTCAACTTTGAATTTTTTTCCTCCCTATACATTCATCCACCAATAAGTTTATACCATCACATTTTTCCTTTTTTAGCCTTTTCTAGATTTTTTTCCACCTTGTTTCTTTGTTTCTTTGTTTCTTTTCGCATTTGGTGTTTATCCCAAATTTTTTGGGATCTACCACCTTTTCTAATTCTCTTTCTATTTTTTTCAGAACCCTAACTTATTCTCTCTCCACCTCTACCCCATCCACATCACACCGCCTTTCATTTTCATTCCTTTTCAATTTTTCACATTTTTTTCGATTTTAGTTTTCGATCTCATCACGACCAGTTAAATTATGTTAGAGTCAATCATGCCTATAAAAGTTATCAGTTAAATCTAAAGAGCAAAACTAATTATCGTGATATCACGAAAAATGATTCAATCTCTGGATGAGAATAATATGAAAATGTTAACAACAGAAACTTACGGTGATGTAGCTCGAAGCGGTAGTGAAAATGAGTTGGTTAATATCCAAACACAAGTAGATACATAGATTCAGAGAAGTACAACTACTTAGATAGAACCAGGTCTTGATCAAATTAAGGTTAAAGTTATAGCGTGGTCAAATTTGTTTGAAGGGTGTGTGGAAAAGGCACTAAAAATGGAATTTTACGAACCTATCAGACATGACAGAAGAAGAATAATCAAACCACCACAAGAGGTACTAGATGAACGTGCAAATATTTGGAATAACTATTTGATTCGTTAATTTATGGATATGCCACCTATGTTTTATGCAATTGTGAATTTCGTTAAGTATCAATGGAACAATTTGGATAATGTTTATGTTAAATCGAGTAGTAAATGAGTCTTTGTATTTACATTTGAGAATGAGGTGTATTATGGTAAAGATATAGAATAATTGAGGCATATTAATGGTAAATAACTTCTCCTAAGACCATGTAAAGCGGGTATGCAGTTTGAGAAGATAGACGTGTCGAAAATACCGATTTAGGTTACACTAGTCAACATTTCGATGAACTTATGGACACAAAAAGTCTTGATCTACGTTGCTAGTGTTATAGGAGTTCAATTACAAATGGACACTATAATAGTGTCAAAGTTGAGATTAGGGTATGCTCGTGTATGTGTTGAGATAGACACTAAGGAAGAACTCTCAAAAAATGCTTATGTTGATGTGGGAGTGGAGGAATTACATGAAGTTCGAGTAGAGTATTACTGGAAACCAATCATCTGCAAAAAATGTAGTAAGTTTGGTTATGTAGAGAGAAATTGCACTGATACACAGACACTATGGAGACCAAAGAAGTTGTTGGATGTAGAAGACAAACAAAGTAAGGGTAAAAATGTTTCTGAAGAATGGCGAGTTGTTAGACAAAGAAGTAAAAACCAACACATAAATGGAGAGTCTTGCTTTGTTCTGACACCAAATATGTTTGAGGAGCTACAGAGAAATAATGAGAATACGATTGATCATGATATTCTTCAGTTCATTAATCATGGTGGTGTCCAAGAGATTACCCGCCCCCCAAATTTATGAAATTTACTTCATAGAATGTGCATATCTTTAATAATATCATTTGAACTTGATGTCAAGGAGTTTTTAAAAACTAATAATGTTAGGCTTATTAGACTTTTGGAAACAAAGGTTAAGTCTTATAAGTATTTAGCACTAATTAATGCTCATTTTCCTCATTTGAAGATGTTTATAACTATAATAAAAATAAGTGTGGGAGAATTTGTATTTTGTGGGATCAGAAATATGTTGACTCACAAGTTCTATTTGTGGATATGAAAATCATTGAAAGTAGAGATACAATACATATGGGCATGATATATGGAAGTAATGGTGATGCATAGATAAGAATTTTATAAGATGATACAAACAATTGGAGTAATGATTATGCAGCTAATAAACTGTGTTTTTTAGGGAACTTCAATGAGATACTAAAAATACAAGATAGAATGCATTGTGATACACTTGAAAATGGTTATATTGAATTTGTAGATTGTATTGAGGAGTCCAATCTATATGAACATCAATATGGGGGTCAATATTATACTCGTACAAATAAAAAGTCACAAGACAAATCAGAGCTATATAGTTTGTTTATTAGTAGTAAGTGGATGGTAACACTTTTTTCTAATTTTATAGTAACGCCTCCTTCTACCTCGGATCATTGTGCTCTAAAAGTCAATATTGGAGGTCAAAAGAGATCAAAACTGTGTTCAATTAAAATTTTCAATATATGGGCTCAACATGAAGGATTTATTGATATAATTAAGCAAGCCTGGAATATTTATATTGAGATAAATCATATGTTTAAGTTGTCCATGAAACATAAAGTGCTAAAATTTCTCTTAGGAAATTCAACAATACAAATTTCAGAAGGAATTCCCAAAGTAATGAAACTATCAAGAGTAAATTACAGATATTTTAGAGTAAAATTTTGAATGTAGATCTTGATCTAAACATACTTGATGAAGAAAATATGTTACTAAAAGAAATTGAAGAGGCTGTGGTGATTCGTCATAATATTATGAAGCAGAAAGATATGATTTCTTTTACCAATGATATGGATTGTAATTCTTTATATTTCTACAAAATGATAAGAGGTAGAATAGCAAAAAATAATGTCTCTATTCTGATTAACGATGCATGTGAATCTATTATTGATCCAGTTCTCATCAACGAATAGTTTTTGAATTTTTAAAAACAACTCTTAAGATAAGAAGCTAGCCATTAAGAAGTGTGTTCTAGCTCAGCTATTAAGAAGGTTATTAAATTATACTTATTTGAGGAGCAAATAGCTGATTTGATTGCCCCTATCACTAATAAGGAGATATAAGATGCACTATTTTCAATCAATGAAAATAAAAGTCCAGGGCCTGACGGTCTTACTTCACGCTTCTATAAAGCTTCATGGAGTGTGATTGAAAATGACTTTACTCAAGTTGTAAGATAATGCCTAAACTCAGGTGAATTGCTTGATCAGGTTAATCTTATACCCATTGTTCTTATACAAAAGAGAGAAGAATACCTCTAGTCTTAAGAAGTTTAGACAAATCTCTTGTGCAACTACAACATACAAGACTATATCTAGAGTTATTCAAACAAACTGCGGAAGGTTTTAAGCTCAATTATCTCCCTAAATCAGACATCATATGTGGGAGGTAGGTATATCAATGATAACATCTTATTGACTCAAGATATCGTTCTTAGATATAAGAAGAAAAACTCTACATGGAATTGAACTATCAATCTTGATTTACAAAAGACATATGATAGTGTGAATTAGAAGTTTTTATTGAATACAATGTATGTATTTGGCTTCCCTACAAAGTTTATTCTATGGATTTAAATGTGTGTATGCACACCATACTATTCAATCTACATTAATGGTGAAGGACAAGGAGATCCTTTCTCCCCCTACTTTTTTCTATTTGTATGGAAATATTCACACGATTGTTTAATCATATGGCTATGAAGACACAGTTCAGCTATCATAAATAATTTAGAAGTTTGTAGTTGAATCAAATTAGTTTTGTTGATTATTTGCTCATATTCCTTAAGGCATATGTTAAATCAACTAAGGTAGTTAAAGAAGCACTTGACTTATTTACTAGAATCTCTAGGTTGAGTATTAACTTTCATAAGAGTGAATTGTATTTTGGAGGGACTGAAGATCGTATGATTCAAAGAATCTGTACTATTTTGAAAATCAAAGTTGGATATTTACTAGATAGATACTTGGGTTTGATTCTAAATTCAAAAAAGTTAAGTATTACTAATGGAAATAAACTTGTAGAAAAGATTTTTGGTAGTATTAATTAGTTATCTTCAAAGTTGTTGTCTTATGCGAGAAGAGTTAAATTAATTAGGTCCATTTTGGTAGTTAAATCATGTTTTGGTATAGGGTTTTCTTATTAAAAAAATAATTCATTTATATACTTATTTAAAATATGGCTATTTTTTTGTGGAAAGGGAATGTAGATGGTGCACATGGAGTAAATATTGCCTGGATCAACATCTGTACAAAGAAACTGGTGGTCTTGGTATTCCAATATCGAGGATATGAATAAGGTATGCTTATTGTTTAACTTTTGGAGGATGTATTCAACATGAACACAATTTCTTGAGTAGATGGATTCATCATAATATCATCAAAGATAGGTGTATTTGGGGATTAGATGCAAAACAATATCATAAATGAATTCAGAAGCAGTTAATGAACATCAGGAAATAAAGTTCATAATTGTAAAAATACTTTCCTTATTTGGGAAAAATGGTTTGATGGGAGTAATGTACAAGTAATATTATAAATTGAACTTTATAATCAAAACAAAAACTACAACAAGACGGTTATCTCATCCTTTGGGAGAGATAGATTGTGATTGCCTCTATGTGTAGGTAAAATTCTTCCTTGACTAGAACACTTCGATGTAACTCCTAGGAATGAATTGAATCTCTGGAGTAAAGGTATTAGTAAGGGCTTCTCCTTTAAAAATACTCTGAAAATTATAACAGCAGATAAAGAGAATGTCAAGTGGAGTAAAATTATTTGGGCAATGTATCATTACATGGTTAGCTATTCATGATCATCTAGCCACAAAAGTCAGAATGACTTAATATGATTGCAAATTAATTTGATATGCTTGATCTGTATGAGGTGTTCTATGAAGTAAATCATTTTTTTATTTGTTGCTCTTTTTTCAGGAGATTATTGATTAAAATACTAGAAAAATGCATAATCATAAATCTACTAGATGATTTGAATGATTTCTACATCATTCTTTAACGTTTGAGCGATGAACAAATTACAATTGTAAGTTCTTTAATTACTTCTTATATATTGGATAGGTGGTGAGAAAAATGACAGAAATCATGGAGGATAAAGGTTGAATTAAGAAACATTAGAAGAAAAATTGTATCTCAAACGGTTATAGGGTTGCAGAAAAAGAATTTTAAGAAAAACCCCTATATGGAATTGATTAATCTTATTTGTAATAGTGGTAGGTCCAATTAGATGTAACTTTTGTCTTTTACTTAATTTTTTCTTGTTGGGCTTATCTGGAATAGTTCTAATTGGGTCGGAAAGTTATGTAAAACTTAATAAAAATTTGATTTGTTGATAAAAAAGGTGAGAAATTATATATAAACATTAACCCTTATTCGATCATTTCAACTCTGGAGATATAAAATCATCATTAAGGACCAAAGCTGCGCCACTAATTTTTTACTATTTAATATTCCATTCTTTTCTAATCGACAACGTTTCTTTTTGTGTTCCCAATTTTGATTTTAAAGAAAAAGTGGATTCACTATCTTCTATCTCTCAGATCGATGGACATTTCATTTCAATTTACATGTATGTATTCTTGATCTATTGTTAATTCTATGATAGATTTATATTCTAAAATAAATTGCTTCTACTAAGGTTATTTAATTATTTTTTCAAAATTTGTTGATAGTTTGATTGTGTAGGGGATATAAATTTCATTCACAAAATTCATTGCTTACTTCTTTTGCAAATTTTTTTATCTAAAATTTAATCTATTTTTTAATGTTTTTTAGCGTGTGTATTTACAAAAGATAGTTTAAAGAATGTGATTGAATATTATGAATTTAGACCTGAGGATACTTTTGTTGTTAAAAAAAACTAATAAATTAAAACGTATAGCTTATACATTCAACTAAGGGGCTTTAAATAAAATAACTTGAACTTTAGGACTAGCTATTTTTATTTTTAATATTTTTACGGAAAACCCATTATTATTCATCATCATCTTTTTCCCTCTAAAACGAGAATTTTCAAACGGTTTTAGCCCCTGTTGAAGTGGTTATATAAAAAACAACTAGAAGTTTGAGGCGAACTGTATATATTTACTATTATCCTCTTTTCCCTTCAAAATGAAAAAACTTGCTCAAGTAATATAAATCGAGCTAATTAGAATTTATTATAGGCAAACTCCAGCAGAACTATCAATTAGCCAAGTGTTTTCAGTCTGGTTTATCACCCATTCTTCCACTGAAGTAGTTATTTTTCCATAATGTCATTCTTCATTAAGCATCCTAGGTAGAAGTGCACCGCCAGGCTATCTCCACATGTTGATAGGATCAATAAATTGCCGGAGTCAATTATCTGTCACATTTTCTCCTTCCGACAGAGGATGCTCTGCTCATTATCGACAAATTGGAAATTTCTGTGGAGAAATAGTCACAATCTAAGGTTCAATGATAAAAGCAGACAATTCAACAATCTTCGGAACGAATTTAGAAATGGATTATTTGCAGATTTTGTAAACAAAGTGTTGATATCAACTACTGGATGGCTTTTAATATTATATAGATGTTTGTGTATGTGTCATGCCAAGTTTGAGTCAAAGATGATCTAAAATCTAGTAGATTATTCGTATAGGTATTTCCCTAAAAACAGTATCCAAAAAATCTATTGTATATGATTCTTTAAGCAATTGAAAAATTCATTTAAGATACAATATAAGCTAAACCTAAAAAATTACTCATTTCAAATACAATTAAATCTCAAATCTTGGGTTTTTGAGGGTTTTTAATAAGTCATTTTATTTTTTATGAATATTTAGAACATGCCTCAAAATCAGGTATAACATTATATAATTATATTTCATTATAACTCGTTCATTAAATTAAAAAGCATTCACAACTGCAAGGTTCTTCTACTAATTTAAAAATGTAATATGAATTTATTTATTTATTTTTAGGTACGTTCTATATATATAAATATCTTCTTACTATATATAATACACTTCTCATTGGTATTAACAATACTATACACAAATGAAAAGTCGGAAAAATACTTCTTTAGATTTAATAATTTTTAAAAGAGAAATATTATTATAAAGTTGCACTACACACATGATTATATTTATAAGCTTTTACTCACTATTTTATTTTTAGCAAGTAGTTTGGTAAGTTCAAGTTGTGTTTAAGATTCATTAAAAACTACTTATGAGGAGATTATGTTTGTTTGTTATTTAATTACAAAAATATTAAATATGTGATGGTTCTATTTGGAAATTTGTATTGCTTACATTCCAAAAATATTTTTTTAATTTATTGTGAATTTTTTTATATTCAATAATATGATTCTTTTCGTAATTTAAAGAGAGTCAAATCTTAACTTTAATATAAATATTAATGATAGGAATGTATTTAGTTGATATTAAATCAAAATTAATAACTCAAAAAATATTTTTCAGTAAAGTGTTATAAATACCAACATTGGTCACTAGTATTCTAACATAGTGGAATAATTTTTTTAAGAGATTAGTATTTTAGAATTTTTTTAGAAAAAGAGAACCAAGATGAGGTAAATTTACAACTCAGTAAATAAAAATGAAATATGTTACACAAGGCATCCTACACACAATGGAAGACTTAGGATACTTTATCTAAGAGGGTTTATATATAAGGGTACCGAAAAATATGTTCTATTGGTTTTCAATAGGTGTTTTATTTTGGTCAAAAAATATTATTTCAAGTAATTTCAATTTGATATTTGTTTTAAGACAAATTACTTTTATTAATATGCTTTGTTGGTACTAAACTACCTTCTAGAGGATATATATATATATATATATATATATATATATATATATATATATATATATATATATATATATATATATATACTGATCGTATCATATTTGTATAAAAAAATAAAGATAAATTTTATGTTTTAATGTTTTGAATATGTAGGTTGGCTTAAGCGACCTTTGATAAAGCACAATTCCTCTACTGACATCCTCATTATAAATTCCTTAGATGTGATATAGAGCTAATACAAGCAACAATGTTAATGGCATCTTGGTATCAAATATTTAGCAACAAAACATTAAACATGTGCATGCTTCTAGGTCGATGTTCTGGATCAATTTCTGCTTCAACATGGTGACACCAACATGGATAAAAATCCCCAATGAGGCACTAGATATATAAGAAAGTACTACTAATATAATTTTTTCTTTTTTATAAACTAATGAAATAGGCAAACTAGTTGTTGTTTATGTACGTATCTGAGTCAGTGAGTCCTTTAGTCATCAAGCTTTGATTCATTTAGTCATAGTGTTTCATTTTACTTAATTGTACTATTGCACCTAAAGTTTTATTATTTGTAAACAAATGGGATAAACACATTTTCCCTTTTATGAGTTCTACGTGTTTTGTACGTGTACTTTTAATTATAAATGATTTTTTTTTCAATTCATGTTATAAATTATTTGAATGTGACGATTCAGTTTGAGGACTACCTTAATAGTTAAAAAGAGACTATGAAGCTCATACACTCCCTTGCTAGTATACCTTCAAATGCATTAATGTATTTGATTAGATTTATTAACTTAGTCAAAAGTCTATCCTATAATAAACTATTTTGGTTGCTCTAAGATAAAAAAAAATCTTTACAAAAAGTTTAAAACCAATCATGACAAAGTGTGATAGGTCTATTAAGGAAAAGAAAAAAAAAGAATTGTTTTGAATGGTAACTAGGTATTGCGTATGTCTAAAGACACTACAAAAAATAAAATTCTCTCTAGTCATTGTTTACTTTTTTTTAATTTTACATGGATTCCTTGAAAATTTTATGGATTAAATTTTAATTACTCCATACATGATAGTGATATAAAGTGAATAATTAAATACACTTTTCTTGTGCCTTAAGCACTACAAAATATAACACATAATATATGAAAGATTAATATATAATTGGAATGTGCACATGCCTGAACCCCAAGAATTTTAATTAAAATTCTTGAGATTTAAACCCATGTAGAAACATATTACTATCTTTAAAACTCAAGAGTGTATGTATTCTCACCATTTTCCATAACCTCAATTTGACCTTTAAACCTTGTACATCCTTATATAGATTGTCAACTTTCAATACATCCCCTTCTCTTACAAATTTCTTAGTATAAAAATAATTTTTCTAGTCGAAATATGATATTTCATAAATTTATATAATATTGCAGTTCAATAATCCTCGAGTTAGCGTGTAATAATATAGAATCCGTCTTGGGTATTCGTAACCATACATAATCCACCATCACATTTGACATGATTAAATTGAAATTGAACATACCCAAGCGATATTTCAAGACTCCCTGGGGGTATATTTTGTTTGAAAATATTTTAGTGGAAACTTTTTTCTAAGCACTACAAATAAGTAAATTATAAGTGTGTATCATTAGAAACCAGATATAATTAACAAAATATGAATACGAAATACCATAGCAAGCTTAAATTTTGGTCAAATTTCAGTCGCAGTGTATCATGCTAGTTTCAATATTTGCACACATACTTATTATACGCTTTATGATCATGCACGTATACAATTTTCTAAGTCGAACTCCCCGAAACCCGATTTATATACTAGAAAAGGAAAGATGAACTGAAGTATATCACTAATCAATATATACATATTAAACACTTTTGTCCCAACAGAAAACACTCCAACTTGCATTAAAAATATCACACGGTGTGCCAAAAAAAACTTCTTTTAGGATTCTTATTAACCAAATTCACATTTTCATGTAATAGTTTGAAGTTCTATTTCATTATTTAGTGTGAAAAAAAAGGATTTCATATATGTTGAAATCCCAAACCAGGAACTCTATTACCTTACCGAAGATAAATCCAACAATCTTTGCCTTTTTTGCTACATAATCCTTTGCCTTGTTTGCTACTTCAGTTTTTGGTTTTTTACACAAAAATAGTATAGAGGAGAAGAGGACAAAGATGAAACATTAACATGAACAACCATTAGACAAGTGGCAATCTGAGTCATTCGATGAAATGTGTTAAATAATTGATTGATGGTTTTGTATACATAATCTGCAAATAAACATAATACTAAATACTTCTTACATTAAACATAAAGTTATTTGAAGAATATATAACATATCAAAATTGGAAATGTTGATATATAAAATAAGCATAATCAAATTCCAGAAATGTCCTTACATTTTTTAATTAATAGCACTGAAGGTCTTATACTATAGGTCTTATATTATGTTACAATCGCACAATAGATCTCGAATGGTTTCAAGATTAGTAATGTGATAAATGTGTTTATGTAAAATTAAATGAGACGGGTATGTCATTGTCTGTTTATATGTTGATGATATGTTAATTATTGAAAGTAGCAACGATGTAATTAAATTTACCAAAAGGATTCTTTCAAATAAGTTTGACATAAAAGATCTAGGCCTTGCAGATGTTACTTTGGGTATCAGGATTCTCTGAATATATGAAGGTATTATACTATCTAAGTTACACTATACTCAGAAAGTATTAAACAAATCTAGTAATGGATACATAAATATAGCCAAGACACATGTTGATGTAAATTTACATCTTGCTAAAAACACAAATGATATAATCAACCAGTTGGAGTACTCTCGGGTTATTGGGAGTCTTATTTACCTACCAGACTTCATTAGGCTAGATAGAACATGCAATAAACGAGATAAGTAGGTTTACGCATAATCTGAGAAAGAACCATTTGATTGTTACTGTAAGAGTTATGAAGTATGTTAGATACACTAGTAACGAAGGTTTGTTGTACACAGGATATCTAGTTGTACTTGAAGGATATATTTATGTAAACTGGATATTAGACTCATAGACTCAAAATCCACAAGTGGATTCGTCTAATTGTTAGGAGGAGCAGTCGTGTCTTGGAAACCCACTAAGAAAACATGCATAGCCAAATACACTATGGAATCTGAGTTTATAGATATAGACAAAGCTACTGAGAAAGTCAAGTGACTTCAGAATTTCTTAGAAAATATTCCTAATTGGACAAATCTATGTTAGAACGTGCATAGCCAGATTCATTATCGAATATGTGTTTATAGATTCAGGAAAAACTACTGAAAAAGCCGAGTGGAAATGCCACAATCTAAGTTCAAAGGAAAAACTGAATCATAAAACTACAACTCGGTCCGACGCACTATGGGGACACCTACCCAAATCATTCCTAGGACAAAAGTAATCAATGTAACTTGTAAAAGTGAAGCAAAAGTTAAACTTTTAATGGTTCTTGTATCTTCCATAATATAAGATAGAGTAATGAATATAATCTCAACAAGAGATCTATATGAATAACATGGATAGGGCCGCCCTATGATAACTTTTTGAAGGAAAAATTCTTCAACAGTGATACATGAAATACCAAGAGTTGTTCAGGACCGTAAATGGACACAACCGTGAGAACCAAAAAAGGTTTGAAAGGATGCTATGTAATTTCTATTGACATGGTTTACAAAAAGGATAAACAATATTTGACATCATATTAACTAGTTAGAAAGTAAATCCGATAGCCTTTCCAAGAGAAGGTTCGAGGCCACAAGCTACATTTCATGACGTAGTATTCTTCTACGTTTATCTCTCAATATCTCTCATGTTTAGAATTGTCTTGCATGTTTTTTAGGGTGGTTATTCAACTTCCATTAATGTGGGGAATGTTAGTCAAATGAGATTTTCCTCACGTGTTGACATGATTGACGATGAATTAGTTAATACGTGTATCTAGTTGTAAAGACTAACGTAATATATTCACTTGGTTAAATATTATTTGAAGTTGAATGATAAACTGAGTCATGAGAATTTGGAGGAAATATAAAGAAATAGATAGTTTTTATTTGTTTATAAGTTTATATATATAGTAATTAAGGTGAAAAAAAGAAAAAAAAAGATTATTTACTGACATGTACAAGTCTTATTTTTAACATTGAGTCTGACCCAATAGTAAATTTATAATGAATACTAAGGATTCATTCCTATTGGTCTTGACCCAATAGTTATTTCCTTTATTAACTAACATATCTTTTATTTAAAACAGAAAACTAAAATTTTCATTCACAACCATTTCTAATGGATGCTTATTCATTTTCAATAAATAGTTGGTCAACTCAAACATTTTCTTTATTCAGTTTTTTAAAGTATGAAGCATTATAAATCATAAGAGATATAAAAACCAACAAACATAAGACATTGGCCTAAATACCCTAAGACATCAGATCCAATCTGAACCTCGACGAGTAATTTTTTTTGTAATTATTTATGTTTTTATTTATTTTTGAATTATTTTTTATATAGTTTTACTAGTTTATACAAATCAAATACAACATGATTTTTGAAGTAGGCCGGTAAAATCATATTTTCATCCAAGCTTGGTAAGTTATAAATATTCTTGAACAATTGTACTCTAGGGCCATCGCCTTTCACTATTAAATAAGTGAGAGCATTAATAATAATTAAAATTCCCCCTTCATCGAAGACTTCAATCAAGATGGAAAATTTTCACAATCTTCCGTATATTTTTAATTAATTCCGGAGTTTTTGAAGTGGTCGTTCGTTAAAGCCTTATATCATATTGGTTTTAAAATAAATGCATAACTTTTTTGATGCATGAACCAAGTCAAAGGTGGTTCTATCGATCAAAATATATTAAACTTTTGCTTCTTTTGATAAATAGTTGTTGTAGTAGAATGATATTTTTTTCCCATTAGACCTCACAAAACAAAAATACTATTTATTTCTTCTTTAATGTTGCTAGATAAATATATATTTCCTTTGTCGAACGCCTGCAGACATATTTTGCTCTATCAACAACAAAGGACCATGAACATATATGTATAACTAGTATGTAGTCCACATTAAGAGTGTCCTAATTGGAATAACCAATCATACTTCTAAAAATTTGATACATATATATATTATTTAACTAGCATTATTAATGGCAAGAACCACACTATGCAAAATTTAAAACATCTTATAATAAATATCACAAATTTGAATATTATAAAAACTCAAATTTGTCTATGTTAGTAGCTAATCCCATACATAGCTCATGCTTTTATATTATTTTATCATTTAGTATTTTACCAAAATTTACAATAACCAATTTTTGAATCAAGATTTTGGTGAACAACTACTCTATAAATAAGACCAATAATTTATAAGTGTTCTTCTTGGGACATGAGATATTTCACCCTCTCCCTTGTAGTAAAATCATAATGGAATAAATTTTAGAGTCTCTCATAGTTGGCTGCTCAAGCATTTAAACTTTGAAATCTATACATAAGTGTCGAGAATTGGCGCGTAATGATCTTTCTCAGATTTAGTAAAAAAGGTGATATGTCTTGGTCAAGGGGGAAGTCTCTAGACACTACAAATACGAGGAACCTAAAGAATTTTCACAAGTGGCTGCTAGTAAAATTCCCATCAACTATGAAAGAATGTGGATTATTGTAATAAAGATAAAATTTATCCCACCCACCTTGAAATCAAACTTTTTAGAAGGTTTTGAAGGCTATACAACCAAAATCATTGGGTTCCTCACTACTAGATAAAATGAACAAAAAAAATCCTTGGAGGGGTAATATCTATATTAAAAAATTAGGGTACAAAATAAATTATTAACCCAAGGTTTGGTAAAAAATTGAACTGGTCTCAGTAAAGAGAAGGTTAATACGTCGTGATAAATATACAAAAGGGGTGCCTCATACCTATATCGAAGCAACAAAGGTAATGCATTATTTTGACTTATTATCCCACACAAGCACTCACATACTTCCTAGTTAACATCATCTCTATATTTTTTTATGTGTCTTCCAAATTGGAAAAAGGACGTAGGTCATCCGTAGACCAATAAAGGTTAATATAACTAGCTTCGAACCCTACATTTGGACTACATTTCTCTCTCTCATATGTCTTTGAAAGGCTCGTAAAATTAAACATGACGAAGTATACATCAATCTATTTTGGAGAGGGACTATCACCCAAATCGTTTTATAAAGATTGGATGAGATCCAAGATTAAGGGACATTTACAAGAAGTTAGTGATTTCCTCCTAGAGGAAGGACACCCTTATCCCGAAAAAAAGAGGTTGATGACTAGACATTTGGATAAATAGTACTTCAACTATACAAGTCAGAAGGAAATATGTAATTGCGTCTTTAAACATGAAGAAATAAAGATGGATAATTGGGGATTAATTCTATAGCTTGGGTTTTGCATCATGTATAAACTATGAATTAATTCTATAATTCTTTTCTCTTATTCTGTAATTCTTTTCTCTTCTTTTCTTTGTATGAATTAATTCTATTAGCTTGGGTTTTGCATCATGTATAAACTATGAATTCTAATTCTTTTATCTAAGTTTCTTTGGGAATTATATGTTTTAATCTGATATTAGCTACTTACCTTTATATTTGATTATGTGTTTTGATTTAAAGTATATTTTCCTTGCTAGTGCACGAGTATAGGATTACCTTAATAGTAGTTAGATGGTCTCCTTGACAGGGTGTTTAACTATTGAACCACCACATAATGTCTAGTGTCGATATTAGTTCTGACAAAACATGATTCTAACTAGATAGTCATTAGGGTTTGTTTTAATCACCTTATCACCAATTGATTGTTGTGTTTGCTTAGAGCCTTGGTAGCGCTTGATAACTCTAAGAGTGTAACCACGTCTTGGTTGTGCCGTAGCCCCCTTAGTCGCTCTCAAGGTATAAGGTATGTGAATTTAGAATCCTGACTAAGTATACCAAGAGCTAATATTCTCCCTTATAAATTAAATCTAATAGATAGAATTAGAAGGATTAGTGCATACTAGTAAAACCTAAGCTATACTTCTCATCTCATATTCTTAGTTATTTATTTTATTGTCTTTAGTTTCCTAGTTTTAATTAGTTATTTCGAAACTCATATCTTTTATTTTCTATCTTTTATTTTCTGTCTTTTATTTAGTAGCTTAGTTTTCTTTATAAAAACCAAATAAAAATCTATTTTCCTTTTCTTTCTTTGCGTATTATCTTTTCTATCTTTTATATCTGCACTTGATAATTTGCATAAGTTCTCTCTAACTTCATCAGTCTCTGAGGAACGAATCTTACTTATTCATTAAAACTTGCATACGATCTGTATACTTGTAGAACCGTGTTAGCTTAGGGTGTTTATTTGCACTTATTCAATACATCTTTTTATCACACCTTAGGCCACACCATCAAACATATCCAGACATTTTTTGCTCTATCAACAACAAATGATCATGAACATATATCTATAACTAGTATGTAGTCCACATTAAGAATGTCCTAATTGGAATTGCCAATCATACTTCTCCAAATTTGATACATATATCTTATTTTTAACTAGCATTCCTAATGGCAAGAACCACACTACGAAAAATTTAAAACATCTTATAATAAAAAATCACAAATTTAAATATTATAACAACTAAGATTTGTCTATGTTATTAGCTAATCCCATACATAGTTCATACATTTATATTATTTTATAATTTAGTATTTTAGCAAAATTTACAATAACCAATTTTTGAATAAAGATTTTGGCGAACAACTACTTTATAAATAAGACCAATAATTTAAAAGTGTTCTTCTTGGGACATGAGATATTTCACCCTCTCCCTTATAGTATAATCATAATGGATGAAATCTTAGAGTCTCTAATAGTTGGTGGCTCAAGCATTTAAAACTATGAAATCTATACATAAGTGTCGAGAATACGCGCGTAATAATATTTCTCAGATTTAGTAAAAAAGGTGGTATGTCTTGGTCAAGGGGGAAGTCTCAAGACACTATAAATACGAGGAACCTAAACAATTTTCCACGGGTGGCTTCTAGTAAAATTCCCATCAATTATGAAAGAATATGGATTATTAAAGGGGTGCATCATACCTATATCGAAGCAACAAAGGTAATGCATGATTTTTACTTCTCACATACTTCCTAGTTAACATCATCTCTACATTTTTTCATGTGTCTTCCAAATTGGAAAAAGGACGTAAGTCATCCGTAGACCAATAAAGGTTAACATAACTAGCTCAGAACCCTACATTTGGACTGCATTTCTCTCTCTCATATGTCTTTGAAAGGCTCGTAAAATTAAACATTGCGAAGTATACACAAATCTCTTTTGGAGAAGGACTATCACCCAAATCGTTTTATAAAGATTGGATGAGATCCAAAATTAATGGACATTAACAAGAAGTTGGTGATTTCCTCCTAGAGGAAGGACACCCTTATCCCCAAAAAAAGGTTGATGACTAGTCATTTGGATAAACAGTATTTCAACTATACAAGTCAAATGGAAATATGTAATTGCTTTTTTAAACATGAAGAAATAAAAATGGGAGAGGAAAGACAAAGCCAATATATAAAATCTTACCTATATAAATGATGTAGTACATTATCCTAACGAAGTACATGATCTCCCTATGAGTAATAACTAGATAAAAATCCTATATAGGTTAAGGACAAAGGAAAAAGGAAGACCACGTATAAATATATATTTGTGCCAAGAGCATAACTTCGTCCAAAGAGTAATGTGTTATCTAACCAAACAATTGCAATAAAAATAAACAATAATGATTGTGTAGGTCAACTCAATACTATGGATACAAAAAACATACACTCCTGTCGTTCCTAAAAGGTTGTCACTCATACTAAAAATAGTTGTTCCAAAAAGATTGTCACATTAGAAAATCAAGACACTTCTTTATTTTTATACAATTTTTACCTCTAATTAAATATTATAATATATGTTCCCAATAAATATTTAAAATATCAAGACACTTTACGAAGGGCATTTTAGTAATCACATTGCTAATAAATATAATTTTTTAATTTGTGTGCAAAAGCAAATGTAACAACCTTTTAGGAACGGAGGGAAGCATCAGTATTGAACCCAAAATAGGATATATTAGTAGATTAAAGACAATGCTCACAAGCAACCTTGGTAAGCATAAATTAGAAAAGTAGACATAAGTCTCAAATAGAGACGTGAAATTCTACATTTTATCGAGGATTGAAAAATACTAAAATTTAATGGTGTATTTCTTAGGGAGAAGTTTATCACGACCTTGGGGTAGAAAATCCAAGTGAGCTCGGGGAAAAATAATTGGGCGATATCCAGAAAGTATGAAATAGATGTAGAACTTCCGAACCTCGGGACAACAAGGGTACTCAAATTAAAGGATACCCATTATTTTACAGATTCCCACTTGACAAACAAGGTCCATCACGAGAAGACGTTATGCCTTCAAAATATCTGTATAAGATAGAATGTCCTTAACCTAAGTAGGAAGAATACAAGCAAGACCGAAAATTATGTATCCACATATTTATTATGCCATAGTCATATTTTTGGAATAAATATATTTACTCTTTTGATTTTGTTACATGTAAAACATACTTAATTTATGTCGAACTTTGTCATTCTAATTTATTATTTTTTGCTCTGTTAGATTTATTAGTGAAAACCCTACATTTAAGACCTTTAAGGTTATCATGCAAAAAAGATATCAAGATTAAATCTTATTATTTATATTATTATATTATCTTGATTTACTTTATTTATATTTATATATATAGTAATAAGAGTTATGTTTAACTTGTAAGATATATAAAAAATAATGGGTTAGATTTTAGGAATGAGCCCTAGAAAATCATTGTTGTTTTAACTTTGTTTTTAACCATTTAAGAAAATCAAAAAATTATTGAAATAAAATAAAATATAAAGGCAAAACATTTTTGATACACAAACAAGTAAAATTGGATTCTCTTAATTTGTTTATTTAATTTTTAGTTGACGTAATAGTTCGATGTTGTTTCCCTTCAACTTGTAAAAATAGAAACCTATTATTGCCTTCTTAAATAATGTTAGATAAAGAAAAAATTCCTATATCAAAATTTTGAGAATGTTTTTTGAACTACCATCAACAAAGAATAAGAAGCATATATGTACAACTAGTGTGTAATCCTTATTAATGATGTTTTAAATGGCATTACAAATTATCATTCTTTAATTTTAATACATATATATATTATATAACAAGCATTGTTAATGATAAGAACAATACTTTAGTAAATTGTATATGTCTTATAATAAATATCACAATTTTTGATATTATAAAAACTAAATCTAATCTATATGAGTAACTAATATGTTACAGAACTCATTGTTAAAGAATACATGTTTAATTAGTCGCAATTATCACCATTTCTTTTTGAATTTTTGTAAAGTGAAAAGTTCGTCGCCAAATTCCCTCGGTACTAGCTACGAAGAATTTCGTTTCTAGCGGTCGTTAATAGCGACGAATTTTTAAGTAACTAGCGACGAATATCATCGTCGCTAACAAAAAACGTAAAATACAAAGACATCAGTTTTTTCATACTAGAAAATACCACATTATTATTTTTTCTCCCACTTCTTCTCAAAATCCTAACTCCTATTTCCCCAAATCATTACTACTCGATTCTCTAAATCATATAACACCACTCCCGGGTCCATATTTGAGGTTAGGTTAGGTCAATCTACATTTTCTCCAACCAATTCAATGCATTTTCAAATAAATTTAAACTTTTTAAATATTGATTTTTTTGAATATAATGGTGAATTGCATGATTTAATGATTGATTAGGTTAATAAATAATTGTTACATTATTAACAGATCTATATTCAAGGTGGACATGGTTAATCTTCAATCTTACCATACAATTCAAGGTATTTTCAATAAAATTCAAACTTTTTAAAATTTGATTTTTTTAATTATAATTGGTAATAAATTTGTGATCACATTGTATAAAATGTGATTAGGTTAATCAATACTTGTTTTATGATTTTATTTATGATTATTATGTTGTAAATCATGCATATGCTCATTTATTTATATTTTTTATCATAAAGTTGTATTTGTTTAATTAGTTATATGAAACTATTCATCTATTTATTTGGTTGTAATTTTTATTCATCCAATGGTTTGTAATTTTAATTCTTTTATTAATTTGGGTTGTTACTTTTTATTTAATTATTAATCTAGTTATAATAATTATTTATTTAATTTTCGTATTTATGTAATTGCTTAGTTATATCGAATTGTTATTAAAAGATGACTTTGTGTCATTAAAAGTTGGATCAAAACGACCGATCTTGTTACGAAGAATATATTTTTGGTGTAAATAATTTTATATCTTTTGTTGAAAATCAAGATGGTTTTAATGGATGGATGTTTTTTCTGTGTGTTAAATGTTCGAATAATCATCGATATCAAACCTAAACGGGTAGGGGTCACCCTGTACAGAACGGGATTTTATCCATTTATGATGTTTGGAAAAAACACGGTGAGAAATTAGTAATTCCAGAAGAACCCGCGCCAAATTTATAAAATGAAACGTTTAATGTGTATGACGATTTGAGACCCAGTCACGATGTTGGTGGTCATTGTGGTGATACCGAGATGGGTGACGTACATTAAACAAGCAGTGGCAGTTTCGAAGCTTTGTTCGAGGAATTAGAGATTGAATTATATCTTGGATCTACAGTGATGAGTTCATTGTACTTCATTGCCAAGCTTATTCACATAAAGGTAAAGAACAAGTGGACTAACAAATCTTTCACCGAGCTATTAGAATTGCTTGGTCGTGTTTTGCCCAAACCTCACAATTTGCCCGAGTCTTACAAGGAATGCAAAAAGAAGTTGAAAAGTATGGGTATGGGTTAACCTACTATTGATATTTTCTTGAATGATTGTGCCCTTTTTACAAGAATAATGAATTACTGGACAAATGTCTAGTATGCAATGAGTCTAAATGAGATCCGAAGAAGGGTAAGAAAGTACCCCATAAAAATCATTGCTATTTTCCGATTGTCCCGAGGTTGCAGCGACTATACGTTTCGAAACACACCGTTAAAGACATGATCTGGCACCATACCGGAAAGTGTACCGATCCAGATGTTTTACGACATCATGTTGATTGTGATAGTTGGAAATAATTCATAGATTTATATCCTGAGTTTGCTCGTGAACCTCGAAATGTATTTTTTGGTTTGGGTATTGATGGTTTTTGTCTGTTTTCTATGCAGAACAACTCATTCCGTATGTGGCTACTTATATTAACCGTCTACAACTTGCCACCGTGGGTATGCATGAAGGAAACCACATTTCATCTCTGTTTGTTGTTTTGGGCCCTCGTTCACATGGTAAGGACATGGATGTCTTTATCCAGCTTGTCGTAGATGAGTTGGAGAAATTGTGGGAAAATATTATCCATACGTATGATGCCCATACGATGGGAGAGTTTAGCATGAAGGTTTGTTTGTTGTCAATGACCAATGATTACACCGCTAGGTCATACACGTCGGGCTGGCAGGATCGAGGTTACTTAGATTGCCCAGAATTCATGGAATCTACTATTTCAAAGAAGGTGAATAAAGGGGTGGTTTATTTTGATCATAGACGTTGTTTACCTCCTAGACATGGATTTAAAAAAGACAGAGTTTTGTACCCGAGTACCAATTTAAGGGCCCCACCGAGGAAACATATTCTGGCTGATATTTAGACACATTTAAATGGTTTGTCCATTGTATTTCCTGGTGAACACAAGGATTCTGGGGGTAAGGCGACGAAGAAATCAGTTCCTCGTGAGTTCAATTGGAAGAAACAGATTATTTTTATCGCTTTCCTTATTGGTCTGAAAATTTGTTAAAACATATCATCGATGTTATGTATAACGAGAAGAATGTGTGCAACAGTTTGCTCGGTACATTTGTAGGACTTTATTGGAAAATAAACAAAGATAACGCGAAGTAAAGAATGGATCTTCAAGATATAAAAATCAGGGAAGAGTTGTGGTTGACAACAAGATGAGGTAAAGCGATACTCAATCGAGGAAAGTATACGTTGTCAATGAATAAGCGGAACGAATTTCTCAATTCGTTGAAGACATAGAAGATTCCCGATGGTTTTGCCTGTAGTTTGAGGAATAATGTTCAAACTGATATGGGAAAGATTATTGGAATAAATCACACGACTGTCATGTAATGATGTGATATCATTTCGTGACTAGTATACCCGGGCTTATAGATGATAAATCGATTAGCGATGCGATTATTGGGTTAGCTAACGTGTTTAGAGTCATTTGTAACCTGAACTTGAGTAAGAGAGAGTTGGAAACTGGTAAGGAAAGAGTGGTTGAAGTGATGTGCATACTAGAAATGATTTTACCTCTCGTTTTTTTGATAAAATGATCCACTTAGTGATACACCATATGGTGAAGCATTATTAGGGGCCAGTTCAAATGCGGTAGATGTGTCCATTTGAAAGGTATTTTAAAAAGTTAAAAGAGTATATTCAGAACCCGGCTAGGCCAGAGGGTTCAATCGCAGAGGGTTAGGTGGTGTAAGAGACGTTGACATTCATATCATGGCATCTTCAAGAAGAAAAAACAAAGTTCAATGATCCGTGGAGATACAACGAGACACTGCCCAAACCAAAAGAGTTATCCGTTTCTAAGAGTAAGTGTACTCTAGTTGGTAAGAAAAAGTTTGGTCATTTATCATGTAAAGAGAAGGAACAAATCAACATGTATATTCTGCATAATTGCGATGTGATCGAACCATACATGACTTAAGTCAAAGTAATTTGCTTTTATTTATTTATGTGTACATTCTGTTTTATTCTTTTATTAAAATGTAGTGATCATATATCCACTCTTTCGGGAACGGCAAAAGCTATATAGAAGATGCACCAACAAACGTTTAATGGATGGTTTTTTATAAAGGTATGAAACATGTACACTCCTTGGAAACTTTCCTTTTTTAAAAACTTTCGTTAAAAGGATACTTTCCAATAATGGAAACTTTCTTTGGAAAAATTCCTTTTTTAGAAATTTTCCTTTTTTGGAATATTTCCTTATTTGGAAAGTTTCCTTATTAAGAAACCTTCCTTATTTGGAATGATACACAATTATTTTCAAAGTTATAATTCGTATTCTTTTTCATAGATTTATGCAATGCACAAGACTAGTGATGCATTAGCTACCCCCGAGATGATATACTTGGCTAGCATGTCTCATGGTTCGGTTCATACGTACGATTCATGTGTTGTGAATGGTGTGAAATAGGTTACTAGAGAAAAAGGAGAAAAATGTGTGACTCAAAATTTCGGTGTATCTGTCATGTACAATGGGACACCTTTTTATGGTGAATTAGTTATAATCGTAAAGGTTACATTCAATGGTGGTTGTTCAGTTGTGTTATTTGTTTGTATGGGTATAACACGACCAAGGTGAAGAAATAACACGTGGTAACCTTCATCAACACATCTTCTTTTTGGTGGGTGGATGAACCATACATTTTAGTAACGTAAGCCAAAAAAGTCTTTTACATCGACGAGATCAATACAAAGAAAACAATGAAAGGTTGGAAAGCCGTTTGGGAAATCAAAGATTGGCATGGATGAAGTCCCAAGTTATGGTGTGCGGAGTCAATATCTACCGACAACTAGTGCATCACGATTCCTTTGGTGAACACGGAGACGGATTACACGCGACTGTACTTGGAAACTAATGAAGAGATCGAGTTTGACCCATGTCATTTGTGGGTTGAACTAGTTTTTTATGACGACGAGGAGATTTTTGATGACACATGGGAGGAGTATTGAGACGAGAAACCTATTGACGTTGATAGTGATGAGAAACCTATCGACACTAGCGGATATGAAACTAATTAGTTATTTGGTTTTTTTAATTTTGTTTTTAGATATTAAAGTGTATTTGATTTGAATTTTAAGGTTGTTAAAATGTTGTTTTTTGATTTATTCTGATGTTTAAATATTTTGTTTTTTATGTTAAGATGTAAGAAATAAATAAAAAATAATCAAGAAGAAGAAAAAAATAAAAAAAAATTGGTAAAAACAAATTAGCGACGAGTTCTTGCGCAAGAACTCGTCGCTATAACTTAGCAATGACATCCAAGATTTAGCTACGAATTTAATCCTCGCTATGACCGCCCAAAAATTCGATTGGTCAATTAGGGCAGTCCAATTTCCCATATGTTGAATTTATCGACGAAACAGAAGTCGTCGCTAACAAGGGACACGCAAAGGTCATGTGTACGATTTGTTACACGTACCCCCTTCTAGCGACGAAAATTTAATACTTAGCGACAAAAAATGTTGTTACTAATATTAAAATACTATATAAACCTACTGGAACTCATTTCATCAAAACAACACACCAGAAATTTACCAAACTAAGAGAAACAAATAGCTACTCCATTTTCGAGCAACAATCAAGCCATAATCAACACACTAAAACACTAAGGTAATACTTTCTATTCCGTTTACACATTCTAATTCCCTTTTTAACATTTATATTATTTTCTAACAATTTTTTTGGATCTATTGTTTTCCAATCCGATTGCTTGGCATGGATTCAACACTATCAACACCAGATTCTCCACGTAAAAGATAACAATTTCGAGCTACTTTTACTTTTATTTTAATTTTTTGATTCCAAAATTTATTTATGTTATGAGTTGTTTGATGAATTTCGAATTAAATAGGGGTATCAATAGGATGTTTAACACTTATATTAGATTTATTAAAGCATGTATATGTAATTTGTGAATTTTTTATTAAAATTAGGGTTTAATAATTTGTTAAAATTAGGTAATAATTCTTAGTTGTATATATGATTAGAGGTTTAATTAGGGTTTTTATGATTTGAGAATTTGATTAGGGATTTTTTAGCATTTGTTTTACAATTTTTAGTGTTTTAGGAAATAAATAAACATTTTTTTAGGTTAAAAAACATTTTTAAGAATAAAATATAATGAAAATAAAGTAAAAAATAATTAATTGGAAAAAAGACTTAAATTAGTTTAAAATAATTTTCTATAAAAAATTTAGCACTTAAAAGCTTTTTCCAAAAATAACAACACTTAAACTATAAAGTTTCCTATTTTGGAATGTTCCATTTTTTGCAAACTTTCCTTTTTACGAAAAACTCCATTTAAGGAAACTTTGTTTTTTGAAAAGTTTTTTGGCAAGTTTCCATTTTAGGAAACTTTCCTTTTTTGGAAACTATCCTTTTTTGCCAACTTTTGTATTTTGGAATCTTTTAGAAATAATAAAGTTGCTAAAAAAAAGATTCCTAGAATGGAAACTTTCCAAAAAAAGAAACTTTATGTTTTAAAATAAAGAATCGTTCTTTAGACTAACTGGATATTTTTTGTTATCGATTTAATCCGGATTGGATTAAATATATTTATTTTAATTTATTATATATGTATTCTTTGTAATAATTTATTTATTATAATTTATTTATTTTATAATTATTATTTATTATAATTTATTTATTATATAATTATTATTTCTAATAATTTAATTATTCATTTTGGAATTTATTTATTCGTAATAATTTTAATATTTTATTTTTGTCTACATCCGTTAAAAAATAGAGCACATGGTGACGATGGAGACGGTGATGGTGGGGATCCATCTAGGAATCCCAGCCGCACATTATCGACATGTGCTCAACAAGGCGGTAATTACAAACATATGTTTATATAATTTTAATAATTTAATATTGATTCAAATTTTTATTCAAACAAAAAAACGAAAAAGAAAACCCTGAGACCCATTTTCCCTTCAGACCGCCATAAATTCCTTAGCCAAACTAGGACACCGATTACCTGTAGATTTTTCCACATTAGATGACACGTGGAACCTGACTATAGAGTTCGGGCTCCACGTGTTACAAGTGATTGGGGCCGTCCTGTTACAAATGCTTGAAAGATGTGCCTGATGGGATGAAAGAGGATATTTTGGCCCAGTTAAAGGAGATTTTTTATATCCAGGGGTGGAGACACAGAAAAGATTAGCCCAAAATAGAAAAAACCTATGGAGAAGCCAATCGACTAGGTATAGGGCTTGGAAAGATGCTTTAAAGAAGGATTACTATAATACGAATAAAACACCCCGTGATGTTGTCCCGGATATTTGGAGAAAATGCCAGGAGATGTGGGTTGACGTGGACTCCCCGGTATAAAATTTAAATTTTATTACAACTATTATAAAATATTTGGATTTAATTTTTTGAAATTTTATTGAAATGAACCAAGCAAAAATTAACAAAGAAAACAAGAAAAAGCAAAAAAAAACGGGCAAGGCTAGATTGAGATGTTTCTCCGGAACTCGGGAGCTCATTTATAAGGTACAACATTTATTTTTAAAGATAATATTAATCACTTTACTTAATTATTAATATAATTGGTTTAAAATATGTTATTGAACAAGAGAAGATGAAAAAAAATATGAAGGAGCCGCTGACATATGTAGACGAGGCTACACAGGAGGAGAGGGAGATTCCATATTTGGGGCGGGGGGGTTTCGAGTACATGGGCTACGACTCTGATAAAAGATGAGAGGAGGAACCCGAGCTACAAAAAAGTGCGATGTGAGTATTTTATTTTTGACTTGTACCTTTAGTTTTAATTTATTATTACTTTTTTTGGAAACTTTCTAAACAAATAAAGTTTCCTTTTTTTTGAAACTTTCCATTTCAAAGTTTCTGGATAAGGAAACTTTCTTTTTTTTAGAAAGTTTCCATTTTTTGAAAGTTTCAATTTTTTGAAAGTTTCTAAATAGGGAAGTTTCTTTTTTTGTTACCCTTTCTTTTCTGGACGCCTTTTAGTTTAATTAATTAATAATTACTTTTTATTGTCTTCTAACATAAATTTATCGGGAAAAACTAAAGAGGAAGGTATCAGAGACCCCTCTAAAGAAGTAACATCCTTTGAAAAAACTATGGATGCCTTCAAAGAAGAAGTTGAAGAAGGGCCCACCGAAGACAGCTTAGGTATCCGGTGTTTGAATGGTTCCCAAGAAAGCCCGTACTTACGATTCGGATCCTTTGGCAAGGCAGAACGAGGAAAGACTTAATATTCTGATGACAGCTACGAATGAGCTTCGCGCAGCTCAGGGTCTCCCTCCTATCGATCCTACTCTGTCATCGTCTACCTCCACAACTAGCACTACTCGTGGTCATTACCAGATGAACATTCTAGACACAGCTATGGAGGTGCCCAACAGGGACTTGAACCAATCCCCCCCCCCCCCCCGTCCCCCCGCAAGGAGCGAGGGAAGAACCGAGAGAAGATGAAGAGGATAGATCCGAGAGAAGATGAAGAGGATAGAATTCAAGATCTGTAGTTTATTTGTCTTTATTTTGATGTAATTTTGGTTAATTTAATTTTTTTTACAATATTTGACGGGTTTGACTTTATTATCATCGAATGCTTGAATTATATTGTAATTAAATATTGTTTTTTGTTAATATTTGATGTTTTTAATTATTTATTTAATATATTTGTATAAATATTAAAATAGAAATAGAATTATAAAGTAAAGTAAAGTTAAAATAAAAGTTATAATTAAAATTAAATTGAAATACAAATTAAAATAAGAATTATAAATAAAATATAAAAATAAAAATTTAAAAGAAATTCAAAATTAGAAATTCAAAAACAAGGGATAGCGATGACTAATACGTCGTAGACACTAATGCAATTTCGTCGCTAGTGATGTAATCCACTAACGATGAAACACGTCTTGTCGTCATGAACAACATAATAGCTACAAAATACAATCGTAGCTAAAGTAGTTAGATAGGGACGACATAATTCGTCGCTGATAAAAGTTTGATTAGCGACAAATTAGTGTGTCGCCAATCACGCTCAACCATTAGCGGCAAAACCAATGAGATTCGTCGAAAATATTATCTATAGCTACGAATTTCTAGCGACAGCCGTTTAATGACAAAATGTCGTCGTTAATGACCTTTAGCGACAGAATCTTCAATTCTAGCGATGATGCGGGTCGTCAGTATCCAGCTCGAATGTAGTAGTGATTTTTTGATGTTTTCTTATTTTTGAGATATTTCCAACATAACATCATTCAAATCCCATCTCCTCTCCGATCAAAATGGGTATCAATTTTATGATTATAGGAAAATCGTAAATCATCTCTTCGTTACACTTCAAGTAAGACCTAGACATCCTCGGTCACGTTTTTATATCTTTTTTCTTTATTGGAGAATCTCTTTTATTTTCTGACTCCTTTGATAATATATTAGTCCTCTCACCCTATATTTTCCTAATAGTTTTACCTTTAAGGCATAAAATACCTCAAAATGTCACTAAACACACGTGATTCGTTAACATTAGCTCAAGGCTCGAAAACTATCAAATAAAGACACAATACCAACTTTAGACTATAAAATACCTTGTAACTCCTCCTTGGATGAAGTTAAAATTCGTATTCTACCGCATATAATCAAATTTAACATGTAAGAGTCCACTTGGAAGTGCTTAGTTTAGAGAAAAAAACGATTTTAGAATAAAATTTTAGTTTTAAAAAAATTATTAAAAATAATTTTGAAATCTAAAGTCTGTTTAAGTGATTTTTTTAGAAGCACATATCTGGTGCTTCTCAAACAAGTGCTTTTCAAGATCTAAAATACTTTAAAAGTTCTAAAAGATCTTTTAAATGATTTTACAAAAAAAAATATTCCAAACGGAAACTAAATCAACTACAGTTTGACAATTGAACCAAACGATAGAATTTAACTATGTCAATAACACTATTTTCAATTGGAAACCTATTTCATTGGCCAAATCTTCCACAGATTAATACTACTCTTCAACATACTTTCTAACTTTGTCATACATACTTGTATGCATCTATATACTAATTAGCTATGAATTTAGAGTAATATTAGGAATTATTAATCTATATAACTATATTAAAGGAAAGTTGTAACTCAATATAATCTATTCTAATTACAACCATGTACCAAATGCTCAAAGGTTTCATCCTCATCAATGCACATTAACTCTACAAATATTAGGTTGTATGTATTTGTTAAACTCTCTACACTATCTAATAGTATCTAATGGAAGTCCTCTAGTGTCTTATAATCTCCAAGAGTCTAGGACTAGAGTTGTTGAGAAAGTTAAAAAAAATCCTCGTGCCTATTTAATGTATCCTTTCCTGCTTATTTTACTATATAGACTGTTGATCGTTGAAGTTTCAACAACCAAGTCATCCAAAATATTTCTATTTTCTTCCAAAGGACATACAAGGCTCACTCGAGTTGCATAAAAAGTGCTCCTATCATGTAGAAAATTGTTTTCTCTTTTCAATATTTGTATGGAATTGGCGACGAGTGAAGCTTCATAATAAAAATATCTCAATCCATCCGCCATCTGGATAATAGTCGTGATACATTAAAGATACAAGACACTTGACACATGACATAAACTTGGAAAATTACCTATTTGTTACAAGCCTGTCGGAGTAGCAATATTCTATGAAACCTTCTCTGGTGGGATGGGACGATCATCCAAAAAAAATTCCAGCATTGAAGAGGTTTCTAAACTCTGATCTAGAATGTCTACAGATGTCCCAGTGCTAGATCAAAATCCTTAAGACGTATCCTAAGAATACATCCTTAATAGATGGATAAGGTGGTCTCTTCTTCACTGTCTTCATCATCATTAAAAATAGTTAACACTCAGAGAAGTTTCTCTGTTACATGGGTGTAGAATCGTCTCATTATTAATATTGTAGTTTTTGTTCAACTTGATCCATTGAACATGTGCATTAAAGAAGTCACTAGACTATATTCATGCCCTTATCCTTGAGGTGTGGTTTTAGAAGCCTGCCATATTAGCTTTTTTCCCTTTTAGGCCATCCTCAGCATGCTTACTACATCCTCTACTGATTTAACGATTATTAAATTACATAAAAATTACCTAACTTGGTTTTTTTTTTCCTATTGACTACAAGTTTTAAAAGCAGCCTTCTTGGGACATGAGGCATATATTACCCTCTCCCATATAGTGAAATAATAATGGGATAAACCTAAGAATCTCCTATAGATGCGATCAATAGCATTTAAAATATTGAAATTCCTACATGTGTGCTAAGAATAAATTAGTAGTAATCTTAGTGAGACTTATTGCGATAGGTGATAAATCTTGGTCAAGTGGGATGTCTTCACAATACTATAAATATATGATAACCCGAAATTTTTTGGATAAAAACAAGTATTTAATGTTACCACGAATGGCTACTACAAAATCTCGTATCAAATAAATTGTAATAGGGATTATTATATTAAGGAGAAAAAGTATACCACCCACCTTAAAATCAAACCTTTTCAGAAGGGTTTGAAGGCTTTCGAACCATATTTAAGGCTTCCACACTATTATAAAAAATTAATTAAAAAATAATCTTTGAAAGGGTAATATTTAGTTTAAACTAACAAAGGGGGTAGGAAACTTAAATCCTACCCCAAGAACCGGGAAACAATGACATGTACTTAATTAATATATGCATAATAGGACGTGATAAAATATCAAAGGGGTATCTTATATCCATATCAAAGCAATAAAGGTAAACCTCGAATCATATACCAAAAAAGCACTATCAGACTTCCTAGGTAACCTTGTCTTCATATTTCATCCTTTGTCACCCAAATTCAAATAAGCATGTAGGCTTTCGTAGAAATACACTATTTTATATAACTAGCTCTAAACCATAGGTTTAGAACAAAGTTTTCTCCCTCCAACTTCTTTGAAAGGACGGTAAGATTAAACATGGATTCTTTTACACCAATCTCTTTTGAAGAGGGTTATCACCCAATTCATTGTATGAAGAGGGGGTGATATCCAAAATTAAAAGGGATTTATAGTAATTTGGTGATTTCCTTCTAGAGTAAGGACACCCTTTATCCCAAAAGAAGGTTGACTACTAGACTATTGGATGACTGGTAGTTTAAGTATAAGGGTAAAGGAGAAGAAGTGTTTTTTGTGTTAGACGTAAGGAAATAAAAATGGGGTTTGAAATATGTAGCAACTTATTAATCTTACCTTAAGAAAGTAAGGAGTCGGTCATCTTAACAAAGTAACTAATCTCTCTATGAGTGATAACTAGAGACAAAGGTTATTAAACTTAAGAACATAGGAAGAAGGAAAAGCCAATATAAAAATATGTTCATGAAAAGAGAATGGATGTGTCAAAAATTAAATTTGTCACTTGAAAAAATGTTTGGGATAAAAAAAACAGTGATATTTATGTAAGTCAACCCCACTTGTGGGATACAGAAAACTTGTAATACATGAATCATTATTGAACCAAAAATATGGAATATTATTTGATCGCTGATGATAATAAAAATTAACAATGATACGTATAAATTCAAAAAGTAGATATAATGCTTGAATTGAGACGACAAAATCCTATAATTTCTCGAGGATTGAAAAATACAAGAATTTATAGGTGTATTTACTAGGGAGTGATTTATATATTCCTTGGGGTAACAAAGACAAGGGACATCGGTGAGGAATAAAAGAACAATATCAATGAAGTTAAAAGTGGAGATGGTGTGCTAATTGATGTATGCCCACTTCACCAACATGGTCCATTACGAGAAGACATGTGTCATAGGGAGGTCGAGTATAAACCGACTATCGTTGTTATAGTGGATGCCATCATAATATATGAATTGGATATATGTACTTAATCTAAGTAGGATGAATACAATCGAATAAAAAAATCATGTAATCTTAGGTTAATTATGCCACGATCATTTTTTGAAATAATGTTATATATCTATGTTAATTACTCTTTTGATTTTTAATCATGTAAAACATACTTAATTTATTTTGAACCTAGTCAATTTAAATTATGATTTTTTTATCTAGTAGATTGTGTTCTATTAAAAGCCTACATTGCTAATTCCTCAAAGAATATCTTAATAGCTATGTTGATTAACTTTAAAAGTAATTTATGATGTTGGATATGTTTGAAAATCCACTCTCAAATTACCTAGATCTACCCTTAACCCTTTCCCAACCTGTAGTAATTCAAGGCTTAGTAATAATCAACTAATTGACCAAATTAATCAATCATAAATTCAATATAAGGTAAAATATATATGATATAATGAATCTAAGTTTAAAAAGATACCCCTATTAGATCAAACAACCCAAAAAGTAAAACATGGGTTTTTTAAAATTCCAAGCATAAAGTAAATAAGCTCATGTTGTAGTGTAATAAAGGTCTACAATGATGAGGATTTAAAAAAACATATCTAGAAGTTTTGAAGATTTATAAATGAATATGGGTCATCTCTCTAACTCATCTTGATCTCTTTGATTAAATGAATGTCATATTTGTATAAATGAAAAAAATTCTTTTATATCTTTTAATTATGTGAAACATGGTGAGAGATTTTCTCCATACGTAAAAAATTCAACAGATGTAGAGAATTATTAATTTTGTGCATAAATTAATCTTTGGAATCTTAATCGAGCTCAATATTTTTTAACGTGTTGTGATTTCTGATAGATTTACAACATATAATCATTCAAATCCCAACTCCACTTCGATCGAAATGGGTACAAATTTGATTATTTCGGGAAAAACATAAAACATCTCTTCGTTAAGCTTTAAGTAAGATATAGATTTCCTGGGTCACCTTTTTATATTCGATTGCTTTATTGGAGGGTTTTCTTTCCTTTTTTGACTCCTTCGATAATATATTAGTCCTCTCACCCTATGTTTTCCTAAGAGTTTCACCTGTAAGACACAAAATACCTCAAAACGTCACCAAACAGACATTAATCGTTAACACTACCTCAAGACTCGAAATCTATCAAATAATGACACAATACCAACTTTAGACTATAAAACACCTTGTTATTTCATTTAAATATATTTTAAATTTAACATGTAAAACAACTACATTTTAAAAGTTGAACCAATCGATAGAATTAACTATGTCAATAAAACTATTTTAAATTGGAGACCTGTTTCATTGACTAAATTTTCCACAGATTAATACTACTCTTAATTATACTTACTAACTTTTTTAGACATTCTCTGATGCACCTATCTACTAGTTAGCTAAGATTTCAGAGTAAAAATAGAAAATATGAACATATATAACTATATTAAAGGAAAGTTGTAGCCCAATATGATCTAATCTAATGACAACCATATGCTCAATGTTTTCATCCTCATCAATGCACATTTACACTTATCATAGAGTGTAGAACTTATCTCAAATCTATCGATTTTAGGTTGTATGTATTTGTTTAACTCTATCTACACTATCTAATAGTATCTAATAGAAGTCCTCTAGTGTCTTAAAATCCCCAATAATCTAGGACTTGAGTTGTTGAGAAAGTTAAATAAAACCCTCATGTCTATTTAATGTGTTTTTTCTTGCTTATTTTACCATATAGACTATTGATCGTTGAAGTTTCAACAACCAAGTCATCCAAAATATTTCTATTTACTTTCAAAAGTCATTTAAGGCTCACTTGAATGGCATACAAAGTGCTCCCTTTTGGAATTATTCCATAACACGATCGTCTTGTAATGAATCACACAGAAGTGTTTATTATACATGATAATATTTATACCTACAATATTTATACCCTAACCCGATCGTCTTGTAATAAATTAAACACAAGGAATCTACATAATATGAATGAAGGTCCTTGATTAAGTTATGAACTACATATAATAAAGTGTCTTATAATAAGAATCTAGCTCATAGGACTTAACTTGATTTTGTTCTTACTCGTAGGATCATTGAGATATGACCTATATGATCTGGTTAGATTAATATGGATAAATATCGGTAATCCTCGTTTACTGAGTCAAGTGCATAGATAATGCACATAAAGATGTGATTATCGAACCGACTAAAACTAGAGATTCCTAATGGTTAATTACCTTAAACTGTCAAGTCGGTTAATCTCTATAATAAATTTTATGCTTGTAATCCATTGACTAGAGATCATCACTATAGTTAGGTATGTGCTTCTTTTATTTAGATACTGGACTACTGGTATGTCATAATGATAGTCGAAATAATATTGGACATAGATAAATATATATGCTCCTAGGGATGAGTCAAGATCGAATCTATCAACTCTAGGTAAAGAGGCTTAGTTCTGCGGTGTCATAAGATTATAGCGATTGTATCAAATATTTTGCCAAGGTGGTAGAATGAATGAAGAAAGTAGTTTTTTAGGTCATTCGTCAATTGTTGATAATCGACATGTAATGTAGTGGATTTTTAATAAATTTTAACAGGTACACCATTTCCCATGAGGATCTAGAGTTGTAAAGATAGAAGGATTACGTATATGATCCTTTACCGGGTTATTTGTACAGAGTTACTTGACCTTATCCAATCGTTGGAGAGTGTTGTTTGATGCCAACCGCGATTAGTAGTTAATTGAGTTAACTACTACCAGTTTAACGATGAACCCACGTAGTCGCACACTAACGAGTGCATTGATCTTGCTTTATGTTGTTAGTTAATTTTTATTATTGGATAATTAATTATATACTTAGAATATTAGTATATTAATTTTCTAGCATAAATTAATATTATAATATAAGAACACACTGAGACAAAAGAGAAAAAAATTGACGGGGTTAGTCGTGGAGACCTCAAGTTTTTGAAGCTTGGTTAGTCGTTTAATTTCCCATACAAATTTAAAAAGGTACAAAATTTTAATTTTGTTTTTTCTAAAATCGTACTAAATTGTTTTATAGGATTGATAAAGTTTTCTGCTACTTATATATATGATATAATCGTAATTGCTATCCTTCAATTGGTATCGTAGCCAATTATTGTGATTTAAGGATTTAAATGAATTATGTTTTTAGGGTTTATATGAAAAATTGTGAATTTTTTTATTATATTAGATTATATGGTATATAATATTTTGTCGTGTTGCAACATTGAGTGATGAACAATTGGCAGCTATTATATTTTTTAATATGTTTTTAATTGTCTTATGTATACATATGGATGAATCACAAGTTTAGATTCTTAAAACAATGATATGGGATCCTTTTAGTGTTTTATTGAAAATAAATGAACTACTTGTTACACGTTTTTCTAATTATTATTTTATTAAGTAATAAAAAAACTTGTTTTTCTTATTTTTTATAAAGAAAATGTTATTAACTCTGTAATGTCAAGGTGTGACTACCGATATTATAGTTTCAATTGATAAGTGTTAGCCATTTGAAACCAAAAGAGTTTTTTTTATTTGTTGTCGACACCATATGTAATACTTTGTTTATGTAGATATATATTCATTATATATTATTCGAACAAAGACAGAAAAAATATGGGACCCATTTCTACTTTTAGTTCATTGGACACAAATTGTTTTATATAATATTTTTAACTAATTGTTATAGTCGATTTTTTTCTAGTTGTCCATTTATGGACTTGGCTTTTATTCTTTTGTTAAGTGACATCAATTTTTGTTTATATATAATATTGTCACATATGTTGTTACTGTTAGAATTCTTTTTATACTAGTCCATCTTGTTAGACTTCATAATGTTAGTAACATGGACAAAGAAAGCAGTCCAACACTACAAACTAAATGTGGTTTACACCTTTTAGTTACTATAAGGAATACTATATTCTGAGTAAAAAAAGTATTAAGTTATGAAAATTGTAAAATTACTAATTTTGACCGAGCATTCTTAAATCAAGCCCACTTTAAAAATTAAATATTATTGAGTTTTTTACAATGATATATATATATATATATATATATATATATATATATATATATATATATATATATATATATATTATATTTCGTGAGACTTGTCCATCGCAAGTTAAGTTTAAACTTTGGTAAGTTTACAAGCTTTGATCTTACTACCAGGTGGACTTGAATTTCGGGTACAAATTATCAAACTCTAAATTGTTTGACAATATGATTTTCTTATTAATTTCATGTTTATAGTCTGGACTACCCCAAAGATGTGGTATTGATAAAACTAAATTGAAATGTCCTGACTACCTGGGGCTAAACAGTTTTGAGTCTCTTATCTTATAAGATAATATATGTAATGTACCACACTTTTATTATAAGTGAGAAAAACCTTGACTACCAGGGGCTCATTCATGTTTTAAAGTTATCATTTTTCATTTTAATTATGCGCGAAAAACGAACTGACTACCAGGGGTCATTCATGTTTTAAAGTGTCCAATAATATATATCTTATATAATAGTCCATATATTTGTAAGTTATACAATAAGGCCAGCTACCCCGTTCTAATTCTTCTTCTTAATTGATGGTAGGCACTAGGTAGTTTAGTTTTTGTTTTTATTGCTTTATTGAGTCTTTTTCGAGTCGTGGGGACACGACTCACTTTTGAGTTTGGGGTGGGGTTCATTGCCTCATCCCAATTTTTTTTACATGCTTTTCAGAAAGAATTTTTTTTTTGGGTTGTGTTTGACTGTAGAGTGTTTTAAATGCCCCCATCAAGCATGCTTTTTATGAATTTATGATAGAAAATAGTTGACTTTAGGAGTTAGTATAAAACTCACTTTGATTGCATGCAAACATGAGATAATTGATAGGAAAAATTAATGAGCAATGCAAAAGAAGTAAACTTGTGCTTAAGGATAATGGGTGGTTTGTAAAACGTGAGATCTAGATAAGTAGAGAACCCACTTAGGTATGAACTAGAGGCAAGTTGTGTAAATAGGAAGATGATAGAGGCAGCTCTTTGTTAGCCCTTTGAATCCTTTTTCGTCTTCTATCCCTAAATTAATTATATCCTTCTAAGCCAAATTTTTAGCCTTTAAGCCTTTCTTTTGTCGCCACATTATAAGCCAATATCCCTTTAGATTGTTAGGCATGACCATATGACCCGCACTTGAATCACGATCCTGAGACTCTCTGTCTTGAGCTTGAGTTTGGGGTGGTGGGTCCACTATTATGGGAATTTATTAGGTTTGGATTTTGAGCTTATCAATTGTGCTCGGTTATATATTTTGATGATTCACAGATTTATGATATTGTAACCCTTTGCCGGGGTAATAGTGAATGGAAAAGAAGCTACGAGCTCAAGTTATGAAAAAGCATAACTATGAAAAAATAGTATGATATCTCAACATTAAAAAGAGAGTCATAGCTATACAAAAGAAAAAGATTAAAAATGATTTGAAAAGAAAATATATTCGGACCGGCAAAGTGGAAATTTTTAAGTGAGTCATCCTTAGTGCTTATTGGGTTAATTTGGGGACGCTGATTAAGCGCGTCAATTGGGTTGAGTGAGAACGTTATTCGAGAGTAAAGTCAAGCTCTTGGACAGTTTGTTGATGGTAAGTGAGGAGAGAGCCAAAAGCTCACTTCAAATTTACCAAATATACATATCATACCGTCCTTCACCCTACGCTAAAACCGTAAAGACCTCGTGATTCCTAGATACACAGTAAGTTAATAGGGAGTATGCTAAGTGGAGCGTTCAAAGCAAGTAAAGATCAAGGAACACCTTATAGCCACCATCTTGAGATAAGTAATAAGCGTAACCTTCTAGCATTATGAAATTAATTTTGGATTGATATTATTTTGTGTTTGATTTTGCATGATATGTGTATGTGTATATTAATTCCTAGAGTAAACTATATGAGATTTGTTTTAAGTTGTGATTTGGGAATATTTACTAGATTCTACCTTCTGTGTTCACCTAAAAGGGGCCTTTGTTTTAATTTACTTTGTCGGGATGACAAAGGTTTGAGTTGGGGGTCTTGATGCCTCCCTATTTGTTCTAAATATTAGCCCTCTGGAGACTTCATTTTAGGTGAATTATTGACTTATTAGCTAGACTTTTATGCTTATTTGATCATATTGCACTTTCTCCCCTTGGAAATTAACTATTTGCAGATTCTGAGCTTTTGTGCGTAAATTTGACTATTTTTAATGCAAAGTTAATAGGTTATTGAATTTCATGAAAGACCAAACCAAGGTGGAGAAGTGAGAATAAAGTCTTAGTGTATTTTAGAGTGTTAGGAAATGTTTTTGCTCGAGTTTCTATTTTTAGAGCGTGCTTTCCTTTTTCTATTTCTTGAATTATTGATTTATTCTTTTTCAGCATATGCGGTTTAATCATTTATTTATTGTGAAGCTTTGAAAGATAAATGGTAATTACTTAGAGACCAAGTTGAGATAAAGAAGTAAAGGAAAGAAGATTTACATGGAAATAAGAAGATTTAGGAAGGATATATGCAAAGAAGGAAAAGATAAAGCTGCCTTATGAATCTGAAATTCCAGCCACGTTTCAAAGACGAGTCCATAACTAATGATTGGCTAGGAATCTGTTCGAGTGGTCTACACCAATAGAAATCTCTTTCCGAGACAAGCAGTTTCATAGATTGGAACTCCTCAAACGGATAAGTATTGAATGAGATATGACCAAATCAAATCAGCAGCAGAATCTTACCTTTCCTAGATTTTAGAGTTACGAATTAAAGAGTTCTTGACTTGTCTTCCGCTCCAAGTAAATTCGACCTAGGCCTTCCTAACACCTATAAATACACCCCTTAGCCTCCTCTTTTACACACACTTCATATAATTATCAAATAGGTTTAAGGATTCAAGTCAGAGCAAGCAGGAAGAAAGAAAGCTAAGAGCTGGAGCAGTCATCTTCTCCAATTCAAAGCCAAACCCAACCTCTTCATTAGGTTTATTTATTTTCTTTCTGTAAAACATTATGTCTTTTAATTTAATTTTTTTAGTTTTATTTTCCGTTATGTGCTAAACTTCTTAAGTGCTTGAGAATCGCTATAAGGGTTGAACCTTAATTTATTTTTAATTGATGTTTTCTGATTTAGGATTTTTTTATAATTTAATTCAAATTGAGTAATTTAGTATTGTTTGTTATCGTAAGTTAATTTCACTATTTCTAATTTGATCAATTAGACATAGGTTTGAGTAATTAGGCTATTCACTTTGGTGGGGAAGTGATCATCTTGACGGGGGGTTTAATTAATTTCACTATTTCTAATTTGATCAATTAGACATAGGTTTGAGTAATTAGGCTATTCACTTTGGTGGGGAAGTGATCATCTTGACGGGGGGTTTAGTTACTGACATAGGTTATAAACGTAAGATGGAAATTATTGATCCTGACGGACTTAGTTAATCTTATAGCCAATTGGGTAGAGAACCTGACATCTGAAGGTGGATTATGATCGCCCTAGCGGGGTTTGTAACACTTAAGAATAGCTCCTAAGTCCACACGGGGTTAGGAGAATCTAGAATCCCGACTACTACTATTTACTAATTTGTCCCTTAGAAGAAGCATTGATTAAGTTATTTTGGTGAAACCTAGCGTAACTCAAGTACTATTCTCTCATCTTTTAGTCTCTTCATATTTATTTTCTTGCATTAGTTATAATTTTAGTTTTTTTTTTTTGATGACGAGGGTTCCCGGGCTTACACCCGACTAGTCCCCCGGGAGATATGACTGCCTCACCAACCATACCTCCAGGCAATAACTTTCTTCCGCCTGCGGGATTCGAACCATGTACCTCTCACTCGAGAGAACTTTCCAAACTTTAATAACTTTCTGCCGCCTGCGGGATTCGAACCCTGTACCTCTCACTTGAGAGACAGAGCCCTGGCCAGATGAGCTAGCTCTCCTGGTTTTAATTTTAGTTTAATATCTACTTTATTTGCACTTTAGTCCTTTAATCAAAAACAAAATAAAAATCGATTTCTTTACTTTTAAGTTTCATTCAAGCAACTATTTTCATTTATTGCATAACGCTCTAATCATACCTAATCCGTCCCTGAGATCGAAATCCCGTTTACCGGATATTACTTGGACGACCCGTACACTTGCCGTACGTGTCTTTCCTTTTTAGGTTTGTTTATTTAGAACACACTAGGAGACACCAGCTGGTAAAGAAGAGTACACGAGATTCTTGGAGATTGGTGAAAGATTGAGTTGGTCTACGTTCATGGTAAGACGTTCTAATTTATGCCATGAGTTAGTTTCCGAATTCTATTTAGGCCTCTTTTGCCGAGATAATAAAAGTTGTGTTCCAGTTAGAGTCAAGTTAGTTCCTTTTACAGTTGAAGAAATTAGAAACCACTTCCAGTTTAAGAAATTGGTCGGACCATGTAAGTATAGAGAAGAAGTGGACAATATCAAGACTTTCGATTGGAATTTACTTTTTGAGCATGTATTAAATTAGGAAAAAGTGCAGTCACATAAGGGAGAGTTAAAGGCACCTTGGTCGTACACATATCTCCAACCAGATACAAAAATTTGGTACCATTTCTTTACAACTAATGCCTTTGGAAACACAAGAAATTCGGATGTAACTAAGAAGAACGCAATCTTTTTGAATTGTATTTTAAGGGGAGAAGAAGTGGATGAGGCAGTTGATATTTGAGGAGGTGTTGCGATTTTCGTTCTCTCCTACTTCGTTATATAATGTGAAATATCTTACTATAATCACGTGTCTTGTTCGAAAATCGAATGTAATTCTGGGCGAAGGAGAGAAATTACAGTATAAGATGAGTAATAATATTGACAATGCTTGGGTCAAGAAAATTTTGAGAGGAGCGGGAATTACGCAACTTTCAAAAGAAGGGAAGGATCGTATTTGGCAAGAAAAGGTAGAGGAGCGATTGAATAAAGTCTAAGTGATGTCTCCCTAAATGTTCTAATTTTATGCCCTTGGGAGACTTCATTTTTTGTGTTTATTTGACTATTTAGATAGACTTTTGGTGTTAAAATGCAATAAATCGATTTTCCTCTTTTAATTCTAGTATTTTTCATTTATTAAACTTTTGTGCGTAATATGGTTTGTTTTGAGTGAAAAGTTGTAGATTTTGAATACTAGCTAGGAGAGGAACTAAAGAATAAAGTCAAAGATCGTGTAATGAAGTCAAAGCAAGAAGAAATACCCCGAAAGAATTGATAATTTGAAGCTGTAAATCTGGAAAGTTTATAAAGATTGCTGATTCCGAGTCATCTAAGAGTGGACTTAGCCTTTGACTTATGAAGAGAAATTGTTGCCCATTGGGTAACGGAACTTTAGAAACTGGAATGAGGTCAATCCGAGTTGAAACGAGCCGTTTAGAGCTGATTTAGTGAAGGTGGTGCAGCAGTTACAGGATTTGGGCTTAATTAGTGGACTTGGACTTTTCTAATTTTCACGTAATCCTTATTAAAAGCCCTAATCCGAATTTCATCTTATAAGAGGGCTTTTGACTTCTATTTTCACAGACCTTTTTCATAACAGAAGATACGCTTAAGAGTTAGACACCAGAGAAGAAGCTAGAGCAAGGAAGAGAAAAAGCTAGAGCAAGGAAGAGAAGAAGCAAGAGCTGGAGACTGTCTATATCTCCAATTCTCAGCCAATTCAACTCTGTAATTAGGTTCTTCTATTTTAATCTGTAAAACATTATGAACTCAATTATTTCTTCAGTTTTTGTCTTTTCAATTATTATGAGCTAAACTTAAATAGTGCTTGAGAACGCATAATGGGTTAATCCCAATTTGATTTCTTTCCATGTGTTTGGTTTTGGGATTTTATAATTGAAATCAAATTGGGTAAATTGTATTTTTCATTATTTGCTTTTATTTACCGTGAATGACGTAATTAACCAATCATAGGACTTAGTATCTAGGCTATTCCATTTAGTGGAGAATGGATCACCTTGACGGGGGGTCTGGGTACAAAACTAATTAATGAATGTAGGATAGAAATTAGAGACTCTGACGCGCTTAATTAATCCTATGTCCAATTGGGTAGAATAGACTTAATCACTTGAGAGTGGACTATAATCTCCCTGACAGGGTTTGTAGCACTTGAGAGTAGCTCCTTAGTCCACCCTAACGGGGGTAAGGAGAATTCTGAATCCTGACCAATACATATTTACCAATTTGTCCCTTATACAATACATGAAATGAATGATAATTAGGTGAAATCCTTGCGTCTCTCAAGTACTGCCTTTCCTATCTTACGTAAACTACTTTATTTTTTTTGCGTCTAGTTTAATCTTTGCATTAATTTAGTATTTTAATCTATTGTCTTAGTTTTAGAAAAACAAAACAAACATTCTTAAAACAATTTATCTTCTTTTACGTGCAATTAAATACTATTCGATAAGCATTAGAGTCAACCAAACCGTCCCTAAGAACAAAACTGTATTATCACATATATTACTTGGGACAACAGTACACTTGCGGTTGTGGTTCTCTTATCTTTATTTGCATTTTATTTTAGAACACACAAAGGACCACCAAGTTTTTGGCGCCGCTGCCAGGGACGGTAGCGTGTGACCCCGGTGTTTATCGTTTAGTGTTAGTTGCATTTTTTGTTTTTCAGTTTTACACTTGTTTGTTCATATTTTTTTCAGGTTTTTAGGTTTGGTGAATGAGAAGGAGACTCTTCAAGGATCTTGAGACATTACCTCTGATCCTTGATAATCCCGAATCATTAGTCAGACTTGCTAACAAGAAAAGAAGAGAACAAGAAGCACAAGAGTTAGAAGAGAGATTAGCTAGAGAGATGGCTGACCTTCCGGTTGAGAACAATGGTCAGAGTGGTCAGAATGGCCAGAACGGCCTAGTCCCACCTCTTATTCCTCCTACTCCTCCAGTTCAAGTCCAAGTAGCTAATCCATGGTTCCTTACCGGTCCAGCTCAAGAACCATTTCTTGTTCCTCCTCTTGGGATTGGCCCAGCCAATATTGATGTTCCGAGATTCCGTCCAGATTCGGGTATGTTAACTCAATTTCAGAATTTCGGGAATTTTCGTGGCAAGGCCTGAGAAGATCCTATTCGCGCAGCACAAAAATTTATGCAAATCTGCGATTCGTACATCACTCAAGGAGTAACAAAAGAGCAAATGTATTTTGCTACATTCAGATTTTTCGTGATAGATAGAGCGAGTGATTGGCATGATTCACAAGTGCCTGGAAAGATTACGAATTGGGAACAGTTACAGGCTGCGTTTTTCGACAGATATTATTGATCCAACATGAGATTAGATGCTCAACTCGAGTTAACATACTTCCGAAAAGAATATGATGAAGCTTTGGATAGAAGTTGGTCGAGATTCCATAATTGCTTACGAAGAGTCCCCAATCATGACCTTTCAGAAAAACAACAATTGAAATTTTTTTATAACGGTCTTGATGGGAAGTCAATGAAAGATTTAGATTTATTATGTGGTGGTGCGTTTTTTCAGGTTCTACCCGTTCACGCAAGGATATTTTGGATAGAACGGTAACTAATGAAGTGGGTTGGAATACTGTAAGAACACCTATTAAAGGGGGAATTAATAGCGTCAATATTGAATAAAAGTTCACCTCCTTAGAGAACAAAATACAAACCTTATTGGAACAACAATTGAAGCAACTTACGTTAGCTGTGAAAGAAGGTTTTTAGAATAAAAGGGTTGAAGTGAATGCTGCAGAAGAAGTTTATGGATGTTCGTATTGTGGTGTGAATGATCATGAATGGGAGAATTGTCAGAATAATCAAGAGTCTGTGATGTTTGTTTCCAAAGGAGAAAATTTCAATTCGAATGGTCAAGGATATCAACCAAACAGAAACCATCCTGGGTTTCAGTATTCAAATCCTGATGGGGCAGCAAATCCGACTTACGCATATCAGCCGCATCCCCAAGGTAACAACTATAATCCAAGACCTCAGAATAATATCAAGGGAGACAGAATCAAGGAAATTATGTTCAGAGACAACCTCCTCCTCCTCCTCAAGACAATTATAATGACACCATGAACCAGAAAGCCTTACCTGCTCAACCACAAGAAGGTACAAATAAGCTTCAGAAAACCGTAGAAAAGTTGATTGAACTCCATGCACAGTCAATCCAAAGGTAACAAGCTGCTGAAGCACACATTCAGATGTTAGAGAATCCAGTTTCGCAAATTTCAAAACAGTTGAATCAGCGTCCACAAGGGCAACTCCCTAGTGATACTGAAAATCCAATCCAAATCGAAGATTATAAAATCATCTCTCTTAGAAGTGGTAAGAACCTTCCTCCACCTCCTTTTCCTATTATGAAAAAGAAGGAAGTTGTTAGAAAAGGAAAGGATGTGATGGATAAAGATTAAGAAGTTGAAGTAGAAGAAGTGGAGAGGCCTATTGATGTTCCGAAAAAGAAAGATGATATTATAATAAACCATCCTCCTCCACCATTTCCATCTAAAGTTCAAAAGAAGGGTGATATGGCTGATTATCAAAAATTCTTTAACAAGGTGAGAGGTCTTAGTATTAATATTCTGTTGTTAGAAGCTATTAGAGATGTACCCAAGTATGCGAAGTTTCTGAAAAGAGCCCTCACCAACAAAATGCCATATTGCGATAATGAGATGATTGGTTTACCTGAAAAATGTAGTGCAATATGTCAGAATAAGTTACCTCCCACACTACTTGATCCTGGGAGCTTTACGATTCCGATATCTATTGGTAATGAGTGGCAAGGAAAAGCGCTATGCGATTTGGGTGCAAGTATTAATATTATGCCCAAATTAATCTTTGAGAAATTGAAGATAGGGGATGCGAAACCAACATCTATGGTCTTACAGATGGCTGACAGATCCCTCGTACATCCAGAAGGACGAATAGAAGATGTCCTCTTCAAGGCAGGTACGTTAATTTTTCCCGTTGATTTTGTTATACTTGATTACGACACGGATAGAAATATCCCCATTATCTTGGGAAGACCATTCCTAGGCACGGGGCGTACTTTAATTGATGTAGAAAACGGAGAAATGATTATGAGAATCCAAGACGAGGAAGTGAAGTTCAACGTGTTCAGACCAATGAAATTTCCAGATTCCAAGGAGGATTGTTTTCGTTTAGATGTGGTTCAACAGGTACCAAAAGAGCTAACTAAGGTTGTAGAAACCTTAGTAGTGGAGGAAAAAGAGCTAAAAAAGAAACCACCAATTAAAGTTCCTCCAAATCCTAAGGGAAGTCCACACCTCGATCATGCAAAGAAGAAAAACAAAGCACGTGTCACGAAGGTTCCAAAAGAACCTAAGAAAGAACGAAAGAAAAAGGAGTTCAAAGTGGGCGAAGAAGTCGCCATGAAAAAGCCTAAACCTCCTCCAAAGACACGTGAATCAAAGAACTCTTGGCTAGGACCATTCATGGTTGCAAAGGTTATCTCAGATAAACTAGTTGGAATAAAAGCCAAGGGATGCAAATTTCGAGTAGCAAATGTTGATAACCTCACTCACTGCTGGGGAGGTTATGTCAAAGAATGAAGCGTGAGGTAACTCCTCGAGCTTAACGACGTTAAACAAAAGCCAATTCATTGTATATTAGTTTAAGTCTTTTAAATTTTCATAGTGTAAAGTAGATATTTTTTGTTAATTTAGTGTTTATTATTAAGAAATGAGGAAGGGTAGTTGTTTTTGATGATTTCAGGGGTAAAAGAGTCACGGGTTTGGGGTCGAAACGATGAAAAAACGAAAAAAAAAAATTAGAGTTAAAACTGTGCTCGCCGGCATGCCGGTAAGCTGACCGGCTAGCCGGTCAAACACGCTGAACACCCCCTAGACTTCTGACTAGTGTGTCCACTTTGACGCACGACGTAGCGTCCACGTTTGCGCCAGCGAGACTTTGCCTGCATGCCGGTCAGCCACCGGCCAATAAGGCGAAAAAGTTCTGACTAGTGTGTCACGTTTGACGCAAGGTGCTGCGTCTGAGGTTGCGCCAGCGACACGCGACCGGCATGCCGGCCATATCACCGGCTAGCCGGCCCGCAACGAAGGAATTCTCTGGTTAGTGCGTCATGTATGACGCAAGGAGGCTTGCGTCGGAGGTAAAAAAAAATTAAAAAAAATCGATGTAGTAATTTTCTCTCCGACATCGCGACCGACATCCGGTCAGCCACCGGCTAGCCGGCGCGCTATTGCGAGAGGCGGTTTTCGGAGTTTTTAACCTAGTTTTTTACCTTCTTTTCCAAGCCATCTTCCTATTCCGAATCCTAGCCTCCACCTACTCCGAAAATCATCAACTAAACACTATAAAATAATCTAAACAAGTCTTCCTCCATCACAAAAACATAAAATCAACTCATATCCTCTCCAAATCATCATCAAATTCCCACTTTTCTCAAAAAAATTCTTCTTCCAAGCCTTCAAATTAAACCCAATTCCTTCACAATTCTTCTCAATTAGCCTTTACCCATCTCATATTCCACCATATTCTTCAAGTTTTAAACCTCAAAACATCAAAGTTCTAAGCTTTTCTCTAGCTTTGTCACTATTTGAAGTTTTGAGTTTAGAGTGAAAAGAGATGACTAACAGAACCGATTCCATGTGTACTTATCGAAGAAACATACCAAGAAACAGAAACACTGTTGGTGCTAGCCCAAAACAAGCAATTGAGATTCTAGATTCGCGTTCCAAACGCAAGACTGAAGAAATCCCAGCTGCTCCGAAAAGGAAAGAAAATCTGATTAAGGCTAGTCCGAAAAGTAGACTAATTAATGAACCGGAAAGTGAGGAAGAATCTGAAGAAGAAATTCCGCAAGCACCTGTTCAAGAACAAAGGTCAACAAGAAGAAAGATGTTTGCTCAGAAACCAAAGAGAGTTGCTATGACTTGGAATGATCAGGTTCGTGACAGAATTAATTACTTGAAATTAGGTGTGGAGAAAGGTCTTCCAAAGAGTATTATGAATAGTGCTTGTAAGGATTATGTTACTACTTGTGACAAGTTTGGGTGGAAAGAGTTGAGAGAAAGAAAGCTTGAGTATATTCCTACCTTGGTGCGTGATTTTTACGAGGGACTAGCTTTTTCAAAAGAAGCCATTATTGTTCGAAAAAGGTAATTCCACTCTCTGCTGAGCTTATTCGACAATCCTTGAAATTGCCAAACTTAACTGACCCTTGTCCTTACCAAGAAACCCTTACCAATCCTTCATTCGATTTCGAATCTCTTTGGGGAAAAGTACTCATTCCTAGGACCCACCCAATTCCAGCAGGAGAGCGTTATCATGGTCAGTTTTATATTAGAAATTTATTGCCTTGTGCTAGGGTTTGGTCCCATTTCATAGTCCCTAACTTCTTTGGTATTACACACACTTCCGAATTGAAAAAGGAACATATTATATTCATCAAGTGTATTGTTGAGGAAAAACATATGGATGTGGCTCGTGTGCTTTATGATAATATTATGATATTCGAGAAAGCACCTACTACCCAACAGAATCTGAAATTTCCTTGTACCATCACTACCTTGTGTCTAGACGCTAAGATTCCGCGTAAATGTGAAGAAGCTGAACCGTCCGTGGTTGGGGAACAAATAACTTTAATCTCGATTCAGAATGCCCATGATGAAGCCACACAAGCTGTATGGACTCCTAGAGCTCCTCTAAAGAAGAAGATACATACCGATAACGAGTTGGAATCGAAAATCAAAGTGTTGGAATATTATCAAGTGAAGTTTATTGTTACTTTAGGAAACGTTACGAAAGAGCTGGACCTTATCCGAAACATGCTACTCGGGGTGAGCACGATTCAACATGCCACCTATGGTCTACTTATGCAGGATAAAGTTCATGGATGCAACATCGATGACCAGCCACGCGCTGGTTAAGCTACGTTTTCTATCCCTTTTGCGTTTTAGTGTAGATTAGTTTAATTGCTTTGCGTCTTTTCGAGTCGTGGGGACACGACTCATTTTTGTGTTTGGGTGGGGTTCGTTGCCTCATCCCAGTTTTTATGTGTTTATTTGTTTTTAATTGCTTTCAAAAAAAATAATTAAGAGTTGCGTTTGACTGTAGAAGATTTTAAATGTCCCTTTTAAGCATACTTTTGATGAATCTATGATAGTAAATAGTGGACTTTAGGGAATAACATAAAACGCGCTTTAATTGCATGCAAACATAGATGATGAATAGGAAAAATTAATAAACAATGCAAAAGAAGTAAGCTTGTACTTAGGAAAATGTTTGGTTTGTAGAACGTGATATCTAAATTACTAGAGAACCCACTGAGATATGATGTAGAGACGAACCATGTAACTAGGAAAAAATGATAGGGGCATTTGTTTGTTAGCCATTTGAAGCCTTTTAGCCTGTTATCTTTTATATTAATTGTATCCATCTTAGCCCAATTTTGAGCCTTAAGCCTTTTCTTTTGTAGCCACGATATAAGCCCATTATCCCTTAGATTATTAGGCATGACCAAATGACCCGCACTTGAATCACGATCCTGAGACCTGTCTCGAGCTTGAGTTTGGGGTGGAGGGTCCATATTTGGGAAATTACATTGGGAAGGGGATTATATGTGTTTGTACTGAGGCACAAAAAAATAAAAGATGATATTATTATTTGTAACCCTTTACCGGGATTTGAAAAAAAAGAAAAAGAAAAGAATTATAAAAGACATGAACTTTCACATCAAAATAATGGTCATGGGTATCTTGTACAAAAAAAAGAGAAAAGAAATGAAAAAGAAAATAAAAAGAAAGAAATAATAGAATAACCGGCAAAGTGGAATATTTTTGGAAATCATCTTAGATTAATTGGGTTGACATTGGGAACGCAACATTAGCGCGTCAAATGGGTTGAATGAGAACATTATATGAGTGTAAACTCAAGCTCGTGGACAGTTGTTGATGGTAAGTGAGGGGAGAGCCAAAAGCTCACTTCAAATTTACCATATATACATACCACACCGTCCTTAAGCCTACACTAAAACCGTAAAGTCCTCGTGATTCCTAGGTGCATGGTAAGTTAATAGGGAGTATACTAAGTAGAGCGTTCAAAGTGAGTAAGGATCGAGGAACAAACTATAGCCATCATATTGAGATATGTACAAGTGTAACCTTCTAGCATTGCAAAATTAATTTTATGATTGAAGTTATTTGTGTTTGATGTTGCATTATTGGTGTATGTATATGTTAGTTCTTAAGGTGTGCTATATGAGATTTATTTTAAGAATTGCTTTAGGGTGTATTTATTAGCTTCTATTTTCTCTTGCATCTACTTCATTCCCCTCGTTTTTAGTTTTGCTTTGTAGGGACGACAAAGGTTTGAGTTGGGGGTCTTGATGTCTCCCTAAATGTTCTAATTTTATGCCCTTGGGAGACATCATTTTTTGTGTTTATTTGACTATTTAGATAGACTTTTGGTGTTAAAATGGAATAAATCGCTTTTCCTCTTTTAATTCTACCATTTTTCATTTACTAAACTTTTGCGCGTAATACGGTTTGTTTTGAGTGAAAAGTTGTAGGTTTTGAATACTAGCTAGGAGAGGAACTAAATAATAAAGTCAAAGATCGTGTAATGAAGTCAAAGTAAGAAGAAATATCCCGAAAAAATTGATAATTTGAAGCTGCAAATCTGGAAAGTTGATAAATATTGCTGATTCTGAGCCATCTAAGAGTGGATTTAACCTCTGACTTGTGAAGAGAAATTGTTGCCCATTGAGTTACGGAACTTTAGCAACTGAAATGAGGTCAATCTGAGTTAAAACGAGCCGTTTAGAGCTGATTTAGTGAAGGTGGTGCAGCAGTTACGGGATTTGGGCTTAATTAGTAGACTTGAGCTTTTCTAATTTTCACTTAATCCCTATTAAAAGCCCTAATCCGAATTTCATCTTATAAAAGGGCTTTTGACTTCTATTTTCACAGACCTTTTTCATAACAGAAGATACGCTTAAGAGTCAGGTACCAGAGAAGAAGCTAGAGCAAGGAAGAGAAGAAGCAAGAGCTAGAGACTGTCTATATCTCCAATTCTCAGCCATTTCAACTCCGTAATTAGGTTCTTCTATTTTATTCTGTAAAACATTATGAACTCAATTATTTCTTTAGTTTTTATCTTTTCAATTATTATGAGCTAAAATTAAATAGTGCTTGAGAACGCATAATGGGTTAATCCCAATTTGATTTCGTTTCATGTGTTTGGATTTGAGATTTTTATAATTGAAATCAAATTAGGTAACTTGTATTTTTCATTAATTTTCTTTTATTTACTATGACTGACGTAATTAACCAATCATAGAACTTAGTATCTAGGTTATTCTATTTAGTGGCGAATGGATCACCTTGACGGGGGGTCTGGGTACAGAAATGTATGATAGAAATTAGAGACTCTGACGAGCTTAATTAATCATATGGTCAATTGGGTAGAATAGACTTACTTACTTGAGAGTGGACTATAATCACCCTGACGGGGTTTGTAGCACTTGAGAGTAGCTCCTTAGTCCATCCTGATGGGGGTAAGGAGAATTCCGAATCCCGACCAATACATATTTACCAATTTATCCCTTATACAATACATGAAATGAATGATAATTAGGTGAAATCCTTGCGTCTCTCAAGTACTGCCTTTCCTACCTTGCGTAAACTACTTTATTTTCTTGCGTCTAGTTTAATCTTTGCATTAATTTAGTATTTTAATTTATTTTCTTAGTCTTAGGAAAACCAAACAAACATCCTTAAAGCAATGTATCTGCTTTTACGTGCAATTAACTACTATTCGAAAAGCATTGGAGTCAACCAAACCGTCCCTGAGAACGAATCTGTATTATCACATATATTACTTGGGACAACCATACACTTGCGGTTGTGGTTCTCTTATCCTTATTTGCATTTTATTTTAGAACACACAAAGGACCACCACGAAGCAGCTCAAACTTTCTTAGCCAAAGATGTGGCACAAATCAAAGCCAATCAGGTGCATATAATGACAGTCTTGGAACAATTAAAGAAAAATCCAGTAAATCCTATCTTGGATGTCGATAATGCGAGGCAATAGCCTCGAGAGTATGTTATCTTTCTTTCTTACCATTTCTGTATATATTTTATCTGCTTATTTTACTTTCTGTATAAAGTCTTTTTCGAGCTGTGGGGACACGCCTCATTTTTGAGTTAGGGGTGTGGGGATTCATTGTCTCTCATCTCCATTTTTCTTTGATTTTTTTCTGTTTTTAGGTAGAAATTAAAATATTTGATACATGGGAATTAGATGTAGAGCGCTCAGTAAGTTAATGATAGAAAGTAGTATGTTTATGAGTTGCTTTATTTTGTATGCTTTGAGTCTTTGTAGGAAAGCACACGTTGATTGTAAAAAAAAGATTAGTTAGCAATGCAATAGAAAGTATGTTCGATCTCAGGGAGCCATGAGTGGTGCGTAGGCCATGAGAGCCAATCTAGTTGATAACCCCTTTTGATGAACGTGCTAAAGGTAAGAGAATGACGAAATTGCATAGTTTAGAGAGCGATTAAGGCGGTTCTTGCCTTTTAGCTTACTGTCCATTTATTAATATTTATATCCTTATCAGCCCCTTTTAGCCCTTCTAAACCCTTTTTATTAGCCATATTATAAGCCATATCCATTTAGCTTATAGGACTTTTCCATATGACCCGCACTCAAATCGCGATGCATAGAAAATTGTTTTAGAGCTTGAGTTTGGGGTGGTTGGTCCAAAAGAATGGGAAATGTTATTGGGTTGGGATTATTGAGCTTATTAATTATGCTCTGTTCTATATTTATGATGATTCACAGGTTATTATATTGTAACCCTTTGCCGGGGTAATAGTAAATGAAAAAAGCTGAAAAGCATGAAATGAAAAAGAAAAGAAATTATGAAAAAAATTGCCTGATATCTCAACATTAAAAAGAGAGCCATGGCTATACAAAAGAAAAAATTGATATGAAAAGGATTATTATTTGGACCGGCAAAGTCGAATTTTTATGTGAACATCTTTATGCTTTAATTGGGTTATTGGAGATGCTATTTTGTGCATCAAGAGAATCATTGGGTTGAGTGAGAACGTTTTATGAGAGTAGTTCAAGCTCTATCGCGATCCATTGATGGCTAGTGAGGAGAGAGCCAAAAGCTCACTCTAAAGTATACAAATATACTATCATACCATCCCTAAGCCAACATTACAACCTTAAAGACCTTATGGTTCTTTGCTATGTAATCTAGAAGTGATTGAGCCAAAAGAGAGTAGTTAAGTGGATCTTTGGATACTAGTGAAGTTTGATGAACAAGCTATAGCCTCCTTGGAAAACTGAGTAAAGATCCTTTCCTTCTTACATTGTGAAGCTAATCTAATCTTGAATTCAAGTCGTGTTGATTGTAGATATGACAAGTGTGCAGGTATGTAGTTTGTAGATATGATTACATTAAATTTTCTGAGTAGTTGCTTTGAGTCTATTCTATATATTCTTCTATCTTCTTTCCCACTGTGCTTAACTAACCTAGGTGTGTATTTAGAGACTTCCCTTTGTTCTTATATTTATTGTATCGGGACGATACAACTTTGAGTTAGGGGTCTTGATGTCTCCCCATTTGTGATGATTTAATATTAGTTGGAGACATCATTTTAGGTATTTTTAGAAGTTATTTACTCGATTTTTATATGAATTATTATATTTTATTATTTCTTGTCTTGTCTTGATTTGATGATTTATTATTTTTAAAGCATATTTGGTTTAATTTTTTTGTTAATTGTGAAGCTTTAAACATATATGGTAATTAATTAGATGTCAAATCAATTCCAAGAGAAAAAGGAAAGAAGATAAGGATGGATATTGGAGATAAAGAGATGAAAAGATAAGTATAGAAAAACAAAAGTGCTAAATAAATCTGAATTTTACCAGCTATGACCACAAAGTGGTCATAACTCAAGATTGGCTGGGAATTTGGAAGAATGGTGTGAAGTAAAAGTATATAGCTTTCCAAGATGATCAGTTTCGATAAAAAGAACGCGTCAATCGGAGTAGTATTGAAGGAGTTACGGCCAAAACAAAACAACAACAGTTTATTACCGTTTCAATATTTTAGGGTTACAAATTTGAGTTGGGCTAGAAGTCCAATTACTTGTCTTCCACTCCAAGAAAACGTTTTAGGGCTTCCTAGACTCCTATAAATACATCCTTTAACCTTTGTAAACATGTCCTTGCCTCCCACAAATAGTCATTAAGTTTATTTATCATTAGAGTCATTAAAGAGAGCAAGTTGACATGATGTATCTTATTTTAGTTTATTTCTTTCAGGTATGAACTAATTTTTCCATAGCTTGGGTTTTGCATATGTATAATCTATGAATTCTATTTCTTTCTATCTAAGTTTCTTTGGGAATTATATGTTTTAAATCGATTCTAGCTACTTAACAGTATATTTGTTTTATGTGCTTTGATTTATTGGTCTTAAACCTGATCAATTTAAGGTTGTGCTAATAGTAGTTATATGATCACCCGGAAGGGGTGTCTAATTATTGAAACACCACATATACGTCTAGTGTTCGGTGGTGATCCGAAAGGGCTTGCATAACTAGATAATCATTAGGGTTTAATTTAATCACCGATCATCATTAGAAAGCCAGTCTTATTGAGGAACCTAGTGGCGTAGGAGCACCCTATTTAAGTCCTCTCGTGATTGTGAGGTCGCCACCCTAGTCCACCCTGATAGGGGTAGGGAGGAATTTAGAATCCTGACTACTTATCTAAGAGCTATTATCACCCTTATAAACAGATAGAAAATTTAGAAGGATTAGTGCATACGATCAAAACCTGAGCTATACTATCTTATCTTATTTCTCTCTTATTTATTTTATGTCTTTTATTTAGTTTAACCATTAATCTCTCCATCAATCATATTTATTTTTTGTCTTTCAATTATTAATTGCTACTCTAATTTATTTACCCATAAGTATAACACACTTAAGTCTCCGAGGAACGGATCTTCTTATCATTAAAACTTGCATACGTCTTGTAATACTTGTAGTACTGTGTTTAGTCTAGTGTGTTAGTGCATCGTTATTCCATATTTTATTATCATGTTTTTATAACACCCTAGGTGACACCAGTAAGAGAATTTTGCCATTAAAATTTTTGTACGGCGGCCCTACCCATGTTGTTCATATATATTTGGTCTCTTGTCGAGTGTATTCTGCATTACTCTATCTTATGTTATCGAAGATATAAAAAACATTAAAATTTTAACTTATCCTTTACTTTTACAGGTAGCACTATTTAATTTTGTCCTAGCAATGATTTGGGGAGGTCTCCCCACAGTGATTGCACCAAGTTGAAATTTCATGATTCAGTTTTCCCTTTGAACCTAGATTGTGGGATCTCTACTATTCTAGGTAGGGTTCCAATCATGGAAACTCAGCTTTCATAGGCTTAAGACCCATTAATCTTTCCAATTTCGCACTTGCTCTCTTTGTAGAACTTTGGTTAGTGGATTCTCTATGTTATCCATTGATCGAACGTAATCAATTGTGATAACTTCGTTTGAGAGAAGTTGTCTAACGGTATTGTGTCTATGATGTATGTGTCTATACTTACCGTTATACATCTCGTTTATTGCCCTACAAATGGCACTCTAACTATCACAATGTATGCAGATAGCTGACACAGGCTTTGGCCAATTAGGAATATCCTATAAAAAATTCTGAAGCCACTCGGCTTCTTCCGCAACTTTATCTAAAGCTATAAATTCAAGTTCCATTATGGATCTGTCTATGCACGTCTTCTTAGTGGATTTCCAAGATACGTTTGCTCCTTTTAACATGTTGACGAATCCACTTGTGGATTTTGAGTATGTGGAGTCAAGTTGCAGTGTGCATCAATGTAACCTTCTAGTGCAGCTGGATATCCTGTGTACAGCAACCCTGCGTACTTAGTGTATCTGAGATACCTTATAACTCTTACAATAGCAATCCAATGGTTCTTCCCCGGATTATATGTGAACCTACTTAGCTTGCGCAATGCATGTGTTATATCTAGCCTACTGCAGTTTCTTGGTTACATGAGACTCCTAATAATCGGAGATTACTCCAACTGGTTGATCGTATCACCAGTTTTCTTAGCAGGATGTAAATTTACACCAACAAGTGTCTTCGAGATATTTGTGTTTCCATTACTAAAATTGTTTAATACTTTCTCAACATAGTGTGCCTGAGATAGTACGATACCGTTAGATGTTTGGAGAATCTTAATACCCAAAATTACATATTCAAGGCCTAAATCTTTCATGTCAAACTCACTTGAAAGCATACTTTTGGTGAATGTAATCACATCATCATCACTTCCAATGATTAACATATCATCCACATAAAAACAGACAATGACATATGCTGTCTCATTTTGTTCTACATAAACACATTTGTCACATTCATTGATCCTGAAACCATTTGAGATCATGAATTTATGAAATTTTTCATGCCATTGCTTCGGTTGGAAATGATTCTTGATCTTTCTCTTCTTGAATTGCATTGTGTGTTCCTTTTAAGGAACCTGATTCTGGTAAGGTCTTGCACGGAAAAGTTATTTCAGAGAAATATACATTTCTTTATTCATCACCTTATTGACGTGAATGACAAGATTTCTGTATTAGGCATTTATATGGAACACTATTGTGCGCATCCAATAAAGATGTAATCGAAGGTCTTTAGTCCTACTTTGACCATTTTGGGAGCTGCATTGCTACCTTTACCAAGCATCCCCAAAATTTAAGTATTTGAAGGAAGGTGGTTTTCCTTTCCATAATTCGTAAGGAGTTATATCCACCTTTTGTGTGGGAGCTTGTTAAGGATGTGGTTTGTGGTGAGTAAAGCCTCTCCCCACAAGTTATGTGGTATCCCTGAGTTAATTAGAAAGGCATTTGTCATTTCCTTCAACGTGTTGTTCTTGTGTTCAGAAATTCCATTTTGTTGAAGCAAATAGGGGTCGTGGTTTGATGGATAATTCCATGTTTAGTGAAAAACTCTTCAAAAGGAGACACATATTATTCTATACTATCTGTTCTAAGATTCTTAATCTTTTTATTTAGTTGATTATCAACTTCAGTTTTTAATTGCTTGAATGCTTCTAAGGCCTCATCCTTACTTCAAAGAAAGTATATTTGACAATACCTTGTGAAATCGTCAATGCAAGTTACAAAATACATTTTCCCCTTCTAGTTTTCACAAATTTCAAGTCATAAATGTTACTGTGAATTAACTAGTAAAAGTCCTAAAGTCCTTTCTATAGATTTAAACGAGGTTTTAGTTAATTTTGACTCAACACATACTTCACATTCCTTTTTAGAATTAAAGTTCACATTAGGTAATAACCCGACGTTTACTAACTTATTTAATGAACCGAAATTAACATTTCCTAATCTATAGTGCCATAAATTAGATGAGTCAAACATATAAACACAATCGGAATTATCATTAATTTCTTTATCAGTTACATTTTTGGTAGGTACTACGGTCATTACATTCATCTCAAATAGACCGTCGCAGAGGTACCCTTTTCCTACATACATTTTGTTCTTAGTTAATACAAACTTATCAGCTACAAATACAAGTTTAAACCCATCCTTTCTTAGCAAGGAACCGAAAATTAAGTTCTTACTAATGTCAGGAACATGGAGGACATTGTTCAAGGTCAGCCCTTTCCCAGAGGTTTTTCCAGTACCTTGAACCTTTGATATGGCGGAATTTCCCATATATAAGATCCCTTCATTTGTAGCTTCCTTGTAGGGTTTGAACACAAATTTTTCTGAGCACACATGGTCAGTTGCTGCAGTGTCTATCAACCATGTTCTTGGATTACTGACGAGGTTGACTTCTAAGACTGTTGTCGTCAGGTTCAAATCGTCAATGCCCTCGGATATCTCAGTCACATACGATTGACCGTCCTTACCTTTCTTTAGGTTTTCTTGTTCCTTTTTGTTTCGACAGTCTTTTGCACGATGTCCATGCTTTCCACAGTTGTGACAATCCCCGTTGAATTTCACCTTTTTATTGTTTTCATTATTTGACTGTCCTTGCCTCTTGCACTTTTTGTTTTGGTTGGTCCTCAATTGTTCCATAATAATTGCCTTGTCTTCATATGATCGAGGGATAGTTGTCTTTTTAGCCATTCGATTGTCTTCCTCGATTGTTAACCTTACAGTTAGATCTTCAAGACTTAACTTTTTGAATTTGTGCTAGAGGTAGTTCTTGAAATCTTTATACAACGGGGTAAGTTTTTCTACAAGAGCTCTAACTTGGAAAGGCTCTACTAGATTCATACCCTCAACACTCAATTCATGAAGAATCAACTGGTATTGTTGTACTTGAGACATTAATGGTATTGAATCCAACATCTTGAAATCAAGGAACCTACTGATCATAGATTTTTTTATCCCGACATCATCAGTCTTGTATTTCTTCTCAAGAGAATCTCATAATTGATTGGCAATTGTCATGGTGCTGTACACATTATATAATAAATTCTCCAAACAGTTTAGAATGTAATTCTTACATAAGAAATCAGCATGCTTCCAAGCGTCTACTGCCTTGTATGTCTCATTGTTTGGATTGGATCCCATTTCCTGTGGATCTTCTGCTAAGTTTAGAGTGATTAGGTAGAACAACATCTTTTGCTGCCACATTTTAGAGTTAGAACCATTGAACTTTTCTGGCCTATCGCTGGTTCAATGGGTGTTGGCGCGAGTATACAAACTTCTGTTCTTAAGTTGTTACTCATCTCATGTTGCTTTTCACTCTGTTTAGTATTATTCTTCATATTCTATATGAAGTAGCATTCTATTGTTAGTAAGCGAGTAATTTTCTAGTATGTATACACAAGCTTAGAAATTAGAATAATATAAAAGAAATAAAATTTAATATTCAAGTCCTGTATACACAGACCCTGAAATTTTGCAAAAGTAAAGTTTATAAAACAAAAAAAAACATTTTATGTTTTATACAACATGAATCATAAATACCTTAAATTGCTGTGTTTTATATGTACAAACATGTAAAACATTATGAAAACTAATACAAAAATAAATCAAAATTAAATTAATAAATAACTTTACTTATCGAGACTTAGATTGGATCAGACGTCTTTAAGGTATTTAGGCCACGTACAAGTGTCTTACGTTTGTTGGCTTCAACCTCCAAGATATAACTACAAAACTATTCAAAAGAACCTGACGCACGAATTCTTAAGAATTTCAACAAACTTAATAAAATTACTTCTTTTCTATCTCACTCTTATGATTTTTCAATGTGTAATGTTGTAAAAACCTGAATGAAGAAAATATTTGAGTTGACATACTATTTAAAAAAAATGAATAGGTGACTAGGCATCCATTAGAAAGGGTTTTGAATTTAAAATTTGGAGTTGTCTCTTTTAAATAAAAGATACGGTACATAGTAAAAGACATCCTTAATACTTACTATAATTTTACTATAATACTAAGATTTGCACAAGGAAAAAAACAACTATTGGGCTTGGCCCAATAGTAAAAAATTAATTATTTTCTCTTTCTTTCACCTTTACTATATATATAAATAAGTAAATAAAAATTATTCATTTATTTATTTATTTTTCCTCCAAAAAATTTTATGATTCAATTTCTCACTCAATTTCAAATAATTTCGAACCACGTGAATATATTACGTTAGTCTTTACAATTAGATAACATATTAACCAAGTCATCGTCAACCCGTTCAATATTTCGAAAAAATCCCATTTGACCAACGATTATCATACTAGAAAAAGTTTACGTAATTCAATCACTTAAGGAGAAGCTCAAGTACGTACCTCTAGGTACTTTCCCAGACTGCCCTATTAACGAATATCGTTTCTATTTGATATCCCAAATGTTAAATTTTCATCGATATTATTTGAAAAATATATTGGCCAATCGTTTGGCCCGCATTTTTTACAGAAAGCTTTTAAAGTTTTTTGCAAAATATCGAGTTGAATATAAGAGACCTCGGGAAAGTTATAAGATCATCTACAAAGAAATAATAAGAATTAGGGTCTCCTTTCGAGAAAATACACAACGACTTCCAAAAACCACTCTTCACTAGTTGTTGAATAAGAACTAACAATCTTTCCATACATATGACAAACAGGTAAGGAGAATCGGATTCCCTTGTCTTATATCTCGTTGAGGCCTGAAATGTGGGAGAGATTTCTCCTGCTATACCACACTCAACTCATTGTCGACCATACTCGCTAGAACCAAAGGTAACCATCCGGGAAAAAAAGAATAGATAGTATGAGAGTCAAATGAGAGTCAACAAAAAAATTTCTCTCCCTATACATTCATAGCCTTTTAAAATTATTCCATCATATTTTCTCACCCACTCACCACTTTACACCTACTTTCCACATTTTTAGCTTTTCTTTTCTTCAGCTTTGGTGTTATTTCCTATATTCTGAAATCTAACAACTTTCTGAAGTTTTTTCACCTAATCTTTCATCCACACCCACCTCACCACTCACCACATCCACCGCTTCTTTTCCTTGCTTTTGCTTTTTCTTTCCATTTTTCCTTTTCGTTCTCTCTCTTTGACCCTGATAATGACTAAAATTTTCAGTTAAGCCTGGGTAAATGCTTCATTTAAATCGAAGGGTAAAACAAAGTACAGAAATACCACTAGTATGATGTTCTCACCGGAGGTTGCGAGCGCTGAAGTTACACCTTTGACTAGCGTTTACAATCGAGGGTCGAGTAGTGATGAAGAAGCTACTCAAGTCAAGGACAATACTCCTACTAAAGTAATTGAAGAAGAAAAATGTGCTACAACGGTTAATCGAGCCGATAAACCTCAGAGATGGTCGACATTATTTGGAGGAAGTGAGAATCCAGCGCTCAATCTGGACTTTCATGAACCGATTCGTCAAGGAGGTAAGAGAATCATCACACCTGCTAAAGATGTGTTCGAGGAAGGTTCGATTCAGTGGGAAAACTGCTTTATAGGTCAATTTCTCGATTATCCACCTTTGTTTTTCAATGTTATTAATTTTGTTAAATATCAATGGTCTAAATTCGGTAAAATTGTTGTTAAGTCGAGTAATAATGGTACATTCATCTTCAAATTTGAAAATGATCAAATGAAAAGCAAAGTACTCGAGCAAATGTGGCATATTAACGGATCTCCATTGTTATTAAGACCATGGAAAATTGGTATGCAGTATTAGAAAATTGATGCAGCTAGAATTCCAATTTGGGTCAGGCTTGTGAATATCCCTATGGCTCTATGGAAGAGAAGGGGTCTTAGTTACATTGAAAGTGGAATTGGAATTCCCCTTCAAATGGATATAAATGACTGAGTCCAGAATTAGGCTTGGGTATGCGAGAGTGTGCATTGAAATTGACACTAAAGATGAGCTACCAGATGAACTATTTGTGGATATGGGAGTTAATGAATTACAAGTAGTTAAAGTGGAATATGATTGAAAACCTAGAATTTGTCTGAAACGCAATAGAGTTGGTCATTTGCAAACTAAGTTCCCTGACATTGTTAAAGCTTGGGTTCCAAAATAAATTGCTAGTAATGGTAATGATAAGGGTAAAGAGAAAGTTGAAGATAAACAATGGAGAGTGGCTAACAATAATAATAAAAACAAGCTCACAAAGACACTACTACTACTTCTAGTGGAGTATCTTGTGCTAATTCCTTTGATCTGATACTGGTGGATGAGGGTACTGGAATAGACAATGATGTTATGATATTTATTAATCAAAGTGGAGAAAAAGAGGGCACAAGACCTCCCAATACATGAATATAGCATCATGGAATGTGAGGGGGTTTAACAATCTTCTCAGACAGTTAGATGTTAAAAATTTCATTTTTAATAATAAAATTAGTCTTATTGCGCTTCTGGAAACTAAGGTAAAAAAGCACAAGAGTTTAGCTATTTAAAAGAATCATTTCTCTCACTTGTAAGTGATTCAAAACTACAATAAATGTGGAGATGGTAGAATTTGGGTGGTATGGGATAATAACTACATGGATGTGAAGCTAATTTTTGAATCTTCTCAACTTGTTTTTATCACTGTTACTATTCAGGCAACTAACTACTCATTCTTTGTGGGTTATGTTTATGCTAGTAACAATATTGATGAAAGGAAATTATTGTGGAATGATATTATCAAGCTGAGTCAGGATTATAAAGACGATTATATCTGCTATATTGCTATATGGAGGTTATAATGAGATTCTAAATATTGATGACAGATTAAACTGTGATTCTCTACCTAATCGTGCTTTAAATTTTGCAGAATGTATTGAGGATGCTTCTTTATATGAACATCAATATGGTGGACAATTTTTCACTTGGACTAGCAAGAGTGAAGGTATATCGAGAGCTAGTAAAATTGACAGGGTTTTTATCAATAACAAGTGGTTGGATTGCTATCAATCAAGTGTTGTGATCACTCCTCCATCAACCTCGGATCATTGCGCATTAAAACTCTCTATTGGCCCTCCAAAGAAATCATATCCTTGTGCCTTCAGGTTTCAATGTATGGAATGAGCATGAGGAGTACTTGGACCTGGTAAAGCAAACTTGGAATACTAATATTAGTGGTAACTTCATGTTCATCTTATGTATGAAATTAAAAGAAATCAAGAAAGTCCTCAAAAAATTCAACAACAAATATTTCAAAAGAACTCCTGAAGATATCAATAATATTAAAGTGCAGCTAAACATTGTCCAAACTAGAATTATGGAAGGTAAACAGATGGTGACTGACCTGGCTGAGGAGAAAATTTTGATCAAGAAACTTGAGATTGCTACTATGACTCATCATGAAGCTATGAAACAAAAATCAAGAACCATGTTAATCAATGATAGTGATTGCAGCTCACAGTACTACTATATACTGATTACAGGTAGAGTAGCTAAAAACCATATAGCTACAATTATTAGAGATGATGGAACTGTGTTATCTGATCTTGAGGATATAAAGAATGAGTTTGTAAGCTACTATAAATCTCTACTCGGTACTAAGGAAGATAATCAAGAAAGATGTTCTACTAGTACCATTGAAGCAATCCTAAAAAAAGAGGTTCCTCAAGTGTTTCATGAAGGTTTAACTGCTCCTATAAAAAATGAAGTAATCAAGTCTGCACTATTTGCTATTGGAGATGGTAAAAGCCCTGGTCCTGATGGGTTTACAGCTCGGTTTTTCAAGTCAACTTGGGAAATAGTTGGTAATGATTTATGTGATGCAGTGAAACAATGTGTTGAGTCAGGTAAGTTGCTTAATCAAGTCAAATCTACTAATATTATATTAATCACCAAGGAAAAAAAGCCTTCCAGTGTGAAAAAATTTAGACCTATAGCATGTGTTAACATTATATATAAAACCATTGCTAGGATCCTTATGAATAGACTTAAAAAAGTAATGAAATCTATTATATCCTTGGAACAAGCTTCTTATGTTGGTGGTAGATGTATTGGAAATAATATTTTTGTGGCTCAAGAGGTGGTTATGGGGTATGAGAAATTATCTACTAGCCCTTCTTGTACTATTAATCTTGATATGCAAAAATCCCATGATAGTATAAATTGGCAGTTTCTGATTTCCACTCTATATGCTCTGAACTTTCCTAAAAGATTCGTTGACTGGATTATTATGTGTATTACTTCTCCCTCATATTCTATTTGCGTGAATGGCGAGACTTGTGGCTATTTCAAAGGGAAATGAGGCCTTAGAAAAGGGGACCCTCTCTCCCCCTATTTGTTTGTCATTTGTATGGAGGTATTTTCAGGTTTATTTATCATTGATTCTGAGAAGAAAGTCTTCAGTTTTTATCCAAGATGTAAAGAGGTAAATCTCAATCATCTAATATTTGCAGATGATTTACTTATTTTTATGAAATCATACTTAAAATCAGCTATTGTCATCAAATATGCCTTGGATTTATTTTCTAGATGTTCTGGCTTACATATCAATTTCCACAAGAGTGAATTGTACTTTGGTGGTGTTATTGATAATATTAAAGCTGAGATTTCTAAAATTTTGGACATTAAAGTTGGTCTTTTACCTGTAAGATATCTTGGTGTTCCATTGAACTAGAGAAAATTAAGTGTGAAGGATGGAAATATCCTGGTGGAGAGGATTTGCGAGAACATCAGACACTGGAGTTCAAAGTTTCTATCCTATGCTGGTAGAGTTGAGTTAATTAGAGTAGTCCTGATTAGTAAAATACTATTTTGGTGCAGGGTTTTTCTATTACCAAAACAGGTAATATATAAATTGAATCAAAGAACGTTTGGGTTTTTATGGAAATGGACTTTGGATAAAGCAACAGGTGCTAGAGTATCATAGGAGAGTATTTGTTGTAGTAAAGATGAAGGGGGGTTGAATATCCCTAATATAGAGTATATCAACAAAACTTGTCTCTTATATATTTTCTGGAGGTTTTACTCGCTTGATCAGAACCTCTGGAGCATTTGGGTAAGAAATAATATACTTAAGAACAGATGTATATGGAGCTTTGATATTAAGCAGCACCACTCTTGGATTTGGAAGCAATTACTTAAAATCAAAAGTGTTGCATATGAGCTTATTTATCATGAGGTGGGAAATGGTGAGATGACTTATATAATGTGGGATAAATGGGTGAATAGAAGAATTGTTCAAGAAATTAGTCATATCCAGCTTGATGAATCAAATTTGAGTTGTAATAAGAAGGTGAAGGACTTCTTTGGAAGGGAAAGGTGGAGGATTCCACCATGTATTGGTAAGGTTTTTCCTCATATTAAAAATATGGAATTAGTAGATAAGCATGATTCACTAATTTGGACTGAATGTGTAAAAAATCAGTTCTCTTTTAAGGAAACTCTGAACAGGATCACTGAACATAATGCTAAGGTTTCTTGGCGTGATTTAATTTGGGCAAAATCGTGTATCCCTTGGTGTTCATTCATTGCCTGGTTAGGTGTACTAAATAGGCTCCCTACTAAGCTCAGATTGAGTGAATGGGGTCTTGTAGTTTCCAAGACTTGCCTTCTTTGCAATACTGATGAGGAAGACATGGATCATCTCGTTACTAAATGTAAGTTTTCTAATGAAATTCTTCAACGCATACTTATAAAATTCCAGCTGTGTTAAAAAGACAATTAGCTCAATTGATGAGCTGCTAATGGAGGTCCAGAAACCTTGCGCTAATAATGAAGACTTGCTGGTGATTAGTGTGTGTATTACCACCTTTATGTATTTTATATGGAGCGAGAGAAATCGTAGAGATTGCGGTGAAAAAGAGCTTAATGAAGATAGAGTTTTTAACTGCATTATTTCATTTGTAGCTGTTAAACTAAAGAGTAGAATGTTTAAATGTAATAGCGCTAGAAAATTAGTTGAAAAGATTTGTAATAGTTGAAGTAAAGTCCATGTAGTTGGGTAGACTTGTAATGAGCCCATTTTAATGTAATATGGAAAGTAGAAGCTCATTTGTGAATGGGCTATGATGTAAAACTTGATGTTGTTGGTGATTAATACATAAAGTTTGATTTGTTGATAAAAAAAAAAAAATCCATCCGGTCGGAATTCCCAAGAATACCAACTAATCTTTGATGAGATCCCACAAAATTTTGACGTTGGCCTTGGCCAGGTCTATGTTAACCACCAAGTAAGATTTTTTCACTTTGTGTGTCGCATAACATATTGTGCTTCTCTAATTCGGACGATCTTGTCGATGGTTGATTGGCTTTGGAGGAAACTACTCTGATAAAGTCCTCTTACCTCAACTGACAAGTGTTTTATCCCGTTGACGATAATTTTCATGCAAATCGTGTGCACATTAAGCAAACTAATAGAGCAGAATCTTGTTGACCTGCCGATAAAATATGGATCAATATGGCGTCTGTGTTCGAGAGAATCGTTATTCCCCCATAATGCCGATTGCATCCATTCTAATAGACTTCTTCTTATTCAAATATTTGTAATTTTAGTCGTCTCGGATCCCACCGCTTTCGTCTCTGTAATATTAGTAATTAACGGTTTATGACACGCATGGATATCTTTTAGCGTTCTCCTGAAAGCTGCACTTGTAGCTCCCCGAAAATTCCAAGACAAAATACTAATGTTATGGTCAGATACAACCACCTGCAGTATACATGTTTACCCATATTTGTATGAGACATGAAATATCAAAATCAAATCTGAAGGGAGGTCTCAACGCTGAGTCATGGAGTCAAAAGTACATAAGAGATCCTCACGGCTGCTTCCTGATCTCTTCCACCTATGTCCGTTTCCTCGATCAATTAGTAAGCCATACAGTTGTCCAAGCTCCGGTCTAATTCTCCACACCTTTCACTAGTCCAGACAGCAGATCAGCTGAAGAGAAAAGTGGATTCTGAATAAATATCAGGCTGGGTTGGGTGGCAATATCAGACTCAAATATTCCCCGGATCAAGCTGGTTATAAAATTAGTGCGGATCAACAAATGCAAACTGTGCTAGCAACATACTAAAGGAATGAAAAACAACATTTATGGTAGAAGGTGTATGATTAAAATATTTACAACAAGCCATTTTATATAGTGACAACAGATTCATAAAGTGATATAAATATATGGGAACATTATTGCGAAGCTTAGGATTTACTTTGTTCTTAAAATATTATAAAATTTCATGTTGAAACACGATTAAATTTTCTACGTGTGAAGAAATTAAAGTGAGAACTGTAAATTACATTTATCTTTAAAATAAGATAAATTATATTAGAGTCCCCTACATTCATAATGATTTAAATGATAACTCTCATAGACTAAGGTCTAACTCTGCAGTAAACAGTGATATATCTATTGAAACTGTATGTGAGATAGATAACAACATTAAGTGGGTCCCTCCTAGTGTAGGGGATTATAAGATTAATTGTGATGCATCTATGAACTCTAAATTTTATAAATCTGCGTTTGCTTGTGTTGTTCGTGATTCTACAGGTTTTGTGATTGATGGAGTTGCAAAGAAGTCTTCTTCTTTCTCAGTGATGGAAGCTGAAGGGAGGGGAATCTACTTGGCGTGTCAACTTGCTTCTAAACTCCCTTATGGCTCCACCACTATTGAAAATGATAACCTTTGTATTATTAATCAAATTAATTCTATTTGTAAAGTAGAGAGTAGAACTAAGGTTTTAGTGTCTAGCATTATCTCTTTTAAGAACTTGTATAACATTAAAATCCCTTTTGTAAAGAGGTCCAGGAATAGGGTTGCTAATTGGGTTGCTAAACAAATGCGTCGTGGGTGTTTGTTTGGCATTTGGAGTGCCTTCCTTCTCTCCTAATTAGCTAATTTGATTAGGAAAGACTTGGAACCAACTGGTATTAGATAAGATGTAATATTTTGTTAATGATTATTTATGTTCTTTCGACTAAAAAAAAAAAAAGAGTCAACCACCATAGACACCACGGTCACTTATATTCTGAATAACAACGAAAATTTTTGCATCCAATAATTTATATAAATTTAAGCAAAAGAATATGAGAAAATCTGCTATCATACCCGTAAAAGTACATAATGCATTGCATAATATAGTCGATCGAAAGAGAAAAGGAGAGATGTCTGTAGGACGAAATATATATGATCAATGAAAAAAAAAATGCCCCGATATGTATGTATAATATTTGAATTCGAAGGTATTGACTATAATCTCACATTTAATAAATTTGAGAAATTAAGGTGAAAACAAATTTTTGCAACAACTAACTGCAGAGAGAAGAAATTGTTTGAATATTTTGTCCGTATTTTGTGATGGAAAAACAGAAGGAGTCTTGTTCATATCTGGCTTTTCTGTTTTAGTTTAACATGCAAAAATGATATAAATATAGAAGAAGTTCCGAAATAAGAAAATACAAAATACAGTAAAATGAATAAGAGAAAGATTTCTATTTACGCACTTTCTGCATTTCTCCTAGTGTCGTTGGTTGGGGTGGTGATTCTTGGTGTCACCCGTAATGTTGGAAAAGATGACCAAGATGGAAATGCCGAGTTATTAACAGAAAACAATGCTATTAAATCCATATGTGATGCAACTAATTACAAGGAAACATGTGAAAGCACCCTTGCATCAACAAACACAAGCGATCCTAATGCATTGATGAAGGTTGCTTTAAAGGCAGCAACATTAAACTTGGGTGATGCTATTTCAAATTCGTCAATTCTGAAAGAACCATCGATGAACTCTATGGCTTCACAAGCCCTGGATATATGCAAAGAAGTCTTGAATTCAGCTATTAAACATATTAATATTTCAATGGACAAAGTTGATACAATGATGGATCCCAGCAAGTTTGACGAGGACATTGGTGATCTAAGAACATGGATAGGAGGTGCAGTTACGTTTCACGAGACTTGCCTTGATGGTTTCGAGAATTTACCCGGTGAAACTGGTGACAAAATGAAGAAACTGTTAAAGAGTTCGGGTGAACTCATGAGCAATGCCCTTGCTATGGTGTCTAGCTATAATAAAATTATTAGGGAATTATTACAACCAATACCAATCACTAGCCAAAATCTTGTTGAAGATGGGTTCCCTTCATATGTTAATTCTAAAAGTCGTAGGTTACTTAGTGGCAACATTGATCCCAAGCCTAATGTTGTTGTTGCTCAGGATGGGAGTGGACAATTCACGAGTATCAATGAGGCTCTAAAAACAGTACCAGAAAATAACATGGAGCCATTCATTATCTTCGTGAAGGCTGGTGTATATAAGGAGCATGTCTTAATCCCAAGTAGTGCAACGAGGGTTGTACTTATTGGTGAAGGTCCAATTAAGACAAAGATCACAGGAAAGAAGAGCTATCTTGATGGCACCCCAACTTATAATACTGCCACAGTTGGTAAGTGTATATTTCATTTATCATATTTAAATCAAAACAACATTTAATTTATTCATGAATGTATATATACAGCCGTTGAAGGAAATTATTTCATTGCAAAGGACATTGGATTTAAAAATGCTGCTGGACCAAAGAAGCACCAAGCGGTGGCCCTTAGAGTTACAGCTGATGGTGCAGTCTTCTTTAATTGTCAAATAGATGGTTATCAAGATACACTTTTGGCACATAGTTTCCGTCAATTCTACCGTGACTGCACCATCACTGGAACCATTGACTTTGTGTTTGGTGATGCTCAAGCAATATTCCAGAACTGCAAGTTCTTAATCAGGAAACCCCTTCCTGGTCAGGCTTGTATGGTCACAGCTCAAGGTAAAACAGAAAAGGACGGTCCTGGTGCATTAATTTTCCACAACTGTCAGATCCTCACTGCTCCAGATTTCCGTACTGCACCTATTGGTACAAAGGTCTATTTGGGACGCCCTTGGAAGATGTACTCAACCACCATTATCATTAACTCTTTCCTTGATGGGGTTATTGCTCCCGAGGGTTGGTCTCCATGGTCAGGCAACTTTGCTCTTGACACACTCTACTTTGGCGAGTATCAAAACAAGGGTCCAGGTGCAAACAATCAATTAAGGGTTAAATGGACGGGTATTCAGAATATTACTTCTCAAATTGCTGAAAGTTTTGCTCCTGGAAAATTTTACGACGATGCCTGGATTAGACAAGCCTCTGTGCCTTATGATTCAGGTCTAATGAGTACATAAATGAATTCTAGCCGGTGAGGATTTAGAAAAATGTTAGTAATCTAAAGCCTTGTGTGAACTCTTTTAAATCAACTCAATTGTTTATGTTTGACAGAAAAAAAAAAAAAACTCAATTGTTTATGATCGGCGTAGATTTTCATCCATTCTTTGATTGTTTTTTATTAATTTTAAGAGACCGGGATTGTCATATTTATTTGAATACTTGATAATACTTGATCATATTCTGTCCTCAAATTTGCAACCGATTTGTTATCATAAAGCTTTTGATAAAATTGGTCTTCCCGAAGAAACAATAAAGGGATAATACTTTATAAGATTCTTCATGAGGCTTCTCGGTGACTCTCCAAAACCCAAGAGAAACTCCTTTGCTTGTACAACTTTCGGCTGTTGGTGCTCCACCCCAACCCAAATGCATCTTCTATATTCTTAACATCAATGTAGATTTTGATATTCTGGACATCAATGCAGTTTTTGAAAGTCTCCTTTTTATCTGCAATGCACATAACGTATATTATAATTTTTCAACGAAATTGATTAGACTGTGTACCTTAACCATACCATCTTCAACCATCTGCTAGCTGCTATGGGCTTGGTTGTCACACGTTCAGAGAATCAAACACATACTTTGGCATAAAATTAATACTCAGCTCCCATATCATGTAGCAATCTACCCAGTACGAATTGACAATGACATAAAATATGATAAAACTACACATGTCCTTCATCTTTCAAGGTAACTTGCTTTTCACTAATACATCACAATTCTTCAACTACATTATTAGGGACGACATTAGTGATCCTTCTATAGAGGCGACACACGTCTGTGCCCCAGTTGGTGGTAAATATTAAAATATAAAATTAGTGACGACATATTTTCAACGTTAATTGATATATATTACTAGCGAGAAACTTATGTCGTTACAATTAATGTTATTAACGAAAAAAATTCAACAAATAAATTTTTCTTTAGCGTCGACATTTGTCATCATTGAAGTTACTTTCTTATTAGGGACGACAACCTACCATCGTTATTGATAACTATAGCGACAAAAAGTTGATTACTAGCGACGACTTTTTATCGTTGCTAATGATCTGCATGGATGTAAGAAAGATGATTGGTAGATTTGAACTTTTTTTTTTATTATTTTTTTTTTTGTCAAAAGAAAACAATTCAAGAACGTTTATACAACGATTTAAGGAAAATATAAAAATCGCTTAAAGAGCCATTCTTCCAAGCAGAAATATCGATATTACGCCTTGTACTCTTTGCTGTAAGATCCGTAACATTATTAAGTTTCCTGTTGACGAAGTTAACCTTCCAGGAAGAAAACTTCAAAAGCCAGCTCCTCATTTCGGCAATAAAAGGGTAAATCTGCCATCGAAGACCTGTGCATTTAGAAATACCTTGAACTAGTTCAAGGTTATCAGAGTAAAAAGAAACACTCCGAAGATTACAAATAGCAGCCTTTCTCATAGCAAGAAGGACCGCCCAACATTCACCTTCAATAGACTTCTAACGAATGATCTGGAGATAATCTTGTGAGTAATTTTACCTTCCTTGTCAATTGCAATTGCCGCTAGACCTGCAGGTTCATATTCTCTTTTAAAAGAAGCATCACTCATGAAAATATATTCTGAATCGTCCGTTAGTATTGGGTTATTTTCTCGCTTAATATCCTTATCTTCTTCATCCCTTGTTGTATTTCTTTTCTTTTGTTCCCCTTCCTCAGTATTCTTATTAGCAAAGAGGTCGTTCATAGCCGAATGAACCTTAAATAAAATGTCTTTAATAATACATGGTGTATTTTCATGAAAACCCTTCATTTTCGCTTTCCATATGTTCCATAAAGTAAGTAAAAAATAGGCGGTAAATTCATTCTGATCCCATCCATTTTTAATATATTTCTTGCGCATTTCAATTAACCAATCTCCCAAGTGATATTTTTTCTCCTTTTCAATATGCATTTGTAACCTTGAGTTGGCCCATATCGCCATACTTAAAGGGCATTTTATGAAAATATGTTCCATATCTTCCTTATCGAGTTCACACCATTCGCAGGTATCGTCTTTAACACATTTCCTAACTTTAAGATTTCTTTTAATAGGTAATGCTCCATTACATACTTTCCATCCAAAAGATCTAACTTTGTTCATAACGTTTGATTTCCAAATGATACTCCAAAGATTACTATTATCATGCTTACCTTGAGAAGATGATTGCGCTTCATTTTGTACTTCCTTTTCCACCAATTTATGGTATCCTGATTTAGTACTATAAATTCCATCCTTCGAGAAAGGCCAAATTAATTTATCCTCTTCCTTGAGTAGCAAAATGGGAATTTGATGTCTCCCTAATTGTTCTTATTTTAGACTCTTAGAAGACATCATTTTTGGTGTTTATTTAATTAATTCGATAGACTTTTGAATGAAATATGCAATAATTCGGATTTCCCTTTTTATTTCTAGTATTTTTGAATTATTAAACTTTTGCGCGTAATATTGGTATTTTTAGTGTAAAGTTTACAGGTTTTTAGATGTTAGCTAGGAAAGGAATCCGAAGATAAAGTCAAAGATCAAAAGATAGAGTCAAGACTTGAAGAGAAATCCCGAAGATTTTATTTTAGAGCTGAAAATCCATTTTCCAGGCCCTTGATTGCTGTTTTCAAGGTACTTAAGAGCTGATTGAGCCGCTGACCTTTGAAGAGAAAACATTCCTTATCGAAGTACGGAACTTTAGCAACTGGAATGAGGTCAATCGGAGTTGTAACGCATCGGGAAAAGCAGTTTTAGTGAAGGCCTGTCATCAGTTACGGGATTTTGGGCTTAGAAAGTGGGCTTGGACATTTAATTAGGCTTTTATTTTCTGGTCCAAGCCCTAGTCCGAATTTTTAACTATAAAAGGAGGTCTGGACTCTTATTTTAAATACAATTCACTTTCCACAAGATTAAAAACACCAGAGAAGCTACAGCAGGAAGAAAGGAGAAGCTACAAGAGCTGGAGTGGGTCTATAGCTCCGTTCGTAGTCATTCTTATTCCGAAAATTAGGTTTTTCTTTTATTTTAATTTTGTAACGAATATGAATTCCATTTCTTTTTATTTTGTTTTTAATTTTAATATGAGCTAAGCTTTCATTAGTGCTTGAGAACAAAACAATGGGTGAATCTTGATTTTATTTTATAACGAATGTTGAATTTGGGTTTTTATTGAATTAAATTAAATTAGGGCTTTTACTCTTTTCGACAATTTGTGAATGTTTACTGATTTTAGAGTCGCGAACTAGAGTTAGGTATTAGTATCTAAGCTATTCCATATATGTGGCGTATGGATCATCCTGACGGGGGGTTTAGGTACAGAATTAATTGTTCAATCTAGGATAAAAACTATTGATTCTGACGAACTTAGTTAATCCTAGGGCCAATGTGGTAATAAATCTTAATCATCCAACGGTGGATCATATTTACCCTGACGGGACTAGTGACACTTTAGGATCGCCTTATAGTCCACCCTGACGGGGGTATAAGGATATTAGAATCCCGACCATTGTAATTGACTGATTTAACCCTTAAACAACATAAGTTAGAAAGTAAAATTAGGAGGATCCTTGCGTTCTCAAGTACTACATCTCATATTGCGTTTTCATACATTTTACTTGCGTCTTACCTTTTACTTGCATTATTATTTTGTCTTTCATTTATTAGTTATAATAAACAAAACCAAAACAAACATTTTTATTATCTTTTATTTCCATAAGTGCATCAATCACTATTTGCTAGACATTGTGATCAACCATCCGTCCTTGGAACGAATCTGATTATCAGAATTACTACTTGGGACAACCGTACACTTGCGGTTGTGGTTCGATTATTATTTGCTTTTATTTTTAGAACACACAAAGGACCATCAAGTTTTTGGCGCCGCTGCCGGGGACGGTAGCGTGTGACCACGGTGTTTATCCTTTAGTGATAAGTGCATTTATTTTATTTTAGCAGTTTTACGCTTTTTGTTTGTTAGCTTTTTCAGGTTTTTAGGTTTGGTGTATGCGAAGAAGGCTATTCAAGGATCTAGAGCCAACACCTCCGATCCTTAGTAATCCAGAATCGTTGATCAGACTTGCGAACAGAAGAAGAAGAGAACGAGAAGCTTTAGAAGTAGAAGAAGTAAGTAACAGAATGGAGAATATCATTATTCAAGGTCAACAGAATGGACAAGGCCAGTTAGATGCTAATGGCCAACCTTTAGCTCCAGGCGTTATTCCTCAAGTTCAACCACAAAATCCTAATCCTCCAGTCCAGATAGTGATGAATCATGATCCGTGGTTCACTAATGGCCCTCCAGAAGTTCCATTCCGTGCTCCAGCTATAGGAGTAGGTGCTCCAGATATTAATGTTCCGCGTTTCCGTCCAGATTCGGGTATGTTAGCTCAGTTCCAGAATTTTGGTAATTTTCGTGGTAGACCATCAGAAGATCCTCTTAGGGCAGTACAGAAATTCAAACAGATATGTGATTCTTATATCACACAAGGTGTTTCGAGAGAACAGATGTATTTTGCTTCTTTTAAATTCTTTGTCATTGATGGAGCAAGTGAATGGCACGATACGCAAGATCCTACGAAGATTACTAACTGGGACCAATTAGAAGTTGCTTTCTTTGACAGGTATTACCCAAGTAACATGAGGTTAGATGCTGAGCTAGAATTGACACAATTCCGTCAAGAGTATGAGGAAACTGTGGGAAGGAGTTGGACAAGATTTCAGATGTGTTTGCGTAAAGTTCCTAATCATGGCTTTTCAGAACAACAACAGTTAAAGATCTTTTATAGAGGCCTTGATGGAATTTCGAGAGAGAAGTTGGATACGCTATGTGGAGCAGGTTTTCTTCAAGTTCAACCAGCTCATGCCAAAGTTATTTTAGAACGAACAGTCAAGAACGAAGTTGGTTGGAAATCAGTAAGAACACCTGTTAAGGGTGTTAATAATGTTGACATAGAAGAGAAATTTGCTACCTTTGAAACGAAGATTCAAAACACTTTGGAACAACAATTGAAGCAGCTTACTTTAGCTGTAAAAGAAGGATTTTCGGGTAAGAAAGTAGCTGTGCAAGCTGCACAAGAGGTTTATATGTGTTCAATTTGTAGAGTTGGTGATCATGATGAAGAGAATTGTCCGAATAATCAAGAATCAGTGATGTTTATGTCCAACAGAGGTAATTTTAATTCGAGTGGTAATGGATATCAACCTAACAGAAACCATCCTGGGTTTCAATATTCGAATCCTAATGGGGCAGCCAATCCTACATATGCGTATCAGCCGCGTCCCCAAGGTAATAACTATAATCCTAGACCACAAAACAATTATCAAGGAGGACAGAATCAGAATACTTATGTACCAAGACAAGCTCCTCAGAATACTTACGATGAAACGCTAAACCAGAAAGCTTTACCTGCACATCCACAAGAAGGGGTACTCACCCTTCAGAAAACTGTTGAAAATTTGATTGCTCTACAAGCACAAGCGATGGAACGTCAGAACGCAGCAATAGAACGTCAGAACGCTGCAATAGAAAGACAAAATGCAGCTGAAGCAAATATGAAGATGTTCCAGAATCAGCTGAGTCAAATCAGTAAACAGCTCAATCAACGTCCACAAGGACAACTTCCAAGCGATACGGAAAATCCAACACAACGTGAAGATTGCAAGGCTGTTACATTAAGAAGTGGTAAGAACCTCCTTCCACCTCCTTTTCCCGTTATGAAAGAGAAAGAAGTTCCAAGAAAAGAAAAGGAAGTGGGTGAGAAAGAGAAAGAGAATGAGAAAGATAGTGAGGTTGAAGAGATAGAAAGACCAAAAGAAATTCCGAAAAAGAGAGATGAAATTGTAAGCAATCGCCGTCCACCACCGTTTCCATCGCGAGTTCAGAAAAAGGGTGATATGGGTGATTTTCAGAAATTCTTCAATAGAGTGAGGGGTTTGAGTATTAATATTCCGTTACTTGAGGCAATTCGAGATATTCCTAAGTACACGAAGTTTTTGAAGAGGGCCCTCACTAATAAAAGGCCCTACTGTGATAATGAGATGATTGGCGTTCCTGAAGAGTGTAGTGCGATTTGTCAGAGTAAATTACCTCCGAAGTTAGTTGATCCGGGGAGTTTCACGATTCCCATATCGATTGGAGAAGAATGGAAGGGAAAGGCACTATGCGATTTGGGGGCAAGCATTAACTTGATGCCCAAGTCAGTCTTTGATAAGCTTAAAATTGGAAATGCAAGACCCACCTCTATGGTCTTGCAAATAGCGGACAGGTCTCTTGCTCATCCGGAAGGCCGTATTGAGGATGTCCTTGTTAAGGCAGGTACACTTATATTTCCTGTTGATTTCGTAATTCTTGAATACAATGCAGATAGAAATGTCCCCATTATTTTGGGTAGACCCTTCCTAGCTACAGGGAGGACATTGATCGATGTAGAGAATGGCGAATTAACGATGAGGATACAAGATGAGGAAGTGAAATTCAATGTATTTCGAGCCATGAAATTCCCAGATTCTCAGGAAGATTGCTTCAGAATGGATGTAGTAGAGCAAGCATCGCAAGAGGTATTTAATTGTTTAAATTTTGATGATATCTTGCAGGCTGCTTTGACATTAGATTCACCTGAGATGATGGAGGAGCTTACAGAAACAGTGGCAGCTCTCAATTCTGAAAATCCGAAATATAGGCGTCTTGCCTATGAACCTGTGAGAGAACCGGGGGAGATTATTCCTAAAAAGAAACCTTCAATTGAATCTCCTCCGGAGCTGGAAGAAAAACCATTGCCAGCACACTTGAGGTATGCTTATTTGGGTACTAATGAAACTCTACCTGTTATTGTTTCAGCCAATTTAACAGGTCCTCAAGAAGATAAACTGTTGCGTGTGTTAAGAGCCAACAAAGAAGCAATAGGTTGGACAATTGCTGACATCAAAGGCATTAGTCCATCCTATTGTCAACACAAAATCATACTAGAAGATGTTAATGCACGCTCAGTTGAAGGTCAGAGAAGATTAATGCCAGCCATGAAGGATGTGGTGAAGAAGGAGGTGATTAAGCTTTTAGATGCAGGGATTATCTATCCCATTTCGAGTAGTGAATGGGTGAGCCCAGTTCAGTGAGTACCGAAGAAGGGAGGAATAACAACAATTCTTAATGATAAAAATGAGGCGATTCCTTCAAGAACGGTAGTTGGATGGAGAGTTTGCATGGATTACAGAAAGCTGAACAAGGCCACCAGAAAAGATCATTTCCCTTTACCCTTCATTGATCAAATGTTAGACAAATTAGCCGGAAGAGAGTACTATTGTTTCTTGGATGGTTACTCCGGGTACAATCAGATTTACGTGGCTCCAGAAGATCAACATAAGACTACCTTTACATGCCCATTTGGTACTTTTGCATATCGCAGAATGCCATTTGGATTGTGCAACGCTCCCGCTACTTTTCAAAGGTGTATGATGGCCATCTTCTGGGACATGATAGATAATTTCCTTGAAGTGTTCATGGATGATTTCTCCGTGTTTGGTGATGATTTTGATATATGTTTGGATAACTTGGAGAAAGTGTTAGTGAGATGCAAGGAAACAGATTTGGTGCTCAACTGGGAGAAGTGTCACTTCATGGTTCGCGAAGGTATTGTTCTGGGTCACAAAGTTTCGAGTGTTGGTTTCGAGGTTGATAGAGCAAAGATAGAGGTAATTAAAACTCTTCCCCCTCCCGTTTCTGTTAAAGGGGTAAGGAGTTTTCTTGGCCATGCTGGTTTTTATAGGCGTTTTATTAAAGATTTTTCTAAGATTGCTAAACCGCTATGCAACTTACTCGAAAAGGATTGCAAATTCCTTTTTGATGAAGCTTGTTTAACGGCCTTCAAAGCAATCAAAGAAAAGCTTATTTCTGCTCCTATAGTATTACCTCCAGATTGGAATTTACCGTTTGAGGTTATGTGTGATGCAAGTGATTTGTGTATGGGAGCTGTATTAGGACAGAGGAAAGAGAAGGTTTTTCATTCGATTTACTATGCTAGTAAAACTTTTAGTGGTGCTCAGATTAATTACACAGTTACAGAAAAGGAGTTGCTAGCAGTTGTCTATTCGTTTGATAAATTTCGCTCTTATCTTCTTGGAGCGAAAGTTATTGTTTATACAGATCATTCCGCGATCAGATTTCTTATGGAGAAGAAAGATGCGAAACCAAGGTTAATCAGATGGGTGTTATTGCTTCAAGAGTTCGATTTAGAAATCAAAGATAGAAAGGGTTGTGAGAATCAGGTTGCAGATCATCTATCGCGCTTAGAGGGTTCAGAGATGAATAGTGGTACTGAAGCAGTTAGAGAAGAGTTTCCTGATGAGAGTTTATTCGTTGTTCGAGATTATGAGGCTCCGTGGTATGCAGATATTGCGAATTTAGTGGTGAGTGGTGTTTTTCCTGAAGGTTCTACTTATCAAGAAAGAAAAAGGTTAGCTCATCGTGCTAGACAGTTATTTTGGGAGGATCCGTTCCTCTATAAAGTTTGCGCTGACCAAATGATACGAAGATGTGTAGCAAGGGAAGAGACTCAAGCCATTATAGCTGGATGCCATGATTCATTATATGGAGGACATTTCAAAGGAGACAGAACTGCTGCAAAGGTATTTCAATCAGGTTTTTACTGGCCTTCTCTTATAAAAGATTGTCATGAATATGTTATGAAATGTACGAGATGCCAGTTTACCGGAAACATATCTAAGAGGGATGAGATGCCGCGTAATAATGTGTTAGAGGTTGAGATATTCGATGTGTGGGGCATAGACTTTATGGGTCCTTTCGTTCCTTCAAATGGTAACCTCTATATCTTATTAGCTGTTGATTATGTGTCTAAGTGGGTAGAAGCGGTGGCTTTACCTACTAATGATTCACGAGTGGTGATTAAGTTCTTGAAGTCACATATTTTCACTAGACATGGCACACCTAGAGTGATTATTAGCGATGGAGGATCTCATTTCGTTAATAAATATCTGAAGACTATTCTAGAGAAATATGGAGTTAGACACCGTGTATCTACTGCATATCATCCACAATCCAATGGTCAAGCTGAAGTTTCGAACCGTGAAGTCAAGTCAATCCTAGAGAAAACCGTTGGTCCTACAAGAAAAGATTGGTCAATGAAGTTAGATGATGCATTGTGGGCCTATCGTACTGCGTTTAAGACTCCAGTTGGTGCATCTCCCTATCGTATGGTGTATGGTAAGGCTTGTCACTTACCTTTAGAGCTTGAAATGGGTGCCTATTGGGCGATTGCGCAGTTGAACTTAGATCCTATCTTAGCCGGAAAGAATCGTATGATGAAGCTTAATGAACTTGACGAATTCCGCTTGCATGCTTATGAAAATGCTAAACTTTACAAAGAAAATACAAAGAAATGGCATGACAATCGGATTCGTCCAAAGAACTTTGAAGTGGGGCAAAAAGTATTAAAGTATAATTCAAAGTTCAGCAATTTTCCGGGTAAGTTAAGATCTAAGTGGTCAGGTCCATACATAGTGACCAAAGTTACACCTCATGGGGCGATAGAAATAGAACATCCGCTAGAGAACCGTACCTTTATGGTTAACGGTCACAGATTAAAGATATACCATGGAGGTGAAGATACCAATCGCTCGGAAGATCCACACCCCGGGGAGGTCATGTATCTCCTCGAGAATCCTTAGAAGCGTGAGGTAACCCGTCGAGCTTAACGACGTTAAACAAAAGCCAATTACTTGTATATTAGCTGAGTTTTTCTATTTTTACAATTTAGATTAGTTTGATTTTCGTACTTTTATTGTTTTTATTAAGAAATGAGGAAGGGTAGTTGTTTTTGATGATTTCAGGGGTAAAAAGGACTTGAGTTTGGGGTCGATTTGGCGAAAACAGAAGAAAAAGAGGTTGGATGTCCAGGAGAAACCGGGAACCCGCATTCCACAGAACCGGGTACCCGGTTTTGGTGCTGTAATTTCTGAAATTCCCTGACCCAGCGTCTTGGTGGCTTGCGTTTTCGTGCGTTTTGATTCGCGCCATCGACACAAATCCGGGTACCCGCATTTGGCAGAACCGGGTACCCGGTTTCGGAGCTGCTGATGGTGAAATTCTCTGGTCCAGCGTCTTGACGTGCTGCGTTTTGGCGCGTTTTGACTCGCGCCATCGAGAAAATCCGGGAACCCGCATTCCACAGAACCGGGTACCCGGTTTCGGCGAGCAAAATCCCTGACCCAGCGTCTTGGGGTCCAGCGTTTTGGTGCGTTTTCAAAAAAAAAAAAAAAAAAAAAAAAAAAGTCCACATTATTTTTCCGCGCCGTCACAGCGACGCGGAACCGGGAACCCGGTTTGAAAGCTGTAAGAGGCGGTTTTGGGTATTTTAACCTAGTTTTCTTAGCCTCTTTTGCAAGTTTTTACCTAAAACACACCAATAACCTCCCCACCTACGAAATTCATCTACCAAAACACTATATATCATCAAATCCTACCCTCTTTCACCACAAAAACATAAGATCAACTCACCTCCTCTCCAAAATAACATCAAATCCTTAGTTTTTCCCAAGATTCTTCTTCATCAAATCCTAACCTAAAACCCAATTCTTTCTTCTCCCATTCAAATTAATCAAGACCCATCTCATATTCACCCTAGTTCTTCAATTCCTAAGCCTCAAAACATCAGAATTCTAAACTTTTTCTCTAAGTTTTTCATTATTTGAAGTTTTGAGTTTGGGGTGAAAAGAGATGACTAACAGAACCGGTGATTTTCGAAGAACTGCTCCTAGAAGAAAGACCACCATTGGTGGTTCACAAGAACAAGCTATTGAGATTCCTGATTCGCGTCCTAAACGAAAAATTAACGAAGTTAAGCTTGATTCTAACAGAAAAGAAATCACAGGTCTAAAGAGGAGATTGATTGATGAGATTGAAAGTGAGATGGAACCAGAAGAGGAAATTGCGAAGACCATTGAGAAAGAAACTGAACAAGAGATTCCGGAAGCAACTGTTCAAAAACCCCCGCGTATGAAGATGTGGGCCCACAAACCTAAGAGGGTTTACACTTGTTGGAATACTCAGGTTCGTGAAAGAATTGAATTTTTGAAATTTGGTGAGGAGACGAATTTTCCTAAGGGTATTATGAGTAGTGATTACAAGGAATATGCTGTGACATGTGCTAAGTTTGGTTGGAAAGAGTTACAAGAAAGGAAGCTTGAGTTTATTCCTACTTTTGTGCGAGAATTTTACGAAGGTTTAGCTACCTCACATGATGCCATTGATATCCGCAAAAAGGTAGTTCCTTTCTCTATTGAACGTATTCGGAAATCATTGAAACTACCCAACTTTTCTGGAACATGCCCCTTCCAAGAAACTCTTAATGACCCTTCTTTTGATTTTGAGTCCCTTTGGGGGACCGTGCTTGTTAATGGGACTAGCCCAATTCCTGAAGGTGAAAGGTATCCTGGACAGTTTTACAGCAGTAGTTTGACACCTCGTGCTAAGGTTTGGTCTCGTTTCATAATACCCACTTTCTTTGGTATTAAACACACTTCCGAGTTGAAGAAAGAGCACATATTTGTTATTAAGTGTATTTTGGAGGAGAAACCATTTGATGTTGCTAAGATCATTTATGATACAATCATGGAGTTCGCGAAATCACCAATGAAACAACAAAATCTGAAGTTTCCTTGTACTATTACTCAGTTGTGTTTAGACGCAAAGATTCCGCGTAAGAACGCAGATATTGATACTGTTTCAGTTGGTGTGAGTATAGCTTTGAGCACAATCAAGAACATCCATGAAGAAGCAACACGAGCTACAAGAAGTCCAAGAACTCCTCAATCAAAGAAAGCGAAAACTGTACCTGAGTTGGAAGCGAAGATTCAGGTGTTGGAAGAGAATCAGGAGAGGATGATTGCTACCTTGGGAAACGTTACAAAAGAATTGGACCTGCTTCGAAATTTAATCCTAGGCGTAAATACACTTCAAAACGCGATTTATGATGCTGTTACGCGAGATAAAGGTCCAGAACGCAAAACAGATAACCAGCCTCGCGCTGGCTAAGATACGTTTTCTAAACTTTCCTCTTAGTGTATATTAGTTTAAATGCTTTATTGAGTCTTTTCGAGTCGTGGGGACACGACTCATTTTTGAGTTTGGGGTGGGGTTCGTTGCCTCATCCCAATTTTTATGTGTTATTTGCTTTATTTGCTTTCAATAAAAGAATTTTCGGAGTTGCGTTTGACTGTAGAAATTTTTAAATATCCCTTTAAGCATACTTTTGATAAATCTATGATAGTAAATAGTGGACTTTAGGGATTGATATAAAACGCACTTACAATTGCATGCGAACATAGGTAATTGATAGGAAAAATTAATTAACAATGCAAATGAAGTAAGCTTGTACTCAAGGAATATGTTTGGTGTGTAGAACGTGAAATCCTAATTAGTAGAGAACCCACCTAGATATGAACTAAAGACAAGCTATTTACTTAGGAAAATGATAGGGGCAGTTCTTTATTAGCCATTTGTGCCTTTTTAGCCTTCTATCCCTTGTATTAATTATTATCCGTCTTAGCCCACTTTGAGCCTGTAGCCTTTTCTTTGTAGCCACGATATAAGCCATTATCCCTTAGATTATTAGGCATGACCATATGACCCGCACTTGAATCACAATCCTGAGACATGTCTCGAGCTTGAGTTTGGGGTGGTGGGACCACATATGGGGAATTAAATGGGTAGGGATCGATGTGTTTTGTATTGTAACACAATTGCAGATGATATATACTTGTAACCCTTTGCCGGGAATGAAGAAACATGAAAAAGAAAGAAAAAAATGAAGAAATTTGAAAATTCATACAGTAGGATCCGGGAACCCGGATCCATCAAAACCGGGAACCCGGTTTGCTTCTGTACAAAAAAAAAAAAAAAAAAAAAAAGAAAAAGAAAAATATGAATGAATAAAACATCCGGCAAAGTGGAATTTTCTGAAAATCATCTTATTTATAGTGGGTAGACATGGGACGCTAAATTGTTGCGTATATGGGTGAGTGAGAACATCTTTTTGAGCGTTAACTCAAGCTCGAGGACATTGTTGATGGTAAGTGAGGAGAGAGCCAAAAGCTCACTTCAAATTTACCAAATATTTATCCATACCATCCTTAAGCCATTATTATAACCGTAAAGACCTCGTGATTCCTAAGTGCATAGTGAATTTATTATTCTGTTGATAGGGAATACACTAGGTGGAGCGTTCAAAGCGAGGTAGGATTAATGACCACCCTATAGCCATCATACAGAGATGAGTACAAGTGTAACCTTCAAGCATTGCGACTTTAATTTTATGATTGAGATTATTTATGTTTGATGTTGCATGATTAGTGTATGTAGATGTTAATTTTTAAAAGTTTGCTATATGAGATTTATCTTAGGAATTGCTTTAGGGTTTATTTGCTAGCTTCTATGTGTTTATACGTTTGCTTCTACCCCTCGTTTTATTTTGTTTTGCTTTGTCGGGACGACAAAGGTTTGAGTTGGGGGTCTTGATGTCTCCCTAATTGTTCTTATTTTAGACTCTTAGGAGACATCATTTTTGGTGTTTATTTAATTAATTCGATAGACTTTTGAATGAAATATGCAATAATTCGGATTTCCCTTTTTATTTCTAGTATTTTTGAATTATTAAACTTTTGCGCGTAATATTGGTATTTTTAGTGTAAAGTTTACAGGTTTTTAGATGTTAGCTAGGAAAGGAATCCGAAGATAAAGTCAAAGATCAAAAGATAGAGTCAAGACTTGAAGAGAAATCCCGAAGATTTTATTTTAGAGCTGAAAATCCATTTTCCAGGCCCTTGATTGCTGTTTTCAAGGTACTTAAGAGCTGATTGAGCCGCTGACCTTTGAAGAGAAAACATTCCTTATCGAAGTACGGAACTTTAGCAACTGGAATGAGGTCAATCGGAGTTGTAACGCATCGGGAAAAGCAGTTTTAGTGAAGGCCTGTCATCAGTTACGGGATTTTGGGCTTAGAAAGTGGGCTTGGACATTTAATTAGGCTTTTATTTTCTGGTCCAAGCCCTAGTCCGAATTTTTAACTATAAAAGGAGGTCTGGACTCTTATTTTAAATACAATTCACTTTCCACAAGATTAAAAACACCAGAGAAGCTACAGCAGGAAGAAAGGAGAAGCTACAAGAGCTGGAGTGGGTCTATAGCTCCGTTCGTAGTCATTCTTATTCCGAAAATTAGGTTTTTCTTTTATTTTAATTTTGTAACGAATATGAATTCCATTTCTTTTTATTTTGTTTTTAATTTTAATATGAGCTAAGCTTTCATTAGTGCTTGAGAACAAAACAATGGGTGAATCTTGATTTTATTTTATAACGAATGTTGAATTTGGGTTTTTATTGAATTAAATTAAATTAGGGCTTTTACTCTTTTCGACAATTTGTGAATGTTTACTGATTTTAGAGTCGCGAACTAGAGTTAGGTATTAGTATCTAAGCTATTCCATATATGTGGCGTATGGATCATCCTGACGGGGGGTTTAGGTACAGAATTAATTGTTCAATCTAGGATAAAAACTATTGATTCTGACGAACTTAGTTAATCCTAGGGCCAATGTGGTAATAAATCTTAATCATCCAACGGTGGATCATATTTACCCTGACGGGACTAGTGACACTTTAGGATCGCCTTATAGTCCACCCTGACGGGGGTATAAGGATATTAGAATCCCGACCATTGTAATTGACTGATTTAACCCTTAAACAACATAAGTTAGAAAGTAAAATTAGGAGGATCCTTGCGTTCTCAAGTACTACATCTCATATTGCGTTTTCATACATTTTACTTGCGTCTTACCTTTTACTTGCATTATTATTTTGTCTTTCATTTATTAGTTATAATAAACAAAACCAAAACAAACATTTTTATTATCTTTTATTTCCATAAGTGCATCAATCACTATTTGCTAGACATTGTGATCAACCATCCGTCCTTGGAACGAATCTGATTATCAGAATTACTACTTGGGACAACCGTACACTTGCGGTTGTGGTTCGATTATTATTTGCTTTTATTTTTAGAACACACAAAGGACCATCAGAATTTTACATATATCGCTGACAATGTTTGGTGGGAAAAGTTGTCTAAGTAACTCCATATTCCAAGCGGTCATATCCTCATTAAAAAGTTGTTCTACTATATCCACTTTACATCCTGTCGGTTTCTCCAAAGTAATATTATTTCCAATCCAGTTTTGGCTCCATATATTAATATTTAAACCGTTTCCAATCCTCCATATTGAGTGTTGCTTAAATTGTATACCTTTATAAATGCTCGTCCAGCTCCATGATCTTTTATTAGAAAGTTTGGCGTTGAGAAGATTATCAAATGGAGAATAAATACCTTTTAATACTTTAGCCACTAGTGAGTTGGGATTGTTCATAATTCTCCTGGCCTGTTTAGCTAAAAGTGCCATATTCATTTTCTGAAAGTCTCTGAAACCAATACCTCCGATAGATTTAGCTCTAGCAATTTTCTTCCATTTGACTCAATGAATTCTTTTTTTAGTGTTAGAGTCCCACCAGAAATTTGCAACGATCCCAGATAATTTCTTGCAGAGTGATTTAGGGAATTCGAATATAGACATTGCATAGTTAGGTATCGCTTGAAGCACCGCCTTTATAAGTACCTCTTTGCCTCCATCAGAAAGTATGTTAGCAAAATAGCTAGAAGATTTATTGAGAAGCTTGTCCTTAATATAATTTAAATTTTCTGACTTTGCTCTTTTAAGAGAGAAAGGTATCCCCAAATACTTGCCAAAAGCTGAAGTCCTTGTAACATTTAAATTTTTAGCCACCTCTTCACAAACATTCTCCGGAGGTCCTTTACTAAATAGAATTGAAGATTTTTGAAAATTAATTCGTTGAACAGAGGCTTGACAAAAAAGTGATATAGTATCTTTAAAAGCTTCAATTTCATTCTTATCAATATTTATGAAAAATAAAGCGTCATCGGCAAATAAAAGATGCGTGAGACTTGGGCAGTTTCTAGTAATTTTGATACCTTTGATATTACCTTCCCGACATTGATAATTGATAAGACCGATAAGACTTTCAGTTAGTATTGAAAACAGGAGTGGAGATAAAGGGTCGCCTTGCCGGATTCCTCTAGTCGGAGAAAATTTACTAAGTCTTTGACCGTTGACTTTTATTTGGAAAGATACTGAAGATATACAATTATAGATCCATTTGACCCATTTTTCACAAAAGCCAATAGCTTTAAGAGTTTTAACCAGAAAGTCCCAGTTGACTTGGTCATAAGCCTTCGCCATATCAATTTTAACAGCCGCAAAGTGTCTATTTGATTTTCTCTTATTTTTAAGAAAGAAAGAAATTTCCTGCGCAATTAATATGTTGTCCTGAATACTTCTCCCTTTAATGAATGCTGATTGGGTAGGCGATATTAGATCATCCATGATCGGCTGTAATCTATTAGCAAGAATCTTCGAAATAATTTTATAGCTGAAGTTAAGACAAGCAATACGTCTATAATCCGCAACTGATTCCTGAACCTCCCTTTTTGGAATAAGTGTAATCAAAGTGTCATTAAGGCCATTGAGTGGTGTATTATTCTTGAAAAAACTGTTAACAATTGTGAAGATATCATCCTTGAGAACATCCTAGTTTTCTTGTTAGTAATTACCTGGAAGACCATCTGGCCCTGGAGCTTTTGATCCCGACATATCAAAAACAGCTTTTTTGACTTCATCAATATCAGGTAGTTTGGTAATTTCCTCATTCAAATTGTCAGAAACCTTGTTAGGTATATATTGAGATATATCCGCTCCTTGAGAACATGTTTTATCCGTGAAAAGTTTCATATAATAATCACGAATAATGTCTTTTATTTCCGCTTCAGTCTCAGTCCAATAGCCATTACTATTTTTGATAGCACTAATCTTATTTATTCTCCTTCTAAAAAGGTTTTTGGCATGGAAATACTTAGTATTTCTGTCACCTTTTTTAATCCATTGATCTCTCGCCTTATCTGCCCAATATAACTCCTCTTGTCTCCAAGCTTCTTCTAACTTTTCATATATTTCCTTCTCTTTAGTCCAATTAGTCTCCGTAGCTTGATCATTTTGGAGATCAGTTAATTCTCTTTGGTACTTGTTAATGAGCTTACGATTATTACAAAAAATTTGTTTACTCCATCCTGTAAGAGTTAAGCATAGCGCATCTCTTTTTGCACAAAAACCTTTAATGGAAATAGCATTACCTTGTCCAATCCAAACTTTACTTATAAAGTCCTTGCATTTATCATTTTCTAACCATCAAGATTCAAACATAAAATATTTCTCAAACCTTGACTTGGGCGTATCCATGGAAAGAATAAGGGGTGAGTGGTCAGATCCAATCGCCGGTGGTACTTGAATTGAAGCATTTGGATAGTTTTCACACCATGATAAGGAAGCAAGGCCTCGATCAAGTCTTTCTTTAACATTCTCTTCACCTTTTCGTTTATTTGACCAAGTGTAGAAACAGCCTTTACTTGGTAGGTCAATCAAATTATTTTGATTAATGAAGTTGTTAAATCTTAAGATTCTATCAAAATTTGATCCTCTTGTACCCATTTTTTCCGATGTACGTGAAATGTCATTGGAATCCCCAATGAATAAAGTTGGAGTATCCACCTTTGAGTACCAATTTGTAAGAGATTTCCATAAGTTACTTCTTTCCTTTTCACAAGTTGGAGCATAAACACAAACCAAATACCAAATGTCTTTATTTGTTTCCATAACTTCGGCAATTACAAAAGATGGTGCAGAGTTTATAACCCCTAACTTTACGGAATCATTCCACAACAATAGAATCCCTCCAGACATAAACGATTTTCCCTTGGGTTCGACTACGTGTGAATTTCCAAAAGCTTTAAAATGACTACAAGAGGATAGCTTACTAGACCTTAACTTAGATTCCAACAAACAAGCGATCGAGATATGAAATTTCGAGACTAGGGACTTAAACATACTCTTTGTCGAAGGTTCCCTCGCTCCTCGACAATTCCACACAAGCACACTATCCATTGAACCCGACCCTATTAAGGGATAGGCCGTCATCCACTTGAGCAAATATAGGCCCACTTTCCATCACGGGAAGCCCCTGTGTACTCGCAGCCTCATCAGAAAATGATTATTTGCTAGAGACTTCATCAAGGTGTCCTTGACAATCATCACCTTTGCAAAACACCAAATTTTCATTTCTTTGTGCATCACCAACATAGTAGTTCCCCTCCTTATCGTGGTTGTAAAAGAATTGATCTCTAACTTCAAAGAAACTCGAGTATAACTCATCCACGAACATTTTCATATCACTTATTCTTTTCTCCATCAAATTAAGATCATTCACACACAGTTTTACGGGAATACCCTGTGTACTTGTAGCCTCGTCAGATAAAGAGTCATCACAAGAAACACCATCAAGTTGACCTTGACAGTTAGTACCCGAAGATGCAAACCATGCGTCACTAATACAGCTTGTAATATTGCTAATCTTGTCCGTAAAATGATCATCACAATGTTCACCTTTACAATAATAGATTCTTTGCTTATCGGGATTAAACTCGATCCCAAGACCATGAACCCCAAGCCAATACACTTTCCTAGTTGAAAATTCCTCGATCATACTAATTAAATGAAAGAACCAGAATAAACCTCTACCGATTTCTGCTCCATCGATTTTTGCACCAGTAATTTTTAAGCCAACGGTCTTTGTATCACCAATCTTTGGGTCAAAAATCTTTGTGCAACTCATTTTAGCCTCAACAATTTTAGCAATCTCTGCTATATGTTCAAAATCCCAAATCTTTTCTCTAATTTCATCTTTCACCTCGTGATTGAAACAACAAAAAAAGAAAACCAAGTGATCAATGTATATTTCGAAATTAGTTGATGCATAGAAGTAAAAAAATTCTACAGAATTGTTAGCCGCCCAATGCAAGCATTCCTGAAGCACCAGGTATCCAATCAGGTTGAGCTTCCAAGACATATGTAAGGTATTTCTTAAACGTCTAGGTGAGAATCTTTTCCACACGGTAAACAAACAGCAAAAAGCAAGATAAATGAATATTTTACTCAATATAACCATATCAGCAGCTAAGATAAATCCACACACCTTCTGCACAGCGTGTCCTCTATTCCTTAGCCAAAAGGAGATAATAACAAACAACACCAGGAAATAAAATTGAAAAGAAACTTTTTGAAGATCACACAAAAACTTTTTTTGTGTTTCAGCACCATTGAAATCGCCACCGCCAAAAGGAAGAGCATAATTTATTGATTTACAGAAGTAGTAATATTCGTGGATGTAACTAATAATCCAATTACATAATTTATACTTTAAACTATGAATTAACCACCAATTAGATGAAGGGCATTTGCATGGTGAAATCTCAAGGAATCTAAGATCCGTATAAGCTCGATTATAAATACATAACGTGAATGTCCACATAAAGTATTTGAACCTATTGTATAAGTTACCTGAGATATGGAAGATCCTTTTGAAGATAAAATAGAGAAGAATCTCGATAAACTGAAGATTCATATATTTAATTCCTTTTATCCTCCTTATATAACAGCAGATGCATTTACAAAAAATTCCAGCACTACAAAACCAGAGCATATGCCTTGAAACTTGATTATAAAATTTTCCAGAATTGAAATGGGTAGTTGAAATATCAAAACCTCCCTTATAATACAACTTGCTGATGAATATCATAAGATAATTACTTGAAGCTTTAAGATAATTATTACCCTCCACATTACTTTTTATAATAAATAAGTACTTAATCAAATAAATACAGGGGATAATGATAGACAATGAGTTATTCATCTTCCTAATATGCATAAAATTGTTAACATTCATAAATACCCTTAAAATATTCCGGATTAGAACATGTCTGCAGTACTTTGGGAGCTTTAAGGCTTAGGACATAGTTAAAATTCTTCTGCATGTGTAGTAAACCACCTTCATAGACCGTAATTAGAACACCAATTATCATAATTAACATAAATTCCATCAAATCAACCCAATTATGGAGCTGCATGTCCACGGAAAATGGATAGGAAACCCAGCTCTCAAGCTCCATCCAAAGTTGAAGGCAGAGGTTAATGGGTCCTCGATCAAACTCAAGGAGGTTTCTTAAATATGTATCATAGAGGAAATGAAGTAGGAAAACTAAAGTCTTCATAGTAAATATAGGAATTGTACTGTTAGAACTACTAGGTTAAGCCATAAGAAGAGAATAAAAGAAACAGGAACATCGATTAGAAAAGGGGGTTTAGGGTTGATCAGAAATTTGTTCTAATTGGCTTTAAATTTGAACAGGAAATGTTATAGCTGAAAATATGTTAGTCAAACATAGCTAGAGAAAGGGAAAAGGATGGAAATTAACCTATGAGATCAAGTAGAAGATGATCGACAATGATTTGAACTTTTATTACATCCATTAAAATTTCGCTAATACCAAACCCTAGTCTGAAAATTCCATTTTCCCATCACCAATCCACGCTACCAAATATCTGTTTATCCATTACGGATAACCCAACATCTTCTTCCACGTGGGATACCCATTTGAAATAAAAATACTTGCTAAAGTTTCTGAAAAACATTATTTTCTCAAAATTTAATTTTTTTAATATATTCTATTTTATACTTTTATTATGATTGTAAATATATATTGCGTATTAATGTGTGTTACATAAATAATTTAATATTTCATATTCATTTATTGAATATTCTTACAAAACGTTATATTGTACGCCATAATATATGTTATTTGTTTTATTTAAATTAGTTGTTTCTCGTAAAGGGTTTGACTAAATCTAAGAATCTCACAAATCAAGAATATATGGTCCGGGTTATAAATATCTGTAGATTTGCGAAAAATCATGTGAATAGTACGAATTATATTTTTTTTTTGTTTAACCTTTATTTAAATAATCTAAAGCAATGTATTCTTGATATTCAAGGAATCTTTTAAGGTTCAGATTTTCACCAATGTACGAGGTTTGGACAAAACACGGTGTTATCCCTAATATTGTATATGAAGAAATAATTAATTTGTTTGATGATCTTAGACCCACTTTTAATGTCGACATGTCCTCCGGAGACACCAAGTCTAGAAATGAGAGTGTTTCGATTAAAAATTGAGGTTTTTTGATACTTTGTTCGAGGAAATTGAGACAAAGTTGCACACAGGTTCCACCACGATGGTGCCTTTCAATTGCATTGCTAAATTGATGCATGTAAAAGTGAAGAACAAAAGACAAATACCTATTTCACTAAACTCCTACAATAGTTTTGTCGTATTTTATCAGAAGGACGTAATTTGTCTACAACATATGAGGAGTGTAAAAAACTGAAAAGAATGGATATGGGCTACATTACAGTCGATGTTTGATAGAAAGAGTGTGTATTGTATTGTAAATATGATGAAAAAGTCAAGAATATCCAGTTTGTAGTGAATATAGGTGGGATAAAAAGAAAGGGAAGAAAGCACCTCGTAAAAAGTTATGATACCTCCCTATTGCGCCAAAATTGCACAGAATATACGCTTTGAGACACACACCATGAATGATATGATTAGGTACCATATTGGGAAGTCTTCTGACGATGATATTTTTATCTAGTCTATGGTATCAATTGGAAAATATTTTATGAGCACAACCCGAATTTACTCGTGATTCGCGTAATGTGCGTCTAGGTTTAGCCAACGATGGTGTTTGCCCTTTCTCCATGCAAACCCTCTCATATAGAATGTGATCAGTTATATTGACCACCAACAACTTTCCATCGTGGTTATGCATGAAATAATCCACCTTCATGTTTACTTTACTGATTTTGGGTTCGTGATCTCCTAGTAAATATATATATATATATATATATATCTTTCTACTCCTGCTTATCCATGAGTTGAAGATATTGTGGTCTACGGGGATCCCTACGTATGATGTGCACACACAAACAAAATTTATCATGAAGGATTTTCTTTATTGTTTATGATCAATAATTACCCTGTTAGGTCGTATACTTCGAGATGGTGGGGTGAAGGTTATAAAACGTGCACATAATGCATGGATTCTATACATTCGATGCGTGTGCGTAAATATATACTTTATTTTGATCTTCATCGATGGTTACAAACACAACATCGTCTTAGAAGCAACATGTACGTTAAAAACGAGAATAAGCCCTCTCCTTTAAAACGTATCACTGTAGATATTCAGACACAACTTGATGGACTGTCTTTTATGTTTTTGGGTAAATACAAGGACTTTGGTGGGAATACAAGTAAGAAAGCATGCCAAAAAGAGTTTAACTGGAAGAAAAAGAGTAGTTTCTTCAGATTAACTTATTGGTTGGAAAATTTTCTTAAACATAACATTGATGTTATGCACTATGAGAAAAACGTGTGTGATGACTTTCTTTGTACCATGATTGGCCTCGATGGAAAATTAAAAAAGATAACACAAAAGAGAAAAACGATTTAATAGATTTGAATATCATGAGTGAGTTGTGGTTGTTCCAAAACCGAGATATATTGATATAGCCGTGGGCCAAATTTGCATTCCTCTTAGAAAAAAGACATTCTTTAATTGATTGTTTAAAGGTGCAAAAGTTTTTGGACGGGTTTGCATCTAGTTTGAGGAATAATATTTTGAGTGATGCGGGAAAGATCATCGGAATGAAATTACATGATTGTCACATAATGATGCAATTTATTTTTGTGGCAAATACCCTGGATTTATTGACGATATATCGGTGACCAATCTATTAATAGGGTTGTATAACGTGTTTAGAGACGTTTGTAAAAGGAAAGTAAGTATGACCGAGCTTTAGAGAAAAAAGCATAATTGGTTTTTCTTATGTGTAAGCTTGATATGATATTTCCTCCTACTTTTTTTGACATCACTATCGACCTAGTCATTCACTTATACGAGGAAGCCCAGTAAGGCGGTCCAGTTCAAATGCGTTGGATGTACCCATTTGAAAGGTATTTGAAAAAATTTATAGAATATATTTGGAATTTGGCTAGACCTGAAGGATTGATCGCAGATGGATACATTGTAGATGAGACGTTGACATTTATCTCACCCTATCTACGAGAAGAAAAAACCAAGTTCACCCAATCCAATTAATATGGTGATTTTGTCCTAGATACAAAACAAATATACATGTTTAGGAACAAATGTCTACAAGTGGGTAACTGATGTCTCCCCATTTGTGATGATTTATTATTAGTTGGAGACATCATTTTAGGTGTATTTATTAGAGTATAGGTCGATTTTATTATGATTTAGTACACTTTCCTATTTCTAGTCTTGATTTGATGATTTATTATTTTTAGAGCATATTGGGTTTAATTATTTATTTAGTGTGAAGCTTTAAAGATAATATGGAAATAAAGTAGATTCCAAGTCAAGTCTAAAGATTAGGAAAGAAGATCTTGAAGAAATCTAGAGATAGAAGGAAACAGAGTTCAATTAGGAAAAGGAAAAGCTGCCGAATAATTTTGAATTTCTGCAGTTACGTCTAAAGAAGTAGTGATAACTCCAAAACCGATCCGATTTTGGAAGATCCCTTTCATAGGGACGTAGATAATTCCGTGGGGATTCTTTTGACATCTTATGGGTAAAAAACGGTCCAATAACAAAGAAGATATGGTAAAAACAAGTCAGCAGTAATTATCCTTATCTACATACGAATTTGAGTTGGGCTAGGAGTCCATTACTTACCTTCTCCTTCAAGAAAATGAACTAGGTCTTCCTATACCCTATAAATACAACCTCTTATCATTAGAAAATCATCCTTGACCAAACCTTAAGGTCAGGAAGAAGATATAACACAAGAAGAGAAGTCTGTAAGGAGCTGTGCATCAATCATGTATTCTTCAACCTTCAATTCTGTAATTCTTTTCTTTTCTTTCTTTAGTATGAATTAATTAAATTTAGCTTGAGTTTTAGCATATATGTATGAACCCTGGTTTTGGTTGACATCTATCTAATTTGATTGAATTTATGTTTTGATTTCTCTGTTTATGTGTTGGATTTATATTATGTGTTCTTTACGGTGTACAACGTATAGGATTACCATCATAGTAGTTAGATAACCGGTACATTTGACTATAGAATTAGCACATAACATCTAGAATAAGGTTTGATATGACAACCCTGCCTAACTAGATAGTCAATGGTTTAGTGTATTGCTATTTAATCAATTGCAGGAACAGTTTGCTTAGGTTCTTATTGACACAGATAAACCCTATTTGAAACTACATAGCGCAATTGAAACCAAACTATTGAAATACTACATGATTCATACCTTACATGTTTAGAACGGCAAAACTAGTGGGGATTACTTGTTAATTACTCAAGCTAAACTCTCATACTATCTTCTTTTCTTTTATTTAATTTTCTGTCTTTAATTTATTAGTTTAGTTTTCTTATTCAAAAACCAAATAAATATTTATCTTTCTTTTCTTTCTACTTGCGTATTATTATCTGTTATAACTCTCATATTTGCACTTGAATATTTGAATAAGTTCTTCTTAACCTTCGTAGTCCCTGATGAACGAATTCCACTTATTCATTAAAACTTGCATACGATCTGTATACTTGCAGAACCGTGCTCAGCCTAGGGTGTTTATTTGCCTTTATTTTATACATCTTTTTATCACACCTTAGGCGACACCAAGTTTTTGGCGCCGCTGCCGGAGACTACATCGTTAGTCCTTGTGCAATTATCTAGTGCTTATATTTTAGTTAGTTTTATTTTACGCTTTTCTTTTTAGTTTTTGTTTTACAGATTTTTTCCAGGCAAGAGCAGATTTATTAGGAAAGGAAAGTGTTGTATTTATTAGATCCGGCAGAAGCTAATATAATTACGAAGTACGTTCTTGAAACCAAGAGAAGTTGGATGATTAAATCAGAAAAACAAACAGAGACTTTAGAATCTCTAAAGCTCAAAGAGTTAAACCAACAACTTGAGGAATTACGAGAACACGCGCAAAAACTAGCTCAAGGAAATCTAGTACATACTTTACCTTCATGGCCTAGTTGTGGAGCAAGAGATCACTCGTGGGAGAATTGCATGAATAATCCAGCTTTAATTTCCTTCATACCTTATCAAAGAAACCATTATTATGATGGTTATTATCAATCTCAAGGAAATTACGCTAATTATCAGCCTCCACAGAATTATAATTGGGTCGGAAATCAACAGACATATTATCAACCGCGACCACAATCTTATTATCCTTCACAACCTATCTATCAAGAAGCGCCAATTTATAACAAAGCTTATCAAGAACCACTTTCCTATTCAATGCAGCAAACCATACAAGAACAACCTTCGAGTTTGAATTCAAGCATGGCTAAGATGATGAATCTAATTGAAATATGGAGATTAGCCAGCAAAGATTCCAAAACCAATCCAAGGTGCTTAAGAATATCGAGCATACAATGTCACAAATGGTGAATAAACTTCAAATCTTTGCAAAAGGGCAACTCCCAAGTGATACTAGTGCTCCCGAAGACAGTGTTTGCCATGCAGTTGAATTAAGAAGTGGAAAACAATTACCTCCACCTAGAGTAGAACCAGAACCGACCTCTATTCCTGACAAAGTGGTTGAAGAAACAATTGAAAACAAGGTGGAAGAGGTAATTGAACAAATAAGTGTCCTAGAGAAGACACCAGAAAAGAAAGAGAGCCCGGTGGTAACCAATGCATGTCTTCCTCCACCATTCCCGTCACGTGTCAGAAATCTGAACAATGAAAAAGAATTCAAGAAGTTCCTTGACATGGTGAACGAGTTTAAGATCAGCATCCCGTCTGTAGAAGCTCTCACAAGAATGTCAAAATATGGTTAGTTCATGAGGGACATTCTTTCTAACAAACGAAGTTTAGAAACCGAAAAGATGAATGGATTGCCAGAGGAGTGTAATGTTACAAATGAAATAGAGTTACCACCAAACACACCCCCTCCCACGAAATCTTGGATGGCACCATCCATGATCATGAAGAATCGAGTTGAAAAGTTCGTGGGAATTAGAGGTAAGGGGTGGAAATTTCGTCAATCGTAATCGAGGTAACGCGTCTAACTTTCAAAGACGTTAAACAAAGGTGCTATACGGGAGACAACCCGTAGTTTCTTTTATGTTTTTAATTCATGTCTAGGTTTTTAATGCATGTTTAGTTTAGTTGTTTTTAGTTGAAATTGCATATTTGAGAAAGGTATTAGTGTTTTTGATGCTTAGGTATTGGAGAAATCGAGTTCGGGAGGAGAAGACGAAGTTTTTTGGAAAATTCTGACCATCAGTCCGGTACACCGGACTACCCTTCTGGTACACCGCAGAGGAGAAAAACCATACCACGTGTAGGTAACTCGGGTTTTGTGCCAAGAAGAAAAAAAATCAGTCCGGTATACCACGCCTCAAGCTCCGGTGCACCGCATGACCGAAAACCCGTGCTACGGGTAGGAGATGCGGGTATTTTGACAAGGATTAAAAATTTTGAGGAACAGAAGCTGCGGTACACCGCGCCCCTGTTCCTGTACACCGCAGGTCGCCGACTGAAGACAGAAAAAGCTGCGTTTTAGGTTATAAGAAGCAAGAGGTGAGTACAATTCCGAATTTACAAATCCTTAAGCCTCTCTTTCTTCTCCAAACCTCTCCCAACTCCATGGAAGCTTCATCAATCCTTCCCCAAACATTAAAACACTACCCAATCACCATAAAAACACATCCAATCCTTTCTCCACATCATTACAAAGAAGGTTCAACCACCCAAATTATACCAAAACACATTGAATCCAAGAATCAAAAGCTTAAATTTCAGAAATTCATCCTACAATTTCTTAAATCCATACCAATTCATGAAGAATCCATCTTACCAATATAGAGAATCATCATCAAAACACCTTGTACAACCAATAATCAAGAGTTTCAAATTTCAAGAGTGGTTAAAGCTTTGAGTTGGGGGTCAATTGAGATGATTAAGAGAACATAAACATTATTTACTGTAAGGGAGATGAAGAAAAGCAAGGTATGGGATTTTATTAAGAAGAAATCAAGTAAGAAAAGTTCTAGTTCCATACAAAGGGTAATATAGGTCACGAAAAGAGAGGTCAGCTAGCTGTGTTTGATTCAATAAGCAAAAAGGTTTCAACTTTAGTGAAGAAAACAACACAACCTCTCCAAATCAAAGACCTTACACCCGAAGAAAAAGAGAAAGCTTACCCTGATAGCTTCTCCGAAGAAACAATTAAAGGAACTACCTTTTGCTTATGAGAAAGTATTTGAAGAATAAGTTGATGAAGGAGAATACAAGAAGATTCACGGAGATTTGGAAGAATTGGGTTGGTCTACGTTAATGGTAAGACGTTCAAAAAAACTATCTTTTTGTTGAATTGTATTTGTGAGGAAAATTAGAGGATGTGGCACAGTTGATCTATGAGGAGGTGATACGATTTTCGGTCTCTCCCATGTCGTTATTTAATGCAATATCCTACTATGATCACGTGTCTTGATCGGAAAACGAATAAGAAGTTGGGTGAAGAAGAAACACATGAGTTTAAGATGAGTAACAATATTGACAATGCTTGGATCATTAAAGTTTTAAGAGTAATTACGCAACTTTCAAAAGAAGAAAAGGAGTACATCATAACACTCCGTGAGCAATTAAAGAAAAATCCAGCAAAATCCTATCTTGAAATGTTGATAAGGCGAGGTAATAGCCTCGAAGAGTATGTTTTCTTTATTCCCTACCTTTTCTTTATGTGCAATATGTGCGCTAATTTTAAATTTAATTTTTCTTGAGTCTTTTTCTAATCGTGGGGACACGGCTCATTTTTTAGTTGGGGGTGGGGATTCGTTGTCCTCATCTTCCTTTTTGTTTTTTTCATAAAATTTTAAAAAAAATTGGGTTGAATTAGGCATAGAATATGTTGAATGTACCTATGTGAGCATGATTTTAATTAGGTCAATGATAGTAAGTAGTATGTTTTTGAAAGATGTTACAAATATGTTTAGCATGCATGTATGAAAACAAGAAATAAAAGATAGAAAAGTTAATGAGCAATGCTAAGAAGTCACGTTGAAACTTAGGGAGAGTTATTTGGTGTGTAGAACGTGAGGTTTGAAATTAGTTGAAAACCCGCTTATCTATGAACTATTAGTGAAAAAGTAACGAAATCTGGTAGTTAGAAAAATGAATAAGGCAGTTCTTTCATGTTAAAGCCACTTGAAGCCATTTTATACCGTCTCACCCTTTTTATTTGATTATTGTTATTATTTATCCGTCTTAGCCCCTCTGAGCCTTTCTAGAGCCTTTTATTGAACCACATTATAATCCATACCCTTAGTTTGTAGGACTTATCTATATGACCCGCACTCGAATCGCAAAACCTGAGACAAGTCATTTTTAGAGCTTGAGTTTGGGGAGGTGGGTTTCATCATTAGGGAACATTGGGTTTGGGAAATTGTAATTGTGATTTTATTGATGATGAAAAAGAATTGTAATTGTGATTTTATTGATGATGAAAAAGTTATTATTGTAACCCTTTCCCGGGGTAATAGTGAATGAAAAAAAAGCTACGAGCTAAATTTTACAACAAGGGCATAAAAAGAAGAATATATATATTAAAAAAATAGCGTGATATCTCAACATCAAAAAGAGAGTCATAGCTATACAAAAGAAAAATTGATATGAAAAGAATATATATTCTGACCGACAAAGTGGAATTTGTATATCATCATAAAAGGGTTTTAATTGGGATTGATTGGGGATGCACATCAGAATGCATCAATAAATTGGGGTGAGTGAGAACATCTTCGAGTGAAAACTCAAGCTCTAGGGCGATTCGTTGATGGAATGTGAGGAGAGAGCCAAAAGCTCACTTTTCATTTATCCAAATATACCACACCGTCCCTAAGCCACGTTATAACCAAAGACCTTAGGATTTCTAACTACTTGGTGGAGAAACAATTGAGCTATTAGGTAGTAGGTAAGTGGACCATTGAATGCTATATTAGGACCTATGAACAACCTATAGCCATTAGCATGAACTAAGTTATCAACCTCTCCTTCTAGAATTGCGAAATTAATCTTGATTTGAATTTATGGAATGTTGATTATGTGTATATTAAGCATACTTGTGCATTATTTTTTGAGCATTACTACATGAGACTTTTTAGATACTATGCTTTAGGATCATTCATTGTGTATAGTTCTTATTCTCCTCCTACTTCTTCTTCTTGATTATTTGACTACCCTACTGTTCTATACTTTTATTGTATCGGGACGATACAACTTTGAATTGGGGGTCTTGATGTCTCCCCATTTGTGATGATTTATTATTAGTTGGAGACATCATTTTAGGTGTATTTATTAGAGTATAGGTCGATTTTATTATGATTTAGTACACTTTCCTATTTCTAGTCTTGATTTGATGATTTATTATTTTTAGAGCATATTGGGTTTAATTATTTATTTAGTGTGAAGCTTTAAAGATAATATGGAAATAAAGTAGATTCCAAGTCAAGTCTAAAGATTAGGAAAGAAGATCTTGAAGAAATCTAGAGATAGAAGGAAACAGAGTTCAATTAGGAAAAGGAAAAGCTGCCAAATAATTCTGAATTTCTGCAGCTACGTCTAAAGAAGTGGTGATAACTCCAAAACCGAGCCGATTTTAGAAGATCCCTTTCATAGGGACGTAGATAATTCCGTGAGGATTCTTTTGACATCTTATGGGTAAAAAACGGTCCAATAACGAAGAAGATATGGTAAAAACAAGTCAGCAATAATTATCCTTATCTACATACGAATTTGAGTTGGGCTAGGAGTCCATTACTTACCTTCTCCTTCAAGAAAACGAACTAGGTCTTCCTATACCCTATAAATACAGCCTCTTCTCATTAGAAAATCATCCTTGACCAAACCTTAAGGTCAGGAAGAAGATCTGCAAAGCCGAGCCCGCCCAAGCAAGCCTCGCGGTTCCACAAGTTAGTAACAAATGTTCTACTGTCTCCGGTTCTATTTTTCACCATTAGCATTCGCCATCCACCTCGCAGTGACATGTAACCAAGTTTTGCCCTGTCGGTATAGCATTATTACAAGCCTTCCAAGAGAAGATCCTGATCTTGGTAGGAAGATTAGAGTGCCAAACAGTGGTCCATAGCTTGCTCTCTCTGTGGACGCTGTTAGATTGTCCCGGTGACTCATTAATCTTTGCCTCTATTATAATCTTATATCCTGATTCTGTTACGTACTCTCCGTTGGTAGTATGTGGCCATATAAACTTATCTGGCGAGTCCCCCATGAAAACCTTTTCCCACAAGATAACCGGGATAACGGGCTCTGGAAATAACTCATCCAGTTTTTCTGTGTCCCAGTCCGATGAACCCTCTTTCCATAAATCTTTAATCTTATAAACCTCACAATGACTCGGCTTTTCTAATTTCCACGTCGTATCTAACCACTTATCCATCCAAATATTAATATTTTCTCCATTACCTATTTGATATTTTCCATACCTCTTCTAATAGGCTTGCCCATGTCCATGTTCGAGATTGTCTTAATTTAACATCGAGAAAATTACTTTTGGGAAAGTAGATACCTTTAAGGAGTCTGGCCGCTAATATGTTTGGATTCTTCAGAATTTGCCATGTCTGTGCTGCTAGCAGAGCTGTATTCATTCGCTTGAAATCTTTGAAACCCATGCCCCCTATCAATTTGCCCAGTGCCAATTTTTACCATGCTAACCAGTGTATTCGAGATTTTTCTCCATAGTTCCACCAGAAATTCGAGATAGCCGATATTAGTTTATTACAGAAAGTAATTGGAAAAGAGAAAATTGACATTGCATATATCGGTATTGCATGTAAAATGGCCTTAATAAGTACTTCCTTTCCACCTTCCGACAGTAGTTGTGCCTTCCATCGTTCTGTGTTTTTGAACACCTTTTCAGCTATCCATTGTAGCGACTGTACCTTTGACTGTTTGTGGCAAAGTGGTATCCCCAAATACTTCCCAAGATCGTCTTTCTCTTGAATTCCGATGATAGAGGTAACTTCTGATCTACATTCCTCTGGTGTATCCTTGCTAAAGCATACCGAGGATTTCATAAAGTTGATCTGATGTCCTGACACTGCACAATATTTAGACACACACTCTCAGAAATGGTCAATTTCGAGATCATCAATCGTTAGGAAAATAGCGAGTCATCAGCAAATCATAAATGAGTAATAGCCGGGCAGTTTCTTGTAATCTGGATTCCCTTCATCATACCTTGTTCAACTTTCCGTTCAATTAGGCTAATCAAAGACTCCGACATAAGGGGAAAAAGGAAAGGGGATAAAGGATCTCCCTGTCTGAGACCCCTTCCGGATTTGAAGTTGCGGAGCCTTTCTCCATTAAAATTAAGCTGAAAAGTGACTGAGGATATACAATTCGAGATCCAAAATATCCATTTATCACAAAAACCCAGTTTACGTAATAATAATAGAAGAAAATCTCAGCGTACCTGGTCGTATGCCTTTGCCATGTCCAGTTTTACATCAACCATGGGTTTTGGACTTTTCCGCTTGCGTTTCATATAATAGAAAATCTCTTGGGCTATCAGGATGTTATCCTGAATCGCCCTATTCTTAATAAAAGCTGTCTGAGTCAGAGAAACAATAATATCCATAAAATCCTGTAATCTATTAGCCAGTATCTTTGCTATTATTTTATATCCAAAATTAACACATGATATTGGACGATAGTCCCCTATACCTTCCTGTTTCTCCCCTTTTGGTATAAGAGTTACCAAAGTTTCGTTTAACTTATCGAGAGAGATATTATTTAAAAATAAATCTTGAACCATTAAAAACACATCGGCTTGTATAATATGCCAGTATTCCTGATAAAACTTACCATTTAATCCGTCCGGACTAGGAGCTTTGGATGGTGACATGTCAAAAACTGCTTTTTTAACTTCTTCCAAAGTTGGTAGCCGCGTTAGTTTCTCGCTCATCCCCTCTGTTACTTTTTTCTGTATTGCCTATGTAGCCTCCTCCATATCATCTATATTTCTTTCCCCGAATAAATCATCATAATAACTTTGAAAGCTAATTCCTCACCTCTGATATCTCTTCCGTCCATATTCCATCCTCCTTTTTAATACGCAATATTCTATTTAAGTGACGACGCTTAATAGTTATCAAGTAAAAGAATTTTGTATTTTTATCTCCATATTTAACCCAACTCTGCCTTGTCCGATCGTACCAATAATTTTCTTCTGCAATGTACGTTTGCTTGAGAGCCTTCTTTATCTGGGCCTGTTCCTCAATTGTGTCTTTCGTAGCTTCATGTTGTTCTAAATCGACTAATCTCCTTGTCAGTTCCTTTATTTTTGAAGCATTGTTTCGGAAAGTCTTTTTACTCCAACCTGTTAACGCTGTAATCGTGTTATCTCTCTTTCGTAAGAATGCCGGTAACGATTCTAACATCCCTGCATCTCCCCACGCTGTTCTAATCACATTTTCGCATTCCGGATGTTCGGTCCACAATGTTTCAAATTTAAACCATTTCAACCCGTTATTTTGTGTTCTCTCGTGTTGCAAAATAATCGGGCAATGATCAGATCCAATAGCTGGAGGTATATATACCTGTGCATTAACATACCTGTGCAACCAATCACATGATGCAAATGCCCGATCAAGTTTGACCTTGACTGGCTTATCAATTCGACGGTTAGACCATGTAAAATAACAACCATGAGATTGAATTTCACTTAAATTGTTATTCGAGATAAATGTATTAAATTCGTGAATATGTCTATTATCTGAGGGTGTATTACTTAATTTTTCACATCTTTTAAGACTATCACTAAAATCGTCTATTAAAACCCATGGTTTATTGATATTTTGATTCCAGATAGTAATTTCCTCCCACAGTTTTACCCTATGTTCTAATTTAGTCGGAGCATGGACACATATAATATAGTAGGGAAAATATGGTTCATTAATATACAAGATTACAAAATATTGATTAGACCTAATAACTTCGAGCTTAACATCCGCGTGCCAGAGTACCAAAATGCCACCTGAATGCTATGTTGTAGATCTCGTTTTCGCGGCCTAGGCGGTCGACCGGGGCCTAGCGCCTAGGAGCGATTATACGGGGCCTAGGCGGAATTATACGGTTTTGAATCTCGCTGTGTAATTTTGTATATTTAGTAATATATATGTAGTAATTATAGAAATTTAACCATTTAAGTCATACAATTCATCTAGCACCACTATAGTAAATATATAAATACTAAACATCGAGTTATAATATCAATTAAAGAATTCTCGAGAATAAGAAAAATAACAAAAAAAGACCTATGCGGCCATTTTTTACCATTGATCGGCGCCTAGACTGGCAAGGCGCCTATTCTACGGTGACTAAGGCGCTAGGCAAAAACGCCTAGAGTTTTAATTAGGCGTAAGCGGCTAAGGGGGGAGTTGACGCCTAGGCGGCGCCTAGGCGCGCCTAGGCGGGGAGATCTACAACATAGCCTGAATGATAAGCATTTCCAACCGGATCCTGAACAAAATGATTAGCATATATAAAGTTTCTTAAGACCTTGTGGGCATCTACCGCGCGTAGCATTGTCTCAAAAAAACACGCAACCCCCGGTTTGAACCTATTAAGGACGGACCTAATACTAGAAACTGTCAAGGGAGCCCGTATCCCCTGACAGTTCCATACACACGTCGTCATTTAATGTTCCGGATATCACATATAACCTTAAAATTAATAACTCCACATGTCATACTATTCCTATGCAATTTGCCTAATTTTCTCCTAGTCTAAATTTAATCTCTATTATTAATTTTAACCCCATCCCCTATAAATCTTTTTGGTTCCTATTTTAGAAAGAGCAGGCACACTCTTACCTTTCCTTTTGTGAGCCCAAATTCCCCAATAATACTCAATATAACCCATGATCGACCAGGCCCATAAAAGAACTTGAGTCTTCTTCTTTGCATTAACTAATCGCTGCCCCTTTTCTCCGCCGCGATTTCTGTATCACAAATATCACATAGCTTTTTGTTTTTAAATATTAACTCCATAATATAACATCTGTGTGCAAGTATCAAAAGTTGTTACACTTTATCTCAGAACTTATTTTAATATTATAAGTCCTAGAATTAAGTTTCTATTATATCCCAAAAGCTCATATCAACAAAGAGTAATAGCATACCTGAATTCCTTATATTAGTTTCTCTCGTGTTGCTCTGTAAATCAGTCCATCCATCCTTTCTGTTCACTTTTCTATTATTTTGTCGGTTAGACGTCCATTTTATTTTGTATTCAATACGTATTACATATGTTTTTCTATCCCAACTAATCCTAGGGCCATTCATGTGTCCAATTAGGGCCATTCATGTGTCCAATATTTTTTAGAACCAGTATATCAATTTTATTTCTGAGAACAATAGCCAGCATATAGGTTATGTAATGGTAATATATAGTGAAGTAAAGAAACGTACCCTGATTTACTGTTAAAATTTAAATTAAGACCGTTCTTCTATTGCATCCCCGTGTCTTCATCCCCACCTTTCGTCTTCTTTTGTTGTATTTGTTTACTCCATGACCATGTCGAGAAGTCTACATGTAGACGTTGATAATCTATTTCACGAGGTTCATGATTGTCACTTGTGAAACCAGGTCCTCCCTCGTGTTGCCATCCATCCGAGGATTCGTTTCCAACAATAATATCAATACAAGGATATGGTTTTGCCTAATGATTTCGATGAAATTTGTAAGATTTAATTAAAGGGGGTGATGAATATTTGACGGTGCAATGGATAAGTGTCGAGAGTTTCTCTTTCTCTCTCTTTATTCTTTTTCTTTCAGATATCAATTTCCCTTTATTGTTTGTTCGGGAAGACCAATTTTGTCAAAAGCTTTATGATAACAAATCGGTCGCAAATTTGAGGACAGAATATGATCAAGTATTCAAATAAATATGACAATTCCACTATGGTCTTTTAGAATTAATAAAAAACAATGATCCATCAAAGAATGGATGAAAATCTACGTCGATCATAAACAATTGAAGTTTTTTTTTTTTTTTTTTGATCAAACATAAACAATTGAGTTGATTTAAAAGAGTTCACACAAGGCTTTAAATTACTAACATTTTTCTAAATCCCCACCGGGTAGAATTCATTTATGTACTCATTAGACCTGAATCATAAGGTACAGAGGCTTGTCTAATCCAGGCATCTTCGTAATATTTTCCAGGAGCAAAACTTTCAGCAATTTGAGAAGTAATATTCTGAATACCCGTCCATTTAACCCTTAATTGATTGTTTGCACCTGGACCCTTGTTTTGATACTCGCCAAAGTAGAGTGTGTCAAGAGCAAAGTTGCCTGACCATGGAGACCAACCCTCGGGAGCAATAACCCCATCAAGGAAAGAGTTAATGATAATGGTGGTTGAGTACATCTTCCAAGGGCGTCCCAAATAGACCTTTGTACCAATAGGTGCAGTACGGAAATCTGGAGCAGTGAGGATCTGACAGTTGTGGAAAATTAATGCACCAGGACCGTCCTTTTCTGTTTTACCTTGAGCTGTGACCATACAAGCCTGACCAGGAAGGGGTTTCCTGATCAAGAACTTGCAGTTTTGGAATATTGCTTGAGCATCACCAAACACAAAGTCAATGGTTCCAGTGATGGTGCAGTCACGGTAGAATTGACGGAAACTATGTGCCAAAAGTGTATCTTGATAACCATCTATTTGACAATTAAAGAAGACTGCACCATCAGCTGTAACTCTAAGGGCCACCGCTTGGTGCTTCTTTGGTCCAGCAGCATTTTTAAATCCAATGTCCTTTGCAATGAAATAATTTCCTTCAACGGCTGTATATATACATTCATGAATAAATTAAATGTTGTTTTGATTTAAATATGATAAATTAAAATATGCACTTACCAACTGTGGCAGTATTATAAGTTGGGGTGCCATCAAGATAGCTCTTCTTTCCTGTGATCTTTGTCTTAATTGGACCTTCACCAATGAGTACAACCCTCGTTGCACTACTTGGGATTAAGACATGCTCCTTATATACACCAGCCTTCACGAAGATAATGAATGGCTCCATGTTATTTTCTGGTACTGTTTTTAGAGCCTCATTGATACTCGTGAATTGTCCACTCCCATCCTGAGCAACAACAACATTAGGCTTGGGATCAATGGTGCCACTAAGTAACCTACGACTTTTAGAATTAACATATGAAGGGAACCCATCTTCAACAAGATTTTGGCTAGTGATTGGTATTGGTTGTAATAATTCCCTAATAATTTTATTATAGCTAGACACCATAGCAAGGGCATTGCTCATGAGTTCACCCGAACTCTTCAACAGTTTCTTCATTTTGTCACCAGTTTCACCGGGTAAATTCTCGAAACCATCAAGGCAAGTCTCGTGAAACGTAACTGCACCTCCTATCCATGTTCTTAGATCACCAATGTCCTCGTCAAACTTGCTGGGATCCATCATTGTATCAACTTTGTCCATTGAAATATTAATATGTTTAATAGCTGAATTCAAGACTTCTTTGCATATATCCAGGGCCTGTGAAGCCATAGAGTTCATCGATGGTTCTTTCAGAACTGACGAATTTGAAATAGCATCACCCAAGTTTAATGTTGCTGCCTTTAAAGCAACCTTCATCAATGCATTAGGATCGCTTGTGTTTGTTGATGCAAGGGTGCTTTCACATGTTTCCTTGTAATTAGTTGCATCACATATGGATTTAATAGCATTGTTTTCTGTTAATAACTCGGAATTTCCATCTTGGTCATCTTTTCCAACATTACGGGTGACACCAAGAATCACCACCCCAACCAACGACACTAGGAGAAATGCAGAAAGTGCGTAAATAGAAATCTTTCTCTTATTCATTTTACTGTATTTTGTATTTTCTTATTTCGGAACTTCTTCTATATTTATATCATTTTTGCATGTTAAACTAAAACAGAAAAGCCAGACATGAACAAGACTCCTTCTGTTTTTCCATCACAAAATACGGACAAAATATTCAAACAAATTTCTTCTCTCTGCAGTTAGTTGTTGCAAAAATTTGTTTTCACATTAATCAAATATATTTCGTCCTACAGACATCTCTCTTATTCTCTGTTTTTTTTCTCCATTGATCAAATATATTTCGTCCCACAAGCATTTCTCTTTTTCTCTTTTTCTCTTTCTATAGACTATATTATGTGATGTATTATGTAATTTTGACGTGTATGATTGCAGATTTTGTCATATTCTCTTGTTAAATTTATCAAAGTTATTAAATGTATAAATTTTCGTTGTTATTCAGAATATAACTGATCGTGTGTTGTAGAGGATAGATATACACTACAGCAGGTCGAGGATTTACCGACGACAGCTGTCGTCGGTAAAACTGTTTACCGACGACCACTCGTCGGTATCCTGTCGTCCCTAGAAGTTTGTCGGTAAAATCAAGCTTACCGACAGCGTATTTGGCTTCTCGTCGATAAACACATATTTTACCGACGAAAAACATTTTGTCGGTAAAATATATCTTACCGACGACTTTGTGTTCAGTCGCCGGTAATATGCCTTTAGTTACCGACGACGTTTATTGTCGGTAAATAAATTATTTACCGACGACTTTGTTGTCGGTAATATTTTTTTTTTTAATATTTTAAATAGTTTACCGACGACACTCTTCACATGAATGTCGTCGGTATACCTTATTATTTTATTTTTTTTAAAAACTTTGCCGACGACATTCATCACATGAATGTCGTCGTTATACTTTTTTTTATTTTTTTTAAAACTTTACCGACGACATTCATGTGATGAATGTTGTCGGTATTCTTATTAATTTTTTTTTTTAATTTTAATTTTTTTAATTTTTATTTAATTTGGTTTTTCGTTTTTAAAAAAAATAATATACTAGAAATCATGACTATACGTGAAAACTGGAATTATATTCATAAAAAATAAATAAACCCGGGTAGTCAAAACCCGGGCAATAAAGTCAAACCCCCGGAATAAAGTCAAACCCCGGGAATAAAGTCAAAATATTACATAAAAAAACTTAAGTAAAAGTCATGAATATAAACGTAAATAAAATCAAAGTTATAAACGTAGTAAAATATTAATCAATCACGGGCCCGAAAGATCTTCTCCTCGATCACTAGCTTCACTCTCTTCATCTTCATCGTCATCTTCATCGGAAACCGGAGGGAGACTATTTTTTTCTCGAGATTCGTTGAGGCCTTTGAGCATCTTCGTGAAAAAATCATCGGACCTAGAGGAGGAGCTCGGTGGAGCATCGTCATCCGGCATAGGAGGTAATCCTTGGATTGCGCGGAGCTCGTTCATCCCGTCGAATATCCGCTGGATCTTTCTCGCGTTCTTCTTCGCGGTCTCGTCCGAAACAGGCGGCTTCGGGTCCTTCTTTTTCTTGAAGACAGCTCCGATTGACGGGATCCAGTGTCTGCTCTTAGCCGGTTTCATCACCTCCTGAACCGTTTCCTTTAACGCTCCTATCTGCTCCTCCACTGGAACATCATCAGCCGATTGGGACCCCGTCTCGATAACCCGCTCCCTAAGCTTATCCCGATAAACAACCTGTAATAAAATTTCAATTAAATAATTAATAAAACTAAAAAAGAAATAAATTTAAAGTTAAATACTTAATTTTAAACAATAAAAAGTAAAATAAAATACTTACACTAGCCTGCTCCCATCTATCATCGACCCATTTGCCCTTCGCCCCGTCATAGCCCAAGTACTCGAAGTATCCGCCCATCGGTGGAAGTGGGACCTCCTCTTGGGTCTGCTCGTCGATAAAGCTCAGGAGCTCCTTCGTGTTAATCTTCAGCTTACCCTATAAAATATACATAAAAAATTATAATTACTAAAAAATTAAATTAAATAACTAATAATTTTTATTTTTACTTTAATAAATTATACCTCGATAATCTCGTGCCGGGTCTGGGTTTGGTTCCGAGAACCTGACTTGTTCGGCTTCTTCTGGTTCTGCCGATTCTTCTTATTAATCTCCGCCTGAGCCTGTTACGATTCAAGATAAAAAATTAATTAAACACTAATTTAATAATAAAATAATTAATTTAAGATTTTACCTTCTTCTGAGGGTCATTCATCATCTCTTCGGTCAACTTCCAATCCTCGGGAAGCACATCCGGGGGACACTCGTCCGTGCCCAAGTAATCGGCCTTCAGGTCGCTCTTCCACCGCCTGTAGGCAGCGGACTGAGACTGCTGTAGCTTCCCGCTGATAAAGGCCCAATCTTCGCGGGCCTTCCACTCTTCGAGGTTGAAGAACTCCTCCAGTTTTCCGAGAATCGAGACTTTAAGTCCCCTCGGCACAGCACTCCACGATCTGTATTAGGGGGGGACTGTTTCACGAATCGCGAGACCCACCACTTGGGCCACGTGTTTCCCATATTCTCCGTATGGGTTCCACGTGTCATCTAAAATGCAGAAGTCCACTGGAAGGGGCCCACCTAGCTTCTCCTTAGCATCGTTTGCGGTTTTGAGGGTCGAGACATTTCGGGGTCTCCTCCTTCGCCTAACTGTTTAATAAAATTATGTTAAATAAATTACTAACATATATTAATTGAATTTTATAAAATAATAAATATTACCGGGTGGCTGGTTACAGTCATTGAGGTTTGGGGGTTGATTCCGGTTCGGGTATCACCGCTACCATCACCCCGGTGGTAATTGGACATCACATCGGCCATCTGTAATTTAAATAAAATTAATAAAATTGCATTTTAGACCTTTTTTTATTAAAAATTACAAAAACACCCGTGTAAATTTGAAAAATAATATTTTTTAAGTCCTTATATTTTATATAATTACAAAAAAACCCCTAAAGTCCATAGTTTTCTAAGTTTTTTAATTTGCAATTTAGTCCTTATACTTTATTTATATAAAAAAAATACCCTAAAGTCCATATAAATTTTTTCCTAAGTTTTTTAATTTGCAATTTAGTCCTTATATTTGATATATCTACAAAAAATACCCTAAAGTCATAAAAATTGCAAAGTTTATTAAATTGCATTTTAGTCCCTAAATTGCATTCTAGTCCCTAAATTGCATTCTAGTCCCTTAATTTTTCTTATTTACAAAAAAAACCGTAAATTTCACAAACACCTAAATTAATAAACACACACAAATTTGAAAACATGAATTCCATTCCACATATTTACAGTTTAATCTAATAACATGAATAAATTAACAAAAAATCCAAAAATTATTCAAAACCCTAATTTTGCGAAAAATTACAAAAACTTCTAATTACATGGTGTATTTAACTAACAAAAACGTTTAAACAAACACTAACACTAACATAATAACTCGAAAATCATAAAAACCCATATACAAATCCGGAAAAAAAATTCAATTCTTAAAAAAAAAATAGAGTTTAGATAGGATTTCGTGTACCTATTACGTGAAATTTGTGTTGAGGATGTCCAGGATTCCATGCCACGCAAGAAAGGAAGAAGGACAAAAACAACAAAAAAGTTAGGATTTGATTTAGAAAAATAGGAAAAAAATGAAAAACCAATTGATTTTGGCATGAAAACACTTACATTTGATGTTGTTTGCTTGTGGGGATGCCTCGGAGTAGCTTGTTATTGCTCGGAAACGAATTTCTGGAGAGAGTTTTGAAGATTTTGTGTTTCATAAATGAAGCTCGGTAGGGTTTAATAGAACAGTTGTTTACCGACGACACGCAAGTCGTCGGTAAACAGGTCAAACTCGTCGGTAACGGTGACACGCGTCAAACAGTCGTACGCACGACTGTTGCGTGTCCTGGTTTACCGACGAATTATTTTCACAAGTCGTCGGTAAATCCTTGGGCGGGAAAAATGAACCGCCCATTTTGGCCAATAAATTTTGGATTTGGGTTTACCGACGACTAGATTCCTTGAATGTCGTCGTTAAAGGTTTACCGACGACGTTCAATTTATGAATGTCGTCGGTAAACCTTTAACGACGACATTCAAGTCATGAATGTCGTCGGTAAAGCTTTAAATGTCGTCGGTAAACCTTCTTTTTTTTAAAAATTATTTTTTACCTGATTTCTTTTCTTTTTCTATTCTTATTGGAATTAAGATATACACACACAAATTTGTTTGAAGTGTTTAGTCAACAGTAAGGGTCAAACTTGAGTGTTTGAGGTGTTTGGTCAACAGTAAGCGTCAAATGTTAGTGTTTGAGGTGTTTAGTCAACAGTAAGGGTCAAACTTGAGTGTTTGAGGTGTTTGGTCAACAGTAAGGGTCAAATGTTAGTGTTCGAGGTGTTTAGTCAACAGTAAGGGTCAAACTTGAGTGTTTGAGGTGTTTGGTCAACAGTAAGGGTCAAATGTTAGTGTTCTTGGTGCTTAGTCAACAGTAAGGGTCAAATGTTAGTGTTTGAGGTGTTTGGTCAACAGTAAGGGTCAAATGTTAGTGTTTGAGGTGTTTGGTCAACAGTTAGGGTCAAACTTGAGTGTTCGAGGTGTTTGGTCAACAGTAAGGGTCAAATGTTAGTGTTTGAGGTGTTTGGTCAACAGTTAGGGTCAAACTTGAGTGTTCGAGGTGTTTGGTCAACAGTTAGGGTCAAATGTTAGTGTTAATACTAGATGGACTATATTTCTTTGGTCGCTTAGTAAAATTGGTTGCCGAGTACGAAACATAATCTTTTCTAAACCGATGTCCGAAGGGTAACCAACGTCTATGGTCAAAGTAAACCACACCTTTTGTCACACCCAATGACGGTGTGGAATCCATGCATTCCGGGCAAGCCATGTAAACTTGACCCGACCATCCTGAAGTGTATGACCGAGCGGGGAAATCATTGGTGGTGGACAACAGACAAACCTTCATAGTAAACTCTTGTTTTGTATGGGCATCATACGTAAGGATCCCTTTACTCCACAACTCGTCCAACTCATCTATCATAGGGCGAAGGTAAACATCCATGTCCTTACCGGGCGAACGAGGACCCGGAATCAACAAACAAAGCTGAAAAGTGGTTTCCTTCATGCATACCCACGGTGGCAAGTTATAGACGGTTAATATAACAGGCCACATGCTATACGAGTTGTTTTGCATAGAGAAAGGACAAAACCCGTCGATACCGAGACCCAAAAATACATTACGAGGTTCGCTAGCAAACTCAGGGTGTAGCGCTGCAAATCTCTTCCAGCTATCACCATCAATAGGATGACGCAACACATCCGGATCGGCACTCTTACCGGTATGGTGCCAAATCATGTCTTCAGTGGTGTGCTTTGAAGTGTATAGTCGCTGTAACCTGGGAGCAATCGGAAAATAGCGGAGCTTCTTATGTGGTACTTTGATACCCTTCTTTGGGTCCCATCTAGACTCGCTACAAACTGGACACTTATCGAGGTCTTTATACTCTTTATAAAATATGACACAATCTTTCAAACAATCATCGATGGTAATATACCCCATACCCAAGCTTTTCAACTTCTTGTTGCATGAATCATACAAATCGGGCAAAGTGTGAGGTTTGGGCAAAATACGACCAATCAACTCTAATCGCTCGGTGAATAACGTGTTAGTCCACTTGTTCTTTACTTTTACGTGCATAAGCTTGGCAATGAAGTTCAATGAACTCATCGCTTTACAACCCGGATATAATTCTGTCTCCAATTCGTTAAACAGTTTTTCGAAACTACTTGGAATTTCTGCGTCTCTCATCTCGGTGTCACCCTGATGACCGCCAACATCGTAACTGTGTCTCACATCGTCATAAACCTCGGCAATTTCATTAACTCTATTCGGAATAGGGATTTCTTCGGGAGCGACCAGCTGCTCACCGTGTTTTATCCAAACCCGATACGACTTCATAATCCCTTCATTATAAAGGTGGTTCGTAACCGTCCGAGAGGCTAATCGACGATTATTTTTACAATAGTTACACGGGCAATAAATAAGATCTCCATATTGCGAATGTTGTTTTGCATATGCGATAAAACCCAAAACCCCAACAAGATAGTTTGGATCGAATAAATCCCTAGCATCCATCCAACTCTTATCCAAAGTCATCTCTTTACAACAATTTTAGATAACTAGACAACTACATTCATATGAAAATAAAATAAATAATTATTACAACTCAATTGATAAAATGAAAAAAAAATTACAACACAATGAATATAAATAACACAAATTACAAACCAATGGCTTGAATATAAATACAAACCAATAAATAAATAAATAAAATTACATCACAAATAAATAAATAAATAAATAAATAAATAAATAAAATAACATCATAATAAATAAATAAATAAAATTACAACACAATAAATATATAAACAATTTCACATAAATAAATACACAAATACAAAAATATATGAAACATAATATATGAAATAAATGAATGTATGCATGATTTATACACAATATATAACAAGACAATCAAAAAATATACAAAATAATAACCTATATATAGCAACTAATACACAATTCAAAATTCATGCATAAAAAAATAAATTAAAAAGTTTGAAATTTTAAGAAAATACCTTGAATTGGTGGAAGAAATTGGATATTGATGATGAAGTCCCAACCTTGATAATGTAATAATAAACCTAAACCCATAACATTGCAAGAATTACACCAAATATGATCATAAAAAAAAAAATTCAAGAATTTACCTAATATTTGTAGATGAAATTGTGTGTTGATGATGCCCCACCTTGATTATAAGCTTGCAAATGGTTAGAGATGAATTGGAGAAGGTATTGCAAAAAATTTGAATGAGTTTGATTGATGTTTTAGGGAGAAATTGGGAGAAAAAAATGGGGTTTTTGGGGTTTAAGGAGATAAAAATACAGACTGTCCAGCATATATGCACGTCAAATTTACCGATGACACGTAAAGTCGTCGGTAAACGTAAAGCCTCGTCGTTAAAATATAAACTTTACCGACGACTTTTCTATTTGTCGGTAACTTACCGACGACAATTCCAAAAAAAAAAAGAAATAACGACGGCGTTTTGTCATTTACCCACGACACTAGTCGTCGGTAAATTACCGGCGAAAGGTTTCTCGTGGGTAATTACTTGTCGTCGGTAAATTTGAAAAGTTTACCGACGACTTTACGTGTCGTCGGTAAACTATCGTGGGTAAATCCCCGATCTGTAGTAGTGATAGTAGTTACGTTGGTTGACTAATATCATATTATCTAGTAAAAAAACATCTAATTAACAATTATGTCTTCGATTCACTCGTAGAAAATTTCAATCGAGTTTCAACATGAAATTTCATAATATTTTAAGAACAAAGTAAATCCTAAGGTGCCCAATAACATTCCCACATATTTATATCACTTAACAAATCCGTTATCACTATATAAAATGGCTTCATGTGAATATTTTAATCAGACACCTTCTTCCATAAATTTTATTTCTCTTTCCTTTAGTATGTTGCTACTATTAACAAGAGAATAAAGATAATAGAAATTTGTATATTAATTGTATAAAACTGTTTACAAGATGAGAATATATAGTACACAATGTAGAGCATTGTGTGGTATTGCATGACTAACAATAATTGTACTATTTTGTTTTATCTATGACTCACTAACTAACTTTGTCTTATACACTATTATCCCCCCTCAAACTGATAACTCGTAAGAGGGGAAGTTTGCCTACAAGAGAGATGAAGGGTGTAGGTTGTAAGCCTTTTGTAAGTATATCCGCAATCTGAGACGATGATGGTACATGATGAAGTAGAAGTTTCTTCATCTTTACTTGCTCTCTAACAAAATGAAAATCGACATCAATATGTCGTGTTCTAGTATGAAATACGGGATTTGTAGCAAGAGCAATGGCAGATAGATTGTCACAGGGAATAGTAGAAATAGGACTTGTAATCTTCAAACTTTTTAATAAATACGTAATCCACATTAATTCAGCTGCAACATACGCCATAGCCCTATACTCAGCTTCAGTTGAGGAGCGTGAAACAGTACTTTGTTTCTTTGAGCCCCACGAGATTAAGTTAGATCCAAGAAATATACAATAACTCGTTGTTGATCGTCTATCAATAGTGCTACTCGCCCAATCGGAGTCCGAATAGACACGTAAAGTAGAAGTAGAATGTACAAATTTTAAGCCATAATCAATTGTACCTTTAATATAACGTAGCAGCTTTTTGAGACAGTCAAAATCACCATTTGTAGGATTGTGCATAGCTTGACAAATTTGGTTAACAGCAAAGGCTATGTCAGGCCTTGTGATGGTTAAGTATTGAAGTGCTCCAGTCAAACTCCTAAACAAGAAGGGATCCTCAAATGGCTGAAGTGAAAAATCAGATTTGATAGAGTATTTATTCAAAGTTGGTGTTGAAGAAGCTTTACAATTACTCATACCAGCTCTAGTTAGTATAGAAGTAGCATAACCACTCTGAGATACAGTGATATAGTCTGCAGAAGAGTGAATTTGAAGTCCAAGAAAATAAGACAGATTGCCAAGTTCTTTCCTCTCAAAACGATTTTTCAAAGCTGATATGAGTGATAAAATCTCATTTGTAGCTGAGCCTGTAATAACTAAGTCATCCACATAAATCAACACTATAGATAAGTTATCACCTGAGCCTTTGGTGAACATTGATGTATCAGCAGGACACACAACAAACTGAAGAGACTCAGGAATTGAGGTTAAAAGTAAATTCCAAGCTCTTGGAGCTTGTTTGAGGCCATATAAAGATCTTTTTAACTTACACACATAATGTGGATGGTCTTTGTTGATAAAACCTTGAGGTTGAGTCATATAAACCTCCTTCTCTAAATTGCCATGTAAAAAGGCATTTGATACATCTAATTGATGTAATTTCCAGTTAGATGAAATAGCAAGTGATAATACAACTCTCAGAGTTTGATGTTTGACTACAGGAGAGAAGGTTTCAGTGTAGTCTAACCCATATTCTTGTAAAAAACCACGAGCCACAAGCCTGGCTTTATATCTTGCAATTGAACCATTTGCATTGCGTTTCAACTTATATATCCATTTACAAGTGATGGGAACTCGGCCATGAGGAGGTGGAACTAATTCCCAAGTATTTTGTTTCTGTAGAGCTGTATATTCATCATCCATTGCCATTAACCAACATTGAGATTTGATAGCCTCCTTAAAGGTAGTAGGTTCAACAAGGTGAGGTATAATAGAGATATTTTGGCACTTATAAGAAGGCTTTAATGAACTTGTTTGTTTTCTTGTGATCATAGGGTGTCTAGTATACTCACCACCATTATCTGACCTTAGAGTTTGAATTTTTAGTTTAAATTGAGTAAGAATCATTTCATAGAATATTTGAAATACTTTAGAAACATCTGACTTATGAACAAGAGGATAAACCCAAGTGAATCGACTAAAATCATCAATAAACACAATGTAATATTTAAAGGAAGAACAAGATGCAATGGGAGATGGTCCCCATACATCAGAATGTATTAAACTAAAGGGAAAATTACTTCTAGATGTAGATAAAGAAAATGACAGTTTATGAGATTTAGAAGTAGCACAAGAGTTACACAATACACCATTGAAATTAAGTTTTGTATCTAAAATAGGAGACAAAGTAGATGACACATTTGAAGAAGGGTGTCCAAGTCTAAGATGCCATAATTGAGCTTGTGAAGAGACTGTTGAAGAAGAAAGACACTGAATCTTGTATGGTATGGATGAAGGAGTAACCATGGTTGACTCAATTCTAAGAGGATATAGACCACCTCCACAAGGGCCCTGAAACAAGAGTTTGTGAGAGGCTAGATCATGAAATGACACAGAGTTTGCATTAAACACAACACAACAATTGTTATTACGAGTAAATTGAGAGATGGAGAGTAAATTAGAGGCAATTTTAGGAACATGTAAAATAGAATTAAGATATAAGGGTGAATTGTTTAAGGAAAGCTTACGAGTCCCAATGTTGGCAATATCCAAAGCATGACCATTACCAACTGCTACAGAGTTAGCACCAGAATAAGTTGAAGAGTGTTGAAGCATACCTTGATCTGGTGTTACATGACTATTAGCCCCAGAATCTAAATACCATAGCTCCGGATTATAGTTCGATGAAGATGAATTATAATTAGATGACTGTGGAGTATTATAAGATGTGGATGAAGATGATGGAGCCGAGTTGAAATTAGATGAGTTGTAATTAGCAACTGTAGTGTTATGAGCTGAATAACTCTGTCTTTGTAAAGCTTTTGGTGAAGGGAAAGTGACAAAATCAGCACGAGAATAACAATCTATCGCAGAATGACCAAAACGAACACAAATCTGACAGGTAGGATCATTTGAATTAGAAGAATTCGAAGAATTGTAACCTGAATTTGAAGAATTCTGTGATGAATTATTCCCAAATGCTCCTCTAGCACGACCTCGACCTCTACCACGAGGTGAATAAGCACGTCCACCTCTGTTTGAAGGCATAGATTGTGGTGAGGATGAAGTAAATAAAGTTGTGTGAGAGCTCTGTATATTTTCAGTCGAATCAGCCATAGATATATGAAGTTCTTCAGAAATTAATAAGCTACTTAATGAATGAAAGCTTAATGTTGAAGTATGAGCATTAGTTATCCGAATACTTGACTTAAATTGATTATATTCATGAGGAAGACCTTTAAGAGTGTACATAATGATGTCTTCAAGTGGAAGTGCAGATGAGTCTGTTTCAAGACCATCACACAGATCTTGAATCTCAGATAAATACTCAGACATGCGTTTTTCACCCTTTTTGATGTTACACAGCTTCATCCTGAGTTGATGTATGTGTGTTCTACATTGAGAGATAAAAATCTCCTCAAGCTTAACCCAAACATCATTTGCACTAGCTAACTTAACCACTTGAGTTAAAACATAGGGAATCATTGATGACTGTAAAGAAACTTTCAATTGTTGATCTTCGAGAATCCATGTAGAATACAATGGATCTGTAACAGCTGGAATAACAGCTTGATTAGTAACACGAGTTAAGTAACCATGGGCTTCAAGAACAGCTTCAATCTGAGCTCTCCATAAAACATAGTTAGATGCATCCAGTTTGACTTGCACTGAACCACTCCAGTTTTGTCGAAGAAGAAGCAATCCTGGAGGAATAGATGCACTAGATGTAATCATCGGAGAAGAAGACGAGGAAGGAGTAGATGATGAAGAAGCCATAGGAAGAGTGCAGCGGAAAGAAGAAGAAAATTATAGTGAACAAGAAAAGCTTGAAATCGCCATTAATGGCAGATAAAGAAAACAAGCTTTTGAAAAAAAAAAATCTTGCTGGCTCTATGATACCATATTAACAAGTGAATAAAGATAATAGAAATTTGTATATTGATTGTATAAAACTGTTTACAAGATGAGAATATATATAGTACACAATGTAGAGCATTGTGTGGTATTGCATGACTAACAATAATTGTACTATTTTGTTTTATCTATGACTCACTACATGACTCACTAACTAACTTTGTCTTATACACTATTAGCTACTACGTTTTGCATTTGTTTTATGTGCAATAATCTTATGAACGCTTGATCCGGGGAATATTTAAGTTTAATATTGCCACCAAACCGAGCCTGATATCCATTCAGAACCCTCTTTTCTCTTCAGCTGATCTGCTGTCTGGACTAGTGGAAGGTGTGGAGAATTAGACGGAACTTGGATTCGTTTATGGCTTACTAATTGATCGAGAAAATGAATCTAGGTGGAAGATATTAGGCAGAGAGCCATGATGATCGTTGATAATTAAACTTGATAAATTTAATGAATCTAAACTATTTTTTTCAAATGGTGAAATAGAGTAAGAAAAAAATACAAAAGTTAGCCAATTCCGCACATAACAAGGTCATGACTGATAAGTTGGATTAATTGGAGATGAGGAAAAGAACTCTAATCACAACATGTCTAATAGCTTGTGTTTGACGACCTAATCAGCCACTCGATTGCCTTTACGTCTAGGGAAAAAAAAAAGCTAGGTTTATGAGACTCCACCGTACAATAAATAGTCTTAAAAATATTACAACAATCTAACAAAAGATAAGGTTTGAGAAAAGCTAAAGATTCAATAATAATTCCGTAGTCATTTTCAATGATTACACATTTAGCAGGAAATCTTTGAGTAGTCTCACAACCCAACAAAATTCCAAGAGATACAGTTTCTGCTGGGTTTCTTGCTTCAATCTTTTTGGCTTCCCCTTAAATTAAGCTACCGAAAGAGTCCCTGGTGTAGGCTATGGCGTGGTAAAAATAAGATATAAAGATGCGACTAAACACCCTAACCAACCGCGGTACTCACTGCAATTATCACAGGTCGTCGTATGCAGGTCTTAATGACCAGTAAAGATTCGTTCTCAGGGACTTAGTGTGTTATACGAATGGATTAACAGAAAAGCGTAGTAATAAATAGTTAAAGACAGGAAAAGTAGATATGAATGATTGATTTGAAGAGATATGATTAATTAAACTAAAGACAAAACAATAAATAAAAGATGTAAAAATGAGATGAGAGAGTGTAGCTCAGGTTTTGCTAGTATGCACTAATCCTTCTATTTCGTTTACTAGTTAATAAGGGCGATTAAAAGTCTTAGATAAGTCGCCAGGATTCTATATTCCTCCTAACTCCCTTCTGGGTGGACTCTAGAGGCGACCGAACCAGGGTTTTTGGGTAAGGGGCCCTGCGCAATGATCGGTAATTAAATCCCGAACCCTAATGACTATCTAGTTTGGAAAGCCCTTCCGGATCACTACCGCACACTAGACGCTTATGTGATGTTCAATAATTAAAAACCCTTTTTGGGTGACCATTTAATTAATATTAAGACAATCCTAACGTGATCAAAATTTAAGACAGACAATAAATCAAAGCACATAAAAAAATATGTGGCTAAGAAGCGATAATAAATTTAAAAGTGTTTTCCAAACAAACTTAGATAGAAGAAAATAGAATTCAAAGATTATAAATATGCAAAACCCAAGGTATGGAAAAATTAGTTCATACTAGAAAGAAATAAACTAAAATAAATATACATACAATCAACTTGTTTCTCTTGAATGACTTCTATGATGAATAATACTTAAGGATTAATTGTGGGGAGGCAAGGACATGTTTACAATGATTAAATAGTGTTTTATAGGTGTTTAGAAGACCCTAGGTCAAAATCTTGGAGTAGAAGGCAAATAATTGGACTCCTTTTCCAAATCAAATTTGTTTCTGAAATATAGGAGATAGGATAAACACTGTTGTCTTGTTATGCTCATAACTCCTTCATTATTGCTCCGATTTTCGCCTACTTTATATTGAAACTACCGCGTCGAAAAGATCTAAACTTTCCTTTCAGATTGATCCACGAAATTCTCATCCGATTTTGAGTTGTCTTCACTTTAGTGGATGTGGCTGCAGAATTTCAGATTTACTTGACAGCTTTTCCTTTTCTATTTTATCTCTACTTCCTTTTATCTCTTAATTTCTTCCCTATCTTCTTTACTTTATTTCTTAGAATTGATTTGGCATCTGATTAATTTCCATATATCTTTAAAGCTTCCCATTAACACACAAATTAAACCAAATAGGATCTTAAAATAATAAATCATTAAATCAAGACAAGAAATAGGAAAATATTGAAATATGAATAAAAATCTATTATTAAGTACTCGAATACACCTAAAATGATGTCTCCAACCTAGATTATTATATTACAGATAGGGAGACATCAAGACGCCCAACTCAAAGTTGTATCGTCCCGATACAATAAAAATAAGAACAAAGGGAAGTCTCTAAATACACACCTAAGTCAATTAAGCACAGTGGGAAAGAAGAGAGCAGAATATATAAAATAAACTTAAAGCAACTACTCCAAAAATTTCTTGTAATAATATTTACAAACTATATTACCTGCACACTTGTCATATCCACGATCAACACATCTCGAATTCAAGATCAGATTAGCTTCGCAATGCACGAAGGAGAGGTTTTTTACTCAGATTATCAAGGAGGCTATAGATTGTTCATCGAAATTTACTTGTATCCAAAGATCCACCCAACTACTCTCTAACGGCTCAATCACTTCAAGATTACATAGCAAAGAATCAAAAAGACTTTAACGGTTGTAATGTTGGCTTAGGGACTGTATGATAGTATATATGGATAATTTAGAATGAGCTTTTGGCTCACTCCTCACTAGCCATCAATGAATCTCCCTAGAGTTTGAGTTACTCTCATAAAACGTTCTCACACAACCCAATGATTTTGATGCACTAATTCCCATCTCCAATAACCCAATACTAAAGCCGAAAATTCCACTTTGCCAGTCCAAATATATTCAATCTTTTTATATCAATTTTTTTGTATAGCTATGACTAACTTTTTGATGTGAGATATCATGCTATTATTTTATCATCTTTTCTCTTTTCATAACTTTTCTCAGTTACTTTTACCCCGACAAAGGGTTACAATATAATAAACATGTGAATCATCATCAAAATATAGAGCACAATTAATAAGCTCAAAAAATCCCGATTCAATAATAACTCCCATAATGCTGGACCCACCACCCCAAACTCAAGCTCTAAAACAATTTTCTATGCATCGCAATTCGAAAACGGGTCATATTGAAAAGTCCTAAAATCTAAAGGGATATGGATTATAATGTGGCTGATAAAAAGGCTTTAGAAAGGCTAAAAGGGGCTGAGAAGGATATATAATATAATTACTGGACAGCAAGCCAAAAGGCAACAAGGAGCATATCAATGAACCGCCTTAATCACTTTCTAAACTATCCAATTTTGTCATTCTCTTACCGTTAGAGCGTTCATCAAATGGGTTTATCAACTAGTTTGGATCTCACGGCCTACACACCACTCAAGGTGCCCTAAAATAAAATATACTTAATTTTCATTACTTACTAATCTTTTCTTTACTATCAATGTGTGTTTCCTTCAAATACTCAAAGCATACAAAATAAAACAGCTCATAAACATACTACTTTCTATCATCAAATTACTAAGCCTATGCTCTCAAGCTATTAAACACACTCTATATCTAAATCCCATACCCAAAACAGAAAAAACACATAAAAATGGAGATGAGAGACAACGAATCCCAACACCCCCACCTAAAAAATGAGGCGTGTACCCACGACTCGAAAAAGACTCTAAAAAGAAATAAAAAACAAGCAAATAAAGCATATACAAAAATGTTAAGGAAGAAAGAGAACATACTCTCGAGGCTATTGCCTCGCATTATCGACATCTAAGATAGGTTTACTGGATCTTTCGCTAAATCGCGCTTTGATTGCTCAAGGAGTGTCATGATGTGCACTTGATTAGCTTTAATTTGTGCCACATCATCGGCCAAGAAAGTTTGAGCTGCTTCAACTTTATTCAGTCGCTCCTCTACCTTTTCTCGCCTAATACGATCCTCTTTGCTTAATTGTGGAGGTTTCGCAAATCCTGCACCTCTCAAAATTGTCATGATCCAAATATTGTCAATATCATTACTCATCTTATACAATAGTTTCTCTTCTTCACCTGGTATCACATTCGCTTTTCATACAAGGCACGTGATCATAGTAGGATATTTCACATTAAATAACGAAGTAGGAGAGACCAAAAATCGCATCACCTCCTCAAAGATCAACTGTGCCACATCTACTTCTTGCCCTCTTGAATACAATTCAAAAAGATTATGTTTTTCTTAGTTACATCCGAACTTCGCGTGTTTCCAAACACATTTGGTGTAAGAAAATTATGCCAAACTCTTGTATCTGCTTGAAGATATTTGTAAGGCCAAGGTGCCATAAATTCTTCCTTATGTGACTGCACTTTTTCCTTATCTAACACATGCTCAAAAATTTGATTCCAATCGAAAGTCTTGATTTTATCCATCGCTTCTCTAAACTTACATGGTCCAACCAATTTCTTGAACTAGAAGTGGATTCTAATCTCTTCAACTGTAAAAGGAACTAACTTGCCTCTAACTGGAACACAACCTTTACTATCTTGGCTAAAGAGACCTAAATAGAACTCGAAAACTAACTCCATACATAAAGTTGATCTTTGCATCATGAATGTAGACCAACCCAATATATCTCTAATCTATAAGAATCTCTTGTCTCCCCTTCTTCAACTTCTTTTTCAAATACTCTATCATAAGAAAAGGGCAAGTCTGGTAAGTGTTTCTTTGCAGGCCTTTGAAGCTTCATATTCTTTGGGCATAGGACTCTCGATCTGTAGAGGTTGTGGTGTCTTCTCGATGAAAGTTGTAACCTTTTTACTCTTTGAGTTTACCACAACTAGCTGTCCTCTATTCTCTTGACCTGTTTTACCCTTTTTTTTACACTAGAACTTGAAATTTTCTCAATTGATTTCTTCTTAATAGAACCCAATACCTTAAATTTTTTTCTTCTTCACCTCCCTAACAGTAGACAATGTTTCTGTTCTTTTCGTCATATCAATTGACCTCTAACTCAAAGTTTTGAACACTTTTGAAATTTTGTAACCCTTGATTTTAGGTTGAACAAGTGTTATTTGGATTAGGAAAGGTATAAGGATGATGAATATCTATGTGGGTAGGATGAACTCTTGCTTGATTGGTATGGATCTAAAAAATTGTTGGGTGATTTGGAAAATTTTGGCTTTTATTCTTGGGTCCTAGGTGTTTTGATATGATTTGGGTGGTTGAATCTTCTTTTTAATGATGTGGGAAAGGATTTGAATGTGAATTTATGGTAATTGGTGAAGGGTTGTAGAAGCTTTAATAGAGTTGGGAGAGTTTTGGGGGAGAAAGGAGGTGTAAAGGATCTAAAATTCGTGATATAACATACCTCTTTCTTCTTTAAACCCTAAATTTTTTCCAGCGACACTGAGCGGTATAACGGTGGTTTTGACCAGCTAGATGGTCACAGACCGTATCGTCATTCGCGTACACGGTTTTGTCCAGTGGTCCTCGGCATTGTACCTGATTTACATATCGTTGTGAAGTATTTGGGCGCACCGGTATACCGTCGTTTTCAACCGGCTTACCGGTCTGAGTTTTTTATTTTTTCTTTGTCTAGGTATTTGACCTGATTTTCGACCCGTTAGAACGGCCTACCCCCACCGGCATACCGGTGAACTGGCTGGCTAGTCGGCGGGAGGATCAGATTTTCTCTGAAAATTGTTTTTTCTCTCCCGAACTCGATTTATTTAAGTACCTAAAGATAAAAAACACTAATACCTTCCTCAAATATGCAATATCGACTAAAAACAACTAATCTAAAAAAAAATTTAAGACATAAAATCATTAAAAAAAAATTGCGGGTTGTCTCTTGTACAACACTTTTGTTTAATGTCATTCAAAGTTAGACGTGTTACCTCTATCAAGATTTCCATATATAGCCTCCCCAGCAACGAGTAAGCTATGAATGTCCACTAATCTCCATTTAATGCCCCTCTTGGGCCCGATTTCTATCACTTTAGCTGAAACAACTTATGTGACTATGAATGGTCTAATCCACGCATCTTTGTGACTTCGCGGACTATTCTCGGGATTGCAGGCTTTCCAAACAACTTCATGGCCGACCCCAAACTGACTCATTGGTCTAGTATCCACAGGTTTTCGTGGATTTCTTCAGGGACTCTGTAATGTGAATGACTGTGGTTGACAGGAACTTGTAGCAAAGAACGGCTTTCCAATTATAATTGGAACCTACTTATCTACATCATAATCAAGTATAAAAAAGTCAGCATTGATGGTGATATTCCCTATTCGGACATGAACGTCTGCCACTGTTCCCCTTGTCTTTGCCACTGAGCTATCCGCAAATTGTAACTTTACGGGAGCTTTTTTTGTCTTCTCCAGCCCAAGCCTATCAAACACGGACTTCGACATAAGATTCACACTCAAACCCACATCACACATGGCTTTCATCTTGAGCATACAACTGATTTGAACAGGAAGATTAAAGCTTCCTGAATCCTTTAGCTTAAGTGGTAACTCTTTTTTAACTCTTCTTGAGACTCTCTCAGTATGAGCCGCAGTCTCTTTTCTGGCTAATAGACTCGCTTCTTTCTCTAGAATAACTTACGTAAATACTTGTTGGTGGTGTAAGCCTTTTTTTCGCAATTTCAAGCATTTGGGCATTGATATTTTCTGGACTATACGCCTCTACAAATGTCTTGAGTTAAATGTAGACATTCGGATTTGTCTTAGGAATAGGTGGTGACATTGTTTGGTGGCGAGCCCACCTTCTCTTCTTCTTTCTCTTCTTGCACAACTGGTGCAACTTGTTCTTTCTTCTCTTTTGAGTCTTCTTCCTCTTTTACTTTAACTCTAGTAGCTTGTAGCTCTATAACCTATCTAATTTATTCTTGCATATCTCTCAGAAGGTCTATAAACTCGGATCTTTCCAATGAATCCGAATCTTTAGAAAAGTTAGAGTCTTCGGGGCTAGACTTGGTTGGTTCTTCTACAATTTTTGGAACTTCCACATCAATTTTTGAAGCATGCGGTACTTCCTCTTTCTCTCTAGTTCAAGGCAAATTGCCTTACACGCTTCAAACCCAATATTAGCATCACCTCCTTCAATGACTTTCAATTCTTTTTCTTCCATAATATTCTTTAAAACTCTGCTCATTTGCTCTACTTGTGTACCTAAGATCTGAATTGAAGACTCTTGTTCTCTTAACTTCTCATTTTGTGTATGAATATTACTCGTCATTAGATCCATTAAATTCTTTAATTTCTTATCTCCCACTACTCCCTCTTGAGGATGTTGTGGTAAAGCCTTATGAGCTAAAGTATCGGTATAAGCATCAATTGCAGGTTGTTGTGGAGGAGCAGGTTTATTAAAGCTCTGATTGTTATATACAGAACTTGACCTCTTATCTGGTAAGAGTTACTCCGCGGACGAGGTTGATAGTTACCTTGATTTGCGGCCCCTTGTGGATTTGAATACTGCATACCCGAATGATTTATGTTTCCAAATTGGTAATTCTTTTGGTTGGATATGAAATAAAAAGATGTTGGATTTCCTTCACACTCTTCCCATGTATGATTCAGTACCTCACACTTTGGACAACCTTGTGCTTTTTGCACTACATTTGTTGCTGCTAAATTCGGACGTCTTTGCATCTCAAGCTTTATCTCTTTGACTTGATTCTCTAATGAGGTTAATTGAGCTGAATTAGCAGTCTCTGCATCTAATTGAAGCGTACCTTTGGTATTTGTAACAGGAGCTCGCGAAAGTGGCCAACTCCTTTTAGTCTCTATAATACGTTCCATACCTTTAGCGGCTTCTGCAGGATCCATGGACACAAATCCTCCTCTTCCAAGATTATCTACCCTCAATCTACTCTCGGCATTAATACCTTGATAAAACAGCATTAACTGTAAAGATGAGTTATAACCATGAAGTGGACATCTAGCTAATTTCCGTTGAAACCTTTTCAGCGTCTCCTACTTCTTCTTCATTCTCTTGGCGAAACTTGGAAAGCTCCGTCTGATCTTTAATCTCATACTCTTTGGATAAAAAAGGTTAAAGAACGCGGCATGAAGTACTGCCCAAGTATTAAGTGTACCTGGTGGTTGTCTATCTAGCTAATCACTAGCTTTGCTAATCAGAAAGAACGAAAACATGTGACAATATAGTTGCTCGCGTGTAATGCCTGGAGTAACGTAGGCATCACAAATTTGCATGAACTTCTGAATCGCTCTTACAAGGTCTTGAATTGCTGCACCACTATAGAGTCCAAAGCTTGTAAATTGACTAAGCATACCCGGATCGGGCCTGAATTTTATGTTTTGGATCTCTGGAGGACGATAACCTTAAGGTTGAACTCGAAAAGGTGTCCCCATGCCTGGGAGATCTTGTTCTTGTCTGATATTGTTTCCGATATCTCCTACTGGTGGTACTCGAGGAACAACAAGTGGTACAAGAGGGATTGGTTCTTGATGTTGATCATCATTCTGATTAAGATTAATATTATCCCCTCGTGGTGGTACTTCTTCCTCTAGTTGAGCCATTGCTTTTATTTTCTCTCGTTCTTCTCTCAAGCATTTGTTGTAAGCTGTAAAGACACTCTTGGGATTCTCAAGCATGCACTAAAAACCTGAAAGAGACAAAAAACAAACAAAAAGCGTAAATCTAAAAAAATAACTAAAACTACTACACTAAAAATTAAAACCCACAAGCTAACGAGACACAAGTCCCCGGCAGCGGCGCCAAAAACTTGGTGTAGGCTAGGGTGTGATAAAAATAAGATAATGAAGATGCTACTAAACACTCTAACCTAGCACAATACTCACTGCAAGTATCACAGGTTGTATGCAAGTATTAATGAGAAGTAGAGATTCGTTTTCAGGGACTGAGTGTGTTATACTTATGGATCAACAGAAAAGTGTAATCATAAATAGTTAAAAACAGGAAAGTAAATATGAATGATTGCTTTGAGGAGATATGATTAATTAAACTAAAGAAAAACAGTAAATAAAAGATGTAAGAATGAGATGAGAGAGTATAGCTCAGGTTTATCTCGTATGCACTAATCCTTCTTTTTATTCTACTAGTTAATAAGGGTGATTAAAGCTCCAGGATTCTATATTCCTCCTAACCCCCTTCCAAGTGGACTTAAGAGAAAACTAACTATTACCAGGGGACTTAGTAAGCGGACCCTGTGCAATGATCGATGATTAAATCTCAAACCCTAATGACTATCTAGTTAGGCATGACCTTCTGGATCACTACCGCACACTAGACGATTATGTGATGTTTCAATAATTCGACACCCCTTTCGGTGACCATCTAACTACTATTAAGACAATCCTAATGTGATCAAGATTAAGATAGGCAATAAATCAAAGCACATAAAACAAATATATGGTTAAGAAGAGATAATCAATTTAAAAGTGTTTTCCCAAACAAACTTAGATAGAAGAAAATAGAATTCAAAGATTTTGCATATTGAAAACCCAAGCTATGGAAAAATTAGTTCATACTAGAAAGAAATAAACTAAAATAAAGATACATACTGTCAACTTGCTTCTCTTGAATTACTTCTATGATGAATAATACTTAAGGATTAATTGTATAGAGGCAAGGACATGTTTACAATGATTAAAGAGTGTATTTATAGGTGTTTAGAAGACCCTAGGGCAAATCTTGGAGTAGAAGACAAGTAATTGGACTCTTTTTCCAAGTCAAATTCGTTTCCTAAAATTTAGGAGATAGGATAAACATTGTTGTATTGTTCTGGTCGTAACTCCTTCGTTAATGCTTCGATTTTCGCCTACTTTATATCAAATCGACAGTGTGAAAAGATCTACACTTTTCATTGAGATTGTTCTTCCAAATTCTCAGCCGATTTTGAGTTATATTCACTTTAGTGGACGTGACTGCATAATTTCATATTTACTTGGAAGCTTTTCCTTTCCTATTTTATCTCTACTTTCTTTTATCTCTTAATTCTTTCCATATCTTCTTTTATTTATCTCTTAGAATTTATTTGGCATCTAATTACTTTCCATATATCTTTAATGCTTCACATCAACACAAAAATTAAACCAAATATGCTCTAAAAATAATAAGTCATTAAATCAAGACAAGAAATAGGACAATATCGAAATATGAATAAAAATATGTAATTAAATACTCGAATACACCTAAAATAATGTCATTAACCTAGATTATTATATCACAAATAGGGAAACATCAGTCCCTAATATCAAAGTATATAACACAACCAGAAGATGAAAATCAGGAATTTGTATTAATCTTCATAATATTATTAGGGGGAGGGATCTAATAGTCAGTCCCATGTATATTATTCTTACCATTACTACTTATCTAAACTACTCAATGTATCAAGATAATAAATTGTACTTAGAAGTAGTTGGAAAGTCATTTTGTGGCTTAATGAATCAAGACAATTCATTAAACTTAGGAGTAATTTGAAAGTCATATGTGGATGTTAAGAGTTTATTTATTTATTCATAATATCTAAGTAGTATCTTTAGTACCTTACTAGTATAAATATTAGTAGTATCATAGTTCATTAGTAATGAAAAATTGTACGGAAAACACAAGTATTTTTTTATTAATGGTTTAGTAGAGTTAACATTAAATTATCACCTCTCCAATACTCGTTTCTATATATCTCCCCTCGCAATTATTAATCCATCACCTCCCAACAAACTAGTATCAAATCAAGGTAGATATGGCAACAATTAGTGGTGGCATGCTTGTGTCAGTTGGGGTGTGATAAAATAATGATATTAAATAAGAGAACTAATCACCCTAACCAAACATGTTACTCACTACAAGTATCACAGATTGTATGCAAGTTTCAATGATAAGTATAATTCGTCCTCAGAGACCGCGAAAGTTAGGAGAACTCGTGCAAATAAAAGAAGTTAGAAGAATAATTCGCTGAAAAGAAAAGACTCTAAAATATTTGTTTGGGTTTTTAAGACTCTAAGCAATTACCTAAATTAAATAAAGACAGAAAATTAATAGAGAGGAAAGAGTAGTATGAGATTTTAGCTCGAGATATAACAAGTAACCCTCACTAGCCCTGTGTTATAATCTATTTATGTAAGGGAGAATTGTGTGATATGCAATAACCATGATTCTATATTCCTCTTGACCCCTTTCGGGTGGGCTTAGTTGGAGACTTAATAATTACCAGAGGACTTGGGTAAGAGGACCATGCGCAATGATCTGTGGTTAATCTCAAACCCTAGTGACTATCTAGTTAGGTAAGCCCTTCTGGATCACTACCGCACACTAGACGTTTATGTGGTATTTCAATAATTAGGCACCCCTTACGGGTGACCATCTAACTACTATTATGGTAATCATATACGTTGGCCACCGCAAGAACTACAGACAATACATCAAAGCACATAAGAAAATAGATAACACAACTAATTACAATTAAATGTAAAAGGACATCCCAAATTAAAATAGATATAAAAAAGTCTTGGGTTCATACCTTTATGAGAATATCAAGCTAAATATAATTATTCATACTATAGAAAGAAAGAAAATAAATTAAAAAGGTGAAGGGTTGGATGGCATGAGTAGTATCCAACTTCTTCTTGTCTTCTCTTCTCTTGATGTAAGTTTTCTCTTGTTCTTTTGATGATTAGGGGATGACGAAGGATGATTTATCTAAGGTAGGAATGAATATATATATATATATATATAGGACTTTGGTTGAGATATTGAGAAATCCCTAAGTTAAGGAGTCCTGCTCTTACCAAAATTCGTATTCCTAACTTGTACGACAGGATAAACATCTGCAAATATTGGTTTGGTCATATCTCCTTCGTTACTTATCGGAATTTAATTTTTAATATACAATAACAACCGAATTTGAAAGATTTACCTGCTCATATAAAAAGCTCTTCCTAATTCCAGACCGATTTTCTGCAAAAATTTAATTAGTGGATGTATGTGCAGTTTTGGCAGCTTCTTTACTTTCCAAATATATCCAAACTCTTTCTTTTTTACTTTGACTAAGGGATTTCCTTTAATTTTCCACTTCAAATCATTTTCTATAGGTGTAATAGCTTGCATATACCTAAGTTCTACATAAATGACACCACCAAGTACCACAAAAGCTCACAAAGTACGAAAACACCTAAAACTAGACAAGAAAGTATAAAGTATGAATAAATGAGGGAAAATCCTGAAATAAATACTAAATACCCCTAAAATGATGTCTCAAGTATAGATTCATATATCACAAATAGGAAGACATCAATACCCCTAAATCAAAGTTGTATCGTCCTGATACAATCAAAATAAGTATAATAGGGTAGTCAACAATAAATACAGAAGGATAAGAAGAAGAAGAATGCAACACAATAAAGGATCCTAGAGCAAATATCTAAAAAGCCTCGTTTAGTAATGTTAAAGAAATAATGCACACACATAATTAATATAAACATAATCAACAAACAATTAATTGAAGTCCAAATTAACTTTGTAATGCCAGAAGGAGAGGTCTTCAACTAAGTTTGTGTTAACGGCTATAGGGTGATCACATGTACTAATATAGTTTCCATTGGTCCACTTGCCTATGCCCTAATTGTTCCATTGTCCCTCCACCAGTAGTTAGAAATCCTAAGGTCTTTATGGTTATAACGTGCCTTAGGGACGGTATGATATATTTGGATAATGAAAAGTAAGTTTTTGGCTATCTCCTCACATTCCATCAACAAATCGCTCGGGAACTTGATTTTCACTCGAAGATGTTCTCACTCGAGCCAATTTTCGATGCTCTGATATGCATCCCCAAATAACCAAAACAAAACCTTTTTATGATGATTACATAATAAATTTTCCGGTCCAAATCTTTTAATCTTTTCCATATATCTCTTTTCTAAGTTGGTTATGACTCCATTTTTTAGGTGAGATATCATACCACTTTTCCTCATATTTCAACTTCTTTTCAACTCTTTTTTCATTTATTTTCACCCCGGCAATGGGTTACAATAATACACTCATCATCAAAAATATTACAATTACAATCGAATTCCCACTCCCAACATTTCCCAATGATGAAACGCACCACCCCAAACTCAAGCTCTAAAACAACTTGTTTCAGGTTTTACGATTCGAGTGTGGGTCATATGGATAAGTACTATAAACTAAGGGGGATGGCTTGTAATGTGGTTAATAAAAGGATTTAGAAAGGCTCAGAGGGGCTAAGACGGATAATAATAATAATCAAATAAAAGGGTGAGAAAGCTAAAAGGCTTCAAGTGGCTTCAATAAGAAAGAACTGCCTTATTAACTTTTCTAATTACCATATTTTGTAACTTTTTCACTATTAGTACATAAACAAGTGGGTTTTCAACTAATTTCAAACCTCACGTTCTACACACCGATTAACTCTCCCTAAGTTCCAACTTGACACTTCTTACACATTGCTTACTAATCTCCCCTATCTTTTACCTCCGGTTGTCATGCATGCATACTAAACATATTCGTGACACTGTTCAAAAACATACTACTCACTATTATTGACTTAATTAAAACATGCTCAATAGGGAAATTCATCATATTCTATGCCAATTCTAACCCTAAAAAAATTTAAATTTTATGCAAAAACAAAAAGGAAGATGAGGACAACAAATCCCTACCCCCAACTCAAAAGTGATTCGTGTCCCCATGACTCGAAAAACACTCAAAAAGTAATAAAATTTAAACTAAACGAATTCATATAAGCAATTAAGAAGAAGTATTAGATGGTGGTACCTTGCCATAAGGCATCTTTTGCCATTCCTCTTCTGAAGGAAAATCGTTACCTATATCCAATTTTTATGTAATCTTGTTCATCACGTAGTCCACCCTTAGAATTTCCATCCAATAGGAGTTACAACTGTATTCTAATATTTTAACATTAGTGTCGCCTAGGGTGTGATAAAACTAAGATAATAAAAGATGGATAAACGATGCACTAATACCCTAGTCTAAACACGTTACTCACTACAAGTATCATAGATCGTATGCAAGTTTTAATAGTATGTAAGATTCGTTCCTCAGAGACTTAGTCCGTTATACGAATGGACTTAAATAAAATAGCATAGTAGATAATAGTTAAAGACAAGAAAAGTAAATAAAGATGACTGATGAGGAAATTATGATTAACTAGATTAAATTAAAGACAATAAAATAAATATGAGAGAATGAGATGAGAAAGTATAGCTTAGGGTTTGCTAATATGCAATAATCCTTCTATTTATTCTACTAGTTAATAAGGGTGATTTAGCTCTTAGATAGACAGCCAGGATTCTAAATTCCTCCTAACCCCCTTCTGGGTGGACTTAAGAGACGACCTAACAATTACCAGGGGACTTAAATAAGGTGCTCCTACGCCACTAGGTTCTTATATGAGACTAGCCTGCGCAATGATCGATGATCAGACAACAAACCCTAATGACTATTTAGCTAGGCAAGCCCTTCAGGATCACTACCGCACACTAGACGCTTATATGGTGTTTCAATAATTAGACACCCCTTCCGGGTGACCATCTAACTACTATTAGCACGTCCCTAATTTGTTTCAGGATTAAGACAGACAATAAATCAAAGCACATATAACAAATATATGGTTAAGAAGCTATAATCAATTTAAAATAGTTCTCCCAAAGAAATTTAGATAGAAGAAAATAAAATTCAAATATTATACATATGAAAAACCCTAGCTATGGGGAAATTAGTTCATACTAGAAAGAATAAAACTAAAGTAAAGATACATACTGTCAACTTGCTCTCTTGAATGACTTCTAATGATGAATAAACGTAAGGACTAAATGTGGGAGGCAAGGACATGTTTACAACAGTTAAAGGGTGTATCTATAGGTGTTTAGGAAAACCTAGTTCGGATTTCTTGGAGTAGAAGACAAGCAATTAGACTTCTTTTCCAAATCAAATTTGTTTCCTAAAATATAGGAGAAGAAAAAAACGGCGACTGTCTTGTTTTGGTCGTAACTTCTTTGTTATGTCTCCGATTTTCGCCTACTTTATATCGAAACGTCCGAGTCGGAAATATCTATACTTCTCTTGTAGACTGCATTTCCAAATTCTTAGCAAATTTTGAGTTATATTCCTTGTAGTGAACGTTCCTTCTGAAATTTAGATTTACTTGACAACTTTTCCTTTCCTATTTTATATGTACTTCCTTTTATCTCAAATTTCTATCCATATCTTCTTTCCTTATCTCTTTTAGAATTTATTTTGGATCTAATTAATTTTCATACATCTTTAAAGCTTCGCATTAACACACAAATTAAACCAAATATGGTCTAAAAATAATAATTCATCAAATCAAGACAAGAAATAGAAAAATGTCGAAATACAAATAAAAAACGATTATTAATTGACCATAAAAACGTAAAATGATGTCTCCAACCTAGATTATTATATCAAAAATAGGGAGACATCAAAACCCCCAACTCAAAGTTGTATCGTCCCGATATAATTAATTAGAAAAACAAATGGAAGTTTCTAAATACACACCTAAGTCAATTAAGCACATAGGAAAGAAGATAGCAGAATATATAAAATAGACTCAAAGAAACTACTCAGAAAATTTTATGTAATAATATTTACAAACTAGATTACCTGCACACCTTTCATATTCACGATCAACACGAGTTGAATTCTCAAATAAGATTAGCTTCGCAATGTAATAAGGAGAGGTTCTTTACTCAATTTACCAAGGAGGCTATAGATTGTTCATCGAACCTCACTAGTATCCAAAGATCCACTAGACTACTCTCTAACGGCTCAATCACTTCTAGATTACATAGCAAAGAATCATAAGGTCTTTAAGGCTGTAATGTTGGCTTAGGGACGGTATGATAGTATATTTGGATAATTTAGAGTGAGCTTTTGGCTCTCTCCTCACTAGCCATCAACGAATCGTCCTAGAACTTGAGTTACTCTCATAAAACGTTCTCACTCAACCCAATTATTTCCTTGATGCACAAAGTAGCATCCTTAATAACCCAATTAAAGTATAAAGATGTTCACATAAAAATTCCACTTTAGTGGTCCAAATATATATATTCTTTTCATATCAATTTTTTTTTATTTTGTAATGTAGCTATGACTCTCTTTTTGATATGAGATGTCATACTATTTTTTCACATTTTTTTCTTTTCATAAATTTTTTCATTTGCTTTTACCCAGACAAAGGGTTACAATATGATAAACATGTGAATCATCAACTAAATATAGAACAAAGCACAATTAATAAGCTCAAACATCCCAACCCATTAATATTTCACATTATTGTCGACCCACCACCCCAAACTCAAGCTCTAAAACAACTGTCTATGCATAGTTATTCGAGTGTGTGTCATATGGAAAAGTACTAAAATATAAAAGGACATTGCTTATAATGTGGCTAATAAAAAAGGCTTTATAAAGTCTAGAAGGGGCTGAGAAGGATATAAAATATAACAATTTGGGCAGCAAGCTAAAATGAAACAAGGGGCTTACGAAAGGACCGTCTTAATCACTTTCTAAACTATGCAATATCGTCATTCTCTTACCTTTAACACGTTCATCAAAACGGGTTTTGCAACTAGCTTGAATCCACGGCCTACACACCACTCAAGGCACCCTAAGATCAAACATACTTCTATCGCATTTCTTACTAATCTTTTCTTTACTATCAATGTGTGTTTCCTGCAAATACTTAAAGCATGAAAAATAAAATAGCTCATAAACATATTACTTTCTATTATTAAAGTACTGAGCTTATGCTTTCAAGCTATTAAACAAACTCTACATCTAAATCCCATGTATCAAAACTTTTTAATTTCTACCTAAAACAGAAAAATCACATAAAAATGGAGATGAGAGACAACGAAACCCTACAGCCCTAACTCAAAAATAAGGTGTGTCCCTACGACTCGAAAAATACTCTAAAAAGAAATAAAAATAAGCAGATAAAGCATATAAAGAAATGGTAAGGAAGAAAGAGAACATACTCTCAAGGCTATTGCCTCGTATTATCGACATCCAAGATAGGATTCACTTGATCTTTCGCAAAATCGCGCTTTAATTGCTCAAGGAGTGTCATGATGTGCACTTTATTAGCTTTGATTTAGGAAACATCATTGCCTAGGAAATTTTGAGCTGCTTCAACTTTATTCAATCGCTCCTCTACCTTTTCTCCCCAAATACGATCATCTTCGTCTTCTGTGAGTTTCGTAACTCATGCTCCTCTCAAAATCGTCTTGATCCAAGTGTTGTCAATATTATTACTCATCTTATACAATAGTTTCTATTCTTCACCTGGTATCACGTTCACTTTTCGCATAAGGCACTCGATCATAGTAGGATATTTAAATAAATAACGAAGTAGGAGAGACCACAAATCGCATCACCTCTTCAAAGATTAACGGTGCCACATCTACTTCTTCCCCCCTTAAAATACAATTCAAAAATATTGCGTTATTCTTAGTCACATCCAAAGTTCTCGTGTTTCCAAAGGCATTAGGTGTAAGAAAATGGTGCCAAACTCTTGTAACTGCTTGAAGATATTTGTAAGGACAAGGCGCCTTCAATTCTCCCTTATGTGATTGCACTTTCTCCTTATAAAAAACATGCTCAAAAAGTAATTCCAATCGAAAGTCTTGATATTTTCCACCGCTTCTCTTTACTTACATGGTTTGACCAATTTCTTGGACTGGAAGTGGTTTCAAATCTCTTCAACTGTAAAAGGAACTAACTTGCCTTCTAACTGGAACACAACCACAACTGTCTCGGGTAAAGATTCCTAAATAGAAATCGGAAACTAACTCTAAACATTAATTCGATCTTCTTAACATTAACATGGACCAACCCCAATCTATCTCCTATCTTTAAAAATTCTTGTACTCACCTAATCCAACTTATTTTTCAAATACTCTCTCATAAACAAAAGGTAGTTCATGTACCGGTTTTCTTGCAGAAGCTAACAAGGCCTTTGTAGCTTCATTAATCTTGGGCATAGGACTCTCGATTTGTAGAGGTTGTGGTGTCTTCCTTATGAAAGTTGAAACCTTTTTGTTCTTTAAATTTATGGTGGGTCCTTGTGTGTTATTAAATTAAGTGCAAAAGTAAAGGAACCACTTAACCGCAAGTGTACGGTTGTCCAAGTAATATTCGATAAATCGAGTTCGTTCTTAGGGACAGATTAGGTTCAACTCCAGTATTAATCAGATAGCAAGAATAAATGTTTAACAGAAAAGTAAAATAATAGATTTTTGTTTGGTTTTCTTAAAACTAAATATGCAATAAAATAAATTAACAGAAAAGAAATAATAAAGTAAAAGGACTAACTTCAGAGATGAGATATACTTGAGTCTCGCAAAGAATCCTCCTCACTAATATAATCTATGCTATGTTTAAGGGTAGAATTGGTATTAGTATACTAGTCGGGACTCTAATATCTCCTAGCCCCCTGTCGGGTGGACCTAGGAGCTATCCTAAAGTATCATAAACACCTGTATGGTCGAATATGCCTCTTCGGATGATATGATTTTACCTCTTTGGATATGCAACTAGTTAAGCCTGTCGGTCAATAACGGACATTACACGGGTATTACCTAGATCTGTATTCAAACCCCCCCTGTCGGATGATCACTTCGCCACTAAAGTGAATAGCCCAAATACTAGTGATAGTGATAGTGATAGTGATAGTGATAGTGATAGTGATATGACCATCATGCCGGTTATAAATGAAGACCACCATGTGGTTGACAATCCTATTAGCATGGTGGAAGAAGGAGTAGCAACGAAAATCTTAGAAATTGAAACTGAGGTTGCCATTTCTATGGTGCGTGCACATGATCAAGATACTGAACGCGAACAAGAAGAAGAGGTGATCGAGATTAGTAAGATTCCACATCAAGAATATGATGAAGTAATAGTGGAAGATTGGGTTGAAAGCGAAGACGAATATGAAGTGGTTGAGGAATCAATTGAAGAATTAAAGCTTCATAATAAAAGAGAAATCGAATCCCCACCACAAAAAGTTCACCAATCACTATCTCCACCACAAATCATCGTTATAGACAAAAAATTGAAATCACCTCTATTACTAAAAATGATCAATAGGTGCTACGCAAGAAAGGTGCTACACCGCGAGAGTAAAGAGGCAAGGAGGAGCACCTACCCACCACACTTTAAAGAGGAACGCGAGATTAAAGAGAATAAAAATGAGCTTACACCGTTGAGGACGATTATCTACTATCGCGTGGTGAAGAATAAGTTTCGTCGTGAAAGTAAGAAGGCGAAACGGAGATACTACCCTCCCCCTTTCGGAGATCGATTGAATAAAATTTTAAGGGGGAAGGTTTCAAAGCTTATATGCCAAGGACGAGGCGAATTCAAGCGGAGGAGAACCGCAAGGGCCTCAATACCATCTTCATGGAAGGTAACGCGTCGAACTTAAAGACGTAATAAACAAAAGTGCTTCAGCGCGAAGTCCGGTATACCGCCTCAGAACCCCGGTATACCGCAGGAAGAAAACTCGTGCCACGGGTTACTAACGCGGGTTTTATACAGAGATGAGAAAAAGTGTCGATGCGCGGTCCTGTATACCGCAGGTGAAAAAAACCCGTACCACGGGTTGAATACCGCGGGTTTTTTGACGGAGACGAGAAATTGAACAGTGGCAAAAACCTGTGCCACGGGGTATATACCACGGGGTCTTTGCCGAGACGAAAAAATGAAGCACTGATGGGTCCGGTATACCGGAGGTTATGCCCGGTATACCGCAGCTATGTCGGTTTGAAGAGTTTGTGCCTTATAAACTTCTTACTTCATCAAGAAGTAACCATAGCCTCTTCAAAAACGAATTTTCCAGAACTTAACCCTTATATACCTGCACAAAGACCACTACAACACCCAAGAACATTAAATCCTTCCTCCTAATCCATTCCAAACACACATCTAACACCACAATCTTTCAAGAAAATCAAGAAATCTTCTCCTTCAACTTTAAGCCTCTTCATCAAAGCTTCAATCCTATTTATTAAACCTTCCCTAAGCCATTACATATTGATTACCCATCTCATATAACACTATAATCCTTCATTACAAATCCTCAAAACATCAAATTTCAAAACTTTTCTCTAGTTTTTGATTATTTGAAGTTTTGAGTTTGGGGTTCATTGAGATGACGAAGATTGGAAGGTCAAGAATACCGTGGAGAGGAAGAAGAAGTTGAAGAACCTTGTATTACTTTTGGAGTGTTGAAAGATGTAGTTGAACGAATGGAACTTTTGGAGGATAATCATGAAGAGGTGTTGAAACCCATAGGAAAAATCACAAAAGAATTGGAGCTTATGCAAATCATATTACGTGGAGTGAGCAATGTTCCACATGCCACCTACGCAACACAAGGAGCTCAACCTACACGCAACCATGGAAACCAGCTTCGTGCTGGTTCAGATACGTTTTTCTAACCCTTTCTCATTTGTTTTATTAAGTTTTTATTTGCTTTCTTGAGTCTTTTTCGAGTCGTGGGGACACGACTCATTTTTGAGTTTGGGGTGGGGTTCGTTGCCTCATCCTAATTTTTCTGTGTTATTTGTTTTACATGCTTTTTTTTAAAATTAATCTAAGGGTTGCGTTGACTGTAGAGTATTTTAAATGCCCCCATCAAGCATGCTTTTTGTGAATTAAAGATAGAAAATAATTGACTTTAGGAGTTAGTATGAAGCTGAACTTTGATTGCATGCAAATAAGAAGTAATTGATAGGAAACTTGGTGGGTCCTTGTGTGTTATTAAATTAAGTGCAAAAGTAAAGGAACCACTTAACCGCAAGTGTACGGTTGTCCAAGTAATATTCGATAAATCGAGTTCGTTCTCAGGGACGGATTAGGTTCAACTCCAGTATTAATCAGATAGCAAGAATAATTGTTTAACAGAAAAGTAAAATAATAGATTTTTGTTTGGTTTTCTTAAAACTAAATATGCAATAAAATAAATTAACAGAAAAGAAATAATAAAGTAAAAGGACTAACTTCAGAGATGAGATATACTTGAGTCTCGCAAAGAATCCTCCTAACTAATATAATCTATGCTATGTTTAAGGGTAGAATTGGTATTAGTATACTAGTCGGGACTCTAATATCTCCTAGCCCCCTGTCGGGTGGACCTAGGAGCTATCCTAAAGTATCATAAACACCTGTATGGTCGAATATGCCTCTTCGGATGATATGATTTTACCTCTTTGGCTATGCAACTAGTTAAGCCTGTCGGTCAATAACGGACATTACACGGGTATTACCTAGATCTGTATTCAAACCCCCCCTGTCGGATGATCACTTCGCCACTAAAGTGAATAGCCCAAATACTAAAATCTATTTCTAGTTGTACGGAAAAGAAATAGTGATCAAGAACAAAGTAATATCCAATATCTAAGACCTAATTCAATTTAAATCATAACAATCCCAAATTCAAAACAAAGATTAAATTAATTAGGGTTCATCCTTTTATTGCGATTCTCAAGTATATAAAAGTTTAGCTCATGGTAATGTTAAAGACTGAAACTAAATAGAAAGACATCATATTTTATTACAAAAAAGAAATATATAACCTAAGGATTAGATGACTGTTGATGGAAGAACAGAATCCTCCAGCACTAGCTTCTCCTTTGCCTTCTTGCTCTTGAAGTCTCCGACTCTCTCTCTAAGGATGTATATATTGAATAATTATTGAGAGGTGGTGAATTATGAGGTACAAGAGGTGTATTTATAGGTGTCGGAGGACCCTAGGTCGAATTTCTTGGAGTGGAAGACAAGTCAAGGACTCTTAAATTCGTAGCTCTAAATTCTAGGAAAGGTAAGATTCTTCTGCTGATTTGATTTGGTCATATCTTTTTCAATACTTATCCGTTTGAGAAGTTCCAATATATGAAACTGCTTGTCTTGGAAAGAGCTTTCTATTGGTGCAGACCACTCGTCCAGAATCCTAGCCAATAGTGAGTTGTGAATTAATATTTAAAACGTGGCTGGAATTTCAGATTCATAAGGCAGCTTTATCTTTTCCTTCTTTGCATATATCCTTCCTAAATCTTCTTATTTCCATGTAAATCTTCTTTCCTTTAATTCATTATCTTGACTTGGTCTCTAAGTAATTACCATATATCTTTTAAAGCTTCACATTAAATAAATAATTAAACCGCATATGCTTAAAAAGAATAAATCAATAAATCAAGAAAACGAAAAAGGAAAGTGTACTCTAAAAATAGAAACTCTAGTAAAAACATTTCCTAACACTCTAAAATACACTAAGACTTTTATTCTCACTTCTTCTCCTTGGATTGGTCTTTCATGAAATTCAAGAACCAATTAACTTTGCATTAAAAACAATCAAATTTACGCCCAAAAGCTCAGATTCTGCAAATAGTTAATTTCCAATGGGAGAAAGTGCAATATGATCAAATAAGTATAAAAGTCTATCAATTAAGTCATTTATTCACCTAAAAGGATGTCTCCAAAGGGCTAATAATTAGAACAAATAGGGAGACATCAATTTACCACAGCTAGCTTGCCTCTATTCTCTTGAACTGTTTTACCCTTTAAACTGGAACTTGAACTTTTCTCAATTTATTTCCTTTTAATAGAACCCAATACCTTACTTTGATTCTTCTTCATCTCCCTAACAGTAGATAATTTTTTTTGTCTTATCAATTGACCTCCAACTCAAAGCTTTTAACACTATTGAAATTCGTAACCCTTGATTTTAGGTTGAACAAGCCTTATTTGGGTTAGGAAAGGTATTATGATGATGAATCTCTTTGTGGGTAGGATGAACTCTTGCTCTATTGGTATGGATCTAATAAATTTTTGGGTAATATTTGGAAATTTTGGCTTTTGATTCTTGGATTCTAGGTGTTTTGATATGATATGGGTGGTTGAATCTTCTTTATAATGATGTGGGGAAAGGATTGGATGTAAACTTATGGTGATTGGGTAGTGTTCTGATGTTTGGTGAAGGTTTGATGAAGCTTTAATGTAGTTATGAGAGGTTTGGGGAAGAAAGAGAGTCTTAAGGATAAATAAATTCGTGTGAAAACTAACCTTTTGTTTTATTCCCTGCTTATAACCTTTTCTGTTTGGATCTGACGGCGGCTTGCACTGCACCAGAGTTGCGGTGCGGTGTACCATAGTGAGGTTTTCAGACAATGGTCGCAAGTTGTCGACACATTTTTGCATAAGGTGTCTCAGCTTCGTACCTGATTTCCAAACCGTTGTCACGATTTTCTGACCTGCGGTGCACCGGGACCTTCTTGCGGTATACCGCACGGACATGCTACCTTGAACCGTGGTCACGAGTTGCGACCCGGTTTTCTCCTCTTGGTCTTGGCATTAGACCGGATTTCTAGAACGTTACGACGGTTTTTCTCGTGCGTTGCACCGGAACTCTCGTGCGGTATATACCGCACAGGAGTTTTGGTTTTCTCCATATTTTCGTGTTTCTTTTCCTAACTCGATTCCTAAAGTACCTGAACATCAAAAATCACTAATACCTTTCTCAATACTGCAATATCTACTAAAACGAACTAATCTAAACATAAATTTAAAGACATAAAAACATAAAAAAATTGCGGGTTGTCTCTCGTACAACACTTTTATTTAACGTCTTTCAAAGTTAGACGCGTTACCTCTATCAAAATTTGGGAATATAGCCTCCCCAGAAATGAGCAAGGCAATGAACGTCTACTAACCTTATTTTAATGCCCCTCTTGGACCTAATCTCTATCACCTTAGCTAAAACAACTTTAGTGAATATGAATGGTCCCATCCATGCATCTTTGTGACTTCGTGGCCTATTCTCAGGTTTGTGGGATTTCCATACAACTTCATGGCCGACCCCAAAATCACTCTATGGTATAGTATTCACAGGTTTTGCGTGGATTTCTTCAGGGAGGCGGTGATGTGAAAGGCTGTGGATGACAGGAATTATGGGATCTAACTTCCTTGGTTTCTTACCCCAGACATGGAATGTCTCGGATACATTTTTAGCACTAAGGGTAACTGTTACCTCCTGGAAGTTGATGAAAGTTTGATTGGTGGACAATAACGGCCTTCCAAGTATAATTGTGGTGTCGCCTAGGGTGTTAGAAAAATAAGATAAATAAACGCTGAAAACAATGCACTAAATCACCCTAGACAAGCACGGTACTGCAAGTATTACAGGACGTATCCAGGTTTTAATGGCAAGTTAGATTCGTTCTCAGGGACTTAGTGTGTTACACGAATGAGCAGAATAACGAGTAGAAAGTAATTAAATTAAAAGACAGGAAATAAAATGAATAAATTCGAAATTAATGATTAAACTAATGAAAATAAAAGACAATAAAATAAATACGAAGAAATATGAGATGAGAAGTATAGCTTAGGTTTTGCTAGTATGCACTAATCCTTCTAATTCTTTCTATTAAATCTAGTTAATAAGGGAGATAATTAGCTCTTAGATACTTAGTCATGATTCTAAATTCCCATAACTTAGACCTTGAGAACTGCTAAGGGGGCTACGGACATATCATGAGGCAGCCTAAACCTAGGGTTATCAAGCGCTACCAAGGCCCTAAGCAATTCAATTCCAAACATGATGATAGTGATTAAATTATACCCTAATGACTATCTAGTTAGAATTAGTGTTGTCAAGTCCAATATCGACACTAGACGTTATGTGTTGTTTCAATAATTAGACACCCAGTTAAGGTGAACATCTAACTACTATTAAGAAAGCCTAAAGTGATCAGTTCTAAGACAGACAATAATTCAAAACACATAAACAAATATATATATATGTAAGAAGCTAATATCAGTTTTAAACATATAATTCCTAAAGAAACTTAGATAGAAAGAAATTAGAATTCATAAATTATACATGATGCAAAACCCAATCTATGAAAAAATTAGTTCATACCTGAAGGAAATAAACTAAAAGAAATAATAAAAGACTTCATCTTGCTCTCTACAATAATTCTGATGACAAAAACCCTAAGGACTAATTAATATGAGGCAAGGATGATTTGCAAGTGATATAAGGGTGTATTTATAGGTGTTTAGAAGACCTAATTCATTTTTTGAAGGAGAAGGTAAGTAGTGGACTCCAAGCCCAACTCAAATTCGTAACCCTAAAATATGAAATCAGGCCCGTTTTTGTTTTGGTCTTAACGGCTTCAATTCCTATCCGTTTGACGCATATGAGTAGTCGAAATTCATAGTCTTTGAAATATCTTCAACTTTTCTCTTGAACGTTTCTCCAAGTTCCCCACCTATTTTGAGATATAAGCTGATTTGTGGTCGTTGGTGGTGAAATCCAGATTTAAGGCAGCTTTTCTTTTTCCATATTTTTAGCTTTTCTTTCCTTATCTCCAAATTCTATACTTTTCTCTTTCCATATCTTTTAGTCTTTGACTTGGACTCTAATTAATCTCTATAATTATATTTAAAGGTTCACACTAAATAAATAATTAAACCCAATATGATCTAAAAACAATAATTTACTAAATCAAGACTCAAAATAGGAAAGTGTAACATTTCTCAAGAAAATCGACTAGAAAGACTTCTAAATCACTAAAAATGATGTCTCATCATAATATTAATTCATGACAAATGAGGAGACATCAAGACCCCCAACTCAAAGTTGTATCGTCCTGATACAATAAAGATAAAAACAAAGGGAAGTCTCTAAATACACACCTAGGTAATTTTAACACAATGGGAAGAACATAGCAGAATATATAGAATAGACATAAAGCAACTACTCAGAAAATTTCATGCAATAATATTCATAAACTACATACCTGTACACTTCTCATATCCATAGTTAACACGTTTTTGAATTCAAGATTAGATTAGTTTCGCAATGTAAGAAGGATTGGAACTTTACTCAGTTCACCAAGGAAGCTATAGATTGTTCATCAAACTTTACTAGTTTTCAAAGATCCATTTAACTACTCTCCATTGGCTCAATCATTTCTCAATTACAGAGCAAAGAAACAAAAGGTCTTTAAGGTTGTAATTTAGGCTTAGGGACGGTATGATAGTGTATTTGGATAATTTAGAGTGAGCTTTTGGCTCTCTCCACACTAGCCATCAACGAATCACCCTAGAGCTTGAGTTTCTCTCAGAAAACGTTCTTCCCTCAACCCAATGAATTCTTTGATGCACAAAGTAGCATCCCCAATAACCCAATTAAAGCATAAGATGTTCACATAAAAATTCCTCTTTACCGGTCCGAATATATATTCTTTTTAAATCAATTTTTTCTTTTGTATAGTATGACTCTCTTTTTAATGTTAGAGATATCACGCTATTTTTTTAATGTTATGCCTTTTCATAACTTTAGCTCGTATCTTCTTTTTCATTCACTATTACCCCGGCAAAGGGTTACAATATTAAATCGTGAATCATCATCAATATAATAACAGAGCACAATTAATAAGCTCAAAAATCCTAACCCAATAACAATTCCCATAATGGTGGACCCACCACCCCAAACTCAAGCTCTAAAACAATTGTCTATAATCTAAAGGAATATGGCTTATAATGTGTTTAAATAAAAAGGATTTAGAAAGGCTAGAAGGGGTTGAGAAGGATATAAAACATTATATCAAATAACAGGGTGAGAAGGTATAAAAAGGCTTCAAGTGGCTTCAATATGAAAGAACCGCCTTAATCATTTTCTACACCATGTAATTTCGTTATTTTCTTAACTTTAGCACTTTCATCAGATGGTTTTGTCAACTAGCTTGGATCTCACGGCCTACACACTACTCAAGGCTCCTTGAGATCGAAGATACTTTCTATCACATTGCTTACTAATCTTTTCTTTACTATCAATGTGTGTTTTCCTGCAAATACTCAAAGCATACAAAATAAAATAGCTCATAAACATACTACTTACTATCATCAATTCACTGAGCTTATGCTTTCAAGCTATTAAACACACTCTACATCTAATTCCCATGTATCAAAATTTTTAATTTCTACCTAAAAACAGAAAAATGGAGATGAGAGACAACGAATCCCCACACCCCCAACTCAAAAATGAGTCGTGTCCTCATCACTAGAAAAAGACTCGAAACAGAAATTAAAATTAGCAGATAAATAATTTACATAATGGTAAGGAAGAAAGAGAACATACTCTCGAGGCTTATTGCCTCGCATTATCGACATCCAAGATAGGATTTGTTTGATCTTTCGTTAATTGCTCTAGGAGTGTCATGATGTGCACTTGATTAGCTTTGATTTGTGCCACATCATTGGCTAAGGAAGTTTGAGCTTCTTCGAAATTGTTTAATCGCTCCCCCATCTTCTCTTGCCAATTTTGCTACTTTTCTTCTTTTAAGACTTGCGTAGAACCCGCTCCTCTCAAGACTTTCATGATCCAAGCATTATCAATATAACTCTTTTTAAATTCGAATTTCTCTTCTTCACCCAATATAACATTCGCTTTTTGCACAAGACACGTGATCATAGTAGGATATTTAATGTTATAAACTGATTTAGGAGAGACCGGAAATCGCATCGCCTCCTCAAAGATCAACTGTGCCACATCCACTTCTTCTCCTCTCGAAATACAATCCAAAAGTAGAGCGTTCTTTTTAGTCACATCTAAAGTTCTTGTGTTTCCAAAGACATTAGGAATAAGGAAATTGTGCCAAACTCTTGCATCTGGTTGAAGATGTTTGTAAGGCAAAGGTGCCTTCAATTCTCCCTTATGTGATTGCACTTTTATCCTTGTCTAAAACATGCTCAAAAAGTAAATCCCAATCACAGATTTTTCGTATAGCCACCGCCTCACTATACTTGCATGGTCCAATTGATTTCCTAAACTGGAAGTGGTTTCTAATCTCTTTAACTGTGAAAGGAACTAACTTTCCTTTAATCGGAACAGAACCTTCTCTATCTCGGCTATAGAGGCCTAAATAGAAGTCTAAAACTAACTCATGACATAAATCATAACGTCTTACCATGAATGTTAACCAACCCAATCTTTCACCAAGCTCCAAGAATCTCTTATATTCTCCTGTATAAACTTCTTCATCGAATACTTTCTCATAAGCAAAAGGTAGTTCCTTTAATTGTTTTTCTGCAGAAGCTTTCAAGGCCTTTGAGGCTTCCTCTTTATCTTTGGGTGTAGTACCTTTGAATGGAAGAGGTTGTGTTTTCTTCTTGGAATAAAGTGAAACCCTTTTTCCAATAGAATTGAACATAGTCGGCTTACCTCCTTCTTCAACATCGATTTTACCCTTAGCTTTGGAACTAGAACCTTTGTTACTTGATTTATTCTCAATTGAACCCAATACCTTGCTTTTCTTCACCTCCCTCTTGTTAGATAATGTTTCTGTTCTTCTAGTCATTTCAATTGACCCCCAACTCAAAGCTTTAACAACTCTTGAAAATTGAAACTCTTGATTATAGGTTGATCAAGCTTGATTTGGTTTAGGAAAGGTGAATTGATGATGAATCTCTATGTGGGTAAGGTGATTTCTTGATGGATTGGTATGGAAATTGTAGGATGAATTTTGAAAATTTAAGCTTTTGATTCTTCAATCTAATGTGTTTTGGTGAGAAGTGGGTGATAGAATCTCTTTTGTAATGATGTGGAGAGAATATTTGATGTGTTTCTATGATGATTGGGTAGTGTTTTGATGTTTGGGGAAGGTTTGAATGAGTTTCAATGGAGTTGGGAGAGGTTTGGAGAAGAAAGAGAGGCTTAATGATTAAAATTTCAGAATATACCAACCTCTTTCTCTTTTATAACCTAAAAACGAAGCTTTATTCTCTCTCCAGCGGCGCTAGGCGGCATATCGGCCGTAGGGGCCGGCATGCCGGTACTGGAGCTGCTGAAATCTGAATTACGTCAAAATACCCGAGGCAAGAACAAGTGGGCACGGGGTTTGGTCTGGCCGGCATACCGGAGATATCTCCCGGCATATGCCGGTGCTACTGATGTTTGAATTTTTGACATTCTGTCTTGTACACGTGACGACACCCGTGGCCACGGGTTTTGGACCTGGCCGGCATACCGGGGATTCTAACCGGCATGTCGGTGCAGTCATCTTTCGATTTCTAACCTTCTACCTTGAACACGTGGCGAGACCCGTGGGCTCGGGTTTTCTACCTGCCGGCATACCAGTGTTAATGGCCGGCATACCGGTGCTAATGGACGGCAATGCCGGTGTGCTGTCTGAATATTCCAAAAAAAATCGTTTTTTATCTCCAACTCGATTTCTATAACACCTAAACATTTAAAACACTAATACCTTTCTCAGATATGCAATATCAACTAAAAACAACTAAACTAAACTCAAACTAAAAACATAAAAAGCATAAAAACATATAAAAAAATTGCGGGTTGTCTCCCGTAAGCACTTTTATTTAACGTCTTTTAAAGTTAGACGCGTTACCTCTATCAAGATTTGCGAATATAGCCTCCCCAACAACGAGTAAGTATATGAACATCAACTAATCTGCGCTTGATCCCCTTCTTGGGTCAGATTTCTATCACCTTAGCTGAAACAACCTTAGTGACGATGAATGGTCCCATCGACGAGTCTTTGTAACTTCGTGGCCTATTTTAACGTTTGTGAGCTTTCCATAGAACTTCATGGCCAACCCCAAACTCAATGTTTTTTTTTATCATTCCCCAAACTCAATGTTTGGCTCAGTACCACAGGTTTTACATGGATCTTCTCTGTAGGGACTTTATGATGTGAAAGGCTGTGGATGACAGGAACGGTGGGATCTAACTTCCTCGGTGGGATCTAAATGCCCCCATCAAGCATGCTTTTTATGAATTTGTGATAGAAAATAGTTGACTTTAGGAGTTAGCATAAAACGCACTTTGATTGCATGCAAATATGAGATAATTGATAGGAAGAATTAATGAACAGTGCAAAAGAAGTAAACTTGTGCTTAAGGATAATGAGTGGTTTGTAGAACGTGAGATCTGAATGAGTAGAGAACCCACTTAGGTATGAACTAGAGGCAAGTTGTGTAGATAGGAAGATGATAGAGGCAGTTCTTTGTTAGCCCTTTGAATCTTTTTTGGCCTTCTATCCCTGAATTAATTATATCCTTCTTAGCCAAATATTTAGCCTTTAAGCCTTTCTTTTGTCGCCACATTATAATCCAATATCCCTTTAGATTGTTAGGCATGACCATATGACCCGCACTTGAATCACGATCCCGAGACTTCTTGTCTTGAGCTTGAGTTTGGGGTGGTGGGTCCACTATATGGGAAGTACATTGGGTTGGGATTTTTGAGCTTATCAATTGTGCTCTGTTTATATTTTGATGATGATTCACAGGTTTATTATATTGTAACCCTTTGTCGGGGTAAGAGTAAATGAAAAAAGAAAAAAAAATATTGAATGAAAAATAGAATGATATTTCAACATCAAAACGAGAGTCATGACTATACAAAAAAAAAAAAAAATTCATATGAAAAGAATATATATTTGGACCGGCAAAGAGGAAATTTTTAGGTGAATCATCTTTAGTGCTTATTGGGTTAATTTGGGGACGCTACATTAGCGCGTCAAATGGGTTGAGTGAGAACGATATTCGAGTGTAAACTCAAGCTCTTGGACAGTTCGTTGATGGTAAGTGAGGAGAGAGCCAAAATCTCACTTCAAAATTACCAAATATACATACCATACCATCCTTAAGCCGATATTAAAACCGTAAATACCTCGTGCTTCCTAGATACACAGTGAGTTAATAAGGAGTATGCTAAGTGGAGTAAAGCAAGTAAGGATCGAGGAACACCCTATAGCCACCATCTTGAGATAAGTATAAGCATAACCTTCTAGCATTGTGAAATTAATTTTGGATTGATATTATTTTGTATTTGATTTTGCATGATTTGTGTATGTGTATATTAATTCTTAGATGAGATTATATGATATTTGTTTTAAGTTGTGCTTTGGGAATATTTACTAGATTCTACCTTTTGTATTCACCTAAAAGGCCTTTGTTTTTATTTTACTTTGTCGGACGACAAAGGTTTGAGTTTGGGGTCTTGATGTCTCCCTATTTGTTCTAAATATTAGCCCTTTGGAGACATTGTTTTAGGTGAATATTTGACTTATTAGATAGACGTTTATGCTTATTTCGTCATATTACACTTTCTCCCCTTAGAATTAGACTATTTGCATTTTTAGAGCTTTTGTGCGTTAATTTGATTAATTTTAGTGCAAAGTTAGCAGGTTCTTGAATTTCATGAAAACCAATACAAGGAGGAGAAGTGAGAATTAAAGTCTTAGAGTATTTTTAGTGTGTGGGGAAGTATTTTATTCGAGTTTCTAATTTTACAGTGCACTTTCCTATTTCTAGTCTTGAATTATTGATTTATTAATTTTTAAAGCATATGCGGTTTAATTATTTAGTTATTGTGAAGTTGTAAAAGATATATGGTATATTAATTAGAGACCAAGTTAAGTCTAAGAAGTAAAGGAAATAAGATTTACATGGAAATAAGAAGATTAGGGAATGATATATGCAAAGAAGGAAAAGATAAAGCTGCCAAATAAATTTAAAATTCCAGCCACGTTCAAAGACGAGTCCATATCTTAATATTGGCTAGGAATTTGGGAGAATGGTCTAGACCAATGGATAATTATTGAAGGAGATATGACCAAAACAAATTAGCAGCAGAATCTTACCTTTCCTATATTTTAGGGTGACGAATTAAAGAGTTATTGACTTGTCTTCCACTCCAAGTAAAAACGAATTAGGGCTTTCTAACACCTATATATACACCCCTTAGCCTACTCTTTTCATACACTTCAGAGAATTACACAGGAGGCTTAAGGTTTTCAAGTCAGAGCAAGAAGGCGGAGGAGAAGCTAGAGCTGGAGGAATTTTGTTCTTCTATCAACAGTCATCCAACCCTTTAGGTTATCAATTTACTTTCTGTAATTGACTATGAATTCCTTTTATTTATTTTCAGTTTTTAATTCCGTTATGAACTAATTTTCTTAGTACTTGAAAATCGCTATATGGGTTGAACCGTATTCTATTTAATTTATGTTTTCTGAATTTGGGATTTAATGGTTTAAATTAGACTAGGTATTTTGTGTTGACTATTATTTTGTTTTAATCACTAATTTTGACGTCATGAATCAAACTTAGCTCATAGTAATTAAGCTATTCACTTTGGTGGGGAAGTGATCGCCTTGACGGGGGGTTTAATTACAGACTTAGATAATAGACGTGTAGTATTCGTTATTGACCCCGACGGGCTTAACTAACCATGCAGCCAATGAGGTAAAATATTATTCATCTGAAAGTAGCTTATAATTGCCCTGACGGGGTTTGTAATACCGTAGGATACTTCTAAGTCCACCCTGACGGGGGTTAGGAGATATTAGAGTCCCGACTAGCAGAATAATACCAGTATAGCCCTTAAACAGAAGCATTAATTAGATAGGTTAGGTGAAACCCTGGCGAGGATCAAGTACTTTCTCTTTCTCTTCTGAAGTTTAAGTCTCTTTTACTTGCTTTATTTTATTTTCGTAATTTATTTTCTTGCATGTTTAATTTAAAAACCAAAAAAAAATCTTTATTTTATTTTTCTATCAAGCAAGTACTACTACTATCTGATTAATACTAGAGTTATTCATAATCTGTCCCTGAGAACGAACTTGATTATCATATATTACTTGGGACAACTGTACACTTGCAGTTAGTGGTTCCTCTATTATATCTTTATTATTTTCTAACACGCTAGGACCCACCAACACCCACACATAAGAGAAAATTTCACGAGATTTTAAAGAAAGGAAAGTTAAGAGATTTCTTGAGATAGGGGAAAAATTAGGGTGGAAGATTTTCATGATTGAGCGTGCGACCTTTAACATTGAATTAGCACGAGAATTTTATCAAGGCCTCTTTAACCGAGATAGTATGGGTAGAATTCCCATCAGGGGTAAGTGGTTCCCTTTACAGTTGAAGATATTAAAAAGCATTTCGAGCTGAAGAAATTGGTGGGACCTTGTAAGTGTCAGTTAGATGTGAAGAACATCGAGAGTTTTGATTGGAACCAACTACACAAAAGGGTGTTTAGTGAAGAGTTGGTATTGCGTAATGAGAAAGATAAGTTGAAGACCTCTTGGCCCTACAAGTATCTTCAACCCAAAGCAAAAGTGTGGTACCATTTCCTTGCACCTTCAGCCCTTGAAATTGCGTGAGTTGCAGATATCCTTCAGAAACCCGCTATCATGTTAGATTGTGTAATGAAAAAGGAAGAAGTAGATATGGTGCAAATAATCTTTGAGGAGGTAACGAACTTCATTGTCAGACCAAAAAGTTTCTTTGACTTGAAATACCCATCGATGATTACAAACCTAGTGATGAAAGTGGAGGTGAACATTGGGGAGAAAGAGAAATTAATTATAAGATCGAAATCCATCCTAGGTGATAAGTGGATCAGGACTATCTTAAGAGGAGTACAGTCAAGGGATTCCTCTTGGAAAGAGAGAGTAAGTGAGCAACTTAAATAGATCGAAATTGCTTAAACCCTCCTTGCCAATGATGTGTCACTAATCAAGACTAATCAAATGCACGTCATGACACTCCTGGAGGAAATAAGCGACAAAACTACAAAGGATTCTTCTCACCCTATATTGGATGATGAGCATGCGAGGCAATAGCCTCGAGAGTATGTTTCTCTCTTCTCTAACCCTTTCTATATTTGTATATTAGTTGTTTTATTTTAAGATTATTCACACTGTTTTGAGCCGAATCACGGTTCAACTTTGAGCTAAGGGTGGAAACCTGTTATTTCCACCCCATTTTTATGTGATTTATTGATTTCAATAAGTGTGAAGTTTAGGTAGAATTTAATAAATGTGTCTTTTAAGCTATTTTTTTTACATGTAAGTGTTCATTTTATTGCTCTAACAATATGATCTTTACAATCCTTAGTAAATTTGTTTTATGGACAACTTTCACGGCCAATTACAATTTAGAAAATAAAATAGAAAAAAACTAGAAAGTAAGTGCTAAAAATATATAAGGCTAATCATATAGGGACTAATATGCAAAACTGCAAAACTCGGCTAAACCAATAGATCAAAGATTCGAGCTAGGATTATGACAAAACTTTTCAAGCGAAAGCTAACTTTTAAGGTATTTGATAATGAGTTAATGATAGTAAATAATAGGTTTATAAACTTGTATTATGTATGCTTAAAGGATCTTTATGAAATGCATGTTTAAAGTAATGAGAAAATTAGTGAGCAATGCGGTAGAACTAGGTTTGACCTTAGGGAGCATGAGTGGTGTGTAGAACGTGAGATTCAAGCTAGTGAATAAACCATTTAATGAACGTGCTAAGAGCAAGAAAGTGAGTGATTTGTATATGATTGGACATGATTAAGGTAGTTATTTTGTTACACACTTGTTCCGTTAGCTTGCTATCCATTTTAGTTGATATATTATCCGTTCTATCTCATTATTTGCCTTTTTTAGCCTTTTTAATAGCCATGATATAAGCCTTGTCCTTTAGACTTTTAGGACCTTTCCATATGACCTGCACTTGAATCGCGACGCTTTGACACTCATCAAGATCTTGAGTTTTGGATGGTAGTTTATGGGAAAACATTACTAGACGGGATTTGGGTTTGTAATATGCTTTCTGATCACTTTTCCATTTGTATTGTAACCCTTATCTGGGGTAAGAAAGAAAGAAAAATATTTTGATAAAGGTAGAAAAAAAATATAAATGAGAAAGAAAAAGAAAAATTGTGATATGATCTCTCACATCAAAAAAGGGGATCATTATCACTTACAAAAGAACAAATATATATATATATATATATATATATATATATATTTCAGACCGGCAAAGTGAGATTTCATTAGGTGATCATAAAAGGGTTTCATTTGGGAATTTCGGGAATGCTAATAAGAGCATATTCGGGTTGAGTGAGAACACCTTTGAGAGTAACTCAAGCTCTAGGGCGATTAGTTGATGGCTAGTGAGTAGAGGGCCAAATGCCCACTCTAAATTATCCAAATATACTTATCAGACCTACCCAACGCGTACATTACATACTTAAAGACTTTAGGACTCTTGATTATGCAAATTAGGAGCTTTCAAACTATTGGAGAGTAGTTAGATGGACCTTAGAAACAAGTGAGAATCAAGGAACGATCTATAGCCACCATGGCGGACTAAGAGGTTACATATATTCGTGCATTGCGACTCTAATTGGATATCGAAATCAACATGTGTTGAATAATCATTTGATAAGTGTATATCTGACGTAATTTGTAAATTCTATTATATGAGGCTTCTTAATATTTGTGCTTTAGTATCATTCATTATGTTATATTATTTCTCTTTTCTTGAGCTTATTTTACTTAGACCCTTCTAAAATCCATTCTTTTCTCTTTTATTTTGTTGGGACGACAAAACCTTGATTTGGGGGTCTTGATGTCTCTCTGATTCTGACGAATAAATCCTTTCACAAGACATTATTTTAGGAGTTTATTGGGCCAAAGTGAGGGCATCTTCATCCCTAGTTTTGGACTATTTCTTTTTATAGAGCTTTTTGCGCTTAATTGTGTGCTTAGTGTGTAGCTTTAGGTACATACTTGGTACAAGGGTCCAATATAAAGAGGAGAAGTCAATTATTTGAGATAAACTCCAAACCATGGCGGAATTTGAGCTAAGAGCCATGGTGGAAAGTTAGATCTTTTTCGGGAAATTTTTGCACTTGAGTGTTTCTATTGCCACGAATTTTGAGTAAGAGCTTTGGACCTTAAACCTTTTTAGTTGGATAGAGCTTGAAGTTAGGGTCGCATGAAAAGTGACGAAACTCAATTCGAAGTTAAGACGAAGAAGTTATGACATTTGCACCTGCCGTGGTTCAAACCAAAAATATGGTGGAAGTAAAAATGGGTTGGGCTTGTTTTAATCTACTTCTAAACCCTAAGAAGAGCCCATCCGAATTTAGGAGATTTATAAGCTCATTTTCCAGCCCCCGTTTGATATCTTATCTCACACAACATATTCTACACTTTTAGAAGTCATTTTTATCCAGAGAAAAGAAGAGAAGGGGAAGCGACAGAAGATAGGAGATGAAGAACAAGGGTTTGTCCATGAACTTATCAATTCTACCTCAACTGATCATCGATTCCCTTCACCTTCTACAGTAACATTATCTTATTTCTTGTATTAAACATGATTTCATCAGTATTTTTGATTAGTTAATCTTAAGGATCCTTGATTAATATGATATATTAGCTTTTGGGTTTGTGTGAATTACATTTGGGATATGTTTATTATATTTAAATGAATTGGGTTTACATTAATTTCCATTGTTTATATTCGTTCTTTCAATACTCCTGTGCTTGTGGCCAAAGTAGCAGGAGCTTTAGTACTCCGACTAACACCTGGATGGGGGGAATGATTATAAATATAGGATATAGATGCTTAGTTCCCTTTAGTGGACGTTGTTGTCATGCTAGGTAGTCAATTAAGGTAGAAAGGAACATGAACAAACCCGAAAGCCATGAGACGAGTAGGGATAGAGTTGAGTTTGCCAAGTTTTCCCTTGTGTAAGCTTAATCATATTCGAATTATGACTAGTGAGATAACATAACCAATTTGCCCTTAGTAATAGATAAATCAATTACTTACATAAAGTATTGTCTAGCAATATTCTCATCTTCGTTCTTATCAGTTAAATCCGTTTTCAATTAGTTGTTTATTTCCATTTCTTAGTTGATAATCATAATTTATCTTATTCGCAATTACGTTAATTTGTCAATTAGTTATAAATCCTTTTAAAAAACAAATATATTTCCTTTTTGTCACTCAAATTGCATACTTTACATTTTTATATTACTTGAAGATCAGAAATCACCAGTCCATCCCTGCGAACGAATCTATACTTATCATTTTCTTGCTACCTTGGATCCGTACTCTGCGGAGTTGATCCCCGTTTGTGTGGTTGTTTATTTTATATAATGGGTGGAAAAGGTCAAATGTAAAACCCTTTTATCAGATATCTTTTTCTATAAGTCTCAGAGTATTTCGAAAGTAAAATTATTTCCGTTTGTTATAGTTTAAAATTTTTTGTAGAAAAAAATCTTAGACATTTCTGCTTTTGTTTAGTTTCTACTAAATGGTGGTTTGTTTTTCGAATGTAAAACCCTTATATTAGATACCTTTTCATAAGACTTGGGGTATTTCTAAAGTAAACCCATTTACTTTTGTTTTAGTTTAAAAAAAATCCATGTAATAATCTTAAACATTTCTACATTTGTTTAATTTCTATTATATAATGGTTGGTTTTTTTAATGTAAAATCCTTATATTAGAAATCTTTTCATAAGTCTTAGGGTATTTCTAAGTAAAAATGTTTACTTTTGCTTTATTTTTAAAAATTAAATAGAAGAGTTTCGTAATTCTAAGTTGTTAAGTATCACAATTTCTGGGTTTTTTATTATGACAAGTTTCAAATGTGAACTTTTGTTCCTACTTGTGTAGGTTTTATAAATGTATCAAACCCTATGAAGTTGCAAAGATGTCGAGGTAAACAATTGCCTACTCGAAATATGAATCCCAGCGTCACAAATTCACAACAACAAACTTTGTCACAGCTACAAGCTCAAATGCCATCATTAAAGGCGACCATAACTCTTCAATCAACTCCATAATCCTTCACCGATTCGCAAAGTATATAGTTAATCGTACTTTCAATTTGTTACTCTTAAACTATTAATTTAGTTATTACTTTACTTACACTTTCACTATGTCGTGATTGGTAGATGAGACCTACATTGATAACACGATCAACACTTTCAACTTAAGGACACCATCAAACAGTATTGATTTTATCAACTTAGAGGGAAGATGTAGAAAACTGAACCACGGGATGAAACTGGCAATGCCGAAGTTGTAGGGACAAAGGTATTATAAATAAACAAATAATAAAAGCACACAGCTCAGGAAATCCACGAGAAACTCTCTTCAAGTCCACAGATCGTTCCCAAGTAATAGTTAATAAGTAAAGTTCGTTCTCAGGTATTTAGTCTATTAGATCAAACTCGTGTTTAGATATAAGCGTAGATGAGACTATATGTTTGTTCTAAAAGTCAAAATAAAATAAATATTTGTTTGGTTATATAAAATAAGGATTAAATGCATAAAATATTAATCTAAGAATGCAATTAAACAAATAATAAGGGAGATGAGATATAGCTTAGGTCGGTTAGTATGCACCTATCTTCCTAAATCGTTATTCTAATTATAAGGGTTAATTGAGCATATATAAATAGTCGAAATTCTATAATCCATCTAACTCTCGTCAAGGTAGCTTAGAAGGAAATCTCAACACTACCTAGGGACTTGGGTAAGGGGACCGTGCGCAGTGATCGGTGGTAAAATCTAACCCTAATGACTATCTAGTTAGGCAAGCCCGTCAGATCACTACCGAACACTAGACGATTATGTGTCATTTTAAGAAATTGAATCCCACATTAGGGGACATTCCTAATTACTAAAGGTAGTCCTAATGCGATTAGGGCTAGGGCTAGAATAGACGGCAAACACAAAATACAATTATATAAAGTAACAACTCAACTCAATTACATTCAATCCCAAATAACATAGAATAATAATATAGAAACCAAAGATTACACATATTGCAAACCCAAGTTATGAAAAAATTAGTTCATAATAAAAGAAAAAAACTAAAGAGAAAATAAATTAGAAACGTGGTTCAGCCATGAATTTAAGAATACTTACCCTAATGGTAGGAGTGAAAGGATGTATAAGAGGAGTTGTGATGCTCCAACTTCTATTGTTTCCTCCTCAAGTCAACTCTCTCTCTCTCTCTCTCTCTCTCATAATTTACAGAATAATATGGAGGTTGTGATGACAAGGACTTGTTTCTTAAGTCAAATACGTATATATATAGGTTCTTGGACGAAATTTAGGTCATGGGCTAAGTTTTAGAGTCCTAATCCAACTCAAACACGTTTTACTTAAAAAAAGGATTGGTCTAGACCGTAGCAGCTATAACCCTAATAACTTCTTCATTACAAGTACGAATCACAAATAGTTAGCGGCCACACATTCTTGATTCAAAACCCTAACTACATATAAAAGGTTTCCTTCAAATTCTTTATCAATTTCACGCGGAATCAAAAACATTTCACTTTCAAATCTAACAGGCAACTTTTTCACTTTCATAAAATGGCTTCTTTTGTCTTGTAACTCTTGATTTTGTTTTTGATATTATTTCATCGACTCCTTAACATTATTTTGGCATCTAATATCATCCTTGTACCTAATAATTCAAAATTAACACACATTATTACACCTAAATGCTCTAAAAGTAACAAATCTCCAAACCAAGACAAGAAATAAGAAACTATAAAATAACATGAAAAAATCTCTTAGATTAGCACATAATGCACCTAAAATAATGTCTCTTGACTAGAATATTATATAAAAAAAATTGGATACCTAACTCGAAGTTGTGTTGTCCCGACACAATAAGAAATAAAAACATAGGGAAGTCTGTAAATATATCAGCTAAGTCAAGTAAGCATAAAGTAAAAGAAGAATGAGGCATGTAAGTAATAATAATAAAGAAACTACCTAGAAAGTTTCATGTAATAATATTTACAAACTAAATCATATATATAAACTTATCATACAAACAATCAACACGGTTTAAGTTTAAGATCAGATTGGCTTTGCAATGCACGAAGGTTCGGTCTCTCTCTTAGTTTGATATGGAGTCTATAGAGTGTTCATCGATTCTACCTTAGCATCCAATGGTCCATATAACTTCTCTCTAATGGTTTAATTGTTTCTAAGTCACATAGTTAAGAATATGTAATGTAGGCTTAAGGACGGTATGATTATATATTTGGAGTTTTTGTCTCTCTCCTTACTAGCCATCAATGAATCTCCCTAGATCTTGATTTACTCTCAAATATGTTCTCAATCAACCTAATATATTAATGCACTTAACTAGCATCCCCAGTAACCTAATATAAAACATGAAGATCACATAAAAATTCCACTTTGTCGGTCCTTTCATATTCATTCTTTTTCTTTCTTTTTCAAGTTAGCCATGGCTCTCTTTTTTATGTGAAATATCATGCTAATTATTTTCAACATATTTATCATATTTTTTATCTTTTCAATATTTTCTTTTACACCGGCAAAGGGTTACAATATAAACAACGAATCATCATCATAACACATATACATAAGCCCAAAAATACCCACCCAATGATGTTTCCCATAATCGACCCCCACCCCAAACTCAAGCTCTTAACACGAGTGTCTTAGCATCATGATTCGAGTGCGTACATATGGAAAAGTTCTATAATATAAGGGGTATGGCTTGTAACATGGCGAATAAAAGGCTTTAAAAAGGCTTGAAGGAGCTGAGACAGTCAATATATCAATTTATTTTGGTCAGCAAGCTAAAAGGCAACAAATACTAAACAAATAACCGCTTTAATCACATCCTAAACTATGAATTTTTGTTACTTTCTCACCTTTAGCACGTACATTAAATGGGTTTATTAACTAAATTGGATCTCACAATATACACACCTCTCAAGGTTCCCTAAGATCCAACTTACTTCTACAACATTTATTACGAATCATTTCTTTACTATATGAGGTGTGATTTCATTTTCATACTTAAAGCATACAAAACAACTAGTTCATAAACATATTACCTACTATCATTAATTCACTAAATTTATGCATCTAGGTTACTAAACACAATCTACACAAATTTCTAGCTACCAAATTTTTTTTTTGATACGTGGGTTCCGAGCTTACACCCGACTAATCCCACGAGGAATATGACCGCCTCCCCAACCATATCCCCATGCAAGTCAGAACTAGGTTACCCATGTTCTAGGAGGGTTTCGAACCTTGGACTTCATGGATGATACAATAGAGCCCTGTCCAATAATCTTCTTAACTTTTTTTCTTCCACCTTCGGGATTCGAACCTTGGACCGCATGGATGAGACAATAGAGCTCTGGCCAACAACCTTTTTTTTAACTTTCTTCCACCCTCGGGATTCAAACCATGTACCTCTTAGTTGAGATACATGGCTCTGGCCAGCTGAGCTAGCTCAACTGGTTAGCTACCAAAAAATTTATTTCTACCTAAAAGGGAATAAAACACAAAACATAGAGATGAGGGACAACGAATCCCCACACCCCTAACTAAAAAATGAGTCGTTTCCCCACGACTCGAAATAGACTTGAGAAAAGATTAAAAACTTACATATATATCACAAGTAATAAATTGGTAAGAAATAAAGGAAACATACTTTCGAGGCTATTGCCTCGCTTCATCAATACCCAAGGTATGTTTCGCGATATCATGCCTAATTTGCTCAAAGAGTGATATGATGCACACTTGATGTTATCTGATTTGTGCCACATCATCGGCCAAGAAAGTTTGAGCTATATCTGCTCAATCAAATCACTAACTTACCTTTTCTTGTCATGAAAGATCATCTTCTCTCAAACTTGCCTCTCTCTCTCTCTCTCTCTCTCTCTCTCTCTCTCTTATGAGATTCTAGAAGGATTCTTTACACATTCTCCTCTAAGAATTGTCTTGATCCACGCATTGTTAATTTGTTGCTTATTTCATACACCAGTTTCTCATTCTTACCACAGTTTACATTCGATTTCTTCAATAGGCTCGTGATCATCGTTGGGCATTTCATATTAAAAAATTATTTTGGGGCAGTTAGGATCGCATTACCCCATCAAAGATTAGTTACGCTCTATCTACTTTACCTCTATGTAAAACACAATTCAATAAGATGGTGAATTTCTTACTTACTTCTGAGGTACGAGTGTTCCCAAAAGCTTATGATGTGAGGAAGTTGTGTCATATTATTGTATCCGGTTGAAGGTAGTCGTAAGGCCAAGGTGACCTCAACTCTCCTTTGAGTCCTTGCACTTTCTCTTTACTCAACACATGATCATATAGTTTATTCCAATCGAATATCATGATATTCTCCATCGTTGCTCAATACTTGCATGGTTCAACCAATTTCTTGAACTCAAAGTGGTCCTAAATATCTTCAACTATGAAAAGAACTAACTTTTCTCTAACTAGAACTCGAACTCCATTATCTCGGCTAAATAGGCCAAGATAGAACTTGGAAAATACCTCAATACATAAACTTCAACCCCCTTATCATGAATGTGGTCCATCCCAATCTCTCTTAGAAATCTCTTGTAATCTCCTTCTCCAACTTCTTTCTTCAATACTTGATGTCTCCTCATTTGTGATAATATAATATACTTCAGAGACATCATTTTAGGCTTATTTATTAGTTTATAGGTCGATCTTAGCTTAATTTAGTGCACTTTCCTATTTTGAGTCTTGATTTAGTAACATAATATTTTTAGAGCATATTGGGTTTAATTGTTTATTTAGTGTGAAGCTTTAAAGATAATTATGGAGATTAATTAGAGTCCAAGTCAAAGACTACAAGATATCGAAAGAGATATGCATGGAAATTGGAGATAGAAGGAAACTGAGTTCAATTAGGAAAAGGAAAAGCTGCCTAAATCTGGGATTCTGCATACATGTCCAAAGATATGCGTTTTTACCTAAGAAATAGGCCGAATTTGGTAATTTCCTTCTTAAGGGTCAAGATAATTCTGTTGCGATTCTTTTGGTATCTTATGGAGCTCAAACCGACCAATAACGAAGAAGATATGCTCAAAACGGTCCAGCAGTGTTTATCTTTATTTCCTTACGAATTTGAGTTGAACTAGGAGTCTATTACTTTCCTTCTCCTTCAAGAAAACGAATTAGGTCTTCCAATAACCTATAAATACAGTCTCTTAACACTCTAAAATCATCCTTGGCCAGACCCTAAGGCCAAGAGGAAGCTGCAACACAAGAGAAGAAGTCTGGAGGGAGCTGTGCATCAATCATGTCTCCTTCAACCTCTTATTTTGTAATTCTTTCTTCTTCTTTTCTTTGTATGAACTAATTCTATTAGCTTAGGTTTTGCATAATGTATAATCTATGAATTCTAATTCTTCTATCTAAGTTTCTTTGGGAATTATATGTTTTAATCTGATATTAGCTACTTACCTTTATATTTGATTATGTGTTTTGATGTAATGATTGTTTTCCTTGCTAGTGCACGAGTATAGGATTACCTTAATAGTAGTTAGATGGTCACCGTAACTGGGTGTTTAACTATTGAACCACCACATAACGTCTAGTGTCGATAGCAGTTCTGACAAAACATACTTCTAACTAGATAGTCATTAGGGTTTGTTTTAACCACCGTATCACCAAGATTGCAGTATTTGCTTAGGGCCTTAGTGGCGTTTGATAACCCTATTTGAAATCACTTCTTGGTTGTGATGTAGCCCCCTTAGTCGCTCTCAAGGTCTAAGCTTGGGGAATTTAGAATCCTGACTAAGTATACCAAGAGCTAATATTCTCCCTTATTAACTAGATTCATAGATAGAATTAGAAGGATTAGTGCATACTAGTAAAAACCTAAGTTATATCGTTCATACTATCTTCTTTTCTTTTCTCTTATTTATTTTATTGTCTCTAGTTTATTAGTTTAGTTTTATTATAAAAACCAAATAAATATTTGTCTTTCTCTTCTTTATCCTTGCGTATTATTATCTATCTTTAATATCTGCACTTGATAATTTGCATAAGTTCTCTCTAACTTTTGTCAGTCCCTGAGGAACGAATCTTCTTATCATTAAAACTTGCATACGTCCTGTAATACTTGCAGTATAGTGTTAGTTTAGGGTGTGTATTTGCACTTATTTATATCATTATTTTATCACACCTTAGGCCACACCAAGTTTTTGGCGCCGCTGCCGGGGACTACATCGTTAGTTCTTGTGCAATTATCTTGTGCTTTTATTTTAGTTAGTTCTATTTTACGCTTTTCTTTTTAGTTTTTGTCTTTACAGATTCTTTTTAGGCGAAAGAAGATTTATTAGGAGATAAAGGTTTCGTGCTATTAGATCCTGAAGAAGCTAATTCAAGATGGAATCTCTAAAGCTCAAGGAGTTAAGCCGACAACTTGAGGAATTACGAGAACAATCGCAACAAATAGCTTAGAGGAATCTAGTACATGCCTCACCTTCATGTCCTAGTTGTGGAGCAAGAGATCACTCGTGGGGACATTGCATGAACAATCCAGCCTCAATTTCCTTCATGCCTTATCAAAGAGACCATTATTATGATGGTTATTATCAATCTCAAGGAAATTACGCTGACTATCAACCCCCACAGAGTTACAATGGGGTCGGAAATCAACAGACATATTATCATAATAACCAGTATTATGATGATTATTATCAACCACGACCACAATCTTACTATCCTCCACAACCTATCTATCAAGAAGCGCCGATTTACAATGAAGCTTATCAAGAACCACCTCCTTATTCAATGCAGCAAACCATACAAGAACAACCTCCGAGTTTGAATTCAAGCATGGCTAAGATAATGAACCTAATCGTAAAGATGGAGAATAGCCAGCAAGAATCTCAAAACTCGCAGAATGCGCTTATGGAGAGGGTGAAGGCAGTGTCACGAATGGTGGAAAAAACTAAAATCCTTGCTGAAAGGCAACTCCGAAGTGATACTAGTGCTCCAGAAAACAAAGTTTGTCATGCAGTTGAATTAGGAAGTGGAAAACAACTACCTCCACCAAGACCAGAACCAGAACCAGTCCCTATTCCAGAAACGGGGGGAGAAACAACAAAAGATAAGGTCGAAGAGGTAGTTGAACAAAAAAGTGTCCAAGAGAAGACACCAGAAAAGAAAGAGAGCCCAGTGGTAACCAACACATGTCCTCCTCCACCATTCCCTTCACATGTCAGAAAGGACAATGACCTGGAATTCAAGAAGTTCGTTGACATGATGAACAAGTTAAAGATCAGCAGTCCGTTTGTAAAAGCTCTCACAAGAATGTCAAAATACGGTCAATTCATGAAGGACATTATTTCTAACAAACGAAGATTCGAGATGAATGGATTACCAGAGGAGTGTAATGCTACACTTGAAATCGAGTTACCACCAGAAACACCGCTTCCCACGACAACTTGGATGGCACCATCCATGATTATTAAGAATTGAGCTGAAAAGTTCGTGGGAATTAAAGGCAAAGGGTGGAAATTTCGTCATCCTTAATCGAGGTATCACGTCTAACTTTGAAAGACATTAAACAAAAGTGTTGTACGGGAGACAACCCGTAATTTCTTTTATGTTTTTACGTTTTTAGTTTTTAATTTATGTTTAGATTAGTTAATTTTAGTTGATATTGCATATTTAAGGAAGGTATTAGTGTTTTTGATGATTAGGTATTGGAGAAATCGAGTTAGGGAAAGCGAGCAAAAAAAAAATATTTTCGGACAGAAACTTCGGCAAGCCATATCTTTACGCTCGGATGTCGAAATCAGGCGATCTTTGAGCTTAAACTGCATAACTTTTCGAGATCTAGCTGATGGGGAGGTTTTTGCCAAGTGCGGTACACCGGACCTCAGCCGCGGTGCACCGCAAGGAAAAAACCCGTGCCACGGTAGCAGCCACGTGTTGTGTACAGAAAAGAAAAAAAAAATAGCTGATGGGTCCGGTATACCGGACCCTATACCGCGCCATGCACCGCACAAACACGTGCCACGGGGTCCTACCACGGGTATTTTGACGTAGGAGGCGCGGAGCACCCCTGCGGTGCACCGCACCCTGGTCCGCAGCTCAGAAACACGTGCCACGGGGTCCTACCACGGGTGTTAACCAGTGAGCAAAAATTTTCGAGCATCAGATGTCGCGGTGTACCCCGCGGTGCACCCCATGGTCCGCAGGGGTAGTCCGCACGAGCCGCCAGAGAGAGAAAATAAAGGGTTTCAAGGCTATATGAAGATCTAAAGCTTATTATTCCGAATTTATTAAACCTTAAACCTCTTTCTTTGCTCCAAAACTCTCCTAACTCCATTAAAGCTTCATAAAACCTTCCCCAATCATTAAAACACTACCCAATCACCATGAAAACACATCCAATTCATTCTCCACATCATTACAAGGAAGATTCAACCACCTATATCATACCAAAACACCTTGAATCCAAGAATCAAAAGCTTAAATTTCAAGAATTCACCCTACAAGTTCTTAAATCCAAACCAATCCATGAAGAATCCATCTTACCCACATAGAGAATCATCATCCAATCACCTCTCCTAACCCAATAAAGCTTGTACAACCAATAATCAAGAGTTTCAAATTTGAAGAGTGGTTAAAGCTTTGAGTTGGGGGTCAATTGAGATGATTAAGAAAACATGAACATTATCTACTATATGGGAGATGAAGAAATCAAGGTGTTGGATTTAATTGAGAAGAAATCAAGTGAGACAAGTCCTAGTTCCAATTCAATGGGTAAAACAAGTCAAGAGAAGAGAGGTTAGCTAGCTGTGTTTGATTCAATGAGCAATAAGATTCCAAATTTAGTGAAGAAGACAACACGACCTCTCTAGATCAAAGACCTTATACCCAAGAGAAAAAGAGAAAGCTTCAAGGGCCCTGATAGCTTCTCCGAAGTAACAATTAAAGGAACTACCTTTTTCTTATAAGATAGTATTTGAAGAAGAAGTTGAAGGTGAATACATGAAGGTTCATGGAGATTTGGAATGCTTGGGTTGTTTGTGAATTGTATTTTGTGAGGAGAAAAAGAAGATGTGGCACAGTTGATCTATGAGGAGGTGATACGAATTTTCGATCTCTCCTATGACGTTATATAATGCAACATCCTATTATGATCACGTGTCCTGAACAAAAAGCGAATAAGAAGTTGGGTGAAGAAGATACATTAGATTTAATCCGAGTACCGACAAGGCGAGGTAAAAGCCTCGAAGAGTATGTTTTCTTTCTTCCCTACCATTTCTTTATGTGCAATATGTATGCTAATTTTAAATTTTATTTTTCTTGAGTCTTTTTCGAGTCGTGGGGACACGGCTCATTTTTGAGTTGGGGGTGGGGATTCGTTGTCCTCGTCTTCCTTTTTGTTTTTACATAAAATTTAAAATTTTTTGGGTTGAATTAGGCATAGAATATGTTGAATGCACCTATTTGAGCATGATTTTGCTAGGCCAATGATAGTAGGTAGTATGTTTTTGAAAGATGTCATAAGTTTGTTTAGATGCATGTATGAAAACAGGAAATAAAGGATAGAAAAGTTAATGAGCAATGCTAAGAAGTATGTTGAAACTTAGGGATAGTTATTTGGTGTGTAGAACGTGAGGTTTGAAATTAGTTGAAAACCCACTTGTCTATGAACTAGTAATGAAAAAGTAACAAAATCAGGTAGTTAGAAAAATGAATAAGGCAGTTCTTTCATGATTAAAACACTTGAAGCCTTTTATACTTTCTCACCCTTTTATTTGATTTATCCGTCTTAACCCCTCTGAGCCTTTCTAAAGCCTTTATTGAAACACATTATAATCCATACCCCTAGTTTTTAGGACTTATCTATATGACCCGCACTCGAATCGCAAAACCTGAGACACTCGTTTTAGAGCTTGAGTTTGGGGTGGTGGGTTTCATAATTAGGGAACTTTGGGAATTGGGAATTATATTTGTAATTTTATTGATGATGAATTGTATTTATTGTAACCCTTTGCCGGGGTAATAGTGAATGGAAAAGAAGCTACGAGCTAATTTTGGAAACAAGGGCATTAAAAAGAGAATATATATATATGAAAAAAAATATAGTGTGATATATCGAACATCAAAAAGAGAGTCATAGCTATACAAAAGAAAAAATTGATATGAAAAGAATATTTATTCGGACCGGCAAAGTGGAATTTTGTAAATCATCACTAAAGGTTTTAATTGGGATTCTTGGGGATGCACATTAAAAAAGCATCAATAAATTGGGTTGAGTGAGAACATCTTCGAGTGAAAACTCAAGCTCTAGGGCGATTCGTTGATGGCTAGTGAGGAGAGAGCCAAAAGCTCACTTTTCATTATCCAAATATACCACACCCGTCCTTAAGCCAAGTTATAACCAAGACCTTAGGATTTCTAACTACTAGATGGAGAAACAGTTAAGCTATTAGGTAATAGGTGAGTGGACCATTGGATGCTGTATTTGGGACCTATGAACAACCTATAGCCATTAACCTGAACTAAGTTAATCATCCTCTCCTTCTGGCATTGCGAAATTAATCTGGACTTGAATTTATTGATTGTTGATTACATGTATATTAGGCATATTTGTGCATTATTTCTTAAGCATGATTACATGAGACTTTTTAGATATTTTGCTCTAGGATCATTCATTGTGTTTTGTTCTTATTCTCCTCCTACTTCTTCTTCTTGTTTATTTTGACTACCATACTGTTCTTTACTTTTATTGTATCGGGACGATACAACTTTGAGTTGGGGGTCTTGATGTCTCCTCATTTGCGATAATATAATATACTTCAGAGACATCATTTTAGGCTTATTCATTAGTTTATAGGTCGATCTTAGCTTAATTTAGTGCACTTTCCTATTTTGAGTCTTGATTTAGTAACATAATATTTTTAGAGCATATTGGGTTTAATTGTTTATTTAGTGTGAAGCTTTAAAGATAATTATGGAGATTAATTAGAGTCCAAGTCAAAGACTACAACATATGGAAAGAGATATGGATGGAAATTGAAGATAGAAGGAAACTGAGTTCAATTAGGAAAAGGAAAAGCTGCCTAAATCTGGGATTCTGCATACACGTCCAAAGATATGCGTTTTTACCTAAGAAATAGGCCGAATTTGGTAATTTCCTTCTTAAGGGTCAAGATAATTCTATCGCGATTCTTTTGGTATCTTATCGAGCTCAAACCGACCAATAACGAAGAAGATTTGCTCAAAACGGTCCAGCAGTGTTTATCTTTATTTCCTTACGAATTTGAGTTGAACTAGGAGTCTATTACTTTCCTTCTCCTTCAAGGAAACGAATTAGGTCTTCCTATAACCTATAAATACAGCCTCTTAACACTCTAAAATCATCCTTGGCCAGACCCTAAGGCCAAGAGGAAGCTGCAACACAAGAGAAGAAGTCTAGAGGGAGCTGTGCATCAATCATGTCTCCTTCAACCTCTTATTTTGTAATTATTTCTTCTTCTTTTCTTTGTATGAACTAATTCAATTAGCTTAGGTTTTGCATAATGTATAATCTATGAATTCTAATTCTTCTATCTAAGTTTCTTTGGGAATTATATGTTTTAATCTGATATTAGCTACTTACCTTTATATTTGATTATGTGTTTTGATGTAATGATTGTTTTCCTTGCTAGTGCACGAGTATAGGATTACCTTAATAGTAGTTAGATGGTCACCGTAACTGGGTGTTTAACTATTGAACCACCACATAACGTCTAGTGTCAATAGCAGTTCTGACAAAACATACTTCTAACTAGATAGTCATTAGGGTTTGTTTTAACCACTGTATCACCAAGATTGCAGTATTTGCTTAGGGCCTTGGTGGCGTTTGATAACCCTATTTGAAATCACTTCTTGGTTGTGACGTAGCCCCCTTAGTCGCTCTCAAGGTCTAAGCTTGGGGAATTTAGAATCCTGACTAAGTATACCAAGAGCTAATATTCTCCCTTATTAACTAGATTCATAGATAGAATTAGAAGGATTAGTGCATACTAGTAAAACCTAAGTTATATCGTTCATACTATCTTCTTTTCTTTTCTCTTATTTATTTTATTGTCTTTAGTTTATTAGTTTAGTTTTATTATAAAAACCAAATAAATATTTTTCTTTCTCTTCTTTATCCTTGCGTATTATTATCTATCTTTAATATCTGCACTTGATAATTTGCATAAGTTCTCTCTAACTTTCGTCAGTCCCTGAGGAACGAATCTTCTTATCATTAAAACTTGCATACGTCCTGTAATACTTGCAGTATAGTGTTAGTTTAGGGTGTGTATTTGCACTTATTTATATTTATTATTTTATCACACCTTAGGCCACACCAATACTTTATCATGTGAAGGTGTTAATCTGGGCATGATTTGTTTGGCGATAGTTAATAAGGCCTTATAAACTTCTCTCATCTTGGGTATAGGAATCTCAACTTGGATAATCTGTGGTGTTTTCGCTTTGATAATTACAATTGCTTACTCTCGAGGACTTGAATTCGCCATAACCTGTTCCTTTCTAATCGCTTAACTAAAATTACCCTTTTTTCTTTGTTTTCTTCTTGATCTCACCCATTACCTTTCTTGTATTCTTCTTCATCTCCCTAACACTAGATAGTTTTTACGTTCTTTTTGTCATCTCTTTTAACCTCCAACTTAAAGTTGCACCACTTTTGAAATTACCCCTGGTTATTGGTATATATTGGGTTAGGATAGATGTAAGGATGATGATTCTCTATGTGGGTATGTTGGAATCTTGCTTGCATGATAAGGGTCCAAGAAATTTTGGAAAACGATTTTGGAAATTTTAATTCTTGGATTCTAGGTGTTTTGGAATTATTTGGGAGAGTAAATATTTTTTTTTTAGGAATGTATAGATGGATTTGGATATGAATGTATGGGGATTTGGTGTTGTTTTGATGTAAGGTGAAGCTTTGGTGAAGCTTTAATGGAGTTTGGATGCTTGGAGAAGAAGGAGGTTTAAGGTATATGAATTGGTATTGTTCTAAACCTCTTCTTCTTGAGTTAATAACATCTTGCAACGGTATACCGCCCATGGGGCACAGTATACAGTTAGGCACTGTTGTCCTTGGACCGTCTCACAGCCATCGCATTTTGTCGACACGGTATCGGGGTGGTATACCATTCGTAGGGACCGATATATCGTTCAAAGAAGTGAGCTCTCAGAATTGACCCTGATTTTGACTACGATCATGATGGTTTTTTGAGGTGTGGTATACCGCCGGAATTACACAGTATACTGTTAGCCTCTTACCGTGACACAGCTGTTGCGGAAATCGACACAAGTAGGAGTAGCGGTATACTACTCGTAGGCCCGGTATACCGTTCGAGCAACCTTTCTCTTGGATTGCACTAAAATCTCTCCTCCCATTGTGACAGGGTGGTTGTGTGGTATACTGCACAATGGGCACGATATACCGTTCCAACCTGCTGAGCACACAATATTTTCCCAATTTTTCACCCCAAACTCATCTTCTACATAACCTACACATCAAACACAACTTCTACCTTCCTAATTGTTGCAATATACATTAAAAACACTAATCTAAACCAAAAGCAACATAAAAACATAAAAAAATTGCGGGCTGTCTCTCGGACGACACTTTTGTTTAACGTAGTTTAAAGTTTGACGTGTTGCCTCCTTTATATTTTGACTATGTAGCCTCCCCAGCTACAGGTAAGGCTATGAGCATCAACCATTCAGAGTTGTCGACCTCTCTTGGGTAGGATTTCAATCAAATTTTCCGTCACCACTCGAGTAATGACAAACGGATGCGTTCTTGAAACCTCGTGGCCTATTTTTTAATTTAGGGGATTTCCAAGCGACTTCATCGCCGACCCAGACTCACCTTGAGCTCTAGCCTCCATGGGACCTTTTCTTTGACCTCTTCGCTCACAGTATGAATGACAACGAATTCCGGTGAAAACTTCTTTAGCTTCTCATCCAAGACATATAATGTCTCATATGCTTTGTTTGTACATAGGGTCAATATTCCCTCGTGAACGTTTATGATGCTTTGACTCATGGACAAGAACGACGTTCTGAGTATGATAGGAGCATGTTTATCTAGATCATATTCAAGAATAAAAAGGTCAGTAGGGATAGCCAACTTACCATCTTGGACAAGGATGCCCTCTATGATCCCCCCCACGTCTTTACTGTTGAGATGTCTGCAAACTGTAGATTGACGGCCATCTTTTTTACCTTATTGATGCATAGCTTCTCGAACAATGACTTAGGCATAAGGTTCACACTTGAACTCAAGTCACACATAACTTTCACATCAATCTTACCACTAATCTGGATTGGGAGGTTGAAACCTCCACGATCTTGAAGCTTAGCTGGTATCAGCACTTCAACATTCTTTGAAACTATCTCCGTGTGAGCCACAATCTCGATCTCGGCCTCTACACTCGTACTCTCACTAGTTGCGGTGTAAGCTCTTTCTCAACAATCTGAAACACTTAGGCATTGATTCTTTCTTTGATATACGCCTCTACAAATTCCTTGATCTTGATGTCACCCTTCTGATATGTCATCTTCATAGGAATGGGTGCTGACATCACTGGAATACTAAGTGGTGAATCTACCTTCCTTTCTTCTTCTTGCACCTGGGGTGCATCTACCTCTTCGTTCTTCTTAGTTGAGACTTTAACCTCTTTCTCGACCCTCGCCGCCTCTAGCTCAAGTACCTCCTTGATCTCTTCATCAATCTCTTTGACCAGAAGCTCAACATTCATCTCTTCCAAGCATGACTTGGTTGATTCTTCAACTGTTTCTGGAATGTCCATGACAATTTATGCAATAAGTAGCCATTCCACAACTTTCTCAGCTTGAAGTAAATTAGCCTTACATGATTCGAACCCAACACTGCCATTTCTATTCTATATGGCCTTCACGTTATTTTTTATACCTTGGCTAAATGGTGTAAAAGCTTGTCGACACTTCTCAAAAGCATTGGCTATTTGGGTGACTTGTGACCCTATTATCTTCAATGCAGCAAATTGCTCGTTGAATCTCTCGTTGTTAGCCCTCATACTGTCTTGTGTCAAAGTCCAGAATGCTTGCATTGTTTTATTGATCTTTGTATCAAATCCTTCCTGTGGATGTTGCGGTAGAGCTTTCTGAGCTAGTTTCTTGGCATAAGCATCATAGGTTGGTTGTGGTGGTGGTGCTGGCTTAAAATAACGTTGGCCCCCTTGATTAGGACTTTGAGATCTTTGTGAATTTTTAACCCTAGAATAGGTAGAGATACATTAGAATCCCAGCTAATGTGAACATTCATCCATTCACCCTTATTCTAAGAAACACAGTTCAATAGGATAGGTTCATACTAGTCTGTCCCGTGGCAGTTTTAACCCTAATAACTTCTTCATTACATCTCCAAATTACGAACAGTCGGCGGTCATGTGTTACTAATTCAAATCTTAGCTGGATATAAAAAAAGATCCTTCAAATTACTAACCAATTTCACGCGGCATCCAAAATAATTCACTTTCCAAATCTGGCTGACAACTTTTGTGCTTTCTAAAAAATGGCTTTTTTGGTCTTTTAACTCTTGATTTATTTTTTTATCTTCTTTTCTTGACTCCTCAACAATGATTTTGAATCTAATATCATCCTTGTACCTAAGAGATTTATACTTAACACATAAATTACACCTAAAATGCTTTAAAATAACAAATCTTCAAAACAAGGCAATATACTAAAAAATAACTGGGAAAAATCCCTCATCTAAGCACATGATGCGCCTAAAATGATATCTCATGGCTAGATTATTCTATAATGAATATGGAGACATCACGAATATATGGAACCTAAATATCATGTGGTAGGTAAGGCTAAGTGTAAGTTATGTATTGTAGTATATGTTATGTAACCTTATAGATCTACCGGTAAGTACACAAAATATATTAGAAACTCCCATAAGATTGGTATGAGTAACCTTAAACAAAGCACAATTGACCCGATAACTATTAAATCATTTACCCTAAACACAAACTTAACACATAAGGAAATGCTAATTTAAATATGTATTGATAGTCAAAGAAATATTTGCTAAAGAAATCAAATGGGGCATTATAAATGGGGGAACCATAAGAATATAGGAAGATATATGGTTTATTGATAATAAAATAATTATGGTGAAGCCCAAGAGAACAAATCTTAAATTTTCCAAAGAGTTGTGTATTAGTAACTCTACTATCTAGAATGCAGTGGATACATTTAAGTATTATAAATACCCTTTTACAAAAATCATGGATACACCCTACTAGATCTATTCTAAAGACGGGAATATTACCACTAAAGTAATATATTATTGGATGAGATATGAAGAAGAGAAGGTTGAGAGGATCATTAGCAATTATCAACCTTTAATTTCTTATAAGAAATCAAAAATACATTGGGATACCATATGGGGATTATTATACGACCTAAGGTGAGAAACATCCTCTGGAAGGTAAGTTAAGGATCTCTAGGAACTGAAGTGAACAAATTTAAAAGACATTGTAGCTTGAATAATATCTAGAAATTGTTTATCTTATCTCAAAAAAAGACACTAATCATATTGATTCTCTTGTTTAGGGCAATAAAGGCTAGAATAGGACCCATTGGGTGAGCCTTAATTAAACATAAATTTGATGGGGGACTTGGGTTCAAGGAGTTCCATGAGAATAATCTGGCTTTTCTAACCTCTAATGCATGAAAAATTTATCCAAAACCTGATGCGGTTGTGTTTAAAACTTTAAAAGGCAGATATTTTCCAAATTGTGATTTTTTGGAAGCTAAAGTGGGAAATAATTGTTCTTGGGGTTTTAGAAGTCTTTTAACATGTAGAGATTTGTTTATCAATGATATCTTCTGGTATATTGGTAAAGGTGATAGAGTCAATATTTGGAAAAAACATTAGATTCCAGACACTATATCTCTATCTATAGCAGATAGGACTAACTTAAAATGGGTTAGTGAACTGTTGAACGATCAAGGTACAAGATGGAATCTATCTGTACTTAGCTCTATTTTTACTTCAGAGTTGGTTGCAACTATTTTGAGAATCCATGTTTCTCCTACACGGATAGATACTCTTGTTTGGACTAATTCCATTTCAAGAAGTGCCACTGTAAAATAGGCATACTCCCAAAATAAAGAGGGCAATCCAGGAGATGGAGGATAAAAAACTAAGGGACATAGGTCAATTCTCTAACCCTAAATCAAAGGGTGTATGGGACTTTGGAAGCTTCAAGTAGCACCAAAAGTAAGTAATTTCTTGTGGAGGGGGTGTAAAAATGGCCTTCCAACCAATGGGAATAGATTCTAGAAGAAACTATCTCAAGTTGCTCATTGTGATATTTGTAAGGAATCTGTTGAAACTATTGAACATATTATATTTCAATGTGATTGGGCTAGACCGGTTTGGCAAGCTTCACCACTTAATTTCTTATCTCTAACTAGCTTTACAACGTGTATGTTCCAGTGGGTTGAATTTCTCATGGAATATATCAAGGCTAGAGCCCAAGAGAGTTCACACTCAGCTAAATTAGCTACAAATTTGGTTAGGTTATCTTGAAGGAACGGAATTGATTTGTGTTTAATTGCAAGTTACTTGACCCACTCTTTACTATGGAAAATGCGTTAAGGGCCAATGATTAATATATAATTGCTAAAAACAAGATTGATGAGGTCTCAAACTCCAATAATATAACCTTGGCAACTAAGCCATATATGATTATGAGAAATACTTCAAGCATCTTAGTGCTACACTTAACCAAAATAGGGTGGGATCCACCACTAGTGGGTAAAATCAAAATCTATACATATGCTGCCTTTGATGTTTCAAATGATAACGCTTCTTTTTTAATTATTTATAGGGATCATAATGGAAAGATTTTGGATGGAAATGCTAGAGGCGTGAGAGCTTTATCACCTATGGAGGAAGAAGCTCGAGGAGTCTATCAATCTTGTAGAGTGGCGGCTCTTTACTCGTATGGAGTTGTGACCATATAAAATGATTGTTCTTCGGTTTAAAATCATTTGTTTGTAATAAGTTTAAAACTCCTTAGTGTATCAAGAATTTTATTAAATACATTAGAGAGTGTAGTAACACTCATAACATTAAATTTTCCTTAATGACTAGGGGGACAAACTTGATAGCCGATTGGGCAGCTAAACAAAAGTTTAAAGACAAATTATTTGGATTTGAATGGATAAATTTATCCCAATTGGCTAAAATTATTTGTAATGACCACAATTATATAGGCATTGGGTGACTTTTGTACTAGTCTCTATCAATATATTTAACTTTTTTACTAAGACATATATTTTGTAAATTGTGTAATACCTTTGTTGAAATTACATAACACTTGTTTTTTCAATGCAGATGCACCCCAGCAGTCTGGTTTTGCAACTCCCATCGGTATCAAATTACCAATTGGAAAAAGTAATAGAGTTGAGGAATGGTTCCTTGAGTTCATTAATAATGGGTAACAAAAAAATAAGGGTATACAAGTCCCCTTAGTGGAGAAGGAAGCCATGATGTGATGACATATTTGGAAATCCAGAAATGATCAAATATATAAGAGGACTATTCATAGGAAACAATTAATAATAAAACATGTGATTGAGAATATTCTTAAATTTAGTATGGATGTTGATTATGTTAAAGAAACTAAAAAAGGCAGTGCTTCTTATAATGTGAAAAGTGAACATGGATCTTTTGTTGGAGGCCAAGCATGGAGCTTTGTAGTTGAGACACCTCAAGAAGCTAAGACATTGGGGCTTAGAAATGCAGTTATTTTTGTAAAACTACCCAAAATCGAATAAGATTTTGATGAATGATTGTAATAACTTAATGGAGTCTTTGAGTAATAGACATATGATATGAGAAAGTCAATCAAATATTTGAAAAATTTAATCCACTTTACCACAACCTAATATATAATGAAAAAAATAACATTTATAGCATAAGGCTAACCAAATTTCGTTAAACGTGTTGTATTTCACAATACAAAATACCTTTTTTTTTATTATAACTTACGCCCTAGCTGGTGTCCCACATGTGTGGGTTTAAATTAAACCTCCCTAACAACAAAAGGGGCATAGAATCAACCCATTCTCATTACACTCCCTACATTTTAGTGACTTTTTCACACACCCTATTCACCTTTGGCATCTTGCTAATTAAAATCCTCATTACCCTCCTCCTCAAGATTCACTATCTCCTAGGCTCCACCAATTAGCTTTCCTTTCACAAATACTAGCGATACTTCCACTTCTTTTGATCCTGGTACTCTTCTCAATTCCTCCTTAAATGTTGAATGCATAGAAATATCGCGCTCAATTATATGAACGCAATGTGACTCGATGATTGATCTTGCTATGTTACATTCTTCAAAAGTCTTCCTAATACCCCTTATTGTTGTGGTGTTAATAACAACTGAATCTCCACCTCTTGGTGGGCAATTTTTCTCAAACGTCTCGAGAAAACACCATGTTGGACTTAACGTAACCACCCTCTTGATTTTTTCTTCCTCAAACCTTAATTCTTCCTCAAGATTCTCACCGTAGAGGAAGATTAAAACGACCCCATGGATGGTAACGTTGAAATATCATGACCAACGATCTTAATCTTGATAGAGACACAATTGTGTATGTAATACATAAAGCTGTAAGAAAAAAAAAAGAATTAGTGTTTATCTCTTTCTTATATAGAACATATAATTCATCATTACTAATTAAATAAATAATTATAATATTTTTTAATATTTTACTAGCTTAGCATATAAAAATTATTATAGAAATAATACTCAAATATATTTACATTCTATTCTACTAAAGATTGATAAATATAAAAAACACATATGTGTGATTGCCTTTTAAATTTTCAAGTTTGTTAAATAATTACTTATAATTTCAATTTTATCCTACAACATAATAAGTCGTGCGTCATCACATGATAAAAATATATCATAATTTTAAATAGTATTAAAATTCATATGTATCTTTTACACACATTTAGTAAATATTGTGGCCTCATATAAAATTGTAACATTGAAAGATTAATTTAATATTTTTAAAAAATAATTGGCTTGAGCAGTCTAGCACTACAAGAAATAGTAGAATTAGCGGGGAAGCTATTGCGGCAACAACTAAATTGGCCTCTAATGATATTTTTAAAAACCAAAATTGCCTCTAATTATATTTTTAGCGGCAATATTTGCCGCTAAAGATAAAGTTAATAGAGGCAAAAACAAATAATTTGCTAATAAAGGTATCTTTAGCGAGAAACTTATAAAGGCGACAAATAATGACTATTAGCGGCAAAATTAAGATTTTTAGTGTTAAAGTTTTTGCTGCTAAAGATACTATTTCTTGTAGTGTAGTTTGACTTGTAAGAAGAAATTGAGATAAGAGTATGTTATACAATTACAATATCTTTGATCAATTAGTATATGATTAGGACTCAGTAATAGTGGTAAAGGTTGAGTATGATGAGTATTCATAAAATGCATACAAGTAGCCACTTCATTTTCAGTCACTTAGGGCATGATTATTGAGATCTTCAAAAAAGATATTGGATTCAAAATAAAAATCAGAATTTGGTTAAAAATAGAATAACACCAATAACTATATGAAGATTCATCGGGTTTATAAATGGAGGTTTTATTTCTGTTGTTCTCATCAAATATGTAGATAATAATGAAAACTATACAAATTTGACAAAGGTAATAGAAGTAGATTTCTAAATTCAAAACAAAAGCAAAATCAATAATATTTATCAAATTTGATTAAATAAACATTTATAATTACTTAAAAATACAATAATATTGGTACTTTAAAGTTATACACATTGAAATCAAATGTAATATGTTTTAGTGTTTAATTACCTTAAATCAAAAAGCTTACAATCGATGTTTCAATATTATATACATATATATATATATATATATATATATATATATATATATATATATATATATATATATATATATATATATATATATATATATATATATATATATATATTGAAATAAAATAAGGAAAAAAACGCACCTATAATTGTCTATAAAAGATTGTAAAAGAGGCCTTGTAAATGATGATCTATGTGGTGATTAGTTGAGAGAGTCTTGAATATCTTGTTTTATGTCCTTGATGGAGGTAATGGGGATCGATCTGTGAGTTGAGTGTTGTTAATGGAGTATTTGGTTGAGTGTCTTCAGTGGAGATGAAGGAAATATGTGGTTGAGAACGAGAGGGAGGCGTTGTGTCGGTTTAAAGGAAAGAGGCGTGAATGGAGATTAGGGTTTTAATTTGTATACAATTTTCATTTAATTTTTACTCCATTACACTATTTATTTTGCAATATTTAGTCCCTTTCATTATTTATGTTATAATTATCTTATATTTTTATTGTTGTAGTTTTTATTATATGAATACCATAATAGATAGATGGACAACTGTGTGATTTGAACCTACATTCTTTCAAACAAAAGACTAAATCTGGCACCTTAAACAACTCAACCATATTCTCACTGTTATATATTTAAACACTTTTTTTCACATAAATTGATTAATCATTATGTTTTTCGTCATATTACTTTTGCAACCTATAGTGCGGGGCTCAAAACTCACAATATGTGCATGATGTTATAATTTGTGTTTATGTGAAAAAGAATGGTAAAAGGCGAAAATTATAAATATGATTTAGTAATGAATTCTATGGGTTTCGAATGTTTACCACACGTTGATACATCGTTAAATGCCCGATCAATAAAGATATATGAATGATAGAACTATTTTATTTATTACTGGTGATATTTGAGTCGAACCTATCTTTGTCCGAGAGTAACAACCTTAAAATCAAACATACGTCAGGTTCATAGGGAGGTGTGCCTCCCAATGACACTCCGATGATCGAGTCAATATTGTGACCAAGGGCCGAAGAAAGTGTACATGGAACTAAGTTTCAATGTACTAATGATCAATGTACGAATATAAGTGATACCTTTTTAGGTGCACGTCGTGGTTAATTTAGGTAGCAGAAGACATGTATACTAAATTATGATTTTATCGTATTATCCATATGGAGATTTAGGGGACATTTTCCTCAAAAGACTATGGTGTGCCTTTATCACCTCGGTCAGGTTGATAGTTGTCACATATGAGGAAATCTGAGCTTACGACATTGATCCCTATGGCCAATGGAGGTTGTGGTTTAACCAGTATCATGACATAGCATAACCGAGTCTATCAATAATCCTTGAATTTAAATAAATGATGTCAATCATTTTTTATGACCCGGTCCAAGAATTTATTCGTCTTCTTCTACGACCTGGATGTTGGATTTGATAGATTCTTCTTGTATCACTTCGGACACATGGTTAGTCAAAATTACTTATGTATCTATTATTATCTCAATAGGCGTAAGGTAAAAGTTCACAGTCGCCTGTTGCATGAGGTGTTAGGTCAATTACATTTTCGAGGAAACGAATCATCACTTGTTTTCTATATATAGACCACCTCTATTAGAACATTTTATCATTGTCGCTACTACTGTATGCCTCATTCCTTTGATTGCAGAGTGTACTGATATTTGAGTTACCAACAACACTGCTTCCTTTTCCAAGAGTATTCTATTATCTTCAAGGTACTTCCTCGGGTTTTAGCAAATTTTTATTTATGTCGTGTAGTGATAGTTTGGTAAATGTATATTCATCCCATTTCAAAAAATACGAATCGATATTTCGATCACGATGTTGACGTCTGATGTCTCCTCATTTGTGATAGATTTATATTAGGATGAGACATCATTTTTAGTGATTTAGGAAGTCTTTGAGTCGATTTTCTTGAGAAATAGTGCACTTTCCTATTTTGAGTCTTGATTTAGTAAAATAATATTGTTAGAGCATATTGGGTTTAATTATTTATTTAGTGTGAAGCTTTAAAGATAATTATTGAGATTGATTAGAGTCCAAGTCAAAGACTACAAGATATGGAAAGAGATAAGCATGGTAATTGGAGATAAGGAAATAAAAGCCAAAAACATGGAAAAGGAAAAACTGCCTTAATCCTGAATTTCTGTACCTACGACCACAAATCAGCTTATATCTCAAAAACGGTGTGGAATTTGGAGAAACGGTCAAGAGCAAAGTTGAAGATCTTTTCGAGACGATGAATTTGGTATATTCATACGCATCAAACGGATGAAAATCGAAGCTGCTAGGACCAAAAGAAAAACGGGCCTGATTGCATGTTTTTAGGGTTACGAATTTGAGTTGGGCTTGGAGTCCACTACTTTCTTCTCCTTCAAGAAAACGAATTAGGTCTTCCTAAACACCTATAAATACACCCTTAAACCATTGTAAACATGTCCTTGCTCAGTTTCAAGCTTAGGCTTAGTCCTTACTTGTATTTTCTCACTTTTAAATAATAGCTTAGTCCTTATAATTAATTATTCATCCTTAGTATCAAGCTATTCATTCAATAAGCAAGCTGACCTATAGAGGAAGACAAGAAGAAGAAGTTGGAGAGTGACAAACTCCTCTTCTACATCTCACCTTCTCTATATTTAGGGTATTTAGCTATAGATTTATGTTCAACCATATTTCTAAGCTTTTATTCTGTAAGTTTTACTTTTAATTGTTGGGTTATTATTTTGTCTACATTCATAAATACTATTTGTTATTTTAATTGATTGAGCTTGTCGTATATTGTTATTATGTGTTTTGACTTATTGTTACATCCTTAGATTTGGTCAATCTTAGGATTATTTTTAATTATTGACAACACCACATAATCGTCTAGTTTTGATCCTTTGCCTAACTAGATAGCCATAAAGGTTTGATTTAATCACCAATCATTACCCAAGACCTTGGTAGTGGAGAGGTTGCTCCTAAGCCTAGAAAAGGCTAGGTAGAATTTAGAATCCTGGTTAATATATAATGCTTAATCTGTGACAGGTTAGAATAACAACTTAGTAAAATAGACTCATAATATTGATCCTAATTTATCTGACTTACATTCATCTTATTTATTTGTTTTCATTGTTTATTTATTTGCGTTAGATTATTATTTATCTTATTATATTTTTATATAAACATCTAAATTCATCTACGCTTGTTAAATATAAGTAGATTTAACGGATTAAATCCCTGCGAACGAACTTAACTTATCATTAAAACTTGCAAACGATCTGTGATACTTGCAGTGAGTTTCGTGGTTCTCAAGGGTGTGTGATCTTTATTATTATCTTTATTTATCTATTATTTTATCACACCTTTGCCCCACCAAGTTTTTGGCGCCGCTGCCGGGGGTTTATCTTTAAGTTAAATCTATTTTGTGTTTATTTAGTGTAGAAGTTTTTATTTGTTTTCATTTTTATGCTTTCTTTTTGTTTTAGTCTTTCTCAGTATTTTAGATGGATAATCAACGGTTAGAGCTAGGTTTACCTAGTAAATTTCGAGTTCAACGCATTGGGATTCGCGTCCCAACTATCCAAGTCGTTAGATTCAAGCCTGATCCTGATTTAATTAATCAATTCGCGAGCTATGGGAAATTTAATGGTGATACAAATCAAGATCCGGTCAGATCTGTTCAAAAATTCATGCAATTCTGTGATGCCTACATTAATGAAGGTGTTACACAAGAACAGATGTATTATTTAATGTTTCAATTTTTCTTGACCGGGAAAGCAAGCGATTGATTCAATGATCAACCTCCCGAGCTAATAACCGATTGGGACAAGCTTCAAGAAAGATTCCTTAATAAATTTTATCCTACAAGTATGCGAGTGAAGGAACTATTGGAGCCTATGAATTTCTTACAAGAAGCCGGAGAGAGTTTTGGCGAAGCATGGACGAGATTTCAAAAGATGTTGGCAAGATGTCCACTACATGGATACACGCCACAATTACAATTATCCATGTTCTATAATGGACTCGATAGAGAGTCAAGGCTGAGAGCAGATAATATGGGTTGTGGTAATTTTGTCTCTATGGATCCAAAAGAAGCGAAAAGTGGTATGGAAACAATCATTGAGAACAACATGAGTTGGCCACAAGAACAAACTCCTACCACCAACGAAGAAGAAGAAGCGAGGATTTCAAGCTTGCAAGATAAAATACAACAACTCGCTATAACTGTTAAGGAAAGCATCCCAAAGCCACCTCAACAGTTATACCTACAAGAACAAGCCTATGAAAATCAAGCTAATCAAACACCGAGCTGCCATGTGCATAATGTTAGTGAAGCTTAATCACGTCCTCAAGAAGAAATCACTGAGTTGAAAGAGACTATTAGTCAATTCATCAACTTCACGAAGGATAATATGAGCAGACTTGAATCAAAGATCGATGCATCAGTAGTGCAAAGCCTGCAACAACAGAATCAAGAACTTAAAAAACATAATCAACTTTTAGAGAAGAATGTGATGCGGCTCACTACAATCATAGAACAAATACAAAGTCAACTCCTACAATTGACCCAAGATACAACATCTAACATGAAGAAGATCCAATACGTAGATGATAAGGTTAAGACTATTAGTCTTCAAGCTCAAAAGATAAAAGAACACGGTGAGATAATCACCGAAGCGCTACCATCTCCCTCAAAAGGAGATGTTCTACCAAACAAGTCAAACGTAAAACGGATGAACTTAGATGAGATAATTGTTGAAGATTGGGTTGAAGAAGTTGAACATAATGAGATTAAGAAGCCTAGAGTGGTTGAGGAACCAAGAATTGAAGAGAGAAGTAGAGCAAGACAGCCACCCATACATTGCCACTATCCCGCTTATCCAAAGGAGCAACAACAGAGTGTATAGAGGCGTTAAAACAAGTTAAAATTAACGTCCCTTTACTCGAAGCTATGGAAGGAAGGCGAAACTATGATCAATTATTTATGGAGGCACTCTCCAATAAAGAAAGGTTCACAAGATCCAAATCTGTGACACTTAATGAAGGGATATCAGTACAAGTTCAGCAAAGATTACCATCAAAGCTTAAAGATCCTGGAAGTTTCAACCTCCCAATCAAAATAGGTGGTATACTTCATGGAAAAGCCATGTGTGATTTAGGGGCAAGTGTGAATATCATGCCCAAAAGTATATTCAAGAAGATTGGTATTAGTGATGCGAAACCGACATCTGTAACCTTACAACTTGCGGATCAATCAACAGCAAAACCGTGGGGAGTAATTGAGGATGTACTCGTTCAAGTAGGTAACCTTGTTATTCCAACGGACTTTATTTCTTGACTATAAAGCAGATAAGAACGTCCCATTCATTCTTGGGCGTCCATTCCTAGCCACCAGCGATACTATAGTGAACGTGAATGAAGGAACCATGACTCTCCGTATTGAAAATAACTCTGAAACGTTCTATGTTTCGGGGAAGAAAAAAAAAAGAAAAATGAGTCGAAAGAACTATATCCAATCAGAGTTGTAACCAAGAAGCTGGAACCTATAAGCCCCCAAGAAACCATGGAGAAAAAGATTGAGTTTGGGGTAGGAGACGAGGTGGCATGGAAACATCCCAATCCCAAACATAACAGTTCTTGGAAGGGGCCCTATGTTATCACGCAAATCATCTCAGAAGGAGTGGTCGAAATAAAGGCTATCGAAGGTTGCAAGCTTGAGTTGGTAAGTGTTAATCATCTCACTCACTGCTGGGGAGGCTATAAAAAGAAATAACCGAGGTAACGCGTCTAACTTTAAAAGACGTTAAACAAAAGTGCTATACGGGAGACAACCCATTTATGTTTTCGTGTTTTTACGTTTTTAGTTTATGTTTAGTTTAGTTATTTTTAGTTGATATTGCATTCTTGAGGAAGGTAGTAGTGTTTTTGATGTTCAGGTACTAAGAAAATCGAGTTAGGGAGAAAAAGAAAAAAAATTCGGAGAAAATCTGACCCTCTCACCGGTATACCGCTCATTTCACCGGTATACCGGCGCGGCTTCGAAAAAACACGTGCCACGGGTTCACGTCACGGGTTTTATGCAGAGAAGAAAAAAAATCAGACCCTTAGGTCTGGTATACCGGGCCCCATGGCCGGTATACCGCCCGACGCCGCTGGAGAGAGAGAAAAATTGCGTTTTTCAGGTTATAAGGGTGAGAAGGTTGCTCTATTACGAATTTTTTTAATCCTTAAGCTTCTCCTTCTTCCCCAAACCTCTCCCAACTCCATTAAAGCTTCAACAAACCTTCAACCAACATCAAAACACCACCAAATCACCATGAATTCTCATCCAAATCCTTCCCCACATCATTACAAAGAAAATTCAAGCACCCAATTCATATCAAAACACCTAGAAACCAAGAATCAAAACCATGAATTTCAAAATCTTCTTCTCAAATTCCTTAAACCCACATCATTAAAGCTTGATTCCATTATACCCACATAGAGATTTATCATCAATTCACCTTTCCTAAACCAAATCAAGCTTGTTCAACCTATAATTAAGAGTTTCAAATTTCAAGAGTGTTCAAAGCTTTGAGTTGGGGGTCAAAAGAGATGATGAAGAGAATAGAGATATTATCAAGTGTTATGGGATATGAAGAATCAAAGCAAGGGGTTGGGTAAGATCAAGAATAAATCAATTGAGATGGGTATTAGTTCGGGAATAAATTACAAGGTAAATCGGATCAAGAGAGTAGAGGAAAGCATGCAGTGGTGAATTCAAAGAGCAAAAAGGTTTCAACTTTCATAGAGAAGACACCATAACCTCTTCCTATCAAGATCCATCTACCCAAGATGAACAAAAGCTTCTGGGAAGCTAGTAGCTGTGTTCAAAATATATTCTTGGATGAACAACTGTCTCATGAGAGATTATTCAAAGAGCTAAGTTGGAAGAAGATAAACAAGAGATTTCTAGAGTGTGATTGATTGGGATGGAGCATAAGAAGATGTAAGGGAAAGCGAAATTGGTGATACATGAAGTTTGCGTACATGAAAGCACTGCACCCTATTCCGGGTATTGATCAGGCGAGGTAAATAGCCTCAAAGAGTATGTTTTCTTTCTTCCTTACCTTTTCTATATGTGCAATATCTGTAAAATTTTAATTTTCTTATATTTTATTTTTGAGTCTTTTCGAGTCGTGGGGACACGACTCATTTTTGAGTTGGGGGTGTGGGGATTCGTTGTCTCTCATCTCCATTTTTCTGTGTTTTATTGTTTTTTAGGTAAAATTAAAATTTTAGGTAAAATTAAAATTTTTGAAGGTTTAGATGTATGTAGAGTGTGTTTAATAGCTTAAAAGCATAAGCTCAGTGAGTTAATGATAGTAAGTAGTATGTTTATGAGCTATTTTATTTTGTATGCTTTGAAGTATTTGCAGGAAAACACACATTGATAGTAAAGAAAATATTAGTAAGCAATGCGATAGAAAGTATGTTCGATCTCAGGAAACCTTGAGAAGTGTGTAGGCCGTGAGATCCAGGCTAGTTGACAAGCCCATTTGATGAAAGTGCTAAAGGTAAGAGAATAACGAATTGCATGGTGTAGAAAGTGATTAAGGCAGTTCTTTCAAATTGAAGCAACTTGAAGCCTTTTTATACCTTCTCACCCTGTTATTTGATTTAATATTTTATATCCTTCTCAGCCCCTTCTAGCCTTTCTAAAGCCTTTTTATTTATCCACATTATAAGCCATATCCCTTTAGATTATAGGACTTTTCCATATGACCCGCACTCGAATCGCGATGCATAGACAATTGTTTTAGAGCTTGAGTTTGGGGTGGTGGGTCCACCATTACGGGAAATATTATTGGGATGGGATTTTTGATCTTATTAATTGTGATATGTTCTTTATATTGATGATGATTCACAGATTTTTATTGTAACCCTTTGCCGGGGTAGTAGTGAATGAAAAAGAAGCTACGAGCTAAATTAGCCAACAAGGGCATTAAAAGAAAAAAATATATATATATATGAGGAAAATAGCGTGATATCTCAACATTAAAAGAGAGTCATGGCTATACAAAAGAAAAAATTGATTTGAAAAGAAAATATATATATTCAGACCGGCAAAGTGGAATTTTTAAGTGAACATCTTATGCTTTAATTGGGTTATTGGGGATGCTAAATTATGCATCAAGAATTAATTGGGTTGAGTGAGAATGTTTTATGAGAGTAACTCAAGCTCTAGGGCGCTCACTCTAAATTATCCAAATATACTTATTATACCATCCCTAAGCCTAAATTACAACCTTAAAGACCTTTTGATTCTTTGCTATGTAATCGAGAAGTGATTGAGCCAATAGAGAGTAGTTAAATGGATCTTTGAATACTAGTGAAGGTCGATGAACAATCTATAGCTTCCTTGGTGAACTGAGTAAAGTTCCTCTCCTTCTTACATTGCGAAGCTAATCTAATCTTGAAGTCAAACCGTGTTGATGGTAGATATGAAAAGTGTACAGGTATGTAGTTTATAAATATTATTACATGAAATTTTCTGAGTAGTTGCTTTAAGTTTATTCTCCATATTCTGCTATCTTCTTCCCTCTGTGCTTAATTTACCTCGGCGTGTATTTAGAGACTTCCCTTTGTTTTTATCTTTATTGTATCGGGACGATACAACTTTGAGTTGGGGGTCTTGATGTCTCCTCATTTTTGATAGATTTATATTAGGATGAGACATCATTTTTAGTGATTTAGGAAGTCTTTGAGTCGGTTTTCTTGAGAAATAGTGCACTTTCGTATTTTGAGTCTTGATTTAGTAAAATAATATTTTTTGAGCATATTGGGTTTAATTATTTATTTAGTGTGAAGCTTAAAAGATAATTATGGAGATTGATTAGAGTCCAAGTCAAAGACTACAAGATATGGAAAGAGATAAGCATGGTAATTGGAGATAAGGAAATAAAAGCTAAAAATATGGAAAAGGAAAAGCTGCCTTAATCCTGAATTTCTGCACCTACGACCACAAATCAGCTTATATCTCAAAAACAGTGTGGAATTTGGAGAAACGGTCAAGAGCAAAGTTGAAGATCTTTTTGAGACGATGAATTTGGTATATTCATACGCATCAAACGGATGAAAATCGAAGCTGCTAGGACCAAAAGAAAAACGGGCCTGATTGCATGTGTTTAGGGTTACGAATTTGAGTTGGGCTTGGAGTCCACTACTTACTTCTCCTTCAAGAAAACGAATTAGGTCTTCCTAAACACCTATAAATACACCCTTAAACCATTGTAAACATGTCCTTGCTCAGTTTCAAGCTTAGGCTTAGTCCTTACTTGTATTTTCTCACTTTTAAATAATAGCTTAGTCCTTATAATTAATTATTCATCCTTAGTATCAAGCTATTCATTCAATAAGCAAGCTGACCTATAGAGTAAGACAAGACGAAGAAGTTGGAGAGGGACAAACTCCTCTTCTACATCTCACCTTCTCTATATTTAGGGTATTTAGCTATAAATTTATGTTCAACCATATTTCTAAGCTTTTATTCTGTAAATTTTACTTTTAATTGTTGGGTTATTATTTTGTCTACATTCATAAATACTATTTGTTATTTTAATTGATTGAGCTTGGCGTATATTGTTATTATGTGTTTTGACTTATTGTTACATCCTTAGATTTGGTCAATCTTAGGATTATTTTTAATTATTGACAACACCACATAATCGTCTAGTTTTGATCCTTTGCCTAACTAGATAGCCATAAAGGTTTGATTTAATCACCAATCATTACCCAAGACCTTGGTAGTGGAGAGGTTGCTCCTAAGCCTAGAAAAGGCTAGGTAGAATTTAGAATCCTGGTTAATATATAATGCTTAATCTGTGACAGGTTAGAATAATAACTTAGTAAAATAGACTCATAATATTAATCCTAATTTATCTGACTTACATTCATCTTATTTATTTGTTTTCATTGTTTATTTATTTGCGTTAGATTATTATTTATCTTATTATGTTTTTATATAAACATCTAAATTCATCTACGCTTGTTAAATATAAGTAGATCTAACGGATTAAATCCCTGCGAACGAACTTAACTTATCATTAAAACTTGCAAACGATCTGTGATACTTGCAGTGAGTTTCGTGGTTCTCAAGGGTGTGTGATCTTTATTATTATCTTTATTTATCTATTATTTTATCACACCTTTGCCCCCACCAACGTCTCGATAGAGGATATCTCCTTTCTTCGGAGCATCTAGGGGAGGATCTCTTATCGAGGTTCAGGTTCTGCTCAATCTTCTTTACGTTGGGGTTAGTCCTCTTTACTTCATCTCCTATCTAGTATTCCCCTTCATATTTGTCATCTACTGAGCTTGCCCCTATTTCTCCACCTCTAGAATATTTGACGACATGGGTGTTTATGTACGACCATCATCCAAAATTGCACGACATATTTGATATTTCAACTCTTTGTGAAATATTAATAGAATCTTGAGACATCATTTGTAGAGTTTTTAGTTTCGTATGGGAGATTTATATCTTTATTTCACATATTATGAGTTATTAAATGAGTCTTATATTTATACTTATTTTGGAGCATTTTGAGGTGATTTATGTCTTAAGTATATAGCTCCTAGAACCATGGATGACATGATAACCCAAAAGGATGCCAAGAATTTGAAAATATAAGAAGAAACCTAAGTCACTAAGAAGTCAAGAAGTTCATTAGAAGCTCAATAAAAAGTGTTGGCAAAATGCTTACATCAACTTTGAAAAAACACAAAAAATCATTGGAGAAGATTATGATCATGAAACTTTCCCTCAAGGTATCCCTTGTATTTTAGAACACAGAAAAAGAAACAAAGAGTGTTTTAGAGTTCAGATGAATATATTATAGGCATTTTTTTGTGGACCCAAAGTTATCTAGATTTACAGAGAGTCTATTAACCCACTTTTGATCGACTTAAGTAGGTCCAACTTGTTCCAAACTTTTATGGGGCTATATATACTATTTTTCAGCAACCAAATATACCAATTATCATATCCAAGAGAAATAAAAGTTGGGAGCAAGGACAAGAAGCAAGGAAGAGCTATACAACACCTTATTTCATATTATTTCCTTAATTAATGTAATTCTTCATTCTTTTAAATTCGAGATTTGATTATGTCTTATTATTATTATTTTTCTTTATTCCCATTATGAAATAAACTTCTTAGTAACTTGAGATACTTGGGTATGAATCCTAACTAATAAGTAGGTTTTAATTGTATGAATTTGGGATTTCTTATTTAAATGAAACATGGATTGTTGTTGTAGTTACCCTTATTTTTATTCTTTAATTTATGTATGATGACCACATATAAAGGGTTCATTAGCTATTTAGTAATGCTTGTTAGGGGGATTTTGTATTGGAAGACTTGGAAGAGCAAAACTAACTAGGTAATCACAAGAGGGAAAAATACTCTTACTCATTAGATAATAGTGTAGGTTCACTTGGGAGAGGTTCCTAGTATTAAAGAGAAGCCTCTACTTACTCGGGAGAGACTTAGGATGTAACTTTGAAACCCAATTAGCAACAACATCCTATTTTTTCCTTAGATTTGCAAGTGAGTACAAGCTATAGTTAGTGAAATTACAAGTGTCTCAAGCTACGCTTTCTAACCACCATTCTACAACTATTTAGTTAATTATTAGTTTAAATTCAGTCTTGTCGTTCTTAAATCCAAAAACCATATAAGAATATTTAATTTTAGTTTTTTTACCTTAATGAAACTGAAATCGGAAACTAAAACTATGTATTATCTCTTCAATCCCTGTGGAGTTGAAATTTCCTATCTATTGTATTATTTGTGACTACTCTTAAAATTGCGAAATTTCATCTTTCGAGTGGTTGTTTATTATCACACCTCGAAATACAACAAGTTTTGGCGTCGTTGTCGGGGATTCATTAGTTAATTATTGTTTTAGTTTAATATCTCATTGTTGATTTTACGCTTGTTCATGCTTAATTCCTTTACATGTGATATACTCAGTGTATACTCGACGATCATGGGGTATTGTTTTGTCTTCAGAAGAGACAAGGAAAAGAACAAAAGTGACAAGGAGAAATGGTTGCACGACCTATGTACAAAGCGCAAGGAAACCTTGTATCCCTGGTGAATTTGCAAGTGGGTCAGGTGGTCTTGCCAATGATAATCTCGAAGGATGTGGGCTTGGAAACAATAAAATTCCACCAATTGATCAGGTACCCCCATAGTTAATATGCAAAAAGGACCTAAAAATAGAATGGACATAATGTAGCACAACCTCAAGTCAATCTAGGTGTAGTTCAAGGCTTTTAGTTTAGAGTTCAACCACTTGGGATTCACCCACTAGCTATTCAGGCAGTACGATGCAGGCCTGAAGTGGGCATGATGAACCAGTTTATGAATTATGGGACTACAATGAAGCTACACACAAAGATCACGTACGTACAACTAAAAAAATTATGTAGATATGTGATACCTACATTCCAAAGGTGTTACGAGGGAACATATGTACAACTACATATTTTCCTTCTTCTTAATTAAAGGTGCAAGCGAGTGGCTCGACCATCAAGATCCCACTCTCATGCATACATATGACGAGCTTCAAACTGCATTCTTTGGCATATTTTATCTTCAACCCATGAGGGTAAAAGAACAAACGAACCTTGCAACCTTTCAACAAGATTCTTGAGAGAGAATAGGAAAGGCTTTGACGCGGTTTCAGATAAACCTGAAAACCTGTGCACTTCACGTGTATAATTTTAACTACAACTTGCTATATTCTACAGAGGTCTTGAAGCTAGTTTTTGAGAAAGGCTTGACAAAATAGGTGGTTGTGGTTGTATGACAATGGATCCGAGTAAGCCTTAGGTTGTATGGAAAAGATCATGAGGAACGAGATGAGTTGGAAAACTTTGAGAGTTCCCATAAGAATTCCAAAAGAGGTACGTTACGTGAAGATGGTGATATGTCAAACAATGCTAAATTTGTTACTCTTGAGAACCAGTTTAAACAGCTAGCCTTAATTGCTAAACAAGGCGACCAAGTTCAGCACCCTGAGGTAAAAATATTACATGATTCGTATGTAGGGTTCAGTAATTTGCAAAAATATGAAAACCGATAAACATAACTGTTTAATTTCATTAAAAACCATATCCTGATAATTTTAACCATCGATTACACATTTCAAAATCATAACTACATTATTTGGTTCAGATTTTTAGATGGTCGTGCAGTTTTTAACCATAGCAAATTGATAATTTAATAAATATATTATTTTTCATAAAATCAAACCACACATATACGAAAAATCTCCAAGGTATATAAAATTTGTGTTGGTCTTGATTAAATTTCATATTTATTATTTAGTTGGTTAAATCTAGTATTTGGATTTTGGTTTTAGTATTTTAATATATCTAATTTAACCTAGATTATTATAAAATATGAAAAAATATATATGATAATAAACGGTTTTTGTTTATTCGGTGTTATTTTTATCTAAAACTATAACCTAACGGTTTTAACCATCGGTTACACTTTTCAAAACAATAACCTAACGGTTTTAACTACGGCTATCTGGTTTTTAATTGATTCGGTTATCATCAGTTTTGATTTTTAACCATAACCATTTCCATCCCTAGTCATATGGGTGTTTGACTTATGGGGTCAATGATCACAGTTGGGAAGTATGCCAGATTAATCTAGAGGCTGTGTTATTCATAAGGAATCGTGGGACCTATCAAATTGGTCAAGGTTATCAATCATGTAATCAAAATTATCTTAGGTTTCAATGGTCAAATTCCAATAGAGTTGTGAATCAAGATTCTGTTATCAAGGTAACTCGTAGCAGGCTCACCCTCAATCAAACAACTACCTACCAAGGCTACAAAATCAATACACGAGTGCACGGTCTTATGGGAGTAAAGCTCCTTAGAAGCCCACATAATTTTTTATGAAGGCAACGTAGATCTGAAAGGTGTCCTTGCTCATTGATGTCTCCTCATTTGTGATAATAAAATCTATTTCCGAGACATCATTTGAGGCGTATTTATTAGAGTATAGGTCGATTTTATCATGATTTAGTTTCCTATTTTGGGTCTTGAATTGATTATTTTATTATTTTTAGAGCATATTGGGTTTAATTATTTATTTAGTTTGAAGCTTTAGAGATATATGGTAATTAATTAGAGTCCAAGTCAAAGTCTAAGAGCTAAAGGAAAGAGGATAAACATGGAAATTGAAGATAAGGAAGTAAAAGCTAAAAATATGGAAAAGGAAAAGCTGCCATAAATCTGAATTCCAACACCTACGACCACAAATCAGCTTATATCTCAAACTCGGTGAGGAATTTGGAAGAACGATCAAGAGAAAAGTTAAATATCTTTCCGAGACGATGAATTTCGACTACTCATATGCATCAAACGGATGCGTATTGAAGCTGCTAGGACCAAAACAAAAACAAGGCTGATTCCATGTTTTGGGCTACGAATTTGAGTTGGGCTAGGAGTCCAATATTTACCTTTTCCTTCAATAAAACGAATTAAGTCAACCTATACACTAAAAATACAGCCTCTTAACATTAGAAAATCATCCTTGACCAAACCTTAAGGTCAGGAAGAAGCTATAACACAAGAAGAGAAGTCTGGAAGGAGCTGTGCATCAATTATGTCTCCTTCAACCTTTAATTCTTTAACTCTTTTCTTTTCTTTTCTTAGTATGAACTAAATTCTATTTAGCTTGAGTTTTAGCATATATGTATGAACCCTAGGTTTGATTGACATCTATCTAATTTGGAAATTTTATGTTTTAAATTGAATTATTGTTTTTAATCTCTATTTATGTGTTTGGGTTTATATTATGTGTTCTTGTGGACTACATCCATATAGAATTACCATCATAGTAGTTAGGTCACCATTGACAACGGTGTTTAACTATAGGTTTAGCACATAACGTCTAGTGTACGGTTTAGATATGACAAATCAACCTAACTAGATAATCACCATGGTTTAGTGTATTGCTATTTAACCAATTGCAGGGACAGTTTTCTTAGGACTCCTTATTGACACAGGTAAACCCTATTTAAAACTACCTAGCGTAATTGGAACCGATTATTGAAATACTACATAATTCACCCTTACATGTTTAGAACGGCAAAACTAGTGGGGATTATATGCTATTGACTCAAGCTAAACTTTCATACTATCTTCTTTTCTTTTCTTTATTTTCTGTCTTTTAGTTTATTAGTTTAATTTTCCTTTATTGAAAATCAAATAAAATCTATTTTGCTTTTCTTTCTACTTGCGTATTATCTGTTCTAACTTTTATATCTGCACTTGAATATTTGCATAAGTTCTTCTTAACCTTCGTAGTCCTTGAGGAACGAATTCTACTTATTCTTTAAAGCTTGTATACGATCTGTATACTTGCAGAACCGTGCTCAGCTTAGGGTATTTATTTGCACTTATTTTATACATCTTTTTATCACACCATAGGTGCGATCAAGTTTTTGGCGCCGCTGCCGGAGACTACATCGTTAGTCCTTGTGCAATTATCTAGTGCTTATATTTTAGTTAGTTCTATTTTACGCTTTTCTTTTTAGTTTTTGTTTTACAGATTTTTTCTAGGCGAGAGCAGATTTATTAGGAAAGGAAAGTTTTGTATTATTGAATCCTGCAGAAGCTAATATAATTATGGAGTACGTTCTTGAAACCAAGAGAAGTTGGCCGATTAAATCAGAAAAACAAACAGAAACTTTAGAATCTCTAAAGCTCAAAGAGTTAAACCAACAACTTGAGGAATTACGAGAACAAGTGCGAAAACTAGCTCAAGGAAATCTAGTACATACTTTACCTTCATGACCTAGTTGTGGAGCAAGAGATCACTCGTGGGAGAATTGCATGAATAATCCAGCTTCAATTTCCTTCATACTTTATCAAAGAAACCATTACTATTATGATGGTTATTATCAATCTCAAGGAAACTACGCTGATTATCAGCCCCCACAGAATTATAATTGGGTCGGAAATCAACATACATATTATCAACAGCGACCACAATCTTATTACCCTCCACAGCCTATCTATCAAGAAGCGCCGAATTATAATGAAGTTTATCAAGAACCACTATCTTATTCAATGCAGCAACCCATACAAGAGCAACCTTCGAGTCTGAATTCAAGCTTGGCTAAGATGATGAACTTAATGGAAGAAAATGAGCAAAGAAGCCAAAACTCATCCAAGATGCTTAAGAATCTTGAGCACACCATGTCACAAATGGTGAATAAACTTCAAATCTTAGCAAAAAGGCAACTCCCAAGTGATACTAGTGCTCCAGAAGACAGTGTTTGTCATGCAGTTGAATTAAGAAGTGGAAAACAATTACCTCCACCTAGAGTAGAACCAGAACCAACCTCTATTCCTGAAAAAGTGGTTGAAGAAACAATTGAAAACAAGGTTGAAGAGGTAATTGAACAAACAAGTGTCCCAGAGAAGACACATGAAAAGAAAGAGAGCACGGTGGTACCAAATACACGTCCTCCTCCACCATTCCCGTCACGTGTCTGACATCAGAATAATGAAAAAGAATTCAAGAAGTTCATTGACATGGTGAACGAGTTAAAGATCAGCATCCCGTTTGTAGAAGCTCTCACAAGAATGTCAAAATATGGTCAGTTCATGAAGGACATTCTTTCTAACAAACGAAGTTTAGAAACCGAAAAGATGAATGGATTGCCAGAGGAGTGTAATGCTACAAATGAAATAGAGTTACCACCAGACATGCCCCCTCCCATGAAATCTTGGATGGAACCATCCATGATTATGAAGAATCGAGCTAAAAAGTTCGTGGGAATTAGAGGAAAGGGGTGGAAATTTCGTCAATCGTAATCGAGGTAACACGTCTGACTTTAAAAGACGTTAAATAAAAGTGTTATACGGGAGACAACTCGTAGTTTCTTTTATGTTTTTACGTTTTTAGGTTTTTAATTCATGTTTAGTTTAGTTACTTTTAGTTGATATTGCACATTTGAGGAAGGTATTAGTGTTTTTGATGTTTAGGTGCTAAAGAAATCGAATTTGGGAGGAAAAACGAAATTTTACTGAAAAATCAGATCATGGCTCTGGTATACCGGGCCCTAGGGGCGGTATACCGTAGGTCAAAAACCCGTGCCCACGGGGTGTCACCACGGGTATTTTGCCGAGAGTAAAAAACAAAGGAGGTCAGCTCTGGTATACCGGGCCATACCTCCGGTATATCGCCCAGCACAAAAACCCGTGCCCACGTTTTACGACTCGGGTATTTTGACGTAACTCGACTTGGAAGAAAAATAGCTCCGGTATACCGCCCACATCCGCTGTGTCGAAAAAATAAAATTGGACACAATCTGAGAAAACTTCGGCAAGTCATATCTTTGCGCTCGGATGTCGAAATCAGGTGATCTTTGAGTCTAAACTGCATAACTTTTTGAGATCTAGCTGTTGGGGAGGTTTTCGTTCTCGACCGGTATGCCGGCCAGAAGTCCGGTATGCCGGCCAGAAAACCCGTGCCCACGGGTGTCACCACGGGTTTTATGCCGAGAGGAAGAATTTCGAAGCAAGTAACTCCAGTATACCGGGCCCTACAGCCGGTATACCGCCCGACACTGCTGGAGAGAGGAAATTTTCGCGTTTTTCAGGTTATAAGGGTGAGGAGGTTGCTCTATTACGAATTTTTCAATCCTTAAGCTTCTCCCTCTTCCCCAAACCTCTCCCAACTCCATTGAAGCTTCATCAAACCTTCCCTAAACATTAAAACACTACACAATCACCATAAAAACACATCAAATCTTCTCTCCACATCATTACAAGGATGATTCAATCACCCATGTCATACCAAAACACATTGAATTCAAGAATCAAAAGCTTAAATTTCAGAAATTCATCCTATAATTTCTTAAATCCATACCAATCAATGAAGAATCCATCTTACCCATATAGAGGATCATCATCAAAACACCTTGCCTAACCCAAATAAAGCTTGTACAACCAATAATCAAGAGTTTCAAATTTCAAGAGTGGTTAAAGCTTTGAGTTGGGGGTCAATTGAGATGATTAAGAGACCATAAACAATATCTACTGTAAGGGAGATGAAGAAAAGCAAGGTATTGGATTTTATTGAGAAGAAATCAAGTAAGAAAATTTCTAGTTCCAATTCAAAGGGTAAAACAAGTCAAGAGAAGAGAGGTAGCATGCTGTGTTGATTCACTGGGCAAAAAGGTTCCAACTTTATCAAAGAAAACAACACAACCTCTGCAGATCGAAGACTCTACACCCGACGAAAAAGAGAAAGCTTCAATGGCCATGATAGCTTCTCCAAGGAAACAATTAAAGGAACTACCTTTTTTTATGAGAAAGTATTTGAAGAAGAAGTTGATAACGGGGAATACAAGAAGATTCATAGAGATTTGGAAAGATTGGGTTGGTTTACGTTCATGGTAAGGCGTTCTAAAAACGCTATCTTTGTGAATTGTATTTTGAGGAGAAGTAGAGGATGTGGCACAATTGATCTATGAGGAGGTGATACGATTTTTTGATCTCTCCCATGTCGTTATTTAATCCAATATCCTATTATGATCACGTGTCTTGATCAGAAATTGAATATAAGTTTGGGTAAAGAAGAAACACGTTAGTTTAAGATGAATAACAATATTGACAATGCTCGGATCAGTAAAGTTTTGATAGTAACTACACAACTTTCAAAAGAATAAAAGGAGTACATCATAACACTCAGTGAGCAATTAAAGAAAATCCAGCAAATCCTATCTTGGATGTCGATAAGGCCAGGTAATAGCCTCGAGGAGTATGTTTTCTTTCTTCCCTACCATTTCTATATGTGCAATATGTATGCTAATTTTATATTTTATTTATTTCCTTATTGAGTCTTTTTCGAGTCATGGGGACACGGCTCACTTTCGAGTTGGGGGTGGGGATTCGTTGTCCTCATCTTCCTTTTTGTTTTTGCATTAAATTTAAAAAAAAATTGGGTTGAATTAGGCATAGAATATGTTAAATGTACCTATTGATCATGATTTTAATTAGTTAATGATAGTAAGTAGTATGTTTTTGAAATATGTTACAAATATGTTTAGTATACGTGTACGAAAACAAGAAATAAAACATAGAAAAGTTAATGAGCAATGCTAAGAAGTTACGTTGAAACTTAGGGTGAGTTATTTGGTGTGTAGAACGTGAGGTTTGAAATTAGTTGAAAACCCGCTTATCTATGAACTATTAGTGAAAAGGTAACAAAATCCGGTAGTTAGAAAAATGAATAAGGCAGTTCTTTCATATTGAAGCCACTTGAAGCCTTTTATACCTTCTCACCCTTTTTATTTGATAGTTGTTATTATTTATCCGTCTTAGCCCCTCTGAGCCTTTCTAAAGCCTTTTATTAAACATGTTATAATCCTTACCCTTAGTTTGTAGGACTTATCTGTATGACCCGCACTCGAATCGCAAAACCTGAGACAAGTCGTTTTAGAGCTTGAGTTTGGGGTGGTGGGTTTCATCATTAGGGAACATTGGGTTCGGGAAATTGTAATTGTGATTTTATTGATGATGAAAAAGTTAATATTGTAACCCTTTGTCGGGGTAATAGTGAATGGAAAAGAAGCTACGAGCTAAAATTGCCAACAAGGGCATAAAAAGAAAAATATATATATGAAAAAATAGTGTGATATCTCAACATAAAAAAAGAGAGTCATAGCTATACAAAAAGAAAAAATTGATATGAAAAGAATATATATTCGGACCGGCAAAGTGGAATTTGTATATTATCATGAAAAAGGTTTTAATTGGGATTATTGGGGATGCACATCAAAAGCATCAAAAATTGGGTTGAGTGAGAACATCTTCGAGTGAAAACTCAAGCTCTAGGGCGATTCGTTAATGGCCAGTGAGGAGAGAGCCAAAAGCTCATTTTTCATGTATCCAAATATACCACACCGTCCCTAAGCCCCGTTATAACCAAAGACCTTAGGATTGCTAACTGCTTGGTGGAGAAGCAATCGAGCTATTAGGTAGTAGGTAAGTGGACCATTGGATGCTATATTAGGACCTATGAACAACCTATAGCCTTTAGCATGAACTAAGTTATCAACCTCTCTTTCTGGCATTGCGAAATTAATCTGGACTTGAATTTATGGATTGTTGATTATGTGTATATTAAGCATACTTGTGCATTAATTCTTGAGCATTACTACATGAGACTTTTTAGATACTATGCTCTAGTATCATTCATTATATTATATTCTTATTCTCCTCTGAATTCTTCTTCTTGTTTAATTGACTACCCTACTGTTCTTTACTTATATTGTATCGGGACGATACAACTTTGAGTTGGGGGTCTTAATGTCTCCTCATTTGTAATAATAAAATCTATTTCCGAGACATCATTTGAGGCGTATTTATTAGAGTATGGGTCGATTTTATCATGATTTAGTACACTTTCCTATTTTGGGTCTTGAATTGATTATTTATTATTTTTAGAGCATATTGGGTTTAATTATTTATTTAGTGTGAAGCTTTAGAGATATATGGTAATTAATTAGATTCCAAGTCAAAGTCTAAGAGCTAAAGGAAAGAGGATAAACATGGAAATTGAAGATAAGGAAGTAAAAGCTAAAAATATGGAAAAGGAAAAGATGCGACCACAAATCAGCTTATATCTCAAAATCGGTGAGGAATTTAGAAGAACAGTCAAGAGAAAAGTTAAAGATCTTTCCGAGTCGATGAATTTCGACTACTCATACGCATCAAACAGATGAGTATTGAAGCTGCTAGGACCAAAACAAAAACGGGGCTGATTCCATGTTTTTGGGCTACGAATTTGAGTTGGGCTAGGAGTCCATATTTACCTTTTCCTTCAAGAAAACGAATTAGGTCAACCTATACACTATAAATACAGCCTCTTAACATTATAAAATCATCCTTGACCAAACCTTAAGGTCAGGAAGAAGCTATAACACAAGAAGAGAAGTCTGGAAGGAGCTGTGCATCAATTTAAATTTCTCCTTCAACCTTTAATTCTGTAACTCTGTTCTTTTCTTTTCTTAGAATGAACTAAATTCTATTTAGCTTGAGTTTTAGCATATATGTATGAACCCTAGGTTTGATTGACATCTATCTAATTTGGGAATTTTATGTTTTAAATTGAATTATTGTTTTTATTCTCTGTTATGTGTTTGGGTTTATATTCTGTGTTCTTGTGGACTACAGCCGTATAGAATTACCATCATAGTAGTTAGATCACCATTGACAATGGTTTTTAACTATAGGTTTAGCACATAACGTCTGGTGTACAGTTTAGATCTGATAGATCAACCTAACTAGATAATCACCATGGTATAGTGTATTGCTATTTAACCAATTGCAGGAATAGTTTGCTTAGGACTCCTTATTGACACAGGTAACCCCTTTTTAAAACTACCTAGCGTAATTGGAACCGATTATTGAAATACTACATAATTCACCCTTACATGTTTAGAACGACAAAACTAGTGGGGGATTTCATGCTATTGACTCAAGCTAAACTTTCATACTATCTTCTTTTCTTTTCTTTTCTTTTATAATTTTTCTGTCTTTTAGTTTATTAGTTTGATTTTCCTTTATTGAAAATCAAATAAAAATCTATTTTCCTTTTCTTTCTACTTGCGTATTATCTGTTCTAACTTTTATCTCTGCACATGAATATTTGCATAAGTTCTTCTTAACCTTCGTAGTCCCTGAGGAACGAATTCTACTTATTCATTAAAACTTGCATACGATCTGTATACTTGCAGAACCGTGCTCAGCTTAGGGTGTTTATTTGCACTTATTTTATACATCTTTTCATCACACCTTAGGCGACACCACTCATCCACAAAAAGGCTCCACTAGTGAGTCAAAACAAACTTTGGACAAATTTATGATGACGACGGGCAAAAAAATGAAGACCAACAATAAGCTGAATGAGCATTCCGCTTCCTGAAGATATTAGATAATAAAATATCTCAGATAGCTAAATCCGACGCCAATGTCAACTTTCGAGCCATACTAAGAAACCGGGAGACAATGAAGCTTACAAGGTGATTGGACTAAGGAGTGGGAAAAAAATGTCCTCCACATTTAGTCACTGAGAACGAACTGTGAAGGAGAAAGAGACAGTGAAAGAAGTCGTGAGAGAGAAAGAGGTAGAGGTATTAGAGAGAGAGATAGAAGAATAAATAGTTGGTCGTATCAAAGAGATTATCGTCCACCTCCTCCATTAGGTGTTTGATTAGTGGAGATCGATAGTATGAGATTTTAGTGCACTAAGTAATGGAAACCAGAAGAAGACGGAAAGCACATAACATATCACCCAACACAATCCAAGACTGAAAGGAAGAAAGACGTTAAAGAGAAGCCCAATCCTAAACAAATACTCAAACATTTGGCCCAACTCGGCCCAACAGAAGCAAAAAGTGAGCCTAGCTCCATTCTTTGTGCCATCCTCAACACACAAAACACAAGACTTTACCATTAAAGGACGACCCAAGCTCAACTCCAATATGGAAGGCATGGGTCTAGCACTATCGAAGAACATCCCAACACCCATGGCTCAAAAATAGACAAAGTCAAGCAGTTCCAAACCACTATTGAGAACGAAAAAGTTGAACCACCTCCCAGAAAATAGACCACGACCTTCGCCTACAATGCTTGAAAAACTAAATTTGAAGGCTAGATCCAGCGTGTTTGTTCCATCAAATATCCAACAATGGTGACCCTAACCAAAGCTAAGGAAAAATAATCCCAAAGCAACAAAAAGCAAAAATTCAAGTCCGTCTGAGCAAAACTTGTGCACGACAGAGAGAAAGAAAGCAATTGAACTTGCATATAAGGGGAAGCCTAAGGATGCACTGGAAAGGAAAAGAGAATACAAAAACCATAAAAAAACAAGATGGAAAGAAGATAAATAGCGGTGTTGCCGTTATTGGTAAAGGGATGAAACAGGAGAAGAGACGGCGACAACAATTGGGAAAAAGGGAAAAAGGTTTTCAAAATTAAAATAAAAAGGAGAGAGACAGAGGATGAGAGATAACTCATCCTAAATCTATTTTTTTGTTATAAATTATTTTTCCATAACATAAACGAGTTAGACCCAATCCCCAAGGGGGTTGCATCGTTTGCTACTAATCTCGGTATTTGTGTCGGAATAGACTCCAAACTATAACTTAAACAATTGCCTAAAGGCGTATTTTTGGTTAACCAATCGGCAACTAAATTGTTTCCTCTAGGAACAAAGGAAAATAAAGCATTAATATCTTCGACTACAAAATAGATACTACAGATAATATTACAAATACTTGGCAAATCAATAAAAGTATTACTGGCTAGTGAGTCCACCAAGACCTTTCAACCGTTCTCTATAGTGCAACTTGCGTCTAAACTCCTTAGCCCACAAACAAGATTTTAAGATTCCAAGAGGTTCAGCCTCCAATGAACTCTTTGCACCAATCTCTCAAGTATTATATTTAATAACAGCTCTATAAGAATCCTTGATAATACATGCAATTAAAGATTTATTAATTTTAAATGAAGCATCACAATTACTTTTGCACTAGTCGGATTAGGGGGTGGGTCCACTTACGAGACTCTTGGGATGAGTTTTTTTATGTTTGTTTTGGGGTCAGATTGTATCATATTACTAGAACAATTCATTTCATCCTTCAGATTTAAACTGTCATCCTTAGATAGTATATATGTATCCGATTTACCCTTATTTTTCTTAACATCGAGTTGTTTATCCTTCAAAACTAGTTTTCATCCTTAGGATATATTGATGTTCTTTGCTCTTCCCATAGGGTTTGTGCCTTACTATTAGTGTTTATGGGGCATAAAGGTATGTTATAAACTTGTTTAGGTAACATACTTTCTTTTCCCATACTTCTGTTAGCCTCCTTAATGACCCTGGCCATCAAAGTGTCTAGCTTAATAGAACACTGGTTGCAAGTCCTACGATTTAGAGGAGAAACTAGCCAAACTGCTCTAGCCTAGTGGCAGTTAAAGATAAAATGTTCCACTGTTTCATTATTCCACTTTACAAATATTGTAGTACTTATTATCAATGACTTTCCTTAGGTATAGATTTTCATTCATAGGAAGCAAATTTTTAAGAGCTTTCCGCATGAAGTTTCTAACCTTAGGATATGAGTTCATATTCAATCTGCTCTTCCAGACCTGAGGATTAATAAGGTATAAAGATAAAGGTTTGAGATGATTTTTTTTAATTTCAGCTCTCCTATTTTTCTTTTATATGTTCATATGCTATTTTAACTGGATACTTTTTTTCTTTGTTAAGAGCCCAATACATAACATCAAGTACAAGGGTCATAAAAATGAAGATTTTTGTGATTTTACCAACTATATCACTTGTGTCATATATTAGTTGCAAATTCAATTTTCTACATCCCCTATGTATTAAATCACTTACTATACTCAGATTTTCATTAGAAGGTCTGATAACAACATTACAGTTTGTGATCCATACATCCCTTCAATAGTCTTACCATCTCCCACTTTCCATTTAATGTGTTTAATAATTACCTCTCTTCCTATTAGGATACTTTCCAAAGCTCAAGAGGATAAGTTTCTCTCCATTGCTTCACTAAATGAACAATTAGAGAAACATTTACCTTTTATTACTTTATACAGTAGTAATTATGTATTACTTATTAGATTCCAATCCTGTTTACCAAGTAATGCTAAGTTCATTATATTTAGGTCCCTAAATCCTAGTCTCCTTTTATATTTATGGAGGGTTAAGGAGCTTTACTTTCCCAGTGAATTATTCTTCCCTTAACATCCCCACCAAAATTTTGCTATACGGGATGAGATTAATTCGCACTTTTTTTGGTAATAAGTATGAGGACATATAATTTCTTGGTACACTCTGTATTATAATTTTATTTAAGATTTTTTTCCAGTATCAGATAAATAGCAATTTTTCAGTTATTCATTCTATAAATTTTATTAACTAATATATTTAAGTCTTTAATCTTAGACCGGTCCTTTTTAGTGGGTATTTCTAGGTAATTACCAAAATTATTAATGATATTCATACCGTCTAAATGCCATAATAAGGTGTGTTAGAGCTAATATGTAATAGTGTGAGGGTTAAGCAATCGATAATATTCCAATTATACTCTTGTTGGCTCTTTTACTAATGAGAAAACAATAATTATTATAAGCCCACCGAGTTTATTAGGGCCTTGAGCGAATGTAATAAGAATGGGCTTGAGACGACCCAGAATAATTGCGCGGGAACTTTTTCTATCAAAAATATGCGCACATCTATAAAATAAAAAGGGTAAGGGTTTTGTCATTTCGATTACATAAAACCAACTCAGATCAATAATCAAATATATTAGTCATTTCTGGTGAGTAACAACAAATTTCAAAGCTATACTGGCGAGTAATTTGTTAAATTTCTTCATTTATTATCAACATTTTTTTTTTAAAATTAGGAAATTATGGGTACTTCAAACCCAGCAGTTTTCGTGAACGGAGATCTCCTACGTTTGCACGTGGGGAAGAAGGTTAGGGCATTGATTTAGGTAGTCCAGTCTAATGGCGCTGGAACAGTGATCGGAAAATCAACAGACGATCAACAATTAACTATCAAATTGCTTGTTGTGTCCTTGTAATTTTAATGGGTAACCGCAAGTATTCAATTAATTTTAGAATGATAAGTCTGCAGTTTTACTAACTAAATTGGTATTTTGAGGAATTATTCGAACATGAAATTATATAATCAATTCCATATTGCCCTAAGTGGATATATTTTTATGTTAATTTGGGTTTTCAAATTCTATTTATTGACTAAATGTGAGAAAATCAATATAAATTGTTGTAAGTATTATAAGCGTTTGTTTAGAGTCTAAATTTTTGTTTGTTTTGTTAAGCAGATACGTTTAGTTACAACCAGGTTTGCATATTTGCAAATGCAGAGTACAAGCCTTTGTTCATATACGTGATAAGTGATGGAAATGCAGACGATTTTTTCACTCAACCTTAAAACAATGTATTGGAAGTATTTAGTTTTTACATTTGTGTTTTTGGTCTGGTTTAATGCTTTGTTCCTCTACAATTTGATTGTCTAAACTCTTATTTCAGTAACTAGTTTAAAAAGCCTCTCATATGCTCGCAAAGCCATATTTCCCTATCAATAAGGACTAAGGCACAAGCTTAAGTTAAGCCCAAAATAAAAAATATTCTGAACAAAATACCAAATATCCCTTATATTTATATTTTGACAGAGTGTAAAAAAATCTCATATTGATCATGCCATGAATTGCCAAGAGTTGCACCGAGCTGTAATAAGTTATCACAAATAACGGAGAGTTGTCATGAGTTGGAAAACGGAGGTGGGATATTTTTGTCCCTTTTAAAACCATTGAAACCATTGAGGGGTTTTGACCATTTATTGAACCATAGAGGGTATTTGGCATTTTACAAAAAGTTTAAGGATATAACCATATATTATAATATAAGAGTACAGATGAGTTAATACAAAAGGAGAATATTTCCAGGAGCTGGTATAGCAGACAATCATGTTTCATTCAAATGTAACATTACTATAGGATATAAAGTCAATGGATATTGATACGGTCCTTTGATGATATCTACGAATGTCAGGAACTTATGATCAACCGTTCAATCGACAAGTCAATCAATTTTAAGTAGTGTAAAGCAATCTATCAGCCATGCTTTGTTTAAATTATAAAATTGACCAACATATATCATTAAACGTGGAGAAACGTGGAGACTATAAAGTACGGAGATATAGTTGTGTATATAGCACATAGTTATCTTTTTTTTTTAGTGGCAATTCAAACCTATCAATGGGTATGAAGATAGATGCTTAATGTTAAACAATTTGAAGAATATATATATGTGGGTATATATATATTATGTGAAGTGTTATGTTCTAATAGGCTGATTACTTATTGACGTGGCACATACGTGGCTTAATCTCGTGCGCTTGATCTTATTACCATCCAATGGCTCTCATTCGCTCGTGGTCTTTGTCTCTTATATAAGGGAAAAAGGGTTGACCGAAGTCATAACCCTTACTCTCTCAACTTCCGCGTTCTCTCTCGCCTCTCTCATACACTAACCCTAGTTTTGTAGAAGATCAACCTCTGATTCTTCTTGTAATCGATTAGATAGCTTCTTGATTGTAATATCTCGTGTAAATTGTGATAATCATCTTGATTAATCACTAGATAGCCTTATTCATTAGATTAGGGTTCGAGAGTTAGATTAGAAGTGGTATTCATTCGATTGTGTGGTTTGTATTGTAAGGTGAACTGAAATATTGTATCTCTTGTGATTTCTAGTAGCCGAGCACCTCTCATCGGAGCTCAACGTGGATGTAGGTCTGATTTGGACTGAACCACGATAAAATCTGTGTTCTTACTTTCTCGCTTTAATTTCTTGTGTTTGTGGTTATTGAGTGGTGTGATTTGAAGATAATATTGATAGAAAATTACAACAGTGGTATCAGAGCTTGAGTATTAATCTTGGGCTATCAGATTAAGGTTTTCAAATCGGTGTTCTTGGAAAATTAGGGTTTCGCCTAATTTCATCTCGTGGGTTTTATTTCGATTTCTCTCCGTTCTTGTTTCAATCATACGATGACTACCTTTACACGTATCGATATGTCCGTGTTCGATGGTAAGATGGATTTCGGTGTTTGGCAGAAAAAGATGAGGGTTCTACTCTCTCATCATAAAGTGGGAAGTGCTCTTATTGAGGACATTAAAGAGTGGCGTGAAGGAGAACTTGACAAAGAAGCACAAATCAAAGAAGAAGCATATAATATCCTCTTCTTGAATCTTTCTGACTCTGTCATTCGACAAGTTGATGGTGCTGATACAGCTCTTGAGCTGTGGGGTAAACTCGAAACTCTCTATGCCTCTAAATCTGTCCCTAATCTTGCTTTCTTGAAAGGTTCTTTGTTTAATTATAAAATGGATGTTTCTAAGTCTATTGATGAGAATTTAGATGAATTTACTAAGATGTCCCTTGTTCTGAAAGGAACCACTATGGCCTTAGATGACACTAGTAAATGTATGATTCTTTTGAATGCTATACCTGAATCTTTTCAAGTTGTGAAAGATGTGTTTCAATATGCTAGTACTGTCCCTACTTATGATCAAGTTGTTACTGCACTTAAGACCCGAGAAAATGAATTAAAGTCCCTTAAAAGAACTGGTATTAACATGTATGTTAACCCTAGAACAGATACTACTCAATCACTTGACTTAGCTAAGAATAAGAAAGGTAAGAAAACCACTAGTTCTAAGAATAAAGAAACTAGGAAGTGTTTTCATTGTGGGAAAGCTGGACATTTAAAGAAAAATTGCTATAAGTTGAAAAACAAGTTGAACAATAATGAATCTAATATTGCTAGTATGTCTAAGACTACTGATGATGTATTTGAAGTCCTGAATGTGAGCAATTTTTCTGAGCATGCTAGTTGGATACTTGATTCTGGTTGTACCTTTCACATGTGTCCCATACTTGAACTATTTCATGACTTGTCTTATGTGAACAATGAAACTGTATATATGGGCAATAACAACACTTGTGAGGTTAAAGGTATTGGGAAGATTAAATTGAGAATGGGTTCTGGGAAATGTATTGAATTGACTAATGTTAGATATATTCCTGATTTGAAAAGAAATTTAATTTCTTTGGGTGCTTTAGATGATCTTGGTTGTGTTTCCAATGTTTCTAAAGGTGTTATTCATGTTTATAAGAATGGTAAATTGCTTTTATCTGGTGTTAAACATGCTGGTCTATATGTTCTTGATGGTACTCATATAGTTGGTTCTGTGAATTCTGTTACTAATGCTTCATCTCAGGCAATCACTGAAAAGTGGCACTTAAGGCTAGGGCATATGAGTCAACAAGGACTCAGTGTCCTTAGCAAACAAGGTATGCTTGGAAAAGATGCAGTTGGGGACCTCCCCTTCTGTGAGACTTGTGTGTTGGGTAAACAACATAGGGTAAGTTTCAAGCCTGGAACTCATAATTCCAAGGCTTGTCTTGAATATGTTCATGCAGACCTTTGGGGTCCTGAGAGGTATGATGCACATGGTAATTTCAAATACTTCCTTTCTTTAGTTGATGACTTTAGTAGAAGGGTATGGACCTTTTTACTTAAAACTAAAGATGAAACTTTTCAAAAAATCAAAGAATGGAAGTGTTTGGAAGAAAATCAAACTGGTTTAACTTTAAAAGTTTTGAGAACTGATACTGGTCTTGAATTTTGTAACACTGAGTTTGATTTATATTGTAAGACTAATGGAATTCTGAGACACAGGACAGTTAGGCATACACCACAACAAAATGGTGTTGCTGAGAGGATGAACAGGACACTCCTTGAGAAAGTCAGATGTATGCTCTTCACCTCAGGCTTACCCAAAGAATTTTGGGGAGAAGCTCTTTATACAGCCACATACCTTGTTAATAGGAGTCCAAACAGGTCTATAGGACTTAAGACTCCTATGGAAATTTGGAAGGGGCAGAAACCAAATCTATCATTTCTTAAACCCTTTGGGTGTGCAGCTTATGCACACACAAAGGAGGGTAAGTTGGATCCTAGGTCTATCAAATGCATAATGTTGGGTTATCAAAACCAACATGGTGTAAAGGGTTATAGACTGTGGGAAAAAGACAGTAGGGGTTTCAAAGTTATTGTTAGTAGAGATGTGATTTTTGATGAACTAACATTTCCTTTCAAAAATGGTACAGGTACAGGTGATGATGGTTTACCTGAACCTGCACAACCTCAACAAGTGGTGGGAATAGAGAAAGAGGTGGAGTCTGAGTCTTCCAGTCCAGTTGATGATCATGGAGATGAACCAAGCCCTCCCCATGATGAAGCTGAAGCTACTGAGGACAATGAGGGTGAGGAACATCATCCTGAGTCTTCAACAGGGCAACTTCAGAACTATCAACTCACTAGAGATAGGACTAGAAGGGAAACCAGAGCTCCTTCAAGATACTCATATGCAGATCTAGTATATACAGCTTTGAATGCTTCAATTGAGGTCACAAACTCTGAACCAACATCCTATATGGATGCTATGGAGGCAGAGGATAGCATACAGTGGGAAAAAGCTATGAAGGAAGAGATTAAATCATTACATGATAATAACACCTGGATTCTCACTGAACTACCCCATAAACAAAAGGTGGTTGAGTGTAGGTGGTTGTTTAAGCTCAAAGAGGGCATCTCTGAGACTGACCCTCCAAGGTATAAAGCTAGGTTGGTGGCAAAAGGCTATACTCAAAGGGAAGGTATTGATTTCAATGAAATTTTCTCTCCTGTGGTTAAATTTAAGACTATTAGGGCTATGTTAGCTTTTGCTGCTTGTTATAACCTAGAAATTGAGCAATTGGATGTTAAGACTGCCTTTTTGCATGGTGACCTAGATGAAACAATTTTCATGAGACAACCTGAGGGTTTTATTGACCCTAAATTGCCTGATCATGTATGCTTGTTGAAAAAATCTCTTTATGGTTTAAAACAGTCCCCTAGACAATGGTATAAGAAGTTTGATTCATTTATGCTTAAATGTGACTATGTGAGATCTGATTATGATGCCTGCTTGTATCTATCTGTTAAAACTGATCATCATGTATATGTTTTACTCTATGTTGATGATATGCTCATTATTTCTAAGTCCCTTAAGTATATATCTGAGTTAAAGAGGAAACTTAGTAAGGAATTTGATATGAAAGACCTTGGAAATGCTAAGAAAATCTTAGGGATGATGATTGATAGAGATAGAGATAAATGCATGATTAAGCTTCACCAGGAACCTTATTTGAGAAAAGTAATTTCAAAATTTGGTAGCTTGAATTGCAAAAATGTTATGACTCCTTTGGCTGGTCATTTTGTTTTGTCTAAACATTTGTGCCCCAAGTCTCAGTCTGATATTATTAAGATGGATACTGTCCCATATGCTAATGTTATAGGGTCCCTCATGTATGCTATGATTAGCACTAGACCAGATTTGTCCTTTGCTATATCTCTATTGAGCAGGTACATGTCAAATCCTGGTTGGGATCATTGGTGTGCTTTAAAACATGTTCTTGCATATGTTGGAAGTACCTTGGGTGTTGGACTGTGTTATGGAAACCATAATATACCTTTTGAGTTAGTTGGATATGTAGATTCAGATTTTGCTGGAGATAGAGACTCAAGAAAGTCTACCACCTCTTACTGTTTCACTCTTGGAGGTAATTGTATTTCTTGGAAGTCTCAACTTCAACCCTTAGTGGCTTTGTCCACTACTGAGGCTGAATATGTGGCTATAACTGATGCTTCTAAAGAAGCAATTTGGCTTCAAAATCTGTTATCTGAGGCTTGTATAGTGAAAGGTAAAGCTACTATATTCTCTGACAGTCAAAGTGCAATTCAACTGAGTAAAAACCCAGTATATCATGAAAGGACCAAACATATTGATATTAAGTATCATTATATAAGGGATATACTAGCTAGTGGTGAAGTTAAGTTGTTAAAGGTTGCTACTGAGGATAATCCTGCTGATTTTGGTACTAAAATTGTTACTAATGTCAAGTTCAAGCATTGCTTGGATTTGCTTTCTATTGGTTGAAATTTTGCAGGTGTTTTGGGCTGAGATGATGATGGAGATGGCTTAGGCTGGCTAGAAATCTTTGAGGTGCAGTTTCAGGTGGAGGTGGAGGTTTAACACTTCAAGGTGGAGATTGAAGAATATATATATGTGGGTATATATATTATGTGAAGTGTTATGTTCTAATAGGCTGATTACTTATTGACGTGGCACATACGTGGCTTAATCTCGTGCGCTTGATCTTATTACCATCCAATGGCTCTCATTCGCTCGTGGTCTTTGTCTCTTATATAAGGGAAAAAGGGTTGACCGAAGTCATAACCCTTACTCTCTCAACTTCCGCGTTCTCTCTCGCCTCTCTCATACACTAACCCTAGTTTTGTAGAAGATCAACCTCTGATTCTTCTTGTAATCGATTAGATAGCTTCTTGATTGTAATATCTCGTGTAAATTGTGATAATCATCTTGATTAATCACTAGATAGCCTTATTCATTAGATTAGGGTTCGAGAGTTAGATTAGAAGTGGTATTCATTCGATTGTGTGGTTTGTATTGTAAGGTGAACTGAAATATTGTATCTCTTGTGATTTCTAGTAGCCGAGCACCTCTCATCGGAGCTCAACGTGGATGTAGGTCTGATTTGGACTGAACCACGATAAAATCTGTGTTCTTACTTTCTCGCTTTAATTTCTTGTGTTTGTGGTTATTGAGTGGTGTGATTTGAAGATAATATTGATAGAAAATTACAACAAATTTGAACATCTTCGTATCAGACACACTGTATTTAATGGAGAGAAGACCTTTGTTTGGCAGGATTGGTGATAGACTAAAGCACCTATTATCGAACTTGAAAAGTACAAAAGATATTTAGATTAAGATTATTCATGTACCCCAAGTTGACCAAGTTTATTTTATAAATCAGCAGCTTAAGGAAACTGTGATTAACGAGGACATGAAATAAGAAATTAGTATCCATAGCACGAAACAGGAATTTTTTAACAAGTTAACTTGGGAAGCAATTTGAGAGATTGATCATAATGTAAATTGAACAAATTTGTTATGAGAACATCCTGGAATTCCTAAACGTTAAATATGGTGTTGCTTAAGGGATGTTAGAGTAATGGGAAAGTGGCTACTAAAGGTGGAATTACTTTAGAGGTAAACAAAACAGGTTCATGTACTTACATATCTAATCATGAACGAAGCTTGAATTGAATAGTGTACAATAGAAAGTGTATCTTCCATTAGTTGTAATAATTTTTGAACGTTGAAATGCAAATCTATATTGTACATGCTAAACAAAAAAATCCAAAAAAAAAAACATGCAAAACAATCTAAGAGTTGTTGATGTTTCATTGCCTTATAAGGAAAAATAGCACAACCATAGCAGAGTTAGGTTGATTTTAGTACAATGGTGTGAGCAGAATTCATTTAAGCACTGATTAAACCTGAATCTGAATCTGCAGTAACTAAACCTGCATCGAAGGGAACAGAAGCTTCCCTGATCCACCAGGAATCACCAAAGTACTTACCTGGAGTATAACGCTCAGCCATTTTCATGGTTATATTATGGATTCCCTTCCATTTCACCCTATGATTCCTGTTTGCACCTGGACCCGTATTTTGGTACTCACCATAATACAAAGTGTCAAGAGCAAATTTTCCTGACCATGGAGACCAACCCTCGGGAGCAATGAAGCTATCAATGAAAGTGTCCATGATAATCGTTTTTGAAAATGTCTTCCATGGACGACCAAGATAGGCTTTGACTGTGGGACCAGCTTCATGAAAATCTGCTGCAGCAAGGATCTCACAGTTCTGTAAGATCAATGCACCGGGACCATTTTTATCTGTTTTACCTTGAGCTGTAACCATGCAAAATTGATTAGGGAGTGGCTTTTTAACTATAAACTTGCACTTTTGGAAAATTGCTTGTGCGTCACCAAAAACAAAGTCAATGGTTCCAGTGATGGTGCATTCACGATAAAATTGACGAAAATTGTGGGCCAAGAGAGTATCTTGGTATCCATTTATATGACAGTTGAAGAAAACTGCACTATCAGCTGTAACACGAAGTGCCACAGCTTGGTGCTTGGTGGGTCCAGCAGTATTCTCAAATCCAATGTTCTTTGCAATGAAATAATCACCCTCAACAGCTGTATGTATCAATTAAAAAAAAATTAAAATTTGTTTATCATTTCAAATATAGCAAAGAATAGATGATAAAATACTCACCAACTGTGGCAGTCAAGTAAGTTTGGGTACCATCAATGTAACTCTTATGTCCAGTAATTGTTGTTTTGTTTGGTCCTTCACCAATGAGTACAACCCTTGTGGCACTACTTGGGATAAGAATGTTCTCTACATAGATTCCTTCCTTAACAAAGATAATGAAGGGAACAATGTTCTTTTCAGGAACAGCTTTAATAGCTTCACCAATGGTCTTGAACTGTCCACTACCATCAAGAGCAACAATGACATTAGGAGTGATAGTTTCATTGTTTGAAATAATATTACGGCTTGTATCGTCAACAAATGGAGGGTACTCTCCACCAGTGCTATATTGAAGAAGTCTTCGATGAGTGGTTGTGGTACTTGGGGTACCTTTACCTTGTAATAGCGCATTTATCTTTGAATATGTAATGACCATAGCTAAGGCATTGCTAGTGAGTTCCCCAGCAGTTTTTAAGAGTTTCTTCATTTTCTCACCAGTTGGTCCGGTTGTGTTTTGGAAACCATCTAGACATGTTTCACGGAATGTGACCGCACTGCCCATCCATGTCTTGAGATCACCATGGTCGGATTCAAACATGGTGGATGTTCTAAGAAATTCCATTGAACTATTTATACCCTTAACAGATGAGTGCAAAACATCCTTGCAAATATCCATTGCTTGAGAAGTCATGGGATCCATGGAAGCCTTTTTGATAAGGGAAGCATTTTTAACAGCTTGATTAATGTTTAATGCTGCAGCCCTGAATGCAACCAACATTAATTCCTTAGGATCGGTTGAGTTGGCAGATTTAAGACTGCTTTCACATGTTTTCTTGTAATCTGTGGCTCCACATATGTTTTTGATAGCCTTGGCTGAATCTGATAACTCAACCTCCTCCTTTGTGTTGGATTTTCTGATGAAATCATAACTCACAACACCAACCATGGCAACCAGAAGAATTGCCGAAATAGAAATGATGGCAATCTTCTTCTTGGAACCCATTTTTTCCCACAACAATCTTTATTGTTTACCTCCTTTACAAGGGAAACAAAAGTTCAGACCTTTAACGGTATTGTCAAAGGTCTGAACTCATTTTCGCCTAGAGAATTTTCTTTTTGTGAGACCTTTTGACGAATGTTTCTCTTGTTGCAATCTATTATAACCTTTTTATATCATTCAAGTATAGGTAGAGAAAGATAAGCCAGCGATAAACAAGGTCTGCTTCTAAATCTTATTAAAGGTTGTTGGTTTGTTAATAAATAAATTTCTTTTTTATGTCTGTTGCAAAAATATGCCGTTGACCTATCTATATATATAGAGTTTAAAAAATATTTAGCATAGATTTTCAACTCAATTTAGATTACATTGAATGTAGCATTAAAAATTTAAACATTTTTTTATTTCTAAATAATTATGTACAAACATATATAAAAATAAAATCAAATATTAAATCAAATAAATTATTAATAGATTACAAAATTATAAGTGTTAAATGAGCTAATTTGCTTCTTAATAAGATTCTAATCTTTTTGAGAATACCTTGTATAATTACAAGTTTATTGGAGTAAAAATGAATAACTCCGTAAATTGAGGTGAGCGGCTGACCTCATGGCTTCGTAATTCTACGAGTGATGTTGCCGACCTTGTTAACTGCCACTGAAGCAATTCCATCTACTTCCCTTTCCTGAGTAAACGACACATTGTTTAACCAGATAATTCCAGTCTCATCCTCCAGTATTGGGTTGTTTGATATATTAGCCTCCGACAACGACTTGTATTTTTCAATGACCTCTCCTTGAACTATGAACGTTGCTTCAAACAGAGCATTAATAATTTTATTCGATTTTTGGACAATCTCATTTACGACCCACTTTTTCCTTTCAGACAACCATTGCATCTGGGTCTTCCAAATATTTCACAAAGTAACCATTATATATGCTCCCACTTTCCTACGATCCGATCCATTCTTGGAATATGCTTAAACTGTATTAATAATCCATTGTTTAATGTTTTTTCCATAGTCGTGATCAATCATAGCTTGTATTAATGAATATGTCCAAACTCCACCACTAGATGGGCGTTTAAGGAAAAGGTGTTTGATCGATTTCTCCTCTAATTCACACAACTCAAATTTCCTATTCTCGGTATAGTTTTTCTTATGTAGGTTGACTTTCGTTAATATTGACGTCATTGCAGATTTTCCATATAAAGTTATTAATTTTTTACACGTTAGTTTTCCACACTATATTTCGGATTTAATTTTTATTATTTTCCCCAGGTCTCGATGATTGACACTCTCTCGCGATCTCTTCTTGGACAGGGCAGTGGTAACCTGACTTAGTAGTATAGGTTCCTTCTTTCGTACCTGGCCAAATAGTTATCTTCTTTATCCAACTACATGATTTGTACCATAGTAATTCCATTGACCATCTCTCTAGGGCAATTGCAATATACTGAACCAATGTATCTACCAATCATATCTTTATTAAACAATTGCATAGGTATTTGAGACTATTGTCCTTAGGCTTTTCCATTTTTGTTCCTTTTTTAACCCAAGAGTGATCCCAAATATTTGTTGTCAGCACACTTCCTATTTTTCAAACACACTCTCTCTTTTAAAGTTGCATGAAAACTCTATATATCAATATATTTTAATTTTTCTCATTCTTTCATGGTATCAAAACTTAGGAGATAATCGGAAAAGGATTGTTGTAGAAGAGGAGATAATCTTAAATTTGAATCAGGGTTTTCAAAATTAGTGAAAATCAAATTCGATTTTGGTTCAATAATTTGACATATATCGAAGAAATTAGTTGTGCAATAATTTTCTCGCGATCGAGGCAAAGAAAACAACACCAAATTCATCATATTTGATTAAGTAATGAAAAATATATGACCGGTGGTGTGGCCTAGGGTGTGATAAAAAGATGTATAATTTAGATGCAAATAAACACCCTAAGCTGGCACGGTTATGCAAGTATACAGATCGTGTGCAAGTTTTAATGATTAAGTAAGATTCGTTCCGTAGAGACTACGAAGGTTAGGGGAATCTTATGCAATAATCAAGTGCAAATATTAAAAGCTAGAACAAATAAAACCCAGAAAAAGTAAAGACAAATAGATTTTTATTTGATTTTCAATTAACTAATTTAAACTAAGAAAGTAAAGACAGAAATTCAAATGCAAGAGAAGAAGTAGTATGAGAATATAGCTTGAGTCAATAGCATGTAATCCCCACTAGTTTTGCCGTTCTAAACATGTAAGGGCGAATTATGTAGTATTTCAATAATCGGTTCCAACTGCGCTAGGTAGTTTTAAATAGGGTTTACCTGTGTCAATAAGGAGTCCTAAGCAAACTGTTCCTGCAATTGGTAAATAGCAATACACTAAACCATGGTGATTATCTAGTTAGGTTGATTTGTCAGATCTAAACCGAATACTAGACGTTATGTGATAAACGTGTAATTAAACACCGTTGTCAATGGTGACCTAACTACTAGATGGTAATTCTATATGGGCGCGCTTCCACAAGAACACAGAATATAAATCCAAACACATAAACAGAGAATAAAAACAATAATTCAATATAAAACATAGAATTCCCAAATTAGATAGATGTCAATCAAAACTAGAGTTCATACATATATGCTAAAACTCAAGCTAATGGAAAATTAGTTCATACTAATGGAAGAAAAGAAAGAAATTACAAATTTAAAGGTTGAAGAAGACATATTGATGAACAGCTCCTTCCAAACTTCTTTTCTTGTGTTGTAAGCTTCCTCTTGGCTTAAGGTTTCACCCAGGATGATTTTCTAATGTTAAGAGGCTGTATTTATAGTGTATAGGTTGACCTACACGTTTTCTTGAAGGTAAAGGTAAATATGGGATCCTAGCCCAACTCAAATTCGTAGCCCAAAAACATGGAATCAGACCCGTTTTTGTTTTGGTCCTAGCAGCTTCAATACTCATCTGATTGACGCGTATGAGTAGTCGAAATTCATCGTCTCGGAAAGATCTTCGACTTTGCTCTTGACCGTTTCTCCAGATTCCTCACCGATTTTAATATATAAGCTGATTTGTGGTCGTAGGTGCAGAAACTCAGATTTAATGCAGCTTTTCCTTTTCCATATTTTTAGCTTTTACTTCCTTATCTTCAATTCTCATGTTTATCTTCTTTCCTTTAGCTTTTTTTACCAACTTTGACTCTAATTAATTACCATATATCTCTAAAGCTTCACACTAAATAAAAAATTAAACCCAATATGCTCTAAAAATAATAAATAATTAATTCAAGGCCCAAAATAGGAAAGTGTACTAAATCATGCTAAAATCAACCTGTAAACTAATAAATACGCCTAAAATAATGTCTCAGGAGTAGATTTAATTATCACAAATGAGGAGACATCAAGACCCTCAACTCAAACTTGTATCGTCCCGATACAATAGAAGTATAGAACAGAAGGGTTGTCAAATAAACAAGAAGAAGAAGTCGGAGGAGAATAAGAACAGAATATAATGAATGATCCTAGAGCATAAATATTTAAAAAGTCTCATGTAGTAATGCTCAAGAACTAATGCACACGTATGCTTAATATACACGTAATCAACAATCTATAAATTCAAGTCAAGATTAATTTTGCAATGCCAGAAGGAGAGGTTGATAACTTAGTTCATGTTAATGGCTCTAGGTTGTTCATAGGCCCTAATATAGCATTAAATGGTCCACTTACCTACTACCTACTAGCTCAATTGTTTCTCCACCAAGTAGTTAGAAATCCTAAGGTCTTTGGTTATAACGTGGCTTAGGGACGGTATGATATATTTGGATAATGAAAAGTGAGCTTTTGGCTCTCTCCTCACTAGCCATCAACGAATCGCCCTAGAGCTTGAGTTTTCACTCGAAGATGTTCTCACTCAACCTAATTTTTTGATGCCTTTGATGTGCATCCCCAATAATCCCAATAAAAACCTTCTATGATGATATACAAATTCTACTTTGCCGGTCCGAATATATATATTCTTTTCATATCAATTTTTTCTCTTTTGTGTAGCTATGACTCCCTTTTTGATGTTGAGATATCACGCTATTTTTTCATATATATATTTTCTTTTTATGCCCTTGTTGGCAAATTTAGCTCGTAGCTTCTTTTTCATTCACTATTACCCCGGCAAAGGGTTACAATAATAACTTTTTCATCATCAATAAAATCACAATCATAATTCCCAAACCCAATATTCCCTAATGATGAAACCCACCACCCCAAACTCAAGCTCTAAAAACAACTTGTTTCAGGTTTTACGATTCAAGTGCGGGTCATATAGATAAGTCCTACAAACTAAGGGTAAGGATTATGATGTGGTTCAATAAAAGGCTTTAGAAAGGCTCAGAGGGGGTAAGACGGATAATAACAATATCAAATAAAGGTATAAAAGGCTTCAAGTGGTTTTAACATGAAAGAACTGCCTTATTCATTTTTCTAACTACCGGATTTCGTTACGTTTTCATTATTAGTTCATAGATAAGTGGGTTTTCAACTAATTTCAAACCTCACGTTCTACACACCAAATAACTTTCCCTAAGTTTCAACGTGAATTCTTAGCATTGCTCAATAACTTTTCTATCTTTTATTTCTTGTTTTCATACATGCATGCTAAACAAATTTGTGACATCTTTCAAAAACATACTACTTACTATCATTGACCTAATTAAAATCATGCTCACATAGGTACATTCAACATGTTCTATGCCTTAATTCAACCTAAAAAATTTAAATTTTATGCAAAAACGAAAAGAAGATGAGGACAACGAATCCCCACCCCCAACTCAAAAGTGGGCCGTGTCCCCACGACTCGAAAAAGACTCAAGAAAGAAATAAAATTTAAAATTAAAACTAACTAAACTACCTAATGCATACAAGCTATTAAGAAAAAGAATTAGAGTGGCGTACCTGGCTGGCCATAGAGATCAAGTATGTCCTCCTCCTCCGAAGAATATGGAGAAGAATAATTATCAATATCCCTGTCCATGGTTATATCTTCCAGCTGTGATTGCATCTGTGTAATTTCCACCCAAAGTTCTCTGTTTTCTTCTTGTAATCTTTCAACTTCATGTTTTAATTTAAGAGCCCATGGGGGAATATCAGAATAGTCCTTAGAGGAAGAAGTAGAAGAACCTTGGTCATGAATCTTCTTCTTTTTCATAGGCCTTGCTGGTACAGACATTCTAGCAGTTAATTTCTTTGGTAGTGTTTGTGCTGGTGCCTTTTCTTTTGATTCTTCAGTAGCCTCAGCAAGGTTTATAGGCTTTTCAATGGTGGTTTCATGCAATTTCTTATTCTTCCCAAGGATGGTGCACTTTCTCTTGTATTCCATAGCATCAGATCTATTAGTCATGTTTGATTTACCCACAACTCAAGTTATACCAAGGATGAATTAAAAATTTAAGAGAAATTGGTGTAGCTTGAGGTTGTTGCTTGGAATTAATGAAAGAGAAAGGTTTCTTGATGGATCTTGGAAGAAATCTTGAAAGCTTGATGTTCTTGATGGTGTTTAATGGTGTAGTGTGATGAATTTGATGAAGGAAATGTGTTTATGGAGGATGGAGGAGAGAATTATTGATGTTATGGTGTTAATTGTGGAGGTTTGTACAAGCTTCAAGGTTTATATATAGTGTTTGGGTCTGAAAATTTCGTGTGGGAGGGGCTAGGGTTAAGTTTGATACGGTAAGAGTTTGATTAGGAATAAATTCTTCCAAAACCGACATAGCGCGGTATACCGGACCTATGGCGCGGTATACAGGAACTACTGCTATCCAATTTTTCACTCCTCGGCAAAAAACCCGAGTCTCCTACCCGTGTTACGGGTTTTTCCTCCTACGGTATACCGGGCATATGGTGCGGTATACCGGACCTGTCATGCTCCAATTTTTCAAACTCTTGGCAGAAAACCCGAGTCTCCTACCCGTGTTACGGGTTTTTCCTGGCGTGGTATACCTGACGTGAGGCGCGGTATACCGGACTGACCTGCGATTTTTTTCGAGTTTTTCCTTTTGACCCCAAACTCATTTCCTGCACAATAACGCACTACCTTTCTCTTCTATTAGCTTGTAAACACAATTAAAAATCTTCACTAACTTAAAATTATACACTACAAAGCAATAAAGTAATCTAAAAAGCAATTAAAAACAAGGGGTGTCTCCCAAGAGCACTTTTGTTTAGCGTCTTTGAGTTAGACGTGTACCTCAGGCTAAGCGTTTTCTATAAGATGGATTGTCTCCTTGATGTCTCCCTTTTTGGTCTAAATATAAGCCCTTAGGAGACATCATTTTGGGTTGAAAATGGTCTTTTCATATAGACTTTAGTGCTTAAATTGCAATATTACACTTTCTCCCCTTGGAATTAGACTATTTGCATTTATAGAGCTTTTGTGCATTAATTTACTTATTTTTAATGAAAAGTTAGTAGGTTTATGAATTTCATGAGAAACCAATCCAAGGAGGAGAAGTGAGAATTAAAGTCTTAGAATATTTCTAGTGTGTTTAGTCGAGTTTCCTGAATTTAAATTGCATTTTCTTATTTCTAGTCTTGATTTAATGATTTATTATTTATAAAGCATATGCGGTTTAATTATTTATTTAATGTGAAGCTTTAGAGATAATATGGAAATAAATTAGATGCTAAATCAATGCTAAGGAGATAAGAAAAGAAGATCTTGAAGAAATCTGGAGATAGAAGGAAGTAGAGTTCAATTAGGAAAAGATAAAGCTGCCTTGTGAATCTGAAATTCCAGCCACGTTTTAAAGATAATTCCATAACTAAAGATTGGCATGGATTCTGGACGAATGGTCTGCACCAATGGAAATCTCTTTCCGAGACAAGAAGTTTCATATATTGGAACTCCTCAAACGGATAAGTATTGAAAAATATATGACCAAATCAAATCAGCTTACCTTTCCTAGATTTTAGGGTTACGAATTAAAGAGTCCTTGACTTGTCTTCCACTCCAAGTAATTCGACCTAGCACCTATAAATACCAGCTCTAAACCTTAGAAAATCATCCCTTGGCTGCATAAGCTTAATATACACAAATTCATCATAGAAGCAATCAAGAGGATCTAGAGGAGGAAGAAGCAAAAGCTAGAGCTTAATTTCATCAATTCAACACTTCTCCATCTCTATTCTTTGGGTAATTTAGTATTAGATCTATTTTGTCTATGAGGTATTTCTAAGCTATTTATCTAAGAAGTTTTATTATGCATAATTTCTCTTTAGGATTATAATTATATGAACCTTTGATTATTGTTTTTCTGTTTTACTTTGAATCTGGGATTTTAGTATTTAATTGAATTGGTTCTTAATTTCCATTGACTATATTCTTGTGCTTGTTCACTATTTCTGACCTAGCTAATTAGAAATAGGTTTTAGTAATTAGGCTATTCCATGTAGTGGCGTATGGATCATCCGACATGGGGGTTTAATTACAGACATAGAATATAGACGCGTGGTGTCCGTTATTTGACCGACAGGCTTGACTAACCACGTAGCCAAAGAGGTAAAAGAGTATTCATCCGAAGAGGCATATTCGCCCATATAGGGGTTTATAGTACTTTAGGATAGCTCCTAGGTCCACCCGACAGGGGGCTAGGAGATATTTGATTCCCGACTATTGTGAGATTTCCCATTCACCCTTATTCTTAGGAATCATAGATTCAATAGGATAGATTCATACTTGCATATCCTTATCTTTCTTGCATAATTATTAATTGTTTATTTTATTGTCTATTTTATTATTTAGTTATTAGAAAACAAACTGCTTTATTATTTATCTTTAGCAATTAAAACTATCTATTCTAATATTGAACATGAATTTAGAATAACTTCTTAAATCCCTGTGGGGACGATAATCCCGATTTTACTTATCTATTACTTGGTACGACTCGTACACTTGCTTTTATTCCTTTGCTTTTATTTCATTATTTTATAACACACAAGGACCCACCAAGTTTTTGGCGCCGCTGCCGGGGATTTAAAGCGGTTATTTTATTTTGTGTTTAAGTTAGGTTGGTAGTTTTAGTTGTTTTCAGTTTTACGTTTGTTTTGTTTTAGTCTCTTTTCAGGTTTTTCTTTAGGTATGGAGGTTTTCCCCTATCAAGAGAAAGTTCCAATACAGACCTGTTATATACCAGTACAACAATTCATGGATCTAACACGCGGAAGCTTGACAAGTCATTATAATAGGCTCAGGAAGTTGGAGGACTCCCTCAGTTGTTTCATGAAGGCCATAGAGGATAATATAATAAAGAGTAATGCGAAAATCGATGCTATCATATCATTAGTGCAAGTCATGCAACAAAGCCATCAATTAATGGAGCAACGATTGACGCAACTCACGGAAACAATTGAGAAATTACAACAAGTACCATCTATGCAAATTGGTCAAGGTACAAATTTTGATGATGAGGCCATTCAAATTGATAGCGATGTTTGGTTCGATGTAGCTACAGAGTTTAGCCTTCAAGAAGAGAAGGAAATGGAATCACCACAAGTTGCACCTAGTGAACTAGAGATTCCAACAATAGAAGAATCAACCACGCTAAGCATAGATGAGTCAATTGTTGGTAATGGAGTCGAAATTGAAATTAAATCTTGTGAAGGGACGATTACATCCATGGAAAACCCAGCCAAGGCGTGTTTAGAGGAAGTAAATATTGAGGTCTTGGTTTCAAAAGAGATAGAAGAAGAAGATATTAGGATGGATTCACCACCTAGTACTCCATTGATGTCACCTCCCAATCCAATAACAACGAATCATTCAAACGGTGACATTGATAAAGCATTTGTAGAGGTGTGTAAAGACAAATCCTACACCCAAATGCTTGAAAGTAATACAAAAGAACTCACACCGCAACAAGTAGTCACAGAAGTTATTCCAGAAGCAAAGGAGAATGCGAGTGTAGAGATCGAGGTTGAAGACATGGCCCTCATAATAACATCAAGTTCTAAAACATCCCTTGTTTCAGACAAAATTATAGAGGAGGAGCCACTTGAGTTCCCCATTGTTCCAGAAGTATCTAAAGAGGTTAAGGAAAATGACCACCACCATGAACCCGTAAAGAAGAGAGCTAAAGATGAGTTTGGGGTCGGAACCACGGTTGCTTGGAAGGCCTCCAAACAAGAGAATAGACCACGAGGATTCAAAAATGAGTGGATGGGACCATTTGTTGTTACTCGAGTAGTGACACCAAAATTAATAGAGATACAACCTTCGAGAGGTCAAAGGACGCTAATTGTAGACATACACAGCCTTACCTACTGCTGGGGAGGTTACATAATCAAGGGATAATGGAGGTAACCCGTCAAACTTTAAATGACGTTAAATAAAAATGCTCTTGGGAGACACCCCAAGCTTTAATTGCTTTCTTAGTTTAGTTTTTAGTGTATATTATTTAGTTTACGTATTTTTTTTAGTTGATAGTGCATTATTGAGGAAGGTATTAGTGTTTTTGATGCTCAGGTATTGGAGAAATCGAGTTAGGGAAGCGAGCAAAATTTCTCGGAACGGAGAAACTTCGGCAAGTCATATCTTTGCGCTCGAATATCCAAATCAGGTGATCTTTGAGCCTAAACTGCATAACTTTTTGAGATCTAGCTGTTGGGGAGGCTTTTGCTGAGTGCGGTACACCGGACCTCAGCCGCGGTGCACCGCAGAGGAGAAACCCGTGCCACGGGGTAGAGCCACGTGTTTTATCCATAGACGAAAAAAATTGGAGCTGTTGGCTGCGGTACACTGGACCCTAGTCCGTGCCCTGCACCGCAAGCCAAAAACACGTGCCACGGGGTTGCTGCCACGGGTATTTTGACGAAGGACCCGCGGTGCACCGCACCATGGTCCGCACGAAGCCGCTGGAGAGAAAAAGTTGCGTTTTGAGCTTATAAAGGGAGTAAATTAGGTATTATTCCGAAAGTACAAATCCTTAAGCCTCTTTTTCTTCTCCAAACCTCTCCCAACTCCATTAAAGCTCATTCAAACCTTCACCAACCATCAAAACACAACCAAATCACCATGAATTCAAATCTAAATCCTTCCCTACATCATTACAAAGAAGTTTTAATCACCCAAATCATATCAAAACACCTAGAACCCAAGAATCAAAACCATGAATTTTAAAATCTTCTTCCATAATCCTTAAACCCATATCACCAAAGCTTGATTCAATCATACCCACATGGAGATTTATCATCCTAACACCTTTCCTAACCCAAATAAAGCTTGTTCCACCTATGATCAAGAGTTACAAATTTCAAGAGTGTTCAAAGCTTTGAGTTGGGGGTCAAAAGAGATGATAAAGAGATAATAGAGATTTTAGCAAGTGTAGGGGAGATGAAGTATCAAGGCAAGGTATTGGGTGAAAAGTTGGAAGAAGATATACAAGAGATCTCTAGAGTGTTATTGATTGGGATGGAGCAAAAGAGGATGTAAGGGAAAGCGAAATCGGTGATACATGGAGTTTACATACAAGGAAATCACTGCACCCTATCTTGGGTATTAAGCACGCGAGGCAATTGCCACGAAGAGTATGTTTTCTTTCTTCCTTACCATTTCTCTATATGCACTATTTGCTATTTTAACTTTATTGAGTCTTTTCGAGTCATGGGGACACGACTCATTTTTGAGTTGGGGGTGGGATTCGTTGTCTCTCATCTCCATTTTTATGTGATTTACTGTTTCTTTAGAGAAATTTGAAAATTTTTGAAATTTTTAAGAGATGGATTAGATGTAGAATGTGTTTAATAGCTTGAAAGCATAAGCTTAGTAAGTTGATGATAAAAAGTAGTACGTTTATGAGCTGCTTTATTTTGTATGCTTTGAGTATTTGCAGGAAAACACACATTGATAATTAAGAAAAGATTAGTTAGCAATGCGATAGAAAGTATGTTCGATCTCAAGGAACCATGAGTAGTGTGTAGGCTGTGAGATCCGAGCTAGTTGATAAACCCATTTAATGAACGTGCTAAAGGTAAGAGAATGACGAAATTACATAGTTTAGAAAGTGATTAAGGCGGTTCTTTCATAAGCCCCTTGTTGCCTTTTAGCTTGCTGTCCATTTTATTATTATATATCCTTCTCAGCCCCTTCTAGCCTTTCAAAAGCCTTTTTATTAGCCACATTATAAGCCATATCCCTTTAGTTTATTAGGCATTTCCATATGACCCGCACTCGAATCGGGATGCATAGACAATTGTTTTAGAGCTTGAGTTTGGGGTGGTGGGTCCACCATTATGGGAAGTATTATTGGGTTGGGATTTTTTGAGCTTATTAAGTGTGCTCTGTTCTATATATTGGTGATGATTCACAGGTTTATATTGTAACCCTTTGCCGGGGTAATAGTGAATGAAAAAGAAGCTAAAAAGCTAAAGTTATGAAAAGGCATAATTTATGAAAAATAGCGTGATATCTCAACATCAAAAAAAAGATCATAGCTATACAAAAGAAAAAAAATTGAAATGAAAAGAAATATATTTGGACCGGCAAAGAGGAATTTTTATGTGAACATCTTATTGCTTTAATTGGGTTATTGGGGATGCTAATTTGTGCATCAAGGAAGTCATTGGGTTGAGTGAGAACGTTTTACGAGAGTAACTCAAGCTCTAGGGCGATTCGTTGATGGCTAGTGAGGAGAGAGCCAAAAGCTCACTCTAAATTATCCAAATATACTTATCATACCGTCCCTAAGCCAACATTACAACCCTAAAGACCTTATGATTCTTTTCTATGTAATCTAGAAGTGATTGAGCCGTTAGAGATTAATTAAGTGGATCTTTTGATACTAGTGAATTTCGATGAACAATCTATAGCCTCCATGGTAAACTGAGTAAAGATCCTCTCCTTCTTACATTGCGAAGCAAATCCAATCTTGAATTCAAGCCGTGTTGATTGTAGATATGACAAGTGTGCAGGTATGTAGTTTGTAAATATTATTGCATGAAATTTTCTAAGCAGTTGCTTTGAGTTTATTCTATATATTATGCTATCTTCTTCTCCCCTGTGCTTCATTGATATAGCTGATATTTTAGAGACTTCCTTTTGTTTTTAATTTTTATTGTATCGGGACGATACAAGTTTGAGTTGGAGGTCTTGATGTCTCCCTTTTTGGTCTAAATATAAGCCCTTAGGAGACATCATTTTGGGTTGAAAATGGTCTTTTCATATAGACTTTAGTGCTTAAATTGCAATATTACACTTTCTCCCCTTGGAATTAGACTATTTGCATTTATAGAGCTTTTGTGCGTTAATTTTCTTATTTTTAATGAAAAGTTAGTAGGTTTATGAATTTCATGAGAAACCAATCCAAGGAGGAGAAGTGAGAATTAAAGTCTTAGAATATTTCTAGTGTGTTTAGTCGAGTTTCCTGGATTTAAATTGCACTTTCTTATTTCTAGTCTTGATTTAATGATTTATTATTTATAAAGCATATGCGGTTTAATTATTTATTTAATGTGAAGCTTTAGAGATAATATGGAAATAAATTAGATGCTAAATCAATGCTAAGGAGATAAGAAAAGAAGATCTTGAAGAAATCTGGAGATAGAAGGAAGTAGAGTTCAATTAGGAAAAGATAAAGCTGCCTTGTGAATCTGAAATTCCAGCCACGTTTTAAAGATAATTCCATAACTAAAGATTGGCATGGATTCTGGACGAATGTTCTACACCAATGGAAAGCTCTTTCCGAGACAAGCAGATTCATATATTGGAACTCCTCAAACGGATAAGTATTGAAAAAGATATGACCAAATCAAATCAGCTTACCTTTCCTAGATTTTAGGGTTACGAATTAAAGAGTCCTTGACTTGTCTTCCACTCCAAGTAATTCGACCTAGCACCTATAAATACCAGCTCTAAACCTTAGAAAATCATCCCTTGGCTGCATAAGCTTAATATACACAAATTCATCATAGAAGCAATCAAGAGGATCTAGAGGAGGAAGAAGCAAGAGCTAGAGCTTAATTTCATCAATTCAACACTTCTCCATCTCTATTCTTTGGGTAATTTAGTATTAGATCTATTTTGTCTATGAGGTATTTCTAAGCTATTTATCTAAGAAGTTTTATTATGCATAATTTCTCTTTAGGATTGTAATTATATGAACCTTTGATTATTGTTTTTCTGTTTTACTTTGAATCTGGGATTTTAGTATTTAATTGAATTGGTTCTTAATTTCCATTGACTATATTCTTGTGCTTGTTCACTATTTCTGACCTAGCTAATTAGAAATAGGTTTTAGTAATTAGGCTATTCCATATAGTGGCGTATGGATCATCCGACAGGGGGGTTTAATTACAGACATAGAATATAGACGCGTGGTGTCCGTTATTTGACCGACAGGCTTGACTAACCACGTAGCCAAAGAGGTAAAAGAGTATTCATCCGAAGAGGCATATTCGCCCATATAGGGGTTTATAGTACTTTAGGATAGCTCCTAGGTCCACCCGACAGGGGGCTAGGAGATATTTGATTCCTGACTATTGTGAGATTTCCCATTCACCCTTATTCTTAGGAATCATAGATTCAATAGGATAGATTCATACTTGCATATCCTTATCTTTCTTACATAATTATTAATTGTTTATTTTATTGTCTATTTTATTATTTAGTTATTAGAAAACAAACTGCTTTATTATTTATCTTTAGCAATTAAAACTATCTATTCTAATATTGAACATGAATTTAGAATAACTTCTTAAATCCCTGTGGAGACGATAATCCCGATTTTACTTATCTATTACTTGGTACGACCCGTACACTTGCGGTCTGTGGATCCTTTATTCCTTTGCTTTTATTTCATTATTTTATAACACACAAGGACCCACCACTCCTCTCGTCCAAAGTCTTCACTATCATGGTATCTTTTCAGACGTTGTCCATTCACCATGAATGTCCTTTGCTCGGTTGGATGTTCAATTTCAATCGCTCCATGAGGTGTGACTTTCGTAACAATGTAAGGTCCTCCCCAACGGGATTTAAGCTTTCCTGGGTAGTTCGAGAATCGAGAGTTATATAATAGTACCTTTTGTCCTCTCTCGAAATGCTTTGGACGGAGTCGCCTATCATGCCATCTCTTTGTTTTCTCCTTGTAGAGGCGTGAATTTTTATAGGCAAGATAGCGAAACTCCTCCAACTCGTTCAACTGCATCAACCTTTGTTTCCCGGCCAATTCTGGATCTAGCCAAGAAGCTCGAGCATTAAGTTTAATAGGAAGATGACACGCTTTTCCGTAGACCATGCGATATGGAGATGCCCCAACTGGTGTTTTAAATGCTGTCCTGTAAGCCCAGAGAGCATCATCTAGCTTTAACGACCAATCTTTCCTCGTTTTGTTCACGGTCTTCTCAAGAATAGATTTTATTTCCCGATTGGAAACTTCAGCTTGACCGTTAGTTTGTGGGTGATAACCGGTTGAAATGCGGTGTCTCACTCCAAACTTACGAAGGAGGTTTCTCAGTTGAGCATTAATGAAATGGGTACCTTTATCACTGATGAGAACACGTGGCGTACCATGTCTTGAAAAGATGTTTGTCTTTAAGAATTTTATCACTGTTTGAGCATCGTTCTTTAATGTTGCCACTGCTTCTACCCATTTTGATACATAATCTATCGCAAGCAAAATATAAATATTTCCATGAGAAGTGATGAAAGGTCCCATGAAATCTATTCCCCATACATAAAATATTTTGACTTCTAGAATGTTGTTGAGCGGCATCGCGTCCCTTTTTGATATATTACCACTGAACTGGCATCTTTGACATGACTGGACAAAACGATGACAATCTTTGTGTATGGTAGGCCAATAGAAACCGGATTGAAGAATTTTAGCTGCACTTCTATCGCCTTTAAAGCGACCTCCATATGGCGATCCAGGACAGCTTGCTATAATCTTATCAACTTCGCCTTTATGGACACATCTTCTAACTACTTGGTCACTACAGATTTTCCAAAGGTACGGTTCATCCCAATAGTACTGTTTAGCCTGGTGAGATAATCTTTGTCTTTGTTGTGGGTGGATATCCTTTGGGAATACACCACTCACGATGAGGTTGACTAGATCTGCATACCATGGCACAAACGCATCTTTAATAGCAAAAACTTGTTCATCAGGGAATACCTCTTTAACCAACAATGGTTCCTTGTTCGCATCAGATCCTTCGAGCCTTGATAAATGATCAGCAACTTGATTTTCGCATCCCTTCTGGTCTCGAATATCTATGTCAAACTCTTGAAGCAACAGTACCCATCTAATAAGACGCGGCTTAGCGTCCTTTTTCTACATAAGATATCTGATATTGAATGGTCCGTGTATACAATAGTTTTCTTCCCAATCAGATAGGAACGGAATTTATCAAAAGCATATACTACGGCCAACATCTCTTTCTCCGTTACTGTATAATTCATCTAGGCAGCGTTGAAAGTCTTACTTGCATAATAAATCGTGTGGAAAATCTTGTCTTTCCTCTGTCCCAACACAACACCCATAGCGTGATCACTAGCATCGCACATAAGTTCAAACGGAGCTTTCCAATCAGGAGGTATAGCAATAGGTGTGGAGATCAGTTTCTCCTTAATCGTCAAGAACGCTTGAAGACATTCGTCAGTAAAGTTAAAAGGAGTATCCTTTTCAAGTAAAGAACAAAGCGGTTTGGCGATTTTAGAGAAATCTTTAATAAATCTTCGGTAAAATCCTGCATGACCCAAGAAACTTCTCACTCCTTTTACAGAAACTGGAGGTGGTAATGTCTTGATAACTTCAATTTTAGCACGATCAACCTCCATCCCTGCCTTCGAAACTTTATGTCCCAACACAATTCCCTCTTGAACCATGAAGTGGCATTTTTCCCAATTAAGCACAAGATCTTTTTATTTACATCTCACAAGGACTTTCTCAAGAGTATTCAAACAATCATCAAAACTATCTCCGAACACCGAAAAATCATCCATAAAAACCTCCAAGTATTTATCAATCATGTCCCAAAATATAGCCATCATGCACCTCTGGAACGTGGCAGGTGCATTACATAAACCAAACAGCATCCTCCTATAAGCAAAGGTGCCAAACAGACAAGTAAAAGTTGTTTTGTGTTGATCAAGGGGATCCACACAAATCTGATTATAACCCGAATATCCGTCAAGGAAACAATAATACTCTCTCCCTGTGAGTTTGTCTAACATCTGATCAATGAATGGTAGCGGGAAGTGATCTTTCTTTGTAGCTTTGTTGAGTCTTCGGTAGTCCATGCATACTCGCCACCCCACAACTGTTCTTGATGGTATGGCTTCACCTTGATCATTAAGGATGGTAGCGATACCTCCTTTCTTTGGAACAAATTGCACTGGACTAACCCAATCACTGCTAGCAATAGGATAAATGATTCCTGCGTCTAATAACTTGATTACCTCCTTCCTAACCACTTCCTTCATTGCAGGCATGAGTCTTCTTTGTCCCTCTATAGATCTCCCACCTTCGTTCTCAAGAATGATTTTGTGTTTGCAAACGGAAGGACTAATTCCCTTGATGTCGGCAATAGTCCATCTGATTGCCTCTTTATTAGGGCGAAGTACATGAAGTATTTCTCCTCTTGAGAACCTGAAAGGTTAGCAGAAACACTAACAGGCAAAGTTTTGTTTGTACCTAAATATGCATAGCGTAGATAATCTGGAAGGGGTTTTTCTTCGAGAATAGGTGGACATATTATGGAGTGTTGCTTTATAGGCTCAATGTCACCTGATTCTCGAAGTAGTTCTCGTATATTTGATCCTAATGCAGCAACTTCTTCAGGGGGAATCTCGTTTTCCTCTTGAGATTCAAGTGTTAAGGCCTCGTCAAGATCATCATCTAAACTTGCTTCATTGAAGACTTCTTGTGTAATTTTTCTGATGACATCTATTTTGAAACATTCATCTTTCGAATTTGGTAACTTCATAGCCTTAAACACATTGAATCGTACATGTTCGTCTTGTACCCTCATGATCAACTCACCATTCTCAACATCTATTAGTGTACGCCCCGTGGCAAAGAATGGTCTACCCAAGATGATGGGGACATTCTTATCTGCGTCGTAGTCAAGAATAATAAAATCACAAGGGAAAATAAAAGAACCAACTTTAAATAAAACATCTTCAATTTTACCTACTGGTCGGGAGAGAGAGCGATCTGTCATTTGTAAGACCACAGATGTGGGTACTACTTCTCCTATGTTAAGCTTCTCGAACAGGGATCTTGGCATGAGATTGATACTCGCGCCTAAATCACATAATGCTTTACCGGTCCAATTATCTCCAATGCCAATGGGAATTGTAAAACTTCCGGGAATTCTAGCTTCGGTGGTAACTTGTTGAAAGTCCTAGAGGGGGGGTGAATAGGATTACTAATAAGATTAATGCCTAATTAAAAATCTTTTGGACAATTATAAGTTTAAGAAATAAACTTCTAAGTCAACTAATATATCAAACTCCTAAGGAATCATACAATGGATAAGCTAAGAGGTTCGATATATAAGTGATACAAGTAAAACGAGTTTCTAATCGCTTACTACTCTAGATGACAATATGTTAGATAAACTAGATAATCAATATCACAATATTCATACTAGCATATTATCAAACATATAAAGTGCGGAAAGTAAATAGAGTAGGGATAGAAAGATACACACGATTTATAGTGGTTCGGTTTCCCTACATCCACTACCTAAGGAAGCCTCCTTAGGATTTCAAGCTTTTCACTAAGCTCCCGTGTCTCTCTTAACCGGGTCGAGAACACAATAACCCTTACAACCTCTTCGATAACACGAAGGACAACCTCTTCGAAACCACGAAGGAAACTCTTGTGTAATCAAAACACAAGGACACCGAGTATACTCCCGATACTCAAATTCTCTCTTAATCTATCTATTACAAGAACTAGACTTAAGAGGATAAATACAAAGTGTTTAAAGGGTGAAACTAATTTGCTAATGAACTCCTAAAGAGATGATATAACTATAAGCTTAAAACTTCTCTTGAGTTGATAATAACTTTGAAGCTCATTGGATTAACTCCTTAATTGAGTGGATATGACAATTTTGGCTCTTGACACCTTCTTGGATGATAACAATTAAGCCCCTAAGTGTATATGGGTTGAAGGTGTAGTTGTAGCCTTGAAAGACCTTCAATTTATAGCTGCAAAATGCTCCCAACGGTCATAAGACTTGTCTCCAACGGATATATTAATATCCCCAACGGATCTATTCCTTTTGTCTTCATTTTGCTGCAGGAAACCCTAATCTCGGTGCACCGCGGGGTTGGTGAGGTGCACCGCGCCAGGCTTGCTAAATTCACTTGCTCTCTGACGGGCTAGCCCCCTGGTCCGTGCCCTGGTCCGCACATCTGCGGTGTACCGTGCCCATAGTGCGGTGTACCGCACCAAAGGTCTAAAACACCTTTTAATGAGTATATCTTTCACTACGATGCTCGGATCAGAAAACCTTCTTCACGAGAATTGTTGGAAACATCATTCTAAGAAACTTTGTAGTTGATCACTAAAGCTAATTCTCAATGTACACAAAGATAAGGTTAAAAGTATTTGTATGAGAATTAGTTTCATAAGATATAACAATAAAGCTTTGATCTAAATGATAAAGATGTGCTTTTTGATGAATTAGAGTGCAAGATAGAATATGTATAACAAGAGTAATTAGCACACTAAACACAAGAGGATTTGTCACATTAAAACAACCTATTAAGGGAGGCTATATGCCAACAATCTCCCCCTTTTTTATGATGACAAATCCTTTACTAAAACACCTTAGGAAAGATATGAAAGTTTAAGCTCTAATGCAATTAAGCTCCCCCTCACAATAAGCATTTAAGTAAAAATGAATATAAGATATGAAATGCATTTGTGAGTATTAAAAAGTGCAATTTTGAAAGTTTTAGTGCACATATTTCTCCCCCTTTGTCTTCATCAAAAAGACGGGATAATAAAAATAATATCAAGCAACTAAACATAGAAGAGCAAGAACTCAAGTGAATAGATTTTAAACAATGATAAAAAGAGTCCAAGAGTTTAAAGCAATTAAAACATTTTAACAAAATGAAATGCACAAGGATTAGTAAATCATGAATCAATATGAAATAATGAGATAAGGGATAGAGACATTTTACCAACTTCTTGATTGAAAGGTTTTCATCTTTATAAGCTTTCTAACAACACAAACGATTAGTGCAATTATAAGATAAACGAGTAGTGCAAACGATTAACCAAGCATTTGAGTTTTTAAAGATAATTTAAGAAAAACTCCCCCTCACAAAATGCATAGAAAGTTTGTTTCAATTTTGAAAAAGTTTGACCAATAATTTCTCCCCTTTTTACCAATAAGAATATTTGAACCGATTTTAAGAGATCAAGGGGTAAAATTTTAATCTTTGAAAAGTATAGGGGTCAATATGCATTTTTCAAAAGTTTAGGGACTAAATGCAATTTTGAAAACTTTCAAGGACCTAAGTATAACTTTCTCAAGACAATAGGGACCTAGGTGTAATTTTCAAGCATAAGAAAGCTAAATGCAACTTGTTCAAACTATAGGGACCTCAAATCAATATTTTCCAACCTATAGGGATCACAATGCAATATTTTCAACCAATAGGGACCACAATGCAAAATAAAACAAGATCAAGGATAAATGATGCAATAGTTACTATATCATCAAGGAAAGAGTTAGCAACATCAACACAACAATATAAAATCCGAAGCATATAATTAAAGCATCTAAACATCAAATATCCGAAATTAAAACATAGCATACTAAACCAATTATCCAAATCATACCAAATATAGCAATAAAATCCTAAATATACAAAACATGGATCCAGGCGAAACCCTATTCCGCGGTGTACCGCGATTACTGTGCGGTGTACCGCACTGTAGAATATGTTTGCGAATAAACTGGGCGAAAGATAAAGAAAAATAACAAAGACAGAAACCCTGGATCGCGGTGTACCGCGGAGTGGTCCGGTGCACCCAAAAACGTTCGGCGAAGTGAACAAGAAGGAATTTTTTTGGTTCTTTTAAAATCACCCGAAACACATTCGAAACTTCCCCAAAAGATTCGGAATGGTATAAAGCTTATAAGATAATTTTTGTTTTGAAAAGAAACACAAAGTAAAACCCGAAAACACATAAAACAGTTTATTTCATAAATACCCCTATATTTTCTAAAAAATACGAAAAGACCCAAAATCAAAGTTAAGCAATTTTAAGTATGAAAAGTTCAAGTCATACAAGATATTTGCACAATAGGGAATAAACCACATAAGCACATAATGAAGCACAACATATAGATAGTAAGGCTAAACAAATTCATGCAAATGAGTTAATGACCAATAATGGATTAATTTCCCATAAATCTATGCATAAAAACATTTTTGAAATGCTATGGGAAATTCAAAAGATTATCGGAAAAATATTTTGAAAAGCAATTTCTTTAAAAAACTCACCCTTACTAAAAGACGTATGAAAATGCAAATTTGTGTTCAAAGATAAATAGAGATTTGAAAGTGAAAACTAGTATCTTTGATCTTTTTCCCTTTTATCAATCAATAGGCACTTTTAGAATTTATAAAAACTTGTAAGAATAAAAAGTGCAATTTATAATAGTTGAGGGACAAAAAAGCAAATTCACATAGTAGGGACTAAAAATGCAATTTTTCAAAAGATTGATCTAAAAATGCAAATTTTACATGTGAAAGATTATGAAGTCCAAACTATGACACTTTGGAGAATTTAATAAATATGAGGGGTCAAAGTGCAATTTTGAAAATTTTGGGGACTAAAATGCAATTACCAAAATTCTAAGAGTCAAAGTGCAAAAAACATCATTCAAGAGAATTAGATGCAATATCACTAATAACATTAAAACAATGATTAGTATCACAAGATAATATCCAAAGATAAAACATGATAACAACAAACACAACTAATCAAATCAAAACCGAATCATAAACATAAACACAAGCCATAAGGAGGAACGCAAAAATATATACGAGATAAAGAAAAGAAATCACCGGATTTTCCTTTTTCGAGATTTGAGTGTTCTTTCGTATATTAATTCTTCCATTTGTTTCCTCCAAGCAAAGAAACGATCACCTACAAGAAAATGGAGGTTGTGTAGAAAACAACTCTTCCAAAAGATTAAATTCCAAATCGTTTACTCTACTAACGGTTAAGCTATTCACGTAGAGTTAGGCTCTGATACCAATTGAAAGTCCTAGAGGGGGGGGTGAATAGGATTACTAATAAGATTAATGCCTAATTAAAAATCTTTTGGACAATTATAAGTTTAAGAAAGAAACTTCTAAGTCAACTAATATATCAAACTCCTAAGGAATCATACAATGGATAAGCTAAGAGGTTCGATATATAAGTGATACAAGTAAAACGAGTTTCTAATCTCTTACTACTCTAGATGACAATATGTTAGATAAACTAGATAATCAATATCACAATATTCATACTAGCATATTATCAAACATATAAAGTGCGGAAAGTAAATAGAGTAGGGATAGAAAGATACACACGATTTATAGTGGTTCGGTTTCCCTACATCCACTACCTAAGGAAGCCTCCTTAGGATTTCAAGCTTTTCACTAAGCTCCCGTGTCTCTCTTAACCGGGTCGAGAACACAATAACCCCTACAACCTCTTCGATAACACGAAGGACAACCTCTTCGAAACCACGAAGGAAACTCTTGTGTAATCACAACACAAGGACACCGAGTATACTCCCGATACTCAAATTCTCTCTTAATCTATCTATTACAAGAACTAGACTTAAGAGGATAAATACAAAGTGTTTAAAGGGTGAAACTACTTTGCTAATGAACTCCTAAAGAGATGATATAACTATAAGCTTAAAACTTCTCTTGAGTTGATAATAACTTTGAAGCTCATTGGATTAACTCCTTAATTGAGTGGATATGACAATTTTGGCTCTTGACACCTTCTTGGATGATAACAATTAAGCCCCTAAGTGTATATGGGTTGAAGGTGTAGTTGTAGCCTTGAAAGACCTTCAATTTATAGCTGCAAAATGCTCCCAACGGTCATAAGACTTGTCTCCAACGGATATATTAATATCCCCAACGGATCTATTCCTTTTGTCTTCATTTTGCTGCAGGAAACCCTAATCTGCGGTGCACCGCGGGGTTGGTGAGGTGCACCGCGCCAGGCTTGCTAAATTCACTTGCTCTCTGACGGGCTAGCCCCCTGGTCCGTGCCCTGGTCCGCACATCTGCGGTGTACCGTGCCCATAGTGCGGTGTACCGCACCAAAGGTCTAAAACACCTTTTAATGAGTATATCTTTCACTACGATGCTCGGATCAGAAAACCTTCTTCACGAGAATTGTTGGAAACATCATTCTAAGAAACTTTGTAGTTGATCACTAAAGCTAATTCTCAATGTACACAAAGATAAGGTTAAAAGTATTTGTATGAGAATTAGTTTCATAAGATATAACAATAAAGCTTTGATCTAAATGATAAAGATGTGCTTTTTGATGAATTAGAGTGCAAGATAGAATATGTATAACAAGAGTAATTAGCACACTAAACACAAGAGGATTTGTCACATTAAAACAACCTATTAAGGGAGGCTATATGCCAACACTTGTTTTGACATATAGCACTACACTCCATAGGCAATCCAATTGTTTCCCTAGTTTCTATACTTCGTTTGTTTCAAAAAATTCCCTTCATGAATTTTAGATATTTCAGCATTCTCTTGAGAGCTTCAACAAACGGCATACTAATCTCTAACTTGCTCAACATGTCAACGAACTTCTTGAATTCCAGGTCATTGTCCTTTTTTCTGACACGTGAAGGGTATGGTAGTGGAGGGCGTGTATTAAGTTTCACTAGTTTCTTTGTTTTTTCAGGTGTCTTGTCTTGGACACTCTTTGGTTCAACTACCTCTTTTAATGTATCTACTGTTGTTTCTTCTCCCCCTTTTCTGGAATAGGGATTGGTTCTGGTTCTGGTCTTGGTGGAGGTAGTTGTTTTCTACTTCGCAATTCAACTGCATGACAAGAATCATCTCGAGGAGCAATAGTATCACTTGGAAGTTGCCCCTTCGGCCTGTTTTGTAATGTACTCGCCATATGTGATAGAGTATGCTCGAGTTTCTTGATTACCTTTTGTTGGGCTTGAATTTTCTGTTGGCTACGACTCATATTGTTTTCAATTGCTTGCATTAGTTTAGCCATACTCGAATTCAAGCTCAATGGTTGTTCTTTCTTTGCCAGTTGCGTTGATTGTTTTGGTGGTTCTTGATAAGCTTTTTCAACAATGGGCACCTTTTGATGAATAGGTTGTGGTGGAGAGTAAGATTGAGGTTGGGGTTGATGATAAGTCCCTTGATTTCTAACCCAACTCCTTTGCTGTGGAGGTTGTTGATAATTAGCGTAGCTTTCTTGCGGATAATCATAACTATTAGAATAGTAGTTATGTTGAGGATATGTTACGGAAGCTGAGGCTGGATTATTCATACACCTTTCCCACACATGATTTCTTGATCCACAACCAGGACACGAAGGTATTGTACGTACTAAATTTACCTGAGTGATTGTTCGAGCTTGTTCTTGCAGTTCTTCAAGTTGTTGGCTTAATTCTTTAAGCTTCAGGGATTCTGAAGTGTCTTCTTTTTCTAGTTCCTTCGGCCAACTTCTCTCGTTCTCAAGAATTCTCTCCATACCAAATTCGGCTTCTTCAGGATCTAGCAACACAAAACCTTTGTTTCCTAACGAATCTGCTTTTGCCCTTGACTTGCTATTAAGTCCTCCATTAAACAAGGTTAAATAATATTCCGGCGATGATTTATGGTAAGGACATCTCGCCTTTAATTCATTAAATCGTAACCATGCTTCACCCAAACTTTCTCTGTCTTCCTGTATAAATTGTTCAAGCTCCAACATATCTTTTAATCGTCTACTAACCGGATATAATTTGTCTAGGAATCTTGCTTGAAGCTTATCCCAATCTGGAATGACATGAGGATATTGGGTATCGTACCAATTGCTTGCACCTCCAGTCAAGAAGAACTGGAACATCACGTAATACACTTGTTCCCTAGTAACTCCTCTTACGATATAAGCATCACATATTTGCATGAATTTCTGAATATATCGGATCGGATCTTGGTATGCAGCACCGCTAAATATCCCATGAGTTGCAAACTATGTTAACATCCCTGGATCTGGCCCAAATTTAGCGGCTTGGATTTCCGGAGTGCGGATTCCGCGTGGTTGCACTCTAAATTCGATGGGTAACTCAAGTCTCCTTGGATTCTCCATCTGTAACTATCTATAAAACAAAAACTAAAAGACAAAAGCGTAAACTAGAACTAACTGAAATAAAAGCACAAGATATATGCAAAAGGACTAACGATGTAGTCCCCGGCAGCGGCGCCAAAAACTTGGTGTGGCCTAGGGTGTGATAAAAAGATGTATAATTTAGATGCAAATAAACACCCTAAGCTGGCACGGTTCTGCAAGTATACAGATCGTGTGCAAGTTTTAATGATTAAGTAAGATTCGTTCTGCAGAGACTATGAAGGTTAGGGGAACCTTATGCAATAATCAAGCGCAAATATTAAAAGCTAGAACAAATAAAACGCAGAAAAAGTAAAGACAAATAGAATTTTATTTGACTTTCAATTAACTAATTTAAACTAAGAAAGTAAAAACAGAAATTCAAATGCAAGAGAAGAAGTAGTATGAGAATATAGCTTGAGTCAATAGCATGTAATCCCCACTAGTTTTGCCGTTCTAAACATGTAAGGGCGAATTATGTAGTATTTCAATAATCGGTTCCAACTGCACTAGGTAGTTTTAAATAGGGTTTACTTGTGTTAATAAGGAGTCCTAAGCAAACTGTTCCTGCAATTGGTAAATAGCAATACACTAAACCATGGTGATTATCTAGTTAGGTTGATTTGTCAGATCTAAACCGAATACTAGAAGTTATGTGATTACATGGAATTAAACACCGTTGTCAATGGTGACCTAACTACTAGATGGTAATTCTATATGGGCGCGCTTCCACAAGAACACAGAATATAAATCCAAACACATAAACAGAGAATAAAAACAATAATTCAATTTAAAACATAGAATTCCCAAATTAGATAGATGTCAATCAAAACTTGGGTTCATACATATATGCTAAAACTCAAGCTAATGGAAAATTAGTTCATTACTAATGGAATAAAAGAAAGAAATTACAGATTTAAAGGTTGAAGAAGACATATTGATGAACAGCTCCTTCCAAACTTCTTTTCTTGTGTTGTAAGCTTCCTCTTGGCTTAAGGTTTCACCAAGGATGATTTTCTAATGTTAAGAGACTTTATTTATAGTGTATAGGTTGACATACACGTTTTCTTGAAGGAAAAGGTAAATATGGGATCCTAGCCCAACTCAAATTCGTAGCCCAAAAACATGGAATCAGCCCTGTTTTTGTTTTGATCCTATCAGCTTCAATACTCATCCGATTGACGCGTATGAGTAGTCGAAATTCATCTTCTCGGAAAGATCTTCGACTTTTCTCTTGACCGTTTCTCAAGATTCCTCACCGATTTTAAGATATAAGCTGATTTGTGGTCGTAGGTGCAGAAACTCAGATTTAAGGCAGCTTTTCCTTTTCCATATTTTTAGCTTTTACTTCCTTATCTTCAATTCCCATGTTTATCTTCTTTCCTTTAACTCTTTTTACCAACTCGGACTCTAATTAATTACCATATATTTCTAAAGCTTCACACTAAATAAATAATTAAACTCAATATGCTCTTAAAATAATAAATAATTAATTCAAGACCCAAAATAGGAAAGTGTACTAAATCATGCTAAAATCGACCTATAAACTAATAAATACGCCTAAAATGATGTCTCAAAAGTAGATTTAATTATCACAGATGAGGAGACATCAACCGGGTACTAATTCAAAAGTTAGTGGGTCAGATTTCTGTTATGTCAAATAAAGAAGAAGAAAACATTAACAAAAGGGTTATGTGTTGAAGTAGAAGAAAAACAGAAGTAGTGATTAGTACTAATAAAGCACTGATACTAAATCAAATAAGTTAAGGTTGGGCCAAAAGTAAATACAAAGAGGGTTAGGATTACAATCTATGTCGATATATAATAAGTAGTCAACGGGAACATGCATAAGTTGACTGAAGAGAATGATTATATGAGTATTCGGGTTTTGAGCACAACATCTCATCACACTTTGGTGTTAGCAGGAGTTCAGAACGATCCCCACAAGAGCCCTATTCCCTCTCCTAGAGCATTGATGTCTCCCTAAATGTTCTAATTTTATGCCCTTGAGAAACATCATTTTTGGTGTTTATTCGACTATTTAGATAGACTTTTGGTGTTAATATGCAATAAATCGATTATCCTCTTTTAATTCTAGTATTTTTCATTTATTAAACTTTTGCGCGTAATATTGTTCTTTTTAGTGAAAAGTTTGTAGTTTTTGAATACTAGCTAGGAGAGGAATCCAAGAAGAAAGTCAAAAATCGTGTAATGGAGTCAAAGCAAGAAGAAATATCCCGAAAGAATTGACAATTTCAAGCTGCAAATCTAGAAAGTTGGTAAATATTTCTAATTTCGAGCCATCTAAGAGTGGATTAAGCCTCTGACTTGTGAGGATAATTTGTTCCCCATTGAGTTACAGAAATTTAGCAATTGGAGTGGAGTCATTCCGAGTTGAAACGAGCCGGTTAGAGCTGATTTAGTGGAGGTGGTGCAGCAGTTATGGGATTTGGGCTTAATTAATGGACTTGGGCTTTTCTAATTTTCATTTAATCCTTTAGAAAGCCCTAATCCGAATTTTATAGTATAAATAGGCTTTAGACGCTTACAATTCATATACAATTCATACGCTTAGAAGTCAGAACACCAGAGAAGAAGCTAGAGCAAGGAAGAGAAGAAGCCAAGAGCTGGAGAAATTCAACATCTCCAATTCTCAGCCAATTCAACTCTTAGGTTCTTCTATTTTATTCTGTAAAACGATTATGAATTCCTTTTATTTTAATTTCTTAGTTTTTTGTATTAGTATGAGCTAAACTTATAAAGTGCTTGAGAACGCATAAAAATGGGTTAATCCCAATTCTATTCATTTCATGTGTTTGAATTTCGGATTTTAATAATTGAAATCAAATTGGGTAATTAGTATTTTTCCTTAATTTGCATTTATTGAATGTTATTGAAGTAGTTAATCAATCAACAGGACTTAATACAGGCTATTCCATTTAGTGCCGAATGGATCACCTTGACGGGGGGTCTAGGTATGGAACCAATTAATGAATGTAGGATAGAAATTAATGACTTTGACGAGCTTAATTAATCCTATGGCCTATTGGGCAATAAGAACTTAACCATTCGAAGGTGGACTATAATCACCCTGACGGGGTTTGTAGCACCTAAGAATAGCTCCTTAGTCCACCCTGACGGGGGTAAGGAGAATTCCAAATCCCGACCATTACTGATTTACCGATTTGTCCCTTAAACAAAACATGGAATGAATAGAGTTAGGTGAAATCCTTGCGTCTCTCAAGTACTTCCTTTCATACCTTGCGTTAACTATCTTATTTTCTCGCGTCTAGTTTAATATTTTCATTAATTTAATATTTTAATTTATTGTCTTAGTTATAGAAAACCAAAACAAACATTCTCAAAATTATTTACTTGCTTTTACGTGCAATTCATCACTATCTGATAAGCATTAGAGTCAACCCATCCATCCCTGAGAACGAATCTGTATTATCACATATATTACTTGGGACAACTGTAAACTTGCAGTTGTGGTTCTCTTTTCCTTATTGCATTTTATTTTAGAACACACAAAGGACCACCAAGCATATATAAATACCTCTATCCATCTTCCAAAATATGTACATTCTACTCTTTAGCTCATTAGCTCTCTCAACTTATAAAAATAACCTTGATCGTAATAATGACTTGAGAGTCAGAGTGTCATCCGGAGTAAAACTCTTTGTGATCCTGATATAGTGTCTAGTTTCGAAAAGTATCGGTTACACGAGGAAAGCAATGCAGTAGCAGGTCACAGTGCTATCTTTGGTGATTCAGCTTGTATTGCCTTGGCATTATCGACACTTCTACTCTAACACTCATATAGTTGTTCCAATATGATTTGTTGGATGTTACCTCGGTGGGAGGCTTATTTTTCTGTATCAATTGGAACAGACTGTAGGAATCAAGTTATGATCCTATTGAGAATCCATATTCCGAGTAAGAAAATGGTTATTCGGTGACAAAAAGGACTAATAACAAAGTTGTCATCAATGGAGAAAGTAATATGAGTGCTGGTGGGAATCATAAATCACAAGGTTAAAATCGGGTAGACATTGAAAGAACCTCAAAGAGACGCTCTTCCGGATAATTTGGAGGAATATAGAAATTTTTCACATGGACTATGAAAGATATCGTAGGGTTAGAGCAAAACATATAAAAAAAAAATTTGACCGTCAGTATCACGATCAAGCCGGTAAATCAAAATAAAATAAATTTTTATGATGATAAAAAAATGGTAATTCGAGAGAAAGTTCAGCGATTATTGAAAAATAGACATATTCAAGTGTTTGTAAGAATCAAAGAGAAGCTCATCTCCTACCCGATTGTTATACCTCCAGATTGGAATGCTCCGTTTGAACTTATGTGCGATGCAAGTGATCACGCAATGGGAATTGTGTTAGGACAGAGGAAAGAAAAGATCTTCCACACGGTTTAATATGCAAGTAAGACCTTTAGCGCTGCCCAGATGAATTATACAGTAACGGAGAAAGAAATGCTAGTCGTGGTATATGCTTTTGATAAATTTCGTTCCTACATGGTTGGGATGATGACTATTATATACACGGATCATTCAGCAATCAAATACCTTATGGAAAGAAGGACGCTAAGCTGCGTCTTATTAGATGGGTATTGTTTCTACAAGAGTTTGACATAGATATTCGAGACCGAAAGGGATGCGAGAATCAAGTAGCTGATCATTTGTCCAGGCTCGAAGGATCTGATGCCAACAAGGAACTATTATTGGTTAAAGAGGTATTCCCTGATGAATAACTTTTTACGATTAAAGATGTGTTTGTGCCTTGGTATGCAGATATAGTTAACCTTCTTGTGAGTGGTGTATTCCCCTACGGACTTCAATCCACAAAAAAGACAAAGTTTAAGTCATAGAGCCAGACAATTCTTTTGGGATGAACCCTATCGCTTCAAGGTTTGCAGTGATCAAGTTATCAGAAGATGCGTCCATGAAGGCGAAATTACTAAGATCATGGCAAGCTGTCATAGCTCACCATATGGTGGCCACTTCAAAGGCGATAAAACCGCAGCTAAAATTATTCAATCCGGTTTTATTGGCCTACCCTACACAAAGATTGTCATCAATTCGTTCAGACATGTCAAAGATGCTAGTTCACTGGCAATATATAAAAAAGAGACGAGATGCCGCTCAATAATATCTTAGAAGTCAAAATCTTTGATGTATAGGGAATAGATTCCATGGGACCTTTCATAACTTCACATGGTAATCTTATATTTTACTAGCAGTAGATTATGTATACAAGTGGGTAGAAGCAGTGGCAACACCAAAGAACGATGCTAAAATAGTTATATCATTCAAGAAGCCACATATCTTTTCAAGACATGGTACGCCACGTGTTCTTATCAGTGATAAAGGTACCCGCTTCATCAATTTTCAGTTGAGAGTTGCCATTCGTAAGTTGGGGGTGAGACACCGTTAGGGATGGCAACGGATCGGATTATTACAAAAAAATCCAAAACCATGTCCATATCCATTTAATTTTTCAAAAACCAAACCCTAACGGATTTAACCATCAGACTTACTTTTCAAAACCATATCCAAATAATTTGGATTCGGTTTTTTAAACGGTTTTTTGGATTTTAACCATAATCCGGCTCGCGAGGCGTCCCTCTCGCAGTAGGATTCCTAACATCGCCTCGCTCTTGTGACATGTCAAACTATAACTCTCTAAATATTTTGAAAATATTGAAACAAGATCACAAATACATGAAAAATCTCCAGTACATAAAATATTATGTTGATCTTTAATTAAATAACATTTTTTTATTTCTTTTGTTAATTCTAATATTTAGATTTTAGTTTTGAGATATGAAACAACTTTTTTATCTATATTACTATAAAATATACAAAAATATGATAATAAACGGGTTTTTGGTTATTCGGTTTTATTTTTATCTAAAATTTTAACCTAAAGGATTTAACCATCGGTTACATTTTTCAGAACCATAACCAATCGGTTTTATCCATAGTTGCATAATCGATTTTCAATCGGTTCAAATTTTCATCGATTATGATTTTAAACCATAACAATTTTCATCCTTATCTATAGTTGGGTTGAGACTTTTGGCCTTTTGGTAATTAAAAATCAAAAATATAAGAAAGATGGACTTCAAAATAGATATATATATATAAAAAAAATGGATTTTCGGTTTTTCGGGTTTTTTTAAATCTAAAACCACAACCTAACGGTTTTAACCATCGGTTTCACTTTTTAAAACTAAACCCTAACGGATTTAACCACGGTTACATAATCGGGTTTTATTCTCTTCGGTAATCCGTCGGTTTCGGATTAAAATCGTAACCACTGCCATCCCTAGACACCGTACTTCAACCGGTTATCATCCCCAAACTAACGGTCAAGATGAAGTTTCTAAAAGAGAAATCAAATATATTCTTGAGAAGACCGTGAACAAAAAGAGGAAGGACTGGACACTAAAATTAGATGATGCTCTCTGGGCTTACTAGACAACATTTAAAACACCAGTTGGGGCATCTCCTTATCGCATGGTCTACGACAAAGCATGTCATCTTCCCATTGAGATTGAATCCCGAGCCTTCTGGGCTATTAAAACTCTGAATCTAAACCTAGACCTGGCCGGAAGACAAAGAATGATGCAGTTGAATGAGTTGGATGAATTTTGTTTCCATGACTATGACAATTCACGCCTATATAAGAAGAAAACAAATAGATGGCATGATAAACAAATTTGCCCAAAGAGGTTCGAGAGAGGACAAAAGGTATTTCTATACAATGCTAGATTCTCGAACAATCCGGGTAAGCTTAAGTCCCGCTGGGGCAGACCTTATATTGTTATAAAAGTCACACCTCATGGAGCGATCGAAATTGAAAATCCAACCGAGCAAAGGACATTCATGGTGAATGGCCAGCGTTTGAAGTTATACCATGACAGTGAGGACTTTGGACGAGAGGAGACAATCCATCTCGAAGGACACGCTTAGCCCAAGGTACACGTCTAACTCAAAGAGGTTAAACAAAAGTGCTCTTGGGAGACACCCCTTGTTTTAATTGCTTTCTAGTTAGTTTTATATTTTGTAGTGTATAATTCTAAGTTAGTGTATATTATTAATGTATTTACAAGCTAATAGGAGAGAAAGGTGGTGTGTTATATGTGCAGGATTTGAGTTTGGGGTCAGAAGGAAGGAAAAATCGTGCTAACCAGCAGCTTGGTGCGGTATACCGCACCATAACTACGGTGCACCGAGGTCAAAACAGTGGAGACGGTTTTTGACCACGGTAAATTGCTGAGACATGAGACGAAAAACCGTATCGAGAATTTGTGCCTACGGTTTTTTCCAGCACGGGTCCGGTGTACCGCAAGTTATGTACGGTGCACCGCAAGGAGAAAACCGTGGCCACGGTTTTTCAAATACGGGTGATTGCCGAGAAGTGCCCTTACAAAGGGCAACGAGTATTTGCGCCCACGGTTTTGGTCAGCATTTACATGCGATATACCGCACCATATGACCGATGCACCGCACCGAGGCGGTTTGTGAAGAGATTGTTACCATATCAACTTCTTACCATACCAAATCATAACCTAGCCTCTCCAACACGAATTTTTCAGACCCAAACCTTATAAAACACCTTGAAGCTTGTTTAAACCTCCACAACAAACACAACAACAACAAGAAATATTTCCTCCATCCTCCATAAAGACATAATCTTCATCAAATACATTACACTACACCATAAAACACCATCAAAGATCATCAAGCTATTAATAATTCTTCCAAGAACAATCAAATAAACCTTCTTCTACCATTAATAACCATTCGTCCAAGCTAGAAACTCAAGACACACCAATCTTTCTTAACTTTATTCTATCATTGGTGTAACTTGAGTTGTGGGTTAATCAGAGATGACAAACGGAACGGATGCTATGGATTATAAGAGGAAGTGTTCAATATTAGGGAAGAACAAGAATTTGCCTGGAGCCACAATTGAAAAGTCCAATTAAACTTGATGAGCCTATTGAAAAGAAACCAAAGATAGAGACACCAACACAACCACTACGAAAGAAATTAATAGCCAGAATGAGTGTACAATCAAAGCCTAAAGCAAAGACACCAGTTCAAGATCAAGGTTCTTCGTCATATCTTAATGAGTCAGGCTATCCACCAGCATGGGCAATTAAATTAACAGATGATATTAATAAATTAAGTTTAGAACTTGCTACATGCTGGGAGGAAATTGACAAGATTAATCAGGTATTGGGTGAAGTAACTGAGAACTTGGATATTGATAATTATTCTTCGGGAGAGGAGAAGGACGACATGCTATATCTTTATGGCCAGGTACCCAGTTCTAATTCTGCTTCTTAATTGCCTGTATGCATTAGGTAGTTTAGTTAGTTAAATTTTAAATTTTATTGCTTTATTGAGTCTTTTTCGAGTCGTGGGGACATGGCTCACTTTTGAGGTGGGGTTGGGGGTTCGTTGTCCTCATCTTCCTTTTTGTTTTTTGCATAAAATTTAAAATTTTTAGGTTTGAATTGACATAGAATTTATTGAATGTACCTATTGATCATGATTTAATTAAGTTAATGATAGTAAGTCGTATGTTTTTGAAAGATGTTACAAATATGTTTAGTATGCATGTATGAAAACAGGAAATAAAAGATAGAAAAGCTAATGAGCAATGCTAAGAAGTTATGTTGTAACTTAGGGAGAGTTATTTGGTGTGTCGAACGTGAGGTTTGAAATTAGTCTAAAACCCGCTTGTCTATGAACTAGTAGTGAAAAAATAACAAAATCCGGTAGTTAGAAAAGTGAATAAGGCAGTTTTTTTATATTGAAGCCATTTGAAGCCTTTTTAGATTTCTCACCCTGTTATTTGATTTATATGATTATTTATCCGTCTTAGCCCCTCCGAGCCTTTCTAAAGCCTTTTATTAACCACATTATAAGCCATACCCCTTAGTTTATAGGACTTATCCATATGACCCGCACACGAATCGCAAAACCTAAGACAACTCATTTTTAGAGCTTGAGTTTGGGGTGGTGGGTTTCATCATTTGAGAACATTGGGTTTGAGAAATTGTAATTGTTATATTATTGATGATGAAAGTTATTATTGTAACCCTTTGCCGGGGTAATAGCAAATGTAAAAGGCTGAAAAGCATGAATTAAAAAGAAAAAATATATGAGAAAAAAATAGCGTGATATCTCAACATCAAAAAGAGAGTCATAGCTATACAAAAGAGAAAAAATAAAAATGAAATATATTTGGACCGGCAAAGTGGAATTGTTATATCATCATAAAAAGGTTTTTACTTGGGTTATTGGGGATGCAAATATAAAGCATCAAAAATTGGGTTGAGTGAGAAAGTCTTCGAGTGAAAACTCAAGCTCTGGGGCGATTCGTTAATGGAATGTGAGGAAAGAGCCAAAAGCTCACTTCAAATATACCACACCATCCCTAAGCCATGTTACAACCATAAAGACCTTAGGATTTCTAGCTACCTGGTGGAGAAACAATGGAGCTATTAGGTTGTAGATGAGTAGACCATTGGGTGCTATATTAGGACCTATGAATAACATATAGCCATTAACATGAACTGAGTTGAAAACCTCTCCTTCTGGCATTGCAAAGTTAATCTGGACTTGAATTTATGGAATGTTGATTATGTGTATATTAAGCAAACGTGTTGATTATTTCTTTAGCATTAATACATGAGAATTTTTAGATATTTTGCTCTAGGATCGTTCATTGTGTTCTATTCATCTTCTCCTCCTACTTCTTCTTCTCTATTTATTATTTGACTACCTTACTGTTCTTTATTTTTATTGTATCAGGAAGATACAACTTTGAGTTGGAGGTCTTGATGTCCCCCTATTTGTGATGATTTAATATTAGTTGGAGACATCATTTTAGGTGTATTTATTAGGATATAGGTCGATTTCATAATTGTTTAATTTCCTATTTCTTGTCTTGATTTGATTATTTATTATTTTTAGAGCATATTGGGTTTAATTTGTTTATTTAGTGTGAAGCTTTAAAGATATATGGAAATTAATTAGATGCCAATTCAATTCTAAGAGATAAAGGAAAGAGGATATGCAAGGAAATTGGAGATAAAGGAAAGAAAGGATAAGTATGGAAAGATAAAGTTGCCAAATAAATCTGAATTCCAACAGTTACGTCCATTAAATTGATCATAACTAAAAAACCGCTAGGAATTTGGAAGAATTGTTTGAAGCAAAGTTATAGAGATTTCCGAGACGATTAGTTTCTATATAAAGAACACATCAATCGGAGTTGAAACGAAGAAGTTACGGCCAAAACAAAACAGCAACATTTTATTACCTGTCCTATATATTAGGGCTACGAATTTGAGTTGGGCTAGAAGTCCAATACTTGTCTTCCACTCCAAGAAAACGTTTTAGGGTTCCCTATACCCTATAAATACACCCTCTATTCAGAAGAAACTCACCCTTGGCCTACCCTTAAGCTAAGAAGAAGCCTACATCAAGAGAAGAGAAGTCTGGAAGGATCTGAACACCATATCATGTCTTCACAAGCCTTCAAATTTGTAATTTTTTCTTTTCTTCTTCTAGTATGAACTAAATTACTTTTAGCTTGATATTTAGCATATATGTATGAACCCTAGACTTGCTTAAACGTCTATCTAATTTGGGATACCATCGTATTTAAATTGAATTCATGTTTTATTCTTTGATTTATGTGCTTTGATTTATTGTCTGTTTTCCTCGCGGTGTACAACGTATAGGATTACCTTAATAGTAGTTAGATGGTCACCCGGAAGGGGTGTCTAATTATTGAAATACCACATAAACGTCTAGTATACGGAATTGGTCCTGAGAATATCAGCCTAACTAGATAATCACTAAGGTTTAATTTAATCACCAATCATCATTAGTAGGTCAGACTACACTTAGGGTTTGTTTGGATGAAGGGATAGAGAGGGAAGGGATTATATTAAAGGATTCTAACAATCCATTCCTTTTTTTGTATTACATGGGATTGGAAGGAAAAGGTTAGTAAAGGATTCTTACAATACCGTATGTCCTTATACATATTCTATCCTTTCAATTCGGTGGGATTAGAAGGGAGGGATTCTTGTATTATGTTGTAATGTCTAAATTACCCTTATTATTTCTTTATAAAATATTTTAATAGGGGTATATAAGTCATTTAGTTATAAAAAGAATTCTTTCCTCCCGTTATTCCTCTAATCCAAGCACCGGATACCTATAATCCTTTAATAAAATCTCACCTTCTCTTTTTATATAATCCAAACAAGATTTAATACTCTCCTTTCCATTCCTTTATTATACTCTCCCTTCCAATCCTTTACTAAAGAATCCCTCCTTAATCTAAACAGACCTCTAGGACCCTAGTGGAGTAGGATAACCTTATTTGAGTCCCCTCGTGATTGTGAGGCCGTCGCCCTAGTTCGCTCTCCGGGGATAGGGAGGAATTTTGAATCCTGGTTATTGCAATTCTACATAATTCACCCTTACATGTTTAGAATAAACAAGGCTAGTGGGGATTACTTTCTAGTTTCTCGAGCTAAACTCTCATACTATCTTCTCTTCGTATTTAATTTTCTGTCTTTAATTTATTTAGTTTAACTTTTCTATTTACAAAAACCAAACAAAAATCTCATTAGTCTTTTATTTCTCGCATATTATTTAATCTAACTTTTATACTTGAACTTGATAATTTGCATAAGTTCTCTCTAACTTTCATAATCTATGAGGAACGAATCTTATATATCATTAAAACTTGCATACGTCCTGTATACTTGCAAAACCGTGCTAGGCTAGGGTGTCTATCTTTGCACTTATTTATATCATATTTTTACCACACCCTAGTCGACACCACCTGCGATCCGTACTCTGCAGAGTCAATTCCCCAATTTTTAGTTTATTTTATTTAACGGGGACGGGGAAGGTCAAGATGGCATCGCCACCGGGGATGGTGGTTTGAGATTTTTGTGCTTTCATTGTAGTTTAAAACTGTCTGTTTGTATTCCTTTTATTTTCTTTTTGGTGTTTTTATCTCTTTTTAGGTTTATAGGTGCTGGTGTACGCACTTGAATACCGAGAGGCTATTTCGAGATCAAAGAAAGAGAGAAAGAGAAAGAAACGGATAGTTAGTGATGGCTAACTCCACCGCCTGGTTATGAAGCCAATTTGAATCAAGTGAACCAACCTCTAGAAGATAATCCACTTGAGGAGGTTCAGAATAATATTTTGCAAGGAGTAAACTTGAATGGGGCCATCCTCGAAACATACCACAACAGTAAATGCAAGGCATTCCTGAACAAGGAGTGATTTTCCATGTTCAGCCTTTAGGGATTCGCCCTCTAGTCATTCAAGTCACACGTTCTAAGCCCGACAAGGGTATTGCTAATTCAATTCCTAAGCTATTGAAATTACAGGGGAGCTGCTCACTAGGATCCGGTTTGCGCTATACAAAAGTTCATGCAGATATGTGACGCCTATATTACTCAGGGTGTTACAAGAGAGTAAATATACTATTTCATGTTCCAGTTTTTCTTAACTGGAGGCGCTAGTGGGTAGCTAGACAGACAACCATCTGATACGATCCTTGGTTAGGATTCACTTCAAGCCAAGTTTTTTGATAGATTCAATCCACAAACTATGAGAATGAAAGACCAGGTTGAACTAGCCAATTTCATAAAAGATGACGTTGAGACTTTAGGGGAAACATGAATCAGATTCCAACAACAGTTGACTAAATTCCCTCTTCATGAGAATACTCCGCTAATGAAAAATTTGATGTTTTATAAAGGGTCAAATGGAAGTTTATTAATGAGAGTGAATAATATTGGTAGTGGTGGTTTTGTGTCTATGGATCTAGTTTAGGTCGTGCAATGCAGAAGATCATAGATACCAAATGAAGTTGGCATGTACCAAGAGCCAATAGAGGTGTTTTACATGTTGTTAATGATACCATGCTAGAAGCTAAATTCTCCACATTGGAAAATCAAATGAAACAAATAGATATGGTCGTGAAAGAGGGTTTCCAAATGGTGGCTGGTAGGGTGTGATAAAAATAATGATGATAAAAGATAAGAACTATCACCTTAACCAATCACGTTATTCACTGCAAGTATCACAGATTGTACGCAAGTTTAATTGATAAGATAAGTAGAATTCATTCGCAGGGACTATGAAAGTAAGCTAGGACTAATACAAATATGAAGTGAAAATAAAAGAAGCTAGAAGAATGATACGCAAAAATACTCTAAAATATTTGTTTAGTTTTATGACTCTATTAATTAACTAATAAAAATAAAGACAAGAAAATAAATAAGAGAAGAGAGATAGTATGAGAGTTTAGCTCGAGATATAGCTAGTAATCCCCACTAGCCTTATTCTATGACTTATTCATGTAAGGGAGAATTGTGTGATATGCAAAGCTAGGATTCTATATTCCTCCTAACCCCCTTCCGGATGAACTTAGGTGGAGAACTAACAATTAGCAGGGGACTTGGGTAAGGGACCCTGCGCAATGATCGGTGGTTAATCTCAACCTTAATGACTATCTAGTTAGTCAAGTCTGTCAAGATCACTACAACACACTAGACGTTTATGTGGTGTTTCAATAATTAGACACCCCTTCCGAGTGACAATATAACTATTATGGTAATCCTATATGTTTGTAACCGCAAGAACTACAGACAATACATCAAAGCACATACAAACAGGGATACATTACTAATTTCTTAAATGTAAAAGGACATCCCAAACTAAAATAGATACAGAACAGGTCTACGGTTCATGCCCTTATGAGAATCTCAAGCTAAATATAATTAGTTCATACTAGAGAAATAAAGATAATAAATTACAAGAGTGAAGGGTTGGAATGGCATGAATAGCTTCCAACTCCTTTTTGTCTGCTTGTCTTCCTGCTCCTGATGATTCTAGGTGTAATATTGATTAAATTGAACAAGGATTCAAGGATCTGAGGTAGGAATGGATATATATAGGCCTTTGGTCGAAATATGGAGTAATCCCCAAGTTATGGAGTCCTAAAATTATCAAAATTTGTATTCCTAAATTGTGAGCTTATTTGCAATAGCTTTTGAGTTTACTATATAAACGATATTGCAATTTTTTTCTATATGTTTATTTTATATATAAGCCTGCGACATATTAGGAATTGGTACAAGATTAGTATTAATCTCTTTCAATGTGACACACTCATCAAAATAATCCTTAGTAACTTTTATGAGATTATCTTCAATTATAGACTAAGAAGATTTATAAAAAGATGCAAAGAAGCCATCAGATTCAAAACTTATTACCGCCACACTGAGCAAGGCCTCTTTAGTCTTCAAGAACTTCACATGGGTAGCCAAGAATATCATATCTCTCGTAGTATTAGACATCTGTATCACTTCTTTGAGGGATTCAACAAAGCAATTTTCTTAATCTCATCACTTTTACCAAGAAGCTCATGAAAATCAACTTTACGAACACAATGAATTACATTTTGAGAAGACTTAATAGTAGAATACTGACCTAGACTATACTGACCATAATATACAATCTTACCAACATTTCTCAAAGTTGTACGTCAAACAACTTTTCTTTAGCTTTGATAGCTTTCTTCTCGGCATATTTTCAACCATCAATATCTTACACAAATTATTTAAAGAAGGAAGGAGAATGAAAAAAGAGACAAACAAAAAAGAACATGACTAAATATGAGAAAGGATTAGAAAGAAAAAAGATAATTAGTTATGAAGTAATTTCTAAATTTATAAACAAATATTTATGAAAACAAGAGGTATCATGCGAAAAAAAAGCGCGAAACACAAGATAAATTTATAAAAAAGAAATTGAAAAAATAGAAAAAATTGTAATAGTATAAGCAAAATATACAGATCTAGAAAAAACAGGTCAACAAAGTAAATAGCAAAAAAGAAGAGAGAGAAAATTTATTTTGTTAAATTCCACACATTCATTTTTATGCATCTATCAACATATATACATGTCGAGGAATCAATAATAAATGAATATGAATAATGAAAAAAATAACGATGAACGACAAATTAATGATTGTGGAGATGAAAAAATAGAATAAAATCGAAGAAAATAGTTATAAAACAAACGAACTAATTATGAAGCATGTTGAGACCTGTTTAATGAAGATGGTGGGAAGGGGTGGAAATCGGATCCGAAAATTCAGATTTTTGATTTTTTTCGATTAAAAAATTCTCGTTTTGGAACAGATTTTTAATATTTTGAAATTCCGATTTTTCCTAATAAATTTTCGAAATTTCCAGTTTATGGATTCGATTTTTGTTTCCGATGTGTCCTTTTGGTTTTTTTCGATTTTACATTTCTAATATTAAATAAATAATAAATTGTAATATTAAAAAAAATATATCTAACCAAAAACGGTGAAGAATTTCGAGAAAAAAAAAACAAAGAAAAAGTAAACGGTAAAAAATAAATGAAACATTTTCTTTTTACAAAACTATGAAACATGATATCGTCCAAAAAAAAAACTATGAAACATGACACGCCCACTGGAACAAAAGCAAAAAGAAATCTCTTCAAACTCGGCTCTCCTGCCCAAGAGAAACCGCCGCCACTCGTGTGGCCCATTCTCCCACCAACTCGGCTTGGCAACGTCTTCAACAATCGAAGAACCAAATTAAGGTAAAAAATAATTTCTACAATTGAAACTAAAAAAAATTGAATTTTTACACTCTTTCAAAATTATCTGATCAAGTTTACAGTCTGATGTTTATTATATTTTTATACTATGCGCTGAAAATATAGCTTATATTAGGGCAGCACACGGGTCGGTTAACCGACCCGTAGGGGTAAACCCAATACCCAACCCTAATTTTCGGTTTTCATTTTCTTAAACCCAATAACCAATATTTTTTATTGAAACTGTGCGGGTTGGGTAGGACGGGTTAGGGTCGGGTTAGGGTCGGGTTCGGTTATGTTCTAACAATAGAAATTTTTCAAAAAAAGTAACTAAAATCTAGTAACTTTCTAAAAACAGTAAGTTATTGAAATTACAATAGTTTTTTTATATAAAACAGCACTAGATTACTATTACAACATTGAACCACATATAAAATTACAAAACATTGAAATGTTGCAATCTAAATTGTGCATAGCAAAGATCTTGTACAACAGGGGTGTAAATCCTTTAGTGATTCCAAAAAGAACTTCAAATCCAACATAATTCCTGTAAATTTGCATCACAGAAGAGAAGAAATTGTTAAATATAGTTAGCCTCAGATTTGGTTTCATCATTGGCTTAACATTTAGCCTCAGATTTAATATCTTCATTGGCCTTTTATAATCTTAGGGACATTTTAGGGACAAGGGACCTCTTTTGAAAATTACAAGTTACTAAAGATTCAATTAAGTAGTTGCCAACTCAACCTTATATTCCACAATGGATCATACACAATTACACATAGTTATATTGAGGTGTAATCATGGGGTGGGAATATGGGAGATGCAAACATTATTAAATTGAAAATCTAATAACTTGTAAGTTTCGAAAAGATTCATTATACCTTAAGGTTATGGGTTACAAATGTGTTAAAGTCGACTCTTAGGTCACACTCAACTCATACAATCCAACATAACCTGTAAAGGAGAAGAAAAGACAAAAAAGTTAAGATCAATTGAAGTTTTATCTAATTATCTATAACTGTATTATTGAAAAAATAGAAAGTGTTAGGGAGTAATACCTGAAATTGGCATAAGAAACAAAGCATTAACTTTAAGCATTCAAATCCATCACCAATTCATCTCATTGTTTTGAATACATGCAAGTAGGCAACATACAGAGACATTAGAAATCAATGTTTTGATTTATAATTATCATATTTGCATTATAAAAACAACCCAGTAACAATAATCATAGTCTCATACTCATAATCAACTCATATTCATAATCAAACGTAATAACAAAGTTCAAAAATCAACCAACCAAAAATCAGTTCAAAAACAAACAAATACGGGGTTACAAAACAATCCAGTAACAATAAATCATAGTCTCATACCCAAAATCAAACGTAATACAAAGTTCAAAATCAACCAACCGAAAATCAGTTTCAAAATCAACAACCCAGATACAATAATTAATATACGAAACTAAAAGGGGTTTTTCTTTTCATAAACAACAACAATATTCAAGCTATTAATTAGAGAACACATCGGCTTAAAAATACACAAGGATTAGGGTTATAATAATACCTGATAAAAGGGGGTTTTGATTTAAGAAAAACAAAGCCGAGATTAACCCTTTTATAGGCCTCCTCTAAACCTTAGGGTTTTGAAATTGCAAAATACCTTCTGAAAGGGGGTTTTAATGGATAATAATCCACCACCGTGCCATATATAGGCTTCAACATCCTCCAACCCACGGTGTAAATCAAATACAATACCGCTCAAAAACGCCGGCGAGATTAGACGGAGAAGGAGAAGAGCCAGGGCTACGGCTTAGGGTTTTTGAGAGATACAGATTGAAGAAGAGAGAGAGGACGTGAGTGAGGTGAGAGAGAGGTCAAAGACACCAAATGGCCTTTCGTGTAATGAAGGGAGAGAGTATAGAGTATGAGATACGCTTTGGTTTTTTAGTTTTGTTTTATTATGTATAATATATATATAAAAAAAAAAAAAAAGGATTCAACGGGTCGGGTTCGGTTAAGGGCAACCGACCCAATACCCAAATAATTTATTTTTTTGGCCCAGTGGGTTCGGGTGGGGCTCGGTTTGAGTTTTTTCGGGCCGATTTTGGGTCGGTTTTTTCGGTTGGGCGGGTTTGGGTCATCCGTGTGCAGCCCTAGCTTATATGATAAGGGATGCAATGTGAGTATTGTGGGTCCCATAATTTGCCGTGATGTTGGAGTGAGCAATTTGGTCTTTTTATACTGGATTTTGTGAATTGTTTTGCAGGAAAATTTTCATTTGGCGGAATAATCAGACAAAGCCCAAGACTTTTTTTGTTCCAAAAAAGCCCAATACAAAGCCCAACAGTTTTCACCATTTTCACGTGAGCGGGAATACATTCACCAAAAACGTTTGAAAATCTCTCTCACTCTCTCTCCACATACATATCGATTCAATTATCCTCTTTCATATTCGTATATTACTATTTACCCTAATTTCTTTAAATTACGAATTTTTCCTTTTAAACTTTCGGAAATTTCAATTCTCACCCCAAAATTTTGATCCTAGGGTTTTTTGGGGTTTTCTTCTTTAATTTTCTTGGAATTTACGAGACTTTTAGTAGCATTTTTGTATCAAAGAGGAATGAAAGAATGAGTAGAAACCAAGCAGAGCAACCGGACGTGGACGAAGTTTCCGGTGCCGGAAACTTTTTCCAGTCAGTACAGCCACAACGCGACCTCGAATCTAACTGGGCCGTCGATTTAGCCAAGAATCTTGAAGAGTATTTGCTCAAAATCTGCTCCGGTGAAGTCTCCGACAAAGATGACTCACATCTCTCAATAAATTTCGCTGAAGGTTCATATTTATTTTTAATATATACATATGTATTAAATTTGTATGCTTTTTTGTCAACGATCAAGTAATTATGTATTTTTTTTTCTAGCTGCTTTGTTGCTTCAAGGTTCGATTCTAGTGTATAGCAGAAAGGTGGAGTATTTATATTCTTTGGTTTTACATGCTTTGGAGTTCATTTCTCAAAAAAGGTTCGTTTTTTACTATCTAATTTTAACTTTTACTGCTTTAATCGCATCTTTATTCAAGAAAAGTATGAAAAATTATGTAAAGTAGAATAATTTGTATTAAGTATGACAAAGTTGGATCTTTTAGAGGCACTATTAAATAGATATTCGCGAAAAAAAAGATTCGCCTAGTGATATCAGTTCTTTCCTTTTTGGGAAAGATCAAAAATAGAACCTGAGCATGTTTCTGTAACAGTGTTCAAGATCAAACACCTAATGGTGATCCAGATCAACCAATTGAAAATGGTCAAAATGGCGCTACAAGTGAAGATAATGACACATTCTGGGTATTAGATGACATCACAGGTATGTAATGTATTGTGAAACAATTTAAAGATGTTTTTTAGCTAAGAAAAGATTGATTTTTTATTTTTTTGTAGTTGATCCAAAGAATTCATTAGATAATAATGCTAGAGAAGCTCCATTAAATCAATATGTAAGACCACCAGCTAATTTAGTGGTTCTAGAAGGTGATTGTTTAGATACTACTGGTGAAACTGGTGAACTTGAATCTTATCTGGTATTAATACTACACTAATACATTAAATTTTATATTTATTTACTTTCTTAATTTAAATTTCAATTTTTGATTATTTTTTAGTTGGCGAACAGTGATCTTTATCGCGATTTTATTCTATTAGATTCGTGTGATTCTATAGTAGTAAATGAGTATTTAAAACGAAACGTTGAAGTTGAGAATGAGAAAACTCCTGTTCGCTCTAAAAGTCGCAAAAGTGTGGGACCCAAATCTGTTCGAAAAACTCCGAGTTTAACTCCTGTAGTTAACCATGGTTCTGACTTTGATAATAATAATATTAACCATGATCAGTACGATTCTCCGGGAAATAATAATGATTTTGGGTTTGGTATTGATGATAATTACATGAATAACACTGATTTAGAAAATTCAGACGAAGATAATGAAGATGATGATCCATGGAAGCCTTTAAATCCTCATGAACCTGGAACTCTCAAGACTAAACCATATAAAAGAGGTATATTTTATATTAATATTATTATATTTATATTATATAATAATTTACTTACTGAATTTTAATCATTTTAAGCAGTAAAAGCTAATAAAAGGAGAGATTTAGGATCGAAAAAGCATATTCTGTGTAATGAATTTCCGCTTGCGAAATTAAACGGTACGATTAGTTTAGAATTGAATGAAATATGGGAATCGAGAAAACGTGTTATGTTAGAGAATGAATCAAAGTCTCCGTTATATGAAAAGCTTCGTAATTCACTTGTAAGTGGAGTGAATATAGATGGTGATAATGCGTTTAATAATCCTATGGATAATAATGAAAATAATGGAGATGATAGTGAGGATGATTTAGATATGGGCCCACATGATTTTGATATGCCGGATATTGATAATGAATTTCCGCAAAACTTTAATGAGGTTTGTTATGTAAAGACCAATCTCTATATATATATACACATATATGTATATTATTAAATTAAACGTTGCTAAATTAGTGGCGTTTATGTAGAATAATGATGAAGGTGTTCATTTTAACAATGATGAAGTAGAAGTAGATCCGAATTCTCAAACTAGTCTTGAAGATCTTTGTAGGTCACATTTGGTATGTTTTTTAATTTATTTATATAAATATAAATATAAAATATATATTAGCTAATGGAAAATATGTATGTATATATATATATATGTAGGATGCTTTATTAGCTAACCTTTCGGAAACGGAGAAGCAAACGGAAATGGCTGCTAGGGTTTCAACATGGAAACAGAGAATCGAGGAGAATCTGGAAGAACAGGTTTTTTTATTTTTTTAAATTTTTTTAATTTTTTTAATTTTGGGGAGTTTGATTTGGAATTTATTTAATTATTATAGGATGCACGACCACCATTTGATATTCATTTATATGGTGATCGAATAATGGATAAATTATCATCTGAAGCTGAACCGGGAAAAAATCCTATGTCTTTTGGAGATGTAGTAAAGGGTCAAGAAAAACATGATGTGGCACGAACATTTTCAGCACTTTTGCAATTGGTATTTTATTAATTTTTATTTTCTTTATTTTTATGTAATTTTAGTTAATGAGATGGTTGGGGTGTAGGTGAATAATGGAGATGTTGACTTGGAGAAAAGTGGGATTGGAAGTGAGTTGACTTGTTACACAAGTGAGAATCCATTTCATGTAAGATATTTAAAGAATGGGAAAAATAGAGGAGATAATATGAAGATGAAATTTTCGAAAAAAAGAGCTAAATCGCCTATTTTGAAAAGTCATGGAAAAGAGAATACTTCATCATCTTTATCATCTCCTTCTTCAAAATGTAGAAGAATATCTATTAAGGCGGGAAAATCTGGGTCAACTCCTCAAGGGAAAAAGAGACGAAAGTCAAGAAATATTGAACCTGTGGTGGATTTATGAGAGAAATTACTAAAATGTTGGATTATTGTTAAATTAATTAGTTGAATGTACCTATATAGGGTAAAGATTGTTGTGTAACATGTTTGATTTTATTAGTGCAGAATTTAGGCCTTTTTTTTTGAATATTTGTGTGTATTTGCAAATTACAGAAGGTGTTAATTTAAGGTGTTAATTTAATAAGACTTAAGGAAATGCTTTACTGTTGGGTTATTGATGTTGATAGTTGTTTTTTTTCCCTCTTGTTTTTGGTAATTTGTGCGTCTCCTTTTATATTTAATTTATTTTTTTCATATTAATATATTGAAAAAACACCAAATTTAGTGATAAAAATCTGATCTTTTCAGACTAATTAATTTTAATTTGATGAATTTATAGTTAGTTATATGTCCATTTAAAGTTTGCAACTATCCATAGAGTAATTGCTTATCTTGCTTATCTTTAGTTGAAGTGTTATCCAAAATTAGTTATATACCCTCGTGATACGAAAAATGCTAAAAAAATGTAGCAAAAAGTGAAATAGTTAACTTCAGTGAATCAGTAAGGTTAGGGACTTAATAATAAATATTGTATTGACCGGGGAAAACTGAAGTAACCAAATATCTAGAATATCAAGAATATATTTGCAATATTCTTTAGTATCACAGGGCGATATACCATGTTATTTGTAATAAAAGGGAATATAATTTTATTTTGGACTACACAGGGACTAATCGTGTAATTGATTTGATTTTACTCTCTTGCACTGGGGAATCAGTGAAGTCCCAAGTGGGTCCCTCTAGGGTGGACTATAATTGGTCGTTAAGTTGTATGAATGCAAGGTTGTTATTAGTTGTATGAATAATCCATGTTTTAGTGCCTTTGCGTAAATTTATTTTGCTAAATCTCATTATGATCCCATGATTGCGAAACTTGTGGTACATGGAGAAAATCGTGAAGCCGCTTTGATTAAATTGAAGGACTGCTTGTGCAAATTTCAGGTTGCAGGATTACCAATAAATAATAGATTTTATCTCGAAACTAGCGAATCACAAGGCTTTTGAAGAAGGGAACGTTGAAACGCATTTTATCGAACAATACAGAGATGATTTATTCATTGACCCAAATAATGTAATACTAGCAGAAAAAGCATATACTTCTGCTAAATATAATGCATCAATTTTAGCTGCTTGTGTTTGTGAAAAGCAACGTGAAATGTCCAAAAAAATTACCCCTGTGGGTGTTTCGGTATGGTATGATCATCGTGCCAGGTGTACGATGGAGCTTGAATGGGAAGATGATCAAGGTGCAATCCCTTTAAAGCTTGATGTTACTTATTTGCCAGATGGAAAATATCTCGTTGAGACTGGAGAAAAGAATTGCACTGGATTAGAAATCGAGGTGTCACAATTAAGTAATTATGATTACCAAGTAGAAACATATTCACATTTGGAATGGTCCAGATCATCATCATTTTAACCGAAAAATCGGGCTTCGATTATCCGAAAAACACATCATAAATCTTCTGCTGAGTCAGCATCTAATGATCCCGGGACAGTTGTGGCCCCCATGGCCGGTTTAGTGGTTAAAGTTTTAGTTAAGGATGGGGTTAAAGTTGAGGATGAACAACCCATTTTAGTCATGGAAGCTATGAAAATGGAGCATGTTGTGAAGGCGCCTATAGCTGGTTATATCCACGGGCTTAATGTTTTAGTTGGGGAACAAGTTTATGATGGCACGGTTTTGTGTAGTGTCAAAAAGGTAAATAAATGCACGTGAATGAATAACTCTCAAAAGAATGTTTTAAGAATTGCAAATTACACCCTAATTGTGAGACAATAGGTTTGGAAGGTATTAGATATTTACCAAACTAGTATGAATCAGACACTGACCAAACTGTTGTGTTAATAATTTGGAGGTTTCTTAATCAGATTCCATATACCAAGATGTATATAAAACCTTCATGTAATTGTAAATGTACAGAAATTAGCCTTCGATATGTGGGCATTATGTATGTTAAACTTCTTTCTTGCGAGGTTTATGTAACTTTTTTTAAAAAAAGAAAAAAAAGAGGGTTCAATTGTTGAATCATATATACCTACCCTGAACAATTTAGATGATTCATTTTCACTATAATGGAGAAGAGTATACCCTGTTTGAGTAGTCTTGTTTGAGTAGTCTTATGTTAGTATCACTCAAGTTTAGGTTTCATTCCAAGTCAAGAAAGGGCTAAAGGCAAATATTTAAACAAAAGATACCATTTTGTTTGCTTAATTCTTTAATTTTAGATAAATAATACATAAAGAATCACTATAAAGTGAGAAATATGAGCCTGAAATTTAACTAAGATGAGAATCACTCAACAAATCCTTCCTTTCTAGTTTACTCTTGACACAATTCTCAGATAATTATTCAAACGAAATAATGACTCCATCTATTTAACATACAATAAAACCATCCCTTCCCTATTTCTATTCCTAAAATTAACTTAAATAACTATATTTTACAACCAAATATTATTCAAAAATATGATCAACCAAATATTATTCAAAAATATGATCATTTTGCACAACACATATTCAATTCACCCATTTTTTTTTATTCCGTGTCATACAATTTTTTCTAAACTCACAAAGCATAAATTTGCAATTTTCAAATAACACAAGGACTTATATGCAATTTTCGAAATTTCCACATATGATCAATTTCCACAAAACATAACCCATTCAGCCATTTATCATTTATTCATGGCAAACACAAGATTTTTCAACCGTCACAATATTATATTCCCCAATTTTCATATAACACAGGGACTTGCATTTGCATTTTTTGACTAAGACAGGGACTTATATGCAATTTTTGAAAAAAACAGGAACTTATATTTACATAGCCAATTTTAGACCTTAAACTTTCAAAATAATCAGGAACCAAAGAATCAAACAAACAAAGCATCGGCTCAAATTCATCAGAGAAAATGAGGATTTCGAAATATCAAGAAATCACACATTATGTACATTTTTTACATGTAAACCAAAAAATGAAAGAAAATTCAAACACAAAATATCTATTACTCTATTAAATGAAGAATCAATGGATGATGAATTTAGACGTTATCTGGCCAGAACTCTCTGTAAAAAGCACGTTCAAATTCTTTCTCTTGCATTCTTTTCTCAAACTCAAGCATTTTCCGCATCTTCTTAGAAATCCCTTTTGCTTTCTTTTTAATTGGTAACTGTAAATTAGCACAATACCATCAATAAACTAAATATATACTTTCAAATTCTCATAAATTATTATTCACCATGAACTTACTTTTTCAATATTTTCACGGGACTCCTTTTTTTCCTTTTCTGCTCCCAATCCTCGTTTATTTTTCTTCCTTTGTGTTTGAATAGGCTCCAGTCTTCCCTGATATCATACAACTTAATAAGTAATCAATTCAAGTTTCGTCAATTAATAAAATTCAAAAAACCAAATAAAATAAAAAATTATCTAAACCTAGGGATAGGGATCAAATTCAAGTAAAATTCATTGATTAAAACGTACCTGTTGAGAAAGACCGAGGCCTGTACCTTCTTTCCAACCATGTTTCTTTAACAACTGCAATAAAATAATAAGAGGCAAATTACTAGAAATAAAAAATGGCAAGATAAAATCGATAAGAATTAAGACAGTACTGAAAAGGGGCAAACCTGAAATCCAATATTAGAAGAGTTGATTGGTAAATCAGCAGAAGAAGAAGAAGAAGAGCTTCCAACCCCAACGTCTTCTGTACCAAAACCCATTGCCTTTTCTTTAATTTTTTATTTTTGTGTTAATATTCTTTTGCTTCACTTTTTTGGTCGGAATAAAAAATATCTGGTTTGTTGTTTTAAATACAAAATACTGTACCAAGTGGTTTTTTTTCTTCTTTTTTTGACAATGTACCAAGTGGTTTCCACTGGATCTTTGTAAGCTTTTAAAACTTTTTTTAATTTGGGTCCAGCCCAACTCATTCTTTTCGCAGAACACCTTTTATTTTATTTTTTAATATAAATATGAAGTCTAATAAAGACTTCATATTTTATTAAAAACTTACTAAGTTCTTGTGGAAGCCACCTATAGTATAGTATGAGGTGTAATCCATCCACATTTATTTTATTTTAAGAATTTCAATAAATCTTCGAGAGAGTCCGTATACGTAATCGGTTCAGTATTTGATTCAATACTCGTTTTGCCATCTAATCATTACAAAAATCCGTTTCCCAATAAATATAGTATATCTCGAAGTTAACATGTTTTGCAAGTATAGTATTGCACACTTTTAGTACTTCATCTACTAATTCCCCTTACTCCCACCGCTCTTCAGTAGCGCATGTGACTTAAGCGAATTAGTCTCAATGAAAACCATCTCATACATCTGAGTAATTTTTATATACAAACTGAAATATAAAGCGAAAAGTTCGGCTTGAAACGCTGAATTTACTATTGCGGAAAAGGCCCCCAACTCCCGCTTTACTAGCCCCTTGTGCTAAACAACCATCTATGTTGAGTTTCACACCGAAAGCTAGTTTAACCCACTTAACTAGTTTACTTCTCGCCATGGAAATTATCCTACCGTCTCGCTCTTTTCTCCAAACAAGATACAACCCGCCACTGTATTTTTAACCATAGCTTTAAGGGTTCCAATCGAATTCTCATGGGTATTTTCTTCAAAACATCTTTCGTTCCAATCAATCCAAATGTGCCAGCATAAAGAGATTGCGAAAGTCGTATGTTCTAGCCCCACCCTTTTTCATTTACAACCGATCACTTCTTTCCAGCACTAAGATCCATCAAGTCTGCTGCCACAGTAGATTCGCTCGGTACAGCACTTGCAGCGATTTTATTCCTGCTTAGACTGTTTGTTGGCCTAAAGTTGTGAGATCGTTACCTACCGGTTGAAACACATTGTAACTATTATACATGTTGTAACTACTCCATCGACTATTACATCAATGTTGTCAGGCACTAAACCTCGCATGTTAACAACACTTTCCCTAGTAGCTGTTGTATCCCAGGAAAAGTTGTCCCAAGTTAAATCCTCTAATCCGATGTTGTTGTTATTACTACTGAGTTGCTCATTAGCAGCTAAAAAAATGCTTGGTTATGTTCCATTCTAGTCCTCACGGTATTACGCAATTTATCAAGTTCGGGCCATCCTTTCCAGAACTCACCGTACTTCCGGCATCTCGGAGATGCACAACAATTTCCTGATTTACACCACAACTCTTACGTAACAGTGACACCTCGTTCAGCGTTTCCCCAAATTCAAGGCTGTGGGAAAACAATCCCATGTAGTCCGTCAAATAAGAATTTGTATTTATTGCAGAAACCTTAGGGACCAAATCTTCTCGCAACTAAAGATAACAGACGCATCCGGCGCTTTAAGTGACTTATAAGCTAATTTGATGGAAAAGTTTCCCGATGCCTCTAACTTCTACTTATACTAATACCCCTATTCACTATACACTTCCTCAATACCATTAGCCAACACCTTCTACCCATGAAGTATACTCTTGCATACTCATAATTTTTTTATCACTGCCGAAAAAAATCGATCTTGTTATTAGTTAGTTTACCTGATATTTCTTAATTATTTATTATTTTATTATACTAAAGTTATATGCACTATCTCAATTGTGCAAAGTATTATGAGATTTATGTTATAAATATAATTACGTAATAAGGTTATATTTAACAAAATATGCAATCATATTACTGATTAAAGAGAATTTTGAAAAAAATTGTTAAATAGTAAATTCTTCTTATAAAGTAAAGAAAATATAACAAATTTTCCTAAACTTTTAAATAGTTTTAAATAATTGCAAAAAAAAAAAAGATTGTAAATATGTTTTAAGTTAAACAAGTTCAATTTTTTAAAGTTTATCGGTTTCGATTATACATTTTATTTTATTTTATTTAAATAAAAGGTTTTAGATTAAAAAATTTATAGGCTAAACAGTTTCAGTTATGGATACTAAGAAAAGGAACATTAATAATTTACTAAATCTTTATTTATTATTGAAACTGTCTTGTTTTTAAACATGTCTGAACATTAAAATTAACGAGAGTCATAACAATACATATCTTTGACCTCTTTTAGTGGATACAATATCTTGAATCCTAAACATAATTAATTGTAAACAAGTATATTTGTAAATAACTAAGAAAGTATAACGTAACAATATTTTTTGATTGAAATTTAATTACATACATTAATATATTTTAATAGATACGTCAATTAAATATGATTTTTTTTGCATACTATATATATTTTCAATAATATAAAATTATGTTGACAGAAGATCCATACAATCAAGAATTTTCTAGAGAGAGAAAGCTCTGCCTCCTCTCTCATTTTACATGCCGGAGTAACCAAACCAAAGAAAAGCCGGTAATAAGATACAAAAACACCAGATACATTATAACTCCAAAGGGGGGGGGGGGGGGGTCTCACCATCCCCTTACTTTACAAAATTTCTTGTCAAATTATCTATAACCCACAGCTAGATAATCTCTAAGTCCACAATAAGTCTAGCATTTTCAAACACTCTTTTGCTAGACTGACCAAGAATGTCAAAAGAGAAAAATACCCTCTATTTATGAGATAACTAAGCAACAATTAGTTATGTAAAGGTTCTCGAGCTAATTATTTTCAACGCCAAGCTAAAACTACTAAATAAAATTAAAAATATTATATAATTTACCCTGATAAAATTCAAGAATATAACCACAGAATTAACTAAGTTTTACTCATATGATGAAAGAGCAAAATTCGATCATTCCCACCTTTCTGAACAGTCACCACTAGGTCGCCGTCTTTAAAAGCCGCACTAGCTAGCTCCGGCAGCGTTGAAGACGGAAGACAAACCTGCCAAATATCGAGTTCCAAATCCAGCTCCCCAAATGATGCAGCAGCATCAAAGCCGACTTTTCTTTTGATGACAATCTTAGTAACTCCGTGATAGATCTCGATTGTATGGGTTCTGACATCGTTGGTTATGTCCTCCGTGGGGACGATGAAACGGAGGGAGTGAAGAGTTTATCCGATGGTGGTGTGGGGACGACGAAGGGTTTAATGGTAACTAAAGGTGGGGTTCATGGGTTGAGAAGGTGAGCTTTATGGGTTTTGTTTTTAATTTGATCATGTGGAAACGGAAAGGGGAAAAGGGTTCTTGTTGAAGAAGACGAGATGGAAAGTGAGGATTTTTTTTTTTAATATTTACACTTAATTGAGCTAACTTACTTTTAAAAATGAAGTAGCACCTCATCTCCCATATCCTTTTTGAAATATACCGAATAAATATAGAGTAAATGTATTCTTTATTCCCTAAACTATGACTGACATGACAGTTTGCCCCCCATAATATTTTTTGGTAGTGGATGCCCTTAAGTTTCATTTTCGTGACTGGATGCCCCTTAACGAAATAGGCTTCATTTAAATATCACGAAAATGTAAACAGACCCCCATACTAGATGCCTCTTTCTGGATGCCCCTGATATTAACATAGTTATTTTTTATATTTAAATGGCCATATGTTAAGGGGCATCCACTTACTCCATAATGGCTCCATTTAATCTCTCCAGAGCTACAAAAATGAATCTTAAGGGACATCCAGTCACGAAAATGAAGCTTAAGGGGAATCCAGTCACGAAAATGATACTTAAGGGGCATCCGGCCACGAAAATGAAACTTCCAGTACCAAAAAATATTATGGGGGGTAAACTGAAACTTCCAGTACCGAATTTCCGGTAAATTCCGAAATTCCGAATTCGTAATTTTTTTTTCCAGTTCCGAAAAATAGGAACGGAATTGGAATAGAAAAAATCTATTCTGAAAAAAATTGGAAATTTTCCGAAAGACCTTTTTTCCGATCAGTTCCTTCCGATTTCCACCCCTAACTCTTGACGATGATTCACTTGTTTATTATTGTAACCCTTTGCCGGGGTAAAAGTAAAAGAAAAAGTATTGAAAAGAAAAGAAATATGTTGTGAAAAGAAGTAGCATCATATCTCACATCAAAAAGAGAGTTATGACTAACTTACAAAAGAAAAAATGAATTGAAAAGATCATATTAACTGGACCGGCAAAGTGGAATTTCTATGTGATCATCTTGAGGCTTTATATTGGGTTATTGGTGATTCTAAGTAATGCATCTAAATCTTGGGTTGAGTGAGAACATCATATGAGAGTAACTCAAGATGTAGGGCGATTCGTTGATGGCTAGTGAGAGGAGAGCTAAAAGTTCACTCTACATTATCTAAATATACAATCATACCGTCTCTAAACATTACAACCTTAAAGACCATATGATTATTAACTATGTGATCTAAAAACGATTGAACCAATAAAGAGTAGTTAGATGGATCATTGGAGTCTTTGTTAGGATCGATAAACAATCTATAGCCTTCATAGTGAACTAAGTGAAAGACCCATCCTTCGCGCATTGCAAACTAATCTAATCTAGTCTTGAAATTAACCCGTGTTGATTGTTTGTATGATAAGTGTATATATAAATAATTTATTTTGTAAATATTAATACATGAAACTTTCTAAGTAGATTCTTTATACTATTCTTCACATTCTTCTTCTCCACATGCTTAATTGACTTAGGTATATATTTTTAGAAACTTCCCTATTGTTCTTATTTCTTATTGTATCGGGAGGATACAACTTTGAATAGGGGGTCTTGATGTCTCCATAATTGTGATGAATTAATCTATTCACGAGACATCATTTTAGGTGCACTGTATTATTTGTTAAGGGTTTTTCCCTGTTAATAGTTAATTCTCCAATTCTTACCTTGATTTTGAATTATTTCTTTTAGAGCATTTTTGGTATAACTTGTGTGTTAAATGTGAAGTTATTAGGTAAATTGATCTAGTTAGATGCCAAATCAATGTTTAAGAGTTAATGAAAGAAGATAAAGGCAAAATTAAGAGTTAAAAAGGCAGAAGAAGCTGTTTTGGAAATTAAAAGTTGTATAAAATTGCTGTCTAGATTTAAGGATGTCCAGTGTTTGTAATGCTGCACAAAAACGGATAAGAATTTGAAGGATCCCTATCACAACTGGGTAGGTCTTTGAATTACGGTCAGTTTGATATAAAATTATTTAAATTTGGCCCAGTAACAGAAAAGTTATGAATTTTATAAATTTAAGAGGTCAACTAGTCATAGGGGTGAGCATGACCAACCCACCCATCAAACCCAATCCAACCTAGATAAATTTTTAAAGGTATTTTGGGTAATTTTACCAAAGGAATAAATATAACTACTGCCTACTGATGTCTCCTTAAATGTTCTTATTTTCGACCCTTAGGAGACATCATTTTTGGTGTTTATTTAATCATTTCGATAGACTTTTGGACTAAATATGCAATAATATGATTTTCCTCTTTTAATTCTAGCATTTTTGATTTATTAAGCTTTTGCGCGTAATATTGGTATTTTTAGTGAGTATTTTACAGGTTTTAGATGTTAGCTAGAAGAGGAATCCGAGGAGAAAGTCAAAGATCATGATATGGAGTCAAGACTTGAAAAGAAATCCCGAAGATATTATTTTTAGAGCTGAAAATCCATTTTCCAGGCCATAAATTGCTGATTTCGAGGTGCTTAAGCGATGATCTAGCTGTTGACCTTTGAAGAGAAATCATTCCTTATCGAATTACGGAACTTTAGCAACTGGAATGAGGTCAATCGGAGTTGTAACGCATCGGGAAAAGCTGTTTTAGTGAAGGTATATCAGCAGTTACGGGATTTTGGGCTAAGTTAGTGGACTTGGGCCTTTTATATTTCATTTAATTAAAAGCCTAGGTCCAAGTCCGAATTTCCACCTATGAAATCAGCCCTTGACTTCTATTTTACACACAATTCACATTCTGCAAGATTAAAAACACCAGAGAGAAGCAACTGAAGGAAGGAGAAGAAGCTACAAGAGCTGGAGAGGGTCTATATCTCCGTTCGTAGTCATTCCGATTCCGGAAATTAGGTTCTTTTATCTTTTTAATTCTGTAAACAATATGAATTCCTTTATTTTTAATTTCGTATTTCATTTTAATATGAGCTAAGTTTTATTTAGTGCTTGAGAACAAACAATGGGTGAATCCCAATTCTTATTAATTAACGAATGTTGAATTTGGGTTTTAATGAATTAAACTAAATTAGGGCTTTTACTCTTTTCGATAAATTAGGAATGTTTACTGTTTTTAGCGTCATGAACTAGGAACAGGTAATAGTATTTAGGCTATTCCAATAAGTGGCAATTGGATCATCCTGACGGGGGGTTTGAATACGGAACTATTTATTCAATCTAGGATAGAAGTTAATGATTCTGACGAGCTTAGCTAATCCTAGGGCCAATGAGGTAATAACACTTAATCATCCAACGGTGGATCATATTTACCCTGACGGGACTAGTGACACTTTAGGATCGCCTTATAGTCCACCCTGACGGGGGTATAAGGATATTAGAATCCCGACCATTGTAATTGACTACTTTAGCCCTTAAACAACATAAGTTAAGAAATAGGATAGGGAGGATCCTTGCGTTCTCAAGTGCTACTTCTCATATTGCGTTTTACATCAATTTACTTGCGTCTTAGCTTTTATTTGCATTTTAATATTTGTCTTTCATTCATTAGCTTTAATAACAAAAACCAAACAAATATATTATTGTCTTTTATTTTCATAAGTGCATCAATCACTACTTGCTAAACATTGTGATCAACCATTCCGTCCTTGGAACGAATCTGATTTATCAGAATTACTACTTGGGACAACCGTACACTTGCGGTTGTGGTTCGATTATTTATTGCATTATTTTTAGAACACACAAAGGACCACCAAGTTTTTGGCGCCGCTGCCGGGGACGGTAGCGTGTGACCACGGTGTTTATCCTTTAGTGATAAGTGCATTTTATTTTATTTTATCAGTTTTACGCTTTTTGTTTAGTTTCTTTTCAGGTTTTTAGGTTTGGTGTATGCGAAGAAGGCTATTCAAGGATCTAGAGCCAACACCTCCGATCCTTAGTAATCCAGAATCGTTGATCAGACTTGCAAACAAGAGAAGAAGAGAACGAGAAGCTTTAGAGGTAGAAGAGTTAAGTAACAGAATGGCAGACATCAATCTTCAAAATAATCAACAGAATAATGGACAAGGCCAGCTAGATGCAAATGGCCAACCTTTAGCTCCAGGCGTTATTCCTCAAGTTCAACTACTAAATCCCAATCCTCCAGTCCAGATAGTGATGAATCATGATCCGTGGTTTACTAACGGTCCTCCAGAAGTTCCATTCCGTGCTCCAGCTATAGGAGTAGGTGCTCCAGATATTAATGTTCCACGTTTTCGTCCAGATTCGGGTATGTTAGCTCAGTTCCAGAATTTTGGTAATTTTCGTGGTAGACCAGCAGAAGATCCTCTCAGGGCAGTACAGAAATTCAAACAGATATGTGATTCTTATATCACACAAGGGGTCTCGAGAGAACAGATGTATTTTGCTGCTTTTAAGTTCTTTGTTACTGAGGGAGCAAGTGAATGGCACGATACGCAAGATCCTACGAAGATCACCAATTGGGACCAATTAGAAATTGCGTTCTTTGACAGGTATTACCCAAGTAACATGAGGTTAGATGCTGAACTAGAATTGACGCATTTCCGTCAAGAATATGAAGAAACTTTGGGTAAGAGTTGGACAAGATTTCAGATGTGTTTACGAAAAGTTCCCAATCATGGGTATTCAGAACAACAACAGCTTAAGATCTTTTATAGAGGCCTTGATGGGAAGTCAAGAGAGAAGTTGGATACGCTATGTGGTGCAGGTTTTCTTCAAGTTCAACCCGCTCATGCTAAAATTATCTTAGAGAGAACAGTCAAGAATGAAGTTGGGTGGAATTCAGTAAGAGCACCGGTTAAGGGAGTGAATAATGTTGATATGGAAGAGAAATTTGCTACGTTTGAAAACAAGATTCAGAGTACTATTGAGCAACAATTGAAACAGCTTACTTTAGCTGTGAAAGAAGGATTTTCGGGTAAGAAGGTAGCTGTGCATGCTGCACAAGAGGTTTATATGTGTTCGATTTGTCAGGTAGATGATCATGATGAGGAAAGTTGTCCAAATAACCAAGAATCCGTGATGTTCATGTCCAACAGAGGTAACTTCAATTCAAGTGGTAATGGATATCAGCCTAACAGAAACCATCCTGGGTTTCAATATTCAAATCCTAATGGGGCAGCCAATCCTACCTACGCATATCAGCCGCGTCCCCAAGGTAATAACTATAATCCAAGACCACACAACAATTATCAAGGAGGACAGAATCAGGGAAATTATGTACAAAGGCAAGCTCCTCAGAATACTCCTCAGAATACATACGATGAAACTTTAAACCAAAAAGCCTTACCTGCCCATCCACAAGAAGGAGTAGTTACCCTTCAGAAAACCGTGGAAAATTTAATTGCTCTTCAAACACAAGCCTTAGAACGTCAGAACGCAGCTGAAGCGAATATGAAGATTTTCCAGAATCAGCTAAGCCAAATTAATAAACAGCTAAATCAGCGCCCACAAGGGCAACTTCCTAGCGATACTGAGAATCCGAAGCAACGCGAAGATTGTAATGCTGTTACATTGAGAAGTGGTAAGAACCTTCCTCCCCCTCCTTTTCCCATTATGAAAGAGAAAGAAGTACCAAGGAAAGAAAAGGAAGTGGTGGAGAAAGAGAAAGAAAATGAGAAAGATAATGAGGTTGAAGAAATAGTGAGACCAAGAGAAGTTCCGAAAAAGAAAGATGATATGGTGATTAATCGCCCTCCACCACCGTTCCCATCGCGAGTTCAGAAAAAGGGTGATTTGGGTGATTTTCAGAAATTCTTTAATAGAGTGAAGGGTCTAAGTATTAATATCCCGTTACTTGAGGCGATTCGAGATATTCCGAAATACACTAAGTTTTTGAAGAGGGCCCTCACTAACAAAAGGCCCTATTGTGATAACGAGATGATTGGTCTTCCAGAAGAGTGTAGCGCGATTTGTCAAAGTAAATTACCTCCGAAGTTGGTTGATCCGGGGAGTTTCACGATTCCCATATCAATTGGGGAAGAATGGAAAGGAAAGGCGCTATGTGACTTGGGAGCTAGCATCAATTTGATGCCCAAGTCGATATTTGATAAGCTAAAAATTGGAAACGCAAGACCCACTTCTATGGTCTTGCAAATGGCGGACAGGTCTCTTGCGCATCCTGAAGGCCGCATTGAGGATGTCCTTGTTAAGGCAGGTACACTTATATTTCCTGTTGATTTTGTAATCCTTGAATACAATGCAGATAGAAATGTCCCCATTATTTTGGGTAGACCATTCCTAGCTACAGGGAGAACATTGATCGATGTAGAAAATGGAGAATTAACAATGAGGATACAAGATGAAGAAGTGAAATTCAATGTATTTCGAGCTATGAAATTCCCAGATTCTCAGGAAGATTGCTTCAGAATGGATGTAGTAGAGCAAGCATCGCAAGAGGTATTTAATTGTTTAAATTTTGATGATATCTTGCAGGCTGCTTTAACATTAGATTCACCTGAGATGATGGAGGAGCTTACTGAAACAATAGCAGCTCTAAATTCTGAAAATCCGAGGTATAGGCGTCCTGCCTATGAACCTGTGAGAGAACCGGGGGAGATTGTACCTAAAAAGAAGCCTTCAATTGAATCTCCTCCGGAATTGGAAGAAAAACCATTGCCAGCACACTTGAGGTATGCGTATTTAGGTACTAATGAAACTCTACCTGTTATTGTTTCAGCTAATTTAACAGGTCCTCAAGAAGATAAACTGTTGCGTGTGTTAAGAGCCAACAAAGAAGCAATAGGTTGGACAATTGCTGACATCAAAGGCATTAGTCCATCCTATTGTCAACATAAAATCATACTTGAAGATGTTAACGCACGCTCAGTTGAAGGTCAAAGAAGATTAATGCCCGCTATGAAGGATGTGGTAAAGAAAGAGGTGATCAAGCTTTTAGATGCGGGGATTATTTACCCCATTTCGAGTAGTGAATGGGTGAGTCCGGTTCAGTGTGTACCGAAGAAGGGAGGAATGACAACAGTTCTTAATGATAAAAATGAAGCGATTCCTTCAAGAACGGTAGTTGGATGGAGAGTTTGCATGGATTATAGAAAGCTGAACAAGGCCACCAGAAAAGATCATTTTCCTTTGCCCTTCATAGATCAGATGTTAGACAAATTAGCCGGAAGAGAGTACTATTGCTTCTTGGATGGTTATTCTGGGTATAATCAAATTTACGTAGCTCCAGAAGATCAACATAAAACAACATTTACATGCCCCTTTGGTACTTTTGCATATCGTAGAATGCCATTTGGGTTGTGTAATGCTCCTGCTACCTTTCAAAGATGCATGATGGCCATCTTCTGGGATATGATCGATAACTTTCTTGAAGTGTTTATGGATGATTTCTCTGTATTTGGTGATGATTTTGATAAGTGCTTAGACAATTTGGAGAAAGTGTTAATCAGATGCAAAGAAACAGATTTGGTCTTAAACTGGGAGAAATGTCATTTCATGGTTCGCGAAGGTATTGTTCTGGGTCACAAAGTTTCGAGTGTTGGATTGGAAGTCGATAGAGCGAAGATTGAGGTAATTAAAATTCTTCCCCCTCCTGTTTCTGTTAAAGGGGTAAGAAGTTTTCTAGGCCATGCTGGCTTTTATAGGCGATTTATCAAAGATTTTTCTAAGACTGCGAAACCGTTATGCAACTTACTTGAAAAGGATTCCAAATTCCTTTTTGATGAAGCTTGTTTAGCGGCTTTCAAAGCAATTAAAGAAAAGCTTATTTCTGCTCCTATAGTAGTGCCTCCAGATTGGAATTTACCATTTGAGGTTATGTGTGATGCGAGTGATTTATGTATGGGAGCTGTATTAGGACAAAGAAAAGAGAAAGTTTTTCATTCGATTTATTATGCTAGTAAAACTTTTAATGGTGCTCAGATTAATTATACAGTTACAGAAAAGGAGTTGCTAGCGGTTGTGTATTCATTCGATAAATTTCGCTCTTATCTTCTTGGAGCGAAAGTTATTGTCTATACAGATCATTCAGCGATTCGATATCTTATGGAGAAGAAGGATGCTAAACCGAGGTTAATCAGATGGGTGTTATTGCTTCAAGAGTTCGATTTAGAGATCAAGGATAGAAAAGGGTGTGAGAATCAGGTTGCAGATCATCTATCGAGGTTAGAAGGTTCAGAGTTGAATAGTGGTACTGAAGCAGTTAGAGAGGAGTTTCCTGATGAGAATCTATTCGAAGTTCGTGACTATGAAGCCCCTTGGTACGCGGATATTGCAAACTTAGTGGTAAGTGGTTCCTTTCCTGAAGGTTCAACTTATCAAGAGAGAAAAAGATTAGCTCACCGTGCAAGACAGTTATTTTGGGAGGATCCTTTCCTCTACAAAGTGTGTGCTGATCAGATGATACGAAGATGTGTAGCCAGGGAAGAAATTGAGGCGATTATAGCTGGGTGTCATGATTCACCTTATGGTGGACATTTCAAAGGAGATCGAACTGCTGCTAAGGTATTACAATCTGGTTTCTATTGGCCCTCTATTATAAAAGATTGTCATGAATATACTAAAAGATGTAATAGATGCCAATTTACCGGAAACATATCCAAGAGGGATGAGATGCCGCGTAATAATGTGTTAGAAGTTGAAATATTTGATGTTTGGGGTATAGATTTTATGGGACCGTTCGTGCCTTCAAATGGCAACCTTTACATCTTATTAGCTGTTGATTACGTGTCTAAATGGGTAGAAGCGGTGGCTTTACCTACCAATGATTCTAGAGTGGTGATTAAGTTCTTAAAATCACATATTTTCACTAGACATGGAACTCCAAGGGTGATTATTAGCGATGGAGGTACTCATTTCGTTAATAAGTATTTGAAGACTGTTCTAGAGAAATATGGAGTCATACATCGTGTGTCTACCGCTTATCATCCACAAGCCAATGGTCAAGCCGAAGTATCAAATCGTGAGGTAAAATCTATTTTAGAGAAAACCGTTGGTCCTACAAGAAAAGATTGGTCTATGAAATTAGATGATGCACTTTGGGCATATCGAACTGCTTTCAAAACCCCCGTAGGTGCTTCTCCGTATCGAATGGTTTATGGTAAGGCTTGTCACTTACCTCTTGAGTTAGAAATGGGTGCCTATTGGGCTATTGCTAAGTTAAATTTAGATCCTACGCTAGCTGGTAAGAATCGAATGATGAAACTTAATGAGCTTGATGAATTTAGATTACATGCTTATGAGAATGCTAAGCTTTATAAAGAAAATACTAAAAGATGGCACGATAATCGAATTCGAGAGAAGAACTTTGTAGTGGGACAAAGAGTGTTGAAATATAATTCGAAGTTCAGTAATTATCCGGGGAAATTAAGATCGAAGTGGTCGGGTCCTTACATTGTAACCAAGGTTACACCTCATGGAGCTATAGAGATAGAACATCCACTTGAGAACCGTACATTCATGGTGAACGGTCATCGTTTAAAAATTTATCATGGAGGTGAAGACACCGATCGTGCAAAAGACCCACATCCCGGAGAGGTCATGTACCTCCTCGAAGCTCCTTAGAAGCACGAGGTAACCCGTCGAGCTTAACGACGTTAAACAAAAGCCAATTTCTTGTATATTAGTTTAAGTATTTCAATTTCCGTAGTGTATATTAGTTAAATTTTTCGTTTATTTTAGTTTTATTTTTAAGAAATGAGGAAGGGTGTTTGTTTTTGATGATTTCAGGGGTATAATGGTCATGAGTTTGGGGTCAAACGATGGAAAAACGGAAAAATTGAAGTCCACAGCAGGTTTGACCGGCTAGCCGGCGAGCTAGCCGGCATACCGGCCAAACGAGCAGGTAGACCCCAACTCCCTGACCACTGCGTCAGCGACAACGCAGCAATGCTGCGTCTTCATTCGCGCCAGCGAGAAAGCACCGGCATGCCGGCGAATCCGCCGGCTAGCCGGCCAACAAGGAAGAATGTTCTGGTCCTTGCGTCAGCGATGACGCAAGGTTGCTGCGTCATCAAATGCGCCATCGAGATTTCACAGGCATACCGGCGAATCCGCCGGCTAGCCGGTCAAGGATTTCAAATTCCCTGACCATTGCGTCAGCGACGACGCAATGCACTTGCGTTTTGAGGTAAAAAAAAAAAAAAAAAAAAAAAAATTTCGCCGCCCTCTCGGCCGGCATACCGGCGGATCGGCCGGTATACCGGCGAATCCGAAGGCATACCGGCCAGCTGTTACGAGAGGCGGTTTTAACTTCATTAAACCTAGTTTTTTGCCTCTTTTCCAAGCCAAACCTTATAATCCGAATTCTTGCCTCCACCTACTCCGAAAATCATCAACAAACAGCTATAAAATCATCAAATCAAGCCTTCTATCATCACAAAAACACAAAATCAACTCATAGCTTCTACAAAACATCATCAAATTTCACCTTTTCTCCAAAAATTTCCTCTTCCCAACCTTGAAATTAAACCAAATTCTTTCAAAATCTCTCTCTAATAACCTTAACCCATCTCATATAACACCTAGTTCTTCAAGTTTTAAGCCTCAAAACATCAAATTTCAAAGCTTTTCTCTAGCTTTTTCTCTATTTGAAGTTTTGAGTTTGGGGTGAAAAGAGATGACTAACAGAACCGATTCCATGTGTAACTATCGAAGAAACATACCAAGAAACAGGAACACTGTTGGAGCTAGCCCAGACCAAGCAATTGAGATTCCGGATTCGCGATCCAAAAAGACTGTCCAAAACCAAATTGCTCCGAAACGAAAAGAGAATCCGAGTAAGGCTAATCCGAAAAAGAGCAGGTTAATTGATGAGAGTGATGAAGAAAGTGAGGAAGAAGTTGAAGAAGAGATTGAAGAAGCTGAACAAGAAGTTCCCGAAGAACCAGTGCAACAACCGAAAGCTCCGCGTAGGAAAGCTTGGGCTCAAAAGCCTAAGAGAGTCTTCGTTCCTTGGGATACTCAGGTTCGTGATCGAATTGAATTTTTGAAGTTTGGTGAGGAGATGAATCTTCCTAAAGGTATTATGACTAGTGCTTATAAAGATTATGGTGTTACTTGTGATAAATTGGGCTGGAAGGAATTGAGAGAAAGGAAGCTTGAGTATATTCCTACCTTGGTGCGAGATTTTTATGAAGGAATCGCCTTCTCAAAAGAAGCTGTTATAATTCGCAAAAAGGTAGTTCCTTTCTCCGTTGAGCTTATTCGTAAATCATTGAAGTTACCCAAGTTTTCCGGAATATGTCCGTTTCAAGAATCTCTTAAAGAGCCTTCGTTTGATTATGAATCCCTTTGGGGGAAAGTGATTGTTGATGGGGCCCACCCAATTCCCGAAGGAGAGAGATATCCTGGACAGATGTATAGTAGTAACTTGCTACCATGCGCTAAGATTTGGTCACGTTTCATAATACCTACCTTCTTCGGAGTTAAACACATATCGGAAGTGAAGAAGGAGCATCTTTTGTTCATTAAATGTATTATTGAGGAGAAACCCATGGATGTTGCTCGTGTGATATATGATACCATCATGGAATTTGCTAGAATTCCTACTTCACAACAAAATCTCAAATTTCCTTGTACCGTCACTACTTTGTGCTTGGACGCAAAGGTTCCGCGTAAAGACGCAGAGATTGATCGTGTTGTAGGGTGTGAGAGTATGGGTTTAACTTTGGTTAAGAATATTCATGATGAGGTGGTAAAAGCAACAAGGAATCCTAGAGCTCCTCCAAAGAAGAAGATGCATACAACTGATGAGTTGGAAGCTAAAGTGAAGGTGTTAGAAGAGAACCAAGTGAAGATGATTGCATCTTTAGGAAACGTTACAAAAGAGTTAGAACTTCTCCGAAACATGTTAACGGGGGTGAGCACAATTCAACATGCCACCTATGGTATTCTTATGCAGGAGAAAGTTCATGGACGCAACACCGATAACCAGCCTCGAGCTGGTTAAGATACGTTTTCTATCCCTTTCGCATTTTAGTTAGATTAGTTTATTTTTTATTGCGTTGAGTCTTTTCGAGTCGTGGGGACACGACTCATTTTTGAGTTTGGGGTGGGGTTCGTTGCCTCATCCCAATTTTTATGTGTTATATGTTTTATTTGCTTTCAATAAAAATAATTTTCGGAGTTGCGTTTGACTATAGAAGATTTTAAATGTCCCTTTAAGCATACTTTTGATGAATCTATGATAGTAAATAGTGGACTTTAGGGATTGATATAGAACGCACTTACAATTGCATGCGAACATAGGTAATTGATAGGAAAAATTAATGAACAATGCAAATGAAGTAAGCTTGTACTTAAGGAATATGTTTGGTGTGTAGAACGTGAAATCTTAATTAGTAGAGAACCCACCTAGATATGAACTAAAGACAAGCTATGTACTTAGGAAAATGATAGGGGCAGTTCTTTGTTAAGCCATTTGAAACCTTTTAGCTTGCTATCCCTTATTATAATTTTATCCGTCTTAGCCCGATTTTGAGCCTTAAGCCTTTTCTTTTGTAGCCACGATATAAGCCCATTATCCTCTAGATTATTAGGCATGACCAAATGACCCGCACTTGAATCACAACCCTGAGACTTGTCTCGAGCTTGAGTTTGGGGTGGAGGGTCCACATTTTGGGAATTTACATTGGGAAGGGATTATATGTGTTTGTATTGAGGCACAAAAATGTAGATGATATTATTATTTGTAACCCTTTGCCGGGATATAAAAAAAAAAAAAAAAAAAAAAAAAAAAAAAAAAAAAAGAGAGAAAAAGAAAAAGAAAATTATAAGAGACATGACTTTTCACATCAAAATGATGGTCATGGGTATCTTGTACAAAAAAGAAGAAAAGAAATGAAAAAGAAAATAAAAAGAAAGAAAGAATAAAATAAACCGGCAAGGTGGAATATTTTTGGAAATCATCTTAGATTTATTTGGGTTGACATTGGGGACGCAACTTTAGCGCGTCAAATGGGTGAGTGAGAACATTTTTGAGCGTAACTCAAGCTCGAGGACATGTGGATGGTAAGTGAGGAGAGAGCCAAAAGCTCACTTCAAATTTACCAAATATATATCCATACCGTCCTTAAGCCAATATTAAAACCATAAAGACCTCTTGATTCTTAAATACATAGTGAATTTATACTTCTGTTGATAGGGAATATTTAGGTGGAACATTCAAAGCGATTTATGATTAATGACCACCCTATAGCCATCATACAGATATGAGTACAAGTGTAACCTTCAAGCATTGCAACTTTAATTTTATGATTGAGATTATTTATGTTTGATGTTGCATGATTAGTGTATGTATATGTTAGTTCTTAAAGTTTTGCTATATGAGATTTATCTTTAGAATTGCTTTAGGTTTATTTGCTAAGCTTCTATTTGTTCTTGCGTTTACTTCCACCCCTTGTTTTGTTTTGTTTTGCTTTGTCGGGACGACAAAGGTTTGAGTTGGGGGTCTTGATGTCTCCTTAAATGTTCTTATTTTCGACCCTTAGGAGACATCATTTTTGGTGTTTATTTAATCATTTCGATAGACTTTTGGACTAAATATGCAATAATATGATTTTCCTCTTTTAATTCTAGCATTTTTGATTTATTAAGCTTTTGCGCGTAATATTGGTATTTTTAGTGAGTATTTTACAGGTTTTAGATGTTAGCTAGAAGAGGAATCCGAGGAGAAAGTCAAAGATCATGATATGGAGTCAAGACTTGAAAAGAAATCCCGAAGATATTATTTTTAGAGCTGAAAATCCATTTTCCAGGCCATAAATTGCTGATTTCGAGGTGCTTAAGCGATGATCTAGCTGTTGACCTTTGAAGAGAAATCATTCCTTATCGAATTACGGAACTTTAGCAACTGGAATGAGGTCAATCGGAGTTGTAACGCATCGGGAAAAGCTGTTTTAGTGAAGGTATATCAGCAGTTACGGGATTTTGGGCTAAGTTAGTGGACTTGGGCCTTTTATATTTCATTTAATTAAAAGCCTAGGTCCAAGTCCGAATTTCCACCTATAAAATCAGCCCTTGACTTCTATTTTACACACAATTCACATTCTGCAAGATTAAAAACACCAGAGAGAAGCAACTGAAGGAAGGAGAAGAAGCTACAAGAGCTGGAGAGGGTCTATATCTCCGTTCGTAGTCATTCCGATTCCGGAAATTAGGTTCTTTTATCTTTTTAATTCTGTAAACAATATGAATTCCTTTATTTTTAATTTCGTATTTCATTTTAATATGAGCTAAGTTTTATTTAGTGCTTGAGAACAAACAATGGGTGAATCCCAATTCTTATTAATTAACGAATGTTGAATTTGGGTTTTAATGAATTAAACTAAATTAGGGCTTTTACTCTTTTCGATAAATTAGGAATGTTTACTGTTTTTAGCGTCATGAACTAGGAACAGGTAATAGTATTTAGGCTATTCCAATAAGTGGCAATTGGATCATCCTGACGGGGGGTTTGAATACGGAACTATTTATTCAATCTAGGATAGAAGTTAATGATTCTGACGAGCTTAGCTAATCCTAGGGCCAATGAGGTAATAACACTTAATCATCCAACGGTTGATCATATTTACCCTGACGGGACTAGTGACACTTTAGGATCGCCTTATAGTCCACCCTGACGGGGGTATAAGGATATTAGAATCCCGACCATTGTAATTGACTACTTTAGCCCTTAAACAACATAAGTTAAGAAATAGGATAGGGAGGATCCTTGCGTTCTCAAGTGCTACTTCTCATATTGCGTTTTACATCAATTTACTTGCGTCTTAGCTTTTATTTGCATTTTAATATTTGTCTTTCATTCATTAGCTTTAATAACAAAAACCAAACAAATATATTATTGTCTTTTATTTTCATAAGTGCATCAATCACTACTTGCTAAACATTGTGATCAACCATTCCGTCCTTGGAACGAATCTGATTTATCAGAATTACTACTTGGGACAACCGTACACTTGCGGTTGTGGTTCGATTATTTATTGCATTATTTTTAGAACACACAAAGGACCACCACCTACCCTTGTATTTTTCAAAACCTGACTACTTAACCTGGGTTTATTATTGGTGAAATACCATCGGGAGCACTATAGACAATAATATATATATATTGCAATTTTTTAGACAAATCTCATTTTACATCATCGCTTCTCTTGTACTCTCTCTCCCGCTCTCGGGCCTCTCTATCCATCTCCACAATGTCTTCTAAGAAACCCTAACCTATTCAATCTAACCAAATCAGTATTATAAGTTACCAATTTATCCATCTAATTCTACTATATTACTATGTTACTGTGTTACTATTCTTCTCTACGGATTTACATTTTACACTGTATTTTGGCCTATACATATGGGGTTTATCGGTAATGGTGTAATATCACAATTTCTTCCAAGGTATTTCATATTTCAGCCTTTTTCCATATATAGATTATTATGTTAATTTATTTTGTTTGGATCTAATTATCTATTGTTATATATATTTTAATTTTTTTTCCAAATTCGTTCGAAATTCCTACTTATTGTGCGTAGGTGAGGAATTTTCTCATTCTGGAATTTATGTATTTTTATTTATCAGTTGTTTATTTTTGTAATACACATGTTTTGGGGTTGTAGGAAAATTAGTGAATAAATTATAAATGTATATTGTCTTAATCATTTTATGATGGTAACCCCATATTATAAAGTAGTGAGGTTTGAATGTGGTGACCATCGTAAACTAGACAATAGGATTTGCATAGTCTTGACGGACTCTTCTCTTGTGGTCAATTTTTCTCACGTAAGGGTCTCTTTTACTTAAGTTTTGCAAAATTCTATCATTCTTATATTGATTCATTCCCTATTAAAATGTGGAAATGTAATAAATTGTAATTGAATTCATTATTTCCTTGCAAAACCTTACGTGGTCTCTACTTATATAATTTTATACTCAATATCAACTCATGTTTGTTTTTTCGTTTATTGAAGAGGTACGAGATATCTAATAATTTTTCTGTTCTTAAATCAAATTTTAGCATCTACATAAGAGTATGATTTATACTAGCAAAGCACTTTGACTCGTGTTTTTTAGCACAAACTTATAGTGTAATTAACTCAAATTACAGAAAAGAACCAAAAAAAGTAAAATCATAGAGGGCTATGATGATATTTTATATGATCGTTTTATCAAGTGATGAGATCTTATCCTTATATTAGTACGGCAACCATATTTGTACTTTGCAGCCATTAGGGGTTATGTACTCTTAATCTTTTTAATGCTAAATCAGAGCTTTAATGATTTGGATACTTTATGTTTAGGACATTAATTAATGTCTACCTAAATAAAAACTCCATGATGAGGCAGTGATGATATTGTATATTCTTTTTTTTTTGAGCAAATGAATTGTACACATAGGCAAAGCTACTCATATCTTGGCAAGACAGTGTTTTTGTAGCCATGGTGGTGTCACATTGTCTTATCGATTTCAATAGATATGAGCCTCATTTACTTATGAAAATCCGATCCATTCACGTTGTATTCTTGCATGGACACTTCAACGTTTACATGTATCTTTAGCTTACAATTTTATTTAAGGCAGTGTTCTTTAACTTGTATGTATCTAAGTCATTCACTAACAAGAATGTTGATCGTCTGGCCAATGAGGCATCAAGTGGTGTATGTAGAGATTGAAAAACTCTTGAGAGAAAAAGTGTTGCACTTTGCAATTTATTTAATTTTATTTTCTGTTACGTTTGTTTAACAGATGAGAACTACAAGTATTAACATCTCTCGCAGTCAACAATGTTAAACTAGCATCCTTTACTTTGGTGAGAAACTGTTGAATACAAGCGAATCTTATAGAAATTACTCTAATCACTATTCCAGCATTAAAATATTTACATCACTCTAATGCAGACGACTGAAGATATAGTTATCACCTGAAGAAAAAAATTGTAATTTACCCGTGTAATATTTTGTGAATATTTGAATGAAATTGTAATATTTCTTCTATGTAAATAAACATATTTTTGTTTGATTTTGTAAGATTCACTTTTTATGTGTTTTAAAAAGAATCCAAGTTATTAAATTACACTTGGGTAAATCCGGGATAAACCCTGTAGGGGTAACCCAAGGTTAGGGTAAAATTTTACCCTACCCTTACCTTAGACCTCAACCCGGGGTAAACCTGGCCCATGCTCACCCAAACCAGTCTTACAAGTTAGGAAAATGAATTTGAGTTGGTATAGGATTTCAAGACTTGACCCACACTTAAAGATTTTGACCTAGCACCTATAAATATACCTACTTCCCTTTGTAAACATGTCCTTTCCTTCATATCCTTCATATTATCATCTTAGAGAGAGCAAGAAGTTCTAGAGAAGAAACAACAAGAGATTGAAGCATCACAACACAAATTATGCATCTTTCTTTCTCTATAATTAGGGTAATTAGCTATAGATTTATGACTTAACCATATAAAAAATTGTTGTTTGTAATTGGAAATTTATGATTTCTAAATTTAGTAGAGGGTGTTTACTATGTTTATGATGTGTATTGTGTGTAAAATGTGATGTTATGATGTCTTTTAAAATTAATAGGACAAAAAGTTGTTTTACGTAAAAAATTTAGGGTTTTTTGGAATTATGTGAGTTTGATTAGTATATAATTACTAATTAATTAGTTGTTTCGTTAATAAATCATACTATTTAAATTAGTTGTTAGTTTTTGGAATTTTTTTAGGATTCTTAGAATATTTTGTAAAGTGTAATGACCTTTTTTACAAATTTGCCTAAATAAGAGACTTAAATTATAATTTTAAAAGTTAAAGAAATGCATATATAATTAATATAATAAATATTAGGGACTTAATAGAAAATTCTGTTAAAAAAGGACTTACTTGACCTTTTTGTAAAAAAAGGATGTAAAAGCAATTTTTGTAAAAAAAAGAAATTAAAATAAATTTATGTAAAAATAAATAAAACATTTAAAAGTAATTTTTAAAAAAAAGGAGTTAAAGTAAAATTTACGAAATTTTAGGACTTAAAAGAAACTTTTGTAAAATAAAAGACTTAAAAGTAATTTTGTGAAATAAAATAATTTAAAAGAATTTTTTTGTAAAATAAAGGATCTAAAAGTAATTTTGAAAAACAGGACTTTAATTTTTTTTTGTAAAATAAATAATTATTTTTTATTACAGATTCTAATCGGATGTATTAATTTTTCTATATATTTAATTAACCTAATTTTATTTTAATATTTCAGTGATGTAATATTTATTAATTTATTCAGCGGATTGTATTATTTAATAGTTTATTAACTTATTAATCGGATTGTAATATTTATATATTAATCAATGTAATTAATTAATTTATTTTTATTTGATAATTCAAAATAATATTAAATGGCTGATGTTATGACACATAATCACAACGGGGATGGTGATGGCAGAGATCCATTTCGCAATCTGAACCTAACTTTAACAAACAACGTCCAACTCGCAGGTATTTAATTTATATTAAGAATATAAATTTTTTCAATTAGAAATTTATTCAATGTGTATTAAAACAAAGTAACAAAAAAGAAAACCTAAGGGTTCCGCATCCCTCAAGACGACACTACAAGCCTAAAAAAAATTAGGCCACCCTATACCAATCGACTTTTGTATAATTTATTTTTTGATTGATTGCTCTTGGTTACATGAGTTTTTCAACATAGAGGGGTGGAGACAACGGGATGGTTGGGGAAAAATAGACAACAACTTAAAGAAATGCTAGTCGAAGAGGTACAAAAATTGGAAGAACTACTTGAAGTCACATTATTACAATTTGAATAAGGTACCGGTTGATGTATTGGAGGAGACTTAGAAAAAAAGTTGCGAGATGTGGGATGACATTGATAGTCAGGTATAAAACTTATATTTTATCATACATGTTATTAATTATGTGTAATTAATTTTTTAAAATTGTTTGAAACAGAACTAAGCAAGGGTCAATTCGGATTACCGCAAGAAACAAAAGAAGTCGAATGGAGCTAGATCAAGGAATTATTCCCGAACTCGGGATTTGATTTATGAGGTACAATTTTTTTGTAATAAAATATATTAGTTACTTTTGAATTTTAATATAATTATTTTACAATGTTTTTGAACAGGGGAAGCTAAAAAAACCAACCAAGAAACCGTTGGTTTTCGTTGATGAGTAGACACAGAAGGAGAGGCCACTTCCACCTTTGGGTGGTTTATTTCGAGCACCTTTGGGTGGTATTTTCGAGCACATGGGGTGCGATGATAAGAATGATCAGTGGAGGAGTGAGAAGTATAAGAACGCTAATGTGAGTATTTTTCTTTTATAAACTTAACTTTTATACTAATTAATGTATTGCAATTTATTTGTATTTGAAATATTTTTATCTAATGTAATATCATATTCTTTGTGGGAAGCTGAAAAAGAAAGTGACCAAGTCACATGCTGGGTCATTCGAAGGGTCGTCCTTTACTCACAATTCAACGCTACAAGAACAAATCGATGCCTTGAAAGAAGCAGCTGAGGAAGGCATGGACCCACCTTCGTGGAGTTGGGCGCCCGGAGTGGGTCATCCGGCGAAAGAGCCCGCATTCCCGAGACAGATCCTTCGAGTAAAGAACTTGAGAAGCGACTCAACATAATGATGGCATCTATTAACGATCTTTGCACAACTAAAGGCCTCCCCCATCGATCCTACATCAAAAAGATCATCGAATAGTTCCACATCCAGCACACATACCCGCCATTACTCGATCGACCACTTACAAGCAACTATGGTGGCTCTGAATAGTCTAAGGGCTGGAGCTTGTCTTGACCCATTCGTCACCCTAGAAGATGAAAGAGAAGAAAAAGAAGATGTTGATCGGTTGTATGACCCCTAGTATTGTATTGACTTGTTTTGGAGTATGTTGATTTCATTTTATTTTTTTATTGACTTTTTGGTCCATTTTGACTTTTATCAATTTTAATATTGAATATTGTTAAATATTTAATGTTTTAAATTATTTATTCAAATATTGGTATCAATGTTAAAATTAAAAATTCATAATCCAAATCTCAAATAAAATAAAATTTATACATTTAGCGACTTCTTTGTAGTAGAAAAAAGAAGGAAAAATGTATTCGCAAGTTATTTTGTTATTAGGGATGAGAGTGTTGTTGTAAATTGAACATAAATATAGCGACTACAAAAAGTGGTCGCCAATATATGTTAATAGCAGCTACATGAAGTCGTCGCTAATAATTAGACAACTAGCGAATACTTTTATAGTCGCAAATGAAGTTTGGTAATCCGCGACTACATCAAAATTTTTTTGGTCGCGAAATATATCTTTAACGCTGATTTACTAACGAGCAAATATAGGGGAATTTATGTAGTCGCTAAAGACAAAAAAGATCTTTAGCGACTACTATTTTACTCATTAGCGACTACATTTGTAGTTGTTAAAATTGCACGCACAGTAGTGTCTTATCACACCATAGCCCCTACAAATATATATATACCATCGACAACCTGTAACTTTCTTCTTCTTGCAATATACACTTGCCTTGGAAGCACAATTATGAATGAAATCATAATTCAAACTAGATTCACACGAGTACTTAGAAATGCCATATCATGACTCACAAATACCACCATGTTAGATTTTACCCATTGACTTTAAGATCTTATCCCAATCACATTTGAGAAGTTTCTTTTTAGTAAGAACACGATGTTTTTATCAACATCACAACACTTAATGAGATAAGTAGTTTGTTCCCTGACTGAAGACACAAGTTCATGTGTTGTGTGTTAAGAACATATAGGAGCAGATACCAAAGCTAGTGCAACATTAATCTCAATAAAAAGTTTAGACAAAGAAACTGACACATCACGACAAATTAACCATAAAGTAGTGGCAAAATTAGTTTCATTTAACATTAAGCATGTTTGTTGACTGCTAAAAGTGTATTGATACTCTACTACGTAATCATTCAATTCCTTTCAACGTTCGACTATATAATAACTTCCCACCTACTACAACATGCACGTAATTTCAGTTTACAGAACTTGCTAACTATAACAGTTCAATACCCCCTATGATTCGACAAAAGGTAAAAAAAGACCTACAATTAATTGCAATTTTTCATTAATACATTATTTACCAGTGTCGATGGTGTAGCGGTGTGGTTGGCAGTGTTGATTACCGCTCTAAATTTCAACTACGGATGCTTGGCATAGGACAGTGGCTACCGTTTGGGAAGGGTGTCTTTCTTCCGTTCAAGAGGAAGAGGATTTTTTTTCTTTTTTAATTAGTTAATGTATTTTTTTTCTTATTCTTTTTTGTTTATATATTAACAGGCGATGGCTCACTTTTAAAAGTGAGACGTCGTCTCACCTCCCGTATCCTCTATATATGTATATATATTTGGGAAACAATAATACATTCATAAATAAAAAATAAAAACAAATGTTAAAGTATTATACATTCCCAAACACTAGTTAAGGAAAAACTTAGGAGACGCACAAAAAAATTAATTGTTATGTACAGACTACTGAAAGATGATTATCCAAAATTCCTCCTCTAACATAGACTATTTTGTTTTTGAACGCATAACAAAGATACTATAAAGGAACTAATTGAAAAAATGACTTCTTATCCCAATATCGGTAACAAAAAACATAATATGGGCACCAATTTTGAATTTCTCATTGGTGCCCATGTAAGCCCAGACCCGGTGTATGAGAAAAGATCCAGGATCAAGGGTAAGCGTCCAAATATGTAATCATTTGAGATCATTGATCATGATTTAAATAAAACCCAAATAACAAGAATTATGCATAAAATTGATGAGGAGCAACAAATCTTCGTATAGTGGAGTATTAGGGTTACCACCAATTTATTGAAAGTTATTGGTACCTAAATTTGTATTCTTTTTATCCCACTAGTATTATTCTTCCTTTCAAATTCGTCTTACTCTTTAGCTACTTCGCATATACGTGGTGAATTTACGATAGATTTTTTTTTTGGAGAGCTTTTGTGGTTTAAAAGTGATATAACTTGAATAAATCTCTCAATTGACTAAAAAATTGACAATGCTCATTTACTTATAAGAGTTTGTTGGTGTATGTATTTAGTACCTGGTGTTGCCTAGGGTGTGATAAAATAATATAATAAAAGATAGATAAACGATGCACAATTCACCATAGACTAGCACGATACTGCAAGTATTACAAGACGTATGCAAGTTTTAATGATAAGAAGATTCGTTCTCAGGGACTTAGTGTGTTACACGAATGAGCAAATAATTAGGAGTAGTAATTAATAATTAAAAGACAAAAACTAAAGATGAATAAATTGGGAGATGATTAATTAAACTAAATAAAAGTAAAGACAGTAAATAAATAAGAGAAAGTATGAGATGAGAGATATAGCTTAGGGTTTGCTAGTATGCACTAATCCTTCTAATTCTTTCTATCAAATTCTAGTTAATAAGGGAGATAATAGCTCTTAGATACTTAGTACAGATTCTAAATTCCCATACCTTAGACCTTGAGAGCGACTAAGGGGGCTACGGCACAACTACGAGGCAGTCCAAACTTAGGGTTATAAAGCGCTACCAAGGCCCTAAGCAGTACAATTCCTTCAATTGGTGATATGGTGATTAAAACACACCCTAATGACTATATAGTTAGAATCGGTGTTGTCAGGTCGGACAATAGACGTTATGTGGTGTTTCAATAATTAGACACTCCTTCAGGGCGACCATCTAACTACTATTAAGAAAGCCTAAAGTGATTAGGTTTAGGATAGACAATAATTCAAAACACATAAACAAATATATGTGTAAGCAACTAATATCAAATTAAAACATATAATTCCCAAAAAAACTTAGATAGAAAGAGAATAGAATTCATAGATTATACATAATGCAAAACCCAAGCTATGGGAAAATTAGTTCATACCTGAAAGAAATAAACTAAAAGATTGAATAAAAGACTTCATCTTGCTCTCTACAATAACTCTAATGATATAAAACCTAAGGACTAAGTAATGGGAGGCAAGGATGATTTACAAGGGATATAAGGGTGTCTTTATAGGTGTTTAGAAGACCTAATTCATTTTCTTGGAGTAGAAGACAAGTAATGGACTCCAAGCCCAACTCAAATTCGTAACCCTAAAATATAGAAAAGGTAATAATCTGTCAATGCTTTGTTTTGGTCATAACTGCTTCAATACTTATCCGTTTGACGCGGTCCAATAGTCGAAACTGATTGTCTCGGAAAGCTATTTAAATTTACTTCAGATCATTCTTCCAAATTCCTAACCAATCTTGAGTTATAAGCCCTTTTGTGATCGTGGGTGCTGAAATTCAGATTTATTTGACAACTTTATATTTCCATATCCTAGCTTTTCCTTTCTTTTCTCTAATTTCCATGTATATATTATTTCCTTTATCTCTTAGAATTGACTTGGCATGTAATTAATATCCATATATATCTTTAAAGCTTCACACTAAATAAATAATTAAACCCAATATGCTCTAAAAATAATAAATCATTAAATCAAGACAAGAAATAGGAAACTGCACTACATCATGTGAAAATCGAGTATTTAGACTTCTAAAACACTAAAAATGATGTCTCCAACTAATAGTAAATCATCACTGGTGTCGCCCAAGGGTGTGATAAAATATTGTATAAAATAAGTGCAAACAAACACCCTAGGCTGAGCACGGTTCCGCAAGTATTACAGGACGTATGCAAGTTTTAATGAATAAGTAAGATTCGTTCCCCAGAGACTACAAAGGATAGAGAGAACTTATGTAATTTATCTAGTGCAGATTTGAAAGCTAGAATAATAATACGCAAGAGTAAAGGGAAGAAAGATAGATTTTTATTTGGTATTTAAATAGAAAATTAAACTACTAAATTAAAGACAGAAAATTAATTAAAAGAAAATAAGATAGTATGATAGTTTAGCTCGAGATATTAGCAAGTAATCCCCACTAGTTTTGGTTATTCTATCGTTTAAGGGTGAATCAAGTAATATGCAATAATCAGGATTCTAAATTCCCATACCTTAGACCTTGAGAGCGACTAAGGGGGCTACGGACACACCATGAGGCAGCCTAAACTTAGGGTTATCAAACGCCACTAAGGCCCTAAGCAATTCAATTCCAAACATGGTGATAGTGGTGAAAGCATACCCTAATGATTATCTAGTTAGGTTGATTTGTCAGGTCTAAACCTTATTCTAGACGTTATGTGGTGTTTCAATAATTAGACACCCAATTAAGGTGATCATCTAACTACTATTAAGGTAATCCTATACGTTTGCAACCGCAAGAAATACAGACAATAAATCAAAACACATAAACAGAACATAAAACATGAATTCCAATTAAATACCGTAGTATCCCAAATCAAATAGAAAAACTAGGGTTCATACATATATGCTAAATATCAAGTTAAAATTATTTAATTCATACTATAGAAATAAAAGAGAAGAATTTCAGATTTGAAGATTGAAGATGACATAATATGGTGTTCTACTCCCTCCAGACTTCTCTTCTTGTATTGTAAGCTTCTTCCTGGCTTAAGGTTTAGCCAAGGATGATTTTCTTATGATAAGAGGTTGTATTTATAGTATAGAGGAAGACCTAATTCGTTTTCTTGAAGGAGAAGGTAAGTAATGGACTTCTAGCCCAACTCAAATTCGTAACCCTAAAATATAGAATCAGCCCCGTTTTTGTTTTGATCCTAACAGCTTCAATACTTATCCGTTTGACGCGTATAATTAGTCGAAATTCATCGTCTCGGAAAGATCTTTAACTTTTCTCTTGACCGCTCTTCCAAATTTCTCACCGATATTGAGATATAAGCCAATTTGTGGTCGTGGGTGGTGAAATTCATATTTATTTGGCAGCTTTATCTTTCCATTTTGTTTCCTTATCATCAATTTCATGTTTATCCTTCTTAGAATTAACTTGGACTCTAATTAATTACCATATATCTTTAAAGCTTCACACTAAATAAATAATTAAACCCAATATGATCTAAAATAATAAATAATTAATTCAAGACACAAAATAGGAAAGTGTACTAAATCATGAGAAAATCGAGCTATACTCTAATAAATACACCTAAAATGATGTCTCCAGCATGGATTAATTCATGACAAATAGGGAGACATCAAGAGTCCCAACTCAAAGTTGTATCTGTCCAGATACAATAAAAAATAAAGAATAGTAGTGAAGTCAAGAAGAAGAAGTCGGAGGAGAATAAGAAAAGAACATAGTGAATGATCCTAGAGCAAAATATCTAAAAAGTGTCATGTAGTAATGCTCAAGAAATAATGCACAAGTATGCTTAACATACACATAATCAACAATCCATAAATTCAAGCCCAGATTAATTTCTCAATGCCAGAAGGAGAGGTCTCTACTTAGTTCGTGCTAATGACAATAGGTTGTTCATAGGTCCTAATATAGCATCCAATGGTCCACTTACCTACTACCTAATAGCTCAATTATTTCTCCACCTAGCAGTTAGAAATCCTAAGGTCTTTGGTTATAACGGGGCTTAGGGACGGTGTGGTATATTTGGATAATGAAAAGTTTGCTTATGACTCTCTCCTCACATTCCATCAACGAATCGCCCTAGAGCTTGAGTTTTCACTCAAAGAAGTTCTTACTCAACCCAATTTTTGATGATTTTGATGTGCATCTCCAATAATCCCAAATAAAGCCTCTTTCACGATGATATACAAATTCCACTTTGTCGGTCCGAATATATATTCTTTTCATATCAATTTTTTTCTTTTGTATAGCTATGACTCTCTTTTTGATGTTCAAGAAATCACGCTATTTTTTTCATATATATTTTTCTTTTCAATTCATGCTTTTCATCTTTTTTCGTTCACTATTACCCCGGCAAAGGATTACAATAATATCTTTTTCATCATCAAGAAAATCACAATTACAATTTCACAAACCCAATGTTCCCTAATGATGAAGCCCACCACCCCAAACTCAAGCTCTAAAAACGACTTGTCTCAAGTTTTGCGATTCGAGTGCGGGTCATATAGATAAGTCCTACAATCTAAGGGTATGGATTATAATGTGGTTAAATAAAAGGCTTTAGAAAGGCTCAGAGGGGCTAAGACGAATAAATAATAACAAATAAAAGGGTGAGAAAGTATAAAAAGCTTCAAGTGGCTTCAATATGAACGAACTGCCTTATTCATTTTTCTAACTACCAGATTTTGTTACTTTTTCACTACTAGTTCATAGACAAGTGGATTTTCAACTAACTTCAAACCTTACGTTCTACACACCAAATAACTCTCCCTAAGTTTCAACGTGACTTCTTAGCATTGCTCATTAACTTTTCTATCTTTTATTTCCTGTTTTCATACATGCATACTAAACCTATTTGTGAAATCTTTCTAAAACATACTACTTACTATCATTAAATTAATCAGATCATGCTCAAATAGGTACATTCAACATATTCTATGCCTATTTCAACCCAAAAATTTTAAATTTTATACAAAAACAAAAAGGAAGATGAGGACAACGAATCCCCACCCCCAACTCAAAAGTGAGCCGTGTCCCCACGACTCTAAAAAGAATCAAGAAAGAAATAAAATTTAAAATTAGTACACATATTGCACATAAAGAAATGGTAGGGAAGAAAGAAAACATACTCTTCGAGGCTATTACCTCGCCTTATCAACATCCAAGTGTTTCTCCTTCACCTAACTTCTTATTCGCTTTCCGAACACGATACATGATCATAGTAGGATATTGCATTAAATAATGACATGGGAGAGACCGAAAATCGCATCACCTCCTCATAGATCAACTGTGCCACATCCTCTTCTTCTCCTCACAAAATACAATTCAACAAAGATAGCATTTTTTTAGAATGCCTTACCATGAATGTAGACCAACCCAATCTTTCTTAAATCTCCAAGAAACTTTTTGTATTCTCCTTTATCAATTTCTTCTTCAAATACTTTCTCATAAGCAAAAGGTAGTTCCATTAATTGTTTCTTTGGAGAAGTTATCATGGCTATTGAAGCTTTCTCTTTTTCTTCGGGTGTAGTGTCTTCGATTTGTAGAGGTTGTGTTGTTTTCTTCACGAAAGTTGGAACCTTTTTGCCCATTGAATCAAACACAGCTAGCTGACTTCTCTTCTCTTGACCTGTTTTACCCCTTGTGTTGACCTAGAACTTTTCTTACTTGATTTCTTTTCAAATAGACTCCAATACCTTGATGTTCTTCATCTCCCTCACAGTAGATAATGTTTATGTTCTCTTACTCATCTCAATTGACCCCCAACTCAAAGCTTTAACCACTATTGAAATTTAAAACTCTTGATTATTGGTTGTACAAGCTTTATTTGGGTTAGGAAAGGTGTTTTGATGATGATCCTTTATGTGGGTAAGATGAATTCTTGATGAATTGGTATGGATCTAAGAAATTGTAGGATGAATTTCTGAAATTTAAGCTTTTGATTCTTGGATTCGATGTGTTTTGGTATGATATGGGTGGTTGAATCTTCTTTGTAAGAATGTGGAGAAAGGATTGGATGTGTTTTTATGGTGATTGGTTAGTGTTTTGATGTTTGGTGAAGGTTTGATGAAGCTTTAATGGTGTTGGGAGAGGTTTGGAGAAGAAAAAAAAAGGCTTAAGGATTGTAAAATTCGTGATAGACCAACCTTTTCTTCCTTATAACTTGAAAAACGAAATTTTTTTCTCTCTCCAGCGGCGCGGGCCGGTATACCGCCGGTATGGGCCGGCATACCGGTGAGCTGCTCTTGAAAAACTCTTATTCGGCCAAAAAAACATATTCGTGAACCCGAGGCCTCGTTTTTTGGTTGACCGGCATACCGGCGGAATGGCCCGGCATACCGGTGAAGTCAGATTTTGAATTTTAACTCTCAGCAAAGAACCCGAGGCTTGTACACGAGGGCTCCCCTTTTTGATTCGCCGGCTTACCGGTCGTGTGACCGGCATACCGGTGGGCAAATCAGAATGTGCTCAATTTTTTTTATTTCACCTCCAAGTCAGTTTTTCTTTACTCCATTGGATAGATCTAAAAAAAATATGCGATTTAGACTCGATAAAAAGTAAGATCCGATACCTGAGCGCAAAGTTATGCCAGTTCGAAATTTTTGTTAAATTTCTCGCGCTGATAGGTGCGGTGCACCGCGAAAAAGTTTTGTCCAACCATTTTTATCTCCGAAAACTTTCCACTCTTTCACCCCAAACTCTAACCCTTGCATACCTACACACCAAAAACACTTATACCTTTCTTATTACTGCAATATGCACTAAAAAACACATAAACTCACTAAAACAGACAAAAACATAAATACCTAAAAACATAAAAGAATGTGGGCTGTCTCCCAAGAGCACTTTTATTTAACGTCTTTTAAAGTTAGACGTGTTACCTCGGTCATGTATGACCATCACCTCCCCAACAACAAGCAAGTTTATTAATATTTGGGATGCGAAACTTGAATCCCTTGCCTTTTACTCCCACTAACTTTTTAGATCTATTCTTTATGGTTATGGATGGTTTCATCCAAAAGTTCTGGGGTGTGTGTGTCTTGTGGTAACTTTATTTCGTTTGTAGCATTACACTCCTCTGGCAATCTATTCATCTCTTCTGTTTCTAAACTTCGTTTGTTAGAAAGAACGTCCTTCATGAATTTAAGATATGTTGGCATTCTTGTGAGAGCTTCTACAAACGGGATGTTGATATTTAACTTGTTCACCATGTCAAGGAGCTTCTTGAATTCTTTTTCATTGTTTTGCTTTTTGACACGTGACTGGAATGGTGGAGGAGGACGTGTGTTGTTTACCACTGAGCTCTCTTTCTTTTCTGGTGTCTTCTCCGGGACACTCTTTTGTTCAATTACCTCTTCAACCTTGTCTTCAATTGTTTCTTCAACCACTTTTTCAGGAATAGAGGTTGGTTCTGGTTTTACAATAGGTGGAGGTAATTGTTTTCCACTTCTTAATTCAACTGCATGACAAGCATAATCTTCTGGAGCAATAGTATCACTTGGGCGTTGCCCTTTTGGCCTGTTTTGAAGTGTACTCGCTATGAGTGACAGTGTATGCTCGAGATTTTTGATTACCTTGGACTGGGTTTGGATTCTTTGCTGGCTCATCTTCATATTTTATTCAACTACTTTCATCGTTGCAGCCATACTTGAACCAAAAATCGAAGGTTTCTTTTGTGTAGCTTGTTGCATTGAATATTGAGGTGGTTCTTGATAAGCTTCGGTGTAAATTGGCACTTCGTGATAGCTTTCTTTATAGATCGGCGCTTCTTGATAGATAGGTGGTGGTGGATAGTAAGATTGAGGTCGAGGTTGATAATAAGTCTCTTGATTTCCGACCCAATTTTGATTTTGTGGGGACTGATAATTAGTGTAACTTCCTTGAGGATGCTAATAACCAATAATGGTTTCTTTGATGAGATACGAAGGAAATCGAAGCTAGATTATTCATACAATTCTCCCACGAATGGTTTCTTTCTCCACAACCTGGACATAAAGGTAAAGTATGTACTAGATTCACCTGAGCTATTGTCTGCACTTGTTCTCGTAATTCCTTGAGTTGTTGGTTTAACTCTTTGAGCCTTAGAGATTCTAAAGTCTCTTCTTGTTTTTCTGACTAAATCGGCCAACTTCTCTCGGTCTCAAGAACTTTCTCCATAATAATTTCAACTTCTTCAATTTCTAATAACACAAAACCTTTATCTCCTAACAAATCTCCTCTTCTTCTAGACTCGTCATTGAGTCCTCCATAGAACATGGTTAATGAGTATTCTGGCAATGATACATGGAATGGACATCTCGCCTTCATCTCGTTAAAACGTAACCATTCTTCACCAACACTCTCTCCGTCTTCCTGCATAAATTGTTCAAGCTCCAACATATCTTTTAAATGTCTACTAACCGGATGGAATCAGTCTAGGAATTTGGATTGAATCTTGTCCCAATCTGGAATAACATCAGGTGTTTGGAATCGTACCCACCGCTTGAACCTCCGGTCAAAAGGAACTGGAACATAATGCAATACATCAGCTCCTTTGTAACGCTTCTTGTGATATAAGCGTCACAGATCTGCATAAATTTCTGAATATACCAGACCAGATCTTGTTGTGCAGCACCGCTAAATTGTCCATGACTCGCAAACTGCACTATCATGCCTGGATCTGGTCTAAATTTAGCGGCTTGGATTTTTGGAGTGCGGATTCCGTGTGGTTGCACTCTGAATGTGATGAGAAGATCAAGTCTCCTTGGGCTCGCCATCTGTAAACTCTGTAAAACAAAACTAAAAAGAAAAACGTAAAATAGAACTAACTAAAATAAAAGCACTAAATAAATGCATAAGGACTAACGATGTAGTCCCCGGCAGCGGCGCCAAAAACTTGGTGTCGCCCAAGGTGTGATAAAGTAGTGTATAAAATAAGTGCAAATAAACACCCTAGGCTGAGCACGGTTCTGCAAGTATTACAGGACGTATGCAAGTTTTAATGAATAAGTAAGATTCGTTCCTCAGAGACTACGAAGGTTAGAGAGAACTTATGCAATTTATCTAGTACATATATGAAAACTAGAATAATAATACGCAAGAGTAAAGGGAATAAAGATAGATTTTTATTTGGTTTTTAAATAGAAAATTAAACTACTAAATTAAAGACAGAAAATTAATTAAAAGAAAAGAAGATAGTATGATAGTTTAGCTCTAGATAATAGCAAGTAATCCCCACTAGTTTTTGTTATTCTATCGTTTAAGGGTGAATCAAGTAATATGCAATAATCAGGATTCTAAAGTCCCATACCTTAGTCCTTGAAAGCGACTAAGGGGACTACGGACACACCATGAGGCAGCCTAAACTTAGGATTATCAAACGCTACTAAAGCCCTAAGCAATTCAATTCCAAACATGGTGATAGTGGTAAAAGCATACCCTAATGATTATCTAGTTAGGTTGATTTGTCAGGTCTAAACCTTATTCTAGACGTTATGTGGTGTTTCAATAATAAGACACCCAATTAAGGTGATAATATAACTACTATTAAGGTAATCCTATACGTTTGCAACCGCAAGAAATACAGACAATAAATCAAAACACATAAACAGAACATAAAACATGAATTCCAATTAAATACCGTAGTATCCCAAATCAAATAGAAAAACTAGGGTTCATACATATATGCTAAATCTCAAGCTAAAATTATTTAATTCATATTATAGAAAGAAAAGAGAAGAATTACAGATTTGAAGGTTGAAGATGACATAATATGGTGTTCTACTCCCTCCAGACTTCTCTTCTTGTGTTGTAAGCTTCTTCCTGGCTTAAGGTTTAGCCAAGGATGATTTTCTTATGATAAGAGGTTGTATTTATAGAATATAGGAAGACCAAATTCGTTTTTTTGAAGGAGAAGGTAAGTAATGGACTCCTAGCCCAACTTAAATTCGTAACCCTAAAATATAGAATTAGCTCTGTTTTTGTTTTGGTCCTAACAGCTTCAATACTTATTCGTTTGACGCGTATAAGGAGTCGAAATTCATCGTATCAGAAAGATCTTTAACTTTTCTCTTGATCGATCTTCTAATTTCCTCACCGATTTTGAGATATAAACCAATTTATGGTCGTGGGTGGTGAAATTCAGATTTATTTAGCAGCTTTATCTTTCCATACTTTAGGTTTTGTTTCCTTATCTTCAATTACCATGTTTATCATCTTTCTTTTACCTCTCAAAATTAACTTGGACTCTAATTAATTACCATATATCTTTAAAGCTTCACACTAAATAAATAATTAAACCCAATATGCTCTAAAAATAATAAATAATTAATTCAAGACACAAAATAGGAAAGTGTACTAAATCATGAGAAAATCGACCTATACTCTAATAAATTCACCTAAAATGATGTCTCCAGCTATGATTAATTCATGACAAATAGGGAGACATCAATCACAAATGGGGAGACATCAAGACCCCCAACTCAAAGTTGTATCGTCCCGATAGAATAAAGATAAAAACAAAGGGAAGTCTCTAAATACACACCTAGGTCAATTTAGCACAATGGGAAAGGAGATAGCAGAATATATAGAATAGACATAAAGCAACTACTCAGAAAATTTCATGTAATAATATTTACAAACTACATACCTGTACACTTCTCATATCCACAGTCAACACGGTTTGAATTCAAGATTAGATTAGCTTCGCAATGTAAGAAGGAAAGGAACTTTACTCATTTCACCAAGGAAGCTATAGATTGTTCATCGAACTTCACTAGTATCCAAAGATCCACTTAACTACTCTCTATTGGCTCAATCATTTCTAGATTCCATAGCAAAGAATCAAAAGGTCTTTAAGGTTGTAATATTGGCTTAGGGACGGTATGATAAGTATATTTGGATAATTTAGAGTGAGCTTTTGGCGCTCTCCTCACTAGCCATCAATGAATCTCCCTAGAGCTTGAGTTACTCTCATAAAACGTTTCTCACTCAACCCAATGATTTTTTTGATGCACAAAGTAGCATCCCCACTAACCCAATTAAAGCATAAAGATGTTCACATAAAAATTCCACTTTGCCGGTCCACATATATTCTTTTAAAATCACTTTTTTTTCTTTTGTATAGCTATGACTCTCGTTTTGATGTTGAGATATCACGCTTTTTTCTCATAGATTTTTTCTTTTCTTTTCATGTTTTTTATCTTTTTTCATTTAGTATTACCCCGGCAAAGGGTTACAATATAACATGTGAATCATCATCAATATAGAACTAGAACACAATTAATAAGCTCAAAAATCCCAACCCAATAACAATTCCCATAATGGTAGACCCACCACCCCAAACTCCAGCTCTAAAACAACTGTCTATGCATCGCGATTCGAGTGCAGGTGGCTTATAATGTGGTTAAATAAAAAAAAAAATTTAGAAAGGTTAGAAGGGGATGAGAAGCATATAAAATATTAAATGGACCAAAAGCTAAAAGGCAACAAGGGGCTTACGAAAGAACCGCCTTAATCACTTTCTAAACTATGCAATTTCATTATTCTCTTACCTTTAGCACGTTCATCAAATGGGTTTGTCAACTAGCTTGGATCTCATGGCCTACAAACCACTCAAGGCTCCCTGAGGTCGAGCATACTTCCTATCGCATTGCTTACTAATCTTTTCTTAACTATTAATGTGTGTTTTCCTGCAAATACTTAAAGCATACAAAATAACATAGCTCATAAAAATACTACTTCCTATCATTAACTACTGAGCTTATGCTCTCAAGCTATTAAACACACTCTACGTCTAATTACCATGTATCAAAAAATTTAATTTCTACCTATAAATAAAAAAAATGGAGATGAGAGACAACGAATCCCCACACCCCCAACTCAAAAATGAGTCGTGTCCCCACGACTTGAAAAAGACTTAAAAAAGAAATTAAAATTAGCAGACAACATATTTACAGAAATGGTAAGGAAGAAAAAGAACATACTCTCGAGGCTATTGCCTCGTATTATCGACATCCAAGATAGGATTTGCTGGATCTTTCTTTAATTGCTCAAGGAGTCTCATGATGTGCACTTGATTGGCTTTGATTTGTTCCACATCTTTGGCTAAGGAAGTTTGAGCTGCTTCGACTTTGTTTAAACGCTCCTCCATCTTCTCTTGCCAACTTTGCTCCTTTTCTTCTTTTGAGACTTGCGTAAAACCCGCTCCTCTCAAGACTTTCATGATCCAAGCATCGTCAATAGTGTTACTCGTTTTAAACTCCAGTTTCTCTTCTTCACCCAAAATTACATTCTCTTTTCGCACAAGACACATGATCAAAGTAGGATATTTCACATTAAAAACCGAGGTAAGAGAGACCGAAAATCACATCATCTCCTCAAAGATCAACTATGCCACATCAAAGAAAATTCGAGAATATTAACAAGGATGAGATATGAAAAAATAATGAGAGTTTTGAATATAACTAGTAAGACTTATTTATAGTGTATATTTTCTTCTTTGTAAAACTTTATTTTTATTTATCCTTGATATCTTGGATGAATATAAATATCAAATTAATGATTGGCACTAATTATGAGTTATCTATAAAGTTTTACTTTTATGGCGCTCATTTAATTCAGTACATGTAAATAAATATTAAGAAAATATATCACAAAAATATTGGTATTTGTGTTTAATAGTTGAGTAATGCTGGATATCACCTCAAATCACATCACCTTTTTATCACCTCCTAGGTGGACCAATTGTAAAGGAGAGAGAAAATAATAAATCAGGAAAGAGAAATCATGTGATTAGTTAATTTAAAATCCACCTAGGAGGTGATAAAAGGGTGATGCGATTTGGGGTGATATCCATCATTACTCTTAATAGTTATCTTCTGGAGTGTTGTATACCTTTTCCTTTTTCATCGTGACATTATTTGATACAGATATATCTTACATTAATGATTCACATTAAAAATAAGTTATCTCTAAAATATCACTCATTCATTTCTTACGTGTACCGTAATCCTAAAGATTTGATATAGTAGTTAATAAAGTTTTTTTTAATTTGATTTAATTTAAAAGTTTATTCACTAAAAAATTTCGTACTAACTTCTGCAATTTTAAAAACTATCAATTGAAGGTTAAATTTTGTTTCAAAATGATGCATATGTCAATTATAGAGATATTCCCACAACTCTTACTATCATGACATTTGAAGAGAAGATAAATTTTTTTTATCTAGTTAAGGAGAAGTCATGTCTCCATGTTTTGACAACGATATTTTAAATAGGCTTGCAATAATGGTCAAAGTGTTTTAGATGACTTCTATGCAAAAGTGAGATTATGGTTGGTGCCTTTCTAATTTAATTGAATTATGAAATTATATGGTACACCAACTCTTAATGCACAACAATTAGTAACAATATTGATTTAGTGTTCGTTCTGTTTTGTACGCGTCAACAAAAAATGTTGCTTTAATCAATATTAAGCAGAGTTTTTTTCTTAATGATTATAACCACATCATGCATGATTTATTTAATTATAACCGTATCATCGTATTAAATTTCATCGTCATTATTAAGTTAGTTAAACTTCATAAGCATGGAATCATGTGCCTTACTAACTATCCTATATTATAGTAGTAATATGTTATTCCATATCCATGCTTTCTCCCTTTTCTAATCAATAATCCAAAACATCAATTTGGGAATTACCATGTCTAGATAAGGGAAACCATCGATAAATGTGACATCCTTTTTAACTCGTGATCTAGAAACAGGAATTCTACGAGATTCTTTCTCATCAAAATGTTAACGCTCAAATCATAAAAGGAGCTTCCTTTCAATTTGTTATCTACGTTGACAGGAAGGTCCATTCATCTGCAATTATTTAACTTTTTCGAGCAAGTTTTTGTAAATAGACACTCATTCCTTTCGTCATCCCACCACGACAGAGGTTATGGCTCTTTAAATAAATGGAGTTAATTGTGCATGTCGTAAAAGTAGTCAAGTGAATTCATGTTTACCTTATTATTTCAAAGATATCCCATAACTATTAAACATTCACTTGTTTCAAACTTAAGCATGTATCTTAAGTTAAAATTAGGTGGTTGTTCCTTAAATTTTTTAACTCCAATCTTAACATTCTAAATGATTATCTTTTTCACCAATTCTTTTGGAGATCATCTTAAATAAACTCAAATCCACACATTTAGTCAACCCTTCCTTAAAATTTCTTTATTCTTCACAAATATGGGGTAAATGTGCATCTATGTAAAATAACTTTATTTCTCTTTGAGCTATGTAACTAAAATTGTTCTTTCGATATACATATCCTATTCTAAACTTCTTAAATCTCAATTATTTTTAATTAAGCCTCGATATCTTCTATTTTCACCTCTATCATCTCAATTTTTCCTAACTTAATTAATATTGTAAGATAGGATTTAGGTTCACATGTTCTATATTTGAGAGGAGTAAAATAAATTTGAGCATAAGACCTATATATAGCCCATGATTAAGAGGTGCACAGTTAATAATGGTGGACTTAACAAACTAATATTCCTTTTGTGATGGAATTTGTCTATTATAATAGTAATATTACCCTCTGTATATTGGATATATAGATGATGGTTTCTAATCCTCGTAAGTAGATTGTTTAGTGATGAGTTATGTAAAATTTTGTGTATAGAGTTTAGGCATTGTATAACTTTGATTGGATATTTTTAGATCGTGTTAGTATATGATTGGTGGTATGGGTTCTATTATATTTTATGGGTGATTTATGTAGAGAAAAAGTAATCTTAAAAATGATTTAATTAGCGTCTAGTATACAACATTTGGCATGACAAGTATCTATAATGAGGTATTATAATTCTATACTGCGGCAGGATAATATATTTATCGTTCCTTAGTCAAACAAATCACTTATAGTTGGTTAAAATGAAAAAGCTATTTGGTTGGACATCAAGTCTTATTCATAGACATATTGTGATATGCTTAACTATTACGCAACATAAGGTTATCTTAACCTCCAAATGGATCCACCAAATAGAATATACAACACTACCTTTATGGTGAATGTAAAGAAAATATTATGCTACTCAATTTAATTTTTTTTCCAAAGAAGTTGCACGATGAGTTTCCACATACTATAGGAAGAGGTTAACCATAACATAAGAATTAAAAATCTCAAATTTTAAGACTAAGATTAATAATTCTAAAAAACACAAATTTAGATATAAGATAGACGTTTGTGTGTGTGTACATATATATATGCACATTTGGGAAACAATAACGCATTCATAAATAGAAAATATAAACAATGTCAAAGTATTATACATTCCCAAACACTAACTGAGGAAAAACTTAGGGGACGCATAAAAAAATTAATTGTTATGATAAAAACAATAAAGAGGACCCTGACTACTGAAAGATGATTATCCAAAATTCTCCTCTAACATAGATTATTTTGTTTTTAAACCCATAACAAAGATACTATAAAGGAACTAATTGAAAAAATGACGTCTTTTCTCAATATCGCTAACAAAAAACATAATATGGGCACCCATTTTGAATTTCTCATTGGTGCCCATGTAAGCCCAGACTCGGTGTATGGGAAAAGATTGAGGATCAAGGGTAAGCGTCCACATATGTAATCATTTGAGATCATTGATCATGATTTAAATAAAACCAAATAACAAGAATTAAGCATAAAATTGATGAGGGGCAACAAATCTTTGTATAGTGGAGTATAAGGGTTACCACCAATTTATTGATAGTTATTGGTATCTAAATCTATATTATTTTTATCCCACTAATATTATTCTTCCTTTCAAATTCGTCTTACTCTTTAGCTACTTCGCATATACATGGTGAATTTCCGATAGCTTATTTTTTGAGAGCTTTTGTGGTTTAAAAGTGATATAACTTGAATAAATCTCTCAATTGACTATAAAATTGACAATGCTCATTTGCTTATAAGAGTTTGTTGGTGTATATATTTAGTACCTATTATAATATGCCTAAACTATGTATATTTATTATGTGACTATATTCTATACATGCCACAATAATTTAATTTCATTATTAATACCCAATAAATTGTAAAGTCATAAATATTGACCTAAACTGATTAGTTTCTTAGTCAACTTGACTATTTAAATATTTGTAGCCTAATTAAAAAGTTCTAAACAAGCAAATGAAATATTACTAACAATCACCACATGTTGTGGTACAAATATATAAAGGATGCAGCTTAATATCAACTATGCGACTGAAAGATTGATAATATTAGTAGGAAAGAGGAAATATGAATAATTTAAAAAAAATTGTTTTTATCATATTCTTTAACTAAGAAACACATATTTTGCTACACTGTGTAGATAGAACAATTCCAAAAGAACGTTGTTCTCTTTTTTCACACACTCTAAAACCATCATATACCATGATATTGGCCAATAGTAACTCTATAGGAACAAGAAAATGCAAGTTAATCTTATAAAATAAATGTCAAAGCTAAAAAATCAATGTATGTTGACAAAAAATTTAAAACAAAAAATTATGTGAGGATTACAAGTACCCCATAGCTCATGTATCCATGACTATTAAAAAGATATACATACTACTAACAAATAAGTTAAACAAAGGACAAGAAACACTTTTACAAGATAACAAATTTTTTATTATTTTAAAAAAAATTTCCCTTATAAAAATCAACAATCTCAAACTTAGGATTTAGAATATCAATCAACTTATTGCTTATATTGGATATAATAATTAGTTGGGATCTTGTATGCCTTATCGATGCATGATTAACATCTTCTAGTGGTGAACATATTAATTCCTTGCACGTATCATTTCACATTTCTATTCAAAGGGTATTTTTGGAATCTTCACAAACACTTGTCATTTTCAATATGATCCCTTGAAAGGTTAATAAGGTTCCTTTACCCTTTAAACCTATTTATATTTCCTATATTTTGTACAATAATCAAATTTTGACACATGATATGCCCACCGGTCAAAGTGTTAACACACCAAAATTTGTATCTAAATCAAACAATTAAGGAGATGGACAAAAGTTTTTATATCCAAATTTAAAGAATTTTATAAATGATTTTAAAGAGTGAAGAGAGCTTTAAATTTTTTAGAGAGTCTCTCATCTCGCCAGCCTAGTATTTAAATATGTCTACTTTATATAAGTATTATATTAATTAGGATTGTGATTATTTATATATAAATAAATTTATGAATAATAAAATTTAAAAATATGTAGCTATATTTATGAGGTCTAATAACTATAAATTAAATAAAAACAAACAACACTATTACTGCTAGAAAATAATCTGGAATAGAATTGTGTTATATGTTTATTAAATTAATGTGTTCACCGTAATTAAATGAATAAATACAACTAAATGACCAATAATATACGTATTTCTTAAAATAAACTATTTTTATAATAAATATGTCTCATCCCCCCACAGATAAACTAAAGAAAAAAAATTAAATTCAAATCTTTAATAAAAGACCTAGAAAAAAATACATAATATGGAAATATGTATATCTTTCTAGACAAACCTTAGAATAAAGTCAAAAAGAAATATAAAATAACGAAACAATATATGTTTTCAAACAACACAGACAACCGATAATTATAAATACTTTTAAAAGCAATATTTCAAATAAAATATAAACTTAAAAATACACTATTTCAATTGTTATACTTTTCCATCTTCAACTTCAACTCCTCCAACTTTAAAATCGATCTCCTTTTCAATCTTCAACTTCAACTCCTCCAACTTTAAAATCGAGCTCCTCAATAGGTCTTGCTTCCCAAAAATTTCTCTATAAGCCTTCACCTTCTGCTCTAAAATCTCACCACGTTGCTTCTCCGCCTCAATTAAATTCTCCAGACGACTAACCTCCTTGACTAGTTCATGTATGTGTGTGTTGAGATGTGGATCAATGTCTGCATTTGAATTTTGATAATGATTCATTTTCTCTCTGAGAGTATTACTGCTAAGCAAAAATTCAAGAAAATTAACAAGGATGAGATATGAAAAAATAATGAGTGTTTTGAATATAACTAGTAAGACTTATTTATAGTGTATATTTTCTTCTTTGTAAAACTTTATTTTTATTTATCCTTGATATCTTGGATATATATAAATATCAAATTAATGATTGACACTAATTATGAGTTATCTACAAAGTTTTACTTTTATGGCGCTCATTTAATTCAGTACATGTAAATAAATATTAAGAAATTTATCACAAAAATATTGGTATTTGTGTTTAATAGTTGAGTAATGTTGGATATCACCTCAAATCACATCACCTTTTTATCACCTCCTAGGTGGACCAATTGTAAAGGAGAGAGAAAATAATAAATCAGGAAAGAGAAATCATGTGATTAGTTAATTTAAAATCCACCTAGGAGGTGATAAAAGGGTGATGCGATTTGGGGTGATATCCATCATTACTCTTAATAGTTATCTTCTAGAGTGTTGTATACCTTTTCCTTTTTCATCGTGACATTATTTGATACAGATATATCTTACATTAATGATTCACATTAAAAATAAGTTATCTCTAAAATATCACTCTTCATTTCTCACGTGTACCGTAATCCTAAAGATTTGATATAGTAGTTAATAAAGTTTTTTTTAATTTGATTTAATTTAAAACTTTATTCACTAAAAAATTTCGTACTAACTTCTGAAATTTTAAAAACTATCAATTGAAGGTTAAATTTTGTTTCAAAATGATGCATATGTCAATTATAGAGATATTCCCACAACTCTTACTATCATGACATGTGAAGAGAAGATAACAAAAATTTATCTAGTTAAGAAGAAGTCATGTCTCCATGTTTTGACAACGATATTTTAAATACGCTTGCAATAATGGTCAAAGTGTTTTAGATGACTTCTATGCAAAAGTGCGATTATGGTTGGTGCATTTCTAATTTAATTGAATTATCAACTTACATTGTACACCAACTCTTAATGCACAACAATGAGTAACAATATTGATTATAGTGTTCGTTCTGTTTTGTACGCGTCAACCAAAAATGTTGCTTTAATCAATATTAACCAGAGTTTTTTTCTTAATGATTATAACCACATCATGCATGATACATTTAATTATAACCGTATCATCGTATTAAATTTCATCGTCATTATTAAGTTAGTTAAACTTCATAAGCATGGAATCACGTGCCTTACTAACTATCCTATATTATAGTAGTAAAATATTATTCCATATCCATGCTTTCTCCCTTTTCTAATCAATAATCCAAAACATCAATTTGGGAATTACCATGTCTAGATAAGGGAAACCATCGATAATTGTGACATCCTTTTTAACTCGTGATCTAGAAACAGGAATTCTACGAGATTCTTTCTCATCATAATGTTAACGCTTAAATCATAAAAGGAGCTTCCTTTCAATTTGTTATCTACGTTGACAGGAAGGTCCATTCATCTGCAATTATTTAACTTTTTCGAGCAAGTTTTTGTAAATAGACACTCATTCCTTTCGTCATCCCACCACGACAGAGGTTATGGCTCTTTAAATAAATGGAGTTAATTGTGCATGTCGTAAAAGTAGTCAAGTGAATTCATGTTTACCTTATTATTTCAAAGATATCCCATAACTATTAAACATTCACTCGTTTCAAACTTAAGCATGTATCTTAAGTTAAAATTAGGTGGTTGTTCCTTAAATTTTTTAACTCCAATCTTAACATTCTAAATGATTATCTTTTTCACCAATTCTTTTGGAGATCATCTTAAATAAACTCAAATCCACACATTTAGTCAACCCTTCCTTAAAATTTCTTTATTCTTCACAAATATGGGGTAAATGTGCATCTATGTAAAATAACTTTATTTCTCTTTGAGCTATGTAACTAAAATTGTTCTTTCGATATACATATCCTATTCTAAACTTCTTAAATCTCAATTATTTTTAATTAAGCCTCGATATCTTCTATTTTCACCTCTATCATCTCAATTTTTCCTAACTTAATTAATATTGTAAGATAGGATTTAGGTTCACATGTTCTATATTTGATAGGAGTAAAATAAATTTGAGCATAAGACCTATATATAGCCCATGATTAAGAGGTGCACAGTTAATAATGGTGGACTTAACAAACTAATATTCCTTTTGTGATGGAATTTGTCTATTATAATAGCAATATTACCCTCTGTATATTGGATATGTAGATGATGGTTTCTAATCCTCGTAAGTAGATTGTTTAGTGATGAGTTATGTAAAATTTTGTGTATAGAGTTTAGGCATTGTATAACTTTGATTGGATGTTTTTAGATCGTGTTAGTATATGATTGGTGGTATGGGTTCTATTATATTTTATGGGTGATTTATGTAGAGAAAAAGTAATCTTAAAAATGATTTAATTAGCGTCTAGTATACAACATTTGGCATGACAAGTATCTATAATGAGGTATTATAATTCTATACTGCGGCAGGATAATATATTTATCGTTCCTTAGTCAAACAAATCGCTTATAGTTGGTTAAAATGAAAAAGCTATTTGGTTGGACATCAAGTCTTATTCATAGACATATTGTGATATGCTTAACTATTACGCAACATAAGGTTATCTTAACCTCCAAATGGATCCACCAAATAGAATATACAACACTACCTTTATGGTGAATGTAAAGAAAATATTATGCTACTCAATTTAATTTTTTTTCCAAAGAAGTTGCACGATGAGTTTCCACATACTATAGGAAGAGGTTAACCTTAACATAAGAATTAAAAATCTCAAATTTTAAGACTAAGATTAATAATTCTAAAAAACACAAATTTAGATATAAGATAGACGTTTGTGTGTGTGTACATATATATATGCACATTTGGGAAACAATAACGCATTCATAAATAGAAAATATAAACAATGTCAAAGTATTATACATTCCCAAACACTAACTGAGGAAAAACTTAGGGGACGCATAAAAAAATTAATTGTTATGATAAAAACAATAAAGAGGACCCTGACTACTGAAAGATGATTATCCAAAATTCTCCTCTAACATAGATTATTTTGTTTTTAAACCCATAACAAAGATACTATAAAGGAACTAATTGAAAAAATGACGTCTTTTCTCAATATCGGTAACAAAAAACATAATATGGGCACCCATTTTGAATTTCTCATTGGTGCCCATGTAAGCCCAGACTCGGTGTATGGGAAAAGATTGAGGATCAAGGGTAAGCGTCCACATATGTAATCATTTGAGATCATTGATCATGATTTAAATAAAACCAAATAACAAGAATTAAGCATAAAATTGATGAGGGGCAACAAATCTTTGTATAGTGGAGTATAAGGGTTACCACCAATTTATTGATAGTTATTGGTATCTAAATCTATATTATTTTTATCCCACTAATATTATTCTTCCTTTCAAATTCGTCTTACTCTTTAGCTACTTCGCATATACATGGTGAATTTCCGATAGCTTATTTTTTGAGAGCTTTTGTGGTTTAAAAGTGATATAACTTGAATAAATCTCTCAATTGACTATAAAATTGACAATGCTCATTTGCTTATAAGAGTTTGTTGGTGTATATATTTAGTACCTATTATAATATGCCTAAACTATGTATATTTATTATGTGACTATATTCTATACATGCCACAATAATTTAATTTCATTATTAATACCCAATAAATTGTAAAGTCATAAATATTGACCTAAACTGATTAGTTTCTTAGTCAACTTGACTATTTAAATATTTGTAGCCTAATTAAAAAGTTCTAAACAAGCAAATGAAATATTACTAACAATCACCACATGTTGTGGTACAAATATATAAAGGATGCATCTTAATATCAACTATGCCACATGTTGGGGGGTAAACTGAAACTTCCAGTACCGAATTTCCGGTAAATTCCGAAATTCCGAATTCGTAATTTTTTTTTCCAGTTCCGAAAAATAGGAACGGAATTGGAATAGAAAAAATCTATTCTGAAAAAAATTGGAAATTTTCCGAAAGACCTTTTTTCCGATCAGTTCCTTCCGATTTCCACCCCTAACTCTTGACGATGATTCACTTGTTTATTATTGTAACCCTTTGCCGGGGTAAAAGTAAAAGAAAAAGTATTGAAAAGAAAAGAAATATGTTGTGAAAAGAAGTAGCATCATATCTCACATCAAAAAGAGAGTTATGACTAACTTACAAAAGAAAAAATAAATTGAAAAGATCATATTAACTGGACCGGCAAAGTGGAATTTCTATGTGATCATCTTGAGGCTTTATATTGGGTTATTGGTGATTCTAAGTAATGCATCTAAATCTTGGGTTGAGTGAGAACATCATATGAGAGTAACTCAAGATGTAGGGCGATTCGTTGATGGCTAGTGAGAGGAGAGCTAAAAGTTCACTCTACATTATCTAAATATACAATCATACCGTCTCTAAACATTACAACCTTAAAGACCATATGATTATTAACTATGTGATCTAAAAACGATTGAACCAATAAAGAGTAGTTAGATGGATCATTGGAGTCTTTGTTAGGATCGATAAACAATCTATAGCCTTCATAGTGAACTAAGTGAAAGACCCATCCTTCGCGCATTGCAAACTAATCTAATCTAGTCTTGAAATTAACCCGTGTTGATTGTTTGTATGATAAGTGTATATATAAATAATTTATTTTGTAAATATTAATACATGAAACTTTCTAAGTAGATTCTTTATACTATTCTTCACATTCTTCTTCTCCACATGCTTAATTGACTTAGGTATATATTTTTAGAAACTTCCCTATTGTTCTTATTTCTTATTGTATCGGGAGGATACAACTTTGAATAGGGGGTCTTGATGTCTCCATAATTGTGATGAATTAATCTATTCACGAGACATCATTTTAGGTGCACTGTATTATTTGTTAAGGGTTTTTCCCTGTTAATAGTTAATTCTCCAATTCTTACCTTGATTTTGAATTATTTCTTTTAGAGCATTTTTGGTATAACTTGTGTGTTAAATGTGAAGTTATTAGGTAAATTGATCTAGTTAGATGCCAAATCAATGTTTAAGAGTTAATGAAAGAAGATAAAGGCAAAATTAAGAGTTAAAAAGGCAGAAGAAGCTGTTTTGGAAATTAAAAGTTGTATAAAATTGCTGTCTAGATTTAAGGATGTCCAGTGTTTGTAATGCTGCACAAAAACGGATAAGAATTTGAAGGATCCCTATCACAACTGGGTAGGTCTTTGAATTACGGTCAGTTTGATATAAAATTATTTAAATTTGGCCCAGTAACAGAAAAGTTATGAATTTTATAAATTTAAGAGGTCAACTAGTCATAGGGGTGAGCATGACCAACCCACCCATCAAACCCAATCCAACCTAGATAAATTTTTAAAGGTATTTTGGGTAATTTTACCAAAGGAATAAATATAACTACTGCCTACCCTTGTATTTTTCAAAACCTGACTACTTAACCTGGGTTTATTATTGGTGAAATACCATCGGGAGCACTATAGACAATCAGTGGCGGACGTACCTATGCAATGGGTGGGCTCAAGCCCACCCTCAAATTCTAAAAAAAAAAAATTAATATAGTCCAATTATCTATTTTAGGTTTTCAGCCGATTTAATTTTTACTTATAAATTTATAACTTAATAACTTGTTTTACCTTCAATACAATTTTACACAAATCAAAATTATAACTAGTATCCGATTTATCATCTCTGTCAGGTATTTTTTTAATTTTTTGTTAATTTTGTCAATATATTGTTAAATTTTTTATCAAGTTTTAATAAGTTTTTTATTAAATACCCAAGAATTTTTTTTTCGGGGGCGTTGCCCCCGAACCCCCTTATTGTTTAAGCCCACCCTCATTTTTGTTTCTGGATTCGCCACTGTAGACAATAATATATATATATTGCAATTTTTTAGACAAATCTCATTTTACATCATCGCTTCTCTTGTACTCTCTCTCCCGCTCTCGGGCCTCTCTATCCATCTCCACAATGTCTTCTAAGAAACCCTAACCTATTCAATCTAACCAAATCAGTATTATAAGTTACCAATTTATCCATCTAATTCTACTATATTACTATGTTACTGTGTTACTATTCTTCTCTACGGATTTACATTTTACACTGTATTTTGGCCTATACATATGGGGTTTATCGGTAATGGTGTAATATCACAATTTCTTCCAAGGTATTTCATATTTCAGCCTTTTTCCATATATAGATTATTATGTTAATTTATTTTGTTTGGATCTAATTATCTATTGTTATATATATTTTAATTTTTTTTCCAAATTCGTTCGAAATTCCTACTTATTGTGCGTAGGTGAGGAATTTTCTCATTCTGGACTTTATGTATTTTTATTTATCAGTTGTTTATTTTTGTAATACACATGTTTTGGGGTTGTAGGAAAATTAGTGAATAAATTATAAAAGTATATTGTCTTAATCATTTTATGATGGTAACCCCATATTATAAAGTAGTGAGGTTTGAATGTGGTGACCATCGTAAACTAGACAATAGGATTTGCATAGTCTTGACGGACTCTTCTCTTGTGGTCAATTTTTCTCACGTAAGGGTCTCTTTTACTTAAGTTTTGCAAAATTCTATCATTCTTATATTGATTCATTCCCTATTAAAATGTGGAAATGTAATAAATTGTAATTGAATTCATTATTTCCTTGCAAAACCTTACGTGGTCTCTACTTATATAATTTTATACTCAATATCAACTCATGTTTGTTTTTTCGTTTATTGAAGAGGTACGAGATATCTAATAATTTTTCTGTTCTTAAATCAAATTTTAGCATCTACATAAGAGTATGATTTATACTAGCAAAGCACTTTGACTCGTGTTTTTTAGCACAAACTTATAGTGTAATTAACTCAAATTACAGAAAAGAACCAAAAAAAGTAAAATCATAGAGGGCTATGATGATATTTTATATGATCGTTTTATCAAGTGATGAGATCTTATCCTTATATTAGTACGGCAACCATATTTGTACTTTGCAGCCATTAGGGGTTATGTACTCTTAATCTTTTTAATGCTAAATCAGAGCTTCAATGATTTGGATACTTTATGTTTAGGACATTAATTAATGTCTACCTAAATAAAAACTCCATGATGAGGCAGTGATGATATTGTATATTCTTTTTTTTTTGAGCAAATGAATTGTACACATAGGCAAAGCTACTCATATCTTGGCAAGACAGTGTTTTTGTAGCCATGGTGGTGTCACATTGTCTTATCGATTTCAATAGATATGAGCCTCATTTACTTATGAAAATCCGATCCATTCACGTTGTATTCTTGCATGGACACTTCAACGTTTACATGTATCTTTAGCTTACAATTTTATTTAAGGCAGTGTTCTTTAACTTGTATGTATCTAAGTCATTCACTAACAAGAATGTTGATCGTCTGGCCAATGAGGCATCAAGTGGTGTATGTAGAGATTGAAAAACTCTTGAGAGAAAAAGTGTTGCACTTTGCAATTTATTTAATTTTATTTTCTGTTACGTTTGTTTAACAGATGAGAACTACAAGTATTAACATCTCTCGCAGTCAACAATGTTAAACTAGCATCCTTTACTTTGGTGAGAAACTGTTGAATACAAGCGAATCTTATAGAAATTACTCTAATCACTATTCCAGCATTAAAATATTTACATCACTCTAATGCAGACGACTGAAGATATAGTTATCACCTGAAGAAAAAAATTGTAATTTACCCGTGTAATATTTTGTGAATATTTGAATGAAATTGTAATATTTCTTCTATGTAAATAAACATATTTTTGTTTGATTTTGTAAGATTCACTTTTTATGTGTTTTAAAAAGAATCCAAGTTATTAAATTACACTTGGGTAAATCCGGGATAAACCCTGTAGGGGTAACCCAAGGTTAGGGTAAAATTTTACCCTACCCTTACCTTAGACCTCAACCCGGGGTAAACCTGGCCCATGCTCACCCAAACCAGTCTTACAAGTTAGGAAAATGAATTTGAGTTGGTATAGGATTTCAAGACTTGACCCACACTTAAAGATTTTGACCTAGCACCTATAAATATACCTACTTCCCTTTGTAAACATGTCCTTTCCTTCATATCCTTCATATTATCATCTTAGAGAGAGCAAGAAGTTCTAGAGAAGAAACAACAAGAGATTGAAGCATCACAACACAAATTATGCATCTTTCTTTCTCTATAATTAGGGTAATTAGCTATAGATTTATGACTTAACCATATAAAAAATTGTTGTTTGTAATTGGAAATTTATGATTTCTAAATTTAGTAGAGGGTGTTTACTATGTTTATGATGTGTATTGTGTGTAAAATGTGATGTTATGATGTCTTTTAAAATTAATAGGACAAAAAGTTGTTTTAGGTAAAAAATTTAGGGTTTTTTGGAATTATGTGAGTTTGATTAGTATATAATTACTAATTAATTAGTTGTTTCGTTAATAAATCATACTATTTAAATTAGTTGTTAGTTTTTGGAATTTTTTTAGGATTCTTAGAATATTTTGTAAAGTGTAATGACCTTTTTTACAAATTTGCCTAAATAAGAGACTTAAATTATAATTTTAAAAGTTAAAGAAATGCATATATAATTAATATAATAAATATTAGGGACTTAATAGAAAATTCTGTTAAAAAAGGACTTACTTGACCTTTTTGTAAAAAAAGGATGTAAAAGCAATTTTTGTAAAAAAAAGAAATTAAAATAAATTTATGTAAAAATAAATAAAACATTTAAAAGTAATTTTTAAAAAAAAGGAGTTAAAGTAAAATTTACGAAATTTTAGGACTTAAAAGAAACTTTTGTAAAATAAAAGACTTAAAAGTAATTTTGTGAAATAAAATAATTTAAAAGAATTTTTTTGTAAAATAAAGGATCTAAAAGTAATTTTGAAAAACAGGACTTTAATTTTTTTTTGTAAAATAAATAATTATTTTTTATTACAGATTCTAATCGGATGTATTAATTTTTCTATATATTTAATTAACCTAATTTTATTTTAATATTTCAGTGATGTAATATTTATTAATTTATTCAGCGGATTGTATTATTTAATAGTTTATTAACTTATTAATCGGATTGTAATATTTATATATTAATCAATGTAATTAATTAATTTATTTTTATTTGATAATTCAAAATAATATTAAATGGCTGATGTTATGACACATAATCACAACGTGGATGGTGATGGCAGAGATCCATTTCGCAATCTGAACCTAACTTTAACAAACAACGTCCAACTCGCAGGTATTTAATTTATATTAAGAATATAAATTTTTTCAATTAGAAATTTATTCAATGTGTATTAAAACAAAGTAACAAAAAAGAAAACCTAAGGGTTCCGCATCCCTCAAGACGACACTACAAGCCTAAAAAAAATTAGGCCACCCTATACCAATCGACTTTTGTATAATTTATTGTTTGATTGATTGCTCTTGGTTACATGAGTTTTTCAACATAGAGGGGTGGAGACAACGGGATGGTTGGGGAAAAATAGACAACAACTTAAAGAAATGCTAGTCGAAGAGGTACAAAAATTGGAAGAACTACTTGAAGTCACATTATTACAATTTGAATAAGGTACCGGTTGATGTATTGGAGGAGACTTAGAAAAAAAGTTGCGAGATGTGGGATGACATTGATAGTCAGGTATAAAACTTATATTTTATCATACATGTTATTAATTATGTGTAATTAATTTTTTAAAATTGTTTGAAACAGAACTAAGCAAGGGTCAATTCGGATTACCGCAAGAAACAAAAGAAGTCGAATGGAGCTAGATCAAGGAATTATTCCCGAACTCGGGATTTGATTTATGAGGTACAATTTTTTTGTAATAAAATATATTAGTTACTTTTGAATTTTAATATAATTATTTTACAATGTTTTTGAACAGGGGAAGCTAAAAAAACCAACCAAGAAACCGTTGGTTTTCGTTGATGAGTAGACACAGAAGGAGAGGCCACTTCCACCTTTGGGTGGTTTATTTCGAGCACCTTTGGGTGGTATTTTCGAGCACATGGGGTGCGATGATAAGAATGATCAGTGGAGGAGCGAGAAGTATAAGAACGCTAATGTGAGTATTTTTCTTTTATAAACTTAACTTTTATACTAATTAATGTATTGCAATTTATTTGTATTTGAAATATTTTTATCTAATGTAATATCATATTCTTTGTGGGAAGCTGAAAAAGAAAGTGACCAAGTCACATGCTGGGTCATTCGAAGGGTCGTCCTTTACTCACAATTCAACGCTACAAGAACAAATCGATGCCTTGAAAGAAGCAGCTGAGGAAGGCATGGACCCACCTTCGTGGAGTTGGGCGCCCGGAGTGGGTCATCCGGCGAAAGAGCCCGCATTCCCGAGACAGATCCTTCGAGTAAAGAACTTGAGAAGCGACTCAACATAATGATGGCATCTATTAACGATCTTTGCACAACTAAAGGCCTCCCCCATCGATCCTACATCAAAAAGATCATCGAATAGTTCCACATCCAGCACACATACCCGCCATTACTCGATCGACCACTTACAAGCAACTATGGTGGCTCTGAATAGTCTAAGGGCTGGAGCTTGTCTTGACCCATTCGTCACCCTAGAAGATGAAAGAGAAGAAAAAGAAGATGTTGATCGGTTGTATGACCCCTAGTATTGTATTGACTTGTTTTGGAGTATGTTGATTTCATTTTATTTTTTTATTGACTTTTTGGTCCATTTTGACTTTTATCAATTTTAATATTGAATATTGTTAAATATTTAATGTTTTAAATTATTTATTCAAATATTGGTATCAATGTTAAAATTAAAAATTCATAATCCAAATCTCAAATAAAATAAAATTTATACATTTAGCGACTTCTTTGTAGTAGAAAAAAGAAGGAAAAATGTATTCGCAAGTTATTTTGTTATTAGGGATGAGAGTGTTGTTGTAAATTGAACATAAATATAGCGACTACAAAAAGTGGTCGCCAATATATGTTAATAGCAGCTACATGAAGTCGTCGCTAATAATTAGACAACTAGCGAATACTTTTATAGTCGCAAATGAAGTTTGGTAATCCGCGACTACGTCAAAATTTTTTTGGTCGCGAAATATATCTTTAACGCTGATTTACTAACGAGCAAATATAGGGGAATTTATGTAGTCGCTAAAGACAAAAAAGATCTTTAGCGACTACTATTTTACTCATTAGCGACTACATTTGTAGTTGTTAAAATTGCACGCACAGTAGTGTCTTATCACACCATAGCCCCTACAAATATATATATACCATCGACAACCTGTAACTTTCTTCTTCTTGCAATATACACTTGCCTTGGAAGCACAATTATGAATGAAATCATAATTCAAACTAGATTCACACGAGTACTTAGAAATGCCATATCATGACTCACAAATACCACCATGTTAGATTTTACCCATTGACTTTAAGATCTTATCCCAATCACATTTGAAAAGTTTCTTTTTAGTAAGAACACGATGTTTTTATCAACATCACAACGCTTAATGAGATAAGTAGTTTGTTCCCTGACTGAAGACACAAGTTCATGTGTTGTGTGTTAAGAACATATAGGAGCAGATACCAAAGCTAGTGCAACATTAATCTCAATAAAAAGTTTAGACAATGAAACTGACACATCACGACAAATTAACCATAAAGTAGTGGCAAAATTAGTTTCATTTAACATTAAGCATGTTTGTTGACTGCTAAAAGTGTATTGATACTCTACTACCTAATCATTCAATTCCTTTCAACGTTCGACTATATAATAACTTCCCACCTACTACAACATGCACGTAATTTCAGTTTACAGAACTTGCTAACTATAACAGTTCAATACCCCCTATGATTCGACAAAAGGTAAAAAAAGACCTACAATTAATTGCACTTTTTCATTAATACATTATTTACCAGTGTCGATGGTGTAGCGGTGTGGTTGGCAGTGTTGATTACCGCTCTAAATTTCAACTACGGATGCTTGGCATAGGACAGTGGCTACCGTTTGGGAAGGGTGTCTTTCTTCCGTTCAAGAGGAAGAGGATTTTTTTTCTTTTTTAATTAGTTAATGTATTTTTTTTCTTATTCTTTTTTGTTTATATATTAACAGGCGATGGCTCACTTTTAAAAGTGAGACGTCGTCTCACCTCCCGTATCCTCTATATATGTATATATATTTGGGAAACAATAATACATTCATAAATAAAAAATAAAAACAAATGTTAAAGTATTATACATTCCCAAACACTAGTTAAGGAAAAACTTAGGAGACGCACAAAAAAATTAATTGTTATGTACAGACTACTGAAAGATGATTATCCAAAATTCCTCCTCTAACATAGACTATTTTGTTTTTGAACGCATAACAAAGATACTATAAAGGAACTAATTGAAAAAATGACTTCTTATCCCAATATCGGTAACAAAAAACATAATATGGGCACCAATTTTGAATTTCTCATTGGTGCCCATGTAAGCCCAGACCCGGTGTATGAGAAAAGATCCAGGATCAAGGGTAAGCGTCCAAATATGTAATCATTTGAGATCATTGATCATGATTTAAATAAAACCCAAATAACAAGAATTATGCATAAAATTGATGAGGAGCAACAAATCTTCGTATAGTGGAGTATTAGGGTTACCACCAATTTATTGAAAGTTATTGGTACCTAAATTTGTATTCTTTTTATCCCACTAGTATTATTCTTCCTTTCAAATTCGTCTTACTCTTTAGCTACTTCGCATATACGTGGTGAATTTACGATAGATTTTTTTTTGGAGAGCTTTTGTGGTTTAAAAGTGATATAACTTGAATAAATCTCTCAATTGACTAAAAAATTGACAATGCTCATTTACTTATAAGAGTTTGTTGGTGTATGTATTTAGTACCTGGTGTTGCCTAGGGTGTGATAAAATAATATAATAAAAGATAGATAAACGATGCACAATTCACCATAGACTAGCACGATACTGCAAGTATTACAAGACGTATGCAAGTTTTAATGATAAGAAGATTCGTTCTCAGGGACTTAGTGTGTTACACGAATGAGCAAATAATTAGGAGTAGTAATTAATAATTAAAAGACAAAAACTAAAGATGAATAAATTGGGAGATGATTAATTAAACTAAATAAAAGTAAAGACAGTAAATAAATAAGAGAAAGTATGAGATGAGAGATATAGCTTAGGGTTTGCTAGTATGCACTAATCCTTCTAATTCTTTCTATCAAATTCTAGTTAATAAGGGAGATAATAGCTCTTAGATACTTAGTACAGATTCTAAATTCCCATACCTTAGACCTTGAGAGCGACTAAGGGGGCTACGGCACAACTACGAGGCAGTCCAAACTTAGGGTTATAAAGCGCTACCAAGGCCCTAAGTAGTACAATTCCTTCAATTGGTGATATGGTGATTAAAACACACCCTAATGACTATATAGTTAGAATCGGTGTTGTCAGGTCGGACAATAGACGTTATGTGGTGTTTCAATAATTAGACACTCCTTCAGGGCGACCATCTAACTACTATTAAGAAAGCCTAAAGTGATTAGGTTTAGGATAGACAATAATTCAAAACACATAAACAAATATATGTGTAAGCAACTAATATCAAATTAAAACATATAATTCCCAAAAAAACTTAGATAGAAAGAGAATAGAATTCATAGATTATACATAATGCAAAACCCAAGCTATGGGAAAATTAGTTCATACCTGAAAGAAATAAACTAAAAGATTGAATAAAAGACTTCATCTTGCTCTCTACAATAACTCTAATGATATAAAACCTAAGGACTAAGTAATGGGAGGCAAGGATGATTTACAAGGGATATAAGGGTGTCTTTATAGGTGTTTAGAAGACCTAATTCATTTTCTTGGAGTAGAAGACAAGTAATGGACTCCAAGCCCAACTCAAATTCGTAACCCTAAAATATAGAAAAGGTAATAATCTGTCAATGCTTTGTTTTGGTCATAACTGCTTCAATACTTATCCGTTTGACGCGGTCCAATAGTCGAAACTGATTGTCTCGGAAAGCTATTTAAATTTACTTCAGATCATTCTTCCAAATTCCTAACCAATCTTGAGTTATAAGCCCTTTTGTGATCGTGGGTGCTGAAATTCAGATTTATTTGACAACTTTATATTTCCATATCCTAGCTTTTCCTTTCTTTTCTCTAATTTCCATGTATATATTATTTCCTTTATCTCTTAGAATTGACTTGGCATGTAATTAATATCCATATATATCTTTAAAGCTTCACACTAAATAAATAATTAAACCCAATATGCTCTAAAAATAATAAATCATTAAATCAAGACAAGAAATAGGAAACTGCACTACATCATGTGAAAATCGAGTATTTAGACTTCAAAAACACTAAAAATGATGTCTCCAACTAATAGTAAATCATCACTGGTGTCGCCCAAGGGTGTGATAAAATATTGTATAAAATAAGTGCAAACAAACACCCTAGGCTGAGCACGGTTCCGCAAGTATTACAGGACGTATGCAAGTTTTAATGAATAAGTAAGATTCGTTCCCCAGAGACTACAAAGGATAGAGAGAACTTATGTAATTTATCTAGTGCAGATTTGAAAGCTAGAATAATAATACGCAAGAGTAAAGGGAAGAAAGATAGATTTTTATTTGGTATTTAAATAGAAAATTAAACTACTAAATTAAAGACAGAAAATTAATTAAAAGAAAATAAGATAGTATGATAGTTTAGCTCGAGATATTAGCAAGTAATCCCCACTAGTTTTGGTTATTCTATCGTTTAAGGGTGAATCAAGTAATATGCAATAATCAGGATTCTAAATTCCCATACCTTAGACCTTGAGAGCGACTAAGGGGGCTACGGACACACCATGAGGCAGCCTAAACTTAGGGTTATCAAACGCCACTAAGGCCCTAAGCAATTCAATTCCAAACATGGTGATAGTGGTGAAAGCATACCCTAATGATTATCTAGTTAGGTTGATTTGTCAGGTCTAAACCTTATTCTAGACGTTATGTGGTGTTTCAATAATTAGACACCCAATTAAGGTGATCATCTAACTACTATTAAGGTAATCCTATACGTTTGCAACCGCAAGAAATACAGACAATAAATCAAAACACATAAACAGAACATAAAACATGAATTCCAATTAAATACCGTAGTATCCCAAATCAAATAGAAAAACTAGGGTTCATACATATATGCTAAATATCAAGTTAAAATTATTTAATTCATACTATAGAAATAAAAGAGAAGAATTTCAGATTTGAAGATTGAAGATGATATAATATGGTGTTCTACTCCCTCCAGACTTCTCTTCTTGTATTGTAAGCTTCTTCCTGGCTTAAGGTTTAGCCAAGGATGATTTTCTTATGATAAGAGGTTGTATTTATAGTATAGAGGAAGACCTAATTCGTTTTCTTGAAGGAGAAGGTAAGTAATGGACTTCTAGCCCAACTCAAATTCGTAACCCTAAAATATAGAATCAGCCCCGTTTTTGTTTTGATCCTAACAGCTTCAATACTTATCCGTTTGACGCGTATAATTAGTCGAAATTCATCGTCTCGGAAAGATCTTTAACTTTTCTCTTGACCGCTCTTCCAAATTTCTCACCGATATTGAGATATAAGCCAATTTGTGGTCGTGGGTGGTGAAATTCATATTTATTTGGCAGCTTTATCTTTCCATTTTGTTTCCTTATCATCAATTTCATGTTTATCCTTCTTAGAATTAACTTGGACTCTAATTAATTACCATATATCTTTAAAGCTTCACACTAAATAAATAATTAAACCCAATATGATCTAAAATAATAAATAATTAATTCAAGACACAAAATAGGAAAGTGTACTAAATCATGAGAAAATCGAGCTATACTCTAATAAATACACCTAAAATGATGTCTCCAGCATGGATTAATTCATGACAAATAGGGAGACATCAAGAGTCCCAACTCAAAGTTGTATCTGTCCAGATACAATAAAAAATAAAGAATAGTAGTGAAGTCAAGAAGAAGAAGTCGGAGGAGAATAAGAAAAGAACATAGTGAATGATCCTAGAGCAAAATATCTAAAAAGTGTCATGTAGTAATGCTCAAGAAATAATGCACAAGTATGCTTAACATACACATAATCAACAATCCATAAATTCAAGCCCAGATTAATTTCTCAATGCCAGAAGGAGAGGTCTCTACTTAGTTCGTGCTAATGACAATAGGTTGTTCATAGGTCCTAATATAGCATCCAATGGTCCACTTACCTACTACCTAATAGCTCAATTATTTCTCCACCTAGCAGTTAGAAATCCTAAGGTCTTTGGTTATAACGGGGCTTAGGGACGGTGTGGTATATTTGGATAATGAAAAGTTTGCTTATGACTCTCTCCTCACATTCCATCAACGAATCGCCCTAGAGCTTGAGTTTTCACTCAAAGAAGTTCTTACTCAACCCAATTTTTGATGATTTTGATGTGCATCTCCAATAATCCCAAATAAAGCCTCTTTCACGATGATATACAAATTCCACTTTGTCGGTCCGAATATATATTCTTTTCATATCAATTTTTTTCTTTTGTATAGCTATGACTCTCTTTTTGATGTTCAAGAAATCACGCTATTTTTTTCATATATATTTTTCTTTTCAATTCATGCTTTTCATCTTTTTTCGTTCACTATTACCCCGGCAAAGGATTACAATAATATCTTTTTCATCATCAAGAAAATCACAATTACAATTTCACAAACCCAATGTTCCCTAATGATGAAGCCCACCACCCCAAACTCAAGCTCTAAAAACGACTTGTCTCAAGTTTTGCGATTCGAGTGCGGGTCATATAGATAAGTCCTACAATCTAAGGGTATGGATTATAATGTGGTTAAATAAAAGGCTTTAGAAAGGCTCAGAGGGGCTAAGACGAATAAATAATAACAAATAAAAGGGTGAGAAAGTATAAAAAGCTTCAAGTGGCTTCAATATGAACGAACTGCCTTATTCATTTTTCTAACTACCAGATTTTGTTACTTTTTCACTACTAGTTCATAGACAAGTGGATTTTCAACTAACTTCAAACCTTACGTTCTACACACCAAATAACTCTCCCTAAGTTTCAACGTGACTTCTTAGCATTGCTCATTAACTTTTCTATCTTTTATTTCCTGTTTTCATACATGCATACTAAACCTATTTGTGAAATCTTTCTAAAACATACTACTTACTATCATTAAATTAATCAGATCATGCTCAAATAGGTACATTCAACATATTCTATGCCTATTTCAACCCAAAAATTTTAAATTTTATAAAAAAACAAAAAGGAAGATGAGGACAACGAATCCCCACCCCCAACTCAAAAGTGAGCCGTGTCCCCACGACTCTAAAAAGAATCAAGAAAGAAATAAAATTTAAAATTAGTACACATATTGCACATAAAGAAATGGTAGGGAAGAAAGAAAACATACTCTTCGAGGCTATTACCTCGCCTTATCAACATCCAAGTGTTTCTCCTTCACCTAACTTCTTATTCGCTTTCCGAACACGATACATGATCATAGTAGGATATTGCATTAAATAATGACATGGGAGAGACCGAAAATCGCATCACCTCCTCATAGATCAACTGTGCCACATCCTCTTCTTCTCCTCACAAAATACAATTCAACAAAGATAGCATTTTTTTAGAATGCCTTACCATGAATGTAGACCAACCCAATCTTTCTTAAATCTCCAAGAAACTTTTTGTATTCTCCTTTATCAATTTCTTCTTCAAATACTTTCTCATAAGCAAAAGGTAGTTCCATTAATTGTTTCTTTGGAGAAGTTATCATGGCTATTGAAGCTTTCTCTTTTTCTTCGGGTGTAGTGTCTTCGATTTGTAGAGGTTGTGTTGTTTTCTTCACGAAAGTTGGAACCTTTTTGCCCATTGAATCAAACACAGCTAGCTGACTTCTCTTCTCTTGACCTGTTTTACCCCTTGTGTTGACCTAGAACTTTTCTTACTTGATTTCTTTTCAAATAGATTCCAATACCTTGATGTTCTTCATCTCCCTCACAGTAGATAATGTTTATGTTCTCTTACTCATCTCAATTGACCCCCAACTCAAAGCTTTAACCACTATTGAAATTTAAAACTCTTGATTATTGGTTGTACAAGCTTTATTTGGGTTAGGAAAGGTGTTTTGATGATGATCCTTTATGTGGGTAAGATGAATTCTTGATGAATTGGTATGGATCTAAGAAATTGTAGGATGAATTTCTGAAATTTAAGCTTTTGATTCTTGGATTCGATGTGTTTTGGTATGATATGGGTGGTTGAATCTTCTTTGTAAGAATGTGGAGAAAGGATTGGATGTGTTTTTATGGTGATTGGTTAGTGTTTTGATGTTTGGTGAAGGTTTGATGAAGCTTTAATGGTGTTGGGAGAGGTTTGGAGAAGAAAAAAAAGGCTTAAGGATTGTAAAATTCGTGATAGACCAACCTTTTCTTCCTTATAACTTGAAAAACGAAATTTTTTTCTCTCTCCAGCGGCGCGGGCCGGTATACCGCCGGTATGGGCCGGCATACCGGTGAGCTGCTCTTGAAAAACTCTTATTCGGCCAAAAAAACATATTCGTGAACCCGAGGCCTCGTTTTTTGGTTGACCGGCATACCGGCGGAATGGCCCGGCATACCGGTGAAGTCAGATTTTGAATTTTAACTCTCAGCAAAGAACCCGAGGCTTGTACACGAGGGCTCCCCTTTTTGATTCGCCGGCTTACCGGTCGTGTGACCGGCATACCGGTGGGCAAATCAGAATGTGCTCAATTTTTTTTATTTCACCTCCAAGTCAGTTTTTCTTTACTCCATTGGATAGATCTAAAAAAAATATGCGATTTAGACTCGAGAAAAAGTAAGATCCGATACCTGAGCGCAAAGTTATGCCAGTTCGAAATTTTTGTTAAATTTCTCGCGCTGATAGGTGCGGTGCACCGCGAAAAAGTTTTGTCCAACCATTTTTATCTCCGAAAACTTTCCACTCTTTCACCCCAAACTCTAACCCTTGCATACCTACACACCAAAAACACTTATACCTTTCTTATTACTGCAATATGCACTAAAAAACACATAAACTCACTAAAACAGACAAAAACATAAATACCTAAAAACATAAAAGAATGTGGGCTGTCTCCCAAGAGCACTTTTATTTAACGTCTTTTAAAGTTAGACGTGTTACCTCGGTCATGTATGACCATCACCTCCCCAACAACAAGCAAGTTTATTAATATTTGGGATGCGAAACTTGAATCCCTTGCCTTTTACTCCCACTAACTTTTTAGATCTATTCTTTATGGTTATGGATGGTTTCATCCAAAAGTTCTGGGGTGTGTGTGTCTTGTGGTAACTTTATTTCGTTTGTAGCATTACACTCCTCTGGCAATCTATTCATCTCTTCTGTTTCTAAACTTCGTTTGTTAGAAAGAACGTCCTTCATGAATTTAAGATATGTTGGCATTCTTGTGAGAGCTTCTACAAACGGGATGTTGATATTTAACTTGTTCACCATGTCAAGGAGCTTCTTGAATTCTTTTTCATTGTTTTGCTTTTTGACACGTGACTGGAATGGTGGAGGAGGACGTGTGTTGTTTACCACTGAGCTCTCTTTCTTTTCTGGTGTCTTCTCCGGGACACTCTTTTGTTCAATTACCTCTTCAACCTTGTCTTCAATTGTTTCTTCAACCACTTTTTCAGGAATAGAGGTTGGTTCTGGTTTTACAATAGGTGGAGGTAATTGTTTTCCACTTCTTAATTCAACTGCATGACAAGCATAATCTTCTGGAGCAATAGTATCACTTGGGCGTTGCCCTTTTGGCCTGTTTTGAAGTGTACTCGCTATGAGTGACAGTGTATGCTCGAGATTTTTGATTACCTTGGACTGGGTTTGGATTCTTTGCTGGCTCATCTTCATATTTTATTCAACTACTTTCATCGTTGCAGCCATACTTGAACTAAAAATCGAAGGTTTCTTTTGTGTAGCTTGTTGCATTGAATATTGAGGTGGTTCTTGATAAGCTTCGGTGTAAATTGGCACTTCGTGATAGCTTTCTTTATAGATCGGCGCTTCTTGATAGATAGGTGGTGGTGGATAGTAAGATTGAGGTCGAGGTTGATAATAAGTCTCTTGATTTCCGACCCAATTTTGATTTTGTGGGGACTGATAATTAGTGTAACTTCCTTGAGGATGCTAATAACCAATAATGGTTTCTTTGATGAGATACGAAGGAAATCGAAGCTAGATTATTCATACAATTCTCCCACGAATGGTTTCTTTCTCCACAACCTGGACATAAAGGTAAAGTATGTACTAGATTCACCTGAGCTATTGTCTGCACTTGTTCTCGTAATTCCTTGAGTTGTTGGTTTAACTCTTTGAGCCTTAGAGATTCTAAAGTCTCTTCTTGTTTTTCTGACTAAATCGGCCAACTTCTCTCGGTCTCAAGAACTTTCTCCATAATAATTTCAACTTCTTCAATTTCTAATAACACAAAACCTTTATCTCCTAACAAATCTCCTCTTCTTCTAGACTCGTCATTGAGTCCTCCATAGAACATGGTTAATGAGTATTCTGGCAATGATACATGGAATGGACATCTCGCCTTCATCTCGTTAAAACGTAACCATTCTTCACCAACACTCTCTCCGTCTTCCTGCATAAATTGTTCAAGCTCCAACATATCTTTTAAATGTCTACTAACCGGATGGAATCAGTCTAGGAATTTGGATTGAATCTTGTCCCAATCTGGAATAACATCAGGTGTTTGGAATCGTACCCACCGCTTGAACCTCCGGTCAAAAGGAACTGGAACATAATGCAATACATCAGCTCCTTTGTAACGCCTCTTGTGATATAAGCGTCACAGATCTGCATAAATTTCTGAATATACCGGACCAGATCTTGTTGTGCAGCACCGCTAAATTGTCCATGACTCGCAAACTGCACTATCATGCCTGGATCTGGTCTAAATTTAGCGGCTTGGATTTTTGGAGTGCGGATTCCGTGTGGTTGCACTCTGAATGTGATGAGAAGATCAAGTCTCCTTGGGCTCGCCATCTGTAAACTCTGTAAAACAAAACTAAAAAGAAAAACGTAAAATAGAACTAACTAAAATAAAAGCACTAAATAAATGCATAAGGACTAACGATGTAGTCCCCGGCAGCGGCGCCAAAAACTTGGTGTCGCCCAAGGTGTGATAAAGTAGTGTATAAAATAAGTGCAAATAAACACCCTAGGCTGAGCACGGTTCTGCAAGTATTACAGGACGTATGCAAGTTTTAATGAATAAGTAAGATTCGTTCCTCAGAGACTACGAAGGTTAGAGAGAACTTATGCAATTTATCTAGTACATATATGAAAACTAGAATAATAATACGCAAGAGTAAAGGGAATAAAGATAGATTTTTATTTGGTTTTTAAATAGAAAATTAAACTACTAAATTAAAGACAGAAAATTAATTAAAAGAAAAGAAGATAGTATGATAGTTTAGCTCTAGATAATAGCAAGTAATCCCCACTAGTTTTTGTTATTCTATCGTTTAAGGGTGAATCAAGTAATATGCAATAATCAGGATTCTAAAGTCCCATACCTTAGTCCTTGAAAGCGACTAAGGGGACTACGGACACACCATGAGGCAGCCTAAACTTAGGATTATCAAACGCTACTAAAGCCCTAAGCAATTCAATTCCAAACATGGTGATAGTGGTAAAAGCATACCCTAATGATTATCTAGTTAGGTTGATTTGTCAGGTCTAAACCTTATTCTAGACGTTATGTGGTGTTTCAATAATAAGACACCCAATTAAGGTGATAATATAACTACTATTAAGGTAATCCTATACGTTTGCAACCGCAAGAAATACAGACAATAAATCAAAACACATAAACAGAACATAAAACATGAATTCCAATTAAATACCGTAGTATCCCAAATCAAATAGAAAAACTAGGGTTCATACATATATGCTAAATCTCAAGCTAAAATTATTTAATTCATATTATAGAAAGAAAAGAGAAGAATTACAGATTTGAAGGTTGAAGATGACATAATATGGTGTTCTACTCCCTCCAGACTTCTCTTCTTGTGTTGTAAGCTTCTTCCTGGCTTAAGGTTTAGCCAAGGATGATTTTCTTATGATAAGAGGTTGTATTTATAGAATATAGGAAGACCAAATTCGTTTTTTTGAAGGAGAAGGTAAGTAATGGACTCCTAGCCCAACTTAAATTCGTAACCCTAAAATATAGAATTAGCTCTGTTTTTGTTTTGGTCCTAACAGCTTCAATACTTATTCGTTTGACGCGTATAAGGAGTCGAAATTCATCGTATCAGAAAGATCTTTAACTTTTCTCTTGATCGATCTTCTAATTTCCTCACCGATTTTGAGATATAAACCAATTTATGGTCGTGGGTGGTGAAATTCAGATTTATTTAGCAGCTTTATCTTTCCATACTTTAGGTTTTGTTTCCTTATCTTCAATTACCATGTTTATCATCTTTCTTTTACCTCTCAAAATTAACTTGGACTCTAATTAATTACCATATATCTTTAAAGCTTCACACTAAATAAATAATTAAACCCAATATGCTCTAAAAATAATAAATAATTAATTCAAGACACAAAATAGGAAAGTGTACTAAATCATGAGAAAATCGACCTATACTCTAATAAATTCACCTAAAATGATGTCTCCAGCTATGATTAATTCATGACAAATAGGGAGACATCAATCACAAATGGGGAGACATCAAGACCCCCAACTCAAAGTTGTATCGTCCCGATAGAATAAAGATAAAAACAAAGGGAAGTCTCTAAATACACACCTAGGTCAATTTAGCACAATGGGAAAGGAGATAGCAGAATATATAGAATAGACATAAAGCAACTACTCAGAAAATTTCATGTAATAATATTTACAAACTACATACCTGTACACTTCTCATATCCACAGTCAACACGGTTTGAATTCAAGATTAGATTAGCTTCGCAATGTAAGAAGGAAAGGAACTTTACTCATTTCACCAAGGAAGCTATAGATTGTTCATCGAACTTCACTAGTATCCAAAGATCCACTTAACTACTCTCTATTGGCTCAATCATTTCTAGATTCCATAGCAAAGAATCAAAAGGTCTTTAAGGTTGTAATATTGGCTTAGGGACGGTATGATAAGTATATTTGGATAATTTAGAGTGAGCTTTTGGCGCTCTCCTCACTAGCCATCAATGAATCTCCCTAGAGCTTGAGTTACTCTCATAAAACGTTTCTCACTCAACCCAATGATTTTTTTGATGCACAAAGTAGCATCCCCACTAACCCAATTAAAGCATAAAGATGTTCACATAAAAATTCCACTTTGCCGGTCCACATATATTCTTTTAAAATCACTTTTTTTTCTTTTGTATAGCTATGACTCTCGTTTTGATGTTGAGATATCACGCTTTTTTCTCATAGATTTTTTCTTTTCTTTTCATGTTTTTTATCTTTTTTCATTTAGTATTACCCCGGCAAAGGGTTACAATATAACATGTGAATCATCATCAATATAGAACTAGAACACAATTAATAAGCTCAAAAATCCCAACCCAATAACAATTCCCATAATGGTAGACCCACCACCCCAAACTCCAGCTCTAAAACAACTGTCTATGCATCGCGATTCGAGTGCAGGTGGCTTATAATGTGGTTAAATAAAAAAAAAATTTAGAAAGGTTAGAAGGGGATGAGAAGCATATAAAATATTAAATAGACCAAAAGCTAAAAGGCAACAAGGGGCTTACGAAAGAACCGCCTTAATCACTTTCTAAACTATGCAATTTCATTATTCTCTTACCTTTAGCACGTTCATCAAATGGGTTTGTCAACTAGCTTGGATCTCATGGCCTACAAACCACTCAAGGCTCCCTGAGGTCGAGCATACTTCCTATCGCATTGCTTACTAATCTTTTCTTAACTATTAATGTGTGTTTTCCTGCAAATACTTAAAGCATACAAAATAACATAGCTCATAAAAATACTACTTCCTATCATTAACTACTGAGCTTATGCTCTCAAGCTATTAAACACACTCTACGTCTAATTACCATGTATCAAAAAATTTAATTTCTACCTATAAATAAAAAAAATGGAGATGAGAGACAACGAATCCCCACACCCCCAACTCAAAAATGAGTCGTGTCCCCACGACTTGAAAAAGACTTAAAAAAGAAATTAAAATTAGCAGACAACATATTTACAGAAATGGTAAGGAAGAAAAAGAACATACTCTCGAGGCTATTGCCTCGTATTATCGACATCCAAGATAGGATTTGCTGGATCTTTCTTTAATTGCTCAAGGAGTCTCATGATGTGCACTTGATTGGCTTTGATTTGTTCCACATCTTTGGCTAAGGAAGTTTGAGCTGCTTCGACTTTGTTTAAACGCTCCTCCATCTTCTCTTGCCAACTTTGCTCCTTTTCTTCTTTTGAGACTTGCGTAAAACCCGCTCCTCTCAAGACTTTCATGATCCAAGCATCGTCAATAGTGTTACTCGTTTTAAACTCCAGTTTCTCTTCTTCACCCAAAATTACATTCTCTTTTCGCACAAGACACATGATCAAAGTAGGATATTTCACATTAAAAACCGAGGTAAGAGAGACCGAAAATCACATCACCTCCTCAAAGATCAACTATGCCACATCAAAGAAAATTCGAGAATATTAACAAGGATGAGATATGAAAAAATAATGAGAGTTTTGAATATAACTAGTAAGACTTATTTATAGTGTATATTTTCTTCTTTGTAAAACTTTATTTTTATTTATCCTTGATATCTTGGATGAATATAAATATCAAATTAATGATTGGCACTAATTATGAGTTATCTATAAAGTTTTACTTTTATGGCGCTCATTTAATTCAGTACATGTAAATAAATATTAAGAAAATATATCACAAAAATATTGGTATTTGTGTTTAATAGTTGAGTAATGCTGGATATCACCTCAAATCACATCACCTTTTTATCACCTCCTAGGTGGACCAATTGTAAAGGAGAGAGAAAATAATAAATCAGGAAAGAGAAATCATGTGATTAGTTAATTTAAAATCCACCTAGGAGGTGATAAAAGGGTGATGCGATTTGGGGTGATATCCATCATTACTCTTAATAGTTATCTTCTGGAGTGTTGTATACCTTTTCCTTTTTCATCGTGACATTATTTGATACAGATATATCTTACATTAATGATTCACATTAAAAATAAGTTATCTCTAAAATATCACTCATTCATTTCTTACGTGTACCGTAATCCTAAAGATTTGATATAGTAGTTAATAAAGTTTTTTTTAATTTTATTTAATTTAAAAGTTTATTCACTAAAAAATTTCGTACTAACTTCTGCAATTTTAAAAACTATCAATTGAAGGTTAAATTTTGTTTCAAAATGATGCATATGTCAATTATAGAGATATTCCCACAACTCTTACTATCATGACATTTGAAGAGAAGATAAATTTTTTTATCTAGTTAAGGAGAAGTCATGTCTCCATGTTTTGACAACGATATTTTAAATAGGCTTGCAATAATGGTCAAAGTGTTTTAGATGACTTCTATGCAAAAGTGAGATTATGGTTGGTGCCTTTCTAATTTAATTGAATTATCAAATTATATGGTACACCAACTCTTAATGCACAACAATTAGTAACAATATTGATTTAGTGTTCGTTCTGTTTTGTACGCGTCAACAAAAAATGTTGCTTTAATCAATATTAAGCAGAGTTTTTTTCTTAATGATTATAACCACATCATGCATGATTTATTTAATTATAACCGTATCATCGTATTAAATTTCATCGTCATTATTAAGTTAGTTAAACTTCATAAGCATGGAATCATGTGCCTTACTAACTATCCTATATTATAGTAGTAATATGTTATTCCATATCCATGCTTTCTCCCTTTTCTAATCAATAATCCAAAACATCAATTTGGGAATTACCATGTCTAGATAAGGGAAACCATCGATAAATGTGACATCCTTTTTAACTCGTGATCTAGAAACAGGAATTCTACGAGATTCTTTCTCATCAAAATGTTAACGCTCAAATCATAAAAGGAGCTTCCTTTCAATTTGTTATCTACGTTGACAGGAAGGTCCATTCATCTGCAATTATTTAACTTTTTCGAGCAAGTTTTTGTAAATAGACACTCATTCCTTTCGTCATCCCACCACGACAGAGGTTATGGCTCTTTAAATAAATGGAGTTAATTGTGCATGTCGTAAAAGTAGTCAAGTGAATTCATGTTTACCTTATTATTTCAAAGATATCCCATAACTATTAAACATTCACTCGTTTCAAACTTAAGCATGTATCTTAAGTTAAAATTAGGTGGTTGTTCCTTAAATTTTTTAACTGCAATCTTAACATTCTAAATGATTATCTTTTTCACCAATTCTTTTGGAGATCATCTTAAATAAACTCAAATCCACACATTTAGTCAACCCTTCCTTAAAATTTCTTTATTCTTCACAAATATGGGGTAAATGTGCATCTATGTAAAATAACTTTATTTCTCTTTGAGCTATGTAACTAAAATTGTTCTTTCGATATACATATCCTATTCTAAACTTCTTAAATCTCAATTATTTTTAATTAAGCCTCGATATCTTCTATTTTCACCTCTATCATCTCAATTTTTCCTAACTTAATTAATATTGTAAGATAGGATTTAGGTTCACATGTTCTATATTTGATAGGAGTAAAATAAATTTGAGCATAAGACCTATATATAGCCCATGATTAAGAGGTGCACAGTTAATAATGGTGGACTTAACAAACTAATATTCCTTTTGTGATGGAATTTGTCTATTATAATAGCAATATTACCCTCTGTATATTGGATATGTAGATGATGGTTTCTAATCCTCGTAAGTAGATTGTTTAGTGATGAGTTATGTAAAATTTTGTGTATAGAGTTTAGGCATTGTATAACTTTGATTGGATGTTTTTAGATCGTGTTAGTATATGATTGGTGGTATGGGTTCTATTATATTTTATGGGTGATTTATGTAGAGAAAAAGTAATCTTAAAAATGATTTAATTAGCGTCTAGTATACAACATTTGGCATGACAAGTATCTATAATGAGGTATTATAATTCTATACTGCGGCAGGATAATATATTTATCGTTCCTTAGTCAAACAAATCGCTTATAGTTGGTTAAAATGAAAAAGCTATTTGGTTGGACATCAAGTCTTATTCATAGACATATTGTGATATGCTTAACTATTACGCAACATAAGGTTATCTTAACCTCCAAATGGATCCACCAAATAGAATATACAACACTACCTTTATGGTGAATGTAAAGAAAATATTATGCTACTCAATTTAATTTTTTTTCCAAAGAAGTTGCACGATGAGTTTCCACATACTATAGGAAGAGGTTAACCATAACATAAGAATTAAAAATCTCAAATTTTAAGACTAAGATTAATAATTCTAAAAAACACAAATTTAGATATAAGATAGACGTTTGTGTGTGTGTACATATATATATGCACATTTGGGAAACAATAACGCATTCATAAATAGAAAATATAGACAATGTCAAAGTATTATACATTCCCAAACACTAACTGAGGAAAAACTTAGGGGACGCATAAAAAAATTAATTGTTATGATAAAAACAATAAAGAGGACCCTGACTACTGAAAGATGATTATCCAAAATTCTCCTCTAACATAGATTATTTTGTTTTTAAACCCATAACAAAGATACTATAAAGGAACTAATTGAAAAAATGACGTCTTTTCTCAATATCGGTAACAAAAAACATAATATGGGCACCCATTTTGAATTTCTCATTAGTGCCCATGTAAGCCCAGACTCGGTGTATGGGAAAAGATTGAGGATCAAGGGTAAGCGTCCACATATGTAATCATTTGAGATCATTGATCATGATTTAAATAAAACCAAATAACAAGAATTAAGCATAAAATTGATGAGGGGCAACAAATCTTTGTATAGTGGAGTATAAGGGTTACCACCAATTTATTGATAGTTATTGGTATCTAAATCTATATTATTTTTATCCCACTAATATTATTCTTCCTTTCAAATTCGTCTTACTCTTTAGCTACTTCGCATATACATGGTGAATTTCCGATAGCTTATTTTTGGAGAGCTTTTGTGGTTTAAAAGTGATATAACTTGAATAAATCTCTCAATTGACTATAAAATTGACAATGCTCATTTGCTTATAAGAGTTTGTTGGTGTATATATTTAGTACCTATTATAATATGCCTAAACTATGTATATTTATTATGTGACTATATTCTATACATGCCACAATAATTTAATTTCATTATTAATACCCAATAAATTGTAAAGTCATAAATATTGACCTAAACTGATTAGTTTCTTAGTCAACTTGACTATTTAAATATTTGTAGCCTAATTAAAAAGTTCTAAACAAGCAAATGAAATATTACTAACAATCACCACATGTTGTGGTACAAATATATAAAGGATGCAGCTTAATATCAACTATGCGACTGAAAGATTGATAATATTAGTAGGAAAGAGGAAATATGAATAATTTAAAAAAAATTGTTTTTATCATATTCTTTAACTAAGAAACACATATTTTGCTACACTGTGTAGATAGAACAATTCCAAAAGAATGTTGTTCTCTTTTTTCACACACTCTAAAACCATCATATACCATGATATTGGCCAATAGTAACTCTATAGGAACAAGAAAATGCAAGTTAATCTTATAAAATAAATGTCAAAGCTAAAAAATCAATGTATGTTGACAAAAAATTTAAAACAAAAAATTATGTGAGGATTACAAGTACCCCATAGCTCATGTATCCATGACTATTAAAAAGATATACATACTACTAACAAATAAGTTAAACAAAGGACAAGAAACACTTTTACAAGATAACAAATTTTTTATTATTTTAAAAAAAATTTCCCTTATAAAAATCAACAATCTCAAACTTAGGATTTAGAATATCAATCAACTTATTGCTTATATTGGATATAATAATTAGTTGGGATCTTGTATGCCTTATCGATGCATGATTAACATCTTCTAGTGGTGAACATATTAATTCCTTGCACGTATCATTTCACATTTCTATTCAAAGGGTATTTTTGGAATCTTCACAAACACTTGTCATTTTCAATATGATCCCTTGAAAGGTTAATAAGGTTCCTTTACCCTTTAAACCTATTTATATTTCCTATATTTTGTACAATAATCAAATTTTGACACATGATATGCCCACCGGTCAAAGTGTTAACACACCAAAATTTGTATCTAAATCAAACAATTAAGGAGATGGACAAAAGTTTTTATATCCAAATTTAAAGAATTTTATAAATGATTTTAAAGAGTGAAGAGAGCTTTAAATTTTTTAGAGAGTCTCTCATCTCGCCAGCCTAGTATTTAAATATGTCTACTTTATATAAGTATTATATTAATTAGGATTGTGATTATTTATATATAAATAAATTTATGAATAATAAAATTTAAAAATATGTAGCTATATTTATGAGGTCTAATAACTATAAATTAAATAAAAACAAACAACACTATTACTGCTAGAAAATAATCTGGAATAGAATTGTGTTATATGTTTATTAAATTAATGTGTTCACCGTAATTAAATGAATAAATACAACTAAATGACCAATAATATACGTATTTCTTAAAATAAACTATTTTTATAATAAATATGTCTCATCCCCCCACAGATAAACTAAAGAAAAAAAATTAAATTCAAATCTTTAATAAAAGACCTAGAAAAAAATACATAATATGGAAATATGTATATCTTTCTAGACAAACCTTAGAATAAAGTCAAAAAGAAATATAAAATAACGAAACAATATATGTTTTCAAACAACACAGACAACCGATAATTATAAATACTTTTAAAAGCAATATTTCAAATAAAATATAAACTTAAAAATACACTATTTCAATTGTTATACTTTTCCATCTTCAACTTCAACTCCTCCAACTTTAAAATCGATCTCCTTTTCAATCTTCAACTTCAACTCCTCCAACTTTAAAATCGAGCTCCTCAATAGGTCTTGTTTCCCAAAAATTTCTCTATAAGCCTTCACCTTCTGCTCTAAAATCTCACCACGTTGCTTCTCCGCCTCAATTAAATTCTCCAGACGACTAACCTCCTTGACTAGTTCATGTATGTGTGTGTTGAGATGTGGATCAATGTCTGCATTTGAATTTTGATAATGATTCATTTTCTCTCTGAGAGTATTACTGCTAAGCAAAAATTCAAGAAAATTAACAAGGATGAGATATGAAAAAATAATGAGTGTTTTGAATATAACTAGTAAGACTTATTTATAGTGTATATTTTCTTCTTTGTAAAACTTTATTTTTATTTATCCTTGATATCTTGGATATATATAAATATCAAATTAATGATTGACACTAATTATGAGTTATCTACAAAGTTTTACTTTTATGGCGCTCATTTAATTCAGTACATGTAAATAAATATTAAGAAAATATATCACAAAAATATTGGTATTTGTGTTTAATAGTTGAGTAATGTTGGATATCACCTCAAATCACATCACCTTTTTATCACCTCCTAGGTGGACCAATTGTAAAGGAGAGAGAAAATAATAAATCAGGAAAGAGAAATCATGTGATTAGTTAATTTAAAATCCACCTAGGAGGTGATAAAAGGGTGATGCGATTTGGGGTGATATCCATCATTACTCTTAATAGTTATCTTCTAGAGTGTTGTATACCTTTTCCTTTTTCATCGTGACATTATTTGATACAGATATATCTTACATTAATGATTCACATTAAAAATAAGTTATCTCTAAAATATCACTCTTCATTTCTCACGTGTACCGTAATCCTAAAGATTTGATATAGTAGTTAATAAAGTTTTTTTTAATTTGATTTAATTTAAAACTTTATTCACTAAAAAATTTCGTACTAACTTCTGAAATTTTAAAAACTATCAATTGAAGGTTAAATTTTGTTTCAAAATGATGCATATGTCAATTATAGAGATATTCCCACAACTCTTACTATCATGACATGTGAAGAGAAGATAACAAAAATTTATCTAGTTAAGAAGAAGTCATGTCTCCATGTTTTGACAACGATATTTTAAATACGCTTGCAATAATGGTCAAAGTGTTTTAGATGACTTCTATGCAAAAGTGCGATTATGGTTGGTGCATTTCTAATTTAATTGAATTATCAACTTACATGGTACACCAACTCTTAATGCACAACAATGAGTAACAATATTGATTATAGTGTTCGTTCTGTTTTGTACGCGTCAACCAAAAATGTTGCTTTAATCAATATTAACCAGAGTTTTTTTCTTAATGATTATAACCACATCATGCATGATACATTTAATTATAACCGTATCATCGTATTAAATTTCATCGTCATTATTAAGTTAGTTAAACTTCATAAGCATGGAATCACGTGCCTTACTAACTATCCTATATTATAGTAGTAAAATATTATTCCATATCCATGCTTTCTCCCTTTTCTAATCAATAATCCAAAACATCAATTTGGGAATTACCATGTCTAGATAAGGGAAACCATCGATAATTGTGACATCCTTTTTAACTCGTGATCTAGAAACAGGAATTCTACGAGATTCTTTCTCATCATAATGTTAACGCTTAAATCATAAAAGGAGCTTCCTTTCAATTTGTTATCTACGTTGACAGGAAGGTCCATTCATCTGCAATTATTTAACTTTTTCGAGCAAGTTTTTGTAAATAGACACTCATTCCTTTCGTCATCCCACCACGACAGAGGTTATGGCTCTTTAAATAAATGGAGTTAATTGTGCATGTCGTAAAAGTAGTCAAGTGAATTCATGTTTACCTTATTATTTCAAAGATATCCCATAACTATTAAACATTCACTCGTTTCAAACTTAAGCATGTATCTTAAGTTAAAATTAGGTGGTTGTTCCTTAAATTTTTTAACTGCAATCTTAACATTCTAAATGATTATCTTTTTCACCAATTCTTTTGGAGATCATCTTAAATAAACTCAAATCCACACATTTAGTCAACCCTTCCTTAAAATTTCTTTATTCTTCACAAATATGGGGTAAATGTGCATCTATGTAAAATAACTTTATTTCTCTTTGAGCTATGTAACTAAAATTGTTCTTTCGATGTACATATCCTATTCTAAACTTCTTAAATCTCAATTATTTTTAATTAAGCCTCGATATCTTCTATTTTCACCTCTATCATCTCAATTTTTCCTAACTTAATTAATATTGTAAGATAGGATTTAGGTTCACATGTTCTATATTTGATAGGAGTAAAATAAATTTGAGCATAAGACCTATATATAGCCCATGATTAAGAGGTGCACAGTTAATAATGGTGGACTTAACAAACTAATATTCCTTTTGTGATGGAATTTGTCTATTATAATAGCAATATTACCCTCTGTATATTGGATATGTAGATGATGGTTTCTAATCCTCGTAAGTAGATTGTTTAGTGATGAGTTATGTAAAATTTTGTGTATAGAGTTTAGGCATTGTATAACTTTGATTGGATGTTTTTAGATCGTGTTAGTATATGATTGGTGGTATGGGTTCTATTATATTTTATGGGTGATTTATGTAGAGAAAAAGTAATCTTAAAAATGATTTAATTAGCGTCTAGTATACAACATTTGGCATGACAAGTATCTATAATGAGGTATTATAATTCTATACTGCGGCAGGATAATATATTTATCGTTCCTTAGTCAAACAAATCGCTTATAGTTGGTTAAAATGAAAAAGCTATTTGGTTGGACATCAAGTCTTATTCATAGACATATTGTGATATGCTTAACTATTACGCAACATAAGGTTATCTTAACCTCCAAATGGATCCACCAAATAGAATATACAACACTACCTTTATGGTGAATGTAAAGAAAATATTATGCTACTCAATTTAATTTTTTTTCCAAAGAAGTTGCACGATGAGTTTCCACATACTATAGGAAGAGGTTAACCTTAACATAAGAATTAAAAATCTCAAATTTTAAGACTAAGATTAATAATTCTAAAAAACACAAATTTAGATATAAGATAGACGTTTGTGTGTGTGTACATATATATATGCACATTTGGGAAACAATAACGCATTCATAAATAGAAAATATAAACAATGTCAAAGTATTATACATTCCCAAACACTAACTGAGGAAAAACTTAGGGGACGCATAAAAAAATTAATTGTTATGATAAAAACAATAAAGAGGACCCTGACTACTGAAAGATGATTATCCAAAATTCTCCTCTAACATAGATTATTTTGTTTTTAAACCCATAACAAAGATACTATAAAGGAACTAATTGAAAAAATGACGTCTTTTCTCAATATCGGTAACAAAAAACATAATATGGGCACCCATTTTGAATTTCTCATTGGTGCCCATGTAAGCCCAGACTCGGTGTATGGGAAAAGATTGAGGATCAAGGGTAAGCGTCCACATATGTAATCATTTGAGATCATTGATCATGATTTAAATAAAACCAAATAACAAGAATTAAGCATAAAATTGATGAGGGGCAACAAATCTTTGTATAGTGGAGTATAAGGGTTACCACCAATTTATTGATAGTTATTGGTATCTAAATCTATATTATTTTTATCCCACTAATATTATTCTTCCTTTCAAATTCGTCTTACTCTTTAGCTACTTCGCATATACATGGTGAATTTCCGATAGCTTATTTTTTGAGAGCTTTTGTGGTTTAAAAGTGATATAACTTGAATAAATCTCTCAATTGACTATAAAATTGACAATGCTCATTTGCTTATAAGAGTTTGTTGGTGTATATATTTAGTACCTATTATAATATGCCTAAACTATGTATATTTATTATGTGACTATATTCTATACATTCCACAATAATTTAATTTCATTATTAATACCCAATAAATTGTAAAGTCATAAATATTGACCTAAACTGATTAGTTTCTTAGTCAACTTGACTATTTAAATATTTGTAGCCTAATTAAAAAGTTCTAAACAAGCAAATGAAATATTACTAACAATCACCACATGTTGTGGTACAAATATATAAAGGATGCAGCTTAATATCAACTATGCGACTGAAAGATTGATAATATTAGTAGGAAAGAGGAAATATGAATAATTTAAAAAAAATTGTTTTTATCATATTCTTTAACTAAGAAACACATATTTTGCTACACTGTGTAGATAGAACAATTCCAAAAGAATGTTGTTCTCTTTTTTCACACACTCTAAAACCATCATATACCATGATATTGGCCAATAGTAACTCTATAGGAACAAGAAAATGCAAGTTAATCTTATAAAATAAATGTCAAAGCTAAAAAATCAATGTATGTTGACAAAAAATTTAAAACAAAAAATTATGTGAGGATTACAAGTACCCCATAGCTCATGTATCCATGACTATTAAAAAGATATACATACTACTAACAAATAAGTTAAACAAAGGACAAGAAACACTTTTACAAGATAACAAATTTTTTATTATTTAAAAAAAAATTTCCCTTATAAAAATCAACAATCTCAAACTTAGGATTTAGAATATCAATCAACTTATTGCTTATATTGGATATAATAATTAGTTGGGATCTTGTATGCCTTATCGATGCATGATTAACATCTTCTAGTGGTGAACATATTAATTCCTTGCACGTATCATTTCACATTTCTATTCAAAGGGTATTTTTGGAATCTTCACAAACACTTGTCATTTTCAATATGATCCCTTGAAAGGTTAATAAGGTTCCTTTACCCTTTAAACCTATTTATATTTCCTATATTTTGTACAATAATCAAATTTTGACACATGATATGCCCACCGGTCAAAGTGTTAACACACCAAAATTTGTATCTAAATCAAACAATTAAGGAGATGGACAAAAGTTTTTATATCCAAATTTAAAGAATTTTATAAATGATTTTAAAGAGTGAAGAGAGCTTTAAATTTTTTAGAGAGTCTCTCATCTCGCCAGCCTAGTATTTAAATATGTCTACTTTATATAAGTATTATATTAATTAGGATTGTGATTATTTATATATAAATAAATTTATGAATAATAAAATTTAAAAATATGTAGCTATATTTATGAGGTCTAATAACTATAAATTAAATAAAAACAAACAACACTATTACTGCTAGAAAATAATCTGGAATAGAATTGTGTTATATGTTTATTAAATTAATGTGTTCACCGTAATTAAATGAATAAATACAACTAAATGACCAATAATATACGTATTTCTTAAAATAAACTATTTTTATAATAAATATGTCTCATCCCCCCACAGATAAACTAAAGAAAAAAAATTAAATTCAAATCTTTAATAAAAGACCTAGAAAAAAATACATAATATGGAAATATGTATATCTTTCTAGACAAACCTTAGAATAAAGTCAAAAAGAAATATAAAATAACGAAACAATATATGTTTTCAAACAACACAGACAACCGATAATTATAAATACTTTTAAAAGCAATATTTCAAATAAAATATAAACTTAAAAATACACTATTTCAATTGTTATACTTTTCCATCTTCAACTTCAACTCCTCCAACTTTAAAATCGATCTCCTTTTCAATCTTCAACTTCAACTCCTCCAACTTTAAAATCGAGCTCCTCAATAGGTCTTGCTTCCCAAAAATTTCTCTATAAGCCTTCACCTTCTGCTCTAAAATCTCACCACGTTGCTTCTCCGCCTCAATTAAATTCTCCAGACGACTAACCTCCTTGACTAGTTCATGTATGTGTGTGTTGAGATGTGGATCAATGTCTGCATTTGAATTTTGATAATGATTCATTTTCTCTCTGAGAGTATTACTGCTAAGCAAAAATTCAAGAAAATTAACAAGGATGAGATATGAAAAAATAATGAGTGTTTTGAATATAACTAGTAAGACTTATTTATAGTGTATATTTTCTTCTTTGTAAAACTTTATTTTTATTTATCCTTGATATCTTGGATATATATAAATATCAAATTAATGATTGACACTAATTATGAGTTATCTACAAAGTTTTACTTTTATGGCGCTCATTTAATTCAGTACATGTAAATAAATATTAAGAAAATATATCACAAAAATATTGGTATTTGTGTTTAATAGTTGAGTAATGTTGGATATCACCTCAAATCACATCACCTTTTTATCACCTCCTAGGTGGACCAATTGTAAAGGAGAGAGAAAATAATAAATCAGGAAAGAGAAATCATGTGATTAGTTAATTTAAAATCCACCTAGGAGGTGATAAAAGGGTGATGCGATTTGGGGTGATATCCATCATTACTCTTAATAGTTATCTTCTAGAGTGTTGTATACCTTTTCCTTTTTCATCGTGACATTATTTGATACAGATATATCTTACATTAATGATTCACATTAAAAATAAGTTATCTCTAAAATATCACTCTTCATTTCTCACGTGTACCGTAATCCTAAAGATTTGATATAGTAGTTAATAAAGTTTTTTTTAATTTGATTTAATTTAAAACTTTATTCACTAAAAAATTTCGTACTAACTTCTGAAATTTTAAAAACTATCAATTGAAGGTTAAATTTTGTTTCAAAATGATGCATATGTCAATTATAGAGATATTCCCACAACTCTTACTATCATGACATGTGAAGAGAAGATAACAAAAATTTATCTAGTTAAGAAGAAGTCATGTCTCCATGTTTTGACAACGATATTTTAAATAGGCTTGCAATAATGGTCAAAGTGTTTTAGATGACTTCTATGCAAAAGTGCGATTATGGTTGGTGCATTTCTAATTTAATTGAATTATCAACTTACATGGTACACCAACTCTTAATGCACAACAATGAGTAACAATATTGATTATAGTGTTCGTTCTGTTTTGTACGCGTCAACCAAAAATGTTGCTTTAATCAATATTAACCAGAGTTTTTTTCTTAATGATTATAACCACATCATGCATGATACATTTAATTATAACCGTATCATCGTATTAAATTTCATCGTCATTATTAAGTTAGTTAAACTTCATAAGCATGGAATCACGTGCCTTACTAACTATCCTATATTATAGTAGTAAAATATTATTCCATATCCATGCTTTCTCCCTTTTCTAATCAATAATCCAAAACATCAATTTGGGAATTACCATGTCTAGATAAGGGAAACCATCGATAATTGTGACATCCTTTTTAACTCGTGATCTAGAAACAGGAAATCTACGAGATTCTTTCTCATCATAATGTTAACGCTTAAATCATAAAAGGAGCTTCCTTTCAATTTGTTATCTACGTTGACAGGAAGGTCCATTCATCTGCAATTATTTAACTTTTTCGAGCAAGTTTTTGTAAATAGACACTCATTCCTTTCGTCATCCCACCACGACTGAGGTTATGGCTCTTTAAATAAATGGAGTTAACTGTGCATGTCGTAAAAGTAGTCAAGTGAATTCATGTTTACCTTATTATTTCAAAGATATCCCATAACTATTAAACATTCACTTGTTTCAAACTTAAGCATGTATCTTAAGTTAAAATTAGGTGGTTGTTCCTTAATTTTTTTAACTCAAATCTTAACATTCTAAATGATTATCTTTTTCACCAATTATTTTGGAGATCATCTTAAATAAACTCAAATCCACACATTTAGTCAACCCTTCCTTAAAATTTATTTATTCTTCACAAATATGGGGTAAATGTGCATCTATGTAAAATAACTTTATTTCTCTTTGAGCTATGTAACTAAAATTGTTCTTTCGATATACATATCCTATTCTAAACTTCTTAAATCTCAATTATTTTTAATTAAGCCTCGATATCTTCTATTTTCATCTCTATCATCTCAATTTTTCCTAACTTAATTAATATTGTAAGATAGGATTTAGGTTCACATGTTCTATATTTGATAGGAGTAAAATAAATTTGAGCATAAGACCTATATATAGCCCATGATTAAGAGGTGCACAGTTAATAATGGTGGACTTAACAAACTAATATTCCTTTTGTGATGGAATTTGTCTATTATAATAGCAATATTACCCTCTGTATATTGGATATGTAGATGATGGTTTCTAATCCTCGTAAGTAGATTGTTTAGTGATGAGTTATGTAAAATTTTGTGTATAGAGTTTAGGCATTGTATAACTTTGATTGGATGTTTTTAGATCGTGTTAGTATATGATTGGTGGTATGGGTTCTATTATATTTTATGGGTGATTTATGTAGAGAAAAAGTAATCTTAAAAATGATTTAATTAGCGTCTAGTATACAACATTTTGCATGACAAGTATCTATAATGAGGTATTATAATTCTATACTGCGGCAGGATAATATATTTATCGTTCCTTAGTCAAACAAATCGCTTATAGTTGGTTAAAATGAAAAAGCTATTTGGTTGGACATCAAGTCTTATTCATAGACATATTGTGATATGCTTAACTATTTCGCAACATAAGGTTATCTTAACCTCCAAATGGATCCACCAAATAGAATATACAACACTACCTTTATGGTGAATGTAAAGAAAATATTATGCTACTCAATTTAATTTTTTTTCCAAAGAAGTTGCACGATGAGTTTCCACATACTATAGGAAGAGGTTAACCTTAACATAAGAATTAAAAATCTCAAATTTTAAGACTAAGATTAATAATTCTAAAAAACACAAATTTAGATATAAGATAGACATTTGTGTGTGTACATATATATATATATGTACATTTGGGAAACAATAATACATTCATAAATAGAAAATATAAACAATGTCAAAGTATTATACATTCCCAAACACTAACTGAGGAAAAACTTTGGGGACGCATAAAAAAATTAATTGTTATGATAAAAACAATAAAGAGGACCCTGACTACTGAAAGATGATTATCCAAAATTCTCCTCTAACATAGATTATTTTGTTTTTAAACCCATAACAAAGATACCATAAAGGAACTAATTAAAAAAATGACGTCTTTTCTCAATATCGGTAACAAAAAACATAATATGGGCACCCATTTTGAATTTCTCATTGGTGCCCATGTAAGCCCAGACTCGGTGTATGGGAAAAGATTGAGGATCAAGGGTAAGCGTCCACATATGTAATCATTTGAGATCATTGATCATGATTTAAATAAAACCAAATAACAAGAATTAAGCATAAAATTGATGAGGGGCAACAAATCTTTGTATAGTGGAGTATAAGGGTTACCACCAATTTATTGATAGTTATTGGTATCTAAATCTATATTATTTTTATCCCACTAATATTATTCTTCCTTTCAAATTCGTCTTACTCTTTAGCTACTTCGCATATACATGGTGAATTTCCGATAGCTTATTTTTGGAGAGCTTTTGTGGTTTAAAAGTGATATAACTTGAATAAATCTCTCAATTGACTATAAAATTGACAATGCTCATTTGCTTATAAGAGTTTGTTGGTGTATATATTTAGTACCTATTATAATATGCCTAAACTATGTATATTTATTATGTGACTATATTCTATACATGCCACAATAATTTAATTTCATTATTAATACCCAATAAATTGTAAAGTCATAAATATTGACCTAAACTGATTAGTTTCTTAGTCAACTTGACTATTTAAATATTTGTAGCCTAATTAAAAAGTTCTAAACAAGCAAATGAAATATTACTAACAATCACCACATGTTGTGGTACAAATATATAAAGGATGCAGCTTAATATCAACTATGCGACTGAAAGATTGATAATATTAGTAGGAAAGAGGAAATATGAATAATTTAAAAAAAATTGTTTTTATCATATTCTTTAACTAAGAAACACATATTTTGCTACACTGTGTAGATAGAACAATTCCAAAAGAATGTTGTTCTCTTTTTTCACACACTCTAAAACCATCATATACCATGATATTGGCCAATAGTAACTCTATAGGAACAAGAAAATGCAAGTTAATCTTATAAAATAAATGTCAAAGCTAAAAAATCAATGTATGTTGACAAAAAATTTAAAACAAAAAATTATGTGAGGATTACAAGTACCCCATAGCTCATGTATCCATGACTATTAAAAAGATATACATACTACTAACAAATAAGTTAAACAAAGGACAAGAAACACTTTTACAAGATAACAAATTTTTTATTATTTTAAAAAAAATTTCCCTTATAAAAATCAACAATCTCAAACTTAGGATTTAGAATATCAATCAACTTATTGCTTATATTGGATATAATAATTAGTTGGGATCTTGTATGCCTTATCGATGCATGATTAACATCTTCTAGTGGTGAACATATTAATTCCTTGCACGTATCATTTCACATTTCTATTCAAAGGGTATTTTTGGAATCTTCACAAACACTTGTCATTTTCAATATGATCCCTTGAAAGGTTAATAAGGTTCCTTTACCCTTTAAACCTATTTATATTTCCTATATTTTGTACAATAATCAAATTTTGACACATGATATGCCCACCGGTCAAAGTGTTAACACACCAAAATTTGTATCTAAATCAAACAATTAAGGAGATGGACAAAAGTTTTTATATCCAAATTTAAAGAATTTTATAAATGATTTTAAAGAGTGAAGAGAGCTTTAAATTTTTTAGAGAGTCTCTCATCTCGCCAGCCTAGTATTTAAATATGTCTACTTTATATAAGTATTATATTAATTAGGATTGTGATTATTTATATATAAATAAATTTATGAATAATAAAATTTAAAAATATGTAGCTATATTTATGAGGTCTAATAACTATAAATTAAATAAAAACAAACAACACTATTACTGCTAGAAAATAATCTGGAATAGAATTGTGTTATATGTTTATTAAATTAATGTGTTCACCGTAATTAAATGAATAAATACAACTAAATGACCAATAATATACGTATTTCTTAAAATAAACTATTTTTATAATAAATATGTCTCATCCCCCCACAGATAAACTAAAGAAAAAAAATTAAATTCAAATCTTTAATAAAAGACCTAGAAAAAAATACATAATATGGAAATATGTATATCTTTCTAGACAAACGTTAGAATAAAGTTAAAAAGAAATATAAAATAACGAAACAATATATGTTTTCAAACAACACAGACAACCGATAATTATAAATACTTTTAAAAGCAATATTTCAAATAAAATATAAACTTAAAAATACACTATTTCAATTGTTATACTTTTCCATCTTCAACTTCAACTCCTCCAACTTTAAAATCGATCTCCTTTTCAATCTTCAACTTCAACTCCTCCAACTTTAAAATTGAGCTCCTCAATAGGTCTTGCTTCCCAAAAATTTCTCTATAAGCCTTCACCTTCTGCTCTAAAATCTCACCACGTTGCTTCTCCGCCTCAATTAAATTCTCCAGACGACTAACCTCCTTGACTAGTTCATGTATGTGTGTGTTGAGATGTGGATCAATGTCTGCATTTGAATTTTGATAATGATTCATTTTCTCTCTGAGAGTATTACTGCTAAGCAAAAATTCAAGAAAATTAACAAGGATGAGATATGAAAAAATAATGAGTGTTTTGAATATAACTAGTAAGACTTATTTATAGTGTATATTTTCTTCTTTGTAAAACTTTATTTTTATTTATCCTTGATATCTTGGATATATATAAATATCAAATTAATGATTGACACTAATTATGAGTTATCTACAAAGTTTTACTTTTATGGCGCTCATTTAATTCAGTACATGTAAATAAATATTAAGAAAATATATCACAAAAATATTGGTATTTGTGTTTAATAGTTGAGTAATGTTGGATATCACCTCAAATCACATCACCTTTTTATCACCTCCTAGGTGGACCAATTGTAAAGGAGAGAGAAAATAATAAATCAGGAAAGAGAAATCATGTGATTAGTTAATTTAAAATCCACCTAGGAGGTGATAAAAGGGTGATGCGATTTGGGGTGATATACATCATTACTCTTAATAGTTATCTTCTGGAGTGTTGTATACCTTTTCCTTTTTCATCGTGACATTATTTGATACAGATATATCTTACATTAATGATTCACATTAAAAATAAGTTATCTCTAAAATATCACTCATTCATTTCTTACGTGTACCGTAATCCTAAAGATTTGATATAGTAGTTAATAAAGTTTTTTTTAATTTGATTTAATTTAAAACTTTATTCACTAAAAAATTTCGTACTAACTTCTGCAATTTTAAAAACTATCAATTGAAGGTTAAATTTTGTTTCAAAGTGATGCATATGTCATTTATAGAGATATTCCCACAACTCTTACTATCATGACATGTGAAGAGAAGATAACAAAAATTTATCTAGTTAAGAAGAAGTCATGTCTCCATGTTTTGACAACGATATTTTAAATAGGCATGCAATAATGGTCAAAGTGTTTTAGATGACTTCTATGCAAAAGTGCGATTATGGTTGGTGCATTTCTAATTTAATTGAATTATCAACTTACATGGTACACCAACTCTTAATGCACAACAATGAGTAACAATATTGATTATTGATGTCTCCTCATTTGTGATAGTAAAATACACTCTTGAGACATCATTTTAGGCTTATTTATTAGTCTATAGGTTGATTTTAGCTTAATTTAGTGCACTTTCCTATTTTGAGTCTTGATTTGTAGAATTATTATTTTTAGAGCATATTGGGTTTAATTGTTTATTTAGTGTGAAGCTTTAAAGATAATTATGGAGATTAATTAGAGTCCAAGTCAAAGATTACAACTTATGGAAAAAGATATGCATGGAAATTGGAGATAGAAGGAAACTGAGTTCAAATAGGAAAAGGAAAAGCTGCCTAAATCTGAGATTCTGCAGAACACGTCTAAAGATTGGTGTTTTTACCTAAGAAATAGGCCGAATTTGGTAATTTCCTTCTAAAGGTCCTAGATAATTCTGTTGCGATTCTTTTGGTATCTTGTGGAGCAAAATCCGACCAATAACAAAGAAGTTATGACCAAAACAACGCAGCAGTGTTTATCTTACGAATTTGGGTTGGGCCAGGAGCCCATTACTTGAAGTTATCTCCAAGAAACGAATTAGGTCAACCTCTAACCTATAAATACAGCCTCTTAACACTCTTAAATCATCCTTGGCCAGACCCTAAGGCCAAGAGGAAGCTGCAACACAAGAGAAGAAGTCTGGAGGGAGCTGTGCATCAATCATGTCTCCTTCAACCTCTTATTTTGTAATTCTTTCTTCTTCTTTTCTTTGTATGAACTAATTATCTTAGCTTAGGTTTTGCATAATGTATAAACTATGAATTCTAGTTCTTCTATCTAAGTTCTTTGGGAATTATATGTTTTAATCTGATATTAGCTACTTACCCTTATATTTGATTATGTGTTTTGATTTAATGACTGTTTTCCTTGCTAGTGCACGAGTATAGGATTACCTTAATAGTAGTTAGATGGTCACCTTGTAAGGGTGTTTAACTATTGAACCACCACATAACGTCTAGTGTCGATAGCAGTTCTGACAAAACATACTTCTAACTAGATAGTCATTAAGGTTTGTTTTAACCACCATATCACCAAGATTGCAGTATTTGCTTAGGGCCTTAGTGGCGTTTGATAACCCTATTTTAAATCACTTCTTGGTTGTGCCGTAGCCCCCTTAGTCGCTCTCAAGGTCTAAGGTAGTGGAATTTAGAATCCTGACTAAGTATACCAAGAGCTAATATTCTCCCTTATGAATTAGATTTAATAGATAGAATTAGAAGGATTAGTGCATACTAGTAAAACCTAAGTTATATCGTTCATACTATCTTCTTTTCTTTTCTGTTATTTATTTTCTGTCTTTAGTTTATTAGTTTAGTTTATTTATTAGAAAACCAAATAAATATCTATCTTTCTCTTCTTTCTCCTTGCGTATTATTATCTATCTTTAATATCTGCACTTGATAATTTGCATAAGTTCTCTCTAACTTTCGTCAGTCCCTGAGGAACGAATCTTCTTATCATTAAAACTTGCATACGTCCTGTAATACTTGCAGTACAGTGTTAGTTTAGGGTGTGTATTTGCACTTATTTATATCATTATTTTATCACACCTTAGGCCACACCAAGTTTTTGGCGCCGCTGCCGGGGACTACATCGTTAGTCCTTGTGCAATTATCTTGTGCTTTTATTTTAGCTAGTTCTATTTTACGTTTTTCTTTTTAGATTTTTTTAGGCGAAAGCAGATTTATTAGGAGATAAAGGTTTCGTGTTATTAGATCCTGAAGAAGCTAATTCATGATGGAATCTCTAAAACTCAAGGAGTTAAGCCAACAACTTGAGGAATTACGAGAACAAGCGCGAGAAATAGCTCGGAGGAATCTAGTACATACAACACCTTCATGTCCTAGTTGTGGAGCAAGAGATCACTCGTGGGGACGTTGCATGAACAATCCAGCCTCAATTTCCTTCATGCCTTATCAAAGAGACCATTATTATGATGGTTATTATCAATCTCAAGGAAATTACGCTGACTATCAAACCCCACAGAGTTACAATTGGGTCGGAGATCAACAGCCGTGTCATTATGATAACCATTATCATGATGATTATTATCAACCACGACCACAATCCTACTATCCTCCACAACCTATCTATCAAGAAGCGCCGATTTATAATGAAGCTTATCAAGAACCACTTCCTTATTCAATGCAACAAAAACAACCTTCGAGTTTGAATTCAAGTTTGGCTCGACTGATGCAAACACTTGATAATATAGAGAGTCGCCAGCAAGAATCCCAAGACTCGCAGAATGCGCTTATGGAGAAGCTGCAGAGAATGTCACAAATGATGAATGAAACTCAAATCCCTGCAGAAAGGCAACTCCGAAGTGATACTACTGCTCCAGAAAACAAGGTTTGTCATGCAGTTGAATTAGAAAGTGGAAAACAACTATCTCCAACAAGACCAGAACCAGAACCAGTCCTTATTCCAGATCAGAGGGGGGAAGAAGCAACAGAAGATAAGGTCGAAGAGGTAGTTGAACAAGAACGTGTCCAAGAGAAGACACCAGAAAAGAAAGAGAGCCCAGTGGTAACCAACACATGTCCTCCTCCACCATTCCCTTCACGTGTCAGAAAGGACAATTACCTAGAATTCAAGAACTTCGTTGACACGGTGAACAAGTTTAAGATCAGCAGCCCGTTTGTAGAAGCTCTCACAAGAATGTCAAAATACGGTCAATTCATGAAGGACATTCTTTCTAACAAACGAAGATTCGAGATGAATGGATTACCAGAGGAGTGTAATGCTACACTTGGAATCGAGTTACCACCTATTCCCACGAAATCTTGGATGGCACCATCCATGATTATAAAGAATCAAGCTGAAAAGTTCGTGGGAATTAAAGGCAAAGGGTGGAAATTTCGTCATCCTTAATCGAGGTAACACGTCTAACTTTGAAAGACGTTAAACAAAAGTGCTATACGGGAGACAACCCGTAATTTCTTTATGTTTTTACGTTTTTAGTTTTTAATTTATATTTAGTTTAGTTAATTTTAGTTGATATTGCATATTTGAGAAAGGTATTAGTGTTTTTGATGATTAGGTATTGGAGAAATCGAGTTAGGGAAGCGAGCAAAATTTTTTTTTGGACAGAAACTTCGGCAAGCCATATCTTTGCGCTCGGATATCGGAATCAGGTGATTTTTGAGCCTAAACTGCATAACTTTTCGAGATCTAGCTGCTGGGGAGGTTTTTGCCACGTGCGGTACACCGGACCTCAGCCGCGGTGCACCGCGTGGTCAAAAACCCGTACTACGGGTTGCTACCGCGGGTTTTATCCAGAAACGAAAAAAAAAAAATAGCTGATGGGTCCGGTATACCGGACCCTATACCGCGCCATGCACCGCACAAACCCGTACCACGGGGTCCTACCACGGGTTTTTTGACGTAGGAGGCGCGGTATACCCCGCGGTACACCCCATGGTCCGCAGGGGTAGTCCGCAGCGCCGCAAGGGAGAGAAAAACCTACGGGATTTGATTAAAAAGGAGGTATTAAGCTTTTAGTTCCGAATTTTATAAACCCAAACCCTCTTTTTCTTCTCCACAACTCTCCTAACTCCATTGAAGCTCATCAAAACCTTCACCAATCATCAAAACGCTACCCAATCACCATGAAAACACATCCAATTCATTCTCCACATCATTACAAAGAAGATTCAACCACCTATATCATCCCAAAACACCTTGAATCCAAGAATCAAAAGCTTAAATTTCAGAATTTCATCCTACAATTTCTTAAATCCAAGCCAATCCGTGAAGAATCCATCTTACCCACATAGAGAATCATCATCCAATCACCTTTCCTAACCCAAATTAAGCTTGTACAACCAATAATCAAGAGTTTCAAATTTCAAGAGTGGTTAAAGCTTTGAGTTGGGGGTCAATTGAGATGATTAAGAGAACATGAACATTATCTACTGTATGGGAGATGAAGAGAAATCAAGGTATTGGATTTAATTGAGAAGAAATCAAGTGAGACAAGTCATAGTTCCAATTCAAAGGGTAAAACAAGTCGAGAGAAGAGAGGTTAGCATGCTGTGTTTGATTCAAAGAGCAAAAAGATTCTAACTTTAGTGAAGAAGACAACACAACCTCTCTAGATCAAAGACCTTATACCCAAAGAAAAAGGGAAAGCTTCAATGGCCATGACAGCTTCTCCGAAGTAACAATTAAAGGAACTACCTTTTTCTTATAAGATAGTATTTGACGAAGAAGTTGAAGGTGAATACATGAAGGTTCATGGAGATTTGGAATGCTTTGGGTTGTTTGTGAATTGTATTTTGTGAAGAGAAGAAGAAGATGTGGCACAGTTGATCTATGAGGAGGTGATACGAATCTTTGATCTCTCCCATGACGTTATTTAATGCAATATCCTATTATGATCACGTGTCCTGAACATAAAGCGAATAAGAAGTTGGGTGAAGAAGATACATTAGATTTAATCCGAGTATCGTTTAGGCGAGGTAAAAGCCTCGAAGAGTATGTTTTCTTTCTTCCCTACCATTTCTTTATGTGCAATATGTATGCTAATTTTAAATTTTATTCTTTCTTGAGTCTTTTTCGAGTCGTGGGGACACGGCTCATTTTTGAGTTGGGGGTGGGGATTCGTTGTCCTCATCTTCCTTTTTGTTTTTTCATAAAATTTAAAATTTTTTGGGTTGAATTAGGCATAGAATATGTTGAATGTACCTATTGAGCATGATTTTATTAAGTTAATGATAGTAAGTAGTATGTTTTTGAAAGATGAAAACAAATTTGTTTAGATGCATGTATGAAAACAGGAAATAAAAGATAGAAAAGTTAATGAGCAATGCTAAGAAGTATGTTGAAACTTAGGAATAGTTATTTGGTGTGTAGAACGTGAGGTTTAAAATTAGTTGAAAACCCACTTGTCTATGAACTATTAGTGAAAAAGTAACAAAATCCGGTAGTTAGAAAAATGAATAAGGCAGTTCTTTCATGATTAAAACACTTGAAGCCTTTTATACCTTCTCACCCTTTTGTTTGATTGTTATTTATCCGTCTTAGCCCCTCTGATCCTTTCTAAAGCCTTTATTGAAACACATTATAATCCTTACCCTAGTTTTTAGGACTTATCTATATGACCCGCACTCGAATCGCAAAACCTGAGACACTCGTTTTAGAGCTTGAGTTTGGGGTGGTGGGTTTCATCATTAGGGAACATTGGGATTTGGGTATTATCTTTGTGATTTTATTGATGATGAATTGGTATTATTGTAACCCTTTGCCGGGGTAATAGTGAATGAAAAAGAAGCTACGAGCTAAATTTGCCAACAAGGGCATAAAAAGAAAGAATATATATATATATATATGAAAAAAATAGCATGATATCTCAACATCAAAAAGAGAATCATAGCTATACAAAAGAGAAAATTTGATATAAAAAGAAAATATATATTTGGACCGGCAAAGTGGATTTTATATCATCAAAGGTTTTAATTGGGATTATTGGGGATGCACATTAAAAAGCATCAATAAATTGGGTTGAGTGAGAACATCTTCGAGTGAAAACTCAAGCTCTAGGGCGATTCGTTGATGGCTAGTGAGGAGAGAGCCAAAAGCTCGCTTTTCATTATCCAAATATACCACACCCGTCCTTAAGCCAAGTTATAACCAAGACCTTAGGATTTCTGACTACTAGATGGAGAAACAATTGAGCTATTAGGTAATAGGTAAGTGGACCATTGGATGCTGTATTTGGGACCTATGAACAACCTATAGCCATTAACCTGAACTAAGTTATCATCCTCTCCTTCTGGCATTGCGAAATTAATCTGGACTTGAATTTATGGATTGTTGATTACATGTATATTAAGCATAGTTGTGCATTATTTCTTAAGCATTACTACATGAGACTTTTTAGATATTTTGCTCTAGGATCATTCATTGTGTTCTGTTCTTATTCTCCTCCTACTTCTTCTTCTTCTGGACTACCCTACTGTTCTTTACTTTTATTGTATCGGGACGATACAACTTTGAGTTGGGGGTCTTGATGTCTCCTCATTTGTGATAGTAAAATACACTCTTGAGACATCATTTTAGGCTTATTTATTAGTCTATAGGTTGATTTTAGCTTAATTTAGTGCACTTTCCTATTTTGAGTCTTGATTTGTAGAATTATTATTTTTAGAGCATATTGGGTTTAATTGTTTATTTAGTGTGAAGCTTTAAAGATAATTATGGAGATTAATTAGAGTCCAAGTCAAAGATTACAACTTATGGAAAAAGATATGCATGGAAATTGGAGATAGAAGGAAACTGAGTTCAAATAGGAAAAGGAAAAGCTGCCTAAATCTGAGATTCTGCAGAACACGTCTAAAGATTGGTGTTTTTACCTAAGAAATAGGCCGAATTTGGTAATTTCCTTCTAAAGGTCCTAGATAATTCTGTTGCGATTCTTTTGGTATCTTGTGGAGCAAAATCCGACCAATAACAAAGAAGTTATGACCAAAACAACGCAGCAGTGTTTATCTTACGAATTTGGGTTGGGCCAGGAGCCCATTACTTGAAGTTATCTCCAAGAAACGAATTAGGTCAACCTCTAACCTATAAATACAGCCTCTTAACACTCTTAAATCATCCTTGGCCAGACCCTAAGGCCAAGAGGAAGCTGCAACACAAGAGAAGAAGTCTGGAGGGAGCTGTGCATCAATCATGTCTCCTTCAACCTCTTATTTTGTAATTCTTTCTTCTTCTTTTCTTTGTATGAACTAATTATCTTAGCTTAGGTTTTGCATAATGTATAAACTATGAATTCTAGTTCTTCTATCTAAGTTCTTTGGGAATTATATGTTTTAATCTGATATTAGCTACTTACCCTTATATTTGATTATGTGTTTTGATTTAATGACTGTTTTCCTTGCTAGTGCACGAGTATAGGATTACCTTAATAGTAGTTAGATGGTCACCTTGTAAGGGTGTTTAACTATTGAACCACCACATAACGTCTAGTGTCGATAGCAGTTCTGACAAAACATACTTCTAACTAGATAGTCATTAAGGTTTGTTTTAACCACCATATCACCAAGATTGCAGTATTTGCTTAGGGCCTTAGTGGCGTTTGATAACCCTATTTTAAATCACTTCTTGGTTGTGCCGTAGCCCCCTTAGTCGCTCTCAAGGTCTAAGGTAGTGGAATTTAGAATCCTGACTAAGTATACCAAGAGCTAATATTCTCCCTTATGAATTAGATTTAATAGATAGAATTAGAAGGATTAGTGCATACTAGTAAAACCTAAGTTATATCGTTCATACTATCTTCTTTTCTTTTCTGTTATTTATTTTCTGTCTTTAGTTTATTAGTTTAGTTTATTTATTAGAAAACCAAATAAATATCTATCTTTCTCTTCTTTCTCCTTGCGTATTATTATCTATCTTTAATATCTGCACTTGATAATTTGCATAAGTTCTCTCTAACTTTCGTCAGTCCCTGAGGAACGAATCTTCTTATCATTAAAACTTGCATACGTCCTGTAATACTTGCAGTACAGTGTTAGTTTAGGGTGTGTATTTGCACTTATTTATATCATTATTTTATCACACCTTAGGCCACACCAATTATAGTGTTCGTTCTGTTTTGTACGCGTCAACCAAAAATGTTGCTTTAATCAATATTAAGCAGAGTTTTTTTCTTAATGATTATAACCACATCATGCATGATACATTTAATTATAACCGTATCATCGTATTAAATTTCATCGTCATTATTAAGTTAGTTAAACTTCATAAGCATGGAATCACGTGCCTTACTAACTATCCTATATTATAGTAGTAAAATATTATTCCATATCCATGCTTTCTCCCTTTTCTAATCAATAATCCAAAACATCAATTTGGGAATTACCATGTCTAGATAAGGGAAACCATCGATAAATGTGACATCCTTTTTAACTCGTGATCTAGAAACAGGAATTCTACGAGATTCTTTCTCATCATAATGTTAACGCTTAAATCATAAAAGGAGCTTCCTTTCAATTTGTTATCTACGTTGACAGGAAGGTCCATTCATCTGCAATTATTTAACTTTTTCGAGCAAGTTTTTGTAAATAGACACTCATTCCTTTCGTCATCCCACCACGACAGAGGTTATGGCTCTTTAAATAAATGGAGTTAATTGTGCATGTCGTAAAAGTAGTCAAGTGAATTCATGTTTACCTTATTATTTCAAAGATATCCCATAACTATTAAACATTCACTCGTTTCAAACTTAAGCATGTATCTTAAGTTAAAATTAGGTGGTTATTCCTTAAATTTTTTAACTCCAATCTTAACATTCTAAATGATTATCTTTTTCACCAATTATTTTGGAGATCATCTTAAATAAACTCAAATCCACACATTTAGTCAACCCTTCCTTAAAATTTCTTTATTCTTCACAAATATGGGGTAAATGTGCATCTATGTAAAATAACATTATTTCTCTTTGAGCTATGTAACTAAAATTGTTCTTTCGATATACATATCCTATTCTAAACTTCTTAAATCTCAATTATTTTTAATTAAGCCTCAATATCTTCTATTTTCACCTCTATCATCTCAATTTTTCCTAACTTAATTAATGTTGTAAGATAGGATTTAGGTTCACATGTACTATATTTGATAGGAGTAAAATAAATTTGAGCATAAGACCTATATATAGCCCATGATTAAGAGGTGCACAGTTAATAATGGTGGACTTAACAAACTAATATTCCTTTTGTGATGGAATTTGTCTATTATAATAGCAATATTACCCTCTGTATATTGGATATGTAGATGATGGTTTCTAATCCTCGTAAGTAGATTGTTTAGTGATGAGTTATGTAAAATTTTGTGTATAGAGTTTAGGCATTGTATAACTTTGATTGGATGTTTTTAGATCGTGTTAGTATATGATTGGTGGTATGGGTTCTATTATATTTTATGGGTGATTTATGTAGAGAAAAAGTAATCTTAAAAATGATTTAATTAGCGTCTAGTATACAACATTTGACATGTCAAGTATCTATAATGAGGTATTATAATTCTATACTGCGGCAGGATAATATATTTATCGTTCCTTAGTCAAACAAATCGCTTATAGTTGGTTAAAATGAAAAAGCTATTTGGTTGGACATCAAGTCTTATTCATAGACATATTGTGATATGCTTAACTATTTCGCAACATAAGGTTATCTTAACCTCCAAATGGATCCACCAAATAGAATATACAACACTAACTTTATGGTGAATGTAAAGAAAATATTATGCTACTCAATTTAATTTTTTTTCCAAAGAAGTTGCACGATGAGTTTCCACATACTATAGGAAGAGGTTAACCTTAACATAAGAATTAAAAATCTCAAATTTTAAGACTAAGATTAATAATTCTAAAAAACACAAATTTAGATATAAGATAGACGTTTGTGTGTGTGTACATATATATATGTACATTTGGGAAACAATAATGCATTCATAAATAGAAAATATAAACAATGTCAAAGTATTATACGTTCCCAAACACTAACTGAGGAAAAACTTAGGGGACGCATAAAAAAATTAATTGTTATGATAAAAACAATAAAGAGGACCCTGACTACTGAAAGATGATTATCCAAAATTCTCCTCTAACATAGATTATTTTGTTTTTAAACCCATAACAAAGATACTATAAAGGAACTAATTGAAAAAATGACATCTTTTCTCAATATCGGTAACAAAAAACATAATATGGGCACCCATTTTGAATTTCTCATTGGTGCCCATGTAAGCCCAAACTCGGTGTATGGGAAAAGATTCAGGATCAAGGGTAAGCACCTACATATGTAATCATTTGAGATCATTGATCATGATTTAAATAAAACCAAATAACAAGAATTAAGTATAAAATTGATGAGGGGCAAGAAAACTTTGTATAGTTGAGTATAAGGGTTACCACCAATTTATTGATAGTTATTGGTACCTAAATCTATATTCTTTTTATCCCACTAATATTATTCTTCCTTTCAAATTCGTCTTACTCTTTAGCTACTTTGCATATACATGTTGAATTTCCGATAGCTTATTTTTGGAGAGCTTTTGTGGTTTAAAAGTGATATAACTTGAATAAATCTCTCAATTGACTATGAAATTGACAATGCTCATTTGCTTATAAGAGTTTGTTGGTGTATATATTTAGTACCTATTATAATATGCCTAAACTATGTATATTTATTATGTGACTATATTCTATACATGCCACAATAATTTAATTTCTTTATTAATACCCAATAAATTGTAAACTCATAAATATTGACCTAAACTGATTAGTTTCTTAGTCAACTTGACTATTTAAATATTTGTAGCCTAATTAAAAAGTTCTAAACAAGCAAATGAAATATTACTAACAATCACCACATGTTGTGGTACAGATATATAAAGGATGCAGCTTAATATCAACTATGCGACTGAAAGATTGATAATATTAGTAGGAAAGAGGAAATATGAATAATTTAAAAAATAACTGTTTTTATCATATTCTTTAACTAAGAAACATATATTTTGCTACACTGTGTAGATAGAACAATTCCAAAAGAATCTTGTTCTCTTTTTTCACACACTCTAAAACCATCATATACCATGATATTGGCCAATAGTAACTCTATAGTAACAAGAAAATACAAGTTAATCTTATAAAATAAATGTCAAAGCTAAAAAATCAATGTATGTTAACAAAAAATTTAATACAAAAAATTATGTGAGGATTACAAGTACCCCATACCTCATGTATCCATGACTATTAAAAAGATATACATACTACTAACAAATAAATTAAACAAAGGACAAGAAACACTTTTACAAGATAACAAATTTTTTATTATTTTAAAAAAAATTTCCCTTATAAAAATCAACAATCTCAAACTTAGGATTTAGAATATCAATCAACTTATTGCTTATATTGGATATAATAATTAGTTGGGATCTTGTATGCCTTATCGATGCATGATTAACATCTTCTAGTGGTGAACATATTAATTCCTTGCACGTATCATTTCACATTTTTATTCAAAGGGTATTTTTGGAATCTTCACAAACACTTGTCATTTTCAATATGATCCCTTGAAAGGTTAATAAGGTTCCTTTACCCTTTAAACCTATTTATATTTCCTATATTTTGTACAATAATCAAATTTTGACACATGATATGCCCACCGGTCAAACTGTTAACACACCAAAATTTGTATCTAAATCAAACAATTAAGGAGATGGACAAAAGTTTTTATATCCAAATTTAAAGAATTTTATAAATGATTTTAAAGAGTGAAGAGAGCTTTAAATTTTTTAGAGAGTCTCTCATCTCGCCAGCCTAGTATTTAAATATGTCTACTTTATATAAGTATTATATTAATTAGGATTGTGATTATTTATATATAAATAAATTTATGAATAATAAAATTTAAAAATATGTAGCTATATTTATGAGGTCTAATAACTATAAATTAAATAAAAACAAACAACACTATTACTGCTAGAAAATAATCTAGAATAGAATTGTGTTATATGTTTATTAAATTAATGTGTTCACCGTAATTAAATGAATAAATACAACTAAATGACCAATAATATACGTATTTCTTAAAATAAACTATTTTTATAATAAATATGTCTCATCCCCCCACAGATAAACTAAAGAAAAAAAATTAAATTCAAATCTTTAATAAAAGACCTAGAAAAAAATACATAATATGGAAATATGTATATCTTTCTAGACAAACCTTAGAATAAAGTCAAAAAGAAATATAAAATAACGAAACAATATATGTTTTCAAACAACACAGACAACCGATAATTATAAATACTTTTAAAAGCAATATTTCAAATAAAATATAAACTTAAAAATACACTATTTCAATTGTTATACTTTTCCATCTTCAACTTCAACTCCTCCAACTTTAAAATCGATCTCCTTTTCAATCTTCAACTTCATCTCCTCCAACTTTAAAATCGAGCTCCTCAATAGGTCTTGCTTCCCAAAAATTTCTCTATAAGCCTTCACCTTCTGCTCTAAAATCTCACCACGTTGCTTCTCCGCCTCAATTAAATTCTCCAGACGACTAACCTCCTTGACTAGTTCATGTATGTGTGTGTTGAGATGTGGATCAATGTCTGCATTTGAATTTTGATAATGATTCATTTTCTCTCTGAGAGTATTACTGCTAAGAGAAAATTCAAGAAAATTAACAAGGATGAGATATGAAAAAATAATGAGTGTTTTGAATATAACTAGTAAGACTTATTTATAGTGTATATTTTCTTCTTTGTAAAACTTTATTTTTATTTATCCTTGATATCTTGGATATATATAAATATCAAATTAATGATTGACACTAATTATGAGTTATCTACAAAGTTTTACTTTTATGGCGCTCATTTAATTCAGTACATGTAAATAAATATTAAGAAAATATATCACAAAAATATTGGTATTTGTGTTTAATAGTTGAGTAATGTTGGATATCACCTCAAATCACATCACCTTTTTATCACCTCCTAGGTGGACCAATTGTAAAGGAGAGAGAAAATAATAAATCAGGAAAGAGAAATCATGTGATTAGTTAATTTAAAATCCACCTAGGAGGTGATAAAAGGGTGATGCGATTTGGGGTGATATCCATCATTACTCTTGATAGTTATCTTCTAGAGTGTTGTATACCTTTTCCTTTTTCATCGTGACATTATTTGATACAGATATATCTTACATTAATGATTCACATTAAAAATAAGTTATCTCTAAAATATCACTCTTCATTTCTTACGTGTACCGTAATCCTAAAGATTTGATATAGTAGTTAATAAAGTTTTTTTTAATTTGATTTAATTTAAAACTTTATTCACTAAAAAATTTCGTATTAACTTCTGAAATTTTAAAAACTATCAATTGAAGGTTAAATTTTGTTTCAAAATGATGCATATGTCAATTATAGAGATATTCCCACAACTCTTACTATCATGACATGTGAAGAGAAGATAACAAAAATTTATCTAGTTAAGAAGAAGTCATGTCTCCATGTTTTGACAACGATATTTTAAATAGGCTTGCAATAATGGTCAAAGTGTTTTAGATGACTTCTATGCAAAAGTGCGATTATGGTTGGTGCATTTCTAATTTAATTGAATTATCAACTTACATGGTACACCAACTCTTAATGCACAACAATGAGTAACAATATTGATTATAGTGTTCGTTCTGTTTTGTACGCGTCAACCAAAAATGTTGCTTTAATCAATATTAACCAGAGTTTTTTTCTTAATGATTATAACCACATCATGCATGATACATTTAATTATAACCGTATCATCGTATTAAATTTCATCGTCATTATTAAGTTAGTTAAACTTCATAAGCATGGAATCACGTGCCTTACTAACTATCCTATATTATAGTAGTAAAATATTATTCCATATCCATGCTTTCTCCCTTTTCTAATCAATAATCCAAAACATCAATTTGGGAATTACCATGTCTAGATAAGGGAAACCATCGATAATTGTGACATCCTTTTTAACTCGTGATCTAGAAACAGGAATTCTACGAGATTCTTTCTCATCATAATGTTAACGCTTAAATCATAAAAGGAGCTTTCTTTCAATTTGTTATCTACGTTGACAGGAAGGTCCATTCATCTGCAATTATTTAACTTTTTCGAGCAAGTTTTTGTAAATAGACACTCATTCCTTTCGTCATCCCACCACGACAGAGGTTATGGCTCTTTAAATAAATGGAGTTAATTGTGCATGTCGTAAAAGTAGTCAAGTGAATTCATGTTTACCTTATTATTTCAAAGATATCCCATAACTATTAAACATTCACTCGTTTCAAACTTAAGCATGTATCTTAAGTTAAAATTAGGTGGTTATTCCTTAAATTTTTTAACTCCAATCTTAACATTCTAAATGATTATCTTTTTCACCAATTATTTTGGAGATCATCTTAAATAAACTCAAATCCACACATTTAGTCAACCCTTCCTTAAAATTTCTTTATTCTTCACAAATATGGGGTAAATGTGCATCTATGTAAAATAACTTTATTTCTCTTTGAGCTATGTAACTAAAATTGTTCTTTCGATATACATATCCTATTCTAAACTTCTTAAATCTCAATTATTTTTAATTAAGCCTCAATATCTTCTATTTTCACCTCTATCATCTCAATTTTTCCTAACTTAATTAATATTGTAAGATAGGATTTAGGTTCACATGTTCTATATTTGATAGGAGTAAAATAAATTTGAGCATAAGACCTATATATAGCCCATGATTAAGAGGTGCACAGTTAATAATGGTGGACTTAACAAACTAATATTCCTTTTGTGATGGAATTTGTCTATTATAATAGCAATATTACCCTCTGTATATTGGATATGTAGATGATGGTTTCTAATCCTCGTAAGTAGATTGTTTAGTGATGAGTTATGTAAAATTTTGTGTATAGAGTTTAGGCATTGTATAACTTTGATTGGATGTTTTTAGATCGTGTTAGTATATGATTGGTGGTATGGGTTCTATTATATTTTATGGGTGATTTATGTAGAGAAAAAGTAATCTTAAAAATGATTTAATTAGCGTCTAGTATACAACATTTGACATGACAAGTATCTATAATGAGGTATTATAATTCTATACTGCGGCAGGATAATATATTTATCGTTCCTTAGTCAAACAAATCGCTTATAGTTGGTTAAAATGAAAAAGCTATTTGGTTGGACATCAAGTCTTATTCATAGACATATTGTGATATGCTTAACTATTTCGCAACATAAGGTTATCTTAACCTCCAAATGGATCCACCAAATAGAATATACAACACTACCTTTATGGTGAATGTAAAGAAAATATTATGCTACTCAATTTAATTTTTTTTCCAAAGAAGTTGCACGATGAGTTTCCACATACTATAGGAAGAGGTTAACCTTAACATAAGAATTAAAAATCTCAAATTTTAAGACTAAGATTAATAATTCTAAAAAACACAAATTTAGATATAAGATAGACATTTGTGTGTGTACATATATATATATGTACATTTGGGAAACAATAATACATTCATAAATAGAAAATATAAACAATGTCAAAGTATTATACATTCCCAAACACTAACTGAGGAAAAACTTAGGGGACGCATAAAAAAATTAATTGTTATGATAAAAACAATAAAGAGGACCCTGACTACTGAAAGATGATTATCCAAAATTCTCCTCTAACATAGATTATTTTGTTTTTAAACCCATAACAAAGATACCATAAAGGAACTAATTGAAAAAATGACATCTTTTCTCAATATCGGTAACAAAAAACATAATATGGGCACCCATTTTGAATTTCTCATTGGTGCCCATGTAAGCCCAGACTCGGTGTATGAGAAAAGATTGAGGATCAAGGGTAAGCGTCCACATAGGTAATCATTTGAGATCATTGATCATGATTTAAATAAAACCAAATAACAAGAATTAAGCATAAAATTGATGAGGGGCAACAAATCTTTGTATAGTGGAGTATAAGGGTTACCACCAATTTATTGATAGTTATTGGTACCTAAATCTATATTCTTTTTATCCCACTAACATTATTCTTCCTTTCAAATTCGTCTTACTCTTTAGCTACTTCGCATATACATGGTGAATTTCCGATAGCTTATTTTTGGAGAGCTTTTGTGGTTTAAAAGTGATATAACTTGAATAAATCTCACAATTGACTATAAAATTGACTATGCTCATTTGCTTATAAGAGTTTGTTGGTGTATATATTTAGTACCTATTATAATATGCCTAAACTATGTATATTTATTATGTGACTATATTCTATACATGCCACAATAATTTAATTTCATTATTAATACCCAATAAATTGTAAAGTCATAAATATTGACCTAAACTGATTAGTTTCTTAGTCAACTTGACTATTTAAATATTTGTAGCCTAATTAAAAAGTTCTAAACAAGCAAATGAAATATTACTAACAATCACCACATGTTGTGGTACAAATATATAAAGGATGCAGCTTAATATCAACTATGCGACTGAAAGATTGATAATATTAGTATGAAAGAGGAAATATGAATAATTTAAAAAATAATTGTTTTTATCATATTCTTTAACTAAGAAACACATATTTTGCTACACTGTGTAGATAGAACAATTCCAAAAGAATGTTGTTCTCTTTTTTCACACACTCTAAAACCATCATATACCATGATATTGGCCAATAGTAAGTCTATAGTAACAAGAAAATGCAAGTTAATCTTATAAAATAAATGTCAAAGCTAAAAAATCAATGTATGTTGACAAAAAATTTAAAACAAAAAATTATGTGAGGATTACAAGTACCCCATAGCTCATGTATCCATGACTATTAAAAAGATATACATACTACTAACAAATAAATTAAACAAAGGACAAGAAACACTTTTACAAGATAACAAATTTTTTATTATTTTAAAGAAAATTTCCCTTATAAAAATCAACAATCTCAAACTTAGGATTTAGAATATCAATCAACTTATTGCTTATATTGGATATAATAATTAGTTGGGATCTTGCATGCCTTATCGATGCATGATTAACATCTTCTAGTGGTGAACATATTAATTCCTTGCACGTATCATTTCACATTTCTATTCAAAGGGTATTTTTGGAATCTTCACAAACACTTGTCATTTTCAATATGATCCCTTGAAAGGTTAATAAGGTTCCTTTACCCTTTAAACCTATTTATATTTCCTATATTTTGTACAATAATCAAATTTTGACACATGATATGCCCACCGGTCAAAGTGTTAACACACCAAAATTTGTATCTAAATCAAACAATTAAGGAGATGGACAAAAGTTTTTATATCCAAATTTAAAGAATTTTATAAATGATTTTAAAGAGTGAAGAGAGCTTTAAATTTTTTAGAGAGACTCTCATCTCGCCAGCCTAGTATTTAAATATGTCTACTTTATATAAGTATTATATTAATTAGGATTGTGATTATTTATATATAAATAAATTTATGAATAATAAAATTTAAAAATATGTAGCTATATTTATGAGGTCTAATAACTATAAATTAAATAAAAACAAACAACACTATTACTGCTAGAAAATAATCAGGAATAGAATTGTGTTATATGTTTATTAAATTAATGTGTTCACCGTAATTAAATGAATAAATACAACTAAATGACCAATAATATACGTATTTCTTAAAATAAACTATTTTTATAATAAATATGTCTCATCCCCCCACAGATAAACTAAAGAAAAAAAATTAAATTCAAATCTTTAATAAAAGACCTAGAAAAAAATACATAATATGGAAATATGTATATCTTTCTAGACAAACCTTAGAATAAAGTCAAAAAGAAATATAAAATAACGAAACAATATATGTTTTCAAACAACACAGACAACCGATAATTATAAATACTTTTAAAAGCAATATTTCAAATAAAATATAAACTTAAAAATACACTATTTCAATTGTTATACTTTTCCATCTTCAACTTCAACTCCTCCAACTTTAAAATCGATCTCCTTTTCAATCTTCAACTTCAACTCCTCCAACTTTAAAATCGAGCTCCTCAATAGGTCTTGCTTCCCAAAAATTTCTCTATAAGCCTTCACCTTCTGCTCTAAAATCTCACCACGTTGCTTCTCCGCCTCAATTAAATTCTCCAAACGACTAACCTCCTTGACTAGTTCATGTATGTGTGTGTTGAGATGTGGATCAATGTCTGCATTTGAATTTTGTTTCAAAGTGATGCATATGTCATTTATAGAGATATTCCCACAACTTTTACTATCATGACATGTGAAGAGAAGATAACAAAAATTTATCTAGTTAAGAAGAAGTCATGTCTCCATGTTTTGACAACGATATTTTAAATAGGCATGCAATAATGGTCAAAGTGTTTTAGATGACTTCTATGCAAAAGTGCGATTATGGTTGGTGCATTTCTAATTTAATTGAATTATCAACTTACATGGTACACCAACTCTTAATGCACAACAATGAGTAACAATATTGATTATAGTGTTCGTTCTGTTTTGTACGCGTCAACCAAAAATGTTGCTTTAATCAATATTAAGCAGAGTTTTTTTCTTAATGATTATAACCACATCATGCATTATACATTTAATTATAACCGTATCATCGTATTAAATTTCATCGTCATTATTAAGTTAGTTAAACTTCATAAGCATGGAATCACGTGCCTTACTAACTATCCTATATTATAGTAGTAAAATATTATTCCATATCCATGCTTTCTCCCTTTTCTAATCAATAATCCAAAACATCAATTTGGGAATTACCATGTCTAGATAAGGGAAACCATCGATAAATGTGACATCCTTTTTAACTCGTGATCTAGAAACAGGAATTCTACGAGATTCTTTCTCATCATAATGTTAACGCTTAAATCATAAAAGGAGCTTCCTTTCAATTTGTTATCTACGTTGACAGGAAGGTCCATTCATCTGCAATTATTTAACTTTTTCGAGCAAGTTTTTGTAAATAGACACTCATTTCTTTCGTCATCCCACCACGACAGAGGTTATGGCTCTTTAAATAAATGGAGTTAATTGTGCATGTCGTAAAAGTAGTCAAGTGAATTCATGTTTACCTTATTATTTCAAAGATATCCCATAACTATTAAACATTCACTCGTTTCAAACTTAAGCATGTATCTTAAGTTAAAATTAGGTGGTTATTCCTTAAATTTTTTAACTCCAATCTTAACATTCTAAATGATTATCTTTTTCACCAATTATTTTGGAGATCATCTTAAATAAACTCAAATCCACACATTTAGTCAACCCTTCCTTAAAATTTCTTTATTCTTCACAAATATGGGGTAAATGTGCATCTATGTAAAATAACATTATTTCTCTTTGAGCTATGTAACTAAAATTGTTCTTTCGATATACATATCCTATTCTAAACTTCTTAAATCTCAATTATTTTTAATTAAGCCTCAATATCTTCTATTTTCACCTCTATCATCTCAATTTTTCCTAACTTAATTAATATTGTAAGATAGGATTTAGGTTCACATGTTCTATATTTGATAGGAGTAAAATAAATTTGAGCATAAGACCTATATATAGCTCATGATTAAGAGGTGCACAGTTAATAATGGTGGACTTAACAAACTAATATTCCCTTTGTGATGGAATTTGTCTATTATAATAGTAATATTACCCTCTGTATATTGGATATGTAGATGATGGTTTCTAATCCTCGTAAGTAGATTGTTTAGTGATGAGTTATGTAAAATTTTGTGTATAGAGTTTAGGCATTGTATAACTTTGATTGGATTTTTTTAGATCGTGTTAGTATATGATTGGTGGTATGGGTTCTATTATATTTTATGGGTGATTTATGTAGAGAAAAAGTAATCTTAAAAATGATTTAATTAGCGTCTAGTATACAACATTTGACATGACAAGTATCTATAATGAGGTATTATAATTCTATACTGCGGTAGGATAATATATTTATCGTTCCTTAGTCAAACAAATCGCTTATAGTTGGTTAAAATGAAAAAGCTATTTGGTTGGACATCAAGTCTTATTCATAGACATATTGTGATATGCTTAACTATTTCGCAACATAAGGTTATCTTAACCTCCAAATGGATCCACCAAATAGAATATACAACACTACCTTTATGGTGAATGTAAAGAAAATATTATGCTACTCAATTTAATTTTTTTTCCAAAGAAGTTGCACGATTAGTTTCCACATACTATAGGAAGAGGTTAACCTTAACATAAGAATTAAAAATCTCAAATTTTAAGACTAAGATTAATAATTCTAAAAAACACAAATTTAGATATAAGATAGACGTTTGTGTGTGTGTACATATACATATGCACATTTGGGAAAAAATAATGCATTCATAAATAGAAAATATAAACAATGTCAAAGTATTATACATTCCCAAACACTAACTGAGGAAAAACTTAGGGGACGCATAAAAAAATTAATTGTTATGATAAAAACAATAAAGAGGACCCTGACTACTGAAAGATGATTATCCAAAATTCTCCTCTAACATAGATTATTTTGTTTTTAAACCCATAACAAAGATACTATAAAGGAACTAATCGGTAACAAAAAACATAATATGGGCACCCATTTTGAATTTCTCATTGGTGCCCATGTAAGCCCAGACTCGGTGTATGGGAAAAGATTCAGGATCAAGGGTAAGCGTCCACATATGTAATCATTTGAGATCATTGATCATGATTTAAATAAAACCCAAATAACAAGAATTACGCATAAAATTGATGAGGGGCAACAAATCTTCGTATAGTGGAGTATTAGGGTTACCACCAATTTATTTTTTAGTTATTGGTACCTAAATCTATATTCTTTTTATCCCACTAATATTATTCTTCCTTTCAAATTCTTCTTACTCTTTAGCGACTTCGCATATACATGGTGAATTTTCGATAGCTTATTTTTGGAGAGCTTTTGTGGTTTAAAAGTGATATAACTTGAATAAATCTCTCAATTGACTATAAAATTGACAATGCTTATTTACTTATAAGAGTTTGTTGGTGTATATATTTAGTACCTATTATAACATGCCTAAACTATGTATATTTATTATGTGACTATATTCTATACATGCCACAATAATTTAATTTCTTTATTAATTCCCAATAAATTGTAAAGTCATAAATATTGACCTAAACTGATTAATTTCTTAGTCAACTTGACTATTTAAATATTTGTAGCCTAATTAAAAAGTTCTAAACAAGCAAATGAAATATTACTAATAATCACCACATGTTGTGGTACAAATATATAAAGGATGTAGCTTAATATCGACTATGCGACTGAAAGATTGATAATATTAGTAGGAAAGAGAAAATATGAATAATTTAAAAAATAACTGTTTTTATCATATTCTTTAACTAAGAAACACATATTTTACTACACTGTGTAGATAGAACAATTCCAAAAGAATGTTGTTCTCTTTTTTCACACACTCTAAAACCATCATATACCATGATATTGGCAAATAGTAACTCTATAGTAACAAGAAAATGCAAGTTAATCTTATAAAATAAATGTCAAAGCTTAAAAATCAATGTATGCTGACAAAAAATTTAAAACAAAAAATTATGAAGGGATTACAAGTACCCCATTCCTCGTGTATCCATGACTATTAAAAAGATATACATACTACTAACAAATAAATTAAACAAATTAAACAAGAAACACTTTTACAAGATAACAAATTTTTTATTATTTTAAAGAAAATTTCCCTTATAAAAATCAACAATCTCAAACTTAGGATTTAGAATATCAATCAACTTATTTCTTATATTGGATATAATAATTAGTTGGGATCTTGTATGCCTTTTCGATGAATGATTAACCTCTTCTAGTCGTGAACATATTAATTCCTTGCACGTATCATTTCACATTTCTATTCAAAGGGTCTTTTTGGAATCTTCACAAACACTTGTTATTTTCAATATGATCCCTTGAAAGTTTGATAAGGTTCCTTTACCCTTTAAACCTATTTATATTTCCTATATTTTGTACAATAATCAAATTTTGACACATGATAAGCCCACCGGTCAAAGTGTTAACACACCAAAATTTGTATCTAAATCAAACAATTAAGGAGATGGATAAAAGTTTTTATATCCAAATTTAAAGAATTTTATAAATAATTTTAAAGAGTGAATCGAGCTTTAAATTTTTTTAGAGTGACTCTCATCTCGCCAGCCTAGTATTTAAATATGTCTACTTTATAAAAGTATTATATTAATTAGGATTGTGATTTTTTATATATAAATAAATTTATGAATAATAAATATTAAAAATATGTAGCTATATTTATGAGGTCTAATAACTATAAATTAAATAAAAACCACCAAAACTATTGCTGCTAGAAATTAATCTGGAATAGAATTGTGTTATATGTTTATTAAATTAATGTGTTCACCGTAATTAAATGAATAAATACAACTAAATGACCAATAATATACGTATTTCTTAAAATAAACTATTTTTATAATAAATATGTCTCACCCCCGACAGATAAACTAAAGAAAATAAATAAAATTCAAATCTTTAATAAAAGACCTAGAAAAAAATACATAATATGGAAATATGTATATCTTTATAGACAAACTTTAGAATAAAGTCAAAAAGAAATATAAAATAACGAAACAATATATGTTTTCAAACAACACAAGACAACCGATAATTATAATGACTTTTAAAAGCAATATTTCAAATAAAATAAAAACTTAAAAAATACACTGTTTCAATTGTTATACTTTTCAATCTTCAACTTCAACTACTCCAACTTTAAAATCGAGCTCCTTTTCAATCTTCAACTTCAACTCCTCCAACATTAAAATCGAGCTCCTCAATAGGTCTGGCTTCCAAAAAATTTCTCTATAAACCTTCACCTTCTGCTCTAAAATCTCACCACGTTGCTTCTTCGCCTCAATTAAATTCTCCAGACGACTAACCTCCTTGACTAGTTCATGTATTTGTGTGTTGAGATGAGGATCAATGTCTGCATTTGAATTTCCATAATGATTCATTTTCTCTCTGAGAGTATTACTGCTAAGAGAAAATTCGAGAAAATTAACAAGGATGAGATATTAAAAAATAAGGAGAGTTTTGAATATAACTAGTAAGACTTATTTATAGTGTATATTTTCTTCTTTGTAAAACTTTATTTTTATTTATCCTTGATATCTTGGATGAATATAAATATCAAATTAATGATTGGCACTAATTATGAGTTATCTATAAAGTTTTACTTTTATGGCGCTCATTTAATTCAGTACATGTAAATAAATATTAAGAAAATATATCACAAAAATATTGGTATTTGTGTTTAATAGTTGAGTAATGTTGGATATCACCTCAAATCACATCACCTTTTTATCACCTCCTAGGTGGACCAATTGTAAATGAGAGAGAAAATAATAAATCAGGAAAGAAAAATCATGTGATTAGTTAATTTAAAATCCACCTAGGAGGTGATAAAAGGGTGATGCGATTTAGGGTGATATCCATCATTACTCTTAATAGTTATCTTCTGGAGTGTTGTATACCTTTTCCTTTTTCATCGTGACATTATTTGATACAGATATATCTTACATTAATGATTCACATTAAAAATAAGTTATCTCTAAAATATCACTCATTCATTTCTTACGTGTACCGTAATCCTCAAGATTTGATATAGTAGTTAATAAAGTTTTTTTTTAATTTGATTTAATTTAAAAGTTTATTCACTGAAAATATTCGTACTAACTTCTGCAATTTTAAAAACTATCAATTGAAGGTTAGATTTTGTTTCAAAATGATGCATATGTCTATTATAGAGACATTCCCACAACTCTTACTATCATGACAAGTGAAGAGAAGATAAAAACAATTTATCTAGTTAAGGAGAAGTCATGTCTCCATGTTTAGACAACGATATTTTAAATAGGCTTGCAATAATGGTCAAAGTTTTTTAGATGACTTCTATGCAAAAGTGCGATTATGGTTGGTGGCTTTCTAATTTAATTGAATTATCAACTAATATGGTACACAAACTCTTAATGCACAACAATTAGTAACAATATTGATTATAGTATTCGTTCTGTTTTGTACGCGTCAACCAAAAATGTTGCTTTAATCAATATTAAGCAGAGTTTTTTTCTTAATGATTATAACCATATCATGCATGATACATTTAATTATAACCGTATCATCGTATTAAATTTCATCGTCATTCTTAAATTAGTTAAACTTCATAAGCATGGAATCATGTGCCTTACTAACTATCCTATATTATAGTAGTAATATGTTATTCCATATCCATGCTTTCTCCCTTTTCTAATCAATAATCCAAAACATAAATTTGGGAATTACCATGTCTAGATAAGGGAAACCATCTATAAATGTGACATCCTTTTTAACTCGTGATCTAGAAACAAGAATTCTACGAGATTCTTTCTCATCATAATGTTAACGCTCAAATCATAAAAGGAGCTTCGTTTCAATTTGTTATCTACGTTGACAGGAAGGTCCATTCATCTGCAATTATTTAACTTTGTCGAGCAAGTTTTTGTAAATAGACACTCATTCCTTTCGTCATCCCACCACTACAGAGGTTATGGCTCTTTAAATAAATGGAGTTAATTGTGCATGTCGTAAAAGTAGTCAAGTGAATTCATGTTTACCTTATTATTTCAAAGATATCCCAAAACTATTAAACATTCACTTGTTTCAAACTTAAGCATGTATCTTAAGTTAAAATTAGGTGGTTGTTCCTTCAATTTTTTAACTACAATCTTAACTTTCTAAATGATTATCTTTTTCACCAATTCTTTTGGAGATCATCTTAAATAAACTCAAATCCACACATTTAGTCAACCCTTCCTTAAAATTTCTTTATTCTTCACAAATATGGGGTAAATGTGCATCTATGTAAAATAACTTTATTTCTCTTTGAGCTACGTAACTAAACTTGTTCTTTTAATATACATATCCTATTCTAAACTTCTTAAATCTCAATTATCTTCAATTAAGCCTCAATATCTTCTATTTTCACCTCTATCATCTCAATTTTACCTAACTTAATTAATACTGTAAGATAGGATTTAGGTTCACATGTTCTATATTTGAGAGGAGTAAAATAAATTAGAGCATAAGACCTATATATAGCCCTTGATTAAGAGGTGCACAGTTAATAATGGTGGACTTAACAAACTAATATTCCTTTTGTGATGGAATTTGTCTATTATAATAGTAATACTACCCTCTGTATATTGGATATGTAGATGATGGTTTCTAATCCTTGTAAATAGATTGCTTAGTGATGAGTTATGTAAAATTTTGTGTACAGAGTTTAGACATTGTATAACTTTGATTGGATGTTTTTAGATCGTGTTAGTATATGATTGGTGGTATGTGTTCTATTATATTTTATGGGTGATTTATGTAGAGAAAAAGTAATCTTAAAAATGATTTAATTAGCGTCTAGTATACAACATTTGACATGACAAATATCTATAATGAGGTATTATAATTCTATACTGCGGTAGGATAATATATTTATCGTTCCTCAGTCAAACAAATCACTTATAGTTGGTTAAAATGAAAAAGCTATTTGGTTGGACATCAAGTCTTATTCATAGCCATATTGTGATATGCTTAACTATTTCGCAACATAAGGTTATCTTAACCTCCAAATGGATCCACCAAATAGAATATACAACACTACCTTTATGGTAAATGTAAAGAAAATATTATGCTACTCAATTTAATTTTTTTTCCAAAGAAGTTGCACGATGAGTTTCCACATACTATAGGAAGAGGTTAACCTTAACATAAGAATTAAAACTATCAAATTTTAAGACTAAGATTAATAATTCTAAAAAACACAAATTTAGATATAAGATAGACGTTTGTGTGTGTGTGTATATATATATGTACATTTGGGAAACAATAATACATTCATAAATAGAAAATATAAACAATGTCAAAGTATTATACATTCCCAAACACTAACTAAGGAAAAACTTAGGAGACGCACAAAAAAATTAATTGTTATGATAAAAACAATAAAGAGGACCCTGACTACTGAAAGATGATTATCCAAAATTCTCCTCTAACATAGATTATTTTGTTTTTAAACCTATAACAAAGATACTATAAAGGAACTAATTGAAAAAATGACATCTTCTCTCAATATCGGTAACAAAAAACATAATATGGGCACCCATTTTGAATTTCTCATTGGTGCCCATGAAAGCCCAGACTCGGTGTATGGGAAAAGATTTAGGATCAAGGGTAAGCGTCCACATATGTAATCATTTGAGGTCATTGATAATGATTTAAATAAAACCCAAATAACAAGAATTAAGCATAAAATTGATGAGGGGCAACAAATCTTCGTATAGTGGAGTATTAGGGTTACCACCAATTTATTAATAGTTATTGGTACCTAAATCTATATTCTTTTTATCCCACTAATATTATTCTTCCTTTCAAATTCTTCTTACTCTTTAGCTACTTCGCATATACATGGTGAATTTTCGATAGCTTATTTTTGGAGAGCTTTTGTGGTTTAAAAGTGATATAAATTGAATAAATTTCTCAATTGACTATAAAATTGACAAGACTTATTTACTTATAAGAGTTTGTTGGTGTATATATTTAGTACCTATTATAATATGCCTAAACTATGTATATTTATTATGTGACTATGTTCTATACATGCCACAATAATTTAATTTCTTTATTAATACCCAATAAATTGTAAAGTCATAAATATTGACCTAAACTGATTAATTTCTTAGTCAACTTGACTATTTAAATATTTGTAGCCTAATTAAAAAGTTCTAAACAAGCAAATGAAATATTACTAACAATCACCACATGTTGTGGTACAAATATATAAAGGATGCAGCTTAATATCGACTATGCGACTAAAAGATTGATAATATTCGTAGGAAAGAGAAAATAAGAATAATTTAAAAAATAACTGTTTTTATCATATTCTTTACTAAGAAACACATATTTTGCTACACTGTGTAGATAGAACAATTCCAAAAGAATGTTGTTCTCTTTTTTCACACACTCTAAAACCATCATATACCATGATATTGGCCAATAGTAACTCTATAGTAACAAGAAAATGCAAGTTAATCTTATAAAATAAATGTCAAAGCTTAAGAATCAATGTATGCTCACAAAAAATTTAAAACAAAAAATTATATGAGGATAACAAGTACCCCATACCTCATGTATCCATGACTATTAAAAAGATATACATACTACTAACAAATAAATTAAACAAAGGACAAGAAACACTTTTACAAGATAACAAATTTTTTATTATTTTAAAGAAAACTTCCCTTATAAAAATCAACAATCTCAAACATAGGATTTAGAATATCAATCAACTTATTGCTTATATTGGATATAATAATTAGTTGGAATCTTGTATGCCTTATCGATGCATGATTAACCTCTTCTAGTCGTGAACATATTAATTCCTTGCACGTATCATTTCACATTTCTATTCAAAGGGTCTTTTTGGAATCTTCACAAACACTTGTTATTTTCAATATGATCCCTTGAAAGGTTGATAAGTTTCCTTTACCCTTTAAACCTATTTATATTTCCTATATTTTGTACAATAATCAAATTTTGACACATGATAAGCCCACCGGTCAAAGTGTTAACAAACCAAAATTTGTATCTAAATCAAACAATTAAGGAGATGGATAAAAGTTTTTATATCCAAATTTAAAGAATTTTATAAATAATTTTAAAGAGTGAATAGAGCTTTAAATTTTTTAGAGAGACTCTCATCTCGCCAGCCTAGTATTTAAATATGTCTACTTTATATAAGTATTATATTAATTAGGATTGTGATTATTTATATATAAATAAATTTATGAATAATAAAATTTAAAAATATGTAGCTATATTTATGAGGTCTAATAACTATAAATTACATAAAAACCAACAAAACTATTACTGCTAGAAAATAATCTGGAATAGAATTGTGTTATATGTTTATTAAATTAATGTGTTCACCGTAATTAAATGAATAAATACAACTAAATGACCAATAATATACGTATATTTCTTAAAATAAACTATTTTTATAATAAATATGTCTCATCTCCCCGACAGATAAACTAAAGAAAATAAATTAAATTCAAATCTTTAATAAAAGACCTAGAAAAAAATAAATAATATGGAAATATGTATATCTTTCTAGACAAACCTTAGAATAAAGTCAAAAAGAAATATAAAATAACGAAACAATACATGTTTTCAAACAACACAGACAACCGATAATTATAAATACTTTTAAAAGCAATATTTCAAATAAAATAAAAACTTAAAAAATACACTGTTTCAATTGTTATACTTTTCAATCTTCAACTTCAACTCCTCCAACTTTAAAATCGAGCTCCTCAATAGGTCTGGCTTCGCAAAAATTTCTCTATAAACCTTCACCTTCTGCTCTAAAATCTCACCACGTTGCTTCTTCGCCTCAATTAAATTCTCCAGACGACTAACCTCCTTGACTAGTTCATGTATTTGTGTGTTGAGATGAGGATCAATGTCTGCATTTGAATTTCCATAATGATTCATTTTCTCTCTGAGAGTATTACTGCTAAGAGAAAATTCGAGAAAATTAACAAGGATGAGATATGAAAAAATAATGAGAGTTTTGAATATAACTAGTAAGACTTATTTATAGTGTATATTTTCTTCTTTGTAAAACTTTATTTTTATTTATCCTTGATATCTTGGATGAATATAAATATCAAATTAATGATTGGCACTAATTATGAGTTATCTATAAAGTTTTACTTTTATGGCGCTCATTTAAATCAGTACATGTAAATAAATATTAAGAAAATATATCACAAAAATATTGGTATTTGTGTTTAATAGTTGAGTAATGCTGGATATCACCTCAAATCACATCATCTTTTTATCACCTCCTAGGTGAACCAATTGTAAAGGTCAGAGAAAATAATAAATCAGGAAAGAAAAATCATGTGATTAGTTAATTTAAAATCCACCTAGGAGGTGATAAAAGGGTGATGCGATTTGGGGTGATATCCATCATTACTCTTATTAGTTATCTTCTGGAGTGTTGTATACCTTTTCCTTTTTCATCATGACATTATTTGATTCAGATATATCTTACATTAATGATTCACATTAAAAATAAGTTATATCTAAAATATCACTCATTCATTTCTTACGTGTACCGTAATCCTCAAGATTTGATATAGTAGTTAATAAAGTTTTTTTTTTTAATTTGATTTAATTTAAAAGTTTATTCACTGAAAATCTTCGTACTAACTTCTGCAATTTTAAAAACTATCAATTGAAGGTTAAATTTTGTTTCAAAATGATGCATATGTCAATTATAGAGATATTCCCACAACTCTTACTATCATGACATGTGATGAGAAGATAAAAAAAAATTATCTAGTTAAGGAGAAGTCATGTCTCCATGTTTAGACAACGATATTTTAAATAGGCTTGCAATAATGGTCAAAGTGTTTTAGATGACTTCTATGCAAAAGTGCGATTATGAACTTATATGGTACACCAACTCTTAATGCACAACAATTAGTAACAATATTGATTATAGTGTTCGTTCTGTTTTGTACGCGTCAACCAAAAATGTTGCTTTAATCAATATTAAGCAGAGTTTTTTTCTTAATGACTATAACCACATCATGCATGATACATTTAATTATAACCGTATCATCGTATTAAATTTCATCGTCTTTCTTAAATTAGTTAAACTTCATAAGCATGGAATCATGGGCCTTACTAACTATCCTATATTATAGTAGTAATATGTTATTCCATATCCATGCTTTCTCCCTTTTCTAATCAATAATCCAAAACATCAAGTTAGGAATTACCATGTCTAGATAAGGGAAACCATCGATAAATGTGACATCCTTTTTAACTCGTGATCTAGAATCAGGAATTCTACGAGATTCTTTCTCATCATAATGTTAACGCTCAAATCATAAAAGGAGCTTCCTTTCAATTTGTTATCAACGTTTTCATCTGCAATAATTTAACTTTGTCGAGCAAGTTTTTGTAAATAGACACTCATTCCTTTTGTCATCCCACCACGACTGAGGTTATGGCTCTTTAAATAAATGGAGTTAATTGTGCATGTCGTAAAAGTAGTCAAGTGAATTCATGTTTACCTTATTATTTCAAAGATATCCCATAACTATTAAACATTCACTTGTTTCAAACTTAAGCATGTATCTTAAGTTAAAATTAGGTGGTTGTTCCTTAATTTTTTTAACTACAATCTTAACTTTCTAAATGATTATCTTTTTCACCAATTCTTTTGGAGATCATCTTAAATAAACTCAAATCCACACATTTAGTCAACCCTTCCTTAAAATTTCTTTATTCTTTACAAATATGGGGTAAATGTGCATCTATGTAAAATAACTTTATTTCTCTTTGAGCTATGTAACTAAAATTGTTCTTTCGATATACATATCCTATTCTAAACTTCTTAAATCTCAATTATTTTTAATTAAGCCTTGATATCTTCTATTTTCACCTCTATCATCTCAATTTTTCCTAACTTAATTAATATTGTAAGATAGGATTTAGGTTCACATGTTCTATATTTGAGAGGAGTACAATAAATTTGAGCATAAGACCTATATATAGCCCATGATTAAGAGGTGCACAGTTAATAATGGTGGACTTAACAAACGAATATTCCTTTTGTGATGGAATTTGTCTATTATAATAGTAATATTACCCTCTGTATATTGGATATATAGATGATGGTTTCTAATCCTCGTAAGTAGATTGTTTAGTGATGAGTTATGTAAAATTTTGTGTATAGAGTTTAGGCATTGTATAACTTTGATTGGATGTTTTTAGATCGTGTTAGTATATGATTGGTGGTATGGGTTCTATTATATTTTATGGGTGATTTATGTAGAGAAAAAGTAATCTTAAAAATGATTTAATTAGCGTCTAGTATAAAACATTTGACATGACAAGTATCTATAATGAGGTATTATAATTCTATACTGCGGCAGGATAATATATTTATCGTTCCTTAGTCAAACAAATCGCTTATAGTTGGTTAAAATGAAAAAGCTATTTGGTTGGACATCAAGTCTTATTCATAGACATATTGTGATATGCTTAACTATTTCGCAACATAAGGTTATCTTAACCTCCAAATGGATCCACCAAATAGAATATACAACACTACCTTTATGGTGAATGTAAAGAAAATATTATGCTACTCAATTTAATTTTTTTTCCAAAGAAGTTGCACGATGAGTTTCCACATACTATAGGAAGAGGTTAACCTTAACATAAGAATTAAAAATCTCAAATTTTAAGACTAAGATTAATAATTCTAAAAAACACAAATTTAGATATAAGATAGACGTTTGTGTGTGTGTACATATATATATGCACATTTGGGAAACAATAACGCATTCATAAATAGAAAATATAAACAATGTCAAAGTATTATACATTCCCAAACACTAACTGAGGAAAAACTTAGGGGACGCATAAAAAAATTAATTGTTATGATAAAAACAATAAAGAGGACCCTGACTACTGAAAGATGATTATCCAAAATTCTCCTCTAACATAGATTATTTTGTTTTTAAACCCATAACAAAGATACTATAAAGGAACTAATTGAAAAAATGACATCTTTTCTCAATATCGGTAACAAAAAACATAATATGGGCACCCATTTTGAATTTCTCATTGGTGCCCATGTAAGCCCAGACTCGGTGTATGGGAAAAGATTGAAGATCAAGGGTAAGCGTCCACATATGTAATCATTTGAGATCATTGATCATGATTTAAATAAAACCAAATAACAAGAATTAAGCATAAAATTGATGAGGGGCAACAAATCTTTGTATAGTGGAGTATAAGGGTTACCACCAATTTATTGATAGTTATTGGTACCTAAATCTATATTATTTTTATCCCACTAATATTATTCTTCCTTTCAAATTCGTCTTACTCTTTAGCTACTTCGCATATACATGGTGAATTTCCGATAGCTTATTTTTGGAGAGCTTTTGTGGTTTAAAAGTGATATAACTTGAATAAATCTCTCAATTGACTATAAAATTGACAATGCTCATTTGCTTATAAGAGTTTGTTGGTGTATATATTTAGTACCTATTATAATATGCCTAAACTATGTATATTTATTATGTGACTATATTCTATACATGCCACAATAATTTAATTTCATTATTAATACCCAATAAATTGTAAAGTCATAAATATTGATTTAAACTGATTAGTTTCTTAGTCAACTTGACTATTTAAATATTTGTAGCCTAATTAAAAAGTTCTAAACAAGCAAATGAAATATTACTAACAATCACCACATGTTGTGGTACAAATATGTAAAGGATGCAGCTTAATATCAACTATGCGACTGAAAGATTGATAATATTAGTAGGAAAGAGGAAATATGAATAATTTAAAAAATAATTGTTTTTATCATATTCTTTAACTAAGAAACACATATTTTGCTACACTGTGTAGATAGAACAATTCCAAAAGAATGTTGTTCTCTTTTTTCACACACTCTAAAACCATCATATACCATGATATTGGCCAATAGTAACTCTATAGGAACAAGAAAATGCAAGTTAATCTTAAAAAATAAATGTCAAAGCTAAAAAATCAATGTATGTTGACAAAAAATTTAAAACAAAAAATTATGTGAGGATTACAAGTACCCCATAGCTCATGTATCCATGACTATTAAAAAGATATACATACTACTAACAAATAAGTTAAACAAAGGACAAGAAACACTTTTACAAGATAACAAATTTTTTATTATTTTAAAAAAAATTTCCCTTATAAAAATCAACAATCTCAAACTTAGGATTTAGAATATCAATCAACTTATTGCTTATATTGGATATAATAATTAGTTGGGATCTTGTATGCCTTATCGATGCATGATTAACATCTTCTAGTGGTGAACATATTAATTCCTTGCACGTATCATTTCACATTTCTATTCAAAGGGTCTTTTTGGAATCTTCACAAACACTTGTCATTTTCAATATGATCCCTTGAAAGGTTAATAAGGTTCCTTTACCCTTTAAACCTATTTATATTTCCTATATTTTGTACAATAATCAAATTTTGACACATGATATGCCCACCGGTCAAAGTGTTAACACACCAAAATTTGTATCTACATCAAACAATTAAGGAGATGGACAAAAGTTTTTATATCCAAATTTAAAGAATTTTATAAATGATTTTAAAGAGTGAAGAGAGCTTTAAATTTTTTAGAGAGACTCTCATCTCGCCAGCCTAGTATTTAAATATGTCTACTTTATATAAGTATTATATTAATTAGGATTGTGATTATTTATATATAAATAAATTTATGAATAATAAAATTTAAAATTATGTAGCTATATTTATGAGGTCTAATAACTATAAATTACATAAAAACCAACAAAACTATTACTGCTAGAAAATAATCTGGAATAGAATTGTGTTATATGTTTATTAAATTAATGTGTTCACCGTAATTAAATGAATAAATACAACTAAATGACCAATAATATACGTATTTCTTAAAATAAACTATTTTTATAATAAATATGTCTCATCCCCCACAGATAAACTAAAGAAAAAAAATTAAATTCAAATCTTTAATAAAAGACCTAGAAAAAAATACATAATATGGAAATATGTATATCTTTCTAGACAAACCTTAGAATAAAGTCAAAAAGAAATATAAAAATAACGAAACAATATATGTTTTCAAACAACACAGACAACCGATAATTATAAATACTTTTAAAAGCAATATTTCAAATAAAATATAAACTTAAAAATACACTATTTCAATTGTTATACTTTTTCATCTTCAACTTCAACTCCTCCAACTTTAAAATCGATCTCCTTTTCAATCTTCAACTTCAACTCCTCCAACTTTAAAATCGAGCTCCTCAATAGGTCTTGCTTCCCAAAAATTTCTCCATAAGCCTTCACCTTCTGCTCTAAAATCTCACCACGTTGCTTCTCCGCCTCAATTAAATTCTCCAGACGACTAACCTCCTTGACTAGTTCATGTATGTGTGTGTTGAGATGTGGATCAATGTCTGCATTTGAATTTTGATAATGATTCATTTTCTCTCTGAGAGTATTACTGCTAAGAGAAAATTCAAGAAAATTAACAAGGATGAGATATGAAAAAATAATGAGTGTTTTGAATATAACTAGTAAGACTTATTTATAGTGTATATTTTCTTTTTTGTAAAACTTTATTTTTATTTATCCTTGATATCTTGGATATATATAAATATCAAATTAATGATTGACACTAATTATGAGTTATCTATAAAGTTTTACTTTTATGGCGCTCATTTAATTCAGTACATGTAAATAAATATTAAGAAAATATATCACAAAAATATTGGTATTTGTGTTTAATAGTTGAGTAATGTTGGATATCACCTCAAATCACATCACCTTTTTATCACCTCCTAGGTGGACCAATTGTAAAGGAGAGAGAAAATAATAAATCAGGAAAGAGAAATCATGTGATTAGTTAATTTAAAATCCACCTAGGAGGTGATAAAAGGGTGATGCGATTTGGGGTGATATCCATCATTACTCTTAATAGTTATCTTCTGGAGTGTTGTATACCTTTTCCTTTTTCATCGTGACATTATTTGATACAGATATATCTTACATTAATGATTCACATTAAAAATAAGTTATCTCTGAAATATCACTCTTCATTTCTTACGTGCACCGTAATCCTAAAGATTTGATATAGTAGTTAATAAAGTTTTTTTTTAATTTGATTTAATTTAAAACTTTATTCACTAAAAAATTTCGTACTAACTTCTGCAATTTTAAAAACTATCAATTGAAGGTTAAATTTTGTTTCAAAATGATGCATATGTCAATTATAGAGATATTCCCACAACTCTTACTATCATGACATGTGAAGAGAAGATAAATTTTTTTTATCTAGTTAAGGAGAAGTCATGTCTCCATGTTTTGACAACGATATTTTAAATAGGCTTGCAATAATGGTCAAAGTGCTTTAGATGACTTCTATGCAAAAGTGAGATTATGGTTGGTGCCTTTCTAATTTAATTGAATTATCAAATTATATGGTACACCAACTCTTAATGCACAACAATTAGTAACAATATTGATTGATTTAGTGTTCGTTCTGTTTTGTACGCGTCAACCAAAAATGTTGCTTAAATCAATATTAAGCAGAGTTTTTTTCTTAATGACTATAACCACATCATGCATGATACATTTAATTATAACCGTATCATCGTATTAAATTTCATCGTCATTATTAAGTTAGTTATACTTCATAAGCATGGAATCAAGGGCCTTACTAACTATCCTATATTATAGTAGTAATATGTTATTCCATATCCATGCTTTCTCCCTTTTCTAATCAATAATCCAAAACATCAATTTGGGAATTACCATGTCTAGATAAGGGAAACCATCGATAAATGTGACATCCTTTTTAACTCGTGATCTAGAAACAGGAATTCTACGAGATTCTTTCTCATCAAAATGTTAACGCTCAAAATCATAAAAGGAGCTTCCTTTCAATTTGTTATCTACGTTGATAGGAAGGTCCATTCATCTGCAATAATTTAACTTTTTCGAGCAAGTTTTTGTAAATAGACACTCATTCCTTTCGTCATCCCACCACGACTGAGGTTATGGCTCTTTAAATAAATGGAGTTAACTGTGCATGTCGTAAAAGTAGTCAAGTGAATTCATGTTTACCTTATTATTTCAAAGATATCCCATAACTATTAAACATTCACTTGTTTCAAACTTAAGCATGTATCTTAAGTTAAAATTAGGTGGTTGTTCCTTAATTTTTTTAACTACAATCTTAACTTTCTAAATGATTATCTTTTTCACCAATTCTTTTGGAGATCATCTTAAATAAACTCAAATCCACACATTTAGTCAACCCTTCCTTAAAATTTCTTTATTCTTCACAAATATGGGGTAAATGTGCATCTATGTAAAATAACTTTATTTCTCTTTGAGCTATGTAACTAAAATTGTTCTTTCGATATACATATCCTATTCTAAACTTCTTAAATCTCAATTATTTTTAATTAAGCCTCGATATCTTCTATTTTCACCTCTATCATCTCAATTTTTCCTAACTTAATTAATATTGTAAGATAGGATTTAGGTTCACATGTTCTATATTTGAGAGGAGTACAATAAATTTGAGCATAAGACCTATATATAGCCCATGATTAAGAGGTGCACAGTTAATAATGGTGGACTTAACAAACGAATATTCCTTTTGTGATGGAATTTGTCTATTATAATAGTAATATTACCCTCTGTATATTGGATATATAGATGATGGTTTCTAATCCTCGTAAGTAGATTGTTTAGTGATGAGTTATGTAAAATTTTGTGTATAGAGTTTAGGCATTGTATAACTTTGATTGGATGTTTTTAGATCGTGTTAGTATATGATTGGTGGTATGGGTTCTATTATATTTTATGGGTGATTTATGTAGAGAAAAAGTAATCTTAAAAATGATTTAATTAGCGTCTAGTATACAACATTTGACATGACAAGTATCTATAATGAGGTATTATAATTCTATACTGCGGCAGGATAATATATTTATCGTTCCTTAGTCAAACAAATCGCTTATAGTTGGTTAAAATGAAAAAGCTATTTGGTTGGACATCAAGTCTTATTCATAGACATATTGTGATATGCTTAACTATTTCGCAACATAAGGTTATCTTAACCTCCAAATGGATCCACCAAATAGAATATACAACACTACCTTTATGGTGAATGTAAAGAAAATATTATGCTACTCAATTTAATTTTTTTTCCAAAGAAGTTGCACGATGAGTTTCCACATACTATAGGAAGAGGTTAACCTTAACATAAGAATTAAAAATCTCAAATTTTAAGACTAAGATTAATAATTCTAAAAAACACAAATTTAGATATAAGATAGACGTTTGTGTGTGTGTACATATATATATGCACATTTGGGAAACAATAATACATTCATAAATAGAAAATATAAACAATGTCAAAGTATTATACATTCCCAAACACTAACTGAGGAAAAACTTAGGGGACGCATAAAAAAATTAATTGTTATGATAAAAACAATAAAGAGGACCCTGACTACTGAAAGATGATTATCCAAAATTCTCCTCTAACATAGATTATTTTGTTTTTAAACCCATAACAAAGATACTATAAAGGAACTAATTGAAAAAATGACATCTTTTCTCAATATCGGTAACAAAAAACATAATATGGGCACCCATTTTGAATTTCTCATTGGTGCCCATGTAAGCCCAGACTCGGTGTATGGGAAAAGATTGAAGATCAAGGGTAAGCGTCCACATATGTAATCATTTGAGATCATTGATTATGATTTAAATAAAACCAAATAACAAGAATTAAGCATAAAATTGATGAGGGGCAACAAATCTTTGTATAGTGGAGTATAAGGGTTACCACCAATTTATTGATAGTTATTGGTACCTAAATCTATATTATTTTTATCCCACTAATATTATTCTTCCTTTCAAATTCGTCTTACTCTTTAGCTACTTCGCATATACATGGTGAATTTCCGATAGCTTATTTTTGGAGAGCTTTTGTGGTTTAAAAGTGATATAACTTGAATAAATCTCTCAATTGACTATAAAATTGACAATGCTCATTTGCTTATAAGAGTTTGTCGGTGTATATATTTAGTACCTATTATAATATGCCTAAACTATGTATATTTATTATGTGACTATATTCTATACATGCCACAATAATTTAATTTCATTATTAATACCCAATAAATTGTAAAGTCATAAATATTGATCTAAACTGATTAGTTTCTTAGTCAACTTGACTATTTAAATATTTGTAGCCTAATTAAAAAGTTCTAAACAAGCAAATGAAATATTACTAACAATCACCACATGTTGTGGTACAAATATGTAAAGGATGCAGCTTAATATCAACTATGCGACTGAAAGATTGATAATATTAGTAGGAAAGAGGAAATATGAATAATTTAAAAAATAATTGTTTTTATCATATTCTTTAACTAAGAAACACATATTTTGCTACACTGTGTAGATAGAACAATTCCAAAAGAATGTTGTTCTCTTTTTTCACACACTCTAAAACCATCATATACCATGATATTGGCCAATAGTAACTCTATAGGAACAAGAAAATGCAAGTTAATCTTATAAAATAAATGTCAAAGCTAAAAAATCAATGTATGTTGACAAAAAATTTAAAACAAAAAATTATGTGAGGATTACAAGTACCCCATAGCTCATGTATCCATGACTATTAAAAAGATATACATACTACTAACAAATAAGTTAAACAAAGGACAAGAAACACTTTTACAAGATAACAATTTTTTTATTATTTTAAAAAAAATTTCCCTTATAAAAATCAACAATCTCAAACTTAGGATTTAGAATATCAATCAACTTATTGCTTATATTGGATATAATAATTAGTTGGGATCTTGTATGCCTTATCGATGCATGATTAACATCTTCTAGTGGTGAACATATTAATTCCTTGCACGTATCATTTCACATTTCTATTCAAAGGGTCTTTTTGGAATCTTCACAAACACTTGTCATTTTCAATATGATCCCTTAAAAGGTTAATAAGGTTCCTTTACCCTTTAAACCTATTTATATTTCCTATATTTTGTACAATAATCAAATTTTGACACATGATATGCCCACCGGTCAAAGTGTTAACACACCAAAATTTGTATCTAAATCAAACAATTAAGGAGATGGACAAAAGTTTTTATATCCAAATTTAAAGAATTTTATAAATGATTTTAAAGAGTGAAGAGAGCTTTAAATTTTTTAGAGAGACTCTCATCTCGCCAGCCTAGTATTTAAATATGTCTACTTTATATAAGTATTATATTAATTAGGATTGTGATTATTTATATATAAATAAATTTATGAATAATAAAATTTAAAATTATGTAGCTATATTTATGAGGTCTAATAACTATAAATTACATAAAAACCAACAAAACTATTACTGCTAGAAAATAATCTGGAATAGAATTGTGTTATATGTTTATTAAATTAATGTGTTCACCGTAATTAAATGAATAAATACAACTAAATGACCAATAATATACGTATTTCTTAAAATAAACTATTTTTATAATAAATATGTCTCATCCCCCACAGATAAACTAAAGAAAAAAAATTAAATTCAAATCTTTAATAAAAGACCTAGAAAAAAATACATAATATGGAAATATGTATATCTTTCTAGACAAACCTTAGAATAAAGTCAAAAAGAAATATAAAAATAACGAAACAATATATGTTTTCAAACAACACAGACAACCGATAATTATAAATACTTTTAAAAGCAATATTTCAAATAAAATATAAACTTAAAAATACACTATTTCAATTGTTATACTTTTCCATCTTCAACTTCAACTCCTCCAACTTTAAAATCGATCTCCTTTTCAATCTTCAACTTCAACTCCTCCAACTTTAAAATCGAGCTCCTCAATAGGTCTTGCTTCCCAAAAATTTCTCCATAAGCCTTCACCTTCTGCTCTAAAATCTCACCACGTTGCTTCTCCGCCTCAATTAAATTCTCCAGACGACTAACCTCCTTGACTAGTTCATGTATGTGTGTGTTGAGATGTGGATCAATGTCTGCATTTGAATTTTGATAATGATTCATTTTCTCTCTGAGAGTATTACTGCTAAGAGAAAATTCAAGAAAATTAACAAGGATGAGATATGAAAAAATAATGAGTGTTTTGAATATAACTAGTAAGACTTATTTATAGTGTATATTTTCTTTTTTGTAAAACTTTATTTTTATTTATCCTTGATATCTTGGATATATATAAATATCAAATTAATGATTGACACTAATTATGAGTTATCTATAAAGTTTTACTTTTATGGCGCTCATTTAATTCAGTACATGTAAATAAATATTAAGAAAATATATCACAAAAATATTGGTATTTGTGTTTAATAGTTGAGTAATGTTGGATATCACCTAAAATCACATCACCTTTTTATCACCTCCTAGGTGGACCAATTGTAAAGGAGAGAGAAAATAATAAATCAGGAAAGAGAAATCATGTGATTAGTTAATTTAAAATCCACCTAGGAGGTGATAAAAGGGTGATGCGATTTGGGGTGATATCCATCATTACTCTTAATAGTTATCTTCTGGAGTGTTGTATACCTTTTCCTTTTTCATCGTGACATTATTTGATACAGATATATCTTACATTAATGATTCACATTAAAAATAAGTTATCTCTAAAATATCACTCTTCATTTCTTACGTGTACCGTAATCCTAAAGATTTGATATAGTAGTTAATAAAGTTTTTTTTTAATTTGATTTAATTTAAAACTTTATTCACTAAAAAATTTCGTACTAACTTCTGCAATTTTAAAAACTATCAATTGAAGGTTAAATTTTGTTTCAAAATGATGCATATGTCAATTATAGAGATATTCCCACAACTCTTACTATCATGACATGTGAAGAGAAGATAAATTTTTTTTATCTAGTTAAGGAGAAGTCATGTCTCCATGTTTTGACAACGATATTTTAAATAGGCTTGCAATAATGGTCAAAGTGCTTTAGATGACTTCTATGCAAAAGTGAGATTATGGTTGGTGCCTTTCTAATTTAATTGATATATCAAATTATATGGTACACCAACTCTTAATGCACAACAATTAGTAACAATATTGATTGATTTAGTGTTCGTTCTGTTTTGTACGCGTCAACCAAAAATGTTGCTTTAATCAATATTAAGCAGAGTTTTTTTCTTAATGACTATAACCACATCATGCATGATACATTTAATTATAACCGTATCATCGTATTAAATTTCATCGTCATTATTAAGTTAGTTATACTTCATAAGCATGGAATCAAGGGCCTTACTAACTATCCTATATTATAGTAGTAATATGTTATTCCATATCCATGCTTTCTCCCTTTTCTAATCAATAATCCAAAACATCAATTTGGGAATTACCATGTCTAGATAAGGGAAACCATCGATAAATGTGACATCCTTTTTAACTCGTGATCTAGAAACAGGAATTCTACGAGATTCTTTCTCATCAAAATGTTAACGCTCAAAATCATAAAAGGAGCTTCCTTTCAATTTGTTATCTACGTTGACAGGAAGGTCCATTCATCTGCAATAATTTAACTTTTTCGAGCAAGTTTTTGTAAATAGACACTCATTCCTTTCGTCATCCCACCACGACAGAGGTTATGGCTCTTTAAATAAATGGAGTTAACTGTGCATGTCGTAAAAGTAGTCAAGTGAATTCATGTTTACCTTATTATTTCAAAGATATCCCATAACTATTAAACATTCACTTGTTTCAAACTTAAGCATGTATCTTAAGTTAAAATTAGGTGGTTGTTCCTTAAATTTTTTAACTCCAATCTTAACATTCTAAATGATTATCTTTTTCACCAATTCTTTTGGAGATCATCTTAAATAAACTCAAATCCACACATTTAGTCAACCCTTCCTTAAAATTTCTTTATTCTTCACAAATATGGGGTAAATGTGCATCTATGTAAAATAACTTTATTTCTCTTTGAGCTATGTAACTAAAATTGTTCTTTAGATATACATATCCTATTCTAAACTTCTTAAATCTCAATTATTTTTAATTAAGCCTCGATATCTTCTATTTTCACCTCTATCATCTCAATTTTTCCTAACTTAATTAATATTGTAAGATAGGATTTAGGTTCACATTTTCTATATTTGAGAGGAGTAAAATAAATTTGAGCATAAGACCTATATATAGCCCATGATTAAGAGGTGCACAGTTAATAAAGGTGGACTTAACAAACTAATATTCCTTTTGTGATGGAATTTGTCTATTATAATAGTAATATTACCCTCTGTATATTGTATATATAGATGATGGTTATTAATCCTCGTAAGTAGATTGTTTAGTGATGAGTTATGTAAAATTTTGTGTATAGAGTTTAGGCATTGTATAACTTTGATTGGATGTTTTTAGATCGTGTTAGTATATGATTGGTGGTATGGGTTCTATTATATTTTATGGGTGATTTATGTAGAGAAAAAGTAATCTTAAAAATGATTTAATTAGCGTCTAGTATACAACATTTGACATGACAAGTATCTATAATGAGGTATTATAATTCTATACTGCGGCAGGATAATATATTTATCGTTCCTTAGTCAAACAAATCGCTTATAGTTGGTTAAAATGAAAAAGCTATTTGGTTGGACATCAAGTCTTATTCATAGACATATTGTGATATGCTTAACTATTTCGCAACATAAGGTTATCTTAACCTCCAAATGGATCCACCAAATAGAATATACAACACTACCTTTATGGTGAATGTAAAGAAAATATTATGCTACTCAATTTAATTTTTTTTCCAAAGAAGTTGCACGATGAGTTTCCACATACTATAGGAAGAGGTTAACCTTAACATAAGAATTAAAAATCTCAAATTTTAAGACTAAGATTAATAATTCTAAAAAACACAAATTTAGATATAAGATAGACGTTTGTGTGTGTGTACATATATATATGCACATTTGGGAAACAATAACGCATTCATAAATAGAAAATATAAACAATGTCAAAGTATTATACATTCCCAAACACTAACTGAGGAAAAACTTAGGGGACGCATAAAAAAATTAATTGTTATGATAAAAACAATAAAGAGGACCCTGACTACTGAAAGATGATTATCCAAAATTCTCCTCTAACATAGATTATTTTGTTTTTAAACCCATAACAAAGATACTATAAAGGAACTAATTGAAAAAATGACATCTTTTCTCAATATCGGTAACAAAAAACATAATATGGGCACCCATTTTGAATTTCTCATTGGTGCCCATGTAAGCCCAGACTCGGTGTATGGGAAAAGATTGAGGATCAAGGGTAAGCGTCCACATATGTAATCATTTGAGATCATTGATCATGATTTAAATAAAACCAAATAACAAGAATTAAGCATAAAATTGATGAGGGGCAACAAATCTTTGTATAGTGGAGTATAAGGGTTACCACCAATTTATTGATAGTTATTGGTACCTAAATCTATATTCTTTTTATCCCACTAACATTATTCTTCCTTTCAAATTCGTCTTACTCTTTAGCTACTTCGCATATACATGGTGAATTTCCGATAGCTTATTTTTGGAGAGCTTTTGTGGTTTAAAAGTGATATAACTTGAATAAATCTCACAATTGACTATAAAATTGACAATGCTCATTTGCTTATAAGAGTTTGTTGGTGTATATATTTAGTACCTATAATAATATGCCTAAACTATGTATATTTATTATGTGACTATATTCTATACATGCCACAATAATTTAATTTCATTATTAATACCCAATAAATTGTAAAGTCATAAATATTGACCTAAACTGATTAGTTTCTTAGTCAACTTGACTATTTAAATATTTGTAGCCTAATTAAAAAGTTCTAAACAAGCAAATGAAATATTACTAACAATCACCACATGTTGTGGTACAAATATATAAAGGATGCAGCTTAATATCAACTATGCGACTGAAAGATTGAAAATATTAGTAGGAAAGAGGAAATATGAATAATTTAAAAAATAATTGTTTTTATCATATTCTTTAACTAAGAAACACATATTTTGCTACACTGTGTAGATAGAACAATTCCAAAAGAATGTTGTTCTCTTTTTTCACACACTCTAAAACCATCATATACCATGATATTGGCCAATAGTAACTCTATAGGAACAAGAAAATGCAAGTTAATCTTATAAAATAAATGTCAAAGCTAAAAAATCAATGTATGTTGACAACAAATTTAAAAAAAAAAATTATGTGAGGATTACAAGTACCCCATAGCTCATGTATCCATGACTATTAAAAAGATATACATACTACTAACAAATAAGTTAAACAAAGGACAAGAAACACTTTTACAAGATAACAAATTTTTTATTATTTTAAAAAAAATTTCCCTTATAAAAATCAACAATCTCAAACTTAGGATTTAGAATATCAATCAACTTATTGCTTATATTGGATATAATAATTAGTTGGGATCTTGTATGCCTTATCGATGCATGATTAACATCTTCTAGTGGTGAACATATTAATTCCTTGCACGTATCATTTCACATTTCTATTCAAAGGGTCTTTTTGGAATCTTCACAAACACTTGTCATTTTCAATATGATCCCTTGAAAGGTTAATAAGGTTCATTTACCCTTTAAACCTATTTATATTTCCTATATTTTGTACAATAATCAAATTTTGACACATGATATGCCCACCGGTCAAAGTGTTAACACAGCAAAATTTGTATCTAAATCAAACAATTAAGGAGATGGACAAAAGTTTTTATATCCAAATTTAAAGAATTTTATAAATGATTTTAAAGAGTGAAGAGAGCTTTAAATTTTTTAGAGAGACTCTCATCTCGCCAGCCTAGTATTTAAATATGTCTACTTTATATAAGTATTATATTAATTAGGATTGTGATTATTTATATATAAATAAATTTATGAATAATAAAATTTAAAATTATGTAGCTATATTTATGAGGTCTAATAACTATAAATTACATAAAAACCAACAAAACTATTACTGCTAGAAAATAATCTGGAATAGAATTGTGTTATATGTTTATTAAATTAATGTGTTCACCGTAATTAAATGAATAAATACAACTAAATGACCAATAATATACGTATTTCTTAAAATAAACTATTTTTATAATAAATATGTCTCATCCCCCCACAGATAAACTAAAGAAAAAAAATTAAATTCAAATCTTTAATAAAAGACCTAGAAAAAAATACATAATATGGAAATATGTATATCTTTCTAGACAAACCTTAGAATAAAGTCAAAAAGAAATATAAAAATAACAAAACAATATATGTTTTCAAACAACACAGACAACCGATAATTATAAATACTTTTAAAAGCAATATTTCAAATAAAATATAAACTTAAAAATACACTATTTCAATTGTTATACTTTTCCATCTTCAACTTCAACTCCTCCAACTTTAAAATCGATCTCCTTTTCAATCTTCAACTTCAACTCCTCCAACTTTAAAATCGAGCTCCTCAATAGGTCTTGCTTCCCAAAAATTTCTCCATAAGCCTTCACCTTCTGCTCTAAAATCTCACCACGTTGCTTCTCCGCCTCAATTAAATTCTCCAGACGACTAACCTCCTTGACTAGTTCATGTATGTGTGTGTTGAGATGTGGATCAATGTCTGCATTTGAATTTTGATAATGATTCATTTTCTCTCTGAGAGTATTACTGCTAAGAGAAAATTCAAGAAAATTAACAAGGATGAGATATGAAAAAATAATGAGTGTTTTGAATATAACTAGTAAGACTTATTTATAGTGTATATTTTCTTCTTTGTAAAACTTTATTTTTATTTATCCTTGATATCTTGGATATATATAAATATCAAATTAATGATTGACACTAATTATGAGTTATCTATAAAGTTTTACTTTTATGGCGCTCATTTAATTCAGTACATGTAAATAAATATTAAGAAAATATATCACAAAAATATTGGTATTTGTGTTTAATAGTTGAGTAATGTTGGATATCACCTCAAATCACATCACCTTTTTATCACCTCCTAGGTGGACCAATTGTAAAGGAGAGAGAAAATAATAAATCAGGAAAGAGAAATCATGTGATTAGTTAATTTAAAATCCACCTAGGAGGTGATAAAAGGGTGATGCGATTTGGGGTGATATCCATCATTACTCTTAATAGTTATCTTCTGGAGTGTTGTATACCTTTTCCTTTTTCATCGTAACATTATTTGATACAGATATATCTTACATTAATGATTCACATTAAAAATAAGTTATCTCTAAAATATCACTCTTCATTTCTTACGTGTACCGTAATCCTAAAGATTTGATATAGTAGTTAATAAAGTTTTTTTTTAATTTGATTTAATTTAAAACTTTATTCACTAAAAAATTTCGTACTAACTTCTGCAATTTTAAAAACTATCAATTGAAGGTTAAATTTTGTTTCAAAATGATGCATATGTCAATTATAGAGATATTCCCACAACTCTTACTATCATGACATGTGAAGAGAAGATAAATTTTTTTTATCTAGTTAAGGAGAAGTCATGTCTCCATGTTTTGACAACTATATTTTAAATAGGCTTGCAATAATGGTCAAAGTGCTTTAGATGACTTCTATGCAAAAGTGAGATTATGGTTGGTGCCTTTCTAATTTAATTGAATTATCAAATTATATGGTACACCAACTCTTAATGCACAACAATTAGTAACAATATTGATTTAGTGTTCGTTCTGTTTTGTACGCGTCAACAAAAAATGTTGCTTTAATCAATATTAAGCAGAGTTTTTTTCTTAATGATTATAACCACATCATGCATGATTTATTTAATTATAACCGTATCATCGTATTAAATTTCATCGTCATTATTAAGTTAGTTATACTTCATAAGCATGGAATCAAGTGCCTTACTAACTATCCTATATTATAGTAGTAATATGTTATTCCATATCAATGCTTTCTCCCTTTTCTAATCAATAATCCAAAACATCAATTTGGGAATTACCATGTCTAGATAAGGGAAACCATCGATAAATGTGACATCCTTTTTAACTCGTGATCTAGAAACAGGAATTCTACGAGATTCTTTCTCATCAAAATGTTAACGCTCAAAATCATAAAAGGAGCTTCCTTTCAATTTGTTATCTACGTTGACAGGAAGGTCCATTCATCTGCAATTATTTAACTTTTTCGAGCAAGTTTTTGTAAATAGACACTCATTCCTTTCGTCATCCCACCACGACAGAGGTTATGGCTCTTTAAATAAATGGAGTTAACTGTGCATGTCGTAAAAGTAGTAAAGTGAATTCATGTTTACCTTATTATTTCAAAGATATCCCATAACTATTAAACATTCACTTGTTTCAAACTTAAGCATGTATCTTAAGTTAAAATTAGGTGGTTGTTCCTTAAATTTTTTAACTCCAATCTTAACATTCTAAATGATTATCTTTTTCACCAATTCTTTTGGAGATCATCTTAAATAAACTCAAATCCACACATTTAGTCAACCCTTCCTTAAAATTTCTTTATTCTTCACAAATATGGGGTAAATGTGCATCTATGTAAAATAACTTTATTTCTCTTTGAGCTATGTAACTAAAATTGTTCTTTAGATATACATATCCTATTCTAAACTTCTTAAATCTCAATTATTTTTAATTAAGCCTCGATATCTTCTATTTTCACCTCTATCATCTCAATTTTTCCTAACTTAATTAATATTGTAAGATAGGATTTAGGTTCACATTTTCTATATTTGAGAGGAGTAAAATAAATTTGAGCATAAGACCTATATATAGCCCATGATTAAGAGGTGCACAGTTAATAATGGTGGACTTAACAAACTAATATTCCTTTTGTGATGGAATTTGTCTATTATAATAGTAATATTACCCTCTGTATATTGGATATATAGATGATGGTTTCTAATCCTCGTAAGTAGATTGTTTAGTGATGAGTTATGTAAAATTTTGTGTATAGAGTTTAGGCATTGTATAACTTTGATTGGATGTTTTTAGATCGTGTTAGTATATGATTGGTGGTATGGGTTCTATTATATTTTATGGGTGATTTATGTAGAGAAAAAGTAATCTTAAAAATGATTTAATTAGAGTCTAGTATACAACATTTGACATGACAAGTATCTATAATGAGGTATTATAATTCTATACTGCGGCAGGATAATATATTTATCGTTCCTTAGTCAAACAAATCGCTTATAGTTGGTTAAAATGAAAAAGCTATTTGGTTGGACATCAAGTCTTATTCATAGACATATTGTGATATGCTTAACTATTTCGCAACATAAGGTTATCTTAACCTCCAAATGGATCCACCAAATAGAATATACAACACTACCTTTATGGTGAATGTAAAGAAAATATTATGCTACTCAATTTAATTTTTTTTCCAAAGAAGTTGCACGATGAGTTTCCACATACTATAGGAAGAGGTTAACCTTAACATAAGAATTAAAAATCTCAAATTTTAAGACTAAGATTAATAATTCTAAAAAACAAAAATTTAGATATAAGATAGACATTTGTGTGTGTACATATATATATGTACATTTGGGAAACAATAATACATTCATAAATAGAAAATATAAACAATGTCAAAGAATTATACATTCCCAAACACTAACTGAGGAAAAACTTAGGGGACGCATAAAAAAATTAATTGTTATGATAAAAACAATAAAGAGGACCCTGACTACTGAAAGATGATTATCCAAAATTCTCCTCTAACATAGATTATTTTGTTTTTAAACCCATAACAAAGATACTATAAAGGAACTAATTGAAAAAATGACATCTTTTCTCAATATCGGTAACAAAAAACATAATATGGGCACCCATTTTGAATTTCTCATTGGTGCCCATGTAAGCCCAGACTCGGTGTATGGGAAAAGATTGAGGATCAAGGGTAAGCGTCCACATATGTAATCATTTGAGATCATTGATCATGATTTAAATAAAACCAAATAACAAGAAATAAGCATAAAATTGATGAGGGGCAACAAATCTTTGTATAGTGGAGTATAAGGGTTACCACCAATTTATTGATAGTTATTGGTACCTAAATCTATATTCTTTTTATCCCACTAACATTATTCTTCCTTTCAAATTCGTCTTACTCTTTAGCTACTTCGCATATACATGGTGAATTTCCGATAGCTTATTTTTGGAGAGCTTTTGTGGTTTAAAAGTGATATAACTTGAATAAATCTCACAATTGACTATAAAATTGACAATGCTCATTTGCTTATAAGAGTTTGTTGGTGTATATATTTAGTACCTATAATAATATGCCTAAACTATGTATATTTATTATGTGACTATATTCTATACATGCCACAATAATTTAATTTCATTATTAATACCCAATAAATTGTAAAGTCATAAATATTGACCTAAACTGATTAGTTTCTTAGTCAACTTGACTATTTAAATATTTGTAGCCTAATTAAAAAGTTCTAAACAAGCAAATGAAATATTACTAACAATCACCACATGTTGTGGTACAAATATATAAAGGATGCAGCTTAATATCAACTATGCGACTGAAAGATTGAAAATATTAGTAGGAAAGAGGAAATATGAATAATTTAAAAAATAATTGTTTTTATCATATTCTTTAACTAAGAAACACATATTTTGCTACACTGTGTAGATAGAACAATTCCAAAAGAATGTTGTTCTCTTTTTTCACACACTCTAAAACCATCATATACCATGATATTGGCCAATAGTAAGTCTATAGTAACAAGAAAATGCAAGTTAATCTTATAAAATAAATGTCAAAGCTAAAAAATCAATGTATGTTGACAAAAAATTTAAAACAAAAAATTATGTGAGGATTACAAGTACCCCATAGCTCATGTATCCATGACTATTAAAAAGATATACATACTACTAACAAATAAATTAAACAAAGGACAAGAAACACTTTTACAAGATAACAAATTTTTTATTATTTTAAAGAAAATTTCCCTTATAAAAATCAACGATCTCAAACTTAGGATTTAGAATATCAATCAACTTATTGCTTATATTGGATATAATAATTAGTTGGGATCTTGTATGCCTTATCGATGCATGATTAACATCTTCTAGTGGTGAACATATTAATTCCTTGCACGTATCATTTCACATTTCTATTCAAAGGGTATTTTTGGAATCTTCACAAACACTTGTCATTTTCAATATGATCCCTTGAAAGGTTAATAAGGTTCCTTTACCCTTTAAACCTATTTATATTTCCTATATTTTGTACAATAATCAAATTTTGACACATGATATGCCCACCGGTCAAAGTGTTAACACACCAAAATTTGTATCTAAATCAAACAATTAAGGAGATGGACAAAAGTTTTTATATCCAAATTTAAAGAATTTTATAAATGATTTTAAAGAGTGAAGAGAGCTTTAAATTTTATAGAGAGACTCTCATCTCGCCAGCCTAGTATTTAAATATGTCTACTTTATATAAGTATTATATTAATTAGGATTGTGATTATTTATATATAAATAAATTTATGAATAATAAAATTTAAAAATATGTAGCTATATTTATGAGGTCTAATAACTATAAATTAAATAAAAACAAACAACACTATTACTGCTAGAAAATAATCTGGAATAGAATTGTGTTATATGTTTATTAAATTAATGTGTTCACCGTAATTAAATGAATAAATACAACTAAATGACCAATAATATACGTATTTCTTAAAATAAACTATTTTTATAATAAATATGAATCATCCCCCCACAGATAAACTAAAGAAAAAAAATTAAATTCAAATCTTTAATAAAAGACCTAGAAAAAAATACATAATATGGAAATATGTATATCTTTCTAGACAAACCTTAGAATAAAGTCAAAAAGAAATATAAAATAACGAAACAATATATGTTTTCAAACAACACAGACAACCGATAATTATAAATACTTTTAAAAGCAATATTTCAAATAAAATATAAACTTAAAAATACACTATTTTTATTGTTATACTTTTCCATCTTCAACTTCAACTCCTCCAACTTTAAAATCGATCTCCTTTTCAATCTTCAACTTCAACTCCTCCAACTTAAAATCGAGCTCCTCAATAGGTCTTGCTTCCCAAAAATTTCTCTATAAGCCTTCACCTTCTGCTCTAAAATCTCACCACGTTGCTTCTCCGCCTCAATTAAATTCTCCAGACGACTAACCTCCTTGACTAGTTCATGTATGTGTGTGTTGAGATGTGGATCAATGTCTGCATTTGAATTTTGATAATGATTCATTTTCTCTCTGAGAGTATTACTGCTAAGAGAAAATTCAAGAAAATTAACAAGGATGAGATATGAAAAAATAATGAGTGTTTTGAATATAACTAGTAAGACTTATTTATAGTGTATATTTTCTTCTTTGTAAAACTTTATTTTTATTTATCCTTGATATCTTGGATATATATAAATATCAAATTAATGATTGACACTAATTATGAGTTATCTATAAAGTTTTACTTTTATGGCGCTCATTTAATTCAGTACATGTAAATAAATATTAAGAAAATATATCACAAAAATATTGGTATTTGTGTTTAATAGTTGAGTAATGTTGGATATCACCTCAAATCACATCACCTTTTTATCACCTCCTAGGTGGACCAATTGTAAAGGAGAGAGAAAATAATAAATCAGGAAAGAGAAATCATGTGATTAGTTAATTTAAAATCCACCTAGGAGGTGATAAAAGGGTGATGCGATTTGGGGTGATATCCATCATTACTCTTAATAGTTATCTTCTAGAGTGTTGTATACCTTTTCCTTTTTCATCGTGACATTATTTGATACAGATATATCTTACATTAATGATTCACATTAAAAATAAGTTATCTCTAAAATATCACTCTTCATTTCTTACGTGTACCGTAATCCTAAAGATTTGATATAGTAGTTAATAAAGTTTTTTTTAATTTGATTTAATTTAAAACTTTATTCACTAAAAAATTTCGTACTAACTTCTGCAATTTTAAAAACTATCAATTGAAGGTTAAATTTTGTTTCAAAATGATGCATATGTCAATTATAGAGATATTGCCACAACTCTTACTATCATGACATGTGAAGAGAAGATAACAAAAATTTATCTAGTTAAGAAGAAGCCATGTCTCCATGTTTTGACAACGATATTTTAAATAGGCTTGCAATAATGGTCAAAGTGTTTTAGATGACTTCTATGCAAAAGTGCGATTATGGTTGGTGCATTTCTAATTTAATTGAATTATCAACTTACATGGTACACCAACTCTTAATACACAACAATGAGTAACAATATTGATTATAGTGTTCGTTCGGTTTTGTACGCGTCAACCAAAAATGTTGCTTTAATCAATATTAAGCAGAGTTTTTTTCTTAATGATTATAACCACATCATGCATGATACATTTAATTATAACCGTATCATCGTATTAAATTTCATCGTCATTATTAAGTTAGTTAAACTTCATAAGCATGGAATCACGTGCCTTACTAACTATCCTATATTATAGTAGTAAAATATTATTCCATATCCATGCTTTCTCCCTTTTCTAATCAATAATCCAAAACATCAATTTGGGAATTACCATGTCTAGATAAGGGAAACCATCGATAAATGTGACATCCTTTTTAACTCGTGATCTAGAAACAGGAATTCTACGAGATTCTTTCTCATCATAATGTTAACGCTTAAATCATAAAAGGAGCTTCCTTTCAATTTGTTATCTACGTTGACAGGAAGGTCCATTCATCTGCAATTATTTAACTTTTTCGAGCAAGTTTTTGTAAATAGACACTCATTCCTTTCGTCATCCCACCACGACAGAGGTTATGGCTCTTTAAATAAATGGAGTTAATTGTGCATGTCGTAAAAGTAGTCAAGTGAATTCATGTTTACCTTATTATTTCAAAGATATCCCATAACTATTAAACATTCACTCGTTTCAAACTTAAGCATGTATCTTAAGTTAAAATTAGGTGGTTGTTCCTTAAATTTTTTAACTGCAATCTTAACATTCTAAATGATTATCTTTTTCACCAATTATTTTGGAGATCATCTTAAATAAACTCAAATCCACACATTTAGTCAACCCTTCCTTAAAATTTCTTTATTCTTCACAAATATGGGGTAAATGTGCATCTATGTAAAATAACTTTATTTCTCTTTGAGCTATGTAACTAAAATTGTTCTTTCGATATACATATCCTATTCTAAACTTCTTAAATCTCAATTATTTTTAATTAAGCCTCAATATCTTCTATTTTCACCTCTATCATCTCAATTTTTCCTAACTTAATTAATATTGTAAGATAGGATTTAGGTTCACATGTTCTATATTTGATAGGAGTAAAATAAATTTGAGCATAAGACCTATATATATCCCATGATTAAGAGGTGCACAGTTAATAATGGTGGACTTAACAAACTAATATTCCTTTTGTGATGGAATTTGTCTATTATAATAGCAATATTACCCTCTGTATATTGGATATGTAGATGATGGTTTCTAATCCTCGTAAGTAGATTGTTTAGTGATGAGTTATGTAAAATTTTGTGTATAGAGTTTCGGCATTGTATAACTTTGATTGAATGTTTTTAGATCGTGTTAGTATATGATTGGTGGCATGGGTTCTATTATATTTTATGGGTGATTTATGTAGAGAAAAAGTAATCTTAAAAATGATTTAATTAGCGTCTAGTATACAACATTTGACATGATAAGTATCTATAATGAGGTATTATAATTCTATACTGCGGCAGGATAATATATTTATCGTTCCTTAGTCAAACAAATCGCTTATAGTTGGTTAAAATGAAAAAGCTATTTGGTTGGACATCAAGTCTTATTCATAGACATATTGTGATATGCTTAACTATTTCGCAACATAAGGTTATCTTAACCTCCAAATGGATCCACCAAATAGAATATACAACACTACCTTTATGGTGAATGTAAAGAAAATATTATGCTACTCAATTTAATTTTTTTTCCAAAGAAGTTGCACGATGAGTTTCCACATACTATAGGAAGAGGTTAACCTTAACATAAGAATTAAAAATCTCAAATTTTAAGACTAAGATTAATAATTCTAAAAAACACAAATTTAGATATAAGATAGACATTTGTGTGTGTACATATATATATGTACATTTGGGAAACAATAATACATTCATAAATAGAAAATATAAACAATGTCAAAGTATTATACATTCCCAAACACTAACTGAGGAAAAACTTAGGGGACGCATAAAAAAATTAATTGTTATGATAAAAACAATAAAGAGGACCCTGACTACTGAAAGATGATTATCCAAAATTCTCCTCTAACATAGATTATTTTGTTTTTAAACCCATAACAAAGATACTATAAAGGAACTAATTGAAAAAATGACATCTTTTCTCAATATCTGTAACAAAAAACATAATATGGGCACCCATTTTGAATTTCTCATTGGTGCCCATGTAAGCCCAGACTCGGTGTATGGGAAAAGATTGAGGATCAAGGGTAAGCGTCCACATATGTAATCATTTGAGATCATTGATCATGATTTAAATAAAACCAAATAACAAGAATTAAGCATAAAATTGATGAGGGGCAACAAATCTTTGTATAGTGGAGTATAAGGGTTACCACCAATTTATTGATAGTTATTGGTACCTAAATCTATATTCTTTTTATCCCACTAACATTATTCTTCCTTTCAAATTCGTCTTACTCTTTAGCTACTTCGCATATACATGGTGAATTTCCGATAGCTTATTTTTGGAGAGCTTTTGTGGTTTAAAAGTGATATAACTTGAATAAATCTCACAATTGACTATAAAATTGACAATGCTCATTTGCTTATAAGAGTTTGTTGGTGTATATATTTAGTACCTATTATAATATGCCTAAACTATGTATATTTATTATGTGACTATATTCTATACATGCCACAATAATTTAATTTCATTATTAATACCCAATAAATTGTAAAGTCATAAATATTGACCTAAACTGATTAGTTTCTTAGTCAACTTGACTATTTAAATATTTGTAGCCTAATTAAAAAGTTCTAAACAAGCAAATGAAATATTACTAACAATCACCACATGTTGTGGTACAAATATATAAAGGATGCAGCTTAATATCAACTATGCGACTGAAAGATTGATAATATTAGTAGGAAAGAGGAAATATGAATAATTTAAAAAATAATTGTTTTTAACATATTCTTTTAACTAAGAAACACATATTTTGCTACACTGTGTAGATAGAACAATTCCAAAAGAATGTTGTTCTCTTTTTTCACACACTCTAAAACCATCATATACCATGATATTGGCCAATAGTAAGTCTATAGTAACAAGAAAATGCAAGTTAATCTTATAAAATAAATGTCAAAGCTAAAAAATCAATGTATGTTGACAAAAAATTTAAAACAAAAAATTATGTGAGGATTACAAGTACCCCATAGCTCATGTATCCATGACTATTAAAAAGATATACATACTACTAACAAATAAATTAAACAAAGGACAAGAAACACTTTTACAAGATAACAATTTTTTTATTATTTTAAAGAAAATTTCCCTTATAAAAATCAACAATCTCAAACTTAGGATTTAGAATATCAATCAACTTATTGCTTATATTAGATATAATAATTAGTTGGGATCTTGTATGCCTTATCGATGCATGATTAACATCTTCTAATGGTGAACATATTAATTCCTTGCACGTATCATTTCACATTTCTATTCAAAGGGTATTTTTGGAATCTTCACAAACACTTGTCATTTTCAATATGATCCCTTGAAAGGTTAATAAGGTTCCTTTACCCTTTAAACCTATTTATATTTCCTATATTTTGTACAATAATCAAATTTTGACACATGATATGCCCACCGGTCAAAGTGTTAACACACCAAAATTTGTATCTAAATCAAACAATTAAGAAGATGGACAAAAGTTTTTATATCCAAATTTAAAGAATTTTATAAATGATTTTAAAGAGTGAAGAGAGCTTTAAATTTTTTAGAGAGACTCTCATCTCGCCAGCCTAGTATTTAAATATGTCTACTTTATATAAGTATTATATTAATTAGGATTGTGATTATTTATATATAAATAAATTTATGAATAATAAAATTTAAAAATATGTAGCTATATTTATGAGGTCTAATAACTATAACTTAAATAAAAACAAACAACACTATTACTGCTAGAAAATAATCTGGAATAGAATTGTGTTATATGTTTATTAAATTAATGTGTTCACCGTAATTAAATGAATAAATACAACTAAATGACCAATAATATACGTATTTCTTAAAATAAACTATTTTAATAATAAATATGTCTCGTCCCCCCACAGATAAACTAAAAAAAAAAATTAAATTCAAATCTTTAATAAAAGACCTAGAAAAAAATACATAATATGGAAATATGTATATCTTTCTAGACAAACCTTAGAATAAAGTCAAAAAGAAATATAAAATAACGAAACAATATATGTTTTCAAACAACACAGACAACCGATAATTATAAATACTTTTAAAAGCAATATTTCAAATAAAATATAAACTTAAAAATACACTATTTCAATTGTTATACTTTTCCATCTTCAACTTCAACTCCTCCAACTTTAAAATCGATCTCCTTTTCAATCTTCAACTTCAACTCCTCCAACTTTAAAATCGAGCTCCTCAATAGGTCTTGCTTCCCAAAAATTTCTCTATAAGCCTTCACCTTCTGCTCTAAAATCTCACCACGTTGCTTCTCCGCCTCAATTAAATTCTCTAGACGACTAACCTCCTTGACTAGTTCATGTATGTGTGTGTTGAGATGTGGATCAATGTCTGCATTTGAATTTTGATAATGATTCATTTTCTCTCTGAGAGTATTACTGCTAAGAGAAAATTCAAGAAAATTAACAAGGATGAGATATGAAAAAATAATGAGTGTTTTGAATATAACTAGTAAGACTTATTTATAGTGTATATTTTCTTCTTTGTAAAACTTTATTTTTATTTATCCTTGATATCTTGGATATATATAAATATCAAATTAATGATTGACACTAATTATGAGTTATCTATAAAGTTTTACTTTTATGGCGCTCATTTAATTCAGTACATGTAAATAAATATTAAGAAAATATATCACAAAAATATTGGTATTTGTGTTTAATAGTTGAGTAATGTTGGATATCACCTCAAATCACATCACCTTTTTATCACCTCCTAGGTGGACCAATTGTAAAGGAGAGAGAAAATAATAAATCAGGAAAGAGAAATCATGTGATTAGTTAATTTAAAATCCACCTAGGAGGTGATAAAAGGGTGATGCGATTTGGGGTGATATCCATCATTACTCTTAATAGTTATCTTCTAGAGTGTTGTATACCTTTTCCTTTTTCATCGTGACATTATTTGATACAGATATATCTTACATTAATGATTCACATTAAAAATAAGTTATCTCTAAAATATCACTCTTCATTTCTTACGTGTACCGTAATCCTAAAGATTTGATATAGTAGTTAATAAAGTTTTTTTTAATTTGATTTAATTTAAAACTTTATTCACTAAAAAATTTCGTACTAACTTCTGCAATTTTAAAAACTATCAATTGAAGGTTAAATTTTGTTTCAAAATGATGCATATGTCAATTATAGAGATATTCCCACAACTCTTACTATCATGACATGTGAAGAGAAGATAACAAAAATTTATCTAGTTAAGAAGAAGTCATGTCTCCATGTTTTGACAACGATATTTTAAATAGGCTTGCAATAATGGTCAAAGTGTTTTAGATGACTTCTATGCAAAAGTGCGATTATGGTTGGTGCATTTCTAATTTAATTGAATTATCAACTTACATGGTACACCAACTCTTAATGCACAACAATGAGTAACAATATTGATTATAGTGTTCGTTCGGTTTTGTACGCGTCAACCAAAAATGTTGCTTTAATCAATATTAAGCAGAGTTTTTTTCTTAATGATTATAACCACATCATGCATGATACATTTAATTATAACCGTATCATCGTATTAAATTTCATCGTCATTATTAAGTTAGTTAAACTTCATAAGCATGGAATCACGTGCCTTACTAACTATCCTATATTATAGTAGTAAAATATTATTCCATATCCATGCTTTCTCCCTTTTCTAATCAATAATCCAAAACATCAATTTCGGAATTACCATGTCTAGATAAGGGAAACCATCGATAAATGTGACATCCTTTTTAACTCGTGATCTAGAAACAGGAATTCTACGAGATTCTTTCTCATCATAATGTTAACGCTTAAATCATAAAAGGAGCTTCCTTTCAATTTGTTATCTACGTTGACAGGAAGGTCCATTCATCTGCAATTATTTAACTTTTTCGAGCAAGTTTTTGTAAATAGACACTCATTCCTTTCGTCATCCCACCACGACAGAGGTTATGGCTCTTTAAATAAATGGAGTTAATTGTGCATGTCGTAAAAGTAGTCAAGTGAATTCATGTTTACCTTATTATTTCAAAGATATCCCATAACTATTAAACATTCACTCGTTTCAAACTTAAGCATGTATATTAAGTTAAAATTAGGTGGTTATTCTTTAAATTTATTAACTCCAATCTTAACATTCTAAATGATTATCTTTTTCACCAATTATTTTGGAGATCATCTTAAATAAACTCAAATCCACACATTTAGTCAACCCTTCCTTAAAATTTCTTTATTCTTCACAAATATGGGGTAAATGTGCATCTATGTAAAATAACTTTATTTCTCTTTGAGCTATGTAACTAAAATTGTTCTTTCGATATACATATCCTATTATAAACTTCTTAAATCTCAATTATTTTTAATTAAGCCTCAATATCTTCTATTTTCACCTCTATCATCTCAATTTTTCCTAACTTAATTAATATTGTAAGATAGGATTTAGGTTCACATGTTCTATATTTGATAGGAGTAAAATAAATTTGAGCATAAGACCTATATATAGCCCATGATTAAGAGGTGCACAGTTAATAATGGTGGACTTAACAAACTAATATTCCTTTTGTGATGGAATTTGTCTATTATAATAGCAATATTACCCTCTGTATATTGGATATGTAGATGATGGTTTCTAATCCTCGTAAGTAGATTGTTTAGTGATGAGTTATGTAAAATTTTGTGTATAGAGTTTCGGCATTGTATAACTTTGATTGAATGTTTTTAGATCGTGTTAGTATATGATTGGTGGTATGGGTTCTATTATATTTTATGGGTGATTTATGTAGAGAAAAAGTAATCTTAAAAATGATTTAATTAGCGTCTAGTATACAACATTTGACATGATAAGTATCTATAATGAGGTATTATAATTCTATACTGCGGCAGGATAATATATTTATCGTTCCTTAGTCAAACAAATCGCTTATAGTTGGTTAAAATGAAAAAGCTATTTGGTTGGACATCAAGTCTTATTCATAGACATATTGTGATATGCTTAACTATTTCGCAACATAAGGTTATCTTAACCTCCAAATGGATCCACCAAATAGAATATACAACACTACCTTTATGGTGAATGTAAAGAAAATATTATGCTACTCAATTTAATTTTTTTTCCAAAGAAGTTGCACGATGAGTTTCCACATACTATAGGAAGAGGTTAACCTTAACATAAGAATTAAAAATCTCAAATTTTAAGACTAAGATTAATAAATCTAAAAAACACAAATTTAGATATAAGATAGACATTTGTGTGTGTACATATATATATGTACATTTGGGAAACAATAATACATTCATAAATAGAAAATATAAACAATGTCAAAGTATTATACATTCCCAAACACTAACTGAGGAAAAACTTAGGGGACGCATAAAAAAATTAATTGTTATGATAAAAACAATAAAGAGGACCCTGACTACTGAAAGATGATTATCCAAAATTCTCCTCTAACATAGATTATTTTGTTTTTAAACCCATAACAAAGATACTATAAAGGAACTAATTGAAAAAATGACATCTTTTCTCAATATCGGTAACAAAAAACATAATATGGGCACCCATTTTGAATTTCTCATTGGTGCCCATGTAAGCCCAGACTCGGTGTATGGGAAAAGATTGAGGATCAAGGGTAAGCGTCCACATATGTAATCATTTGAGATCATTGATCATGATTTAAATAAAACCAAATAACAAGAATTAAGCATAAAATTGATGAGGGACAACAAATCTTTGTATAGTGGAGTATAAGGGTTACCACCAATTTATTGTTAGTTATTGGTACCTAAATCTATATTATTTTTATCCCACTAACATTATTCTTCCTTTCAAATTCGTCTTACTCTTTAGCTACTTCGCATATACATGGTGAATTTTCGATAGCTTATTTTTGGAGAGCTTTTGTGGTTTAAAAGTGATATAACTTGAATAAATCTCACAATTGACTATAAAATTGACAATGCTCATTTGCTTATAAGAGTTTGTTGGTGTATATATTTAGTACCTATTATAATATGCCTAAACTATGTATATTTATTATGTGACTATATTCTATACATGCCACAATAATTTAATTTCATTATTAATACCCAATAAATTGTAAAGTCATAAATATTGACCTAAACTGATTAGTTTCTTAGTCAACTTGACTATTTAAATATTTGTAGCCTAATTAAAAAGTTCTAAACAAGCAAATGAAATATTACTAACAATCACCACATGTTGTGGTACAAATATATAAAGGATGCAGCTTAATATCAACTATGCGACTGAAAGATTGATAATATTAGTAGGAAAGAGGAAATATGAATAATTTAAAAAATAATTGTTTTTAACATATTCTTTTAACTAAGAAACACATATTTTGCTACACTGTGTAGATAGAACAATTCCAAAAGAATGTTGTTCTCTTTTTTCACACACTCTAAAACCATCATATACCATGATATTGGCCAATAGTAAGTCTATAGTAACAAGAAAATGCAAGTTAATCTTATAAAATAAATGTCAAAGCTAAAAAATCAATGTATGTTGACAAAAAATTTAAAACAAAAAATTATGTGAGGATTACAAGTACCCCATAGCTCATGTATCCATGACTATTAAAAAGATATACATACTACTAACAAATAAATTAAACAAAGGACAAGAAACACTTTTACAAGATAACAATTTTTTTATTATTTTAAAGAAAATTTCCCTTATAAAAATCAACAATCTCAAACTTAGGATTTAGAATATCAATCAACTTATTGCTTATATTGGATATAATAATTAGTTGGGATCTTGTATGCCTTATCGATGCATGATTAACATCTTCTAATGGTGAACATATTAATTCCTTGCACGTATCATTTCACATTTCTATTCAAAGGGTATTTTTGGAATCTTCACAAACACTTGTCATTTTCAATATGATCCCTTGAAAGGTTAATAAGGTTCCTTTACCCTTTAAACCTATTTATATTTCCTATATTTTGTACAATAATCAAATTTTGACACATGATATGCCCACCGGTCAAAGTGTTAACACACCAAAATTTGTATCTAAATCAAACAATTAAGAAGATGGACAAAAGTTTTTATATCCAAATTTAAAGAATTTTATAAATGATTTTAAAGAGTGAAGAGAGCTTTAAATTTTTTAGAGAGACTCTCATCTCGCCAGCCTAGTATTTAAATATGTCTACTTTATATAAGTATTATATTAATTAGGATTGTGATTATTTATATATAAATAAATTTATGAATAATAAAATTTAAAAATATGTAGCTATATTTATGAGGTCTAATAACTATAAATTAAATAAAAAAAACAACACTATTACTGCTAGAAAATAATCTGGAATAGAATTGTGTTATATGTTTATTAAATTAATGTGTTCACCGTAATTAAATGAATAAATACAACTAAATGACCAATAATATACGTATTTCTTAAAATAAACTATTTTTATAATAAATATGTCTCGTCCCCCCACAGATAAACTAAAGAAAAAAAATTAAATTCAAATCTTTAATAAAAGACCTAGAAAAAAATACATAATATGGAAATATGTATATCTTTCTAGACAAACCTTAGAATAAAGTCAAAAAGAAATATAAAATAACGAAACAATATATGTTTTCAAACAACACAGACAACCGATAATTATAAATACTTTTAAAAGCAATATTTCAAATAAAATATAAACTTAAAAATACACTATTTCAATTGTTATACTTTTCCATCTTCAACTTCAACTCCTCCAACTTTAAAATCGATCTCCTTTTCAATCTTCAACTTCAACTCCTCCAACTTTAAAATCGAGCTCCTCAATAGGTCTTGCTTCCCAAAAATTTCTCTATAAGCCTTCACCTTCTGCTCTAAAATCTCACCACGTTGCTTCTCCGCCTCAATTAAATTCTCTAGACGACTAACCTCCTTGACTAGTTCATGTATGTGTGTGTTGAGATGTGGATCAATGTCTGCATTTGAATTTTGATAATGATTCATTTTCTCTCTGAGAGTATTACTGCTAAGAGAAAATTCAAGAAAATTAACAAGGATGAGATATGAAAAAATAATGAGTGTTTTGAATATAACTAGTAAGACTTATTTATAGTGTATATTTTCTTCTTTGTAAAACTTTATTTTTATTTATCCTTGATATCTTGGATATATATAAATATCAAATTAATGATTGACACTAATTATGAGTTATCTATAAAGTTTTACTTTTATGGCGCTCATTTAATTCAGTACATGTAAATAAATATTAAGAAAATATATCACAAAAATATTGGTATTTGTGTTTAATAGTTGAGTAATGTTGGATATCACCTCAAATCACATCACCTTTTTATCACCTCCTAGGTGGACCAATTGTAAAGGAGAGAGAAAATAATAAATCAGGAAAGAGAAATCATGTGATTAGTTAATTTAAAATCCACCTAGGAGGTGATAAAAGGGTGATGCGATTTGGGGTGATATCCATCATTACTCTTAATAGTTATCTTCTAGAGTGTTGTATACCTTTTCCTTTTTCATCGTGACATTATTTGATACAGATATATCTTACATTAATGATTCACATTAAAAATAAGTTATCTCTAAAATATCACTCTTCATTTCTTACGTGTACCGTAATCCTAAAGATTTGATATAGTAGTTAATAAAGTTTTTTTTAATTTGATTTAATTTAAAACTTTATTCACTAAAAAATTTCGTACTAACTTCTGCAATTTTAAAAACTATCAATTGAAGGTTAAATTTTGTTTCAAAATGATGCATATGTCAATTATAGAGATATTCCCACAACTCTTACTATCATGACATGTGAAGAGAAGATAACAAAAATTTATCTAGTTAAGAAGAAGTCATGTCTCCATGTTTTGACAACGATATTTTAAATAGACTTGCAATAATGGTCAAAGTGTTTTAGATGACTTCTATGCAAAAGTGCGATTATGGTTGGTGCATTTCTAATTTAATTGAATTATCAACTTACATGGTACACCAACTCTTAATGCACAACAATGAGTAACAATATTGATTATAGTGTTCGTTCGGTTTTGTACGCGTCAACCAAAAATGTTGCTTTAATCAATATTAAGCAGAGTTTTTTTCTTAATGATTATAACCACATCATGCATGATACATTTAATTATAACCGTATCATCGTATTAAATTTCATCGTCATTATTAAGTTAGTTAAACTTCACAAGCATGGAATCACGTGCCTTACTAACTATCCTATATTATAGTAGTAAAATATTATTCCATATCCATGCTTTCTCCCTTTTCTAATGAATAATCCAAAACATCAATTTGGGAATTACCATGTCTAGATAAGGGAAACCATCGATAAATGTGACATCCTTTTTAACTCGTGATCTAGAAACAGGAATTCTACGAGATTCTTTCTCATCATAATGTTAACGCTTAAATCATAAAAGGAGCTTCCTTTCAATTTGTTATCTACGTTGACAGGAAGGTCCATTCATCTGCAATTATTTAACTTTTTCGAGCAAGTTTTTGTAAATAGACACTCATTCCTTTCGTCATCCCACCACGACAGAGGTTATGGCTCTTTAAATAAATGGAGTTAATTGTGCATGTCGTAAAAGTAGTCAAGTGAATTCATGTTTACCTTATAATTTCAAAGATATCCCATAACTATTAAACATTCACTCGTTTCAAATTTAAGCATGTATCTTAAGTTAAAATTAGGTGGTTATTCCTTAAATTTTTTAACTCCAATCTTAACATTCTAAATGATTATCTTTTTCACCAATTATTTTGGAGATCATCTTAAATAAACTCAAATCCACACATTTAGTCAACCCTTCCTTAAAATTTCTTTATTCTTCACAAATATGGGGTAAATGTGCATCTATATAAAATAACTTTATTTCTCTTTGAGCTATGTAACTAAAATTGTTCTTTCGATATACATATCCTATTCTAAACTTCTTAAATCTCAATTATTTTTAATTAAGCCTCAATATCTTCTATTTTCACCTCTATCATCTCAATTTTTCCTAACTTAATTAATATTGTAAGATAGGATTTAGGTTCACATGTTCTATATTTGATAGGAGTAAAATAAATTTGAGCATAAGACCTATATATAGCCCATGATTAAGAGGTGCACAGTTAATAATGGTGGACTTAACAAACTAATATTCCTTTTGTGATGGAATTTGTCTATTATAATAGCAATATTACCCTCTGTATATTGGATATGTAGATATGGTTTCTAATCCTCGTAAGTAGATTGTTTAGTGATGAGTTATGTAAAATTTTGTGTATAGAGTTTAGGCATTGTATAACTTTGATTGGATGTTTTTAGATCGTGTTAGTATATGATTGGTGGTATGGGTTCTATTATATTTTATGGGTGATTTATGTAGAGAAAAAGTAATCTTAAAAATGATTTAATTAGAGTCTAGTATACAACATTTGACATGACAAGTATCTATAATGAGGTATTATAATTCTATACTGCGGCAGGATAATATATTTATCGTTCCTTAGTCAAACAAATCGCTTATAGTTGGTTAAAATGAAAAAGCTATTTGGTTGGACATCAAGTCTTATTCATAGACATATTGTGATATGCTTAACTATTTCGCTACATAAGGTTATCTTAACCTCCAAATGGATCCACCAAATAGAATATACAACACTACCTTTATGGAGAATGTAAAGAAAATATTATGCTACTCAATTTAATTTTTTTTCCAAAGAAGTTGCACGATGAGTTTCCACATACTATAGGAAGAGGTTAACCTTAACATAAGAATTAAAAATCTCAAATTTTAAGACTAAGATTAATAATTCTAAAAAACACAAATTTAGATATAAGATAGACATTTGTGTGTGTACATATATATATGTACATTTGGGAAACAATAATACATTCATAAATAGAAAATATAAACAATGTCAAAGTATTATACATTCCCAAACACTAACTGAGGAAAAACTTAGGGGACGCATAAAAAAATTAATTGTTATGATAAAAATAATAAAGAGGACCCTGACTACTGAAAGATGATTATCCAAAATTCTCCTCTAACATAGATTATTTTGTTTTTAAACACATAACAAAGATACTATAAAGGAACTAATTGAAAAAATGACATCTTTTCTCAATATCGGTAACAAAAAACATAATATGGGCATCCATTTTGAATTTCTCATTGGTGCCCATGTAAGCCCAGACTCGGTGTATGGGAAAAGATTGAGGATCAAGGGTAAGCGTCCACATATGTAATCATTTGAGATCATTGATCATGATTTAAATAAAATCAAATAACAAGAATTAAGCATAAAATTGATGAGGGGCAACAAATCTTTGTATAGTGGAGTATAAGGGTTACCACCAATTTATTGATAGGTATTGGTACCTAAATCTATATTCTTTTTATCCCACTAACATTATTCTTCCTTTCAAATTCGTCTTACTCTTTAGCTACTTTGCATATACATGGTGAATTTCCGATAGCTTATTTTTGGAGAGCTTTTGTGGTTTAAAAGTGATATAACTTGAATAAATCTCACAATTGACTATAAAATTGACAATGCTCATTTGCTTATAAGAGTTTGTTGGTGTATATATTTAGTACCTATTATAATATGCCTAAACTATGTATATTTATTATGTGACTATATTCTATACATGCCACAATAATTTAATTTCATTATTAATACCCAATAAATTGTAAAGTCATAAATATTGACCTAAACTGATTAGTTTCTTAGTCAACTTGACTATTTAAATATTTGTAGCCTAATTAAAAAGTTCTAAACAAGCAAATGAAATATTACTAACAATCACCACATGTTGTGGTACAAATATATAAAGGATGCAGCTTAATATCAACTATGCGACTGAAAGATTGATAATATTAGTAGGAAAGAGGAAATATGAATAATTTAAAAAATAACTGTTTTTAACATATTCTTTAACTAAGAAACACATATTTTGCTACACCGTGTAGATAGAACAATTCCAAAAGAATGTTGTTCTCTTTTTTCACACACTCTAAAACCATCATATACCATGATATTGGCCAATAGTAAGTCTATAGTAACAAGAAAATGCAAGTTAATCTTATAAAATAAATGTCAAAGCTAAAAAATCAATGTATGTTGACAAAAAATTTAAAACAAAAAATTATGTGAGGATTACAAGTACCCCATAGCTCATGTATCCATGACTATTAAAAAGATATACATACTACTAACAAATAAATTAAACAAAGGACAAGAAACACTTTTACAAGATAACAAATTTTTTATTATTTTAAAGAAAATTTCCCTTATAAAAATCAACAATCTCAAACTTAGGATTTAGAATATCAATCAACTTATTGCTTATATTGGATATAATAATTAGTTGGGATCTTGTATGCCTTATCGATGCATGATTAACATCTTCTAATGGTGAACATATTAATTCCTTGCACGTATCATTTCACATTTCTATTCAAAGGGTATTTTTGGAATCTTCACAAACACTTGTCATTTTCAATATGATCCCTTGAAAGGTTAATAAGGTTCCTTTACCCTTTAAACCTATTTATATTTCCTATATTTTGTACAATAATCAAATTTTGACACATGATATGCCCACCGGTCAAAGTGTTAACACACCAAAATTTGTATCTAAATCAAACAATTAAGGAGATGGACAAAAGTTTTTATATCCAAATTTAAAGAATTTTATAAATGATTTTAAAGAGTGAAGAGAGCTTTAAATTTTTTAGAGAGACTCTCATCTCGCCAGCCTAGTATTTAAATATGTCTACTTTATATAAGTATTATATTAATTAGGATTGTGATTATTTATATATAAATAAATTTATGAATAATAAAATTTAAAAATATGTAGCTATATTTATGAGGTCTAATAACTATAAATTAAATAAAAACAAACAACACTATTACTGCTAGAAAATAATCTGGAATAGAATTGTGTTATATGTTTATTAAATTAATGTGTTCACCGTAATTAAATGAATAAATACAACTAAATGACCAATAATATACGTATTTCTTAAAATAAACTATTTTTATAATAAATATGTCTCGTCCCCCCACAGATAAACTAAAGAAAAAAAATTAAATTCAAATCTTTAATAAAAGACCTAGAAAAAAATACATAATATGGAAATATGTATATCTTTCTAGACAAACCTTAGAATAAAGTCAAAAAGAAATATAAAATAACGAAACAATATATGTTTTCAAACAACACAGACAACCGATAATTATAAATACTTTTAAAAGTAATATTTCAAATAAAATATAAACTTAAAAATACACTATTTCAATTGTTATACTTTTCCATCTTCAACTTCAACTCCTCCAACTTTAAAATCGATCTCCTTTTCAATCTTCAACTTCAACTCCTCCAACTTTAAAATCGAGCTCCTCAATAGGTCTTGCTTCCCAAAAATTTCTCTATAAGCCTTCACCTTCTGCTCTAAAATCTCACCACGTTGCTTCTCCGCCTCAATTAAATTCTCTAGACGACTAACCTCCTTGACTAGTTCATGTATGTGTGTGTTGAGATGTGGATCAATGTCTGCATTTGAATTTTGATAATGATTCATTTTCTCTCTGAGAGTATTACTGCTAAGAGAAAATTCAAGAAAATTAACAAGGATGAGATATGAAAAAATAATGAGTGTTTTGAATATAACTAGTAAGACTTATTTATAGTGTATATTTTCTTCTTTGTAAAACTTTATTTTTATTTATCCTTGATATCTTGGATATATATAAATATCAAATTAATGATTGACACTAATTATGAGTTATCTATAAAGTTTTACTTTTATGGCGCTCATTTAATTCAGTACATGTAAATAAATATTAAGAAAATATATCACAAAAATATTGGTATTTGTGTTTAATAGTTGAGTAATGTTGGATATCACCTCAAATCACATCACCTTTTTATCACCTCCTAGGTGGACCAATTGTAAAGGAGAGAGAAAATAATAAATCAGGAAAGAGAAATCATGTGATTAGTTAATTTAAAATCCACCTAGGAGGTGATAAAAGGGTGATGCGATTTGGGGTGATATCCATCATTACTCTTAATAGTTATCTTCTAGAGTGTTGTATACCTTTTCCTTTTTCATCGTGACATTATTTGATACAGATATATCTTACATTAATGATTCACATTAAAAATAAGTTATCTCTAAAATATCACTCTTCATTTCTTACGTGTACCGTAATCCTAAAGATTTGATATAGTAGTTAATAAAGTTTTTTTTAATTTGATTTAATTTAAAACTTTATTCACTAAAAAATTTCGTACTAACTTCTGCAATTTTAAAAACTATCAATTGAAGGTTAAATTTTGTTTCAAAATGATGCATATGTCAATTATAGAGATATTCCCACAACTCTTACTATCATGACATGTGAAGAGAAGATAACAAAAATTTATCTAGTTAAGAAGAAGTCATGTCTCCATGTTTTGACAACGATACTTTAAATAGGCTTGCAATAATGGTCAAAGTGTTTTAGATGACTTCTATGCAAAAGTGCGATTATGGTTGGTGCATTTCTAATTTAATTGAATTATCAACTTACATGGTACACCAACTCTTAATGCACAACAATGAGTAACAATATTGATTATAGTGTTCGTTCTGTTTTGTACGCGTCAACCTAAAATGTTGCTTTAATCAATATTAAGCAGAGTTTTTTTCTTAATGATTATAACCACATCATGCATGATACATTTAATTATAACCGTATCATCGTATTAAATTTCATCGTCATTATTAAGTTAGTTAAACTTCATAAGCATGGAATCACGTGCCTTACTAACTATCCTATATTATAGTAGTAAAATATTAATCCATATCCATGCTTTCTCCCTTTTCTAATCAATAATCCAAAACATCAATTTGGGAATTACCATGTCTAGATAAGGGAAACCATCGATAAATGTGACATCCTTTTTAACTCGTGATCTAGAAACAGGAATTCTACGAGATTCTTTCCCATCATAATGTTAACGCTTAAATCATAAAAGGAGCTTCCTTTCAATTTGTTATCTACGTTGACAGGAAGGTCCATTCATCTGCAATTATTTAACTTTTTCGAGCAAGTTTTTGTAAATAGACACTCATTCCTTTCGTCATCCCACCACGACAGAGGTTATGGCTCTTTAAATAAATGGAGTTAATTGTGCATGTCGTAAAAGTAGTCAAGTGAATTCATGTTTACCTTATAATTTCAAAGATATCCCATAACTATTAAACATTCACTCGTTTCAAACTTAAGCATGTATCTTAAGTTAAAATTAGGTGGTTATTCCTTAAATTTTTTAACTCCAATCTTAACATTCTAAATGATTATCTTTTTCACCAATTATTTTGGAGATCATCTTAAATAAACTCAAATCCACACATTTAGTCAACCCTTCCTTAAAATTTCTTTATTCTTCACAAATATGGGGTAAATGTGCATCTATGTAAAATAACTTTATTTCTCTTTGAGCTATGTAACTAAAATTGTTCTTTCGATATACATATCCTATTCTAAACTTCTTAAATCTCAATTATTTTTAATTAAGCCTCAATATCTTCTATTTTCACCTCTATCATCTCAATTTTTCCTAACTTAATTAATATTGTAAGATAGGATTTAGGTTCACATGTTCTATATTTGATAGGAGTAAAATAAATTTGAGCATAAGACCTATATATAGCCCATGATTAAGAGGTGCACAGTTAATAATGGTGGACTTAACAAACTAATATTCCTTTTGTGATGGAATTTGTCTATTATAATAGCAATACTATCCTCTGTATATTGGATATGTAGATGATGGTTTCTAATCCTCGTAAGTAGATTGTTTAGTGATGAGTTATGTAAAATTTTGTGTATAGAGTTTAGGCATTGTATAACTTTGATTGGATGTTTTTAGATCGTGTTAGTATATGATTGGTGGTATGGGTTCTATTATATTTTATGGGTGATTTATGTAGAGAAAAAGTAATCTTAAATATGATTTAATTAGCGTCTAGTATTCAACATTTGACATGACAAGTATCTATAATGAGGTATTATAATTCTATACTGCGGTAGGATAATATATTCATCGTTCCTTAGTCAAACAAATCGCTTATAGTTGGTTAAAATGAAAAAGCTATTTGGTTGGACATCAAGTCTTATTCATAGACATATTGTGATATTCTTAACTATTTCGCAACATAAGGTTATCTTAACCTCCAAATGGATCCACCAAATAGAATATACAACACTACCTTTATGGTGAATGTAAAGAAAATATTATGCTACTCAATTTAATTTTTTTTCCAAAGAAGTTGCACGATGAGTTTCCACATACTATAGGAAGAGGTTAACCTTAACATAATAATTAAAACTCTCAAATTTTAAGACTAAGATTAATAACTCTAAAAAACACAAATTTAGATATAAGATAGACGTTTGTGTGTGTATATATATATGTACATTTGGGAAACAATAATACATTCATAAATAGAAAATATAAACAATGTCAAAGTATTATACATTCCCAAACACTAACTAAGGAAAAACTTAGGAGACGCACAAAAAAATTAATTGTTATGATAAAAACAATAAAGAGGACTCTGACTACTGAAAGATGATTATCCAAAATTCTCCTCTAACATAGATTATTTTGTTTTTAAACCCATAACAAAGATACTATAAAGGAACTAATTGAAAAAATGACATCTTCTCTCAATATCGGAAACAAAAAACATAATATGGGCACCCATTTTGAATTTCTCATTGGTGCCCATGTAAGCCCAAACTCGGTGTATGGGAAAAGATTTAGGATCAAGGGTAAGCGTCCACATATGTAATCATTTGAGATCATTGATCATGATTTAAATAAAACCCAAATAACAAGAATTAAGCATAAAATTGATGAGGGGCAACAAATCTTTTTATTGTGGAGTATTAGGGTTACCACCAATTTATTGATAGTTATTGGTACCTAAATCTATATTCTTTTTATCCCACTAATATTATTCTTCCTTTAAAATTCGTCTTACTCTTTAGCTACTTCGCATATACATGGTGAATTTCCGATAGCTTATTTTTGGAGAGCTTCTTGGTTTAAAAGTGATATAACTTGAATAAATTTCTCAATTGACTATAAAATTGACAATGCTTATTTACTTATAAGAGTTTGTTGGTGTATATATTTAGTACCTATTATAATATGCCTAAACTATGTATATTTATTATGTGACTATGTTCTATACATGCCATAATAATTTAATTTTTTTATTAATACCCAATAAATTGTAAAGTCATAAATATTGACCTAAACTGATTAGTTTCTTAGTCAACTTGACTATTTAAATATTTGTAGCCTAATTAAAAAGTTCTAAACAAGCAAATGAAATATTACTAACAATCACCACATGTTGTGGTACAGATATATAAAGGATGCAGCTTAATATCAACTATGCGACTGAAAGATTGATAATATTAGTAGGAAAGAGGAAATATGAATAATTTAAAAAATAACTGTTTTTATCATATTCTTTAACTAAGAAACATATATTTTGCTACATTGTGTAGATAGAACAATTCCAAAAGAATGTTGTTCTCTTTTTTCACACACTCTAAAACCATCATATACCATGATATTGGCCAATAGTAACTCTATAGTAACAAGAAAATGCAAGTTAATCTTATAAAATAAATGTCAAAGCTAAAAAATCAATGTATGTTAACAAAAAATTTAATACAAAAAATTATGTGAGGATTACAAGTACCCCATACCTCATGTATCCATGACTATTAAAAAGATATACATACTACTAACAAATAAATTAAACAAAGGACAAGAAACACTTTTACAAGATAACAAATTTTTTATTATTTTAAAGAAAATTTCCCTTATAAAAATCAACAATCTCAAACTTAGGATTTAGAATATCAATCAACTTATTGCTTATATTGGATATAATAATTAGTTGGGATCTTGTATGCCTTATCGATGCATGATTAACCTCTTCTAGTGGTGAACATATTAATTCCTTGCACGTATCATTTCACATTTCTATTCAAAGGGTCTTTTTGGAATCTTCACAAACACTTGTCATTTTCAATATGATCCCTTGAAAGGTTAATAAGGTTCCTTTACCCTTTAAACCTATTTATATTTCCTATATTTTGTACAATAATTAAATTTTGACACATGATATACCCACCGGTCAAAGTGTTAACACAGCAAAATTTGTATCTAAATCAAACAATTAAGGAGATGGACAAAAGTTTTTATATCCAAATTTAAAGAATTTTATAAATGATTTTAAAGAGTGAAGAGAGCTTTAAATTTTTTAGAGAGACTCTCATCTCGCCAGCCTAGTATTTAAATATGTCTACTTTATATAAGTATTATATTAATTAGGATTGTGATTATTTATATATAAATAAATTTATGAATAATAAAATTTAAAAATATGTAGCTATATTTATGAGGTCTAATAACTATAAATTAAATACAAACCAACAACACTATTACTGCTAGAAAATAATCTGGAATAGAATTGTGTTATATGTTTATTAAATTAATGTGTTTACCGTAATTAAATGAATAAATACAACTAAATGACCAATAATATACGTATTTCTTGAAATAAACTATTTTTATAATAAATATGTCTCATCCCCCCACAGATAAACTAAAGAAAAAAAATTAAATTCAAATCTTTAATAAAAGACCTAGAAAAAAATACATAATACGGAAATATGTATATCTTTCTAGACAAACCTTAGAATAAAGTCAAAAAGAAATATAAAATAACGAAACAATATATGTTTTCAAACAACACAGACAACTGATAATTATAAATACTTTTAAAAGCAATATTTCAAATAAAATATAAACTTAAAAATACACTATTTCAATTGTTATACTTTTCCATCTTCAACTTCAACTCCTCCAACTTTAAAATCGATCTCCTTTTCAATTTTCAACTTCAACTCCTCCAACTTTAAAATCGAGCTCCTCAATAGGTCTTGCTTCCCAAAAATTTCTCTATAAGCCTTCACCTTCTGCTCTAAAATCTCACCACGTTGCTTCTCCGCCTCAATTAAATTCTCCAGACGAATAACCTCCTTGACTAGTTCGTGTATGTGTGTGTTGAGATGAGGATCAATGTCTGCATTTGAATTTTGATAATGATTCATTTTCTCTCTGAGAGTATTACTGCTAAGAGAAAATTCAAGAAAATTAACAAGGATGAGATATGAAAAAATAATGAGTGTTTTGAATATAATTAGTAAGACTTATTTATAGTGTATATTTTCTTCTTTGTAAAACTTTATTTGTATTTATCCTTGATATCTTGGATATATATAAATATCAAATTAATGATTGACACTAATTATGAGTTATCTATAAAGTTTTACTTTTATGGCGCTCATTTAATTCAGTACATGTAAATAAATATTAAGAAAATATATCACAAAAATATTGGTATTTGTGTTTAATAGTTGAGTAATGTTGGATATCACCTCAAATCACATCACCTTTTTATTACCTCCTAGGTGGACCAATTGTAAAGGAGGGAGAAAATAATAAATCAGGAAAGAGAAATCATGTGATTAGTTAATTTAAAATCCACCTAGGAGGTGATAAAAGGGTGATGCGATTTGGGGTGATATTCATCATTACTCTTAATAGTTATCTTCTGGAGTGTTGTATACCTTTTCCTTTTTCATCGCGACATTATTTGATACAGATATATCTTACATTAATGATTCACATTAAAAATAAGTTATCTCTAAAATATCACTCTTACCGTAATCCTAAAGATTAGATATAGTAGTTAATAAAGTTTTTTTTAATTTGATTTAATTTAAAACTTTATTCACTAAAAAATTTCGTACTAACTTCTGCAATTTTAAAAACTATCAATTGAAGGTTAAATTTTGTTTCAAAATGATGCATATGTCAATTATAGAGATATTCCCACAACTCTTACTATCATGACATGTGAAGAGAAGATAACAAAAATTTATCTAGTTAAGGAGAAGTTATGTCTCCATGTTTTGACAACGATATTTTAAATAGGCTTGCAATAATGGTCAAAGTGTTTTAGATGACTTTATTGCAAAAGTGCGGTTATGGTTGGTGCATTTCTAAGTTAATTGAATTATCATCTTATATGGTACACCAACTCTTAATGCACAGCAATTAGTAACAATATTGATTATAGTGTTCGTTCTGTTTTGTACGCGTCAACCAAAAATCTTGCTTAGTTTTTTTCTTAATGATTATAACCACATCATGCATGATACATTTAATTATAACCGTATCATCGTATTAAATTTCATCGTCATTCTTAAGTTAGTTAATCTTCATAAGCATGGGATCATGTGCCTTATTAACTATCTTATATTATAGTAGTAAAATATTATTCCATATCCATGCTTTCTCCCTTTTCTAATCAATAATCCAAAACATCAATTTGGGAATTACCAAGTCAAGAAAAGGGAAACCATCGATAAATGTGACATCCTTTTTAACTCGTGATCTAGAAACAGGAATTCTACGAGATTCTTTCTCATCATAATGTTAACGCTTAAATCATAAAAGGAGCTTCCTTTCAATTTGTTATCTACGTTGACAGGAAGGTCCATTCATCTGCAATTATTTAACTTTTTCGAGCAAGTTTTTGTAAATAGACACTCATTCCTTTCGTCATCCCACCACGACAGAGGTTATGGCCCTTTAAATAAATGGAGTTAATTGTGCATGTCGTAAAAGTAGTCAAGTGAATTCATGTTTACCTTATTATTTCAAAGATATCCCATAACTATTAAACATTCACTTGTTTCAAACTTAAGCATGTATCTTAAGTTAAAATTAGGTGGTTATTCCTTAAATTTTTTAACTCCAATCTTAACATTCTAAATGATTATCTTTTTCACCAATTATTTTGGAGATCATCTTAAATAAAATCAAATCCACACATTTAGTCAACCCTTCCTTAAAATTTCTTTATTCTTCCCAAATATGGGGTAAATGTGCATCTATGTAAAATAACTTTATTTCTCTTTGAGCTATGTAACTAAAATTGTTCTTTCGATATACATATCCTATTCTAAACTTCTTAAATCTCAATTATTTTTAATTAAGCCTCAATATCTTCTATTTTCACCTCTATCATCTCAATTTTTCCTAACTTAATTAATATTGTAAGATAGGATTTAGGTTCACATGTTCTATATTTGATAGGAGTAAAATAAATTTGAGCATAAGACCTATATATAGCCCATGATTAAGAGGTGCACAGTTAATAATGGTGGACTTAACAAACTAATATTCCCTTTGTGATGGAATTTGTCTATTATAATAGTAATACTACCCTCTGTATATTGGATATATAGATGATGGTTTCTAATCCTCGTAAGTAGATTGTTTAGTGATGAGTTATGTATAATTTTGTGTATAGAGTTTAGGCATTGTATAACTTTGATTGGATGTTTTTAGATCGTGTTAGTATATGATTGGTGGTATGGGTTCTATTATATTTTATGGGTGATTTATGTAGAGAAAAAGTAATCTTAAAAATGATTTAATTAGCGTCTAGTATACAACATTTGACATGACAAGTATCTATAATGAGGTATTATAATTCTATACTGCGGTAGGATAATATATTTATCGTTCCTTAGTCAAACAAATCGCTTATAGTTGGTTAAAATGAAAAAGCTATTTGGTTGGACATCAAGTCTTATTCATAGACATATTGTGATATGCTTAACTATTTCGCAACATAAGGTTATCTTAACCTCCAAATGGATCCACCAAATAGAATATACAACACTACCTTTATGGTGAATGTAAAGAAAATATTATGCTACTCAATTTAATTTTTTTTCCAAAGAAGTTGCACGATGAGTTTCCACATACTATAGGAAGAGGTTAACCTTAACATAAGAATTAAAAATCTCAAATTTTAAGACTAAGATTAATAATTCTAAAAAACACAAATTTAGATATAAGATAGACGTTTGTGTGTGTGTGTATATATATGTACATTTGGGAAACAATAATACATTCATAAATAGAAAATATAAACAATGTCAAAGTATTATACATTCCCAAACACTAACTAAGGAAAAACTTAGGAGACGCACAAAAAAATTAATTGTTATGATAAAAACAATAAAGAGGACCCTGACTACTGAAAGATGATTATCCAAAATTCTCCTCTAACATAGATTATTTTGTTTTTAAACCTATATCAAAGATACTATAAAGGAACTAATTGAAAAAATGACATCTTCTCTCAATATCGGTAACAAAAAACATAATATGGGCACCCATTTTGATTTTCTCATTGGTGCCCATGAAAGCCCAGACTCGGTGTATGGGAAAAGATTTAGGGTCAAGGGTAAGCGTCCACATATGTAATCATTTGAGATCATTGATAATGATTTAAATAAAACCCAAATAACAAGAATTAAGCATAAAATTGATGAGGGGCAACAAATCTTCGTATAGTGGAGTATTAGGGTTACCACCAATTTATTAATAGTTATTGGTACCTAAATCTATATTCTTTTTATCCCACTAATATTATTCTTCCTTTCAAATTCTTCTTACTCTTTAGCTACTTCGCATATACATGGTGAATTTTCGATAGCTTATTTTTGGAGAGCTTTTGTGGTTTAAAAGTGATATAAATTGAATAAATTTCTCAATTGACTATAAAATTGACAATGCTTATTTACTTATAAGAGTTTGTTGGTGTATATATTTAGTACCTATTATAATATGCCTAAACTATGTATATTTATTATGTGACTATGTTCTATACATGCCACAATAATTTAATTTCTTTATTAATACCCAATAAATTGTAAAGTCATAAATATTGACCTAAACTGATTAATTTCTTAGTCAACTTGACTATTTAAATATTTGTAGCCTAATTAAAAAGTTCTAAACAAGCAAATGAAATATTACTAACAATCACCACATGTTGTGGTACAAATATATAAAGGATGCAGCTTAATATCGACTATGCGACTAAAAGATTGATAATATTCGTAGGAAAGAGAAAATAAGAATAATTTAAAAAATAACTGTTTTTATCATATTCTTTGCTAAGAAACACATATTTTGCTACACTGTGTAGATAGAACAATTCCAAAAGAATGTTGTTCTCTTTTTTCACACACTCTAAAACCATCATATACCATGATATTGGCCAATAGTAACTCTATAGTAACAAGAAAATGCAAGTTAATCTTATAAAATAAATGTCAAAGCTTAAGAATCAATGTATGCTCACAAAAAATTTAAAACAAAAAATTATATGAGGATTACAAGTACCCCATACCTCATGTATCCATGACTATTAAAAAGATATACATACTACTAACAAATAAATTAAACAAAGGACAAGAAACACTTTTACAAGATAACAAATTTTTTATTATTTTAAAGAAAATTTCCCTTATAAAAATCAACAATCTCAAACATAGGATTTAGAATATCAATCAACTTATTGCTTATATTGGATATAATAATTAGTTGGGATCTTGTATGCCTTATCGATGCATGATTAACCTCTTCTAGTCGTGAACATATTAATTCCTTGCACGTATCATTTCACATTTCTATTCGAAGGGTCTTTCTGGAATCTTCACAAACACTTGTTATTTTCAATATGATCCCTTGAAAGGTTGATAAGTTTCCTTTACCCTTTAAACCTATTTATATTTCCTATATTTTGTACAATAATCAAATTTTGACACATGATAAGCCCACCGGTCAAAGTGTTAACAAACCAAAATTTGTATCTAAATCAAACAATTAAGTAGATGGATAAAAGTTTTTATATCCAAATTTAAAGAATTTTATAAATAATTTTAAAGAGTGAATAGAGCTTTAAATTTTTTAGAGAGACTCTCATCTCGCCAGCCTAGTATTTAAATATGTCTACTTTATATAAGTATTATATTAATTAGGATTGTGATTATTTATATATAAATAAATTTATGAATAATAAAATTTAAAAATATGTAGCTATATTTATGAGGTCTAATAACTATAAATTAAATAAAAACCAACAAAACTATTACTGCTAGAAAATAATCTGGAATAGAATTGTGTTATATGTTTATTAAATTAATGTGTTCACCGTAATTAAATGAATAAATACAACTAAATGACCAATAATATACGTATTTCTTAAAATAAACTATTTTTATAATAAATATGTCTCATCTCCCCGACAGATAAACTAAAGAAAATAAATTAAATTCAAATCTTTAATAAAAGACCTAGAAAAAAATACATAATATGGAAATATGTATATCTTTCTAGACAAACCTTAGAATAAAGTCAAAAAGAAATATAAAATAACGAAACAATACATGTTTTCAAACAACACAGACAACCGATAATTATAAATACTTTTAAAAGCAATATTTCAAATAAAATAAAAACTTAAAAAATACACTGTTTCAATTGTTATACTTTTCAATCTTCAACTTCAACTCCTCCAACTTTAAAATCGAGCTCCTCAATAGGTCTGGCTTCGCAAAAATTTCTCTATAAACCTTCACCTTCTGCTCTAAAATCTCACCACGTTGCTTCTTCGCCTCAATTAAATTCTCCAGACGACTAACCTCCTTGACTAGTTCATGTATTTGTGTGTTGAGATGAGGATCAATGTCTGCATTTGAATTTCCATAATGATTCATTTTCTCTCTGAGAGTATTACTGCTAAGAGAAAATTCGAGAAAATTAACAAGGATGAGATATGAAAAAATAATGAGAGTTTTGAATATAACTAGTAAGACTTATTTATAGTGTATATTTTCTTCTTTGTAAAACTTTATTTTTATTTATCCTTGATATCTTGGATGAATATAAATATCAAATTAATGATTGGCACTAATTATGAGTTATCTATAAATTTTTACTTTTATGGCGCTCATTTAAATCAGTACATGTAAATAAATATTAAGAAAATATATCACAAAAATTTTGGTATTTGTGTTTAATAGTTGAGTAATGCTGGATATCACCTCAAATCACATCATCTTTTTATCACCTCCTAGGTGAACCAATTGTAAAGGTCAGAGAAAATAATAAATCAGGAAAAAAAAATCATGTGATTAGTTAATTTAAAATCCACCTAGGAGGTGATAAAAGGGTGATGCGATTTGGGGTGATATCCATCATTACTCTTAATAGTTATCTTCTGGAGTGTTGTATACCTTTTCCTTTTTCATCATGACATTATTTGATTCAGATATATCTTACATTAATGATTCACATTAAAAATAAGTTATATCTAAAATATCACTCATTCATTTCTTACGTGTACCGTAATCCTCAAGATTTGATATAGTAGTTAATAAAGTTTTTTTTTAATTTGATTTAATTTAAAAGTTTATTCACTGAAAATCTTCGTACTAACTTCTGCAATTTTAAAAACTATCAATTGAAGGTTAAATTTTGTTTCAAAATGATGCATATGTCAATTATAGAGATATTCCCACAACTCTTACTATCATGACATGTGAAGAGAAGATAAAAAAAAATTATCTAGTTAAGGAGAAGTCATGTCTCCATGTTTAGACAACGATATTTTAAATAGGCTTGCAATAATGGTCAAAGTGTTTTAGATGACTTCTATGCAAAAGTGCGATTATGTTTGGTGCCTTTCTAATTTAATTGAATTATCAACTTATATGGTACACCAACTCTTAATGCACAACAATTAGTAACAATATTGATTATAGTGTTCGTTCTGTTTTGTACGCGTCAACCAAAAATGTTGCTTTAATCAATATTAAGCAGAGTTTTTTTCTTAATGACTATAACCACATCATGCATGATACATTTAATTATGACCGTATCATCGTATTAAATTTCATCGTCATTCTTAAATTAGTTAAACTTCATAAGCATGGAATCATGGGCCTTACGAACTATCCTATATTATAGTAGTAATATGTTATTCCATATCCATGCTTTCTCCCTTTTCTAATCAATAATCCAAAACATCAAGTTAGGAATTACCATGTCTAGATAAGGGAAACCATCGATAAATGTGACATCCTTTTTAACTCGTGATCTAGAATCAGGAATTCTACGAGATTCTTTCTCATCATAATGTTAACGCTCAAATCATAAAAGGAGCTTCCTTTCAATTTGTTATCAACGTTTTCATCTGCAATAATTTAACTTTGTCGAGCAAGTTTTTGTAAATAGACACTCATTCCTTTTGTCATCCCACCACGACTGAGGTTATGGCTCTTTAAATAAATGGAGTTAATTGTGCATGTCGTAAAAGTAGTCAAGTGAATTCATGTTTACCTTATTATTTAAAAGATATCCCATAACTATTAAACATTCACTTGTTTCAAACTTAAGCATGTATCTTAAGTTAAAATTAGGTGGTTGTTCCTTAATTTTTTTAACTACAATCTTAACTTTCTAAATGATTATCTTTTTCACCAATTCTTTTGGAGATCCTCTTAAATAAACTCAAATCCACACATTTAGTCAACCCTTCCTTAAAATTTCTTTATTCTTCAAAAATATGGGGTAAATGTGCATCTATGTAAAGTAACTTTATTTCTCTTTGAGCTACGTAACTAAACTTGTTCTTTCAATATACATATCCTATTCTAAACTTCTTAAATCTCAATTATCTTTAATTAAGCCTCAATATCTTCTATTTTCACCTCTATCATCTCAATTTTTCCTAACTTAATTAATACTGTAAGATAGGATTTAGGTTCGCATGTTCTATATTTGAGAGGAGTAAAATAAATTTGAGCATAAGACCTATATATAGCCCTTGATTAAGAGGTGCACAGTTAATAATGGTGGACTTAACAAACTAATATTCCGTTTGTGATGGAATTTGTCTATTATAATAGTAATATTACCCTCTGTATATTGGATATGTAGATGATGGTTTCTAATCCTCATAAGTAGATTGTTTAGTGATGAGTTACGTAAAATTTTGTGTATAGAGTTTAGGCATTGTATAACTTTGATTGGATGTTTTTAGATCGTGTTAGTATATGATTGGTGGTATGGGTTCTATTATATTTTATGGGTGATTTATGTAGGGAAAAAGTAAGCTAAAAAATGATTTAATTAGCGTCTAGTATACCACATTTGACATGACAAGTATCTATAATGAGGTATTATAATTCTATACTGCGGTAGGATAATATATTTATCATTCCTTAGTCAAACAAATCGCTTATAGTTGGTTTAAATGAAAAAGCTATTTGGTTGGACATCAAGTCTTATTCATAGACATATTGTGATATGCTTAACTATTTCGCAACATAAGGTTATCTTAACCTCCAAATGGATCCACCAAATAGAATATACAACACTACCTTTATGGTGAATGTAAAGAAAATATTATGCTACTCAATTTAATTTTTTTTCCAAAGAAGTTGCACGATGAGTTTCCACATACTATAGGAAGAGGTTAACCTTAACATAATAATTAAAACTCTCAAATTTTAAGACTAAGATTAATAACTCTAAAAAACACAAATTTAGATATAAGATAGACGTTTGTGTGTGTATATATATATGTACATTTGGGAAACAATAATACATTCATAAATAGAAAATATAAACAATGTCAAAGTATTATACATTCCCAAACACTAACTAAGGAAAAACTTAGGAGACGCACAAAAAAATTAATTGTTATGATAAAAACAATAAAGAGGACTCTGACTACTGAAAGATGATTATCCAAAATTCTCCTCTAACATAGATTATTTTGTTTTTAAACCCATAACAAAGATACTATAAAGGAACTAATTGAAAAAATGACATCTTCTCTCAATATCGGAAACAAAAAACATAATATGGGCACCCATTTTGAATTTCTCATTGGTGCCCATGTAAGCCCAAACTCGGTGTATGGGAAAAGATTTAGGATCAAGGGTAAGCGTCCACATATGTAATCATTTGAGATCATTGATCATGATTTAAATAAAACCCAAATAACAAGAATTAAGCATAAAATTGATGAGGGGCAACAAATCTTTTTATTGTGGAGTATTAGGGTTACCACCAATTTATTGATAGTTATTGGTACCTAAATCTATATTCTTTTTATCCCACTAATATTATTCTTCCTTTAAAATTCGTCTTACTCTTTAGCTACTTCGCATATACATGGTGAATTTCCGATAGCTTATTTTTGGAGAGCTTCTTGGTTTAAAAGTGATATAACTTGAATAAATTTCTCAATTGACTATAAAATTGACAATGCTTATTTACTTATAAGAGTTTGTTGGTGTATATATTTAGTACCTATTATAATATGCCTAAACTATGTATATTTATTATGTGACTATGTTCTATACATGCCATAATAATTTAATTTTTTTATTAATACCCAATAAATTGTAAAGTCATAAATATTGACCTAAACTGATTAATTTCTTAGTCAACTTGACTATTTAAATATTTGTAGCCTAATTAAAAAGTTCTAAACAAGCAAATAAAATATTACTAACAATCACCACATGTTGTAGTACAAATATATAAAGGATGCAGCTTAATATCAACTATGCGACTAAAAGATTGATAATATTAGTATGAAAGAGGAAATATGAATAATTTAAAAAATAACTGTTTTTATCATATTCTTTAACTAAGAAACAAATATTTTGCTACACTGTGTAGATAGAACAATTCCAAAAGAATGTTGTTCTCTTTTTTCACACACTCTAAAACTATCATATACCATGATATTGGCCAATAGTAACTCTATAGTAACAAGAAAATGCAAGTTAATCTTATAAAATAAATGTCAAAGCTAGAAAATCAATGTATGTTGACAAAAAATTTAAAATAAAAAATTATGTGAGGATTACAAGTACCTCATACCTCATGTATCCATGACTATTAAAAAGATATACATACTACTAACAAATAAATTAAACAGAGGACAAGAAACACTTTTACAAGATAACAAATTTTTTATTATTTTAAAGAATATTTCCCTTATAAAAATCAACAATCTCAAACTTAGGATTTAGAATATCAATCAACTTATTTCTTATATTGGATATAATAATTACTTGGGATCTTGTATGCCTTATCGATGCATGATTAACCTCGTCTAGTGGTGAACATATTAATTCCTTGCACGTATCATTTCATATTTCCATTCAAAGGGTCTTTTTGGAATCTTCACAAACACTTGTCATTTTCAATATGATCCCTTGAAAGGTTAATAAGGTTCCTTTACCATTTAAACCTATTTATATTTCCTATATTTTGTACAATAATCAAAATTTGACACATGATATGCCCACCGGTCAAAGTGTTAACACACCAAAATTTGTATCTAAATCAAACAATTAAGGAGATGGACAAAAGTTTTTATATCCGAATTTAAAGAATTTTATAAATAATTTTAAAGAGTGAAGAGAGCTTTAAATTTTTTAGAGAGACTCTCATCTCGCCAGCCTAGTATTTAAATATGTCTACTTTATATAAGTATTATATTAATTAGGATTGTGATTATTTATATATAAATAAATTTATGAATAATAAAATTTAAAAATATGTAGCTATATTTATGAGGTCTAATAACTATAAATTAAATAAAAACCAACAAAACTATTACTGCTAGAAAATAATCTGGAATAGAATTGTGTTATATGTTTATTAAATTAATGTGTTTACCGTAATTAAATGAATAAATACAACTAAATGACCAATAATATACGTATTTCTTGAAATAAACTATTTTTATAATAAATATGTCTCATCCCCCACTGATAAACTAAAGAAAAAAAATTAAATTTAAATCTTTAATAAAATACCTAGAAAAAAATACATAATATGGAAATATGTATATATTTCTAGACAAACCTTAGAATAAAGTCAAAAAGAAATAAAAAATAACGAAACAATATATGTTTTCAAACAACACAGACAACCGATAATTATAAATACTTTTAAAAGCAATATTTCAAATAAAATATAAACTTAAAAATACACTGTTTCAATTGTTATACTTTTCCATCTTCAACTTCAACTCCTCCAACTTTAAAATCGATCTCCTTTTCAATCTTCAAATTCAACTCCTCCAACTTTAAAATCGAGCTCCTCAATAGGTCTTGCTTCCCAAAAATTTCTCTATAAGCCATCACCTTCTGCTCTAAAATCTCACCACGTTGCTTCTCCGCCTCAATTAAATTCTCCAGACGACTAACCTCCTTGAGTAGTTCTTGTATTTGTGTGTTGTGATGAGGATCAATGTCTACATTTGAATTTCCATAATGATTCATTTTCTCTCTGAGAGTATTACTGCTAAAAGAAAATTCGAGAAAATTAACAAGGATAAGATATGAAAAAATAATGAGAGTTTTGAATATAACTAGTAAGACTTATTTATAGTGTATATTTTCTTCTTTGTAAAACTTTATTTTTATTTATCCTTGATATCTTGGATGAATATAAATATCAAATTAATGATTGACACTAATTATGAGTTATCTATAAAGTTTTACTTTTATGGCGCTCATTTAATTCAGTACATGTAAATAAATATTAAGAAAATATATCACAAAAATATTGGTATTTGTGTTTAATAGTTGAGTAATGCTGGATATCACCTCAAATCACATCACCTTTTTATCACCTCCTAGGTGGACCAATTGTAAAGGAGAGAGAAAATAATAAATCAGGAAAGAGAAATCATGTGATTAGTTAATTTAAAATCCACCTAGGAGGTGATAAAAGGGTGATAGCGATTTGGGGTGATATCCATCATTACTCTTAATAGTTATCTTCTGGAGTGTTGTGTACCTTTTCCTTTTTCATCGTGACATTATTTAATACAGATATATCTTACATTAATGATTCACATTAAAAATAAGTTATCTCTAAAATATCACTCATTCATTTCTTACGTGTACCGTAATCCTAAAGATTTGATATAGTAGTTAATAAATTTTTTTTTTAATTTGATTTAATTTAAAAGTTTATTCACTAAAAAATTTCGTACTAACTTCTGCAATTTTAAAAACTATCAATTGAAGGTTAAATTTTGTTTCAAAATTATGCATATGTCAATTATAGAGATATTCCCACAACTCTTACTATCATGACATATGAAGAGAAGATAAAAAAAATTTATCTAGTTAAGGAGAAGTCATGTCTCCATGTTTTGACAACGATATTTTAAATAGGCTTGCAATAATGGTCAAAGTGTTTTAGATGACTTCTATGCAAAAGTGCGATTATGGTTGGTGCCTTTCTAATTTAATTGAATTATCAAATTATATGGTACACCAACTCTTAATGCACAACAATTAGTAACAATATTGATTTAGTGTTCGTTCTGTTTTGTACGCGTCAACAAAAAATGTTGCTTTAATCAATATTAAGCAGAGTTTTTTTCTTAATGATTATAACCACATCATGCATGATACATTTTATTATAACCGTATCATCATATTAAATTTCATCGTCATTATTAAGTTAGTTAAACTTCATAAGCATGGTATCATGTGCCTTACTAACTATCCTATATTATAGTAGTAATATGTTATTCCATATCCATGCTTTTTCTAATCAATAATCCAAAACATCAATTTGGGAATTACCATGTCTAGATAAGGGAAACCATCGATAAATGTGACATCCTTTTTAACTCGTGATCTAGAAACAGGAATTCTATGTAAATGTGCATCTAGTGATGAGTTATTTAACTCGTGATCTAGAAGGTCCACACATTTAGTCAACCCTTCCTTAAAATTTCTTTATTCTTCACAAATATGGGGTAAATGTGCATCTATGTAAAATAACTTTATTTCTCTTTGAGCTATGTAACTAAAATTGTTCTTTCGATATACATATCCTATTCTAAACTTCTTAAATCTCAATTATTTTTAATTAAGACTCGATATCTTCTATTTTCACCTCTATCATCTCAATTGTTCCTAAATTAATTAATATTGTAAGATAGGATTTAGGTTCACATGTTCTATATTTGAGAGGAGTAAAATAAATTTGAGCATAAGACCTATATATAGCCCATGATTAAGAGGTGCACAGTTAATAATGGTGGACTTAACAAACTAATATTCCTTTTGTGATGGAATTTGTCTATTATAATAGTAATATTACCCTCTGTATATTGGATATATAGATGATGGTTTCTAATCCTCGTAAGTAGATTGTTTAGTGATGAGTTATGTAAAATTTTGTGTATAGAGTTTAGGCATTGTATAACTTTGATTGGATGTTTTTAGATCGTGTTAGTATATGATTGGTGGTATGGGTTCTATTATATTTTATGGGTGATATATGTAGAGAAAAAGTAATCTTAAAAATGATTTAATTAGCGTCTAGTATACAACATTTGACATGACAAGTATCTATAATGAGGTATTATAATTCTATACTGCGGTAGGATAATATATTTATCGTTCCTTAGTCAAACAAATCGCTTATAGTTGGTTAAAATGAAAAAGCTATTTGGTTGGACATCAAGTCTTATTCATAGACATATTGTGATATGCTTAACTATTTCGCAACATAAGGTTATCTTAACCTCCAAATGGATCCATTAAATAAAATATACAACACTACCTTTATGGTGAATGTAAAGAAAATATTATGCTACTCAATTTAATTTTTTTTCCAAAGAAGTTGCACGATGAGTTTCCACATACTATAGGAAGAGGTTAACCTTAACATAAGAATTAAAAATCTAAAATTTTAAGACTAAGATTAATAATTCTAAAGAACACAAATTTAGATATAAGATAGACATTTGTGTGTGTACATATATATATGTACATTTGGGAAACAATAATACATTCATAAATAGAAAATATAAACAATGTCAAAGTATTATACATTCCGAAACACTAACTGAGGAAAAACTTAGGGGACGCATAAAAAAATTAATTGTTATGATAAAAACAATAAAGAGGACCCTGACTACTGAAAGATGATCATCCAAAATTCTCCTCTAACATAGATTATTTTGTTTTTAAACCCATAACAAAGATACTATAAAGGAACTAATTGAAAAAATGACATCTTTTCTCAATATCAGTAACAAAAAACATAATATGGGCACCCATTTTGAATTTCTCATTGGTGCCCATGTAAGCCCAGACTCGGTGTATGGGAAAATATTCAGGATCAAGGGTAAGCGTCCACATATGTAATCATTTGAGAACATTGATCATGATTTAAATAAAACCAAATAGCAAGAATTAAGCATAAAATTGATGAGGGGCAACAAATCTTTGTATAGTGGAGTATAAGGGTTACCACCAATTTATTGATAGTTATTGGTACCTAAATCTATATTCTTTTTATCCCACTAACATTATTCTTCCTTTCAAATTCGTCTTACTCTTTAGCTACTTCGCATATACATGGTGAATTTCCGATAGCTTATTTTTGGAGAGCTTTTGTGGTTTAAAAGTGATATAACTTGAATAAATCTCTCAATTGACTATAAAATTGACAATTCTCATTTGCTTATAAGAGTTTGTTGGTGTATATATTTAGTACCTATTATAATATTCCTAAACTATGTATATTTATTATGTGACTATATTCTATACATGCCACAATAATTTAATTTCTTTATTAATACCCAATAAATTGTAAAGTCATAAATATTGACCTAAACTGATTAGTTTCTTAGTCAACTTGACTATTTAAATATTTGTAGCCTAATTAAAAAGTTCTAAACAAGCAAATGAAATATTACTAAAAATCACCACATGTTGTGGTACAAATATATAAAGGATGCAGCTTAATATCAACTATGCGACTGAAAGATTGATAATATTAGTAGGAAAGAGGAAATATGTATAATTTAAAAAATAACTGTTTTTATCATATTCTTTAACTAAGAAATACATATTTTACTACACTGTGTAGATAGAACAATTCTAAAAGAATGTTGTTCTCTTTTTTCACACACTCTAAAACCATCATATACCATGATATTGGCCAATAGTAACTCTATAGTAACAAGAAAATGCAAGTTAATCTTATAAAATAAATGTCAAAGCTAAAAAATCAATGTATGTTGACAAAAAATTTAAAACAAAAAATTATGTGAGGATTACAAGTACCCCATACCTCATGTATCCATGACTATTAAAAAGATATACATACTACTAACAAATAAATTAAACAAAGGACAAGAAACACTTTTACAAGATAACAAATTTTTTATTATTTTAAAGAAAATTTCCCTTATAAAAATCAACAATCTCAAACTTAGGATTTAGAATATCAATCAACTTATTGCTTATATTGGATATAATAATTAGTTGGGATCTTGTATGCCTTATCGATGCATGATTAACCTCTTCTAGTGGTGAACATATTAATTCCTTGCACGTATAATTTCACATTTCTATTCAAAGGGTGTTTTTGGAATCTTCACAAACACTTGTCATTTTCAATATGCTCCCTTGAAAGGTTAATAAGGTTCCTTTACCCTTTAAACCTATTTATAATTCCTATATTTTGTACAATAATTAAATTTTGACACATGATATGCCCACCGGTCAAAGTGTTAACACACCAAAATTTGTATCTAAATCAAACAATTAAGGAGATGGACAAAAGTTTTTATATCCAAATTTAAAGAATTTTATAAATGATTTTAAAGAGTGAAGAGAGCTTTAAATTTTTTAGAGAGACTCTCATCTCGCCAGCCTAGTATTTAAATATGTCTACTTTATATAAGTATTATATTAATTAGGATTGTGATTATTTATATATAAATAAATTTATGAATAATAAAATTTAAAAATATGTAGCTATATTTATGAGGTGTAATAACTATAAATTAAATAAAAACCAACAACACTATTACTGCTAGAAAATAATCTGGAATAGAATTGTGTTATATGTTTATTAAATTAATGTGTTCACCGTAATTAAATGAATAAATACAACTAAATGACCAATAATATACGTATTTCTTAAAATAAACTATTTTTATAATAAATATGTCTCATCCCCCCACAGATAAACTAAAAAAAAAAATTAAACTCAAATCTTTAATAAAAGACCTAGAAAAAAATACATCATACGGAAATATGTATATCTTTCTAGACAAACCTTAGAATAAATTCAAAAAGAAATATAAAATAACGAAACAATATATGTTTTCAAACAACACAGACAACCGATAATTATAAATACTTTTAAAAGCAATATTTCAAATAAAATATAAACTTAAAAATACACTATTTCAATTGTTATACTTTTCCATCTTCAACTTCAACTCCTCCAACTTTAAAATCGATCTCCTTTTCAATCTTCAACTTCAACTCCTCCAACTTTAAAATCGAGCTCCTCAATAGGTCTTGCTTCCCAAAAATTTCTCTATAAGCCTTCACCTTCTGCTCTAAAATCTCACCACGTCGCTTCTCCGCCTCAATTAAATTCTCCAGACGACTAACCTCCTTGACTAGTTCATGTATGTGTGTGTTGAGATGAGGATCAATGTCTGCATTTGAATTTTGATAATGATTCATTTTCTCTCTGAGAGTATTACTGCTAAGAGAAAATTCAAGAAAATTAACAAGGATGAGATATGAAAAAATAATGAGTGTTTTGAATATAACTAGTAAGACATATTTATAGTGTATATTTTCTTCTTTGTAAAACTTTATTTTTATTTATCCTTGATATCTTGGATATATATAAATATCAAATTAATGATTGACACTAATTATGAGTTATCTATAAAGTTTTACTTTTATGGCGCTCATTTAATTCAGTACATGTAAATAAATATTAAGAAAATATATCACAAAAATATTGGTATTTGTGTTTAATAGTTGAGTAATGCTGGATATCACCTCAAATCACATCACCTTTTTATCACCTCCTAGGTGGACCAATTGTAAAGGAGAGAGAAAATAATAAATTAGGAAAGAGAAATCATGTGATTAGTTAATTTAAAATCCACCTAGGAGGTGATAAAAGGGTGATGCGATTTGGGGTGATATCCATCATTACTCTTAATAGTTATCTTCTGGAGTGTTGTATACCTTTTCCTTTTTCATCGTGACATTATTTGATACAGATATATCTTACATTAATGATTCACATTAAAAATAAGTTATCTCTAAAATATCACTCATTCATTTCTTACGTGTACCGTAATCCTAAAGATTTGATATAGTAGTTAATAAAGTTTTTTTTTAATTTGATTTAATTTAAAATTTTATTCACTAAAAAATTTCGTACTAATTTCTGCAATTTTAAAAACTATCAATTGAAGGTTAAATTTTGTTTCAAAATGATGCATATGTCAATTATAGAAATATTCCCACAACTCTTACTATCATGACATGTGAAGAGAAGATAAAAAAAATTTATCTAGTTAAGGAGAAGTCATGTCTCCATGTTTTGACAACGATATTTTATATAGGCTTGCAATAATGGTCAAAGTGTTTTAGATGACTTCTATGCAAAAGTGCGATTATGGTTAGTGCCTTTCTAATTTAATTGAATTATCAAATTATATGGGACACCAACTCTTAATGCACAACAATTAGTAACAATATTGATTATAGTGTTCGTTCTGTTTTGTACGCGTCAACCAAAAATGTTGCTTTAATCAATATTAAGCAGAGTTTTTTTCTTAATGATTATAACCACAACATGCATGATACATTTAATTATAACCGTATCATCGTATTAAATTTCATCGTCATTATTAAGTTAGTTAAACTTCATAAGCATGGAATCATGTGCCTTACTAACTATCCTATATAATAGTAGTAAAATATTATTCCATATCCATGCTTTCTCCCTTTTCTAATCAATCAATTTGGGAATTACCATGTCTAGATAAGGGAAACCATCGATAAATGTGACATCCTTTTTAACTCGTGATCTAGAAACAGGAATTCTACGAGATTCTTTCTCATCAAAATGTTAACACTCAAATCATAAAAGGAACTTCCTTTCAATTTGTTATCTACGTTGACAGGAAGGTCCATTCATCTGCAATTATTTAACTTTTTCGAGCAAGTTTTTGTAAATATGGGGTAAATGTGCATCTATGTAAAATAACTTTATTTCTCTTTGAGCTATGTAACTAAAATTGTTCTTTCGATATACATATCCTATTCTAAACTTCTTAAATCTCAATTATTTTTAATTAAGCCTCGATATCTTCTATTTTCACCTCTATCATCTCAATTTTCCTAAATTAATTAATATTGTAAGATAGGATTTAGGTTCACATGTTCTATATTTGAGAGGAGTAAAATAAATTTGAGCATAATCCCTATATATAGCCCATGATTAAGAGGTGCACAGTTAATAATGGTGGACTTAACAAACTAATATTCCTTTTGTGATGGAATTTGTCTATTATAATAGTAATATTACCCTCTGTATATTGGATATATAGATGATGGTTTCTAATCCTCGTAAGTAGATTGTTTAGTGATGAGTTATGTAAAATTTCGTGTATAGAGTTTAGGCATTGTATAACTTTGATTGGATGTTTTTAGATCGTGTTAGTATATGATTGGTGGAATGGGTTCTATTATATTTTATGGGTGATATATGTAGAGAAAAAGTAATCTTAAAAATGATTTAATTAGCGTCTAGTATACAACATTTGACATGACAAGTATCTATAATGAGGTATTATAATTCTATACTGCGGTAGGATAATATATTTATCGTTCCTTAGTCAAACAAATCGCTTATAGTTGGTTAAAATGAAAAAGCTATTTGGTTGGACATCAAGTCTTATTCATAGACATATTGTGATATGCTTAACTATTTCGCAACATAAGGTTATCTTAACCTCCAAATGGATCCATTAAATAGAATATACAACACTACCTTTATGGTGAATGTAAAGAAAATATTATGCTACTCAATTTAATTTTTTTTCCAAAGAAGTTGCACGATGAGTTTCCACATACTATAGGAAGAGGTTAACCTTAACATAAGAATTAAAAATCTAAAATTTTAAGACTAAGATTAATAATTCTAAAGAACACAAATTTAGATATAAGATAGACATTTGTGTGTGTACATATATATATGTACATTTGGGAAACAATAATACATTCATAAATAGAAAATATAAACAATGTCAAAGTATTATACATTCCGAAACACTAACTGAGGAAAAACTTAGGGGACGCATAAAAAAATTAATTGTTATGATAAAAACAATAAAGAGGACCCTGACTACTGAAAGATGATTATCCAAAATTCTCCTCTAACATAGATTATTTTGTTTTTAAACCCATAACAAAGATACTATAAAGGAACTAATTGAAAAAATGACTTCTTTTCTCAATATCAGTAACAAAAAACATAATATGGGCACCCATTTTGAATTTCTCATTGGTGCCCATGTAAGCCCAGACTCGGTGTATGGGAAAATATTCAGGATCAAGGGTAAGCGTCCACATATGTAATCATTTGAGAACATTGATCATGATTTAAATAAAACCAAATAGCAAGAATTAAGCATAAAATTAATGAGGGGCAACAAATCTTTGTATAGTGGAGTATAAGGGTTACCACCAATTTATTGATAGTTATTGGTACCTAAATCTATATTCTTTTTATCCCACTAACATTATTCTTCCTTTCAAATTCGTCTTACTCTTTAGCTACTTCGCATATACATGGTGAATTTCTGATAGCTTATTTTTGGAGAGCTTTTGTGGTTTAAAAGTGATATAACTTGAATAAATCTCTCAATTGACTATAAAATTGACAATTCTCATTTGCTTATAAGAGTTTGTTGGTGTATATATTTAGTACCTATTATAATATGCCTAAACTATGTATATTTATTATGTGACTATATTCTATACATGCCACAATAATTTAATTTCTTTATTAATACCCAATAAATTGTAAAGTCATAAATATTGACCTAAACTGATTAGTTTCTTAGTCAACTTGACTATTTAAATATTTGTAGCCTAATTAAAAAGTTCTAAACAAGCAAATGAAATATTACTAAAAATCACCACATGTTGTGGTACAAATATATAAAGGATGCAGCTTAATATCAACTATGCGACTGAAAGATTGATAATATTAGTAGGAAAGAGGAAATATGAATAATTTAAAAAATAACTGTTTTTATCATATTCTTTAACTAAGAAACACATATTTTACTACACTGTGTAGATAGAACAATTCTAAAAGAATGTTGTTCTCTTTTTTCACACACTCTAAAACCATCATATACCATGATATTGGCCAATAGTAACTCTATAGTAACAAGAAAATGCAAGTTAATCTTATAAAATAAATGTCAAAGCTAAAAAATCAATGTATGTTGACAAAAAATTTAAAACAAAAAATTATGTGAGGATTACAAGTACCCCATACCTCATGTATCCATGACTATTAAAAAGATATACATACTACTAACAAATAAATTAAACAAAGGACAAGAAACACTTTTACAAGATAACAAATTTTTTATTATTTTGAAGAAAATTTTCCTTACAAAAATCAACAATCTCAAACTTAGGATTTAGAATATCATTCAACTTATTGCTTATATTGGATATAATAATTAGTTGGGATCTTGTATGCCTTATCGATGCATGATTAACCTCTTCTAGTCGTGAACATAGTAATTCCTTGCACGTATCATTTCACATTTCTATTCAAAGGGTCTTTTGGAATCTTCACAAACACTTGTCATTTTCAATATGATCCCTTGAAAGGTTAATAAGGTTCCTTTACCGTTTAAACCTATTTATATTTCCTATATTTTGTACAGTAATCAAATTTTGACACATGATAAGCCCACTGGTCAAAGTGCCAACACACCAAAATTTGTATCTAAATCAAACAATTAAGGAGATGCACAAAAGTTTTTATATCCCAAATTAAAGAATTTTATAAATAATTTTAAAGAGTGAAGAGAGCTTTAAATTTTTTAGAGAGACTCTCATCTCGCAAGCCTAGTATTTAAATATGTCTATTTTATATAAGTATTATATTAATTAGGATTGTGATTATTTATATATAAATAAATTTATGAATAATAAAACTTAAAAATATGTTGCTATATTTATGAGGTCTAATAGCTATAAATTAAATAAAAACTATGCTAGAAAACAATCTGGAAGAGAATTGGGTTATATGTTTATTAAATTAATGTGTTCACCATAATTAAATGAATAAATACAACTAAATGACCAATAATATATGTATTTCTTAAAATAAACTATTTTTATAATAAATATTTCTCATCCCCCGACAGATAAACTAAAGAAAAAAAATTAAATTCAAATCTTTAATAGAAGACCTAGAAAAAAATACATAATATGTAAGTATGTATATCTTTCTAGACAAACCTTAGAATAAAGTCAATAAGAAATATAAAATAACGAAACAATATATGTTTTCAAACAACACAGACAACTGATAATTATAAATACTTTTAAAGGCAATATTTCAACTAAAATAAAAACGTAAATAATACACTGTTTCAATTGTTATACTTTTCAATCTTCAACTTCAACTCCTCCAACTTTAAAATCAAGCTCCTCAATAGGTCTTGCTTCCCAAAAATTTCTCTATAAGCCTTCACCTTCAGCTCTAAAATCTCTCCACGTTGCTTCTCCGCCTCACTTAAATTCTCCAGACGACTAACCTCCTTGATTAGTTCATGTATTTGTGTGTTGAGATGAGGATCAATGTCTGCATTTCAATTTCCATAATGATTCATTTTCTCTCAGAGTATTACTCCTAAGAGAAAATTCGAGAAAATTAACAAGGATGAGATATGACAAAATAATGAGAGTTTTGAATATAACTAGTAAGACTTATTTATAGTGTATACTTTCTTCTTTATAACACTTTTTTTTTATCCTTGATATCTTGGATGAATATAAATATCAAATTAATGATTGGCACTAATTATGAGTTATCTATAAAGTTTTACTTTTATGGCGCTCATTTAATTCAGTTCATGTAAATAAATATTAATAAAATATATTATAAAAATATTGGTATTTGTGTTTAATAGTTATCATCTGGAGTGTTGTATACCTTTTCCTTTTTCATCGTGACATTATTTGATATAGATATATCTTACATTAATGATTCACATTAAAAATAAGTTATCTCTAAAATATCACTCATTCATTTCTTACGTGTACCGTAATCCTCAAGATTTGATATAGAAGTTAATAAAGTTTTTTTCCTTAATTTGATTTAATGTAAAAGTTTATTCACTAAAAATCATCGTACTAACTTCTGCAATTTTAAAAACTATCAATTGAAGGTTAAATTTTGTTTCAAAATGATGCATATGTCAATTATAGAGATATTCCCACAACTCTTACTATCATGACATGTGAAGAAAAGATAAAAAAAATTATCTAGTTAAGGAGAAGACATGTCTCCATGTTTTGACAACTTTATTTTAAATAGGCTTGAAATAATGGTCAACGTGTTTTAGATGAATTCTATGCAAAAGTGCGGTTATGGTTGGTGTATTTCTAATTTAATTGAATCATCAACTTATATGGTACACCAACTCTTAATGCCCAACAATTAGTAACAATATTGATTATAGTGTTCGTTCTGTTTTGTGCGCGTCAACCAAAAATGTTGCTTTAATCAATATTAAGCAGAGTTTGTTTCTTCATGATTATAACCACATCATGCATGACACATTTAATTATAACCGTATCATCGTATTAAATTTCATTGTCATTCTTAAGTTAGTTAATCTTCATAAGCATGGAATCATGTTCCTTACTAACTATCCTATATTATAGTAGTAATATGTTATTCCATATCCATGGTTTCTCCCTTTTCTAATCAATAATCCAAAACATCAATTTGGGAATTACCATGTCTAGATAAGGGAAACCATCGATAAATGTGACATCCTTTTTAACTCGTGATCTAGAAACAGGAATTCTACGAGATTCTTTCTCATCATAATGTTAATGCTCAAATCATAAAAGGAGCTTCCTTTCAATTTGTTATCTACGTTGACAGGAAGGTCCATTCATCTGTAATTATTTAACTTTGTCGAGCAAGTTTTTGTAAAGAGACACTCATTCCTTACGTCATCCCACCACGGCAGAGGTTATGGCTCTTTAAATAAATGGAGTTAATTGTGCATGTCGTAAAAGTAGTCAAGTGAATTCATGTTTACCTTATAATTTCAAAGACATCCCATAACTATTTAACATTCACTTGTTTCAAATTTAAGCATATATCTTAAGTTAAAATTAGGTGGTTGTTCCTTAAATTTTTTAACTCCAATCTTAACTTTCTAAATGATTATCTTTTTCACCAATTCTTTTGGAGATCATCTTAAATAAAATCAAATACACACATTTAGTCAACCCTTCCTTATAATTTCTTTATTCTTCACAAATATGGGGTAAATGTGCATCTATGTAAAATAACTTTATTTCTCTTTGAGCTACGTAACTAAAATTGTTCTTTCGATATACATATCTTATTCTAAACTTATTAAATCTAAATTATCTTTAATTAAGCCTCAATATCTTCTATTTTCACCTCTATCATCTCAATTTTTCCTAACTTAATTAATATTGTAAGATAGGATTTAGGTTCACATGTTCTATATTTGGGAGGAGTAAAATAAATTTGAGCATAATACCTATATATAGCCCTTGATTAAGAGGTGCACAGTTAATACTGGTGGACTTAACAAACTAATATTCCTTTTGTGATGGAATTTGTCTATTATAATAGTAATATTACCCTCTGTATATTGGATATGTAGATGATGGTTTCTAATCCTCGTAAGTATATTGTTTCGTGGAAACCATTAACCTCATCTCGAAGGACTTTGGTGTTATCCAAAAAGGATTGAAGTGCTCGTGTCTCATTGTTGCTTATAAATAGACCAATAGTCTATTTTGTATATTTGAACCAATTATCAACACGTTCGACCTATATTTAAATATGCAGTCACTTTACAATATGATATCATCATAATCATATTCATCGTATGGTCTTTGAATCGTATATTTCTATTCTCATGCACATTACCAGATGTGTCTATCTCGCTATTCTCGAAAATGGTTACCGTAAAATCAACAGTTTGATAAAAAAAATTATATATGTTGAACATGGTTTGATCAGAAACGTCATTTTCTAAGTCATGATTTTTACCCATTGTAACTAGTCAAAAAGAAGAAAGAGTGGTTCCATGTGAGACTCGGGTATGCCCTTATTCATAAGTAACTTCCTTGCTTGGTTGAGTAGGGTTTTTTGTCATGTACAAATTGAAACTGATTAATCTCCTCTACTTTGGGTCACCTCATAGGTGTCTTGAAACGTAAAGATGGAACATCACTTATTTTCGATGTTAGAGAAATTTTATCAAATACTTCATGAATGCTATGTTTTTGTAGTAATTGTTTGGTGATGAGTTATATAAAATTTTGTGTATAGAGTTTAGCATTGTATAACTTTGATTGGATGTTTTTGGATCGTGTTAGTATATGATTGGTGGTATGGGTTCTATTATATTTTTTGGGTGATTTTTGTAGATAAAAAGTAATCTTAAAAATGATTTAAATAGCGTCAAGTATACGACATTTGATATGACAAGTATCTATAATGAGGTATTATAATTTTATACTGAGGTAGGACAATATATTTATCGTTCCTCAGTCAAACAAATCGCGTATAGTTGGTTAAAATGAAAAACCTATTTGGTTGGACATAAAGTCTTATTCATAGCCATATTGTGATATGCTTAAATATTTCGCAACATGAGGTTATTTTAATCTCTTCATGGATCCACCAAGTAGAATATACAACACTACCTTTACGGTGAATGTAAAGAAAATATTATGCTACTCAATTTAATTTTGTTTCCCAAAGAAGTTGCACGATGAGTTTCCACATACTATAGGAAAAGGTTAAACTTAACATAAAATTTAAAAATCTCAAATTTTAAGACTAAGATTGATAATTCTAAAAAAACACAAATTCAGATATAAGATAGACGAGTCAGAGCAAAAAGGCAGAGGAGAAAGTTAGAGCTAGTGGATTCCATTTTTTTCAACAGCAGCCCAATCCTAACCTTAAATTAGGTTCTTTAATTTATTTCTGCAATTTAGAATAATATCTTTTATTTATTTAATTTCAGTTTTATTTCAAACATGAGCTAAATTGCTTAGTACTTGAGAATCGCAATAAATAGGTAGAAGCCCTAGTCAATTAGTTTTTGTTTATGAATTTGGGATTTTATGAATTAATCTGAGTTGTGTATTTTATATTGGGTATTATTTTGTTCTTGCTTACTATTTCTTTTCGGTACAACTAGATATAGGTTTTAGTAATTGAGATTCACTTTAGTGGCGAAGTGATCTTCTGAGAATAGGTAATATCTGTGTGATGTCTGTTACTGAATGACAGGCTTGACTAATCACATAGCCTAAGAAGTAAGGAACTTGACATCCGTATACAAACTTGCTATCTTCGAGGGGCTTGTCTTACCGTAGGATAGCTCCTAGGTCCACCTGACAGGGGGCTAGGAGATATTAGAGTCCCGGCTAATATTGAAATACCAACTCGACCCTTAAACGAAAGATTAACTATATTAACTTAGGTGGAGTCCCTTGAGAGACTTAAGTACATATCGCGCCTTGCGTCTACATCTTATTACTTTCAATATTTTATTTCAGTTGAACATTTCATTTAGTAATTTACTTTCTTACATTTTAGGAATATCAAAACCCAAACAAATATATTTTACTTTTTTTGTTTTAGCAATTATTTCTACTATCCAGATTAATACCAGTGTTATAAATATCCGTCCCTGAGAGCGAAACCCGATTATCTATTGTATTGACATTTCGGTTTTTTTTTCGATCCCGGCAAAGGATTACAAATAATCATATCATCTGAAATTATCCTCAATACGAACACATATAATTCCCTCCCAATGTAATTTCTCAAAAGTGGACCCACCACCCCAAACTCAAGCTCGAGACAGGTCTCAAAGTCGTGATTCAAGTGCGGGTCATTTGGAAAGGCCTAATAACTAAGGGGATATGGGCTTATATCATGGCGACAAATGAAAAGGCTTTAAGGCTCAAAATTAGGCTAAGGCGGATATAATTAATACAAGGGATAAAAGGCTAAAAAGGTCTCAAGTGGCTAACAAAGAACTGCCCCTATCATTTTCCTAAATACATAGCTCGTGTCTAGTTCATACCTAAGTGGAATCTCTACTAATTTGAATCTCACGTTCTACAAATCAAACATTTTTCTTAAGTACAAGTTTACTTCTTTTGCATTGTTTATTAATTTTTTCTAATCCAATACCTATGTTGGCATGCAATTACAGTGCGTTTTATACTAAACCCTAAAGTCCACTATTTAGTATCATAGATTTATCTAAAGCATGCTTAATGGGGACATTCAAGATCTTCTACAGTCAAACGCAACTCCTTAATAATTTTATTGAAAGCAATTAAAACAAATAACACGTAAAACTGGGATGAGGCAACGAACCCCACCCCAAACTAAAAAATGAGTCGTGTCCCCACGACTCGAAAATACTCGATAAATCACTTAAACAAATATACACTACTAAATGAGAAAGAGTTAGAAAACGTATCTCAACCAGCACTAGGTTGGTTACCATTGTTGCATCCAGGTTGGGCATCTTTCGTAAGGATGGAGTAAATGACGTGTTGCATATTGCTCACCCCAAATAACATGTTTTTCATCGCGTCCAACTCTTTTGTGATGTTTTATAAAGTGACTATCATCGCGGCTTGTTTCTCCTCCAACTCTTTTATTTGAGCACAATCAACTCCATTAGTTACCTTCGTATTGCGTGGAGGAAGTCTAGGTTTCCTCATCTCTCTAGTAGCTTCTTCATGAGCATTCTCAATCTATCTCATTGTCATCTCTTCCCCTTTTTCTATAGGTTCAATTTCCTCGCTCTTACGTGGTATTTTTTCGTCTAGGCAAATGGCAGTTATAGTGCATGGGAACTTGAGGTTTTGTTGAAGGATATGGGATTTCTCAAATTCCATGATAGTGTCATAGATCACACGGGAAACATCAATAGGTTTCTTTTCAAGGATACACTTTATGAATATAAGATGTTCCTTTTTCAATTCAGAAGTGTGATTGTTTCCAAAGAAGGTTGGAATTATGAATCGAGACCATACCTTTGCAGAAGGTATTAAATCACTGCTATAGACTCGGCCCGCATACCTTTCACCTTCTGGGATGGGAAGTCTTCCACGAATAAGTACTAAATCATACAGGGACTCTCATTCAATAGAAGGATCGTTAAGTGTTTCGTGATAAGGGCATGGGCCAGTCAAGATTGTTAACTTCAATGTGTTTCGAATAACTTCAACTGAGAATGGTAGTACCTTTTTGCGTAATATGAGTGATTGTTTATTCGCAAAGGCAAGTTTTTCGTAGAACTCACGAACTAAATCAGGGATGAATGTGGGAGTTCTCATTCTCGATTCTTTCCACCCAATCTTGTCACAAGTAATAGCATAATCTTTAAAAATACTGTTCATAATACCTGACGGAAATCCTTTCTCAACACCAAACTTCAAATATTCAACTCTATTGCAAACTAGCTCCTCCCAACTAATAGCGACTCGTTTTGGCTTATTTGCACTCAGCTTTCTTCGCATGAATCGTTGTTCAGGAATGGGCTCGCTAGGAATTTTTTTTGCAATTTCTTCTTCTTCATCAACCAAAGTAGCCTTTTTGAGCTTAGCCTCACTTGGGTGTTCTTTCCTCTTCATAGCAGTCTTAACCTCTTCAATCTTGCGTTTAGGATCCGAATTTGGTATCTCAATAGCTCTCTCTTGCGTAGCACCCGGATTGTTTCTTGTTCTTGGAGTGTTTCTTCGAGTGTAACTGAAGGAATCTGTCCTGTTTGTCATGGCTACTCACCCCAAACTCAAAACTTCAAAAATTCAAAAACTAGAGAAAAGTTTTGAAATTTGATGTTTTGAGGAGATAAGGAAGGAGATTATGGTAAGATATGAGATGGGTAAGGGTTAATTTATGCGATTGGAGAGGTTTTATGGCTCAATTTATGGTTTGGATGAAGGATAATTCTTGAGGAAAACTGAAAATTTGTTGGTGTTTTGGAAGGATTAGGAGAGAAATGTGTGTTTATGTGGTGTTATAGGAGAAGACATGATGATTTTGTGGTGTTTTGATGATGATTTTCGCAGGGGGATGGAATTTGCAAACAAAATAGTACGTGGCTTGTGAAAGGAGGCAAGTAAAGTAGGTTAAATAACATGAAAATCGCCTCCATTGTTGCTCAACCGGGTTCCCGTATGGTGATAACCGGGTTCCCGGTTAGCGTCGCTGTATCGGTGTAGAAAAAAATCTGAATTCAATTTTTTTTTACCTTCCTGCGGAGGTCAGAACCTTTGGCCTTCGAGATCGGGTTCCCGGTCAACTAGCAACTGGGTTCCTGGTTGATGTCGCTTGGCCCGAGCCCACGCGCAACAAGTGGGTTGTGTTTCCACCGTGGATGTCAGAACGTTGGGGAAGTCACAGCGCCGTGACCGGGTTCCCAGTCAGCTGGCAACCGGGTTCCTTGTTGCTGTCGCTTGGCGCAAACCCAGACGCGCTTAATATTGCGTGTGTCGGGTTGCTCAACAGTTACCCACCAGGTTTCTGGTTGGCGACAACCGGGTTCCCGGTTGTCTCCTGTCTTGCAACCCATTTTTCGTTATTTCTCCCCTTTTTCACCCCAAACTCGTGACCTTTTCACTCCTGAAATCATCAAAACACCAAACCTTTCTCATTTCTTAAAAATAAACACTAATACACAACAATTACTCTTATTTACACTATGAATTTACAAGACATGAAACTAATATACAATGAATTGGCTTTTGTTTAACGTCGTTAAGCTCGACGGGTTACCTCTCGCTTCTATGGAGCTTCAAGGAGGTACATGACCTCCCCGGGATGTGGATATTCCGAGCAATTGATATCCTCGCCTCCATGATGTATCTTTAATCGATGACCATTCACCATAAAGGTGCGGTGCTCGATTGGATGCTCAATTTCTATTTCTCCATGAGGCGTGACTTTGGTCACAACATACGGACCAGACCATTTCGATCTCAACTTACCCGGATAATTATTGAACTTGGAGTTGTATTTAAGGACCCTTTGTCCAACTTCAAACTTTTTCACACGAATGCGATTATCATGCTATCTCTTAGTGCTTTCTTTGTAGTGTTTAGAATTCTCATAGGCATGTAATCGAAACTCATCAAGTTCATTCAACTTCATCATACGATTCTCACCGGCTAAAGTAGGATCTAAATTCAACTGCGCTATAGCCCAATATGCACATAATTCAAGTTCAAGAGGTAAGTGACAAGCCTTACCATAAACCAGGCGATATGGATATGCACCAATTGGAGTTTTGAACGCAGTACGATAAGCCCACAATGCATCATCTAACTTCTTTGAACAATTTTTTCTTGTAGGGCCAACAGTCTTTTCTAGTATGGATTTCACCTCTCGATTAGAGACCTCAGCTTGACCATTGGCTTGTGGACGATAAGCGGTAGATACACGATGTCTTATCACATGCTTCTCTAGAACTGTCTTCAAGTATTTGTTCACAAAGTGTGAACCTCCATCACTGATAATGACTCGAGGTGTACCATGTCTAGTGAAGATATGTGACTTCAAGAATTTAATCACTACTCGCGAATCGTTAGTTGGTAGAGCTACAGCCTCTACCCATTTAGACACATAATTAACAGCTAATAGGATGTATTGATTTCCATTGGATGGTACAAAGGGACCCGTGAAATGAATACCCCAAACATCGAATATCTCTACCTCAAGAACGTTATTACGTGGCATCTCATCCCTCTCGGATATATTACCAGTAAACTGGCATCTATGGCATATCTTCACGTACTCATGACAATCCTTAAGTAATGTAGGCCAATAAAAACCAGATTCTAATACCTTAGCAGCTGTGTGGTCGCCCTTGAAATGTCCTCCATAGGGTGAATCGTCACAGCCTGCAACTACTGAATAAACATCACTTTCAGGTATGCATCTTCTTACAATTTGGTCACCACATACTTTGTAAAGGAAGGGATCCTCCCAAAAGAATTGTTTAGCACGGCTGATTAATCTTTTCTTGTCTTGTAAAGTAGATCCTTCATGAAAAGAACCACTCACAACAAGATTTTCAATATCTGCATACCAAGAAGCACCATTATAAATAGCAAATAAACTCTCATCTGGGAACTCCTCTCTAACTAACTCAGGACCACTATCCGATTCAGAACCTTCAAGACAAGACAAATGATCTGCAACTTGATTATCACAGCCCTTTCGATCTCGAATCTCTAAAACAAATTGTTGCAACAATACAACACATCTGATTAACCTTGGTTTAGCATCTTTCTTCTCCATAAGGTACTTAATAGCGGAATGATCGGTAAATACAACAATTTTCGCTCTAAGAAGATAGGAACGAAATTTGTCAAAGGCATAAACAATCGCTAAAAGTTCCTTCTTAGTCACCGTATAATTAATATGAGCACTAGTGAAGGTCTTACTCGCATAATATATAGAACGAAATACCTTGTCCTTTCTCTGACCCAACGCATCACCCATAGCTAAATCACTAGCATCACACATACTTCAAATGGAATCTTCCAATCATGTTGTAATACAACAGGCGCAGTAATAAGCTTCTCCTTTAACTCTTGAAATGCCTTCATGCAAGCTTCATCAAAAAGGAATTTGGTGTCCTTTTCGAATAAGTTACACAAAGGGTTTGAAATCTTGGAAAAATCTTTGATGAAACGGCGATAAAAACCAGCATGGCCTAAAAAGCTTCTCACCCCTTTTACAGAAATAGGAGGGGGAAGAGTTTTGCTAACCTCAATCTTCGCAAGATCAACTTCTAAGCCTGCACTCGAAACTTTGTGTCCAAACACTATACCTTCACGCACCATAAAATGACATTTCACCCAGTTTAATACCAAATCAGTTTCCTTACATCTAATCAACACCTTCTCCAAGTTCTGTAAACACTCATCAAAGTTATCACCAAACATAGAAAAGTCATCCATAAATACCTCAAGGAAATTATCGATCATATCCCAGAAAATTGCCATCATACATCTCTGAAAAGTAACAGGTGCATTACATAGTCCAAATGGCATCCTCCAACAGGAAAAGGTACCAAAGGGCCCTCTTCAAAAACTTCACGTACTTCGGTATATCTTTTATAACTTCTAACAATGGAATGTTAATATTAAGACCTCTCACCCTATTCAAAAATCTTTAATATTCAGCCATATCTCCTTTTTTCTAAACTCTTGAGGGAAAAGGTGGAGGAGGACGGGTTTCTACAACATCTTTCTTTTTCGGAATTTCCGGAATCTTCTCCACTTCTACCACTTCAGGTTCATCTTCTTTCTCTTCCACATCCTTTACCGGTTTCTCTTTATTGGTAACTTCTTTTTCTTTCATAACAGGAAAAGGAGGTGGAGGGAGCTTCTTACCACTTCTTAACGCGATAGCATTTCAATCTTCTGTATGTCTCAGAACTTCAGTGTCACTAGGGAGTTGCCCTTGTGGATGATGACTTAACTGTTTCGACATCTGAGCTATTTGATTCCCCATTAACTTAATTGCAGCTTCGGAAGCTTGCTGATTCTGAATAGATTGTGCCTGAAGTGCAATTAATTTCTCTACAGTTTGACGAAGATCATTCGTACCTTCTTGAGGTTGAGCAGGTAAGAATTTTTGATTCATGATATCATTGTAATTATCTTGAGGAGGCTGTCTCTGAACATGATTTCCGTAATTTTGTCCTCCTTGATAATTATTCTGTGGTCTAGGGTGATAATTGTTACCTTGTGGACGCGGCTGATAAGCATAAGTAGGATTAGCTGCCCTATTAGGATTCGAATATTGCAAACCCGGATGGTTTCTGTTGGGTTGGTAACCTTGACCACTCGAGTTGTAATTCCCCCTATTAGAAACAAACATTACAGCTTCAGGATTACTTTCACAATGCTCTCAGACATGATCTTGAACACCACAATTCGAACATCCATATACCTCTTGAGTAACATTAACACCTGCCTTCCTACCTGAAAAACACTCTTTAACATCCAAAGTGAATTGTTTCATTTGTTGTTCCCATGTACTCTTCAATTTATCCTCCAAAAAGGAGAATTTCTCATCGATACCCATATTACTTTCTTTTCTACCTCGGATAGGTGTTCTCACTGTATTCCAACCTTGCTCATTCATCACCGTTCTATTCAAAATAATCTTATCATGTACTGGAGCTACCTGTAAGAATCCACCACCACATAATAAATCGAGGTATTTTCTTGATCCTCCATATAGGCCTTTTTAAAATATTTTTAACTGTTTGTTGTTCTGCAAGGCCATGGTCAGGATCTCTTGTCAAACATGATTGAAATCTTGTCCAACTTCTCCCAAAGTTTCTTCTTGTTCTTGGACAAATGATGTCAAATCAACTTGTGCATCTAATCTTATATTCGTCGGATAATAACGATCGAAAAACGCTGTTTGTAGCTCATCCCAAGTATTTAGTGTTCCAGGTTCTTGTGAATCGTTCCACTCACTAGTTGCGTCTATCACGAAGAATCTGAAATTTGCAAAATACATTTGCTCTTTGGTCACTCCTTGAGTTATATACGAATCGCAGATTTTCATAAACTCCTGAACTACACGTAATAGGATCTTCTCCAGGTACTCCACGAAAGTTTCCAAAATTTTGAAATTGGGATAGCATACTAGGGTCGGGTCTATACCGTGCAACATTGATATTTGCTGGACCAATACCTAGAGCAGGAGCGCGATAGGGAGCTTGTTCTGGACCATGTATGAACAATGGATCATTATAGATAGGGGTTGAGCTTGTTGCATAGGTGGATGATTATGTTGATTGTTAAGAATTGGTGGATTAGGAATGATTGATGGCACTAGTGGTTGTCTATTTGCATCCAATTGAACGCCAGGATCTTCAACGTGATGAATATTCAAATCCTCCATTTCTCTTTCTTTATTTGCTTGCTCTCTTGCTTCTCTTTCTCTTTTATTTTTATCTCGAATTAACCTCTCAGGGTTTGAGTACATGCACCAAACCTGTAAGACCTGAGAAAGAACAAAAACAAAGAAAAGTGTAAAACAAAAAATATAAATTAAAAAAAAAATAGAACACTAAAGGATAAACACCGGGGTCACACGCTACCGTCCTTGGTAGCGGCGCCAAAAACTTGGTGGGTCCTTGTGTGTTATAAAATAATGCAGATAAAATAGAGGAACCACTAACTGCAAGTGTACAGTTGTCCCAAGTAATATATGATAATCAAGTTCGTTCGCAGGGACGGATTAGGTTGACTCTAATGTTATCAAATAGTGGAATAATTGCAATAACGGAAAATAAATGATATAAAACTTTGTTTTGGGTTTTTGATTAATAGCTAGAATGCAAAAGTAAATAAAGGACTAAATAAATTACACTGAAATAAAAATAATGCAAATGAAAGGTGTAGACGCAAGGGAGAGAGTAGTACTTGAGTCACGCTAGGGTTTCACCTCAAACTTTCTTAATTAATGTCTTCTTTTAAGGGTTGAATTACTATTATTACGCTAGTCGAGATTCTAAAGTCTTTTAGCCCCTGTCAGCGTGGACCTAAAAGCTCTCCTATGGTCTTGTAAACCCCTTCAGGGTTATTAAAACCACTTTTGGATGATTAAAACTTACGACATTGTCTATTGGCTAGTCAAGCCTGTCAAGGTCATTGGCGGATACCAACGGCAATTACCTAGTTCTTTATCTAACCCCCGTCAAGGTGATCAATACGCCACTATATTAAATAGCCTAGATACTAATACTTATCCTTAGTTCATGACTCTAAAGATAATAAACAATCACAACATAAAAGCCAACGTAAAATAATAATTCAAATTAAATTCATAAATCCCAAATTGGAAAAACAATAATTAAACTAGTTTGGGTTCAACCCAGTTTGCGATCCTCAAGTACAAAAGGAATTTAGCTCATAATTGAAATAAAAGCAAAAGAAATAAAAGCAAAAGAAATAAAATTAGACGAACTCATGTTTTACAGAAAGAGAATAAAATAAAAGACCTAATTAGGAGGTTGGATTTGGTTGTTGATTTGGAGAAGTTGAATTCTCCAACTCTTGGCTTCTTCCTTTTCCTAGCTTCTGCTCTTTTCTCTGACGCTGACTTTGTGTAAAAATAATTGTGTGTAAAAATAAAGTCAAAAGACTTATATATACTATTAAAACTGGACTTGGGATTATTTTAAATGAAATAATGAAATATTAAATAGCCCAAGTCCACTCTTTGAAATAATGGTCAAAGTGTTTTAGATGACTTTATTGCAAAAGTGCGGTTATGGTTGGTGCATTTCTAAGTTAATTGAATTATCAACTTATATGGTACACCAACTCTTAATGCACAGCAATTAGTAACAATATTGACTATAGTGTTCGTTCTGTTTTGTACGCGTCAACCAAAAATGTTGCTTTAATCAATATTAAGCAGAGTTTGTTTCTTAATGATTATAACCACATCATGCATGATACATTTAATTATAACCGTATCATCGTATTAAATTTCATCGTCATTCTTAAGTTAGTTAATCTTCATAAGCATGGGATCGTGTGCCTTACTAACTATCTTATATTATAGTAGTAAAATATTATTCCATATCCATGCTTTCTCCCTTTTCTAATCAATAATCCAAAACATCAATTTGGGAATTACCATGTCTAGAAAAGGGAAACCATCGATAAATGTGACATCCTTTTTAACTCGTGATCTAGAAACAGGAATTCTACGAGATTCTTTCTCATCATAATGTTAACGCTTAAATCATAAAAGGAGCTTCCTTTCAATTTGTTATCTACGTTGACAGGAAGGTCCATTCATCTGCAATTATTTAACTTTTTCGAGCAAGTTTTTGTAAATAGACACTCATTCCTTTCGTCATCCCACCACGACAGAGGTTATGGATCTTTAAATAAATGGAGTTAATTGTGCATGTCGTAAAAGTAGTCAAGTGAATTCATGTTTACCTTATTATTTCAAAGATATCCCATAACTATTAAACATTCACTTGTTTCAAACTTAAGCATGTATCTTAAGTTAAAATTAGGTGGTTATTCCTTAAATTTATTAACTCCAATCTTAACATTCTAAATGATTATCTTTTTCACCAATTATTTTGGAGATCATCTTAAATAAACTCAAATCCACACATTTAGTCAACCCTTCCTTAAAATTTCTTTATTCTTCACAAATATGGGGTAAATGTGCATCTATGTAAAATAACGTTATTTCTCTTTGAGCTATGTAACTAAAATTGTTCTTTCGATATACATATCCTATTCTAAACTTCTTAAATCTCAATTATTTTTAATTAAGCCTCAATATCTTCTATTTTCACCTATATCATCTCAATTTTTCCTAACTTAATTAATATTGTAAGATAGGATTTAGGTTCACATGTTCTATATTTGATTGGAGTAAAATAAATTTGAGCATAAGACCTATATATAGCCCATGATTAAGAGGTGCACAGTTAATAATGGTGGACTTAACAAACTAATATTCCTTTTGTGATGGAATTTGTCTATTATAATAGTAATATTACCCTCTGTATATTGGATATGTAGATGATGGTTTCTAATCCTCGTAAGTAGATTGTTTAGTGATGAGTTATGTAAAATTTTGTGTATAGAGTTTAGGCATTGTATAACTTTGATTGGATATTTTTAGATCGTGTTAGTATATGATTGGTGGTATGGGTTCTATTATATTTTATGGGTGATTTATGTAGAGAAAAAGTAATCTTAAAAATGATTTAATTAGCGTCTAGTATACAACATTTGACATGACAAGTATCTATAATGAGGTATTATAATTCTATACTGCGGTAGGATAATATATTTATCGTTCCTTATTCAAACAAATCGCTTATAGTTGGTTAAAATGAAAAAGCTATTTGGTTGGACATCAAGTCTTATTCATAGACATATTGTGATATGCTTAACTATTTCGCAACATAAGGTTATCTTAACCTCCAAATGGATCCACCAAATAGAATATACAACACTACCTTTATGGTGAATGTAAAGAAAATATTATGCTACTCAATTTAATATTTTTTCCAAAGAAGTTAAACGATGAGTTTCCACATACTATAGGAAGAAGTTAACCTTAACATAAGAATTAAAAATCTCAAATTTTAAGACTAAGATTAATAATTCTAAAAAACACAAATTTAGATATAAGATAGACGTTTGTGTGTGTACATATATATATGTACATTTTGGAAACAATAATACATTCATAAATAGAAAATATAAACAATGTCAAAGTATTATACATTCCCAAACACTAACTGAGGAAAAACTTAGGGGACGCATAAAAAAATTAATTGTTATGATGAAAACAATAAAGAGGACCCTGACTACTGAAAAATGATTATCCAAAATTCTCCTCTAACATAGATTATTTTGTTTTTAAACCCATAACAAAGATACTATAAAGGAACTAATTGAAAAAATGACATCTTTTCTCAATATCGGTAACAAAAAACATAATATGGGCACCCATTTTGAATTTCTCATTGGTGCCCATGTAAGCCCAGACTCGGTGTATGGGAAAAGATTCAGGATCAAGGGTAAGCGTCCACATATGTAATCGTTTGAGATCATTGATCATGATTTAAGTAAAACCAAATAACAAGAATTAAGCATAAAATTGATGAGGGGCAACAAATCTTTGTATAGTGGAGTATAAGGGTTACCACCAATTTATTGATAGTTATTGGTACCTAAATCTATATTCTTTTTATCCCACTAATATTATTCTTCCTTTCAAATTCGTCTTACTCTTTAGCTACTTCGCATATACATGTTGAATTTCCGATAGCTTATTTTTGGAGAGCTTTTGTGGTTTAAAAGTGATATAACTTGAATAAATCTCTCAATTGACTATAAAATTGACAATGCTCATTTGCTTATAAGAGTTTGTTGGTGTATATATTTAGTACCTATTATAATATGCCTAAACTATGTATAATTATTATGTGACTATATTCTATACATGCCACAATAATTTAATTTCTTTATTAATACCCAATAAATTGTAAAGTCATAAATATTGACCTAAACTGATTAGTTTCTTAGTCAACTTGACTATTTAAATATTTGTAGCCTAATTAAAAAGTTCTAAACAAGAAAATGAAATATTACTAACAATCACCACATGTTGTGGTACAAATATATAAAGGATGCAGCTTAATATCAACTATGCGACTGAAAGATTGATAATATAAGTAGGAAAGAGGAAATATGAATAATTTAAAAAATAACTGTTTTTATCATATTCTTTAACTAAGAAACACATATTTTGCTAAACTGTGTAGATAGAACAATTTCAAAAGAATGTTGTTCTCTTTTTTCACACACTCTAAAACCATCATATACCATGATATTGGCCAATAGTAACTCTATAGTAACAAGAAAATGCAAGTTAATCTTATAAAATAAATGTCAAAGCTAAAAAATCAATGTATGTTGACAAAAAATTAATACAAAAAATTATGTGAGGATTACAAGTACCCCATACCTCATGTATCCATGACTACTAAAAAGATATACATACTACTAACAAATAAATTAAACAAAGGACAAGAAACACTTTTACAAGATAACAAATTTTTTATTATTTTTAAGAAAATTTCCCTTATAAAAATCAACAATCTCAAACTTAGGATTTAGAATATTAATCAACTTATTGCTTATATTGGATATAATAATTAGTTGGGATCTTGTATGCCTTATCGATGCATGATTAACCTCTTCTAGTGGTGAACATATTAATTCCTTGCACGTATCATTTCACATTTCTAGTCAAAGGGTCTTTTTGGAATCTTCACAAACACTTGTCATTTTCAATATGATCCCTTGAAAGGTTAATAAGGTTCCTTTACCCTTTTAACCTATTTATATTTCCTATATTTTGTACAATAATTAAATTTTGACACATGATATGCCCACCGGTCAAAGTGGTAACACACCAAAATTTGTATCTAAATCAAACAATTAAGGAGATGGACAAAAGTTCTTATATCCAAATTTAAAGAATTTTATAAATGATTTTAAAGAGTGAAGAGAGCTTTAAATTTTTTAGAGAGACTCTCATCTCGCCAGCCTAGTATTTAAATATGTCTGCTTTATATAAGTATTATATTAATTAGGATTGTGATTATTTATATATAAATAAATTTATGAATAATAAAATTTAAAAATATGTAGCTATATTTATGAGGTCTAATAACTATAAATTAAATAAAAACCAACAACACTATTACTGCTAGAAAATAATCTGGAATAGAATTGTGTTATATGTTTATTAAATTAATGTGTTCACCGTAATCAAATGAATAAATACAACTAAATGACCAATAATATACGTATTTCTTAAAATAAACTATTTTTATAATAAATATGTCTCATCCCCCCACAGATAAACTAAAGAAAAAAAATTAAATTCAAATCTTTAATAAAAGACCTAGAAAAAAATACATAATACGGAAATATGTATATCTTTCTAGACAAACCTTAGAATAAAGTCAAAAAGAAATATAAAATAACGAAACAATATATGTTTTCAAACAACACAAACAACTGATAATTATAAATACTTTTAAAAGCAATATTTCAAATAAAATATAAACTTAAAAATACACTATTTCAATTGTTATACTTTTCCATCTTCAACTTCAACTCCTCCAACTTTAAAATCGATCTCCTTTTCAATCTTCAACTTCAACTCCTCCAACTTTAAAATCGAGCTCCTCAATAGGTCTTGCTTCCCAAAAATTTCTCTATAAGCCTTCACCTTCTGCTCTAAAATCTCACCACGTTGCTTCTCCGCCTCAATTAAATTCTCCAGACGACTAACCTCCTTGACTAGTTCATGTATGTGTGTGTTGAGATGAGGATCAATGTCTGCATTTGAATTTTGATAATGATTCATTTTCTCTCTGAGAGTATTACTGCTTAGAGAAAATTCAAGAAAATTAACAAGGATGAGATATGAAAAAATAATGAGTGTTTTGAATATAACTAGTAAGACTTTTTTATAGTGTATATTTTCTTCTTTGTAAAACTTTATTTTTATTTATCCTTGATATCTTGGATATATATAAATATCAAATTAATGATTGACACTAATTATGAGTTATCTATAAATTTTTACTTTTATGGCGCTCATTTAATTCAGTACATGTAAATAAATATTAAGAAAATATATCACAAAAATATTGGTATTTGTGTTTAATAGTTGAGTAATGTTGGATATCACCTCAAATCACATCACCTTTTTATCACCTCCTACGTGGACCAATTGTAAAGGAGAGAGAAAATAATAAATCAGGAAAGAGAAATCATGTGATTAGTTAATTTAAAATCCACCTAGAGGTGATAAAAGGGTGATGCGATTTGGGGTGATATCCATCATTACTCTTAATAGTTATCTTCTGGAGTGTTGTATACCTTTTTCTTTTTCATCGTGACATTATTTGATACAGATATATCTTACATTAATGATTCACATTAAAAATAAGTTATCTCTAAAATATCACTCTTCATTTCTTACGTGTACCGTAACCCTAAAGATTTGATATAGTAGTTAATAAAGTTTTTTTTAATTTGATTTAATTTAAAACTTTATTCACTAAAAAATTTCGTACTAACTTCTGCAATTTTAAAAACTATCAATTGAAGGTTAAATTTTGTTTCAAAATGATGCATATGTCAATTATAGAGATATTTCCACAACTCTTACTATCATGACATGTGAAGAGAAGATAACAAAAATTTATCTAGTTAAGGAGAAGTCATGTCTCCATGTTTTGACAACGATATTTTAAATAGGCTTGCAATAATGGTCAAAGTGTTTTAGATGACTTCTATGCAAAAGTGCGATTATGGTTGGTGCATTTCTAATTTAATTGAATTATCAACTTATATGGTACACCAACTCTTAATGCACAACAATTAGTAACAATATTGATTATAGTGTTCGTTCTGTTTTGTACGCGTCAACCAAAAATGTTGCTTTAATCAATATTAAGCCTAGTTTTTTTCTTAATGATTATAACCACATCATGCATGATACATTTAATTATAACCGTATCATCGTATTAAATTTCATCATCATTATTAAGTTAGTTAAACTTCATAAGCATGGAATAATGTGCCTTACTAACTATCCTATATTAAAGTAGTAAAATATTATTCCATATCCATGCTTTCTCCCTTTTCTAATCAATAATCCAAAACATCAATTTGGGAATTACCATGTCTAGATAAGGGAAACCATCGATAAATGTGACATCCTTTTTAACTCGTGATCTAGAAACAGGAATTCTACGAGATTCTTTCTCCTCATAATGTTAACGCTTAAATCATAAAAGGAGCTTCCTTTCAATTTGTTATCTACGTTGACAGGAAGGTCCATTCATCTGCAATTATTTGACTTTTTCGAGCAAGTTATTGTAAATAGACACTCATTCCTTTCGTCATCCCACCACGACAGAGGTTATGGCTCTTTAAATAAATGGAGTTAATTGTGCATGTCGTAAAAGTAGTCAAGTGAATTCATGTTTACCTTATTATTTCAAAGATATCCCATAACTATTAAACATTCACTTGTTTCAAACTTAAGCATGTATCTTAAGTTAAAATTAGGTGGTTATTCCTTCAATTTTTTAACTCCAATCTTAACATTCTAAATAATTATCTTTTTCACCAATTATTTTGGAGATCATCTTAAATAAACTCAAATCCACACATTTAGTCAACCCTTCCTTAAAATTTCTTTATTCTTCACAAATATGGGGTAAATGTGCATCTATGTAAAATAGCTTTATTTCTCTTTGAGCTATGTAACTAAAATTGTTCTTTCGATATACATATCCTATTCTAAACTTCTTAAATCTCAATTATTTTTAATTAAGCCTCAATATCTTCTATTTTCACCTCTATCATCTCAATTTTTCCTAACTTAATTAATATTGTAAGATAGGATTTAGGTTCACATGTTCTATATTTGATAGGAGTAAAATAAATTTGAGCATAAGACCTATATATAGCCCATGATTAAGAGGTGCACAGTTAATAATGGTGGACTTAACAAACTAATATTCCTTTTGTGATGGAATTTTTCTATTATAATAGTAATATTACCCTCTGTATATTGGATATGTAGATGATGGTTTCTAATCCTCGTAAGTAGATTGTTTAGTGATGAGTTATGTAAAATTTTGTGTATAGAGTTTAGGCATTGTATAACTTTGATTGGATGTTTTTAGATCGTGTTAGTATATTATTGGTGGTATGGGTTCTATTATATTTTATGGGTGATTTATGTAGAGAAAAAGTAATCTTAAAAATGATTTAATTAGCGTCTAGTATACAACATTTGACATGACAAGTATCTATAATGAGGTATTATAATTCTATACTGCGGTAGGATAATATATTTATCGTTCCTTAGTCAAACAAATCGCTTATAGTTGGTTAAAATGAATAAGCTATTTGGTTGGACATCAAGTCTTATTCATAGACATATTGTGATATGCTTAACTATTTCGCAACATAAGGTTATCTTAACCTCCAAATGGATCCACCAAATAGAATATACAACACTACCTTTATGGTGAATGTAAAGAAAATATTATGCTACTCAATTTAATTTTTTTTCCAAAGAAGTTGCACGATGAGTTTCCACATACTATAGGAAGAGGTTAGCCTTAACATAAGAATTAAAAATCTCAAATTTTAAGACTAAGATTAATAATTCTAAAAAACACAAATTTAGATATAAGATAGAAGTTTGTGTGTGTGTACATATATATATGTACATTTGGGAAACAATAATGCATTCATAAATAGAAAATATAAACAATGTCAAAGTATTATACATTCCCAAACACTAACTGAGGAAAAACTTAGGGGACGCATAAAAAAATTAATTGTTATGATAAAAACAATAAAGAGGACCCTGACTACTGAAAGATGATTATCCAAAATTCTCCTCTAACATAGATTATTTTGTTTTTAAACCCATAACAAAGATACTATAAAGGAACTAATTGAAAAAATGACATCTTTTCTCAATATCGGTAACAAAAAACATAATATGGGCACCCATTTTGAATTTCTCATTGGTGCCCATGTAAGCCCAGACTCGGTGTATGGGAAAAGATTCAGGATCAAGGGTAAGCGTCCACATATGTAATCAGTTGAGATCATTCATCATGATTTAAATAAAACCAAATAACAAGAATTAAGCATAAAATTGATGAGGGGCAACAAATCTTTGTATAGTGGAGTATAAGGGTTACCACCAATTTATTGATAGTTATTGGTACCTAAATCTATATTCTTTTTATCCCACTAATATTATTCTACCTTTCAAATTCGTCTTACTCTTTACCTACTTCGCATATACATGTTGAATTTCCGATAGCTTATTTTTGGAGAGCTTCTGTGGTTTAAAAGTGATATAACTTGAATAAATCTCTCAATTGACTATAAAATTGACAATGCTCATTTGCTTATAAGAGTTTGTTGGTGTATATATTTAGTACCTATTATAATATGCCTAAACTATGTATATTTATTATGTGACTATATTCTATACATGCCACAATAATTTAATTTCTTTATTAATACTCAATAAATTGTAAAGTCATAAATATTGACCTAAACTGATTAGTTTCTTAGTCAACTTGACTATTTAAATATTTGTAGCCTAATTAAAAAGTTCTAAACAAGCAAATGAAATATTACTAACAATCACCACATGTTGTGGTACAGATATATAAAGGATGCAGCTTAATATCAACTATGTGACTGAAAGATTGATAATATTAGTAGGAAAGAGGAAATATGAATAATTTAAAAAATAACTGTTTTTATCATATTCTTTAACAAAGAAACACATATTTTGCTACACTGTGTAGATAGAACAATTCCAAAAGAATGTTGTTCTCTTTTTTCACACACTCTAAAACCATCATATACCATGATATTGGCCAATAGTAACTCTATAGTAACAAGAAAATGCAAGTTAATCTTATAAAATAAATGTCAAAGCTAAAAAATCAATGTATGTTGACAAAAAATTTAATACAAAAAATTATGTGAGGATTACAAGTACCCCATACCTCATGTATCCACGACTATTAAAAAGATATACATACTACTAACAAATAAATTAAACAAAGGACAAGAAACACTTTTACAAGATAACAAATTTTTTTTTATTTTAAAGAAAATTTCCCTTATAAAAATCAACAATCTCAAACTTAGGATTTAGAATATCAATCAACTTATTGCTTATATTGGATATAATAATTAGTTGGGATCTTGTATGCCTTATCGATGCATGATTAACCTCTTCTAGTGGTGAACATATTAATTCCTTGCACGTATCATTTCACATTTCTATTCAAAGGGTCTTTTTGGAATCTTCACAAACACTTGTCATTTTCAATATGATCCCTTGAAATATTAATAAGGTTCCTTTACTCTTTAAACCTATTTATATTTCCTATATTTTGTACAATAATTAAATTTTGACACATGATATGCCCACCGGTCAAAGTGTTAACACACCAAAATTTGTATCTAAATCAAATAATTAAGGAGATGGACAAAAGTTTTTATATCCAAATTTAAAGAATTTTATAAATGATTTTAAAGAGTGAAGAGAGCTTTAAATTTTTTAGAGAGACTCTCATCTCGCCAGCCTAGTATTTAAATATGTCTACTTTATATAAGTATTATATTAATTAGGATTGTGATTATTTATATATAAATAAATTTATGAATAATAAAATTTATGAATAATAAAATTTAAAAATATGTACCTATATTTATGAGGTCTAATAACTATAAATTAAATAAAAACCAACAACACTATTACTGCTAGAAAATTATCTGGAATAGAATTGTGTTATATGTTTATTAAATTAATGTGTTCACAGTAATTAAATGGATAAATACAACTAAATGACCAATAATATACGTATTTCTTAAAATAAACTATTTTTATAATAAATATGTCTCAACCCCCACAAATAAACTAAAGAAAAAAAATTAAATTCAAATCTTTAATAAAAGACCTAAAAAAATACATAATACGGAAATATGTTTATCTTTCTAGACAAACCTTACAATAAAGTAAAAAAGAAATATAAAATAACGAAACAATATATGTTTTCAAACAACACAGACAACTGATAATTATAAATACTTTTAAAAGCAATATTTCAAATAAAATATAAACTTAAAAATACACTATTTCAATTGTTATACTTTTCCATCTTCAACTTCAACTCCTCCAACTTTAAAATCGATCTCCTTTTCAATCTTCAACTTCAACTCCTCCAACTTTAAAATCGAGCTCCTCAATAGGTCTTGCTTCCCAAAAATTTCTCTATAAGCCTTCACCTTCTGCTCTAAAATCTCACCACGTTGCTTCTCCGCCTCAATTAAATTCTCTAGACTGACTAACCTCCTTGACTAGTTCATGTATGTGTGTGTTGAGATGAGGATCAATGTCTGCATTTGAATTTTGATAATGATTCATTTTCTCTCTGAGAGTATTACTGCTAAGAGAAAATTCAAGAAAATTAACAAGGATGAGATATGAAAAAATAATGAGTGTTTTGAATATAATTAGTAAGACTTATTTATAGTGTATATTTTCTTCTTTGTAAAACTTTATTTTTATTTATCCTTGATATCTTGGATATATATAAATATCAAATTAATGATTGACACTAATTATGAGTTATCTATAAAGTTTTACTTTTATGGCGCTCATTTAATTCAGTACATGTAAATAAATATTAAGAAAATATATCACAAAAATATTGGTATTTGTGTTTAATAGTTGAGTAATGCTGGATATCACCTCAAATCACATCACCTTTTTATCACCTCCTAGGTAGACCAATTGTAAAGGAGAGAGAAAATAATAAATCAGGAAAGAGAAATCATGTGATTAGTTAATTTAAAATCCACCTAGGAGGTGATAAAAGGGTGATGCGATTTGGGGTGATATCCATCATTACTCTTAATAGTTATCTTCTGGAGTGTTGTATACCTTTTCCTTTTTCATCGTGACATTATTTGATACAGATATATCTTACATTAATGATTCACATTAAAAATAAGTTATCTCTAAAATATCACCTATTCATTTCTTACGTGTACAGTAATCCTAAAGATTTGATATAGTAGTTAATAAAGTTTTTTTTTAATTTGATTTAATTTAAAAGTTTATTCACTAATAAATTTCGTACTAACTTCTGTAATTTTAAAAACAATCAATTGAAGGTTAAATTTTGTTTCAAAATGATGCATATGTCAATTATAGAGATATTCCCACAACTCTTACTATCATGACATGTGAAGAGAAGATAAAAAAAATTTATCTAGTTAAGGAGAAGTCATGTCTCCATGTTTTGACAACGATATTTTAAATAGGCTTGCAATAATGGTCAAAGTGTTTTAGATGACTTCTATGCAAAAGTACGATTATGGTTGGTGCCTTTCTAATTTAATTGAATTATCAAATTATATGGGACACCAACTTTTAATGCACAACAATTAGTAACAATATTGATTATAGTGTTCGTTCTGTTTTGTACGCGTCAACCAAAAATGTTGCTTTAATCAATATTAAGCAGAATTTTTTTTCTTAATGATTATAACCACATCATGCATGATACATTTAATTATAACCGTATCATCGTATTAAATTTCATCGTCATTATTAAGTTAGTTAAACTTCATAAGCATGGAATCATGTGCCTTACTAACTATCCAATATAATAGTAGTAAAATATTATTCCATATCCATGCTTTCTCCCTTTTCTAATCAATAATCCAAAACATCAATTTGTGAATTACCATGTCTAGATAAGGGAAACCATCGATAAATGTGACATCCTTTTTAACTCGTGATCTAGAAACAGGAATTCTACGAGATTCTTTCTCATCATAATGTTAACGCTTAAATCATAAAAGGAGCTTCCTTTCAATTTGTTATCTACGTTGACAGGAAGGTCCATTCATCTGCAATTATTTAACTTTTTCGAGCAAGTTTTTGTAAATAGACACTCGTTCCTTTCGTCATCCCACCACGACAGAGGTTATGGCTCTTTAAATAGATGGAGTTAATTGTGCATATCGTAAAAGTAGTCAAGTGATTTCATGGTTACCTTATTATTTCAAAGATATCCCATAACTATTAAACATTCACTTGTTTCAAACTTAAGCATGTATCTTAAGTTAAAATTAGGTGGATGTTCCTTAAATTTGTTAACTCCAATCTTAACATTATAAATGATTATCTTTTTCACCAATTCTTTTGGATATCATCTTAAATAAACTCAAATCCACACATATAGTCAACCCTTCCTTAAAATTTCTTTATTCTTCACAAATATGGGGTAAATGTGCATCTATGTAAAATAACTTTATTTCTCTTTGAGCTATGTAACTAAAATTGTTCTTTCGATATACATATCCTATTCTAAACTTCTTAAATCTCAATTATTTTTAATTAAGCCTCAATATCTTCTATTTTCACCTCTATCATCTCAATTTTTCCTAACTTAATTAATATTGTAAGATAGGATTTAGGTTCACATGTTCTATATTTGAGAGGAGTAAAATAAATTGAGCATAAGACCTATATATAGCCCATGATTAAGAGGTGCACAGTTAATAATGGTGGACTTAACAAACTAATATTCCTTTTGTGATGGAATTTGTCTATTATAATAGTAATATTACCCTCTGTATATTGGATATGTAGATGATGGTTTCTAATCCTCGTAAGTAGATTGTTTAGTGATGAGTTATGTAAAATTTTGTGTATAGAGTTTAGGCATTGTATAACTTTGATTGGATGTTTTTAGATCGTGTTAGTATATGATTGGTGGTATGGGTTCTATTATATTTTATGGGTGATTTATGTAGTGAAAAAGTAATCTTAAAAATGATTTAATTAGCGTCTAGTATACAACATTTGACATGACAAGTATCTATAATGAGGTATTATAATTCTATACTGCGGTAGGATAATATATTTATCGTTCCTTAGTCAAAAAAATCACTTATAGTTGGTTAAAATGAAAAAGCTATTTGGTTGGACATCAAGTCTTATTCATAGACATATTGTGATATGCTTAACTATTTCGCAACATAAGGTTATCTTAACCTCCAAATGGATCCACCAAATAGAATATACAACACTACCTTTATGGTGAATGTAAAGAAAATATTATGCTACTCAATTTAATTTTTTTTCCAAAGAAGTTGCACGATGAGTTTCCACATACTATAGGAAGAGATTAACCTTAACATAAAAATTAAAAATCTCAAATTTTAAGACTAAGATTAATAATTCTAAAAAACACAAATTTAGATATAAGATAGACGTTTGTGTGTGTGTACATATATATATGTACATTTGGGAAACAATAATACATTCATAAATAGAAAATATAAACAATGTCAAAGTATTATACATTTCCAAACACTAACTGAGGAAAAACTTAAGGGACGCATAAAAAAATTAATTGTTATGATAAAAACAATAAAGAGGACCCTGACTACTAAAATATGCTTATCCAAAATTCTCCTCTAACATAGATTATTTTGTTTTTACACCCATAACAAAGATACTATAAAGGAACTAATTGAAAAAATGACATCTTTTCTCAATATCGGTAACAAGAAACATAATATGGGCACCCATTTTAAATTTCTCATTGGTGCCCATGTAAGCCCAGACTCGGTGTATGGGAAAAGATTCAGGATCAAGGGTAAGCGTCCACATATGTAATCGTTTGAGATCGTTCATCATGATTTAAATAAAACCAAATAACAAGAATTAAGCATAAAATTGATGAGGGGCAACAAATCTTTGTATAGTGGAGTATAAGGGTTACCACCAATTTATTGATAGTTATTGGTACCTAAATCTATATTCTTTTTATCCCACTAATATTATTCTTCCTTTCAAATTCATCTTACTCTTTAGCTACTTCGCATATACATGGTGAATTTCCGATAGCTTATTTTTGGAGAGCTTTTGTGGTTTAAAAGTGATATAACTTGAATAAATCTCTCAATTGACTATAAAATTGACAATGCTCATTTGCTTATAAGAGTTTGTTGGTGTATATATTTAGTACCTATTATAACATGCCTAAACTATGTATATTTATTATGTGACTATATTCTATACATGCCACAATAATTTAATTTCTTTATTAATTCCCAATAAATTGTAAAGTCATAAATATTGACCTAAACTGATTAGTTTCTTAGTCAACTTGACTATTTAAATATTTGTAGCCTAATTAAAAAGTTCTAAACAAGCAAATGAAATATTCCTAACAATCACCACATGTTGTGGTACAAATATATAAAGGATGCAGCTTAATATCAACTATGCGACTGAAAGATTGATAATATTAGTAGGAAAGAGGAAATATGAATAATTTAAAAAATAACTGTTTTTATCATATTCTTTAACTAAGAAACACATATTTTACTACACTGTGTAGATAGAACAATTCCAAAAGAATGTTGTTCTCTTTTTTCACACACTCTAAAACCATCATATACCATGATATTGGCAAATAGTAACTCTATAGTAACAAGAAAATGCAAGTTAATCTTATAAAATAAATGTCAAAGCTTAAAAATCAATGTATGCTGACAAAAAATTTAAAACAAAAAATTATGAAGGGATTACAAGTACCCCATACCTCATGTATCCATGACTATTAAAAAGATATACATACTACTAACAAATAAATTAAACAAATTAAACAAGAAACACTTTTACAAGATAACAAATTTTTTATTATTTTAAAGAAAATTTCCCTTATAAAAATCAACAATCTCAAACATAGGATTTAGAATATCAATAAACTTATTTCTTATATTGGATATAATAATTAGTTGGGATCTTGTATGCCTTTTCGATGAATGATTAACCTCTTCTAGTCGTGAACATATTAATTCCTTGCACGTATCATTTCATATTTCTATTCAAAGGGTCTTTTTGGAATCTTCACAAACACGTGTTATTTTCAATATGATCCCTTGAAAGGTTGATAAGGTTCCTTTACCCTTTAAACCTATTTATATTTCCTATATTTTGTACAATAATCAAATTTTGACACATGATAAGCCCACCGGTCAAAGTGTTAACGCATCAAAATTTGTATCTAAATCAAACAATTAAGGAGATGGATAAAAAATTTTATATCCAAATTTAAAGAATTTAATAAATAATTTTAAAGAGTGAATAGAGTTTTAAATTTTTTAGAGAGACTCTCATCTCGCCAGCCTAGTATTTAAATATATCTACATTATAAAAGTATTATATTAATTAGGATTGTGATTATTTATATATAAATAAATTTATGAATAATAAAATTTAAAAATATGTAGTTATATTCATGAGGTCTAACAACTATAAATTAAATAAAAACCACCAAAACTATTGCTGCTAGAAATTAATATGGAATAGAATTGTGTTATATGTTTATTAAATTAATGTGTTCACCGTAATTAAATGAATAAATACAACTAAATGACCAATAATATACGTATTTCTTAAAATAAACTATTTTTATAATAAATATGTCTCATCCCCCCGACAGATAAACTAAAGAAAATAAATAAAATTCAAATCTTTAATAAAAGACCTAGAAAAAAATACATAATATGGAAATATGTATATCTTTATAGACAAACTTTAGAATAAAGTCAAAAAGAAATATAAAATAACGAAACAATATATGTTTTCAAACAACACAAGACAACCGATAATTATAAAGACTTTTAAAAGCAATATTTCAAATAAAATAAAAACTTAAAAAATACACTGTTTCAATTGTTATACTTTTCAATCTTCAACTTCAACTCCTCCAACTTTAAAATCGAGCTCCTTTTCAATCTTCAACTTCAACTCCTCCAACTTTAAAATCGAGCTCCTCAATAGGTCTGGCTTCCAAAAAATTTCTCTATAAACCTTCACCTTCTGCTCTAAAATCTCACCACGTTGCTTCTTCGCCTCAATTAAATTCTCCAGACGACTAACCTCCTTGACTAGTTCATGTATTTGTGTGTTGAGATGAGGATCAATGCCTGCATTTGAATTTCCATAATGATTCATTTTCTCTCTGAGAGTATTACTGCTAAGAGAAAATTCGAGAAAATTAACGAGGATGAGATATTAAAAAATAATGAGAGTTTTGAATATAACTAGTAAGACTTATTTATAGTGTATATTTTCTTCTTTGTAAAACTTTATTTTTATTTATCCTTGATATCTTGGATGAATATAAATATCAAATTAATGACTGACACTAATTATGAGTTATCTATAAAGTTTTACTTTTATGGCGCTCATTTAATTCAGTACATGTAAATAAATATTAAGAAAATATATCACAAAAATATCGGTATTTGTGTTTAATAGTTGAGTAATGTTGGATATCACCTCAAATCACATCACCTTTTTATCACCTCCTAGGTGGACCAATTGTAAAGGAGAGAGAAAATAATAAATCAGGAAAGAAAAATCATGTGATTAGTTAATTTAAAATCCACATAGGAGGTGATAAAAGGGTGATGCGATTCAGGGTGATATCCATCATTACTCTTAATAGTTATCTTCTGGAGTGTTGTATACCTTTTCCTTTTTCATCGTGACATTATTTGATACAGATATATCTTACATTAATGATTCACATTAAAAATAAGTTATCTCTAAAATATCACTCATTCATTTCTTACGTGTACCGTAATCCTCAAGATTTGATATAGTAGTTAATAAAGTTTTTTTTAATTTGATTTAATTTAAAAGTTTATTCACTGAAAATATTCGTACTAACTTCTGCAATTTTAAAAACTATCAATTGAAGGTTAAATTTTGTTTCAAAATGATGCATATGTCAATTATAGAGATATTCCCACAACTCTTACTATCATGACATGTGAAGAAAAGATAAAAAAAATTATCTAGTTAAGGAGAAGACATGTCTCCATGTTTTGACAACTTTATTTTAAATAGGCTTGCAATAATGGTCAACGTGTTTTAGATGAATTCTATGCAAAAGTGCGGTTATGGTTGGTGCATTTCTAATTTAATTGAATTATCAACTTATATGGTACACCAAATCTTAATGCCCAACAATTAGTAACAATATTGATTATAGTGTTCGTTCTGTTTTGTACGCGTCAACCAAAAATGTTGCTTTAATCAATATTAAGCAGAGTTTTTTTCTTAATGATTATAACCATATCATGCATGATACATTTAATTATAACCGTATCATCGTATTAAATTTCATCGTCATTCTTAAATTAGTTAAACTTCATAAGCATAGAATCATGTGCCTTACTAACTATCCTATATTATAGTAGTAATATGTTATTCCATATCCATGCTTTCTCCCTTTTCTAATCAATAATCCAAAACATCAATTTCGGAATTACAATGTCTAGATAAGGGAAACCATTGATAAATGTGACATCCTTTTTAACTCGTGATCTAGAAACAAGAATTCTACGAGATTCTTTCTCATCATAATGTTAACGCTCAAATCATAAAAGGAGCTTCCTTTCAATTTGTTATCTACGTTGACAGGAAGGTCCATTCATCTGCAATAATTTAACTTTGTCGAGCAAGTTTTTGTAAATAGACACTCCTTCCTTTCGTCATCCCACCACTACAGAGGTTATGGCTCTTTAAATAAATGGAGTTAATTGTGCATATCGTAAAAGTAGTCAAGTGATTTCATGGTTACCTTATTATTTCAAAGATATCCCATAACTATTAAAAATTCACTTGTTTCAAACTTAAGCATGTATCTTAAGTTAAAATTAGGTGGATGTTCCTTAAATTTGTTAACTCCAATCTTAACATTCTAAATGATTATCTTTTTCACCAATTCTTTTGGATATCATCTTAAATAAACTCAAATCCACACATATAGTCAACCCTTCCTTAAAATTTCTTTATTCTTCACAAATATGGGGCAAATGTGCATCTATGTAAAATAACTTTATTTCTCTTTGAGCTATGTAACTAAAATTGTTCTTTCGATATACATATCCTATTCTAAACTTCTTAAATCTCAATTATTTTTAATTAAGCCTCAATATCTTCTATTTTCACCTCTATCATCTCAATTTTTCCTAACTTAATTAATATTGTAAGATAGGATTTAGGTTCACATGTTCTATATTTGAGAGGAGTAAAATAAATTGAGCATAAGACCTATATATAGCCCATGATTAAGAGGTGCACAGTTAATAATGGTGGACTTAACAAACTAATATTCCTTTTGTGATGGAATTTGTCTATTATAATAGTAATATTACCCTCTGTATATTGGATATGTAGATGATGGTTTCTAATCCTCGTAAGTAGATTGTTTAGTGATGAGTTATGTAAAATTTTGTGTATAGAGTTTAGGCATTGTATAACTTTGATTGGATGTTTTTAGATCGTGTTAGTATATGATTGGTGGTATGGGTTCTATTATATTTTATGGGTGATTTATGTAGTGAAAAAGTAATCTTAAAAATGATTTAATTAGCGTCTAGTATACAACATTTGACATGACAAGTATCTATAATGAGGTATTATAATTCTATACTGCGGTAGGATAATATATTTATCGTTCCTTAGTCAAAAAAATCACTTATAGTTGGTTAAAATGAAAAAGCTATTTGGTTGGACATCAAGTCTTATTCATAGACATATTGTGATATGCTTAACTATTTCGCAACATAAGGTTATCTTAACCTCCAAATGGATCCACCAAATAGAATATACAACACTACCTTTATGGTGAATGTAAAGAAAATATTATGCTACTCAATTTAATTTTTTTTCCAAAGAAGTTGCACGATGAGTTTCCACATACTATAGGAAGAGATTAACCTTAACATAAAAATTAAAAATCTCAAATTTTAAGACTAAGATTAATAATTCTAAAAAACACAAATTTAGATATAAGATAGACGTTTGTGTGTGTGTACATATATATATGTACATTTGGGAAACAATAATACATTCATAAATAGAAAATATAAACAATGTCAAAGTATTATACATTTCCAAACACTAACTGAGGAAAAACTTAAGGGACGCATAAAAAAATTAATTGTTATGATAAAAACAATAAAGAGGACCCTGACTACTAAAATATGCTTATCCAAAATTCTCCTCTAACATAGATTATTTTGTTTTTACACCCATAACAAAGATACTATAAAGGAACTAATTGAAAAAATGACATCTTTTCTCAATATCGGTAACAAGAAACATAATATGGGCACCCATTTTAAATTTCTCATTGGTGCCCATGTAAGCCCAGACTCGGTGTATGGGAAAAGATTCAGGATCAAGGGTAAGCGTCCACATATGTAATCGTTTGAGATCGTTCATCATGATTTAAATAAAACCAAATAACAAGAATTAAGCATAAAATTGATGAGGGGCAACAAATCTTTGTATAGTGGAGTATAAGGGTTACCACCAATTTATTGATAGTTATTGGTACCTAAATCTATATTCTTTTTATCCCACTAATATTATTCTTCCTTTCAAATTCATCTTACTCTTTAGCTACTTCGCATATACATGGTGAATTTCCGATAGCTTATTTTTGGAGAGCTTTTGTGGTTTAAAAGTGATATAACTTGAATAAATCTCTCAATTGACTATAAAATTGACAATGCTCATTTGCTTATAAGAGTTTGTTGGTGTATATATTTAGTACCTATTATAACATGCCTAAACTATGTATATTTATTATGTGACTATATTCTATACATGCCACAATAATTTAATTTCTTTATTAATTCCCAATAAATTGTAAAGTCATAAATATTGACCTAAACTGATTAGTTTCTTAGTCAACTTGACTATTTAAATATTTGTAGCCTAATTAAAAAGTTCTAAACAAGCAAATGAAATATTCCTAACAATCACCACATGTTGTGGTACAAATATATAAAGGATGCAGCTTAATATCAACTATGCGACTGAAAGATTGATAATATTAGTAGGAAAGAGGAAATATGAATAATTTAAAAAATAACTGTTTTTATCATATTCTTTAACTAAGAAACACATATTTTACTACACTGTGTAGATAGAACAATTCCAAAAGAATGTTGTTCTCTTTTTTCACACACTCTAAAACCATCATATACCATGATATTGGCAAATAGTAACTCTATAGTAACAAGAAAATGCAAGTTAATCTTATAAAATAAATGTCAAAGCTTAAAAATCAATGTATGCTGACAAAAAATTTAAAACAAAAAATTATGAAGGGATTACAAGTACCCCATACCTCATGTATCCATGACTATTAAAAAGATATACATACTACTAACAAATAAATTAAACAAATTAAACAAGAAACACTTTTACAAGATAACAAATTTTTTATTATTTTAAAGAAAATTTCCCTTATAAAAATCAACAATCTCAAACATAGGATTTAGAATATCAATAAACTTATTTCTTATATTGGATATAATAATTAGTTGGGATCTTGTATGCCTTTTCGATGAATGATTAACCTCTTCTAGTCGTGAACATATTAATTCCTTGCACGTATCATTTCATATTTCTATTCAAAGGGTCTTTTTGGAATCTTCACAAACACTTGTTATTTTCAATATGATCCCTTGAAAGGTTGATAAGGTTCCTTTACCCTTTAAACCTATTTATATTTCCTATATTTTGTACAATAATCAAATTTTGACACATGATAAGCCCACCGGTCAAAGTGTTAACGCATCAAAATTTGTATCTAAATCAAACAATTAAGGAGATGGATAAAAAATTTTATATCCAAATTTAAAGAATTTAATAAATAATTTTAAAGAGTGAATAGAGTTTTAAATTTTTTAGAGAGACTCTCATCTCGCCAGCCTAGTATTTAAATATATCTACATTATAAAAGTATTATATTAATTAGGATTGTGATTATTTATATATAAATAAATTTATGAATAATAAAATTTAAAAATATGTAGTTATATTCATGAGGTCTAACAACTATAAATTAAATAAAAACCACCAAAACTATTGCTGCTAGAAATTAATATGGAATAGAATTGTGTTATATGTTTATTAAATTAATGTGTTCACCGTAATTAAATGAATAAATACAACTAAATGACCAATAATATACGTATTTCTTAAAATAAACTATTTTTATAATAAATATGTCTCATCCCCCCGACAGATAAACTAAAGAAAATAAATAAAATTCAAATCTTTAATAAAAGACCTAGAAAAAAATACATAATATGGAAATATGTATATCTTTATAGACAAACTTTAGAATAAAGTCAAAAAGAAATATAAAATAACGAAACAATATATGTTTTCAAACAACACAAGACAACCGATAATTATAAAGACTTTTAAAAGCAATATTTCAAATAAAATAAAAACTTAAAAAATACACTGTTTCAATTGTTATACTTTTCAATCTTCAACTTCAACTCCTCCAACTTTAAAATCGAGCTCCTTTTCAATCTTCAACTTCAACTCCTCCAACTTTAAAATCGAGCTCCTCAATAGGTCTGGCTTCCAAAAAATTTCTCTATAAACCTTCACCTTCTGCTCTAAAATCTCACCACGTTGCTTCTTCGCCTCAATTAAATTCTCCAGACGACTAACCTCCTTGACTAGTTCATGTATTTGTGTGTTGAGATGAGGATCAATGCCTGCATTTGAATTTCCATAATGATTCATTTTCTCTCTGAGAGTATTACTGCTAAGAGAAAATTCGAGAAAATTAACGAGGATGAGATATTAAAAAATAATGAGAGTTTTGAATATAACTAGTAAGACTTATTTATAGTGTATATTTTCTTCTTTGTAAAACTTTATTTTTATTTATCCTTGATATCTTGGATGAATATAAATATCAAATTAATGACTGACACTAATTATGAGTTATCTATAAAGTTTTACTTTTATGGCGCTCATTTAATTCAGTACATGTAAATAAATATTAAGAAAATATATCACAAAAATATCGGTATTTGTGTTTAATAGTTGAGTAATGTTGGATATCACCTCAAATCACATCACCTTTTTATCACCTCCTAGGTGGACCAATTGTAAAGGAGAGAGAAAATAATAAATCAGGAAAGAAAAATCATGTGATTAGTTAATTTAAAATCCACATAGGAGGTGATAAAAGGGTGATGCGATTCAGGGTGATATCCATCATTACTCTTAATAGTTATCTTCTGGAGTGTTGTATACCTTTTCCTTTTTCATCGTGACATTATTTGATACAGATATATCTTACATTAATGATTCACATTAAAAATAAGTTATCTCTAAAATATCACTCATTCATTTCTTACGTGTACCGTAATCCTCAAGATTTGATATAGTAGTTAATAAAGTTTTTTTTAATTTGATTTAATTTAAAAGTTTATTCACTGAAAATATTCGTACTAACTTCTGCAATTTTAAAAACTATCAATTGAAGGTTAAATTTTGTTTCAAAATGATGCATATGTCAATTATAGAGATATTCCCACAACTCTTACTATCATGACATGTGAAGAAAAGATAAAAAAAATTATCTAGTTAAGGAGAAGACATGTCTCCATGTTTTGACAACTTTATTTTAAATAGGCTTGCAATAATGGTCAACGTGTTTTAGATGAATTCTATGCAAAAGTGCGGTTATGGTTGGTGCATTTCTAATTTAATTGAATTATCAACTTATATGGTACACCAAATCTTAATGCCCAACAATTAGTAACAATATTGATTATAGTGTTCGTTCTGTTTTGTACGCGTCAACCAAAAATGTTGCTTTAATCAATATTAAGCAGAGTTTTTTTCTTAATGATTATAACCATATCATGCATGATACATTTAATTATAACCGTATCATCGTATTAAATTTCATCGTCATTCTTAAATTAGTTAAACTTCATAAGCATAGAATCATGTGCCTTACTAACTATCCTATATTATAGTAGTAATATGTTATTCCATATCCATGCTTTCTCCCTTTTCTAATCAATAATCCAAAACATCAATTTCGGAATTACAATGTCTAGATAAGGGAAACCATTGATAAATGTGACATCCTTTTTAACTCGTGATCTAGAAACAAGAATTCTACGAGATTCTTTCTCATCATAATGTTAACGCTCAAATCATAAAAGGAGCTTCCTTTCAATTTGTTATCTACGTTGACAGGAAGGTCCATTCATCTGCAATAATTTAACTTTGTCGAGCAAGTTTTTGTAAATAGACACTCCTTCCTTTCGTCATCCCACCACTACAGAGGTTATGGCTCTTTAAATAAATGGAGTTAATTGTGCATGTCGTAAAAGTAGTCAAGTGAATTCATGTTTACCTTATTATTTCAAAGATATCCCATAACTATTAAAAATTCACTTGTTTCAAACTTAAGAATGTATCTTAAATTAAAATTAGGTGGTTGTTCCTTAAATTTTTTAACTACAATCTTAACTTTCTAAATGATTATCTTTTTCACCAATTCTTTTGGAGATCATCTTAAATAAACTCAAATCCACACATTTAGTCAACTCTTCCTTAAAATTTCTTTATTCTTCACAAATATGGGGCAAATGTGCATCTATGTAAAATAACTTTATTTCTCTTTGAGCTACGTAACTAAACTTGTTCTTTCAATATACATATCCTATTCTAAACTTCTTAAATCTCAATTATCTTTAATTAAGACTCAATATCTTCTATTTTCACCTCTATCATCTCAATTTTTCCTAACTTAATTAATACTGTAAGATAGGATTTAGGTTCACATGTTCTATATTTGAGAGGAGTAAAATAAATTTGAGCATAAGACTTATATATAGCCTTTGATTAAGAGGTGCACAGTTAATAATGGTGGACTTAACAAACTAATATTCCTTTTGTGATGGAATTTGTCTATTATAATAGTAATACTACCCTCTGTATATTGGATATGTAGATGATGGTTTCTAATCCTTGTAAATAGATTGTTTAGTGATGAGTTATGTAAAATTTTGTGTACAGAGTTTAGGCATTGTATAACTTTGATTGGATGTTTTTAGATCGTGTTAGTATATGATTGGTGGTATGGGTTCTATTATATTTTATGGGTGATTTATTTAGAGAAAAAGTAATCTTAAAAATGATTTAATTAGCGTCTAGTATACAACATTTGACATGACAAGTATCTATAATGAGGTATTATAATTCTATACTGCGGTAGGATAATATATTTATCGTTCCTCAGTCAAACAAATCGCTTATAGTTGGTTAAAATGAAAAAGCTATTTGGTTGGACATCAAGTCTTATTCATAGCCATATTGTGATATGCTTAACTATTTCGCAACATAAGGTTATCTTAACCTCCAAATGGATCCACCAAATAGAATATACAACACTACCTTTATGGTGAATGTAAAAAAAATATTATGCTACTCAATTTAATTTTTTTTCCAAAGAAGTTGCACGATGAGTTTCCACATACTATAGGAAGAGGTTAACCTTAACATAAGAATTAAAACTCTCAAATTTTAAGACTAAGATTAATAATTCTAAAAAACACAAATTTAGATATAAGATAGACGTTTGTGTGTGTGTATACGTATATGTACATTTGGGAAACAATAATACATTCATAAATAGAAAATATAAACAATGTCAAAGTATTATACATTCCCAAACACTAACTAAGGAAAAGCTTAGGAGACGCACAAAAAAATTAATTGTTATGATAAAAACAATAAAGAGGACCCTGACTACTGAAAGATGATTTACAAAATTCTCCTCTAACATAGATTATTTTGTTTATAAACCCATAACAAAGATACTATAAAGGAACTAATTGAAAAAATGACATCTTCTCTCAATATCGGTAACAAAAAACATAATATGGGCATCCATTTTGAATTTCTCATTGGTGCCCATGAAAGCCCAGACTCGGTGTGTGGGAAAAGATTTAGGATCAAGGGTAAACGTCCACATATGTAATCATTTGAGATCATTGATAATGACTTAAATAAAACCCAAATAACAAGAATTAAGCATAAAATTGATGAGGGGCAACAAATCTTCGTATAGTGGAGTATTAGGGTTACCACCAATTTATTGATAGTTATTGGTACCTAAATCTATATTCTTTTTATCCCACTAATATTATTCTTCCTTTCAAATTCTTCTTACTCTTTAGCTACTTCGCATATACATGGTGAATTTTCGATAGCTTATTTTTGGAGAGCTTTTGTGGTTTAAAAGTGATATAAATTGAATAAATTTCTCAATTGACTATAAAATTGACAATGCTTATTTACTTATAAGAGTTTATTGGTGTATATATTTAGTACCTATTATAATATGCCTAAACTATGTATATTTATTATGTGACTATGTTCTATACATGCCACAATAATTTAATTTCTTTATTAATACCCAATAAATTGTAAAGTCATAAATATTGAGCTAAACTGATTAATTTCTTAGTCAACTTGACTATTTAAATATTTGTAGCCGAATTAAAAAGTTCTAAACAAGCAAATGAAATATTACTAACAATCACCACATGTTGTTGTACAAATATATAAAGGATGCAGCTTAATATCGACTATGCGACTGAAAGATTGATAATATTAGTAGGAAAGAGGAAATATGAATAATTTAAAAAATAACTGTTTTTATCATATTCTTTAACTAAGAAACACATATTTTGCTACACTGTGTAGATAGAACAATTCCAAAAGAATGTTGTTCTCATTTTTCACACACTCTAAAACCATCATATACCATGATATTGGCCAATAGTAACTCTATAGTAACAAGAAAATGCAAGTTAATTTTATAAAATAAATGTCAAAGCTTAAAAATCAATGTATGCTCACAAAAAATTTAAAACAAAAAATTATATGAGGATTACAAGTACCCCATACCTCATGTATCCATGACTATTAAAAATATATACATACTACTAACAAATAAATTAAACAAAGGACAAGAAACACTTTTACAAGATAACAAATTTTTTATTATTTTAAAGAAAATTTCCCTTATAAAAATCAACAATCTCAAACATAGGATTTAGAATATCAATCAACTTATTGCTTATATTGGATATAATAATTAGTTAGGATCTTGTATGCCTTATCGATGCATGATTAACCTTCTCTAGTCGTGAACATATTAATTCCTTGCACGTATCATTTCACATTTCTATTCAAAGGGTCTTTTAGGAATCTTCACAAACACTTGTTATTTTCAATATAATCCCTTGAAAGGTTGATAAGGTTCCTTTACCCTTTAAACCTATTTATATTTCCTATATTTTGTACAATAATCAAATTTTGACACATGATAAGCCCAACGGTCAAAGTGTTAACAAACAAAAATTTGTATCTAAATAAAACAATTAAGGAGATGGATAAAAGTTTTTATATCCAAATTTAAAGAATTTTATAAATAATTTTAAAGAGTGAATAGAGCTTTAAATTTTGTAGAGAGACTCTCATCTCGCCAGCCTAGTATTTATATATGTCTACTTTATATAAGTATTATATTAATTAGGATTGTGATTATTTATATATAAATAAATTTATGAATAATAAAATTTAAAAATATGTAGCTATATTTATGAGGTCTAATAACTATAAATTACATAAAAACCAACAAAACTATTACTGCTAGAAAATAATCTGGAATAGAATTGTGTTATATGTTTATTAAATTAATGTGTTCACCGTAATTAAATGAATAAATACAACTAAATGACCAATAATATACGTATTTCTTAAAATAAACTATTTTTATAATAAATATGTCTCATCTCCCAGACAGATAAACTAAAGAAAATAAATTAAATTCAAATCTTTAATAAAAGACCTAGAAAAAAATACATAATATGGAAATATGTATATCTTTCTAGACAAACCTTAGAATAAAGTCAAAAAGAAATATAAAATAACGAAACAATACATGTTTTCAAACAACACAGACAACCGATAATTATAAATACTTTTAAAAGCAATATTTCTAATAAAATAAAAACTTAAAAAATACACTGTTTCAATTGTTATACTTTTCAAACTTCAACTCCCCCAACTTTAAAATCGAGCTCCTTTTCAATCTTCAACTTCAACTCCTCCAACTTTAAAATCGAGCTCCTCAATAGGTCTGGCTTCGCAAAAATTTCTCTATAAACCTTCACCTTCTGCTCTAAAATCTCACCACGTTGCTTCTTCGCCTCAATTAAATTCTCCAGACGACTAACCTCCTTGACTAGTTCATGTATTTGTGTGTTGAGATGAGGATCAATGTCTGCATTTGAATTTCCATAATGATTCATTTTCTCTCTGAGAGTATTACTGCTAAGAGAAAATTCGAGAAAATTAACAAGGATGAGATATGAAAAAATAATGAGTTTTGAATATAACTAGTAAGACTTATTTATAGTGTATATTTTCTTCTTTGTAAAACTTTATTTTTATTTATCCTTGATATCTTGGATGAATATAAATATCAAATTAATGATTGGCACTAATTATGAGTTATCTATAAAGTTTTACTTTTATGGCACTCATTTAATTCAGTACATGTAAATAAATATTAAGAAAATATATCACAAAAATATTGGTATTTGTGTTTAATAGTTGAGTAATGCTGGATATCACCTCAAATCACAAAAAAAAATTTTATCACCTCCTAGGTGAACCAATTGTAAAGGTCAGAGAAAATAATAAATCAGGAAAGAAAAATCATGTGATTAGTTAATTTAAAATCCACCTAGGAGGTGATAAAAGGGTGATGCGATTTGGCGTGATATCCATCATTACTCTTAATAGTTATCTTCTGGAGTGTTGTATACCTTTTCCTTTTTCATCATGACATTATTTGATTCAGATATATCTTACATTAATGATTCACATTAAAAATAAGTTATATCTAAAATATCACTCATTCATTTCTTACGTGTACCGTAATCCTAAAGATTTGATATAGTAGTTAATAAAGTTTTTTTTTTAATTTGATTTAATTTAAAAGTTTATTCACTGAAAATCTTCGTACTAACTTCTACAATTTTAAAAACTATCAATTGAAGGTTAAATTTTGTTTCAAAATGATGCATATGTCAATTATAGAGATATTCCCACAACTCTTACTATCATGACATGTGAAGAGAAAATAAAAAAAAATTATCTAGTTAAAGAGAAGTCATGTCTCCATGTTTAGACAACGATATTTTAAATATGCTTGCAATAATGGTCAAAGTGTTTTAGATGACTTCTATGCAAAAGTGCGATTATGGTTGGTGCCTTTCTAATTTAATTGAATTATCAACTTATATGGTACACCAACTCTTAATGCACAACAATTAGTAACAATATTGATTATAGTGTTCGTTCTGTTTTGTACGCGTCAACCAAAAATGTTGCTTTAATCAATATTAAGCAGAGTTTTTTTCTTAATGACTATAACCACATCATGCATGTTACATTTAATTATAACCGTATCATCGTATTAAATTTCATCGTCATTCTTAAATTAGTTAAACTTCATAAGCATGGAATCATGGGCTTTACTAACTATCCTATATTATAGTAGTAATATGTTATTCCATATCCATGCTTTCTCCCTTTTCTAATCAATAATCCAAAACATCAAGTTGGGAATTACCATGTCTAGATAAGGGAAACCATCGATAAATGTGATATCCTTTTTAACTCGTGATCTAGAATCAGGAATTCTACGAGATTCTTTCTCATCATAATGTTAACGCTCAAATCATAAAATGAGCTTCCTTTCAATTTGTTATCTACGTTTTCATCTGCAATAATTTAACTTTGTCGAGCAAGTTTTTGTAAATAGACACTCATTCCTTTTGTCATCCCACCACGACAGAGGTTATGGCTCTTTAAATAAATGGAGTTAATTGTGCATGTCGTAAAAGTAGTCAAGTGAATTCATGTTTACCTTATTATTTCAAAGATATCCCATAACTATTAAACATTCACTTGTTTCAAACTTAAGCATGTATCTTAAGTTAAAATTAGGTGGTTGTTCCTTAAATTTTTTAACTACAATCTTAACTTTCTAAATGATTATCTTTTTCACCAATTCTTTTAGAGATCATCTTAAATAAACTCAAATCCACACATTTAGTCAACCCTTCTTTAAAATTTCTTTATTCTTCAAAAATATGGGGTAAATGTGCATCTATGTAAAGTAACTTTATTTCTCTTTGAGCTACGTAACTAAACTTGTTCTTTCAATATACATATCCTATTCTAAACTTCTTAAATCTCAATTATCTTTAATTAAGCCTCAATATCTTCTATTTTCACCTCTATCATCTCAATTTTTCCTAACTTAATTAATACTGTAAGATAGGATTTAGGTTCGCATGTTCTATATTTGAGAGGAGTAAAATAAATTTGAGCATAAGACCTATATATAGCCCTTGATTAAGAGGTGCACAGTTAATAATGGTGGACTTAACAAACTAATATTCCTTTTGTGATGGAATTTGTCTATTATAATAGTAATATTACCCTCTGTATATTGGATATGTAGATGATGGTTTCTAATCCTCGTAAGTAGATTGTTACGTAAAATTTTGTGTATAGAGTTTAGGCATTGTATAACTTTGATTGGATGTTTTTAGATCGTGTTAGTATATGATTGGTGGTATGGGTTCTATTATATTTTATGGGTGATTTATGTAGAGAAAAAGTAATCTAAAAAATGATTTAATTAGCGTCTAGTATACAACATTTGACATGACAAGTATCTATAATGAGGTATTATAATTCTATACTGCGGTAGGATAATATATTTATCGTTCCTTAGTCAAACAAATCGCTTATAGTTGGTTAAAATGAAAAAGCTATTTGGTTGGACATCAAGTCTTATTCATAGACATATTGTGATATGCTTAACTATTTCGCAACATAAGGTTATCTTAACCTCCAAATGGATCCACCAAATAGAATATACAACACTACCTTTATGGTGAATGTAAAGAAAATATTATGCTACTCAATTTAATGTTTTTTCCAAAGAAGTTGCACGATGAGTTTCCACATACTATAGGAAGAGGTTAACCTTAACATAAGAATTAAAACTCTCAAATTTTAAGACTAAGATTAATAATTCTAAAAAACACAAATTAAGATATAAGATAGACGTTTGTGTGTGTGTATATATATATGTACATTTGGGAAACAATAATACATTCATAAATAGAAAATATAAACAATGTCAAAGTATTATACATTCCCAAACACTAACTAAGGAAAAACTTAGGAGACACACAAAAAAATTAATTGTTATGATAAAAACAATAAAGAGGACCCTGACTACTGAAAGATGATTATCCAAAATTCTCCTCTAACATATATTATTTTGTTTTTAAACCCATAACAAAGATACTGTAAAGGAACTAATTGAAAAAATGACATCTTCTCTCAATATCGGTAGCAAAAAACATAATATGGGCACCCATTTTGAATTCATCATTGGTGCCCATGTAAGCCAGACTCGGTGTATGGGAAAAGATTTAGGATCAAGGGTAAGCGTCCACATATGTAATCATTTGAGATCATTGATCATGATTTAAATAAAACCTAAATAACAAGAATTAAGCATAAAATTGATGAGGGGCAACAAATCTTCGTATAGTGGAGTATTAGGGTTACCACCAATTTATTGATAGTTATTGGTACCTAAATCTATATTCTTTTTATACCACTAATATTATTCTTCCTTTCAAATTCGTCTTATTCTTTAGCTACTTCGCATATACATGGTGAATTTCCGATAGCTTATTTTTGGAGAGCTTCTGTGGTTTAAAAGTGATATAACTTGAATAAATTTCTCAATTGACTATAAAATTGACAATGCTTATTTACTTATAAGAGTTTGTTGGTGTATATATTTAGTACCTATTATAATATGCCTAAACTATGTATATTTATTATGTGACTATGTTCTATACATGCCACAATAATTTAATTTTTTTTATTAATACCCAATAAATTGTAAAGTCATAAATATTGACCTAAACTGATTAATTTCTTAGTCAACTTGACTATTTAAATATTTGTAGCCTAATTAAAAAGTTCTAAACAAGCAAATGAAATATTACTAACAATCACCACATGTTGTAGTACAAATATATAAAGGATGCAGCTTAATATCAACTATGCGACTGAAAGATTGATAATATTAGTAGGAAAGAGGAAATATGAATAATTTAAAAAATAACTGTTTTTATCATATTCTTTAACTAAGAAACAAATATTTTGCTACACTGTGTAGATAGAATAATTCCAAAAGAATGTTGTTCTCTTTTTTCACACACTCTAAAACCATCATATACCATGATATTGGCCAATAGTAACTCTATAGTAACAAGAAAATGCAAGTTAATCTTATAAAATAAATGTCAAAGCTAAAAAATCAATGTATGTTGACAAAAAATTTAAAACAAAAAATTATGTGAGGATTACAAGTACCCCATAGCTCATGTATCCATGACTATTAAAAAGATATACATACTACTAACAAATAAATTAAACAAAGGACAAGAAACACTTTTACAAGATAACAATTTTTTTATTATTTTAAAGAAAATTTCCCTTATAAAAATCAACAATCTCAAACTTAGGATTTAAAATATCAATCAACTTATTTCTTATATTGGATATAATAATTAGTTGGGATCTTGTATGCCTTATCGATGCATGATTAACCTCTTCTAGTGGTGAACATATTAATTCCTTGCACGTATCATTTCATATTTCTATTCAAAGGGTCTTTTTGGAATCTTCACAAACACTTGTCATTTTCAATATGATCCCATGAAAGGTTAATAAGGTTCCTTTACCATTTAAACCTATTTATATTTCCTGTATTTTGTACAATAATCAAATTTTGACACATGATATGCCCACCGGTCAAAGTGTTAACACACCAAAATTTGTATCTAAATCAAACAATTAAGGAGATGGACAAAAATTTTTATATCCAAATTTAAAGAATTTTATAAATGATTTTAAAGAGTGAAGAGAGCTTTAAATTTTTTAGAGAGACTCTCATCTCGCCAGCCTAGTATTTAAATATGTCTACTTTATATAAGTATTATATTAATTAGGATTGTGATTATTTATATATAAATAAATTTATGAATAATAAAATTTAAAAATATGTAGCTATATTTATGAGGTCTAATAACTATAAATTAAATAAAAACCAACAACACTATTACTGCTAGAAAATAATCTTGAATAGAATTGTGTTATATGTTTATTAAATTAATGTGTTCACCGTAATTAAATGAATAAATACAACTAAATGACCAATAATATACGTATTTCTTGAAATAAACTATTTTTATAATAAATATGTCTCATCCCCACAGATAAACTAAAGAAAAAAAATTAAATTTAAATCTTTAATAAAAGACCTAGAAAAAAATACATAATATGGAAATATGTATATATTTCTAGACAAACCTTAGAATAAAGTCAAAAAGAAATAAAAAATAACGAAACAATATATGTTTTCAAACAACACAGACAACCGATAATTATAAATACTTTTAAAAGCAATATTTCAAATAAAATATAAACTTAAAAATACACTGTTTCTATTGTTATACTTTTCCATCTTCAACTTCAACTCCTCCAACTTTAAAATTGATCTCCTTTTCAATCTTCAACTTCAACTCCTCCAACTTTAAAATCGAGCTCCTCAATAGGTCTTGCTTCCCAAAAATTTCTCTATAAGCCATCACCTTGTGCTCTAAAATCTCACCACGTTGCTTCTCCGCCTCAATTAAATTCTCCAGACGACTAACCTCCTTGAGTAGTTCTTGTATTTGTGTGTTGTGATGAGGATCAATGTCTACATTTGAATTTCCATAATGATTCATTTTCTCTCTGGGAGTATTACTGCTAAAAGAAAATTCGAGAAAATTAACAAGGATAAGATATGAAAAAATAATGAGAGTTTTGAATATAACTAGTAAGACTTATTTATAGTGTATATTTTCTTCTTTGTAAAACTTTATTTTTATTTATCCTTGATATCTTGGATGAATATAAATATCAAATTAATGATTGGCACTAATTATGAGTTATCTATAAAGTTTTACTTTTATGGCGCTCATTTAATTCAGTACATGTAAATAAATATTAAGAAAATATATCACAAAAATATTGGTATTTGTGTTTAATAGTTGAGTAATGCTGGATATCACCTCAAATCACATCACCTTTTTATCACCTCCTAGGTGGACCAATTGTAAAGGAGAGAGAAAATAATAAATCAGGAAAGAGAAATCATGTGATTAGTTAATTTAAAATCCACCTAGGAGGTGATAAAAGGGTGATGCGATGTGGGGTGATATCCATCATTACTCTTAATAGTTATCTTCTGGAGTGTTGTATACCTTTTCCTTTTTCATCGTGACATTATTTAATACAGATATATCTTACATTAATGATTCACATTAAAAATAAGTTATCTCTAAAATATCACTCATTCATTTCTTACGTGTACCGTAATCCTAAAGATTTGATATAGTAGTTAATAAATTTTTTTTTTAATTTGAATTAATTTAAAAGTTTATTCACTAAAAAATTTCGTACTAACTTCTGCAATTTTAAAAACTATCAATTGAAGGTTAAATTTTGTTTCAAAATGATGCATATGTCAATTATAGAGATATTCCCACAACTCTTACTATCATGACATGTGAAGAAAAGATAAAAAAAATTTATCTAGTTAAGGAGAAGTCATGTCTCCATGTTTTGACAACGATATTTTAAATAGGCTTGCAATAATGGTCAAAGTGTTTTAGATGACTTCTATGCAAAAGTGCGATTATGGTTGGTGCCTTTCTAATTTAATTGAATTATCAAATTATATGGTACACCAACTCTTAATGCACAACAATTAGTAACAATATTGATTTAGTGTTCGTTCTGTTTTGTACGCGTCAACAAAAAATGTTGCTTTAATCAATATTAAGCAGAGTTTTTTTCTTAATGATTATAACCACATCATGCATGATACATTTAATTATAACCGTATCATCGTATTAAATTTCATCGTCATTATTAAGTTAGTTAAACTTCATAAGCATGGAATCATGTGCCTTACTAACTATCCTATATTATAGTAGTAATATGTTATTCCATATCCATGCTTTCTCCCTTTTCTAATCAATAATCCAAAACATCAATTTGGGAATTACCATGTCTAGATAAGGGAAACCATCGATAAATGTGACATCCTTTTTAACTCGTGATCTCGAAACAGGAATTCTACGAGATTCTTTCTCATCAAAATGTTAACGCTCAAATCATAAAAGGAGCTTCCTTTCAATTTGTTATCTACGTTGACAGGAAGGTCCATTCATCTGCAATTATTTAACTTTTTCGATCAAGTTTTTGTAAATAGACACTCATTCCTTTCGTCATCCCACCACGACAGAGGTTATGGCTCTTTAAATAAATGGAGTTAATTGTGCATGTCGTAAAAGTAGTCAAGTGAATTCATGTTAACCTTATTATTTCAAAGATATCCCATAACTATTAAACATTCACTTGTTTCAAACTTAAGCATGTATCTTAAGTTAAAATTAGGTGTTTGTTCCTTAAATTTTTTAAATCCAATCTTAACATTCTAAATGATTATCTTTTTCACCAATTCTTTTGGAGATCATCTTAAATAAACTCAAATCCACACATTTAGTCAACCCTTCCTTAAAATTTCTTTATTCTTCACAAATATGGGGTAAATGTGCATCTATGTAAAATAACTTTATTTCTCTTTGAGCTATGTAACTAAAATTGTTCTTTCGATATACATATCCTATTCTAAACTTCTTAAATCTCAATTATTTTTAATTAAGCCTCGATATCTTCTATTTTCACCTCTATCATCTCAATTTTTCCTAACTTAATTAATATTGTAAGATAGGATTTAGGTTCACATGTTCTATATTTGAGAGGAGTAAAATAAATTTGAGCATAAGACCTATATATAGCCCATGATTAAGAGGTGCACAGTTAATAATGGTGGACTTAACAAACTAATATTCCTTTTGTGATGGAATTTGTCTATTATAATAGTAATATTACCCTCTGTATATTGGATATATAGATGATGGTTTCTAATCCTCGTAAGTAGATTGTTTAGTGATGAGTTATGTAAAATTTTGTGTATAGAGTTTAGGCATTGTATAACTTTGATTGGATGTTTTTAGATCGTGTTAGTATATGATTGGTGGTATGGGTTCTATTATATTTTATGGGTGATTTATGTAGAGAAAAAGTAATCTTAAAAATGATTTAATTAGCGTCTAGTATACAACATTTGACATGACAAGTATCTATAATGAGGTATTATAATTCTATACTGCGGTAGGATAATATATTTATCGTTCCTTAGTCAAACAAATCGCTTATAGTTGGTTAAAATGAAAAAGCTATTTGGTTGGACATCAAGTCTTATTCATAGACATATTGTGATATGCTTAACTATTTCGCAACATAAAGTTATCTTAACCTCCAAATGGATCCATTAAATAGAATATACAACACTACCTTTATGGTGAATGTAAAGAAAATATTATGCTACTCAATTTAATTTTTTTTCCAAAGAAGATGCACGATGAGTTTCCACATACTATAGGAAGAGGTTAACCTTAACATAAGAATTAAAAATCTCAAATTTTAAGACTAAGATTAATAATTCTAAAAAACACAAATTTAGATATAAGATAGACATTTGTGTGTGTACATATATATATGTACATTTAGGAAACAATAATACATTCATAAATAGAAAATATAAACAATGTCAAAGTATTATACATTCCCAAACACTAACTGAGGAAAAACTTAGGGGACGCATAAAAAAATTAATTGTTATGATAAAAACAATAAAGAGGACCCTGACTACTGAAAGATGATTATCCAAAATTCTCCTCTAACATAGATTATTTTGTTTTTAAACCCATAACAAAGATACTATAAAGGAACTAATTGAAAAAATGACATCTTTTCTCAATATCAGTAACAAAAAACATAATATGGGCACCCATTTTGAATTTCTCATTGGTGCCCATGTAAGCCCAGACTCGGTGTATGGGAAAAGATTCAGGATCAAGGGTAAGCGTCCACATATGTAATCATTTGAGATCATTGATCATGATTTAAATAAAACCAAATAGCAAGAATTAAGCATAAAATTGATGAGCGGCAACAAATCTTTGTATAGTGGAGTATAAGGGTTACCACCAATTTATTGATAGTTATTGGTACCTAAATCTATATTCTTTTTATCCCACTAACATTATTCTTCCTTTCAAATTCGTCTTACTCTTTAGCTACTTCGCATATACATGGTGAATTTCCGATATCTTATTTTTGGAGAGCTTTTGTGGTTTAAAAGTGATATAACTTGAATAAATCTCTCAATTGACAATGCTCATTTGCTTATAAGAGTTTGTTGGTGTATATATTTAGTACCTATTTTAATATGCCTAAACTATGTATATTTTTTATGTGACTATATTCTATACATGCCACAATAATTTAATTTCTTTAGTAATACCCAATAAATTGTAAAGTCATAAATATTGACCTAAACTGATTAGTTTCTTAGTCAACTTGACTATTTAAATATTTGTAGCCTAATTAAGAAGTTCTAAACAAGCAAATGAAATATTACTAACAATCACCACATGTTGTGGTACAAATATATAAAGGATACAGCTTAATATCAACTATGCGACTGAAAGATTGATAATATTAGTAGGAAAGAGGAAATATGAATAATTTAAAAAATAACTGTTTTTATCATATTCTTTAACTAAGAAACACATATTTTGCTACACTGTGTAGATAGAACAATTCCAAAAGAATGTTGTTCTCTTTTTTCACACACTCTAAAACCATCATATACCATGATATTGGCCAATAGTAACTCTATAGTAACAAGAAAATGCAAGTTAATCTTATAAAATAAATGTCAAAGCTAAAAAATCAATGTATGTTGACAAAAAATTTAAAACAAAAAATTATGTGAGGATTACAAGTACCCCATACCTCATGTATCCATGACCATTAAAAAGATATACATACTACTAACAAATAAATTAAACAAAGGACAAGAAACACTTTTACAAGATAACAAATTTTTTATTATTTTAAAGAAAATTTCCCTTATAAAAATCAACAATCTCAAACTTAGGATTTAGAATATCAATCAACTTATTGCTTATATTGGATATAATAATTAGTTGGGATCTTGTATGCCTTATCGATGCATGATTAACCTCTTCTAGTGGTGAACATATTAATTCCTTGCACGTATCATTTCACATTTCTATTCAAAGGGTCTTTTTGGAATCTTCACAAACACTTGTCATTTTCAATATGATCCCTTGAAAGGTTAATAAGGTTCCTTTACCCTTTAAACCTATTTATATTTCCTATATTTTGTACAATAATTAAATTTTGACACATGATATGCCAACCGGTCAAAGTGTTAACACACCAAAATTTGTATCTAAATCAAACAATTAAGGAGATGGACAAAAGTTTTTATATCCAAATTTAAAGAATTTTATAAATGATTTTAAAGAGTGAAGAGAGCTTTAAATTTTTTAGAGAGACTCTCATCTCGCCAGCCTAGTATTTAAATATGTCTACTTTATATAAGTATTATATTAATTAGGATTGTGATTATTTATATATAAATAAATTTATGAATAATAAAATTTAAAAATATGTAGCTATATTTATGAGGTCTAATAACTATAAATTAAATAAAAACCAACAACACTATTACTGCTAGAAAATAATCTTGAATAGAATTGTGTTATATGTTTATTAAATTAATGTGTTCACCGTAATTAAATGAATAAATACAATTAAATGACCAATAATATACGTATTTCTTGAAATAAACTATTTTTATAATAAATATGTCTCATCCCCCACAGATAAACTAAAGAAAAAAAATTAAATTTAAATCTTTAATAAAAGACCTAGAAAAAAATACATAATATGAAAATATGTATATATTTCTAGACAAACCTTAGAATAAAGTCAAAAAGAAATAAAAAATAACGAAACAATATATGTTTTCAAACAACACAGACAACCGATAATTATAAATACTTTTAAAAGCAATATTTCAAATAAAATATAAACTTAAAAATACACTGTTTCAATTGTTATACTTTTCCATCTTCAACTTCAACTCCTCCAACTTTAAAATCGATCTCCTTTTCAATCTTCAACTTCAACTCCTCCAACTTTAAAATCGAGCTCCTCAATAGGTCTTGCTTCCCAAAAATTTCTCTATAAGCCATCACCTTGTGCTCTAAAATCTCACCACGTTGCTTCTCCGCCTCAATTAAATTCTCCAGACGACTAACCTCCTTGAGTAGTTCTTGTATTTGTGTGTTGTGATGAGGATCAATGTCTACATTTGAATTTCCATAATGATTCATTTTCTCTCTGGGAGTATTACTGCTAAAAGAAAATTCGAGAAAATTAACAAGGATAAGATATGAAAAAATAATGAGAGTTTTGAATATAACTAGTAAGACTTATTTATAGTGTATATTTTCTTCTTTGTAAAACTTTATTTTTATTTATCCTTGATATCTTGGATGAATATAAATATCAAATTAATGATTGGCACTAATTATGAGTTATCTATAAAGTTTTACTTTTATGGCGCTCATTTAATTCAGTACATGTAAATAAATATTAAGAAAATATATCACAAAAATATTGGTATTTGTGTTTAATAGTTGAGTAATGCTGGATATCACCTCAAATCACATCACCTTTTTATCACCTCCTAGGTGGACCAATTGTAAAGGAGAGAGAAAATAATAAATCAGGAAAGAGAAATCATGTGATTAGTTAATTTAAAATCCACCTAGGAGGTGATAAAAGGGTGATGCGATGTGGGGTGATATCCATCATTACTCTTAATAGTTATCTTCTGGAGTGTTGTATACCTTTTCCTTTTTCATTGTGACATTATTTAATACAGATATATCTTACATTAATGATTCACATTAAAAATAAGTTATCTCTAAAATATCACTCATTCATTTCTTACGTGTACCGTAATCCTAAAGATTTGATATAGTAGTTAATAAAAAAAAAATTTAATTTGATTTAATTTAAAAGTTTATTCACTAAAAAATTCCGTACTAACTTCTGCAATTTTAAAAACTATCAATTGAAGGTTAAATTTTGTTTCAAAATGATGCATATGTCAATTATAGTGATATTCCCACAACTCTTACTATCATGACATGTGAAGAGAAGATAAAAAAAATTTATCTAGTTAAGGAGAAGTCATGTCTCCATGTTTTGACAACGATATTTTAAATAGGCTTGCAATAATGGTCAAAGTGTTTTAGATGACTTCTATGCAAAAGTGCGATTATGGTTGGTGCCTTTCTAATTTAATTGAATTATCAAATTATATGGTACACCAACTCTTAATGCACAACAATTAGTAACAATATTGATTTAGTGTTCGTTCTGTTTTGTACGCGTCAACAAAAAATGTTGCTTTAATCAATATTAAGCAGAGTTTTTTTCTTAATGATTATAACCACTTCATGCATGATACATTTAATTATAACCGTATCATCGTATTAAATTTCATCGTCATTATTAAGTTAGTTAAACTTCATAAGCATGGAATCATGTGCCTTACTAACTATCCTATATTATAGTAGTAATATGTTATTCCATATCCATGCTTTCTCCCTTTTCTAATAATTAATCCAAAACATCAATTTGGGAATTACCATGTCTAGATAAGGGAAACCATCGATAAATGTGACATCCTTTTTAACTCGTGATCTCGAAACAGGAATTCTACGAGATTCTTTCTCATTAAAATGTTAACGCTCAAATCATAAAAGGAGCTTCCTTTCAATTTGTTATCTACGTTGACAGGAAGGTCCATTCATCTGCAATTATTTAACTTTTTCGAGCAAGTTTTTGTAAATAGACACTCATTCCTTTCGTCATCCCACCACGACAGAGGTTATGGCTCTTTAAATAAATGGAGTTAATTGTGCATGTCGTAAAAGTAGTCAAGTGAATTCATGTTTACCTTATTATTTCAAAGATATCCCATAACTATTAAACATTCACTTGTTTCAAACTTAAGCATGTATCTTAAGTTAAAATTAGGTGTTTGTTCCTTAAATTTTTTAAATCCAATCTTAACATTCTAAATGATTATCTTTTTCACCAATTCTTTTGGAGATAATCTTAAATAAACTCAAAATCCACACATTTAGTCAACCCTTCCTTAAAATTTCTTTATTCTTCACAAATATGGGGTAAATGTGCATCTATGTAAAATAACTTTATTTCTCTTTGAGCTATGTAACTAAAATTGTTCTTTCGATATACATATCCTATTCTAAACTTCTTAAATCTCAATTATTTTTAATTAAGCCTCGATATCTTCTATTTTCACCTCTATCATCTCAATTTTTCCTAACTTAATTAATATTGTAAGATAGGATTTAGGTTCACATGTTCTATATTTGAGAGGAGTAAAATAAATTTGAGCATAAGACCTATATATAGCCCATGATTAAGAGGTGCACAGTTAATAATGGTGGACTTAACAAACTAATATTCCTTTTGTGATGGAATTTGTCTATTATAATAGTAATATTACCCTCTGTATATTGGATATATAGATGATGGTTTCTAATCCTCGTAAGTAGATTGTTTAGTGATGAGTTATGTAAAATTTTGTGTATAGAGTTTAGGCATTGTATAACTTTGATTGGATGTTTTTAGATCGTGTTAGTATATGATTGGTGGTATGGGTTCTATTATATTTTATGGGTGATTTATGTAGAGAAAAAGTAATCTTAAAAATGATTTAATTAGCGTCTAGTATACAACATTTGACATGACAAGTATCTATAATGAGGTATTATAATTCTATACTGCGGTAGGATAATATATTTATCGTTCCTTAGTCAAACAAATCGCTTATAGTTGGTTAAAATGAAAAAGCTATTTGGTTGGACATCAAGTCTTATTCATAGACATATTGTGATATGCTTAACTATTTCGCAACATAAGGTTATCTTAACCTCCAAATGGATCCATTAAATAGAATATACAACACTACCTTTATGGTGAATGTAAAGAAAATATTATGCTACTCAATTTAATTTTTTTTCCAAAGAAGATGCACGATGAGTTTCCACATACTATAGGAAGAGGTTAACCTTAACATAAGAATTAAAAATCTCAAATTTTAAGACTAAGATTAATAATTCTAAAAAACACAAATTTAGATATAAGATAGACATTTGTGTGTGTACATATATATATGTACATTTAGGAAACAATAATACATTCATAAATAGAAAATATAAACAATGTCAAAGTATTATACATTCGCAAACACTAACTGAGGAAAAACTTAGGGGACGCATAAAAGAATTAATTGTTATGATAAAAACAATAAAGAGGACCCTGACTATTGAAAGATGCTTATCCAAAATTCTCCTCTAACATAGATTATTTTGTTTTTAAACCCATAACAAAGATACTATAAAGGAACTAATTGAAAAAATGACATCTTTTCTCAATATCGATAACAAAAAACATAATATGGGCACCCATTTTGAATTTCTCATTGGTGCCCATGTAAGCCCAGACTCGGTGTATAGAAAAAGATTCAGGATCAAGGGTAAGCGTCCACATATGTAATCATTTGAGATCATTGATCATGATTTAAATAAAACCAAATAACAAGAATTAAGCATAAAATTGATGAGGGGCAACAAATCTTTGTATAGTGGAGTATAAGGGTTACCACCAATTTATTGATAGTTATTGGTACCTAAATCTATATTCTTTTTATCCCACTAATATTATTCTTCCTTTCAAATTCGTCTTACTCTTTAGCTACTTCGCATATACATGGTGAATTTCCGATAGCTTATTTTTGGAGAGCTTTTGTGGTTTAAAAGTGATATAACTTGAATAAATGTCTCAATTGACTATAAAATTGACAATGCTCATTTGCTTATAAGAGTTTGTTGGTGTATATATTTAGTACCTATTATAATATGCCTAAACTATGTATATTTATTAGGTGACTATATTCTATACAAGCCATAATAATTTAATTTCTTTCTTAATACCCAATAAATTGTAAAGTCATAAATATTGACCTAAACTAATTAGTTTCTTAGTCAACTTGACTATTTAAATATTTGTAGCCTAATTAAAAAGTTCTAAACAAGCAAATGAAATATTACTAACAATCACCACATGTTGTAGTACAAATATATAAAGGATGCAGCTTAATATCAACTATGCGACTGAAAGATTGATAATATTAGTAGGAAAGAGGAAATATGAATAATTTAAAAAATAACTGTTTTTATCATATTCATTAACTAAGAAACACATATTTTGCTACACTGTGTAGATAGAACAATTCCAAAAGAATATTGTTCTCTTTTTTCACACACTCTAAAACCATCATATACCATGATATTGGCCAATAGTAACTCTATAGTAACAAGAAAATGCAAGTTAATCTTATAAAATAAATGTCAAAGCTAAAAAATCAATGTATGTTGACAAAAAATTTAAAATAAAAAATTATGTGAGGATTACAAGTACCCCATACCTCATGACTATTAAAAAGATATACATACTACTAACAAATAAATTAAATAAAGGACAAGAAACACTTTTACAAGATAAGAAATTTCTTATTATTTTGAAGAAAATTTCCCTTACAAAAATCAACAATCTCAAACTTAGGATTTAGAATATCATTCAACTTATTGCTTATATTGGATATAATAATTAGTTGGGATCTTGTATGCTTTATCGATGCATGATTAACCTCTTCTAGTCGTGAACATAGTAATTCCTTGCACGTATCATTTCACATTTCTATTCAAAGGGTCTTTTGGAATCTTCACAAACACTTGTCATTTTCAATATGATCCCTTGAAAGGTTAATAAGGTTCCTTTACCCTTTAAACCTATTTATATCTCCTATATTTTGTACAGTAATCAAATTTTGAGACATGATAAGCCCACCGGTCAAAGTGTCAACACACCAAAATTTGTATCTAAATCAAACAATTAAGGAGATGCACAAAAGTTTTTATATCCCAAATTAAAGAATTTTATAAATAATTTTAAAGAGTGAAGAGAGCTTTAAATTTTTTAGAGAGACTCTCATCTCGCAAGCCTAGTATTTAAATATGTCTACTTTATATAAGTATTATATTAATTAGGATTGTGATTATTTATATATAAATAAATTTATGAATAATAAAACTTAAAAATATGTTGCTATATTTATGAGGTCTAATAGCTATAAATTAAATAAAAACTATGCTAGAAAATAATCTGGAAGAGAATTGGGTTATATGTTTATTAAATTAATGTGTTCACCATAATTAAATGAATAAATACAACTAAATGACCAATGATATATGTATTTCTTAAAATAAACTATTTTTATAATAAATATGTCTCATCCCACCGACAGATAAACTAAAGAAAAAAAAATTCAAATCTTTAATAGAAAACCTAGAAAAAAATACATAATATGTAAGTATGTAAATCTTTCTAAACAAACCTTAGAATAAAGTCAATAAGAAATATAAAATAACGAAACAATATATGTTTTCAAACAACACAGACAACTGATAATTATAAATACTTTTAAAGGCAATATTTCAACTAAAATAAAAACGTAAATAATACACTGTTTCAATTGTTATACTTTTCAATCTTCAACTTCAACTCCTCCAACTTTAAAATCAAGCTCCTCAATAGGTCTTGCTTCCCAAAAATTTCTCTATAAGCCTTCACCTTCAGCTCTAAAATCTCTCCACGTTGCTTCTCCGCCTCAATTAAATTCTCCAGACGACTAACCTCCTTGATTAGTTCATGTATTTGTGTGTTGAGATGAGGATCAATGTCTGCATTTGAATTTCCATAATGATTCATTTTCTCTCAGAGTATTACTCCTAAGAGAAAATTCGAGAAAATTAACAAGGATGAGATATGACAAAATAATGAGAGTTTTGAATATAACTAGTAAGACTTATTTATAGTGTATACTTTCTTCTTTATAACACTTTATTTTTATTTATCCTTGATATCTTGGATGAATATAAATATCAAATTAATGATTGGCACTAATTATGAGTTATCTATAAAGTTTTACTTTTATGGCGCTCATTTAATTCAGTTCATGTAAATAAATATTAATAAAATATATCACAAAAATATTGGTATTTGTGTTTAATAGTTATCATCTGGAGTGTTGTATACCTTTTCCTTTTTCATCGTGACATTATTTGATATAGATATATCTTACATTAATGATTCACATTAAAAATAAGTTATCTCTAAAATATCACTCATTCATTTCTTACGTGTACCGTAATCCTCAAGATTTGATATAGAAGTTAATAAAGTTTTTTTCCTTAATTTGATTTAATTTAAAATTTTATTCACTAAAAATCATCGTACTAACTTCTGCAATTTTAAAAACTATCAATTGAAGTTTAAATTTTGTTTTAAAATGATGCATATGTCAATTATAGAGATATTCCCACAACTCTTACTATCATGACATGTGAAGAAAAGATAAAAAAATTATCTAGTTAAGGAGAAGTCATGTCTCCATGTTTTGACAACTTTATTTTAAATAGGCTTGAAATAATGGTCAACGTGTTTTAGATGAATTCTATGCAAAAGTGCGGTGATGGTTGGTGCATTTCTAATTTAATTGAATTATCAACTTATATGGTACACAAACTCTTAATGCACAACAATTAGTAACAATATTGATTATAGTGTTCGTTCTGTTTTGTACGCCTCAACAAAAAATGTTGCTTTAATCAATATTAAGCAGAGTTTGTTTCTTAATGATTATAACCACATCATTCATGACACATTTAATTATAACCGTATCATCGTATTAAATTTTATCTTCATTCTTAAGTTAGTTAATCTTCATAAGCATGGAATCATGTGCCTTACTAACTATCATATATTATAGTAGTAATATGTTATTCCATATCCATGCTTTCTCCCTTTTCTAATCAATAAACCAAAACATCAATTTCGGAATTACCATGTCTAGATAAGGGAAACCATCGATGAATGTAACATCCTTTTTAACTCGTGAATTAGAAACAGGAATTCTACGAGATTCTTTCTCATCATAATGTTAACGCTCAAATCTTAAAAGAAGCTTCCTTTCAATTTGTTATCTACGTTGACCGGATGGTCCATTCATCTGAAATTATTTAACTTTGTCGAGCAAGTTTTTGTAAATAGACACTCATTCCTTTCATCATCCCACCATGACAGAGGTTATGGCTCTTTAAATAAATGGATTTAATTGTGCATGTCGTAAAAGTAGTCAAGTGAATTCATGTTTACCTTATAATTTCAAATACATCCCATAAATAATTTAACATTCACTTGTTTCAAACTTAAGCATGTATCTTAAGTTAAAATTAGGAGGTTGTTCCTTAAATTTTTTAACTCCAATCTTAACTTTCTAAATGATTATCTTTTTCACCAATTCTTTTAGAGATCATCTTAAATAAAATCAAATCCACACATTCAGTCAACCCTTCCTTAAAATTTCATTATTCTTCACAAATATGGGGTAAATGTGCATCTATGTAAAATAACTTTATTTCTCTTAGAGCTACGTAACTAAAATTGTTCATTCGATATACATATCCTATTCTAAACTTCTTAAATCTCAATTATCTTTAACTAAGCCTCAATATCTTCTATTTTCATCTCTATCATCTCAATTTTTCCTAACTTAATTAATATTGTAAGATAGGATTTAGGTTCACATGTTCTATATTTGAGAGGAGTAAAATAAATTTGAGCATAAGACCTATATATAGCCCTTGATTAAGAGGTGCACAATTAATAATGGTGGACTTAACAAACTAATATTCTTTTTGTGATCGAATTTGATTATTATAATAGTAATATTACCATCTGTATATTGGATATGTAGATGATGGTTTCTAATCCTCGTAAGTAGATTGTTTGGTGATGAGTTATGTAAAATTTTGTGTATAGAGTTTAGGCATTGTATAACTTTGATTGGATGTTTTCAGATTTTGTTAGTATATGATTGGTGGTATGGGTTCTATTATATTTTTTGGGTGATTTATGTAGAGAAAAAGTAATCTTAAAAATGATTTAATTAGCGTCTAGTATACAATATTTAACATGACAAGTATCTATAATGAGGTATTATAATTCTATACTGTGGTAGGATAATAGTTTTATCGTTCCTCAGTCAAACAAAACGCTTATAGTTGGTTAATATGAAAAAGCTATTTTGTTGGACATCAAGTCTTATTCATAGCCATATTGTGATATGCTTAACTATTTCGCAACATGAGGTTATCTTAACCTCCAAATGGATCCACCAAATAGAATATACAACACTACCTTTATGGTGAATGTAAAGAAAATATTATGCTACTCAATTTAATCTTTTTTCCAAAGAAGTTGCACGATGAGTTTCCACATACTATAGGAAGAGGTTAACCTTAACATAAGAATTAAAAATCTCAAATTTTAAGACTAAGATTAATAATTCTAAAAAAACACAAATTTAGATATAAGATAGACGTTTGTGTGTGTATATATATATGTACATTTGGGAAACAATAATACATTCATAAATAAAAAATATAAACAATGTCAAAGTATTATACATTCCCAAACACTAACTAAGGAAAAACTTAAAAGACGCACAAAAAAATTAATTGTTATGATAAAAACAATAAAGAGGACCCTGACTACTGAAAGATGATTATCCAAAATTCTCCTCTAACATAGATTATTTTGTTTTTGAACCCATAACAAAGATACTATAAAGGAACTAATTGAAAAAATGACATCTTTTCTCATTATCGGTAACAAAAAACATAATATGGGCACCCATTTTGAATTTCTCATTGGTGCCCATGTAAGCCCAGACTCGGTGTATGGAAAACGATTCAGGATCAAGGGTAAGCGTCCACATATGTAATCATTTGAGATCATTGATCATGATTTAAATAAATCCAAATAACAAGAATTAAGCATAAAATTGATGAGGGGCAACAAATCTTCGTATAGTTGCGTATTAGGGTTACCACCAACTTATTGATAGTTATTGGTACCTAAATCTATATTCTTTTTATCGCACTAATATTATTCTTCCTTTCAAATTCGTCTTACTCTTTAGTTACTTCGCATATACATGGTGAATTTTCGATAGCTTATTTTTGGAGAGCTTTAGTAGTTTAAAAGTGATATAACTTTAATAAATCTCTCAATTGACTATAAAATTGACAATGCTCATTTGCTTATAAGAGTTTGTTGGTGTATATATTTAGTACTTATTATAATATGCCTAAACTATGTATATTTATTAGGTGACTATATTCTATACAAGCCATAATAATTTAATTTCTTTATTAATACCCAATAAATTGTAAAGTCATAAATATTGACCTAAACTAATTAGTTTCTTAGTCAACTTGACTATTTAAATATTTGTAGCCTAATTAAAAAGTTCTAAACAAGCAAATGAAATATTACTAACAATCACCACATGTTGTTGTACAAATATATAAAGGATGCAGCTTAATATCGACTATGCGACTGAAAGATTGATAATATTAGTAGGAAAGAGGAAATATGAATAATTTAAAAAATAACTGTTTTTATCATATTCTTTAACTAAGAAACACATATTTTGCTACGTTGTGCAGATAGAACATTTTCAAAAGAATGTTGTTCTCTTTTTTCACACACTCTAAACCATCATATACCATGATATTGACCAATAGTAACTCTATAGTAACAAGGAAATGCAAGTTAATCTTATAAAATAAATGTCAAAGCTTAAAAATCAATGTATGCTGACAAAAAATTTAAAACAAAAAATTATGTGAGGATTACAAGTACCTCATACCTCATGTATCCATGACTATTAAAAATATATACATACTACTAACAAATAAATTAAACAAAGGACAAGAAACACTTTTACAAGATAACAAATTTTTTATTATTTTAAAGAAAATTTCCCTTATAAAAATCAACAATCTCAAACTTAGGATTTAGAATATCAATCAACTTATTGCTTATATTGGATATAATAATTAGTTGGGATCTTGTATGCCTTATCCATGCATGATTAACCTCTTCTAGTCGTGATCATATTAATTCCTTGCACGTTTCATTTCACATTTCTTTTCAAAAGGTCTTTCGGAATTTTCACAAACACTAGTCATTTTCAATATGATCCCTTGAAAGGTTAATAAGGTTCCTTTACCCTTTAAACCTATTTATATTTCCTATATTTTGTACAGTAATCAAATTTTGACACATGATAAGCCCACCGGTCAAAGTGTCAACACACCAAAATTTGTATCTAAATCAAACAATTAAGGAGATGCACAAATGTTTTTATATCCCAAATTAAAGAATTTTATAAATAATTATAAAGAGTGAAGAGAGCTTTAAATTTTTTTAGAGAGACTCTCATCTCGCAAGCCTAGTATTTAAATATGTCTACTTTATATAAGTATTATATTAATTAGGATTGTGATTATTTATATATAAATAAATTTATGAATAATAAAACTTAAAAATATGTTGCTATATTTATGAGGTCTAATAGTTATAAATTAAATAAAAACTATGCTAGAAAATAATCTGTAAGAGAATTGGGTTATATGTTTATTAAAATAATGTGTTCACCATAATTAAATGAATAAATACAACTAAATGACCAATAATATATGTATTTCTTAAAATAAACTATTTTTATAATAAATATGTCTCATCCCCCCGACAGATAAACTAAAGAAAAAAATTAAATTCAAATCTTTAATAGAAGACCTAGAAAAAAATACATAATATGTAAATATGTATATATTTCTAGACAAACCTTAGAATAAAGTCAATAAGAAATATAAAATAACGAAACAATATATGTTTTCAAACAACACAGACAACTGATAATTATAAATACTTTTAAAGGCAATATTTCAACTACAATAAAAACGTAAATAATACATTGTTTCAATTGTTATACTTTTCAATCCTCAACTTCAACTCCTCCAACTTTAAAATCAAGCTCCTCAATAGGTCTTGCTTCCCAAAAATTTCTCTATAAGCCTTCACCTTCTGCTCTAAAATCTCTCCACGTTGCTTCTCCGCCTCAATTAAATTCTCCAGACGACTAACCTCCTTGATTAGTTCATGTATTTGTGTGTTGAGATGAGGATCAATGTCTGCATTTGAATTTCCATAATGATTCATTTTCTCTTAAGAGAAAATTCGAGAAAATTAACAAGGATGAGATATGACAAAATAATGAGAGTTTTGAATATAACTAGTAAGACTTATTTATAGTGTATACTTTCTTCTTTATAACACTTTTTTTTATTTATCCTTGATATCTTGGATGAATATAAATATCAAATTAATGATTGGCACTAATTATGAGTTATCTATAAAGTTTTACTTTTATGGCGCTCATTTAATTCAGTTCATGTAAATAAATATTAATAAAATATATTATAAAAATATTGGTATTTGTGTTTAATAGTTATCATCTGGAGTGTTGTATACCTTTTCCTTTTTCATCGTGACATTATTTGATATAGATATATCTTACATTAATGATTCACATTAAAAATAAGTTATCTCTAAAATATCACTCATTCATTTCTTACGTGTACAGTAATCCTCAAGATTTGATATAGAAGTTAATAAAGTTTTTTTCCTTAATTTGATTTAATGTAAAAGTTTATTCACTAAAAATCATCGTACTAACTTCTGCAATTTTAAAAACTATCAATTGAAGGTTAAATTTTGTTTCAAAATGATGCATATGTCAATTATAGAGATATTCCCACAACTCTTACTATCATGACATGTGAAGAAAAGATAAAAAAATTATCTAGTTAAGGAGAAGACATGTCTCCATGTTTTGACAACTTTATTTTAAATAGGCTTGCAATAATGGTCAACGTGTTTTAGATGAATTCTATGCAAAAGTGCGGTTATGGTTGGTGCATTTCTAATTTAATTGAATTATCAACTTATATGGTACACCAACTCTTAATGCACAACAATTAGTAACAATATTGATTATAGTGTTCGTTCTGTTTTGTACGCGTCAACCAAAAATGTTGCTTTAATCAATATTAAGCAGAGTTTGTTTCTTAATGATTATAACCACATCATGCATGACACATTTAATTATAACCGTATCATCGTATTAAATTTCATCGTCATTTTTAAGTTAGTTAATCTTCATAAGCATGCAATCATGTTCCTTACTAACTATCCTATATTATAGTAGTAATATGTTATTCCATATCCATGCTTTCTCCCTTTTCTAATCAATAATCCAAAACATCAATTTGGGGATTACCATGTCTAGATAAGGGAAACCATCGATAAATGTGACATCCTTTTTAACTCGTGATCTAGAAACAGGAATTCTACGAGATTCTTTCTCATCATAATGTTAATGCTCAAATCATAAAAGGAGCTTCCTTTCAATTTGTTATCTATGTTGACAGGAAGGTCCATTCATCTGCAATTATTTAACTTTGTCGAGCAAGTTTTTGTAAAGAGACACTCATTCCTTTCGTCATCCCACCACGACAGAGGTTATGGCTCTTTAAATAAATGGAGTTAATTGTGCATGTCGTAAAAGTAGTCAAGTGAATTCATGTTTACCTTATAATTTCAAAGACATCCCATAACTATTTAACATTCACTTGTTTCAAATTTAAACATGTATCTTAAGTTAAAATTAGGTGGTTGTTCCTTAAATTTTTTAACTCCAATCTTAACTTTCTAAATGATTATCTTTTTCACCAATTCTTTTGGAGATCATCTTAAATAAACTCAAATACACACATTTAGTCAACCCTTCCTTAAAATTTTTTTATTCTTCACAAATATGGGGTAAATGTGCATCTATGTAAAATAACTTTATTTCTCTTTGAGCTACGTAACTAAAATTGTTCTTTCGATATACATATCCTATTCTAAACTTATTAAATCTAAATTATCTTTAATTAAGCCTCAATATCTTCTATTTTCACCTCTATCATCTCAATTTTTCCTAACTTAATTAATATTGTATGATAGGATTTAGGTTCACATGTTCTATATTTGGGAGGAGTAAAATAAATTTGAGCATAAGACCTATATATAGCACTTGATTAAGAGGTGCACAGTTAATACTGGTGGACTTAACAAACTAATATTCCTTTTGTGATGGAATTTGTCTATTATAATAGTAATATTACCCTCTGTATATTGGATATGTAGATGATGGTTTCTAATCCTCGTAAGTATATTGTTTCGTGGAACCATTAACCTCATCTCGAAGGACTCTGGCGTTATCCAAAAAGGATTGAAGTGCTCGTGTCTCATTGTTGCTTATAAATGGACCAATAGTCTATTTTGTATATTTGAACCAACTATCAACACGTTCGACCTATATTTAAATCTGCAGTCACTTTACAATATGATATCATCATAATCATATTCATCGTATGGTCTTTGAATCGTATATTTCTATTCTCATGCACATTACCAGATGTGTCTATCTCGCTATTCTCGAAAATGGTTACCGTAAAATCAACAGTTTGATAAAAAAAATTATATATGTTGAACATGGTTTGATCAGAAACGTCATTTTCTAAGTCATGATTTTTACCCATTGTAACTAGTCAAAAAGAAGAAAGAGTGGTTCCATGTGAGACTCGGGTATGCCCTTATTCATAAGTAACTTCCTTGCTTGGTTGAGTAGGGTTTTTTGTCATGTACAAATTGAAATCGATTAATCTCCTCTACATTGGGTCACCTCATAGGTGTCTTGAAACGTAAAGATGGAACATCACTTATTTTTGATGTTAGAGAAATTTTATCAAATACTTCATGAATGCTATGTTTTTGTAGTAATTGTTTGGTGATGAGTTATGTAAAATTTTGTGTATAGATTTTAGCATTGTATAACTTTGATTGGATGTTTTTGGATCGTGTTAGTATATGATTGGTGGTATGGGTTCTATTATATTTTTTGGGTGATTTTTGTAGATAAAAAGTAATCTTAAAAATGATTTAAATAGCGTCAAGTATACGACATTTGATATGACAAGTATCTATAATGAGGTATTATAATTTTATACTGCGGTAGGACAATATATTTATCGTTCCTCAGTCAAACAAATCGCGTATAGTTGGTTAAAATGAAAAACCTATTTGGTTGGACATAAAGTCTTATTCATAGCCATATTGTGATATGCTTAAATATTTCGCAACATGAGGTTATTTTAATCTCTTCATGGATCCACCAAGTAGAATATACAACACTACCTTTACGGTGAATGTAAAGAAAATATTATGCTACTCAATTTAATTTTGTTTCCCAAAGAAGTTGCACGATGAGTTTCCACATACTATAGGAAAAGGTTAACCTCAACATAAAAATTAAAAATCTCAAATTTTAAGACTAAGATTGATAATTCTAAAAAAACACAAATTCAGATATAAGATAGACGAGTCAGAGCAAAAAGGCAGAGGAGAAAGTTAGAGCTAGTGGATTCCATTTTTTTCAACAGCAGCCCAATCCTAACCTTAAATTAGGTTCTTTAATTTATTTCTGCAATTTAGAATAATGTCTTTTATTTATTTAATTTCAGTTTTATTTCAAACATGAGCTAAATTGCTTAGTACTTGAGAATCGCAATAAATAGGTAGAAGCCCTAGTCAATTAGTTTTTGTTTATAAATTTGGGATTTTATGAATTAATCTAAGTTGTGTATTTTATATTGGGTATTATTTTGTTCTTGCTTACTATTTCTTTTCGGTACAACTAGATATAGGTTTTAGTAATTGGGATTCACTTTAGTGGCGAAGTGATCTTCTGAGAATAGGTAATATCTGTGTGATGTCTGTTACTGAATGACAGGCTTGACTAATCACATAGCCTAAGAATAAGGAACTTGACATCCGTATACATACTGGCTATCTTCGAGGGGCTTGTCTTACCGTAGGATAGCTCCTAGGTCCACCTGACAGGGGGCTAGGAGATATTAGAGTCCCGGCTAATATTGAAATACCAACTCGACCCTTAAACGAAAGATTAACTATATTAACTTAGGTGGAGTCCCTTGAGAGACTTAAGTACATATCGCGCCTTGCGTCTACATCTTATTACTTTCAATATTTTATTTCAGTTGAACATTTCATTTAGTAATTTACTTTCTTACATTTTAGGAATATCAAAACCCAAATAAATATATTTAACTTTTTTTGTTTTAGCAATTATTTCTACTATCCAGATTAATACCAGTGTTATAAATATCCGTCCCTGAGAGCGAAACCCGATTATCTATTGTATTGACATTTCGGATTTTTTTTTTCGATCCCGGCAAAGGATTACAAATAATCATATCATCTGAAATTATCCTCAATACGAACACATATAATTCCCTCCCAATGTAATTTCTCAAAAGTAGACCCACCACCCCAAACTCAAGCTCGAGACAGGTCTCAAAGTCGTGATTCAAGTGCGGGTCATTTGGAAAGGCCTAATAACTAAGGGGATATGGGCTTATATCATGGAGACAAATGAAAAGGCTTTAAGGCTCAAAATTAGGCTAAGGCGGATATAATTAATACAAGGGATAAAAGGCTAAAAAGGTCTCAAGTGGCTAACAAAAAACTGTCCCTATCATTTTCCTAAATACATAGCTCGTGTCTAGTTCATACCTAAGTAGGTTCTCTACTAATTTGAATCTCACGTTCTACAAACCAAACATTTTTGTTAAGTACAAGTTTACTTCTTTTGCATTGTTTATTAATTTTTCCTATCCATTACCTATGTTGGCATGCAATTACAGTGCGTTTTATACTAAACCCTAAAGTCCACTATTTAGTATCATAGATTTATCTAAAGCATGCTTAATGGGGACATTCAAGATCTTCTACAGTCAAACGCAACTCCTTAATAATTTTATTGAAAGCAATTAAAACAAATAACACGTAAAACTGGGATGAGGCAACGAACCCCCACCCCAAACTCAAAAATGAGTCGTGTCCCCACGACTCGAAAAGACTCGATAAATCACTTAAACAAATATACACTACTAAATGAGAAAGAGTTAGAAAACGTATCTCAACCAGCACTAGGTTGGTTACCATTGTTGCATCCAGGTTGGGCATCTTTCGTAAGGATGGAGTAAATGACGTGTTGCATATTGCTCACCCCAAATAACATGTTTTTCATCGCGTCCAACTCTTTTGTGATGTTTTATAAAGTGACTATCATCGCGGCTTGTTTCTCCTCCAACTCTTTTATTTGAGCACAATCAACTCCATTAGTTACCTTCGTATTGCGTGGAGGAAGTCTAGGTTTCCTCATCTCTCTAGTAGCTTCTTCATGAGCATTCTCAATCTATCTCATTGTCATCTCTTCCCCTTTTTCTATAGGTTCAATTTCCTCGCTCTTACGTGGTATTTTTGTGTCTAGGCAAATGGCAGTTATAGTGCATGGGAACTTGAGGTTTTGTTGAAGGATATGGGATTTCTCAAATTCCATGATAGTGTCATAGATCACACGGGAAACATCAATAGGTTTCTTTTCAAGGATACGCTTTATGAATATAAGATGTTCCTTTTTCAATTCAGAAGTGTGATTGTTTCCAAAGAAGGTTGGAATTATGAATCGAGACCATACCTTTGCAGAAGGTATTAAATCACTGCTATAGACTTGGCCCGCATACCTTTCACCTTCTGGGATGGGAAGTCTTCCACGAATAAGTACTAAATCATACAGGGACTCTCATTCAAAAGAAGGATCGTTAAGTGTTTCGTGATAAGGGCATGGGCCAGTCAAGATTGTTAACTTCAATGTGTTTCGAATAACTTCAACTGAGAATGGTAGTACCTTTTTGCGTAATATGAGTGATTGTTTATTCGCAAAGGCAAGTTTTTCGTAGAACTCACGAACTAAATCAGGGATGAATGTGGGAGTTCTCATTCTCGATTCTTTCCACCCAATCTTGTCACAAGTAATAGCATAATCTTTAAAAATACTGTTCATAATACCTGACGGAAATCCTTTCTCAACACCAAACTTCAAATATTCAACTCTATTGCAAACTAGCTCCTCCCAACTAACATCGACTCGTTTTGGCTTATTTGCACTCAGCTTTCTTCGCATGAATCATTGTTCAGGAATGGGCTCGCTAGGAATTTTTCTGCAATTTCTTCTTCTTCATCAACCAAAGTAGCCTTTTTGAGCTTAGCCTCACTTGGGTGTTCTTACCTCTACATAGCAGTCTTAACCTCTTCAATCTTGCGTTTAGGATCCGAATTTGGTATCTCAATAACTCTCTCTTGCGTAGCACCCGGATTGTTTCTTGTTCTTGGAGTGTTTCTTCGAGTGTAACTGAAGGAATCTGTCCTGTTTGTCATGGCTACTCACCCCAAACTCAAAATTTCAAAAATTCAAAAACTAGAGAAAAATTTTGAAATTTGATGTTTTGAGGAGATAAGGAAGGAGATTATGGTAAGATATGAGATGGGTAAGGGTTAATTTATGCGATTGGAGAGATTTTATGGCTCAATTTATAGTTTGGATGAAGGATAATTCTTGAGGAAAACTGAAAATTTGTTGGTGTTTTGGAAGGATTAGGAGAGAAATGTGTGTTTATGTGGTGTTATAGGAGAAGACATGATGATTTTGTGGTGTTTCGATGATGATTTTCGCAGGGGGATGGAATTTGCAAACAAATAGTACGTGGATTGTGAAAGGAGGCAAGTAAAGTAGGTTAAATAACATGAAAATCGCCTCCATTGTTGCTCAACCGGGTTCCCGTATGGTGATAACCGGGTTCCCGGTTAGCGTCGCTGTATCGGTGTAGAAAAAAAATTTGATATAGTAGTTAATAAATTTTTTTTTTAATTTGATTTAATTTAAAAGTTTATTCACTAAAAAATTTCGTACTAACTTCTGCAATTTTAAAAACTATCAATTGAAGGTTAAATTTTGTTTCAAAATGATGCATATGTCAATTATAGAGATATTCCCACAACTCTTACTATCATGACATGTGAAGAGAAGATAAAAAAAATTTATCTAGTTAAGGAGAAGTCATGTCTCCATGTTTTGACAACGATATTTTAAATAGGCTTGCAATAATGGTCAAAGTGTTTTAGATGACTTCTATGCAAAAGTGCGATTATGGTTGGTGCCTTTCTAATTTAATTGAATTATCAAATTATATGGTACACCAACTCTTAATGCACAACAATTAGTAACAATATTGATTTAGTGTTCGTTCTGTTTTGTACGCGTCAACAAAAAATGTTGCTTTAATCAATATTAAGCAGAGTTTTTTTCTTAATGATTATAACCACATCATGCATGATACATTTAATTATAACCGTATCATCGTATTAAATTTCATCGTCATTATTAAGTTAGTTAAACTTCATAAGCATGGAATCATGTGCCTTACTAACTATCCTATATTATAGTAGTAATATGTTATTCCATATCCATGCTTTCTCCCTTTTCTAATCAATAATCCAAAACATCAATTTGGGAATTACCATGTCTAGATAAGGGAAACCATCGATAAATGTGACATCCTTTTTAACTCGTGATCTCGAAACAGGAATTCTACGAGATTCTTTCTCATCAAAATGTTAACGCTCAAATCATAAAAGGAGCTTCCTTTCAATTTGTTATCTACGTTGACAGGAAGGTCCATTCATCTGCAATTATTTAACTTTTTCGAGCAAGTTTTTGTAAATAGACACTCATTCCTTTCGTCATCCCACCACGACAGAGGTTATGGCTCTTTAAATAAATGGAGTTAATTGTGCATGTCGTAAAAGTAGTCAAGTGAATTCATGTTTACCTTATTATTTCAAAGATATCCCATAACTATTAAACATTCACTTGTTTCAAACTTAAGCATGTATCTTAAGTTAAAATTAGGTGTTTGTTCCTTAAATTTTTTAAATCCAATCTTAACATTCTAAATGATTATCTTTTTCACCAATTCTTTTGGAGATCATCTTAAATAAACTCAAATCCACACATTTAGTCAACCCTTCCTTAAAATTTCTTTATTCTTCACAAATATGGGGTAAATGTGCATCTATGTAAAATAACTTTATTTCTCTTTGAGCTATGTAACTAAAATTGTTCTTTCGATATACATATCCTATTCTAAACTTCTTAAATCTCAATTATTTTTAATTAAGCCTCGATATCTTCTATTTTCACCTCTATCATCTCAATTTTTCCTAACTTAATTAATATTGTAAGATAGGATTTAGGTTCACATGTTCTATATTTGAGAGGAGTAAAATAAATTTGAGCATAAGACCTATATATAGCCCATGATTAAGAGGTGCACAGTTAATAATGGTGGACTTAACAAACTAATATTCCTTTTGTGATGGAATTTGTCTATTATAATAGTAATATTACCCTCTGTATATTGGATATATAGATGATGGTTTCTAATCCTCGTAAGTAGATTGTTTAGTGATGAGTTATGTAAAATTTTGTGTATAGAGTTTAGGCATTGTATAACTTTGATTGGATGTTTTTAGATCGTGTTAGTATATGATTGGTGGTATGGGTTCTATTATATTTTATGGGTGATTTATGTAGAGAAAAAGTAATCTTAAAAATGATTTAATTAGCGTCTAGTATACAACATTTGACATGACAAGTATCTATAATGAGGTATTATAATTCTATACTGCGGTAGGATAATATATTTATCGTTCCTTAGTCAAACAAATCGCTTATAGTTGGTTAAAATGAAAAAGCTATTTGGTTGGACATCAAGTCTTATTCATAGACATATTGTGATATGCTTAACTATTTCGCAACATAAGGTTATCTTAACCTCCAAATGGATCCATTAAATAGAATATACAACACTACCTTTATGGTGAATGTAAAGAAAATATTATGCTACTCAATTTAATTTTTTTTCCAAAGAAGATGCACGATGAGTTTCCACATACTATAGGAAGAGGTTAACCTTAACATAAGAATTAAAAATCTCAAATTTTAAGACTAAGATTAATAATTCTAAAAAACACAAATTTAGATATAAGATAGACATTTGTGTGTGTACATATATATATGTACATTTAGGAAACAATAATACATTCATAAATAGAAAATATAAACAATGTCAAAGTATTATACATTCCCAAACACTAACTGAGGAAAAACTTAGGGGACGCATAAAAAAATTAATTGTTATGATAAAAACAATAAAGAGGACCCTGACTACTGAAAGATGATTATCCAAAATTCTCCTCTAACATAGATTATTTTGTTTTTAAACCCATAACAAAGATACTATAAAGGAATTAATTGAAAAAATGACATCTTTTCTCAATATCAGTAACAAAAAACATAATATGGGCACCCATTTTGAATTTCTCATTGGGCCCATGTAAGCCCAGACTCAGTGTATGGGAAAAGATTCAGGATCAAGGGTAAGTGTCCACATATGTAATCATTTGAGATCATTGATCATGATTTAAATAAAACCAAATAGCAAGAATTAAGCATAAAATTGATGAGGGGCAACAAATCTTTGTATAGTGGAGTATAAGGGTTACCACCAATTTATTGATAGTTATTGGTACCTAAATCTATATTCTTTTTATCCAACTAACACTATTCTTCCTTTCAAATTCGTCTTACTCTTTAGCTACTTCGCATATACATGGTGAATTTCCGATATCTTATTTTTGGAGAGCTTTTGTTGTTTAAAAGTGATATAACTTGAATAAATCTCTCAATTGACAATGCTCATTTGCTTATAAGAGTTTGTTGGTGTATATATTTAGTACCTATTTTAATATGCCTAAACTATGTATATTTTTTATGTGACTATATTCTATACATGCCACAATAATTTAATTTCTTTATTAATACCCAATAAATTGTAAAGTCATAAATATTGACCTAAACTGATTAGTTTCTTAGTCAACTTGACTATTTAAATATTTGTAGCCTAATTAAGAAGTTCTAAACAAGCAAATGAAATATTACTAACAATCACCACATGTTGTGGTACAAATATATAAAGGATGCAGCTTAATATCAACTATGCGACTGAAAGATTGATAATATTAGTAGGAAAGAGGAAATATGAATAATTTAAAAAATAACTGTTTTTATCATATTCTTTAACTAAGAAACACATATTTTGCTACACTGTGTAGATAGAACAATTCCAAAAGAATATTGTTCTCTTTTTTCACACACTCTAAAACCATCATATACCATGATATTGGCCAATAGTAACTCTATAGTAACAAGAAAATGCAAGTTAATCTTATAAAATAACTGTCAAAGCTAAAAAATCAATGTATGTTGACAAAAAATTTAAAACAAAAAATTATGTGAGGATTACAAGTACCCCATACCTCATGTATCCATGACCATTAAAAAGATATACATACTACTAACAAATAAATTAAACAAAGGACAAGAAACACTTTTACAAGATAACAAATTTTTTATTATTTTAAAGAAAATTTCCCTTATAAAAATCAACAATCTCAAACTTAGGATTTAGAATATCAATCAACTTATTGCTTATATTGGATATAATAATTAGTTGGGATCTTGTATGCCTTATCGATGCATGATTAACCTCTTCTAGTGGTGAACATATTAATTCCTTGCACGTATCATTTCACATTTCTATTCAAAGGGTCTTTTTGGAATCTTCACAAACACTTGTCATTTTCAATATGATCCCTTGAAAGGTTAATAAGGTTCCTTTACCCTTTAAACCTATTTATATTTCCCATATTTTGTACAATAATTAAATTTTGACACATGATATGCCAACCGGTCAAAGTGTTAACACACCAAAATTTGTATCTAAATCAAACAATTAAGGAGATGGACAAAAGTTTTTATATCCAAATTTAAAGAATTTTATAAATGATTTTAAAGAGTGAAGAGAGCTTTAAATTTTTTAGAGAGACTCTCATCTCGCCAGCCTAGTATTTAAATATGTCTACTTTATATAAGTATTATATTAATTAGGATTGTGATTATTTATATATAAATAAATTTATGAATAATAAAATTTAAAAATATGTAGCTATATTTATGAGGTCTAATAACTATAAATTAAATAAAAACCAACAACACTATTACTGCTAGAAAATAATCTGGAATAGAATTGTGTTATATGTTTATTAAATTAATGTGTTCACCGTAATTAAATGAATAAATACAACTAAATGACCAATAATATATGTATTTCTTAAAATAAACTATTTTTATAATAAATATGTCTCATCCCCCACAGATAAACTAAAGAAAAAAAATTAAATTCAAAACTTTAATAAAAGACCTAGAAAAAAATACATAATACGGAAATATGTATATCTTTCTAGACAAACCTTAGAATAAAGTCAAAAAGAAATATAAAATAACGAAACAATATATGTTTTCAAACAACACAGACAACCGATAATTATAAATACTTTTAAAAGCAATATTTCAAATAAAAAAATAAACTTAAAAATACACTATTTCAATTGTTATACTTTTCCATCTTCAACTTCAACTCCTCCTACTTTAAAATCGATCTCCTTTTCAATCTTCAACTTCAACTCCTCCAACTTTAAAATCGAGCTCCTCAATAGGTCTTGCTTCCCAAAAATTTCTCTATAAGCCTTCACCTTCTGCTCTAAAATCTCACCACGTTGTTTCTCCGCCTCAATTAAATTCTCCAGACGACTAACCTCCTTGACTAGTTCATGTATGAGTGTGTTGAGATGAGGATCAATGTCTGCATTTGAATTTTGATAATGATTCATTTTCTCTCTGAGAGTATTACTGCTAAGAGAAAATTCAAGAAAATTAACAAGGATGAGATATGAAAAAATAATGAGTGTTTTGAATATAACTAGTAAGACTTATTTATAGTGTATATTTTCTTCTTTGTAAAACTTTATTTTTATTTATCCTTGATATCTTGGATATATATAAATATCAAATTAATGATTGACACTAATTATGAGTTATCTATAAAGTTTTACTTTTATGGCGCTCATTTAATTCAGTACATGTAACTAAATATTAAGAAAATATATCACAAAAATATTGGTATTTGTGTTTAATAGTTGAGTAATGCTGATATCACCTCAAATCACATCACTTTTTTATCACCTCCTAGGTGGACCAATTGTAAAGGAGAGAGAAAATAATAAATCAGGAAAGAGAAATCATGTGATTAGTTAATTTAAAATCCACCTAGGAGGTGATAAAAGGGTGATGCGATTTGGGGTGCCATCATTACTCTTAATAGTTATCTTCTGGAGTGTTGTATACCTTTTCCTATTTCATCATGACATTATTTGATTCAGATATATCTTACATTAATGATTCACATTAAAAATAAGTTATATCTAAAATATCACTCATTCATTTCTTACGTGTACCGTAATCCTCAAGATTTGATATAGTAGTTAATAAAGTTTTTTTTTAATTTGATTTAATTTAAAAGTTTATTCACTGAAAATCTTCGTACTACCTTCTGCAATTTTAAAAACTATCAATTGAAGGTTAAACTTTGTTTCAAAATGATGCATATGTCAATTATAGAGATATTCCCACAACTCTTACTAACATGACATGTGAAGAGAAAATAAAAAAAAATTATCTAGTTAAGGAGAAGTCATGTCTCCATGTTTAGACAACGATATTTTAAATAGGCTTGCAATAATGGTCAAAGTGTTTTAGATGACTTCTATGCAAAAGTGCGATTATGGTTGGAGCCTTTCTAATTTAATTGAATTATCAAATTATATGGGACACCAACTCTTAATGCACAACAATTAGTAACAATATTGATTATAGTGTTCGTTCTGTTTTGTACGCGTCAACCAAAAATGTTGCTTTAATCAATATTAAGCAGAGTTTTTTTCTTAATGATTATAACCACATCATGCATGATACATTTAATTATAACCGTATCATCGTATTAAATTTCATCGTCATTATTAAGTTAGTTAAACTTCATAAGCATGGAATCATGTGCCTTACTAACTATCCTATATAATAGTAGTAAAATGTTATTCCATATCCATGCTTTCTCTCTTTTCTAATCAATAATACAAAACATCAATTTGGGAATTACCATGTCTAGATAAGGGAAACCATCGATAAATGTGACATCCTTTTTAACTCGTGATCTAGAAACAGGAATTCTACGAGATTCTTTCTCATCATAATGTTAACGCTTAAATCATAAAAGGAGCTTCCTTTCAATTTGTTATCTACGTTGACAGGAAGGTCCATTCATCTGCAATTATTTAACTTTTTCGAGCAAGTTTTTGTAAATAGACACTCATTCCTTTCGTCATCCCACCACGACAGAGGTTATGGCTCTTTAAATAAATGGAGTTAATTGTGCATGTCGTAAAAGTAGTCAAGTGAATTCATGTTTACCTTATTATTTCAAAGATATCCCATAACTATTAAACATTCACTTGTTTCAAACTTAAGCATGTATCTTAAGTTAAAATTAGGTGGATGTTCCTTAAATTTTTTAACTCCAATCTTAACATTCTAAATGATTATCTTTTTCACCAATTCTTTTGGAGATCATCTTAAATAAATTCAAATCTACACATTTAGTCAACCCTTCCTTAAAATTTCTTTATTCTTCACAAATATGGGGTAAATGTGCATCTATGTAAAATAACTTTATTTCTCTTTGAGCTATGTAACTAAAATTGTTCTTTCGATATACATATCCTATTCTAAACTTCTTAAATCTCAATTATTTTTAATTAAGCCTCAATATCTTCTATTTTCACCTGTATCATCTCAATTTTTCCTAACTTAATTAATATTGTAAGATAGGATTTAGGGTCACATGTTATATATTTGAGAGGAGTAAAATAAATTGAGCATAAGACCTATATATAGCCCATGATTAAGAGGTGCACAGTTAATAATGGTGGACTTAAAAAACTAATATTCGTTTTGTGATGGAATTTGTCTATTATAATAGTAATATTACCCTCTGTATATTGGATATGTAGATGATGGTTTCTAATCCTCGTAAGTAGATTGTTTAGTGATGAGTTATGTAAAATTTTGTGTATAGAGTTTAGGCATTGTATAACTTTGATTGGATGTTTTTAGATCGTGTTAGTATATGATTGGTGGTATGGGTTCTATTATATTTTATGGGTGATTTATGTAGAGAAAAAGTAATCTTAAAAATGATTTAATTAGCGTCTAGTATACAACATTTGACATGACAAGTATCTATAATGAGGTATTATAATTCTATACTGCGGTAGGATGATATATTTATCGTTCCTTAGTCAAACAAATCGCTTATAGTTGGTTAAAATGAAAAAGCTATTTGGTTGGACATCAAGTCTTATTCATAGACATATTGTGATATGCTTAACTATTTCGCAACATAAGGTTATCTTAACCTCCAAATGGATCCACCAGATAGAATATACAACACTACCTTTATCGTGAATGTAAAGAAAATATTATGCTACTCAATTTAATTTTTTTCCAAAGAAGTTGCATGATGAGTTTCCACATACTATAGGAAGAGGTTAACCTTAACATAAAAATTAAAAATCTCAAATTTTAAGACTAAGATTAATAATTCTAAAAAACACAAATTTAGATATAAGATAGACGTTTGTGTGTGTGTACATATATATATGTACATTTGGGAAACAATAATACATTCATAAATAGAAAATATAAACAATGTCAAAGTATTATACATTCCCAAACACTAACTGAGGAAAAACTTAGGGGACGCATAAAAGAATTAATTGTTATGATAAAAACAATAAAGAGGACCCTGACTATTGAAAGATGCTTATCCAAAATTCTCCTCTAACATAGATTATTTTGTTTTTAAACCCATAACAAAGATACTATAAAGGAACTAATTGAAAAAATGACATCTTTTCTCAATATCGATAACAAAAAACATAATATGGGCACCCATTTTGAATTTCTCATTGGTGCCCATGTAAGCCCAGACTCGGTGTATAGAAAAAGATTCAGGATCAAGGGTAAGCATCCACATATGTAATCATTTGAGATCATTGATCATGATTTAAATAAAACCAAATAACAAGAATTAAGCATAAAATTGATGAGGGGCAACAAATCTTTGTATAGTGGAGTATAAGGGTTACCACCAATTTATTGATAGTTATTGGTACCTAAATCTATATTCTTTTTATCCCACTAATATTATTCTTCCTTTCAAATTCGTCTTACTCTTTAGCTACTTCGCATATACATGGTGAATTTCCGATAGCTTATTTTTGGAGAGCTTTTGTGGTTTAAAAGTGATATAACTTGAATAAATGTCTCAATTGACTATAAAATTGACAATGCTCGTTTGCTTATAAGAGTTTGTTGGTGTATATATTTAGTACCTATTATAATATGCCTAAACTATGTATATTTATTATGTGACTATATTCTATACATGCCACAATAATTTAATTTCTTTATTAATACCCAATAAATTGTAAAGTCATAAATATTGACCTAAACTGATTAGTTTCTTAGTCAACTTGACTATTTAAATATTTGTAGCCTAATTAAAAAGTTTTAAACAAGCAAATGAAATATTACTAACAATCACCACATGTTGTAGTACAAATATATAAAGGATGCAGCTTAATATCAACTATGCGACTGAAAGATTGATAATATTAGTAGGAAAGAGGAAATATGAATAATTTAAAAAATAACTGTTTTTATCATATTCTTTAACTAAGAAACACATATTTTGCTACACTGTGTAGATAGAACAATTCCAAAAGAATATTGTTCTCTTTTTTCACACACTCTAAAACCATCATATACCATGATATTGGCCAATAGTAACTCTATAGTAACAAGAAAATGCAAGTTAATCTTATAAAATAAATGTCAAAGCTAAAAAATCAATGTATGTTGATAGAAAATTTAAAATAAAAAATTATGTGAGGATTACAAGTACCCCATACCTCATGTATCCATGACTATTAAAAAGATATACATACTACTAACAAATAAATTAAATAAAGGACAAGAAACACTTTTACAAGATAACAAATTTCTTATTATTTTGAAGAAAATTTCCCTTATAAAAATCAACAATCTCAAACTTAGGATTTAGAATATCATTCAACTTATTGCTTATATTGGATATAATAATTAGTTGGGATCTTGTATGCCTTATCGATGCATGATTAACCTCTTCTAGTCGTGAACATAGTAATTCCTTGCACGTATCATTTCACATTTCTATTCAAAGGGTCTTTTGGAATCTTCACAAACACATGTCATTTTCAATATGATCCCTTGAAAGGTTAATAAGGTTCCTTTACCCTTTAAACCTATTTATATCTCCTATATTTTGTACAGTAATCAAATTTTGACACATGATAAGCCCACCGGTCAAAGTGTCAACACACCAAAATTTGTATCTAAATCAAACAATTATGGAGATGCACAAAAGTTTTTATATCCCAAATTAAAGAATTTTATAAATAATTTTAAAGAGTGAAGAGAGCTTTAAATTTTTTAGAGAGACTCTCATCTCGCAAGCCTAGTATTTAAATATGTCTACTTTATATAAGTATTATATTAATTAGGATTGTGATTATTTATATATAAATAAATTTATGAATAATAAAACTAAAAAATATGTTGCTATAAATATGAGGTCTAATAGCTATAAATTAAATAAAAACTATGCTAGAAAATAATCTGGAAGAGAATTGGGTTATATGTTTATTAAATTAATGTGTTCACCATAATTAAATGAATAAATACAACTAAATGACCAATAATATATGTATTTCTTAAAATAAACTATTTTTATAATAAATATGTCTCATCCCACCGACAGATAAACTAAAGAAAAAGAAAATTCAAATCTTTAATAGAAAACCTAGAAAAAAATACATAATATGTAAGTATGTATATCTTTCTAAACAAACCTTAGAATAAAGTCAATAAGAAATATAAAATAACGAAACAATATATGTTTTCAAACAACACAGACAACTGATAATTATAAATACTTTTAAAGGCAATATTTCAACTAAAATAAAAACGTAAATAATACACTGTTTCAATTGTTATACTTTTCAATCTTCAACTTCAACTCCTCCAACTTTAAAATCAAGCTCCTCAATAGGTCTTGCTTCCCAAAAATTTCTCTATAAGCCTTCACCTTCAGCTCTAAAATCTCTCCACGTTGCTTCTCCGCCTCAATTAAATTCTCCAGACGACTAACCTCCTTGATTAGTTCATGTATTTGTGTGTTGAGATGAGGATCAATGTCTGCATTTGAATTTCCATAATGATTCATTTTCTCTCAGAGTATTACTCCTAAGAGAAAATTCGAGAAAATTAACAAGGATGAGATATGACAAAATAATGAGAGTTTTGAATATAACTAGTAAGACTTATTTATAGTGTATACTTTCTTCTTTATAACACTTTATTTTTATTTATCCTTGATATCTTGGATGAATATAAATATCAAATTAATGATTGGCATTAATTATGAGTTATCTATAAAGTTTTACTTTTATGGCGCTCATTTAATTCAGTTCATGTAAATAAATATTAATAAAATATATCACAAAAATATTGGTATTTGTGTTTAATAGTTATCATCTGGAGTGTTGTATACCTTTTCATTTTTCATCGTGACATTATTTGATATAGATATATCTTACATTAATGATTCACATTAAAAATAAGTTATCTCTAAAATATCACTCATTCATTTCTTACGTGTACCGTAATCCTCAAGATTTGATATAGAAGTTAATAAAGTTTTTTTCCTTAATTTGATTTAATTTAAAATTTTATTCACTAAAAATCATCGTACTAACTTCTGCAATTTTAAAAACTATCAATTGAAGTTTAAATTTTGTTTTAAAATGATGCATATGTCAATTATAGAGATATTCCCACAACTCTTACTATCATGACATGTGAAGAAAAGATAAAAAAATTATCTAGTTAAGGAGAAGTCATGTCTCCATGTTTTGACAACTTTATTTTAAATAGGCTTGAAATAATGGTCAACGTGTTTTAGATGAATTCTATGCAAAAGTGCGGTTATGGTTGGTGCATTTCTAATTTAATTGAATTATCAACTTATATGGTACACAAACTCTTAATGCACAACAATTAGTAACAATATTGATTATAGTGTTTGTTCTGTTTTGTACGCCTCAACCAAAAATGTTGCTTTAATCAATATTAAGCAGAGTTTGTTTCTTAATGATTATAACCACATCATTCATGACACATTTAATTATAACCGTATCATCGTATTAAATTTTATCGTAATTCTTAAGTTAGTTAATCTTCATAAGCATGGAATCATGTGCCTTACTAACTATCATATATTATAGTAGTAATATGTTATTCCATATCCATGCTTTCTCCCTTTTCTAATCAATAATCCAAAACATCAATTTGGGAATTACCATGTCTAGATAAGGGAAACCATCGATGAATGTAACATCCTTTTTAACTCGTGAATTAGAAACAGGAATTCTACGAGATTCTTTCTCATCATAATGTTAACGCTCAAATCTTAAAAGAAGCTTCCTTTCAATTTGTTATCTACGTTGACCGGATGGTCCATTCATCTGAAATTATTTAACTTTGTCGAGCAAGTTTTTGTAAATAGACACTCATTCCTTTCATCATCCCACCATGACAGAGGTTATGGCTCTTTAAATAAATGGATTTAATTGTGCATGTCGTAAAAGTAGTCAAGTGAATTCATGTTTACCTTATAATTTCAAAGACATCCCATAAATAATTTAACATTCACTTGTTTCAAACTTAAGCATGTATCTTAAGTTAAAATTAGGAGGTTGTTCCTTAAATTTTTTAACTCCAATCTTAACTTTCTAAATGATTATCTTTTTCACCAATTCTTTTAGAGATAATCTTAAATAAACTCAAATCCACACATTCAGTCAACCCTTCCTTAAAATTTCATTATTCTTCACAAATATGGGGTAAATGTGCATCTATGTAAAATAACTTTATTTCTCTTAGAGCTACGTAACTAAAATTGTTCATTCGATATACATATCCTATTCTAAACTTCTTAAATCTCAATTATCTTTAACTAAGCCTCAATATCTTCTATTTTCATCTCTATCATCTCAATTTTTCCTAACTTAATTAATATTGTAAGATAGGATTTAGGTTCACATGTTCTATATTTGAGAGGAGTAAAATAAATTTGAGCATAAGACCTATATATAGCCCTTGATTAAGAGGTGCACAATTAATAATGGTGGACTTAACAAACTAATATTCCTTTTGTGATCGAATTTTATTATTATAATAGTAATATTACCATCTGTATATTGGATATGTAGATGATGGTTTCTAATCCTCGTAAGTAGATTGTTTGGTGATGAGTTATGTAAAATTTTGTGTATAGAGTTTAGGCATTGTATAACTTTGATTGGATGTTTTTAGATTTTGTTAGTATATGATTGGTGGTATGGGTTCTATTATATTTTTTGGGTGATTTATGTAGAGAAAAAGTAATCTTAAAAATGATTTAATTAGCGTCTAGTATACAATATTTAACATGACAAGTATCTATAATGAGGTATTATAATTCTATACTGTGGTAGGATAATATTTTTATCGTTCCTCAGTCAAACAAAACGCTTATAGTTGGTTAAAATGAAAAAGCTATTTTGTTGGACATCAAGTCTTATTCATAGCCATATTGTGATATGCTTAACTATTTCGCGACATGAGGTTATCTTAACCTCCAAATGGATCCACCAAATAGAATATACAACACTACCTTTATGGTGAATGTAAAGAAAATATTATGCTACTCAATTTAATTTTTTTTCCAAAGAAGTTGCACGATGAGTTTCCACATACTATAGGAAGAGGTTAACCTTAACATAAGAATTAAAAATCTCAAATTTTAAGACTAAGATTAATAATTCTAAAAAAACACAAATTTAGATATAAGATAGACGTTTGTGTGTGTGTATATATATATATGTACATTTGGGAAACAATAATACGTTCATAAATAAAAAATATAAACAATGTCAAAGTATTATACATTCCCAAACACTAACTAAGGAAAAACTTAAAAGACGCACAAAAAAATTAATTGTTATGATAAAAACAATAAAGAGGACCCTGACTACTGAAAGATGATTATCCAAAATTCTCCTCTAACATAGATTATTTTGTTTTTGAACCCATAACAAAGATACTATAAAGGAACTAATTGAAAAAATGACATCTTTTCTCATTATCGGTAACAAAAAACATAATATGGGCACCCATTTTGAATTTCTCATTGGTGCCCATGTAAGCCCAGACTCAGTGTATGGGAAACGATTCAGGATCAAGGGTAAGCGTCCACATATGTAATCATTTGAGATCATTGATCATGATTTAAATAAATCCAAATAACAAGAATTAAGCATAAAATTGATGAGGGGCAACAAATCTTCGTATAGTTGCGTATTAGGGTTACCACCAACTTATTGATAGTTATTGGTACCTAAATCTATATTCTTTTTATCCCACTAATATTATTCTTCCTTTCAAATTCGTCTTACTCTTTAGCTACTTCGCATATACATGGTGAATTTTCGATAGCTTATTTTTGGAGAGCTTTAGTAGTTTAAAAGTGATATAACTTTAATAAATCTCTCAATTGACTATAAAATTGACAATGCTCATTTGCTTATAAGAGTTTGTTGGTGTATATATTTAGTACTTATTATAATATGCCTAAACTACGTATATTTATTAGGTGACTATATTCTATACAAGCCATAATAATTTAATTTCTTTATTAATACCCAATAAATTGTAAAGTCATAAATATTGACCTAAACTAATTAGTTTCTTAGTCAACTTGACTATTTAAATATTTGTAGCCTAATTAAAAAGTTCTAAACAAGCAAATGAAATATTACTAACAATCACCACATGTTGTTGTACAAATATATAAAGGATGCAGCTTAATATCGACTATGCGACTGAAAGATTGATAATATTAGTAGGAAAGAGGAAATATGAATAATTTAAAAAATAATTGTTTTTATCATATTCTTTAACTAAGAAACACATATTTTGCTACGTTGTGCAGATAGAACAATTTCAAAAGAATGTTGTTCTCTTTTTTCACACACTCTAAACCATCATATACCATGATATTGACCAATAGTAACTCTATAGTAACAAGGAAATGCAAGTTAATCTTATAAAATAAATGTCAAAGCTTAAAAATCAATGTATACTGACAAAAAATTTAAAACAAATAATTATGTGAGGATTACAAGTACCTCATACCTCATGTATCCATGACTATTAAAAATATTTACATACTACTAACAAATAAATTAAACAAAGGACAAGAAACACTTTTACAAGATAACAAATTTTTTATTATTTTAAAGAAAATTTCCCTTATAAAAATCAACAATCTCAAACTTAGGATTTAGAATATCAATCAACTTATTGCTTATATTGGATATAATAATTAGTTGGGATCTTGTATGCCTTATCGATGCATGATTAACCTCTTCTAGTCGTGATCATATTAATTCCTTGCACGTTTCATTTCACATTTCTTTTCAAAAGGTCTTTCGGAATTTTCACAAACACTAGTCATTTTCAATATGATCCCTTGAAAGGTTCATAAGGTTCCTTTACCCTTTAAACCTATTTATATTTCCTATATTTTGTACAGTAATCAAATTTTGACACATGATAAGCCCACCGGTCAAAGTGTCAACACACCAAAATTTGTATCTAAATCAAACAATTAAGGAGATGCACAAATGTTTTTATATCCCAAATTAAAGAATTTTATAAATAATTTTAAAGAGTGAAGAGAGCTTTAAATTTTTTTAGAGAGACTCTCATCTCGCAAGCCTAGTATTTAAATATGTCTACTTTATATAAGTATTATATTCATTAGGATTGTGATTATTTATATATAAATAAATTTATGAATAATAAAACTTAAAAATATGTTGCTATATTTATGAGGTCTAATAGCTATAAATTAAATAAAAACTATGCTAGAAAATAATCTGGAAGAGAATTGGGTTATATGTTTATTAAAATAATGTGTTCACCATAATTAAATGAATAAATACAACTAAATGACCAATAATATATGTATTTCTTAAAATAAACTATTTTTATAATAAATTTGTCTCATCCCCCCGACAGATAAACTAAAGAAAAAAATTAAATTCAAATCTTTAATAGAAGACCTAGAAAAAAATACATAATATGTAAATATGTATATATTTCTAGACAAACCTTAGAATAAAGTCAATAAGAAATATAAAATAACGAAACAATATATGTTTTCAAACAACACAGACAACTGATAATTATAAATACTTTTAAAGGCAATATTTCAACTACAATAAAAACGTAAATAATACACTGTTTCAATTGTTATACTTTTCAATCCTCAACTTCAACTCCTCCAACTTTAAAATCAAGCTCCTCAATAGGTCTTTCTTCCCAAAAATTTCTCTATAAGCCTTCACCTTCTGCTCTAAAATCTCTCCACGTTGCTTCTCCGCCTCAATTAAATTCTCCAGACGACTAACCTCCTTGATTAGTTCATGTATTTGTGTGTTGACATGAGGATCAATGTCTGCATTTGAATTTCCATAATGATTCATTTTCTCTTAAGAGAAAATTCGAGAAAATTAACAAGGATGAGATATGACAAAATAATGAGAGTTTTGAATATAACTAGTAAGACTTATTTATAGTGTATACTTTCTTCTTTATAACACTTTTTTTTTATTTATCCTTGATATCTTGGATGAATATAAATACCAAATTAATGATTGGCACTAATTATGAGTTATCTATAAAGTTTTACTTTTATGGTGCTCATTTAATTCAGTTCATGTAAATAAATATTAATAAAATATATTATAAAAATATTGGTATTTGTGTTTAATAGTTATCATCTGGAGTGTTGTATACCTTTTCCTTTTTCATCGTGACATTATTTGATATAGATATATCTTACATTAATGATTCACATTAAAAATAAGTTATCTCTAAAATATCACTCATTCATTTCTTACGTGTACAGTAATCCTCAAGATTTGATATAGAAGTTAATAAAGTTTTTTTCCTTAATTTGATTTAATGTAAAAGTTTATTCACTAAAAATCATCGTACTAACTTCTGCAATTTTAAAAACTATCAATTGAAGGTTAAATTTTGTTTCAAAATGATGCATATGTCAATTATAGAGATATTCCCACAACTCTTACTATCATGACATGTGAAGAAAAGATAAAAAAAATTATCTAGTTAAGGAGAAGACATGTCTCCATGTTTTGACAACTTTATTTTAAATAGGCTTGCAATAATGGTCAACGTGTTTTAGATGAATTCTATGCAAAAGTGCGGTTATGGTTGGTGCATTTCTAATTTAATTGAATTATCAACTTATATGGTACACCAACTCTTAATGCACAACAATTAGTAACAATATTGATTATAGTGTTCGTTCTGTTTTGTACGCGTCAACCAAAAATGTTGCTTTAATCAATATTAAGCAGAGTTTGTTTCTTAATGATTATAACCACATCATGCATGACACATTTAATTATAACCGTATCATCGTATTAAATTTCATCGTCATTCTTAAGTTAGTTAATCTTCATAAGCATGCAATCATGTTCCTTACTAACTATCCTATATTATAGTAGTAATATGTTATTCCATATCCATGCTTTCTCCCTTTTCTAATCAATAATCCAAAACATCAATTTGGGAATTACCATGTCTAGATAAGGGAAACCATCGATAAATGTGACATCCTTTTTAACTCGTGATCTAGAAACAGGAATTCTACGAGATTCTTTCTCATCATAATGTTAATGCTCAAATCATAAAAGGAGCTTCCTTTCAATTTGTTATCTATGTTGACAGGAAGGTCCATTCATCTGCAATTATTTAACTTTGTCGAGCAAGTTTTTGTAAAGAGACACTCATTCCTTTCGTCATCCCACCACGACAGAGGTTATGGCTCTTTAAATAAATGGAGTTAATTGTGCATGTCGTAAAAGTAGTCAAGTGAATTCATGTTTACCTTATAATTTCAAAGACATCCCATAACTATTTAACATTCACTTGTTTCAAATTTAAACATGTATCTTAAGTTAAAATTAGGTGGTTGTTCCTTAAATTTTTTAACTCCAATCTTAACTTTCTAAATGATTATCTTTTTCACCAATTCTTTTGGAGATCATCTTAAATAAACTAAAATACACACATTTAGTCAACCCTTCCTTAAAATTTTTTTATTCTTCACAAATATGGGGTAAATGTGCATCTATGTAAAATAACTTTATTTCTCTTTGAGCTACGTAACTAAAATTGTTCTTTCGATATACATATCCTATTCTAAACTTATTAAATCTAAATTATCTTTAATTAAGCCTCAATATCTTCTATTTTCACCTCTATCATCTCAATTTTTCCTAACTTAATTAATATTGTATGATAGGATTTAGGTTCACATGTTCTATATTTGGGAGGAGTAAAATAAATTTGAGCATAAGACCTATATATAGCCCTTGATTAAGAGGTGCACAGTTAATACTGGTGGACTTAACAAACTAATATTCCTTTTGTGATGGAATTTGTCTATTATAATAGTAATATTACCCTCTGTATATTGGATATGTAGATGATGGTTTCTAATCCTCGTAAGTATATTGTTTCGTGGAAACCATTAACCTCATCTCGAAGGACTCTGGTGTTATCCAAAAAGGATTGAAGTGCTCGTGTCTCATTGTTGCTTATAAATGGACCAATAGTCTATTTTATATATTTGAACCAACTATCAACACGTTCGACCTATATTTAAATCTGCAGTCACTTTACAATATGATATCATCATAATCATATTCATCGTATGGTCTTTGAATCGTATATTTCTATTCTCATGCACATTACCAGATGTGTCTATCTCGCTATTCTCGAAAATGGTTACCGTAAAATCAACAGTTTGATAAAAAAAATTATATATGTTGAACATGGTTTGATCAGAAACGTCATTTTCTAAGTCATGATTTTTACCCATTGTAACTAGTCAAAAAGAAGAAAGAGTGGTTCCATGTGAGACTCGGGTATGCCCTTATTCATAAGTAACTTCCTTGCTTGGTTGAGTAGGGTTTTTTGTCATGTACAAATTGAAATTGATTAATCTCCTCTACATTGGGTCACCTCATAGGTGTCTTGAAACGTAAAGATGGAACATCACTTATTTTCGATGTTAGAGAAATTTTATCAAATACTTCATGAATGCTATGTTTTTGTAGTAATTGTTTGGTGATGAGTTATGTAAAATTTTGTGTATAGATTTTAGCATTGTATAACTTTGATTGGATGTTTTTGGATCGTGTTAGTATATGATTGGTGGTATGGGTTCTATTATATTTTTTGGGTGATTTTTGTAGATAAAAAGTAATCTTAAAAATGATTTAAATAGCATCAAGTATACGACATTTGATATGACAAGTATCTATAATGAGGTATTATAATTTTATACTGCGGTAGGACAATATATTTATCGTTCCTCAGTCAAACAAATCGCGTATAGTTGGTTAAAATGAAAAACCTATTTAGTTGGACATAAAGTCTTATTCATAACCATATTGTGATATGCTTAAATATTTCGCAACATGAGGTTATTTTAATCTCTTCATGGATCCACCAAGTAGAATATACAACACTACCTTTACGGTGAATGTAAAGAAAATATTATGCTACTCAATTTAATTTTGTTTCCCAAAGAAGTTGCACGTTGAGTTTCCACATACTATAGGAAAAGGTTAACCTTAACATAAAAATTAAAAATCTCAAATTTTAAGACTAAGATTGATAATTCTAAAAAAACACAAATTCAGATATAAGATAGACGAGTCAGAGCAAAAAGGCAGAGGAGAAAGTTAGAGCTAGTGGATTCCATTTTTTTCAACAGCAGCCCAATCCTAACCTTAAATTAGGTTCTTTAATTTATTTCTGCAATTTAGAATAATGTCTTTTATTTATTTAATTTCAGTTTTATTTCAAACATGAGCTAAATTGCTTAGTACTTGAGAATCGCAATAAATAGGTAGAAGCCCTAGTCAATTAGTTTTTGTTTATGAATTTGGGATTTTATGAATTAATCTAAGTTGTGTATTTTATATTGGGTATTATTTTGTTCTTGCTTACTATTTCTTTTCGGTACAACTAGATATAGGTTTTAGTAATTGGGATTCACTTTAGTGGCGAAGTGATCTTCTGAGAATAGGTAATATCTGTGTGATGTCTGTTACTGAATGACAGGCTTGACTAATCACATAGCCTAAGAATAAGGAACTTGACATCCGTATACATACTGGCTATCTTCGAGGGGCTTGTCTTACCGTAGGATAGCTCCTAGGTCCACCTGACAGGGGGCTAGGAGATATTAGAGTCCCGGCTAATATTGAAATACCAACTCGACCCTTAAACGAAAGATTAACTATATTAACTTAGGTGGAGTCCCTTGAGAGACTTAAGTACATATCGCGCCTTGCGTCTACATCTTATTACTTTCAATATTTTATTTCAGTTGAACATTTCATTTAGTAATTTACTTTCTTACATTTTAGGAATATCAAAACCCAAATAAATATATTTAACTTTTTTTGTTTTAGCAATTATTTCTACTATCCAGATTAATACCAGTGTTATAAATATCCGTCCCTGAGAGCGAAACCCGATTATCTATTGTATTGACATTTCGGATTTTTTTTTTCGATCCCGGCAAAGGATTACAAATAATTATATCATCTGAAATTATCCTCAATACGAACACATATAATTCCCTCCCAATGTAATTTCTCAAAAGTGGACCCACCACCCCAAACTCAAGCTCGAGACAGGTCTTAAAGTCGTGATTCAAGTGCGGGTCATTTGGAAAGGCCTAATAACTAAGGGGATATGGGCTTATATCATGGAGACAAATGAAAAGGCTTTAAGGCTCAAAATTAGGCTAAGGCGGATATAATTAATACAAGGGATAAAAGGCTAAAAAGGTCTCAAGTGGCTAACAAAAAACTGTCCCTATCATTTTCCTAAATACATAGCTCGTGTCTAGTTCATACCTAAGTGGGTTCTCTACTAATTTGAATCTCACGTTCTACAAACCAAACATTTTTGTTAAGTACAAGTTTACTTCTTTTGCATTGTTTATTAATTTTTCCTATCCATTACCTATGTTGGCATGCAATTACAGTGCGTTTTATACTAAACCCTAAAGTCCACTATTTAGTATCATAGATTTATCTAAAGCATGCTTAATGGGGACATTCAAGATCTTCTACAGTCAAACGCAACTCCTTAATAATTTTATTGAAAGCAATTAAAACAAATAACACGTAAAACTGGGATGAGGCAACGAACCCCCACACCAAACTCAAAAATGAGTCGTGTCCCCACGACTCGAAAAGACTCGATAAATCACTTAAACAAATATACACTACTAAATGAGAAAGAGTTAGAAAACGTATCTCAACCAGCACTAGGTTGGTTACCATTGTTGCATCCAGGTTGGGCATCTTTCGTAAGGATGGAGTAAATGACGTGTTGCATATTGCTCACCCCAAATAACATGTTTTTCATCGCGTCCAACTCTTTTGTGATGTTTTATAAAGTGACTATCATCGCGGCTTGTTTCTCCTCCAACTCTTTTATTTGAGCACAATCAAGTCCATTAGTTACCTTCGTATTGCGTGGAGGAAGTCTAGGTTTCCTCATCTCTCTAGTAGCTTCTTCATGAGCATTCTCAATCTATCTCATTGTCATCTCTTCCCCTTTTTCTATAGGTTCAATTTCCTCGCTCTTACGTGGTATTTTTGTGTCTAGGCAAATGGCAGTTATAGTGCATGGGAACTTGAGGTTTTGTTGAAGGATATGGGATTTCTCAAATTCCATGATAGTGTCATAGATCACACGGGAAACATCAATAGGTTTCTTTTCAAGGATACGCTTTATGAATATAAGATGTTCCTTTTTCAATTCAGAAGTGTGATTGTTTCCAAAGAAGGTTGGAATTATGAATCGAGACCATACCTTTGCAGAAGGTATTAAATCACTGCTATAGACTTGGCCCGCATACCTTTCACCTTCTGGGATGGGAAGTCTTCCACGAATAAGTACTAAATCATACAGGGACTCTCATTCAAAAGAAGGATCGTTAAGTGTTTCGTGATAAGGGCATGGGCCAGTCAAGATTGTTAACTTCAATGTGTTTCGAATAACTTCAACTGAGAATGGTAGTACCTTTTTGCGTAATATGAGTGATTGTTTATTCGCAAAGGCAAGTTTTTCGTAGAACTCACGAACTAAATCAGGGATGAATGTGGGAGTTATCATTCTCGATTCTTTCCACCCAATCTTGTCACAAGTAATAGCATAATCTTTAAAAATACTGTTCATAATACCTGATGGAAATCCTTTCTCAACACCAAACTTCAAATATTCAACTCTATTGCAAACTAGCTCCTCCCAACTAACATCGACTCGTTTTGGCTTATTTGCACTCAGCTTTCTTCGCATGAATCGTTGTTCAGGAATGGGCTCGCTAGGAATTTTTCTGCAATTTCTTCTTCTTCATCAACCAAAGTAGCCTTTTTGAGCTTAGCCTCACTTGGGTGTTCTTTCCTCTTCATAGCAGTCTTAACCTCTTCAATCTTGCGTTTAGGATCCGAATTTGGTATCTCAATAACTCTCTCTTGCGTAGCACCCGGATTGTTTCTTGTTCTTGGAGTGTTTCTTCGAGTGTAACTGAAGGAATCTGTCCTGTTTGTCATGGCTACTCACCCCAAACTCAAAACTTCAAAAATTCAAAAAACTAGAGAAAAATTTTGAAATTTGATGTTTTGAGGAGATAAGGAAGGAGATTATGGTAAGATATGAGATGGGTAAGGGTTAATTTATGCGATTGGAGAGATTTTATGGCTCAATTTTTATTTTTTTTTTGATCGGCAAATCAAAACTTTTTATTAAATGAAGTTCAAACTGTCAAAACATTACAACTTTTACTCATTTATTATGAGTAAGCACTTAAACACCTATTTCATAATCTATTACAACTTTCATGAATGAAATAGAGACATTACAATGACTTCTTAAATAAAAAGAGAACTAATGTCTAACTATTACATAAATCATCAATAACTTTCTTCACTTTGCTATTCTTGAATCTTCTATCTTTAAGTCTAACAGCCATATATGTTGTAATTTTGTTGTAAAGTCTTTCTTCATTAGCTGCATATTCTCCATGCTCACGCCTATTTCTTTCATTCCATATAAAATAAATGTAAGTAGTTACACAAACCCCAATAACACTAGTAACTTCCAGACTAGCTCCAACTTTTAATTTCACTAGCAGGTCCTCCACATTACTTATATTTATATTAAGGCTACAAACTGCCAACAAGCGGCTAAGTATAGCATTTGAAAATTTACAGTTAACAAACAAATGGTCATTACTTTCATCCTCCTTTTCACATAATAGACAAATAGGATTAATATTCAATCCCCACTCCAACATCCTATCTTTAGTAGGAAGCCTGCTCATCGCAACTTGCCAAGCAATAAATGAGCACCTTGGAATACAAGCTTTTGCCCATACAATATCAAACCACTCCACCTTTGGTTCATGTACTGAGATTTTCATAAGAGTTTTCTTAAAGGAAAACTTATTTTTTATACTCTCAGTCCAGATAATCTTATCATTAGCATCATTGAGTATAATTCCTTGTATTTTAGGGACAATTTGCGCAATATTAGGTGGTATTCTCCACCTTCCTCTACCAAAACATTCCTTCACTTTTTTATTGCAGCTAATATTAGCCTCATCAATTTTAACCCCTAAAATTTCCTGAATATCCTTTTTATCCACCCATTTGTCCCACATGATGTAAGTTAGTTCACCATTTCCCACTTCATGATATATAAGGTAAAAGGCAAACTTTCTTACCTTTAACATCTGTTTCCACATCCAAGAGTGATACTGCTTTTGACTAATACTCCAGATGCATCTGTTTTTAAGAATGTTTACATTAACCCATTTGCTCAGTCCTCCTTCTTCCTTTGGACTACAAATTTTAGCCCAAGATACTCTCGCTCCATGAGCATTATTACTAGAGCCCCAAAGGAACATTGATAATTTTTGATTTAATTTATATATAACTTGTTTAGGAAGCAAGAACACTCGGCTCCAAAACAATATTTTACTTATAAGTACAACCCTTATTAACTCAACTCTACCTGCATAGGAGAGCATTTTAGAGCTCCATTGCATAATACTTTGCCAAATCCTCTCAATTAAAACATTCCCATCTGATACACTCATTTTCTTAGAATTTAAAGGAATGCCCAAGTATCTAACAGGCAAACTTCCAATTTTAATGTTAAGAATCTGAGAAATATCTCTTTTAATATTTCCATTTACTCCCCCACTAAAATATAATTCGCTTTTAGTAAAATTTATGTTTAATCCAGAGCATCTAGAGAATAAATTCAGGGCCTCCTTCACTACACCAGCAGATTCTCTATTGCTTTTCATAAATATCAAAACATCATCAGCAAATACCAGGTGATTCAGGTTAATTTCCTTACATTTTTGATGAAATGTAAAGTCCTTGTTCTGAGCAACCCTATAAAATAACATAGAGAACACCTCCATACATATTGCAAACAGATAAGGTGAGAGAGGATCTCCCTGCCTCAACCCTCTCTTCCCTTTAAAAAACCCACAGGAATCTCCATTTATACATATAGAGTAATAAGGGGTACTTATACACATATGTATCCAATTTATAAATTTACCAGGAAATTTTAAGGCATGAAGAGTATTAATTAAAAACTGCCAATTTACACTATCATATGCTTTTTGCAAGTCCAAGTTAATGGTACAAGAAGATTTAATAGATTTCTTCTCATAGCCAGTAACAATTTCTTGCGCAACAAGGATATTATCACTTATATTCCTCCCACTAACATAGGCACCTTGGTTCAAAGATATTATTGAACTCATCACTTTCTTTAACCTATTCATAATTACTCTCGAAATGGTTTTATATGTAATATTAGTACATGATATAGGCCTAAACTTTCTCACACAGGATGGGTTCTTTTCCTTAGGAATCAAAACAATATTTGTTGCATTAATTTGTTTAAGAATTTTACCTGATTCAAATGTTTGTTTAATAGCTGAGCAGAAGCTATCACCAATTATGTCCCATGATTGTTTAGAAAAGCAAGCAGTGAAACCATCAGGCCCTGGGCTTTTCGCATCACCCATAGCAAACAAAGAATCTTTTATTTCTTTATCTGTTATGGGGGCAATCAAGCCATCTATAAGATTTTCAGGGACAACTTTATTTAATATAGCTTTAATAGTATCCACAGAACATAATTCTTGATTACATTCCTCCCTACCAAGTAAAGATTTATAATAGCACACAAATTCATTTTTGATCTCTTCTTGTTCAGTTAAAATCCTTCCATCATCACAAGTGATAGTAGAGACAAAATTTTTAGCAACCCTCCCTTTAATCATTCTGTAATAATAAGCAGAACTAATATCATAGTCATTAATAAACAGGGCTCTAGATTTTTGTTTAAGCACCTCATGATGAGTAATTACAGATACCTCTAGTTGTTTAATAAGGATTTTTTCCTCAGATATATCAGCATCACTAGCAATACCCTTCATTATTCTTACTTGCACAATCTCAAGTTGAGATTTTAAGTTTTCAATATCTTCAGAATTTCTCCTAAAATATTTGTTATTGAACTTTTTAAGCTCACTTTTTACCAATCTCAACTTCATACAAAGCTGAAACATCTTATTGCCATTAATCTCTGTATCCCACATATTCTTAATAATATCATTAAACTTCTCATGCTTAGTCCATATATTGAAAAATTTAAAGGAGCAAGGCCCAGCTTTTTCTTTTCCATCAATAAGTATCTTTATTGCACAGTGGTCAGAAGTAGAGGGGGGCACAATAATAGCATTTGATTGATATGTGTTCATCCATTTAGTGTTGACAAACACTCTATCAATCTTACTTGCACGCAATTGCCCACTATCATTCTTATTTGTCCATGTGAAGTATTGACCTGCATATTGGTGTTCATATAAATTAGCATCCTCAATACAGTTTGCTAAAAAAATAGAGCTAGTAGGTATAGTATCACAATTCAATCTGTCCTCAATTTTAAGGATTTCATTGAAATCCCCAGTATAGCATATACACTGATCCTCATAATCATTACTCAAATTAACTATATCATTCCATAGACCTTTTCTTTCCTCATCATCGTTACTCGCATACACATAACCCACATAGTAGGAAATATTTGATTGTAATATTTTGACTTTAATAAACATAATCTGAGAAGTTTCAAACACCTTTAAAACCTCAATATAGTTTTTATCCCACATTATCCAAATCCTTCCACTATCACATTTATTATAGTTGTGAATCATTTCCAAGTGAGAGAAATGATCACTTATTATCCTTAAGCTATTATGAAGTCTTACTTTTGTTTCAAGTAGTCCAATGAGCTTAATTTTATTACTGATCACAAAATTTTTAACATCCAACTGTCTAAGAAGGCTGTTAAACCCTCTTACATTCCATGAAGCAATACTCATATATTAGGTGGTCTAGTAACTTCTCCTTCCCCACCATTGTTAATGAATTTCAAAACATCTTTATCAATATCACTAACTACAGTTTCCTGTAGCTTTTCATATGAGTTAGAGCAAGATACTCTATTTGATGATTGATCATAATGTTTTTTGTCCTGAGACTTACTTCCCACTATTTGCCATTCTTTATCATTAACTTTTCCTTTCCCTTTATCCCTCTTTTCATTAATACCAGCTTTTGGAACCCACACTTTAGTTATATTATTGCATTTGTTTTCTAAGTGCCCAATTTTATTGCACTTAGTACATATCTTAGGCTTCCAATCATACACAACATTAACAATTTGAAGCTCCTCTAACCCAATATCAACATACAATTCATCAGGTAATTCCTCCTTGGTATCAATTTCCACACAAACTCTCGCATAACCCAATCTAGTCATAGATTCAGTCATACTATCCATCTGTAATGGCTTTCCAATACCACTTGCCATATAACCTAAGCCTTTCTTAGTCCACATAACCATAGGTATGTTGACTAATTTAGCCCAAATTGGGATTTTTGATACATCAAGTTTCTCAAACTTCATCCCTACCTTCCAAGGTCTTAATAACAGAGGTGAGCCATTAATATGCCACATCTGCTCTAAAACTTTAGCATAAATCTGTTCATTCTCAAATTTAAAGATAAACGTACCATTACTACTAGATTTAACATCGATCTTACCAAATTTTGACCATTGATACCTAACAAAATTAACAACATTATAGAACAACGGTGGAGTGTCAAGAAATTGACCTATTAAACAATTTTCCCACTGAGCATAGCCCTCATTAAGAACATCCTTATCGGGAGTTATGATTCTTTTACCTTCCTTACGTATCGCGACATGATAATCCAGATTCAGCGCTGGATTATCATTCTTTCCAAATAACTTTGACCATTCTTTAGTTTTCGGTGCTACCTCAGGCTGATTTTCATCAATCTGGGCAACTAATACCGAAACCTCACCTTGGGTAACTGATTTTCGTGATTCATCCTCCTCACTATATGAATCGTTATTATTAGGGCTCATCGGAGGAGTGACCACGCTACCTTCACTTTGGGGCGAGAACATCATCTTTGTAATATCAGTGTATTTTGTTTTGGTTCTCGACTTGTTATTTGTACCGCTAACTCGGTTTGAGTTTATCATTTTAGTCATTACCGATCTGAGATTCAACCTAGAAAGAGGAAAACAAAAGGAAAAAGGTCGGAGAAGAGGTGAAAGGATAAGAAATGGGTGGGCTAGGGTTTTTTAAGACTGGTGCTAAGAAGAATCAGATGAATGTTAGATCCCAGATTTGGGAGATAACACTCAATCTGAATAAAAGAAAAGCAAAAAACGTAAGAAAAAAGGGTTTAGTGGTTCGGGTAGTGGATTTTTAGGATGGAATAATATTAGAGGCTAAGAATGAATTGAGAGAGAAATTTTTATGGCTCAATTTATGGTTTGGATGAAGGATAATTCTTGAGGAAAACTGAAAATTTGTTGGTGTTTTGGAAGGATTAGGAGAGAAATGTGTGTTTATGTGGTGTTATAGGAGAAGACATGATGATTTTGTGGTGTTTCGATGATGATTTTCGCAGGGGGATGGAATTTGCAAACGAAATAGTACGTGGCTTGTGAAAGGAGGCAAGTAAAGTAGGTTAAATAACATGAAAATCGCCTCCATTGTTGCTCAACCGGGTTCCCGTATGGTGATAACCGGGTTCCCGGTTAGCGTCGCTGTATCGGTGTAGAAAAAAAGTTTGATATAGTAGTTAATAAATTTTTTTTTTAATTTGATTTAATTTAAAAGTTTATTCACTAAAACATTTCGTACTAACTTCTGCAATTTTAAAAACTATCAATTGAAGGTTAAATTTTGTTTCAAAATGATGCATATGTCAATTATAGAGATATTCCCACAACTTTTACTATCATGACATGTGAAGAGAAGATAAAAAAAATTTATCTACTTAAGGAGAAGTCATGTCTCCATGTTTTGACAACGATATTTTAAATAGGTTTGCAATAATGGTCAAAGTGTTTTAGATGACTTCTATGCAAAAGTGCGATTATGGTTGGTGCCTTTCTAATTTAATTGAATTATCAAATTATATGGTACACCAACTCTTAATGCACAACAATTAGTAACAATATTGATTTAGTGTTCGTTCTGTTTTGTACGCGTCAACAAAAAATGTTGCTTTAATCAATATTAAGCAGAGTTTTTTTCTTAATGATTATAACCACATCATGCATGATACATTTAATTATAACCGTATCATCGTATTAAATTTCATCGTCATTATTAAGTTAGTTAAACTTCATAAGCATGGAATCATGTGCCTTACTAACTATCCTATATTATAGTAGTAATATGTTATTCCATATCCATGCTTTCTCCCTTTTCTAATTAATAATCCAAAACATCAATTTGGGAATTACCATGTCCAGATAAGGTAAACCATCGATAAATGTGACATCCTTTTTAACTCGTGATCTCGAAACAGGAATTCTACGAGATTCTTTCTCATCAAAATGTTAACGCTCAAATCATAAAAGGAGCTTCCTTTCAATTTGTTATCTACGTTGACAGGAAGGTCCATTCATCTGCAATTATTTAACTTTTTCGAGCAAGTTTTTGTAAATAGACACTCATTCCTTTCGTCATCCCACCACGACAGAGGTTATGGCTCTTTAAATAAATGGAGTTAATTGTGCATGTCGTAAAAGTAGTCAAGTGAATTCATGTTTACCTTATTATTTCAAAGATATCCCATAACTATTAAACATTCACTTGTTTCAAACTTAAGCATGTATCTTAAGTTAAAATTAGGTGTTTGTTCCTTAAATTTTTTAAATCCAATCTTAACATTCTAAATGATTATCTTTTTCACCAATTATTTTGGAGATCATCTCAAATAAACTCAAATCCACACATTTAGTCAACCCTTCCTTAAAATTTCTTTATTCTTCACAAATATGGGGTAAATGTGCATCTATGTAAAATAACTTTATTTCTCTTTGAGCTATGTAACTAAAATTGTTCTTTCGATATACATATTCTATTCTAAACTTCTTAAATCTCAATTATTTTTAATTAAGCCTCGATATCTTCTATTTTCACCTCTATCATCTCAATTTTTCCTAACTTAATTAATATTGTAAGATAGGATTTAGGTTCACATGTTCTATATTTGAGAGGAGTAAAATAAATTTGAGCATAAAACCTATATATAGCCCATGATTAAGAGGTGCACATTTAATAATGGTGGACTTAACAAACTAATATTCCTTTTGTGATGGAATTTGTCTATTATAATAGTAATATTACCCTATGTATATTGGATATATAGATGATGGTTTCTAATCCTCGTAAGTAGATTGTTTAGTGATGAGTTATGTAAAATTTTGTGTATAGAGTTTAGGCATTGTATAACTTTGATTGGATGTTTTTAGATCGTGTTAGTATATGATTGGTGGTATGGGTTCTATTATATTTTATGGGTGATTTATGTAGAGAAAAAGTAATCTTAAAAATGATTTAATTAGCGTCTAGTATACAACATTTGACATGACAAGTATCTATAATGAGGTATTATAATTCTATACTGCGGTAGGATAATATATTTATCGTTCCTTAGTCAAACAAATCGCTTATAGTTGGTTAAAATGAAAAAGCTATTTGGTTGGACATCAAGTCTTATTCATAGACATATTGTGATATGCTTAACTATTTCGCAACATAAGGTTATCTTAACCTCCAAATGGATCCATTAAATAGAATATACAACACTACCTTTATGGTGAATGTAAAGAAAATATTATGCTACTCAATTTAATTTTTTTTCCAAAGAAGATGCACGATGAGTTTCCACATACTATAGGAAGAGGTTAACCTTAACATAAGAATTAAAAATCTCAAATTTTAAGACTAAGATTAATAATTCTAAAAAACACAAATTTAGATATAAGATAGACATTTGTGTGTGTACATATATATATGTACATTTAGGAAACAATAATACATTCATAAATAGAAAATATAAACAATGTCAAAGTATTATACATTCCCAAACACTAACTGAGGAAAAACTTAGGGGACGCATAAAAGAATTAATTGTTATGATAAAAACAATAAAGAGGACCCTGACTACTGAAAGATGATTATCCAAAATTCTCCTCTAACATAGATTATTTTGTTTTTAAACCCATAACAAAGATACTATAAAGGAACTAATTGAAAAAATGACATCTTTTCTCAATATCAGTAACAAAAAACATAATATGGGCACCCATTTTGAATTTCTCATTGGTGCCCATGTAAGCCCAGACTCGGTGTATGGGAAAAGATTCAGGATCAAGGGTAAGCGTCCACATATGTAATCATTTGAGATCATTGATCATGATTTAAATAAAACCAAATAGCAAGAATTAAGCATAAAATTGATGAGGGGCAACAAATCTTTGTATAGTGGAGTATAAGGGTTACCACCAATTTATTGATAGTTATTGGTACCTAAATCTATATTCTTTTTATCCCACTAACATTATTCTTCCTTTCAAATTCGTCTTACTCTTTAGCTACTTCGCATATACATGGTAAATTTCCGATATCTTATTTTTGGAGAGCTTTTGTGGTTTAAAAGTGATATAACTTGAATAAATCTCTCAATTGACAATGCTCATTTGCTTATAAGAGTTTGTTGGTGTATATATTTAGTACCTATTTTAATATGCCTAAACTATGTATATTTTTTATGTGACTATATTCTATACATGCCACAATAATTTAATTTCTTTATTAATACCCAATAAATTGTAAAGTCATAAATATTGACCTAAACTGATTAGTTTCTTAGTCAACTTGACTATTTAAATATTTGTAGCCTAATTAAGAAGTTCTAAACAAGCAAATGAAATATTACTAACAATCACCACATGTTGTGGTACAAATATATAAAGGATGCAGCTTAATATCAACTATGCGACTAAAAGATTGATAATATTAGTAGGAAAGAGGAAATATGAATAATTTAAAAAATAACTGTTTTTATCATATTCTTTAACTAAGAAACACATATTTTGCTACACTGTGTAGATAGAACAATTCCAAAAGAATGTTGTTCTCTTTTTTCACACACTCTAAAACCATCATATACCATGATATTGGCCAATAGTAACTCTATAGTAACAAAAAAATGCAAGTTAATCTTATAAAATAAATGTCAAAGCTAAAAAATCAATGTATGTTGACAAAAAATTTAAAACAAAAAATTATGTGAGGATTACAAGTACCCCATACCTCATGTATCCATGACCATTAAAAAGATATACATACTACTAACAAATAATTTAAACAAAGGACAAGAAACACTTTTACAAGATAACAAATTTTTTATTATTTTAAAGAAAATTTCCCTTATAAAAATCAACAATCTCAAACTTAGGATTTAGAATATCAATCAACTTATTGCTTATATTGGATATAATAATTAGTTGGGATCTTGTATGCCTTATCGATGCATGATTAACCTCTTCTAGTGGTGAACATATTAATTCCTTGCACGTATCATTTCACATTTCTATTCAAAGGGTCTCTTTGGAATCTTCACAAACACTTGTCATTTTCAATATGATCCCTTGAAAGGTTAATAAGGTTCCTTTACCCTTTAAACCTATTTATATTTCCTATATTTTGTACAATAATTAAATTTTGACACATGATATGCCAACCGGTCAAAGTGTTAACACACCAAAATTTGTATCTAAATCAAACAATTAAGGAGATGGACAAAAGTTTTTATATCCAAATTTAAAGAATTTTATAAATGATTTTAAAGAGTGAAGAGAGCTTTAAATTTTTTAGAGAGACACTCATCTCGCCAGCCTAGTATTTAAATATGTCTACTTTATATAAGTATTATATTAATTAGGATTGTGATTATTTATATATAAATAAATTTATGAATAATAAAATTTAAAAATATGTAGCTATATTTATGAGGTCTAATAACTATAAATTAAATAAAAACCAACAACAATATTACTGCTAGAAAATAATCTGGAATAGAATTGTGTTATATGTTTATTAAATTAATGTGTTCACCGTAATTAAATGAATAAATACAACTAAATGACCAATAATATATGTATTTCTTAAAATAAACTATTTTTATAATAAATATGTCTCATCCCCCACAGATAAACTAAAGAAAAAAAATTAAATTCAAATCTTTAATAAAAGACCTAGAAAAAAATACATAATACGGAAATATGTATATCTTTCTAGACAAACCTTAGAATAAAGTCAAAAAGAAATATAAAATAACGAAACAATATATGTTTTCAAACAACACAGACAACCGATAATTATAAATACTTTTAAAAGCAATATTTCAAATAAAATATAAACTTAAAAATACACTATTTCAATTGTTATACTTTTCCATCTTCAACTTCAACTCCTCCTACTTTAAAATCGATCTCCTTTTCAATCTTCAACTTCAACTCCTCCAACTTTAAAATCGAGCTCCTCAATAGGTCTTGCTTCCCAAAAATTTCTCTATAAGCCTTCACCTTCTGCTCTAAAATCTCACCACGTTGTTTCTCCGCCTCAATTAAATTCTCCAGACGACTAACCTCCTTGACTAGTTCATGTATGAGTGTGTTGAGATGAGGATCAATGTCTGCATTTGAATTTTGATAATGATTCATTTTCTCTCTGAGAGTATTACTGCTAAGAGAAAATTCAAGAAAATTAACAAGGATGAGATATGAAAAAATAATGAGTGTTTTGAATATAACTAGTAAGACTTATTTATAGTGTATATTTTCTTCTTTGTAAAACTTTATTTTTATTTATCCTTGATATCTTGGATATATATAAATATCAAATTAATGATTGACACTAATTATGAGTTATCTATAAAGTTTTACTTTTATGGCGCTCATTTAATTCAGTACATGTAAATAAATATTAAGAAAATATATCACAAAAATATTGGTATTTGTGTTTAATAGTTGAGTAATGCTGGATATCACCTCAAATCACATCACCTTTTTATCACCTCCTAGGTGGACCAATTGTAAAGGAGAGAGAAAATAATAATTCAGGAAAGAGAAATCATGTGATTAGTTAATTTAAAATCCACCTAGGAGGTGATAAAAGGGTGATGCGATTTGGGGTGCCATCATTACTCTTAATAGTTATCTTCTGGAGTGTTGTATACCTTTTCCTTTTTCATCATGACATTATTTGATTCAGATATATCTTACATTAATGATTCACATTAAAAATAAGTTATATCTAAAATATCACTCATTCATTTCTTACGTGTACCGTAATCCTCAAGATTTGATATAGTAGTTAATAAAGTTTTTTTTTTAATTTGATTTAATTTAAAAGTTTATTCACTGAAAATCTTCGTACTACCTTCTGCAATTTTAAAAACTATCAATTGAAGGTTAAATTTTGTTTCAAAATGATGCATATGTCAATTATAGAGATATTCCCACAACTCTTACTAACATGACATGTGAAGAGAAAATAAAAAAAAAATTATCTAGTTAAGGAGAAGTCATGTCTCCATGTTTAGACAACGATATTTTAAATAGGCTTGCAATAATGGTCAAAGTGTTTTAGATGACTTCTATGCAAAAGTGCGATTATGGTTGGTGCCTTTCTAATTTAATTGAATTATTAAATTATATGGGACACCAACTCTTAATGCACAACAATTAGTAACAATATTGATTATAGTGTTCGTTCTGTTTTGTACGCGTCAACCAAAAATGTTGCTTTAATCAATATTAAGCAGAGTTTTTTCTTAATGATTATAACCACATCATGCATGATACATTTAATTATAACCGTATCATCGTATTAAATTTCATCGTCATTATTAAGTTAGTTAAACTTCATAAGCATGGAATCATGTGCCTTACTAACTATCCTATATAATAGTAGTAAAATGTTATTCCATATCCATGCTTTCTCCCTTTTCTAATCAATAATACAAAACATCAATTTGGGAATTACCATGTCTAGATAAGGGAAACCATCGATAAATGTGACATCCTTTTTAACTCGTGATCTAGAAACAGGAATTCTACGAGATTCTTTCTCATCATAATGTTAACGCTTAAATCATAAAAGGAGCTTCCTTTCAATTTGTTATCTACGTTGACAGGAAGGTCCATTCATCTGCAATTATTTAACTTTTTCGAGCAAGTTTTTGTAAATAGACACTCATTCCCTTCGTCATCCCACCACGACAGAGGTTATGGCTCTTTAAATAAATGGAGTTAATTGTGCATGTCGTAAAAGTAGTCAAGTGAATTCATGTTTACCTTATTATTTCAAAGATATCCCATAACTATTAAACATTCACTTGTTTCAAACTTAAGCATGTATCTTAAGTTAAAATTAGGTGGATGTTCCTTAAATTTTTTAACTCCAATCTTAACATTCTAAATGATTATCTTTTTCACCAATTCTTTTGGAGATCATCTTAAATAAATTCAAATCTACACATTTAGTCAACCTTCCTTAAAATTTCTTTATTCTTCACAAATATGGGGTAAATGTGCATCTATGTAAAATAACTTTATTTCTCTTTGAGCTATGTAACTAAAATTGTTCTTTCGATATACATATCCTATTCTAAACTTCTTAAATCTCAATTATTTTTAATTAAGCCTCAATATCTTCTATTTTCACCTGTATCATCTCAATTTTTCCTAACTTAATTAATATTGTAAGATAGGATTTAGGGTCACATGTTATATATTTGAGAGGAGTAAAATAAATTGAGCATAAGACCTATATATAGCCCATGATTAAGAGGTGCACAGTTAATAATGGTGGACTTAACAAACTAATATTCGTTTTGTGATGGAATTTGTCTATTATAATAGTAATATTACCCTCTGTATATTGGATATGTAGATGATGGTTTCTAATCCTCGTAAGTAGATTGTTTAGTGATGAGTTATGTAAAATTTTGTGTATAGAGTTTAGGCATTGTATAACTTTGATTGGATGTTTTTAGATCGTGTTAGTATATGATTGGTGGTATGGGTTCTATTATATTTTATGGGTGATTTATGTAGAGAAAAAGTAATCTTAAAAAATGATTTAATTAGCGTCTAGTATACAACATTTGACATGACAAGTATCTATAATGAGGTATTATAATTCTATACTGCGGTAGGATAATATATTTATCGTTCCTTAGTCAAACAAATCGCTTATAGTTGGTTAAAATGAAAAAGCTATTTGGTTGGACATCAAGTCTTATTCATAGACATATTGTGATATGCTTAACTATTTCGCAACATAAGATTATCTTAACCTCCAAATGGATCCACCAGATAGAATATACAACACTACCTTTATCGTGAATGTAAAGAAAATATTATGCTACTCAATTTAATTTTTTTCCAAAGAAGTTGCACGATGAGTTTCCACATACTATAGGAAGAGGTTAACCTTAACATAAGAATTAAAAATCTCAAATTTTAAGACTAAGATTAATAATTCTAAACTCAAATTTAGATATAAGATAGACGTTTGTGTGTGTGTACATATATATATGTACATTTGGGAAACAATAATACATTCATAAATAGAAAATATAAACAATGTCAAAGTATTATACATTCCCAAACACTAACTGAGGAAAAACTTAGGGGACGCATAAAAGAATTAATTGTTATGATAAAAACAATAAAGAGGACCCTGACTATTGAAAGATGCTTATCCAAAATTCTCCTCTAACATAGATTATTTTGTTTTTAAACCCATAACAAAGATACTATAAAGGAACTAATTGAAAAAATGACATCTTTTCTCAATATCGATAACAAAAAACATAATATGGGCACCCATTTTGAATTTCTCATTGGTGCCCATGTAAGCCCAGACTCGGTGTATAGAAAAAGATTCAGAATCAAGGGTAAGCGTCCACATATGTAATCATTTAAGATCATTGATCATGATTTAAATAAAACCAAATAACAAGAATTAAGCATAAAATTGATGAGGGGCAACAAATCTTTGTATAGTGGAGTATAAGGGTTACCACCAATTTATTGATAGTTATTGGTACCTAAATCTATATTCTTTTTATCCCACTAATATTATTCTTCCTTTCAAATTCGTCTTACTCTTTAGCTACTTCGCATATACATGGTGAATTTCCGATAGCTTATTTTTGGAGAGCTTTTGTGGTTTAAAAGTGATATAACTTGAATAAATGTCTCAATTGACTATAAAATTTACAATGCTCATTTGCTTATAAGAGTTTGTTGGTGTATATATTTAGTACCTATTATAATATGCCTAAACTATGTATATTTATTATGTGACTATATTCTATACATGCCACAATAATTTAATTTCTTTATTAATACCCAATAAATTGTAAAGTCATAAATATTGACCTAAACTGATTAGTTTCTTAGTCAACTTGACTATTTAAATATTTGTAGCCTAATTAAAAAGTTCTAAACAAGCAAATGAAATATTACTAACAATCACCACATGTTGTAGTACAAATATATAAAGGATGCAGCTTAATACCAACTATGCGACTGAAAGATTGATAATATTAGTAGGAAAGAGGAAATATGAATAATTTAAAAAATAACTGTTTTTATCATATTCTTTAACTAAGAAACACATATTTTGCTACACTGTGTAGATAGAACAATTCCAAAAGAATATTGTTCTCTTTTTTCACACACTCTAAAACCATCATATACCATGATATTGGCCAATAGTAACTCTATAGTAACAAGAAAATGCAAGTTAATCTTATAAAATAAATGTCAAAGCTAAAAAATCAATGTATGTTGACAAAAAATTTAAAATAAAAAATTATGTGAGGATTACAAGTACCCCATACCTCATGTATCCATGACTATTAAAAAGATATACATACTACTAACAAATAAATTAAATAAAGGACAAGAAACACTTTTACAAGATAACAAATTTCTTATTATTTTGAAGAAAATTTCCCTTACAAAAATCAACAATCTCAAACTTAGGATTTAGAATATCATTCAACTTATTGCTTATATTGGATATAATAATTAGTTGGGATCTTGTATGCCTTATCGATGCATGATTAACCTCTTCTAGTCGTGAACATAGTAATTCCTTGCACGTATCATTTCACATTTCTATTCAAAGGGTCTTTTGGAATCTTCACAAACACTTGTCATTTTCAATATGATCCCTTGAAAGGTTAATAAGGTTCCTTTACCCTTTAAACCTATTTATATCTCCTATATTTTGTACAGTAATCAAATTTTGACACATGATAAGCCCACCGGTCAAAGTGTCAACACACCAAAATTTGTATCTAAATCAAACAATTAAGGAGATGCACAAAAGTTTTTATATCCCAAATTAAAGAATTTTATAAATAATTTTAAAGAGTGAAGAGAGCTTTAAATTTTTTAGAGAGACTCTCATCTCGCAAGCCTAGTATTTAAATATGTCTACTTTATATAAGTATTATATTAATTAGGATTGTGATTATTTATATATAAATAAATTTATGAATAATAAAACTTAAAAATATGTTGCTATATTTATGAGGTCTAATAGCTATAAATTAAATAAAAACTATGCTAGAAAATAATCTGGAAGAGAATTGGGTTATATGTTTATTAAATTAATGTGTTCACCATAATTAAATGAATAAATACAACTAAATGACCTATAATATATGTATTTCTTAAAATAAACTATTTTTATAATAAATATGTCTCATCCCACCGACAGATAAACTAAAGAAAAAAAAATTCAAATCTTTAATAGAAAACCTAGAAAAAAATACATAATATGTAAGTATGTATATCTTTCTAAACAAACCTTAGAATAAAGTCAATAAGAAATATAAAATAACGAAACAATATATGTTTTCAAACAACACAGACAACTGATAATTATAAATACTTTTAAAAGCAATATTTCAACTAAAATAAAAACGTAAATAATACACTGTTTCAATTGTTATACTTTTCAATCTTCAACTTCAACTCCTCCAACTTTAAAATCAAGCTCCTCAATAGGTCTTGCTTCCCAAAAATTTCTCTATAAGCCTTCACCTTCAGCTCTAAAATCTCTCCACGTTGCTTCTCCGCCTCAATTAAATTCTCCAGACGACTAACCTCCTTGATTAGTTCATGTATTTGTGTGTTGAGATGAGGATCAATGTCTGCATTTGAATTTCCATAATGATTCATTTTCTCTCAGAGTATTACTCCTAAGAGAAAATTCGAGAAAATTAACAAGGATGAGATATGACAAAATAATGAGAGTTTTGAATATAACTAGTAAGACTTATTTATAGTGTATACTTTCTTCTTTATAACACTTTATTTTTATTTATCCTTGATATCTTGGATGAATATAAATATCAAATTAATGATTGGCACTAATTATGAGTTATCTATAAAGTTTTACTTTTATGGCGCTCATTTAATTCAGTTCATGTAAATAAATATTAATAAAATATATCACAAAAATATTGGTATTTGTGTTTAATAGTTATCATCTGGAGTGTTGTATACCTTTTCCTTTTTCATCGTGACATTATTTGATATAGATATATCTTACATTAATGATTCACATTAAAAATAAGTTATCTCTAAAATATCACTCATTCATTTCTTACGTGTACCGTAATCCTCAAGATTTAATATAGAAGTTAATAAAGTTTTTTTCCTTAATTTGATTTAATTTAAAATTATATTCACTAAAAATCATCGTACTAACTTCTGCAATTTTAAAAACTATCAGTTGAAGTTTAAATTTTGTTTTAAAATGATGCATATGTCAATTATAGAGATATTCCCACAACTCTTACTATCATGACATGTGAAGAAAAGATAAAAAAATTATCTAGTTAAGGAGAAGTCATGTCTCCATGTTTTGACAACTTTATTTTAAATAGGCTTGAAATAATGGTCAACGTGTTTTAGATGAATTCTATGCAAAAGTGCGGTTATGGTTGGTGCATTTCTAATTTAATTGAATTATCAACTTATATGGTACACAAACTCTTAATGCACAACAATTAGTAACAATATTGATTATAGTGTTCGTTTGGTTTTGTACGCCTCAACCAAAAATGTTGCTTTAATCAATATTAAGCAGAGTTTGTTTCTTAATGATTATAACCACATCATTCATGACACATTTAATTATAACCTTATCATCGTATTAAATTTTATCGTCATTCTTACGTTAGTTAATCTTCATAAGCATGGAATCATGTGTCTTACTAACTATCATATATTATAGTAGTAATATATTATTCCATATCCATGCTTTCTCCCTTTTCTAATCAATAATCCAAAACATCAATTTGGGAATTACCATGTCTAGATAAGGGAAACCATCGATGAATGTAACATCCTTTTTAACTCGTGAATTAGAAACAGGAATTCTACGAGATTCTTTCTCATCATAATGTTAACGCTCAAATCTTAAAAGAAGCTTCCTTTCAATTTGTTATCTACGTTGACCGGATGGTCCATTCCTCTGAAATTATTTAACTTTGTCGAGCAAGTTTTTGTAAATAGACACTCATTCCTTTCATCATCCCACCATGACAGAGGTTATGGATCTTTAAATAAATGGATTTAATTTTGCATGTCGTAAAAGTAGTCAAGTGAATTCATGTTTACCTTATAATTTCAAAGACATCCCATAAATAATTTAACATTCACTTGTTTCAAACTTAAGCATGTATCTTAAGTTAAAATTAGGAGGTTGTTCCTTAAATTTTTTAACTCAAATCTTAACTTTCTAAATGATTATCTTTTTCACCAATTCTTTTAGAGATCATCTTAAATAAACTCAAATCCACACATTCAGTCAACCCTTCCTTAAAATTTCATTATTCTTCACAAATATGGGGTAAATGTGCATCTATGTAAAATAACTTTATTTCTCTTAGAGCTACGTAACTAAAATTGTTCATTCGATATACATATCCTATTCTAAACTTCTTAAATCTCAATTATCTTTAACTAAGCCTCAATATCTTCTATTTTCATCTCTATCATCTCAATTTTTCCTAACTTAATTAATATTGTAAGATAGGATTTAGGTTCACATGTTCTATATTTGAGAGGAGTAAAATAAATTTGAGCATAAGACCTATATATAGCCCTTGATTAAGAGGTGCACAATTAATAATGGTGGACTTAACAAACTAATATTCCTTTTGTGATCGAATTTGATTATTATAATAGTAATATTACCATCTGTATATTGGATATGTAGATGATGGTTTCTAATCCTCGTAAGTAGATTGTTTGGTGATGAGTTATGTAAAATTTTGTGTATAGAGTTTAGGCATTGTATAACTTTGATTGGATGTTTTTAGATTTTGTTAGTATATGATTGGTGGTATGGGTTCTATTATATTTTTTGGGTGATTTATGTAGAGAAAAAGTAATCTTAAAAATGATTTAATTAGCGTCTAGTATACAATATTTAACATGACAAGTATCTATAATGAGGTATTATAATTCTATACTGTGGTAGGATAAGAGTTTTATCGTTCCTCAGTCAAACAAAACGCTTATAGTTGGTTAAAATGAAAAAGCTATTTTGTTGGACATCAAGTCTTATTCATAGCCATATTGTGATATGCTTAACTATTTCGCAACATGAGGTTATCTTAACCTCCAAATGGATCCACCAAATAGAATATACAACACTACCTTTATGGTGAATGTAAAGAAAATATTATGCTACTCAATTTAATTTTTTTCCAAAGAAGTTGCACGATGAGTTTCCACATACTATAGGAAGAGGTTAACCTTAACATAAGAATTAAAAATCTCAAATTTTAAGACTAAGATTAATAATTCTAAAAAAACACAAATTTAGATATAAGATAGACGTTTGTGTGTGTGTATATATATATGTACATTTGGGAAACAATAATACATTCATAAATAAAAAATATAAACAATGTCAAAGTATTATACATTCCCAAACACTAACTAAGGAAAAACTTAAAAGACGCACAAAAAAATTAATTGTTATGATAAAAACAATAAAGAGGACCCTGACTACTGAAAGATGATTATCCAAAATTCTCCTCTAACATAGATTATTTTGTTTTTGAACCCATAACAAAGATACTATAAAGGAACTAATTGAAAAAATGACATCTTTATCGGTAACAAAAAACATAATATGGGCACCCATTTTGAATTTCTCATTGGTGCCCATGTAAGCCCAGACTCGGTGTATGGGAAACGATTCAGGATCAAGGGTAAGCGTCCACATATGTAATCATTTGAGATCATTGATCATGATTTAAATAAATCCAAATAACAAGAATTAAGCATAAAATTGATGAGGGGCAACAAATCTTCGTATAGTTGCGTATTAGGGTTACCACCAACTTATTGATAGTTATTGGTACCTAAATCTATATTCTTTTTATCCCACTAATATTATTCTTCCTTTCAAATTCGTCTTACTCTTTAGCTACTTCGCATATACATGGTGAATTTTCGATAGCTTATTTTTGGAGAGCTTTAGTAGTTTAAAAGTGATATAACTTTAATAAATCTCTCAATTGACTATAAAATTGACAATGCTCATTTGCTTATAAGAGTTTGTTGGTGTATATATTTAGTACTTATTATAATATGCCTAAACTATGTATATTTATTAGGTGACTATATTCTATACAAGCCATAATAATTTAATTTCTTTATTAATACCCAATAAATTGTAAAGTCATAAATATTGACCTAAACTAATTAGTTTCTTAGTCAACTTGACTATTTAAATATTTGTAGCCTAATTAAAAAGTTCTAAACAAGCAAATGAAATATTACTAACAATCACCACATGTTGTTGTACAAATATATAAAGGATGCAGCTTAATATCGACTATGCGACTGAAAGATTGATAATATTAGTAGGAAAGAGGAAATATGAATAATTTAAAAAATAACTGTTTTTATCATATTCTTTAACTAAGAAACACATATTTTGCTACGTTGTGCAGATAGAACAATTTCAAAAGAATGTTGTTCTCTTTTTTCACACACTCTAAACCATCATATACCATGATATTGACCAATAGTAACTCTATAGTAACAAGGAAATGCAAGTTAATCTTATAAAATAAATGTCAAAGCTTAAAAATCAATGTATGCTGACAAAAAATTTAAAACAAAAAATTATGTGAGGATTACAAGTACCTCATACCTCATGTATCCATGACTATTAAAAATATATACATACTACTAACAAATAAATTAAACAAAGGACAAGAAACACTTTTACAAGATAACAAATTTTTTATTATTTTAAAGAAAATTTCCCTTATAAAAATCAACAATCTCAAACTTAGGATTTAGAATATCAATCAACTTATTGCTTATATTGGATATAATAATTAGTTGGGATCTTGTATGCCTTATCGATGCATGATTAACCTCTTCTAGTCGTGATCATATTAATTCCTTGCACGTTTCATTTCACATTTCTTTTCAAAAGGTCTTTCGGAATTTTCACAAACACTAGTCATTTTCAATATGATCCCTTGAAAGGTTAATAAGGCTCCTTTACCCTTTAAACCTATTTATATTTCCTATATTTTGTACAGTAATCAAATTTTGACACATGATAAGCCCACCGGTCAAAGTGTCAACACACCAAAATTTGTATCTAAATCAAACAATTAAGGAGATGCACAAATGTTTTTATATCCCAAATTAAATAATTTTATAAATAATTTTAAAGAGTGAAGAGAGCTTTAAATTTTTTTAGAGAGACTCTCATCTCGCAAGCCTAGTATTTAAATATGTCTACTTTATATAAGTATTATATTAATTAGGATTGTGATTATTTATATATAAATAAATTTATGAATAATAAAACTTAAAAATATGTTGCTATATTTATGAGGTCTAATAGCTATAAATTAAATAAAAACTAAGCTAGAAAATAATCTGGAAGAGAATTGGGTTATATGTTTATTAAAATAATGTGTTCACCATAATTAAATGAATAAATACAACTAAATGACCAATAATATATGTATTTCTTAAAATAAACTATTTTTATAATAAATATGTCTCATCCCCCCGACAAATAAACTAAAGAAAAAAATGAAATTCAAATCTTTAATAGAAGACCTAGAAAAAAATACATAATATGTAAATATGTATATATTTCTAGACAAACCTTAGAATAAAGTCAATAAGAAATATAAAATAACGAAACAATATATGTTTTCAAACAACACAGACAACTGATAATTATAAATACTTTTAAAGGCAATATTTCAACTACAATAAAAACGTAAATAATACACTGTTTCAATTGTTATACTTTTCAATCCTCAACTTCAACTCCTCCAACTTTAAAATCAAGCTCCTCAATAGGTCTTGCTTCCCAAAAATTTCTCTATAAGCCTTCACCTTCTGCTCTAAAATCTCTCCACGTTGCTTCTCCGCCTCAATTAAATTCTCCAGACGTCTAACCTCCTTGATTAGTTCACGTATTTGTGTGTTGAGATGAGGATCAATGTCTGCATTTGAATTTCCATAATGATTCATTTTCTCTTAAGAGAAAATTCGAGAAAATTAACAAGGATGAGATATGACAAAATAATGAGAGTTTTGAATATAACTAGTAAGACTTATTTATAGTGTATACTTTCTTCTTTATAACACTTTTTTTTTATTTATCCTTGATATCTTGGATGAATATAAATATCAAATTAATGATTGGCACTAATTATGAGTTATCTATAAAGTTTTACTTTTATGGCGCTCATTTAATTCAGTTGATGTAAATAAATATTAATAAAATATATTATAAAAATATTGGTATTTGTGTTTAATAGTTATCATCTGGAGTGTTGTATACCTTTTCCTTTTTCATCGTGACATTGTTTGATATAGATATATCTTACATTAATGATTCACATTAAAAATAAGTTATCTCTAAAATATCACTCATTCATTTCTTACGTGTACAGTAATTCTCAAGATTTGATATAGAAGTTAATAAAGTTTTTTTCCTTAATTTGATTTAATGTAAAAGTTTATTCACTAAAAATCATTGTACTAACTTCTGCAATTTTAAAAACTATCAATTGAAGGTTAAATTTTGTTTCAAAATGATGCATATGTCAATTATAGAGATATTCCCACAACTCTTACTATCATGACATGTGAAGAAAAGATAAAAAAAATTATCTAGTTAAGGAGAAGACATGTCTCCATGTTTTGACAACTTTATTTTAAATAGGCTTGCAATAATGGTCAACGTGTTTTAGATGAATTCTATGCAAAAGTGCGGTTATGGTTGGTGCATTTCTAATTTAATTGAATTATCAACTTATATGGTACACCAACTCTTAATGCACAACAATTAGTAACAATATTGATTATAGTGTTCGTTCTGTTTTGTACGCGTCAACCAAAAATGTTGCTTTAATCAATATTAAGCAGAGTTTGTTTCTTAATGATTATAACCACATCATGCATGACACATTTAATTATAACCGTATCATCGTATTAAATTTCATCGTCATTCTTAAGTTAGTTAATCTTCATAAGCATGCAATCATGTTCCTTACTAACTATCCTATATTATAGTAGTAATATGTTATTCCATATCCATGCTTTCTCCCTTTTCTAATCAATAATCCAAAACATCAATTTGGGAATTACCATGTCTAGATAAGGGAAACCATCGATAAATGTGACATCCTTTTTAACTCGTGATCTAGAAACAGGAATTCTACGAGATTCTTTCTCATCATAATGTTAATGCTCAAATCATAAAAGGAGCTTCCTTTCAATTTGTTATCTATGTTGACAGGAAGGTCCATTCATCTGCAATTATTTAACTTTGTCGAGCAAGTTTTTGTAAAGAGACACTCATTCCTTTCGTCATCCCACCACGACAGAGGTTATGGCTCTTTAAATAAATGGAGTTAATTGTGCATGTCGTAAAAGTAGTCAAGTGAATTCATGTTTACCTTATAATTTCAAAGACATCCCATAACTATTTAACATTCACTTGTTTCAAATTTAAACATGTATCTTAAGTTAAAATTAGGTGGTTGTTCCTTAAATTTTTTAACTCCAATCTTAACTTTCTAAATGATTATCTTTTTCACCAATTCTTTTGGAGATCATCTTAAATAAACTAAAATACACACATTTAGTCAACCCTTCCTTAAAATTTTTTTATTCTTCACAAATATGGGGTAAATGTGCATCTATGTAAAATAACTTTATTTCTCTTTGAGCTACGTAACTAAAATTGTTCTTTCGATATACATATCCTATTCTAAACTTATTAAATCTAAATTATCTTTAATTAAGCCTCAATATCTTCTATTTTCACCTCTATCATCTCAATTTTTCCTAACTTAATTAATATTGTATGATAGGATTTAGGTTCACATGTTCTATATTTGGGAGGAGTAAAATAAATTTGAGCATAAGACCTATATATAGCCCTTGATTAAGAGGTGCACAGTTAATACTGGTGGACTTAACAAACTAATATTCCTTTTGTGATGGAATTTGTCTATTATAATAGTAATATTACCCTCTGTATATTGGATATGTAGATGATGGTTTCTAATCCTCGTAAGTATATTGTTTCATGGAAACCATTAACCTCATCTCGAAGGACTCTGGTGTTATCCAAAAAGGATTGAAGTGCTCGTGTCTCATTGTTGCTTATAAATGGACCAATAGTCTATTTTGTATATTTGAACCAACTATCAACACGTTCGACCTATATTTAAATCTGCAGTCACTTTACAATATGATATCATCATAATCATATTCATCGTATGGTCTTTGAATCGTATATTTCTATTCTCATGCACATTACCAGATGTGTCTATCTCGCTATTCTCGAAAATGGTTACCGTAAAATCAACAGTTTGATAAAAAAAATTATATATGTTGAACATGGTTTGATCAGAAACGTCATTTTCTAAGTCATGATTTTTACCCATTGTAACTAGTCAAAAAGAAGAAAGAGTGGTTCCATGTGAGACTCGGGTATGCCCTTATTCATAAGTAACTTCCTTGCTTGGTTGAGTAGGGTTTTTTGTCATGTACAAATTGAAATTGATTAATCTCCTCTACATTGGGTCACCTCATAGGTGTCTTGAAACGTAAAGATGGAACATCACTTATTTTCGATGTTAGAGAAATTTTATCAAATACTTCATGAATGCTATGTTTTTGTACTAATTGTTTGGTGATGAGTTATGTAAAATTTTGTGTATAGATTTTAGCATTGTATAACTTTGATTGGATGTTTTTGGATCGTGTTAGTATATGATTGGTGGTATGGGTTCTATTATATTTTTTGGGTGATTTTTGTAGATAAAAAGTAATCTTAAAAATTATTTAAATAGCGTCAAGTATACGACATTTGATATGACAAGTATCTATAATGAGGTATTATAATTTTATACTGCGGTAGGACAATATATTTATCGTTCCTCAGTCAAACAAATCGCGTATAGTTGGTTAAAATGAAAAACCTATTTGGTTGGACATAAAGTCTTATTCATAGCCATATTGTGATATGCTTAAATATTTCGCAACATGAGGTTATTTTAATCTCTTCATGGATCCACCAAGTAGAATATACAACACTACCTTTACGGTGAATGTAAAGAAAATATTATGCTACTCAATTTAATTTTGTTTCCCAAAGAAGTTGCACGATGAGTTTCCACATACTATAGGAAAAGGTTAACCTTAACATAAAAATTAAAAATCTCAAATTTTAAGACTAAGATTGATAATTCTAAAAAAACACAAATTCAGATATAAGATAGACGAGTCAGAGCAAAAAGGCAGAGGAGAAAGTTAGAGCTAGTGGATTCCATTTTTTTCAACAGCAGCCCAATCCTAACCTTAAATTAGGTTCTTTAATTTATTTCTGCAATTTAGAATAATGTCTTTTATTTATTTAATTTCAGTTTTATTTCAAACATGAGCTAAATTGCTTAGTACTTGAGAATCGCAATAAATAGGTAGAAGCCCTAGTCAATTAGTTTTTGTTTATGAATTTAGGATTTTATGAATTAATCTAAGTTGTGTATTTTATATTGGGTATTATTTTGTTCTTGCTTACTATTTCTTTTCGGTACAACTAGATATAGGTTTTAGTAATTGGGATTCACTTTAGTGGCGAAGTGATCTTCTGAGAATAGGTAATATCTGTGTGATGTCTGTTACTGAATGACAGGCTTGACTAATCACATAGCCTAAGAATAAGGAACTTGACATCCGTATACATACTGGCTATCTTCGAGGGGCTTGTCTTACCGTAGGATAGCTCCTAGGTCCACCTGACAGGGGGCTAGGAGATATTAGAGTCCCGGCTAATATTGAAATACCAACTCGACCCTTAAACGAAAGATTAACTATATTAACTTAGGTGGAGTCCCTTGAGAGACTTAAGTACATATCGCGCCTTGCGTCTACATCTTATTACTTTCAATATTTTATTTCAGTTGAACATTTCATTTAGTAATTTACTTTCTTACATTTTAGGAATATCAAAACCCAAATAAATATATTTAACTTTTTTTTTGTTTTAGCAATTATTTCTACTATCCAGATTAATACCAGTGTTATAAATATCCGTCCCTGAGAGCGAAACCCGATTATCTATTGTATTGACATTTCGGATTTTTTTTTCGATCCCGGCAAAGGATTACAAATAATCATATCATCTGAAATTATCCTCAATACGAACACATATAATTCCCTCCCAATGTAATTTCTCAAAAGTGGACCCACCACCCCAAACTCAAGCTCGAGACAGGTCTCAAAGTCGTGATTCAAGTGCGGGTCATTTGGAAAGGCCTAATAACTAAGGGGATATGGGCTTATATCATGGAGACAAATGAAAAGGCTTTAAGGCTCAAAATTAGGCTAAGGCGGATATAATTAATACAAGGGATAAAAGGCTAAAAAGGTCTCAAGTGGCTAACAAAAAACTGTCCCTATCATTTTCCTAAATACATAGCTCGTGTCTAGTTCATACCTAAGTGGGTTCTCTACTAATTTGAATCTCACGTTCTACAAACCAAACATTTTTGTTAAGTACAAGTTTACTTCTTTTGCATTGTTTATTAATTTTTCCTATCCATTACCTATGTTGGCATGCAATTACAGTGCGTTTTATACTAAACCCTAAAGTCCACTATTTAGTATCATAGATTTATCTAAAGCATGCTTAATGGGGACATTCAAGATCTTCTACAGTCAAACGCAACTCCTTAATAATTTTATTGAAAGCAATTAAAACAAATAACACGTAAAACTGGGATGAGGCAACGAACCCCCACCCCAAACTCAAAAATGAGTCGTGTCCCCACGACTCGAAAAGACTCGATAAATCACTTAAACAAATATACACTACTAAATGAGAAAGAGTTAGAAAACGTATCTCAACCAGCACTAGCTTGGTTACCATTGTTGCATCCAGGTTGGGCATCTTTCGTAAGGATGGAGTAAATGACGTGTTGCATATTGCTCACCCCAAATAACATGTTTTTCATCGCGTCCAACTCTTTTGTGATGTTTTATAAAGTGACTATCATCGCGGCTTGTTTCTCCTCCAACTCTTTTATTTGAGCACAATCAACTCCATTAGTTACCTTCGTATTGCGTGGAGGAAGTCTAGGTTTCCTCATCTCTCTAGTAGCTTCTTCATGAGCATTCTCAATCTATCTCATTGTCATCTCTTCCCCTTTTTTTATAGGTTCAATTTCCTCGCTCTTACGTGGTATTTTTGTGTCTAGGCAAATGGCAGTTATAGTGCATGGGAACTTGAGGTTTTGTTGAAGGATATGGGATTTCTCAAATTCCATGATAGTGTCATAGATCACACGGGAAACATCAATAGGTTTCTTTTCAAGGATACGCTTTATGAATATAAGATGTTCCTTTTTCAATTCAGAAGTGTGATTGTTTCCAAAGAAGGTTGGAATTATGAATCGAGACCATACCTTTGCAGAAGGTATTAAATCACTGCTATAGACTTGGCCCGCATACCTTTCACCTTCTGGGATGGGAAGTCTTCCACGAATAAGTACTAAATCATACAGGGACTCTCATTCAAAAGAAGGATCGTTAAGTGTTTCGTGATAAGGGCATGGGCCAGTCAAGATTGTTAACTTCAATGTGTTTCGAATAACTTCAACTGAGAATGGTAGTACCTTTTTGCGTAATATGAGTGATTGTTTATTCGCAAAGGCAAGTTTTTCGTAGAACTCACGAACTAAATCAGGGATGAATGTGGGAGTTCTCATTTTCGATTCTTTCCACCCAATCTTGTCACAAGTAATAGCATAATCTTTAAAAATACTGTTCATAATACCTGACGGAAATCCTTTCTCAACACCAAACTTCAAATATTCAACTCTATTGCAAACTAGCTCCTCCCAACTAACATCGACTCGTTTTGGCTTATTTGCACTCAGCTTTCTTCGCATGAATCGTTGTTCAGGATTGGGCTCGCTAGGAATTTTTTCTGCAATTTCTTCTTCTTCATCAACCAAAGTAGCCTTTTTGAGCTTAGCCTCACTTGGGTGTTCTTTCCTCTTCATAGCAGTCTTAACCTCTTCAATCTTGCGTTTAGGATCCGAATTTGGTATCTCAATAACTCTCTCTTGCGTAGCACCCGGATTGTTTCTTGTTCTTGGAGTGTTTCTTCGAGTGTAACTGAAGGAATCTGTCCTGTTTGTCATGGCTACTCACCCCAAACTCAAAACTTCAAAAATTCAAAAACTAGAGAAAAGTTTTGAAATTTGATGTTTTGAGGAGATAAGGAAGGAGATTATGGTAAGATTTGAGATGGGTAAGGGTTAATTTATGCGATTGGAGAGATTTTATGGCTCAATTTATGGTTTGGATGAAGGATAATTCTTGAGGAAAACTGAAAATTTGTTGGTGTTTTGGAAGGATTAGGAGATAAATGTGTGTTTATGTGGTGTTATAGGAGAAGACATGATGATTTTGTGGTGTTTCGATGATGATTTTCGCAGGGGGATGGAATTTGCAAACGAAATAGTACGTGGCTTGTGAAAGGAGGCAAGTAAAGTAGGTTAAATAACATGAAAATCGCCTCCATTGTTGCTCAACCGGGTTCCCGTATGGTGATAACCGGGTTCCCGGTTAGCGTCGCTGTATCGGTGTAGAAAAAAAAAATCCGAATTCAAATTTTTTTACCTTCCTGCGGAGGTCAGAACCTTTGGCCTTCGAGATCTGGTTCCCGGTCAACTAGCAACTGGGTTCCTGGTTGATGTCGCTTGGCCCGAGCCCACACGCAACAAGTGGGTTGTGTTTCCACCGTGGATGTCAGAACGTTGGGGAAGTCACAGCGCCGTGACCGGGTTCCCAGTCAGCTGGCAACCGGGTTCTTGGTTGCTGTCGCTTGGCGCAAACCCAGACGCGCTTAATATTGCGTGTGTTGGGTTGCTCAACAGTTACCCACCAGGTTCCTGGTTGGCGACAACCGGGTTCCCGGTTGTCTCCTGTCTTGCAACCCATTTTTCGTTATTTCTCCCCTTTTTCACCCCAAACTCGTGACCTTTTCACTCCTGAAATCATCAAAACACCAAACCTTTCTCATTTCTTAAAAATAAACACTAATACACAACAATTACTCTTATTTACACTATGAATTTACAAGACATGAAACTAATATACAATGAATTGGCTTTTGTTTAACGTCGTTAAGCTCGACGGGTTACCTCTCGCTTCTATGGAGCTTCAAAGAGGTACATGACCTCCCCGGGATGTGGATATTCCGAGCAATTGATATCCTCGCCTCCATGATGTATCTTTAATCGATGACCATTCACCATAAAGGTGCGGTGCTCGATTGGATGCTCAATTTCTATTTCTCCATGAGGCGTGACTTTGGTCACAACATACGGACCAGACCATTTCGATCTCAACTTACCCGGATAATTATTAAACTTGGAGTTGTATTTAAGGACCCTTTGTCCAACTTCAAACTTTTTCACATAAATGCGATTATCATGCTATCTCTTAGTGCTTTCTTTGTAGTGTTTAGAATTCTCATAGGCATGTAATCGAAACTCATCAAGTTCATATAACTTCATCATACGATTCTCACCGGCTAAAGTAGGATCTAAATTCAACTGCGCTATAGCCCAATATGCACATAATTCAAGTTCAAGAGGTAAGTGACAAGCCTTACCATAAACCAGGCGATATGGATATGCACCAATTGGAGTTTTGAACGCAGTACGATAAGCCCACAATGCATCATCTAACTTCTTTGACCAATTTTTTCTTGTAGGGCCAACAGTCTTTTCTAGTATGGATTTGACCTCTCGATTAGAGACCTCAGCTTGACCATTGGCTTGTGGACGATAAGCGGTAGATACACGATGTCTTATCACATGCTTCTCTAGAGCTGTCTTCAAGTATTTGTTCACAAAGTGTGAACCTCCATCACTGATAATGACTCGAGGTGTACCATGTCTAGTGAAGATATGTGACTTCAAGAATTTAATCACTACTCGCGAATCGTTAGTTGGTAGAGCTACAGCCTCTACCCATTTAGACACGTAATTAACAGCTAATAGGATGTATTGATTTCCATTGGATGGTACAAAGGGACCCGTGAAATGAATACCCCAAACATCGAATATCTCTACCTCAAGAACGTTATTACGTGGCATCTCATCCCTCTTGGATATATTACCAGTAAACTGGCATCTATGGCATATCTTCACGTACTCATGGCAATCCTTATGTAATGTAGGCCAATAAAAACCAGATTCTAATACCTTAGCAGCTGTGTGGTCGCCCTTGAAATGTCCTCCATAGGGTGAATCGTCACAGCCTGCAACTACTGAATAAACATCACTTTCAGGTATGCATCTTCTTACAATTTGGTCACCACATACTTTGTAGAGGAAGGGATCCTCCCAAAAGAATTGTTTAGCATGGCTGATTAATCTTTTCTTGTCTTGTAAAGTAGATCCTTCATGAAAAGAACCACTCACAACAATATTTGCAATATCTGCATACCAAGAAGCACCATTATAAATAGCAAATAAACTCTCATCTGGGAACTCCTCTCTAACTAACTCAGGACCACTATCCGATTCAGAACCTTCAAGACAAGACAAATGATCTGCAACTTGATTATCACAGCCCTTTCGATCTCGAATCTCTAAAACAAATTGTTGCAACAATACAACACATCTGATTGACCTTGGTTTAGCATCTTTCTTCTCCTTAAGGTACTTAATAGCGGAATGATCGGTAAATACAACAATTTTCGCTCTAAGAAAATAGGAACGAAATTTGTCAAAGGCATAAACAATCGCTAAAAGTTCCTTCTTAGTCACCGTATAATTAATATGAGCACTAGTGAAGGTCTTACTCGCATAATATATAGAACGAAATACCTTGTCCTTTCTCTGACCCAACGCAGCACCCATATCTAAATCACTAGCATCACACATACTTCAAATGGAATCTTCCAATCATGTTGTAATACAACAGGCGCAGTAATAAGCTTCTCCTTTAACTCTTGAAATGCCTTCATGCAAGCTTCATCAAAAAGGAATTTGGTGTCCTTTTCGAATAAGTTACACAAAGGTTTTGAAATCTTGGAAAAATCTTTGATGAAACGGCGATAAAAACAAGCATGGCCTAAAAAGCTTCTCACCCCTTTTACAGAAATAGGAGGGGGAAGAGTTTTGCTAACCTCAATCTTCGCACGATCAACTTCTAAGCCTGCACTCGAAACTTTGTGTCCAAACACTATACCTTCACGCACCATAAAATGACATTTCACCCAGTTTAACGCCAAATCAGTTTCCTTACATCTAATCAACACCTTCTCCAAGTTCTGTAAACACTCATCAAAGTTATCACCAAACATAGAAAAGTCATCCATAAATACCTCAAGGAAATTATCGATCATATCCCAGAAAATTGCCATCATACATCTCTTAAAAGTAACAGGTGCATTACATAGTCCAAATGGCATCCTCCAACAGGAAAAGGTACCAAAGGGCCCTCTTCAAAAACTTCACGTACTTCGGTATATCTTTTATAACTTCTAACAATGGAATGTTAATATTAAGACCTCTCACCCTATTCAAAAATCTTTAATATTCAGCCATATCTCCTTTTTTCTAAACTCTTGAGGGAAAAGGTGGAGGAGGACGGGTTTCTACAACATCTTTCTTTTTCGGAATTTCCGGAATCTTCTTCACTTCTACCACTTCAGGTTCATCTTCTTTCTCTTCCACATCCTTTACCGGTTTCTCTTTATTGGTAACTTCTTTTTCTTTCATAACAGGAAAAGGAGGTGGGGGGAGCTTCTTACCACTTCTTAACGCGATAGCATTTCAATCTTCTGTCTGTCTCAGAACTTCAGTGTCACTAGGGAGTTGCCCTTGTGGATGATGACTTAACTGTTTCGACATCTGAGCTATTTGATTCCCCATTAACTTAATTGCAGCTTCGGAAGCTTGCTGATTCTGAATAGATTGTGCCTGAAGTGCAATTAATTTCTCTACAGTTTGACGAAGATCATTCGTACCTTCTTGAGGTTGAGCAGGTAAGAATTTTTGATTCATAATATCATTGTAATTATCTTGAGGAGGCTGTCTCTGAACATGATTTCCGTAATTTTGTCCTCCTTGATAATTTTTCTGTGGTCTAGGGTGATAATTGTTACCTTGGGACGCGGCTGATAAGCATAAGTAGGATTAGCTGCCCTATTAGGATTCGAATATTGCAAACCCGGATGGTTTCTGTTGGGTTGGTAACCTTGACCACTCGAGTTGTAATTCCCCCTATTAGAAACAAACATTACAGCTTCAGGATTACTTTCACAATGCTCTCAGACATGATCTTGAACACCACAATTCGAATATCCATATACCTCTTGAGTAACATTAACACCTGCCTTCCTACCTGAAAAACACTCTTTAACAGCCAAAGTGAGTTGTTTCATTTGTTGTTCCCATGTACTCTTCAATTTATCCTCCAAAAAGGAGAATTTCTCATCGATACCCATATTACTTTCTTTTCTACCTCGGATAGGTGTTCTCACTGTATTCCAACCTTGCTCATTCATCACCGTTCTATTCAAAATAATCTTATCATGTACTGGAGCTACCTGTAAGAATCCACCACCACATAATAAATCGAGGTATTTTCTTGATCCTCCATATAGGCCTTTTTAAAAGATTTTTAACTGTTTGTTGTTCTGTAAGGCCATGGTCAGGATCTCTTGTCAAACATGATTGAAATCTTGTCCAACTTCTCCCAAAGTTTCTTCTTGTTCTTGGACAAATGATGTCAAATCAACTTGTGCATCTAATCTTATATTCGTCGGATAATAACGATCGAAAAACGCTGTTTGTAGCTCATCCCAAGTATTTAGTGTTTCAGGTTCTTGTGAATCGTTCCACTCACTAGTTGCGTCTATCACGATGAATCTGAAATTAGCAAAATACATTTGCTCTTTGGTCACTCCTTGAGTTATATACGAATCGCAGATTTGCATAAACTTCTGAACTACACGTAATAGGATCTTCTCCAGGTACTCCACGAAAGTTTCCGAAATTTTGAAATTGGGATAGCATACCAGGGTCGGGTCTATACCGTGCAACATTGATATTTGCAGGACCAATACCTAGAGCAGGAGCGCGATAGGGAGCTTGTTCTGGACCATGTATGAACAATGGATCATTATAGATAGCTTTTGAGCTTGTTGCATAGGTGGATGATTATGTTGATTGTTAAGAATTGGTGGATTAGGAATGATTGATGGCACTAGTGGTTGTCTATTTGCATCCAATTGAACGCCAGGATCTTCAACGTGATGAATATTCAAATCCTCCATTTCTCTTTCTTTATTTGCTTGCTCTCTTGCTTCTCTTTCTCTTTTGTTTTTATCTCGAATTAACCTCTCAGGGTTTGAGTACATGCACCAAACCTGTAAGACCTGAGAAAGAACAAAAACAAAGAAAAGTGTAAAACAAAAAATATAAATTAAAAAAAAAATTAGAACACTAAAGGATAAACACCGGGGTCACACGCTACCGTCCTTGGTAGCGGCGCCAAAAACTTGGTGGGTCCTTGTGTGTTATAAAATAATGCAGATAAAATAGAGGAACCACTAACTGCAAGTGTACAGTTGTCCCAAGTAATATATGATAATCAAGTTCGTTCGCAGGGACGGATTAGGTTGACTCTAATGCTATCAAATAGTGGAATAATTGCAATAACGGAAAATAAATGATATAAAAGTTTGTTTTGGGTTTTTGATTAATAACTATAATGCAAAAGTAAATAAAGGACTAAATAAATTACACTGAAATAAAAATAATGCAAATGAAAGGTGTAGACGCAAGGGAGAGAGTAGTACTTGAGTCACGCTAGGGTTTCACCTCAAACTTTCTTAATTAATGTCTTCTTTTAAGGGTTGAATTACTATTATTACGCTAGTCGAGATTCTAAAGTCTTTTAGCCCCTGTCAGCGTGGACCTAAAAGCTCTCCTATGGTCTTGTAAACCCCTTCAGGGTGATTAAAACCACTTTTGGATTATTAAAACTTACGACATTGTCTATTGGCTAGTCAAGCCTGTCAAGGTCATTGGCGGATACCAACGGCAATTACCTAGTTCTTTATCTAACCCCCGTCAAGGTGATCAATACGCCACTATATTAAATAGCCTAGATACTAATACTTATCCTTAGTTCATGACTCTAAAGATAATAAACAATCACAACATAAAAGCCAACGTAAAATAATAATTCAAATTAAATTCATAAATCCCAAATTGGAAAAACAATAATTAAACTAGTTTGGGTTCAACCCAGTTTGCGATCCTCAAGTACAAAAGGAATTTAGCTCATAATTGAAATAAAAGCAAAAGAAATAAAATTAGACGAACTCATGTTTTACAGAAAGAGAATAAAATAAAAGACCTAATTAGGAGGTTGGATTTGGTTGTTGATTTGGAGAAGTTGAATTCTCCAACTCTTGGCTTCTTCCTTTTCCTAGCTTCTGCTCTTTTCTCTGACGCTGACTTTGTGTAAAAATAATTGTGTGTAAAAATAAAGTCAAAAGACTTATATATACTATTAAAACTGGACTTGGGATTATTTTAAATGAAATAATGGAATATTAAATAGCCCAAGTCCACTCTTTGAAATAATGGTCAAAGTGTTTTAGATGACTTTATTGCAAAAGTGCGGTTATGGTTGGTGCATTTCTAAGTTAATTTAATTATCAACTTATATGGTACACCAACTCTTAATGCACAGCAATTAGTAACAATATTGATTATAGTGTTCGTTCTGTTTTGTACGCGTCAACCAAAAATTTTGCTTTAATCAATATTAAGCAGAGTTTGTTTCTTAATGATTATAACCACATCATGCATGATACATTTAATTATAACCGTATCATCGTATTAAATTTCATCGTCATTCTTAAGTTAGTTAATCTTCATAAGCATGGGATCATGTGCCTTACTATCTATCTGATGTCTCCCTAATTGTTCTTATTTTCGACCCTTGGGAGACATCATTTTTGGTGTTTATTTAATTAATTTGATAGACTTTTGGACTTAATATGCAATAATTCGGAATTCCCTTTTTATTTCTAGCATTTTTAATTTAATAAACTTTTGCGCGTAATATTGGTATTTTTTTAGTGTAAAGTTTACAGGTTTTAGATGTTAGCTAGGAGGGGAATCCGAGGAGAAAGTCAAAGATCGTGAATTAGAGTCAAGACTTGAAGATAAATCCCGAAGATATTATTTTTAGAGCTGAAAATCCATTTTCTAGGCCATAGAGTGCTGATTTCGAGGTGCTTAAGCGATGATTTAGCCGCTGACCTTTAAAAGAAAACATTCCTTATCGAGTTACGAAACTTTAGCAACTGGAATGAGGTCAATCGGAGTCATAACGCATCGGGAAAAGCCGTTTTAGTGAAGATGTATCAGCAGATACGGGATTTTGGGCTTAGAATTTGGGCTTGGACATTTAATTAATGTTTTATTCTTAGGTCCAAGCCCTAATCCGTTTTTCCACCTATAAAACCAGCCTTTGACTTCTATTTTCAACACAATTCACATTCCACAAGATTAAAACACCAGAGAGAAGCAACAAAAGGAAGAAGAAGAAGCTACAAGAGCTGGAGTGGGTCTATAGCTCCGTTCGTAGTCATTCCAATTCCGGAAATTAGGTTCTTTTTATATTTTAATTTTGTAAACGATATGAATTCCATTTCTTTTAATTTAGTTTCTAATTTTAGTATGAGCTAAGCTTTTCATAGTGCTTGAGAACAAACAATGGGTGAATCTTAATTTTATGAAATAACGAATGTTGAATTTGGGTTTATATTAAATTAAATTAGATTGGGTTCATTACTCTTTTCGATAATTTGTGATTATTTACTGATTTTAGAGTCGCGAACTAAGATTAGGTATTAGTATCTAAGCTATTCCATATATGTGGCGTGTGAATCATCCTGACGGAGGGTTTAGGTATAGAAGTAATTATTCAATCTAGGATAAAAGCTATTGATTCTGACGAACTTAGCTAATTCTAGGGCCAATGAGGTAAAACACTTAATCATCCAACGGTGGATCATATTTACCCTGACGGGACTAGTGACACTTTAGGATTGCCTTATACTCCACCCTGATGGGGGTATAAGGATTTTAGAATCCCGACCATTGTAATTGACCGATTTAGCCCTTAAACAACATAAGTTAGGAAGTAAGATTAGGAGGATCCTTGCGTTCTCAAGTACTACATCTCATATTGCGTTTTCACTCATTTTACTTGCGTCTTAGTTTTTATACATGCCACAATAATTTAATTTCTTTATTAATACCCAATAAATTGTAAAGTCATAAATATTGACCTAAACTGATTAATTTCTTAGTCAACTTGACTATTTAAATATTTGTAGCCTAATTAAAAAGTTCTAAACAAGCAAATGAAATATTACTAACAATCACCACATGTTGTGGTACAAATATATAAAGGATGCAGCTTAATATCGACTATGCGACTAAAAGATTGATAATATTCGTAGGAAAGAGAAAATATGAATAATTTAAAAATTAACTGATTTTATCATATTCTATACTAAGAAACACATATTTTGCTACACTGTGTAGATAGAATAATTCCAAAATAATGTTGTTCTCTTTTTTCACACACTCTAAAACCATCATATACCATGATATTGGCCAATAGTAACTCTATAGTAACAAGAAAATGCAAGTTAATCTTATAAAATAAATGTCAAAACTTAAAATACAATGTATGCTCACAAAAAATTTAAAACAAAAAATTATATGAGGATTACAAGTACCCCATACCTCATGTATCCATGACTATTAAAAAGATATACATAATACTAACAAATAAATTAAACAAAGGACAAGAAACACTTTTACAAGATAACAAATTTTTTATTATTTTAAAGAAAATTTCCCTTATAAAAATCAACAATCTCAAACTTAGGATTTAGAATATCAATCAACTTATTGCTTATATTGGATATAATAATTAGTTGGGATCTTGTATGGCTTATCGATGCATGATTAACCTCTTCTAGTGGTGAACATATTAATTCCTTGCATGTATCATTTCACATTTCTATGCAAAGGGTCTTTTTGGAATCTTCACAAACACTTGTCATTTTCAATATGATCCCTTGAAAGGTTAATAAGGTTCCTTTACCCTTTAAACCTATTTATATTTCCTATATTTTGTACAATAATTAAATTTTGACACATGATAAGCCCACCGGTCAAAGTGTTAACAAACCAAAATTTGTATCGAAATCAAACAATTAAGGAGATGGACAAAAGTTTTTATATCCAAATTTAAAGAATTTTATAAATAATTTTAAAGAGTGAAGAGAGCTTTAAATTTTTTAGAGAGACTCTCATCTTGCCAGCCTTGTATTTAAATATGTCTACTTTATATAAGTATTATATTAATTAGGATTGTGATTATTTATATATAAATAAATTTATGAATAATAAAATTTAAAAATATGTAGCTATATTTATGAGGTCTAATAACTATAAATTACATAAAATCCAACAAAACTATTACTGTTAGAAAATAATCTGGAATAGAATTGTGTTATATGTTTATTAAATTAATGTGTTCACCGTAATTAAATGAATAAATACAACTAAATGACCAATAATATACGTATTTCTTAAAATAAACTATTTTTATAATATATATGTCTCTCTCCCCGACAGATAAACTAAAGAAAATAAATTAAATTCAAGTCTTTAATAAAAGACCTAGAAAAAAATACATAATATGGAAATATGTATATCTTTCTAGACAAACCTTAGAATAAAGTCAAAAAGAAATATAAAATAACGAAACAATACATGTTTTCAAACAACACAGACAACCGATAATTATAAATACTTTTAAAAGCAATATTTCAAATAAAATAAAAACTTAAAAAATACACTGTTTCAATTGTTATACTTTTCAATCTTCAACTTCAACTCCTCCAACTTTAAAATCGAGCTCCTTTTCAATCTTCAACTTCAACTCCTCCAACTTTAAAATCGAGCTCCTCAATAGGTCTGGCTTCCCAAAAATTTCTCTATAAACCTTCACCTTCTGCTCTAAAATCTCACCACGTTGCTTCTTCGCCTCAATTAAATTCTCCAGACGACTAACCTCCTTGACTAGTTCATGTATTTGTGTGTTGAGATAAGGATCAATGTCTGCATTTGAATTTCCATAATGATTCATTTTCTCTCTGAGAGTATTACTGCTAAGAGAAAATTCGAGAAAATTAACAAGGATAAGATATGAAAAAATAATGAGAGTTTTGAATATAACTAGTAAGACTTATTTATAGTGTATATTTTCTTCTTTGTAAAACTTTATTTTTATTTATCCTTGATATCTTGGATGAATATAAATATCAAATTAATGATTGGCACTAATTATGAGTTCTCTATAAAGTTTTACTTTTATGGCGCTCATTTAATTCAGTACATGTAAATAAATATTAAGAAAATATATCACAAAAATATTGGTATTTGTGTTTAATAGTTGAGTAATGCTGGATATCACCTCAAATCACATCACCTTTTTATCACCTCCTAGGTGAACCAATTGTAAAGGTCAGAGAAAATAATAAATCAGGAAAGAAAAATCATGTGATTAGTTAATTTAAAATCCACCTAGGAGGTGATAAAAGGGTGATGCGATTTGGGGTGATATCCATCATTACTCTTAATAGTTATCTTCTGGAGTGTTGTATACCTTTTCCGTTTTCATCATGACATTATTTGATTCAGATATATCTTACATTAATGATTCACATTAAAAATAAGTTATATCTAAAATATCACTTATTCATTTCTTACGTGTACCGTAATCCTCAAGATTTGATATAGTAGTTAATAAAGTTTTTTTTAATTTGATTTAATTTAAAAGTTTATTCACTGAAAATCTTCGTACTAACTTCTGCAATTTTAAAAACTATCAATTGAAGGTTAAATTTTGTTTCAAAATGATGCATATGTCAATTATAGAGATATTCCCACAACTCTTACTATCATGACATGTGAAGAGAAGATAAAAAAAATTTATCTAGTTAAGGAGAAGTCATGTCTCCATGTTTAGACAACGATATTTTAAATAGGCTTGCAATAATGGTCAAAGTGTTTTAGATGAATTCTATGCAAAAGTGCGATTATGGTTGGTGCCTTTCTAATTTAATTGAATTATCAACTTATATGGTACACCAACTCTTAATGCACAACAATTAGTAACAATATTGATTATAGTGTTCGTTCTGTTTTGTACGCGTCAACCAAAAATGTTGCTTTAATCAATATTAAGAAGAGTTTTTTTCTTAATGATTATAACCACATCATGCATGATACATTTAATTATAACCGTCTCATCGTATTAAATTTCATCGTCATTCTTAAATTAGTAAAACTTCATAATCATGGAATCATGGGCCTTACTAACTATCCTATATTATAGTAGTAATATGTTATTCCATATCCATGTTTTCTCCCTTTTCTAATCAATAATCCAAAACATCAAGTTGGGAATTACCATGTCTAGATAAGGGAAACCATCGATAAATATGACATCCTTTTTAACTCGTGATCTAGAATCAGGAATTCTACGAGATTCTTTCTCATCATAATGTTAACGCTCAAATCACAAAAAAAAAGATTCCTTTCAATTTGTTATCTACGTTTTCATCTGCAATTATTTAACTTTGTCGAGCAAGTTTTTGTAAATAGACACTCATTCCTTTCGTCATCCCACCACGACAGAGGTTATGGCTCTTTAAATAAATGGAGTTAATTGTGCATGTCGTAAAAGTAGTCAAGTGAATTCATGTTTACCTTATTATTTCAAAGATATCCCATAACTATTAAACATTCACTTGTTTCAAACTTAAGCATGTATCTTAAGTTATAATTAGGTGCTTGTTCCTTAAATTTTTTAACTACAATCTTAACTTTCTAAATGATTATCTTTTTCACCAATTCTTTTGGAGATCATCTTAAATAAATTCAAATCCACACATTTAGTCAACCCTTCCTTAAAATTTCTTTATTCTTAAAAAATATGGGGTAAATGTGCATCTATGTAAAGTAACTTTATTTCTCTTTGAGCTACATAACTAAACTTGTTCTTTCAATATACATAGCCTATTCTAAACTTCTTAAATCTCAATTATCTTTAATTAAGCCTCAATATCTTCTATTTTCACCTCTATCATCTCAATATTTCCTAACTTAATTAATACTGTAAGATAGGATTTAGGTTCGCATGTTCTATATTTGAGAGGAGTAAAATAAATTTGAGCATAAGACCTATATATAGCCCTTGATTAAGAGGTGCACAGTTAATAATGGTGGACTTAACAAACTAATATTCCTTTTGTGATGGAATTTGTCTATTATAATAGTAATATTACCCTCTGTATATTGGATATGTAGATGATGGTTTCTAATCCTCGTAAGTAGATTGTTTAGTGATGAGTTACGTAAAATTTTGTGTATAGAGTTTAGGCATTGTATAACTTTGATTGGATGTTTTTAGATCGTGTTAGTATATGATTGGTGGTATGGGTTCTATTATATTTTATGGGTGATTTATGTAGAGAAAAAGTAATCTTAAAAATGATTTAATTAGCGTCTAGTATACAACATTTGACATGACAAGTATCTATAATGATGTATTATAATTCTATACTGCGGTAGGATAATATATTTATCGTTCCTCAGTCAAACAAATCACTTATAGTTAGTTAAAATGAAAACGCTATTTGGTTGGACATCAAGTCTTATTCATAGCCATATTGTGATATGCTTAACTATTTCGCAACATAAGGTTATCTTAACCTCCAAATGGATCCACCAAATAGAATATACAACACTACCTTTATAGTGAATGTAAAGAAAATATTATGCTACTCAATTTAATTTTTTTTCCAAAGAAGTTGCACGATGAGTTTCCAAATACTATAGGAAGAGGTTAACCTTAACATAAGAATTAAAACTCTCAAATTTTAAGACTAAGATTAATAATTCTAAAAAACACAAATTTAGATATAAGATAGACGTTTGTGTGTGTATATATATATATGTACATTTGGGAAACAATTATACATTCATAAATAGAAAATATAAACAATGTCAAAGTATTATACATTCCCAAACACTAACTAAGGAAAAACTTAGGAGACGCACAAAAAAATTAATTGTTATGATAAAAACAATAAAGAGGACCCTGACTACTGAAAGATTATTATCCAAAATTCTCCTCTAACATAGATTATTTTGTTTTTAAACCCATAACAAAGATACTATAAAGGAACTAATTGAAAAAATGACATCTTCTCTCAATATCGGTAACAAAAAACATAATATGGGCACCCATTTTGAATTTCTCATTGGTGCCCATGTAAGCCCAGACTCGGTGTATGGGAAAAGATTTAGGATCAAGGGTAAGCGTCCACATATGTAATCATTTGAGATCATTGATCATGATTTAAATAAAACCCAAATAACAAGAATTAAGCATAAAATTGATGAGGGGCAACAAATCTTCGTATAGTGGAGTATTAGGGTTACCACCAATTTATTGATTGTTATTGGTACCTAAATCTATATTCTTTTTATCCCACTAATATTATTCTTCCTTTCAAATTTGTCTTACTCTTTAGCTACTTCGCATATACATGGTGAATTTCCGATAGCTTATTTTTGGAGAGCTTCTGCGGTTTAAAAGTGATATAACTTGAATAAATTTCTCAATTGACAATGCTTATTTACTTATAAGAGTTTGTTGGTGTATATATTTAGTACCTATTATAATATGCCTAAACTATGTATATTTATTATGTGACTATGTTCTATACATGCCACAATAATTTAATTTTTTTATTAATACCCAATAAATTGTAAAGTCATAAATATTGACCTAAACTGATTAATTTCTTAGTCAACTTGACTATTTAAATATTTGTAGCCTAATTAAAAAGTTCTAAACAAGCAAATGAAATATTACTAACAATCACCACATGTTGTAGTACAAATATATAAAGGATGCAGCTTAATATCAACTATGCGACTGAAAGATTGATAATATTAGTAGGAAAGAGGAAATATGAATAATTTAAAAAATAACTGTTTTTAGCATATTCTTTAACTAAGAAACAAATATTTTGCTACACTGTGTAGATAGAACAATTCCAAAAGAATGTTGTTCTCTTTTTTTACACACTCTAAAACCATCATATACCATGATATTGGCCAATAGTAACTCTATAGTAACAAGAAAATGCAAGTTAATCTTATAAAATAAATGTCAAAGCTAAAAAATCAATGTATGTTGACAAAAAATTTAAAATAAAAAATTATGTGAGGATTACAAGTACCCCATACCTCATGTATCCATGACTATTAAAAAGATATACATACTACTAACAAATAAATTAAACAGAGGACAAGAAACACTTTTACAAGATAACAAATTTTTTATTATTTTAAAGAATATTTCCCTTATAAAAATCAACAATCTCAAACTTAGGATTTAGAATATCAATCAACTTATTTCTTATATTGGATATAATAATTAGTTGGGATCTTGTATGCCTTATCGATGCATGATTAACCTCTTCTAGTGGTGAACATATTAATTCCTTGCACGTATCATTTCATATTTCTATTCAAAGGGTCTTTTTGGAATCTTCACAAACACTTGTCATTTTCAATATGATCCCTTGAAAGGTTAATAAGGTTCCTTTACCATTTAAACCTATTTATATTTTCTATATTTTGTACAATAATCAAATTTTGACACATGATATGCCCACCGGTCAAAGTGTTAACACACCAAAATTTGTATCTAAATCAAACAATTAAGGAGATGGACAAAAGTTTTTATATCCAAATTTAAAGAATTTTATAAATAATTTTAAAGAGTGAAGAGAGCTTTAAATTTTTTAGAGAGACTCTCATCTTGCCAGCCTAGTATTTAAATATGTCTACTTTATATAAGTATTATATTAATTAGGATTGTGATTATTTATATATAAATAAATTTATGAATAATAAAATTTAAAAATATGTAGCTATATTTATGAGGTCTAATAACTATAAATTAAATAAAAACCAACAAAACTATTACTGCTAGAAAATAATCTGGAATAGAATTGTGTTATATGTTTATTAAATTAATGTGTTCACCGTAATTAAATGAATAAATACAACTAAATGACCAATAATATACGTATTTCTTGAAATAAACTATTTTTATAATAAATATGTCTCATCCCCCACAGATAAACTAAAGAAAAAAAATTAAATTTAAATCTTTAATAAAAGACCTAGAAAAAAATACATAATATGGAAATATGTATATCTTTCTAGACAAACCTTAGAATAAAGTCAAAAAGAAATACAAAATAAGGAAACAATATATGTTTTCAAACAACACAAACAACCGATAATTATAAATACTTTTAAAAGCAATATTTCAAATAAAATATAAACTTAAAAATACACTGTTTCAATTGTTATACTTTTCCATCTTCAACTTCAACTCCTCCAACTTTAAAATCGACCTCCTTTTCAATCTTCAACTTCAACTCCTCCAACTTTAAAATCGAGCTCCTCAATAGGTCTTGCTTCCCAAAAATTTATCTATAAGCCATCACCTTCTGCTCTAAAATCTCACCACGTTGCTTCTCGGCCTCAATTAAATTCTCCAGTCGACTAACCTCCTTGAGTAGTTCTTGTATTTGTGTGTTGTGATGAGGATCAATGTCTACATTTGAATTTCCATAATGATTCATTTTCTCTCTGAGAGTATTACTGGTAAAAGAAAATTCGAGAAAATTAACAAGGATAAGATATGAAAAAATAATGAGAGTTTTGAATATAACTAGTAAGACTTATTTATAGTGTATATTTTCTTCTTTGTAAAACTTTATTTTTATTTATCCTTGATATCTTGGATGAATATAAATATCAAATTAATGATTGGCACTAATTATGAGTTATCTATAAAGTTTTACTTTTATGGCGCTCATTTAATTCAGTACGTGTAAATAAATATTAAGAAAATATATCACAAAAATATTGGTATTTGTGTTTAATAGTTGAGTAATGCTGGATATCACCTCAAATCACATCACCTTTTTATCACCTCCTAGGTGGACCAATTGTAAAGGAAAGAGAAAATAATAAATCAGGAAAGAGAAATCATGTGATTAGTTAATTTAAAATCCACCTATGAGGTGATAAAAGGGTGATGCGATTTGGGGTGATATCCATCATTACTCTTAATAGTTATCTTCTGGAGTGTTGTATACCTTTTCCTTTTTCATCGTGACATTATTTAATACAGATATATCTTACATTAATGATTCACATTAAAAATAAGTTATCTCTAAAATATCACTCATTCATTTCTTACGTGTACCGTAATCCTAAAGATTTGATATAGTAGTTAATAAAGTTTTTTTTTAATTTGATTTAATTTAAAAGTTTATTCACTAAAAAATTCCGTACTAACTTTTGCAATTTTAAAAACTATCAATTGAAGGTTAAATTTTGTTTCAAAATGATGCATATGTCAATTATAGAGATATTCCCACAACTCTTACTATCATGACATGTGAAGAGAAGATAAAAAAAATTTATCTAGTTAAGGAGAAGTCATGTCTCCATGTTTTGACAACGATATTTTAAATAGGCTTGCAATAATGGTCAAAGTGTTTTAGATGACTTCTATGCAAAAGTGCGATTATGGTTGGTGCCTTTCTAATTTAATTGAATTATCAAATTATATGGGACACCAACTCTTAATGCACAACAATTAGTAACAATATTGATTATAGTGTTCGTTTTGTTTTGTACGCGTCAACCAAAAATGTTGTTTTAATCAATATTAAGCAGAGTTGTTTTCTTAATGATTATAACCACATCATGCATGATACATTTAATTATAACCGTATCATAGTATTAAATTTCATCGTCATTATTAAGTTAGTTAAACTTCATAAGCATGGAATCATGTGCCTTACTAACTATCCTATATTATAGTAGTAATATGTTATTCCATATCCATGCTTTCTCCCTTTTCTAATCAATAATCCAAAACATCAATTTGGGAATTACCATGTCTAGATAAGGGAAACCATCGATAAATGTGACATCCTTTTTAACTCGTGATCTCGAAACAGGAATTCTACGAGATTCTTTCTCATCAAAATGTTAACGCTCAAATCATAAAAGGAGCTTCCTTTCAATTTGTTATCTACGTTGACAGGAAGGTCCATTCATCTACAATTATTTAACTTTTTCGAGCAAGTTTTTGTAAATAGACACTCATTCCTTTCGTCATCCCACCACGACAGAGGTTATGGCTCTTTAAATAAATGGAGTTCATTGTGCATGTCGTAAAAGTAGTCAAGTGAATTCATGTTTACCTTATTATTTTAAAGATATCCCATAACTATTTAACATTCACTTGTTTCAAATTTAAGCATGTATCTTAAGTTAAAATTAGGTGGTTGTTCCTTAAATTTTTTAACTCCAATCTTAACTTTCTAAATGATTATCTTTTTCACCAATTCTTTTGGAGATCATCTTAAATAAACTCAAATACACACATTTAGTCAACCCTTCCTTAAAATTTCTTTATTCTTCACAAATATGGGGTAAATGTGCATCTATGTAAAATAACTTTATTTCTCTTTGAGCTACGTAACTAAAATTGTTCTTTCGATATACATATCCTATTCTAAACTTATTAAATCTAAATTATCTTTAATTAAGCCTCAATATCTTCTATTTTCACCTCTATCATCTCAATTTTTCCTAACTTAATTAATATTGTAAGATAGGATTTAGGTTCACATGTTCTATATTTGGGAGGAGTAAAATAAATTTGAGCATAAGACCTATATATAGCCCTTCATTAAGAGGTGCACAGTTAATACTGGTGGACTTAACAAACTAATATTCCTTTTGTGATGGAATTTGTCTATTATAATAGTAATATTACCCTCTGTATATTGGATATGTAGATGATGGTTTCTAATCCTCGTAAGTATATTGTTTCGTGGAAACCATTAACCTCATCTCGAAGGACTTTGGTGTTATCCAAAAAGGATTGAAGTGCGCGTGTCTCATTGTTGCTTATAAATGGACTAATAGTCTATTTTGTATATTTGAACCAACTATCAACACGTTCGACCTATATTTAAATCTGCAGTCACTTTACAATATGATATCATCATAATTATATTCATCGTATGGTCTTTGAATCGTATATTTCTATTCTCATGCACATTACCAGATGTGTCTATCTCGCTATTCTCGAAAATGGTTACCGTAAAATCAACAGTTTGATAAAAAAAATTATATATGTTGAACATGGTTTGATCAGAAACGTCATTTTCTAAGTCATGATTTTTACCCATTGTAACTAGTCAAAAAGAAGAAAGAGTGGTTCCATGTGAGACTCGGGTATGCCCTTATTCATAAGTAACTTCCTTGCTTGGTTGAGTAGGGTTTTTTGTCATGTACAAATTGAACTTGATTAATCTCCTCTACTTTGGGTCACCTCATAGGTGTCTTGAAACGTAAAGATGGAACATCACTTATTTTCGATGTTAGATAAATTTTATCAAATACTTCATGAATGCTATGTTTTTGTAGTAATTGTTTGGTGATGAGTTATGTAAAATTTTGTGTATAGAGTTTAGCATTGTATAACTTTGATTGGATGTTTTTGGATCGTGTTAGTATATGATTGGTGGTATGGGTTCTATTATATTTTTTGGGTGATTTTTGTAGATAAAAAGTAATCTTAAAAATGATTTAAATAGCGTCAAGTATACGACATTTGATATGACAAGTATCTATAATGAGGTATTATAATTTTATACTGCGGTAGGACAATATATTTATCGTTCCTCAGTCAAACAAATCGCGTATAGTTGGTTAAAATGAAAAACCTATCTGGTTGGACATAAAGTCTTATTCATAGCCATATTGTTATATGCTTAAATATTTTGCAACATGAGGTTATTTTAATCTCTTCATGGATCCACCAAGTAGAATATACAACACTACCTTTACGGTGAATGTAAAGAAAATATTATGCTACTCAATTTAATTTTGTTTCCCAAAGAAGTTGCACGATGAGTTTCCACATACTATAGGAAGAGGTTAACCTTAACATAAAAATTAAAAATCTCAAATTTTAAGACTAAGATTGATAATTCTAAAAAAACACAAATTCAGATATAAGATAGACGAGTAAGAGCAAAAAGGCAGAGGAGAAAGTTAGAGCTAGTGGATTCCATTTTTTTCAACAGCAGCCCAATCCTAACCTTAAATTAGGTTCTTTAATTTATTTCTGCAATTTAGAATAATGTCTTTTATTTATTTAATTTCAGTTTTATTTCAAACATGAGCTAAATTGCTTAGTACTTGAGAATCGCAATAAATAGGTAGAAGCCCTAGTCAATTAGTTTTTGTTTATGAATTTGGGATTTTATGAATTAATCTGAGTTGTGTATTTTATATTGGGTATTATTTTGTTCTTGCTTACTATTTCTTTTCGGTACAACTAGATATAGGTTTTAGTAATTAGGATTCACTTTAGTGGCGAAGTGATCTTCTGAGAATAGGTAATATCTGTGTGATGTCTGTTACTGAATGACATGCTTGACTAATCACATAGCCTAAGAAGTAAGGAACTTGACATCCGTATACAAACTTGCTATCTTCGAGGGGCTTGTCTTACCGTAGGATAGCTCCTAGGTCCACCTGACAGGGGGCTAGGAGATATTAGAGTCCCGGCTAATATTGAAATACCAACTCGACCCGTAAACGAAAGATTAACTATATTAACTTAGGTGGAGTCCCTTGAGAGACTTAAGTACATATCGCGCCTTGCGTCTACATCTTATTACTTTCAATATTTTATTTCAGTTGAACATTTCATTTAGTAATTTGCTTTCTTACATTTTAGGAATATCAAAACCCAAACAAATATATTTTACTTTTTTTGTTTTAGCAATTATTTCTACTATCCAGATTAATACCAGTGTTATAAATATCCGTCCCTGAGAGCGAAACCTGATTATCTATTGTATTGACATTTCGGTTTTTTTTTTTCGATCCCGGCAAAGGATTACAAATAATCATATCATCTGAAATTATCCTCAATACGAACACATATAATTCCCTCCCAATGTAATTTCTCAAAAGTGGACCCACCACCCCAAACTCAAGCTCGAGACAGGTCTCAAAGTCGTGATTCAAGTGCGGGTCATTTGGAAAGGCCTAATAACTAAGGGGATATGGGATTATATCATGGCGACAAATGAAAAGGCTTTAAGGCTCAAAATTAGGCTAAGGCGGATATAATTAATACAAGGGATAAAAGGCTAAAAAGGTCTCAAGTGGCTAACAAAGAACTGTCCCTATCATTTTCCTAAATACATAGCTCGTGTCTAGTTCATACCTAAGTGGGTTCTCTACTAATTTGAATCTCACGTTCTACAAACCAAACATTTTTGTTAAGTACAAGTTTACTTCTTTTGCATTGTTTATTAATTTTTCCTATCCATTACCTATGTTGGCATGCAATTACAGTGCGTTTTATACTAAACCCTAAAGTCCACTATTTAGTATCATAGATTTATCTAAAGCATGCTTAATGGGGACATTCAAGATCTTCTACAGTCAAACGCAACTCCTTAATAATTTTATTGAAAGCAATTAAAACAAATAACACGTAAAACTGGGATGAGGCAACAAACCCCCACCCCAAACTCAAAAATGAGTCGTGTCCCCACGACTCGAAAAGACTCGATAAATCACTTAAACAAATATACACTACTAAATGAGAAAGAGTTAGAAAACGTATCTCAACCAGCACTAGGTTGGTTACCATTGTTGCATCCAGGTTGGGCATCTTTCGTAAGGACGGAGTAAATGACGTGTTGCATATTGCTCACCCCAAATAACATGTTTTTCATCGCGTCCAACTCTTTTGTGATGTTTTATAAAGTGACTATCATCGCGGCTTGTTTCTCCTCCAACTCTTTTATTTGAGCACAATCAACTCCATTAGTTACCTTCGTATTGCGTGGAGGAAGTCTAGCTTTCCTCATCTCTCTAGTAGCTTCTTCATGAGCATTCTCAATCTATCTCATTGTCATCTCTTCCCCTTTTTCTATAGGTTCAATTTCCTCGCTCTTACGTGGTATTTTTGTGTCTAGGCAAATGGCAGTTATAGTGCATGGGAACTTGAGGTTTTGTTGAAGGATATGGGATTTCTCAAATTCCATGATAGTGTCATAGATCACACGGGAAACATCAATAGGTTTCTTTTCAAGGATACGCTTTATGAATATAAGATGTTCCTTTTTCAATTCAGAAGTGTGATTGTTTCCAAAGAAGGTTGGAATTATGAATCGAGACCATACCTTTGCAGAAGGTATTAAATCACTGCTATAGACTTGGCCCGCATACCTTTCACCTTCTGGGATGGGAAGTCTTCCACGAATAAGTACTAAATCATACAGGGACTCTCATTCAAAAGAAGGATCGTTAAGTGTTTCGTGATAAGGGCATGGGCCAGTCAAGATTGTTAACTTCAATGTGTTTCGAGTAACTTCAACTGAGAATGGTAGTACCTTTTTGCGTAATATGAGTGATTGTTTATTCGCAAAGGCAAGTTTTTCGTAGAACTCACGAACTAAATCAGGGATGAATGTGGGAGTTCTCATTCTCGATTCTTTCCACCCAGTCTTGTCACAAGTAATAGCATAATCTTTAAAAATATTGTTCATAATACCTGACGGAAATCCTTTCTCAACACCAAACTTCAAATATTCAACTCTATTGCAAACTAGCTCCTCCCAACTAACAGCGACTCGTTTTGGATTATTTGCACTCAGCTTTCTTCGCATGAATCGTTGTTCAGGAATGGGCTCGCTAGGAATTTTTTCTGCAATTTCTTCTTCTTCATCAACCAAAGTAGCCTTTTTGAGCTTAGCCTCACTTGGGTGTTCTTTCCTCTTCATAGCAGTCTTAACCTCTTCAATCTTGCGTTTAGGATCCGAATTTGGTATCTCAATAGCTCTCTCTTGCGTAGCACCCGGATTGTTTCTTGTTCTTGGAGTATTTCATCGAGTTTAACTGAAGGAATCTGTCATGTTTGTCATGGCTACTCACCCCAAACTCAAAACTTCAAAAATTCAAAAACTAGAGAAAAGTTTTGAAATTTGATGTTTTGAGGAGATAAGGAAGGAGATTATGGTAAGATATGAGATGGGTAAGGGTTAATTTATGCGATTGGAGAGGTTTTATAGCTCAATTTATGGTTTGGATGAAGGATAATTCTTGAGGAAAACTGAAAATTTGTTGGTGTTTTGGAAGGATTAGGAGAGAAATGTGTGTTTATGTGGTGTTATAGGAGAAGACATGATGATTTTGTGGTGTTTTGATGATGATTTTCGCAGGGGGATGGAATTTGCAAACGAAATAGTACGTGGCTTGTGAAAGGAGGCAAGTAAAGTAGGTTAAATAACATGAAAATCGCCTCCATTGTTGCTCAACCGGGTTCCCGTATGGTGATAACCGGGTTCCCGGTTAGCGTCGCTGTATCGGTGTAGAAAAAAAATCCGAATTCAAATTTTTTTTACCTTCCTGCGGAGGTCAGAACCTTTGGCCTTCTAGATCGGGTTCCCGGTCAACTAGCAACTGGGTTCTTGGTTGATGTCGCTTGGCCCGAGCCCACACGCAACAAGTGGGTTGTGTTTCCACCGTGGATGTCAGAACGTTGGGGAAGTCACAGCGCCGTGACCGGGTTCCAGTCAGCTGGCAACCAGGTTCCTGGTTGCTGTCGCTTGGCGCAAACCCAGACGCGCTTAATATTGCGTGTGTTGGGTTGCTCAACAGTTACCCACCGGGTTCCTGGTTGGCGACAACCGGGTTCCCGGTTGTCTCCTGTCTTGCAACCCATTTTTCGTTATTTCTCCCCTTTTTCACCCCAAACTCGTGACCTTTTCACTCCTGAAATCATCAAAACACCAAACCTTTCTCATTTCTTAAAAATAAACACTAATACACAACAATTACTCTTATTTACACTATGAATTTACAAGACATGAAACTAATATACAATGAATTGGCTTTTGTTTAACGTCGTTAAGCTCGACGGGTTACCTCTCGCTTCTATGGAGCTTCAAGGAGGTACATGACCTCACCGGGATGTGGATATTCCGAGCAATTGATATCCTCGCCTCCATGATGTATCTTTAATCGATGACCATTCACCATAAAGGTGTGGTGCTCGATTGGATGCTCAATTTCTATTTCTCCATGAGGCGTGACTTTGGTCACAACATACGGACCAGACCATTTCGATCTCAACTTACCCGGATAATTATTGAACTTGGAGTTGTATTTAAGGACCCTTTGTCCAACTTCAAACTTTTTCACACGAATGCGATTATCATGCTATCTCTTAGTGCTTTCTTTGTAGTGTTTAGAATTCTCATAGGCATGTAATCGAAACTCATCAAGTTCATTCAACTTCATCATACGATTCTCACCGGCTAAAGTAGGATCTAAATTCAACTGCGCTATAGCCCAATATGCACATAATTCAAGTTCAAGAGGTAAGTGACAAGCCTTACCATAAACCAGGCGATATGGATATGCACCAATTGGAGTTTTGAACGCAGTACGATAAGCCCACAATGCATCATCTAACTTCTTTGACAAATTTTTTCTTGTAGGGCCAACAGTCTTTTCTAGTATGGATTTGACCTCTCGATTAGAGACCTCAGCTTGACCATTGGCTTGTGGACGATAAGCGGTAGATACACAATGTCTTATCACATGCTTCTCTAGAACTGTCTTCAAGTATTTGTTCACAAAGTGTGAACCTCCATCACTGATAATGACTCGAGGTGTACCATGTCTAGTGAAGATATGTGACTTCAAGAATTTAATCACTACTCGCGAATCGTTAGTTGGTAGAGCTACAGCCTCTACCCATTTAGACACGTAATTAACAGCTAATAGGATGTATTGATTTCCATTGGATGGTACAAAGGGACCCGTGAAAAGAATACCCCAAACATCGAATATCTCTACCTCAAGAACGTTATTACGTGGCATCTCATCCCTCTTGGATATATTACCAGTAAACTGGCATCTATGGCATATCTTCACGTACTCATGACAATCCTTATGTAATGTAAGCCAATAAAAACCAGATTCTAATACCTTAGCAGCTGTGTGGTCGCCCTTGAAATGTCCTCCATAGGGTGAATCGTCACAGCCTGCAACTACTGAATAAACATCAATTTCAGGTATGCATCTTCTTACAATTTGGTCACCACATACTTTGTAGAGGAAGGGATCCTCCCAAAAGAATTGTTTAGCACGGCTGATTAATCTTTTCTTGTCTTGTAAAGTAGATCCTTCATGAAAAGAACCACTCACAACAAGATTTGCAATATCTGCATACCAAGAAGCACCATTATAAATAGCAAATAAACTCTCATCTGGGAACTCCTCTCTAACTAACTCAGGACCACTATCCGATTCAGAACCTTCAAGACAAGACAAATGATCTGCAACTTGATTATCACAGCCCTTTCGATCTCGAATCTCTAAAACAAATTGTTGCAACAATACAACACATCTGATTAACCTTGGTTTAGCATCTTTCTTCTCCATAAGGTACTTAATAGCGGAATGATCGGTAAATACAACAATTTTTGCTCTAAGAAGATAGGAACGAAATTTATCAAAGGCATAAACAATCGCTAAAAGTTCCTTCTTAGTCACCGTATAATTAATATGAGCACTAGTGAAGGTCTTACTCGCATAATATATAGAACGAAATACCTTGTCCTTTATCTGACCCAACGCAGCACCCATAGCTAAATCACTAGCATCACACATACTTCAAATGGAATCTTCCAATCATGTTGTAATACAACAGGCGCAGTAATAAGCTTCTCCTTTAACTCTTGAAATGCCTTCATGCAAGCTTCATCAAAAAGGAATTTGGTGTCCTTTTTGAATAAGTTACACAAAGGTTTTGAAATCTTGGAAAAATCTTTGATGAAACGGCGATAAAAACCAGCATGGCCTAAAAAGCTTCTCACCCCTTTTACAGAAATAGGAGGGGGAAGAGTTTTGCTAACCTCAATCTTCGCACGATCAACTTCTAAGCCTGCACTCGAAACTTTGTGTCCAAACACTATACCTTCACGCACCATAAAATGACATTTCACCCAGTTTAACACCAATTCAGTTTCCTTACATCTAATCAACACCTTCTCCAAGTTCTGTAAACACTCATCAAAGTTATCACCAAACACAGAAAAGTCATCCATAAATACCTCAAGGAAATTATCGATCATATCCCAGAAAATTGCCATCATACATCTCTGAAAAGTAACAGGTGCATTACATAGTCCAAATGGCATCCTCCAACAGGAAAAGGTACCAAAGGGCCCTCTTCAAAAACTTCACGTACTTCGGTATATCTTTTATAACTTCTAACAATGGAATGTTAATATTAAGACCTCTTACCCTATTCAAAAATCTTTAATATTCAGCCATATCTCCTTTTTTCTAAACTCTTGAGGGAAAAGGTGGAGGAGGACGGGTTTCTACAACATCTTTCTTTTTCGGAATTTCCGGAATCTTCTCCACTTCTACCACTTCAGGTTCATCTTCTTTCTCTTCCACATCCTTTACCAGTTTCTCTTTATTGGTAACTTCTTTTTCTTTCATAACAGGAAAAGGAGGTGGAGGGAGCTTCTTACCACTTCTTAACGCGATAGCATTTCAATCTTCTGTCTGTCTCAGAACTTCAGTGTCACTAGGGAGTTGCCCTTGTGGATGATGACTTAACTGTTTCGACATCTGAGCTATTTGATTCCCCATTAACTTAATTGCAGCTTCGGAAGCTTGCTGATTCTGAATAGATTGTGCCTGAAGTGCAATTAATTTCTCTACAGTTTGACGAAGATCATTCGTACCTTCTTGAGGTTGAGCAGGTAAGAATTTTTTATTCATGATATCATTGTAATTATCTTGAGGAGGCTGTCTCTGAACATGATTTCCGTAATTTTGTCCTCCTTGATAATTATTCTGTGGTCTAGGGTGATAATTGTTACCTTGGGGACGCGGCTGATAAGCATAAGTAGGATTAGCTGCCCTATTAGGATTCGAATATTGCAAACCCGGATGGTTTCTGTTGGGTTGGTAACCTTGACCACTCGATTTGTAATTCCCCCTATTAGAAACAAACATTACAGCTTCAGGATTACTTTCACAATGCTCTCAGACATGATCTTGAACACCACAATTCGAACATCCATATACCTCTTGAGTAACATTAACACCTGCCTTCCTACCTGAAAAACACTCTTTAACAGCCAAAGTGAGTTGTTTCATTTGTTGTTCCCATGTACTCTTCAATTTATCCTCCAAAAAGGAGAATTTCTCATCGATACCCATATTACTTTCTTTTCTACCTCGGATAGGTGTTCTCACTGTATTCCAACCTTGCTCATTCATCACCGTTCTATTCAAAATAATCTTATCATGTACTGGAGCTACCTGTAAGAATCCACCACCACATAATAAATCGAGGTATTTTCTTGATCCTCCATATAGGCCTTTTTAAAAGATTTTTAACTGTTTGTTGTTCTGTAAGGCCATGGTCAGGATCTCTTGTCAAACATGATTGAAATCTTGTCCAACTTCTCCCAAAGTTTCTTCTTGTTCTTGGACAAATGATGTCAAATCAACTTGTGCATCTAATCTTATATTCGTCGGATAATAACGATCGAAAAACGCTGTTTGTAGCTCATCCCAAGTATTTAGTGTTCCAGGTTCTTGTGAATCGTTCCACTCACTAGTTGCGTCTATCACGAAGAATCTGAAATTAGCAAAATACATTTGCTTTTTGGTCACTCCTTGAGTTATATACGAATCGCAGATTTGCATAAACTTCTGAACTACACGTAATAGGATCTTCTCCAGGTACTCCACGAAAGTTTCCGAAATTTTGAAATTGGGATAGCATACCAGGGTCGGGTCTATACCGTGCAACATTGATATTTGCAGGACCAATACCTAGAGCAGGAGCGCGATAGGGAGCTTGTTCTGGACCATGTATGAACAATGGATCATTATAGATAGGGGTTGAGCTTGTTGCATAGGTGGATGATTATGTTGATTGTTAAGAATTGGTGGATTAGGAATGATTGATGGCACTAGTGGTTGTCTATTTGCATCCAATTGAACGCCAGGATCTTCAACGTGATGAATATTCAAATCCTCCATTTCTCTTTCTTTATTTGCTTGCTCTCTTGCTTCTCTTTCTCTTTTGTTTTTATCTCGAATTAACCTCTCAGGGTTTGAGTACATGCACCAAACCTGTAAGACCTGAGAAAGAACAAAAACAAAGAAAAGTGTAAAACAAAAAATATAAATTAAAAAAAAATTAGAACACTAAAGGATAAACACCGGGGTCACACGCTACCGTCCTTGGTAGCGGCGCCAAAAACTTGGTGGGTCCTTGTGTGTTATAAAATAATGCAGATAAAATAGAGGAACCACTAACTGCAAGTGTACAGTTGTCCCAAGTAATATATGATAATCAAGTTCGTTCGCAGGGACGGATTAGGTTGACTCTAATGTTATCAAATAGTGGAATAATTGCAATAACGGAAAATAAATGATATAAAAGTTTGTTTTGGGTTTTTGATTAATAACTAGAATGCAAAAGTAAATAAAGGACTAAATAAATTACACTGAAATAAAAATAATGCAAATGAAAGGTGTAGACGCAAGGGAGAGAGTAGTACTTGAGTCACGCTAGGGTTTCACCTCAAACTTTCTTAATTAATGTCTTCTTTTAAGGGTTGAATTACTATTATTACGCTAGTCGAGATTCTAAAGTCTTTTAGCCCCTGTCAGCGTGGACCTAAAAGCTCTCCTATGGTCTTGTAAACCCCTTCAGGGTGATTAAAACCACTTTTGGATGATTAAAACTTACGACATTGTCTATTGGCTAGTCAAGCCTGTCAAGGTCATTGGCGGATACCAACGGCAATTACCTAGTTCTTTACCTAACCCCCGTCAAGGTGATCAATACGCCACTATATTAAATAGCCTAGATACTAATACTTATCCTTAGTTCATGACTCTAAAGATAATAAACAATCACAACATAAAAGCCAACGTAAAATAATAATTCAAATTAAATTCATAAATCCCAAATTGGAAAAACAATAATTAAACTAGTTTGGGTTCAACCCAGTTTGCGATCCTCAAGTACAAAAGGAATTTAGCTCATAATTGAAATAAAAGCAAAAGAAATAAAATTAGACGAACTCATGTTTTACAGAAAGAGAATAAAATAAAAGACCTAATTAGGAGGTTGGATTTGGTTGTTGATTTGGAGAAGTTGAATTCTCCAACTCTTGACTTCTTCCTTTTCCTAGCTTCTGCTCTTTTCTCTGACGCTGACTTTGTGTAAAAATAATTGTGTGTAAAAATAAAGTCAAAAGACTTATATATACTATTAAAACTGGACTTGGGATTATTTTAAATGAAATAATGGAATATTAAATAGCCCAAGTCCACTCTTTGAAATAATGGTCAAAGTGTTTTAGATGACTTTATTGCAAAAGTGCGGTTATGGTTGGTGCATTTCTAAGTTAATTGAATTATCAACTTATATGGTACACCAACTCTTAATGCACAGCAATTAGTAACAATATTGATTATAGTGTTCGTTCTGTTTTGTACGCGTCAACCAAAAATGTTGCTTTAATCAATATTAAGCAGAGTTTGTTTCTTAATGATTATAACCACATCACGCATGATACATTTAATTATAACCGTATCATCGTATTAAATTTCATCGTCATTCTTAAGTTAGTTAATCTTCATAAGCATGGGATCATGTGCCTTACTAACTATCTTATGTCTCCCTAATTGTTCTTATTTTCGACCCTTTGGAGACATCATTTTTTGTTTTTATTTAATTAATTTGATAGACTTTTGGACTTAATATGCAATAATTCGGAATTCCCTTTTTATTTCTAGCATTTTTAATTTATTAAACTTTTGCGCGTAATATTGGTATTTTTAGTGTAAAGTTTACAGGTTTTAGATGTTAGCTAGGAGGGGAATCCGAGGAGAAAGTCAAAGATCGTGAATTAGAGTCAAGACTTGAAGATAAATCCCGAAGATATTATTTTTAGAGCTGAAAATCCATTTTCCAGGGCATAGAGTGCTGATTTCGAGGTGCTTAAGCGATGATTTAGCCGCTGACCTTTGAAGAGAAAACATTCCTTATCGAGTTACGGAACTTTAGCAACTGGAATGAGGTCAATCGGAGTCATAACGCATCGGGAAAAGCCGTTTTATTGAAGATGTATCAGCAGTTACGGGATTTTGGGCTTAGAATTTGTACTTGGACATTTAATTAATGTTTTATTCTTAGGTCCAAGCCCTAATCCGTTTTTCCACCTATAAAACCAGCCTTTGACTTCTATTTTCAACACAATTCACATTCTACAAGATTAAAACACCAGAGAGAAGCAACAAAAGGAAGAAGAAGAAGCTACAAGAGCTGGAGTGGGTCTATAGCTCTGTTCGTAGTCATTCCAATTCCGGAAATTAGGTTCTTTTTATATTTTAATTTTGTAAACGATATGAATTCCATTTCTTTTAATTTAGTTTTAAATTTTAGTATGAGCTAAGCTTTTCATAGTGCTTGAGAACAAACAATGGGTGAATCTTAATTTTATGAAATAACGAATGTTGAATTTGGGTTTATATTAAATTAAATTAGATTGGGTTCATTACTCTTTTCGATAATTTGTGATTATTTACTGATTTTAGAGTCGCGAACTAAGATTAGGTATTAGTATCTAAGCTATTCCACATATGTGGCGTGTGGATCATCCTGACAGAGGGTTTAGGTATAGAATTAATTATTCAATCTAGGATAAAAGCTATTGATTCTGACAAACTTAGCTAATTCTAGGGCCAATGAGGTAAAACACTTAATCATCCAACGGTGGATCATATTTACCCTGACGGGACTAGTAACACTTTAGGATTGCCTTATACTCCACCCTGATGGGGGTATAAGGATTTTAGAATCCCGACCATTGTAATTGACCGATTTAGCCCTTAAACAACATAAGTTAGGAAGTAAGATTAGGAGGATCCTTGCGTTCTCAAGTACTACATCTCATATTGCGTTTTCACTCATTTTACTTGCGTCTTAGTTTCTATACATGCCACAATAATTTAATTTCTTTATTAATACCCAATAAATTGTAAAGTCATAAATATTGACCTAAACTGATTAATTTCTTAGTCAACTTGACTATTTAAATATTTGTAGCCTAATTAAAAAGTTCTAAACAAGCAAATGAAATATTACTAACAATCACCACATGTTGTGGTACAAATATATAAAGGATGCAGCTTAATATCGACTATGCGACTAAAAGATTGATAATATTCGTAGGAAAGAGAAAATATGAATAATTTAAAAAATAACTGTTTTTATCATATTCTTTACTAAGAAACACATATTTTGCTACACTGTGTAGATAGAACAATTCCAAAAGAATGTTATTCTCTTTTTTCACACACTCTAAAACCATCATATACCATGATATTGGCCAATAGTAACTCTCTAGTAACAAGAAAATGCAAGTTAATCTTATAAAATAAATGTCAAAACTTAAAAATCAATGTATGCTCACAAAAAATTTAAAACAAAAAATTATATGAGGATTACAAGTACCCCATACCTCATGTATCCATGACTATTAAAAAGATATACATACTACTAACAAATAAATTAAACAAAGGACAAGAAACACTTTTACAAGATAACAAATTTTTTATTATTTTAAAGAAAATTTCCCTTATAAAAATCAACAATCTCAAACTTAGGATTTAGAATATCAATCAACTTATTGCTTATATTGGATATAATAATTAGTTGGGATCTTGTATGCCTTATCGATGCATGATTATCCTCTTCTAGTGGTGAACATATTAATTCCTTGCATGTATCATTTCACATTTCTATGCAAAGGGTCTTTTTGGAATCTTCACAAACACTTGTCATTTTCAATATGATCCCTTGAAAGGTTAATAAGGTTCCTTTACCCTTTAAACCTATTTATATTTCCTATATTTTGTACAATAATCAAATTTTGACACATGATAAGCCCACCGGTCAAAGTGTTAACAAACCAAAATTTGTATCGAAATCAAACAATTAAGGAGATGGACAAAAGTTTTTATATCCAAATTTAAAGAATTTTATAAATAATTTTAAAGAGTGAAGAGAGCTTTAAATTTTTTAGAGAGACTCTCATCTTGCCAGCCTAGTATTTAAATATGTCTACTTTATATAAGTATTATATTAATTAGGATTGTGATTATTTATATATAAATAAATTTATGAATAATAAAATTTAAAAATATGTAGCTATATTTATGAGGTCTAATAACTATAAATTACATAAAAACTAACAAAACTATTACTGCTAGAAAATAATCTGGAATAGAATTGTGTTATATGTTTATTAAATTAATGTGTTCACCGTAATTAAATGAATAAATACAACTAAATGACCAATAATATACGTATTTCTTAAAATAAACTATTTTTATAATAAATATGTCTCTCTCCCCGACAGATAAACTAAAGAAAATAAATTAAATTCAAATCTTTAATAAAAGACCTAGAAAAAAATACATAATATGGAAATATGTATATCTTTCTAGACAAACCTTAGAATAAAGTCAAAAAGAAATATAAAATAACGAAACAATACATGTTTTCAAACAACACAGACAACCAATAATGATAAATACTTTTAAAAGCAATATTTCAAATAAAATAAAAACTTAAAAAATACACTGTTTCAATTGTTATACTTTTCAATCTTCAACTTCAACTCCTCCAACTTTAAAATCGAGCTCCTTTTCAACAATAATCCAAAACATCAATTGTTATACACTGTTTCAGTTTTTACTTGCATTTAATTATTTGTCTTTTATTCATTATCTTTAATCAACAAAACCAAACAAACATTTTATTATCTTTTATTTTCATAAGTGCATCAATCACTATTTGCTAGACATTGTGATCAACCATTCCGTCCTTGGAACGAATCTGTATTATCCTTATTACTACTTGGGACAACCGTACACTTGCGGTTGTGGTTCGATTAGCATTTGCATTTATTTTTAGAACACACAAAGGACCACCACTATCCTATATTATAGTAGTAATATGTTATTCCATATCCATGCTTTCTCCCTTTTCTAATCAATAATCCAAAACATCAATTTGAGAATTACCATGTCTAGATAAGGGAAACCATCGATAAATGTGACATCCTTTTTAACTCGTGATCTAGAAACAGGAATTTTACGAGATTCTTTCTCATCATAATGTTAATGCTCAAATCATACAGGGAGCTTCCTTTCAATTTGTTATCTACGTTGACAGGAAGATCCATTCATCTGCAATTATTTAACTTTGTCGATCAAGTTTTTGTAAAGAGACACTCATTCCTTTCGTCATCCCACCACGACAGAGGTTATGGCTCTTTAAATAAATGGAGTCAATTGTGCATGTCGTAAAAGTAGTCAAGTGAATTCATGTTTACCTTATAATTTCAAAGACATCCCATAACTATTTAACATTCACTAGTTTCAAACTTAAGCATGTATCTTAAGTTAAAATTAGGTAGTTGTTCCTTAAATTTTTTAACTCCAATCTTAACTTTCTAAATGATTATCTTTTTCACCAATTCTTTTGGAGATCATCTTAAATAAACTCAAATACACATATTTAGTCAACCCTTCCTTAAAATTTATTTATTCTTCACAAATATGGGGTGGTGGTCCTTTGTGTGTTCTAAAATAAATGCAATAAATAATCGAACCACAACCGCAAGTGTACGGTTGTCCCAAGTAGTATAACTGATAAAACAGATTCGTTCCAAGGACGGGATGGTTGACTACAATGCTTATCTATTAATGATTGATTGCACTTATGAAAGTAAATAAAGATAATATGTTTGTTTGGTTTGTATTAATGCTAAGTAAATGAAAGACAATTATTAAAATGCAAATAAAAGCTAAGACGCAAGTAAAATGATGTAAAACGCAATATGAGATGTAGCACTTGAGAACGCAAGGATCCTCCCAATCCTATTTCCTAACTTGTGTTGTTTAAGGGCTAAATTGGTCAATTACAATGGTCGGGATTCTAAATTCCTTATACCCCCGTCAGGGTGGACTATAAGGCGATCCTAGAGTGTCACTAGTCGCGTCACGGTAAATATGATCCACTTTTGGATGTTTAAGTTTTATTACCTCATTGGCCCTAGAATTAGCTAAGTTCGTCAGAATCAATAGCTTCTATCCTAGATTGAATAAATGATTCTGTACCTAAACCCTCCGTCAGGATGATCCAATCGCCACTAATTGAAATAGCCTAGATACTAACACCTGTTCCTAGTTCATGACGCTAAAAACAGTAAATATTCTCAATTTATCGAAAAGAGTAAAAGCCCCAATCTAGTTTAATTTAACAGAAACCCAAATTCAACATTCGTAATTCAATAAGATTGGGATTCATCCATTAATTGTTCTCAAGCACTATGAATTGTTTAGCTCATATTAAAAAGAAAAACTAAATTAAATGTAATGGAATTCATATTTGATTACAAAATTAAAGATAAGAAAAACCTAATTTCCGGAATAGGAATGACTACAAACGGATATATAGACCCTCTCCAGCTCTTGTAGCTTCTTCTTCTTCCTTCTGTTGCTTCTCTCTGGTGTTTTAATCTTGTAGAATGTGAATTGTATGTAAAATAGAAGTCCAGACCTCCTTTTATAAGTACAAATTCGGACTTGGACCTAGGCTTTAATTAAATGAAATATAAAAGGCCCAAGTCCACTAACTTAGCCCAAAATCCCGTAACTGCTGATATACCTTCACTAAAACGGCTTTTCCCGATTCGTTATGACTCCGATTTACCTCATTCCAGTTTCTAAAGTTCCGTAACTCGATAGGGAGCGTTTTCTCTTCAAAGGTCAGCGGCTAAATCATCTTTTAAGCACCTCGAAATCAGAAATCTATGGCCTGGAAAATGGATTTTCAGCTCTAAAAATAATATCTTCGGGATTTATCTTCAAGTCTTGACTCTATCTTTTGATCTTTGACTTTCTCCTCGGATTCCTCTTCTAGCTAACATCTAAAACCTGTAAACGTTACACTAAAAATACCAATATTACGCGCAAAAGCTTAATAAATTAAAAATGCTAGAAATAAAAGAGGAAAATCATATTATTGCATATTTAGTCCAAAAGTCTATCAAATTGATTAAATAAACACCAAAAATGATGTCTCCTAAGGGTCGAAAATAAGAACGATTAAGGAGACATCAAGACCCCCAACTCAAACCTTTGTCGTCCCGACAAAGCCAAACAAAACAAAACAAGGGGTAGAAGTAAACGCAAGAACAAATAGAAGCTACAAATAAACCTAAAGCAATTCTTGAGATAAATCTCATATAGCAAAACCTTAAGAACTAACATATACATACGCTAATCATGCAACATCAAACATAAATAATCTCAATAAAAAATTAAAGTCGCAATGCTTGAAGGTTACACTTGTACTCATCTCTGTATGATGGCTATAGGGTGGTCATTAATCCTAACTTGCTTTGAACGCTCCACCTAGTATATTCCCTATTAACAGAATTATAAATTCACTATGCACTTAGGAATCACGAGGTCTTTACGGTTTTAATAATGGCTTAAGGACGGTATGGATGTATATTTGGTAAATTTCAAGTAAGCTTTTGGCTCTCTCCTCACTTACCATCAACAATGTCCTCGAGCTTGAGTTTACGCTCAAAAATGTTCTCACTCACCCATTTGACGCGCTAATGTTGCGTCCCCAATGTCAACCCAAATAAAACTAAGATGATTTCCAAAAATATTCCACTTTGCCGATTTATTTATTCCTTCTTTCTTTTTGTTTTCTTTTTCATTTCTTTTCTCTTTTTTGTACAAGATACCCATGACCATCATTTTGATGTGAAAGGTCATGTCTCTTATATTTTTTTTTTCTTTTTCAAATTTCGGAAAAGGGTTACAAATAATAATATCATCTTTTATTTTTGTGCCTCAATATAAACACATATAATCCCTTCCCAATGTAATTTCCCAAATGTGGACCCTCCACCCCAAACTCAAGCTCGAGACAAGCCTCAGGGTTGTGATTCAAGTGCGGGTCATTTGGTCATGCCTAATAATCTAAAGGATAATGGGCTTATATCGTGGCTACAAAAGAAAGGCTTCAGGCTCAAAATTGGGCTAAGACGGATACAATTATAATAAGGGATAGCAAGCTAAAAGGCTTCAAATGGCTAACAAAGAACTGCCCCTATCATTTTCCTAAGTACATAGCTTGTCTTTAGTTAATATCTAGGTGGGTTCTCTACTAATTAGGATTTCGCGTTCTACACCCCAAACATATTCCTTAAGTATAAGCTTACTTCATTTGCATTGTTCATTAATTTTTCCTATCAACTACCTATGTTCGCATGCAATTGTAAGTGCGTTTTATGTTATTCCCTAAAGTCCACTATTTACTATCATAGATTCATCAAAAGTATGCTTAAAGGGACATTTAAAATCTTCTATAGTTAAACGCAGCTCCGAAAATTATTTTATTGAAAGCAATTAAAACACATAACACATAAAACTGGGATGAGGCAACGAACCCCACCCCAAACTCAAAAATGAGTCGTATCCCCATGACTCGAAAATACTCAACGCAATAAAAATAAACTAAACTAACTAAAACGTGAAAGGGATAGAAAACGTATCTTAACCAGCGCGTGGCTGGTCATCGGTGTTGCGTCCTTGATCTTTCTCCTTCGTAAGAAGACCATAGGTGGCGTGTTGAATTGTGCTCACCCCCATTAACATGTTTCGGAGAAGTTCTAACTCTTTTGTAACGTTTCCCAAAGACGCAATCATCTTCACTTGATTCTCTTCTAACACCTTCACTTTCGCTTCCAACTCATTGGTTGTATGCATCTTCTTCTTTGGAGGAGCTCTAGGATTTCTTGTTGCTTTTAACACCTCATCATGAATATTCCTTATCAAAGCTAAACCCATACTCTCACCTACTACAACACGATCAATCTCTGCGTCTTTACACGAAACCTTTGCGTCTAAGCACAAAGTAGTGATGGTACAAGGAAACTTGAGATTTTGTTGTGAAGTAGGAATTCTAGCAAATTCCATGATGGTATCATATATCACACGAGCAACATCTATGTGTTTCTCCTCAATAATATACTTAATGAACAAAAGATGCTCCTTCTTCACTTTCGATATGTGTTTAACTCCGAAGAAGGTAGGGACTATGAAGCGTGACCAAATCTTAGCACATGGTAGCAAATTACTACTATACATCTGTCCAGGATATCTCTCTCCTTCGGGAATTGGGCGGGCCCCATCAACAAGTACTGTTCCCCAAAGGGACTCATAATCAAACGAAGGTTCTTTTAGAGACTCTTGAAACAGACATATTCCGGAAAATTCGGGTAATTTCAATGATTTACGAATAAGCTCAACGGAGAAAGGAACTACCTTTTTTCGAATAATAACTGCTTCTTTTGAGAAGGCGATTCCTTCATAAAAATCTCGCACCAAGGTAGGAATATACTCAAGCTTCCTTTCTCGTAATTCAGTCCAACCCAATTTATCACAAATAATACCATAATATTTATAAGCACTAGTCATAATACCCTTAGGAAGATTCATCTCTTCTCCAAACTTCAAAAACTGAATTCTATCACGAACCTGAGTATGCCATGGAATGAAGACTCTCTTAGACTTTTGAGCCCATGCTTTCCTACGCGGAGGTTTCCGTTGTTGCACTGGTTCTTCGGGAACTTCTTGTTCAGTTTCTTCCTCAATCTCTTCTTCAACTTCTTCCTCACTTTCTTCATCACTCTCATCAATTAACCTACTCTTTTTCGGATTAGCCTTACTTGGATTTTCTTTTTCGTTTCGGAGCAATTGGGTTTTGGACAGTCTTTTTGGATCGCGAATCTGGAATCTCAATTGCTTGGTCTGGGCTAGCTCCAATAGTGTTCCTATTTCTTGGTATGTTTCTTCGATAATTACACATGGAATCGGTTCTGTTAGTCATCTCTTTTCACCCCAAACTCAAAACTTCAAATAGAGGAAAAGCTAGAGAAAAGCTTTGAAATTTGATGTTTTGAGACTTAAAAATTGAAGAATATGGATGATTATGAGATGGGTTAAGGTTATTTGAGAGGAATTTTAAAAGAATTGGGTTTACTTTCAAGGTTGGGAAGAGGGAATTTATGAAGAAGATATGAATTTTGATGATGTTTTGGAGAAGCTATGAGTTGATTGTGTGTTTTTGTGATGAAAGAAGGCTTGATTTGATGATTTTATAGCTGTTTGTTGATGATTTTCGGAGTGGGTAGATGCAAGGATTCGGACTATAAGGTTAGCTTGGAGAAAGAGGCAACAAACTAGGTTTAATAAACTCAAAACCGCCTCTCGCAACAGGTCACCGGCTAGCTGGCGGATTCGCCGGCATGCCGGTCGCGAGGGCGGCGAAAAAAAAATTACTAAATTCGATTTTTTTTATACCTCAGACGCAAGCACCTTGCGTCGTCGCTGACGCAGTGATCAGAAACCTCGAGATCCTTGGCCGGCTAGCCGGCAGATTCGCCGGCATGCCGGCGGCATGTCGATGGCGCATTTCGAGACGCAGCAACCTTGCGTCGTCGCTGACGCAAGGACCAGAAACTTTTCCTCCATTTGGCCGGCTAGCCGGCGGATTCGCCGGCATGCCGGTGAAATCTCGATGGCGCAAATGGTGACGCAGCAACGTTGCGTCATCGCTGACGCAGTGGTCAGAGAGTTGGGGTTCTTCAACTCGTTTGGCCGGTATGCCGGCCAGCTCGCCGGCTAGCCGGTCAAGCCTGCTGTGGACTTCAAAAAATTTCGTTTTCTCATCGTTTTGACCCCAAACTCAAGACCATTATACCCCTGAAATCATCAAAAACAAACACCCTTCCTCATTTCTTAAGAATAAACACTAAATTCAACAAAAATTTAACTAATTTACACTACGGAAATTGAAATACTTAAACTAATATACAAGAATTTGGCTTTTGTTTAACGTCGTTAAGCTCGACGGGTTACCTCGTGCTTCTAAGGAGCTTCGAGGAGGTACATGACCTCTCCAGGATGTGGGTCTTTTGCACGATCGGTATCCTCACCTCCATGATATATCTTTAAGCGATGATCGTTCACCATGAATGTACGGCTCTCAAGTGGATGTTCTATCTCTATAGCTCCATGAGGTGTAACTTTGGTCACGATGTAAGGTCCTGACCACTTTGATCTTAGTTTCCCCGGATAATTACTGAACTTTGAATTATATTTCAACACTCTTTGTCCCACTACAAAGTTCTTCTCTCGAATCCGATTATCATGCCATCTTTTGGTATTTTCTTTGTAAAGCTTAGCATTTTCATAAGCATGTAACCGGAATTCATCAAGCTCGTTAAGTTTCATCATTCGATTCTGACCAGCTAGAGTAGGATCTAAATTTAACTTCGCAATAGCCCAATATGCCCCCATTTCAAGTTCAAGAGGTAAGTGACAAGCCTTACCATATACCATTCGATACGGAGAAGCACCTACTGGAGTTTTGAAAGCAGTACGATAGGCCCACAGTGCATCATCTAATTTCATAGACCAATCTTTTCTAGTAGGACCAACGGTTTTCTCTAAAATAGATTTTACCTCACGATTTGAGACTTCGGCTTGACCATTGGCTTGCGGATGATAAGCAGTAGATACACGGTGTCTGACTCCATACTTCTCTAGAACAGTCTTAAGATATTTATTAACGAAATGAGTACCTCCATCGCTAATAATTACCCTTGGAGTGCCATGTCTAGTGAAAATATGCGATTTCAAGAACTTAATCACCACTCGTGAATCATTAGTTGGCAAAGCCACAGCTTCTACCCACTTAGACACGTAATCAACAGCTAATAAGATGTAGATGTTACCATTTGAAGGAACGATAGGACCCATAAAATCTATACCCCAAACATCGAATATTTCAACTTCTAACACATTATTACGTGGCATCTCATCTCTCTTGGATATATTTCCGGTAAATTGACATCTCGCACATCTTTTCGTATATTCATGACAATCTTTTATAATAGAGGGCCAATAGAAACCAGATTGTAATACCTTAGCAGCAGTTCGATCTCCTTTGAAATGTCCACCATAAGGTGAATCGTGACACCAGCTATAATCGCCTCAATTTCTTCCTTGGCTACACATCTTCTTACCATTTGATCAGAACACACTTTATAGAGGAAAGGATCCTCCCAAAAGAATTGTCTTGCACGATGAGCTAATCTTTTTCTCTCTTGATAAGTTGAACCTTCAAGAAAGGAGCCACTCACCACTAAGTTTGCAATATCCGCATACCAAGGAGCTTCATAATCACGAACAACGAATAAACATTCATCAGGAAATTCTTCTCTAACTGCTTCAGTACCACTATTCATCTCTGAACCTTCTTACCGCGATAGATGATCTGCAACCTGATTCTCACACCCTTTTCTATCCTTGATCTCTAAATCGAACTCTTGAAGCAATAATACCCATCTGATTAACCTCGGTTTAGCATCCTTCTTCTCCATAAGATATCGAATCGCTGAAAGATCTGTATAAACAATAACTTTCGCTCCAAGAAGATAAGAGCGAAATTTATCGAATGAATACACAACCGCTAGCAACTCCTTTTCTGTAACTGTATAATTCACTTGAGCACCATTAAAAGTTTTACTAGCATAATAAATCGAATGAAAGACTTTCTCTTTTCTTTGTCCTAAAACGGCTCCCATACACAAATCACTCGCATCACACATAACCTCAAACGGTAAATTCCAATCTGGAGGTAATACTATAGGAGCAGAAATAAGCTTTTCTTTGATTGCTTTGAAGGCCGCTAAACAAGCTTCATCAAAAAGGAATTTGGAATCCTTTTCGAGTAAGTTGCATAACGGTTTAGCAATCTTAGAAAAGTCTTTGATAAATCGCCTATAAAAGCCAGCATGGCCCAGAAAACTTCTTACCCCTTTAACGAAAACAGGAGGGGGAAGAGTTTTAATTACCTCTATCTTCGCTCTATCAACCTCTAATCCAGCACTCGAAACCTTGTGACCCAGAACAATACCTTCTCGAACCATGAAATGACACTTCTCCCAGTTTAAAACCAAATCTGTTTCTTTGCATCTGATTAACACTTTCTCTAAATTACCTAAGCATTTATCAAAATCATCACCAAATACAGAGAAATCATCCATAAACACTTCAAGAAAGTTATCGATCATATCCCAGAAGATAGCCATCATGCATCTTTGAAATGTAGCAGGAGCATTACACAACCCAAATGGCATTCTGCAATATGCAAAAGTACCAAAGGGACATGTAAATGTTGTTTTATGTTGATCTTCCGGAGCCACGTAAATTTGATTATACCCAGAATAACCATCCAAGAAGCAATAGTACTCTCTTCCGGCTAATTTCTCTAACATTTGATCTATGAAAGACAAAGGGAAATGATCTTTTCTGGTGGCCTTGTTCAGCTTTCTGTAATCCATGCAAACTCTCCATCCAACTACCGTTCTTGAAGGAATTGCTTCATTTTTATCATTAAGAACTGTTGTCATTCCTCCTTTCTTTGGTACACACTGAACCGGACTCACCCATTCACTACTCGAGATGGGATAAATAATCCCCGCATCTAAAAGCTTGATCACCTTTTTCTTTACTACATCCTTCCTAGCGGGCATTAATCTTCTTTGACCTTCAACTGAGCGTGCGTTAACATCTTCAAGTATGATTTTGTGTTGACAATAGGATGGACTAATGCCTTTGATGTCAGCAATTGTCCAACCTATTGCTTCTTTGTTGGCTCTTAACACACGCAACAGTTTATCTTCTTGAGGACCTGTTAAATTAGCTGAAACAATAACAGGTAGAGTTTCATTAGTACCTAAATACGCATACCTCAAGTGTGCTGGTAACGGTGTTTCTTCCAATTCTGGAGGAGATTCAATTGAAGGCTTCTTTTTACAAATAATCTCCCCCGGTTCTCTCACAGGTTCATAGGCAAGACGCCTATACTTTGGATTTTCAGAATTGAGAGCTGCCACTGTTTCGGTAAGCTCCTCCATCATCTCAGGTGAATCTAATGTCAAAGCAGCCTGCAAGATATCATCAAAATTGAAACAATTAAATACCTCTTGCAATGCTTGCTCTACTACATCCATTCTGAAGCAATCTTCCTGAGAATTTGGGAATTTCATAGCTCGAAATACATTGAATTTGACTTCCTCATCTTGTATCCTCATCGTTAATTCGCCATTCTCTACATCGATTAATGTATGCCCTGTAGCTAGGAATGGTCTACCCAAAATAATGGGGACATTTCTATCTGCATCGTACTTAAGTATTACGAAATCAACGGGAAATATAAGTGTACCTGCCTCAACAAGGACATCTTCAATGCGGCCTTCAGGATGAGCAAGAGACCTGTCCGCCATTTACAAGACCATAGAAGTGGGTCTTGCGTCTCCAATTTTAAGCTTATCAAAGATCGATTTGGGCATCAAATTTATGCTTGCTCCCAAATCACATAGCGCTTTTCCTTTCCATTCTTCTCCAATCGATATCGGAATCGTAAAACTCCCAGGATCAACTAGCTTTGGAGGTAATTTACTCTGACAAATCGCACTACACTCTTCAGGAAGACCAATCATCTCATTATCACAATAAGGCCTTTTGTTAGTGAGGGCCCTCGTCAAAAACTTCGTATACTTAGGAATATCTCGAATAGCCTCTAGTAACGGAATGTTAATACTTAAGCCCTTCACTCTATTAAAGAATTTCTGAAAGTCAGCTAAGTCACCCTTTTTCTGAACTCGAGATGGAAACGGTGGTGGAGGGCGATTACTAACAATATCATCTTTCTTCTTTGGAATCTCACTTGGTCTTACTATTTCTTCAACCTCACTATCTTTCTCATTCTCTTTCTCTTTCTCACCCACTTCCTTTTCTTTTCTTGGAACTTCTTTCTCTTTCATAATGGGAAAAGGAGGTGGAGGGAGGTTCCTACCACTTCTTAATGTAACAGCTTTGCAATTTCATGTTGTCTCGGATTTTCTGTGTCACTAGGGAGTTGCCCTTGTGGACGCTGATTAAGCTGTTTTGCAAATTGCTCCATTTGATTCTGTATTAATTTCATATTTGGTTCAGACGCTTGTTGACGTTCCATAGCTTGTGTTTGAAGAGCAATTAAACTTTCAACGGTTTTCTGAAGGGTAACTACTCCTTCTTGTGGATGGGCAGGTAAGGCTTTCTAGTTTAATGTTTCATCGTAAGTATTCTGAGGAGCTTGTCTTTGTACATAATTACCCTGATTCTGTCCTCCTTGATAATTGTTGTGTGGTCTTGGATTGTAGTTGTTACCTTGGGGACGCGGCTGATACGCATATGTAGGATTGGCTGACCCATTAGGATTTGAGTATTGAAACCCAGGGTGGTTTCTGTTAGGTTGATATCCATTACCACTCGAATTAAAGTTACCTCTATTGGACACAAACATCACAGGTTCTTGGTTATTCGGACAACTTTCCTCATCATGATCATCTACTCTGCAAATTGAACACATATAAACCTCTTGTGCAGCTTGAACAGCTACCTTCTTACCCGAAAATCTTTCCTTTACAGCTAAAGTAAGTTGTTTCAATTGTTGCTCTATAGTAGTCTGAATCTTATTCTCAAGCGTAGCAAATTTTTCTTCTATATTAACATTATTCACTCCTTTAACTGGTGTTCTTACTGAATTCCACCCAACTTCATTCTTGACTGTTCTTTCCAAAATAATTTTGGCATACATGGGTTGAACTTGAAGAAAACCTGCACCACATAACAAATCCAACTTCTCTCTCGAAGTTCCATCAAGGCCTTTGTAAAAGATTTTTAGTTGTTGTTCTGTAAAGCCATGATCGGGAACACTTCTTAAACACATCTGAAATCTTGTCCAACTCTTACCCAAAGTTTCATCATATTCTTGACAGAAATGCGTTAATTCAAGTTGATCATCTAACCTCATGTTACTTGGGTAAAATCTCTCAAAGAAAGCGGTTTCTAATTGGTCCCAATTTGTTATCTTCGTAGGATCTTGCGTGTCATGCCATTCACTTGCTCCATCTATAACGAAAAATCGGAACACAGCATAGTACATCTGTTCTTTTGAAACTCCTTGTGTGATGTAAGAATCACATATCTGCTTAAATTTCTGAACGGCTCGGATAGGGTCTTCTCCTGGTCTACCACGGAAATTTCCAAAATTTTGGAATTGAGCTAACATACCCGAATCTGGACGAAATCTTGGAACATCTATATTTGGAGCACCTACTCCTATAGCAGGAGCACGAAATGGAGCTTCTTGTGGACCATTAACAAACCATGGATCTTGATTCATCACTATCTGAACTTGAGGATTAGGATTTAGTGGTGGAATTTGAGGAATAGGTGGCGCTAAAGGTTGGCCATTCGCATCTAGCTGGACTTGTCCATTGTTTTGTTGATTCTGAAGATTGATATTCTCCATTCTGTTAACTAACTCTTCTACTTCTAAAGCTTCTTGTTCTCTCCTTCTCTTGTTAGCAAGTCTGATCAACGATTCTGGATTACTAAGGATCGGAGGTGTTTGCTCTAGATCCTTGAATAGCCTTCTTCGCATACACCAAACCTAAAAGCCTGAAAAAGCTAAACAAACAAAAAGCGTAAAACTGATAAAATAAAATAAATGCAACTATCACTAAAGGATAAACACCGTGGTCACACGCTACCGTCCCCGGCAGCGGCGCCAAAAACTTGGTGGTCCTTTGTGTGTTCTAAAATAAATGCAATAAATAATCGAACCACAACCGCAAGTGTACGGTTGTCCCAAGTAGTATAACTGATAAAACAGATTCGTTCCAAGGACGGGATGGTTGACTACAATGCTTATTTATTAATGATTGATTGCACTTATGAAAGTAAATAAAGATAATATGTTTGTTTGGTTTTGTATTAATGCTATGTAAATGAAAGACAATTATTAAAATGCAAATAAAAGTTAAGACGCAAGTAAAATGATGTAAAACGCAATATGAGATGTAGCACTTGATAACGCAAGGATCCTCCCAATCCTATTTCCTAACTTATGTTGTTTAAGGGCTAAATTGGTCAATTACAATGGTCGGGATTCTAAATTCCTTATACCCCCGTCAGGGTGGACTATAAGGCGATCCTAGAGTGTCACTAGTCCCGTCAGGGTAAATATGACCCACTTTTGGATGTTTAAGTTTTATTACCTCATTGGCCCTAGAATTAGCTAAGTTCGTCAGAATCAATAGCTTCTATCCTAGATTGAATAAATGGTTCTGTACCTAAACCCTTCGTCAGGATGATCCAATCGCCACTAATTGGAATAGCCTAGATACTAACACCTGTTCCTAGTTCATGACGCTAAAAACAGTAAATATTCTCAATTTATCGAAAAGAGTAAAAGCCCCAATCTAGTTTAATTTAACAGAAACCCAAATTCAACATTCGTAATTCAATAAGATTGGGATTCACCCATTAATTGTTCTCAAGCACTATGAATTGTTTAGCTCATATTAAAAAGAAAAACTAAATTAAATGTAATGGAACTCATATTTGATTACAAAATTAAAGATAAGAAAAACCTAATTTCCGGAATAGGAATGACTACGAACGGAGATATAGACCCTCTCCAGCTCTTGTAGCTTCGTCTTCTTCCTTCTGTTGCTTCTCTCTGGTGTTTTAATCTTGTAGAATGTGAATTGTATGTAAAATAGAAGTCCAGACCTCCTTTTATAAGTACAAATTCGGACTTGGACCTAGGCTTTTAATTAAATGAAATATAAAAGGCCCAAGTCCACTAACTTAGCCCAAAATCCCGTAACTGCTGATATACCTTCACTAAAACGGCTTTTCCCGATTCGTTATGACTACGATTTACCTCATTCCAGTTGCTAAAGTTCCGTAACTCGATAGGGAGCGTTTTCTCTTCAAAGGTCAGCGGCTAAATCATCGCTTAAGTACCTCGAAATCAGCAATATATGGCCTGGAAAATGGATTTTCAGCTCTAAAAATAATATCTTCAGGATTTATCTTCAAGTCTTGACTCTATCTTTTGATCTTTGACTTTTTCCTCGGATTCCTCTTCTAGCTAACATCTAAAACCTGTAAACTTTTCACTAAAAATACCAATATTACGCGCAAAAGCTTAATAAATTAAAAATGCTAGAAATAAAAGAGGAAAATCATATTATTGCATATTTAGTCCAAAAGTCTATCAAATTGATTAAATAAACACAAAAAATGATGTCTCCTAAGGGTCGAAAATAAGAACAATTAAGGAGACATCATGGGGTAAATGTGCATCCATGTAAAATAACTTTATTTCTCTTTGAGCTACGTAACTAAAATTGTTTTTTCGATATACATATCCTATTCTAAACTTCTTAAATCTAAATTATCTTTAATTAAGCCTCAATATCTTCTATTTTCACCTCTATCATCTCAATTTTTCCTAACTTAATTAATATTGTAAGATAGGATTTAGGTTTACATGTTCTATATTTAAGAGGAGTAAAATAAATTTAAGCATAAGACCTATATATAGCCCTTGATTAAGAGGTGCACAATTAATACTGGTGGACTTAACAAACTAATATTCCTTTTGTGATGGAATTTGTCTATTATAATAGTAATATTACCCTCTGTATATTGGATATGTAGATGATGGTTTCTAATCCTCGTAAGTAGATTGTTTAGTGATGAGTTATGTAAAATTTTGTGTATAGGGTTTAGGCATTGTATAACTTTGATTGGATGTTTTTAGATCGTGTTAGTATATGATTGGTGGTATGGGTTCTATTATATTTTTTGGGTGATTTATGTAGAGAAAAAGTAATCTTAAAAATGATTTAATTAGCGTCTAGTATACAACATTTGACATGCAAGTATATATAATGAGGTATTATAATTCTATACTGCGGTGAGATAATATATTTATTTTTGGAGAGCTTTAGTAGTTTAAAAGTGATATAACTTGAATAAATTTCTCAATTGACTATAAAATTGACAATGCTTATTTACTTATAAGAGTTTGTTGGTGTATATATTTAGTACCTATTATAATATTCCTAAACTATGTATATTTATTATGTGACTATATTCTATACATGCCACAATAATTTAATTTCTTTATTAATACCCAATAAATTGTAAAGTCATAAATATTGACCTAAACTGATTAGTTTCTTAGTCATCCTGACTATTTAAATATTTGTAGCCTAATTAAAAAGTTATAAACAAGCAAATGAAATATTACTAACAATCACCACATGTTGTGGTACAAATATATAAAGGATGCAGCTTAATATCGACTATGCGACTGAAAGATTGATAATATTAGTAGGAAAGAGGAAATATGAATAATTTAAAAAATAACTGTTTTTATCATATTCTTTAACTAAGAAACACATGTTTTGCTACACTGTGTAGATAGAACAATTCCAAAAGAATGTTGTTCTCTTTTTTCACACACTCTAAAACCATCATATACCATGATATTGGCCAATAGTAACTCTATAGTAACAAGAAAATGCAAGTTAATCTTATAAAATAAATGTCAAAGCTTAAAAATCAGTGTATGCTGACAAAAAATTTAAAACAAAAAATTATGTGAGGATTACAAGTACCCCATACCTCATGTATCCATGACTATTAAAAAGATATACATACTACTAACAAATAAATTAAACAAAGGACAAGAAACACTTTGACTAGATAACAACTTTTTATTATTTTAAATAAAATTTCCCTTATAAAAATCAACAATCTCAAACTTAGGATTTAGAATATCAATCAACTTATTGCTTATATTGGATATAATAATTAGTTGGGATCTTGTATGCCTTATCGATGCATGATTAACCTCTTCTAGTCGTGAACATATTAATTCCTTGCACGTATCATTTCACATTTCTATTCAAAGGGTCTTTTTGGAATCTTCACAAACACTTGTCATTTTCAATATGATCCCTTGAAAGGTTAATAAGGTTCCTTTACCCTTTAAACCTATTTATATTTCCTATATTTTGTACAATAATCAAATTTTGACATATGATAAGCCCACTGGTCAAAGTGTCACTACACCAAAATTTGTATCTAAATCAAACAATTAAGGAGATGGAAAAAAGTTTTTATATCCAAATTTAAAGAATTTTATAAATAATTTTAAAGAGTGAAGAGAGCTTTAATTTTTTTAGAGAGACTCTCATCTCGCCAGCCTAGTATTTAAATATGTCTACTTTATATAAGTATTATATTAATTAGGATTGTGATTATTTATATATAAATAAATTTATGAATAATAAAATTTAAAAATATGTAGCTATATTTATGAGGTCTAATAACTATAAATTAAATAAAAACCAACAAAACTATTACTGCTAGAAAATAATCTGGAATAGAATTGTGTTATATGTTTATTAAATTAATGTATTCACCATAATTAAATGAATAAATACAACTAAATGACCAATAATATACGTATTTCTTAAAATAAACTATTTTTATAATAAATATGTCTCATCCCCCGACAGATAAACTAAAAAAAATTAAATTCAAATCTTTAATAAATGACCTAGAAAAAAATACATAATATGGAATTATGTATATCTTTCTAGACAAACCTTAGAATAAAGTCAAAAAGAAATATAAAATAACGAAACAATATATGTTTTCAAACAACACAGACAACGATAAATATAAATACTTTTAAAAGCAATATTTCAAATAAAATAAAAACTTAAAAAATACACTGTTTCAATTGTTATACTTTTAAATCTTCAACTTCAACTCCTCCAACTTTAAAATCGAGCTCCTTTTCAATCTTCCACTTCAACTCTTCCAACTTTAAAATCTAGCTCCTCAATAGGTCTTGCTTCCCAAAAATTTCTTACAATCCTTCACCTTCTTCTCTAAAATCTCACCACGTTGCTTCTCCGCCTCAATTAAATTCTCCAGACGACTAACCTCCTTGATTAGTTCATGTATTTGTGTGTTGAGATGAGGATCAATGTCTGCATTTGAATTTCCATAATGATTCATTTTCTCTCTAAGAGTATTACTGCTAAGAGAAAATTCGAGAAAATTAACAAGGATGAGATATGACAAAATAATGAGAGTTTTGAATATAACTAGTAAGACTTATTTATAGTGTATATTTTCTTCTTTAAAAAACTTTATTTTTATTTATCCTTGATATCTTGGATGAATATAAATATCAAATTAATGATTGGCACTAATTATGAGTTATCTATACAGTTTTACTTTTATGGCGCTCATTTAATTCAGTACATGTAAATAAATATTAAGAAAATATATCACAAAAATATTGGTATTTGTGTTTAATAGTTGAGTAATGCTGGATATCACCTCAAATCACATCACCTTTTTATCACCTCCTAGGTGGACCAATTGTAAAGGAGAGAGAAAATAATAAATCAGGAAAGAGAAATCATGTGATTAGTTAATTTAAAATCCACCTAGGAGGTGATAAAAGAGTGATGCGATTTGGGGTGATATCCATCCTTACTCTTAATAGTTATCTTCTGGAGTGTTGTATACCTTTTCCTTTTTCATCGTGACATTATTTGATATAGATATATCTTACATTAATGATTCACATTAAAAATAAGTTATCTCTAAAATATCACTCATTCATTTTTTACGTGTACCGTAATCCTCAAGATTTGATATAGTAGTTAATAAAGTTTTTTTCTAAATTTGATTTAATTTAAAAGTTTATTCACTAAAAATCTTCGTACTAACTTCTGCAATTTTAAAAACTATCAATTGAAGGTTATATTTTGTTTCAAAATGATGCATATGTCAATTATAGAGATATTCCCACAACTCTTACTATCATGATATGTGAAGAGAAGATAAAAAAAAATTTATCTAGTTATGGAGAAGTCATGTATCCATGTTTTGACAACGATATTTTAAATATGCTTGCAATAATGGTCAAAGTGTTTTAGATGACTTATATGCAAAAGTGTGATTATGGTTGGTGCCTTTCTAATTTAATTGAATTATCAACTTATATGGTACACCAACTCTTAATGCACAACAATTAGTAACAATATTGATTATAGTGTTCGTTCTGTTTTGTACACGTCAACCAAAAATGTTGCTTTAATCAATATTAAGCAGAGTTTTGTTCTTAATGATTATAACCACATCATGCATGATACATTTAATTATAACCGTATCATCGTATTAAATTTCATCGTCATTCTTAAGTTAGTTAAACTTCATAAGCATGGAATCATGTGCCTTACTAACTATCCTATATTATAGTAGTAATATGTTATTCCATATCCATGCTTTCTCCCTTTTCTAATCAATAATCCAAAACATCAATTTGGGAATTACCATGTCTAGATAAGGGAAACAATCGATAAATGTGACATCCTTTTTAACTCGTGATCTAGAAACATGAATTCTACGAGATTCTTTCTCATCATAATGTTAACGCTCAAATCATAAAAGTAGCTTCCTTTCAATTTGTTATCTACGTTGAGAGGAAGGTCCTACCATCTGCAATTATTTAACTTTGTCAAGCAAGTTTTTGTAAATAAACACTCATTCCTTTCGTCATCCAACCACGACAGAGGTTATGACTCTTTAAATAAATGGAGTTAATTGTGCATGTCGTAAAAGTAGTCAAGTGAATTCATGTTTACCTTATTATTTCAAAGACATCCAATAACTATTTATCATTCACTTGTTTCAAACTTAAGCATGTATCTTAAGTTAAAATTAGGTGGATGTTCCTTAAAATTTTTAACTCCAATCTTAACTTTCTAAATGATTATCTTTTTCACCAATTCTTTTGGAGATCATCTTAAATAAACTCAAATCCACACATTTAGTCAACCCTTCCTTAAAATTTCTTTATTCTTCACAAATATGGGGTAAATGTGCATCTATGTAAAATAACTTTATTTCTCTTTGAGCTACGTAACTAAAATTGTTCTTTCGATATACATATCCTATTCTAAACTTCTTAAATCTAAATTATCTTTAATTAAGCCTCAATATCTTCTATTTTCACCTCTATCATCTCAATTTTTCCTAACTTAATTAATATTGTAAGATAGGATTTAGGTTCACATGTTCTATATTTGAGAGGAGTAAAATAAATTTGAGCATAAGACCTATATATAGCCCTTGATTAAGAGGTGCACAGTTAATACTGGTGGACTTAACAAACTAATATTCCTTTTGTGATGGAATTTGTCTATTATAATAGTAATATTACCCTCTGTATATTGGATATGTAGATGATGGTTTCTAATCCTCGTAAGTAGATTGCTTAGTGATGAGTTATGTAAAATTTTGTGTATAGAGTTTAGGCATTGTATAACTTTGATTGGATGTTTTTAGATCGTGTTAGTATATGATTGGTGGTATGGGTTCTATTATATTTTTTGGGTGATTTATGTAGAGAAAAAGTAATCTTAAAAATGATTTAATTAGCGTCTAGTATACAACATTTGACATGACAAGTATCTATAATGAGGTATTATAATTCTATACTGCGGTAGGATAATATATTTATCGTTCCTCAGTCAAACAAATCGCTTATAGTTGGTTAAAATGAATAAGTTATTTGGTTGGACATCAAGTCTTATTCATAGCCATATTGTGATATGCTTAACTATTTCGCAACATGAGGTTATCTTAACCTCCAAATGGATCCACCAAATAGAATATACAACACTACCTTTATGGTGAATGTAAAGAAAATATTATGCTACTCAATTTAATTTTTTTTCCAAAGAAGTTGCACGATGAGTTTCCACATACTATAGGAAGAGGTTAACCTTAACATAAGAATTAAAAATCTCAAATTTTAAGACTAAGATAAATAATTCTAAAAAACACAAATTTAGATATAAGATAGACGTTTGTGTGTGTGTATATATATGTACATTTGGGAAACAATAATACATTCATAAATAAAAAATATAAACAATGTCAAGGTATTATACATTCCCAAACACTAACTAAGGAAAAACATAGGAGACGCACAAAAAAATTAATCGTTATGATAAAAACAACAAAGAGGACCCTGACTACTGAAAGATGATTATCCAAAATTCTCCTCTAACATAGATTATTTTGTTTTTAAACCCATAACAAAGATACTATAAAGGAACTAATTGAAAAAATGACATCTTTTCTTAATATCGGTAACAAAAAACATAATATTGGCACCCATTTTGAATTTCTCATTGGTGCCCATGTAAGCCAGACTCGGTGTATGGGAAAAGATTCAGGATCAAGGTTAAGCGTCCACATATGTAATCATTTGAGATCATTGATCATGATTTAAATAAAACCCAAATAACAAGAATTAAGCATAAAATTGATGAGGGGCAACAAATCTTCGTATAGTGGAGTATTAGGGTTACCACCAATTAATTGATAGTTATTGGTACCTAAATCTATATTCTTTTTATCCCACTAGTATTATTCTTCCTTTAAAATTATTTTTACTCTTTAGCTACTTCGCATATACATGGTGAATTTTCGATAGCTTATTTTTGGAGAGCTTTTGTGGTTTAAAAGTGATATAGCTTGAATAAATTTCTCAATTGACTATAAAATTGACAATGCTTATTTACTTATAAGAGTTTGTTGGTGTATATATTTAGTACCTATTATAATATTCCTAAACTATGTATATTTATTATGTGACTATATTCTATACATGCCACAATAATTTAATTTCTTTATTAATACCCAATAAATTGTAAAGTCATAAATATTGACCTAAACTGATTAGTTTCTTAGTCAACCTGACTATTTAAATATTTGTAGCCTAATTAAAAAGTTATAAACAAGCAAATGAAATATTACTAACAATCACCACATGTTGTAGTACAAATATATAAAGGATGCAGCTTAATATCGACTATGCGACTGAAAGATTGATAATATTAGTAGGAAAGAGGAAAGATGAATAATTTAAAAAATAACTGTTTTTATCATACTCTTTAACTAAGAAACACATGTTTTGCTACACTGTGTAGATAGAACAATTCCAAAAGAATGTTGTTCTCTTTTTTCACACACTCTAAAACCATCATATACCATGATATTGGCCAATAGTAACTCTATAGTAACAAGAAAATGCAAGTTAATCTTATAAAATAAATGTCAAAGCTTAAAAATCAGTGTATGCTGACAAAAAATTTAAAACAAAAAAATATGTGAGGATTACAAGTACCCCATACCTCATGTATCCATGAATATTAAAAAGATATACATACTACTAACAAATAAATTAAACAAAGGACATGAAACACTTTGACTAGATAACAAATTTTTTATTATTTTAAATAAAATTTCCCTTATAAAAATCAACAATCTCAAACTTAGGATTTAGAATATCAATCAACTTATTGCTTATATTGGATATAATAATTAGTTGGGATCTTGTATGCCTTATCGATGCATGATTAACCTCTTCTAGTCGTGAACATATTAATTCCTTGCACGTATAATTTCACATTTCTATTCAAAGGGTCTTTTTGGAATCTTCACAAACACTTGTCATTTTCAATATGATCCCTTGAAAGGTTAATAAGGTTCCTTTACCCTTTAAACCTATTTATATTTCCTATATTTTGTACAATAATCAAATTTTGACACATGATAAGCCCACTGGTCAAAGTGTCAATACACCAAAATTTGTATCTAAATCAAACAATTAAGGAGATGGAAAAAAGTTTTTATATCCAAATTTAAAGAATTTTATAAATAATTTTAAAGAGTGAAGAGAGCTATAAATTTTTTAGAGAGACTCTCATCTCGCCAGCCTAGTATTTAAATATGTCTACTTTATATAAGTATTACATTAATTAGGATTGTGATTATTTATATATAAATAAATTTATGAATAATAAAATTTAAAAATATGTAGCTATATTTATGAGGTCTAATAACTATAAATTACATAAAAACTAACAAAACTATTACTGCTAGAAAATAATCTGGAAGAGAATTGGGTTATATGTTTATTAAATTAATGTGTTTACCGTAATGAAATGAATAAATACAACTAAATGACCAATAATATATGTATTTCTTAAAATAAACTATTTTTATAATAAATATGTCTCAACCCCCGACAGATAAACTAAAGAAAAAAAATTAAATTCAAATCTTTAATAAAAGACCACGAAAAATATACATAATATGGAAATATTTATATCTTTCTAGACAAACCTTAGAATAAAGTCAAAAAGAAATATAAAATAACAAAACAATATATCTTTTCAAACAACATAGACAACCGATAATTATAAATACTTTTAAAAGCAATATTTCAAATAAAATAAAAACTTAAAAATTACATTGTTTCAATTGTTATTCTTTTCAATCTTCAACTTCAACTCCTCCAACTTTAAAATCGAGCTCCTCAATAGGTCTTGCTTCTCAAAAATTTCTCTATAAGCCTTCACCTTCTGCTCTAAAATCTCTCCACGTTGCTTCTCCGCCTCAATTAAATTCTCCAGGCGACTAACCTCCTTGATTAGTTCATGTATTTGTGTGTTGAGATGAGGATCAATGTCTGCATTTGAATTTCCATAATGATTCATTTTCTCTCTGAGAGTACTACTGCTAAAAGAAAATTCGAGAAAGTTAACAAGGATGAAATATGACAAAATAATGAGAGTTTTGAATATAACTAGTAAGACTTATTTATAGTGTATACTTTCTTCTTTATAAAACTTTATTTTTATTTATCCTTGATATCTTGGATGAATATAAATATCAAATTAATGATTGGCACTAATTATGAGTTATCTATAAAGTTTTACTTTTATGGCGCTCATTTAATTCAGTACATGTAAATAAATATTAAGAAAATGTATCACAAAAATATTGGTATTTGTGTTTAATAGTTATCTTCTGGAGTGTTGTATACCTTTTCCTTTTTCATCGTGACATTATTTGATATAGATATATCTTACATTAATGATTCACATTAAAAATTATTTATCTCTAAAATATCACTCATTCATTTCTTACGTGTACCGTAATCCTCAAAATTTGATATAGTAGTTAATAAAGCTTTTTTTCTTAATTTGATTTAATTTAAAAGTTTATTCACTAAAAATCATCGTACTAACTTCTAATATTAAAAACCATCAATTGAAGGTTAAATGTTGTTCCAAAATGATGCATATGTCAATTATAGAGATATTCCCACAACTCTTACTATCATGACATGTGAAGAGAAGATAAAAAAAAAATTATCTAGTTAAGGAGAAGTCATGTCTCTATATTTTGACAATAATATTTTAAATATGCTTGCAATAATGGTCAAAGTGTTTTAGATGACTTCTATGCAAAAGTGCGATTATGGTTGGTGCCTTTCTAATTTAATTGAATTATCAACTTATATGGTACACCAACGCTTAATGCACAACAATTAGTAACAATATTGATTATAGTGTTCGTTCTCTTTTGTACGCGTCAACCAAAAATGTTGCTTTAATCAATATTAAGCAGAGTTTTTTTCTTAATGATTATAACCACATCATGCATGGTAAATTTAATTATAACCGTATCATCGTATTAAATTTCATCGTCATTCTTAAGTTAGTTAAACTTCATAAGCATGGTATCATGTGCCTTACTAACTATCATATATTATAGTACTAATATGTTATTCCATATCCATGCTTTCTCCCTTTTCTAATCAATAATCCAAAACATCAATTTGGGAATTACCATGTCTAGATAAGGGAAACCATCGATAAATGTGACATCCTTTTTAACTCGTGATCTAGAAACAAGAATTCTACGAGATTCTTTCTCATCATAATGTTAACGCTCAAATCATAAAAGGAGCTTCCTTTCAATTTGTTATCTACGTTGACAGGAAGGTCCATTCATCTGCAATTATTTAACTTTGTCGAGCAAGTTTTTGTAAATAGACACTCATTCCTTTCGTCATCCCACCACGACAGAGGTTATGGCTCTTTAAATAAATGGAGTTAATTGTGCATGTCGTAAAAGTAGTCAAGTGAATTCATGTTTACCTTATTATTTCAAAGACATCCCATAACTATTTAACATTCACTTGTTTCAAACTTAAGCATGTATCTTAAGTTAAAATTAGGTGGTTGTTCCTTAAATTTTTTAACTCCAATCTTAACTTTCTAAATGATTATCTTTTTCACCAATTCTTTTGGAGATCACCTTAAATAAACTCAAATCCACACATTCAGTCAACCCTTCCTTAAAATTTCTTTATTATTCACAAATATGGGGTAAATATGCATCTATGTAAAAAACTTTATTTCTCTTAGAGCTACGTAACTAAAATTGTTCTTTCAATATACATATCCTATTCTAAACTTCTTAAATCTCAATTATCTTTAATTAAGCCTCAATATCTTCTATTTTCCCCTCTATAATCTCAATTTTTCCTAACTTAATTAATATTGTAAGATGGGATTTAGGTTCAAATGTTCTATATTTGAGAGGAGTAAAATAAATATGAGCATAAGACCTATATATAGCCCTTGATTAAGAGGTGCACAATTAATAATGGTGGACTTAACAAACTAATATTCCTTTTGTGATGGAATTTGTCTATTATAATAGTAATATTACCCTCTGTATATTGGACATGTAGATGATGGTTTCTAATCCTCGTAAGTAGATTGTTTGGTGATGAGTTATGTAAAATTTTGTGTATAGAGTGTAGGCATTGTATAACTTTGATTGGATGTTTTTAGATTGTGTTAATATATGATTGGTGGTATGGGTTCTATTATATTTTTGAGTGATTTATGTAGAGAAAAAGTAATCTTAAAAATGATTTAATTAGCGTCTAGTATACAACATTTGACATGACAAGTATCTGTAATGAGATATTATAATTCTATACTGCGGTAGGATAATATATTTATCGTTCCTCGGTCAAACAAATCGCTTATAGTTGGTTAAAATGAAAAAAGCTATTTGGTTGGATATCAAGTCTTATTCATAGCCATATTGTGATATGCTTAACTATTTCACAACATGATGTTATCTTAACCTCCAAATGAATCCACCAAATAGAATATACAACACTACCTTTATGGTGAATGTAAAGAAAATATTATGCTACTCAATTTAATTTTTTTTCCAAAGAAGTTGCACGATGAGTTTCCACATACTATAGGAAGAGGTTAACCTTAACATAAGAATTAAAAATCTCAAATTGTAAGACTAAGATTAATAATTCTAAAAAAAACACAAATTTAGATATAAGATAGACGTTTGTGAGTGTGTATATATATATATACATTTGGGAAACAATAATACATTCATAAATAAAAAATATAAACAATGTCAAAGTATTATACATTCCCAAACACTAACTAAGGAAAAACTTAGGAGACGCACAAAAAAATTAATTGTTATGATAAAAAAAATAAAGAGGACCTGACTACTGAAAGATGATTATCTAAAATTCTCCTCTAACATAGATTATTTTGTTTTTGAACCCATAACAAAGATACTATAAAGGAACTAATTGAAAAAATGACATCTTTTCTCAATATCGGTAACAAAAAACATAATATGGGCACCCATTTTGAATTTCTCATTGGTGCCCATGTAAGCCCAGACTCGGTGTATGGGAAAAGATTCAGGATCAAGGGTAAGCGTCCACATATATAATCATTTGAGATCATTGATCATGATTTAAATAAAACCCAAATAACAAGAATTAAGCATAAAATTGATGAGGGGCAACAAATCTTCGTATAGTGGAGTATTAGGGTTACCACCAATTTATTGATAGTTATTGGTACCTAAATCTATATTCTTTTTATCCCACTAATATTATTCTTCCTTTCAAACTTGTCTTACTCTTTAGCTACTTCGCATATACATGGTGAATTTTCGATAGCTTATTTTTGGAGAGATTTTGTGGTTTAAAAGTGATATAACTTGAATAAATCTCTCAATTGACTATAAAATTGACAATGCTCATTTACTTATAAGAGTTTGTTGGTGTATATATTTAGTACGTATTCTAATATGCCTAAACTATGTATATTTGTTATGTGACTATATTCTATACATGCCACAATAATTTAATTTCTTTATTAATACCCAATAAATTGTAAAGTCATATATATTGACCTAAACTGATTAGTTTCTTAGTCAACTTGACTATTTAAATATTTGTAGCCTAATTAAAAAGTTCTAAACAAGCAAATGAAATATTTCTAACAATCACCACATGTTGTGGTACAAATATATAAAGGATGCATCTTAATATCTACTATGCGACTGAAAGATTGATAATATTAGTAGGAAAGAGGAAATATGAGTAATTTAAAAAATAACTGTTTTTATCATATTCTTTAACTAAGAAACACGTATTTTGCTACACTGTGTAGATAGAACAATTCCAAAAGAATGTTGTTCTCTTTTTTTCACACACTCTAAAACCATCATATACCATGATACTGGCCAATAGTAACTCTACAGTAACAAGAAAATGCAAGTTAATCTTATAAAATAAATGTCAAAGCTTAAAAATCAATGTATGCTGGCAAAAAATTTAAAACAAAAAATTATGTGAGGATTACAAGTGCCCCATACCTCATGTATCCATGACTATTAAAACGATATACATACTACTAACAAATAAATTAAACAAAGGATAAGAAACACTTTTACAAGACAACAAATATTTTATTATTTTAAAGAAAATTTCCCTTATAAAAATAAACAATCTCAAACTTAGGATTTAGAATATCAATCAACTTATTGCTTATATTGGATATAATAATTAGTTGCGATCTTGTATGCCTTATCGATGCATGATTAACCTCTTCAGTCTTGAACATATTAATTCCTTGCACGTATCATTTCACATTTCTATTCAAAGGGTCTTTTTAGAATCTTCACAAACACTTGTCATTTTCAATATGATCCCTTGAAAGGTTAATAAGGTTCCTTTACCCTCTAAACCTATTTATATTTCCTATATTTTGTACATTAATCAAATTTTGACACATGATAAGGCAACCGGTTAAAGTGTCAACACACCCAAATTCGTATCTAAATCCAACATATTAAGGATATAGACTAAATTTTTTTATATCCAAAACTTAAGAATTTTATAAATAATAATAAAGAGTGAAGAGAGCTTAAACTTTTTGAGAGAGACTCTCATCGAGCCATTCTAGTATTTAAATATGTCTACTTTATATAAGTGTTATACATATATAAAGAAATTTGTGATTAATATAATATAAGAATTTAATTTACAAAATATGTAGTTATGTTTATGACGTGTAATAGCTATACGTTAAATAAAAACCAACACAATTATTACTACAAGGAAATAACCTAAAACAGAATTGGGTTATATGTTCATAGTAATTAAATGAATCAACAAAACTAAATGACCAATAATGTATGTAATTTTTAAAATAAATATTATCTTGAAATATCATTTTCCCTTTCCTTAATATTAAGTCTCTTTATTGTTATATGGTTAATTATTTTATATAAAAAATGACCAAATATTAGATTAAATCTATTTTTTATAATAAATTATGTCTCGTCCACCTATAGATAATCGAAAGAAAAAATAAAAGAACTTAAATATTTAACAAAAGACTTCAAAAAAAATACATAACATGGAAATATAGATATATTCTTTCTAGTCAAACCTTGGAATAAAGTCAGGAAGAAATATAAATTAACAAAAAAAATGTATGTTACAGACTAAACACACACAGAGAAATAAAAATACTTTTGAAATCAATATTTTAAATAAAATAAGAACTTCAAAAAAATACACTATTTCAATTATTATACTTTTCAGTTTTCAACTTCAGCTCCTCCAAAGTAGCCTTCATCTCCTCCAAGTTTAAAATCAAGCTCCTCAATAGGTCTAGCCTGCCAAAATTTTCTCTATTAGCCATCTCCTTCTACTCTGAATTTCCTCCACGTTTCTCTGCCGCCTCAATTATATTCTCTAGACGACTAACTTCCATGCTTAGTTCCTGTATTTTATCTTATGATTCATTTTCTTTGAGAGAGTATTACTACTAAGAGAAATTCAAGAAAATAAAGAAAAAGATGAGATATGACACAAAAATGGGAGTTTTGAATATAACTAGTAAGACTTATTTATAGTGAATACTTTTCTCCTTATAAAACTTTATTCCTATTTATACTGGATATCTTGGATTAAAATTGATATTAAATTAATGATTTACACTAATTATGAGTTGTCTATAAACTTTTAATTTTATGGTAGTCGTTCAATTTAGTACATGTACCATAATCATCATTAATGTGCTAAAATAAATAATAAGAAGATATATGACAAAAATATTTATTTATTTGTTCAATATTTATCGTTTGGAGTTTGTATTAATTTTCCTATCTCATCGTGACATTATGTTATATACATAAATCTTACATTAATGATTCACATTAATAATAAGTTATCTCTAAAATATCACTCATTCATTTCTTACGTGTGTACTACCGTAATCCTCAAGATTTTGTGCCAGTTTGGAAGTGCTTTTTTTAAAAACAGTTAAAAGTGATTTACATGTTTAAATATATTTTAGACTCTGAAAAGCGCTTTTAGAATAAAATTTAAATTTAGAAAAATAATGAAAAATAATTTTGAAATCTAGAATCACTTAGGTGCGTTTTTAGAGAAGCACCAATCTGATTCTCCTAAAAGTGCTTTTTAGAGTCTAAAACAAATTAAAAATTCTAGAAGCACTTTTAAGTGTTTTAAAAAAACACTTCTGAACGGGCACCACATAGGTGCTTCTTAAAATAAGGACTTAAAGTGATTTTAGATATTCAAATTATTTTAATAATGTCTTATAAATTTAAATTTTATTCTAAAAGCGATTTTTTATAGTTCAAAACGAGCCCTTAATATAGTAGCTAATAAATTTTTTCTCTTAATTTGATTTAATTAAAAAATTTATTAGAAGTACATGATAGAAAACAAATTTAAAAACTACTAGATGAATTAAAAATTATGTTGAGATAAGTGTTTTTTAATTTTATTAGACGTAATATAAACAAATTTATAAATACGTCCTCGTATGTTCTTACTTGCTCCATGTTACCTATCTAAACTTTGCATTGCGTGTTGTATATCAATAGAAAATTATGATTCTAACCTTATTATCAAGTGTTGGTTTCAAAAAATTATATTTATCTATCATCGGGTATTATTTTGTACTATTAAGCCCTAATCATGTGCATCATTCAAATTCTTATATATAAGTTTAATTAAAAAACAATATATGAAAAATTGACATCTAGTTACTTAAGAATAAACTTACAACTTGAAATCATGTATCAAAAACTCATATATCTCCAAATAATTTTTGGATGGTAACAAAGTTGGATAACAAAAACTCTGTGAAGTTACCAACTTTGATAAACAATAAATAGGTCTTTTTTTTAATTCTTTTAGTGGTGATTCATATTCGAGTTTTACAACAACATAATTCAATGTATTATAGTACTAGTAGTCGATCCAGTCAATAATCTATACATCTGGAACTAAATTACTGTTGTTGTAATTTTAATCATTAAAACACATTACTTACCATAGAAATACTCTTTATATAGTGTATTCAAAGAAAAAAACATACTTGTATATAATTATGCAAAAGAGTTATTCCTTAACAAAATATGTATTATTTAACAAATTGAGAGACACCTATGCTATGAATTAAATAACATCTAAATAATATAAAGATGAACTCTTTATTTCCATCCTTATAGTAAGAAATGTTATTAAAACTATACAATTTTACTAAGAGGAAATAACTTAGTTAAAATTGCTAAATAGTATAAATTTATCTATGTGTATTTGATAACACGAGAATAGTTCTAGTATCTATTAATTTACTAGGAAACTAAATGGATCGAGGATTCGTGAGATTTTAATAATAAGCACCGAGTCATAATAGTAGATTATATATAATTTTTGTCAAGATTCACATAACATACCTTTGCAAACTTCATTGATATTTATATCATTAGTAGCTTAGGTAATTTAAAAAACACACTGATTAGTTAAAATACTTGGTATTTTTCGTACATTTGGAGACTAAGTACTAATGATCTTTTTTTAGTTACACATTCAATAGTACTATTCATTGAAAGAGTCTAGGCATATGTTTATATTAGCCACATAATACATGTAATTACTCATAATATTTTAATCAAAAATAATTTCCATTCTCACATTCAAGATACCTTTGCATGATATCATGTGTAACATTGCAAAATAACTTTATTCCCAAAAAAAATTTAATCAAAGGTTCAGTTTGTTTTTTCAAAATGATGAATATATCTATGATTGAGATATTGTCAAAAAGATAGAACATTGGAGCTCTAAATGCTTATCATTTGCAGGAAGGCTCCAATTGATCAAAATGGTACTTACTAACCTATCATCATATTGGTTTAGTATATTTGCTATCCCAAAAAAGATAATAAAAGGAATTCAAAGTAAGATCACAACTTATCTTTGGAAGGGAACAAGTGAGGCTAAAGGTGGCTTCAAGGTAGCTTGGGAAGTAATTTGCTTACCTATGAGTGAAGGTGGATTAGGAATAAAGAACCCTTATGTCCAGAATCAAACTGCTATTCTCAAATTGCTCTGGAACTGTTGTTTCCCCAGGAATACATTATGGTCAAACTGGGTGCAACATGTTCTTCTTAAGGGCAAATCATTCTGGCAAGTTGAAATCCCTCAGGACACATCATGGGGATGGAGAAAGATCTTGAAAATGAGGGACATTGCAAAGAATTTCATCTCTTATAAAATTGGAGATGGTAAGAGTGTATCTTTATGGTGGGACTATTGGATGCCTGAGCATAAGAGACTATATGATATACAAAGAAGCAGCTTGGCTTCAGGGTATTTTCAAAACAGTAAAGTATCCCAGTTCATCAGTAACAATACCTGGAAATGGCCTGCAAAGTTTAGATTCATGTATGAATTAACTAAAGACATAGAGCTTAACAATAATGAAGCAGATAAGATTACTTGGAGGCACACAAGAAAAGGTAAGTTCACTTTTCGTGAGACTTATGAACATATACGATTTAAGAAACCGGAGGAAGAATGGACTAACATAGTATGGAAATCAAAAAGCTTTCCTAGATACAAATTCATACTATGGTTGGTTCAACTGGATAGAATTGCTACTAAACAGAGACTTTTAGCGTGGGGTATTATATCAAACCCTATATGCGAATTCTGTAAATTGAGAAGTGAAGATAGAAAGCACATGTATTGGGAGTGTTCTGTAACCAAGAGAATATGGAGTAAGTTCTTAATGAAACAAGGGGTTAAAACCATCGAAACCGATTGGCAAACCCTAATTGATTGGTTCGTCAAACATCACTCTTCTGACAGCATCTTGAAGATCCTTCTATCGGTTGCTGTATATGTGATATGGATTGAGAGGAACAATAGAGTGTTCAAGCTAGAGATGCAATCGGAGGACGCGATCTTTGATAACATATCTACAGCTTTCCGAGAGAATCTCACAAGGTTTCAGAAAGAGAAAGAAAGAAAAGTGGTGGAAGATACGATAAGGAGATGGAGTAAGTGAATAGATGTAAGGAAAGTACGGTGTACTTTCTAACTGGACTAGATTCGTTTTGTCCTATTATGTTCTTTTTGTCTTAATGTATTTGGGTTAAGTGGCCCAATTAAGTTAGAAAGTAAGTTAGGCCCATTATAGTTGTTATCTTGTGTAATAGCTAAATAGGCCCATGTATTCTTGAAAAGTTTGATGATATATAAAATTGCTACTTGCCAAGCAAAAAAAAAAAGAGATACATGTGGAGAGAAGATCAGGAATAGTCTTATTATTTTTCAAGGTGAAGTCGTGTTACGAGAATTTAACAAATATATTCAAAAGGTTGACCGGACTAATCAAAATATTTTAGAAGCATTCCATGAAAAGTGCATATTATTTATGAGGTATGGCTATCTTATATTATTTTCAACTTCCTTTGTTCGTATTTCCAATAAAGATTAATAGTATTATAATTGTGAGACCCATAAATATAGTGAACACAGAATATTATTTGTTTTATTATAGTATATGTTGTTCTTTAAGTGTCAACAGAAAATGTTTGTTTGATTAATCTTAAGGAGATGTTGTGTCTTAATAATAATTACAACCTTATGGGCAGACCATTTATTTATGAATGAGTAATCTAATTATATGCCCTCCTTACCTTTCAGTTTGTTAATTTTTATGATCATATTTGACTCGTGTTCTTTACTAGTCATCTTGTATTAGGTTAGGCATATTGTGATATACTGAACTATTTCGAAACATGAGGTTATTTTTACCTCCACATGGATCTACCAAGTAGAATATACAACACTACCTTTACGGTGAAAGAAAAGAAAATATTATGCTACTCAAACTAATTGACTCTATGTTCCACCAAAAGAGTTGCACAGTGAGTTGCCACATACTATAGGACCAGGTTAACCTTACCATAAGAATTAAAAATCTCAAATTTTTAAGAAAAAGATTAATAATCTTAAAAAACGCAAATTCAAATATAAGGTAAATGTGTGTATATATATATATATATATATATATATATATACTAGGGAATGCCCCGTACCTGAAGGTACATGGGCTAAAATAAATTTAAAAATTTATAATAGATTGTGCAAAATTCAAAATTGAATTATATATAAAAAGAAGTGCAAAAAATTTTATTATGAGTAAAAAATTAGCTAAATGAAAATGATAAAAATATATTAATACATATGATTACTATCTTCTATATGTATATATGCATTACTCTCATAACTCTACAAACATAAGATGAATATCTATCCAGTATTTAAAAATTATAATTGATTGTGCAAAATCCATAATTTAGTTTATATTAATACTTGAATGAAAATCATATATAAAAACGTATTCTCCATAAATATGATCAAAGAATCTTTTTAGGGAAACTATTTTTTTCGTGTTTATAGTTGTATGGTGTAGTTGATTATAGGAAAAATCTGTAGTAATTAAAAGTAGTTGAGTAAATTCTGATTGGATCTATTATAAGTAAATTTGACATTTGAATTAACTAAACTTTTCTAGTAACTATGTTTTATAAATATAAAAATGAAACTTACTGGTAGTTACAATTGAATTCATCTCATCTGCAAATTAATAAAACGGGTAAAGGTATTCACTATGGCATCTCAGACCATTAAGGAACATGGTGGTGTGGAGGTAGGGGTGAAAATCGAATCCAAAATTTCTGTTTTCTGAGCTTTCTAATCTGACAATTCTAATTTCGAAAGAGATGTTTAATGTTACGAAGTTCCGAATTTTTCAAAAATTTCAGATCGGAATTGAAACTGTATATTAATTTTTCGAAATCTTCGATTTTTTGATCTGGTTTGTTTTTTTTAATTTTACATTTTGAATACTAAATAGATAACAAATTTATAATAAAAAAAGAAAGTATACAAACGAAAACATTGAAATATTCATAACAGAAAAAAATTAAAAATTAAACCTTGAAAAACAATGAAACATTTTTATGTTCGAAAAACTAAAACAATAAAACATGATAAAACTTCAAACCCACCTCTTCACAATCGAATTGTAAAAAATCCGGCTTGGCGAAGAACCCAAATTAAGGTAAAAAATTGAATTATTTTTAATCTAATCTCATCACTTTTACGATTTTTCATAACTAACTGATTTAAGGATAATTACAGTCGTGATGTTTATTATATTTCTATACAAATCCTACAATGGCCATTTTATGACCGTTGGAGGCTTTCACCATATGAGAAGCGATGCGCTGAAAATAACCTATATGAGGAGAAGATGATGTGTGAGTTTTGTGGGTCCCATAATTTGTCGGTTAAAGTGAGCTCTCATCTTATTCCCTGAAATAACATTACTCCCAGTATCACCAAAACAATTTCTCATAGATTTCATTAGTAAGTTATTTTTGCAAATATCATCTCTAGTGTACCTGTGGAACTTCCCTGTCAAACCCAAATCAAAATCAAAATTAAGAAGCGGAAAATACAAAATTAGGATTCAAAATAGAGAATAAAATTACCTTATACAGAGACATTGATCCGTGCTTAGGGACTGGTTTAGGGACCATTTCAAGAAGTTCTTCGTCTAATCTGTATACATTAGAGCGCAGCCAATCGAGGTAAGTGCACATTCATGAACAAAACGCATTCCAAATTCCGAACAGAGGGCAGTGATGCGTTCGTGAAGAGTTTCAAGTACAGTACGGGGAAATAGCTTGTGAGTTCATCTATTAATGGAGACACTGTTACACCGTTAGTCTTTAGGAAAATTAATCAGACGCCGCGCGATCTACAACCGTGTCTCTCTCCTAGAACCAAATCAGCAACGGTATCTCCGCCATGAACAACATCAATTAAAGATTGATTCGTTGAGTGTTGGTGTCGCGATGAGATTGATTCGGTGGGATTCGGTGAAGGTCGAGATTGATTCTCTGTGAACATTGTGATTCATCGTCAATCGAGCTATAATAGATATTGGAATAGTGTTGTTGCTGAAGGATCGATGTCGACAGTTGTTGGTTAGCTCCGGTATCGGCGGTGGTGGCGGCGAAGGGGTGACGTTGAAAGATGTGAGTGCGTGATATTTTTCTCAAGGGTTTTTTGTAGTCGAAATATTTTTCAGAGGTTGAAGTGGTTTTTTTAGACTTCATGAGTTTTTCTGCTTTTTTGTTTAAAGGTTTTTTTATTCTAGGAATTACTATATGTACCAAGGGAAATTTTGGTATTTTTTTAATTTTTAAAGTAAGGAAATGATCTTAACCGTCAGATGTAACACATTTTTTGCTTAAAACAGATCATGGCCTCTCTTTACATCCACATATATATATATATATATATATATATATATATATATATATATATATATATATGGATGTATGTATGAGTAATAATATATACCATTTAAATTTGTACCACCCAATATACCATCTATGTCGTGGTGAGATTATTTGAGTGTAAGTAAATCGTCAATTAAATAGAAAAAATAATAGATTGACGGTTTGTTTGGGATTATTTCTCCAGGAGAAGCCATTCCATCGTTATCAAAAATCTAAATAAAGTTAAAAATAATTTGTGAAAATCAAATCGTGAATGATAATAAATTGTAAGAACTATGAAAATATCCTTATCTATGGGGTTGCATAATTCGATTTGATGACCCATTCTTGTACTCTTTTACATATAACAGTTAATCTATTGAACAAATGAAAAAAGAATTTCTTTTTTAACAAATACTACTATGAAGATTCTCAAATACATTAATAAATATAATACATACAATTTCATTAAAATGCAACGTCCAAATCCATGATCAAGAGAAGACTTATTCATATCCACTATAAATCAGAACTGCCCCACTTGCATTTTGTCCAGCTCCTAATTTATCATACCCTATCTGAGTACATACATATATGTATACACACTCATTTTATCGAACATTTTACATCAATAAGCTACTCATAAGCTAAAAAAATTTAACTTAAGCAAAACTTCAAAGAGTAATCTCCTTTTCTTGATCTTGTTTTGATAGAATGTGAACTTAGATATTTTAGCTTATAAACCATTGAATCACTTGAACCAAAAGATAACAGACATTGACAACCACATCTTGGAGAAGTTAGTGGGCCTGAAATATTAAGAATATTTTCTCGGGTACTCAAGATAATTGCAGAAACATGTCCAATTTGTGACATTTTGCAAACCAGTCCCTGAACCGTGAATACCAGATTTTGCATAATGTACTCAAGATGTAAATTATGATTCAGATTTTGATAATTAACAACATTAATACTAATTCAAATAAAAAATAACTCATTAAAACACCTTGTGAATACCAAGCAATAAAAACATAGGTAAAACATAGAAAATTCTCAATTTCAGGCAGTAAAAACAGGAGAAAATACATGGTACTAGGGAATATGCAATCAAAAGATGAAACAGTTATAACAAAATACAACTACAGGGGCTTACAATGCAAAAACTAAAACTACTTTATAAGCTCATTGTACCACTCAGATAAATCAAGCTTGGAATAGCTTTCACCACCTAATGCACTGTGAAGACTTAGTATAAAAAGTGGATGAAACAAAATAACAAAAAGTTGGAATATTAGAGTCTAATCATTAATCTAAACCTTAGGAATCACTCAACAATTCGTCAACTGAATCCCAACGACTGTAAAAATTGCACTTCAATTCATGATTCATCCTATTTCATCTTTCCATAGTAAAATAAATCAATTCAGAAAGATTATTCGCTCAATTCTATCATATTATAGATAAACAGATTGTATTAAGAAGAGAATCTTTACCAGAATCGATTGATGGTAGAGAAGAAGAAAGATCGATCGATCAAGACAGGTTGACTGAGCATGGGCTGGTGCTGATACGACGGCTGTTGGCGAAGATAGACGACAATGTATGAGAGAAAAGCTTGGTTGCATGTGGTGCTTGCGCGAAGGTGATTAAGGTGGCTAGGTGGTGCGTTGACTGGAATGGATTTATTGAGGTGGAGAGAAGGGAAAACGGTGGTGGTCGCAGTGGCGGCTGCGGCGGTGGAGGGGAGGCGGTGGAGATGAGTTGTTTGTGCGTGTTTTTGAATGAACCCAAGTTTAACAAAAAAAAAAGATGAACCATGAAAAAAGAGAGAGAGAAAGAGTTAGTGTGGTGTGTTAGTTTTTTTAGAATTTTCTTTTAATAAGTAATATATGTAGCAAGGGTAATTTTGATATTTTTTAATTTTTTAAATACTGAAATGATCTTAACCGTCGGATGTAACACATTTTTTGTTTAAAACAGATCCTGACCCCTATTTATACCCATTAGCAATATATATATATATATATATATATGGATATATATATATATTAGAAACAATATTACATTCATAAATATAAAATAGAAAACAAATATTAATGTATTAAAACTTCCTAACACTAACTAAGGAAAAATTTAGGGCACAAAAATCATTGTTATGATAAAAATAATACAAAAAACCCTGGCTACTGAAAGATGATGATCCAAAATCATCCTTTAATGTAGATTCTTCTGAGTTTGAACCCAAAACCAAGATATTATAGAGGAACTAATTGAAAAATGACATCTTATCTCGATATTGGTTACAAAAAAACATAATATGGGCACCCATTTTGAATTACTCAATTTTTCTCATGTAAGCCCAAACTGGGTGTATTTAGTACCTATTATGATATGTCTAAACTATGCATATTTATCATGTGTCTATACTCTATACATGCCACAACAATTTATCTTCTTTATTAATACTCAATAAAATGTATAGTCATAAAAATTGATTTAAATTGATTATTTTCCTAGTCAATTGAACTATTTAAATATTTGCAGCCTAATTATATAATTTCTAAACAAGAAAATGAAGTATTACTAATAATCACCACATGTTGTGTGCGTCTTAATATCAAACTATGCGGCTAGGAGATTAATAATATTAGTAGGAAAGAGGATATATAAATATTTTATAAAATAATTGTCTTTATCATCTTCTTTAACAAAGAAACACACATATTTTGTTGCACGGTGTAGATAGAACAATTTCAAAAAAAAAAATTGTTCTCTTTCCGCACACACTCTAATACCGTCATATGACATATTATTGGCCAATAAGAATTCTATACTAACAAGAACATGCAAGTTAATCTTATAAAATAAATTTCAAAGCTTAATAATCAATGTATGTTGACAAAAAATTTAAAACAAAAAATAATGTGAGGACTACAAGTACCTCGTACCTCATGTGAAAAGAGATACATACTACTACAAATAAATTAAACAAAGGACAAGAACACTTTTATAAAATAAAATAAAAAATCTTATTACTTTTAAGAGAAATTTCCTTGTGAAAATGAACAATCTCGAAGTTAGGAATTATAATATCAATGTACTTATTGCTTATAATGAATATCAATTAGTTGGGATCTTGTATGACTTATCCCTACAAGTCATGTACATATTAATTCCTCGTATTTATCATTTTACGTTTCAATTGAAAGGGTCTATTTTGAATTTTCACAAACACCTGTCATTTTCAATATGACTCCTTGAAAGGTTAATAAGGTTTCTTTAGCATGTAAACCTATACATATTTCCTATGTTTTATACAATAATAAAATTTTGACACAAGACAAGCTCACCGGTTAAAGTGTCAACACACCAAAATTTGTATCTAAATCAAACAATTAAGGAAATGGACAAAAGTTTTTATATCCAAATTTAAAGAATTTTATAAATAATTTTAAAGAGTGAAGAGAGCTTTAATTTTTTTAGAGAGACTCTCATCTCGCTAGCCTAGTATTTAAATATGTCTACTTTATGTAAGTATTATATTAATTAGGATTGTGATTATTTATATATAAATAAATTTGTGAATAATAAAATTAAAAAATATGTAGCTTTATTTATAAGGTCTAATAACTATAAATTAAATAAAAACCAACAAAACTATTACTGCTAGAAAATAATCTGGAAGAGAATTGGGTTATATGTTTATTAAATTAATGTGTTCACTGTAATTAAATGAATAAATACAACTAAATGACCAATAATATACGTATTTCTTAAAATAAACTGTTTTTATAATAAATATATCTCATCCTCCGACAGATAAATTAAAGAAAAAAAATTGTATTCAAATCTTTAATAAAAGACCTAAAAAAAATACATAACATGGAAATATGTATATCTTTCTAGACAAATCTTAGAATAAAGTCAGAAAGAAATATAAAATAACGAAACAACATATGTTTTCAAACAACACAAACAACACATACAACCGATAATTATAGATACTTTTAAAAGCATATTTCAAATAAAATAAGAACTTAAAAAATACACTGTTTCAATTGTTATACTTTTCAATCTTCAACTTCAACTCCTCCAACTTTAAAATCGAGCTCCTCAATAGGTCTAGCTTCCCAAAAATTTCTCTATAAGCCTTCACCTTTTGCTCTAAAATCTCTCCACGTTGCTTCTCCGCCTCAATTAAATTCTCCAGACGACTAACCTCCTTGCTTAGTTCATGTATTTGTGTGTGGAGATGAGTATCAATGTCTGCATTTGAATTTCCATAATTATTCATTTTCTCTCTGAGAGTATTACTGCTAAGAGAAAATTCGAGAAAATTAACAAGGATGAGATATGAAAAAATAATGAGAGTTTTGAATATAGCTAGTAAGACTTATTTATAGTATATACTTTCTTCCTTATAAAACTTTATTTTTATTTATCCTTGATATCTTGGATTAATATAAATATCAAATTAATGATTGGCACTAATTATGAGTTATCCATAAAGTTTTACTTTTATGGCGCTCATTTAATTCAGTACATGTAAATAAATATTAAGAAAATATATGACAAAAATATTGGTATTTGTGTTTAATAGTTATCTTCTGGAGTGATGTATACATTTTCCTTTTTCATCGTGACATTATTTGATATAGATATATCTTACATTAATGATCCACATTAAAAATAAGTTATCTCCAAAATATCACTCATTCATTTCTTACGTGTACCGTAATCCTCAATATTTGATATAGTAGCTAATAAAGTTTTTTTTCTTAATTTGATTTAATTTAAAAGTTTATTCACTAAAAATCTTCGTACTAACTTCTGCAATTTTAAAAACTATCAACTGAAGGTTGAATTTTGTTTCAAAATGATGCATATGTCAATCATAGAGATATTCCCACAACTCTTACTATCATGACATGTGAAGAGAAGATCAATTTTTTTATTTAGTTAAGGAGAAGTCATGTCTCCATGTTTTGACAACGATATTTTAAATAGGCTTGCAATAATGGTCAAAGTGTTTTAGATGACTTTATTGCAAAAGTGCGGTTATGGTTGGTGCATTTCTAAGTTAATTGAATTATCAAATTATATGGTACACCAACTCTTAATGCAAAGCAATTAGTAACGATATTGATTATAGTGTTCGTTCTTTTTTGTACGCGTCAACCAAAAATGTTGCTTTAATCAGTATTAAGCAGAGTTTTTTTTTTAATTATTTTAACCACATCATGCATGATACATTTAATTATAACTGTATCATTGTATTAAATTTCATCATCATTCTTAAGTTAGTTAAACTTCATAAGCATGGAATCATGTGCCTTACTAACTATCCTATATTATGGTAGTAATATGTTATTCCATATCATGCTTTCTCCCTTTTCTAATCAATAATCCAAAACATCAATTTGGGAATTACCATGTCTAGATAAGGGAAACCATCGATAAATGTCACATCTTTTTTAACTCGTGATCTAGAAACAGGAATTCTACGAGATTCTTTTTCATCATAATGTTAACGCTCAAATCATAAAAGGAGCTTCCTTTCAATTTGTTATCTACGTTGACACGAAGGTCCATTCATCTGTAATTATTTAACTTTGTCGAGCAAGTTTTTGTAAATAGACACTCATTCCTTTCGTCATCCCACCACGACAATCTCTTGAAGAATTTCTTTTAGAGGTTATGGATCTTTAAATAAATGGAGTCAATTGTGCATGTCGTAAAAGTAGTCAAGTGAATTCATGTTTACCTTTTTATTTCAAAGACATCCCATAACTATTTAACACTCACTTGTTTCAAACTTAAGCATGTATCTTAAGTTAAAATTAGGTGGTTGTTCCTTCAATTTTTTAACTCCAATCTTAACTTTCTAAATGTTTATCTTTTTTGACCAATTCTTTTGGAGATCATCTCAAATAAACTCAAATCCACACATTCAGTCAACCCTTCATTAAAACTTCTTTATTCTTCTTTATTCTTCACAAATATGGGGTGAATGTGCATCTATGTTAAATAACTTTATTTTTCTTAGAGATACGTAACTAAAATTGTTCTTTCGATATACATATCCTATTCTAAACTTCTTGAATCTCGATTATCTTTAATTAAGCCTCAATATCTTCTATTTTCACCTCTATCATCTAAATTTTTCCTAACTTAATTAATATTGTAAGATAGGATTTAGGTTCACATGTTCTATATTTGAGAGGAGTAAAATAAATTTGAGCATAAGACCTATATATAGCCCTTGATTAAGAGGTGCACAATTAATAATGGTGGACTTAACAAACTAATATTCCTTTTGTGATGGAATTTGTCTATTATAATAGTAATATTACCCTCTGTATATTGGATATGTAGATGATGGTTTCTAATCCTCGTAAGTATGTTGTTTCGTGGAAACCATTAACCTCATCTCGAAGGACTTTGGTGTTATCCAAAAAGGATTGAAGTGCTCGTGTCTCATTGTTGCTTATAAATGGACCAATAGTCTATTTTGTATATTTGAACCAACTATCAACACGTTCGACCTATATTTAAATCTGCAGTCACTTTATGATATGATATCATCATAATCATATTCATCGTATGGTCTTTGAATCGTATATTTCTATTCTCATGCACATTACCAGATGTGTCTATCTCGCTATTCTCAAAAATGGTAACCATAAAATCAACAGTTTGATAAAAAAATCTATATATGTTGAGCATGGTTTGATCAGAAACGTCATTTTCTAAGTCATGATTTTTACCCATTGTAACTAGTCAAAAAGAAGAAAGAGTGGTTCCATGTGAGACTCGGGTATGCCCTTATTCATAAGTAACTTCCTTGCTTGGTTGATTAGGGTTTTTTGTCATGTACAATTTGAACTTGATTAATCTCTTCTACTTTGGGTCACCTCATAGGTGTCTTGAAACGTAAAGATGGAACGTCACTTATTTTCGATGTTAGAGAAATTTTATCAAATACTTCATGAATGCTATGTTTTTGTAGTTATGTAAAATTTTGTGTATAGAGTTTAGCATTGTATAACTTTGATTGGATGTTTTTGGATCGTGTTAGTATATGATTGGTGGTATGGGCTCTATTATATTTTTTGGGTGATTTTTGTAGATAAAATGTAATCTTAAAAATGATTTAAATAGCGTCAAGTATACGACATTTGATATGACAAGTGTCTATAATGAGGTATTATAATTTTATACTGCGGTAGGACAATATATTTATCGTTCCTCAGTCAAACAAATCGTGTATAGTTGGTTAAAATGAAAAACCTATTTGGTTGGACATAAAGTCTTATTCATAGCCATATTGTGATATGCTTAAATATTTTGCAACATGAGGTTATTTTAACCTCCACATGGATCCACCAAGTAGAATATACAACACTACCTTTATGGTGAATGTAAAGAAAATATTATGCTACTCAATTTAATTTTGTTTCCCAAAGAAGTTGCACGATGAGTTTCCACAAACTATAGGAATAGGTTAACCTTAACATAAGAATTAAAAATCTCAAATTTTAAGACTAAGATTGATAATTCTAAAAAAACACAAATTCAGATATAAGATAGACGAGTCAGAGCAAAAAGGCAGAGGAGAAAGTTAGAGCTAGTGGATTCCATTTTTTTCAATAGCAGCCCAATCCTAACCTTAAATTAGGTTCTTTAATTTATTTCTGCAATTTAGGATAATGTCTTTTATTTATTTAATTTCAGATTTATTTCAAACATGAGCTAAATTTCTTAGTACTTGAGAATCGCAATAAATATGTAGAAGCCCTAGTCAATTAGTTTTTTTTTATGAATTTGGGATTTTATGAATTAATCTGAGTTGTGTATTTTATATTGGGTATTATTTTGTTCTTGCTTACTATTTATTTTCGGTACAACTAGATATAGGTTTTAGTAATTGGGATTTACTTTAGTGGCGAAGTGATCTTCTGAGAATAGGTAATATCTGTGTGATGTCTGTTACTGAATGACAGGCTTGACTAATCACATAGCCAAAGAGGTAAGGAACTTCACATCCGTATACAAACTTGCTACCTTCGAGGGGATTGTCTTACCGTAGGATAGCTCCTAGGTCCACCTGACAGGGGGCTAGGAGATATTAGAGTCCCGGCTAATATTGAAATACCAACTCGACCCTTAAACGAAAGATTAACTATATTAACTTAGGTGGAGTCCCTTGAGAGACTTAAGTACATATCGCACCTTGCGTCTACATCTTATTACTTTCAATATTTTATTTCAGTTGAACATTTTATTTAGTAATTTACTTTCTTACATTTTAGGATTAATATCAAAACCCAAACAAATATATTTTACTTTTTTTGTTTTAGCAATTATTTCTACTATCCAGATTAATACCAGTGTTATAAATATCCGTCCATGAGAGCGAAACCCGATTATCTACTGTACTGACATTTCGATTTTTTTTTCCGATCCCGGCAAAGGGTTACAAATAATCATATCATCTGAAATTATCCTCAATACAAACACATATAATTCCCTCCCAATGTAATTTCTCAAAAGTGGACCCACCACCCCAAACTCAAGCTCGAGACAGGTCTCAAGGTCGTGATTCAAGTGCGGTTCATTTGGAAAGGCCTAATAACTAAGGGGATATGGGCTTATATCATGGCGACAAATGAAAAGGCTTTAAGGCTCAAAATTAGGCTAAGGCGGATATAATTAATACAAGGGATAAAAGGCTAAAAAGGTCTCAAGTGGCTAGCAAAGAACTGCCCCTATCATTTTCCTAAATACATAGCTCGTGTCTAGTTCATACCTAAGTGGGTTCTCTACTAATTTGAATCTCACGTTCTACAAACCAAACATTTTTCTTAAGTACAAGTTTACTTCTTTTGCATTGTTTATTAATTTTTCCTATCCATTACCTATGTTGGCATGCAATTACAGTGTGTTTTATACTAAACCCTAAAGTCCACTATTTAGTATCATAGATTTATCTAAAGCATGCTTAATGGGGACATTCAAGATCTTCTACAGTCAAACGCAACTCCTTAATAATTTTATTGAAAGCAATTAAAACAAATAACACGTAAAACTGGGATGAGGCAACGAACCCCACCCCAAACTCAAAAATGAGTCGTGTCCCCACGACTCGAAAAGACTCGATAAATCACTTAAACAAATATACACTACTAAATGAAAAAGAGTTAGAAAACGTATCTCAACCAGCACTAGGTTGGTTACCATTGTTGCATCCAGGTTGGGCATCTTTCGTAAGGATGGAGTAAATGACGTGTTGCATATTGCTCACCCCAAATTACATGTTTTTCATCGCGTCCAACTCTTTTGTGATGTTTTCTAAAGTGACCATCATCGCGGCTTGTTTCTCCTCCAACTCTTTTATTTGAGCACAATCAACTCCATTAGTTACCTTCGTCTTGCGTGGAGGAAGTCTAGGTTTCCTCATCTCTCTAGTAGCTTCTTCATGAGCATTCTCAATCTATCTCATTGTCATCTCTTCCCCTTTTTCTATAGGTTCAATTTCCTCGCTCTTACGTGGTATTTTTATGTCTAGGCAAATGGCGGTTATAGTGCATGGGAACTTGAGGTTCTGTTGAAGGATATGGGATTTCTCAAATTCCATGATAGTGTCATAGATCACACGGGCAACATCAATAGGTTTCATTTCAAGGATACACTTTATGAATATAAGATGTTCCTTTTTCAACTCGAAAGAAGGTTGGAATTATGAATCGAGACCATACCTTTGCAGAAGGTATTAAATCACTGCTATAGACTTGGCCCGCATACCTTTCACCTTCTGGGATGGGAAGTCTTCCACGAATAAGTACTAAATCATATAGGGACTCTCATTCAAAATAAGGATCGTTAAGTGTTTCGTGATAAGGGCATGGGCCAGTCAAGATTGTTAACTTCAATGTGTTTCGAATAACTTCAACTGAGAATGGTAGTACCTTTTTGCGTAATATGAGTGATTGTTTATTCGCAAAGGCAAGTTTTTCGTAGAACTCACGAACTAAATCAGGGATGAATGTGGGAGTTCTCATTCTCAATTCTTTCCACCCAATCTTGTCACAAGTAATAGCATAATCTTTAAAAATACTGTTCATAATACCTGACGGAAATCCTTTCTCAACACCAAACTTCAAATATTCAACTCTATTGCGAACTAGCTCCTCCCAACTAACAGCGACTCGTTTTGGCTTATTTGCACTCAGCTTTCTTCGCATGAATCGTTGTTCAGGAATGGGCTCGCTAGGAATTTTTTCTGCAATTTCTTCTTCTTCATCAACCAAAGTAGCCTTTTTTAGCTTAGCCTCACTTGGGTGTTCTTTCCTCTTCATAGCAGTCTTAACCTCTTCAATCTTGCGTTTAGGATCCGAATTTGGTATCTCAATAGCTCTCTCTTGCGTAGCACCCGGATTGTTTCTTGTTCTTGGAGTGTTTCTTCGAGTGTAACTGAAGGAATCTGTCCTGGTTGTCATGGCTACTCACCCCAAACTCAAAACTTCAAAAATTCAAAAACTAGAGAAAAGTTTTGAAATTTGATGTTTTGAGGAGATAAGGAAGGAGATTATGGTAATATATGAGATGGGTAAGGTTTAATTTATGTGATTGGAGAGGTTTTATGGCTCAATTTATGGTTTGGATGAAGGATAATTCTTGAGGAAAACTGAAAATTTGTTGGTGTTTTGGAAGGATTAGGAGAGAAATGTGTGTTTATGTGGTGTTATAGGAGAAGACTTGATGATTTTGTGGTGTTTTGATGATGATTTTCGCAGGGGGATGGAATTTGCAAACGAAATAGTACGTGGCTTGTGAAAGGAGGCAAGAGAAGTAGGTTAAATAACATGAAAATCGCCTCCATTGTTGCTCAACCGGGTTCCCGTTTGGTGATAACCGGGTTCCCGGTTAGCGTCGCTGTATCGGCGTAGAAAAAGAAATCCGAATTCAAATTTTTTTTACCTTCCTGCGGAGGTCAGAACCTTTGGCCTTCGAGTTCGGGTTCCCGGTCAACTAGCAACTGGGTTCCTGGTTGATGTCGCTTGGCGCGAGCCCACACGCAACAAGTGGGTTGTGTTTCCACCGTGGATGTCAGAACGTTAGGGAAGTCACAGCGCCGTGACCGGGTTCCCGGTCAGCTGGCAACCGGGTTCCTGGTTGCTGTCGCTTGGCGCAAACCCAGACGCGCTTAATATTGCGTGTGTTGGGTTGCTCAACAGTTGCCCACCGGGTTCCTGGTTGGCGACAGCCGGGTTCCCGGTTGTCTCCTGTCTTGCAACCCATTTTTCGTTATTTCTCCCCTTTTTCAACCCAAACTCGTGACCTTTTCACTCCTGAAATCATCAAAACACCAAACCTTTCTCATTTCTTAAAAATAAACACTAATACACAACAATTACTCTTATTTACACTATGAATTTACAAGACATGAAACTAACATACAATGAATTGGCTTTTGTTTAACGTCGTTAAGCTCGACGGGTTACCTCTCGCTTCTATGGAGCTTCAAGGAGGTACATGACCTCCCCGGGATGTGGATATTCCGAGCGATTGATATCCTCGCCTCCATGATGTATCTTTAATCGATGACCATTCACCATAAAGGTGTGGTGCTCGATTGGATGCTCAATTTCTATTTCTCCATGAGGCGTGACTTTGGTCACAACATACGGACCAGACCATTTCGATCTCAACTTACCCGGCTAATTATTGAACTTGGAGTTGTATTTAAGGACCCTTTGTCCAACTTCAAACTTTTTCACACGAATGCGATTATCATGCTATCTCTTAGTGCTTTCTTTGTAGTGTTTAGCATTCTCATAGGCATGTAATCGAAACTCATCAAGTTCAATCAACTTCATCATACGATTCTCACCGGCTAAAGTAGGATCTAAATTCAACTGCGCTATAGCCCAATATGCACATAATTTAAGTTCAAGAGGTAAGTGACAAACCTTACCATAAACCAGGCGATATGGATATGCACCAATGGGAGTTTTGAACGCAGTACGATAAGCCCACAATGCATCATCTAACTTCTTTGACCAATTTTTTCTTGTAGGGCCAATAGTCTTTTCTAGTATGGATTTGACCTCTCGATTAGAGACCTCAGGTTGACCATTGGCTTGTGGATGATAAGCGGTAGATACACGATGTCTTATCACATGATTCTCTAGAACTGTCTTCAAGTATTTGTTCACAAAGTGTGAACCTCCATCACTGATAATGACTCGAGGTGTACCATGTCTAGTGAAGATATGTGACTTCAAGAATTTAATCACTACTCGCGAATCGTTAGTTGGTAGAGCTACAGCCTCTACCCATTTAGACACGTAATCAACAGCTAATAGGATGTATTGATTTCCATTGGATGGTACAAAGGGACCCGTGAAATGAATACCACAAACATCGAATATCTCTACCTCAAGAACGTTATTACGTGGCATCTCATCCCTCTTGGATATATTACCAGTAAACTGACATATCTTCACGTACTCATGACAATCCTTATGTAATGTAGGCCATAAAAACCAGATTCTAATACCTTAGCAGCTGTGTGGTCGCCCTTGAAATGTCCTCCATAGGGTGAATCGTGACAGCCTGCAACTCCTGAATAAACATCACTTTCAGGTATGCATCTTCTTACCATTTGGTCACCACATACTTTGTAGAGGAAGGGATCCTCCCAAAAGAATTGTTTAGCACGGCTGATTAATCTTTTCTTGTCTTGTAAAGTATATCCTTCATGAAAAGAACCACTCACAACAAGATTTGCAATATCTGCATACCGAGAAGCACCATTATAAATAGCAAATAAACTCTCATCTGGGAACTCCTCTCTAACTAACTCAGGACCACTATTCGATTCAGAACCTTCAAGACGAGACAAATGATCTGCAACTTGATTATCACAGCCCTTTCGATCTCGAATCTCTAAAACAAATTGTTGCAATAATACAACACATCTGATTAACCTTGGTTTAGCATCTTTCTTCTCTATAAGGTACTTAATAGCAGAATGATCGGTAAATACAACAATTTTCGTTCTAAGAAGATAGGAACGAAACAATCGCTAAAAGTTCCTTCTCAATCACCGTATAATTAATATGAGCACTAGTGAAGGTCTTACTCGCATAATATATAGAACGAAATACCTTGTCCTTTCTCTGACCCAACGCAGCACCCATAGCTAAATCACTAGCATCACACATACTTCAAATGGAATCTTCCAATCATGTTGTAATACAATAGGCGCAGTAATAAGCTTCTCCTTTAACTCTTGAAATGCCTTCATGCAAGCTTCATCAAAAAGGAATTTGGTGTCCTTTTCGAATAAGTTACACAAAGGTTTTGAAATATTGGAAAAATCTTTGATGAAACGGCGATAAAAACCAGCATGGCCTAAAAAGCTTCTCACCCCTTTTACAGAAATAGGAGGGGGAAGAGTTTTGCTAACCTCAATCTTCGCACGATCAACTTCTAAGCCTGCACTCGAAACTTTGTGTCCAAACACTATACCTTCATGCACCATAAAATGACATTTCTCCCAGTTTAACACCAAATCAGTTTCCTTACATATAATCAACACCTTCTCCAAGTTCTGTAAACACTCATCAAAGTTATCACCAAACACAGAAAAGTCATCATAAATACCTCAAGGAAATTATCGATCATATCCCAGAAAATTGCCATCATACATCTCTGAAAAGTAACAGGTGCATTACATAGTCCAAATGGCATCCTCCGACAGGAAAAGGTACCAAAGGGCCCTCTTCAAAAACTTCACGTACTTCGGTATATCTTTAATAACTTCTAACAATGGAATGTTAATGTTAAGACCTCTCACCCTATTCAAAAATCTTTAATATTCAGCCATATCTCCTTTTTTCTAAACTCTTGAGGGAAAAGGTGGAGGAGGATGGGTTTCTACAACATCTTTCTTTTTCGGAATTCCCGGAATCTTCTCCACTTCTACCACTTCAGGTTCATCTTCTTTCTCTTCCACGTCCTTTACCGGTTTCTCTTTATTGGTAACTTATTTTTCTTTCATAACAGGAAAAGGAGGTGGAGGGAGCTTCTTACCACTTCTTAACGCGATAGCATTTCAATCTTCTGTCTGTCTCAGAACTTCAGTGTCACTAGGGAGTTGCCCTTGTGGACGATGACTTAACTGTTTCGACATCTGAGCTATTTGATTCCCCATTAACTTAATTGCAGCTTCGGAAGCTTGCTGATTCTGAATAGATTGTGCCTGAAGTGCAATTAATTTCTCTACAGTTTGACGAAGATCATTCGTACCTTCTTGAGGTTGAGCAGGTAAGGCTTTTTGATTCATGGTATCATTGTAATTATCTTGAGGAGGCTGTTTCTGAACATGATTTCCTTAATTTTGTCCTCCTTGATAATTATTCTATGGTTTAGGGTGATAATTGTTACCTTGGGGACGCGGCTGATAAGCATAAGTAGGATTAGCTGCCCCATTAGGATTCGAATATTGCAAACCCGGATGGTTTCTGTTGGGTTGGTAACCTTGACCACTCGAGTTGTAATTCCCCCTATTAGAAACAAACATTACAGCTTCAGGATTACTTTCACAATGCTCTCAGTCATGATCTTGAACACCACAATTCGAACATCTATATACGTCTTGAGTAACATTAACACCTGCCTTCCTACCTGAAAAACACTCTTTAACATCCAAAGTGAGTTGTTTCATTTGTTGTTCCCATGTACTCTTCAATTTATCCTCCAAAGAGGAGAATTTCTCATCGATACCCATATTACTTTCTTTTCTACCTCGGATAGGTGTTCTCACTGTATTCCAACCTTGCTCACTCATCACCGTTCTATTCAAAATAATCTTAGCATGTACTGGAGCTACCTGTAAGAATCCACCACCACATAATAAATCGAGGTATTTTCTTGATCCTCCATATAGGCCTTTTTAAAAGATTTTTAACTGTTTGTTGTTCTGTAAGGCCATGGTCAGGATCTCTTGTCAAACATGATTGAAATCTTGTCCAACTTCTACCAAAGTTTCTTCTTGTTCTTGGACAAATGATGTCAAATCAACTTGTGCATCTAATCTTATATTCGTCGGATAATAACGATCGAAAAACGCTGTTTGTAGCTCATCCCAAGTATTTAGTGTTCCAGGTTCTTGTGAATCGTTCCACTCACTAGTTGCGTCTATCACGAAGAATCTGAAATTAGCAAAATACATTTGCTCTTTGGTCACTCCTTGAGTTATATACGAATCGCAGATTTGCATAAACTTCTGAACTACACGTAATAGGATCTTCTCCAGGTACTCCACGAAAGTTTCCGAAATTTTGAAATTGGGATAGCATACCAGGGTCGGGTCTATACCGTGCAACATTGATATTTACAGGACCAATACCTAGAGCAGGAGCGCGATAGGGAGCTTGTTCTGGACCATGTATGAACCATGGATCATTATAGATAGGGGGTTGAGCTTGTTGCATAGGTGGATGATTATGTTGATTGTTAAGAATTGGTGGATTAGGAATGATTGATGGCACTAGTGGTTGTCTATTTGCATCTAACTGAACGCCAGGATCTTCAACGTGATGAATATTCAAATCCTCCATTTCTCTTTCTTTATTTGCTTGCTCTCTTGCTTCTCTTTCTCTTTTGTTTTTATCTCGAATTAACCTCTCAGGGTGTGAGTACATGCACCAAACCTGTAAGACCTGAGAAAGAACAAAAACAAAGAAAAGTGTAAAACAAAAAATATAAATTAAAAATAAAATTAGAACACTAAAGGATAAACACCGGGGTCACACGCTACCGTCCCCGGTAGCGGCGCCAAAAACTTGGTGGGTCCTTATGTGTTATAAAATAAAGCAGATAAAATAGAGAAACCACTAACTGCAAGTGTACAGTTGTCCCAAGTAATATATGATAATCAAGTTCGTTCGCAGGGACGGATTAGGTTGACTCTAATGTTATCAAATAGTGGAATAATTGCAATAACGGAAAATAAATGATATAAAAGTTTGTTTTGGGTTTTTGATTAATAACTAGAATGCAAAAGTAAATTAAGGACTAAATAAATTAGACTGAAATAAAAATAATGCAAATGAAAGGTGTAGACGCAAGGGAGAGAGTAGTACTTGAGTCACGCTAGGGTTTCACCTCAAACTTTCTTAATTAATGTCTTCTTTTAAGAATTGAATTACTATTATTACGCTAGTCGGGATTCTAAAATCTCTTAGCACCTGTCGGCGTGGACCTAAAAGCTCTCCTACGGTCTTTTAAACCCCTTCAGGGTGATTAAAACCACTTTTGGATGATTAAAACTTACGACATTGTCTATTGGCTAGTCAAGCCTGTCAAGGTCATTGGCGGATACCAACGGCAATTACCTAGTTCTGTATCTAACCCCCGTTAAGGTGATCAATACGCCACTATATTGAATAGCCTAGATACTAATACTTATACTTAGTTCATGACTCTAAAGATAATAAGCAATCACAACATAAAAGCCAACGTAAAATAATAATTCAAATTAAATTCATAAATCCCAAATTGGAAAAACAATAATTAAACTAGTTTGGGTTCAACCCAGTTTGCGATCCTCAAGTACAAAAGGAATTTAGCTCATAATTGAAATAAAAGCAAAAGAAATAAAATTAGACAAACTCATTTTTTACAGAAAGAGAATAAAATAAAAGACCTAATTAGGAGGTTGGATTTGGTTGTTGATTTGGAGAAGGTGAATTCTCCAACTCTTGGCTTCTTTTTCTCTGACGCTGACTTAATTTGTGTAAAAATAAACTCAAAAGACTTATATATACTATTAAAACTGGACTTGGGATTATTTTAAATGAAATAATGGAATATTAAATAGCCCAAGTCCACTCTTTAAGTCCAAATCCCGAAACTGCTTTACACCCTCCATTAAATCGGCAGTAACTTTCTCGATTGAACTCCGAATTGACTCATTCAACTTGCTAATTCTTTGTAATTCAATAAGGCACGAATATTATTCACAACCCAGAGGCTAGATATACGTTTATGTAGCTCGAAATCAGCAATTACCATCAGCCTTCCAGATTTGCAGCTCTAATTTGTCAACTCTTCTGGATGTTTCTTCTAGCTTTTGACTTCTTTACACGATCTAAGACTTTCATTCTTGATTCCTCTCCTTGCTAGTATTAGAAACCTATAAACTTTACACTATAACAAACGATTTAACATGCAAAAGCTTAATAAATGAAAATACTAAAATCCAAGGAGGGTAAATGAAGTATAACTAATTAACACTTAAAGTCTATCGAATTAGTCAAATAATCACCTAATTTGATGTCTCCTAAGGGCATTTAATTATAACAAAATAGGAGACATCAAGTGATCGTTGCCCTCATTCCTGTTTTGTTATTATTTTATTTTCAAAAATACATAAGATTTAAAAAAAATTAATAAGGAATAGGTGTAGAATATAGTGGATGTTCGTTTTTAAGCATAATGGTAACAAGTTAATGGAAGGAAATAGTGTGTTTTTGAAATTTATTACAAATTGCGTAGATTATTTGCATGAAAACGTTTAATAAAGGATAAAAAGAATTAATAAGCAATGCATAGAAGCTAAGTTTGAACTTAGGAAGCCTTGAGCTATGTGTAGAACGTAAGGTTGGAACTAGTAAATAGCCCACTTAGTTTATGCACTAAAAGTGAGAAAGTCACAAACTCTAGTAGTTAGGAAAATTATTAAGGCATTTCTTTGATAAACCACTTGAATCCTTTAGCTTTCTCACCTGTTATATTATATATTTATCCGTCTTAGCCCCTTTTTAGCCTTTAGCTTTCTTTTGTCACCACATTATAAACCACACCCCTTAGATTATAGGACCTTCCCATATGACCTTCTCTAGAATAGAAACCTTAAGGCAAGTCGTTGTTAGAGCTTGAGTTTGGGGTGGTGGTGCCACATTAAGGGAACAATTGGGTGGGGTTGATGAGCTTGTATTTGTGCGCTATTGATGATATATTGTATTGTAACCCTTTGTCGGGGTCTATTTAAAAAGAGAAAGAAAGAAAAAAAAGAAATAAAAACAAGTGGTATGACATCTTGCCTCAAAAAGAGTGTCACTACCAACTTACAAAAAATATATATAAAAGAAAAACAAATAAAAGAACCAGCAAAGTTGAATTTTTGTAAATCATCATAGTAGTGTTATGGGTATTTGGGGATGCTAAGATTGGAGCATCAATATTGGTTTGAGTGAGATAAATATTCGATTGTAACTCAAGCTCTATGGCGATTCGTTGATTGTTAGTGAAGAGAGAGCCAAAAGCTCACTTCACATTATCCAAATATATGTATCAAACCGTCCCTAAGCCTACACTATAGTCGTACAGACCTTAGGATTCTTAGCTATTTGGGTAAGTAAAGATTGAACAATTGGGTAATAACTAAGTGGATCATTGGACACTAGGGAAGACCTATGAACACCCTATAGCCTCCATATCAACCTAAGTGAGAACCGCCCCTTCTCTCATTAAGAAGTTAATCCACTTTTGAATTTGTTATATGTTAATTGTTGCTAAATTGCGCCATTTTTATATTATTTCTTGTACATCACTATATGAGACTTTTTAGGATAGTTTTTTTAGGTTTATTCATTATTTTTCTATTTCTTCCTTTCTTAATTGGTTATTTGGACTTAGGCCCCTTTGAGTTTTCTTTTCTTTTATTTTTTTGGGACGACAAAACTTTGAGTTCGAGGCCTTGATGTCTCCTCTTTTGTGATATATTAATCTACTCAAGAGACATCTTTTTGAGGGTTAATGGGACCTAAGTGAGGAATTTTACCCTAATATTTTAAATATATTACTTTTCTGCACTCTTTTAGACATTATGCTATTTATAGACTTTTGTGATTTAATTTTGTGTTAAGTGTGTACCTTTTAGGTACGTGGTTGACACTAGAGACCAAGAAGATAAGTAGAAGTCAAAAATTGAAGTCCAAACCAAGTCAAAGCGTAAAGAGAGCTTAAAGTCACTTTTGAGAAGCTATAGTGTTTACTAGAAAAGTCATGATATCACATTGTTTCATTCACCACGATAAATTGGTCAGAGATTTTGAAGTAATTCATTTTGAATACGACTAAGCTTGAAGTCAGTGTCGCGTGGGAGGTGACGGATATCAATTCAGAGTTGAGACGAGAAATTTATGTCAGTTTTGTCAACGTGACTCGGACATGAATAACATTGGTCAAAAAGGGGTGAGCCATTTTTAAGCCACTTGAGCCCATTAGGTCCAAAATGTTTTTGGACCAAGTAAATAAGCATATTAGAAATCCTATTTTCAACATACATCATTAGTTGTCAAATTATTTCAGCATAGGAGCTCTACACGCCTGGAGAAAGAGGAAAGAAGAGTTTCCACCCAAATTTCACCATTCCACAACCGAATCATTCGGTATTTTCGGTTAAATCAAATTTATTTTATCTTATAAATATGATTCTATCATTATTTTTCTTTATCCTCATTTATTTAGGATGAGCTAAACTTTTTATACTTGAAATTTGCAATGGGTATGAACCATAATATATTATTAGCTTTATTTTGGATATTTGGGATATTAGCTTTATTAATTTTATCTCTATGTTTTTACCACGAAATCCTTTATTTTGTCTTTTAATAGATGTCTTTCGATTTCCAAAAGAAATTAACTTCTTTATCTAGCCTTTAAAATTTGTCTCAGTCTCAATTTACAGAGTTAGAAATTTTCTCCATTTTATCCCAAATGTTTATAATTCTATTTTTTATAATCCTTTACCATATTTCCTAATATAATAATTTGATTGTCTTATTCCTCTTTAATAAACTTTGATACTTCTTCATTTTGTGACTACTTTTTGTCAAATATAAATCTTATGTGAATATGTTTTCTTTCATTATCAAAATTTTGTATAATTGGGGAGTGGTCCAACTCCAGGGTGAGAGGGTTATGATCCAGGCATCAACAAAAATAATTTTCATTGAGGATTTCCAACATTTATATCAAGACTCTTTTAATTATATTCGACCTTGATCTTCTATTAGACCAAGTAAATGTAAACCTTCTGGCAACTTAATTACAGAGGTTGTTTTGAATAGAAAGGAGTTAAATCTTAAGCTATGGTTAGTATTAATATCTTTTCTAAACACTTCTTCTTTGTAGTTTTGAATCATATTTAAATCTCAAATTAGATTCCATGGATGATTATTATATTTCGAGTGCGTCGTGCTTATCTCGTGAAGTGCTTTGTATTTTTGTTATGGTATATACATATGTCGTGTGGATAAATCTTCCAAGATCATCGATTATTCTATAGTATTTTAAATACTCGCAAGACTTTATAATTTTAATATTGTAGTTCTCTTCTGGTGGGAGTAACATCCCACCCGAGATGCCAAAAGGTAAGATATATTCTACAATTTGCATTTAAAGTGATGCAAGCCATTTTTTAATATCAAGAGAATTACTTTAGCCTCTCACAAAAAATTACCTACCAGCGATAGTTTTTTATCACGTTCCTAAGAGTTGGAAGAAGGAGACTTGATCCCTAGGCAATTCGAACAAAGACGTCTCATTGGATTGTTCGGGATTGAATATGGTCAATCTCGCATACCTAATCCTTTCCAACTATAGGTTATTCATATTCAATTTTCCAAAAAGTGATCACATTAATTATAATTCAGTCAGTGGTTTTATATGCAATTTTAAATATATCCATATCATTAATGCATCCATTCAAAGTAAAATTGGTCGAAGCTTCGACGAATAATTTCAAGAGTAGGATTTTCAAGCAAAATTTTACTTTATGGAAGAGAACTTCTCCAGGTTTTCACTCATGTCTTAGCTAGGACACTATACTCATATGAAGCCAAAGTAGAATAGTATAATGTCAAGATAAAGTACTAATTGTCTGATATAGAAAAAAATACCCAAAAAGACATTATAAATCCCTTAAAACCCATTTGTAATATCATCTGCGAGATATTTAAATAAACTGAAGGAAAAAAATAAGAAAGAAAAAATAATATATTAATAATACGATAGACATAAAAACTCGAGAACAAGAAAGAACTACATTGTGAAGTCGAGTTGTTTCTAATACAATAGAATACAATTCTATTTATATGATAATAATTTGGTCAACAAGAAATCTATGACTAAACTAACAAGGAAATAAATACGATTCGGTAACAAACTAGTTTAATAAGGTAATAATATATTATGGTAATATTATATTTAACTCCCCTTTAAACTCAAGCATGTTGGATAGAGAGTAACTTAAGTTTAAATTTTGGATCGTTGACGACGTGTCTTGAACGTTGTTGATTGAGAAGCATGACAAAGAAGTTGATGTGCTGACAAGGTTGTTGCGGCACGGTAGAGAGGTGGATCGATGAGTCAGCCTTTGAGAATTGTGAATCAATAACCTAGAGTTGAACAAATTACCGAGATGAGATCATTGTATGGCGTAACAAGATTTTGAGTCCTATGAGAGGATTAAGATTTAGAATTATATGTGAGGATAAGATTTAGAATCCTACGATAGGATTAATATTTTAAAACCTAGGAAAGATAAAGATTTTGATCCTACAAGAGCAATAATTGACACAAGATATTTTTTATTGTGCCGAAACTATCAAAACGGTAACGAATGAGAACCATGGATGGTGACTCTGATACCATGTGAGATATTTAAATAAACGGAACAGAAAAAATAAGAAAAGAGAAATAATATATTAATAATACGAGGTTGATTTCTCTCGTTTTATTCTAAATATATGCCTTTAGGATACATCATTTTAGGTGAATATTAGACTTAATTGATAGACTTTTATGCTTATTTCGTTATATTGCATTTTCTACCCTTGAAATTATGATATTTCATTTTTATAGATTTTGTACGTTAATTTTCTTGTTTTTAGTATAAAGTTCTTAGGTCCATGGATGTTTTGGAGCACCAAGACAAGGAGAGAAAGTGAGAATTAAAGTCCTAGATCAAGCGGAGAGGTCAAAAGCAAGAAAAGATTACCTGGAGAGTTGACTAATAGAGTGGAAAATCTGGAAAATCTGGAAATCTGCCACTAATTGCTGATTGTAAGCCACTTCGGCACTGATTTAGGCCTAGAGATCCGAAAGACAAAGTTGCGACTTTGAGTTAGCTAGATTTGAGGACTGGAATCAAGCGATTTAGATTTGAGACGCAAAAGTTACGGTCATTTTAGTACAGGCTGTACAGCAATTACGGGATTTCTGATTTGGACTTGAGCTTTTGCTCATTTTACTTATTATCCTGAAGTAAAAAGCCCAATCCTAATTCTATAGTATAAATAGACCTTTAGACCTCTTTTTTACATACGTTTCATTATTTTGAAAGAAAGAGTCAGAGTAAAAAAGGCAGAGGAGAAAGTTAGAGCTGGAGTATTCTATTTCTTTCAACAGCAGCCCAATCCTAACCTTAAATTAGGTTCTTTAATTTATTCTGCAATTTAGGATAATGTCTTTTATTTATTTAATTTCAGTTTTGTTTCAAGCATGAGCTAAATTCCTTAGTACTTGAGAATCGCAATAAATAGGTAGAAGCCCTAGTCAATTAATTTTTGTTTATGAATTTGGGATTTTATGAATTAATCTGAGTTGTGTATTTATATTGGGTATTATTTTGTTCTTGTTTACTGTTTCTTTTCGGTACAACTAGAAATAGGTTTTAGTAATTGGGATATTCACTTTAGTGGCGAAGTGATCATCTGAGAATAGGTAATATATGTGTGATGTCTGTAATTGAATGACAGGCTTGACTAATCACCTAGCCAAAGAGGTAAGTAACTTCACATCCGTATATGAACTTGCTACCTTAGAAGGGCTTGTCTTACCGTAGGATAGCTCCTAGGTCCACCCGACAGGGGGCTAGGAGATATTAGAGTCCCGACTAATATTGAAATACCAACTCGACCCTTAAACGAAAGATTAACTATATTAACTTAGGTGGATTCCCTTGAGAGACTTAAGTACATATCGCACCTTGCGTCTACATCTTATTACTTTCACTATTATATTTCAGTTGAGCATTTTATTTAGTAATTTACTTTCTTACATTTTAGGATTAATATCACAACCCAAACAAATATATTTTACTTTTTTTGTTTTAGCAATTATTTCTACTATCCAGATTAATACCAGTGTTATAACTATCCATCCCTGAGAACGAACCCCGATTATCAAAGTATTACTTGGACAACCGTACACGTGCGGTCTGTGGATCCTCTACTTTTATTGCATATTTTTATAACACCCCAAGACCCGCCAAGTTTTTGGCGCCGCTGCTGGGGACGGTAGCGTGTGACCCCGGTGTTAATCCATAATAGTTTAATTTTTATTTTATTTTTCTATTTTGTGCTTTTGTTTGGTATTTCTTTCTCAAGGTTTACAGGTTTGGTGTATGCTCGACAACCCCAAGATTTTAGTCAGACTTCAAAACAAAATAAAGAAGGAAGAAAAAGAAGCAAGAGAAAAAGAAGAAAGATCATCCACATAAGCAGAAATGGCTAATGTTGACAATCGTAATCCTCCTCGGGTGTTAGTAGAAGAAAATTCTCCTCCACCTGGAGGACAAGCTCAACCTCAATTCTTTCATGATCCATGGTTCGTACAAGGTCTCGAACAGATTCCATGTTGCGCTCATGTTCTTAGTGTTGGTCCTCCAGATATTGATGTCGCAAGATACAGACCCGATCCTGGTATGTTAGCTCTATTCCAAAACTTTGTAAATTTTCGTGGAGTAGCTTGAGAAGACCCAATCCGTGAAGTACATAAATTTATGCAAATATGTGATGCGTATATAACGCAAGGTGTAACAAGAGAACAGATGTACTTTGCAAATTTTAGATCTTCCATAATAGACGTAGTGAGTGTATGGCGTGATTCACAATAACCAGGATTGATAAATACTTGGGATAAGTTACAAACTACGTTCTTTGAACATTATTATTCGAGAAACATGAGATTGAACGCACAAATCGAGTTGACATCCTTCGGACAAGAACAGGGGGAATTTGTGGGTTATTGTTGGACAAGATTCCAGCTATGTTTGAGAAAAGTTCCAGATCATGGTCATTCAGAAGAACAACAAATGTCGATATTTTATAAAGGCCTTGAAGGACGCTCAAGAAAAGATCTAGACTTACTTTGTGGTGAAGTATTCTTACAGGTAGCACCAGCTAATGCCAAAATTATTTTGAGTAGAATAGTGAAGAACGAGTTAGGTTGGGATACTGTGAGAGCACCTATCTGAGATACAGGTCATAGAGAGAGTAGTGTTGGAATTGATGAGAAATTATCTTCATTAGAGAATAAATTGAAGAAAACACTTGAGAAACAATTGAAACGACTTACTTTAGCTGTAAAAGAGGGTTTTTCAGGTAGGATAGCCGATGTTAATGTTACATGGGAAATATATGGGTGTTCTAACTGTGGTGTACAAGATCATGATTGGGAGCACTGTCAAAGCAATCCAAAATTTGTTATGTTTGTTTCCAACCGAGATAACTATAATTCAGGTGGTCAAGGTTATCAACCAAACAGAAACCATCAGGGTTTCCAATATTCAAATCCAAGTGGGGCCGCAAATCCAACTTATGCATATCAACCACGGCCCCAAGGAAATAATTATCAAACACGACCACAGAATAACTACCAAGGGGGATAGAATTACGGAAATCAAGCTCAGAGACAACCTCCTCAAGACACCTATACCGATTCTATGAATAATAAAGCTCTACCTGCTCAACGTCAAGAAGGTGTGTTGGATGTTCAACAAACCTTACAGACATTAATTGCGATGCAAGAAAAAATGCAACAAGATCAGCAAGCTTCCACCGCAGCATTCAAAATGTTAGAAACTCAAATAGCCTAGATGGCAAAACAGTTAAATCAGCGTCCACAAGGGCAACTCCCAAGTGACACTGAGGATCCAAAACAGATAGAAGATTGTAATGCTATAGCGCTCAGGAGTGGTAAGAAGCTACCACCACCTCCTTTTCCCGTTATGAAAGAAAAAGATACGACTGTGAAAGAGAAAACGGTAAAAGATGTGGTGGAGAAAGAAGGTGAACCAGAAGTAGAAGAGGTGGAAGTGGATAAAATTCCAAAAAGCCCAAATAAGAAAGATGTTATAGAGACCCGTTCTCCTCCACCATTCCCCTCAAGAGTTCAAAAGAAAGGAGATATGGCTGATTATCACAGATTCATGAATGTGGTGAGAAATCTTAACATTAATATAACATTCTTAGATGCCATAAAAGATGTATCAAAATATGTAAAATTCCTGAAGAGAGCTATCACCAACAAAAGACCATATCTTGAGAATGAAATGATAGGTTTGCCAGAAGAGTGTAGTGTCATATGCCTAGAGTAAGTTTCCACCTAAACTACTGGATCCCCTATTTCTATTGGTAATGAGTGGAGAGGGAAAGCTTTGTGTGATTTGGGTGCGAGTATTAATCTCATGCCCAATCAATCTTTGAGAAGTTGGAGATAGGTAACGCTAGACCAACCTATATGTCCTTGCAAATGGCTGACAAATCCCTCGCATATCCAGAGGGACGAATAGAAGATGTCCTCGTCAAGACAAGTACTTTAATTTTTCCCGTTGATTTTGTTATATGTGAATACGAAGCAGATAGGAATGTCCCCATCATTTGGTAAGACCATTCCTAGCCATGGGGCCTACTCTTATTGATGTAGCCATGCGTATTCAAGATGATAAGGTAGTTCAACATGTTTAGGGCAATGAAGTTTCTGCATTCCCAAGAGGAATGTTTCCGGGTGGATGCAACTGACCAAGCTACGCAAGAGGTATTTAATGATATTAATTTTGATGATGCCTGGTAGGCATCCCTAATATTTGACTTACCTGAGCTAATAGAAGAGCTTATCGAAATAGTGGCAACTCTGAATTCTGAAAATCCAAAGTATAGACATCTAGCCTATAAACCGGTGAGAGAATCAGGGGAGATAGTACCTAAAAAGAAATCACCCATTGAATCGCTCCCGCAATCAGAAGAGAAGTCGCTTCCGTCACACTTGAGGTATGCTTATTTGGGTACTAACAACACTTTACCTATTATTGTTTCAACTACTTTAACATGTCCTCAAGAAAACAAACTGTTGCATGTACTACAAGCTAATATATAGGCAATTGGTTGGACTATTGATGTCATCAAAGGTATTAGTCATTCTGTTTGCCAACACAAAATTATTTTAGAAGATACAAGTGCACGCCAGTTGAAAGGCAAAGGAGATTGATGCCAGCTATGAAGGAGGTGGTAAAGAAAGAAGTTATCAAATTACTCGATGCGGGAATTATTTTTCCCATAGCTAGTAGCAAGTGGGTGAGTTCGGTTCAATGCATACCAAAGAAGGATGGTATCACTACTACCATGAATGAACAGAATGAAGCCATACCCTGAAGAACCATTGTTGGTTTGAGAGTGAGTATGGACTATCGTAAGTTAAACAAGGCCACCAGAAAAGATCATTTCCCCCTCCCGTTCATAGATCAGATGTTAGAAAAGTTAGCTGGAAGAGAGTACTATTGTTTTCTATGTGGGTACTCCGGATATAATGAAATATATGTAGACCCGGTAGATCAACACAAAACAACCTTTACATATCCTTTTGGTACCTTTGCTTTCTGAAGGATGCCATTTGGATTGTGTAATGCACCTGCTACTTTCCAGAGATGCATGATGGAAATAATCTGGGACATGATCGATAATTTTCTTGAGGTATTTATGGATGACTTTTCTGTGTTTGGTGATAAATTTGATGAGTGTTTATAGAATTTAGAAAAGGTGTTAATTAGATGCAAGGGAACTGATTTGGTTCTGAACTAGGAGAAATGTCATTTCATGGTTCCTGAGGGTATAGTGTTAGGACACACGGTTTCGAGTTCAGTTTTAGAAGTGGATCGTGCAAAGATTGAGGTAATCAAGACTCTTCCCCCTCTTATTTCTGTAAAAGGGGTAAGAAGCATTTTAGGTTATGCTGGTTTTTATCGACGTTTGATTAATGATTTCTCTAAGATCGCTAAGTCGTTCTGTAACTTACTCGAAAAGGACACCAAATTTATTTTTGATGAAGCTTACATGGCGGCATTCAAAGATATCAAGGAGAAACTCATATATGCACCTATTGTATTACCTCCTTGGAAGATTCCGTTTGAAGTTATGTGTGATGCTAGTGATTTTGTTATGGGTGTTGTTTTGGGTCAAAGAAAGATAAGGTGTTTCATTCTATTTACCATGCTAGTAAAACATTCACAAGTGCTTAGATTAATTATAATGTAACTTAGAAGGAGTTATTAGCTGTTGTGTATGCATTTGACAAGTTTCGTTCCTATCTTCTTGAGGCAAAAATTGTCGTGTACACCGATCATTCTGCGATCAAATACCTTATGGAAAAGAAAGATGCAAAGACATGTTTGATTAGATGGGTATTTTTGTTACAAAATTTTGATTTGGAGATTCGAGATCGAAAAGGTTGTGATAATCATGTTGCAGATCATTTGTCGCATCTTGAAGGATCTGAGTTTAATAGTCGACCAAAGTTGGTCAATGAAGAGTTTCCTGATGAGGTCTATTTTTTATATACGCAACTGATACTCCTTGGTATGCAGATATAGCTAATCTTATTGTGAGTGGTTCTTTTCCTGAAGGAGCTACCTCACAAGAGTTATAAGATTGAGTCACCGTGCAAAGCAATTGTTTTGGGAGGATCCCTTCCTCTATAAAACTTGTAGTGATAATATGGTAAGAAGATGCATACCTGAGAGTGAGACCCAGTCGGTAATTCCTAGTTGTCATGATTCACCATATGGAGGACATTTCAAGGGTGATCGTACAGTTGCAAAGGTACTTCAATCCGGTTTTTATTGGCCTACTCTACATAAAGATTGTCATGAATATGTACGAAAATGTCACAGATGCCAATATACCGGTAATATGTCTAAGAGAGATGATATGCCACGTAATAATGTTCTTGAAGTTGAGATATTTGATGTATGGGGTATTGATCTCAATCCCTTTGTACTATCTAATGGAAATCTTTACATCCTATTAGTTGTTGATTACATGTCCAAATGGGTAGAGGTTGTTGCCCTAGCAACGAATGATTCGCGAGTAGTGGTAAAGTTCTTGAAATCACACATCTTCACTAGACATGGTATGCCTAGAGTTATTATTAGTGATGGAGGTTCTCATTTCGTTAACAGATACTTGAAGACTGTGTTAGAGAAGTATGGGGTGAGACATCGTGTATCTACTGCGTATCATCCACAAGAAAATGGTCAAGCTGAGGTCTCTAATCGAGAGATCAAATCCATTCTAGAGAAAATGGTTGGTTCCACACGCAAAGATTGGTCAATGAAGTTGGATGATGCGTTGTGGGCATATCGTACTGCGTTTAAGACACCAGTTGGCGCATCTCCATATCGCATAGTCTATGGTAAGGCTTGTCACTTACCTCTTGAACTCGAATTAGGTGCATATTGGGAAATAGCGGAGATGAATATGGACCCTACTTTAGCCGGTGAGCATAGTATGATGAAACTAAATGAACTTGATGAGTTTCGATTTCATGCCTATGAATACGCTAAACTTTATAAAGAAAAAACAAAGAAATGGCATGATAATCGCATTCGTGAAAAGAAGTTTAAAGTTGGGCAGATGGTCCTGATGTCTCCCTATTTGTGATGATTTAATCTTAGTTGGAGACATCATTTTAGGTGTATTTAATCATTTAATTGTCGATTTTTATTTATATTATGATATTTTTCTATTTCTTGCATTGATTTGATTATTTATTATTTTTAGAGTATATTGGGTTTAATTGTTTGCTAATTGTGAAGTTTCAAAGATATATGGTAATTAATTAGATGGCAAATCAATTATAAGAGATCAGGGAAAGAAGATAATGATGTAAATTGGAGATAAAGGAAGTAAAAGATAAGTATGGAAAAATAAAGTTGTCAAATAAATCTGAATTCCAGCAGCTACGTCCATTAAATTGATAATAACTCAAAAACGGCTGGGAATTTGGAAGAATGGTCTGAAGAAAAGTTATAGAGCCTTCCGATGCGATCGGTTTCGATATAAAGAACGCGTCAATCGAAGCAATATTGAAGACGTTACGACCAAAACAAAACAGCAATAGTTTATTACCTTTTCTATATTTTAGGGTTACGAATTTAAGTTGGGCTAGAAGTCTAATACTTGTCTTCCACTCCAAGAAAACGTTTTAGGGTTTCCTATACCCTCTAAATACACCATTTAATTAGTAGAAACACATCCTTGGCTAATCCTTAAGCCAAGAAGAAGCCTACATCAAGAGAAAAGAAGTTTGGAAGGAGTTGAACACCAAATTATGTCCTCACATGCCTTCAAATTTGTAATTGTTTTCTTTTCTTTCTCTTGTATGAACTAATTTACTTTATCTTGAGATTTAGAATATGAGTATGAACCCTAGACTTGTTTTACATCTATTTAAATTTGGGATACCATTGTATTTAAATTGAAGTCATGTTTTATTCTCTGTTTTATGTGTTTTGATTTATTGTTTGTTTTCCTTGCGGAGGCCTACGTATAGAATTACCTTAATAGTAGTTAGATGGTCACCCGGGAGGGGTGTCTAATTATTGAAACACCACATAAACTTCGTGTGCGATAGTGATCCTGACGAGAATGCCTAACTAGATAACCATTAGGGTATGATTTAACCACCGATCATCATTATAAGGTCAGACTCATTTAGGAACCTAGTGGCGTAGGAGCACCCTATTTAAGTCCCCTCATGATTGTGAGGTCACCACCCTAGTTCGCTCTATGGGGATAGGGGGGATTTAGAATCTTGACTACATATCTAAGAGCTATTGTCTCCCTTATAAACTGAAATTGATAGAAAGAATTAGAGTATTAGTGCATACTAACAAAACCTAAGCTATACTCTCTCATCTCATATTCTCCCATATTTAATTATTTGTCTTCACTTTTACTTAGTTTAATTATTAATCTCTCAATCAATCGTATTTATTTTCTGTCTTTTAATTATTAATTGCTACTCTGATTTATTTGCTCATTCGTATAACAAACTAAGTCCTTGAGAACGAATTCTTCTTATCATTAAAACTTGCATACGTCGTGTAATACTTGCAGTACTGTGCTTGCCTAGGGTGATAAATGCATTGTTTTCTGGATTTATTTATCATATTTTTATCATACCCTAGGTGACACCAATTTTTTGGCGCCGCTGCCGGGGACTTGTGTCTCGTTAGCGTGTGGGTTATCTATTTCGAGTAGTAGTTCTTAGTTAATTTTTATTTTTCCAGATTTACGCTTGTGGGTGCTTTAGTCTTTTTCAGGTTTTAGCAGTGCATCCTTGGCCTCCTCTCCCGGAGCCCGAAAGGAGCTTCAGAGCTTATAACAGACGTATCAGAGGAGAAAGAAACCAAAGAAGAGCTATGGCAGAAATTCAACAACTAGGTGTGGATCCACCACTAGTAGATCCACCAATTATTCCTATAGTTCCACCACTTGGTCCTTTAGGCCAAATACCACCACCACCAGGAGATAACCGAAACAACAACAGAATTGAACAAGATCTTTCAGGCTTGGGAGCACCATTTCAAGTTCAACCATTAAGTTATCATCCTCCAGAGATCCAGAATATCAAGTTCAGGCCCGATTCAGGCATGCTCAGTCAATTTCAGAATTTCAGACTCTATAGTGGTGCAGCGGTTCAAGATCCGGTAAGAGAGATTCAGAAGTTCATTGGTGGGGCCTAGGGTGTGATAAAATAAGATATAAATAAAGTGCAAAAACACCCTAGAACTACACGGTTCTGCAAGTATACAGATCGTATGCAAGTTTTAGATTGAGATTCGTTCCGCAGAGACTACAAAGGTTAGAAGAATCTTATGCAAATATCAAGTGTAAATAATTAAAGCTAGAACAACTAAACGCAAATAAAAGTAAAGACAAATAAAGATGGATTGAGAAAATAATTAACTAACTTAAACTAAGAATTAAAAGATAGAAATTAAATATGGAAGAGAAGTGATATGAGAATATAGCTTAAGTTATTAGCATGTAATCCCCACTAGTTTTTCCGTTCTAAACATGTAAGGGTGAATTATATAGTATTTCCCTAATCGGTCCCAATTCGCTATCGGTAGTTTAAAATAGGATTTACCTGTGTCAATAAGGCTTCCTAAGCAAACTTTTTCTGTAATTGGTAAATAGTCACAAGAACTAAACCATAGTGATTATCTAGTTAGGTTGGGTTGTCAGATCAGACCTAATACTAGACGTTATGTGCTAAACATGCAATTAAACACCGTTGTCAATGGTGACCTAATTACTAGATGGTAATTCTAATGGCTGCAGTCCACAAGAACACAGAATATAAATCCAAACACATAAACAAAGAATAAAAACTATAATTCTATTTAAAACATTAAATTCCCAAATTAGATAGATGTCAACTCAAAACTAGGGTTCATACATATATGCTAAAACTCAAGCTAAAGAAATTTAGTTCATAAAAGAAAAGAAAGAAATTACAAATCTAAAGGTAGAGGAAGACATTGTTGATGAACAGCTCCTTCCAGACTTCTCTCTTGTGTTGTAAGCTTCCTCTTGGCTTAATGTTTTACCAAGGATGATTTAAGAGTGTTAAGAGGCTGTATTTATAGTGTATAGGTTGACCTAAATCGTTTCTTTAGAGATAAGTTAAGTAATAGACTCCTAGCACAACTCAAATTCGTAAGGAAATAAAGATAAACACTGCTGGACCGTTTTGAGCATAATTCTTCGTTATTGGTCGGTTTTTGCTCCATAAGATACCAAAAGAATCGTAACTGAATTATCTCTAGCCCTATGAAAGGAATCTTCCAAAATCGGCCTATTTCTTAGGTAAAATAACACTTCTTTAGGCGTGTGCTGCAGAAATTCAGATTAGGCAGCTTTTCCTTTTCCATGCTTTTAGCCTTTGTTTCCTTATCTCCAATTTCCATGCAAATCTCCTTCCATAAGTTGTAGTCTTTGATTTGGACTCTAATTAATCTCCATAATTATCTTTAAAGCTTCACACTAAATAAACAATTAAACCCAATATGCTCTAAAAATATTATGTTCCTAAATCAATACTCAAAATAGGAAAGTGCACTAAACTAAGCTAAAATCAACCTATAAACTAATAAATAAGCCTAAAATGATGTCTCAGAAGTATATTTTATTATCACAAATGAGGAGACATCATTCATGCAGATTTGTGATGCCTATGTTACTCCAGGCAGTACACGCGAGCAACTGTACTGTCACATGTTTTCGTTCTTCCTGACTGGTGATTGGCTAGATAGACAACCACCAGGTACAATTAATACATGGGCAGAACCTCAAGCCGCATTCTTTAACCGTTTTTATCCAAAGAGTATGAGACTCAAAGACCAAAGCGAGCTTGTGAAGTTTTGTCAAGAGAATGGAGAAGAAGTAGGAGACGCATGGACAAGGTTTTTACAGAAGTTAGCTAGATGTCCACTCCACGGTTACACCCCATCCTTACAGTTAGCTATATTTTATCAAGGTATCAATACAGAGAGTAGACTGAGGGTAGATAATCTTGCAAAGGGAAATTTCGTGTCCATGGATCCTACAGAAGCCGCCGAAGGTTTGGAAAACATAATAGAAACAGAAAGGAGTTGGCCACTTTCGCGAGCTCCTGTTACAAATGCCAAAGGTACGTTTCAATTAGATGCAGAAACTGCAAACTCAGCTCAACTTGTTGCATTAGAGAATCAAATCAAAGAGATTAAGCTTGAGATGTAGAAGAATTTAGCCGCAGCAAACGTAATGCAAGAAGCACAAGGTTGTCCACAGTGTGGGGTCACAAATCATACATGGGAAGAGTGCGAAGGAAATCCAGCATCTGTTTATTTCATATCCAACCGAGGAAATTATCAATTTGGTAATAGGAATCATCTGGGAATGCAGTATTTAAATCCACAAGGGGCCCCTAATCCAGGTCATTATCAACCTCGTCCCCAGAATAATTCTTTCCAACCAACAGGTCAAGCTTCATATCAAGGAAATCAAAATTATAATCGACCTGCTCCTCCACAACAACCTGTTAATGATGCATATATCGATGCTTTAGCTCAGAAGGCTCTACTACAATATCCTCAAGAAGGAGTTGTGGGTGATCAACAATTGAAGAATTTTATAGATATTATGACCACTAATATGCATTCCCAGAACGAGAAGTTAAGAGAACAAGAAGCTTCAATTCAAATTTTAGGTACGAAGTAGAACAAATGAATAAAGTTATTACTAATATTATGGAAGCAAAAGAATTGAAGGCTATCGAAGGAGGTGATGCCAATGTTGGGTTCGAATCTTGTAAGGCTATTTGCCTTGACATTGAAGAAAATAATAAAGTACCGCATGCTGCAGAAAGTGTCGTGGAAGTTCCCAATACCGAAGAAGAACCAACCAAGTCTAGCCCCGTGGACTCTAACTGTTCTGAAGATGAGGATGAAGATTCAGAGAAATCCGAATTTATACAGATTCTGAGAGATATGAAAGAAGAGATTAGATCGGTTATGGAATTACAAGCTGCTAGAGCTAAAGATAAAGAGGAAGAAGCCTCAGAAGAGAAAGTAGAAATTGCACCTGTTGTGCAAGAAAAGAAGGAAGACGAGAAGGTGGAATCGCCGCCAGTTGTTTAACCAGTGTCACAAATTATTCCTGATATAAATTTGAAGGGTGACATTGAACTCAAGACATTTGTAGAGGCGTATACTCCTGAGAATATCAACGCCCAAATGCTTGAGATTACGAAGAAAGGGCTTAAACCGCAACAAGTTTTTACGCAAGTTATTCCTAAGAAAGAAGCGAGAGTAGAAGCCAAGAAAGAGACTGTGAGAGTCTCAAGAAAAGTAGAGAAAGATTTACCATTGAAGCTCAAAGAACCTGAAAGCTTTAGTCTTCCTATACAAATAAATGGTATGCTCAAGGTGAAAGCTATGTGTGATGTGGGTTCTGGTGTGAATCTTATGCTAAAACCCTTGTTCAATAGACTTGGACTTCAGAAATCAGAAAACTTGCTGACAACTCAGTTACCAAGACATAGGGAACAGTGGAGGACGTTCACGTCCGATCAGGTAATATCACCATCTCTACTAACTTTGTTATGTTTTATTTCGATGCAGATAAGCAGGTTCCAATCATACTTGGAAAGCCTTTCATGGCCACAAGCCAGAGCATAATAAACTTCCAGGAAGGGACAATTACCCTTCATGCTAAAAACGTTTCTGAGACATTCAATGTCTGGGGTAAGAAACCAAGGAAGTCAGATCCCAGCGTTCCTATCATCCACAACCTTAAACATCACAAAGTCCCTAAAGAAAATATCCATGCAAAACCTGTGGATACTGAGCCAAATATTGATTTTGGGGTCGGCCAAGAAGGTCTATGGAAAGCCCACAAACTAGAGAATAGACCACTAGGTCATCAAGACTCGTGGATAGGACCGTTTGTAGTCACTAAAGTTGTTTCAGCTAAGGTGATAGAGATGAGGCCCAAGAGAGGCATTAATCGGAGATTAGTAGACGTTCATAGCCTTGCTCGTTGTTGGGGGTGCTATATTCGCAAATCTTGATAGAGGTAACGCGTCTTACTTTAAAAGACGTTAAATAAAACTGTTGTACGGGAGACAACCTGCAATTTTTTTATGTTTTTAATTCATGTTTAGTTTAGTTGTTTTTAGTTGATATTTCATATTTGAGAAAGGTATTAGTGTTTTTGATGTTCAGGTATTAAAGAAATCGAGCTAGGGAGGAAAAAAAAGAAATTTTTGTGCACATTCTGACCTTCCCGTCGGTAAGCCGGCCATACGACCGGTAAGCCGGTGGGTAAAAAACCGTGCCCACGGGTTCACGAATCAGGTTTTTACCGAGAGGTGGATTTTTGAAAAATTGTGCACCGGGTACCCGGTCAGACAAAAATACGTGCCCACGGGTTTATGAATCAGGTTTTATGCCGAGGCAAGTCTTTTTGAAAAGTTTCTCACCAGGTAGCCGGTCACACCGCCGGTAAGCCGGTCTGCGCCGCTGTTGAGAGAAACTTTCGAGTTTTTTTAATGTTATAAAGAAGAGGAAAGTTAGTCTATTACGAATTTTTCAAGCCTTTAAGCCTCTCTTCTTCTCCAAACCTCTCTCAACTCCATTTAAGCTTCATAAAACCTTCCCCAAACATCAAAACACTGCCCAATCACCATAAAAACACATCAAATCTTTTCTCCACATCATTACGAAGAAGATTCAACCACCCAAGTCTTACCAAAATACATTGAATCCAAAAATCAAAAGGCTATATTCAAAAATTCATCCTAAAATTTATTAGATCCATACCAATCCATCAAGAATCCATCTTACCCATATAGAAAATCATCATCAAAACACCTTTCCTAACCCAAATAAAGCTTGTTCAACCAATAATGAAGAGTTTCAAATTTTAAGAGTGGTTAAAGCTTTGAGTTGGATGTTAATTGAGATGACTAAGAGAACAGAGACATTAGTTATTGTGAGGCAGATGAAGAAAAGCAAGGTATTGGGTTCTGTTGAGAAGAAATCAAGTAAGAAAAGTTCTAGTTCCAACACAAAGGATGACGTAGGTCATGAAAAGAGAGGTCAGCTAGCTGTGTTTAATTCAATGGGAAAAAAGGTTCCACATTTCATGAAGAAGACAACACAACCTCTCCAATTCAAAGGTCCTACACCCGAAGAGAAAGAAAAAGCTTCAAAGGCCTTGATAGCTTCTACAAAGAAACAATTACAGGAACTACCTTTTGCTTATGAGAGAGTATTTGATGAAGAAGTTGGTAAAGGAGAGTACAAGAGATTCTTGGAGATTGGTGAAAGATTTGGTTGGTCTACGTTCATGGTAAGACGTTATGATTTATGTCATGAATTAGTTTTCGACTTCTATTCAAGCCTCTTTAGCCGAGATAATGAAGGTTGTGTTCCAGTTAGAGGAAAGTTAGTTCCTTTTACAGTTGAAGAGATTAGAAACCACTTCTAGTTTAAGAAATTGGTCGGACCATGCAAGTATAGAGAAGCAGTGGATAGAGAGAATCTTCGATTGGAATTTACTTTTTGAGCATGTTTTAGATAAGGAGAAAGTGCAATCACATAAGGGAGAATTAAAGGCACCTTGGCCTTACAAATATATCCAACCGGATGCTAGAATTTGGCACAATTTCCTTACCCCTAATGTCTTTGGAAACACAAGAATTTTGGAAGTAAGTAAAAAGAACACTATCTTGTTGAATTGTATTTTGAGAGGAGAAGAAGTGGATGTGGCACAATTGATCTTTGAGGAGGTGATGCAATTTTCAGTCTCTCCTATCTCGTTATTTAATGTAAAATATCCTACTATGATCACATGTCTTGTTCGGAAAGCAAATGTGATTTTGGGTGAAGAAGAGAAACTAGAGTTTAAAACGAGTAACAATATTGACGATGCGTGGATCATGAAAGTCTTGAGAGGAGCGGGAATCATGAAAGTCTCAAAAGAAGATTATTACCTTTTCTATATTTTAGGGTTACGAATTTGCACCTGATATGCAAGAAAAGAAAGAAGAAGAGAAGGTGGGCTCACCACCAATTATTCCAGCAATGTCACCATCCATTCCTAAGACAAATCCAAAGGTTAACATTATACTCAAAGCATCTGTAGAGGCGTACAATAAAGATAAAATCAACGCCCAGATGCTTGAGATTGCAAGAAAATGGCTTACACCGCAATAGGTATTCACGCAAGTTATTCCAGAGAAATAAGCAAGTGTAGAAGCCAGTAGAGATATTGTGGCTCATACTGAGAGAGTCTCGAGAAGAGTTGAAAAGGAGTTACCACTCAAGCTCAAAGTTCCAGGAAGCTTTAATCCTCCTATTTAAATCAGTGGTATACTCAAAGTGAAGGCCATGTGTGATGTGGGTTCGAGTGTGAATCTTATGCCCAAGTCCATGTTTGATAGACTTGGAATCAAGAAGGTGGAAAAAGCTCTCGTGAACTTACAATTTGCGGATAGCTTAGTGACAAAGACATGGGGAATAGTGGAGGACGTTCATGTCCAAAAAGGTAATATCACCATCCCTACAAACTTTGTTATTCTAGATTATAATGTAGATAAGAAGGTTCCAATCATACTTGGAAGGCCTTTCATGGCCACAAATCAAAGCATCGTCAACTTCCATGAGGGAACAGCTACCCTCGATGCTAAAATGTGTCCAAGACAGTCAATGTCTGGGGTAAGAAACCAAGGAAGTTAGATCCCACAGTTCCTGTCATCCATATTGCTACAAAGTACAGAGACCCAGAAGAAATCCACGCAAATCCTTTGGATACTAGACCAATGAGTGAGTTTGGGGTCGGCCATGAAGTTGTATGGAAATCCCGCAAGCAGAGAATAGGCCATGCAATAAAAAAGATTCGTGGATGGGACCATTTATCGTCATACAAGTTGTTTTAGAAAAAGTGATAGAGATCAGACCCAAGAGCGGCATCAAAACGGAGATTAGTAGGCATTCATAGCCTTGCTCATTGTTGGAGAGGCGATATACAGAAATCCTGATAGAGATAACGCGTCTAACTTTGAAAGAGGTTAAACAAAAGTGTTGTATGGAAGACAACAATTTTTCATGTTTTTATGTCTTTAGTTTATTTTTAGATTAGTTTTCTTTAGTATATATTGAAGTATTGAGGAAGGTATTAGTGTTTTTTATGTGCAGGTACTTAAGAAATCGATTTCGGGCGAAGAAACGAGAAAAATTGGTGAAAAAAAAATGTACCATGCGGTACACCGCACCCCAAAAAGCGTCACGACGGTAGAAAAATTTAGGTATATGCCGAAGCAAAGGTTTCATCCAGAGTGTTTGTGCAGTATACCGCACGGATGCCCCGGTGCACCGCACAAAAAATCCGTCAGCACGGTTTGGCAAATCCGGTTCAGCACCGAGGCTCACGAACCAGACCGTATCGTCACTCGCGCCAGACCGTGACACAGTCCAGAACAGAACATTCATGCGGTACACCGCATGACCCTCGCGGTGCACCGCACCAACCCTAAACCGTAACGACTGTACAAGAAATCGGGATCCTTTCCGAGACCCTCATGCCTAAACCATATCGTCAAGAACATGGCTCGGGGTCAAACAGAAGATACCTGTGGTACACCGCACCTTACCCGCGGTTCACCGCACGGCGCCGTCAAAAGACGTAATAAAAGGGATAAAGTAGAAGGTTAGTTCATACCTATAAAAATCAAAACCTTAAGCTTCTCTTTCTTCCCCAAAGCTCTCCCAACTCCATTAAAGCTTCTACAAACCTTCACTACACATCAAAACACTTCCCAATCACCATAAATTCACATCCAATTCCTTCCCTACATCATTATAAAAAAAGATTCAAGCACCCAAATTAAATCAAAACACATAGAATCCAAGAATCAAAAACCAAAATTACCAAATCTTATCCAAAATATCTTAAACCCATAACAATCAAGCAAGAGTTCATCCTACCCACATAGAGAAACATCATCCTTACACTTTTCCTAACCCAAACAACACTTGTTCAACCCAAAATCAAGGGGTACAAATATCAAGAGTGTTCAAAGCTTTGAGTTGGAGGTCAATTGAGATGACGAAAAGAACATAAACATTATCTATTGTTAGGGAGATGAAGAAGAATCAAAGTAAGGTATTGGGTACTATTGAGAAGAAAACAATTGAGAAAGGTTCAGGTTCTAGTACAAAGAAGAAGGGTAAAATAATCAAGAAGGTAGAGAAAATCCGGTTGTGGTTAATTAAAAGAGCAAAAAGATTACAACTTTCAAGGAAAAGACACAACAACCTCTACAAATAGAGATTCATATTCCTGGTATGAATGAAGCTTCAAAGGCCTTGTTAGCTTCCGTAAAACACATCTACCAGAATTGGCTTTTGCTCATGAAAGGATATTTGAAAAAGAAGTTGGAGAAGATGATTAAAAGAAATATTTAGAGATAGGAGAAAGATTGGGTTGGACTACATTCATGATTAGACATTCAAGATTATGTATGGAGTTAGTTTCCGAGTTCTATTTAGGCCTCCTTAGCCGAGATAGTGAAGGTCGTGTTCCAGTTAGAGGAAAGTTAGTTCATTATATAGTTGAAAATATTCGAAACCACTTCTAGTTCAAGAAATTGGTTGGACCATGTATGTTTAGAGAAGCGGTGGAAATATCAAGACGTTTGATTGGAATCAACTTCTTGAGCATGTATTAGTTGAAAAAAGGGTACAATCACATAAGGGATAATTGAAGGCAACTTGGCCTTACAAGTATCTTCAAGCAGATACGAGAATTTGTCACAATTTCCTCACACCAAATGTATTTGGAAACACACGAACTTTAGATGTAACTAAGAGAAACGCCATCTTTTAGAATTGTGTTTTATGAGGGGAAGAAGTAGATGTGGAAAATTTGATTTTTGAGGAGGTGATGCAATTTTTTATCTCTCCACGTTCTTTATTTAATGTGATATATCCAACTATGATCACATGCCTAGTACGAAAAGAAAATGTGGTTCAGGGTGAAGAAGAGAAATCGATGTATAAAGTGAGCAACAATATCAACAATACTTGGATCAATAAAATCTTAAGAGGCGGGGGAATTAAGAAGCCTCCACAAGAAGAATCAAAAGAAGAGAATTTTATTTGGCGAGAAAGAGTAGAAGAGCGATTGAATAGGTTTGAAGCAGCTCAAACCTTCTTGGCCGAAAATGTGGCACAAATCAAAGCTAATCAAGTGCACATCATGACACTCCTTGAGCAATTAAAGAGCGATATTGCGAAAGATCCACCAAATCCTATCTTGGATGTTGATAATGTGAGGCAATAGCCTCGAGAGTATGTTCTCTTTCTTCCTTACCATTTCTATATATGCAATATTTTCTTGTTTTTAATTTCTTTATTGAGACTTTTTTGATTCGTGGGGATACGCCTCATTTTTTAGTTGGGAGTGTGGGGATTCGTTGTCTCTCATCTCCACTGATGTATGTGATTTATGTCGACACGGTTTCGGCTAGGTGGCCTCGGCAATGTACATGATTTACAAACTGTTCACGTGACCAGACCGTGGTCTCAAATGGCAACACAGTTTTCTCCTCTTTGTCTCGGAAATAGACCGTATTCTTGGACCGTTGTAACGGTTCTTCTCGTGCGGTGCACCAGACCACTCCTGCGGTGTACCGCAAGAGTGGTCTGGTTTTTGCCAAATTTTCGTATTTCTTTTCCTAACTCGATTTCTTAAGTCTCTAAACATAAAAAACACTAATACGGTTCTCAAACATGCAACTAAAAACAACTAAACTAAACAAAATTTAACGACATAAAAAAATAAAAAATTGCGGGTTGTCTCCCATACAACACTTTTATTTAACGTCTTTCAAAGTTAGATGTGTTACCTCTATCAAGATTTGCGAATATAGCCTCCCCAGCAACGAGCAAGGCTATGAACGTCTACTAACCATCGTTTAATGCCCCTTTTGGGCCTGATTTCTATCACCTTAGCTGAAACAACTACAATGACTACAAATGGTCCCATCCACATTTCTTTGTGACTTCGCGACCTATTTTCTGGTTTGCGGGCTTTCCATACAAATTCATGGTCGACCTCAAACTCAATATTTGGATCAGTATCCACATTTTTTGCGTGGATTTCTTCTGGGACACGAAGATGTGAAAGGCTGTGGATGATAGGAACTGTGTGATCTAACTTCCTCGGTTTCTTACCCCAGACATGGAATGTCTCGGATATGTTTTTAGCATGAAGGGTAACTGTTCCCTCCTAGAAATTGATGATGCTTTGACTTGTGGCCAAGAAAGGTCGTCCAAGTATAATCGGAACCTGCTTATATGCATCATTATCAAGAATAACAAAGTCAGTAGGGAATGTGATATACATGTTCGGACATGAACGTCCTCCACTGTTCCCCATGTCTTTGAAACTGAGCTATCCGCAAATTGTAACTTCACGGGAGCTTTCTCTGTCTTCTCTAGCCCAATCCTATCGAACACGGACTTTGGCATAAGATTCACACTCGAACCCACATCACACATGGCTTTCATCTTGGGCATACCATTTATTTGAATAGGAAGATTAAAGCTTACTGGATCTTTGAGCTTAAGTGGAAACTCTTTTTCAGTTCTCCTCGAGATTCTCGCAGCATGAGCCACAGTCTATTTCCTGGCTTCTACACTCGTTTCTTTTTATGGAATAACTTGCATGAATATTTGTTGCGGTGTAAGCCCTTTCTTTGAATCTCAAGCATTTGGGCGTTGATATTTTCAAGACTATATGCCTCTACAAATGTCTTGAGTTCAATGTCTACCTTCGGATTTGTACCAAGAATAGTTGGTGACATTGTTTGATAAATTGGTGGCAAGTCCACCTTCTCTTCTTCTTTCTTCTCTTGCATAGCGGATGCAACTTCATCTTTCAGCTCTATTGAGTTTTCTTCCTCTTTCTCTTTAGCTCTAGTAGCTTGCATCTCAAAAACCGATCTTATCTCTTCTTGCGTATCTCTCAAAAGGTCTTTAAACTCGGATCTTTCAGATGAATCGGAATCTTCAGAGAAGTTAGAGTCTTCTGGGCTAGACTTGGTTGGTTCTTCTTCAGTTTTTGGAACTTCCACGGCAATTTCTGCAGCATGTGGTACTTCCTTATTCTCTTCTATTTCAAGGAAAATAGCCTTACAAGCTTCAAACCCAACATTGGCATCACCTCCTTCAATAGTTTTCAATTCCTTTGCTTCCATGATATTTGTTATAACTTTACTTATTTGTTCTACTTGCATACCTAAGATCTGAACTGAAGCTTCTTGTTCTCTCAACTTCTCGTTCTGTGAATGCATATTAGTTGTCATAAGATCCATAAAATTCTTCAATTTCTTATCTCCCACAACTCCTTCTTGAGGATGTTGTGGCAAAGCCTTCTTAGCTAAAGTATATGTATAAGAGTTATTAACAGGTTGTTATGGAGGAGCAGGTCGATTATAATTCTGATTTCCCTGATATGTAACTTGACCTCTTGGTTAGTAAGAGTTATTCTGGGGACGAGGTTGATAGTTACTTGATTCGAGGCCCCCTGTGGATTTATATACTGCATACCCGGATGATTCCTGATACCAAATTGGTAATTTCCTTTGGTTGGATATGAAATAAACAGATCCTGGATTTCCTTCACACTCTTCCCATGTATGATTTTGTACCTCACACTTCGGACAACCTTGTGCCTCTTGCACTACATTTGTTGCTGCTAAATTATGTTGTTATTGCATCTCAAGCTTAATCTCTTTGATTTGATTCTCTAAGGCGATTTACTGAGTTGATTTAGCAGTCTATTTATCTAATCTAAGTGTTCCTCTGGTGTTTGTAACAGGAGCTCGCGAAAGTGACCAACTCCTTTCTATTTCTATAATACGTTCCATACCTTCGGCGACTTCTGTAGGATCCATGGACACAAATCCTCCTCTTCCAAGATTATCTACCCTCAATCTACTCTCGGCATTAATACCTTGATAAAACATCGCTAACTGTAAAGATGGAGTATAACCATAAAGCGGGCATCTAGCCAACTTCTGTTGAAACCTTGTCCATGCGTCTCCTACTTCTTCTTCATTAGCAAGCTCCATCTAATCTTTGAGTCTCATACTTTTCGAATAAAAAGGTTAAAGAATGCAGCATGAATTTTTGCCCAAGTATTAAGTGTACCTGGTGCTTGTCTATCTAGCCAATCACCAGCTTTTTCGGTCAGAAAGAACAAAAACATGTGACAATACAGTTGCTCGCGTGTAATACCAGGTTTAATGTAGGCATCACAAATCTGCATGACCTGCTGAATTGCTTTTACTGGATCTTGAATTGATGTACCACTGTATATTCCAAAATTTGTGAATTAACTGAGCATACCCGGATCGAGCCTGAATTTGATGTTTTGGATCTCTAGAGGACCATAACCTAAAGGCTGAACTCGAAAAGATGCTCCCAAGCCTGGGAGGTCTTGTTCTTGTCTGTTAATGTTTCTGTTACCTCATCCTGGTGGTAATTGAGGACCTATTGGCGGATCACGAGGGTCTGGTGGTTGATGTTGATCGACATTCTGATTAATAACATCATCCCCTAGTGTAGGATCTTCTCCCACTCTAAAGACATTAATTTTCTTTGTTCTCTTTCTTCTCTCAAGCGTCTGTTATAAGCTGCAAAGCACCTCTCGGGCTCCGCAAGCATACACTGTAAATGAAAGAGACTAAAAAAACCAAAATCGTAAAACTGGAATAATAAAATAACTAAAACTACTACTACTAAAAATAAATAACCCACGCGCTAACGAGACACAAGTCCCCGGCAGCGGCGCCAAAAACTTGGTGTCGCCTAAGGTTTGATAAAAATATGATAATAAAAGATGGATAAACGATGCACTAACACCCTAGACTAAACATGTTACTCATTGCAAGTATCACAGGTCGTACGGAAGTTTTAATAATAAGTCAGATTCGTTCTCAGAGACTTAGTGTGTTATACGAATGGGTCAACAGAATATAGCGTAGTAATTAATAATTAAGAGACGGAAAGTAAATAATAATGCTTAATGAGGAGATAAGATTAAACTAAATGAACTAAAGACAAGTAAATTAAATACAAAAATATAAGATGAGAGAATATAGCTCAGGTTTTGCGAGTATGCACTAATCCTTCTATTTCTTCTACAAGTTAATAAGGGTGATTATAGCTCTTAGATAAAGTAGTCAGGATTCTAAATTCCTCCTAACCCCCTTCCGGGTGGACTTAGGTGGCGACCTCACAATTGCCAAGGGACTTAACTAAGGTGCTTCTACGCCACTAGGTTCATAGATGAGACTGGCCTACAATAATGATCGGTGATTAAATCAAACCCTAATTACTATCTAGTTAGGCAAGCCCTTCCGGATCACTAACACACACTAGACGTTTATGTGGTGTTTCAATAATTAGACACCCCTTCCAGGTGACCATCTAACTACAATTAGCACAGCTCTAAATTGATCAGGTTTAAGACATACAATAAATCAAAGCACATAAAACAAATATATGGTTAAGCAGCTAGAATCAATTTAAAATAGTTCTCCCAAAGAAACATAGATAGAAGAAAATATAATTCATAGATTATACATATGCAAAACCAAATCTATTGGAAAATTAGTCCATACTAGAAAGAATTAAACTAAAATAAAGATACATACTGTCGACTTGCTCTCTTGAATGACTTCTAATGATGAATAAAACTTAAGGACTAATTGTGGGAGGCAAGGACATGTTTACAATAGTTAAAGGCTGTATTTATAGGTGTCTAGGAAGACCTAATTCGGATTTCTTGGAGTAGAAGGCAAGCAATTGGACTTCTTTTCCAAATTAAATTTGTTTCCTAATATATAGGAGAAAAGAATAACTGTTGTTGTCTTGTTTTGGCCGTAACTTCCTCAATATTGCTCCGATTTTCGTCTACTTTATATCGAAACAACCGCGTCAAAAATATATACACTTCATTTTCAGACCGAATCTCGAAATTCCTATCCGTTTTTAAGTTATCTTCACTTTAGTGGATGTGGCTGCTGAAATTCAGATTTACTTGGCAACTTTTCTTTTCCTATTTTATCTTTACTTCCTTTTATCTCCAATTTCCATCCATATCTTATTTCCTTTATCTCTTTCGAATTTATTTGGCATCTAATTAATTTCTATATATATTTAAAGATTCACATTAACACACAAATTAAACCAAATATGCTCTAGAATAATAATTCCTCAAATCAAGACAAGAAATAGGAAAATATAATAATATGACTAAAAATAGAGTATTAATTGTCCTAATACACCTAAAATGATGTCTCCAACCTAGATTAATTAATCACAAATAGGGAGACATCATATACATATGATACAAACATCTGAATCTATTACTGGACCCTCAGGATTGATGGGATTTACTCAGTCAAAAGAGCATATCATTATTTTAAACTGGAAAAAAAGAAAGCTAAAAATTTAGAAAAACATAAAAAAATCATCCATTTCTCATGTTATTGACCTTGAGGTTTGGAAAACTGTCTGGAAAATGGAGACTCCACCTAAAGTCGGGAATTCTTTATGTAAATCAATACAAAACTATCTACCTACAAATATTTGTATCACAAGAAGGTCACGGGTATTAAAACATATAGCATTTGTAAACATGGTTTTGGAAACATTGAACATGTTCTATTTAAATGCCCTTGGGTAAAGGCATTTTGGTTTGCATCATCACCCATGGGTTTCACGACATGCAACCATTTCTACAAGAAGGTAGATATTTGGATGGCCAAGGTCTTAAATAAGGCTACCAAACTCTGTGAGAAAAACAATATGATTACTGAAATGGCTAGTATAATTGCATGGTAAAATTGGAAGGATAGGAATGGGTTTGTTTATAATAACACTACCACATCCCAATTTTACACAATTCAAAAAACAATGTCTTGTGGGAGGAACAAAATAATATTTTCTGTCCTAAGGATGACACACTTGGTCTGAAGGTAGATATAAATGTTGTGGATTAGTATGAATATAGGAAAACTCCTCAGGATGACACTAAGTGTCTAAGGGGAAAAAACTAGTCCCAAGGATGATATGATAAGTAAGAATGAAAAAACCTTGAGTAATGATGGTATACACCAAAAAAAGGTCAGAAATGAAGTGAATATCCCCCAAGTGAACAGGGTTGGAAAAGTACAACAATGCTAGTAAAGAAAGTTGTAAGTGGTTCCCACCCCCAATGTATACTCTCAAAATTAATTGTGATGCACCTTTTTCAACTAATAAATCATCTATTGTTTGTATTATTAGGGATTCTAATGGAACTGTTATTAAATGCAATGCTTGGAAGATTGTTGTTGAAAGTGTAGTGAAGGCTAAAATTTTAGGGATCTTGAAAGCCTATCTATGGGAAAGGGATCACAAAAACTTCAAGTGCATTATTGAGAATGGTTGTAAATTCTTTATGGACCTCTCGCAAACCTTTCTTTGGGAAATTCGGAAATTTCAGAACTTTTGGTTCAAAAATTTTGAAACTTTTTGGTTGAGAATCAGAAATTTTGAAATTAGACTATCCTATATAGTATTGCGGTTAATTAACAACAATTTTCACGAGTGGGTTCTTTAAAAATTGATGGAGTAGCCAAGTTGGGTTGATGATGGTGGAAAATGGTCCACGAGTGGAGGCAGTTTTCTTTTGCAGGAGAGCGACTCAGTGGGAATGTGAGTGTGATAACATTTCCTTTTGTTTTTATAGGGTTTATCATGTTTCATTGTTTTTTCATTCGAACATAAAAACATGTTTAATTGTTTTCCACGTTTACTTTTTCTTTTCTTTTTTTGTTATTAAATTTTTCAATGTTACTTATAATTTATGGTATATATGCTATAAAAAACCCTAATAAAAGTACCTAATGGTTAAAGGGGCAACGCCCAATTAATTACACGGAGAGTTAAATTATTCTCAATTAACTACAACTTCAAGTAATTCCTAATTAGTTACAATAAATTGGAAGATTACAAATATACTCATAAACCTATTAATTAATTACTTTTAATTATATATATCATTGAATTTTTATTATCTTCACCATTTATTATAATAAATATTTATTTTATTTGTTTCACCACCACCCCCACCACCACTCCCACCCTCCACCACCCCCACCCCCACACCCACCCCCACCACTCCCACTACCACCCACCACCACTCCCACTACCACCCACCACCACAACCACACCAACACCCCCACCACCAACTAGTTCCAACTAGTTTCATAAAATTTATATTTTTGTACAAGACAAATTAATATTTACGTCAATGAATTTCTATTTTAAAATTTTTTAATTTCGATAATTTGTTTTATGTGTTTCTAAAACACACAAAAAAATCCAAATACCACAACCCGCGTGAGTCTGTGAATTTTTTTTATATAAAAAATCATAATTAAATCCAAAAAAATCAGAAAAATTAAAAAATTGTATTTATTGACGGGGCATGTTCATATCTACATCAACGAATATTTTTTATTTTTTAATTTTATTTTATTTTTAGATTTCGATATTCAGTTTTAAGTGTTCCTATAATACACAAAAATATATATATTAATGTAACACACAAAATTATAAAAATATCCAACCCTTTTTTGTTATTTTGTGTGTTGCTGTAATACATAAAACATTTATTTGTGTATTACGATAACACACAAGTATTCAACCACCAATAGATGGCAACTCAACAAAAACTTCCTCATACAATAAACTTGATTAATCATGGTAGAAGGAGATGCAAACATAGGTTGGGTGAATTTAACTTGTAAGTAATAAATTACCTATATGGTCCTTAACCAAATCCTTACGTAGAGGTGCATTGACATGTTCAATAGAAGCAATCCAGGGCCATCAATATTATGAATAACAATTAACAACATAAATAAATGATTCATTGTCCTTCATGGGTAGGTCAGGCCCATCAAGAAATGTGAGATCAAGAAATGTGAGAGGATCATCTATGGACTTGGTATTAAATGGTTGCTAACTTAAACTCTTTTTTTGGTTTTTCAATTTATCCCATAATAGTTTCGCAAGAGCTATCATAACCTAGAAATTCATCATTAAAGAAGAGAGATTAATAAATTGAAAAACATACCAAAAGAATTAAAAAAAACCGATTAAGAAAATTGCTCACCTATTTAAGATTAATAGAATGAAGATATCTATTGATGAAAATAACAAAATAAACTGAATTTGGCTCGGAATGCAACCAAATAGTGATAAATTTTTTTAGAAACACCAACTTCTATACCGGATGACATGGTATCAAAATAAAAACTCAATTACATTACCAAATTCCATCGGTTATGAAACAAAGTGGGATTACGGGGATATGTGATAAACTCATATACCCTTAATCTTACAAAATTACTCACGGGTTTTAACCACTTTATTACCCTAAACTTAACAATTTATCCTTTTAATTTCTCAAGAACAAACAAACCCACACAATTTATAAAGGAAGTAACGAACCCATGCCATTTATAAGAATGAATATAAACAAATAAAAGATTAAAACAGTTACACATACAATTGATCCAAGCCCTTAAGAAACAATCTTATTGACAAAGATTAGGGTTTCGAGTAAACAATATACCTGTAAAGGCAATTTTGATCAATAATAAGTTTAGTCGTGCCAATCTTACCCGGTAACCAAGCTATTAAACACCCAGTTATTTTCTGAGAAAAAAGAGAGATAGACAAACGGTGTGAGATTTGAACTGTGGAGAGGCCAGACAAAACTCAAAAGGAAAGTAAGTCGATGGGGTCAAATGACCTTTCAAATATCAAAGGAGTAAGAGTACTACTCTTCACATATATATATATATATACAAATGACCTTTTAGATATCAAAAGAGTAAGAGTACTACTCTTCATTTTTTAAAATATATATATAAAGAAAAATGTTGATAGGCTTAGGGTACGCGCGTGCGGGGTTTTGGGTCAGGTGGCGCGGGTTTGCGGGTTTTGGGTTTCATTTAAACAGCCCTAATATATATATATATATATATTAGGGATAACTAGTGCCCGAGGGCAGTAAGAATTTTTTTAACAATTGAGAGAGAATGGAATGGAATAGTTATAGTTATAGGTAATCTATTTATCTAAATAAGTTACATATTATCTGACTTTTTTTATTCAAGATTATCTTTCAAATTATTTTGAATCGACTAAAATAACTTTAGGTGGGTCATTTCAGAAGCATAAAGTTGATTAGTTTTGATAAAATCACCTATTTGAATCATTAATCAGATTAAAGTTTCCAAGGAACCACAACCCATATTGGAGGAACTACCGAGAATAATTGACGATAGAAAAGTTTTAGAATTTCAAGAACCAGTGCTAAATTTTTTATGCAATATATATAGGTACAAAGGTCATGTATTAATATAATTTTTCTAAACTTATTCATTTTCTACTACTTCTCATATAAACCTATAGCACCATATGTTTCAATTGCATATGATAGTAGAAAATATTCATTCTGGAGGAACTCGAATAACTTGTTGCAACAAAAATTCTGCAAGCGGTTGGTAATTTCGTCTATCACACGAACCCTTATATTCCCGCTACATGGCCCTGGTGCACCTGCCAACATATGCTACCTCAATTAGCTTATTCAATTAAAGTTTCAACCACAAAAAATGAATTTTATATTTATTACAAATGCATTTAATTATCTAAAAACTATGAATAGTTGTTACAAAACATACAATTATCTCTTAATACATTTCATATATTTATAAAAGCACGATGGAACATAACTATAAAATTTAAAATTTAAGTTGATGATATTTAAGTTATCACGTCATGAAAGATAACACTTGTGTCCCGAAAAAAATAGCACTCATTTATACATTAATATTTATGAAAAATAACGAAATTTATTTATTTTCATGACACCTACATAAGGTCGTCAAGTAATGGAATACATTCTAATGATATGTGATGGCGGTTACAAAAGTGAAAGCAGGCTCCACCTTTTTCTAGTTCTAAGTTTCTTCAAATTCTAAGTTGCTAGATCTTCACTTTCTACATCTTTAGAAACTATCAATCATGGTATTTGTATTTGAATATTATTTTTAACAATAAAAAACTATTCGGAATGAATATTTTGAAACATGTTTGGAAAAAATTATTTAGAAAATATGATTATAAATTCAATTTTTTTTTATTTTTCTATATTCAATTTGAATTTAGATCGAAAATTTCTGTATGCAACTCAATTTTTCATAAAGCATCTAAGATCTAGTAATTTTTTTAATTTGTCATACTCATCGAGTATAAAATTACCTCTTTTTTTTCTAGAATAAAACTTTACATATAGCATTGAAAATAGCATAATTATTGCAATCTATTTTTCTTAACTTATCAATCATAATAATTACTAAATTGCTAATTTATTTGTTAAGTATTTAATTAAAAATTAACTTTACATGATACACATTTGTATCTTTATCATAGTAGTTATGTGTATTTTTAACAATCTTTTGGACTCCTGAATATACAATTTTTAGTTTTAAAATCGATATTTGGAATAAATTTCTAAATAAGCTGGACTACCTTCAATGAAATTAAATGACAAATATTCACTTATGAATTCATTGTCAACTGATAATTTATATTTTTAAAAATCATTACTATTCGTAAACAGCTACTCTATTAAATCCATCCACATATATCTTAATTAAAAGAAATCAATATATGACCATATTCTAACTTTTTATTGAAAAAATTATATTCCAATTCAAACCTTATATTGTGAAACAAACTTGTTGTCAATTTTGTAGAGTTAAACATAATCAAAGGTAAATCTATGTTTTTTTTTTGTCAAAAGGTAAATCTATGTTCATGTAAACCAGAAAAAGTAATACCATGTATTATTAAAAAAATTATATGTGCCTTAAATTAACCGTGTTCTTTTTTCATGTTAGGAATAATAAACTCATATTCTTATGTACAAAAACTAAAACAGAAGCCTTAGTAATTTTTTATTAAAATAATAGATCAATGCTAGTTTGATAAAAAAAAATCTTATATCAATTATTTGTGTATTTGACAAAAAAAACTACATGTGTCTAGATAACAGATAAATCAAATATTTATAACAGAGAAATTAAATAATAATTGTGCAATTAAATTGAATTTGAGAAACTTCATAAATAGAATAGAATAACTCATATAATCAAAAACTAAATCTAGAATTACACATGACTTTGATTTAAAAAAATAAATCCTTCTAAAATAGAAATAATTAAAACCTATTTTAACACAAAAAAAAATATATTGGCTACTATTGTTTTCCAGTCAATACCTCAAAATAGTCCATGATCCCCCATTCGAATTTCAAGGAGTAATTTAACACCATATATATTTATTTAAGCTCTCAAAGAAAATATATATGGATGTTCTATAGAGTCTATAAAACAATAAATAGCAATGAAAAAACTATGAAGAGACTCACTAACTAACTTTATATTTAATATTTGATAATACTTAAAAAGGGGAATATCCAGTTTAACTCTTTATATCTAGTCTGAAGCCCTTGTCTGCAAATTAAATAGAGAGTTGGAATTGTATCCGTATTCCGATACGCTTCTAGATTTTTTGTACAAAAATTTAAAATTAATCATTAGGTAAAACATAAAATAATAATAGACATGTAAATGAATTAATACTCTCACCAAGGGCTCTTCGTTAAAGGTTTGTTTGAGTTCGTCTCGTTAGTTAAACAAACCAGCTCAAGCTTTAAATTCAGGCTCGTTTACTAAACGAGACAAACTCAATTAAGCTCGTGAACAATTTGGTAAGGGTTCTTTAAGATTTTGTTAATAGACTTGGTAGATATATTTAATTAAAAATAATATATGTATATATGCAAAAAGTCAAAACTACGTAAAATGTATATGTAATTAATCATAACTAAAAATATTTTATATCTAATAAGTAATTTTTTTATATCTAATAAATACATTACTATTATCTAGGGCTGCAAGTGGACTGATAGTCTTACCAAAGGCTCGAGTTTGAGTTCGCTAAGGGTTTGTTTGAGTTCGCCTCGTTAGTTATCGAATCAAGCTCAAGAAAGGTAAAGCTTGGTTTGGCTCGTTTCGTTGCAAACTCAAACCAAACTCAATCTCACTAAAATATTAGCAAACAAACTCAAGAAAGCTAAAGTTCGGCTCAGTTCAGCTCGTTTGCAACCCTAGTGGTGGGGGTGGTAGGGGTGGTAGGGGTGGTGGTGGTCGGTGGAGAATGTATGAGGTGGTGGTGATAGTCGGTGGTGGTGGCCAGTGGTCGTGGCCGAATTTTATAATAAAAACAAATTAAAAAAATAATATATTATGAATATTATATAATAAAAATAAAAAGTAAATAATTAAAATAACATTAAGGATAATAGTGTAAGGTAAATATGACAAAGTGTTTAATTGAGAATTAATCCTTTAAATTATGAGTAAGTAGGAAGGATTTTTCTCCTTTATTTTCGGAATGAAATTTGAGGATTCGCAACTAATTGGGAATTATCCCATTATTAAATGTAGCCAATTTATTTTATAAGAAAAAACCTTATGAAATAATTATTTATAGAATATATCCTCTCTATCTGTTGTATACCTTTACTACCATTATTATTAAATATATTATTTTATTTTAATACAATATTTATTTTTTAAATATTAAATAAATAATGGTGCACTTCCACCACCACTACCCCACCACCACCACCTACCACCTCCATAACCACCACCACCACCCTATTGCTACCACCACCACAATAACCACCACTATAACCACAACCACCACCACCTCCACCACCACCCCCACTTACTTTTAATTTGATCACGCACGCGTCCGTGATTTTCTTTAAAATTGTCTAACTAATTCTAAAAAAATCAGAAAAATAAAAAAATTGTATTTCGAATAAAGCAAATTAATATTTACGTCTATGATTTTTTTTGAATTTTTTTTTGAATTTACCTAACTTTTTGATTTTTTTTCACAAACACGAAAGTCGTTGTTTCAAACAGTGTATTTCATGTTTTAAACAGTGAATTTCACGTTTGCGAAAAAAATTCACTGCTTCGAACAGTAATATTTATTTTTTCGAAAAAAAAGTTTAAGAAAAAATCATAAACATAGATATTAATTTGCTTTATCCAAAAATATGCAAAAAAAAATCTAATTTTTTTAGAATTGGTTATAACGGTTTAAAAAAAAATCACGGCCGCGCGCGCATGTGATCAAATTGGTAGTAAGTAGTGGTTGTAGTTGTGGTTGTAGTGGTGGGTGTAGTGGTGGTGGTAGCAATAGGGTGGCGGCGGTAGTAATAGGGTAATTGTGGTGGTTGTGGTGGTGGGGAGGTGGTGGTTGTTATGGGAGTGGTGGGTGGTGGTGGTTGTTATGGGGGTGGTGGGTGCTGATGGTGGGGTAGTGGTGGTGGAAAGTTATAATAACGTGGTTAAATTTAAATGATAAATAATAGAGTACTTAAAATGATTATATAAGGGTATTTTTGTCAAGAGATGTTTTTAATAAATAATTTTATTAAGGGATGTTTTTAGCAAATAAGTTTTCTCATAGATATTTATGAATAAATGACTCATGGTTTATTACTATTTAATATTCAAAATGTAAAATCGAAAAACAAAAATCGGATCGAAAAACCGGAAATTTTGGATACTTATATGTATTCCACTTCTGATCCGATTTTTCGGGGGAAATTCGGAATTTCGAAATGTTAAAATTGGTTTCGAAATCAAACTTTTGGATCGGAAAAATCAGAAATTAAAAATTTCAAATCCGATTTCCACCCTTAGTTAAGGTAGTTTGTAATTTCCAGGTATTAATGAAAAAAGCTTTTAGAAAAAAAACAATTCAATACCAAAAGGTTGGCGAGAGGTCCATCAAGACTTTACAGTTATTCTCAATAATTTTTAACAATCTATCCTCTGGCCAACACATGAACGGGCTAATGAATGAGACAATCCGGAAAGAATGTGATTTTGCGCCAGCTTGGGATAAAGAACGGGAAGGCAGAATTATCGTTTCTGCAAGGAGTACTTGGTAAAATGGGTTAAACCTCATGGACAACCCAAGTCGAATATGGAAGTGAGTTGCGATTTAGCAAAAAAAAAAGGCGGGGATAGGAGGAATCCCGTGATAAGGATGTATTGTTTCTTGCCGGGTTTTCGGGAGTATGTGTGGTGGAGTATCCTTTCATTCGGAGGTATTGGCGCTACATTTTGGACTATAATGGGCAGTGAATCATGGTATTTAAAACTTATACATTGAGACTAATTCGAGAAGGTTTCACGCGCTAGTGAAGAGTGGTGGTACCTCTAAGGATTAGGTCTGTCATGTAGGACGGGAGTGCGTTAAGATTCTCCGAGAACAAGGAGGTTTTGAGTTAAACTTTGTCTATCGTGAAACTAATGTATGACCAGATACCCTGGCAAAAAATGGTGCAGATTTGAATGAAGGTCGCGTGAATTAAAAGATTTTTTAAATTATTTATGTAATAATATTACGAAAGATATGAACAGTTGTACGGTTCCTAGAACTATAATAGATTTTAGTTAGTTTTTACTAATTTCGGCTTTTAAGCTTTGATGTATGAAAAATAAAAAATTAAGAATCATTACTTTATACAAAAGTTAAAGAAATATCGAAATAAAATAACTTCTATGTTTTGTAATTGAATGGTAGGTTCCTATCGATCCTCTATCTATTCTAGACTTTCACGCCAAAAAGAAAAAAAAAAAAAAAAGAGAGAGAAGAGAAAATGGAGAAGATAGAGCACAAAATGGTTCATGTTAATGGTATAAATATGCACGTAGCTGAACTTGGACAAGGCCCTTTAATCCTCTTCATACATGGTTTCCCAGAACTATGGTATTCATGGCGTCACCAAATTGTTTTCATGGCAGCTCACGGTTATCGAGCGGTTGCCCCGGATCTTCGAGGCTATGGCGACACCACTGGCGCACCTATTGATGATCCTTCCAAGTTCACAGCTTTGCATATTGTTGGAGATCTTGTTGCACTTCTTGATGCTGTAGCACCAGATGAGGATAAGGTGTTTGTGGTGGGTCATGACTGGGGTGCTATTATTGCTTGGCAGTTATGCTTATGTAGGCCTGATAAAGTCAAGGCTTTGGTAAGCTTGAGTGTTCCTTATCTTCCATGGAATCCTTCTACAAAGCCTCTTGATAAGTGGAGAAGTCTATATGGGGAAGATCATTACATTTGTAGATTTCAGGTACTTTCTTTAACTCATCTCTGTTAGTTAGATAGTAGTAGTATAATTGGGATAACTCATAATTCTGAAATTATATAATATTTCAGGAACCAGGTGATATAGAAGCTGAACTTGCACCTATTGGTGTTAAAAATGCCCTGAGAAAGTTTCTCACATATCGCAACCCGGGCCCATTTTTCTTCCCACGAGGTAAAGGCTTCATCCATTTTCCTGATACACCTGGTACTGAAGTTTTACCTAGTTGGTTGCTAAATGAAGATTTGGAATATTATGCTTCCAAATTTGAGCAAACTGGTTTCACTGGAGGAATCAATTACTATCGTGCTCTCGATTTGTAAGTTAATTTATTTCTCAATATTTGTTATATACTTCAGTTTTTAATTTTAACGATAAAATTGCAGGAACTGGGAACTGAATGCTCCATGGAAGGGAGCACAAGTAAAAGTCCCTGCAAAGTTTATAGTTGGTGAACTAGACTTGGTATATCACATTCATGGTGTTAAAGAATATGTACACAATGGTGGATTTCAGAAAACGGTACCATTGTTAGAGGAAATTGTAGTTGTTAATGGTGCAGCTCACTTTGTACAGGAAGAACGACCCGATGAGATCAATAAATACATTTATGACTTCCTTCACAAATTCTCAATTTCCCCTTAATGGCATATTTCGAGTCATCCTCCTCAAGTCCTATATGCATACGCCAAAAACTTATCTAATATTATTACATAGCAGCAGCTATAAGTAGATTATGTATAGCTTGTATATGAAAGTTTATAAGCTTATTCAAATAAATTATATAATTTTTCTCTTATTATACTAGCTAACAATAACTTTGTTGAATTCAAGATTGCCTGAGCGGTTTCCTTTTCAAATCAAAACAATATATTGCTCGGTACAACGATAAAAAAGTCATTTCGTCCCAGAAAGTCTTGGATTTTATTTCGCTAAGGAATTATGCGTTGCTTCTTTAAAAGTAGTTGCACGAATTGTCAGGAGCATTCTTCAACGTTGAGTTCCCGAGTGCCGAATACTTAAATATTCAAGTAATTTAATTAGAAAAAAAACAATTAAGCTATAAACTAAGGTGTACACGAGTCGATAATCGATAATAATCCCTCATCTTATTGACAATATAGTGATACAAAACTCATCACAATTAAATAAACCGATGATCATTTTATAAAGTCAAGTTGGTGCTGCTATAATGCGTCTTCCAACATTAAAGTGTACATCCACTAGGCCAGTAATACCAGCATCTATCTCTTCTCCTACTTTCACAGGACCAACACCTGAGGGAGTACCTGCACACACAACAATCATTACATACTTAAATATCCACGTCATAATTTGGAAAATAAACTAAATTACCTGTTAAAATTACATCTCCCTCAACAAGTGTCATAATAGAACTTATATGACTGATTAAATGAGGTATACTGAATATCATATCCTTTGTTGATCCTTTTTGTCTAATTTCTCCATTAACCTGCACCAAGTTTTTTAACATTTTGGGCGTTGATATAACAAAACTAAACACATGGAGGATAACAAGAAGTATGAAACTTTCACTACCTTTAACCATAATTCTACGTTATGGGGATCTGATATCATAGACCGTGGTAACTGCATAAAATTAAATCAATAAGATGAAAATAAGAGACAAGTACGATGCAAGTTAATATATATATATATATATATATATATACATATATATATATATATATATATACCACTGAGCTGATTGGTGTAAAAGTGTCTTGGCCTTTAGCCACAGTCCATGGAAGACCTGCAGCCTGGTATTTAAAAACGAATAAAGATAAGATATCGAGATTAGGAGATATAAACTACTTTAAGATCTAGTTAATAGAAACAAAATCCAAGTCAAGGTAGATATATCTAAGTTTCTTAGACACAATTGTATAAGAAAAGTATAACAAATAGATAATTAAGATATTTGCACCTTTGCAACAGACTGGATATCCCTAGCTGTCATATCCAGTGCAAGAGCATAACCTGAGATATCAAATCATTTGACACACAGTTTGATTAAACAAATAAATGTCTTAGCTTCTATTACAATCCGTCCTAACACGGAAAAAGAGTAAACTAAACAATTCTTAAGAACTCAACTAAGTTCAATGCATTCCAATATCATAATCTAAAAAAGAAAAAAAAGATAAAATGTAAAATTTCGTCCTACTAAACTCAACCAACCGGTAGATATTCATAGCAGTAACCTGAGATTATCACCTAGACTTAAGACAGATCCGAAATTGACTGGATAAACCTATTTGATTCGGTTACATTTGGCCTGAAGATCAAACCTCAATTTCATCGAATTGTTCCAGATTAAATCATAATTATATTAATGCTACTGGCATTAAATCATAATAGCAATTAGATTTAACATTGGCAAAGTTAAGTCAAACTTAGATTATTTCTATTTTATACTTTAAAATGTTGTAAGAATTTATACCTCCAACATAGTCCATAGCGGTGGCTTGAGGAACATCACGAGCGCGTTGACCAATAATGACAGCGAGTTCCACCTCATGATGGAGCGATTCTAACGGTTCTGGAATCTCAATCGTTCCCCCATTTGCCAAATACGACGTCGTCGGCTTCAAAAACAACACAGGCTCCTGATTCACAAAAAATCAAGCATATTTAAATGACACTCATATGATAACGTCAGCTAGTTTGTGAATTTTTACAAAGCGCACCTTGGGAACGGCGTTTCCGAGTTCTTTGGCATGAGCGGCGTAGTTGCGTCCGACTCCGATGATCTTAGTGCCGATGGTGAGGAGCTTCTCGTAGGCTAATGAAGCTGTCGTCATTTTTCTTGAAATTGATGATCTACTGTTACAGTAAATTGCGTTGCTGATGAATGCTGAGCTCTTCAACTGTGCGTACATTTTATTTTTAAGTATATATCTAGGCGCACTATCTTTCTATATAAAGAAATGTGACTTTATTGGACAAACATAATTTTGTTTTAAGGGGTTTTCTTAATATTACGATACAGACTCTAGTTCAAATATTACAATTTAGTCCCTCGACTATAAAAAGAAAAATAGTTTCTCTATCTTTTACATGAGATTAGGGATGTCAAATGAGAGGGCTAGAGTTAAGCTTATCTATTCCCGCATCCCGTCGTGCAAACAAAAATTCGTATACCGCGCCTCAACCTGGCAAATGGGTCTGTGGTTCCCGGACTAGGACCGGAACCGAACCGGGGTCTACAGGGGAACAAATCGAACCGGACCACAATTATAGAAACGGTCTTGTTTAAAAAAAAAAATATAAGGCTAAGAACCGGTCTAAACAGAATTGGACCGGTAAACACCTATAAAATGATATTTTTTTATTTTCATTCATACATACATAACGTCTGATCCGGTAAGTACCAGAATACACGATCCATAGTAACACTCTGGTTTTACGCTATAGGTAAAATAGAACTGAACGGTCCGGACCAGTAAGACAAAGACCTTTAGACCAAACCGATAAGAAAAAAAACTGATAAAAATCGGTCTGAACTGGACCGGTGGGACCGTTAGCTAGGTTGAACTTAGTCTGACATCTCATGTCGTTCTTTCGACATGCTGTGTTCCCTTATTTAAATCTTCATGGAGTTCTGTTCTACATGCATGTTACGTGTAAATTAACACAATGTTTTACTGAAAAATTAAATATTATGAGAAAAACATAGTACAAACTATGAACAAAATAAAGTATCAATTTATGGATTACGAGTGGAACATAACAATGATGCAGTCTGCAAACCATGATAAAAAAAATGATTTAAACAGTAGTGTGACTATGTTAATCGTTTGGAGAATTTAATTTATTTGTTAGTTGAGACAACAAAGATCATGAATGCATAATCTTAATCAATTTTTTTTATTGAAAACTATGTAAAAGTTTTGATTTAAAGTGTTTGATAAATGATTTTTTTTAAATATTGATAAGATAACGAAACTTATTATCTTGCTTGCAACTATAAGAAACCTTATGGCACATAACACTCATATTTTTACTCATTTTTACAGTTTTAATTTTTAACTTTTACTTAGATTTTTTATAAATTTTGAATATAATTATATATATTATAACTAAACCATAATTTTTACTATATATTATATACATGTTGGAAAGATATATAGGGTAGAGGATTTCCACTAGGAAAGGGTGACTACCCACACCCTATTGACATCCTACTGGGATGGAGGACATTTTGTGGGATCTTAGATTGACGTGCCATAAATTCATTTTATAACTTTCAGTTAATTAAATTTTCGAGACTTTATCCTTTTTAGTTATCTAAAATTGGAAACATGTTTTTTCCATTTTTCGTTGTGAAGGAGAACGGGGTATTTTTAAGGCAACGAGAAGTGAGCTAATCAAATGGATAAAACCTAAGGGTAAGTTAAAGTTAAATGTAGACGGGTGTTATAATATAGCGACAAATAGAGCGGGGATTGGAGGACTCCTAAGGGATGAAGATGGTACTTTTGTGGCAGGTTTCTCTGGGCCATGTATCATGGAATCACCGTGCTTTTCGGAAGTGTTAGCCTTACATTATGGGTTACGTTGGGCATTAAATAGAGGCATCAAAGAATTATATGTCGAAACTGACTCGAGAGAACTTCTACGCGCTAGTGAAGTGCGGTGGTAGTTCTAAGAGTTTGAATTGTCATATTGGAAGGGACTGTAGAGATATGTTGAGTAATAATCAGGGTTTTGAATTGGAGTGCATTTATCGGGAAGCAAACAAATGCGCGTATCTTCTGGCTAAGAGAGGCGCGTTACTATATGGAGAACCGAGGACATTGGTGGACCCCCCAAATTATCTTTGGCAAAGTATTACTAGCGATAGGAGTGGTTGTATGGTTCCTAGGCTAGTTTTAGACTTTCTGTGAGGGCTTAGTTGATTTTTTGTCAACTTCGGCTTTTAAGCCTCCTATGTATGCAAAAAAAAGAAAATTCCATATAGTATTGGTTTCGTGTAAACATGGTTTTTTTTTTTGGACAGTTCGTGTAAACGTGGTTAATCGGTTGTAGTTATCCTTTTATATGTATTTGGAGGTCTAATATTCATCTATACTTATACTTACCCAAACAAAAATTGGGTTTTAATGGCCTAGTATTTATTTTAAGAAATAATTTATGTCAAATCTTCTTCTATTATTGACATAATATTTCTTTGGGTATAATCATGTGTTTTGAGTCTACCTTAGTAAGCAATAGGTTCATCGATCATACCTCAATAGAAATTTGGCTAAGTTAGAACCTATGAGAAATCAAGATGCCAATCCACCAAACTCCATCCAAGACTTGGAAAATTGGAGCAATTGAGTTCGAGTCTCCAAGAAATATAGAAGTCGGACATACCAAAGTTGATATGTGAACCTTTCATACTTGATCACAGACTTCGACACACCAAAGAGGCAAAGAGAGAAAGCACTGGTACACCGTGCTATTGGCCTAAATCCATATTTTGATAGATGATTTAGTTAAAAATATTGAGTTTAGATTACTTGATCTTATAGGGTATGTTGAGAATTGCGTATTAGATTTACTGGATCAAACAACATTGAAATACACAAAGTAAATGCTTGTTAAAAACATGAAGCGGTGTTTCCCGATTAGACCACCAAAATGCACCTGCAAAATCAAATAGAAGAGATACCAAGAACTGAGCATTGGACATTGGACCTAGAGATACTAAGAACATAGCATTGGACCTCTATTTGTGTGTGCTCGCACAATGTTTTTTTATTAAAAATAAAGTGAATAGTATAAAGAAAACGTCACTTCACAAACCTATTTATAATAGTATCACCAAGGTAACCGAAACAACAAAACCAAAGGAGTAATGCTATATATCACATAGGCTCCACATAAGGGGTGAAGGGGTGATATATAGCATTACTCAAACCAAAGTGGCTAAATAAATAAAAAATCAACATGGATATGGTTCAATTAACGTAGAATACTTCTTTCCCAATCAACTATATCCAAGAATTTGGGATGAAACGCCATGTCACATGTTTGGCATTAAAGGAATGGAGCAAAATAACCGTTGTTAACATCTAAAATTTCAATATAATAAAGTTGCCTAGCCAAAGGAACAGTAGTATTACTCCAAGGATCTTGCATCACAGCCCAATTTGTACCTTTAAAGTGCCAGGGTTTCCTTCAATATGTAATAAACTTTGTGCTTTATCAAAGTTTGTGCACTCTTAACCACCATCCCGAGTAGTCATCCCAATAATATATTGCATTCTAAACAGATATACTTAGCATTGCTTGTTGGTTCAAATTCTGCATTTCCAGCCCGAAAACTCCACCATAAAACCTGCTACCAAGGACACTTTCCGCGTAAATATGTCTTGTTTGTATTAATTACTTCACATGTCACTGAATTTACATCCATTGGAGGGCCTTGGTCAGACCCAAAACTAGACTGTAAATGATACAGATCTGCAGTGTTACAGTTGCTCCTGAATTCTGCCTAAGACCTGCATTAAAAATTATTTTCAACATTAGTCCCTGCAAGCTTTTTCAATGTACCTGCAGGCTCATAGTGTTCGATTGTAGCTGGACTGATGAGCACTGCAGCATCTGCCAAGCCACCTTTTGAAATCACTAATTCAGCCCACATGTCTCTAGTAAATTGCCTATTGGTCCAAATGGTGTTAATACCCGAACATGCATCACCTAAGGTTTCTGAAAAATTCACTTTAGTCCCTGCTAGCGAAAGGGATTCCCAGCTGGCCCGAAACTCCCCCTGTGATTTTCAATGAATCGAAATCAATTCCCTTGTTTCCGAAATTTGCACAACAATCAATCCCTGTACTCTTGAAAATCGAATATAGCCTATGAGCAAGTACCCGTAAGCTTCTTAGTCTATGCAAATTATATAATTCAATGACATTTAGTTTAGGCATTTGATCAAGTTATAGCTTCTTTTGGATTGAAACTTTCAAATTTTGCAAATTAACTCCACTGAATTAGCCTTAGCTGTCTTCAAGAGTTGGTGTGAAACCAAACTCCAAACTGCAGATGTTCTCAAGTGAAGGGGATACAACAGTGTTCCTCAGGGAAGAAACATCATTAGCATTGCACATAACATTCCTCCAAGAACACCTATTGAGCAAATTAGGGGTCTATTTTGCATAACACAAGGACCATAGGCAATTTACAGTTTGTATGCATAACATAAGGTCTATTTGCTATCTTATGTAAATTAGGGTGTATTTGGCTATTTTTACATAAGTTAGAGACTATGTTGCACGGATTCTTCAAAACTGTGAAGAATCACGAATCGGGAAACGGGAACGGAAACGATTCTTCTCGGATTCGCAAATCCTTGAGTCAATGATTTCAGAAGCGTTGACCATTTTCGGAAGCGGCACCAAAGCGCTAGATTCTTTTCGGAAGCGCTAACTAATAATTTTTTTTAAGGTCTAATTCATAAACTTACAAAGTTTAAGGAGTTAAATTGATTAATTAAAAGTTTATATTAACTAAGTGTTTGTTTTATTTCAATTGAAGTATTTTATTTTATAATATTGCATCTTTATAATCAATCGTAAATTCGGAATTAGTTATTGGAATTGTCAATTTATTTGAAAATACAATATGATGTGGTATGAAAATTGTTATTCTATAATTTTCTAGTTTAAAAAATATATATCTTTAAAATAAATTAAATATATCGCCGAATCCCGGAATATGCCGAATCCCCGAATCGCATGTCTTCCCCACACCCGCTCCCGTGAAACCAAGCTTAGAGACCAATAACGCAATCTGCATTTTTATTGGTTCAAATTTCGCACAGGAGAAAGCCTAGAATACAGATGTTAGGAGATAAGAAATCAACTTGATAAAACCAGTCGTGATCATTCAATATAAAATAATATATTATTCCAATAATCTTATTGCATTAACATCCACGTACATTACTGATAATACATCCTATATAGCAGGGCAAGTAAAGTTTTGAGTAAACCAGCACTCTATATATTCACGATGAAAATGATGGTTGCATCTGGACATAATCCTTTCAATTTGTCCTTCAAATGTTTGAATACAGATATGACAGTCCACCGGTGAAATATTTACTCCCGAATATATCACCCTTGAAATTTGTTCTAACTTCAGACTTGTCACTACTCTTGATGGATGGTGTGTACTTGTTACTAAACTTGATGACATACCTGGTGCAGGAGGTCTTGACAATGACTTTTTAGTACAATAAATATTAAACGCAAAATAACAACACAACCATGATTCACATCACAATAAGCATGTCATAATCACCCATATTTCCATCTCCCAGTCTGTTTCATAGGTTATCTTCGAATTGGCTAAGATGCCTCAGTTTAGACTTACGTGAATCATGTTTGATGGAAAGCTAATTAGTTCTTTCTATAAAGAAATTGTTGTAAACAAAATTTTAATATTACTCTAGTCATATCGAAAAAACATGTGAAACTTAGTGTGATTTCTTGCGTATTACTCAGGTTCCCAAGTTTCACATGTTTTCTCGATATATATAACTAGAGGAATATTAAACTTTTACTTACAACAATTTGTTCAGTAAAAGAAGTAATAAGCTTTCCTTTAAACAAAATTCACTTAAGTCTAAAATGAGGCATCTTAGCCAATATGAGGAGATAGAAAGACCGGTGAGCGAGTATAACACGCTTATTGTGATAGGAGTCATTATTGCGCTGCTATTTTGTTTTTTAATATTTTATGTGCCAAAAAGACATTGTGAAAGACCTAATGCGCCAAGTACTTCACTAAGTTTAGTAATAAGTAAGCCGCCATCAAGAGAAGCAACGAGATCGGAGTTAAAAGAAATCCCAAGGGTGATGTATTCGGGAGAGAATATACCAACTGCCGACGCCACATCTGTATCCAAGGATTTAAACAAGGACAAACTGGAATGACATCATTTCCATATGCAAGCAATCACCAATATAGAAGTATATTATATCTCCTTGTATATATTAGTAATGTAGTTTAATTAATGAAATAAGATTATTGGAATAAATATATTATTTTATATTGAATAGTCACTATTGGTTTTGTCAAGTGGATTTCTTATTTCCCAATGTCTGTTTCTGGGTTTTTTCTTGTGCGAAATTTGAACAAATATCAATGTAAATTGCACTATTGGTCCCTGATTTATGCATACAAAGGGTAAATTGCACTATGGTCCTTGTGTTATGCAAAATAGACCCCTAATTTTTAAGATTAGTAAGTAAAGTACCTCTATTTTAATTTCTTCCATTGAGAGTAAATTTGTGAAATTAGAAGCATACCTAGCTTCAACTTGAGGAATTTGTTTCACCAGCGTATACATTAACTACTACAGGTTGTTTCTTCTTCCCTTTTAAGGAACTAAAGATTGAGATATTTTGGCTTTCCATTAACTAAAACAAATGGGACTGAGAGAGTGAAAAGTTCACTTTCTTGGTCTGGGTTATAGCTACAAGACTCATTTATCATTCTCCCAATCGATGAACCCAATATCTCCTTTATCTTCGATTAATCCAATAGTACCCACCAGATTACAAGATAAACCCTGAGAAAAGCCCTAAAGAAGTAAGTATATAATTAAGGAGAAAAAATGATGATACTTTTTCCAAAAATGGACAATTATATCTATTATTCTATTTAATGCTCGAGTCAACAGAAGACACTAATTAGGGTTCTGCACAAGCATAAAAACCCAATTTCACCCTATAAACTTGACTAACTCAGCAAACAACTGGACATACAATTATAGACCAATGTAGTAACATCTTTGATCATACCAATCGACTACAAATTACCGAAATTCACTTGTAGAAAACACCCAAATTAAAACATATTTATTCACATAAAACATTTTTATAAACAAAATGGCAATAAATTGGGGGTTGAACAAAAAATACTCACCTTCACAGTCTGTTTGCTAAAAGAAACCCATTTTGCTCAAACCACCTGCAATTAACAAAAATTGAGCTCAGTCTCAATTTTATAGTGAATTTTTTTTATTAGTTCATGAAAAATATATCATTCAAGTTCACAAAAATGGCGATCAAAAGGTAGTAAGGGGTCTTCGGGACTTCAACTGAATCTATCCCCAAATCCAACCATCATAGATGGATCTCTAGTTTCCAAATTTATCCAAAGTTTTATAGTAAGCTGTATTCTAAGCAAACTAAGAAAGGTCTCACATCTTTTAATTTGAAATGGAAAACAAATTCTATGATCAAGCTGTAAAGAAAAATGGATGTAAGCAAAGTTTCAGTTCCTTCGATTTGAAAAAACAAACTATTTCTATAATCAATCCTCTGCAATATCAGCCTTACCAAATTGAAACTTCTATAGTACATCGACAAAACATCTTCAAATTGATCAATAAAACCGTAAGAATATCATACCTTGTCAGACAAAGTCGATAATTTTCACAAAAGCCTAACACTCCAGTTGGGCTAGGCCCACTAATCAGAGACCACTTGACACTCCAACAGGACGGACTAGCCCTCCTGTCTCCTCCCCAACCTTCGTCTTCATCGCCGATTCCAATTTCCAGTCCAAGAGCATAAAGACCGTGCCCCAAGCTGCACACTCTCCTTCACATCTGCAACCCAAACATTTCCAGTTCGTGGTCACGTATGCCGCCTCTTCACCACCTAAAATTCCAACGCCCCGTCACGTTTACCCCAGTCCATCACCACCCGATGCCCCTCCTTCCACCGCCAGTCACCCCCGAGTATGAGAAATAATCCAATCAGACCCTTCGACAGCTTCTTCGAAACCAAATCACAAACGATAAACAGAGGTGTGTTTCACCAAATAAGTGTCTTTGCAACAGATAGATCTAAAGATGTGAGAAGGAAAAGTAATAATTGAAGAGAGAACCATAACTTTCTCTCTCCTTCGAACGTTTTGTTTTTCTGCGCGTTATTGTTTATCATCTTTCAAAAGAAAAAAAATCGGTTTCATATGTTTAGGGATGGAAAGCGAAACTTCTATCCGAGGGAGGGAAAAAGGTTCTCATAAAAGCCATCCTCCAAGCTATTCCTAACTATTATATGTCAATCTTTTCTTTTCCAGTTGCTTTTTGTAACAGGTTAATTTCGGCTATCTCAAATTTTTGGGGGAACTCAGGTGAGAAAAATAGGATACACTGGCTTGCATGGGAAAAAGTAGCTGTTGGGAAACTCATAGGCGGACTAGGTTTCAAGGATTTCAAAAGAATGAACACGGCACTTCTGGGAGCTCAGGCATGGAAACTGATACATAACCAAACTACACTAGCGGCCAAATTGTTAAAAGGTATTTATTTTCCCAAAACGTCATTTTTAAATTGTAAACTAAAGCAAAGCAGAACATGGAGTTGGGCCAGCCTTATTGAAGGACGAGACTTTATCAAAAAACATGGAATACATATAGTTGGGAATGGGGAGAACATTAATATATGGGAGGACAAATGGATAGATACAGAATGGAAAATAGAAAAACCAAATAACTGCAAGATTGAAAAAGTAAGTGAACTACTTAATCAAAATGAGTTGAAATGGGATTTAGAACTACTCGATGATCTATTCCCAAAACCTATCATCCCACTCATAAAAAGAATTAGACTACATGAAATGCCTCAAGAGGATAGATATGTTTGGCCTTATTCAAAGGAAGGGACGTATAACACAAAGACAGGGTACAAAATCATTACCGAAGAGTATATTGCTAAGAAACCAAACACTTCAACAAACAATAATAAACAAAACCCAGAAGTCTGGAATACTATATGGAAATCAAATATACCTAAGAAGATCAAATTATTTATGTGGAGAGCGGTTAATAATGCTCTTCCTACTAAAGAAAATCTGAAAAAGAGAAAATGCTCAGAAACCAAGAAATGCCCTTGGTGCAGAAAAGAAAATGAGACAGTTGAGCACCTGTTGTTAACTTGTAAGATGTGTAAAGAGATCTGGGCTGGAATACCACTCCAAATCCGGATAGGGGAGGAATTGAAAGAGACTATTGATAACTGGTTTTTAAATATAATCAAAGCCTATAAGGAAGAAGGATGGGATGAGGGGGTGGTAAGAGACTTAATCATGATAAATCTATGGAATATTTGGAAAGGGAAAATGAAGGCGATACACGAAGACACAAAAATAGAAGGAGACAATCTCATTAGAAACACAACTAAACTCATCGAAGAAGTTCATGGCATCAATTGGAAAGACTTCAACAATTGCAAAAAATTCAAGGAAAATAGGCAAATAGAGACAACCGATCAAGAAGAGGAAGAAATTAATGAAGTAGAAATTCACTGTGACGCAGCGTTTAAGAACAAGTATGAACCTACAGGTTTAGCAGTTATCATTACACAATTTCCGGATAAAACGATAACTAAATATAGCGGGATGGCAGATTGTAACTCAATAGTTGAAGGTGAAGCACTAGCGGTCCTCAACGGAGTTGAAGCATTCAATATACACCCGGATAAAAAAACGGTCATTTTGTCAGACAACCTTGAAGTTATTCAAGGTATCAAGCAGGTGTCAGCAGCAGGTTGGGCTATTCAACCTATTCTTCGCAATATTATCCACAAGGCGAATGGGAGTACTTTCTTGAAGTTTAAACACATCAAGAGGAACCTCAACAGTATCGCGGATAGGGTTGCTAAAGAAGTTAGGCACGGGGCGTTGAAGGATCGGGAGACGACTACTTGTCATCCCGATTTATCAAATAAATTATGTAAATTAGGAATTGGTTAGACGATTTCTTTTGGTGCTACGGCACCTTCCGATGTCCAAAAAAAAAAAAAAAGAATGTTGTAGATGTATAAATAAGATCATGTGTCTAGAAAATGAAAATGGAAATTGGATAGATAGGCTCTGTTTGGTTTGTGAAAATAATGGGTGTTTTCTGTTTTTAATTTCTATATTTTTTAAAATACTAATAAAAACAAAAACGTGTTTGACTACAGAAAATGAAAACAGTTTTCTGGAAAATTTAATGAAAACAGTACTATATTAGAGAACGTGAAATCGACGTTTTCCACATTTTCTGAAAATTTTGAAAAAAAAATGAAAATCATTTTTTGAAAATATATTCTGAAAACAAAAACAGAAAATATTTTCACAAACCAAACAAGACCTAAAGAAGAAGATATCAAAAGTGAAATATGTAACTACTTTAATAATATATTTGCTACTGTAGGAGATAGAGTTTATACTCCCATAACTGATCTTATTGAAAAAAAAGTTAATAGTCATATGAATGAGAATTTAGAAAAACCATTAAAAATTGAGGAAATGAAGAAAGCTATAGATGAACTTGGAGCCCATAAGGCACCTGGACCTGATGGATATCTAGGATTGTTTTACAAAAAATATTGGAATTTAATAAAATTTGATGTTATTAAAACCATTAATAATTTTTGGTATAATGAAGATTCACTAAAAGAGCTTAACAACACTTTTATATCTCTTATACCAAAGATCAAGAATCCAAAGAGTATTAAACACTTTCGGCCTATTAGTTGTTCAAATTTTATATATAAAATCATAGCCAAGATAATTGTCAATAGAATGCAACCTTTTATGAATTGCTTGATAGATGAAAATCAATCGGCTTTCATAGCTGGAAGGCATATTCAAGATAACACCTATATTGCCCATGAAGTTATAAATTACATTAAAGGAAATAGATACACAAAAACCTCATATATGGCTATAAAAACTGATATTCAAAAAGCATATGAAAATGTGGAATGAGACTGTCTAAAAATTATTCTTTTAAACTTGGGTTTTAGTGAAAAATGGGTTACTAAAATCATGGAATGTGTAACATCTGTCTCATATTCTGTGCTTATTAATGGTACACCATGCCCACTAAAAAAACCCACAAGGGGACTAAGGCAGGGTGATCCTTTATCACCCTTCCTGTTTACCCTTGTAACTCAACTTCTCTCGGTTTTAATTAGAGGAAAAGTTAATAAAAATATGATGGAAGGTATTAAAATAGCGAAACAATCACCTAATATCACCCACTTATTGTTTGCTGATGATAGCATCTTCTTTATGGAAGCAAATGGCATTGAAATTGACAGTTTTAAATATGTGATAAATAAATATGGACATGCAACAGGAATGAAATTTAATTACAATAAATGTGGGATTAAGTTTAGTCTCAACACTCCTGACTTTATACAACATATGTATGCTAAAAAACTGAATATGAATATAATGGAGGACTTGGGCATTTATTTAAGACTCCCCACTGAATGGGGTAGGTCCAAAGTTAAGGAACTCAACAATCTTGTGGAAAGAACTATTAATAAAATTGAAAATTGGAAAAATTTATATCTCTCAAATGCTGGTAAAGATATACTTATTAAAGCTGTCCTATCTAGTACCCCAAATTACTTTATATCCTCGTTTATTTTACCTAAAAGAATTTTTGATTTGATTTCATCACAAATCACTAAATTCTGGTGGGGTAATAAAGGAAATAAGAAAATACATTGGGGTTCTTGGGACTCTATATAGTGGAGGCCTCGGTTTTAGGGACCTACACCTTATGAACATTTCATTACTTAGTAAACAAGCCTGGAATATATTAAATAATACCAATTCCCTTTTATATAAAACTTTGAGAGGCAAATATTTTCCTAATTCCTCATTCTCTAATGCCAAAGTTGGAAACTCTCCCTCATGGGGATGGAGAAGTCTAATTTTAGGCAAAGTTGCGATTATTGATGATATTAAATGGAGAATAGGAAATGGGAAGAGTATATGCCTTCACTCGCAAAATTGGATTACTAATTGTAAGGAAATTATACCCCCTACTGATAAGAACATATATACTGTATCTGATCTCATGATGGAAGGTAAAAGAGGTTGGAATATAGATATAGTAAGTAAGAATTATAATAAAGAAACTACTAGTCTTATCCTTAAAACCTTTATACCTCTTATAGAAAGCAATGATACCCCTATATGGAATAATAGTAAAAATGGGAATTATGAGGTTAAAATAGGATACCAAATCTTAAAAAAGAAAGCTGAGTTGAAAGAAGAGGTTAAATGCAAGAATAAAGGATCTTCATCTCACTATGTAGACCCTAAAATTTGGAAACTGATGTGGAATCTTAATATTTCTCCTAAAGTTAAAAACTTTATTTGGAGAGCTTTTAAAAATATACTACCAACAAATGAGAATTTATATAAGAAGAAAATACTAAAATCGGCTAAATGTGATATTTGTGATAAGACCACTGAATCTGTGGATAATTTATTGATAGATTGTGAATGGGTTAGAGCGGTTTGGTATGCTTCACCACTTAATCTATATGCTAGCAACCAGTACTCCATTAAATTGGATACTTGGATGGCAAACATCTTTGAAACAAGTTTGAAAGTAAATAGTAAAGTAGCGAAAGAATCAATAGAAAAATTTTGTTATATTGCGTGGCAATGTTGGAAGGATATAAATGAATTCAAGTATAAAAATTCAAAGCTAGACCCTATATTGACTGTTAGAAAGGCTATGAACTGTTGGATGGAATATAAAAACGTGAATATCCCTAAGGATTACAATACTGTACTGAAGGGATACTTAGTCCCTACCTATGAAAATCTAACTGTAAATCAGGAATTGGAAAAGGAAATTACTGTAAATGAAAGAAGTAAGAAATTAAAATGGGAACCCCCACCCATTGATATGTTAAAAATCAATAGTGATGCAGCATTTCTTAATAATATAGCTACTATTTCATGTATTACCAGGGACCATTTTGGAAATACAAGAAGATTTAATGCATGGGACATAGCAGCAGATTCACCTCTAGAAGCTGAAGCATTAGGAGCACTCAAAGCATGTCTTTTGGCGCGAGAAGAAAAAGCTAAAGTAGTCATTGAAAGTGATAGTATCCTAGTGATGAAGTCTCTTGAGAAGTCTCTGCAATTTTCTTGTCCTTCTATTAGTAATGTAGTTAATAGTATCTATTATATCTCGGAATTTTGTAAACCATCCTTTAGATGGTGTAAGCGAGAATGTAATAGAGCTGCGGATTGGTTAGCTAAATGTAAGCTTAATGGCAACATGTTTAGCCTTAGCCTAGATAGTATTCCTAGTGAATTAGCTTTAATATTGTATGAAGAAGCAATGCCCTCGGGCATTGGCTAAAACTATATTTATTCGTATTAATGAAATCCTATTTAGAACAATATATATATATATATATTACAGATATTTATTTCTAGTTTGTATATTTTTCAAGTTTAGGTAAATCCAGATAGGTTTAGAAAAATTCTATTTTTTTTTAATCAAAAGATACTTATATAAATAAAATCAAAGGGCAAATGGAAGGGGTATTTAGTATATAAGGCCCAACCCCCACTCTACTTTCCATTTAAAATCTCACCCCAACTAACCCCTTAACTAGTCTAACTAGAAAGGGTATTGTACCAATATACCCCCAACCCTTTCCCTACAGTGAGGCACCAAAATCCTACCCCAAAGCTCCATTAAGAGCTCCGGAAAAACCCCCACCCCCTACCATATGCTGTATCACACTCTCTCTACTCTCTCTCTCTCTCTCAACATTCTCGGCGATCCACCACCCCCATCGAGCCCCCACCACCTTTATCCCAATCAGCCAGGGCCGGTCCTGTCGTGAAGCAAAAGACGCGGCCGCTTAGGGCCCCCGATTTTTTAACGTTTTTAAGGGCCCCCGATCATCTAAATATATTATGTGTGTATATATATATCCCCGATTTAGATAATTATATAAAAGTAGTGTTGTTAGTTTGGTAGTAATGTGGCATGTTTTCGTTTATGAGGTCTAGAGTTTGAACCACGTTAATAGTAATAATATATTTATTTATGTAGAGGGTCCCATTTTGTGAGTTCGCTTAGGGCCCCCGAAATGTCAGGGCCGGCCCTGCAATCAGCCACCTGCTGCACCACTGCACCACCACCGAACTCCCCCCACCATCATCCCAATCACCCCCTGCTGCACCACTGCACCACCACCGAGCTCCCCCCCACCTTCATCACCACCAATACCCCACCACCACCCACCTACTCACCACCGCCGACGAAGAGAACCACCACCACAGGCCACTCTCCTCGCACAGCCACTCACCACTACAGCTACTCTCCTCGCACAACCACTCACCACCACAGCCACTCTCCTCGCACAGCCACTCTCCACCACAGCCACTCTCCTCGCACATCCACTCACCACCACAGCCACTCTCCTCGCACCACCACAGCCACTCTCCTTGCACAATAAAACCTCCGCCTCGCTACCACTTGCTGCAGATCCACCACCACCATTGCGCCCTACTGCAGATCTGGCCTTCATCCACTCCTCGCCGCCCCCCACCATCGCTAGATTAACCATCGACGCTGCAGAGAGGAAGAACACTGCTGCGCCTCCCCTCCAGTCTCTTCCGACGAATCAGATCTGCTAATGGGGCCACCACGACGGAGCACCTCGATCCAGTCCGCGCTCGATACCGCCACCACGTCGATCCAGTCCTCCATCGCCGCCCAGCTCCATCCAGTTGGTGATTGGGTTTTTTTTTGTACTGGGCCAGCCCCATATGCTGAGAATTTTAATTTTTTTTAATTTAATTCATTCTTGGGCCAGACCCATTATTAAAAATATGATTGGATTTCTTTTTCTGTGTTATTGGGCCAGCCCCAAGTTGTGTATTTTGTGGTGATGGGTACAGCCCATATATTTTGTGTTTCATTAATTCTTGTTGGGTACAGTCCATATACCTATAAAAGACATTTAATAACTTAATAAAAGAAAGACGGTCTAAAACACATTGCAACAAAACGTGTTGGGTATAGCCCCAAAAAGAATCTGATGGATATGGGTCTGGCCCCATATCTTTAGACTTAATAAAAAAGATTAAAAAACCCATTGTAAAACGTATTGGGTTTGTACCCATCACGTTATAGTGTAGCCGTAATAGTTAGTCGTTATGGGTTCGTACCCATAACGAAGAGGGGTAAAATGGAAAATTTCCAAACCAGCAAAGTTGGAACTAGGACTTAAAAACGAATTTTTCCTAACTAGGATTTTAAAAAGAAAGTTACCCAAAAATGGGCCTCAATTTGTATTTTCCTCCAAATGGAATTAACCCACACCTATTACATAACTTTTTTTGTTCAAATTACCTATTACATAATAAAGTGTGTGGGAGAATAGAAATATAAAAGGCCTTAGCAAGCTAGTCTGCGGACCTTATTCACCGTTCTTCTTATCCCACCAATATGAACTTTGTTGTGGGCTTTGACCATATTTTTTATATTATGATGATAACTCTATCCTTCTGGAAAGTTGAAATGGTGAGTTGAAATGTTAACATTTCAACATTTCAATGCTTGATAATTTTTAAGCATAGCTCAGGTATGTTGAAATGTTTTTTTATTTTTTAACAGGTAATTAATTAGTGCAAATTTATGTGGGTTTCAGTTGACAGCTGTAATTACCCATGACTATGTTATAATCATGATTGTTGGTTGTTATTTGTTTTGGATTTTGATGAAATAGGATGATAATCAAGATGATGTAAAGTTATTTGGTCTTCCTATGATGTATTTTACATTCATATCTCACGAGATCATATTCTATCATACATATATGTTAAGTGATTTGTCTTATATGGTTATTAACTTGAGCTTTCTTCTCTTTAGGTTTGCACATTGCCTATGGTCAAACTAATTTATGAAATATGAACACAATGATGGAAAACCATGAAGTCATGATAAAAAAAGGTTTAATACAATCGTTCAAGGAACCAGTATTTAGACCACACAAGCTCTTCAATTGTAGAGATGGAAATATGAAATGCATGTGGGTCGAAACTTGATTTTAATTTTTACTACCTAAATTTAAAGAGTACACGTTAATTAATTTTATACTTTGATGATTTTATGCATGTGAGATGCTCGAAATATACAAAGAATCAATGCGAATTACATATGTTGGTGGTAGGTTAGATAGTCTTCCACGTGAAGATAGTTTTCTGAAGAGATTAGAAACTTGAAATTGGAAGGTAAATAAATCTATTATATTAGTTTGAGTATTTTTAAAACTAGATTGTAAGATCAACTTTGTTTCCACTCACTTATTATACATTTTTTAAGTTTTCTGATTATAAGTTTTGGGACCTATAGGCAATCGTTGCAAAATATAGTTGACATATAGTGCAATTTTATATGATTATTATTATTAATTTAATCATTTGTGAACTTATATGTGTGTATTTATTGTTGATAAATTGAAGTATCAATTGAAATCAATGCACTCTTATTGCTAACACATTGAATGTAATCTCGGATCTGTTGTGAGTATTATTCGACATTCTATGCAAAATGCTGCTCATTTTGAACCTGATGTTCAACATTTGAAAGAACTTAAAGAACAACGTTTATTAAAGGTAATTCATTATTTTAAATTGAATCTATTTTATGTGCTCATGATTTGTCTTATCAAACATTTATTTAGGCTTCTGAAGAAAATGTTGTATTAAATGAAGCATATGAAGTTTTGCCCAGTGAAAACTCTGAAACACTTAGAGGAGATACATCAGTGAAAATAGGTTTTGTTGAAGTGGTAAAGAAGAAAAGTAGTGCTTTTGGGGCTTTACTAGGAAATTCAGCTAAGAGAAAGTTTCAGTCGGATAGTAGTAATAAAGTGAGCGAGTTTAATCTTCTTCTTTTTTTAATATGAAGATTAATTTATAATGTGATTTATAGGAAGCAAAACAAATAAAACTGGAGAAGATTATATCTTAAGTAAACCTACCTTTTCATGCTTTTATGGAGAAAGAAGAGGTTGAAGAAGAATTTTTACCAGCTAAAAACGATGAAAAACAAGTGAATGAGGTACTTGCACTATAGATCCCTATATTACGCAAAAATTACATTACAGGACTCTAAATTTATTATAATTTGTACTAATTTGGTTTTGTGACTAATTTGGCTTTAATTTTTATACAGACAATATTCATTTGGCGCAAATGCAGAAGTGACTAAATGGGCCTTTTAAATTTTTTAGTTTGTCGCTGGAATGTAAGTCTTTAATGAGTTATATTTTTTTATCCAATTGGCTCACATGATAGTTTAACATGTGTATCTTCTTTTTTTCCGGAATTTTTTATCCAGATTTGATTTCGTGATTAAAGTTGTCACGAAATCAAATAATTTAGGATAATTGTAGTACATTTAGGATTATCCTCCTAAATTTCGGAAATTTAGGATTATCCTCCTAAATTTACTAAATATAGGATTATCCTCCTAAATTTACTAAATGAAGAATTTTAAAAAAATTCCTTATCTGTTAGAAAAAACATTCATTTTAACAAAAAAGTTTACATAATAATATTACTTAATATCTTTTTGATTTATAACAATTTATTTACCCATTTTTTCTCTTAAATTTAGTTATTTAAGAACACTATTTGTATTATATAACTGAATACTGAAATCATTTCAAAACCTACTCTTTTTCAACACTAAAAGATATCTTTCTTACTGCAAAATTCTTTTCAAAGCATTTCACTTTTCAACTCCTTCACGAAGATTAGTTTACAAATTTATTATTTGCTTTAAATTTTAATGGTTTATGTTTGTTTATTTGTTAAGGTTTGTATAATTTTAAATTTCTAAACCTAATGAGAGGGGTTAATTTTATGCTGGTTTTTGGTTTTTAGTTGGATCTGGCTTTTTATTATAAAACAGTAGTATACGTACATGCTTTTATACCGCATTTACCCTGCAAATTGTAAGATGTATTCTTATTTACCTTTGACGTGTTTCTAGTTTCATAACGTAATTTGGTAGTTTTATATACAAGAAGTAAAAAAATAATAATAATTCAAGTTTGATTAATATAAATTTCAATTTTTATTAGAAAAATGAATGTCAAAGTCTATAAAAGGAAGAAAAAAAGTCAAGTAGGGGAGATTCTTAGGGTGCGATTGTTATGCGGTAATAGACTTTGGAATGGAATATAAATACTTGTGGTATTTTATTCCTATATTTGGTAGGAGTCTAAAGAAGTGGGATTTTAATTACCATAGGAAACTTAATCCCACAAATATGGTAATAGTCATTCCATCAACCCCCCCATAGTATTAGCCATTCTAATTACATTAGGAATGAAATTTTAATTTCAATAAATAAAAATACTAGCTTATAAATAACTTTGATAATTTAGACTTTATTAACATAATTGTTAGTGTGAGAAATAAATTTATGAATAATTATAAATACATGTTTTTTTAATAATTTTAAATACACCTAGATTAAAATAAATTACAATAAAAAAATACAAGCAAAAAAAATTATTTTTCTAATGTTTTTTAAATAATATTCTACAATTTTTTTACTTTACTAAAAATTTTCATGAATTCAATTCACAAAAATTCAAACCTAAATGTTTTTCCAAAATATTTATTTTTTTAAATGATATTTACATGGCATAATTCATGATTAAAGTAGTTTAAAATAAATTAATTTGTTAAACCTTAATATAATAATGGTATATTTGTGATTTATAAATTTATTTTTAATTCTGAAACAACAGAATTTTATATCAACTTTGAGATAAAAAAGAAATGTGTTTTTTTCCATCATTATTTATACGACATACCAAGTGTGGTATAATAATTACCAATGTCTATTTATTCCCACAGTAATTCTATTACTTTATTTGTTCCATTCCTTCCTAAATTTATTACTACGTACCAATCACACCCTTATTCTACATAATAATAAATAATAACTCTAGAAATTAAACATTAGACTTCTTCACGTCATAGTATCTATTGATTGATATTCAAAACTTTAATGAATTACAATTAAGAAACCTCTATCATCTATGCAGTCACGTTTATAGTACAAAACGAACAAAATAGAAAACATAAATTCTTTGATTTTTTTAAAATTCGTTTTCTTGATGGAATTTCACATAGGAGACTACATATTTTCAAATATGATAGGTAGTAACATCAAAAACAACCTTTTAAACTTAGATAATACTGTCGTCTCTTCTTTTTTTCAATTTCCTTTTTTTTCATATTAAACAAACAAACAGTTTCCAAAAAAACAGAAACACATTAATCCAAATTAAGATAATACTGTCGTCTATTCTTTTTTTTAATTTTTTTTCATATTAAACAAACAAACAGCCTCCAAAAAAAATCAGAAACACATTAATCCAAATTTAGATAATATGAAAGTCTCTTCTTTTTTTCATTTTTTTCATATTATACAAACAAACCGTCTCCAAAAAAAACAGAAACACATTAATCCAAATTTAGATGTGTCGTCTCTTTTTTTTCAATTTTTTTTACAACATTCCTTAAGATGAGTACCTTTATGTAATTAGATTAATGTATACAAAATTAATTAAACGACTAATAAATCAAAGAGTTTGAGTAAGACAAACTAATAAATAACTTTTTGCAGGCTTAAAATAAATAAGAAATGGATACAACCAACATGATAGACATGTCTATGGATGTATATGATGAGTTTGGTCAAGTTTATGAAAGTTTTTTTTATATGGTATGAGTTCGTTAGTGCACCAATGGATATAACACACGATGTGTACACACACATAAAAACAAAAGAAGATAGTTATAACGCCTTTAAGAGACAAAACTTTCCTTTAGATTTACCCGCTTTTTTATACGTGATTGTTACCACGCTCCCATCTAATTGGCATGTGACAAGTATTCTTCCACGACTCAATACGATGGTCAGTTTGTCAGAACTGGAAAGTTTACTTGATTATGTTGAATTTACTATGATTGAAGATACCATTATGGCTGACATGTTTCCAGCAACTTCCGAAACCGATTAATAGAATTTATTAAAGTAATAGGTTTAGGGAGTTTTTTTAAGTGTTAAATAAGTGTTTATGATATATCTCATAGCAAAATATTGTCTTAATCCATTCAACCTGTTGATGAATAAACCGTTTGTAATAGTTTGCTATTGCTTTTAATGAATAATAATTTTTGTTGAAACATATTTAATTTGTTCTTTATTAAAAATTTAATTTTACAAGATATAAAACTTTAAATGTTAGCAACACAAATATAAAATATCTATTGAAAATGAAAAATTATTTATATCTAACTACTAATATATATCTTTAAAACTTTAAATTTACATGATATCATTATCTTAGATTTCACTTTTTATATGATAAGATTAACTATTCAAGATAACTATTTGATAATTACATGATATTTAAATTTTATTAATATATAATAACTTATATACAATGTTGTTACTGCTACACAGGGTTTATTAAAGTAAAAGAAAAAAAATGATTGTCTACAAGAGTCGTGCCGTAAGTAATTTTTGTGTTTATTTTACTATTTATATAATTTTTTGCTAAACAATACTATTTTATCAGGCTAATAGAAATCTCATGAAAACCGTAAGTTAACCTATCTTATACACATTACGTATTTTGGTTGTATATATTATTTTTGAAGTGTAATTATGAATTCAAATTGCAGGTTCAGTTCCTTCAATCGCAAAATGTGATTGTTACATTAAGGGACAAGGAGGAATTTTATCGATTAAAATCACTACAAGTAAGAAATAAATCTAACTTTTCTTTAATGTGAGTAAAACTCATTACAATAATAATGATTTTGAATTATATGTAGAATTGGAAGCAAATTATGAATGATGATTGAAAAAAAAAAAGGAAGATGGGTGGCTAGATGTGACTACAATCATATGGTAAAATTACTGATAGGTTACACAGTTATATGATTTATATTTGTAATACATACTTAATTACACTAATTCAGGTATGCAGGTTATTGTCGCGGTTCCCCAAATCGAGCGATATATGTATGTTGATATATCCACGTTTTGTAGAGTTATGAGACGGATGCACAAAAAATTTGATAAAAATATCGAAATAATTCAAGAAAAAGACATTTATTAGTTATGAGCTATTTTGTATTCATGTCATCTCAAATATTTGAGATTTTTATTTTGTATTACATAAGAGTATATTTTGGTTGATTGATTTATAATTTATGTAACTATTGAAATTTTTTGAATTTATTTTTATCTCAAGAAACGTTTGTTTTTAGTGTTACATTTATTTTTGTAAATTAATATTGTTAGAGTGCCTTCAGGCCTTAGAAAATATTATGTTGTTATATATACTTAAATTGATTAAAAGTTCTTGAATGCAATATATTTTTGAACTTAATCCTTCTACTAACTCTTCTCAATCAATTAACTTTACTGTAAATGAGCATTTTGCTTTTCAATTTTTTTTCTGTTTTTTAATATATTTGTTTCTTACATATTATTATTGGGTAGAATGATTTGATTTACATTCTAGACTAGACAACTTTTACATTTGTTACAAGTGGTGATGGTGATTTTTTTTTCAATGTTTTGATGATTAAAATAAGAATTTGTAATAATTATGATCAGTATCCTTTCCATCATAGAAGTAAAATAATGAAATATCCCCGTCAAAATCTTTTAAATCTAACCTTACCTATGTCATATGTTATATTTTTATATCTTGAATATTTTTTTATTTAATGTTGCGCTCTTTCATTTTTTTATACATATATATACACTTTTGTTTCTCTAATTTGTATAATAGCCTTTGTCACATACAATATTTTTTAATTTACCTTTAAAAAGAGAAACCCAATTGTGAAAGCATTCAAAATTAAATCTTTAAAAAAAATAAAAAATAAAAATTTACAATCTACTTTCAATATTTTTTAATTTATATCGCTGTATGCAATCTAATTTGTGCTTTTACCATTCTTTTGCGAGAGGTAAGTCCACTTGACATGTTAGTCAAGTATTATACATGATAATATTCTTGATGAACTAGAAATACAAACAACAAACAAGAGTGATCAATCACCACCTCCACCTAACATTAACTAGATGGAACCTAACCTAAAGAACAACAGAGCTATGAAACTAAGGAATGAACGAGGTATATTATTTGTTATTACGGGAGTTTGTGACACATATTAATGAATATACGGTCTTTGTGCATTTTTATTATATCTTAACTTCTCAACGTGGCAATTCAAAGTAAGTAAAATTAACGATGAATTGGATTTTTTTTCTGAAGTGACTTCATGCACGGGCAATACCTAGTATATATATATATACATATATATATTACTGCTACGAACATAACAACTTATAAAATACAAAATGTACAACCAAAAAACATGTACCCACTCGATCATTGATATCCTTTATTCACATAGAAAACTAGTGTGAAACAATTTCATTTATCGGGTAATAGTATTATGTTTGTCGCTCCTGACTAAGATATATGTTATTTTGTTCAAGAATCGTGCCAAATCGAGCATCCTACTTAACTTTGAACAAGATAGGTTAACCAAACCACTAGGTTAGCTCAATTAGCCAAGACCTTACTATACTAAAAAAGGATGTGAACGAGAGATAATTGTTAATGCAATGAATAAATAATTTTACTCTTTTCCTAAATATTCAGAGCTAGTTTATCAGCCTCGATTAACACAAGGGCATCTTCTTCAAGAGCATAATCACAACATACATTTTTCACCAAGCTAGTACATATCTTATCAATCTATCAACATTAATAGCTGCAATAAATGTGTATTCCCAACTTAATATAAACGAACCACAATAGAATGCAATATCTTGTCTATGAATATCCATAGCTTGTGTATAATAATACTCTTTGAATCCTGATTTTCTGTGATTTTTCATTTAAAGAATAAGATCCTTCCCAATGGGGTTTTCCATAAGTCTATAAATTGACATTATTCATTCCATGTATTCTCTCATGTGTTGCCTTCATTTGCATATTCCAAATTTATTAAAAAGAATTGAATACATATGTTGTAATGATCTGAGTATCCATGTATGAAATCCATATTTTAGTTAAAGAATTAGCCCAAAAACTACTACGAACCAAACATTTTAAAAGTAAATGTTTCGCATCCTTGTATAGTAGATCACATAGCATACCAATATAGATTGCATTCATACACCATTTCCAAACATAAATACATAGCATACCAAATATTACTCTAAACTTTGAGTGTCAATCTATGGTTTCAACAAATTTTACAATGTCCAAAAGAGCAAGAGTTTCAACTTCTTGTTGAGTAGTCCCTGTCAAATTCAAATGCTTCTTTCCAATATGTAACGAATGATCACCACCTTCAATCACTAACAATTTATTATTCGATACCATTTTTTCTCGCACAGATTCAAGCTTTTCCAATGGACATAACCCATCATTACTACCCTTCAACACACAAATGAAACAAACTTAATACATCTTATTCACCCCTTAATCTTTTACTCTAACTAGATATCTAACCTGGACAAACATAACTGGAACAGTAAGTTGTAATAATGGCGCATCTCTCAAATCACCCTTCTTGGCCTAAATTTTTGTAATCAAATCAAATATACAGAAACACACACATATATATATATATACACACACTACCTTAAGAGGGTATCCGAAACAAATCACAGCTAAAGGATTAATGTCTTCTTTAGCAGCTACCATGCAACTAACCCTAGAACCCATAGATTTCCCAGCCAAGATTAATGAATGAGAAGGATATAAAGACATAGTTTTTTTAACAACTTCATAGTGAAACTCAACTAGATTTTCAGCTTTGGGTACACCTTTTCTTACACCATTAGCAAAAACTGTGAAAAGGTTCAAATTTAGAGGCAATTAAAGAGCATATAAGAAAAAATAGGGAATGTATTAGTTGATTATAAACTTACATGGATAATCAAAAGTTACTACTTCAACGGCTTTTAATGCCTTAGCTAACATGTTCTTCCATCTGTATCAACAATTCGGAATGTAAAATCATTTTTGTAGCAGAATAAATATATAATAGCTGAATATATTTATCTTATGCATTAATATTGTAAATTTACTAATACTTTTTGAACTAAAGGGATGTATTTGACTATTTTGCATACCACAAGTACCACCAGTGCAATTTAATCTTTCTCTCATTATAGACAATTTTCTCAAACACAAAAATATATTTAATTAAGTTACCACAATATTTAATTCATCATTTAAAATCAAAGATTCTATATTGTTTTACTGCAAGTCTACAAACTAGATATAACAACAAAACATACATCTACTCATTTGTACTAGCGCGCATGTACAAATAGTAGAATTGTATTACCTAATCATCCAATCGGAAGAGGAAGAGGCACCAGCTCCGTGAGCGAAGACGACCACCGGTGAAAGATCGTTCGTCGTCGCTACTCTAATGGCCGCTGAAGAAACGCTTTCATCTTCACCTCCTTTGTGATGTTTGTATTTTTTAGTTTGTAATTCTTCGTTTTTGTTGCTGTGCCTACGCTTTGAAACTCGGGATCTTCCCATTCAACAGAAATGGTGGTTTCTGAGCTTTATGAAATTGAATTGACCTTGAACTGAATTCGTGAATATTGATCCCTTTGAGTAATTTTCGCGCCAAATATTTGGGAATGTGTAGTTAATTTTTGTTTAGCTGATGGACTTGCCACGTAGCTGGAGCCTGGAGAGAGCTAAAGGGCTGGATTGGGTTGGGCTGGATCTGATATTGGTATTTTTACATTTGGGCAATCAATTTTATAGAGAAAGAGTTTGACCCATTTTCCATTTTGGACATGAAGCTATAGAAGGTGTCATTCAAGGTTCCAATCATTCGTGATGTGACCGAGGAGGTCAAAGAGAAAGTCCACCATGAATCCGTGGAGGTTAGAGTTGAAAGTGAGTTTCGCCGACGAGATCGTCTGGAAAGCACCCAAACAGGATAATAGGCAACGGGGTTTCAAGAATGCATGGATGGAGCCATTTGTCGTGACAAGAGTTTTTTTAGGAAAATTGATAGAAGTCCTAGCTAAGAGGGGTAGAAAGTTTCAGAGAGAAGATGTGCATAACCTTATCCGCAGTTGGGAAGACGTTAATAGAGGACGTCAAAATTTGAACAACGTTAAAGATAAGTGCTTACGGGAGTCGGGAGACAACCCGTAATTTTTTATGTCTTCTTACTTTTTATTTGAGTTTTAGATTAGTTAGTTTATGTGATTTTTAGTGTATATTGCAGCAATGAGAAAAGTCTAGTTGTTTTTTAATGTGTAGGTAATGTGAAAAATGAGTTAATGGTGAGTTTTCTGGAAAAAAACGTGTTCACAGCTACTCCGGACGATATACCATGCGCCTACCGTCGTGACAGTAAGCTAAATCATAATCAAGGACGAGAGCAAACGCTTTCCAGCGGTATACCACATGGCGACGTGACAACATCTCTGAAGATGAGGTTTATTCATATGAACGATCTAAACCTTAAGCCTCTTTCTTCTAAAAGCACCCAAACTTTGTTACAAGATCACCAAACTTTTAGCACACATCAAAATAACACCAAATCACCATAATCTCATATCCAAATTCATCCTTATACTCCTAAAAAAAAAATTAACCACTCAAATCATTCCAAAAAACCTAGAAATCAAGAAATAAATCCAAATAAATTCAAAATTCTTTAATAATTTCATAAACCCTTCTCACCAAATCAAGATTCAATCATACCCACGACATGAAAAATCATCCTTACACCTCTCCTAACCCAAATAACACCCCCATTCACCCAAAATCAGGGGTAATTTCAAGAGCAGTGCAACTTTGAGTTGGAGGTCAATAGAGATGACGAAAAGAACAAAAGTACTATCAAGTGTTAGGGAGATGGCAAAGAATCAAAGCAAATAATTTGGTGAAGTCAAGAAGAAATCAAATGAGAATCGTGTAAGTTCTAGAAAGAAGAGAAAAGGTATTAAGGTAATTCGAGTCAACAGACTAGAGGAACTGATTATGTTGAATTCAAGTCCTCAAGAACAAGAAACTGTGATTACGAAAGAGAAGACGCCACAACCTCTTCAAGTCAAGATTCATATACCCGAAATGAGAAAATCTTTTAAGGCCTTCTTAGTTATCGCCAACACAAACATGCCCATAATTAACACCTTCACACGAGAGTATTTGAGAAGGAAGTTGGAGAAGGTGAGTACAAGAGATTTCTAAAGTTGAGTGAGTGATTGGGATGGAACACATTATAAGGAGAATGAATGTGACTCGTGGTGATGAGAGCTTACGTACAAGGAAAGCAAATTTATCGAACCCTATCTTGGGTATTGATCATGGAGGCAATAGTCTCGAGAGTATGTTTCCTTTCTTTCTTACTATTTCATTACTTGTAATATATGTGATAGTTTTTAAAGTTCTATCTAGTCAGTTTCAAGTCGTGGGGACACGACTCACTTTAAGTTGAAGTGTGGGAGTCATTGCTCTCATCAACATTTTATGTGATTTATTGTTTTTTAGGTAGAAATAAAACTTTTGGTAGCTAGAATTTGATGCAGAATGTGTATAATAGCCTAAAAGCATAAACTTTAGTGAGTTAATGATAGTATTTAGAGAAATCCCATTTTTAGTCCATTACTTATGGCCTAAAAACATTTTAAAGCCAAACATTTCAAAAGTCATATTTTTAAGCCAAACGTATTCAAAACGCCCATTTTAGGCTATTTGACTAATATTTTAAGGACAATTGATCATTAAGAATTGTTGTGATTCCTCCTTTCTTCGGCACACACTGAGCTGGGCTCACCCATTCACTACTCGAGATGGGATAAATGAGCTGTCATGATTTTTAAAGTTCTTAGTTTGTGATGCACATTTTAGATAAACTCATTTAAAGTTCTTAGTTTGTGATGCACATTTTTAAGGACATTTTAGCCAAGGAAGAAACAGAAGAAATTATAGCTGGATGTCATGATTCACTCTACGGAGGACACTTCAAGGGAGATAGAACTGCTGCTAAGGTATTCCAATCCGGTTTTTACTGGCCTACTCTTGTAAAAGATTGTCATGAGTATGTGAAGAAATGTGCGAGATGCCAGTTTACCGAAAACATATCCAAGAGGGATGAAATGCCACGTAATAATGTGTTGGAAGTTGAAATATTCGATGTTTGGGGTATAGATTTTATGGGTCCGTTCGTTCCTTCAAATGGTAACCTCTACATCTTATTAGCTGTTAATTACGTGTCTAAATGGGTAGAAGCTGTGGCTTTACCAACTAATGATTCACGAGTGGTGATTAAGTTCTTGAAATCACATATTTTTACTAGACATGGCACACCTAGAGTGATTATTAGCGATGGAGGATCTCATTTCGTTAATAACTATTTGAAGGCTGTTCTAGAGAAGTATGGAGTAAGACACCGTGTATCTACTGCATATCATCCACAATCTAATGGTCAAACTGAAGTTTCGAATCGTGAAGTAAAATCAATCCTAGAGAAGACTGTTGGTCCTACAAGAAAAGATTGGTCAATGAAGTTAGATGACGCATTGTGGGCCTATCGTACTGCGTTTAAGACTCCAGTTGGTGCGTCTCCGTATCGTATGGTGTATGGTAAGGCTTGTCACTTACCTCTTGAGCTTGAAATGGGTGCCTATTGGGCAATTGCGCAGTTGAACTTAGATCCTACCTTAGCCGGAGAGAATCGTATGATGAAGCTTAACGAACTTGACGAATTCTGATTGAATGCCTATGAAAATGCTAAACTTTACAAAGAAAACACTAAGAAATGGCATGACAATCGGATTCGTGTGAAGAACTTTGAAGTTGGTCAAAAGGTATTGAAGTATAACTCAAAGTTCAGCAATTATCCGGGTAAGTTAAGGTCTAAGTGGTCGGGTCCATACATAGTGACCAAAGTTACACCTCATGGGGCGATAGAAATAGAACATCCACTCGAGAACCGCACCTTCATGGTGAACGGTCATCGTTTAAAGATATACCATGGAGGTGAAGATACCAACCGCTTGGAAGATCCACATCCGGGGGAGGTCATGCATCTCCTCGAAACTCCTTAGAAGCGTGAGGTAACCCGTCGAGCTTACCGACGTTAAACAAAAGCCAATTCATTGTATATTAGTTTGAGTTTTTAATTTTCGTAGTGTAAATTATTGCGATTTTCATAATTTTAGTGTTTATTAGTAAGAAATGAGGAAGGGTAGTTGTTTTTGATGATTTCAGGGGTAAAAAGGTCGTGAGTTTGGGGTCGAAAGGGCGAAAATAGAAGAAAAAGAGGTTGGTTGTCCAGGGGAAACCGGGAACCCGGTTTCGCACATACCGGGAACCCGGTTTTGGAGCTGTTACCCACCTTCCACACGCAAGAAGGTGCGTCGTGGTTCGCGAAATCGACGCAAACCGGGGCCCTGGTTTTTGCAAATCGGGTACCCAGTTTCAAGAGCTGGAAATTTCGAACTTTCTGACCCGGCGTTTTGGAGACTCACCTTTTGCTGCGTGTCAACTCGCGCCATCGACGGAAACTGGGAACCCGGTTTCGCACACACCGGGAACCCGGTTTTGGGAGCTGTGATTTACAAACTTTCTGACCCAGCGTTTCGGGTCCCGCCATATGCTGCATCACCATCTTGCGTGTCAACTCACATTAGTGACGAAAACCGGGGCCCTGGTTTCGCACAAACCGGGTACCCGGTTTCGAAGGGTAATTCTTTGACCCAGCGTTTTGGGGTCCAGCCAATTCTTGCGTTTTGAGGTAAAAAAAAATTAAGTAAGTAATTGTTTCGCGCCGACACAGCGACGCAAAACCGGGAATCTGGTTTCAACTGTGATATGGCGGTTTTATGCTTTTTGACCTAGTTTTTTTAGCCTCTTCTGCAACTTTTTACCAAAAACGCTCCAATAGCCTCCCCACCTCCGAAAATCATCATCCATACCTATAAAAACCATCAAATCCTACCCTCTTTCATCACAAAAACACAAGATCAACTCCCCTTCTCTCCAAAATATCATCAAATCCTTAGTTTTCCCCCAATATTGTTCTTAACCCAATCCTTAAATTAAACCCAATTCTTTCTTCTCCCACACAAATTAACCATTACCCATCTCATATTATACCTTAATCTTCAATTCCTAAGCCTCAAAACATCAAAGTTCTAAGCTTTTCTCTAGCTTCTCACTATTTGAAGTTTTGAGTTTGGGGTGGAAAGAGATGACTAACAAAACCGATGATTTCCGAAGAACTGCTCCTAGAAAGAAAACCACTATTGGCGGTATTCAAGAACAAGCTATTGAGATTCCTGATTCACGTCCTAAACGCAAGATTGAAGAGGTTAAGCTTGCTCCAAAGAGGAAAGAAATCACAGGTCAGAAGAGAAGATTAATTGATGAACCAGAAAGTGAGGAAGAACATGAAGATGAGATTGAGAAAGAAATTGAGGATGAAAGCGAACAAGAGGTTCCGGAAGTACCAGTTCAACAGAAACCCCCGCGAAGAAAGATGTGTGCTCACAAGCCAAAGAGGGTTTATACTTCTTGGAATGATCAGGTTCGTGAAAGAATTGAATTTTTGAAGTTTGGTGAGGAGATGGATTTTCCTAAGGGTATTATGAGTAGTGCTCATAAAGATTATGCTGTTGCTTGTGACAAGTTTGGTTGGAAAGAATTGCGAGAAAGGAAGCTTGAGTTTATTCCTACTTTTGTGCGAGAATTTTATGAAGGTTTAGCCCTTTCCCGTGAGGCAATTGAAATTCGCAAAAAGGTAGTTCCTTTCTCTATTGAACTTATTCAGAAATCTTTGAAGTTACCCAAGTTTACTGGGTTATGTCCGTTCCAAGAATCCCTTAATGATCCATCCTTTGATTATGAATCCCTGTGGGGAACTGTGCTTATTAATGGGGCTAGCCCAATTCCAGAAGGAGAAAGGTATCCTGGACAGTTTTACAGCAGTAATTTAACACCTCGTGCGAAGGTTTGGTCTCGTTTCATAATCCCTACTTTCTTTGGAATTACACACACATCCGAGTTGAAGAAGGAGCATATAATTTTTATCAAGTGTGTTATTGAGGAGAAACCGATGAATGTTGCTAAAATTATTTATGACACCATCATGGAATTCGCGAAAGCTCCAATGAAACAACAAAATCTCAAGTTTCCTTGTACTATCACTACTTTGTGCCTAGACGCGAAAATCCCGCGTAGGAACGCAGATATTGACGGTGTTTCAGTTGGAGTGAGCATGGCATTAAGTACAATTCAGAATATCCATGATGAAGCAACACGAGCTGCGAAGACCCCTAGGGCTCCTCCACCAAAGAAGAAGGCAAAGAATGGTCCTGAGTTGGAATCAAAAGTTAAGGTGTTGGAAGAGAATCAAGAGAAGATGATTGCTACCTTAGGAAACGTTACAAGAGAGCTGGACCTTATCTGAAATTTGATCCTTGGCGTGAACACACTTCAAAACGCAATTTATGATGTTCTTACGCGAGATAAGGGTCCAAAACGCAACACCGGTAACCAGCCATGCGCTGGTTAAGATACATTTTCTAATCCTTCCTTTTTAGTGTAGATTAGTTTAATTGCTTTGAGTCTTTTTCGAGTCGTGGGGACACGACTCCTTTTTGAGTTTGGGGTGGGGTTCGTCGCCTCATCCCAGTTTTTATGTGCTATTTGTTTTTATTTGCTTTCAATAAAATAATTTTCGGAGTTCCGTTTGACTATAGAAGATTTTAAATATCCTTTAAGCATACTTTTTATGAATCTATGATAGTAAATAGTGGACTTTAGGGATTGATGTAAAACGCATTTAAAATTGCATGCAAACATAGGTAATTGATAGGAAAAATTAATGAACAATGCAAATAAAGTAAGCTTGTACTTAAGAAATATGTTTGGTGTGTAGAACGTGAAATCCTAATTAGTAGAGAACCCACCCAGATATGAACTAAATACGAGCTATGTACTTAGGAAAATGATAGGGGCAGTTATTTGTTACCCATTTGTGACCTTTTTAGCCTTCTATCCCTTGTATTAAAGGTTAATCCGTCTTAGCCCACTTTGAGCCTTTAGCCTTTTCTTTGTAGCCACGATATAAGCCCATTATCCCTTAGATTATTAGGCATGACCATAAGACCCGCACTTGAATCACGATCCTGAGACATGTCTCGAGCTTGAGTTTGGGGTGGTGGGTCCACTTATGGGAAATTATTGGGTAGGGATTGATGTGCTTTGTATTGTAGCACAATTGCAGGTGATATATACTTGTAACCCTTTGCCGGGAATGAGAAAAAATGAAAAAGAAAGAAAAATAAAAAAATCGAAAATCCATTCCAGTAGAAACCGGGAACCCGGTTTGCAACTGTACAAAAAAAAAGAGAAAAGAAAAAGAAAAATATGAAAGAATAAACATCCGGCAAAGTGGAGTTTTTCTGAAAAATCATCTTATTTGTAATGGGTAGACATGGGACGCTAAATTGTTGCGTAAATGGGTGAGTGAGAACATTTTTTGGCGTAAACTCAAGCTCGAGGACATTTGTTGATGGTAAGTGAGGAGAGAGCCAAAAGCTCACTTCAAATTTACCAAATATACATCCACACCGTCCTTAAGCCAATATTAAAACCATAAAGACCTCGTGATTCCTAAGTGCATAGTGAATTTATGATTCTGTTGATAGGGAATATACTAGGTGGAGCGTTCAAAGCGATTTAGGATTGAGGAACACCCTATAGCCATCATACAGAAATGAGTACAAGTGTAATCTTCAAGCATTGCGAATTTAATTCTATGATTGAGATTATTTGTGTTTGATTTTGCATTATAGATGTATGTGTATATTAGTTTCTAGAGTTCGCTATATGAGATTTATCTTGAGAATTTCTTTAGGTGTATTTGCTAGATTCTATTTGTTCTTGCGTTTACTTCTACCCCTTTGTTTTGTTTTGTTTTACTTTGTCGGGACGACAAAGATTTGAGTTGGGGGTCTTGATGTCTCCCTAATCGTTCTTATTTTAGACCCTTGGGAGACATCATTTTTTATGTTTAATTGAATATTCTGATAGACTTTTGAGTTAAAAATGCAATAATCCGGATTTCCTCTTTTATTTCTAGTAATTTTAATTTATTAAACTTTTGCACGTAATCTTGTGTATTTTAGTAAAAATTTGTAGGTTTTGAATATTAGCTAGAGAGGAATCCGAGAAGAAAGTCAAAGATCGTGACATGGAGTCAAAGCTTGAAGATAAATCCCGAAGAATTATATTTTGGAGCTGCAAATCTGGAAAACAGGCCAAATATTGCTGATTTCGAGGCACTTACAAGTTGATTTAGCCGCTTACCGTTGAAGATATTATGTTTCTTATCGAGTTACGGAAATTTAGCAAGTTATTTCAGGTCAATCAGAGTTATAACGAATCGGCTAGAGCCGTTTTAGTGGAGGTGGTGCAGCAGTTACGGGATTTTGGGCTTAGAAAATGGACTTGGGCTTTTAATTAGTGATTTAATTTTAGGTCCAAGGCCTAATCCTAATTTGAGCTTATAAAAGGAGCTCTTGACTTCTATTTTTCAGAGAATTCACTTTTTACAAAATAAAACATTAAGAGAGAATAAGCAGAAGGAAGAAGAAGGAAGCTGTAGAGCTGGAGATAGTCTATATCTCCATACTCAGCCAAATCCAATTCCGGAAATTAGGTCTTTCTTATTTTTAATTCTGTAAAACAATATGAATTCAATTTCTTTTAATTTAGTTTTCTTTTTATTTAGTATGAGCTAATTTCCTCATAGTATTTGAGAACGCATATTGGGTGAATCCCTATTCTGTTGAATTCTATATGTCTGAATTTGGGTTTTTATAAATTAAATTAAACTGGGTCTTTTACTCTTTTCTGTAATTTGAGATTATTTACTGTTTTTGGAGTCATGAACTAAGAACAAGTGTTAGTATCTAGGCTATTCCACATACGTGGCGTGTGGATCATCCTGACGGAGGGTTTAGGTACGGACTTAATTACTCAATCTAAAATAGAAACTATTTGACTCTGACGAGCTTAGTTAATTTTAGGGCCAATGTGGTAAAATTACTTAATCATTCAAAAGTGGAGCATATTTACCCTGACGGGACTAGTGACACTCTAGAATAGCCTTATAGTCCACCCTGACGGGGGTATAAGGAATTTAGAATCCCGACCATTGTTAATTGACCAATTTAACCCTTAAACAACATATGTTATGAAATAGAATTAGGAGGACCCCTTGCGTCTCTCAAATACTGCCTTCTCATATTTGCGTCTTACCTTCATTTACTTGCGTTTTACTATTTATTTGCATTTTACTTTAACTTTTCATTACTTAGGATTAAAACAAACAACCAATCAATCATTATATCTTTTACTTGCTTTGATAAGTGCAACCATTCATTATTTGATAAGCATTGTAGTTAACCAAACTGTCCCTGCGAACGATCCTAGAATCATTACTACTACTTGGGACAACCGTACACTTGCGGTTGTGGTTCAATTACTTTTGCATTTATTTTAGAACACACAAAGGACCACCAAATATCAATTTTTTTTGGAGCGGGACCAATATCAATTTAGCTTAGTGAACTTTTGTTTTTACTATTTTATATGCAAAGATAAATAAAAGGATGTTATTTTTCTCATAAATTATCAAACCATACTCTTTGACAAAAGTAAAATAAAATAAAATCGACCTATTCGAAATCTGTGTTATATATTATTGGATTCATTTCTGTTCGAACTGAATTAAATTTTAATTTATTTAGATAAATTCAAACCGACCGACCAGTATCAAATTAACTCGGTAAACTTTTGTTTGTTCTTTCTTTTACTATTTTATATGTAAAGATAAATAAAATGATTGTTATTTATCTCGTAATTTATCAAACCATATCTCTCGACCAAAATAAAAAAAAAACCATAGTAAGAATAAGAATAGGTAATACCGAATGTGAAATATCTCCTGCATAATTGTAAGTTGGACATGAAGTTATGTATTCTATTGAGTTATTTGATTGTGGGTTGGAACTTGTTTGAGTTAATCAAGCCCTTTTAGTACAGGAGTATGAGCAAATTCTTAGCTGCAAATTAAAATAGACGATAATAACAACGGAAAGATTGGTGATTGGATAATTAATATCATTGAAAATTATTCAAAGAATGGATGGGACTAAAGATTGGTAACGACAATCGTGCTACTTACATTGTAGAACATATGGAAGACTAGGATGAAAAGTATACATGAAAAAGAAAGATGGGTTATTAAGGACATTATAGAGAAAGTTAAATTTAGTATTAAATATCTATTTGGTGAGAATGAAATGGTGGGCCAAAAAAAGATTAGTACGACCGAAAAAGGACCCAATAATGAGGAGGATAACAACCCAATTCTGAGAGATGAATCAGATAGTATCTGGCTTTGCGACTCTTCACACATTAACAACTGGGATCCAACCAGTATGGCTTCCCTTACAGTTAATAAGGAGGGCGTAGTTAAAAAGTTAATTACTAAAAGAGCGAAAATTAACAGCAATGTGGAAGGAGAAACGTGGGCCGTTCTGTTGGCCATGAGATCTGCAGCAGATCTCGGTTTAAAGAGTAGTTCTTTCTACTCGGATAACCTTGAGATTGTTCAAGGTATTAATCGACGAATGGGAATTGACTGGAGGATTCGCCCCATGATTTTCGAAGCATGGAGATGGATAGGACAATTTCCGGATTGGAAAATCACTCATGTTAAAAGGGAACACAACTGAGTGACGGACACCCTAGCTAAGTGTATTAGAAATAACTTGGATATTTCTTCTTGTCCATGTAATTCGCTAGTAGATTTTTATAATAGTATTAGTAAACTCTATTCGAGTTGTACTAGGTAACAATTAAGTATCCTTACTTGACAAAAAAAAAAGAGTTAATCATGAGAAGGAATTCAATATTGAGTTTGTGTCCTTATTATTTCGTTATATTGTGGTGATTTTAATTTATGTTTAGATTAAATTTTAAAACAGAATCAAATTTAATAAATTTATTTAAGTTTAAACTTAATAAGTGAATTAAAATAAAAATGGTAATGAAATTTGTAAATTTTAAGAATTATGAAAGGTTGGAGGAGAAGTTGAGTATTAATAGGAAAAGTTTGATATATTTATTACTACTATATATATATGTTCAATAATTTTTCTCTTTTTTTAAAAAAGGTTAAAAATAATCTTAAAAACCTCGAACTAATCTCTTCACATTGACCACATTCAGCCGCTCTCCTGCACAGATAAACGCCGCCACACGTAGATCATTGTCCTTAGTCATCAAACAGTTTGCTAAGAACATTCCAAAACCCAAATTAAGTTAAGGTAATATATCAAATTGTTACCAAATCTATCTCTTTTACAATTTTGTGAGGTTTGTATTATATTTACCGTAGGAAGTGAGAATAGCGTATCTACAGTGTGAGTTTTGTGGTTCCCATGATTTGCCGTGACCTTTGGAGTGAATCTTATACTGCGTTTTTTATTTTTTTGCAGTAAATATTTATTTGGTGCAACTGCAAATCTATTATTGGAGACATAAGAACAACAACATGGGTAAATAGTTTGCTCCTTAATTACTTTTATTTCTGTGGATTAGTATCTTCACCTTTAATGAGTTTATGTTGTAACAATTGCAGTTAAAAGAAGAAGAAACAATGATCAAGAGATTACAACTTTCTCTGACCCGATAAGTAATCTTCCTGAGGATGTTATAAAAATAATTTTCTCATGTTTGGAAGTACGGGATGCTGTACGAAGTAGTATTTTGTCAAAGATATGGAGATATCGCTGGGCAAAACATGTTTCACAAGTGATACTTGATGGAGCGTTGCGTCCATATAATAAATCATATCTAATAAGTAATCAAGAAATGGTTAGTTTGATTTTATGTCAGCTTCTTTTCCATCATGAAGGAACTATCAAGAAGTTAACCCTAGATGTTCCTGAAATAACCCATTCTCAAATTGACAGCTTTATATTTTTCCACTTAAGGAAGGGTATTGAGGATCTTACTCTTAATAATTTGTATTACAAATTGCCGTTATCACTTTTTAAATGCCAACAGTTAACGCATTTGAGTCTTCGATTTTGTGTTCTTGAGCCTGCTCCTACCTTCAAAGGATTTAGTAGACTGAGTACCTTGAGGCTCTATAATGTCACTATTAGTAATCAAGATCTTAATGGTTTAATCTCTGGTTCCCCGTTACTTAAGATATTGGATCTTAAATTCCCTACACCTTTTCAAGATGTTGAGATTGATGCTCCTAATCTAAAAAGTTTCAGCTTCAAGGGTTATGCATATTCATTCATCTTCATAAATGTCCCACTTCTAGCACAAGTTTCTATACTTGCGCGTATACACTTTGAAAGCCAAAAGAGAAAACATAACTTAGCAGAGTTTTTTCGCGTTCTGCCTGCTCTTCAAGATCTGCATATAGGATCTCAATCTCTCACGGTAACTTAATTCTTAATTTATTTATTTTAAAATAAAATAATCTATCTAATTACACTCGTTTCGTCTAGTTTTTGGCAGCAGGTGAAGTGCCAACAAGATTACCCAATGCTTCACTCCAACTTAAACATCTTACTCTGGAAAGTGTAGTGCTAGATAACCTCCGTTACTTATCATTTATCTTTTGTTTGATGAGAAGCTCACCTAGTTTGAATTATATAAACATTAAAGTAAGTAACTTGGATTTATTTCTCATTATCTTATTATTCCTATGAACTAATGTGTTTTAATCATGTTTTCCCTAGTTCTCAAAAGTCAACAAGCCCATCACTTCAAACGAGGTTATAGAAGTCTTGGAAGAGCAAGAGAATATAGGATTAATTCTGAATCAACTTGAGCAAGTAACACTAAATAATGTAACAGGGGAAAGCTCTCAGGTGGAATTCATTCGGCTATTACTAGCTAATTCACCAAATCTAAAGTGTATGATGATTTATAACCATTTGCTTCAGAAATCTGCTCAAGCATTGAATATCATGAAACAATTGACAAAATTTCAGCGAGCAACAAACAAAGGAAGAGTGCTTTTTGGTTTTATGAATAGAAAGCAAGTTTTAACTATTGGTAGATTTATAGGTTTGGCTCGCACTATAAATGGACTCCCTTACGTTGAATTTGAAATATAGGCAGTCCCATCTTTATTTATCATTTCAGTGTTTTGTCTAAATGTAACTATGGGAAACTGGAAATTACTTATTATATTTATTTGGATTTTTATAACTAGAGGTTAAAATTCACCATAATATTACTTGTGATACAACTAAATGATTCAAATCTGTTTTTTTATATAATTAATATGAGATAAGAATTAAAAAATTAAAAAAGTCTCCCAAGCAGCCTTTAACAAATTAAGATGCATCTAAAGAGGCTGAATAAATGCTCCTATATTGTTTTCCAATATAACTTTGTATATAGATTAAATGAACAAATGTATGTTTTCCAATATAGCTGCAATGAACAAATGTATGTTTTCCAATATAGCTGCAATGGCTTAGTACTGGAGGTGAATCTTATGATACTTGAGTATCGCATAAGAAAACTGGCCACTAAGCAAGTGGTGGAGGACAAATCCGTAGTTTCCACTAAGCAAGTGGTGGAGGACAAATCCGTGGTTTCCAACAGGTGTAAAGCCATTCTGGAGTTCGATTCATCAACAAGTAACTATAAGATGATTAGTTTATGCATGAATAAATAAAGGAAGAATTATACAATCGATACTCCTGTGACTTAAAAGAATAACTTGAAGCAATTATTCAAATGGACTGGTTTTGTTGGTTTCCAACTGGGAAGCTTATAATTTGCGATTTACATAAAGAATGGTTATATGCTTACCAAATTGGAGAAAACATCACTTAATTTTTTCCTACTCTACTTAGGGTTGTATTTTCATACGCGATTTACCAAAGTTAGGGGTTGGGTTGATTTGCAGTTAACAGTTGTCATGGTCTTTAATTAATATATATGTGGCTGAGAATCACGGGGACTTATTTGCATACATTTCAGGCCATTTAGACTGTTTAGCTCGAGTTTCCTTTCACTCATCTCGAAAATACTTAGGTACAACATGGAGATCATGGGGATATCGAAACAAATGAAGAGTTACTTAATATATTTGCTAATACTTGTGAAGATTAGAGTCAACGCGCTCACCTTCTCTCTAGGTTTTAGCTTAGTTTCCTTCTCTCTCTACGATTCTGTTTACTTTTTCGGCAGCCCCACCACCATTTTCTATCGCTTCTTCTCTCTTTTATACCTACGCTAACGGTGGTTCCACGTTGGATGTAGCGGTCATGTAGGTTTTCTTTTCCCTTTTCCCTTTGCTGCTATTCTTTTCTTTTCGCTACACTCTTTTCTCTCCTAAACTTTTTACTAAACACTGTTCCCTCAAATCAATCTACCTCACGAGATTGGTTTGAATGACACCAAAAAAAGAAAATAAGAATAAAAAATCAAACTTAGAAGAGGCTCTAGAATGTACGAATGCAAACAAAGTTCAAAGTTCAGGTTATGGTAACAGATCTGTGGGAGATATGTTCAGATATACAATTACACCACAGAATACTGCAAGTTCAAGTGTGTCAACAAAAAGTACAGATAAGGAATCCAAATCAAGCCCTAATACGCCTTCTATTACACATTCGGAAGCCTTTGCTACTTTACAACAACAAAAGAGTACATAAAAAAAAAGCTGAAATAATCACAGAAGAATTTATTCCAAACCCTAGCTCGGATTTAGCAGATTTTCCTTCATCACTGCTAGGGGAGACCTCAGCCACGGTTACTACACTACAGGAGTCCCCTCGTAAGACTTGGTCTACCTTCTTTGATGGAAAAAATAAAGAATTATTCCGACTTGATTTTGTTCCTCCTACTGTAAAAAATGGAAGGATAGTTGTCACTCCTTCCTCACAAATCACGGAGGAAGGTTGTAAAGCCTAGCAAACATGTGTTGTCGGTCAGTTATTGGATAAACCACCTCCATTGTGTTTCAAAGTAGAGAGATGTGGCATGTGAACAACAAACCTTTGATCCTTGGGAGATGGAAGCCTAACACACATTTTGAATAATTCAAAATTGATAAGGTCCCAGTTTGGGTAAAACTTAGGGAGGTACCTGGTGTCCTATAGACAAGAGATGGGTTAAGTGTAGTGGCTAGTGCATTGGGTAAACCACTTCCGATGGATGGGGTTACCACAAAACACACCAGGTTAAGCTATGCACGTGTGTGTGTTGAAATGGAACTCAAGGCTGAGACTATAGAGAATTTTGATATAGACATGGGTGAAAACCAAATAGATATAGTTGAAGTTGAATATAGTTGGAGTCATGTGTTATGCCTTAAGTGTAACAGCTTGGGGCACACTGAGAATACCTGTAACAAAGGTAAACATATTTGGGTTGAGAAAAAGAGGGTTGAAAGTAAAATTAGTAAGATTGAGAATGTACATGTTGGGAACAAAACTGAATAGTTGGTTCCGAAGAAAAATAATAGTGAGTCTTGGACTCAAGTGCTGAACAGAAGGCCCACTTTATCTCCAACTCAGATATCTGAGGGAAATAATGTAGCTCAACTTCAAACAGCTTTACTATGCTAGATAGGGACATTGAATTTGTAGCTGATATAGTCTAAGAGTTAGTCCAGGTGAGCACAGGGGAGGCAGTGCAAGAAATACCTCCTGGCCCAAATTTATCATGATTATTACATGGAATGTGAGGGGTATCAACAATAAGCTCAAGCAGCTTAGCTGCCTGGAGCATGTTAATAAAGTATTTTTGGTCTAATTGAAACAAAAGTAAAGCAAGACAAGGCACTGAACATCTGGGACACATTGTTTAATAAATGGCAAGTTACACATAATTATAGTAACTATGAGTTGGGTAGAATTTGGACTTTATGGGATAGAAAAGTAATCAATCTCTCAGTTGTTGAAAGTATAAGTCAGGCTCTACTGTGTAAAGTGATACACATTCAGACTAACAATAGTTTCTTCTACTCTCCTATATATGCTCTTAATAAACATGAACAAAGAGCTGACCTATGGGACGCACTTAGAAGATGGGAAATCATAACCAAGAACTCAACTTGGGTAATTTAGAGGATTTTAATGAGGTGATGCATATACATGAAATACTTAATGGGACTATACTTTCAGAGGGTGCACAGGACATGATAAGGTGTGTTAATGATCTAGAACTCATTGACATGAAATATACAGGGCCCAAGTATACTTGGACTAACAAATATGCAGATGATGAAATGAGGGCAAGTAGGATTGATAGAACCTTACTAAATGATGTATGGCTACAACAGTTTCCCAATTCCTCTTTGATTTTGGATAACCCAATACTATCTGATCATTGTAGTAATTTATAAGTTTTCTCAACACTAGAAAGGAAAAGGAAATACCCATTTAAATTTTACAATGTGTGGATGGACCACCCAGAATTCATCCCTCTTGTTCAAGATACCTGGAAGGGTAATGTTCAAGGAACCCCAATGTTTAGAGTTAAAAGAAAGCTGAAATTACTTAAGGATAGGCTCAGAAAGTTTAATGAGCTTTATTTTAAAGACTCTAAGGATAAAATCATTTTCATCCAAAGTAGCCTGAAAAGAGTACAACTTATTAGATTACATGGTAATAATGACAGAGCCTAACTAGATGAGGAAAATGAGCTAGTACATGAGCTTACCCAAGAGTTGGGAAATGAAGAAGCTATTGTCAAACAGAAATCTAGAGATCAATGGGTTGATAAGGGGGATTTGAATACTACCTACTTCCAGAGAATCATGAGAGGTAGGAGAACTCTGAACAATAGTTTTAACATCAGTGACAACAATGGTGATATGAAAACTGAGGAAAAAGATGTATCAGAGGTGTTTGTCAATCATTTCACTCAGATCCTGGGAACAAAAAGACAATACAGAGATCAATATGATGTTAACACATTAAGAGTATTTCTCAGTAAAACTATTGAACATAAAGACAAAGAAAATCTCATCTCTCCCATCACTGAGATGGAAATTAAGAGTGCCCTTTGGTCTATATGTAGCAATAAAAGCCCTGGTCCGGATGGGTTTTCATTAGGCTTTTTCAAAATATGCTGGGATATTATCAAAGTTGACATTTTTCAAGCAGTACAGAGCACCTTTGCTGATAGCCAAATTTAATTCAGCTAATATCTCATTGATACCAAAGGTTTTGAATCCCAGTTTTACAAAATATTATATCCCCATTGCTTGTTTAAATGTTCTATATAAGATCATCTCAAAAATACTGGCTAATAGATTGAAGGACACACTTCAAGATGTTATTTCTTTCAACCAATCAGCCTTTGTACTTTGAAGATTAATTGGTGAAAATATATTAATTGCACATGATATTGTAAGGGATTATTCAAGAATTTGTTTATCTAAGAGGTGTACCTTAAAACTTAATCTTACGAAAGCTTATGATTATGTTGATTGGGATTTCATCTTGAAGACAATGGAAGCTCTAGGTTACCCTCTGAAATCTATCAGTTGGGTCTCCATGTGCCTCACAAGTACATCATACTCTATACTTATAAGTAGGGAACCACAAGGTTTTTTCAAAGGTGAAAGAGGTTTGATGCTAGGGGACCCACTGTCCCCTTATATTTTTGTTATTGGTATGGAGGTTCTCACACAGATTTTTAACCATATGGGAAAAAAGAGGGAATTCGAATGGCACCCAAAGTGCGGGGATTTCCAAATTTGCAACTTAATGTTTGCTGATGATCTTTTGGTTTCTTTAAGCCCACAAAAGAGACATATGTATTGATAAATAAAACCCTCAAGATATTTTTTAACCTCTCAGGACTCAATATCCGTGATAGTAAAAGTAATATATTATATGAAGGTTGCTCATATGTTATTAAAGATGAGATAAACAAGGTCCTGAATATACCTGAGGGTTCCCTACCAATGAAGTATGTGGGTCTCCCTCTAATCACAGGTTGGCTCAGCTTTAATAATTGTAAGCCATTAGTGGATAAAATTGCTAAGAGAATTGATCATTGGAGTTCAAGGTACCTTTCCTATGCAGGTAGAGTTCAATTAATTAAATCAATTTTGGGAGGTATTGCTAGCCACTACTGTAGTGTTTTTACACTTCCAAAAAAGATCATGAAACTTTTACAAAGAAAAATCATGTAATTTTTTGTGGAAGTGTAATAGTAACTATCACAGTGGTGCAAAAGTATCAAGGAAGGTGGTCTGGGTATAAAGACCTAGGCATCCAAATAGAATGTGGGCAATTAAACTGCTTTGAGGTTGTTGTCTTCCTACAGAGACACTATGGTCTCAATGGTTACAAACTAACCTTCATAAAGGTAAATCCTTTTGGAAGATAAATATTCCTATAGACTGCTCTTGGGGTTGGAGGAAAATCCTCAATGTAAGAGAAGTGGCCAAAAAGTTCATCAAATATAATATGGGCAATTGCAAAGATACCTCTTTATGGTAGGATTTCTGGATGCCTAATAATAGATGTTTAAATGATATGGGATGTAGAATCCTTCCCTCGGGTTATTATACTAATAGCAGACTTTCCCAATCCATAAAGGATCAGAATTGGAGGTGGCCATCAAAGTTGGGCTTTATGACTGAAATTACTAAAAATATTAGACCATCGGATATGAAAGATACAGTCAAATGTACATGCACTAAGAAAGGAAACTTTAATTTTTCTGAGATCTATAATGAAGTTAGGGTTAGAGGTTCAGAAGACAGCTGGTCTAAATTAGTTTGGGATTCAAAGGCCTTACCGAAATACAAGTTTATATTCTGGCTAACGAATCTGAATAAGTTTCCAACTAAGGTGAGGCTCATGAACCGGGGGATCGTATCGAACCCTATTTGTGAATTTTAAAAGTCAGCTAATGAGGATCGTAATCATATCTTTAGGGGTTGCTCAGAAACAAATCGTATATGGCAAAAATGTAAGAATAAAGTGCGTATTAGTATACAAAGTATCGATTGGGAAGTGATTTTCGAAGATATGAATAGTTATAACTTTACCTGTGTTGAGAATGAGGTTGCAAAGATGGTGTTACCAATTGTTGTTCATACGGTGTGGCTTGAACAAAATAATAGGGTTTTCAGTCACCAAAGTAGAAGCATAGAAGACTTGATTGAGCAGATCTCTATCATATGATAGAGAATATGGTCAAACTCAAGCGGTTTGATGGAGATAAGATTGCAGAGATGGCCGATCAATGCAGAAGATGCCAGTGAGAAGAGGAAGGGTTTTTACAGATAATATTTATGTAGGAAGAGGAAGTGTTTTTGTGGTCTGTATGATGTTTATCACGTGAGGAGTAAAGTTTAGTCTAGATAGAGCGGTACACGTGGTACTTAGACTAGATTTTTCCTTTTTGTTTTATTATGTTTGAATGAGTCTTTTGACCTGCTGATGTGTAAAGTTTACTATGTGATGATATAAAATGTGTCTAGCTTGCCTAGCAAGAAAAATGAAGAGTTACTTCTTCAAGAAGGTCATAGCAGGAGCGATGGACATTTAGTAGGATCGTATGGTTAAGATTCAATAGCGCATGTTTGTGATTTGAGAACCGGGAGACGTGTTTTTGCACTTGAAGGTCGTCATGAGCAGGTTTTGAGTTTGAGTATTTATCTCCGAATGGGTATCATTTAGAGACAGGTGGCAAAGATAATACTTGTAGGATTTGGGATTTAAGGAAGAGGAATTGTTTGTATACTATACCTACTCATTCGCAAGTTAAATATGAACCTCGAGAAGAGTATTTTGTTGGTTTAAGACTTCAATGTGTGGTCGTCTATAGATTTTAGGCCTCTGAAGACGCTTTCTAGTCATGAAGCAAAGGTGTGGTCATCTATTGACTTCAAGCGTATCTTATTTTCCCCTTGAAGACATAATTATGTATACTCTTAAGATTTTACCAGTTGAATTTAATTAGTTTAAATCAAATATTCAAATTACTAATGCTTAGACGTCGACTTTAAGTTTTCACTCTCTTGGAAAACTCTTAGTGTCTAAAGAGTTGCATATGCAGATGGCTGACTCTTGTGACATTTCTTCTAATAATCACACAAATTTGTTTTCATCTATTCAATCTCCTTCTCAATCAAATGGACGTGGTCATGGTTCCTCTGCTCGTGGTGGGGGTCGCTCTCGTGGTTTTTATACGAATTCACCTTCAATTTTAGGTGATCCTCTTACTTCACATCAGGTTGGTATGAATTCTCAGAACCCTACTGACGTCTCCTTATTTTTGATATTTAGAGACATCATTTTAGGTATTTTAGATTAATGAAATATAGATTTTTACTCGTTAATGGTCGTTTACCTATTTCTTGTCTGGATTTGTAGAATTAATATTTTAATAGCATATTTGGTTTAATTATATATTTAGTGAAGCTATTAAAGATATATGGAAATAAATTAGATGTCAAATCAATTCTAAGAAGATAAGGAAAGAAGATAAAGATGGAATCTAGAAGATAGAAGGGAAGGAGATTAATTAGGAAAAGAAAAAGATGCCAAATCTATTCAAACTCTCCAGCTACGACCAAAGAAACGCTCATAACTCAAAACTGGTTGGGAATTGATGAAAATGTTGTAAAGAAAAGTTGTAGATCTTTTCGAGACGCTTAAGTTAGACATAAAGAACGCGTCATTTGGACCAGTAACGAAGAAGTTATGGCCAAAACGGTGGACAACTATTTTCAATATGAGAATTTGAGTTTGACTTGGACTCTAATTAATTACCTTCTAGAGAATTTCGAACTAGGGCTAGAAAATACCTATAAATACTAACTCTTATCATTGTAAACATGTCCTTGCTCACCTATTAGTCCTTAGTCTCAAGAAACATCATTAGAGAGCAGCAAGTTGACAGTATGTATCTTTATTTTAGTTTATTCTTTCTTTCTAGCATGAACTAATTTTCCCATATCTTGGGTTTGTATTATGTATAATCTTTGAATTCTATTTTATTCTATCTAAAGTTATTCGGGAAATGTATTTTAAAGTGATTATTGTTTCTATTTTAAAGTCAAGAATGTATACTAACTCTTAGAGATTCTGAAGTGTCTTCTTTTTCTTCTGGTTCCCTTGGCCAACTTCTCTCGTTCTCAAGAATTCTCTCCATACAAATTTCGACTTTTTCAGGATCTAGTAACACAAAACCTTTGTTTCCTAACGAATCTGCTCTTGCCCTTGACTTGTCATTGAGTCCTCCGTAGAATATGGTTAAAGAATATTCCGGCGATGATTCATGGTATGGACATCTCGCCTTCTTTTCATTAAATTGTAACCATGCTTCACCCAAACTTTCTCCGTCTTCCTGCATAAACTGTTCAAGCTCCAACATATCTTTTAATCGTCTACTAACCGGATAGAATCGGTCTAGGAATCTTGCTTGAAGCTTATCCCAATCTGAAATGACATGAGGATATTGGGTATCGTACCAATTGCTTGCACCTCCGGTCAAGAAGAACTGGAACATCACGTAATACATCTGCTCCTTAGTAACTCATCTTATGATATAAGCATCACAAATTTGCATGAATTTCTAAATATATCGGATCGGATCTTGTTGTGAAGCACCGCTAAACAATCCATGATTTGCAAACTGCGCTAACATACCTGGATCTGGCCTAAATTTAGCGGCTTGGATTTCCGGATTGCGAATTCCGCGTGGTTGCACTCTAAACGTGACGGGTAATTCAAGTCTCTTTGGATTCTCCAGCTGTAACTATCTATAAAACAAAAACTAAAGCGTAAAATAGAACTAACTGAAATAAAAGCACAAGATATATGCACAAGGACTAACGATGTAGTCCCCGGCAACGGCGCCAAAAACTTGGTGTCGACTAGGGTGTGATAAAAAGAAAATATAAATAAGTGCAAATAAACACCCTAAGCTTAGCACGGTTCTGCAAGTATATAGATCATATGCAAGTTTTAATAAATAAGTAAGATACGTTCCGCAGAGTCTACGAAGGTTAGGGGAATCTTATGCAATAATCAAGTGCAAGTATTAAAAGCTAGAACAAACAAAACGCAGAAAAGTAAAGACAAATAGATTTTTATTTGGTTTTCAACTAACTAAATTAACCTAATAAAGTAAAGACAGGAATTTAAATGCAAGATAAGAAGTTAGTATGAGAGTTTAGTTTGAGTAAATAGCATGTAATCCCCACTAGTTTTGCCGTTCTAAACATGTAAGGGTGAATTATGTAGTATTTCAATAATCGGTTCCAATTGCGCTAGGTAGTTTTAAATAGGATTTACCTGTGTCAATAAGGAGTCCTAAGCAAACTGTTCCTGCAATTGGTACAATAGCAATACACTAAACCATGGTGATTATCTAGTTATGTTGATTTGTCAGATCTAAACCGTACACTAGACGTTATGTGCTAAACTTGTAATTAAACACCGTTGTCAATGGTGACCTAACTACTAGATGGTAATTCTATATGGTCGCGATCTATAAGAACATAGAATATATATTCAAACACATAAGCAGAGAATAAAAACAATAATTCAATTTAAAACATAGAATTCCCAAATTAGATAGATGTCAACCAAAACTAGGGTTCATACAAATATGATAAAACTAAAGCTAATAGAAATTTAGTTCATACTAATGGAAGAAAAGAAAGAAATTACAAATTCAAAGGTTGAAGATGACATTATTGATGCACAGCTCCTTCCAGGCTTCTTTTCTTGTGTTGTAAGCTTCCTCTTGGCTTAAGGTTTAACCAAGGATTATTTTATAATGTTAAGAGGCTGTATTTATAGTGTATAGGTTGACCTAATCGTTTTCTTGAAGGAAAAGGTAAATATTGGACTCCTAGCCCAACTCAAATTCGTAGCCCAAAAACATGGAATCAGACCCGTTTTTGTTTTGGTCCTAAAAGTTTCAATACTTATCCGATTGACGCATATGAGTAGTCGGAATTTATCGTCTCGGAATGATCTTTAACTTTGCTCTTGAACGTTTCTCCATATTCCACACCGATTTTGAGATATAAGCTGATTTGTGGTCGTAGGTGCAGGAATTCAGATTTAAGACAGATTTTCTTTTTCCATATTTTTAGCTTTTACTTCCTTATCTTCAATTTTCATGTTTATCTTCTTTCGTTTAGCTCTTAGACTTTAACTTGGACTCTAATTAATTACCATATATCTCTAAAGCTTCACACTAAATAAATAATTAAACCCAATATGCTCTAAAAATAATAAATAATCAATTCAAGACACAAAATAGGAAAATGTATAAAATCATGAGAAAATCGACATATACTCTAATAAATACGCCTAAAATGATGTCTCAGAAATATATTATATCATCACAAATGAGGAGACATCAATGACCCGCACGCAAATTGTGATGCTAAGACACTCGTCATTAGAGCTTGAGTTTGGAGTGGTGTGTACAATTACGGGAAACACTTGGGTGGATTTTTGAGCTTGTTTATATGTTCTATGTTGATGATGCGCCATGTTTATATTGCAACCCTTTGTCGGGGTCTAAAGAAAAAAGAAAAAAATGTTAAAAAAAAAGAAAAATTATAAAAGAAGTAGCATGAACTCTCACATTAAAAAGAAAGTCATATCTAACTCGTTAAAGAAAGGATACAAAAATGGATCGATTATGTGATCATCTTGGTTTATACTTGGGTTATTGGTGATGCTAATTAAAATCTGCGTTGAGTGAGAATGATTTTTAGAATAACTCAAGCTTTAGGGCGACTCGTTGATGGCTAGTGAGGAGAGAGCCGAAAGCTCTTTCTACATTATCCAAATATACGATCATACTGTCCCTAAGCCTACATTACAACCTTAAAGACCTTACGATTATTAGATATGTGATCTAGGAGAAATCAAACCAATAGGGAGTAGTTATATGGAGCATTGTATACAATGTTAGGATCGAGGAACATCATATATCCACCATGTCAACTTGAGAGAAAACCCGATCATTCGTGCATTGCAAAGCTAATTCAATCTTGAATTTAAATCGTGTTGATTTTTGTATGATAAGTGTATATATTTATATGATTTATTTTGTAAATATTATAACATGAAACTTGCTAAGTACTTGTTTTATCATTATTACTTATATTCTTCCTTTTGTTTTCCATTATGCTTACATGACTTAGTTGATATTTTAGAGTCTTCCCTATTGATCTTATTATTTATTTTGTAGGGATGACAAAACTTTGAGTTGGGGTCTTGATGTCTCCATATTTTTTATTTTAGGTTCATTATGTGCTTAGCTGAGGAATTTTCACCTATTATTGATTGTTTCTTGTTTCTTGCCTTGTTTTGGAGATTTGTTACTTTTAGAGTCGTTTAGGTGTAATACGTGCTAAGTGTGAAACTCTTAGGTACAAGGATGATATTAGATGCAAAATTATGGCTAAGAAGTCGAGGAAAGGAGATCAAATTGGAAAGCAAGATTTAGAGGACAAAGAAGCCATTTTTAGAAAGTGCAAGAGTTGTCGGCCAAATTTAGAAAGTGAATCGTTCGAGGTTCCACGTGAGATTTACAAATATTCTAGAGGATCCCTTTGAAATCCAGTTAGGAATCTAAGTTAGGAACGCGTGGTCACTGATGGTCATGATTTGAACTTGAAAGGAAGAAGTTATTAATGTTGCAGTTGGCGTGACTCGAACCAGTCCATTCTTGGAAGAAAACATTATTGGGTTGGGTTAGGTCATTTAAATAAAGCCCATGACCCTCCCCAATATGCATGTGGCACCATACATGTTGTGGATCCTACCAATATGCATGCTTTTATCTATTTTTCCCTTTAAAAAAAAATTACATTTATAAAAAAAAGTAAAAATTATTTTTAATCTTACATCCCTCAAATTTTTAAAATCTTTATTTGGCCTTCCAAAATTTTTGAAATTTATTTTAATATAGTAATATGGGATTTTTTTACAATATCGGGGTATTTAATCAGAAACCCAAAATACGGACATTTGTGTTTTTTGTAAGATATAGGGACCTTAGTGAAAAAAAATCACAATGAAGGAACTTGTATTGTAATTAGATTGGCAAAAGTTTCGAGTATGTTGTCCCTGAAACCAAATGGCCCAAACAAATATTTTTGGCTTCGTCCCTGAATATACTTGATGTCTCCCTATTTGTGATGATTTAATCTAGGTTGGAGACATCATTTTATGAATATTTAGGAAGTAATTAGTTGATTTTTATTAGTATATTATCTTTATTTTAGTTTATTTCTTTCTAGTATGAACTAATTTTCCCATAGCTTGGGTTTTGCACATGTATAATCTATGAATTATATTTTCTTCTATCTACGTTTCTTTGGGAGAACTATTTTAAATTTATTCTAACTTCTCAACCATATATTTGTTTTATTTGCTTTGATTTATTGTCTGTCTTAAACCTAATCAATTTAGGGTTGTGTTCATGGTCACCCGGAAGGGGTGTCTAATTATTGAAACACCACATAAGCGTCTAGTGTGCGGTAGTGATCCGGAAGGGCTTGCCTAACTAGATAGTCATTAGTGGTTGATTTAATCACCGATCATTATTTGCAAACCTGTCTCATCTAAGATTCTAGTGGCGTAGGAGCACCTTAGTTAAGTTCCCCTGGTAATTGTGAGGTCACCATCCTAGTCCACCCAGAAGGAGGTAGGGAGGAATTTAGAATCCTAACTACTTATCCAAGAGTTATTATCACCCTTATTAACGAGTAGAAGAAATAGAAGGATTAGTGCATGCTCGCTAAACCTGAGTTATATTCTCTTATCTTATTTATTTCATATTTATTTATTGTCTTTAGTTATTATTCTCAATCATATTTATTTATTTTCTTGTCTTTAATTATTAATTACTGCTCAATTATGTTTACCCATTTGTATAACATACTAAGTCTCTGAGAACAAATCTGACTTATCATTAAAACATGAGTACGACCTGATACTTGCAGTGAGTAACATGTTTAGTCTAGGGTGTTAGTGCATCATTTTCCGTATTTATTTATCATATTTTTATCACACCTTAGGCGACACCAATACTTTATTTAAAATTATTGTACGTAACACACCCTATGAAAATTATTGTCCTAGTAATCTGTCCGTCTTGCCCCACCCATATTAATTCAGCGCATCTTCCAACATCCTGAAATCAAATCTTACCCGAATGAAATGACTCTTAAAATATATTAAAAAAATATAAGCATATAAATTATGCGTCTTTGATAAAAGATATTACATAAATTCAACTTAATCAAACAATAAAAAAAGTTAAAAAGAAAAAAGTAAATTTTGATAAAATTTCATAAAATTTGATTTTCTTTAGAATTAACTGACCAGCGATTTGTTTCTTCTTCTTGGAGGTACAAGGTTCAAATCTCTCCGTGAATATGGGTCACCTAATTTTAACTTGTTTGAGGGTATATATTAGGGTTTCAAATGAACCAAGTCGAGCCGAACTTTAGTTATCTTGAGTTTGATTTTGTAATATTTTAGTGAGCTTGAGTCTGGTTTGAGTTTGAAACAAGACCTAATATTCAAGTTTGGTTGGTTCGTTAATTTTTTCTTTTAACTTTGAGCTCGGCTCAGTTTGATTCATTTAACTCTCGTTTAAGGCTCGTCTATTTTTCTAACACATATATTTATATATATTTGAAATTGTAGGTGATTTAAAATTAAGTTAAATAAAACTAATATACAACATATTACATAATTTGAATTGAAGAAATAAAAAAAATTGCATATTAGATATAGAATATTTTAATTATGATTAATTACATATGCACAAATTTTAAGCAGTTTTGACTTTTTGTATATATATATATATATTGAAAAAAATTCAGTTGAATATATCTCCCTAGCCTATTAACGAGTTCTTAAAAAATCTTACCAAACTGTTCACATGTTTAACAAGCCGAGCTTATAAAAGTTTGAGTTCGCCTTGTTTAGTTAACGAGCCTGAATTTAAAGTTTGAGTTTGCTTTGTTTAGCTAACAAGTCGAACCTAAACAAACACTTAACGAACTTAAACCCAAGCCCTTGGTGAGAGTATCGACTCATTTGCATCCCTAATATACATGGTGAGGCGTGTATATTCTCTGTGGGACAAGTCGAATGTGCACAAACGAGATATTATAAGAAACTTACATTACAAAAATTAATATAGGGTTTTTATATTAAAAAACACAATATTATTTACCAATTGATATATATCTTTCTTAGGAAAAATAATTGATCGATACGAAAATAAGAAAGTAAAATTTTAATTAAGCATTATTGCTTGTGTTATCAAAATAATATTAAACTATGCTCTGATGGGTGGGGAAGGTTTTGGAACAAAAAAAAAAGGTGGGGAAGGTTCTTGCAAGAATTTTCAAGAAAATGTGACGGAAAATTTTTCGGTACATTAAACTTTTTTTTTATTAGTTCAATTTTTATAAAAAGATATTACGATGTGACTGATGTGATAGAATTTTATGAAAAGATATACCTATGATATGACAGATTTTTATGAAAAATTATCTAAATGTTATATATTATGAAAAGATGTTTTATTGATATGACATAATTTTGTTGTATCGAAGATTCTCTCGTGACATAAAACAAAAATCAGAAGAAGACAAACTAAAGTTATAAAAGGTAAACGAAATAAAAGCTAATAAGGCACTAAAGGTTACATCATTTGGCACTCTAGTCGGCCTTGCTAGTTGTGGGGCCCACAAAGCTTCAACTCTTCTACTAATATTTATTTCCACAAAGTTCCTTCTTGCGCCACCATCCTTCACCCACGTCTACCACCACAAAAGCATCACGAAATTAATTTAAAAATGTCATGAGATGGGAGGGTTTAAGTATAGTATTGGAAGGCTATAAAGATATTACGAACTACGAAGAGTAGTAATAATAATAGTAATGTTTCATAGATAGTGAACAAGTCAAGAATGATTAAGACTTCTTCTCCTACTACTCCAACGCCTTCATCTCCGAACCCTTTTTTAAAAAGAAGTTTCCTTGAATTTTGTTTTCTGTGCAAACGAAATCTCTTGGCTGGCAAAGATATCTACATGTACAAGTAAGCAATACACTATTTTTTGTTATTTATCTTTGTATTTTGAATACAATGAATGAGATCAGTGTATATTATGATATTTCATGCAGAGGGGACATAGCTTTTTGTAGTGAAGAATGCAGATGCAAGCAAATGTCTATGGATGAAGAAAGTACTATGATAATAAACCCCAAAATAGACCATTACTATTCTACTCGTGCTAGTAGTAGCAGTAGTCGAAAAGGTTCTAACAAAAGAGCAAGTTTTTGAGAGGGTGAAGTTGAAGTTTAAGCCTTTTGTGCAATAACTAATTTTGAAGCACATAGCTTTCGACTCTTTAAAAGATTTTTCTTTTTTCAATCTCTCATAAGGATTAATTTCATTTTATTAGTTCCTATGGATGGATGGTATGTTTAATATATCAAATCTAGTTAATAATTAAATCGCTTCATTCCCAACTTTCTTCTATCTCCCTTCAATGACAAAAAAAAAAAAAAAAAAAAAATTCTATCTCCCTTCCATTTTCATTGTTTAATATGCAGGTATGATTACACCAAAAACTAGGAAAAGACAAGCAACAACTAGAATTAGTTCAGAGAAAAGGCAATTTTTAGTTCAAAATGGTTTTAGGGCAAATTTTGAAGAAAAAAAATTGGGGCAAATTATAGGTTTGGGGTAAAAGTTTTTTTTTCTTAAAAAAAAATTGCCAAAAAATAATATTTCGGGGGGGTGGGGGGGGGGGGGTGGGGGGGGTGGAGGGTTTGTGGTGGTGTTTGGATAGTCATCCCCTCGCCCCCCAAATAATTCTTTCCTAACAAATTATTAGGGATGCGAATGATTGTAGTTAAAAATCGAAATCAATGGTAAAAGAATCGATTAATTTTTTCATATATAATATGGTTAGAATAATTAAATTATGCTTTTAGAAATTGCAGTCGATAGTTAAAACTGTTAAGTTATGGTTTTAAATAACAATAAATCGGGTAACCAACTAACCGAAAACCGTTTAGTATCATAGTATATTCATATTTTATAATAATTTAGATATAAAAATATTCAAATCATAAAACCAAATTATATCTATATAACAAATGTCCAAACTTAATACAAAATCTAACACAATTTGATATATATTTTGGAGATTTTCTTATATGTGTGGTTTTATTTTAGATAATTAAAATAAATTTGTGGATTTATCGTTTGGTTATGGTTAAAAACCACAAAATCATATAAATTAATTAAAACCTAATGGTTAAATACCACAAGTCTGAAATTCATAACTGTTAACTTATGATTTTTTATAAAATAAATAGTTATGGATTTTGATATTTCGCGATTAAATGAATCGTTGTCATCCCTATAAATTATCTCAAATACTTCTAATTTTATATCTAATCACCCGTTTCTCTCTCACCTTCCCATCACCTATCTATCGTATTCTTTCTCTCGTTTCCTAAATTATCTCTTTTTCATCCATATCCTATTTTTCTAATCATTAATGGTGTTTTTACCTCAAACAAAAAAATTGCAACACACCCTGCCTTATCTTCTTCATCATTTCTTTCTCACGGATCATCATAGTTCTCGGATTCATATAAAGTTCAAACGAGTAAAATAAATACTACTAATTAATGTAATCTTTTTCATCATAAATATTGCAAATCTAAATAAAAATTATTAAGCCAAAAAACTAAGACAAATCATCCTAATGGTAGCGGTGGAATGATGCATAAGTGATGTTGTGATGCTCCATCTTTCGTTGCTTCCTCCTCCAAGTCAACTTGCTCTCTATGGGCGAAATTCTGATTTGAATTTACGTATTCTATCTCCATTAAAATTAAGCTGAAAAGTAACCGATGACAAACAATTCGAGATCCATGTGATCCATTTAACATTAAAACCTAACTTTTGTAAAACTAATAAATAAATTCTCATTGTACCTGATCATAAGCTTTGGCCATGTCAATCTTTATCGCCACTATTGGTTTTGCATTTTTTTTGTTTTCGTTTCATATAAAATAAGATTTCTTGAGCTACAAATATATTGTCATGTATGGCTCTATTTTTAATAAACGCCGTCTGTGTTGGTGATACAATGTCATTCATGAATTCCTGTGACCTATTAGCTAGTATTTTCGTAATTATTTTATATCCAAAGTTAACACATGATATCGGTCGGTAGTCTCATATCCCTTCTGGTGTCTCTCCTTTCGGGGGTGAGAGTGATCAAAATTTCATTTAATTTATTGAAAGATATGTTATTCATAAAAAAAATCTTGATGGTGGCTAAATAGGAAAACTTATTGTTTTTGTTCCCATATTTTATCCAGCTTTGTCTCACTCTATCATACCAGTGTTTTTCCTCCACTTCATATGTTTTCTTTATCTTCTCTTTTATTCTGATTTGTTCTTTAACTACATCTACCGTAGTAGTATGTTGCTATATTTCCATCAACTACATCGTTTTGAAAGGGTCGTTTACTCCATCTTTTAAGTGCTACAATAGTATTATCTCTTTTTTCCACAAAAAGTGGCAATGATTCCTCTTCCCCTGGTTCTCCCCAAGTTGTTCTAATCACATCCTCACATTCATCATGATCTACCCACATTGTTTGGAATTTAAACCATCTTTGGCCAATATTCATTGATCGATCGTGCTGTAGGATTAAAGGGAAATGACCCGATCCAGTTTCTGGTGGAACATATACTTGTGCATTGGAAAACCTGTTTAACCAATCACTAGAGGCAAATGCCCGATCAAGTTTGACCTTGACGAGCTTGTCAGTTTTACGATTTGACCATGTAAAATAACATCCATGAGACTTCAACTAAACCATTGTTCGAGATAAATAAATTAAATTTGTGCACACGTTTACTATCGGGAGGTGTAGTACTTAGTTTTTCGCAGTTACTTAAAATATCGTTAAAATCGCCTATAAGCACCCAAGGTTTATTAATATTATGGTTCCATATTGTAATCTCTTCCCAAATTTTTTGTCTTTGTTCCAATTTAGTAGGGAATGTACACAAACCATATTCTAATCACACCCTCGCATTCCTCATGATCTACCCACATTGTTTGGAATTTAAACCATCTTTGGCCAATATTCATTGATCTATCGTGCTGTAGGATTAAAGGGCAATGACCCGATCCAATTTCTGGTGGAAAATATACTTGTGCATTTGAAAACCTGTTTAACCAATCGCTAGAGGCAAATGCCCGATCAAGTTTGACCTTGACGAGCTTGTCAGTTTTATGATTTGACCATGTATAATAACACCCATGAGACTAAATTTCATCTAAACCATTGTTCGAGATAAATAAATTAAATTTGTGCATACGTTTACTATCGGGAGGTGTAGTACTTAGTTTTTTGCAATTACATAAAATATCATTAAAATCACCTATAAGCACCAAGGTTTATTAATATTATAGTTCCATATTGTAATCTCTTCCCAAAATTTCCGTCTTTGTTCCAATTTAGTAGGTCATGTACACAAACCATATTATAGGGAAAATAAGCATCATTAATATACATAATTACAAAAAACTAGCTAGAAATAATAACTTTTAGCTTAATATCCGCTTTCCAAAGCAACAAAATGCCGCCAGAATAATAAGCATTTCTGATTGGGTCCCTAATATAACTATTAGCATACCTAAAGTTTTTAACACTTCGAGAGCATCGACCGCGCGTAACATAGTTTCAAAAAAGCATGCGATTCCCGGTTTAAACCTATTTATAACAGACTTTATACTAGAAATTGCCAGAGAAGCCCGTATCCCCTGGCAAATCCAAACACAAGTCCTCATTTAGTGTCATCAGACATCTTGGGGACAGTCCGGATATCCCATATGACCTTAAAATTGATAAATCCACATGTCATACTATTCTTATGTAATTTACCCAATTTTTTCCTACTCTAAATTCCACCCTTTCTATTAATTCTAACCCACCACATTAAATCTTTTTAGTTTATATTTTGACATGAGAAGGCCCTCTTACCTTCGACTTTGTGAACCCAAATTCCCAGTAGTACTTAGGAAAACCCACAGTCGACCAAGCCCATAAAAGAATTTGAGTCTTCTTCTTTGCCTTAACACTTCCTCGCCCCTGTTTCCCGATTGCCCTTTTTGTATCACATCTCCCCTTCAATGTCCCCAATTCATTCCTCCATATCTAAGTTATCGGAATTTTTTACTCTACTACAACCATAATATGGTGAAGTAGTAGTGCGGTATCATTTCCATTAATCCAGGTGAATCTCTTCTGCTCCTTTCCTCCACCTGTCGCCTTCCTTCTTATCTGACCTTTCCATTTCTTATAATTTTGTTGCCCAATCTCGCCTTTATTGTTTTCCGCTGTTATAATATACTTACGAATCTCTTTCTCTGTCTCACGTCTCACCCATATCAGTCTATATGGCTGCCTAATGGCTTCCCCTCTCACCATATTAGGCTTCGTAACAATTTCCATAACACACCATGTAAAAACCTTGTGTTAATATAATTAATTTGGTTCATATTATACCCATCGTTATCGGAATCCTTAATATATAGGATCAAAATAACATTATTCATGTTATTAACATACAAAATACCCATACTCTTATTGATATTTACTTCATCTATATTCTTGGAACTCTTAATAGCATAAGAATCTAATACGCAAATACTAACCAAAGTCATAGTTTGATCAGAGAAAGATATCATACCCTCAAAATAGTTATACCCATCTATTATCAATATGATTTCTTTGTTAAGTTCAAAATTCTTACTATTGCCTGAGTTCCTAATATCAGCCTTTCTTCTGTTTCTGTTTGCAGTGTTCTTCACCGTGTTGCTTCGAAAAATGAGTTTCTCGCCGGAAGATTCATTCATATTTGCTGCGTTTATGTATAATTCACCTCAAAAGTTGTAGTCTGAGTTCTGCAGAACCACATCGCTCTTGTACTTGTTCGAGTATAACTTGCTAGGCTTTCTTTTGTTATTGCTGCTCTTTCTCATATCTTGTCTTTTCCATTTAAACCCAGCTATCGAGATGCCTTCCATATAGTTTTCTTCTATTATTTTTATGTTTCCAGTCTTGTTCATCGTTAAACTGTGGAATATGTAATTCCCATCTTAAAACTCGTTCATAATTGGTTCTCCGTATGTGTAATCTTCTCTGGGTTGTAATCTGGCAATTGTTTTCTTTTTTATCGGCAAATCAAACTTTTTATTAATGAAACTCGAACTGTCAAAACATTACAACTTTGGCTCAACTTCACGGACTTTTACCTAAGTGACACCTTACTAAAACATTACACCCTTTACAATAATAAAAAGAACATTACAAAAACATTAACGAGAGAATATAACGACTAACTATTACAAATTTTCTTAACTATATCTTTAGCCTTGCTACTTTTGAAACTCCTTGTTTTTAATTTGACAGCTACAAATGTGTTAATTTTGTTGTAGATTCTTTCTTCATTAATCTGGCAATTGTTGATTGTTGTAAATCTTTGTAACTAAGAGTATAGATTATGGAATGATTTGAATGTTAGATTGTAGATTGGGATGAAGATCTATGTCGGCCGATGGTGAGGATAAGTTCGAGAGAGTCGAGAGTTTCAAATAGCAAGAATCTTTTCTTTTTATTTTCTTTTTCCAAACCAAACAAAAAGTAACTAATAATTTTTATTTCATTTCTTTTATTAAGTTTTTCCAATCCAAACACTATATTTCTTTACTTTTTTTTTTTTGATATATTTATATTCCTTTCCTTTTCTTCTTTGAAAAAATAGCTTAAGATTCGAAATTCATGTTTTATATTTCATAACTCATTTAAATTTGTTAACATAATTTTTTAAATCAATAAATTTGATCTGATCTTCATATTTTTAAAACACTTTGAACCAATGTTTATGTCTATAACACTTTTATTTGTTGATCAAACCTGTTATATTACATAGATTATAGATGTATCTTAATTTCTTTTAATTTAATATCGATAATTTTTGTTAAAGTACTCTTCCGTATGAATATAGTTCAATTATCCTCGATTTTAGGCTAAACCGTGAAATCGATTAGTTCAGTTTTTAAGGATATATATCCCAAACCAGACATCTAGTGTTGGTTTGATTAAATCGTTTACAATACGATTTCTAGACTTACAAAATGGTAACTAAATTTGATAACTAAAATCTTCCCATGAGTACAATTATATGTTGCCAGTCTCACTTACTACAATTGACAAAACTCTATTTTCGTCTAACCTGCCACCATCCAATTTTCATTTAGTGTTTATTATTTTTCCTCCGGTTATATGTAGATTACATTACTTTACTAGTAGTTTGAAATATCATCGCTTGAAAAAAGAGTTAGAATTATCATTGTTTCAACTAGAGGGAAATCAGACGAAACAAATCGAAAAAGGAGTCTTTCAAAAACTTTTTGATAATTTACATAATAGATTTTTCCATTCCATTTTTGATTTAAAATTTTCGAAACTTAAAAAAAATTGAATTCAAAATTTCAGAATTTACCAAGAAATTCAAAACTTTGGTTAAGGAATTGTAAAACTTTTGGGTTGAAAAGAAAAAAAAAATCAAAATAGACCATCATATGACTACGGTTAATTAACAACGATTTTCAAGAAATAAATTTAATTAATATAGTTGTCAAACCACTTTTGTAATACTTTACTTAGAATGATAAATCAATGAAATTCAGTTTTTGATTAAAAAAAACACCTTATCTTTACTCCTCTAACTATTAAAATTATAGAAACCTTATAAAATCTAACTACAATATGTATCTATTATAAGTTTAATTACCTCCAAAATGAAAAACCTGAATTCGAATTTGTTTCAAAATTATTGACTTGTTGTTAATAGAGAGGTGGGAGATTATGTTTTGTTGATGAAGATTAAAACAACACTCCTACTTTGATGCTTTTAGGAGAATGGATTAAGTAAAAAATGAAAATTGATTTGAAATTAGGGTTAAAAGATTTGAGATTAGAGTTTTGTAAGATCTTTTCATGAAAAGAGTCGAGGTCAAGTGAAAAAATAATTTTTTTAGGTTATGTAGTATATTATATATACGTAAGAAATATAAACTTATATACATCTATTACATTGATAAATAAAATAATTAATAATAAAAATATAACAAAAATAATATTCAGAATATAAAATCGGAAAAAAAAAATCAATAACAAAAATTGAATTAGAAAATCAGAAATTTCAAAAAATTTATATGTAGGTCCAATTCTGATCCGACATTTTCGAAAAAATCAAAAATTTCGGATTGAAAAAAATCGAAAATCAAAAATTTTGAATCCAATTTCCACTCCTAGGTCAAACTAAGCCCAATTTAATTCTCTATAACTTTTTCTACCTTTAATTAAAACCGTATTAGTATAAAGTTCTGTGGTTTTATGGTTCTTTTTTTACAACCCACGTTTGTCCCACCGTTGTTCCCGTACCATGTCAGATTGCTTACATCATTGCCTATCCAAATTTACTGCACTTTAAAATATTAGATCTTCAAGCTATCTAGTGGCCTTTCAAATTACACTCCAAGAGCTAAACATGTGAGCTTTGAGATTAACAAAAACATGAAACTTCATATCATATAATAGAGCGCTTTTAACTCCTCCCAATGACCATAAATTTTTTCCCCATAAGGTCTCAACACAAGAAAAAGTGGGATACAATCTATGAAAAAACTACACTCCAAGTAATATACAATACAACACAATAAACTTGACATGAGAATTTGCACAATGAAAAGTTTTCAAATAAATATGTACGATTAATCCATCATCATTATCATCAATTACATCATCACCAAAAGCTCATCCAGATTTGAACAAAAGTACTGCTTTTGAATCCAAGTAGAAGTAGACAAAGTGATTTGTCTCGTGTGTCACATAAGATCCTAGAAAAAATAAAAAAAATAAAAAATATTAAATATTAAATGCTATTTTCTGAATCATATATACCCATACAGTAATAGTAAGTACACAAGGAGAAATATGAAGAAATATCAACCCAATGAAGTATTTAGCCCTAACCGAAGAAAGAGCGAATTTTCATTTATCAGTTTATGAGTCAAACTTTTTATCCAACGCCTCTTAGACTTTTAGTTAGTGATCTAGTTTATTTCCCCTGTTGAATGGTTTATTCAAACACATAGAACAGCTAAATTGAAGGCAAAAAGAAAATAAATACCTTCTAGCTCCATTGGTCAAAACAGTTAAATCTAATTATGCAAAAAGACATGAAATATATCATGTCTATCATTCTATCTATATGACTAGTTTGATACAAGAGAGAAAACAGGAATGTTTTTACTAATGTTGAAAAATTTCAAAATCAAGTCTATAAAGCAATTTCTATAAGCTAATGGTCTTTTAGGGTCAAACAAGGTATACTCATAGTCCACCATCAAAATTCTATGTTAATATATTTACTTTCTCAAACAATGTAATTCCAGAATACACCTAATTGTCAGCAAAGCCAAAGTTATCTAATCCACATTCACTAAGATAAGATCAAATTGTTTTTTTTTCTTGTTGATTAAAGAAGAACTTGTTTGTGCTTTAAACATCAGAAAGGTCAAAAATGTTGTGTTCATCCTCAACAAATTACTCTTGCTAAAGCCTGATCTGAGGTAGATCCACCACTCTTTGTCAATATTTAATAATACATATATAAATCACTAGTTTAAATATATAATTCTGAATTATTAACACAAATGTGCATATTGTAATAAATGTATATAAATATCAAAAAAGAAAAAGAGATTTTTGCCGATCAAAAAGAAAGAAGAAGAGATTTTATACCGAAGTTTTTGCCAACAATACAGTGCCAAGTCGGACCGTACTTATTATCAAATTGCTTCTTTATGTTCTCTGCTACATCCTTCTCCACGCTATACTTCTCAAATGCCTATACACACAAACACATATTAATTCATCTATACATACAAGCACACACATATAGACTAAAGGAATACAAGATTCTTCTGAAATCGGGTTGTTTATATTCTTCAATGACGTCAGCAAAGTGTTTTGCTGACGTCAGCCGTAATTTCTGTCGATAAAGATATAAATTGAGATACGAGAAAGTGAAAGTACTGAGATGGCAATGTCGATGGCTTCTTTCTGCACATCGGACTTCATATCGGCGCTCTTAATAACAACTTTTCGGCCGTTAGCGGAGCTGGGAGACGCACCAGCACCAGGAAGCGCTGCCGAAGACAACGATTTTCGATCATCGGTTGAGACCTTCAACATCGGAGCACCGCCGGAGATCCTCTTGGCGTCCTCTGCCGGAACGATTTTCTTCGCATCTTCACTCATTTTTCACTTTTTTGTTTTTTTCTTCTGAAAAAGTGTGTTAATGGTGAAGAGCAAATAATTAAAAACTTAAAAAATGAGTATATGTATACACACACTATATACAGATATGTGTATTTGTTAAACAGTGCGGTGCGTTGGGTGTGGGGCCACCCCAAAAGAAAATTTTGTCCGAAAAAATTATTTCGCAAATAAATGAAATTATAAACAAGTACTAGTACTTTCTAATTAGCTATTTACCAGTAAAAACAAAAATTAGCTATTTTAACCATCAATTATTATGATTTATTTTAAAAAAAGAATTATGTATTTTTTTTTTTGATACAAGGGAGGTCTTTAGGACCGTAGAGTAAAAGCCGAAGATTAACTTAAAAACTCTACCATATCTGAAGTGAATATCCTCCTAGGAGTTTTTCATTCCCACTTGTCTTTCGTAGGCACGCCCCTGATCTCATTTGGTGGATCATTAAAGGTAGACTAGACGTTAGTGTGTCTTAATCTAAATCTTACTAACCAATCTGCACACATGTTAGACTTCTCTATAAATCCCCTTGATTGTGAACGAACTATTCCTCTCGATGATTTTTCTAATACCGACAATCCAAAAAGCGAAAGGTCCACGCCTTCCCTCCACCAGTTTTAACGTGTCTAAGGCCTCTTGCAAGTGCACCTCCGCCCATATCTCCTTCAATCCTACCTAAACTTCCATACATACGCTCTCATATAGATCTACAAGCTCTGCACCCACCGGCGTGATCTACCTAAGTATTATAGCAAAACTACACAACCAATTACCTTCTTTGTCTCGCAACACACATCCCGCGCCACTAATACCTTTACTCTTTAAACAGCTCCCATCTATGTTAAGTCCATAGCCAACATTTGGTTTGCTCCAACCAATCCATTCCACATAACTCCTATTACTTAGCGTTTTACCCAGATGGCATCGCCATTCTCTAAGATAATTTGAGGCAAAATATTTGGCTTTTCTGATAATCACCTCCTCACTAAGGAACACACTATTATTGAAAATCACTTCATTTCTTTAGCTCCAAATAACTCTGATTAGAGCCCCAAAAAATACGGTCCAATCGACGTAGGCAAATAATCTTTTTACATTTATATTTTTATTCATTTTACATTTCTTGACTTACCTGCAAATCAGTAACACTTTCTACCTTTCTCGTTAAGTCTAATATACACTAAAACAATTAAATACATTACTAATAAACACTATAAATCTAAACTAATAAAGTACTTAAAACTTGGGGTGTCTCCCAAAAGCATTTTTTTAACGTCGTTTAAAGTTCGACGTGTTACCTCCATTATTCCTTGAGTATGAAGCCTCCCAAACAGCGGGTGAGGCTATGCACATCTATTATTCGAAGCCTTTGACCTCTCGTGGGTCGTATTTCGTCACCACTCGAGAAACAACAAATGGTCCCATCCACGCATTCTTGAAACCGGTGGTATGTTTTCTTGTTTGAAGGTTTTCCAAGCAACTTCCTTGCCGACCCCACTCATATTTAGCTTTCTTCTTCACGGGTTCATGGTCGTGCTCCTTCTCTTTGACCTCCTTGGGCTCTACAGAAATAATGGGGAACTCAAGTGGCTTCTCTTCAAGCATCTTGTCCAGAACATGGAATGTCTAAAACTTCTCTTCAATCATAAGGGCCACGGTTTCAATCTCAATCTCTATACTCGAACTCTTACACATTTTCGAGACAACTTCAATGAATACTTGTTGCTGTGTGAGTCCCTCTTCATCAATCTCAAGCATTTGCGCATGTGTTTCATCTTTGTTGAACGACTCTACAAATGCATTGTAGATGTCACCCTTTGAATGATTCGTCTTCATAGGAATAGGTGGTGACATCAGTGGAGATTAGGTGGCGAATCCACCCTACTCTAATCTTCTTTTACCTCTTTTTCAACCAAGGTCTCAATATTTGATTCCTTCAAACTCGGCTTAGCTTGGTCTTTCATGGCTAGAATATTCACTTCAGAGGGTTCAACTTCATCTTCAGCTCGATTATCAACAATTACCTCATCTAATATTAGCAAGTTGGTTATTCTATCATTGGAATCTCCAAATTTGTGGCAATGCCACTTCCTTCTCATCTTGAAGGCTAAACTATTCAAACACCTCGAACTGAACATCAGTATCATGGTCTTGAATGGCCCCATCATAAGTATTTGTACCTTGGCCAATTTGCATAGATTATCCTTGTTTGGGTTGGTTCGTTTAGCGCTGAAAATCCAAAGCAAACTGTGTGTGTCGCTGACACAGAAAAGCTCTTAGAGATCGGTGGCCGAGGATTATGCTCTTTTCTTGATTGTCTGCTACTATACTGGTATTGGTCTTTCTACTTTCCCTTGTGTTATTATTTGCTTGTGCTTTGTGGTGATTCACTTTTGATCAGAATTACTAGGCCAAAGGAATTCGAAAATTGGAGGTCAGGTGTTTGCCGTTCACCCGACTCTTCTTTTGTTCGTTTTTTATTTGATCTAGAATTTTGTCTTGCAATTGTTTTGGATTACATAAGAGTTAGTTTTGTGGTCGAGATGGTTGTTGGGGTTGTTTCAACTTTTCTTGCAGGGCTCTCTTTAATCCTCGGTGGTGATTCACTTTGGACCATGGTTTATCCTTCAGTTGAGTCTGGTATTAAGAACTTCAGGTGTTTGCCGTTCAGTCGGGATTTTTGGTGTTTAGATCTCTTCTTTCCGATAACCCTGGCTCATGATTATGGAGTTTTGTTGGAAAAGTTTTGCATGTTGTTTCATCTTGTATTTGGCAGAGACAGGTTTTGGTGGTTAGGTATTTGTGGACTCTTTCAACCCTTCTCGTTACGGCTTATTTTATAATCACTTGGGCTAGTGATACTTGTTATGGTTTGAGGGTTACCAGGATCTTCGTTAATGCAGCTGTTGTTAGAGGCAACGAGTTGATAACCACGGAGGTTATTAAAATGGTAGTCGACATTCTCCCCTTCTTTTGGAGGTTTGAGTTTGTCTTTCTTAAGGATCATTCTTCTTCGACCCTTGTCGGCCTTCGCCCGCCACTTCAGTGGCATCTTGGTTACTTTTTCTTCTTGGGATGGTGTTGCTGTTTGAGTTTTGACTACCTTTTCCGCTTCTTCCTCTGCCCTTTGCTTGATACTTATTTGGTTTTTTCTTGCTTTGATGTTTATTTGTTTCGTTTATTACGGGATTGGTTGGACAATCTATGTATTATGTAATCTTTCTTAATTTTAATATATGTCTCTTTCGTAAAAAATAAATAAATAACTCAATCGTTTCAGTGAGTTGCGTCGATCATTGCTTCATGAATTGATGTTGTTGTTGCATACTTTGCACTAAGGATATAGTAGCATCGCTTTTCGCCTCACTCTTTATCATAGTATCAAGCGAAGCCTTGATGAAACGATTGACCGAGTCTTCCAACTTGTTGAACTTCTCTTCATTAGCTCTCATGCTCCTTTGTGTCAATTTTATGAAAAACTGCATGGTTTGTCGTAACTCATCAAGAGAGTTTTCTAAATGACCATACGCGGGTTGTGGTGGAGTTGGAACTTGATAGCTTGGATCTTCTTGATAAGAATTTTCCAGTCTCAGCTGATAGATATTACTTTGATTAACAACCCTACTCAGATTTGATCGTTGGAAAGAACCGACGATACCCAACTAACCCACAACTCAAACAACCATACTTATCAGTTATGTTTGTTGCCACAAGAAAATTCGTCATACCTACAGAAAAATCGGAAAAAAGACTAAAAACTAAATACACATAAAACTCGTAAGTATCATATAAAATCATAAATAAAATTTTGAAAAGTTTTGATAAAACAAAATGAGTTTGGACCCAGTCTCCAACCAACAAATCTGTGAAAAATATAGGATTTCATGTTTAGAAATGTTTTAAATATGAAATTACATGATTTGATAAAAAAAAAAAAAATACATGTTTGACGGTTTTAAACATGAGATTTTATATTCGAACATAGGTAGTTATATTCACAAGCATCGTCCACATAATCCAATTTTGACATATCTCATTCAAATGTATACAATATTACATAATACACCATCTCCATTTTAATTTTGATACATTCCCCTATATTGCATTTCTCCTTTCCATAGTCCAAATAGATCTCACCGTTCCATGTTTGAAACATGTTACAATTTACACCAACAACTCAAAACGCTAAACTCAGTTCTTCAGTTTCTTCATCTTCTTCATCTTCATCTTCATCTTCTTCCACAACTTTATCCAACCTTGCTCTCTTTCCATTAGGTAATTCACCTTCATCTTCATCTTCATCTTCATCTTCATCTTCATTTTCATCTTCTCCATCAGAATCTTGAACATCCAATGGAGTACCAGAATCTTCCAAAGGTTCCTCACCACTAGTGGGGTCCACTTCTACACTTGAATTAACCGGTTCCAATATTTTAAAATCCCTTGAAGTGCTACGCTTAGCATACCTCAACAAATTTACTTTCGTTGCTTTACTAAGCTGAATAAGTATTTTCTCATAATCTTCAATTTGATAAATCAAATCCGGAATACATTTATTCTCCCGTTTAATTTTACTAACTAATCCTTTATTTACTCTACTACTCTCTTGTTGATTCTGCATTCATAAAACAAATATTAAAAAAAAAAAATACCTCAAAAACACTCTTTTATTTTTTTAATTTTTTTTACCTTTTGCATCTGAGCCACAAAATTATACAAAGGAGCTGTTAATTCCCTACAAGTTATTTCCACTAACTTTTGATACTTAATACTCGGTAAAATTTGCTTCCCACTTTTACGAGTAATTAAAATCTTCGACATTCCAGCTAAATTTTTATACAACTTTGTACCAATTTTCAAAAATTGTTCTGCTTGAGGATCTGTAACACTAATTTTTGTTAACAATAATATAAAAATTTCACATTAAAAGAAAAACATACCTTTAAGATTGAGTATAACAAAAGATGATAAAACCAAAACTATAGCTTCTGTTCTTGAATAAAGTGTTTCTTCAAGGACCACTCCAAAATTCTTTATCTGATTGTGTTTATGAATAGATGAAATATAAATCTTGAGTTTATTTATAAACCATTCCATCTCTAAAATAATCGATTCAACAAATAAAAGAAGTGAAGAAGCTATAATAGCATTTGTAGATTTGTTAATAAGAGGAAATATTTCGGAACTATTAATTGGAGCGTTTTTTTCTGATCCAACCACTTTTATAAGCTCGGAACTTATTTCTTGAGCAAGTATTAAATCATTTGGTGCTGAGCTTAAATTAAGTACAAGAGAAATCATACTTTTCGCGACTTTTTGATTTGATATTACGTTACTTTTGCATATATTTACTGCCCAGTCCCCGATAAAACTCCTTTTTTCGCTTAAAAGTGTGGTGCAAATCATCATAACTATATCACATAGAACCTGTACATACATATTTATTTAGAACACTCAACTTTATAAAACTGACATTTAATGACTTTAATTACCTCAACTTCACGAAATAAAGAAAGTTCAAGACATTCTTGAAGCAATGGCATAATGGTCTTTTTGATGAACAATTCTTTGGTATCATTAACATTTTCAGAAACATGTTCTGATAAAAAATCCTCCATTATTTCAACACAATTTATGTCACATAAACTCGAAGCTATGAATTTTTTCAAGCATATCAAGGCTTGATATATATGTTCCTTTAAATCAATTATTTCCTTTTCTTTAGCGTCTTTTCTTGTACTAGCTATTTCAGAAATTGGTCCTGATTTGAGTAATAAAATCACTTTCAATAATGGAGGACCAATTAAATTAATCTTCCCGAAAAGTAATGACTTTAATGGATCATTATTCACTAGTATAGGAGAAGAATCTAATGTACGTTCACAAATTTTGAGTAGAAAAGAAAGGACTTGATTCTCGGAAGGGGCATTTCCGTCATTCCATAGTTTTATAGCAATCTCGAATAGACGAGTAATGCTTGAAGTTGCTAAAAAAGGGGCTTTATCTTGACAAAATTTATCTAAAGGACGTAAATTTCCTTTTTTTACGAATATAAATTCTTCCAAAGACTCGTAAATATTAATAAAATCGAAAAGCTCTTTTTCCAATTCTATTTTATTAACATCACTTGCTTTTTCCATCTCAAAGAGAATTGTATTCAAAAATACCTCAATTACCCCTGATAAAATTAAGGCACAACATTTTTTCCTTTCTTTTGCTAAAGAAGTGGAGTTTATTATATCTGGATCATTAACAAGTAGGTCTGATCTGACATAAAAATAAACATAACTAAGTAAAAAAATCCAAATTTAAAATAAAAATAAAAAATCACCCTTTTTTTTACCTTCCAATTTCACATTTCTTAAAAACTTGCGAATGTTTAGTAAAACATTCGAAAATTTCTCACTAGTGGATGTTCTTCCTGGCTGAAACAATTTAAGGTAAATATGTAAACGATATGTATGTATATATGTATGTATGTATGTATGTATGTATGTTATACCTCATTATCTTGAGTAAGAGAAAAACCATGACAAGCCCATGAATCTGAAGGTTGTTGAAGTAAAAGGATCCAAGAAATACACGATAAAAGGGAATCTAATGGCTCTTCAATACAAGCTTTACTATTTTCTGATTTAACACATTCAGTTATGCTTAATTGTACATCACAATCCTGAAAAAAAATAATGTTTTATTAAATTAAATAATAAAAACTTAGTACAAGTCTTAAGATAAGTACCTCTTTATAAAATCGTTGAAAATGAGGTAACAGAAAATCAAAAACACTATTAGAAATCGATGGATCAATTAATACAAGCTTCATTAATCCATGGTATAAGATTTCTCTCACTTTTGCCTTTAAGTTATCAAGAATTAAAATTAGTATATAATAATTGATAAATAATTTAAATAATGTCACACCTGTTGATAAAGTGATCTTTGAAGTAAACCACTAAGTTCTTGAAAAAGATTAGCCCCGTTTGACCGGTAAATTTGAGGTTGTTGACTTGAACTAGCTTGACTATTTGATTCTTGAAAAGAAAATAATTCATCTCTTTTACATTGTTTTTCCGATAAAATTAAATCAATAATCGCATTAATTGCACCTACACGAACTGAATCTTCTCGTCTAAATGTAGCTTTTCGTAACACTAAAATCGTATAATCCTAAACAAATAATTTAGAAGAACTTAGAATATGATTAATTAATTACTAAAATATAAAGAGAAATAAGTGAGTACCTGAAGATCTTGATTTTTTTTAATCAAAGGTAATAAAATAGTGATAAGTGAAGAAGATATTTCAACATTCATGAATGTGAAATAGTCTAATAATTCTTTTAAATGAGAAACACGATCTAATATTGGGTATGGATGATTCTCGATTAAATTTCCAAGTAACCTTAATTCATACATTGTAAAAAAAATCATTAGAAAATGAAATGGAAAATTAAAAAATTAAATTTACCTTATTATAGGTAAACCTATTTCAGGTTTTGAAGAAAGTATACGAAATTTGCATTGTTCGATTATCTGTAAATGAAGAGTTTTATTACACTAATGATTTATATAGTAGAAAAACAAGGTTACATGCTTATTATTACCTCATTTCTTGCCATATCATGAATATTAAACAAATTTTTTAGTACTTGAGAACCTAATTCTTGTGAACCTATTATATCATTGGATTTGTTTTCTTTGTTATTTTTTTCTTCTGCTATTTCGAGTAATCCAAATCCGAATTGTACTATACTTGGTAATATATGCTCTCTTCCATAGTTGCTTTCATTGACCTGCAATGGAAAATAAACAAAAACCAAATTAAAAAATAAAAAATCAGGCACAAAGTATCACGAAGTATCATAAAGTATGAGTATTTGAACAATTTATGCTGGGAAAAAAGAATATTACAGCTTTTAATACAGCTTTCTCTATAGTTCTTGCTTGTTGAAGATACTCTTCTTTCAAATCATTAGCTAGCCATTTACAAACTCTGAAATTTAAGCATGGATGTAACAAATAATTTGGAAGAAAATATGTAAAAGAGAATAAACTTACTTTGCAAATTTGTAATCTTTGTAAGCATTAAACAAAGCTACTTTTAAAACCCCTATAGCATTCTCATTAAACCTTTTCACTCTAGCAATAGATAAAATAACTGCAACACTAAAATGATTAAAAGCTCTTGAATCTAATTTCACAAGACCCAAAACTTCTTGCCCTAATGAAGGATCTTGTTTAACTGCAAAATTCACATGAAGCATCACTGTACCTTCAACTTGTCTCATTATAGAACCCCCTTTACCTTTATTTTGCATTCCTTCGTTTCCGAAAAACATTACTATCCCTTCAATTACTTCTCTTTTACTAAACCCTTTTGAAGCTAAGACCAATAATTGATAAACTAGACTGGGTAAGTCTTGGATTTCAACTCCTCTCATCCCATTGAATACTCTCTCAAGAAACTCGTTTTTTCTTAGTTTATCCATGAATCGGAAATCGCGAACAATTTCCACCATTTTCACTAATAGAACCTTGTTCCAATCACATCTAATTACACTGTCTATAACTGAATTGACATATTCGATCCCATTATCGAATGTTCTGATTAGAGTGAGGCATTTTGGGAGGAGAGTTAAGATTTGGGTGTCATCAGGGTTTAATATCTGAGGTAAGTAGGAGATGATGGAGTCTATAATTGGACGGAGATTATGAGTTGGGATTGAATCGAGATGGGTTGAGAAGAGATGGAGAGAGCTTTGGGAATACGAGTTGTGTGGGATTTTATGGGAAGTGAAGAGAGAAGTGTAGGAGAGGAGGAGGGAAGGGAGGAGGGAAGTGAGAGAAGGGTGGAGAGATGAGAGAGAGAGGAGGGAGGAAACGTATTCGGAGACGGCGATTGAGGGGTTAGGTGAAGTGGCGCGTGATTGTAGGTAGGAGAGGAGAGTGGGGTGTGAGGATGGATTGAGGAGGAAAGGAGGAAAAGTGGGTGGTTCAGAGGTTGATTGTGAAAGGGAGTGGTTTTGATGGTGGCTGTATTGGGTGGCTAAGTGGATTATGTCGGTGTCAGATAACGGTGGTGCACGGTGGGTTGAGGTGGTGGAGATGGAGTGTGTCATCGTGGCATTTGTGTGAAGTGAAGTGCGTTTCACGAGTGACTTTTTGTAGTTGATTGGTTTTGCGCGGGAAGATAGAAGGAGCGAATTTTATGGGGGTTTTTAAATTTATTTTTAGTTAAATTGTAAATACTTGGGGTTTGTTCGAAGTATAGTAAAAAATATGAAAATTGTTATGAACGATAGAGAAAGAAAGAGAAGTATTTTGTTTATTATCATTTATTATCAGAGAGTGTAAATATTACATAGCGGTAGCTCCTATTTATAGGTAATAGGTAACCCTAAACCCTAGTGTTCATGGGATTGACTACTAGCCCATAGGCTTGAATGAATATCGACTAAATGAGTTTATAACACTCCCTCTTGGATATTCAGTTCCTAAGAATATGCTTCGTTAAAACCTTCCTAGAAAAACCTAATAGGAAAAAATCTATTGAAGGAAAAAGAGTACATTTCTTTATACGCTAACTAAACTACCTCATTAAAAACCTTTATCAGGAAAACCTATTAGGACAAAACCGTGATGAAGGAAAAGAGTGTAATGTGTATACGTCTCCCCCTGTTGTCAACCTCTTAAGAAAGATCTTGAATTCCTTGCATGCTAATCTTGTGTATAAATTTCTTGAAAGTAGATGTAGGTAATACCTTTGTAAGTAAATCGTCCAAACTGTCACTTGAGCAAATTTGTTTTACATCTATTTCACCTTTCTTCAAGATTTCATGCCTAAAAGATAACTTTGGAGAGATATGTTTGGTTTGATCACCTTTGATGTAGATCCTTTGTCTTGAGCGATGCAAGTAGCATATTGTTGAAATTTATTTACTTGTTGAATAAAATAACTGATTGAGATCTCAATATATAATCAGGTACCTGATACTCAGTAAGAGTATTTTAATTCTCAGTTATATACACTACTTTGATATTTATAAGATGTCAAAAGTCTCATAATTAACAACTTTGCTCATGTTGCTGCTCCTTTATGCTATCTTGGGGAAACAAATAGATCTATTGTGCTATAAGCGTACAATAATCTAATTCTATAAGATAGGTCTTTTGAGACATAAATTTTATTAGGAGCATTAAAAATTGATTATTATGACTTAGTCACTACACCTTTACAATATATTCAATCATTTGAATGAGTATACGAGGATCAATATAAATGGTGTATTCTTATATTTCAGTTATATTTTTTATTTCTTCCCTTATTCTTGAGAATATCATATATAACATGTTCTTATAGTCCATCTTTGTGCACGGTGGTGGAGCAATTGTAATAGAAATTGCATAATCAAAATCTCTTGATGGATAAATTTTTTGGTCCTTTACCAATAGGGAATATTGTAATGAGCAATGATCATAGTAATTCGTTATAGACGACTCAGTAAATAAATATGCTAGACTCGTATTTATCTCTTGATTTTGTCTTGGAAAAATAGACGATTCAATATCAAAATGATTTAGGATAAATCTTTGTTTGTGCATAGCTAATTTGCTAATTTTCATTTGATAATCTCGATCTTTAATATTATCACTCGTGAAAATTCTAGTAGAATTTACATTGCCAAATATACATATGATAATATTTGCAAAATATAATATACATTGATATTTTCCAAATATAAGTGATAGATTCACAAAATAATTCACTTTTCAAATTTAGTAGCTTTATTTTGCTATAATCAAAATATCTCTTATTGAACTCAATGTATTTATGAAATGTAATTATAATTTTCGGAAATTTCATACATATTTCACATCATCATACATTTATTCATAGAATATCATTTAAGTTTTGGATAAACGTAAATCTTAGAAGCACAATACGAGTTTTTCCAAATCCTTCTATTAGATTGGATGTACCAGATCTAGTATTGACATTTGTTTTATAAGTTTGTAGATCAGAGAAATATATTTTATTTCTTAAGTTATGCAAATGAAAAACGAATCAATTGATAGGTTATATGCGATATATGCGCATAAAATATATCTTTGATTACCCTATATTTCGTTCATTAGTTAACCAAAATACGATATTAAATTAACGTCTATGCGTTCGCAGAAGTTACATAAAGTTATGTCTAATATTATTTTTCCATTATAGGTTATGCTATATCAGCGGATATGCATAAAATATGTATGTAACTTGTGATAACCGTTTTTTCGAATATTCTTAAAACTTAGTAGATTTATGTTTGATCTACTAGAATATAGGGCATTGTTTATTAAAATATTTGTGCCACCCGGAAGCACAATACAAGCTTTTCCAAACCCTGTTATTAGGTTGGATGTACCATATATGGTATTGACATTTTCTTTATAAGGTTGAATATCAGAGAAATATATTTTATTTCGTAGAATTGTGTGCGTTGTTGCACTGTCTACTAGACATATATCTCCATTATTTTTATCAAGTAAATCCATAATATATATAGTATATATATTTTATTTAATATACTATTTAATTAATATACTATTTAATTAATATAAGAAAATAAATAAATTACCGTAGTAAAAAGAAATCCTTCTATAAAATTATAAAGGAACTGCATCTTGTCATTGTTACAAAATGATGATATAAAGGTTGTTTCATTTGTATAACCTTTTTTTTTCATGGCAGCGGCACATGGTTTAATTTTCGGTTTCTCATTGGGAAGCAACATTCCAATAGCAAGGAGCTAATTTCTATCAAATATAAGATATGATATGATGGCATTTTTTTTTTCACGATTACAATAGTGAAAACAAAATAAAATTAATATAAAGTACATGACTTTCGTTCACAGTGGTGAAACCTCAAAACTTTTTCACAAAAATACATTGTATTCTTTTCTTTCACAATGGATGGTGAAAGCTTTTTTCATCAAGTTGATAATTTATATCATTGTACATAAGTACTGATAACTCTATCATATTATAGATCGAGGATCTTTTCTTTTATTCGAATTGATAAAAGAATTTTTTTCTTCTGAATTCAGTGGTAGAGGATATCGTGCTGATAACGTGTTATGAACGATAGAGAAAGAAAGAGAAGTGTTCTGTTTATTATCAGAGAGTGTAAATATTACATAGCGGTAGCTCCTATTTATAGGTAATAGGTAACCCTAAACCCTAGTATTCATGGGCTTGACTACTAGCCCATGGGCTGGAATGAATATCGACTAAATGGGTTTATAACAAAAATAAAGTTTAGTAAAGAAGTAGAAAGAATATTAAATTTTGTTTGGATTAGATAAAAATAGAGAAAAGAATTTTATTAGAGGATTATATAGAGAAGAAAATACAAAACACATCCAAAAATTTCTTATCTTTATATTATACATCCAAACTAAAAAAAAATTATTTTTTAAAGTCACTTTCTAATTTCTGGTTGTGATTTATACCTTTAACCCTTTAATCGTGATGGGTACGGACCCATACCGTTTTTACATTCATTCAATTTTCATCGTCATTCAGTTTTTATCGGTGGGTACGGACCCATACTGTTTTTACATTCATTCAATTTTCATCGTTGGGTACGGGCCCGCGGCTTTTTTTACATCTTTTCTTAAGTTGCTTATTACATTTTCTTAAGTCATTAGTCATAATTGTACCTTTAAAAGCCCATAGGGGTACAGACCCATCTGGGATGTTTATGAAATAGGTTGTTTTGCCGCCCATTGTTTAAAATGCGCCTGTTTACCCCCTAATTTTTGTTCTTGTGACTCGTTGCCCCTACTAACGTTTTCCGTCCAATTTGCCGTTAAGTGTGACGCGGCTTTTCCATGTCACCTTTTTTTTAATCCTAATCGTAATTACTCAATTAACTAAATTAACCCTACTTTTTTAAAAGGGCAAGATGGGTAATTCCTAAATGCGTACCCTATATATACCCAAAAAACAAAACAAATTAATCAATTCAAATCAAAATCAAAAGAAGAAGACAGGTTCGGTTTGGGGAAGAACACGAAGAACAATGAAAACCTTAATTTTCTTCAGAAATTCTCGCCTCGAATCCTCCCAATATCTTCAAGGTTGATGTCGATGTCGCCCCTTCAAGCCGATAGTGTGGGGTCTTCTTGCTCTAGCTCTCGAGTCCCTTATTGCAGATGCAAGAAATTAGCCAAGCTTCACACATCTTGGACAAATGCGAATCCTGGTAGGAGGTTTTACATGTGTATGTGATGTCTTTGTTGATAAGTTCCAGGATTTGCTGCCCCATGTGGATTCGAATATTGAAAGCCTGGATGATTTCTGTTTTGATTTCCATACCCTTGACCACCTGACTGGTTACCTCGCCGATTAACGAAGTATACAGATTCTGGGTTGTTGGCACATTCTTTAACTAAGTCAGGGCGATCATAATCCACCTTTGAATGTCAGGTTCTCTACCCAATTGGCTATAAGATTAACTAAGTCCGTCAGGATCAATAATTTCTATCTTACGTTTATTACCTATGTCAGTAATTGAACCCCCCGTCAAGATGATCCAATCGCCACTAGTTGGAATAGCCTAATTACTCAAACCTATGTCTAATTGGCCAAATTAAATATAGTGAAATTATCTTACGATAACAAACAATACTAAATTACTCAATTTGAATTAAATTATAAAAATCCCAAATCAGAAAGCATTCATTAAATAAATTAAGGTTCAACCCTTACAGCGATTCTCAAGCACTTAAGAAGTTTAGCTCATAATGGAAAATAAAACTAAAACAATGAAATTAAAAGACATAATGTTTTACAGAAAGAAATAAATAAAACCTAATGAAGAGGTTGGGTTTGGCTTGAATTGGAGATATAGACAGTCTCCAGCTCTCAGCGTTCTTCCTTCCTGCTTGCTCTGACTTGAATCCTTAAGCCTCTTTGATAATTATATGAAGTGTGTGTAAAAGAGGAGGCTAAGGGGTGTATTTATAGGTGTTGGAAGACCCTAGGTCGAATTTGCTTGGAGTGGAAGACAAGTCAAGGACTCTCAAATTCGTAGCTCTAAAAGATAAGATTCTGCTGATTTGATTTGGTCATATCTTTTTCAATACTTATCCGTTTGAGAAGTTCCAATATATGAAACTGCTTGTCTTGGAAAGAGCTTTCTATTGGTGCAGACCATTTGTCCAGAATCCTAGCCAATCTTTTATTATGATTTAATCTCTAAAACGTGGCTGAATTTCAGATTTCAAAAGGCAGCTTTATCTTTTCCTTCTTTGAATAAATCTTTCCTAAATCTTCTTGTTTCCATGTAAATCTTCTTTCCTTTCATCTTTATCTTGACTTGGCCTCTAAGTAATTACCATTTATCTCTTAAAGCTTCACATTAAATAAATAATTAAACCGCATATGCTTAAAAAGAATAAATCAATGAATCAAGAAATCGAAATAGGAAAGTGTACTCTAAAAATAGAAACTAGACTCAAAATCATTTCCTAACACTCTAAAATACACTAAGACTTCCCCACCTTGGATTGGTCTTTTATGAAATTCAAGAACCTATTTAACTTTGCATCAAAAGTAGTCAAATTTACGCACAAAAGCTCAGAAAATGCAAATAGTTAAATTCCAAGGGGGAAAAGTGTAATATGACAAATTATGCATAAAAGTCTATCAAATATGTCATTTATTCACCTAAAAGGATGTCTCCAAGGGGCTAATAATTAGAACAAATAGGGAGACATCAGTATGTATTGGGGATGTTCCATGGATTGCAATTTCTTCATGTGGTTGGATGAGCCAATGGGGGAAGTGCTAGTTCGATAATTCGAGGACTACTTTATAAAGATAGCAATCACTGTCTTGAACTCGATGAAATAGAGACGAAGATGAATTTATTGGCGTCGGATTTCGATGAAATGATGCAGTTAGAGAAAAAAGCTTGTGAAGCCTTGAAGCCCGAGTCTGCAAAAGTCATTGAATTGAACACACAGTTGACTTTGATGGCTAAGGATTTGGTTGAATTGCAAGAAAAAGAACAAGTTGCCTCAAAAGATTTGAAATTTGAGCGTGTGAAAGTGAATGTGTTAGAGGACGAGGTGCAACGTCTTAACATATTGATGGCCACTGTAACTCTAGAAAACAAGATTCTGAAATGGAGCTGCTTTATGATTATATTCTTCTTCCTCTCCATTTTGTCTAGTTTTAGTCATTCCATGTATTAGAATGCATTTGTTAGATGTAGCAGGTTGTTGAAGTTGTATTTTGGTGTAGTATGTTAGTTTTATCAGGTTGTTGAAGTTCTAATTTGGTGTACTATGTTAGTTTTAAAAACTTTGTTTGTACTTGACTCTGTCGGTTTAACTTGAATTGGAAGATGATGATGTTTTGCTGTTTGTTTAATTTGTGTTTTACCGTGCAATGTATAAAGTATAAATAAAAGTAGATAATGGACAATAGAATCTAGTGCAATCTGATTAAAGTAGATAAAGATAACAAGATAGTGCTGGCATTACATAGACCATAGCAAAAAATAAATATTCAAATCCAGTAGTGCACTAACATACAAAATACCACAACCTTTATGTCCCTTCAATAAAGTCCTAACCAACAAAAGAACCCTACTTAAATACCACCTCCACCACATACTAGAAGTCCTTTAACAATAGACTTTTACAACCTTAATAGTTCTAGATCTACCATACACAAAACAAAGTCATAAAAAACAAAATCATAAAAAACACAAATCTTGAAAAAGTTTCTATATTCTTTGCAGAATTCAATCTTTAGCTTCTTTCCCAGGTTTTACTGAAGAATTGGTGGCTGCTTTCCTCAAACAAAGTGCTTCTGCAATTATAACATATTCTGGATTACCCTCACTCATTACCACCCCCTGTTTATGCTGGATTAAGGGCCTCTTTTTCTTTGGTTGGCTTTTGTTTCCTTCCTGGCAGCAAGATAAAGAAGAAGTTACACAATCTACAATATGTAATGGCCTTAACAACTAACAACTGACCCACCTCAGGTAAGGGCCTTTTTGAACCTGATTGTACTGGTGGTTTATCATATTTAAACTTCACCTAAATGTTAAACAATTAAAAGCATATTAGTAATGGTATCTGCAGATGCCCATTTTGTCAAAAATTTGTAGATCTAGGGGGTGATTAGTCACCGAAATAAAAATCTAAGGGGTACTTAGTTAAAATTAAATATATTTACCCCTGGGATACCCCTTAATGAAATCTTCTTTTTTCGCAAAGGGGGGCTTTTTCCTGTGTTTTTTCTATGCTAACCCGTTCACCTGTTTTCTCAGTTTCATTGGTTTGTGTTGCCTTATCTACATTAGCAGTTTTTTCTTGTGCTTTTTCCAACAGTTTTGTCAACTTTTCAATCTTCACCTTCTACACTCAAAAAAGAATATATCCTAGAACATTACACCAATGCAAAGAATATCCCAGAATATAGTACTAACCTTTAATATTTATTTAGGAGGAAGAGTAGTATTTTCTTTTTGTTTCCCTGAGTCATCATTCTGTACTTAAAATGCACACAATACATAATTATAAAATTACACCAATGCAAAGAATATTTTCTTTTTTAACAAACAGATTGGTAATAGTACTAACCTTTAATATTGATTCTGGAGGAAGATAAGTATTTCCTTTTTGTTTCCCCGAGTCATCATCCTGTATTCAAAATACACAAAATACATAATTATAAAATGAATACATATATACAAATGTATAGACATATGCTTACTATAGATATAGGCATTGTGCTTGAACTTCCTGAAACTGTCTTTAATCCTTGATCCTTAAGTCTATTGCTTTGCCGTGTTGGTTATTCCATTGTCTGTTCTGGTATGCGCATCTTCGGTTTGGAAATAGTGGGTGTTTTAACAACGGGCTCATTTACTTTCTTTTTAGGTATACGCATCTTCGGTTTGGAAACAGTGGGTGTTTTAGCAACTGGCTCATTTACTTTCTTTTCAGGTATACACATCTTTGGTTTGGAAACAGTGGGTTTTTTTAACAACTGGGTCATTTAATTTCTTGTCAGGTATACGATTTTTTGGTTTGGAAATAGTGGGTTTTTTAACAATTGGACTTTGCGTTTTAACAGAATTATTTTCAGGTTCAATAGGAGTACATTGGGTGTTACAAGGAGCAGATGGTTGCACTTCTAAATCATCAAACATTTTGTTAATCACCTCATCAGGAGTCTCATCCACAACCGCTTCCCTCACGACATTAACACCATTAACACCAGCTTCCCTACCCTCATCTACTCCAGCTTCCCTCACCTCAGTAGCACCAGCTTCCCTCACCTCATTAGCACCAACTTCCTCTTGTTGAATATCCTCTAATCCAACTGTTTCATTATCTGTAACATTTAAATTCGCCTTACATGACCTTTTGTCATGCCCTTCTCCTTTGCAAATCACACATTTATTTGACCTACCCACCACTCCCAGCTTTTGAACCCCCCAGATGTGCGTTCTTTCCTCCACGTTTTAACTTGAACCTCATCTACCTCCTTTGTCCTAGCCCTTTTAGGTCTGCCAACCAACTTAAAAGCCACTAGAGGTTCTACACTTACAAGCCTTGTACTAGGCCACATCGATGGTCCATTGAAAGGATAAATTATGGGTGTATATGCCTTCATATACGTTTTTTTTGTAGCAATCATGAACATAGTTTTCTGGGTCTTTACCAATATATTGAATACTTGTTATGGCATGAAAGCAAGGTATCCCAGAAAGCTCCCACCTCCTGCAAGGACAACTTTGTGTATCCAAATCTACAACATATGAATCTGTTCCCAGGTTCCTTACTTCAACTTTCATTTCACCACAAAACACTGCATGCCACTTTCCACTGTTTGTTTTACCTTTGTTCACCAACTGTTTGATCTTAGGACATATATCACCTTCGTATTTTGACATCCATGCTCTTTTAGACTGAAGCCTTTCCAACTATACATCCTTAGACCCTCTAGTATGAGGATGATAGACTTGACCCTGTGCAAACTATCATTTAAAGTTAATTGTGTAGGCGGTAAGAATACTTTATAAGGGGGTAAGTAGACAACATATAAAACTTTATAGGGGGTAAGTAGACATATGTAAAACTTTATAGGGGGTAAGTAGACAACATATAAAACTTTTTAGGGGGTAGGTAGACATATGTAAAACTTTATAAGGGGGTAAGTAGACAACATATATAACTTTATAGGAGGTAGGTAGACATTATGTAAAACTTTATAGGGGGTATGGTGTCAAAATACTTGACTTTTTAGTGGCATTATTATAGCTTTCACAGATGTTGTTGAGTAGAAGATCACATTTTGTAAATGTACTAATTTGAGACCTTGTCCACGTCTTGGGATCAAGGTTAGAGAGCCAATTGAAAGCATCCTCATTCATGTGTTTAATCTCATCCATCACTTCATTAAATCTGTAAGTTGTTGGGGTCCTTGCAGCTTCCCAAACTTTGTCTTTTAAAGCCAAACCAGGATGTTTGATCTTGAAATTATTATAGAGATGCCTTACACAATGCCTATGTTCAATATCAGGAAGCATGTCACTCATGACCTGGAGCAAACCTTATAAACACAAATAAAGAAAAAAACAGTTAGTATTCTATGCATAAACTATTTAGTTATGCCCATCAAAGATAACCAACCTTTTGTCTATCTGATATGAAAGTCCATTCTTGTTGATTACTTATACCAAGATCTTGTATCAACAAGTTCAAAAACCATCTCCAAGAATTACTATATTCTTTCTCTGCTATGCAATACACAATTGGGAATATACAGTTGTTCCCATCAATTCCAACTGCTATCAAAATCACAGGATGTGGACCTTTTTGTGACATCCATCTACCCCAACAACCTTTCTACAACCCTCTAAAAACCCTCTTCTACAACCCTCTAGACCAAGATAAATTCTTTGAAATCTTTCTACTAAGTGACCTCATCAGTAGTGGTTTCAATTGCTACAGTACTTCCAGGGTTACTTCTCCTTATTTCTGCTGCATAATCGTAATGTTTCTTGTACTGATCCTTATATTAAGCCTCTATCATGCCTTTTGCAGACTGATATGCCCTGTAGCATGTTCTGGTACTAACATTAACTGAATATTCCTGGTGCACTAACTGTTGAAAGTCACTCACATTACTGTACAGGTTCAATCTTATCATATCTTTAAATGTGGTTGCCAAGAACTTTGCAGTCACATGTTTATGGTTGATGTTTTTACCACAACTATGTTTATTGCATAGATGCATTATCACTAGCCCACCAACCTTTTCTTTATAAGATGCATATAGAAACCAACCACATCATGCTCCTTTGTAAACAACCCTACTCCGATGTTAATCATTCTTCACAAACCTAATGTTAACCACCTTTTGTATAGAATGTGCTCTTACTGCTTGTCTTAGATTGGTGGCATTCGCAAATGTCAAGCCCAAGACAAATCTAGGCTTCTCCAAGTCAATACTAGGCTTAAACAGAGGGTATTTTACCTTCTTTGTCTCTCACAATTTTTTTTCTCTCTTTTTCATCTGTACCAGATGAATCACCAGCTGTACTCAAATCTTCAGAATCATGTAAATACTCATCAGAGTCAGTCCCACCAACACGCTCATTACTTTCACCTTCAGAAGCATCGACATCAACATCTTCCACATTCACTATCCCCTTCCACATCCGCGTCAATAAAGTTGTTATAATCCTGGTCGTCGGCACCCTCATTCAAATCGATGTCACTATCAATTATATAATCATCATTAGTGGTTGAATTTTCATCCACAACTTCTTTTCTTTTGATTTCGACTAGTCCTACCACCTTTGTTGTAACTCTCTGGCTTGGTACCACTAGGACCTACACCATCTTCTTTTGTTCTTTTTATACTAGCCCTAGTCCTTTTCTTTAAGTGTGGAACACCCTCACGATTTTTATTATCTACCCCTTTTGTTGTCTTTATTTGTGAACTAGTACTTATTTTTTGATGTAGTATACCCTTCTTCTTCTTCTTCTTCTTTATTACATCACTCATTATCACTGATGTCATCATCAACATCCTCTTCACCATCACCTATCGTAAAATCACTGTCTGATTCCTCAATATCACTAATGTCACCATCAACATCCTATTCACCATCAGGTTTCGTAAAAACACTGTCTGATTCATCTGTTAGGTTTTCATCGATAAGCCTGAAAGGCCTCAATGGTGATTTACTTTTGGAACTCCTCTTACTCACATTACCGTCGGACTTCAAAGCCTTCAACACTTTATCCAACATATCATTAACAGACTTCTCCTTCTCTCCGATATCAGAGCGTTGTTCTTCCAAATTGTCATTAACTTCTTTCTCATTTACATGTGTGCTTTGATCTTCGCAAACAACCTGAAACATTACATGAAATTATTAGGGGGGGGGTGATTTGTCAATCATCTGAAACATTAAGGGCTAAACTATCAAATGACTGTGTACCTTTGTCGTTTCTTCTTCAACAATGTCTTCTTCCACGCTTTTATCATCATGCGCGTCATCATTCTTATCTTCAACAAAGTCTTCTTCTACGCTGTTATCCTCATGTGTTTCATCATTATTATCTTCCACGTTTATATCAGGCCCTTCATCACCGGTCTGAACTACTTCTTCCAAACCAACATCACGTACTTCGTCGTTTTCACCTTCAGTTACTTTTACAACAGGTGTGTTTTGATCTTCACAAACAACCTGAAACTTTAAAAGAAATATACAGTTAAATAAATGTAATTCAATGGGTTATTTGTTAGTCATCTGAAATGATAAGGGCTAAACTGTCAAATGACTGTCTATCTTTAAACTTTCTTCTTCAACTTTGTTTTCTTCTACGCTTTTCTCATCATGCCTTTCATCAGACTTTTGTTCTACAATTTTCATATCAGGCCTTTCATCACAGGTCTTAACTACTTCTTCTTCCTCACCTTCTATTACATTAACATTATTTGTTTTTTGATCATCACCAACCTGTGTGTTTTGATCATCATAGGTCTCTTCCATCATACACTCCTCTTGCCCTTCATTACATTTCTGACCTTCTAAATCACCATGGCCATTATTGGTATGCACGTTATCTTCTTCTCGCTGCTGAACTATATCTTCAACCTTGTCCAAGTTAATAACAAAGGCATGAATATAGGAGTTTGAATTTATTGGTCATCATGTATTACATGTTTACTAACAACAAACAGGTCAATAGTTACGTTGGTCTCTCCAATGCTACACATCTCCATACATCTATCCTCACTATCCAAACATACTAGACCATCTGGTAGTTTTTCCCCAATTTCAAATAGTAATACTCCGAGTTACCTTTAATACCCAGTTTCGAAATAGTCTTCTTAAGTACAAGTATACTAAACTTGTCATATTGACAACCATCTACATACTCAATGCTTACTTCATGATAATAGCTCTTGTCTTCATTAAAGAACCCACCAAAGTGAATCCTTAGTGCAAATTTCTCTGTTACACAATCAATTTTGAATAAATTAGTTACCAATTAGGTTACGAACCACTTAATGGAAAAATAATTATCACACTATGAATATGGTAACCAAATCCCGTAAAATATACTCCCATTACTAACAAAATCCCGCACTCCACGCGTGATATCTAAATATGTAATAAATATAATAGAAAACCCTACATTTTCGGGTTAAAAGATCTTAACCAACGAGCAAGGATTTAGGGGTAATAAATAAACACACTTACTCCATTGAGTAAACATCGCCATTGATTATCTTCAGAGCTTAAGTACAGCGGCTTATGCAATCTGGGTTCGTTGTTCTTCGTGTTCTTCCCGAAACCCCCGCCCTTCGTCTTCTTCTTTTGATTTTAATTAATTATTTTGTTTTGTTTTTTGGGTATATATAGGGTAGGCGTTTAGGAATTACCTATCTTGCCCTTTTAAAAAGGTGGGGTTAATTTAATTAATCGGGTAATTAAGATTAGGATTAAAAAAAAAGGTGACATGGAAAAGCCACGTCACACTTAACGACAAAATTGGACAGAAAACGTTAGTAGGGGCAACGAGTCACAAGAACAAAAATTAGGTGGTAAACAGGCGCATTTTAAACAATGGGCGGCAACCTGTCAATCGTGTGAAACATCAGGGGGCAAAAGTGGTATTTACTCATTTATTTTTAGTCAAATTGCAAATACTTGGGGTTTGTTCGAATTAAAGAGGGATAATATAGTAAAAAAATATGAAAATGAAGTTTAGTAAAGAATTAGAAGAATATTAAATTTTGTTTGGATTAGATAAAAATAGAGAAAAGAATTTTATTCGAGGATTATATATAGAGGAAAATACAAAACACATCCAAAAATTTCCTATCTTTATATTATACATCCAAACTAAAAAAAGTTTATTTTTTAAAGCCACTTTCTAATTTCCGGTTGGGTTTTTTTTTACCTTTTTGCCCTTTATTCGTGATGGGTACGGACCCATACCGTTTTACATTCATTCAATTTTCATCGGTGGGTACAGACCCATACCGTTTTTACATTCATTCAATTTTCATCGGTGGGTACGAATCCACGGCTTTTTTTACATTTTTCTTAAGTTGCTTATTACATTTTCTTAAGTCATTAGTCATAATTGTACCTTTAAAAGCCCATAGGGGTACATACCCATCTGGGATATTTATGAAATAGGTTGTTTTGGGGGACTAACAACTAGTCCAATTTCTTATGGGGCTGCACCCTTAATGAACCAAAACTTAACAACTAGTTAACCCTTACATACATTTGGTGTTTGGATTAGAAGAATAATGAAAGAAAGGGATTCTTTTTATAGTTAAATGAATTTTATACATTTAGTAATATATCTTATGTATAAAGAATATGGATAATTTAGACAGTATGACATAATAAAAGATTTTTTCCCGTCTAATGACACCAAATTGGAGGGATATTTAATATGTAGTATAATAAGAGAGTAGAAGAATCCTTTAATAAACTTTCTCCTCAATTTATTTCTAATCAAAATAAGGAAGAGGGATAATAAATTGTTATTATCTTTTAATATAATATCATCCCTTCCAATCCCCCAATCCAAACAAACCCTTAAGAAAAACAATTACTTTATATTACAAAATGATTGGAGACTTCGGTTGAATGGCTGTGTATGTTAAAAATAGGGAGAATTAGTTTATAAGGCTCAATGACATAAGGGGTTTATTTATTAAGGCCCAACCTAATTAATCTCTAACAAGAACTAGATCAGCAATCTCCTTGAGGTTACGGGAAACAAATAGCCTCTTCACTCTTCTCTGTCCTCTTATTCTCTCTTTCTTTTCTCTCTGAACAAGAAAACCGCCTCTTGCGTGGATTATTATCCACCCTCATCCCCATCATCTGCACCACCATCACCAACATCTCCACCAACATCACCACCATATTCATGACCATTACCACTAGGTCTCATCTTTCTCTAGAATAACACCACTTCATCACCATCAGCGCCATCTTCATCACCACCAACAACCCTTCCCACCAACAAACCTTCACACCACCAATTCGATCTAACCTTTCCACCAACAAACCATCATACCAACAAACCGCCTCGCCCCGTCACCACCATCCTCATCACCATCACCTCAATCTTCATCACCATCACCACCCTACTCACGAAAACGCCTCCCCTAGGAACCCTACGCCACCATCATCACCACCATCTTCATCACCATCACCACCATCAACATCGCAACCCTAGCCTCTCCCCTGCTCATCATCTCTTCACCACCATCATTCCCGATCTCACCTTCCATCTCAGATGTACTCACCTTCCACTCCGATCTACTCCACCATGAACAAAGGCCAATCAAGCCCACCACCGACATTCGTGGACCATTCACCATGATTAGGATCTACTTCACCAACAAACCGTCGCCGCCCTTTGTGGCCATTTTCCACAATTCAGTTTTCACTTACGCACCTCCGGCGAGCGTGAAGCCATAGGGCCATGAGTATATCCCATCAAGGTCAATTCGAAGCATGAGTACAACCTATCGTGGTCCATACAAAGTCATAGTGGGCCATGGGTACAACCAATCGTGTTCCATTCAAAGCCAATATCTGCTGCTCGGGTGCACAACCCGCCGCTCACCGATGTGACCATTCTGTACCCATCTCAAGTCTCGCCTTGCCTCCGATCTACTCCACCATGGCTATGATTTCTTTTGTTTTTTGTTCCAATGGTGATCAGATATTTCTTTTTATTTTTTGTTCCGGCGAGCCTGAAGGGATTCCGTTTTGATTTTTGTTCCATTGGTTTTTTTATTGGGCCATGGTACAACCCTGTAGAGATTGGTGGGCCCTGGGGTGTGATAAAAATTGACACTAAATAGGAGGACCTACGAACAGTAAGTGTACATGTCGTTCCAAGTAATATATATAATATATAAGAAATTTCGTTCTCAGGGATTGCGTAGGTATACCCAATGTGTTCAAGAGATAAGTAGAATTAATTATAAGTACGGAAAATAAAAGATAAAAGATATTTGTTTGGATTTCAAAGATTGAACTACTAGACGCAAATAAATAAATTACTAAAGATTAACTGAAAGTAAATGAATTAAAAATTAAGAGATGTAGATACAAGGATGAGAGGTGTACTTGAGTCTCGCAAGGGATCCACCTAAATTCACACAATTAATGCTTCTGTTTAAGGGTAAAGTTGGTATCTATGTATTAGTCGGGACTCTAATATCTCCTAACTCTCGTCAGGGTAGACTTAAGAGCTATCCTACTACAAACCTCGTCAGGGAGATTATACCTACTTTCAGATGCTGAAGTGTTTTACCCAATTGGTTGCGTGGTTAGTCATGCCCGTTAGGATCATTGACGAATACCACACGTTTATTACCTAGGTCCGTAATTAGAGCCCCGTCCAGGTGATCACCGTCACTGGTGAATAACCCAATTACAATTACCTATTTCTTATTCGCGCCTTAATTAAAAATAATAAACATGCTCACGATAATAGTCAATACAAAATACTCAATTGAATTTAATCAAATAATCCCAAATTCGAAAAAAAAAATCAAATTGTATAAATTAGGGCTTAACCCATGTTGCGATTCTCAAGCACTAAATGTTTAGCTCATAATCAGAGTAAAAACAACAAATAAATTAAAATATTTAATGTTTCCTAATGCAAAAGTAAGATAAAGAACCTAATTAAAGGAACGGGTTGAGCTGTTGTTGAAGTTGAATGACTTCTCCAACTCTTCCTTTGCCAACTGCCATTCTGCTCTCTTCTGACTTTTGGAAAATATGAAGCGTACTAAAAAATGAGGTCTAAAACGCTTTTTATACTAAGTAATTTTGGACTGGGCTTTTATCTTATTTAATTACATGATCAAAAGCCCAAGTCCAATTGGTAATCCCGTAACTGTTGTACACACTCTAGTAAAATAGGCGTAACTTTTGCGTCTTAAGTCCACACCTGATTCTAGTCCTCAATTCGAGCTAACTCAAAGGCACACATTTTTCATTTGAACCACCAGACCTGGATTAGTACCGTTTGGGCTCAAAATCAGCAAGAAGTGGCAGTTTTCTAGATTCTTATGCTCCTCTTCAACTCTTTGAGTGGTATCTTTTGCTCTTTTGACCTCTCCTTTTGATCTAAGACTTTGAACTTCACTTCTCCTCCTCATATTGGTGCCCCTATCATCCATGGACCTAAGATCTTCATGCTAAAACAAATGAATTAACACACAAAAGCTGTAAAAACGCAAATAATACAATTCCGAGGGAAGAAAATGCAATGTGATAAAATAAGCACAAAAGTCTATCTAATAAGTCAAACTTTTACTAAAATAATGTTTCCTAAGGGAATATATTTATCACAAAAATGGAGACTTGAAGACCCGATGTCTACCATTTTTCTGATTATATTCCCTTAGAATACATCATTTTAGGTGAATATTAGACTTATTTGATAGACTTTTATGCTTATCTCGTCATATTACACTTTTTCCCCTTGAAATTAAGTTATTTGCATATTTAGAGCTTTTGTGCGTTGATTTGTTTGATCTTAGTATAAATTTATTAGGTCCATGGATGCATTGGAGCACCAAGGCAAGGAGGAGAAGTGAGAATTAAAGTCTTGGATCAAGCGGAGAGGTCAAAAACAAGAAAAGATTACCCGAAGAGTTGACTAAAAGAGATGAAAATCTAGAAATCTGTCACTAATGGCTAATTTCGAGCCACTTCATTACTGATTCAGGCCTGGATATAAAAAATAGAAAGTTGCGCCTTTGAGTTAGGATGATTTGAGGACTAAAATCAGGTGATTTGGATATGAGACACAAAAGTTACGGCCATTTTACTACAGACTGTACATAATTTACGAGATTCTTAAAGATGGACTTGGGATTTTTATATTTTGACTTATTATTCTTAAGTAAAAGCCCAATCCAAATTAGAACATTAGAAATCAAGTCTACGCATCATTATTTTCAAGTCAGAGCAAAGAGACAGAGGAGAAAGCTAGAGCTGGAGGGATTCCCTTCTTCCAACAACAACCAATCCAATCCTTAGGTTATCTATTTCCTTTCTGTAATTGAAGAAAATGTCTTTTATTTATTTAATTTCAGTTTTTAATTCAAACACAAACTAATTTTTTTAAAACTTGAGAATCACACTTTTGGGTTGAAGCCCTAGTTTATGTAATTCTTGTTTTATGAATTTGGGAATTTAGTATTTAATTTAAGTTGGGTAATTTTTGCTGGATATTATTTTATGCTTATTTACTATTTCTTTTCCGCGTAACTAGAAATAGGTTTTAGTAATCGGGCTATTCACTTTTGTGGCGAAGTGATCATCCGACGAGGGGGGGGGGTGGTTGATTACAGAATTAGGTAATATCCATGCGATATCCGTTATTGACCAATAGGCTTGACTTATCACATAGCCAAAGAGGTAAAGAACTTCACATCCGTAAGTAAACTTACTACCTTAGAGGGGTTTGTCTTACCGTAGGATAGCTCCTAGGTCCACTCGACAAGGGGCTAGGATATATTAGAGTCCTCCGACTAGTATAAAATTACCAGCTTAACCCTTAAACGAAAACATTAATTATATTAACTTAGGTGGATCCCTTTCTAGACTCAAGTACATCTCTCACATAGCGTCTACATCTTTTCACTTTCAGTATTTATTTTCAGTTAAGCATTATAATACTTTATTTTATTGCATCTTTAGTCCTAATACAAAACCAAACAAATTTTTTCATATTTTACTTTTCTGTTTTAATGATTATCTCTACTTATTCGATAAAAAACTGATTTATATCTATTCGTCCCTGCGAACGAAACCTGATTATCAGAGTATTACTTGAACAACCGTACACTTACGGTCTGTGGATCCTTACTTTTATTGCATAACTCTATAACACCCAAGAACCACCAAGTTTTTGGCGCCGCGACCGGGGACAGTATCGTGTGACCCCGGTGTTAATCCTTTAGTTGTTATTTTATTTTTCAGTTTTACAGTTTTGTTTGTTCTTCCTTTCTCAGATTTACAGGTTTAGTGTATGCTCTCAAAACCTGAGAGACTATTCATACTTCAAAACAAAAGAAAGAAAGAAGAAAAAGAAGCAAGTAAAGAAGAAAAAAGATTAGCCAGAGAAGCAGAAATGGCTAATGTTGACAATCTCAATCCTCAGGTGAAAGTAGATGAAAACGAAAATCCTATAATCCGTAATCCGCAAATTATTAACAATCAGAATCAAAGAAATCCTCCTCCACTTGGAGGACAAGCCCAACCTCAAGTATTTTATGATCCATGGTTCTGATGTCTCCCTATTTGTGATGAATTAATCTAGGTTGGAGCCATTATTTTAGGTGTATTTAGGAATTTAATTATCGATTTTTATTCATATTTTTATATTTTCCAATTTCTTGTCTTGATTGATGATTTATTATTTTTAAAGCATATTGGGTTTAAATGTTTGTTAATTGTGAATCTTTAAAGATATATGGTAATTAATTAGATGCCAATCAATTCTAAGAGATAAGGAAAATAAGATAATGATGAAAATTAGAGATTAAGGAAGTAAAAGATAAAATAGGAAAGGAAAAGTTGTCAATTAAATCTGAATTTCAGCAGCTATGTCCATTAAATTGATCATAACTCAAGATTGGCTGGGAATTTGGAAGAATGGTCTGAAGCAAAAGTGTAAAGCATGCCGAGGCGTTCAGTTTCGATACAAAGAACGCATCAATCGGTGCAATATTGAAGAAGTTACGGCCATAATAATAAAACAGTAGTTTATTACATTTTCTCTATTTTAGGGCTACAAATTTGATTTAGAAAAGAGTCCTCTTACTTGACATCTACTCCAAGAATCCGAACTAGGGTTAGGAATACCCTATAAATACACCCTTTATTCAGTAGAAACACATCCTTGGCCAATCCTTAAGCCAAGAGGAAGCTTACAACCATAGAAGAGAAGTTTGGAAGGAGATGAACATCAAATTATGCCTTCACAAGCCTTCAAATTTGTAATTGTTTTCTTTTTTTCTCTAGTATGAACTAAATTTATTATAGCTTGAGATTTATCATATGGGTATGAACCCTAGACTTATTTTACATCTATTTTAATTTGGGATTTTAATTATTTAAATGAATGACTGTTTTATTCTCTGTTTTATGTGCTTTAAATTACTGTCTGTTTTCCTTGCGAATGCATGCGTATAGGATTACCTTAACAATAGTTAGATGGTCACCCGGAAGGGATGTCTAATTATTGAAACACAAAATAAATGTCTAGTGTGCAGTAGTGATCCTGACGGACATGCCTAACTAGATAACCATTAGGGTTTGATATAATCACAGATCATCATTCGAAGGCCAGTCTTATCCAAGAACCTAGTGGCGTAGGAGCACCTTAGTTGAGTCTCCTCGTGATTGTGAGGTCGCCACCTAAGTCCACCCGGAAGTGGGTTAGGAGGAATTTAGAATCCTGGTTATTTCAATTCTACATAATTCTCCCTTACATGATTAGAATAAACAAGGCTAGTGGGATTACTTGCTATCTCTCGAGCTAAACTCTCATACTATCTTCTTCTCTTATTTGCTTTTCTGTCTTTAGTTTGATTAGTTAATTTCTATTTACAAAAACCAACCAAAAATTATTGTCTTTTATTTCTTGCGTATTATTATTCTAGCTTTCTTATTTGCACTTGATAATTGCATAAGTTCTCTCTAACTTTCGTAGGCTCTGAGGAACTAATTCTATTTATCATTAAAACTTGCATACGACCTGTGATACTTTCCATGAGTAACGTGCTAGGCTAGGGTGTTTATTTGCATCTATTTTATTTATTATTTTATCACGGCTTAGTCGACTCCAGATTCTTACAAGGTCCTAAACAAATTCCATATCGCGCTCCTGCTCTTGGGGTAGGTCCTTCAGATATTAATGTTGCAAGATACAGACCCGATCCATGTATTTTAGCTCAATTCCAAACTTTGGAAACTTTCGTAGAGTAGCTGGAGAAGATCCAGTTTGTGCAATATAGAAGTTTATGCAAATATGTGATGCGTATATAACACAAGGTGTAACACGAGAACATACGTATTTTGAAAATTTCAGATTCTTTGTAATAGACACAGCGAGTGTATGGAATGATTCACAAGAACCATGATTGATTAATAATTGGGATGAGCTACATACTGCATTCTTTGATCTTTATTATCTGAGAAACATGAGATCGAATGCACAAATCGAGTTGACATCATTTGAACAAGAACAAGGTAAATCCGTAGGTGCATGTTGGACAAGATTCCAATTATGTTTGAGAAGAGTTCCAGATCACGGTCTTTTAGAGGAACAACAAATGTCAATATTTTATAAAGGCCTTGAAGGACCCTTAAGAAAACATTTAGACTTACTTTGTGGTGGGGGATCCCTACAGGTAACACCAACTAATGCTACAAGTATTATTAATAAAAAGTGAAGAATGAGTTGGGTTGGAATACTGCGAGGGCACCTATCCGAGGTACCGGTTATAAAGAGAGTAGTGCTGGAATTGATGATAAATTCTTTTCATTAGAGAATAAATTGAAGAACACACTTGAACAACAATTGAAACAACTTACGTTAGCTGTTAAAGAAGGTTTTTCAGGTAGGAGAGCTGATGTTAATGTTACACATGAAATATATGGATGTTCTAATTGTGGTGTACAAGATCATGAGCGGGAGGATTGTCAAAGCAACCCAGAATCCGTAATGTTTGTTTCCAACCGAGGGAACTATAATTCAGGTGGTCAAGGTTATCAACCAAACAGAAACCATCCGGGTTTCCAATATTCTAATCCAAATGGAGCCGTGAATCCGACTTATGCATATCAACCACGACCTCAAGGAAATTACCAACCAAGACCACAGAACAACTACCAAGGGGGACAAAATTACAGAAATCAAGCTCAGAGGTAACCTCCTCAAGACACCTATACTGATACCATGAATCAAAAAGCTCTACATGCTCAACCTCAAGAAGGTGCGTTAGATTTTCAACAATATGCAAGCAGAAACGCAACAAGATCAGCAAGCTTCTACCGCAGCGTTCAAAATGTTAGAAAATTAAATAGCTCAGATAGCAAAATAGTTAAACCAACGTCCACAAGGGCTACTCCCAAGTGATACTAAGAATCCAAAACAAAGAGAAGATTGTAATGCTATAGCACTCAGAAGCGGTAAGAAGCTACCACCACCTCCTTTCCCCGTTATGAAAGAAAAAGAAACAACTATGAAAGAGAAAATGGTAGGAGATGTGGTGGAGAAAGAAGGTGAACCAGGAGAGGTGAAAGTTGAGAAAATTCTTGGAAAAACCAAAGAAGAAAGATGTTGTAGAGAATCTTCCTCCTCCACCTTTCCCTTCAAGAGTTCAGAAAAAGGAGATATGGCTGATAATCAGAGATTCATGAATGTGTTTAGAAACTTTAACATTAATATACCATTCTTAGATGCCATAAAAGATGTACCAAAATATGTAAAATTACTGAAGAGAGTTATCACCAACAAAATACCATATCTCGAGAATGAAATGATAGGTTTGCCAGAAGAGTGTAGTGCCATATTCCAGAGTAAGTTGCCACCTAAACTACTTGATCATGGGAGTTTCACAAATCCTATTTATATTGGTAATGAGTGGTAAGGAAAAGCTTTGTGTGATTTTTGTGCGAGTTTTAATCTCATGCCCAAATCAAATTTTGAGAAGTTGAAGATAGGAAACGCACGACCGACCTCTATGGTCTTGCAAATGGCTGACAAATCTCTCTCACATCCAGAGGGACAAATAGATAATGTCCTCGTCAAGGCAGGTACCTTAATTTTTCCCGTTGATTTTGTTATACTTGAATATGACGCGGATAGGAATGTCCCCATCATTTTGGGAAGACAAGAAGGTAAAGTTCAACGTGTTTAGGGCAATGACGTTTCCGGATTCCCAGGAGGAATGTTTCTGGTGGATGCAATTGACCAAGACACGCAAGAGGTATTTAATGATATGAGTTTTGATTATGTCTTGCAAGCTGCCCTAACACTTGACTTACCTGAGATGATGGAAGAGCTTGCTGAAACAGTGGCAACTCTAAATTTTGAAAATCCAAAGTATAGGCGTCTAGCCTATGGACTTGTGAGAGAACTGGGGGAGATGGAACCTAAAAGGAAACCATCAATTGAATCTCCCCCATAATTAGAAGATAAACCGCTTTCATCACACTAGAGGTATGTTTATTTGGGTACTAACAACACCTTATCTTTTCTTGTTTCAGCTACTTTAACATGTCCTCAAGAAAACAAACTATTGCGTGTACTAAGAGCTAATAAAGAGGCAATTGGATGGACTATTGCTGACATCAAAGACATTAGTCCTTCTGTTTGCCAACACAAAATGGAAACTCATTTGAAATTTGAAAGTAGCCCCTAAAGTCAAAATCTTTATGCGGAGAGTTATAAAAAATTTACTTCCTACAAATGAAAATCTTTACAAAAGAAAAGTTAGTAAATCCCCCTATGCAATTTATGTAATGAATCCAGTGAAAGCAAAAAACATTTACTGCTTGAGTGTAGCTGGGCTAGAGTTGTCTGGTATGCCTCCCCTCTTAATTTATTTACTTGCAACCAATTCACCTTGAAAATGGATGATTGGGCGGAAGTAATACTTGAAAAAAGTGTACAAGATGGCAATAGAAATAACTTTGTAATGGAAAGAGTTTGTACTTTGGCTTGGTATATATGGAAAGACAGAAATGCTAATAAATTCAAGAATACTACACTTGACTCTATGAATACTATACAAAGGGCTATGAAAGAATGGGATGAGTATAAGAAAATAAACCATCCTAATGATGATTTGAAGAATCTGACGGTATGTGGAAAACCTCGTAATACAGGTACATTACAAAAACAAATAGTTAATGTTTCGAATCCTCTGAATGACATCAAAAACAAAGCTAAGTGGGTACCACCACCACTTGATATGTTTAAAATAATATGTGTTGCGACTTATGCTAATAATAAAGCTTCTATATCTTGTATTACCAGCGACCATTTTAGCAATCTTATAAAATGCAACGCGTGGGACATAGCAGCTGACTCCCTAATAGATACAGAAGCTCTTGTTGTTCTTAAAGCCGGTCTAGAAGCAAGAAGTTATCCTCCTCAAAAAGCTATCATAGAGAGTGACTGCCAAGAAGTTATGCGCCCATTAGAGAACAAGCTGTTTTTTCAAATTCCTACTATTTGTAATATTTTTAAGAGTATTTATTTTGTAGCTGAATAATGTTTACCTATTTTAACTTGGACTAGTAGAGATAGGAATAGGGTGGTTGATTGGGTAGCTAAGCATAACCTACTTGGCAATATGCTTGGCTCATGTTTTACACATGAAATCCCATCTCGGCTTGCCTCTCTAATTAAGGATGATTCCACTCATTCGGGAATTGGCTAAGTTGTAATATTTTTATTTAATAGTAGTAATATGTTTTGGAACAACAAAAACTACCATATCCGAAGTGAATATCGAGTTTTTCATTCGAACATGTCTTTCTTAAGAACACTCTAGATCTTATCAGGTGGATCATTGAGGGTAGACTAGACGTTGGTTTGTCCTAATCTAAATCTTACTAACCAATATGCACACGTGTTCATTTCTCTATAAATCCACTTGATCGTGAATGAACTATTTCTCTCCATGATTTTCTAATACCGACCTTCCCTCCACCAGTTGTAACGTGTCTAAGACCTCTTGCGAGTCCACCTTCACCTGTATCTCCTTCAATCCTACCTCAACTTCCATACATATGCCCTCATATAGATCTACAAGCTTTGCACCAACGAACGTGATCTACCTAAGTATCATAGCAAAACCACGTAACCACTTACCTTCTTTGTCTCGCAACACACATCCTGCACCACTAATACCTTTACTGTTTAAACAGCTCCCATCCGTGTTAAGTTTGTAGCCGACACTTGGTTTGCTCCAACCAATCCATTCCATATAACTCCTACTACTTAGCGTTTTACCCGGATGGCATCGCCATTCTCTAAGATAATATGGGGCAAAATATTTGGCTTTTTCTGATAATAACCTCCTCATTAGGGAGCACAGTATTATAGAAAATCACTTCATTTCTTTCGTTCCAAATAACTCCGATTAGAGCCCCAAAAAATACGTCCCAATCTGTGTCGGCAAATAATCATTTTACATTTATATTTTTATTCCTTGACTTACCTGCACACCAAAAACACTTTCTACCTTTCTCGTTAAGTCTAATATACACCGAAACAATTAAATACATTATTAAAAAACACTATAAATCTAAAATAATTAAATAACTAAACTTGGGGTGTCTCCCAAGAACACTTTTGTTTAACGTCGTTTAAAGTTTGACGTGTTACCTCCATTATTCCTTGAGTATGTAGCCTCCCCGACAGTGGGTGAGGATATGCACGTCTATTATTCGAAGCTTTTGACTTCTCGTGGGTCGTATTTTTATCAATATTGTCTTCACCACTTGAGTAACAACAAATGGTCCCATCAACGCATTCTTGAAACCGAGTGGTCTATTTTCTTGTTTGAAGATTTTCCAAGCAACTTCGTTGCCGACCACAAACTCATATTTAGCTTTCTTCTTCACGGGTTCATGGTGGCGGTCTTTCTCTTTGACCTCCTTGGGCTCTACAGGAAAAATATGGAACTCAAGTGGCTTCTCTTCAAGCTTCTTGTCCAAAACGTGGAATGTCCCAGACTTCTTGATGTCTCCTTAATTGTTCTTATTTTCGACCCTTAGGAGACATCATTTTTGGTGTTTATTTAATCAATTTGATAGACTTTTGGACTAAATATGCACTAATATAATTTTCCTCTTTTATTTCTAGCATTTTTGATTTATTAAACTTTTGCGCGTAATATTGGTATTTTTAGTGAAGATTTTACAGGTTTTAGATGTTAGCTAGAAGAGGAATCCGAGAAGAAAGTCAAAGATCAAAAGATAGAGTCAAGATTTGAAAAGAAATCCCGAAGATATTATTTTTAGAGCTGAAAATCCATTTTCCAGGCCATAGATTGCTGATTTCGAGGTGCTTAAGCGATGATTTAGCCGCTGACCTTTGAAGAGAAAACGCTCCTTATCGAGTTACGGAACTTTAGCAACTGGAATGAGGTCAATCAGAGTCATAACGCATCGGGAAAAGCCGTTTTAGTGAAGGCATATCAGTAGTTACGGGATTTTGGGCTAAGTTAATGGACTTGGGCCTTTTATATTTCATTTAATTAAAAGATTAGGGCCAAGTCCGAATTTCCACCTATAAAACCAGCCCTTGACTTCTATTTCACATACAATTCACATTCTGCAAGATTAAAAACACCAGAGAGAAGCAACTGAAGGAAGGAGAAGAAGCTGCAAGAGCTGGAGAGGGTCTATATCTCCGTTCGTAGTCATTCCGATTCCGGTAATTAGGTTCTTTTATCTTTTTAATTCTGTAAACAATATGAATTCCATTACTTTTAATTTCGTATTTCATTTTAATATGAGCTAAGCTTTTCATAGTGCTTGAGAACAAACAATGGGTGAATCCCAATCTTATTAATTAACGAATGTTGAATTTGGGTTTTTATTGAATTAAACTAAATTAGAGCTTTTCCTCTTTTCGATAAATTGTGAATGTTTACTGTTTTTAGCGTCATGAACTAGGAACAGGTGTTAGTATCTAGGCTATTCCAATTAGTGGCGATTGGATCATCCTGACGGAGGGTTTAGGTACAGAACCATTTATTCAATCTAGGATAGAAGTTAATGATTCTGACATACTTAGCTAATCCTAGGGCCAATGAGGTAATAAGCTTAATCATCCAAAGGTGGATCATATTTACCCTGACGGGACTAGTGACACTTTAGGATCGCCTTATAGTCCACCCTGACGGGGGTATAAGGAATTTAGAATCCCGACCATTGTAATTGACTAATTTAGCCCTTAAACAACATAAGTTAAGAAATAGGATAGGGAGGATCCTTGCGTTCTCAAGTACTACATCTCATATTGCATTTTACATCATTTTACTTGCGTCTTAGCTTTTATTTGCAATTTAATATTTGTCTTTCATTCATTAGCTTTAATAACAAAAACCAAACAAACATATTATTATCTTTTATTTTCATAAGTGCATCAATCACTATTTGTTAGACATTGTGATCAACCATCCCGTCCTTGGAACGAATCTGTATTATCAGATATACTACTTGGGACAACCGTACACTTGCGGTTGTGGTTCGATTATCTTTTGCTTTTATTTTTAGAACACACAAAGGACCACCAAGTTTTTGGCGCCGCTGCCGGGGACGGTAGCGTGTGACCACGGTGTTTATCCTTTAGTGATAGTGCATTTATTTTATTTTATCAGTTTTACGCTTTTTGTTTAGTTTCCTTTCAGGTTTTTAGGTTTGGTGTATGCGAAGAAGACTATTCAAGGATCTAGAGCCAACACCTCCGATCCTTAGTAATCCAGAATCGTTGATCAGACTTGCTAACAAGAGAAGAAGAGAACGAGAAGCTTTAGAAGTAGAAGAATAAAGTAACAGAATGGAAGAGATCAATCTTCACGGTCAACAAAACAATCAACCAGGTCAACTAGGCGCAAATGGCCAACCTTTGGCTCCAGGCGCTATTCCTCCAATTCCACCAGTGATTCCTAATCCTCAAGTCCAAATAGTAATGAATCAAGATCCGTGGTTTACTAATGGTCCTCCTGAAGTTCCATTCCGTGCTCCTACTATAGGAGTAGGTGCTCCAGATATTGATGTTCCGAGATTCCGTCCTGATTCGGGTATGTTAGCTCAATTCCAAAATTTTGGGAATTTTCGTGGTAGACCATCAGAAGATCCTCTTAGAGCAGTACAGAAGTTTAAACAGATATGTGATTCTTATATCACACAAGGAGTTTCAAGAGAACAGATGTATTTCGCTGCGTTTAAATTCTTTGTTATTGATGGAGCAAGTGAATGGCACGATACACAAGATCCTACAAAGATAACCAACTGGGACCAATTAGAGATTGCTTTCTTTGACAAGTATTACCCAAGTAACATGAGGTTAGATGCTGAATTAGAATTGACGCATTTCCGTCAAGAATATGATGAAACTGTGGGTAAGAGTTGGACAAGATTTCAGATGTGTTTACGTAAAGTTCCAACTCATGGCTTTTCAGAACAACAACAATTAAAAATCTTTTATAGAGGCCTTGATGGGACTTCGAGAGAGAAATTGGATACGCTATGTGGTGCAGGTTTTCTTCAAGTTCAACACGCTCATGCTAAAATCATCTTAGAGAGAACAGTTAAGAATGAAGTGGGGTGGAATTCAGTAAGAACACCGGTTAAGGGAGTGAATAATGTTGATATGGAAGAAAAGTTTGCTACGCTTGAGAATAAGATTCAGAATACTATAGAGCAACAATTGAAGCAGCTTACTTTAGCTGTAAAGGAAGGATTTTCGGGTAAGAAAGTAGCTGTGCATGCTGCACAAGAGGTTTATATGTGTTCAATTTGCAAAGTAGATGATCATGATGAGGAAGGTTGTCCGAATAATCAAGAGTCCGTGATGTTTATGTCCAATAGAGGTAACTTCAATTCAAGTGGTAATGGATATCAGCCTAACAGAAACCATCCGGGGTTTCAATACTCAAATCCTAATGGGGCAGCCAATCCTACCTTTGCGTATCAGCCGCGTCCCCAAGGTAACAACTATAATCCAAGGCCGCACAACAATTATCAAGGAGGACAGAATCAGGGTAATTATGTACAAAGGCAAGCTCCTCAGAATACATACGATGAAACTTTAAACCAAAAAGCCTTACCTGCCCATCCACAAGAAGGAGTAGCTACTCTTCAGAAAACAATTGAAAGTTTAATTACTCTTCAGACACAAGCTTTGGAACGTCAAAATGCAGTCGAAGCAAATATGAAGTTGGTCCAGAATCAGCTAAGCCAAATTAACAAACAACTGAATCAACGTCCACAAGGACAACTTCCAAGCGATACAGAGAATCCGATACAACGCGAAGATTGCAATGCTGTTACGTTGAGAAGTGGTAAGAACCTTCCTCCACCTCCTTTTCCCATTATGAAAGAGAAAGAAGTTCCAAGAAAAGAAAAGGAAGTGGGTGAGAAAGAGAAAGAGAAAGAGAATGAGAAAGATAGTGAGGTTGAAGAAATAGTGAGACCAAGAGAAGTTCCGAAAAAGAAAGATGATATTGTTAGTAATCGCCCTCCACCACCGTTTCCATCGCGAGTTCAGAAAAAGGGTGATTTAGCTGATTTTCAGAAATTCTTTAATAGAGTGAAGGGTCTAAGTATTAACATTCCGTTACTTGAGGCGATTCGAGATATTCCTAAGTATACGAAGTTTTTGAAGAGGGCCCTCACTAACAAAAGGCCCTACTGTGATAATGAGATGATTGGTCTTCCTGAAGAGTGTAGCGCGATTTGTTAGAGTAAATTACCTCCCAAGTTAGTTGATCCGGGGAGTTTCACGATTCCCATATCGATTGGAGAAGAATGGAAAGGAAAAGCGCTATGTGACTTGGGGGCAAGCATAAATTTGATGCCCAAGTCGATCTTTGATAAGCTAAAAATTGGAAATGCAAGACCCACTTCAATGGTCTTGCAAATGGCGGACAGGTCTCTTGCTCATCCTGAAGGCCGCATTGAGGATGTCCTTGTTAAGGCAGGTACACTTATATTTCCTGTTGATTTCGTAATACTTGAGTACAATGCAGATAGAAATGTCCCCATTATTTTGGGTAGACCATTCCTAGCTACAGGGAGAACATTGATCGATGTAGAGAACGGCGAATTAACGATGAGGATACAAGATGAGTAAGTGAAATTCAATGTATTTCGAGCTATGAAATTCCCAGATTCTCAGGAAGATTGCTTCAGAATGGATGTAGTAGAGCAAGCATCGCAAGAGGTATTTAATTGTTTAAATTTTGATGATATCTTGCAGGCTGCTTTGACATTAGATTCACATGAGATGATGGAGGAGCTTACCGAAACAGTAGCAGCTCTCAATTCTGAAAATCCGAAGTATAGGCGTCTTGCCTATGAACCTGTGAGAGAACCGGGGGAGATTGTTCCTAAAAAGAAGCCTTCAATTGAATCTCCTCCGGAATTGGAAGAAAAACCACTACCAGCACACTTGAGGTATGCGTATTTGGGTACTAATGAAACTTAACCTGTTATTGTTTCAGCTAATTTAACAGGTCTTCAAGAAGATAAACTGTTGCGTGTGTTAAGAGCCAACAAAGAAGCAATAGGTTGAACAATTGCTGACATCAAAGGCATTAGTCCATCCTATTGTCAACACAAAATTATACTTGAAGATGTTAACGCACGCTCAGTTGAAGGTCAAAGAAGATTAATGCCCGCTATGAAGGATGTGGTGAAGAAAGAGGTGATCAAACTTTTAGATGCGGGGATTATTTATCCCATCTCGAGTAGTGAATGGGTGAGTCCGGTTCAGTGTGTGCCGAAGAAAGGAGGAATGACAACAGTTCTTAATGACAAAAATGAAGCAATTCCTTCAAGAACGGTAGTTGGATGGAGAGTTTGCATGGATTACAGAAAGCTGAACAAGGCCACCAGAAAAGATCATTTTCCTTTGCCCTTCATAGATCAGATGTTAGATAAATTAGCCGAAAGAGAGTACTATTGCTTCTTGGATGGTTATTCTGGGTATAATCAAATTTACGTGGCTCCGGAAGATCAACATAAAACAACATTTACATGCCCCTTTGGTACTTTCGCATATCGTAGAATGCCATTTGGGTTGTGTAATGCTCCTGCTACCTTTCAAAGATGCATGATGGCCATCTTCTGGGATATGATCGATAACTTTCTTGAAGTGTTCATGGATGATTTCTCTGTATTTGGTGATGATTTTGATAAGTGCTTAGATAATTTGGAGAAAGTGTTAATCAGATGCAAAGAAACAGATTTGGTTTTAAACTGGAAGAAGTGTCATTTCATGGTTCGCGAAGGTATTGTTCTGTGTCACAAAGTTTCGAGTGTAGGATTGGAAGTCGATAGAGCGAAGATAGAGGTAATCAAAACTCTTCCCCCTCCTGTTTCCGTTAAAGGGGTAAGAAGTTTTCTTGGCCATGCTGGCTTTTATAGGCGATTTATCAAAGACTTTTCTAAGATTGCTAAACCGTTATGCAACTTACTTGAAAAGGATTCCAAATTCCTTTTTGATGAAGCTTGCTTAGCGGCCTCCAAAGCAATTAAAGAAAAGCTTATTTCTGCTCCTATAGTAGTACCTCCAGATTGGAATTTACCGTTTGAGGTTATGTGTGATGCGAGTGATTTATGTATGGGAGCTGTATTAGGACAAAGAAAAGATAAAGTTTTTCATTCGATTTATTATGCTAGTAAAACTTTTAATGGTGCTCAAGTAAATTATACAGTTACAGAAAAGGAGTTGCTAGCGGTTGTGTATTCATTCGATAAATTTCGCTCTTATCTTCTTGGAGCGAAAGTTATTGTTTATACAGATCATTCAGCGATTCGATATCTTATGGAGAAAAAGGATGCTAAACCGAGATTAATTAGATGGGTTTTATTGCTTCAAGATTTCGATTTAGAGATCAAGGATAGAAAAGGGTGTGAGAATCTGGTTGCAGATCATCTATCGAGGTTAGAAGGTTCAGAGTTGAATAGTGGTACTGAAGCAGTTAGAGAAGAGATTCCTGATGAGGGTTTATTCGTTGTTCGTGATTATGAAGCTCCTTGGTATGCGGATATTGCAAATTTAGTGGTAAGTGGTTCTTTTCCTGAAGGTTCAACTTATCAAGAGAGAAAAAGATTAGCTCACCGTGCAAGACAGTTCTTTTGGGAGGATCCGTTCCTCTATAAAGTGTGTGCTGATCAAATGGTAAGGAGATGTGTAGCCAAGGAGGAGATTGAAGCGATTATAGCTGGGTGTCACGATTCACCTTATGGTGGACATTTCAAAGGAGATCGAACTGCTGCTAAGGTATTACAATCTGGTTTCTATTGGCCTTCTATCATAAAAGATTGTCATGAATATACAAAAAGATGTGAAAGATGTCAATTTACCGGAAACATATCCAAGAGGGATGAGATGCCACGTAATAATGTGTTAGAAGTTGAAATATTCGATGTTTGGGGTATAGATTTTATGGGTCCGTTCGTTCCTTCAAATGGTAACCTCTACATCTTATTAGCTGTTGATTACGTGTCTAAGTGGGTAGAAGCTGTGGCTTTACCTACCAATGATTCAAGAGTGGTAATTAAGTTCTTAAAGTCACATATTTTCACTAGACATGGAACTCCAAGGGTGATTATTAGCGATGGAGGTACTCATTTCGTTAATAAGTATCTAAAGACTGTTCTAGAGAAATATGGAGTAAGACATCGTGTATCTACTGTGTATCATCCACAAGCCAATGGTCAAGCCGAAGTATCAAATCGTGAGGTAAAATCTATCTTAGAGAAAACCGTTGGTCCTACTAGAAAATATTGGTCTATGAAATTAGATGATGCACTTTGGGCATATCGAACTGCTTTCAAAACCCCAGTAGGTGCTTCTCCGTATAGAATGGTATATGGTAAGGCTTGTCACTTACCTCTTGAACTTGAAATGGGTGCCTATTGGGCTATTGCAAAGTTAAATTTAGATCCTACGCTAGCTGGTGAGAATCGAATGATGAAACTTAATGAGCTTGATGAATTTAGATTGCATGCTTATGAAAATGCTAAACTTTATAAAGAAAATACCAAGAGATGGCATGATAATCGAATTTGAGAGAAGAACTTTGTAGTGGGACAAAGAGTGTTGAAATATAATTCGAAGTTCAGTAATTATCCAGGGAAATTAAGATCGAAGTGGTCGGGTCCGTACATTGTAACCAAGGTTACACCTCATGGAGCTATAGAGATAGAACATCCACTTGAAAACCGTACATTCATGGTGAACGGTCATCGTTTAAAGATATATCATGGAGGTGAAGACACCGATCGTACAAAAGACCCACATCCCGGAGAGGTCATGTACCTCCTCGAAGCTCCTTAGAAGCACGAGGTAACCCGTCGAGCTTAACGACGTTAAACAAAAGCCAATTTCTTGTATATTAGTTTAAGTATTTCAATTTCCGTAGTATAAATTAGTTAAGTTTTCGTTGATTTTAGTTTTTATTTTTAAGAAATGAGGAAGGGTGTTTGTTTTTAATGATTTCAGGGGTATAATGGTCATGAGTTTGGGGTCAAAACGATGAGAAAACGAAAAAAATTGGAGTCCACAGCAGGTCTGACCGGCTAGCCGGCGAGCTGGCCGGCATACCGGTCAAAGGAGCTGAAGGACCCCAACTCTCTGACCACTGCGTCAGCGATGACGCAGCTTGTTGCGTCACCATTCGCGCCAGCGAGATCCACCGGCATACCGGTCACTGACCGGCTAGCCGGCCAAAGAGAACGAAGGTTCTGGTCCTTGCGTCAGCGACGACGCAAGGTTATTGCGTCATCATTTGCGCCATCGACAACGACCGGCTAGCCGGTCAGTGATGTCAAAGTCTCTGATCACTGCGTCAGCGACGACGCAATATACTTGCGTTTTGAGGTAAAAAAAAAATCGAATTTCGTAATCTTTTTTTCGCCGCCCTCGCGACCGGCATGCCGGCGAATCCGCCGGCTAGCCGGTGCGCTGTTGCGAGAGGCGGTTTTGAGTTCCTTAAACTTAGTTTTTTGCCTCCTTTCCAAGCCAAACCTTCTATTACGAGTCCTTGCCTCCACCTACTCCGAAAATCATCAACAAACAGTTATAAAATCATCAAATCAAGCCTTCTATCATCACAAAAACACAAAATCAACTCATAGCTTCTCCAAAACATCATCAAATTTCCTAATTTCTCCAAAAATTTCCTCTTCCTAACCTTGAAATTAAACCCAATTCTTCCACAATCCCTCTCTAATAACCTTAACCCATCTCATATTCCACCTAATCCTTCAAGTTTTAAGCCTCAAAACATCAAATTTCAAAGCTTTTCTCTAGCTTTTTCTCTATTTGAAGTTTTGAGTTTGGGGTGAAAAGAGATGACTAACAGAACCGATTCTATGTGCAACTATCGAAGAAACATACCAAGAAACAGGAACAATGTTGGAGCTAGCCCAAACCAAGCAATTGAGATTCCGGATTCGCGATCCAAAATGACTGTCCAAAACCCAATTGCTCCGAAAAGAAAAGAAAATCCGAGTAAGGCTAATCCGAAAAAGAGTAGGTTAATTGATGAGAGTGATGAAGAAAGTGAGGAAGAAGTTGAAGAAGAGATCGAGGAAGAAACTGAACAAGAAGTTCCCGAAGAACCAGCGCAACAACCGAAAGCTCCGCGTAGGAAAGCTTGGGCTCAAAAGCCCAAGAGAGTCTTCGTTCTTTGGGATACTCAGGTTCGTGATAGAATTGAATTTTTGAAGTTTGGTGAGGAGATGAATCTTCCTAAAGGTATTATAACTAGTGCGTATAAAGATTATGGTGTTACGTGTGATAAACTGGGTTGGAAGGAATTGAGAGAAAGGAAGCTTGAGTATATTCCTACCTTGGTGCGAGATTTTTATGAAGGAATCGCCTTCTCAAAAGAAGCTGTCATTATTCGCAAAAAGGTAGTTCCTTTCTCCGTTGAGCTTATTCGTAAATCATTGAAATTACCCGAGTTTTCCGGAATATGTCCGTTACAAGAATCTCTAAAAGAGCCTTCGTTTGATTATGAATCCCTTTGGAAGAAAGTGCTTGTTGATGGGGCCCGCCCAATTCCTGAAGGTGAGAGATATCCTGGACAGATGTATAGTAGTAATTTGCTACCATGTGCTAAGATTTGGTCACGTTTCATAATCCCTACCTTCTTCGGAGTTAAACATATATCGGAAGTGAAGAAGGAGCATCTTTTGTTCATTAAGTGTATTATCGAGGAGAAACCTATAGATGTTGCTCGAGTTATTTATGATACCATCACGGAGTTTGCTAGAATTCCTACTTCACAACAAAATCTCAAATTCCCTTGTACCATCACTACTTTGTGCTTAGACGCAAAGGTTCCGCGTAAAGACGCAGAGATTGATCGTGTTGTAGTGTGTGAGAGTATGGGTTTAACGTTGATTAAGAATATTCATGATGAGGTGTTAAAGGAAACAAGAAATCCGAGAGCTCCTCCAAAGAAGAAGATGCATACCACCGATGAGTTGGAAGCTAAAGTGAAGGTGTTAGAAGAGAATCAAGTGAAGATGTTTGCGTCTTTGGGAAACGTTACAAAAGAGTTAGAACTTCTCCGAAACATGTTAATGGGGGTGAGCACAATTCAACATGCCACCTACGGTATTCTTACGCAAGAGAAAGTTCATGGACGCAACACCGATAACCAGCCTCGCGCTGGTTGAGATACGTTTTCTATCCCTTTCGCGTTTTAGTTAGTTTAGTTTATTTTTAATTGCGTTGAGTCTTTTCGAGTCGTGGGGACACGACTCATTTTTGAGTTTGGGGTGGGGTTCGTTGCCTCATCCCAGTTTTTATGTGTTATGTGTTTTATTTGCTTTCAATAAAATAATTTTCGGAGTTGCGTTTGACTATAGAAGATTTTAAATGTCCCTTTAAGCATACTTTTGATGAATCTATGATAGTAAATAGTGGACTTTAGGGAATAACATAAAACACACTTACAATTGCATGCGAACATAGGTAATTGATATGAAAGATTAATGAACAATGCAAATGAAGTAAGATTGTACTTAAGGAATATGTTTGGTGTGTAGAACGTGAAATCCTAATTAGTAGAGAACCCACCTAGATATGAACTAAAGACAAGCTATGTACTTAGGAAAATGATAGGGGCAGTTCTTTGTTAGCCATTTGAAACCTTTTAGCTTGCTATCCCTTATATTAATTTTATCCGTCTTAGCCCAATTTTGAGCCTTAAGCCTTTTTCTTTTGTAGCCAAGATATAAGCCCATTATCCTTTAGATTATTAGGCATGACCAAATGACCTGCACTTGAATCACAACCCTGAGACTTGTCTCGAGCTTGAGTTTGGGGTGGAGGGTCCACATTTGGGAATTTACATTGGGAAGGGATTATATGTGTTTGTATTGAGGCACAAAAATGAAAGATGATATGATTATTTTGTAACCCTTTGCCGAGATTTGAAAAAAAAAGAAAAAAGAAAAAAAAAGAGAAAATTATAAGAGACATGACTTTTCACATAAAAATGATGGTCATGGGTATCTTGTACAAAAAAAAGAGAAAAGAAATGAAAAAAAAGAAAATAAAAAGAAAGAAAGAATAAATAAATCGGCAAAGTGGAATATTTTTGGAAATCATCTTAGTTTTATTTGGGATGACATGGGGACGCAACATTAGCGCGTCAAATTGGTGAGTGAGAACATTTTTGAGCGTAACTCAAGCTCGAGGACATGTTGATGGTAAGTGAGGAGAGAGCCAAAAGCTCACTTCAAATTTACCAAATATACATCCATACCGTCCTTAAGCCATTATTAAAACCATAAAGACCTCGTGATTCCTAAGTGCATAGTGAATTTATAATTCTGTTGATAGGGAATTGATGTCTCCTCATTTGTGATAGATTTATGTTAAGATGAGACATCATTTTTAGTGTTTTAGGAGTCAATAATGTCGATTTTCTTGAGTTTTAGTGCACTTTCCTATTTTGTGTCTTGATTTGTAGAATTATTGTTTTTAGAGCATATTGGGTTTAATTGTTTATTTAGTGTGTAGCTTTAAAGATAATTATGGAGCTTAATTAGAGTCCAAGTCAAAGACAACAACTTATGGAAAGAGATATGCATGGTAATTGGAGATAAGGAAAGAATTGCTAAAAAGATGGAAAAGGAAAAGCTGCCTAAATCTGGGATTCTGCAAAGATAGGCGTTTTTACCTAATAAAGAGGCCGAATTTGGTAGATTACTCCTACAGGGCCTAGATAATTCTATTGCGATTCTTTTGGTATCTTGTAGAGCAAAAACGGACCAATAATAAAGAAGTTATGACCAAAACAACGCAGCAGTGTTTATCTTTATTTCCATACGAATTTGAGTTGGGCTAGAAGTCCATTACCTTAACAATTCCTCAAGAAAACGAATTAGGTCTTCTAAACACCTATAAATACACCCTTATATCACTTGTAAATCATCCTTGCCTCATAGTAATTAGTTCTTAAGGTTTTATTCTTCCAGTTTATTGTAGAGAGCAAGATGATGTCTTTTATTATTTCTTTTAGTTCATTTCCTTCAGGTATGAACTAAACTTCCCATAGCTTGGGTTTTGCATATGTATAATCTATGAATTCTAATTCTTCTATCTAAGTTTCTTTGGGAATTATATGTTTTAATCTGATATTAGCTTCTTACTTTATATTTGCTTATGTGTTTTGATTTAATGTCTTTCCTAGAATTGATCACTTTAGGATTGTTTTAAGAGTAGTTAGATGGTCACCTTGTAAGGGTGTTTAACTATTGAACCACCACATAATGTCTAGTGTCGATAGCAGTTCTGACAAAACATACTTCTAACTAGATAGTCATTAAGGTTTGTTTTAACCACCGTATCACCAAGACTTGCAGTATTTGCTTAGGGCCTTAGTGGCGTTTGATAACCCTATTTTAAATCACTTCTTGGTTGTGACGTAGCCCCCTTAGTCGCTCTCAAGGTCTAAGGTAGTGGAATTTAGAATCCTGACTAAGTATTACCAAGAGCTAATATTCTCCCTTATGAACTAGATCTATAGATAGAATTAGAAGGATTAGTGCATACTAGCAAAACCTAAGCTATACTTCTCATCTCATATTCTTAATCTTTTACTTTATTGTCTTTATTTTCTTAGTTTTAATTTAGTTTTGATTCATAAATTCGAAAAACCAAATATTTAATTTTCTGTTTTCTAGTTATTTACTTTTACTCGTTATCTGTTCCTACGCGTTTAACACACTTAAGTCCCTGAGAACGAACTCTACTTATCATTAAAACTTGCATACGTCCTGTAATACTTGCAGTACTGTGCCTGTCTAGGGTGAGAGTGCATAGTTTTCCATACTTAAATTGATCTTATTTTTATCACACCCTAGGCGACACCAAGTTTTTGGCGCCGCTGCCGGGGACTTGTGTCTCGTTAGCGTGTGGGTATTCTATTTCGAGTTTTAGTTTTTAATTAGTTTTTACTTTTCAGTTTTAGTTTAGTTTTAGTTTTTATTTTTCCAGATTTACGCTTGGGTTTGCTTTAGTCTTTTTCAGGTTTTCACAGTGTTTAATTCTTGGCCTCCCTTATCGGAGCCTGAGAGGAGCTTCAGACCTTACAACAAACGAATTCGTGAGGAAAGAGCCTTGAGAAGAGCTATGGCAAACGTACATGATAATGATCCGGAATTAGTTTACTTTGCACCAGGAGGACCTCCAGCATACATTCCACCTGGTGTACAATTACCAGTGGGAGAAGGTAATGGACCAAATAATCTCAATAATCAACAGAACCGAGTTGAACAAGATCTACCTGGCCTTAACATACCATTCCATGTTCAACCCATCGGTTACCGCCCTCCTGAGATTCCGAATATCAAATTTAGACCCGATCCGGGTATGCTTAGTCAATTTCAAAGTTTCGGACTCTATACTGGTACTGCAATTCAAGATCCGGTAAAAGCGATTCAGAAGTTTATGCAGATTTGTGATGCCTATATTACTCCTGGCATTACACGCGAGCAACTGTACTGTCATATGTTTTCGTTTTTCTTGACCGGAAGAGCTAGCGATTGGCTAGAAAGACAACCACATGGAACCATTCACTCTTGGAGAGAACTTCAAGCCGCATTCTTTAACCGATTTTATCCGAAGAGCATGAGACTTAAAGATCAAACCGAGCTTGCAAGATTTTCTCAAGAAGATGGAGAAACAGTGGGAGAAGCATGGACAAGGTTTCAACAAAAATTAGCCAGATGCCCGCTCCATGGTTACACACCTTCTCTACAACTTGCTATATTCTATGAAGGACTTACTGAAAGAGGTAGAGAAAAGGTGGATAACATTGGAAAGGGTAATTTTGTGTCCATGAATCACAATGAAGCTTCCGAGGTGTTAGAAAATATTATGGAACAGGAAAGAAGTTGGCCTTCAACGCGAACTTCTGCTACAAAGACCCGAGGAACGCTTCGTTTAGATGCAGAAACTGCGAACTCAGCTCAAATATCCTCGTTAGAAAATCAAATCAAGGAGCTGAGAATCGCGATGGAGAAGAATTTAGCTGCTACAAAGGTAGTTCAAGAGGCACAAGGTTGTCAACAATGTGGAGTTAACGATCATTCATGGGAAGAGTGCGAAACAAATCCGCAATCTGTTTACTTTATATCTAATCGATGGGGCAACCGCAACCATCCGGGTATGCAGTATTCAAATCCACAAGGGGCCGCTAATCCTAGTCAATATCAATCGCGACCCCAGAACAACTCTTACCAACAGAGAGGTCAGTACCAAAACCAATATCAGAATCGACCTACTCCTCCACAACAACCTGCTCAAGACGCCTATACCGATGCTTTAGACCAAAAAGCTTTACCTCAGTATCCGCAAGAAGGATCTATGGACAATACACAGATAGTACAAGCTCTAGAACGTTTGAACACAACTGTAAACGCTCAAGAGGAAAAAGTCAGAGGACACGATGCCATACTTCAGATGCTAAATACTCAATTAGCCCAAATAAACAAGCATCTAACAGAACAAAAGGAAGTAAAGGCAATCGAAGGAGGTGAAAACAATGTTGGGTTCGAAGCTTGCAAGGCTATATGCCTTGAAATCGAAAAAGAAAAGGAGGAAGCACCACATGCTGCCATTAGTGCCGTGGAAGTTCCCAGTATTGAAGAAGAACCAACCGAGTCTAACCCCGAGGAGTCCGACTGTCTAGAAGTTTATCATCTGGAAAGCGATGAAGAGAGAGACGAGTTCATAGAGCTACTGAGAAAGGTGCAAGAGGAGATGCGATCGATGGTAGAGTATGCAGCGGAGTTAGCGAGAGAGAAAGAAGAAGAAGCGTCAAAGGAGGAATTGAAAGATGAAGTGGCACCTGCTGTGCTAGAGGAGAAAGAAGAAGAGAAGGTGGAATCGCCACCTAGTGTTCAACAAGTGTCATCAAATATTCCTGATACAAATCCTAAAGATGACACTATTCTCAAGACATTTGTAGAGGCGTACCAACCTGAAAATATCAACGCCCAAATGCTTGAGATTGCGAAGAGAGGACTTACACCGCAACAAGTTTTTACGCAAGTTATTCCTGATAAAGAAGCAAGTGTAGAGATCCCAAAAGAGAACCTGAGGGTTTCGAGAAGAAGTGAGAAAGAGCTACCTACTAAGCTTAAAGATCCGGGAAGTTTCAACCTTCCTATTCAATTGCATGGTAGGCTCAAGGTGAAAGCGATGTACGATGTGGGTTCTGGTGTGAATCTTATGCCTAAGTCCGTGTTCGAGAGACTTGGACTTCAAAAATCAGAGAAAACTCCAGTGAAGTTGCAGTTTGCTGACAACTCAGTGAAGAGGACATGGGGAACAGTGGAGGACGTCTTAGTCCGAGCAGGTAATATCGCCATCCCTACTGACTTTGTTATTCTTGAGTTTGATGCAGATAAGCAGGTTCCAATCATACTTGGACGGCCCTTCATGGCCACAAGTCAAAGTGTGATCAACTTCCAAGATGGGACCATCACCCTTCATGCTAAAAATGTATCCGAGACCTTCTATGTCTTGGGTAAGAAACCGAGGAAGTTGGATCCCACCGTACCTATCATCCACAGCCTTTCACATCACAAAGTCCCTCCTGAGGAGATCCACTTAAAACCTGTGGACACTGAGCCAAACATTGAGTTTGGGGTTGGCCATGAAGTCCTATGGAAAGCCCACAAACGCGAGAACAGGCCACGAAGTTTCAAAGACTCGTGGATGGGACCATTCATTGTCACTAAGGTTGTTTCAGCCAAGGTGATAGAAATTCGCCCCAAAACTGGGGTCAAGCGCAGATTAGTTGACGTTCATAGCCTTACTCGTTGTTGGGGAGGCTATATTCGCAAATCTTGACAGAGGTAACACGTCTAACTTTGAAAGACGTTAAACAAAAGTGCTGTTCGGGAGACAACCCGAAGTTTTTTTTATGTTTTCATGTCTTTTACATTCTTAGTTTAAGTCTATTTTAGTTGTTTTTAGTTGATAATGCATATTTGAGAAAGGTATTAGTGTTTTTGGTGTGTAGGAATCGGAGAAATCAAGTTAGGGAACGCGAGGAAAATTTTTGGAGTGCAAGAAAGCACCCCGCGGACTACCCTCACGGACTACCCCATGGTCCGCAGGTATGGTCCGCGAGGTCAAAACCCGTACCACGGGTTGCTACCGCGGGTTTGATCCAGAAACAAGAAAAAATTCCACGGACTACCCCGCGGTGCACCGGACCCTAGTCCGCGAGCCAAAAACCCGTACCACGGGGTCCTACCACGGGTTTAGGTCAGTGAGCAAAAATTTTCGAGCATCAGATGTCACGGACTACCCTGCGGTGCACCCCATGGTCCGCAGGGGTAGTCCGCAGCGCCGCCAGAGGAGAGAGAAAGTTACGGGATTGAGTTATAAAGGAGGTATTGAGCCTATTATTCCGAATTTATTAAACCTTAACCCTCTCTTTCTTCTCCACAACTCTCCTAACTCCATTGAAGCTCATCAAAACCTTCACCAATCACCAAAACACTACCCAATCATCAAGGAAAACACATCAAACCTTCTCTCCACATCATTACAAGAGAGAATCACGCTACCAATCATCACCAAATTCATTCAAATTGAAGAATCAAAGAGCCAAATTTCACAAATTCATCACACAATTTCTAAAAATCCTAGCCTACCCATTACAAATCATCCTCACCCACATAGAGATTCATCACCAATTCACCCATCCTAGGCCAAATCAAGCTTGTTCATCCATTAATTCAAAAGTTAAATTTAAAGGGTTGCTAAAGCTTTGAGTTGGGGGTTAATTGAAGATGACTAATAGAACATCAATCTTATCTAGCAAGAGGGAGGTGAAGAGTAACAATGGATTGGATTTAAACAAGAAGAAATCAATTGACAAAGGAGATAGTTCTAAATCAAAGGGTAAAGATAAATTGAAAAGTGGGAAACCTTCGTATGATAATAATGGTAAAAAGCTTTATTTTTATGCAAAGGAGAGAACACAACCTCAACAAAATCCTATACCTATAGAGAAAGGGGATACTTCAAAGGCCTTGAAGATTTCTGCAGAGAAACAATTAAAAGAACTACCTTTTGCCTATGAGAAAGTATTCAAGGAAGAAATTAGAGATGGAGAATACAAGAGATTCTTTGAGCTTGGTGAGAAATTGGGTTGGTCTACGTTCATGGTAAGCCGTTCTGAATTATGTCATGAATTAGTTTTCGAGTTCTATCTGGGCCTTGTTAGCCGAGATAGTGATTGTGTTCCGATTAGAGGAAAGTTAGTTCCTTTTACAGTTGAGGAGATTAGGAACCACTTCAAGTTTAAGAAACTGAAAGGTTTTTGCAAATTTGAAGACGCAGTTGCTAAACGAAAAATCTTTGATAAGGAATTACTTTTTGAGCATGTTTTAGACAAGGAGAAAGTGCAATTACATACGGGAGAATTGAAGGCACCTTGGCCTTACAAATATCTTCAAGCAGATGCTAGAATTTGGCACAATTTCCTTATCCCTAATGTCTTTGGAAACATACGAACTTTGGAGGTGACCATGAAGAACGCGCTAATGTTGGATTGTATTTTGAGAGGAGAAGAAATTGATGTGGCACAGTTGATCTATGAGGAGGTGATACGATTCTCGGTCTCTCCTAAATCGGTTTATAACGTTAAATTTCCAACTATGATCACGTGTCTTGTACGAAAAGCGAATGTAGTATTGGGTGAAGAAGAGAAACTCGAGTTTAAGACGAGTTATATTGATAATGCTTGGATCAAAGAAAGCCTTCGAAGAGCGGGTTCTACTCAAATCTCGAAGGCAGAAAAGGAGCAAAATTGGCAAAAGAAGATGGAGGAGCGTTTAACGAAATTTGAAGCAGCTCAAACTTCTTTAGTCAATGATGTGGCACAAATCAATGCTAATCAAGTGCACATGATGAAACTCCTTGAGCAATTAACGAAAGGTCCAGCAATTCCAACCTTGGATATCAATGATGCGAGGCAATAGCCTCGAGAGTATGTTCTCTTTCTTCCTTACCATTTCTGTAAATATGTCTATCTGCTAATTTTAATTTCTGTTTTCGAGTCCTTTTTCGAGTCGTGGGGACACGGCTCATTTTTGAGTTGGGGGTGTGGGGATTCGTTGTCTCTCATCTCCATTTTTCTGTTTTTGGGTGAAATTAAAATTTTTGATGCATGGGAATTAGATGTAGAGTATGTTTAATAACTTGAAAGCATAAGCTCAGTAGATTGATGATAGTAAGTGATATGTTTATGAGCTATGTATTTGTATGCTTTGAGTATTTGCAGGAAAACACACGTTGATAGTAAAGAAAAGATTAGTAAGCAATGCGATAGAAAGTATGTTCGATCTCAGGGAACCTTGAAAGTGTGTAGGCCGTGAGATCCAAGCTAGTTGAAAAACCATTTGATGAAAGTGCTAAAGGTAAGAAATTTTCTAAATTACATAGTGTAGAAAGTGATCAAGGCGGTTCTTTCATATTGTTAAGCCTTTGAAGTCTTTTTATACCTTCTCACCTTGTGATTTTTGAGTTTAAAAGTTATATCCTTCTTAGCCCCTTCTAGCCTTTCTAAAAGCCTTTTTATTGAAACACGTTATAAGCCATATCCTTTAGATTTTAGGACTTTTCCATATGACCCGCACTCGAATCGCGATGCTTAGACAGTTGTTTTAGAGCTTGAGTTTGGGGTGGTGGGTCCACCATTATGGGAATTCTTATGCTGGGAATTTTGAGCTTATAAATTGTGCTTTGATTCACAGCATTGTATTGTAACCCTTTGCCGGGGTAATAGTGAATGAAAAAGAAGCTTCGAGCTAATTTTGCCAACAAGGGCATTAAAAGAAAAAATATATATATGAGAAAATTAGCGTGATATCTCAACATTAAAAGAGAGTCATAGCTATAGAAAAGAGAATTGATTTGAAAAGAAAAGAAAATATATATATTCGGACCGGCAAAGTGGATTTTTATGTGAACATCTTAAAGCTTAATTGGGTTATTAGGGATGCTAAATTGTGCATCAAGGAATTCATTGGGTTGAGTGAGAAACGTTTTATGAGAGTAACTCAAGCTCTAGAGCGATTCGTTGATGGCTAGTGAGGAGAGAGCCAAAAGCTCACTCCAAATTATCCAAATATACTATCATACCCGTCCCTAAGCCTACATTACAACCTTAAAGACCTTGTGATTCTTTGCTATGTAATTGAGAAGTGATTGAGCCATTAGAGATTAGTTAAGTGGATCATTGGATACTAGTAAGGTTTGATGAACAATCTATAGCTCTCAAGGGGAACTGAGTAAAGTCCCAATCCTTCTTACATTGCGAAACTAATCTGATCTTGAAATCAAGCCGTGTTGACTGTGGATATAAGAAGTGTACAGGTATGTAGTTTATGAATATTATTGCATGAAATTTTCTGAGTTATGTGCTTTAGGTTTATTCTATATATTCTGCTATGCTTTTCCCTTGTGTTGAGAATTTTATAAGTGTGTATTTCTAGACTTCCCTATGTTTTATCTTTTATTGTATCGGGACGATACAACTTTGAGTTGGGGGTCTTGATGTCTCCTCATTTGTGATAGATTTATGTTAATATGAGACATCATTTTTAGTGTTTTAGGAGTCAATAATGTCGATTTTCTTGAGTTTTAGTGCACTTTCCTATTTTGTGTCTTGATTTGTAGAATTATTGTTTTTAGAGCATATTGGGTTTAATTGTTTATTTAGTGTGTAGCTTTAAAGATAATTATGGAGCTTAATTAGAGTCCAAGTCAAAGACAACAACTTATGGAAAGAGATATGCATGGTAATTGGAGATAAGGAAAGAATTGCTAAAAAGATGGAAAAGGAAAAGCTGCCTAAATCTGGGATTCTGCAAAGATAGGCGTTTTTACCTAATAAAGAGGCCGAATTTGGTAGATTACTCCTAAAGGGCCTAGATAATTCTGTTGCGATTCTTTTGGTATCTTGTAGAGCAAAAACGGACCAATAATAAAGAAGTTATGACCAAAACAACGCAGCAGTGTTTATCTTTATTTCCATACGAATTTGAGTTGGGCTAGAAGTCCATTACCTTAACAATTCCTCAAGAAAACGAATTAGGTCTTCTAAACACCTATAAATACACCCTTATATCACTTGTAAATCATCCTTGCCTCATAGTAATTAGTTCTTAAGGTTTTATTCTTCCAGTTTATTGTAGAGAGCAAGATGATGTCTTTTATTATTTCTTTTAGTTCATTTCCTTCAGGTATGAACTAAACTTCCCATAGCTTGGGTTTTGCATATGTATAATCTATGAATTCTAATTCTTCTATCTAAGTTTCTTTGGGAATTATATGTTTTAATCTGATATTAGCTTCTTACTTTATATTTGCTTATGTGTTTTGATTTAATGTCTTTCCTAGAATTGATCACTTTAGGATTGTTTTAAGAGTAGTTAGATGGTCACCTTGTAAGGGTGTTTAACTATTGAACCACCACATAATGTCTAGTGTCGATAGCAGTTCTGACAAAACATACTTCTAACTAGATAGTCATTAAGGTTTGTTTTAACCACCGTATCACCAAGACTTGCAGTATTTGCTTAGGGCCTTAGTGGCGTTTGATAACCCTATTTTAAATCACTTCTTGGTTGTGACGTAGCCCCCTTAGTCGCTCTCAAGGTCTAAGGTAGTGGAATTTAGAATCCTGACTAAGTATTACCAAGAGCTAATATTCTCCCTTATGAACTAGATCTATAGATAGAATTAGAAGGATTAGTGCATACTAGCAAAACCTAAGCTATACTTCTCATCTCATATTCTTAATCTTTTACTTTATTGTCTTTATTTTCTTAGTTTTAATTTAGTTTTGATTCATAAATTCGAAAAACCAAATATTTAATTTTCTGTTTTCTAGTTATTTACTTTTACTCGTTATCTGTTCCTACGCGTTTAACACACTTAAGTCCCTGAGAACGAACTCTACTTATCATTAAAACTTGCATACGTCCTGTAATACTTGCAGTACTGTGCCTGTCTAGGGTGAGAGTGCATAGTTTTCCATACTTAAATTGATCTTATTTTTATCACACCCTAGGCGACACCAGGAATATACTAGGTGGAGCGTTCAAAGCGAGTTAGGATTAATGACCACCCTATAGCCATCATACAGATATGAGTATAAGTGTAACCTTCAAGCATTGCGACTTTAATTTTATGATTGAGATTATTTATGTTTGATGTTGCATGATTAGTGTATGTATATGTTAGTTTTTAAAGTTTTGCTATATGTGATTTATCTTAAGAATTGCTTTAGGGTTTATTTGCTAGCTTCTATTTGTTCTTGCGTTTACTTCTACCCCTTGTTTTGTTTTGTTTTGCTTTGTCGGAACGACAAAGGTTTGAGTTGGGGGTCTTGATGTCTCCTTAATTGTTTTTATTTTCGACCCTTAGGAGACATCATTTTTGGTGTTTATTTAATCAATTTGATAGACTTTTGGACTAAATATGCAATAATATGATTTTCCTCTTTTATTTCTAGCATTTTTGATTTATTAAACTTTTGCGCGTAATATTGGTATTTTTAGTGAATATTTTACAGGTTTTAGATATTAGCTAGAAGAGGAATCCGAGAAGAAAGTCAAAGATCAAAAGATAGAGTCAAGATTTGAAAAGAAATCCCGAAGATATTATTTTTAGAGCTGAAAATCCATTTTCCAGGCCATAGATTGCTGATTTAGAGGTGCTTAAGCGATGATTTAGCCGCTGACCTTTGAAGAGAAAACGCTCCTTATCGAGTTACGGAACTTTAGCAACTGGAATGAGGTCAATCGGAGTCATAACGCATCGGGAAAAGCCGTTTTAGTGAAGGCATATCAGCAGTTACGGGATTTTGGGCTAAGTTAATGGACTTGGGCCTTTTATATTTCATTTAATTAAAAGATTAGGGCCAAGTCCGAATTTCCACCTATAAAAACAGCCCTTGACTTCTATTTTACATACAATTCACATTTTGCAAGATTAAAAACACCAGAGAGAAGCAACTGAAAGAAGTAGAAGAAGCTACAAGAGCTGGAGAGGGTCTATATCTCCGTTCGTAGTCATTCCGATTCCGAAATTTAGGTTCTTTTATCTTTCTAATTCTGTAAACAATATGAATTCCATTACTTTTAATTTCGTATTTCATTTTAATATGAGCTAAGCTTTTCATAGTGCTTGAGAACAAACAATGGGTGAATCCCAATCTTATTAATTAACGAATGTTGAATTTGGGTTTTTATTGAATTAAACTAAATTAGGGCTTTTACTCTTTTCGATAAATTGTGAATATTTACTGTTTTTAGCGTCATGAACTAGGAACAGGTGTTAGTATCTAGGCTATTCCAATTAGTGGCGATTGGATCATCCTGACGGAGGGTTTAGGTACGGAACCGTTTATTCAATCTAGGATAGAAGTTAATGATTCTGACGAACTTAGCTAATCCTAGGGCCAATGAGGTAATAATCTTAATCATCCAAAGGTGGATCATATTTACCCTGACGGGACTAGTGACACTTTAGGATCGCCTTATAGTCCACCCTGACGGGGGTATAAGGAATTTAGAATCCCGACCATTGTAATTGACTAATTTAGCCCTTAAACAACATAAGTTAAGAAATAGGATAGGGAGGATCCTTGCGTTCTCAAGTACTACATCTCATATTGCGTTTTACATCATTTTACTCGCGTCTTAGCTTTTATTTGCAATTTAATATTTGTCTTTCATTCATTAGCTTTAATAACAAAAACCAAACCAACATATTATTATCTTTTATTTTCATAAGTGCGTCAATCACTATTTGTTAGACATTGTGATCAACCATCCCGTCCTTGGAACGAATCTGTATTATCAGATATACTACTTGGGACAACCGTACACTTGCGGTTGTGGTTCGATTATCTTTTGCTTTTATTTTTAGAACACACAAAGGACCACCACTTCTCTTCAATCATGAGGCCCAAGATTTCAGCCTCTATCTCTACACTCGAACTCTTACACTTTTCCAAGATAGCTTTTATGAATACTTGTTGCGGTGTGAGTCCCTCTTCATCAATCTCAAGCATTTGGGCATTGGTTCCATCTTTGTTGAATGCCTCAACAAATTCATTGTAGATGTCACCCTTTGAGTGATTCGTCTTCATAGGAATAGGTGGTGACATTAATGGAGATTAGGTTGCGAACCCACCTTACTCTATTCTTCTTCTATCTCTTTTTCAAGTAAGGTCTAAACATTTGATTCCTTCAAACTTGGCTTAGCTGGGTCTTCTATGGCTAGAATATTCACTTCAGAGGGTTCACCTTCATCTTCAACACGATTATCAACAATCACCTCATCTAATATTAGCATGGTTGGTTATTCTATAATTGGAATATACAGTTCACTAACTTGTGGCAATCCCACTTCATTCTCATCTTGAAGGCTAAACTATTCAAACGCCTCGAACTGACATCACTATCATGGTCTTTAATGGCCCCATCATAAGTATTTGTACCTTGGCCAATTTGTATAAATTGTCCTTGTTGTAATTTTTTAATTGGTTCAGTGAGTTGCGTCGATCGTTGCTTCATGAATCGATGTTGATGTTGCATAATTTGCACTAATAATATAGTAGCATCGCTTTCCACCCCACTCTTTATCATAGTATCCAACGAAGCCTTGACAAAATGGTTGAGGGAGTCTTCCAATTTGTTGAACTTCTCTTCATTAGTTCTCATGCTCCCTTGTGTCATTTTCACTAAAGACTGCATGGTGTCTCGTAGTTCATCATGAGAGTTTTCTAAATGACCATATGCAGACTGTGGTGGAGTTGGAACTTGACAGCTTGGACCTCCTTGATAAGAATTTTGCAGTCTCGGCTGAATATTACTTTGATTAACAACTCCACTCAGGTTTGGTCATTGGATGCGCAACTAACCCACAACTCAAACAACCATACTCATCCGTTACATTTGTTGCTACAAGGAAATTCGTCATACCTACAAAAAACCTAAAAAGAGACTCAAACAAAATATACGTAAAACTCGTAATTATCGTATAAAATTATAAATGAAGTTTTGAAAAAAAAGAAGAAGTTTGGATCCGGTCTCCAACTAACAACTTTGTATATGAAATTACAGGTTTGAGACAGATTTAAACATGAGATTTTATATTAGAACATAAGTATATTCACAAGCATCGTGCAAATGTTAAGATTACCTAGTCTAGTCAATTTGCATATTTAAAATATTATAAGAGATGTTAAAACTTGAACTTAACAAAAACGTCCTTCCCCTACTACCTATGCTTGGAAACACGTTACAATTTATACCAACAACTCAAAATGCTAAACTTAGTTCTTCTGTTTCTTCATCTTCATCTTCATCTTCTTCCACAACTCGATCCAATCTTGCTCTCTTTCCATTAGGTAACACACCTTCATCTTCATCTTCATTTGAATCTTCTTCATCAGAATCTTGAGCAACCAATGGAGTACCAGAATCTTCCAAAGATTCCTCTCCACTAGTGGGGTCCACTTCGACACTTGAATATATCGGTTCCAATATTTTATAATCCCTCGAAGTGCTACGTTTAGCATACCTCAACAAATATACTTCCGTTGCTTTATTAAGCTGAATAAGTATTTTGTCATCATCTTCAATTTGATAAATAAAATCCGGAATACATTTATTCTCCCGTTTAATTTTACTAACTAATCTTTTACTTACTCTACTACTCTCTTGTTGATTCTGCATTCATAAAACAAATATTAAATACCTCAACAACACTCTTTAATTTTTATTTTTCTTTTACTTTTTACCTTTTGCATCTGAGCCACAAAATTATACAAAGGAGCTGTTAATTCCCTGCAAGTTATTTCCACTAACTATTGATATTTAATACCCAGTAAAATTTGCTTCCCACCTTTACGAGTGATTAAAATCTTTGACATTTCAGCTAAATTTTTATACAACTTTGTACCAATTTTCAAAAATTGTTATGCTTGAGGATCTGTAACACTAATTTTGTTAACAATAATATAAAATTACATTAAAAGAAAAACATACCCTTAAAATTGAGTGTAACAAATAATGATAAAACCAGAACTATAGCTGCTGTTCTGGAATAAAGAGTTTCTTCAAGGGCCACTCCAAAATTCTTCTAATCAATCTGATTATGTTTATACATAGATGTAATATAAATCTTGACTTTAATTATAAACTATTCCATCTCTAAAATAATCGATTCAACAAATAACAAAAGAGAAGAAGCTATAATAGTATTTGTAGATTTGTTAATAATAGGATATATTTCGGAACTATTAGTTGGAGCCTTTTATTTCTAATCCAACCACTTTTATAAGCTCACAACTTATATGTTGAGCAAGTATTAAATCATTTGGTGCCGAGCTTAGATTAAGTACAAGAGAAATCATACTTTTTCGCGACTTTTTGATTCGATATTATGTTACTTTTACAGATATTTATTGCCCAGTCCCGGATAAAACTCCTCTTTTCGCTTAAAAATGTGGTGAAAATCATCATAACTATATCACATAGAACCTGTACATACATATTCAATTATTCAGATATTTTTTAGAATACCCTTAACTTTACGAAACTGACATTTAATGACTTTACCTCAACTTCACGAAATAAAGATAGTGTAAGACATTCTTGAAGCAATGGGATTATGATTTTTCTTATGAACAATTCTTCGCAAGTTTCATTTTTATCATTAACATTTTCGGAAACATGTTCTGATAAAAAATACTCCATTATATCAACACAATCCATGGAACATAAACTCGAAGATATGAATTTCTTTAAGCATATCATGGCTTGATACATATATTCCATTAAATCTTCAATTATTTCCTTTTCTTTATGGTCTTTTCTTGTAGAAATTGGTCCTGACTTGAGTAATAAAATCACTTCAATAATGGAGGACCAATTAAATTGATCTTACCGAAAAGCAATGACTTTAATGGATCATCTTTTATCATTATAGGAGAAGAATCTAATGTACAAGATCATAAGTTTCCCGTCCTTGCTTCATATTTGCACATACTACATTGTAAAAATCATAAGGACCTATGTCAAACAATTTCCTTGTGAATTTTTTTGGTATTTGGTTTTTGTTATACTCTGAAAGTTACAAAACTTTAATAGTATTATCTGTGTTATTTCTTTTTTGTATACTCTGAAATTTACAAATCTTTAATAGTTTCGAAATCATTACATGTGTCTCGTAGCAGTGGATGATATCAAGCAAGAACTCAATTTTCTCCAAAATGAATTGAACAACATTATACAGGTACCTAATGATCTTTATAACATTTTGGCCAATAGAAAGATCTTATTGAGAGGGTACTATGGTAATATTTAATGGGGGTATCAATTACCAATAAGGTGTCTAAATACATGAGTTGCTAATAAAGTAATAGTAGAAAGGCCAGTTCAGGAACTGTAATGCTAAATATAATTATATTAGATTTATAGTTTAGCCGTTGTGTTCCCTTAGAACAAAGTTAGAAATTCGTAATTCTATTAGATTAATTCTTCATCATATACACAAAATTTAAAATGTTACCTGATTTTGGATGAAACTAGTTTTCCTTTTGTGATCGATTTCAAAACGTTTCCTACATCTTCTAGGAAAATATATTCAAGAAAATATTACAACTCATCAAGATAAAAAATTTGAGAATATGAATGCACAAGTTTTTAAATTGAAAATGGGTTTTTTTTCGGGTCATTTAGAACATATATAGGAGATTGCGGAAGGATTGAAAATGGGGTTTTAAAGTGAATTCAAACTTACCTCACATTGGCAAAAGCACCCGTCCCTCAAATTCTCAACTTTCTTTACTCGATTTTGCTATAATTGTTGGAATGCTATAGCTGTCTTTGAGAAAAATGAGTTTCAGCAACTTATCCAAAACTCAAAAACCAAGTACAAAATAACTAAGCCAGCTGTCGAGTTGGTTAGTTTGTTAGATAGTCTTGTTATGAGTTAGAGAATACTCGATTGAATCTAGACCTTTATGAAGTGTAATTCATTGATTGATATATATATATATATATATAGTGTAATTACACAAGACAGCTTAATAAATAATTACACTATTTTCCTTCTCTTCTTCTCTACATTAGTAAATCATCTATTGAAGCTGAATATAAAGCTCTTGCTGCAACCACTTGTGATTTCAATTGTTATTCTATGCATTGCAAGATTATGTATATTCCCATAGCTTTCTAGCACTTATCTTTTCTAATAGTAAATCAGCTATTGCAATGTCAACTAAACCTATTCAACACGAGTGCACTAAGCACGTAAATTGATTGCAAAATCACAAGAGAAAATCTAAGTTTAGGAATCATAGTTTTTTTATATTCCCTTAACTCTACAAGTTGCAGATATGTTCTCTAAAACCCTTGGATCCTTGTCTTTTCATCATAATCTTTCCAAGTTGAACATCATTAATATACATGTTCAGCTTGTGGCAGGATCTTGGAATGCTGCAGCTGTTTTGGAGAAAAAGGAGATCCAGTAACCTGTCCAAAACTCAGGGACTAAAGTGCAAAATAACTAAGTTAGCTGTCGAGTTGGTTAGTCTCTTAGTTAGTTAGTCTTATTATGAGCTAGAGAATACTTGAGTGAATGTAGACAGATTGTTAAGTGTAATTCATTGATAGAAACACACACACACACACACACATATATATATATATATATATATATATATATATATATATATATATATATATATATATATATATATATATATAATGCAATTACACAAGAGAACCTAATGAATCAATACACTATTTTGCTTATCTTCATCTATATTCTTCTCCAAAATCACCTCTGCATCTCTTCTTGATAACATGAGCTTTAATGGCTTCCTTTCTCTCCCATTCTACAATTCAACAATAATAATCCACTATATGAGGATTCTTCTTGTTCTTCTAGTGTAGGGTGTAGGTGTAAAAGTATCATGTTCCCTAATCCTCCATGATCCTAAAAAATAACAAATCATGATATAACCCTAAAAATACTTTTTTGCAAATCAAACGATAAAAATGTAAGAAATATGACAGATATGGTCATATATCTAATAAAATCTCCCATTCCACCAGTCTATAATTCTTAAGAATTTAACCGGTTGCTAATTGTATATATTTTTGTGGACATTCTTTTGGATATGGATCTAGTATGGTAAGTTTCTCCATTTCTCGACAAAAAAATAATACTACAAAAAATAAAAAATTAATCGAAAATATATTTTATCAAATAAAATATACATACAAGAAAACTATCTCAAGGTTAGTCTTGATCCGTTCCTTGTGATGTTGGGATACAAATCAATATAATGTTTGGAAATGTAATCATAGATCGTGTTGCCACCTATTTGAAACACTCCCAAACTTTTCCTTAGCTTTCTCCGTGGACGGGAAGCTCTTTCCATCACTTTCGTATGTGTTTGCATGTAAAAGAATCAAGTTAAATAAACAACTACATTTTTTCTTTGCTATTATAGCTGCAAACTTAACAATGGAACACAAACTCCATTTTGTCCATGACGCTCAACTAAATTATAATTATTTAAAGAATTAAGGAACTAGACTGTAATTATTTTAGAATTTAGGTACTAAATATTAAATATATTATAATTAGGTACAATATATTAAATATTAGAGACTAAATTGTAAGTATTTTTATATCTTAGGAGTATATTGTAAATACTTTAGATTTTGGAGTATATTATAAATTAGATTGATAGGTCCCTTATAGTTTTGAATTAAGAAGTTGTAGTCCTAGGAATTTGTTAAAATGCACCATCCCTATATTACTCACAATTATAGTTTTAAGAGTGATATTTAAAATGGGTAGGCAAATTTTCACCCCCATTATTTTTAGATGGGTAATTTATTGACTATGAACCTTCACCGACCACCTACATAGTTCGTAACAATTTTTTTGTTTTTTCAGATATAATTACTGACCACATATATGATCGGTGAAGATATTTTCATTTTTATATTTTATTTATCGCTAGATAACCAATCAACAACCACAAGTGGTCGTTGATGTTTACGTTCAAGGGACCATTCTTGGTGATCACTAGAACTTTGGTCGCTAGAAAAACAAAATATAGTAGTAAGACTTAAAATGATAGACTCCAAGAATATATGCCCATTATAGGAAAATTCTTAACCTTTTTCATTTATTGACCTTTAACATTAATTATGCAATTTACATAAATAATTGTTTTTTATTTTCTTTAATCTATAAATAAATTTACTAGAATACTCAAATTGAATTTTGGTTTTTAGGTTTTATTCGACTTGATATTAACAAGATAACTTTATTTTATGGTAACCTCCTTCTTCTTCTTCTTCTTCTTCTTCTTCTTCTTCTTCTTCTTCTTCTTCTTCTTCTTCTTCTTCTTCTTCTTCTTCTTCTTCTTCTTCTTCTTCTTCTTCTTCTTCTTCTTCCTCTTCTTCTTCTTTAACTATCACTGTTTTCTTCGTTATTTACAATCATAAGTCAACTTCAATTTTCATCATTATAGATAGGGGAATGTGAGAAAGTACAAGGATGATATTTGAGAAAGGTGACAAATACATTCTAAAAAGAGTATTTATTATGAACTTTTTTATTTAATGTACCACCTAAAAAAAATGATCGAATTTTTTGATCGTTTTCCTTAATGATACCTCAATAACTTTTTTTTTTTTTCATTAATTGACCTTTAACATAATTACAATTTACACAAATTGTTATTTTTGTATTTCTTTTACATCAATGATAACTTTAATAAAAATAAAATACATATTTTCATAAATATAAGAAAAATTCTTAACCCTTTTCATTAATTCACCTTTAACACTAATTATACAAATTACTCAAATAATTGTTTTGGTATTTCCTATAATTTATAAATAAATTTAATAGAAATTAAAACTAAATTTTATAGAATATAAGAAAAAATCCTCAAATGAATTTTTATTTATAGGTTTTATTCGACTTGATCCTTATATTAAAAAATTATTTAAATAATTCTTAAATTAACAAGATAACTATTTTTATGGTAACTATTATCTAACTTTCATCTCTCTTCTTCTTCTTCTTCTTCTTTTTTTCTTATTCTTTTTTTAATTATCACTATTTTCATTGTCATTTACAATCATACATCTCCTTCAATTTCCATCGTTATCACTTTTTTGCGTCATTTTTATCACTACTCGAGTTCATCGACATCATCACTTAATAACTATCTGAACACATCATTTTCATCCCTAAAATATAATTTCATCAACATCCACCGTTCATATTTTCCCACCAAATTAATGAATCATCTTTACTACGAATATCCTAAGACAAGGTGGTCATTAACCATCATTATTTACAAGTTTCCACTACATCATCATCAACATCTTCGTCGTACTATCCTAAATCCGACCCTATCTCTAATAATCATATTTTCCAATATGCATCCCTTATCATTAACATCGTCATCTTTAATGATATAACAAATCTTGTCATACTCATCCTCTCCACCAACATCATTGTCAACCCGATCCATTTAGTTATAAAGTAAAAAACATCTCTTCCATGTGTTGTGTTAAGATTAAATTACATTAGGCGGATTGAAATTATTCAACTTCTACCATAAATTGAAGTTGTATCATATGAAAATGACAAAGTGGCTTAGCACCATTAGAGAGAAAATATTATAATGACATACTAAGCCTAAAATTAGTAAATGTTTAATACAGAATCCCCTTAGGAGAGATCTAGGATTTTACGTTGGGGGGATAATAGTTATAACAAAAAGTGGGTTTGAGTGGCAATGAGAAAATAGTATTTGTGTAATGTGTAGTTTTAGGAGAGCTAAAAGGATAAAAATTAGCTTGGGGCTTTTATTTAAAATTGGAGAAATTATTTAGGCTGGGAGAGAATAATGTCAATTTGTATCAAGGTATTTGCGTAAAAAGAATTTTGGAAACTTTCTCGCTTAATGTATCTCTATTTGTGAAGAATAAATCCATTCACGAAAGATTATTTTTGGAGTTTATTGGGCCTAACTGAGGAATTATTCCTTAATATTTGCTGTATTGCACTTTTACCCCTAGTTTTAGACTATATGCTATTTATAGATATTTTTGTGCTTTAATCGTGTATTTAGTGTGTAGCTTTAGGTACATGTTTAAGACAAGGGCCAAATATTAAGAGGAGAAGTCAAAAGATGTAGAGAAACCATGGCGGAATTTGAGCTTAGAACCATTGTAAAGAGTTAGAGCTTTTTTTAGATGTTTATTGCACCAGATTGTTTATGTTACTACGATTTAGAGTAAGAAATTTGGACCTGATACCTTTTTGATTGAAAATATATTGAAGTCAAGGTCACATGCCAAGTAACGACACTCAATTCGGAGTTACGATGAGAAAAGTATAGCATTTTCGCCGGCAGTGGTTCAAACCACAAAACTGGTTAAATAAAAAACATGTTGGGCTCACAATAAACCTGTTTTCTTAACCCTAAAGAGAGCCCAACGAAATTAGAAGCGAGATAAACTCATTTTCCAGCCCCCATTCCATATTGCATCAACTCTTCATTTTATATCCATGAGGAAGAGGAGAGGGAAGCGACTGCAGAGAAAAGAAGAAGAAAAATGTTTTGTTTATGGACCCATCCATTCCTCTTCAACAAAGCATCAATTCCCTCAATAGTAACATTAGTCTATTTTTTGTTTTAAACCAGATTACTTCATTAGTTTTAATTAGCTTTATTGTTTTCAGTATTAATTTGTTTATAAGCTAAACTCTATTTGCTTGAGAATGCTTTTATGATACACTGCGTTAGCTTTTTTATTATTATTTATTACATTTTGGATACAAATTACATATTTAATTGAATTGGTTTTTCCTTAATTTCATTATTTATATTCGTGATTTAAATACTCATGTGCTTAGGCCAAAGTAGGAAGAGCCGTTCTAATCGGACTAACATCCGTGTGGGGGAAGATTACTGAACTAGTATATGAATGCTTAGTTCCTTTTATCAAACAATATTAGCAAACTAGGTAGTCAATAGGTGTGGATATTTAGCCTTCCTGAAAGTTAAGAGACTATTAAGGTAGTTCGAATAGCATTCCGGCTAGTGTGAACATCAAAATTATTCACCCTTAGTAAAGCAAAGAAAATTAGAGGCATACGGTGTTATCAAACAATATCCTCAAGCTACATTCTCATCAAGTTAATCCTTTTTATTCAATTTAGTTATTTGTATTTATCTTCATTAGTTGATAATCATTGTTCGTAGTATAATTTTTTTACTTTTATCTTGTCTTTAATCATAAATTTACTCAAAACCAAACAAATATTCCTCCTTATTATCTTTTGTTATTTGTTATTGCAAACTCTATACCTTGATATTACTTTAAATCTCTTAATCGCCAATCATCCATGCGAACGAATTCAATATTTATCATTTCTTGCTACATGCGATCCGTACTCTGCGGAGTCGATCCCCCAATTATTAGTTGTTTATTTTATTTAACGGGGACGACAAAGGTCGTCACTACATCCCGCGGATGGGGTTGCAACTCCCACCCCAAGTTCCTAGATCTGCCCATGAACACCTTTATAATTTCTATGCAAATAAGATGTATAAAATATAGATTACCAATTAATCGATTACCTCAATGATACCAGAATCAGTAGATTATATAATTTAGTTGTTTTCCACAACCAATATGATTTATAGATAAAACGTAGTAGGATAAAACGGAGTGTCTACTTATATTGAACATTTATAGTCTCGTTCTAGATTGAATATCATGGATTGGTGAGCTCTAGACATTTCACTATTGAATGTGGTTATTTGAAATTCCTTATTTGGCGTGCGAACTCTGATGGGTAGCGTACGTGTATGAAATTTTGTATACTTTGTTGCTCAAGGGGTCAATATAGTCCAAAGCTATATCATAAAAAATATCAAGTTACATTCAAGAGTAATCAACAATACTATCATTAATCAATACCATTTCATAATCTTTATATCACAACCTAATCCATCGTATTCATATTCTCTAATATTACAAACATCAACACCCAATCCACTAGAGAGCTGTTCTTAGAATAGGTAAAAAGGGATAAGTTTCGGTATCCCTGTGTTTAACATCACCATTCTTGCATCATACAATTGTTTTATATCAATCAAAACCTCGAATTTCTTTTATCATCACACGATATGTAATTTATTTGGTTTAAGTATCCATTATTGGAATTTGATGTTACTTGGACTTTGTATATCTACTTCCATTCCAGTCGTACGAATATTAATACGATTATTATCAATGATTTTTTTATCAATTCATAGTTCTCTTTTGGAAATGTTGTTATCCAGATCAATTTACTTGTATATCAAGTTAACAGAAAGTGTTCTACATTTTTTAAAATATCTTTACAAATATCATAGAAAGAGATTTACTACAATTTATTTGCATAAGATTAAAAGTTGCTAGCAGAGTGTTGTTGCAATCTTTCCACACAAATCGATGAATTTAATTATTTATCCAAATGATTTTCCATGTCCCATGATGAGTATTTTTGTTGAAGATCGTGCTTTATTATTTTTCTTTTTCTCAACTTGTGTGATATCATTATTTTGACGTGTATTTCTTTGTTGTTGGCCACAAAAGGGTGTACAATCTGTATTCTTATTCAAGGAAAAGTTCACCCAAAATTTATTGATTCCATTAATTTCTTTTTTTAATTCTGGTAATCCGTTTAATTTACATCTTGGTGGATTTTGTAATTTGAAGTCTGACATTACACAGTTGGCTTTCCAAATATTCATGGATTCTCTAGATCATACTATAAGTTTTTCTTGTTGTTGTAAAAAAGTTTTCCCATGCTTAATGCTCGCCCATGATCTAAATTGTTGTAAAGTACTTTCTACAAAGTACTTCTTTCGATGATAAATTTCTTTCAACACTTGTGCTGTCAAAGAGGTTGAATTTTTTCATATTTCTAACTCTGCGCTACTAAAAGAGAAGTATTCATTTTTTCAACATCATAAAAACCAAGACCTTCAATTTCTTTTCTAATTGTCATCTTTTCCAAAGCAAACCATACTTTATTCATATGTTGTGCTTCATAATCAACTATGTAGGAAGGAATATCGTGGGGGTGAGGAGAATCAAAGAAGAGGGGGGTGAATAAAATAACTTATATTTTATAATAAAAGTTATTTTTATAGATACTTCTAAAGTAATCTAAGAACATGTCATGTTGACATATCCAAATTAAATGGAAAGATTGTGTAACATGGATTAGCTACCATAAAATGTTAGTTTAATAACTATTTAACATACTAATAAAATTAATGGTTTGAAACGTAATAATGCATTTAATATAGTTAACGATTCATTTGAGAAAATGTTCTCAAATGTATACTTCAAATATTATTTTAAATATAATATTTTAGTTTTACACCCCATAAAAGGATTTATATTTATATCCATTAAATGTATTATTCATTAAAAATTATTTTGGTAAGTTATTTATTATTAATATAATCCACATAATTTAAAATACAACCATACTTATTACACAATTATTTTAAAATTGTTTCTTGTAACAATAATATCATAAAAATATTAAGTTCAGTATATATTAATAGCCAAAATAAATATCATCAAAAGATGTAATTAACAGGGATAATATTTTAATAAAAGAATAATATGCTTTTCACAACCTTTAAATTATGAGAGATAATGATAATTATATATATTATTTATTTGAGCTATAAATTTATAGTTTAGGAAAATACGATTATATTCAAAGAGATCATGGAAAATAAATTAAATCTCATATGTATTAAAAAAATTAAGACGTTATACATTTTTTTTCAAATCATAATGTTAGTCAATAACTAAATAATGCAAAAAGTTTCTTTCTATTATAATGGTTTTAAGGGTATAATATAACATGTTGATTGCCAACACACACACACAAAAAAAAATCCTTGGATGATAAAGTTCGTCATAATTTATCATTTACACTCGTTACATTTTATTTTAGTCTTTAACAATTTCACTACTTGAAACAATCGAATACTAGACTAGTATAGAGGTTACTATGACCTTGAACGAATAGTTGCAGGGTTAAATTCGTAGTATCCAATCTATTTTTAAATTATTCTTTCCATTAGTTGTTTTAATGAGACAAATCCTTAGGTATGTTTATGTTAATTACATATACTATAGAAATCTCTCTCACAGCAGAAATAACATTCTTCTTCGGCATAAACACACTACGTAAATCCTTTATGCTCTTATATGAGTTTACACTTTTTAAAATCATATCATTCTATAGGTTGATACTTGATGCATAAGTTGAATTACACATTTTCTTATATTTTCATCTTGAATGTTTATCATGCTAAGTTCATTCTCATTTAACAATCATAACCTATATTTATTTGTGCACTTTTGACACGACATATTGCATATTTCTTGCCATAGCTTTGTATGGGTTGTGAATTTCTTTTTAGCTTTGCTAAGTAAGTTATTTGAATTTTTCTATAAACAGTTTTGCATAAAAAACATAGTCCATCCGAGCAACAAGCCAAAAAGTCAAAAAATAGCATTACAGTATAAATTGGTAGCCTTTGAAAAAATATGAACTGAAATTCTAATCCTAAAACGGGAACCCGTTTCTTACAAAACATCAATCTGCTTCATATTGGGCTCCCAAACTCATGCTTAAAACGTCACCCCATTTTTAGCCTTTACGAAGTCGTTTTAAGTTAGCTTGGAATATAATCGTTCAGTCACTTAGAGCCACATGGAATCTGACAATTGGGATTCAAAAGGGAACCCTTTTTGATAGAAACAAAATGATAATTTAGAATACTTGTGCCACATCCTACTCCACGTAGATAATTTTGTTGGGAGCACAAAATTTCCATAAGTAGAGGCTTATTTCAGCAATAAATACAACACTTGATCCTACAACTTTCACAATCTTTTGGAGAAAAAATCAAGATTTAATCAAATCCATCACAAGACCATTCTTCATTTTTAATGTCAATAAAGCTTGATCAAACACAATCAACTTATTATCAACTTAAGGGAGACCTCTTAAGCAAGCATCATTGAATCATCTACTTCTAATGAGATATTACTTCAAGCTTCAAATTCATATTAACTCATTAAGGAGTTAAATATTATAACTGTATTATTATCAAACTAATAAGTGTACTCATTTTCTTGTAATTTTCATCTAAACACTTAGGTTTTTACTATTTTTCTATATTAGTAAAGAGGGGGTTTAAAGGTTGAGATTAAGCCTTATACAATTTTCACACGAGTTGTGATGTAGTTGGTAAAAGTCTGTGTAAATTAGTGTTGGTTTTAACCCAGAAAAACATCTTTGTTCCGGTTTTGTTTTTTAGAATTTGGAAAATAAGAAGTTTAGTGGATGAGATTGAAATCCTCACGTGGCTACCTTAGGTAGTGGGTGTAGGGTAACCGAGCCACTTTAAACAAATGTGTATTCTCTATTCCTATACATTTACATATCGGTTTATAAATTGCTTAGTTTTCAAAACCTATAATCCTCATTACATGATCCTTTAGGTGTTTGATATACTGACTAAGTGCATATGCATATATGTTTGGTCCATACTAACTTAGGTTGGTTCTTCACCTCTTAGCAATCCTTAGCACTTGTCCCCTTACTCTCATTTGTTTTTCTTAATTAGATTCTTAACTAGATAAATTATTTTCCATCTTGTGTAAAGTCTTATTAATTAATCTAACTTAGGTGTAATTGATTTTTAAATAGGTATCAATTAAATTAGAATAATATTAATCCCCCCACCTCTAGGTCTAACACCGATCTAAGTCGTCGAAGCATAATATAGGGCCATTGAGAAAAGTTTGATAGGACCAACAAGTTAAAACGGGCCTTATTGTTTCTAGCACAAAAGTCATTCCTCAAAAACCATAAGTTCCACTTGGGATAAAAAATTCGAACACGCTCTGATCTAAAAATTAGAAACAATATATTTATATATGTGTGTATATAAACATGTATATGATATGACAATCTAGGAAAGTGAGGGAAGTTCAATACACTGTTCCAAAATATTACGAGTTTTAGAGGATGTGTCTTGTATGTTTGGGATATCACGTGTTGGATGCATCACATATAAATATTTAGAATCTTAACAATTTTCTCATAAACTCTTTGGGGTAAACTGTTTATTGCATAGACTCCTTTGATCAATGACCCATTATTGTTACATGATTTTCGTAGTAAGAAAAAATATTTGGTATAATTTTAGTTTCCGAGTAGGGTTTCCAACTTTTAGGTTCAATTGGTATATATGGTGCATATCTAAAACCTATGAAAACTTTCATGACTATTGTAAAATAGCACAATCTTCACCATAGCCAGGAATAATAATGGGGAGGGTTTAAGGTGAGTTTAGATATTTTCACCTTACAACCCAAAGGAAAAATATACCCCAACATTTTTCCCTCCTTGCATCATTTATCCCTACGCCAGTCTTGCCCATTCCCGATCTTTAAATCTGCTGAAAAGTAAAGGCTATTAGCAGAACAAAGCATTGATTTGTGGGTTATGGGTTAGCATAAAACGATTGTAGTCTACATGAAAATGATACAATATTAATATAAACATTGATACAACATTCAAATATCCATATAAAAATAATTTTTGATTAATATTTTGTTGTCCCATTTATGGAAAAAGTACCATAAGTTAAAAAAAACGCAATAGTGTTTAATGAAAATATAAAAAAATAATACAGAGAATAAACTCACGCATCACCACCACCACCACCGCCACCACCTATTCAAAAACGCCGGCGAGGCGTCTTTTTCTTTCTTTTATTGTATTAATGTTCTCTTCTTAAAAGAGTCACACAATTTTGTAGTTTTCATTAAATAAAAATGAATACTACAATACTGTGAGACTCTTTTAAGAAGAGAACTTTAAACAAAAAACTGAAAGTTACTTAAGATATGTGTATAGTGTGTATGAATATCTTGAATGTGGAGGTATGATTGGATAGAGACCGTATATATAGGGGAATGTGAGAAAATACTAGGGTGGTATTTGAGAAACGTTTCAAATACATTCTAAAAGAGTATTCATTGTAAACTTTTTTCATTTACTGTACCACCTAAAAAGAATGATTGAACTTTTTAACCTTTTTCCTTAATTGTAACTCAATTACTTTTATTATCCCATCTCATTAATTGGCCTTTAACATAATTACAATTTAGGCTAATTCTTATTTTGATATTTTTTTAATCGATGATAACTTTAATAAATATAAAATTCATATTTTAATAAATACAGGAAAATTCTTAACCTTTTTCATTTATTGACCTTTAACATTAATTATGCAATTTACATAAATAATTGTTTTTTTATTTTCTTTAATCTATAAATAAATTTACTAGAATACTCAAATTGAATTTTGGTTTATAGGTTTTATTCGACTTGATCCTTATATTAACAAGATAACTTTATTTTATGGTAACCTTCTTCTTCTTCTTCTTCATTCTTTTTTTAACTATCACTGTTTTCATCGTTATTTACAATCATAAGTCTACTTCAATTTTCATCATTATAGATAGGGGAATGTGAGAAAGTACTGGGATGATATTTGAGAAAGGTGACAAATACATTCTAAAAAGAGTATTTATTATAGACTTTTTCATTTAATGTACCACCTAAAAAGAATATCGAATTTTTTTGATCGTTTTCCTTAATGATACCTCAATAACTTTTATTTCTTTTTTCATTAATTGACCTTTAACATAATTACAATTTACACAAATAGTTATTTTTGTATTTCTTTTACATCAATGATAACTTTAATAAAAATAAAATACATATTTTCATAAATATAAGAAAAATTCTTAACCCTTTTCATTAATTCACCTTTAACACTAATTATACAAATTACTCAAATAATTGGTTTGGTATTTTCTTTAATTTATAAATAAATTTAATAGAAATTAAAACTAAATTTTATAGAATATAAGAAAAAATCCTCAAATGAATTTTTATTTATAGGTTTTATTCGACTTGATCCTTATATTAAAAAATTATTTAAATAATTCTTAAATTAACAAGATAACTATTTTTATGGTAACTATTATCTAACTTTCATCTCTCTTCTTCTTCTTCTTCTTCTTCTTCTTCTTCTCTTTTTCTTATTCTTTTTTTAATTATCACTATTTTCATTGTCATTTACAATCATACATCTCCTTCAATTTCCATCGTTATCACTTTTTTGCGTCATTTTTATCACTACTCGAGTTCATCGACATCATCACTTAATAACTATCTGAACACATCATTTTCATCCCTAAAATATAATTTTATCAACATCCACCGTTCATATTTTCCCACCAAATTAATGAATCATCTTTACTACGAATATCCTAAGACAAGGTGGTCATTAACCATCATTATTTACAAGTTTCCACTACATTATCATCAACATCTTCGTCGTACTATCCTAAATCCGACCCTATCTCTAATAATCATATTTTCCAATATGCATCCCTTATCATTAACATCATCATCTTTAATGATATAACAAATCTTGTCATACTCATCCTCTCCACCAACATCATTGTCAACCCGATCCATTTAGTTATAAAGTAAAAAACAACTGTTCCATGTGTTGTGTTAAGATTAAATTATATTAGGCGGATTGAAATTATTCAACTTCTACCATAAATTGAAGTTGTATCATATGAAAATGACAAAGTGGCTTAGCACCATTAGAGAGAAAATATTATAATGACATACTAAGCCTAAAATTAGTAAATGTTTAATAAAGAATCCCCTTAGGGGATATCTAGGATTTTACGTTGGGGTGATAATAGTTATAACAAAAAGTGGGTTTGAGTGGCAATGAGAAAATAGTATTTGTGTAATGTGTAGTTGTAGGAGAGCTAAAAGGATAAAAATTAGCTTGGGGCTTTTATTTAAAATTGGAGAAATTATTTAGGCTGGGAGAGAATAATGTCAATTTGTATCAAGGTATTTGGTAAAAAGAATTTTGGAAACTTTCTCGCTTAATGTATCTCTATTTGTGAAGAATAAATCCATTCACGAAAGATTATTTTTGGAGTTTATTGGGCCTAACTGAGGAATTATTCCTTAATATTTGCTGTATTGCACTTTTACCCCTAGTTTTAGACTATATGCTATTTATAGATATTTTTGTGCTTTAATCGTGTATTTAGTGTGTAGATTTAGGTACATGTTTAAGACAAGGGCCCAATATTAAGAGGAGAAGTCAAAAGATGTAGAGAAACCATGGCGGAATTTGAGCTTAGAACCATTGTAGAGAGTTAGAGCTTTTTTTAGATGTTTATTGCACCAGATTGTTTATGTTACTATGATTTAGAGTAAGAAATTTGGACCTGATACCTTTTTGGTTGAAAATATATTGAAGTCAAGGTCACATGCCAAGTAACGACACTCAATTCGGAGTTACGATGAGAAAAGTATAGCACTTTCGCAGGCAGTGGTTCAAACCACAAAACTGGTTAAATCAAAAACATGTTGGGCTCACAATAAACCTGTTTTCTTAACCCTAAAGAGAGCCCAACGAAATTAGAAGCGAGATAAACTCATTTTCCAGCCCCCATTCCATATTGCATCAACTCTTCATTTTATATCCATGAGGAAGAGGAGAGGGAAGCGACTGCAGAGAAAAGAAGAAGAAAAATGTTTTGTCTATGGACCCATCCATTCCTCTTCAACAAAGCATCAATTCCCTCAATAGTAACATTAGTCTATTTTTTGTTTTAAACCAGATTACTTCCTTAGTTTTAATTAGCTTTATTGTTTTCAGTATTAATTTGTTTATAAGCTAAACTCTATTTGCTTGAGAATGCTTTTATGATACACTGCGTTAGCTTTTTTATTATTATTTATTACATTTTGGATACAAATTACATATTTAATTGAATTGGTTTTTCCTTAATTTCATTATTTATATTCGTGATTTAAATACTCATGTGCTTAGGCCAAAGTAGGAAGAGCCGTTCTAATCGGACTAACATCCGTGTGGGGGAAGATTACTGAACTAGTATATGAATGCTTAGTTCCTTTTATCAAACAATATTAGCAAACTAGGTAGTCAATAGGTGTGGATATTTAGCCTTCCTGAAAGTTAAGAGACTATTAAGGTAGTTCGAATAGCATTCCGGCTAGTGTGAACATCAAAATTATTCACCCTTAGTAAAGCAAAGAGAATTAGAGGCATACGGTGTTATCAAACAATATCCTCAAGCTACATTCTCATCAAATTAATCCTTTTTATTCAATTTAGTTATTTGTCTTTATCTTCATTAGTTGATAATCATTGTTCGTAATATAATTTTTTTACTTTTATCTTGTCTTTAATCATAAATTTACTCAAAACCAAACAAATATTCCTCCTTATTATCTTTTGTTATTTGTTATTGCAAACTCTATACCTTGATATTACTTTAAATCTCTTAATCGCCAATCATCCATGCGAACGAATTCAATATTTATCATTTCTTGCTACATGCGATCCGTACTCTGCGGAGTCGATCCCCCAATTATTAGTTGTTTATTTTATTTAACGGGGACGACAAAGGTCGTCACTACATCCCACGGATGGGGTTGCAACTCCCACCCCAAGTTCCTAGATCTGCCCATGAACACCTTTATAGATTCTATGCAAATAAGATGTATAAAATATAGATTACCAATTAATCGATTACCTCAATGATACCAGAATCAGTAGATTATATAATTTAGTTGTTTTCCACAACCAATATGATTTATAGATAAAACGTAGTAGGATAAAATAGAGTGTCTACTTATATTGAACATTTATAGCCTCGTTCTAGATTGAATATCATGGATTGGTGAGCTCTAGACATTTCACTATTGAATGTGGTTATTTGAAATTCCTTATTTGGCGTGCGAACTCTGATGGGTAGCGTACGTGTATGAAATTTTGTATACTTTGTTGCTCAAGGGGTCAATATAGTCCAAAGCTATATCATAAAAAATATCAAGTTACATTCAAGAGTAATCAACAATACTATCATTAATCAATACCATTTCATAATCTTTATATCACAACCTAATCCATCGTATTCATATTCTCTAATATTACAAACATCAACACCCAATCCACCAGAGCTGTTCTTAGAATAGGTAAAAAGGGATAAGTTTCGGTATCCCTGTGTTTAACATCACCATTCTTGCATCATACAATTGTTTTAGATCAATCAAAACCTCGAATTTCTTTTATCATCACACGATATGTAATTTATTAGGTTTAAGTATCCATTATTGGAATTTGATGTTACTTGGACTTTGTATATCTACTTCCATTCCAGTCGTATAATTATTAATACGATTATTATCAATGATTTTTTTTTCAATTCATAGTTCTCTTTTGGAAATGTTGTTATCCAGATCAATTTACTTGTATATCAAGTTAACAGAAAGTGTTCTACATTTTTTAAAATATCTTTATCATAGAAAGAGATTTACTACAATTTATTTGCATAAGATTAAAAGTTGTTAGCAGAGTGTTGTTGCAATCTTTCCACACAAATCGATGAATTTAATTATTTATCCAAATGATTTTCCATGTCCCATGATGAGTATTTTTGTTGAAGATCGTGCTTTATTATTCTTCTTTTTCTCAACTTGTGTGATATCATTATTTTGACGTGTATTTCTTTGTTGTTGGCCACAAAAGGGTGTACAATCTGTATTCTTATTCAAGGAAAAGTTCACCAAAAATTTATTGATTCCATTAATTTATTTTTTTAATTCTGGTAATCTGTTTAATTTACATCTTGGTGGATTTTGTAATTTGAAGTCTGACATTACACAATTGGCTTTCCAAATATTCATGGATTCTCTAGATCATACTATAAGTTTTTCTTGTTGTTGTAAAAAAGTTTTCCCATGCTTAATGCTCGCCCATGATCTAAATTGTTGTAAAGTACTTTCTACAAAGTATTTCTTTCGATGATAAATTTCTTTCAACACTTGTGCTGTCAAAGAGGTTGAATTTTTTCATATTTCTAACTCTGCGCTACTAAAAGAGAAGTATTCATTTTTTCAACATCATAAAAACCAAGACCTCGAATTTCTTTTCTAATTGTCATCTTTTCCAAAGCAAACCATACTTTATTCATATGTTGTGCTTCATAATCAACTATGTAGGAAGGAATATCGTGGGGATGAGGAGAATCAAAGAAGAGGGGGGTGAATAAAAAAACTTATATTTTATAATAAAAGTTATTTTTATAGATACTTCTAAAGTAATCTAAGAACATGTCATGTTGACATATCCAAATTAAATGGAAAGATTGTGTAACATGGATTAGCTACCATAAAATGTTAGTTTAATAACTATTTAACATACTAATAAAATTAATGGTTTAAAACGTAATAATGCATTTAATATAGTTAACGATTCATTTGAGAAAATGTTCTCAAATGTATACTTCAAATATTATTTTAAATATAATATTTTAGTTTTACACCCCATAAAAGGATTTATATTTATATCCATTAAATGTATTATTCATTAAAAATTATTTTGGTGAGTTATTTATTATTAATATAATCCACATAATTTAAAATACAACCATACTTATTACACAATTATTTTAAAATTGTTTCTTGTAACAATAATATCATAAAAATATTAAGTTCAGTATATATTAATAGCCAAAATAAATATCATCAAAAGATGTAATTAATAGGGATAATATTTTAATAAAGAATAATATGCTTTTCACAACCTTTAAATTATGAGAGATAATGATAATTATATATATTATTATTTATTTGAGCTATAAATTTATAGTTTAGGAAAATACGATTATATTCAAAGAGATCATGGAAAATAAATTAAATCTCATATGTATTAAGAAAATTAAGACGTTATACATTTTTTTTCAAATCATAATATTAGTCAATAACTAAATAATGCAAAAAGTTTCTTTCTATTATAATGGTTTTAAGGGTATAATATAACATGTTGATTGCCAACACACACACACAAAAAAAAAATCCTTGGATGATAAAGTTCGTCATAATTTATCATTTACACTCGTTACATTTTATTTTAGTCTTTAACAATTTCACTACTTGAAACAATCGAATACTAGACTAGTATAGAGGTTACTATGACCTTGAACGAATAGTTGCAGTGTTAAATTCGTAGTATCCAATCTATTTTTAAATTATTCTTTCCATTAGTTGTTTTAATGAGACAAATCCTTAGGTATGTTTATGTTAATTACATATACTATAGAAATCTCTCTCACAGCAGAAATAACATTCTTCTTCGGCATAAACACACTACGTAAATCCTTTATGCTCTTATATGAGTTTACACTTTTTAAAATCATATCATTCTATAGGTTGATACTTGATGCATAAGTTGAATTACACATTTTCTTATATTTTCATCTTGAATGTTTATCATGCTAAGTTCATTCTCATTTAACAATCATAACCTATATTTATTTGTGCACTTTTGACACGACATATTGCATATTTCTTGCCATAGCTTTGTATGGGTTGTGAATTTCTTTTTAGCTTTTCTAAGTAAGTTATTTGAATTTTTCTATAAACATTTTTGCATAAAAAACATAGTCCATCCGAGCAACAAGCCAAAAAGTCAAAAAATAGCATTACAGTATAAATTGGTAGCCTTTGAAAAAATATGAACCGAAATTCTAATCCTAAAACGGGAACCCGTTTCTTACAAAACATCAATCTGCTTCATATTGGGCTCCCAAACTCATGCTTAAAACGTCATCCCATTTTTAGCCTTTACGAAGTCGTTTTAAGTTAGCTTGGAATATAATCGTTCAGTCACTTAGAGCCACATGGAATCTGACAATTGGGATTCAAAAGGGAACCCTTTTTGATAGAAACAAAATGATAATTTAGAATACTTGTGCCACATCCTACTCCAAGTAGATAATTTTGTTGGGAGCACAAAATTTCCATAAGTAGAGGCTTATTTCAGCAATAAATACAACACTTGATCCTACAACTTTCACAATCTTTTGGAGAAAAAATCAAGATTTAATCAAATCTATCACAAGACCATTCTTCATTTTTAATGTCAATAAAGCTTGATCAAACACAATCAACTTATTATCAACTTAAGGGAGACCTCTTAAGCAAGCATCATTGAATCATCTACTTCTAATGAGATATTACTTCAAGCTTCAAATTCATATTAACTAATTAAGGAATTAAATATTATAACTGTATTATTATCAAACTAATAAGTGTACTCATTTTCTTGTAATTTTCATCTAAACACTTAGGTTTTTACTATTTTTCTATATTAGTAAAGAGGGGGTTTAAAGGTTGAGATTAAGCCTTATACAATTTTCACACGAGTTGTGATGTAGTTGGTAAAAGTCTGTGTAAATTAGTGTTGGTTTTAACCCAGAAAAACATCTTTGTTCCGGTTTTGTTTTTTAGAATTTGGAAAATAAGAAGTTTAGTGGATGAGATTGAAATCCTCACGTGGCTACCTTAGGTAGTGGGTGTAGGGTAACCGAGCCACTTTAAACAAATGTGTATTCTCTATTCCTATACATTTACATATCGGTTTATAAATTGCTTAGTTTTCAAAACCTATAATCCTCATTACATGATCCTTTAGGTGTTTGATATACTGACTAAGTGCATATGCATATATGTTTGGTCCATACTAACTTAGGTTGGTTCTTCACCTCTTAGCAATCCTTAGCACTTGTCCCCTTACTCTCATTTGTTTTTCTTAATTAGATTCTTAACTAGATAAATTATTTTCCATCTTGTGTAAAGTCTTATTAATTAATCTAACTTAGGTGTAATTGATTTTTAAATAGGTATCAATTAAATTAGAATAATATTAATCCCCCCCACCTCTAGGTCTAACACCGATCTAAGTCGTCGAAGCATAAAATAGGGCCATTGAGAAAAGTTTGATAGGACCAACAAGTTAAAACGAGCCTTATTGTTTCTAGCACAAAAGTCATTCCTCAAAAACCATAAGTTCCACTTGGGATAAAAAATTCGAACACGCTCTGATCTAAAAATTAGAAACAATATATTTATATATGTGTGCATATAAACATGTATATGATATAACAATCTAGGAAAGTGAGGGAAGTTCAATACACTGTTCCAAAATATTACGAGTTTTAGAGGATGTGTCTTGTATGTTTGGGATATCACGTGTTGGATGCATCACATATAAATATTTAGAATCTTAACAATTTTCTCATGAACTCTTTGGGGTAAACCGTTTATTGCATAGACTCCTTTGATCAATGACCCATTACTGTTACATAATTTTCGTAGTAAGAAAAAATATTTGGTATAATTTTAGTTTCCGAGTAGGGTTTCCAACTTTTAGGTTCAATTGGTATATATGGTGCATATCTAAAACCTATGAAAACTTTCATGACTATTGTAAAATAGCACAATCTTCACCATAGCCAGGAATAATAATGGGGAGGGTTTAAGGTGAGTTTAGCTATTTTCACCTTACAACCCAAAGGAAAAATAAACCCCAACATTTTTCCCTCCTTGCATCATTTATCCCTACGCCAGTCTTGCCCATTCCCGATCTTTAAATCTGCTGAAAAGTAAAGGCTATTAGCAGAACAAAGCATTGATTTGTGGGTTATGGGTTAGCATAAAACGATTGTAGTCTACATGAAAATGATACAATATTAATATAAACATTGATACAACATTCAAATATCCATATAAAAATAATTTTTGATTAATATTTTTTTGTCCCATTTATGAAAAAAGTACCATAAGTTAAAAAAAACGCAATAGTGTTTAATGAAAATATAAAAAATAATACCGAGAATAAACTCACGCATCACCACCTATTCAAAAATAGAGCGCCGACGACGCGTCTTTTTCTTTCTTTTATTGTATTAATGTTCTCTTCTTTAAAGAGTCACACAATTTTGTAGTTTTCATTAAATAAAAATGAATACTACAATACTGTGAGACTCTTTTAAGAAGAGAACTCTAAACAAAAAAATGAAAGTTACTTAAGATATGTGTATAGTGTGTATGAATATCTTGAATGTGGAGGTATGAGTGGATAGAGACCGTATATATAGGGAAATGTGAGAAAATACTAGGGTGGTATTTGAGAAACGTTTCAAATACATTCTAAAAGAGTATTCATTCTAAACTTTTTTCATTTACTGTACCACCTAAAAAGAATGATTGAACTTTTTAACCTTTTTCCTTAATTGTAACTCAATTACTTTTATTATCCCATCTCATTAATTGGCCTTTAACATAATTACAATTTAGGCTAATTCTTATTTTGATATTTTTTTAATCGATGATAACTTTAATAAATATAAAATTCATATTTTAATAAATACAGGAAAATTCTTAACCTTTTTCATTTATTGACCTTTAAAATTAATTATGCAATTTACATAAATAATTGTTTTTTTATTTTCTTTAATCTATAAATAAATTTACTAGAATACTCAAATTGAATTTTGGTTTATAGGTTTTATTCGACTTGATCCTTATATTAACAAGATAACTTTATTTTATGGTAACCTTCTTCTTCTTCTTCATTCTTTTTTTAACTATCACTGTTTTCATCGTTATTTACAATCATAAGTCTACTTCAATTTTCATCATTATAGATAGGGGAATGTGAGAAAGTACTGGGATGATATTTGAGAAAGGTGACAAATACATTCTAAAAAGAGTATTTATTATAGACTTTTTCATTTAATGTACCACCTAAAAAGAATGATCAAATTTTTTTGATCGTTTTCCTTAATGATACCTCAATAACTTTTATTTCTTTTTTCATTAATTGACCTTTAACATAATTACAATTTACACAAATAGTTATTTTTGTATTTCTTTTACATCAATGATAACTTTAATAAAAATAAAATACATATTTTCATAAATATAAGAAAAATTCTTAACCCTTTTCATTAATTCACTTTTAACACTAATTATACAAATTACTCAAATAATTGTTTTGGTATTTCCTATAATTTATAAATAAATTTAATAGAAATTAAAACTAAATTTTATAGAATATAAGAAAAAATCCTCAAATGAATTTTTATTTATAGGTTTTATTCGACTTGATCCTTATATTAAAAAATTATTTAAATAATTCTTAAATTAACAAGATAACTATTTTTATGGTAACTATTATCTAACTTTCATCTCTCTTCTTCTTCTTCTTCTTCTTTTTTTCTTATTCTTTTTTTAATTATCACTATTTTCATTGTCATTTACAATCATACATCTCCTTCAATTTCCATCGTTATCACTTTTTTGCGTCATTTTTATCACTACTCGAGTTCATCGACATCATCACTTAATAACTATCTGAACACATCATTTTCATCCCTAAAATATAATTTCATCAACATCCACCGTTCATATTTTCCCACCAAATTAATGAATCATCTTTACTACGAATATCCTAAGACAAGGTGGTCATTAACCATGATTATTTACAAGTTTCCACTACATCATCATCAACATCTTCGTCGTACTATCCTAAATCCGACCCTATCTCTAATAATCATATTTTCCAATATGCATCCCTTATCATTAACATCGTCATCTTTAATGATATAACAAATCTTGTCATACTCATCCTCTCCACCAACATCATTGTCAACCCGATCCATTTAGTTATAAAGTAAAAAACAACTGTTCCATGTGTTGTGTTAAGATTAAATTACATTAGGCGGATTGAAATTATTCAACTTCTACCATAAATTGAAGTTGTATCATATGAAAATGACAAAGTGGCTTAGCACCATTAGAGAGAAAATATTATAATGACATACTAAGCCTAAAATTAGTAAATGTTTAATAAAGAATCCCCTTAGGGGATATCTAGGATTTTACGTTGGGGGGATAATAGTTATAACAAAAAGTGGGTTTGAGTGGCAATGAGAAAATAGTATTTGTGTAATGTGTAGTTGTAGGAGAGCTAAAAGGATAAAAATTAGCTTGGGGCTTTTATTTAAAATTGGAGAAATTATTTAGGCTGGGAGAGAATAATGTCAATTTGTATCAAGGTATTTGCGTAAAAAGAATTTTGGAAACTTTCTCGCTTAATGTATCTCTATTTGTGAAGAATAAATCCATTCACGAAAGATTATTTTTGGAGTTTATTGGGCCTAACTGAGGAATTATTCCTTAATATTTGCTGTATTGCACTTTTACCCCTAGTTTTAGACTATATGCTATTTATAGATATTTTTGTGCTTTAATCGTGTATTTAGTGTGTAGCTTTAGGTACATGTTTAAGACAAGGGCCAAATATTAAGAGGAGAAGTCAAAAGATGTAGAGAAACCATGGCGGAATTTGAGCTTAGAACCATTGTAGAGAGTTAGAGCTTTTTTTAGATGTTTATTGCACCAGATTGTTTATGTTACTACGATTTAGAGTAAGAAATTTGGACCTGATACCTTTTTGGTTGAAAATATATTGAAGTCAAGGTCACATGCCAAGTAACGACACTCAATTCGGAGTTACGATGAGAAAAGTATAGCATTTTCGCCGGCAGTGGTTCAAACCACAAAACTGGTTAAATCAAAAACATGTTGGGCTCACAATAAACCTGTTTTCTTAACCCTAAAGAGAGCCCAACGAAATTAGAAGCGAGATAAACTCATTTTCCAGCCCCCATTCCATATTGCATCAACTCTTCATTTTATATCCATGAGGAAGAGGAGAGGGAAGCGACCGCAGAGAAAAGAAGAAGAAAAATGTTTTGCCTATGGACCCATCCATTCCTCTTCAACAAAGCATCAATTCCCTCAATAGTAACATTAGTCTATTTTTTGTTTTAAACCAGATTACTTCCTTAGTTTTAATTAGCTTTATTGTTTTCAGTATTAATTTGTTTATAAGCTAAACTCTATTTGCTTGAGAATGCTTTTATGATACACTGCGTTAGCTTTTTTATTATTATTTATTACATTTTGGATACAAATTACATATTTAATTGAATTGGTTTTTCCTTAATTTCATTATTTATATTCGTGATTTAAATACTCATGTGCTTAGGCCAATTTAGGAAGAGCCGTTCTAATCGGACTAACATCCGTGTGGGGGAAGATTACTGAACTAGTATATGAATGCTTAGTTCCTTTTATCAAACAATATTAGCAAACTAGGTAGTCAATAGGTGTGGATATTTAGCCTTCCTGAAAGTTAAGAGACTATTAAGGTAGTTCGAATAGCATTCCGGCTAGTGTGAACATCAAAATTATTCACCCTTAGTAAAGCAAAGAGAATTAGAGGCATACGGTGTTATCAAACAATATCCTCAAGCTACATTCTCATCATATTAATCCTTTTTATTCAATTTAGTTATTTGTCTTTATCTTCATTAGTTGATAATCATTGTTCGTAGTATAATTTTTTTACTTTTATCTTGTCTTTAATCATAAATTTACTCAAAACCAAACAAATATTCCTCCTTATTATCTTTTGTTATTTGTTATTGCAAACTCTATACCTTGATATTACTTTAAATCTCTTAATCGCCAATCATCCATGCGAACGAATTCAATATTTATCATTTCTTTCTACATGCGATCCGTACTCTGCAGAGTCGATCCCCCAATTATTAGTTGTTTATTTTATTTAACGGGGACGACAAAGGTCGTCACTACATCCCACGGATGGGGTTGCAACTCCCACCCCAAGTTCCTAGATCTGCCCATGAACACCTTTATAGATTCTATGCAAATAAGATGTATAAAATATAGATTACCAATTAATCGATTACCTCAATGATACCAGAATCAGTAGATTATATAATTTAGTTGTTTTCCACAACCAATACGATTTATAGATAAAACGTAGTAGGATAACACGGAGTGTCTACTTATATTGAACATTTATAGCCTCGTTCTAGATTGAATATCATGGATTGGTGAGCTCTAGACATTTCACTATTGAATGTGGTTATTTGAAATTCCTTATTTGGCGTGCGAACTCTGATGGGTAGCGTACGTGTATGAAATTTTGTATACTTTGTTGATCAAGGGGTCAATATAGTCCAAAGCTATATCATAAAAAATATCAAGTTACATTCAAGAGTAATCAACAATACTATCATTAATCAATACCATTTCATAATCTTTATATCACAACCTAATCCATCGTATTCATATTCTCTAATATTACAAACATCAACACCCAATCCACCAGAGCTGTTCTTAGAATAGGTAAAAAGGGATAAGTTTCGGTATCCCTGTGTTTAACATCACCATTCTTGCATCATACAATTGTTTTAGATCAATCAAAACCTCGAATTTCTTTTATCATCACACGATATGTAATTTATTAGGTTTAAGTATCCATTATTGGAATTTGATGTTACTTGGACTTTGTATATCTACTTCCATTCCAGTCGTACGAATATTAATACGATTATTATCAATGATTTTTTTTTCAATTCATAGTTCTCTTTTGGAAATGTTGTTATCCAGATCAATTTACTTGTATATCAAGTTAACAGAAAGTGTTCTACATTTTTTAAAATATCTTTACAAATATCATAGAAAGAGATTTACTACAATTTATTTGCATAAGATTAAAAGTTGTTAGCAGAGTGTTGTTGCAATCTTTCCACACAAATCGATGAATTTAATTATTTATCCAAATGATTTTCCATGTCCCATGATGAGTATTTTTGTTGAAGATCGTGCTTTATTATTCTTCTTTTTCTCAACTTGTGTGATATCATTATTTTGACGTGTATTTCTTTGTTGTTGGCCACAAAAGGGTGTACAATCTGTATTCTTATTCAAGGAAAAGTTCACCAAAAATTTATTGATTCCATTAATTTATTTTTTTAATTCTGGTAATCTGTTTAATTTACATCTTGGTGGATTTTGTAATTTGAAGTCTGACATTACACAATTGGCTTTCCAAATATTCATGGATTCTCTAGATCATACTATAAGTTTTTCTTGTTGTTGTAAAAAAGTTTTCCCATGCTTAATGCTCGCCCATGATCTAAATTGTTGTAAAGTACTTTCTACAAAGTACTTCTTTCGATGATAAATTTCTTTCAACACTTGTGCTGTCAAAGAGGTTGAATTTTTTCATATTTCTAACTCTGCGCTACTAAAAGAGAAGTATTCATTTTTTCAACATCATAAAAACCAAGACCTCCAATTTCTTTTCTAATTGTCATCTTTTCCAAAGCAAACCATACTTTATTCATATGTTGTGCTTCATAATCAACTATGTAGGAAGGAATATCGTGGGGGTGAGAAGAATCAAAGAAGAGGGGGGTGAATAAAAAAACTTATATTTTATAATAAAAGTTATTTTTATAGATACTTCTAAAGTAATCTAAGAACATGTCATGTTGACATATCCAAATTAAATGGAAAGATTGTGTAACATGGATTAGCTACCATAAAATGTTAGTTTAATAACTATTTAACATACTAATAAAATTAATGGTTTAAAACGTAATAACGCATTTAATATAGTTAACGATTCATTTGAGAAAATGTTCTCAAATGTATACTTCAAATATTATTTTAAATATAATATTTTAGTTTTACACCCCATAAAAGGATTTATATTTATATCCATTAAATGTATTATTCATTAAAAATTATTTTGGTGAGTTATTTATTATTAATATAATCCACATAATTTAAAATACAACCATACTTATTACACAATTATTTTAAAATTGTTTCTTGTAACAATAATATCATAAAAATATTAAGTTCAGTATATATTAATAGCCAAAATAAATATCATCAAAAAGATGTAATTAATAGGGATAATATTTTAATAAAGAATAATATGCTTTTCACAACCTTTAAATTATGAGAGATAATAATAATTATATATATTATTATTTATTTGAGCTATAAATCTATAGTTTAGGAAAATACGATTATATTCAAAGAGATCATGGAAAATAAATTAAATCTCATATGTATTAAGAAAATTAAGACGTTATACATTTTTTTTCAAATCATAATGTTAGTCAATAACTAAATAATGCAAAAAGTTTCTTTCTATTATAATGGTTTTAAGGGTATAATATAACATGTTGATTGCCAACACACACACACAAAAAAAAAATCCTTGGATGATAAAGTTCGTCATAATTTATCATTTACACTCGTTACATTTTATTTTAGTCTTTAACAATTTCACTACTTGAAACAATCGAATACTAGACTAGTATAGAGGTTACTATGACCTTGAACGAATAGTTGCAGGGTTAAATTCGTAGTATCCAATCTATTTTTAAATTATTCTTTCCATTAGTTGTTTTAATGAGACAAATCCTTAGGTATGTTTATGTTAATTACATATACTATAGAAATCTCTCTCACAGCAGAAATAACATTCTTCTTCGGCATAAACACACTACGTAAATCCTTTATGCTCTTATATGAGTTTACACTTTTTAAAATCATATCATTCTATAGGTTGATACTTGATGCATAAGTTGAATTACACATTTTCTTATATTTTCATCTTGAATGTTTATCATGCTAAGTTCATTCTCATTTAACAATCATAACCTATATTTATTTGTGCACTTTTGACACGACATATTGCATATTTCTTGCCATAGCTTTGTATGGGTTGTGAATTTCTTTTTAGCTTTGCTAAGTAAGTTATTTGAATTTTTCTATAAACAGTTTTGCATAAAAAACATAGTCCATCCGAGCAACAAGCCAAAAAGTCAAAAAATAGCATTACAGTATAAATTGGTAGCCTTTGAAAAAATATGAACTGAAATTCTAATCCTAAAACGGGAACCCGTTTCTTACAAAACATCAATCTGCTTCATATTGGGCTCCCAAACTCATGCTTAAAACGTCACCCCATTTTTAGCCTTTACGAAGTCGTTTTAAGTTAGCTTGGAATATAATCGTTCAGTCACTTAGAGCCACATGGAATCTGACAATTGGGATTCAAAAGGGAACCCTTTTTGATAGAAACAAAATGATAATTTAGAATACTTGTGCCACATCCTACTCCACGTAGATAATTTTGTTGGGAGCACAAAATTTCCATAAGTAGAGGCTTATTTCAGCAATAAATACAACACTTGATCCTACAACTTTCACAATCTTTTGGAGAAAAAATCAAGATTTAATCAAATCCATCACAAGACCATTCTTCATTTTTAATGTCAATAAAGCTTGATCAAACACAATCAACTTATTATCAACTTAAGGGAGACCTCTTAAGCAAGCATCATTGAATCATCTACTTCTAATGAGATATTACTTCAAGCTTCAAATTCATATTAACTCATTAAGGAGTTAAATATTATAACTGTATTATTATCAAACTAATAAGTGTACTCATTTTCTTGTAATTTTCATCTAAACACTTAGGTTTTTACTATTTTTCTATATTAGTAAAGAGGGGGTTTAAAGGTTGAGATTAAGCCTTATACAATTTTCACACGAGTTGTGATGTAGTTGGTAAAAGTCTGTGTAAATTAGTGTTGGTTTTAACCCAGAAAAACATCTTTGTTCCGGTTTTGTTTTTTAGAATTTGGAAAATAAGAAGTTTAGTGGATGAGATTGAAATCCTCACGTGGCTACCTTAGGTAGTGGGTGTAGGGTAACCGAGCCACTTTAAACAAATGTGTATTCTCTATTCCTATACATTTACATATCGGTTTATAAATTGCTTAGTTTTCAAAACCTATAATCCTCATTACATGATCCTTTAGGTGTTTGATATACTGACTAAGTGCATATGCATATATGTTTGGTCCATACTAACTTAGGTTGGTTCTTCACCTCTTAGCAATCCTTAGCACTTGTCCCCTTACTCTCATTTGTTTTTCTTAATTAGATTCTTAACTAGATAAATTATTTTCCATCTTGTGTAAAGTCTTATTAATTAATCTAACTTAGGTGTAATTGATTTTTAAATAGGTATCAATTAAATTAGAATAATATTAATCCCCCCACCTCTAGGTCTAACACCGATCTAAGTCGTCGAAGCATAATATAGGGCCATTGAGAAAAGTTTGATAGGACCAACAAGTTAAAACGGGCCTTATTGTTTCTAGCACAAAAGTCATTCCTCAAAAACCATAAGTTCCACTTGGGATAAAAAATTCGAACACGCTCTGATCTAAAAATTAGAAACAATATATTTATATATGTGTGTATATAAACATGTATATGATATGACAATCTAGGAAAGTGAGGGAAGTTCAATACACTGTTCCAAAATATTACGAGTTTTAGAGGATGTGTCTTGTATGTTTGGGATATCACGTGTTGGATGCATCGCATATAAATATTTAGAATCTTAACAATTTTCTCATAAACTCTTTGGGGTAAACTGTTTATTGCATAGACTCCTTTGATCAATGACCCATTATTGTTACATGATTTTCGTAGTAAGAAAAAATATTTGGTATAATTTTAGTTTCCGAGTAGGGTTTCCAACTTTTAGGTTCAATTGGTATATATGGTGCATATCTAAAACCTATGAAAACTTTCATGACTATTGTAAAATAGCACAATCTTCACCATAGCCAGGAATAATAATGGGGAGGGTTTAAGGTGAGTTTAGATATTTTCACCTTACAACCCAAAGGAAAAATATACCCCAACATTTTTCCCTCCTTGCATCATTTATCCCTACGCCAGTCTTGCCCATTCCCGATCTTTAAATCTGCTGAAAAGTAAAGGCTATTAGCAGAACAAAGCATTGATTTGTGGGTTATGGGTTAGCATAAAACGATTGTAGTCTACATGAAAATGATACAATATTAATATAAACATTGATACAACATTCAAATATCCATATAAAAATAATTTTTGATTAATATTTTGTTGTCCCATTTATGGAAAAAGTACCATAAGTTAAAAAAAACGCAATAGTGTTTAATGAAAATATAAAAAAATAATACAGAGAATAAACTCACGCATCACCACCACCACCACCACCACCACCACCTATTCAAAAACAGAGCGCCGGCGAGGCGTCTTTTTCTTTCTTTTATTGTATTAATGTTCTCTTCTTAAAAGAGTCACACAATTTTGTAGTTTTCATTAAATAAAAATGAATACTACAATACTGTGAGACTCTTTTAAGAAGAGAACTTTAAACAAAAAACTGAAAGTTACTTAAGATATGTGTATAGTGTGTATGAATATCTTGAATGTGGAGGTATGATTGGATAGAGACCGTATATATAGGGGAATGTGAGAAAATACTAGGGTGGTATTTGAGAAACGTTTCAAATACATTCTAAAAGAGTATTCATTGTAAACTTTTTTCATTTACTGTACCACCTAAAAAGAATGATTGAACTTTTTAACCTTTTTCCTTAATTGTAACTCAATTACTTTTATTATCCCATCTCATTAATTGGCCTTTAACATAATTACAATTTAGGCTAATTCTTATTTTGATATTTTTTTAATCGATGATAACTTTAATAAATATAAAATTCATATTTTAATAAATACAGGAAAATTCTTAACCTTTTTCATTTATTGACCTTTAACATTAATTATGCAATTTACATAAATAATTGTTTTTTTATTTTCTTTAATCTATAAATAAATTTACTAGAATACTCAAATTGAATTTTGGTTTATAGGTTTTATTCGACTTGATCCTTATATTAACAAGATAACTTTATTTTATGGTAACCTTCTTCTTCTTCTTCTTCATTCTTTTTTTAACTATCACTGTTTTCATCGTTATTTACAATCATAAGTCTACTTCAATTTTCATCATTATAGATAGGGGAATGTGAGAAAGTACTGGGATGATATTTGAGAAAGGTGACAAATACATTCTAAAAAGAGTATTTATTATAGACTTTTTCATTTAATGTACCACCTAAAAAGAATGATCGAATTTTTTTGATCGTTTTCCTTAATGATACCTCAATAACTTTTATTTCTTTTTTCATTAATTGACCTTTAACATAATTACAATTTACACAAATAGTTATTTTTGTATTTCTTTTACATCAATGATAACTTTAATAAAAATAAAATACATATTTTCATAAATATAAGAAAAATTCTTAACCCTTTTCATTAATTCACCTTTAACACTAATTATACAAATTACTCAAATAATTGGTTTGGTATTTTCTTTAATTTATAAATAAATTTAATAGAAATTAAAACTAAATTTTATAGAATATAAGAAAAAATCCTCAAATGAATTTTTATTTATAGGTTTTATTCGACTTGATCCTTATATTAAAAAATTATTTAAATAATTCTTAAATTAACAAGATAACTATTTTTATGGTAACTATTATCTAACTTTCATCTCTCTTCTTCTTCTTCTTCTTCTTCTTCTTCTTCTCTTTTTCTTATTCTTTTTTTAATTATCACTATTTTCATTGTCATTTACAATCATACATCTCCTTCAATTTCCATCGTTATCACTTTTTTGCGTCATTTTTATCACTACTCGAGTTCATCGACATCATCACTTAATAACTATCTGAACACATCATTTTCATCCCTAAAATATAATTTTATCAACATCCACCGTTCATATTTTCCCACCAAATTAATGAATCATCTTTACTACGAATATCCTAAGACAAGGTGGTCATTAACCATCATTATTTACAAGTTTCCACTACATTATCATCAACATCTTCGTCGTACTATCCTAAATCCGACCCTATCTCTAATAATCATATTTTCCAATATGCATCCCTTATCATTAACATCATCATCTTTAATGATATAACAAATCTTGTCATACTCATCCTCTCCACCAACATCATTGTCAACCCGATCCATTTAGTTATAAAGTAAAAAACAACTGTTCCATGTGTTGTGTTAAGATTAAATTATATTAGGCGGATTGAAATTATTCAACTTCTACCATAAATTGAAGTTGTATCATATGAAAATGACAAAGTGGCTTAGCACCATTAGAGAGAAAATATTATAATGACATACTAAGCCTAAAATTAGTAAATGTTTAATAAAGAATCCCCTTAGGGGATATCTAGGATTTTACGTTGGGGGGATAATAGTTATAACAAAAAGTGGGTTTGAGTGGCAATGAGAAAATAGTATTTGTGTAATGTGTAGTTGTAGGAGAGCTAAAAGGATAAAAATTAGCTTGGGGCTTTTATTTAAAATTGGAGAAATTATTTAGGCTGGGAGAGAATAATGTCAATTTGTATCAAGGTATTTGGTAAAAAGAATTTTGGAAACTTTCTCGCTTAATGTATCTCTATTTGTGAAGAATAAATCCATTCACGAAAGATTATTTTTGGAGTTTATTGGGCCTAACTGAGGAATTATTCCTTAATATTTGCTGTATTGCACTTTTACCCCTAGTTTTAGACTATATGCTATTTATAGATATTTTTGTGCTTTAATCGTGTATTTAGTGTGTAGATTTAGGTACATGTTTAAGACAAGGGCCCAATATTAAGAGGAGAAGTCAAAAGATGTAGAGAAACCATGGCGGAATTTGAGCTTAGAACCATTGTAGAGAGTTTGAGCTTTTTTTAGATGTTTATTGCACCAGATTGTTTATGTTACTATGATTTAGAGTAAGAAATTTGGACCTGATACCTTTTTGGTTGAAAATATATTGAAGTCAAGGTCACATGCCAAGTAACGACACTCAATTCGGAGTTACGATGAGAAAAGTATAGCATTTTCGCAGGCAGTGGTTCAAACCACAAAACTGGTTAAATCAAAAACATGTTGGGCTCACAATAAACCTGTTTTCTTAACCCTAAAGAGAGCCCAACGAAATTAGAAGCGAGATAAACTCATTTTCCAGCCCCCATTCCATATTGCATCAACTCTTCATTTTATATCCATGAGGAAGAGGAGAGGGAAGCGACTGCAGAGAAAAGAAGAAGAAAAATGTTTTGTCTATGGACCCATCCATTCCTCTTCAACAAAGCATCAATTCCCTCAATAGTAACATTAGTCTATTTTTTGTTTTAAACCAGATTACTTCCTTAGTTTTAATTAGCTTTATTGTTTTCAGTATTAATTTGTTTATAAGCTAAACTCTATTTGCTTGAGAATGCTTTTATGATACACTGCGTTAGCTTTTTTATTATTATTTATTACATTTTGGATACAAATTACATATTTAATTGAATTGGTTTTTCCTTAATTTCATTATTTATATTCGTGATTTAAATACTCACGTGCTTAGGCCAAAGTAGGAAGAGCCATTCTAATCGGACTAACATCCGTGTGGGGGAAGATTACTGAACTAGTATATGAATGCTTAGTTCCTTTTATCAAACAATATTAGCAAACTAGGTAGTCAATAGGTGTGGATATTTAGCCTTCCTGAAAGTTAAGAGACTATTAAGGTAGTTCGAATAGCATTCCGGCTAGTGTGAACATCAAAATTATTCACCCTTAGTAAAGCAAAGAGAATTAGAGGCATACGGTGTTATCAAACAATATCCTCAAGCTACATTCTCATCAAATTAATCCTTTTTATTCAATTTAGTTATTTGTCTTTATCTTCATTAGTTGATAATCATTGTTCGTAATATAATTTTTTTACTTTTATCTTGTCTTTAATCATAAATTTACTCAAAACCAAACAAATATTCCTCCTTATTATCTTTTGTTATTTGTTATTGCAAACTCTATACCTTGATATTACTTTAAATCTCTTAATCGCCAATCATCCATGCGAACGAATTCAATATTTATCATTTCTTGCTACATGCGATCCGTACTCTGCGGAGTCGATCCCCCAATTATTAGTTGTTTATTTTATTTAACGGGGACGACAAAGGTCGTCACTACATCCCACGGATGGGGTTGCAACTCCCACCCCAAGTTCCTAGATCTGCCCATGAACACCTTTATAGATTCTATGCAAATAAGATGTATAAAATATAGATTACCAATTAATCGATTACCTCAATGATACCAGAATCAGTAGATTATATAATTTAGTTGTTTTCCACAACCAATATGATTTATAGATAAAACGTAGTAGGATAAAACGGAGTGTCTACTTATATTGAACATTTATAGCCTCGTTCTAGATTGAATATCATGGATTGGTGAGCTTTAGACATTTCACTATTGAATGTGGTTATTTGAAATTCCTTATTTGGCGTGCGAACTCTGATGGGTAGCGTACGTGTATGAAATTTTGTATACTTTGTTGCTCAAGGGGTCAATATAGTCCAAAGCTATATCATAAAAAATATCAAGTTACATTCAAGAGTAATCAACAATACTATCATTAATCAATACCATTTCATAATCTTTATATCACAACCTAATCCATCGTATTCATATTCTCTAATATTACAAACATCAACACCCAATCCACCAGAGCTGTTCTTAGAATAGGTAAAAAGGGATAAGTTTCGGTATCCCTGTGTTTAACATCACCATTCTTGCATCATACAATTGTTTTAGATCAATCAAAACCTCGAATTTCTTTTATCATCACACGATATGTAATTTATTAGGTTTAAGTATCCATTATTGGAATTTGATGTTACTTGGACTTTGTATATCTACTTCCATTCCAGTCGTACGAATATTAATACGATTATTATCAATGATTTTTTTTTCAATTCATAGTTCTCTTTTGGAAATGTTGTTATCCAGATCAATTTACTTGTATATCAAGTTAACAGAAAGTGTTCTACATTTTTTAAAATATCTTTACAAATATCATAGAAAGAGATTTACTACAATTTATTTGCATAAGATTAAAAGTTGTTAGCAGAGTGTTGTTGCAATCTTTCCACACAAATCGATGAATTTAATTATTTATCCAAATGATTTTCCATGTCCCATGATGAGTATTTTTGTTGAAGATCGTGCTTTATTATTCTTCTTTTTCTCAACTTGTGTGATATCATTATTTTGACGTGTATTTCTTTGTTGTTGGCCACAAAAGGGTGTACAATCTGTATTCTTATTCAAGGAAAAGTTCACCAAAAATTTATTGATTCCATTAATTTATTTTTTTAATTCTGGTAATCTGTTTAATTTACATCTTGGTGGATTTTGTAATTTGAAGTCTGACATTACACAATTGGCTTTCCAAATATTCATGGATTCTCTAGATCATACTATAAGTTTTTCTTGTTGTTGTAAAAAAGTTTTCCCATGCTTAATGCTCGCCCATGATCTAAATTGTTGTAAAGTACTTTCTACAAAGTATTTCTTTCGATGATAAATTTCTTTCAACACTTGTGCTGTCAAAGAGGTTGAATTTTTTCATATTTCTAACTCTGCGCTACTAAAAGAGAAGTATTCATTTTTTCAACATCATAAAAACCAAGACCTCGAATTTCTTTTCTAATTGTCATCTTTTCCAAAGCAAACCATACTTTATTCATATGTTGTGCTTCATAATCAACTATGTAGGAAGGAATATCGTGGGGGTGAGGAGAATCAAAGAAGAGGGGGGTGAATAAAAAAACTTATATTTTATAATAAAAGTTATTTTTATAGATACTTCTAAAGTAATCTAAGAACATGTCATGTTGACATATCCAAATTAAATGGAAAGATTGTGTAACATGGATTAGCTACCATAAAATGTTAGTTTAATAACTATTTAACATACTAATAAAATTAATGGTTTAAAACGTAATAATGCATTTAATATAGTTAACGATTCATTTGAGAAAATGTTCTCAAATGTATACTTCAAATATTATTTTAAATATAATATTTTAGTTTTACACCCCATAAAAGGATTTATATTTATATCCATTAAATGTATTATTCATTAAAAATTATTTTGGTGAGTTATTTATTATTAATATAATCCACATAATTTAAAATACAACCATACTTATTACACAATTATTTTAAAATTGTTTCTTGTAACAATAATATCATAAAAATATTAAGTTCAGTATATATTAATAGCCAAAATAAATATCATCAAAAGATGTAATTAATAGGGATAATATTTTAATAAAGAATAATATGCTTTTCACAACCTTTAAATTATGAGAGATAATGATAATTATATATATTATTATTTATTTGAGCTATAAATTTATAGTTTAGGAAAATACGATTATATTCAAAGAGATCATGGAAAATAAATTAAATCTCATATGTATTAAGAAAATTAAGACGTTATACATTTTTTTTCAAATCATAATGTTAGTCAATAACTAAATAATGCAAAAAGTTTCTTTCTATTATAATGGTTTTAAGGGTATAATATAACATGTTGATTGCCAACACACACACACAAAAAAAAAATCCTTGGATGATAAAGTTCGTCATAATTTATCATTTACACTCGTTACATTTTATTTTAGTCTTTAACAATTTCACTACTTGAAACAATCGAATACTAGACTAGTATAGAGGTTACTATGACCTTGAACGAATAGTTGCAGTGTTAAATTCGTAGTATCCAATCTATTTTTAAATTATTCTTTCCATTAGTTGTTTTAATGAGACAAATCCTTAGGTATGTTTATGTTAATTACATATACTATAGAAATCTCTCTCACAGCAGAAATAACATTCTTCTTCGGCATAAACACACTACGTAAATCCTTTATGCTCTTATATGAGTTTACACTTTTTAAAATCATATCATTCTATAGGTTGATACTTGATGCATAAGTTGAATTACACATTTTCTTATATTTTCATCTTGAATGTTTATCATGCTAAGTTCATTCTCATTTAACAATCATAACCTATATTTATTTGTGCACTTTTGACACGACATATTGCATATTTCTTGCCATAGCTTTGTATGGGTTGTGAATTTCTTTTTAGCTTTTCTAAGTAAGTTATTTGAATTTTTCTATAAACATTTTTGCATAAAAAACATAGTCCATCCGAGCAACAAGCCAAAAAGTCAAAAAATAGCATTACAGTATAAATTGGTAGCCTTTGAAAAAATATGAACCGAAATTCTAATCCTAAAACGGGAACCCGTTTCTTACAAAACATCAATCTGCTTCATATTGGGCTCCCAAACTCATGCTTAAAACGTCATCCCATTTTTAGCCTTTACGAAGTCGTTTTAAGTTAGCTTGGAATATAATCGTTCAGTCACTTAGAGCCACATGGAATCTGACAATTGGGATTCAAAAGGGAACCCTTTTTGATAGAAACAAAATGATAATTTAGAATACTTGTGCCACATCCTACTCCAAGTAGATAATTTTGTTGGGAGCACAAAATTTCCATAAGTAGAGGCTTATTTCAGCAATAAATACAACACTTGATCCTACAACTTTCACAATCTTTTGGAGAAAAAATCAAGATTTAATCAAATCCATCACAAGACCATTCTTCATTTTTAATGTCAATAAAGCTTGATCAAACACAATCAACTTATTATCAACTTAAGGGAGACCTCTTAAGTAAGCATCATTGAATCATCTACTTCTAATGAGATATTACTTCAAGCTTCAAATTCATATTAACTAATTAAGGAATTAAATATTATAACTGTATTATTATCAAACTAATAAGTGTACTCATTTTCTTGTAATTTTTATCTAAACACTTAGGTTTTTATTATTTTTCTATATTAGTAAAGAGGGGGTTTAAAGGTTGAGATTAAGCCTTATACAATTTTCACACGAGTTGTGATGTAGTTGGTAAAAGTCTGTGTAAATTAGTGTTGGTTTTAACCCAGAAAAACATCTTTGTTCCGGTTTTGTTTTTTAGAATTTGGAAAATAAGAAGTTTAGTGGATGAGATTGAAATCCTCACGTGGCTACCTTAGGTAGTGGGTGTAGGGTAACCGAGCCACTTTAAACAAATGTGTATTCTCTATTCCTATACATTTACATATCAGTTTATAAATTGCTTAGTTTTCAAAACCTATAATCCTCATTACATGATCCTTTAGGTGTTTGATATACTGACTAAGTGCATATGCATATATGTTTGGTCCATACTAACTTAGGTTGGTTCTTCACCTCTTAGCAATCCTTAGCACTTGTCCCCTTACTCTCATTTGTTTTTCTTAATTAGATTCTTAACTAGATAAATTATTTTCCATCTTGTGTAAAGTCTTATTAATTAATCTAACTTAGGTGTAATTGATTTTTAAATAGGTATCAATTAAATTAGAATAATATTAATCCCCCCACCTCTAGGTCTAACACCGATCTAAGTCGTCGAAGCATAAAATAGGGCCATTGAGAAAAGTTTGATAGGACCAACAAGTTAAAACGGGCCTTATTGTTTCTAGCACAAAAGTCATTCCTCAAAAACCATAAGTTCCACTTGGGATAAAAAATTCGAACACGCTCTGATCTAAAAATTAGAAACAATATATTTATATATGTGTGCATATAAACATGTATATGATATAACAATCTAGGAAAGTGAGGGAAGTTCAATACACTGTTCCAAAATATTACGAGTTTTAGAGGATGTGTCTTGTATGTTTGGGATATCACGTGTTGGATGCATCGCATATAAATATTTAGAATCTTAACAATTTTCTCATGAACTCTTTGGGGTAAACCGTTTATTGCATAGACTCCTTTGATCAATGACCCATTACTGTTACATTATTTTCGTAGTAAGAAAAAATATTTGGTATAATTTTAGTTTCCGAGTAGGGTTTCCAACTTTTAGGTTCAATTGGTATATATGGTGCATATCTAAAACCTATGAAAACTTTCATGACTATTGTAAAATAGCACAATCTTCACCATAGCCAGGAATAATAATGGGGAGGGTTTAAGGTGAGTTTAGCTATTTTCACCTTACAACCCAAAGGAAAAATAAACCCCAACATTTTTCCCTCCTTGCATCATTTATCCCTACGCCAGTCTTGCCCATTCCCGATCTTTAAATCTGCTGAAAAGTAAAGGCTATTAGCAGAACAAAGCATTGATTTGTGGGTTATGGGTTAGCATAAAACGATTGTAGTCTACATGAAAATGATACAATATTAATATAAACATTGATACAACATTCAAATATCCATATAAAAATAATTTTTGATTAATATTTTTTTGTCCCATTTATGAAAAAAGTACCATAAGTTAAAAAAAACGCAATAGTGTTTAATGAAAATATAAAAAATAATACCGAGAATAAACTCACGCATCACCACCTATTCAAAAACAGAGCGCCGACGACGCGTCTTTTTCTTTCTTTTATTGTATTAATGTTCTCTTCTTAAAAGAGTCACACAATTTTGTAGTTTTCATTAAATAAAAATGAATACTACAATACTGTGAGACTCTTTTAAGAAGAGAACTCTAAACAAAAAACTGAAAGTTACTTAAGATATGTGTATAGTGTGTATGAATATCTTGAATGTGGAGGTATGAGTGGATAGAGACCGTATATATAGGGAAATGTGAGAAAATACTAGGGTGGTATTTGAGAAACGTTTCAAATACATTCTAAAAGAGTATTCATTCTAAACTTTTTTCATTTACTGTACCACCTAAAAAGAATGATTGAACTTTTTAACCTTTTTCCTTAATTGTAACTCAATTACTTTTATTATCCCATCTCATTAATTGGCCTTTAACATAATTACAATTTAGGCTAATTCTTATTTTGATATTTTTTTAATCGATGATAACTTTAATAAATATAAAATTCATATTTTAATAAATACAGGAAAATTCTTAACCTTTTTCATTTATTGACCTTTAACATTAATTATGCAATTTACATAAATAATTGTTTTTTTATTTTCTTTAATCTATAAATAAATTTACTAGAATACTCAAATTGAATTTTGGTTTATAGGTTTTATTCGACTTGATCCTTATATTAACAAGATAACTTTATTTTATGGTAACCTTCTTCTTCTTCTTCATTCTTTTTTTAACTATCACTGTTTTCATCGTTATTTACAATCATAAGTCTACTTCAATTTTCATCATTATAGATAGGGGAATGTGAGAAAGTACTGGGATGATATTTGAGAAAGGTGACAAATACATTCTAAAAAGAGTATTTATTATAGACTTTTTCATTTAATGTACCACCTAAAAAGAATGATCAAATTTTTTTGATCGTTTTCCTTAATGATACCTCAATAACTTTTATTTCTTTTTTCATTAATTGACCTTTAACATAATTACAATTTACACAAATAGTTATTTTTGTATTTCTTTTACATCAATGATAACTTTAATAAAAATAAAATACATATTTTCATAAATATAAGAAAAATTCTTAACCCTTTTCATTAATTCACCTTTAACACTAATTATACAAATTACTCAAATAATTGTTTTGGTATTTCCTATAATTTATAAATAAATTTAATAGAAATTAAAACTAAATTTTATAGAATATAAGAAAAAATCCTCAAATGAATTTTTATTTATAGGTTTTATTCGACTTGATCCTTATATTAAAAAATTATTTAAATAATTCTTAAATTAACAAGATAACTATTTTTATGGTAACTATTATCTAACTTTCATCTCTCTTCTTCTTCTTCTTCTTCTTTTTTTCTTATTCTTTTTTTAATTATCACTATTTTCATTGTCATTTACAATCATACATCTCCTTCAATTTCCATCGTTATCACTTTTTTGCGTCATTTTTATCACTACTCGAGTTCATCGACATCATCACTTAATAACTATATGAACACATCATTTTCATCCCTAAAATATAATTTCATCAACATCCACCGTTCATATTTTCCCACCAAATTAATGAATCATCTTTACTACGAATATCCTAAGACAAGGTGGTCATTAACCATGATTATTTACAAGTTTCCACTACATCATCATCAACATCTTCGTCGTACTATCCTAAATCCGACCCTATCTCTAATAATCATATTTTCCAATATGCATCCCTTATCATTAACATCGTCATCTTTAATGATATAACAAATCTTGTCATACTCATCCTCTCCACCAACATCATTGTCAACCCGATCCATTTAGTTATAAAGTAAAAAACAACTGTTCCATGTGTTGTGTTAAGATTAAATTACATTAGGCGGATTGAAATTATTCAACTTCTACCATAAATTGAAGTTGTATCATATGAAAATGACAAAGTGGCTTAGCACCATTAGAGAGAAAATATTATAATGACATACTAAGCCTAAAATTAGTAAATGTTTAATAAAGAATCCCCTTAGGGGATATCTAGGATTTTACGTTGGGGGGATAATAGTTATAACAAAAAGTGGGTTTGAGTGGCAATGAGAAAATAGTATTTGTGTAATGTGTAGTTGTAGGAGAGCTAAAAGGATAAAAATTAGCTTGGGGCTTTTATTTAAAATTGGAGAAATTATTTAGGCTGGGAGAGAATAATGTCAATTTGTATCAAGGTATTTGCGTAAAAAGAATTTTGGAAACTTTCTCGCTTAATGTATCTCTATTTGTGAAGAATAAATCCATTCACGAAAGATTATTTTTGGAGTTTATTGGGCCTAACTGAGGAATTATTCCTTAATATTTGCTGTATTGCACTTTTACCCCTAGTTTTAGACTATATGCTATTTATAGATATTTTTGTGCTTTAATCGTGTATTTAGTGTGTAGCTTTAGGTACATGTTTAAGACAAGGGCCAAATATTAAGAGGAGAAGTCAAAAGATGTAGAGAAACCATGGCGGAATTTGAGCTTAGAACCATTGTAGAGAGTTAGAGCTTTTTTTAGATGTTTATTGCACCAGATTGTTTATGTTACTACGATTTAGAGTAAGAAATTTGGACCTGATACCTTTTTGGTTGAAAATATATTGAAGTCAAGGTCACATGCCAAGTAACGACACTCAATTCGGAGTTACGATGAGAAAAGTATAGCATTTTCGCCGGCAGTGGTTCAAACCACAAAACTGGTTAAATCAAAAACATGTTGGGCTCACAATAAACCTGTTTTCTTAACCCTAAAGAGAGCCCAACGAAATTAGAAGCGAGATAAACTCATTTTCCAGCCCCCATTCCATATTGCATCAACTCTTCATTTTATATCCATGAGGAAGAGGAGAGGGAAGCGACCGCAGAGAAAAGAAGAAGAAAAATGTTTTGCCTATGGACCCATCCATTCCTCTTCAACAAAGCATCAATTCCCTCAATAGTAACATTAGTCTATTTTTTGTTTTAAACCAGATTACTTCCTTAGTTTTAATTAGCTTTATTGTTTTCAGTATTAATTTGTTTATAAGCTAAACTCTATTTGCTTGAGAATGCTTTTATGATACACTGCGTTAGCTTTTTTATTATTATTTATTACATTTTGGATACAAATTACATATTTAATTGAATTGGTTTTTCCTTAATTTCATTATTTATATTCGTGATTTAAATACTCATGTGCTTAGGCCAATTTAGGAAGAGCCGTTCTAATCGGACTAACATCCGTGTGGGGGAAGATTACTGAACTAGTATATGAATGCTTAGTTCCTTTTATCAAACAATATTAGCAAACTAGGTAGTCAATAGGTGTGGATATTTAGCCTTCCTGAAAGTTAAGAGACTATTAAGGTAGTTCGAATAGCATTCCGGCTAGTGTGAACATCAAAATTATTCACCCTTAGTAAAGCAAAAAGAATTAGAGGCATACGGTGTTATCAAACAATATCCTCAAGCTACATTCTCATCATATTAATCCTTTTTATTCAATTTAGTTATTTGTCTTTATCTTCATTAGTTGATAATCATTGTTCGTAGTATAATTTTTTTACTTTTATCTTGTCTTTAATCATAAATTTACTCAAAACCAAACAAATATTCCTCCTTATTATCTTTTGTTATTTGTTATTGCAAACTCTATACCTTGATATTACTTTAAATCTCTTAATCGCCAATCATCCATGCGAACGAATTCAATATTTATCATTTCTTTCTACATGCGATCCGTACTCTGCAGAGTCGATCCCCCAATTATTAGTTGTTTATTTTATTTAACGGGGACGACAAAGGTCGTCACTACATCCCACGGATGGGGTTGCAACTCCCACCCCAAGTTCCTAGATCTGCCCATGAACACCTTTATAGATTCTATGCAAATAAGATGTATAAAATATAGATTACCAATTAATCGATTACCTCAATGATACCAGAATCAGTAGATTATATAATTTAGTTGTTTTCCACAACCAATACGATTTATAGATAAAACGTAGTAGGATAACACGGAGTGTCTACTTATATTGAACATTTATAGCCTCGTTCTAGATTGAATATCATGGATTGGTGAGCTCTAGACATTTCACTATTGAATGTGGTTATTTGAAATTCCTTATTTGGCGTGCGAACTCTGATGGGTAGCGTACGTGTATGAAATTTTGTATACTTTGTTGATCAAGGGGTCAATATAGTCCAAAGCTATATCATAAAAAATATCAAGTTACATTCAAGAGTAATCAACAATACTATCATTAATCAATACCATTTCATAATCTTTATATCACAACCTAATCCATCGTATTCATATTCTCTAATATTACAAACATCAACACCCAATCCACCAGAGCTGTTCTTAGAATAGGTAAAAAGGGATAAGTTTCGGTATCCCTGTGTTTAACATCACCATTCTTGCATCATACAATTGTTTTAGATCAATCAAAACCTCGAATTTCTTTTATCATCACACGATATGTAATTTATTAGGTTTAAGTATCCATTATTGGAATTTGATGTTACTTGGACTTTGTATATCTACTTCCATTCCAGTCGTACGAATATTAATACGATTATTATCAATGATTTTTTTTTCAATTCATAGTTCTCTTTTGGAAATGTTGTTATCCAGATCAATTTACTTGTATATCAAGTTAACAGAAAGTGTTCTACATTTTTTAAAATATCTTTACAAATATCATAGAAAGAGATTTACTACAATTTATTTGCATAAGATTAAAAGTTGTTAGCAGAGTGTTGTTGCAATCTTTCCACACAAATCGATGAATTTAATTATTTATCCAAATGATTTTCCATGTCCCATGATGAGTATTTTTGTTGAAGATCGTGCTTTATTATTCTTCTTTTTCTCAACTTGTGTGATATCATTATTTTGACGTGTATTTCTTTGTTGTTGGCCACAAAAGGGTGTACAATCTGTATTCTTATTCAAGGAAAAGTTCACCAAAAATTTATTGATTCCATTAATTTATTTTTTTAATTCTGGTAATCTGTTTAATTTACATCTTGGTGGATTTTGTAATTTGAAGTCTGACATTACACAATTGGCTTTCCAAATATTCATGGATTCTCTAGATCATACTATAAGTTTTTCTTGTTGTTGTAAAAAAGTTTTCCCATGCTTAATGCTCGCCCATGATCTAAATTGTTGTAAAGTACTTTCTACAAAGTACTTCTTTCGATGATAAATTTCTTTCAACACTTGTGCTGTCAAAGAGGTTGAATTTTTTCATATTTCTAACTCTGCGCTACTAAAAGAGAAGTATTCATTTTTTCAACATCATAAAAACCAAGACCTCCAATTTCTTTTCTAATTGTCATCTTTTCCAAAGCAAACCATACTTTATTCATATGTTGTGCTTCATAATCAACTATGTAGGAAGGAATATCGTGGGGGTGAGGAGAATCAAAGAAGAGGGGGGTGAATAAAAAAACTTATATTTTATAATAAAAGTTATTTTTATAGATACTTTTAAAGTAATCTAAGAACATGTCATGTTGACATATCCAAATTAAATGGAAAGATTGTGTAACATGGATTAGCTACCATAAAATGTTAGTTTAATAACTATTTAACATACTAATAAAATTAATGGTTTAAAACGTAATAACGCATTTAATATAGTTAACGATTCATTTGAGAAAATGTTCTCAAATGTATACTTCAAATATTATTTTAAATATAATATTTTAGTTTTACACCCCATAAAAGGATTTATATTTATATCCATTAAATGTATTACTCATTAAAAATTATTTTGGTGAGTTATTTATTATTAATATAATCCACATAATTTAAAATACAACCATACTTATTACACAATTATTTTAAAATTGTTTCTTGTAACAATAATATCATAAAAATATTAAGTTCAGTATATATTAATAGCCAAAATAAATATCATCAAAAGATGTAATTAATAGGGATAATATTTTAATAAAGAATAATATGCTTTTCACAACCTTTAAATTATGAGAGATAATGATAATTATATATATTATTATTTATTTGAGCTATAAATTTATAGTTTAGGAAAATACGATTATATTCAAAGCGATCATGGAAAATAAATTAAATCTCATATGTATTAAGAAAATTAAGACGTTATACATTTTTTTTCAAATCATAATGTTAGTCAATAACTAAATAATGCAAAAAGTTTCTTTCTATTATAATGGTTTTAAGGGTATAATATAACATGTTGATTGCCAACACACACACACAAAAAAAAAAATCCTTGGATGATAAAGTTCGTCATAATTTATCATTTACACTCGTTACATTTTATTTTAGTCTTTAACAATTTCACTACTTGAAACAATCGAATACTAGACTAGTATAGAGGTTACTATGACCTTGAACGAATAGTTGCAGGGTTAAATTCGTAGTATCCAATCTATTTTTAAATTATTCTTTCGATTAGTTGTTTTAATGAGACAAATCCTTAGGTATGTTTATGTTAATTACATATACTATAGAAATCTCTCTCACAGCAGAAATAACATTCTTCTTCGGCATAAACACACTACGTAAATCCTTTATGCTCTTATATGAGTTTACACTTTTTAAAATCATATCATTCTATAGGTTGATACTTGATGCATAAGTTGAATTACACATTTTCTTATATTTTCATCTTGAATGTTTATCATGCTAAGTTCATTCTCATTTAACAATCATAACCTATATTTATTTGTGCACTTTTGACACGACATATTGCATATTTCTTGCCATAGCTTTGTATGGGTTGTGAATTTCTTTTTAGCTTTGCTAAGTAAGTTATTTGAATTTTTCTATAAACATTTTTGCATAAAAAACATAGTCCATCCGAGCAACAAGCCAAAAAGTCAAAAAATAGCATTACATTATAAATTGGTAGCCTTTGAAAAAATATGAACCGAAATTCTAATCCTAAAACGGGAACCCGTTTCTTACAAAACATCAATCTGCTTCATATTGGGCTCCCAAACTCATGCTTAAAACGTCACCCCATTTTTAGCCTTTACGAAGTCATTTTAAGTTAGCTTGGAATATAATCGTTCAGTCACTTAGAGCCACATGGAATCTGACAATTGGGATTCAAAAGGGAACCCTTTTTGATAGAAACAAAATGATAATTTAGAATACTTGTGCCACATCCTACTCCACGTAGATAATTTTGTTGGGAGCACAAAATTTCCATAAGTAGAGGCTTATTTCAGCAATAAATACAACACTTGATCCTACAACTTTCACAATCTTTTGGAGAAAAAATCAAGATTTAATCAAATCCATCACAAGACCATTCTTCATTTTTAATGTCAATAAAGCTTGATCAAACACAATCAACTTATTATCAACTTAAGGGAGACCTCTTAAGCAAGAATCATTGAATCATCTACTTCTAATGAGATATTACTTCAAGCTTCAAATTCATATTAACTAATTAAGGAGTTAAATATTATAAATGTATTATTATCAAACTAATAAGTGTACTCATTTTCTTGTAATTTTCATCTAAACACTTAGGTTTTTACTATTTTTCTATATTAGTAAAGAGGGGGTTTAAAGGTTGAGATTAAGCCTTATACAATTTTCACACGAGTTGTGATGTAGTTGGTAAAAGTCTGTGTAAATTAGTGTTGGTTTTAACCCAGAAAAACATCTTTGTTCCGGTTTTGTTTTTTAGAATTTGGAAAATAAGAAGTTTAGTGGATGAGATTGAAATCCTCACGTGGCTACCTTAGGTAGTGGGTGTAGGGTAACCGAGCCACTTTAAACGAATGTGTATTCTCTATTCCTATACATTTACATATCGGTTTATAAATTGCTTGGTTTTCAAAACCTATAATCCTCATTACATGATCCTTTAGGTGTTTGATATACTGACTAAGTGCATATGCATATATGTTTGGTCCATACTAACTTAGGTTGGTTCTTCACCTCTTAGCAATCCTTAGCACTTGTCCCCTTACTCTCATTTGTTTTTCTTAATTAGATTCTTAACTAGATAAATTATTTTCCATCTTGTGTAAAGTCTTATTAATTAATCTAACTTAGGTGTAATTGATTTTTAAATAGGTATCAATTAAATTAGAATAATATTAATCCTCCCACCTCTAGGTCTAACACCGATCTAAGTCGTCGAAGCATAAAATAAGGCCATTGAGAAAAGTTTGATAGGACCAACAAGTTAAAACGGGCCTTATTGTTTCTAGAACAAAAGTCATTCCTCAAAAACCATAAGTTCCACTTGGGATAAAAAATTCGAACACGCTTTGATCTAAAAATCAGAAACAATATATTTATATATGTGTGTATATAAACATGTATATGATATAACAATCTAGGAAAGTGAGGGAAGTTCAATACACTGTTTCAAAATATTACGAGTTTTAGAGGATGTGTCTTGTATGTTTGGGATATCACGTGTTGGATGCATCGCATATAAATATTTAGAATCTTAACAATTTTCTCATGAACTCTTTGGGGTAAACCGTTTATTGCATAGACTCCTTTGATCAATGACCCATTATTGTTACATGATTGTCGTAGTAATAAAAAATATTTGGTATAATTTTAGTTTCCGAGTAGGGTTTCCAACTTTTAGGTTCAATTGGTATATATGGTGCATATCAAAAACCTATGAAAACTTTCATGACTATTGTAAAATAGCACAATCTTCACCATAGCCAGGAATAATAACGGGGAGGGTTTAAGGTGAGTTTAGCTATTTTCACCTTACAACCCAAAGGAAAAATAAACCCCACCATTTTTCCCTCCTTGCATCATTTCTCCCTACGCCAGTCTTGCCCATTCCCGATCTTTAAATCTGCTGAAAAGTAAAGGCTATTAGCAGAACAAAGCATTGATCTGTGGGTTATGGGTTAGCATAAAACGATTGTAGTCTACATGAAAATGATACAATATTAATACAAACATTGATACAACATTCAAATATCCATATAAAAATAATTTTTGATTAATATTTTGTTGTCCCATTTATGCAAAAAAGTACCATAAGTTAAAAAAAAACGCAATAGTGTTTAATGAAAATATAAAAAAATAATACAGAAAATAAAACTTTACATATTTTTTATTTTCTTTCTTTAGTATTTCTCCTCAATAATTTTAAAAAAAATCTTAAATATATATTATAACAACCTGTCCAAATATATAATATATATTGTTAGCTTCACTTTGTTTATTATTTTTTATGATGTTACAAAAATGATACGGTTTATTGTTATATAATCATAGTTGAGTTGTTTGATATATAGTTACATAAGATAGGTGATACGAATGCATGCTTGCAGCTATAGAGAATGAACAATCAAAGATCATATTCTATTGAATTCAACATTGGATAAATACACAAGATGATCAAAAGAGCATAGAGTGCTCAAGAGAACAAGTTTAAGTTTACAAGATCAAGACTCAAGGGAGATCAACAAGCAAGCTAGAGAATACCAAGAATCAAGGAATATCGATAAACAATTTTGAAGAGATTAAAGATCAAGACTGGGGGAGTTCGTTGAATGTGAAAGTAGAAGATTCATTAAGATGTTAGGATTGATAGAAAATGTCAAAAAGCATAAATAACATTGAGGATATTAAGTATTAACACTGGAGGGTGCTCGAATATCAAGATTGAAGATTATACCAAGGTGTTCTTCAAGGGTCTCTAAAGAAAGGAAATTCGTAGCTAAAGAGTGCCTTGGAAAAGATCAAATATAGAGGAATCTAAAATGGAATTCGGCTCAATCCAACCCTTCAGTAAATAGGTATGGATCCCTGACAAAATCTCTTGCAAAAATCAAGTCCAGACCTCCAACAAGCAGGTCGATCTGACATCACAAATATAAGTCATGTACGGACTCCTAAGAAGTCAAAGAGAGGAAAACCAAAGAAGACCAAATGAAAACAAAAGAAGAAGAGATGATGTTAGGACCTCCTCACCATTATAAGTGTTGGATAGCCTAAATATACTAAAAAATGAAGGCTGAGAAAAATCAAAGAGCAGTCCCCATAATTGAATAAAGGCAGATAGCTTAATATCCATATATAAGAGCCATTTAACTCGAAGACCTCTAGTACCTAGTTCACTTAATCATTATACACGAAAACTCGATTCTAAACAGATAGACTATGGAAATATGTATACCATTTAATTTATGTATTGGGGGATAGATCGAGGGTTGCCTCTATTTTTGTGGATAGGGGTTGCGGCTCTTCTCTATATTTTATATGCATATTTCCTTGTATTTATTCTCTTTTATAAGTTTCCGAGTTCCTTCTTCTATAGTTTCAAACTTTTATTGGAAGGAATTTTCTTCCATGAAGTACTATATATGTCCAATTTTCACTTGTATAATTTGTCATATATTGTCATCTTTGTTTTATTTCTCTCTAATTATCATTTTGAAGCAAAAAGATGTTAAAGACATATGAACCATATTTTTTTCTTTTTTTAAAGAGGATTGTCTTAGAATACATTCTAGTGACGACCTTCTTGGGTTAAAATGACTTTGGCCAACACCCTGGTATTCATCCTCAAGGGTTCGGGAATACGCTTTTCTCATGACCTTCTTAGGCCGGGGTGATGATCGTTGACTACTTGGTATTTTTTATCAGTGGTTTGGAAATAGTTATTCTCACGACCTCCAACATCTGGGTGACATTGTCCAAACCCTTGGTATCCTTCCTTGGGTGTTCGGAATATGCATGACCTTCTAATATTGGGATGACCTTGGTCGACGTGCTAGTATTTATAGCGACTTTCTAATCTCAGGGTGACATTGTTAGACCCCTTGGTATATGTCCTCAACGGTGTGGAATAACTCTATATGGTCGAGGCTACGTCGGTCTTTACAACTTCTTGTAATATGAGAAGTCTTCGATGTTATGTTGGCCTTTACATCTTTTTGAAGTCAGAGAAATTTGCCTCCATTAAATTCCTTTGGAATCCGAAAGGTTATTCTTCTTTCTATATATATTATGATATATTATATTCCTTTTCCTTCCTTATTTATTGAATAAATATAGAAAGCGAATTGTATTCATCCACTTTTACATCCTCTAGACAAGATTACTTTAGTTTTGTAGGGTATGAGATTTATATATTTATCCTCGACCTTTCCATCTAACGGCGGTGGAGATCCTTGGTTGATCATTTTAATACTTTGACTATCATGTGTACTATTTTAGGCGGTGATACAATTTTACAAAGCTAAAAATAATTTTTTTAACAATAATGTGCTCTCCGTTTCTTTGTTACTTCTGCGTCACTCGAGTTTACTATACTAAATTCCTTAACAATTTTTCCTGATGCACGCAATTCTAATTCGGGCTTCTAAGCCTTCTATTTTACAAAGGTTGTCATCCTTTTTTATTTAGTGAGCCTTAGAACAGATTATTTTTGGGCTTGATTACGGGAGGGTATGTACCGAGTTTAGATTTCTAGATCGTTAGGCAGATGCAATATACTACTTTTTCTACTAAGGATGGCTATGCTAGTTGATAATTTGACTCTTCCTTGAGAGACTCCGAGGACGCAACACATCTATTCCTTTTCTCTATGGAATTGGGAAGTGGTAAAGCAGTTGCTTGTCTTCTTCTCTTCATCACGGAGTGGTAGTTCATATCAATTCTAAGGTTAGTTGTGTTTATATGTAGATGTTGTTTTTTCCTCCTCATCCTATGGTGGCAAGAATAATAGGGTAATCACCTCATCTGACAATGTCTTTCGTTGTCTAATGTGGACTTCATCGTTCCACAATGCTACCGACAGGTGTGCCGAACCTCTTTACTATGCGGGATTTTCCACATGTCTTGTTATTACATGAAAGTATGTCTTGCAATGCTCGGTGATGAGTTACGATATTTTCACTTCCTCTATCTTTAATACCCGGTATCCGAGGCGAGAAAGGATATTTTTGGATATAGCATATCTTTGTAATATATGATAGCTGCATTTTTTTCTTCATAAATTAATATGTAATGCTTCTTCTCTCCCTACCTATCCTTTTCTTCCTGTTTTTTGTCTTATCCTGAGTAATACTCTGAGGCACCTTAATTTATAATGGATATTATAATGCTTTTAAGCATACCAAAATATGTATTTGTGTAAATTATAATTAATGATAAAGGTCAATTAATGAAAAAGGTTACGAAAAGTTAATGAGTTATGATTAATGAAAAAGACCCAAAAGTCCAATCTTTCTTTTTAGGTGGTACAATAAATGAAAACTTTGACAACAAATACTCTTTTTAAAACATATTTGTCACCTTTATCAAATATCATCCTGGTACTTTCTCACATACCCCCTATAAATGGTCTCTGTCCACTCATACCTCCACAGTCAAGATATACATACTCACTATACACATATTTTGACTACCTATCAGTTTTTCATTTTATACTTTTATGACTTACAACGCCCGAATGTAATAATGTTCAGGCTGCCTCTTCCTTAAAGTGAAAGTGGTAGGCTTCCAAGGATCAGGCTTTAGCACTGAGGATGAAGATCTAAACTAAATACTAACAGAGTAGTGCAGGTGTCACCACAACCACCACCTCCAGTCCCAGCACCACCACCACACCACATCACCTCCTCCTTTAAGAGGCCAAGTGCTGACAAAAGAAGGTCACAAGGTACTGACAAAAGAAGGTCACCCCAACCCACCTCCAGTCCCAGCACCACCACCACACCACATCACCTCCTTCTTTAAGAGGCCAAGGGGCTGACAAAAGAAGGTCACCCCAACTCAGGCATCACCACCATCACCACCACCACCTATTCAAAAACCATAAGTTCCACTTGGGATAAAAAATTCGAACACGCTTTGATCTAAAAATCAGAAACAATATATTTATATATGTGTGTATATAAACATGTATATGATATAACAATCTAGGAAAGTGAGGGAAGTTCAATACACTGTTCCAAAATATTACGAGTTTTAGAGGATGTGTCTTGTATGTTTGGGATATCACGTGTTGGATGCATCGCATATAAATATTTAGAATCTTAACAATTTTCTCATGAACTCTTTGGGGTAAACCGTTTATTGCATAGACTCCTTTGATCAATGACCCATTATTGTTACATGATTTTCGTAGTAATAAAAAATATTTGGTATAATTTTAGTTTCCGAGTAGGGTTTCCAACTTTTAGGTTCAATTGGTATATATGGTGCATATCTAAAACCTATGAAAACTTTCATGACTATTGTAAAATAGCACAATCTTCACCATAGCGAGGAATAATAACGGGGAGGGTTTAAGGTGAGTTTAGCTATTTTCACCTTACAACCCAAAGGAAAAATAAACCCCACCATTTTTCCCTCCTTGCATCATTTCTCCCTACGCCAGTCTTGCCCATTCCCGATCTTTAAATCTGCTGAAAAGTAAAGGCTATTAGCAGAACAAAGCATTGATCTGTGGGTTATGGGTTAGCATAAAACGATTGTAGTCTACATGAAAATGATACAATATTAATACAAACATTGATACAACATTCAAATATCCATATAAAAATAATTTTTGATTAATATTTTGTTGTCCCATTTATGTAAAAAAGTACCATAAGTTAAAAAAAAACGCAATAGTGTTTAATGAAAATATAAAAAAATAATACAGAGAATAAAACTTTACATATTTTTTATTTTCTTTCTTTAGTATTTCTCCTCAATAATTTTAAAAAAAATCTTAAATATATAGTATAACAACCTGTCCAAATATATAATATATATTGTTAGCTTCACTTTGTTTATTATTTTTTATGATGTTACAAAAATGATAAGGTTTATTGTTATATAATCATAGTTGAGTTGTTTGATATATAGTTACATAAGATAGGTGATACGAATGCATGCTTGCAGCTATAGAGAATGAACAATCAAAGATCATATTCTATTGAATTCAACATTGGATAAATACACAAGATGATCAAAAGAGCATAGAGTGCTCAAGAGAACAAGTTTAAGTTTACAAGATCAAGACTCAAGGGAGATCAACAAGCAAGCTAGAGAATACCAAGAATCAAGGAATATCGATAAACAATTTTGAAGAGATTAAAGATCAAGACTGGGGGAGTTCGTTGAATGTGAAAGTAGAAGATTCATTAAGATGTTAGGATTGATAGAAAATGTCAAAAAGCATAAATAACATTGAGGATATTAAGTATTAACACTAGAGGGTGCTCGAATATCAAGATTGAAGATTATACCAAGGTGTTCTTCAAGGGTCTCTAAAGAAAGGAAATTCGTAGCTAAAGAGTGCCTTGGAAAAGATCAAATATAGAGGAATCTAAAATGGAATTCGGCTCAATCCAACCCTTCAGTGAATAGGTATGGATCCCTGACAAAATCTCTTGCAAAAATCAAGTCCAGACCTCCAACAAGCAGGTCGATCTGACATCACAAATATAAGTCATGTACGGACTCCTAAGAAGTCAAAGAGAGGAAAACCAAAGAAGACCAAATGAAAACAAAAGAAGAAGAGATGATGTTAGGACCTCCTCACCATTATAAGTGTTGGATAGCCTATATATACTAAAAAATGAAGGCTGAGAAAAATCAAAGAGCAGTCCCCATAATTGAATAAAGGCAGATAGCTTAATATCCATATATAAGAGCCATTTAACTCGAAGACCTCTAGTACCTAGTTCACTTAATCATTATACACGAAAACTCGATTCTAAACAGATAGACTATGGAAATATGTATACCATTTAATTTATGTATTGGGGGATAGATCGAGGGTTGCCTCTATTTTTGTGGATAGGGGTTGCGGCTCTTCTCTATATTTTATATGCATATTTCCTTGTATTTATTCTCTTTTATAAGTTTCCCAGTTCCTTCTTCTATAGTTTCAAACTTTTATTGGAAGGAATTTTCTTCCATGAAGTACTATATATGTCCAATTTTCATTTGTATAATTTGTCATATATTGTCATCTTTGTTTTATTTCTCTCTAATTATCATTTTGAAGCAAAAAGATGTTAAAGACATATGAACCATATTTTTTTCTTTTTTGAAAGAGGATTGTCTTAGAATACATTCTAGTGACGACCTTCTTGGGTTAAAATGACTTTGGCCAACACCCTGGTATTCATCCTCAAGGGTTCGGGAATACGCTTTTCTCATGACCTTCTTAGGCCGGGGTGATGATCGTTGACTACTTGGTATTTTTTATCAGTGGTTTGGAAATAGTTATTCTCACGACCTCCAACATCTGGGTGACATTGTCCAAACCCTTGGTATCCTTCCTTGGGTGTTCGGAATATGCATGACCTTCTAATATTGGGATGACCTTGGTCGACGTGCTAGTATTTATAGCGACTTTCTAATCTCAGGGTGACATTGTTAGACCCCTTGGTATATGTCCTCAACGGTGTGGAATAACTCTATATGGTCGAGGCTACGTCGGTCTTTACAACTTCTTGTAATATGAGAAGTCTTCGATGTTATGTTGGCCTTTACATCTTTTTGAAGTCAGAGAAATTTGCCTCCATTAAATTCCTTTGGGATCCGAAAGGTTATTCTTCTTTCTATATATATTATGATATATTATATTCCTTTTCCTTCCTTATTTATTGAATAAATATAGAAAGCGAATTGTATTCATCCACTTTTACATCCTCTAGACAAGATTACTTTAGTTTTGTAGGGTATGAGATTTATATATTTATCCTCGACCTTTCCATCTAACGGCGGTGGAGATCCTTGGTTGATCATTTTAATACTTTGACTATCATGTGTACTATTTTAGGCGGTGATACAATTTTACAAAGCTAGAAATAATTTTTTTAACAATAATGTGCTCTCCGTTTCTTTGTTACTTCTGCGTCACTCGAGTTTACTATACTAAATTCCTTAACAATTTTTCCTGATGCACGCAATTCTAATTCGGGCTTCTAAGCCTTCTATTTTACAAAGGTTGTCATCCTTTTTTATTTAGTGAGCCTTAGAACAGATTATTTTTGGGCTTGATTACGGGAGGGTATGTACCGAGTTTAGATTTCTAGATCGTTAGGCAGATGCAATGTACTACTTTTTCTACTAAGGATGGCTATGCTAGTTGATAATTTGACTCTTCCTTGAGAGACTCCGAGGACGCAACACATCTATTCCTTTTCTCTATGGAATTGAGAAGTGGTAAAGCAGTTGCTTGTCTTCTTCTCTTCATCACGGAGTGGTAGTTCATATCAATTCTAAGGTTAGTTGTGTTTATATGTAGATGTTGTTTTTTCCTCCTCATCCTATGGTGGCAAGAATAATAGGGTAATCACCTCATCTGACAATGTCTTTCGTTGTCTAATGTGGACTTCATCGTTCCACAATGCTACCAACAGGTGTGCCGAACCTCTTTACTATGCGGGATTTTCCACATGTCTTGTTATTACATGAAAGTATGTCTTGCAATGCTCGGTGATGAGTTACGATATTTTCACTTCCTCTATCTTTAATACCCGGTATCCGAGGCGAGAAAGGATATTTTTCGATATAGCATATCTTTGTAATATATGATAGCTGCATTTTTTTCTTCATAAATTAATATGTAATGCTTCTTCTCTCCCTACCTATCCTTTTCTTTCCTGTTTTTTGTCTTATCCTGAGTAATACTCTGAGGCACCTTAACTTATAATGGATATTATAATGCTTTTAAGCATACCAAAATATGTATTTGTGTAAATTATAATTAATGATAAAGGTCAATTAATGAAAAAGGTTACGAAAAGTTAATGAGTTATGATTAATGAAAAAGACCCAAAAGTCCAATCTTTCTTTTTAGGTGGTACAATAAATGAAAAATTTGACAACAAATACTCTTTTTAAAACATATTTGTCACCTTTATCAAATATCATCCTGGTACTTTCTCACATACCCCCTATAAATGGTCTCTGTCCACTCATACCTACACAGTCAAGATATACATACTCACTATACACATATTTTGACTAACTATCAGTTTTCATTTTATACTTTTATGACTTACAACGCCCGTATGTAATAATGTTCGGGCTGCCTCTTCCTTAAAGTGAAAGTGGTAGGCTTCCAAGGATCAGGCTTTAGCACTGAGGATGAAGATCTAAACTAAATACTAACAGAGTAGTGCAGGTGTCACCACAACCACCACCTCCAGTCCCAGCACCACCACCACACCACATCACCTCCTCCTTTAAGAGGCCAAGTGCTGACAAAAGAAGGTCACAAGGTACTGACAAAAGAAGGTCACCCCAACCCACCTCCAGTCCCAGCACCACCACCACACCACATCACCTCCTTCTTTAAGAGGCCAAGGGGCTGACAAAAGAAGGTCACCCCAACTCAGGCATCACCACCATCACCACCACCACCTATTCAAAAACTGAGCACCGGCGACGCGTCTTTTTCTTTCTTTTATTGTATTAATGTTATCTTCTTAAAAGAGTCACACAATTTTGTAGTTTTCATTATATAAAAATGAATACTACAATACTGTGAGACTCTTTTAAGAAGTTACTTTAAACAAAAAACTGAAAGTTACTTAAGATATGTGTATAGTGTGTATAAATATCTTGAATGTGGAGGTATGAGTGGATAGAGACAGTCTATATATAGGGGAATGTGAGAAAGTACTAGGGTGGTATTTGAGAAACGTGACAAATACATTCTAAAAGAGTATTCATTGTGAACTTTTTTCATTTACTGTACCACCTAAAAAGAATGATTGAATTTTTTAACCTTTTTCCTTAATTATAACTCAATAACTTTTATTATCCCATCTCATTAATTGGCCTTTAACATAATTACAATTTACACTAATACCTATTTTGATATTTTTTTCATCGATGATAACGTTAATAAATATAAAATTCATATTTTCATAAATATAGAAAAATTCTTAACCTTTTTCGTTTATTGACCTTTAACATTAATTATGCAATTTACATAAATAATTGTTTTTTTTATTTTCTTTAATCTATAAATAAATTTACTAGAATACTCAAATTGAATTTTGGTTTATAGGTTTTATTCGACTTGATCCTTATATTAACAAGATAACTTTATTGTATGGTAACCTTCTTCTTCTTCTTCTTCTTCTTCTTCTTCTTCTTCTTCTTCTTCTTCTTCTTCTTCTTCTTCTTCTTCTTCTTCTTCTTCTTCTTCTTCTTCTTCTTCTTCTTCTTCTTCTTCTTCTTCTTCTTCTTTTAACAATCACTGTTTTCATCGTTATTTACAATCATACATCTACTTCAATTTTAATCATTATAGATAGGGGAATGTGAGAAAGTACTGGGACGATATTTGAGAAAGGTGACAAATACATTCTAAAAAGAGTATTTATTATGAACTTTTTCATTTAATGTACCACCTAAAAAGAATGATCGAATTTTTTGATCTTTTTCCTTAATGGTACCTCAATAACTTTTATTTCTTTTTTCATTAATTGACCTTTAACATAATTACAATTTACACAAATAGTTATTTTTGTATTTCTTTTACATCAATGATAAATTTAATAAAAATAAAATACATATTTTCATAAATATAAGAAAAATTCTTAACCTTTTTCATTAATTCACCTTTAACACTAATTATACAAATTACTCAAATAATTGTTTTGGTATTTTCTTTAATCTATAAATAAATTTAATAGAAATTAAAACTTAATTTTATAGAATATAAGAAAAAATCCTCAAATGAATATTTATTGATAGGTTTTATTCGACTTGATCCTTATATTAAAAAATTATTTAAATAATTCTTAAATTAACAAGATAACTATTTTTATGGTAACTATTATCTAACTTTCATCTCTCTTCTTCTTCTTCTTCTTCTTCTTCTTCTTCTTCTTCTTCTTCTTCTTCTTCTTCTTCTTCTTCTTCTTCTTCTTCTTCTTCTTCTTCTTCTTCTTCTTCTTCTTCTTCTTCTTCTTCTTCTTCTTCTTCTTCTTCTTCTTCTTCTTCTTCTTCTACTAATTATCACTATTTTCATCGTCATTTACAATCATACATCTCCTTCAATTTCCATCGTTATCACTTTTTTGCGTCATTTTTATCATTACTCGAGTTCATCGACATCATCACTTAATAACTATCTGAACACATCATTTTCATCCCTAAAATATAATTTCATCAACATCCACTGTTCATATTTTCCCACCAAATCCATGAATCATCTTTACTACGAACATCCTAAGACAATGTGGTCATTAACCATCATTATTTACAAGTTTCTACTACATCATCATCAACATCTTCGTCGTACTATCCTAAATCCGACCCTATCTCTAATAATCATATTTTCCAATATGCATCCCTTATTATTAACATCATCATCTTTAATGATATAACAAATCTTGTCATACTCATCCTCTCCACCAACATCATTGTCAACCCGATCCATTTAGTTATAATGTAAAAAACGACTCTTCCATGTGTTGTGTTAAGGTTAAATTACATTAGGCGGATTGAAATTATTCAACTTCTACCAAAAATTGAAGTTGTATCATATGAAAATGACAAAGTGGCTTAGCACCATTAGAGAGAAAATATTATAATGACATACTAAGCCTAAAATTAGTAAATGTTTAATACAGAATCCCCTTAGGGGAGATCTAGGATTTTACGTTGGGGGGATAAAAGTTATAACAAAAAGTGGGTTTGAGTGGCAATGAGAAAATAGTATTTGTGTAATGTCTAGTTTTAGGAGAGCTAAAAGGATAAAAATTAGCTTGGGGCTTTTATTTAAAATTGGAGAAATTATTTAGGCTGGGAGAGAATAATGTCAATTTGTATCAAGGTATTTGCGTAAAAAGAATTTTGGAAACTTTCTCGCTTAATGTATCTCTATTTGTGAAGAATAAATCCATTCACGAAAGATTATTTTTTGGGTTTATTTGTCCTAACTGAGGAATTATTCCTTAATATTTGTTGTATTGCACTTTTACCCCTAGTTTTAGACTATATTCTATTTATAGATATTTTTGTGCTTTAATCGTGTATTTAGTGTGTAGCTTTAGGTACATGTTTAAGACAAGGGCCCAATATTAAGAGGATAAGTCAAAAGATGTAGAGAAACCAAGGCGGAATTTGAGCTTAGAACCATTGTAAAGAGTTAGAGCTTTTTTTAGATGTTTATTGCACCAGATTGTTTATGTTACTATGATTTAGAGTAAGAGATTTGGACCTGATACCTTTTTGGTTGAAAATATATTGAAGTCAAGGTCACATTCCAAGTAACGACACTCAATTCGGAGTTACGATGAGGAAAGTATAGCATTTTCGCCGGCAGTAGTTCAAACCATAAAACTGGTTAAATCAAAAACATGTTGGGCTCACACTAAACCTGTTTTCTTAACCCTAAAGAGAGCCGAACGAAATTAGAAGCTAGATAAACTCATTTTCCAGCCTCCATTCCATATTGCATCAACTCTTCATTTTATATCCATGAGGAAGAGGAGAGGGAAGAGACTGAAGAGAAAAGAAGAAGAAAAATGTTTTGTCTATGGACCCATCCATTCCTCTTCAACAAAGCATCAATTCCCTCAATAGTAACATTAGTATATTTTTTGTTTTAAACCAGATTACTTCATTAGTTTTAATTAGCTGTATTTTTTTCAGTATTAATTTGTTTATGAGCTAAACTCTATTGGCTTGAGAATGCTTTTATGATACACTGCGTTAGCTTTTTTATTATTATTTATTATATTTTGGATACAAATTACATATTTAATTGAATTGGTTTTTCCTTAATTTCATTATTTATATGCGTGATTTAAATACTCATGTGCTTAGGCTAAAGTAGGAAGAGCCGTTCTAATAGGACTAACATCCGTGTGGGGGAAGATTACTGAACTAGTATATGAATGCTTAGTTCCTTTTATCAAACAATATTAGCAAACTAGGTAGTCAATAGGGTGTGGATATTTAGCCTTCCTGAAAGTTAAGAGACTATTAAGGTAGTTCGAATAGCATTCCGGCTAGTGTGAACATCAAAATTATTCACCCTTAGTAAAGCAAAGAAAATTAGAGGCATACGGTGTAATCAAACAATATCCTCAAGCTACATTCTCATCAAGTTAATCCTTTTTATTCAATTTAGTTATTTGTCTTTATCTTCATTAGTTGATAATCATTGTTCGTAGTATAATTTTTTTACTTTTATTCTGTCTTTAATCATAAATTTACTCAAAACCAAAAATTTTTTTTCCTTATTATCTTTTGTTATTTGTTATTACAAACTCTATACCTTGATATTACTTTAAATCTCTTAATCGCCAATCATCCATGCGAACGAATTCAATATTTATCATTTCTTGCTACATGCGATCCGTACTCTGCGGAGTCGATCCCCCAATTATTAGTTGTTTATTCTATTTAACGGGGACGACAAAGGTCGTCACTACATCCCGCGGACGGGGTTGCAACTCCCACCCCAAGTTCCTAGATCTGCCCATGAACACCTTTATATATTCTATGCAAATAAGATGTATAAAATATAGATTACCAATTAATCGATTACCTCAATGATACCAAAATCAGTAGATTATATAATTTAGTTGTTTTCCACAACAAATATGATTTATAGATAAAACGTAGTAGGATAACACGGAGTGTCTACTTATATTGAACATTTATAGCCTCGTTCTAGATTGAATATCATGGATTGGTGAGCTCTAAACATTTCACTATTGAATGTGTTTATTTGAAATTCCTTGTTTGGCGTGTGAACTCTGATGCGTAGCGTATGTGTATGAAATTTTGTATACTTTGTTGCTCAAGGGGTCAATATAGTCCAAAGCTATATCATAAAAAATATCAAGTTACATACAAGAGTAATCAACAATACTATCATTAATCAATACCATTTCATAATCTTTATATCACAACCTAACCCATCGTATTCATATTCTCTAATATTACAAATATCACAACCCAATCCACCAGAGACCTGTTCTTAGAATAGGTAAACAGGGATAAGTTTCGGTATCCCTGTGTTTAACATCACCATTCTTGCATCATACAATTGTTTTAGATCAATCAAAACCTCGAATTTCTTTTATCATCACGATATGTAATTGATTAGGTTTAAGTATCCATTATTGGAATTTGATGTTACTTGGACTTTGTGTATCTACTTCCATTCCAGTCGTACGAATATTAATACGATTATTATCAATGAATATATTTTTTGTCAATTCATAGTTCTCTTTCGGAAACGTTGTTATCCAGATCAATTTACTTGTATAACAAGTTAACAGAAGGTGTTCTACATTTTTTAAAATATCTTTACAAATATCATAGAAAGAGATTTACTACAATTTATTTGTATAAGATTAAAAGTTGTTAGCAGAGTGTTGTTGCAATCTTTCCACACAAATCGATGAATTTAATTATTTATCCAAATGATTTTCCATGTCCCATGATGAGTATTTTTGTTGAAGATCGTGCTTTATTATTCTTCTTTTTCTCAACTTGTATGATATCATTATTTTGACATGTATTTCTTTGTTGTTGGCCACAAAAGGGTGTACAATCTGTATTCTTATTCAAGGAAAAGTTCACCCAAAATTTATTGATTCAATTAATTTCTTTTTTTAATTCTGGTAATCTGTTTAATTTACATCTTGGTGGATTTTGTAATTTGAAGTCTGACATTACACAATTGGCTTTCCAAATATTCATGGATTCTCTAGATCATACTAGAAGTTTTTCTTGTTGTTGTAAAAAAGTTTTCCCATGCTTAATGCTCTCCCATGATCTAAATTGTTGTAAAGTACTTTCTACAAAGTACTTCTTTCGATGATAAATTCCTTTCAACACTTGTGCTATCAAAGAGGTTGAATTTTTTCATATTACTAACTCTGCGCTACTAAAAGAGAAGTATTCATTTTTTTCAACATCATAAAAACCAAGACCTCCAATTTCTTTTTTAATTGTCATCTTTTCCAAAGCCAGCCATACTTTATTCATATGTTGTGCTTCATATGTACGAAGGAATATCGTGGGGGTGAGGAGAATCAAAGAAGAGGGGGGTGAAGAAAAAAACTTATATTTTATAATAAAAGTTATTTTTATCAATACTTCTAAAGTAATCTAAGAACATGTCATGTTGACATATCCAAATTAAATGGAAAGATTGTGTAACATGGATTAGCTACCATAAAATGTTAGTTTAATAACTAATTAACATACTAATAAATTAATGGAATGCATTTAATATAGTTAACGATTCATTTGAGAAAATGTTCTCAAATGTATACTTCAAATATTATTTTAAATATAATATTTTAGTTTTACACCCTATAAAAGGATTTATATTTATATCCATCAAATGTATTATTCATTAAAAATTATTTTGGTGAGTTATTTATTATTTATATAATCCACATAATTTAATATACACCCATACTTATTACACAATTATTTTAAAATTGTTTCTTGTAATAATAATATCATTAAAATATTAAGTTCAGTATATATTAATAGCCAAAATAAATATCATCAAAAGATGTAATTAATAGGGATAATATTTTAAAAAATGAATAATATGCTTTTAACAACCTTTAAATTATGAGAGATAATGATAATTATATATATTATTATTTATTTGAGCTATAAATTTATAGTTTAGGAAAATACGATTATATTCAAAGAGATCATGAAAAATAAATTAAATCGCATATCTATTAAAAAATTAAGACGTTATACATTTTTTTCAAATCATAATGTTAGTCAATAACTAAATAATGTAAAAAGTTTCTTTCGATTATAATGGTTTTAAGGGTATAATATAACATGTTGATTGCCAACACACACAAAAAAAAAATCCTTGGATGATAAAGTTTGTCATAATTTATCATTTACACACGTTACATTTTATTTTAGTCTTTAACAATGTCACTACTTGAAACAATCGAATACTAGACTAGTATAGAGGTTACTATGACCTTGAACGAATAGTTGTAGGGTCAAATTCATAGTATCCAATCTATTTTTAAATTACTCTTTCCATTAGTTGTTTTAATGAGACAAATCCTTAGGTATGTTTATGTTAATTACATATACTATAGAAATCTCTCTCACAACACAAATAAGATTCTTCTTCGGCATAAACACACTACGTAAATCCTTTATGCTCTTATTTGAATACTTGTGCCACATCCTACTCCACGTAGATAATTTTGTTGGGAGCACAAAATTTCCATAAGTAGAGGCTTATTTTAGCAATAAATACAACACTTGATCCTACAACTTTCACAATCTTTTGGAGAAAAAATCAAGATTTAATCAAATCCATCACAAGACCATTCTTCATTTTTAATGTCAATAAAGCTTGATCAAATACAATCAACTTATTATCAACTTAAGGGAGTCCTCTTAAGCAAGCATCATTGAATCATCTACTTCTAATGAGATATTACTTCAAGCTTCAAATTCATATTAACTCATTAAGGAGTTAAATATTATAACTGTATTATTATCAAACTAATAAGTGTACTCATTTTCTTGTAATTTTTATCTAAACACTTATGTTTTTACTATTTTTCTATATTAGTAATGAGGGGGTTTAAAGGTTGAGATTAAGCCTTATACAATTTTCACACGAATTGTGATGTAGTTGGTAAAAGTCTGTGTAAATTAGTGTTGGTTTTAACCAAGAAAAACATCTTTGTTCCAGTTTTGTTTTTTAGAATTTGGAAAATAAGAAGTTTAGTGGATGAGATTGAAATCCTCACGTGGCTACCTTAGCTAGTGGGTGTAGGGTAACCGAGCCACTTTAAACAAATGTGTATTCTCTATTCCTATACATTTACATATCGGTTTATAAGTTTCTTAGTTTTCAAAACCTATAATCCTCATTACATGATCCTTTAGGTGTTTGATATACTGACTAAGTGCATATGCATATATGTTTGGTACATAATAACTTAGGTTGGTTCTTCACCTCTTAGCAATCCTTAGCACTTGTCACCTTACTCTCATTTGTTTTTCTTAATTAGATTCTTAACTAGATAAATTATTTTCCATAAGTCTTATTAATTAACCTAACTTAGGTGTAATTGATTTTTAAACAGGTATCAATTAAATTAGAATAATATTAATCCCCCCATCTATAGGTCTAACACCGATCTAAGTCGTCGATGCATAAAATAGGGCCATTAAGAAAAGTTTGATAGGACTCACAAGTTATAACAGGGCTTATTGTTTCTAGCACAAAAGTCATTCCTCAAAAACCATAAGTTCCACTTGGGATAAAAAATTCGAACACGCTCTGATCTAAAAATTAGAAACAATATATTTATATATGTGTGTATATAAACATGTATATGATATAACAATCTAGGAAAGTGAGGGAAGTTCAATACACTGTTCCAAAATATTACGAGTTTTAGAGGATGTGTCTTGTATGTTTGGGATATCACGTGTTGGATGCATCGCATATAAATATTTAGAATCTTAACAATTTTCTCATGAACTCTTTGGGGTAAACCGTTTATTACATAGACTCCTTTGATCAATGACCCATTATTGTTACATGATTTTCGTAGTAAGAAAAAATAATTGGTATAATTTTAGTTTCCGAGTAGGGTTTCCAACTTTTAGGTTCAACTTGTATATATGGTGCATATGTAAAACCTATGCAAACTTTCATGACTATTGTAAAATAGCACAATCTTCACCATAGCCAGGAATAATAACGGGGAGGGTTTAAGGTGAGTTTAGATATTTTCACTTTACAACCCAAAGGAAAAATAAACCCCACGATTTTTTCCTCCTTGCATCATTTATCCCTACGCCACTCTTGCCCATTCCCGATAAATCTGCTGAAAAGTAAAGGCTATTAGCAGAACAAAGCATTGATCTGTGGGTTATGGGTTAGCATAAAACGATTGTATTCTACATGAAAATGATACAATATTAATAGAAACATTGATACAACATTCAAATATCCATATAAAAATAATTGTTGATTAATATTTTGTTGTCCCATTTGTGCAAAAAAGAACCATAAGTTAAAAAAAACGCAATAGTGTTTAATGAAAATATAAAAAAATAATACAGAGAATAAACTCAGGCATCACCACCACCACCACCACCAACACCACCACCACCTATTAAAAAACAGAGCGCCGGCGACGCGTCTTTTTCTTTCTTTTATTGTATTAATGTTCTCTTCTTAAAAGAGTCCCACAATATTGTAGTTTTCATTAAATAAAAATGAATACTACAATACTATGAGACTCTTTTAAGAAGAGAACTTTAAACAAAAAACTGAACGTTACTTAAGATATGTGTATAGTGTGTATGAATATCATGAATGTGGAGGTATGAGTGGATAGAGACCTATATATAGGGGAATGTGAGAAAGTACTAGGGTGGTATTTGAGAAACGTGATAAATACATTCTAAAAGAGTATTCATTGTGAACTTTTTTCATTTACTGTACCACCTAAAAAGAATGATTGAATTTTTTAACCTTTTTCCATAATTGTAAATCAATAACTTTTATTATCCCATCTCATTAATTGGCCTTTAACATAATTACAATTTACACTAATACTAATTTCGATATTTTTTTCATCGATGATAACTTTAATAAATATAAAATTCATATTTTCATAAATATAGGAAAATTCTTAACCTTTTTCATTTATTGACCTTTAACATTAATTATGCAATTTACATAAATAATTGTTTTTTTATTTTCTTTAATCTATAAATAAATTTACTAGAATACTCAAATTGAATTTTGGTTTATAGGTTTTATTCGATTTGATCCTTATATTAATAAGATAACTTTATTTTATGGTAACCTTCTTATTTTTCTTCTTCTTCCTCTTCTTCTTCTTCTTATTCTTTTTTTAACTATCATTGTTTTCATCGTTATTTACAATCATAAGTCTACTTCAATTTTCATCATTATAGATAGGGGAATGTGAGAAAGTATTGAGATGATATTTAAAAAAGGTGACAAATACATTCTTAAAAGAGTATTTATTATGAACTTTTTCATTTAATGTACCACCTAAAAAGAATGATCAAATTTTTTGATCTTTTTCCTTAATGGTACCTCAATAACTTTTATTTCTTTTTTCATTAATTGACCTTTAACATAATTACAATTTACACAAATAGTTATTTTGTATTTCTTTTACATCAATGATAACTTTAATAAAAATAAAATACATATTTTCATAAATATAAGAAAAATTCTTAACCCTTTTCATTAATTCACCTTTAACACTAATTATACAAATTACTCAAATAATTGTTTTGGTATTTTCTTTAATCTATTAATAAATTTAATAGAAATTAAAACTAAATTTTATAGAATATAAGAAAAAATCCTCAAATGAATTTTTATTTATAGGTTTTATTGGACTTGATCCTTATATTAAAAAATTATTTAAATAATTCTTAAATTAACAAGATAACTATATTTATGGTAACTATTATCTAACTTTCATCTCTCTTCTTCTTCTTCTTCTTCTCTTTTTCTTATTCTTTTATTAATTATCACTATTTTCATCGTCATTTACAATCATACATCTCCTTCAATTTCCATCGTTATCACTTTTTTGCGTCATTTTTATCACTACTCGAGTTCATCGACATCATCACCTAATAACTATCTGAACACATCATTTTCATCCCTAAAATATAATTTCATCAACATCCACCGTTCATATTTTCCCACCAAATCAATGAATCATCTTTACTACGAACATCCTAAGACAAGGTGGTCATTAACCATCATTATTTACAAGTTTCCACTACATCATCATCAACATCTTCGATGTACTATCCTAAATCCGACCCTATCTCTAATAATCATATTTTCCAATATGCATCCCTTATTATTAACATCATCATCTTTAATGATATAACAAATCTTGTCATACTCATCCTCTCCACCAACATCATTATCAACCCGATCCATTTAGTTATAAAGTAAAAAACAAATCTTCCATGTGTTGTGTTAAGATTAAATTACATTAGGAGGATTGAAATTATTCAACTTCTACCATAAATTGAAGTTGTATCATATGAAAATGACAAAGTGGCTTAGCACCATTAGAGAGAAAATATTATAATGACATACTAAGCCTTAAACTAGTAAATGTTTAATACAGAACCCCCTTAGGGGAGATCTAGGATTTTACGTTGGGGGAATAAAAGTTATAACAAAAAGTGGGTTTGAGTGGCAATGAGAAAATAGTATTTGTGTAATGTCTAGTTTTAGGAGAGCTAAAAGGATAAAAATTAGCTTGGGGCTTTTATTTAAAATTGGATAAATTATTTAGGCTGGGAGAGAATAATGTCAATTTGTATCAAGGTATTTGTGTAAAAAGAATTTTGGAAACTTTCTCGCTTAATGTATCTCTATTTGTGAAGAATAAATCCATTCACGAAAGATTATTTTTGGAGTTTATTGGGCCTAACTGAGGAATTATTCCTTAATATTTGATGTACTTCACTTTTACCCCTAGTTTTAGACTATATGCTATTTATAGATATTTTTGTGCTTTAATCGTGTATTTAGTGTGTAGCTTTAGGTACATGTTTAAGACAAGGACCCAATATTAAGAGGAGATGTCAAAAGATGTAGAGAAACCATGGCAGAATTTGAGCTTAGAACCATTGTAAAGAGTTAGAGCTTTTTTTAGATGTTTATTGCACCAGATTGTTTATGTTACTACGATTTAGAGTAAGAGATTTGGACCTGATACCTTTTTGGTAGAAAATATATTGAAGTCAAGGTCACATGCCAAGTAACGACACTCAATTCGGAGTTAAGATGAGGAAAGTATAGCATTTTCGCAGGGAGTGGTTCAAACCACAAAACTGGTTAAATCAAAAACATGTTGGGCTCACACTAAACCTGTTTTCTTAACCATAAAGAGAGCCCAACGAAATTAGAAGCTAGATAAACTCATTTTCCAGCCCCATTCCATATTGCATCAACTCTTCATTTTATATCCATGAGGAAGAGGAAAGGGAAGCGACTGAAGAGAAAAGAAGAAGAAAAATGTTTTGTCTATGGAACCATCCATTCCTCTTCAACAAAGCATCAATTCCCTCAATAGTAACATTAGTCTATTTTTTTTTAAACCAGATTACTTCATTAGTTTTAATTAGCTTTATTGTTTTCAGTATTAATTTGTTTATAAGCTAAACTCTATTTGCTTGAGAATGCTTTTATGATACACTACGTTAGCTTTTTTATTATTATTTATTACATTTTGGATACAAATTAAATATTTAATTGAATTGGTTTTTCCTTAATTTCATTATTTATATGCGTGATGTAAATACTCATGTGCTTAGGCCAAAGTAGGAAGAGCCGTTCTAATCGGACTAACATTCGTGTGGGGGAAGATTACTGAACTAGTATATGAATGCTCAGTTCCTTTTATCAAACAATATTAGCAAACTAGGTAGTCAATAGGGTGTGGATATTTAGCCTTCCTGAAAGTTAAGAGACTATTAAGGTAGTTCGAATAGCATTCCGGCTAGTGTGAACATCAAAATTATTCACCCTTAGTAAAGCAAAGAAAATTAGAGGCATACGGTGTTATCAAACAATATCCTCAAGCTACATTCTCATCAAGTTAATCCTTTTTATTCAATTTAGTTATTTGTCTTTATCTTCATTAGTTGATAATCATTGTTCGTAGTATAATTTTTTTACTTTTATCTGGTCTTTAATCATAAATTTACTCAATACCAAACAAATATTCCTCCTTATTATCTTTTGTTATTTGTTATTACAAACTCTATACCTTGATATTACTTTAAATCTCTTAATCGCCAATCATCCATGCGAACGAATTCAATATTTATCATTTCTTGCTACATGCGATCCGTACTCTGCGGAGTCGATCCCCCAATTATTAGTTGTTTATTCTATTTAACGGGGACGACAAAGGTCGTCACTACATCCCGCGGACGGGGTTGCAACTCCCACCCCAAGTTCCTAGATCTGCCCATGAACACCTTTATAGATTCTATGCAAATAAGATGTATAAAATATAGATTACCAATTAATCGATTACCTCAATGATACCAAAATCAGTAGATTATATAATTTAGTTGTTTTCCACAACCAATATGATTTATAGATAAAACGTAGTAGGATAACACGGAGTGTCTACTTATATTGAACATTTATAGCCTCGTTCTATATTGAATATCATGGATTGGTGAGCTCTAGACATTTCACTATTGAATGTGTTTATTTGAAATTCCTTATTTGGCGTGTGAACTCTGATGGGTAGCGTACGTGTATGAAATTTTGTATACTTTGTTGCTCAAGGGGTCAATATAGTTCAAAGCTATATCATAAAAAATATCAAGTTACATTCAAGAGTAATCAACAATACTATCATTAAATTAATACCATTTCATAATCTTTATATCACAACCTAACCCATCGTATTCATATTCTCTAATATTACAAACATCACAACCCAATCCACCAGAGAGCTGTTCTTAGAATAGGTAAACAGGGATAAGTTTCGGTATCCCTGTGTTTAACATCACCATTCTTGCATCATACAATTGTTTTAGATCAATCAAAACCTCGAATTTCTTTTATCATCACACGATATGTAATTGATTAGGTTTAAGTATCCATTATTGGAATTTGATGTTACTTGGACTTTGTGTATCTACTTCCATTCCAGTCGTACGAATATTAATACGATTATTATCAATGAATATATTTTTTGTCAATTCATAGTTCTCTTTCGGAAACGTTGTTATCCAGATCAATGTACTTGTATAACAAGTTAACAGAAGGTGTTCTACATTTTTTAAAATATCTTTACAAATATCATAGAAAGAGATTTACTACAATTTATTTGTATAAGATTAAAAGTTGTTAGCAGAGTGTTGTTGCAATCTTTCCACACAAATCGATGAATTTAATTATTTATCCAAATGATTTTCCATGTCCCATGATGAGTATTTTTGTTGAAGATCGTGCTTTATTATTCTTCTTTTTCTCAACTTGTATGATATCATTATTTTGACGTGTATTTCTTTTCTTGTTGGCCACAAAAGGGTGTACAATCTGTATTCTTATTCAAGGAAAAGTTCACCCAAAATTTATTGATTCAATTAATTTCTTTTTTTAATTCTGGTAATCTGTTTAATTTACATCTTGGTGGATTTTGTAATTTGAAGTCTGACATTACACAATTGGCTTTCCAAATATTCATGGATTCTCTAGATCATACTAGAAGTTTTTCTTGTTGTTGTATAAAAGTTTTCCCATGCTTAATGCTCTCCCATGATCTAAATTGTTGTAAAGTACTTTCTACAAAGTACTTCTTTCAATGATAAATTCCTTTCAACACTTGTGATATCAAAGAGGTTGAATTTTTTCATATTTCTAACTCTGCGCTACTAAAAGAGAAGTATTCATTTTTTTCAACATCATAAAAACCAAGACCTCCAATTTCTTTTTTAATTGTCATCTTTTCCAAAGCCAGCCATACTTTATTCATATGTTGTGCTTCATATGTAGGAAGGAATATCGTGGGGGTGAGGAGAATCAAAGAAGAGGGGGGTGAAGAAAAAAACTTATATTTTATAATAAAAGTTATTTTTATCGATACTTCTAAAGTAATCTAAGAACATGTCATGTTGACATATCCAAATTAAATGGAAAGATTGTGTAACATGGATTAGCTACCATAAAATGTTAGTTTAATAACAATTTAACATACTAATAAATTAATGGTCTGAAACGTAATAATGCATTTAATATAGTTAACGATTCATTTGAGAAAATGTTCTCAAATGTATACTTCAAATATTATTTTAAATATAATATTTTAGTTTTACACCCTATAAAAGGATTTATATTTATATCCATCAAATGTATTATTCATTAAAAATTATTTTGGTGAGTTATTTATTATTTATATAATCCACATAATTTAATATACAACCATACTTATTACACAATTATTTTAAAATTGTTTCTTGTAATAATAATATCATTAAAATATTAAGTTCAGTATATATTAATAGCCAAAATAAATATCATCAAAAGATGTAATTAATAGGGATAATATTTTAAAAAATGAATAATATGCTTTTAACAACCTTTAAATTATGAGAGATAATGATAATTATATATATTATTATTTATTTGAGCTATAAATTTATAGTTTAGGAAAATACGATTATATTCAAAGAGATCATGGAAAATAAATTAAATCTCATATCTATTAAAAAATTAAGACGTTATACATTTTTTTTCAAATCATAATGTTAGTCAATAACTAAATAATGTAAAAAGTTTCTTTCGATTATAATGGTTTTAAGGGTATAATATAACATGTTGATTGCCAACACACACACAAAAAAAATCCTTGGATGATAAAGTTCGTCATAATTTATCATTTACACACGTTACATTTTATTTTAGTCTTTAACAATGTCACTACTTGAAACAATCGAATACTAGACTAGTATAGAGGTTACTATGACCTTGAACGAATAGTTGTAGGGTCAAATTCATAGTATCCAATCTATTTTTAAATTACTCTTTCCATTAGTTGTTTTAATGAGACAAATCCTTAGGTATGTTTATGTTAATTACATATACTATAGAAATCTCTCTCACAGCACAAATAAGATTCTTCTTCGGCATAAACACACTACGTAAATCCTTTATGCTCTTATTTGAATACTTGTGCCACATCCTACTCCACGTAGATAATTTTGTTGGGAGCACAAAATTTCCATAAGTAGAGGCTTATTTTAGCAATAAATACAACACTTGATCCTACAACTTTCACAATCTTTTAGAGAAAAAATCAAGATTTAATCAAATCCATCACAAGACCATTCTTCATTTTTAATGTCAATAAAGCTTGATCAAATACAATCAACTTATTATCAACTTAAGGGAGACCTCTTAAGCAAGCATCATTGAATAATCTACTTCTAATGAGATATTACTTCAAGCTTCAAATTCATATTAACTCATTAAGGAGTTAAATATTATAACTGTATTATTATCAAACTAATAAGTGTACTCATTTTCTTGTAATTTTTATCTAAACACTTAGGTTTTTACTATTTTTCTATATTAGTAAAGAGGGGGTTTAAAGGTTGAGATTAAGCCTTATACAATTTTCACACGAGTTGTGATGTAGTTGGTAAAAGTCTGTGTAAATTAGTGTTGGTTTTAACCAAGAAAAACATCTTTGTTCCAGTTTTGTTTTTTAGAATTTGGAAAATAAGAAGTTTAGTGGATGAGATTGAAATCCTCACGTGGCTACCTTAGGTAGTGGGTGTAGGGTAACCGAGCCACTTTAAACAAATGTGTATTCTCTATTCCTATACATTTACATATCGGTTTATAAATTGCTTAGTTTTCAAAACCTATAATCCTCATTACATGATCCTTTAGGTGTTTGATATACTGACTAAGTGCATATGCATATATGTTTGGTACATAATAACTTAGGTTGGTTCTTCACCTCTTAGCAATCATTAGCACTTGTCACCTTACTCTCATTTGTTTTTCTTAATTAGATTCTTAACTAGATAAATTATTTTCCATAAGTCTTATTAATTAACCTAACTTAGGTGTAATTGATTTTTAAACAGGTATCAATTAAATTAGAATAATATTAATCCCCCCATCTATAGGTCTAACACCGATCTAAGTCGTCGAAGCATAAAATAGGGCCATTAAGAAAAGTTTGATAGGACTCACAAGTTATAACGGGGCTTATTGTTTCTAGCACAAAAGTCATTCCTCAAAAACCATAAGTTCCACTTGTGATAAAAAATTCGACCACGCTATTTATATATGTGTGTATATAAACATGTATATGATATAACAATCTAGGAAAGTGAGGGAAGTTCAATACACTGTTCCAAAATATTACGAGTTTTAGAGGATGTGTCTTGTATGTTTGGGATATCACGTGTTGGATGCATCGCATATAAATATTTAGAATCTCAACAATTTTCTCATGAACTCTTTGGGGTAAACCGTTTATTGCATAGACTCCTTTGATCAATGACCCATTATTGTTACATGATTTTCGTAGTAAGAAAAAATATTTGGTATAATTTTAGTTTCCGAGTAGGGTTTCCAACTTTTAGGTTCAATTTGTATATATGGTGCATATGTAAAACCTATGCAAACTTTCATGACTATTGTAAAATAGCACAATCTTCACCATAGCCAGGAATAATAACGGGGAGGGTTTAATGTGAGTTTAGATATTTTCACCTTACAACCCAAAGGAAAAATAAACCCCACGATTTTTCCCTCCTTGCATCATTTATCCCTACGCCACTCTTGCCCATTCCCGATCTTTAAATCTGCTGAAAAGTAAAGGCTATTAGCAGAACAAAGCATTGATCTGTGGGTTATGGGTTATCATAAAACGATTGTAGTCTACATGAAAATGATACAATATTAATAGAAACATTGATACAACATTCAAATATCCATATAAAAATAATTGTTGATTAATATTTTTGTTGTCCCATTTGTGCAAAAAAGAACCATAAGTTAAAAAAACGCAATAGTGTTTAATGAAAATATAAAAAAATAATACAGAGAATAAACTCAGGCATCACCACCACCACCAGCACCACCACCACCACCACCACCACCACCTATTAAAAAACAGAGCGCCGGCGACGCGTCTTTTTCTTTCTTTTATTGTATTAATGTTCTCTTCTTAAAAGAGTCATACAATATTGTAGTTTTCATTAAATAAAAATGAATACTACAATACTGTGAGACTCTTTTAAGAAGAGAACTTTAAACAAAAAACTGAACTTTACTTAAGATATGTGTATAGTGTGTATGAATATCATGAATGTGGAGGTATGAGTGGATAGAGACCATATATATAGGGGAATGTGAGAAAGTACTAGAATGGTATTTGAGAAACGTGATAAATACATTCTAAAAGAGTATTCATTGTGAACTTTTTTCATTTACTGTACCACCTAAAAAGAATGATTGAATTTTTTAACCTTTTTCCATAATTGTAAATCAATAACTTTTATTATCCCATCTCATTAATTGGCCTTTAACATAATTACAATTTACACTAATACTAATTTCGATATTTTTTTCATCGATGATAACTTTAATAAATATAAAATTCATATTTTCATAAATATAGGAAAATTCTTATCCTTTTTCATTTATTGACCTTTAACATTAATTATGCAATTTACATAAATAAATTTTTTTTTTTTTTATTTTCTTTAATCTATAAATAAATTTACTAGAATACTCAAATTGAATTTTTGTTTATAGGTTTTATTTGACTTGATCCTTATATTAATAAGATAACTTTATTTTATGGTAACCTTCTTCGTTTTCTTCTATTTCCTCTTCTTCTTCTTCTTATTCTTTTTTTAACTATCACTGTTTTCATCGTTATTTACAATCATAAGTCTACTTCAATTTTCATCATTATAGATAGGAGAATGTGAGAAAGTATTGGGATGATATTTGAGAAAGATGACAAATACATTCTAAAAAGAGTATTTATTATGAACTTTTTTCATTTAATGTACCACCTAAAAAGAATGATCGAATTTTTTGATCTTTTTCTTTAATGGTACCTCAATAACTTTTATTTCTTTTTTCATTAATTGACCTTTAACATAATTACAATTTACACAAATAGTTATTTTTGTATTTCTTTTACATCAATGATAACTTTAATAAAAATAAAATACATATTTTCATAAATATAAGAAAAATTCTTAACCCTTTTCATTAATTCACCTTTAACATTAATTATACAAATTACTCAAATAATTGTTTTGGTATTTTCTTTAATCTATAAATAAATTTAATAGAAATTAAAACTAAATTTTATACAATATAAGAAAAAATCCTCAAATGAATTTTTATTTATAGGTTTTATTCGACTTGATCCTTATATTAAAAAATTATTTAAATAATTCTTATATTAACAAGATAACTATATTTATGGTAACTATTATCTAACTTTCATCTCTCTTCTTCTTCTTCTTCTTCTTCTTCTTCTTCTTCTCTTTTTCTTATTCTTTTATTAATTATCACTATTTTCATCGTCATTTACAACCATACATCTCCTTCAATTTCCATCGTTATCACTTTTTTGCTCATTTTTATCACTACTCGAGTTCATCGACATCATCACCTAATAACTATCTGAACACATCATTTTCATCCCTAAAATATAATTTCATCAACATCCACCGTTCATATTTTCCCACCAAATCAATGAATCATCTTTACTACGAACATCCTAAGACAAGGTGGTCATTAACCATCATTATTTACAAGTTTCCACTACATCATCATCAACATCTTCGTCGTACTATCCTAAATCCGACCCTATCTCTAATAATCATATTTTCCAATATGCATCCCTTATTATTAACATCATCATCTTAAATGATATAACAAATCTTGTCATACTCATCCTCTCCACCAACATCATTGTCAACCCGATCCATTTAGTTATAAAGTAAAAAACAAATCTTCCATGTGTTGTGTTAAGATTAAATTACATTAGGAGGATTGAAATTATTCAACTTCTACCATAAATTGAAGTTGTATTATATGAAAATGACAAAGTGGCTTAGCACCATTAGAGAGAAAATATTATAATGACATACTAAGCCTAAAATTAGTAAATGTTTAATACAGAATCCTCTTCGGGGAGATCTAGGATTTTACGTTGGGGGGATAAAAGTTATAACAAAAAGTGGGTTTGAGTGGCAATGAGAAAATAGTATTTGTGTAATGTCTAGTTTTAGGAGAGCTAAAAGGATAAAAATTAGCTTGGGGCTTTTATTTAAAATTGGAGAAATTATTTAGGCTGGGAGAGAATAATGTCAATTTGTATCAAGGTATTTGCGTAAAAAGAATTTTGGAAACTTTCTCGCTTAATGTATCTCTATTTGTGAAGAATAAATCCATTCACGAAAGATTATTTTTGGAGTTTATTGGGCCTAACTGAGGAATTATTCCTTAATATTTGATGTACTTCACTTTTACCCCTAGTTTTAGACTATATGCTATTTATAGATATTTTTGTGCTTTAATCGTGTATTTAGTGTGTAGCTTTAGGTACATGTTTAAGACAAGGACCCAATATTAAGAGGAGATGTCAAAAGATGTAGAGAAACCATGGCAGAATTTGAGCTTAGAACCATTGTAAAGAGTTAGAGCTTTTTTTAGATGTTTATTGCACCAGATTGTTTATGTTACTACGATTTAGAGTAAGAGATTTGGACCTGATACCTTTTTGGTAGAAAATATATTGAAGTCAAGGTCACATGCCAAGTAACGACACTCAATTCGGAGTTAAGATGAGGAAAGTATAGCATTTTCGCCGGCAGTGGTTCAAACCACAAAACTGGTTAAATCAAAAACATGTTGGGCTCACACTAAACCTGTTTTCTTAACCATAAAGAGAGCCCAACGAAATTAGAAGCTAGATAAACTCATTTTCCAGCCCCCATTCCATATTGCATCAACTCTTCATTTTATATCCATGAGGAAGAGGAAAGGGAAGCGACTGAAGAGAAAAGAAGAAGAAAAATGTTTTGTCTATGGAACCATCCATTCCTCTTCAACAAAGCATCAATTCCCTCAATAGTAACATTAGTCTATTTTTTTTTAAACCAGATTACTTCATTAGTTTTAATTAGCTTTATTGTTTTCAGTATTAATTTGTTTATAAGCTAAACTCTATTTGCTTGAGAATGCTTTTATGATACACTACGTTAGCTTTTTTATTATTATTTATTACATTTTGGATACAAATTAAATATTTAATTGAATTGGTTTTTCCTTAATTTCATTAATTATATGCGTGATGTAAATACTCATGTGCTTAGGCCAAAGTATTAAGAACCGTTCTAATCGGACTAACATTCGTGTGGGGGAAGATTACTGAACTAGTATATGAATGCTTAGTTCCTTTTATCAAACAATATTAGCAAACTAGGTAGTCAATAGGGTGTGGATATTTAGCCTTCCTGAAAGTTAAGAGACTATTAAGGTAGTTCGAATAGCATTCCGGCTAGTGTGAACATCAAAATTATTCACCCTTAGTAAAGCAAAGAAAATTAGAGGCATACGGTGTTATCAAACAATATCCTCAAGCTACATTCTCATCAAGTTAATCCTTTTTATTCAATTTAGTTATTTGTCTTTATCTTCATTAGTTGATAATCATTGTTCGTAGTATAATTTTTTTACTTTTATCTTGTCTTTAATCATAAATTTACTCAAAACCAAACAAATATTCCTCCTTATTATCTTTTGTTATTTGTTATTACAAACTCTATACCTTGATATTACTTTAAATCTCTTAATCGCCAATCATCCATGCGAACGAATTCAATATTTATCATTTCTTGCTACATGCGATCCGTACTCTGCGGAGTCGATCCCCCAATTATTAGTTGTTTATTCTATTTAACGGGGACGACAAAGGTCGTCACTACATCCCGCGGACGGGGTTGCAACTCCCACCCCAAGTTCCTAGATCTGCCCATGAACACCTTTTTAGATTCTATGCAAATAAGATGTATAAAATATAGATTACCAATTAATCGATTACCTCAATGATACCAAAATCAGTAGATTATATAATTTAGTTGTTTTCCACAACCAATATGATTTATAGATAAAACGTAGTAGGATAACACGGAGTGTCTACTTATATTGAACATTTATAGCCTCGTTCTATATTGAATATCATGGATTGGTGAGCTCTAGACATTTCACTATTGAATGTGTTTATTTGAAATTCCTTATTTGGCGTGTGAACTCTGATGGGTAGCGTACGTGTATGAAATTTTGTATACTTTGTTGCTCAAGGGGTCAATATAGTTCAAAGCTATATCATAAAAAATATCAAGTTACATTCAAGAGTAATCAACAATACTATCATTAAATTAATACCATTTCATAATCTTTATATCACAACCTAACCCATCGTATTCATATTCTCTAATATTACAAACATCACAACCCAATCCACCAGAGAGCTGTTCTTAGAATAGGTAAACAGGGATAAGTTTCGGTATCCCTGTGTTTAACATCACCATTCTTGCATCATACAATTGTTTTAGATCAATCAAAACCTCGAATTTCTTTTATCATCACACGATATGTAATTGATTAGGTTTAAGTATCCATTATTGGAATTTGATGTTACTTGGACTTTGTGTATCTACTTCCATTCCAGTCGTACGAATATTAATACGATTATTATCAATGAATATATTTTTTGTCAATTCATAGTTCTCTTTCGGAAACGTTGTTATCCAGATCAATGTACTTGTATAACAAGTTAACAGAAGGTGTTCTACATTTTTTAAAATATCTTTACAAATATCATAGAAAGAGATTTACTACAATTTATTTGTATAAGATTAAAAGTTGTTAGCAGAGTGTTGTTGCAATCTTTCCACACAAATCGATGAATTTAATTATTTATCCAAATGATTTTCCATGTCCCATGATGAGTATTTTTGTTGAAGATCGTGCTTTATTATTCTTCTTTTTCTCAACTTGTATGATATCATTATTTTGACGTGTATTTCTTTGTTGTTGGCCACAAAAGGGTGTACAATCTGTATTCTTATTCAAGGAAAAGTTCACCCAAAATTTATTGATTCAATTAATTTCTTTTTTTAATTCTGGTAATCTGTTTAATTTACATCTTGGTGGATTTTGTAATTTGAAGTCTGACATTACACAATTGGCTTTCCAAATATTCATGGATTCTCTAGATCATACTAGAAGTTTTTCTTGTTGTTGTAAAAAAGTTTTCCCATGCTTAATGCTCTCCCATGATCTAAATTGTTGTAAAGTACTTTCTACAAAGTACTTCTTTCGATGATAAATTCCTTTCAACACTTGTGCTATCAAAGAGGTTGAATTTTTTCATATTTCTAACTCTGCGCTACTAAAAGAGAAGTATTCATTTTTTTCAACATCATAAAAACCAAGACCTCCAATTTCTTTTTTAATTATCATCTTTTCCAAAGCCAGCCATACTTTATTCATATGTTGTGCTTCATATGTAGGAAGGAATATCGTGGGGGTGAGGAGAATCAAAGAAGAGGGGGGTGAAGAAAAAAACTTATATTTTATAATAAAAGTTATTTTTATCGATACTTCTAAAGTAATCTAAGAACATGTCATGTTGACATATCCAAATTAAATGGAAAGATTGTGTAACATGGATTAGCTACCATAAAATGTTAGTTTAATAACAATTTAACATACTAATAAATTAATGGTCTGAAACGTAATAATGCATTTAATATAGTTAACGATTCATTTGAGAAAATGTTCTCAAATGTATACTTCAAATATTATTTTAAATATAATATTTTAGTTTTACACCCTATAAAAGGATTTATATTTATATCCATCAAATGTATTATTCATTAAAAATTATTTTGGTGAGTTATTTATTATTTATATAATCCACATAATTTAATATACAACCATACTTATTACACAATTATTTTAAAATTGTTTCTTGTAATAATAATATCATTAAAATATTAAGTTCAGTATATATTAATAGCCAAAATAAATATCATCAAAAGATGTAATTAATAGGGATAATATTTTAAAAAATGAATAATATGCTTTTAACAACCTTTAAATTATGAGAGATAATGATAATTATATATATTATTATTTATTTGAGCTATAAATTTATAGTTTAGGAAAATACGATTATATTCAAAGAGATCATGGAAAATAAATTAAATCTCATATCTATTAAAAAATTAAGACGTTATACATTTTTTTTCAAATCATAATGTTAGTCAATAACTAAATAATGTAAAAAGTTTCTTTCGATTATAATGGTTTTAAGGGTATAATATAACATGTTGATTGCCAACACACACACAAAAAAAATCCTTGGATGATAAAGTTCGTCATAATTTATCATTTACACACGTTACATTTTATTTTAGTCTTTAACAATGTCACTACTTGAAACAATCGAATACTAGACTAGTATAGAGGTTACTATGACCTTGAACGAATAGTTGTAGGGTCAAATTCACAGTATCCAATCTATTTTTAAATTACTCTTTCCATTAGTTGTTTTAATGAGACAAATCCTTAGGTATGTTTATGTTAATTACATATACTATAGAAATCTCTCTCACAGCACAAATAAGATTCTTCTTCGGCATAAACACACTACGTAAATCCTTTATGCTCTTATTTGAATACTTGTGCCACATCCTACTCCACGTAGATAATTTTGTTGGGAGCACAAAATTTCCATAAGTAGAGGCTTATTTTAGCAATAAATACAACACTTGATCCTACAACTTTCACAATCTTTTAGAGAAAAAATCAAGATTTAATCAAATCCATCACAAGACCATTCTTCATTTTTAATGTCAATAAAGCTTGATCAAATACAATCAACTTATTATCAACTTAAGGGAGACCTCTTAAGCAAGCATCATTGAATAATCTACTTCTAATGAGATATTACTTCAAGCTTCAAATTCATATTAACTCATTAAGGAGTTAAATATTATAACTGTATTATTATCAAACTAATAAGTGTACTCATTTTCTTGTAATTTTTATCTAAACACTTAGGTTTTTACTATTTTTCTATATTAGTAAAGAGGGGGTTTAAAGGTTGAGATTAAGCCTTATACAATTTTCACACGAGTTGTGATGTAGTTGGTAAAAGTCTGTGTAAATTAGTGTTGGTTTTAACCAAGAAAAACATCTTTGTTCCAGTTTTGTTTTTTAGAATTTGGAAAATAAGAAGTTTAGTGGATGAGATTGAAATCCTCACGTGGCTACCTTAGGTAGTGGGTGTAGGGTAACTGAGCCACTTTAAACAAATGTGTATTCTCTATTCCTATACATTTACATATCGGTTTATAAATTGCTTAGTTTTCAAAACCTATAATCCTCATCACATGATCCTTTAGGTGTTTGATATACTGACTAAGTGCATATGCATATATGTTTGGTACATAATAACTTAGGTTGGTTCTTCACCTCTTAGCAATCCTTAGCACTTGTCACCTTACTCTCATTTGTTTTTCTTAATTAGATTCTTAACTAGATAAATTATTTTCCATAAGTCTTATTAATTAACCTAACTTAGGTGTAATTGATTTTTAAACAGGTATCAATTAAATTAGAATAATATTAATCCCCCCATCTATAGGTCTAACACCGATCTAAGTCGTAGAATCATAAAATAGGGCCATTAAGAAAAGTTTGATAGGACTCACAAGTTATAACGGGGCTTATTGTTTCTAGCACAAAAGTCATTCCTCACAAACCATAAGTTCCACTTGGGATAAAAAATTCGAACACGCTATTTATATATGTGTGTATATAAACATGTATATGATATAACAATCTAGGAAAGTGAGGGAAGTTCAATACACTGTTCCAAAATATTACGAGTTTTAGAGGATGTGTCTTGTATGTTTGGGATATCACGTGTTGGATGCATCGCATATAAATATTTAGAATCTCAACAATTTTCTCATGAACTCTTTGGGGTAAACCGTTTATTGCATAGACTCCTTTGATCAATGATCCATTATTGTTACATGATTTTCGTAGTAAGAAAAAATATTTGGTATAATTTTAGTTTCCGAGTAGGGTTTCCAACTTTTAGGTTCAATTTGTATGTATGGTGCATATGTAAAACCTATGCAAACTTTCATGACTATTGTAAAATAGCACAATCTTCACCATAGCCAGGAATAATAACGGGGAGGGTTTAATGTGAGTTTAGATATTTTCACCTTACAACCCAAAGGAAAAATAAACCCCACGATTTTTCCCTCCTTGCATCATTTATCCCTACGCCACTCTTGCCCATTCCCGATCTTTAAATCTGCTGAAAAGTAAAGGCTATTAGCAGAACAAAGCATGGATCTGTGGGTTATGGGTTATCATAAAACGATTGTAGTCTACATGAAAATGATACAATATTAATAGAAACATTGATACAACATTCAAATATCCATATAAAAATAATTGTTGATTAATATTTTGTTGTCCCATTTGTGCAAAAAAGAACCATAAGTTAAAAAAACGCAATAGTGTTTTATGAAAATATAAAAAAATAATACAGAGAATAAACTCAGGCATCACCACCACCACCACCACCACCACCTATTAAAAAACAGAGCGCCGCGTCTTTTTCTTTCTTTTATTGTATTAATGTTCTCTTCTTAAAAGAGTCATACAATATTGTAGTTTTCATTAAATAAAAATGAATACTACAATACTGTGAGACTCTTTTAAGAAGAGAACTTTAAACAAAAAACTGAACTTTACTTAAGATATGTGTATAGTGTGTATGAATATCATGAATGTGGAGGTATGAGTGGATAGAGACCATATATATAGGGGAATGTGAGAAAGTACTAGAATGGTATTTGAGAAACATGATAAATACATTCTAAAAGAGTATTCATTGTGAACTTTTTTCATTTACTGTACCACCTAAAAAGAATGATTGAATTTTTTAACCTTTTTCCATAATTGTAAATCAATAACTTTTATTATCCCATCTCATTAATTGGCCTTTAACATAATTACAATTTACACTAATACTAATTTCGATATTTTTTTCATCGATGATAACTTTAATAAATATAAAATTCATATTTTCATAAATATAGGAAAATTCTTAACCTTTTTCATTTATTGACCTTTAACATTAATTATGCAATTTACATAAACAATTGTTTTTTTTTATTTTCTTTAATTTATAAATAAATTTACTAGAATACTCAAATTGAATTTTTGTTTATAGGTTTTATTTGACTTGATCCTTATATTAATAAGATAACTTTATTTTAAGGTAACCTTCTTCGTTTTCTTCTATTTCCTCTTCTTCTTCTTATTCTTTTTTTAACAATCACTGTTTTCATCGTTATTTACAATCATAAGTCTACTTCAATTTTCATCATTATAGATAGGGGAATGTAAGAAAGTATTGGGATGATATTTGAGAAAGGTGACAAATACATTCTAAAAAGAGTATCTATTATGAACTTTTTTCATTTAATGTACCACCTAAAAAGAATGATCGAATTTTTTGATCTTTTTCCTTAATGGTACCTCAATAACTTTTATTTCTTTTTTCATTAATTGACCTTTAACATAATTACAATTTACACAAATAGTTATTTTTGTATTTCTTTTACATCAATGATAACTTTAATAAAAATAAAATACATATTTTCATAAATATAAGAAAAATTCTTAACCCTTTTCAATAATTCACCTTTAACACTAATTATACAAATTACTCAAATAATTGTTTTGGTATTTTCTTTAATCTATAAATAAATTTAATAGAAATTAAAACTAAATTTTATAGAATATAAGAAAAAATCCTCAAATGAATTTTTATTTATAGGTTTTATTCGACTTGATCCTTATATTAAAAAATTATTTAAATAATTCTTATATTAACAAGATAACTATATTTATGGTAACTATTATCTAACTTTCATCTCTCTTCTTCTTCTTCTTCTTCTTCTTCTTCTTCTTCTTCTTCTTTTTCTTCTCTTTTTCTTATTCTTTTATTAATTATCACAATTTTCATCGTCATTTACAATCATACATCTCCTTCAATTTCCATCGTTATCACTTTTTTGCGTCATTTTTATCACTACTCGAGTTCATCGACATCATCACCTAATAACTATCTGAACACATCATTTTCATCCCTAAAATATAATTTCATCAACATCCACCATTCATATTTTCCAACCAAATCAATGAATCATCTTTACTACGAACATCCTAAGACAAGGTGGTCATTAACCATCATTATTTACAAGTTTCCACTACATCATCATCAACATCTTCGTCGTACTATCCTAAATCCGACCCTATCTCTAATAATCATATTTTCCAATATGCATCCCTTATTATTAACATCATCATCTTTAATGATATAACAAATCTTGTCATACTCATCCTCTCCACCAACATCATTGTCAACCCGATCCATTTAGTTATAAAGTAAAAAACAAATCTTCCATGTGTTGTGTTAAGATTAAATTACATTAGGAGGATTGAAATTATTCAACTTCTACCATAAATTGAAGTTGTATTATATGAAAATGACAAAGTGGCTTAGCACCATTAGAGAGAAAATATTATAATGACATACTAAGCCTAAAATTAGTAAATGTTTAATACAGAATCCCCTTCGGGGAGATCTAGGATTTTACGTTGGGGGGATAAAAGTTATAACAAAAAGTGGGTTTGAGTGGCAATGAGAAAATAGTATTTGTGTAATGTCTAGTTTTAGGAGAGCTAAAAGGATAAAAATTAGCTTGGGGCTTTTATTTAAAATTGGAGAAATTATTTAGGCTGGGAGAGAATAATGTCAATTTGTATCAAGGTATTTGCGTAAAAAGAATTTTGGAAACTTTCTCGCTTAATGTATCTCTATTTGTGACGAAAGATTATTTTTGGAGTTTATTGGGCCTAACTGAGGAATTATTCCTTAATATTTGATGTACTTCACTTTAACCCCTAGTTTTAGACTATATGCTATTTATAGATATTTTTGTGCTTTAATCGTGTATTTAGTGTGTAGCTTTAGGTACATGTTTAAGACAAGGACCCAATATTAAGAGGAGATGTCAAAAGATGTAGAGAAACCATGGCAGAATTTGAGCTTAGAACCATTGTAAAGAGTTAGAGCTTTTTTTAGATGTTTATTGCACCAGATTGTTTATGTTACTACGATTTAGAGTAAGAGATTTGGACCTGATACCTTTTTGGTAGAAAATATATTGAAGTCAAGGTCACATGCCAAGTAACGACACTCAATTCGGAGTTACGATGAGGAAAGTATAGCATTTTCGCCGGCAGTGGTTCAAACCACAAAACTGGTTAAATCAAAAACATGTTGGGCTCACACTAAACCTGTTTTCTTAACCATAAAGAGAGCCCAACGAAATTAGAAGCTAGATAAACTCATTTTCCAGCCCCCATTCCATATTGCATCAACTCTTCATTTTATATCCATGAGGAAGAGGAAAGGGAAGCGACTGAAGAGAAAAGAAGAAGAAAAATGTTTTGTCTATGGAACCATCCATTCCTCTTCAACAAAGCATCAATTCCCTCAATAGTAACATTAGTCTATTTGTTTTTTAAACCAGATTACTTCATTAGTTTTAATTAGCTTTATTGTTTTCAGTATTAATTTGTTTATAAGCTAAACTCTATTTGCTTGAGAATGCTTTTATGATACACTACGTTAGCTTTTTTATTATTATTTATTACATTTTGGATACAAATTAAATATTTAATTGAATTGGTTTTTCCTTAATTTCATTATTTATATGCGTGATGTAAATACTCATGTGCTTAGGCCAAAGTAGGAAGAACCGTTCTAATCGGACTAACATTCGTGTGGGGGAAGATTACTGAACTAGTATATGAATGCTTAGTTCCTTTTATCAAACAATATTAGCAAACTAGGTAGTCAATAGGGTGTGGATATTTAGCCTTCCTGAAAGTTAAGAGACTATTAAGGTAGTTCGAATAGCATTCCGGCTAGTGTGAACATCAAAATTATTCACCCTTAGTAAAGCAAAGAAAATTAGAGGCATACGGTGTTATCAAACAATATCCTCAAGCTACATTCTCAACAAGTTAATCCTTTTTATTCAATTTAGTTATTTGTCTTTATCTTCATTAGTTGATAATCATTGTTCGTAGTATAATTTTTTTACTTTTATCTTGTCTTTAATCATAAATTTACTCAAAACCAAACAAATATTCCTCCTTATTATCTTTTGTTATTTGTTATTACAAACTCTATACCTGGATATTACTTTAAATCTCTTAATCGCCAATCATCCATGCGAACGAATTCAATATTTATCATTTCTTGCTACATGCGATCCGTACTCTGCGGAGTCGATCCCCCAATTATTAGTTGTTTATTCTATTTAACGGGGACGACAAAGGTCGTCACTACATCCCGCGGACGGGGTTGCAACTCCCACCCCAAGTTCCTAGATCTGCCCATGAACACCTTTATAGATTCTATGCAAATAAGATGTATAAAATATAGATTACCAATTAATCGATTACCTCAATGATACCAAAATCAGTAGATTATATAATTTAGTTGTTTTCCACAACCAATATGATTTATAGATAAAACGTAGTAGGATAACACGGAGTGTCTACTTATATTGAACATTTATAGCCTCGTTCTATATTGAATATCATGGATTGGTGAGCTCTAGACATTTCACTATTGAATGTGTTTATTTGAAATTCCTTATTTGGCGTGTGAACTCTGATGGGTAGCGTACGTGTATGAAATTTTGTATACTTTGTTGCTCAAGGGGTCGATATAGTTCAAAGCTATATCATAAAAAATATCAAGTTACATTCAAGAGTAATCAACAATACTATCATTAAATTAATACCATTTCATAATCTTTATATCACAACCTAACCCATCGTATTCATATTCTCTAATATTACAAACATCACAACCCAATCCACCAGAGAGCTGTTCTTAGAATAGGTAAACAGGGATAAGTTTCGGTATCCCTGTGTTTAACATCACCATTCTTGCATCATACAATTGTTTTAGATCAATCAAAACCTCGAATTTCTTTTATCATCACACGATATGTAATTTATTAGGTTTAAGTATCCATTATTGGAATTTGATGTTACTTGGACTTTGTATATCTACTTCCATTCCAGTCGTACGAATATTAATACGATTATTATCAATGATTTTTTTTTCAATTCATAGTTCTCTTTTGGAAATGTTGTTATCCAGATCAATTTACTTGTATAACAAGTTAACAGAAGGTGTTCTACAATTTTTAAAATATCTTTACAAATATCATAGAAAGAGATTTAGTACAATTTATTTGCATAAGATTAAAAGTTTTTAGCAGAGTGTTGTTGCAATCTTTCCACACAAATCGATGAATTTAATTATTTATCCAAATGATTTTCCATGTCCCATGATGAGTATTTTTGTTGAAGATCGTGCTTTATTATTCTTCTTTTTCTCAACTTGTGTGGTTCTTTGTTGTTGGCCACAAAAGGGTGTACAATCTGTATTCTTATTCAAGGAAAAGTTCACCCAAAATTTATTGATTCCATTAATTTCTTTTTTTAATTCTGGTAATCTGTTTAATTTACATCTTGGTGGATTTTGTAATTTGAAGTTTGACATTACACAATTAGCTTTCCAAATATTCATGGATTCTCTAGATCATACTAGAAGTTTTTCTTGTTGTTGTAAAAAAGTTTTCACATGCTTAATGGTCGCCTCGCCCATGATCTAAATTGTTGTAAAGTACTTTCTACAAAGTACTTCTTTCGATGATAAATTTCTTTCAACACTTGTGCTATCAAAGAGGTTGAATTTTTTCATATTTCTAACTCCGCGCTACTAAAAGAGAAGTATTCATTTTTTCAACATCATAAAAACCAAGACCTCCAATTTCTTTTCTAATTTTCATCATTTCCAAAGCCAGCCATACTTTATTCATATGTTGTGCTTCATAATTAACTATGTAGGAAGGAATATCGTGGGGGTGAGGAGAATCAAAGAAGAGGGGGGTGAAGAAAAAAACTTATATTTTATAATAAAAGTTATTTTTATCGATACTTCTAAAGTAATCTAAGAATAAGTCATGTTGACATATCCAAATTAAATGGAAAGATTGTGTAACATGGATTAGCTACCATAAAATGTTAGTTTAATAACTATTTAACATACTAATAAAATTAATGGTCTGAAACGTAATAATGCATTTAATATAGTTAACGATTCATTTGAGAAAATGTTCTCAAATGTATACTTCAAATATTATTTTAAATATAATATTTAGTTTTACACCCTATAAAAGGATTTATATTTATATCCATTAATTGTATTATTCATTAAAAATTATTTTGGTGAGTTATTTATTATTCATATAATCCACATAATTTAAAATACAACCATACTTATTACACAATTATTTTAAAATTGTTTCTCGTAAACAATAATATCATAAAAATATTAAGTTCAGTATATATTAATAGCCAAAATAAATATCATCAAAAGATGTAATTAATAGGGATAATATTTTAATAAAAGAATAATATGCTTTTCACAACCTTTAAATTATGAGAGATAATGATAATTATATATATTATTATTTATTTGAGCTATAAATTTATAGTTTAGGAAAATACGATTATATTCAAAGAGATCATGGAAAATAAATTAAATCTCATATGTATTAAAAAAATTAAGATGTTATACATATTTTTCAAATCATAATGTTAGTCAATAACTAAATAGTGTAAAAAGATTCTTTCTATTATAATGGTTTTAAGGGTATAATATAACATGCTGATTGCCAACATACACACAAAAAAAAAATCCTTGGATGATAAAGTTCGTCATAATTTATCATTTACACTCGTTACATTTTATTTTAGTCTTTAACAATTTCACTACTTGAAACAATCGAATAATAGACTAGTATAGAGGTTACTATGACCTTGAACGAATAGTTGCAGGGTCAAATTCGTAGTATCCAATCTATTTTTAAATTATTCTTTCCATTAGTTGTTTTAATGAGACAAATCCTTAGGTATGTTTATGTTAATTACATATACTATAGAAATCTCTCTCACAGCAGAAATAACATTCTTCATCGGCATAAACACACTACGTAAATCCTTTATGCTCTTATTTGAGTTTACACTTTCTAAAATCATATCATTCTATAGGTTGATACTTGATGCATAAGTTGAATTACACATTTTCTTATATTTTCATCTTGAATGTTTATCATGCTAAGTTCATTCTCATTTAACAATCATAACCTATATTTATTTGTGCACCTTTGACACGACATATTGCATATTTCTTGCCATAGCTTTGTATGGGTTGTGAATTGCTTTTTAGCTTTGCTAAGTAAGTTATTTGAATTTTTCTATTAACAGTTTTGCATAAAAAACATAGTCCATCCGAGAAACAAGCCAAAAAGTCAAAAAATAGCATTACAGTATAAATTGGTAGCCTTTGAAAAAATATGAACCGAAATTCTAATCCTAAAACGGGAACCCGTTTCTTACAAAACATCAATCTGCTTCATATTGGGCTCCCAAACTCATGCTTAAAACGTCACCCCATTTTTAGCCTTTACGAAGTCGTTTTAAGTTAGCTTGGAATATAATCGTTCAGTCACTTAGAGCCACATGGAATCTGACAATTGGGATTCAAAAGGGAACCCTTTTTGATAGAAACAAAATGATAATGTAGAATACTTGTGCCACATCCTACTCCACGTAGATAATTTTGTTGGGAGCACAAAATTTCCATAAGTAGAGGCTTATTTCAGCAATAAATACAACACTTGATCCTAAAACTTTCACAATCTTTTGGAGAAAAAATCAAGATTTAATCAAATCCATCACAAGACCATTCTTCATTTTAATGTCAATAAAGCTTGATCAAACACAATCAACTTATTATCAACTTAAGGGAGACCTCTTAAGCAAGCATCATCGAATCATCTACTTCTAATGAGATATTACTTCAAGCTTCAAATTCATATTAACTCATTAAGGAGTTAAATATTATAACTGTATTATTATCAAACTAATAAGTGTACTCATTTTCTTGTAATTTTCATCTAAACACTTAGGTTTTTACTATTTTTCTATATTAGTAAAGAGGGGGTTTAAAGGCTGAGATGAAGCCTTATACAATTTTCACACGAGTTGTGATGTAGTTGGTAAAAGTCTGTGTAAATTAGTGTTGGTTTTAACCCAGAAAAACATCTTTGTTCCAGTTTTGTTTTTTAGAATTTGGAAAATAAGAAGTTTAGTGGATGAGATTGAAATCCTCACGTGGCTACCTTTGGTAGTGGGTGTAGGGTAACCGAGCCACTTTAAACAAATGTGTATTCTCTATTCCTATACATTTACATATCGGTTTATAAATTGCTTAGTTTTCAAAACCTATAATCCTCATTACATGATCCTTTAGGTGTTTGATATACTGACTAAGTGCATATGCATATATGTTTGGTCCATACTAACTTAGGTTGGTTCTTCACCTCTTAGCAATCCTTAGCACTTGTCCCCTTACTCTCATTTGTTTTTCTTAATTAGATTCTTAACTAGATAAATTATTTTCCATCTTGTGTAAAGTCTTATTAATTAATCTAACTTAGGTGTAATTGATTTTTAAATAGGTATCAATTAAATTAGAATAATATTAATCCCCCCACCTCTAGGTCTAACACCGATCTAAGTCGTAGAAACATAAAATAGGGCCATTAAGAAAAGTTTGATAGGACCAACAAGTTATAACGGGCCTTATTGTTTCTAGCACAAAAGTCATTCCTCAAAAACCATAAGTTCCACTTTGGATAAAAAATTCGAACACGCTCTGATCTAAAAATTAGAAACAATATATTTATATATGTGTGTATATAAACATGTATATGATATGACAATCTAGGAAAGTGAGGGAAGTTCAATACACTGTTCCAAAATATTACGAGTTTTAGAGGATGTGTCTTGTATGTTTGGGATATCACGTGTTGGATGCATCGCATATAAATATTTAGAATCTTAACAATTTTCTCATGAACTCTTTGGGGTAAACCGTTTATTGCATAGACTCCTTTGATCAATGACCCATTATTGTTACATGATTTTCGTAGTAAGAAAAAATATTTGGTATAATTTTAGTTTCCGAGTAGGGTTTCCAACTTTTAGGTTCAATTGGTATATATGGTGCATATCTAAAACCTATGAAAACTTTCATGACTATTGTAAAATAGCACAATCTTCACCATAACCAGGAATAATAATGGGGAGGGTTTAAGGTGAGTTTAGCTATTTTCACCTTACAACCCAAAGGAAAAATAAACCCCACGATTTTTTTCTCCTTGCATCATTTATCCCTACGCCAGTCTTGCCCATTCCCGATCTTTAAATCTGCTGAAAAGTAAAGGCTATTAGCAGAACAAAGCATTGGTCTGTGGGTTATGGGTTAGCATAAAACGATTGTAGTCTACATGAAAATGATACAATATTAATATAAACATTGATACAACATTCAAATATCCATATAAAAATAATTTTTGATTAATATTTTGTTGTCCCATTTATGCAAAAAAGTACCATAAGTTAAAAAAAACGCAATAGTGTTTAATGAAAATATAAAAAACTAATACAGAGAATAAACTCAGGCATCACCACCACCACCACCACCACCACCACCTATTCAAAAACAGAGCGTCGCGTCTTTTTCTTTCTTTTATTGTATTAATGTTCTCTTCTTAAAAGAGTCAAACAATTTTGTAGCTTTCATTAAATAAAAATGAATACTACAATACTGTGAGACTCTTTTAAGAAGAGAACTTTAAACAAAAAACTGAAAGTTACTTAAGACGTGTATAGTGTGTATGAATATCTTGAATGTGGAGGTATGAGTGGATAGAGACCGTATATATAGGAGAATGTGAGAAAGTACTAGGGTGGTATTTTAGAAACGTGACAAATACATTCTAAAAGAGTATTCATTGTGAACTTTTTTCATTTACTGTACCACCTAAAAAGAATGATTGAATTTTTTAACATTTTCCCTTAATTGTAACTCAATAACTTTTATTATCCCATCTCATTAATTGGCCTTTAACATAATTACAATTTACACTAATTCTTATTTTGATATTTTTTCATCGATGATAACTTTAATAAATATAAAATTCATATTTTCATAAATATAGGAAAATTCTTAACCTTTTTCATTTATTGACCTTTAACATTAATTATGCAATTTACATAAATAATTGTTTTTTTATTTTCTTTAATCTATAAATAAATATACTAGAATACTCAAATTGAATTTTGGTTTATAGGTTTTATTCGACTTGATCCTTATATTAACAAGATAACTTTATTTTATGGTAACCTTCTTCTTCTTCTTCTTCTTCTTCTTCTTCTTCTTCTTCTTCCTCTTCCTCTTCCTCTTCCTCTTCCTCTTCCTCTTCTTCTTCTTCTTCTTCTTCTTCTTCTTCTTCTTCTTCTTCTTCTTCTTCTTCTTCTTCTTCTTCTTCTTCTTCTTCTTCTTCTTCTTCCTCTTCTTCTTCTTCTTATTTTTTTTTTAACTATCACTGTTTTAATCGTTATTTACAATCATAAGTCTACTTCAATTTTCATCATTATAGATAGGGGAATGTGAGAAAGTACTGGTATGATATTTGAGAAAGGTGACAAATACATTCTAAAAAGAGTATTTATTATGAACTTTTTCATTCAATGTACCACGTAAAAAGAATGATCGAATGTCATGATCTTTTTCCTTAATGATACCTCAATAACTTTTATTTCTTTTTTCATTAATTGACCTTTAACATAATTACAATTTACACAAATAGTTATTTTTATATTTCTTTTACATCAATGATAAATTTAATAAAAATAAAATACATATTTTCATAAATATAAGAAAAATTCTTAACCCTTTTCATTAATTCACCTTTAACACTAATTATAAAAATTACTCAAATAATTGTTTTGGTATTTTCTTTAATTTATAAATAAATTTAATAGAAATTAAAACTAAATTTTATAGAATATAAGAAAAAAATCCTCAAATGAATTTTTATTTATAGGTTTTATTCGACTTGATCCTTATATTAAAAAATTATTTAAATAATTCTTAAATTAACAAGATAACTATTTTTATGGTAACTATTATCTAACTTTCATCTCTCTTCTTCTTCTTCTTCTTCTCTTTTTCTTATTCTTTTTTTAATTATCACTTTTTTGCGTCATTTTTATCACTACTCGAGTTCATCGACATCATCACCTAATAACTATCTGAACACATTATTTTCATCCCTAAAATATAATTTCATCAACATCCACCGTTCATATTTTCCCACCAAATCAATGAATCATCTTTACTACGAACATCCTAAGACAAGGTGGTCATTAACCATCATTATTTAACAGTTTCCACTACATCATCATCAACATCTTCGTCGTACTATCCTAAATCCGACCCTATCTCTAATAATCATATTTTCCAATATGCATCCCTTATTATTAACATCATCATCTTTAATGATATAACACATCTTGTCATACTCATCCTCTCCACCAACATCATTGTCAACCCGATCCATTTAGTTATAAAGTAAAAAACAAATCTTCCATGTGTTGTGTTAAGATTAAATTACATTAGGAGGATTGAAATTATTCAACTTCTACCATAAATTGAAGTTGTATTATATGAAAATGACAAAGTGGTTTAGCACCATTAGAGAGAAAATATTATAATGACATACTAAGCCTAAAATTAGTAAATGTTTAATACAGAATCCCCTTCGGGGAGATCTAGGATTTTACGTTGGGGGGATAAAAGTTATAACAAAAAGTGGGTTTGAGTGGCAATGAGAAAATAGTATTGGTGTAATGTCTAGTTTTAGGAGAGCTAAAAGGATAAAAATTAGCTTGGGGCTTTTATTTAAAATTGGAGAAATTATTTAGGCTGGGAGAGAATAATGTCAATTTGTATCAAGGTATTTGCGTAAAAAGAATTTTGGAAACTTTCTCGCTTAATGTATCTCTATTTGTGAAGAATAAATCCATTCACGAAAGATTATTTTTGGAGTTTATTGGGCCTAACTGAGGAATTATTCCTTAATATTTGATGTACTTCACTTTTACCCCTAGTTTTAGACTATATGCTATTTATAGATATTTTTGTGCTTTAATCGTGTATTTAGTGTGTAGCTTTAGGTACATGTTTAAGACAAGGACCAAATATTAAGAGGAGATGTCAAAAGATGTAGAGAAACCATGGCAGAATTTGAGCTTAGAACCATTGTAAAGTGTTAGAGCTTTTTTTAGATGTTTATTGCACCAGATTGTTTATGTTACTACGATTTAGAGTAAGAGATTTGGACCTGATACCTTTTTGGTAGAAAATATATTGAAGTCAAGGTCACATGCCAAGTAACGACACTCAATTCGGAGTTACGATGAGGAAAGTATAGCATTTTCGCCGGTAGTGGTTCAAACCACAAAACTGGTTAAATTAAAAACATGTTGGGCTCACACTAAACCTGTTTTCTTAACCATAAAGAGAGCCCAACGAAATTAGAAGCTAGATAAACTCATTTTCCAGCCCCCATTCCATATTGCATCAACTCTTCATTTTATATCCATGAGGAAGAGGAAAGGGAAGCGACTGAAGAGAAAAGAAGAAGAAAAATGTTTTGTCTATGGAACCATCCATTCCTCTTCAACAAAGCATCAATTCCCTCAATAGTAACATTAGTCTATTTTTTTTTTTAAACCAGATTACTTCATTAGTTTTAATTAGCTTTATTGTTTTCAGTATTAATTTGTTTATAAGCTAAACTCTATTTGCTTGAGAATGCTTTTATGATACACTGCGTTAGCTTTTTTATTATTATTTATTACATTTTGGATACAAATTAAATATTTAATTGAATTTGTTTTTCCTTAATTTCATTATTTATATGCGTGATGTCAATACTCATGTGCTTAGGCCAAAGTAGGAAGAGCCGTTCTAATCGGACTAACATTCGTGTGGGGGAAGATTACTGAACTAGTATATGAATGCTCAGTTCCTTTTATCAAACAATATTAGCAAACTAGGTAGTCAATAGGGTATGGATATTTAGCCTTCCTAAAAGTTAAGAGACTATTAAGGTAGTTCAAATAGCATTCCGGCTAGTGTGAACATCAAAATTATTCACCCTTAGTAAAGCAAAGAAAATTAGAGGCATACGGTGTTATCAAACAATATCCTCAAGCTACATTCTCATCAAGTTAATCCTTTTTATTCAATTTAGTTATTTGTCTTTATCTTCATTAGTTGATAATCATTGTTCGTAGTATAATTTTTTTACTTTTATCTTGTCTTTAATCATAAATTTACTCAAAACCAAACAAATATTCCTCCTTATTATCTTTTGTTATTTGTTATTACAAACTCTATACCTTGATATTACTTTAAATCTCTTAATCGCCAATCATCCATGCGAACGAATTCAATATTTATCATTTCTTGCTACATGCGATCCGTACTCTGCGGAGTCGATCCCCCAATTATTAGTTGTTTATTCTATTTAACGGGGACGACAAAGGTCGTAACTACATCCCGCGGACGGGGTTGCAACTCCCACCCCAAGTTCCTAGATCTGCCCATGAACACCTTTTTAGATTCTATGCAAATAAGATGTATAAAATATAGATTACCAATTAATCGATTACCTCAATGATACCAAAATCAGTAGATTATATAATTTAGTTGTTTTCCACAACCAATATGATTTATAGATAAAACGTAGTAGGATAACACGGAGTGTCTACTTATATTGAACATTTATAGCCTCGTTCTATATTGAATATCATGGATTGGTGAGCTCTAGACATTTCACTATTGAATGTGTTTATTTGAAATTCCTTATTTGGCGTGTGAACTCTGATGGTAGCGTACGTGTATGAAGTTTTGTATACTTTGTTGCTCAAGTGGTCAATATAGTTCAAAGCTATATCATAAAAAATATCAAGTTACATTCAAGAGTAATCAACAATACTATCATTAAATTAATACCATTTCATAATCTTTATATCACAACCTAACCCATCGTATTCATATTCTCTAATATTACAAACATCACAACCCAATCCACCAGAGAGCTGTTCTTAGAATAGGTAAACAGGGATAAGTTTCGGTATCCCTGTGTTTAACATCACCATTCTTGCATCATACAATTGTTTTAGATCAATCAAAACCTCGAATTTATTTTATCATCACACGATATGTAATTGATTAGGTTTAAGTATCCATTATTGGAATTTGATGTTACTTGGACTTTGTGTATCTACTTCCATTCCAGTCGTACGAATATTAATACGATTATTATCAATGAATATATTTTTTGTCAATTCATAGTTCTCTTTCGGAAACGTTGTTATCCAGATCAATTTACTTGTATAACAAGTTAACAGAAGGTGTTCTACATTTTTTAAAATATCTTTACAAATATCATAGAAAGAGATTTACTACAATTTATTTGTATAAGATTAAAAGTTGTTAGCAGAGTGTTGTTGCAATCTTTCCACACAAATCGATGAATTTAATTATTTATCCAAATGATTTTCCATGTCCCATGATGAGTATTTTTGTTGAAGATCGTGCTTTATTATTCTTCTTTTTCTCAACTTGTATGATATCATTATTTTGACGTGTATTTCTTTGTTGTTGGCCACAAAAGGGTGTACAATCTGTATTCTTATTCAAGGAAAAGTTCACCCAAAATTTATTGATTCAATTAATTTCTTTTTTTAATTCTGGTAATCTGTTTAATTTACATCTTGGTGGATTTTGTAATTTGAAGTTTGACATTACACAATTGGCTTTCCAAATATTCATGGATTCTCTAGATCATACTAGAAGTTTTTCTTGTTGTTGAATAAAAGTTTTCCCATGCTTAATGCTCTCCCATGATCTAAATTGTTGTAAAGTACTTTCTACAAAGTACTTCTTTCGATGATAAATTCCTTTCAACACTTGTGATATCAAAGAGGTTGAATTTTTTCATATTTTTAACTCTGCGCTACTAAAAGAGAAGTATTCATTTTTTTCAACATCATAAAAACCAAGACCTCCAATTTCTTTTTTAATTGTCATCTTTTCCAAAGCTAGCCATACTTTATTCATATGTTGTGCTTCATATGTAGGAAGGAATATCGTAGGGGTGAGGAGAATCAAAGAAGAGGGGGGTGAAGAAAAAAACTTATATTTTATAATAAAAGTTATTTTTATCGATACTTCTAAAGTAATCTAAGAACATGTCATGTTGACATATCCAAATTAAATGGAAAGATTGTGTAACATGGATTAGCTACCATAAAATGTTAGTTTAATAACTATTTAACATACTAGTAAATTAATGGTCTAAAACGTAATAATGCATTTAATATAGTTAACGATTCATTTGAGAAAATGTTCTCAAATCTATACTTCAAATATTATTTTAAATATAATATTTTAGTTTTACACCCTATAAAAGGATTTATATTTATATCCATCAAATGTATTATTCATTAAAAATTATTTTGGTGAGTTATTTATTATTTATATAATCCACATAATTTAATATACAACCATACTTATTACACAATTATTTTAAAATTGTTTCTTGTAATAATAATATCATTAAAATATTAAGTTCAGTATATATTAATAGCCAAAATAAATATCATCAAAAGATGTAATTAATAGGGATAATATTTTAAAAAATGAATAATATGCTTTCAACAACCTTTAAATTATGAGAGATAATGATAATTATATATATTATTATTTATTTGAGCTATAAATTTATAGTTTAGGAAAATACGATTATATTCAAAGAGATCATGGAAAATAAATTAAATCTCATATCTATTAAAAAATTAAGACGTTATACATTTTTTTTTTCAAATCATAATGTTAGTCAATAACTAAATAATGTAAAAAGTTTCTTTCGATTATAATGGTTTTAAGGGTATAATATAACATGTTGATTGCCAACACACACACAAAAAAAATCCTTGGATGATAAAGTTCGTCATAATTTATCATTTACACACGTTACATTTTATTTTAGTCTTTAACAATGTCACTACTTGAAACAATCGAATACTAGACTAGTATAGAGGTTACTATGACCTTGAACGAATAGTTGTAGGGTCAAATTCATAGTATCCAATCTATTTTTAAATTACTCTTTCCATTAGTTGTTTTAATGAGACAAATCCTTAGGTATGTTTATGTTAATTACATATACTATAGAAATCTCTCTCACAGCACAAATAAGATTCTTCTTCGGCATAAACACACTACGTAAATCCTTTATGCTCTTATTTGAATACTTGTGCCACATCCTACTCCACGTAGATAATTTTGTTGGGAGCACAAAATTTCCATAAGTAGAGGCTTATTTTAGCAATAAATACAACACTTGATCCTACAACTTTCACAATCTTTTAGAGAAAAAATCAAGATTTAATCAAATCCATCACAAGACCATTCTTCATTTTTAATGTCAATAAAGCTTGATCAAATACAATCAACTTATTATCAACTTAAGGGAGACCTCTTAAGCAAGCATCATTGAATAATCTACTTCTAATGAGATATTACTTCAAGCTTCAAATTCATATTAACTCATTAAGGAGTTAAATATTATAACTGTATTATTATCAAACTAATAAGTGTACTCATTTTCTTGTAATTTTTATCTAAACACTTAGGTTTTTACTATTTTTCTATATTAGTAAAGAGGGGGTTTAAAGGCTGAGATTAAGCCTTATACAATTTTCACACGAGTTGTGATGTAGTTGGTAAAAGTCTGTGTAAATTAGTGTTGGTTTTAACCAAGAAAAACATCTTTGTTCCAGTTTTGTTTTTTAGAATTTGGAAAATAAGAAGTTTAGTGGATGAGATTGAAATCCTCACGTGGCTACCTTAGGTAGTGGGTGTAGGGTAACCGAGCCACTTTAAACAAATGTTTATTCTCTATTCCTATACATTTACATATTGGTTTATAAATTGCTTAGTTTTCAAAACCTATAATCCTCATTACATGATCCTTTAGGTGTTTGATATACTGACTAAGTGCATATGCATATATGTTTGGTACATAATAACTTAGGTTGGTTCTTCACCTCTTAGCAATCCTTAGCACTTGTCACCTTACTCTCATTTGTTTTTCTTAATTAGATTCTTAACTAGATAAATTATTTTCCATAAGTCTTATTAATTAACCTAACTTAGGTGTAATTGATTTTTAAACAGGTATCAATTAAATTAGAATAATATTAATCCCCCATCTATAGGTCTAACACCGATCTAAGTCGTCGAATCATAAAATAGGGCCATTAAGAAAAGTTTGATAGGACTCACAAGTTATAACGGGGCTTATTGTTTCTAGCACAAAAGTCATTCCTCAAAAACCATAAGTTCCACTTGGGATAAAAAATTCGAACACGCTATTTATATATGTGTGTATATAAACATGTATATGATATAACAATCTAGGAAAGTGAGGGAAGTTCAATACACTGTTCCAAAATATTACGAGTTTTAGAGGATGTGTCTTGTATGTTTGGGATATCACGTGTTGGATGCATCGCATATAAATATTTAGAATCTCAACAATTTTCTCATGAACTCTTTGGGGTAAACCGTTTATTGCATAGACTCCTTTGATCAATGATCCATTATTGTTACATGATTTTCGTAGTAAGAAAAAATATTTGGTATAATTTTAGTTTCCGAGTAGGGTTTCCAACTTTTAGGTTCAATTTGTATGTATGGTGCATATGTAAAACCTATGCAAACTTTCATGACTATTGTAAAATAGCACAATCTTCACCATAGCCAGGAATAATAACGGGGAGGGTTTAATGTGAGTTTAGATATTTTCACCTTACAACCCAAAGGAAAAATAAACCCCACGATTTTTCCCTCCTTGCATCATTTATCCCTACGCCACTCTTGCCCATTCCCGATCTTTAAATCTGCTGAAAAGTAAAGGCTATTAGCAGAACAAAGCATGGATCTGTGGGTTATGGGTTATCATAAAACGATTGTAGTCTACATGAAAATGATACAATATTAATAGAAACATTGATACAACATTCAAATATCCATATAAAAATAATTGTTGATTAATATTTTGTTGTCCCATTTGTGCAAAAAAGAACCATAAGTTAAAAAAACGCAATAGTGTTTTATGAAAATATAAAAAAATAATACAGAGAATAAACTCAGGCATCACCACGACCACCCCCACCACCTATTAAAAAACAGAGCGCAGGCGACGCGTCTTTTTCTTTCTTTTATTGTATTAATGTTCTCTTCTTAAAAGAGTCATACAATATTGTAGTTTTCATTAAATAAAAATGAATACTACAATACTGTGAGACTCTTTTAAGAAGAGAACTTTAAACAAAAAACTGAACTTTACTTAAGATATGTGTATAGTGTGTATGAATATCATGAATGTGGAGGTATGAGTGGATAGAGACCATATATATAGGAGAATGTGAGAAAGTACTAGAATGGTATTTGAGAAACATGATAAATACATTCTAAAAGAGTATTCATTGTGAACTTTTTTCATTTACTGTACCACCTAAAAAGAATGATTGAATTTTTTAACCTTTTTCCATAATTGTAAATCAATAACTTTTATTATCCCATCTCATTAATTGGCCTTTAACATAATTACAATTTACACTAATACTAATTTCGATATTTTTTTCATCGATGATAACTTTAATAAATATAAAATTCATATTTTCATAAATATAGGAAAATTCTTAACCTTTTTCATTTATTGACCTTTAACATTAATTATGCAATTTACATAAACAATTGTTTTTTTTATTTTCTTTAATTTATAAATAAATTTACTAGAATACTCAAACTGAATTTTTGTTTATAGGTTTTATTTGACTTGATCCTTATATTAATAAGATAACTTTATTTTAAGGTAACCTTCTTCGTTTTCTTCTATTTCCTCTTCTTCTTCTTATTCTTTTTTTAACAATCACTGTTTTCATCGTTATTTACAATCATAAGTCTACTTCAATTTTCATCATTATAGATAGGGGAATGTGAGAAAGTATTGGGATGATATTTGAGAAAGGTGACAAATACATTCTAAAAAGAGTATTTATTATGAACTTTTTTCATTTAATGTACCACCTAAAAAGAATGATCGAATTTTTTGATCTTTTTCCTTAATGGTACCTCAATAACTTTTATTTCTTTTTCATTAATTGACCTTTAACATAATTACAATTTACACAAATAGTTATTTTTGTATTTCTTTTACATCAATGATAACTTTAATAAAAATAAAATACATATTTTCATAAATATAAGAAAAATTCTTAACCCTTTTCATTAATTCACCTTTAACACTAATTATACAAATTACTCAAATAATTGTTTTGGTATTTTCTTTAATCTATAAATAAATTTAATAGAAATTAAAACTAAATTTTATAGAATATAAGAAAAAATCCTCAAATGAATTTTTATTTATAGGTTTTATTCGACTTGATCCTTATATTAAAAAATTATTTAAATAATTCTTATATTAACAAGATAACTATATTTATGGTAACTATTATCTAACTTTCATCTCTCTTCTTCTTCTTCTTCTTCTTCTTCTTCTTCTTCTTCTTCTTCTTCTTTTTTTAATTATCACTATTTTCATTGTCATTTACAATCATACATCTCCTTCAATTTCCATCGTTATCACTTTTTTGCGTCATTTTTATCACTACTCGAGTTCATCGACATCATCACTTAATAACTATCTGAACACATCATTTTCATCCCTAAAATATAATTTCATCAACATCCAACCGTTCATATTTTCCCACCAAATCAATGAATCATCTTTACTACGAATATCCTAAGACAAGGTGGTCATTAACCATCATTATTTACAAGTTTCCAGTACATCATCATCAACATCTTCGTCGTACTATCCTAAATCCGAACCCTATCTCTTGTAATCATATTTTCCAATATGCATCCCTTATCATTAACATCATCATCTTTAATGATATAACAAATCTTGTCATCCTCATCCTCTCCACCAACATCATTGTCAACCCGATCCATTTAGTTATAAAGTAAAAAACAACTGTTCCATGTGTTGTGGTAAGATTAAATTACATTAGGCGGATTGAAATTATTCAACTTCTACCATGAATTGAAGTTGTATCATATGAAAATGACAAAGTGGCTTAGCACCATTAGAGAGAAAATATTATAATGACATACTAAGCCTAAAATTAGTAACTGTTTAATACAGAATCCCTTTAGGGGAGATCTAGGACTTTACGTTGGGGGGATAATAGTTATAACAAAAAGTGGGTTTGAGTGGCAATGAGATAATAGTATTTGTGTAATGTCTAGTTTTAGGAGAGATAAAAGGATAAAATTAGCTTGGGGCTTTTATTTAAAATTGGAGAAATTATTTAGGTTGGGAGAGAATAATGTCAATTTGTATCAAGGTATTTGCGTAAAAAGAATTTTGGAAACTTTCTCGCTTAATGTATCTCTATTTGTGAAGAATAAATCCATTCACGAAAGATTATTTTTGGAGTTTATTGGGCCTAAATGAGGAATTATTCCTTAATATTTGCTGTACTGCACTTTTACCCCTAGTTTTAGACTATATGCTATTTTTAGATATTTTTGTGCTTTAATCGTGTATTTAGCGTGTAGGTTTAGGTACATGTTTAAGACAAGGGCCCAATATTAAGAGGAGAAGTCAAAAGATGTAGAGAAACCATGGCAGAATTTGAGCTTAGAACCAGTGTAAAGAGTTAGAGCTTTTTTAGATGTTTATTGCACCAGATTTTTTATGTTACTACGATTTAGAGTAAGAGATTTGGACCTGATACCTTTTTAGTTGAAAACATATTGAAGTCAAGGTCACATGCCAAGTAACGCCACTCAATTCGGAGTTACAATGAGGAAAGTATAGCATTTTCGCCGGCAGTGGTTCAAACCACAAAACTGGTTAAATCAAAAACATGTTGGGCTCACACTAAACCTATTTTCTTAAACCTAAAGAGAGCCCAACGAAATTAGAATCTAGATAAACTCATTTTCCAGCCCCCATTCCATATTGCATCAACTCTTCATTTTATATCCATGAGGAAGAGGAAAGGGAAGCGACTGAAGAGAAAAGAAGAAGAAAAATGTTTTGTCTATGGAACCATCCATTCCTCTTCAACAAAGCATCAATTCCCTCAATAGTAACATTAGTCTATTTTTTGTTTTAAACCAGATTACTTCATTAGTTTTAATTAGCTTTGTTGTTTTCAGTATTAATTTGTTTATAAGCTAAACTCTATTTGCTTGAGAATGCTTTTATGATACAATGCGTTAGCTTTTTTATTATTATTTATTACATTTTGGATACAAATTACATATTTAATTGAATTGGTTTTTCCTTAATTTCATTATTTATATGCGTGATTTAAATACTCATGTGCTTAGGCCAAAGTATGAAGAGCCGTTCTAATCGGACTAACATCCGTGTGGGGGAAGATTACTGAACTAGTATATGAATGCTTAGTTCATTTTATCAAACAATATTAGCAAACTAGGTAGTCAATAGGGTGTGGATATTTAGCCTTCCTGAAAGTTAAGAGATTGTTAAGGTAGTTCGAATAGCATTCTGGCTAGTGTGAACATCAAAATTATTCACCCTTAGTAAAGCAAAGAAAATTAGAGGCATACGGTGTTATCAAACAATATCCTCAAGCTACATTCTCATCAAGATAATCCTTTTTATTCAATTTAGTTATTTTTCTATATCTTCATTAGTTGATAACCATTGTTCGTAGTATAATTTTTTTACTTTTATCTTGTCTTTAATCATAAATTTACTCAAAACCAAACAAATATTCCTCCTTATTATCTTTTGTTATTTGTTGATGAAAACTCTATACCTTGATATTACTTTAAATCTCTTAATCGCCAATCATCCATGCGAACGAATTCAATATTTATCATTTCTTGCTACATGCGATCCGTACTCTGCGGAGTCGATCCCCCAATTATTAGTTGTTTATTCTATTTAACGGGTAGGACAAAGGTCGTCACTACATCCCGCGGATGGGGTTGCAACTCCCACCCCAAGTTCCTAGATCTGCCCATGAACTCCTTTATAGATTCTATGCAAATAAGATGTATAAAATATAGATTACAAATTAATCGATTACCTCAATGATACCAAAATCAGTAGATTATAAAATTTAGTTGTTTTCCACAACCAATATGATTTATAGATAAAACGTAGTAGGATAACACGGAGTGTCTAATTATATTGAACATTTATAGCCTCGTTCCAGATTGAATATCATGGATTGGTGAGCTCTAGACATTTCACTATTGAATGTGTTTATTTGAAATTCCTTATTTGACGTGTGAACTCTGATGGGTAGCGTACGTGTATGAAATTTTGTATACTTTGTTGCTCAAGGGGTCAATATAGTCCAAAGCTATATCATAAAAAAATATCAAGTTACATTCAAGAGTAATCAACAATACTATCATTAATCAATACCATTTCATAATCTTTATATCACAACCTAACTCATTGTATTCATATTCTCTAATATTACAAACATCACAACCCAATCCATTAGAGAGCTGTTCTTAGAATAGGTAAACAGGGATAAGTTTCATTATCCCTGCGTTTAACATCACCATTCTTGCATCATACAATTGTTTTAGATCAATCAAAACCTCGAATTTCTTTTATCATCACACGATATGTAATTGATTAGGTTTAAGTATCCATTATTGGAATTTGATGTTACTGGGACTTTGTATATCTACTTCCATTCCAGTCGTACGAATATTAATACGATTATTATCAATGATTTTTTTTTCAATTCATAGTTCTCTTTTGGAAATGTTGTTATCCAGATCAATTTACTTGTATAACAAGTTAATAGAAGGTGTTTTACATTTTTTAAAATATCTTTACAAATATCATAGAAAGAGATTTACTACAATTTATTTATATAAGATTAAAAGTTGTTAGCAGAGTGTTGTTGCAATCTTTCCACACAAATCGATGAATTTAATTATTTATCCAAATGATTTTCCATCTCCCATGATGAGTATTTTTGTTGAAGATCGTGCTTTATTATTCTTCTTTTTCTCAACTTGTGTGATATCATTATTTTGACGTGTATTTCTTTGTTGTTGGCCACAACAGGGTGTACAATCTGTATTCTTATACAAGGAAAAGTTCACCCAAAATTTATTGATTCCATTAATTTCTTTTTTTAATTCTGGTAATCTGTTTAATTTACATCTTGGTGGATTTTGTAATTTAAAGTCTGACATTACACAATTGGCTTTCCAAATATTCATGGATTCTCTAGATCATACTAGAAGTTTTTCTTGTTGTTGTAAAAAAGTTTTCCCATGCTTAATGCTCGCCCATGATCTAAATTGTTGTAAAGTACTTCTTTCGATGATAAATTTATTTCAACACTTGTGCTATCAAAGAGGTTGAATTTTTTCATATTTCTAACTCTGCGCTACTAAAAGAGAAGTATTCATTTTTTCAACATCATAAAAACCAAGACCTCCAATTTCTTTTCTAATTTTCATCTTTTCCAAAGCCAGCCATACTTTATTCATATGTTGTGCTTCATAATCAACTATGTAGGAAGGAATATCGTGGGGGTGAGGAGAATCAAAGAAGAGGGGGGTGAAGAAAAAAACTTATATTTTATAATAAAAGTTATTTTTATCGATACTTCTAAAGTAATCTAAGAATAAGTCATGTTGACATATCCAAATTAAATGGGAAGATTGTGTAACATGGATTAGCTACCATAAAATGTTAGTTTAATAACTATTTAACATACTAATAAAATATATGGTCTGAAACGTAATAATGCATTTAATATAGTTAACGATTCATTTGAGAAAATGTTCTCAAATGTATACTTCAAATATTATTTTAAATATAATATTTAGTTTTACACCCTATAAAAGGATTTATATTTATATCCATTAATTGTATTATTCATTAAAAATTATTTTGGTGAGTTATTTATTATTCATATAATCCACATAATTTAAAATACAACCATACTTATTACACAATTATTTTAAAATTGTTTCTCGTAAACAATAATATCATAAAAATATTAAGTTCAATATATATTAATAGCCAAAATAAATATCATCAAAAGATGTAATTAATAGGGATAATATTTTAATAAAAGAATAATATGCTTTTCACAACCTTTAAATTATGAGAGATAATGATAATTATATATATTATTATTTATTTGAGCTATAAATTTATAGTTTAGGAAAATACGATTATATTCAAAGAGATCATGGAAAATAAATTAAATCTCATATGTATTAAAAAAATTAAGATGTTATACATATTTTTCAAATCATAATGTTAGTCAATAACTAAATAATGTAAAAAGATTCTTTCTATTATAATGGGTTTAAGGGTATAATATAACATGCTGATTGCCAACATACACACAAAAAAAAAATCCTTGGATGATAAAGTTCGTCATAATTTATCATTTACACTCGTTACATTTTATTTTAGTCTTTAACAATTTCACTACTTGAAACAATCGAATAATAGACTAGTATAGAGGTTACTATGACCTTGAACGAATAGTTGCAGGGTCAAATTCGTAGTATCCAATCTATTTTTAAATTATTCTTTCCATTAGTTGTTTTAATGAGACAAATCCTTAGGTATGTTTATGTTAATTACATATACTATAGAAATCTCTCTCACAGCAGAAATAACATTCTTAATCGGCATAAACACACTACGTAAATCCTTTATGCTCTTATTTGAGTTTACACTTTCTAAAATCATATCATTCTATAGGTTGATACTTGATGCATAAGTTGAATTACACATTTTCTTATATTTTCATCTTGAATGTTTATCATGCTAAGTTCATTCTCATTTAACAATCATAACCTATATTTATTTGTGCACCTTTGACACGACATATTGCATATTTCTTGCCATAGCTTTGTATGGGTTGTGAATTGCTTTTTAGCTTTGCTAAGTAAGTTATTTGAATTTTTCTATTAACAGTTTTGCATAAAAAACATAGTCCATCCGAGAAACAAGCCAAAAAGTCAAAAAATAGCATTACAGTATAAATTGGTAGCCTTTGAAAAAATATGAACCGAAATTCTAATCCTAAAACGGGAACACGTTTCTTACAAAACATCAATCTGCTTCATATTGGGCTCCCAAACTCATGCTTAAAACGTCACCCCATTTTTAGCCTTTGCGAAGTCGTTTTAAGTTAGCTTGGAATATAATCGTTCAGTCACTTAGAGCCACATGGAATCTGACAATTGGGATTCAAAAGGGAACCCTTTTTGATAGAAACAAAATGATAATGTAGAATACTTGTGCCACATCCTACTCCACGTAGATAATTTTGTTGGGAGCACAAAATTTCCATAAATAGAGGCTTATTTCAGCAATAAATACAACACTTGATCCTAAAACTTTCACAATCTTTTGGAGAAAAAATCAAGATTTAATCAAATCCATCACAAGACCATTCTTCATTTTAATGTCAATAAAGCTTGATCAAACACAATCAACTTATTATCAACTTAAGGGAGACCTCTTAAGCAAGCATCATCGAATCATCTACTTCTAATGAGATATTACTTCAAGCTTCAAATTCATATTAACTCATTAAGGAGTTAAATATTATAACTGTATTATTATCAAACTAATAAGTGTACTCATTTTCTTGTAATTTTCATCTAAACACTTAGGTTTTTACTATTTTTCTATATTAGTAAAGAGGGGGTTTAAAGGCTGAGATTAAGCCTTATACAATTTTCACACGAGTTGTGATGTAGTTGGTAAAAGTCTGTGTAAATTAGTGTTGGTTTTAACCCAGAAAAACATCTTTGTTCCAGTTTTGTTTTTTAGAATTTGGAAAATAAGAAGTTTAGTGGATGAGATTGAAATCCTCACGTGGCTACCTTTGGTAGTGGGTGTAGGGTAACCGAGCCACTTTAAACAAATGTGTATTCTCTATTCCTATACATTTACATATCGGTTTATAAATTGCTTAGTTTTCAAAACCTATAATCCTCATTACATGATCCTTTAGGTGTTTGATATACTGACTAAGTGCATATGCATATATGTTTGGTCCATACTAACTTAGGTTGGTTCTTCACCTCTTAGCAATCCTTAGCACTTGTCCCCTTACTCTCATTTGTTTTTCTTAATTAGATTCTTAACTAGATAAATTATTTTCCATCTTGTGTAAAGTCTTATTAATTAATCTAACTTAGGTGTAATTGATTTTTAAATAGGTATCAATTAAATTAGAATAATATTAATCCCCCAACCTCTGGGTCTAACACCGATCTAAGTCGTAGAAGCATAAAATAGGGCCATTGAGAAAATTTTGATAGGACCAACAAGTTAAAACGGGCCTTATTGTTTCTAGCACAAAAGTCATTCCTCAAAAACCATAAGTTCCACTTTGGATAAAAAATTCGAACACGCTCTGATCTAAAAATTAGAAACAATATATTTATATATGTGTGTATATAAACATGTATATGATATGACAATCTAGGAAAGTGAGGGAAGTTCAATACACTGTTCCAAAATATTACGAGTTTTAGAGGATGTGTCTTGTATGTTTGGGATATCACGTGTTGGATGCATCGCATATAAATATTTAGACACTTAACAATTTTCTCATAAACTCTTTGGGGTAAACTGTTTATTGCATAGACTCCTTTGATCAATGACCCATTATTGTTACATGATTTTCGTAGTAAGAAAAAATATTTGGTATAATTTTAGTTTCCGAGTAGGGTTTCCAACTTTTAGGTTCAATTGGTATATATGGTGCATATCTAAAACCTATGAAAACTTTCATGACTATTGTAAAATAGCACAATCTTCACCATAGCCAGGAATAATAATGGGGAGGGTTTAAGGTGAGTTTAGCTATTTTTACCTTACAACCCAAAGGAAAAATAAACCCCACGATTTTTTTCTCCTTGCATCATTTATCCCTACGCCAGTCATGCCCATTCCCGATCTTTAAATCTGCTGAAAAGTAAAGGCTATTAGCAGAAAAAAGCATTGGTCTGTGGGTTATGGGTTAGCATAAAACGATTGTAGTCTACATGAAAATGATACAATATTAATATAAACATTGATACAACATTCAAATATCCATATAAAAATAATTTTTGATTAATATTTTGCTGTCCCATTTATGCAAAAAAGTACCATAAGTTAAAAAAAACGCAATAGTGTTTAATGAAAATATAAAAAACTAATACAGAGAATAAACTCAGGCATCACCACCACCACCACCTATTCAAAAACAGAGCGCCGCGTCTTTTTCTTTCTTTTATTGTATTAATGTTCTCTTCTTAAAAGAGTCACACAATTTTGTAGTTTTCATTAAATAAAAATGAATACTACAATACTGTGAGACTCTTTTAAGAAGAGAACTTTGAACAAAAAACTGAAAGTTACTTAAGACGTGTATAGTGTGTATGAATATCTTGAATGTGGAGGTATGAGTGGATAGAGACCGTATATATAGGAGAATGTGAGAAAGTACTAGGGTGGTATTTTAGAAATGTGACAAATACATTCTAAAAGAGTATTCATTGTGAACTTTTTTCATTTACTGTACCACCTAAAAAGAATGATTGAATTTTTTAACCTTTTCCCTTAATTGTAACTCAATAACTTTTATTATCCCATCTCATTAATTGGCCTTTAACATAATTACAATTTACACTAATTCTTATTTTGATATTTTTTCATCGATGATAACTTTAATAAATATAAAATTCATATTTTCATAAATATAGGAAAATTCTTAACCTTTTTCATTTATTGACCTTTAACATTAATTATGCAATTTACATAAATAATTGTTTTTTTATTTTCTTTAATCTATAAATAAATATACTAGAATACTTAAATTGAATTTTGGTTTATAGGTTTTATTCGACTTGATCCTTATATTAACAAGATAACTTTATTTTATGGTAACCTCCTCCTTCTTCTTCTTCTTCTTCTTCTTCTTCTTCTTCTTCTTCTTCTTCTTCTTCTTCTTCTTCTTCTTCTTCCTCTTCTTCTTCCTCTTCTTCTTTTTCTTATTCTTTTTTTAACTATCACTGTTTTAATCGTTATTTACAATCATAAGTCTACTTCAATTTTCATCATTATAGATAGGGGAATGTGAGAAAGTACTGGGATGATATTTGAGAAAGGTGACAAATACATTCTAAAAAGAGTATTTATTATGAACTTTTTCATTCAATGTACCACGTAAAAAGAATGATCGAATGTCATGATCTTTTTCCTTAATGATACCTCAATAACTTTTATTTCTTTTTTCATCAATTGACCTTTAACATAATTACAATTTACACAAATAGTTATTTTTATATTTCTTTTACATCAATGATAAATTTAATAAAAATAAAATACATATTTTCATAAATATAAGAAAAATTCTTAACCCTTTTCATTAATTCACCTTTAACACTAATTATACAAATTACTCAAATAATTGTTTTGGTATTTTCTTTAATTTATAAATAAATTTAATAGAAATTAAAACTAAATTTTATAGAATATAAGAAAAAAATCCTCAAATGAATTTTTATTTATAGGTTTTATTCGACTTGATCCTTATATTAAAAAATTATTTAAATAATTCTTAAATTAACAAGATAACTATTTTTATGGTAACTATTATCTAACTTTCATCTCTCTTCTTCTTCTTCTTCTTCTCTTTTTCTTATTCTTTTTTTAATTATCACTATTTTCATTGTCATTTACAATCATACATCTCCTTCAATTTCCATAGTTATCACTTTTTTGCGTCATTTTTATCACTACTCGAGTTCATCGACATCATCACTTAATAATTATCTGAACACATCATTTTCATCCCTAAAATATAATTTCATCAGCATCCACCGTTCATATTTTCCCACCAAATCAATGAATCATCTTTACTACGAATATCCTAAGACAAGGTGGTCATTAACCATCATTATTTACAAGTTTCCACTACATCATCATCAACATCTTCGTCGTACTATCCAAAATCCGACCCTATCTATAATAAACATATTTTTCAATATGCATCCCTTATCATTAACATCATAATCTTTAATGATATAACAAATATTGTCATACTCATCCTCTCCACCAACATCATTGTCAACCCGATCCATTTATTTATAAAGTAAAAAACGACTCTTCCATGTGTTGTGTTAAGATTAAATTACATTAGGCGGATTGAAATTATTCAACTTGTACCATAAATTGAAGTTGTATCATATGAAAATGACAAAGTGGCTTAGCACCATTAGAGAGAAAATATTATAATGACATACTAAGCCTAAAATTAGTAAATGTTTAATACAGAATCCCCTTAGGGGAGATCTAGGATTTTACGGGGATAATAATTATAACAAAAAGTGGGTTTGAGTGCAATGAGAAAATAGTATTTGTGTAATGTCTAGTTTTAGGAGAGATAAAAGGATAAAAATTAGCTTAAGGCTATTATTTAAAATTGGAGAAATTATTTAGGCTGGGAGAGAATAATGTCAATTTGTATCAAGGTAATTGCGTAAAAAGAATTTTGGAAACTTTCTCGCTTAATGTATCTCTATTTGTGAAGAATAAATCCATTCATGAAAGATTATTTTTGGAGTTTATTGGGCCTAACTGAAGAATTATTCCTTAGTATTTGTTGTATTGCACTTTTACCCCTAGTTTTAGACTATATGCTATTTATAGATATTTTTGTGCTTTAATCGTGTATTTATTGTGTAGCTTTAGGTACATGTTTAAGACAAGGGCCCAATATTAAGATTAGAAGTCAAAAGATGTAGAGAAACCATGGCGGAATTTGAGCTTAGAACCATTGTATAGAGTTAGAGCTTTTTTTAGATGTTTATTGCACCAGATTGTTTATGTTACTACGATCTAGAGTAATAAATTTGGACCTGATACCTTTTTGGTTAAAAATATATTGAAGTCAAGGTCACATGCCAAGTAACGACACTCAATTCGGAGTTACGATGAGGAAAGTATAGCATTTTCGCCGGCCGTGGTTCAAACCACAAAACTGGTTAAATCAAAAACATGTTGGGCTCACACTAAACCTGTTTTCTTAACCCTAAAGAGAGCCCAACGAAATTAGAAGCTAGATAACTCATTTTCCAGCCCCATTCCATATTGCATCAGATCTTCATTTTATATCCATGAGGAAGAGGAGAGGGAAGCGACTGAAGAGAAAAGAAGAAGAAAAATGTTTTGTCTATGGACCCATCCATTCCTCTTCAACAAAGCATCAATTCCCTCAATAGTAACATTAGTCTATTTTTTGTTTTAAACCAGATTACTTCATTAGTTTTAATTAGCTTTATTGTTTTCAGTTTTAATTTGTTTATAAGCTAAACTCTATTTGCTTGAGAATGCTTTTATGATACACTGCGTTAGCTTTTTTATTATTATTTATTACATTTTGGATACAAATTACATATTTAATTGAATTGGTTTTTCCTTAATTTCATTATTTATATTCGTGATTTAAATACTCATGTGCTTAGGCCAAAGTAGGAAGAGCCGTTCTAATCGGACTAACATCCGTGTGGGGGAAGATTACTGAACTAGTATATGAATGCTTAGTTCCTTTTATCAAACAATATTAGCAAACTAGGTAGTCAATAGGGTGTGGATAGTTAGCCTTCCTGAAAGTTAAGAGACTATTAAGGTAGTTCGAATAGCATTCCGGCTAGTGTGAACATCAAAATTATTCACCCTTATTAAAGCAAAGAAAATTAGAGGCATACGGTGTTATCAAATAATATCCTCAAGCTACATTCTCATCAAGTTAATCCTTTTTATTCAATTTAGTTATTTGTCTTTATCTTCATTAGTTGATAATCATTGTTCGTAGTATAATTTTTTTACTTTTATCTTGTCTTTAATCATAAATTTACTCAAAACCAAACAAATATTCCTCCTTATTATCTTTTGTTATTTGTTATTACAAACTCTATACCTTGATATTACTTTAAATCTCTTAATCGCCAATCATCCATGCGAACGAATTCAATATTTATCATTTCTTGATACATGCTATCCGTACTCTGCGGAGTCGATCCCCCAATTATTAGTTGTTTATTCTATTTAACGGGGACGACAAAGGTCGTCACTACATCCCGCGGATGGGGTTGCAACTCCCACCCCAAGTTCCTAGATCTGCCCATGAACACCTTTATAGATTCTATGCAAATAAGATGTATAAAATATAGATTACCAATTAATCGATTACCTCAATGATACCAAAATCAGTAGATTATATAATTTAGTTGTTTTCCACAACCAATATGATTTATAGATAAAACGTAGTAGGATAACACGGAGTGTCTACTTATATTGAACATTTATAGCCTCGTTCTAGATTGAATATCATGGATTGGTGAGCTCTAGACATTTCACTATTGAATGTGTTTATTTGAAATTCCTTATTTGGCGTGTGAACTCTGATGGGTAGCGTACATGTATGAAATTTTGTATACTTTGTTGCTCAAGGGGTCAATATAGTCCAAAGCTATATCATAAAAAATATCAAGTTACATTCAAGAGTAATCAACAATACTATCATTAATCAATACCATTTCATAATCTTTATATCACAACCTAACCCATCGTATTCATATTCTCTAATATTACAAACATCACAACCCAATCCACCAGAGAGCTGTTCTTAGAATAGGTAAACAGGGATAAGTTTCGGTATCCCTGTGTTTAACATCACCATTCTTGCATCATACAATTGTTTTAGATCAATCAAAACCTCGAATTTCTTTTATCATCACACGATATGTAATTGATTAGGTTTAAGTATCCGTTATTGGAATTTGATGTTACTTGGACTTTGTATATCTACTTCCATTCTAGTCGTACGAATATTAATACGATTATTATCAATGATTTTTGTTTTGTCAATTCATAGTTCTCTTTTTTTTTTTGGACAAGATTCATATTTCCCTTTTGGAAATGTTGTTATCCAGATCAATTTACTTGTATAACAAGTTAACAAAAGGTGTTTTACATTTTTTAAAATACCTTTACAAATATCATAGAAAGAGATTTACTACAATTTATTTGTATAAGATTAAAAGTTGTTAGCAAAGTGTTGTTGCAATCTTTCCACACAAATCGATGAATTTAATTATTTATCCAAATAATTTTCCATGTCCCATGATGAGTAATTTTGTTGAAGATCGTGCTTTATTATTCTTCTTTTTCTCAACTTGTGTGATATCATTATTTTGACGTGTATATCCTTGTTGTTGGCCACAAAAGGGTGTACAATCTGTATTCTTATTCAAGGAAAAGTTCACCCAAAATTTATTGATTCCATTAATTTATTTTTTTAATTCTGGTAATCTGTTTAATTTACATCTTGGTGGATTTTGTAATTTGAAGTCTGACATTACACAATTGGCTTTCCAAATATTCATGGATTCTCTAGATCATACTAGAAGTTTTTCTTGTTGTTGTAAAAAAGTTTTCCCATGCTTAATGCTCGCTCATGATCTAAATTGTTGTAAAGTACTTTCTACAAAGTACTTCTTTCGATGATAAATTTCTTTCAACACTTGTGCTGTCAAAGAGGTTGAATATTTTCATATTTCTAACTCTGCGCTACTAAAAGAGAAGTATTTATTTTTTCAACATCATAAAAACCAAGACCTCCAATTTCTTTTCTAATTGTCATCTTTTCCAAAGCCAACCATACTTTATTCATATGTTGTGCTTCATAATCAACTATGTAGGAAGGAATATCGTGGGGGTGAGGAGAATCAAAGAAGAGGGGGGAGAAGAAAAAAACTTATATTTTATAATAAAAGTTATTTTTATCGATACTTCTAAAGTAATCTAAGATCATGTCATGTTGACATATCCAAATTAAATGGAAAGATTGTGTAACATGGATTAGCTACCATAAAATGTTAGTTTAATAACTATTTAACATACTAATAAAATTAATGGTCTGAAACGTAATAATGCATTTAATATAGTTAACGATTCATTTGAGAAAATGTTCTCAAATGTATACTTCAAATATTATTTTAGTTTTACACCCTATAAAAGGATTTATAGTTATATCCATTAAATATATTATTCATTAAAAATTATTTTGGTGAGTTATTTATTATTAATATAATCCACATAATTTAAAATACAACAATACTTATTACACAATTATTTTAAATTTTTTCTTGTAACAATAATATCATAAAAATATTAAGTTCAGTATATATTAATAGCCAAAATAAATATCATCAAAAGATGTAATTAATAGGGATAATATTTTAATAAAAGAATAATATGCTTTTCACAACCTTTAAATTATGAGAGATAATGATAATTATATATATTATTATTTATTTGAGCTATAAATTTATAGTTTAGGAAAATACGATTATATTCAAAGAGATCATGGAAAATAAATTAAATCTCATATGTATTAAAAAAAATTACAACGTTATACATTTTTTCTCAAATCATAATGTTAGTCAATAACTAAATAATGCAAAAAGTTTCTTTCTATTATAATGGTTTTAAGGGTATAATATAACATGTTGATTGCCAACACACACACACAAAAAAAAATCCTTGGATGATAAAGTTCGTCATAATTTATCATTTACACTCGTTACATTTTATTTTAGTCTTTAACAATTTCACTACTTGAAACAATCGAATACTAGACTAGTATAGAGGTTACTATGACCTTGAACGAATAGTTGCAGGGTTAAATTCGTAGTATCCAATCTATTTTTAAATTATTCTTTCCATTAGTTGTTTTAATGAGACAAATCCTTAGGTATGTTTATGATAACTACATATACTATAGAAATCTCTCTCACAGAAGAAATAACATTCTTCTTCGGCATAAACACACTACGTAAATCCTTTATGCTCTTATTTGAGTTTACACTTTTTAAAATCATATCATTCTATAGGTTGATACTTGATGCATAAGTTGAATTACACATTTTCTTATATTTTCATCTTGAATGTTTATCATGCTTAGTTCATTCTCATCTAACAATCATAACCTATATTAATTTGTGCACTTTTGACACGACATATTGCATATTTCTTGACATAGTTTTGTATGGGTTGTGAATTGCTTTTTAGCTTTGCTAAGTAAGTTATTTGAATTTTTCTATACACAGTTTTGCATAAAAAACATAGTCCATCCGAGCAACAAGCCAAAAAGTCAAACAATAGCATTACAGTATAAATTGGTAGCCTTTGAAAAAATATGAACCGAAATTCTAATCCTAAAACGGGAACCCGTTTCTTACAAAACATCAATCTGCTTCATATTGGGCTCCCAAACTCATGCTTAAAACGTCACCCCATTTTTAGCCTTTACAAAGTCGTTTTAAGTTAGCTTGGAATATAATCGTTCAGTCACTTAGAGCCACATGGAATCTGACAATTGGAATTCAAAAGGGAACCCTTTTTGATAGAAACAAAATGATAATTTAGAATACTTGTGCCACATCCTACTCCACGTAGATAATTTTGTTGGGAGCACAAAATTTCCATAAGTAGAGGCTTATTTCAGCAATAAATACAACACTTGATCCTACAACTTTCACAATCTTTTGGAGAAAAAATCAAGATTTAATCAAATCCATCACAAGACCATTCTTCATTTTTAATGTCAATAAAGCTTGATCAAACACAATCAACTTATTATCAACTTAAGGGAGACCTCTTAAGCAAGCATCATTGAATCATCTACTTCTAATGAGATATTACTTCAAGCTTCAAATTCATATTAACTAATTAAGGAGTTAAATATTATAACTGTATTATTATCAAACTAATAAGTGTACTCATTTTCTTGTAATTTTCATCTAAACACTTAGGTTTTTACTATTTTTCTATATTAGTAAAGAGGGGGTTTAAAGGTTGAGATTAAGCCTTATACAATTATTACACGAGTTGTGATGTAGTTGGTAAAAGTCTGTGTAAATTAGTTTTGGTTTTAACCCAAAAAAACATCTTTGTTCCAGTTTTGTTTTTTAGAATTTGGAAAATAAGAAGTTTAGTGGATGAGATTGAAATCCTCACGTGGCTACCTTAGGAAGTGGGTGTAGGGTAACCGAGCCACTTTAAACAAATGTGTATTCTCTATTCCTATACATTTACATATCGGTTTATAAATTGCTTAGTTTTCAAAACCTATAATCCTCATTACATGATCCTTTAGATGTTTGATATACTGACTAAGTGCATATGCATATATGTTTGGTCCATACTAACTTAGGTTGGTTCTTCACCTCTTAGCAATCCTTAGCACTTGTCCCCTTACTCTCATTTGTTTTTCTTATCTAGATAAATTATTTTCCATCTTGTGTAAAGTCTTATTAATTAATCTAACTTAGGTGTAATTGATTTTTAAATAGGTATCAATTAAATTAGAATAATATTAATCCCCCCACCTCTAGGTCTAACACCGATCTAAGTCGTCGAAGCATAAAAAAGGGCCATTGAGAAAAGTTTGATAGGACCAACAAGTTAAAACGGGCCTTATTGTTTCTAGCACAAAAGTCATTCCTCAAAAACCATAAGTTCCACTTGGGATAAAAAATTCGAACACGCTCTGATCTAAAAATTAGAAACAATATATTTATATATGTGTGTATATAAACATGTATATGATATAACAATCTAGGAAAGTGAGGGAAGTTCAATACACTGTTCCAAAATATTACGAGTTTTAGAGGATGTGTCTTGTATGTTTGGGATATCACGTGTTGAATGCATCGCATATAAATATTTAGAATCTTAAAAATTTTCTCATGAACTCTTTGGGGTAAACCGTTTATTGCATAGACTCCTTTGATCAATGACCCATTATTGTTACATGATTTTCGTAGTAAGAAAAAAATTTTGGTATAATTTTAGTTTCCGAGAAGGGTTTCCAACTTTTAGGGTCAATTGGTATATATGGTGCATATCTAAAACCTATGAAAACTTTCATGACTATTGTAAAATAGCACAATCTTCACCATAGCCAGGAATAATAATGGGGAGGGTTTAAGGTGAGTTTAGCTATTTTCACCTTACAACCCAAAGGAAAAATAAACCCCACGATTTTTCCCTCCTTGCATCATTTATCCCTACGCCAGTCTTGCCCATTCCCGATCTTTAAATCTGCTGAAAAGTAAAGGCTATTAGCAGAACAAAGCATTGATCTGTGGGTTATGTGTTAGCATAAAACGATTGTAGTCTACATGAAAATGATACAATATTAATATAAACATTGATTTAACATTCAAATATCCAGATAAAAATAATTTTTGATTAATATTTTGTTGTCCAATTTATGAAAAAAAGTACCATAAGTTAAAAAAAACGCAATACTGTTTAATGAAAATATAAAAAAATAATACAGAGAATAAACTCAGGCATCACAACCACCACCACCACCACCTATTAAAAAACAGAGCGCCGGCGACGCATCTTTTCCTTTCTTTTATTGTATTAATGTTCTCTTCTTAAAAGAGTCACACAATTTTGTAGTTTTCACTAAATAAAAATGAATACTATAATACTGTGAGACTCTTTCAAGAAGAGAACTTTAAACAAAAAACTGAAAGTTACTTAAGATATGTGTATAGTGTGTATGAATATCTTGAATGTGGAGGTATGAGTGGATAGAGACCGTATATATAGGGGAATGTGAGAAAGTACTAGGATGGTATTTGAGAAACGTGACAAATACATTCTAAAAGAGTATTCATTGTGAACTTTTTTCATTTACTGTACCACCTAAAAAGAATGATTGAATTTTTTAACCTTTTTCCTTAATTGTAACTCAATAACTTTTATTATACCATCTCATTAATTGGCCTTTAACATAATTACAATTTACACTAATTCTTATTTTGATATTTTTTTCATCGATGATAACTTTAATAAATATAAAATTCATATTTTCATAAATATAGAAAAATTATTAACCTTTTTTATTTATTGATCTTTGTTTTTTTTATTTTCTTTAATCTATAAATAAATTTACTAGAATACTCAAATTGAATTTTGGTTTATAGGTTTTATTCGACTTGATCCTTATATTAACAAGATAACTTTATTTTATGGTAAACTTCTTCTTCTTCTTCTTCTTCTTCTTCCTCTTCTTCTTCTTCTTATTCTTTTTTTAACTATCACTGTTTTCATCGTTATTTACAATCATAAGTCTACTTCAATTTTCATCATTATAGATAGGGAAATGTGAGAAAGTACTGGGATGATATTTGAGAAAGGTGACAAATACATTCTAAAAAGAGTATTTATTATGAACTTTTTCATTTAATGTACCACCTAAAAAGAATGATCGAATTTTTTGATCTTTTTCCTTAATGATACCTCAATAACTTTTACTTTTTTTTCATTAATTGACCTTTAACATAATTACAATTTACACAAATAGTTATTTTTGTATTTCTTTTACATCAATGATAACTTTAATAAAAATAAAATACATATTTTCATAAATATAAGAAAAATTCTTAACCCTTTTCATTAATTCACCTTTAACAATAATTATACAAATCACTCAAATAATTGTTTTGGTATTTTCTTTAATTTATAAATAAATTTAATAGAAATTAAAACTAAATTTTATAGAATATAAGAAAAAATCCTCAAATGAATTTTTATTTATAGGTTTTATTCGACTTGATCCTTATATTAAAAAATTATTTAAATAATTCTTAAATTAACAAGATAACTATTTTTATGGTAACTATTATCTAACTTTCATCTCTCTTCTTCTTCTTCTTCTTCTTCTTCTTCTTCTTCTTCTTCTTCTTCTTCTTCTTCTTCTTCTTCTTCTTCTTCTCTTTTTCTTATTCTTTTTTTTAATTATCATTATTTTCATTGTCATTTACAATCATACATCTCCTTCAATTTCCATCGTTATCACTTTTTTGCGTCATTTTTATCACTACTCGAGTTCATCGACATCATCACTTAATAACTATCTGAACACATCATTTTCATCCTTAAAATATAATTTCATCAACATCCACCGTTCATATTTTTCCACCAAATCAATGAATCATCTTTACTACGAATATCCTAAGACAAGGTGGTCATTAACAATCATTATTTACAAGTTTCCACTACATCATCATCAACATCTTCGTCGTACTATCCTAAATCCGACCATATCTCTAATAATCATATTTTCCAATATGCATCCCTTATCATTAACATCATCATCTTTAATGATTTAACAAATCTTGTCATACTCATCCTCTTCACCAACATCATTGTCAACCCGATCCATTTAGTTATAAAGTAAAAAACAACTGTTCCATGTGTTGTGTTAAGATTAAATTACGGATTGAAATTATTCAACTTCTACCATAAATTGAAGTTGTATCATATGAAAATGAAAAAGTGGCTTATCACCATTAGAGAGAAAATATTATAATGACATACTAAGCCTAAAATTAGTAAATGTTTAATACAGAATCCCCTTAGGGGAGATCTAGGATTTTACGTTGGGGGATAATAGTTATAACAAAAAGTGGGTTTGAGTGGCAATGAGAAAATAGTATTGGTGTAATGTCTAGTTTCAGGAGAGCTAAAAGGATAAAAATTAGCTTGGGGCTTTTATTTAAAATTGGAGAAATTATTTAGGCTGGGAGAGAATAATGTCAATTTGTATCAAGGTATTTGCGTAAAAAGAATTATGGAAACTTTCTCTCTTAATGTATCTCTATTTGTGAAGAATAAATCCATTCACGACAGATTATTTTTTGGAGTTTATTGGGCCTAATGAGGAATTATTCCTTAATATTTGCTGTATTGCACTTTTACCCCAAGTTTTAGACTATATGCTATTTATAGATATTTTTGTGCTTTAATCGTGTATTTAGTGTGTAGCTTTAGGTACATGTTTAAGATAATGGCCCAATATTAAGAGGAGAAGTCAAAAGATGTAGAGAAACCATGGCGGAATTTGAGCTTAGAACCATTGTAAAGAGTTAGAGCTTTTTTTAGATGTTTATTGCACCAGATTGTTTATGTTACTACGATTTAGAGTAAGAAATTTGGACCTGATACCTTTTTGGTTAAAAATATATTAAAGTCAAGGTCACATGCCAAGTAACGACACTCAATTCGGAGTTACGATGAGGAAAGTATAGCATTTTCGCCGGCAGTGGTTCAAACCACAAAACTGGTTAAATCAAAAACATGTTGGGCTCACACTAAACCTGTTTTCTTAACCCTAAAGAGAGCCCAACGAAATTAGAAGCTAGATAAACTCATTTTCGAGCCCCCACTCCATATTGCATCAACTCTTCATTTTATATCCATGAGGAAGAGGAGAGGGAAGCGACTGCAGAGAAAAGAAGAAGAAAAGTGTTTTGTCTATGGACCCATCCATTCCTCTTCAACAAAGCATCAATTCCCTCAATAGTAACATTAGTCTATTTTTTGTTTTAAACCAGATTACTTCATTAGTTTTAATTAGCTTTATTGTTTTCAGTATTAATTTGTTTATAAGCTAAACTCTATTTGCTTGAGAATGCTTTTATGATACACTGCGTTAGCTTTTTTATTATTATTTATTACATTTTGGATACGAATTACATATTTAATTGAATTGGTTTTTCCTTAATTTCATTATTTATATTCGTGATTTAAATACTCATGTGCTTAGGCAAAAGTAGGAAGAGCCGTTCTAATCGGACTAACATCCGTGTGGGGGAAGATTACTGAACTAGTATATGAATGCTTAGTTCCTTTTATCAAACAATATTAGCAAACTAGGTAGTCAATAGGGTGTGGATAGTTAGCCTTCCTGAAAGTTAAGAGACTATTAAGGTAGTTCGAATAGTATTCCGGCTAGTGTGAACATCAAAATTATTCATCCTTAGTAAAGCAAAGAAAATTAGAGGCATACGGTGTTATCAAACAATATCCTCAAGCTACATTCTCATCAAGTTAATCCTTTTTATTCAATTTAGTTATTTGTCTTTATCTTCATTAGTTGATAATCATTGTTCGTAGTATAATTTTTTTACTTTTATCTTGTCTTTAATCATAAATTTACTCAAAACCAAACAAATATTCCTCCTTATTATCTTTTGTTATTTGTTATTGCAAACTCTATACCTTGATATTACTTTAAATCTCTTAATCGCCAATCATCCATGCGAACGAATTCAATATTTATCATTTCTTGCTACATGCGATCCGTACTCTGCGGAGTCGATCCCCCAATTATTAGTTGTTTATTCTATTTAACGGGGACGCCAAAGGTCGTCACTACATCCCGCGGATGGGGTTGCAACTCCCACCCCAAGTTCCTAGATCTGCCCATGAACACCTTTATAGATTCTATGCAAATAAGATGTATAAAATATAGATTACCAATTAATCGATTACCTCAATGATACCAAAATCAGTAGATTATATAATTTAGTTGTTTTCCACAACCAATATGATTTATAGATAAAACGTAGTAGGATAATACCGAGTGTCTACTTATATTGAACATTTATAGCCTCGTTCTAGATTGAATATCATGGATTGGTGAGCTCTAGACATTTCACTATTGAATGTGTTTATTTGAAATTCCTTATTTGGCGTGTGAACTCTGATGGGTAGCGTACGTGTATTAAATTTTGTATACTTTGTAGCTCAAGGGGTCAATATAGTCCAAAGCTATATCATAAAAATATCAAGTTACATTCAAGAGTAATCAACAATACTATCATTAATCAATACCATTTCATAATCTTTATATCACAACCTAACCCATCGTATTCATATTCTCTAATATTACAAACATCACAACCCAATCCACCAGAGAGTACAAACATCACAACCCAATCCATCAGAGAGATGTTCTTAGAATAGGTAAACAGGGATAAGTTTCGGTATCCCTGTGTTTAACATCACCATTCTTGCATCATACAATTGTTTTAGATCAATCAAAACCTCGAATTTCTTTTATCATCACACGATATGTAATTGATTAGGTTTAAGTATCCGTTATTGGAATTTGATGTTACTTGGACTTTGTATATCTACTTCCATTCCAGTCGTACGAATATTAATATGATTATTATCAATGATTTTTTTTTGTCAATTCATAGTTCTCTTTTGGAAATGTTGTTATCCAGATTAATTTACTTGTATAACAAGTTAACAGAAGGTGTTCTACATTTTTTAAAATATCTTTACAAATATCATAGAAAGAGATTTACTACAATTTATTTGTATAAGATTAAAAGTTGTTAGCAGAGTGTTGTTGCAATCTTTCCACACAAATCGATGAATTTAATTATTTATCCAAATGATTTTCCATGTCCCATGATGAGTATTTTTGTTGAAGATCTTGCTTTATTATTCTCCTTTTTCTCAACTTGTGTGATATCATTATTTTGACGTGTATTTCCTTGTTGTTGGCCACAAAAGGGTGTACAATCTGTATTCTTATTCAAGGAAAAGTTCACCCAAAATTTATTGATTCCATTAATTTCTTTTTTTAATTCTGGTAATCTGTTTAATTTACATCTTGGTGGATTTTGTAATTTGAAGTCTGACATTACACAATTGGCTTTCCAAATATTCATGGATTCTCTAGATCATACTAGAAGTTTTTCTTGTTGTTTAAAAAAAGTTTTCCCATGCTTAATGCTCGCCCATGATCTAAATTGTTGTAAATTACTTTCTACAAAGTACTTCTTTCGATGATAAATTTCTTTCAACACTTGTGCTGTCAAAGAGGTTGAATTTTTTCATATATCTAACTCTGCGCTACTAAAAGAGAAGTATTCATTTTTTCAACATTATAAAAACCAAGACCTCCAATTTATTTTCTAATTGTCATCTTTTCCATAGCCAGCCATACTTTATTCATATGTTGTGCTTCATAATCAACTATGTAGGAAGGAATATCGTGGGGGTGAGGAGAATCAAAGAAGAGGGGGGAGAAGAAAAAAACTTATATTTTATAATAAAAGTTATTTTTATCGATACTTCTAAAGTAATCTAAGATCATGTCATGTTGACATATCCAAATTAAATGGAAAGATTGTGTAACATGGATTAGCTACCATAAAATGTTAGTTTAATAACTATTTAACATACTAATAAAATTAATGGTCTGAAACGTAATAATGCATTTAATATAGTTAACGATTCATTTGAGAAAATGTTCTCAAATGTATACTTCAAATATTATTTTAGTTTTACACCCTATAAAAGGATTTATAGTTATATCCATTAAATGTATTATTCATTAAAAATTATTTTGATGAGTTATTTATTATTAATATAATCCACATAATTTAAAATACAACAATACTTATTACACAATTATTTTAAATTTTTTATTGTAACAATAATATCATAAAAATATTAAGTTCAGTATATATTAATAGCCAAAATAAATATCATCAAAAGATGTAATTAATAGGGATAATATTTTAATAAAAGAATAATATGCTTTTCACAACCTTTAAATTATGAGAGATAATGATAATTATATATATTATTATTTATTTGAGCTATAAATTTATAGTTTAGGAAAATACGATTATATTCAAAGAGATCATGAAAAATAAATTAAATCTCATATGTATTAAAAAAATTAAGACGTTATACATTTTTTTCAAATCATAATGTTAGTCAATAACTAAATAATGTAAAAAGTTTCTTTCTATTATAATGGTTTTAAGGGTATAATATAACATGTTGATTGCCAACACACACACAAAAAAAATCCTTGGATGATAAAGTTCGTCATAATTTATCATTTACACTCGTTACATTTTATTTTAGTCTTTAACAATTTCACTACTTGAAACAATCGAATACTAGACTAGTATAGAGGTTACTATGACCTAGAACGAATAGTTGCAGGGTCAAATTCGTAGTATCCAATCTATTTTTAAATTATTCTTTCCATTAGTTGTTTTAATGAGACAAATCCTTAGGTATGTTTATGTTAATTACATATACTATAGAAATCTCTCTCACAACAGAAATAACATTCTTCATCGGCATAAACACACTACGTAAATCCTTTGTACTCTTATTTGAGTTTACACTTTTTACAATCATATCATTCTATAGGTTGATACTTGATGCATAAGTTGAATTACACATTTTCTTATATTTTCATCTTGAATGTTTATCATTCTAAGTTCATTTTCATTTAACAATCATAACCTATATTTATTTGTGCACTTTTGACACGAAATATTGCATATTTCTTGCCATAGCTTTGTATGGGTTGTAAATTGCTTTTTAGCTTTTCTAACTAAGTTATTTAAATTTTTCTATACACAGTTTTGAATAAAAAACATAGTCTATCCGAGAAACAAGCCAAAAAGTCAAAAAATAGCATTACAGTGTAAATTGGTAGCCTATGAAAAAATATGAACCGAAATTGTAATCCTAAAACGGGAACCCGTTTCTTACGAAAGATCAATCTGCTTCATATTAGGCTCCCAAACTCATGCTTAAACCGTCATCCCATTTTTAGCCTTTACGAAGTCGTTTTAAGTTAGCTTGGAATATAATCGTTCAGTCACTTAGAGCAACATGGATTCTGACAATTGGGATTCAAAAGGGAACCCTTTTTGATAGAAACAAAATGATAATTAAGAATACTTGTGCCACATCCTACTCCACGTGGATAATTTTATTGGGAGCACACAATTTCCATAAGTAGAGGCTTATTTCAGCAATAAATACAACACTTGATCCTACAACTTTCACAATCTTTTGGAGAAAAAATCAAGATTTAATCAAATCCATCACAAGACCATTCTTCATTTTTAATGTCAATAAAGCTTGATCAAACACAATCAACTTATTATAAACTTAAGGGAGACCTCTTAAGAAAGCATCATTGAATCATCTACTTCTAATGAGATATTACTTCAAGCTTCAAATTCATATTAACTCATTAAGGAGTTAAATATTATAACTGTATTATTATCAAACTAATAAGTGTACTCATTTTCTTGTAATTTTCATCTAAACACTTAGGTTTTTACTATTTTTCTATATTAGTAAAGAGGGGGTTTAAAGGTTGAGATTAAGCCTTATACAATTTTCACACGAGTTGTGATGTAGTTGGTAAAAGTCTGTGTAAATTAGTGTTGGTTTTAACCCAGAAAAACATCTTTGTTCCAGTTTTGTTTTTTAGAATTTGGAAAATAAGAAGTTTAGTGGATGAGATTGAAATCCTCACATGGCTACCTTAGGTAGTGGGTGTAGAGTAACCGAGCCACTTTAAACAAATGTGTATTCTCTATTCCTATACATTTACATATCGGTTTATAAATTGCTTAGTTTTCACAACCTATAATCCTCACTACATGATCCTTTAGATGTTTGATATACTGACTAAGTGCATATGCATATATGTTTGGTCCATACTAACTTAGATTGGTTCTTCAGCTCTTAGCAATCCTTATAACTTGTCCCCTTACTCTCATTTGTTTTTCTTAATTAGATTCTTAACTAGATAAATTATTTTCCATCTTGTGTAAAGTCTTATTAATTACCCTAATTTAGGGGTAATTGATTTTTAAATAGGTATCAATTAAATTAGAATAATATTAATCCCCCACCTATAGGTCTAGGTCTAACACCGATCTAAGTCGTCGAAGTATAAAACAGGGCAATTAAGAAAAGTTTGATAGGACCAACAAGTTAAAACGAACCTTATTGTTTCTAGCACAAAAGTCATTCCTCAAAAACCATAAGTTCCACTGGGGATAAAAAATTCGAACACGCTAATATATCTATATATGTGTGTATATTAACATGTATATGATATAACAATCTAGGAAAGTGAAGGAAGTTCGATACACTGTTCCAAAATATTATGAGTTTTTAAGGATGTGTCTTGTATGTTTGGGATATCACGTGTTGGATGAATCGCATATAAATATTTAGAATCTCAACAATTTTCTCATGAACTCTTTGGGGTAAACTGTTTATTGCATAGACTTCTTTGATCAATGTCCCATTATTGTTACATGTTTTTCCGTAGTAAGAAAAAAAATTTGGTATAATTTTAGTTTCCGAGTAGGGTTTTCAACTTTTATGGTCAATTGGTATATATGGTGCATATCTAAAACTTATGAAAACTTTCATGACTATGGTAAAATAGCACAATGTTCACCATAGCCAAGAATAATAATGAGGAGGGTTTAAGGTGAGTTTAGTTATTTTCACCTTACAACCCAAAGGAAAAATAAACCTCACTATTTTTCCCTCCTTGCATCATTTATCCCTACGCCAATCTCGCCCACTCCCGATCTTTAAATCTGCTGAAAAGTAAAGGCTATTAGCAGAATAAAGCATTGATCTGTGGGTTATGGGTTAGCATGAAATGATTGTAGTCTACATGATAATGATACAATATTAATACAAACATTGATACAACATTCAAATATCCATATAAAAATAATTGTTGATTAATATTTTGTTGTCCCATTTGTGCAAAAAAGAACCATAAGTTTAAAAAAAACGCAATAGTGTTTAATGAAAATATAAAAAAATAATACAGAGAATAAAACTTTACATATTTTTTATTTTCTTTCTTTAGTATTTCGAATCAATAATTTAAAAAAAAATCTTAAATATATAGTATAACAACATGTCCAAATATATAATATATATTGTTAGCTTCACTTTGTTTATTATTTTTTATGATGTTACAAAAATGATACGGTTTATTGTTATATAATCATAATTGAGTTGTTTGATATATAGTTACATAAGATAGGTGATACAAATGCATGCTTGGAGCTATAGTGAATGAACAATCAAAGATCATATTCTATTGAATTCAACATTGGATAAATACACAAGATGATCAAAAGAGCATAGAGTGCTCAAGAGAACAAGTTTAAGTTTACAAGATCAAGACTCAAGGGAGATCAACAAACAAGCTAGAGAATACCAAGAATCAAGGAATATCGATAAATTTTTTTGAAGAGATTAAAGATCAAGACTGGGGGAGTTTGTTGAATGTGAAAGTAGATGATTTATAAAGATGTTAGGCTTGATAGAAAATTTCAAAAAGCATAAATAACATTGAGGATATTAAATATTAATACTGAAGGGAGCTCGAATATCAAGATTGAAGATTATACAAAGGTGTTCATCGAGGGTCTCTAAAGAAAGGAAATTGGTAGCTAACGAGTACCTTGGAAAAGATCAAATATAGAGGAATCTAAAATGGAATTCGGCTCAATCCAACCCTTAAATGAATAGGTATGGATCCCTGACAAAATCTCTTGTAGAAATCAAGTCTAGACCTCTAACAAGCAGGTCAATCTAACATCACAAATTTAAGTCATGTACGGACTCCTAAGAAGTCAAAGAGAGGAAAACCAAAGAAGACCAAATGAAAACAAAATAAGAAGAGATGATGTTAGGACCTCCTCACCATTATAAGTGTTGGATAGCCTAAATATACTCGAAAATGAAGGATGATAAAAATCAAAGAGCAGTCCCCATAACTGAATAAAGGCAGATAGCTTAATATCCATAAAGAGGAGCCATTTAACTCGAAGTCCGGATAACAGTAAGAAGTGTCTAGTACTTAGTTCACTTAATCATTATACACGGAAACTCGATTCTAAACGGATAGACTATGGAATTATGTATACCATTTAATTTAAGTATCGGGGGATAGATCGAGGGTTGCCTATATTTTTGTGGCTAGGGGTCTCCTCTATATTTTATATGCATATTTCCTTGTATTTATTCTCTTTTATAAGTTTCTGGCTTCCTTCTTCTATAGTTTCAAACTTTTATCGGAAGGAATTTTCTTCCATGAAGTACTATATATGTCCAATTTTCACTTGTATAATTTGTCATATATTGTCATCTTTGTTTTATTTCTCTCTCAGTATCATTTTTAAGCGAAAAGATGTTAAAGACATATGCACCATATTTTTTATTTTTTTAAAGAGGATTGTCTTAGCATACATTCTAGTGACGACTTTCTTGGGTTAAAATGACTTTGTCCAACACCCTGGTATTCATCTTCAGGGGTTCGGGAATACGCTTTTCTCATGAACTTCTTAGGCCGGGGTGATGATCGTCGACTACTTGGTATTTTTAATCAGTGGTTTGGAAAAAGTTATTCTCACGACCTCCAACATTAGGGTGACATTGTCCAAACCCTTGGTATCCTTCCTTGGGTGTTCGGAATATGCATGACCTTCTAATACTGGGATGACCCTGGTCGACGTGCTAGTATTTATCCTTAGGGGTTTAGAATAACGCCTTTATAGTGACCTTCTAAGCAAAGGGTGACATTGTTAGACACCTTTGTATACGTCCTCAATGGTGTGAGTTAACTCTATATGGTCGAGGCTACGTCGGTCTTTACAACTTCTTGTAATATGAGAAGTCTTCGATGTTATGTTAGCCTTTATATCTTTTTGAAGTCAGAGAAATTTGCCTCCATTAAAGTCCTTTGGAATCCGAAAGGTTATTCTTCTTTCTATATATATTATGATATATTAGATTCCTTTTCCTTCCTTATTTATTGAATAAATATAGAAAGCGAATTGTATTCATCCACTTTTACATCCTCGAGACAAGATTACTTTAGTTTTGTAGGGTATGAGATTTATATATTCTTCCTCGACCTTTCCATCTAACGGGGGTGGAGATCCTTGGTTGATCATTTTAATCCTTTGACTATCATGTGTACTATTTTAGGCTGTGATCAAATTTTACAAAGCTAGAAATAATTTTTTTAACAATAATGTGCTCTCCGTTTCTTTGTTACTTCTGCGTCACTCGAGTTTACTCTACTAAGTTCCTTAACAATTTTATCTTGATGCACGCAATTCTAATTCGGGCTTCTAAGCCTTCTATTTTACAATGGTTGTCATCCTTTTTTATTTAGTGAGCCTTAGAACAGATTCTTTTTGGGCTTGATTACAAAAGGGTGTGTACCGAGTTTAGATTTCTAGATCGTTAGGCAGATGCAATATACTACTTTTTCTACTAAGGATGGCTATGCTAGTTGATAATTTGACTCTTCCTTGAGAGGCCCCGAGGACGCAACACATCTATTCCTTTTCTCTGTGGAATTGGGAAGTGGTAAAGCAGTAGCTTGTCTTCTTCTCTTCATCGTACTGAGTGGTAGTTCATATCAATTCTAAGGTTAGTTGTGTTTATATGTAGATGTTGATTTTTCCTCCTCATCCTATGGTGGCAAGAATAATAGGGTAATCACCTCATCTGACAATGTCTGTCGTTGTCTAATGTGGACTTCATCGCTCCACAATGCTACCGACAGGTGTGCCGAACCTCTTTACTATGCGGGATTTTCCACATGTCTTGTTATTACATGAAAGTATGTCTTGCAATTCTCGGTGATGAGTTACGGTATGTTCACTCCCTCTATCTTTAATACCCGGTAACCGAGGCGAGAAAGGATATTTTGGATATAGCATATCTTTGTAATATATGATAGCTGCATTTTCTTCTTCATAAATTATTATGTAATGCTTCTTCTCTCCCTACCTATCCTTCTTTCTTGTTTTTTGTCTAATCCTGAGTAATACTCTGAGGCACCTTAACTTATAATGGATATTATAATGCTTTTAAGCATACCAAAATATGTATTTGTGTAAATTATAATTAATGATAAAGGTCAATTAATGAAAAAGGTTACGAAAAGTTAATGAGTTATGATTAACGAAAAAGATCCAAAAATCCAATCTTTCTTTTTATGTGGTACAATAAATGAAATATTTGACAACAAATACTCTTTTTAAAACGTATTTGTCACCTTTATCAAATATCATCCTTGTATTTCCTCACATACCCCCTATAAATGGTCTCTGTCCACTCATACCCCACAATAAAGATATACATACTCACTATGCACATATTTTGACTAACTATCAGTTTTTCATTTTATACTTTTATGACTTACAACGCCCGTATGTAATAAATTTCGGGCTGCCTCTTCCTTAAAGTGAAAGTGGTAGGCTTCCAAGGATTAGGCTTTAGCACTGAGGAAGAAGATCTAAACTGAATACTAACAGAGAGAGTAGTGCAGGTGTCACCACAACCACCGCCTCCAGTCCAAGCACCACCACCACAACCACCACCTCCAGTCCAAGCACCTCCTCCTTTAAGAGGCCAGGTGCTGACAAAAGAAGGTCACAAGGTACTGACAAAAAGAAGGTCACCCCAACTCACCTCCAGTCCCTGCACCACACCACACCACACCACATCACCTCCTTCTTTAAGAGGCCAAGGGGCTGACAAAAGAAGGTCACCCTAACTCAGGCATCACTAACACCACCACCACCACCACCTATTAAAAATTGAGCACCGGCGACGCGTCTTTTTCTTTCTTTTATTGTATTAATGTTCTCTTCTTAAAAGAGTCACACAATTATGTAGTTTTCATTTTTTGTTAATGAAATTTTTATTTGGTAATTAGTATATATTAAAACATTTAATTTTATATTTATTGCACATATATCCTTATTTGCAATGTTTAGTTCTTTTTTGATTGAACGTTGGAATAAGGACCCATGTGCAATAACTATAAATTTAAGGTTTTAATAGATTCCAATTACCAAATAAAATTTCATTAAATGAAAAATGAATACTACAATACTGTGAGACTGTTTTAAGAAGAGAACTTTAAACAAAAAACTGAAAGTTAATCAAGATATGTATTTAGTGTGTATGAATATCTTGAATATGGAGGTATGAGTGGATAGAGACCGTAAATATAGGGGAATGTGAGAAAGTACTAGGGTGGTATTTGAAAAACATGACAAATACATTCTAAAAGAGTATTCATTGTGAACTTTTTTCATTACTTTACCACCTAAAAAGAATGATTGAATTTTTTAACCTTTTTCCTTAATTGTAACTCAATAACTTTTATTATCCCATCTCATTAATTAACCTTTAACATAATTACAATTTACACTAATACTTATTTTGATATTTTTTTTCATCGATGATAACTTTGATAAATATAAAATTCATATTTTCATAAATATAGGAATTTTTTTAACCTTTTTCATTTATTGACCTTTAACTTTAATTATGCAATTTACATAAATAATTGTTTTTTTTATTTTCTTTAATCTATAAATAAATTTACTAGAATACTCAAATTGAAATTTGGTTTATAGGTTTTATTGGACTTGATCCTTATATTTTAACATTATATGAATAATTCGTAAATTAACAAGATAACTTTATTTTATGATAACCTTCTTCTTCTTCTTCTTCTTCTTCTTCTTCTTCTTCTTCTTCTTCTTCTTCTTCTTCTTCTTTTTTTAACTATCACTGTTTTCATCGTTATTTACAATCATACATCTCCTTTAATTTTTATCATTATAGATAGGGGAATGTGAGAAAGTACTGGGATGATATTTGAGAAAGGTGACAACTACATTCTAAAAAGAGTATTGATTATGAACTTTTTCATTTAATGTACCACCTAAAAAGAATAATCAAAATTTTTTATCTTTTTCCTTAATGGTACCTCAATAACTTTTATTTCTTTTTTCATTAATTGAACTTTAACATAATTACAATTTACACAAATAGTTATTTTTGAATTTCTTTTACATCAATGATAACTTTAATAAAATAAAATACATATATTCATAAATATAAAAAACATTCTTAACCCTTTTCATTAATTTACCTTTAACACTAATTATACAATTTACTCAAATAATAGTTTTGGTATTTTCTTTCATCTATAAATAAATTTAGTAGAAATTAAAAATTAATTTTATAGAATATAAGAAAAAAAATTCTCAAATGAATTTTTATTTATAGGTTTTATTCGACTGGATCCTTATATTAAAAGATTATTTAAGTAATTCTTAAATTAACAAGATAACTATTTTTATGGTAACTATTATCTTACATTCATCTCTCTTCTCCTTCTTCTTCTTCTCTTTTTCTTATTCTTTTTTTTAATTATTACTATTTTCATCGTCATTTACAATCATACATCTCCTTCAAATTCCATCATTATCACTTTTTTGCGTCATTTTTATCACTACTCGAGTTCATGGACATCATCAGTTAATAACTATCTTAACACATCATTTTCATCCCTAAAATATAATTTCATCAACATCCACCGTTCATATTTTCCGACCAAATCCATGAATCATCTTTACTACGAATATCCTAAGACAAGGTGGTCATTAACCATCATTATTTACAAGTTTCCACTACATCATCATCAACATCTTCGTCGTACTATCCAAAATCCGACCCTATCTATAATAAACATATTTTTCAATATGCATCCCTTATCATTAACATCATAATCTTTAATGATATAACAAATATTGTCATACTCATCCTCTCCACCAACATCATTGTCAACCCGATCCATTTATTTATAAAGTAAAAAACGACTCTTCCATGTGTTGTGTTAAGATTAAATTACATTAGGCGGATTGAAATTATTCAACTTCTACCATAAATTGAAGTTGTATCATATGAAAATGTCAAAGTGGCTTAGCACCATTAGAGAGAAAATATCATAATGACATACTAAGCCTAATATTAGTAAATGTTTAATACAGAATCCCCTTAGGGGAGATCTAGGATTTTACGTTGGGGGGATAAAAGTTATAACAAAATGTGGGTTTGAGTGGCAATGAGAAAATAGTATTTGTGTAATGTCTAGTTTTAGGAGAGCTAAAAGGATAAAAATTAGCTTGGGGCTTTTATTTAAAATTGGAGAAATTATTTAGGTTGGGAGAGAATAATGTCAATTTGTATCAAGGTATTTGCGTAAAAAGAATTTTGGAAACTTTCTCGCTTAATGTATCTCTATTTGTGAAGAATAAATCCAATCACAGAAGATTATTTTAGGAGTTTATTGGGCCTAACTGAGGAATTATTCCTTAATATTTGCTGTATTGCACTTTTACCCCTAGTTTTAGACTATATGCTATTTATAGATATTTTTATGCTTTAATCGTGTATTTAGTGTGTAGATTTAGGTACATGTGTAAGACAAGGGCACCATATTAAGAGGAGAAGTCAAAAGATGTAGAGAAACCAATACGGAATTTGAGCTTAGAACCATTGTAAAGAGTTAGAGCTTTTTTTAGATGTTTATTGCACCAGATTGTTTATGTTACTACGATTTAGAGTAAGGGATTTGGACCTGATACCTTTTTTTTTGAAAATATATTGAAGTCAAGCTCACATGCCAAGTAACGACACTCAATTCGGAGTTAAGATGAAGAAAGTATGGCATTTTCGCCGGCAGTGGTTCAAAGCACAAAACTGGTTAAATCAATAACATGTTGGTCTCACACTAAACCTGTTTTCTTAACTCTAAAGAGAGCCCAACAAAATTAGAAGCTAGATAAACTCATTTTCCAGCCCCCATTCAATATTGCATCAACTCTTCATTTTATATCCATGAGGAAGAGGAGAGGGAAGCGACTGAAGAGAAAAGAAGAAGAAAAAGGTTTTGTCTATGGACCCATCCATTCCTCTTTAACAAAGCATCAATTCCCTCAATAGTAACATTAGTCTATTTTTTGTTTTAAACCAGATTACTTCATTAGTTTTAATTACTTTATTGTTTTCAGTATTAATTTGTTTATGAGCTAAACTCTATTTGCTTGAGAATGCTTTTATGATACACTGCGTTAGCTTTTTTATTATTATTTATTACATTTTGGATACGAATTACATATTTAATTGAATTGGTTTTTCCATAATTTCATTATTTATATGCTTGATTTAAATACTCATGTGCTTAAGCCAAAGTAGGAAGAGCCGTTCTAATCGGACTAACATCCGTGTGGGGGAAGATTATTGAACTAGTATATGAATGCTTGGTTCCTTTTATCAAACAATATTAGCAACCTAGGTAGTCAATAGGGTGTGGATATTTAGCCTTCCTAAAAGTTAAGAGACTATTAAGGTAGTTCGAATATCATTCCGGCTAGTGTGAACATCAAAATTATTCACCCTTAGTAATAGCAAAGAAAATTAGAGGCATAGGGTGTTATCAAACAATATCATCAAGCTACATTCTCATCAAGTTAATCCTTTTTATTTAATTTAGTTATTTGTCTTTATCTACATTAGTTGATAATCATTGTTCTTAGTATAATTTTTTTTACTTTTATCTTGTCTTTAATCATCAATTTACTCAAAACCAAACAAATATTCCTCCTTATTATCTTTTGTTATTTGTTATTGCAAACTCTATACCTTGATATTACTTTAAATCCCTTAATCGCCAATCATCAATGTGAACGAATTCAATATTTATCATTTCTTGCTATATGCGATCCGTACTCTGCGGAGTCGATCCCCCAATTATTAGTTGTTTATTCTATATAACGGGGACGACAAAGGTCGTCACTACATCCCGCGGACGGGGTTGGAACTCCCACTTCAAGTTCCTAGATCTGCCCATGAACACCTTTATAGATTCTATGCAAATAAGATGTATAAAATATAGATTACCAATTAATCGATTACCTCCATGATATCAAAATCAGAAGATTATATAATTTAGTTGTTTTCCACAACCAATATGATTTATCGATAAAACCTGGTGGGATAACACAGAGTGTCTACTTATATTGAACATTTATAGCCTCGTTCTAGATTGAATATCATGGATTGGTAAGCTCTAAATATATCACTGTTGAATGTGTTTATTTGAAATACCTTATTTGGTATGTGAACTCTGATGGGTAGCGTATGTTTATGAAATTTTGTATACTTTGTTGCTCAAGGGGTCAATATATTCCAAAGCTATATCATAAAAAATATCAAATTACATTCAAGAGTAATCAAAAATACTATCATTAATCAATACCATTTCATAATCTTTATATCACGACCTAACCCATCGTATTCATTTTCTCTAATATTACAAACATCACAACCCAATCCACCAGAGAGCTATTCTTAGAATAGGTAAACAGGGATATGTTTTGGTATCCCTATGTTTAACATCACCATTCTTGCATCATACAATTGTTTCAGATCAATCAAAACCTCGAAAATTTCTATTATCATCACACGATATGTAATCATGATCTTCTTCATCTTTTTCAGGAATGGATACCTATTATTAGCAGCTTAATCTTCCAAATGGTTACTAGATTAGATATGTTAGAAATTCTATTTACACAAATCAAATGTTCGTATCTCCTAATCAAACATAAACCAATATCAAATTCGATATCACGATCCTTAGTCTCATCCAACCGAACCCTTGTTTTAGCATACATATTATAGGAAGAGATTTGGTTATTTTGATTTCTAAATGTACTATATTTAGTTATTTCCATTTTCTTTATGGTAAAAGAAACATATATAATATATTTTAAGCTAGAAAAATTTATAGGATAATCTATCTAATTTATTAATATATACGTGGGATATTATCCTATGACTATATTTGAGAAATCCATAATAAAGTTTTGTCTACGACATCCATTCCAAATCATTGGAATACTGTCGTCTGCTTGATTCGGCTAAATGATCCACCAAATTATTCATCGTAATTTGAATATTCGATAGGTAATATGAGTACCTAAATCCATTATGTATTAGATTAATTAGTTTTCTTGACTAGCTTGTTAGGAGACCTTAGGGATCCATTAATTCCTAAGATTGATCCAAGGTTATCTGACATTATGTTTGTCCACCTACTCTGTATGACATTTATTCCTTAGTAGCTTTAGGATAACCATGGTCTCTTCTTCTCTGAAGTTTTTTCCATAAATGACATAAGTGTATTTTACTTGACACCCATTGATATTATCCTTTTCAATACTTTCGTTAATATTAAAAAAAGAGGTATCGCATAAAAATTCAACTTTCACATATAGTCACATTCCTCTCCTCTAGATCTAGCTTCTAGAATATTTTGATCTCTTTTGATGCTCCAATCTTTTCTAAATAGTTCTATCATCTGTTGTTCGACGGTTCTGATTACTTTATCGATGTTGAGATTTTTTCTTTCTTTATATCATACTATTTCGATATATTCCATATTATAAACATAATATATGATGTGATTGTCTTCCTTTCCCATCTACCATCCTCTCATGCTTATTAGTTTTAAGTATCCCTTATTGGAATTTGATGTTACTTGGACTGTGTATATCTACTTCCATGCCAGTCGTACGAATATTAATACAATTATTATCAGTGAATTCTTTTATTGTCAATTCATAGTTCTCTTTTGGAAACGTTGTTATCCAGATCAATTTATTTTCATAACAAGTTAACAGAAGGTGTTCTACATTTTTTGAAATTCCTTTACAAATATCATAAAAAGAGATTTACTACAATTTATTTGTAAAAGATTAAAAGTTGTTAGCTAAGCGTTACAATCTTTCCACACAAATTGATGAATTTTATTATTTATCAAAATGATTTTCCATGTTCCATGATGAATATTTTTGTTGAAGATCGTGCTTTATTATTCTTCTTTTTCTCAACTTGTGTGATATCATTATTTTTACGTGTATTTCCATGTTGTTGGCAATAAAAGGGTGTATAATCTGTATTCTTATTCAAGGAAAAGTTCATCCAAAATTTATTGATTCCATTAATTTCTTTTTTTGATTCTGATAATTTGTTAAATTTACATCTTGGTGGATTTTGTAATTTGAAGTCTGACATTACACAATTGGCTTTCCAAATATTCATGGATTCTCTAGATCATAGTAGAAGTTTTTCGTGTTGTTGTAAAAAAAAATTCCCATGCTTAATGCTTGTCCATGATCTAAATTGTTGTAAAGTACTTTCTTCAAAGTAGTTCTTTCGATAATAAATTTCTTTCAACACTTGTGCTATCAAAGAGGTTGAATTTTTTCATATTTCTAACTCTGTGGTACTAAAAGAGAAGTATTCATTTTTTTTCAACATCATAAAAACCAAGACCTCCAATTTATTTTCTAATTGTCATCTTTTCCAAAGCCAGCCATACTTTATTCATATGTTGTGCTTCAAAATAAACTATGTAGGAAGGAATATCGTGGGGGTGAGGAGAATCAAAGAAGAGGGGGGTGAAGAAAAAAACTTATAAAAGTTATTTTTATCGATACTTCTAAAGTAATCTAAGAAATGTCATGTTGACATAACCAAATTAAATGGAAAGATTGTGTAACATGGATTAGCTACCATAAAATGTTAGTTTAAAAACTATTTAACATATTAATAAAATTAATGGTCTAAAACGTAATAATGCATTTAATATAGTTAACGATTCATTTGAGAAAATGTTCTCAAATGTATACTTCAAATATTATTTTAAATATTATATTTTAGTTTTACACCCTATAAAAGGATTTATATTTATATCCATTAAATGTATTATTCATTAAAAATTATTTTGGTGAGTTATTTATTATTTATATAATCCACATAATTTAAAATACAGCCATACTTATTACACAATAATTTTAAAATTGTTTCTTGTAACAATAATATCGTAAAAATATTAAGTTCAGTATATATTAATAGCCAAAATAAGTATCATAAAATGATGTAATTAATAGGTATAATATTTTAATAAAAGAATAATATGCTTTTCACAACCTTTAAATTATGAGAGATAAAGATAATTATATATATTATTATTTATTTGAGGTATAAATTTATAGTTTAGGAAAATACGATTATATTCAAAGAGATCATGGAAAATAAATTAAATCTCATATGTATTAAAAAAATTAAGAAGTTATACATTTTTTTTTCAAATTATAATGTTAGTCAATAACTAAATAATGTAAAAAGTTTTTTTCTATTATAATGGTTTTAAGGGTATAATAAAACATGTTGATTGCCAACACACACAAAAAAATCCTTTGAAGATAAAGTTCGTCATAATTTATCATTTACACTCGTTACATTTTATTTTAGTCTTTAACAATTTCACTACTTGAAACAATCGAATAATAGACTAGTATAGAGGTTACTATGACCTTGAACGAATAGTTGTAGGGTCAAATTCGTAGTATTTAATCTATGTTTAAATTACTCTTTCCATTAGTTGTTTTAATGAGACAAATCCTTAGATATGTTTATGTTAATTACATATACTATAGAAATCTCTCTCACAACACAAATAAGATTCTTCTTCGGCATAAACACACTACATAAATCCTTTATGCTCTTATTTGAGTTAACACTTTTTAAAATCATATCATTCTTTAGGTTGATACTTGATGCATAAGTTGAATCACACATCTTCTTATATTTTCATCTTGAATGTTTATCATGCTAAGTTCATTCTCATTAACAATCATATCCTATATTTGTTTGTGCACTTTTGACACGACATATTGCATATTTCTTGCCATAGCTTTGTATGGGTTGTGAATTAGCTTTTTAGCTTTGCTAACTAAGTTATTTGAATTTTTATGTAAACAATTTTGCATAAGAAAACATAGTCCATCCGAGCAACAAACTAAAAAGTCAAAAAATATCATCATAGTATAAATTGGTAGCCTTTTCAAAAATATGAACCGAAATTCTAATCCTAAAACGGGAACCCGTTTCTTACAAAATATCAATCTGCTTCATATTGGGCTCCCAAACCCATGCTTAAAACCTCACCCCATTTTTAGCCTTTACAAAGTTGTTTTAAGTTAGCTTGGAATATAATCGTTCAGTCACTTAGAGCCACATGGAAACTGACAATTGGGATTCAAATGGGAACCCTTTTTGATAGAAACAAAATGATATTTTAGAATACTTGTGCCACATCCTACTCAACGTAGATAATTATGTTGGGAGCACAAAATTTCCATAAGTAGAGGCTTATTTCAGCAATAAATACAACACTTGATCATACAACTTTCACAATCTTTTGGAGAAATAATCAAGATTTAATCAAATCCATCACAAGACCATTCTTCATTTTTAATGTCAATAAAGCTTGATAAAAAACAATCAACTTATTATCAACTTAAGGAAGACCTCTTAAGAAAGCATCATTGAATCATCTACTTCTAATGAGATATTACTTCAAGCTTCAAATTAATATTAACTCATTAAGGAGCGAAATATTATAACTGTATTATTATCAAGCTAATAAGTGTACTCGTTTTCTTGTAATTTTCATCTAAACACTTAGGTTTTTACTATTTTTCTACACTAGTAAAGAGGGGGTTTAAAGGTTGAGATTAAGCCTTATACAATTTTCACATGAGTTGTGAGGTAGTTGGTAAAATTCTATGTAAATTAGTTGTGGTTTTAACCCAGAAAAACATCTTTGTTCCAGTTTTGTTTTTAAGAATTTGGAAAATAAGAAGTTTAGTGGATGAGATTGAAATCCTTAGGTAGTGGGTGTAGGGTAAGCGAGCCACTTTAAACAAATGTGTATTCTCTATTCCTATACATTTACATATCGGTTTATAAATTGCTTAGTTTTCAAAACCTATAATCCTCATTACATGATCCTTTAGGTGATTGATATACTTACTAAGTGCATATGCATATATGTTTGGTCCATACTAACTTAGGTTGGTTCTTCACCTCTTAGCAATCCTTAGAACTTGTCCCCTTACTCTCATTTGTTTTTCTTAATTAGATTCTTAACTAGACAAATTATTTTCCATCTTGTGTAAAGTCTTATTAATTAACCTAACATAGGGGTAATTGATTTTTAAATAGGTATCAATTAAATTAGAATAATATTAATCCCCCCGCCTCTAGGTCTTGGTCTAACACCGATCTAAGTCGTCGAAGCATAAAAAAGGGCCATTAAGAAAAGTTTGATAGGACCAACAAGTTAAAACGGGCTTTATTGTTTCTAGCACAAAAGTCATTCCTCAAAAACCATAAGTTCCACTTGGGATAAAAAATTCGAACACGCTCTGATCTAAAAATTAGAAACAATATATCTATATATGTGTGTATATAAACATGTATATGATATAACAATCTAGGAAAGTAAGGGAAGTTCAATACACTGTTCCAAAATATTACGAGTTTTAAAGGATGTGTCTTGTATGTTAGGGATATCACGTGTTGGATGCATTGCATATAAACATTTAGAATCTCAACAATTTTCTCATGAACTCTTTGGGGTAAACCGATTATTGCATAGACTCCTTTGATTAATGACCCATTATTGTTACATGCTTTTCGTAGTAAGAAAAAAATATTTGGTATAAGTTTAGTTTCCGAGTAGGGTTTAAAACTTTTATGGTCAATTGGTATATATGGTGCATATCTAAAACCTATGAAACCCGTTTTTCTCTCTCCGGTTAGCGCGCTACGGTATACCGCGCATAGGGTCCGGTATACCGCACCTTCTGATGCTCCAAAATTTTTCGTTTCATCAATAAACACGCGCCACATACCCGTGACACGGATTTTTGCTCCTGCGATATACCGGGCATATGGTCTTGTATACCGGACCTATGGGTCAGATTTTTTTTTCTTCTCGGCATAAAACCCGAGCTCCATACCCGTGACACGGGTTTTTCCTCTGCGGTATACCGGGGCTGAGGTCCGGTATACCGGGCCTGTGGTCATAATTTTCCGAAAAATTTGTTTTCTCCTCCCGAACTCAATTTCTCCAATACCTAAGCATCAAAAAAAAGTAATACCTTTCTCAAATATGCAATACCGACTAAAAACAACTAAACTAACCATAAACTAAAAACGTAAAAGACATAAAAACTTAAAAATTTGCGGGTTGTCTCCCGTACAGCACTTTTGTTTAACGTCTTTCAAAGTTAGACGTGTTACCTCTATCAAGATTTGTGAATATAGCCTCCCCAACAACGAGTTAGGCTATGAACGTCAACTAATCTGCGCTTGATCCCCTTCTTGGGGCGAATTTCTATCACTTTGGCTGAAACAACCTTAGTCACAATGAATGGTCCCATCCACGAGTCCTTGAAACTGCGTGGCCTATTCTCTCGTTTGTGAGCTTTCCATAGGACTTCATGGCCAACCCCAAACTCAATGTTTGGCTCAGTATCCACAGGCTTTAAGTGGATCTTCTCAGGAGGGACTTTGTGATGTGAAAGGCTGTGGATGACTGGACCGATAGGATCTAACTTCCTTGGTTTCTTACCCAAGACATAGAAGGTCTCGTATACATTCTTTGCATGAAGGGTAATGGTTCCTTCTTGGAAGTTGATGACACTTTGACTTGTGGCCATGAAAGGCCGTCCAAGCATGATTGGAACCTGCTTATCTGCATCAAACTCAAGTATAACAAAGTCAGTAGGGATGGCGATATTACCTGCACGGACTAAGACGTCCTCCACTGTTCCCCATGTCCTGGTAACTGAGTTGTCAGCGAACTGCAACTTCACTGGAGTTTCCACTACATCATCATAACATCTTCGTCGTACTATCCTAAATCCGCCCCTATATCTAATAATCATATTTTCCAATATGCATCCCTTATCATTAACATCATCATCTTTAATGATATAACAAATCTTGTCATACTCGTCCTCTCCACCAACATCATTGTCAACTCGATCCATTTAGTTAAAAGTAAAACAAGACTCTTCCATGTGTTGTGTTAAGATTAAATTACATTAGGCGGATTGAAATTATTCAACTTCTACCATAAATTGAAGTTGTATCATATGAAAATGTCAAAGTGGCTTAGCACCATTAGAGAGAAAATATCATAATGGCATACTAAGCCTAAAATTAGTAAATGTTTAATAAAGAATCCCCTTAGGGGAGATCTAGGATTTTACGTTGGGGGGATAAAAGTTATAACAAAAAGTGGGATTGAGTGGCAATGAGAAAATAGTATTTGTGTAATGTCTAGTTTTAGGAGAGCTAAAAGGATAAAAATTAGCTTGGGGATTTTATTTAAAATTGGAGAAATTATTTAGGCTGGGAGAGAATAATGTCAATTTGTATCAAGGTATTTGCGTAAAAAGAATTTTGGAAACTTTCTCGCTTAATGTATCTATATTTTTGAAGAATAAATTCATTCACGAAATATTATTATTTTTGGAGTTTATTGGGCCTAACTGAGGAATTATTCCTTAATAATTGCTGTATTGCACTTTTACCCCTAGTTTTAGACTATATGCTATTTATAGATATTTTTGTGCTTTAATCGTGTATTTAGTGTGTAGCTTTAGGTACATGTTTAAGACAAGGGACCAATATTAAGAGGAGAAGTCAAAAGATGTAGAGAAACCAAGGAGGAATTTGAGCTTAGAACCATTGTAAAGAGTTAGAGCTTTTTTTAGATGTTTATTGCACCAGATTGTTTATGTTACTACGATTTAGAGTAAGAGATTTGCACCTGATACCTTTTTGGTTGAAAATATATTGAAGTCAAGGTCACATGCCAAGTAACGACACTCAGTTCGGAGTTAAGATGAGGAAAGTATGGCATTTTCGCCGGTAGTGGTTCAAACCACAAAACTGGTTAAATCAAAAACATGTTGGGCTCACACTAAACCTGTTTTCTTAACCCTAAAGAGAGCCCAATGAAATTAGAAGTTAGATAAACTCATTTTCCAGCCTCCATTCCATATTGCATCAACTCTTCGTTTTATATCCATGAGGAAGAGGAGAGGGAAGCGACTGAAGAGAAAAGAAGAAGAAAAAGGTTTTGTCTATGGACCATCCATTCCTCTTCAATAAAGCATCAATTCTCTTAATAGTAACATTAGTCTATTTTTTGTTTTAAACTAGATTACTTCATTAGTTTTAATTAGCTTTATTGTTTTCAGTATTAATTTGTTTATGAGCTAAACTCTATTTGCTTGAGAATGCTTTTATGATACACTGCGTTAGCTTTTTTATTATTATTTATTACATTTTGGATACGAATTACATATTTAATTGAATTAGTTTTTCCTTAATTTCATTATTTATATGCTTGATTTAAATACTCATGTGCTTAAGCCAAAGTAGGAAGAGCCGCTCTAATCGGACTAACATCCGTGTAGGGGAAGATTACTGAACTAGTATATGAATGCTTGGTTCCTTTTATCAAACAATATTAGCAAGCTAGGTAGTCAATAGGGTGTGGATATTTAGCCTTCCTAAAAGTTAAGCGACTATTAAGGTAGTTCGAATAACATTCCGGCTAGTATGAACATCAAAATTATTCACCCTTAGTAATAGCAAAGAAAATTAGAGGTATACGGTGTTATCAAATAATATCCTCAAGCTACATTTTCATCAAGTTAATCCTTTTTATTAAATTTAGTTATTTGTCTTTATCTTCATTAGTTGATAATCATTGTTATTAGTATAATTTTTTTTTTTTACTTTTATCTTGTCTTTAATCATTAATTTACTCAAAACCAAACAAATATTCCTCCTTATTATCTTTTGTTATTTGTTATTGCAAACATTATACCTTGATATTACTTTAAATACCTTAATCGCCAATCATCCATGCGAACGAATTCAATATTTATCATTTCTTGCTACATGCGATCCATACTCTGCGAAGTCGATCCCCCAATTATTAGTTGTTTATTCTATTTAACGGGGACGACAAAGGTCGTCACTACATCCCACAGACGGGGTTGCAACTCCCACCACAAGTTCCTAGATCTTCCCATGAACACCTTTATAGATTCTATGCAAATAAGATGTATAAAATATAGATTACCAATTAATCGATTAGCTCAACGATACCAAAATCACTAGATTATATATTTTAGTTGTTTTCCACAACCAATATGATTTATAGATAAAACGTGGTGGGATAACACGGAGTGTCTACTTATATTAAACATTTATAGCCTCGTTCTAGATTGAATATCATGGATTGGTAAGCTCTTAACATTTCACTGTTGAATGTGTTTATTTGAAATTCCTTATTTGGCGTGTGAACTCTGATGGGTAGCGTACGTGTATGAAATTTTGTATACTTTGTTGCTCAAGGGGTCAATATAGTCCAAAGCTATATCATAAAAAATATCAAGTTACATTCAAGAGTAATCAAAAATACTATCATTAATCAATACCATTTCATAATCTTTATATCACAACCTAACCCATCGTATTCATATTCTCTAATATTACAAACATCACAACCCAATCCACCAGAGAGTTGTTCTTAGAATAGGTAAACAGGGATAAGTTTCGATATCCCTATGTTTAACATCACCATTCTTGCATCATACAATTGTTTTAGATCAATCAAAACCTCAAAAATTTCTATTATCATAACACGATATGTAATCACGATCTTCTTCATCTTTTTCATGAATAGATACCTATTATTAGCAGCTTAATCTTCATAACGTTTACTAGATTAGATTTGTTAGAAATTCTATTTACACAAATCAAACGTTCGTATCTCCTAATCAAACATAAACCAATATCAAATTAGATATCACGATCCTTAGTCTCATTCAACCAAACCCTTGTTTTAGCATACATATTATAGGAAGAGATTTGGTTATTTTGTTTTCTAAATGTACTATATTTAGTTATTTCCATTTTCTTTATGGTTAAGAAACATATATAATATATATATTAAGCTAGAAAAATTTATAGGATAATCTACCTAATATATTAATATATACATGGGATATTATCCTATGACTATATTTGAGAAATCCATAATAAAGTTTTGTCTATGACATCCATTCCAAATCATTGGAATATTGTCGTCTGCTAGATTCGGCTAAATGATCCACCAAATTATTCATCGTAATTTGAATATTCGATAGGTAATATGAGTACCTAAATCCATTATGTATTAGATTAATTAGTTTTCTTGACTATCTTGTCAGGAGACCTTAGAGATCCATTAATTCCTAAGATTGATCCAAGGTTAACTGACATTATGTTTGTCCTCCTACTCTGTATGACATTTATTCCTTAGTAGCTTTAGGATAACCATGGTCTCTTTTTCTGTGAAGTTTTTGCCATAAATGACATAAGTGTATTTTACTTGACACCCATTGATATTATCCTTTTCAATAACTATTCTCCAAACACTTTCGTTAATATTAAAAAAGGAAGTATCGCACAAAAATTCAACCTTCACATCGATGTTCGGCACCTGGTCACATTCCTCTCCTCTAGATCTAGCTTCTAGAATATTTTGATCTCTTTTGATGCTCCAATCTTTTCTAAATAGTTCTATCATCTGCTGTTCGACGGTTCTGATTACTTTATCGATGTTGAGATTTTTTCTTTCATTATATCATACTATTTCGATATATTCCATATTATAAACATAATATATGATGTGATTGTCTTCCTTTCCCATCTACCATCCTTTCATGCTGGATTAGTTTTAAGTATCCATTATTGGAATTTGATGTTACTTGGACTGTGTATATCTACTTCCATGCCAGTCGTACGAATATTAATATAATTATAATCAGTGAATTCTTTTTTTGTCAATTCATGGTCCTCTTTTAGAAAGGTTGTTATCCATATCAATTTACTTTCATAACAAGTTAACAGAAGGTGTTCTACATTTTTTAAAATTTCTGTACAAATATCATAAAAAGAGATTTACTACAATTTATTTGTATAAGATTAAAAGTTGTTAGCAGAGCGTTGCAATCTTTTCACATAAATTGATGAATTTTATTATTTATCCAAATGATTTTCCATGTCCCATGATGAGTATTTTTGTTGAAGATCGTGCTTTATTATTCTTATATTTCTCAACTTGTGTGATATCATTATTTTGACGTGTATTTCTTTGTTGTTGGCCACAAAAGGGTGTACAATCTGTATTCTTATTCAAGGAAAAGTTCATCCAAAATTTATTGATTCCATTAATTTCTTTTTTTAATTCTGGTAATTTGTTTAATTTACATCTTGGTGGATTTTGTAATTTGAAGTCTGACATTACATAATTGGCTTTCCAAATATTCATGGATTCTCTAGATCATACTAGAAGTTTTTCGTGTTGTTGTAAAAATGTTTTCCCATACTTAATGCTTGTCCATGATCTAAATTGTTGTAAAGTACTTTCTTCAAAGTACTTCATTCCATAATAAATTCCTTTCAACACTTGTGCTATCACAGGGGTTGAATTTTTTCATATTTCTAACTATGCGCTACTAAAAGAGAAGTATTCATTTTTTTCAACATTTTTCTTTTCTAATTGTCATCTTTTTCAAAGCCAGCCATACTTTATTCATACGTTGTGCTTCATAATCAACTATGTAGGAAGGAATATCATGGGGGTGAGGAGAATCAAAGAAGAGGGGGGTGAAGAAAAAAACTTATATTTTATAATAAAAGTTATTTTTATCGATACTTCTGAAGTAATCTAAGAAATGTCTATGTTGACATAACCAAATTAAATGAAAATATTGTGTAACATGGATTATCTACCATAAAATGTTAATTTAAGAACTATTTAACATATTAATAAAATTAATGGCCTAAAACGTAATAATGCATTTAATATAGTTAACAATTCATTTGAGAAAATGTTCTCAAATGTATACTTCAAATATTATTTTAAATATTAGATTTTAGTTTTACACCCTATAAAAGGATTTATATTTATATCCATTAAATGTATTATTCATTAAAACTTATTTTGATGAGTTATTTATTATTTATATAATCCACATAATTTAAAATACAACCATAGTTATTACACAATTATTTTAAAATTGTTTCTTGTAACAATAATATCATAAAAATATTAAGTTCAGTATATATTAATAGCCAAAATAAATATCATCAAAAGATGTAATTAATAGGAATAATATTTTAATAAAAGAATAATATGATTTTCACAACCTTTAAATTATGATAGATAAAGATAATTATATATATTATTATTTATTTGAGCTATAAATTTATAGTTTAGGAAAATACGATTATATTCAAAGAGATCATGGAAAATAAATTAAATCTCATATGTATTAAAAAAATTAAGACATTATACATTTTTTTTCAAATCATAATGTTAGTCAATAACTAAATAATGTCAAAAGTTTTTTATATTATAATGGTTTTAAGGGTATAATATAACATGTTGATTGCCAACACACACAAAAAAAAATCCTTGGATGATAAAGTTCGTCATAATTTATCATTTACACTCGTTACATTTTATTTTAGTCTTTAACAATTTCACTACTTGAAACAATCGAATACTAGACTAGTATAGAGGTTACTATGACCTTGAATGAATAATTGTAGGGTCAAATTCGTAGTATCCAATCTATTTTTAAATTACTCTTTCAATTAGTTGTTTTAATGAGACAAATCCTTAGGTATGTTTATGTTAATTACATATACTATAGAAATCTCTCTCACAACACAAATAAGATTCTTCTTCAACATAAACACACTACGTAAATCCTTTATGCTCTTATTTGAGTTAACACTTTTTAAAATCATATCACTCTATAGGTTGATAGTTGATGCAGAAGTTAAATTACACATTTTCTTATATTTTCATCTTGAATGTTAATCATGCTAAGTTCATTCTCATTTAACAATCATAACCTATATTTATTTGTGCACTTTTGACACGACATATTTCATATTTCTTGCCATAGCTTTGTATGGGTTGTGAATTCGCTTTTTAGCTTTGCTAACTAAGTTATTTGAATTTTTCTATAAACAATTTTGCATAAAAAAATATAGTCCATCCCAGCAACAAGCCCAAAAGTCAAAAAATAGCATTAAAGTATAAATTGGTAACCTTTGCAAAAATATGAACCGAAATTCTAATCCTAAAACGGGAACCCGTTTCTTACAAAACATCAATCTGCTTCATATTGGGCTCCCAAACTCATGCTTAAAACGTCACCCCATTTTTAGCCTTTACGAAGTCGTTTTAAGTTAGCTTGGAATATAATTATTCAGTCACTTAGAGCCACATGGAAACTGACAATTGGGATTCAAACGGGAACCCTTTTTGATGGAAACAAAATGACAATTTAGAATACTTGTGCCACATCCTACTCCACGTAGATAATTCTGTTGGGAGCACAAAATTTCCATAAGTAGAGGCTTATTTCAGCAATAAATACAACACTTGATCCTACAACATTCCCATTCTTTTGGATAACAAATCAAGATTTAATTAAATCCATCACAAGACCATTCTTCATTTTTAATGTCAATAAAGCTTGATCAAATACAATCAACTTATTCTCAACTTAAGGGAGACCTCTTAAGCAAGCATCGTTGAATCATCTACTTCTAATGAGATATTACTTCAAGCTTCAAATTCATATGAACTCATTAAGGAGTTAAATATTATAACTGTATTATTATCAAACAAATAAGTGTATTAATTTTCTTGTAATTTTCATCTAAACACTTAGGTTTTTACTATTTTTCTATATTAGTGAAGAGGAGGTTTAAAGGATGAGATTAAGCCTTATACAATTTTCACACGAGTTGTGATGTAGTTGGTAAAAGTCTGTGTAAATTAGTTGTGGTTTTAACCCAGAAAAACATCTTTGTTCCAGTTTTGTTTTTTAGAATTTGGAAAATAAGACGTTTAGTGGATGAGATTGAAATCCTCACGTGGCTACCTTAGGTAGTGGGTGTAGGGTAACCGAGCCACTTTGAACAAATGTGTATTCTCTATTCCTATACATTTACATATCATTTTATAAATTGCTTTGTTTTCAAAACCTATAATCCTCATTACATAATCCTTTAGGTGTTTGATATACTGACTAAGTGCATATGCATATAAGTTTGGTCCATACTAACATAGGTTGGTTCTTAACCTCTTAGCAATCCTTAGAACTTGTCCCCTTACTCTAATTTGTTTTTCTTAATTAGATTCTTAACTAGACAAATTATTTTCCATCTTGTGTAAAGTCTTATTAATTAACCTAACATAGGGGTAATTGATTTTTAAATAGGTATCAATTAAATTAGAATATATTAATCCCCCCGCCTCTAGGTCTTGGTCTAACACCGATCTAAGTCGTCGAAGCATAAAATAGGGTCATTAAGAATAGTTTGATAGGACCAACAAGTTAAAACGGGCCTTATTGTTTCTAGCACAAAAGTCATTCCTCAAAAACCATAAGTTCTACTTGGGATAAAAAATTCGAACACGCTCTGATCTAAAAATTAGAAACAATATATCTATATATGTGTGTATATAAACATGTATATGATATAACAATCTAGGAAAGTAAGGGAAGTTCAATACACTGTTCCAAAATATTACGAGTTTTAAAGGATGTGTCTTGTATGTTTGGGATATCACGTGTTGGATGCATTGCATATAAATATTTAGAATCTCAAAAAATTTCCCATGAACTCTTTGGGGTAAACCGTTTATTGCATAGACTCCTTTGATCAATGACCCATTATTGTTACATGCTTTTCGTAGTAAGAAAAAAATATTTGGTATAATTTTAGTTTCCGAGTAGGGTTTCAAACTTTTATGGTCAATTGGTATATATGGTGCATATCTAAAACCTATGAAAACTTTCATGACTATGGTAAAATAGCACAATCTTCACCATAGCCAGGAATAATAATGGGGAGGGTTTAAGGTGAGTTTAGCTATTTTCACCTTACAACCCAAAGGAAAAATAAACTCCACGATTTTTCCCTCCTTGCATCATTTATCCCTACGATCGCCCACTCCCGATCTTTAAATCCGCTGAAAAGTAAAGGCTATTAGCAGGACAAAGCATTGATCTGTGGGTTATGGGTTAGTATAAAACGATTGTAGTCAACATGACAATGATACAATATTAATACAAACATTGATACAACATTCAAATATCAATATAAAAATAATTGTTGATTAATATTTTGTTGTCCCAATTGTGCAAAAAAGAACCATAAGTTTAAAAAAACGCAATAGTGTTTAATGAAAATATAAAAAAATAATACAGAGAATAAAACTTTACATATTTTTTATTTTATTTCTTTAGTATTTCTCCTCAATAATTTTAAAAAAATCTTAAATATATAGTATAACAACCTGTCCAAATATATAATATATATTGTTAGCTTCACTTTGTTTATTATTTTTTATGATGTTACAAAAATGATACGGTTTATTGTTATATAATCATAGTTGAGTTGTTTGATATATAGTTACATAAGATAGGTGATACGAATGCATGCTTGGAGCTATAGAGAATAAACAATCAAAGATCATATTCTATTGAATTCAACATTGGATAAATACAAAAGATGATCAAAAGAGCATAGAGTGCTCAAGAGAACAAGTTTAAGTTTACAAGATCAAGACTCAAGGGAGATCAACAAACAAGCTAGAGAATACCAAGAATCAAGGAATATCGATAAACAATTTTGAAGAGATTAAAGATCAAGACTTGGGGAGTTCGTTGAATGTGAAAGTAGAAGATTCATTAAGATTTTAGGCTTGATAGAAAATGTCAAAAAGCATAAATAACATTGAGGATATTAAATATTAATATTGGAGGGAGCTCGAATATCAAGATTGAAGATTATCCCAACGTTGTCATCAAGGGTCTCTAAAGAAAGGAGATTGGTAGCTAAAGAGTGCCTTGGAAAAGATCAAATATAGAGGAATCTAAAATGGAATTCGGATCAATCCAACCCTTCAATGAATAGGTATGGATCCCTGACAAAAACTCTTGTAGAAATCAAGTCTAGACCTCCAACAAGCAGGTCGATCTGACATCACAAATATAAGTCATGTACGGACTCCTAAGAAGTCAAAGAGAGGAAAACCAAAGAAGACCAAATGAAAACAAAAGAAGAAGAGATGATGTTAGGACCTCCTCACCATTATAAGTGTTGGAGAGCGTAAATATACTCAAAAATGAAGGCTGAGAAACATCAAAGAGCAGTCCCCATAATTGAATAAAGGCAAATAGCTTAATATCCATAAATAGGAGCCATTTAACTCGAAGACCGGACAACAGTAAGAAGTGTCTAGTACCTAGTTCACTTAATCATTATACATGCAAACTCGATTCTAAACGGATAGACTATGGAAATATGTATAACATTTAATTTAAGTATTGGGGGATAGATCGAGGGTTGCCTCCATTTTTGTGGCTAGGGGTTGCGGCTCTTCTCTATATTTTATATGCATATTTCCTTGTATTTATTCTCTTTTATAAGTTTCCGGGTTCCTTCTTCTATAGTTTCAAACTTTTCTTGGAAGGAATTTTCTTCCATGAAGTACTATATATGTCCAATTTTCACTTGTATAATTTGTCATATGTTGTCATATTTGTTTTATTTCTCTCTCATTATCATTTTTAAGCGAAAAGATGTTAAAGACCTATGCACCATATTTTTTCTTTTTTCAAAGAGGATTGTCTTAGCATACATTCTAGTGACGACCTTCTTGGGTTAAAATGACTTTGGCCAACACCCTGTTATTCATCCTCAGGGGTTCGGGAATACGCTTTTCTCTTGACCTTCTTAGGCCGGGTGATGATCGTCGACTACTTGGTATTTTTTATCAGTGGTTTGGAAAAAGTTATTCTCACGACCTCCAACATTAGGGTGACATTGTCCAAACCCTTGGTATCCTTCCTTGGGTGTTCGGAATATGCATGACCTTCTAATATTGGGATGACCCTGGTCGACGTGCTAGTATTTATCCTCAGGGGTTTAGAATAAAGCTTTTATAGTGACCTTCTAAGCTCAGGGTGACATTGTTAGACCCCTTGGTATATGTCCTCAACGGTGTGGAATAACTCTATATGGTCGAGGCTACGTCGGTCTTTAAAACTTCTTGTAATATGAGAAGTCTTCGATGTTATGTTGGCCTTTACATCTTTTTGAAGTCATAGAAATTTGCCTCCATTAAATTCCTTTGGAATCAGAAAGGTTATTCTTCTTTATATATATATATATTATGATATATTATATTCCTTTTCCTTCCTTATTTATTGAATAAATATAGAAAGCGAATTGTTATCATCCACTTTTACATCCTCGAGACATGATTACTTTAGTTTTGTAGGGTATGAGATTTATATATTCTTCCTCGACCTTTCTATCTGACGGGGGTGGAGATCCTTGGTTGATTATTTTAATCCTTTGAATATCATGTGTACTATTTTAGGCGGTGATCAAATTTTACAAAGCTAGAAATAATTTTTTTAACAATAATATCCTCTCCGTTTCTTTGTTAATTCTGCGACACTCGAGTTTACTATACTAAGTTCCTTAACAATTTTACCTGATGCACGCAATTCTAATTCGGGCACCCTAACTCAGGCATCACCACAACCACCACCACCACCACCTATTCAAAAATAGAGCACCGGCGACGCGTCTTTTTCTTTCTTTTATTGTATTAATGTTCTCTTCTTAAAAGAGTCACACAATTTTGTAGTTTTCATTATTTTTAATGAAATTTTTATTTGGTAATTAGTATATATTAAAATATTTAATTTTATATTTATTGCACATCTATCCTTATTTGCAATGTTTAGTTCTTTTTTGATTGAACGTTGAAAATAAGGACCCATGTGCAATAACTATAAATTAAGGTTTTAATAGATTCTAATTACCAAATAAAATTTCATTGAATGAAAAATGAATACTACAATACTGTGAGACTCTTTTAAGAAGAGAACTTTAAACAAAAAACTGAAAGTTACTTAAGATATGTGTATAGTGTGTATGAATATCTTGAATGTTGAGGTATGAGTGGATAGAGACCGTATATATAGGGGAATGTGAGAAAGTACTATGGTGGTATTTGAGAAACGTGACAAATACATTCTAAAAGAGTATTCATTGTGAACTTTTTTCATTTAGTGTACCACCTAAAAAGAATGATTGAATTTTTTAACCTTTTCCTTAATTGTAACTCAATAACTTTTATTATCCCATCTCATTAATTGGCCTTTAACATAATTACAATTTACACTAATATTTATTTTAATATTTTTTTTTTCATCGATGATAACTTTAATAAATATAAAGTTCATATTTTCATAAATATAGGAAAATTCTTAACCTTCTTCATTTATTGACCTTTAACATTAATTATGCAATTTACATAAATAATTGTTTTTTATTTTCTTTAATCAATAAATAAATTTACTAGAATACTCAAATTGAATTTTGGTTTATAGGTTTTATTCGACTTGATCCTTATATTTTTACATTATATGAATAATTCTTAAATTAACAAGATAACTTTATTTTATGGTACCCTTCTTCTTCTTCTTCTTCTTCTTCTTCTTCTTCTTTTTCCTCTTCTTCTACTTCTTCTTATTCTTTTTTTAACTATCACTGTTTTCATCGTTATTTACAATCATACATCTCCTTAAATTTTCATCATTATAGATAGGGGAATGTGAGAAAGTACTGGGATGATATTTGAGAAAGGTGACAAATACATTCTAAAAAGAGTATTCATTATGAACTTTTTCATTTAATGTACCACCTAAAAAGAATGATCGAATTTTTTGATCTTTTTCCTTAATGGTACCTCAATAACTTTTATTTCTTTTTTCATTAATTGACCGTTAACATAATTACAATTTACACAAATAATTATTTTTGTATTTCTTTTACATCAATGATAACTTTAATAAAAATAAAATACATATTTTCATAAATATAAGAAAAATTCTTAACCCTTATCATTAATTTACCTTTAACACTAATTATACAATTTACTCAAATAACTGTTTTGGTATTTTCTTTCATCTATAAATAAATTTAATAGAAATTAAAAATTAATTTTATAGAATATAAGAAAAAATCCTCAAATGAATTTTTATTTATAGGTTTTATTCGACTTGATCCTTATATTAAAACATTATTTAAATAATTCTTAAATTAACAAGATAACTATTTTTATGGTAACTATTATCTAACTTTCATCGCTCTTCTTCTTCTTCTTCTTCTTCTTCTTCTTCTCTTTTTCTTATTATTTTTTTAATTATCACTATTTTCATCGTCATTTACAATCATACATCTCCTTCAATTTCCATCATTATCATTTTTTTGCGTCATTTTTATCACTACTCGAGTTCATCGACATCATCACTTAATAACTATCTTAACACATCATTTTCATTCCTAAAATATAATTTCATCAACATCCACCGTTCATATTTTCCCACCAAATCCATGAATCATCTTTACTACGAACATCCTAAGACAAGGTGGCCATTAACCATCATTATTTACAAGTTTCCCTGCATCATCATAACATCTTCGTCGTAGTATCCTAAATCCGACCCTATCTCTAATAATAATATTTTTCAATATGCATCCCTTATCATTAACATCATAATCTTTAATGATATAACAAATCTTGTCATACTCATCCTCTCCACCAACATCATTGTCAACTCGATCCATTTAGTTATAAAGTAAAAAACGACTCTTCCATGTGTTGTGTTAAGATTAAATTACATTAGGCGGATTGAAATTATTCAACTTCTACCATAAATTGAAGTTGTATCATATGAAAATGACAAAGTGGCTAGCACCATTAGAGAGAAAATATCATAATGGCATACTAAGCCTAAAATTAGTAAATGTTAAGTACAAAATCCCCTTAGGGGAGAACTGGGATTTTACGTTGGGGGGATAAAAGTTAAAACAAAAAGTGGGTTTGAGTGGAAATGAGAAAATAGTATTTGTGTAATGTCTAGTTTTAGGAGAGCTAAAAGGATAAAAATTAGCTTGGGGCTTTTATTTAAAATTGGAGAAATTATTTAGGTTGGGAGAGAATAATGTCAATTTGTATCAAGATATTTGCGTAAAAATAATTTTTGAAACTTTCTCGCTTAATGTATCTCTATTTGTGAACTGAGGAATTAATCCTTAATATTTGTTGTATTGCATTTTTACCCCTAGTTTTAGACTACATGCTATTTATAGATATATTTGTGCTTTTATTGTGTATTTAGTGTGTAGCTTTAGGTACATGTTTAAGACAAGGGCCCAATATTAAGAGCAGAAGTCAAAAGATGTAGAGAAACCAAGGAGGAATTTGATCTTAGAACCATTGTAAAGAGTTAGAGCTTTTTTTAGATGTTTATTGAACCAGATTGTTTATGTTACTACGATTTAGAGTAAGAGATTTGGAACTAATACCTATTTGGTTGAAAATATATTGAAGTCAAGGTCACATGCCAAGTAACGACACTCAATTCGGAGTTAAGATGAGGAAAGTATTGCATTTTCACCGGCAGTGGTTCAAATCACAAAACTGGTTAAAGCAAAAACATGTTGGGCTCACACTAAACATGTTTTCTTAACCCTAAAGAGAGCCCAACAAAATTAGAAGCTAGATAAACTCATTTTCCAGCCCCCATTCCATATTGCATCAACTCTTCATTTTATATCCATGAGGAAGAGGAGAGAGAAGCGACTGAAGAGAAAAGAAGAAGAAAAAGGTTTTGTCTATGGACCCTTCCGTTCCTCTTCAACAAAGCATCAATTCCCTCAATAGTAACAATAGTCTATTTTTTGTTTAAACCAGATTACTTTATTAGTTTTAATTAGCTTTATTGTTTTGTTTATGAGCTAAACTCTATTTGCTTGATAATGCTTTTATGATACACTGCGTTAGCTTTTTTATTATTTATTACATTTTGGATACGAATTACATATTTAATTGAATTGGTTTTTCCTTAATTTCATTATTTATATGCGTGATTTAAATACTCATGTGCCTAGGTTAAAGTAGGAAGAGCCGTTCTAATCGGACTAACATCCGTGTGGGGGAAGATTACTGAACTAGTATATTAATGCTTGGTTCCTTTTATCAAACAATATTAGCAAGCTAGGTAGTCAATAGGGTGTGGATATTTAGCCTTCCTGAAAGTTAAGAGACTATTAAGGTAGTTCGAATAACATTCCGCCTAGTGTGAACATCAAAATTATTCACCCTTAGTAATAGCAAAGAAATAGAGGCATAAGGTGTTATCGAACAATATTCTCGAGCTACATTCTCATCAAGTTAATCTTTTTTTTTTTAATTTAGTTATTTGTCTTTATCTTCATTAGTTGATAATCATTGTTCTTAGTATAATATTTTTACTTTTATCTTGTCTTTAATCATTAATTTACTCAAAACCAAACAAATATTCCTCCTTATTATCTTTTGTTATTTGTTATTGCAAACTCTATACCTCGATATTACTTTAAATACCTTAATCGTCAATCATCCATGCGAACGAATTCAATATTTATCATTTCTTGCTACATGCGATCCGTAATCTGCGGAGTCGATCCCCCAATTATTAGTTGTTTATTCTAAGTAAAGGGGATGACAAAGGTCGTCACTACATGCCGTGGACGGGGTTGCAACTTCCACCCCAAGTTCCTAGATCTGCCCATGAACACCTTTATAGATTCTATGCAAATAAGATGTATAAAATATAGATTACCAATTAATCGATTACCTCAATGATACCCAAATCACTAGATTATATAATTTAGTTGTTTTCCACAACCAAGATGATTTATAGATATAACGTGGTGGGATAACACGGAGTGTCTACTTAAATTGAACATTTATAGCGTCATTCTAGATTGAATATCATGGATTGGTGAGCTCTAAACATTTCACTGTTGAATGTGTTTATTTGAAATTCCATATTTGGCGTGTGAACTCTAATGGGTAGCGTACGTGTATGAAATTTTGTATACCTTGTTGCTCAAGGGGTCAATATAGTCCAAAGCTATATCATAAAAAATATCAAGTTACATTCAAGAGTAATCAACAATAATATCATTAACCAATACCATTTTATAATCTTTATATCACAACCTAACCCATCGTATTCATATTCTCTAATATTACAAACATCACAACCCAATCCACCATAGAGCTGTTCTTAGAATAGGTAAATAGGGATAAGTTTCGGTATCCCTGTGTTTAACATCACCATTCTTGCATCATCAAATTGTTTTAGATTAATCAAAACCTCAAAAATTTCTATTATCATCAAACACAATGTAATTACGATCTTCTTCATCTTTTTCATGAATAGATACCTATTATTAGCAGCTTAATCTTCCTAACGTTTACTAGATTAGATATGTTAGAAATTCTATTTACACAAATCAAACGTTCGTATCTCCTAATCAAACATAAACCAATATCAAATTCGATATCACGATCCTTAGTCTCATCCAACCAAACCCTTGTTTTAGCATACATATTATAGGAAGAGAATTGGTTATTTTGATTTCTAAATGTACTATATTTAGTTATTTCCATTTTCTTTATGGTAAAAGAAACATATATAATATATATTAACCGAGAAAAATTTATAGGATAATCTACCTAATATATTAATATATACAAGGGATATTATCATATGCCTATATTTGAGAAATCCATAATAAAGTTTTGTCTATGACATCCATTCCAAATCATTGGAATATTTTCGTCTGCTTGATTCGGCTAAATGATCCACAAAATTATTCATCATAATTTGAATTTTCGATAGGTAATATGAGTACCTAAATCCATTATGTATTAGATTAATTGGTTTGCTTGCCTAGCTTGTCAGGAGACCTTAGAGATCCGTTAATTCCTAAGATTGATCCAAGGTTATATGACATTATGTTTTTCCACCTACTCTGTATGACATTTATTCCTTAGTAGCTTTAGGATAACCATGGTCTCTTCTTCTGTGAAGTTTTTGACATAAATGACATAAGTGTATTTTACTTGACTCCCATTGATATTATCATTTTCAATAACTATTATCCAAACACTTTCGTTAATATTAAAAAAGGAATTATCGCACAAAAATTCTACCTTCACATCGATGTTCGGCACCTGCATAAGTTCTTCTTAACCATTGTAGTCCATGAGGAACGAATTCTACTTATTCATTAAAACTCGTATACGTCCTGTATACTTGCAGAACCGTGCTAGCCTAGGGTGTTTATTTGCACTTATTTATATCATTATTTTATAACACCTTAGGCGACACCAGAGCTCACGAGCCGAGCTTGAGCAGACTTGTTTACTTATCGAGCTTAAAATGGAGCTTGAGCTTATTTATATTCGAGCCGATCTCGAACGGGCTTTTCCCTGATCCGAGCTCGAGCAGCTCGCGAGCGGTTTGGTTCATTTATACCCCTACTGATAAGTATCATTGTAGTGGATAGAGGTTCCATCTCCATCTTCAAAATCATACAACCAACCAATAAACTTGATCTGCCTCATATTTTTCGATCTAAAGTTAAGTTCATGCCTCAAATTTGATAATAAAGGCGGTTCGGCTAAAGTAGCAAACTGTTAATCCAACAGGGTAAGGAGCAACATGCATATGTGTTGTGGAAGATTATGATGTATTATTAATCAACGAACTCATCAGGTAATCAAATGTATACGAAAATTAAAATTTACATATTCTGTTTTAAGCATAATGTAAGCAGATTGGTGCACCCTAAGATAATGATTTAAAAATCATAAGAAAAATGCAATATTAAATAATATAATATATATAGAGCTCGTGTCTTACTGGACGTAAAATAAGCCCGTGTGGCTTAAATCAAAATTTGGTTTTGTCCACTCCGTACATATGGATGATTATATTTATATGACTACCCAAATTTACAATTCCCACTTTTCATGTAGGTATTGTGTTTAGGCTGACCATGTCTCTTCGGTTGTTCTTTTTGATTATTATTAATTTTTCATGTAAGACTATCATCTTCTTTTCAATCCACAGTAGTAGTAGATATATAACTAAAACTTGTATTTTTCTTAAAATCTCCTAAATAGACCTTTGCTATTCTGATATGTTCAAAAAGTTATATTAAAATCCTCGAGATTAGCTGATTTATTTGCTAAATCACGTTTATAAAACCATCAAATTTTAATTCGGGATTAAATTACATGGCTTGAGTAAGACGAAATGAATGCTGGTTCATTCCTAGGGATTGGCTGCTCGGAAGATATATTCATCTAGACACCTCGTCAAACCATCAATCATCCACCTTGGCGAGCGACACATTCCCTAATTTTGGATCTGGTTGTGCTATGACTAAGAACCATCGAACCAACTCGATGTTTAGTAAATTAAAGGATTATATTAGACAAAGTATTTTGAATTTTATTTGAATCAAAGTTGTTATGTGATTAATCCAATTACTATTGAGAATAACATAAACACATAAACATTATGGAGTATTGTGATAGAAACCATGCTAATTTTTCAAGGATTTTGTGTGTAGTAGTGTAACTAAGGACATAATAAATAAAAAGGTTTGAATAATCGTATTCCATATTATAACAGATACAAAATTCAAAAACTGGTATAGATCTTCGAAAATGAAAATATGACCCTTTAATGGTCAAGATTGTGACAAGTGTCAAAGATTAAGACAATTATTCACCTATATTATTTATCCCACTATTCAAACTATTTACTCCCACTTCAAATGTACTAACAATTTTTTCCTCTCTACAATTGTATTTTAAAAATTAAACTAAGCTAATAAGACACTCTGAAAAATAGTTAAATCAGGTATTGACTATAAACTTAGCTAATAAGACACTTCCTCACAACTAATTCCTTACACTAATGACAATATTTTTTAATTAAGTCCGTGTTACTAGTAATATTACAAAAGTAAAACAATAACAATAACAATTCATCCTAATATACATAAATATAAAATAACTCAATATAAGTGATTTTTTTTAATATAATACTAATTAAAGCAAAATAAAAACAGAAAAAGTGATAGATAAGGAGAATATACCAGTTTCTCTTGCATCATAAACCCTCGTTTTTCAGATACAGAAGAGTGAATATGTTTCTCAAGTAATATCTCATCATTTGTGTGATTATTCCACCAAGATACCATGTTAAATCTTTCTCCATGGGCGAGGGATTATTTGTAACCTGTTCAACATTTACATAATTCCAAATCGGATATGCACTTCTGTGAAGCTTTGATTTAAAGTGATGAGGAATTTGATGATGAGGTCGGTGTTTAGATTTATATTGAAATTGCAAATGACATATTAGTTAATAAGTAGTTAAATATTAGATTAAGTGACAATTTAGAGCATAAATTTTGTAAGAGATTGTTAAAACTTTAAATTTTGTTTTATTGATTTATTGGGTCATTATGTAATAAAATCACCTAAACCATACAAAATTGGAAAGATAGATAAGTATATTAGAGAAATATTCAGAATTAGCAAAAAATAGAAGCATCAATGTTATAAATCCAAATGAGATATGTTGTCTACTATGAAATTAAAATACAAGTTATGTACAAAATTCATACATTTTTTAAACAAACATAATACTTTTAATTACCAAATAAAAAACATCTTTTAACTCATAATTGAAATAAAATGATTTATAAAAAAGAACATGTTGCAAGCAACAAATTTATTGGCTGTTGTGACTGATGCCTAGGATATTTGACCATTCGGTAGTGCATATCTAATAGAATCTGAAAGCCCGCTGATACAAGCTATCCTCCATCATATATAGTACATCGTTCATAGAGTCACCGTCTACCACAGCATACAAAATATACGATGTTGTCACGTCATTGCAAATCTCATGCAAGATCAACATGTCATGTTGTTGTGGAATTACTTTGTGCACAAATTTGGAAGGAGATTAATATTAAATTCAACAATGTATGTTACAAAGAGATAAATCACTATAATATTTGAATAGTAGACTTACATTAATTTGAAACAAACAGAGAGACACAATTCCCTGGACTATTTCTAGTCCATTAGGAATGCACTCTATATTTTCAACCTCCCCGCCAATATAGAGAATATCCCACTGACATTGGAAAGTATACATATATTAGGACAAAATTTAGAAATATCCTGAACTGGACTTGCAATTGTGAAATCTAATGAGGTAGAAAAGGTGGAATCTACCATGGTAGCATAGAAAAGGTATAGACATATTTAAACACACATGTCTACAAAGTAACACTCTTTATATTAGAATGACCAGTATAATAATTATATAATGTGAAGGTTTAATACATTTTTTCCTAAAAAGGTTGTGTGTGTTTTGTATTCTCCACTGAGAGACTAATTACTATGCAAATCCACAAAATGTCAAAACAAAAAAAAAATCAAAAATATCGCCACAAGTTGAAACTCTTAGTAATTCTAAGACAAATTATATTTTTCCCTTAGTTATTTAAATTTTGTTTTACTTAATTGAGATTTCCTTTCACGCTGATTGATATCTCATTATAATGCAACTCCAATTGACTTTTGATTAGTTACATTTTAATGTATTAAATAATATGTATTTCCATTGACTAGTGAATCCTTATTTTTGCGAGATTTTCTCTTAGATTTTTGCATTAAAAATTTAAACTTTCACATATTTCTATCATTTTTATTTAATTAATAATTTTTCTGCTTATTAACATTTTTGCTAAAATATTTCGTCTCACATATATAATAAGGGTGAACAAAATTCATAATAGGGTTGAATTTTCTAATTCATGAAAGTCATGCACGTGTAAGTAGACAAAAGAGAAAACCCTTCTTCTTTGAGTCATGTATTATTAATTAGAACTTGTTTGTTTAGCTTAAATTGCTAAAGAAATTTCTTATCTTAATGTATTTACCAACCAAATATTGAACATAATATTTAAGCTTTCATTGTTTTTACTCTCGAGTTAGTTTTTTTGAAACCAACTCAATTTGGATTGGGTTACTATTTTTATAGTCAAAACGATATCAATGATATATGTAATAATATTAGTTGAGAAAATTAATCGACAAGTAAATGTTATACAATTTAATATTATATATTTAATGAATTTTTTATACATATATATTATTTTATTGTATTTAACTGTTATAAAAAATTTGTTCTTTAAAAATTGAGTTTCTTATTAAGCTTGACCTTATTATTTTCGAATAAAAGAATGATGGTGTTGAACCTTTCTAGATCAATCTACATAGTTCTTAAATTGTACTATTTTCTTAAGATTTAAATTACTAATTGATTATGTGATACATTTACCAAATAAAGGGATCTCGTGTCACTATTTTAATTTATTTATATTTTGATTAAACTATGTTTATTTCAAGTATGCAAAGGTAAGAAAAAAGGTATCAGAGTGCACCATTCTCCAGATTCATAATTTTGTAAACACCATATAAAAAAATTTAATATAAATAAAATTGATTTTTTGTCAAAAAAATATACATAGTATTGACAAAAGATTATTGAGAATTAATTTTTTTTACCTTTATCATTGAAATCTTAATTAAAATGTTATGGTCGACCATATGAGATACTTTATTAAAAAGCTCCCTTTTCATGGAGATCTGAGATATGTAGACTAGAGGTTGAGAAATGGAAGGTTTGGAGATTTGGAGATATGAGGAATGAAGATCTGAGATATATGGAGATCAGAGGTTTGGAAAAATAAACATAATAAATAAGAAAGACAAACAGGGCGGGAAATTGGGTTACTACCACTTCTAGGTGCCACCTTCGAGATGAGGTAGTATTTGGTTGTGGTGAAAGATGTTATAGGGTGGTACTATACTTGAAGGAGGTTGGGTTTAAGGTTTAATTACAATAATTATGTAATTTATAGGATTGAGCAAACTTTAAGTGAACTTAGGCCAAACAAATTAAAATTAGTCCAAATTTAATAAAAACAATTACAGTAGACAAACATGTTTTTGGCCAAACTCAAAATTTATAACATTCGTCTAAATTTTTAAATAATTTTATCCATCATTATTCATTAAGTGGTCATCTACGTAATTTTAATAACACAATTATGAAATGTAATTAGTCAAAGAAAATGTATATTTCAGTTAATTTATCAATTACTTGGTGATGCAACGAGTATGAATGAATTCACTGTCCTTAGAATAATTAAAATTGTTTATTTTCTTAGCTTGACGTATATTTGGCGTAGTTTTTTATAAGGTTTATGGGTTACTCCTCCTCCGAAAAAAGAGCCTCTTTTTTCAAGCACCTTGATATGTAAATTCAAGACCTATTTTCGCAATCTAATTCCTCATGGGATGGGGTTTCCAACCATACATATCCTCTTGTTTTACTATTAGTTTTACTATTAGTTGCACGATTTTTACCAATAATAACTAATTTTGATCCTTTTAACCCAACACTATCCCACCACTAACCCGAACTAACCCGAGGTTAATTTTTTAAATTACCTTTGATTTAGTTTAACCAATATTATAACCTAGCCAAGTTACCCTAGGCTTAGTAATATCCTAAATGAAAAAAACATCGTTCAAGAAACTTTTAGTAATTAATTTCTTTAAATTTATATTTTATTTTGAGATACTATGTTTGTGTTAATAAATAATTAAAAGATAACATTTGGTCTTATATTGAATATATTATATATTTTACAAACGAAAAACATGAACATATTGTATATTGTTATTCATATCTACATATTTAAATTTTTATATAGGGATATCGAACAAATGGTGAAATACCAAATATGTAGTGCCTGTAAAGTGTCCTGTGAACTTACAAAAAAAGACTTTTTCTTCTAATTTTTGTAAGGGTTGAGGTATTTTCCCATATCTTCGATGGATTCCCATTTGATCTGAACGGCCTCGCTCCAAAATCCCATAGATTGCAAACAACGACTAGTCACCAATGGGAGGGGCTACTACCGATGACACCTTAAAGATCAGGTTAGCTTGAGGCTAATCAAAGTTGGAAATGAACAATGCACATATATTTCCTCTTTGAGGACATGAGGTATTTAATACGACATCTAGTGGGATTTCTACATATGATGGAGTCCAACCATGAAGATCCCTTTGGGCCTTATAATGGATATCAAACAATTTGGAAATAGTTGAGTCTATCATGAATGGGAAGTAGATGTTTTGATTGGTCACGGGATACAATTACTATGTAGATTCTTTGGTCAGGCTCGTAAGCTCTTCGGTTGGGATTGATGTTTTGTTTATGCATTCATGTATACCAGTTACCCACAAGGTCATATTTATGATCATCATGTAATATCCATATGATGTGGTTAATCAGAGATTTTGAATTGGATAGGATCAATAGGATGCTAAAGATAGGCTAAATTTTAAAAATTTATATCCTCACATAAATTTATATGTGGTATGTCTACAATAAATGAGAAAGCTAAAAAGACCTCTTAATCTGACAAACCAAGAGTGGTGGTCTAAAAATAATTATTAATAAACACATTTCCTCATTTTTAGCATTTGCGTGCTCATACCAACTATTGATTATGTTTCCACTGTCTCTCTTAGCCATCATTACAAATTTTGTGTTAGCATAATATCGATCACTTTTTTATCTTGTCTATATTCAACCTCCTATTATGAGTGGCACTTGGTTGGTCAAGTTCTGTGAGATTGACTAATTTCCATGCTTTGTTATACATAAATTCAGGTAATTCAATTTGATTGGTTGGTTCTATGATTTCAAAGACGGAGGTTGAACCTCTATCTAGTATTCAACACACTAGAATGATACTTATCAGGGAAGCATATGAATTTTTGTGCGTGATATCATAATCTAAATGGATCATCAATTTACTTATTTCGAAATCTCAATAGTAGCTTCTTAACCTTTTATGTTGATATAATTACAACCACTGTATGACCATAAATTTACGGTTTGAATAAAGACAGGCATATCTATCCTTGAATTGTATAATGGTTCTGCAACCTCCAATATTCTGAATAACAAGAAAAAGACTCCATTTTCTATTTAGAAACTTGTGCATCCATATTTTCAATTTTTGGATCTTGATGAGTAGTAATATTTTTTTGAATATAATTTCCTAGAAGGTGTAGGAAATATTTTTAAATTGATCACAATAGAAAAACTTTTTTTATCCAAAACAGTTAACAACATCATTATAGATAGAGGAATGTGAGAAAGTGCTAGGATGATATTTGAGAAAGGTGACAAATACATTCTAAAAAGAGTATTTGTTATGAACTTTTTCATTTAATGTACCACCTAAAAAAGAATGATCGAATTTTTTGATCTTTTTCCTTAATGGTACCTCAATAACTTTTATTTCTTTTTTCATTAATTGACCATTAACATAATTACAATTTACACAAATAGTTATATTTGTATTTCTTTTACATCAATGATAACTTTAATAAAAATAGTATACATATTTTCATAAATATAAAAAAATTCTTAACCTTTTTCATTAATTTACCTTTAACATAATTATACAATTTACTCAAATAATTGTTTTGGTATTTTCTTTCATCTACAAATAAATTTAATAGAAATTAAAAATTAATTTTATAGAATATAAGAAAAAAATCCTCAAATGAATTTTTATTTAAAGGTTTTATTCGACTTGATCCTTATATTAAAAAATTATTTAAATAATTCTTAAATAAACAAGATAACTATTTTTATGGTAACTATTATCTAACTTTCATCTCTCTTCTTCTTCTTCTTCTTCTTCTTCTTCTTCTTCTTCTTCTTCTTCTTCTTCTTCTTCTTCTTCTTCTTCTTCTTCTTCTTCTTCTTCTTCTTCTTCTCTTTTTCTTGTTCTTTTTTTAATTATCACTATTTTCATCGACACTTACAATCATACATCTCCTTCAATTTCCATCATTATCACTTTTTTGCGTCATTTTTATCACTACTCGAGTTCATCGGCCTCATCACTTAATAACTATCTTAATACATCATTTTCAACCCTAAAATATAATTTCATCAACATCCACCATTCATATTTTCCCACCAAATCCATGAATCATCTTTACCACGAACATCCTAAGACAAGGTGGACATTAACCATCATTATTTACAAGTTTCCACTACATCATCATCAACATATTCGTCGTACTATCCTAAATCCAACCCTATCCCTAATAATCATTATTTCCAATATGCATCACTTATCATTAACATCATCATCTTTATTGATATAACAAATCTTGTCATATTCATCCTCTCCACCAACATCATTGTCAACCTGGCCCATTTAGTTATAAAGTTAAAAACGACTCTTCCATGTGTTGTGTTAAGATTAAATTACATTAGGCGGATTGAAATTATTCAACTTCTACCATAAATTGAAGTTGTATCATATTAAAATGTCAATATGGCTTAGCACCATTAGAGATAAAATATCATAATGACATACTAAGCCTAAAATTAGTAAATGTTTAATACAGAATCCCCTTAGGGGAGATCTAGGATTTTACGTTGGGGGTATAAAAGTTATAACAAAAAGTGGGTTTGAGTGGCAATGAGAAAATAGTATTTGTGTAATGTCTAGTTCTAGGAGAGCTAAAAGGATAAAAATTATCTTGGGGCTTTTATATAAAATTGGAGAAATTATTTAGGCTGGGAGAGAATAATGTCAATTTGTATCAAGGTATTTGCGTAAAAAGAATTTTGGAAACTTTCTCGCTTAATGTATCTCTATTTGTGAAGAATACATCCATTCACGAAAGATTATTTTTGGAGTTTATTTGGCCTAACTGAGGAATTATCATTAATATTTGTTGTATTGCACTTTTACCCGTAGTTTTAGACTATATGCTATTTATAGATATTTTTGTGCTTTAAACGTGTGTTTAATGTGTAGCTTTAGGTACATGTTTAATACAAGGGCCCAATATTAAGAGTAGAAGTCAAAAGATGTAGAGAAACCAAGGCGGAATTTAAGCTTAGAACCATTGTAAAGAGTTAGCGCTTTTTTTAGATGTGTATTGCACCAGATTGTTTATGTTACAATTTTAGAGTAAGAGATTTGGACCTGATACCTTTTTGGTTGAAAATATATTGAATTCAAGGTCACGTGCCAAGTAACGACACTGAATTCAGAGTTAAGATGAGGAAAGTATGGCATTTTCGCTGGCAGGGGTTCAAACCACAAAACTGGTTAAATCAAAAACATGTTGGGCTCACACTAAACCTGTATTCTTCACCCTAAATAGAGCCCAACGAAATTAGAAGCTAGATAAACTCATTTTCCAGCCCCCATTCCATATTGCATCAACTCTTCATTTTATATCCATGAGAAAGAGGAGAGGGAAGCGACTGAAGAGAAAAGAAGAAGAAAAAGGTTTTGTCTATGGACCCATCCATTACTCTTCAACAAAGCATCAATTCCCTCAATAGTAACATTAGTCTATTATTAGTTTTAAACCAGATTAATTCATTAGTTTTAATTAGCTTTATTGTTTTCAGTATTAATTTGTTTATGAGCTAAACTCTATTTTCTTGAGAATGCTTTTATGATACACCGTGTTAGCTTTTTTATTATTATTTATTACATTTTGGATATGAATTACATATTTAATTGAATTGGTTTTTCCTTAATTTCATTATTTATATACGTGATTTAAATACTCATGTTCTTAGGCCAAAGTAGGAAGAGTCGTTCTAATCGGACTAACATCTGTGTGGGGGAAGATTACTGAACTAGTATATGAATGCTTAGTTCCTTTTATCAAACAATATTAGCAAGCTAGGTAGTTAATAGGGTGTGGATATTTAGCCTTCCTGAAAGTTAAGAGACTATTAAGGTAGTTTGAATAGCATTCCGGCTAGTGTGAACATCAAAATTATTCACCCTTAGTAATAGCAAAGAAAATTAGAGGCATAAGGTGTTATCGAACAATATCCTCGAGCTACATTCTTATCAAGTTAATCCTTTTTATTTAATTTAGTTATTTGTCTTTATTTTCATTAGTTGATAATCATTGTTCTTAGTATGATCTTTTTACTTTTATCTTGTCTTTAATCATTAATTTACTCAAAACCAAACAAATATTCCTCCTTATTATCTTTTGTTATTTGGTATTGCAAACTCTATACCTCGATATTACTTTAAATCCCTTAATTGCCAATCATCCATGCGAACGAATTCAATATTTATCATTTCTTGCTACATGTGATCCGTAATCTGCGGAGTCGATCTCCCAATTATTAGTTGTTTATTCTATTTAAAAAGGACGACAAAGGTCGTCACTACATCCCGTGGACGGGGTTGCAAGTCCCAAACCAAGTTCCTAGATCTTCCCATGAACACCTTTATAGATTCTATGCAAATAAGATGTATAAAATATAGATTACCAATTAATCGATTACCTCAATGATACCAAAATCACTAGATTATATAATTTAGTTGTTTTCCACAACCAAGATGATTTATAGATATATCGTGGTTGGATAACACGGAGTGTCTACTTATATTGAACATTAATAGCGTCGTTCTAGATTGAATATCATGGATTGGTGAGCTCTAAACATTTCAATGTTGAATGTGTTTATTTGAAATTCCTTATTTGGAGTGTGAACTCTGATGGGTAGCGTACGTGTATGAAATTTTGTATACCTTGTTGCTCAAGGGGTCAATATAGTCCAAAGCTATATCATAAAAAATATCAAGTTACATTCAAGAGTAATCAACAATAATATCATTAATCAATACCATTTCATAATCTTTATATCACAACCTAACCCATCGTATTCATATTCTCTAATATCACAAACATCACAACCCAATCCACCATAGAGCTATTCTTAGAATAGGTAAACAGGGATAAGTTTCGGTATGCCTGTGTTTAACATCACCATTCTTGCATCATACAATTGTTTTAGATCAATCAAAACCTAAAAAATTTCTATTATCATCACACGATATGTAATCACGATCTTCTTCATCTTTTTCATGAATAGATACCTATTATTATCAACTTAATCTTCCAAATGTTTACTAGATTAGATATGTTAGAAATTCTATTTACAGAAATCAAACGTTTGTATCTCCTAATCAAACATAAACCAATATCAAATTCGATATCACGATCCTTAGTCTCATCCAACCAAACCCTTGTTTTAGCATACATATTATAGGAAGAGATTTGGTTATTTTGATTTCTAAATGTACTATATTTAGTTATTTCCATTTTCTTTATGGTAAAAGAAACATATATAATATATATCAAACTAGAAAAATTTATAGGATAATCTACCTAATATATTATTATATACAAGGGATATTATCCTATGCCTATATTTGAGAAATCCATAATAAAGTTTTGTCTATGACATCCATTCCAAATCATTGGAATATTGTCGTTTGCTTGATTCGGCTAAATGATCCACCAAATTATTCATCGTAATTTGAATATTCGATAGGTAATATGAGTACATAAATCCATTATGTATAAGATTAATTGGTTTGCTTGACTAGCTTGTCAGGAGATCTTAAGGATCCATTAATTCCTAAGATTGATCCAAGGTTATATGACATTATGTTTGTCCACCTACTCTGTATGACATTTATTCCTTAGTAGCTTTAGGATAACCATGGTCTCTTCTTCTGTGAAGTTTTTGCCATAAATGACATAAGTGTATTTTACTTGACTCCCATTGATATTATCCTTTATAATAACTATTATCCAAACAATTTCCTTAATATTAAAAAAGGAAGTATCGCACAAACATTCTACCTTCACATCGATGTTCGACACCTGCATAAGTTCTTCTTAACCATTGTAGTCCCTGAGGATCGAATTCTTCTTATTCATTAAAACTCGTATAAGTCCTATATACTTGCAGAACCGTGCTAGCCTAGGGTGTTTATTTGCACTTATTTATATCATTATTTTATAACACCTTAGGCGACACTAGAGCTCACGAGCCGAGATTGAGCAGACTTGTTTACTTATCGAGCTTAAAATGGAGCTTGAGCTTATTTATATTCGAGCCGATCTCGAACGGGCTTATCCCTAAGCCGAGCTCGAGCAGCTCGCGAGCGGTTTGGTTCATTTATACCCCTACTGATAAGTATCATTGTAGTGGATAGAGGTTCCATCTCCATCTTCAAAATCATACAACCAACCAATAAACTTGAACTGCCTCATTTTTTTCGATCTAAAGTTAAGTTCATGCCTCAAATTTGATAATAAAGGCGGTGGGGCTAAAGTAGCAAACTGTTAATCCAACAGGGTAAGGAGCAACATGCATATGTGTTGTGGAAGATTATGATGTATTATTAATCAACGAACTCATCAGGTAATCAAATGTATACGAAAAATAAAATTTACATATTCTGTTTTAAGCATAATGTAAGCAGATTGGTGCACCCTAAGATAATGATTTAAAAATCATAAGAACAATGTAATATTAAATAATATAATATATATATAGAGCTCGTGTCTTACTGGACGTAAAATAAGCCCCGTGTGGCTTAAATCAAAATTTGGTTTTATCCACTCCGTACATATGGATGATTATATTTATATGACTACCCAAATTTACAATTCCCACTTTTCGTGTAGGCATTGTGTTTAGGCTGACCATGTCTCTTCGATTGTTAATTTTGATTACTATTAATTTTTCATGTAAGACTATCATCTTCTTTCAATCCACAGTAGTAGATATATAACTAACACTTGTATTTTTCTTAAAATCTCCTAAATAGACCTTTGCTATTCCGATATGTTCAAAAAGTTATATTAAAACCCTCGAGATTAGCTGATTTATTTTCTAAATCACGTTTATAAAACCATCAAATTTCAATTCGGGATTAAATTACATGGCTTGAGTAAGACGAAATGAATCCTGATTCGTTCCTAGCAATTGGGCTGCTCGGAAGATATATTCATCTAGACACCTCGTCCAACCATCAATCATCCACCTTGGCGAGCGACACATTCCCTAATTTTGGATCTGGTTGTGCTATGACTAAGAACCAACTCAGTGTTTAGTAAATTAAATGATTATATTACACAAAGTATTTTGAATTTTATTTGAATCAAAGTTGTTATGTGATTAATCCCATTACTATTAAGAAAAACATAAACATATAAACATTATGGAGTATTGTGATAGGAACCATGCTAAATATGACCCTTTAATGGTCAAGATTGTGACACGTGTCAAGGAATAAGACAATTATTCAACTATATTATTTATCCCCCTATTCAAAACTATTTTCTTGCACTTAAGTTTTACTAACAATTTTTTCCTCTTTACAGTTGTATTTAAAAAAAACTAAGCTAATAAAACACTCTGAAAAATACTTAAATAAGGTATTGACTGTAAACTTACCTAATGAGACACTTCCTCACAACTATTTCCTTAAACTAATGTCGATATTTTTTTTTAATTAAGTCTCTATAACTATTAATATTACAAAAGTAAAACAATAACAATAACAATTCATCCTAATAAACTTACATATAAATAACTCAATATAAGTGACTTTTTTTAATATAATACTAATTAAAGCAAAATAAAAACAGAAAAAGATATAGATAAGGAGAATATATCTGTTTCTCATGCAACATGAACCCTCGTTTTTCATATCCATAAGAGTGAATATGTTTCTTAAGTATTATTTCGTCCTTTGTGCAATTCTTCCATCAAGATCCCATGTTCAATATTTCTCTATAGGCGAGGAATTATTTGTAACCTGTTCAACTGTTCAACATTTACATAATTCCATATCAGATATGCACTTCTGTGAAGATAATTTGATTTAAAGTGATGAAGAAGTTGATGATGAGGTCGGTGTTTAAATTTATATTGAGATTGCAAAACGCATATTTGTCAATAAATAGTTAAATATTAGATTAAGTGATGATATATGGCATAAATTTTGTAGAAGATCGTTAAAACATTAAATTTTGTTTTATTGATTTTTTGGGTCATTATTCAGTAGCGTAATAAAATCACCTAAACAATACAAATAAGAATGATAAATAATTATATTAGAAAAATATTCAAAATTGGCAAGAAATACAAGCACCAATGTTTTAAATCCCAATGAGCTATGTTGTCTACCAAGAAATTAAAATACAAGTTATATACAAAATACATACATTTTTTCAACAAAAATAATACTTTATATTACCAAATAAAAAACCTCTTTTAACTCATAATTGAAATAAAATGATTTATTGGCTGTTGTGACTAATGCCTGAGATATTAGAGCATTCGGCGGTGCATTTCTAGTAAAATCTGTAAGGTGGCTTATAACCATATATAGTACATCGTTCATATAGTCACTGTCTACTTCCACATACACAACATACGATGGTGTCACGTCATTGCAACTCTCATGCAAGATCAGCATGTCTTGTTGTTGTGGAATTACTCTATGCACAAATTTGGAAGGAGATTAATATTAAATTTAACAATGTATGTTACAAAGAGATAAATCACTATAATATTTGAATAGTAGACTTACATTATTCTGTAACAGAGAGACACAATTCCCCGTCTTTCTAGTCCATTAGGAATGTACTTTATATTTTCAACCTCCCCGCAAATATAGAGAATATCCCACTTAGGACAAAATTTAGAAATATCCTGAACTGGACTTGCAATTGTGAAATCTGATGAGGTTGAAAAGGTGGAATCTACCATAGTAGCATAAAAAAGGTATACACATATTTAAACACACATGCCCACAAAGTAACACTCTTTATATTAGAATGATCTGTATAATAATTATATAATTTGAGGGTTTAATACATTTTCGCAAAATAAGGTTGTGTGGTTATATATACATACATATTCATATTCTCCATTGAGAGACTAATTACTATGCAAATCCACAAAATGTCATAACCAAAAAAAATTCAATATATATCGCCACAAGTTGAAACTCTTAGTAAATCTAAGACAGATTATATTTTTCTCTTAGTTATTCAAATTCTGTTTTCCTTAATTTATTTTTTCTTTCACGTTGAATGATATCTCATTTTAATGAAACTCCAATTGACTTTTGATTAGTCATATCTTAATGTATTAAATAATATGTCTTTCCATTTTCTAGTGAATCCTCCCTTTTGCGAGATTTTCTCTTAGATTTTTGCATTACAAATTAAAACTTACGCATATTTCTCTTATTTTTATGTAATTAATAATTTTTCTGCTTATTAACATTTTTGTCAAAATATTTCGTCTCACATATATAATAAGGGTGAAAAAAATTCCTAATAGGGTAGCATTTTCTAATTCATGAAAATTATGCACGCGTAAGTAGACAAAAGAGAAAACCCTTCTTTTTTTAGTCATGTATTATTAATTAGAACTTGTTTGTTTAACTTCAATGTTAAATAAATTTCTTAGCTTAATGTATTTACCAACAAAATATTGAACATAATATTTAAGCTTTCTTTCTTTTTACTTTCGAGTTAGTTTTTTTGAAACCAACTCAATTTGACTCTGAATTACTATTTTTATAGTCAAAACGACATCAATGATATATGTAATACTATTAATTGAGAAAAAAAATCAACAAGTAAATGTTATACATTTAATGAATATTTTTATACATATATATATATATATATATTATTGTATTTAACTTTATAAAAATATGTTCTTAAATAATTGAGTTTCTTATTAAGCTTGACCTTCTTATTCTTTTCAAATAAACAAATAATGGTGTTGAATCTTTCTAGATCAATCTACATAGTTCTAAAATTGTACTATTTTCTTAAGATTTAAATTACTAATTGATTATGTGATACATTTACCCAATAAATGGATCTTGTGTCACTATTTTTAATTTATTTATATTTAATTAAACTATGTTTATTTCAAGAATTCAAAGGTAAGAAAAAAAAGCATGCGGAGTGTACCTTTCTCCAGAATCATAATTTTGTAAACACCAAATAAAAAAAATACAATATAAATAGAATTGATTTTTTGTAAAAGAAAATATATATAGTATTGACAAAAGATTATTGAGAATTAAATTTTTTTTACCTTTATCATTGAAATCTTAATTGAAATGTTATGGTCAACGATCTGAGATACTATATTAAAAAGCTCCCTTTTCATGTAGATCTAAGATATGGAGATTGAGGTTGAGAAATGAAAGGTTCGGAGATTAGAGATGCGGAGATAGGAGTAATAAAGATCTGAGGTATATGGAGATCAGAGGTTTAGATAAATAAAACGTAATATAAAAGAAAGACAAAGAGTGCGGAAATTGGGTTAGACCACGGGTGTTACCTTCAAGATGAGGTAGTATTTGGTTGTCCAGAAAGATGTTATAGGGTGAGATTATAGTTGAAGGAGGTTGGGTTAAGGTTTAATTACAATAAGTTATGTAATTTATAGGATTGAACAAACTTTAAGTGAACTTAGCTTAAACAAATTTAAATTATCCCGAATTTAATAAAAACAATTACATTAGCCATACATGTTTTTGGCCCAACTCAAAATTTATAATATTAGTCTAAATTTTTAAATAATTTTATCCATCATTATTCATTAAGTGATCATCTGCGTAATATTAATAAGACTAGGTAAAACCTGTCTGAAGACAACACTGAAGAAAACATTTGTTCTATTAACGGAAATCGAACACAAGTTAAGGGTGAAGGTCAAGTTTAAAGTTAGGGTTAAGGTTTTTCTTTGGTTGCTCATCAAGAAGAAGTTTAGGTTAAGGTTAAGGTTAAGGTTAAGGTTAAGGTTAAGGTTAAGGTTAAGGTTAAGGTTGAGTTTAAGGTTAAGGTTAGGGTTAAGGTTTTGGTCAAGGTTAAGGATAAGGTTAAAGTGAAGGTTAAAGTTAAAGTTAAAGGTTAAGGTTAAATTGTAAGTCAAGGTTAGGGTTAAATTTAATTTTAAGTGTAAGGTTACGTTAGAGTTAAGGTTTAAGATTAAACGTTTAAGGTTTAACAAAATTCCAGGTTTAAGGTCGACCATTAGCGCGATGATTCTTCATCTGTTTAAGGTTAAGGTTACAATTATAATGAAACTTAAGGTTAAGGTTGAAATTTAAGGTTAAGGTTAAGGGTTTAAGGTTTAAGGTTTAAGGTTTAAGGTTCAAGGTTCAAGGTTCAAGATTAGGTTATGTTTTAACTTCAAGGTTAAGGTTATGTTTAAGGTTATGGTTAAGGTTATGTTTAAGGTTATTGTTAAGATTTAGGTTAAACTTAAGATAAAGGTGAAGGTAAAGGTGAAGGTGTGAGATTTAAGGTTTAAGTCTTAAGGGTTAAGGTTAAAGGTAAGGTAAAAGTGAAGATGAAGATAAGTCTGTAAGGTTTAAGGTTCAAGGTCAAGGTTTAAGGATTAAGGTGTAAGGTTTAAGGTTAAAGGTTAAAGGCTAAGATTAAAGTTAAGGTTAAGGTGATGATGAAGATTAGGGTTTAAGGTTTAAGATGTAAGGTTTAAGGTTTAAGTTTAAGTTTAAGGTTAAGTTTAATGTTAAGTTTAAGATTAAGGTTAATGTCAATGTTAAGGTTCAGGTTAAGGTTAAGTTTAAGGTCAAGGTTAGGTTAAGGCTAAGGCTAAGATTAAAGTTAAGGTTAAGGTGATGATGAAGATTAGGGTTTAAGGTTTAAGATGCAAGGTTTAAGGTTTAAGGTTTAAGTTTATGGTTAAGTTTAATGTCAAGGTTAAGGTTTAGGTTAAGGTTAAGTTTAAGGTCAGGGTTAGGTTAAGGCTAAGGATAAGGATAAGGTTAAGAATAAGGTTAATAGTTAAGGGGTTAAGGTTATGGATAATAGGTTGAGGGTTAAGGTTAAGGTATAGTTTAAGTTTAAGATTAAGGTTAAGGTCAAGGTCAATGTCAAGGTTAAGGTTAAGGTATAGTTTTATTTTAAGGTCAAGGTAAAATTTAAGGTCAAGGTTAAGGTCAAGGTTAAAGTTAAGGTTATGGTTAAGGTTAAGGTTAAAGTTAAGGTTATGGTTAAGGTTAAGGTTAAGGTTAAGGTCAAGGTTAAGGTTAAAGTTAAGGTAAAGGTAAAGGTAAATGTAAAGGTAAAGGTAAAGGTAAGGGTAAAGGTAAAGGTAAATTTAAAAATAAAGTTAAAGGTTAAGGTTAAGTTTAAGGTTTAGGTTACGGTTAAGGTTAAGGTTAAGTTTAAGGTTAAGGTTACGGTTAAGGTTAAGGTTAAGTTTAAGGTCATGGTTAAGGTTAAGGTTAAGGTTAAGGTTAAGGTTAATGTTAAGGTTAAGGTTAAGGTTAAGGTTAAGGTTAAGGTTAAGATTAAGGTTAAGGTTAAGGTTAAGGTTAAGGTTAAGGATAAGGTTAAGGATAAGGTCAAGGTTATGTTTAAGGTTAAGGTTAAGGTTTGGGTTTGGGTATAGCTAAAGGTTAAGGTTAAGTTTAAGGTTATGATTAAGCTTAAGTTTAAGGTTAAGTTTAAGGTTTGGGTTTGGGTTTGGGTTTGGGTTAAGGTTAAGTTCAAGGTTAAGGTTGATAGTTAAGGGTCTAAGCTTATGTATAAGGGGTTGAGGGTTAAGGTTAAGGTTAATGTTTAGTTTAAGGTTAATTTTAAGGTTAAGTTTAACGTCAAGGTCAAGGTCAATGTCAATCTCAAAGTCACGCTCACGGTCAAGGTCAAAGTTAAGGTTGTGTATAAGGTTAGTGTTTAGATTAAGGTTATGGTTAACATAAATATTAGACGATTAACACGGTGGTTTAATACTTCTTTTGTAGAAAATATTATTGGAAATTATATACTTTGCATCATTCCCTAAGAAATAAATGCGGCGTTATGTTATATCCTTCTCCTAGTACTTGTAGTGCTTAGTTTTAAACATGTATTATATAAGAGATTGTTATATCTAGAAGAATTTATCTTTACAAAATAGGTTCTTTTATATATAATGGAGTTCAACCATGAAGAAATTCCGTTTGGGCCTTATAATGGATATCAAACAATTGGAAATAGTTAAGTCTATCATGAATGGGAAGTAAATGTTTTAATTGGTCGCAGGATACAACAGCTATGTAGATTCTTTGGGCATGCTCGTAAGCTTTTCGGTTGGGATTGGTGTTTTGTTTATGCATTCGTATATACCAGTTACCCACACGGTCATATTTCAGATCATTATGAAATATCCATATGTTGTGGTTAATCAGAGAAATTGAATTGGATAGGATCAATAGGATGCTAATGATAGGACAAATTTTACATACTTATATCCTCACATAATTTTATGTGTGGTATGTCTACAATAAATGAAGAAGTTATAAAGGCCTCTTAATCTGATAGACCAAGAGTGGTGGTCTAAAAATTATTATTAACAAACACATTTTCTCATTTTTAGCTTTTGCGTGCTCATACCAACTATTGATTCTTCTTCCACTGTCTCTCTTAGCCATCATTACAAATTTTGTGTTAGCAAAATATCGATCACTTTTTTATTTTGTCTATATTCAACCTTCTCTTATGCGTGGCACTCGGTTGGTCAAGTTTTGTGAGATTGACTAATCTCTATGCTTTGTTATTTACATACATTCAGACTAGTACATCACCACTTATTATGGAAAAAAATGAGGCAATTCAAGTTGATTGGTTGGTTCTATGATTTTGAAGACGGAGGTTGAAACTCTATCTAGTATTCAACACACTACAATGATACTTATCGGGGAAGCATATGAATTTTGGTGCGTGATATCATAATATAAATGAATCATAAATTTACTTTTTTTGGAATATCATTAGTAGCTTCTTAACCTTTATGTTGATAGAATTACAACTACTGTATGGCCATAATTTTGCGGTTTGATTCAAGACGGGCATATCCATCCTTGAATTGTATAATGATCCTGCAACCTCCAATGTTCTGAATAACTAGAAAGAAACCCCATTTTCTATTTTAGAAACTTGTGCCTCCATATTCTCAAATTTTGGATTTTGATGAGTTGTAATATTTTCTTGAATATATATTCCTAGAAGGTGTAGCAAATGTTTTGAAATTGATCACAATAGAAAAACTTGTTCCATCCAAAACAGTTAATCGTTTAAATTTTGCATATATAATGAAAATTCATCTTATAGATTTATGAAATTCTAACTTTGTTTTAAGTCAATATAGGGAAGGAAAATAGATTTGTTGAAAATAAAGAGATGTTTCATTCATTAGACATGATTAAAGTATGGAAGATTATGTTTTGGGTCCAAAATAAGTTTAACTTAGCTGAAGGAGAAACATGTCTTTACATAAATTACTATATTAATAGATCACGTCTCTTCTTATAATCAAGGAAAAATACTAGATATCCATATTTAAAATATCTCTTTTTAATGGAATTATATTTTCTTTTACAATGATGGATAATTCACCACAAATATCCACTTATTTTGGACCCAAAACATGATCTTCCATACTTTAATCATGTCTAATAACTGACTCATCTCTTTATTTTCAACAACTCTGTTTTCCTTCCCTAGACTAACTTAAAACAAAGTTAGAAATTCATAAATCTATCAGATTAATTCTTCATTATATACTCAAAATTGAAACTGTTACCTATTCTGGATGATACAAGAATATTTATTGTAATCAGTTTCAAAACATTTCCTACACCTTCTAGGAAAATATTACAACTCATCAATATCCAAAATTTGAGAATATGGATGCACAAGTTTCTAAATAGAAAATAGATTTTCTTTCTAGTTATTCAAAACATTGGAGGTTGCAGAATCATTATACAGTTCAAGGTTGGATATGCCGGTCTTCATTCAAACTGTAAAATTATGGCCATGTAATTCTATCAACATAAAGGTTGAAAAGCTACTATTGAGATTCCAAAAAAAACTAAATTGATGAGCTTTTTAGATTAAATCACACACCAAAATTCATATGCTTCCCTAATAAGTATCATTGTAGTATTCTGAATACTAGATAGAGGTTCCACCTCCCTCTTCACCAACCACCTGCATAGTTCGTAACAATTATTTTTTCTTTTTTTAGATATAATTATTGACCACATATATGATCGGTAAAGATCTTTTCATTTTTTATATTTTATTTATTGCTAGATAACCTATCAACATCCACAAGTGGTAGTTGATGTTTACGTTCAAGGGACCATTCTTGGTGATAGGTTGAACTTTGGTTGCTAGAAAAAAAATATAGCAGTGAAACTTAATATGATAGAATCTAAGAATATATGCCCATTATCACACAAACACTCTCTCTCTCTAGAGCGAGAGAGGTGTAACAAGTTAAAGATTAGCAATTTATAGTTTCTTTTCGGAAAAAAATTCTTTGCTTATACGTAAGAACAAGTCCCTATCATAATAGACGGAAAAAGCCTAGGAAAATCAATATAATTCCACAAAAAGTTTGCAAAAATATGGACTCTAGTTTGTGTTCTTCCTCTCTAGCTAGATTCACCCCTAGCATGGTTGTCTAACTTTTACGTAATATTATATCGTGATTCCTTATGGGCGTCATGTTATTTCATTGTCATCAACATGTCCTCGAATTAAGTCTTAGTCCCATTATTCATGGAGTATAATTCTTTGAGTTTCGAAATCACAAACTTAACTTGAAAAACGTGTTAAGTGTTACACTATATGTGATTAAATTATGATATAAATGCATATTTGTTTAAATGACTTAATTTTTATTTTTTCCTAATAAAAATAATGTAGTGAAAAATATGAATTTTATGATTAATAAACGATTTATTGGATAAACTTAATAGATGGATTTTAGAGTCAATAATCTAGGTGGGAATAATATAGGGTAGAAGTCACACATGTAAACTTTCTTAACAAGTAATAGAATGGGAGGCTTGATACCGCTATCAACACCATCATGAACCAAAGTCAATGTCGCGACGGAGACAAGGTGGTGCCTCATGACGTTGTCATGTTTGTTGTCAATTAAAGGAGAGGACCTCACCCTCTCCCATTTCTTTTGCTATGATCCACTAAAGACATGTCAGTAGAAATGATAGGTAGAGTTTATCACAATGCATTGCAAAATATTTTTGGTGGCCAAAGTATAAAAGAGGTACACATCCTAGAATGTGCTCGATTGATGAATTTGTCTCATCTTGCAGGTATTAAAGACATTCACACCTGGGAAGCTGTGTTTAAGAACATCAGGGAAGAAGAATAAAGTGTACCTATAAAAATATTTTGTTTTTCTATTACAACTTTTTATTGCTTTCTATTTTATCTTTTGACTATTTATCCAATTCTCAATGCTTTATATCAGTTTAAAGAACATTTGAAATTAGTTGTTTGACTTAAAACGCAAACGACCTTCATTTTGTTGACATATAATGCTTTTGATCAGATATGTGTTAGATCGTATAATACATGTAAATTCTTGTGCATTGGCATCTAAAAAGCAAGGGGTAGAGTGTTAAAATAATATTTTTTGTTTGAAACCATTGGGTTGTGTGTGGTATTTATAGGTTTGTTAGGGTATCATGGTGCGTTGGTGTTTTCCTAAACAATTATATGTTAGATTAACATAGTGGATGGGGATTGTATGCATATGCTAGCTTTCATGTAAGGTGTTCTTATATTTTAGTTGACCATTTTGTACATGTAAAAATAAAAAACATTTACCCCAAAGTAAACAAGACCATGAAAAAGAGACAAGGAATTTTGTTTACCAATACGCGTACACGGAATTATTATAACAATTAATGAAAAAAATAAACAAAACGTGTCATAACAAACAAAAAAAGTGTTCGATTATTATATGAAAAAAAACCTATGCATTTGATAGGTGATTCGACGAAGTTTGGTTCAACTAGCATGGTTATGTTACCCATACGTGTGACTAATTATGCATGTCCTCCTCTAAGACAACTCAACCACCTAGCCTTTGGATTCAAACCTCTTCTTATTGACCTACGTGGATGCGTTTTAAAGAATAATGGTCCTATAGTCACAGAGTGTCTAATTTCATAATAGATTAAGAATGTTGAAAATGCCTAGTTCCTTTTAGCATATATGGCCATGTAACTTGATGTGTGTCAATACTAATTAACGTAAGCATACAATTCTCCTAGAATATCAGCTTCAGGCATAGTAACGACTGTCTATATCAACAACCAAGGTCGGGTCAGAATGTAACTCGGAAGATGAACTACTTGATCTTAGAGAAAACCATGCACTAGCATTATCGAACTTGATTTCGTATCTAGCGGCTGCCCTGTGAGAAATAATAGATGTGAAATTATGTGTTTGGGTAGACCTTTCATACATTTTCTTCATCAGAAGAACACGAATAGTCTCGATCAGCTTGCTAACTACGAGCTCCCGTGTCGCCTTGATCTGTTATCTAAATGACTCAGAAATATTGGATGTGGCATCCGCATAACACTGGACATAAAAGAGTGTGTTAGCAGATTTCTCATTTGGTAAACACTTGAGAAAATTACCTTTTTTTGTCAACCTACAGAAATATACAATTCAAGAAAGTGATCAACCATTTCAACAATAGATGGAAATCACATCTTGTTGAGCATGTACACAATTATCTCTCTTTGTGACAGAGACTTTCTGAATTTGTCGCCATTATTTTTAAGATGTCTTTGGTGGAATGCATTCTGAGCATTGTATCGTCCCCAATGGTGTGATAAAGAAATCAACAAACGAGAGAGAACTTCCCGCAAGTGTACAACTCATTAATAAGTAATAATAAGTTAAGTATATGAGTTATCGTTCTCCACATGGACTATGAGGTTAATACCTTTGTATTTTATAAAGTGAATAAGGGTTAAGTTGCAATAACAAAAAGTACAATATATAAATATATGTTGGGGCTTTCAATCAAGGAGTAAAATGAAAATAAATTAAAGTAATTATAATTAAACTAAAGGATGAGAGCGCAAATTAGATATTAATATGAGAGGTATAGCTCAACAATTCGAAGTAATACACACTAGTTGGTTCTATAATTTATTCTTTAAGGAAGAATTGAGAAATATGTTATAGTCGGGATTCAAATTTCTTCCTAACTCCTTTTTGGATAGATTAAGAAGTTACATAACACCACTAGAAACCTCTTCTGAGTAACTCTAAACGAATGCTCGGTGCTAAAGATCCTTACCCTGTTGACTATTCGGCTAGTCAAGACCTTCAAGTTCACTAACACACACAAGACGTTTATATTTTGTTTTTCCATAACCTTGAACCCCACTTCCTGGTGAAAGTACCAATTACTAAGGTCAACCCTCTCTTTGGCCAGGCTAGAAGATGAATTCATATATATATATATATATCCAAAGCATAAATACACGGTTTATTTGAATAGTTTAATCCCAAAGTGCAATAAACCATAATAAACAAAAACTAGGGTTCATAAATATTATGATTATCAAGCTAAAACAGAATTAGTTCATACATAAAATATAAAATACAATAATAATCATTTTTATATTGAGGTTAAACTAGAAAATGATAATTGTTATAAAAAATTATCACAAGTTGATGATAGAAAGGTGGAATGGTGTTAAACGTTTGGTTTTCCCTTGTGTAGGTGTTAATGGCTGCTCCCAAGTGTTTGAAAATTTTCAAACCTTTATTTTGATAAAAGTTTAATATATAGGGTTATCAAAATATTTTTTGAAATATGGGCCCCATTTAAGTGGTTAAAGTTAACCCAAAAATGTTTTATGTGAATGTGGACTAATTCGAACCTCGAATTCAATACATCTTTCATCTTATCTTTGAATCATGAGTAATGATTATTCTTATTTCTAGGTATGTATGCCAGAGATGTGTTAATTAATGTTGAAATCAATGCATTCGAAAACATGTTTGATGTGTCATATATAGATTTGCTTCATGTTTTATAAATTGGGTCAAATGGCTTCCTCATGAAAAAGGGGAAAAAAGAGAGACTCAAGATTTACAAAGTTTGTACTATCATAGATGAAATTACTTATGATGGTGAGTTAGACAAATGGTCAAGGTCAAAAAAGGTGGTGGTTATTCAGTTGTGTTGATTGAGTATATGTGGTATAACACCGATGAGACAAGGTTATAGTGTAAGTCCTTATATAGAGAAAGTGTGATCAATACAAGTTATTTTTGGTGGAGCATATAGTCCTACATCTTAGCCACTCAATCATGATGTGTTGTTTAGATCGATAAAATATATGCAAAGAATTACCAAAAATGGGTAGAAAGTTTTTGGGGAGTAAATAACCAGAATGGATGTAGTGCCGATTCATGGGATGCTGAGTCCATATTGACAATCACAAATATGATCACTCTTATGTTAGTTTATGCGATCTTGGACATACACAACTCGCAATTACGCTTGACTATTGAGGAAGGCATAGAGATGATCCAAACTCAATATGGCACGATTCCGTGATAAAGATGATGATAAGTATAATGCGACACATTAAATGAGTATGGAGAAGACTACGTATACCCGATTTAGAAACCAATATACACTGATAGCGATGATGAAATCGTAAGACCCAATGGTATTAGTCACGCTAGTAATTTTTTCACTTATAAATTATCTAGTTATTGTTGGAATGACTTTATTTGCGAAGAATTATTTATTTGTTAAAACTGGTTTGCACAAGATATCTAGCACACCCCGATGAAGACACGAAGTAATATTTGATATTTGGTAAAAAAACTAGGTATTAATGAATTTGGAAAAATAAAATGTTTATTTTCTTAATATTTGGGAATATTTTGGTACTTGTTAATAAATATTGATAAAAAAATTGGTTTTTATATATTAAGACAAATATTATTAAAAGAAGTAGCATCAGTCACGACGAACTCTTTGTTAGTAAGGTGTATAACTTGTATCTAACGATAAGCTCATAATTGACAAGTTCATTAACAAAAACTCGTCACTTTTGGAAGAACTTACAAACTATGTTGTGGCTTCAACTTCGAAACACATTCAAGATTGAAAATGCCATCATTTTATTTTAGAGAATAATTGAATTATCATACACAACCTATATAACATGTAAAACAAATTAAACAACATCTACTTTGATCATATCAATCCTATCACAATTAAATAATAAAATAAAACTCTTGATTTAACATATAAAATTAAACATAAAATCTTATGATTAAGTGAACAGATGTCTAGATTCGTGAATCACCTTCTAAAATAGTAATAAATCAACCAATTGATCAAACTACAAACTTTTGAAATAGTTAAACAATTGAATTTAAAAAAAATTAAATTTTAAATTCGCAAAAATTAAAATTAATATGACTACACCCACATAATTCAAGTCAATCAATGATTAAAAAATATAAAATAAAATAATGAAATATTACCTAATTTTTATGAAAATACGAATAGATTAGTTGTAGATTAGTTAGAAATTCTCCTGTGTTTTATCCCACAACTTTATCCCACAACTTAAATATTAATACTGTCCGACCTAAATATAAATTTTTCAAACTTCTCCAAACTAAATCCAGTTCAATTTTTTAAAGGTTGTTATTAAACGACACCTCCATCCCCTTACCACGCACACACTAAAAATTTATGGATCCTCCCTTGTTTAGGGGATCATATGATCATTTTTAAGGATTGATTTTGTACGGTTGGAGTAATAAAGGTGTGTTTTCACATGGTTTCTAGTAGTTAAGGGTAAGTGTGTAAATTTTTTAAGGATGTTTCTTCATATAAAGAAAATCAAACAATCTTTTGCCTACATTAACAAAACTTCTCGCAATAAATACTTTATCTCACAAAAACACTATTCACTCTAAAATTAAAAAAAAAGTCTAAATGGTAAATGAGTTAAAAATATGTTAAATTTACTTGCAACCTCAAGAGTGTGAATTCTAATAATGTATACACAAACTACAAAAAAAATGTTAACGAGGCCAACTGTATTGTAGTAGAGCAGATACTATGGACCGGCTTCCTATTAGCAAGAAATTCTGATATAAGATATGTAAATTAAAATATATCATTAGTTTGCAGAAACATACAATCTGTATAAACGATATTTACTATACCATGGGGTGCGAAATTTAAGGACAATCAGTACTTTTCCAAGATCAATTGCTTCCTCTACCTACAAAAAGATATAAGAAAGAACATAAATGGAAGCACTAGCAAAGAATCAACTTGCTTAAATTATCAACAAAAAATTTGCAGTTAACTCAAAACCAATTTATCCATATTTGTAGATTATTTAAGTTAATAAAATCTTTTTTTATGGAGTTGTGAAACAATGGTTGGCGTCATCTGGAATTGTGAAATATGAAGCAACGGTGAGAATGAAAATTGATAATAGAAGTTTGACCGTCTATGCTTTGTTGTTGTTAAGAAACCAATGGTGTAGAGGATTTCTACAAAAGCGGATCAAGATTATGTTGATCCAATGACTCTGAAGAACACCTTCTTAAACGGACAATGTATTTGACTTGAAGCTGAAACAAGACACCTTTAACCCTGTCTTCAAGCTCGATTTCATTTTATTACTATGTATTAATAGTAAAAGGCGCTCTAGTACATTGTTATCATATTTCGATTTTTTTATTTTATCACTCATGGTTTAGTCGAGATAAGGAAGAGAATCAAGTTTCTGTTATAAGGTGTAGGTTAATAATTACGAGATGAGATATGCTATGATTAAAATATATATATAAATAAGTATTATGGAGAGGAAATAATATAATTTTAACTCTACTAAATCAACCCTATATAAATACTTGTGTTTTTCTTACACTTAATTTTCGCAAAAGAAACTATGATAATACTACTATCTATACTAGAAGAATATTAAAAATACTACTTAGGTATTATGAATAAAGATATAAATATCCACATATAGCTTTTAAACTACTCCTAAGTACAATTGATTGTCTTGATCCATTAAGCACTCTTGATTCATTGATCCACAAGCTATCCCAACTACTCCTAAGTACAATGCATTATTTTGATACATTTAGTAGCCTTGGTCCATTGAATTTATCAAGTTTAGTTATTAACTGTGCCTCTTAAAATTGATGCTCGCTTACCAAGATGAATCTTCAACTTATCGAACACGTCTTATCTTAAGGACTTTATGAAGATGTCATCCACTTGATCATCGGTATTCACATACATGATTTGAACACCATTCTTTGCAATACATTCCCTGATGAAGGGAAACGAGCATCGATGTGTTAAATTCTATCGTGAAATACTTTATTCTTTGCTAGGACAATTGCTTACTTGTTATCAACACGAAGATCAGTTGATTCAACTTGATTAAATCCCAATTCCTTGAGTATTTTTCGTAGTCAGAGTGCATGACACACACTCGATGTTGCACCTACATATTTATCTTCACATGTTGACAATATGACAATTGTTTGCTTCTTCAAATCCAAGTGAAAAATTATTCCCCAAAGTAGAAAATGCAACTTGTTGTGTTCTTGCGATCCTCAATGTATCCTTCTGAATCACTTTTGTTACATCCTACCAACTTGAAATTTCCAGAAGTAGGATATAAAATTCCATGATCCATAGTATATTCAACCTTTCATAGAAACATGTTCGCTATTTTAAGAGATGGTCGGATTCTCCATAAAGTTGCTAACAAGACCGAACCCGTAATAATAACTTATATAGTGTATGTCAAATACCTTAGGCTTCCTAACAAGTTTTTGGATAAGGTTGGATAGACCGGTTCTCCACCTATATGGCTAGACATCTCCTCACCTACATCTATCGGGGTGCTAATTGACTCGTAAGTTTCCATTTTGAATTACTTAAAACCTTCTCTGGAATAACTTTCTTGATAGATGAAATTTCCCTCATTAATTTGTTGCACCTTGATCCCAAGATAATTAGACATCAACCCATGTCTATCATCTTAAAATCCTTGATTATTTTTTTCTTAAATGAGGTAAGCGATTCATCGTTGTTTTTTGAAATTATTAAATAATAGATATGGATTCAAACTATTAAGATATCATCTTATACATTTGTCTTGACATAGAACACATGCTCATGTGTGCATTTATTGATTTCCCTCTTCTGGAAATGTTGATCTATGCGAGTATGCCAAACCCTCCAGGCTTGTTTCAACCCATATAAGACCTTCTTTAACTTTAAAACCTCATTTCCGTACCCTTTAACGATATATACTTATGGTTTCTCTTTGTACATCTCCCCTTCAAAGTGGCCACTCAAGAATGCTGATTTAACATTCATTCCATAAATATTCCTTTCTTTTGTGTTGCCAAGAAAATAAGATATACGATTCTTTACAATCGAGAAACAGGGGAAAATACTTTGTCGCGATCTATCCATTCTCTTTGTTTGTACCCTTTTACCACGAGCCTTTCTTTGTACCCTTCAATTTCTCCTTCTGCATTTTTTTGGATTTGTAAACCTACTTCACGCTGATTGGTTTGTTCTCCAGAGGCAAGTTCGTCAACTCCCTAGTTTTTTTAAAAAGAGGAATTCTATTCATTCATGTAGTCTCTCCATATGTTACTTCTACATGCTTCCTTAAAACCTATACGCTCGGTATCTGTGAACTAACAAAAAAGATTTAGGTTCTAATTGAGATCATATATCTCTTGCAATAATCTCATCTTTTGGGGTCGTTCGATTGAAATATATTTTAACTTGTAACAAGGATTGGCTCGATGAGCATGATGATGAAGGTGGAGTAAATCGGCTTTTCTTGTTTATTCTCTTAATATTCACTACCTTCCCTGTTTGGTAATAAAATAAACTGTTTATTTTCTTGTGAACTCTACTCCCACAAACTTCTTTCATCAAACAACATGTCTAAACTAGTATTCCTCGTCATCTCAATAGGATTATACAATTTATAACCCTTTAATGCATGCTCATAACCCATAAACATAAACTTCATGCTCTTATCTTTGAGCTTTCCCTGCTGCTAATCAAGTACATGCATTTGTGCAATGCTTATGAACTCTGAAATTTAATATGCTCGGTTTGTGTCCACTATAAACCTCCTGGAGTGTTTTATCTTCGACGCTTTTTGTCGCGCACCGATTCAAGAGATACACGACACAATCGATAGCCTTGACCAAAAATTTCTAGGAATGTTTTAATTTTTCAACATGAATCAAAACCATATTAATAATGGATCAATTGTTCATTTCCCCAACTCTATTATGACGTGGTGAATAAGGAACGCCTGAGAGGTTTACAAATACAATTGTTCTTGCAAAACTCCTTTAATTCATTTTCTTGCATCATACAATTGTTTTAGATCAATCAAAACCTCGAAAATTTCTATTATCATCCCACGATATGTAATCACGATCTTCTTCATCTTTTTCATGAATGGATACCTATTATTAGCAACTTAATCTTCCAAATGTTTACTTGATTAGATATGTTAGAAATTCTATTTACACAAATCAAACGTTCGTATCTCCTAATCAAACATAAACCAATATCAAATTCGATATCATGATCCTTAGTCTCATCCAACCAAACCCTTGTTTTAGCATACATATTATAGGAAGGGATTTGGTTATTTTGATTTCTAAATGTACTATATTTAGTTATTTCCATTTTCTTTATGGTAAAAGAAACATATATAATATATATATTAAACTAGAAAATTTATAGTATAATCTACCTAATATATTAATATATACATGGGATATTATTCTATGCCTATATTTGAGAAATCCATAATAAAGTTTGGTCTATCACAAAAATTCAACCTTCACATAGATGTTCGGCACCTGGTCACATTCCTCTCCTCTAGTTCTAGCTTCTAAAATATTTTGATCTCTTTTGATGCACCAATCTTTTCTAAATAGTTCTATCATCCGTTGTTCGAGGTTCTGATTACTTTATCGATGTTGAGATTTTTTCTTTCATTATATCATACTATTTCGATATATTCCATATTGTAAACATAATATATGATGTGACTGACTTCCTTTCCCATCTACCATCTTCTCATGCTTGATTAGTTTTAAGTATCCATTATTGGAATTTGATGTTACTTGGACTGTGTATATCTACTTCCATGCCAGTTGTACGAATATTAATACGATTATTATCCGTGAATTCTTTTTTTGTTAATTAATAGTTCTCTTTTGGTAATGTTGTTATCCAAATCAATTTACTTTCATAACAAGTTAACAGAAGGTATTCTACATTTTTAAAATTTCTTTACAAATATCATAAAAAGAGATTTACTACAATTTATTTGTAAAAGATTAAAAGTTGTTAGCAGAGCGTTGTTGCAATCTTTCCACACAAATTGATGAATTTAATTATTTATCCAAATGATTTTCCATGTTGCATGAAGAGTATTTTTGTTGAAGATTGTGCTTTATTATTTTTCTTTTCCTCAACTTGTGTGATATCATGATTTTGACGTGTATTTCTTTGTTGTTGGCCATAAAAGTGTGTACAATCTGCATTCTTATTCAAGGAAAAGTTCATCCAAAATTTATTGATTCCATTAATTTCTTTTTTTTATTTCTTGTAATTTGTTTAATTTACATCTTGGTGGATTTTGTAATTTGAAGTCTGACATTACACAATTGGCTTTCCAAATATTCATGGATTCTCTAGATCATACTAGAAGTTCTTGTTGTTGTAAAAAAGTTTTCCCATGCTTAATGCTCGCCCATGATCTAAATTGTTGTAAAGTACTTTTTTCAAAGTACTTCTTTCGATGATAAATTCCTTTCAACACTTGTGCTATCAAAGAGGCTGAATTTATTTATATTTCTAACTCTGCACTACTAAAAGAGAAGTATTCATTTTTTTCAACATCATAAAAACCAAGACCTCCAATTTCTTTTTTAATTGTCATCTTTTCTAAAGCCACCCATACTTTATACATATGTTTTTCTTCATAATCAACTATGTAGGAAGGAATATCGTGGGGGTGAGGAGAATCAAAGAAGAGGGGGGTGAAGAATAAAACTTATATTTTATAATAAAAGTAATTTTTATCGATATTTCTAAAGTAATCTAAGAACATGTCATGTTGACATAACGAAAGTGTAACATGGATTAGCTACCATAAAATGTTTGTTTAAGAACTATTTAACATATTAATAAAATTAATGGTCTAAAACGTAATAATGCATTTAATATAGTTAACGATTCATTTGAGAAAATGTTCTCAAATGTATACTTCAAGTATTATTTTAAATATTATCTTTTAGTTTTACACCCTATAAAAGGATTTATATTTATATCCATTAAATGTATTATTCATTAAAAATTATTTTGGTGAGTTATTTATTATTTATATAATCCACACAATTTAAAATACAACCATATTTATTACACAATTATTTTAAAATTGTTTCTTGTAACAATAATATTGTAAAAATATTAAGTTCAGTACATATTAATAGCCAAAATAAATTTCATAAAAAGATGTAATTAATAGAGATAATATTTTAATAAAAGAATTATATGCTTTTCACAACCTTTAAATTATATATATTTTATTATTTATTTGAGCTATAAATTTATAGTTTAGGAAAATACGATTATATTCAAAGAGATCATGGAAAATAAATTAAATCTCATATGTATTAAAAAATTAAGACGTTATGCATTTTTTTCAAATCATAATGTTAGTCAATAACTAAATAATGTAAAAAGTTTTTTTCTATTATAATGGTTCTAAGGATATAATATAAGATGTTTATTTCTAACACAAACAAAAAAAATAATTGGATGATAAAATTCGTCATAATTTATTATTTACACTCGTTACATTTTATTTTAGTCTTTACCAATTTCACTACTTGAAACAATCGAATACTAGGCTAGTATAGAGGGTACTATGACCTTGAACGAATAGTTGTAAGGTCAAATTCGTAGTATCCAATCTATTTTCAAATTACTCTTTCCATTAGTTGTTTTAATGAGACAAATCCTTAGGTATGTTTATGTTAATTGCATATACTATAGAAATCTCTCTCACAACACAAATAAGATTCTTCTTCGGCATAAACACACTACGTAAATCCTTTATGCTTTTATTTGAGTTAACACTTTTTAAAATCATATCATTCTATAGGTTGATACTTGATGCATAAGTTAAATTACACATTTTCTTATATTTTCATCTTGAATGTCTATCATGCTAAGTTCTTTCTCATTTAACAATCATAACCTATATTTATTTGTGCACTTTTGACACGACATATTGCATATTTCTTGCCATAGCTTTGTATGGGTTGTGAATTAACTTTTTAGCTTTTCTAACTAAGTTATTTGAATTTTTCTATAAACAATTTCGCATAAAAAAACATAGTCCATCCGAGCAACAAGCCAAAAAGTCAAAAAATAGCATTATAATATAAATTGGTAGCCTTTGCAAAAATATGAACCGAAATTCTAATCCTAAAACGGGTTACAAAACATCAATCTGCTTCATATTGGGCTTCTAAACTCATGCTTAAAATGTCACCCCATTTTTAGCCTTTACGAAGTCGTTTTAAGCTAGCTTGGAATATAATCGTTCAGTCACTTAGAGCCATATGGAAACTTACAATTGGGATTCAAACGGAACCCTTTTTGATAGAAACAAAATGATAATTTAGAATACTTGTGCCACATCCTACTCCACGTAGATAATTCTGTTGGGAGCACAAAATTTCAACAAGTAGAGGCTTATTTCAACAATTAATACAACACTTGATCCTACAACTTTCACAATCTTTTGGAGAAAAAATCAAGATTTAATCAAATCCATCACAAGACCATTCTTCATTTTTAATGTCAATAAAGCTTGATCAAATACAATCAACTTATTATCAACTTAAGAGAGACCTCTTAAGCAAGCATCATTGAATCATCTACTTCAAATGAGAATTACCTCAAGCTTCAAATTCATATTAACTTATTAAGTAGTTAAATATTATAACTGTATTATTATCAAACTAATAAGTGTACTCATTTTCTTGTAATTTTCATCTAAACACTTAGGTTTTTACTATTTTTCTATATTAGTTAAGAGGGGGTTTAAAGGTTGAGATTAAGCCTTATACAATTTTCACACGAGTTGTGATCTAGTTGGTAAAAGTCCGTGTAAATTAGTTGTGGTTTTAACCCAGAAAAACATCTTTGTTCCAGTTTTGGTTTTTCGAATTTGGAAAATAAGAAGTTTAGTGGATGATATTGAAATCCTCATGTGGCTACCTTAGGTAGTGGGTGTAGGGTAACCAAGTCACTTTAAACAAATGTGTATTCTCTATTCCTATATATTTACATATCGGTTTATAAATTGCTTAGTTTTCAAAACCTATAATCCTCATTACATGATCCTTTAGGTGTTTGATATACTAACTAAGTGCATATGCATATATGTTTGGTCCATACTACCTTAGGTTGGTTCTTCACCTCTTAGCAATCCTTAGCACTTGTCCCCTTACTCTCATTTGTTTTTCTTAATTAGATTCTTAACTAGATAAATTATTTTCCATCTTGTGTAAAGTCTTATTATTAACCTAACTGAGGGGTAATTGATTTTTAAATAGGTATCAATTAAATTAGAATAATATTAATCCCCCCACCTCTAGGTCTAAGACCGATCTAAGTCGTCGAAGCATAAAATATGACCATTAAGAAAATTTTGATAGGACCAACAAGTTAAAACGGGCCTTATTGTATCTAGCAAAAAAGTCATTCCTCAAAAACCATAAGTTCCACTTAGGATAAAAAATTCGAACATGCTCTGATCTAAAAATTAGAAACAATATTTCTATATATGTGTGTATATAAACATGTATATGATATAACAATCTAGGAAAGTGAGTCAATACACTGTTCCAAAATATTACGAGTTGTAGAGGATGTGTCTTGTATGTTTGTGATATCACATTTTGGATTCATCGCATATAAATATTTAGAATCTCAATAATTTTCTCATGAACTATTTGGGGTAAACCGTTTATTGCATAGACTCCTTTGATCAATGACCCATTATTGTTACATACTTTTCGTAGTAAGAAAAAAATTTTGGTATAATTTTAGTTTCCGAGAAGGGTTTCCAACTTTTAGGGTCAATTGGTATATATGGTGCATATCTAAAACCTATGAAAACTTTCATGACTATGGTACAAAAACACATTCTCCACCATAGCCATGAATAATAATGGGGAGGGTTTAAGGTGAGTTTAGCCATTTTAACCTTACAACCCAAAGAAAAAAATAAACCCCACGATTTTTCCTCCTTGCATTATTTATCCATACGGCAGTCTCGCCCATTCCCGATCTTTAAATCCGCTGAAAAGTAAAGGCTATTAGAAGAACAAAGCATTGATCTGTGGGTTATGGGTTAGCATAAAACGATTGTAGTCTACATGACAATGATACAATATTAATACAAACATTGATTCAACATTCAAATATCCATATAAAAATAATTGTTGATTAATATTTTGTTGTCCCATTTGTGCAAAAAAGAACCATAAGTTTGAAAAAAAACGCAATAGTATTTAATGAAAATATTAAAAAATAATACAGAGAATAAAACTTTACATATTTTTTATTTTCTTTCTTTAGTATATCTCCTCAATAATTTAAAAAAAATCTTAAATATATAGTATAACAACCTGTCCAAATATATAATATATATTGTTAGCTTCACTTTGTTTATTATTTTTTATGATGTTACAAAAATGATACGGTTTATTGTTATATAATCATAGTTGAGTTGTTTGATATATAGTTACATAAGATAGGTGATACGAATGCATGTTTGAAGTTATAGAGAATAAACAATCAAAGATCATATTCTATTGAATTCAACATTGGATAAATACACAAGATGATCAAAAGAGCATAGAGTGCTCAAGAGATCAAGTTTAAGTTTACAAGATTAAGACTCAAGGGAGATCAACAAACAAGCTTGAGAATACCAAGAATCAAGGAATAAACAATTTTGAAGAGATTAAAGATCAAGACTGGGGGAGTTCGTTGAATGTGAAAGTAGAAGATTTATTAAGATGTTAGGCTTGATAGAAAATGTCAAAAAGAATAAATAACATTATGAATATTAAATATTAATACTGGAGGGAGCTCGAATATTAAGATTGAAGATTATACCAAGGTGTTCATCAAGGGTCTCTAAACAAAGGAAATTGGTAGCTATAGAGTGCCTTGGAAAAGATCAAATATTGAGGAATCTAAAATGGAATTCGACTCAATCCAACCCTTCAATGAATAGGTATAGATCCCTGACAAAATCTCTTGTAGAAATCAAGTCCAGACGTCCAACAAGCAGGTCGATCTGACATCACAAATATAAGTCATGTCCGGACTCCTAAGAAGTCGAAGAGAGGAAAACCAAAGAAGAGGGGGGTGAAGAAAAAAACTTATATTTTATAATAAAAGTAATTTTTATCGATATTTCTAAAGTAATCTAAGAACATGTCATGTTGACATAACGAAATTAAATGGAAAGATTGTGTAACATGGATTAGCTACCATATAATGTTTGTTTAGAACTATTTAACATATTAATAAAATTAATGGTCTAAAACGTAATAATGCATTTAATATAGTTAACGATTCATTTGAGAAAATGTTCTCAAATGTATACTTCAAGTATTATTTTAAATATTATCTTTTAGTTTTACACCCTATAAAAGGATTTATATTTATATCCATTAAATGTATTATTCATTAAAAATTATTTTGGTGAGTTATTTATTATTTATATAATCCACACAATTTAAAATACAACCATATTTATTACACAATTATTTTAAAATTGTTTCTTGTAACAATAATATCGTAAAAATATTAAGTTCAGTATATATTAATAGCCAAAATAAATTTCATAAAAAGATGTAATTAATAGAGATAATATTTTAATAAATGAATTATATGCTTTTCACAACCTTTAAATTATATATATTTTATTATTTATTTGAGCTATAAATTTATAGTTTAGGAAAATACGATTATATTCAAAGAGATCATGGAAAATAAATTAAATCTCATATGTATTAAAAAATTAAGACGTTATGCATTTTTTTTCAAATCATAATGTTAGTCAATAACTAAATAATGTAAAAAGTTTTTTTCTATTATAATGGTTCTAAGGATATAATATAACATGTTTATTTCCAACACAAACAAAAAAAATAATTGGATGATAAAATTCGTCATAATTTATTATTTACACTCGTTACATTTTATTTTAGTCTTTACCAATTTCACTAAAAACAATCGAATACTAGGCTAGTATAGAGGGTACTATGACCTTGAACGAATATTTGTAAGGTCAAATTCGTAGTATCCAATCTATTTTCAAATTACTCTTTCCGTTAGTTGTTTTAATGAGACAAATCCTTAGGTATGTTTATGTTAATTGCATATACTATAGAAATCTCTCTCACAACACAAATAAGATTCTTCTTCGGCATAAACACACTACGTAAATCCTTTATGCATTTATTTGAGTTAACACTTTTTAAAATCATATCATTCTATAGGTTGATACTTGATGCATAAGTTAAATTACACATTTTCTTATATTTTCATCTTGAATGTCTATCATGCTAAGTTCATTCTCATTTAACAATCATAACCAATATTTATTTGTGCACTTTTGACACGACATATTGCATATTTCTTGCCATAGCTTTGTATGGGTTGTGAATTAACTTTTTAGCTTTGCTAACTAAGTTATTTGAATTTTTCTATAAACAATTTCGCATAAAAAAACATAGTCCATCCGAGCAACAAGCCAAAAAGTCAAAAAATAGCATTACAATATAAATTGTTAGCCTTTGCAAAAATATGAACCGAAATTCTAATCCTAAAACGGGTTACAAAACATCAATCTGCTTCATATTGGGCTTCTAAACTCATGCTTAAAATGTCACCCCATTTTTAGCCTTTACGAAGTCGTTTTAAGCTAGCTTGGAATATAATCGTTCAGTCACTTAGAGCCATATGAAAACTGACAATTGGGATTCAAACGGAACCCTTTTTGATAGAAACAAAATGATAATTTAGAATACTTGTGCCACATCCTACTCCACATAGATAATTCTGTTGGGAGCACAAAATTTCAATAAGTAGAGGCTTATTTCAACAATAAATACAACACTTGATCCTACAACTTTCACAATCTTTTGGAGAAAAAATCAAGATTTAATCAAATCCATCACAAGACCATTCTTCATTTTTAATGTCAATAAAGCTTGATCAAATACAATCAACTTATTATCAACTTAAGAGAGACCTCTTAAGCAAGCATCATTGAATCATCTACTTCAAATGAGAATTACCTCAAGCTTCAAATTCATATTAACTTATTAAGTAGTTAAATATTATAACTGTATTATTATCAAACTAATAAGTGTACTCATTTTCTTGTAATTTTCATCTAAACACTTAGGTTTTTACTATTTTTCTATATTAGTTAAGAGGGGGTTTAAAGGTTGAGATTAAGCCTTATACAATTTTCACACGAGTTGTGATCTAGTTGGTAAAAGTCCGTGTAAATTAGTTGTGGTTTTAACCCAGAAAAACATCTTTGTTCCAGTTTTGGTTTTTCGAATTTGGAAAATAAGAAGTTTAGTGGATGATATTGAAATCCTCATGTGGCTACCTTAGGTAGTGGGTGTAGGGTAACCAAGCCACTTTAAACAAATGTGTATTCTCTATTCCTATATATTTACATATCGGTTTATAAATTGCTTAGTTTTCAAAACCTATAATCCTCATTACATGATCCTTTAGGTGTTTGATATACTAACTAAGTGCATATGCATATATGTTTGGTCCATACTACCTTAGGTTGGTTCTTCACCTCTTAGCAATCCTTAGCACTTGTCCCCTTACTCTCATTTGTTTTTCTTAATTAGATTCTTAACTAGATAAATTATTTTCCATCTTGTGTAAAGTCTTATTATTAACCTAACTGAGGGGTAATTGATTTTTAAATAGGTATCAATTAAATTAGAATAATATTAATCCCCCCACCTCTAGGTCTAACACCGATCTAAGTCGTTGAAGCATAAAATATGACCATTAAGAAAAGTTTGATAGGACCAAACAGTTAAAACGGGCCTTATTGTATCTAGCAAAAAAGTCATTCCTCAAAAACCATAAGTTCCACTTAGGATAAAAAATTCGAACACGCTCTGATCTAAAAATTAGAAACAATATTTCTATATATGTGTGTATATAAACATGTATATGATATAACAATCTAGGAAAGTGAGTCAATACACTGTTCCAAAATATTACGAGTTGTAGAGGATGTGTCTTGTATGTTTGTGATATCACATTTTGGATGCATCGCATATAAATATTTAGAATCTCAATAATTTTCTCATGAACTATTTGGGGTAAACCGTTTATTGCATAGACTCCTTTGATCAATGACCCATTATTGTTACATACTTTTCGTAGTAAGAAAAAAATTTTGGTATAATTTTAGTTTCCGAGAAGGGTTTCCAACTTTTAGGGTCAATTGGTATATATGGTGCATATCTAAAACCTATGAAAACTTTCATGACTATGGTACAAAAACACATTCTCCACCATAGCCATGAATAATAAAGGGGAGGGTTTAAAGTGAGTTTAGCCATTTTCACCTTACAACCCAAAGAAAAAAATAAACCCCACGATTTTTGCCTCCTTGCATTATTTATCCCTACGCCAGTCTCGCCCATTCCCGATCTTTAAATCCGCTGAAAATTAAAGGCTATTAGAAGAACAAAGCATTGATCTGTGGGTTATGGGTTAGCATAAAACGATTGTAGTCTACATGACAATGATACAATATTAATACAAACATTGATACAACATTCAAATATCCATATAAAAATAATTGTTGATTAATATTTTGTTGTCCCATTTGTGCAAAAAAGAACCATAAGTTTAAAAAAAAACGCAATAGTATTTAATGAAAATATTAAAAAATAATACAGAGAATAAAACTTTACATATTTTTTATTTTCTTTCTTTAGTATTTCTCCTCAATAATTTAAAAAAAATCTTAAATATATAGTATAACAACCTGTCCAAATATATAATATATATTGTTAGCTTCACTTTGTTTATTATTTTTTATGATGTTACAAAAATGATACGGTTTATTGTTATATAATCATAGTTGAGTTGTTTGATATATAGTTACATAAGATAGGTGATACGAATGCATGTTTGGAGCTATAGAGAATAAACAATCAAAGATCATATTCTATTGAATTCAACATTGGATAAATACACAAGATGATCAAAAGAGCATAGAGTGCTCAAGAGAACAAGTTTAAGTTTACAAGATCAAGACTCAAGGGAGATCAACAAACAAGCTTGAGAATACCAAGAATCAAGGAATATCGATAAACAATTTTGAAGTGATTAAAGATCAAGACTGGGGGAGTTCGTTGAATGTGAAAGTAGAAGATTCATTGAGATGTTAGGCTTGATAGAAAATGTCAAAAAGAATAAATAACATTATGAATATTAAATATTAATACTGGAGGGAGCTCGAATATCAAGATTGAAGATTATACCAAGGTGTTCATCAAGGGTGTCTAAACAAAGGAAATTGGTAGCTATAGAGTGCCTTGGAAAAGATCAAATATTGAGGAATCTAAAATGGAATTCGACTCAATCTAACCCTTCAATGAATAGGTATAGATCCCTGACAAAATCTCTTGTAGAAATCAAGTCCAGACGTCCAACAAGCAGGTCGATCTGACATCACAAATATAAGTCATGTCCGGACTCCTAAGAAGTCAAAGAGTGGAAAACCAAAGAAGAGGGGGGTGAAGAAAAAAACTTATATTTTATAATAAAAGTAATTTTTATCGATATTTCTAAAGTAATCTAAGAACATGTCATGTTGACATAACGAAATTAAATGGAAATATTGTGTAACATGGATTAGCTACCATAAAATGTTTGTTTAAGAACTATTTAACATATTAATAAAATTAATGGTCTAAAACGTAATAATGCATTTAATATAGTTAACGATTCATTTGAGAAAATGTTCTCAAATGTATACTTTAAGTATTATTTTAAATATTATCTTTTAGTTTTACACCCTATAAAAGGATTTATATTTATAACCATTAAATGTATTATTCATTAAAAATTATTTTGGTGAGTTATTTATTATTTATATAATCCACACAATTTAAAATACAACCATATTTATTACACAATTATTTTAAAATTGTTTCTTGTAACAATAATATCGTAAAAATATTAAGTTCAGTATATATTAATAGCCAAAATAAATATCATAAAAAGATGTAATTAATAGAGATAATATTTTAATAAAATAATTATATGCTTTTCAACTCCTTTAAATTATATATATTTTATTATTTATTTGAGCTATAAATTTATAGTTTAGGAAAATACGATTATATTCAAAGAGATCATGGAAAATTAATTAAATCTCATATGTATTAAAAAATTAAGACGTTATGCTTTTTTTTCAAATCATAATGCTAGCCAATAACTAAATAATGTAAAAAGTTTTTTTCGATTATAATGATTCTAAGGATATAATATAACATGTTTGTTTCCAACACAAACAAAAAAATACTTGGATGATAAAATTCGTCATAATTTATTATTTACACTCGTTACATTTTATTTTAGTCTTTACCAGTTTCACTACTTGAAACAATCGAATACTAGGCTAGTATAGAGGGTACTATGACCTTGAACGAATAGTTGTAAGGTCAAATTCGTAGTATCCAATCTATTTTCAAATTACTCTTTCCATTAGTTGTTTTAATGAGACAAATCCTTAGGTATGTTTATGTTAATTGCATATACTATAGAAATATCTCTCACAACACAAATAAGATTCTTCTTCGGCATAAACACACTACGTAAATCCTTTATGCTTTTATTTGAGTTAACAATTTTTAAAATCATATCATTCTATAGGTTGATACTTGATGCATAAGTTAAATTACACATTTTCTTATATTTTCATCTTGAATGTCTATGATGCAAAGTTCATTCTCATTTAACAATCATAACCTATATTTATTTGTGCACTTTTGACACGACATATTGCATATTTCTTGCCATAGCTTTGTATGGGTTGTGAATTAACTTTTTAGCTTTGCTAACTAAGTTATTTGAATTTTTCTATAAACAATTTCGCATAAAAAAACATAGTCCATCCGAGCAACAAGCCAAAAAGTCAAAAAATAGCATTACAATATAAATTGTTAGCCTTTGCGAAAATATGAACCGAAATTTTAATCCTAAAACGGGTTACAAAACATCAATCTGCTTCATATTGGGCTTCTAAACTCATGCTTAAAATGTCACCCCATTTTTAGCCTTTACGAAGTCGTTTTAAGCTAGCTTGGAATATAATCGTTCAGTCACTTAGAGCCATATGGAAACTGACAATTGGGATTCAAACGGAACCCTTTTTGATAGAAACAAAATGATAATTTAGAATACTTGTGCAACATCCTACTCCACGTAGATAATTCGGTTGGGAGCACAAAATTTCAATAAGTAGAGGCTTATTTCAACAATAAATACAACACTTGATCCTACAACTTTCACAATCTTTTGGAGAAAAAATCAAGATTTAATCAAATCCATCACAAGACCATTCTTCATTTTTAATGTCAATAAAGCTTGATCAAATACAATCAACTTATTATCAACTTAAGAGAGACCTCTTAATCAAGCATCATTGAATCATCTACTTCAAATAAGATATTACATCAAGCTTCAAATTCATATTAACTTATTAAGTAGTTAAATATTATAACTGTATTATTATCAAACTAATAAGTGTATCATTTTCTTGTAATTTTCATCTAAACACTTAGGTTTTTACTATTTTTCTATATTAGTAAAGAGGGGGTTTAAAGGTTGAGATTAAGCCTTATACAATTTTCACACGAGTTGTGATCTAGTTGGTAAAAGTCTGTGTAAATTAGTTGTGGTTTTAACCCAGAAATACATCTTTGTTCCAGTTTTGTTTTTTAGAATTTGGAAAATAAGAAGTTTAGTGGATGATATTGAAATCCTCACGTGGCTACCTTAGGTAGTGGATGTAGGGTAACCGAGCCACTATAAACAAATGTGTATTCTCTATTCCTATATATTTACATATCGGTTTATAAATTGCTTAGTGTTCAAAACCTATAATCCTCATTACATGATCCTTTAGGTGTTTGATATACTGACTAAGTGCATATGCATATATGTTTGGTCCATACTACCTTAGGTTGGTTCTTCACCTCTTAGCAATCCTTAGCACTTGTCCCCTTACTCTCATTTGTTTTTCTTAATTAGATTCTTAACTAGATAAATTATTTTCCATCTTGTGTAAAGTCTTATTATTAACCAAACTGAGGGGTAATTGATTTTTAAATAGGTATCAATTAAATTAGAATAATATTAATCCCCCCACCTCTAGGTCTAACACCGATCTAAGTCGCCGAAGCATAAAATAGGACCATTAAGAAAAGTTTGATAGGACCAACAAGTTAAAACGGGCCTTATTGTATCTAGCACAAAAGTCATTCCTCAAAAACCATAAGTTCCACTTAGGATAAAAAATTCGAACACGCTTTGATCTAAAAATTAGAAACAATATTTCTATATATGTGTGTATATAAACATGTATATGATATAACAATCTAGGAAAGTAAGTCAATACACTGTTCCAAAATATTACGAGTTGTAGAGGATGTGTCTTGTATGTTTGGGATATCACATTTTGGATGCATCGCATATAAATATTTAGAATCTCAATAATTTTCTCATGAACTATTTGGGGTAAACCGTTTATTGCATAGAATCCTTTGATCAATGACCCATTATTGTTACATGCTTTTCTTAGTAAGAAAAAAAATTTGGTATAATTTTAGTTTCCGAGAAGGGTTTCCAACTTTTAGGGTCAATTGGATTTATATGGTGCATATCTAAAACCTATGAAAACTTTCATGACTATGGTAAAAAAACACAATCTTCACCATAGCCATGAATAATAATGGGGAGGGTTTAAGGTGAGTTTAGCTATTTTTACCTTACAACCCAAAGAAAAAAATAAACCCCACGATTTTTCCCTCCTTGCATCATTTATCCCTACGCCAGTCTCGCCCATTCCCGATCTTTAAATCCGCTGAAAAGTAAAGGCTATTAGCAGAACAAAGAATTGATCTGTGGGTTATGGGTTAGCATAAAACGATTGTAGTCTACATGACAATGATACAATGTTAGATACAACATTCAAATATCTATATAAAAATAATTGTTGATTAATATTTTGTTGTCCCATTTGTGCAAAAAAGAACCATAAGTTTAAAAAAAAACGCAATAGTATTTAATGAAAATATTAAAAAATAATACAGAGAATAAAACTTTACATATTTTTTATTTTCTTTCTATAGTATTTCTCCTCAATAATTTAAAAAAGTCTTAAATATATAGTATAACAACCTGTCCAAATATATAATATATATTGTTAGCTTCACTTTGTTAATTATTTTTTATGATGTTACAAAAATGATACGGTTTATTGTGATATAATCATAGTTGAGTTGTTTGATATATAGTTACATAAGATAGGTGATTCGAATGCATGTTTGGAGCTATAGAGAATAAACAATCAAAGATCATATTCTATTGAATTCAACATTGGATAAATACACAAGATGATCAAAAGAGCATAGAGTGCTCAAGAGAACAAGTTTAAGTTTACAAGATCAAGACTCAAGGGAGATCAACAAACAAGCTTGAGAATACCAAGAATCAATTAAAGATCAAGACTGGGGGAGTTCGTTGAATGTGAAAGTAGAAGATTCATTAAGATGTTAGGCTTGATAGAAAATGTCAAAAAAAAATAAATAACATTATGAATATTAAATATTAATACTGGAGGGAGTTCGAATATCAAGATTGAAGATTATACCAAGGTGTTCATCAAGGGTCTCTAAACAAAGGAAATTGGTAGCTATAGAGTGCCTTGGAAAAGATCAAATATAGAGGAATCTAAAATGGAATTCGACTTAATCCAACCCTTCAATGAATAGGTATAGATACCTGACAAAATCTCTTGTAGAAATCAAGTCCAGACGTCCAACAAGCAGGTCGATCTGACATCACAAATATAAGTCATGTTCGGACTCCTAAGAAGTCGAAGAGAGGAAAACCAAAGAAGACTAAATGAAAACAAAAGAAGAAGAGATAATGTTAGGACCTCCTCACCATTATAAGTGTTGGAGAGCGTAAATATACTCGAAAATGAAGGCTGATAAAAATCAAAGAGCAGTGCCCATAATTGAATAAAGGCATATAATATCCATATATAGGAGCCATTGAACTCGAAGACCGGGAAACAGTAAGAACTGTCTAGTACCTAGTTCACTTAATCATTATACACGAAAACTCGATTCTAAACGGATAGACTATGGAAATATGTATACCATTTGATTTAAGTATTGGGGGATAGATCGAGGGTTTCCTCTATCTTTGTGGCTAGGGGTTGCGGCTCTCCTCCTTATTTTATATGCATATTTCCTTGTATTTATTCTCTTTTATAAGTTTCCGGGTTCCTTCTTCTATAGTTTCAAACTTTTATTGAACGAATTTTCTTCCATGAAATACTATATATGTCCAATTTTTACTTGTATAATTTGTCATATATTGTCATCTTTGTTTTATTTCTCTCTCATTATCATTTTTAAGCAAAAAGATGTTAAAGACATATGCACATATTTTTTATTTTTTCAAAGAGGATTGTCTTAGCATACATTCTAGTGACGACCTTCTTGGGTTAAAATGACTTTGGCCAACACCCTGGTATTCATCCTCACGGGTTCGGGACTACGCTTTTCTCATGACCTTCTTAGGCCGGGGTGATGATCGTCGACTACTTGGTATCTTTATCAATGGTTTGGAAAAAGTTATTCTCACGACCTCCAACATCAGGGTGACATTGTCTAAACCATTGGTATCCTTCCTTGGGTGTTCAGAATATGCATGACCTTCTAATATTGGGATGACCCTGGTCGACGTGCTAGTATTTATCCTCAGGGGTTTAGAATGACGCTTTTATAGTAGCCTTCTAAGCTCAGGGTGACATTGTTAGACCCCTCGGTATATGTCCTCAACGGTGTGGAATAACTCTATACGGTCGAGGCTACGTCGATCTTTACAACTTCTTGTAATATGAGAAGTCTTCGATGTTATGTTGGCCTTTACATCTTTTTGAAGTCAGAGAAATTTGCCTCCATTAAATTCCTTTGGAATCAGAAAGGTTATTCTTCTTTATATATATATATTATGATATATTATATTCCATTTCCTTCCTTATTTATTGAATAAATATAGAAAGCGAATTGTATTCATCAACTTTACAACCTCGAGACATGATTACTTTAGTTTTGTAGGTTATGAGATTTATATATTCTTCCTCGGCCTTTCCATCTGACGGGGGTGGAGATCCTTGGTTGATCATTTTAATCCTTTGAATATCATGTGTACTATTTTAGGCGGTGATCAAATTTTACAAAGCTAGAAATAATTTTTTAGCAATAATGTGCTCTCCGTTTCTTTGTTACTTCTGCGTCAATCGAGTTTACTATACTAAGTTCCTTAACAATTTTTCCTAATGCACGCAATTCTAATTCGGGCTTCTAAGCCTTCTATTTTACAAAGGTTGTCATCCTTGTTTATTTAGTGAGCCTTAGAACAGATTCATTTTGGGCTTGATTACGGAAGGGTGTGTACCGAGTTTAGATTTCTAGATCGTTAGGAAGATGCAATATACTACTTTTTCTACTAAGGGTGGCTATGCTAGTTGATAATTTGACTCTTCCTTGAGAGATCCCGAGGACGCAACACATCTATTCCTTTTCTCTTTGGAATTGGGAAGTGGTAAAGCAGTAGCTCGTCTTCTTCTCTTCATCGTACTGAGTGGTAGTTCATATCAATTCTAAGGTTAGTTGTGTTTATATGTAGATGTTGTTTTTTCCTCCTCATCCTATGGTGGCAAGAATAACAGGGTAATCACCTCATCTGACAATGTCTGTCGTTGTCTAATGTGGACTTCATCGCTCCACAATGCTACCGACAGGTGTGCCGAACCTCTTTACTATGCCGGATAGTCCACATGTCTTGTTATTACATGAAAGTATGTCTTGCAATTCTCGGTGATGAGTTACGACGTTTTCACTTCCTCTATCTTTAATACCCGGTATCCGAGGCGACAAAGGATATTATTGGATATAGCATATCTTTGTAATATATGATAGCTGCATTTTTTTCTTCATAAATTAATATGTAATGTTTCTTCTCTCCCTACCTATCCTTTTCTTTCTTGTTTTTGTCTTATCCTGAGTAATACTCTGAGGCACCTTAACTTATAATGGATATTATGATACTTTTAAGCATACCAAAATATGTATTTGTGTAAATTATAATTAATGATAAAGGTCAATAAATGAAAAAGGTTACGAAAAGATAATGAGTTATGATTAATGAAAAAGACCCAAAAGTACAATCTTTCTTTTTAAGTGGTACAATAAATGAAAAATTTGACAACAAATACTGTTTTTAAAACGTATTTGTCACCTTTATCAAATATCATCCTGGTACTTTCTCACATACCCCCTATAAATGGTCTCTGTCCACTCATACCTCCACAGTCAAGATATACATACTCAATACACATATTTTGACTAACTATCAGTTTTTCATTTTATACTTTTATGACTTACAACGCGCGTATGTAATAATGTTCGGGCTGACTCTTCCTTAAAGTGAAAGTAGTAGGCTTCCAAGGATCAGGCTTTAGCACTGAGGATGAAGTTCTAAACTGAATACTAATAGAGTAGTGCAGGTGTCACCACAACCACCGCATCCAGTCCCAGCACCACCACCACACCAAATCACCTCCTCCTTTAAGAGGCCAAGGTGCTGACAAAAGAAGGTCACAAGGTGCTGACAAAAGAAGGTCACCCCAACTCACCTCCAGTCCCAGCACCAACACCACACCACATCACCTCCTTCTTTAAGAGGTCAAGGGGCTGACAAAAGAAGGTCACCCAGGCATCACCACCACCACCCCACCACCACCTATTAAAAAATTGAGCACCGGCGACGCGTCTTTTTCTTTCTTTTATTGTATTAATGTTCTCTTCTTAAAAGAGTCACACAATTTTGTAGTTTTTATTTTTTATTTAATGAATTATTTGGTAATTAGTATATATTAAAACATTTAATTTTATATTTATTGCACATCTATCCTTATTTGCAATGTTTAGTTCTTTTTTGATTGAACGTTGGAAATAAGAACCCATGTGCAATAACTATAAATTTAAGGTTTTAATAGATTCTAATTACCAAATAAAATTTCATTAAATGAAAAATGAATATTATAATATTGTGAGACTCTTTTAAGAAGAGAACTTTATGCAATAAATTTTAAAAAGACACGCCACCGGAGCTCTATTTCTGAATAGGTGGTAAGGGTGGTGTTGATGCTTGAGTTGGGGTGACCTTCTTTGGTCTGCCTCTTGGCCTCTTAATGGACGAGGTTATATGGTGTGGTGGTGGTGGTGGTTTTAGGAATGGAGGTGGTGGTGGTGATGACACCTACACTACTCTGTTAGTGTTATATTCAGATCTTCATTCTCGGAAGCTGAAGGTTGAACCTTGGAAGCCTGTCTCTTTCTTTTTGACGCAGAGGCGGCCCGATCATTATTACATAATGCCTTGTAAGTCATAACTTTAAACAAAAAACTAAAAGTTAATTAATATATGTGTATAGTGTGTATGAATATCTTCAATGTGGAGGTATGAGTGAATAGAGATCGTATATATAGGGAAATGTGAGAAAGTACTAGGGTGTATTTGAGAAACGTGACAAATACATTCTAAAAGAGTATTCATTGTGAACTTTTTTCATTTATTGTACCACCTAAAAAGAATGATTGAATTTTTTAACCTTTTTCCTTAATTGTAACTCAATAACTTTTATTATCTCATCTCATTAATTGGCCTTTAACATAATTACTATTTTCACTAATACTTATTTTGATATTTTTTTTTCATCGATGATAACTTTAATAAATATAAAATTCATATTTTCATAAATATAGGAAAATTCTTAACCTTTTTCATTTATTGACCTTTAACATTATTATGAAATTTACATCTATAAATAAATTTACTAGAATACTCAAATTGAATTTTAATTTATAGGTTTTATTCGACTTGATCCTTATATTTTAAAATTATATAAATAATTTGTAAATTAACAAGATAACTTTATTGTATGGTAACTTTCTTCTTATTCTTCTTCTTCTTCCTCTTCCTCTTCTTTTTCTTATTCTTTTTTTTAACTATCATTGTTTCCATCGTTATTTACAATCATACATGTCCTTCAATTTTCATCATTATAGATAGGGGAATGTGAGAAAGCACTGGAATGATATTTGAGAAAGGTGACAAATACATTCTAAAAAGAGTATTCATTATGAACTTTTTCATTTAATGTACCATCTAAAAAGAATGATCGAATTTTTTGATCTTTTTTCTTAATGGTACCTCAATAACTTTTATTTCCTTTTTCATTAATTGACCTTTAACACAATTACAATTTACGCAAATAGTTATTTTTGTATTTATTTTACATCAATGATAACTTTAATAAAATAAAATACATATTTTCATAAATATAAGAAAAATTCTTAACCTTTTTCATTAATTTTCCTTTAACACTAATTATATAATTTACTCAAATAATTGTTTTGGTATTTTCTTTCATCTATAAATAAATTTAATAGAAATTAAAAATTAATTTTATAGAATATAAGAAAAAATCCTCAAATGAATTCTTATATTAATAAGATAACTATTTTTATGGTAACTATTATCTAACTTTCATCTCTCTTCTTCTTCTTCTTCTTCTTCTTCTTCTTTTTTAATTATCACTATTTTCATCGTCATTTACAATGATACATCTCCTTCAATTTCCATCATTATCACTTTTTTGCGTCATTTTTATAACTACTCGAGTTCATCGGCATCATCACTTAATGACTATCTTAACACATCATTTTCATCCCTAAAATATAATTTCATCAACATCCACCGTTCATATTTTCCCACCAAATCCGTGAATTATATTTACCACAAACATCCTAAGACAAGGTGGTCATTAACCATCATTATTTACAAGTTTCCACTACATCATCATCAACATCTTCGTCGTACTATCCTAAATCCGACCCTATCTCTAATAATCATCATATCCAATATGCATCCCTTATCATTAACATCATCATCTTTAATGATATAACAAATCTTGTCATACTCATCCTCTCCACCAACATCATTGTCAACCTGATCCATTTATTTATAAAGTAAAAAACGATGTGTTGTGTAAAGATTGAATGACATTAGGAAGATTGAAATTATTCAACTTCTACCATAAATTGAAGTTGTATCATATGAAAATGACAAAGTGGCTTAAAACCTTTAGAGAGAAAATATCATAATGACATACTAAGCCTAAAACTAGTAAATGTTTAATACAGAATCCCCTTTGGGGAGATCTAAGATTTTACGTTGGGGGGATAAAAGCTATAACAAAAAGTGGGTTTGAGAGGCAATGAACAAATAGTATTTGGGTAATGTCTAGTTTTAGGAGAGCTACTAGGATAAAAATTAGCTTGGGACTTTTATTTAAAATTGGAGAAATTATTTAGGCTGGGAGAGAATAATGTCAATTTGTATCAAGGTATTTGCGTAAAAAGAATTTTGGAAACTTTCTCGCTTAATGTATCTCTATTTGTGAAGAATAAATCCATTCACGAAAGATTATTTTTGGAGTTTATTGGGCCTAATTGAGGAATTTTTCCTTAATGTTTGTTGTATTGCACTTTTACCCCTAGTTTTAGACTATATGCTATTTATAGATATTTTTGTGCTTTAATCATGTTTTTAGTGTGTAGCTTTAGGTACATGTTTAAGACAAGGGCCCAATATTAAGAGGAGAAGTCAAAAGATGTAGAGAAAACCCAAGCCAAGGCGGAATTTGAGCTTAGAACCATTGTAAAGAGTTAGAGCTTTTTTTAGAGGTTTATTGCACCAGATTGTTTATGTTACAACGATTTTAAAGTAAGAGATTTGGACTTGATACCTTTTTGGTTGAAAGATATATTGAAGTCAAGGTCACGTGCCAAGTAACGAAATTAGAAGCTGAATAAACTCATTTTCCAGCCCGCATTCCATATTGCATCAACTCTTCATTTTATATCCATGAGAAAGAGGAGAGGGAAGCGACTGAAGAGAAAAGAAGAAGAAAAAGGTTTTGTCTATGGACCCATCCATTCCTCTTCAACAAGGCATCAATTCCCTAAATAGTAACATTAGTCTATTTTTAGTTTTAAACCAGATTACATCATTAGTTTTAATTAGCTTTATTGTTTTCAGTATTAATTTGTTTATGAGCTAAACTCTATTTGCTTGAGAATGCTTTTATGATACACTGTGTTAGCTTTTTTATTATTATTTATTACATTTTGGATATGAATTACATATTTAATTGAATTGGTTTTTCCTTAATTTCATTATTTATATGCGTGATTTAAATACTCATATGCTTAGGCCAAAGTAGGAAGAGCCATTCTAATCGAACTAACATCCGTGTGGGGGAAGATTACTGAACTAGTATATGAATACTTAGTTCCTTTTATCAAACAATATTAGCAAGCTAGGTAGTTAATAGGGTGTGGATATTTAGCCTTCCTGAAAGTTAAGAGACTATTAAGGTAGTTTGAATAGCATTCCGGCTAGTGTGAACATCAAAATTATTCACCCTTAGTAATAGCAAAGAAAATTAGAGGCATAAGTTGTTATCAAACAATATCCTCAAGCTACATTCTCATCATGTTAATCCTTTTTATTTATTTAAGTTATTTGTCTTTATCTTCATTAGTTGATAATCATTGTTCTTAGTATAATCTTTTTACTTTTATCTTGTCTTTAATTATTAATTTACTCAAAACGAAACAAATATTCCTCCTTATTATCTTTTGTTATTTGTCATTGCAAACTCTATACCTTGATATTACTTTAAATCCCTTAATCGCCAATCATCCATGCGAACGAATTCAATATTTATCATTTCTTGCTACATGCGATCCGTACTCTACAGAGTCGATCCCCCAATTATTAGTTGTTTATTCTATATAACGGGGACGACAAAGGTCGTCACTACATCCCGTGGACGGGGTTGCAAGTCCTACCCCAAGTTCCTAGATCTTCCCATGAACACCTTTATAGATTCTATGCAAATAAGATGTATAAAATAAAGATTACCAATTAATCGATTACCTCAATGATACAAAAATCACTAGATTATATAATTTAGTTGTTTTCCACAACCAAGATGATTTCTAGATAAAACATTGTGAGATAACACGGAGTGTCTACTTATAATGAACATTTATAGCCTCGTTCTAGATTGAATATCATGGATTGGTGAGCTCTAAGCATTTCACTATTGAATGTGTTTATTTGAAATTCCTTATTTGGCGTGTGAACTCTGATGGGTAGTGTACGTGTATGAAATTTTGTATACTTTGTTGCTCAAGGGTCCAAAGCTATATCATAAAAAATATCAAGTTACATTCAAGAGTAATCAACAATACTATCATTAATCAATACCATTTCATAATCTTTATATCACAAGCTAACCCATCGTATTCATATTCTCTAATATTACAAACATCACAACACAATCCACCATAGAGCTGTTCTTAGAATAGGTAAACATGGATAAGTTTCGGTATCCCTGTTTTTAACATCACAATTCTTGCATCATACAATTGTTTTAGATCAATCAAAACCTAAATTTTTTTTATTATCATCACAAGATATGTAATCACGATCTTCTTCATCTTTTTCATGAATGGATACCTATTATTAGCAACTTAATCTTCCACATGTTTACTAGATTAGATATGTTAGAAATTCTGTTTACACAAATCAAACGTACGTATCTCCTAATCAAACATAAACCAATATCAAATTCGATATCACGATCCTTAGTCTCATCCAACCAAACCCTTGTTTTAGCATACATATTATAGGAAGGGATTTGGTTATTTTGATTTCTAAATGTACTATATTTAGTTATTTCCAATTTTCTTTATGGTAAAAGAAACATATATAATATATATATTAAACTAGAAAAATTTATAGTATAATCTACCTAATATATTAATATATATATGGGATATTATCCTATGCCTATATTTGAGAAATCCATAATAAAGTTTTGTCTATGACATCCATTCCAAACCATTGGAATATTGTCATCTGCTAGATTCGGCTAAATGATCCACCAAATTATTCATCGTAATTTGAATATTCGATAGGTAATATGAGTACCTAAATCCATTATGTATTAGATTAATTAGTTTGCTTGACTAGCTTGTCGGGACACATTATGGATCCATTAATTCCTAAGACATATTATGGATCCATTAATTCCTAAGATTGATCCAAGGTTATCTGACATTATGTTTGTCCACCTACTCTGTATGACATTTATTCCTTAGTAGCTTTAGGATAACCATGGTCTCTTCTTCTATGAAGTTTTTGCCATAAATGACATAAGTGTATTTTACTTGACTCCCATTGATATTATCCTTTTCAATAAATATTATCCAAACACTTTCGTTAATATTAAAAAAGGAAGTATCGCACAAAAATTCAACCTTCACATCGATGTTCGGCACCTGCATAAGTTCTTCTTAACCTTCGTAGTCCCTGAAGAACGAATTCTACTTATTCATTAAAACTTGTATACGTCTTGTATACTTGCAGAACCGTGCTAGCCTAGGGTGTTTATTTGCACTTATTTATATCATTATTTTATAACACCTTTGGCGACACCAGAGCTCACCAGCGGTTTGGTTCATTTATACCCCTACTGATAAGTATCATTGTAGTGGATAAAGGTTCATCTCCATCTTCAAAATCATACAACCAACCAATAAACTTGAACTACCTCATTTTTTTTCGATCTAAAGTTAAGTTCATGCCTCAAATTTGATAATAAGGGCGGTGGGGCTAAAGTAGCAAACTGTTAATCCAACAGGGTAAGGAGCAACATGCATATGTGTTGTGGAAGATTATGATGTATTATTATTCAACGAACTCATCAGGTAATCAAATGTATAAGAAAATAAAAATTTACATATTCTGTTTTGAGCATAATAAAAATCATAAGAACAATGCAATATTAAATAATATAATATATATAGAGCTCGTGTCTTACTGGACGTAAAATAAGCCCCGTGTGGCTTAAATCAAAATTTGGTTTTGTCCACTCCGTACATATGGATGATTATATTTATATGACTACCCAAATTTACAATTCCCACTTTTCATGTAGGTATTGTGTTTAGGCCGGCCATGTCTCTTCGATTGTTCTTTTTGATTACTATTAATTTTTCATGCAAGACTATCATCTTCTTTTCAATCCACATTAGTAGTAGATACATAACTAACACTTGTATTTTCTTAAAATCTCCTAAATACACCTTTGCTATTCCGATATGTTCAAAAAGTTATATTAAAACCCTCGAGATTAGCTGATTTATTTGCTAGATCACGTTTATAAAACAATCAAATTTTAATTCGGGATTAAAATTACGTGGCTTGAGTAAGACGAAATGAATCCTGATTCGTTCCTAGCGATTGGGCTGCTCGGAAGATATATTCATCTAGACACCTCGTCCAACCATCAATCATCCACCTTGGCGAGCGACACATTCCCTAATTTTGCATCTGGTTGTGCTATGACTAAGAACCAACTCGGTGTTTAGTAAGTTAAAGGATTATATTACACAGTATTTTGAATTTTATTTGAATCAAAGTTGTTATGTGATTAATCCCATTACTATTGAGAAAAACATAAACACGTAAACATTATGGAGTATTGTGATAGGAACCATGTTAAATAAGACCCTTTAATGGTCAAGATTGTGACACGTGTCAAAGAATAAGACAATTATTCAACTATATTATTTATCCCCCTATTCAAAACTATTTTCTTCCACTTCAATTTTACTAACAATTTTTTCCTCTTTACCGTTGTATTTAAAAAAACTAAGCTAATAAGACACTCTGAAAAATACTTAAATCACGTATTGACTGTAAACTTACCTAATAAGACACTTCCTCACAACTATTTCCTTAAACTAACGGCAATATTTTTTTAAATTAAGTCTCTATTACTATTAATATTACAAAAGTAAAACAATAACAATAACAATTCATCCTAATAAACTTAAATATAAAATAACTCAATATAAGTGACTTTTTTTAATATAATACTAATTAAAGCTAAATAAAAATAAAAAAATAGATAGATAAGGAGAATATGTCCGTTTCTCATGCAACATAAACACTCGTTTTTCAGATCCATAAGAGTGAATCTGTTTCTTAAGTAATATTTCGTCCTTTGTGCAATTCTTCCACCAAGATCCCATGATCAATCTTTCTCCATAGGCGAGGGATTATTTGTAACCTGTTCAACATTTACATAATTCCATATCAGATATGCACTTCTGAAGATACTTTGATTTAAAGTGATGAAGAAGTTGATGATAAGGTCGGTGTTTAAATTTATATTGAGATTGCAAAACACATATTAGTCAATAAATAGTTAAATATTAGATTAAGTGATGATATATGGCATAAATTTTGTAAAAGATCGTTAAAAATTTAAATTTTGTTTTATTGATTTTTTGGGTCGTTATTCAGTAGCTTAATAAAATCACCTAAACCATACAAATAGGAAAGATAAATAAGTATATTAGAAAAATATTCAAAATTGGCAAGAAATACAAGCACCAATGTTTTAAATCCCAATGAGCTATGTTGTCTATCAAGAATTAAAATACAAGTTATATACAAAATACATACATTTTTTCAACAAAAATAATACTTTATATTACCAAATAAAAAACCTCTTTTAACTCATACTTGAAATAAAATGATGTATTGGCTGTTGTGACTAATGCCTGAGATATTTGAGCATCGGCGGTGCATTTCTAGTAAAATCTGAAAGGTGGCTAATAAAGCGATCCTCCACCATATATAGTACATCGTTCATATAGTCACTGTCTACCACTGCATACAAAACATACGATGTTGTCACGTAATTGCAACTCTCATGCAAGATCAGCATGTCTTGTTGTTGTGGAATTACTCTATGCACAAATTTGGAAGGAGATTAATATTAAACTCAACAATGTATGTTACAAAGAGATAAATCACTATAATATTTGAATAGTAGACTTACATTATTCTGTAACATAGAGACACAATTCCCCATCTTTCTAGTCCATTAGGAATGCACTTTATATTTTCAACCTCCCTGCATATATAAAGAATATCCCACTTAGGACAAAATTTAGAAATATCTGAACTAGACTTGCAATTGTGAAATCTGATGAGGTATAAAAGGTGGAATCTACCATGGTAGCATAGAAAAGGTATACACATATTTAAACACACATGCCCACAAAGTAACACTCTTTATATTAGAATGACCCGTATAATAATTATATAATGTGAGCGTTTAATACATTTTCCAAAAAAAAGGTTGTGTGTTTATATATACATACATATTCGTATTCTCCATTGAGAGAATAATTACTATGCAAATCCACAAAATGTCATAACTAAAAAAATTCAATATATATCGCCACAAGTTGAAACTCTTAGTAATTCTAAGACAGATTATATTTTTTCCCTTAGTTATTCAAATTCTGTTTTCCTTAATTTATTTTTCCTTTCACGTTGAATGATATCTCATTTTAATGCAACTCCAATTGACTTTTGATTAGTCACATCTTAATGTATTAAATAATATGTCTTTCCATTTACTAGTGAATCCTCCCTTTTGCGAGATTTTCTCTTAGATTTTTGCATTAAAAATTTAAACTTACACATATTTCTCTTATTTTTAAGTAATTAGTTATTTTTCTGCTTATTACCATTTTTGTAAAAATATTTCGTCTCACATATATAATAAGGGTGAAAAAAAATTCCTAATAGGGTTGCATTTTCTAATTCATGAAAATTATGCACGTGTAAGTAGACATAAGAGAAAACCCTTCTTTTTTGAGTCATGTATTATTAATTATAACTTGTTTGTTTAACTTAAATGTTAAATAAATTTCTTAGCTTAATGTATTTACCAACAAAATATTGAACATAATATTTAAGCTTTCTTTCTTTTTACTTTCGAGTTAGTTTTTTTGAAACCAACTCAATTTGACTCGACTTACTATTTTTATAGTCAAAATGATATCAATGATATATGTAATACTATTAATTGAGAAAAAAATCAACAATTAAATGTTATACATTTAATGAATATTTTTATACATATATATATATATATATATATATATATATTATTTTATTGTATTTAACTTTATAAAAATATGTTCTTTAATAATTGAGTTTCTTATTAAGCTTGACCTTCTTATTCTTTTCAAATAAACAAATAATGGTGTTGAACCTTTCTAGATCAATCTACAAAGTTCTAAAATTGTACTATTTTCTTAAGATTTAAATTACTAATTGATTATGTGATACATTTACCCAATAAATGGATCTTGTGTCACTATTTTTAATTTATTTATATTTTTATTAAACTATGTTTATTTCAAGAATTCAAAGGTAAGAAAAAAAAGCATCGGAGTGTACCTTTCTCCAGATTCATAATTTTGTAAACACCAAATAAAAAAATATAATATAAATAGAATTGATTTTTTGTAAAAGAAAATATGTATAGTATTTACAAAAAATTATTGAGAATTAATTTTTTTTACCTCTATCATTAAAATCTTAATTGAAATATTATGGTCAACTATCTGAGATACTATATTAAAAAGCTCCCTTTTCATGGAGATCTAAGATAAGGTTGAGAAATGGGAGGTTTGGAGATTAGAGATGTGTAAATAGGAGTAATAAAGATCTGAGGTATATGGAGATCATAGGTTTAGTAAAATAAAACGTAATATAAAAGAAAGACAAAGAGTGCAGAAATTGGGTTAGACCACTTCCGGGTGCTACCTTCGAGATGAGGTAGTATTTGGTTGTCCAGAAAGATGTTATAGGGTGAGACTCTATACTTGAAGGAGGCTGGGTTAAGGTTTAATTACAATAAGTTATGTAATTTATAGGATTGAACAAACTTTTAGTGAACTTAACCTAAACAAATTTAAATTATCCCGAATTTAATAAAAACAATTACATTAGCCAAACATGTTTTTGGCCCAACTCAAAATTTATAATATTAGTCTAAATTTTTAAATAATTTTATCCATCATTATTCATTAAGTGGTCATATGCGTAATATTAATAAGACTAGGTAAAACCCGTGTCTGAAGACACTGAAGAAAAAATTTGTTCTATTAACGGAAATCGAACACAGGTTAAGGGTGAAGGTCAAGGTTAAAGTTAGGGTTAAGGTTTTTCTTTGGTTGCTCATAAAGAAGAGGGTTAGGTTAAGGTTAAGGTTAAGTTTATGTTTAAGGTTAAGGTTAGGGTTAAGGTTTAGCTCAAGGTTAAGGATAAGGTTAAAGTTAAGGTTAAAGTTAAAGGTTAAGGTTAAATATTAAGTCAAGGTTAGGGTCAAATTTTAATTTTAAGTGTAAGGTTACGTTAGAGTTGAGGTTTAAGATTAAACGTTTAAGGTTTAACAAAATTCCAGGTTTAAGGTCGAATATTAGCGCGATGATTCTTCATCTGTTTAAGGTTAAGGTTAAGGTTACAATTATAATGAAACTTAAGGTTAAGGTTGAAATTTAAGGTTAAGGTTAAGGGTTTAAGGTTTAAGGTTTAAGGTTTAAGGTTTAAGGTTCAAGGTTCAAGGTTCAAGATTAAGGTTACGTTTTAACTTCAAGGATAAGGTTATGGTTAAGGTTATGGTTAAGGTTATGGTTAAGATTTAGGTTAAACTTAAGATAAAGGTGAAGGTAAAGGTGAAGTTAAAGGTGAAGGCGTGAGATTTAAGGTTTAAGGCTTAAGGGTTAAGGTTAAAGTTAAGGTGAAAGTGAAGATGAAGATAAGTTTGTAAGGTTTAAGGTTCAAGGTCAAGGTTTAAGGATTAAGGTGTATGGTTTAAGGTTAAAGGTTAAAGGCTAAGATTAAAGTTATGGTTAAGGTGATGATGAAGATTAGGGTTTAAGGTTTAAGTTTAAGGTTAAGTTTAATGTTAAGTTTAAGATTAAGGTTAATGTCAAGGTTAAGGTTCAGGATAAGGTTAAGTTTAAGGTCAAGGTTAGGTTAAGGCTAAGGCTAAGATTAAAGTTAAGGTTAAGGTGATGATGAAGATTAGGGTTTAAGGTTTAAGATGTAAGTTTTAAGGTTTAAGTTTAAGGTTAAGTTTAATGTTTAGTTTAAGATTAAGGTTAATGTCAAGGTTAAGGTTTAGGTTAAGGTTAAGTTTAAGGTTAGGGTTAAGTTAAGACTAAGGATAAGCATAAGGTTAAGAATAAGGTTAATAGTTAAGGGGTTAAGGTTATGGATAATAGGTTGGGGTTAAGGTTAAGGTATAGTTTAAGTTTAAGGTTAAGAGTAAGGTCAAGGTTAAGGTTAAAGTTAAGGTAAAGGTAAGGGTAAATGTAAGGGTAAAGGTAAAAGTAAAGGTAAAGTTAAATATAAAGTTAAAAGTTAAGGTTAAGTTTAAGGTTAAGGTTACGGTTAAGGTTAAGGTTAAGTTTAAGGTTAAGGTTACGGATAAGGTTAAGGTTAAGGTTAAGGTCAAGGTTAAGGTTAAGGTTAAGGTTAAGGTTAATGGTAAGGTTAAGGTTAAGGTTAAGGTTAAGATTAAGGTTAAGGTTAAGGTTAAGGTTAAGGTTAAGGTTAAGGTTAAGGTTAAGGTTAAGGATAAGGATAAGGTTAAGGTTAAGGTTAAGGTTAAGGTTAAGGTTTGGGTTTGGGTTTAGGTTAAGGTTAAGGTTAAGTTTAAGGTTAAGATTACGGTTAAGGTTAAGGTTAAGGTTAAGGTTTGGGTTTGGGTTTGGGTTTGGTTTAAGGTTAAGTTTAAGGTTAAGGTTGATAGTTAAGGGTCTAAGCTTATGTATATGGGGTTGAGGGTTATGGTTAATGTTAATGTTTAGTTTAAGATTAATGTTTAGGTTAAGGTAAATGTCAAGGTAAAGGTCAATGTCAAGGTCAAAGTCACGTTCACGGTCAAGGTCAAAGTTAAGGTTGTGTAAAAGGGTTAGTGTTTAGATTAAGGTTAAGGTATATTTAAATATTAGACGATTAACACGGTGTTCTCAATAATTCTTTTTGAGAAAATATTACTGGAAATTATATACTTTGCATCATTCCCTAAGAAATAAAGGCGGAGTTATGTTATATCCTTCTCCAACTACTTGTAGTGTTTAGTTTTAAACATGTATTATATAAGAGATTGTTATATCTAGAAGAATTTGTCTTTACAAAATAGGATCTTTTATATATAATGGAGTTCAACCATGAAGAAATTCCGTTTGGGCCTTATAATTGATATCAAACAATTGGAAATAGTTGAGTCTATCATGAATGGGAAGTAAATATTTTTATTGGTCGCGGGATACAACAGCTATGTAGATTCTTTGGGCAGGCTCGTAAGCTCTTCAGTTGGGATTGGTGTTTTGTTTATGCATTCGTGTATACCAGTTACCCACAAGGTCATATTTATGATCATTATGTAATATCCATATTATGTGGTTAATCGGAGATTTGGAATTGGATAGGATCAATAGGATGCTAAAGATAGGCCAGATTTTACAGATATATATCCTCACATAATTTTATGTGTGGTATGTCTACAATAAATGAAGAAGTTAAAAAGGCCTCTTAATCTGGCTGACCAAGAGTGGTGGTCTAAAAAAAATTATTAATAAACACATTTGCTCATTTTTAGCTTTTGCGTGCTCATACCAACTATCTATTCTGCTTCGACTGTCTCTCTTAGCCATCATTACAAATTTTGTGTTAGCATAATATCGATCACTTTTTTATCTTGTCTATATTCAACCTTCTCTTATGCGTGGCACTTGGTTGGTCAAGTTTTATGAGATTGACTAATCTCTATGCTTTTTTATTTACATACATTCAGGCTAGTGCATGACCCCTTATTATGGAAAAAAATGAGGCAATTCTCTATCTAGTATTCAACACACTACAATGATACTTATCGGGGAAGCATATGATTTTTTGTGCGTGATATCATAATATAAATGAATCATCAATTTACTTATTTTGGAATCTCATTAGTAGCTTCTTAACCTTTATGTTGATAGAATTACAACTACTGTATGGCCATAATTTTGCGGTTTGATTCAAGACGGGCATATCCATCCTTGAATTATATAGTGGTTCTGCAACATCCAATGTTCTGAATAACTAGAAAGAAACCCCATTTTCTATTTTAGAAACTTGTGCATCCATATTCTCAAATTTTGGATCTTGATGAGTTGTAATATTTTCTTGAATTTATTTTCCTAGAAGGTGTAGGAAATGTTTTGAAATTGATCACAATAAAAAAACTTGGTCCATCCAAAACAGTTAACCGTTTAAATTTTGCATATATAATGAAAATTCATCTTATAGATTTATGAAATTCTAACTTTGTTTTAAGTCAATATAGGGAATGAAAATACAGTTGTTGAAAATAAAGAGATGATTCATTCATTATACATGATTAAAGTATGGAAGATTATGTTTTGGGTCCAAAATAAGTTTCATGTAGCTGAAGGAAAAACATGTCTTTACATAAATTACTATATTATTAGATCACGTCTCTTCTTATAATCAAGGAAAATTACTAGATATCCATATTTAAAATATCTTTTTTTAATAGAATTATATTTTCTTTTACAATGATGGATAGTGCACCACAAATATCCACTTATTTTGGACCCAAAACATGATCTTCCATACTTTAATCATGTCTAATAACTTACTCATCTCTTTATTTTCAACAACTCTATTTTCCTTTCCTAGACTGACTTAAAAAAAAGTTATAAATTCATAAACCTATCAGATTAATTCTTCATTATATACTCAAAATTTAAATTGTTACCTATTTTGGATTATACAAGATTATTTATTGTAAGAGTAATGATATATGTCACCCCTTTTTATATCACCCTTTTATCACCCTTCTATATATATGTTTAGATTTCCTTGAATAGAAGATAGAGAAAAATTAAATAGGATAGAGAATTCAATTCATTGATACATGTAGACATACACGTAGGAGGTGATAAAAGGGTGATACAAAAAAGGTGACAAATATCATTACTCTTATTGTAATTAGTTTCAAAACATTTCCTACACTTTCTAGGAAAATATATTCAAGAAAATATTACAACTCATCAATATCCAAAATTTGAGAATATGGATGCACAAGTTTCTAAATAGAAAATGGATTTTCTTTCCAGTTATTCAGAACATTGGAGATTGCAGAATCATTATACAATTCAAGGATGTATATGCCGGTCTTCATTCAAACTGTAAAATTATGGCCATACAGTGGTTGTAATTCTATCAACATAAAGGTTGAAAAGCTACTATTGAGATTCCAAAAAAACTAAATTCATGATCTTTTTAGATTAAATTACACACCAAAATTCATATGCTTTCCTGATAAGTATCATTGTAGTGTTCTGAATACTAGATAGAGGTTCCACCTCCCTCTTCACCGTTCGTAACAATTATTTTTTCTTTTTTCAGATATATATTGACCGCATATATGATGATCGGTAAATATCTTTTCATTTTTATATTTTATTTATCGCTGGATAACCTATCAACATCCATAACTGGACGTTGATGTTTACGTTCAAGGGACCATTCTTGGTGATCGGTGGAACTTTGGTTCCTAGAAAAACAAAATATAGCAGTGAAACTTAATATGATAGAATCTAAGAATATATGCCCATTAACACACAAACACTCTCTCTCTAGAGCGAGAGAGGTGTAACAAGTTAAGTATTAGCAATTTATATTTTCTCTTAGGAAAACAATTCTTTGCTTATAGGTTAGAACAAGTCTCTATCATAATAGACGGAAAAAGCCTAGGAAAACCAATATAATTCCATAAAAAGTTTGCAAAAATATGGACTCTAGTTTGTGTTCTTCCTCACGTTTGTCTAACTTTTACGTAATATTATATCGTGATTCTTTATGGGCGTCATGTTATTTCATTGTCATCAACATGTCCTCGAATTAAGTCTTAGTCCCATTATTCATGGAGTATAATTCTTCGAGTTTCAAAATCACAAACTTAACTTGAAAGACATGTTTAATGTTACACTATATGTGATTAAATTATGATATAAATGCATATTTGTTTAAATGACTTAATTTTTATTTTTTGCTAATAAAATAATATAGTTAAAAATAAAAATTTTATGATTAATAAACGATTTATTGGATAAACTTAATAGATGGATTTTAGAGTTAATAATCTAAGTGGGAATAATATAGGGTAGAAGTCACACATGTAAACTTTTTTAACAAGTAATAGAATGGGAGGCTTGATACTGCTATCAACAACATCATGAATTAAAGTCAATGTATCATGACGTTGTCATGTTTGTTGTCAATTAAAGGAGAGGACCTCACCCTCTCCCATTTCTTTTGCTATGACCTACTAAAGACATGTCAGCATAGATGATAGGTAGAGTTTATCACAATGCATTGCAAAATATTTTTGGTGGCCAAAGTACAAAAGAGGTACACATCCCAGAATGTGCTCAATCTATGAATTTGTCTAATCTTGCAGGTACTAAAAACATTCACACCTTGGAAGCTGTGTTTAAGAACATCAGGGGGAAGAAAAAATTGTACCTATAAAAATATTTTGTTTTTCTATTACAACTTTATATTGCTTTCTATTGGATCTTTTGACTATTTATCCAATTCTCAACGCTTTATATCAGTTTAAAGAACATTTGAAATTAGTTGTTTGATTTTAAATGCAAACGACCTTCATTTTGTTGACATATAATGCTTTTGATCAGATATGTGTTAGATCGTATAATACATGTGAATTCTTGTGCATTGGCATCTAAAGAGCAAGGGGTAGAGTGTTAAAATAATATTTTTTGTTTGAAACCATTGGGTTGTGTGTGGTATTTATAGGTTTGTTAGGGTATCATGGTGCGTTGGTGTTTTCCTAAACAATGATATGTTAGATTAACATAGTGGATGGGGATTGTATGCATATACTAGCTTTCATGTAAGGTGTTCTTATATTTTAGTTGACCATTTTATACATGTAAAAATAAAAAACATTTACCCCAAAGTAAACAAGACCATGAAAAAGAGAGAAGGAATTTTGTTTACCAATAGGCGTACACGGGATTAGTATAACAATTAAATGAAAAAATACACAAAACGTGTCATAACAAAGGGTCAACTAGCATGATTATGTTAACCGTACGTGTGACTAATTATGCACGTCCTTCTCTAAGACAACTAAACCACCTAGCCTTTGGATACAAACCTCTTCTTATTGACCTACGTGGATGCGCTTTAAAGAATAATGGTCCTATAGTCACAGAGTCTCTAATTTCATAATAGATTAAGAATGTTGAAAATGCCTATATGTGGCCATGTAACTTGATGTGTGTCAATATTAATTAACGTAAGGATACGGTTCTCCTAGAATATCAGCTTCAGGCATAGTAACGATTGTCTATATCAACAACCAAGGTTGGGTCAGAATGTAACTCATAAGATGAACTACTTGATCTCAGAGAAAGCCATGCACTGGCATTATCGAACTTGATTTCGTATCTAGCGGCTGCCCTGTGAGAAATAATAGATGTGAAATTGTGTGTTTGTGTAGACCTTTCATACATTCTCTTCATCAGAACAACACAAATTGTCTCGATCAGCTTGCTAACTACGAGCTCCCATGTCGCCTTGATCTATTTTCTAAATGACTCCGAAATATTGGATGTGGCATCCCCGTAACGCTGGACATAAAAGAGTGTGTTAGCAGATTTCTCATTTGGTAAACACTTGAGAAAATTACCCTTTTTTGTCAACCAACAGAAATATACAATTCAAGAAAGTGATCAACCATTTCAACTATAGTTGGAAATCACATCTTGTCGAGCATGTACACAATTATCTCTCTTTGTGACAGCGACTTTCTGAATTTGACGTCATTATTTTTAAGATGTCTTTGGTGGAATACATTGTGAGCATTGTATCGTCCCCAATGGTGTGATAAAGAAATCAACAAACGAGAGAGAAATTCCCATAAGTGTACAACTCGTCAATTAGTAATAATAAGTTAAGTATATGAGTTATCGTTCTCCACATGGACTATGAGGTTAATACCTTTGTATTTTATAAAGTCAATAAGGGTTAAGTTGCAATAACAAAAAGTACAATATATAAATATATGTTGGGGCTTTCAATCAAGGAGTAAAAGGAAAATAAATTAAAGTAATTATAATTACACTAAAGGATGAGAGCGCAAATTAGATATTAAGATGAGAGGTATAGCTCGACAATTCGAAGTAATACACACTAGTTGGTTCTATAATTTATTTTTTATGTGAGAATTGAGAAATATGCTATAGTCGGGATTCAAATTTCTTTCTAACTCCTTTTTGGATAGATTAAGAAGTTACATAATACCAGTTGAAACCTCTTACGAATAACTCTAAACGAATGCTCGGTGCTAAAGATCCTTACCCTGTTGACTATTCGGCTAGTCAAGACCTTCAAGTTCACTAACACACACAAGACGTTTATATATTTTTTTTCATAACCCGAACCCCACTTCCTGGTGAAAGTACCAATTACTAAGGTCAACCATCTCCTTGGCCAGGGTAGAAGATGAATTTAAAAAATATATATATATATATATATGCAAAGCATAAATACACAATTTATTTCAATAGTTTAATCCCAAAGTGCAATAAACCATAATAAACAAAAACTAGGGTTCATAAATATTATGATTATCAAGCTAAAACAAAATTAGTTCATACATAAAATATGAAATACAATGATAATCAGTTTTATATTGAGGCTAATAACTAGAAAATGATAATAGTTATAAAAAAATTATCACAGGTTGATGATAGAAAGGTGGAATGGTGTAAAACGCTTGGTTTTCCCTTATGTAGGTGTTAATGGCTGCTCCTAGTGTTTGAAAATTTTCAAACCTTTATTTTGATAAAAGTTTAATATATAGGGTTATCAAAGTATTTTTCGAAATATGGTCCCTATTTAAGTGATTAAAGTTAACCCAAAAATGTTTTATTGGAATGTGGACTAATTCGAACCTCGAATTCAATACATCTTTCATCTTATCTTTGAATCATGAGTAATGATTATTCTTCTTTGTAGGTATGTATGCCAGAGATGCGTTAATTAATGTTGAAATCAATGCATTCGAAAACATGTTTGATGGTGTCATATATAGATTTGCTTTATGTTTTATAAGGCATAGAGATGATTCAAACTCAATAAGGCACGATCCCGTGATAAACATGATGATAAGTATGATGCGACACATTATATGAGTATGGAGAAGACTACGTAGACCCGATAGAGAAACCAATATACACTGATAGCGATGATAAAATCGTAAGACTCAATGGTATTAGTCATGCTAGTAATTTTTTTCACTTATAAATTATCTAATTATTATTGGAATGACTTCATTTGCGAAGAATTATTTATTTGTTAAAACTCGTTCGTACAAGATATCTAGCATACCCCGATGAAGACATGAAGTAATATTTGATATTTGGTAAAAAAACTAGGTATTAATGAATTTGGAAAAATAAAATGTTTTTTTTCTTAATATTTGGGAATATTTTGGTACTTGTTAATAAATATTGATAAAAAAATAGGTTTTTATATATTAAGACAAATATTATTAAAAGAAGTAGCATCAGTCACGACGAACTCTTTGTTAGTAAGGTGTATAACTTGTATCTAACGATAAGCTCATAATTGACAAGTTTGTTAACAAAAACTCGTCACTTTATGAAGAACAACAAACTATGTTGTGGCTTCAACTTCAAAGCACATTCAAGATTGAAAATGCAATCATTTTATTTTAGAGATTAATTGAATTATCATACACAACCTATATAACATGTAAAACAAATTAAACAACATCTACTTTGATCATATCAATCCTATCAAAATTAAATAATAAAATAAAACTCATGATTTAACATATAAAATTAAACATGAAATCTTATAATTAAGTGAACAGATGTCCAGATTCGTGAATCACCTTCTAAAATAGTAATAAATCAACCAATTGATCAAACTCAAAACTTTTGAAATAGTTAAACAATTGAATTTAAAAAAATTAAATTTTAAATTTGCAAAACTCAAAATTCATATGACTACACCCATATAAATTCAAGTCAATCAATGATTAAAAAATATAAAGTAAAATAATGAAATATTACATAATTTTTATGAAAAATACGAATAGATTAGTTGTTGATTAGTTAGAAATTCTCCTATATTTTATCCCACAACTTAAATATTAATCCTGTCCGACCGAAATATAAATTTTTCAAACTTCTCCAAACTAAATTCTTGTTCAATTTTTTAAAGGTTATTATTAAACGACACCTCCATCCCCTTAACACGCACACACTAAAAATTTATGGATCCTCCCTTGTTTAGGGGATCATATGATCATTTATAAGAATGGATTTTGTGCGGTTGGAGTAATAAAGGTGTGTTTTCACATGGTTTCTAGTAGTTTAGGGTAAGTGTGTAAATTTTTTAAGGATGTTTCTTCATATAAAGAAAATCAAACAATCGTTTGCCTACATTAACAAAACTTCTTGAAATAAATACTTTGTCTCACAAAAACACTATTCACTCTAAAATTTAAAAAAAAAGTCTAAACGATAAATGAGTTAGAAATATGTTAAATTTACTTGCAACCTCAAGAGTGTGAATTCGAATAATGTATACGCAAACTACAAAAAAAATATTAACGAGGCCAACTTTATTGTAGTAGAGCAGATACTATGGACTGGCTTCCTATCAGCAAGAAATTCTGATATAAGATATGTAAATTAAAATATATCATCAGTTTGCAGAAACATACAATCTGTATCAACGATATTTACTATACCATGGGGTGCTAGATTTAAGGACAATCAGTAATTTCCCATGATCACTTGCTTCCTCTACCTACAAAAAGATATAAGAAAGAATATAAATGGAAGCACTAGCAAAGGATCAACTGGCTTAAATTATCAACAAAAAATTTGCAGTTAACTCAACACTAATTTACCCATATTTGTAGATTATTTAAGTTAATAAAATCTTATTTTATGGAGTTGTGAAACAATGGTTGGCGTCATCTGGAATGGTGAAATATGAAGCAATGGTGAGAATGAAAATTGATAATAGAAGTTTGCCAGTCTATGCTTTGTTGGTGTTAAGAAACCAATGGTGTAGAGGATTTCTACAAAAGCGGATCAAGATCATGGTGATCCAATGACTTTGAAGAACACCTTCGTAAACGGACAATGTATTTGACTTGAAGCTGAAACAAGACACCTTTAACTTCTTCAAGCTCGATTTCATTTAATTACTATGCATTAATAGTAAAAGGTGTCCTAGTACATTGATATCATATTTCGATTATTTTATCACTCATGGTTTAGTCGAGATAAGGAAGAGAATCAAGTTTTTGTTATAAGGTGTAGGTTAATAATTACGAGATGAGATATGCTATGATTTAAAAATAAATATAAATAAGTATTATGGAGAGGAAATAATATAATTTTAACTCTACTAAATCAACCCTATATAAATACTTGTGTTTTTCATACACTTATTTTTCGCCAAAGAAACTATGATAATACTACTATCTATACTAGCAGAATATTAAAAATACTACTTAGGTATTATGAATAAAGATATAAATATCCACATATAACTTTTAAACTACTCCTAAGTACAATTGATTGTCTTGATCCATTGACCACTCTTGATTCATTGATCCACAAGCTATCCCAACTACTCCTAAGTACAATGCATTATCTTGACACATTTAGTAGTCTTGATCCATTGAATTTATCAAGTTTAGTTATCAATTGTGCCTCTTAAAATTGATGCTCGCTTACCAAGATGAATCTTTAACTTATCGAAAAATTCTTATCTTAAGGACTTTATGAAGATGTTATCCACTTGATCATCGGTATTCACATACATGATTTGAACATTCTTCGCAATACATTCCCTGATGAGGTGAAACGAGCATCGACGTGTTAAATTCTATCGTGAAATACTTGATTCTTTGCTAGGACAATTGCTTACTTGTTATCAACATGAAGATCAGTTGATTCAACTTGATTAAATCCGAATTCCTTGAGTATTTTTCGTAGTCAGAGTGCATGACAAACACTCGATGTCGCACCTACATATTTATCTTCACATGTTGACAATGTGACAATAGTTTGCTTCTTCAAATCCAAGTGATAAATGATTCCCCAAAGTAGAAAATAAAACTTGTTATGTTCTTGCGATCATCAATGTATCCTTCCCAATCACTTTTGCTACATTCTACCCACTTGAAATTTCCAGAAGTAGGATATAAAATTCCATGATCCATAGTATATTCAACCTTTCATAGAAACATGTTCGCTATTTTAAGAGATGGTCGGATTCTCCATAAAGTTGCTAACAAGACCGAACCCGTAATAATAACTTATATAGTGTATGTTAAATACCTTAGGCTTCCTAACAAGTTTTTGGATAAGGTTGGTTAGACCGGTTCTCCACCTATATGACTAGACATCTCCTCACCTACATCTATCGGGGTGCTAATTGACTCTTAAGTTTCCATTTTGAATTACTTAAAACCTTCTCTGGCGTAACTTTCTTGATAGATGAAATTTCCCTCATTAATTTGATGCACCTTGATCCCAAGATAATTAAACATCAACCCATGTCTATCATCTTAAACTCCTCGATCATTTTTTTCTTAAATGAGGTAATCGATTCATCGTTGTTTCTTGAAATTATTATATAATAGATATGGAGTCAAACTATTAAGATATCATCTTTTACATTTGTCTTGACATAGAACACATGTTCATATGGGCATTTATTGATTTCCCTCTTCTAGAAATGTTGATCTATGCGAGTATGTCAAACCCCCCAGGCTTGTTTCAACCCATATAAGACCTTCTTTAACTTTAAAACCTCATTTCCATACCCTTTACCGATATATACTTATGGTTTCTCTTTGTACATCTCCCCTTCAAAGTGGCCACTCAAGAATGCTGATTTAACATTCATTTGATAAATATTCCTTTCTTTTGTGTTGCGAAGAAAATATGATATATGATTCTTTACAATCGAGAAACAGGGGAAAATACTTTACCGTGATCTATCCATTCTCTTTGTTTGTACCCTTTTAGCACGAGCCTTTCTTTGTACCCTTCAATTTCTCCTTTTGCATTTTTTTGGATTTTGTAAACCTACTTCACGCCGATTAGTTTGTTCTCCAGAGCCAAGTTCGTCAACTCCCTAGTTTTTTTAAAAAGATGAATTATATTCATTCATGTAGTCTCTCCATATGTTACTTCTACATGCTTCCTTCAAACATATAGGCTCGGTATCCGTGAACTAACAAAATAGATTTAGGTTCTAATTGAGATCATATATCTCTTGCAATAATCTCATCTTTTTGGGGTCGTTCGATTGAAATATATTTTAACTTGTAACAAGGATTGGCTCGATGAGCATGATGATGAAGGTGGAGTAAATCGGCTTCTCTTGTTTATTCTCTTAATCTTCACTACCTTCCCTGTTTGGTAATAAAATAAACTGTTTATTTTCTTGTGAACTCTACTCCCACAAACTTCTTTCATCAAACAACATGTCTAAACTAGTATTCCTCGTCATCTCAATAGGATTTTAACATTTATAACCCTTTAATGCATGCTCATAACCCACAAACATAAACTTCATGCTCTTATCTTTGAACTTTACGTGCTGCTAATCAAGTACATGCATTTGTGGAATGCTTATGAACTCTGAAATTTGATATGCTCGGTTTGTGTCCACTATAAACCTCTTGGAGTGTTTTATCTTCGACGCTTTTTGTCGCGCACCGATTCAAGAGATACACGACACAATCGACAGCCTTGACCAAAAAATTTCTAGGAATATTTTTATTTTTCAACATGAATCGAATCATATTAATGGATCAATTGTTCATTTCCCCAACTCAATTATGATGTGGTGAATAAGGAACGCTGAGAGGTCTACAAATACAATTTTTCTTTCAAAACTCCTTTAATTCATTTTATGTGAACTCTCCTCCTCAATTGGATCTCCTCATTGAATAAATCCAAGTCTTCTGACTATAGTCATCCACAAAATAGAAAAAAATATCTATTATTCCCAAATGAGGCAGGACTGATCGGTCCGCATACATCAACATGTATTAACTCCAACTGGTGTTCTGCCTTTGACATCAATTACTTAGGCAAACCTCTCCGATTTCGTTTTCCAACAACACATCCTTCACATAATTGTCTAGTTGATCAATGCGAGGTATTTTTACCATGTACTTCGATGAAATCACTTATAATTCATCAAAGTTGAGTTGTTCGAGCCCCTAATACCATATCCCGGATGAATTTTTATAACATTCTTTTACACACTTAGTTGCATCATGGTGGATGTTCAATATGAACATCCAGTTTTTAGTCATTGTAACTTTTTCAGTTAAGGTCCCATCACCACTTTTTAAATATAGACTAATTTGTTCTTACTGTATAGTGTAGCGTTTCTCCAGTTTTGACTCATACTCAAGATATTTTATTTCATTTCTAGAACAAAATAAACATTAGAAATAAACTGATGTTCACCATTCTTTAATTCGATCATGATTTTTCCTTTTCCTTTGATTGGAGTTTTTAACATATCACCAAAAGCGATATTACCGCTTACAGATTCGTTCATATCAAAAAAAATCTTTTATTTCCAGACATATGATTACTAGCACCTGTATCGAGGTACCATTTAGACCCGTTCTCTTTCATCATCGCCTTTTCCACCAATAAAAGTGTCTCATCTCTTTATTTCTCTTATGCAAGATGAGCTTTTTCTTTTCCATATGGTGATCCATCACAACACTCATATGAATCGTGTCCGAATACATTACAATTGTAGCACTCTATAGCTTTCTTGTTTTGTTGTTTATAGAATTATGTTCTTCCCCATCCTCTTATTGATAAGCACTCGACTATTTCTTCATTTCCGTACCATGTGGCTTAACTATCATGACCTCGACCATAGCCTCTACCACGACCTCGACCGCATCCTCTTTCTCGACCACACCAGCTTTTGTTACTTGTATTACCATCATTTTTTAACAATTTCTTGTTTTTGTAACGCTTGGTCAATTGACTCTTTTATTCTCTTTTTTATCTTTTCTTCGTGGACTTTTTAACTCGTCAATTGTCATGGTTTCGATATCCTTGTACTCATGGGTTGCTACAACAACATGATCAAACTTTGGAACAATAGATCAAATAATCTTCTCAACCACACGATTTTCTGGTGAATCATCAACATTCATTCGAAGTTTATTCAACACTGCGTGAATTCTTGATAGATAGTCAAAGATTGATGATGTATCCTTCATTTTCAAAGATTTTACTACACCTCAAAGACTTTGAAGACAAACCTTCTTCACCTTATAAATTCCTTTAACATATTATGTAGAATTTCCCAAACCTTATATGAGGTGATGGCTTGTGCTACCTTCTCAAAGATACAATTGTTAACACATAGTTGATTGAGAGAGAGTATTTTGATCTTTCACTCGAGCATCTTTTTCATTCTTCTTTTGGATTTGGTTAAGAGAGGGCACAACCTCTTGTTCAAACATTTATTCTGTGATGGCATCCCACGCATGTTTTCCATCAAGATATGTCATCAATTAAATGTTCTATCTCGTATTATTACTCTTTGTGAAATTTGAAAATGGCATGCCTTCAAAATTTAATAGGTGAGCTTCAGAATTTAATTTTTTTAGGTATAAATTTATATATATTTCTCAATACATTAATGAAAGTTTAACACCAAAAAAGAACTTATAGTAACTTAGTTCAATCATTTCATTGATATGTTGGTATTATTTTAAATCTTAATTATTTGAGTTCTTTCCAATCTATTTAAGTTTAACTAAATTATAGAGCACACTTATGCCTGAAATATACAACATTGATTGTAATACTATGAAATTATTTATATGCAATACTAATCATGAATTTTAAAATTTTGAACCTAGTATAATTAATCGTGAACCTTGAACATAAAGTACGAATTATGAACTTTAAATTAAAGTTTCACTTTAATTTATTTAAGATAAAAAAATGTAATCAAGTGTACATGGGTCTTATTCTATAAAAATGAATAACTAAACATAGTGATAATACCTGTAATTATTGGAATGTTTTTTAGTTTGTTTGATATTATATATATATATATATATCGAACACTCCTTATTGGCTGTCTATGAGTAAATTTTGTTTTCGAAATTCTAAGCTAAAGCCTCTAGTTCATTTCCAGTTTAAGGAAGCCTATATATATGAAACAATTAAATATGTCATATAAACATCACAAGCTATATTATTTATGTAATATATACATTTAATTTAGTGAAGAATTACAATCAAAGCAAACGCATATCTTAATGAATGTAAGAAAGACAAATTCTCGTTCATCGAAAAAATGAATGTGGGTGAACAATAATAGTAATCGAAGATCATGGAATCCATAAGGGGTTTACTCTCTGAGGGATGAGAATTCAAAAAAAGGCAAATTTATATGACCGTAAAAATTTACATATTCTGTTTTAAGCATAATGTAAGCAGATTGGTGCACTCTAAGATAATGATTTAAAAATAATAAGAACAATGGAATATTAAATAATATAATATATATAGGGAGTTGTGGCTTACTGGACGTAAAATAAGCTCTGTGTGGATTAAATCAAAATTTGTTTTTGTCCACTCGATATATATGGATGATTATATTATTATGACTACCCAAATTTTCAGTCCCCACTTTTCATGTAGGTATTGCGTTTAAGCCGACCCCATCTCTTCGAGTGTTCCTTTTGATTACTATTAATTTTTCATGTAAGACTTTCATCTTCTTTGAAATCAAGAGTTGTAGTAGATATATAACTAACACTTGTAAGTTTCTTAAAATCTCCTATATACAGCTTTGCTATACTCATATGTTCAAAAAGTAATATTAAAACCCTCGAGATTAGTTAATTTATTATCTCAATCACCTTTATAAAACCATCAAAATTTGATTCGGGATTGGCTTGAGTAAGACCAAATGAATCCTGATTCGTTCCTAGGGATTGGGCTACTCGGAAGATATTGTGATAGGGACCATGCTAATTTTTCAAGGATTTTGTGTGTACTAGTGTAACAAAGAACACAATAAATAAAAAGGTTTGATTAATTGTATTCCAAATTATAACAGATAAGTCGAAATTCAAAAACAGGTATAGATCTTCGAAAAAGAAAATATGACCCTTTAATGTTCAAGATTGTGACACGTGTCAAAGATTAAGACAATTATTCACCTATATTATTTATCCCACTATTAAAAACAATTTTCTCCCACTTCAATTTTACTAACAATTTTTTCCTCTCTACAATTGTATTTTAAAAAAAAACTAATCTAATAAGACACTCTAAAAAATAGTTAAACCATGTATTGACTGTAAACTTAGCTAATAAGACACTTCCTCACAACTATTTCCTTATACTAATGGCAATATTTATTTTTTTAATTAAGTCTCTGTTACTATTAATATTATAAAAGTAAAACAATAACAATAAAAATTCATCCTACTATACTTAAATATAAAACAACTCAATATAAGTGACATTTCTAATATAATACTAATTAAAGCAAAATAAAAACAGATAAAGAGATAGATAAAGAGAATATATCAGTTTCTCTTGCAACATAAACCCTCGTTTTTCACATATCCAGAAGAGTGAATATGTTTCTCAAGTAATATCTCGTCCTTTGTGCAATTCTTCTACCAAGATTCTATGTTAAATCTTTCTCGTGTGAGTCATGTATTATTAATTATAACTTATTTGTTTAACTTAAATTGTTAAATAAATTTCTTAGCTTAATGTATTTACCAACCAAACATTGAACATAATATTTAAGCTTTCTTTGTTTTTACTCCCTGAGTTAGTTTTTTTGAAACCAACTCAATTTGACTCGACTTACTATTTTTATAGTCAAAACCATATCAATGATATATATAATAATATTAATTGAGAAAAAATTCGACAAGTAAATGTTATACAATTTAATATTATATATTTAATGAATTTTTTATACATATATATTATTTTATTGTATTTTACCGTTATAAAAATTTGTTCTTTAATAATTGAGTTTCTTATTAAGCTTGACCTTATTCTTTTCAAATAAACAAATGATGGTGTTAAACCTTTCTAGATCATTCTACATAGTTCTAAAATTGTACTATTTTCTTAAGATTTAAATTACTAATTGATTATGTGATACATTTACCCAATAAAGGGGTATTGTGTCACTATTTTTAATTTATTTATATTTTGATTAAACTATGTTTATTTCAAGAATGCAATGGTAAGAAAAAATGTATCGGAGTGTACCTTTCACCAGATTCATAATTTTGTAAACAGCAAATAAAAAAATATAATATAAATAGAAGTGATTTTTTGTAAAAAAAATATATATAGTATTGACAAAAGATTATTGAGAATTAAAAAAAAATTACCTTTATCATTGAAATCTAAATTGAAATGTTATGGTCAACGATCTGAGATACTATATTAAAAAGCTCCCTTTTCATGGAGATCTGAGATATGAAGATATGAGGTTGAGAAATGGGATGTTTGGAAATTAGAGATAGGAGGGATGAAGATCTGAGATATATGGAGATTAGGGGATTGAAAAAATAAACGTAATAAAAAAGAAAGACAAAGAGAGCGGAAATTGGGTTACTACCACTTCTGGTGCTGCTTTAGAGATGAGGTAGTATTTGGTTGTCGAAGAAAGATGTTATAGGGTGGGACTATACTTGAAGGAGTTTGGGTTAAGGTTTAATTACAATAAATAATGTAATTTATAGGATTGAGCAAACTTTAAGTAAACTTAGCCCAAATTCAATAAAAACAATTGTAGTAGCCAAACATGTTTTTGGCCCGAACTCAAAATTTATAACATTAGTCTAAATTTTCATATAATTTTATCCATCATTATTCATTAAGTGGTCATCTGCGTAATATTAATAAGACATTTATGAAATGTAATTAGGCAAAGAAAATGTATAGTTCAGTTAATTTATTAATTACTTTGTGATGCAACGGGTATGAATGAATTTATTGTCCTTGGAAGAATTAAATTGTTTATTTTCTTAGCTTGACGTATATTTTGTGTAGTTTTTCATTAGGTTTATGGGTTACTCCTCCTCCAAAAAGATATGTCAATTTAAGACTTATTTTTGCAATCCAATTCCTCATGGACGAGGTTTCGAACCACACATATCCTCTTTTTGTACTATTAGTTGCACGAGTTTTACCAATAATAACAAATTTAGATCCTTTTAACCCAACACTATTGCACCACTAACCCGAGGTTAATTTTTTTAATTACCTCAGAGTTCGTTTAACCAATATTATAACCTAGCCAAATTTCCATAGGATTAGTAATATCCCAAATGAGAAACAACATCATTCAAGAAAATTTTAGTAATTAATTGTTTTAAATTTTAAATTTATTTTAGACACTATATTTGTGTTATTAAATAATTACAAGATATTATGACATTTGGTCTTATATTGAATATTTTATATATTTTACAAACGAAAAACAAGATCATATTTTATATTGTTATTCATATGTATATATTCAAAATTTTGTATAGGGATATCGAATAAATGGTGAAATACCAAATATGTAGTGCATGTAAAGTGTCTTGTGAACTTACAAAAAGACTTTGTCTTTCAATTTTCGTAAGGGTTGAGGTAGTTTTCCATATTCTAGATGGATCCGCATTTGATCTGAACGGTCTTGCTCCAAAATCCCATAGATTGCAAACAACGGCTAGTCACCCATGTGAGGGGCTACTACCAATGGCACCTTAAAGATCAGGTTAGCTTGAGGCTAATCAAAGTTGGAAATGAACAATGCAAATATATTTCCTCTCTGAGGACATAAGGTAATTATATGATCTCAATAATACACATTGACATCTAGTGGGATTTCTACATATGTTGTAGTTCAACCATGAAGTAATTCCCTTTGGCCCTTATAATGGATATCAAAAAATTGAAAATAGTCGAGTCTATCATGAATGGGCTGTAGATGTTTTTATTGGTCGTGAGATACAATAACTATGTAGATTCTTTGGGTGGGCTCGTTAGCCCTTCAGTTGGGATTGGTGTTTTTTTATGCATTCGTGTATACCAGTTACCCATAAGATCATATTTATGATCATTATGAAATATCAATATGTAGTGGTTAATCAGAGAATTTAAATTGGATAGGATCAATAGGATGCTAAAGATGGGCTAAATTTAAAAAAATAATATCCTCATATAAATTTATGTGTGGTATGTCTACAATAAATGAGGAAGTTAAATAGACCTCTTAATCTGACAGACCAAGAGGGGTGGTCTAAAAATAATTATTAATAAACTTATTTGCTCATTTTTAGCTTCTGCGCGCTCATACCAACCATTTATTCTACTTCCACTAACTCTCTTAGCCATCATTACAAATTTTGTGTTAGCATAATACCGATCATTTTTTTTATCTTGTCTATATTAAACATTCTCTTATACATGGCACTTGGTTGGTCAAGTTCTGCGAGATTGACTAATTTCCATGCTTTATTATTTACATACATTCAGGCTAGTGCATCACCCCTTATAAAGGAAAAAAATGAGGCAATTCAAGTTGATTGGCTGGTTCTATGATTGTAAAGACTGAGGTGGAACCTCTATCTAGTATTCAACACACTACAATAATATTTACCGGGGAAGCATATGAATTTGGTACGTGATATCATAATCTAACTGGATCATCAATTTACTTCTTTTGGAATCTCAATAGTAGCTTCTTTACCTTTATGTTGATAGAATTACAACCACTGTATGGCCATAATTTTAAGGTTTGAATAAAGACGGGCATATCCATCCTTGAATTGTATAATGGTTCTGCAACCTCCAATGTTTCGAATAACTAGAAAGAAACTCCATTTTCTATTTAGAAACTTGTACATCAATATTCTCAAATTTTGGATCTTGGTGAGTTGTATTCTTGAATTTAATTTCCTAGAAGGTGTATGAAATGTTTTGAAAGTGATCACAATAGAAAAACTTGTTTCATCCAAAACAGTGTACAGTTTAAATTTTGCATAAATAATGAAGAATTCATCTTATAGATTTATGAATTTATAACTTTGTTTTAAGTCAATCTAGGGAAGGAAAATAGAGTTATTGAAAATAAAGAGATGAGTCATTCATTAGACATGATTAAAGTATGGAATATTATGTTTTGGGTCCAAAATAATTTACACTTAGCTAAAGGCAAAACATGTCTTTGCATAAATTACTGTATTATTAGATCTCGTCTCTTCAGGAAAATGACTAGATATCCATATTTCATGAATGTCTCTTTTTAATGGAATTATATTTTCTTTTACTATGACGGATAATTCACCACAAATATCCACTTATTTTGAACCCAAAACATGATCTTCCAAACTTTAATCATGTCTAATAACTGACTCATCTCTTTATTTTCAACAACTCCATTTTCCTTCCCTAGACTAACTTAAAACAAAGTTAGAAATTCATAAATCTATCAGATTAATTCTTCATTATATACGCAAAATTTAAAATGTTACCTATTTTGGATGATACAAGATTTTTTATTGTGATCAGTTTCAAAAAATTTCCTACACCTTCTAGGAAAATATATTAAAGAAAACATAACAACTCATCAAGATCCAAAATTTTAGAATATAGATGCAAAAGTTTCTAAATAGAAAATGGGGTTTCTTTCTAGTTAGTCAAAATATTGGAGGTTGCAGAACCATTATACAATTCAAGGATGGATAAACCCGTCTTTATTCAAACTGTAAAATTATGGTCATACAGTGGTTGTAATTCTATAACCATAATGGTTAAAAAACTACTATTGAGATTACAAAAAAACTAAATTGATGAACTTTTTAGATTATGATATCACCCACCAAAATTCATATGCTTCCTTGATAAGTAGGGCTATAAATGAGCTGAGTCGAGCCGAATACTAGATGTACAAGCTTGTTTGTTTAATTTCCCGAGCTGAACCGAGCCGAGCTCAAATTTAAACGAGTCGGGCCGAGCCGAGCTCAAATGTAAAAGAGCCGAGCCCGAGCTTTTAATGATCCATATTAAATATGTCAGAACTTGTTTGTTTACTTATATATTAATCTTTTTTAGTTGTTTCCTATGCTTGAAATAGGACTTTCTTGAATCGTTGGTATTTGATGGTGTGTGTGGTATGAAAATATGAAACATAACATTAAAGAAATCAAATGATTCAATTTGATATTGAAGCTTTAATAATATATATATATATATATATATATATATATATATATATATATAAGTAAATATTATATTAATTTATAACTAATAATACTAAACTAACTCAAGAGCCGAGCTCGAGCAGACTTGTTTACTTATCGAGCTTAAAATGGAGCTTGAGCTTGTTTATATTCGAGCCGATCTCGAACAGGCTTTTCCCTGAGCCGAGCTCGAGCAGCTCGCGAGCGGTTTGGTTCATTTATACCCCTACTGATACGTATCATTGTAGTGTGTTTAATACTAGATAGAGGTTCCACTTCCGTCTTCAAAACCATACAACCAACCAATAAACTTGAACTGCCTCATTTTTTTCGATCTAAAGATAAGGTCATGCTTCAAATTTGATAATAAGGGCGGTGGGGCTAAAGTAGCAAACTATTAACCAACAGGGTAAGGAGCAACAAGCATATGTGTTGTGGAAGATTAAGATGTATTATTAATCAACGAACTCATCAGGTAATCAAATGTATACGACAATAAATATTTACACATTCTATTTTAAGCATAATGTAAGCAGATTGGTGCACCCTAAGATAATGATTTAAAAATTATAAGACCAATGCAATATTAAATAATATAATATATACAGAGCTTCGTGTCTTACTGGATGTAAAATAAGCCCCGTGTGGCTTAAATCAAAATTTGGTTTTGTCCACTCCGTACATATGGATGATTATATTTATATAACTACCCAAATTTACATTTCCCACTTTTCATGTAGGTATTGTGATTAGGCTGACCATGTCTCTTCGAGTGTTCCTTTTGATTACTATTAATTTTTCATGGAAGACTATCATCTTCTTTTCAATCCAAAATAGTAGTAGATATATAACTAACAATTATATTTTTCTTAAAATCTCCTAAATACACCTTTTCTATTCCGATATGTTCAAAAGTTATATTAAAACCCTAGAGATTAGCTGATTTATTTGCTAAATCACCTTAATAAACCCATCAAATTTTTATTCGGGATTAATTTACTTGGCTTGAGTAAGACGAAATGAATCCTGATTCATTTCGGACGATTGGGCTACTCGGAATATATATTCATCTAGACACCTCGTCCAACCATCAATCATCCACTTGAGTGAGCGACACATTCCCTACTTTTGGATCTGGTTGTGCTATGACTAAAGACCAACTCTGAGTTTAGTAAATTAAAGGATTATATTACACAAATAATTTTGTATTTTATTTGAATCAAAGTTGTTATGTGATTAATCCCATTACAATTGAGAAAAACATAAACACATAGACATTATGGAGTATTGTGATAGGAACCATGCTAATTTTTCAAAGATTTTGTGTGTAGTAGTGTAACTAAGGACACAATAAATAAAAAGGTTTGGTTAATTGTATTCCATATTATAACAGATAAATCAAAATTGAAAAACAGGTATAGATGTTCGAAAAAGAAAATATGACCCTTTAATGGTCAAGATTGTGACAAGTGTCAAAGATTAAGACAATTACTCACCTATATTATCTATCCCACTATTCAAACTATTTACTCCCACTTCAATTATACTAACAATTTTCCTCTCTACAAAAAAAAAACTAAGCTAATATGACACTCTGAAAAATAGTTAAATCAGGTATTGACGGTAAACTTAGCTAATAAGACACTTCCTCACAACTATTTCCTTACACTAATGACAATATTTTTTTAATTAAGTCCCTGTTACTATTAATATTACAAAAGTAAAACAATAACAATAACAATTCATCGTAATATACTCAAATATAAAATAACTCAATATAAGTGACTTTTTTTAATATAATACTAATTAAACAAAATAAATACAGAAAAAGAGATAGATAAGGAGAATATATCAGTTTCTCTTGCATCATAAACCCTCGTTTTTTCAGATACAGAAGAGTGAATCTGTTTCTCAAGTATTATCTCGTCCTTTGTGCGATTCTTACACCAAGATCCCATGTTAAATCTTTCTCCATAGGCGAGGGATTATTTGTAACCTGTTCAACATTTACATAATTCCAAATCGGATATGCACTTCTGTGAAGATACTTTGATTTAAAGTGATGAGGAATTTGATGATGAGGTCGGTGTTTAAATTTATATTCAGATTGCAAATGGCATATTAGTTAATAAGTAGTTAAATATTAGATTAAGTGACAATTTAGAGCATAAATTTTGTAAGAGATTCTTAAAACTTTAAATATTGTTTTACTGATTTATTGTGTCATTATGTAATAAAATCACCTAAACCATACAAAATTGGAAAGATAGATAAGTATATTAGAAAAATAATCAGAATTGGCAAAAAATAAAAGCACCAATGTTTTAAATCCCAATGAGCTATGTTGTCTACTATGAAAGTAGAATACAAGTTATGTCCAAAATTCATACATTTTTTCAGAAAACATAATACTTTATATTACCAAATAAAAAACCTCTTTTAACTCATAATTGAAATAAAATGATTTATAAAAAAACATGTTGCAAGCAACAAATTTATTGACCGTTGTGACTGATGCCTAAGATATTTGAGCATTAGGTAGTGCATATCTAATAGAATCTGAAAGGCCGCTGATACAAGCGATCCTCCATCATATATAGTACATCGTTCATAGAGTCACCGTCTACCACCGCATACAAAATATACGATGTTGTAACGTCCTTGCAAATCTCATGCAAGATCAACATGTCATGTTGTTGTGGAATTACTCTATGCACAAATTTGGAGGGAGATTAATATTAAATCCAACAATGTATGTTACAAAGAGATAAATCACTATAATATTTGAATAATAGACTTACATTAATATGAAACAAACATAGAGACACAATTCCCTGTCTATCTAGTCCATTAGGAATGCACTTTATATTTTCACCCTCCTCGCCAATATAGAGAATATCCCACTGATATTGGAAAGTATACATATATTAGGACAAAATTTAGAAATATCCTGAACTGGACTTGCAGTTGTGAAATCTGATGAGGTAGAAAAGGTTTAATCTACCATGGTAGCATAGAAAAGGTATAGACATATTTAAACACACATGTCCACAAAGTAACACTCTTTATATTAGAATGACCAGTATAATAATTATATAATGTGAAGGTTTAATACATTTTCCCTAAAAAGTTTGTGTGTGTATATATACATACATATTCGTATTCTCCACTGAGAGACTAATTACTATGCAAATCCACAAAATATCAAAACAAAACAATTTCAAAAATATCGCCGCAAGTTGAAAATCTTTGTAATTCTAAGACAAATTATATTTTCCCTTAGTTATTCAAATTTTGTTTTCCTTAATTGAGATTTCCTTTCACGCTGATTGATATCTCATTTTAATGCAACTCCAATTGACTTTTGATTAGTCACATCTTAATGTATTAAATAATATGTATGTCCATTGTCTAGTGAATCCTTCATTTTGCGAGATTTTCTTTTAGATTTTTGCATTAAAAATTTAAACTTAAACATATTTCTCTCATTTTTATTTAATTAATAATTTTTCTGCTTATTAAAATTTTTGCTAAAATATTTCGTCTCACATATATAATAAGGGTGAACAAAATTCCTAATAGGGTTGCATTTTCTAATTCATGAAAATAATGCACGTGTAAGTAGACAAAAGAGAAAAACCTTCTTCTTTGAGTCATGTATTATTAATTAGAACTTGTTTGTTTAGCTTAAATTGCTAAATAAATTTCTTATCTTAATGTATTTACCAACCAAATGTTGAACATAATATTTAAGCTTTCATTGTTTTTACTCTGGAGTTTGTTTTTTTGAAACCAACTCAATTCGACTCGGGCGTACTATTTTTATAGTCAAAACGATATCAATGATATATGTAAGAATATTGATTGAGAAAATAAATCGACAAGTAAATGTTATACAATTTAATATTATATATTTAATGAATTTTTTTATACATATATATTATTTTATTGTATTTAATTGTTATAAAAAAATTTGTTCTTTAATAATTGAGTTTCTTATTAAGCTTGACCTTATTATTTTCAAATAAAAAAATGATGGTGTTGAACCTTTCTAGATCAATCTACATAGTTCTAAAATTGTACTACTTTCTTAAGATTTAAATTACTAATTGATTATGTGATAAATTTATCAAATAAAGGGATCTTGTGTCATTATTTTAATTTATTTATATTTTGATTAAAATATGTTTATTTCAAGAATGCAAAGGTAAGAAAAAAAGTATCAGAGTGTACCATTCTCCAGATTCATAATTTTATAAACACCAAATAAAAAAAAATATTAACAAAATTGATTTTTTGTAAAAAAAAAAATATATATAGTATTGACAAAAGATTATTGAGAATTAAAAAAAATTTACCTTTATCATTGAAATCTTAATTAAAATGTTATGGTCAACCATCCGAGATACTATATTAAAAAGCTCCCTTTTCATGGAGATCTGAGATATGTAGACTAGAGGTTGAGAAATGGGAGGTTTGGAGATTAGAGATTTGGAGATATGAGGAATGAAGATCTGAGATATATGGAGATCAGAGGTTTGGAAAAATAAACATAATAAAAAAGAAAGACAAAGAGAGCGGGAAATTGGGTTACTACCATTTCTAGGTGCTACCTTGGGGATGAGGTGGTAGTTGGTTGTGGAGAAAGATGTTATAGGGTGGTACTATACTTGAAGGAGGTTGGGTTTAAGGTTTAATTACAATAATTATGTAATTCATAGGATTGAGAAAACTTTAAGTGAACTTGGCACAAACAAATTAAAATTAGCCCAAATTTAATAAAAACAATTACAATAGCCAAACATGTTTTTGGCTCAACTCAAAATTTATAACATTAGTCTAAATATTTAAATAATTTTATCCATCATTATTCATTAAGTGGTCACCTACGTAATTTTAATAACACATTTATGAAATGTAATTAGTCAAAGAAAATGTATATTTCAGTTAATTTATCAATTACTTTGTGATGCAACGTGTATGAATGAATTCATTGTCCTTGGAATAATAAAAATTGTTTATTTTCTTAGCTTGACGTATATTTGGCGTAGTTTTTTATAAGGTTTATGGGTTACTCCTCCTTAAAAAAAGAGTGTATTTTTTCAAGCACCTTGATATGTAAATTTAAGACCTATTTTTGCAAACCATTTTCTCATGGGATGGGGTTTCTAACCATACATATCCTATTGTTTTACTATTAGTTGCACGAGTTTTACCAATAATAACTAATTTTGATCCTTTTAACCCAACACTATCCCACCACTAACCCGAGGTTAATTTTTTAAATTACCTTTGAGTTAGTTTAACCAATATTATAACCTGGACAAGTTACCCTAGGCTTAGTAATATCCCAAATAAAAAAAACATCGTTCAAGAAACTTTTAGTAATTAATTTTTTAAAATTTTAAATTTATTTTGAGATACTATATTTGTGTTATTAAATAATTAAAAGATAAAATTTGGTCTAATATTGAATATATTATATATTTTACAAACGAAAAATAGGAACATATTATATATTGTTATTCATATGTACATATTTAAATTTTTATATAGGGATATCGAACAAATGGTGAAATACAACATATGTAATGCATGTAAAGTGTCTTGTGAACTTACAAAAAGACTTTTTCTTCTAATTTTTGTAACGGTTGAGGTATTTTTCCATATCCTAGATGGATTCCCATTTGATCTGAACGGCCTTGCTCCAAAATCCCATAGATTGCAAACAACGTCTAGTCACCAATGGGAGGGGCTACTACCGATGACACCTTAAAGATCAGGTTAGCTTGAGGCTAATCAAAGTTGGAAATGAACAATGCACATATAATTCCTCTTTGAGGACATGAGATATTTATATGATCTCAATAATACGCATTGACGTCTAGTGGGATTTCTACATATGTTGGAGTCCAACCATGTAGATCCCTTTGGGCCTTATAATGGATATCAAACAATTTGGAAATAGTTGAGTCTATCATGAATGGGAAGTAGATGTTTTAATTGGTCACGGGATACAATAACTATGTAGATTCTTTGGTCAGGCTCGTAAGCTCTTCGGTTGGGATTGATGTTTTGTTTATGCATTCGTGTATAACAGTTACCCACAAGGTCATATTTATGATCATTATGTAATATCCATATGATGTGGTTAATCAAAGATTTTTAATTGGATAGGATCAATAGGATGCTAAAGATGGGCCAAATTTAAAAAATTTATATCCTCACATAAATTTATATGTGGTATGTCTACAATAAATGAGGAAGCTAAAAAGACCTCTTAATCTGACAAACCAAGAGTGGTGGTCTAAAAATAATTATTAATAAACACATTTCCTCATTTTTAGCTTTTGTGTGTTCATACCAACTAATGATTATGTTTCCACTTTCTCTCTTAGCCATCATTACAAATTTTTTGTTAGCATAATATCGATCACTTTTTTATCTTGTATATATTCAACCTCCTTTTATGAGTGGCACTTGGTTGGTCAAGTTCTGTGAGATTGACTAATTTCCATGCTTTGTTATACATATATTCAGGCTAGTGTATCACCCCTTATAAAGGAAAAAAATGAGGTAATTTAAGTTGATTGGTTGGTTCTATGATTTTAAAGACGGAGGTGGAACCTCTATCTAGTATTCAACACACTAGAATGATACTTATCAGGGAAGCATATGAATTTTGGTGTGTGACATCATAATCTAAATGGATCATCAATTTACTTCTTTCGGAATCTCAATAGTAGCTTCTTAACCTTTTATGTTGATATAATTACAACCACTGTATGACCATAATTTTACGGTTTGGATAAAGACAGGCATATCCATCCTTGAATTGTATAATGGTTCTGCAACCTCCAATATTCTGAATAACTAGAAAGAGACTCTATTTTCTATTTAAAAACTTGTGCATCCATATTTTCAAATTTTGGATCTTGATGAGTTGTAATATTTTCTTGAATATATTTTCCTAGAAGGTGTAGGAAATATTTTCGAATTGATCACAATAGAAAACTTGTTTCATCCAAAACAGTTAACAATTTAAATTTTGAATATATAATAAATAATTCATCTTATATATTTATGAATTTCTAAATTTATTTTAAGTCAATATAGGGAAGCAAAATAGAGTTGTTGAAAATAAATAGATGAGTCATTCATTAGACATGATTAAATTATGGAAGATTATGTTTTGGGTCCAAAATAAGTTTCACTTAGTTGAAGGCAAAACATGCCTTTACATAAATTACTATCTTATTAAATCACGTCTCTTCTTATAATCAAGGAAAATTACTAGATATCCATATTTCATGAATGTCTCATTTTAATGGAATTATATTTTCCTTTACTATGATGGATAATTCACCACAAATATCCACTTATTTTATACCCAAAACATGATCTTCATACTTTAATCATGTCTAATAACTCACTCATCTCTTTATTTTCAACAACCCTATTTTCCTTCACTAAACTGACTTAAAACAAAGTTAGAAATTTATAAATCTAGAGATTAATTCTTCATTATATATGCAAAATTTAAACTATTACCTATTTTGGATGAAACAAGATTTTCTATTGTGATCAATTTCAAAACATTTCCTACACCTTCTAGGAAAATATATTCAAGAAAATATTACAACTTATCAAGATCCAAAATTTAAGAATATGGATGCACAAGTTTCTAAATAGAAAATGGGGTTTCTTTCTAATTATTCAAAACATTAAAGGTTGCAGAACCATTATACAATTTAAGGATGGATATGCCCATCTTTTTCAAACTGTAAAATTATGTCCATACAGTGGTTGTAATTATATCAACATAAAGGTTGAAAAGCTACTGTTGAGATTCAAAAAAAACTAAATTGATGATATTTTTTTATTATAATATCACGCACCAAAATTCATATGCTTCCCTGATAAGTAGGGGTGTAAACGAGTCGAGTCGAGTCGAATACTAAATGTACAGTCTTGCTTGTTCAATTTCTCGAGTCGAACGGAGCCGAGCTCAAATTTAAACGAGCCGAGCCGAGCCGAGCCGAGCTCAAATTTAAAGAGTTGAGCCCGAGCTTTTAATGATCTAAATTAAAAATGTCAGAACTTGTTTGTTTAACTTATATATTAATCTTTTTTAGGTATTTTTTATGCTTGAAATAGTATTTTCTTGAATTGTTGGTATTTAATGAAGTGTGTCGTATGAAAATATGAAACATAACATTAATAAAAAAAATGTCTAAAGAAATCTAATGATCCAATTTGATATTGAAGCTCGAATAATATATTTATAAGTAAAAAATGTATTAATTTATAATTTATAACTTTAAACGTACTTATGAGCCGAGCTCGGGCATATTCGTTTACTATCGAGCTTAAGATGGAGCTTGAGCTTGTTTATATTCGAGCCGATCTCGAGCGGGTTTTTTCCCCGAGCCGAGCTCGAGCCGCTCGCGAGTGGTTTGGTTCATTTATAGCCCTACCGATAAGTATTATTGTTCAGTGTTTAATACTAGATAGAGGTTCCACCTCCGTATTCAAAATCATAGAACCAACCAATAAACTTGAACTGCCTCATTTTTTTCGATCTAAAGTTAAGTTCATGCCTCAAATTTGGTAATGAGGGCGGTGGGGCTAAAGTAGCAATCTGTTAATCCAACAGGGTAAAGAGCAACAGGCATATGAGTTGTGGAAAATTATGATGTATTATTAATCAACGAACTCATCAGGTAATCGAATGTATACGACAATAAAAATTTACATATTCTGTTTTAAGCATAATGTAAGGATATTGGCGCACCCTAAGATAATTATTTAAAAATCATAAGAACAATGAAATATTAAATAATATAATATATATAGAGCTTCTTGTCTTACTGGACGTAAAATAAACTCTTTGTGGCTTAAATCAAAATTTGGTTTTGTCCACTCCATACATATGGATGATTATATTTATATGACTACCCAAATTTACAATCCCCACTTTTCATGTAGGTATTGTGTTTAGGCTGACAATGTCTCTTCGAGTGTTCCTTTTGATTACTCTTAATTTTTCATGCAAGACTATCATCTTCTTTTCAATCCACATTAGTAGTAGATATATAACTAACACTTGTATTTTGCTGAAAATCTCCTAAATACAGCTTTGATATTCTGATATGTTCAAAAAGTTATATTAAAACAATCGAGATCAGCTGATTTATTTGCTCAATCACCTTTATAAAACCATCAAATTTTAATTCGGGATTAAATTACGTGGCTTGAGGAAGACAAAATGAATCCTGATTCTTTCCCAGGGATTGGGCTGCTCGGAAGATATATTCATTTTGACACCTCATCCAACAATCAATTTTCCACCTTGGTGAGCGACACATTCTCTAATTTTGGATCTGGTTGTGCTATGACTAGGAACCATCAAACCAACTCGGTGTTTAGTAAATTAAAGGATTATATTACACAAAGCATTTTGAATTTTATTTGAATCAAAGTTGTTATGTGATTAATCCCATTACTATTGAGAAAAACATAAACACATAAACATTATGGAGTATTGTGATAGGAACCATTCTAATTTTCAAGGATTTTGTGTGTAGTAGTGTAACTAAGGACACAATAAATAAAAAGGCTTGATTAATTGTATTCCAAATTATAACAGATAAGTCAAAATTCAAAAACAGGTATAGATCTTCGAAAAAGAAAATATGACCCTTTAATGGTCAAGATTGTGACACGTGTCAAAGATTAAGACAATTATTCACCTATATTATTTATCCCACTATTAAAAACAATTTTCTCCCACTTCAATTTTACTAACAATTTTTTCCTCTCTACAATTGTATTTAAAAAATAAACTAATCTAATAAGACACTCTAAAATATAGTTAAATCAGGTATTGACTGTAAACTTAGCTAATAAGACACTTCCTCACAACTATTTCCTTATACTAATGGCAATATTTATTTTTTTAATTAAGTCTCTGTTACTATTAATATTATAAAAGTAAAACAATAACAATAAAAATTCATTCTAATATACTTAAATATAAAATAACTCAATATAAGTGACAATTTTAATATAATACTAATTAAAGCAAAATAAAAACAGAAAAAGAGATAGATAAGGAGAATATATCAGTTTCTCTTGCAACATAAACCCTCGTTTTTCAGATCCAGAAGACTGAATCTGTTTCTCAAGTAATATCTCATCTTTCTCCTGTGAGTCATGTATAACAAAATAGTTTCCCACTAAGTTCCATGACCTTTTCTGCATAATAGTTTGGTAATCTTCGTTGGATTCACAGTTTATGAGACACGAGTTAAAGCCCATTTTTTCTGAAGAAAATTGAAACTGATAGGTTTGTTGCTTAAGATTTTAGCAAGGAGTTTCGACTTTTTAATTTTAGAGTAGATTGAGTTTTGGACCAATTTCAAAATAATTTTGTGAGGTTCCATTTTGTGTTTGTTGTTTTGTGACTGGTGAGGCCATTGCAGAACAGCTTTGGAGTCAATGAGAGACTAACAAAGAGAGGGGGAAAGAAGAGAGAGCTATCAAAAAGGAAAAAGAAGGGTGAACTAACCTGATTATGTAGCGAAAGGAAGGTATGGAAGCTATAATTGGGGGTGGGATTGCTTTGTGTATGTGGTGGTGGTGGTGAGGTAAGGGGTGGCGGTGGAGGTAGTTTCAAGAGATCCCGATAAAATGTTATTTATTTAGTGCTTGTAATCTTGGTATTGTATCCAACTTTTAATCTATAAAGGGAAAAAAAGTAAGGCATAAAAATAAACCAGGACGCTTTGTCATTCGGACTTGCAGGACCAAAAATATGCCCTCTGCAAGTCAGGTGCTAAACCGTCTTGTTGACTTTAGACTCAACCTGGTCCTGGTTACTCCCCATAAAAAGATAGTTTATCAAATTTATAGCACAATTAAAATCCACAACATACAAATATTTTGCCCAAGGTTATGACAGTTAAATTTCCAAAGCATTTTAAACAGACTTCAACTCTATACAATTAAACAAACATATTTGCTATATGTAATAAAAACTATTCATAATTTAATATTAAGACTCTTTCTACTCAGATGCGGCATCACCACGAACTTTCTCATACAAACGATACATCAAAGTAGTCCTCGACATTTGAGGCTCTCTCTCCAACACAGCAATAACATCCTTCACTGTAATCGACCGCGCCACTCTATTTTGCGCCACGACCCCCTGATTTTTTCCACCTTTCCTCATTCCTCCTACATAAAATCACACCATTTACAACACAATTCACAATTTAATAAATATAATCAAAATCATCAAACATACCAGTATTAGAACTTGAATTTCCCCGTTTTTCCACGTTTTGATTATCCATAACACTCTTCCCAGAAGTAGATGAAGATTTTCGATTCACATCTTTACCAGTCTAGTCTCTGAACTAGATGAAGTATCCGGGCCTGTACCAAGGCCCGGGCCACCTTCACGCTTTTGCTTAGCCTGTTTAGCCATTAGTTGCCATTTTGACAGCATGTCATCTCCACCAAAAGCAGCTCGTGCAGCCACATTTGCTGCTGTAGCACGCAATTTGTTATTCTCTTCCTTGTTAAATTAAATTTTTAAATAAATTTCTTAGCTTAATGTATTTACCAACCAAACATTGAACATAATATTCAAGCTTTCTTTGTTTTTACTCCCGAGTTAGTTTTTATAAACCAACTCAATTTGACTCGACTTACTATTTTTATAGTCAAAACCATATCAATGATATATGTAATACTATTAATTGAGAAAAAAAACCGACAAGTAAATGTTATACAATTTAATATTATATATTGAATGAATTTTTTATACATATATATTATTTTATTATATTTTACCGTTATAAAAATTTGTTCTTTAATAATTGAGTTTCTTATTAAGCTTGACCTTATTCTTTTCAAATAAACAAATGATGGTTTTGAACCTTTCTAGATCAATTTACATAGTTCTAAAATTGTACTATTTTCTTAAGATTTAAATTTCTAATTGATTATGTAATACATTTACCCAATAAAGGGGTCTTGTGTCACTATTTTTAATTTATTTATATTTTGATTAAACTATGTTTATTTCAAGAATGCAATGGTAAGAAAAAAAAGTATCGGAGTGTACCTTTCACCAGATTCACAATTTTGTAAACACCAAATAAAAAAATATAATATAAATAGAATTGATTTTTTGTAAAAAAAAAATATATAGTATTGACAAAAGATTATTTTGAATTAAAAAAAAATTTACCTTTATCATTGAGATCTTAATTGAAATGTTATGGCCAACAATCTGAGATACTATATTAAAAAGCTCCCTTTTCTTGGAGATCTGAAATATGGAGATATGAGGTTGAGAAATGGGATGTTTGGAAATTAGAGATTCGGAGATAGGAGGGATGAAGATCTGAGATATATGGAGATTAGGGGTTTGAAAAAATAAACGTAATAAAAAAGAAAGACAAAGAGAGCGGAAATTGGGTTACTACCACTTCTGGTGCTACTTTAGAGATGAGGTAGTATTTGGTTGTCGAAAGAAAGATGTTATATGGTGGGACTATACTTGAAGGAGTTTGGGTTAAGGTTTAATTACAATAAATAATGTAATTTATAGGATTGAGCAAACTTTAAGTAAACTTAGCCCAAAACGATTAAAATTAGCCCAAATTTAATAAAAACAATTGTTGTAGCCAAACATGTTTTTGGCCCAACTTAAAATTTATGACATTCGTCTAAATTTTTAAATAGTTTTAGGGTAAGACTTCAATCCAGTATTGGATGGTCCAATATTCATATCACATCTATTGATTATTTTAACAAAACACATGTCATTAGATTAATTAGGTAATTACTTTAGTAAGTTTAAAACATGGGGTATGTGTATAAATATGATTGGTGTAAGTTCATCCAATATAAAATGGAAGAATTTTCCATAATTTTATCCATCATATTCATTAAGTGGTCATCTGCTTAATAATAATAAGAAATTTATGAAATGTAATTAGACAAAGAAAATGTATATTTCAGTTACTTTATTAATTACATTGTGATGCAACGGGTATGAATGAATTCATTGTCCTTGGAATAATTAAATGTTTTATTTTCATAGCTTGACGTATATTTTGTGTAGTTTTTTATAAGGTTTATGGGTTAATCCTCCTCCCAAAGGAGAGTCTGTTTTTTTCAAGCACATTCATATGTTAATTTAAGACTTATTTTTGCAATCCAATTCCTCATGGACGTGGTTTCGAACCACACATATCTTCTTGTTGTACTATTAGTTGCACGAGTTTTACCCATAATAACTAATTGAGATCCTTTTAACACAACACTATCCCACCACTAACCCGAGGTTAATTTTTTTAATTACCTTAGAGTTAGTTTAACCAATATTATAACCTAGCCAAGTTACCACGGTTAGTAATATCCCAAATGAAAAAAACATTGTTCAAGAAACTTTTAGTAATTAATTGTTTTAAATTTTTAATTTATTTTAGACATTATATTTGTGTTATTAAATAATTACAACATATTATGACATTTGGTCTTATATTGAATATTTTATATATTTTACAAACGAAAAACAGGAACATATTTTATATTGTTATTCATATGTATATATTTAAATTTTTATATAGGGATATCGAACAAATGGTGAAATACCAAATATGTAGTGCATGTAAAGTTTCTTGTGAACTTACAAAAAGACTTTGTCTTTCAATTTTCGTAAGGGTTGAGGTAGTTTTCCCTATTCTAGATGGATCCACATTTGATCTGAACGGTCTTGCTCCAAAATCCCATAGATTGCAAACAACGGCTAGTCACCCATGTGAGGGGCTACTACCAATGGCACCTTAAAGATCAGGTTAGCTTGAGGCTAATCAAAGTTGGAAATGAATAGTGCAAATATATTTTCTCTTTTAGGACATAAGGTATTTATATGATCTCAATAATACATATTGACATCTAGCTGGATTTCTACATATGTTGTAGTTCAACCATGAAGTAATTCCATTTGGCCCTTATAATGGATATCAAAAAATTTGAAATAGTCGAGTCTATCATGAATGTGCAGTAGATGTTTTTATTGGTCGTGCGATACAATAACTATGTAAATTCTTTGGGTGGGCTTGTTAGCCCTTCTGTTGGGATTGGTTTTTTTTATGCATTCGGGTATACCAGTTACCCATAAGCTCATATTTATGATCATTATGAATTATCCATATGTAGTGGTTAATCAGAAAAATTGAATTGGATAGGATCAATAGGATGCTAAAGATGGGCCAAATTTAAAAAATATATATCCTCATATAAATTTATGTGTGGTATGTCTACAATAAATGAGGAAGTTAAATAGTCCTCTTATTCTGACAGACTGGTGATCTAAAAATAATTATTAATAAACACATTTCCTCATTTTTAGCTTTTGTGTGCTCATACAAACTAATGATTATGTTTCCACTTTCTCTCTTAGCCATCATTACAAATTTTTTGTTAGCATAGTATCGATCACTTTTTTATCTTGTATATATTCAACCTCCTTTTATGAGTGGCACTTGGTTGGTCAAGTTCTGTGAGATTGACTAATTTCCATGCTTTGTTATACATACATTCAGGCTAGTGTATCACCCCTTATAAAGGAAAAAAATGAGGTAATTCAAGTTGATTGGTTGGTTCTATGATTTTAAAGACGGAGGTGGAACCTCTATCTACTATTCAACACACTAGAATGATACTTATCAGGGAAGCATATGAATTTTGGTGTGTGACATCATAATCTAAATGGATCATCAATTTACTTCTTTCAGAATCTCAATAGTAGCTTCTTAACCTTTTATGTTGATATAATTACAACCATTGTATGACCATAAGTTTACGGATTGGATAAAGACAGGCATATCCATCCTTGAATTGTATAATGGTTCTACAACCTCCAATATTCTGAATAACTTGAAAGAGACTCCATTTTCTATTTAAAAACTTGTGCATCCATATTTTCAAATTTTGGATCTTGATGAGTTGTAATATTTTCTTGAATATATTTTCCTAGAAGGTGTAGGAAATATTTTGGAATTGATCACAATAGAAAACTTGTTTCATCCAAAACAGTTAACAATTTAAATTTTGAATATATAATAAATAATTCATCTTATATATTTATGAATTTCTAAATTTGTTTTAAGTCAATATATGGAACCAAAATAGAGTTGTTGAAAATAAATAGATGAGTCATTCATTAGACATGATTAAATTATGGAAGATTATGTTTTGGGTCCAAAATAAGTTTCACTTAGTTGAAGGCAAAACATGCCTTTACATAAATTACTATCTTATTAAATCACGTCTCTTCTTATAATCAAGGAAAATTACTAGATATCCATATTTCATGAATGTCTAATTTTAATGGAATTATATTTTCCTTTACTATGATGGATAATTCACCACAAATATCCACTTATTTTATACCCAAAACATGATCTTCCATACTTTAATCATGTCTAATAACTGACTCATCTCTTTATTTTCACCAACTCTATTTTCCTTCCCTAAACTGACTTAAAACAAAGTTAGAAATCTATAAATCTAGAGATTAATTCTTCATTATATATGCAAAATTTAAACTATTACCTATTTTGGATGAAACAATATTTTCTATTGTGATCAATTTCAAAACATTTCCTACACCTTCTAGGAAAATATATTCAAGAAAATATTACAACTTATCAAGATCCAAAATTTGAGAATATGGATGCACATATTTCTAAATAGAAAATGGGGTTTCTTTCTAATTATTCAAAACATTAAAGGTTGCAGAACCATTATACAATTCAAGGATGGATATGCCCATCTTTTTCAAACTGTAAAACTATGTCCATACAGTGGTTGTCATTATATCAACATAAAGGTTGAAAAGCTACTGTTGAGATTCCAAAAAAACTAAATTGATGATATTTTTTTATTATAATATCACGCACCAAAATTCATATGCTTCCCTAATAAGTAGGGGTGTAAACGAGCCGAGTCGAGTCGAATACTAAATGTACAGCCTTGCTTGTTCAATTTCTCGAGCCGAACGCAGCCGAGCTCAAATTTAAACGAGCCGAGCCGAGCCGAGCTCAAATTTAAAGAGTTGAGCCCGAGCTTTTAAAGATCCAAATTAAAAATGTCAGAACTTGTTTGTTTAACTTATATATTAATCTTTTTTAGGTATTTTTTATGCTTGAAATAGTATTTTCTTGAATTGTTGGTATTTAATGAAGTGTGTGGTATGAAAATATGAAACATAACATTAATAAAAAAAATAAATGTCTAAAGAAATCAAATGATCCAATTTGATATTGAAGCTCGAATAATATATTTATAAGTAAAAAATATATTAATTTATAATTTATAATTTTAAACGTACTTATGAGCCGAGATCGGGCATATTCGTTTACTATCGAGCTTAAAATGGAGCTTGAGCTTGTTTATATTCGAGCCGATCTCGAACGGGCTTTTTCCCCGTGCCGAGCTCGAGCCGCTCGCGAGTGGTTTGGTTCGTTTATAGCCCTACCGATAATTACTATTGTTCAGTGTTTAATACTAGATAGAGGTTCCACCTCCGTATTCAAAATCATAGAACCAACTAATAAACTTGAACTGCCTCATTTTTTTCGATCTAAAGTTAAGTTCATGCCTCAAATTTGGTAATGAGGGCGGTGGGGCTAAAGTAGCAATCTGTTAATCCAACAGGGTAAAGAGCAACAGGCATATGAGTTGTGGAAGATTATGATGTATTATTAATCAACGAACTCATCAGGTAATCAAATGTATACGACAATAAAAATTTACATATTCTGTTTTAAGCATAATGTAAGGATATTGGCGCACCCTAAGATAATGATTTAAAAATCATAAGAACAATGAAATATTAAATAATATAATATATATAGAGCTTCTTGTCTTACTGGACGTAAAATAAACTCTTTGTGGCTTAAATCAAAATTTGGTTTTGTCCACTCCATACATATGGATGATTATATTTATATGACTACCCAAATTTACAATCCCCACTTTTCATGTAGGTACTGTGTTTAGGCTGACAATGTCTCTTCGAGTGTTCCTTTTGATTACTCTTAATTTTTCATGCAAGACTATCATCTTCTTTTCAATCCACATTAGTAGTAGATATATAACTAACACTTGTATTTTGCTGAAAATCTCCTAAATACAGCTTTGATATTCTGATATGTTCAAAAAGTTATATTAAAACTCTCGAGATCAGCTGATTTATTTGCTCAATCACTTTTATAAAACCATCAAATTTTAATTCGGGATTAAATTACGTGGCTTGAAGAAGACAAAATGAATCCTGATTCTTTCCCAGGGATTGGGTTGCTCGGAAGATATATTCATTTTGACACCTCATCCAACAATCAATTTTCCACCTTGGCGAGCGACACATTCTCTAATTTTGGATCTGGTTGTGCTATGACTAGGAACCATCAAACCAACTCGGTGTTTAGTAAATTAAAGGATTATATTACACAAAGCATTTTGAATTTTATTTGAATCAATGTTGTTATGTGATTAATCCCATTACTATTGAGAAAAACATAAACACATAAACATTATGGAGTATTGTGATAGGAACCATGCTAATTTTTCAAGGATTTTGTGTGTAGTAGTGTAACTAAGGAAACAATAAATAAAAAGGCTTGATTAATTGTATTCCAAATTATAACAGATAAGTCGAAATTCAAAAACAGGTATAGATCTTCGAAAAAGAAAATATGACCCTTTAATGGTCAAGATTGTGACACGTGTCAAAGATTAAGACAATTATTCACCTATATTATTTATCCCACTATTAAAAACAATTTTCTCCCACTTCAATTTTACTAACAATTTTTTCCTCTCTACAATTGTATTTAAAAAATAAACTAATCTAATAAGACACTCTAAAATATAGTTAAATCAGGTATTGACTGTAAACTTAGCTAATAAGACACTTCCTCACAACTATTTCCTTATACTAATGGCAATATTTATTTTTTTAATAAAGTCTCTGTTACTATTAATATTATAAATGTAAAACAATAACAATAAAAATTCATCCTAATATACTTAAATATAAAATAACTCAATATAAGTGACACTTTTAATATAATACTAATTAAAACAAAATAAAAACAGAAAAAGAGATAGATAAGGAGAATATATCAGTTTCTCTTGCAACATAAACCCTCGTTTTTCAGATCCAGAAGACTGAATCTGTTTCTCAAGTAATATCTCGTCTTTCTCCTGTGAGTCATGTATAACAAAATAGTTTCCCACTAAGTTCCATGACCTTTTCTGCATAATAGTTTGGTAATCTTCCTTGGATTCACAGTTTATGAGACACGAGTTAAAGCCCATTTTTTCTGAAGAAAATTGAAACTGATAGGTTTGTTGCTTAAGATTTTAGCAAGGAGTTTCGACTTTTTAATTTTAGAGTAGATTGAGTTTTGGACGAATTTCAAAATAATTTTGTGAGGTTCCATTTTGTGTTTGTTGTTTTGTGACTGGTGAGGCCATTGCAGAACAGTTTTGGAGTACAAGAGAGACTAACAAAGAGAGGGGGAGAGAAGAGAGAGCTATCGAATAGGAAAAAGAAGGGTGAACTAACCTGATTATGTAGCGAAAGGAAGGTATGGAAGCTATAATTGGGGGTGGGATTGCTTTGGGTATGTGGTGGTGGTGGTGAGGTAAGGGGTGGCGGTGGAGGTAGTTTCAAGAGATCCCGATAAAATGTTATTTATTTGGTGCTTGTAATCTTGGTATTGTATCCAACTTTTAATCTAAAAAGGGAAAAAAAGTAAGGCATAAAAATAAACCAAGACGCTTTGTCATTCGGACTTGCAGGACCAAATATATGCCCTCTGCAAGTCAGGTGCTAAACCGTCTTGTTGACTTTAGACTCAACCTGGTCCTGGTTACTCCCCATAAAAAGATAGTTTATCAAATTTATAGCACAATTAAAATCCACAACATACAAATATTTTGCCCAAGGTTATGACAGTTAAATTCCCAAAGCATTTTAAACAGACTTCAACTCTATATAATTAAACAAACATATTTGCTATATGTAATAAAAACTATTCATAATTTAATATTAAGACTCTTTCTACTCAGATGCGGCATCACCACGAACTTTCTCATACAAACGATACATCAAAGTAGTCCTCGACATTTGAGGCTCTCTCTCCAACACAGCAATAACATCCTTCACTGAAATCGAACGCGCCACTCTATTTTGCGCCACGACCCCCTGGTTTTTTCCACCTTTCCTCATTCCTCCTACATAAAATCACACCATTTACAACACAATTCACAATTTAATAAATATAATCAAAATCATCAAACATACGAGTATTAGAACTTGAATTTCCCCGTTTTTCCACGTTTTGATTATCCATAACACTCTTCCCAGAAGTAGATGAAGATTTTCGATTCACATCTTTACCCGTCTCTGAACTAGATGAAGTATCCGGGCCTGTACCAAGGCCCGGGCCACCTTCACGCTTTTGCTTAGCCTGTTTAGCCATTAGTTTCCATTTTGACAGCATGTCATCTCCACCAAAAGCAGCTCGTGCAGCCACATTTGCTGCTGTAGCACGCAATTTGTTATCCTCTTCCTTGTTAACTTAAATTGTTAAATAAATTTCTTAGCTTAATGTATTTACCAACCAAACATTGAACATAATATTTAAGTTTTCTTTGTTTTTACTCCCGAGTTCGTTTTTTTGAAACCAACTCAATTTGACTCGACTTACTATTTTTATAGTCTAAACCATATTAATGATATATGTAATACTATTAATTGAGAAAAAAACCGACAAGTAAATGTTATACAATTTAATATTATATATTGAATGAATTTTTTATACATATATATTATTTTATTGTATTTTACCGTTATAAAAATTTGTTCTTTAATAATTGAGTTTCTTATTAAGCTTGACCTTATTCTTTTCAAATAAACAAATGATGGTGTTGAACCTTTCTAGATCAATTTACATAGTTCTAAAATTGTACTATTTTCTTAAGATTTAAATTTCTAATTGATTATGTGATACATTTACCCAATAAAGGGGTCTTGTGTCACTATTTTTAATTTATTTATATTTTGATTAAACTATGTTTATTTCAAGAATGAAATGGTTAGATAAAAAAGTATCGGAGTGTACCTTTCACCAGATTCATAATTTTGTAAACACCAAATAAAAAAATATAATATAAATAGAATTGATTTTTTGTAAAAAAATATATAGTATTGACAAAAGATTATTTTGAATTAAAAAAATTTACCTTTATCAGAGAGATCTTAATTGAAATGTTATGGCCAACGATCCGAGATACTATATTAAAAACTCCCTTTTCATGGAGATCTGAAATATGGAGATATGAGGTTGAGAAATGGGATGTTTGGAAATTAGAGATTCGGAGATAGGAGGGATGAAGATCTGAGATATATGGAGATTAGGGGTTTGAAAAAATAAACATAATAAAAAAGAAAGACAAAGAGAGCGGAAATTGGGATACTACCACTTCTGGTGCTGCTTTAGAGATGAGGTAGTATTTGGTTGTCGAAAGAAAGATGTTATATGGTGGGACTATACTTGAAGGAGTTTGGGTTAAGGTTTAATTACAATAAATAATGTAATTTATAGGATTGAGCAAACTTTAAGTAACTTAGCCCAAAACGATTAAAATTAGCCCAAATTTAATAAAAACAATTGTTGTAGCCAAACATGTTTTTGGCCCAACTTAAAATTTATGACATTCGTCTAAATTTTTAAATAGTTTTAGGGTAAGACTTCAATCCAGTATTGGATGGTCCAATATTCATATCACATCTATTGATTATTTTAACAAAACACATGTCATTAGATTAATTAGGTAGTTACTTTAGTAAGTTTAAAACATGGGGTATGTGTATAAATATGATTGGTGTAGGTTCATCCAATATAGAATGGAAGAATTTTTCATAATTTTATCCATCATTATTCATTAAGTGGTCATTTGCGTAATAATAATAAGATATTTATGAAATGTAATTAGACAAAGAAAATGTATATTTCAGTTACTTTATTAATTACATTGTGATGCAACGGGTATGAATGAATTCATTGTCCTTGGAATAATTAAATTGTTTATTTTCATAGCTTGACGTATATTTTGTGTAGTTTTTTATAAGGTTTATGGGTTAATCCTCCTCCAAAAAGAGGTTCTGTTTTTTTCAAGCACATTCATATGTTAATTTATGACTAATTTTTGCAATCCAATTCCTCATGGACGTGGTTTCGAACCACACATATCCTCTTGTTGTACTATTAGTTGCACGAGTTTTACCAATAATAACTAATTTGGATCCTTTTAACCCAACACTATCCCACCACTAACCCGAGGTTAATTTTTTTAATTACCTTAGAGTTAGTTTAACCGATATTATAACCTAGCCAAGTTACCATACGGTTAGTAATATCCCAAATGAAAAAAACATTGTTCAAGAAACATTTAGTAATTAATTGTTTTAAATTTTTAATTTATTTTAGACATTATATTTGTGTTATTAAATAATTACAACATATTATGACATTTGGTCTTATATTGAATATTTTATATATTTTACAAACGAAAAACAGGAACATATTTTATATTGTTATTCATATGTATATATTTAAATTTTTATATAGGGATATCGAACAAATGGTGAAATACCAAATATGTAGTGCATGTAAAGTGTCTTGTGAACTTACAAAAAGACTTTGTCTTTCAATTTTCGTAAGGGTTGAGGTAGTTTTCCCTATTCTAGATGGATCCGCATTTGATCTGAACGGTCTTGCTCCAAAATCCCATAGATTGCAAACAACGGCTAGTCACACGTGTGAGGGGCTACTACCAATGGCACCTTAAAGATCAGGTTAGCTTGAGGCTAATCAAAGTTGGAAATGAATAGTGCAAATACATTTCCTCTTTGAGGACATAAGGTATTTATATGATCTCAATAATACATATTGCCATCTAGTGGGATTTCTACATATGTTGTAGTTCAACCATGAAGTAATTCCCTTTGGCCCTTATAATGGATATCAAAAAATTGAAAATAGTCGAGTCTATCATGAATGGGCAGCAGATGTTTTTATTAGTCGTGGGATACAATAACTATGTAAATTCTTTGGGTGGGCTCGTTAGCCCTTCGGTTGGGATTGGTGTTTTTTTTATGCATTCGGGATACCAGTTACCCATAAGGTCATATTTATGATCATTATGAATTATCCATATGTAGTGGTTAATCAGAAAAATTGAATTGGATAGGATCAATAGGATGCTAAAGATGGGCCAAATTTAAAAAATTTATATCCTCATATAAATTTATGTGTGGTATGTCTACGATAAATGGGGAAGTTAAATAGTCCTCTTAATCTGACAGACCAAGAGTGGTGATCTAAAAATAATTATTAATAAACACATTTGCTCATTTTTAGCTTCTGCGTGCTCATACCAACCATTTATTCTGCTTCCACTAACTCTCTTAGCCATCATTACAAATTTTGTGTTAGCATAATATCGATCATTTTTTATCTTGTCTATATTAAACATTCTCTTATACATGGCACTTGGTTGGTCAAGTTCTGCGAGATTGACTAATTTCCATGCTTTATTATTTACATACATTCAGGCTAGTGCATCACCGCTTATAAAGGAAAAAAATGAGGCAATTCAAGTTGATTGGTTGGTTCTATGATTTTAAAGACTGAGGTGGAACCTCTATCTAGTATTCAACACACTACAAAGATACTTACCGGAAGAGCATATGAATTTGGTACGTGATATCATAATCTAAACGGATCACCAATTTACTTCTTTTGGAATCTCAATAGTAGCTTCTTAACCTTTATGTTGATAGAATTACAACCACTGTATGGCCATAATTTTACGGTTTGAATAAAGACGGGCATATCCATCCTTGAATTGTATAATGGTTCTGCAACCTCCAATGTTTCGAATAACTAGAAAGAAACTCCATTTTCTATTTAGAAACTTGTACATCAATATTCTCAAATTTTGGATCTTGATGAGTTGTATTCTTGAATATATTTTCCTAGAAGGTGTATGAAATGTTTTGAAATTTATCACAATAGAAAAACTTGTTTCATCCAAAACAGTGTACAGTTTAAATTTTGCATAAATAATGAAGAATTCATCTTCTAGATTTATAAATTTATAACTTTGTTTTAAGTCAATATAGGGAAGGAAAATAGAGTTGAAAATAAAGAGATGAGTCATTCATTAGACATGATTAAAGAATGGAATATTATGTTTTGGGTCCAAAATAATTTACACTTAGCTAAAGGCAAAACATGTCTTTACATAAATTACTATATTATTAGATCTCGTCTCTTCTTATAATCAAGGAAAAAGACTAGATATCCATATTTCATGAATGTCTCTTTTTAATGTAATTATATTTTCTTTTACTATGACGGATAATTAACCACAAATATCCACTTATTTTGGACCCAAAACATGATCTTACTAAATACACCTTTGCTATTCCGATATGTTCAAAAGTCATATTAAAACCCTCGAGATTAGCTGATTTATTTGCTAAATCACCTTAATAAAACCGTCAAATTATAATTCGAGATTAAATTACGTGGCTTGAGTAAGACCAAGATATATTCATCTAGATACCCCGTCCAACCATCGATCATCCACCTTGGTGAGCGACATATTCCCTAATTTTGGATCTGGGTGTGCTATGACTAAGAACCATGTGTTTAATAAATTAAAGGATTATATTACAAAATGCATTTTGAATTTTATTTGAATCAAAGTTGTTATGTGATTAATCCCATTACTATTGAGAAAAACATAAACACATAAACATTATGGAGAATTGTAATAGGAACCATGCTAATTTTTCAAGGATTTTGTATGTAGTTGTGTAACTAAGGACACAATAAATAAAAAGGTTTGATTAATTGTATTCCAAATTATAACATATAAGTCCAAATTCAAAAACAGGTATAGATCTTCGAAAAAGAAAATATGACCCTTTAATGGTCAAGATTAAGACAATTATTCACCTATATTATGTATCCCACTATTAAAAACAATTTTCTCCCACTTCAATTTTACTAACAATTTTTTCATCTCTACAATTGTATTTAAAAAAAAAACTAATCTAATAAGACACTCTGAAAAATAGTTAAATCTGGTATTGACGGTAAACTTAGCTAATAAGACACTTCCTCACAACTATTTCCTTATACTAATGGCGGTATTTATTTTTTCAATTAAGTCTCTATTACTATTAATATTATAAAAGCAAAACAATAACAATAACAATTCATCCTAATATACTTAAATATAAAATAACTCAATATAAGTTACTTTTTTAATATAATACTAATTAAAGCAAAATAAAAACAGAAAAATAGATAGATAAGGAGAATATATCAGTTTCTCTTGCAACATAAACCCTCGTTTTTCAGATCCAGAAGACTGAATCTGTTTCTCAAGTAATATCTCGTCCTTTGTGCAATTCTTCCACCAATATTCAATGTTAAATCTTTCTCTTGTGAGTCATGTATTATTAATTATAACTTATTTGTTTAACATAAATTGTTAAATAAATTTCTTAGCTTAATGTATTTACCAACCAAACATTGAACATAATATTTAAGTTTTCTTTGTTTTTACTCCCAGGGTTAGTTTTTTTTTAAACCAACTCAATTTGACTCGACTAACTATTTTTATAGTCAAAACCATATAAATCATATATATGTAATACTATTAATTGAGAAAAAAATCCACAAGTAAATGTTATACAATTTAATATTATATATTTAATGAATTATTTTATACATATATATTATTTTATTGTATTTTACCGTTATAAAAATTTGTTCTTTAATAAATGAGTTTCTTATTAAGCTTGACCTTATTCTTTTCAAATAAACAAATGATGGTATTGAACCTTTCTAGATCAATCTACATAGTTCTAAAATTTTACTATTTTCTTAAGATTTAAATTACTAATTGATTATGTGATACATTTACCCAATAAAGGGGTCTTTTGTCACTATTATTAATTTATTTATATTTTTACTAAAATATGTTTATTTCAAGAATGCAATGGTAAGAAAAAAAAGTATCTGAGTGTACTTTTCACCAGATTCATAATTTCGTAAACACCAAATAAAAAAATATAATATAAATAGAATTGATTTTTTGTAAAAAAAATATATGTAGTATTAACAAAATATTATAGAGAATTAATTTTTTTACCTTTATCATTACAATCTTAATTGAAATGTTATGGTCAACGATCTGAGATACTGTATTAAAAAGCTCCTTTTTCATTGAGATCGAGGTTAAGAAATGGGAGGTTTGGAAATTAGAGATTCGAAGATAGGAGTAATAAAGATCTGAGGTATATGGAGATTCAGAGATTAAGAAAAATAAAATGTAATATAAAAGAAAGACAAAGAGGGCGGAAATTGGGTTAGACCACTTCCGGGTGCTACCTTTGAGATGAGGTAGTATTTGGTTGTTGAGAAAGATGTTATAGGGTGAGATAATACTTGAAAGAGTTTGGGTTAAGGTTTAATTAAATAAATTATGTAATTTATAGGATTGAACAAATTTTAAGTGAACTAAGCCCAAAAAAATTTAAGTTATCCCAAATTTAATAAAAAAAAATTACATTAGCCAACATGTTTTTGGCCCAACTCAAAATTTATAAAATTAGTCTAAATTTTTAAATAATTTTATCCATCATTATTCATTAAGTGGTCATTGCGTTATATTAATAAGACATCTATGAAATGTAATTAGGCAAATAAAATGTATATTTCAGTTAATTTATTAATTACTTGTTGATGGAACGAGTATGAATGAATTCATTGTCATTGGAATAATTAAATTGTTTATTTTCTTAGCATGACGTATATTTTGTGTAGTTTTTTATAAGGTATATGGGTTACTTCTTCTCCAAAAAGAGAGTCTCTTTTTTTCAAGAACCTTTATATGTCAATTTAAGACCTATTTTTGTAATCATATTCCTCATGGGACGGGGTTTCGAACCATACATATCCTCTTGTTTTACTTTACTTGCACGAGTTTTACCAATAATAACTAATTTTGATCCTTTTAACCCAACACTATCCCACCACTAACCCGAGGTTAATTTTTTTAATTATCTTAGAGTTAGTTTAACCAATATTATAACCTGGCCAAGTTACCCTAGGGTTAGTTATATCCCAAATGAAAAACAACATCGTTCAAGAAACTTTAATAATTAATTTTTTTAAATTTCAAATTTATTTTGACATACTAAATTTTTGTTATTAAATAATTAAAAGATATTATGACATTTGGTCTTATATTGAATATATTATATATTTAATAAACAAAAAACAAGAACATATTACATATTGTTATTCATATGTACATATTTAAATTTTTAAATAGGGATATTGAACAAATGGTGAATTACCAAATATGTAGTGCATGTAAAGTGTCTTGTGAATTTACAAAAAGACTTTGTCTTTCAATTTTTGTAAGGATTGAGGTATTCCTTATTCTAGATGGATCAACATTTGATATGAATGGTCTTGCTCCAAAATCCCATAGATTGCAAACAACGGCTAGTCACCCATGTGAGGGGCTAATACCAATGGCACTGTAAAGACCAGGTTAGCTCGAGGCTAATCTAAGTTGGAAATGAACAGCGCACATATATTTCCTCTTTGAGGACATGAGGTATTACGCTTTGACATCCAGTGGGATTTCTACATATGTTGGAGTTCAATTATGAAGAAATTCCCTTTTGGCCTTATAATGGATATCAAACAATTAAAAAGAGTTGAGTCTAGCATAATATCGATCACTTTTTTATCTTGTCTATATTCAACCTTCTCTTATGTGTGGCACTTGGTTGGTCATGCTCTATGAGATTGACGAATCTCCATGCTTTGTTATTTATATACATTCTGGCTAGTGCATCACCCCTTATAAAGGAAAAAAATTAGGCAATTAAAGTTGATTGGTTGCTTCTATGATTTTGAAGACGGAGGTGGAACCTCTATCTCGTATTCAACACACTACAATGATACTTATCGGGGAAGCACATGAATTTTGGTGCGTGATATAATAATCTAAATGGATCATCAATTTAATTTTTTTGGAATCTCAATAATAGCTTCTTAACCTTCATGTACATAGTATTACTACCACTGTATGGCTATAATTTTACAGTTTGAATAAAGACAGGCATATCCATCCTTGAATTGTATAATGGTTCTGCAACCTTCAATGTTCTGAATAACTAGAGAGGAACCCCATTTTCTATTTAGAAACTTGTGCATCCATAATCTCAAATTTTGGATCTTGTTGAGTTGTAATATTTTTTTGTATATATTTTCCTAGAAGGTGTAGGAATTGTTTTGAAACTGATCACAATAGAAAAACTTGTTTCATCTAAAACTAGTTAACACTTTAAATTTTGCATATATAATGAAGAATTCGTCTTATATATCTATGAATTTCTAACTTTGTTTCAAGTCAATCTAGGGAAGGAAAATAGAGTTGTTGAAAATAAAGAGATTAGTCATCCATTAGACATGATAAACTATGGAAGATTATGTTTTGGGTCCAAAATAAGTTTCACTTAGTTGAAGGCAAAACATGTCTTTACATAAATTACTATATTATTAGATCACTTCTCTTCTTATAATCAAGGAAAATTACTAGATATCCATATTTCATAAAATGTCTCTTTTTTCTTTTACTATGATGGATAATTCACCACAAAAATCCACTTATTTTGTACCCTGCACATGATTTTCCATACTTAAATCATGTCTAATAACTGACTCATCTCTTTATTTTCAACAACTCTATTTTCCTTCCCTAGACTGACTTAAAACAAAGTTAGAAATTTATAAATCTATTAGATTAATTCTTCATTATATACGCAAAATTTAAACTGTTACCTATTTTGGATGATACAAGATCTTTTAGTGTGATCAATTTCTAAACATTTCCTACACCTTCTAGGAAAACATATTCAAGAAAATATTACCACTCATCAAGATCCAAAATTTAAGAATATGGATGCACAAGTTTCTAAATAGAACATGGGGTTTCTTTCTAGTTATTCAGAACATTGGAGGTTGTAGAACCATTATACAAATCACGGATGGATATGCCCATCTTCATTCAACATTAAAATTATTGCCATACAATGGTTGTAATTCTATCAACATAAAGGTTGAAAAGCTACTATTGATATTCCAAAAAAACTAAATTGATGATCTTTTTAGAGTATGATATCACGCATCAAAATTCATATGCTTCCCTTATAAGTATCATTGTGGTGTGTTGAATACGAGATAGAGGTTCCACCTCCATCTTCAAAATTATAGAACCAACCAATCAACTTGATCTGCCTCATTTTATTCGATCTAAAGTTAAGTTCATGCCTCAAATTTGATAATGAGGTTGGTGGGGCTAAAGTAGGAAACTGTTAATCCAATAGGATAAGGAGCAACATGCATATGAGTTGTGGAAGATTATGATGTATTATCAATCAACACCCTCATCAGGTAGTCAAATGTATACGACAATAAAAATTTACATATTTTGTTTTAAGCATAATGTAAGCAGATTGGTGCACCCTAAGATAATGATTTGAAAATACTAACAACAATGCAATATTAAATAATATAATATATATAGGGCTTCGTGTCTTACTGTATGTAAATTAAATCAAAATTTGGTTTTGTCCACTCGATACATATGGATGATTAAATTTATATGACTACCCAAATTTACAATCCCCACATTTCATGTAGGTACTGTGTTTAGGCTGACAATGTCTCTTCGAGTGTTTCTTTTGACTACTCTTAATTTTTCATGCAAGACTATCATCTTCTTTTCAATCCACATTAGTAGTAGATATATAAATAACACTTGTATTTTGCTGAAAATCTCCTAAATACAGCTTTGATATTCTGATATGTTCAAAAAGTTATACTAAAACTCTCGAGATCAGCTGATTTATTTGCTCAATCATCTTTATAAAACCATCAAATTTTAATTCGACATTAAATTACGTGGCTTGAGTAAGACCAAGATATATTCATCTAGATACCCCGTCCAACCATCGATCATCCACCTTGGTGAGCGACGTATTCCCTAATTTTGGATCTGGGTGTGCTATGACTAAGAACCATGTGTTTAATAAATTAAAGGATTATATTACACAAAGCATTTTGAATTTTATTTGAATCAAAGTTGTTATGTGATTAATCCCATTACTATTGAGAAAAACATAAACACATAAATATTATGGAGAATTTTAATAGGAACCATGCTAATTTTTCAAGGATTTTGTGTGTAGTTGTGTAACTAAGGACACAATAAATAAAAAGGTTTGATTAATTGTATTTTAAATTATAACAGATAAGTCCAAATTCAAAAACAGGTATAGATCTTCGAAAAATAAAATATGACCCTTTAATGGTCAAGATTAAGACAATTATTCACCTATATTATTTATCCCACTATTAAAAACAATTTTCTCCCACTTCAATTTTACTAACAATTTTTTCCTCTCTTCAATTGTATTTAAAAAAAACTAATCTAGTAAGACACTCTGAAAAATAGTTAAATCAGGTATTGACGGTAAACTTAGCTAATAAGACACTTCCTCACAACTATTTCCTTATACTAATGGAAATATTTATTTTTTCAATTAAGTCTCTATTACTATTAATATTATAAAAGCAAAACAATAACAATAACAATAACAATTCATCCTAATATACTTAAATATAAAATAACTCAATATAAGTTACTTTTTTAATATAATACTAATTAAAGCAAAATAAAAACAGAAAAATAGATAGATAAGGAGAATATATCAGTTTCTCTTGCAACATAAACCCTCGTTTTTCAGATCCAGAAGACTGAATCTGTTTCTCAAGTAATATCTCGTCCTTTGTGCAATTCTTCCACCAATATTCAATGTTAAATCTTTCTCTTGTGAGTCATGTATTTTTAATTATAACTTATTTGTTTAACTTAAATTGTTAAATAAATTTCTTAGCTTAATGTATTTACCAACCAAACGTTGAACATAATATTTAAGCTTTCTTTGTTTTTACTCCCAGAGTTAGTTTTTTTTTAAACCAACTCAATTTGACTCAGACTAACTATTTTTATAGTCAAAACCATATCAATGATATATGTAATACTATTAATTGAGAAAAAAATCGACAAGTAAATGTTATACAATTTAATATTATATATTTAATGAATTATTTTATACATATATATTATTTTATTGTATTTTACCGTTATAAAAATTTGTTCTTTAATAGATGAGTTTCTTATTAAGCTTGGCCTTATTCTTTTCAAATAAACAAATGATGGTGTTGAACCTTTCTAGATCAATGTACATAGTTCTAAAATTTTACTATTTTCTTAAGATTAAAATTACTAATTGATTATGTGATACATTTACCCAATAAAGGGGTCTTTTGTCACTATTTTTAATTTATTTATATTTTGATTAAAATATGTTTATTTCAAGAATGCAATGGTAAGAAAAAAAGTATCGGAGTGTACCTTTCACCAGATTCATAATTTTGTAAGCACCAAATAAATAAAATATAATATAAATAGAATTGATTTTTTGTAAAAAAAAATATATGTAGTATTAACAAAATATTATAGAGAATTAATTTTTTTTTATCTTTATCATTATAATCTTAATTGAAATGTTATGGTCAACTACTGTATTAAAAAGCTCCATTTTCATGGAGATTGATGTCTCCTCATTTGTGATAGATTAATGTTAGGATGAGACATCATTTTAAGTGATTTAGAAATCAATAATGTCGATTTTCTTGAGTTTTAGTGAACTTTCCTATTTTGAGTCTTGATTTGTGGAATTATTATTTTTAGAGCATATTGGGTTTAATTGTTTATTTAGTGTGTAGCTTTAAAGATAATTATGGAGCTTAATTAGAGTTCAAGTCAAAGATTACAACTTATGGAAAGAGATTTGCATGGTAATTGGAGATAAGGAAACAAAAGCTAAAAAGATGGAAAAGGAAAAGCTGCCTAAACCTGAGATTTTTGCATACACGTCCAAATATATGCGTTTTTACCTATGAAATAGACCGAATCTGATGATTTTCTTCATTTGGGTCAAGATAATTCTGTTGCGATTCTTTTGGTATCTTATGGAGCTCAAACCGACCAATAACGAAGAAGATATGCTCAAAACGGTCCAGCAGTGTTTATCTTTATTTCTATACGAATTTGAGTTGGGCTAGAAGTCCATTACCTTAACTCTTCCTCAAGAAAACGAATTAGGTCTTCTAAACACCTATAAATACACCCTTATATCACTTGTAAATCATCCTTGCTTAGAGAAAACCTTAATATTATTCCTTAGTCATTGTAGAGAGCAAGATGATGTCTTTTGTAATTTCTTTTAGTTTATTTCCTTCAGGTATGAACTAAACTCCCCATAGCTTGGGTTTTGCATATGTATAATCTATAAATTCTAATTCTTCTATCTAAGTTTCTTTGGGAATTATATATTTTAATTTGATATTAGCTTCTTACTTAATATTTGTTTATGTGTTTTGATTTAATGTCTTTCCTAGAACTGATCACTTTAGGATTGTTTTAATAGTAGTTAGATGGTCTCCTTGACAGGGTGTTTAACTATTGAACCACCACATAATGTCTAGAGTCAATAGTAGTTCTGACAAAACATGCTTCTAACTAGATAGTCATTAGGGTTTGTTTTAATCACCATATCACCAATTGATTGTAGTTTGCTGGATAGGGCCTTAGTGGCGTTTGATAACCCTATTTGAGTCCTCGTCTTGGTTGTGCCGTAGCCCCCTTAGTCGCTCTCAAGGTCTAAGATAGGGGAATTTAGAATCCTGACTAAGTATACCAAGAGCTAATATTCTCCCTTATTAACTAGATTTATAGATAGAATTAGAAGGATTAGTGCATACTAGCAAAACCTGAGCTATACTTCTCATCTCATATTCTTCGTATTTTATTTTATTGTCTTTATTTTCTTAGTTTTAATTCTTAATCTCGAAAATTACTTGCTTTAATTTACTGTTTTCTAATTATTTACTTTTACTCGATATTCTTACTCACGCGATTAACACACTTAAGTCCCTGAGAACGAACTCTATTTATCATTAAAACTTGCATACGTCCTGTAATACTTGCAGTACTATGCCTGTCTAGGGTGAGAGTGTGTAGTTTTCTTGACCTTTATTTGTATTAATTTTATCACACCCTAGGCGACAGCAGAGATCGAGGTTAAGAAAGGGGAGGTTTGGAAATTAGATATTCGGAGATAGGAGTAATAAAGATCCGAGGTATATGGAGATCAGAGGTTAAGAAAAATAAATTGTAATATAAAAGAAAGACAAAGAGGGCGGAAATTGGGTTAGACCACTTCCGGGTGCTACCTTTGAGATGAGGTAGTATTTTGTTGTTGAGAAAGATGTTATAGGGTGAGACTATACTTGAAGGATTTTAGGTTAAGGTTTAATTAAAATATATTATGTAATTTATAGGATTGAACAAATTTTAAGTGAACTAAGCCCAAACAAATTTAAGTTATCCCAAATTTAATAAAAACAATTACATTAGCCAAACATGTTTTTGGCCCAACTCAAAATTTATAAAATTAGTCTAAATTTTTAAATAATTTTATCCATCATTATTCATTAAGTGGTCATTGTGTAATATTAATAAGACATCTATGAAATGTAATTAGGCAAATAAAATGTATATTTCAGTTAATTTATTGATTACTTGTTGATGCAACGAGTATGAATGAATTCATTGTCCTTGGAATAATTAAATTGTTTATTTTCTTAGCTTGACGTATATTTTGTGTAGTTTTTTATAAGGTTTATGGGTTACTTCTTCTCCAAAAAGAGAGTCTCTTTTTTCAAGAACCTTCATATGTCAATTTAAGACCTATTTTTGTAATCCAATTCCTCATGGGACGAGGTTTCAAACCATACATATCCTCTTGTTTTACTATTACTTGCACGAGTTTTACCAATAATAACTAATTTTGATCCTTTTAACCCAACACTATCCCACCACTAACCTGAGGTTAATTTTTTTAATTACCTTAGAGTTAGTTTAACCAATATTATAACCTAGCCAAGTTACCCTAGGGTTAGTTATATGCCAAATGAAAAACAACATCGTTCAAGAAACTTTTAGTAATTAATTTTTTTAAATTTCAAATTTATTTTGAGATACAAAATTTGTGTTATTAAATAATTCAAAGATATTATGACATTTGGTCTTATATTTAGTATATTATATAATTTACAAATGAAAAACAAGAACATATAATATCTTAATATTCATATGTACATATTTAGATTTGTATATAGGGATATCAAACAAATGGTGAATTGCCAAATATGTAGTGCATGTAAAGTGTCTTGTGAACTTACAAAAAGACTTTGTCTTTAAATTTTTGTAAGGGTTGAGGTATTTTTCCTTATTCTAGATGGATTCGCATTTGATCTGAACGGTCTAGCTTCAAAATCCCATAGATTGCAAACAACGGTTAGTCACCCATGTGAGGGGCTACTACTGATGGAACCTTAAAGACCAGGTTAGCTCAAGCTAATCAAAGTTGGAAATGTCCTCTTTGAGGACATGAGTTATTTATATGATCTCAATAATACGCATTGACATCTAGTGTGATTTCTACATATTTTGGAGTTCAACCATGAAGAAATTCCCTTTGGCCCTTATAATGGATATCAAACAACTGGAAATAGTTGTGTCTATCATGAATGGGAAGTAAATGTTTTTATTTATCGCGGGATACAGTAGCTATATAGATTCTTTGGGTGGGCTCGTAAGCTCTTCGGTTGGGATTTGTGTTTTGTTTATGCATTCGTGTATACCAGTTACCCACAAGGTCATATTTCAGATTATTATGATATATCCATATGTTGTGGTTAATCAGAGAATTTGAATTGGATAGGATCAATAGGATGCTAAAGATAGGCCAAATTTTACAAATTTATATCCTCTAATAAATTTATGTGTGGTATGTCTACAATAAATGAGGAAGTTAAAAAGGTCTTTTAATTTGACAGATCAAGAGTGGTGGTCTAAAATAATTATTAATAAACACATTTTCTCATTTTTAGATTTTGCATGCTCATACCAACTATTGATTCTGCTTCCACTGACTCTCTTAGCCATCATTACAAATTTTGTGTTAGCATAATATCGGTCACTTTATTATCTTTTCTATATTCAGTCTTCTCTTATGTGTGGCACTTGGTTGGTCATGTTCTGTGAGATTGACTAACCTCTATGCTTTGTTATTTATATACATTCAAACTAGTGCATCACCCCTTATAAAGGAAAAAATGAGGCAATTTAAGTTGATTGGTTGGTTCTATGATTTTGAAGATGGAGGTCGAACCGCTATCTAGTATTCAACACTCTACAATGATACTTATAGGGGAAGCATATGAATTTTGGTGCGTGATATCATAATATAAATGGATCATCAATTAACTTTTTTTGGAATCTCATTAGTAGCTTATTAACCTTTATGTTGATAGAATTACAACTACTGTATGGCCATAATTTTACGGTTTGATTAAGACGGGCATATCCATCCTTGAATTGTATAATGGTTCTGCAACCTCCAATGTTCCAAATAACTAGAAAGAAACCCTATTTTCTATTTTAGAAACTTGTGCATCCATATTCTCAAATTTTGGATCTTGATGAGTTTTAATATTTTCTTGAATATATTTTCCTAGAAGGTGTAGGAAATGTTTTGAAATTGATCACAATAGAGAAACTTGTTCCATCCAAAACAGTTAACTGTTTAAATTTTCATATATAATGAAAATTCATCTTATAGATTTATCAAATTCTAACTTTGTTTTAAGTCAATATAGGGAAGGAAAATTGAGTTTTTGAAAATAAAGAGATGACTCATTCATTAGACATGATTAAAATATGGAAGATTATGTTTTGGGTCCAAAATAAGTTTCACTTAGTTGAACGCAAAACATGTCTTTACATAAATTACTATATTATTAGATCACGTCTCTTCTTATAATCAATGAAAATTACTAGATATCCATATTTCATGAATGTCTCTTTTTAATTGAATTATATTTTCTTTTACTATGATGGATAATTCACCACAAATATCCACTTATTTTGGACCCAAAACATGATCTTCCACACTTTAATCATGTCTAATAACTGACTCATCTCTTTATTTTCAACAACTCTATTTTCCTCCCCTAGACTAATTTAAAACAAAGTTAGAAATTCATAAATCTATCAGAGTAATTCTTCAACAACTCTATTTTCCTCCCCTAGACTAACTTAAAACAAAGTTAGAAATTCATAAATCTATCAGATTAATTCTTCATTATGTACGCAAAATTTTAACTGTTACCTATTTTGGATGATACAAGATTTTTTATTGTGATCAGTTTCAAAACATTTCCTACACCTTCTAAGAAAATATATTCAAGAAAATTACAACTCATCAAGATCCAAAATTTGAGAATATGGATGCAAAAGTTTCTAAATAGAAAATGGGGTTTCGTTCTAGTTATTCAAAACATTGGAGGTTGCAGAACCATTATACAATTCAAGGACGGATATACCCGTCTTTATTCAAACTGTAAAATTATGGCCATACAGTGGTTGTAATTCTATCAACATAATGGTTGAAAAGCTACTATTGAGATTACAAAAAAACTAAATTGATGATCTTTTTAGATTATATTATCACGCACCAAAATTCATATGCTTCCTTGATAAGTAGGGCTATAAACGAGTTGAGTCGATCTGAATACTAGATGTACAGGCTTGCTTGTTTCATTTCTCGAGCTGAACCGAGCCGAGCTCAAATTTAAACGAGCCGGACCGATCCGAGCTCAAATGTAAAAGAGCCGAGCCCGGGCTTTTAATGATCCATATTAAAAATGTCAGAACTTGTTTATTTAACTTATATATTAATCTTTTTTAGTTGTTTCTTATGCTTGAAATAGGACTTTCTTGAACCGTTGGTGTTTGATGGAGTGTGTGGTATGAAAATATGAAACATAACATTAAAAAAATCAAATTATCCAATTTGATATTGAAGCTTTAATAATATATTTATAAGTAAATAATATATTAATTTATAAGTAATAATTTTAAACTAGCTCACGAGCAGAGCTTGAGCAGACTCGTTTTCTTATCGAGCTTAAAATGGAGGTTGACCTTGTTTATATTCGAGCCGATCTCGAACAGGCTTTCCCCTGAGCCGAGCTCGAGCATCTAGCGAGTGGTTTGGTTCATTTATAGCCCTACTGATAAGTATCATCGTAGTGTGTTTAATATTAGATAGAGGTTCCACCTCCGTCTTCAAAATCATAGAACCAACCAATCAACTTGAAGCCTCATTTTTTTCGATCTAAAGTTAAGTTCATGCCTCAAAATTGATAATGAGGGTGGTAGGGCTAAAGTAGCAATTTGTTGATCTAACATGGTAAGGAGCAATAGGCATATGAGTTGTGGAAGATTATGATGTATTATTAGTCAACTAACTCATCAGGTAATCAAATGTATACGACAATAAAAATTTACATATTTTGTTTTAAGCATAATGTAAGCAGATTGGTGCACCCTAAGATAATGATTTAAAAATCATAAGAACCATGCAATATTAAATAATATAATATATATAGAGCTTCATGTCTTACAGGACGTAAAATAAGCCCTCTGTGGTTTAAATCAAAATTTGGTTTTGTCCACTCCATAATATGGATTATTATATTTATATGACTATCCAAAATTACAATCCCCACTTTTCATGTAGGTATTGTGTTCAGGCTGAACATGTCTCTTCGAGTGTTTCTTTTGATTACTGTTAATTTTTCATGTAAAACTATCATCCTCTTTTCAATACACAATAGTAGTAGATTTATAACTAACACTTGTATTTTGCTTAAAATCTCCTAAATTGAGCTTTGCTATTCTGATATGTTCAAAAATTATGTTGAAACCCTCGAGATTAGCTGATTCATTTGCTCAATCACCTTTATAAAACCATCAAATTTTAATTCGGGATTAAATTACGTGGCTTGAGTAAGACGAAAAGAATCCTGATTCGTTCCTAGGGATTGGGCTGCTCGGAAGATATATTCATCTAGACACTTCGTCCAACCATCGATTATCCACCTTGGCGAGCGACACATTCCCTAATTTTGGATCTGGCCCTGCCATGACTAAGAACCATCAAACCAACTCGGTGTTTAGTAAATTAAAGGATTATATTACACAAAGTATTTTGAATTATTTGAATCAAAGTTGTTATGTGATTAATCCCATTACTATTGAGAAAAATATAAACACATAAACATTATGGAGTATTGTGATAGGAACCATGCAAATTTTTCAAGGATTTTGTGTGTAGCAGTGTGACTAAGGACACATTAAATAAAAATGTTTGATTAATTGTATTCCATATTATAACAGATAAATCGAAATTCAAAAACAAGTATAGATCTTCGAAAAAGAAAATATGACCCTTTAATGGTCATGATTGTGACACGTGTCAAAAATTAAGACAATTATTCACCTGTATTATTTATCCCACTATTCAAAACTATTTTCTCCCACTTCAGTTTTACTAACAATATTTTCCTCTCTACAATTGTATTTAAAAAAAATAAGCTAATAACACACTCTGAAAAAAGTTAAATCAGGCATTGACGATAAACTAGCTAACAGGAAACTTCCTCAAAACTATTTCCTTAAACTAATGTCAATATTTATTTTGTTAAATAAGTCTTTGTTACTATTAATATTACAAAAGTAAAACAATAACAATAACAATTTATCCGAATATACTTAAATATAAAATAACTCAATATAAGTGACTTTTTTTAGTATAATACTAATTAAAGAAAAATAAAAACAGAAAAAGAGATAGATAATCCAGAAGAGTGAATCTGTGTCTCAAGTAATATCTCGTCCTTTTGCATTTCTTCCACCAAGATCCCATGTTAAATTATTATCCATAGGCGAGGGAATATTTGTAACCTGTTCAATATATACATAATTCCAAATCGGATATGCACTTCTGTGAAGATACTTTGATTTAAATTGATAAAGAATTTGATGATGAGGTCGGTGTTTAAATTTGTATTGAGATTAAAAAAGGCATATTAGTCCATATGTAGTTAAATATTATATTAACTGATGATTTAGGGCATATATTTTGTAAGAGAATGTTAAAAATTTAAATTTTGTTTTATTGATTTTTTGGGTCATTATTCAGTAGCTTAATAAAATCACATAAACCAGACAAAATAGGAAAGATAAATAAGTATATTAGAAAAATATTCAAAATTGGAAAAAAATAAGCACCAATGTTTTAAATCCCAATGAGCCAATAGACTACCAAGAAATTAAAATATAAGTTATATACAAAATTCATGCATTTTTTCAACAAAAAAAATACTTTATATTACCAAATAAAAAACCTCTTTTAACTCATAATTGAAATAAAATGATTTATAAAAAAAACACTTTGCAAGCAACAAATTTATTGGCTGTTGAGACTGATCCCTAAGATATTTGAGCATTCGGCAGTGCATATCTAGTAGAATCTGAAAGGCGGCATATACAAGCGATCCTCCACCATATATAGTACATCGTTCATAGAGTCACTGTCTACTATACGATGTTGTCACGTCATTGCAACTCTCATCCAAGATCAGCATGTTGTGTTGTTGTGGAATTACTCTATGCACAAATTTGGAAGGAGATTAATATTAAATTCAACAATGTATGTTACCAAGAGATATATCATGATAATTTTTGAATAGTAGGCTTACATTAATCTAACAGAGAGACACAATTCCCCGTCTTTCTAGTCCATTAGGAATGCACTTTATATTTTCAACCTCCCCGCCTATATAGAGAATATCCCATTGACATTGGAAAGTATAGATATATTAGGATAAAACTCAGAAATATCCTGAATTGGACTTGCAATTGTGAAATCTGATGAGGTAGAAAAGGTGGAATCTACCATGGTAGAATAGAAAAGGTATACACATATTTAAACACACATGTCCACAAAGTAACACTCTTTGTATTAGACTGACCAGTATAATAACTATATAAGCGAATCAGTGTGCAGATAAGCTAGCAAAAGAAGGAGCGTCATTGAACACACAACATGTGACTCTTATTAATCCACCGGAATACCTTTGGAATCTCATTACAAGGGACGGAAGCGAACACGCAACTGCTAGAGTTGTCCTAGATTAGCTTTAAATAAGTTCTTTTGTCTTTTCATGTAATACTTTGTTCTTAACGGCTTTCAAAGCCTCCTATGTATGCAAAAAAAAATTATAACATTAGTCTAAATTTTTTATTAATTTAATTCATCATTATTCATTAAGTGGTCATCTGTGTAATATTAATAAAACATTTATGAAATGTAATTAGACAAAGAAAATATATATTTCAATTAATTTATTAATTAATTTGTGATGCAACGAGTATGAATGAATTCATTGTCCTTGGAATAATTAAATTGTTTATTTTCTTAGCTTGACGTATATTTGGCGTAGTTTTTTGTAATGATTATTGGTTACTCCTCCTCCAAAAAAAGAGTTTTTTTCAAGCACCTTCATATGTAAATTTAAGATCTATATTTGCAACACAATTCCTCATAGGATGGGGTTTCTAACCTTACATATCCTCTTCTATTACTATTAGTTGCACGAGTTTTACCAATAATAACTAATTTTGATCCTTTTAAACCAACACTATCCCACCACTTACCCGAACTAACCCGAGGTTAATTTTAAATTACCTTAGAGTTAGTTTAACCAATATTATAACCTGGCCAAGATACCCTAGGGTTAGTAATATCCCAAATGAAAAAAACATCATTCAAGAAACTTTTAGTAATTATTTTTTTTAAATTTTAAATTTATTTTGAGATACTATATTTGTGTTATTAAATAATTAAAAGATATTATGACATTTGGTCTTATATTAAATATATTATATGTTTTACAAACGAAAAACAATAACATATTATAGATTGTTATTCATATGTACATATTTAAATTTTTATATAGGGATATTGAACAAATGGTGAAATACCAAATATGTAGTGCATGTAAAGTGTATTGTGAACTTACAAAAAGACTTTTTCTTCCAATTTTCATAAGGTTTGAGGTATTTTTCCATATCCTAGATGGATTCCCATTTGATCTGAACTGTCTTGCTACGAAATCCCATAGATTGCAATCGGCTAGTCACCCATGGGAGGGGCTACTAGCGATGACACCTTAAAGATCAGGTTAGCTTGAGGCTAATCAAAGTTGGAAATGAACAGTGCACATAAATTTCCTCTTTAAGGACATGAGGTATTTCTATGATCTCAATAATACGCATTGATGTCTAGTGGGAATTCTACATATGTTGGAGTTCAACCAGGAAGAAATTACCTTTGGGCTTTATAATGGATATTAAACAATTGGAAATAATTGAGTCTATCATGAATGGGAAGTAGATCTTTTTATTGGTCACGGGATACAAACTCATTGTAGATTTTTTGGGCGGGCTCGTAAGCCCTTCGGTTGGGATTGGTGTTTTCTTTATGCATTCGTGCATACCAGTTACCCACAAGGTCATATTTATGATAATTATGAAATATCCATATGTTGTGGTTAATCAGAGATTTTGAATTGGATAGGATCAATAGGATGCTAAACATAGGCCAAATTTTACAAATTTATATCCTCACATAAATTTATATGTGGTATGTCTACAATAAACGAGGAAGTTAAAAAGACCTCTTAATCTGACAGACCAAGAGTGGTGGTGTACAAATAATTATTAATAAACACATTTTCTCATTTTTAGCTTCTACGTGCTCATACCAACTATTGATTCTGCTTCCACTGACTCTCTTAGAGATCATTACAAATTTTGTGTTAGCATAATATCGATCGCTTTTTTATCTTGTCTATATTTAACCTCCTCTTACGCGTGGCACTAGGTTGGTCAAGTTCTGTGAGATTGATTAATTTCCATGATTTGTTATTTACATATATTCAGGCTAGTGCATCGCCCCTTATAAAGGAAAAAATTGAGGCAATTCAAGTTGAATGGTTGGTTCTATGATTTTAAAGAGGGAGGTGGAACCTCTGTCTAGTATTCAACACACTAAAATGATACTTATTAGGGAAGCATATGAATTTTGGTGCGTAATATCATAATCTAAATGGATCATCAAATCACTTCTTTTGGAATCTCAATAGTAGCTTCTTAACCTTTATGTTGATATAATTACAACCATTGTATGACAATAATTTTACGGTTTGAATAAAGACGGGCATATCCATCCTTGAATTGTATGATGAATCTGCAACCTCCAATGTTCTGAATAACTAGAAAGAAACTCCATTTTCTATTTAGAAAATTGTGCATCCATATTTTAAAATTTTGGATCTTGAGTTGTTATATTTTCTTGAATATATTTTCCTAGAAGGTGTAGGAATAATTTTGAAATTGATCACAATAGAAAAACTTGTTTAATCCAAAACAGTTAACAGCTAAAATTTTGCATATATAATGAAGAATTCATCTTATAGATTTATGAATTTATAACTTTGTTTTAAGTCAATCTAGGGAAGGAAAATAGAGTTGTTGATAAAAAAGAGATGAGTCATTCATAAGACATGATTAAAGTATGGAAGATTATGTTTTGGGTCGAAAATAAGTTTAACTTAGCTAAAGGCAAAAAATGTCTTTACATAAATTATTATATTATTAGATCACGTCTCTTCTTATAATCAAGGAAAATTACTAGATATCCATATTTCATGAATGTCTCTTTTTAATAGAATTATATTTTCCTTTACTATGATGGATAATTCACCACAAATATCCACTTATTTTATACCCAAAACATGATCTTCCATACTTTAATCATGTCTAATAACTGACTCATCTCTTTATTTTCATCAACTCTATTTTCCTTCCCTATACTGACTTAAAACAAAGTTAGAAATTCATAAATCTATCAGATTAATTCTTTATTATATATGCAAACTTTAAACTGTTACCTATTTTTGATGAAACAAGATTTTCTATTGTGATAGGAACCATGCTAATTTTCAAGGATTTTGTGCAGTAGTATAACTAAGGACACATTAAATAAAAAGGGTTGATTAATTGTATTCCATATTATAATAGATAAGTCGAAATTCAAAAACCGATATAGATCTTCGAAAAAGAAAATATGACCCTTTAATGGTCTTGATTGTGACACGTGTCAAAGATTAAGACAAATATTCACCTATATTATTTATCCGACTATTCAAAACTATTTTCTTCCACTTCAATTTTACAAACAATTTTTTCCTCTCTACAATTGTATTTAAAAAAAACTAAGCTAATAAGACACTCTAAAAAAATTTAAATAAGGTATTGACTGTAAACTTAGCTATTAAGACACTTCCACACAACTATTTCCTTAAACTAATGGCAATATTTTTTTTAATAAGTCTCTGTTACTATTAATATTACAAAACTAAAACAATAACAATTTATCCAAATATACTTAAATATAAAATAACTCAATATAGGTGACCTTTTTTATTATAATTCTAATTAACGCAAAATAAAAATAGACTAAGAAATAAAAAAGGAGAATATATATTAGTTTCTCTTGCAACATAAACTCTCATTTTTCAGATCCAGAAGAGTGAATTTGTTTCTCAAGTAATATCTCTTTTTTTGTGAAATTCTTCCACCAAGATCTCATGTTAAATCTTTCTCCATAGTGGAGGGATTATTTGTAACCTGTGCAACATTTACATAATTCCAAATCGAATATGCATTTCTGTGAAGATACTTTGATTTAAAGTGATGAAAAATTTGATGATGAGGTCGGTGTTTAAATTTGTATTGAGATTGCAAAAGGCATATTAGTCAATAAGTAGTTAAATATTAGATTAAGTGATGATTTAGGGCATAAATTTTGTAAGAGATTGTTAAAACTTTAAATTTTTTTAATTGGTTTTTTGGGTCATTATTCAGTAGCGTAATAAAATCACCTAAACCATACAAAATATTAATAATAAATAAGTATATAAGAAAAATATTCAAAATTGGCAAAAAGTACAAGCACCAATGTTTTAAATCCCAATAAGTTATGTTGTCTACCAAGAAATTAAAATACAAGTTATATACAAAATTCATACATTTTTTCAACAAAAATAATAATTTATATTACCAATTAAAAAGCCTCTTTAAACTCATAATTGAAATAAATTTATTTATAAAAATAAACACGTTGCAAGCAACAAATTTATTGGCTGTTGTGACTGATCCCTGGGATATTTTAGCATTCGAGGTTTTAATAATTATATATTTTAGCAACAAATAGAATGACCAGTATAATAATTATATAATGTGAGGGTTTAATACATTTTTCTTAAAAAGGTTTTGTGTGTATATATACATACATATTCGCATTCTCCAATAAGAGACTAATTACTATGAACATCCATAAAAGATCAAAACTAAAAAAAATTCAAAAATATCGCCACAAGTTGAAACTCTTAGTAATTCTAAAACAAATTATATTTTTCCCTTAGTTATTCAAATTTTGTTTTTCTTAATTGATTTTTTCTTTCACGTTGATTGATATCTTGTTTTAATGCAATACCAATTGAATTTTTATTAGTCACATCTTAATGTATTATATAATATGTCTTTCAATTTTCTAGTGAATCCTCCCTTTTGCGATATTTTCTCTTAGATTTTTCATTAAAACATTTAACTTACACATATTTCTCTCATTTTTATTTAATTAATTATTTTTCTGCTTATTAAAATTTTTCTCAAAATATTTCGTCTCACATATATAATAAGGGTGAACAATATTCCTAATAGGGTTGCATTTTCTAATTCATGAAAATCATGCACGTGTAAGTAGACAAAAAAAACCCTTCTTCTTTGAGTCATGCGTTATTAATTAGAACTTGTTTGTTTAGGTTAAATTGTTAAATAAATTTCTTAGCTTAATGTATTTACCAACCAAATATTGAACATAATATTTAAACTTTCTTTGTTTTTACTCCAGAGTTAGTTTTTTTTGGAACCAACTCAATTTGACTCGACCTACTATTTTTATAGTCAAAATGATATCAATGATATATGTAATACTATTAATTGAGAAAAAAATCGACAAGTAAATGTTATACAATTTCATATTATATATTTAATGATTTTTTTTGTACATATATATTATTTTATTGTATTTAACTGTTATAAAAAATTGTTTTTTAATAATTGAGTTTCTTATCAAGCTTGACCTTATTCTTTTAAAATAAACAATTGATGGTGTTGAACCTTTCTAGATCAGTCTAAATAGTTCTAAAATTGTACTATTTTCTTAAGATTTAAAGGGATCTTGTGTCATTATTTTTAATTTATTTATATTTTGATTAAACTATGTTTATTTCAAGAATGCAAAAGTAAGAAAAAATAGTATTGGAGTGTACCTTTCTCCAGATTCATAATTTTGTAAACACCAAATAAAAAGAATATAATATAAATATAATGGATTTTTTGTAAAAAAAAATATATTTATATAGTATTGACAAAAGATTATTGAGAATTAAAAAAAAATACCTTTATTATTGAAATCTTAATTGAAATGTTATAGTCAACGATCTGAGGTACTATATAAAAAAGCTCCCTATTCATGGAGATCTGAGATATGGAGATTGGAGGTTGAGAAATGGGAGGTTTGGAGATTAGAGATTAGGAGATAGGAGGGATGAAGATCTGAGATATATGGGAAATTAGGGGTTTGGAAAAATAAACGTAATTAAAAAAATTGACAAAGAAGGATTGGGTTAAGAACCACTTCTAGGTGCTGCCTTCGACATAAGGTAGTATTTAATTGTAGAGAAAGATGTTATAGGGTGTGACTATAATTGAAGGAGGTTGGGTTGATGTTTAATTACAATAAATTATATAATTTATGGGATTGAACAAACTTAAAGTGAAATTAGCCCAAACAAATTAAAATTTGCCGAAATTTAATAAAAACAATTACAGTAGCCAAACATATTTTTGGCCCAACTCAAAATTTATAATATTAGTCTAAATTTTTAAATAATCTTATCCATCATTATTCATTAAGTCGTCATTTGCGTAATATTAATAAGACATTTATGAAATGTAATTAGGCAAATAAAATGTATATTTCAGTTAAATTATTAATTACTTTGCGATGCAACGAGTATGAATGAATTCATTGTCCTTGTAATAATTAAATTTTTTATTTTCTTAGCTTGACGTATATTTTGCGTAGTTTTTTATAAGGTTTATGAGTTACTCCTCCTCAAAAAAGAGAGTCTCTGATTTCAAGAACCTATTTTTTAATCCAATTCCTCATGGGACGGGGTTTCGAACCATACATATCCTCTTGTTTTACTATTATTTGCACGAGTTTTACCAATAATAACTAATTTTCATCCCTTTAACCCAACACTATCCCACCACTTACCCGAGGTTAATTTTTTTAATTACCTTAGAGTTAGTTTAACCAATATTATAATCTGGCCAAGTTACCCTAGGGTTAGTAATATCTGAAATGTAAAACAACATCGTTCAAGAAACTTTTAGTAATTAATTTATTTAAATTTCAAATTTATTTTGAGATACTAAATAATTAAAAGATATTATGACATTTGGTCTTATATTGAATATATTATATATTTTACAAACGAAAAACAAGATCATATTATATATCGTTATTCATATGTACATAGTTAAATTTTTATATAGGGATATCGAACAAATGGTGAATTACCAAATATGTAGTGAATGTAAAGTGTCTTATGAACTTACAAAAAGACTTTGTCTTTCAATTTTCGTAAGGGTTGAGGTAGTTTTCCTTATTCTACATGGATTCGCATTTGATCTGAACGGTCTTGCTCCAAAATCCCATAGATAGCAAACAACGGCTAGTCGCCCATGTGAGGGGCTACTACCGATGGCACCTTAAAGACTAGGTTAGCTCGAGGCTAATCAAAGTTGGAAATGAACATTGCACATATATTTCCTCTTTGAGGACATGAGGTATTTATATGATCTCAATAATACGCATTGAGATCTATTGGGATTTCTACATATGTTGGAGTTCAACCATGAAGAAATTCCCTTTGGGCCTTATAATGGATATCAAACAATTGGAAATAGTTGAGTCTATCATGAATGGGCAGTATATGTTTTTATTAGTCGCGGGATACAATAGCTATGTAGATTCTTTGGGCGGGCTCGTAAGCTCTTTGGTTGGGATTGGTGTTTTGTTTATGCATTCGTGTATACTGGTTACCCACAAGGTTATATTTCTGATCATTATGAAATATCCATATGTTGTGGTTAATCAGAGAATTTGAATTGTATAGGATCAATAGGATGCTAAAGATAGGCCAAATTTTACAAATTTATATCCTCACAGAAATTTATGTGTGGTATGTCTACAATAAATGAGGAAGTTAAAAAGGCCTCTTAATCTGACAGACCAAGAGTGGTGGTCTAAAAATAATTATTAATAAACACATTTGCTCATTTTTAGCTTTTGCGTGCTCATACCAACTATTGATTCTGCTTCCACTAACTCTCTTAGCCATCATTACAATTTTTTTGTTAGCATAATATCGATAACTTTTTTGTCTTATCTATATTCAACCTTCTCGTATGCGTGGCACTTGGTTGGTCAAGTTCTGTGAGATTGACTAATCTTCATGCTTTCTTATTTGCATATATTCAGGCTAGTGCATTACCCCTTATAAAGGAAAAAAATGAGGCAATTAAAGTTGATTGGTTGGTTCTATGATTTTGAAGACGGATGTGGAACCTCTATCTAGTATTCAACACACTACAATGATACTTATCAGGGAAGCATATGAATTTTGGTATGTTATATCATAATCTAAATGGATCATCAATTTACTTTTTTGGAATCTCAATAGTAGCTTCTTAACCTTTATATTGATAGAATTACAACCCCTGTATGGCCCTAATTTTACGGTTTGAATAAAGACGGGCATATCCATCCTTGAATTGTATGATGGTTATGCAACCTCCAATATTCTGAATAACTAGAAAGAAACCCCATTTTCTATTTAGAAACTTGTGCATCCATATTCTCAAATTTCGGATCTCGGTGAGTTGTAATATTTTCTTGAATGTATTTTCCTAGAAGGTGTAGGAATTGTTTTGAAATTGATCACAATAGAAAAACTTGTTTCATCCAAACCTAATTATCATTTTAAATTTTTCATATATAATTAAGAATTTATCTTATAGATTTATGAATTTCTAACTTTATTTTAAGTCAATCTAGGGAAGGAAAATAGAGTCGTTGAAAAAAAAAAGATGAGTCATTCATTAGACATGATTAAAGTATGGAAGATTATGTTTTGGGTCAAAAAGAAGTTTCACTTAGCTGAAGGAAAAACATGTCTTTACATAAATTACTATATTATTAGATCACGTCTCTTCTTATAATCAAGAAAATTACTAGATATCCATATTTCATAAAATGTCTCTTTTTAATGGAATTATATTTTCTTTTACTATGATGGATAATTCACCACAAATATCCACTTATTTTGGAACCAAAACATGATTGCATACTTATTTTTAGTCAAATTGCAAATACTTGGGATTTGTTTGAATTAAATAGGGTTAGTATAGTACAAAATATGAAAATGAAATTTAGTAAAGAATTAGGAGAGTATTAAATCTTGTTTAGATTAGATAAAAATAGAGAAAAGAATTATATTAGAGGATTATATATAGAGGAAAATACAAAACACATCCAAAAATTTCCCATCTTTATATTATACATCTAAACTAAAAAAAAGTGTTTTTAAAGCCACTTTCTAATTTCTAGATGGGTTTCACTTTTTTATCCTTTATTCGTGATAGGTATGGACCCATACCATTTTTGCATTCATTCAATTTCCATCGGTGGGTACGGACCCGTGTTTTTTTTACATCTCTTCTTAAGTTGCTTATTGCATTTTCTTTAGTCATTAGTCATAATTGTACCTTTAAAAGCCCATAGGGGTACATACCTAACTGGGATGTTTATGAAATAGGCTGTTTTGGAGGCCTAATAACTAGTCCAATTTCTTATGGGGATGCACCCTTAATGAACCAAAACTTAACAACTAGTTAACCCTTACATATATTTGGTATTTGGATTAGAAGAATAATGAAACGAAGTGATACTTTTTATAGTTAAATGAATTTTATACCCTTAGTAATATATCTTATATATAATGAATATGGATAATTTAGACAGTATGCCATAATATAAGAATTTTTCCCTTCTAATGACACCAAATTAGAGGGATAGAATATGTAGTATAATAAGAGAGTAGAAGAATTATTTAATAAACTTTCCCCTCAGCTTATTTCTAATCCAAACAAGGAAGTGGGATAATAAATTGTTATTATTCTTTAATATAATCTCATCCGTTCCAATCCCCTAATGCAAACAAACCCTTAAGAAAAACAATTACTCTATATTACAAAATGATTGGAGACTACGGTGGCATGGTCGTGTATGTTAAAAATTGGGAGAATTAGTTTATAAGGCTCAATGACAAAAGGGGTTTATATTATAAGGCCCAACCTAATTAATCTCTAACCAGTTTAACTAAAAGAAGGTAAAATATAAAAACACCCACTATTTCCTTCTATTTAAAAGAACTAGATCAGCAATCTTATTAAGGTTACTGGAAACAAATAGCCTCTTCACTCTTCTCTATCCTATAATTCTCTCTTTATTTTCTCTCTAAACAAGAAAACCGCCTCCTGCGTGGATTATTATCCACCATCATCACCATCATCTGCACCACCATCACCAACATCTCCACCAATATCACAACCATATTCATGACCATTACCACTCGATCTCATCTTTCTCTAGAATAACACCACCATCTTCATCACCATCAACGCAATCTTCATCACAACCAACATCCTTTCCCACCAACAACCCTTCGAACCACCAATCTGATCTGACCTTTCCACCAACAAACCTTCACACCAACAAACCGCCTCGCCCCGTCACCACCATCCTCATCACCATCACCTCAATCTTCATCACCATCACCACCCTACTCACGAAAATGCCTCCCTTAGGAACCCTACGCCACCATCATCACCACCATCTTCATCACCATCACCACCATCAGCATCGCAACCCTAGCCTCTCCCCTGCTCATCATCTCTTCACCACCATTATTCCCGATATCACCTTCCATCTCAGATGTACTCACCTTCCCCTCCGATCTACTCCACTATGAACAAAGGCCAATCAAGCCCACTACCGACATTCGTGGACCATTCACCATGATTAGGATCTACTCCATTAACAAACCATCGCCGCCCTTTGTAGCCATTTTCCACAATTCAATTTTCACTTACGCACCTCCGGCTAGCGTGAATCCATAGGGCCATGGGTACATCCCATCGAGGTCAATTCGAGGAATAGTTAAAACCTATCCTGGTCCATACAAAGTCATAGTGGGCCATGGGTACAACCTATCGTGTTCCATTCAAAGTCAATATCCGCTACTCGGGTGCACAAACCGCCGCTCACTAATGTGACCATTCTGTACCCATCTCAAGTCTCGCCTTGCCTCTAATCTACACCACCATGGCTATGATATATTTTGTTTATTGTTCTAATGGTGATCAAATATTTCTTTTTGGTTTTTGTTCCGGCGAGCCTAAAGGGACTCCGTTTTGATTTTTTGTTCCATTGGTTTTTTTATTGGGCCATGGGTACATACTTGAGGAGATTGGTGGGTCCTGGGGTGTGATAAAAATTGACACTAAATAGGAGGATCCACGAACCGCAAGTGTACAGGTCCTTCCAAATAATAGATATATATATAAGGAATTTTGTTTTCAGGGATTGTGTAGGTATACCCGATGTGTTCAAGAGATAAGTAGAATTAATTACAAGTACGAAAAATAAAAGATAAAAGATATTTGTTTGGATTTCAAAGATTGAACTACTGGAAAGAAATAAATAAATTACTAAAGATTAAGTGAAAGTAAATGAATTAAAAACTAAGAGATGTAGACACAAGGATGAGAGGTGTACTTGAGTCTCGCAAGGGATCCACCTAAATTCATACAATTAATGCTTCTATTTAAGGGTAAGTCGATATTTAGGTATTAGTCGGGACTCTACTATCTCCTAACTCTCGTCAGGGTAGACTTAGGAGCTCTCCTACTACAAACCTCGTCAAGGAGATTATACCTATTTTTGGATGTTGATGTGTTTTACCCAAATGGTTGTGTGGTTAGTCAAGCCCGTTAGGATCATTGACGAATACCACCCGTCTATTACCTAGGTCCGTAATTAGAGCCCCATCAAGGTAATCACTGTCACTAGTGAATAACCCAATTAAAATTACATATTTCTAATTCGCGCCTTAATTAAAAATAGTAAACATGCTCACGATAATAGTCAATACATACTTACTTTAATCAAATAATCCCAAATTCAGAAAAAAAATTGTATAAATTAGGGCTTAACCCATGTTGCGATTCTCAAGCACTAAATGTTTAGCTCATAATCAGAGTAAAACAACAAATAAATTAAAAGCTTTAATGTTTCCTAATACAAAAGTAAGATAAAGAACGTAATTAAAGGAACATGTTGAGCTGTTGTTGAAGAAGAATGACTTCTCCCACTCTTCCTTTGCCTTCTTCCTTTATGCTCTCTTCTGACTTTTGGAAAATATGAAGCGTACGAAAAAATGAGGTCTAAAAGGCTTTTTATACTAAGTAAATTCAGATTGGCTTTTATCTTATTTAATTACATGATTAAAAGCCCAAGTCCAATTGGTAATTCCCATAACTTTTATACACACTCTAGTAAAACAGACGTAACTTTTGCGTCTTAAATCCACACATGATTCCAGTCCTCAATTCAAGCTAACTCAAAGGCGCACAATTTTTCATTTAAACCACCAAATCTGGATTAGTACTGTTTGGGCTCAAAATTAGCAAGAATTGACAGTTTTCCAGATTCCTATGGTCCTCTTCAACTCTTTGAGTGGTATATTTTGCTCTTTTGACCTCTCCTTTTGATCTAAGACTTTGAACTTCAATTCTTCTCCTCATCTTGGTGCACCCTATCATCCATGGACCTAAGATCTTCATGCTAAAACAAACTAATTCACACACAAAAGCTGTGAAAACACAAATAATACAATTCCGGGGAGAAGAAAATGCAATGTGACAAATAAGAACAAAAGTCTATCTAATAAGTCCAAATTTTACCTAAAATAATGTTTCCTAAGGGCATATAATTATCACAAAAATGGAGACATCAAGACATGATGTCTACCATTTTTTCTAAATATATTCTCTTAGAATACATCATTTTAGGTGAATCTTAGACTTATTTGATAGAATTTTATGCTTATCTCATCATATTACACCTTTTCCCTTTGAAATTAAGTTCTTTGCATTTTTAGATCTTTTGTGCATTGATTTGTTTAATTTTAGTATAATGTTCTTAGGTCCATGGATTTTTTAGAACACCAATACAAGGAGGAGAAGTGAGAATTAAAGTCTTGGATCAAGCGGAGAGGTCAAAAGCAAGAAAAGATTACCCGAAGAGTTGACTAAAAGAGATGAAAATCTAGAAATCTTTCACTAATTGCTAATTTAGAGCAACTTCGGCAATGATTCAGGCCTGGAGATATAAAAAGAGAAAGTTGCGGCTTTACTTTATGAAGATTTGAGGACTGGAATCAGGTGAGTTGGACGTGAGACAAAAAAGCTACGGCCGTTTTACTACAGGTTGTACAACACATACGAGATTCTTTAAGATGGGCTTGGGCTTTTTATATTTGGACTTATTATTCTTAAGTACAAGCCCATTCTGAATTAGAACATTATAAATAGACCTTTATACCTCCTTTCTACACACTTCAGAGAAATCAAGTCTATGCTTCATCATTTTTAAGTCAGAGCAAAAAGACAGAGGAGAAAGCTAGAGCTGGAGGAATACCCTTCTTCTAACAACAACCAATCCAATCCTTAGGTTATCTATTTCCTATTTTGAGTCTTGATTTGTAGAATTATTATTTTTAGAGCATATTGGGTTTAATTATTTATTTAGTGTGTAGCTTTAAAGATAATTATGGAGCTTAATTAGAGTTCAAGTCAAAGATTACAACTTATAGAAAGAGATTTGCATGGTAATTGGAGATAAGGAAACAAAAGCTAAAAAGATGGAAAAGGAAAAGCTGTCTAAATCTTGGATTTTTGCATACACGTCCAAATATATGCGTTTTTACCCATGAAATAGGCCGAATCTGATGATTTCCTTCATTTGGGTCAAGATAATTCTGTTGCGATTCTTTTGGTATCTTATGGAGCTCAAACCGACCAATAACGAAGAAGATATGCTCAAAACGGTCCAGCAGTGTTTATCTTTATTTTTATACGAATTTGAGTTGGGCTAGAAGTCCATTACCTTAACTCTTCCTCAAGAAAACGAATTAGGTCTTCTAAACACCTATAAATACACCCTTATATCACTTGTAAATCATCCTTGCTTAGAGAAAACCTTAATATTATTCCTTAGTCATTGTAGAGAGCAAGATGATGTCTTTTGTAATTTCTTTTAGTTTATTTCCTTCAGGTATGAACTAAACTCCCCATAGCTTGGGTTTTGCATATGTATAATCTATGAATTCTAATTCTTCTATCTAAGTTTCTCTGGGAATTATATATTTTAATTTGATATTAGCTTCTTACTTAATATTTGTTTATGTGTTTTGATTTAATGTCTTTCCTAGAACTGATCACTTTAGGATTGTTTTAATAGTAGTTAGATGGTCTCCTTGATACGGTGTTTAACTATTGAACCACCACATAATGTCTAGTGTCGATAGTAGTTCTGACAAAACATGCTTCTAACTAGATAGTCATTAGGGTTTGTTTTAATCACCATATCACCAATTGATTGTAGTGTGCTGGATAGGGCCTTAGTGGCGTTTGATAACCCTATTTGAGTCCTCGTCTTGGTTGTGCCGTAGCCCCCTTAGTCGCTCTCAAGGTCTAAGATAGGGGAATTTAGAATCCTGACTAAGTATACCAAGAGCTAATATTCTCCCTTATTAACTAGATTTATAGATAGAATTAGAAGGATTAGTGCATACTAGCAAAACCTGAGCTATACTTCTCATCTCATATTCTTCGTATTTTATTTTATTGTCTTTATTTTCTTAGTTTTAATTCTTAATCTCGAAAATTACTTGCTTTAATTTACTGTTTTCTAATTATTTACTTTTACTCGATATTCTTACTCACGCGATTAACACACTTAAGTCCCTGAGAACGAACTCTATTTATCATTAAAACTTGCATATGTCCTGTAATACTTGCAGTTTTATGCCTGTCTAGGGTGAGAGTGTGTAGTTTTCTTGACCTTTATTTGTATTAATTTTATCACACCCTAGGCGAGACCAGAGATCGAGGTTAAGAAAGGGGAGGTTTGGAAAATAGATATTCGGAGATAGGAGTAATAAAGATCCGAGGTATATGGAGATCAGAGGTTAAGAAAAATAAATTGTAATATAAAAGAAAGACAAAGAGGGAGGAAATTGGGTTAGACCACTTCCGGGTGCTACCTTTGAGATGAGGTAGTATTTGGTTGTTGAGAAAGATGTTATAGGGTGAGACTATACTTGAAGGATTCTAGGTTAAGGTTTAATTAAAATATATTATGTAATTTATAGGATTGAACAAATTTTAAGTGAACTAAGCCCAAACAAATTTAAGTTATCCCAAATTTAATAAAAACAATTACATTAGCCAAACATGTTTTTGGCCCAACTCAAAATTTATAAAATTAGTCTAAATTTTTAAATAATTTTATCCATCATTATTCATTAAGTGGTTATTCTGTAATATTAATAAGACATCTATGAAATGTAATTAGGCAAATAAAATGTATATTTCTGTTAATTTATTGATTACTTGTTGATGCAACGAGTATGAATGAATTCATTGTCCTTGGAATAATTAAATTGTTTATTTTCTTAGCTTGACGTATATTTTGTGTAGTTTTTTATAAGGTTTATGGGTTACTTCTTCTCCAAAAAGAGAGTCTCTTTTTTCAAGAACCTTCATATGTCAATTTAAGACCTATTTTTGTAATCCAATTCCTCATGGGACGAGGTTTCAAACCATACATATCCTCTTGTTTTACTATTACTTGCACGAGTTTTACCAATAATAACTAATTTTGATCCTTTTAACCCAACACTATCCCACCACTAACCCGAGGTTAATTTTTTTAATTACCTTAGAGTTAGTTTAACCAATATTATAACCTAGCCAAGTTACCCTAGGGTTAGTTATATGCCAAATGAAAAACAACATCGTTCAAGAAACTTTTAGTAATTAATTTTTTTTAAATTTCAAATTTATTTTGAGATACAAAATTTGTGTTATTAAATAATTCAAAGATATTATGACATTTGGTCTTATATTTAGTATATTATATAATTTACAAACGAAAAACAAGAACATATAATATCTTGATATTCATATGTACATATTTAGATTTGTATATAGGGATATCAAACAAATGGTGAATTGCCAAATATGTAGTGCATGTAAAGTGTCTTGTGAACTTACAAAAAGACTTTGTCTTTAAATTTTTGTAAGGGTTGAGGTATTTTTTCTTATTCTAGATGGATTCGCATTTGATCTGAACGGTCTAGCTTCAAAATCCCATAGATTGCAAACAACGGTTAGTCACCCATGTGAGGGGCTACTACTGATGGAACCTTAAAGACCAGGTTAGCTCAAGCTAATCAAAGTTGGAAATGTCCTCTTTGAGGACATGAGTTATTTATATGATCTCAATAATACGCATTGACATCTAGTGTGATTTCTACATATTTTGGAGTTCAACCATGAAGAAATTCCCTTTGGCCCTTATAATGGATATCAAACAACTGGAAATAGTTGTGTCTATCATGAATGGGAAGTAAATGTTTTTATTTGTCGCGGGATACAGTAGCTATATAGATTCTTTGGGTGGGCTCGTAAGCTCTTCGGTTGGGATTTGTGTTTTGTTTATGCATTCGTGTATACCAGTTACCCACAAGGTCATATTTCGGATTATTATGATATATCCATATATTGTGGTTAATCTAGAATTTGAATAGGATAGGATCAATAGGATGCTAAAGATAGGCCAAATTTTACAAATTTATATCCTCTAATAAATTTATGTGTGGTATGTCTACAATAAATGAGGAAGTTAAAAAGGTCTTTTAATTTGACAGATCAAGAGTGGTGGTCTAAAATAATTATTAGTAAACACATTTTCTCATTTTTAGATTTTGCATGCTCATACCAACTATTGATTCTGCTTCCACTGACTATCTTAGCCATCATTACAAATTTTGTGTTAGCATAATATCGGTCACTTTATTATCTTTTCTATATTCAATCTTCTCTTATGTGTGGCACTTGGTTGGTCATGTTCTGTGAGATTGACTAACCTCTATGCTTTGTTATTTATATACATTCAAACTAGTGCATCACCCCTTATAAAGGAAAAAATGAGCCAATTCAAGTTGATTGGTTGGTTCTATGATTTTGAAGATGGAGGTCGAACCGCTATCTAGTATTCAACACTCTACAATGATACTTATAGGGGAAGCATATGAATTTTGGTGCGTGATATCATAATATAAATGGATCATCAATTTACTTTTTTTGGAATCTCATTAGTAGCTTATTATTAACCTTTATGTTGATAGAATTACAACTACTGTATGGCCATAATTTTACGGTTTGATTAAGACGGGCATATCCATCCTTGAATTGTATAATGGTTCTGCAACCTCCAATGTTCCAAATACCTAGAAAGAAACCCTATTTTCTATTTTAGAAACTTGTGCATCCATATTCTCAAATTTTGGATCTTGATGAGTTTTAATATTTTCTTGAATATATTTTCCTAGAAGCTGTAGGAAATGTTTTGAAATTGATCACAATAGAAAAACTTGTTCCATCCAAAACAGTTAACTGTTTAAATTTACATATATAATGAAAATTCATCTTATAGATTTATCAAATTCTAACTTTTTTTTAAGTCAATATAGAGAAGGAAAATAGAGTTTTTGAAAATAAAGAGATGACTCATTCATTAGACATGATTAAAATATGGAAGATTATGTTTTGGGTCCAAAATAAGTTTCACTTAGTTGAACGCAAAACATGTCTTTACATAAATTACTATATTATTAGATCACGTCTCTTCTTATAATCAAGGAAAATTAATAGATATCCATATTTCATGAATGTCTCTTTTTAATTGAATTATATTTTCTTTTACTATGATGGATAATTCACCACAAATATCCACTTATTTTGGACCCAATACATGATCTTCCACACTTTAATCATGTCTAATAACTGACTCATCTCTTTATTTTCAACAACTCTATTTTCCTCCCCTAGACTAATTTAAAACAAATTTAGAAATTCATAAATCTATCAGATTAATTCTTCAACAACTCTATTTTCCTCCCCTAGACTAACTTAAAACAAAGTTAGAAATTCATAAATCTATCAGATTAATTCTTCATTATGTACGCAAAATTTTAACTGTTACCTATTTTGGATGATACAAGATTTTTTATTGTGATCAGTTTCAAAACATTTCCTACACCTTCTAAGAAAATATATTCAAGAAAAATTACAACTCATCAAGATCCAAAATTTGAGAATATGGATGCAAAAGTTTCTAAATAGAAAATGGGGTTTCGTTCTAGTTATTCAAAACATTGGAGGTTGCAGAACCATTATACAATTCAAGGACGGATATACCCGTCTTTATTCAAACTGTAAAATTATGGCCATACAGTGGTTGTAATTCTATCAACATAATGGTTGAAAAGCTACTATTGAGATTAAAAAAAAACTAAATTGATGATCTTTTTAGATTATATTATCACGCACCAAAATTCATATGCTTCCTTGATAAGTAGGGCTATAAACGAGTTGAGTCGATCTGAATACTAGATGTACAGGCTTGCTTGTTTCATTTCTCGAGCTGAACCGAGCCGAGCTCAAATTTAAACGAGCCGGACCGATCCGAGCTCAAATGTAAAAGAGCCGAGCCCGGGCTTTTAATGATCCATATTAAAAATGTCAGAACTTGTTTATTTAACTTATATATTAATCTTTTTTAGTTGTTTCTTATGCTTGAAATAGGACTTTCTTGAACCGTTGGTGTTTGATGGAGTGTGTGGTATGAAAATATGAAACATAACATTAAAAAAATCAAATTATCCAATTTGATATTGAAGCTTTAATAATATATTTATAAGTAAATAATATATTAATTTATAATTAATAATTTTAAACTAGCTCACGAGCAGAGCTCGAGCAGACTCGTTTTCTTATCGAGCTTAAAATGGAGGTTGACCTTGTTTATATTCGAGCCGATCTCGAACAGGCTTTTCCCTGAGCCGAGCTCGAGCATCTAGCGAGTGGTTTGGTTCATTTATAGCCCTACTGATAAGTATCATCGTAGTGTGTTTAATACTAGATAGAGGTTCCACCTCCGTCTTCAAAATCATAGAACCAACCAATCAACTTGAAGCCTCATTTTTTTCGATCTAAAGTTAAGTTCATGCCTCAAAATTGATAATGAGGGTGGTAGGGCTAAAGTAGCAATTTGTTGATCTAACATGGTAAGGAGCAATAGGCATATGAGTTGTGGAAGATTATGATGTATTATTAGTCAACTAACTCATCAGGTAATCAAATGTATACGACAATAAAAATTTACATATTTTGTTTTAAGCATAATGTAAGCAGATTGGTGCACCCTAAGATAATGATTTAAAAATCATAAGAACAATGCAATATTAAATAATATAATATATATAGAGCTTCGTGTCTTACAGGACGTAAAATAAGCCCTCTGTGGTTTGAATCAAAATTTGGTTTTGTCCACTCCATAATATGGATTATTATATTTATATGACTATCCAAAATTACAATCCCCACTTTTCATGTGGGTATTGTGTTCAGGCTGAACATGTCTATTCGAGTGTTTCTTTTGATTACTGTTAATTTTTCATGTAAAACTATCATCCTCTTTTCAATACACAATAGTAGTAAATTTATAATTAACACTTGTATTTCGCTTAAAATCTCCTAAATTGAGCTTTTCTATTCTGATATGTTCAAAAATTATGTTGAAACCCTCGAGATTAGCTGATTCATTTGCTCAATCACCTTTATAAAACCATCAAATTTTAATTCGGGATTAAATTACGTGGCTTGAGTAAGACGAAAAGAATCCTGATTCGTTCCTAGGGATTGGGCTGCTCGGAAGATATATTCATCTAGACACTTTGTCCAACCATCGATTATCCACCTTGGCGAGCGACACATTCCCTAATTTTGGATCTGGCCCTGCCATGACTAAGAACCATCAAACCAACTCGGTGTTTAGTAAATTAAAGGATTATATTACACAAAGTATTTTGAATTATTTGAATCAAAGTTGTTATGTGATTAATCCCATTACTATTGAGAAAAATATAAACACATAAACATTATGGAGTATTGTGATAGGAACCATGCTAATTTTTCAAGGATTTTGTGTGTAGCAGTGTGACTAAGGACACATTAAATAAAAATGTTTGATTAATTGTATTCCATATTATAACAGATAAATCGAAATTCAAAAACAAGTATAGATCTTCGAAAAAGAAAATATGACCCTTTAATGGTCAAGATTCTGACACGTGTCAAAAATTAAGACAATTATTCACCTGTATTATTTATCCCACTATTCAAAACTATTTTCTCCCACTTCAGTTTTACTAACAATATTTTCCTCTCTACAATTGTATTTAAAAAAAAATAAGCTAATAACACACTCTGAAAAAAGTTAAATCAGGCATTGACGGTAAACTTAGCTAATAGGAAACTTCCTCAAAACTATTTCCTTAAACTAATGTCAATATTTATTTTGTTAAATAAGTCTTTGTTACTATTAGTATTACAAAAGTAAAACAATAACAATAACAATTTATCCTAATATACTTAAATATAAAATAACTCAATATAAGTGACTTTTTTTAGTATAATACTAATTAAAGAAAAATAAAAACAGAAAAAGAGATAAATAATCCAGAAGAGTGAATCTGTGTCTCAAGTAATATCTCGTCCTTTGTGCATTTCTTCCACCAAGATCCCATGTTAAATTATTATCCATAGGCGAGGGAATATTTGTAACCTGTTCAATATATACATAATTCCAAATCGGATATGCACTTCTGTGAAGATACTTTGATTTAAATTGATAAAGAATTTGATGATGAGGTCGTGTTTAAATTTGTATTGAGATTAAAAAAGGCATATTAGTCCATATGTAGTTAAATATTATATTAACTGATGATTTAGGGCATATATTTTGTAAGAGAATGTTAAAACTTTAAATTTTTTTTATTGATTTTTTGGGTCATTATTCAGTAGCTTAATAAAATCACATAAACCAGACAAAATAGGAAAGATAAATAAGTATATTAAAAAAATATTCAAAATTGGAAAAAAATAAGCACCAATGTTTTAAATCCCAATGAGCCAATAGACTAACAAGAAATTAAAATATAAGTTATATACAAAATTCATGCATTTTTTCAACAAAAAAAATACTTTATATTACCAAATAAAAAACCTCTTTTAACTCATAATTGAAATAAAATGATTTATAAAAAAAACACTTTGCAAGCAACAAATTTATTGGCTGTTGAGACTGATCCCTAAGATATTTGAGCATTCGGCAGTGCATATCTAGTAGAATCTGAAAGGCGGCTGATACAAGCGATCCTCCACCATATATAGTACATCGTTCATAGAGTCACTGTCTACTATACGATGTTGTCACGTCATTGCAACTCTCATCCAAGATCAGCATGTTGTGTTGTTGTGGAATTACTCTATGCACAAATTTGGAAAGAGATTAATATTAAATTCAACAATGTATGTTACCAAGAGATAAATCACTATAATTTTTGAATAGTAGACTTACATTAATCTGTAACAGAGAGACACAATTCCCCGTCTTTCTAGTCCATTAGGAATGCACTTTATATTTTCAACCTCCCCGCCTATATAGAGAATATCCCATTGACATTGGAAAGTATAGATATATTAGGATAAAACTCAGAAATATCCTGAATTGGACTTGCAATTGTGAAATCTGATGAGGTAGAAAAGGTGGAATCTACCATGGTAGAATAGAAAAGGTATACACATATTTAAACACACATGTCCACAAAGTAACACTCTTTGTATTAGAATGACCAGTATAATAACTATATAAGCGAATCAGTGTGCAGATAAGCTAGCAAAAGAAGGAGCGTCATTGAACACACAACATGTGACTCTTATTAATCCAGCGGAATACCTTTGGAATCTCATTACAAGGGACGGAAGCGAACACGCAACTGCTAGAGTTGTCCTAGATTAGTTTAAATAAGTTCTTTTGTCTTTTCATGTAATACTTTGTTCTTAACGGCTTTCAAAGCCTCCTATGTATGCAAAAAAAATTATAACATTAGTCTAAATTTTTTATTAATTTAATTCATCATTATTCATTAAGTGGTCATCTGTGTAATATTAATAAAACATTTATGAAATGTAATTAGACAAAGAAAATATATATTTCAATTAATTTATTAATTAATTTGTGATGCAACGAGTATGAATGAATTCATTGTCCTTGGAATAATTAAATTGTTTATTTTCTTAGCTTGACGTATATTTGGCGTAGTTTTTTGTAATGATTATTGGTTACTCCTCCTCCAAAAAAAGAGTTTTTTTCAAGCACCTTCATATGTAAATTTAAGATCTATATCTGCAACACAATTCCTCATAGGATGGGGTTTCTAACCTTACATATCCTCTTCTATTACTATTAGTTGCACGAGTTTTACCAATAATAACTAATTTTGATCCTTTTAACCCAACACTATCCCACCACTTACCCGAACTAACCCGAGGTTAATTTTAAATTACCTTAGAGTTAGTTTAACCAATATTATAACCTGGCCAAGATACCCTAGGGTTAGTAATATCCCAAATGAAAAAAACATCATTCAAGAAACTTTTAGTAATTAATTTTTTTAAATTTTAAATTTATTTTGAGATACTATATTTGTGTTATTAAATAATTAAAAGATATTATGACATTTGGTCTTATATTAAATATATTATATGTTTTACAAACGAAAAACAATAACATATTATAGATTGTTATTCATATGTACATATTTAAATTTTTATATAGGGATATTGAACAAATGGTGAAATACCAAATATGTAGTGCATGTAAAGTGTCTTGTGAACTTACAAAAAGACTTTTTCTTCCAATTTTCATAAGGGTTGAGGTATTTTTCCATATCCTAGATGGATTCCCATTTGATCTGAACTGTCTTGCTCCGAAATCCCATAGATTGCAATCGGCTAGTCACCCATGGGAGGGGCTACTACCGATGACACCTTAAAGATCAGGTTAGCTTGAGGCTAATCAAAGTTGGAAATGAACAGTGCACATAAATTTCCTCTTTAAGGACATGAGGTATTTCTATGATCTCAATAATACGCATTGATGTCTAGTGGGAATTCTACATATGTTGGAGTTCAACCAGGAAGAAATTACCTTTGGGCTTTATAATGGATATTAAACAATTGGAAATAATTGAGTCTATCATGAATGGGAAGTAGATCTTTTTATTGGTCGCGGGATACAAACTCATTGTAGATTTTTTGGGCGGGCTCGTAAGCCCTTCGGTTGGGATTGGTGTTTTCTTTATGCATTCGTGCATACCAGTTACCCACAAGGTCATATTTATTATAATTATGAAATATCCATATGTTGTGGTTAATCAGAGATTTTGAATTGGATAGGATCAATAGGATGCTAAAGATAGGCCAAATTTTACAAATTTATATCCTCACATAAATTTATATGTGGTATGTCTACAATAAACGAGGAAGTTAAAAAGACCTCTTAATCTGACAGACCAAGAGTGGTGGTGTACAAATAATTATTAATAAACACATTTTCTCATTTTTAGCTTCTACGTGCTCATACCAACTATTGATTCTGCTTCCACTGACTCTCTTAGAGATCATTACAAATTTTGTGTTAGCATAATATCGATCGCTTTTTTATCTTGTCTATATTTAACCCCCTCTTACGCGTGGCACTAGGTTGGTCAAGTTCTGTGAGATTGATTAATTTCCATGATTTGTTATTTACATACATTCAGGCTAGTGCATCGCCCCTTATAAAGGAAAAAATTGAGGCAATTCAAGTTGAATGGTTGGTTCTATGATTTTAAAGAGGGAGGTGTAACCTCTGTCTAGTATTCAACACACTAAAATGATACTTATTAGGGAAACATATGAATTTTGGTGCGTAATATCATAATCTAAATGGATCATCAAATTACTTCTTTTGGAATCTCAATAGTAGCTTCTTAACCTTTATGTTGATATAATTACAACCATTGTATGACAATAATTTTACGGTTTGAATAAAGACGGGCATATCCATCCTTGAATTATATGATGAATCTGCAACCTCCAATGTTCTGAATAACTAGAAAGAAACTCCATTTTCTATTTAGAAAATTGTGCATCCATATTTTAAAATTTTTGATCTTGAGTTGTTATATTTTCTTGAATATATTTTCCTAGAAGGTGTAGGAATAATTTTGAAATTGATCACAATAGAAAAACTTGTTTAATCCAAAACAGTTAACAGCTAAAATTTTGCATATATAATGAAGAATTCATCTTATAGATTTATGAATTTATAACTTTGTTTTAAGTCAATCTAGGGAAGGAAAATAGAGTTGTTGATAAAAAAGAGATGAGTCATTCATAAGACATGATTAAAGTATGGAAGATTATGTTTTGGGTCGAAAATAAGTTTAACTTAGCTAAAGGCAAAAAATGTCTTTACATAAATTATTATATTATTAGATCACGTCTCTTCTTCTAATCAAGGAAAATTACTAGATATCCATATTTCATGAATGTCTCTTTTTAATAGAATTATATTTTCCTTTACTATGATGGATAATTCACCACAAATATCCACTTATTTTATACCCAAAACATGATCTTCCATACTTTAATCATGTCTAATAACTGACTCATCTCTTTATTTTCATCAACTCTATTTTCCTTCCCTATACTGACTTAAAACAAAGTTAGAAATTCATAAATCTATCAGATTAATTCTTTATTATATATGCAAAATTTAAACGGTTACCTATTTTTGATGAAACAAGATTTTCTATTGTGATAGGAACCATGCTAATTTTCAAGGATTTTGTGCAGTAGTATAACTAAGGACACATTAAATAAAAAGGTTTGATTAATTGTATTCCATATTATAACAGATAAGTCGAAATTCAAAAACCGATATAGATCTTCGAAAAAGAAAATATGACCCTTTAATGGTCTTGATTGTGACACGTGTCAAAGATTAAGACAAATATTCACCTATATTATTTATCCGACTATTCAAAACTATTTTCTTCCACTTCAATTTTACAAACAATTTTTTCCTCTCTACAATTGTATTTAAAAAAAAAACTAAGCTAATAAGACACTCTAAAAAAAATTTAAATAAGGTATTGACTGTAAACTTAGCTATTAAGACACTTCCTCACAACTATTTCCTTAAACTAATGGCAATATTTTTTTTAATAAGTCTCGGTTACTATTAATATTACAAAACTAAAACAATAACAATTTATCCAAATATACTTAAATATAAAATAACTCAATATAGGTGACTTTTTTTAATATAATTCTAATTAACGCAAAATAAAAACAGACTAAGAAATAGATAAGGAGAATATATATTAGTTTCTCTTGCAACATAAACTCTCGTTTTTCAGATCCAGAAGAGTGAATTTGTTTCTCAAGTAATATCTCTTTTTTTGTGCAATTCTTCCACCAAGATCTCATGTTAAATCTTTCTCCATAGTGGAGGGATTATTTGTAACCTGTGCAACTTTAAATTTTTTTAATTGGGTTTTTGGGTCATTATTCAGTAGCGTAATAAAATCACCTAAACCATACAAAATATTAATAATAAATAAGTATATAAGAAAAATATTCAAAATTGGCAAAAAGTACAAGCACCAATGTTTTAAATCCCAATAAGTTATGTTGTCTACCAAGAAATTAGAATACAAGTTATATACAAAATTCATACATTTTTTCAACAAAAATAATAATTTATATTACCAATTAAAAAGCCTCTTTTAACTCATAATTGAAATAAATTTATTTATAAAAATAAACACGTTGCAAGCAACAAATTTATTGGCTGTTGTGACTGATCCCTGAGATATTTTAGCATTCGAGGTTTTAATAATTATATATTTTAGCAACAAATAGAATGACCAGTATAATAATTATATAATGTGAGGGTTTAATACATTTTTCTTAAAAAGGTTTTGTGTGTATATATACATACATATTCGCATTCTCCAATAAGAGACTAATTACTATGAACATCCATAAAAGATCAAAACTAAAAAAAATTCAAAAATATCGCCACAAGTTGAAACTCTTAGTAATTCTAAAACAAATTATATTTTTCCCTTAGTTATTCACATTTTGTTTTTCTTAATTGATTTTTTCTTTCACGTTGATTGATATCTTGTTTTAATGCAATACCAATTGAATTTTTATTAGTCACATCTTAATGTATTAAATAATATGTCTTTCAATTTTCTAGTGAATCCTCCCTTTCGCGATATTTTCTCTTAGATTTTTCATTAAAACATTTAACTTACACATATTTCTCTCATTTTTATTTAATTAATTATTTTTCTGCTTATTAAAATTTTTCTCAAAATATTTCGTCTCACATATATAATAAGGGTGAACAATATTCCTAATAGGGTTGCATTTTCTAATTCATGAAAATCATGCACGTGTAAGTAGACAAAAAAGAAAACCCTTCTTCTTTGAGTCATGCGTTGTTAATTAGAACTTGTTTGTTTAGGTTAAATTGTTAAATAAATTTCTTAGCTTAATGTATTTACCAACCAAATATTGAACATAATATTTAAACTTTCTTTGTTTTTACTCCAGAGTTAGTTTTTCTGAAACCAACTCAATTTGACTCGACCTACTATTTTTATAGTCAAAATGATATCAATGATATATGTAATACTATTAATTGAGAAAAAAATCGACAAGTAAATGTTATACAATTTCATATTATATATTTAATGATTTTTTTGTACATATATATTATTTTATTGTATTTAACTGTTATAAAAAATTGTTTTTTAATAATTGAGTTTCTTATCAAGCTTGACCTTATTCTTTTAAAATAAACAATTGATGGTGTTGAACCTTTCTAGATCAGTCTAAATAGTTCTAAAATTGTACTATTTTCTTAAGATTTAAAGGGATCTTGTGTCATTATTTTTAATTTATTTATATTTTGATTAAATTATGTTTATTTCAAGAATGCAAGAGTAAGAAAAAATAGTATTGGAGTGTACCTTTCTCCAAATTCATAATTTTGTAAACACCAAATAAAAAGAATATAATATAAATAGAATGGATTTTTTGTAAAAAAAATATATTTATATAGTATTGACAAAAGATTATTGAGAATTAAAAAAAAATACCTTTATTATTGAAATCTTAATTGAAATGTTATGGTCAACGATCTGAGGTACTATATAAAAAAGCTCCCTATTCATGGAGATCTGAGATATGGAGATTGGAGGTTGAGAAATGGGAGGTTTGGAGATTAGAGATTAGGAGATAGGAGGGATGAAGATCTGAGATATATGGGAAATTAGGGGTTTGGAAAAATAAACGTAATTAAAAAAATTGACAAAGAAGGATTGGGTTACGAACCACTTCTAGGTGCGGCCTTCGACATAAGGTAGTATTTAATTGTAGAGAAAGATGTTATAGGGTGTGACTATAATTAAAGGAGGTTGGGTTGATGTTTAATTACAATAAATTATATAATTTATGGGATTGAACAAACTTAAAGTGATATTAGCCCAAACAAATTAATATTAGCCGAAATTTAATAAAAACAATTACAGCAGCCAAACATATTTTTGGCCCAACTCAAAATTTATAATATTAGTCTAAATTTTTAAATAATCTTATCCATCATTATTCATTAAGTCGTCATTTGCGTAATATTAATAAGACATTTATGAAATGTAATTAGGCAAATAAAATGTATATTTCAGTTAAATTATTAATTACTTTGCGATGCAACGAGTATGAATGAATTCATTGTCCTTGTAATAATTAAATTTTTTATTTTCTTAGCTTGACGTATATTTTGCGTAGTTTTTTATAAGGTTTATGAGTTACTCCTCCTCAAAAAAGAGAGTCTCTGATTTCAAGAACCTATTTTTTAATCCAATTCCTCATGGGACGGGGTTTCGAACCATACATATCCTCTTGTTTTACTATTATTTGCACGAGTTTTACCAATAATAACTAATTTTCATCCCTTTAACCCAACACTATCCCACTACTTACCCGAGGTTAATTTTTTTAATTACCTTAGAGTTAGTTTAACCAATATTATAATCTGGCCAAGTTACCCTAGGGTTAGTAATATCTGAAATGTAAAACAACATCGTTCAAGAAACTTTTAGTAATTAATTTATTTAAATTTCAAATTTATTTTGAGATACTAAATAATTAAAAGATATTATGACATTTGGTCTTATATTGAATATATTATATATTTTACAAACGAAAAACAAGATCATATTATATATCGTTATTCATATGTACATATTTAAATTTTTATATAGGGATATCGAACAAATGGTGAATTACCAAATATGTAGTGAATGTAAAGTGTCTTATGAACTTATAAAAAGACTTTGTCTTTCAATTTTCGTAAGGGTTGAGGTAGTTTTCCTTATTCTACATGGATTCGCATTTGATCTGAACGGTCTTGCTCCAAAATCCCATAGATAGCAAACAACGGCTAGTCGCCTATGTGAGGGGCTACTACCGATGGCACCTTAAAGACTAGGTTAGCTCGAGGCTAATCAAAGTTGGAAATGAACATTGCACATATATTTCCTCTTTGAGGACATGAGGTATTTATATGATCTCAATAATACGCATTGAGATCTATTGGGATTTCTACATATGTTGGAGTTCAACCATGAAGAAATTCCCTTTGGGCCTTATAATGGATATCAAACAATTAGAAATAGTTGAGTCTATCATGAATGGGCAGTATATGTTTTTATTGGTCGCGGGATACAATAGCTATGTAGATTCTTTGGGCGGGCTCGTAAGCTCTTTGGTTGGGATTGGTGTTTTGTTTATGCATTCGTGTATACTGGTTACCCACAAGGTTATATTTCTGATCATTATGAAATATCCATATGTTGTGGTTAATCAGAGAATTTGAATTGGATAGGATCAATAGGATGCTAAAGATAGGCCAAATTTTACAAATTTATATCCTCACAGAAATTTATGTGTGGTATGTCTACAATAAATGAGGAAGTTAAAAAGGCCTCTTAATCTGACAGACCAAGAGTGGTGGTCTAAAAATAATTATTAATAAACACATTTGCTCATTTTTAGCTTTTGCGTGCTCATACCAACTATTGATTCTGCTTCCACTAACTCTCTTAGCCATCATTACAATTTTTTTGTTAGCATAATATCGATAACTTTTTTGTCTTATCTATATTCAACCTTCTCGTATGCGTGGCACTTGGTTGGTCAAGTTCTGTGAGATTGACTAATCTTCATGCTTTCTCAATTGCATATATTCAGGCTAGTGCATTACCCCTTATAAAGGAAAAAAATGAGGCAATTAAAGTTGATTGGTTGGTTCTATGATTTTGAAGACGGATGTGGAACCTCTATCTAGTATTCAACACACTACAATGATACTTATCAGGGAAGCATATGAATTTTGGTGTGTTATATCATAATCTAAATGGATCATCAATTTACTTTTTTGGAATCTCAATAGTAGCTTCTTGACCTTTATATTGATAGAATTACAACCCCTGTATGGCCCTAATTTTACGGTTTGAATAAAGACGGGTATATCCATCCTTGAATTGTATGATGGTTATGCAACCTCCAATATTCTGAATAACTAGAAAGAAACCCCATTTTCTATTTAGAAACTTGTGCATCCATATTCTCAAATTTCTGATCTCGGTGAGTTGTAATATTTTCTTGAATGTATTTTCCTAGAAGGTGTAGGAATTGTTTTGAAATTGATCACAATAGAAAAACTTGTTTCATCCAAACCTAATTATCATTTTAAATTTTTCATATATAATTAAGAATTTATCTTATAGATTTATGAATTTCTAACTTTATTTTAAGTCAATCTAGGGAAGGAAAATAGAGTAGTTGAAAAAAAAAAGATGAGTCATTCATTAGACATGATTAAAGTATGGAAGATTATGTTTTGGGTCAAAAAGAAGTTTCACTTAGCTGAAGGAAAAACATGTCTTTACATAAATTACTATATTATTAGATCACGTCTCTTCTTATAATCAAGAAAATTACTAGATATCCATATTTCATAAAATGTCTCTTTTTAATGGAATTATATTTTCTTTTACTATGATGGATAATTCACCACAAATATCTACTTATTTTGGACCCAAAACATGATTGCATACTTATTTTTAGTCAAATTGCAAATACTTGGGATTTGTTTGAATTAAATAGGGTTAGTATAGTACAAAATATGAAAATGAAATTTAGTAAAGAATTAGGAGAGTATTAAATCTTGTTTAGATTAGATAAAAATAGAGAAAAGAATTATATTAGAGGATTATATATAGAGGAAAATACAAAACACATCCAAAAATTTCCCATCTTTATATTATACATCTAAACTAAAAAAAAAGTGTTTTTAAAGCCACTTTCTAATTTCTAGATGGGTTTCACTTTTTTATCCTTTATTCGTGATAGGTACGGACCCATACCATTTTTACATTCATTCAATTTCCATCGGTGGGTACGGACCCGTGTTTTTTTTACATCTCTTCTTAAGTTGCTTATTACATTTTCTTTAGTCATTAGTCATAATTGTACCTTTAAAAGCCCATAGGGGTACATACCTGACTGGGATGTTTATGAAATAGGCTGTTTTGGAGGCCTAATAACTAGTCCAATTTCTTATGGGGATGCACCCTTAATGAACCAAAACTTAACAACTAGTTAACCCTTACATATATTTGGTATTTGGATTAGAAGAATAATGAAAGGAAGTGATACTTTTTATAGTTAAATGAATTTTATACCCTTAGTAATATATCTTATATATAATGAATATGGATAATTTAGACAGTATGCCATAATATTAGAATAATGACACCAAATTAGAGGGATAGAATATGTAGTATAATAAGAGAGTAGAAGAATTATTTAATAAACTTTCCCCTCAGCTTATTTCTAATCCAAACAAGGAAGTGGGATAATAAATTGTTATTATTCTTTAATATAATCTCATCCGTTCCAATCCCCTAATGCAAACAAACCCTTAAGAAAAACAATTACTCTATATTACAAAATGATTGGAGACTACGGTGGCATGGTCGTGTATGTTAAAAATTGGGAGAATTAGTTTATAAGGCTCAATGACAAAAGGGGTTTATATTATAAGGCCCAACCTAATTAATCTCTAACCAGTTTAACTAAAAGAAGGTAAAATATAAAAACACCCACTATTTCCTTCTATTTACAAGAACTAGATCAGCAATCTTATTAAGGTTACTGGAAACAAATAGCCTCTTCACTCTTCTCTATCCTATAATTCTCTCTTTATTTTCTCTCTAAACAAGAAAACCGCCTCCTGCGTGGATTATTATCCACCATCATCACCATCATCTGCACCACCATCACCAACATCTCCACCAATATCACCACCATATTCATGACCATTACCACTCGATCTCATCTTTCTCTAGAATAACACCACCATCTTCATCACCATCAACGCAATCTTCATCACAACCAACATTCTTTCCCACCAACAACCCTTCGAACCACCAATCTGATCTGACCTTTCCACCAACAAACCTTCACACCAACAAACCGCCTCGCCCCGTCACCACCATCCTCATCACCATCACCTCAATCTTCATCACCATCACCACCCTACTTACAAAAATGCCTCCCCTAGGAACCCTACACCACCATCATCACCACCATCTTCATCACCATCACCACCATCAGCATCGCAACCCTAGCCTCTCCCCTGCTCATCATCTCTTCACCACCATCATTCCCGATCTCACCTTCCATCTCAGATGTACTCACCTTCCCCTCCGATCTACTCCACTATGAACAAAGGCCAATCAAGCCCACTGCCGACATTCGTGGACCATTCACCATGATTAGGATCTACTCCATTAACAAACCATCGCCGCCCTTTGTAGCCATTTTCCACAATTCAATTTTCACTTACGCACCTCCGGCTAGCGTGAAGCCATAGGGCCATGGGTACATCCCATCGAGGTCAATTCGAGGAATAGTTAAAACCTATCCTGGTCCATACAAAGTCATAGTGGGCCATGGGTACAACCTATCGTGTTCCATTCAAAGTCAATATCCGCTACTCGGGTGCACAAACCGCCGCTCACCAATGTGACCATTCTGTACCCATCTCAAGTCTCGCCTTGCCTCTGATCTACACCACCATGGCTATGATTTATTTTGTTTATTGTTCTAATGGTGATCAAATATTTCTTTTTGGTTTTTGTTCCGGCGAGCCTAAAGGGATTCCGTTTTGATTTTTTGTTCCATTGGTTTTTTTATTGGGCCATGGGTACATACTTGAGGAGATTGGTGGGTCCTGGGGTGTGATAAAAATTGACACTAAATAGGAGGATCCACGAACCGCAAGTGTACAGGTCCTTCCAAGTAATAGAGATATATATAAGGAATTTTGTTTTCAGGGATTGTGTAGGTATACCCGATGTGTTCAAGAGATAAGTAGAATTAATTACAAGTATGAAAAATAAAAGATAAAAGATATTTGTTTGGATTTCAAAGATTGAACTACTGGAAAGAAATAAATAAATTACTAAAGATTAAGTGAAAGTAAATGAATTAAAAACTAAGAGATGTAGACACAAGGATGAGAGGTGTACTTGAGTCTCGCAAGGGATCCACCTAAATTCATACAATTAATGCTTCTATTTAAGGGTAAGTCGATATTTAGGTATTAGTCGGGACTCTACTATCTCCTAACTCTCGTCAGGGTAGACTTAGGAGCTCTCCTACTACAAACCTCGTCAAGGAGATTATACCTATTTTTCGATGTTGAAGTGTTATACCCAAATGGTTGTGTGGTTAGTCAAGCCCATTAGGATCATTGACGAATACCACCCGTCTATTACCTAGGTCCGTAATTAGAGCCCCATCAAGGTAATCACTGTCACTAGTGAATAACCCAATTAAAATTACATATTTCTAATTCGCGCCTTAATTAAAAATAGTAAACATGCTCAAGATAATAGTCAATACATACTTACTTTAATCAAATAATCCCAAATTCAGAAAAAAAAATTGTATAAATTAGGGCTTAACCCATGTTGCGATTCTCAAGCACTAAATGTTTAGCTTATAATCAGAGTAAAACAACAAATAAATTAAAATCTTTAATGTTTCCTAATACAAAAGTAAGATAAAGAACGTAATTAAAGGAACAGGTTGAGCTGTTGTTGAAGAAGAATGACTTCTCCCACTCTTCCTTTGCCTTCTTCCTTTATGCTTTCTTCTGACTTTTGGAAAATATGAAGCGTACTAAGTAAATTCAGATTGGCTTTTATCTTATTTAATTACATGATTAAAAGCCCAAGTCCAATTGGTAATTCCCATAACTTTTATACACACTCTAGTAAAACAGGCGTAACTTTTGCGTCTTAAATCCACACATGATTCCAGTCCTCAATTCAAGCTAACTCAAAGGCGCACAATTTTTCATTTAAACCACCAAATCTGGATTAGTACTGTTTGGGCTCAAAATTAGCAAGAATTGACAGTTTTCCAGATTCCTATGGTCCTCTTCAACTCTTTGAGTGGTATATTTTGCTCTTTTGACCTCTCCTTTTGATCTAAGACTTTGAACTTCAATTCTGCTCCTCATCTTGGTGCACCCTATCATCCATGGACCTAAGATCTTCATGCTAAAACAAACTAATTCACACACAAAAACTGTGAAAACACAAATAATACAATTCCGGGGAGAAGAAAATGCAATGTGACAAATAAGAACAAAAGTCTATCTAATAAGTCCAAATTTTACCTAAAATAATGTTTCCTAAGGGCATATATTTATCACAAAAATGGAGACATCAAGACATGATGTCTACCATTTTTTCTAAATATATTCTCTTAGAATACATCATTTTAGGTGAATCTTAGACTTATTTGATAGAATTTTATACTTATCTCATCATATTACACCTTTTCCCTTTGAAATTAAGTTCTTTGAATTTTTAGATCTTTTGTGCATTGATTTGTTTAATTTTAGTATAATGTTCTTAGGTCCATGGATTCTTTAGAGCACCAATACAAGGAGGAGAAGTGAGAATTAAAGTCTTGGATCAAGCGGAGAGGTCAAAAGCAAGAAAAGATTACCCGAAGAGTTGACTAAAATAGATGAAAATCTAGAAATCTTTCACTAATTGCTAATTTAGAGCAACTTCGGCAATGATTCAGGCCTGGAGATATAAAAAGAGAAAGTTGCGGCTTTACTTTATGAAGATTTGAGGACTGGAATCAGGTGAGTTGGACGTGAGACAAAAAAGCTACGGCCGTTTTACTACAGGTTGTACAACACATACGAGATTCTTTAAGATGGGCTTGGGCTTTTTATATTTGGACTTATTATTCTTAAGTACAAGCCCCTTCTGAATTAGAACATTATAAATAGACCTTTATACCTCCTTTCTACACACACTTCATAGAAATCAAGTCTATGCTTCATCATTTTTAAGTCAGAGCAAAAAGACAGAGGAGAAAGCTAGAGCTGGAGGAATACCCTTCTTCTAACAACAACCAATCCAATCCTTAGGTTATCTATTTCCTTTCTGTAATTGAAAAAAATGTCTTTTATTTATTTAGTTTTAGTTTTTAATTCAAACACAAACTAAGATTTTTTGTACTTGAGAATCACACTTTTGGGTTATAGCCCTAGTTTATGTAATTCTTGTTTTAAAAATTTGGGATTTCAATATTTGATTTAGGTTGGGTAATTTTTGTTGGATATTATTTTATGCTTATTTACTATTTCTTATCCGCGCAACTAGAAATAGGTTTTAGTAATCGGGTTATTCACTTTAGTGGCGAAGTGATCATCCGAACCGGGGGACGGGGGGGATTGATTACATAATTAGGTAATATCCGTGTGATATCCGTTATTCACCGATTAACTTGACTAATCACATAGTCAAAGAGGTAAAGAACTTCACATCCGTAAGTAAACTTACTACCTTACAGGGGTTTGTCTTACCGTATGATAGCTCCTAGGTCCACCCGACAGGGGGCTATGAGATATTAGAGTCCTCCGACTAGTATAAAATTACCAGCTTAACCCTTAAACGAAAAAATTAATTATATTAACTTAGACGGATCCCTTGCGAGACTCAAGGATATCTCTCACACAGCGTCTACATCTTTTCACTTTCAGTATTTTATTTCAGTTAATCATTTTAATACTTTATTTTATTCCATCTTTAGTCCTTATACAAAACCAAACAAAAATCTTCATATTTTACTTTTCTGGTTTAACGATTATCTCTACTTATTCGATAAACACCTGATTTATATTTATTCTTCCCTGCGAACGAAACCTGATTATCGGAGTATTACTTGAACAACCGTACACTTGAGGTCTATGGATCCTTACTTTTATTGCATTACTCTATAACACCCAAGAACCACCAAGTATTTGGCGCCGCTACCGTGGACGGTAGCGTGTGACCCCGGTGTTAATCGTTTAGTAGTTTAATTGTTATCTTATTTTTTAATTTTACGGTTTTTCTTATTCTTCCTTTCTCAGATTTGCAGGTTTGGTGTATGTTACCAAAACCTGAGAGACTATTCAGACTTCAAAATAAAAGAAAGAAAGAAGAAAAAGAAGCAAGAAAATAAGAACAAAGATTAGCCAGAGAAGCAGAAATGACTAATGTTGACAATCTCAATCCTCAAGTGAAAGTAGATGAAAACGAAAATTCTATAGTCCATAATCCGCAAATTATTAACAATCATAATCAAAGAAATCCTGCTCCACCTAGAAGACAAGCTCAACCTCAAGTATTTTATGATCTATGGTTCTAATGTCTACCTATTTGTGATGAATTAATATAGGTTTGAGACATCATTTCAGGTCTTCATTCATTTATCAGCAGATGACTTTCCGTCTATGTCCATTGAATATATCAAGTTTAATTATCAACACTCCCCCTTAAACTTGATGCTCGCATTCCAAAACGACTCTTCAACTTCTCGAACACGTCTTTTCTTAAAGGCTTTGTGAAAATGTCTGCTACTTATCATCGGTCTTCACATATTTGACTTGAACCTCCTTCTTTGCTATACATTCCCTGAAGAAGTGAAAACGAGTATCGATGTGTTTACTTCTATCGTGAAATACGGGATTCTTTGCTAAGGCAATTGCTGACTTGTTATCAACATGAATATCTGTTGATTCAACTTGATTAAATCCCAACTCCTTAAGCATATTTCTTAGCCAAAGTGCATGACACACACTAAATGTTGCAGCCACATATTCAGCTTCACATGTTGACAATGTGACAATTGGTTGCTTCTTTGAGATCTAGGTGAAAGCTATTCACCAAAGTAGAAAACAAAACCTGTTGTACTCTTGCGATCATCAATGTCTCCTGCCCAATCACTATCTCTATATCCTACCAACTTTAAGTTTCCAGAAGCAGGATATAAAATTCTATGATCTATAGTACCTTTAATATATCGGAGAATCCTCTTTGCTATTTTAAAATGATAGATGGCCGGGTTCTCCATAAAGCAACTAACAAGACCAACAACATACAAAATATCTGGTCTAGTGCATGTTTAGTACCTTAGGCTTCCAATCAAGCTTTTAAATAAGGTCGTATCGACCGGTTCTCCACCAATATCCTTAGATAACTTCTCACCTACATCGATCTGGGTGCTAATGGACTCGTAATTCGCCATTTTAAATTTCTTTAGAACTTCTTTGGCATAACTTTCTTGACAGATGAAAGTTCCCTCACTACTTTGTTGCACCTCGATCCCAAGATAATAAGACATCAAACCGATGGCTGTCATCTCAAACTCCTCAGTAATTTCTTTCTTAAATGAGGCAATCATTTCACCGTTGTTTCCTGAAAATATTAAATCATCGATATAGAGACAAACTATTATGATATCTACCTTTTCATTTGTCTTGACATAGAGTGCATGCTCGTGTGGGCATTTATTGAATCCCTTCTTTTGAAAATGTTGATCTATGCGACTATTCCAAGCCCTCGGGGCTTGCTTCTGGTTGCTCTATATGCACCTCCTCTTCATGGCGTCTCTCCAATTGTCACTTCTACATGCTTCCTCAAAACTTATAGGTTCAGTATCCGCAAATAAAAAAAATAGATTTGGGTTCTGATTGAGATCATATATCTCTTGCAATGATCTCGTCTTTTGGGGGCGTTCACTTCCAGAACTTTCTCCTTCTGATGATGATGGACTCAGTGAAGGTGGAGTAATCGGCTCCTCTTGCTCATTCTCTTCATCATCACTGCTTTCCTCGTTCGGTAAGAAACTCCATTCCCAAGAACTTCTTTCATCAAACACAACGTCACAACTAGTTCTTCTCGTTTTCTCAATAGGATTATACAATTTGTAACCCTTCGATGCATGGTCATACCCAGCAAAGATAAACATTTGACTTTTATCTTCCAGCTTCTTCCGCTGCTGATCTGGTACATGCATGTGTGCAATGCTTCCAAAGACTCTCAAATGTGATATGCTCGGCTTGTATCCACTCCAAACCTCCTGGGGGTTTTATCTTTGATGCTTTTTGTTGGACAACGATTCGAGAGATACACAGCACAATCAACAGCCTCGGCCCGAAATTCTCTTGGCAGATTTTTACTATTCAGCATTGATCGAACCATATTCATAATGGATCGATTCTTTCTTTCCACAACTCCATTTTGTTGTGGTGAATAAGCAACAGTGAGAGGTCTACGAATACCATTCTTCTCGCAAAACTCCTTGAATTCATTTGATGTGAACTCTCCTCCTCTATTAGATCTCATCGCCTTGATATGATAGTCACTTTGTTTCTCCACGAGTGCTTTGAACTTTTGGAAAGCCGAGAATACCTCAGATTTGTTCTTCAAAAAGTAAACCCAAGTCTTCCGACTATAGTCATCAATAAATAGAAGAAAATATCTCCAAATGAGGCAGGGTCGATCGGCCCACATACATCAACATGAATTAACTCCAATGGTTGTTTTACCCTTGGCATAGATTCCTTAGGAAAAACTCTCCGATGTTGTTTCCCAACAAGACATCCTTCACATAGTTGATCTGGTTGATCGATTTGAGGTAATCCTTTTACCATATACTTAGAAGACATTGCTTTTAATACATCAAAGTTGAGATGTCCGAGCCTCAAATGCCACAACCAAGATGAATTTTCATAACATGACTTTAAACACTTTGCTTCAGCGTGGTGGATGTTCATTATAAACATCCTATTACTAGTCATTGGAACTTTCGCAATTAAGGTCCCGTCACCACTTTTCAAATACATACTCTTGTATCCTAACTGCATAGTGTGGCCTTTCTCCAGTAACTGACCCATACTCAAGATATTTGCCTTCATTCCTGGAACAAAATAAACATCAGAAATAAACTGATATTCTTTAATCTGATCATGATTTTTCCTCTGCCTTTGACTGGAGTTTTTAACATATCACCAAAATTTATATTACCACTTACAGATTCATTTATCTTGACGAACATGCTTTTATTTCCACACAAATGATTACTTGCACCTGTATCGAGGTACCATTCAGATTTGTTCTCCTCCATTGATGCCTTGTACGCCAATAAAAGTGTCTCATCATTTTTTCTCTTCTGCAAGATGAGCTTTTTCTTTTCCTTCTTGAGGTCCATCATAACACTCATATGAATAGTGTCTGTATCTATGACAATTGTAGCACTCTCTAGATTTTTTGTCTCGTTGTTTATTGAAACCTCCTTTTCCTCGTCCTCTAGTCGATTTCGACTCGACTTTTGCTTCATTGTCCTACCATGTGGCATGACTATCACGACCTCGACCACGACCTCTACCACAGCCTCGACCGCGTCCTCTTCCTCGACCACGCCAGCCTTGATTACTTGCATTACCATCATTTTTAATATTCTCTTTTTCTTGCAAAGCTTTGTCGGTGGGTTCTTTTGTCCTTATTTTTATCTTTTCTTCATGGACTTGTAATTTTCCTGTTAACTTGTCAATAGTCAAGGTTTCCACATCATTGGACTCCTCGATGGCTACAACAATGTGAACAAACTTTTGATCAATCAACCGAAGAATCTTCTCAACCACACGATTTTCTGGTAAATCTTCGCCATTCATTTGAAGTTGATTTACCACTGCGTGAATTCTTGATACACAATCAAATATTGATTCAGTATCCTTCTTTTTCAAAGATTCGAACTCACCTCGAAGACTTTGGAGACGAACCTTCTTCACCCTATCAATTCCTTTGAACGTATTATGGAGAATTTCCCAGGCCCTATAAGAGGTAGTGGCTTGTGCTATCTTCTCAAAGATGGAATCATCAACACTCATTTGAATGAGAGAAAGAGCCTTTTGATCTTTCACTCGAACATCTTTGGCAGCCTTCTTTTGGGCTTGGCTAAGAGCAGCCAGACCCTCTGGTTCTGCATATACTTTTTCAATGGCATCCTACGCATCTTGTCCACCAAGATATGCCTTCATTTGAATGCTCCACCTCTCGTAATTACTCTTCATGAGTTTTGGAAATGGCATGCCTCCATTAATTGTTGCCATATCTACCTTGCTGTGTACCCGTTTATGGAAGGTGACAGAAAAAATATGAAGGAAGATATATAGAGAGAAGATTACACTACTATAAAAATACTTTGTGTTTTTCTTGCTGATGAACTACAATGCTATTACTTTTTATACTAGTACAATACTAAAGACACTATATAGATACTTAGAATACAGAAATAAACTCTTGACCTTTAAGCTACTTAGAAGTCCAACGATTTGTCTTCATTCACTGATTCACTAATCATCTTGGCTAACGATCTGTCTTCATTCATTTATCAGCAGATGACTTTCTAAATACATTGCATTATTTTGATACGCGTAGTCTATATCCATTGAATATGTCAAGTTTAATTATCAATACAGCCAGAGATAGAAGGCTTGAATGAAAATTGTTGCATTAGTGATCTTCTTGTACTTAGTATTTATAAAAAAAAGGTTCTTGAACTACGCAAAATATAGTGTATCACTCTAAAATCCACTGGGTTGTTTATTCATACACTTCAATGCATGATTTACTTATGTGGTTTTTGTTGAATTGCCATGATCACAGAACTTTTTTTTTTCTGATATTTTCTTCTCATATATTGAAAATTGCGGTTTCCACTCCATAAAATACCTTTGCAATAAAAAAAAGCAATAAAAAAATCCAATACTGAAACCAATCATAATGGCCCTAATTAGATCTACTGAGCTAGTACCCTGAAAATGTATTTGGTTAACATATAAAGACTGCATACAAAAATTAATTTCAAAGGGAACAATTAAAGCTCAATAAGTAGATAAAAGAAGCGGCGTGTTTGAGGACGAGTATACGAAGCTAACCCTAAAATAGGTTAGGAGAACCATTAAACCTCTTCCTCAAGAGCTTGAAGAAGACACTAAACTCTGAGAAAAATTTCTTATTAAGCAGTTCTTAGATAATACTCACTCAGCTTACTAAAGACATCGATTCACCGACTAAACTCACTTAGCTACTTCTAATGGCCAACAGCGCCCGCCTGTAGCACCCCCTAAGGGTAGGTTCTTTCCATTTTAACTTAAAACCAGCCATAAAAACTCTCAACATGGCTACTTATGGTCCCATTTGTCTTGATAGTCGTTATCTTACATTAACAATACCTACTAAAGATGATCTCGAGAGACCTTATTCTTTGAAGTCTATGAAAGCATAATCTTTCCAAACAGAAAATAGAAGTACTGAAACTGGAGTTTCCTAAAAAGTTGTTTTTCTACTACGGAGTATTTTATAACTACTCTAGCATTGGTGTAGATGCTCAGGTGGCTTACAGGAATTTTTTTTGACTGTATTTGCACGGTAGATCTCTAAATTATGTGATAATTTCAAAATAGGTTCTTATATATACAAAATTGCACTATAAATCCCTATATTATGTAAAAATTGCACTATAAGTTCCCATACTTCTTTTTTAAAAAAATTACCCTATAATATATTATAAAAATAGCAATTATTTTACAATTAAAAATTATAATATATATTTATATATATATATATATATAATAATAATTATATAATATATAAATTGTAAAAACTAGTGGGCCAAAATGTAATTCAAAATAATTAGGGAGACCAATGGCTTGCAAAAGGGGAAATTGGACAGATGTGTATATTGCAGATAGACACGGAACCATGGGAGCAACCAATAAACAAGCATCTACATTTGTTGAAATAAAGAGGTTTCTGTTTCAAAGGACAATTATAAACATTCATTTGTTTCTTCTTCTGGTATTGTTTAATTTTAACTCAAAATGTACCACCATCATGATTATGCGTAATTGCAAAACAAACCCTATACTTACACAAACTAGTAAAATAACCCGTTCTGAACTTTCCCATCCAAGTCAAAGTGTCTAGTATAGCTGGATTGCATTTTACGGATTTATTTTATTTTTTTATAGATAAATATTCATTTTATATAAAATATATGATAATTATTTTTTTATTTTCTCCTTCCCACCAACACCATATGAGAGTGTGCCATGGATGGACCACTACCGAGCTGCAGAGGTGGAAAACAGAAATTGAATGACTTTCTGTAGTGGGAGAGTTTTTCTTTTCATATGAACCTTTTTAGAAATTTCATGGACAACTTTTACCAGATAATCAACTTTCAACATTCACTAGTTATCAAAAATAAAAGGCTTGGTACTATGACAGTCATACATATAAACAGCTTGAACAAAATTCATATAGATGGATGTCATTAAACCCAAATACAATTGAAAAATCAATAAAAAGTCATTTTTATTTTTCACTAAATAGTATAGAAAAAATGTAGGAAAAGAGTTACACTCTGTTGACAACTTTATGTCCATACTCCGTTGTAACGAACTCCTCCAATTTATGTCATAGACGTTGCCACTTCTCTGTGCCACCAGTTTATCTCCTTGAAGTGGAACTGAATTTTGATGGTTCAACAACAACGTTAAAAACTCTTTACATATCCCCAATTACTTTTTTACCCTCTCCTAAACCGAAACAATACTCGAACCAAAACATCTTCTTCCAACTGCCTTTAAATTACTCGTTTTCCACCCTTTACCTTCTTTATAAAACTCAACCTACCACATCAACAAAAACAAGTAATTAATTACACAACAAGTCCCTACACTATACAAAAAACTACACTTACAATCTCAACCCCACAGTGCCCAAGATTCTTAAAGCACCAAAATCATTTGGTATGATCAAAATATTTCCAGCCTCAACTGTTATTTCTGCAAGATACTTTCCTTCATGACTACTACCATAAGTTACATAAATGACCTGCGCAATTTGAGCCCCGGATCCACGCACCAGGACAAGACCGTGAGGATATCTTCTGGAGCAGCACAATGTGTTTGTTTTGGTTGGGCATCTCAACTCCAGCATCGAGTTTGAGAATTCCAATCCTCGCTCACATGTCGTGTCTTGAAGATCCCATTGGGGCCGATTAGAGAGAAGTTGGTGGTTCAACCGGGTTTGTGAGATCTTGAAGTATCAGTCAAGAAGAGAAAAACTAATGCCATCATGAAAAGCAGCCTCGGGAACGATAATGCCATCACCCTCGTTGACAGCATGAACCTTCTCCTTGATGGTACAACCCAAGGCTTTATTCACAAATCAATATAAACAATCATAGATATGAGTATCAAAGCATATGAAATTGCAAATAAATTAAATATACCTGATGAAAATTTCTGCTCAGTCGAGATGGTTAAGGCGTGAAGCCCCTGGTCAACATTTAAGCATTCATTTGCACACTTCAGCGCATGATATGATTCAATGACTTTTGAAATGTAATGGTCAACAATGATTTCCTTTTGATGTAATGAAAATTTTCATGTCCACTTAGGAAAATACATCTGCAATAAAAAATAGGCACTACTGAAACCAATCAGAAAGGACCTTATAGTACCAATTTAAGAATGCGCAATTGGTTAAAATATAATAACGTATACAGAAAATAATTACAAAAGGAAGTATCAAACCTCAGAAATGAAATCAGTAGATAAAAGAAGCGGCGGGAATGAGCACGAGTATACAGAACTAACCCTAAAATGAGGCTTTAATATTCCTTGTGTTTATTTTGCAACATTGTCGTCCTTTGTCTTAATCATGTTACAAAATTTGGCCCTCATCTTTGTTTTACACCTTATTCGTGTCAGTTTTAAGGAGAAAAAGATAAAGATATAAAGATAAAGGATTAAGACCGCCAAATGGGTAGAAATAAAAATAAATTAAGGACTATATAAGTAAAGGATGGATATGTCCTCCATTATTTAAACCATAATTGAGAGCTTAATGTGGTTGTTGATCTATCAACATAAGAATTATAAACTTACTATAGAGATATCCAAAAGTAAAGTAATTATCCATTGAGATTATAAGATCACCCACCAAATTCATTTGCTTCCCATATATCCCCACCGTAGAGTGTTGAAAACTAGAATGAGGCTCCACCTCCGTCTTCAAATACATAGAACCAACCGATCCACTTTAACTACCCATTGAAGACACTCCGGATGAGAAACCATCTCTTTTAGATCTAAAGTTATATTCAGGCCTAAAATCTGATAATAAGGATAATGGAGCTAAAGTAGCAAAGGGTAACGAGCAACATGCATATCAGTGATGAAAGATAATGATGTGTTATTAATCAACGACCTTATTAGGTTATCAAATCTATACAACTATAAAATTTGCATATTTAGTTTTGAGTATAAGGTTAGCACCATGTGATAATGATTCAAAACTCATATGAACAATGGAATGTCAAGTAATACACTATTTGGGATTTACCGAATGTTAAACAAGGCCATGTGACTTGAATAAGAATTTGTTTTTGTTCCTATCGATTCATATGGACACGTGTCACCACGCCCCCAACTTTACCGATAAGGAAAATTCAAAGGCAACAAATTAAATCAGGAAAAAACTTAGATAACTTGATCACATGAATAAAAAAGTTTTGTCAAGCTAAATTATAAGTCAAAACCATAATAAGAAAACACTTGATTAGTATTTACATATACCTTAAATTATTGTAACTATGCATCTATAAATACAAAGTTGATTATCGACAAAAAACGATACTATTAAAATCTATACACATAAGATAGTGATTTAACTTCAATGATCTTACCAAAACCACACTAATTTGTTGTTCTTTCTGCAAAATACAAAATAAAGTCTACAACAGAATATTTCACTAAAAACCCTCACAAACCAGAAATAAAAAAGTTCAAAAAATGCGATTACATAAAAAACTACATTTAACTCATGTGCAACTTTAATCGAAAAGAGAGTACAATGCCCCAACCAGGCATAAAATTGAAATATTTAAGTTTAGCAGAAATTGTACAAATACACACATAATTATTGATTAGTATAAAAGCAGGGCACAAAGTTAAAACTCCACAAGAATTATCTTTTCTTTACAACCTTAGCCAATTATTCAATAAGGATAAATTTATATCTTTTGATAATCATAATTCAGGATAATAACAATCTTAATGTTAACTGAATGTAATACTTATGCATGTATACAAAAACATATTGAAAGATTTAACAAGGTAAAATAAACTCACTTACACTTTTGACAAAATTTCCAATAATCTTTAAGTTTACCGGCTAGTTACTATCATCTCCTTGATGCCTTTAATCTACACAATTACAGAAATAGTAATTATCAATTTGTAGAATAAAACTTGCCCCAATTCACTTCATTCTCTAATCATATATCCCTCTCATTTTTTTTCTGCTCCTAAGTTTCTTTTCCTTTTTTTCTCTCGTCTCCTCAAATAGTCAATAGTTAGATAATTGGAGAAAAGTAATATAATAATCTTTTGCAAAGAGCCACTAAAAAATAGTGTACTATATTATATTATTATTATTTTATATTAGAACCTACAAACTTATTAAAATTAAAGTTGGGCCCAAAATAATTTAAGTATTACAATATGTATATATATATGTGACCGACCAAATTTACAAACCCCTGTTTTTATGTAGGACTTGCATTCAGGTTGATCACATCTTTTCGAGTGTTCCGTTTTATTCATACTTCTTAGTACACCTATCATGTTTAAAAGCATTATCAATTCAATTTAACATGTTGCAGCTGTCACCTTCTTTTCAATCCGTATTTGTAGTAAACATAACTATACTTGTAATTGGATTAAAGTGTCCTACATATAGCTTTGATATGTTCTGGAAAAAAATTAAATTCAAATTAACATGCGGCCCATTTTATCAATTAATATCCATGTTCTTACATTGTTTCCCTCCAATTTTTCTATGATATTCACTAGAACCTTACTTTTCAAAATTATATTTTTAGAGTTTCATTTTTTTATATTATTAAATATATCTTATTTTTTGCATAATAAATCCCTAATACAAGAAACTAGAGTGAACCAGTTGGGGTTAGCTCAATTTGCCAACGGCATAGGTACGAAACGAGTCAATGACTAGTATTAAAAAAAAGCTAAAGTGCAATTTATTTGGAATCTATTTTGCATTGTTTACAAAATATAAAAACATATACTAACTATGTTTATTATATACATAATTATAATACAATTTTGTGCAATATTAACTGAACTTGTGATGGAGCCACACTTAGGTCGGGGGCCATTTTACTTGGATCAGAGAAATTTGTTAGGCAAGTGACTCAAAATTGAAATTAATTAGCTAACCATGTCCTAGCGTGCTTGGTTATTAATGATTTTTCAACGTTCTAGAAATATATATCAAACGTTGTGCATAAGTGTTTATTCTCAAGAAAATAAAAGTAGAGCAACCGTGCAATTTATTGTTCATTTTTAATCAAAAAATATTTTAAACTCCTTACATGTCAAGGTTAAACTTATAATTATTGGTCAAACGGGATTTTACCCAAGTGTTGACCATGTTTGGGATGATAGTCGGTGACTCGATTTAAAATAATAATTAGGATATTGATACATTTATTTAAATTATAAAGATTATCGTAATATATTCACTTAGTTAAAATCATTTGACATTGAATTAGAAATTAAGTCATGTAATTTGGAGAATTTAAAAGAAAATAATAATAATAATAATATATGTAATTTTATTTTTTTAATTAATAATTTTTCTGCTTATTAAAATTTTTGCTAAAATATTTCGTCTTACATATATAATAAGGGTGAACAAAATTCCTAATAGGGTTGCATTTTCTAATTCATGAAAATAATGCACGTGTAAGTAGACAAAAGAGAAAACCCTTCTTCTTTGAGTCATGTATTATTAATTAGAACTTGTTTGTTTAGCTTAAATTGCTAAATAAATTTCTTATCTTAATGTATTTACCAACCAAATGTTGAACATAATATTTAAGCTTTCATTGTTTTTACTCTGGAGTTTGTTTTTTTGAAACCAACTCAATTCGACTCGGCGTACTATTTTTATAGTCAAAACGATATCAATGATATATGTAAAAATATTGATTGAGAAAATAAATCGACAAGTAAATGTTATACAATTTAATATTATATATTTAATAAATTTTTTTATACATATATATTATTTTATTGTATTTAATTGTTATAAAAAAATTTGTTCTTTAATAATTGAGTTTCTTATTAAGCTTGACCTTATTATTTTCAAATAAAAAAATGATGGTGTTGAACCTTTCTAGATCAATCTACATAGTTCTAAAATTGTACTACTTTCTTAAGATTTAAATTACTAATTGATTATGTGATAAATTTATCAAATAAAGGGATCTTGTGTCACTATTTTAATTTATTTATATTTTGATTAAAATATGTTTATTTCAAGAATGCAAAGGTAAGAAAAAAATGTATCAGAGTGTACCATTCTCCAGATTCATAATTTTGTAAACACAAAATAAAAAAAAATAATATTAACAGAATTGATTTTTTGTAAAAAAATATATATATATATAGTATTGACAAAAGATTATTGAGAAATAAAAAAAATTTACCTTTATCATTGAAATCTTAATTAAAATGTTATGGTCAACCATCCGAGATACTATATTAAAAAGCTCCCTTTTCATGGAGATCTGAGATATGTAGACTAGAGGTTGAGAAATGGGAGGTTTGGAGATTAGAGATTTGGAGATATGAGGAATGAAGATCTGAGATATACGGAGATCAGACGTTTGGAAAAATAAACATAATAAAAAAGAAAGACAAAGAGAGCGGGAAATTGGGTTACTACCATTTCTAGGTGCTACCTTGGAGATGAGGTGGTAGTTGGTTGTGGAGAAAGATGTTATAGGGTGGTACTATACTTGAAGGAGGTTGGGTTTAAGGTTTAATTACAATAATTATGTAATTTATAGGATTGAGAAAACTTTAAGTGAACTTGGCACAAACAAATTAAAATTAGCCCAAATTTAATAAAAACAATTACAGTAGCCAAACATGTTTTTGGCTCAACTCAAAATTTATAACATTAGTCTAAATTTTTAAATAATTTTATCCATCATTATTCATTAAGTGGTCACCTACGTAATTTTAATAACACATTTATGAAATGTAATTAGTCAAAGAAAATGTATATTTCAGTTAATTTATCAATTACTTTGTGATGCAACGTGTATGAATGAATTCATTGTCCTAGGAATAATAAAAATTGTTTATTTTCTTAGCTTGACGTATATTTGGCGTAGTTTTTTATAAGGTTTATGGGTTACTCCTCCTTAAAAAAAGAGTGTATTTTTTCAAGCACCTTGATATGTAAATTTAAGACCTATTTTTGCAAACCAATTCCTCATGGGATGGGGTTTCTAACCATACATATCCTATTGTTTTACTATTAGTTGCACGAGTTTTACCAATAATAACTAATTTTGATCCTTTTAACCCAACACTATCCCACCACTAACCCGAACTAACCCGAGGTTAATTTTTTAAATTACCTTTGAGTTAGTTTAACCAATATTATAACCTGGACAAGTTACCCTAGGCTTAGTAATATCCCAAATAAAAAAAACATCGTTCAAGAAACTTTTAGTAATTAATTTTTTAAAATTTTAAATTTATTTTGATATACTATATTTGTGTTATTAAATAATTAAAAGATAAAATTTGGTCTAATATTGAATATATTATATATTTTACAAACGAAAAATAGGAACATATTATATATTGTTATTCATATGTACATATTTAAATTTTTATATAGGGATATCGAACAAATGGTGAAATACAAAATATGTAATGCATGTAAAGTGTCTTGTGAACTTACAAAAAGACTTTTTCTTCTAATTTTTGTAACAGTTGAGGTATTTTTCCATATCCTAGATGGATTCCCATTTGATCTGAACGACCTTGCTCCAAAATCTAATAGATTGCAAACAACATCTAGTCACCAATGGGAGGGGCTACTACCGATGACACCTTAAAGACCAGGTTAGCTTGAGGCTAATCAAAGTTGGAAATGAACAATGCACATATATTTCCTCTTTGAGGACATGAGATATTTATATGATCTCAATAATACGCATTGACATCTAGTGGGATTTCTACATATGTTGGAGTCCAACCATGAAGATCCCTTTGGGCCTTATAATGGATATCAAACAATTTGGAAATAGTTGAGTCTATCATGAATGGGAAGTAGATGTTTTAATTGGTCACGGGATACAATAACTATGTAGATTCTTTGGTCAGGCTCGTAAGCTCTTCAATTGGGATTGATGTTTTGTTTATGCATTCTTGTATACCAGTTACCCACAAGGTCATATTTATGATCATTATGTAATATCCATATGATGTGGTTAATCAAAGATTTTTAATTGGATAGGATCAATAGGATGCTAAAGATGGGCCAAATTTAAAAAATTTATATCCTCACATAAATTTATATGTGGTATGTCTACAATAAATGAGGAAGCTAAAAAGACCTCTTAATCTGATAAACCAAGAGTGGTGGTCTAAAAATAATTATTAATAAACACATTTCCTCATTTTTAGCTTTTGTGTGCTCATACCAACTAATGATTATGTTTCCACTTTCTCTCCTAGCCATCATTACAAATTTTTTGTTAGCATAATATCGATCACTTTTTTATCTTGTATATATTCAACCTCCTTTTATGAGTGGCACTTGGTTGGTCAAGTTCTGTGAGATTGACTAATTTCCATGCTTTGTTATACATACATTCAGGCTAGTGTATCACCCCTTATAAAGGAAAAAAATGAGGTAATTCAAGTTGATTGGTTGGTTCTATGATTTTAAAGACGGAGGTGGAACCTCTATCTAGTATTCAACACACTAGAATGATACTTATCGGGGAAGCATATGCATTTTGGTGTGTGACATCATAATCTAAATGGATCATCAATTTACTTCTTTCGGAATCTCAATAGTAGCTTCTTAACCTTTTATGTTGATATAATTACAACCGCTGTATGACCATAATTTTACGGTTTGGATAAAGACAGGAATATCCATCCTTGAATTGTATAATGGTTCTGCAACCTCCAATATTCTGAATAACTAGAAAGAGACTCCATTTTCTATTTAAAAACTTGTGCATCCATATTTTCAAATTTTGGATCTTGATGAGTTGTAATATTTTCTTGAATATATTTTCCTAGAAGGTGTAGGAAATATTTTGGAATTGATCACAATAGAAAACTTGTTTCATCCAAAACAGTTAACAATTTAAATTTTGAATATATAATAAATAATTCATCTTATATATTTATGAATTTCTAAATTTATTTTAAGTCAATATAGGGAAGCAAAATAGAGTTGTTGAAAATAAATAGATGAGTCATTCATTAGACATGATTAAATTATGGAAGATTATGTTTTGGGTCCAAAATAAGTTTCACTTAGTTGAAGGCAAAACATGCCTTTACATAAATTACTATCTTATTAAATCACGTCTCTTCTTATAATCAAGGAAAATTACTAGATATCCATATTTCATGAATGTCTCATTTTAATGGAATTATATTTTCCTTTACTATGATGGATAATTCACCACAAATATCAACTTATTTTATACCCAAAACATGATCTTTCATACTTTAATCATGTCTAATAACTGACTCATCTCTTTATTTTCAACAACTCTATTTTCCTTCACTAAACTGTCTTAAAACAAAGTTAGAAATTTATAAATCTAAAGATTAATTCTTCATTATATATGCAAAATTTAAACTATTACCTATTTTAGATGAAACAAGATTTTCTATTGTGATCAATTTCAAAACATTTCCTACACCTTCTAGGAAAATATATTCAAGAAAATATTACAACTTATCAAGATCCAAAATTTAAGAATATGGATGCACAAGTTTCTAAATAGAAAATGGGGTTTCTTTCTAATTATTCAAAACATTAAAGGTTGCAGAACCATTATACAATTTAAGGATGGATATGCCCATCATTTTCAAACTGTAAAATTATGTCCATACAGTGGTTGTAATTATATCAACATAAAGGTTGAAAGGCTACTGTTGAGATTCCAAAAAAACTAAATTGATGATATTTTTTTATTATAATATCACGCACCAATATTCATATGCTTCCCTGATAAGTAGGGGTGTAAACGAGCCGAGTCGAGTCGAGTCGAATACTAAATGTACAGTCTTGCTTGTTCAATTTCTCGAGCCGAACGGAGCCGAGCTCAAATTTAAACGAGCCGAGCCGAGCCGAGCCGAGCCGAGCCGAGCCGAGCTCAAATTTAAAGAGTTGAGCCCGAGCTTTTAATGATCCAAATTAAAAATGTCAGAACTTGTTTGTTTAACTTATATATTAATCTTTTTTAGGTATTTTTTATGCTTGAAATAGTATTTTCTTGAATTGTTGGTATCTAATGAAGTGTGTCGTATGAAAATATGAAACATAACATTAATAAAAAAAATAAATGTCTAAAGAAATCTAATGATCCAATTTGATATTGAAGCTCGAATAATATATTTATAAGTAACAAATATATTAATTTATAATTTATAATTTTAAACGTACTTATGAGCCGAGCTCGGGCATATTCATTTACTATCGAGCTTAAAATGGAACTTGAGCTTGTTTATATTCGAGCCGATCTCGAGCGGGCTTTTTCCCCGAGCCGAGCTCGAGCCGATCGCGAGTGGTTTGGTTCATTTATAGCCCTACCGATAATTATTATTGTTCAGTGTTTAATACTAGATAGAGGTTCCACCTCCGTATTCAAAATCATAGAACCAACCAATAAACTTGAACTGCCTCATTTTTTTCGATCTAAAGTTAAGTTCATGCCTCAAATTTGCTAATGAGGGCGGTGGGGCTAAAGTAGCAATCTGTTAATCCAACAGGGTAAAGAGCAACAGGCATATGAGTTGTGGAAGATTATGATGTATTATTAATCAACGAACTCATCAGGTAATCAAATGTATACGACAATAAAAATTTACATATTCTGTTTTAAGCATAATGTAAGGATATTGGCGCACCCTAAGATAATGATTTAAAAATCATAAGAACAATGAAATATTAAATAATATAATATATATAGAGCTTCTTGTCTTACTGGACGTAAAATAAACTCTTTGTGGCTTAAATCAAAATTTGGTTTTGTCCACTCCATACATATGGATGATTATATTTATATGACTACCCAAATTTACAATCCCCACTTTTCATGTAGGTATTGTGTTTAGGCTGACCATGTCTCTTCGAGTGTTCCTTTTGATTACTCTTAATTTTTCATGCAAGACTATCATCTTCTTTTCAATCCACATTAGTAGTAGATATATAACTAACACTTGTATTTTGCTGAAAATCTCCTAAATACAGCTTTGATATTCTGATATGTTCAAAAAGTTATATTAAAACTCTCGAGATCAGCTGATTTATTTGCTCAATCACCTTTATAAAACCATCAAATTTTAATTTGGGATTAAATTACGTGTCTTGAGGAAGACAAAATGAATCCTGATTCTTTCCCAGGGATTGGTTGCTCGGAAGATATATTCATTTTGACACCTCATCCAACAATCAATTTTCCACCTTGGCGAGCGACACATTCTCTAATTTTGGATCTGGTTGTGCTATGACTAGGAACCATCAAACCAACTCGGTGTTTAGTAAATTAAAGGATTATATTACACAAAGCATTTTGAATTTTATTTGAATCAAAGTTGTTATGTGATTAATCCCATTACTATTGAGAAAAACATAAACACATAAACATTATGGAGTATTGTGATAGGAACCATGCTAATTTTTCAAGGATTTTGTGTGTAGTAGTGTAACTAAGGACACAATAAATAAAAAGGCTTGATTAATTGTATTCCAAATTATAACAGATAAGTCGAAATTCAAAAACAGGTATAGATCTTCGAAAAAGAAAATATGACCCTTTAATGGTCAAGATTGTGACACGTGTCAAAGATTAAGACAATTATTCACCTATATTATTTATCCCACTATTAAAAACAATTTTCTCCCACTTCAATTTTACTAACAATTTTTTCCTCTCTACAATTGTATTTAAAAAATAAACTAATCTAATAAGACACTCTAAAATATAGTTAAATCAGGTATTGACTGTAAACTTAGCTAATAAGACACTTCCTCACAACTATTTCCTTATACTAATGGCAATATTTATTTTTTTAATTAAGTCTCTGTTACTATTAATATTATAAAAGTAAAACAATAACAATAAAAATTCATCCTAATATACTTAAATATAAAATAACTCAATATAAGTGACAATTTTAATATAATACTAATTAAAGCAAAATAAAAACAGAAAAAGAGATAGATAAGGAAAATATATCAGTTTCTCTTGCAACATAAACCCTCGTTTTTTTCAGATCCAGAAGACTGAATCTGTTTCTCAAGTAATATCTCGTCTTTCTCCTGTGAGTCATGTATAACAAAATAGTTTCCCACTAAGTTCCATGACCTTTTCTGCATAATAGTTTGGTAATCTTCCTTGGATTCACAGTTTATAAGACACGAGTTAAAGCCTATTTTTTCTGTGGTTTTCTGAAGAAAATTGAAACTGATTGGTTTGTTGCTTAAGATTTTAGCAAGGAGTTTCGACTTTTCAATTTTAGAGTAGATTGAGTTTTGGACAAATTTCAAAATAATTTTGTGAGGTTCCATTTTGTGTTTGTTGTTTTGTGACTGGTGAGGCCATTGCAGAACAGCTTTGGAGTACAAGAGAGACTAACAAAGAGTGGGGGAAAGAAGAGAGAGCTATCGAAAAGGAAAAAGAAGGGTGAACTAACCTGATTATGTAGCGAAAGGAAGGTATGGAAGCTATAATTGGGGGTGGGATTGCTTTGTGTATGTGGTGGTGGTGAGGTAAGGGGTGGCGGTGGAGGTAGTTTCAAGAGATCCCGATAAAATGTTATTTATTTGGTGCTTGTAATCTTGGTATTGTATCCAACTTTTAATCTAAAAAGGGAAAAAAAGTAAGGCATAAAAATAAACCAGGACGCTTTGTCATTCGGACTTGCAGGACAAAAAATATGCCCTCTGCAAGTCAGGTGCTAAATCGTCTTGTTGACTTTAGACTCAACCTGGTCCTGGTTACTCCCCATAAAAAGATAGTTTATCAAATTTATAGCACAATTAAAATCCACAACATACAAATATTTTGCCCAAAGTTATGACAGTTAAATTCCCAAAGCATTTTAAACAGACTTCAACTCTATATAATTAAACAAACATATTTGCTATATGTAATAAAAACTATTCATAATTTAATATTAAGACTCTTTCTACTCAGATGCGGCATCACCACGAACTTTCTCATACAAACGATACATCAAAGTAGTCCTCGACATTTGAGGCTCTCTCTCCAACACAGCAATAACATCCTTCCCTGAAATCAACCGCGCCACTCTATTTTGCGCCAAGACCCCCCTGATTTTTTCCACCTTTCCTCATTCCTCCTACATAAAATCACACCATTTACAACACAATTCACAATTTAATAAATATAATCAAAATCATCAAACATACCAGTATTAGAACTTGAATTTCCCCATTTTTCCACGTTTTGATTATCCATAACACTCTTCCCAGAAGTAGATGAAGATTTTCGATTCACATCTTTACCAGTCTCTGAACTAGATGAAGTATCCGGGCCTGTACCAAGGCCCGGGCCACCTTCACGCTTTCTTAGCCTGTTTAGCCATTAGTTGCCATTTTGACAGCATGTCATCTCCACCAAAAGCAGCTCGTGCAGCCACATTTGCTGCTGTAGCACGCAATTTGTTATCCTCTTCCTTGTTAACTTAAATTGTTAAATAAATTTCTTAGCTTAATGTATTTACCAACCAAACATTGAACATAATATTTAAGCTTTCTTTGTTTTTACTCCCGAGTTAGTTTTTTTGAAACCAACTCAATTTGACTCGACTTACTATTTTTATAGTCAAAACCATATCAATGATATATGTAATACTATTAATTGAGAAAAAAAACCGACAAGTAAATGTTATACAATTTAATATTATATACTGAATGAATTTTTTATACATATATATTATTTTATTGTATTTTACCTCTATAAAAATTTGTTCTTTAAAATTGAGTTTCTTATTAAGCTTGACCTTATTCTTTTCAAATAAACAAATGATGGTGTTGAACCTTTCTAGATCAATTTACATAGTTCTAAAATTGTACTATTTTATTAAGATTTAAATTTCTAATTGATTATGTGATACATTTACCCAATAAAGGGGTCTTGTGTCACTATTTTTAATTTATTTATATTTTGATTAAACTATGTTTATTTCAAGAATGCAATTGTAAGAAAAAAAAGTATCGGAGTGTACCTTTCACCAGATTCATAATTTTGTAAACACCAAATAAAAAAATATAATATAAATAGAATTGATTTTTTGTAAAAAAAAATATATAGTATTGACAAAAGATTATTTTGAATTAAAAAAAAAATTACCTTTATCATTGAGATCTTAATTGAAATGTTATGGTCAACGATCTGAGATACTATATTAAAAAGCTCCATTTTCTTGGAGATCTGAAATATGGAGATATGAGGTTGAGAAATGGGATGTTTGGAAATTAGAGATTCGGAGATAGGAGGGATGAAGATCTGAGATATATGGAGATTAGGGGTTTGAAAAAATAAACGTAATAAAAAAGAAAGACAAAGAGAGCGGAAATTGGGTTACTACCACTTCTGGTGCTGCTTTAGAGATGAGGTAGTATTTGGTTGTCGAAGAAAGATGTTATAAGGTGGGACTATACTTGAAGGAGTTTGGGTTAAGGTTTAATTACAATAAATAATGTAATTTATAGGATTGAGCAAACTTTAAGTAAACTTAGCCCAAAACGATTAAAATTAGCCCAGATTTAATAAAAACAATTGTAGTAGCCAAACATGTTTTTGGCCCAACTTAAAATTATGACATTCGTCTAAATTTTTAAATAGTTTTAGGGTAAGAATTCAATCCAGTATTGGATGGTCCAATATTCATATCACATCTATTGATTATTTTAACAAAATACATGTCATTAGATTAATTAGGTAGTTACTTTAGTAAGTTTAAAACATGGGGTATGTGTATAAATATGATTGGTGTAAGTTCATCCAATATAGAATGGAAGAATTTTCCATAATTTTATCCATCATATTCATTAAGTGGTCATCTGCGTAATAATAATAAGACATTTATGAAATGTAATTAGACAAAGAAAATGTATATTTCAGTTACTTTATTAATTACATTGTGATGCAACGGGTATGAATGAATTCATTGTCCTTGGAATAATTAAATTTTTTATTTTCATAGCTTGACGTATATTTTGTGTAGTTTTTTATAAGGTTTATGGGTTAATCCTCCTCCTAAAAGAGAGTCTGTTTTTTTCAAGCACATTCATATGTTAATTTAAGACTTATTTTTGCAATCCAATTCCTCATGGACGTGGTTTCAAACCACACATATCCTCTTGTTGTACTATTAGTTGCACGAGTTTTATCAATAATAACTAATTTGGATCCTTTTAACCCAACACTATCCCACCACTAACCCGAGGTTAATTTTTTTAATTACCTTAGAGTTAGTTTAACCAATATTATAACCTAGCCAAGTTACCATACGGTTAGTAATATCCCAAATGAAAAAAACATTGTTCAAGAAACTTTTAGTAATTAATTGTTTTAAATTTTTAATTTATTTTAGACATTATATTTGTGTTATTAAATAATTACAACATATGGTATTATATTGAATATTTTATATATTTTACAAACGAAAAACAGGAACATATTTTATATTGTTATTCATATGTATATATTTAATTTTTTATATAGGGATATCGAACAAATGGTGAAATACCAAATATGTAGTGCATGTAAAGTTTCTTGTGAACTTACAAAAAGACTTTGTCTTTCAATTTTCGTAAGGGTTAAGGTAGTTTTCCCTATTCTAGATGGATCCGCATTTGATCTGAACGGTCTTGCTCCAAAATCCCATAGATTGCAAACAACGGCTAGTCACCCATGTGAGGGGCTACTACCAATGGCACCTTAAAGATCAGGTTAGCTTGAGACTAATCAAAGTTGGAAATGAATAGTGCAAATATATTTTCTCTTTGAGGACATAAGGTATTTATATGATCTCAATAATACATATTGACATCTAGCTGGATTTCTACATATGTTGTAGTTCAACCATGAAGTAATTCCCTTTGGCCCTTATAATGGATATCAAAAAATTGGAAATAGTCGAGTCTATCATGAATGGGCAGAAGATGTTTTTATTGGTCGTGGGATACAATAACTATGTAAATTCTTTGGGTGGGCTCGTTAGCCCTTCGGTTGGGATTGGTTTTTTTTATGCATTCGGGTATACCAGTTACCCATAAGGTCATATTTATGATCATTATGAATTATCCATATGTAGTGGTTAATCAGAAAAATTGAATTGGATAGGATCAATAGGATGCTAAATATGGGCCAAATTTAAAAAATTTATATCCTCATATAAATTTATGTGTGGTATGTCTACAATAAATGAGAAAGTTAAATAGTCCTCTTAATCTGACAGACCAAGAGTGGTGATCTAAAAATAATTATTAATAAACACATTTCCTCATTTTTAGCTTTTGTGTGCTCATACCAACTAATGATTATGTTTCCACTTTCTCTCTTAGGCATCATTACAAATTTTTTGTTAGCATAATATCGATCACTTTTTTATCTTGTATATATTCAACCTCCTTTTATGAGTGGCACTTGGTTGGTCAAGTTCTGTGAGATTGACTAATTTCAATGCTTTGTTATACATACATTCAGGCTAGTGTATCACCCCTTATAAAGGAAAAAAAATGAGGTAATTCAAGTTGATTGGTTGGTTCTATGATTTTAAAGACGAAGGTGGAACCTCTATCTAGTATTCAACACACTAGAATGATACTTATCAGGGAAGCATATGAATTTTGGTGTGTGACATCATAATCTAAATGGATCATCAATTTACTTCTTTCGGAATCTCAATAGTAGCTTCTTAACCTTTTATGTTGATATAATTACAACCACTGTATGACCATAATTTTACGGTTTGGATAAAGACAGGCATATCCATCCTTGAATTGTATAATGGTTCTGCAACTTCCAATATTCTGAATAACTAGAAAGAGACTCCATTTTCTATTTAAAAACTTGTGCATCCATATTTTCAAATTTTGGATCTTGATGAGTTGTAATATTTTCTTGAATATATTTTCCTAGAAGGTGTAGGAAATATTTTGGAATTGATCACAATAGAAAACTTGTTTCATCCAAAACAGTTAACAATTGAAATTTTGAATATATAATAAATAATTCATCTTATATATTTATGAATTTCTAAATTTGTTTTAAGTAAATATATGGAACCAAAATAGAGTTGTTGAAAATAAATAGATGAGTCATTCATTAGACATGATTAAATTATGGAAGATTATGTTTTGGGTCCAAAATAAGTTTCACTTAGTTGAAGGCAAAACATGCCTTTACATAAATTACTATCTTATTAAATCACGTCTCTTCTTATAATCAAGGAAAATTACTAGATATCCATATTTCATGAATGTCTAATTTTAATGGAATTATATTTTCCTTTACTATGATGGATAATTCACCACAAATATCCACTTATTTTATACCCAAAACATGATCTTCCATACTTTAATCATGTCTAATAACTGACTCATCTCTTTATTTTCAACAACTCTATTTTCCTTCCCTAAACTGACTTAAAACAAAGTTAGAAATTTATAAATCTAGAGATTAATTCTTCATTATATATGCAAAATTTAAACTATTACCTATTTTGGATGAAACAAGATTTTCTATTGTGATCAATTTCAAAACATTTCCTACACCTTCTAGGAAAATATATTCAAGAAAATATTACAACTTATCAAGATCCAAAATTTGAGAATATGGATGCACATGTTTCTAAATAGAAAATGGGGTTTCTTTCTAATTATTCAAAACATTAAAGGTTGCAGAACCATTATACAATTCAAGGATGGATATGCCCATCTTTTTCAAAATGTAAAACTATGTCCATACAGTGGTTGTCATTATATCAACATAAAGGTTGAAAAGCTACTGTTGAGATTCCAAAAAAACTAAATTGATGATATTTTTTATTATAATATCACGCACCAAAATTCATATGCTTCCCTGATAAGTAGGGGTGTAAACGAGCCGAGTCGAGTCGAATACTAAATGTACAGTCTTGCTTGTTCAATTTCTCGAGCCGAACGGAGCCGAGCTCAAATTTAAACGAGCCGAGCCGAGCCGAGCCCAAATTTAAAGAGTTGAGCACGAGCTTTTAATGATCCAAATTAAAAATATCAGAACTTGTTTGTTTAACTTATATATTAATCTTTTTTAGGTATTCTTTATGCTTGAAATAGTATTTTCTTGAATTGTTGGTATTTAATGAAGTGTGTGGTATGAAAATATGAAACATAACATTAATAAAAAAAATAAATGTCTTAAGAAATCTAATGATCCAATTTGATATTGAAGCTCGAATAATATATTTATAAGTAAAAAATATATTAATTTATAATTTATAATTTTAAACGTACTTATGAGCCGAGCTCGGGCATATTCGTTTACTATCGAGCTTAAAATGGAGCTTGAGCTTGTTTATATTCGAGCCGATCTCGAACGGGCTTTTTCCCCGAGCCGAGCTCGAGCCGCTCGCGAGTGGTTTGGTTCGTTTATAACCCTACCGATAATTATTATTGTTCAGTGTTTAATACTAGATAGAGGTTCCACCTCCGTATTCAAAACATTGAACCAACCAATAAACTTGAACTGCCTCATTTTTTTCGATCTAAAGTTAAGTTCATGACTCAAATTTGGTAATGAGGGCGGTGGGGCTAAAGTAGCAATCTGTTAATCCAACAGGGTAAAGAGCAACAGGCATATGAGTTGTGGAAGATTATGATGTATTATTAATCAACGAACTCATCAGGTAATCAAATGTATACGACAATAAAAATTTACATATTCTGTTTTAAGCATAATGTAAGGATATTGGCGCACCCTAAGATAATGATTTAAAAATCATAAGAACAATGAAATATTAAATAATATAATATATATAGAGCTTCTTGTCTTACTGGACGTAAAATAAACTCTTTGTGGCTTAAATCAAAATTTGGTTTTGTCCACTCCATACATATGGATGATTATATTTATATGACTACCCAAATTTACAATCCCCACTTTTCATGTAGGTATTGTGTTTAGGCTGACAATGTCTCTTCGAGTGTTCCTTTTGATTACTCTTAATTTTTCATGCAAGACTATCATCTTCTTTTCAATCCACATTAGTAGTAGATATATAACTAACACTTGTATTTTGCTGAAAATCTCCTAAATACAGCTTTGATATTCTGATATGTTCAAAAAGTTATATCAAAACTCTCGAGATCAGCTGATTTATTTGCTCAATCACCTTTATAAAACCATCAAATTTTAATTCGGGATTAAATTACGTGTCTTGAGGAAGACAAAATAAATCCTGATTCTTTCCCAGGGATTGGGCTGCTCGGAAGATATATTCATTTTGACACCTCATCCAACAATCAATTTTCCACCTTGGCGAGCGACACATTCTCTAATTTTGGATCTGGTTGTGCTATGACTAGGAACCATCAAACCAACTCAGTGTTTTGTAAATTAAAGGATTATATTACACAAAGCATTTTGAATTTTATTTGAATCAAAGTTGTTATGTGATTAATCCCATTACTATTGAGAAAACCATAAACACATAAACATTATGGAGTATTGTGATAGGAACCATGCTAATTTTTCAAGGATTTTGTGTGTAGTAGTGTAACTAAGGACACAATAAATAAAAAGGCTTGATTAATTGTATTCCAAATTATAACAGATAAGTCGAAATTCAAAAACAGGTATAGATCTTCAAAAAAGAAAATATGACCCTTTAATGGTCAAGATTGTGACTCGTGTCAAAGATTAAGACAATTATTCACCTATATTATTTATCCCACTATTAAAAACAATTTTCTCCCACTTCAATTTTACTAACAATTTTTTCCTCTCTACAATTGTATTTAAAAAATAAACTAATCTAATAAGACACTCTAAAATATAGTTAAATCAGGTATTGACTGTAAACTTAGCTAATAAGACACTTCCTCACAACTATTTCCTTATACTAATGGCAATATTTATTTTTTTAATTAAGTCTCTGTTACTATTAATATTATAAATGTAAAACAATAACAATAAAAATTCATCCTAATATACTTAAATATAAAATAACTCAATATAAGTGACACTTTTAATATAATACTAATTAAAACAAAATAAAAACAGAAAAAGAGATAGATAAGGAGAATATATCAGTTTCTCTAGCAACATAAACCCTCGTTTTTCAGATCCAGAAGACTGAATCTGTTTCTCAAGTAATATCTCGTCTTTCTCCTGTGAGTCATGTATAACAAAATAGTTTCCTACTAAGTTCCATGACCTTTTCTGCATAATAGTTTGGTAATCTTCCTTGGATTCACAGTTTATGAGACACGAGTTAAAGCCCATTTTTTCTGTGGTTTTCTGAAGAAAATTGAAACTGATAGGTTTGTTGCTTAAGATTTTAGCAAGTAGTTTCGACTTTTCAATTTTAGAGTAGATTGAGTTTTGGACAAATTTCAAAATAATTTTGTGAGGTTCCATTTTGTGTTTGTTGTTTTGTGACTGGTGAGGCCATTGCAGAACAGTTTTGGAGTACAAGAGAGACTAACAAAGAGAGGGGGAGAGAAGAGAGAGCTATCGAAAAGGAAAAAGAAAGGTGAACTAACCTGATTATGTAGCGAAAGGAAGGTATGGAAGCTATAATTGGGGGTGGGATTGCTTTGGGTATGTGGTGGTGGTGGTGAGGTAAGGGGTGGTGGAGGTAGTTTCAAGAGATCCCGATAAAATGTTATCTATTAGGTGCTTGTAATCTTGGTATTGTATCCAACTTTTAATCTAAAAAGGGAAAAAAAGTAAGGCATAAAAATAAACCAAGACTCTTTGTCATTCGGACTTGCAGGACCAAAAATATGCCCTCTGCAAGTCAGGTGCTAAACCATCTTGTTGACTTTAGACTCAACCTGGTCCTGGTTACTCCCCATAAAAAGATAGTTTATCAAATTTATAGCACAATTAAAATCCACAACATACAAATATTTTGCCCAAGGTTATGACAGTTAAATTCCCAAAGCATTTTAAACAGACTTCAACTCTATATAATTAAACAAACATATTTGCTATATGTAATAAAAACTATTCATAATTTAATATTAAGACTCTTTCTACTCAGATGCGGCATCACCACGAACTTTCTCATACAAACGATACATCAAAGTAGTCCTCGACATTTGAGGCTCTCTCTCCAACACAGCAATAACATCCTTCACTGAAATCGACCGCGCCACTCTATTTTGCGCCACGACCCCCTGATTTTTTCCACCTTTCCTCATTCCTCCTACATAAAATCACACCATTTACAACACAATTCACAATTTAATAAATATAATCAAAATCATCAAACATACCAGTATTAGAACTTGAATTTCCCCGTTTTTCCACGTTTTGATTATCCATAACACTCTTCCCAGAAGTAGATGAAGATTTTCGATTCACATCTTTACCAGTCTCTGAACTAGATGAAGTATCCGGGCCTGTACCAAGGCCCGGGCCATCTTCACGCTTTTGCTTAGCCTGTTTAGCCATTAGTTGCCATTTTGACAGCATGTCATCTCCACCAAAAGCAGCTCTGCAGCCACATTTGCTGCTGTAGCACGCAATTTGTTATCCTCTTCCTTGTTAACTTAAATTGTTACATAAATTTCTTAGCTTAATGTATTTACCAACCAAACATTGAACATAATATTTAATCTTTCTTTGTATTTACTCCCGAGTTAGTTTTTTTGAAACCAACTCAATTTGACTCGACTTACTATTTTTATAGTCAAAACCATATCAATGATATATGTAATACTATTAATTGAGAAAAAAAACCGACAAGTAAATGTTATACAATTTAATATTATATATTGACTGAATTTTTTATACATATATATTATTTTATTGTATTTTACCGTTATAAAAATTTGTTCTTTAAAATTGAGTTTCTTATTAAGCTTGACCTTATTCTTTTCAAATAAACAAATGATGGTGTTGAACCTTTCTAGATCAATTTACATAGTTCTAAAATTGTACTATTTTCTTAAGATTTAAATTTCTAATTGATTATGTGATACATTTACCCAATAAAGGGGTCTTGTGTCACTATTTTTAATTTATTTATATTTTGATTAAACTATGTTTATTTCAAGAATGCAATGGTAAGAAAAAAAAGTATCGGAGTGTACCTTTCACCAGATTCATAATTTTGTAAACACCAAATAAAAAAATATAATATAAATAGAATTGATTTTTTGTAAAAAAAAAATATATAGTATTGACAAAATATTATTTTGAATTAAAAAAAATTACCTTTATCATTGAGATCTTAATTGAAATGTTATGGTCAACGATCTGAGATACTATATTAAAAAGCTCCATTTTCTTGGAGATCTGAAATATGGAGATATGAGGTTGAGAAATGGGATGTTTGGAAATTAGAGATTCGGAGATAGGAGGGATGAAGATCTGAGATATATGGAGATTAGGGGTTTGAAAAATAAACGTAATAAAAAAGAAAGACAAAGAGAGCGGAAATTGGGTTACTACCACTTCTGGTGCTGCTTTAGAGATGAGGTAGTATTTGGTTGTCGAAGAAAGATGTTATAGGGTGGGACTATACTTGAAGGAGTTTGGGTTAAGGTTTAATTACAATAAATAATGTAATTTATAGGATTGAGCAAACTTTAAGTAAACTTAGCCCAAAACGATTAAAATTAGCCCAGATTTAATAAAAACAATTGTAGTAGCCAAACATGTTTTTGGCCCAACTTAAAATTTATGACATTCGTCTAAATTTTTAAATAGTTTTAGGGTAAGAATTCAATCCAGTATTGGATGGTCCAATATTCATATCACATCTATTGATTATTTTAACAAAACACATGTCATTAGATTAATTAGGTAGTTACTTTAGTAAGTTTAAAACATGGGGTATGTGTATAAATATGATTGGTGTAAGTTCATCCAATATAGAATGGAAGAATTTTCCATAATTTTATCCATCATATTCATTAAGTGGTCATCTGCGTAATAATAATAAGACATTTATGAAATGTAATTAGACAAAGAAAATGTATATTTCAGTTACTTTATTAATTACATTGTGATGCAACGGGTATGAATGAATTCATTGTCCTTGGAATAATTAAATTTTTTATTTTCATAGCTTGACGTATATTTTGTGTAGTTTTTTATAAGGTTTATGGGTTAATCCTCCTCCCAAAAGAGAGTCTGTTTTTTTCAAGCACATTCATATGTTAATTTAAGACTTATTTTTGCAATCCAATTCCTCATGGACGTGGTTTCGAACCACACATATCCTCTTGTTGTACTATTAGTTGCACGAGTTTTACCAATAATAACTAATTTGGATCCTTTTAACCCAACACTATCCCACCACTAACCCGAGGTTAATTTTTTTAATTACCTTAGAGTTAGTTTAACCAATATTATAACCTAGCCAAGTTACCATACGGTTAGTAATATCCCAAATGAAAAAAACATTGTTCAAGAAACTTTTAGTAATTAATTGTTTTAAATTTTTAATTTATTTTAGACATTATATTTGTGTTATTAAATAATTACAACATATTATGTCATTTGGTCTTATATTGAATATTTTATATATTTTACAAACGAAAAACAGGAACATATTTCATATTGTTATTCATATGTATATATTTAATTTTTTATACAGGGATATCGAACAAATGGTGAAATACCAAATATGTAGTGCATGTAAAGTTTCTTGTGAACTTACAAAAAGACTTTGTCTTTCAATTTTCGTAAGGGTTAAGGTAGTTTTCCCTATTCTAGATGGATCCGCATTTGATCTGAACGGTCTTGCTCCAAAATCCCATAGATTGCAAACAACGGCTAGTCACCCATGTGAGGGGCTACTACCAATGGCACCTTAAAGATCAGGTTAGCTTGAGGCTAATCAAAGTTGGAAATGAATAGTGCAAATATATTTTCGCTTTGAAGACATAAGGTATTTATATGATCTCAATAATACATATTGACATCTAGCTGGATTTCTACATATGTTGTAGTTCAACCATGAAGTAATTCCCTTTGGCCCTTATAATGGATATCAAAAAATTGGAAATAGTCGAGTCTATCATGAATGGGCAGTAGATGTTTTTATTGGTCGTGGGATACAATAACTATGTAAATTCTTTGGGTGGTCTCGTTAGCCCTTCGGTTGGGATTGGTTTTTTTTTATGCATTCGGGTATACCAGTTACCCATAAGGTCATATTTATGATCATTATGAATTATCCATATGTAGTGGTTAATCAGAAAAATTGAATTGGATAGGATCAATAGGATGCTAAAGATGGGCCAACTTTAAAAAATTTATATCCTCATATAAATTTATGTGTGGTATGTCTACAATAAATGAGGAAGTTAAATAGTCCTCTTAATCTGACAGACCAAGAGTGGTGATCTAAAAATAATTATTAATAAACACATTTCCTCATTTTTAGCTTTTGTGTGCTCATACCAACCAATGATTATGTTTCCACTTTCTCTCTTAGCCATCATTACAAATTTTTTGTTAGCATAATATCGATCACTTTTTTATCTTGTATATATTCAACCTCCTTTTATGAGTGGCACTTGGTTGGTCAAGTTCTGTGAGATTGACTAATTTCAATGCTTTGTTATACATACATTCAGGCTAGTGTATCACCCCTTATAAAGGAAAAAAAATGAGGTAATTCAAGTTGATTGGTTGGTTCTATGATTTTAAAGACGGAGGTGGAACCTCTATCTAGTATTCAACACACTAGAATGATACTTATCAGGGAAGCATATGAATTTTGGTGTGTGACATCATAATTTAAATGGATCATCAATTTACTTCTTTCGGAATCTCAATAGTAACTTCTTAACCTTTTATGTTGATATAATTACAACCACTGTATGACCATATTTTACGGTTTGGATAAAGACAGGCATATCCATCCTTGAATTGTATAATGGTTCTGCAACCTCCAATATTCTGAATAACTAGAAAGAGACTCCATTTTCTATTTAAAAACCTGTGCATCCATATTTTCAAATTTTGGATCTTGATGAGTTGTAATATTTTCTTGAATATATTTTCCTAGAAGGTGTAGGAAATATTTTGGAATTGATCACAATAGAAAACTTGTTTCATCCAAAATAGTTAACAATTTAAATTTTAAATATATAATAAATAATTCATCTTATATATTTATGAATTTCTAAATTTGTTTTAAGTCAATATATGGAACCAAAATAGAGTTGTTGAAAATAAATAGATGAGTCATTCATTAGACATGATTAAATTATGGAAGATTATGTTTTGGGTCCAAAATAAGTTTCACTTAGTTGAAGGCAAAACATGCCTTTACATAAATTTTTTTTTTTTTTTTGTCAAACGAAACATACCAATTAAATTTATTTATAGTTATTACACAAGTTTATAAGAAAATTATTAGAGGCGATTAATGAAAAATCCTTCCATCCAGAAAGCTCGATGTTCCTCCGCGTACATTTAGCCAGCGCATTAGTAGTCGAATTGAATCTTCTGTTAATATGGGCAATTTTCCAATAATTAGAAAGACCTAACCATCTCTTGATTTCAGCAAGGATTGGTTCAAGACTCCAATGAAGTCCGGTCGTGCCCTCAATTCCTTGAAAAGTTCAAGGTTATCCGTGTAATAAGACACGGTTTGGCAATTTAGGTCTTTACTAGACCTCATTGCCATAACAACAGCCCATGCCTCACCTTCAATAACTGAATTAATCTTACATCTAGTGTTAATTTTCTTGACGATAGTACCTTCCTTATTAACACCGATTGCCGCAATAGCCGCTTGCTCCTTATTTGACACAAATGATGCATCACAGGTCCAAACAATCTCAGCAGTGTCGTTAACAGCCGGGTTATTAATGATGTCATTCTCCCTTTCCCTTTTATCCCGAACCTTTTTAACTTCCAATTCGTTATACGGCCCAAAAAGCGTCGTCATAAGATCCTTAGCTCTCGTTAGCACATTCTCGACACACCATTGTTTTCTTTCGTGAAAACAAGCCATTCTTTCTTTCCATAAGAACCACAATATGGACAAAATATAAGAAGTGACAATTCTTGTATTCCACCCATTTTCTGAATAAGCTTTAGTAATACTAATAAACCATTCTTCAAAAGATCCTTTATAATCATCATCAATTCTAATTTGTAGCGGCGAATTTGCCCAAACCATCTTGCTGAAAGGACATTTAAGTAAAAGATGTATAATATCTTCCTCTCCTAACTCACACCATTCACACGTATCATTACTAACACATTTTCTCTTTTTAAGATTTTTCTTAACTGGTAGCGCATTATTACATACTCTCCAACCAAAATTTTTTATACGAGCCGGTACATTTGTTTTCCAAATAGCATTCCAAATACCCTCTGTCTTGTGCTCATTAATATTCGATGATTGTGTTTCATTTGCCATCTCCTCAGCTACCATCGTGTGATAACCGGATTTAGTTGAGTATTCTCCATTCTTATTGTACGGCCAGATAATCTTGTCTTCATCATCAACTTGACACCTAGGTATTCGCATAATGATTTGACCTACCTCTTGTGGAAAAATATTAAAAATAATATTACTATCCCATCCAATCCTTTCTTTGTCAAACAGCTCATGAACCCAATCAATGTTACAACCATTAGGTTTATTAAGAAAAATCCCTTTGCTTAGCCAACAATGATTCCATATATGTATATTCTTACCATTCCGAATCTGCCAAATAGCATGCTTCTTAATAAATTGTAGACCCTTGAATAAGCTAGCCCAACACCACGATCTTTTACTAGAGAGTTTAGCGTCCCACATTTTACAATTGGGAAAATAGATACCTTTAAGGACTTTATAGACAAGCGAATCTTCATTACTAAGCAACCTCCAGACTTGGCCAGCTAACATTGCAATATTCATTTTATGGAATTCTCTGAATCCCAAACCACCCAATAATTTTGATCTTGTTAATTTTTTCCAACTAACCCAGTGTATTCTTTTTTTATTACCCGCGTCCCACCAAAAATTTGCAATAATGCTTGATAATTTTTTGCATAGTGACTTCGGCATCTCAAAAATTGACATAACATAGTTAGGTAATGCTTGAAGCACAGCCTTAATCAACACTTCTTTACCCCCTTCCGATAAAAGAGAAGCCATCCATCCCACGGATTTAGCCAATAACCTATCTTTAATATAATTCAAATTCTCACCTCTTGCACGTTTGATAGTAAGTGGAATTCCTAAGTACATCCCAAGATCAGTAGTTGGATTAATTTGGAGTTGTTGAGTAATATCCCGTTTAATATTATCCGGAGTATTTTTACAAAACATGATCTTTGACTTATGAAAATTAACCTGTTGACCCGAAGCCAAACAATAATCTTTAATTATTCTCTGGAAAACTTCAATTTCTTTGGAATTAATGTTAACAAAAAATAACGCATCGTCCGCAAAAAGTAAATGGGTCAATCTTGGGCAATTCCTCTTGATCAAAATCCCATTAATATCTCCATTTCGACAGTGATGATTAATCAAGCCAATGAGACTTTCCGTAAGTAGAGAGAATAAGAGGGGGGATAACGGGTCTCCTTGTCTCAATCCTTGAGTCGGTTTAAATTTTTTCAATCTTTGGCCATTAACTTTGACTTGAAAAGACACAGATGAAATACAATTGTTGACCCACTCAATCCATTTATCACAGAATCCAAGCGCGCGAAGAGTTTTAAGAAGAAAATCCCAATTAACTTGATCATAAGCCTTTTCCATATCGAGTTTAACTGCACCATAAAACTTTTTTGCCTTCCTTTTAGTGTTTAAAAAATAAGACACCTCCTGAGCAATTATAATATTATCCTGAATATTACGCCCTTTAATAAACGCAGATTGTGTAGGAGACCCAATATAATCCATAAATGGTTGCAGTCTAGTGGCAAGAATTTTTGCAATAATCTTATAACAAAAATTTGCACAAGAAATAGGCCTATAGTCCTTGATCGATTCTTGACAATTACCTTTGGGAATAAGCGTTATTACCGAATCATTAATGCTCCCAATATCCAAATTTGCGCTAAAAAATCTTTAACAAATTTAAATATATCATCCTTGATAATCTCACAAAACTCGTGATAAAATTTCCCTGGTAAACCATCCGGTCCGGGTGCTTTAGATCCAGACATATTAAAAACCGCATTCCTAACCTCCTCCATGGTTGGCATACTCGTAAGAGATTCATTCATGTTATATGACACTTTAGACGGAATAAATCGTGTGATATCCTCAGGATCTGAAGCCTCATTAGCTTTAAATAATTGTTCATAGTAATTCTGAATAATGTTATTTATTTCCTTTGGCTCCTCAATCCAAACATTATCTTTATTCTTGATCGCACAGATTCGATTCACTTTCCTTCGTTTCATAGTCTTTGCAAAGAAATATTTAGTATTTTTGTCACCTCTTTTAATTGCCAGATCTCTCGCTCTATCTTCCCAATAAATTTCTTCAATTCTCCAAAGTTCTTGAATACATTCTTTGATATAGTTCTCCCTTAGTCTACTTTCATCAGTAACTCGTTCCTTATTAATGATAACTAATTCTTCTTGCAATTCATTAATCTTTTTCCTATTATTAAAAAATACCTTTCTACTCCATCCTTTAAGGGCCAAACATGTTGCATCTCTCTTGTTACAAAATTTGGCAATACTATCACAAACTTTATTACACTCCCAATTCTCTTTTAACAATCTCTTTACATCTACTGTGCTCCAGCCATCTTGATTCAAAAATAAAGTATTTATCGGCCTTAACCATATTAGCATCTTTAATAAGGATGAGTGGACAATGGTCGGAACCCACAGCCGGTGGGACTTTAATAATAGCATTAGGATATGTAGCACACCAGTCCATAGATGCCAAAGCTCTATCAAGTTTTTCTTTAACATTATTAAAGCTATCACGATTGTTAGACCAAGTATACTGACAACCCTTGCTTGGAAGATCCACTAAGTGATTATTATTAATGAACTCATTAAATTTTAATATACGTTCCAGGTTAGCAGACCTCTTCCCTTGCTTTTCCGAATAATTAGCGACATCATTAAAATCACCCATAACAATAAACGGTTTATCCAACTGTTTAATCTTCATTGAAAGGTTATTCCATAGTTTAGTTCTTTCTTCAAAATTAGTGGGTGCATAAACACATATAAAATACCAAGAATGGTCATTACTTTCATTAATTTTTGCGATAATATAAAATTGACACGAGTACGTAATAGAAATAGACATTGAATCTTTCCACAAGAGAAGAATACCCCCAGACCTAAACTCTCTTCCTCTAGGTTCAACTACAAAGGAATTATTGAAATTTTTAAAATGCGAACACAACTTAAGATCATTTTTTCGAACTTTCGACTCCAAAAGACAAATCACAGAAGCATTATTTTTACCAACAAGGGCTTCAAACGACTTTCTAGTCAAGGGGGCCCTAGCCCCTTGACAGTTCCAACAAATAACACTATCCATCACTCCCGGCCGTATTAACGGATCGGCCGCCATCCTCAGATATCAAAAGAGAACCATTTTTCTTCAAGGGATATCCCCGAGTAATCATGTCCTCATCAGACTCGCTACCACTACTTAACCCCATCGAGATGACCATCACAAACAGATGGGCAATTTAATATCCCATAACTAGGGCCGATCCAGTTGGGCTCAAAAAGATCGGCTAACAGTCTAGTAGTAATATAACAGACATTAATGTATAATAAGTAAGGGGACTTATCTTGTCTTGCATAGCGGGAAATATCATATTCTTTTAAAGAAATCAAGACAGTAAAGAGATTTATTCTCCAATAGCAACACATGCATACATAAGAAGATAAAAAAAGTCTTGTATATTGATCAGTATAATAATCGGATTCACAAAATAAAGAACCTGCATCAGAGTAGCCATGCACCCAATAAAAATTGTCTTCGGTGCCAACAAAATATGTAACCCAGCAGATGTAATTTTTAACACACTTTCCAAACTTTCCAGAATTCATGTGAGAAATAAGCCAATCAATGTGATGAAAGAGAACTTTAGAGGAGCTTTTGACGGTTGTGGCAAAAGAATAAACATTAGACAAATGACAATGACTTGTATATTCAAGAAAAAGAGGCGTGGGGTATATTCCAAATATATTTTGAAAAGAGGCCAACGATCTTACATGCAACATAGGCGTGTGAAATAAAATATATATTTTTCCATGTTCTCTGATGAAAAGATACCATACTACAGGGGAGTTTTGTTTGCTTCTCTTATGAGTTGACCAATAGATATGAAGCAAAATACCACCAAAATCCGACAACACAACATAGATTCTAAAGAATCCAAAAGTATCATATTCTCTGGTATAGCAGATATATAAATTGGGTAAGTAGCCAGAAGCAATATGTCTACCAAAACGTACCATGATATTTGAACAATTTTGGATTGACAAATGACAAAGAGATTGATTCGTGAATAAGGAAAAAAGAGATATGATAAAATCGAAAGTATGAAGGCCATATCTGATCATGCCGCCATAGAAGAGAGACAAGCAGTGAAAAGAGATCTCGTTACCCATTCCGAGTTGCATGTGAATAATAAGGCTGTTGATGAAGATAATTAGAGCATTGGAGGAGCTCTTAACCTGCAAGAAGCAAGATCGCCTGTGATTCTCATACTGCATGTGGTTTAGGAGGGTCTTGCAAGTAAGAAAGAGAAAGAACAAATTGTTACGGGTCTGTATAGGATTTAGTTTAAGACCAGGAACAAAAACGTGTTTGTAGCTATGAGTTTTAAGCATCGTGTGGTGCTGGGAAAAGGTTTAGCCAATTTACTGTACAAAAGCCATTGAAGAAGCTGTGTGGAGAAGGAGAAGTTTTAGAGAGAGAAAAAGTTCCCTTTACATAAATTACTATCTTATTAAATCACGTCTCTTCTTATAATCAAGGAAAATTACTAGATATCCATATTTCATGAATGTCTAATTTTAATGGAATTATATTTTTCTTTACTATGATGGATAATTCACCACAAATATCCACTTATTTTATACCCAAAACATGATCTTCCATACTTTAATCATGTCTAATAACTGACTCATCTCTTTATTTTCAACAACTCTATTTTCCTTCCCTAAACTGACTTAAAACAAAGTTATAAATTTATAAATCTAGAGATTAATTCTTCATTATATATGCAAAATTTAAACTATTACCTATTTTGGATGAAACAAAATTTTCTATTGTGATCAATTTCAAAACATTTCCTACACCTTCTAGGAAAATATATTCAAGAAAATATTACAACTTATCAAGATCCAAAATTTGAGAATATGGATGCACATGTTTCTAAATAGAAAATGGGGTTTCTTTCTAATTATTCAAAACATTAAAGGTTGCAGAACCATTATACAATTCAAGGATGGATATGCCCATCTTTTTCAAACTGTAAAACTATGTCCATACAGTGGTTGTCATTATATCAACATAAAGGTTGAAAAGCTACTGTTGAGATTCCAAAAAAACTAAATTGATGATATTTTTTTATTATAATATCACGCACCAAAATTCATATGCTTCCCTGATAAGTAGGGGTGTAAACGAGCCGAGTCGAGTCGAATACTAAATGTACAGTCTTGCTTGTTCAATTTCTCGAGCCGAACGGAGCCGAACTCAAATTTAAACGAGCCGAGCCGAGCCGAGCCGAGCCCAAATTTAAAGAGTTGAGCCCGAGCTTTTAATGATCCAAATTAAAAATGTCAGAACTTGTTTGTTTAACTTATATATTAATCTTTTTTAGGTATTTTTTATGCTTGAAATAGTATTTTCTTGAATTGTTGGTATTTAATGAAGTGTGTGGTATGAAAATATGAACCATAAAATTAATAAAAAAAATAAATGTCTTAAGAAATCTAATGATCCAATTTGATATTGAAGCTCGAATAATATATTTATAAGTAAAAAATATATTAATTTATAACTTATAATTTTAAACGTACTTATGAGCCGAGCTCGGGCATATTCGTTTACTATCGAGCTTAAAATGGAGCTTGAGCTTGTTTATATTCGAGCCGATCTCGAACGGGCTTTTTCCCCGAGCCGAGCTCGAGCCGCTCGCGAGTGGTTTGGTTCGTTTATAGCCCTACTGATAATTATTATTATTCAGTGTTTAATACTAGATAGAGGTTCCACCTCCGTATTCAAAATCATAGAACCAACCAATAAACTTGAACTGCTTCATTTTTTCGATCTAAAGTTAAGTTCATGCCTCAAATTTGGTAATGAGGGTGGTGGGGCTAAAGTAGCAATCTGTTAATCCAACAGGGTAAAGAGCAACAGGCATATGAGTTGTGGAAGATAATGATGTATTATTAATCAACGAACTCATCAGGTAATCAAATGTATACGACAATAAAAATTTACATATTCTGTTTTAAGCATAATGTAAGGATATTGGCGCACCTAAGATAATGATTTAAAAATCATAAGAACAATGAAATATTAAATAATATAATATATATAGAGCTTCTTGTCTTACTGGACGTAAAATAAACTCTTTGTGGCTTAAATCAAAATTTGGTTTTGTCCACTCCATACATATGGATGATTATATTTATATGACTACCCAAATTTACAATCCCCACTTTTCATGTAGGTATTGTGTTTAGGCTGACAATGTCTCTTCGAGTGTTCCTTTTGATTACTCTTAATTTTTCATGCAAGACTATCATCTTCTTTTCAATCCACATTAGTAGTAGATATATAACTAACACTTGTATTTTGCTGAAAATCTCCTAAATACAGCTTTGATATTCTGATATGTTCAAAAAGTTATATTAAAACTCTCGAGATCAGCTGATTTATTTGCTCAATCACCTTTATAAAACCATCAAATTTTAATTCGGGATTAAATTACGTGTCTTGAGAAAGACAAAATGAATCCTGATTCTTTCCCAGGGATTGGGCTGCTCGGAAGATATATTCATTTTGACACCTCATCCAACAATCAATTTTCCACCTTGGCGAGCGACACATTCTCTAATTTTGGATCTGGTTGTGCTATGACTAGGAACCATCAAACCAACTCGGTGTTTTGTAAATTAAAGGATTATATTACACAAAGCATTTTGAATTTTATTTGAATCAAAGTTGTTATGTGATTAATCCCATTACTATTGAGAAAACCATAAACACATAAACATTATGGAGTATTGTGATAGGAACCATGCTAATTTTTCAAGGATTTTGTGTGTAGTAGTGTAACTAAGGACACAATAAATAAAAAGGCTTGATTAATTGTATTCCAAATTATAACAGATAAGTCGAAATTCAAAAACAGGTATAGATCTTCGAAAAAGAAAATATGACCCTTTAATGGTCAAGATTGTGACTCGTGTCAAAGATTAAGACAATTATTCACCTATATTATTTATCCCACTATTAAAAACAATTTTCTCCCACTTCAATTTTACTAACAATTTTTTCCTCTCTACAATTGTATTTAAAAAATAAACTAATCTAATAAGACACTCTAAAATATAGTTAAATCAGGTATTGACTGTAAACTTAGCTAATAAGACACTTTCTCACAACTATTTCCTTATACTAATGGCAATATTTATTTTTTTAATTAAGTCTCTGTTACTATTAATATTATAAATGTAAAACAATAACAATAAAAATTCATCCTAATATACTTAAATATAAAATAACTCAATATAAGTGACACTTTTAAAATAATACTAATTAAAATAAAATAAAAACAGAAAAAGAGATAGATAAGGAGAATATATCAGTTTCTCTTGCAACATAAACCCTCGTTTTTCAGATCCAGAAGACTGAATCTGTTTCTCAAGTAATATCTCGTCTTTCTCCTGTGAGTCATGTATAACAAAATAGTTTCCCACTAAGTTCCATGACCTTTTCTGCATAATAGTTTGGTAATCTTCCTTGGATTCACAGTTTATGAGACACGAGTTAAAGCCCATTTTTTCTGTGGTTTTCTGAAGAAAATTGAAACTGATAGGTTTGTTGCTTAAGATTTTAGCAAGGAGTTTCGACTTTTCAATTTTAGAGTAGATTGAGTTTTGGACAAATTTCAAAATAATTTTGTGAGGTTCCATTTTGTGTTTGTTGTCTTGTGACTGGTGAGGCCATTGCAGAACAGTTTTGGAGTACAAGAGAGACTAACAAAGAGAGGGGGAGAGAAGAGAGAGCTATCGAAAAGGAAAAAGAAAGGTGAACTAACCTGATTATGTAGCGAAAGGAAGGTTTGGAAGCTATAATTGGGGGTGGGATTGCTTTGGGTATGTGGTGGTGGTGGTGAGGTAAGGGGTGGCGGTGGAGGTAGTTTCAAGAGATCCCGATAAAATGTTATTTATTTGGTGCTTGTAATCTTGGTATTGTATCCAACTTTTAATCTAAAAAGGGAAAAAAAGTAAGGCATAAAAATAAACCAAGACGCTTTGTCATTCGGACTTGCAGGACCAAAAATATGCCCTCTGCAAGTCAGGTGCTAAACCGTCTTGTTGACTTTAGACTCAACCTGGTCCCGATTACTCCCCATAAAAAGATAGTTTATCAAATTTATAGCACAATTAAAATCCACAACATACAAATATTTTGCCCAAGGTTATGACAGTTAAATTCCCAAAGCATTTTAAACAGACTTCAACTCTATATAATTAAACAAACATATTTGCTATATGTAATAAAAACTATTCATAACTTAATATTAAGACTTACTCAGATGCGGCATCACCACGAACTTTCTCATACAAACGATACATCAAAGTAGTCCTCGACATTTGAGGCTCTCTCTCCAACACAGCAATAACATCCTTCACTGAAATCGACCGCGCCACTCTATTTTGAAACAATTTAAACAACTTATATATATAGAAGATATAAGTGATCAAGAAGCTTGATTTTATTATAGAGAATGAAACACGATTACAATGAATAACTGAGACAGCAATTCTCTGCATTATTTATAGCAGATGACTAGCAACTGACTTCCTATTCTCACTCAACTAACACGATACTATACTAGTAGATAATGACTAACTTACTTCCTATTTTTACTCCACTATAGTCAATCCAAATAGTGGATAAAGACTTATTCAAGACACAACACACGTGACAGCTAGTACAACTAATAACTAAAATTAACAATAAAGAGTGCACTAACTTGTGACACTCCCCCTTAGTGCATTCTCTCGATTAACTAGACCAAGCGCTTCTCTAAACTCTATAAACTTTGATTTAGACAGCGCCTTAGTAAGGCCATCAGCAACCTGCTCATTTGTCCGTATAGACTTTAACTCAATTTCTTGATTTAGTACCTTCTCTCGAACAAAATGATGACGAGTATCAATGTGTTTTGTGCGAGCATGAAACACAGGGTTTCCAGCAAGTTTAATAGCACTTTCATTATCACAAAAGATGGAGATAGGAAAGTGCAGCACCTGATTAACATCTCCAAGAATTCTTGTAAGCCAAATACACTCTTGGGAAGCTAATGTGGCTGCAACATATTCAGCTTCAGCTGTTGATAATGCCACTGTGTCCTGCTTTTTGCTGCACCAAGAAATTGCTGCTGAACCAATATTAAAACAGTAGCCTGAAGTGGACCGTCTGTCATTTACATTTCCTGCCCAATCGGCATCAACAAACCCGGATAAACAGAACTTTGTATTCTTTTGATACATCAATCCATATTGTAGAGTTCCTTTCACATAACGAAGAATTCGTTTTGCAGCAGCCATATGACCAACACATGGTTGACTCATAAATTGAGATACTATTCCCACAGCAAAAGTAATGTCCGGACGAGTGACTGTTAAGTATAGAAGGCAACCCACAAGTTTGCGATACTCAGTTACATCATCTAATAATTCACCTTCAACCTTATGTAATTTGAGACCTGGATCCATTGGAGTGGTTGTATAGTTTGCATTTTCCATACCAAACCGTACTATAAGCTTAGTAGCATAACTTCTTTGTGACAAAAATTAACCATCTGATTCTTCAACTTCTAAGCCAAGAAAACAATGAGCTTTACCCAAGCTTTTCATCTCAAAACGAGTAGATAAATCATCCTTTAAACGTTTAATTTCAGTTAAATTATTGCCCGTAATAATCATATCATCAACGTAAAGAAGAATCATAGTATATAAAGTTTCATAAACTTTCACAAACAGACTTGGATCTGAATCAGAAGGATGATAACCACAAAATAAGAAGTATTCAGCAATCTTACCATACCACGCACGAGGTGCTTGTTTGAGACCGTAAAGAGCTTTCTTGAGTTTGCAAACATATTCTGGAAATTCTTTAGAAATAAAGCCAAGTGGTTGTTCCATATATATATCACGATCCAATTCGCCGTAAAGAAAAGCATTCTTTACATCGAATTGCCAAAGATTCCATCCTTTATTAGCTGCCAAAGAAATAATAGTACGAATCGTTACCATCTTTGCGACAGGGCTGAATGTTTCTTCATAATCAAAACCATATTGTTGAGAGAACCCGCGAGCAACAAGACGAGCTTTGTGTCTAGAAATGCTTCCATCAGCTGCCTTTTTTAACTTGTAAACCCATTTGCATGTAACAAGTTCAGCATCTTTCGGTCTTGGTACAAGAACCCAAGTAGAATTTCTGTCCAAGGCTGCAATTTCATCTTTCATTGCATTCTCCCATTCAGACCTCCCTTTAGCTTCAATATAAGATGACGGCTCATTTTCTAAAGTGTCTTCCAACATAAAACAAGAAGAAATAGTGCATTGATTAGCTTGAACCTCATAATCTTTTAAGTGAACAGGTGGCTTTCTTGGTCTTGTAGTTCTTCGCAATACGACTTCAGTTTGTGGTGAATTATTATGACAAGAAAATTCTGAACTCCCCCTCTCGCTGAGATTATCTTGAGTAGTGATCGGCTCAGGATCAGTTTCAACAAAAGGCATATATACAGAAGTTTCTTCTGGGCCAGCAGTTTGGTAAAAAACAGAAACCTCATCGAAAACAACATCACGAGAAGTCACAATCTTCTTAGTGATAGGATCCATACATTTCCATCCTTTCCTGTTCGCATCATAACCAACGAACACACATTTTCTTGCTTTCGGATCAAGCTTAGTTCGATTATGCTTAGGTATATGAACATAGCAAAGAGACCCAAAAACTTTAAAGTAACTCACATTAGGTTTGATAGTATATAGCAGCTCAAAAGGAGATTTTGATGTACCTGGCCATGGAGGCAGTCGGTTTATTACATGACAAGCACATTGCATAGCTGCTGCCCACAACTCTCGAGGAAGATTCTTATCGTGCAGCCAAGACAACGTCATTGTTGTAAGATGGGCTAACTTACGTTCAGCGACTCCATTCTGTTGTGGGGTATCTGGGCATGTTAGTTGTCGATGAATACCATGTTTCCGACAGAATTCGTCAAACTCATGTGACTGGAATTCACCCCCATTATCAGTTCGTAAACACTTCAAAACAGACCCGAATTGCTTCTCTACCATCTCTTTAAATTGTACAAAGTGTGTGAAAGCTTCGCTTTTGTTTTTCAAGAGATAAACCCAACTATAGCGAGAGAAATCATCAACAATAACCATCATATAGCGAAAACCACTAAAGCTTGGTGTTCTTGTAGGTCCCATGAGATCAGAATGTACAAGCTCAAACATCGACGTTGCACGGTTCAAGGATTTCTGAAAAGGAAGTCGTTGTGACTTACCATATTGACAACCAGCACAAATAACATCCTGTTGTGTTGATTTGAAAAACGGAACTCCTTCAAGTAATCTATTTGTTAATATCTTTTGCAACAATTGTTTACCAACATGTCCGAGTCGAGCATGCCAAAGTGAAGCAGTTGTATTTTGACTTGTCTTTCCTACATATGCCTCACTTGCAGATAAAACGTATAAAGAGTTTTCCTTTCTTCCGGTAAATAAGACATTAGCATCAACACTTTTATAATTATTAAGAATCTGAACATCGTTTGGTCCGAATAAAACATACTTACCGGAATCAGTGATTTGAGAGACAGAAGCGAGATTCTTTCTTAAACCCGGTACTTGGTATACATCTTCAAGTGTAAGACTTTCATCATCTGAATAAGTAGTCTTCACATTGTAATCGCCTTCTTTGACTACTGGGTGTAATGAGTTGTCTGCTGTCACAATTACTCGCTTGCTCAAATGAGGGCGAATATCCGAAAGTATAGAAGCATTACCTGTAGCATGATGTGAGCAACCCGAGTCAACGATCCACTCATTCTTATAGTCAATGCAACTAGTATTAACCTCCGATTTCTTTCCAGATCGATATGTAGCCGAAGCCATGTTGTCCGGTTGATTAATAACCTCAATTGAGAAACAATTTTCCCACTGTAGCTCATCGCAATCTTCAACATCATGTGCAACATTTGCATCCGATTTTACGACTTTTACATAACAATTTGGCTTAATGTGGCCTGGTTTGCCACACTTCTTACATACAAGCTTTGCACGACAATCCGACTTCACGTGTCCAGTCCTTCCACATCTAAAACAAGTCAACTTAGAGTGGTTTGTTGACTCCCCCTCAATCCTTTTATGCTTACCTTTATTTGAAGAATGACTCTGGATGTTTTTCCACTTTGACTTGTCTTTAGTAAAGAGTGCATCTTCAACATCAGGAGAAGACTTACCAAGCATTTGTTTAACCAATGCTTCCTGGTTAGAGAGTAGGTTCTCTAACTCAACAATTGATGGTTGCTTAATCCATCCTTGTATTGATGAAATAAACGGCATGAACTCAGGTCGTAATCCACGAATCAAATAACGTCTTAGCCTTGCATCACTAATAGGTTCATCACTATCCAAACTTGAAATTTCTGAGCATACATTCTTAACTTTGAGAAAGTAATCAGAAATTGACAAATTACCTTGGGTTAAAGAAGCAAGCTCATTCTCAAGATATTGCAGACGCATAGTATTTTTATGGGTAAATAACCTTTCAAGAGTATCCCATATATCTTTTGGAGAATCTAACGAACGAACATGATCAATAAACTCCTTACCAATTGAAGTTCTTAATGCGAATAAAGCCTTTCCACACCTTACTTTCCATTTCCTCCTTAACTCAGCGTTTTCCGGAGTATCACTAGGAAGTGTCTCGGTACCGGAAACAAGATCCCATAAATCTTGTCCTTGAAGAAAAGCTTCCATACACAGCCGCCAATATTGATAATTGGTTCCAACAAGTTTCTCTGTAGACATAGGAGAAACTGAATTACTTCCATTCATATTGATTTTAGAAGTAAAAACACTTTTTTTTTTCACTGAATAATAGAATCAAACACTTGATATGCAGAAACCAAGCTCTGATACCATGAAACAATTTAAACAACTTATATATATAGAAGATATAAGTGATCAAGAAGCTTGATTTTATTATAGAGAATGAAACACGATTACAATGAATAACTGAGACAGCAATTCTCTGCATTATTTATAGCAGATGACTAGCAACTGACTTCCTATTCTCACTCAACTAACACGATACTATACTAGTAGATAATGACTAACTTACTTCCTATTTTTACTCCACTATAGTCAATCCAAATAGTGGATAAAGACTTATTCAAGACACAACACACGTGACAGCTAGTACAACTAATAACTAAAATTAACAATAAAGAGTGCACTAACTTGTGACATATTTTGCGCCACGACCCCCTGATTTTTTCCACCTTTCCTCATTCCTCCTACATAAAATCACACCATTTACAACACAATTCACAATTTAATAAATATAATCAAAATCATCAAACATACCAGTATTAGAACTTGAATTTCCCCGTTTTTCCACGTTTTGATTATCCATAACACTCTTCCCAGAAGTAGATGAAGATTTTCGATTCACATCTTTACCAGTCTCTGAACTAGATGAAGTATCCGGGCCTGTACCAAGGCCCGGGCCACCTTCATGCGTGCAGCCACATTTGCTGCTGTAGCACGCAATTTGTTATCCTCTTCCTAGTTAACTTAAATTGTTAAATAAATTTCTTAGCTTAATGTATTTACCAACCAAACATTGAACATAATATTTAATCTTTCTTTGTTTTTAATCCCGAGTTAGTTTTTTTGAAACCAACTCAATTTGACTCGACTTACTATTTTTATAGTCAAAACCATATCAATGATATATGTAATACTATTAATTGAGAAAATAAACCGACAAGTAAATGTTATACAATTTAATATTATATATTGAATGAATTTTTTATACATATGTATTATTTTATTGTATTTTACCGTTATAAATATTTGTTCTTTAAAATTGAGTTTCTTATTAAGCTTGACCTTATTCTTTTCAAATAAACAAATGATGGTGTTGAACCTTTCTAGATCAATTTACATAGTTCTAAAATTGTACTATTTTCTTAAGATTTAAATTTCTAATTGATTATGTGATACATTTACCCAATAAAGGGGTCTTGTGTCACTATTTTTAATTTATTTATATTTTGATTAAACTATGTTTATTTCAAGAATGCAATTGTAAGAAAAAAAAAGTATCGGAGTGTACCTTTCACCAGATTCATAATTTTGTAAACACCAAATAAAAAAATATAATATAAATAAAATTGATTTTTTGTAAAAAAAATATATAGTATTGACAAAAGATTATTTTGAATTAAAAAAAAATTACCTTTATCATTGAGATCTTAATTGAAATGTTATGGTCAACGATCTGAGATACTATATTAAAAAGCTCCCTTTTCTTGGAGATCTGAAATATGGAGATATGAGGTTGAGAAATGGGATGTTTGGAAATTAGAGATTCGAAGATAGGAGGGATGAAGATCTGAGATATATGGAGATTAGGGGTTTGAAAAAATAAACGTAATAAAAAAGAAAGACAAAGAAAGCGGAAATTGGGTTACTACCACTTCTGGTGCTGCTTTAGAGATGAGGTAGTATTTGGTTGTCGAAGAAAGATGTTATAGGGTGGGACTATACTTGAAGGAGTTTGGGTTAAGGTTTAATTACAATAAATAATGTAATTTATAGGATTGAGCAAACTTTAAGTAAACTTAGCCCAAAACGATTAAAATTAGCCCAGATTTAATAAAAACAATTGTAGTAGCCAAACATGTTTTTGGCCCAACTTAAAATTTATGACATTCGTCTAAATTTTTAAATAGTTTTAGGGTAAGAATTCAATCCAGTATTGGATGGTCCAATATTCATATCACATCTATTGATTATTTTAACAAAACACATGTCATTAGATTAATTAGGTAGTTACTTTAGTAAGTTTAAAACATGGGGTATGTGTATAAATATGATTGGTGTAAGTTCATCCAATATAGAATGGAAGAATTTTCCATAATTTTATCCATCATATTCATTAAGTGGTCATCTGCGTAATAATAATAAGACATTTATGAAATGTAATTAGACAAAGAAAATGTATATTTCAGTTACTTTATTAATTACATTGTGATTCAACGGGTATGAATGAATTCATTGTCCTTGGAATAATTAAATTTTTTATTTTCATAGCTTGACGTATATTTTGTGTAGTTTTTTATAAGGTTTATGGGTTAATCCTCCTCCCAAAAGAGAGTCTGTTTTTTTCAAGCACATTCATATGTTAATTTAAGACTTATTTTTGCAATCCAATTCCGAACCACACATATCCTCTTGTTGTACTATTAGTTGCACGAGTTTTACCAATAATAACTAATTTGCATCCTTTTAACCCAACACTATCCCACCACTAACCCGAGGTTAATTTTTTTAATTACCTTAGAGTTAGTTTAACCAATATTATAACCTAGCCAAGTTACCATACGGTTAGTAATATCCCAAATGAAAAAAACATTGTTCAAGAAACTTTTAGTAATTAATTGTTTTAAATTTTTAATTTATTTTAGACATTATATTTGTGTTATTAAATAATTACAACATATTATGACATTTGGTCTTATATTGAATATTTTATATATTTTACAAACAAAAAACATGAACATATTTTATATTGTTATTCATATGTATATATTTAATTTTTTATATAGGGATATCGAACAAATGGTGAAATACCAAATATGTAGTGCATGTAAAGTTTCTTGTGAACTTACAAAAAGACTTTGTCTTTCAATTTTCGTAAGGGTTAAGGTAGTTTTCCCTATTCTAGATGGATCCGCATTTGATCTGAACGGTCTTGCTCCAAAATCCCATAGATTGCAAACAATGGCTAGTCACCCATGTGAGGGGCTACTACCAATGGCACCTTAAAGATCAGGTTAGCTTGAGGCTAATCAAAGTTGGAAATGAATAGTGCAAATATATTTTCTCTTTGAGGACATAAGGTATTTATATGATCTCAATAATACATATTGACATCTAGCTGGATTTCTACATATGTTGTAGTTCAACCATGAAGTAATTCCCTTTGGCCCTTATAATGGATATCAAAAAATTGGAAATAGTCGAGTCTATCATGAATGGGCAGTAGATGTTTTTATTGGTCGTGGGATACAATAACTATGTAAATTCTTTGGGTGGGCTCGTTAGCCCTTCGGTTGGGATTGGTTTTTTTTATGCATTCGGGTATACCAGTTACCCATAAGGTCATATTTATGATCATTATGAATTATCCATATGTAGTGGTTAATCAGAAAAATTGAATTGGATAGGATCAATAGGATGCTAAAGATGGGCCAACTTTAAAAAATTTATATCCTCATATAAATTTATGTGTGGTATGTCTACAATAAATGAGGAAGTTAAATAGTCCTCTTAATCTGACAGACCAAGAGTGGTGATCTAAAAATAATTATTAATAAACACATTTCCTCATTTTTAGCTTTTGTGTGCTCATACCAACTAATGATTATGTTTCCACTTTCTCTCTTAGCCATCATTACAAATTTTTGTTAGCATAATATCGATCACTTTTTTATCATGTATATATTCAACCTCCTTTTATGAGTGGCACTTGGTTGGTCAAGTTCTGTGAGATTGACTAATTTCAATGCTTTGTTATACATACATTCAGGCTAGTGTATCACCCCTTATAAAGGAAAAAAAATGAGGTAATTCAAGTTTATTGGTTGATTCTATGATTTTAAAGACGGAGGTGGAACCTCTATCTAGTATTCAACACACTAGAATGATACTTATCAGGGAAGCATATGAATTTTGGTGTGTGACATCATAATCTAAATGGATCATCAATTTACTTCTTTCGGAATCTCAATAGTAGCTTCTTAACCTTTTATGTTGATATATTTACAACCACTGTATGACCATAATTTTACGGTTTGGATAAAGACAAGCATATCCATCCTTGAATTGTATAATCGTTCTGCAACCTCCAATATTCTGAATAACTAGAAAGAGACTCCATTTTCTATTTAAAAACTTGTGCATCCATATTTTCAAATTTTGGATCTTGATGAGTTGTAATATTTTTTTGAATATATTTTCCTAGAAGGTGTAGGAAATATTTTGGAATTGATCACAATAGAAAACTTGTTTCATCCAAAACAGTTAACAATTTAAATTTTGAATATATAATAAATAATTCATCTTATATATTTATGAATTTCTAAATTTGTTTTAAGTCAATATATGGAACCAAAATAGAGTTGTCGAAAATAAATAGATGAGTCATTCATTAGACATGATTAAATTATGGAAGATTATGTTTTGGGTCCAAAATAAGTTTCACTTAGTTGAAGGCAAAACATGCCTTTACATAAATTACTATCTTATTAAATCACGTCTCTTCTTATAATCAAGGAAAATTACTAAATATCCATATTTCATGAATGTCTAATTTTAATGGAATTATATTTTCCTTTACTATGATGGATAATTCACCACAAATATCCACTTATTTTATACCCAAAACATGAACTTCCATACTTTAATCATGTCTAATAACTGACTCATCTCATTATTTTCAACAACTCTATTTTCCTTCCCTAAACTGACTTAAAACAAAGTTAGAAATTTATAAATCTAGAGATTAATTCTTCATTATATATGCAAAATTTAAACTATTACCTATTTTGGATGAAACAAGATTTTCTATTGTGATCAATTTCAAAACATTTCCTACACCTTCTAGGAAAATATATTCAAGAAAATATTACAACTTATCAAGATCCAAAATTTGAGAATATGGATGCACATGTTTCTAAATAGAAAATGGGGTTTCTTTCTAATTATTCAAAACATTAAAGGTTGCAGAACCATTTTACAATTCAAGGATGGATATGCCCATCTTTTTCAAACTGTAAAACTATGTCCATACAGTGGTTGTCATTATATCAACATAAAGGTTGAAAAGCTACTGTTGAGATTCCAAAAAAAACTAAATTGATGATATTTTTTTATTATAATATCACGCACCAAAATTCATATGCTTCCCTGATAAGTAGGGGTGTAAACGAGCCGAGTCGAGTCGAATACTAAATGTACAGTCTTGCTTGTTCAATTTCTCGAGTCGAACAGAGCCGAGCTCAAATTTAAACGAGCCGAGCCGAGCCGAGCCGAGCCGAGTTCAAATTTAAAGAGTTGAGCCCGAGCTTTTAATGATCCAAATTAAAAATGTCAGAACTTGTTTGTTTAACTTATATATTAATCTTTTTTAGGTATTTTTTATGCTTGAAATAGTATTTTCTTGAATTGTTGGTATTTAATGAAGTGTGTGGTATGAAAATATGAAACATAACATTAATAAAAAAATAAATGTCTTAAGAAATCTAATGATCCAATTTGATATTGAAGCTCGAATAATATATTTATAAGTAAAAAAAATATTAATTTATAATTTATAATTTTAAACGTACTTATGAGCCGAGCTCGGGCATATTCGTTTACTATCGAGCTTAAAATGGAGCTTGAGCTTGTTTATATTCGAGCCGATCTCGAACGGGCTTTTTCCCTGAGCCGAGCTCGAGCCGCTCGCGAGTGGTTTGGTTCGTTTATAGCCCTACCGATAATTATTATTGTTCAGTGTTTAATACTAGATAGAGGTTCCACCTCCGTATTCAAAATCATAGAACCAACCAATAAACTTGAACTGCCTCATTTTTTTCGATCTAAAGTTAAGTTCATGCCTCAAATTTGGTAATGAGGGCGGTGGGGCTAAAGTAGCAATCTGTTAATCCAACAGGGTAAAGAGCAACAGGCATATGAGTTGTGGAATATTATGATGTATTATTAATCAACGAACTCATCAGGTAATCAAATGTATACGACAATAAAAATTTACATATTCTGTTTTAAGCATAATGTAAGGATATTGGCGCACCCTAAGATAATGATTTAAAAATCATAAGAACAATGAAATATTAAATAATATAATATATATATAGAGCTTCTTGTCTTACTGGACGTAAAATAAACTCTTTGTGGCTTAAATCAAAATTTGGTTTTGTCCACTCCATACATATGGATGATTATATTTATATGACTACCCAAATTTACAATCCCCACTTTTCATGTAGGTATTGTGTTTAGGCTGATAATGTCTCTTCGAGTGTTCCTTTTGATTACTCTTAATTTTTCATGCAAGACTATCATCTTCTTTTCAATCCACATTAGTAGTAGATATATAACTAACACTTGTATTTTGCTGAAAATCTCCTAAATACAGCTTTGATATTCTGGTATGTTCAAAAAGTTATATTAAAACTCTCGAGATCAGCTGATTTATTTGCTCAATCACCTTTATAAAACCATCAAATTTTAATTCGGGATTAAATTACGTGTCTTGAGGAAGACAAAATGAATCCTGATTCTTTCCCAGGGATTGGGCTGCTCGGAAGATATATTCATTTTGACACCTCATCCAACAATCAATTTTCCACCTTGGCGAGCGACACATTCTCTAATTTTGGATCTGGTTGTGCTATGACTAGGAACCATCAAACCAACTCGGTGTTTAGTAAATTAAAGGATTATATTACACAAAGCATTTTGAATTTTATTTGAATCAAAGTTGTTATGTGATTAATCCCATTACTATTGAGAAAACCATAAACACATAAACATTATGGAGTATTGTGATAGGAACCATGCTAATTTTTCAAGGATTTTGTGTGTAGTAGTGTAACTAAGGACACAATAAATAAAAAGGCTTGATTAATTGTATTCCAAATTATAACAGATAAGTCGAAATTCAAAAACAGGTATAGATCTTCGAAAAAGAAAATATGACCCTTTAATGGTCAAGATTGTGACACGTGTCAAAGATTAAGACAATTATTCACCTATATTATTTATCCCACTATTAAAAACAATTTTCTCCCACTTCAATTTTACTAGCAATTTTTTCCTCTCTACAATTGTATTTAAAAAATAAACTAATCTAATATGACACTCTAAAATATTGTTAAATCAGGTATTGACTGTAAACTTAGCTAATAAGACACTTCCTCACAACTATTTCCTTATACTAATGGCAATATTTATTTTTTTAATTAAGTCTCTGTTACTATTAATATTATAAATGTAAAACAATAACAATAAAAATTCATCCTAATATACTTAAATATAAAATAACTCAATATAAGTGACACTTTTAGTATAATACTAATTAAAACAAAATAAAAAAAGAAAAAGAGATAGATAAGGAGAATATATCAGTTTCTCTTGCAACATAAACCCTCGTTTTTCAGATCCAGAAGACTGAATCTGTTTCTCAAGTAATATCTCGTCTTTCTCCTGTGAGTCATGTATAACAAAATAGTTTCCCACTAAGTTCCATGACCTTTTCTGCATAATAGTTTGGTAATCTTCCTTGGATTCATGAGACACGAGTTAAAGCCCATTTTTTCTGTGGTTTTCTGAAGAAAATTGAAACTGATAGGTTTGTTGCTTAAGATTTTAGCAAGGAGTTTCGACTTTTCAATTTTAGAGTAGATTGAGTTTTGGACAAATTTCAAAATAATTTTGTGAGGTTCCATTTTGTGTTTGTTGTTTCGTGACTGGTGAGGCCATTGCAGAACAGTTTTGGAGTACAAGAGAGACTAACAAAGAGAGGGGGAGAGAAGAGAGAGCTATCGAAAAGGAAAAAGAAGGGTGAACTAACCTGATTATGTAGCGAAATGAAGGTATGGAAGCTATAATTGGGGGTGGGATTGCTTTGGGTATGTGGTGGTGGTGAGGTAAGGGGTGGCGGTGGAGGTAGTTTCAAGAGATCCCGATAAAATGTTATTTATTTGGTGCTTGTAATCTTGGTATTGTATCCAACTTTTAATCTAAAAAGGGAAAAAAAGTAAGGCATAAAAATAAACCAAGACGCTTTGTCATTCGGACTTGCAGGACCAAAAATATGCCCTCTGCAAGTCAGGTGCTAAACCGTCTTGTTGACTTTAGACTCAACCTGGTCCTGGTTACTCCCCATAAAAAGATAGTTTATCAAATTTATAGCACAATTAAAATCCACAACATACAAATATTTTGCCCAAGGTTATGACAGTTAAATTCCCAAAGCATTTTAAACAGACTTCAACTCTATATAATTAAACAAACATATTTGCTATATGTAAACAGTTAAATTCCCAAAGCATTTTAAACAGACTTCAACTCTATATAATTAAACAAACATATTTGCTATATTTAATAAAAACTATTCATAATTTAATATTAAGACTCTTTCTACTCAGATGCGGCATCACCACGAACTTTCTCATACAAACGATACATCAAAGTGGTCCTCGACATTTGAGGCTCTCTCTCCAACACAGCAATAACATCCTTCACTGAAATCGACCGCGCCAATCTATTTTGCGCCACGTCCCCCTGATTTTTTCCACCTTTCCTCATTCCTCCTACATAAAATCACACCATTTACAACACAATTCACAATGTAATAAATATAATCAAAATCATCAAACATACCAGTATTAGAACTTGAATTTCCCCGTTTTTCCACGTTTTGATTATCCATAACACTCTTCCCAGAAGTAGATGAAGATTTTCGATTCACATCTTTACCAGTCTCTGAACTAGATGAAGTATCCGGGCCTGTACCAAGGCCCGGGCCACCTTCACGCTTTTGCTTAGCCTGTTTAGCCATTAGTTGCCATTTTGACAGCATGTCATCTCCACCAAAAGCAGCTCGTGCAGCCACATTTGCTGCTGTAGCACGCAATTTGTTATCCTCTTCCTTGTTAACTTAAACTGTTAAATAAATTTCTTAGCTTAATGTATTTACCAACCAAACATTGAACATAATATTTAAGCTTTCTTTGTTTTTACTCCCGAGTTAGTTTTTTTGAAACCAACTCAATTTGACTCGACTTACTATTTTTATAGTCAAAACCATATCTATGATATATGTAATACTATTAATTGAGAAAAAAAACCTACAAGTAAATGTTATACAATTTAATATTATATATTGAATGAATTTTTTATACATATATATTATTTTATTGTATTTTACCGTTATAAAAATTTGTTCTTTAAAATTGAGTTTCTTATTAAGCTTGACCTTATTCTTTTCAAATAAACAAATGATGGTGTTGAACCTTTCTAGATCAATTTACATAGTTCTAAAATTGTACTATTTTCTTAAGATTTAAATTTCTAATTGATTATGTGATACATTTACCCAATAAAGGGGTCTTGTGTCACTATTTTTAATTTATTTATATTTTGATTAAACTATGTTTATTTCAAGAATGCAATGGTAAGAAAAAAAAGTATCGGAGTGTACCTTTCACCAGATTCATAATTTTGTAAACACCAAATAAAAAAATATAATATAAATAGAATTGATTTTTTGTAAAAATAAAATATATAGTATTGACAAAAGATTATTTTGAATTAAAAAAAAAATTACCTTTATCATTGAGATCTTAATTGAAATGCTATGGTCAACGATCTGAGATACTATATTAAAAAACTCCCTTTTCTTGGAGATCTGAAATATGGAGATATGAGGTTGAGAAAGTGGATGTTTGGAAATTAGAGATTAGGAGATAGGAGGGATGAAGATCTGAGATATATGGAGATTAGGGGTTTGAAAAAATAAACGTAATAAAAAAGAAAGACAAAGAGAGCGGAAATTGGGTTACTACCACTTCTGGTGCTGCTTTAGAGATGAGGTAGTATTTGGTTGTCGAAGAAAGATGTTATAGGGTGGGACTATACTTGAAGGAGTTTGGGTTAAGGTTTAATTACAATAAATAATGTAATTTATAGGATTGAGCAAACTTTAAGTAAACTTAGCCCAAAACGATTAAAATTAGCCCAGATTTAATAAAAACAATTGTAGTAGCCAAACATGTTTTTGGCCCAACTTAAAATTTATGACATTCGTCTAAATTTTTAAATAGTTTTAGGGTAAGAATTCAATCCAGTATTGGATGGTCCAATATTCATATCACATCTATTGATTATTTTAACAAAACACATGTCATTAGATTAATTAGGTAGTTACTTTAGTAAGTTTAAAACATGAGGTATGTGTATAAATATGATTGGTGTAAGTTCATCCAATATAGAATGAAAGAATTTTCCATAATTTTATCCATCATATTCATTAAGTGGTCATCTGCGTAATAATAATAAGACATTTATGAAATGTAATTAGACAAAGAAAATGTATATTTCAGTTACTTTATTAATTACATTGTGATGCAACGGGTATGAATGAATTCATTGTCCTTGGAATAATTAAATTTTTTATTTTCATAGCTTGACGTATATTTTGTGTAGTTTTTTATAAGGTTTATGGGTTAATCCTCCTCCCAAAAGAGAGTCTGTTTTTTTCAAGCACATTCATATGTTAATTTAAGACTTATTTTTGCAATCCAATTCCTCATGGACGTGGTTTCGAACCACACATATCATCTTGTTGTACTATTAGTTGCACGAGTTTTACCAATAATAACTTATTTGGATCCTTTTAACCCAACACTATCCCACCACTAACCCGAGGTTAATTTTTTTAATTACCTTAGAGTTAGTTTAACCAATATTATAACCTAGCAAAGTTACCATACGGTTAGTAATATCCCAAATTAAAAAACATTGTTCAAGAAACTTTTAGTAATTAATTGTTTTAAATTTTTAATTTCTTTTAGACATTATATTTGTGTTATTAAATAATTACAACATATTATGACATTTGGTCTTATATTGAATATTTTATATATTTTACAAACAAAAAACAGGAACATATTTTATATTGTTATTCATATGTATATATTTAATTTTTTATATAGGGATATCGAACAAATGGTGAAATACCAAATATGTAGTGCATGTAAAGTTTCTTGTGAACTTACAAAATGACTTTGTCTTTCAATTTTCGTAAGGGTTAAGGTAGTTTTCCCTATTCTAGATGGATCCTCATTTGATCTGAACGGTCTTGCTCCAAAATCCCATAGATTGCAAACAACGGCTAGTCACCCATGTGAGGGGCTACTACCAATGGCACCTTAAAGATCAGGTTAGCTTGAGGCTAATCAAAGTTGGAAATGAATAGTGCAAATATATTTTCTCTTTGAGGACATAAGGTATTTATATGATCTCAATAATACATATTGACATCTAGCTGGATTTCTACATATGTTGTAGTTCAACCATGAAGTAATTCCCTTTGGCCCTTATAATGGATATCAAAAAATTGGAAATAGTCGAGTCTATCATGAATGGGCAGTAGATGTTTTTATTGGTCGTGGGATACAATAACTATGTAAATTCTTTGGGTGGGCTCGTTAGCCCTTCGGTTGGGATTGGTTTTTTTATGCATTCGGGTATACCAGTTACCCATAAGGTCATATTTATAATCATTATGAATTATCCATATGTAGTGGTTAATCAGAAAAATTGAATTGGATAGGATCAATAGGATGCTAAAGATGGGCCAAATTTAAAAAATTTATATCCTCATATAAATTTATGTGTGGTATGTCTACAATAAATGAGAAAGTTAAATAGTCCTCTTAATCTGACAGACCAAGAGTGGTGATCTAAAAATAATTATTAATAAACACATTTCCTCATTTTTAGCTTTTGTGTGCTCATACCAACTAATGATTATGTTTTCACTTTCTCTCTTAGCCATCATTACTAATTTTTTGTTAGCATAATATCGATCACTTTTTTATCTTGTATATATTCAACCTCCTTTTATGAGTGGCACTTGGTTGGTCAAGTTTTGTGAGATTGACTAATTTCAATGCTTTGTTATACATACATTCAGGCTAGTGTATCACCCCTTATAAAGGAAAAAAATGAGGTAATTCAAGTTGATTGGTTGGTTCTATGATTTTAAAGACGGAGGTGGAACCTCTATCTAGTATTCAACACACTAGAATGATACTTATCAGGGAAGCATATGAATTTTGGTGTGTGACATCATAATCTAAATGGATCATCAATTTACTTCTTTCGGAATCTCAATAGTAGCTTCTTAACCTTTTATGTTGATATAATTACAACCACTGTATGACAATAATTTTACAGTTTGGATAAAGACAGGCATATCCATCCTTGAATTGTATAATGGTTCTGCAACCTCCAATATTCTGAATAACTAGAAAGAGACTCCATTTTCTATTTAAAAACTTGTGCATTCATATTTTCAAATTTTGGATCTTGATGAGTTGTAATATTTTCTTGAATATATTTTCCTAGAAGGTGTAGGAAATATTTTGGAATTGATCACAATAGAAAACTTGTTTCATCCAAAACAGTTAACAATTTAAATTTTGAATATATAATAAATAATTCATCTTATATATTTATGAACTTCTAAATTTGTTTTAAGTCAATATATGGAACCAAAATAGAGTTGTTGAAAATAAATAGATGAGTCATTCATTAGACATGATTAAATTATGGAAGATTATATTTTGGGTCCAAAATAAGTTTCACTTAGTTGAAGGCAAAACATGCCTTTACATAAATTACTATCTTATTAAATCACGTCTCTTCTTATAATCAAGGAAAATTACTAGATATCCATATTTCATGAATGTCTAATTTTAATGGAATTATATTTTCCTTTACTATGATGGATAATTCACCATAAATATCCACTTATTTTATACCCAAAACATGATCTTCCATACTTTAATCATGTCTAATAACTGACTCATCTCTTTATTTTCAACAACTCTATTTTCCTTCCCTAAACTGACTTAAAACAAAGTTAGAAATTTATAAATCTAGAGATTAATTCTTCATTATATATGCAAAATTTAAACTATTACCTATTTTGGATGAAACAAGATTTTCTATTGTGATCAATTTCAAAACATTTCCTACACCTTCTAGGAAAATATATTCAAGAAAATATTACAACTTATCAAGATCCAAAATTTGAGAATATGGATGCACATGTTTCTAAATAGAAAATGGGGTTTCTTTCTAATTATTCAAAACATTAAAGGTTGCAGAACCATTATACAATTCAAGGATGGATATGCCCATCTTTTTCAAAATGTAAAACTATGTCCATACAGTGGTTGTCATTATATCAACATAAAGGTTGAAAAGCTACTGTTGAGATTCCAAAAAAACTAAATTGATGATATTTTTTTATTATAATATCACGCACCAAAATTCATATGCTTCCCTGATAAGTAGGGGTGTAAACGAGCCGAGTCGAGTCGAATACTAAATGTACAGTCTTGCTTGTTCAATTTCTCGAGCCGAACGGAGCCGAGCTCAAATTTAAACGAGCCGAGCCGAGCCGAGCTCAAATTTAAAGAGTTGAGCCCGAGCTTTTAATGATCCAAATTAAAAATGTCAGAACTTGTTTGTTTAACTTATATATTAATCTTTTTTAGGTATTTTTTATGCTTGAAATAGTATTTTCTTGAATTGTTGGTATTTAATGAAGTGTGTGGTATGAAAATATGAAACATAACATTAATAAAAAAAATAAATGTCTTAAGAAATCTAATGATCCAATTTGATATTGAAGCTCGAATAATATATTTATAAGTAAAAAATATATTAATTTATAATTTATAATTTTAAACGTACTTATGAGCCGAGCTCGGGCATATTCGTTTACTATCGAGCTTAAAATGGAGCTTGAGCTTGTTTATATTCGAGCCGATCTCGAACGGGCTTTTTATCCGAGCCGAGCTCGAGCCGCTCGTGAGTGGTTTGGTTCGTTTATAGCCCTACCGATAATTATTATTGTTCAGTGTTTAATACTAGATAGAGGTTCCACCTCCGTATTCAAAATCATAGAACCAACCAATAAACTTGAACTGACTCATTTTTTTCGATCTAAAGTTAAGTTCATGCCTCAAATTTGGTAATGAGGGCGGTGGGGCTAAAGTAGCAATCTGTTAATCCAACAGGGTAAAGAGCAACAGGCATATGAGTTGTGGAAGATTATGATGTATTATTAATCAACGAACTCATCAGGTAATCAAATGTATACGACAATAAAAATTTACATATTCTGTTTTAAGCATAATGTAAGGATATTGGCGCACCCTAAGATAATGATTTAAAAATCATAAGAACAATGAAATATTAAATAATATAATATATATAGAGCTTCTTGTCTTACTGGACGTAAAATAAACTCTTTGTGGCTTAAATCAAAATTTGGTTTTGTCCACTCCATACATATGGATGATTATATTTATATGACTACCCAAATTTACAATCCCCACTTTTCATGTAGGTATTGTGTTTAGGCTGACAATGTCTCTTCGAGTGTTCCTTTTGATTACTCTTAATTTTTCATGCAAGACTATCATCTTCTTTTCAATCCACATTAGTAGTAGATATATAACTAACACTTGTATTTTGCTGAAAATCTCCTAAATACAGCTTTGATATTCTGATATGTTCAAAAAGTTATATTAAAACTCTCGAGATCAGCTGATTTAATTGCTCAATCACCTTTATAAAACCATCAAATTTTAATTCGGGATTAAATTACGTGTCTTGAGGAAGACAAAATGAATCCTGATTCTTTCCCAGGGATTGGGCTGCTCGGAAGATATATTCATTTTGACACCTCATCCAACAATCAATTTTCCACCTTGGCGAGCGACACATTCTCTAATTTGGGATCTGGTTGTGCTATGACTAGGAACCATCAAACCAACTCGGTGTTTAGTAAATTAAAGGATTATATTACACAAAGCATTTTGAATTTTATTTGAATCAAAGTTGTTATGCGATTAATCCCATTACTATTGAGAAAACCATAAACACATAAACATTATGGAGTATTGTGATAGGAACCATGCTAATTTTTCAAGGATTTTGTGTGTAGTAGTGTAACTAAGGACACAATAAATAAAAAGGCTTGATTAATTGTATTCCAAATTATAACAGATAAGTCGAAATTCAAAAACAGGTATAGATCTTCGAAAAAGAAAATATGACCCTTTAATGGTCAAGATTGTGACACGTGTCAAAGAATAAGACAATTATTCACCTATATTATTTATCCCACTATTAAAAACAATTTTCTCCCACTTCAATTTTACTAACAATTTTTTCCTCTCTACAATTGTATTTAAAAAATAAACTAATCTAATAAGACACTCTAAAATATAGTTAAATCAGGTATTGACTGTAAACTTAGCTAATAAGACACTTCCTCACAACTATTTCCTTATACTAATGGCAATATTTATTTTTTTAATTAAGTCTCTGTTACTATTAATATTATAAATGTAAAACAATAACAATAAAAATTCATCCTAATATACTTAAATATAAAATAACTCAATATAAGTGACACTTTTAATATAATACTAATTAAAACAAAATAAAAACAGAAAAAGAGATAGATAAGGAGAATATATCAGTTTCTCTTGCAACATAAACCCTTGTTTTTCAGATCCAGAAGACTGATCTCAAGTAATATCTCGTCTTTCTCCTGTGAGTCATGTATAACAAAATAGTTTCCCACTAAGTTCCATGACCTTTTCTGCATAATAGTTTGGTAATCTTTCTTGGATTCACAGTTTATGAGACACGAGTTAAAGCCCATTTTTTTCTGTGGTTTTCTGAAGAAAATTGAAACTGATAGGTTTGTTGCTTAAGATTTTAGCAAGGAGTTTCGACTTTTCAATTTTAGAGTAGATTGAGTTTTGGACAAATTTTAAAATAATTTTGTGAGGTTCCATTTTGTGTTTGTTGTTTTGTGACTGGTGAGGCCATTGCAGAACAGTTTTGGAGTACAAGAGAGACTAACAAATAGAGGGGGAGAGAAGAGAGAGCTATCGAAAAGGAAAAAGAAGGGTGAACTAACCTGATTATGTAGCGAAAGGAAGGTATGGAAGCAATAATTGGGGGTGGAATTGCTTTGGGTATGTGGTGGTGGTGGTGAGGTAAGGGGTGGCGGTGGAGGTAGTTTCAAGAGATCCCGATAAAATGTTATTTATTTGGTGCTTGTAATCTTGGTATTGTATCCAACTTTTAATCTAAAAAGGGAAAAAAAGTAAGGCATAAAAATAAACCAAGACGCTTTGTCATTCGGACTTGCAGGACCAAAAATATGCCCTCTGCAAGTCAGGTGCTAAACCGTCTTGTTGACTTTAGACTCAACCTGGTCCTGGTTACTCCCCATAAAAAGATAGTTTATCAAATTTATAGCACAATTAAAATCCACAACATACAAATATTTTTCCAAAGGTTATGACAGTTAAATTCCCAAAGCATTTTAAACAGACTTTAACTCTATATAATTAAACAAACATATTTGCTATATGTAATAAAAACTATTCATAATTTAATATTAAGACTCTTTCTACTCAGATGCGGCATCACCACGAACTTTCTCATACAAACGATACATCAAAGTAGTCCTCGACATTTGAGGCTCTCTCTCCAACACAACAATAACATCCTTCACTGAAATCGACCGCGCCACTCTATTTTGCGCCACGACCCCCTGATTTTTTCCACCTTTCCTCATTCCTCCTACATAAAATCACACCATTTACAACACAATTCACAATTTAATAAATATAATCAAAATCATCAAACATACCAGTATTAGAACTTGAATTTCCCCGTTTTTCCACGTTTTGATTATCCATAACACTCTTCCCAGAAGTAGATGAAGATTTTCGATTCACATCTTTACCAGTCTCTGAACTAGATGAAGTATCCGGGCCTGTACCAAGGCCCGGGCCACCTTCACGCTTTTGCTTAGCCTGTTTAGCCATTAGTTGCCATTTTGACAGCATGTCATCTCCACCAAAAGCAGCTCGTGCAGCCACATTTGCTGCTGTAGCACGAAATTTGTTATCCTCTTCATTGTTAACTTAAATTGTTAAATAAATTTCTTAGCTTAATGTATTTACCAACCAAACATTGAACATAATATTTAAGCTTTCTTTGTTTTTACTCCCGAGATAGTTTTTTTGAAAGCAACTAAATTTGACTCGACTTACTATTTTTATGGTCAAAACCATATCAATGATATATGTAATACTATTAATTGAGAAAAAAATCGACAAGTAAATGTTATAAAATTTAATATTATATATTTAATGAATTTTTTATACATATATATTATTTTATTGTATTTTACCGTTATAAAAATTTGTTCTTTCATAATTGAGTTTCTTATTAAGCTTGACCTTATTCTTTTCAAATACACAAATGATGGTGTTGACCCTTTCTACATCAATCTACGTAGTTCTAAAATTGTACTATTTTCTTAAGATTTAAATTTCTAATTGATTATGTGATACATTTACCCAATAAAGGGGTCTTGTGTCACTATTTTTAATTTATTTATATTTTGATTAAACTATGTTTATTTCAAGAATGAAATGGTAAGAAAAAAAAGTATCGGGAGTGTACCTTTCACCAGATTCATAATTTTGTAAACACCAAATAAAAAAATATAATATAAATAGAATTGATTTTTTGTAAAAAAAATATATAGTATTGACAAAAAATTATTTTGAATTAAAAAAAATTTACCTTTATCATTGAGATCTTAATTGAAATGTTATGGTCAACAATCTGAGATACTATATTAAAAACTCTCTTTTCATGGAGATCTGAAATATGGAGATATGAGTTTGAGAAATGGGATGTTTGGAAATTAGAGATTCGGAGATAGGAGGGATGAAGATCAGAGATATATGGAGATTAGGGGTTTGAAAAAATAAACGTAATAAAAAAGAAAGACAAAGAGAGCGGAAATTGGGTTACTACCACTTCTGGTGCTGCTTTAGAGATGAGGTAGTATTTGGTTGTCGAAGAAAGATGTTATAGGGTGGGACTATACTTGAAGGAGGTTGGGTTAAGGTTTAATTACAATAAATAATGTAATTTGTAGGATTGAGCAAACTTTAAGTAAACTTAGCCCAAACAGATTAAAATTAGCCCAAATTTAATAAAAACAATTGTAGTAACCAAACATGTTTTTGGCCCAACTTAAAATTTATGACATTCGTCTAAATTTTTAAATAGTTTTAGGGTAAGACTTCAATCCAATATTGGATGGTCCAATATTCATATCATATCTATTGATTATTTTAACAAAACACATGTCATTAGATTAATTAGGTAGTTACTTTAGTAAGTTTAAAACATGGGGTATGTGTATAAATATGATTGGTGTAGGTTCAACCAATATAGAATGGAAGAATTTTCCATAATTTTATCCATCATTATTCATTAAGTGGTCATTTGCGTAATAATAATAAGATATTTATGAAATGTAATTAGACAAAGAAAATGTATATTTCAGTTACTTTATTAATTACATTGTGATGCAACGGGTATGAATGAATTCATTGTCCTTGGAATAATTAAATTGTTTATTTTCATAGCTTGATGTATATTTTGTGTAGTTTTTTATAAGGTTTATGGGTTAATCCTCCTCCAAAAAGAGGTTCTGTTTTTTTCAAGCACATTCATATGTTAATTTAAGACTAATTTTTACAATCCAATTCCTCATGGACGTGGTTTCGAACCACACATATCCTCTTGTTCTACTATTAGTTGCACGAGTTTTACCAATAATAACTAATTTGGATCCTTTTAACCCAACACTATCCCACCACTAACCCGAGATTAATTTTTTTAATTACCTTAGAGTTAGTTTAAGCAATATTATAACCTAGCCAAGTTACTATACGGTTAGTAATATCCCAAATGAAAAAAACATTGTTCAAGAAACATTTAGTAATTAATTGTTTTAAATTTTTAATTTATTTTAGACATTATATTTGTGTTATTAAATAATTACAACATATTATGACATTTGGTCTTATATTGAATATTTTATATATTTTACAAACGAAAAACAGGAACATATTTTATATTGTTATTCATATGTATATATTTAATTTTTTATATAGGGATATCGAACAAATGGTGAAATACCAAATATGTAGTGCATGTAAAGTGTCTTGTGAACTTACAAAAACACTTTGTCTTTCAATTTTCGTAAGGGTTGAGGTAGTTTTCCCTATTCTAGATGGATCCGCATTTGATCTGAACTGTCTTGCTCCAAAATCCCATAGATTGCAAACAACGGCTAGTCACCCATGTGAGGGGCTACTACCAATGGCACCTTAAAGATCAGGTTAGCTTGAGGCTAATCAAAGTTGGAAATGAATAGTGCAAATACATTTCCTCTTTGAGGACATAAGGTATTTATATGATCTCAATAATACATATTGACATCTAGTGGGATTTCTACATATGTTGTAGTTCAACCATGAAGTAATTCCCTTTGGCCCTTATAATGGATATCAAAAAATTGAAAATAGTCGAGTCTATCATGAATGGGCAGTAGATGTTTTTATTAGTCGTGGGATACAATAACTATGTAAATTCTTTGGGTGGGCTCGTTAGCCCTTCGGTTGGGATTGGTGTTTTTTTTATGCATTCGGGTATACCAGTTACCCATAAGGTCATATTTATGATCATTATGAATTATCCATATGTAGTGGTTAATCAGAAAAATTGAATTTGATAGGATCAATAGGATGCTAAAGATGGGCCAAATTTAAAAAATTTATATCCTCATATAAATTTATGTGTGGTATGTCTACAATAAATGGGGAAGTTAAATAGTCCTCTTAATCTGACAGGCCAAGAGTGGTGATCTAAAAATAATTATTAATAAACACATTTGCTCATTTTTAGCTTCTGCGTGCTCATACCAACCATTTATTCTGCTTCCACTAACTCTCTTAGCCATCATTACAAATTTTGTGTTAGCATAATACCGATCATTTTTTATCTTGTCTATATTAAACATTCTCTTATACATGGCACTTGGTTGGTCAAGTTCTGCGAGATTGACTAATTTCCATGCTTTATTATTTACATACATTCAGGCTAGTGCATCACCCCTTATAAAGGAAACAAAATGAGGCAATTCAAGTTGATTGGTTGGCTCTATGATTTTAAAGACTGAGGTGTCTTTCTCTTGTGAGTCATGTATTATTAATTATAACTTATTTGTTTAACATAAATTGTTAAATAAATTTCTTAGCTTAATGTATTTACCAACCAAACATTGAACATAATATTTAAGCTTTCTTTGTTTTTACTCCTAGGGTTAGTTTTTTTTTAAACCAACTGAATTTGACTCGACTAACTATTTTTATAGTCAAAACCATATAAATGATATATGTAATACTATTAATTGAGAAAAAATCCACAAGTAAATGTTATACAATTTAATATTATATATTTAATGAATTATTTTATACATATATATTATTTTATTGTATTTTACCGTTATAAAAATTTGTTCTTTAATAAATGAGTTTCTTATTAAGCTTGACTTTATTCTTTTCAAATAAACAAATGATGGTGTTGAACCTTTCTAGATCAATCTACATAGTTCTAAAATTTTACCATTTTCTTAAGATTTAAATTACTAATTGATTATGTGATACATTTACCCAATAAAGGGGTCTTGTGTCACTATTATTAATTTATTTATATTTTTACTAAAATATGTTTATTTCAAGAATGCAATAGTAAGAAAAAAAAAGTATCGGAGTGTACCTTTCACCAGATTCATAATTTCGTAAACACCAAATAAAAAAATATAATATAAATAGAATTGATTTTTTGTAAAAAAAATATATGTAGTATTAACAAAATATTATAAAAAATTAAATTTTTTTTACCTTTATCATTACAATCTTAATTGAAATGTTATGGTCAACGATCTGAGATACTGTATTAAAAAGCTCCTTTTTCATTGAGATCGAGGTTAAGAAATGAGAGGTTTGGAAATTAGAGATTCGAAGATAGGATTAATAAAGATCCGAGGTATATGGAGATTCAGAGATTAAGAAATATAAAATGTAATATAAAAGAAAGACAAAGAGGGCGGAAATTGGGTTATACCACTTCCGGGTGCTACCTTTGAGATGAGGTAGTATTTGGTTGTTGAGAAAGATGTTATAGGGTGAGACAATACTTGAAAGAGTTTGGGTTAAGGTTTAATTAAAATAAATTATGTAATTTATAGGATTGAACAAATTTTAAGTGAACTAAGCCTAAAAAAATTTAAGTTATCCCAAATTTAATAAAAAAAATTACATTAGCCAACATGTTTTTGGCCCAACTCAAAATTAATAAAATTAGTCTAAATTTTTAAATAATTTTATCCATCATTATTCATTAAGTGGTCATTGCGTAATATTAATAAGACATCTATGAAATGTAATTAGGCAAATAAAATGTATAATTCAGTTAATTTATTAATTACTTGTTGATGGAACGAGTATGAATGAATTCATTGTCCTTGGAATAATTAAATTGTTTATTTTCTTAGCATGACGTATATTTTGTGTAGTTTTTTATAAGGTATATGGGTTACTTCTTCTCCAAAAAGAGAGTCTCTTTTTTCAAGAACCTTCATATGTCAATTTAAGACCTATTTTTGTAATCATATTCCTCATGGGACGGGGTTTCGAACCATACATATCCTCTTGTTTTACTATTACTTGCACGAGTTTTACCAATAATAACTAATTTTGATCCTTTTAACCCAACACTATCCCACCACTAACCCGAGGTTAATTTTTTTTAATTATCTTAGAGTTAGTTTAACCAATATTATAACCTGGCCAAGTTACCCTAGGGTTAGTTATATCCCAAATGAAAAACAACATCGTTCAAGAAACCTTTAGTAATTAATTTTTTTAAATTTCAAATTTATTTTGACATACTAAATTTTTGTTATTAAATAATTAAAAGATATTATGACATTTGGTCTTATATTGAATATATTATATATTTAATAAACAAAAAACAAGAACATATTACATATTGTTATTCATATGTACATATTTAAATTTTTAAATAGGGATATTGAACAAATGGTGAATTACCAAATATGTAGTGCATGTAAAGTGTCTTGTGAACTTACAAAAAGACTTTGTCTTTCAATTTTTGTAAGGATTGAGGTATTCCTTATTCTAGATGGATTCCCATTTGATATGAACGGCCTTGCTCCAAAATCCCATAGATTGCAAACAACGGCTAGTCACCCATGTGAGGGGCTACTACCAATGGCACCTTAAAGACCAGGTTAGCTCGAGGGTAATCAAAGTTGGAAATGAACAGTGCACATATATTTCCTCTTTGAGGACATGAGGTATTACGCTTTGACATCCAGTGGGATTTCTACATATGTTGGAGTTCAATTATGAAGAAATTCCCTTTGGGCCTTATAATGGATATCAAACAATTAGAAAGAGTTGAGTCTAGCATAATATCGATCACTTTTTTGTCTTGTCTATATTCAACCTTCTCTTATGTGTGGCACTTGGTTGGTCATGGTCTATGAGATTGACGAATCTCCATGCTTTGTTATTTATATACATTCTGGCTAGTGCATCACCCCTCATAAAGGAAAAAAATGAGGCAATTAAAGTTGATTGGTTGGTTCTATGATTTTGAAGACGGAGGTGGAACCTCTATCTCGTATTCAACACACTACAATGATACTTATCGGGGAAGCACATGAATTTTGGTGCGTGATATAATAATCTAAATGGATCATCAATTTACTTTTTTTGGAATCTCAATAGTAGCTTCTTAACCTTCATGTTGATAGTATTACTACCACTGTATGGCTATAATTTTACAGTTTGAATAAAGACAGGCATATCCATCCTTGAATTGTATAATGGTTCTGCAACCTTCAATGTTTTGAATAACTAGAGAGGAACCCCATTTTCTATTTAGAAACTTGTGCATCCATAATCTCAAATTTTGGATCTTGTTGAGTTGTAATATTTTTTTGTACATATTTTCCTAGAAGGTGTAGGAATTGTTTTGAAACTGATCACAATAGAAAAACTTGTTTCATCTAAAACTAGTTAACACTTTAAATTTTGCATATATAATGAAGAATTCGTCTTATATATCTATGAATTTCTAACTTTGTTTCAAGTCAATCTAGGGAAGGAAAATAGAGTTGTTATAAATAAAGAGATTAGTCATCCATTAGACATGATTAAACTATGGAAGATTATGTTTTGGGTCCAAAATAAGTTTCACTTAGTTGAAGGCAAAACATGTCTTTACATAAATTACTATATTATTAGATCACTTCTCTTCTTATAATCAAGGAAAATTACTAGATATCCATATTTCATAAAATGTCTCTTTTTTCTTTTACTATGATGGATAATTCACCACAAAAATCCACTTATTTTGGACCCTGCACATGATTTTCCATACTTAAATCATGTCTAATAACTGACTCATCTCTTTATTTTCAACAACTCTATTTTCCTTCCCTAGACTGACTTAAAACAAAGTTAGAAATTTATAAATCTATTAGATTAATTCTTCATTATATACGCAAAATTTAAACTGTTACCTATTTTGGATGATACAAGATCTTTTAGTGTGATCAATTTCTAAACATTTCCTACACCTTCTAGGAAAACATATTCAACAAAATATTACCACTCATCAAGATCCAAAATTTAAGAATATGGATGCACAAGTTTCTAAATAGAACATGGGGTTTCTTTCTAGTTATTCAGAACATTGGAGGTTGTAGAACCATTATACAAATCACGGATGGATATGCCCATCTTCATTCAACATTAAAATTATGGCCATACAGTGGTTGTAATTCTATCAACATAAAGGTTGAAAAGCTACTATTGATATTCCAAAAAAACTAAATTGATGATCTTTTTAGAGTATGATATCACGCATCAAAATTCATATGCTTCCCTGATAAGTATCATTGTAGTGTGTTGAATACGAGATAGAGGTTCCACCTCCATCTTCAAAATTATAGAACCAACCAATCAACTTGATCTGCCTCATTTTTTTCGATCTAAAGTTAAGTTCATGCCTCAAATTTGATAATGAGGTTGGTGGGGCTAAAGTAGGAAACTGTTAATCCAATAGGATAAGGAGCAACATGCATATGAGTTGTGGAAGATTATGATGTATTATCAATCAACACCCTCATCAGGTAGTCAAATGTATACGACAATAAAAATTTACATATTTTGTTTTAAGCATAATGTAAGCAGATTGGTGCACCCTAAGATAATGATTTGAAAATACTAACAACAATGCAATATTAAATAATATAATATATATAGGGCTTCGTGTCTTACTGTATGTAAATTAAATCAAAATTTGGTTTTGTCCACTCGATACATATGGATGATTAAATTTATATGACTACCCAAATTTACAATCCCCACTTTTCATGTAGGTACTGTGTTTAGGCTGACAATGTCTCTTCGAGTGTTCCTTTTGATTACTCTTAATTTTTAATGCAAGACTATCATCTTCTTTTCAATCCACATTAGTAGTAGATATATAACTAACACTTGTATTTTGCTGAAAATCTCCTAAATACAGCTTTGATATTCTGATATGTTCAAAAAGTTATATTAAAACTCTCGAGATTAGCTGATTTATTTGCTCAATCACCTTTATAAAACCATCAAATTTTAATTCGACATTAATTACGTGGCTTGAGTAAGACCAAGATATATTCATCTAGATACCCCGTCCAACCATCGATCATCCACCTTGGTGAGCGACATATTCCCTAATTTTGGATCTGGGTGTGCTATGACTAAGAACCATGTGTTTAATAAATTAAAGGATTATATTACACAAAGCATTTTGAATTTTATTTGAATCAAAATTGTTATGTGATTAATCCCATTACTATTGAGAAAAACATAAACACATAAACATTATGGAGAATTGTAATAGGAACCATGCTAATTTTTCAAGGATTTTGTGTGTAGTTGTGTAACTAAGGACACAATAATTCCAATTTTACCCTTAAACATAGCATAGATTATATTGTTTAAGTGGATTCCTTGCGAGACTCAAGTATCTCTCTTATCTAAAGTTAGTCGTTTATTTGCTTTATTTCCTTTCTGTTTATTTACTTTTAGTCTCTATTTTATTTGCATCTTTAATTTACAAAAAAACACCAAACAAAAATTCTTATCTTTTATTTTCTGTTTAGCAATTATTCTTACTACTTGATTAATATTTGGGTTGACCCTAATCCGTCCCTGAGAACGAACTTGATTATCATATATTACTTGGGACAACTGTACACTTGCAGTTAGTGGTTCCTCTTTATTTATCGCTTTATTTTCTAACACCCTAGGACCCACCACACCCTGACGGGGGCTAGGAGATTATAGAGTCCTGACTAATATAGAAATATAAATTATGCCCTTAATGAAAGCATTAATTAGGTAAGTTTAGGTGATTCCCTAGCGAGACTCAAGTATAGCTCATATTTGCGTCTTAGTCTTTTAGTATTTATTTTTGGTAACTTGTTTATTTGCGTCTAGTAGTTTAATAACTCGAAACAAAACAAATATATTTTATCATTTATTATCTGTAATTACAATTACTACTATTTATCTATTGAACACTTGGGTTAGACCAGTCCAATCCCTGAGAACAAAACCCGATTTATCGGAGTATTACTTTGACAACCGTACACTTGCGGTATTGTAGTTCCTTTATTTTCAGTAATTAATTTTATAACACACCAGGACCCACCAAACGTCAATGAGGGAGTCGAGGTTGGAGCTTCGAATGTTGTGTTTGGTTTAATTTCTCTTTTAGTTTTCCCGAAGAATCGCCTGCTACATTAAATAAAAATATTTATAGTAAGAATAAATATCAAAACATTTACTAGCTTAAATATTAAGTTTTTATACAGAAGTACTCACATCAGCGTTCTTACATTTCTCGCTCCTAGACTGTTCATTCCTACCATCATACTCCATATGCTCGGAAAAAACCCAGTGGTGGAATCAGGATATGCTACTGTGTTTGCTCATTGGTGAAAACCAATTGTTCCGTGGTAGGTTTCTTTATTTTCCCATGTTCAATTCCATTGTACGATAATTACTTTAACCAATCATAGTAGTTACAAATATAGTTTATTAAAAAAATTGTACCTCATAAATTATATTCTGATGTCTCCCTATTTTTTTTAAATATTAGCCCTTTGGAGACATCATTTTAGGTGAATTATTGACTTATCCGATAGTCTTTTATGCATATTTCGTCATATTGCACTTTCTTCCGTTAGAATTAGACTATTTGCATTTTAGGGCTTTTGTGCGTTAATTCGAGTATTTTTAGTGCAAAGTTAGTATGTTCTTAAATTTCAATACAAGGAGGAGAAGTTATAATTAGAGTCTTAGGTTGTTTTTAGTGTGTTAGGAAGTATTTTTATTCGAGTTTCTAATTTTAGAGTGCAATTTCCTATTTCTAGTCTTGAATTATTGATTTATTATTTTTAAAGCATATGCGGTTTAATTATTTATTTAATGTGAAGCTTTAAAAGATATATGGTAATTAATTAGAGACCAAGTCAAGTCAAAGAAGTAAAGGAAAGAGATTTACCTGGAAATAAGAAGATTAAGGAAGGATATACGCAAAGTAGGAAAAGATAAAGCTGCCAAATAAATCTGAAATTCTAGCCACGTTTCAAAGACGAGTCCATAACTAAAGATTGGATAGGAATTTGGGAGAATGGTCTGGACTACTGGAAGATCTTTACGAGACAAACGGTTTCAACAATTGGAACGCCTCAAACGGATAAGTATTGAAAGAGATATGACCAAAACAAATCAGTAGCAGAAACTTACCTTTCCTAGATTTTAGGGTTACGAATTAAAGAGTTCTTGACTTGTCTTCCACTACAAGTAAATTCGACCTAGGGCTTTCTAACACCTATAAATAAACCCCTTAGCCTCCTCTTTTACCTACACTTCATATAATTATCAAAGAGGCTTAATGATTCAAGTCAGAGCAATCAGGAAGGAAGAAAGCTAAAAACTGGAGCAGTCATCTTCTCCAATTCGTAGCCAAACCCAACCTCTTCATTAGGTTTTATTTATTTTCTTTCTGTTAAACATTATGTCTTTTAATTTTATTGTCTTAGTTTTATTTTCCATTATGAGCTTAACTTCTTAAGTGCTTGAGAATCGCTATATGGGTTAAACCTTAATTTATTTAATTGATGTTTTTTGATTTGGGATTTTTATAATTTAATTCGAATTGAGTAGTTTAGTATTATTTATTATCGTAAGTTAATTTCACTATCAATGAATTAGCTAATCGCAGATAGGTTTGAGTAATTTAGCTATTCACTAGTGGCGGTGATCATCTTGACGGGGGGTTTAATTACATACATAAGTAATCAAATTAAGATTGAAATTATTGATCCTGACGGACTTAGTTAATCTTATAGCCAATTGGGTAGAGAACCTGACATTCGAAGGTGCATTATGATTGCCCTGGAGGGGTTTGTAACATCTAAGAATAGTTCCTAAGTCCACCCTGACGGGGGTTAGGAGAATCTAGAATCTCGACTATTACTAGTTACTAATTTGTCCCTTAGAAGAAGCATTGATTAAGTTTATATTGGTGAAATCCTAGCGTGACTCAAGTACTATTCTCTCATCCTTGCGTCTCTTCATATTTATTTTCTTGCATTAGCTTTAATTTAGTTTAATATTTACTTTATTTGCAATTTAGTTCTTAAACAAAAACCAAACAAAAATCTATTTATTTTACTTTTATTTGTCATTCAAGCAACTATTTCCATTTATTGCATAACACTTTAGTCATACCTAATCTGTCCCTGAGATCGAAATCCCGTTTACCGGATATTACTTGGAAGACCCGTACACTTGTTATACGTGTCTTGCCTTTTTAGGTGTGTTTATTTAGAACACACAAGGAGACACCAAGTTTTTGGCACCGCTGTCGCGGATGGTAGCGTGTGACCAGGGTGTTAGCCGTAAGTGTTTTAGTTGATAGTTTTTAGTTTAGTTTTATTTTTATTTTTCAGTTTTACGCTTTGGGTTGTTCTTTCTTTCTCAGATTTACAGGTTTTGGTATATGCTTGGAGATCTCATAATCCTTGATAATCCCGAAAGCCTAGTTCGAGAAGCAAACAAAATAAAGTGAGAAGCTCAAGCAAAGGAAATGGAAGAAGCAATGGAAGAATTAAATGCTCATGATCCCGCGATTCTGTTGGATGAAAACGGTATCCCAATAGTTCCACCAGTATTGCCAATTCCACCGGTAGGAGTCCAATTACCAATCCCTCTCAAAGGTCGTCAACAAATCAATAATAATGGTGGATTACCTCAAGATGATGGGCCTCAAATCTTCCAACCGAATAACTATAGACCTTTTCGTATACCACCACTAGGACCCCGTCCTCCCGCAATTCAAGGAATTCGATTCAGACCAGACGCAGGTATGATTAATCAGTTCATAACTGTTGGACAGTATAGTGGTGCATCTCGTGAAGATCCTATTCACGCTTGGTACAAGTTTATGCAAATATGTTATGCATATGTTACCCCTGGAGTAACCCAAGAGCAAATGTACTTTCATATGTTTCCATTCTTCCTCACCGGAGGAGCTAGTGAGTGGTTTGATCAACAACCACACAACGCGATCTTGACTTGGGATCAACTTCAGATAGCCTTTTTCGGCAGGTAGTATCCTCAAAGTGTTCGACATAGTGGACAATTTGATATAGTTAGTTTTCGCCAAGAGCCAGGAGAAACTGTAGGTGTTGCATGGACTCGTCTTCAATCTTTATTACGCAAGTTCCCATTACATGGGTACTGTCTTGAATTACAACTTGGAATATTTTATCGAAGTTTAGGTGAAACCGCGAAAGACAAGATCGATACTATGTGCCAAGATGGTCTCATGATGGTCACAAATGATCAAGCTCCGATCATCATGGACAGAATTGTGAAGAATGAAATGAGTTGGCAATCTTCGAAATCATCGGTTAGAGCTTCTGAAAGAGATACTTTGAAGTATAACTTTGAAATGAGTTGGCAATAACGTGTATAATAAAGTATAACTTTCATAACTCACTATCAGTGGAATCCCAATTATCGAAACTCTTTATCCATTTTAAATAAAATGCATCAGTCGTTTTCTTACCCGAGAAGTAATAATGCTTCGTAACATAGTGATTATGATCCTTGTACCACCTAGACATGTTTTTTTTAGATTATCGACTATATTGTTACCAATCTCCCTTAGCCTCCACCATCTAGATGAAAAATTTCATTTATTCAACAAAAGCAAGTACACAATCATCTAAGTTATACATAAATTAATGATTTAATAATGAAGTTAGAATAATAATTACCAATTATCATCTAATAACCGTCTGCTTCATAGTGTCGGGGACATCCTTCCATTTCTTAAAACAAGGTGGTACTCTCTCCCTCACGAGTATTCATACAAGTTGTGCTACATGTTTCCCGTTGTCTCATGTTGGGTTTAGTGGTCAAGTATACAAATAATTAATTGGAAATGTGTGAACTCATTCAGCCAAATCATTAAGAGCGGGTTTGAAGGAGGCGGGACCATAAGGTTTCGCTTTCTCTTCCCTGTTTTAAAACAAATTGTATAAATATATAATTGATAAAACCTATAAACTAAACATAGATTGTATCCTAGAATGTTGGTCACAGTTGGGTAGAGTGTTATTGGGGTTGTGTGAACGATCCCTACCATCGTCGTCACCCCCGTGTAATCTAGCGATAACAACAGCCATCTTATAGAAAACTGAAATATGAAATAAAAATAATAAAACATGTAATGCAAAAAAATTGAAAATAAATTATTGAATTACAATGAAATAAACGTATAATTTAAATAGCCACTAATAATCACATCCATGACATGTTCTTAGATGTTCTCTCACCAAAAAATCAACAAATTCACGATCATGACCTACACCACTGCATACAACTCTTACATTGATATAATACTTGGTGTTTTTTTTTATTAAAATATCTGCTTTAAATACACGGAGTCGATCTGTTTGCGCAAATGTCGTGGAATAAATAATAGTAGGCGTCGAGTTCAAACCCACCCGGATGGTAAATGTAAGAGACTTTTTCCAAAAAAATTCTACATGATCCTATAAATATTACATATCCAAAATAATTTATATAAAATACATTCAATCAACTATATTTATAAAAATTTCAATCTAATTAGAATCTGTAATACAAAATAACAAATACACTTAATACTAATCAATTTTGCAAGTTGAAGCGACTTCTAGCAAAAGGGGTTCAATGTAAAATCACATTATCTTTGTATCTGATATATGTTGTTGTAGGTAAGATTGCACTTTTCTAACTATCGAAATTGAGGAATCCAAATTTTTCTTTGATAATATTTCATCAACATTTGAAGTTTATTTCAATTATTTTTAAGGTTTTGTTTCGGACTTGTCACCCCAAGACCATCATAATGAACACTAATCGTGATCACTTAGCCTTTTTGTTCAAGATACTGACGAAAAGAACGCATAAAACCAAGTCTCGATGTCAATAACTAAGGGAGGTGAAACTTTATACCTATGACTTGACAAAAGGTAAGTGGCAGGCAAGTGACCGTAAGAGTTTGGAAATGCATTGTACTACTGGAATAGAGATATCTTTAGGTTAACATGGATAACAACATTTTCATAATAAAGGAGTTTTTCAAGTTTGGGTTATTTAAAGGAGATTTAAATGAGAGGATCAACTTTGTTAGGTATTTGAATCCTTTGAATCATGGGTGTTATTATTTTTTGATAAAAAATACGCATGATTTATATTCACAATTCAGATTTTTGAATCCCTTGGTTACGGATCATCTGGTGCAATTGTTTATTGGTTTTGTCCCATTAATGAAACTTTTAGTGGTATTTGTCAAGATTTGTTGATTTTCTTAATTTTGAACAATGTTATTGTAGGTTATTTTGTTGATTAAATTATATAACAAAAATAACTTGTGTTTGTGGGTCCCGTATAAGTTTTGCTACATTCAGATGCAATGGTAAGATTATTCCATTTCCACCTCTCTTTATTATGAAACACCTACTGGGAACTGGTGTTATGAAATATGTGAAGTAAAATGTAGAGGTAAAGGAAAAGGTCAACTATAAAGCAAAGAAAAAGGGTAAATCTTTGCAGAATGATGAAAGTAGTTATGGTGATGTAATGAACCGTGAAAAAAGAAGAGATTGATGAACATAACTTTGGGGAGCTACATCAAGTACGAAGGGTATGTTTTGTTTCTACTTTATAATTACCTTTTTGGGTTATATGATTACATATAGGGACCTATAGTGAAACTATCTCAAAATAATTCAATGTCTCTAAAATAATTTATGTTATTATTTAGCGAACTTGGAATTGGTATTGTAATATACAATCCTTTAAAACGATTATTTGTCTGATGGAATTTCAAAAATATAGTCTATAACTAATAAATTTTTTTTAATTTTTAATTTTACTATAATTAATTTCAGCACTTGCCTGTGAGTTTTATGTATATCGTACACCCCTTTGATGCGAAGATCATTTATGTATGAATGATTTAACCTTTTTCTTTATATATTCTACAAATATTTGAATCTGTAGCTAGAAATGTATAATCAGGTTAGTGAAATGGCACAAAATAAGGGATGTACAATCTCTCAACTTGCTCTGCATTATTCATCACTAGGGAAGTGATGTATGTTCGATTCTAGGTACCACCAAGATTGAAAACTTTAACAAGAATAATAGGAGCGTTCCAGATTAGTTTTGTAAGGTTTTGTACCTGAATTATGTCAAAATCAATCCTAATATACGAGACAGATAAATTATGCGAAGAAATTGCAACTTTTGAGGAATAGGGGTATTTTCTAGTTTTTCAAGGCTTTAATAAGTACTTTAAGTGTCACAGTGGAATGAAAATATTTTGAGGTCAAATGATAATGTTGACAAATAATGGTGTAGTTAATATTCTAGACACTCTTGTGTACATAGTAGATAAGTCATGAACTAATCAACTATTAAATTGTAACTTTGTGGCTATATGTTTCAATGACAATGACAGAAATCAAATCCTTACTATTTGTGAGATATGTTTATTCAGTATAGATATAGAGAATATTACAACATGAAAGGAGAGGAACCGTTACAAAATTATATCCAAATATTATATCTGTTAACACTCCCCTTCTAACTCTAGTCGGAGAAAACAATTTGAGTTTGACAATCTTCAATTTGTAATTTGTCTTGAAATTATTGTATATCAGGAATATGCCTTCGAAAAGTAGAACGAGCAATACTTCATGTCTTCTAAAGTTGGACAAGAAATACACAATAGACTCCAGAAATATGGACAAGCAGAAGACCCTCTTCAAACTCTAGTAGGAAAAAATAACTTGAATTTGACAATCTTTAATTTGTAACTTGTCTTGAATTAGTATATCAGAAATATGCATTTGAAAAGTTGAACCAGCAATACTACATGCCTCATAAAGTCGGACAAGCAATACACAATAGCCTCCATAAAGATGGACAAGCACAAGACACTTTACGATCTATGAAAATAAATAAAATATTGAATCCAACAATACATAAGATTTGGACCCACTATCTTCAATTTTATTTAGAGCCAATTGTTGATTAATGCCTATTAAAAAACTTATTTAGAAAACGGTACCTACAATAAGATACTTTATAGAAAACAGCCTCATCCCAAACTACCCCTATAATTAATAATTAAAAAAATAAAAAAGAAATTATAAAATAAACAAAACAAAAACTAACAAAACACACGCGCGCGTCCGTGAATTTTTTTTAAAATCGTCATAACTAATTCTAAAAAAAATCAAAAAAATCAAAAATTTATATATTTGGATAAATCAAATTAATATTTACGTTTATGAATATTTTTTGAATTTTTGAATTTTTTGAATTTTTTGGATCTTTTTGAATTTTTTGAAATTTTTTCGTAGACACGGAATTCCATGTTTAAAACATGTCTGCGAAAAAAAAACACTCTTTCAAAACAGTGAATTTCACGTTTAAAACATTGAATTTCATGTTTGTCTGCGAAAAAAATTAAAAATTCCAAAAAAGTAAAAAAAATCCAAAAAAAATTATAGACGTAAATATTAATTTGCTTTATCCAAAAATACAAATTTTTTATTTTTCTGATTTTTTTTGAATTAGTAATGACGATTTTAAAAAAATCTCACGGGCGCGCGCGTGTGTGATGGAATTAGTAGTAGTAGTAGTAGTAGTAGTAGTAGTAGTAGTAGTAGTAGTAGGTGGTGGTGGTGGTAGTGGTTGTGGTTGTGGTTGTTGTGGTGGTGGTTGTGGTGGTTGTAATGGTGATTAAATACATGGTGGTGGTGGTGGTGGTGGTAGTGGTGGAAGTACCCTATTATTTGTTTAATATTTAAAAATTAATATTGTATTAAAATAAAATAATATATTTAATAATAAGGGTAGTAAAGGTATGAAAAATATATAGGGGATGCTTTCAATAAATAATTACTTCATTAGACATTTTTTTATAAAAAATAAATTATTGAAGGCTTAAAACAATAATAATTAGAGAGTTTAAATAGGATGTTATAAACAATAACCTCATTTATTTATACTAAAAAAATAATAAGAAATTGAAACCTAACATAATATACTGAAACATAAGTTTGATTTGATCTGATCTTGAGTTATCTATCAATAATATAATTAGTAGAGTAATATCCATCATATTTTTTCGAAAATATATATAAAAAAAGAATTAATCAGACATTTATAGAGTATATACAATTGATAGATCGATTGAGGATTTTTGGAAAAAAATATATATGTTTATTTGTGTTTAGTTGTCAAAGATCTAAACAAATTATATTTAGATCTGCCACTAAAATATATTAAATCTACCAAAAGGTTCTGATATCATAAAAGAAATTTTTTTTCACTATTTGTAAGGTATGTTTATTCAATATATATATATATGAGTAATGATATATAGAGAGAGAGAATATTATAACATGAAAGGAAATGAACAGTTACGAAATTATATTCAAATATTATATCCGTCTGTTAACAAATAATACAGAGCTTAATTGTGCGAAACATGAGAATATAGGACATGAAATTGTAGCTTTGAAAGCTATATATGCTGCAGTTGTAAGGTTCTTGAAATTTTAGATTTTATCAATACCGATAATGTGAAATATAAACCTTATATAATAATAAAATCTGAAACATAAATCTTGCTAGTTGAATTAGTAATGTCCTTCACGCCCCATACTTTTTACATATAAAAAAGTAAATAGTATCGAGTTTGGAAAATAATGCAAACAAAAGAACATGGTAGCCAATATATTGTTATATATTAAATACCGATCTACATACTTTTGGAATGTTGACAATAGGAGTTTGAGAGTCTACGCTTTCTTGAGGATTTCTATAAAAGCTGATCAGGAACCTATCAACAATGGATGTGAAGAACTCCTTCCCGAACTGACAATGTTTTCAATCTTATGCTGAAACATGACAACTTTAACCCTGTCTTCAAGCTTAATTTTGTTCTTGTTGCATTACATGAATCGTAAAAGGCGCGCCACTACAGTTTTTTGGGAAATACCTTTTTTCTGTTTATTATTCGAGGTTTGGTCGACATAGGGAAGACAATTAAGCACACTAGAGAATGAAAAAACCAACATATATACCAACACATTTAGCTCTACCGTTAAGTTTAAAACTTGTTTTCCACTTCTCAGAAGTCAGAAACCCTCTCTTCGTCTAGTAAGATCAACTTAACGCTTCCCAAGATCAATTGGTGAAGCACGATCAATAGAACCATCAAATCAAAATCGTTTGACACCCTGTGTAAATTGCACCATTGGTCCTGACACACTGTGTTATGCAAAATTGCCAAATATAGCCCTTTTTTTACAACACCAAAACTACTCGTGTTATTTCGAACCGGTGCAAATCTGCCCCTAGCAGATAGCAGGGACCAATGATACATTATTTTGATATAACACTGATATATTTGCTTTATTTTAAAAAAACATGTGTGGTGGGGGTATATTTTACACTATACATAATACAGGGACTAGTTGTGCAATAGATACAGCTTACAATTCAGCAACCAAATTAAGCTTCGATTGATTATGTTGAGTGGCACCATCAATCCTGTGTTATGTTAAAGAGCCAAATATAAGAACGTTATATTTATAAACACGTTAGAGGAATATATACATATATTAGAAACCATACATATTAGTTTATGAAGTTGCAAATTAATTAAATTTACCTGATGAGATCTCATCCTGTGAGACGTGAATTAGAAAGTTGGTGTTGAGTCGACATAGTCAACATTTCGGTGTTTATTTGCACATTTCGATGGATTTTGTTGAAATGCCATGGTCAACAAACTTTTTCTTGTGATGTAATGAAATATCAGTTGTCCATTTCGTAAAATACCCCAGCAATAAATGAGATACACTACAGAAACCAATCAGAAATGCCCTTATTAGATCTACTGAACTAGTACCAAATTACAAAAATGAAATTGGTTAACATATAAAGATTCATACAGAAATTAGTTACAAAGGGAAGAATCAAATCTCGGAAATGAAATTAGTAGATAAAAGAAGCGGCGTGAATGAGCACGAGTATATGAGGCTAACCCTAAAATGAGGTTTTATTCCATGTGATTGTTTTGCAACTTTTCGGTCCCTGTCTTACCCATGCTAGCAAATTTGGCCCTCATATTTGTTCGACACCTTATTCGTCACCTTATTCGTTTATTATACGTACACACATTACTGTAATATAACTTTTTAATCAGAGCACATGGTAAAATTTAAACAAAATAGTTGCAAAACTAAGAAAATGACTAACTTGGTAACATGGGCAGAGATAAGGGAAAAAAAGTTGCAAAATAAATTCAACCGACTACATTAATAATTAGAGCAAAGATATGGAATATAGTAGCAATAGATTCTTAGATGTCTGAATTAGCTTTTCGTTTATAATTGTCTGCTATGAATTATTCCTCTTAGTTAAGGAAAATATATTTCCATAAAAAAGCGAATGTGGATATACATTCATTTTTCTTTATTTTATTAAGATAATGGATCTAATAATAAATTAATTTATGTAAAGACATGCTTTTCCTTTGAGCGAAAGTAGTTTTGGAACCAAATCATGATCTTTCAGACTCTAACCATGTCTTACCACCACTCATCTCTTCATTTTCAAAAACTCAATTTCCCTTCTCTTATGTGGGACTGGCGGGTGGTGGTGGTGCGCGTGTGTGGGGCTTTTTCTATTCCTCTTTAGCCTCCATAGCCTTTCGGCCTTTTGGAAATAATAGATGAGTAAGTTAATTTATATTAATATTTTTTTCATCTCTCATCTTATGTGAGATATTTCATGCACAAAAAAGTGAATTTTCCACTTCTCCAAAACTATAGGAAAGGATAGATATGTTTAATACTTTAATCTAAATATTTTCCACTTTTCCAAAAGAGCATGATCAAATTTATAAACACAATTAATATAAACAATTGATTTAAATCCTAACAATCCCTCACTCAGGGTCTTTAGGAGAGATGGTGAACAAGTTTTCATAACTACCAGCGTTTGGGTGAATTGTACTTAAGTGCCAATAACTTTCGTTTTGAATTGTCATGTAGTGAAGTGAGGCAACCACCAAATTCCATTTAAGTGAACTTACTCTTGAACTTAACGGTTTTCGATCGAGACCCTCACAACACATGCTCTACCCTACTGAAAGTTATAGTTCCCTCGAATAATACCCTTAATTTAGTTCATCAAGTCCATCTCTAAGCACCACCCCTTGCGGACTATGAACTTGGTGAATTTATTCATTTTGAGAGTTGTGTAAGGACGTCTCCTTCACACTCTATCATGAATGTTGAGTCTCACTTTTGACTATGAATTCATCAAGTACTTCTCTAAAAGACCACCATATATTGGCTATGAATTCATTATGATTTGAACACTCATCCTCGTGTTCTTCCTAGAATGATACGCCTTATAAGTGAATTAATCAAGTCCTTCACAATAGGACCACCACGAGTGGCTATGAATTCATTAAGATGGTTTATACATTCGTGTCATATCCATGACTATTGAGTCTATTGTATTTGGTCCAACAGAGACCGTACTTAGAACTCGGGTAACCTTTTCTAATCACCCCCACATTTGAGTTAGTGGGCCAGAATCGATTGTCATAGCCTTTGGCTATGTCATTACGTAGGGGTGTGTAAGGCAGTAACTTCGTCGATAATTCCGTTAATGACACAAAGCTATTACAGGGAATTTATAACAACATTCGTGCCCTAAGACTTTTGATTCAGCAAAGTAGTTAGGTTTCAACCTCAGACTTATATTTATAAACACATATTCCGTTTCACATTTAGCATTAGGAGATATACTCTCATAAAGCTGACTTGGTCACCTATTAAGGTTAAATAGTATGGGTTTTCTCCTCTACTAGCCGAATTTATAAAAATATTTAGGTCTGAATGTACTAATTCTGGTAGTTTAGAATTATTGAGGTTTTCATATTAAAGGGTCGTATTCCCACGAGTTTGGACTCTACACATATCATATAATATATAAAGTCATCGACCTTATTAGTCTAAGGTATTTTTAGCCATTTAATAGAAGAGAGAAGAAAGATAGCCTAATCTACTATTCCATACATCTAAACATTCAAATAGATAAGCAGAATTAGAAATGTCTTTATTAGAGTTTACAAGGTTCAATCACACAAACCCTTAGTTGAAAAATAAAAACCCCTTCCCAACAAACTCATCATATTAGTACTAGTCACGGGTTACAATATTTAAAACAAATAAACCATTATGTAAATATACTTTTCCCACAAACTCATCATTTTTGGTAATGATTATTCCCTCCCCTCGAAAACTAATTTGAGTCCGGCATTGTTAAGAAGAGCTCCAGAAACCAAGTTCCTACGGAGTGAGGGGACGAAGAGAGCATCGTTTAACTCAAGGGTCTTACCAGAGTGAGTTTGAGGGTAACATGTCCTTTTCGGAGGACTGTAGCAGTGGATGAGTCTCCCAGGTACACGCATTTACCATTGGTTGCTTCCTCAAACTTTTTGAACAAGACTTTGTTTGCACAGAAGTGTCGGGAAGCCCCAGTGTCAAGAATTCACTCGCTTTTGTTTTCCACCAAACAAACCTCAACCATTACCGCGGCGATTACCTCTTCGGTTTCAGTTAGGTTTGCAGCAGGTTTTGGATCAGGATTAACTCTAAGAGTACATTCAAAAGCTCTATGTCCTTCTTTACCACAACAATAAACAATCACCCTTAGGTTTTTTGAATCTTACCAGAAGTTTTAAACCTTCCATTTTGTTTGTTGGAGTTGTTAAGGTTCTTATTCCCCCAGATTTAGAATTGTTAGCACCTTGATGTTTTCCATTAACTTTGAACATGTCCTTGTTACCATGCCTAGAAATTTCGACAAGGTTAGACTTCCAGGAATGAGGAGGGAAAGAAAGAGACTTACCCTTGAGTCGATTGGCTTCTTCGACTTGCATGTGGCTGATGAGTTCTTGGAGGGTCATTTCTTTCTTTTTGTGTTTGAGGTGGTTACGGTATTCACTCCAAGATGGGGGAAATTTCTCAAGCAAAATGTTGGCTTGAAAGACTTCACACATCTTCATGCCTTCGGCGACTACCTCCGCGCATAGGTTCTCGTATACATGAAGTTTTTCAGTCATGGGTTCCTGATCCGTGAGTCTAAAATTGTACCAATTCCCAGTGACGTACTTTTTCTTACCAGATTCATCAGCCCCATATTTCTTCTCGAGAGATTCCCATATGACCTTTTCCGATTTCTCTTTGGCAAGGAGAACAAATATGGGGTTAGAAACATTGTTCAACATCCAGCCCCGAGCCATGGTATTAACCCTTTTGAACCTGGACTCGAGGGAAAGATGTCTAGTTAGCTCTTGTTCAGTATGAGCTCCAATTTCTATAAGTGGGTGAGCCTCGACTATAGCAAAGTCGAGTTCATATTGTTCAAGACAAATCATAACCTTTTGAACCCAACTCTTGCAGTTAGAACCATTAAGGGGTTCCAACTTATTCACGTCGAGAAATGGCTTTGCGTTCTAAGGAGAACCAATAGCCGAAACAGGAAGAGCCATTTCAGAAAATAACCGGTGAGTAAAGAATATGAATATCTTTTTAAATTGTGATTAATATAATCACTGGTTTTGACAAAATAGAAATGGTTTTCCAAAAGTAAAAGAAACAAAAATCGTTTTAGTGTAAACTAACTATTACAGTAAAATGAAATACGATTACAGGAATCGAAAATACAACTTACACGGAATTAAAGGAATAACAAATACACCTATGGTTGTTAAAAAAATATTCCGGCGTACCGGTATCTCTAACGGAAAAATGAAGCTCCACTTAGCGTTTTTAGAGAGAACGAGAGACAGAGTGTTATTCTTTTTTGTTGTATTTCGTATCTTTGGCTAGTGGGGAAAGTCTCTATTTATAGGAAAATTGGGAGATTAAGGGCCTTTCAGAAACGTCACCATAAATGGTCTTCAAGTGCTCCATTAAGGCTGACGTTTTTGGAGTTACATATGTTACGATTCCAGCCATGAACCTGGATGTTTTGATGACCCTTGATTCATTGCGTTCTGGTTTAATGTGTCTTCAATGGCTGTACGTTATGAACGTTATGTCTCTTGGCTGGAAGGTTTGAATTGTCAATGATTCCTATAAGTACTAGCCATTTTTCTCTAGAATCATAAAAGAAAACTTGATTCATTTTTTGACTCCCCAAACTCCCCACGAGCCCACGCCGGGCCGGGTGGTGCAGGCAGGTGGTGGTGGTGGTGGTGCGCGCGTGTGAGGCTTTGCCTATTCCTCTTTGGCCTCCATAGCCTTTAGGCTTTTTGAAATAATAGATGGATAAGTTAATTTATACTAATGTTTTTTCCATCTCTCATCCTATTTGGGATATTTCATGCACAAAAAAGTGACTTTTCAACTTCTCCAAAAAAATAGGAAAGTATAGATATGTTTAATACTTTAATCTAAATATTTTCCACTTCTCCAAAAAAAAATGATCGAATTTATAATAACAATTAATCTAAACAATTGATTTAAATCCTAACCAAGACACTATATTTTTTCGATCTATAGTTGATTTGAGTTGTCCATCTTTATACGTTTTCTTCTATCTCTAGTCTCTTTCCATTTTATCTTTCTTAATTCAAGCAATCCTGTATAATCTTCATGATTAATATCATATTTTAACGTTTGCTTAACATGAATTTCTTCAATGTTAGCACGGTAAGAACGAACAATAGGTCTAGCTCGAAGTGTAGAACGTTTCTGGGTCCCACCAAAATCTTCTAAATCTCCAATATTTTCTTCATTGATACTCACTTTTACCAAATCGTCCTTCTTGAAAAAAACTAAACACATCACTCAATTTTCGTTGCCGAAATTTATCTTCTTTTTCACGAATCTTCTTATGTAACCAATCAGGATGAACTACTCTTGGTACATGATTTGCGACCTTAAAAAAATCAATTTTTCAAATGTTTAATCCCTGACTATATTAAATAGAAAAACTAGAATGTAAGTATATGAACAAACCTTCTGCATAGCAGCATGTATAGTGATAATCTTTTGAATTGTTGAGCTGAGACTTTGCTTATAGTAAGCCAATCTATAATTGATCGTATACCCACATCTAATGATACTTTACACCATTTCTTTACATAGAATTTCACTATTTCTGGAAAAAAATATAAGGATATGTGTTATTATATCTATATTTTACACGATAATGATAGATAAATTATCAGGATCAGTTTCAAATACTTCAACAGGGTGCCACACGTTCACTTACTAGGATACCATGATCACATAAACACAACTTTTGTGATACTTTTGTAATATATGGAACTTAGGTGGTGAAAACTGTAAATTATACATACCTTAGGTTCACATGGAACAATATATTGACAGCGTAATCCTTTTTCCTTAACCATTTGATCCCCCAAAAAATCAGCTAAGCGCTTAGCTGTACTTACATTTGATCCCTCGAATCTTATAATGAGGGAGGTGGAACTAAAGTAGCAACTGAAAATCTAAGAAAATAAGAAACAACATGCATATAAGTGATGGAAGATGATGATGTATTATTAATCAACGACCTCAGGTGATCAATATATACAACGGTCAAAATTCGTGTGATATCCATAAAATATATTATGAATACAAGATTAAATTAATATATTCATTTAATATTTAGAAAATATTATTTAAATTATAACGTATTGTTTGATTTAGATTTGGTTAAATTCAAAGCTAATTTTAAGGTGCACCAAATAATGGCTAACTCACGTATACATACTCTAAACCATAAATGCTTTTTGGAAATAAAACTCATACCATTATTATTATATGTATGAAATTAGATAACCAAATAACGAAATAAGAATCATAAATACACTTGACATATATTCTGCACGCTACTACCTTTTGTCTATGCAACTAATAGTCATGCAATATTGTTTCTTTACGTTTCTTAGGTTTTCTTATATTAGAAAAAATAGTGTGGACATAATACTGAAGATTACGAGTATCAAGACTTGAACAAAAATAGTGTACAGATGACTCCACTGGAACGTAAGAAATCCTAATGGACCAAGGGTTCATACACAAAAGTTGCAAGAAAGAGAAAAACATCAAATTACTTCGCTATAGAAAGAGACTTAATGATAATTTAGTGCAACATGTAATAATTGTGAACAAGTTAATTCAAGATATTATTATTTTGGGTGATATCATATATGAAGAACACAAGGTTAATGTTCTTTACTATACTTTACCAAGAGAGAAGCGAAGGGATCTCGATATCTTATGGAAGGGTGAGTTTACGGAAGACTATGTTCATGGAAGACAAGCTACATATAAGTGGCTAGTCTATTCTTTGATTGAATCTCACCTGTGGAAGCATTATAATAGTTCCACTAGGTTGGACCAGTGCAACTGTAAGATGCATACTCCAACTATTAATGTGGATGATTATTTTCCGATTAGTCGCTATGAGAAAGTGAACTTTGAAGAACCAATTTCTAAGTTAAGGTTTTGGGTGTGAAAGGCATATGTTAGTTATAACTTGCAATAGGTAGTTTGCTTAGTAGTTTGTTTTTCGATATTTTTTTAATCCTTGTTCGTTAGGAATTGCATTAGTTATTTTCTTTAATTCCGTTATTTTCTTGTCGAACTTGTATTTTTATATGTATGAATCTAACTGGTTTATTTGATTTTAAATGTTTTAGTTGTTTTTCCATACATTTTTTTATCTATTTGTTAGAGTAAGTGGGATTTCTAATAAACTTAATTTTGAAGTTAATGAAATTTAATGAATGATTAAGACAAACAAAATATGGTGGTTCATGATTGGGAACTTAGTGAACTTTCTTTATCACCTGTTTTCTTATCTTTCTTATTCATCCTGTTTGCATTAATAACATAGAGTCATTAAATAAATGTATGCTACTAATAAAAATCTCTTATTGTATTAGAAAATGGCATAAAAAAAATCATTGCTAATTTCACTAAAGGAGAGAAAATGAATAGTGAAACTATAGTCTTTGGAAGCTCAAGATACATAACGTTCTAGATGAGCAAGATGATCTTGAGGCTATAAACAATGTCATGGCTTAGTCTGAGGAAGGAAACACAACTCAAAAAGGAAAGGACATGGAGGCTTATGAGAAGTGGAAAAAATAATATTCCATTGCAATAGGCATTTTGATAGGCTCCATAAATGACGATCTTGTCTATGAATGTCAATGATGACCCACTTCTCACTAGATGTGAAATGCTTTTAATGAGAAATACGGGGGTACGAGTGTGACTAAGTTGCTGGTGTCGCCTAGGGTGTGATAAAAATAAGATCAAATTAAGTATGGAAAACTACGCACTCTCACCCTAGACAGGCACAGTACTGCAAGTATTACAGGACGTATGCAAGTTTTAATGATAAGTAGAGTTCGTTCTCAGGGACTTAAGTGTGTTAATCGCGTAGGAACAGATAACGAGTAAAAGTAAATAACTAGAAGACAGTAAACTAAAGCAAATAGAAATTCGAGAATAAGAATTAAAACTAATTAAAACTAGGAAAATAAAGACAATAAAGTAAAAGATTAAGAATATGAGATGAGAAGTATAGCTTAGGTTTTGATAGTATGCACTAATCCTTCTAATTCTATCTATAAATCTAGTTCATAAGGGAGAATATTAGCTCTTGGTAATACTTAGTCAGGATTCTAAATTCCCCAAGCTTAGACCTTGAGAGCGACTAAGGGGGCTACGTCACAACCAAGAAGTGATTTCAAATAGGGTTATCAAACACCACTAAGGCCCTAAGCAAATACTGCAATCTTGGAGATACGGTGGTTAAAACAAACCCTAATGACTATCTAGTTATAGTATGTTTTGTCAGAACTGCTATCGACACTAGACATTATGTGGTGGTTCAATAGTTAAACACCCTGTCAAGGAGACCATCTAACTACTATTAAAACAATCCTAAAGCGATCAATTCTAGGAAGACATTAAATCAAAACACATAAGCAAATATAAAGTAAGTAGCTAATATCAGATTAAAACATATAATTCCCAAAGAAACTTAGATAGAAGAATTAGAATTCATAGATTATACATATGCAAAACCCAAGCTATGGGAGGTTTAGTTCATACCTGAAGGAAATAAACTAAAAGAAATTACAAAAGACATCATCTTGCTCTCTACAATAAACTGGAAGAATAAAACCTTAAGAACTAATTACTATGAGGCAAGGATGATTTACAAGTGATATAAGGGTGTATTTATAGGTGTTTAGAAGACCTAATTCGTTTTCTTGAGGAATAGTTAAGGTAATGGACTTCTAGCCCAACTCAAATTCGTATGGAAATAAAGATAAACACTGCTGCACCGTTTTGAGCGTATCTTCTTCGTTATTAGTCCGATTTTGCTCCACAATATACCAAAAGAATCGCAACAGAATTATCTAGGCCCTTTAAAAGGAAATCTCCAAATTCGGCCTATTTCTTAGGTAAAAACACCAATCTTTAGACGAGTGTGCAGAATCCCAGATTTAGGCAGCTTTTCCTTTTCCATCTTTTTAGCTTTTATTTCCTTTTCTCCAATTACCATGTAAATCTCTTTCCATAAGTTGTTGTCTTTGACTTGGACTCTAATTAATCTCCATAATTATCTTTAAAACTACACACTAAATAAACAATTAAACCCAATATGCTCTAAAAATATTATTTCTACAAATCAAGACACAAAATAGGAAAGTGCACTAAAACTCAAGAAAATCGACATTATTGACTTCTAAAACACTAAAAATGATGTCTCATCTTAACATAAATCTATCACAAATGAGGAGACATCAAGACCCCCAACTCAAAGTTGTATCGTCCCGATACAATAAAAATAAAAACACAGGGAAGTCTAGAAATACACACTTATAAAATTCTCAACACAAGGGAAAAAGCATAGCAGAATATATAGAATAAACCTAAAGCACATAACTCAGAAAATTTCATGCAATAATATTCATAAACTACATACCTGTGCACTTCTCATATCTACAGTCAACACGGTTTGAATTCAAGATCAGATTAGTTTCGCAATGTAAGAAGGATCGGGACTTTACTCAGTTCCCCAAGAGAGCTATAGATTGTTCATCGATTTTCACTAGTTTCAAAGGTCCACTTAACTAATCTCTAATGACTCAATTACTTCTCAATTACATAACAAAGAATCACAAGGTCTTTAAGGTTGTAATGTAGGCTTAGGGACGGTGTGATAGTATATTTGGATAATTTGGAGTGAGCTTTTGGCTCTCTCCTCACTATCCATCAACGAATCGCCCTAGAGCTTGAGTTACTCTCAAAAAACTTTTCTCACTCAACCCAATGAATTCCTTGATGCATAATTTAGCATCCCTAATAACCCAATTTAAAGCTTAAGATGTTCACATAAAAAACCACTTTGCTGGTCCGAATATATATATTTTCCTTTCTTTTCAAATCAATTTTCTTTTATAGCTATGACTCTCTTTTAATGTTGAGATATCATGCTAATTTCTCATATATATTTTTTCTTTTAATGCCCTTGTTGGCAGTATTAGCTCGAAACTTCTTTTTCATTCACTATTACCCCGGCAAAGGGTTACAATACAAATATGTGAATCATCATCAATATAAAGCACAAAGCACAATTTATAAGCTCAAAAATCCCAACAAAATATCAATTCCCATAATGGTGGACCCACCACCGCAAACTCAAACTCTAAAACAACTGTCTAAGCATCGCGATTCGAGTGCGGGTCATATGGAAAAGTCCTAAAATCTAAAGGATATGGCTTATAACGTGGTTCAATCAAAAGGCTTTAGAAAGGCTAGAAGGGGCTAAGAAGGATATAGCATATAATCAAAATCACAAGGTGAGAAGGTATAAAAAGGCTTCAAAGGCTTAAAAATATGAAAGAACCGCCTTGATCACTTTCTACACTATGTAATTTAGAAAATTTCTTACCTTTAGCACTTTCATTAAATAGTTTTTCAACTAGCTTGGATCTCACGGCCTACACACTTCTCAAGGTTCCCTGAGATTGAACATACTTTCTATCGCATTGCTCACTAATCTTTTCTTTACTATCAACGTGTGTTTTCCTGCAAATACTCAAAGCATACAAATACATAGCTCATAAACATATCACTTACTATCATTAATCTTCTGAGCTTATGCTTTCAAGCTATTAAACACACTCTACATCTAAATCCCATGTATCAAAAATTTTAATTTCACCCAAAAAACAGAAAAATGGAGATGAGAGACAACGAATCCCCACACCCCCAATTCAAAAATGAGCCGTGTCCCCACGACTCGAAAAAGACTCGAAAAACAGAACTTAAAGATAGGCATAATTACAGAAATGGTAAGGAAGAAAGAGAACATACTCTCGAGGCTATTGCCTCGCATCATTGATATCCAAGGTTGGAATTGCTGGACCTTTCGTTAATTGCTCAAGGAGTTTCATGATGTGCACTTGATTAGCGTTGATTTGTGCCACATCATTGACTAAGGAAGTTTGAGCTGCTTCAAATTTCGTTAAGCGCTCCTCCATCTTCTCTTGCCAAGTTTGCTCCTTTTCTTCCTTAGAGACTTGAGTAGAACCCGCTCTTCGAAGACTTTCTTTGATCCAAGCATTATCAATATAACTTGCTTTAAACTCGAGTTTCTCTTCTTCACCCAATACTACATTCGCTTTTCGCACAAGACACGTGATCATAGTTGGAAATTTAACATTATAAACTGATTTAGGAGAGACCGAGAATCGTATCACCTCCTCATAGATCAACTGTGCCACATCAACTTCTTCTCCTCTCAAAATACAGTCCAAAAGTAACGCGTTCTTCATAGTCACATCCAAAGTTCGTGTGTTTCCAAAGACATTAGGAATAAGGAAATTGTGCCAAATTCTAGCATCTGCTTGAAGATATTTGTAAGGCCAAGGTGCCTTCAATTCTCCCTTATGTGATTGCACTTTCTCCCTGTCTAAAACATGTCAAAAAAGTAATTCCTCATCAAAGATTTTTCGTTTAGCAACTGCTTCTTCAAATTTGCAAAAACCTTTCAATTTCTTAAACTTGAAGTGGTTCCTAATCTCATCAACTGTGAAAGGAACTAGCTTTCCTCTAATCGGAACACAATCACTATCTCGGCTAAAGAGGCCTAGATAGAACTCCAAAACTAATTCATGACATAATTCAGAACGGCTTACCATGAACGTAGACCAACCCAATTTCTCACCAAGCTCAAAGAATCTCTTGTATTCTCCATCTCTAATTTCTTCCTTGAATACTTTCTCATAAGTAAAAGGTAGTTCTTTTAATTGTTTCTCTGCAGAAATCTTCAGAGCTCTTGAAGTATCCACTTTCTCTATAGGTATAAGATCTTGTTGAGTTTGAGTTTTTTTTTTCTTTGCATAATAATAAAGCTTTTTACCATTACTATCATACGAAGGTATCCCACTCTTCTCTACTTTCTCTTTACCCTTTGATGTAGAACTAGCACCTTTGTTAATTGATTTCTTCTTGTTTAAATCCAATCCCTTTTTACTCTTCACCTCCCTCTTGTTAGCTAAGATTGTTGTTCTATTAGTCATCTTCAATTAACCCCCAACTCAAAGCTTTAGCAACCCTTGAAATAAACTCTTGAATTAATGGATGAACAAGCTTGATTTGGCCTAGGATGGGTGAATTGGTGATGAATTTCTATGTGGGTGAGGATGATTTGTAATGGGTAGGCTTGGATTTTAGAAATTGTGTGATGAATTTGTGAAATTTGGCTCTTTGATTCTTCAATTTGAATGAATTTGGTGATGATTGGTAGCTTGAATCTCTCTTGTAATGATGTGGAGAGAAGGTTTGATGTGTTTTTCTTGATGATTGGGTAGTGTTTTGGTGATTGGTGAAGGTTTTGATGAGCTTCAATGGAGTTAGGAGAGTTGTGGAGATGAAAAAGAGGGTTAAGGTTTAATAAATTCGGAATAATAGGATTAATACCTCCTTTATAACTCAATCCCGTAGGTTTTTCTCTCTCTGGCGGCGCTGCGGACTACCCCTGCGGACCATGGGGTGCACCACAGGGTAGTCCGCGACATCTGATGCTCGAAAATTTTTGCTCACTGGATTGGACCCGTGGTAGGACCCCATGGCACGGGTTTTTGGGCTCGCGGACTAGGGTCCGGTGTACCGGAGGGTACCCCGCGGCGTCTGTAGCTAACTCCGTCAAAATACCCGTGGCACCTACCCCGTGGCAAGCGTTTTTGAGGCGCGGACCATGGTGCGGTGTACCGGAGGGTAGTCCGCGGGGTGCATTCCTTTGCTCCAAAAATTTTCCTCGCGTTCCCTTACTCGATTTCTCCAATTCCTACACACCAAAAACACTAATACCTTCCTCAAATATGCATTATCAACTAAAAACAATTAAAATAAACTAAAAACTAAAAACGTAAAAGACATGAAAACATAAAAAAAAACTACGGGTTGTCTCCCGAACAACACTTTTGTTTAACGTCTTTCAAAGTTAGACGTGTTACCTCTGTCAAGATTTGCGAATATAGCCTCCCCAACAACGAGTAAGGCTATGAACGTCAACTAATCTGCGCTTGACCCCAGTTTTGGGGCGAATTTCTATCACCTTGGCTGAAACAACCTTAGTGATAATGAATGGTCCCATCCACGAGTCTTTGAAACTTCGTGGCCTATTCTCGCGTTTGTGAGCTTTCCATAAAACTTCATGGCCAACCCCAAACTCAATGTTTGGCTCAGTATCCACAGGCTTTAAGTGGATCTCCTCAGGAGGGACTTTGTGATGTGAAAGGCTGTGGATGATGGGCACGGTGGGATCCAACTTCCTTGGTTTCTTACCCAAGACATAGAAGGTCTAGGATACATTCTTTGCATGAAGGGTGATGGTCCCATCTTGGAAGTTGATCACACTCTGACTTGTGGCCATGAAGGGTCGTCCAAGTATGATCGAAACTTGCTTATCTGCATCAAACTCAAGAATAACAAAGTCAGTAGGGATGGCGATATTACCTGCACGGACTAAGACGTCCTCCACTGTTCCCCATGTCCTTTTCACTGAGTTGTCAGCAAACTGCAACTTCACTGGAGTTTTCTCTAATTTCTGAAGTCCAAGTCTCTCGAACACGGACTTAGGCATAAGATTCACACCAGAACCCACATCGTACATAGCTTTCACTTTGAGCATACCATGTAATTGAATAGGAAGGTTGAAACTTCCCGGATCTTTAAGCTTTGTAGGTAGCTCTTTCTCACTTCTTCTCGAAACCCTCAGGTTCTCTCTCGGGATTTCTACACTCGCCTCTTTCTCAGGAATAACTTGCGTAAAAACTTGTTGCGGTGTGAGTCCTCTCTTCGCAATCTCAAGCATTTGGGCTTTGATATTTTTGGGTTGATACGTCTCTACAAATGTCTTGAGAACAGTGTCATCTTTAGGATTTGTATCAGGAAAAGTTGATGGCACTGGTTGAACAATAGGTGGCGATTCCACCTTCTCTTCTTTTTTCTCTTCTAGCACAGCAGGTGCCACTTCATCTTTCGATTCCTCTCTTGAGGCTTCTTCCTCTTTCTCTTTAGCCAACTCAGCTGCATATTCCACTACCGATCGAATATCCTCTTGCACCTTCCTCAGTAGCTCTATAAATTCGGCTTTCTCTTGATCGTCCTCCACATAAACTTCAGAACAGTCAGATTCCACGGGGCTAGACTTGGTTGGTTCTTCTTCAGTACTCGGAATTTCCACGGCACTAATGGCAGCTTGTGGTATTTCTTCTTTTTCTTCTTCAATTTCAAGGCATATAGCCTTGCAAGCTTCGAACCCAACATTGTTTTCACCTCCTTCGATTGCCTTTACTTCTTTTTGTTCTACTACACTTGTTAACACTTTATTTAACTGTTCTACTTGAGTACTTAGCATCTGAAGTATGGCATCGTGTCCTCTGACCTTCTCGTCCTGAGCGTTTATAGTCGTGGTCAAACGGTCTAGAGCTTGTGCTATCTGTGTACTGTCTATAGCTCCTTCTTGCGGATATTGAGGTAAAGCTTTCTGATCTAAAGTATCGGTATAGGCGTCTTGAGCAGGTTGTTGTGGAGGAGCAGGTCTGCTCTGATATTGATTTTGGTACTAACCTCTCTGTTAGTAAGAGTTGTTCTGGGGTCGTGGTTGATAATGACCAGGATTAGCAGCCCCTTGTGGATTTGAATACTGCATACCCGGATGGTTGCGGTTGCCCCATCGGTTGGATATAAAGTAAACAGATTGCGGATTTGATTCGCACTCTTCCCATGCATGATCGTTAACTCCACATTGTTGACAACCTTGTGCTTCTTACACTACCTTTGTTGCGGCTATATTCTTCTCCATCGCTATTTTCAGCTCCTTGATTTGATTTTCTAAAGAGGATATTTGAGCTGAGTTCGCAGTTTCTGCATCTAAACGAAGCGTTCCTCGGGTCTTTGCTACAGAAGCTCGCGTTGAAGGCCAACTTCTTTCTTGTTCCATAATATTCTCTAGCACCTCGGAAGCTTCATTGTGATTCATGGACACGAAATTACCCTTTCCAATGTTATCCACCTTTTCTCTACCTTTATCATTAAGGCCTTCATAGAACATAGCAAGTTGTAGAGCACCTGTATAACCATGGAGTGGACATCTAGTTAATTTTTGTTGAAACCTTGTCCATGCTTCTCCAACTGTTTCTCCATCCTCTTGGCAAAATCTTGCAAGCTCGGTTTGATCTTTAAGTCTCATGCTCTTCGGATAAAATCGGTTAAAGAATGCGGCTTGAAGTTCTCTCCAAGAATGAATGGTTCCATGTGGTTGTATCTCTAGCCAATCGCTAGCTCTTCCGGTCAAGAAAAACGAAAATATATGACAATACAGTTGCTTGCGTGTAATGCCAGGAGTAATGTAGGCATCAAAAATCTGCATAAACTTCTGAATCGCTTTTACCGGATCTTGTATTGCTGTACCAGTATAGAGTCCGAAACTTTGAAATTGACTGAGCATACCCGGATCGGGTCTAAATTTGATATTCGGAATCTCAGGAGGGCGGTAACCGATGGGTTGAACAAGGAATGGTACGTTAAGGCCAGGTAGATCTTGTTCAACTCGGTTCTGTTGATTATTAAGGTTATTCCCATTACCTCCTCCTGCTGGTAGCTGTACTCCTTCTTGTCCACCAAGTGGTAGCTCTTGTTGTTGTCCACCTTGTTGGTTATTCTGCACTCCACCGAGTGGTGGTCCAAGTATTGGATATTGTTGCAATCCTCCTCCTGGTAATTGTTGTCCTCCTCCAACTGGTGGATCTCGGGTTGCCATTACTCTTCTTAAGGCTCTTTCCTCACGAACTCGTTTGTTGTAAGGTCTGAAGCTCCTCTCAGGCTCCGATAAGGGAGGCCAAGAATTAAACACTGTGAAACCTGAAAAAGACTAAAGCAAACCCAAGCGTAAATCTGGAAAACTAAAACTAAAACTAAAAACTAAACTAAAGACTGAAAAGTAAAAACTAATTAAAAACTAAAACTCGAAATAGATAACCCACACGCTAACGAGACACAAGTCCCCGGCAGCGGCGCCAAAAACTTGGTGTCGCCTAGGGTGTGATAAAAATAAGATCAAATTAAGTATGGAAAACTACGCACTCTCACCCTAGACAGGCACAGTACTGCAAGTATTACAGGACGTATGCAAGTTTTAATGATAAGTAGAGTTCGTTCTCAGGGACTTAAGTGTGTTAATCGCGTAGGAACAGATAACGAGTAAAAGTAAATAACTAGAAGACAGTAAACTAAAGCAAATAGAAATTCGAGAATAAGAATTAAAACTAATTAAAACTAGGAAAATAAAGACAATAAAGTAAAAGATTAAGAATATGAGATGAGAAGTATAGCTTAGGTTTTGATAGTATGCACTAATCCTTCTAATTCTATCTATAAATCTAGTTCATAAGGGAGAATATTAGCTCTTGGTAATACTTAGTCAGGATTCTAAATTCCCCAAGCTTAGACCTTGAGAGCGACTAAGAGGGCTACGTCACAACCAAGAAGTGATTTCAAATAGGGTTATCAAACGCCACTAAGGCCCTAAGCAAATATTTCAATCTTGGTGATACGGTGTTTAAAACAAACTCTAATGACTATCTAGTTATAGTATGTTTTGTCAGAACTGCTATCGACACTAGACATTATGTGGTGGTTCAATAATTAAACACCCTGTCAAGGAGACCATCTAACTACTATTAAAACAATCCTAAAGTGATCAATTCTAGGAAAGACATTAAATCAAAACACATAAGCATATATAAAGTAAGTAGCTAATATCAGATTAAAACATATAATTCCCAAAGAAACTTAGATAGAAGAATTAGAATTCATAGATTATACATATGCAAAACCCAAGCTATGGGAGGTTTAGTTCATACCTGAAGGAAATAAACTAAAAGAAATTACAAAAGACATCATCTTGCTCTCTACAATAAACTGGAAGAATAAAACCTTAAGAACTAATTACTATGAGGCAAGGATGATTTACAAGTGATATAAGGGTGTATTTATAGGTGTTTAGAAGACCTAATTCGTTTTCTTGAGGAATAGTTAAGGTAATGGACTTCTAGCCCAACTCAAATTCGTATGGAAATAAAGATAAACACTGCTGCACCGTTTTGAGCGTATCTTCTTCGTTATTAGTCCGATTTTGCTCCACAATATACCAAAAGAATCGCAACAGAATTATCTAGACCCTTTAAAAGGAAATCTCCAAATTCGGCCTATTTCTTAGGTAAAAACACCAATCTTTAGACGAGTGTGCAGAATCCCAGATTTAGGCAGCTTTTCCTTTTCCATCTTTTTAGCTTTTATTTCCTTTTCTCCAATTACCATGTAAATCTCTTTCCATAAGTTGTTGTCTTTGACTTGGACTCTAATTAATCTCCATAATTATCTTTAAAGCTACACACTAAATAAACAATTAAACCCAATATGCTCTAAAAATATTATTTCTACAAATCAAGACACAAAATGGAAAGTGCACTAAAACTCAAGAAAATTGACATTATTGACTTCTAAAACACTAAAAATGATGTCTCATCTTAACATAAATCTATCACAAATAAGGAGACATCAGTTGCGTCAATTGAAAATTCAGGTTGACACTTACAATAAGAATCCTAATCAAACCATGCAACAACATCTCCAGGAGATATCTAACATGATTAGGGAACTGCAGATCATAACCTTACTGACGAACAACAGGTTCAAGCTGTGATCCGATCTCTTCTAAATAATTTGAGCATTTGAAGTTAAACTTGACTCACAATGACAATATCAAAAATTTGACGATGTTGCTTGTCATGTGACATTGGAAGATAAACGTCTAGATGCAATTAAGCCTCAGGGTAAGGCTTATATTGCTGAGTCAAGTTCCAACAAACGTTTTGGCAATAAGCGCAATAACAATGGGAAGAAAAATCAGAAATGATCATGTTTCCAAGAAGAACAAGAATTGTGGCAACAATAAGGACAAATGTTTTTGTAAGAAGAAAGCCAAGAGTAAAATGAAATTCTATAATTGTGACAAGATGGGTCACTTCGCTCGCGAGTGCAGCGAACCTAGAAAGGTAGCAATGTCATTTACTTTTTGGAACTTTACTTATGTTACCAGTACCGTATTGCTAGCTAATTATAATCCTTTGTGGATTGTAAATTCAAACAGACCATGTAGCCAAAAATCGAGAGGAATATGTAGAGTACCGTCGGATTCCAAAGAGAACGAGGTGGACATATGTAGGAGAAAACAACAAGGTTGAAGTCAAAGAAGTTGTCACTTGCAAGTTAAACTTGCGAGGTGGTCAAACCTTGTACCTGCATGATGTGCTTTACGAACCTGACATTCTAAATAACTTGGTCTCGGTCGCTTTTCTTCTAGGATTAGGTTTTAATATGCATTTTCATAACAAACAAGTAGATATCTATTATGACTTAAGTATTATGGTTGTTATTTTATTTCTCATGGTTTAATTGTACTAGATGATGATAATTCGTTTAATAGTTATTATGTAAGTAGTTTCTTTTTTACTGATACTTCTTCTAGTAAATTTAACGTAGAAGAAAGTGTATGGCATGCTAGACTAGGTCATATTGGGCAAGACCGTATGAATTTGTTGTGGATGGCAAACCTTTTCGGTTCATTGACTAAAATCAACTTCCCAACTTGTGAGAATTGTTTAGCAGGTAAAGCAAAACGGAAACCATTTGGAAAGGCTAAACGATTCGAGTACCCATTGAAAATAATTCATTCAAACATTTGTGGCCCAATTAGTGTTCAAACTACACGTGAGAACGTTATTTCATCACTTTTATAGATGAGTCTACCTGATTACTCATAAATCTGAAGTATTGAAATGTTTTATGACATTTATAAATGAAGTAGAAAATAGTTAGAGAGGATGATCAAAACCTTAACAAACGATTGTGAATGTGAATATCTATCTGAACAGTTTAAAAAATCATATGATGAAAAAGGGATAGTAAGACAACTTACATTTCCTAGAACACCACAACAGAATGGTGTGGCTGAAAGGAGGAATAAAACACTCCTAATAATGGTTAGGTCTATGATGGAACAATCTAACCTTCCAATATCTTATTGGGAAGATGCCTTGGTTACCGTCTGTTATATTCTTAAATGTGTACCCACAAAAACTATTCCATCAAATTCTTATGAATTGTGGACAGATAGGAAACCTAACATGTCATACTTGCGACCCTGAGGTTCGGCAGGCTATGTATATGATCTATCTCATAAATATGGGAAGTTAGGTCCAAGAGGAAAGAAGTGTATCTTTATTAGATACCCAGATCACTTTAAAGGATATGTTTTTATTGGTGAACATAACGATGGGGGTCTTACTAAAATTGAGTCACGAGATGCCACATTCTTAGAGAATGATTTTCCTAACAGAGGTGAGATTGATAGATATTATATTTTATTTGAATTAAATAAGATTCAGGAAGATGATATGGAAACAAATGTGAAACCTGATGAGGTAACACATACACTCCTATACATCTTGAGACTGAAGAAATAATTTTATCATCTAGTAATCCTATTTCTCAGGATTCTCAACCTAAGAGAAGTATTAGAGATTTAGTTCTTCTTTGTCGGTTTGAAATCGAAGGAGAAGTCTTTATGATAACTCCACAAGACGAAGAAGAACCTCAAACAGTTAATGAAGCACCTTCATGTCCTGCTAAGAATGAATGACAAAAATCAATGGAAGAAGAAATAGAGTTGATGAAGAAAAACCAGATATGGGAACTGGTTGATCTCCCAAAAGAACGTAAGGCGATAAGGAACAAATGGGTTCTCAAAATAAAGTGGAAACCTGACAATTCTATTGATACGTATAAAGCTCGCTTGGTAGCGAAAGGCTATACTTAGCGGGAAGGAATAGATTTTGAGGTAACATTTTCTCCTGTTGTTAGATTTACCTCAATATGTCTTATTTTACCTATTCTGGTGCATCTCGATCTGGAGTTGCACGAAATGGATGTTAAAACTATATTTCAAATGGAAATTTAGAAGAGGTTATTTTCATAAAACAACCCTCGGGTTTCATTGCAAAAGATAAAAAAATAAAGTGTGTAGATTGTTAAAATAAATATAATGTCTTAAGCAAGCCTCCAGACAGTGAAATTTGAAATTTCATGAAGACATCTTGTCAAATGGATTTGAGATGATAAATGAAGACCACTGTGTTTATGTTAAATGTTCCAGGAAAAATTCAGTATTTTTATCTCTATATGTGGAGGAAATCCTATTAGTTGGGAATGATAAAGAGTTTATTAAAGCTAAGAAGCAGTGACTAGCTTCTCAATTTGATATGAAAGATATGGGAGAAGAAAATTTTATTCTGAGTAAATATATCGATTACCCCCTAATGTTTTCCCATTTTGACAGTTTGCCCCCCACTAGATTTTTTGCGACTGGAGGCCCCATAAACTTCGTTTTGGTGACTCTTTGCCCCTTGTTAACGGATTTCATTCATTTTTGCCATTAAATCCAAGCGTGGCGCGCACGCGCGTATTTTTTTAATTAAAAAAAATCATTTTTTCAGAATTAATTATTTAAAAAATTATTTTAACAGAGGAAAAATTTGTATTTCCACATCTTCTTCTTCAAATATTCTTCTCTAAAATTTCTTCTCCTTGATCAAACCTTCAAACCTTCAAATCTTCAAACTTTCAAACATTCAAACATTCAAACCTTCATACGCCACCAATGCTTTTTACCATATGAATCAAAAAATATAGTGAATGTATGACAATCTACAAAAACTCGACAATCAAACATCTCAGTCAATAGCATATTAGCCTCTTCCCACTAACCAAAATTACACAAACCATGGATCAGCGAATTATAAGTGACAACATTTGGGGATAACAATATCAGGCTTAATTCCTTTTTTATTCATGATATCCATCACTCTCTCTGTATCTTTTACTACCTTTTTTACCATGTGAATCAACAAATATAGTGAATGTATGTCAATCTGGAAAAACTTGATAATCAAACATCATAATCAATAACATATTCCCCTCTTCCCACTAGCCCATTTATTACGACCCCAAAAGTAACTTCAGTATGCTCACAAAGTTTCTCCATTGATATTTTATCGAACAACTTACAAGCCTCTTCTCCTATATGTTCAAGAAAGAGGCTCTTTATCAAGGTTTATAGGTAACAATATCAGGATCATACTCGCTTTTGATGAGACATCCTAACATGCAAAACTCATATCGTTGTGTTGAAGATAAGAGTAACAATTGATAGCAATATTCATTGTGTAATCACTTATTTGAGCACCTAAAAAGTGCATTTCTTTGAATAGAGAAAGAGAATCAGGGTAATTTTTCATCTTCACAACACTGTTTAATAGTTTATTATAGTCCAAAGAAGAACCACCCAGTTTCATTATGACCGAATGTACCCTAACTTTATTTTATCGCCAGAAATAGGGGTTTCTGAGAAGATGAAACTGAAGAATAAAAGAAAAGGGAAAGATGTTACCGGTTTTTTTCAAGGAACAAAGGTAAGATCTAAAGCAGAACAAAGAAGAACATCTCGGGTTCCTTATGACCAAATGTACCCTAGCTTTGTTTTATCGCCGGAAAGAGGGGTTTTTCCAGATTGTTCTTTTTTTGTTTAAACTTTCCAGATTGTTATACATTCACTTTATTTGTTGAGAAAATATTGTTTTAATTTAATTTTTGGGTTCTTTTTAAAAAAGTATGAAGATTTGAAGTTATGAAGCTTTGATCATGGAGAAGAAGCTTTGGAAAAGAAGTTTTGAAGAAGAAGATGTGGAATAAAATATTGGTTTAATTAAGTAGTTCTGAAAAAATAATTTTTTAATAAAAAATCACCCGGGCGTGCGCGCCATGCATGGATTTAACGGAAAAAATGGATAGAATTTGTTAAAAAGGATTAACGAGTCACGAAAATGAAGTTTAAGGAGAATCCAGTCGCAAAAAATCTAGTCGGGGGAAAACTATCAAAACGGGTATACTTCAGGGGGTAATGGAGGCATTTACTCTTTTATTCTTGGTGTTAAGATTCATAGAGTTAGGTCTAGGAGACTATTATCTTTGTCTCGAAAACCTTACATCATGAATATACTTGAGCGCTTTAGTATGACTAAGTGAAATGTCATTGACACTCCTGTAGAAAAAAGAATAAACTTAACTCTCAACCTGTGTCCTAGTACTCCCAAAGAGAAACATAAAATGTCAACAATACAATATTCTAGTGCCATTGGTAGTCTTATGTATGTTATAATGTGTACAAGACAAGACATATGTTATGCAATCGGTTAAGTTAGTTATTTTCAATCAAACCCGGGACAAGAGCATTAGAAATGCGAAAAGGATATTAAGATATCTAAAAGGCACTAAAGATCATGCCTTATGATTTCGAGGAGATAGATTATGCCTAGAAGGATATACAGACGCTGATTGGGCTGGTGATATATATGGGCATAAATCTAATTCAGGTTATGTATTCTTGTAGAATAATTGCGCAATTTCTTGGAGCAGTAAAAAACAAACTTGTGTAGCTTTGTCCACGATGGAAGCTGAATTTGTAGCTTGTTTAGATGTTGTTCATGAAGTTGTTTGGTTAAGAAGGTTCTTTGAACATTTAGGTTTCTCTAGTGACAGTGGGAGTCCAATTCCGATATACTATGATAGTCAAACTACAATGACTTATGTGAAAGATCCTAAATATCACAAATAGACCAAACACATTGATAGAAAGTAAAACTTTGTTAGAGATGTAATTGCACAAAAGGATGTTGCTTTGCAATATATACCCACACACAATATGCTTGCGTATCAACTCACAAAGGCTATCTCGAGGGATGTATTTATGGATGATGTTAGACCTATAGGATTAAGCAAGATATAATGTATGCATATTGCAAGTTTATGTTCATTCATGTATATATTTTCATTAGTTTGTTTATTTTACTATTTCTTTTAATAATATCATGTTTTATATGTATTATAATGCGTGTGTTCTTTTTTTTAAGTATGTACGTCCTATAGACTGAGATTTTCCCTATCACACGGGCAATCGCCTTTGGCACAAGAAGTGCGCAAAGATGCAACAAACTCATAGTAGTGAAGAACCCTTAAGATAACTTGAGTTAAGATAGTCGCCTTAGCTAAGTTTTAAGATGAGATCATAAACATGGATAAAACATGTTAAGCTTATATTATGATCGAAGTAGAATCCCGTTGTCTAATTAGTCTATATTAGTCCTATATGAGTTGGTTGATTAATTTCATAGAAGGGTTGATCGATCAAAGAATTCATCTTAGGCGACGAGGCTTGTCTAATATATATATATATATATTTATGAGTAATGATATTTGTCACCCTTTTTGTATCACCCATTTATCACCTCCTACGTGTATGCCTACATTGACCAATGAATTGATTTCTCTATCCTATTTAATTTTTCTCTATCTTCTATTCAAGGAAATCAATTCATATATATAGAAGGGTGATAAAAGGGTGACATGAAAAGGGGTGACATATATCATTACTCATATATATATATATATGTATAGTATGTATGGTATTTATAAAATTGCGACATACAATTTGAGATATATAAATAATACCATAGCACGTGTGTCATACCATGTGCGCTTTCGACCAAAAGGAAGTGCAGAATTGATCCCTGTTTTTCACTGTGTGATGCCTTTGAATTGTACACTTATTACTTTTTACTATATCTTGATTTTTCGATTGAAAAATTCTTCCATCCAATATTGGATGATGCTACAACAATTATATTCATACACACACCCCATTTTTTAAACTTACAAAAGTAACTAATTTACTAATCTTATAACATGTATTTTGTTATAATAATCCATGACTGCGATATAAATATTGGACCATCCAATATTGGATGTAAGACTTACCCTTTTTGATTAGGTGTATGCTACTTTAAATATATCATCAATGATCATGAATGATTCGGTCTAATAGAGTATGTTTGGGAAAGAAACCTAATTAATATAAAAGGATATAAGTGTAAACGAAAGACTAAAATTGTATATCAAAGTGTGTGCTTGCAGGATAATCGGTCATGTAAGTCAATACGGACTATAACATGATAGTGAGACACGTAATGTTATGACAGTGTGTTATATTGATATACAAGGGTCATAATTACTGTAATAGGATACCAAAGAACTTCGTCTGGGGTACTACAAGATACGAAAGTAATGAGATTTCATTTGAGAAACTATGTACCCTAACAGGTTAGTAGTAACGTATGCTCGTATACTTGTCGGTCGCACGGCCTATTTTGTCAAGTATGATGAATTATTCTAGAAGTGTGTATATGAGAAGATTTGATAAATATTGATGTATGGTGCATTGTAATGTACCTAAAGGGAACGGTTGTAACTCCATCACGTGCTATGGGAGAATAAAAAAACAAAAGTAGGTGTTTTTATTCCATATCACCCATGATGGGAAAGATATTAGCGTACATGGAAGTTATCTTTCCAACTTAGATGAAGGAATGAGTGTATAGAGTGAGAGAGTGGTTTATTAACCGACAACAAACCAACTCTCCGACTCTATAAATAGATCATCTCTTTCTCCCAAAATTACAACACCTCACAGAACAATACAGAGCGTAAAATTATTTTTTTTCTCCAAAACACAAATTAATTTTAAGACATTTAGGTGGCGAAAACAAAAAACTTAATTCTCGTAACTAAGCTTATGACCAAACAGCAAAAGAGATTTCTTCATCCCAATATGATTTGAAAGCAAGAAGGTGGAATATTTGAATCTTCATTCCCATCTGTTGTAAACCTTCATATTTAAATTTGAAGTAACACTCATAAACAAAGACTCATAATTAAGCAATATTAAAATAATAAAATGGTAGGCTGCTTTCTTAATCCTTCAGAAAAAGAGTTAAGTTTCACGAGGGCAGTTGCATAATAGTAGAGCAGTATTAACATTAAATTCAGGTATAAAAACTTCAAATAATTGTGTAGAACCATACAATCCACATAGAGATAGAGACTTACTATACCTTAGGGTGCCAGAATTAAGGTCGAAATGTACCTAAAAAAAGATATAGGAAAGAACATAAACCGAAGCACTAGCAAAGAATTGATTGACTTAAATTCTCAACATAAAAATTGCAGATAACTCCAAACCAATTTACCCACATTTGTAGATTATTTAAGTTTATAAATTTTATCTTATAGAGTGGTGAAACAATGGTCGGCACCATCTGGAATAATGAAATATGATGCAATTGTGAAATTGCTATTACAGGCTTATCAAAATATTCTGGAAACTTGATAATAGGAGTTAGAGAGTCTAAGCTATGTTGATGTTAAGACACCAATGGTGCAGAGGATTTCTGCAAAAGCTGATCAGGAACACGAATTAGAAGTACTGAAAATGGAATTTTCTAAAAATGTTTTTTTTTCTACGGAGGAGTCTTTTATAACTACTTTAGCATAGGAATGGATGCTCATGTGGCGGCTTATAGAATTTTTTTGATGTATCTGCAGTGCAGGTCTATATATTATGCAAAATTTGTAAAACAGACCTTTATAATTGCACTATAGATCCCTATATTATGTAAAGATTGCACAACAAGTCCCTATATATCTTTTTTTAAATTATCCTATAAATTTCTATATTATACAAAATAACATTTATTTTACAATAAAAAAATAAAATATATAATATAAAAAAATATGTTGAATATAAAAAATTTAAAAATTAAGGAGCTGAAATGAAAATTCTGAAAAAATTAGGAGGCCATTAGCTTGGAAAAGATCATCATATATTGGTGGGCTTATTATCACCTATTACAAGTTTTGCCAACTGAGAACAACAGGGGTAAAAATTCCAATTACTAAACAACAAGCTAGAATCTGGTGTTTGACATTCCTGTCTCCTAATCTATTCTTACTTCTACGAACAAAGAAGAATTTATATCCCTATCAAGAGCAAGGTTACAAACATTATTGTACAAAATCATGAGTTTCCTATTCTTAGTTCAGATTTGTACAAACTACATTTAAAAATCACAAGGATCTATTTCAAACAAGTTCCTTGTGATTTTCTTCGCTATTTGGTTTATGTTATATCGTGATAGTTACAAAGCTTTAACAGTTTAGAGACCATTGCAGGTGTCTCGTAGCAGTGGATGATATCAAGCAAGAATACAATATTCTCCCAAATGAATAGAACATCATTATACAGGTACCTAACAACCTTTATAACATTTTTGCCAATAGAAAGATTTTATCCCGGGGGTACTATGGTAATTTTTAATGGGGGACCAGTCATAAATAAGCGTCTAAATTCATGAGTTGCTAAAGAAATAGTAGTAAAGCCAGCTCTGGAACTGTAATGTTAAATATACCCAGTATGTACATGGAAAAATTTGATATGCATCAATTATAACATATACATGCCATTTAAAAAGGGAAAGGCAATCAAAGTTAATAAGATTAATAATCATAAGTTATTCTAAGTGTCACCGTGCCATTATTTGAACATCCAACTCTTCTATGTTTCAGTTAATTACATGCTTTTGCTAATACTTGTCTATTATTTTGCAGCTCGAACGAGAAATTATTTCTGGTAGAAAAGGTTAGCTGTTGCAGCCAGAGGTCGAAGGATTAAACGAAAATTGTTGCATTAGTGATCTTCTTGAACTTAGTATTTATACAAATAAGGTTCTTGATCTGCCGCAAGATATAGTGTATCGCCCAAAAAAACCACTGGCTAATTTTTGTTGAAATGTCATGGTCACCAATCTTTTTCTTCTGATATAATAAAAATTCTGGTTTCCACTTTATAAAATACTTCTGCAATAAAAGAATCACAATACTGAAACCAATCATAAAGACCCTAATTAGATCTACTGAGTTAGTACCGAATCGAGAAAATGTATTTGGTTAACATATAAAGACTGCATACAAAAATTAATTACAAGGGAAGAATCAATCCTCAGAAATTCAATTAGTAGATAAAAGAAGCAGCTTGAATGAGGACGAGTATACGAAGTTAACCCTAAAATGAGGCTTTATTCCTTGTGGTTGTTTTGCATCTTTTATGTCCCTTGTCTTACTCATGTTACCTAAGTTGGCCCTAATCTTTGTTCTACACATTTTTCATCCATTTATCTACACACTTTATCGCAATAGCATTTTTTAAGGGGAAAAAATAAAATAAAGGATTACCACAACCAAATAAAACAAAAAAGGTTCCCTACAAAAAAAATGTCTAACTTGGTAACATGGGTAAAGATAAGGGACAAAAAAGTTGAAAAATAAATTCAAGGGACTACAATTTCAATCAGAATAATGACATACAATATATTAGCAATAATTTCCTAGCGCGCTAAATATCTTTTCCTTTATAATTATTCGTGGTAAATTATCCATCGTAGTATAGGAAATTATAATTCAATTAAAAATCGGCATTCGTGAAATGTGGATATGCAGTCATTTTCATTTATAATAAGAAGAGACGTGATCTTATAAATATATTAATTTATATAAAGACATGTTTTGCCTTCAGCTAAGTGAAACTTGTTTTGGAAACAAAACATGATCTTCAATGATCATCGTCTTCCTATTTGCAAGAAATTCATATATACGTTATATAAATTAAAAACTCCATCATTGTGCAGAAACATACAATCACACGTAGAGAAAAAACTTTACTATACCTTGGGGTGCCAGAATTAAGGACGAGCAGCGATTTCTCGGGATCAATTGCTTCCTCTACCTGCAAAATTATATAATAAAGAACATAAACAGAAGCACTAGGAAAGGATCGTTTGGCTTAAATTCCCAACAGAAAAATTGAAGATAGCTCCACACCAATTTACCCACGTTTGTAGATTATTTAAGTTAATAAAATCTATTTTTATGGAGTGGTGAAATAATGGTTGGCTCCATCTGGAATGGTGAATTGAAGCAAAGGTGAGATTGTTATTACAGGTTAATCAAAAGATTCTGGAAAAATGATAACAACTTTGAGAGTCTACGCTTTTTTGATGTTGAGACACCACTGGCGGTGAGGATTTCTACAAAAGCTGATTAGGAACTTGTTGATATCAAATGACCCTGATGATCTCCTTTCCGAACTAACAACGTTTCCGACCTAAATCTGAAACAAGACACCTTTAACCTTGTCTTCAAGCTCGATTTTATTCTTGTTACATTGCATGAATAGTTGCAAATATAGTTCTAATAAGTTCTCATTAGCGACGATTAATTATGTTGATAGTGAGATCCTCAAAAGAGATGACCAAGTTTTCTTCACTTTGATACTTCCATTAGTTACTCAAAATGTTTTTGATTTAGGATAAGTAAACACCTTACTAATGATATTTCCATTTCGCCGATAAAGATAAACTGCCATTTGTGATAAAAGTTCTACTTTTGTTGCTAATAATATCTTTAGCGAGGATTACCTAGCAACGAATCATTAACGACATTGTATATTTAGGAGTGACTATGTTAGTAATTGTGAGGTGTTAAATTTACGTCATTTGGTACTATTATTGATGGCTTAATAGTTGAGGCTTATTAATTATTATTATTACACATTTTCGAATTGGTGTTATACTCGTTATTAGTAAATAAAAGGATTATGTTAACTATGTGGTTGCAGTTTATTTGAATCAAAATGTAACCGTGATTTTTAAATTGATGTCAAGTACCATAGTAATTTACTGTATTAATCCCATTACTTGAAAAACGTAAACATACAAACATTGTTGAATAACCTTACTAATTGTTCAAGAATTTCTTATGTAGTTGTATTATTTTTTTATTTTTTTTTTTGTCGGATGTAGTTGTATTACTAAGGGAGGTAATAAATATAGAATGTGATGGTTATTACCATGTGTACATGTTAGATATAATGGGATGGAACCCAATAACCCTATTAGAAACACCTAAACAATGTAAGCAAATGTGCATATCAAGATGAAGAATTGTGAATTGAAACAAATCACAATATATATGAAGAGAAAATAACATGACAATGAATGACACATTATCAATAATGTATAACAATAATAATAATGGTTAATGAACAACTAAAAGATTACTTTACTCAACTAACGTAAGATAAAGTGCAATGAAAATAATCCATGTAACACCGTTAGTAAAATTGTTACATTGAATAGAAATGATAATCTTTTCAGTTGAATATGACCTGACTATCAGAAAAGACAACTAATAGAAACCAAATTTATTGGGTAAAAGTCAAATATATATACTAGAAAATAAATTAGTTAGGTAAGAGTCAAATTTAGATTAAAAAAATAAATTGGTTTGGTAAAAGGCAGAGGAAAGAAAAGGCAATATAACAAAAAAGTACAAAACTCTATCTAATAAGTCTAATTTTTACCTAAAATGATGTCTTCCAAGGGAATATATTTATCACAAAAAGGGAGACATCAAATATGTATATTGAGCCTAGGTACAACCCAGATCTTTCTTGTTGTTGTTTGTTCCAATAATGTATGTTTTTTTGATCCAATGCACATAGATCAATTTTTCTTGTTCTTTCCAATAATGCGAGTGTGAATTTGATTGTTTTGATACAATGTTGTGCAGAGATTCCTTATTTGTTTTTGTTCATGATGGGTACAACCCAAGAACAGTGTGCGAGATGGTCCGTACCCATCTAGTTATTTGTCGAGATGGGTCCGTACGCACATGGAGTTTAACAAGGACCACTATGAAGGACTAAATAAAAAAAACAAACGAACTAATAAAAAATTACAAACGATGGGTCCATACTCATCACGGTTATATATTGGAACATGGTTGCGAGCTTTCGTGGGTCCGTACCCACCGAAAAAATTAAAAGATCTTTTTGTTCAAACCAATCAAAGGGTAAAAACGTTAAAAACCAAACCAAAGGATTAGAAATAGGACTTTAATAGAACAAATTTTTAGTTAGGATTCAAATTGTAAACATTGGGGATTTTAGGCCTCATTTTGTATTTCCCTCTTAAAAATAAGAGATAAGTTCCCAAAAGAGATAATCCTATTTTTTTTTAATAAAGACTACAAATAAACGTACCAAAAAAACTACAAATAAGATTATATTACTATAGGTTACAATTCCAATTACCTTTTTACCTTTTTTTTTTCTTCCAAAAAACGTAACCATTATCTTTCTCTCCTTTTCCTTTCTTCTCTCATTCCTCCTCTTTTTCTTTATTCCACATGTGACTGGGTTGCCGGTCGGAATAGGAAACTTTTTTGTGATGCAAAACGAAGTTGCTTGTAAGTGCCTTCCCAACGGTAGCTCGCGCTGTATCAACATTCTTGACCGGCTAGCTGGTCACAATATTCGTATTTTCGGCGACGTAGTTTGAAGTTGCGTGTAATTGCTCCAGAGACAGTAGCTCGCGCTGTGATGAATTTTCTTGACCGGTATACCTGTCAGGAGACCGGCTTATCGGTCGCGCGAATTACTTTTTCGGCGACGCATTTTGGAGCTGCGTGTACTTGGTCCGTGGAAAGAATGTTTGATCCTCGTTGACCGGCATACCAGTCAGCTGACCGGTTAACGGTGCGAGTGATCAACATGTTGACCAAAAACATGCTTTTTCTTGCGTCTCACACCTGTTAACCCCAAACTCAAGTATTAAAATACCTGCAAAAATCATAAACTCCAACCTTTCTCATTTCTTTTTAAGATTATACACTAATATACATGAATTACTCTATTTTAAATTAATAATTTAAAGGACATGAACGCATTTAAACTAATATACAATTGAAGTTGCTTTATTTAACGTCGTTAAGCTCGACGGGTTACCTCTCACATCATTTGATGTCTCCTCATTTGTGATAGATTAATATTAGAATGGGACATCATTTTTAGTGATTTAGAAGTCTTTCTAGTCAATTTTCTTAAGAAATGTTACACTTTCCTATTTCTAGTCTTGATTTAGTAAATTATTATTTTTAGAGCATATTCGGTTTAATTATTTATTTAGTGTGAAGCTTTAAAGATAATTATGGATATTAATTAGAGTCCAGGTCAAAGACTAAGAGATATGGAAAGAAGATAAGCATGAAAATTGGAGATAAGGAAAGAAAAGCTAAAAATATGGAAAAGGAAAAGCTGCCTTAAATCTGAATTTCACCACCCACGACCACAAATTAGCTTATATCTCAAAATTGGTGGGGAATTTGGAGAAACGGTCAAGAGAAAAGTTAAAGATTTTTCCGAGACTATGAATTTTGACTACCCATACGCATCAAACTGATAAGAATTGAAGCTTCTAGGACCAAAACAAAAACGGGCCTGATTTCATGTCTTAGGGTTACGAATTTAAGTTGGGCTTGGAGTCCACTACTTACCTTCTCCTTCAAGAAAATGAATTATGGCTTATATACACCTATAAATACACCCTTATATCACTTTTAAATAATCTTACCTCCTAGTAATTAGCCTTAGGTTTATTATCATCAGAATTATTGTAGAGAGCAAGATGAAGTCTTTTATTATTTCTTATAGTTTATTTCCTTCAGGTATGAACTAATTTTCCCATAGCTTGGGTTTTGCATCATGTATAAACTATGAATTCTAATTCCTTTCTATCTAAGTTTCATTGGGAATAATATGTTTTAATTTGATATTAGCTGCTTACCTATATATTTGTTTATGTGTTTTGATTTAATGATTGTTTTCCTTGCTAGTGCACGAGTATAGGATTACCTTAATAGTAGTTAGATGATCACCTTAGCTGGGTGTTTAATTATTGAAACACCAGATAACGTCTAGTGTCGATATTGGTCTTGACAACACTAATTCTAACTAGATAGTCATTAGGGTATAATTTAATCCCTATCACCATGTATGGAAATTGATTGCTTAGGGCCCTGGTAGCGCAGGAAAACCCTATTTAAACCAGCCTTGTGGTGTGTCTGTAGCCCCCTTAGTCGCTCTTAAGGTCTAAGGTATGGGAATTTAGAATCCTGACTAAGTATTTAAGAGCTAATTATCTCCCTTATTAAGTAGATTTGATAGAAAGAATTAGAAGGATTAGTGCATACTAGCAAAACCTAAGCTATACTTCGCATCTCATATTTCTTATCTTTTACTTTATTGTCTTTTATTTTCCTTAGTTTAATTAATATTCTCTCAATCACTCGTATTTACTTTATGTCTTTTAATTAATTACTTCCTACTCGTTATTGCTACCCATTCGTATAACACACTAAGTCCCTAAGAATGAATTCAACTTATCATTAGAACTTGCATACGTCCTGTAATACTTGCAGTACCGTGCTTATCTAGGGTGTAAGTGCATTGTTTTCTGGATTATATTTATCTTAGTTTTATCACACCCTAGGCGACACCAAGTTTTTGGCGCCGCTGCCGGGGACTTGTGTCTCGTTAGCGTGTGGGCTATCTATTTCGAGTAGTAGCTATTAGTTAATTTTTATTTTTCAGTATGTAGTTTTTGTTTTTCGGATTTACGCTGGTGGTTTGCTTTAGTCTTTTTCAGGTTTTAACAGTGAATCTTTTGCCTTCTTTACCGGAGCCCGAGAGGAGCTTCAGACCTTATAATCGACCTATTCGTGAAGAAAGAGCCTTAAGAAGAGCTATGGCAGACGTACGAGATCAAGTAGATCCACCAGAAAATCTGAGAGTCTTAGGTCCTTTAGGACATTTACAACCACCAGCGGTAGGAGGTAACAGAAATAACATTAATCAGAACAGAGTAGAGCAAGACCTCCCAGGCTTGGGAGTACCTTTTCATGTTTAGCCGATAGGTTACCGTCTTCCGGAGATCCAAAATATCAAATTTAGACCCGATCCGGGTAGGCTCAGTCAGTTTCAAAGTTTTGGATTCTATAGTGGTACAACAATTCAAGATCCGGTAAGTGCGATTCCGAAGTTTATGTATATTTGTGATGCTTATATTATACCAGGCATTACACGCGAGCAACTGTATTGTCATATGTTTCCGTTCTTTCTGACCGGTAGAGCTGGTGAGTGGCTAGATAGGCAACCACCAGGGACAATTAATTCATGCACATAACTTCAAGCTGCTTTCATTAACCGATTTTATCCGAAGAGTATGAGACTCAAAGACCAAAGCGAGCTTGCAAAGTTTTGTCAAGAAGATGGAGAAGAAGTAGGAGAAGCATGGACAAGGTTTCAACAGAAGTTAGCTAGATGTCCGCTCCATGGTAATACCCCCTCTCTACAGTTAGCTATATTCTATGAAGGTATCAACAGAGAGAGTAGATTGAAGGTGGATAATCTTGGGAAAGGGAATTTCGTGTCCATGGAACCTGCTAAAGCTACCGAGGTTTTAGAAAATTGCATTGAACAAGAAAGGAGTTGGCCATCTTCGAGAGCTCCTGTCACGAAAACCTGAGGTACGCTTCGATTAGACGTAGAGCATGCAAACGCATCTCAATTATCCGCATCAGAGAATCAAATCAAAGAACTTAAGCTTGAGATGCAGAGAAACTTAGCCGCAGCAAATGTTGTGCAAGAAGCACAAGGTTGTCCATATTGTGGAGCAATGAATTATACTTTGGAAGAGTGCGAAGGAAATCCACATTCGGTTTATTTCATATCCAACCGAGGAGGTTATCAATTTGGTAATAGGAATCATCTGGGTATGAAGTATTCAAATCCACATGGGGCCGCTAATCCTGGTCATTATCAACCACGTCCCCAGAATAACTCTTTCCAACCAAGAGGTCATTATCAAAATCAATATCAGAATAGATCTGCTCCCCCACAACAACCTGTTCAAGATGCCTATACTGATTCATTAGCTCAGAAAGCTTTACCACAGTATCCTCAAGAGGGAGCTGTGGATAATAAACAATTAACAAAATTCATGGATCTTATGACCACTAATATGCATTCCCAGAGCGAGAAGTTACGAGAACAAGAATCTTCAATTCAAATTTTAGGTACTCAAGTAGAACAGATGAACAAAGTTCTGACAAGCATTATGGAACAAAAAGAATTGAAGGCTATCAAAGGAGGTGATGACAATGTTGGGTTCGAAGCTTGTAAGGTTATTTGCCTTGATATTGAAGAAAAGGAAGTACCACATGCTGCCGTTAGTGTCGTGGAGGTTCCGAGTACCGAAGAAGAATCAACCAAGTCTAGCCCCGTGGACTCTAACTGTTCTGAGAGTGTTGTGGAGGAAGATTCAGAAAAGTCCGAATTTATACAGCTTCTGAAAGATATGCAAGAAGAGATTAGATCGGTTATGGACTTTCAAGCTGAGCTGGCTAAAGAGAAAGAGGAAGAAGACTCAAAGGAGGAACCAAGAGTTGAAGTTGAAGTTGCACCTGCTATGCAAGAAGAAAAAGAAGAAGAGAAGGTGGATTCACCATCTGTTGTGAAAAAAGTGTCACCAACTATTCCTGATACAAATGCGAAAGATGACACTGAACTCAAGATATTTGTAGAGGCGTACACTCTTGAAAATATCAACGCCGAGATGCTTGAGATTGCGAAGGAAGGGCTTACACCGCAACAAATTTTTACGCAAGTTCTTCCTGATATATAACCGAGTGTAGAAGCCAAGAGAGAGAACTTGAGAATCTCAAGAAGAAGTGAAAGAGAGTTACCATTAAATCTCAAAGATCCGGGAAGCTTCAACCTTCCTATTCAAATAAATGGTATGCTCAAGGTGAAAGCTATGTACGATGTGGGATCATGTGTGAATCTTATGCCTAAGTCCGTGTTCGAGAGACTTGGACTTCAGACATCATAGAATGCTTCAGTGAAGTTGCAGTTTGCTGAAAACTCAGTTACCAAGATATGGGGAACAGTGGAGGACGTCTTAGTCCGAGCAGGTAGTATCACCATGCCTACTGACCTTGTTGTACTTGAGTTTGATGCAGATAAGCAGGTTCCAATCATACTTGGACGGCCTTTCATGGCCACAAGTCAAAGTGTCATCAACTTCCAAGAAGGGTCCATTACCCTTCATGCTAAGAAGGTATCCGAGACCTTCTATGTCTTGGGTAAGAAACCAAGGAAGTTAGATCCAACCATTCCTGTCATCCACAGCCTTTCACATCACAAAGTCCCTACAGAGAAGATACATGTAAAGCCTGTGGATACTGAGCCAAACATTGAGTTTGGGGTTGGCCATGAAGTTTTATGGAAAGCTTACAAATGCGAAAATAGGCCACGAAGTTTCAAAGACTCGTGGATGGGACCGTTCATCATCAGTAAGGTTGTTTTATCTAAGGTGATAGAAATCATACCCAAGAAGGGGAACAAGCATAGATTAGTTGACGTTCATAGCCTTACTCGTTGTTGGGGAGGCTATATTCGCAAATCTTGATAGAGTTAACTCGTCTAACTTTAAAAGACATTAAATAAAAGTGTTGTACGGGAGACAACCCGCAATTTTTTTTATGTTTTTATGCGTTTTATGTTTTTAGTTTGTGTTTAGTTTAGTTGTTTTAAGTTGATATTGCATATTTGAGAAAGGTATTATTGTGTTTGCTGTTTAGGTGTTAGAGAAATCGAGTTTTGGGAGGAAAAACGAACTTTTTGGATATATTCAGATGCCAGCACCGGTATGCCACCCGTCATGGTCGGTAAGCGAGCGAGCAGATAACCCGAGCCCACGGGTAAGGCCACGCGTTTAATGCCGAGAGGTCATCTTTCGAGAGATTTCACCACCGGCATGCCGGTCAGAATCCCCAGTAAGCCGGTAAGTCGGTCAGGTCAAAACCTGTGCCCACGGGTGTCACCACGTGTGCAAGACAGAGAGGTCGAAATTCGAACATCAGCAGCACCGGTGTGCCGGTCAGATTTCTGGTATGCCGGTCAAAAGAAAAACCCGTGCCTACGTGTCAAGGACTCTGGTATTTTGACGTAACTTGGGAATCGAATAGCTTCAGCACCGGTATGCCCAGCCCTAGCGCCAGTAAGCCGGTCAGCGCCACTGGAGAGAGAAGAAAGCTTCATTTTTAGGTTATAAAAGAGAAAGAGGTTGGTATATTCCAAAATTATTAATCCTTAAGCCTCTCTTTTTTCTCCAAGCCTCTCCCAACTCCATTGAAGCTCATTTAAACCTTCCCCAAACACCAAAACACTACCCAATCATCATAAAAACACATCAAATCTTCTCTCCACATCATTACAAAGGAGATTCAATCACCCAATTCTCACCAAAACACATTAGATTAAAGAATCAAAGGTTTAAAATTTCAAAATTCATCCAACAATTTCTTATATCCATACCAATCCATCAAGAAATCACCTTACCCACATTGAGATTCATCATTCATCTTTTCTAAACCAAATCAAGCTTGTTCAACCTATAATCAAGAGTTTTAAATTTCAAGAGTAGTTAAAGCTTTGAGTTGGGGGTTAATTGAGATGACTCAAAGAACAGAAACATTATCTAACTAGAGGGAGGTGAAGAAAAGAAAGGTAATGGGTCCAATTGATAAGAAATCAAGTAACAAAGGTTATAGTTCCAAAGCTAAGATAAAATCGATGTTGAAGAAGGAGGTAAGCCGGCTATGTTTGATTTAATGGGAAAAAGGGTTTCACTTTATTCCAAGAAGAGAACACGACCTCTTTTATTCAAAGGTCCTACACCCGTAGATAAAGAGGAAGCTTCAAAGGCCTTGATAACTTCTGCAGAATAACAATTAAAGGGAATACCCCTTGCTTATGAGAAATTATTCGATGAAGAAGTTGGTACAGGAGAGTATAGGAGATTCTTGGAGCTTGGTGAAAGATTGGGTTGGTCTACGTTCATGGTAAGACGTTCTGATTTATGTCATGAGTTAGTTTTATATTTCTATTTAGGCCTCTGTAGCCGAGATAGTGAAGGTTGTGTTCCGATTAGAGGAAAGTTAGTTCCTTTCATAGTTAAAGAGATTATAAACCACTTCCACTTTAAGAAATTAATTAGACCTTGCAAGTATACTGAAGCTATGGCTAAACAAAGAATATGTGATTGGAATTTACTTTATGAGCATGTTTTAGACAAGGAGAAAGTGAAATCACATAAGGGGGAATTGAAGGCACCTTGTCCTTACAAATATCTTCAACCGGATGTTAGAGTCTGGCACAATTTCCTTATTCCTAATGTCTTTGGAAACACAAGAACTTTGGATGCGACTGAGAAGAACGCTCTACTTTTTGATTGTATTTTGAGAGGAGAAGAAGTGGATGTGGCACAGTTGATCTTTGAGGAGGTGATGCGATTTCCGGTCTCTCCTAAATCAGTTTACTATGTTAAATATCCTACTATGATCACGTGTCTTGGGCAAAAAGCAAATGTAATATTGGGTGAAGAAGAGAAACTAGAATTTAAGAAGAGTTATATTGATAATGCTTGGATCATGAAAGTCTTGAGAGGAGCCAATTCTGCGCAAGTCTCAAAAGAAGAAAATGAGAAAAGTTGGCAAGGGAAGATGGAAGAGCGTTTAAACAATTTCGAAGAAGCTCAAACTTCCTTAGCCAATGATGTGGCACAAATCAAAGCCAATCAAGTGCACATCATGACACTCCTTGAGCAATTAAGAAAAGATCAAGCAAATCCTACCTTGGATGTCGATAATGCGAGGCAATAGCCTCGAGAGTATGTTCTCTTTCTTCCTTACCATTTATGTAAATATTTTATCTGCTAATTTCAATTTCTGTTTCGAGTCTTTTTTCGAGTCGTGGGGACACGGCTCATTTTTGAGTTGGGGGTGTGGGGATTTGTTGTCTCTCATCTTCCTTTTTCTGTTTTTAGGTAGAAATTAAAATTTTTGATACATGGGAATTAGATGTAGAGTGTGTTTAATAGCTTGAAAGCATAAGCTCAGTGAGTTGATGATAGTAAGCAGTATGTTTATGAGCTATTTTTATTTTGTATGCTTTGAGTATTTGCAGGAAAACACACATTGATAGTAAAGAAAAGATTAGTGAGCAATGCAGTAGAAGTATGTTTGATCTCAAGGATCCTTGAGAGATGTGTAGGCCGTGAGATCCAAGCTAGTTGACAAACTCATTTGATGAAAGTGCTAAAGGTAAGAAAATAGAGAAATTACATGGTGTAGAAAATGATTAAGGCAGATCTTTCATATTGAAGCCACTTGAAGCCTTTTTATACCTTCTCACCCTGTTATTTGATTTAATATGTATATCCTTCTCAGTCCCTTCTAGCCTTTCTGAAGCTTTTTATTTAACCAATTATAAGCCATATCCCTTTAGATTATAGGACTTTTCCATATGACCCGCACTCGAATCGCGATGCATAGACAGTTGTTTTAGAGCTTGAGTTTGGGGTGGTGGGTCCACCATTATGGGAATTGTTATTGGGATGGGATTTTTGAGCTTATTAAGTGTGCTCTGTTATTATATTGATGATGATTCACAAGTTTATATTGTAACCCTTTGCCGGGGTAATAATGAATGAAAAAGAAGCTACGAGCTAAAGTTATGAAAAGGCATAACATTGAAAAAATAGCGTGATATCTCAACATTAAAAAAAAGAGTCATAGCTATAAAAAAGAAAAAAATTGAGTTGAAAAGAATATATATTCGGACCGGCAAAGATGAATTTTTATGTGAACATCTTATGCTTTAATTTGGTTATTGGGGATGCTAAATTGTGCATCAAGGAATTCATTGGGTTGAGTGAGAAACATTTTATGAGAGTAACTCAAGCTCTAGGGAGATTCGTTGATGGCTAGTGAGGAGAGAGCCAAAATCTCTCTCTAAATTATCCAAATATACTATCATACCGTCCCTAAGCCTAAATTACAACCTTAAAGACCTTTTGATTCTTTGCTATGTAATCTAGAAGTGACTGATCCATTAGAGAGTAGTGAAATGGATCTTTGAATACTAGTGAAGTTCGATGAACAATCTATAGCTTCCTTGGTAAACTGAGTAAAGTCCCAATCCTTCTTACATTGTGAAACTAATCTGATCTTGAATTCAAACGGTGTTAACTATGGATATGAGAAGTGTACATCTATGTAGTTTATGAATATTACTGTATGAAATTTTCTGAGTAATTTCTTTATGTCTATTCTATATATTCTGCTATGTTCTTCCCATTGTGTTAAAATTACATAAGGTGTGTATTTAAAGACTTCCCTTTGTTTTTATCTTTATTGTATCGGGACGATACAACTTTGAGTTGGGGGTCTTGATGTCTCCTCATTTGTGATAGATTAATATTAGGATGAGACATCATTTTTAGTGATTTAGAAGTCTTTCTAGTCGATTTTCTTGAGAAATGTTACACTTTCCTATTTCTAGTCTTGATTTAGTAAATTATTATTTTTAGAGCATATTGGGTTTAATTATTTATTTAGTGTGAAGCTTTAAAAATAATTATGGAGATTAATTAGAGTTCAATTCAAAGACTAAGAGATATGGAAAGAAGATAAGCATGGAAATTGGAGATAAGGGAAGAAAAGCTAAAAATATGGAAAAGGAAAAGCTGCCTTAAATCTAAATTTCACCACCCACGGCCACAAATCAACTTATACAGAATTTGGAGAAACGGTCAAGAGCAAAGTTATAGATCTTTCCGAGACGATGAATTTTGACTACTCATACTCATCAAATGGATAATAATTGAAGCTGATAGGACCGAAACAAAAACGGGCCTGATTTCATGTTTTAGGGTTACGAATTTAAGTTGGGGTTGGAGTCAACTACTTACCTTCTCCTTCAAGAAAATGAATTAGGGCTTCTATACACCTATAAATACACCCTTATATCACTTTTAAATCATCCTTGCCTCCTAGTAATTAGTCCTTAGGTTTATTATCATCAGAATTATTGTAGAGAGCAAGATGAAGTCTTTTATTATTTCTTTTAGTTTATTTCCTTCAGGTATGAACTAATTTTCCCATAGCTTGGGTTTTGCATCATGTATAAACTATGAATTCTAATTTCTTTCTATCTAAGTTTCTTTGGGAATTATATGTTTTAATCTGATATTAGCTGCTTACCTATATATTTGTTTATGTGTTTTGATTTGATGATTGTTTTCCTTGCTAGTGCACGAGTATAGGATTACCTTAATAGTAGTTAGATGATCACCTTAGCTGGGTGTCTAATTATTGATCACCAGATAACGTCTAGTGTCGATATTGGTCTTGACAACACTAATTCTAACTAGATAGTCATTAGGGTATAATTTAATCACTATCAACATGTATGGAAATTGATTGCTTAGGGCCCTAGTAGCGTAGGAAAACCCTATTTAAACCAGCCTCGTGGTGTGTCCGTAGCCCCCTTAGTCGCTCTCAAGGTCTAAGGTATGGGAATTTAGAATCTTGACTAAGTATGTAAGAGCTAATTATCTCCCTTATTAACTAGATTTGATAGAAAGAATTAGAAGGATTAGTGCATACTAGCAAAACCTAAGCTATACTTCTCATCTCATATTTCTTATCTTTTTCTTTATTGTCTTTTATTCTCCTTAGTTTAATTAATATTCTCTAAATCACTCGTATTTACTTTCTGTCTTTTAATAAATTACTTCCTACTTGTTATTGCTACCCATTCGTATAACCACACTAAGTCCCTAAGAACGAATTCAACTTATCTTTAGAACTTGCATACGTCCTGTAATACTTGCAGTATAGTGCTTGTCTAGGGTGTAAGTGCATTGTTTTCTGGCTTATATTTATCTTAGTTTTATCACACCCTAGGCGACATCATCATTCCTTAACATAACCTCCCCAGCACTGAGTGAGGTTATCAACATTTTCTACTCGAAATTTGCATCCTTTGATTCATATTCCTACTTGTTTTTCCGAGATAACCCTTGTGACCATAAATAGTCCTACCCAAGAGCTTTTTGATTCACGCACCTTGGGAGGAGGGTTAGGCTTTTTCATTGCGACTTCTGCGCCCACTTTGAACTCCTTTTTCTTTCTTTCTTTCTTTCTTAGGTTCTTTGGAAACCTTTGTGGAACGTACCTTATCTTTCTTCTTTGCATGATCAAGGTGTGGACTTCCTCTAGGATATGGAGGTGCTTTATTTGGTGGTTTCTTTCTTAGCTCTCTCTCTATCTCTCTCTCTCTTCCATTCCTAAGGTTTTCACAACCTTAGTTGGCTCTTTTTCTACCTGTCCAATTACATCTAAACTGAAGCAATCGTCCTTGGAGTCTGGAAATTTCATTGGCCTAAACACGTCGAACTTTACCTCCTCGTCTTAGATACGCATAATCATTTCTCCATTCTCTACATCAATAAGAGTACGCCCCGTGGCTAGGTATACTCTTCCCAAAATAATGGGGACATTCCTATCAGCGTCGTAATCAAGTATCACAAAATAAACGGGAAAAATTAACATACCTGCGTTGACGACGACATCTTCTATTCGTCCCTCTGGATGAACGAGGGATCGGTCAGCCTTCTGCAAGACCATAGAGGTCGGTTTCGCATTTCCTATCTTCAACTTCTAAAAGATTGATCTAGGCTTGAGGTTAATACTCGCACCCAAATCACACAAATCTCTCCCTTGCCATTCATCACCAATAGAAATAGGAATAGTAAAACTCCCAGGATCAAGTAATTTAGGTGGAAACTTACTCTGGCATATTGCACTACATTCTTCTGGCAATCCTATCATTTCATTCTCGAGATATTTACGTTTGTTCACTAGTCAATCTAAGATGCTCAAAAACTGCATTTAACCCGTGCAGCGGCGGTCGAAAATTGCATTTAACCCGTGCAGCGGCGGTCGAAAATTGCATTTAACCCGTGCAGCGGCGGTCGAAAACTGTATTTAACCCGTACAGCGCCGGTCAAAATGATACAAAAACATCACTTGAGGATAATGCATTCCTCACTCAACATATACAAACATACAACTTACAAATATGATTTGAAAATTTCTCAGATAAATATACATACATAAACTTATATTTTACCGCAGTTGGCTACCACACTAGATAGTACATATACGATTAATCGAAAGAATAGGGTTCGAGAAACTATTAACGGCCATAACATCAAACATTCCTAAAGAACGATCAGAATGTTGCTAGAATGAAATTTTCCATAATACTCTTTGAATTAAGCTAATTATAGACCATTACCATAAAGAAAGATACATGTGAATATGAGATTTCATAACAAAAAGACAATTCAAAAGTGAATAGAGGATGATTAAGGTAATAAAGCTAGAGGATAATAAAACTTCACATAAAAATCAATAAGGAGATTAATACATACTTACCTCGATCCAAGCCAAGATATACATAGTCCATCTTATTTTTAAGAACCCTCGATCAGATACATAATGAGATTTTCCTCTGTTTTTTTTAAGAACCCTTCCCCTGTTTTTTATCGTTCCTTCCCTTCCTTTCTTTTCTTTCTTTTCCTTCTATATAGTACCCTCCCAGCCATGTTATAACATTAATAAGTCTCTATATATTAATAGTTGCCTTATTACAAAAAAGCCCTTATCACTTAATATTCTAAAAAGAATTTCTAAAATGACATCTATAGTTTTCCTAAATTAATTAATTGGCCCATTAAAAATATACTAGTCCAATTTAATCCTAATAAAAATTTGGGATATTACACTCTTCTCCACTAACAATAAGTTTCGTCCTCGAAACTTACTAATGTCTACTATAAAACTTTAACAATACAAAGTTGCAAAGGGAATCAAGGTCGATAGAGAAATTTAAGTCACATGAAAAATGTTCGACTTCTAAGTTGATCTAATACAACATTTCTACTCATAATTTATTTATCCAAAATTGGCCATAAGATGTAATTATGCATATTTAAAATGAAGTATCTATGAAAATGTCTAATAAATTTAAAGCCAGATTCTTGAGTGATCAAACTTTCTATTTTATATATATATATATATATATATTCTTCTAGATAAGAAACTTATACTCACAGTTGCACATTACTTTTCATCTTTATATTACCTTCGCCTATGAATATTTTCAGAATACTATTCTTTAGTCTCGCTTATATGTGTAAACTTATCTATTGTCGGTGCTCCTCTCTTTGTCATGTGTATCCATCTCTTTGTCATGCGTATCCATACAGCTGAATAGGTTTAAGATATCAATTCAGCAGCCATGGGAAAGAATAAACCAGTGACAGCTAATTATGAGCTTCAAATGCTTAGAAGACTCATAAGTTTTGATATGCCTAGAAAAACCAGAAACTCCCCCATAGATGCAAATAATTAATATATCACCAGCAATTGAGTGTAATATTAGAGAACGGAAGGAACCTATCATATCCATTTATAAGATGGAAAAACTTCTCTTCCCTTGATTTAATCTAGCAGTATTCATGTAAGAGACTCTCAAGAATTTTTATATATTTTGGTATCTCGTTGATAGCCTCTAAGGAAGGTATATTAATGTTAAGCTTACTCACCATTCTCATGAATCTTTTATATTCATCTATATGTCCTTTTTTCTGAACTCTGGAATGGAATGATGGAGGAGGATGGTTCACTTCCACTACAACATCTTTCTTCTTGGATTTTTCCTATGTAATCTTAATAGACTCTTCAATCACTTCTTCCCTCACATCATCAACTACATTCTCCACCACAACTGGTTCCTCTTCTTTATCAACTATATCCTCTACCGTTTTTGTTTTCATAGTTGTTTCTTTTTCTTTCATAATGGGAAAAGATGGTGGTGAGTGCTTCTTACCACTTCTAAGCGAGATAACATTACAATCTTCGTATTGGGGAGGAGGCTCTGTATCACTTGGTAATTTTCCTTGTGGACATTGATTTAACTGTTTCGCCATCTGAGCTATTTGATGTTCTAATAACTTAATTGCGACTTCAGCAGCTTGCTGATTTTGGGTCGATTGTGTTTGAAGTTCAATTAATTTTTCTACAATTTGACGAGATCATTTGCACCTTCTTGAGGTTGAGCAGGTAAAGCTCTTTGATTCATAGTGTCATTATAATTTTCTTGAGGAGGTTGTCTCTGAACATGATTTCCGTATCCTTGTCCTCCTTGGTAATTATTCTTTGGTCTAAGTTGATAATTGTTACCTTGGGGACGCGACTGATATGCATGTGTAGGATTAGCTGCCCCATTAGTATTCGAATATTGGAAACCAGGATGGTTTCTGTTTTGTTAATATCCTTGCCCACTTGAATTGTAATTCCCTCGGTTAGAAACAAACATTACAGATTCTGGATTTCTTTGACAATGTTCCCAGTCATTATCTTGCATACCACTATTCGAACACCCATATATCTCTTGAGTAACACTAACTTCTGCTCTTTTACCTGAAAAACCTTCTTAAACAGCTAAAGTAAGTTGTTTCAATTGCTGCTCTAATGTATTCTTCAATTTATTCTCCAAAGAGGAGAGTTTCTCATCGATTCCCATACTACTCTCATTTCCACCTCGAATAGGTGTTCTTACTGTATTCCAACCCTGCTCATTCTTCACAGTTCGATTCAAAATAATCTTAGCATGTGCTGGAGCTACCTGTAAGAATCCACCACCACATAATAAATTGAGGTCTTTTCTTGATCCTCCATAAAGACCTTTATAAAATATCTTCATTTATTGTTGTTTTGTAAGGCCATGATCAGGAATTCTTCTCAAACACAACTGAAATCTTGTCCAACATCTTCCCGAAGTCTCTTCTTGTTCTTGGACAAATGATGTCAAATCAACCCGGTGCATCTAATCTTATGTTACTTGGATAGTAACGATCGAGAAACGCTGTTTGTAGCTCATCTCAATTGTTTATTGCTCCTGGTTCTTGTGAATCATGCCATCACTAGTTGCGTCTATCACGAAAAATATAATTTAGCATAGTACATTTGCTCTTTGGTCACTCCTTCTGTTATATATTAATCTCATATTTGCATGAACTTCTATACTGCACGAATATGATCTTCCCTAGGTACTCCACGAAAGTTTCTGAAATTTTGAAATTGGGATAACATACCAGGGTCGGGTCTGTACTGTGCAACATTAATATTCGCAGGCCAATACCAAGAGCAGGAGCGCGATAAGGAACTTGTTCTAGACCATGTATGAACCATGGATCATTATACAATTGGGATTGAGCTTGTTGCATAAGTGGATGATTTTGTTTATTGTTGAGAATTGGATGATTAGGAAGAACTGGTGGCACTAGCGGATGGCCATTCTCATCCAACTCAATGCCATGATCTTCAACATTATGAATATTCAAATCCTCCATCTCTCTTTCTTTCTTTCTTTGTTTTTTCTCTTGCCTCTTTCTCTCTCTTGTTTATATCTCGGATTAACCTCTCGGGGTTTGAGTACATACACCAAACCTGTAAAACCTGAGAAAGAAAAAAAGAAAGAAAAGCGTAAAACTAAAAATAGAAATAAAAATGCAATTAAACACTAAAGGATTAACATCGGGGTTACACGCTACCGTCCCCGGCAGCGGCGCCAAAAACTTGGTGGGTCCTTGTGTGTTATAAAATAAAATGCTAAAGAATAAGGACTCATAAACCGCAAGTGTACGGTTGTCCAAGTAATAAACCGATAAATTGGATTCGTTCGCAGGGACGGATTAGGTACAACTCCGGTGTGAATCAAATAGTGAGATAATTGCACATACGGAAAAGTAAATGATATGAAGTTTTTTGGTTTTGTTTATAAACTAAGACGCAAATAAATTAAAAAATAAAATACACAAGTAAACTAAATGCAAGTAAATAAACATAAGTAGATGCAAGAATGAGAAGTGGTACTTAAGTCTCGCAAGGGTTTCACCTTAATCTATTCAATCAATGTTTATGTGTAAGGGATGAATTGGTATTAAGTACTAGTTGGGTTTCTAGCTTCTCCTAACCCCCGTCGGGGTGGACTTAGGAGCTATCCTAGAGTGTTACAAACCCCGTCAGGGTGATTATAATCCACATTTGAATGATCAAGTATTTTACCCAATTGGCTATAAGGTTAACCAAGTCCGCCAGGGTCAATGATTTCTACCTTACGTCTATTACCTAGTTCCATAATTAAACCCCCCGTCAAGGCGATCACTTTGCCACTTAAGTGAATAGCTTAATTACTAATCTATATATTTGATTCGCGACGTCAAAAACATTAAATAAATGCGAAGTAATAATCAATATGAAATTACCCAATTCAGTTTAAAGTTTTCAATCCCAAATTCAAAAACACTAATTTAATAAACTGGGGCTTAACCGATTAAAGCAATTCTCAAGTACTTAAAGAATTTAGCTCATACTAATATAAAAAACTACTGAAATAAAATAAATAGCATTCATTGTCAATTACATAAATAGAATTAAAAACCTAATTGAAGGATTGAAATGACTGTTGTTGGAAGAACTAATTCTCCAGCTCCAGCTTTTTCTCTCCTTTTTGCTTCCTTGACTTCTCTTTAGCGTTTTTAATTCTTTGTAATATGAATTATGTGTTATGAAATCTAAGGCTTATATATAGTTGTAAAAACAGATTGGGCTTTACTCTAAAGAGGAAATAGGTTAAATGAAATAAAAGCTCAATCCTTAATGAAATCCCGTAATTGGTGTGTAGCTGTTACTAAAACAGCTGTAACTTTTGCTTCTAGACTCGGAATCACTTCGTTCAACTTGGAAAATCTTCCTGACTCAGAGACACATTTGCCTTATTTTATGCTCCAAGGCTAAATAAGTGGCTAAGATACTAAAAAACAGTGATTTGTAATAGCATTATAGATTTCATTCTCATCTACTTAATTCTTCGAATCAACTTTTCTCGCCTTTGACTTTTACACTCAATCTATGACTTTAATTCTCGATTCTTTTCCTTGTCTTGTTGTTCCATCTAATCCATGGACCTACAAACTTTGCACTAAAACAAACTATTTGACGTGCAAAAGTTTCAAAAATGAAATAAACTAAATTCCAAGGGAAGAAAACGCAATATAACCAAATAAGCTTAAAAGTCAATCAAATAAGTCAATTAATCACCTAAAATGATGTCTCCTAGGGGCATATAATTAGAACAAAAAGGAAGACATCAAGACCCCAAACTCAAACCTTTGTCGTTCCGACAAAGTAAAATAAAAACAAGGGCCTTAGGTGATACGCAAAAAGGTAGAGTCTAGTAAATAACATCAATAGCAAAACATAAAACAAGTCTCATATAGTATGACCTAGGAATTAATATAAACATACACCTATCAAGAAAAAAAAATCAAACATAGATAATATCAATCCAAAATTAATTTCACAATGCTAGAAGGTTACACTTGTACTTATCTCAAGATGGTTGTTATAGGGTGTTCATCAATCCTTACTCACTTTGAACGCTCCACTTAGCATACTCCCTATTAGCTGAATTACAAATCCACGATGTCTCTAAGAATCATGAGTACTTTATGGTTATAGCGTAGGCTTAGGGATGGTATGGAATGTATATATAGTATATTTGAAGTGAGCTATTGGCTCTCTCCTCACTTACCATCAACTATTGTCCACGAGCTTGAGTTTGCACTCAAATATTGTTCTCACTCAACCCATTTGACGCACTAGTTATCGTCCCCATAATTACCCAATAAACACTAAAGATGATTTCCAAAACTTTCCACTTTGCCAGTTACTTTTATTTTTTTATTTTGTTTTCTTTTTCGTATTTTTCTCTTTTTTTTCCGTATAAGATACCCATGACCATCATTTTGATGTGAATAGTCATGTCTCATATTTTTATTTGTTTCTTCAAAGACCTCGGCAAAAGGTTACAAATAATATATCATCAAAATTTTGCACATAAATACAAACGCATGCAAATCCCCTCAAAATGTAATCTCCCAATAATGAAACCCACCACCCCAAACTCAAGCTCAAAACAGGAAGTTCAGGATTGTGATTCAAGTGCGGGTCATATGGAAATTCCTAATAATCTAAGGGTATATGGGCTTATATCGTGGCGGCAAAGGAAAAGTCTTAAAGGCTAAAAATGGGGCTAAGGTGGATAATATTAAATTAAGGGACAAAAGGCTAAAAAGTTTCATGGGTTAACAAAGAACTGCCTCTATCATCTTCCTAGTTACATAGCTTGCCTCTAGTTCATACCTAAGTGGGTTCTCTACTAATTCGGATCTCACGTGCTACAAACCAAACATTTTCCTTAAGTACAAGTTTTCTTTTTTTGCATTGTTTATTAATTTCTCCTATCAATTACCTATATTTGCATGCAATCTAAGTGCGTTTTTACTAACGCATATGGTCCACTATTTACTATCATAGATTCAAAAAAAGTTTGATTAATGGGGACATTTAGAATGCTCTACAGTCAAACACAACCCTAAAATTAATTTTATTGAAAGCAGATAAAACACATAACACATAAAACTTGGATGAGGCAACGAACCCCACCCCAAACTCAAAATTGAGTCGTGTCCCCACGACTCGAAAAGACTCGATAAAGAAATTAAACTATTATACACTACTAAATGAGAAAAGGATAGAAAATGTATGTTAACCAGCACTAGGCTGGTTATCTGTGCTGCGTCCAGGTTGGGTCATCTTCTTAAGCATTTTGTAAACAGCATGTTGTGAGTCGCCTAATCTGTCCAATCTGTTTTGCATGAATACCAACTCTCTTATGACGCTTCCTATAGCTTTCAACACGTCATCATGTTTTTACTCTAAAGCTTTCATTTGCTCAATAACCCCATGATCTTTGTCAACTCTAACTCTACGTTTAGGAGGTCTCGCTTTGTCTTCTTCTCCAAACGGCTTGTCTAACTCAATCCCATTCTTCTTGGCCTCATTATGAATATTTGCAATTGAAATAGTCTTGAGGCTAGTACCTTTTTCTACTTGTTCATCCTCAATGTTCTGAAGTGGCACATTTGCGTTAATGCAAATTTTAGTAATAGTGCATGGGAACTTGAGGTTGCATGCATAAATGGGGGCTTTCGTGTAATCCATAATAGAGTTGTATATCATGCTAGCTACATGAATCTCCTTCTTCTCGATAATACATCTAATGAAGATGAGTTGTTCACGTGTTACCTCGGATATGTGATTGTTACCAAAGAATGTGGGAATAATGAAACGGGACCATACTCTAGCACGCAACAATAAATTACTACTAAAGGCTTGACATTCATATCTAGCACCTTTGGGAATGGTCTGAATCCCATGAATTAAAGCACTTTGATAAAACGAATCCCATTCAAAAGATGGATTGTTGAGTTCTTGTTGATATTGACATGGACCATTCAAGTTTGGTAAGTTAAATACCTTACGAATATGCTCAACTGAGAAATGAATAATCTTCTTACGGAGCTCAATAGCATTACCATTTGCGAAGATTTATTCTTCATAATATTCCCGAACCAAGGCTGGAATATAATTCAACTCTCTTTCTCGCAACTCTTTCCATCCAAACTCGTCACATGCAACCGCATAACCTTTGAATTCACCGTCCATTATATTCATCGGAAATCCTTTCTCAACACCAAAAGAAATACTAGCAAACCTCTCACGAACTTGTTCTTTCCAAGGTACGAATGGCCGATAGGTTTCATATCCATTGCTTTTCTTCTAAGAAAGCGAGGAGGGTTAACCGGTTCAATTACCTCTTGTTCTTCATCTTTTTTTTCGTTCATGATAGGCTCCTCTGAAATAACAGTGTTTGGATTCTCTTTCCTCTTCTTCGTCTTCTTAACATCTCTATTAGTTGGCTTAGAACTCGAATCTGGAATATTAATGGCATTAGCTGGAGTAGCCCCAAGAGTGTTGTGATTAGCTCTAGGCCTTCGGTTATAAGACAAGGAATCAGTCATGTTTGTCATCTCAATGAACCCCAAACTCAAAACTTCAAAAATTCTAAAACTAGGGAAAAGTTTAGAAATTTGATGTTTTGAGGATATAGAAAGATGGTTGAAGGTGTGATATGTGATGGGTAATGAATATTCAATTGAGTGGGAGAGGGTTAGTTGGTGGAATTGAAGCTTTGATGAAGGAAGCAGAAGGATTAAAGTGAAATTTTTTGGTGTTTTGATGAAGGATTTGATGTTGTGTATGTGTTAGGAGTGGATTAGAGGGAAATATTTGATGTTTTTGGGTGTTGTAATGATGTTTTGCAGGAATCTGAAGTTTGGTTAGTCAATAATGGAGTTGTGTGTGAGAGGTTGTGGCCAAGAGAAGAAAATATGGTAATATAGGTATTAGGGTTTAAGGTCGGTTGCCGCACTGGTATACCGGTGGATTGGCCGGCTTACCGGTCCCAACTTCTCGTCAAATTCTCGGTGTCTCTTGGACACAAAACTAAGTTGCGTGTATCGTGTTCCATTACAGTGAGCTGACCGGCAATACCAGTTAGGGGACCGGCTAGCCGGCTTCTCCTACTTTTATTTTTCACTTTCCGCTGAGAGCTCGTCCGGGTAACCGATGTGTGACCATGTTGCCGGTCGTAATTTGACGCAAAATGAAGCTGCGTGTAAGTGCCTTCCCAACAGTAGCTCGCACTGTAGCAACATTCTTGACCGGTATACCGGTCACGATCTTCGTATTTTAGGCGACGCAGTTTGAAGCTGCATGTAATTGATCCAGAGACAGTAGCTCGTGCTGTTATGAATTTTCTTGACCGGTATAAAGGTCAGGAGACCGGCTTACCGGTAGCGCGAATTACTTTTTCGGCGACGTAGTTTGAAGCTGCGTGTACTTGGTCCAGGGACAGAATGTTTGATCCTTGTTGACCGGCTAGCCGGTGCGAGTGATCAACATGTTGACCAAAAACACGCTTTTTCTTGCGTCTCACACCTGTTAACCCCAAACTCAAGGATTAAAATACCTGCAAAAATTATAAACTCCAACCTTTCTCATTTCTTTTTAAAATTATACACTAATATACATGAATTACTCTATTTTACACTAAGAATTTAAAGGACATGAAAGCATTTAAACTAATATACAATTGAAGTTGCTTTTATTTAACGTCATTAAGCTCGATGGGTTACCTCTCACATCATTCCTTAACATAACATCCCCAGCAGTGAGTGAGGTTATCAACATTTGCTATTCGAAATTTGCATCCTTTGATTCTTATTCCTACTAATTTTTCCGAGATAACCTTTATGACCATGAATTGTCCTAGCTAAGATCTTTTCGATTCACGCGCCTTCGGAGGAGGGTTAGGCTTTTTTATTGCGACTTCTTCACCCACTTTGAACTCATTTTTTCTTTCTTTCTTAGGTTCTTTGGGAACCTTTGTGGCACGTACCTTATCTTTATTCTTTGCATGATCAAGGTATGAACTTCCTTTAGGATATGGAGGAGCTTTATTTGGTGGTTTCTTTATTAGCTCTCTTTCTTCCATTCCTAAGGTTTCCACAATCTTGGTTGTCTCTTTTTATACCTGTCCAATTACATCTAAACGGAAGCAATCGTCCTTGGAATCTGGAAATTTCATTGGCCTAAACACGTTGAACTTTACCTCCTCGTCTTAGATACGCATAATCATTTCTACATTCTCTACATCAATAAGAGTACGCCCCGTTTCTAGGGATGGTCTTCCCAAAATAATGGGGGCATTCCTATCCCCGTCGTAATCAAGTATAACAAAATCAACAGAAAAAATTAATGTACCTGCCTTGACGAGGACATCTTCTATTCGTCCCTCTGGATGAACGAGGGATCTGTCAGCCATCTGCAAGACCATAGAGGTCGGTTTCGCATTTCCTATCTTAACCTTCTCAAATATTGATCTAGGCATGAGGTTAATACTCGCACCCAAATCACACAAATCTCTCCCTTGCCATTCATCACCAATAGAAATAGGAATAATAAAAGTCCCAGGATCAAGTAATTTAGGTGGCAACTTACTCTGGCATATTCCACTACATTCTTCTGGCAATCCTATCATTTCATTCTCGAGATATTTGCGTTTGTTGGTGATAGATTTTCAAGAATTCTTAAATATTTTGGTACCCCCTTGATAGCCTCTAAGGAAGGTATATTAATATTAAGCTTACTCACCATGTTCATGAATCTTTGATATTCATCTGTATCTCCTTTTTTCCAAATTCTGGAAGGTAATGGTGGAGGAGGGTGGTTCACTTCCACTACCACATCTTTCTTCTTGGATTTTTCCTTTGTAATCTTAACAGGATCTTCAATCACTTCTTCTCTCACATCATCAACTAAATTCTCCACCACAACTGGTTCCTCTTCTTTCTCAACAATATCCTCTACAGTTTTCGTTTTCACAGTTGTTTCTTTTTCTTTCATAACGGGAAAAGATGGTGGTGAGAGCTTCTTACCACTTCTGAGCGAGATAACATTAAAATCTTCGTATATGGGAGGAGGCTCTGTATCACTGGGTAATTGTCCTTGTGGACGCTGATTTAACTGTTTCGCCATCTGAGCTATTTGATTTTCTAATAACCTAATTGCGGCTTCAGAGGCTTGCCGATTTTTTATCGATTGTGTTTGAAGTGCAATTAATTTTTCTACAAATTGATGAAGATCATTCGCACCTTCTCGAGGTTGAGCAGGTAAATCTCTTTGATCCATGGTGTCATTATAATTTTCTTGAGGAGGTTGTCTCTGAACATTATTTCAGTATCCTTGTCCTCCCTGGTAATTATTATGTGGTCTAGGTTGATAATTGTTACCTTGGGGACGCGGCAGATATGCATGTGTAGGATTAGCTGCCCCATTAGGATTCGAAAGCTCACTCCATGAACAAAAAAACGAAGCTGATTCTATGGATAAACATCATCATCATAAAAGCTGCTGCTGCACAAGGAAACGAAGTTGCACGAGCTCCTGCCGTTTGAGATCCAAGGAGCAGAGAAACGAAGTTGCATGAACTCGAGCTCACAACTTCTTCTGCACATTCAAAAAATTTGCTGCCAGAAGAATTTTTGCAAGCAGAAGGCAGTGGTTTTCGAAGACGGTGGGAGATCTATTAAATATCTGAATAGGTGCGTGCCGGCGAGCCATGGCGTGAAGATAGACGATTTTCTTGTGCAGATCGACGGTTTTCTTTTGCAGATTGACAGTTTTCAGGAGCTCTATTTTTCGAAGCCTTGAATCCCAGTGAACACCTATGTGATGTTCCAGATCAGAGGTGAGGAAGGAGTTGTTGCGAGCTCTGGCCAAAGAAGAAGAAGATATGCCGCTGCTGCTTAGGAGCTCCCTTCGAGCACGAGTTGTGACCAAATTTCGCCCGAGAAGAAGGCAAATCTGGAGCACGAGTTCTCGTTGAATCAAAGTCTAGAGCAAAAGTACTAAGTACGAGTTCTCCGGAAAAGAAGGCAAATGTTTTGAGCATTTTTTTCTTACGCAATGTACGTTAGTTAATATTTCCTTTCTTTTTCTTACTCGATGTACTAAGTACGACCAAATGTTTTTTTCTTTTCTTTTTCTTTTATGCAAATATATTTATTTATTATTTGTAAATAGTTTAGTTATTATTTTTGTAAATTATGTAAATAGGTTAGTTATTATTTGTAAATAGTTTAGTCTTATTTTTTGTGTGTGTATAGGATTTTGTAATGTAAAAATACAGAGAAATTTTAATATTTAAATCTACTTGTGGGTTCTATTTTGGCCTATCCTACACAGAGATTGACATCAATTCGTTCAGACCTGTCATTGATGTCAGCTCACTGGTAATATATCAAAAAGAGATGAGAAAATTGGTGTTGGATGAAAAAATTCTCGAAATGAAAGGCGACTTACATCCAAAGGAATTACAATAGTCTTGCGGATATCGGTAAAGTGTGTAAAGAAAAACGTTTGATTTGGCCTATTAAAAATTAATATTATTAGAATAGTTTTAATAAGACTTTGAATTTAAAATCGTTTTTCTATGTAAAAGAAATAATAGTTTTAATAACTTGTGTTGTTGTAGTGAAGTAGGTTGAATTTTTAGACGACGGATATTCTAAGTTATTATTAATAGTTTTTCAAGTAATGGGTGGGATAAAAGGTATGTGTCGGCCTTGATTTTACTTATATTATGGAATATATGGAAAGCTAGAATGCAGGGGTTTTTCGAAAAAAAGAAATGGGTGATATCGGAAATTCTAGAAAAGACGAAGTTTACAATGAAATACTTATTTGGTGATAAAAAAGATAATGGACAAGTGAACAAAAACGATTCCAAGGAATGTTATATGGTGGAGAATAGTGATAATCCAGTTCTTGACGATGAGGCGGATTTGATATGGCTATGTGATACATCTCATAATAAAAAATGGGAACCAACTAGTATGGTGTCTGTGGCAATAAATAAAGAAGGGGAAATAAAGGAGACTATTAAAAAAAGAGCCAGAGTCAATAGTAGCATTGAAGGGGAGATGTGGGCGATTTTATTAGCAATGAGGGCGGCTGCAAGTCTTGGCATCAAGAGTAGTTCTTTCTACTCGGATAACCTTGAGGTAGTTCAAGGTATAAATAGACGAGGTGGAATCGATTGGCGAATTCGCCCCATGATCTCTGAGGCATGGAGATGGATTGGAAGATTCCCGGATTGGAAAGTCAATCATATAAGGAGAAGATTTAACGAAGTAGCGGATATATTGGTAAAATGTACTAGGCTCAATTTGGATGTGTCTAATTGTCCTACTAGGTCCTTAGTAGAATTTTATGCTAGTATTAGTAATGTATATTCAAAATGTACCAGACATCTATGTTAGTTTAATATTTTGACAAAAAAAAAAAAAAAAAAAAGTGGAAGAAAAAAGCGTTCTTCAAATTTACATGTTAATAAGAGATCTTAGCTTTAGCAAAGCTTGTTAGGCTTTGATTCCATACCTTGAGAACCTTTCAACGTGTTCTTATCTGCCAAACATGTGCTTACATTTGACTAATAACTTGAGACAGGTTTTCTTTTCCCTTTTAATGGTCAATTTTAACAATGATTAGTTGTAACTTGTAACACCATTATAATGCACATGCCCTAGCTTGCCATGTGTGATACTTGGAAGTTGGAAATCATTTTTATATGAAATCCAGCTAATAGTAGGAAATTACTACAACAAGGACATAAACATTTAAAGATCTTACAACTAATTTAAGCACAAAAAGCTGTATCTCATGAGAGTTAGAAATCATACTGTGAATCATCTATTTCTTTCGATAGTTTTTTTTCTTATCAGATTCTTTCGTCAATCCTATTTTAAGTCTTGTCTAGCTCGCATTTTCCCCCTAATATAAAATACAAATTTGTCTAGCAAAGTAGTCGAGTATATAAATATTTTTGACAAGAGATATAAATTAAAAGCCATCCTCTGTTATTATCCTATTCTCATTTTTTTGAAGTTGTCAATGATATTTGTGTAGACGTTGCTCGTATGATTGGCTCTATGCCTAACGTGCTTCGCAAGTCGGTCCGCAAGATTGTTCATCTTTCGTGGAATATGTTGAAAGGATATTTGTTCTATTTATTCCAATTTTTGCCGGATCAGACGTAAAATCGGTTGAATGGTTTAACTTGCCGTTGACATTTGGCTGATACCTTGTATTAACTCAAGATTATATTTTGTACGAAATTACGGATAGATCCACCTGTATTTGACATGCCATTCTTATAGAAAAGTAAAAATTAAAATCATTGTGAATTTTTTTCTCACAAAAATCATTTTATTAAAAAATCAAACATAAAGGTTCATTACAATTTTAAAAACTCCTGAAAAGCTATACTAAATTAGAAAAAGAAGACTTCTAGTCTAAGTACACATAAAAAAAAAAGTTAACCAAAGACATTTTCAAACTTCCAATTCTTTGTAGTAATAATTTTATCACTCATAAAACTAAAATTTTGACAATTATTAAGTTTTGTTGAAAGAAGATACTATATTTTAGAAGGTGTCAGGTCAATAATACACAAGAAGGAGAACGCTGGGTAATTCTCCTCGCAATGAGATCAGCAACTGATCTCAATCATCAAAATTATTCATTCTACTCTAAGAACTTTAAAAGCGTTCAAGGTATAAATCGTAAATGGGATATCAACTTGTAGATCTGTCCAATGATTCACGAAATTTGGAAATAGATTGATAGATTCTCAAGGTGAAAGGTTTACCATATGAAGAGAGGATTTAATAAAGTCGCAGATCTTCTAGTGAAATGCGCAAGACAAGGAATTGACCTCTCGAGATGGAATCCTACTTCTTTAGTCGAGTCTTTTTCTTATTTAAAAATTATGTATAAGAAAAGAGGAGATGGATAACTCGTTGTATTTCATTTTCCTTAGACAAAACGAAAGAAAAAAAAAAGATACTAAACATCCTTCTTGATCATCTTCATTATAAAACTTAATGTTTTGAATATGCGCATTTATATTCCTCCATATAAGATAAACATATATAGTGAACCATCCACTATACACAATATTTAGGAATTTGTTATTGGCTTGAGCAAGAATATACTCTATCATTTCATCTGAAGACTGCATATTATACATATTACCACCACTCTTTCCTAATATAATTGAAAGAATTCTTCTAGAGAAAGAACAAAAAGAAATATGATCTCTATTCTCCATAACATTATGCCAACATCACAAAAATCATTAGATACCAATCCCTACCCTTCATGCGATCCTTAGTAGGTAATCTATTTTACTCGCAAACCATGTACAAAAGCTATATCTTGAAATATCACTCTTGTACCATACAATTCTAGTCCACTCCAGTATAGTTTCTTATCTTATGATTTTCTTCATAGTTTTATTGAAGGAAAATTTGCCTTTTATATTCTCAAACCAAGTGATTTCATCAGAGCCAATACTAAAAAAAGGATCAATGATTTTAGAAAGACTATTAAAAGTGCAGGGAAATGACACCTTCCTCTTTTGAAACAGCTTTGAACAATTTTATTAGTCCATAATCTATTACATTGGATTTATCTATTGATTTTAGAACTTATATTGTGTCCATCAATCCAATTATCCCAATATACAAAGGTATTTGCACAATCTTTAACTGAATGAGAGATGAATTGATAAGCTTCACTTCTCAATTTAAGGTTTTTCTTCCAAATCCAAGCATCATCTTGCTTAGTTTTTATTCCCCATATACACTTATTCTTGTTGATATTAATATGAGCCCATGAACTTAAGAGGATATAATTATTTTGATATATTCTCCAGAATAAGCTACGCGAACAAACTTTGTTAAGAATCTCAGCATCTGAAATATTGAGACAACTTTCATCCTTATTCCTACAAACATCAACACAGGCTACTTTAGCTCCGTTGAAACCATCAAGGTTTCCTTTCCAAAGAAAACTAGAAAGCTTTTGATTAAGCTTATAAATCACATTTTTTGGAAGCAAAAAGACCCTACACCTATATAAAATTTTGCTCGCAAGCACAGCTCTAATAAGTTCAAACCTTCCTGCATATGAAAGCATTTTGTTACTCCAATGACTTATGCTTTTACTAATATTCTCTGCTAGCTTATTTTATTCATCATAACTCATTTGCTTAGATCTTAACGGCACTCCAAGATATCTCACAGTAAAATCTCCTTCTTTAATATTCAAAATCTTAGTAATATTATCAATTATACAAGTAGAAGTGTCACCAAAGTAAATTTCTCTTTATCTGTTGGTTATCCTTAAACTAGCGAGTCTTGAGAATATGTCAAGACCTTGTTTAACTAACTCAACACAATATTCAGTAGCACTCATGAAAATCAGAAGATCATCCGCAAATACAATGTTATTGAGCTTAAGAGTTTCACACCTTGGATGAAATATGAAGTCATTGTTAGCTCCAATTCGTTGTAAAATAGCTGAAAATACTTGCATACACAAGACAAAAAGATAAGGGGCCAAAGGGACCCCTTGTATAAGTCCTCTTTTTCCTGAAAAATATCCCACCATATCTACATTAACACCAATGGAATAAGTCGGAGTAGACACACACAATTTGATCCAACAAATAAACTTTTTTTGAAGTCTAAAAGCTTCAAGTAAACTAAATAGAAACACCAATTAATACTATCATATGCCTTATGAAGATCTATATTTATAGTAAATCTAGAAGAAATAGTGCTTTTCTCATATCTATGAATAATATTTTGAGCAACAATTATGTTATCACCTATCTGCCTTCCGCTCACATATGCACCTTGATTGTTAGAGATGAGTGAGTTGAGCACTTTCTCAAGCTTTTAAGTAATGAGTTTAGAAAGGCTCTTGTATGTAGTGTTACCACAAGATATATGTATAAAAAATTTAATACTAGAAGGGGGTACTAACCTTAGTAATAAGAGTAATATATGCTTGATTGCATTGCAGAAGTTCTTGCCTATATCTAAGACACTTTGCAGAAGCAAGAAGTAAACCCATCTGGTCCAGGACATTTGGTTTCATCTATAGAGAAGATGGCCTTTTTAATCTCATCATCAATTATAGGTTGATCTAACATTTTGATTTTATCATTAGAAAGTTGAATACCAAGAAGTTTATGAATGGTATTACTAGAACAACTCTCTTGTTCATTGTTAGTTGTCCCAAAAAGGTTTGATAGAAGTCAATGAACTTCTTACTTTGATTTGTTCCTGAGTATTAAGAATTGTACCATCTTTAGAATTAAGTGTCTACACCTTATTCTTATCAATCATGCCTTTGATAAGCTTATAGCTATAAGTAGAACTATGATAATTTTTCTTAACCCAAATGGCTTTATACTTTTGTTTAAGCACTTCTTGTTCAATCAAAATAGCCTATTCAATTTTTTGGAGTATGATCTTCTCTTCAGCAAACAATATCATCTAACATATTCATAATTATCTTTTGAGTCTCATCAAGCTTACTCCTCATGTTGTCAATATAACTACTCTTGAAATACATGATATTTAAATCCTTTAAAGCTCTCTTATATGCATTTTATTCACATAGAACTGTAACATATAAACACCTTGCACCTTGATTCTCGAAGCCTTCTCTACAATTTCCGAAAACTCATTGTTCTTGGACCAAATGTTAAAAAAAATTAAATGAGCAAGGACTTCTCTTAGGTAACATTACAATAGTAACTTGCAAAGAACATTGGTATGAGGTTGAAGGAGATATACATAAAACATTAAAATACATATAGCTTAACCAATTATTGTTTATAATAAATCTATTAAGTCTACTAGCTCTTAGCTAAATTGAACTTCTATTACTCCATGTGTCAAAATTACCCATGGTTCGTGCTAAAAATGACTTGCTTCATCAAGATAATCACTGAACTTCTAAGTGAAATCAACTATAGTATCACAATTGAGTCTATCCTAAATTTTGAGGATTTCATTGAAATAGCCAATGCATCCAAACTTGTCATTCTTGTAAATTTGACTCCACTTTATTATGTCTTGCCATAATAACTCCCTCTCTTTGTCATTGGTGATGGATATAGTGTGATAAAATAGGGATAAATAAAGATAAATATTCACACCCTTAACAACCATAGAAACTCACTGCAAGTATCATAGTTCGTTTGCAAGTTTAGTTGATAAGTAAGATTCGTTTGCAGGGATTAAGCATGTTAGCTTAGAATCGTGTTTAGGAAAGAAAGCGTAGTAGAGATTAATTGCTAAATTAAAATACAAATAAAAGATATAGATAATTAATGTAATAAGTAATAAACTACTAAATCAAATCAATTAAGATAAATAGAATGGATATGAAAAGTATAGTTGGTGTCGGTTAGAGCGTGATAAAATAAGGATAAATATGGATGCAAATAAACACCCCAACCAAAGCACGTTACTGCCTGCAAGTATCACAGATCGTATGCAAGTTTAAATAGTAAGTAAGATTCGTTCCTCAGAGACTACGAAAGTTAGGAAGAACTTATGCAATATAAAGTGCAAATAAAGAAGCTAGAAGAATAATACGCTGAAAATAAAAGACTTGGAAATATTTGTTTGATTTTAAGACTTTAAATGATATAATGAATAAAATAAAGGCAGGAAAATAAATAAAGAGAACAAGATAGTATAAGAGTTTAGCTCGAGATCTAGCAAGTAATCCACACTAGCCTTGTTTATTCTAATCATGTAAGGGATAATTGTGTGATATGCAACAATCAGGATTCTATACTCCTCCCTATCCCCTTCCAGATGGACTTAAGTGACGACCTAACAAAACCAGGAAACTTGGGTAAGGGGACCCTGCACAATTATCAGTGATTAAATCTCAAACCCTACTGACTATCTAGTTAGGCAAGCCCTTCCTGATCACTACCGCACACTAGACGTTTATGTGGTGTTTCAATAATTAGACACCCCTTCCGAGTGACCATCTAACTACTACTAAGGTAATCTTATACGTTTGCAACCGCAAGAACTACATACAATAAATCAAAACACATAAAAGCAGAGAATAAAACACTAATTTCAATTAAATGAAAACATCCCAAATTAAAATAGATATAAAACAAGTATAGGATTCATACCAATATGATAATATAAAGCTAAAATAGAATTAATTCATACTAGAGAAAGAAAGAAAAACAATTACAAATTTGAAGGATTGGGAAGACATGATTTGTGTCCACCTCCTTCTGATATTCTCTTCTCTTGATAATGGCTTCTTCTTGGTCTAAAGGCTGACTAAGGATGAGTTCTCTAAGGTATTAATGAGTATATATAAGCCCTTGGCCGAAATTATGAGTAATCTCCAAGTTAAGGAGTTCAATTCTTACCAAAATGTGTATTCCTAACTTGAAGGGATAAACCTTAGCAGATTTTGTTTTGCTCATATCTCATTCGTTACTTATCGGATTTTGACATTCTGTATATGGAAACGACCGCGTTGAAAATATCTAGCTGCTCATATAAAAATATCTCCATAATTCCAGTCCCTTTTTCTGCAGTAAATTAATTAATGGAAAAATGTGCAGTTTTGGCAGCTTCTTTACGTTCCAAATATATATCCAACTTCTTCTGTTTTTACTTTGACAAAGGGTTTTCCTTTACTTTTACTTTTCAAATCAGTTTCCATAGGTGTAATAGCTTCCATATATCTAAGTGCTACACAAATAACATACAAATTACACGTAAAAGCTCGTAAAATATCAAAACACCTAAAACTAAACAAGAAGGTGTAAAGTATAAATAAATGGGGGAAATCCAAAAATTAAATACTAAATATTCCTTAAATGATGTCTAAAATATAGATTAATATATCACAAATAGAGAGACATCAAGACCCCCAACTCAAAATTGTATCGTCCCGATACAATAAAGATAAGAACATTAGGGTAGTCAACAATAAATATAGAAGAAGAAGAGCAAGAAGAAATAGTATACAATAAATGATACTAGAGCAAAATATCTAAAAAGTCTCATGTAGTAAGGTTGAAAAAATAATGCACACATATTCTTAATATACACATAATCAACAATCCATAAATTCAAGTCCAGATTAAATTCGCAATACTAGAAGGAGAGGTCTTCAACTTAGTTCGTGTTAATGGATATAAAGAGATCATATGTCCTAATATAGTATCCAATGGTACACTCATCTATGCCCAAATTGTCCCATTGTTACTCCACCAAGTAGCTAGAAATCCTAAGATCTTTATGGTTATAACGTGGCTTAGGGACGGTATGATATATTTGGATATGGAAAAATGAGCTTTTGGCTCTCTCCTCGCATTCCATCAACGAATCGCCCTATAGTTTGAGTTTTACTCGAAGATGTTCTCACTCAACCAAAATTTGATGCTTTGATTTGAATCCCCAAATAACCCAAGTAAAACCTTTTCCTGATGAGTACAAAACAAAATAAAACTTTGTCGGTCCAAATCTTTTCAATATATATCTCTTTTATTTTGATAGCTAGCTATGACTCTCTTTTTAATGTGAGATATCATGCTACTTTTTCTCATATTTTTTTTTCTTTTCAATACTTTTTTTCATTCACTTTTACCCCGGCAAAGGGTTACAATAATAAACTTATCGTAATCAATAGTATCACAATTACAATCACTTTACCAATCCCAATGTTTCCCAATTATGAAACCCACCACCCTAAACTCAAGCTCTAAAACAACTTGTCTCAGGTTTTACGATTCGAGTGCGGGTCATATGGATAAGTCCTATAAACTAAGGGGTATGGCTTGTAATGTGGCAAATACAAGGATATAGAAAGTCTCAGAGGGGATAAGACGGGTAATAATAATAATCAAATAAAAGAGCGAGAAAGCTAAAGGCTTCAAGTGGACTCAATATGAAAGAATTGCCTTATTCACTTTTCTAACAACCAGATTTCGTAACTTTTTCACTATTAGATCATAGACAAGCAGGTTTTCAACTAATTTTAAATTTCACGTTCTACACACCACTTAACTCTCCCTAAGTTCTAACTTGACACTTCATACACATTTCTTATTAATCTTCCATATCTTTTACTTCCTGTTTTCATACATGCATACTAAATATATTTGTGACACCGTTCAAAAAAATATTACCCACTATAATTGAATTAATTAAAACATGCTCAATAGGTAAATTCATCATATTCTATGCCAATTCTAACCCTAAATTTTTAAATTTTATAAAAAAAGGAATATGAGGACAACAAATCCCCACCCCCAACTCAAAAGTGATTCGTGTCCCCACGACTCGAAAAAGACTCAATAAAGCAATACAATTTAAACTAACACAAATATTGCACATAAATAAATGGTAGGGAAGAAATAAAACATACTCTTTGAGGTTATTGCCTCGCGTGGTCAATACCCAAGATAGGGTGCCGTGATTTTCTTGTATGTAAACTTCTAGTATCACCAATTTCGCATTCTCTTACCTCCTCTTATGCTCCATCAAAATCAATCTTCCAGCTCTAGAAACCCCTTTTACCCATCTTCTCCAATTTCTTTCTTGAATACTATCTTATGTGAAGGTGTTTTCATGTAGGAATCTTTGTTTTGACGATAGCTAATAACATCCTATAAGCTTCGATTCATCTTGGGTATAGAGATCTTGATATAAAGAGGTTGAGGTGTTTTCTCCTTGAAAGATGTAACTGTTTTGCTCTTTGATTTCACCACTGGATTCTTTCCTCTTATGTCTTGACTCGATTTACCTTTTAGTTTATTCCCGAACTAGTACCCATCTCAATTTATTTCTTCATGATCTTACCGTATAACTTTCTTTGATTCTTCATCTCCCTTGCCACTTGATAATATCTCTATTCTTTTCATCATCTCTTTTGACCCCCAACTCAAAAATTTGAAAACTCTTGAGAAGTGTTATTTGGGTTAGAAAATGTGTAAGGATGATGATTTTCTATATGGATATAATGGAATCAAGCTTTGATATATGGGTTTAAGGAATTTTGGAAGAAGATTTGGCAAATTTTGGTTTTGATTCTTGGATTCTAGATGTTTTGAAATGATTTTCATGTTTAATTCATGTTTATAGGAATGTAGGTAAGGATTTGGATATGAATTCATGGTGATTTTGTAGTGTTTTGATGTGAGGTAGAGGTTTCATGAAGCTTTCATGGTGTTTCATGGAGTTTGGGTGCTTTGGGGAAGAAGGAGGCTTAAATTTTATGATATAAAGGTAAAAGAACCTTCTTTTAGCTCAATTTTACGCGTCCCATACTAGGTTCCCGTTTGGCAATGACCGGGTTCCCGTTTAGCCTCGTAAAAAATTAAGGTGCGTATCGTCGTGACCCTTATCGCGTTTGACGACACGGGTGATGAACGGGTACCTGGTTAGCAGATAACGGGCGCCCGATTAGTGAAACATTTCCAGTGGATAGATCTCAAAAAAGACGTGGTTAAGGCTCAAGAAAAAGTTAATTCCGACTTTCGAGCATAAAGTTATGGCCTTCCAAAAAAATTCGTAACTATTACTAACCTCTTCATTTCAAACCCTTATAAGAATTTTCTGGCCGCGCTAACTGGTATACCGGTCATATTCACCGGGTACCCAGTCCTAGACAGTGGTCCTTGGCATTGTACCTGATTTTTGGACCGTTGTGACGGTTTTGGGCGCACCGGTATACCGGTCATCTAACCCAATTACCGGTCAGTCATATTTCTCTATTTTCCTTGCTTCGGCATTAGACTTGATTTTTGGACCGTAGGAACAGTTTGGCCCCCACCGGCATACCAGTGAATTCGGCCGGCTAGCAGGCGGGAGGGTTAGATTTTCTCCAAAAAATGTTCTTTTTCTCCTGAATTCGATTTTCTTAATACCTACATCAAAATCACTAATACCTTCCTCAAATATGCTATATCAACTAAAAACAACTAATCTAAACATAAATTAAATACTTAAAACATTAAAAATTGTGGGTTGTCTCCCGTACAACACTTTTGTTTAACGTCTTTCAAAGTTAGATGTTTTACCTCGGTGGTCATGTATGGACATCACTTCCCCAACAATAAGTAAGCTGATTAATATCTGGCACGCAAAATTTAAATCCCTTGTCTTTCACTTCCACAAACTTCTCAGATCTATTCTTTGTAACCATGAACGGTCATATCCAAGAGTTTTTTAGTGTGCGTGGTAACTTTCTTTGACATATAGCATTACACTCCTCATGTAAACCAATCAATTCCTCAGTTTCTAAACTTTGTTTGTTAGAAAGAATGTACTTCATGAATTTAAAATATTTTGGCATTCTCTTGAGGGCTTCTACAAACGGTATGTTGATATCTAATTTTCTCACCATATCAAGGAAATTTTTGAATTCTTTTGCATTGTTCTTATTTTTTACACGTGATGGGAATGTGGAGGAGGACGTGTAGTTTTTACCACTGAGTTTTTCTTCTTTTCCGGTGTCTTCTTTGGGACACTCTTTGGTTCAATTACCTCTTTGACTTTATCTTTAACATCATCTTCAACCATCTCTTCAGGAATCGGGGTTGGTTCTTTTGGTTGTTCTGATCCTTCCACTCTACGCGGAGGTAATTGTTTTTCACTTCTCAATTCAACCGCATGACAAGTATCATCTTGAGGAGTTATAGTATCACTCGGAAGTTTCCCTTTTGGCCTGATTTGTATTGCACTCGCTATCTATGATATAGTATTCACAAGATTTTTAATAACCCTCGCTTGTTGTTGAAATCTTTGTTGACTCACCTCCATGTTTTCCTTTAGAGAATCCATGAATTTATTTAGATTTTGGTCCAAACTTGAAGGTTGTGATGAAGGTTGATCATATGTAGCTCGTTGCGTTGAATACGAATTATGATATGGCTCTTGATAATAATCTTCATAATTTGGCACTTGTTGATAGATTGGTTGTGGTTGAGCTTGATAATAATTTTGAGGTTGAGTTTGATAATAGTTACCTTGATTTTCAACCCAATTCTGATTCTGTGGGGAATAATAATTTGCATGATTTTCTGAAAGATGATAATTACCATTCGAATAATGGTTTCTTTGATGAGATACGTAGGAAATCGGAGCTTGATTATTAATGCAATTCTCCCATGAATGACTTCTTTCTCCACAACCGGGACATGGAGGTATTGTGTGTATTTGATTTACCTGAGCTATGAAACTGCTCTCTAAACGTGATCGTTCTTGTAATTATTTGACTTGTTTTCTTAATTCTTCGATCCTTAGAGCTTCTAAGGTATCTTCTTCCTTTTCTTATTACAACGGCAAACTTCTTTCGGTTTCAAGAACTCTTTCCATGATAACGTGAGCATCTTCTGGATCTAATAACACAAAACTTCCATCTCCTAGATTATCTACCTTTACCTTGGTCTCGTTGTTGAGTCCTCCATAGTACATGGTCAATTGATATTCTGGCAAGGAGACATGGAATGGACACCCCGCTTTCTTCTCATTGAAATGTAACCATGCTTCACCAACACTTTCCCCTTCTTCTTGCATAAATTGTTCTAACTCCACCATATCTTTTAAGCGTCTACTAATCGGATAGAATCGATCTAGGAGTTTGGCTTGGAGTTTATCTCAATCTGGAATTAAATCAGGGTGTTGGTAGTCATACCAATCGCTTGCACTTACGGTTAAAAAGAATTGGAACATTATGTAGTACATTTGTTCATGTGTGACACCTTGAACGATGTAAGCATCACAAATCTACATGAATTTCTGAATATAACAGACCGGATCCTGATGTACAACACCACTATATCGGTCGTAACTCAAAAATTGTTCAATCATTCTTGGATCAGGCCTGAATTTAGTGGCTTGGATTTCTGGAGTGGGATTCCTCTAGGTTGCACTCTGAATGAGACGGGAAGATCGATTTTCCTCGGACTTTCCATCTGCGTAACCTATAATAGACAAAACTAAAAAAACCAAAGCGTTAAATAGAAATAACTGATATAAAAGCATTAAATAAATGCACAAGGACTAACGATGTAGTATCCGGCAGAGGCGCCAAAACTTGGTTTCGGTTAGGGCGTGATAAAATAAGGATAAATATAGATGCAAATAAACACCCCAACCGAAGCACGTTACTCACTGCAAGTATCACATATCGTATGCAAGTTTTAATAGTAAGTAAGCTTCGTTCCTCGGAGACTACAAAAGTTAGGAAGAACTTATTCAATATAAAGTGCAAATAAAGAAGCTAGAAGAATAATACGCTAAAAATAAAAGACTTGGAAATATTTGTTTGGTTGTAAGACTCTAAATAATTAAGTGAATAAAATAAAGACAGGAAAATAAATAAATAGACGAAGATAGTATGAGAGTTTAGCTCGATATCTAGCAAGTAATCCACACTAGCCTTGTTATTCTAATCATGTAAGGGAGAATTGAGTGATATGCAATATCCTGGATTCGATACTCCTCCTAATCCCCTTCCGGGTGGACTTAGATGGTGACCTAACAATTACCAGGGGACTTGGGTAAGGGGACCCTGCTCAATGATCGGTGATTAAATCTCAAACCTTAATGACTATCTAGTTAGGCAAGCCCTTCGAGATCACTACCGCACACTATACGTTTATGTGGTGTTTCAATAATTAGATACCCCTTCTGGGTGACCATCTAACTACTTTTAAGGTAATCATATATGTTTGCAACCACAAAAACTACAGACAATAAATCAAAACACATAAAAGTAAAGAATAAAATACTAATGTTAATTAAATGAAACATCCCAAATTAAAATAGATATAAAAAAATATAGGGTTCATACCCATATGCTAATCTCAAGCTAATATAGAATTAGTTCATACTAGAGAAAGAAAGAAAAACAATTACAAATTTGAAGGATTGGGAAGACATGATTTGTTGTCCAACTCCTTCTGATCTTCTCTTCTCGTGATGTAGGATTCTTCTAGGTCTAAAGGCTGACCAATGACGAGTTCTCTAAGGTAGGAAAGAGTATATATAGGCTCTTGGTCAAAATTAGGAGTAATGTCCATGTTAAGGAGTCCAGATTTTATCAAAATTCGTATTCCTAACTTGTAGGAAAGGATAAACCTTAGCAGATTTTATTATGGTAATATCTCATTCGTTACTTATCAGATTTTGACGTTCTTTATATGGAACGACCACCTTGAAAAGGTATAGCTGCTTATATTAAAATATCACCATAATTCCAGACCGTGTTTCTGTAGTAAATTAATTAATGGACGTATGTGAAGGTTTGGTAGCTTCTTTACATTCCAAATATATCGAACCTCTTCCTTTTTTACTTGGACTAAGAGTTTTCCTTTACTTTTACTTTTAAAATAAGTTTCTGGTGGGTCCTGGTGTGTTATAAAATTAAGTACGAAAATAAAGGAACCACAATTACCGCAAGTGTACGGTTGTCCAAGTTATACTTTGATAAATCGGGTTTCGTTCTCAGGGACGGATTAGGTTCAACTCCAATATTAACCAGATAGTAAGAATAATTGTTAAACAGAAAAGTAAAATAATATGATTTTTGTTTGGTTCACTTAAAACTAAATACGCAATAATATATAGACTAACTAAAAATAAATAATGCAAATAAAAGACTAACTTTAGAGATGAGAGATACTTGAGTCTCGCAAGGATCCACCTAATCAATATAATCTATGTTATGTTTATGGGTAAAATTGGTATTATAATATTAGTCGGGACTCTAATATCTCCTAACCCCCTGTCGGGTGGACCTAGAAGCTATCTTAAAGTACTATAAACCCCTATATGGGCGAATATGCCTCTTCGGATGATATGAAGTTACCTCTTTGGCTATGTAATTAGTTAAGCCTGTCGGTCAATAACGGACATTACACGGGTATTACCTAAGTCTGTATTCAAACCCCCCTATCCAATGATCACTTCACCACTAAAGTGAATAACCCAAATACTAAAAGCTATTTCTAGTTGTACGAAAATAAATAGTGATTAAGAACAAAGTAATATCCAATAAATAAGACTCAATTCAGTTTAAATCTAAACAATCCCAAATTCAAAACATAGAATAAATTAATTAAGGTTCATCCTTTTATTGCGATTCTCAAGTATATAAAAGTTTAGCTCATAATAAATTTAAAGACTGAAATTAAATAGAAAGACATCATATTCAATTACAGAAAATAAATATATAACCTAAGGGTTTAGTTGGCTGTTGTGGAAGAATAGAATTCCTCCACCTCTAGCGTCTCCTCTGCCTTCTTGCTCTGAAGTGGTTGACTCTCTCTCTCTCTCTCTAAGGATGTTATGAATTGAATAAATTGTGAGATGTCCTGAATAATGAGGTCTAAGAGATGTATTTATAGGTGTTAGAGAACCCTAATTCGAATTTACTTGGAGTGGAAGACAAGGCAAAAACTCTTTAAATCGCAGCCCTAAAATCTACGAAAGGTAAGATTATGCTGCTGATTTGTTTTGGTCATATCTCCTTCAATACTTATCTGTTTGACGCGTTCCAATAGTCGAAACCACTTGTCACGGAAAGCTCTAACTATTAGTGTATACCATTCACCCAAATTCCAAGCCAATATTTAGTTAAGAGCTCGTCTTTAGAACGTGGCTAGAATTTCAGATTTATTTGGCAGCTTTATCTTTTCCTTCTTTGCATATATCCTTCCTTAATCTTCTTATTTCCATGTATATCTATTTCCTATACTGATTTGACTTGATTTGGTCTCTAATTTATTATCATATATCTTTTAAAGCTTCACAATAAATAAATAATTAAACCGCATATGCTTTAAAAATAATAAATTCATAATTCAAGAATTGAAATAGGAAAGTGCACTCTAAAATTAGAAACTCGAATAAAATACTTCCTAAAATACTCTAAGACTTTAATTCTCATTTCTCCTCCTTGTATTGGTCTTTCATGAAATTCAAGAACCTACTAACTTTGCACTAAAAATAATCAAATTAACGTACAAAAGCTCTAAAAATGCAAATAGTCTAATTTCAAGGGGAGAAAGTGTAATATGATGAAATAAGCATAAAAGTCTATCAAATAAGTCAAATATTCACCTAAAAGGATGTCTCCAAAGGGCTAATAATTAGAACAAATAGGGAGAAATCAGTTTCCATATGTGTAAGTGCTACATAAGTAACACACAAATTACGCGTAAAAGCTCATAAAATATCAAAACACCTAAAACTTGACAAGAAGGTGTAAAGTAGAAATAAATGGGGAATATCCCGAAATTAAATACTAAATATCCCTAAAATGATGTCTCAAATATAGATTAATATATCACAAATAAGAGACATCAATAGATAAGGTTTGCTAGTATTCCAGTTATAACGGTGATTAAAGCTCTTAGAGAAAAGTAGTCAGGATTCTATATTCCTCCTAACCCCCTTCCGGGTGGACTTCGGTGGCAACCTAACAATTACCAGGGGACTTGGGTAAGGGGACCCTACACAATGATCAGTGGTAATTCTCAAACCCTAGAGACTATCTAGTTAGGTAAGCCCATTAGGACCGCTACCGCAGACTAGACATTTATGTGGTGCTTTCAATAGTTGAACACCCCTTCCGGGTGACCATCAAACTACTAATAAAGTGGTAGTCTATACTCGTGCGCTAGCAAGAACTACGGTCAATGCATCAAAGCACGTAAAACAAATATATTAAATATATAAGAATCTTAATCAATTTAAAGATTAATCCCAACTAACATAAAATAAAGAAAAAGAATTCAAAGATTATACATGTGAAAAACCCAAACTATGAGAGAATTAGTTCATACTAAAAATAAATAAACTAATAAATAGATACACACTTGTCAATTTGCTTCTATAGATCTCTAAAACTAATATTAATTAATGACCGAGCAAGGACATGATTAAAATGATAAGTAGGTGTTTAAAGCGTTAGCTAACCCTAGGTATAAATCTTGGAGAACAAGGCAAGTTATTGGAGTCCTTTTCTAGTTCGAATTTGTTTACTAAATATAGGATATGATAAACATTTCTTCAATGATTTGGCCATATATCCTTACTTACTTATCGTATTTTCGTGTACTTTATATTGAAACGACGGCAATCAAAGATTTATCTTCTGGTAAAATATCTCATTGAAATTTGTAAAATATTTTCTGTAGTCTTCAAAACACTGGACAACTTTTCATCATGGCAGATTTACTTGGAAGCTCTTTCTTTTCTAATTCAACTTTGTTTCCTTTTATCCTTAGATTTCACTTTGGGTCTTCTTTCCTTAACTCCTTGACATTTATTTGGCCTCTAAATATTTCCTTTTACTTAAGAGTTTCGGAATAACACACATATTATACCTAAAAACGCTACAAAAGTAATAAATCTCCAAATCAAGACATGAATAAAGAAATTATCTACTAACGGGTAAAAATCCCTTAACAATTAACGAAATACAGCTAAAATGATGTCTAAAACCTAGATCAATATATCAAAAATATTGAGACATCAGGACCCCCAACTCAAAGTTGTATCGTCCTAATACAATAAAGAATAAGAACATAGGGAATTCTCTAAATATACACCTAAGACAATTAAGCACAAATGAAAATAAGATAGAAGAATAATAATATCAAAGCAAATACTTAGAAAGTTTCATGTAATAATATATACAAAGTAAATTTCCTATACACTTATCATACAAACAATCAACAAGGTTCAAATTCAAGATCGGATTAGCTTTGCAATGCTCGAAGAAGAGGTTCGTCACTTAGTTCAACATGGAGGCTATAGACTTTTCATCAAGCCTAACTAGTATCCAATGATCCATCTAACTACTCTCTATTGGTTCAATTATTTCTTATCACATAACAAAAAATCATAAGGTCTTTAAGGTTGTAATTATTTAGAGTGAGATTTTGGCTCTCTCCTCACTAGCCATCAACAAATCGCCCTAGATTTTGAGTTACTCTCATAAGATGTTCTCACTCAACCCAATGATTTGATGCATCAATTAGCATCCCCAATTACCCAATATAAAGCATTCAGATGATCGCATAAAATTCTACTTTGCTGGTCCAAATAATATTCAATCTTTTCTTATTTTTTTTGTAATATATTTATGACCCTCTTTTTAATGTGAGATATCATGCTACTTCTTTTCAACATATTTCTTTTCTTTTCTCCTTTTTCATTTACTTGTACCCCGGCAAAGGGTTACAATAATAAACAGTTACATAAGCTCAATAATACCCAACCCAATAATATTTTCCATCATGTGAACCCACCACCCCAAACTCAATCTCTAAAAAGACAGTCGATGCATTGAGATTCGAGTGTGGGTCATATGAAAAAGTCCTTTAATCTAAGGGGTATGGCTTATAACATGTCTAATAAAAAGGCTTCAAAAAGGCTAGAAGGGGTGAGACAGATATAAATATAATAAATGGATAGAAAGCTAAAAGGAAACAAATGACTTATCAAAGAACCACCTTAATCACTCCCTAAACTATGCAATTTCGTTACTTTCTCATCTCTAGCACGTTCATTAAATGGTTTTATCAGCTAGCTCGGATCTCACGGCCTACACATCTCTCAAGGATCCTTGAGATAAAACATACTTCTACTGCATTGCTCACTAATCTTTTCTTTACTATCAATGTGTGTTTTCATGTAAATACTCTAAGCAGATAAAATAACATAAAATAGCTCATAAACATATTACCTACTATCATTAACTCACTAAATTTATGATTTAAGCCATTAAGCACAATCTATATCTAATTCCATTTATCAAAAAAATTCCTACAAATAGTAAATCACATGGAGACGGGGAAGAATGAATCCCCACACCCCAACTCAAAAATGAGTTGTGTCCCCACGACTCGAAAAGAGTCAATAAAGAAATCGAAACTAACAAATATTGCATATAAAGAAATGGTAAGGAAGAAAGAGAACATACTTGAGTCTCGCCAGGGAATCACCTAAGTTCATATATTTAGTTCTTTCCTTTAAGGATAAAATTGGTATTTTATATTAGTTGGGACTCTATTGTCCTCCTAACTCCCGTCAGGGTAGACTTAGGAGACTATCCTACGGCATCATAAACCCATTCAGGGCAACTATAAGCTACTTTCAGATGATTAAGTGAATTACCCTATTGGCTACGCGGTTAGTCAAGCCCGTCAGGATCAATGAAGAATACCATGCGTCTATAACCTAGTTCTGTAATTAAACCCCCCCTTCTGGATGATCACCGCCACTAGTGAATAGCCTAATTATTAAAAAATATCTTTAATTTGCACCTCAATTAAAATAGTAAACAAGCTCGAAATAATAGGCAATATAGAAATACACAATTTAATTTAAATTGGAAAACCCCAAATTCAAAAATACAAAATAAATTAAATTAGGGTTCAACCCATATCACGATTCTCAAGTATTAATTTTTTAGCTCATAATTGAAATAAAAACAGAAATAAAATAAATAGAGACATAATTCCTAATTACTGAAATAAAACTAGAAATAACCTAATTGGAATAACTTAAGTTGTTGTTGAAGAAAGACTTCTCCAGCTTCTACTTCTCTGCCTCCAAGTGATGTCTCCTCATTTGTGATAATAAAATCTATCTCTGAGACATCATTTTAGACGTATTTATTAGTTTTTAGGTCGATTTTAGCTTAATTTAGTGCACTTTCCTATTTTGGGTCTTGAATTAATTAATTATTATTTTTAGAGCATATTGAGTTTAATTATTTATTTAGTGTGAAGCTTTAGAGATATATGGTAATTAATTAGAGACCATGTTGGCTATGCTGTAGATATCGCCGCCTAGGCGCGTGTAGGCGCCGCCTAGGCGTCAACTCCCCCATCAGCCGCTTACGCCAAGTAAAAATGCTAGGCGTTTTTGCCTAACGCCTTAGTCGCCGAGAAAGAGGCGCCTATCCCGCCTAAGAACCGATTAATGGCAAAAAATGGCCGCCTAGACCCTCCTTTAATTTTTTTAACTCTCGCAAATTATTGAATTGATATTATAACTCTAATTTTAGTATTTTCATATTTAATATAGTGGTGTTAAGATGAATTTTATGACTTAAATGGATAAAAATATTATAATTAATACACATGTATTACTAAATATATAAAACTATATAGCGGGATTCGAACCCGCGTAATCCCGCCTAGGCCCCGCGTAATCCCTCCTAGGCGCTAGGCCCCAGTTGACCGCCTAGGCCGCGGAACCGAGATCTACAGCATTGCATGTTGGTTCAAAGAGCTAAAGGAAATAAGATAAACATGCAAATTGAAGATAAGGAAGTAAAAGCTAAAATCATGGAAAAGGAAAAGCTACCTTAAATCTGAATTTCTGCAGCTACGCCTAAAGAAGTGGTGATAACTCCAAAACCAAGCCGATTTTGGAAGATTCCTTTCATAGAGGCGTCGATAATTCTTTGAGGATTCTTTTGGTATATTGTGGACCAAAAACCGACCAATAACGAAGAAGATATGCTCAAAACAAGTCAGCAGTAATTATCTTTAATTAAATACGAATTTGAGTTGGGTTTGGAGTCCATTACTTAACCTCTCCTTCAAGAAACGAATTAGTTCAACCTATACACTATAAATACAGCCTCTTAACACTCTTAAATCATCCTTGGTGAAATCTTAAACCAAGAGGAAGCTTACAACACAAGAAAAGAAGTCTGGAAGAAGCTGTTCATCACAATGTCTTCTTCTACCTCTGAATTTGTAATTTCTTTCTTTTCTTGCATTGGTATGAACTAAATTTCTTTAGCTTGAGTTTTAGCATATATGTATGAACCCTAGTTTTGGTTGACATCTATCTAATTTGGGAATTCTATGTTATAAATTGAATTATTGTTTTTATTCTTTGTTTATGTGTTTGGATTTATATTCTGTGTTCTTGTGGAACCTAGGCCATATAGAATTACCATCTAGTAATTAGCTCACCATTGACAACGGTGTTTAATTACATGTTTCGCACATAACGTCTAGTATTCGGTTTAGATCTGACAAATCAACCTAACTAGATAATCACTATGGTTTAGTACATGTTACTATTTACCAATTACAGGAATAGTTTGCTTAGGAAGCCTTATTGACAGGTAAATCCTATTTAAAACTACCTAGCGTAATTGGAACCGATTATTGAAATACTACATAATTCACCCTTACATGTTTAGAACGGCAAAACTAGTGGGGATTACATGCTAGTGACTCAAGCTATATTCTCATACTACTTCTTTCATATTTAATTTTCTGTCTTTAAATTCTTAGTTTAATTTAGTTTAATCAAAAACCAAATAAATATCTATTTGTCTTTACTTTTTCTGCGTTTTATTTGTTCTAGCTTTAATTAGTTGCACTTGATTATTGCATAAGATTCCCCTAACCTTCGTAGTCTCTACGGAAAGAATCTTACTTATTTTCTAAAACTTGCATACGATCTGTATACTTGCAGAACCGTGCTAGCTTAGGGTGTTTATCTGTACTTTATTTATATCATATTTTATCACACCCTAGGCCGTACCACCAAGCCTCCTAATACTAAAGCATGGTTAATTTAGAGGTCTAAAGAGCCTTTTATAGAGCTCAAAATGTAGTAGGCCCATTAGGCTTAATTAAGTAACTAGGGGTCCAAGACCGTTTTGTTTATTCCCGCATCTGTTGTACACCACTTAGAAAAATAGATATAACTTTTGCATTGTAAGTCCAAATCACCTAATTCAAAATAACGAATTTTGCTAACTCAGAGGCACGTCCTTTACATTTGAACCACCAGTTCAGATTCAGAACCATTTGGAATCGAGAAGAGCTAGAAGTGGCGACAGTTTCTAATGCTCCCCCTACTTTACTTAAGTGATGTGTTTTGCTCTCTTAAAACTTCCTTTTGATATTGGAAAATTCTTCAGTACAATATTGGATGGACCAATATTATGATTATCCATTTATATTATGACACATGACCCATGTTTATAGAATCACATAAACTAATCTATAGACATGTGTCTTTTTATTATATTCAATGATTATGATTTATATATTGGACTATCCAATATTGGATGGAAGTCTTACCCTTTGATATTAGACTTTAAATTTCACTTCTTCTCATCATATTGGTTCCGTCTAGCAACCATGTACCTAAGAAATTCGTACTAAACACACGAATTAACACACAAAAGCTCTAAAAGTCACAATATTACAAACCCAAAGTAGGAAAGTGCATTATTGCATATTAAGCAAATAAATCAACTAACTAAGTCCAATTTATATAATATGACTACTCATTCTGATTGCCAGGATATCGTTTGTGGTATGAACAATCCATCCAATCGTATATGAAAATTCAAGCACGTTATGAGGAAAGATGTTGCCTCTTTTACCAGAATTAGGGGAGCAACATTTGTTATGTTTATCGCACGATAAATGAATGAGTGGATATTCTTACTAGAATTTATCAATTTCTTTCACTTGACATGAATTGAATTAATATTCCTCCATCTCTATTGACTATACTTATTCGCGATTTTTCGGAACGATCTGAAATCGATATCTAATAACCTTTGTAATCTTTTTTTACCATGATTGCATGCTTAAGAGTAAAAAAACACATACAACAATTATAATCCAGCAAAGAATTCATTTAAAAAAGAAATAAAATTAGAATATTTTTTTGTACATGGGAATCCAATGGATCGTGTGATAAAACAAAAAAACTACTAGTCTAGAACATATTTAACTAAACCAAGCCTATGGATCAATCTTGGGGTCTTCCAACCCCATCCGGTCTCGCATGAGTAAGGAGAATATGTTTAAATGCATCTTTCATCTCCAAATCCCACCAGTGGGATCATTGTGCCTACAGTACTGCTTTATTTGTGTCACATCAGCTCTTGCTAACCAATCAACGCATGCATTTCCTTCTCTGAAGATTCCTTTCAAACTAAAGGATCTATTTTTCACAGGACATTCCCAAATCCTTTGAACCCATAGCGCCGCTGGGCTTCTTCTATACCCCGTCTTCTAATAATATCCATTGCTTCCCAAGAGTCTAATTCTACCTCAACTTCCACCAAGCCTGATTATTCCCGCCATAATAAACCCCTACTTAGCGCAATAAGCTCAGAAGTAATGGGCATATCATGATTTATTTTCATAGTAAAAACCATAGATCCAATTGTCTTCCCCATCCTGAATTACGCCACCACCACCAACGCCGATTTCTCCATTTGTTATAGCTTTCATAAGTATTCAACTTAACTCCATGTCATGGTTTGACCTACCCAATAAGAATGATATGGTGTTTTACAGGAGTTACTCTGCCAGGTACCTTACCCCAGACTCTTGTATAATTATATGCCGTAAATTGTGCTTTTCTAATTATCCCTTTTGCCGTGGGAAATCCAACACCGTTAAATACCACGTTGTTATGTTCCTTCCAAATTGCTTCGATCATCGCTTCGAAAAACTCACTCCATAATACTTTGGCCAAAGGACTCTTACTAGACACATTTTTTTCCACCACCTGCTACTTACTGTCTCTTGTACACCAGCGAATACTGTGTGATTTTTAACCCTTCTCACTGACTCAGACACTATGCCAGAAGCAGGCCCCACAAAGTTGTTGTGATGAGACGGGTCCTCCCCATGGAGAGGACTAGCCACCTGCTGGAGCGAGCTATGTTAAAGCTGCACCTTCTATGGGCTTACTGACTAGCCCTATTCATTATCCAACCTATGCTCCTGCAACATTATAAGTATAGTACCTGTAGCAGCAGGTAATTGGAGCTGTCCTTGCTGATAGGAAACCGGTTGCAGCAGCTCTTGGTTACTGAACTCATGTTGCTGTAACGTTGTTCTTGAAGTCCAAGTGGCAATATGATTTTGAGCCTTCTCCTGTAAAGGAAAATCAGTTCAAAGCAACTCAGTCCCCAAGATGTCTCAAACCTACATATTTGCACTTGAAGTCCCTGTAATATCAATATTATCAAAATTTCATCTGGTTCTTTGGAGAGAATCATTACCATGCATATCTATGTAATTAAAAGCCTCACTCCTACCTAAATTCCAAATACTCTTAACTTTAATACAATCTCTGAAAATATGCAGAGCACTCTCTTCCATCAACCCACAACATGGACATAGCCCGGAATCGACCACGCCCCTAATACTAAGATTTCCACATGTCGCTAATCTTTCATGTATGCGCTCTGGGCACTTTAACTTCCGAACCTTGTCCTACTTAATGTTAGAACGCGTTTCACTAGAATCATACTCCCACGAAGCCGATTTGGCTGTATAAATCCCATTAATCTCTCGTGTCCAAGAGGGCTTATCTCTACTCTCATTTCATCTATTCATCCAAACTTCTATAATCTCTAAAAACTTTAAGGCTGGTAAAAGATGTTGGAATTTCTCTCAGTCCCAAGGACCATCCTCTAGTACATAGTCCTTAACTTTCTTAATTTTTTTTCCAAACTTAATAGTTCAAATGACGTGATCAACTAGGGGACGATCCCCCAGCCACAAATCCAGCCAAAAACTCATCTTCATCCTGTTTACAAGAGCCACCGGGATCCCCGTCTTATTACGTCAATTTCTTTCTGAATGGCTCTACTAATTCTCGAATCATTAGGTTTAGATGAACAGTAAAGATGATTCGATTTAAAAAAAATTTGTCTTATAACAATAGTCCATAAATTCGTACTTTCATGAATTGATTTCCAGCCCAACTTTCCCAACACCACGCTATTCATTTCTTTCGCTAATCGAAGACCAAGACCTCCCACATCCTTAGGGCTACACACATATTTCCAAGCTACCCAACTGATATGTTTTTGCTCTTCTGTGATACCCCAAATAAACTCTCTTCTGATTTTATCGATTTCTTGACACACATAGATCGGTAACTTTTCGACTTGCATAATATACATCGGCACAACACTAAGAACGGAATGTGCTAACGTTATGCGACCAGCTAGTGACAATACATTCCCCTTCCACTTTGCAAGCTTTCCATTAATCCATTAATAATATCTCCATTGAACCCTCACGTTCTATTAGCAGAAAGAATGGGGACGCCAAGGTATTTCCCAAATCATCTGCTTCTCCTATATCCACTCCTAGGCGTGATGCTTGACGCTACCTCTTCATCTATATTCGGCAAAAAATAAATCACTGATTTCTCCTTGTTGATTGTTTGGCCCGCGTCTTTACAAAATATGTCCATTGTGTCCTGCAAAATATTAAAATTATGAGATGGGACTTCTAAAAATAAGATAAGATCGTCAGCAAAAAAATGAGAGAGATTGGGTCCCCCTTTGACTAAGACGGATGGGCTGCCGCTCCCTAATTTCCACACGCTTTTGGATGAGAATAGAAAGTCGTTCTATGCAAATAAATAAAATATACAGGGAAATAGAGTTGCCTTATCTAATCCCTCTCTCGGGTTTAAAAGAAGGAAATGGATAGCCTCGCCTAATAATACTCAGCTTGTTATAAATCAAGCCCTCAATAATGAGAGACACCCATATCTCAGGAACCCGTAACAACTCCAGCGAGTCTTGAATGAAATCCTACCACACTTTATCGTAAGCTTTAGCTAGCTCCACCTTAATTGCCATGAAACTCTTTTTCCCTATTTGATGTTTAAGAACATGATGAACTTGTCTAACCAATACCACGTTATCTATGGTAGATCGATGCGGTAAAAAACTACTCTAATAAGGACCAATGTAGTCCGCCAGAAGGGACCGCATGTGATTTACCAGAATTTTCATGCAAATCTTGTAGCTAACATTAATCAAACTTATCGGTCTGAATTGAGTTATATACTCTTGATTTCCTATCTTAGGAATAAGATGAACCAAAGTCCTAGGACCTCTTTAAAAAATCGTCTCTCTCATAAAGCATACCGAATCATGTCATAAATTGTGGGCCCCAAAATATCCTAACATTCTTTATAGAAGCCCTTAGTCATTCTATCGAGGACTGGAGATTTATGGGGATCTATTTGGAAAATGGCTATGCGAACCTCCTCATTCAAAACAGTCACACTAAGAGACTTGATATCTCTTGCTTCGGAAGGCGGTAAACGAGGTAATCAAAATGTTGCTGGCTACCTTCCTTGAGTGAAAATAGGTCCTCATAACAACCTCAAACCCAAATCTTTTCTACCTCAATGTCATCGATCGACTCGTGAATCTCATTTCTAATACGTATTTTTCCATCTAGACTTTTCTTAACTTGCGTCGCCCTGTGATAAAATTATATATTCCTTTCACCCGAGTTAACCCAATCCATCTATGCTCTTTGAAACAAATCTATCTCCACTTTCTCAAGAACGCTTTCGAATTCTCCTCTTAATCTCTTCTCTAGGTCTACAAGTGATGAATTTTAAGCATCCTGCAGCGCCTTCTGAATACCCAAAATCCTTCCAAGAAGCCTATTATTTCTCTGGAATATGTCGCCAAAACGTATCAAACTTTCAAACATGCAACTCTGCCTTAATCACTTCAATGTTCTTCCCCAACGATTGTCCTTCACGAACCTATTTATTTTCCACCAGTTCTTAAAACCTTCATAATGATACCACGCCGGTTCAAAACAAAAACGCCTCGTGTTAGCACGAGGAGTCGCTAACTTAACTAAAAAAATAATGATGGGGGAATGATCTGAATGAATTCAAAGTAGATATTTGGCTCTAGTATCACCTAATGTATCAATCCAATGACAGATACCGTATGCCCTATCCAAATGTTTCATTATTCTCAAACCTGTATTCCAAGAATCACTCCAAGTGAACCTAGGGCCTTAAAACCCCAAGTCCTCTAATCCGCACTTGTCCCTCCATCTCTTGAATTTTATCATATGTCGAGTCACAATATCCTCCTCTCTAGAAGTGTTTTTGTAACCCCAATTTGTTTAAAAACACCCACCACGAACCATGGTTCTACGATAGAACACGAGGCCTCCTCCAGCGCATCCCAAAGATACTACATAATCCATACTTTAGGGTTCACGTACACTGCAGATAAAATTCGAGAAATAAATGAGACTTTGGAAATACGTACATTAATTACCTGTTTTCTTGCCGATAAAATTTGGACCGCGATATCCTCATTGTTTCAGAGAATATGAATCCCTCCCGAGAATCCAAATACATCAACTATAATCAAAATTGAAATCTAATGAGATTGGATAATCCTTGTAGCCTCCGATCCTTCCGCCATTGTCTCCACCACAATTGCGATGAGAGGTTTATGACGGTGACGTGAAACATTAAAAGCCCTTCGAAAATCTGCATTATTAGAAACTCTACAATTCCAAAAAAAAAAATTTAACATGGTAATTAGTCGAAGACCAATTAACATTACAAATATTAGATGTAATCGATATAAAAATAAAATATATAGAGAAAAACCAAGATTAGTCCTTTTGGGTTGTCTCGCTTCCCTCAATCTCCATGGCAGATCTTTTGTTAAGTCCAAATCACTGCGTTCAACACTTCCATTTGGCAAAGTGTCCATGTCTGATCAATCAAGGAAGAAGTCCTTACAGTTAGGAGCATCGGGTTTATCTGCAAAAAAGTCCCTAAGAGCTCGCTCGCCCATTTTCCAATCATTCGACTGTCCTAGAGTATATCCCTTCTCTTGTTGAGGTGCGCCAGTAGCAGATACTGAATCGGAACTGGTGCTTGCCGAAAAACACTCTTCAACAGCATTGATGCAATGCGTATTCACTGCCGTCTAAATTTGTGGCAGCTGCAAAATACCTCGGTGAACTGGCAAGGCCACATCAGGTCCAAACTCAACAATTGTATTTTCACTAACAGTCCCTGTGAAAGTGGATTCAGTGATTGACACTAAATTACTAGAATTTGCAAAAGAGCCCTTGTCTATATCTGATACACTAAAGCGATTGTCCTTTATCAAATCTTTCTTACTTACTTGATTTGATGTCCTGGCACCAGTTTTTATTGGAACGATTTCATTACCATTACTTACACTCGCTCCCTCAATAACCCCACTCCGCACTATATGTTCACCATTCATCGACCCTGATTTTTGCTATTTTTTCTTTCCGTCTTATCTTTTCATTTCGGGGCCGGTACCACAAGTCCGCCATCACTCACCCTTAGTCTCTCGGCCCTTCCAACTTATAATTAACCATCTCCAGGACATTATGCTTCAGACAATTCTCCACACCACTCTCGAAACAATTCCTTCCCTCTCTAATCACCCCAACCGCTGCAACATCTCCTTTCACTTGGTGATCAACTCTGCTAGTCTCAACGGCACCCACTCAAGGCCTCGAATTTGGATCCTGTAAAATTCTCGTCCAAAACACCAAACTTTTTTTTGTTAGGCGTACCATTCACTCTATTTTTGCCTATGCTATTTCCCTTAAAATTAACCCTCTGGTGTTGTTGTCCCCCATTACCATGTGGGGATCCCTTTCCCTTATACACAGTCATCCACTCCCCATACAAAAAGGAGGTTTCTCTACGTCTCTCCCAAGCAAAACCCAAGATTTAGTAGTGGTATTACCTTCATTCTCGTTACCTGACACTCCCTTAATACTCAGACAATACCCTCACACATGCCCAAACTTACCTTAATTAAAGCAAATTAAGTGTAGTCCCTCATATTCAACCTTTTATAAATGATCCCAATACGAATAATAGAAACCAAGGGATTATCAAGATCTATTTCCACCGCAATTCTCGTGAAATTTCCACGTGCCCACAATCTAGTAACCGGACCAACGGGAACCATTTTACCAAAAATTAGCCCCAGTGAAGTGAGTATCTCCTCCATATAATTCATAAGAGGCAACCACAGTAAGAGAATCCAAATCGTTGTTCTAACTATAGGAGCATCATGAGGCATGAATAATGGGTCTCACGCGTGCACAAGTAGATACCTGTGAGCCTCTAAATTAGTAATTGTTGCGTGAAATAACTGAATCCCACCTCAACTAGGTCCATGTGAGCTTTCGGGGTCCAAATTTGGTTTAGCTTATTAAACAAATATTTAAAACCCACACTATATCCCAATAAACGTATTATAAGGGAGTGTTGCCATACCTTACAACCATTGCGCTTTTGCTTCGCGGCTCGAATCAATTGCGGGTATGTAGTATCACTCGATGGAATATCATCTACCATTCCAAAAAAATCAATCTCCTTGGTAAATATCTCTCCTTTACTCCCTCTACCATGGAGCCAGCGACGTTTCGTGTCACCTCGATGTTCGATCTTGGTTTATCACTCTCCTCCGTAACAGATTCACATGAATTTATATTCGGGCAAAAAACCATGGGTTCGTCAATACCTAACCTTGCATCACATAACACCACCCAGTTTGTGCAGAGTTTAAGTCCGATTTTGTACCTTGGGGAGTGAATTCCTATGAAATGATGAAGAAAGAGCTGGAAAAGACTCATCCGTGAACGCAACTCCAAGGCCATTTGCACATGACCTTCTGAATATTTTCCATTTTCAGTGAATGTTGGGTTTTGAATTATACTGCTCATCACCAGGGCTAATTCTAGACAAGAGTTTGCTCCATTATTCGAGTTGGTGGGGTCCTTTATCAAGGGGGTGATTCGGTGTCTCTCTTGTCATCGGAATAATGCATCCATTGATCATCAGAGAAACATCATCCCTATCTGGGTAATTGAGAGCCCGCTTTGACCCTTGTTGGACCCCACACCCCCATCTCCTACCCTAGTACTCTCCTTCGAACTTTTGATCGCCGCTTGATAAGAGGGCTGGGAGAAAATCTTTATCTGTTTTGTTGAGAATTTCCTAACACTATTGGACTTTTCCTTAAGATGGAATGCTTTTGCACTTGGTGTTGACAAAAGTGAGACCACAAGATCCGATGATCCCTTCTTGCGTTCCGATCGTTTTCTGTCGGATTCAGGTGGGTGAGGCGGCCGCCCCTTCTCCGCCATGGAGATTGCCATCATGTTCACAAAAGACAAGTTTTAAGATAAAAGAGAAAATAAAAAAATAATTAAGGAAATAAAAATAAATCAAACCACTAAGGTTGCGCCAGCACTAAAGAAAGTACTTCAAGATAATAGTTCTAATCCCGTTATTTCATATATTTTTTATGGTAATAAAATAAAATTAGATTGGTTATTTCCATTACTCCTTTTAGCCCTTTTCACTTTCCAAACTCTTCTCTCTCTACACTTTCTGTTCTCTCAGTTTTTACAGACAAATGGCTACCTATTCTAGACATGCTCTAACGGTGACATACCTACATCCAGACGAAGAAGAAGAGCTCGGGGTCATTGAACTAGACATCAAGGTACGTTGCGTGGAGAACTTGGATCGTGGAAGAGTGTTGATGGTTCGAGTAATGGGCGATGATAAGGTAAACCTGGCTGGGTTTCGACGATGGGTGTTTGACCGTTGGCAAGTTAGAGGTAATGTAACAATCTCTGAAATCTCTCAAAATTATTTCAAGCTTGAGATTGATAACCCTAAGGAAAGGGATCGGTTGTGGAATCTCCGTCCGGGTATTATGATAGGACAACACGCTGGGTTCACTAAAGGTAATGGTAGTTTCAATGGAACCTTCACTCCCTCCAACTATTCCGCTGCATGGATTCAAGTTGGGGGTTTAGCACATATCCAGAATACAATTGGTACTATTAAAAACATTGCTCGTACATTCACTGATTTGGAGGAGATAGATTTTCCTGAAGATGACACAGCGGTGGTGCCGGTCCTCAGATTTCGAGCAGGTTTTAGCGTGATTGATCCACTTCCACTTGGTAAATTTCTTAGGCAACAAGATGGAGTTGGATGGGTAACATTTAAATATGAGAATATAGGTCTATTTTGTTTCGCTTGTGGAAAGCTTGGTCACAAACGAGAAAATTGTGATGAGCCAGCTAATAGGGAAGGGCTTTCAGCGCCAAAACTTCGATTGATCACTTGGAGCCCGAAGAATATCATCAAAGACACACTGGAGAAACCTTTGTACGGTGTTAGGAAAAGAGTTGGTGATTCTTTTTTATCACATGCAAGCTATTTCAACTGGGATAGAGATGATGAGGGGTCACATCCAAATCCAGCTGAGGGTCAAGATAGGGAGATTCGCTCCAAACATGGTAATGATAGAATGGGTACTTCTAAAAATGAAACAATGGGTGATAGTTCTGACACAAGGGGTGATATCGATATGGGTGGGGAACAGGCTGGAAAACAACAACATAGACTTGATGAAGTAATCTTGGAAGCACAGAGACAAGGCAAATTCGTGCAACATGCAGTGAGAACGGTGTTTATCAGTGATGATGACAACGATAAAACAAAGACAACTGGAGATATTGCAGGGATGGGTAAGGAAGTTAACTCTCTTGATAACAAAGGACAATCAGATAGTACTAGTGACACTACTGACTCAGATAAGACGAGCACTGCTCGGTTCAAAGGTATATCTAATGCAACTGCTAAGAAACGTAGGAATGAGTATATGAGGTTTCACACAGTTGCGAATAAAAGGCAAAAAACCCAGTCTAGTGTATACAGTGTTGAAGGTAACAAATTAAGGAAACTCAGCTTGGAGGAACAGATTGCTCTACAGGATGTTGATACGGAAGGAAATCTAGGTAATCTACTTGAAAACGCTATAGCTATGGAGAATCAGGATCAAAGTCAGAATGTTGATGGTGGTATGGTTGATGGTGCTGGTGTTGAGATGGTTGAGAATACAGGTGTTTTTAATGTGGTCGAAAGTCCTGATCAAGATAAATAAAAAATGAGGAAAAACAACAAGGAATAGTTTTTGGTGGTGTTGAGCAAGGAATTGAACAGAACTTTGAACAAGATTATAAGAGAATTCGTGGAAAGGGAGGTGCTAGAGTTCGTGGTAGGGTTAGACGAGGAGGAAGAGGTCGAAGAGGAGGCAGCCACCCGAAGATGGCTGCGAACCAAGAATGATAGTGTTATTTTGGAGATGTCAAGGCATCAGGGCTCCCTTGACAGTTCAAGTCTTGAAGGCCATGGCTGTGGAGTATAAACCAGCTGTGGCTTGTTTTTGTGAGACAATGTTGATGGATTATGATGCTAAACTTTTTGTTAGGAACCTAAATTTTGAAAACTTTTTTGTGGTCAACCCCTAGGGCAGTCTTAATCACTCTGGGGGCTTTTTGTTGATGTGGGACTCGAAGGTCTCAGTTTGTATTTTGGACTCTTGCCCCTACTATGAAACTGCTAGAATTAGTGATAGTTTAAATTCGTATTATTATATGTTTGTCCATACTCCTAATACTTACCTTGAACGGCAAGTTTTGTACAAAACTATTACAGATTGGAGATCCTGGCACGCAGGTCCTTTTATTTTAATGGGGGACTTCAATGATATCTCCAGCAGCAACCAAAGACTTAGCTCATCCCCGCCAAATCAGCAATATATTCTTAACTTTAATCTTTTTATTTCCAACAATATGCTAACTGAAATTCATAACTATGGAAGTTTTTTTACTTGGACTAATAGGCAAGACGAATTGAACGTGGTCAAATCAAAAATTGACAAAGATTTCGCTTCCACGGAGTGGACTGACAAATTTCCCAATGCAACCGTGTTCATCCCACCTGCCGTGGGGTCTGACCACTCTCCCCTCATACTTTTCCCTCATGGTAAAGGGAGGAGACACATGAGACACTTTCGATTTGAAACAAACTGGTACATTCACCCACAATGTAAGGATATTGTTGATAATGCTTGGAATACCCCGGTGGACAACTCTGCCCTCCAAGTAGTACTCCAGAAATGAGAGATTACTTCTAACGCTTTGGCAACATGGGGAAAACTCCTATTCCCTAATAACAAAACCAAGATTAAAGAACTAGAACGGCAACTTATTGATACCTCTAATGCCCCTTTTACCCCTCAACAACAAGGGGAGGAAATCTTGATTCGAGAACAACTATTACTCTACTGGAAAAGGGAGGAGATTTACTGGTCTGATCGAGCCAGAGATCAATGGATTCAATATGGAGATAAAAACACTAAATACTTCTTCACCCTCACGTCTCAAAGACGGAACTGTAATCGAATTGCAGGAATACAGACCTCTGATGGTGATTGGGTTCATACGGAGGATGAAAGTAAACAACAATTTAATACCTTCTATTCTAATATTTTACATGAACAGGAACCTACAGATCTAAATGACGCTTTACGTGATATATTCCCAAAAGTGACTACCGATATGAATGAAACCTTAACCAAGATACCAGATGAGATTGAGATTAGACAAGCTGCTTTTGATATGAGCCCTAACAAAGCTCCACGCTCTGATGGCCTGAACGGTAAATTTTTTCAGGAATACTGGGACATTATTGCGTCTGATCTGGTTGACCTTGTGGTTGACTTTTTTACTAATAATACTCCACTCACTCTTTTAAATGAAACACTTATTACTCTGATTCCTAAAGGTGACTGTCAGATAGGAGTGGGCGACTACCGTCCTATCTCATGTGTTAATTTTGTATACAAGGTGATAGCAAAGATATTGGCTAATAGACTACAGGCGTTAATTCATGATATCACTTCACCTACCCAATCGGCATTTATTAAAGGACGGGCAATCCAAGATAATATCCTTATTGCTCAAGAAGTTTCCTACTTTATGAAGCAGAAATTGAGAAATAAAGCTAATTTTGCGGCTATTAAACTCGATATGGCAAAGGCATATGATCAGGTACGTTGGGAATTTCTCCGCCTGCTACTTGAGAGAATGGGGTTTACACCCAAATGGGTACAATGGATCTGGAATTGCATATCGACGGTTACTTTTCAAATTAACATTAACGGAGAGCGCCAACCACCCTTCAAACCTGGCCAGGGCATTCGGCAAGGGGACCCTCTATCACCACTGTTATTTGCTTTACTTACTGAATCACTAATTTCTTTATTGGAAACTAAGGTTGAACAGGGAATGATCACAGGTATTCAGATGACACGCAATTGTCCGACTATATCTCACCTTCTCTTTGCAGACGACTCCTTGTTTTTATCTCGTTGGATGGGCAGGACCTGCAGGAATTCAAGGAATGTATTGAGACTTACTGTCGATGTTCAGGGCAGAAGATTAACTACCAAAAATCTTCGGTCTGTTTTAGTACTCAAACCCCGGAAGATTTACGTCAACAGGTAGTAGCAGCACTACAGATTACTGAGACTCGAGACCTGGGTAAATACCTAGGCATACCACTATGTCACAAGAGATCACGAATGGACACTTTAAACTGGATAGTTGAACGGGTTTTTAACAAAGCCCAAGGATGGATAGCTAAACTCCTTTCGAAAGGCGGCAAAGAAATACTAATCAAAGCTGTTTTGCAGGCTATTCCTTGCTATGCGATGTCTATTTTTTCTTTTCCTATTGGTTTTTGCAGGAAACTATCATCTATTATAGCTCGATTCTGGTGGAACTCTTTGGAGAAAAGGAAAATACATTGGCTAGAATGGGAAAGATGACTGCCGCCAAAGTAGTAGGGGGAATGGGTTTTCGAGACCTGAAGACGGCGAATAGGGCGCTTTTAGCTGCTCAGGCTTGGAGAATCCTTAGTAACCCTCATCTTCTAGTTTCTAGAGTATTGAAAGGCATTTATTTCCCTCGCGGGACGTTCTTAGATGCTATGTTGAGACAAAATCGGACGTGGTCTTGGGCTAGCTTGATTGAAGGAAGGGATTTACTTATTGAACATGGCCACATCCAGATTGGAAATGGAGAGTCTACCAATATCTGGAAACACAAATGGCTACCCTCAGGTATTATTAAGGATCGTCCTATTGATACTAATATTGAAACAGTTAATCAATTGATGACAACTCAGAGGAATAGTTGGGACTGGACGGTAATAGACAATACCCTCCCTCAACCAGTCCATGGAGAGATTGCTAGGATCCCTCTCCTTGAACCGAAGGGCCAGGACACTTTCATTTGGCCTTTTACTAAATCTGGCACATATACCACAAAACTGGGTACAAATTATTGTCCCAACTTGCGATGATTGGAACAGCACAGACCTCAATCCAAGCGGAACTGAATAACCCAAAACCGTGGAATCGAATTTGGAAATCTAATGTTCCCAACAAAGTACGATCTTTTAACTGGAAAGCATGTCGAAACTTACTGCCTACTAAGCTGAATTTATATAGAAGACATTGCAGTGACAGCAAATACTGTATATGGTGTGAAAGCTTGACGGATACGGATGTACATATGCTTCTATCTTGTAATTTTGCGAAACATGTCTGGGCCGGTATTGTTTTACAGGTGCGGATACCGGAGGATGATCCAGATTCTATTGGAGACTGGTTCTCTAAAACATGTGACTCGATGGACAATACTATTTGGGAGGAAAACATCTTAATAGCAGGCCTACAACTGACACTATGGAACATTTGGAAGGCCAAAATGAAAATGCTTCACGAACAAGTTCATATTCGACTACAACAAATTGTTTTTTCAATTCATGCAGGTATGGCGGACCTATTCGGAGCCTCTTGGGACTCCCCACCATCTCCTACACCTCCTATTACCAGGATACCGGCGGTTAACCCTATGAATGATTCTGATCTAAACGATGCTATTTTTGTTTATACTTGCGATGCTTCATTTATTTCAGCTAACGCACCAAGTGGTATCGGAATAGTTCAACGGAATACTCTTACAGGTCAACGTGTTACATTTTCGAAACCTATCTGGACAGATTCAGCAGCGGAAGGGGAAGCTGCTGCGGTTCTTGAAGCTTCTAGGCTCAGTATGGCTCATCCAGGATCTAAAACCGTAATCTGTTCAGACAACCTTGACTTTGTTCAAGGTCTTAAGTCGTTGCCAGCTGCATGGTGGAAAGTCTGTACTTTCGTTATGCGGATCAACAAGATGGTTGGAGATCATGGAGCGCTTTTCTTCAAACATCTTCCGCGTAGATTGAATGGGCTGGCTGACCGAGCCGCGCGTTTTGCTAGGCAATCGGCCCCGGATCATTTGAACCCTATGGAATTGGGGCCGCCCTTTACGAGACTAGGGATAGGCTAATTTAGCCTTAGTGTTTGTTACTAGTACGTTTGACCAAAAAAAAAAAAAGCCCTCAAACAATTGCCACCTTAAAATAGTTACAATTAAAAAAAATTCCCATACACAATAGAAAAAGATACAACGTTCGAATCCTCTGGATATAGGTAACTTAATACTGATTTACTGATTTATTTGCGAACATGTATAGGATGCGTATATATTTTCTATAGAATTAGTGATGGTGTACTAACCCAAACACCATTGTATTTAAAAAAAAAAAAAGGTATTTCATAATGTACATTAGGCCCACAATAGAAAACATCCAAAATCTGTTCAATAAAGATTCGATCAGCCAAAGAGCTACTACTGTACCCACCTGAAAATATCTCTAGCTACACATCTTACTGTACCCCTTTATTAAAACGAAAAGATGGTCCCCTAAACTAAATGGAATTCAATAAAAATAACAATTTTTAAACAACATAAGTATAATCATACACAAACAGGAAAACTTAATAATGGAAAAAAAAAAACAGAAAGCACTTTGAACAACAAGATTACAAGAATGTCAAGTTAATGAAAATAAATTGCTTGGATATTTATCATAACAAGAAAACCATCTCAATTATACGACTAAGTTGAGTTATTCCGATGATTGACAGCCAAGTTAGGTGTAGCAATATTATTCTTATTGTGAGTTTCTCCTTCTGTGTTCCCAGTAGATGTAGATGGCTTGCTGCTGCTAAAAGCTCTGAGTGGACTAGCTAAAGCCCATCCCCAACTCTTACTCCCAACACTACTTGTTCTGCCATTAACACTACTACTAGTGCTCTCTTGATGATGATCGCCTGTTATAGCAAAACCACCAAAAATACCACCACATTTAACCCTTTCTTTAATGCATAAATCACTTGTTATAGCATTACCTCTTTGCGATTCAACTCTTCGCACTACTGTGCAATCACCTAAACCACTTGAAATTCTCTCCAATAAATCACCTGAAAATTTTCTACTTCCACAACCAACAGATCTAGATCTATACACTTTTCTATCAGTTCTAGTACAATCATCAGTGCCTTCAACCACTATCAAAGATGCTGATGAAAAATCGACACCTTTAATATTAGTTGTTTCATTTTTCTTGGATGTGGGAGTTTTAGAGTAAAAAAATGACCAAAAGGACCCTCTTTTATAATTAGGGCTATTATTATAATCTTCTTCAGTATCACGAAAATGCATTCTAGGGTTAGTAGCAGTAGACTTACTTCTCTTGAAAATAATGCTACCCTCTTTCTTTTTCTTCTTCTTGGTGGTGGTGGTGGTGGTGCCACCAATGTCAGATCTAACCGATGGAGATGAGGATAAAGAAGATGGGAAAATTGCTACAGATAAAGAAGATGAAACTAATTTGCCTAACTTTTCTTGAAGACAAAATGCACATATACCACCGGCTGTACTCTTCTTGTAAGGATGATTTAAACATTGCATATTTCCATCTTCCATATCTTCAATAACAACTTCCATCACCATTTTCTACGCGAATCGTACATATAATAGTTCTTGAAAATTGAATTGAGACCGAAAAGCAAATAGGTACAGATAGAATAGAGAGGGGAGGAAGCAAAAATGGTCAAATGGTATTGAAGTAAGTAACCATATTAATGGTGGGTGTAGAGTTAAAAGGGTGGGGTAGTGGGGTAGGACTGGGGAAATGTTCCAACAGCACGTGAAAACCTGACTAGGGTTGTATAATAAATTCTCGGTCTCTTGACCTTAGTTGTAGTAATAAAAAAAGATCCATTTTTTCCTACAAATTCTATTTATAAAGAAAAGTTTTATTTTTTTGGGTGATTATTTTAAAAGGTCCAAATAACCTCCATAATATTTACAAAATTCTTGTTTCAACTAAATCATTAAAACTCAATTAAATAATAATAAAAAAAAGCTCAAAACATATCGCTCTCATATCTGTACAAACTAAAAGTTTTTATTAAAAAATAACTTATTAGGATTTTATTTTTAGACCTCACCTCTCTCGCTTCACCCTACTAAAAGTCCAGCGTCCCTCACGTTCACTCCCCGGCCCAGTGCCACTCATCTTCACTTTCCGTCCCATTCTTCTCGTCGGTCACCTTTCCACCAACAACCCCTCTCCTCACCCACCAAGAATCCAGCGCTGGTCACCTTCACGCACAACTGATCCCTCATTCCCATGTCGCCGCCGTGTATCATTCTCCGCCATCACTAGAAAACCGCAGCCACCCATCTCCTCTTTCTTCAGAAGTCTTCACCCTTACGCGCTACCACTGTCTCGTGCTTCTTCTCCGATCTCGACCATGGCTTCCTTTCGATTTAGCAGCTCCGTTCTCGACCATGGCTTCCCTCTGTTTTAGATCTGCTAGAGGTCTTTCGAAGGCACCTATGGTTGTTGGAGGTCCGGCGACGATAGGCTGCTGGAGAAGATCTCTCCGCCGTTGTCAGATTGGTGGGCCTTCGTGGCCTTCTGCGCTATCAGATTTGGTTTTTTTTTGTTTCTTTAAATTCTATTGAAAATAGTATTTTTCTTTTTAGCTCAGATCTCTTTATATTTTTATTCAAAAAGTGTGAATATATTTCTCTTTGTTCAGATCTAGATCTATATCAGTTCGGAACGTACCAAACTGATCTATTTGGTACATACCAAAACAGTACTGTTTGGTACATACCACACTACTACAGATCGGCGTTTTAGCGACGACCCGCGTTCTTCGCTAAACGCGAAAAGTCGTCGCTAAAGTCAATTAGTGACGACTACTCATCGCTAATTTTTCGTCGCTAGAAAGTCGTAGCTAATAGTCAATCTTTGCGACGAAAAAGAGTTGGTTGTTCGCGAAATCGTGGGACCTTTTTGCGACAACCAAGGTCGTCGCTAATATCTCAATGCTAGCGACGAACAAATCTCGTCGCTATTACAAAATATAGAGACAACATTTCTCGTCCCTATTTTGTCGTCGTTAATTATTCCAAAAGTTAGACGAAATTCATCTATATCTAGCGACGAATTTTTCGTCGCAAATATGTTTTTTTTTTAAATTTTGAATTAAAAATTTGACTTTTAAATAATTTTTTTATTCGTATTTTTAATTTAATTAATCTTTTATTTATTTTCAAATTTATTTTCAAATTTATTTATATTTTTATTTATATTTTTAATTTTATTTATAAATTTATTTTTATTTGCATAATTATACAAATATATCTAATAAATAATTAAACATCACAAATATTAATCGGAAAGCAAAACTCAATTAAAATTAATACCAAAAACCGTAAATAAAGTCAAACATAGCCAACAAAAGTCAAACGAAACAGATCAAGTAAAACAAAACATAAAAAGTAGTCAAAATACATCAAAATATAATATAAATAAAATCAAGGAGCATCTAAATCTTCATCATCATCAGCATCTTCATCCTCATCATCATCTAGATCTCCTCTCGGTGCTTCGGGAGGGATAGGTGCAAGACCTTGAGCGGCCCTCAAATCATTCAACGCCGCCATAGCTATGTCAAGCACGCTCATCGAATAGCGACCGCCTGTCGAGGTAGCTGTGGAAGGAGTTGAAAGGGTAGGCTCGATAGGGGGAGACCTTGAGGCGCGCGAAGCTCGTTCATCGCAGTCATCATCACATCTAGCCTCTCCTTCGGGATCCGGTTGGGAGACACGAGCCTTCTTATGGACATGTCCGAATCCGGTCACCCAAGCCATCTTCGGAGGGCCCATGACTTGTTCAACGACCTCTTTCATGGCGTCTATTTGATCTTTAAGCGGCACTTCAGGGGCGGTCCTACCAGATGACCCTGCCTTTTTCTCGCAAACAATCTCCTTGAGATTCTCCCTATACACATCCTGTTACAAGTCATGAAAAGTTAATTAATAAGTATTTAAAAACGACAATTCAAAAGTTTAAAAAAGAAAAGTTACTATTTCTGGAAACTTTCCAAATAAGAAAAGTTATTTGAAAAGTTTCCATTACAGGAAACTTTCCATTTTGGGTAACTTTCCCGAAATAGAAACTTTCCCAAAATGGAAAGTTTCCCGAATTTGGGAAGTTTCCTAAAATAGATAAAGGTAAGTAATATTTTAAATAATAAAAGGAAAAGAAACAAACACTCACATTACACTCTTTATAGTCCGGGTTTCTCCACTCGTCTTTGTCCGAGTTGTAATTCATATACTCGAAAAAAACCCCAAGATTAGGGAGTACTCTCTCCTGTTGGGTAGACTCGTCGAAACAGGTTAACGGCTCCTTAGTCTTCTTCTTCAGCTTCCCCTGTGCATTAATATTTTAAACAAAATATATTAATAATTAATTAAAATAAGTAATTTAATTTTTGAAAATCTAAAAGTATACCTTATGAATGACCTCTCGGGTCTGCGAATAATTTCTCGAACCAGCCTTGCCCGATTTTTTCTGTTTCTTCCTATTCTCCTTGTTAGTTTTTGCCTGGTTCTGTTTCAATATGTTTCAAAAAGGTTAAATAAATGTTTTTTTTAAATAATAAAACTTTATACCTGAGCGTCTTTGTGGTCCCACATCTTACAACTCCTCCTCCAAATATCTGGATTAACATCAGGTGGTTTTTTCTTCTTATAATAGTACTTCATCAAGTCCCCCTCCACGCCCTATACCTAGTCGACTGGGTCTTGTTCAAGTGCTTTTGGATTTCGGGCCAGTCAGACCAGGTACGCCAGTTATCGAGGTCGAAAAATTGCTTAAGTCGGTCCATGGTAGCTTTCATCCCGTCAGGCACCTCCTTCCAGGACTTGTAGCCAGGCGGGACATTCTCTCGGACGGTCGCCACTATTGGAAGAAAAAGAGTATTTTCTATCGTTTACCTTATTGGTCCGAAAACTTGTTGAAACATAACATTGACGTTATGCATTGCGAGAAAAACGTGTGTGATGCTCTTCTCGGTACAGTTATAGGTCTTGATGGGAAAGTTAACAAAGATAACGTGAAAGCGAGAATGGATCTTGAGAAATTGGATATTAGAAAAGAATTGTGGTTGACTGAGAGAAATGGTAAAAAAAATTGAAACGGGGAAAGTACACTCTAACACCGGAAAAGCGGACTATTTTTCTTGACTGGCTGAAGGCATAGAAGTTTCCCGAAGGTTTCGCATCTAGTATGAGAAACAATGTTCAAAGTGATACGAGTAAGATTATCGGCATGAAATCTCACGACTGTAACGTGATGATGCAATATCTTTTCGTGGCAAGTCTCCCCGGGCTTATTGAAGACAAAGCGATTAGTGATGTGTTTATTGGGTTAGCGAACGTGTTTAGAGTCGTTTGCAATAAAAATCTAAGCAGGAAAGAGTTAGAATCGGAAAAGAAGAAAGTGGTTGAACTTATGTGTAGGCTAGAAATGATTTTACCTCCCGCGTTTTTTGATATAATGATCCACTTGGTGATACACTTATACGATGAAGCATTGCTTGGTGGCCCGGTCCAAATGCGGTGGATGTACCCATTTGAAAGGTATTTGAAAAAGTTGAAAGAGTATATTCGAAATCCGGCTAGACCAAAGGGTTCAATAGCCGAGGGCTACATTGCGGATGAGACGTTGAATTTCATATCAAGATATCTTAGTGAAGAAAAAACAAGGTTCAACAATCCAGGCAAATACAACGAAGCACCGCCGGTCCCAAAAGAGCTATCCGTTTTCAATTCTCAATGCACTCCAGTTGGCAAGATAGAGTATGTTTCTTTACCATATAAGGAGAATGAGCACATAAGTTGGTATATTTTGCATAATTGCGACGAACTCGAAACATACATGACGTAAGTAAATATTATTATTTTTATTTATATTTATATATTTATATATTTGACTCTAAACACTCAACTTTAACCACAAACACTCAAGTTTGACTCTAAACACTCAACTTTGACTCTAAACACTCAACTTTGACTCTAAACACTCGACTTTGACTCTAAACACTCGACTTTGACTCTAAACACTCAACTTTGACTGTAAACACTCAACTTTGACTCTAAACACTCAACTTTGACTCTAAACAATAAACTGTGACCCTAAACACTCAACTTTGACTCAACTTTGACCCTAAACACTCAACTTTGACCACAAACACTCAACTTTGATTCTAACACTCAACTTTGACCAAAAGAACTCAACTTTGACTCTAAACACTCAACTTTGACCAAAATAATTCAACTTTGACTCTAAACACTCAAGTTTGACCACAAACACTCAACTTTGACTCTAAACACTCAAGTTTGACCACAAACACTCAACTTTGACCACAAACACTCAACTTTGACTCTAAACACTCAAGATTGACCACAAACACTCAACTTTGACCACAAACACTCAACTTTGACTCTAAACACTCAACTTTGACTCTAAACACTCAACTTTGACTCTAAACACTCAACTTTGACTCTAAACACTCGACTTTGACTCTAAACACTCAACTTTGACTATAAACACTCAACTTTGACTCTAAACACTCAACTTTGACTCTAAACAATCAACTTTGACCCTAAACACTCAACTTTGACTCTAAACAATCAACTTTGACCCTAAACACTCAACTGTGACCACAAACACTCAACTTTGACTCTAAACACTCAACTTTGACCAAAATAACTCAACTTTGACTCTAAACACACAACTTTGACCAAAATAACTCAACTTTGACTCTAAACACTCAAGTTTGACCACAAACACTCAACTTTGACCATAAACACTCAACTTTGACTCTATACACTCAACTTTGACCACAAGCACTCAACTTTGACCACAAACACTCAACTTTGACCACAAACACTCAAGTTTGACTCTAAACACTCAAGTTTGACTCTAAACACTCAACTTTGACTCTAAACACTCAACTTTGACTCTAAACACTCAAGTTTGACTCTAAACACTCAAGTTTGACCACAAACACTCAACTTTGACTCTAAACACTCAAGTTTGACTATAAACACTCAACTTTGACTATAAACACTCAACTTTGACCAAAATAACTCAACTTTGACTCTAAACACTCAACTTTGACTCTAAACGCTCAACTTTGACCAAAATAACTCAACTTTGACTCTAAACACTCAACTTTGACCAAAATAACTCAACTTTGACTCTAAACACTCAACTTTGACTCTAAACACTCAACTTTGACTCTAAACACTCAACTTTGACTCTAAACACTCAACTTTGACCAAAATAACTCAACTTTGACTCTAAACACTCAACTTTGACCAAAATAACTCAACTTTGACTCTAAACACTCAACTTTGACTCTAAACACTCAACTTTGACTCTAACTGTTGACTAAACCCCCCGAACACTCAAGTTTGACTCTAACTGTTGACTAAACACCCCGAACACTCAAGATTGACTCTAAACGTTGACTAAACACCCCAAATTAAGAATATGAAAAGGAACAAGAAAAAAAAAATTAAAAAAAAAACATGCAAGAAAGGGAAAGCTTCTAAAACCTTTAAATTAAAAAAAAAATAGCGACGACATTCAAAGATTTCGCGAAAACATTCATCCTTTGAATGTCGTCGTTAAATATTAGCGACGACATTCAAAGGATATTTCGTCGCTAATAAATAATAAAAAATTTGATTGGGCATCGTGGGCGGTCAACTTTCCCGCCCACGAAAATTAGCGACGACAAACCAAAAATTCGCGACAACTAGTCGTCGCTAACCCTTGACACACAAAGGTCGTGTGTACGTGGGGCGACACGTGGCCCAAATTCGCGACGAAATTCAAGGTTTCGCGTTGACATGCGTGTCGTCGCTAATCTTTTTTTCTATAAAGCCCTAACCGAGCTCATTTCTGCCATACTAAACACCCAAAAACGCACCCAAAAGCTCCATTTCCGCCATAGCCAAGCTATTCCGAGGAGAAACAACACCAAATCCAACGTTAAGGTAATGATTCTAGTCCAAATACACATTCTAATCTTTACTTTTTTGATTTTTTCATTTTTAATTTCTAATATTTTGTCTTGTGTTTTTTTTGTATGATTCCTTCTTCTTGCCATGGATTCATGGACGAAATCTACACCATTTCTACGTAACAGGTTCCAATTTCCGGATCAAACTTGCAATTTTTTTTTTGGTTGAAAAAATTCATGAATGTTTGTGTGATTTGATTAATTCCGAGATTTATGTATATGTTTGTGGGATGTTTGGTATTTTTTTTTTGTGTTAAAAAACAACATGTAATTGGACTTTGTTTAAAATTATGGTTTTGGTATGATTTTTGTAATTTTAATGTAATAGTTGGTGTGTTATTGTTCTTTGATTGTGTTTTAAGATATAGGGACCTATTTGCAATATGTTTGATTTGTATGTTTAAGGACTAAAATGCAATTTTATTAAAAAAATAGGACTAAAATGGAATTTTATAAAAAATAGGACTAAAATGGAATTTTATAAAAAATAGGACTAAAATGCAATTTTATAAAAATTTGGACTAAAATGCACTTTTAAAAAAAAGGATTTAATTGCAATTTTATAAAAAATAGGACTAAAATGCAATTTTAGAAAAATAGAGGACTAAAATGCAATTTTATAGAAAAAATTGGACTAAAATGCAATTTTTTTTTAAAATCGGACTTAATTGCATATTTTATAAAAATTTAGACTAAAATACAATTTTTTTAGAAATATGACTTAATTGCAATTTTTAAAAAATTTGGACTAAAATGCAATTTTTAAAAAAATAGGATTTATTTGCAATTTTTAAAACAGTAGGACTAAAATGCAATTTTAGAAAAATATAGGACTAAAATACAATTTTCGAAAAATATAGGACTTAATTGCAAATTTTAAAAAAAAGGGACAAAAATGCATTTTTTAGAAAATTAGGAATTATTTGCAATTTAAAAAAAAATTGGACTAAAATGCAATTTTATTAAAAAAAGGACTTAATTACAAATTTTAAAAAAAAAATGAGACTTATTTGCAATTTTATGAATTTTTATAGATGGCTGCTGTCATGGGTAGGAGTCACGGAGGAGACGGGAGGGGTAACGATCCCCCGAGGGGTCCACCCTGTTCGAATGCTGATTGTGCCCAACCATCGGGTAATAAAAAATTCAATTAATGTTTATTTATTAATTAAGAAAATATATAATCAATAAATATTTTTCACTAAAACAGGTCAACGTAAAAGAAGGAGACCAAAAGCTGCCACATCTATCCGAACAGCTCAGGAGACCCTGAAGAGAGTCGGCTGGCCCATTCCAGTTGACTTTTCTGTCATAGACGACACCTGCCTGGAACTTCGTGGGCGAGCATAGCAAACACGTGGGTCAGGTGGTGGGTAATGCTGTTCGAGAGGCTGTTCTCCCGTGCTACAAACAATGGTCAGATGTCCCCGACCATATCAAAGGGGTAATTATGCAGCGACTGCAGCAGTTTTTTTATTTGGGGGAGTGGAGGAGGCGAGACGATCGGAATGAGATTGTTAAGAGGTTGACTACGATGACTGGAGGAGCCTACAGGCGATACAAGTCGGATTTGAAGAACGGCTACTACTACACAGATGAAGTTCCACCAGATGTTGACCCGGTGATTTGGGAGGCGATGAAGAAGATGTTTGATGACTTGGCGAAACAGGTAGAAAAAAATAATTTATTAATTATTTTATACATTTTTTTAAATTAATTTTATAACTACTTCTTTTTTATTTGTAACAGAGTCAGGCTGATATAAACACGAAGAATCGAGAGCAGCAGACAGTTCCGAGCAAGGCGGGGTCAAGGAACTGGTCACAGACTCGGGAGGTGATTATTGAGGTATAAGTTTTAAAAATTAAAATTTAATTTAGTATTTTATTTAATTTAATTGTTAACTAATTAATGTTTGTTATTGTATACTGTCCAGGGGAAGCTGAAGACGGTGACGAAAGAGCCGTTGACTTTTACGGATGACGAGACCCAGGAGGAGATGGAGCTTCCTCCTTTAAGCGGCTATTTCGACCACCTATCGTATGATGCAGCTACAGATAGCTGGCGTGACCAGCGTTTGGAGAAAGCTAGTGTAAGTCTTTTTAAAAAAAAAATGATTTTAATTAATTTTTTATTTTAAATTTATTTTTTTATTAATCTAATTTATTTTTAAATTGAAATCTAATTACAGGGTGTTCTTCGGGAGAAGATGAAGAAGAAGGTTGTGCAGGCCGGAGCGGAGGGTGCTGAAGTTAGCATCCAGGAGCAGATGGATGCCATGCTCGAGACAATCATGGAGGTCCTACACCCACCCAAGACTAAATACTGGGTGCCTACCATTGGTCCGCTCCGGAAATGATCCAGGACTCCTACACAGCCGGAGAAGGAGAACGAGGAGCTGCTTAAGGCGATTCTGGCTTGGATGAACGAGCTTCGCGCGGCTCAAAATCTTGCACCTATACCGGATCCATCCTCCGCATCAGCTGGGCCCACAGCTTCTTCTAGTCGGCCGAGTCAACCCCCGAGCATGGCAGATACTCTCTTCGAGGCATTAAACGGGATGAGAATCGCCCAAGGAATGCAACCGATCAGCAAACCCGGGCCCACTAGGGAAGAGAGCCGAGATGAAGAGAGAGAAGATGAGGAGAGAGGAGAAGATGAAGACAATCGTGGTGACGATTGAGATTTTTATTTATTTATTTGGTTGGTTTGGTTTGTAATTTTAAGACTTTTAAGTTTATTCCCTATGTTTGACTTTCATTTTGACTTTGACTACGTTTGACTTTATTTCACGTTTATTATTTGAATCGAATTATCGTATTTTATATGTATTTTTGGATTTTTATTTATTTATAATTTTGCATTATATTTAAAATCAAAATAATAATAAAAACTACAATTTAAATAATAAAAAATAAAATTTAAATAATAAACAATAAAATTTAAATAAAAATAAAAATTATATAAAAAAATTAAAAATATTAATAGCGACGACAATTGCATCGTCGCTAACTATTAAATAAAATAAATAAATAATGATTTTCGACAAAATTTAAAAAAAAATTAAAAAATATTAACGACGACCAAACTGTCGCTAATATGTTGTCGTTATATAAATAAAAAAAAAATTCAATTAATAAATTTTCGATTAAAAATTTAAGAAAAACTAATTAAGAAATTAGCGACGACGTGTTGTCGCTAACTTGTCGTCGCTAATCTCTTAATTTCCCGACGCCAGCCCTCGTGGTTAAATGTCTGAGTAATTAGGGACGAAATCACAATTAGTCGTCGCTAATCTCAAATTAGCGACGCCGGGATAGAGACGACAGCTTAGCGATGAAATTTCGTCGCGAAACTAAATTAGCGACGATTTTGCTCGGATTCGCGACGACGCGTGTCGTCGCGAATCCAGGCGAATCCAGTAGTGCCACTCGAGCTATTTCAGTGGAGGAAAATGGAAGCTCACCAATGGATCATTGATCGTAGCTCGAGGTAATAAACAGAGGACCCTCTATATGATGCAAGCAAAACTCGAGAACAGAGAAGTTAATACCGTCGATGATGATACCGAGCTATGGCATAAGCGGCTCGGGCATATGAGTGAAAAAGGTTTGCAAATTCTATCAAGGAAGAACCTTATCCCAGGTATAAAGAATAATTCTTTAAAGCCTTGTGTTGATTGTTTGGCGGGTAAGCAACATCGTGTAGCGTTCCATAGAACCCCTTAATCGAGAAGAAAGAATATCCTCGATCTTGTTCATACTGATGTTTGCTCCATGACAGATAGATCACTTGGTGGTGCACATTATTTTGTTACTTTTATCGATGATCATTCCAGGAAGGTGTGGCCTTTCCCCTGAAGACCAAGGATCAAGTTCTTGAGACATTTAGGGTATGTTTGGATTAAGGAGGGATTCTTTATTAAAGGATAGGAAGGGAGAGTATAACAAGGGAATGGAAAGGAGAGTATTTAATCTTGTTTGGATTGAATAAAAAGAGAGGGGGGATTTTATTAAAGGATGACATTTATCCGGTGTTTGGATTAGAAGAATAATGGGAGGAAGGGATTCTTTTTATAACTAAATGACTCATATACCCCTATTAAAATATTTTATAAAGAAAGAATAAGGGTAATTTAGACATTACAACGTAATAAAAGAATCCTTCCTTCCTAATCCCACCGAATTGGAGGGATTGAATATATGGGTTTGTAAGAGATTGCAAGTATCCTTTAATAAACTATCCCCTCTACTTATTTGCAAAACAAACAACGGATGGGATTATCATTATCCTTTAATACAATCCCCTCCCTCCCAATCCCTCCATCCAAACATACCCTTAAGAACTTCCATGCCAAGGTTGAACGAGAAACTGGTAAGAAGTTAAAAGTTGTTCGAGCAGACAATGGGGGTGAATATCGAGGACCTTTCGAAGAGTACTGTCGAGAACACGGTATAAAGCTCGAAAAGACTGTCCTGAAGACACCGCAACAAAATGGTATAGCCGAAAGAATGAATTGAACCATCTCCGAGCGTATCCGGAGTATGCTTTCTCATGCAAAGCTGTCGAAGTCATTCTGGGCCGAGGCTATGAACAGTGCCGTGTATCTGATCAATCGAACTCCTTCAGTTCCTTTGGACGGTGATATCCCAGAGAGAGTTTGGACCGGAAGAGATGTTTCCTACAAACATTTGAAGGTGTTCGGGTGTAGAGCATTCGTGCATATTCTGAGGGACGAAAGATCAAAGCTCGATAGTAAGACCAAGCAATGTATACTCTTGGGTTATCCTCAAGAAGAATTTGGTTATAGACTGTGGGATCCCGTTGCTAAGAAAATTGTCCGAAGTAGAGATGTGGTATTCTTCGAAGACCAGACAAGAAAAGACTTTGAGAAACCAGAAAAGCCAGAATCTTCTACTCCTACAATTCCAGTGAACTTGGACCAAATTCAACCTATTGTGATAGACGAAGAATTGGGGGGAGACCAAGAGAATATCGATGATAATGCTCATCATGAAAAAGAAGTTGAACCAAATCAACCTGTACAACAACCACCAAGACGTGGTACTAGAATTCGAAGGCGGAATACGAGGTATCCAGAAAACGAGTATGTGACGCTGACAGATCAGGGGGAGCCCCAGAGTTTTGATGAAGATATGTCAGATCCACAAAGTCAAGAGTGGTTAAAAGCCATGCAAGAAGAGATAAGTTCCTTGCACGAGAACCACACATTTGATTTAGTCCCTTTGCCAGAAAAGAAACGTTTGTTGAAGAACAAATGGGTTTATAGGTTGAAGACTGAAGAAGGTAATCCACAACCGAGGTACAAGGCGAGACTAGTTGTTAAGGGTTTCAGTCAGAAGAAAGGAATAGATTTTGATGAAATCTTTTCTCCAGTTGTAAAAATGTCTTCTATCCGAGTTATCCTTGCTTTAGCTGCTAGCATGGATTTGGAAATTGAACAACTCGATGTTAAGACCGCTTTCCTACATGGTGCCCTCGAGGAGGAAATTTACATGGATCAACCTGAGGGATTTCAGGTTAAGGGTAAAGAAAAATTGGTATGCCGACTGAAGAAGAGTCTATATGGCTTGAAACAAGCACCTCGACAGTGGTACAAGAAGTTCGAGTCTTTCTTGATAGACCATGGGTTCAACAAAACTATGACCGACCACTGTGTATTCGTGAAGAGGTATGACAATGATGATTTTATCATTCTTCTCCTTTATGTCGATGATATGTTGATCGTAGGAAGAAACACGAAAAAGATAACTGCTTTGAAGAATGCCTTGAACAAATCTTTTTCTATGAAAGATTTAGGACCAGCTAGACATATGTTGGGTATGAGAATTTCTCGAGACCGTACTAATAAGAAGCTGTGGTTATCACAAGAAAGGTACATCGAGAAAGTGTTGCAGAGGTTCAACATGGACAAGGCAAAACCAACTAGTTCTCCACTTGCTGGACATTTCAAATTAAGCTCAAAGAAATGTCCTACGAGCAAAGAAGATTGGTGGTCCTTTGTGTGTTCTAAAAATTAAATGCAATTGCTAATCGAACCACAACCGCAAGTGTACGGTTGTCCCAAGTAGTATGTATGGTAATACAGATTCGTTCCAAGGACGGAATGGTTGATCACAATGTCTAGCAAATAGTGATTGATGCACTTATGAAAAATAAAAGATAATAAAATGTTTGTTTGGTTTTTTGATATTAAAGCTACTAAATGAAAGACAATTAATAAAGTGTAAATAAAAGCTAAGACGCAAGTAAAATGATGTAAAACGCAATATGAGCTGTAGCACTTGAGAACGCAAGGATCCTCCCAATCCTATTTCTTAACTTATATTGTTTAAGGGCTAAATTAGTCAATTACAATGGTCGGGATTCTAATTTCCTTATACCCCCGTCAGGGTGGACTATAAGGCGATCCTAAAGTGTCACTAGTCCCGTCAGGGTAAATATGATCCACCGTTGGATGTTTAAGTTTTATTACCTCGTTGGCCCTAGAATTAGCTAAGTTCGTCAGAATCAATAGCTTCTATCCTAGATTGAATAAATGGTTCTGTATCTAAACCCTCCGTCAGGATGATCCAATCGCCACTAATTGGAATAGCCTAAATACTAACACCTGTTCCTAGTTCATGACGCTAAAAACAGTAAAATAATCTCAATTTATTGAAAAGAGTAAAAGACCCAATCTAATTTAATTTACATAAACCCAAATTCAACATTCGTTATTTCATAAAATTGGGATTCACCCATTGTTTGTTCTCAAGCACTATGAATTGTTTAGCTCATATTAAAAAGAAATACTAAATTAAAAATAATAAAATTCATATTGTTTACAGAAAGAAAATACAGAGAAACCTAATTTCGGAATTGGGTTGGCTGCGAATTGGAGATAAAGACCGTCTCCAGCTCTTGGCTTCTTCTTTTCCTTGTTTCTGCTTCTTCTCCGGACACTCTCTTCTAAGGATGATTTTGATTTGAAGAATAAATTGAGAGGTAAGAAATAATGAGGTCAAAAACTCCTTTTATAAGCTCAAAAACGGAATGGGCTTTTAATTAGGGTTTAAGTGAATAATAAAAAGTCCAAGTCCACTAATCAAGCCCAAATCCCGTAACTGCTGCAGCACCTTCACTAAAACGGCTTTTCCCGCTTCGTTATAACTCCGATTGACCTGAAATCAGTTGCTAAATTTCCGTAACTCGATAAGGAATGTTTTCTCTTCAAAGGTCAGCGGCTAAATCAGCTCTTAAGTGCCTCGAAATCAGCAATCTTTGGCCTGTTTTCCAGATTTGCAGCTTCAAAATATGATTCTTTTCGGGATTTATCTTCAAGCTTTGACTCCATATCACGATCTTTGACTTTAATCTTCTATTCCTCTCCTAGCTAGTATTCAAAACCTACAAGCTTTTCACTAAAAACAACCCATATTACGCGCAAAAGCTTAATAAATCAAAAATACTAAAATCTAAAGAGGAAAATTGAATTATTGCATATTAGCACCAAAAGTCTATCTAAATAGTCAAATAAACACCAAAAATGATGTCTCCTAAGGGCATAAAATTAGAACATTTAGGGAGACATCAAGACCCCAAACTCAAACCTTTGTCGTCCCGACAAAGCAAAACTAAAAACAAGGGGAATGAAGTAGATGCAAGAACAAGTAGAAGCTAGCAAATACACCTAAAGCAAGTCTTAAGATAAATCTCATATAGCAAACATTAAGAACTAACATATACATACACTAATCATGCAACATCAAACATAAATAATCTCAATCATAAAATTAAAGTCGCAATGCTTGAAGGTTACACTTGTACTCATCTCTGTATGATGGCTATAGGGTGGTCATTAATCCTAACTCGCTTTGAACGCTCCACCTAGCGTATTCCCTATCAACAGAATCATAAATTCACTATGCACTTAGGAATCACGAGGTCTTTATGGTTTTAATAATGGCTTAAGGACGGTGTGGATGTATATTTGGTAAATTTGAAGTGAGCTTTTGGCTCTCTCCTCACTTACCATCAACAATGTCCTCGAGCTTGAGTTTACGCTCAAAAATGTTCTCACTCACCCATTTGACGCGCTAATGTTGCGTCCCCAATGTCAACCCAAATGAGACTAAGATGAATTCCAAAAATATTCCACTTTGCCGGTTTATTTTATTCTTTCTTTCTTTTTATTTTCTTTTTTTCATTTATTTTCTTCTTTTTTTTTGTACAAGATACCCATGACCCTCGTTTTGATGTGAAAAGTCATGTCTCTTATAATTTTCTTTTTCTTTTTCTCTCTCTTTTTTTTTTTTTTTTTTTTTTTTCAAATCCCGGCAAAGGGTTACAAATAATAATATCATCTACCTTTTTGTGCCTCAATACAAACACATATAATCCCTTCCCAATGTAATTTCCCAAATGTGGACCCTCCACCCCAAACTCAAGCTCGAGACAAGTCTCAGGGTTGTGATTCAAGTGCGGGTCATTTGGTCATGCTTAATAATCTAAGGGATAATGGGCTTATATCATTGCTACAAAAGAAAAGGCTTAAGGCTCAAAATTGGGCTAAGACGGATGAAATTATAATAAGGGATAGCAAGCTAAAAGGCTTCAAATGGCTAACAAAGAACTGCCCCTATCATTTTCCTAAGTACATAGCTTGTCTTTAGTTCATATCTAGGTGGGTTCTCTACTAATTAGGATTTCACGTTCTACACACCAAACATATTCCTTAAGTACAAGCTTACTTCATTTGCATTGTTCATTAATTTTTCCTATCAATTACCTATGTTAGCATGCAATTGTAAGTGCGTTTTATGTTATTCCCTAAACTCCACTATCTACTATCATAGATTCATCAAAAGTATGCTTAAAAGGGACATTTAAAATCTTCTACAGTCAAACGCAACTCCTAATTATTTTATTGAAAGCAATTAAAACAAATAAACACATAAAAACTGGGATGAGGCAACGAACCCCACCCCAAACTCAAAAATGAGTCGTGTCCCCACGACTCGAAAAGACTCAATAAAGCAATTAAACTAATATCCACTAAATGAGAAAGGATAGGAAAACATATCTGTATCGGCACTAGGCCGATTACGTGTAGTCTCATGTTGAAGTTTTGAATACTTCGAACTCTCATGTCATATTTTCCAAGTCTTCATCTTTTCCTAACCCTCTAAATCATCATCTCTTCTACGAAAATATTTCCTCAACACCCAACTTTCTATCTTCATCATGTTCTTCGTACCTTTTCCAACCTTCATGGTCATCCTTGATGACCCCAAACTCAAATTTTCACCTACTTAAAGATTACTTGCAAAATATATAATATTAATAGGCTCAAACAATTCACAATTCCTCCGCTAAATAACTAAAATAAATCTTAATTCCCAACTGGTAATAGAAAGAAAAGAAGAGTTCTAGCTATTTTACCGGATTGGCCATGGAATTTATGATGATTTGATACCTTGCACTTGCAATCTCCAACCTTCAAAGTATCAAAGCTATTGATGAAATTTGTGTTGCTTGATATTGTTGAAAGTGGCACAGTAGTGGAATTGGTGATTTATTTGAGATGGGTATTTAATATCTATGGTGTTGGAAAGGTTTAAAGGATATAATTTAAGCTTTAGTGAAGAAAATTTTGGATTAAAATTTGAATTTCATGGTGTTTTTGGAAAGATTTGTGATTGTTAATGTGTTGGGATGATGTTTAGAGGTAAGGATTGGTGATATATTGGTGTTTTGATGGTGGAATTTAAGTGTTTTTTGAGCTTTGGTTTGTCATCAATGGAGCTAAGTGGAGACGCAACCACGAGACGCAACTAATGGCGGGCCTCAAAACGCTGGGTCAGAAACTTTTAGCTGTTCATACGAAATTTTTGACTTCACCATTGGATAGAGCTCGAAAAGTTATGCGGTTTAGGCTCAAGAAAAAGTTAATTCCGACCTCCGAGCGTCAAGTTATGATCTTCCGAAATTTTGATACCTGGGGTACAGCACCAAAAACGGGTACCCGGTTTGTAGAATGCGGGTACCCGGTTTCTACTGTATTGGAACCCAAAATTTTCATTCTTTTTCGTTCTAGGTACCCCAAACTCGTGACCTTCACTCCTGTAATCATCAAAAACACCAACCTTCCTCATTTCTTACAAATAAACACTAAATCAATAACCATTACTCTAATTTACACTAAAAATTTAAAAAGACATGAAAGCAATTTAAAGCATGGGTTGTCTCCCAAGAAGCACTTTTGTTTATTACGTCTTTAAGTTCGACGCGTTACCTTCCATGAAGATGGTATTGAGGCCCTTGCGGTGTTCCTCCGCTTAAACTCGCCTCTTCCTTGATGTAAAAGTTTTAGATACTTCCCCCTTAGAATATTATTTAGTCGATCTCTGAAAGGAGGTGGGTAAGTACTTCGTTTCGCCTTCTTACTTTCACGACGAAACTCATTTTCCACCACATTATAGTAGATAACCGTTCTCAACGGTATAAGCTTATTTTTATTCCTTGTTTCAATCTCAAATTCATCTTTAAAATGTGGTGGGTAGGTGCTCCTCCTTGCCTTTTTGCTCTCGCGGTGTGGCACCTTGCTTGTATAACACATATTGATCATTTGTGGTAGTCGAGGTGATTCTGATTTTTCATCTTTAATAATGATTCGTGGTAGAGATGGTGATTGGTGAACTTCTTGTGGCGGATATTCAATTTCTATTTTATCTTTAACCTTTAATTCTTCAATTGATTCTCCAACCATTTCACATTCGTCTTCACTTTCAACCCAATCTTCCACTATTACCTCATAATATTTTTTCTGTGAAATCTCTCTAATCTCGATCACCTCTTCCTCCCTTTTTCGTTCTATACCTTGATCATGTGCACACACCATAGGAATAGCAATCTCTGTGTTAACGTCTAGGATTTGCGTTGCTACTCCTTCTTCCACTATGCTAACAAGATTCTCACCTTCTTTCAACACCTCCTCCTCAACAACTTCTTCCAATTGATCTGTTCCATCCCTCGAGGGAGTGGGACCTTCATAAGACTTACTACCACTTTCAGCTAAGTTAAGAGAGTTGTTTCGGGCATCCCATTCATCTAGGCTCTGTTGTATGAGTGCATGGGTGGCTTTGAATTCCTCGTCTCTTTTCTTACGTTCTGGCTCTCCTGCCTGAAATTCCTCGAGTAGGCGATTGGCTTTTTCTAGTAGTATATCATGCTGATTTTGATGAGGTGGATACTGTTGAATGTTTTCAACCCAATGGTGGTTCCATACTTGTTCTTGTTGATAGTGATATGGCGTTTGTTGTTGATTATTTCCGATCCATTGATTGTTCCATCCTTGCTCTTGCGGGTATTGATAAGGTTGTTGGTAGAAGTTACTACCCCATTGTTGTTGTCCCGAAGAGTCTTCCCAATAGTCATATGGATCGGGATCTGGGTAATGTCCTCTATACATCTTTAATTAAATTTCTTGATCATTACCTGAATAAAGCACCTGTAAAAACAAAACAAAACAAACACAAGCGTAAAACTGAAAAATAAAAATAAATGCAACTATCACTAAAAGATAAACACCGTGGTCACACGCTACCGTCCCCGGCAGCGGCGCCAAAAACTTGGTGGTCCTTTGTGTGTTCTAAAAATTAAATGCAATTGCTAATCGAACCACAACCGCAAGTGTACGGTTGTCCCAAGTAGTATGTATGGTAATACAGATTCGTTCCAAGGACGGAATGGTTGATCACAATGTCTAGCAAATAGTGATTGATGCACTTATGAAAAATAAAAGATAATAAAATGTTTGTTTGGTTTTTTGATATTAAAGCTACTAAATGAAAGACAATTAATAAAGTGTAAATAAAAGCTAAGACGCAAGTAAAATGATGTAAAACGCAATATGAGCTGTAGCACTTGAGAACGCAAGGATCCTCCCAATCCTATTTCTTAACTTATGTTGTTTAAGGGCTAAATTAGTCAATTACAATGGTCGGGATTCTAATTTCCTTATACCCCCGTCAGGGTGGACTATAAGGCGATCCTAAAGTGTCACTAGTCCCGTCAGGGTAAATATGATCCACCGTTGGATGTTTAAGTTTTATTACCTCGTTGGCCCTAGAATTAGCTAAGTTCGTCAGAATCAATAGCTTCTATCCTAGATTGAATAAATGGTTCTGTATCTAAACCCTCCGTCAGGATGATCCAATCGCCACTAATTGGAATAGCCTAAATACTAACACCTGTTCCTAGTTCATGACGCTAAAAACAGTAAAATAATCTCAATTTATTGAAAAGAGTAAAAGACCCAATCTAATTTAATTTACATAAACCCAAATTCAACATTCGTTATTTCATAAAATTGGGATTCACCCATTGTTTGTTCTCAAGCACTATGAATTGTTTAGCTCATATTAAAAAGAAATACTAAATTAAAAATAATAAAATTCATATTGTTTACAGAAAGAAAATACAGAGAAACCTAATTTCGGAATTGGGTTGGCTGCGAATTGGAGATAAAGACCGTCTCCAGCTCTTGGCTTCTTCTTTTCCTTGTTTCTGCTTCTTCTCCGGACACTCTCTTCTAAGGATGATTTTGATTTGAAGAATAAATTGAGAGGTAAGAAATAATGAGGTCAAAAACTCATTTTATAAGCTCAAAAACGGAATGGGCTTTTAATTAGGGTTTAAGTGAATAATAAAAAGTCCAAGTCCACTAATCAAGCCCAAATCCCGTAACTGCTGCAGCACCTTCACTAAAACGGTTTTTCCCGCTTCGTTATAACTCCGATTGACCTGAAATCAGTTGCTAAATTTCCGTAACTCGATAAGGAATGTTTTCTCTTCAAAGGTCAGCGGCTAAATCAGCTCTTAAGTGCCTCGAAATCAGCAATCTTTGGCCTGTTTTCCAGATTTGCAGCTTCAAAATATGATTCTTTTCGGGATTTATCTTCAAGCTTTGACTCCATATCACGATCTTTGACTTTAATCTTCTATTCCTCTCCTAGCTAGTATTCAAAACCTACAAGCTTTTCACTAAAAACAACCCATATTACGCGCAAAAGCTTAATAAATCAAAAATACTAAAATCTAAAGAGGAAAATTGAATTATTGCATATTAGCACCAAAAGTCTATCTAAATAGTCAAATAAACACCAAAAATGATGTCTCCTAAGGGCATAAAATTAGAACATTTAGGGAGACATCAAAGATCAAGTGGAGATGGGTAATGTTCCATATGCATCAGTCGTCGGTAGCTTGATGAATGCGATGGTATGTACAAGACCCGATTTAGCATATGACGTGGAAGTTGTAAGTCGTTATCTATCAAATCCAGGCAAGACACATTGGGCTGCTGTTAAATGGATTCTCAGGTATCTTCGAGGAACTTCAAATATGTGTTTGTGTTTTGATTCCGGGGAACCAGTGTTAGATGGGTATACTGATGCTGATATGGCTGGTGATGACGATTCTCGCAAATCCACATCAGGGTACATGATGACTTTTGCAGGGGGAGCTGTATCGTGGCAATCGAAACTACAGAAGTGTGTTGCTTTATCAACTACCGAGGCTGAGTACATCGCTGCAACCGAAGCTTGTAAAGAGTTACTATGGATGAAAAATTTCTTAAAGGAATTGGGTTCTACACAAGAAGACTTCATCCTTTACTGTGACAATCAAAGTGCAATTCAATTGGCCAAGAATCCTGCTTATCATTCTTGGACCAAGCACATTAATGTAAGGTATCATTGGATACGAGACCAGATAGAGTCAAAGTTATTTCAACTCGAGAAGATCCATACCGACGATAATGGGTCAGATATGATGACAAAGAACCTTCCATTGAAGAAGTTCGAGACTTGTTGTTCGAAGGCCGGGTTAGTCGTTCCTCCCAACTGATTCGGAAGGGGGAGATTTGTTGGGTTAGTTCCTCTTCATTGGAGGACAACTCATACATTGGCATGTGGAAAACTCATTGGAACCATGAAGTCAAAACCTGGAAACCATGAAAGAGTGTATTGGGAATACACTAATTGCTTTGGTATCTTCAAGCTATTAACTCAAGTCTTGAAAGGCCTTCTCTCTCTCCTCTCTTGAGTCCTATATAAGAAGGACCATTAGCTATCATTTTCAGCAAGAAAGAGCAAGAGTGAAACACTTAGAGAGTGAGTTTAGAGAGCACAAAAGATAGAAATCCGTAGAGGAGTTCCGCAAAATCCTTCTGCGACAGAATCTTGAGAGCCTCGGTTGGATAGCCAAATCAAGCCCGATCGAGACGAAATTTTGACACGATGTTTCTAACATCTTTAAGTTCAGATCCAACAGTGGGATTGTTAAGTTAACGGTTCAAACTAAAGTTATAGCCTCATTTCAGGCCTGGTGAGTTTGTTCCGGTTTTGTGTATTCCATTAGTTGATTTATTCGGTAATCTATTAGTGTTGTCTAGAGAGAACCTCTTGTAATCCCATTATTATATTCTTATAGTGTTGTATTTGGACCCTTGGTCCACCCGTGGTTTTTACCTTCTCTTTGGAGGGTTTTCCACGTAAATCTTTGTGCTGTTTACTTTCTTTTCTTGTCTATTCATATCACACAAGTGGGGGAAAACGAGATCCAATCTATTTCCGCTGCGTTTATTAGTGACCTTTCCCAACATAAAATTACAAAATATTGCGAGTTTGATAATGTTTTAAAGTTTGATTATATTTTTTCATGTGTAATTAGATTAGAATTTGTGTTTCTTGACTAGCTTATTGTAACTCTTTATGAGTTCTCTAAGTTTGATAATATTTTTAAGTTTAATTATGTTTTTTCATGTGTAATTAGACTAGAATTTGTTTTTCTTGATTTAGCTCTTTATGTGCTTGCATCAATATATATAATTTGTTATAAAAAGAAAATAGAAAATAGATTTTTAATTTAGTTTAATAAGCTATTATTTTTGTCTATCTATTATTTAATGGAAATTATCGTATATAACATTTCTTCTTTGCAAAAGTGTGGCACTTTAAAGAAAAAGCCCAATATAAGCCAAAGAAAGAGTCAAAGATCATGACGAAGATAAGTATCCAAAAATGTAGGAAAGAATAAAAGTTATGATTTCTTTTCTAAAAGTAAAGGTTTAAGATTGTAACTGCAAAAATCATATTTTATATGAGAGGATTTTATCCCTTTTGCATTCGATATTAAATCCCTATGAATTAGGTTACTTTAACAACTTAATTTGCATTCAAAACTAAATTCCTATAAATTAGGGTTACTTTAACTTATATACTGGGTTGGTTATGGTTAAGAACTTTCTATTTCTTCCTTAGTTACTGACCTTTCATCAACATCAGACTTTTACATATCTAGTATAGTACGCAATGGATCATGAAACACCCGTTGATGACTGTTGTAATGCATGGCAGGACCATGACCATGTCAGCATTTCTGATATGGAGATGGCTCAGCAAATGTGTTGCGATCAATACCACATCAAAATCATTGTTGAGTTTACTTTTCTATCGCCATCTTTAGAGGAGGAAGAAGATTACGATTTTGATTTTTCGCATCTCGAGCACAAGGAAAAGGTTAAAGAATTTTGGTTTAGATGTGATCGATTGCATCATGACAACTTAAAGCGAGACGCAATACATAACATTCTTTCGTCAATGGGTGTGTCACCAGATAGGCAGGCATTCATGTCGGAGACTATATCAAATTGCGCTGATGAAATGGCTAATGCACCTTACAATAAGAATAAGAAGATATTACCCATGATTGTTTCCATTGGTGTCTTTGATTACCCAGCAGATGATTAATTACCTCAAAGATTTAAGGGAGTTTCTAATGATGGGGAGAAATATTGCAATTTTTATGAATTCATATCGAGAGTAAATTTAAGTTTTCGTTAAGGAAGAATTTTGATTATATGGTGGGTACAAAGGAATGATGTGTTATTTCGTATTTTGTGGAATAGTAATTTTATGAATGATACTGTTTTTTGTATGCTAATGTTTTACTTTGAATATATGTTTTGGATGCCACCGTGATTTTAAATGATTTGCAACATATTTGAAAGATTTCAGTTTTAAACAGTTTGATTTTGTTTAGAGTAAATGACACTTTTGCCCCCTGGGTTTATACGCGATTGACAGGTTGCCTCCTAACTCTTAAAATGCGCCTCGTTGCCCCCTAAGATTTGTTTTTGTGACCCGTTACCCCCTACTGCGTGTTCCGTCCATTTTTTCCGTTAAAAGTGACGTGGCATTTCCATGTCACAATTTTTTTTTTTTTAATCCAGATGTCAATTAATTATTTAATTAATTTAAACCAAAGGCAAAAAAGAAATTTCATTAATAGGTTTTATAATATTAAATATAATTAATATAATAACCATCCCCCCACCCACCGCACCCCCCCCCCTCTTCCCCTTCTTCTTCCCCATTCTTCTTCTTCTTCCCGACACCTGCAACTTTTCTTAAAAAAAAAAAAAAAAATCAGCAAACTTTGCAAGATCTTGCTGGTAATTTAGGGGCGAACATTTAACATTCACAAGCCACACTAAAGGGATATGGAAGATGCTAAATTTGTGGCTTGCACTTTGCAATATGTTAAATGTGGATAAAATAAAGAGGAAGATAAAATAAAGTTGTCTCACTCACTGGATCTATATTACCATTAGAAATAATGAGTAGAAGAGAAGTCCATCACCTCTACGTGGTTTTACTTTTAGACAAATACACTTTCGATAATCAAAGTCAGAATCTACATTCTCACAACTCTACAATCCAAACCAAAGCAAACACTCATATAACAAACCAAAAACACTATGATTACCTCAATTAAAAACATTATATCCTCACCTTCTTCAACATCAGATAAATACAACAGGAACAGATTAAATTATTTATATATCAACTAAATAAACATTTTGAAATATATTTCGTCCATACATACCCTTTGATTCTTCTGTGGTTGGGGTCCGTATTCAGAAGGATTGAATGCATCATAGCGTTATTGATATCTCCGACCAATCTCATATTGCAAAACACTAAATGCCTGAATTTAAATTGACCCGAATTCAAGTCCATAGATTAAAAATGATAATCACCTATTCATGTGTGCTGGATATAGATGTAGCATTTGCACTTTTCTCCTCTATGAGATCCAAAGTATCGGTTTTGTCATTAGATGCACTTATAAACATCCCACAACTGTTTAACAACTAATTAAAAAAAACTGAATTAAATTATATTTCCTCTCTCAAATGAAGGAATTTTCATTTCAGTGCTACATTTAATCATAAATGCAATGTAACTAAGACAGAATAATAATTTAGATGAGTTTATGACAGAAAACAGGGGAATTACTTCTACTCCTTCATCCTTAACTTCCCCCTTCACGCTATTTTGGTTTTCTTCTTCAGACATGATTGCAAATCTGAACCAACATAAAACAAATTTAACCTTAAGGTCGGCTGATATTTAACATGTGGGCTGATATTTAACAAGCCACAAGACTTGCACTTTTCATAAAATATCATCCCTTTAGTGTGGCTTGTGAATGTTAAATGTTCGCCCCTAAATTACCAGCAAGATCTTGCAAAGTTTGCTGATTTTTTTTTTTTTTTTTTAAGAAAAGTTGCAGGTGTCGGGAAGAAGAAGAAGAATGGGGAAGAAGAAGGGGAAGAGGGGGGGGGGGGGTGCGGTGGGTGGGGTGGGGGGTGGTTATTATATTAATTATATTTAATATTATAAAACCTATTAATGAAATTTCTTTTTTGCCCTTGGTTTAAATTAATTAAATAATTAATTGACATCTGGATTAAAAAAAAAAAAATTGTGACATGGAAATGCCACGTCACTTTTAACGGAAAAAATGGACGGAACACGCAGTAGGGGGTAACGGGTCACAAAAACAAATCTTAGGGGGCAACGAGGCGCATTTTAAGAGTTAGGGGGCAACCTGTCAATCGCGTATAAACCCAGGGGGCAAAAGTGTTATTTACTCTTTTGTTTATAATGTTCTTACAAGTTTAGTGTTTATTTTTTTGTCAAGCGGAATTAAAATGGAAACTTCAAAATATGAATGTTTTACCCTATACCACTAGGAAATTTATAAACCACTAGTAGAAATAGTATCATCCAAAAAAACTTGTGTAACCTTATTACAACAGTTTTTGATATTATTGAGATTGTCGTTAAGTATCCTGTTATTTTTGTTTGGATACAACTTGGCCACCAGACTGCATTTCTAATGTCAATCATCTCAAACTTGATATGCATGGTTGAGGTTGTCGCTAAGTATTCTATTAGTTTTGGTTGGATACAACTTAGTCACCATGACTGCATTTCTAATACCAATCATCTTTGCATGTTCCGTTGAGTCTGCTTCAAAAGTCGCGGCTGATCCGTGAACAAAAGACTTGTTCATCTCTGAGAATAATAACAGAAGAGGGTTTATGGTTCGGATAATATGCAACATCAATACTAATCATAAGAGACAAGTAGTTATGTTATTTTTCAGTTAGTATTTTTTTCTTCTATGTTACCATGGGCGTTATCTTTCTTTCATATGTCCTATCATTAATGAAATTTTGTTGTTTTGCCTAAGAATTAGGTTCATTACAGTAGTAGAATTATTGGTAAGCCTCGATGGCTGTAGCACTAGTTCTATATGGGTCAAGTTTAATATTTTCCAAAGAAAAATTATTTTTTTCCTTCCATATGAATTATGCCACAAAAATAACTAGCTTCACCAAAGATTTACCCGTTGCATAAGTATTTAGTGGTAATTCATAAAGAGATAAAAACCAATTTTCAAATTTAGCAGTATTACAGTATTGACAACTAATTTTTTTTTTCTTGGCAAGTAGCAAATTTTATATTATCAAACTTTTCAGAATACATGGATCTATTGGACTATTACAAGGTATTATAATAACTCTAATGACCTAATCTACTTTCTAACTCTAATGGGCCACTTTGACCCATTTACAAAAGAACATAATAGGACAAAATAGAATCTAGTCCACTAAGAAGTACACCGTACTTCCACTACGCCTTTTCACTTACTCCACCTAACTATCGTCTCTTCCACCACTTTTCTTACTTTCCCTCTCTGAAACCTTGTGAGATTCTCTAGGAACGATGTTGAGATGTTATCGAATATTGTTTCTTCTGATTGCATCTCTTTCTTGAAAACTCTATTATTTCTCTCGATCCATAACAAGTATACGGCTACCAAAGAGTCTTCAAGATGACGTTAGAGGAGTGGTGAGTTATGAACCAGTCTATGAGGGTTTGCAAATCAGTGATGATGGTTGTAACCCCTTGAGTAATTAAGCATCTGTTCCAGATTATCTTGGTCACAGAACATTCCCAAAACAGGTGATTTCTATCTTCACTTCTCAATTTACAGAATTCGCTTATAGGGTTAGATATAACCCCCCACGATAATAGTCTCTGTTTTGTTGTTATTCTATCTAGATGAACCAACCACAGGATAAATTTATATCTTGGAAAACTTTTCGATTTCCAAATGATTTTAGTCCAGTCTTTTACAGGTTTCTTGATTCGTATATGTTCATATGTTTCTCGAAAAGTGAATTTACCTTTCTTGGTGTGCCTCCAATTTATTTTATCAGTTTCATTACTGTTGAATTCCAGATTCTTTGTTAATTCATTCATAAATCTGAACTTTGCAGGCCACTTCCAACTGTTGTTACTTATGAACTGTGAAATTTTATGGTTAACAAAGTAACCCGATGCTAAATTACTACTCTGAACATCATACAGTCTCTTACTATCAGGCAGCCAATAATCCCACCATAAAGATATACTCTTACCATCACCAATTTTATAAGATATGAAATCTTTTGCAATTTCCCTCATTTTCAAGATTTTCCTCCATCCCCATGATGTATCCTGAGGGATTTCAACTTGCCAGAAAGATTTACCTTTTAACAGAACTAGTTGCACACAGTTTGACCATAATGTGTTCCTGGGGAAGCAGCAGTTCCAAAGCAATTTAAGTATAGCAGTTTGATTCTGAACATAGGGATTTTTTATCCCTAAACCACCTTCATTTATTGGTAAGCAAATTACTTCCCAAGCCACTTTGAAGCCACCTTTAGCCTCACTTGTTCCTTTCCACAGATAAGTTGTTATTTTACTTTGGATACCTTTAATAATCTTTTTTGGGATAGCAAGTATGCTATACCAATATGATGATAAGTTACTCAGCACCATTTTGATCAGTTGGAGTCTTCCTGCAAATGATAAGCACTTAGAGCTCCAATGTTCAATTTGTTTGACTATTCTTGAAATGAGAGGCTTACAGTCTTCTGAGCTTAGTCTTCCTGAGATTAATGGAACCCCCAAGTATTTCATGGGAAATGTTCCCTCAGGTACTTGTAATATCTTCCATATGTCATTTTTTTTATTTTATCATTACACCCCTCCCCCATAAAATATATGACTTTTACTTGTACTTATCTGCAGGCCTGAGAGTCTATAAAATATATCAAGACTTTCTTTAATAAGACTGACAGTTCTACATGTTGGTTTAAAGAACACCATTAAATCATCAGCAAACATTAAGTTGTTGAGTTTCAGCTTCTTACATTTTGGGTGCCAATCAAAGTCTCTCCTTGACCCTATAGCTTTCATTAATTGAGTAAGTACTTCCATACAAATCACAAATAGGTAAGGGGAGATAGGGTCCCCTTGCCGTAGTCCTCTTTCACCACTAAAAACCCTTTAGGTCTTCCATTAATCATAAGACTGTAAGATGTTGAGGTAAGGCACATCTTAATCCATTTGATCATTATCTCCGGGAAATTAGAAGCTTCCAGAGTCTTGATCACAAAATCCCAATCTAATGAGTCATAAGCTTTCATTAGATCCAATTTCAATGTACATCTCTCAGATATTTGAGCTCTTGAATATCCTCTCACTAATTCTTGAGTAATGGGAATATTTTCCCCAATGTTCCTTTCTTGAACAAAAGCAGACTGCTTATTAGATATGAGATCAGGTAGTGTAATTTTTAGTCTGTTGGCAATTATCTTAGAAATACACTTATATATAACATTGCAACAAGCAATAGGTCTATAATTTTTTACTGAGCTTGGGTTCTGAATCTTTGGTATTAAAGTGGTAGCAGCTGAGTTGACTTCTTTGAGAAGATGACAATCATTTAAAGTACTTTGTATAACCTTACATACCTCTTGTCCCGTAATACTCCAAGTTTTCTTAAAGAAAGCTGAGGTAAATCCATCAGGTCCTGGACTCTTTAAACTATCAATTGAGAATAAGGCACTTTTGATTTCTTTATCAGATATGGGCTGGCTCAAATCTTTATGTAAGACAGGATTTATAACTTTTTTACGTATTCTTTTTAATATTTCAGTATCATATACTTCCTGACTTTGCCTTTTTGTACCAAGCAGGTTCTTATAAAAGGATATAAACTCTCCCACTATTTCTCCTTCATCTGTGGTTATAGTTCCATCCTCTTTAGTAATATTTGATATAGTGTTCTGAGCTTTTCTGCCATTTACCCACTTCATAAAGTAAGCTATGTTTAATTCCCCATCTAAGACCCAAATAGCTCTTGATTTTTGTCTAACAATTGATTCTTCCTTTAGTTTCTCAGCTTGTATTTCCTCCATTAATCTATTCTCTTCTTCAAGTAATGCACTAGTCTTATTGCCTTGTAGTCTCATTTTCTGAACATTACCCAGGCTATCTTGCATATGGTTTATATTATTTGATACATTCTTGAAGTACTTATTATTGAACTCTTTCAGTTCTCTTTTCAGGGGCTTTAGCTTTCTTGTAAGCACATACATGGGTCTCCCAATAAATTCAGTTCTCCATACCTTAGTTACCAGTGGTATGAATTCCTCATGCTCCATCCATATATTATAAAACTTGAGAGGAGCAGGCCCCTTGCTTTTGATGTTAATAATATTTAAATGTTGGCTACAATGATCAGAAACTCCAGGGGGTTTTAGAATCAAATTGTTTGTGTAAATTTTGCCAACCATGTAGAATTGACAAGGGTTCTGTCAATTCTACTAGCTCTCACCTCTTTATCAGCTTCTCTATTAGTCCAAGTGTATTATGGCCCATTATATTTAATATCAGTAAGCTCTAGATCATCAATACATTGTATCATTTCCTCTGAGCTTTTATATAGAGCTGTACAGTTCAATCTTTCTTCAATACTTGTAATTTCATTAAAATCTCCTTGTATGGCCCATGGTTCATTTTGAGTAATTACATTCCATCCCCTGAGAGTGTCCCAAAGATGATGTCTAAGTTTGTCATCATTGAGGGCATATACAGAGGTATAGAAAAATTCAGTGTTTGACTGAATATGTTTGACCTTGTAGAGAATTGCTTGGCCTGTCATGTGTAGCACTGTAACAATCACCTTAGTGGGGTCCCAATATGTCCAGATTCTTCCCTTATCATATTGAGAATAATTTGTCACTACTTGCCATTTATTGAATATAGAATTAATAACATTACTAGACTTATGGTGTTTGATCTTGGTTTCTAGGAAACTGAATAACCAAACCTCATTGTTTATTACTTGCTTTAAGCAATCAAGTTACTTAAGCCTTTTATTCATACCTCTCACATTCCATGTAACAATCATTAAGAAGTTGAGGGGTCAGGAGGCTTTTTAGCAGCCACCTCTTGTACTTCATTGATTAAACCATTCACTGTATCACTTATATTCATTTGGTGAAGGACACTGAAACTGTTATTTGTGCTAGTTGAGGCCTGATCATTTTGATTTGCAGGTGGTGAAGCCCTTCTTGTTACTACTGTAGTCCAGGTTAGATCCTTATCTTTTTGATTTTAAGTTATAGTAGTATCAATGAATCTTTTTGGGACTCAAACTTCCTTTTTATTTCTACATGTTGATTCCATATGGCCCAACATTTTACACTTTTTACACAGTACAGATTTCCAAGTATATTCCACAAGTACTGTATCAATTGAACCTTGCCCCATATCAAGGTCAAAATCCTCAATAAGTTCTTGATTTAAATCCATTTCCACACAGACTCTCGCATAGCTGAGTCTAGTATGGGAAGCAGTGATTTCAGCCATTTGAATAGGCTTGCCCAAGGCACTAGCCACAACACTTAGACCCTCTTTTGACCAAAGTTCACCAGGTACATTCCTGAGTTTAACCCAAACAGGTACTTTATCCAACTTGAATTTTTCAAAGTGAGTGTTAGGCTTCCATTTACTAAGTAATAAAGGCCTATTGTTCACATGCCATAACTCACCAAGTACTTTTGAGCAGGCTTCTTCAGTTTCGAATTTGAATGTGTATAGCCCCTGTTCTGAGGTACTGATAATCACTTTTCCAAAATCTTTCCATTGTGTATTCACCATGTTTCTTACCATATGAAAAGGTTGGGGTTTCTCAATAAATTGCCCTACCAAACATTTATCACAGGCTTTGCAACCATCTTCTATGATTTTTGGAGATGGAGCAACCCTAATTCTACCATTAACTGTTGTTGGTGTAACATACTCGAGTTTGTGTTCCTCTTTAATTGACCCATCAAACATTGAGCTCCAGGTTTTGGTTGGTGAAGCTCTTTGAGCAATTGCCCTAATTTCTGGAGTTCTAACTGGTAAAATTTGAGGGGGAGTATGATGACTCTGTTCTGACTCCTCACTAGACACTGGATCTGTAATTTTACTCACAGATGAGGATAGGGGTGGAAAATCACCTTTACTCGGCACAGATTGACTTGGTGGAGTGATGTCTCCCTAATTGTTCTTATTTTCGACCCTTGGGAGACATCGTTTTTTATGTTTAATTGAATATTTTGATAGGCTTTTGAGATAAAAATGCAATAATCCGGAATTCCTATTTTATTTCTAGTATTTTTTATTTATTAAACTTTTGCGCGTAATCTTGTGTATTTTAGTGAAAAGTTTGTAGGTTTTAAATATTAGTTAGGAAAGGAATCCGAGAAGAGAGTCAAAGATCATGATATGGAGTCAAAGCTTGAAGATAAATCCAAAAGAATTATATTTTGGAGCTGCAGATCTGGAAAAAGGCCAAAGATTTCTGATTTCGAGGCACTTACGAATTGATTTAGCCGCTGACCTTTGATGAGAATATGTTCCTTATCGAGTTAAGGAAATTTAGCAAGTGATTTCAGGTCAATCGAAGTTATAATGAATCGGCTAGAGCTGTTTTAGTGGAGGTGGTGCAGCAGTTACGGGATTTTGGGCTTAGAAAATGGACTTGGGCTTTTAATTAGTAACTTAAACTTAAGACCAAGGCCTAATCCGTTTTTCTTAGTATAAAAGGAGCTTTAGACTTTTAGTTTTCATACAACTCATTATTCATAAGCAGAAGCATCAGAGAGAAGTCAACGAAGGAAGAAGAAGAAAGCTGTAGAGTTGGAGAGTGTCTATATCTCCATTCTCAGCCAAACCCAATTTCGGAAATTAGGTTTTCTTTATTTTCAATTCTGTAAAACATTATGAGTTCTCTTTCTTTCAATTTAGTTTTATTTTTAATTAGTATGAGCTAATTTCTTCATAATACTTGAGAATGCATAACGGGTGAATCCCTATTCTGTTGAATTTCATATGTCTGAATTTGGGTTTTTAATAAATTAAATTAAATTGGGTGTTTTACATTTTTCTGTAATTTTAGATTATTTACTGTTTTTGGAGTGATCAACCAAGAACAGGTATTAATATTCAGGCTATTACACATATGTGGCGTGTGGATCATCCTGACGGAGGATTTAGGTATGGACTTAATTACTCAATCTAAAATCGAAACTATTTGACTCTGACGAGCTTAGTTAATTTTAGGGCCAATGTGGTAAAATTACTTAGTTATTCGAAAGTGGATCATATTTACCCTGACGGGACTAGTGACACTCTAGAATAGCCTTGTAGTCCACCCTGACGGGGGTACAAGGAATTTAGAATCCCGAAATGTAAATGACCAATTTAAACCTTAAACAACATATGTTATGAAATAAAATTAGGAGGATCCCTTGCATCTCTCAAGTACTGCCTTCTCATATTTGCGTCTTCCCTTCATTTACTTGTGTTTTACTATTTATTTGCATTTTCCTTATAGTCTTTCATTAATTAGAATTAATACAAACAACCAATCAATCATTATATCTTTTAACTGTGTTCATAAGTGCAACCATTCATTATCTGATAAGCATTGTAGTTAGCCAACCGTCTCTGCGAACGAATCGGTTATCACTATTATTACTTGGGACAACCGTACACTTGCGGTTGTGGTTCAATTACTTTTCGCATTTATTTTAGAACACACAAAGGACCACCAAGTTTTTGGCGCCGCTGCCGGGGACGGTAGCGTGTGACCCCGATGTTTATCCTTTAGTGTTAGTTGCATTTTTATTTTCAGTTTTACGCTTGTGTTTGTTTTGTTTTTACAGTTGCTTTATTCAGGTAATGATCAAGAATTTAATTAAAGATGTATAGATAACATTACCCAAATCCTGGTCCATTTGACTATTGGGAGGACTCTTCGGGACAACAACAATGGGGTATTAATTCTTACCAACAACCTTATCAATACCCGCAAGAGCAAGGATGGAACAATCAATGGATCGGGAATAATCAACAGCAACTATCATATCACTATCAACACGAGCATGAATGGAACAATCAATGGATTGAAAACATTCAACAACCTCCACCTTCACCACAAAGTTCCGAATTAGATAGATCATTAAAAGAACTCGTACGCTTATATGAACAAAGGCTGAAGTTACAAGAGGAGACTAATTCCAGCTTGAAAAGAATGCAAAATATGCTAGATGAAATGCTTACTCAAACTAGAGAAACAGTTGAGGAGGAGGTGCTGAAAGAAGATATTATTGATAGTGATATGACCATCGTGCCAATTATAAATGGAAACCACCTTGTGGTTGAAATTCTTGTTAGCATGGTGGAAGAAGGAGTAGCAACGAAAATCCTAGAAATTGAAACAGAAATTGCTATTCCTATGGTGCGTGCACATGATCAAGGTATAGAACGAAAAAAGGAGGAAGAGGTGATCGAGATTAGAGAGATTTCACAGAAAAAATATGATGAGGTAATAGTGGAAGAATGGGTTGAAAGCGAAGACGAATGTGAAATGGTTGGAGAATCAATTGAAGATTTAAAGGTTAAAGATAAAATAGAAATTGAATATCCGCCACAAAAAGTTCAACAATCTTCATCTCCACCACGAATCATTATTAGAGATGAAAAATCAGAATCACCTCTATCACTACAAATGGTCAACATGTGCTATATAAACAAGGTGCAACACCGTAAGAGTAAGGCGGCAAGGAGGAGCACCTACCCACCACATTTTAAAGATAAATCCGAGATTGAAACAAGGAATAAAAATGATCTTATACCGTTGAGAACGGTTATCTACTCTAATGTGGTGGAAAATGAGTTTCGTCGTGAAAGTAAGAAGGCGAAACGAAGTACTTACCCACCCCCTTTCAGAGATCGATTGAACAATATTATAAGGGGGAAGGTTCTAAAGCTTTTACATAAAGGAAGAGGCGAGTTTAAGCGGAGGAGGACCGCAAAGGCCTCAATACCATCTTCATGGAAGGTAACACGTCGAGCTTAAAGACGTAATAAACAAAAGTGCTTCTTGGGAGACAACCCATGCTTTAAATTGCTTTCATGTCTTTTAAATTCTTAGTGTAAATTAGAGTAATGGTTATTGATTTAGTGTTTATTTGTAAGAAATGAGGAAGGTTGGGGTTTTTGATGATTACAGGAGTGAAGGTCACGAGTTTGGGGTAGTTAGAACGAAAAATAATGAAAATTTTGGGTTCCAATACAGTAGAAACCGGGTACCCGGTTTGTAGAAACCGGGGACCCGTTTTTGGTGCTGTACCCCAGGTATCAAAATTTCGGAAGATCATAACTTGACGCTCGGAGGTCGGAATTAACTTTTTCTTGAGCCTAAACCGCATAACTTTTCGAGCTCTATCCAATGGTGAAGTCAAAAATTTCGTATGAACAGCTAAAAGTTTCTGACCCAGCGTTTTGAGGCCCGTCATTAGTTGCGTCTCGTGGTTGCGTCTCCACTTAACACCATTGATGACGAACCAAAGCTCCAAAAACACTCAAATTTCATCATCAAAACACCAAAATATCACCAATCCATCGCTCTAAACATCATCCAAACACATAATCAATCACAAATATTTCCAAAAACACTAAGAAATTCAAGTTTTAATCTAAAAATTTCTTCACCAAAGCTTAAATTATATCCTTTAAACCTTTCCAACAGCATAGATATTAAATACCCATCTCAAATAAATCACCAATTCCACTACTGTGTCACTTTCAACAATATCAAGCAACACAAATTTCATCAATAGCTTTGGTACTTTGAAGGTTGGAGATTGCAAGTGCAAGTGCAAGGTATCAAGTCATCATAAATTCCATGACCAATCCGGTAAAATAGCTAGAACTCTTCTTTTCTTTCTATTACCAGTTGGGAATTAAGATTTATTTTAGTTATTTAGCGGAGGAATTGTGAATTGTTTGAGCCTATTAATATTATATATTTTGCAAGTGATCTTTAAGTAGGTGAAAAATTGAGTTTGGGGTCATTAAAGATGACCATGAAGGTTGGAAAAGGTACGAAGAACATGATGGAGATAGAAAGTTGGGTGTTGACGAAAGATTTTCGTAGAAGAGATGATGATTTAGAGAGATAGGAAATGATGAAGATTTGGGAAATATGGCAAAAGAGTTCGAGGTAATGAAGAACACTTTATTCAAGATGGATGCAACAATTAAATGATCTTTAAAGCTTGATGAAGTAGTATTCAAAACCTTAACATGAGACTACACGTAATCGGCCTAGTGTCGATCCAGATATGTTTTCCAATCCTTTTCTCATTTAGCGTATATTAGTTTAATTGCTTTATTAAGTCTTTTCGAGTCGTGGGGATACGACTCATTTTTTAGTTTGGGGTGGGGTTCGTTGCCTCATCCCAGTTTTTATGTGTTTATTTGTTTTTAATTGCTTTCAATAAATTAATTAGGAGTTGCGTTTGACTATAGAAGATTTTAAATCTTCCTTTTAAGCATACTTTTGATGAATCTATGATAGTAGATAGTGGACTTTAGGGAATAACATAAAACGTGCTTTAATTGCATGCAAACATAGATAATGAAAAGGAAAAATTAATGAACAATGCAAAAGAAGTAAGCTTGTACTTAAGGAAAATGTTTGGTTTGTAGAACGTGAGATCTAAATTAGTAGAGAACCTACTTAGATATGAACTAGAGACGAACCATGTAGCTAGGAAAATGATAGGGGCAGTTCTTTGTTAGCCATTTGTAGCCTTTTAGCTTGTTATCCTTATAATAATTTTATCTTTATTAACCCAATTTTGAGCCTTAAGCCTTTCTTTTGTAGCCACGATATAAGCCCATTATCCCTTAGATTATTAGGCATGACCAAATGACCCGCACTTGAATCACGATCCTGAAACCTGTCTCGAGCTTGAGTTTGGGGTGGAGGGTCCACATTTGGGAAATTTCATTGGGTGGGATTTATGTGTTTATATTAAGACACAAAAATAAAAGAGGATATTATTATTTGTAACCCTTTGCCGGGATTTGAAAAAAAAAAAAGAAAAAAAAATTATAAGAGACATGACCTTTCACATCAAAATGATGGTCATGGGTATCTTGTACAAAAAAAAGAAGAAAAGAAATGAAAAATAAAATAAAAAGAAAGAAAGAGTAAAATAAACCGGCAAAGTGGAATATTTTGGAAAAATCATCTTAGATTAATTGGGTTGACATGGGGACGCAACATTATCGCGTCAAATGGGTTGAGTGAGAACATTTTATGAGTGTAAACTCAAGCTCGTGGACAGTTGTTGATGGTAAGTGAGGAGAGAGCCAAAAGCTCACTTCAAATTTACCAAATATACATACCACACCGTCCCTAAGCTTACGCTAAAACCGTAAAGTCCTCGTGATTCCTAGGTGCATGGTAAGTTAATAGGTTGTATACTAAGTGGAGCGTTCAAAGCGAGTAAGGATCGAGGAACAAACTATAGCCATCATAATGAGATAAGTACAAGTGTAACCTTCTAGCATTGCAAAGTTAATTTTATGATTGAAGTTATTTATGTTTGACGTTGCATGATTAGTGTATGTGTATGTTAGTTCTTAATGTTTGCTATATGAGATTTATCTTTAGAATTGCTTTTGGGTTTATTTGCTAGCTTCTATTTTCTCTTGCATCTACTTCATTCCCCTTGTTTTTAGTTTTGCTTTGTCGGGACGACAAAGGTTTGAGTTGGGGGTCTTGATGTCTCCCTAAACGTTCTAATTTTATGCCCTTAGGAGACATCATTTTTGGTGTTTATTTGATTAATTTGATAGACTTTTGGGCTAAAAATGCAATAATCCGAATTTCCTCTTTTATTTCTAGTATTTTTGATTTATTAAACTTTTGCGCGTAATCTTGTGTATTTTAGTGAAAAGTTTGTAGGTTTTGAATATTAGCTAGGAGAGGAACACGAGAATAAAGTCAAAGATCGTGATATGGAGTCAAAGCTTGAAGATAAATCCCGAAAAGAATTATATTTGAAGCTGCACATCTGGAAAACAGGCCAAAGATTGCTGATTTCGAGGCACTTACGAGTTGATTTAGCCGCTAACCTTTGAAGAGAATATGTTCCCTATCGAGTTACGGGAATTTAGCAAGTGATTTGAGGTCAATCGGAGTTATAACGAATCGGCTAGAGCTGTTTTAGTAGAGGTGGTGCAGTAGTTACGGGATTTGGGCTTAATTAGTGGACTTGGGCTTTTCTAATTTTCACTTAATCCTTAAGTAAAAGCCCTGGTCCGATTTTATCATTATAAATAGGCCTTTAGACCTCATTATTCAGTACCTCTCATTTTATCTCCACTTTGCAGCCGATTCATCTTCCTAATTAGGTTTCTTATTTTCCTTTCTATAAAACAATTATGAATTCCTTTTTATTTATTTTCTTAGTTTTTCCACTTCTGAGCTAATTTTAATTAGTGTTTGATATCGCATTACGGATTAATTTTGATTCTATTTTATTCTATGCTTTTGTATTTGGGATTTTTACAATTAAAATCAAATTGGGTATTAGGTATTTTTCATTAATTTGTTCTTAATAACTATAATTTACGTAATTAACCAATCATAGGTCTTAGTATCTAAGCTATTCCAATTAGTGGCGATTGGATCACCTTGACGGGGGGTTTAGGTACAGAAATAATTAATGAATGTAGGATAGAAATTATTTGACTCTGACGAGCGTAATTAATCCTATGGCCAATTGGGTAAAATAAACTTAATCACTTAAGAATGGACTATAATCACCCTGACCGGGTTTGTAGCATTTAAGAGTAGCTCCTTAGTCCACCCTGACGGGGGTAAGGATGGCCTTAGAATCCCGACCATTACTTTTTACCAATTTGTCCCTTAAACGAAACATGGAATAAATAAGAGTTAGATGAAACCCTTGCGTCTCTCAATTACTGTTTTCTCATCTTGCGTAAACACTTTAATTTCTTGTGTCTAGTTATTTACTTGCATTAATTTAGTCTTTTCATTATTTGTCTTAGTTATTAGATAACCAACAAAACAAACTTAAAATCATTTATCTGCTTTTACGTGCAATTAAACACTACTTGATAAGCATTAGAGTCAACCAATCCGTCCCTGAGAACGAATCTGTTATTACTAGTATTACTTGGGACAACCGTACACTTGCGGTTGTGGTTCTCTTTACTTATTGCATTTATTTTAGAACACTCAAAGGACCACCATATACTTATGGTCATATTGTAGATATATTATGTATAACATGGGTTATATAAATGATATAATACATGATTTATGTATCTTTTTATTTTTGTTCTTCACATTTATACATTATATGTTTGATTATATTTAGTCGCTTCAAAAAGAGCAAAGATTTACAAGTCCATCTGTAGCCATGACTATACACTTAACTAATTTTCCAACACAAGTTAGTTTTTAGTTGGACTATGACTCACCTGTCAAATAACAAACAACTTTATTACCTAAAATAAAGTACATGTTGTGCAATAAATGTAATCCCACCATGGTTGAGCAAGAATTGGATGGTTAAAAGGATGTTCCAGGTACGTTCATATGCATGCCCATGATGCTCCAACACATATACATGCACACATACATACTCAGTCACATATTTTAAAATCTATTAACAAAGGGTTGGACAAGCAAAACCAACCTCCTGCTACCATCAACCTGGAGCCAAGGAGGGACAAATTAAGAAAACCAAATTAATAAATGTTGAATAAATATATATGTATCAAGATCACCTTATTTCAGGTTTATCATTGAGATGCAATGTAATAATAATATATAATATATAAGAAGAAGAAGATGAGATTTATGAGATGCAATGCAATGCAAATGAGATGCATGAAATGATATGCAATTCAATGCACATGATATGATATGCAGTGCAATGCACATGAGAGAGAGAGAGAGAGAGATATGAAATACAATGCATGAGATAAGATAACTTACCATATACAATCGCAAAAGAAAAACTAAAAAGAAATTACACTACCCTTGAGAGTATTCTCTTTTAAGTTGGTTCCTCCTATACAAATAAGGAAAATCCAATATCAATATAACAATCAACCCAAGAGGCATCATCCAATTCAAACCTCTTTACATGTATGGAAATGTAAAGCAGAAAGAAATACCCGCTTCTTCATCAATACATTGTCACAAGAACAAGAAGATTTAATTTAAGTAGATTTAAAAATGTGATAGATATAGAATATGCAGAACAACAACCTCCATGGAGAACTGTAATTCAACGCTTAAAATCAAGGCTGATTTGAACTCAACCTACACGATTATAAGGTTAGATTAGTAAAATCACAAACAATATTAGGTTGAGGTTAACTATAAGTTAAATAACTTGTGATACCTTTGCTCCGCATTTAGATGCTATATCTTGCAAGGCCCCACCAGATTATGGATTAAAAATATTGATCGACTCTTCCATGTTGATGGGCAAGTTTTTTGAAGCTTCCTCACCTAGAAAAATTCAAAATTTGAATGAAAATTCTACTAGAATTTGAATCACTATATCATAGTTTGTGAATAGTGAGTTTGTGAGTTACCTTGAAAAGGCTAAAAAGTAGACAGTGATTGATTTAGCCTTAAGCGATCATCTCCAAAGCACTGAGTTGAGGCAACTGTAACTCAGTGTGAAACCCAGCAATCCTGTTTTGCACTAGGAGTTGAGACCTAAAATCGGGTACTCTTGAGGTGAAGGTTTAAGACGATCGCTGGTACACAAAATATATACAAATCCATAAGTATTGAACGAAACTTCTTATGTAAGGGTAGAATGGTCATTACAGTGCGTCTGTGTAGTAGGGCTTTTAGCTGGAAGAATCACGCTCAAAGGCATCTTATCACAACTGCATGCTCGTATATATCCCCTGAAATTATCATGGTAAAGCAAAAAATTAAGCGAAATTTAGCATTGAGATTGACATAGAAGTATCTAATTATCTAGAAATAAAATATCATTACTCGCTACTCTTAACTCCTAGAATGAAAATAATAATATATTGGTTCTGTTTCAGAAATTCTCCTCTTTCGGAAATTCTCCTCCAGGAAAATTCTCTACTCATGCATATTGAGTAACCCACAGATTATGCTTTAGAAAACTAAGAAATTTCACTCACCTTTCTTATATAGATTGCTACTCATTAATCATCCAAGTCCTGCATACAATTAGTAAGCATTAAGGAGGACTCACACTCAAAGTGTGATACCGGTTATAAGCTTTAAATTAAATGATAGGCTTTATAAGTAAATAGTTAATGTTTAGGGGTTTATATTGATAAGTTAAATAATAGAGGGGTTGAATAATTAATTAGAAATAAAACTATTAGTAAAAGTGATGTATCACCACGGCACGTGTAGTCTTCATAGCTATCTATGTTACACTGCCTAAGAAAAAGAAAAGGATATAAAAGGAAGCTGTAACGAAAGTAAGTAAAAGGACCCAAAACTAAACATAAGAAAAAAAAAAAGGTAGCACTCGGCAGCCGTAAGAAAAAAAGAAAGAAAAGAAAACCAAATCTAAAGCTAGTCTTCTATTTCTTTGCACATAAAGGTATAAATAATCTATTCATTAATCTTGATAAAATATAAGTTGAAGTTATGGATTATCTCTTAGATAAATATATGTATGTAATATTATGTGGGTAAACAATAGCCTTGCTATAGGATACTAGTTACGTGTGTAATATAATTATTTAAATGGAAAGATAGTAGTAATAATTGTGTTGTGTTAATATTCTAAAATGAACAAGAAGATAAATATTTAGTATTAGTTATTGGATAATTGTTAAGTTCATGTGTTATTATTAGTCAAACAACAAAAAAGTAGATAAATGGATCTAAGAAAGAAAAAGTGACGAAAGTATTAGTAGTCTGTGCTTAGTAAAGTAAAACAAGTAATTAAAGAAAGGTGAAATAATTGATTTAAATGAGAGAATAGATTAAAGAAGGTTAAAGGAAATGAATAAAAATAGTAAATAATAACTAGTATAATTAAAAAGGTCCATTTATTATAATTAGTATCTTAGATAAAGACTTAGATTATATCTTTTTAATTATCTAGAATTAATCGGAAAGTTATATTTTAGGAGGATCAGGGATTTAAATAAAAGTACGGTTGAGGTAAGTCGGACTCCCCTTCTTATGTTGATTTACGATATTGTGTTGTCGGTATTTAATTAAATTGCATATATTGAGATCACGTGGAATATGATTGTATTTGTGAAATGCATATAGTTGTGTATAAGACCTATACGTGTTATGTGATCATTAGGGCTGCGACACCTATCCGACAGGTGAAATTGTCGAGGTACTTAGGTACTGATTGCGTTGTGCCGTAGGTGGAAAGATCCACTACGGGTGTGTAGGGTGGGCCTATATGTTGCCCAGGAGGTCGGAGATGGCAGGAGCAGGCATGGTACTGAGGGTCGTGTACCGAGGCACTAGTGAGTGCCGAATATTAGTTATCGCAGCTCTAAGTAGTGTGTGTGCATGATCATTTATATTCGAGGCTAGTGGTAGTCGGTAACTGAAATCATATTATGTTATACGTGCATTTAATTTATACGTCATTCATTATAATTTGATTGAACTGTTATTATGTAAATCCCCTTCCTGGGAGACGTTTCGACTTACTGAGCTTGTGTAGCTCAATTGTTAATTTTCTGTGCAGAGGGAGGTGGGCAGGAGTCCCAGGGTCAGGACCAAGCTTAGCACCCCGTGTAGATAGCTTTTTGTGTACTGGATTATTTTGCAGTAGAATCCAGATAGACTTTTGTTGTAACAATAGTTTGGTTTATATTACTTAAATGGTATTAACTAAAACACTTTTGACGTGTTATATATAGAAATTTTATGGTGTTGTGTTTAGGTTATTGCGTTATAGGCCTTGCAGGCTTAGGTTGTGACTTAGGTCTGCGGCATATCGCGCTCTGAGTTTCAGTGGTGGAAATTCGGGGCGTGACAGGTTGGTATCAGAGCTATAGGTTGACGATAAGAGAGACCTAGGTTATGGGTAGCTAGGATGGGTTTATATTAACTCTAGGCGTCATGAGTGTTACGTGTTATGTGTTAACTAGTTATGTGCTAATCTTGAGTATATTTCTTAATATTAAGTATATGGTTATAACTGGTGGGAAGTGTGGTTACTCTTATATTATATAGGAAATAGATCGTGAGAATTCCAGTGAGGACCTTACTTCAGCTGAGGCTTTAAGTAGGCAAAAGGCTGAGAAGAAAAGAAAGGCTCCTATGGATGAGTCAGGCCCGTCGACTGATTCTTGTGCTATTGCTAGTGAAGTACTGCAACAAATCATTCATCTAAGTAAAGGAAACACAAAAGAACCTGAAAATAGGGCTGCTAAGGAGACACAAGCGTTAAAAGATTTCATGAGAAACAATCCTCGAGAATTCAGGGGTAAAAATAATCGACAAGAGGCACATGAGTGGCTGGCTTCGATGGAGAAACTATGGAGAGTACTCAATATTGACGAACAAACAAAAGTTCGCTTCGCCACACACGTATTTGAGGGAAATGTAGAATCATGGTGGAACTTAAAGCTACCTCAAGTACCAGCTGACATTGGGTGGAAAGAATTTCGAAAAGTGTTTGAAGAAAAATTCTATCCAGCTTCTTATCGGTATGAAAGGATCGAGGAATTTTTACACCTGAGGCAAAAAGAGAATATGTCTGTTGGTGACTATGCCGACAAATTCACAGAGTTAGCCACTTTTGCTCCGTATGTGTTACCAGATGCGAAGGCTAGTGTTAAGAAATTTGAAGCAGGATTAAAGAGCTCAATCTTCAAATTCGTGGCAACATATCCACATGAAACAGTTGAGAGCGTGTATGAGGCAGCAGTAATAGCTGAGAGGTGCGAGAGGTTGGAGAAACAACAAACAACTGGCAATGTCAATCGGCGAGATGAATCTAGAAACTTTCAAGGTAGCGGTTCTGGATCGAATATGTCGAGGAGAAATTTCTCACAACAATCTGGCAATAAAGGCTATCAATCACGGCCTTTTGTCCTGCAACCTAGAAATCGTGGCTCTCAAGCAAGGTCATCTATGCAGCGATCAGAATCTCAGGTATCCCAACGAGACGTGAAATGTACCATTTTGGTTTGCCACATCCTTCGGAGACATGTAGACACGTCACGGGGGGTTGTTTCTTTTGCGGTTCTGCTGATCATCGCATTAAGGAATGTCCCTCTAAGGCATTTAGCGGTAATGGGTGTTTCCAGTGTGGATCCCTAGATCATTATTTTAAGGATTTTCCTATAAAGAAAGTATCGAACACTAAGGGGTGTTATCAGTGTGGGTCTCTTGATCACTTTGTTAGAAATTGTCCCCAGTCGCACCTGACATCACGAGTATCATCAAGTCAGACCCAAGGATCAACAGGCAAACAAGGACAACAAGTGACATCAAGGGGTGGTGGACAAGGATCTCGTCCTAAAGGCAGGGTGTTTGCAATGACGCATGGAGATGCTCGGGCATCTGATACAGTGGTAACAAGTATATTGCGAATTTCTAACGCATATGCACATGCTTTATTTGATACTGGATCAAACTACTCTTTTATATCTCCGGTATTTGCATCTCTGTTAACTTGTCAATCAGAGTTTTTAGAAATGCCATTAAGTGTGGAAACCCCTGTCGGGGAATCTGTTATTACAAATGTTGTGTGCAAAAAATGTGTGGTCCATGTGTCAAATAAGGAGTTACTAGTTGATTTAATTCACTTAGATATAAAGGATTTTGACGTAATTTTGGGGATGGACTGGTTGTCTACATATCACGGTCATATTGATTGCTTTGCTAAGAAAGTGACATTTTGTATCCCTGGTGAGCTTGAGTTTGAGTTCCAAGGGAGAGATTTAAGTGCACCTCTGATGTCTCCCTATTTGTTCTAATTATTAGCCCCTTGGAGACATCCTTTTAGGTGAATAAATGACTTATTTGATAGACTTTTAGGCTTATTTGATCATATTGCACTTTCTCCCCTTGGAAATTAACTATTTGCAGAATCTGAGCTTTTGTGCGTAAATTTGACTATTTTTAATGCAAAGTTAATAGGTTCTTGAATTTCATGAAAGACCAATCCAAGGAGAAAAAGTGAGAATAAAGTCTTAGTGTATTTTAGAGTGTTAGGAAATGATTTTGAGTCGAGTTTCTATTTTTAGAGTACACTTTCCTATTTTGATTTCTTGATTTATTGATTTATTCTTTTTAAGCATATGCGGTTTAATTATTTATTTAATGTGAAGCTTTTAAAAGATAAATGGTAATTACTTAGAGACCAAGTCAAGATAAAGATGAAAGGAAAGAAGATTTACATGGAAATAAGAATATTTAGGAAAGATTTATTCAAAGGAGGAAAAGATAAAGCTGCCTTTTGAAATCTGAAATTCAACCACGTTTTAGAGAATAAATCATAATAAAAGATTGGCATGGATTCTGGACGAATGGTCTGCACCAATAGAAAGAGCTTTCCAAGACAAGCAGTTTCATATATTGGAACTTCTCAAACGGATAAGTATTGAAAAAGATATGACTAAATCAAATCAGCAGCAAATCTTACCTATCCTAGAATTTAGAGCTACGAATTTGAGAGTCTTTGCTTTGTCTTCCAAGTAATTCGACCTAGGGTCTTCCAACACCTATAAATACACCCCTTAGACCTCATTATTCAGTACCTCTCACAATTTAATCAATATCCTTAGAGAGAGAGTCAAAGACCTCTCACAATTCATTCAATATATACATCCTTAGAGAGAGCGTCAAGAGGCAGAAGCAAGAGCAGAAGCTGGAGACTGTCTATATCTCCAACAACAGTTCAAGCCAATTCCTCTATCTAGGTTCTTATTTTATTTCTGTTATTAGGAACATGTATAGTATTAATTTCTTTACTGTTTTTACTTTCAATATGAGCTAAACTTTTATATACTTGAGAATCGCAATAAAGGGATGGACCCTAATTAATTTAATCTTTGTTTTGAATTTGGGATTGCATGATTTAAATAGGATTGAGTTTTATTTATTGGTTATTACTTTGCTTTTATTACTAATTCTTTTCCGCGCAACTAGAATTAGCTGTTAGTATTTGGGCTATTCACTTTAGTGGCGAAGTGATCATCCGACAGAGGGGTTTGAATACAGATCTAGGTAATACCCGTGTAATGTCCGTTATTGACCGACAGGCTTAACTAGTTACATAGCCAAAGAGGTAAAATCTTATCATCCGAAAAGCCATATTCGACCATGCAGGTGTTTATGATACTTTAGGATAGCTTCTAGGTCCACCCGACAGGGGGCTAGGAGATATTAGAGTCCCGACTAATATTATAATTCCAATTCTACCCTTAACATAGCATAGATTATATTGATTAGGTGGATTCCTTGCGAGACTCAAGTATAGCTCATATCTGCATTTTAGTCCCTTAGTATTTATTTTCAGTTATTTATTTTCTTGCAGTCTTAGGATTAATATAAAAACCAAATAAATATATTTTATCTTTTAGTTTCTGTATTTGCAATTACTACTATTTATCTGTTGAACACTTGGGTTATACCAGTCCAATCCCTGAGAACGAATCCGACTTATCGGAGTATTACTTGGACAACCGTACACTTGCGGTTAAGTGGTTCCTTTATTTTGCACTTAATTTTATAACACCCTAGGACCCACCAAGTTTTTGGCGCCGCTGCCGGGGATTGCAACGTGTGACCCCGGTGTTTAATTTTTAAGTAGTTTTAATTGTTTATTTATTTTTATTTTTCAGTTTTACGCTTGGTTTTTGTTTTTGTTTTCTTTTACAGGTTCTTTATTCAGGTAATGATCAAGAGATTTTATTGAATATGTATAGAGGACATTACCCGGATCCCGATCCATACAAATATTGGGAAGACTCTTCGGGACAACAACAATGGGGTAGTAACTTCTACCAACAACCTTATCAATACCCGCAAGAGCAAGGATAGAACAATCAATGGATCGGGAATAATCAACAACAACCATCATATCACTGTCAGCAAGAAATTGACAATGAGATACGTTCTAAACTCCAGCACTTAGTAGAAGAAACAAACGCCATCCAAGCACGCATGCAACAGATGGTAGAAGAATGGGGTAGTATGTCTTGTGAAGATTCCATTCCCCCGAGGGATGGAAGAGATCAACTGGAAGAAGTAGTTGAGGAGGAGGTGTTGAAGGAAGATACTATTGATAGTGATATGACCATCATGCCGGTTATAAAAGAAGACCACCATGTGGTTGACAATCCTATTAGCATGGTGGAAGAAGGAGTAGCAACGAAAATCCTAGAAATTGAAACTGAGGTTGCTATTCCTATGGTGCATGCACATGATCATAATGCAGAACACAAATAAGAAAAAGAGGTGATCGAGATTCAGATTCCACATCAAGAATATGATGAAGTAATAGTGGAAGATTTGTTTGAAAGCGAAGACGAATGTGAAGGGGTTGAGATATCCACCGAAGATATCAAAGATCACAATACAATAGAAGTTGAATCTCTACCACAAAAAGATCACCAATCACTATCTCCACCACAAATCATCATTAGAAATAAAATACTGGAATCACCTCTATTACTACAAATGATCAATAGGTGCTACACAAGAAAGGTGCTACACCGCGAGAGTAAAGCGGCACGGAGAAGCACCTACCCTCCACACTTTAAAGAGGAATGCAAGATTAAAGAGAATGAAAATGAGCTTATACCGTTGAGGACGGTTATCTACTATCGTGTGGTGAAGAATACGTTTCGTCATGAAAGTAAGAAGGCGAAACGGAGATACTACCCACCCCCTTTCAGAGATCGATTGAGTAAAATTTTAAGGGGGAAGGTTCTAAAGCTTACATGCCAAGGACGAGGCGAATTCAAGCGGAGGAGAACCGCAAGGGCCTCAATACCATCTTCATGGAAGGTAACGCGTCAAACTTAAAGACGTAATAAACAAAAGTGCTTCTTGGGAGACAACCCATGTTTAATTTGCATTCTGTCTTCAATTCCTAGTGTATAATTCTAAGTTAGTGTCAAGTTTTAGTGTCTACTTTTAAAAGAAATGAGAAGGGTAGTGTGTTATTAGTGCAGGAATTGAACAAGGGAAAGTTCAGCGCGAAGTCCGGTATACCGCCCCGGAACCCCGGTATACCGCAGGAAGAAAACCCGTGTCACGTGTTACTCACGCGGGTTTTATACAGAAAGGAGAAAAAAATTTCGATGCGCGGTCCGGTATACCGCGTGAGATGTCCGGTATACCGTAGGAGGGAAAAACCCGTACCACGGGTTAGGTACCGCGGGTTTTTGGACGGAGAAGATATGATGAACAGTAGCAAAAAACCGTGCCACGGGGGTATATATCACGGGTTCTTGGCAGAGACGAAAAAAACGAAACAACAGAAGCTGCGGTACACCGCGGCTTAGGTCCGGTGCACCGCGCCATGGCGGTTTGTGAGGAGTTTGAGGCCCATTCAACTTCTTACCTTGTCAAGATCAAACCCTAGCCTCCCCCAATACGAATTTTCCAGATCCTAACCCTTATGTACCTGCACAAAGACCACTACAACACCAAAGAACATCAAATCCTTCCTCCTATTTCATTCCAAACACACATCCAACACCACAATCCTTCAAGAAAATCAAGAATTCTTCTCCTTCAAGCTTTAGCCTCTTCATCAAAGCTTTAATCCTATTCATTAAACCCTCCCCAAGCTGTTACATATTCATTACCCATCTCATATGAGTCCATAATACTTCATTACAAATCCTCAAAACATCAAATTTCAAAACTCCTCTCTAGTTTTTGATTATTTGAAGTTTTGAGTTTGGGGTCCATTAAGATGTCAAGATCGGGAGGTCAAGAATACTATGAAGTGAAAAGAGAAGTTGGAGAAGCTTGTATTACTTTTGGGTGTTGAAAGATGAAGTTGAAAGAATGGAACTTTGGAGGATAATCATGAAGAGGTGATTTAAACCCATAGGAATATCACAAAAGAGTTGGAGCTTATGCAATCATATTACGTGGAGCGAGCAATGTTCAACATGCCACCTACGCAACACAAGGAGCTCAACCTACACGCAACAATGGAAACCAGCTTCGTGCTGGTTCAGATACGTTTTCCTATCCCTTTCTTATTTGTTTTAATTGTTTATTTGCTTTCTTGAGTCTTTTTCGAGTCGTGGGGACACGACTCATTTTTGAGTTTGGGGTGGGGTCCGTTGCCTCATCCCAATTTTATGTGTTTTACAGTTTTTTTTAAATTTTAGTTTGAGGAATGTTTTGACTGTAGAGTTGTAGAGTATTTTAAATTCCCCCATCAAGCATGCTTTTTATAAATTTATGATAGAAAATAGTTGACTTTAGGAGTTAGTGTAAAACGCACTTTGATTGCATGCAAATATGAAGTAATTGATAGGAAAAATTAATGAACAATGCAAAAGAAGTAAACTTGTGCTTAAGGATAATAGGTGGTTTGTAGAACGTGAGATCTAAATGAGTAGAGAACCCACTTAGGTATGAACTAGAGACAAATTGTGTAAATAGGAAGATGATAGAGGCAGTTCTTTGTTAGCCCTTTGAATCCTTTTTTGGCTGTCTATCCCTGAATTAAATTTATCCTTCTTAGACAAATTTTTAGCCTTTAAGCCTTTCTTTTGTCGCCACATTACTTCCTGTCTTGAGCTTGAGTTTGGGGTGGTGGGTTCACTATTATGGGAATTTATTGGGTTGGGATTTTTGAGCTTATCAATTGTGCTCGTTCTATATTTTGATGATGATTCACAGGTTTATTGTATTGTAACCCTTTGTCGGGGTAATAGTGAATGGAAAAGAAGCTTCGAGCTCAAGTTATGAATAGGCATAACTATGAAAATAGCATGATATCTCAACATCAAAAAGAGAGTCATGGCTATAAGAAAACGAATGATTTAAAAAGATTATATATTCGGACCGGCAAAGTGGAATTTTTTTAAGTGAATCATCCTTAGTGCTTATTGGGTTAATTTGGGGACGCTAATTAAAGCGCGTCAATGAGGTTGAGTGAGAACGTTATTCGAGTGTAAACTCAAGCTCTTGGACAGTTTTGTTGATGGTAAGTGAGGAGAGAGCCAAAAGCTCACTTCAAATTTACCAAATATACATACCATACCGTCCTTCAGCCTATGCTAAAACCATAAAGTCCTCGTGATTCCTAGATGCATAGTGAGTTAATAGGGATTATTCTAAGTGGATCATTCAACACAAGTAAAGATCGAGGAACACCCTATAGCCACCATCTTGAGATAAGTAATAAGCGTAACCTTCTAGCATTGTCAAAATTAATTTTGAGTTGAGATTGTTTGGTATTTGATTTTGCATGATAAGTGTAGGTCTATATTAATTCCTAGGTTAGACTATATGAGATTTATTTTAAGTTGTGCTTTGGGAATATTTACTAGATTCTACCTTCTGCATTCACCTAAAAGGCCTTTGTTTTTATTTTACATTGTCGGGACGACAAAGGTTTGAGTTTGGGGTCTTGATGTATCCCTATTTGTTCTAATTCTTAGCCCCTTGGAGACATCCTTTTAGGTGAATAAATGACTTATTTGATAGACTTTTAGGCTTATTTGATCATATTGCACTTTCTCCCCTTGGAAATTAACTATTTGCAGAATCTGAGCTTTTGTGCGTAAATTTGACTATTTTTAATGCAAAGTTAATAGGTTCTTGAATTTCATGAAAGACCAATCCAAGGAGAAAAAGTGAGAATAAAGTCTTAGTGTATTTTAGAGTGTTAGGAAATGATTTTGAGTCGAGTTTCTATTTTTAGAGTACACTTTCCTATTTTGATTTCTTGATTTCTTGATTTATTCTTTTTAAGCATATGCGGTTTAATTATTTATTTAATGTGAAGCTTTTAAAAGATAAATGGTAATTACTTAGAGACCAAGTCAAGATAAAGATGAAAGGAAAGAAGATTTACATGGAAATAAGAAGATTTAGGAAAGATTTATTCAAAGGAGGAAAAGATAAAGCTGCCTTTTGAAATCTGAAATTCAGCCACGTTTTAGAGAATAAATCATAATAAAAGATTGGCATGGATTCTGGACGAATGGTCTGCACCAATAGAAAGAGCTTTCCAAGACAAGCAGTTTCATATATTGGAACTTCTCAAACGGATAAGTATTGAAAAAGATATGACCAAATCAAATTAGCAGCAAATCTTACCTTTCCTAGAATTTAGAGCTACGAATTTGAGAGTCTTTGCCTTGTCTTCCAAGTAATTCGACCTAGGGTCTTCCAACACCTATAAATACACCCCTTAGACCTCATTATTCAGTACCTCTCACAATTTAATCAATATCCTTAGAGAGAGAGTCAAAGACCTCTCACAATTCATTCAATATATACACCCTTAGAGAGAGCGTCAAGAGGCGGAAGCAAGAGCAGAAGCTGGAGACTGTCTATATCTCCAACAACAATTCAAGCCAATTCCTCTATCTAGGTTCTTATTTTATTTCCGTTATTAGGAACATGTATAGTATTAATTTCTTTACTGTTTTTACTTTCAATATGAGCTAAACTTTTATATACTTGAGAATCGCAATAAAGGGATGAACCCTAATTAATTTAATCTTTGTTTTGAATTTGGGATTGCATGATTTAAATAGGATTGAGTTTTATATATTGGTTATTACTTTGTTTTTATTACTAATTCTTTTCCGCGCAACTAGAATTAGCTGTTAGTATTTGGGCTATTCACTTTAGTGGCGAAGTGATCATCCGACAGGGGGGTTTGAATACAGATCTAGGTAATACCCGTGTAATGTCCGTTATTGACCGACAGGCTTAACTAGTTACATAGCCAAAGAGGTTAAATCTTATCATCCGAAAAGCCATATTCGACCATGCAGGTGTTTATGATACTTTAGGATAGCTTCTAGGTCCACCCGATAGGGGGCTAGGAGATATTAGAGTCCCGACTAATATTATAATTCCAATTCTACCCTTAACATAGCATAGATTATATTGATTAAGTGGATTCCTTGCGAGACTCAAGTATAGCTCATATCTGCATCTTAGTCCCTTAGTATTTATTTTCAGTTATTTATTTTCTTGCAGTCTTAGGATTAATATAAAAACCAAATAAATATATTTTATCTTTTAGTTTCTGTATTTGCAATTACTACTATTTATTTGTTGAAAACTTGGGTTATACCAGTCCAATCCCTGAGAACGAATCCGACTTATCGGAGTATTACTTGGACAACCGTACACTTGCGGTTAAGTGGTTCCTTTATTTTGCTCTTAATTTTATAACACCCTAGGACCCACCAACCTCATATCATATCATCACTAAAGACTCAAAGGTTACTGAGAAAAGGATGCACCGGATACTTAGCTCATGTGGTCAAGGCTGAACATGAAAAAAGAAAGTTAGAAGATATCCCCGTGGTCAATGAGTTTCAAGGTTTATTTCCGAATGATATTCCGGGTTTACCTCCAGAACGTGAAGTTGACTTCAAGATCGAACTCCTTCATGCTACTCAACCGCTTTCAAAGACGCCTTATAGGATGGCTCCAACAGAACTCAAGGAACTTAAAATCCAACTTCAGAAACTACTTGATAAGGGTCAGATACGTCCCAGCGTGTCACCATGGGGCGCACCGGTTTTATTTGTTGATGTCTCCTCATTTGTGATAGTAAAATATACTCATGAGACATCATTTTAGGCTTATTTATTAGTTTATAGGTTGATTTTAGCTTAATTTAGTGCACTTTCCTATTTTGGGTCTTGATTTGTAGAATTATTATTTTTAGAGCATATTGGGTTTAATTGTTTATTTAGTGTGAAGTTTTAAAGATAATTATGGAGATTAATTAGAGTCCAAGTCAAAGACAACAACTTATGGAAGGAGATATGCATGGAAATTGGAGATAAGGAAAGAAAAGCTAAAAAGATGGAAAAGGAAAAGCTGCCTAAATCTGGGATTCTGCACACACGTCTAAAGATTGGTGTTTTTACCTAAGAAATAGGCCGAATTTGGTAATTTCCTTCTAAAGGGCCTATATAATTCTGTTGCGATTCTTTTGGTATCTTGTGGAGCAAAATCCGACCAATAACGAAGAAGATACACTTAAAACAACGCAGCAGTGTTTTCCTTACGAATTTGAGTTGGGCCAGGAGTCCATTACTTAAGTTATCTCCAAAGAAACGAATTAGGTCAACCTCTACACTATAAATACAGCCTCTTAACAATCTTAAATCATCCTTGGTGAAACCTTAAGCCAAGAGGAAGCTTAGAACACAAGAGAGAAGTCCGGAAGGAGCTGTCATCAACAATGTCTTCTTCTACCTTTAATTTTGTAATTTCTTTCTTTTCTTTCATGAACTAAATTTCTTTAGCTTGAGTTTTTAGCATTAATGTATGAACCCTAGTTTTGATTGACATCTATCTAATTTGGGAATTTAATGTTTTAAATAGAATTATAGTTTTTATTCTCTGTTTATGTGTTTGGATTTATATTTTGTGTTCTTGTGTACGGCCGCCATTAGAATTACCATCTAGTAATTAGGATACCATTGACAACGGTGTTCAATTGCATGTTTAGCACATAACGTCTAGTATTAGGTTTGATCTGACAACCCAACCTAGCTAGATAATCACTAAGGTTTAGTCTTTTTGACTATTTACCAATTACAGGAAAAGTTTGCTTAGGAAGCCTTATTGACACAGGTAAATCCTATTTGAAACTACCGATAGCATATTGGGACCGATTAGGGAAATACTACATAATTCACCCTTACATGTTTAGAACGGCAAAACTAGTGGGGATTACATGCTAATAACTTAAGCTATCTTCTCATATTCTTCTCTTTCATATTTAATTATTTTCTGTCTTTTAATTCTTAGTTTTAGTTTAACTTAGTTATTAGAAAACCAAACAAAAATCTATTTATCTTTACTTTTACTTGTGTTTATTTGTTCTAGCTTTAATTATTTGCACTAGGTATTTGCATAAGATTCTCCTAACCTCTGTAGTCTCTGCGGAACGAATCTTTATCTAAAACTTGCATACGATCTGTATACTTGCAGAACCGTGTAGTTCTAGGGTGTATTTGCACTTATTTTACATCTTATTTTATCACACCCTAGGCCCCACCAAGTTTTTGGCGCCGCTGCCGGGGACTACATTGTTAGTCCTTGTGCATATATCTTGTGCTTTTATTCTTAGTTAGTTCTATTTTACGCTTTTTTTTTTAGTTTTTGTTTTTCAGATTTAGTTACAGATGGAGAACCCAAGGAGACTTGAGCTACCCATCGAGTTCAGAGTGGAGCCACGAGGAATTCGAGCTCCAGAAATTCAAGCCGCGAAATTTAAACCTGATCCCGGGATGCTAACTCAATTTGCATCTCATGGATTATTCAGCGGAGATGCACATCAAGATCCGATCCGATATATTCAGAAATTCATGCAGATCTGTGATGCTTATATCGTAAGAGGAGTTACTAGGGAGCAATTATATTACCTGATGTTCCAGTTCTTCTTGACCGGATGTGCAAGCGATTGGTATGATACCCAATACCCTCATGTTATTCCAGATTGGGACAAGCTTCAAGCAAGATTCCTAGACTGTTTTTACCCGGTTAGTAGACGTTTAAGAGATATGTTGGAGCTTGAACAATTTATACAGAAAGAGGAAGAGAGTTTGGGTGAAGCATGGTTACGATTTACAGAGAAGAAGGAGAGATGTCCCTATCATAGATCCTCGCTGGAATATTATTTAACCTTGTTTTATGGAGGCCTTAATGAGAAATCAAGAGAGAAAGCAGATTCGTTAGGAAACACAGGTTTTGTGTTGCTAGATCCTGTAGAAGCTGAGTTTGGGATGGAGAGAATTCTTGAGAACGAGAGAAGTTGGCCAAAGAGAGCAATAAAGGAAGACAATTCAGCATCTCTGAAACTTGAAGATTTGGCTAAACAACTCGAAGAACTTAAAGAACAAGCCCGAACACTTGCTCAGGTGAATACGGTACGCACAATTCCTTCGTGTCTTGGTTGTGGATCAAGAAATCATGTGTGGGCAGGATGTATGAATAATCCAGCAGTAGCTTCCGTTCAATATCCTCAAGATAACTATTACTCTAATGGTTATGTTTATCCTCAAGAAAGCTACACCCATTATCAACAACCTCCGCAGCAAAAGAGTTGGGTCAGAAAGCAAGAAACTTATCATCAACCCCAACTTCCATCTTATAATCCACCACAACCTATTCAGAAAAAGGCACCCATCATTGTTGAAAAAGCTTGTCAAGAACCAAAGAAAGATCCACCTGAACAATCAATGCAACTGGCAAAACAAGAACAAATCCAAGACTTGAAGTCGAGTATGGCTAAATTAACACAAGCAGCTGAGAAAATGAGTCATAGCCAACAGAAAGTTCAAACCCAGGATAAGATTATCAAGCAACTAGAGCATACTATATCACATATGGCGAGTAAATTACAAAATCGGCCAAAAGGGCAACTCCCAAGTGATACTATTGCTCCTAGAGATGATTCTTGCCATGCAGTTGAATTGCGAAGTGGAAAACAACTACCTCCCCCAAGACCAGAAAGAAATACAATCCCTATTCCAGAACAAAGGGGGGAAGAAACAACCAAAGATACAGTTGAGGAGGTAGTTAAACCAAAGAGTGTCCAAACCGAGACACCTGAGAAGACAAGAAAACCAGTGGAACTTAATACACGCCCTCCACCACCATACCCTTCACGTGTCAGAAAGAAGGACAATGACCTGGAATTCAAGAAGTTCGATGACATGGTGAGAAAGCTTGAGATTAAAATGCCGTTTGTTGAAGCTATCAAAAGAATGCCGAAATACCTAAAATTCATGAGGGACATTCTTTCGAACAAACGAAGTATAGAAACCGCGGATATGAGTGGATCACCAGAGGGGTGTTATGCTATAAAGTTACCACCAGAAGAGCCCCTTCCCACGAAATCTTGGATGGCACCATCCATACTTATGAAGAATCGAGCTGAAAAGTTCGTGGGAATCAAAGGAAAGGGGTGGAAATTTCGTCATCATTAATCAAATTAATTTCAGTTGAACGAGTTGGAGGAGTTTCGTTATCTTGCCTATGAAAATTCACGTCTCTATAAAGAGAAAACAAAGCGATGGCATGATAAACGGCTCCGTCCAAAGCATTTCGAGATAGGACAAAAGGTTTTATTATACAATTCTCGATTTTCGAACTACCCAGGAAAGCTTAAATCCCGTTGGGGAGGACCTTACATTGTTACCAAAGTCACACCGCAGGGAGCGATTGAGATTGAAAATCCAGCCGAGCAACGGACATTCATGGTGAATGGCCAGCGTTTGAAGAGATACTATGACAGTGAGGACTTTGGGCAAGGGGAGAAAATCTACCTTGTCGAATGCGCTTAGCCTGAGGTACACGTCTAACTCAAAGACGTTAAACAAAAGTGCTCTTGGGAGACACCCCTTGTTTTAATTGCTTTTTAGATTAGTTGTTTTTGCTTTGTAGTGTTTAATTTTAAGTTAGTGTATATTTTTAATTGTGTTTACAAGCTAATAGGAGAGAAAGGTAGTGTGTTATTGTGCAGGAAACGAGTTTGGGGTCGAAAAGGAAAAATTGGAGGAACTCAAGGCCTGGCGCGGACTACCCCATGTTCCGCAGGGATGCACCGTGCCCAGAAAACCCGTACCACGGGTCGGGTACCACGGGTTTCATCCAGAAAGTAAAAAAAAAAATTCGAGGGACAGGCGCGGTACACCAGACCCTGGTCCGCACGCCCAAAACGCGTGCCACGGGGTCGGGTACCACGGGTTTTTTGACGGACATGCCGCGGACTACCCCCTGCACCGCACCCCTGGTCCGCAGGCACAAAACACGTGCCACGGGGTGCTAGCTCGGGTATTATCCAGTGGGTAAAAAAATTTGGAACAGCAGAAGCTGCGGTACACCGCAGGTTTCGTCCGGTGCACCGCAAGAGGCGGTTTGTGAAGGAATTCTTTTCCTAATCAAATTCTTACCTTATGAGATTAACCCTAGCCTTCCATACACGAATTTTTCAGACCCAAACCCTATATATACATCTTAAAGCTTGTGCAAACCTTCACAATTAACACAACAACTCATCAAACCCTCTCCTACATCTCCCATAAACACAATCCTTCATCAAATTCATCACACTACACCATCAAAACACCATCAAATTCAACAAGCTTTAAAGATTTCTTCCAAGATCAATCCTATAACCTTTCTCTTTCATCAATTCCAAGCAACAACATCAAGCTAAACCAAATTTGTCCTTAAACTTTTAATCCATCCTTGGTATAACTTGAGTTGTGGGTGAATCAAGAATGACTAACAGATCTGAAGCTATGGAATACAAGAGAAAGTGTTCAATCCTTGGGAAGAATAAGAGATTGCCTGGAGCCACCATTGAAAAACCCATCAATCTTGATGGGGTTTCTGAAGAATCAAAAGAAAAGGCACATGAACAACCACTACCAAAGAAGAGATTAACTGCTAGAATGTCCATACCATCAAGGAGGCCTTTGGAGAAAATAAAAAACCAAAACCAAGGTTCTTCTACCTCTTCTTCAAAAATTGCTTATGATCTTCCTCCTTGGGCTATCAAGTTACATAGCGAAGTTGAAAAATTACGTGAAGATAACAAAGACCTTTGGGTAGAAATCATGCAATTGGAAACAAAGGTAGAGAATTCGACCTTGTACAAGGATATAGATGATTACACCGATCCCTCAGCTTCAGAAGATGAGGATGATATGATGGATCTCTATGGCCAACCAGGTAGGTCATTCTAATTTTTCTCAATAGCTTGTATGCATTAGGTAGTTTAGTTAGTTTTATTTTAAATTTTATTCCATTCTTGAGTCTTTTTCGAGTCGTGGGGACACGGCTCACTTTTGAGTTGGGGGTGGGGATTCGTTGTCCTCATCTTCTTTTCGTTTTTGCATAAAATTTAAAATTTTTAGGTTGAATTAAGGCATAGAATATCTTGAATGTACCTATTTGAGCATGATTTTATTAGGTCAATGATAGTAAGTAGTATGTTTTTGAAAGATGCAATAAATATGTTTAGATGCATGCATGAAAACAGGAAATAAAGGATAGAAAAGTTAATGAGCAATGCTAAGAAATCACGTTGCAGGAATAGTTATTTGGTGTGTAGAACGTGAGGTTTAAAATTAGTTGAAAACCCACTTGTCTATGAACTAATAATGAAAACGTAACAAAAACTGGTAGTTAGAAAAATGACTAAGGCAGTTCTTTCATGATAAAACACTTGAATCCTTTAGACTTTCTCACCCTTTTGTTGATATGATTGTTATTATCCGTCTTAGCCCCTCTGAGCCTTTCTAAATCCTTTTTATGAAACCACATTATAATCCATACCCTAGTTTTTAGGACATATCTATATGACCCGCACTCGAATCGCAAAACCTGAGATACTCGTTTTAGAGCTTGAGTTTGGGGTGGTGGGTTTCATAATTAGGGAACTTTGGGAATTGGGAATTATCTTTGTGATTTTAATTGATGATGAATTGTTATTATTGTAACCCTTTGCCGGGGTAATAGTGAATGGAAAAGAAGCTACGAGCTAATTTTGCCAACAAGGGCATAAAAAGAAAGAATATATATATGCAAAAAAAAATAGTGTGATATCTCGACATCAAAAAGAGAATCATAGCTATACAAAAGAAAAATTGAATTGAAAAGAAAATATATATTCGGACCGGCAAAGTGGATTTTAAATCATCAAAGGTTTTAATTGGGATTATTGGGGATGCACATTAAAAAGCATCAATAAATTGGGTTGAGTGAGAACATCTTCGAGTGAAAACTCAAGCTCTAGGGCGATTCGTTGATGGCTAGTGAGGAGAGAGCCAAAAGCTCACTTTTCATTATCCAAATATACCACACCCGTCCTTAAGCCAAGTTATAACCAAGACCTTAGGATTTCTAACTACTAGGTGGAGAAACAATTGAGCTATTAGGTAGTAGGTAGGTGGATCATTGGATGCTGTATTTGGGACCTATGAACAACCTATAGCCATTAACCTGAACTAAGTTATCATCCTCTCCTTCTGGCATTGCGAAATTAATATTAACTTGAATTTATGGAATGTTGATTACATGTATATTAAGCATCTTTGTGCATTAGTTCTTAAGCATTACTACATGAGATTTTTTGGATTTTATGCTCTAGGATCATTCATTATATTTTTGTTCTTGTTCTCCTCCGACTTCTTCTTGTTTATTTGACTACCCTACTGTTCTTTACTTTTATTGTATCGGGACGATACAACTTTGAGTTGGGGGTCTTGATGTCTCCTCATTTGTGATAGTAAAATATACTCATGAGACATCATTTTAGGCTTATTTATTAGTTTATAGGTTGATTTTAGCTTAATTTAGCGCACTTTCCTATTTTGGGTCTTGATTTGTAGAATTATTATTTTTAGAGCATATTTGGTTTAATTGTTTATTTAGTGTGAAGCTTTAAAGATAATTATGGAGATTAATTAGAGTCCAAGTCAAAGACAACAACTTATGGAAGGAGATATGCATGGAAATTGGAGATAAGGAAAGAAAAGCTAAAAAGATGGAAAAGGAAAAGCTGCCTAAATCTGGGATTCTGCACACACGTCTAAAGATTGGTGTTTTTACCTAAGAAATAGGCCGAATTTGGTAATTTCCTTTTAGGGGGCCTAGATAATTCTGTTGCGATTCTTTTGGTATCTTGTGGAGCAAAATCCGACCAATAACGAAGAAGATACACTCAAAACAACGCAGCAGTGTTTTCCTTACGAATTTGAGTTGGGCCAGGAGTCCATTACTTAAGTTATCTCCAAAGAAACGAATTAGGTCAACCTCTACACTATAAATACAGCCTCTTAACAATCTTAAATCATCCTTGGTGAAACCTTAAGCCAAGAGGAAGCTTAGAACACAAGAGAGAAGTCCGGAAGGAGCTGTCATCAACAATGTCTTCTTCTACCTTTAATTTTGTAATTTCTTTCTTTTCTTTCATGAACTAAATTTCTTTAGCTTGAGTTTTTAGCATTAATGTATGAACCCTAGTTTTGATTGACATCTATCTAATTTGGGAATTTAATGTTTTAAATAGAATTATAGTTTTTATTCTCTGTTTATGTGTTTGGATTTATATTTTGTGTTCTTGTGGACGGCCGCCATTAGAATTACCATCTAGTAATTAGGATACCATTGACAACGGTGTTCAATTGCATGTTTAGCACATAACGTCTAGTATTAGGTTTGATCTGACAACCCAACCTAGCTAGATAATCACTAAGGTTTAGTCTTTTTGACTATTTACCAATTACAGGAAAAGTTTGCTTAGGAAGCCTTATTGACACAGGTAAATCCTATTTGAAACTACCGATAGCATATTGGGACCGATTAGGGAAATACTACATAATTCACCCTTACATGTTTAGAACGGCAAAACTAGTGGGGATTACATGCTAATAACTTAAGCTATCTTCTCATATTCTTCTCTTTCATATTTAATTATTTTCTGTCTTTTAATTCTTAGTTTTAGTTTAACTTAGTTATTAGAAAACCAAACAAAAATCTATTTATCTTTACTTTTACTTGTGTTTATTTGTTCTAGCTTTAATTATTTGCACTAGGTATTTGCATAAGATTCTCCTAACCTCTGTAGTCTCTGCGGAACGAATCTTTATCTAAAACTTGCATACGATCTGTATACTTGCAGAACCGTGTAGTTCTAGGGTGTTTTTGCACTTATTTTACATCTTATTTTATCACACCCTAGGCCCCACCAAGTTTTTGGCGCCGCTGCCGGGGACTACATTGTTAGTCCTTGTGCATATATCTTGTGCTTTTATTCTTAGTTAGTTCTATTTTACGCTTTTTTTTTTAGTTTTTGTTTTTCAGATTTAGTTACAGATGGAGAACCCAAGGAGACTTGAGCTACCCATCGAGTTCAGAGTGGAGCCACGAGGAATTCGAGCTCCAGAAATTCAAGCCGCGAAATTTAAACCTGATCCCGGGATGCTAACTCAATTTGCATCTCATGGATTATTCAGCGGAGATGCACATCAAGATCCGATCCGATATATTCAGAAATTCATGCAGATCTGTGATGCTTATATCGTAAGAGGAGTTACTAGGGAGCAATTATATTACCTGATGTTCCAGTTCTTCTTGACCGGATGTGCAAGCGATTGGTATGATACCCAATACCCTCATGTTATTCCAGATTGGGACAAGCTTCAAGCAAGATTCCTAGACCGTTTTTACCCGGTTAGTAGACGTTTAAGAGATATGTTGGAGCTTGAACAATTTATACAGAAAGAGGAAGAGAGTTTGGGTGAAGCATGGTTACGATTTACAGAGAAGAAGGAGAGATGTCCCTATCATAGATCCTCGCTGGAATATTATTTAACCTTGTTTTATGGAGGCCTTAATGAGAAATCAAGAGAGAAAGCAGATTCGTTAGGAAACACAGGTTTTGTGTTGCTAGATCCTGTAGAAGCTGAGTTGGGGATGGAGAGAATTCTTGAGAACGAGAGAAGTTGGCCAAAGAGAGCAATAAAGGAAGACAATTCAGCATCTCTGAAACTTGAAGATTTGGCTAAACAACTCGAAGAACTTAAAGAACAAGCCCGAACACTTGCTCAGGTGAATACGGTACGCACAATTCCTTCGTGTCTTGGTTGTGGATCAAGAAATCATGTGTGGGCAGGATGTATGAATAATCCAGCAGTAGCTTCCGTTCAATATCCTCAAGATAACTATTACTCTAATGGTTATGTTTATCCTCAAGAAAGCTACACCCATTATCAACAACCTCCGCAGCAAAAGAGTTGGGTCAGAAAGCAAGAAACTTATCATCAACCCCAACTTCCATCTTATAATCCACCACAACCTATTCAGAAAAAGGCACCCATCATTGTTGAAAAAGCTTGTCAAGAACCAAAGAAAGATCCACCTGAACAATCAATGCAACTGGCAAAACAAGAACAAATCCAAGACTTGAAGTCGAGTATGGCTAAATTAACACAAGCAGCTGAGAAAATGAGTCATAGCCAACAGAAAGTTCAAACCCAGGATAAGATTATCAAGCAACTAGAGCATACTATATCACATATGGCGAGTAAATTACAAAATCGGCCAAAAGGGCAACTCCCAAGTGATACTATTGCTCCTAGAGATGATTCTTGCCATGCAGTTGAATTGCGAAGTGGAAAACAACTACCTCCCCCAAGACCAGAAAGAAATACAATCCCTATTCCAGAACAAAGGGGGGAAGAAACAACCAAAGATACAGTTGAGGAGGTAGTTAAACCAAAGAGTGTCCAAACCGAGACACCTGAGAAGACAAGAAAACCAGTGGAACTTAATACACGCCCTCCACCACCATACCCTTCACGTGTCAGAAAGAAGGACAATGACCTGGAATTCAAGAAGTTCGATGACATGGTGAGAAAGCTTGAGATTAAAATGCCGTTTGTTGAAGCTATCAAAAGAATGCCGAAATACCTAAAATTCATGAGGGACATTCTTTCGAACAAACGAAGTATAGAAACCGCGGATATGAGTGGATCACCAGAGGGGTGTTATGCTATAAAGTTACCACCAGAAGAGCCCCTTCCCACGAAATCTTGGATGGCACCATCCATACTTATGAAGAATCGAGCTGAAAAGTTCGTGGGAATCAAAGGAAAGGGGTGGAAATTTCGTCATCATTAATCAAATTAATTTCAGTTGAACGAGTTGGAGGAGTTTCGTTATCTTGCCTATGAAAATTCACGTCTCTATAAAGAGAAAACAAAGCGATGGCATGATAAACGGCTCCGTCCAAAGCATTTCGAGATAGGACAAAAGGTTTTATTATACAATTCTCGATTTTCGAACTACCCAGGAAAGCTTAAATCCCGTTGGGGAGGACCTTACATTGTTACCAAAGTCACACCGCAGGGAGCGATTGAGATTGAAAATCCAGCCGAGCAACGGACATTCATGGTGAATGGCCAGCGTTTGAAGAGATACTATGACAGTGAGGACTTTGGGCAAGGGGAGAAAATCTACCTTGTCGAATGCGCTTAGCCTGAGGTACACGTCTAACTCAAAGACGTTAAACAAAAGTGCTCTTGGGAGACACCCCTTGTTTTAATTGCTTTTTAGATTAGTTGTTTTTGCTTTGTAGTGTTTAATTTTAAGTTAGTGTATATTTTTAATTGTGTTTACAAGCTAATAGGAGAGAAAGGTAGTGTGTTATTGTGCAGGAAACGAGTTTGGGGTCGAAAAGGAAAAATTGGAGGAACTCAAGGCCTGGCGCGGACTACCCCATGTTCCGCAGGGATGCACCGTGCCCAGAAAACCCGTACCACGGGTCGGGTACCACGGGTTTCATCCAGAAAGTAAAAAAAAAAATTCGAGGGACAGGCGCGGTACACCAGACCCTGGTCCGCACGCCCAAAACGCGTGCCACGGGGTCGGGTACCACGGGTTTTTTGACGGACATGCCGCGGACTACCCCCTGCACCGCACCCCTGGTCCGCAGGCACAAAACACGTGCCACGGGGTGCTAGCTCGGGTATTATCCAGTGGGTAAAAAAATTTGGAACAGCAGAAGCTGCGGTACACCGCAGGTTTCGTCCGGTGCACCGCAAGAGGCGGTTTGTGAAGGAATTCTTTTCCTAATCAAATTCTTACCTTATGAGATTAACCCTAGCCTTCCATACACGAATTTTTCAGACCCAAACCCTATATATACATCTTAAAGCTTGTGCAAACCTTCACAATTAACACAACAACTCATCAAACCCTCTCCTACATCTCCCATAAACACAATCCTTCATCAAATTCATCACACTACACCATCAAAACACCATCAAATTCAACAAGCTTTAAAGATTTCTTCCAAGATCAATCCTATAACCTTTCTCTTTCATCAATTCCAAGCAACAACATCAAGCTAAACCAAATTTGTCCTTAAACTTTTAATCCATCCTTGGTATAACTTGAGTTGTGGGTGAATCAAGAATGACTAACAGATCTGAAGCTATGGAATACAAGAGAAAGTGTTCAATCCTTGGGAAGAATAAGAGATTGCCTGGAGCCACCATTGAAAAACCCATCAATCTTGATGGGGTTTCTGAAGAATCAAAAGAAAAGGCACATGAACAACCACTACCAAAGAAGAGATTAACTGCTAGAATGTCCATACCATCAAGGAGGCCTTTGGAGAAAATAAAAAACCAAAACCAAGGTTCTTCTACCTCTTCTTCAAAAATTGCTTATGATCTTCCTCCTTGGGCTATCAAGTTACATAGCGAAGTTGAAAAATTACGTGAAGATAACAAAGACCTTTGGGTAGAAATCATGCAATTGGAAACAAAGGTAGAGAATTCGACCTTGTACAAGGATATAGATGATTACACCGATCCCTCAGCTTCAGAAGATGAGGATGATATGATGGATCTCTATGGCCAACCAGGTAGGTCATTCTAATTTTTCTCAATAGCTTGTATGCATTAGGTAGTTTAGTTAGTTTTATTTTAAATTTTATTCCATTCTTGAGTCTTTTTCGAGTCGTGGGGACACGGCTCACTTTTGAGTTGGGGGTGGGGATTCGTTGTCCTCATCTTCTTTTCGTTTTTGCATAAAATTTAAAATTTTTAGGTTGAATTAAGGCATAGAATATCTTGAATGTACCTATTTGAGCATGATTTTATTAGGTCAATGATAGTAAGTAGTATGTTTTTGAAAGATGCAATAAATATGTTTAGATGCATGCATGAAAACAGGAAATAAAGGATAGAAAAGTTAATGAGCAATGCTAAGAAATCACGTTGCAGGAATAGTTATTTGGTGTGTAGAACGTGAGGTTTAAAATTAGTTGAAAACCCACTTGTCTATGAACTAATAATGAAAACGTAACAAAAACTGGTAGTTAGAAAAATGACTAAGGCAGTTCTTTCATGATAAAACACTTGAATCCTTTAGACTTTCTCACCCTTTTGTTGATATGATTGTTATTATCCGTCTTAGCCCCTCTGAGCCTTTCTAAATCCTTTTTATGAAACCACATTATAATCCATACCCTAGTTTTTAGGACATATCTATATGACCCGCACTCGAATCGCAAAACCTGAGATACTCGTTTTAGAGCTTGAGTTTGGGGTGGTGGGTTTCATAATTAGGGAACTTTGGGAATTGGGAATTATCTTTGTGATTTTAATTGATGATGAATTGTTATTATTGTAACCCTTTGTCGGGGTAATAGTGAATGGAAAAGAAGCTACGAGCTAATTTTGCCAACAAGGGCATAAAAAGAAAGAATATATATATGCAAAAAAAAATAGTGTGATATCTCGACATCAAAAAGAGAATCATAGCTATACAAAAGAAAAATTGAATTGAAAAGAAAATATATATTCGGACCGGCAAAGTGGATTTTAAATCATCAAAGGTTTTAATTGGGATTATTGGGGATGCACATTAAAAAGCATCAATAAATTGGGTTGAGTGAGAACATCTTCGAGTGAAAACTCAAGCTCTAGGGCGATTCGTTGATGGCTAGTGAGGAGAGAGCCAAAAGCTCACTTTTCATTATCCAAATATACCACACCCGTCCTTAAGCCAAGTTATAACCAAGACCTTAGGATTTCTAACTACTAGGTGGAGAAACAATTGAGCTATTAGGTAGTAGGTAGGTGGATCATTGGATGCTGTATTTGGGACCTATGAACAACCTATAGCCATTAACCTGAACTAAGTTATCATCCTCTCCTTCTGGCATTGCGAAATTAATATTAACTTGAATTTATGGAATGTTGATTACATGTATATTAAGCATCTTTGTGCATTAGTTCTTAAGCATTACTACATGAGATTTTTTGGATTTTATGCTCTAGGATCATTCATTATATTTTTGTTCTTGTTCTCCTCCGACTTCTTCTTGTTTATTTGACTACCCTACTGTTCTTTACTTTTATTGTATCGGGACGATACAACTTTGAGTTGGGGGTCTTGATGTCTCCTCATTTGTGATAGTAAAATATACTCATGAGACATCATTTTAGGCTTATTTATTAGTTTATAGGTTGATTTTAGCTTAATTTAGCGCACTTTCCTATTTTGGGTCTTGATTTGTAGAATTATTATTTTTAGAGCATATTGGGTTTAATTGTTTATTTAGTGTGAAGCTTTAAAGATAATTATGGAGATTAATTAGAGTCCAAGTCAAAGACAACAACTTATGGAAGGAGATATGCATGGAAATTGGAGATAAGGAAAGAAAAGCTAAAAAGATGGAAAAGGAAAAGCTGCCTAAATCTGGGATTCTGCACACACGTCTAAAGATTGGTGTTTTTACCTAAGAAATAGGCCGAATTTGGTAATTTCCTTTTAGAGGGCCTAGATAATTCTGTTGCGATTCTTTTGGTATCTTGTGGAGCAAAATCCGACCAATAACGAAGAAGATACACTCAAAACAACGCAGCAGTGTTTTCCTTACGAATTTGAGTTGGGCCAGGAGTCCATTACTTAAGTTATCTCCAAAGAAACGAATTAGGTCAACCTCTACACTATAAATACAGCCTCTTAACAATCTTAAATCATCCTTGGTGAAACCTTAAGCCAAGAGGAAGCTTAGAACACAAGAGAGAAGTCCGGAAGGAGCTGTCATCAACAATGTCTTCTTCTACCTTTAATTTTGTAATTTCTTTCTTTTCTTTCATGAACTAAATTTCTTTAGCTTGAGTTTTTAGCATTAATGTATGAACCCTAGTTTTGATTGACATCTATCTAATTTGGGAATTTAATGTTTTAAATAGAATTATAGTTTTTATTCTCTGTTTATGTGTTTGGATTTATATTTTGTGTTCTTGTGGACGGCCGCCATTAGAATTACCATCTAGTAATTAGGATACCATTGACAACGGTGTTCAATTGCATGTTTAGCACATAACGTCTAGTATTAGGTTTGATCTGACAACCCAACCTAGCTAGATAATCACTAAGGTTTAGTCTTTTTGACTATTTACCAATTACAGGAAAAGTTTGCTTAGGAAGCCTTATTGACACAGGTAAATCCTATTTGAAACTACCGATAGCATATTGGGACCGATTAGGGAAATACTACATAATTCACCCTTACATGTTTAGAACGGCAAAACTAGTGGGGATTACATGCTAATAACTTAAGCTATCTTCTCATATTCTTCTCTTTCATATTTAATTATTTTCTGTCTTTTAATTCTTAGTTTTAGTTTAACTTAGTTATTAGAAAACCAAACAAAAATCTATTTATCTTTACTTTTACTTGTGTTTATTTGTTCTAGCTTTAATTATTTGCACTAGGTATTTGCATAAGATTCTCCTAACCTCTGTAGTCTCTGCGGAACGAATCTTTATCTAAAACTTGCATACGATCTGTATACTTGCAGAACCGTGTAGTTCTAGGGTGTTTTTGCACTTATTTTACATCTTATTTTATCACACCCTAGGCCCCACCAAGTTTTTGGCGCCGCTGCCGGGGACTACATTGTTAGTCCTTGTGCATATATCTTGTGCTTTTATTCTTAGTTAGTTCTATTTTACGCTTTTTTTTTAGTTTTTGTTTTTCAGATTTAGTTACAGATGGAGAACCCAAGGAGACTTGAGCTACCCATCGAGTTCAGAGTGGAGCCACGAGGAATTCGAGCTCCAGAAATTCAAGCCGCGAAATTTAAACCTGATCCCGGGATGCTAACTCAATTTGCATCTCATGGATTATTCAGCGGAGATGCACATCAAGATCCGATCCGATATATTCAGAAATTCATGCAGATCTGTGATGCTTATATCGTAAGAGGAGTTACTAGGGAGCAATTATATTACCTGATGTTCCAGTTCTTCTTGACCGGATGTGCAAGCGATTGGTATGATACCCAATACCCTCATGTTATTCCAGATTGGGACAAGCTTCAAGCAAGATTCCTAGACCGTTTTTACCCGGTTAGTAGACGTTTAAGAGATATGTTGGAGCTTGAACAATTTATACAGAAAGAGGAAGAGAGTTTGGGTGAAGCATGGTTACGATTTACAGAGAAGAAGGAGAGATGTCCCTATCATAGATCCTCGCTGGAATATTATTTAACCTTGTTTTATGGAGGCCTTAATGAGAAATCAAGAGAGAAAGCAGATTCGTTAGGAAACACAGGTTTTGTGTTGCTAGATCCTGTAGAAGCTGAGTTGGGGATGGAGAGAATTCTTGAGAACGAGAGAAGTTGGCCAAAGAGAGCAATAAAGGAAGACAATTCAGCATCTCTGAAACTTGAAGATTTGGCTAAACAACTCGAAGAACTTAAAGAACAAGCCCGAACACTTGCTCAGGTGAATACGGTACGCACAATTCCTTCGTGTCTTGGTTGTGGATCAAGAAATCATGTGTGGGCAGGATGTATGAATAATCCAGCAGTAGCTTCCGTTCAATATCCTCAAGATAACTATTACTCTAATGGTTATGTTTATCCTCAAGAAAGCTACACCCATTATCAACAACCTCCGCAGCAAAAGAGTTGGGTCAGAAAGCAAGAAACTTATCATCAACCCCAACTTCCATCTTATAATCCACCACAACCTATTCAGAAAAAGGCACCCATCATTGTTGAAAAAGCTTGTCAAGAACCAAAGAAAGATCCACCTGAACAATCAATGCAACTGGCAAAACAAGAACAAATCCAAGACTTGAAGTCGAGTATGGCTAAATTAACACAAGCAGCTGAGAAAATGAGTCATAGCCAACAGAAAGTTCAAACCCAGGATAAGATTATCAAGCAACTAGAGCATACTATATCACATATGGCGAGTAAATTACAAAATCGGCCAAAAGGGCAACTCCCAAGTGATACTATTGCTCCTAGAGATGATTCTTGCCATGCAGTTGAATTGCGAAGTGGAAAACAACTACCTCCCCCAAGACCAGAAAGAAATACAATCCCTATTCCAGAACAAAGGGGGGAAGAAACAACCAAAGATACAGTTGAGGAGGTAGTTAAACCAAAGAGTGTCCAAACCGAGACACCTGAGAAGACAAGAAAACCAGTGGAACTTAATACACGCCCTCCACCACCATACCCTTCACGTGTCAGAAAGAAGGACAATGACCTGGAATTCAAGAAGTTCGATGACATGGTGAGAAAGCTTGAGATTAAACTGCCGTTTGTTGAAGCTATCAAAAGAATGCCGAAATACCTAAAATTCATGAGGGACATTCTTTCGAACAAACGAAGTATAGAAACCGCGGATATGAGTGGATCACCAGAGGGGTGTTATGCTATAAAGTTACCACCAGAAGAGCCCCTTCCCACGAAATCTTGGATGGCACCATCCATACTTATGAAGAATCGAGCTGAAAAGTTCGTGGGAATCAAAGGAAAGGGGTGGAAATTTCGTCATCATTAATCAAATTAATTTCAGTTGAACGAGTTGGAGGAGTTTCGTTATCTTGCCTATGAAAATTCACGTCTCTATAAAGAGAAAACAAAGCGATGGCATGATAAACGGCTCCGTCCAAAGCATTTCGAGATAGGACAAAAGGTTTTATTATACAATTCTCGATTTTCGAACTACCCAGGAAAGCTTAAATCCCGTTGGGGAGGACCTTACATTGTTACCAAAGTCACACCGCAGGGAGCGATTGAGATTGAAAATCCAGCCGAGCAACGGACATTCATGGTGAATGGCCAGCGTTTGAAGAGATACTATGACAGTGAGGACTTTGGGCAAGGGGAGAAAATCTACCTTGTCGAATGCGCTTAGCCTGAGGTACACGTCTAACTCAAAGACGTTAAACAAAAGTGCTCTTGGGAGACACCCCTTGTTTTAATTGCTTTTTAGATTAGTTGTTTTTGCTTTGTAGTGTTTAATTTTAAGTTAGTGTATATTTTTAATTGTGTTTACAAGCTAATAGGAGAGAAAGGTAGTGTGTTATTGTGCAGGAAACGAGTTTGGGGTCGAAAAGGAAAAATTGGAGGAACTCAAGGCCTGGCGCGGACTACCCCATGGTCCGCAGGGATGCACCGTGCCCAGAAAACCCGTACCACGGGTCGGGTACCACGGGTTTCATCCAGAAAGTAAAAAAAAAAATTCGAGGGACAGGCGCGGTACACCAGACCCTGGTCCGCACGCCCAAAACGCGTGCCACGGGGTCGGGTACCACGGGTTTTTTGACGGACATGCCGCGGACTACCCCCTGCACCGCACCCCTGGTCCGCAGGCACAAAACACGTGCCACGGGGTGCTAGCTCGGGTATTATCCAGTGGGTAAAAAAATTTGGAACAGCAGAAGCTGCGGTACACCGCAGGTTTCGTCCGGTGCACCGCAAGAGGCGGTTTGTGAAGGAATTCTTTTCCTAATCAAATTCTTACCTTATGAGATTAACCCTAGCCTTCCATACACGAATTTTTCAGACCCAAACCCTATATATACATCTTAAAGCTTGTGCAAACCTTCACAATTAACACAACAACTCATCAAACCCTCTCCTACATCTCCCATAAACACAATCCTTCATCAAATTCATCACACTACACCATCAAAACACCATCAAATTCAACAAGCTTTAAAGATTTCTTCCAAGATCAATCCTATAACCTTTCTCTTTCATCAATTCCAAGCAACAACATCAAGCTAAACCAAATTTGTCCTTAAACTTTTAATCCATCCTTGGTATAACTTGAGTTGTGGGTGAATCAAGAATGACTAACAGATCTGAAGCTATGGAATACAAGAGAAAGTGTTCAATCCTTGGGAAGAATAAGAGATTGCCTGGAGCCACCATTGAAAAACCCATCAATCTTGATGGGGTTTCTGAAGAATCAAAAGAAAAGGCACATGAACAACCACTACCAAAGAAGAGATTAACTGCTAGAATGTCCATACCATCAAGGAGGCCTTTGGAGAAAATAAAAAACCAAAACCAAGGTTCTTCTACCTCTTCTTCAAAAATTGCTTATGATCTTCCTCCTTGGGCTATCAAGTTACATAGCGAAGTTGAAAAATTACGTGAAGATAACAAAGACCTTTGGGTAGAAATCATGCAATTGGAAACAAAGGTAGAGAATTCGACCTTGTACAAGGATATAGATGATTACACCGATCCCTCAGCTTCAGAAGATGAGGATGATATGATGGATCTCTATGGCCAACCAGGTAGGTCATTCTAATTTTTCTCAATAGCTTGTATGCATTAGGTAGTTTAGTTAGTTTTATTTTAAATTTTATTCCATTCTTGAGTCTTTTTCGAGTCGTGTGGACACGGCTCACTTTTGAGTTGGGGGTGGGGATTCGTTGTCCTCATCTTCTTTTCGTTTTTGCATAAAATTTAAAATTTTTAGGTTGAATTAAGGCATAGAATATCTTGAATGTACCTATTTGAGCATGATTTTATTAGGTCAATGATAGTAAGTAGTATGTTTTTGAAAGATGCAATAAATATGTTTAGATGCATGCATGAAAACAGGAAATAAAGGATAGAAAAGTTAATGAGCAATGCTAAGAAATCACGTTGCAGGAATAGTTATTTGGTGTGTAGAACGTGAGGTTTAAAATTAGTTGAAAACCCACTTGTCTATGAACTAATAATGAAAACGTAACAAAATCTGGTAGTTAGAAAAATGACTAAGGCAGTTCTTTCATGATAAAACACTTGAATCCTTTAGACTTTCTCACCCTTTTGTTGATATGATTGTTATTATCCGTCTTAGCCCCTCTGAGCCTTTCTAAATCCTTTTTATGAAACCACATTATAATCCATACCCTAGTTTTTAGGACTTATCTATATGACCCGCACTCGAATCGCAAAACCTGAGATACTCGTTTTAGAGCTTGAGTTTGGGGTGGTGGGTTTCATAATTAGGGAACTTTGGGAATTGGGAATTATCTTTGTGATTTTAATTGATGATGAATTGTTAATATTGTAACCCTTTGCCGGGGTAATAGTGAATGGAAAAGAAGCTACGAGCTAATTTTGCCAACAAGGGCATAAAAAGAAAGAATATATATATGCAAAAAAAAAATAGTGTGATATCTCGACATCAAAAAGAGAATCATAGCTATACAAAAGAAAAATTGAATTGAAAAGAAAGTATATATTCGGACCGGCAAAGTGGATTTTAAATCATCAAAGGTTTTAATTGGGATTATTGGGGATGCACATTAAAAAGCATCAATAAATTGGGTTGAGTGAGAACATCTTCGAGTGAAAACTCAAGCTCTAGGGCGATTCGTTGATGGCTAGTGAGGAGAGAGCCAAAAGCTCACTTTTCATTATCCAAATATACCACACCCGTCCTTAAGCCAAGTTATAACCAAGACCTTAGGATTTCTAACTACTAGGTGGAGAAACAATTGAGCTATTAGGTAGTAGGTAGGTGGATCATTGGATGCTGTATTTGGGACCTATGAACAACCTATAGCCATTAACCTGAACTAAGTTATCATCCTCTCCTTCTGGCATTGCGAAATTAATATTAACTTGAATTTATGGAATGTTGATTACATGTATATTAAGCATCTTTGTGCATTAGTTCTTAAGCATTACTACATGAGATTTTTTGGATTTTATGCTCTAGGATCATTCATTATATTTTTGTTCTTGTTCTCCTCCGACTTCTTCTTGTTTATTTGACTACCCTACTATTCTTTACTTTTATTGTATCGGGACGATACAACTTTGAGTTGGGGGTCTTGATGTCTCCTCATTTGTGATAGTAAAATATACTCATGAGACATCATTTTAGGCTTATTTATTAGTTTATAGGTTGATTTTAGCTTAATTTAGTGCACTTTCCTATTTTGGGTCTTGATTTGTAGAATTATTATTTTTAGAGCATATTGGGTTTAATTGTTTATTTAGTGTGAAGCTTTAAAGATAATTATGGAGATTAATTAGAGTCCAAGTCAAAGACAACAACTTATGGAAGGAGATATGCATGGAAATTGGTGATAAGGAAAGAAAAGCTAAAAAGATGGAAAAGGAAAAGCTGCCTAAATCTGGGATTCTGCACACACGTCTAAAGATTGGTGTTTTTACCTAAGAAATAGGCCGAATTTGGTAATTTCCTTTTAAAGGGCCTAGATAATTCTGTTTCGATTCTTTTGGTATCTTGTGGAGCAAAATCCGACCAATAACGAAGAAGATACACTCAAAACAACGCAGCAGTGTTTTCCTTACGAATTTGAGTTGGACCAGGAGTCCATTACTTAAGTTATCTCCAAAGAAACGAATTAGGTCAACCTCTACACTATAAATACAGCCTCTTAACAATCTTAAATCATCCTTGGTGAAACCTTAAGCCAAGAGGAGCTTAGAACACAAGAGAGAAGTCCGGAAGGAGCTGTCATCAACAATGTCTTCTTCTACCTTTAATTTTGTAATTTCTTTCTTTTCTTTCATGAACTAAATTTCTTTAGCTTGAGTTTTTAGCATTAATGTATGAACCCTAGTTTTGATTGACATCTATCTAATTTGGGAATTTAATGTTTTAAATAGAATTATAGTTTTTATTCTCTGTTTATGTGTTTGGATTTATATTTTGTGTTCTTGTGGACGGCCGCCATTAGAATTACCATCTAGTAATTAGGATACCATTGACAACGGTGTTCAATTGCATGTTTAGCACATAACGTCTAGTATTAGGTTTGATCTGACAACCCAACCTAGCTAGATAATCACTAAGGTTTAGTCTTTTTGACTTTACCAATTACAGGAAAAGTTTGTTTAGGAAGCCTTATTGACACAGGTAAATCCTATTTGAAACTACCGATAGCATATTGGGACCGATTAGGGAAATACTACATAATTCACCCTTACATGTTTAGAACGGCAAAACTAGTGGGGATTACATGCTAATAACTTAAGCTATCTTCTCATATTCTTCTCTTTCATATTTAATTATTTTCTGTCTTTTAATTCTTAGTTTTAGTTTAACTTAGTTATTAGAAAACCAAACAAAAATCTATTTATCTTTACTTTTACTTGCGTTTATTTTTTCTAGCTTTAATTATTTGCACTAGGTATTTGCATAAGATTCTCCTAACCTCTGTAGTCTCTGCGGAACGAATCTTTATCTAAAACTTGCATACGATCTGTATACTTGCAGAACCGTGTAGTTCTAGGGTGTTTTTGCACTTATTTTACATCTTATTTTATCACACCCTAGGCCCCACCATTTGTAAAGAAGAAGGATGGGAGCTTGAGATTGTGCATTAACTACCGCGAGCTAAATCGAGTGACGATAAAGAACAGGTACCCCTTACCTCGTATTGATGATTTGTTTGATCAACTCCAGGGCGCACAAGTATTTTCAAAAATTGACTTAAGATCAGGCTACCATCAACTGAGGGTTCGGGACGAAGACATCCCGAAAACAGCATTTAGAACGAGGTATGGTCATTATGAATTTGTGGTGATGTCATTCGGCTTAACAAACGCCCCAGCAGCTTTCATGGACATGATGAATCGAGTATTCAAGCCTTATCTAGATCAATTTATAGTTGTGTTCATCGATGATATATTGATCTACTCAAGGAGTAGAGAAGATCATGAAGTCCATCTAAGGACCGCCTTCCAGACCCTCGAGAAAGAATGTTTATTTGCTAATTTCAATAAATGCGAATTTTGGTTGAGCAGTGTAGCTTTCTTGGGACATGTCATATCTAAAGACGGCGTGTCAGTGGATCCCCAGAAGATCGAAGCTGTCAGTAGCTGGCCAAGGCTGACTTCTGTTACAGAGATACGTAGTTTCCTGGGCCTCGCATGTTACTACAGAAAATTTGTGGAAGGATTCGCAAGGTTGTTAGCGCCTTTGACACAACTAACTCGAAAGAATACAAAGTTTGAATGGTCTGACAAATGTGAAAAGAGTTTTCAGGAATTAAAGAGTCGCCTAATCTCATCACCGATACTAACCCTTCCTTCCGGGTTAGAAGGTCAAACGATATATAGTGATGCTTCCAGAAGTGGTTTGGGTTGTGTACTGATGCAAAACGGGAAAGTAATTGCTTATGCGTCTCGACAATTAAAGAGTTTTGAAAATAACTATCCGACTCACGACTTGGAGTTAGCTGCAGTTGTTTTTGCACTTAAGATTTGGCGTCATTATCTTTATGGGGTTGCGTGTGATATTTACACCGATCATCAGAGTCTAAAGTATATTTTCACTCAAAGGGAACTTAATCTAAGGCAAAGAAGATGGTTGGAGCTCTTAAAGGATTACGATATCACAATTCATTATCATCCAGGGAAAGCAAACACCGTAGCTGACGCTTTGAGTAGGAGACCATCTCCGGTTGTGGCTACCCTGTTAACAACACAGGTGAAACTACTTAAGGAATTTGAGAGATTACAACTTGAGACTGTGACTCCCAATCAGAAGGTTCTGATGGCTCACTTGACTCTTTATCCTACCCTGATGGAGCGAATCATAGTTGCTCAAACGAATGATCCCTTTTTGTAGAAGGTTAGGGAAAAGTTGAGTAAAGGAGAATCATCTGAGTTTCAAATTCATGATGATGATACTCTACGGTATCATGACAGATTGTGCGTTCCAGATGATCCTGGCCTAAAGAAGGAAATTTTGACAGAAGCTCATGAATCTAGATTCACGGTACATCCCGGTGGTACCAAAATGTACAGAGACCTTCGAGAATCGTTTTGGTGGAACAACATGAAACGTGATGTGGGAGACTTTGTAGCGAAGTGTCTGATGTGCCAGAAGATAAAAGCTAAGAACCAGAAGCCCTCAGGATTATTACAACCGCTGGAGATCCCCGAATGGAAGTGGGATAGTGTGTCAATGGATTTTGTTGTCAGGTTACCTAAAACTCGAGACAAACATGATGCTATTTGGGTTATTATGGATAGGTTGACCAAGACCGCACATTTCTTGCCTATTCGAGTGGACGATTCTAAGGAGAAATTAGCCAAGTTGTATATGAACGAGATAGTACGTCTACATGGAGTACCAAAGGAGATCGTGTCTGATAGAGATCCAAGATTTACCTCGAAATTTTGGAAGAGCTTGCAACAAGCTTTGGGTACAGAGTTGAGGTTAAGTACCGCCTTTCTTCCCCAGACCTATGGTCAAACCGAAAGGACGATCCAAATTTTGGAAGATTTACTTCGATCATGTGTTATGGGCTTTAAGGGTAATTGGGATTCACATATTCCATTGATCGAGTTCGCTTATAACAACAGCTACCAATCCAGCATACAGATGGCCCCTTACGAAGCTCTCTATGGAAGGAAGTGCAAGACCCCATTGTATTGGGATCTTGGCGAAAGGAAGGTAATAGGTCCACAACTTATCGAGGAGACTGAGGAAAAAGTTAAACTTATTCGAGCAAGGATTAAGATAGCTCAAGACCGACAAAAGAGTTGGGCGGACTTGAAACGTAAAGCACTGGAATTTAAGGTTGGTGATCACGTGTTTCTTAAGGTATCGCCCACTAGAGGCGTGAGTAGATTTGGGATTCGAGGGAAACTAAATTCCCGATTTATTGGTCCTTTTGAAATCCTGGAACGAATGGGCGAGGTTGCCTATAAGGTTACTCTACCACCATCTTTAGCAGGCACCCACAATGTATTCCATATTTCTCAGCTACGCAAATACGTACCCGATCCGAGTCACATCCTGCAGTACGATCAGCTACAAGTACGAGATAACTTAACGTATGAGGAGCACCCAATTGGTATTTTTGATAAAAAGGACCGAGTCCTTCGGCACCGCACTATACCGTATGTAAAGGTTCGATGGAGTTCTAATCGTACTGAGAGAGAGGCCACATGGGAATTGGAGTCGGAGATGCGAGAGAAATATCCAACTTTATTCGCTTACCAAGGTTAGTAAGTAAGTTTCGGGACGAAACTTTTTAAAGGAGGTGATAATGTGATACCCGGTTATAAGCTTTAAATTAAATGATAGGCTTTATAAGTAAATAGTTAATGTTTAGGGGTTTATATTGATAAGTTAAATAATAGAGGGGTTGAATAATTAATTAGAAATAAAACTAGTAGTAAAAGTGATGTATCACCATGGCACGTGTAGTCTTCATAGCTATCTATGTTACACCGCCTAAGAAAAAGAAAAGGATATAAAAGATAACTGTAACCAAAGTAAGTAAAAGGACCCAAAACTAAACATAAGAAAAAAAAAAGGTAGCACTCGGCAGCCGTAAGAAAAAAGAAAGAAAAGAAAACCAAATCTAAAGCTAGTCTTCTATTTCTTTGCACATAAAGGTATAAATAATCAATTCATTAATCTTGATAAAATATAAGTTGAAGTTATGGATTATCTCTTAGATAAATATATGTATGTAATATTATGTGGGTAAACAATAGCCTTGCTATATGATACTAGTTATGTGTGTAATATAATTATTTAAATGGAAAGATAGTAGTAATAATTGTGTTGTGTTAATATTCTAAAATGAACAAGAAGATAAATATTTAGTATTAGTTATTGGATAATTGTTAAGTTCATGTGTTATTATTAGTCAAACAACAAAAAAAGTAGATAAATGGATCTAAGAAAGAAAAAGTGACGAAAGTATTAGTAGTCTGTGCTTAGTAAAGTAAAACAAGTAATTAACAAAAGGTGAAATAATTGATTTAAATGAGAGAATAGATTAAATAAGGTTAAAGGAAATGAATAAAAATAGTAAATAATAATTAGTATAATTAAAATGGTCCATTTATTATAAGGGGTTATTGTTGAAAACATCTTCCTTAAACTCTCTAATTGTTTTTTTATGCCTTCAATAATCTTATTTATAAAAAAATGCCTAATGAAATAATTATTTATAGAAAACATCCCCTTTATATTTTCTATACCTTTATTAATTCCATCACATGCGCGCGTCCGTGAAATTTTTTTAAAATCGTCATAACTAATTCAAAAAAAATCAGAAAATCAAAAAAAATCAGAAAATCAAAAAAAAAAAAAAATTGAATAAATCTAATTAATATTTACGTCTATGAATTTTTTTGATTTTTTTTGAATTTTTTGAATTTTTTCGAATTTTTTTAATTTTTTTTCCGCAGACACGGAATTCCATGTTTTAAACATGGAATTCCATGTTTTAAACCGTGAAATAAACATGAAATTCCATGTTTTAAACATGAAATTCCATGTTTCAAACATGAAATTCCATGTTTAATGTTTTAAACATGGAATTTCGTGTCTGCGAAAAAAAAATTAAAAAAATAAAAAAAAATCGAAAAATTCAGAAAATTCCGAAAAAAATCATAGACGTAAATATTAATTTGATTTATCCAAATATAATTTTTTTTGATTTTTTTGATTTTTTTTGAATTAGTTATGGAGATTTTAAAAAAATTTCACGGACGCGCGCGTGTGTTTATTAGTTTTTTTCTTATTTTTTAATTGTTAATTATAAGGGGGCTGTTTTCAATAAATATTTTTTCCTAGGCACCTTTTTCTAAATAAGTTTTTTAATAGGCATCAATCAACAATTGGCTCTTATTATAATTAGTCTCTTAGATAAAGACTAGGATTATATCTTTTTAATTATCTAGAATTAATCGGAAAGTTATATTTTAGGAGGATCAGGGATTTAAATAAAAGCACGGTTGAGGTAAGTCGGACTCCCCTCCTTATGTTGATTTACAATATTGTGTTATCGGTATTTAATTAAATTGCATATATTGAGATCACGTGGAATATGATTGTATTTGTGAAATGCATATAGTTGTGTATAAGACCTATACGTGTTATGTGATCATTAGGGCTGCGACACCTATCCGACAGGTAAAATTGTCGAGGTACTTAGGTACTAATTGCGTTGTGTCGTAGGTGGAAAGATCCACTACGGGTGTGTGGGGTGGGCTTATATGTTGCCCAGGGGGTCGGAGATGGCAGGAGCAGCCATGGTACTGAGGGCCGTGTACCGAGGCACTAGTGAGTGCCGAATATTAGTTATCGCAGCTCTAAGTAGTGTGTGTGCATGATCATTTATATTCGAGGCTAGTGGTAGCCGGTAACTGAAATCATATTATGTTATACGTGCATTTAATTTATATGTCATTCATTATAATTTGATTAAACTGTTATTATGTAAATCCCCTTCCTGGGAGACGTTTCGACTTACTGAGGTTGTGTAGCTCAATCGTTAATTTTCTGTGCAGAGGGAGGTGGGCAGGAGTCCCAGTTCAGGACCAAGCTTAGCACCCCGTGTAGATAGCTTTTTGTGTACTGGATTATTTTGCAGTAGAATCCAGATAGACTTTTGTTGTAACAATAGTTTGGTTTATATTACTTAAATGGTATTAACTAAAACACTTTTGACGTGTTATATATAGAAATTTTACGGTGTTGTGTTTAGTTTATTGCGTTATAGGCCTTGCAGGCTTAGGTTGTGACTTAGGTCTGCGGCATGTCGCGCTCTGAGTTTCAGCGGTGGAAATTTGGGGCGTGACACAAAGGCATCTTGATCTTCGGTCTTTACGCTTAACACAACTACGTGCTCATATATGTATTGAACGAAACTATTTATGTAAGGGTAGAATGGTCATTATCGTGCGTCTATGTAGTAGGGCTTTTAGCTGGAAGAAATCACGCTCAAAGGCATCTTAACACAACTGCATGCTCGTATATATCCCCTGAAATTATCATGGTAAAGCAAAAAATTAAGTGAAATTTACCATTGAGATTGACATATAAGTATCTAATTATCTAGAAATAAAAGATCATTACTCGCTACGGTTAAATATTATAATCAAATCAAAACAATCTTTAAAACTAAAAAATTGATTACATATTAAAAACCGAAGCGATAAACAGAGATGAACCAACGACCACCGAGCTCTCTACAAAATTATAATCAGCAAATAAAATTAAGTTACAAATTATTAAAGTATAAAATAATACAATTAAACTAATATTAGGAGAATAAAATAAAGTACCTTAGTGTGGGAGAGACAAAACAAGTCTATCAAAATTCAATGCAATAAAAATAAAAGTCAACAATAATAAATAAAAGTAGAGATAGAGTTAAAATCACATACACTAACACAAATACACACAACCATACAAAAACACAATTACAATCACAAACACAATCACATTCAAACAAAAACACAAACACAAACATAACCATCACAATCACACAATCAAACACAACCACAAACAACATCACAATCACACAAAACCACAATTATAATCACAATCACAAACCCAATCACCGAAAAACACAAACACAATCACACACACACACAAAAACACACTTACAATCACAAGCACAATCACAAACACAATCACATTCATATAAAATCACAAACACTAACACAACCATCACAATCACACAAATCAAACACACAAACACAAACAACATCACAATCACACAAAAACACAATTACAATCACAATCACAAAGATAATCACAAAAAAACACAAACACAAACAAAATTACACAATTAATGTCAAATTGTTGATCTTCTGCATAGCTGGTATGCCATTTACAAGCCTTGCTCCACTGCCAACTTCATAAATCTGTAGTGTACCTCGAGTAGCTAATCAAACAGTATACATCTCCTATTCTTATTGATGTCAAATTGATGATACGTAAATGCACCCAAGGTTCTACGTAGAATAAACATTTCTTAGTTAATTGCACTCTAGGTCCCTAAAAGGATAATTTGATAAAGGTAGGGGCTAAGTCAATATTCTAAAACTTTGGGGAACGACTAGGTGTAATAGTAATTAATATATATATTTATGGGGTCAAATTTTATCTTAACTTAGGGCGGACACTAGATCATGATAATTTTGGGAAATGTTATTCAAAGACAAAAAACTGTGTTATTAAAGAGTAAATACCATGAGTGAGTGTAGAAGATAACAAGGATTTCATCTCCTATATTTTCTCATCCAATTCTCTGCCCCAACTTTACAGTTAAAGACCTTCGAAATCCCCTGGAATACCGTACCAAGTTTTTGCTGCATCGAGATATCAAATGTGTTATTATGTTGAAATCTATATTCTATGAAAAACAAAAAGAAAAGGAATACCTATACAAAATAATGATTTTCTACATGCACGAGATAATATGAAATAATGAGATATCTTCCAATGACTTACCAATATCTCTATCCACACACATAACAGCTATCTTTCTCGCCTCAACATCCATAGCTTCTTTGCCAACATCTAAAGTCAATCAGCGAATGCATAAGTGCACAGTGATGATAACACAAAAGAGGGTAAAATGGGGAAAAAGAATCAGCCTCTATAGCATAGCATCATCCTTGTTTTCATGACCAGCTCTCCTCAAAACAGTAACTTCTTTCCACTCTCTGTCAAATCCTGATTAAAAGGAAATATTAATGTATTATCAAAATACAGAGCTATCAAATACCTTGAAACACAAGTTGCAAACACTTGAATACCTGATCCATTGTTTTTTATCCATTTCCCACATGATAAAAGAACAAACCGTAGAATTTCCATCTTCTATTATTTTCTCCTGATATAATTTCCAAATTTTTTGACATCACCCTCCATTCAAATTGACAATGTTTAAGACAAGTTCACAGTTATGAACCTTTTCGAAATCTCCAAATTTCTGCTGCTCAGCAGTGATTATAGTCAATACTGCAAAACAAGAAGTTTAAATAATTACCTGAGAATTTTAGCAAAGTATAATAGTGTACTTGAGAAATTTCTAACCTGCCTCAGAGCAAAGATTTTCTCATCTCATTATCTTCTTGAGAGTTGGAGTAGAGGATTCCTGGTTAAAATTAAGCATTTTAAGAGTGTTTTGACAATGTTGCTATATATAAATATAAATAGACGATACAAACCTTTCTATAATCATCAGGTATTATGTGAAATCCACATGCCACAAGAAGGGGTGCCTATCGCATTTTCATCCACAGCTGCAAATAATGGAGATTAGTACCAAGCAATATTACTTAAAGGACAAAAAGGAAACATACTTGTATGGTAAAATATACATATATAACTTACATGTAAGTAAAGCATGTCTCTTGGCATAATCTCTTCTAGAGAATGTCCATCCAAAACCCTTCCATTTAACATCCTCTAACAACTATAAAGAGTAGTATATGTTAGATTACAAATAATAAACTAATTTAAAGTATAGAAAAAAAACCACTTGCCTCTTCATGCTCAACAGTATGAGATCAAGTAAGTATAACTTGTCCACAGAAGCTACAAACGCGGGACCCACAAGGCAGCAGAGTAAGCATCGAATATTTATAGGATGAGTGGACATTTCTCGCTAAGGTCATTCCTTGTTTCCATATTCAAATTACAGGAGAGTCAGAATTTTCAACACAAATACGGATAAGTAGTCAACAAATGATGAGAATGAAGATCCAAATACGCAAGTAACTCAGATTAATTTAACAACTTACAGTAGCCCAAAATTAGTACAATCATCGTGGGTCCAATTTAAATGCTGCAGAAAAGAAAAGTGACAAGTGAGCAAAGATTTACAAGTTTTAGAGATCCATAACTATATGCTTAACTAACATTTCAACACAAGTTAGTTTTTAGTTGGACTATGACTCACCTGTCAAACAACAAACAACTTTATTACCTAAAATAAAAGTACCTGTTGTGCAATAAATGCAATCCCACCATGGTTGACCAAGAATTGGATGGTCAAAAGGATGTTCCAGGTACGTTCATATGCATGCCCATGATGCTCCAACACATATACATACATACATACATACATATTCATACTCACTTACATATTTTAAAATCTATTAACAAAGGGTTGGACAAGGAAAACTAACCTCCTGCTCCCATCAACCTGGAGCCAAGAAGGGACAAATTAAGAAAACCAAATTAATAAATGTTATATAAATAATATATCCTGAGATTGTAAGTAACTCACCTTATTTCGGGTTTATCATTGAGATGCGATGTAATAATAATATAATAATAAGAATAATAAGAAGAAGAAGAAGAAGAGATATATGAGATGCAATGCAATGCAAATGAGATGCATGAAATGATATGCAATGCAATGCACATGATATGATATGCAATGCACATGAGATGCAATGCACATGATATGATAAAGGCTGAAAAGTAGGCAGTGATTGATTTAGCCTTAAGCGATCATCTTTATTTGTATGCTGCTGCAAATTAAAACAAGTTGAAAATTGAATATATCTATCTTATGTAGAAGAATACTTTACTAAATTACCTCTTTTGGAAGTCTAGACCATGTTGAAGAATAAGGAGTTTTCTCCTCTTGTATCGGGATCTCTATTTCAGATCCCATTGAAGAACTGTGCAAAGTTGTTGTTTTGAGAGGAAGCATTTGTTTAGGTTCTGGTATTTTACTTTAGGTGATTGTTTAATCGATAAAGGCATCACAGGCCCACCTTGTACTAGAAGAGTATTGAAGAGCAGTAGCTATTCCAGGGTCTACATTTCTAACTCTCACTGCCACAGTTGCTTCCCGAATCATCAATATAATCAAAGTAATATTTAACCTTAAGTCCTTCAATTTCAACAATCACACAAACACAATTACTAATAAATATACAACACACAATCACAATCACACAAAACACAAACACAATTACTAACACATACATAACACACAATCACAATCACACAAAAACACAAACACAACGATCACACAAATACAAAAATCACACGAAAACACAAACAAAACAATCAACAATCACACAAAAAGACAAACACAACAATCAACAATCACACAATCACAAGCACAATCCCAAACACATACACAAACACGTTTACAAGCACCTGAAATAATAAATATTATGAATGAGTAAAATAATGAACTTACCACCTGAAATCGCAAAATTAGAAAATTAAATTGAAACATATGAATTTCCCACAAGACAAAAGAACAAACCGTAGAATTTCCATCTTCTATTATTATCTCCTGAAATAATTTCCAAATTTTTTGACATCACCCTCCATACAGTACCAAGCAATATTACATAAAGGACAAAAAAAGAAACATACTTGTATGGTAAAATATACATATATAACTTACTTGTAAGTAAAGCATGTCTCTTGGCATAATCTCTTCTAGAGGATGTTCATCCAAAACCCTTCCATTTAACATCCTCTAGCAACTATAAAGAGTAGTATATGTTAGATTACAAATAATAAACTAATTTAAAGCAAAAAAAAACACTTGCCTCTTCAAGCACAACAGTATGAGCGCACAAGTATAACTTGTCCACAAAATCTACAAACGCGGGACCCACTTTAATAGAGGCAGCAGAGTAAGCATCGGATATTTTACAGGATGAGTGGACATTTCTCGCTAAGGTCATTCCTTGTATCTAAATTACAGGAGAGTCATAATTTTCAACACAAATACAAATAAGTAGTCAACAAATGAAGAGAATGAAGATCCAAATACGCAAGTAACTCAAATTTAAATAACAACTTACAGTAGCCCAAAATTAGTACAATCATCGAGGGTCCCATTCAAATGCTGCAGACATGAAAAGTGACAAGTGAGCAAAGATTTACAAGTCCATGAGTAGACATGACTATACGCTTAACTAACATTTCAACACAAGTTAGTTTTTAGTTGGACTATGACTCACCTGTCAAATAACAAACAACTTTATTACCTAAAATAAAGTACCTGTTGTGCAATAAATGTAATCCCACCATGGTTGAGCAAGAATTGGATGGTTAAAAGGATGTTCCAGGTACGTTCATATGCATGCCCATGATGCTCCAACACATATACATACATACATACATACTCACTTACATATTTTAAAATCTATTAACAAAGGGTTGGACAAGGAAAACTAACCTCCTGCTACCATCAACCTGGAAGCAAGAAGGGACAAATTAAGAAAACCAAATTAATAAATGTTGAATAAATATATATGTATCGAGATTGTAAGTAACTCACCTTATTTCGGGTTTATCATTGAGATGCAATGTAATAATAATATATAATATATAAGAAGAAGAAGATTATATTTATGAGATGCAATGCAAATGAGATGCATGATATGATATGCAATGCAATGCACATGAGATGCAATGCACATGAGAGAGATGAAATGCAATGCATAAGATGAGATAACTTACCATATACAATCGCAAAAGAAAAAGTAAAAAATATACCCTTGAGAGTATTCTCTTTTAAGTTGGTTCCTCCTACACAAATAAGGAAAATCCAAGATCAATATAACAATACATGAAAGGAATAAAGAAGATATATTATCCCATTTAAACCTCTTTTCATAATTTTGTCAAACCACTAGATTATCTGACATGGCTTGTGATTCAGCAGCCTCAACCTGCAGCAATAAAGTATACAATATATCAAACAATGAAAGTGCAGGTAGATCATTAAAAATCGCAAGATATAGCAATATATGTAATATATACTAAATTAGAATGTTAATAACAGAAATAGAAAAATAATTTAGTTGTAGCAGGAATAGTTATAGAAATAATTACATCTTTAGGCAAATAATAATATCTAAAAAGAATAGTTGGAAAAAAGAAAAAATTCCATTAAATCAGAGATCTAACACATAGTTAAGTAGCAAAAATAAGCTGCAACTATAGTTATACTAATTTAAATTCATAAAAATAATGACTTCCTTTTTTAATTTTTATGGTACCTTGTTACTTGTATTACGAAAAGGTAAAGAAGAAAGAAATATCCACTTCATCAACACATTGTCACAAGAGAATCTGCAACAAGGATAACATGGAAAAGAAAATGTTGTGAATACAAGAAACCACCATGACTACAAACTAACAATCATTTTTATAAGAATAAGCTGATGGGTGAACAGAAAATTTCAATTAAAACTATACCATAGTTTGTGAATTGTGAGTTTGTGAGTTACCTTGAAAAGGCTGAAAAGTAGGCAGTGATTGATTTAGCTTTAAGCGATCATCTTTGTTTGTATGCTGCTGCAAATTAAAACAAGTTGAAAATTGAATATATCTATCTTATGTAGAAGAATACTTTACGAAATTACCTCTTTTGGAAGTCTAGACAATGTTGAAGAATAAGGAGTTTTCTCCTCTTGTATTCTATTTCAGATTCCATTGAAGAACTGTGCAGAGTTGTTTAGGTTCTGGTATTACTTCAGGTTGTTTAATCGGAAAAGGCAACATGGGCCCACCTTGTACTAGAAGAGTATTGAAGATCAGCAGCAATTTGAGGATCTACAATTCAAACTCTCGATGCCACATTTGCTTCCTGTATCATCTATATAATCAAAGTAATATTTAACCTTAAGTCCTTCATTTTCAACAACAGGGGTAGAATACAAATCACATATAACTCAGGGGGTAAAATGCAAAATTGTCAGGTACAAAGTTTATATAGCTAATTGACACTGTATCTAAATACAAAATTGACTATATAGCACAAAATTACTCCGTTTACTTTTATTGACATAAATTACTAGTGTGTAAGCTATAATAACTATCTCATTCACAGAATTTACATGAAGTATTAAACATCACTAATTTCCTAAAATATCATAATCAAATCAAAGTAATTTTTTAAATATCATTATTATTTCAAAAAAAATATTAATAAAACATATCAATATAAATATCATAATCAAATCAAATTGATTACCTGTCAAAACTGAAGAGATGAACTGAGATAAATACCTTCAGATGAACCAATGAACTCCGAATTCCCTTTGCAATTATAATCTGCAAAAAAAATGAACTAAAAATTATCAAAATATATAATAGTTCGATTAAACTAATATCAAAGCATAAAATAGAGTGTACCTTCGAAATAGAGTGTGAGAGAGACAAAACAAGTCTATCGAAATTCGATGCAATTAGAATATATCAACGACAAAATATATATAATGAGTACCAATGAAAGTCTACAATAGAAATAGGAATAGAGATAGAAATAAAAATCACAAACACGTTACACAAACACAATTACACAAAACACAATTACAATCACAGTCACAACAAAATCACACTCAAACACAAAAACAAACACTATCACAATTACACAAAAATACGAACACAAACACAAATACAATCACATAAAAACACAAACTCAAACACAACCATCACAATCACACAATCAAACACACAAACACCATCACAAACACATATACAACCACAATCACACAAAATCAAAAAAACAAACACAACAATCACAATCACATAAACACCATCACAACCATAAACACAAACACCTAAAATTAATGAACATTGTGATTGAGTAAATTAATAAACTTACCACCTGAAATAAAAAAATTAGAAAATTAAATTAAAATATATAAATACCTGATAAAATATACGAGCATCAATCACCGACAAAGAATAACAAAAAAAAAAATACTAACAAAAACTTACCTGAGATTAATAAATATTATGATTACCACCTGAAATTGTCAAACACAAAAATCAAACTAATTATATGAACATAAAAAAAGATCAACCAATACCTGATATAAAATCGACGATTTCGGACACCATCACAAACACAAACACAATACAAAAATTTAACGAAAAAATAGATGGTTAGATAAAAACCTTAAGTTCTATTTGTTTTTTCAAAGAAAAAGCACTACCATATGCAAATCATGCAATGACATATCATGCATGGGATGAAATGAAATGGTATACATAAGATGAGATATAATGCATGATATGAATGATATGCAATGCAAAGTGATGCAATATGATGAGATGCAATGCATATAGTGATGTATAAGATTAGATGACTTACTGTATATAATCATCCGCAGAAGGACAATTATAAATTATTAATCTATGTGCATCTTTCATCTGCACAAGCTAGTTCTCTATCAAATAAAATGTTTATTTCTGCAAATAATTATACTTTTAAAGATATAATATCTTTTGAAAAATCAAGCAAATGGCCATAAGTTTAAGAATACATGCAAATGACTCACCTGATTTTGATTTTGCTAACATTTTTGTCCATTTCTTCTATAGTGTCTTCTTTGTCCATCTCTTCTATACTCTCACTAACAACTGCATCAAATGCCATTGTTAAGATAACATGGTTTAATTTAGGGCGAAATAGAGCACGTGATATGGACTAATGTCTAAGTCTTACCTGTGGCCATTATTATACCAAACAACCCACAAACTATATAGGTCCAAGAATATCCATCATAACCTGCGGAATAATGGTAAATAATTTTTATTAAGTCAGGAAATCTGCTACAAAAAACTAAGCTAATTTTTATCTTCTCTATTAACTTGGAGGAGAAAAAGGGTCGAAGAAAACTAAGAAATATCACCTGATAAAGGACTTCCAATTTTCATAAAAAATGGTTGGCACCTGATAACTCCATCCATCCTCAGTGGGGCCGGGCCTGCATTAGGGAGATGTAAATATTTAAATGCTGGAATGGTTATAAGTTTTAATTTGTATCCAAAAGTTTCTCACCCAAACAAAGCCTGCTAGTTTAACACTATTGACTGTGTCACAGATGCTCATACTTGTATTTCATTGTTTTTCTTCTGGGAAATGTTATTCAAAGACAAAAAAGTGTGCAATTAAAGAGTTAATACAATGAGTGAACAAGCACTTCATTTCCTATACCTTCTCATCCCATTCTCTGCCCAACTTTACATTTACAAACCTTTTCCGAATCACCTGGAATATCGTACCAAGTTTTTGCTGCTCGACAGTGATGGTACTGCAAAAGAAATACTATAAATAATTACCTGAGAATATTAGCAAAGTATAAACGTGCGTTTGGGAAATGACTAACCTGCCTTAGAGAAAAAAAATCTTATTTCATTTTTATCAAATATCTTCTCAAGAGTTATTCCTGGTTATAATTAAGCACCTTAGGAGTGCTTTGGCAGTGTTATATATACGTTTAAAAAGACGATACTAACCTTCCTACAATCAAGAGGTATTATATGAAGTCCACAAGTCAGAACAGGGGGTGCCTATCGCATTTTCATCCATAGCTGCAAATAATGGATATTAGTACCAAGCAATATTACATAAAGGACAAAAAAGGAAACATACTTGTATGGTAAAATATACATATATAACTTACTTGTAAGTAAAGAATGTCCTCTTTGGCATAATCTCTTCTAGAGGATGTCCATTAAAACCCTTCCATTTAACATCCTCTAGCAACTACAAAGAGTAGTGTATGTTAATTCACAAATAATAAACTACTTTAAATTAAAAAAAACAACAAACAACTCCATTACCTAAAATAAGTAGCTGTTGTGCAAAAAACGTAATCCCACCATGGTTGACTAAGAATTGGGTGGTTAAAAGGCTATTTTAGGTATGCTCATATGCATGCCCATGATGCTTCAACACACATACATACATACATACTCTCACTTAGACAAGGAAAACAAACCTCCTGCATCTATAACCTGGGAGCCAAGGAGGGAAAAATTAAAAAAAACAAATTAATAAATGTTGTATAAATAATATATTGAGATTGTAAGCAACTCACCTTACTTCGGGTTTATGATTGAGATGCGATATAAGAAGAAGAAGAAGAAGAAGAAGAGATATATGAGATGCATGATATGCATGAAATGATATGCAATGCATTGCACATGAAATGATATGCATGGGATGAGATGCAATGCATGAGATGAGATGTGATGATATGCAATGTATGAGATGAAATGTGATGACTTACCATATACAATCGCAAAAGAACAACTAAAAAAATTACCCTCAACAGTATTCTCTTTTAAGTTGGTTTTTCCTACACAAATAATGAAAAACCAAGATCAATATCAGAATACATGTAATACTATCCCATTCAAACCTCTTTTAGATTATCTGACATGTAATAAAATTAAGCATCTTAGGAGTGTTTTGACAGTGCTGCTATATATAAGTTTAAATAGACGATACTAACCTTTCTATAATCATGAGGTGCCTATCGCATTTTCATCCATAGCTGCAAATAATGGAGATTAGTACCAAGCAATACTCCCTCCGTTTCAAAATGTTTGTCCACTTTGCTTTTCACACTAATTAAGAAAATTAATTATTACAATCCCTATTACAAAATTACCCTTCATAAAGTGTCTTGATATTTTAAATGTGTATTGGAAATATAAATTTTAATTTTTTAATAGGGGTAGTAATGGAAAAAATTGGGAAAAAGTGTCTTGAAATACTAAGTGGACAAATATTTTGAAACACCAATTTTAGTAAGTGGACAAACATTTTGAAACGGAGGGAGTATTACATAAAGGACAAAAAAGGAAACATACTTGTATGGTAAAATATACATATATAACTTACTTGTGAGTAAAGCATGTCTCTTCTAGAGGATGTCCATCCAAAACCCTTCCGTTTAACATCCTCTAGCAACTATAAAGAGTAAGATATGTTAGATTACAAATATTTAACTAATTTAAAGTAAAAAAAACACTTGCCTCTTCATGCTCAACAGTATGAGCTCAAGTAAGTATATCTTGTCCGTAGAAGCGCGGGACCCACTTTAATAGAGGCAGCAGAGTTAGCATCGAATACTAATGGGATGAGTGGACATTTCTCGAAAAGGTCACTCCTTCTATCTACATTGGCACAAATACGGATAAGTAGTCAACAAATGAAGAGAATGAAGATCCAAATACGCAAGTAACTCAGATTAATTTAACAACTTATAGCAGCCCAAAATTAGTACAATCATCGTGGGTTCAATTTAAATGCTGCAGAAAAGAAAAGTGACAAGTGAGCAAAGATTTACAAGTTTTAGAGATCCATGACTATATGCTTAACTAAAATTTCAACACAAGTTAGTTTTTAGTCGGACTATGACTCACCTGTCAAACAACAAACAACTTTATTACCTAAAATAAAGTACCTGTTATGCAAGAAATGTAATCCCACCATGGTTGAGCAAGAATTGGATGGTTAAAAGGATGTTCCAGGTACGTTCATATGCATGCCCATGATGCTCCAACACATATACATACACACACACTCACATATTTTAAAATCTATTAACAAAGGGTTGGACAAGCAAAACCAACCTCCTGCTACCATCAACCTGGAGCCAAAGAGGGACAAATTAAGAAAACCAAATTAGTAAATGTTGTATAAATATATATATCGAGATTGTAAGTAACTCACCTTGTTTTGGGTTTATCTTTGAGATGCAATGTAATAATAATATATAAGAAGAAGAAGAAGAAGATGATGAGATATATGAGATGCAATGCAATGCAAATGAGATGCATGAAATGATATGCAATTCAATGCACATGATATGATATGCAATGCACATGAGAGAGAGAGAGAGAGAGAGAGAGAGAGAGAGAGAGAGAGATGAAATGCAATTCATGAGATGAGATAACTTAACATATACAATCGCAAAAGAAAAACTAAAAAGAAATTGCGGGTTGTCTCCCGTACAGCACTTTTATTTAACGTCTTTCAAAGTCAGACGCGTTACCTCTATCAAGATTTGCGAATATAGCCTCCCCAACAACGAGTTAGGCTATGAACGCCAACTTATCTGCACTTGATCCCCTTCTTGGGTCGGATTTCTATCACCTTGGCTGAAACAACCTTAGTGACAATGAATGGTCCCATCCACGAGTCTTTGAAACTACGTGGCCTATTCTCGCGTTTGTGAGCTTTCCATAGAACTTCATGGCCAACCCCAACTCAATGTTTGGCTCAGTATCTGGTGGTCCTTTGTGTGTTCTAAAATAAATGCAAATATAATCGAACCACAACCGCAAGTGTACGGTTGTCCCAAGTAGTAATAAGTGATTCTAGGATCGTTCGCAGGGACGGTTTGGTTAACTACAATGCTTATCGAATAATGAATGGTTGCACTTATGAAAATAAAGAGAGATATTGATTAATTGGTTGTTTTTATAAATTCTAAGTAATAAAAGACTAAATGGAAAATGCAATTAAATACTAAGACACAAGTAAATAAATGTGAAACGCAAGTATGAGAAGGTAGTACTTGAGAACGCAAGGGATCCTCCTAATCCTATTGCAAAACCTATGCTGTTTAAGGGTTAAATTGGTCAATTATAATGGTCGGGATTCTAAATTCCTTATACCCCTATCAGGGTGGACTATAAGGCTATCCTAGAGTGTCACTAGTCACGTCAGGGTAAATATGATCCACTTTTAGATGATTAAGTATTTTACCTCATTGGCCCTAAAATTAGCTAACTTCGTCAGAATCAATAGCTTCTATTTTAGATTGAATAATTGGTTCCGTACCTAAACCCTCCGTCAGGATGATCCACACGCCACATATGTGGAATAGCCTAGATACTAATACTTGTTCTTAGTTCATGACTCTAAAAACAATAAATAATCCCAAATTATCGAAAAGAGTAAAAGTCCCAATCTAATTTAATTTAACAGAAACCCAAAAGCAAACATATAAATTCAATAGAATTGGGATTCACCCATAAAGCATTCTCAAGCTCTAAAATGTCATACTAATTAAAAAGAAAACTAAATTAAATGTAATGGAATTCATATTGTCTTACAAAATTAAAGATAAAGAAAACCTAATTTTCGTAATTGGAATGGCTGAGAACGGAGATATAGACCCTCTCCAACTCTTGACAGCTTCTTCTTTCTTCCTTCTGTTGCTTCTCTTTGATGTTTTTAATTGTAAAGAATGAATTGTTGTGAAAATAGAAGTCAAAGGCTCCTTTCATATGTGAAAAAACGGATTAGGGCTTGGACCTAAGAATAAATCACTAATTAAATGTCCAAGCCCAATTTCTAAGCCCAAAATCCCGTAACTGCTGCACCACCTTCACTAAAACGGCTCTTCCCGCTTCGTTATAACTCCGATTGACCTGAAATCACTTTCTAAAGTTCCGTAACTCGATAAGGAATCTAATCTCTTCAAGAGTCAGCGGCTAAATCATCTCTTAAGCGCCTAGAAATCAGCAATTATTGGCCTGTTTTCCAGATTTGCAGCTCTAAATCAAATTCTTTCGGGATTTATCTTCAAGTCTTGACTCCATATCACGATCTTTGACTTTCTTCTCGGATTCCATTCCTAGCTAATATTCAAAACCTACAAACTTTTCACTAAAATACACAAGATTACGCGCAAAAGTTTAATAAATCAAAAATACTAGAAATAAAATAGGAATTTTCCGGATTATTGCATTTTTAACTCAAAAGTCTATCAAATTATTCAATTAAACATCAAAAATGATGTCTCCCAAGGGTCGAAAATAAGAACAATTAGGGAGACATCAAGACCCCCAACTCAAACCTTTGTCGGGACAAAACAAATCAAAGGGGTAGAAGTAAACGTAAGAACAAATAGAAGCTAGCAAATACACCTAAAGCAATTCTTAAGATAAATCTCATATAGCAAAACTCTATGAACTAATATATACATACACTTATCATACAAAATCGAACATAAATAATCTCAATCATAAAATTAAAGTTGCAATGCTTGAAGGTTACACTTGTACTCATCTCTATATGATGGCTATAGGGTGGTCATTAATCCTAAATCGCTTTGAACGCTCCACCTAGTATATTCCCTATCAACAGAATCATAAATTCACTATGCACTTAGGAATCACGAGGTCTTAATGGTTTTAATAATGGCTTAAGGACGGTGTGGATGTATATTTGGTAAATTTGAAGTGAGCTTTTGGCTCTCTCCTCACTTACCTTCAACAATGACCTCGAGCTTGATTTTACGCTCAAAAATGTTCTCACTCACCCATTTGACACACTAATGTTGCGTCCCCATGTCAACCCAAATAAAACTAAGATGATTTCCAAAAATATTCCACTTTGCCGGTTTATTTTATTTTTTTCTTTCTTTTTCATTTTTTTCTTTTTTTTTTTGTACAAGATACCCATGACCCTTATTTTTATATGGAAGGTCATGTCTTTCATAATTCTTTTTTTTTTAAGATGTGTGAAGCTTGGATAATTTCTTGCATCTGCAATAAGGGACTCGAGAGCTAGAGCAAGAAGACCCCACACTATCGGCTTGAAGGGGCGACATCGACATCAACCTTGAAGATATTGGGAGGATTCGAGGCGAGAAATTCTGAAGAAAATTAGGGTTTTAGTTGTTCTTCGTGTTCTTCCCCAAACCGAACCCGTCTTCTTCTTTTTATTTTGGTTTTAATTAATTAATTTGTTTTGTTTTTTGGGTATATATAGGGTAGGCATTTAGGAATTACCCATCTTGCCCTTTTAAAAAAGAGGGGTTAATTTAATTAAGTGTGTAATTACGATTAGGATTAAAAAAAAGGTGACATGGATTAGCCACGTCATATTTAACGGCAAAAATGGACGGAAAACGTTAGTAGGGGCAACATGTCACAAGAACAAAAATTAGGGGGTTAACAGGTGTATTTTAAACAATGGGCGGCAACCTCTCAATCGGGTGAAGCATCAGGGGACAAAAGTGGTATTTACTCTCAATTAATATATGAGTTGTTGAGTTGTTCTTGACAAAAAAAGGTCAAATCTGCCAACAAGTTACTTCTATTATATAAGCAAACGACGAAGCAATGTTTTTTCATTTTGGATTAATAAATGCTAAACCGATGCCACTGCCGTTGTTTACAAGGCTTCATCTAAAATAGATATCTTCTTTTTAAATTGAAGGGTAAACCTGGACAACACAGCGCATCCTTAGTAGATCACCCATATCAATTCAAGTGATTTCATGGTAGAAACTAGGGTTGTAAACGAGTCAAGTCGAATACTAGATGTGCATATTTCTTTGCTTAACTTCTCAAGTCGAGTCGAATCGAGCAAAGTTCAAATTTGAATGAGCCTAGACAGAGATGCTAAAATTTGTTTGTTTAACTTATCAAACAAGATTTTTTCGAGTCAAACTCGAGTTACTCACGAACAATTTATTTTTTATAGTTGAAGCCGGATTTTCAGAAACGGTTAGTGTTGGATGAAGTGCATCGTATGAAAATATGGAGCGTAATATTAACAAAAAAAATTAAATTCTAAATAAGTTAAAAATATTTTAATTGATATTAAAGATTCAATAAAAATATATGGGGTTATTAGAAAAAACATCCCCATAGAGTAGTCTAATATTTTTTTTTAAGCCTTCAATAATTTATTTTATAAAAAAAATGCCTAATGAAGTAATTATTTATAAAAAACATCCCTTTTATATTTTTCATACCTTTACTACCCTTATTATTAAATATATTATTTTATTTTGAGACAATATTAATTTTTAAATATTAAACAAATAATAGGGTACTTCCACCACCACCACCACCACAGCTACCACCACCATGTATTTAACCACCACTACAACCACCACAACCACCACAACCACCACAAGCACCACCACCACCTCCACCACCTACTACTACTAATTCCCTCACACACGCGCGCGTCCGTGAATTTTTTTAAAAATCGCCATAACTAATTCAAAAAAAATTGTGTTTTGGATAAAGCAAATTAATATTTATGTCTATGATTTTTTTTTTGGTCTTTTTTGTTTTTTTTTTTTTGAATTATTTTTTTTCGCTCACACATTAAATTCACTTTTTGAAATAGTGAATTTTTTTTCAGATTTCTGCGAAAAAAAAATATAAAAAAATTCAAAAAAATTCATAGACGTAAACATTAATTTGATTTATCCAAATATATAAATTTATGATTTTTTTG